>OY728148.1:1008312118-1018312118 GCA_963277665.1 Viscum album | reverse complement strand
TTTCTAACTAATAATTCTATTATTGTTTTCACAAAAATCAATTACTAAATAGTGTCAAAATTGACATAAAATAGTTTTTAAAAAAAATATTATATTATTAATTGTTATTTTATTCCTAAAAATCTAAGGTTCGGACAAATAACTTAGATAAGGATATATATATTAACAATAAACAACTTGGGGTTCTTTTGGCTTGTTATAGTATGTTTATTAACTTTATAGTGTAAGAACACAAAAAGACACGGTAAAAGTAAAATTATCTAACTTAAAGTTAAATCTAAATGATAAGATTAAAATAGTAAACTAAACTTGTCCAAATTCTATTGGATGAGATTATTTCGACCCATCCCCACCTTAGCTTCGAAATAAATAAATTTGGAGCTATTTAAAACCAAATATGGATTTATAATAAAATAATATTTTTAGTTTTTCCAAAGGTGCCCCTCTCCTCCCTTATAAAAGGGCACCTCCTCCCTCTCTTCCTCACTCAAACTTGAGCCTTCATGCTTGGACAAACCCGGGAAATATCTCCTCTCCACTTCCCTAGAAATATCCTAGAGGTCCTGGTCTTATTCAAAGACAAATTTTAGTGCCCTAAAAGGAGGTCTCAAAGAAGCGCTTCAAAGGAGAGGTAATGTTCGTTACTGATTCTTTCAACTTTATTTCTTCTTCCACGTCTTCTGCTTTAGTTGTTTCATTATGAATTAATAACATAAGTATCACTAATATACTGATATGTTATTATAAGTATAAAACAACCCTATTTCACCATCTATCCATCCCACGGAAGACGAAATCACCGCGCGTGCGTACGTACGAAATACCGTCTCCATGTCGTGGTGTAATATATTTTTCATCACCACATTACTTAGATGGGTATAATTGTGAAAATAAATAACTATATATGATTATTGTAATGTTTTATTGATTCTAAAATAGTATACATACAATCCAATACAATTCCATGATCATGGGAACGATATCATCGCTCGTGTGTACGTACGGAATATCGTCTCCACGATGTGATGCGAGTCATTCTACATGATCTTCATTGCATAATGATTATATAAATGAATTGAATGAAGAAATATGATATATAGTACACTAATACCATTCGGAAAATGAGGTATCTATAACTTAAAGAGACGAATAAGAATTTATTCGACAAAACACGCATAAGAACAAAAAGTAATAAACACCCGAATAACAAGTAGCAATGAAATATTACTAATAAGAAGCTAAGAATATGACCATATATGATATCATAACAATAATTATGATTCTTTAATAATTTAATGACATTATTTAAATCATTATACAGGTGTTTCGGACACTTACGAAGCAAATTGGACCTATGGTAAGGGAAAATATCACAATCTCATTTTTATCCAAGATTGTTTATATTTTGGTATTTACTGGGGTGTATTTTATCATCCAAATCCCTGTGTCCTCAATATTTAATATTATTTATATCATCCTACAATTGTTTAAATCTAATTTTACCCTTTGGTGAGTTTTTAGTAAAAGATATGAATGGAATCTTTTGTCGTTTTTCGTACGAGGTACTTTTTGACTTTTCTGGCCAAAGTACAAGAAAAATGTTTTTTAAATTATATGGAATGAATGGATTTTTAAAACATTATTTCCATGAATATTAATTTATAATTTTTCAAGTTTATTTTTAAACAAATTCTTTTAGTTTAAAATTTCATGACATGTTAAGAAAGGAAACATGTTTTTGAAGTAGAAAGGATATTTTCTTCAAGAATGGAGTTCAAGTGTTTTATCAAAATTATTTTTCATCTAAGATAATATAGGGTTATGTTTCTATCCCTATTATTACATTGATTTGATTATGTTGTGATGGAATTATTTTTATGAATTACTTTATCCTATATTAATTGTTTTATGATGTCATGATGTTTAAGAATCCCATTTTTATTACATGGGTTATGCAATGATATATGATTTATGATTTTGTGGAACACATAAGAATGGTATCATTATGAGATGGGTGGGAACTATATCTCCCTCCAATGCATTGGGTAAAGATTTTATATCTCATGATATAGACATGGATGGAATGGCAGGTTAATCCGGTTCAGTGAAACAGGACTGAAACGAGGAATGAACTCGGTTCAAAAATGGACTTTGTCCACTAAGATAGTCTTGGCAATGAGTCTTGTCTAATAAGAAATGATTCTCTATGATTATGTGTGTATGCCACAAAGCTTCATGTTTTAAGTTATGATTATTGTGATTTCATTTCACAACCATGATTTATCTGATGTTATGAAATTATGATCTCTTTTGCAGGGTAAGATTTCCAAAATGTTATGTTCTTATGAATATGATGTGATTCATATTTCTTTTTTTTACCCTTACTGAGCATTTGAGCTCACCCTTTCGTATTTTTTCTTTCCCCAAGTCAGGAAGAAGGTTATTAAGTAAGATATTCCAAAAGGGACTATAGATATGATGAAATAAATGGGAGACATTGTAGATGCTTTATGAACCAGTTGTTTATGTTTCCCAGTTTCTAAAGACACTATACCTATACATTACTTTCATGGTTTTGTTATATGTTGTAATAAGTGTACTTCAATTTTGATGTAATGACAATGTATGTAAATTATGGGTCATTATATAAGCTGAGATGCTCAATAGGGGTAAAAAGGAGAGATATATAAGGATAACATTAGAATAAGGCTATGAGAGCAAGATCTTATCAATTGAATATAATAACATACATATCAAATATTATAATCAATAATTAAGAATAAATATTGTAATTTCATAATACACAAATCATAAGGGTGATTAATCATCACAAATTAATCATGAACCATCTCATGTCATATAAATGTTGAATCGCTATAACTATATAAAAAAATTCCATGTGTCAAGCTTAATTACCAATACCATCAGGATAGTGGATCAAGACACAGATATTTCCCTTTCTTGTAATAGGTCACACATGTTTCCAATAATGGGTCAAGAAAAACCTATTTCCCATTGAGGATCATGACACAACTGTTTCCCATAGTGGATCAAAACATGAATTTTTCATTTTGGATCTGTACACACCTTTTCCCATTTTGGATCAAGACCGTAGACCTGTTTCCCATCATTATACCAAGATATATAAATCTTTACCCAATGAATTGGAAGTATATATATATGTCCCACTATTTTCAAAATTAATTTAAACATATGTGTGCGATAAAAATTTTATCTTATCATGACCCATAAGAAGATAAGTGTCTCATAAAGATCATATAATAAATCAAGAAATTAAATGGGTATCATAAACATTTAATCATATCATAAATTATGAAAAATAGATATTTTTAATGATAATTTTAGCCTATAATAACCCCTAAATGGAAGAAAGTTTCATAAGTATTTGTCCTGGTACAACGTATTGAAGAGAAATGGGTTTCAAAAGCATCATGATATCAAAACATAGAAAATTCAGAGAAATAATAAAAATGATATGTTTGTATTATATCCCTACTAAACTATAAAGTACGAACATTAATTTAATCTTATATGAATAATGATTTTTAATGATCATTTGGAATATATATTTTCTTTGCAAAATCACTTTTTAAAAAATATAATATTTTTAAAATCCATTTCTTTAAAATCACATTGAAAAACAAATAATGAAAGATTTTTAAAACCTTCAAAACATTTCTTGAGGAAATTTTCCTTTCTTGCCTAAAAAATATCTTTTAAAACATAACTCATTTTGAAAACCTTTTTTATAACATAAAATACAATCTTAAAAAAATTTGAAACTCATTTCTTTAAAAAGGTAACTTGAAAAAAAATTAAAAAAAAATTTATTGAAAATAAAGCTTGAATTTTTTTCAAAATACCATTTAATTGAAAATATTCTAAAAACTTATAAAGAAATATTTTAAAATCGTCAAAAAATTTGAAATAATTTATATTTTAAAATTAACATTAAATATCATTTCAAAAACATTTTTGAAAAACATTTTTCAAAACATATATTTTGAAATAGAAAAATTTCTTATAGAAAAGATAAATGATCATAGATTTTCTTAAAAACGTTTTATTAATTATTTTAAGTAAAATATAGTTTAAAATGGAAATAAGACCGGAATAAATCATTAATAACAATTTTCTAATAAACTTAATAATATTTTTTAACATATTGATCATAATATTTCATAAATTTAAGCATAATCATAAACAATATTGATAAATTATGTTATTGTTTATATAAACTCTTACCACTTTGTAACTTTTAAAAAAACTCCCCATGAAATGAAATAAAATTAAGTTAATATTAAAATATCATAAAAATAATTATATTAATGATATAACATATAAAATAAAAATATATACATCTCTTAAATAATAAAGGTTCATAACAAAACAGGTGTTTTAAAGAAGAAAAATTGAGAGAAAATTACATTACCGATTTAGTAAATTCTGAAATATAATACACATAAAAGAAAGATCATAAAATAGACATTTAAATACCAATAAATTTTAGAATAATAATAATAGAACATATTCATGAGTATTATATACCCCAAAAAATAAATTAGTGGTGAATAAGACATAAATCTCAGGGAAATAAAAGTGATATGAGAAAAACAGTTACCTTAAGACATGACTTTATTTATATACATTAAAAACTTATACATAATATAAATATCACTATTATATATATACCACAAAACAATATACATATAAATAATACCATATATGATTTACTTATGACATTATATTACCCATTTATTAACAATTCTATTTTGAAGTAACGTTTTAGGTAATAAACACTCTGTGTATCATATGTGTTTCATAATTTTATTCCATATTTTTATAATTAGATAACAATTTAATTATTTACATAATTTAAAAAATGATTTAAATATAATATTTATTCATTATATAAATATTATAATAATATATAAAATATTGATATATGAAATGGAATATACAGACCATGAAAACTGTTGGTCGTACACATAAACATTATTTCTGTTTTCTTGTCATATTGAAAGGAATGTAAATGAAATATATTTATATATAATATTATAAAATTATAGTTATTATTTCATATATATAATATAATATCAAAAAACCCATCCTTAATACATTACATGTAAAGTGTGAATGAATCACATCACTTTGAGGAGGTGGTAGTCCACACTTCCACAAACTAAGTTATCATATTAACAAAAAAGGAAAGAATGAAGGTATGTGTTATATAATAACTCTATAAGAAATAAATGAAAAATAAATATCATATGTATAATACAAATATATATTTTTCATTGTAATTTTCAACCATAAGATGTTGTAAAAGAAAAATGAACAACATCATCTTGTAAGGCGGTAGTTCGTCATACACACGAACAGTAAGTTCATTATCATTTAGATAGAAGTGTGTCTAAGTGTAGGTATAACCCTTATAATAAATAAATACCTGTATATTAGGGTTAAATATTTTATTTTATAATAATTTTATAATAATATTATAAGGGTTTGAGAGTGAATATAAAACAAAAGATCTTGTGCAAGGATATTACCACTTCTTTGAGTAACTCCTTTTGGTTTGTACCAAAGGGATTCATTGGTTAGATTTAATCCCAAATTGAATCTTGTAGGTTCATATTTTGAATATTAGGATATTATTTTTGAAGTTTTTGTATGATTCAAAGTGTCTTGATAAGTGTAAATAAGTGAGGGGTGAATTTCCTTTTATAGACGAGGAAGAGTAAAATTCCTATAAATATAAAAAGGTAAACATTATTGAGAGATATAACTTACATAAGGTGCCTGAAATAATTATTAAAATTATATAAAATATATTAATATGTCTAAATATTTCCATAAAATAGGGTTTTTACATGTTTCTATTCAATTTGTCCGCTTAAGATGAATGTTTAATCAATATGTAATTTTTTTACCTTAATCATTATAATTAATTTTAATTACTTTCAATTATAATTTCAAAAAAAAATTATTAACATTATTATAAATTATAAATTATAAATTATTATTATTGTAAATATTTAACAATATTTTCCAAATTCTAATCACATAATATCTAGAAAATAATTTAAATTTAATCTCACAGACGGGACAACAAAGCAGGTTTTTGAAGTAAAGATATTCAAACAATTAATATGTTTTTATATCAATATTTAATTTGAAATTGTTTCCAATGAAAGAAATTGGTATAAATTATATAAAATTTATCTAATTAATCTTTCCATATAATTAGAACATTATTTAAATATAAAAAATAATTGATTAAAATTCTATTTTGAACTAAAATTCATTATTTTTCACTATTCATCAAAATATGAATGTTCTCAGAAAAATAGCAAAAAATTAACCCAAAGTAAATTTTTATATTTAAATTTAAAAAATAAAGATTATTTTTTCAAATTATAATTATAAAAGTATAAACTTTTATATCTAAATGGGTTATCAATTAAAAGGTTGCAAAATTACCTTCTACAAAAATACAACTTTTTATTTATAAAATTTGATTTATTCTTATATTATACATATCAAATCTATTGGATTAGTTTAAAAAATTATTGAATATATTATATATAATATATAAATTTTATTAAAAACATTCATAAAAAATAATTTATTTAATTTATTGAGATAAAATGGTGTTTTACGTAGAAAAGTGGTTTTATTATAAAAAGAGTTTCTTTATTCTCAATTGGTTATTAATTACATTTCTAATTAATTTATATCCAAAGAACACATTTTATATACATGTTTAAACCATATTTTAATAATTTAATTAATATCATGCATATATTTCATTCTAATGGCTATGTAATAATTGTAATAATGTTTTAATAACAATATTTATAGAATATTGTAGTTCGGTAAAACTCAACCTTGTGTGTAATGAAAGCTCTCTAAGGGACTCGGTATTGTGTGTTACATAATAAATGAAATTTTTTTGTGTACTATAAGCTACTCTACGCATTTCATATAGCTTAAGATTGACTTGGTGTTGCATACAAAGAAATAATTACTTGGTACTTTCATATCACACAAGATAAATTTAGTGTTGTGTGAAAGAAAAAATATCAAAATAAGTAATTTATTTACAAATATATATTTCACAAAAAATAATTGCGTTATAGGCCACATATGGTTTAACCCAACCCTTACCAAAAAAATGTCTCCTTTTTAGTCAATTAAACTTTTTTCCATCCACTATGGATTTTTTTTGGGATGTTATAACTTTACTAATGAAGTATGTTTATAGAAAAGAGGATATTCACTGAGGGTTTTATAACCTTAATTGTTTCATCAACCCACATTTAGAACATGTTCAAGGAAAAAAGGTATGGCATGTCATTAATATAATTTTTTTCAAGGACCAGTGTGTCCAATGATCATTAATCATCTTTTTCTATAAACATATGGTGGGGCCCAAAATATTTGTTCATTTTATTTTGCACTCTATGTTTTTTTAATCCATGAATGGGGTGACTTAGTGGGAAAATAATCAAAATTTTATAAATCCACCCTTTGAGGTTTCTCAACATGACATGTTTTATATCTCTTCCACATGTAGTCTATGGTCATGCGACTATGACCTATCAAGATCTAGAATTTAAGATCATACATATTTAACCTAGAGTTTCTAAAGATTATGTTCATACAGATATGAACAATTAATGAGATAGTCTATCCATCAATGACCATAGAACCCAACATGAATATAGTGTCCAATTTCATTATAATAAATCCCAGGTACGTGTTTATGTATTTTAATTTCACAGTACTTTGATGTTTAGGGTCCTATGAAAAATACCATTAAATATCTTACCCCTTATTTCAAGAGTAAGAATTTTACAAAAGTATAAAACATTGAAGTTGTTCAAATATATTTGGGAAATGATATTTTGAAATTTTTTAATCACATCTCAGAGTGATCAAATCAGAGAATGATGATACAAAACATGGTGGGTATGAACACTAACCATATTTGAATGTTTTTTCCCCTATCATGTTTTCAGGGTGTTCATGGATTAGTGTATCTTCTCCGTATGGTGAAGCATGCCTCTATTTGGTGAAACCAAAAAATAATACTAATAAATGGTGTCTTTTAGAGTTGTTTACAATAATTTACATCTTTTATGGAAGTTATATAAGGATTCAAAAACTCTAATAATGAAGTTTGTTTTATGGAGAAAAATATACAAAAAGAGGACTAGAGAACACTAAAGGAAACATAAATATATACATAACATATTCATATACTAGAGAGTCATGAAATGAGAATTAGATCAAAGTATTGACTTTCATGGAGGTTTTAGTTTGCACTATTTTTGACAAAAAAAATATTAAGGGATTAAAGTTAAACAACATTAACTATAAAAAGTTTGATAATAAAATGAAATTAGAAAGTTTTATTTTCATGGGTCTACGACTATGAGTGATACTATTTTTCATCAAGTGAAAAGGTTGTTACCTATCATGATATGAAATAGGTATTATAGTAAAAAACATGAAGTCAGATCCAAAATGATGGATCAAGGAATCATGATATATCCTATCATGATAGTAATCATTACAAATGTAGTTATGATATCTCTAACATAATTTTGAAATATATATGAAAAAATGTGAATTATTTCATCCTGGTCTGGATTATAGGCAAAATATGAAATAATATTTCCTCTATGTCGAGTGAATTAGAAATCTCAACATGAAAAAGTTGGAATTCCAACACTAATATGAGGTGTGAGATCAGATTAAGATTTATGTTCTTTTGGGATAGAATATTTAAACATTACTACATATCTTGTAAGGATAGGAATAAATCCAAATATAATTCTTGTAACATGAGGGAATTTCTTCCTATTATAGGTTTCGTGAACCGTGAAATTTAGGTTTTCTAGTGTTTTCGTAGCCACCAAATTACAATTGGAAGAGAAAAAACATCCCTATGTAGATCAATGTCATGTATAATAAGAATTAATGTTAACTTAATGAATTCAAGTATGGTCATAAGATATGATATCCAGGAATCACTGTGTATCATGGGACAATAGAAATTATTTCATACATAGTTCTTATATTTGGGGGAATTTTACATGAATGGTAGTCCATGTGACTTTGAACTCCCTTAAATATTTGGATATTGTAAAGTATATCCATTCCATATATTGTAAGGTTTTGAAATTTATACCAAATTTAATGTATTTTAATTTGTTTAAAAAGGATTGAACTACAACCCAAATTTAAAACATGAGGAATATCTCTTATATTAATAAATAAATTAAATTTTAATCTCTAAGCTCATGATAGTCACTTCAATTTGAGAAATAGAAGGTGATTTGAGGATTATCTCTATTATATATGGTTTAATTCCAAGTGTGACTATTAACAGATAGTTTTAGGTCTTATAGTGAAGACTAATGAGACCCTCACACAAATATAACTCATCTGTGATGAAAAAGAGGTTTATGGTTTTCAGGATTCAAAGTTAGGCCCTGAATATACAAGAATTTATGTTTAACATGTGATTACAAGAATCAATCCATATTTATTTATCATAAAAAGGTACCTAAATAAATCTTTCTCATGAGTGGGGATAAGGTATTTTTTTGAAAATGAAGACCAATCTCTTGTGTGTTTTCTTTTGTGTAGGTTCTAAACAAATATTTATGACATGGGTTGATCTATTATATTATTACATAATTCCATAAAATATTTTTTCACTAATTAGTTACACATCATCCACGATGGACTAAGCTATGAATTTTAACATCATTTATCTAAGATAGATTCCATGCAGTTTAAAGTCTTGAAAAATGGAACTTTTTGTATAGTATATTATCATATGACTAAGAAGTAAGTGGATTAATTTAAAATTTATTCAAATTATGTCTTGAGAAACTATTAATTATTGGTATGTGTGATATTCTCCCCATTCATCATTATTAGGTACTAATATTCATTAGAAAATACTTAGTGTATAGAGTATGGCCCTTCCATTTTTAGATTGATTTTTAGAATCTTTTTCCAGATTAGCATCGGTGCTCTAAGATACCACTACAATTATCCATAGTGAAAAAATTGGAGGAACAATTTCTTATATAATTCATGAAAAATAGGGTTTTATGGGTTTTGAGGTTGTGTAACATAAGAAAACCTTAATTTTTTCTAGATCATTGAGTCTTATATGAGACTACTATTCTTTTAAAAACAATTGCAAAAGAAATGTAGAGAAATTGAATCTAAACCACATTGGATTTGATTTTATTATATCTCATACAGAAGTGATTCTGGGGTTTTCTATATAGAGGTGTGCTTTGTGGTGTGATAATCCCCCAAGTCATGAAAGAGTTTATCTAGACATGATTTATTATCTTTTTTTACCAGCTTATATAGAATGTTTGATATGGTCTTATTGAAAACCTCTCTTTCTCCATTTTTAATTTAAAGGTAGTGGGATTAATGGTTATATCCAAAGGAAAATTACAGATATAACCATTTCAATTTCAAAGAGCATAAATTAGTTCCATTTTCTATTAATATTATCATAGCGAAACTAAATATTATAATGATTTTTTACATTATGAAAGTGATGATATATTTCATCCTAAATTTCTTGATGGAAATTTCTTCAACCCATTTATAAAATTAGTTAGTCATAGTAATGATTTCATTGAACTACTTATTTGTAGTAGGGGATATGGATCAATCAAATCAATTCCAAAAATGGATAATGCCTAAGAGTATTTCATAGTATGCAGTCACTATAAAGACTAATTAATGAAGCTATAGTGTGCCTAGAAAGAATGAAACTTCCTAATAGATTAATTTAAATATTTCACCATTAATGTTTAAAAACACCCAAGTCTCCTGATTTCAAGGAAGAGTTTCATCCCTATAAGATAAGCATTGTAAGTGAATAAATAGACTTCTTCCATGAAATTGAGAATCTATCATCCTTCAATGAATCTAAGGATTAACCCATTAAAGAGATTTTTATAGATAAAATTTATTAGAGTGGTGTCCATAATAAAACATGAAGTTCACTACCTGGAAATAAACCTTCGATTTCTTAACTTAATACACGATAATGATCATATTTTGGAAGTAGTCTATTATAAAGGGAATAAATTTGACTCCAGTATCTATTGATACATATTTATGATCTTCTAGCTATGGGGATCTTTTAATGTCATTGATTTCCATTATATTATTTCTAATGAAGGGTGAGATCACCCTATGATGTGTAATACAAATGATCATTTCATCTTAATCTAGGGTTTTTTGGGGTAGTGGACACATTAGGCGTTTCATCAATGTGGGAATTTTTGGAATGTAGAACATAAGATAATTTGGGATCAAAATAAAATTCCATCATCATTCCTCCCACACAATCAAGGAAGGGTTTGAATTTATCATTCTTAATTTTATATTATCCCTTGATATTTTTAACTACCAACACTGAGACTCCCTTGATGTTAAAAAAAGACACTGGTATTTTTTGGGACAATTATAAAAAATTGATATGGGATTGGTATTCTAGCTCATTATGTGTGAATCCTTCTAAAAATATGAAGCAATATAGAGAAATAAACTTCTCTAAATAGAAAAATATGATCCTAAGACAACCTAGTTGAACTTTGGATCTTCCAACCATTTCACATTTGGGCTTTTAGAATCTCCATAAAAGAATATTTCCTATTTATGAAAATTGTTTTGGATAGATAAGACCTCACCATTAGGGGTATACACATTCATTGGAACATTTTTTGACATACGGTATTATATGATGAAATCATTAAATTCCTTTCCATTAATATATTTCTATGATAAAAATGAGATTTCATACTGTTGAAGGATAACTACCCAACACACCAAACATTTATTTAGCATAGGATAATTGAGAATGTATTTAAATGGACCCATATGGGATATCAAATGGAATTTATGGTGTTACAATTAGTGAAATAAATTCTAAACCATGAAGGTCAATATGAGAAAATTCTTCAAAATTCTAGTATATCAATTCTCAACATTGATTATTGTTCTACTAAGATAATAAGGGAAATTTTCTTTGACTACATAATTTCCCTTTGAAAGGAGTGATACAAAAAATAACTATAAATCTAAAATATAAAACATGTGCAGTTTTTTCTTCACTAGTGGAATGTATATTAGTTTTTATAGGATAAATATCTTGATATATTCAAAATATTCTTCTTAATTTTATTCTCATTGATATGTGGCTCCATTTTTCATCATCCTTGTATTAGGTAGGCACTGACTGAAAATATTGGATATAAAATGCCTAATATATATGAAATAACCCTAAAGTCCCCTAAAATATTTGATATTTTTATTTTTGGATGTACTGAGTATAGTTTTAGGCTTCTTGGGATCTAAATCTATTCCATGATGGAGTACCACGAAGCTGATAAATTTTCTTAATGTGACCCCAAAATTTATGTTCAGGGTAATCATTTTTAAACTATGTCTATAATGTTTTTGAATACTATCTCCATATTGGAATGATGATCGAAATATCAATGGTATTTAATCATAATTTCATCTATGTAACACTTGGAGATGTTTCCTATGAAATATTTAAATATATGATGCATTGAATATTAGTATATGGAACCCACATTCTTCAACCAGAAGGGAATTACATGATTGTATTAAACTCCTTGGGGTTCCCAAAATGTGGTAGCCTCATAATATCTTCGATAAATCTAGATATGGTTGTACCTAGAACATCCATTCATGAAAGAAAGGTTACTGATGAAAAAAATCGTGTCAATCATAATTTTTGTGATTTAAATATAGAGGTTATCATTTAATAAGTTCCAATTATGATCCTTGAATTCAATAAAAACTACAATCTCCCCATTTTACTTCTATACTAAAACATTGATAGTTATCCATTTTGAGAACTCAGCTTCCTTAGAAATAATTCGTTGATGAACTAATCAACTCCATCCTTAACATTGGTTGTGTGGTCATGATGTATTCCATTCTTTGTTTGTTTTAAACCATTTTGATCCTCTTGTAAGTTCAAGAAATGGGAATCAACTTTTGGATTCATCCCATGAATATTCATATAGTACAAGGTGAACACATCCTGATGTTTTTTTCTTTAAGTAAATATATCTATTTATATCTTTGGGGGTCGTGGAGACACTAATCAATGTGGGTCAGGGATCTTCCTCTACACCAAAAGCAACTAGTTTGAGTTTATCATTGTTAATCAAGTCAAATTACTCAAATAATGGAGGATCATATCTTAGACCATATTATTATTAAATTATATCAATCTCATTAGCACCGAGATATATAATAGAGTGGTTGGATCTAGAAAACAATATAGAGGCATTTTTACCTCCTGAGGATGATAAGAAATCACTTTTAGATCTCAATAATGTCGATGTAGAGGAATAATTATCATGATACATTTGGTATATTTCCATCTATTTTAACTATAATCGAGGATAGGAGAGGTTGTAATTTCACAAGATAAATGAGATGATATTATAGGATCTTCATTAGAGGAATCATCATGAAGAGAAAATTTATCTTCCTGAGAAACAGAACTATTTTATAGTATTTTGGGTTTGTCTGACACAAATGAGATTATAAGAATGGGCATACATGCGACCATATCTTATATTCATTTCATTATATTATTCATATTATTATTAATAGATAACCACATTGACTATTGAATTTTAGGATCTATGATTTTCACCTCAATCTGGTAAATTGGAAGAAATGTTCTCTATCAAGATCACTCTGTTGATTAAAATTAGCAACATACATATCATTGGGGTTAGTGGTTCAGATAGAATAATCCTCCATTAATTAATTTATATACCACTTATATAGACCCATATTTATGTATTGATACTCACATGTGTGAAAACGATATTTATCACCATATAAAACCTATTCGGATCCATTAATATAATATTTCAAGCCTTGGTTATATGATGAGGGCACTACCACGTGTGGTTAATGTCATAGAATCCTGATAGATAAGTTTAAATTTATATGTTAACAAACCACTGGGCACTCAAATTCAAATATTATATCACCAAATTAATCTCTAATCATGACCTTTTAGAGTAGATTTGGTCTCTTTTATCAAATACTTGAATAGTCAAGTTGGATGGGGATAAGTCAGCCTCACTATAGCCCAGAGGTTGGAGAATTTATATTGGGATGAGGTTGACCATAGATCTATTTTCTATAAAGGATTTATGATTATATATGTTTTATATCATTAAAAATACAAACCAATTCCTAACGTGTTCTCATAAAACAACCTTCTGTTCTTGTTCTGCAAAAGCGAGGATTGTGTGGAATTTAATTGAATGGGTTTTTATATGGTAAATTTTAACAATTATTACCTCGTCATATAATTCTCAATAACTTTATAAGACCACAATTATAAATAATTAAATACCTAAGAGATTAAGTACAACAAAAATTGAGAGTTTTCTTTGTAAAAAAACCAATTTTTGAGAATTTCATATTTCATACCAAGGGCATGCACTTATTGGATTGAGTATTTTTCTGTATAATGAATCTTTTATAGTGAGGTTATCAACATAGACTTGTCTCCATCATTATATGGGTTGGTGGTATTTCTAGTCTCTGATGGGCCATATTAATCTTGTTTACCCATATATATATTTCTTCTGGATAATTTTATATTTGACAACCAATCCTCCAATATTATAGGATTTAAACCAGATTTCAAAGATTCAAGAGTAGATTTATTCTCTCATTAAGCCTACTTAATCCCAATACTTTTTTTTCAAATAGATATATGCTTTTGGTTGGGATGTAGCTCAAATATTGATATTTAATACGATTACCTCTTCCCCAATATGGTCACCTATAGGGCCTCTATCTCTCCATCCTAAAATTTGTTCTTATGACATTAGGTTTGCATGCATGTTCTTTATTAGATAATGGGTCTACCATATGGATGATGTTGAATAAACCACATTGAAAATCTAAATTTGATGAGGGTTCTATTTTATGGGGTTGTTACCGTTTTTGAAATGTTAGGGTTATAAAATCCTGATGTATATGGATTTTCTTGGGAAGTGGTCAATATTATTTATCTCACATACTATTCTTCGTATGATGATTACATTTAGATTTTGAGGACTGAAACAGGACTACTAGATTTGGTATTTAAAATTGAGTGGGTTCACCACTAGTTGTTTCAATTGTACCTTGATAATAGATTTTTCATGTTTGAAAAACTTCCTAATAATATATTTATCAACATTATTTTTTTAATTTACTTTAAATTCATTACAATCTCCCCCATCTTATAAGAAAGTAATGAAGATTCATGTTCTGTATAATAGAGGTTTTTATAATTTAATCTTCCTTGAATTAACTATCTTTTAGTGAATTTGAAAGATAAGGAAAAATATTGAATTATATCAACCGATATTCTATGATAGGTGATATAACATAGGTAGTCATTGAGATCGGTTTCTTTAGGCCTTCTGGATTCTTATAGCTTGATTCAGATTTTATCTATTATAGCTATGATATATACAAAAAAAATATTATGAATATAATACATTAAATTTTACCTATATTCAACACATGGATGGATTTTCTATTTCCCATGTTATTAATATAGTTATTTCTTCTATTATAAACATTCAAGGGGAGTCACCACATGGAATAGTGATGTTTTAAGTGTTGGAAACAATATTGGCACTATTTTTAGTTTGAATTTCATGTTTTAATAATTTCCAAAACGTTTTATCAAGGTGTTAGGTGTGGGGATCATTTATTCTTCATTTAATATATTGAATCATTTAAGAATTTATCTACATCTATCAAATCTATAAATCCCCTAGGACACTTGATGGAAGTCATATTTTTTTTAATTCATATAAGAGATCTACTCTAGAGATCTCCAGTAGTTACTCTTGATGTTTCTAAAAGTATAGAGAAAATGTCAAACCCTTATACCTAGTGATGAATTCTGAGACCCTCTAATTTTCCTAATTTTTAGTTCTATAGGTCAATCACCATCATCAGTTTTTTATTAATCCAAATTAATAAAGTAATTAGTCATAAAGGTATTATAAGTTTACAAAAGACCAGAAATAAAAATATCATACAATAGATAAAGGTTGGCGAGTCCAATGTTTTCTTGAAACACTAGAGTTGGAACACTTATTGTTGTTCATGTTTCCCTATTATGATTCCTCACTGGGACTTGTAGTGTTTCAAATTTTTCATTGGATCCTTAGTACAACAAATGTTTGATAATGCCATATTTTCTATAATTGGGTGTAAGATTTTTGAAATGTTCCAATTCAAGTTATGGATTCATTTCCAGTTTCATTTTTTTACTCTACCCTTTCATTTAATCTATTAAAGTGTCATAGTAGTAAATTGAGTCTAATAGTTTTTATGGAAATAAATCCTAAGTCAATGTGTGGGTAGGGGTGAAAATAAGAGTTTTATATGATGAGTTTTCATATATTGTCCACCAAGGTCCAATATTTACTGGATTGGGGTCACATTCCAAAAATCAAACCAGATACTATCTAATTGATGTAAACTTTTCAGGGTCTCTAATTGTTAGGGACAAGTAGACAGGTTTTCTCGACATAGATGATTTTTAATTTGTGGGATCCACTCCTATTGATTGAGTATTTTTATCTATTTGAAAATGATTTATTGAAGGTTATGTATTGGGATCCATATAGAAAATGTAATTAGTGGGAATATTTTCATAGTAAATCACTGTTGTTCCATTTATATTCATCTATCATGGAATTGTATTGAATTATTTTCTATTCATTAGATGGAGTTCTAATATATTTGGGAAGCGAGTGGGATATAGTGACCCCTTTCCCATTATCTCTGATTGACCCTTAATGATCGGGTGAAATTTGAGCGTTTGAAGCAACCCAGTTTGGGGTTTTCCTCTAATTTAAGGTACACACACCTTCCTCAATGGTCTTAGTGTGGAAAACCACTTAGTAAAATCTATCCTCTTTGCATTATGCTTCATCATCCTTAGGATCTATATTATCTACTAGGTTGACATTGATGCTATTTAATTATTCATATAATATCTTAGGAAATATAACATCATCTATTATAGATTAGTGAGAATATTGATTGAACTCAGGGTACTCAATATTATGATTGTTCTTAGTTGGATACCATTTTTTTGTCCATTTCTTCTTTTGTCCCTTGTAGTACTTCATCTTCTATCATTCTTATTATGCTAAATTATCATTGTATAATGTGATTTTGTAAGAATCCTCAATCCTTATTTCCAAGAGCATACCTGATAATAAGGGAAGATCATGGATCAGTGGAAATGATGAAGGTATTCAATAAAAAACTGATATTTCAGTATATATTTCTTCTTAAATAAAAATTTTATTAATTACCTTATTTCACACACAATACTCAATGAAAACAAACTAAACCCAATTTTCTTAAGATAAATATAACCATTATAAAGTAGTTTTTGAATTATCATGTACAAATAATGGGTAAATATTTATTAAATATATGTAAAAAAATAATTTTTAATACAAATTCATTGATAAAATTACATTATTTATGCTAAATAATTAATAAAATAATTTTGTGCACAAAAATATATTTTTCAAAAAAATTACTTTTTATCAATTTTGAATTTCAATATATTATGGTTTAATAAATATTTAAATTAAATATATTGATAATTTCTATAATAAAATAAGTTAACATCCATCTAATAGTTTTTACTATGTAAGTGATGAATTCATTTTTTCTTAGATCCATATTTTCATAAAAATGTTTTTTGTGTTATGTGTGCTTACAATAAAATACATTTTTATCACATTTATAAATTGAGTTGGATAATATTATTTTCATTTTTTTAATAATAATGTTTAAATAAGTAAATAAGGCTAATTTTATTATTAGGTTTGAAAATATATTATAAGATTAAAGTTAATTTCCATTATAACGGTGAAAAGGATATTTTCCAAGAATTGTTTTCAAAAAGGTTGTGTAATTTTTATCTAAATTATTTTAATTGGTATATTTTAAATAATGAACCTAATGTGATTTTTAAACATATAAAAAAAATATAAACACTCATTTAATTTTTAATTTATAGTTAATAAGGACAAGAACAATTGATATTTTAAAAAATTCATCATCCTACAAAAAGAGTTTAAATCTTATTTGTATGTTTTAATTCAAAGATAAATTCCATAATTTTATAATTTAAATTTTAAAAATTTAACTTCATTTTTTTATTCAACATAAAAATAATATCTTATGATGATTTTTGGTGTTTTTCAAAAATATAGCTTCTTTAAGGAATAATAAAAAACATGTTTTGTACTATTACCAAGACTTTTGTGACATCGTAAGAATATAATCATGAACCAATTTTTTTTTAATTTTTTTTATGGAAAATAATTATTTTATAATTAAATTTATACATTTGAAAAATATTAAGTTTAATATATAGACTTATATTTGAAATTTTAGATCTAAAGTTACGTTTTTCTATAAATTTCTTTATGTTTTACACATTTACTATTTTAGAATTATTTTTTATAAGTTTTATAAATTTTTTCTATTAAAATGGATATAATATTTGATATTAGAAAATAAAAATTTTGTAATAAGGTGTATTTTATTTTTATTCACAAAAATGAATTACTTGTTAAAAATAGTTACCATAGTAAATTGAAAAATGGAAAAGGGGTTAAAATAAAGGGAAAAAGAAATAAATTTTATTGAAACCATGTACCTAAATAATTTTTTTTGTATTTATAAACAAAAAACATCAAATATCCATTATTATCATCCACTGAAGAATCTTTCTTTAAATAGTGAGCCACTTATTACAAAAGTGTCACTTCTCTCACTTATAAAAGCATCCCTTCACCACCGGACTTCTCCACAAACCACAAGTACCGTAGTTATACAAAAATCATCCCAAATACCTGACTAAAAATCTGATAAAATCATATATATTATTTTATACTCAATGGAAAACCCTTAAAAGACTTAACCTAATTTCCAATCAAGTTATACGAAGGAGTAATGTAAAGATTCCCAAAGCGTACATTTTTAATTATATTTCATTATTTATCATTATTATTCCTAAAATTATATTATCATATCCTAAAAAAACAATATCAAAACAATTAATATAATGATATGTTATTATATTGGTAGAAAAAAATCTTATCTACCTTCCACTTCCTTTGAAAAATGAAAATTTCACCCATGTGTGCGTTTTAACTACCATCTTCAGGAAGAGAAATATTTCATTTTTATTAACTTCCTTACATAGACAGTTCAAAAATAAATTTAATAAATAAAAATTATATTAATAACATGTTTAATATTTTATAAAATATTATCCATTTTCTACCTTTCTCTCGATCTATGGAAAACTAAAATGATGTCTGTGTATATGTGCAGACTTCTGCTTCCATAGAACAACCTATTTATTTTTTATCATCGCGATACTTCAATGATTCTAAGTAAATATATAATTTATTAAAATTTTGTTTATGACATGATTAAGTTTATAAAAAATTTATATATAGTATTTAAATCATCATTAATATACCAACTTTTATCCGTCAAAAATTACTGAAACAAGATTTTTGTCAATTCTAGCTTTGTGAAACCTGACTATAATTCTCATGGAATGACATTTGAAATTTATAATTCATTTTATATAATAAATTATACTATTATTTATAATATATTAATAGTAAAAAAATAATCAAATAATTGGGATCAATATTGATATATTAAAACATGTGTAGAAAACTAAAAATACATAACATCTGGTGATGAAAATAAACTAAAATAACTAATAAATTAATAATAAATTATTATAATTAGAGATAATGTAGGGTAATAAATATTTATAGGGTTTTTAAATAGTTTATTAATATGGTCAAGTTTATTATTCCGGAGGTTAAAGTGCTTTCATAGAAGTTAAGAGTTAAGGTAAGGGGTTTTATTAACTCGACTTCATTCTTGAGTCAAAATGATTCCAATTGAACAATAGTTTTATAATATATTTTTCCTCTACCATATATTGGTATTCAATTTCCTATATTCCTTATTTTTTTTGAAAATAATTTTTCACATCATGTACATTTTCGTTGATGGATTTCAGTCTTTGTAAGATTTGTTAATGTTAAGAATAATTATATAACTCTCCAAATTATCTCTTTCTCTTATATATATAAGGAAAACTAGGAATAATATACAACAATATTGTATCATTATATATTAGTATTCAATACATATTACAATTATAAATATTCGGTGACCTTAAAAATTTGGAATATTTAGATACTAGATACATGATCAAATTATTTGTTAAGATATATTCAATATCTTCATATCAGTTCCCTTATATAACTATCATACTTAGAACCTTATATCAAAACCATGGATGGAAAACAAAAGAAATGGTGAGATTATATTATTAATAAGGGTGAAACTAGAATATATTAATCATAATATCATAATATAATTATAAGGATTTGATAAAACACCCAGAAAATCATATATCATAACATCCAAAACCAAGTTACATCCATTACCATGATTACTAAGGGTATTAAATAAGTAATCATCATTCAATATCCATAACCTTGTAATTAGGAATTATAATCATAAGAAATCATAATCTTGTTAACATTTGTTTTCTTAATTACGTTCAAGCATAATCTTGTGATCATAAACAAAATAATTCATTCTAACACATCAAAATGTGAACATAGCCAATCAAAATCATACCCACACATAATATTGTGCACATATCTAGATGTAGTCATACTCACACATCATAATAATCACACATCATAATGTGAACATATATATAAAAAATCATTTCCATGCTCATCATCATTGTCTCATGAGATATCTATATCACATTACCTTTTACAATGGAGGGTTATAACAGACCCAAAAACCACATAATCATAATCCATTCATATCTGAGAAACTATTTAATGAAAAATATATCAATTCATTATACCTTAATCCTTGGAAAATAAATTGGGTTTTATTAATATTTCCACATCCTAATAAAAAACCACTTAGAAAAAAAAATGATGGTATCATTGTATCTTATCATAAATGAAGTATAAGTAAAATAAAAGGATGTTGTTAAAGATGAAAATAATTTTAGAAGTTCACTGGAATATTTCTTGAGGAAAATACCCTATTATTTTGAAGTCAGATATTTAAAATATAAAAAACATGTATAATAGGAAAAAAATTCTTCAAAAATAACCATGTAATCCTATAAAGTAAACTTCAAATAAGATAGTAGTCATGGTGGTGGGAGATATCATTTTTTTGTATATGATAAAACAAAATTTTCAACCACACCTTTGGTAAAAAGAACATCAAATTTAAAAAACAAGAAGATTACTTTTAATATTTTATATAGAAACTCAAATATTAGTAAAAATGACCTTTGGAAATAATTTTATATTCGTTAAAAAAGTTGAAAATATTTTAATGAAAATATGAACATTGAAAAAAAAAATTCTCGACGAAAGAGAAAATTAGATTATATTTTATTAAAAAAATTCTAATACATTTTATTTAAAAATATTGGAAATTATAATATTACATTAAAAAAAAGAATAACAATATGAGAAGAAAATACATGGGTTCTTATGGGTAAGAATCATATAATTTTTCTTAATTGAAATTTAACAAAAACAATCCTAAAATAAATGAGTTTTTAACATAAACCCATTACTTTTAGTATCATATCTAGCTATACACATTAAATCCTAAAATATAATAAATATTGATTTATAATAGATATATTATACAAATATATTCATAAATAAATTTCTATGTACCATTACTTTATAATTTATGATTATCACTTTATTAACAATTATTTTTAAAAATAGACATTTTGTTGAATGCTAGTCCATTTTTCACGAATGTTTTTCTTTGATGATTTCGGTATAAGAAAATTATTCATGGTTTCATAATATCTAGAATCTTAATCAAGAAATATGTATCCTATTTATTAATGATATATTTTTTTAACTATTCACATAAAATAGTGGTGAAAAATGAATTACATCACATAATACAGATGGTACTCCATACATACGCATCAGTGATATTTCCGATTTCAATGGATGGAATAAAAAAAGGTGAATTACAATTAAAACTTATAAAATAATTATTTAATCATAAATATAATATATATATATAATTAAATATATACTTATTACCATCAACGTAAATCATAAAAGAAAAAATCACATCACTTCATCGAGATGGTAGTATACATGTATGCATGAGCGATGTTATAATTTTTCAGTGGATATAAATTAAAGCAGTTATAAAAATACTATATTTATATGATCATAACTATATCCTAAATAATATATATAAACATTAAATCCATCATAGTAACCAACAATGAATGATAGTGATGAAAAAAATCATTGCCTCACAAGGTGGTAGTTCACATGTACACATGAATGATTCTTTCATTTCCCATTTCAAGGAGAATGATATGAATAAATATTTTGTCATAAAAAAATAACAACTCATTATATTCATTATACATGATTAATTATGTTACTATGGACACAGTAGGATTATATAAAATGTAATAATAAATAACATTGGAAATGTTGAGTTATGATTTGTACCTATTTATTGAGAAACCTCCTTTGGATTATATCTTAAGCCTTTAAAGTATGGTATTAATATAAAAAAATTACCCATAGGATATGAGTAGTTAATTTATGGAATTATTTTGTTAGGGATATTCAAAACTATAAGGCTCGTGAATTGGGAGGATGATAGGAGAGGTGGTGTCCTTTTATGAGATAGGGAGAGGACACACTTGAAATGTTTCACAAGAATAAAATATATTAATGACTTACTCTAAAAAATATGTATATAAAATGACTCTTGTTAAAATATTTTGGTTGATAAGGTAAAAATATGACTATTTAATAGTATTTAGACATTCTAGGTCATTTTAACCCTTATCTCTTTAGTTTAATTCCTCATTACCCACTTTTAACCTTTACTATACTAATGAATTTTTACCTCGATTAAAATTCATAGGGAATAAAAATTAAGTTATACTTTTTAAATAATATTAATTAAATAGATTAAAAACTTTATTCTACTTTAAAATATTCAATACCTATAAGTCTTGTAAATTAATTTTTTAAAAACCCTCAAATCCTGATGGAAATTATTTAAAAAAATTATATTTTTGAAGAAAAAATATTTTTGAAGCAAACAAATTACTCCATGAAAAATTGGGGGATTAATTCCTATGCATTAATAAATAAATTTATATTTAGTTGTACCATTATAAATATATTTAATAATTTGGTTACACTTATTCAGATCCTCTAATTCAATTTCTATGTTATAATGATTGTATTCAAAAAAATAATATTTCAATAGTATATCTTGGTCCATTTAAAAATGGTGTTGTGTGTGAGGGAAAATATCAATGAAATAAAATTTATTTATATAAAAAATATATCATAAAATAAAAGGGTATTATATTATTAACCCCTAATAAGAATTTATCCCTTGAAATTTCATCACTCTGATATAAACACTAATGATACTTCTACCTCATCTCATCCTTGGGTTCACACATAGCTTCCTAAAATTTATGGATTCCCCAAAAACATTGACCATCTGAGTATTATTATTCCTAAAAACCTTCACTCTATGGTGTAGAATCTTCACTCGTTCTTCCTCATAAAATATATCAGGATCTAGAGGTTCAACCTGAGAGATCAGTACATGTGAAAGATCATGTATGTACTTCCTCAAGTGAGATACATGGAAAACATCATGAACATGGGAAAGATTCATTGGATGGGAAAGTGATAGGTGAATATCCCAATAAAACCAAGAATTTAAAAGGAATTGATATATATATATGGATATAATTTTCCCTATTTTAAAATATCATAACCTTTATCCAAAGAGATAAATTTATAAATAACATGTCTCAAACTTTGAACTCGATATCACACCAACGATTTTCAGAATTATGTTTTTATTAACTCTAAGTTACCCTATTGTGATTATTAATAGATGTAACCTTCTATATCATTTACCTAGCTATCTTAGTTTCCAATATAATTTCTTCTCTATCTTCATCTCAGAATATTTTATTTTTACATTTCCTTCTATAGTGGTCATAAAAATGTGTCAGTTGAATGATAAAGTGAAATCTATTTTTTTCGAAAAATTATAAATAAGAAATTTTTTGATCCAATAATCATTTCCAATATACTGAACATAATCTCAAAATATCCTCTTATGTTTGAATAGTATTGTAATACTAACCATATTTCTGAGGATGATATGCAGTTCTAAAGTTTAACATTGAATTTAATTGCAGCTGAATACTTATCCAGAACATTGATTTAAACCTATCATTTCGATTAGATACAATACAATGTTATACTATATGAAATTTTACCACTTGATTTATATCATCAAAATATTATCAGGATTGAATACTTCTCTTAAAGCAATGAAATGTGTAGACTTCATAAGATGATTGACTAAAACCCATATAGCATTGTTCCCTTTAATTTTTTGGGGAGCCAATGAAAAAAATCCTTAGTGATGTTTTCCCATTTAAATAATGGTACGGGAAATGGTTGTAACATTCCTTAGGACTTTTGTGTCTCAACCATCACTTTTTGTCATACCAAGTATTGGAATACATACTTCCCAATATCCCTTTTCAGGTTATCCCACTAGAAATACTCTTTAATAACTCTATAGATCATCTTTCTTTAGGTATGAATAGAGAATGAAGAGATATTATATTCATTAGATGGATCCTTATTATGTTTTTTATTTATGTGTCTTGTATCCATTTCTAAACCTTATCATTCCATCAAAATATAGGTTGAAATGAAGAACATTTCTCACCATCTTCTTTAGTTCCTCATCCTCCTCCAAGACATATTTAATTTTCACATAGATTAATGATTAAACATTCACTTAATAAAGACATGATCAATACACTTTCCTCCTTATATAAACATGTATTTTATATAAATTTATAAATATTGGATCTTTTTTTAAAATTCAACATGGGAAAACTTGCATGGTCTTTCTAACTTAGAGCATCTTCTTCCTCATTTTCCCTCTCAGGATGGTAGAGTACTAGATAATCACATTCCATAATCATTTCTAAACATATCCATTGAATCATTTTCAACTCTTTCTCTGTGAATATATATACTTCAATATATAATGATTAGTATATATGTCACATCATTGATCATAAAAATAATTTCGATATATTTTCAAGGAAAAAATGTAAAGTACCTGTTCAAAATCATGATTCGTGTAATTTTACTCACAAATATTCAATTTTGATGATGTATAACACATGTCCATATAATTTTTCATGAGTATTAATCTTTTTATCATCTTTTATGCATCATTATAGATCAATAACATTATCTACATTAAGGTAGTGTGAGCATAGGTTCACTATCCAGCCATATTTTTAGCTCCTTGAAATTTTCCTCACATTCATATGTGTATAGGAAATTGTGTGCCTTACATGTCAAAATGATTATTGAATTACATATCCATGAATTATTATTCAAAAAGTTTCAATAATATATAGCTATACAAAGAAATAAATGGATATTATATATCTTGATTGGTATGGTCTATTGGTCAACAACATTTATATTTTAAGGATCTACCAATATACCATCTTTTGATCTTATATAACCTAATAATTAATTATTTTGTAGCTAAAATTCATCCTTTATAAATTTTTTATACAACTTATACTTCATTAGTATCATCATAAAAACATCAAATTATCTTCATGCTCCTTATTTCTCTTTTAATATTTAAAATTATCATATATAAAGGCTACAAAAAACTAATCAATGTAACCACTAAAGAATCTATTCATTATATCCATGATGATATTGGGGACTTTGGTAAGTCCAAATGGAATTACTATAAATTCATAATTTCCATGCCTCTTATTAAAGGTTTCATTTGATATATCCTCTTTAATGTCCCTAAATTTATGATATAAAAATCATTCTTTTAAAATTATTGATATCTATTTAGTTTATAAAAAAAATTCATTAATATAGGGTAAATGATAATTTTTCATTTTATTGATCTTGTTATTTTCTCGAAAATCAATGGAAAGATACTTTGAACAATATTTATTCTTAACAAAAAGAATAGTTTCACCCCATTTTGATGAAAATATATATATGAATCCTTTGTTAATATTCACTTAGAATTTATTCTTAAATTTTGGTAACACAATTGGGGTCATTCTATAAGGTGTATTAGAAATAGGTGTAGCACCAGGTATGAGTTATATTAAAAATTCAACTTCATAATTTGGGGAAATACTTGGAAATTCTTCTAGAAATACATTAGGTTAATACTGGATAATAGGTATATATTGAATATTGATTTTCCCTAACCATTTGATAAAAATATGTCTCATGAATAGGTAGTAAGACCCATATAAAATAATTAACATCCATTTAAAGTTCATATTCATCCTCGCACTGAAATATGATTATTGGTTGATTCTAAATATCAATCATGACTTCCCTTACCATGAAATTAATATGGGATCTATATAAAGAGAACCCATCCATTCCCAAAATGACATCAAATTCGATTAGAGGTATAATCACATGATTTTCCATAATCTCATTTCCACACACTCTAAGTAGAGAGGAGATATATAATTGAGAAGTGGTCATCATAAAATTAGGTGTTTTCCATACTAACAGAATATAAAATTTTTAATTTTGTGAAATAATAAATATAAAAAATTCTTCAAATATTAAACAGTGTGTATATCTAGAATCAAATAAAACATTTTCATTTCTATAGTGGAGGGTAATTGTACCATTCACTGTTTTGTTATCCTATCCCACTTCAGTTGTGACAGTAAAGGGTTTCCCTTTATTCTTTTTGTTATGTGGTTATTGAGCCATACCATCCTCATTATCTCTTACATTTGGGAATTTATTTTCATAATTCCCAATATCTATACATCTGAAACATTTTATTAAATTTATTAAATCCTTCTTCTCTTATATTTCATTTAATAAAAATTTTATCCATCATAAATAATCACTAGTTATATGGAAAACCATTCCACAGTTGAAACGTTTCTTGGTTACATTTATAAAATTCCTTGAGTTATTTCTCTAGCATTTTTTTCAACAGTTTTTTGGAATCTATATCCTATATGGGATTTAACATTTGAGGTTCCATGAAGTTTCATTTTTCTTTTCATATCACTAAAACCAAAATAATTATTAGAGTTCACACCCTCTAATTCTAACATCAATGAACATTGACAAATTTATTGGTAGTTTATGAATTCACTTATGGCTAATTCCTTTCATGGACATAGTTATAGGCCACCAAAAAATTGAAAAACAAATTATTGCAGGTTCAATGATATAGCTAGAAGCATACCTTGAACGTCTTGTAAAGTTTTATTCATTGGTACAAATGGATTCATCATCCTTTAATATCATCTCTAAGATCCCCCTTTACAAATTATAATAAAGAGTTAGGGGAATTAATTTATTGATAATTCTCCTCTTATAATCCCCACATTCTATTGAATTTATTTATTCCTCTTATCTCAATTTCATCATATGAGTCCATGAATAATCATCGTTTCATTCTAAGTGATAAAAAACTAAGACAAATTTCTCATGGATCAAGCATTAAAGAATGAAAAATATCTTTTCTATCATATTGATGCATTTCCAAACAACTAATAGATCAAAATACCCAAGGAAGGATGGTGGATGTTGTCACATAAAAGAAACAGTATCGTGTTTCTCAATCATTATTTCATTCAAAATATCAACATGGTTTCTATTATTTCATAAATATTTATATAGTTGAGTGAGAATAGCCAAATTATACTTCATCACACCTCAAAATAAATTTTTTTTCTCATGATTATATTCATTACATTACATTTCCCATTCATTATTATCATGATTCCCTTTGGTTTAGGCATTTAATAAAACAAAAAACATCCTATGTAAGTATTGAGAAATAATAAATATTATAACATTAATAATAAAATCATTTCTATGATTTCATAATTTATGAAACCTTATTATCCTATGATATTTAAGGTTCATCTAATATCACTTTGGTTTACCATAAAAAAATCTTATGTTATATCCTTATATTTCCCATAACCTAACCTCAAAAAAATGTAAACCATCTTACAATAAAAACAAATGAAACCCAAGAATAACATACCTAAATATTTCATAATAGTAGATGAATTTTATATACATAACATAAGTATACATTCTCTAGGAAAATAATGGTCTAGTTCCATTTTAGATTAGATACATAATCATTTTATTTCTTAAAATATCATCAACATCTCCCATAAATATCTTCATATCATCACCCTTTTATAAATATCTTACTTAGATCCATATGTTAAAACCTAAAGAATGAAAACATAAGAATGGGTGAGTTTATATGCTTAGTAAGGGTAAACATTTGTGATATTAATAATAATAGTATAAGAATATATTAGGAGTATCATTACATAATCCAGTGCATATTCTCAAAAAAACATACCTAGACAAGATCATATCAAGAACTCTAAAATAAATTCACATCTAAAAGTATAGTGAATAAGGGTTTCAAATAAGTAATCATCATTCTAGAGTGATCACTTAGTCGTGTGTCCTTATAAGATTAAGAAATCATAATATTTTAAATATAGTTATTGATAATCATTTCTATTTATAATCTTGAGGTCATAGCAAGAAGTAATCATACTTATGAATCAAATTTTGAACATAGCTATTCACAATCAGGTATACACATAATCTTGTGATTGTAGATAAAATTAGTTATACTCAAGAATTAAAATATGAGCATCACTATAATAAATCATTTCTAAGATTCTCATTATCATCTCATGAGATTACTATATCACATTACCCAATGAATTGTCAAGATTTAACAGACCTAGAAATCATATAATCATAATATATTCACATATAATCCATAAGGTCTAGAAATTATTTATTATTATATCACAACTTAACTCGTGGAAAATAAAATGGTTTTCATCAAGATTTCTTCATCATATTAAATGTTAATAAAGAGAATGAATAAGGAGAGTATCATTGGATCCTAAACCCAGTGAATCATAAGTTAACTCAAAGAATGTTTTCAATGATAAAAATACCATTAAAATATCATTGGAACATTTCATGAGAAAAATAAACTATTGATTTTGAAGTCCCTTATATTATATCTAAAAATTTATAGAATAATATGGAAAAAACGTAGAATATAGTAGTGGGATCTTGTAATTTATTCTTAAAAAAATAGTATTTATGTATGATCATGAACTTAAAATAAGGTAAATTATTCATTAAGTTTTAATTTAACTCCATTTTAATATTTACTAGAATTTTTCCTAAGAATATAAGGATTATCAAGGATGTTTTGAGGTTTTGGGACTTGAAAAGGGGAATAAAAGAGGATGGTAAAAAACACGGTTAGCGCATAGTTCATAGTAACTGTGTGTCGCAACCACGCGACTTGTAGGGGGTGGGTGCACAGTTGAAAAACTATGAAAGTGGGATCCTGAAAACTATGTTAAATTTTATATATCCATTTTTCATGGCTAAAACATAGTTTTTCAAACCGTGCAGGTTTTTAAATGACTTTTCAAGCCAAGATACCTTGTCATCCAAGACCCCTTTGGACAATGGGTTATTCATGGCTAGCACATGATTTGTCCAACTGTGAAACTAAACCATAAAACTAAATAAATATTGGGGATTTCCAAATTTTATCCCTTTGTAATTCAAGTTTCTAACCCAATTTTCATCCCATTTTACCATACAACAGCCTTAGTGATGAACCAGACAAGACCACTCTTCCAACGATTGATTCTCCATCGATTCTTTACCATTTAGAGTGTGTTTGGGTGATAATTGTATATATGTATGATTATAACACTCTACTCTCTTCTATTTTATATATTAGGGATCGTATTATGGTTTTTCTTCTTCCAAATCTCTAAAATTCTCTTTTTCCAACATATCCTATGTTGGGTCTTCGATGGTGGTTTGAGTTTTAATCAAGGGAAATGTTGAATCGAGCATTTTTTATGTACATGTGGTACATGTTATACAAGTTATATCCCATGGTATGAGTGCCCTATTGAATGTGTATGTAGTTTTTAGTGTGTTCTTTCTTCGCATTTGGTTTTCTTATGAGGAAATGCTAAATGGAGGATTAGTTTACCAGGCCTATGGACACCCAGGGGGTGGAACACACATTCAAAAATGAAATATTGGGATGTCAAATGATAAATATAGGGTTTTATGGCATTAATATAATTATAGATGTGATTAAATCGGTAACATGGAAAGATGGAGTATTATGATTAACTTAAATAGTTAAGAAACTGATGGTGGGTAAATGGATGTATATGATAAATGGGTAATGGGGCTTGGAATCATTGTTAAATTACATGGAATAGTTGTTAAATAATTTTAATGTATTAAAATGGAAAATGGGTTGATTTTGGAAATGGAGAACAATATTATGGTAAAGAACCATGGAAATGTGATTAAATAGAAATGGTTTACCCTTGTTGTTTTTTTAATGAAATGGTTAATGATGATGAGACTATATGATTGGGTTATATGGTATTGGGATGTTGGACTAATGAATCACTCCTACTAGTGGTCCTCACTGATTCTCCAGGTGCCCCTATGCACATTAGTTATTCATGGATAAACTGCTTCTCTTAAACTTAAGAACATATCTATGACATTCTATATCATTGTTGGGATGTTCGTACATAGAATATCAAATCACAATTAGATTCATGAATTGAGGATCCATTTCTTCTGACCTATAAACCCTTTTAACACAAAGATTAGATTATTGGCATGGACTGAAGTAGATTTGATGTAAATGGGTAAAATATAAGACAATTAAATGAATGTAATTGGTCTAATGAAGGTTAAATGTTGTAACCTATTTTGTTTTTATATTTTATTCTTTCCTTTACTTATTTATTCACTGTATTTTAATATAAATTTTGAAGACACCATTAGTGGTGGCCTATTGAGTTGTACTCACACCCTAATCATCCCACCATTGGGTGCCCATGAAGACTTCATGGTTGTAGGACAGGATAGGGGAAAGGACCTATACTTGAGGGTTGATTTGGGATTTGGGATATGCATGGATGAGGGTACCAAAATTGGTTTTAGGACCAATTTTTGGGATTCTTTATCAAGAGTTTATTTTGAGTTTACATTTTCACTTGGCACTATATTACATGACATGGCATTGTTACTTTTGGTCGTGGGTGTATACCAAATTTTTGGAAGTCGTTTTGGTAATAAATGATTATCTTTTTTGTTGATTATTTTTTTTCTTATTTTATCTCTAGAGTATTACTCGGATAAAAGGGGTGTAGAATCCACACATTTTATCCGATATCACTACTAGTCGGTACCCTCTAGCATAAGGGGAGGTTCCCTTGAGGTTATGTGGTGAACTGGATCAGGCCACCATTTAGTGGCACCCAAGTTGAGATGTTATAAAGTGGAATAAAAGTGGTTATATTCAATTATTTGTTTTATTTGTGTAAGGTTTACTAAAGATTAGGATGTTTTGGGCCTTGTAAATGGGAATAGTCATGGGAGTAGATAACCCATTTATAGAGGAAAACCCAATTACCCAATGTTGGATTGATTTTCTTGATGCTTTCTATTACAATTGGAAGTTATTTCACCATGAGTGATACACATGTAGTGTGATGTTTTTATTTTTTGATATTTCATTTGTGACCTAGAATGGCATAAGGTCAGATTTTTATGCATCATTCTAGGAACTACGGGATGCATGTGACATGCATCATACTGAGCACACATAGGTAAAATGGATTTGGCAGTCATGGTAGTTGAAAAAAATTTATCTTGATTCAATTTTCATTTAAAAAAATGCCTAATAAAGATGTTATAATTGTGAAATTAATTGAAATATGGTTACGAGGTGGATTAAAAAGTCATTTAATGTAAAGTGATTATTTGGGAGTCAGTTTACCCCTTGATATAAATGGCCTAGGTTGGGAGTGTATAGGAATACTGATGGGTTAGAGATTATTCCTATTTAGATTGTGTACGTGGAGGTCATTATCTATGGGTAGTGTGACCCTTTTTCATAATTTTCAAAAAAAAATCCCATATTATGTGTTTTGAGATGTGTGTTTTTCATAATAGATATATTATACCATGATGACATCTACCATTTTGGTGACAAGAGGGTATCATTGATAATTCTTTTTAAGTAGTGGAGTAAGAATACCTGCTAGTTCCGAGTAAGAGAGAGGATGATCAGTTCCATGATAAAATATACAATTTTATGTCGTTTATGGAGTAAGACATGGTGAAGTATTTGTAAATTATTTTTGATTTGAAAAGAGAGTTTTTACTATATCACCCTCGAACATTTGCTGGAGAGGGTGAACTTGAGGCAGCAATGTTTTGGATTGAGTCCATATAGATGATTTTGAATCACTTGAAGACCCCATCCAAAAATAGAGTTAAGTTGGAGACTTATATGTTTCACGGACTAGTGAAGCATTGGTGGTATATAAAGGAATGATATGACTAATTAGAGGTCATGGAATAGAAGTATTTCTAGTAGAAGTCCCTAGATAATTATTACCCAAAGACCTTCAAGCAAAGGAAGGTTGTAGATTTTATGTACTTTACTCAAGGGAGTATGACAGTGATGGATTATGTTGGTATATTCATAGATCTACATAATTTTAATCTTATAATAGCGGGATATGAGTTTATTATAGCAAGGAACTTTTATGATGGAATTATATGTGAGATCAAGTCCAAGGTAAATATTGTCTTCTTGAAGAGGTTTGTAGAGGTGGTGGATCAGGATTTCATTTATGAAGGGAAATTGAATGAATATTCTAGTGGAAGACCAACCATTACATCTTGCATATTTTTTGGTATATCTTCTAATATTATGAATAATAATTGTGGAATTTTCCACTATAGTAGTGGTTGAAAATTTAGCCCGGGAAGGGGAACTATCTCCCAGGGGAGTAGCTCAGTCAATGTTTATCTGTGTAGCATGTCAGTCCAGATGAGTTTAGTGTCCATGACCACTAGTGGAATGTTGATAATGCGGTAGGATATGTAATATGTATAGATTATATATGAACCCACAAAAACAGGTAGTGGTGGAGGATCTATTCTAGTACAGAGCACCAATAAAGGTTCAGCTACTCTGTATCAGTTAGAATGTCGGTGTACCATTGGCCGTACTGGTTGGGTGGGGGATGTGTTTCTTATTGAAAATAGATTCCTTATCAAAAGGGTATTGAAATTATGGGAACTCATATAGGAACCCAAGGAAGAGGTTTAGGTCACCTTCATGCAATTTATCATGCACCTAGCAGAGGTGTGGTTAGACCATCAATTTTTTGGGGTATGATTCTTTTATCTTCCATGCTTTATAGTTCTTTATTTTATGTAGGGGAATCACATTATTTTATATCTTTTCAATATTTATGTTCTTTGTGTTTAATTATGGAAAATTTGTGTGGAGTTACTCCAATTGAAACACCATTTGGAGTACGAATTAAGAATATTCGATACTGTATAGATTTTTCTCTCATGGTTGGAGGGTACCTCTTTCTTTGGGACTTGTATATGTTATAGATGTTAGGTTTTGACTTGATATTAGATATATATTATTTTTTGTTTTATCAACCCCATATCGACTGTTACCACATAAGGTTAACATTCACATCCCTTGAGAGTGACACTTATGTTCATCATGGGGAATGGGATATAAATGAAGGTTTTGTAGGATATTTCACCATCTTTTGGGTGACACACATCCCAAGTGGAATTCCCTGTACATGATTATGGGAGGGTGGAGTAGGTCCTCTTTCCTTCAGTGGTGTATTTTCTTGAGGATCTATTTCATGAGTATTTATCCACGTTTCCATTTGATAGACATATTTTGTTCATGATTGAGATGAATTCATAAGGTGAGTTAGTTTCTATATCTCTGTATATAATGGTACCAAAAAAACATCAAGAACTAGAGACTCCATTAGAATAATTGGAAAAAAAATGTTTTTTATCCACCCATGTACATCACCTTGGGGTTCACTGGTCTTATTGTCCAAGAATTTTGTTGGGTTTTTTCACTCATGTGTAAATAATTGAATGTTTAATTGGATGAAAATTAAAAATTGAAATAATCTTCCATGTATCGAAACATATTTATCCAATTTCGAGGTTCTTATGTGTCCTCCAAAATAGATTTGAGGTTAGGACATCATCAGTAGTGGGATAGACCTTTTAATATACCATGGGATACATTTAGGATATGGGATGTGTTGTATTAGTATTTTTTATTCCCTTTAGTTTGAAAAATTCTCCTACTAATTTTATGGCCTTAAAAAACAGAATCATCCACCAAAACCTAGACCAATTTGTAGTTTTTTTGAAGACATCATAGTATACTCCCATACTCATATTGATCATTAAAAACATCTTTAAATAATGTTATGTACACTGAGATATCATCATCTATATTTCAATCTATTGAAGTATATATTCCTAATATAAAACGTACATTTCTTAGGTCACATTATCTCATAAGAAGGTGTGTTAGTGGACCCATAAAAAGTGTAAGCAGTTTTATCTTGGAAGTAGCCCAAGAATGTTTTTGAAATCAGAATATTTTTTAGTCTAGATGACTGTTATTAAAGATTCATCCCAGAATTATCTCACTTATAATATCCACTTTCAGGATCTAATAATAAGGGTGTCATGTTTAAATGTTCAAGAAAATTTTATAGTATCTTTAAGGAGCTTGAGAAGTAGTAGACTACCATGCCGATTTTGATCCTACCCATCATGGGTAGAGGGTCTAACTTGTTTTTTGATATTCCTGGGTTCAAACATGATTTAATGATATGTAGAGTGATTGATTAATGGTGTATGGGTCGCAAAAGTTGTTCCTACATGAATTAAATTACCCTACACACATCCTTGAGTTGTAATTGGTGGTTTATTATTTAATGTTTTGGAAACACTAACTATTGATTGAAATGTTTATTTTGTATACCAACCATAAAATCCTAAATTACATATTTCATCTATTATATATGATCCTTTTATAGAAAAGTTGGGTTGAATATATGTAATAATTTGATTTTGAGTTATTTTATACACTTGGAAAGGGGAACAGTGTTGCAGATCATTTAAGAATAAATACTCATAATTAGAAAATCTAGGAGTCTAGTTCTGAGTTAAAGACGGTGGATTTATTTTCTGAGATGCATATATAGATTTATTATGACTAGGGATAGATGACCCTCACATCCTTAGAAGTTGAGTCTACACTTCTAAGATGGATCAAGGAGATGAATTATGGGGACACAAAGTCTTTGTATTTTAGGAAAAGACTCGAATTCAGAAGTCACCTTCTAACTGGACTTCTGATTATGATGATGTAATTTATGTTTCAGGCCTTTTTTTAATCCCTTGTGTATGCAGGAAGATTTGATGGGTGATTTTCATGCCTCAAAATGGGCTATTCATAATACTTTACACAATATGTATCATGTATTTATTATATATTATTAGATGTCAAGGGTGGATAAAGAGGTTGTAAGTTTTATGTCACAATAATATACCTTAGAGTAGGTGAAGGTCATGCACTATTGTTTGGGTTGTATTCTACAATTGTTTCCTATTCTATAATTTAAATGGGATGATGACACCATGTATTTTATGATGGGTCTTCTAAGGATTCATCATGAGAATGATGATATATGGGTAATTGTGGATCGATTGAACAAGGTGGACCATTTCTATTTGATTTGAGAAAATTTCATCATAGTCTAGTTAGTTCACTTATATGTTTAGGAGATAGTATAATTATATGGAGTTCCTCAAAGTATCATTTTTGATTAAGATCTATGTTTTACTTCATGCATATTATAAGGATTGAAAAAGGTTCTTAGTACCCAGGTTCTTCTAAGTACATCATTCCACCCATAGATAGATGAGTAATTAGAGTGTACTATCTAGTTGTTAGGGTACATGTTGAGTGGTTGTTTCTAAGATTTTGGTGGAACTGGGGAAAGGAACTTGACGCTTTTTGATTTCTCCTATATCAATAGTTATTAGGGGAATATTTAGAAGGAAACATATGAGGCGCTCTATGGTAAAAAGTTTTGATCCCCATTATGTTTGATGGAGGTTGAGGAATCAATTTTTTTGGGTTTTGTCTCATACAGTAGAAATCAAATAAGGTTAAATTGATTCAGAAACGTATAGATATGGGTCGAAGTAGGATGAAGTATTTTACTAATAAAAATATTTTAACTCTTCAATTTGTAGTGGTGGATTTTGTTTTCCTTTACGTGATTCCAGGTTTGGGTCAACATATGATCTCAAAAAAAGGAAAGTTAGAACCCATGTAGGTGGGCCACATGAGATTATAGAGAGAATCATACTGGTGGAAAACCGATTGGATCATACATAGTGGTATAGTGGAATGCACAATGTATTTCATGTGTCAAAACATTGGAAGTATCAACCTGGACCTTCTCATGTGATCTAGGTTAATGATGTATATCTTGTGATCAATTTTTCATTTGAGGATCATTCGACTCATAGTGTGGATCTTAGTGAGAAAATATTATGGGGAAAGATTGTGCTATTATTTCGGGTGTTATGGAAGCATGGTAACATTTGGGAGGAAACTTGGGAGAGGGAGGCCGATATGTTGTCATAGTGACCTGAGATTTTTAGCTTGTATCCTTAGTGATTCTTATAAGATTGGCTCAAAAATGATTCATTATAAAGTGGGGAGTTTGTAAGACCATTAACATTAAATAAGGTATGTTCTTATTTATTTTTCGGTTCAAAACTATTTTAATTATTAATGAACCATTTTCTGATCATATAGGACACTCAAGGGTGTTTGGGGGATTTAGAACACAAAAAAGGGAAGAAAATAGGATTCTCTAGGAAGGGATCACTGTTGTTGTACGATTAGTAGTAAATTTGTGTCTTAACGATGTAGCTTGTAGGCGGAGGGTGAAAATTTAAAAAACCGTGAAAGTGGGTCTTGAAAACTGTGAAAATTTTGACAGAACAATTTCTAATGGACACCATATGGTTTTTCAGACTATATGGGCTCCCAAGAGACCGTGCAACCCAAAACCCCTTTTATATAGTGTGGTGTATGATTGGCGCTAATTTTGGCCAACCATGTGGTCCAAACATGTTCCTTATTAAAGATAATGAATTTTAAAATTTTACATGTTGATATTTAGGTAATATAACACTAATTTCCTTTTATTTCACCATACATAATCCTTAGTGATGAACCAAACCATTTCAAGCATCCAAGTGACTATTCTCCCTCTATTATTGACCATTTGGTGTGTGTTTGGGTGAGAACTGAAGAAATGGGTGAGTCTAACACAACTCATTCATTATTTTTCTATATTCTAGATTTTAGAATCATTTTTCACTTTCCAAATCTCTAAAAATATCTTTTTCCAGAAGATCCTAGGTTAGTTATTTAAGGGTGGTTTTATTTTGAATCAAGGTATAATTTTAAGAGAGAATTTTTCTATGAACATGAGGTTGGTGGTATATAGGATATATCTCATATCCTTGATGCCCTTTTGAATATGTATGTGGTTATGGTATGGTGAATTAATATTGTCCATTTGGTTTCCTTAAGGGGAATGGTAAGTGGGGTTATTTGATAGATGAATTGAAACCCTAATGATCCGCGTGGGATCTGACAAGGATGATTTGACTAGTCCTATAGACACCCATGGGGTTTACCATTTTGATGTCTTAACATGAAGAGTTATGTAATTGATGATGGGTAAATGGTTGTACGTGATAATTGGTTAATGGGGATTGGTCTCATGGTTAAATATCTTGGAAGAGGTGATAAACGGTTTTAATGTATTAAAATAGTAAAATTGGATGATGCTGTAAATAGAGAACCTGATGATGGAAAAGAACCATGGAAATTTGATTAAAAAGAAATGATTCCCCCTTGTTTTTTTAATGAAATTATTAATGGGGATGAGTCTATGTGATTATGTTATATGGTAGTGGGATGTTGGACTTATCCTCTACTCCCATGGGTGTTCTATACAAGTTCTTTACGCACCCCTATGGATAGTAGTTATTTGGGGAATGGATGAATGCTACAGAACCCAAAGGTAAGGACATAACATTCCATATCATGGTTGGGGTGGTCGTACATGACTTCTAAATCCTTATCAGATTTAGGGACTAAGGATCCATGTTTACTGACATATTTTACCTTTTGAATTATGCATTAAATGATACGCATGGATCAAAGCTGTTTTGATGGAAATGGGTAAAACAAGGGATAAGGAAATGAAAGTAATTGATCTGATAAATTCTGTATGTGGTAACCAGTTTTTTACCTATACTTATATATACACTGTATTACACTATATATTTTTTAGTCACACTTAGTGGTGTCCTGTTGAGTTGTACTCCAACCCTACATGGCCCGCTATTGGGTATAAGGGCAGACTTCATGGTTGTCGGTCAGGATCGTGGTAAGGGATATATTCTTGAGGGTTAATTTGAGATTTGGGTTGTTTATGGATGAGGGGAATCGGCTTGGTGTTGGGAAAAAATTTTGGTATTCTTCAGCATTACTTTAATTTGGGTTCACATTAACACTTAGAACTGTAAGACCTGACATGGGATAGTCACTATTAGTTGTGGGAATCTACCCTATTTTGGGAAGTCATTTTGGAAATACATGATAATCTTCTGTGTTGATTCTTTTGTTTCTTATTTTTTATATTGTGGATTTCTCAAATGAAGTGGTCATATTATTATCATGTGTCATATAAAATCCTATATATGAGTCAGTAACCTATTGTGTATGAGGAGGTGCACCTAATTTCACATGAAGTATCAGATCTGGGAACTGGTTAGTGGTTCCTAAGTCAGGATGTTACAAGTCATGATGGTGGGAAAAGTAATTCATGTAGTATATATTAAAACAAATATTTTTCTCACACATTTGATAAAAAGTACCTAGCATTGAAAATGAAAAGAATATTACTTTTAAACATTTATATTGAAATTCAAATATTGTTAAAAATTAATTTAATTAATCCTTAGACAATATTAAAAACAACCCTGAAAACATTATAAATAAAATATAAACATGGAAAAAATATTATTGACTCAAGTGGAAATTAATCCATTTTTTATTAAAAACACATTCTCAAACATTACTTGTACTAAAGCGAGGTAAATGATATTATTACAACATTATTACATGAATAATATAAGGATAGGAAAATATGTGGGGTTTAAAGTATACAGATTATATAATTTCTCTTATGGTAAATTTAGCATAAATAATCCAAAAAAGAAATGAGATTGTAATATAAATCTCTTCCCTCAAGTATCATATTTCTTAATACACATTCAAATCCCCTATATTATTAGTATATATTTCTTATAAATATATTATTGAAAAATATTCATCCATAACTTAAAATTCAGAATGGTTTTATAATTCCCAGTAATCATTTTTGCAAAGAACTAGCCGAGACTACCACCAGAACTGGAACCCAAACTGGCTCACTACATACTTGATGAGAATCCTCAATATCTCTAGGATAACAAAAAGCATCAAGAGTATCATAATAACTGTTGGGTATGACTTCACCCTTAATAAAAAATGTAAGCATCCAAGAAATCCATAATAATAATCATTTAATGATATATGAAAAGAGGAATCTCGTATAAAAAAATTAATACAATGATTATAAAAATACAATGGAATATGAAACAAAGGAAAGGACGACCAAATAAACCAAAAAAAACTCAATCCAATTGGTTTCAAGAATCTGAATGTTCAAACATCATGACCATGGGGCTCACAAGTCACCACCACAAACCCAAAAATATATACTCCCTAAGGAAAAAAACTTAAGATCCAAGACCTGAAAAAAAAACTTACATAAGTCATAAACACTACATTCCCACTATCATGAGTTTTTTGTTGTGAGATGAATCCAATAAAATACCACCATGATTTTGATTCATTCCTTTTATAAAAGAAACCAAAATGTGTAGTTTTAAAGTAATATGTACAATTATGTTCTCTTTTTTACCTTGACATAATATATGGGTAAAAATCAAAAAAAATTCACATTCTCAAAGTAAACTATTGAAAAAATATTCTATAAAAAAATTTACCCCCAACCATTCCATTTAAAAATCCAATTTATTCTCTTTAAAAAGTCATGCTTTTGAAAATAATCAAAACATAGTTTAGAAATATTGAAAAGAATTTCCAACCAAACTAACACTTTGAAATTATTTTAAAGTTATTTCTTTTAAAATCTATTGCATTTCTAACTCAATGGTATGTAAGGAAAGAAGAGTAAAAATACTAAAAACATAACTACGAAAGGTCATAAATAATTCTAGTAAACAGACAGAACTAAACTAGTTAGCATCAAGACTAAATCACAGGAGGATCAACACATCAAGAAAATACATACAAACCATAATCATCTTATATACATATATATATAAAAATATGCATAAAATATGATACATAAAATAAGGCAACATAATAGGACTAATGGGATAGCACAAGGCACACAAAGTGGACCAATTTTCTGTAGGTTAATGTCCACACATCCATCAACCTAATCACTCTAACCAATATCCCCACTAACCATCCCACTAGCTATGAGTTACATACAACTAAAGAGTACTATCTAGTGTATAAATATCAACTAGACTAGAAATCCCCCACTAAATCCAACATAGTAACCCCAATTCATTCATGGAATTATAAGAGTATGTGGACCATAAATAAATAATGTCATCACAACACAATAAAAAATCCCCATGGGCTAAATCTACAATAATTTAATTCCCACCACACATACTTCCCTTAAAATAGACCCAATCTATTTGTATATCATGATACACATAACAAATCATCCATTGACTGGATAATTATAAATATCACCAATAACGCAAGGGGATAAACAAGGTAACAAACAACAATCAACCCCAAATTACTTTGTAACATTCTATTTGGGTATTTATATCATTATATAAAGCATATAAATTTGAAATCCATTTCTAAAATAAATTAGAATCCAAAAATAATTCCAAATCACATCATCACAATCAAAAATAAAAATAAAAAAACTAAGGGAAACTCTATTTCAATTTTTAAAACCCCACCACCCTTCAAAATAATACAAACCCTTTAAACACAATAAGGGAAACCCACTTTGAAAACCCAATTTTTATCAAACACAATGAATAGGGTTTTTTAATGAAAATACTCCTTTTAATTTTATCAAACATGTAGAATTCAGAAAACAACCATTTTAATCAAAGAATCTCTTAACTAAAAAAATCTCCTCTCATTATAAATGAAAACCAATGTACCCAAAATTAAAACCATGATAAACTATAACTTGATATCATATATATCATTACATTAATTAGAAATAATTTTTAAAACATCAATAAGTCATGTAACTCTTAAATAAAATTTAGTGAAATGGAAACACCTACCTAAAGTATTGGGATCATGTCATATTTGATTAAAAACGCTTTATTTGAGAAGTAGGGGTTATTACAAACCTAAAATTCAAGGGAAAAAACAAAAAACCCCATAAAAATCATTGATTCTTCCAAAGAGAAATATAGGGTTTCATTATTAAATGAAAGAAGAAGATTAAGGTTGAATAGGGAAATATAATTAAAGTTCATGAAAAAATAAAGCTTACTGTGAGAGGAATCACCAAGGAATGTATGAAATCTACTATGTATCCAAGAGGTAGAGATCTCATAGCCAAGAAGAGGGTTGATAAAATATTGAAAGAAACAAGGGACTAATATGAGGTAAAATAATCAAGGTAAAAGTGAGATATTACTATTTTTTGTACTATATATGATGCATTTTTTGGCCACATGGTTAGGAAAACTCTGCACCAACTTTACGGGAGTCACTATCTCTATAAGACTATGGCTACGCTATTACCCCTAAATCATGGTATGGTTTTCCAAACCATGATTAATACATGAAAATGTATTCCAACACCCAAAGGTTTCACGGTTGTCTCTCGCTATTTCATTAATCATGAATAGAGTGTGTTTTCCCCTATTTCCACCATTGTAAGGGTGCATGACTTCTAATACACGATTTCCAAACTATGAACCATAACCATGAACCATTTTAAATTCACAAAAAATTCACAAACTTCATTTCAAATCACCTAGAGCCTAAAGATAAAACAACCACAAGATTACTACCAAGAAAGTGACACCTCGGGGTGTCAAAAACTTCCCACCATTCCACTTTCTACCACCAAAAATTCTTAAGCCAATATGGAAGAAAATAGAATAAATAGAGAGGTCCCTATGAAGAAACACTATTTATAAACAATGATTCCTCTAAACCAAGACACTTAATCCTCAAGGATACTAGGCAATTCTAATAAAAGATTATCTACCATCCAAAATAAGACTAAAAAATAATATGAAACTAAGTACATGTTTCCACACTATTTAGGAATCTTATATTGTTTAATAAAAATAAGCCATCCCATTGAATACCTCTACTGTGGGAAAACGTCTCCAAAAATATATAAATAATACATAGAAACAAACTCTCACATCCTCAAAGGGAAACTAACTACTAACAACTCAACATCCACAAGGTCAAGCCGTCAACATGCTTCAAATTAACTTCTGTAAGGAATAATTTCATGGAATTACACAACAAAAAATTACATTGTCTCTTAACCTGGGTAAACGTGCTCTATGTGTAAGGTGGGAATATTACATGGAACATCATCCCACTATGAACCATAAAAAACAAAAACCATCGAGTGCTCAAAGGCCAAAAAGAAAAATTTGACCAAATTACCTATGTACCGATCCAAAGGTAACTTACTAAAACATTAATAAGAAACTTACATTAAAATAGGTCACAAAACATGAAAAAATTGAATTTTTCAAAATAAAAAACATAAAATAAGATTCACTCACCCAAGATCAAAACCTAAGTAATTTCATAACATAAAATATAATCACACAAACCACACAAATTCAAACCCCAAAACACCCACAATAATATCACAAAAATTATCTCATTTGTAATAAATAGGAAACCAATTGGAATCCAATTTTCTAGGCCACACCTATTTTTGTAAGAAAATATAAAAAGGACCATTTCCTTAGTACCACATAACAAACAAAACTCATTTTGGTCTCATTGAAAACATTTTTAAAAACAATTCAAATCACAACACCGAAATTTTTTAAAACCACTTTTCAATCTATCTCCAAAATCTAATTTTAATTTGAATTAAAACACTACTCACCTATTACATTTGTTAAAATAGAAAAAAGTACCACTTTTCTATATTTAAAGTCCCACATTAAAACGTTATTTTAAATCCAAACTCTTAAAATCATTTTTGAAAAATATTTCACAAATTAATTTTCATGAACCCAAGGAATAAAAATTTCAAAACCCATAGAATAATCATTTAAAATCATCAAAGTGGCTTATAACACCCCTTTATAATTTCAAAACATGACCTAATCAAGGTTAAAATATTTTTAAAACATAAAAATCTTTTTAAAATACTTTTGAAAGAATTTAAAAATCACTTAGAGAAATAAATAACTTCTTAAACTACTAAAGAAAAACATTGGAAGTTGAAAACTATTGGGAAAAAATCCCTCAAGGTATCATTGAAGCACTTTTGAGGTGATTGTGTTTGTTGACAAAGTGGACATCTGTGTGGTGATTGTTGAAAAAGAAAAACAACGACATACAAATTTGTTGAAAAAGGGGATTTTACGGTGGAATGCCGAGTTCAAGAGTTTTGGTCAGCGATCCATGTTTGATTCAATAACATCGACAAAGGAATGGATGACCTGGAGGCGGTACAAAAAGAAAAGATACAAGGTGGCGATGTTTTTCAGTGTTTGCCAAATTTTTGGGCATGAAAATCGACAAATTAAGAAAAGTGTTTTTTGGAAAAGGGACTTGCGCTTCGTTTACTTGAAGGTGAGGAAACTTGCGCGCTATATGTTTTCCAAGATCAGATCATCAAAATATGGCAATTGGATAAGGGTCGCGCAAGTATTTGGTTGGTCGCATAGGTCACTTGCTCGCCGAGAAAGGACTTGCGTGCTGGTTCTTTTGAATATTGGAAACTTGCGCACCTGTTGTTTTTCAATATAAGAACAAGAAATTATGGCAAAGGGAGAAGGGTTTCTCAAGTTTGGAAGTGGGTCGCGCAAGTGTCTAGGGGGATAGAAGGCTTGCGCGTCGAAACTTGCACGCTGAGGGGAGACTTGTGCATCGTCGTGCAGGTTGTTCAAATGCCTGTAAATACAAGACCAACCCTCCTCATTTTTAATGGATTTAAACACTTATAAAAATAAAAGCTCTCGTCATGCTGGTGTGGGGGTCGCGCAAGTGGTGTGTGGTTGGGCAGGTGGACTTGTGCTCCAGTGTTGGAAGTTGCGCGCCGGTTTTTTTATTGCATGCCAATATTGGTTTGGGTGTAATGGGAAGTGAGTCGTGCAAGTTTGGAGTTGTATATGCTTATATCGTGCAAGTGTTTGAGGAAGAATTGTGTTCCATTTGTGACTTGTGCGCCGGATTAGACTTGCGCACCAAGTAAGGTTGATTCACAGCAAAGATTCAGGGCTACGTAAAAGCTGGAAGTTTGCCCGATACCTTCAGTGCAAAGTGAGATTCATCTATGGATGAAAGTTGAACTTCAACAGAAAATCTACATACAGAGGAATATGCATTCCTTCATGAAAATTAAGATACCTATAAGTAAATAAACTATGAGTGAATCCTTTCCAGAGAAGTGAGAAAAGGAAGAGGAAGAAGGTGATCCTCCCCACTGGCAGTGATCTAGAGAGACAGAAATAGGGAGTGACCCTTGGGAAATCAGTGATCTGACCCTAAATATTGTAAAGGCAGTGATCTTGGGAATAGAAGTTATTTGTCCCAAATCTTTGTATCCACATCTAGTGAAGAATAGTGTAATTTGGTATGACCGGAAACTTGTCAGCTTATGCCTCTTGAACATAGTCCAGTGATGGTGAACCAAGTAGAAATCTTTGTGTTTTCATTCTTACTTCCCTGCATTGCATTTAAAGAATCATCATCAGATAAAGAAGAAAATAATTGATCATAATAAACACACAAGTGTAAACAAAGTGACCCATGTAATAAAGAGGTCAAGATCCAGTGGGGTAGGAAGAACTTTGAAAAATAATATCCATACCCGGATTCACCCCCCCCTCTTAGGGTATATAGGCCCCTATTGGTTTCTAACAAAAACCAAACATCCCATTTCATTTCACAAACCAAATAAGGTCCAAACACACTAAACGTGACACATCCAATTTTAAATATACTTTTATAACATACCACTATTTTTTATTTCAAGAACCCCTTGAAATTCCAAGTGAAAACCATCTTTTAAGAAAAAAAAAATTCAACATGATAACCTTTAAAAACAACCCTCCAAACACTCAAGGGCTAAACATTAACACTAGGAAATTTTAAAACTATCAGGCCCTTAAGGCATGAAATCAAGGAAAGATAATTTAAAACATCTAAAAAGGGAATGAAACCACTAAAAGTGATCCCCTATGAAACAAACTCTCTCTTCCATCATTACATTTCTAGGAGAAACTTATAAAATAACAAAATATATTATCACAATAACCCATGATCCTCGAAAAAACTAAATGATATCATAAACAGGGGGCCCAAACCAAACAACATTTCAAAAAATCCATTGAAAAAAAATATCAAGCCACTTTTAAAAGCTCATTTTATAACTCAATTATTCCCCACTAATTTTCTCAAAAACTCAACCTATTTCCAAGATCCAATGGTCTCAAAAATCATTAAAATGAATATTTAATGTCATTATTTCCCAAAAAACCCAAATTAATTTTCATAAAAATGGAAATATGACACTACTTTCTAAAAAAATTTAAAAAACCTATTTTAAATAAACTACCTCAATCAAACCACTTTCAATAACCAATTCTTAAAACATACATGTCAAGAATTAAAATATTTCTCAAAATTTCACTCTTTAAAAAAAATTTGATACAAATTTTTTTAGATATTTTTCAAAATAAAAAACACTTGGTTTTCAAACCAATACAAAACAGTATTTAAAAAATGAAACATATTTTATATTTTAGAAAAGTGTTTTAAATTTATCCAAACAGAGTACCCAAGGGATAAAACCAAGAACACCAAAACACATCACACATTGAACGACATTCACTACACCAATTTCTATAAATATCCAAATTAAAACTTCCCTATAGGATACAATGCAAATGGAATACTCCTATTGTCAAAATATAGGAATAAAAGCGGAAAAATAATAGTTCTAGTGCGGAATTTACATTTTGAATGGGTTGACCGCATGATATGGTAAACCATGCCCCAACTCAGTGACATGCAGTATCATGGTTTCATAACCATGCATCATGACAACCACTAGGTCCACTAGGACACTAAAAATCTGACCAAGATATTGATAGCACACTCCACCCAGGCCCTGATGATAATCTTAGTTTATTTATTAACTATACACACCATAAATAAAAAAGAGTGATTCTATAATACCATTTTATAATGAACTAACATAGGTTGACACCTAAACTAGTGCCTGAACTTGATCGCCACATACCTGAGGAGAATCCCCAATCTCCCTAGGCTAAATAAATGTGTTATGGGTATCGATATAATTATTGGGGGTAATTTCAACCTCATGAAACCAAATCTAAACAAACAAACATGTTATAATAATAACTGTGTAAAGATACATTCCCTGGAAAATATCATATAAAAAAAATAACAAAATAATTAAAAAACTATAATTGAATCCATAATAAATGAAAATGGATTACTAAAGAAACATAACAAAACTAGATCCAACTAGCTTCATGAAATTTAAGGTCTGGACACCATCCCCATGTGGCTCACAAGTCACCACCATGAACCCAACAATACCCACTTGATAAGGAAGACAACATCGGAATACAAACATAGAGCCAAGACCTAAAGAAACCTACACAATACATGAATACTACATACCCACCCTTGTGAGTATGAGGGTGTGATTTGTAGGCGGTATTATACCACCATGAGTCCAATTCATTCCTTTTAGAAAAGTAAAAAAACCAATATTTTGAAATGAATATGGGAAATTATGTTTAATTTTTTTCCTTTTAGATGATATATGTTTAAAAAAACATAAGTATTTCACCCTCTCAAATTACACCATTGAAAAACATATCAAAAAACGATTTACCTCAAACCATACCATTTCAAAAACCACTTGATTCTCTTTAAGACATAATGCTTTTGATTACTAACCCACACCTTGTTTAAAATAATTAAAAATAATTTCCAACCAAAAAAACACTTTGAAAATTCTCTCCCCCCCCCCATTTCAAATAAAATATTTTAAATAACCAAATAAAATTTAAGAAAATAAAACAAGGGAAACAACAGTGAAATCACATCCATTAATGGTCATAAATAATGAATGTAGATGGGAGGAACAATATTATTCAAAATCATGAATAAATAATAAGAGAATCAACACATCAATAAAATCCATCCAAAATCATCTCAAATGATAATATATATATATATATAAAGGAATAACACATGATACATAGTAAGATGGAATACTTCATGACTAATAGGAAAAAAATACACTTAAAGTGGATCTACGTAATTCTAAATAACTTTATATATACCAATAATAACAATAAGAAAACCAAGGGAAACTGCATTTCACTTTTTAAACCACAACACCCTTTAAATAATAGTAACCCTTTAAACAAAAAAAGTGAAAACCACTATGAAAACCCCATTTAGGTAAAATAACAGTAAAAGGGTTTTTATCAATTAAAATCCAATTTTTTATTTTATAAATCATTAAGAATGCTTAAAACCAAAATTTCCATCAAATCACCAATTAGCTATAAAATTACCTTTATCATGAAAAAATAAAAAATTGATAAACCCATCCTTGATATCATATATATCATTAATTTAATTCAAAATCAATTTTAAATTGTAAATAAATCATGGAAATATAAAATAAAAGGAAATAAAATGGAAACACTGATACACCTAATTTGTGTATACATTTTCATATACTTTATTGAAAAATAAGAACAATTTTTCATCATTTACCTACTTCCTTGTGAAAAAACACATTGATTTTGGTGATCTTGTTCATTTTCAGAAATTTTTTGGCCAAATGCACAAAAAAGAGGAAAACCGAGAAAAAATTCACAACTACACAGCATGTACTAGTATACATGCCCTGTAATTTCAAGCTCAGACACGTGTTGACCAGGACAAACACATGCCCAAGTAACCAAAAGGAAGTGCATGTCATGTTCCATTGATACACGTCGAGTAATAAATTCTAGACGCAGTTGGTGGTAGAGAAGAGTCTACACACCCATGTGGCCGACTGAAGGAGACATGTCGTGTTCCATTGATAAACTCGATGTAAGACATTATAGAAGTGTTGGTGGCCAAATATTAAGAATACACGCCATGTATAGTAGTGCTACATGTCGTGTAGATTCACCAACCAGGCGGCGCTATGTTCCAAGTCAAATACCGCGTGTTAGGACACCTAGCAGTGGAGAAAATGGGGGGAAAACACGTTGAAAATAAATACACGGTGTGTAATTTCATACATATCATGTAGTTCAATTTTCTATAAATAGAGGCCTTGGTCTCCGGGCCAAAGGAGGAGGAACACTTGAAGAGAAGGGGTAAGTTCTGCTACCATTCCTCCTGAGGCACCATTTTTCCACTATTCTTCCATTCCACCTTCTGACACCTCTCCTTGAAGCTTATTCAATGATCTCATCAGGTATCGAAGGTGTTGTTTTTATTATTTCCAATATGTGTAACTAAACACCCCTTATGTTGGGGTTGTGGATGATGAAGATCTTCTGTATGTTGGATTGATTTATATAGTTGTGTTTGTTCTTTTAGATTCTTCTCATTCTTCTTTAACCATTGTGTAATACCACTAAGAATTCTGATCCAGAACAAGGGAAGAATTCATGGAGAAGTAAAAGAAGAATCACAGTGAATGCTTTCATGATCATTGAAAGGATTAATCAATTCATAAATAGACTAAACTGAAATTAAGAATTTTGAAACACTGACTACGAGACCAAGGAGTAAAAATTTATTTAATTAGAAGAAAAAATAAACCGGACCAAGGGAATCTTGTCATAATTGAAATACAAGATGTTGAATTATTATGAACAATACAACCTAATAAAAAATCCTCATGAATCTCTATAATCACCATAGCCCCAACACATTAATTTTCTGCCAATCTCGTTAAAAACCATTTTTTTCTCTTCTTAATCATTAATCATTATTTGCAAGTAATAAAAACAGGTTCCTTAATCCAAAACCAATAAAATCCCACTCTAAATTCAGCATAATTCACTGGATTAATTATAAACACAATTGAGTTCACACACTCACCAAGTTTCATGTGGATCGTCCCCGAACTTGCACTATACTAGCTTAAGAGTGGGTGATAATAATTTGGGAAACCGAAAACATACCTTCAGTGAAACGACGGTCCAAATTTTGGTGTCATTTCTAGGGAAGCTTTATGGTTCAAATGAAAAATTTAGTTGTGTTAGTAATTAATTAGGTGAAAATAAAAATTAAAAATTCCCAAAAATTTCTTTCATAAACCCATTTCTGTTTCTCTTTTGTTTTCCCTTTTATACCTGGGTTTTGTTTTGTGTATGTGTCTGATCACAGGTGCATGAATCAACGCCTTACACGGTCCAGGAGTGTTGAGTCATTGTATATTCTTCCGATTGATCCAGAGATCGAAGGAAACTTGTTGCGACTTCGACGTGCACTGGTAGAGACACACAGACAAAAATCATTACCTATGGTGAACAAGGAAGAGGGAGCATCGCCTACTGAAGCTGCAGCTGGACAACCATTCCAGGATCAGCAGCCTCATGCTGCTAGTATACCGGAGTAGGCCCAACCAAGAGGTTTCAAGGAGTTTCTCCCATGGAACTACCAGCAACCACCACAGCAACCACCTTTGTAGTACGGTTAGCCCCAGCAGCAGCATCAGCTCCTTCAATAGCCTTACTTCCCCCCACAGAAGCAGCAGTACTTGCTGCCTCCACTCCCTCAGCAGCCACCTCCATGATGTACTCCTATGGAGTACGGCCTACCATCGATTCACGGAGCTAACACGGGCATTGTCCGTCCTCCAGTACAGGCCCAACACTTTGAGATCAAGCCTTCTATTATGCAGCTGATCCAAAACACCGTTCAATTTAGCAGCCTGCCCAATGAAGACTCGAATGCCCATCTATCCAATTTTCTGGAGATCTGCGATACATTCTCTTACCATGGTGTTTCTGAGGACTCTATTTTTCTTTACATCTTTCCCTTCCCTCTTAAGGACAAGGAAAAAGACAGGATCAAATGGTTACCACAAAGATATATCCTCACATGGGAGGAGCTACGCCAGGCATTTAGGTCCAAGTATTTTCCACCTTCAAAAATGGTAACCTTGAGGAATGAAATACAAAACTTTCAACAGCATGACTTTGAGTCATTGTACGAATCATGGGAACGTTTTAAGGATATGTTACATAAATGCCCACACCACAGAAATCCAATCTAGATGTAAGTCCAAACCTTTTATGGAGGACTAACAACGAATACAAAGTCCGTGGTGGATGTAGCTGTTGGAGGTTCGGTAATGAGAAAATCCCTTAAAGAACTTTTCGAACTACTTATCGATATGTCTACCAATAGATTCTAGTGGCATTCCAAGCGGGGGACCCAAAAATGAGGTATGCATAGTATTGATGCTACTATCACGCTTGCTTCCCAGTTCGATGCAGCATCCAAAAATATCGACACACTGAATCTCAAGGGTGCATCTCCAGTCCATGCACAGAACCATCTAGCATGTGGTGACTGTGGTAACAACAGCATCTTGGGAGAATGCAGGGGACCTTCAGTCGACCCTTCAACAAGAGAGGTGAGCTATATTGCTCAAAAAAGAGGGTCAAAATAGTATCAACAATACCAGAACCTGACAAGGCACGAAAACCAGAAAATAGGCTGGGGCCAACAGTAGCAAAATCCTCCGCCCTAGAGACCGCCTGGCTACAGGCAGCCATAATATCAGAACCCATACCTAAGGCCACAACAGAACCAACAGGGTTTCTATCATCAGCAAGGGTTTCAAAACCCTCATCCGCAATAGCCAAGGCAACAACCACCACTACTAGAAAAATAGGTATTTGTGACAGGTCATTTGCGACGGGATCCCGTCGCAAATGGCCTTTTGCGACGGGGGCCCGTCGCAAATAGCCCGTTGTGGAAAACCCCGTCACAACAACAATTATTTGCGACGGGCCCGTCGCTAAAGACATTATTTTCGACGGGGATCCTGCCCGTCGCAAATATTACTCCTTATATTTTTAAAAAACTTTTAAAATAGTAATTGTGACGGGCCCGTCGCAAATACGTGTTGCGACGGGCCCATCGCAAATACTATTTTTTTTAAAAAAAATTAAAAAATATTAATAAATTATTTTTAATGAATATAATAATAATACTATTTGCAACGGGCATAGTATCCTGTCGCAAATACTATAAAAAGAATATATTATTAAAAAATTAGTTTAATTAATATAATAATAATCCAATTATAATTCAAAAATAAAAAAAATAAAATATTAATAAATGATTTTAATTAATATAATAATAGAATTATAATTCACAAATAAAAATAATAAATTTTTAATAAATTATTTTAATTAATATAATTATAATATAATTATAATTCAAAAATAAAAAATAATAGAATATTAATAAATGATTTAATTAATATAATAATATTAGAATTATAAATCATAAATAAAAAAATATTAATAAGTTATTTTAATTAATATAAAAATAATAGAATTATTTTACATTCAAATATTAAAATAATTCAAATATTACAAAAAAAAATATAATTAAATTATAATATTATAAAATTTTAATATATATATATAATTTAATATTATAAAATATAAATAATATTATTATTCATATTAATATTGTTATTTCAAAATATAATATTATTAATATTTTATAATGAGACAAAAAATACGAATAGAAAAAAAATCATATTTTGATTTAACAAACTTTATAACATAAAAACAAGCTCTAATCTAAAAGGGGGGGAGGGGGAGGGGGGATTTGCAGATGCTGGTGGAGGAAACTTTATCCCTAAAGCATGAGTGATTCGGTGCATGTACTCCATCTGCTCCTACTGCTGCTGCTGCCACCGACTCATCTGCTCCTCGTACAGCTACTGCTGGCATCGACGCTCCTCCTAATGTTGCTGCGGCTACTGACGCATCTGCTCCTGCTCTTGTCGGAGACTCTCTATCAGTGCAGTCTGAGATCGCAACTGATCCTCATACTGTGTAGTAGAAGAAGATGCACGAGCTCCTCTCGAGCTGGACGCCGACATCGCAGCACTGCCATAATAATCTCTGGGAGTCAGTTGAGAGCTGATACCAACTACCCGGCCCTTCTTAAAGGCATACTGGGTGGCCTGCATCCATGCCACCTCATCAAACTGACGGCCAGTGGTCTGATCTGATGACTCGTCCTGACTCTCAGGCTGGGTCAGTAATGTTGTGGCCTCATATGACTCCTGTAGTTGCAATTTAAAATTAAAATTGTGAATATATTATATGCAGTTAATTTTTTAACTTGAAAACAAATAATATTGACCACGATGTGATGTTGACGATCACCTCTGAGCTCCCAAGTAGCAGGATCACTATACATCCTCTGATATACGTCGTACACCGTAATATCGGGGTGCTCGACAGCCTATAAGAATAAAAAATAAACTGTTAATATTTATAGTTATATAAAATATTTATAAATAATGTACGTACTAGATGTTGTCTATGAGTACTAAAAGAACGACTCCCAGCTCGATGAGTCACCTCTTGTCTCCCTCGATTCTGCCTCCCCACCTATGATCTCCTCTGAAAGGCACCACTCAACCAGTGCGCACATAATCCATCCCATACATGGGATGAAATGTACTCTGGTCAGTGTGCTCTACATGACTCGTCAAAATCTGACACTCATTCTTTCTTCATGGCAGGTTTTCTTAAATTGTGCAAAAACTGACGAAAGCGATCACGCATGGCCACCTCCCATGCCTTGTGGATGGCGTCGCGCATGGTATCCTCGATCAAATACCATAAACCCTACCAATAAATCAAAATATCTAGTTAGAAATGAAATAATTTTCAAAATAAAAATTATTCATTTACGTACATACCAACCAATGGCCGAACATGGCCTGCTTCACATCAATGGGAATCTACTCCCATGTGGTCCACGGTTGAGATAAATAGTTGCGCAAAATAGTGCTGCCCTGTCCGACTGTTATATGCGGAAAACTGTAAAAATAATAAACATTTATTATGTGAATAGGTTAATGAAATCTTAGTCAAATCCACAGGTTATCACACAGATTATCACACCTCCGTGTGCGTGGATCAAACCCAAGATGTGGACATCGCTCAGGGACGAGTTTAGGAATCATCAATCGTGCAAGACCGCGCCCCCTCTACGTACTCCCTAGAGCGCCTGCAGGCTGAGGGTCATCTGCCAGCAACGCATCCGCATCAAAAGGCAGGTCAACATCCGCCAACTCACGAAATGTGTCATCGTCCATCTGAAACAGAAAATGTAAATGTTGATATAAAATAATTGATAATTACTATTATATATACATATATATATATATATTATTGTATATAACTACCTTGGAATTCTATCAGTGTTCATCTTCATCATCATCTTCATATATGTCAATATCATCTTCATATTCCTCCTCAATATCATCGATATCCATTCGAGTTCCAGTTTCTTAATCTCTTACCATTTCAAATTCATATGTGACATCATTAACATTGGTAAATATAGGAAAATATTGGTAAATATTGGTAAATATTGGAAAATATTAGTAAATATTGGTAAATATTGGTAAATATTGGTAAATATTGGTAATTATTGGTAATTATTGGTAATTATTACTATTTATTGGTAATTATTACTAATTATTGGTAATTATTACTAATTATTGGTAATTATTACTAATTATTGGTAATTATTACTAATTATTGGTAATTATTACTAATTATTGGTAATTATTACTAATTATTACTAATTATTACTAATTATTACTAATTATTGATAATTATTACTAATTATTGGTAATTATTACTAATTATTGGTAATTATTACTAATTATTGGTAATTATTAATAATTATTGGTAATTATTACTAATTATTACTAATTATTACTAATTATTACTAATTATTGGTAATTATTGGTAATTATGACTAATTATTGGTAATTATTACTAATTATTTGTAATTATTCCTAATTATTGGTAATTATTCCTAATTATTGGTAATTATTCCTAATTACTAGTAATTATTCCAAATTATTGGAAATTATTCTAAATTATTGGTAATTATTCCAAATTATTGGTAATTATTACTAATTATTGGTAATTATTACTATTTATTGGTAATTATAACTAATTATTGGTAATTATTACTAATTATTGGTAATTATTACTAATTATTGGTAATTATTACTAATTATTGGTAATTATTACTAATTATTGGTAATTATTGGTAATTATTGGTAATTATTACTAATTATTGGTAATTTTTACTAATTATTTGTAATTATTACTAATTATTCCTAATTATTGGTAATTATTACTAATTATTACTAATTATTACTAATTATTACTAATTATTCCTAATTATTGGTAATTATTACTAATTATTGGTAATTATTACTAATTATTGGTAATTATTACTAATTGTTACTAATTATTACTAATTATTACTAATTATTACTAATTATTACTAATTATTGGTAATTATTACTAATTATTACTAATTATTGATAATTATTACTAATTATTGATAATTATTATTAATTTTTACTAATTAGTGGTAATTATTGGTAATTATTTCTAATTATTACTAATTATTGGTAATTATTACTAATTATTGGTAATTATTACTAATTATTGTTAATTATTACTAATTATGGGTAATTATTGGTAATTATAACTAATTATGGGTAATTATTGGTAATTATTACTGATTATAGATAATTATTGGTAATTATTACTGATTATGGATAATTATTGGTAATTATTACTAATTATTACTAATTATTAGTAATTATTACTAATTATTAGTAATTATTACTAATTATTGGTAATTATTACGAATTATTACTAATTATTGGTAATTACTACTAATTATTGGTAATTATTACTAATTATTGGTAATTATTACTAATTATTACTAATTATTGGTAATTATTGGTAATTATTACTAATTATTGGTAATTATTGGTAATTATTACTAATTATTGGTAATTATTACTAATTATGGCTAATTATTACTAATTATTGGTAATTATTACTAATTATTGGTAATTATTACTAATTATTGGTAATTATTACTAATTATTTTTAATTATTACTAATTATTGGTAATTATTACTAATTATTGTTAATTATTACCAATTATTGGTAATTATTACTAATTATTGGTAATTATTACTAATTATTGGTATTTATTACTAATTATTGGAATTTATTACTAATTATTGGTAATTATTATGAATTATTACTAATTATTACTAATTAATACGAATTATAGGTAATTATTACTAATTATTGGTAATTATTACGAATTATTGGTAATTATTACTAATTATTGGTAATTATTGGTAATTATTACTAATTATTACTAATTATTGGAAATTATTACTAATTATTGGTAATTATTACTAATCATTGGTAATTATTACTAATTATTGGTAATTATTATTTATTATTTACTAATTATTACTCATTAATACTAATTATTGGTAATTATTGGCAATTATTACGAATTATTCCTAATTATTGGTATTTATTACTAATTATTAGTATTTATTCTTAATTATTGGTAATTATTACTAATTATTCCTAATTACCATTTAACTATGAACAATGAATACTAATAATTTAAATTTATTAAGTAACAAAACAATGTAAACATAATTAAATTACAACTAATTAAGAATAATTGAAACTAATAAAAAATTTAAAATAAATATTAAATTAAAATGAACATAAATACCATTAAAATTGATATGAGGTTGATCTCTGATCGTTGTTGAAAACTTCAATATTAACTCCGGAAAAAAAAATTAAACTCAAGAAACGCTGAACTCTAAAAATAGGGTTTTGAGAGAAGTAGAAGATCGATTTTGAGTATGAATGAAAAAACGGATGGGGGGGGTATTTATATGTTAGATTATTTGCGACGGGTCTATTTGTGACGGGTATCCCGTCGCAAATAGTAGTATTTGCGACGGTACCCGTCGCAAATACATTAGCCCGCATTTATTACGGTCAACGGTTAAATAGTTATTTGCGACGGGTCCCGTCGCAAATAATAACCAGCCGACATACTATTTGCAACGGGGGTATATTCCCATCGCAAATATCTTTTACTGCCGCCGGTTATTTGCGACGGGTGGTAACCGCCCGTCGCAAATAACTTTCCCGCGATTTGGCGCGCAAAGCGCACCAGTCCTTTTGCGATGGGGAAAGCTATCCCGTCGCAAATAACTACTTATTTGCGACGGGCAAATTCCCCCGTCGCAAATAAGTTTCTAACGAGACTATTTGTGACGGGATTTATCCCCGTCGCAAATAACCCGTCGCAAATGCTCATTTTTCCCGTAGTGCACCTCCACCAGCTGCACAACCACCTCAGCAAGAGAATACCTCCAGGTTAGAGTATCTTATGACAAAATTCATATCTACTAATGAGAATAGATTTCTGAACCAGGAGGTTTCTATTCAAAGCTTTGAAAACCAAATCGACCAGTTAGCAAACCAGCTCTCTCGGAGACAGCCTGGTACACTACCAGGCAACACCGAGAAGAACCCAAGGGAGGAGGACCATGCCATCACTTTACGAAGTGGAAAGAATCTACACCAGAAGGAACTAGCACATTCAACTGCACCTATACTCCCTGATGACAACAAAGTTATAGTTTCGGAACTCTCTTCCTCCGAAAATCCATCACCGGAGGCTCAACCAGGAAAAGGAAAGGAAGTCGTCAAACCATTCGAGCCTGCATTACCTTTTTCAGAGTCTATGAATCAAAGGAAGCTGGATCACCAGTTTTCAAAATTCATGGAAGTATTCAGAAAGTTTCACATCAATATCCCATTTGTAGAGGCTCTGACACAAATGCCCACATATTCTAAATTCATGAAGGAAATCCTCTCAAATAAAAGGAAGATGGAGGATTTGGGCACCATAGCACTGACAAAGGAGTGCTCCATAGTTGTACAACATTCCCTTCCTCTCAAGCACCACGATCCAGGTAGCTTTACTATTCCATGTAAAATAGGACCCTGTGAATTTGGAAAAGCCCTGTGCGCTTTTGGGGCCAATGTCAACCTCATGCCATTTGGAGTTTTCCAAAAGCTCAGACTCCATGATCTGAAGCCTACCCGAGTCGCCCTTCAACTTTCTGACATATCCATTAAATATCCAAAAGGGCTACTGGAGGATGTTATCATGAAGGTGAAAAGATTGATCCTCCCCCTTGATTTTATTATCCTAGACATGGAAGAAGATTAGGAGGCACCGATTATATTGGGAAGACCTTTCCTAGCCACAGGGAAAGTCTTGATCGACGTGCACCAGGGGGGATTTTATTTTCCGTGAAGGGGACGAAAGAGTCTCCTACAATGTTCTAAAGGCTGTCGAACAATATTTGTTACCCGAACATGAGGGTTTCTACACAATGACTACAATGGATGCACAACTGAGCAAACAAGAAGAAGATCTGGTGTGTTCTTTCAATTTAGATGATATGATTTTTCTAGACATGCCTACTGATGAAGCGCCAGAGGACCTGAAATTCATTGAAGGACAGGGCGGCCACTACTGGAAACTAGCGGTCATTCTGGACATCCTAGAGAGGGAAGAAGTACAAATACTGGTACCTTCAGTTCTCAAGGAAACTGAACTATAGCTTAAGCATCTCCCACCTTCCTTAAAGTATGGGTATTTGGGAGATCATCACACTTTGTCTATTATACTAAGTGCAGCACTATCACAGGAGCAGGAGGATGAACTCCTACAAGTTTTGAAGCGGAGAAAACATGTAATTGGATGGATTGTTGCAAATTTTAAGGGTATCAGACCTACCATTTTCACCCACAAGGTGCTGCTCGAAGACAAACCAAAGACATCTAGACAACCCCAGCAACGTTTGAACCCTCCCATGAAGGAATTCGTAAAGAAAGAGGTTATCAAGATGTTACATGCAGGCAACATTTACCCAATATTAGATAGCTTATGGGTGAGTCCCCTGCAAGTGGTCCCTACGAAGGGAGGTATCACTGTGGTATCTAACGACAAGAACGAGCTCATCACCACTCGCACAGTCACAGTCTAGAGAGTCTAGGTCGATTACAGGAAGCTAAACAATGCCACTAGGAAGAATAATTTTTTCCTACCCTTCATGGATCAGATGCAAGAAAGACTAGTAGGGCATGAATATTACTGCTTCCTCGATGGCTACTCAAGATATAATTAGATCTCTATTTCTCTAGAGGATCAGGAGAAGGGAACCTTCACTTGCCCATACGGTACGTTTTCCTACCGAAGGATGTCTTTCGGTATGTGCAACGCTCCCGCCACATTCCAGCAATGCATACTGGCAATTTTTCATGACATGGCGGAACAAATCTTGGAGGCCTTCATGGATTATTATTCCATTTACGGGAATTCATTTACCACCTATTTGCAGAACCTGGAACTAGTACTGGAGCGATGTGAAAACACTTACCTAGTTTTGAACTGGGAAAAGTTTCATTTTATAGTGCAAAGTGGCATAGTCCTTGGCCATAAGATTTAATAAAAGGGGATAGAGGTGTATCCGGAAAAAATAGAAGTCATCTCATGACTTCCCATTCCAACTTTTGTTAGATCCATCCATAGATTCCTCAGGCATGCGGGTTTTTACAGGCGGTTTGTCCGCGATTTCTCGAAAATAGCCCAATCCCTAACCAACCTCCTGACTAAGGATGATATTTTTGAATACAATTAGTCATGTACCATAGATTTTGAGCATCTAAATTAGTGCCTGGTCGAAGCTCCAGTGATGATTTCCCCCAACTGGGAGGCACAATTTGAAGTAATGTGCGATGCCAGTGACTATGCGATGGGAGTTGTCCTGGGTAAGTGGCTAGACAGAATCTTCCGACCCATCTACTATGCCAGCAGGACACTCAATGAGGCCCAACTAAACTACACTACTATAGAGAAAGAAATGCTGGAAGTGGTATTCATCTTTGGCATGCTTCTTTCTTACCTTGTTCTATCTAAAGTTATTGTTTATACTGACCATGCAACACTTAAGTTCCTATTAAACAAGAAGGATGCAAAGCCCCGATTGATCTGATGGGTCCTCCTCTTACATGAATTTGATTTAGAGATCCAAGATAAAAATGGGAGTGAGAATATGGTTTCTAATAATCTATCCCATGTCACACTTGGATAAGGAAGGGGATCGAGAGATAAGGGAGGATTTTCCTAATGAGCATCTCTTTTCAATTATTGAGTCCCCTTTTCCCGGGTTTACTGATATTGCTAACTATTTAGTTAAAGGTGCCATCCACCACGACCTCTCCTTCCCGTAAAATAAAATATCCCTCTCTGATTTTATGTGATACTTCTGGGAAGACCCACTCTTATTCTAATTCTATGGAGATGGGTTGATCCGACGATGCATCCCAAAGACAGAGGTTCAAGGGATTCGGGAATATTTTCATGCATCACCCATTGGAGGACATCATGGGTCGGATCGTACCATAGAGAAGATTCCTCAATCTAGGTTTTTTTGGCCCACCATGAATAAAGATGCCCAAGCCTTCATTTCTCATTGTGATCCATGCCAACGTACATTTAATATGAGACGTAGAGCCGATATTCCCCAACACCCCATCCTGGAGGTCTCCATCTTTGACGTCTGGGGAATCGACTGCATGGGACCATTTCCCCTTTATTTCGAGAATACCTACATCCTCTTATACATTGATTACATCCCAAAATGGGTGGAAGCCACTGCTTCGACACACGACACAGCTAAGGTAGTCGTGACCTTTCTAAAGAAGTGCATTTTCAGCAGGTTTGGTGTTCCTCGTGTGATGATCAGTGATAGGGGGACTCACTTTGACAATGCATTAATGAAAGGAGTGATGTCTAAATATGGGGTAAAGCATCACATGGGTACACCATACCATTCCAAATCAAGTGGACAGGTAGATCTCTCCATCTATGAGTTCAATTTTTTTTTGGAGAAAACAGTGAATACCTCATGGAAAGACTGGTCCAAAAAGATTGATGACGCTTTGTGGGCCTATCACACCACCTTCAAGACACCACTGGGGATGTCACCATTTCACCTCATCTATGGAAAACCATTCCATATACCAGTGGAACTGAAAAAAAAAAGCATATTGATCCATCAAGGCCCTAAATTTTGATTTGAAGGCAGCTGTAGAGAGGCGAAAGTTCCAACTATCGGAACTCAATGAAATCATAAGGGAGGCGTATGATAACACTAAATTGTACAAGGAGAGGAAAAAATCCATCCACGACGAGATGATTTCTCAAAATACATTTCAACCCGGTGATCAGGTACTCCTTTTCAACTCTCATCTTCGCCTATTCCCATGAAAACTCAAGTCGAGAGGGTCGGGACCATTCCATGTCATACGAGTATTCCCCCACGGAGCGGCGGAAATTGCTGAGGATGGTTAACCATTCAAGGTGAATGACCAATGACTGAAGATTTACCATCACATGGAAGATGTAGTGGGAACAATCTCCACCACCCCTCTTTGGTATGAAAATTTAAGTCGGTCGAGCCAACGACCTAAAACAAAGGCGCTTCCTCAGAGGCAACCTAGAGGTTACACTCCATGTCCCACTTATATACACGGCCTGTAATTATTTATTTAGTTTTTTATCATAAATAGTATAAATCTGTAGAGTAACTAATTAATAAATATGGATGATGATGGTGTTGATGGTAAGGTCACTGGAGTTTATCAAAGTCGTCCCCTGTTCGAATCCTCCCGACCTACCTTCGATACGGGATTCCTCCTTTTATATTTTCTTACACGGAGTGTATAGTAAATTTCATATATATATATATATATATATATATATATATATGTTTATAAAAAACCCATGATAGGGAGGGGCCGGTTGGCCAAGATCGAAACCCGATTTCCAAAAGACCTGGGTTCGTATCCTAACAACCGCCCCATTTCCATCATTTACCCTTTTAATAATACCACACGGCGTGTCTTCAAAAATATGGAGTGTGTGCCCAGTTTTCTTTCTAAAAACTAAAATATAAAAAAAAAATTTATATAAAAAGTAATTCATGCGGATGAAGTTTTCATATTGGCAAAGTCTCGGCCCTGGATCCAAAAGACCCGGGTTCGAACTCGGCTAATCTGCCTGCTTCATCCCCTCTTTTACAATTGAAACCACATGCTGTGAATTTTTTTCTTCCCATGTGTATAGGATGAATAGATAAAATGTATATAAATAATAAATATGGGCAGGAGTACAACCTTTTCTCCAGTGGTTGAGGGCTTCTGTTCAGAGCGGCCGGTTGCTGGTTCGAACCTCGCCCTGAGCACCAGACCAAAGGTTGTACTTCTCTTTTTACAATTTTTAAACACACAACATGTATTTTCCCACTACATTACATGTATAGTTTTATTTTTTAATTCTGTATATACATATATATACCTATTTTAATTTTATTATTTTAATTAATTAATATTAATTAATATATAGTTTATTGTATTAATTATATATATATATATTTACAAAAACAATTTGGGGATACACAGCGTGTAGTCTAGAAGTACATGTCGTGTACTGCAGCTATATAAGCCATGGGACACCCGGCTTCAGCCTGTGTCACGCAGCTCCCCCTTTCCTTCCCTTCTTCCCATTTTCTTCTCTCGAACACCACCTGACCTCCCACTTCTAGATCCATCATTTTGATTCATTTCGAGCCTTGATTTATCTTTCATTGCGATCATCGGTCAAGGTACTCCCTTCTACACTCACTATTTCAAGTTTTTAATAGCATTTAGGGTGTTTTGGGATCTGCTGACCATTCATATTCCGCGGTACACAGCCACAACATAAAGAACACATGTCGTGTACTTTTGTACATGGAAACACAAAAGGCTTCGCAATTTGAATATACACAGTGTGTATGTTTGGTAAACACCATGTACTTTCCCCCATCGTGCTTGAGTACCCTTTTCACAAGGAATCACACAGCATTTTCTTATACATAGCATGTGTGTTTGGTACACGCTTTGTATGGAATTTCTTTTGGACCTCCATGTGTAGCACCTGACACGGCCTCTCACCCCATGTTCCTATACATGACATGTGTGTTTGGAACACACCGTGTATCCTATTTCTTTCGGCCGGACCCATGTCTAGCTGCTACATGTCCATGTTCCTCAAATCAAGAACATGTTGTGTCTATCCCATATATGGCGGTTTTTTGATTCTTAGAACTTATAAAATCATGGTCGTGTCATTTGTAATACACGAACATGACCACTTTTTATGAACATGGTGTGTATGTTTGGTACACACCGTGTACCTTTACATGCCCAATCTTTTTCACCCTCGGCATGTTTATTCAGAGAACACGGGATGATGTTCACCTTGTACTACACAATGAGTACTCTGGATGTACACGTTGTGTACTTTTATTTTTCAGATTTCTCACTTTTTCTTTGTTTTATTTTCTTCTATTTTTATTTTGTTTTCCTTCCTTTCTTTTTTAGGTTATGGAAGATCACGATCCTTCCCGGGGGAAGCGGCTGGCCTCCACCACTATGGGCGACAAGCCCATTTTTCGGAGGATTTGACTCCGACCTCCAACAGAGCAAGACCCAAATGCTCCAGTCTATGAGCTCCCTCCATTGGCCACCCTTCCACCCCTCACTTCCTCTACTAAGGCTGGTCCAAGCACCATCCTTCCTTCCCTCCCAACTGTCACTCCACCTGAGATATTTTCCTTTACAACTATCACTTCATTGACCGCCCCATCCAGCGGCCCTTCACCTACTACAGCCGATCTACCCACAGAGCTAGCTCTTGCTGATGCACCTCCACCTGGACATGGACCTGCCGGTGTTTCCTATACCTGTATGGTGTTCCCGATCACCTATCTGGCACATGACAGGGTTCGGCACTTTTCTCGTCGTCCGATTCCGATGAGCAGTCGCTACCTCGACAGCACTGTTCCTCATCAGCTAGGTATCTGGGGAGAGTTAGACGATCTCCATGGCCACACTCCCCTACTCTCTATTTTCCAGGTCATCACTCCTATCTTCTGTGATTTATTTTTGGAGTTTGTGGCCTCTTTTGAGTTCGATGTAGCTGAGTACAAGGAGACACCTGGTGATGCGGTGCCCATGGTTTGATTCCGACTGGTCGGCTAATGATTTTCCCTCACCATGACAGATTTTGGCTAAGGGTGCAGTTTCTACCCCAATCCTATTACCCCACCCCTTGTTTACACCCTAACCAGACCATAGCACTCTAGGCTCATGGCTATATGGAATGAAATTGTTGGGCCTGACCACCGCTATGCCCCTACCTCGTAGAAGATCACCCTTATCATCAACCCCATCCATCGTTTTACCCACGGATGCTTCAGTGCCATTATTTTCCCCCGCCATGAGGATATGGGGGTCTTGACCAGTCGTGACATGGATCTCCTTACATATGTCATCCAAAAGGACTAACCGGACCTCCCTTACCTCTCTGCCTCCTATTTCTATGCTATGTTTATCGGACTTCATGGCAACCAGAACTGTGGGTTTTACACCACTCGCCTCACTCACCACCTTGGGGTTCTTGATCCTTCCTTACCCGATGACCTGTTAGGTTCTCCCAAGCGGATGGACTTTATCAAGCTCATTCGCCTGAGATTGGTCCAGAAGCAGGGGGTTTCTATATCCTTTCCCAGGATCGCCCCACCAACCTACTGACCCTCCTGCCCTAGCTGATGCACCTGCTCCTCCCTCCCCTCCCCCACCAATTTCCCCGCCCCACCCCCTTATTACTGACCCCACTTCTTCTCACCTTCATTCTTATGTCCCACCACCAGCCCCACCTACCGCCGCACCCTCGGTCGATCTCACCCTTTCCCTCCACCTAGTCGTGATAGACAAGCATTTTCTACATATCGACAGCCTCCAGGGTTGTATAGAGCAACTTTGGAGCTTGTTGTTTAGCATCTGGGTATTCCATTGCCTTCACCACCTGCCTCTTACTCGGCTTCTGGCCCTTCTGCTACTACCCCCCGCCTTATACTGCCCTCGCCACGGAATTCGTTCTACTCTCTACTATGGGTCCCGCTACTGCTACTCATGTTGCCTCCGACCCTATTACCAGTCCAGGGGGGATACCGAGCTTTCTTTCCCAAGTCTAGTACTTGAGGCTCCTACTTCTTCAGCTTCCCTTGCAGATGCCGAGTCCGAGCCTCCAACATCCACGGCTCGTGAGCCATCTCTACTGGCCGGATTTTTACTGGATGATGCCTCTTCTCAGGCGACCCCTTGACTGGTTTTGGGACCCCTAGTTTTCATTATATATATATTTTTGTGAAATACTGTGCCAGTGTTTGTTATGCCTGCTTGTTGTGTTATTTTTCTTTCCCCCTCACAGGTACTTTGGCACATTTTGGGCTATGGTTTTACATCACATACCTTTTTTCTCCATCTATACACGAGGGGTGTATTATTTCCATTTTTTCTTTTCTTTCTTCATTTCCTTCTTTCCATACTTCCCCTCAGTCGGGTCCACTATTATATCCCCACCTGCACTTCTTCTTTTTTTGGGCACTAGGTGAACCACGTGTGATATTAACTATGGGGGGGGTGTCTCGTGACCTCTTTATTTTTTTTCCATTTTTAGATTCTAGGAGATATCATTATTATAATATATATTTGAAAACATGAAATACTTTTTTGGTTAATCATATTTTTAAATAATAAAGTTGAAAGTGGAAAATTTCAACAAATTGCATGCTTATTTTGATTCTTAGGTATTTTAAAATTATTTCTGATATAATTTAAATTACAAACTTGTAATCCTTGGAAAATTAAATCTATTAGGCTTATCAATTATTTTGAAAGTCATGACCTGATTTTTGCTTTATTTATTTTTCCCACTCTCGAGAGGTATTCTAAACCCCTTTGTCATATTCTTTCTAATATCCTCTTTTATGAGAGATTCATAGAATATACATAACTACCAGAGTTTTCATGTTTTCTTTCCGAAACATGAGTAATTTTTGAATTACATTAAAATTATTGAGGCATAATATTTTTTTAACCCTTTATCTTGAGCCTACCCTACATGTTATATTTTTGAAGCCCGTAGAGACCATGAATAGCCTTTATAGGAAGCCATATTACCAGTATATTTCCCTTCCTACCCTAATTCTATTATTATTTTTCATGAATATTCATTTGATCTCACAATAAGGGATTAGAAACACATGGTATAAATTCATGAATTGTCAAGAAATGAAGTATGGGGGAGTGCCTCTTGATTATTTGGGGAAAAAGAGTTCCAAAGGTCTATTTTGAAAATTCAGAAAGGTTCCCTTTGTTGAAAGAAATGGTATAAACAAATGGGCCTTATACACATTTGTTGGTTTGTGACTCTTACTCAGCTAAAGGAGATGGTGGTGATGAGATCATTTGATAAATCGTATTATGGATGTTTTTACATTGAGTTTAATTTTGAATATCATGCATTGTTTTTTAAGAATTTATCCTCCTTTTTCAAGCCTCAGAGTTATTTTTCACATCTTTACCTACCAACCATTATCCACAGAAACATGTGATCCTAATTAAAAATCCCCCATGATTTTTGTAAATTATGTTTTCAAAAGTGGAGAACCAGATTTTTTTCACACCTGTGGATAGAGTGTATATATCTTTGATTGAGCATAAATTTTTTTTAAAACATCTTGAGTGTTGAGCATATTTTTGGTGAGGTAAATCATTAATTGGCTTGATTATTTTTGAAAGGTTGAAACATGTGTTAAAGGATGATAAAAGTAGTTAATTTAATTATATATGAAGCATGATTATAATATCTTCTGGATTGAAACTACTTTGTATTCTTTTTGAAATTTTCTCATGTTACTTATTATTTACATTTATGATTAACTAAAGTTCTTCCTTTTAAAATATATATTATTTTAATTAGATGTTGATATTTGCTTGAGGGAAAGAAAATGACTAAGTATGGGGGATTTTGATACACCCCATTTGTGTATACATTTTCATATACTTTATTGAAGAATAAGAACATGTTTTCATCATTTACCTAATACCTAGTGGAAAAATACTTTGATTTTTCTGATCTTGTTAATTTTCAAAAAAAATTTGGCCAAATGCACAAAAAGGAGGAAAACTGAGCAAAACTTCCCAACTACACGGCATGTACTAGTATACACGCTATGTACTTTCATGCTCAGGCACGGGTTGACCCGAAAAAAACACATTCCCAAGTAACCAAAAAGAAGTACACATCGTGTTCCATTGATACACATAATTTAAGACATTATAGAAGTAGTTGGTGGCCAAGAAGAGTCTACACGCCCATGTGGCGGCTGAAGGATACACGTCTATTTCCACTAATACACGTCATGTAATACATTCTAGAAGTGGTTTGTGGCTGAATTTTGATACTACACATCATGTATGGTTGTGCTACATGCCGTGTAGATTCACCAACTAGGCGGTGTCGTGTTCCAAGTCAAATTCAGCGTGTTAGGCCACCTACCAGTAGAGAAAATGAGGTAAAACTCTTTGAAAATAAGTACATGACGTGTACTTTAATACACACTGTGTAGTTTAATTTTTTATAAATAGAGGCCTTGGCCTCTGAACCAAAGGAGGAGGAACACTTGAAGAGAATGGCGATGTTCTGCTGCCATTTCTCCTGAGCCACCATTATGCCACTATTCTGCCGTTCCACCTTCCAACACCTCTCCCCAAATATTATTCTATGATATCATCAGGTATCGAAGGTGTTGTTTTTATTATTTCCAATATGTGTAACAAAACACCCCTTGTGTTGGGGATGTGGATGATGATGAACTTCTTTATGTTGGTTTGATTTATATAGTTGTGTTTGTTATTTTAAATTATTCTCATTCTTCTTTAACCATTGTTGAATACCAATAAGCATTCTGATCAAGACCAAGGGTTGAATTCTCAGATAAGTAAAACGAGAATCACGATGAGTGATTTCATGATCATAGAAAGGATTAATTGATTCATAAATGGAATAAACTGAAATTAAGAATTGTGAAACACTAACACCTAGACCAAGGAGTTAAAATTTATTCAATTATAATACAAAATAAACCAGACCAAGGGAATCTTGTCATAATTGAGATCTAGAATGTTGAATTATTATGAATAATACAACCTAATAAGAAATCCGTATGAATCTCCATAATCACGATAGCCCCAATACGTTATTTTTCTTCCAATCTCATTAAAAACCATTTTTGTTTTCTTCTTAATCATTAATCATTATTTTCAAGTAATAAAAAAAAGTTCCTTAATCCAAAACCAAGAAAATCCCACTATAAATTTAGCTTAATTCACCAAATTAATTCTAAACACAATTGAATTCATGCACTCACCAAGTTCCATGTGGACCAACCCCACAATTGTGCTATACTAGCTTAAGAGTGGGTAATAAAAATTTGGGAAACCGAAAACATACCTTCGGTGAAATGATAGTCCAAACACCTACTTCAAGTAGTGGGATCATGTTTCCTTAAAAAGAAACCACTATATTAGAGGATAGGTCCCCACACCCCTAAAACATAAGTAAACAAACCAAACCCCCAATATAAAACCCTAGATTTGGAAAAATAGAAATATAGGTTTACATTAATCAATTTAAGGGGGATAAAAAAGGTATAATATGGGATTAGAATGAACAACCATGAATAAATTAAGCTTACCTTTAGAGGAATCACCAATAAAGGAAAGAGATCCACTGTTGATCCAAGAGGAGGAGTTCCCACACCCAAGGAGAGGGATGCATGTTTTTGGGGATAAATAAGGTTCCAAGAGGATATAAAATCATAAATAGAAATTTTAAAATTACATTTTTGACAACCTATATAGTTCAGATGGTTTGGAACATGGTTAAGAAAACTATTCACAACCCTTCTATGAGTCACTGTCACCACATTCCCAAGGTTACATGGTCACCCCTAAAGCCTCAAGCCATTTTAAAACCCATAATTAATCCATGAAAATGAAACTATATAAACATAAATATCTTTCATGGTATTCTAAAATAGTTTCCTTAATCATCCTTCGATCATACTCTCCCCTCGATCAACAACTGCAAGAGTGCATGATATCTACTACATTATTTTCAAATCATGCGCCTTAACTGTGCACCCCATTAAAACATCCAATAACTCCAAAAAATCAACCTAGATATACAATAACCCATTTTTTAAAACAAAAATAATATTACTACCAAGAAAGTGACACCTCTGATTTTCATAATTTTATTTATCATTCTTTCTTAAAATTGGATTTTGGGTGAGAACTAGTTCATTTTCCATGCATGTTTCAACTTCATGGTTATATTAGATACACCATAGTTATGGTTTCATAAACTATAGTATATTAATAATAACTTTATTATCAAATTTATTAATTAAATAAATTTTTATAACCATTCACTTAAATCATTTATGAAAAAAAAATTACATCACTTTGTGGAAGTGGTGATCCATATATATCCATGAGTGATGTTTCCACTTTTCAATGGATAGAAAAAATGAAAGTTAAATTAAAATTCACATTTAAATAATAATTATTATATAATTAATATAATATATATTCATTAAATATTTCTTTATTACCATCGTTGTAAATCATAAATAAAAATGAATCACATCACTTTGTGGATGTGGTTGTCCACACGTCCGCATGAGCATCATTATAGTTTATCAAGGAATATAAAGTTAAAAAGAAAAATAATATATTATAATTATAGAAGCATAATTAAAAATATACATCAAATATAAAAAATAATCCACCATAATAACCAACTATTAATGATGGTGATGAAAGACAAAATACATCAATTCAGGAGGAGGTAATCCACACATAAACATGAATGATGCTTTAATTTACCATTTGATGGATAAGGATATGAATAAAGGTTGCACAACAAAAAAACATATATTTAAATTTATTATAACGTATTCATCATTTTCATATGGATTTAATAGGTTTTAGAAAATGCATAAGAATAAATAAAATTGAAAGTACTCGTTTAAGGGTTATACCTCTTTGTTGTGAAACCTCATTTGGAATATATATTTTTTCTTGAATGGATGGTATTATAATCAAACCATGATATCTAGGACATGGGTATATATTTTAGGAATACATTCATGTATTTATTTGCCAATATATATGGAACATGATATGTGAGTAAGATAAGAGTGGTGGTGTCCTTTTTTGGGAGAGGGAGAGGACACACTTGGAATTTTTCAAGATATTAAAATATATTAATGTCTTTATCAATCTAAATGGATCCAAAATGACTGATATTAGAATAATAGATAATATAGGGTTGAAATATTTCAATAAAATATGATTTATAAAAAAATTCATTTTAACCATTATAATTTTAGATTAACCCCATTTAGCATTTACGTTAGTAATGGATTTTTACCCCTATTACTATTCAACATGCCGTAAAATTAATCTTAAATTATTAAAAAATATTAATTGTTCTAATTAAAATTTTTGAATACATTTTATAATAATAAATAACTATAATTTGAATTTATTACATTTAAAATAAACCAACACAACATGATGAAAAAAATGTTTTCTAGAAAAATAAATTTTTAATTAAAAAATGTTTTTATACCAAAATTATTCATAATATTGATTACATTGGCTTTAATTTTATTATTTTTAATAAAAATAGAAATAAATTTAAAAAAAATGGCACTTTGTAAATAATTGAATGGAAGAGATATCTTTCTCTAAAATAGGAATTTTAACTATTCACTTAAAAATTAATCTGTGCATAAGCCCCAACCTAGTTGGTTAGGGCTATTCAAGTGAATTTTATGCCACCAGGGTTTGGTTACCACCTAATTCTTATGGATTTCCATTTCTATGTGGAGAAATATTCCTTTTTGGTCATGTAAAATTGGAGGGTTGGAGTCACAATAACACCAACACACAAATTGATGGTGAGGGAGATGATCACCATTATCTAGGTTCTTGGAGGTGGCAGATGATAGGTGAAGGTGGGTGTGGCACATTTAGTGGCCACTTATGGTGTAAGTATTTAATTGTGAGGGATATAATATCTATGATACAGGCACCCAAAGGTGATGGACTATAGGTGAAATGCATTCAACGACCATTGATGTTGCAAAGGATTAAAAATGATATTGGGGAATACTACAATGGTAACTGGAGTGAACACGGGAGGGAGGGTGGATAATATATCCAGTTAGGGGAACGCAATGAAAATTCATGCAGGGAATTATGGGAATGTATTGGGGTTAAATTCTCTTATAGACATTGGTTCATATAATTAGATCCCCCTACCCAAAAAATGAGAGTGTGTTTTCTTGTTTAATTATAAAGTGGTACTTCCCCCTTATCTATTTAAATGAAACAACTTAAATATTTATCTTTTTATAAAAATAAAATAAAATATTTTAAGTTAATTTTTAAGTGTTTATTTAAAACCATTATCCATTTATAAAACAGGATTTATAAATTTGGAAGGAATTAACTATAATATTTCTCAAAAAAAAGAAATAAAATCCATTTTTAAAGGAAAATTATTTTCAACGCATTAAATGACTTCACAAAAATTGTGTTCTAAAGTCCTAACAATTAATTAATACATTTTTATTTAATATGTCCATTATAAATATATTTCACACTATGTTTAATCATATTCATACCCACCAATTCAATGTTTAGGTTATAAAGGTCATATTTAAAATAAAAATATTTCAAAAGTATATTATTGTCCGTTCAAACTTGGTGTTGCAGTTGAAGTAAGATATAAAAAAATAAAATATATTTAAAGAATAATATATCATAAAAATATGGGATGTTTCATTATCCATATTCAATCTTCCAACTATTATTCTACTTTACTATTTTGAAATAAAAATAAATTTTAATTGTCATGTTCTTTAAATTTATCTTTACCGCTTTTAAAATTAAAGAACCATATCACTTTTTAAGATGTTTGTTTCTAAAAATATATTTTTTAAATACTGAAAAGAAATAATTTCACTAATCATGAATTTTATATTTCTCTCAAAATTTTCTTTAGAAAAATATTATGCCTCTTCAAATATCTATAATTTAAATTTATTACTAAAACATTTCTAAAATAGACTTCATTTCAATATCTAAAAAGTGATTTTTGTTTAAATGAATCATTAATTATTTTGATGACAATGTTAATAAATTTTTTATAAATACTCCTTTATGTTTTTCTTCAATTTTTGTAGGTAAAATAAATGGTATAACTCTTACGGAATTAGGTTTTATCGATTAAATTATATGTGAATTTATGAAATACACTATTGGGTTATTGAATTATTGGTACCAAACAATATACATTGGATATCACATTATGTGATACCATTTAGAAATGATATGAAACCCATTATATTTCAATGGATTTCATGATGTGATTAATAATTGATATCTTATAGAACACATATGTGTGGATATTAATGGGTGGAGTCCTGTATAAAACTCTAATACATTGTTTAAGGTTCTATATCTCGAAATATAAAATGGATTATGAGTTTTGACACTCAATTCACTAATGGAATGTGAGTTATAATGATTGTGTAACTAATGGGTTATAGGAAGTAATGTCTGATACATGATATTGTGGGTTATAGGATACTGATTATTTAAACACTAGATAATTTTTCCCTATAATTATGTTCGTTCCACACTTCCTTTTTATTCTATGTTTTCATAATGTGTGACATTTTTTCAAATTTCGATGATTTTTTTCCATGAATCATTTTTATTATCTCATACTCTTATTCCATTTTACATTTCTTTTGATTTTAGATTAAATTCATTATATTAGGATGTATATAAATCTCTTATTGTTCCTTGTTCTTTTTATTAAGATATTTTTATCATTCACGTATGCTCTCATATGGTTATGATATAATCCTTAATAAATTATTGGTGATTTTTTAAATTTATAAACATTTAAGCTCACACCTTTATTATTTTTCCATTCCCTGGGATATGAAGATTAGTATAAAATATGACATTTTTATAAGGAAGTCTAGTATACTATGATTATAGAGAAATTTTCACAAATACTATAAAATTTGTATCTAATGTAGCTAATCTCCAAATACACTATACTATTAGGTTTTTTTATTGTGTTGTTATTGTGATAAGTAATGTTTAAATTATTAAAATATAAGTATGTTTGAATTGGGTCATCTCGCTTAGTACTGAAGCTAGTTGTAATGTATGTTTTTTTATTACCAGATTTAAGAGCGTGGGTCTAGGGTGGATCGGTTGGTATCATATTTGAGTTTAGTTGTTTTTATTATTATTTTAGTTAATTTTTGTGGTTTTATTCATTAGTTTTTTGTTATTGAAAAGATATATCATTAGTGAAAACCCCTAGAAAAATTCTATGTAAAGAACTTCATCCTGAAATTTTGGTAATATATAAATTGTATGGTTTCCTATAATGACATCCATGCCTATATATAAACAATTTGATATAGTCTCTGGAATAGATTCTCCTAGAAATAATAACTCGATGTTTTTTGGTGGAGTATTGACTTGATCTTCACTCAGTGCAAGTCAAGTGGACCCAAATTCACACCTAGTTTGACACAACAATGTTAAATTTTTTCTTTTTTACATGTTATTTATGAACCATTATGATTGATTTAATGGGTATTTTAGGATATAATATTTAATTAATAGGTTAGATAACCTAATAAAAATATGAACATGGAAAGCCTGGGTTAAACTGGAGGAGTTATTGTTTAATCCATTTATATCACAGTTGACTTGAAATTATCATAGGTTGAAAAAAAGTTATCATAGTAGAGGACTATTAGTATTATGTTTTCATATTCATTTTACCATTTACCTTGATTTTATTTTATATTATGTTAACCATTTTGGTAATCGTATCTAGTTAGAATCAGGATCATAAAAATGAAGTTGTTACGGGAATGTATCTAGAAAATCGTAAGACTTAAAGATAATTAAGTAGTCATATTTGGAAAAAAATATTGATAATCTCACTAAAAACATATTTTAAATGATGTTATGAGTTATATAGTCTTACCTATCATAGTGAGTAGTAAATTATGTCTTAAGTATAGGTTATATTATAGATACCATGAATTAGTTTCATTAGTGAATGATAAATAAAATCATGATGACATAATATATTTATGGGGGTGGGATAAGGTAAAATTGTGATATTTTATTATATATTTAATCCTAAATAAATATTGATTAAGTATCCAATTTCATAGGAAAAACTAAAACAATATGAATCATGATAAATTTAATTAACACAACCATTACTATTATAAAGTAGCCATCAAATTAGAGGGAATAAATAGATGTGAAAAATTTATGAATTTATATATACAAAAACAAATTTTATTTTTAATACTAATTCCCTGATAGAATTAAGTTAGTATGGATAAATAATTAACAAAATAATTTTATGAAAAAAAAATTATGTTACTGAATGTTTCCCTTATATACCCAATGAATTTTATTATATTGTGATTAAATAATGATTATAATGACATTTATTGATCATATATATAATAAAATGAGTTTATATCCTTATAGTATTTATTATAAGGAATTTGATAAATTCATCTTATGCTTAGAAGGTATATTTTTTCATAAGACTATTTTTGTGTGTTATGATTTATTATATTAAAATTACATTTTATCAGTTTTGGAAATTAAATCAGGTAAAATTATTTTTATTTTTTTTGATAATAGTTTTTAAAATTATGTAATAAGGTTAAATTCATTTTTAATCATAAAAAACATTACTTAGATTAAAGTTAATTGCTATGATAATGGTAAAATAGTTATTTTCTATGGACTATTTTAATAAATGTTATGTAATTTTAATCTAAATAATCTAAATTTATATATTATAGATAATAAATATAATGTGATTTTTATACATACAAATAGTTATATTGATAATAAATTAATTAGTAACTCATAGAAAATAAGAACAAGAATAGTTAATTTTTTAAAAATAAATTTCCTAGTAAAAATATATTAATTATATTTGTTTGTTTATATTTAATAGTTAAATTTATATATTTAGGAATTTTAAATTGAAAAAATTAATTCCATTTCTGGATTTTGTATAAAAATTTAATCTTAGGTTGAATTTTTAATACATTTCTAAAAAATATTTTTTTTAGGTGAGTAGTATAAAATACTATTTTCACTAATATCATGACTTTTATGACATCTTTAGAATATAAGAATGACCTAAATTTTTTTAATTTTTTTCCATGAAAAAATATGTATTTCATAATTAAAATTATATATTTATAAAATATATTTTTTAATTCAAAAACCTATATTTGACATTTTAGTGCTAAAGTTATTCTTATCTGTAAATTTTTTTAATGAATTTTGTATTTAATAATTTAGAAATAAATTACACAAATTTTATAAAATATATCTAAATAATGATTTCTTATTTATAATTATAAATTTCAAAAGATGTAATAATTTCCATTTTAGTTTTTGGCATAAAAAACATTCTTTGGTAAAAATTAGTTATCACTAAAAAAATAAAATTAAGAAAGGGTCAAAACATAGGGTAAAATATTTAAATAATATTTTTATCATTTACTAAAATTATATTTTATGTATATCTAAACAATCACTCCTCTCACGTGCATTATTTTCCACTTTTGATGCCACTTTCCTTGAATAGTGTGTCTTTTATTATAAAAATTTAACTCTTATTACTTAAAAAATAGTTCTTCACCACTCCACTTCTCCACACACCACATTACTATTGGTTAGAAAAAAATATACCAAAATCCATAAAAAAATACTCCTAGATGTATCATAGAGATTCTGAGGTCCTCAAATGACCACCACATAACATCTGAACCCAATTTACATGGAGTTTTTTCAAGGAGTATGGTAAAAATTACTGAAATCACTCTTTTTTATTTATACTTCTATAATTATCCTTATTCTACCTCAAAGCCTATTCTAAACTCACAAAATAATAAAAAAAATTATATTTAATAAATATAAATGTCTTTATATTTATTGAACAATCATTATCTACCTTCCTTATTCCTTAGAAAAATGAGAATATTGTTCGTGATTACGTGTAGACAATCAATTCTACAAAAAGATGTTTTTTTCATAACCTTCTTACATGTATGGTTATAAAAGTGTATATAATGAATAAAAAATATATTTAAACATTTTTATTATTCTTATATTATAAATAGTTTTTTATCCATCTCTAGTTCCATGGAAAACAAAAATGTCGCCTTTCTATACTTGTAGACTACCACCTCTATGGAATTGTGTATTTTGTTTTGTATTACCAACCAAAATATATGATTCTAACAATTTAAATAATGAATTAAAATTAAATTTATTAATTTTTTACGTTTCTTGTAATTTTATATTAATATTTTAATCATTATTAATATACCAACCTTTTTTCATAAAAAAGTATTGAAATAATCTCATCATCAGTTCCATTTTCATTAATCCTTACTAAAATTATCATGTAATAAAGTAATGACTTATAAATTATTATAATGAATATATTCCATTAAATTTTATAATATATAAATTATTAACTTAGTATCAAATAATGGGGATCAACATCAATATTTGAAAATAATCATGAAATAATTAAAATCTTTAAAACATATTGATAAAAAAATAAAGGATAACTAACTAATAAATGTATAATAAATGATTATTATTGAAGAGAATATAAAATCTTAGATAATAATCAGTTTTTTAAGAAGTTTATTAGTATGTTAATATTTATTATATATGAGGATAAAGTTATTTTATAGAATATGAGAGTTATGTTAATGGGTTTTCTTACCTCAAATTCTTTTATTGAGTCATAAGGATTTGGATTTTACGATAATGTTACAAGATTTTTTTATTCTACAATTTAAGTAAGTTATATTTCCTAAAATCATTATTTTATATTGAAATTAATTTTTAATGGTAAATACAAATTCATGTATGTATTATGTTCATCAGAAAATTTGTTGTTGTTAAGAATAATTATAATCCTATCCAAATGAGTTATTTCTATTTCATATCCATATTCACACTTCCTACCAATGTTTCAACACCTAATGATTTAAAAAGAAAAAAATTGTGTTTAATAGAATATATGACATGAAACATTTATCTTTGATGACAATATAACACCTTGAGACTTTATCATATACCTATTTTTAATAAATTTAATCTCTTTATTATCAGGTGGAACATGCAACACTAATTTTAAATGAACCATAATATATTGTACCAATATAAACTGATTGTTAAATTATAGGGTTTGAAAATTAATAAAAAAAAAATTTATTATGGTTATTTATTGATTATAAATAAAAAATATATATTAAAATAAAAGAAAATATTTTCTGAAATTTATATTTTTTTCTAAAAGATGGTTTTTTCGTGCCTCATGCATATAATTTAAAATTATTTTTCCCCTTTTAACATAACTTATTATGTAAAATTAAATTGTTTTTTTATAAATATTTTTATAATTATATTAAGGTGAATTTTAGAATTTTTTGACCAGATTAATTTTTTGATGAATAGTAAAAAATATTGAATTTTAATTGTAAACTCTCATTTCAATTAAATTATTATAAAAGTTAAATTCTGTTTTAATTTTTTTAAACTAGAATTAGTTAAATTATATATAAATTAATTATATTTAGGTCATTTTAATCAATTTTTTATAGAATTTGATAAAAAAAACTTAATAAACATTTGAACATTTTCTCTCTGAAAACTGCCTTCCTCATCGCGTCTACAAGATTAATTTTCAATTAAAATTTTCCAGTTATATGAATTAGTTCTAGAAAAATGGATTAAAAATTTAGAATAATAATAATTTATATAACATAATAATTATATTTAATTTTTTACCCAAATTAATAATGAAATTAGTAAAAATTAATTACTGTAGTTATGGTGAAAATAGATTTATTGGGGGTCAAACTCAAAAGGTAAGGGTTAAAATGACATAAAAACATATATATAATATATTTGATGGATTTATTTAAAATTTATACCTTCAATTATCTATAATTTTCCATTATTGTATCCTCTTTACATGAAAATAACATAGGTGGAATTCATTCTTTTAAAAAAATTATAAGTGTGCCACTCACCTCACTTATAAAAGGTAACCACATGTCCTCTCTTATTCACACTTTAAAATCATTTTTTTTCAATAACATATGAAATTACATTATAACATCCTATAATACATATTTTGTTCATAAATACAACAAATTAATTAGTTTAATTCAAACATAATGAGAATACCTGGAGGAGAGGTCACGTTCTTCAATAATCATTTTTATCTTATTTCTTCCTCAACCTCCTTCAATTATTATTAAACTATGATAAAATAATAAACATGGTATATTTCATATTATAATATGTTTTTATTATAAGTTAATTACTAATAACTATCTCCAATTCCAACAAATGGGTTACAAAATCATTATTTCTGTGTATGGTGGACAACTGCCTTGCAAACCGATGTAATTATGTTTTCCATTATCACCTCCCATGCTTGATTTTTATGATGAATCTAAAGTATATATATGATATTTATAACTTATTAATATCTATTAATTAATTATATAATATATTTTTTTACTTCCCATTTATTAGGGGATACAATAATATCACGCATGTGTACAACATACTACCACCTTGCCAAACGATGTGATTCCTCTTTCACTAACGCTTTACATGGAATGTAATAAGGATAAATGTAATGAGTATATGAGATATAAATTAATTAATTTATATATTCTTGAAATATTTATCATTTTGAAAATATAATATATCACCTAATTTTACACTGAAAAATGATAACATTGTTCATGTATATGTGGACTAAGCGATATGAATCACTTTTCAACACCACACCAATTGGATGATCAATATAAGAATATTTAAAGAAATAATATGGTATATATTAAATTATTAAAATTAAAAAAAAAAATTACTCACCCCCTTTCCATAATGATCACTGAATATAACGACCCATACTTTACATACATAGTTAATACTTCAAAATTTAAGCACACTTATTAAAACATATGACAAAACCACAAAGGACCGTATAGGTATAGTGTATTTAGAAACTGGGAAACATAAACAACTGGTTCATAAATATTCTACAGTGTCTCCCATTTATTTCATCATATCTAGGGTCCCTTTTAGCATATTCTACTTAATATCCATCTTCCTGACCTGGGAAAAGAAAACATAAAAGGGTGAGCTCAGATGCTCATCAAGGGCAAATAAAGCAAATAAAAATCATATCATATCTTTTTGAAAATCATAACCTGCAAAAGAGATCATAATATCCTAACATGGAATAAATCATAGAAGTGAAAATTAGATCCCCATAATCATAACATAAAACTTGAAACTTTGTGGCATTCACACATAATCATGGAAAATCATTTCTTGTTAGTCATAACTCATTGCCAAGACTATCTTAGCGGACAAATTCCATTTCTGAACCGAGTTCACTCCTCGTTTCAGTCCTGTATCACTGAATCGAAATAACCTTACGCTCCAGCCATGTCTATCTCATGAGATATAAATCTTTACCCAATTCATTGGAGGGAGATATAGGTCCCACCCATCTCATAATGATACCATTCTTATGTGTGCCACAAAATAATAAATCATACATCATTGCATAACCCATGTAGTAAAAATGGGATTCGTAAACATCGTGACATCATAAAACAATTCATATAAGATAAAGGAATTCATAAAAATAATTCCATCACAAAATAACCAAATAAATGTAATAATAGGGATAGAAACATAACCCTATGTTATCTTAGATGGAAAATAAATTTGATAAAACACTTGAAATGAATTCTTGAGGAAAATATCCTTTCTTTTTCATAATCAATTGCTTTTCACAAAACGTCATTCAATTTTAAAAGAAAGAGATTTTATTGAAAATAGTTATAAAATCTTTTGGAGGAAGATTCATGAAAATAAGGCTATATAAAACCGTAAAAATCCATTCGTGTCGTATAAGTTAAAAAAACATTCTTCGTACTTTTGTCGAAAAAGTCAAAAAGTACCTTGTACGAAAAACGACAAAAGATTCCTTTAATATCTTTTACTAAATGCTCACCAAAGGGTAAAATTGGATTTAAACAATTGTAGGTGTATGGAAATAATCATTACATATTGAGGAAACATAGATGTGGATGATAAAATACACCCTAATAAATACTAACGTATAAACAATCTCGGATAAAAATGAGATTGTGATATTTCCCTTACCTTAGGTCCCATTTGCTTTGTACGTGTCTGAAGCTCCTGTATAATGGTTTAAATAATGTTATTGACTTATTACATAATCATACATATTGATATGATATCATATATGGTCATATTCTTAGCTTCTTATTAGTAATATTTCATTGTTACTTGTTACTCGGGTCTTTATTGCCTTTTGTTCTTATGCGTGTTTTTCCGAATAAATTCTTATTCTTATTTTAAGGTTATAGATACCTTATATCCAGAATGGTATTAGTGTAACATATATCATATTTATTCATTCAATTCATTTATATAATTACTATGTAATGATGATCATGTAGAACGAGTCGCATCACATCGTGGAGACGGTATTCCGTACGTACGCACGAGCGATGATATTGTTCCCATGATCGTGGAATTGTATTTAAGTGTATTTATACTATTTCAGTATCAATATCACTTTATAATAATCATATATAGTTACCCATTACACCATTATACCCATCCTTGTAAGGTGATGGTGGAAAATAGATTACACCACGGCGTGGAGACGGTATTCCGTACGTACGCACGCGTGGTGATTTCATTTTTCCGTAGGATGGATAGAAGATGAATTAGGGTTGTTTCATATTTATAATAACATATCAGTATGTAAGTAATACTGATGTTATTACTTTATCGTGAAACAACTAAATAAGAAGAAGTTGAAGAAGAAAGAAATTGAAAAGATCGGTAATGGATATTACCTCTTCTTTGAAACGCCTCTTTGAATCCTCCACTTAGGGAACTAAGATTGGTCTTTGAAGAAGACCAGGACCTCTAGGATTATTCTAGGGAAGTGGAGAAGGTATTTTGGCAGGGGTTTTCTGAGATTGGGTGCTCAAATTGGTGTGAGGAGGAGGGGGAGGAGGTGCCCTTTTATAAGGGAGGCGAGGGGCACCTTAGGAATATCCCAAACTATTATTTTATATTAAAGTCAAAATCGGTTTATAATGGTTCAAAAGGGTCTTATTTCGAAGGTAAAGTAGGTATGAGTCGAAATCATATCAACCACTAGGATTTAGACAAGTTTAGGTTATTATTTTAACCTTATCAATTAGATTTAACTCTAAGTTAAATAATTTAACTTTTACCGTGTCTTTTTGTTTTCTTACACTATATGGTTAATACACTTACTATAACATTCCAAAAGAACCCCAAATTGTTTATTATTAATATATATATCCTTATCTAAGTCATTTGGCCTAACCTTAGATTTTTAGGAATAAAATAACAATTAATAATATAATATTTGATTTAAAAACTATTTTGTGTCAATTTTGACACTATTTGATATATGATTTTTGTGAAAGTCATAACAGAATTATATGTTCAAACCAAGTTGATTAAATCAACACTAATATATCATATTAACCTAGAAAATTAGTGGGATTCATAAAAAGTCTAAAATTACATTTATGTTGGTGTTTATAACATCAATTATGTCAATATTTCATTAATAAGATAATTACTGCATCATCATTGTATCATAAATAAATTAAATTATTTAATGTCTAAAAATTATAAATAAAATACTATTATGTAGGAAATCTTTTTAGATTTCAAATGAATATTTATAGTAGAATTTATCTTATGTATAACCCCATATTAAAAATGATTTACTTATTAAACTTTGATTTTAACTATTTTAACCCTTCTTTAAATAAATTAATAATAAATGTCCTAATCTAATCCAAGTGGGCCTAAATGGTCATATTTTATTCCTAAGTTTGTTTTTGGTCAAATTTAAACTTATCCAATAGAATTAGGACATGTGTTATGGTAATAGTAATATCATATTTACCCTTAGTTACCCTATTTACTATTAACCGCGGTAAAAAAGTAAAAAGTTACTATTCACCAAAAAAATTATTTTTATCTCATTGAACCACATTTTACTTACTCATATCAACCGTGTCTGTCGGATTTTTGAAATTCCATTCACAGAAGCGGTAAAATTAAGTTTTATGCAAAATTTAGTTTTTAACCTACCACTTAGTGGTTTCACTATTCATCAAAAATTGAAAGTTTTCAGAAAAATACCAAAATTTTACCCTAGGCTAATTTCGGTATTCTGAATCCAAAAATGAAGTCCATTTTGAAAAATAAAATTTATAAAATTTCAAAAAGTGGTTATTACTATTCATAACGGCTAGTTTTAATAATATTTTAATAGCATATCGTTTTTTAGTGAAACTCAGTATTGCGTAAGACGCAAGCTATCGAGGAAGGTCGCGATTGCGTTTAAAGTAAGCCAAGATAGTGTGTAGTGAAACATTCCTTTGATAACATAAAAACAAAATATTACTCATAAAAATCTCGAGTGTTACATTCTACCCCCCTTAAAATGAATTTCGCCCACGAAATTCGTCACTTTGTAACAAACAGATGACGATACTTTTCCCTCATCATATCCTCAAGCTCCCACGTAGCTTCTTCAAGTTGGTGGTTCCTCCATAAAACTTTCACCAATCAAGTGGTCTTGTTTCATAGGACTTTTTCGCTATGATCCAGAATCACTATCGGTTGTTCTTCATAAGAAAGATCTTGCTCCAGCGGTACAACTTCTGAGATGAGTACATGTAAAGGATCAGGTATGTACTTTCTCAGGAGAGATACATGGAACACATCGTGAACTTGAGAGAGATTCGGTGGAAGCTCCAATCGGTAAGCTACCTTTCTAACACGATCCAGTATTTTGAAAGGACCGATATATCTAGGTCTCAACTTCCCCTTCTTTCCAAATCTCATAACCCTCTTCCAGGGAGATATTCGTAAGAACACTTTATCACCCACTTCAAACTCTAGGTCTTTTCTTCGGTTGTCGGCATAACTTTTCTGTCGACTCTGAGCTTCTCTTATGTGTGGTTGAATAGATCTGACCTTTTCTGCCATTTCATCAACGAGATCAAGTCCAAATAGCTTTCTTTCCCCAACTTCATCCCAACAAGTTGGAGTCCTGCATTTCTTTCCATAGAGAGCTTCATAAGGAGCCATCTGAATACTGGAGTGAAAGCTATTATTATAAGAAAATTCCACCAAAGGTAGGTGTTGATCCAAACCTCCTTTGAAATCCATAGAGCAAGCTCTCAACATATCTTCTAGGGTTTGAATTGTTCTCTCAGACTGACCATCTGTCTGAGGATGATAAGCAGTGCTGAAACTCAACTCTGTATCCAGAGTATGCTGAAGACTTCGCCAGATCTTCGAGGTAAATCTCAGATCCCGATCAGATATAATAGAAAGTGGTACTCCATGCAATCTTACCACTTCCTTTACATATATCCTGGAAAGCTGATCTAGAGAGAAATCCTCTCTAATAGCAGTGAAGTGTGCAGACTTTGTAAGACGATCAACTATGACCCAGATAGAATTATTTCCTTTGGATGTTTTAGGAAGTCCTGTGACAAAGTCCATAGTGATGTTTTCCCATTTCCATTCGGGTATGGGTAATGGTTGTAACATCCCCTTAGACTTCTGTCTCTCAGCTTTAACTTGTTGACAAACCAAGCATCGAGAGACATATTCAGCAACATCTCTTTTCATGCCATCCCACCAGAAGTACTCTTTCAGGTCCCTATACATCTTCGTGCTTCTATGATGAATAGAGAATGAAGAACTATGAGCCTCATCCAGCAGCTCCTTCTTTAATTCGAGGATGGGAGGAACACAAACCCGATTCCTGAACTTTATTATCCCATCACAATCAAGGTTGAATTCAGGAACATTTCTCACCTTCTTTTGTAACTCGACATCTTCTTTCTGTGCCTCTTTAATCTTCACATATATAGATGGTTGAACATTCATTTGAGAAAGATAAGATTTTTCCCCTTCCATTATAATTCCAAGATCCATCCTTTGTAAATACATAAATATTGGATCTTTTGTGATCCTCATCATGGATAAACTAGCATGGTCTTGTCGACTTAATGCATCTGCCACCTTGTTTGCTTTCCCAGGGTGGTAATGGATTGAGCAGTCATAATCCTTAATCAGCTCCAACCATCTTATTTGACGCATATTCATCTCCTTTTGTGTGAAAATATACTTTAAACTTTTATGATCAGTATAAATATTACACCTTTCACCATAAAGGTAATGCCTCCAAATCTTTAATGCAAAGATTACCGCAGATAACTCCATATCATGTGTTGGGTAATTTTTCTCATGGATTTTCAACTGTCATGAGGCATAAGCTATCACCATATCATTTTGCATAAGAACACACCCCAATCCCTTCTTGGATGCATCACTGTAGATCACAAACCTTTCTCCACTACAAGTCAGTGTGAGAACAGGTGCACTGGATAACCTTCGTTTCAACTCCTTGAAATTATCTTCACATTCCTCTGTCCAAACAAACTTAACTCCTTTCCGAGTCAACTTGGTGAGTGGATTAGATAATCGTGAAAAATATTTTACAAAACGTCGATAATATCTAGCCAAACGAAGAAAACTTCGGATCTCAGTTACTGTTGTTGGTCTCGACCATCTTTTGATAACCACTGTTTTTGCTGGATCCCCAGATATCCCCTCTTTTGAGATTATGTGACCCAAAAATTTAACTTTTTGAAGCCAAAATTCACACTTGGTAAATTTGGCATAAAGCTTCTCCTTTCCCAGGGTCTTCAATACAATTCTCAAGTGATCTTCATGCTCTTCCTTGATCTTTGAATAGACAAGAATATCGTCTATAAAGACTACCAAAAATTGATCAAGATAGTCTCTAAAGACTCTATTCATTAGATCCATGAAGATAGCAGGGGAATTAGTAAGACCAAATGGCATCACTATAAATTCATAGTGTCCATACCTTGTACGGAAAGTCGTCTTTGGTATATCCTTCCTTTTGACCCTTAATTGATGATACCCTGAATGAAGATCAATCTTGGAAAAGTATTGAGCTCCACGTAGTTGGTCAAATAAGTCATCAATGCGTGGGAGAGGATATTTTTTCTTGATAGTGATCTTGTTAAGTTCTCGATAATCAATGCAGAGTATCATTGATCCATATTTCTTCTTAACAAATAGAATAGGTGCTCCCCAAGGTGACGCACTAGGGCATATGAATCCCTTATCAAGATTCTCTTGGAGTTGCTTCTTCAATTCCTGCAACTCAATTGGGTCCATTCTATAAGGTGTCTTTGAAATAGGCAAAGCACCCGGTACGAGTTCTATTGAAAACTCAACTTCACGATTTGGTGGAAGACCCGGTAATTCCTCTAGAAAGACATCATCAAACTCCCATACAATGGGAATATTCTTAATCATGAGTTTCTCACCAACCATTTGAGATAAATAAACTTAATTTAGTGGAATCAAGACCCATAAGATGGAAGGAATTTCCACTGGAAGGTTATATCCATCCTTGCATCGATAGACGATCGTAGATTGATCTGGAATATGAAATGTGACTTCCCTTCTTTGGCAATTGATATGAGCTCTATGTAGAGAAAGCCAATCCATGCCAAGAATCACATCAAATTCCACTATAGGAAGGATCACAAGATTTGCAGGAAGCACTTTCCCACAAACTTCAATCAGTGAAGAATTATAAACTTTTGATGCGACTGTTGTGCCATTAGGTGTTGTCACAGCTAACTAAACATCTAATTGTTGAGGTAATACGGTGATACCCTTAGAAAATTTTTCATAAATAAAAGAGTGGGTGGATCCAGAATCAAATAAAACATTTGCTACTTTAGAGTGGACGGTAAGTGTACCTTTCACCACATCATTATCGTACTCCACATCGCTAATAGAAATTGCATGTGACTTTCCTTTTTCTTTAGACTTAAGAGTTTGTTGGCGTCGACCATCATCATCAACCCTTGGATTTGGGAATTGATTGGAATAATGCCCCATCTCCTTACACTTGAAACATTGAAGTGTAGTAGGTTCATTCTGTGTATCCCTTTCTTTTTTTGCATCATTAGACATCTTTTTCCCATTATCGCGGAATTCAAATGCCCTATGACCTTCCTTTCCACATTTTAAACATTTACTTCTCCATTTAAGACAAATCCATCCATGTTTCTTTCCACACTTTGAGAATAAGGGAAATCTCATCTTCTTTTCAGTGTGCTCTTTAGATTTTCTTTTGAATTCCATTTTCTCTTCTTATCAAACCCATATGACTGATGGGTTACTCCAATCTCCATCTCGACTATGAGAGCACATCTAACGATTTCCTCATAGCAATTGAAGTCCCTTATGGCTAACGCCCTTAGAAGACTTGGTTTAAAGCCACTAAAGAATCGATCGATCTTACTCTCAGGTTGGATAATAATACCAGAAGTTTACCTTGCAAGTCTTGTAAAATTTGCTTCATAGGTACCAATAGATTCATTATCCCTTTGATTCAATTCAAGAAACTCCTTCCCCATCTTAGTTCGAAGAATACGAGGGAAATAATTATTCAAAAATAAGTGTTTGAACTCATCCCATTCCATGGACTCAATTTCATCCCTTGGCCTCGTATTATTGATAAGATTCCACCATTGATGAGCTTCTCCTTCCAAACGATATACCGCTAAGATGACTTTATCATGTTCAGAACATTGAAGAACTGAAAATATCTTTTCAGTGGTACTAATCCATTGTTCAGCCACTAATGGATCAGTTGAACGACTGAAAGAAGGTGGGCGCTGCCTCATGAAGGATTCAACAGAATGTTGCTCCTTCCTTTGTTCGTTTGGAAGTCTTGCATGATTCATAGCTTGAGAAAGTTGTGTGAGCATGGCTACAATATTTTTCATTCTAGCTCCCATATCGTTTGGTTGCTCGGGGGGACAATCATTGCATTGCCCATCGCATTCCGCATTAACACGGTTCCTTTGGGATCCAGCCATTGACTAAAACCAAGAAGAATAGTGTGAGAAACACTAATTATAATAGGAAAACCACATAATTCAAGAATAAAATTTTCACGCTTAAGGTCTTATCCTAGGTTATTCATGGCCATTTCTAAAACACTAAGATTCTGTTCTATGCTTAGACTTATCCTTAGGGTTCTTACTAAGGCTTTCACATCCTAGTTTCCAAAGGTTGACTATACCTTCCCTCTGATACCAACTATAACGACCCATACTTTACATACATTGTTAATACTTAAAAATTGAAGCACACTTATTACAACATATGACAAAACCACAAAGGACCGTATAGGTATAGTGTCTTTAGAAACTGGGAAACATAAACAACTGGTTCATAAATCTTCTACATTGTCTCCCATTTATTTCATCATATCTAGGGTCCCTTTTAGCATATTCTACTTAATATCCATCTTCCTGACCTGGGGAAAAGAAAACATAAAAGGGTAGCTCAAATGCTCAGCAAGGGAAAATAAAGGAAATAAAAATCATATCATATCTTTTTGAAAATCATAACCTGCAAAAGAGATCATAATATCTTAACATGGAATAAATCATAGATGTGAAAATGAGATCCCCATAATCATAACATAAAACTTGAAACTTTGTGGCATGCACACATAATCATGGAAAATCATTTCTTGTAAGTCATGACTCATTGCCAAGACTATCTTAGCGGACAAAGTCCATTTCTGAACCGAGTTCACTCCTCGTTTCAGTCCTGTATCACTGAACCGAAATAACCTTCCGTTCTAGCCATGTCTATCTCATGAGATATAAATCTTTACCCAATGCATTGGAGGGAGATATAGGTCCCACCCATCTCATAATGATACCATTCTTATGTGTGCCACAAAATCATAAATCATACATCATTGCATAACCCATGTAGTAAAAATGGGATTCATAAACATCGTGACATCATAAAATGATTCATATAAGATAAAGGAATTCATAAAAATAATTCCATCACAACATAACCAAATCAATGTAATAATAGGGATAGAAACAGAACCCTGTGTTATCTTAGATGGAAAATAATTTTGATAAAACACTTGAAATGAATTCTTGAGGAAAATATCATTTCTTTTTCAAAATCAATTTCTTTTCACAAGACGTCATTCAATTTTAAAAGAAAGAGATTTTATTGAAAATAGTCATAAAATCTTTTGGAGGAATATTCATGAAAATAAGGCTTTATAAAACCGTAAAAATCCGTTCGTACAATATAATTTAAAAAAAAAACATTCTTCGTACTTTTGTCGAAAAAGTAAAAAATTACCTCGTACGAAAAACGACAAAAGATTCCTTTCATATTTTTAATAAATGCTCACCAAAGGGTAAAATTGGATTTAAACAATTGTAGTTGGATGGAAATAATCATTAAATATTGAGGAAACATAGATGTGTATGATAAAATACACCCCAGTAAATACCAACGTATAAACAATCTCGGATAAAAATGAGATTGTGATATTTCCCTTACCTTAGGTCCGATTTGCTTTGTACGTGTCCTAAGCTCCTGTATAATGGTTTAAATAATGTTATTGACTTATTACATAATCATACATATTGATATGATATCATATATGGTCATATTCTTAGCTTCTTATTAGTAATATTTCATTGTTACTTGTTACTCGGGTCTTTATTGCCTTTTGTTCTTACGCGTGTTTTGCCGAATAAATTCTTATTCTTCTTTTAAGGTTATAGATAACTTATATCCATAATGGTATTAGTGTAACATATATCATATTTATTCATTCAATTCATTTATATAATTACTATGTAATGATGATCATGTAGAACGAGTCGCATCACATCGTGGAGACGGTATTCCGTACGTACGCACGAGCGATGATATTGTTCCCATGATCGTGGAATTGTATTTAAGTGTATTTACACTATTTCAGTATCAATATCACTTTATAATAATCATATATAGTTACGCATTACACCATTATACCCATCCTTGTAAGGTGATGGGGGAAAATAGATTACACCAAGGCGTGGAGACGGTATTCCGTACGTACGCACGCGCGGTGATTTCATTTTTCTGTAGGATGGATAGAAGGTTAATTAGGGTTGTTTCATATTTATAATAACATATTAGTATGTAAGTAATACTAATGTTATTACTTTATCATGAAACAACTAAAGAAGAAGAAGTTGAAGAAGAAATAAATTGAAAAGATCGGTAATGGATATTACCTCTTCTTTGAAACGCCTCTTTGAATCCTCCACTTAGGGAACTAATATTGGTCTTTGAAGAAGACCAGGACCTCTAGGATTATTCTAGGGAAGTGGATAAGGGATTTTGGCAGGGGTTTTCCAAGATTGGGTGCTCAAATTTGTTTGAGGAGGAGGGAGAGGAGGTGCCCTTTTATAAGGGAGGAGAGGGGAACCTTAGGAATATCCCAAAATATTATTTTATATTAAAGTCAAAATCGGTTTATAATGGTTCCAAAGGGTCTTATTTCGAAGTTAAAGTAGGGATGGGTCGAAATCCTATAAACCAATAGGATTTAGACAAGTTTAGGTTATTATTTTAACCTTATCAATTAGATTTAACTCTAAGTTAAATAATTTAACTTTTACCGTGTCTTTTTGTTTTCTTACACTATATGGTTAATACACTTACTATAACATGGAAAAAGAACCCCAAATTGTTTATTATTAATATATATATCATTATCTAAGTCATTTTTCCGATCCTTAGATTTTTTGGAATAAAATAACAATTAATAATATAATATTTGATTTAAAAACTATTTTGTGTCAATTTTGACACAATTTGATATATGATTTTTTTGAAAGTCATAACAGAATTATATGTTCTAAAAAAGTTGATTAAATCAACACTAATATATCATAGTAACCTATAAAATTAGTGGTATTCATAAAAAGTCTCAAATTACATTTATTTTGGTGTTTATAACATCAATTATGTCAATATTCCATTAATAAGATAATTACTACATCATCATTGTTTCATAAATAAATTAAATTATTTAATGTCTAAAAATTATAAATAAAATACCATTATGTAGGAAATCGTTTTATCTTTCTAATGAATATTTATAGTACAATTTATCTTATGTATAACCCCATATTAAAAATGATTTACTTATTAAACTTTGATTTTAACTATTTTAACCCTTCTTTAAATAAATTAATAATAAATGTCCTAATCTAATCCAACTGGGCCTAAATGGTCATATTTTATTCCTAAGTTTGTTTTTGGTCGAATTTAAACTTATCCAATAGAATTAGGACATGTGTTAGGGTAATATTAATATCATATTTAGCCTTAGTTACCCTATTTACTATTAACCGCGGTAAAAAAGTAAAAAGTTACTATTCACCAAAAAATTATTTTTATCTCATTGAACCACATTTTACTTACTTATATCAACCGTGTCTGTCGGATTTTCGAAATTCCATTCACAGAAGCGGTAAAATTAAGTTTTATGCAAAATTCAGTTTTTAACCTACCACTTAGTGGTTTTACTATTCATCAAAAATTGAAAGTTTTCAGAAAAATACCAAAATTTCACCCTAGGCTAATTTCGGTATTCCGAATCCAAAAATGAAGTCCATTTTGAAAAATAAAATTTATAAAACTTCAAAAAGTGGTTATTACTATTCATAACGGCTAGTTTTAATAATATTTTAATAGCATATCGTTGTTTAGTGAAACTCAGTATTGCGTACGACGCAAGCTATCGAGGAAGGTCGCAATTGCGTGTAAAGTAAGCCAAGATAGTGTGTAGTGAAAGATTCCTTTGATAACATAAAAACAAAATATTACTCATAAAAATCTCGGGTGTTACACTTAAAAAGGGAAATACTACTCATAAATTTGTATTTCCAATTGTCTCCATGATCGTAACATAATTCATTTTCATAACCATATTTCATTATTGGTTTTAAAAGAATATTTTATGTATAAATAAGATAATTACATCATAAATATTATTATATATATGGTATAACTATATTACATACAAAACAAATGGAACTTCAATAACAATGAAGGAATGAGAAATAAAGAAATTAACACCCGAAACAATGAAAATAATGAAAGATTATTAACAAATAGGTGATAAGATGTTATAAAAGGATCATATATGATATTATAAATATTAATATAATTATTTAATAAGTTAATAAAATGTTTAAAACCACTATAAAGTAGTTTAAATCACATTAAACCAAAATAAATCATGAGGTAAGGGATTTCTAAACTCAATTTTCATTCATCGGGTTAAACATCCACATCATTGATTTTGTCATGATATGACTATATGTGTAATGAACTTGGATTATTTTATTTTTTAATTAAAATTGTTTTATTTCCATTTTCATTCTATGCACATAATAATTTCATTGATTAATCCCTACATCAATAATATGATCTTTTTTAGTGATTTCTATTCTCTATTTTATTTTTTGGAGATTTGAATATTCACCCCTCATTTATTTTGTGTGGCATATATACCTCCCCTTTAACATGTTATATCAGGGATAAAATTAATTTTCAAGATATTTTATGTTTAATTTAATTTTATACTTTTGTGGGGATTATTATTCAATGTTACCAATGTGATAATAGCATTATATTACCATATCATAATTTATCAGGATTGTTTATGACTAAGTATTTAATGTTTAAATATAATGATCTATCTATCAAGAATACTAATTATTTTTCTTCTCATATGGTTTTTCATGACACTTAAAATTAATAATACCACTTTTCTACTCTTTTTTACTTAATATAATTGAGAAAATGTTTTTAAGAAAAATCATATTTATTTCAATATTTAGTTGAAAAACTTTTTTTTTCTAAAACCATGATTTATAAAGATGTTTTAAAAATGTTTTTTGAATTCATAAAATGATTTATTAAATAAATTTTTGTCCATGTTTTAATTTTCATAAAAGAAATTAAAGTAATATTCATTTCATTTTCAATAATATTCCTATTTGGATTTTACCAAATATGTGAAAGGAATCTTTATTTTAACTAGTACAACCTGAATATAATTTTACACCATCTAGACCATCATTTTTTTATAATATTACATTAAAAAATTTCAAGATAATTTTCAAAGAAAATTATTCTCAAAATCTTTTTGAGAAGCCTTTTACAAGGGTTAATCATATTTCAAATAGATTATTATAGAACTTATTTATTTTTCATGTGTTAAACATATTTCAAGATATTATTATGGAACCCAATTCTTTTCCAAAGGTTAAACATATTTCAATGATATTATTATGGAACCTTTTTATTGTCCATGGGTTAATCTTGTTTTAAAGAAATTGACATGAAACCCATTTCTTTTCTAGGGATTAATCAAGTTATAAAAGGAATAATGATTGTTTCTATGATTTTTATAGAGAATTAAAAGATTTAGGCACTTTATTCATGTAGTATTTGTGAGAAATTATATATAATGGGTGCCCCCATATAGTGTTAGGTGAGTCTGATGTAGCTTATACAATGGGTGCGCCAGATATCGCTAAAATAGGTTGTTTTATGATTATGTTTTTTGGATAATTATATTATAAGTCAGATGTATAGTTATTCCATTTTTAAGGGTTCTGTATGTTTTATGTGATGATTTTGTCCCAATATACCAACATGTTTTATCAATTTTTTCTATGTGTTTATAATTTTTAATTTGATAAAGATTGATATCACATGGATCATGATTGTTGATTCTCATAACTCTTTCTCTTGACAAATACTTATGTCAATTTTCATGATTTATGATTCAAGTATTAATTGGTATAAGTTATTTTATTATTTTCTCATGCACTATGATTATGTAATCATAACCTTATTCACTTCTCAAGATCATTTGTGACATTTAACTATTAATGTTTATGTTTACCCTAACAAATCATTTTATCTCACCCTTATTTTTTTTCTTTTCCCAGGAATCCAGGAAGTGTATAATGAATGATATGAAAGGATATCCTAGAGTTAATAATTATATTCAAGAAAAAATGATGCAATTGTTTTTTTAAATGTAATATAATATGAAAGTATGTATCTATTTTACTAACACTACTAAACTATTCCTTCCTTTGATATATGATTCCTTGTATCTTATTCCTATATAAAAAAATCATACACTAGCTTCAGGTTACCGGAGTTAGGGGTACTATAGTTGGTTTTAGAGGAAGTTCAATAGAACCCTTGGGAACTATATTTAGGAAAACATGGATTATATGTCATAACCTTATAATAGAATTTAAGGACAAGTATAGAATAACATTATACAGTCTTTTTAAGATATTATGTGGTTTATATTGGAAATACATCTATGTATAGATACTATAAGTGAACTTGGTTATGGAAGAGATGTACTTAGGGGTAATAAATACAAAAATGGAACATTTTTCTTGACATAATCATAACTTGGTGTGTAAAAATGAGTCGTATTATACACCTTGTGTGAAAATCCTAAGTGAATTATTTAGATAATTCATAATTTATTTACAAACCATTATGACTTATTTAAATAAATGATAGAAATTAATAAACTATCTTAAACCTAAGGTTTATTACATTGAAAATAAATTTCATCAATAGAATGGTAACATGATTTATTTATAGAAAGAAATGAAATAATTCAATGAATTGTGGAGGAAAAATGAAGAGTATAGTAGACGGAAGTAAATATCATCTTAGGGATCCATTTATAGTTCTTTTTCTAAAATGTAGAGAACCAAGGAATAATCTAAGTTAATTCATACTTTAAAAGGTTAAGAACTAGATCAAGGAAGTATTTATATTGAAATAAAATGGATGAATTATTTATAGGAATTCTATAATTATATTATTGAATTATTTTTTAGAAATGGTATTTTGGAATATAAATCATGAAAATTTTAATGATTTTGTAAAATTTCAGAAGCATATATGTCTTTATTAACTTATGATTTATTGATACCATCATGGTATAATGAGTGTAAGATTTGTCATAATTTAAAAAGTCTTAAACACCCCATATTAGGTTTTATGTGATGGGAGTCTACCAATATTAAGGGTATTTTAAGAGAAATTTATGGAAAGTATATGTTTTACTATAAAATTTATTTAAAGATTAATTACGTTACATTTCGTAGAAATAAGTTTAAAGATATTGTAAACATCAGGGTAAAAACTATCATCAATGAAAGTGTAATAATAATCAAAGAATATTATTATTCATTGTAAAAATGGTTATTTATTGATTAATTTTATTTCAACGTTGTCCATTGTCACGCCTCGACCCCAAATACCTTGGTATTGGTGCGTTGATAAATATGGTGTGTGATTTTTTTTAAAAAATAAATTATAAATTGTTACACATCATGTTCCATACATAGGATCTTTTTAGTTTAGGTTCTCAAAAACTAGATAAAAATATTACAATCCTTCAATACTGATCATAAAAGACTCCACAAACAGCCACCATTCAGCGTAACTCAAAACTACTAAACCTGTAAAGATAAAATTAAAAATTATGGTGAGAATATGAATACTCAATAAGGGAGTTATTGAAAATAAATAATGATTCAAATTAAACCTTTTGAAATCTTCCCACTAAATATATTCATAAAGAATTTTCTTAAATAAAACCGCAATACATGAAGCATAACATATCAGTTTTCCAAGAATTTCCAGTGAAAATTTTAAGGAGAATTAATAGGGAAAAAATAAAACATATTCCAATCATAATAATTCTTATACAAAATGAATGGTGTGAAACATATTGTTATGGTTTTAATTAAACAATTCTAAGTGAATCAAGTAAGGGTGCAGTGACATAATTTACACATGAAAAAAGTACATAATCAAAGTTGTGCATAAACAAAGACACAATTAATTTATCACATAAAATGAACATCATAAAATAACTGGTAAACTACTATAATTTGAATCATTTATAGGGGATGAGTATTGAATAAAAATTATGCCATGTGAATTTACTTCTTATGATACTCATAAGTACCTGATCTTGACCAAGCATATTCTCCAGTTGAATACACACATGGATAATTAAATATCATAAACATAATGAGGGGGTGTATAATGTCGGACTGTGTCAAGGCCTCGTTCCATAACCTAATTTGTCTCATGAGAACTACATATGCATCTTGGGGATTTCATTAACTTGTCCCCAACCCATAGGAATTTCATTAACTGGTCCCAAACCCATGGGGATTTCATTAACTGGTCCCCAACCCATTATATATTGTGTCCAATTCATTCCTCCTATGTCCAGTAAGGTCATATATTTAAAGTGTCCCATACCACATTGAATATTTAATTTTTCATTTCATATTATTCAAGGTGTCCCATACCAAATTGAATAATTTAATAATTCTTTTTAAATTATCATGATATGTCAGTTAACATTTAGATAACAATTTTCTCAATGACATGCATAAACTAGTAAACATTCTTTGCACATGTGATAATGATTAAAACAGATAAGTAATGAATGGATAGGGTTGTCACAAAAAATTATAATTTCTTAATTTTAAATATCTATGATTCATAGAAATAGAATGTTAACAAAAATACATTCCATTTAATACACTAATAAATGTTTCGGTGAATATGAAAATATATTAAATCATAACGTTTATTAACTAGCAGACAATTATTGCAGAAGGTTCACTATGAAATAAAACATTAAGTGATAATAACATGATGAAATGATCATACACATCCTTTTTATCCTCTAATATATTTTCATGTAATATTTCATACTTAAAAACACATATTGGTTAGGAAACACATGATTAATACTTAATAATATCATAAAAGTTTTAATTGCATTAAGACCTTTAGTAAATCTTGTTATCCATCACTTGAAATTAGGGTTTAAAAATTAAATATATATATATATATATCCAAAAAGTATATGTATGTGTTTTACATAACCGAGAAAAGGTTTAATGATTACTTGCAATTAATGGATACTTCATAGTATTATTTAATCACATATATCACCGAATTGAAAACCAAAACTCATGTTAGGTTTAAATACATAGCTGTGAAGATATACATATATAAAAAATAATGTTTTGTGTAATAAATACACATCTAATTAAACCCAAAACATTATTCACATCCAAGTCTTTATTTAAAGATTGAAAATCAACTTTAATAATATAAAAATGATCTAGATTTAATTAAGTGTATATGTTCTAATACACACTAAGTGTATATTCGGTTTTTCAAATAAAAAACCATGTTAAATGAACCCTTCTATAATTATCATCCTTAGAAATATTAGTACATACAAAATTTTAACCTCTGAAAACTTGGGTTCACCTTAAAAATCACATATATACTTCTATATATATAAACTGTATATGCATATAAATATGTGAATGGGTTTTTCATTTCAGAACCAAACAAGTACTTCTTGCATAAGTCAAACAATAATAAAAACACTTTAAAAAAACCAGAATAGGTTTAGGATGGAAAACTATATATATATGTATGAAATCATACATATTAGTATATACAAAGTGTGTGTATATATTGTTTGGTACAATAAATACAAAGAAAAAAAAAGAAAAACCCTTACCTTCAATTTGATGCTCTCATACACTAAGCGAGGAATAAGAAGTAGGGTATGTGGCCCTCACCAACAAGTATAACGAAATTCAGAGGATGAAAAACACAAAAATAAAACACCAGAAGGCGGTGCAAAACTCAATCATAGATTGACATAAAAAATGGGTTTGCTGGTGGGTATAGATATATACACTCAATGAAGCTTACTCAGGAAGACATTATAATAAAAAAAAGAATAGAAAAAAACTCCTAATTACTCTAACAGAACCAACCTGTGATAAACCAGAACAAAACAATTCATAGAACTAAAATACACAAATTTAATAATCAAATAAATATTTGTTAAAATAGTAAAATATTTACATATTCATTTTAAAATTTACATGAAAATATAAACTAAATTGATTGAATGAACCAAAATAATACAATTGACAGATTTATCTGAATACATTAAAATTTAAAAAGATATAATTAGGAATTGGAATAGAATTAATCATATATATTAATCTGACTAAAAATATTCTACAGACCATAGAAATTTGAACAAAAAAATGCCAAGAACCAGAGTTTGCCAAAAGAAAATTAGAATTCCACAAATCAAAACCTACTTATAGATCTGTAAAAATTAGAGTAGGAGGAAGACAACAACAAAACACCTACCACGCATATAAAAAAGACCATAGAACAAAAGAATTTTTTTAAGACTTCAGATCCAGATATGGATTTCAACTACAATTGCGACAATGAAAGACCTCCAAGCTTGAAACGAGCCGATGTGCAGCCTCAACCTCAGCTCCTCCAGTCCAAAACGGTGCATCCCAGCACCGCAACATGGAGACCTCGACCCAACCTAACTCCGTGTAATCACCATTAAAGCTGCTCGACCATTCTATGGTTCACCACAACCGAAATCCCCATAGTGGAAATGGCCTGGCTCAAAGCTCTCACTTGCCTCGCTCAAAGCCCTCATGACTACCCACTCCACATCATGACATGACACCCTGGTTCACGGACACCAAATGCAATTATAGGATTCACTTTTTTTCAATTCCAATCTATTTTATTATTATAATAACCTTATCATTATTTATTAAATCATATATATCATATTATTAATAACTTTAAAAAGTCAAAAGTTTAAAACTAATAATCTGTTAAAATCATTTTATCAATACTTTTTAGAAAGTAAAAGTTTTTATTATTAAATTAATTTATAAACATATATATATTACATATTATATACTTAAAATGTTATAAATTAAATTAATAACTTGAATATGTATTAACTTGAAAATCATAATAGCAATTATCATAATTTGTACAAAATATTTTCAATTTTGAAACTATAAAAATGATAATATTTCATATATATATGATTCAAAGTGAAAATAATATTTATTAAAATGTCATTCATATATGTTCAATTTTTATCATTCTATTAAAATAGTTATATTATATATTTATAATTTTGTTAAACAAAATTTAAAATGTTAATAATTCTTTTAAAACATTTATATAATCAAAATTTATAATCAAATAATTATTACTTTATTAATAAATAAATATATATATATATATTATTTTTAAAAATATACAAAACCTATATAATTATTCATATAATAGATTAAATATTTTTCCGCATAAATTAAAATAGTAAACTTTTACAAAATAATTTTATTAATATACTTTAAAATAATAATTTTCAATATAAAATTATAATTTTATAATAGTATTAGTTTTATATCATAATTTCATATATTTTAAATCTAGTATACCTATGTATATATATATATATATACACCATGTTTTAAAAATAAAACAAGTTAACTATCTTCATATATTTGTATAATTATTATTTAAAATATTCTATTAATTAATAATTTAAAAATAATAAATTTTGTTTGATAAAAATAGTTATTTTAAATTATTCTTTAAACAAAGTGAGATAATATTTACATTGAAAATTCTACTTGTAGGAAAAAAATATTAATTTTCAATTTATTATTTTAAATAAAAGTGGGCTCAAAAATGTTTAAATTATTAATATATCTATTTAATAAAACACTAATGGTCACAAAAAGAAAACACTGGTCATCTTAAGACAGAAACGACTATTAAGATAGTAGTCATATGTATTTTCAATGGTCAATAAGACCCTTATAAAAACATGTTTATGGTATTTCATACATTTAAGTCAGTTTGCCTTACAAATATCGTTCTCTACATCCCTCTGTTACTTTGTACATGTTCCCTTCTTCTATAGATTACATTCCTCACTACGGTTAGTCCAAGGGATGAGGGTTACCTGCTTGGTCTCATTGTGATTCTAGGAGGTCTCCCAGTGGTGCTTGTCGTATTTTCTATTAGTTTCCTAGGCTAGCTATAGTTTTTTAGCATTGTTTTAATGTAATAATTTTAGTGTTTAATTAAATAAAACATGACTTATTTTTATTTTGAAGTCATTTTTTGGATAGCACAAAAATTAAACGAATTAAAACACTAAAATATTATTATTACACATAAAATAGGTTCAGGGTGTCACATCAATTATATATTTTTTGGAAATTTTATAGTAATTATATTAATATAATTTTTAAAAAAGAAAAACCACATACTGGGTGACAAACCATCTCATCTACTAAGGCTACAGGTCTTGATCTCATGATTTAAGGACGAAAGGGGCTTTCCGCCTACCACTGGCCAACACAATATCCTGGTTAACATGTCATTTTTTTATTTAAATGATTTGAAAATAAATATTAATAATGAACCAATTGGGTTATTTTTGAGGTTTAGATATTACTTTATTACACTATATGACTTGATCTAACCAAATTTGTTTTGTAAAATACTTAGAAATAGAAGGGCGGACTTGTCACTCTTTTATAGATCCTATGATAAGTTAAAACTTAATTTTAATTCTTCGGGCCAAAAAAATCATTTTTGGATATTCATTTCTTGGAGTAAGGTATGAATTGAGAATTTATATATGGAAACCCAAAGGATAAAATTATTCTTATGAAATAAAAATTTATAAAGTAAGTATATTTCCTTATATTCTTAGATAGTAAAATAATTCCTAAACATTAAGAAAGGGGTATGACCAAATAAATATCCTATTACATTCATATCCAATGAATGATATGGTATTATAAATCATCAAATATTTATACTTTTATGCTCTTATCATTCCATTAATCATTCACTTTCTTGTGATCCAAGACCTAAATCAATCTCTATAATTATTTATGCTTTTCTTCTTTGTAGAAATAATTACTTCCCATAAATATTCTCATATTTGGAAACCAACTATGTGTTATTATAGATGAACCTTGTAATTACATTTCACTTTTATACATAGGATGATTTCCTAACAAATTTAGGATGTGGGTCTATAATATTTTTTTTCAAATTTCTATCCTTTGATTATCGAGATAAAGTTCAAATTATGAGGACTCAATTTATTGAAGCGGGAGGATGTAACACCTTTGGAAGTTAAAATAAGAAAATTAGATATGATATTGTATATTAAAAACTACACTAATCATAGAAAATAATGTAAAACCTTAAGAATTTAGGATATGTTTCTTTTCAAATAAATTTAATCTCTTTGATAGCTTACAGAACATGCAAACCTGAGTTGAAATGAACCATAATATAATGTACCATTATAACCGAATAGTTAAATTAGAGGATATTAATATTTCTAACAGAATAATGGATTTTTTTACCAATTTATTATAAAAAATAAGAGTTAATTTAAATAAAAATAATTGTTTTATGGAAAACTGATTTTTTTCTAAAAGACAGTTTAGTCGGGTTTCACAAACATAATTTAAAAGTAATATTTACCAATTTTATGAAAATTCACTGGTAAAATGAAATTAATTTTTAAAATTATCATTAAAAAAATATATTAGGACAAATTTTCGATAATTTTCTCAAAATACTATTTTTTTTATGAATAGTAAAAAATATTGAATTTTAATTAAAAACTGCCATTTAGTTTAAATTATTTATAAAGTTAAATTATTTTTTTAATTAGTTTTAAATTAAAAATAGTAAAATTATATATCTAATAATCCAATTATTTTAATTTTAATCAATTTAATTTTGAAATTTAATTTAAAACCTCTGTAAACATTTGACCATTTTCTCTTTGAAAACCCGCTTTCTTATCACTTCTGTAAAATTAATTTCAATTTAAAATTTTCCACTTCTATGAATTTAATTTGGAAAAATATATTAAATGTTTTGAATCATTAGTATTAATATTATATAATTATATCAAATTATTTTTTTACCAAATTAAATAGTGAAAACAATAAAAATTAATTAGTAATGATAAGATGATAAAGGATTAACTGCGGGTTAAACTAAAAAGTCAAGGGTTAAAATTGTGTAAAACTTATATAAATTCTGATTTTTGGAAATATTTAGAGAATATAAATTCTATTATAGATAATGGTATATTATAGGATCATTTTTACATGAAACATCATTGGTGTAATTCATTCTTTTAAAAAATTACAAGTGTGCAACTAACCTCACTTGTAAAATGGAACCCACTATCCTCTCCTATCCATACCTTAAAACCCTAATTTATCACCCAATAATGGAAAAATAACTTCAAAAATTATATATTATCAAAATATAATCCTTATATTTCCATAAATATAACCTAGGAAAGCTATTAGTGCAAACCTAAGGAGGATTCCTAAAAAAGAGGTAACATTCTTCAATGAGCTTTTTATTTTATTTATTCTCCCACATCCATAAAATCTTATTAAAACATGATGATATATAACCTTAGTGTATTCCATATACTAATATTTTTTTAATTTAGTTTAATTTCCTATAACCATTTCCACTTCCATCAAATGGGTCAGGAAATCATTATTTCGGTTTTCAACGGACTACCGCCTCACGAACTCGTGTTATTCATTTTTTCATTACCACATATCATGGTTGGGTATGATGATTTATATAGAGTATATATATTATATTTATAAAATAAAAATATATACTGATTAATTATATCATATATACCTTTTTTAATTTCCATTTTATAGGGGATTTGATAATGTTGTTAATGTGTACGGCAGACTACCGCCTTGTGGAGTGATGTGATTCCTATTTCACTAAAATATTTCATGGAATGTAATAGGGGTAAATTTAGGGATAATATTTTATATAAATGAAATATGTAAAATTATTAAAATATAATTTATCATTTTATTTTATTACACTAAAAAAATATAACATCATCTGTGTACTTGTAGACTACCATCTTCACGAAGCGGTGTTATTCCATTTTCATCACCACACCCCATGGATGATATATAATTATATTTAAAAATATTCATATCTTATATATGATATTATTACCAATATATTATCATAATACATTACTTACCCGTTTTTCATAGTGATCGTTGAAAATTTGAAATATTACTCATGTTTACGTATGGCCTACCATCTCCATGATCATAACATACAACATTTTTCATTACCATATTTCATGATTTTTTTTAAAATAATAATTTATGTATAAATATTATAATTGTTCCATTATTATTATTTTAGAAACTATAAAACTATATTACATGCATAACAACCAAAATGTTCACAAGAAAGAACAAATATGAAAACAAGGCATTTAACACCCAAAATAATGGAAATAATAATATATTATTGACAAATGGGAGTTAAGATGTTATAAAATTATTAAAAATGATACTATAAATATTAATATAGTTATATAATAAGTTAATAAGATGATTAAAACCAGTATAATATAGGTTAAATTATTTTTTAACCAAAATGAAACGTGAGGTAAGGGAATTATTAACTCAATTTCCATTTATTGGGAGAAACTTATGATTAATTTATTAGGCCATTATAAGATTATGTGTGTAATTAACATTGAGTAATTTAAGTGATATTACACTTGTTTTCTATATACTTACATTTAATACACATAATCAATTCATTGACTAATCCCCACTTCAATGATATGTTCTTTGTAAGAGAGTTCTAGTCCTTTATTTTTTGGAGACATATGCAAATTGACCACTCATTTAAATTTTGTGTTCTATAACTACCCATTTGATATTTTATATCATGAATCCCGTTATTTTATAATTATATTTTAAGTTTCATATAATTTTATCCTATCATGGTGATTATGAATCAAAGTTACCAAAGTTGAAAGAGCATTACGTTACACTCTAATCATTTATCGGGATTGTTAATAGTTAAGTCTCCAATATTAAAATATCATTATCTATATCTAAATAATTATCATAAATTTCCACCTATTATAGTTAGTAATTTTTATTTTATGTAATAATTCTTTCTTTATACTCTTTAGTACTTAGAATAATTTAGCTATTCTTTTAAAGAAAAATCATCTTTATTTCTCTCTTCGATTGAAAAATAGTTTTCTTCTAAAACCATGTTTTCTAAAAAATTCATAAAAATTAGCATTATTAAAATTATTTATTAAATATTTTTTTATCCATTTCTAAATAATTTTTAAAAATAATTGATAGAATCTTCATATCCTTTTACAAACAATTCTTGTTTGTCTTTTACTGAAAATGTGCAAGGAATATTTAATTTAATGTGTATGGTATGGAATAAATTTTCGACCCTCATGGACATTATTTTCTATGAAACTAATTTTATATGCCTTTAATTTTATTTTCAAATAAAATTATTTTAATATTTTTTTAAAAAAATTTCTTCAAAATGGAAGGGTTATTTTCTTCATGAAATGTTTTAAATCATCCATTATAAGTTTTAAAGTTATTTTCAAAGAAAAGGATTTTCAAAATGTTTTAAAATGTGATATTCAAAATTTGACGGATATTTTCATCAAGAAAATTTTTAAATTCTTCTTAAATATTTATATGTTTCCATGGTTTTCCAAAAAAAAATGTTTTTTCAAGTATTTTTATTATTTTTAGTTATTAAAAAGGTATTTTTTTCAAATTAAAGAGATATTTTCATCAAGAATGTTTTAAAAAATATTTTTATGGTATTTCTATTCAGGTATGAAAACAACCCTATATTATTACTCTAATGGGTATGTGTTTTATTGATATCATCCTTCTCTATTCTCTAGATGGATTAAGATTTTTTCAAAGAGAATTTTATGGAACCTGTTTCTTTTCCACTGGTCAATCATGTTTTAAAGAGATTATTATGAAACTCATTTCTCTTCTTTGGGTTAACTTTGTTTCAAGAGATTGTTATGGAACATAATTATTTTCTATGGGTTAACAAATTTTCTAATTTATTTTTATATAACCTGTTTATTTTCCAAAGGTTAATGATGATTCAAATATATTAACATAAAATCCATTTCTTTTACATGGGTTAATAAGTTTATAAAAGGAATAATGATTGTTTCCATGATTTTTATGATTAATTTAATGCTATTTGTACCTTATTAATGTTGTGGTAATTAGAAATTGTATACAATGGGTGCACAGAAATAAAGATAGGTGAGCCTGATATAGCTTATATTATGGGTGTTCTTAGATAGCTCTAAAATTCATTGGGTAATGATTATGTTCTCGAGATAATTATATTGGAAGCCAACCATATAGTTATTCTAATTGTAGGTTTATTTAGGGGTTCTATGTGTGTTCTATAAAGATGATGTCCCAAGAGACCAACAAAATTTATCTATTCTTTATATGGTTTTAAAATATTTCCATTAATCAATATTGACGTCACAAGGATCATTATTATTGATTCTTATAAAAATTTCCCTTATTTAATCATTATATAATGTTTCATGATTGTTGATTCAAGTATTTATGGGTATGAGTTCTTTTATGAATCTAGTGTGCACTCTGATTATGTTGTAATACCCTTATGAACTTCTTATTCACATTGATGAAATTAAATTATTAATGTTTATGTTTACACTAACAAATCATTTGAGCTCACCCTTATTTTTTCCTTTCATAGAAATCTAGGAAGTGTATTGAGAATGATATACAAGGATATCCTAGATGGAATAATTATTTTATAAAAAAATGATATAATTTTTTTTCAAATGTTAGGTAAGCCTCAAGTGTTTAGGTAGTTTAACAAGACTACTAAAATTTTTGGTCCTTAAACATGTGATTCCATGTATCTGATTCTAATATAATTAAGCAAACAAAAACTACAGGTTACTAGAGTAAGGGTCTTTAAAAATTTTCTCCTTTCTTATATGTCAATCCAATTTTACATTAGTTATAGTAATCTTACACATCCTATTTATTTATTTTCAAATTAAATATTTTTTACACATTTTATGATGCGAGTTGAAATAAAGTTATTTATTTAAATTAATGAAAATTATTTCCCTTTCCCCATCATACATTTTTTATACTCTAAATTTCATTTAGAAAAAAAAATTCACTTTAAGGATCCATTATTGAATTTTCATTCAAAATAATGTTTGAAAATGACTTTATTTTAATTTATCAGATATGAAATTTTCAAAAGTGACTCATAACTACTTATACTTAAAAAATTTTAATAAATGTTTTCGTAAAACATTTTTAGGTATTTCTTTCCTTTTTATCCTCGTCAATAAAGGTCCTAACTCCTTTATAATTTTGTTTTATGATTTTCCTTTTTAAATTCCATTATGAAATAATCTTTTTGGGTGACTGAATTATTGGTATCAACCAATAAACATTTGATATGAATTGTTAGTATCGACCAATTTACTTTTTTATATAATGTTATGTGATTCAATTTTCAAATGATATTAAACCCATTTTATTTCCATTTTTTGTGATATTAAAAATGATTGATATATTATAGAAAACATGTATACATATATTGATGGGTGGGGTCCTATTCCACACTCCAATGTATTGGATAAGGTTTTATGTCTCATGAGATAAAAAAATAGTGATGAGTTATTGTCCAGGAGTTATGAAGATTGATTCACTAATGGGTTGTGGGATGTAATTCCAGATCCCCCATTTAATGTTTCATGGAATGTTGATCTCTGAACAATTATGTTATGTTTTTTATGATTATGGTTATTAAATAGTTATTTATTATTCTATATTTCCATTACATTCCAAATTTTTATGTCATATTCTTGTAATTATGCTCTATTAATCATGTTTATTATCTCAAAATATTGGTGCATAATACATGTTTCTTAATTTGATATTTTATGTCCTTTCATCATAACATATATAGAACTCTTACTATTCCATAATATTTTTAATAATATATTTATACCATGATAATGTTTTCTTATATGATTATCATATAAACCTAAATGAAATGTTGATGTATTCTTCCCATACTGAGTATTTGATCTCACCTATTTATTGTATTTATATTTCTTTTGTTATAATTATTAGTATAAAATATGATATTTATATAATGTAGTCTATGTAACAACCCAAACTCTTATCAATGAAATTTATCCTTTCTTGTAGTAATTTTATGTAGTATAATCACATAAAATCACATTAGAAAACACAATTCCACATCATTATTAAATGGAAAGATAAATTCTATGTGGCTTTTTAATATAATATTGTCCTTCTATGATTTTAATTTCAAAAATTTAACATACACGGATGCGACTAGTATGATCTTTGCAGGCTGATAGAATAAACATATTTTTTGGTGAAAAGTAACATACCCTTAAGAACTATAATGTTATCCTTATGAATAGTAATATGAACTTTAATAATATTAAATCATCCATGTGAATAGGAACCTTACCAATGATAGTATAAATAAAATTTATCCATCCTATAAGTGAAAATTATATATGATTATATTATAGTGTTGGTATTTTTGTAAGTCAGGAATATTTAATTATTAATCTAATAATTTAATAGAAAAATTATTTTCATAAAATGTATTCATAAACAATTTTTTTTATTCCTTATGATTATATAATAATTTTATGAGACCTTAATTAATTTTTCAAAGTGTTAGAACGCAAGTTTTAATTCTTAAATTTGTATTTTTCAAAAAAAATATGATTTTAATTAAAAATTAAATTACTCATATTTAGAAAATTATTTTCATAAAATTGTGTTCTATTTTTAATTTTAAATTTCAAAAAATGGTTAGGATGGTTTTCTTTATATTTTCTGAAATGCATGATTTTTTTTAACAGTAAAATATGGTAATTTATAGTCATAACACATAATAAGTTAAATATACTATTCATGACATCATTAGTGTTATAAGACCCCAAATCATGAATTCACATGCCCTATTTAGTGTATTTATTCAAGGATTCATCACTATTTCTTATCTTGAGGTAAATTAATAAACTATTGAATTAAATATTAAGAAAACACCCCTCCCTCCACTATAAATAACACCCATCACAACCTCATTTCCTCACACCACTAGATAATCAATACTCATCCAAATTATTACCAAACCTCTTTCTTATCCCATTTCCCACTTCCATGATCTCTTGGTCTCAACAAAATACCATGCCTAGGTTCCTTGAGGAGGATATCAATAGGATAATTCAAGCGGTAATTTCTCTCTCTCTCTCTCTTCTCAATTTCCATTCAAATTTCATTTAATTTCTCCCCTTATCCTTAAATTATATTATAAAAAAGTCATGATAACTCAATAATGATTTATATATTTAAATTATATCATGTTAATGGAATATTATTCACTACAATCCTCCCTCTAACTCTTTTTTTAAATGAAATCATTGCTTATGTTGTGTCAATTTACCATCATTATGGGCAATGCACCTTCAGTATCTCATGATACCTTAAATTCTATCAATAAACCCATCAAATGGTTGAAAAAAAATATTAATATGCATTTTTTCACCCCTTTTATATTCAAGAATCAAATTTTATAAATAATAAAAAACGGTAAAACAAAACATGTTCCTTGTGATTAAAAAATTCCTAAATTAACCTAAAATGATCAACATTAAATTGTAACTAATGATTCACTATCATGGTATATAAAAAATCCCATTATATGATAATTTAAACTCTTTTAATATCAATTTTGGATGTTTATCCATGTTCTATACGAACATCCATTCATGTCTACAAGTGAACAGTTCATGAAAACTAAGAAAAAGTACACTCTTGAACAATTAATTTAAACTTTATAAATCATCCTAAGGAGCATAAAAGAACATAATAAATCCATAATTAATCAATTACATGAATAAAATGTTGGCTAAGTTTTAATTAATAAATATAATGTCATTATACTAGAAATTAAATTAAAGAAAGCATTCAGAAATAAGGTTAGGGGAATTCACAAACCCACCTCTCTTACTATGGGGTTTCCCTCTTTCTACCCATTTTCAGTATGGATATGCCTTAAAATTATTTATGAATCATTATCTTATCATTTCCAGGATATAAATTTTTTATACATGAGTTTATGAAAAACCCAATGTGTTCCAAAATAACTCTTCTTTTAAATAAGAACACCCTTTTTTACTTCATGATGATTGTTTATTATCCACTCAATATTGATGGTTCTATATTAAGAATGTTATTCCCTCATTTTTTAAGGAACATAATTTTTATGCATTTTTTATTTATAAAATAAAAATAATTTATTTAAATTGGTTATTTTATTCCCAAATATGATATGTGTTCTATGTGGCATGCGTGATAATATAAATGTTATGATGCGACAGGTGCGCCCAGAATTATATAACACAATGTGAATGTTATGATGTGACAGGTGCACTCATAATTATACAGATCTCTAATTAATTGTTTAATGCGATGAATCTCATTATTAAAAGTTAAAAATAAGTGAACATGATGCTAGATTTTTTCACAACAATGTGTGGTGGTTAACCACTGAGGCATAATGTTTTATTTTTATGCATTACCATATTCCATATCTTTATTATAATTATTACACTCATGATTATGATGTTATGATTATTATCTCCCATGTTAAATTTCTTTATGTTCTTGTGTATCCTCTTACTATGATTTAATATCACCCCTTTTTTATGTATATCCTCAGGTGACTACGTGTACTAAGGAGAAGTTAAGGGTTAATAAGAAGCTATAGAAGAAGGAATTAAATAAATATCTATGTTTTAAATGCTATGTATGGTCCTAGTTTTCTCAAGACACTAAACCTTTGGATCCAAGTAGTGAAATTTTTTTCTGTTGTTTACCATTAAAATTTTTTAAAGGTAATTTAATAAAACCAGGGTCACTATAGTTGGTATCACAGACAAGGTTTCGTTAATTTTGGAATTAAGATTAGCAAACCATAGTGAAAAAAAAACTAGTATGAGACTTATTATATATAAGAACACAAGATTCTTTATTACACATAGGGATCCCATAAAATATACTTTTAGTGTTAATTTCATGAAGGAATAAATTATTTATTTATGACTTATTGAATTATGTTTTATTCTAACCTTTTCTATTTTAGAAAATGGTAGGAGCAAAGAGAAACCAGGATAACAACTCATGTGAGGGACAGTGCAACGATTTCCCAAGAAAATCCCCCATTCTATGGGTGGTGGAGTTCAAAAATTCAGGTGATGCTTACCCAAGTCTCTCAGGTAATAAATAATAGTGAAATAATTTGGAACTTCCCATTTCATCTAAGAGATAGAAACCATTTGTCGAGTGTTTTATGTGGCAACAACCACGGATGCTTAGTGGATCCTCTGATCCACTTGTTGCAGAAAATTAGGTCAACTCAATGGAGAAGATCTTTTCTGTTCTTCACTATTCTTGGATGGAAAAGGTAAATTAGGTTTTTTATCATCTAGATGGATTGGATGATCAATGCGGTCTTTGATTAAGAACACCAAGCTGAGGGATGAAATTGAATTGATAGAGTGGGAAGACTTTAAGATAATGTTTCTTAATAAGTATTTCGCATGAAATCTTCATACAAAGATGGAGATAGAATTAATAGAGAGCTAAATAGAAAGTATTGAGAATGTTTCACAGCCTACAAAATGAATATAAAAACGCTTTCAAGGTATTATTTGGGATTTTTTATCAATAATTATTGTAAAATTGGATGATTTTTTAGTGTTTTAAAACCACACCTTTGAATGGATCTTGTAGTTTGACACATTGGGAGTTATGAAGAATTTGTTTGACGTTCTCTAAAAGTAGAGACAGATTTTGGAGAATGGTTCTATAAAGACCCATACATTACATACATTGCTATTACTTCATAATTGAAGCATACTTATTACGACATATAACAAAACCACAATAGGACTGTATAGGTATAGTGTCTTTAGAAACTGGGCAACATAAACAACTGGTTCATAAAGCATCTACATTGTATCTCATTTATTTCATCATATTTTGAATCCTTTTTTGGCATATTCTACTTTATAATCTTCTTCATTACCTGGGAAAAGAAAAAATACAATAGGGTGAGCTCAAATTCTCAGTAAGGGTAAACAAAAGAAATATCAATCACATCATATTCATAATAATATATCATTTTTGAAATCTTAAACTGCAAAAGAGATAATAAGTTCATAACATGGGATAAATCATAGTAGTGAAATTTAATCCCAATAATCATAACATAAAACATGAAACTTTTTGGAAAACACACATAATAATAGAGAATCATTTCTTAGTAGTCAAGACTCATTGCCAAGACTATCTTAGCAGACAAAGTCCATTTCTGAACAGAGTTCACTCCTCTTTTTAGTCCTCTATCACTGAACTGGATTAACCTATCGTTCCGGCCATGTCTATCTCATGAGATATAAATCTCTACCCAATTCATTTGAGGGAGATATAGGTCCCACCCATCTCATAATTATACCATTCTTATGTGTTCCACAAGATCAAAAATCATACATCATAACATAACCCATGTAATAAAAATAGGATTCCTAAACATCATGTCATCATAACATAATCCATATAAGATAAAAGGACATCATAAAAATAATTCAGTCATAATATAATAAAATCAATGTAAAAATAGGAACAAAAACATAACCCTAAATTATCTTAAATGGAAAATAATTTTGATAAAACTCTTGAACTTCATTCTTGAGAAAAATATCCTTTCTACTTCAAAAACATTTTTCCTTTCTTAACATGTCATAAAATTTTAAACTAAAATAATAATATTAAAAATAAAATTGTAAACTTTTATAGGAATCTTCATGGAAATAATGTTCTAAAAATCCATTCATGTCGTATAAGTTAAAGAAAAACATTCTTCTCGTACTTTGGCCGAAAAAGTCAAAAAAGTACCTCGTACTAAAAATGACAAAAGATTCCTTTCATATATTTTACTAAAAACTCACCAATGGGTAAAACTGGATTTAAACAATTGTAGGAGGATAGAAATAATATTACATATTTACGAAACATGGATTTGGATGATAAATATTCCCCTGTAATTACCGAAGTATAAACAATCTCAGATAAAAATTGAGATTGCGAGATTTTCCCTTACCTTATGTCTGATTTGCTTCGTACATGTCCGAAACTCCTATATAATGATTTAAATAATGTTATTGACTTATTCCAGAATCTTACTCATTGTTATGATATCATATATGGTCATATTCTTAGCTTCATATAGGTAATATTTCATTGCTATTTGTTATTCAAGTGTTTATTGCTTTTTGTTCTTATGTGTGTTTTGTCAAATAAATTCTTATTCTTCTTTTTAGGTTATAGATACCTCATTTCCAGAATTTTATTAGGGTAATATATATAATATTTATTCATTAAATTCATTTATATAATCATTATGAATTGAAGATCATGTAGAACGAGTCGCATCACATCATGGAGACGGTAGGCCGTACGTACGCATGAGCGATGATATCATTCGCATGATGGTGGAATTGTATTGAAGTGTCTATATACTATTTAGGAATCAGTATCACTTTACAATAATTATATATATTTATTCTTTACACCATTATAACCATGCAATTAAGGTGGTGGTGGAAAACAGATTACACCACGGCGTGGAGACGGTATTCCGTACGTACACACGCGCGGTGATTTCATTTTCCATAAAATGGATAGAATGTAAAATAGGGTTGTTTAATATTTATAATAACGTATCATTATATGATTTATACTGATGTTATTACTTCATAAAGAAAAAACTAAATAAGATCAAGTAGAAGAAGAAATAAAGTTGAAAGAATCGGTAACGGACATTACCTCTTCATTGAAGCGCCTCTTCTTAACCTCCTCTTAGGGAACTAAAGATGGTATTTGAAGAATACTAGGATCTTTAAGATGTTTCTAGGTAAGTTGATAAGGTAAATGGGAAGGTTCTGTCCATGCTTTAAGGCTCAATTTTGTGTAAAGAGGAGAGGGAGGAGGTGCCCTTTTATAAGGGAGGAGAGGGGAACTTTAGGAAAAACTTAAAGTATTATTTTATAATAAAGTAATATTCGGTTTTTAATAGCTCCAAACTGATTTATTTCGAAGCTAAGGTGGTTATGGGTCTAAATCCTCTCAACCAAAATATTTTAGGCAAGTTTAGGTTACTATTTTTACCTTATAATTTAGATTTAACTCTAAGTTAAATAATTTAACTTTTACCATGTCTTCTTGTTTTCTTACACTATTTGGTTAATAAACTTACTATAACAAGCCAAAAGAACCCAAAGTGGTTAATTATTAATATATATAACCTTATATAAGTTATTTTTCTGAACCTTATATTTTTAGGTATAAAATAACAATTAATAATATAATATTTGGTTTAAAAACAATTTTATGCCAATTTTGACACTATTTTCTAATTGATTTTTGTGAAAATCATAACAACATGATTAGTTCTAATAAAATTAATTAAATCAATAATAATATGTCTTATTAACCTATAAAATTAGTGTAATTCATAAAAAGTCTCAAATTACATTTATTTGGGTATTTATAATATCAATTATTTTAATATTTCATTAATAAGGTAATTACTGCATCATCATTGTGTCATAAATAAAGTAAATTATTTAAAGTCTAAAAATTATAAATAAGATACCATTATGTAGGAAATAGTTTTATATTTCTAATGAATATTTATAGTCTTATTTATCTTATGTATAACCCTATATTATAAATGGTTTAGTTATTAAACTTTGTTTTTAACTCTTTTAACTCTTCTTTAAATAAAATAATAATAAATGTCCTAATCAAATCGAAGTGGACCTAAATAGTCACATTTTTTTTCCTAAGGTTGTTTTTGGTCTAATTAAACTTATACAATAGAATTAGGACATGTTTTCGGGTAATAATAATTCCATTTTTACCCTTAATTACCCTATTTACTTTTAACCGTGGTAAATAAAAGTAGAAAGTTACTATTCACCAAAAATTATTTTTATCATATTGAACCACATTTTACTCCTTGATATTAACCGTTTCTCTCAAAGTTTCAAAATTCTACTCACAGAAGCGGTAAAATTATGTTTTATGTAAATTTTCAAACTCTCCTATGAGGTGAGTAAAAGACGGTGAAAAGTTCAATAAAATTTTTATATATCTAAAATTATTATAAAATGACTGCAATGAATTAATTTGAAATTATATAGGTATTATGTATCAATTTTAACCTAAAATAAATTTAAATAAAATAAATACTTATTTAAATAAAAATTCGGTTATTAAATAGTAACCTGGTGTTTTCACTATTTATCAAAAATTGAATGTTTTCATAAAATTACCAAAAAATCACCCTAGGATAATTTTGATATTCCGAATCCAAAAATGAAGTCCATTTTGAAAGATAAAATTTATAAAATTTCAAAAAGTGGGTATTACTTTTCATAATGGCTAGTTTTAGTAATATTTTAATAGCATATCGTTGTTTAGTGAAACTCGGTATTCTGTACAACGCAAGCTATCCAGGAAGGTCGTGATTGCGTGTAAAGCAAGCCAATCTAGTGTTGTGTGTATTGAAAGATTCATTTGATGATTTATATATATAAACATAATATTTCTCATAAAAATCTCGAGTGTTACATTCTACCCCCCTTAAAATGAATTTCACCCTCGAAATTCATCACTTTGTAACAAACAGATGAGGATACCTCTCCCTCATCATATCCTCAAGCTCCCATGTAGCATCTTCTAATTGGTGGTTCCTCCATAAAACTTTCACCAAGCGAGTGGTCTTGTTCCGTAGGACTTTTTCACTACGATCCATAATATCTATTGGTTGTTCTTCATAAGAAAGATCTTACTCCAGTGGTACAACTTCTGAGCTGAGTACATGTGAAGCATTGTGTATGTACTTTCTCAGGAGAGATACAAGGAACACATCATGAACTTGAGAGAGATTTGGTGGAAGATCCAATCGTTAAGCTACCTTCCCAACACGATCTAGTATTTTTAAAGGACCAATATACCTAGGGCTCAACATTCCGTTCTTTCCAACTCCATTACTTTCTTTCAAGGAGATATTCGTAAGAACACTTTATCACCCACTTCAAACTCTAGTTATTTTCTTTGGTTATCGGCATAAATTTTTTGTCGACTCTGAGATACTCTTATGTTTTTTTGAATATATCAGACCTTTTCTTCCATCTCATCAACAAGATCAGGTCCTAATATCTTTCTTTCCCCAACTTCATCCCAGCAGGTTGGAGTTCGGAATTTAATTCCATATAGAGGTTTATAAGGATCCATCTGAATACTGGAGTGAAAGCTTTTATTATAAGAAAATTCAACCAAAGGTAGGTGTTGATCCCAACCACCTTTGAAATCCATAGAGCAATATCTTAACATGTCTTCTATAGTTTGAATTGTTCTCTTAGAATGATCGTCTGTCTGAGGATGATAAGTAGTGTTGAAACTCAACTCTGTATCCAGAGTATGTTGAACACTTCACCAAAACATTGAGGTAAACCTCGGATCTTGATCAGATATAATGTAAAGTGGTACTCTATGCAATCTTACCACTTTACAAATATCCTGGCAAGCTGATCCAGAGAGAAAACCAATCTAATAGCAATGAAGTGTGCCGACTTTGTAAGACGGTCAACTATGACCCAAATAGCATTATTGCCTTTGGATGTTTTAGGAAGTCCGGTGACAATGTCCATAGTTATGTTTTCCCATTTAAATTCAGGTATGAGTAATGGTTGTAACATCCCCTTAGACTTCTGTCTCTCAGCTATAACTTGCTGACAAACCAAGCATCAAGAGACATATTCAGCAACATCTCTTTTCATGCCATCCCACCAGAAGTACTTTTTCAGGTCCCTATACATCTTCATGCTTCCAAGATGAATAGATAATGAATAACTATGAACTTCATCCAATATTTCCTTCTTTAATTCTAGGATGGGAGGAACACAAACCCGATTCCTGAACCTTATTATCCCATCACAATCAAGGTTCAATTTAGGAATATTTCTCACCTTCTTTTGAAACTCTACATCTTCTTTTTGTGCCTCTTTAATCTTCACATGTATATATGGTTGAACATTCATTTGAGAAATATAATATTTTTCCCCTTTCCATTATAATTCCAAGATCCATCCTTTGTAAATCCATAAATATTGGATCTTTTTTTATTCTCATCATGGATAATCTAGCATGGTCTTTTCGACTTAATGTATCTTCCACCTTGTTTGCTTTCCCAGGGTGATAATGGATTGAGAAGTCGTAGTCCTTAATCAACTCCAACCATCTTCTTTCACGCATATTCAGCTTCTTTTGTATGAAAATATACTTTAAACTTTTATGATCAGTATAAATATCACACCTTTTACCATAAAGATAATGCCTCCATATTTTTAATGCAAATATTACTGCTTCTAACTCCAAATCATGAGTTGGGTAATTTTTATCATGGATTTTCAACAGTCGTGAGGCATAAGATATCACCATATTGTTTTTCATGAGAACACACCCCAACCCCTTCTTGGATTCATCACTGTAGATCACAAACCTTTCTCCACTACAAGGCAGTGTGAGCATAGGTGCACTAGATAATCTTCTTTTTAACTCCTTGAAATTCTCTTCACATTCCTCTTTCCAAAAAAACTTAACTCCTTTCTGAGTCAAACTGGTTATTGGGTTAGATAATCTTGAAAAATCTTTCACAAAACATCGATAGTATCCATCCAGACCAAGAAAACTTCGGATCTCAGTTACTGTTGTTGGTCTTTACCATCTTTCGATAACCTCTTTTTTTGTTGGATCCACAGATATCCCCTCTTTTGAGATTATGTGACCCAAAAATGCAACTTTTTTAAGCCAAAATTCACACATTGTAAATTTGGCATAAAGCTTCTCTTTTCTCAGGGTATTCAATACAATTATCAAGTGATCTTCATGTTCTTCCTTGCTCTTTGAATAGACAAGAATATCGTCTATAAAGACGACCACAAACAGATCAAGATAGTCTTTAAAGACTCTATTCATTAGATCCATGAAGATAGTAGGGGAATTAGTAAGACCAAATGGCTTCACTATAAATTCATAGTGTCCATACCTTGTACAGAAATCCATTTTGGTATATCCTCCCTTTTTACCCTTAATTGATGATACCCTGAACAAAGATCAATCTTGGAAAAGTATTGATCTCTGCGTAGTTGGTAAAATAAGTCATCAATGTGTGGGAGATGATATTTTTTTCTTGATAGTGATCTTGTTAAGTTCTCGATAATCAATGCAGAGTCTCATTGATCCATCTTTCTTCTTAAAAAACAGAACTGGTGCTCCCTAAGGTGATGCACTAGGGCATATGAATCCCTTATCAAGATTCTCTTGGAGTTACTTCTTCAATTCCTGAAACTCAATTGGGTCCATTCTATAATATTTCTTTGAAATATGTAAAGCACCTGGTACGATTTCTATTAAAAACTCAAATTCACGATTTGGTGGAAGACCAGGCAATTCCTCAGGAAATACATTATCAAACTCTCATACAATGGGAATATTCTTAATCATGAGTTTCTCTCCAACCATTTGAGATAAATAAACTTCATTTAGTGGAATCAAAACCCATAAGATGGAAGAAATTCCCACTGGAAGGTTATGTTCATCCTTGCATCGATAGACGATCATATATTGATCTGGAATATGAAATGTGACTTCCCTTATTTAGCAATTGATATAAGCTCCATATAAAGAAAGTAAATCCATGCCATGAATCACATCAAATTCCACTATAGGAAGGATCACAAGATTTTCAGGAAGCACTTTCCCACAAACTTCAATCAGAGAAGAATTGTAAACTTTTGATGTTATTGTTGTGCTATTAGGGGTTGTCAAAGATAACTCAATATCTAACTGCTGAGGTAATATGGCGATACCCTTAGAAAATTCTTCAGAAATAAGAGTGGGTGGATCCAGAATCAAATAAAATATTTTCTACTTTAGAGTGGATGGTAATTGTACCTTTCACCACTTCGTTATCATACTCCACATCGCTGATAGAAATTTCATGTGACTTTCCTTTGTATTTAGCCTTAAGAGGTTTTTGACATCGATCATCATAAAAAACCATTGGATTAGGGCATTGATTGGCATAATTCCCCATTCCCTTGCACTTGTAACATTGAAGTGTAGGAGGTGAACTCTGTGTAGCCTTTTCTTTGTTCGCATCACTAGACATCTTCTTCCCATCATTGCGGCATTCAAATTCCCTATGACCTTCCTTTACACATTCTAAACATTTAATTATCCCTTTAAGACAACTCCCCCATGTTTCTTTCTACACTTTGTGCATAAGAGAAAAATCATCTTCTTCTCAGTGTGCTCTTTAGATTTTCCTTTGAATTCCATTTTCCTCTTCTTATCAAACACATATGACTGATGGGTTACTCCAATCTCTATCTCAACCTTTAGAGCACATTGAACGATTTCCTTGTAGATATTGAAGTCCCTTATGGATAATCCCCTTCGAAGACTTGTAAGCCACTAAATAATCGATCAATCTTACTCTCAGGTTGGATAATAATTTCGGAACCGTACCTTGAAAGTGTTGTAAAATTTACTTCGTAGGTACCAAAAGATTCATCATCCTTTTTATTCATATCAAGAAACTCCTTCTCCATCTTTGTTCAAAGAATACGAGGGAAGCACTTATTGAAAAATAAGTTCTTGAACTCATCCCATTCCATGGGCTCAATTTCTTCCCTTTGCCTTGTATTCTTAATAAGATTCCACCATTGATCAGCTTCACCTTCCAACGATATACTGCTAAGATGACTTTATCATGTTCAGAACATTGAAGAACTAAAAATATCTTTTCAGTAGTACTATTCCATTGTTCAACAACTAATGGATCATCAGATCCCCTGAATGAGGGTGGACACTGCCTCATGATGGATTCAATAGAATGTTTCTCCTTCCTTTGCTCGTTTGGAAGTCCTGCATGATTCATAGCTTGAGAAAGTTGTGTCAAAATGGCAACAAGATTTTGAATTCCAGCTCCCACAATGTTTGGTTTCTCAGGGGTATAATCATTGCATTTCCCGTCGCATTTCTCATTAACATGGTTCCTTCAGGTTCCAGCCATTGACTAAAACCAAGAAGAATATTGTGATCAACACAAATTATAATAGGAAAACCACATAATCAAGAATAAAATTTCACACTAAAGGTCTTATCATAGGTTGTTCATGGCCATTTCTAAAAAACTAAGATTGTGTTCTATGCTTAGACATATCCTTAGGGTTCTTACTAAGGCTTTCAAATCCTAGTTTTCAAAGGTTGACTATACCTTTCCTCCAATACCAACTATAATGACCCATAATTTATATACATTGTTATTAATTCATAATTAAAGCATACTTATTACAACATATAACAAAATCACAATAGGACTGTATATGTATAGTGTCTTTAGAAACTGGGAAATATAAACAACTGGTTCATAAAGCATCTACATTGTCTCCCATTTATTTCATCATATCTAGAATCCCTTTTTGGAATATTCTACTTAATACCCTTCTTCCTGACCTGGGGAAAAGAAAACGTACAATAGGGTGAGATCAAATGATCAGTAAGGGTAAAAAAAGAAATATCAATCACATCATATTCATAAGAACATATCATTTTGGAAATCTTAACCTACAAAAGAGATCATAATTTCATAACAAGGGATAAATCATAGTAGTGAAATGTAATCCCAATAATCATAACTTAAAACATGAATCTTTGTGGCATACACACATAATCATAGAGAATCATTTTTTAGTAGTCAAGACTCATTTCCAAGACTATCTTAGCAGACAAAATCCATTTCTGAACTGAGTTCACTCCTCATTTCAGTCTTGTATCACTGAACTGGATTAACCTTCCGTTCCAGCCATGTCTATATCATGAGATATAAATCTTTACCCAATGCATTAGAGGTAGATATAGGTCCCACCCATCTAATAATAATTCCATTCTTATTGTTCCACATGATCATAAATCACACATCATAGCATAACCCATGTAATAAAAATGGGATTCTTAAACATCATGCCATCATAACATAATCCATATAAGATAAAAAGACATCATAAAAATAATTCCATCATAACATAATAAAATAAATGTAAAAATAGGGATTGAAACAGAACTTCATATTATCTTATATGGAAAATAATTTTGATAAAACACTTGAACTCCATTCTTGAGGAAAATCTCCTTTCTACTTCAAAAACATTTTTCCTTTCTTAACATGTTTTACAGTTTTAAACTAAAATAATTTCATTAAAAATAAACTTGTAAACTTGTAAAGGAAGATTCATGGAAATAATGTTCTAAAAACCAATTCATTCTGTATAAGTTAAAGGAAAACTTTCTTCTCCTACTTTGGCCAGAAAAGTCAAAAAAGTACCTTGTACTAAAAATGAAAAAAGATTCATTTCATATATTTTACTAAAAACTCACCAATGGGTAAAATTAGATTTAAACAATTGTATGATGATAGAAATAATATTACATTTTGACAAAACATGGATGTGGATGATAAATATGCCCCCGTAATTACCGAAGTATAAACAATCTCAGATAAAAATTGAGATTGCAATATTTTCCCTTACCTTTGGTCCGATTTACTTCGTACGTGTATGAAACTCCTGTAAAATGATTTAAATAATTTTATTGACTTATTACAGAATCAAAATCATTTTTATCATATCATATATGGTCATATTATTAGATTCATATTAGTAATATTTCATTGCAACTTGTTATTCAGGTGTTTATTTCTTTTTGTTCTTATGCGTGTTTTATATAATAAATTATTATTCTTCTTTTTAGGTTATAGATACCTAATTTGAAGAATTTTATTAGTGTAATATATATCATATTTATTCATTCAATTCATTTATATAATCATTATGCATTTAAGATCATGTAGAACGAGTCACATCACATCGTGGAGACGGTAGGCCGTACGTACGCATGAGCGATGATATCGTTCCAATGATCATGGAATTGTATTTAAGTGTACGTATACTATTTAATAATCAATATCACTTTACAATAATCATATATTGTTATTATTTACACCATTATACCCATCCAAGTACGGTGGTGGTGGAAAACAGATTACCCCACAGCGTGGAGACAGTATTCCGTACATACGCACGCGCGGTGATTTCATTTTCCGTAGGATGGATAGAAGGTGAAATAGGGTTGTTTCATATTTATAATAACATATTAGTATATTCATGATAATGATGTAATTACATCATAATTAAACAACTAATTAAGAGGAAGTAAAAGAAGAAATAAAGTTGAAAGAATCAGTAACGAACATTACATCTTCTTTGAAGCGCCTCTTCTTAAACTCCTCTTAGGTCCCTAAAGATGGTCTTTGAAGAATACTAGGACCTATAGGATGTTTCTAGGGAAGTTTGGAAGGTAAATGGGATGTTTGTTTCCAAGAATTAAGGCTCAATGTTGTGTAAAAAGGAGAGGGAGGAGGTGCCCTTTTCTAAAGGAGGAGAGGGGCACTTTAGGAAAAACTTAAAATATTATTTTATAATAAAGTCATATTCGGTTTTTAATAGCTCCAAACTGATTTATTTAGAAGATAAGGTGGTTATGGGTTGAAATCCTCACAACCAATATATTTTAGACAATTTTAGGTTACTATTGTAACCTTATCATTTATATTTAACTCTAAGTTAAATAATTTAACTTTTACCATGTCTTCTTGTTTTCTTTCACTATATGGTTAATAAACAAAAAATAACATGCCAAAAGAACCCCATGTGGTTCATTATTAATATATATAACCTTATCTAAGTCATTGTTTCGAACATTAGATTTTTTGGAATAAAATAACAATTAATAATATAATATTTGTTTTTACAACTATTTTGTGTTAATTTTGACACTAATTTGTAATTGATTTTTTTGAAAATTATAACAGCATGATTAGTTCGAAAAAAAATAATTAAATTAATAATAATATGTCATATTAACCTATAAAATTAGTTTAATTCATAAAAAAGTCTCAAATTACATTTATTTGGGTATTTATAATATCAATTATGTTAATATTTCATTGATAAGGTAATTACTGCATCATCATTGTGTCATAAATAAATTAAATTATTTAAAGTATAAAAATTTAAATAAAATACGATTATGTAGGAAATATTTTTAACTTTATAATGAATATTTATAGCTTAATTTATCTTATGTATAACCCTATATTAAAAAAAATTATTTATTAAACATTGTTTTTAACTTTTTTAACTCTTCACTAAATAAAATAATAATAAATGTCCTAATCTAATCCAAGTCGACTTAAATGGTCACATTTTATTCCTAAGGTTGTTTTTGGTCGAATTAAACTTATCCAATAGAATTTGGACATGTGTTAGGGTAATAATAATTCCATTTTTACCCTTAGTTACCCTATTTACTTTTAATCGTAGTAAATAAAAGTAAAAAGTTATTATTCACCAAAAAAAATTTATCTTATTGAACCACATTTTACTCCTAAATATTAACCGTGTCTCTCATATTTTAAGAATTCCACTCACAGAACCCATAAAATATAGTTTTATGTAAAATTTCAAACTCTCCTATGAGGTGGGTAAAAGACGGTGAAAAGTTCAATAAAATTTTTATATATCTAAAATTATTATAAAATGACTCCAATGAATTACTTTGAACTTATAAATGTATTATGTATCAATTTTCACCTAAAATAAATTTAAATAAAATGAATAATTATTTAAATAAAAAGTCGGATTTTAAATAGTAACCTGGTGTTTTCACTATTCATCAAAAATTGAAAGTTTCCATCAAAATACCAAAAATTCACCCTAGGCTAATTTCGAAATTCCGAATCCAAAAATGAAGTCCATTTTATAAGATAAAATTTATAAAATTTAAAAAAGTGAGTATTACTATTCATAACGGCTAGTTTTAATAATATTTTAATAGCATGTCATTGTTTAGTGAAACTCGGTATTGCGTACAATGTAAGCTATCGAGGAAGGTCGCGATTGCGTGTAAAGAAAGCCAAGCTAATGTTTTGTGTAGTGAAACATTACTTTGATTATGTATATATAAAAACAAAATATTTCTCATAAAAATCTCGGGTGTTACAGGTCCCATGGTATTGTTGATAAGAAATGAAAGACAAAGCTTCAAGATTTCGGATATAATGAGAATGGTGGAAGGAACGCTCAACCACCCACAAGTAAAAAATGTGGGAAGAAACAAATTTTGAATTGCCTTAATGGGGTGGAGAAATTCTTCATGTGTGGGAGAGAAGGCCACTAAGATCTAGAGTGTCTAAAGGACATGAGAAGGAAGGAGAGTGTTGTGGAAGAAAAGAGAGCACCACCTATTTTCCAATGCTACAACTGTAGGGAGTAAGGGAACTATACATGCCAGTGCACTAAACCTCAAGTCCTTGAGGGAAATTTGATTCATTATCCATTAAAAACAAAAGAGAAGGGTAAGGATTATTCCATCACTATTGTCGAAGTGGAGCAGGAAAATGAAGTTGTACAATTTACACTTTCTATACACTCAAGAATGGAAGAATTATTATTTGATTTTGGTTCTACACATTCTTTTATATATTACAAGTTTTCTAGAACTATAGAATAAAATCCTCAAAACCTTGAAGTATATATTTATATAAAAATTCATAGTGGTGAAATCATTGCAACCCAAGTGTGGGAAACTTCACCTATTGGAATATGTGGGATGATTTCTCCATAAAATCATTTGATACATCCCCTGGTGGAATTTGATGCTATATTGGGGATGGATGGAATCTCATCATATAGATCACATATCAACTGTCGATAAAATAAAATATCTTTTAATATTATTAAACATCCCATTCACCAATACTGATTAAAGGAAGATCGTGAATCTACATTAAAAAATCTTCCAATGGTGTAGGTGTTAATTTTCTGTGAATAAGCATGCCACACTCAAATGGTTGAGTCAATGGAAATTCTCACCCTAGAATAAATTCCCAATACGAGGTAATATTATGATGTATTTCTTGAATAGTTTCCTAGAATTACACTGGATCATGAGGTAGAGTTATCAATTGAACTCATACTATGAGCTACTCCTATATTTAAGTGTCCCTATATGATGGATCCTATCAAATTGGAAGAGTTAAAGAAGTAGTTGAAATAGAATTTAGACCAATGGTTCATATGACCTAGTGTATCACTTTGGAGTGAACCAGTGCTCTTTGTGATGAAAAAGGAAAGATCAATATGGTTTTGTATCGATTATAGACAACTCAACAAGATCACCACAATGAACAAGTATCCTCTTCCAAGGACTGATGACTTGTTAGATTAGTTTTGAGGAGGTCAATACTTCTCAAAGGTGGATCTTCATTCTGGATAAAATATGCTTAAGGTAATGAAGTAAGATATTCATTAGACTGTCTTCCGTACAAGGTATGGGAACTATGAGTTTCTGGTGATGAACTTCAGACTTACTAATGACCCTTCTATTTTCATAGATTTGATGAATAGAGTCTTTAAACGTTCCCTCAAAAAATAATTTGCCAATTTTTATTGATTTTATTCTCATCTACTCCAAGAGAAAAGAGGAACTTGAAGAACATATAAGTCTTGTGCTGGTGACATTGAGAAATGAGACTTTTTATGTCTCGTTCATCAAGTGTGACTTTTGGATGAAGTAAATTACATTCCTGGGACATGTGATTGTAAATGAGGGAATTTGTGTGGACCCTTTAAAAATAAAGGTGATTGAAGAATGACTCAGACCCTTTAGTGTCAAAAAGTATATAGTTTTCTTAGATTTTATAGGTACTACTAATGTTTTGTGACAAACTTTTCATGATTTTCAATCTTGATAACTAAGTTAAAAAGGAAAGGCATGATGTTTGTTTAGATGGAAGAATGTGAGGAATGATTCATGTATCTAAAGAAAATTTTTATCACTGCACTTGTACTCACATTACTGAAAACTAGAAAATTTTTTGTGATATACAATGATTCTTACAAGAAAGTCTTTGGTTTCCAACATATGAAAAATGATAATTTGATATCCTATTCGTTGTGGTTGATGATTATCCATGAGTATAACTACATGATGCATGATCTAGAACTGGCAGAAGTAATTTTTTCCTTGAAATTCTAGCGGCACTACCTCTATGGTGAGAAGTGTGACATATATATCGATCACAAGAGCCTAAAATATATATTCATGAAAAAGGAGATCAAGATGTGTCAATTTTTATGGTTATATCCAATAAAATACTATGATTTATCTATTTACAATCATCCTGGAATGGTGAATAAGGTAGATAATGCTCTTAGCAAAAAAAAACCTGCTACTCTATCCAAGTTGCTGATTAAGAAATATCATATCTTCATGGATATGTAAAGGATTGATTTGGAAATCATAATGGTAGGGAATACATTATACCTTTCCTAAATTATTTTCAAACCATCTATCCAAGAGAAGATTAAGGAGGCACAAAGGGGGATCTGGAGTTACAAAAGAAAGTGAATGTCGTAAAAGAGGGGATGCTGAATGAGTTCCATATCGACGATGATGGTGTGATTATGATTGGAATGTGGATTTTCATGCCTTCATAAACTAGGATAAAGAATGTTCTATTTTTTAATGCATATATATCACCTTTCTCGATCCATAAGGTTAGCACCAAGATGTACTATGATATCTAAGAACACTTCTGGTGGAACAACATTAAGAAGGAGATTGCTGAGTATATCTTAAGGTTCTCAATGTGTCCACAAGTTAAATAATGGTGATACTAGTCCAAAGGGATGATGAAACCATTGCTTATACCCATGTGGAAATGGAAGAGGGTCGCTATGGACTTTGTCACAAGTCTCTTAAAGACACCCAATAGAAATGATATGATATGGGTTATGGTGGACCGACTCACTAAGACTACCCACTTTATCACTATGTGATAATATATATAACTTTAAAAACATTAGAAGATATATGTTAAGGATTTGGGGACACTGTATAGGGTTCCACTCTCAATTTTCTCTTATTCTGATGAAAGGTTCACATCAAAATTTTGGAGGAGTCTTAAACATTCCTTGAGTAATGAATTAAATTTCAATACGGCCTACCACCCCCAAACTGATGGCCAATCTAAAATAACTATTCAGATGCTTGAAGATATGAAAACATCATGATCACTAGGATTCAAGGGTGGAAGTAATCAGCATCTCTCATTGGTTGAGTTCTCATACAATTATAGCTTCCACTTGAGTATTCAGATGGATCAATATAAAGTTCTATATGGAAAGCGATGTAGAACTCCAACCTGTTGGGTTGAAGTTGGAGAAAAAAAGCTACATAGACCTAATCATGTACAAGAGATGACAAAGTAGGTTCAACTATCCAAAAATATATCAAATATTCTTAGAGACACCAATAGAGCTATCTTGACAACCATTGAAGGGACATATAATTTGATGTTGGACTTAAATTCTTTCTTAAAATATCAGTATGGAAGAGAGTAATGTAGTTTGGAAGGAAAGGGAAGAAAATCCCAAGGTACATTGGACCCTTTTAGATCAATGACCACATAAAATCCATGGCCTATTGTCTTTCACTTCCACCAAATATGGTCTAGTTCATGATGTGTTTCACAGATCACTCATGAGGTAGTACATAACAGATCAACACATGAACTGAACTCAAAGGTGGTACAATTAAAAGATGATATCTCTTATTAGAATTATCCAATAACGATTCTGAACTGGTGAGATAAGGATCTACACATCAAGAAACTCCACCTTTTGAAAGTATATTGAGGAAACCCTAAATATGAAGATGTAACTTGGGAACAATGTAATGACTAAACCTCTTATCAATGTAATTTCCCCCTTATTATAGTAATGTCATAGAGTATAATCACCAAAAAAATATCATTAGGAAACACAATGCCACATCATTTTTAAATGAACAACCAAATTCCATGTGACCATTAAGCATAATATTTTCACTTCTGTGATTTGAATTTTGAAAATCTGACAAACACGGTTGCAATTAGTAAGATGTCTCGAGTCTGATAGGACCAACTTAATTTTTGGTGAATAGTAACATGACCTTCTGAATAGTAATGTTACCCTTATGAATAGTAATATGACCCTTATGAATAGTAAATTAGAAAAGTGAATAGGGAACTTACTAATGATAGCATAAATAAAATTTATCCATCCTATAAGTGACAATTTGATATAATTATTTTATAGGGTTGTTACTTTTTTATGTCATGAATATTTAATTATTAATTTAATAATTTTAAAAAAAATTAGTTTTCATAAAATTTATAAGTAAACTATTATTTTGACTTCTTATAAATATATGATAATTTTATGAGACCTTAATTAATTTCTTAAAGAGTTATAAAAGCAGTTTTAATTTTTAAATTTGTATTTTTCAAGTAAATAATTATTTTAATTAAAAATTAAATTACTCAAACTTATAAATTTAGTTTCAAAAAATGGAGTTCATTTGTTAATTCTACGTTTCAAAAAATGGTTATGGTGAATTTTTTAGATTTTTCTGAAATACTTGAATTTTTAGTGAATAGTAAAATACTTTAATTTACAGTATTAATACATTATTTGTCATATCCATTATTCCTAACATCATGAGTTATGTAATAAAACAAATCTAGAACTCACATTCCATATTTAATATATCTATTCTTGGAATCATCATTTTTTCTTGTCTTGTAGAAATTATTAAATTAATTAATATAATATTGAGAAAACCACTCTCTCCTCCACTATAAATTCCACCCCTCACAACCTCATTTCCTCACACCTATAAATCATTGTTACTTATCAAATTTCTACCCAAATATCTTCCCAAGATCCTCCCCCATTTCCATGAGCCCTTGGACTCATAGAAAGACAAAAACCTCTCCCCTAAGGAGAATCTCAAGGAAGATATATTCAAGAGGTAATTACTCTCCCTTTCTTTCAAATTCCTTTCAAATTTCATTTATTTTCTTCTATTATCCACAAATTATATTACCCAAATTCCATGATAACCCCATTGTGATTTATATATTGGTACTATATCATGTTAATTTAATATTATTCATTATAATCCTCCATCTCTGACTCTTTTTATAAAAATGAAATTGTCACCCGTGATGTGATAATTTAACTACATCGTGGGAGATGTACTCCATTTTCCTTAAACTACTTCAATAATGTCAATAAAACCATTAAAGGTTTTAAAAAATATTGTAATATTTTTTTAAACCCTTTTATTTTCTATAAATAAATTTTATACATAATACTAATTGATAAAACAAAACATGTTCTTTGTGGTAAAAAAACCGCCCAAATTAACCTAAAATGATCATCCTTAAATTGTATCTAATGATTCATCATCATGGTATATAGAAAAATTCATTATAATATAATTTAAAATACACTAAGATCATTATTAAAATGTAATATAAATTAGGTATGTTTTTCCATGTTCTACATGAAATCCTATCATGTGTACAAGTGAATCATTCACAAAAAATAAGAAAAAGAACACTCCCGAACAATGAATTTAAACTTTATAACTCATAAAAAGGCCCATAAAAGAACATAATAAAACCAAAATTATTCAATTATGTGTAGAACTTTTTTTTAATAGTTAATTAATGAATATAATGTGATTATACTGGATAATAAAGTGAATAAAGTGTTCAGACATAATCTAACGGGACTTCTCAAACTGAACTCTCTTTCTTTGGGTTTTCCCTCTTTTTAACCATTTTTAGAAAGGATATGCCTTAAAAATCATTAATTCGTAATTATATTCATTTTCTAAGATGTACATGTTTTATACTTCAGTTTATGACAGACCCAATGTCTTCCAAAAGAACTATTCTTTCAAATAAACACACCCTTTTTACTTTTTGAAGTTTGATTATTCTTCACTCAAGGTTGATGGTTTTATGTGAAGAATGTTATTCCATATTTTTTTTGGGAACCACATGTATATGAATTTATTATTTATGAAATAAAACCCATTTATTTACATGGGTTATTTTATGCTCAAGTTTTATATATTTTCTATGAAGTATGTATGATAATGTAAATGTTATGATGCGATGGGTGAGCCCGGAATTATATACCGCAATGTGAATGTTATGATGATATGGGTGCACCTAGAATTATATATAACTCCAATGAATTGGGTAATGTGGTGTATCTCATTATTAAAAGTGATAAAATCATGAACATGATGTTATATTTGTTCACAACTATGTTTGGTGGTTAACCACTGAGATATGATGTTTCATTTTTATGCATTTCCATATTCCATGCCTTTATCTAATGATTTGTATCATGATTATGATGTTATGATTATGATCCTACCATGATAAGAGTCTTCTTGCTCTTATCTATACTTTTACTGGGATTTTATCTCACCCATTTTTGACGTATATCCTCAGGTGGCTATGTGTACTAAGGAGAAGACAAGGGCCAATAAAAAGCTACAAAATAATAAATTAAATGAACATTTATGTTGTACATATTATGTCTGGTCCTAGTTTTCCCTATACACTAAACCTTTGGATCCTATTTTTGTAATCTTTTTATGTTTTTTATTATTAAAATTATGTAGATTTAATTTAATAAAATCAGGGTCGCTATAGTGTAGTATGGTTTTATTATGGGAAATTTTCCCAAGTATTGTAAAATAAGTTTCCAACAAAGTTAATATCCAATTATACTAAAGTTATGAGTTCTGAGATCATATGATTATTTTGAGATGTAATGTTTAAATTATTTAAATATGTTCAACTTGAGTCTTGTCACATTATATCTATTCGAATTGAAAATTACTTATTTTTCAAACTAGATCAAAGAGTGCATGTTTGGGGACCCTCAATTTCCTTACAGGGCAGTCTATGTGAACTTGGATAAAATTGACATCTCTGGGTGAGGTGGGGTAAAAATTCCCCCCAAACCATAGTCTTGGGTTCACTTGTTTTGTTCAATATATCTAACTCATTTTTCTAATGGATTAATGTCCCTAAGGGTATAGGTGATGGTAAAAATACCCCTTAACACACAAGCTAGAATTACTCATTATTATCGTAATAGTGGTAGCAAATGTTTCGTTTCATATTTTTTGTTCTTTCATTATAGAATGTTTATAATAATGAGAATTCATTGATCCTGAACCAATATAAATGGAGGTTTTATCAATATATTTAATATTCTTAGGATTTTTCTTTCTCATGTTGGATCCGAGTTCAAATTTATTAGTTTCCTGATACAGGATGCTATCAATGTCTTATTCCCAACTAGTTTCTGGTTTCTATCATTTAGAAGTGGTGGATTTCTAAAAAATGGTTGAGTGTTAAAAAAATTTATTCTATCTTGAGACTCGGCCTGAGGTGATGAAAATAAATTTCATTGGTTCTCATGCATTGGGTTGGAAATCAAAGTAAAACATAGTTCTTTATATTTACTCAAATTATTGATGTGTACATAATTTGTGACATCAAAAATTATTTAGTGTAGTTATTTTCTAATACTAAGTAAAATTGGTAGGAGTTAGTATCCCAAATTTATTTCCTTAGAGATTCAGTCCACTAAAAAGGCTATGAAAAAAATCTTACAATAAAGTATGCTCAATATCACTCTATGGAAAGGATAACATCCATATGATAGATATTTTTCCTATATTTGAAGTATTTTCACCCACTTATTTTGAAATAGTAGTTATATGAAATCCTCCATTAGAACATTTATCATATTACAATAGGAGGTGGTCAATGGAAAGAACATCACCGATATATTTTCAAATTTTAGTTCCTACGACATGGTCGTGGTGTTTTCCTCATCACCAAGGAGGGACTCCTCTACTTTATCCAATTAAAAGGTTCATTTTATGATTGTTTTTCCGTGGAAATGTATTATTCCATTTTTATTCTCAATAATACAAATTTTGACCCCAAATAATATTCATACGACTCATATCAATTCAAATTATACCCTACATGAGATAGGATATTACTAGGAAGTGTTAGAGGTATTGAAATGTTTGGAATTGTCCTTTTAAGTGCTTCCAAATATGGTAGAACTCAAAGGATATTTCTGAAAAGTAGAGGAACTCTTTATCAGGATGAATTTTCAATATAGGGGCTCCCAAAAATAATTTCTTTGTTATCGGATGGAGTATTTTCATCAAAAAATGTTTAGGGTGATATTAAAAAATTGTCTGGGGTGATATTAAAAAATTGTTAATAATAGAACCATAGTGAGTTCTTCCATAGAAAATTTAATATTCTTCTCTTGATTAGGAGTCAAAAATTCTTTGAAATCATATAAAATATGTTTTATAGCCTCCAAGATGCTATCTTTAATAAAGGTAGTAATACAAGAGTCATCCAAAGTTGTCTCCAGAGTATGAAGACTAACATCTTTGGGTTGGGTAGGAATATATGTCTGCCTCTTAGCTTCCATTGGCTTATGTAGATGATTTGTCCTATATTTTAGAGGAGAAATAATATAGTCCTACTACTTTATTTTTTATGGATTATGTTATTTAATCCTTTCAGTGGGCATGGGTACATGATCCCATCCTTGTTTTTTTTCAAAATATGCTAATAGTCCTTCTAAATTATAATGGGAATATGGTCCTACTCCATATTGGTAATCAGAGTATGAAAACAAACTAGTCTAGTGCTGAGAAAAAAAATGTATTTTTGTCCCTAATGGTCCGTCGTAATATTCCAATGACAGTTTTCCACCAATTTTTATAGAATATGTTGAAAACTATATACTATATGTAACACCCCAATATTTTATTATCTATTATTCTCTAAAGAAATATTACTTTTTTAACATCCCTTTGCCATCTTTTAAGTACCTCATTATCCCTTTCCTTTGCTCACCTTTTTTTGTGTTATTCTGGGTGTTTTATTTATTTGGAGTAATCTTTGAGTTATATATGGAGTTGCATCATGGATGTGAGGTGTTTTTGTGTAGATAGGTTGGATGTAGTATGGACAATCAATCTAATTCTAAGGGAGTTTGTATGCCTCTTCTAATTATGGCATGCTTTCTTAATGGAATACATAGTGGTGGAATACATATTTTTCATTCATATTATAATTCTGGAATGGCTACAACATAGAGTAGATATACTGTATATATGAGTTTTTTGTGTCTCATATATTTTGGGGGTAGCTATGGCATGGTTATGAGGGTTGCGTCAAATCCTTATCTCGGGTAAATAAGATCTAGGTGATTTTGGTGCAATGGATTCTATGGGACAATTTTTTCAAGGGTGAATATAGCATAATATCTTTCCCTATTCTATTTTCTAGAATTATTTCTCCATTTATGAACTATAGTGATAAGGGTTGTCCCATGGTATATTTTTTACAAATAAAAAAAATCTGAAACTGTCGTTTTGAATTCCACACTCCTCCCACTCGAACCTAATTTGACTTGTAACACCCTGAGATTTTGTGAAACCTTTTTTTTAAATAAATTTAATCTTTTCAATATTTTTTGTTACATGAAACACTGCTTTAATATTTCATTACAAACAAAAATTATTTTAGCTGGAAATTCACTCAACATTTTGTTTAAACAAAACATGACCAACTATTAAAATATTATTATTTAATATTTTAGTTATCACCTAGACATTTGAAAGGAAGATATGAATAGAATTAACTAAATTATTAAAATAAATGGTTTAGAAATGTATATAAAATGAATCATTTTGTGATCAATTAATTATTAATAAATATAAAAACTATTTGAATAAAAAAGAAATATTTGTCTTAAAAAAACTATTTTTATGCACACAAATGTGTTTTACATTAATAAATTTAAAAAATAAATTTTGGTGAATGGTTTTAATTAAATTTATATATTATACAGTCAATAAAATTTTTAAAATTTAGCGAATATATTTTTTGACAATATAAAATAACAAATCCAATTTTATGCTGAAAATTTGTATTTTTACTAAAAAGTAGTTTGAAACTTCTGCCCAATTATTTTAATATTAATTTTTCAAAAAATTTAACAAAAATTTAAAAAATAAAATTCATTTTTGAAATAATTATTTAAAATTTATCTTTCAATTATTTTTTGATAAATTATTGCAAAGATATATTTGTTAATGAATAGTGGAAAATGTTGGGTTTTTTTAAGAATTATCATTTCTTTTAAAGAATTAAAAAACATCCAAATTATTTTAAGATGGATTTAAAAGAAAAATTAGTAAAATTATATATATAATAATACACTTTTGGTCATTGGAATAAATTTAATATTGAATTTGGATATAAAAATTGTTTATACTTTTGATCACTTTCTCTTTGGAAAACTGCTTTCTCATCATGACTAAGGGTTTAGTTTTAAATTAAAATATTCAATTTCATAAAATAAAATATAGAAATGTATTACATGTTTTGAATCAATATAATTTATATTCTATAATAATTTAAAATTATTTTTTACCATTATGAATTGTAAAAAAAGTAAAAATTAATTATTTTGGTTAAGACTAAAACGGGTTTACCATGGGTTAAATTAAAATGATATAGGGTAAAATGACCTAGAAAATTGTAAAACACCCACTTTATATACATATTTTGACCTTATAGCCCATTTTTTCTATAATATTCAATTTTGGGTCCTTTTGGTAAGTGAAAAATGTGGGTACAATGTTTTCTTTTCAAAACTTACAAGTGCGCCACATACCTCACATAAAAAAGGTTATCCCCACTTATCTCCTATTTACACATCCCAAACCCATTGGTTCAGAAAATAAATACTCTAATAACTTCATTAATTCCCTCTAATCATCCTAGAAACCTTATTTTGGTCATAAATTCAACCAATGAATCCTCTCAGTTAAAACCAATCTAAAGAAGAGGTAACATCTCTAACCCAGCGTTATGTTATATTTCTTCCGGAAAATCCTTAAAATATTAATAAAACATGATGATATAATAAATTAAGTATATTACATGTAAATATATGGTATTAAGATAATGTAATAGCCTAAATTAATATCCTCTTACATCAAATGGGTTGTGAAACTTTCATTTGTGTGTATAGATGATTACCGCATCATGAACCGATGTTATTTGATTTCCAACACCACCTATCAAAGATCAATATATTGAGATTTTTAATGTTTAAATGTGATATTTATGATATTATAGTAACTTTAAAATTATAATAAATCATCTAACTACTTAACTCCAAACCTATTGGGAAAATAATAATGTCGCTTGTGTGTACGGAGGACTACCACCTCGCAAACCGATGTGATGTGTTTTTCATTTATGATTTAATTATATGATAAGAAAGATATAATAAATTAATATATATAGGATATTTTTTTTTTAAAATAATATAATTTTTTAATTACAATATCACATATACCTTCTTAATTTCCATTTCATGGGGGATATGATAACGTCGTTCGTTTGTACGACTGAATACAACCTCACAAAGTGATGTGATTCATTCTTCACGTACGCTTCACATGGAAGGTAATAAGAAAAGGATTACATAAAAATATTTGATATATATGAAATAAAATTTATTATGTAAATTTAATATTTTATTTAACCATTTTTTCTATTCCCTCGAGAAAATGGAAACATCGTTCATTAATACGTATGGCAAACTATCTCCATGAATAGTGTATCTTATTTTCAATAATTAAATTTTATGGATTATGATAAATACATATATAATTAATATATATGAAATTTTTATCATATTTTAAATTCTATATATTATTTAACCACTATCAAAGTAGTAGTACAGAAAAAAAATTAAAATATACCCGAAAAAAAGCAGTTATTACTCAAAATGTGGTTTTAAGAAGTAATAATTGATAAATGGGTAATCATGGTCAAAATTAAATCCTATAAGGTATTAAACATATAATTATGGTTCTTTAATATATTAATAATAAACTTATAGTTATTATAAAATAGGTTGAAATGGTTACGAATGAATTCAAGACTTCAGGTAAGGGGTTTACTTCTCAACTTTATTTTCTATGAGACACATGTCATATTCACCATGTGTTTATTTTATGTGGTGTAAATACTACACATGAATGTATTTTATAATGATTATAATTAAAATTATGGTTATTTATATATACCTTTAACGATATCTCTTTCATGGGGATTACTATTCAAAAGTTACTTAATTGGTAATTTGTTTTTGTCTAAATTTTTTTCATTAGGACATAAGTTATGTTATGAATTTATCATCTTATATAAGTTATATATAATTAACATTTGACATGTTATATATTGAATATACTTATTTTAATTATATTAAATTTTTTTATTTTATTCTATAATTGGTCATGTGATTCAAAATATACCAAAGTGGTAAAGGTTTGATGTTACAACCTCAATGTTTATCAAGAGTGTTTATATTTATGTTTACAATGATAAAATATTTTGATCCATCTCTCAAGAAACTCATAACCATTATTTTCATCTGGTTACTTCATGATAATACATGTTTTCATTTAATTTTACTCTTTTTATGTACTTATTAGTTCAAAAGAAGGTTTTTGAAGAAAACCAACTTTATTTCTCTCTTCAGTTGAAAATCATTTTTCTTCTTAAATTAAGTTTCATAAAAAATCAAAATGATTTTACAATTTTATATATGATTTATTAAATATATTTTTTCCAATGTTTTAATTTTTTTAAATGTTATAAAATGAATCCAAATTTCATTTTCCAAACAATTTTTATATGTCATTTAATGAAAATGTGAAGGAATTATTGTTTTAATGTGTACGGAAGGAATGTGATCTCCACCATCACAACAATTATTTCCTTGGATTATTCCTTTATAAGTTGAAAATTTTATTTTCAAAGTAAATTATTTATAAAAAATTTTATGTTTTAAAAAAAAATCAAAGTGGAAAGGATATTTTCCTCAAGAAATGTTTTAAAATATTTTTAAATCATCATTTATAACATTTAAATTTTTTTTTTAAAGAAAATTATTTTGATAATGTTTTATATATAAAAAAAATTAAAATTATAATGGATATTTTCCTCAAGAAATATTTCAAGTTATCAATCTAAATCAACTATCATCTAAGATTACATCATTTGATGCTACTTATGATTTACTTGGGATATAATTCAAGGATGAAATTATTATTCTGTGTCTGAATGGCTTATGTTTATGATGAAATTATGCTTATCAAACCTATATATCTTCCACAGTTTATACTATGATAAAATTATTATGAAACCTATTTTCTTTTCCACAGGTTTTGATATAACGTAATTATTAAATTATTATAAAATATATCTCTTTTCCATAGTTTATGATATGATAAAATGTTTATGAGTCCCATTTACATTCATGGGTTATGATATGATGAATGTTTTATGATCTTATGAAACATGTATATATGATTTTCATTATGTGATGGATAGAACCAATATCTTCCTTAAATGAATTGGAAAATGATTAATGTTATATGGGCTAAAAGGGTATATAAGAGGTTATCCCAATCCCAAAGTAGGGTACAGGGGAGGTTATGCCAAGACCAAAACAGGGTACAATGGATGTTATCCCAATCCCAAAAGATGGTATTCATACTGTTATCCCAAACCCAAAAGAGGGAACAAGGTAGGATATCCCAATCCCAAAAGATGGTACATGGGTGGTTATCCTAATCCCAAAGCCGGTATGTGGGTGGTTTGTATAGACCCTAAGCTTGACATACATGGAAATTGAATTACTTTTGTGGAATACTTAATACATAACAAAAACAGACACACAAGGACCGTAATAGTTTAGTGTCTTTGGAAACTTGGAACGTAATCTTTTAATCGTGGTGAAAGATCTTCAACATCTCCCATAAAGATCTTCCAATTTTTGTTTCCTGATATAAAACCTTTATTTTGATCCTGGGGGAAAATAAAACATAAAAAGGGTGAGCTCAAATGCTCAGTAAGGGTAAGCATGGATAAAATAAAACATACAATATACAATGGAACTTAAAAACATGAACATAATGTTTAAACATTAAAATCTTGAGAAACGACATAAAACATGGAAGTACATAAGGCATAGATCATAATGGAACATAAACCATGATAAAATAGCATGGTAATAAAACATGTAATTGTGGAATCCATTAAGCACATGTAATGATTTCCATAGTAGCCAAGGCATGGCTACCAAGACCATCTTAGTGGACAAAGTCCCATTCTGAATCGAGTTCACTCCTCGTTTCAGTCCTATAACACTGAACCGGATTAACTTACTGTTCCAGCCATGTCTATCTCATTAGATATAAAATCTTTACCCAATTAATTGGAGGGAGATATATTTCCCACCCATCTCGTAATGAAATCATTCTTACTTGTGCCACAAAATAAACATACATCATTCATAATAAACCAACGAATAAAATGGGTTTCATAAACATCATCTCATCATCACATAATCCATATAAAATAAAAGGATATCATTTCATAAAAAGAAAATTGAAACCATGTAAATCATAGAGACATTACTCTTGAAACATACACATATGAAATAATTTCATCTTAGATGGAAAATGGTTTTGATAAAACGCTTGAAATGAATTCTTGAGGAAAATATCTTTTCTTCTTCAAAATAAATTTCTTTTCACAAAACCTCATGCAATTTTAAAAGAAAGAGATTTTGTTGAAAATAGTCATGAAATCTTTTGGATTAATATTCATGAAAATAAGGCTTTATAAAACCGTAAAAATCCGTTTGTGCCGTATAAGTTAAAAAAACATTATTTTCGTACTTTTGCCGGAAAAGTCAAAAAGTACCTCATAACGTAAACAAAAGAAATATTCCTTACATACCATATAGTAAAAGTCAAAAATGGGTAAAAAGGACTTTAAACATACATGAAAACACTTTTATAAAACATGGACATGGATGATAGAAATAACCCCAGTAAATACTTACGAATAAGCAATCTCAGGTAAAAATGAGATTTGAAAAAATATCCCTTACCTTATGTCTGATATGATTCGTATGTATCCTAACATCCTGTATAATGATTTAAATAGTTTCATTTACTTATTAAAGAATCACATTCATTGTTATTATATCATATATGGTTCACTTATGACTTTATATTACCCATTCTTTTGTAAATTCCATGTTAAAGAGTGTTTTGGGTAAAATCATTTCATTTGTCATCCGTGTTTTGACTTGTAATTATTCATATGATTACTTTGATCACGATTACATAATTAAAAAATATAAAACTTGATTTATATATAATATAAATTAAGAATATACATATATATAATAGATTGATAAATGGAAAGAAATACACCGTTTATGGAGACGGTAGGTCGTACGTACGCATTAAGGCTCTTTTCGTTTCCTTATTGAGTTGAATGGAATTAAGTAGATGAAATACATATATAGATAAATCCAGTAGATTTATAATGTCATAAATTTCATTATTATTTCATATATATACTTTATAATTATTCTTAAATGGTTAACATGGAAAATGAATCTAATCGCGTCGTGGAGACGGTAGTCCGTACGTACGCACTAGCGATGATATCATTTCCATAATTATTGAATTGAATTGGAGTGGATGATACAATATATCTGAATTGTTATGATTCTATAATAACTAAGTATAGTTATTCTTTACACCATTATACCCATCCATGTAAGGTGTTGGTGGAAAAACAGATTACACCACGGCGTGGAGACGGTATTCCGTACGTACGCACGCACGGTGATTTTGTTTTCCGTAGGATGGATAGAAGGTGAAATGGGTTTATTTCATATTTATAATAACAAATCAGTATTTTAGTGATACTTATGTTATTACTTTATAATGAAACAACTAAATAAGAAGAAGTTGAAGAAGAAAGAATATTGAAAGAATCGGGAGAAGAAATTACCTCTTCTTCGATACGCCTCTTTGAATCATCCTCTTAGGGCACTAAGATAGGTCTTTAAAGTAGATCAGAACCTCTAGGATGTTTCTAGGGAAGTGGAGAAGATAATTTGGCAGGTTTTGGCCGATCTTAAAGGATCAACCTGGTGTGTGGATTAGAGGGAGGAGGTGCCCTTTTATAAGGGAGGAGAGGGGCACCTTTGGAATTCTTAAAAATATTAATTTATAATAAATCTAACCCCACTTAAAAACCACCAAAAATGACTCGTATTCGAATATTAGATGATATAGGGTTGTAATATCATCAACCAATAAAATTTATACATGTTTGGATCTTATTTTAAACCTTATCATTTTTATTTATCCTTATTTAATCTATTTAAGCTTATTTGTGGTAATAAAATTCTAAATTTTAAATTATAACAAATAATTACTTATTTTTTGTGAATTTTCCATAATTGTTTAATTTATAAAATTATAGTCCATATAAATTTAAATTTATAATTTTTAAATATTTTTTTGATTTTTAAACAATTTTATAATATGTTATTTTTATAAAATAACAATAGTGTCAATTTTGACACTATTTATTTATTTGAATTTAAATAAACTATATACAGAAGATATGTTCGAAATAAAAGCCTTAATAGATTCATAAAAGGTCATGTGTATCTATAAAATTAGTGGATCACATTAAATATTTCATATAATATTTATTTTGTTATTTTTAAAACAATTTATTTGGTTTGTCACTTAATAAAATAATTACTACAACATTTTTGTATAATTATTTAATATACTGATTTTTTGCATAAAAATTTAAAATAAAATCTTATGATGAATATAAATCTATTGGATTTAACAATAATAATTTTTCTAGAATTTATCATCTTAAAATCATAATATTTAAATTGTTATATTTATTAAAATATGAAGGTGACAACTTTGGCATCATTTAAAATAAAATAATATAAGTGTCATAATCACTTTTATAAGGATCCAAACGGTTATATATTAGGTAATTGGATGCTTAAGGTGTATTTATACACTAAAATTAATTTTTGGTCAGGTTTTTGGGCCTTTTAAGGGGTATTATTATTTCAATAAAAACTATATTACTTATTTTCCACTTAATAGATAATTTCTGTATCATTAATCTATCACCATTAATGAAAATTATTTAATCCCTAAAAATTATAAATAAATTATAATGATGTAGATAATTTTATTATATTTCTGGAGACTATTAATGTTCTAAGTTTTATGATTTTTATCACTGAATTAAAATTATTATACTTATAAGATTAAAGAGAGTGACATGTTGTCACTTTCTTTGGTTTTAATAATAATTAAATTATTTTCATGGTAAAAAGTCCGTAAAATGAATCTAATACGACCCTTAGTTGATATGGGTTTACTTTTAGCCATCCAATAGAATTTTGGAATGTGTTAGGGTAATTTTATAATATTATATTTACCCTTAATTACCCAATTTACCTTTAACTACGGTAAATAAAATTTACCGTAGTTGCTATTAATAATTCCCAAAAATAAAAAGTAGCCTATTAACATAATTTGGACCCAATGATTCCAAATATGGAATCCAGTTTTTTAAATTCAGTTCACAGAATTTTCAGAAATTAAATTAAAATTAATCCCGTTGTCGAATGAAAATGGGTTTTTGTTTAAAACATTGCAAATGATTGAATTGATTTAACCTACGAATTCAATGTAAAATCAATGATAATGACATAAATTATATTAAATGGTAAAAATATATTATATTTATACTTTAAAACCCTTAGATATTATAATTTAACCATATAAATTATTACGATGAAAAAAGTTGTTTTTCATTAAAATATAGCGTGTTTTTACTATTCATCAAAATATGAATGTTACCAGAATAATACGAAAAATTTATCCAAAGTAAATTTTTATTTCTTTATTACAAATAAGAATTTTATTTTGTCAAATTGAACTTATAAACATTTCAAAAACAATATTTAAAGTGGGTGCACCATCAAAAGGTGGCAAAACTGCATTTTTTTAAAAATACTTATTTTACCCGAAAAATTTATTTTGTTTTTATACCATGTTTTAGAAAATGTGTAAGATGAATAATAATGTTATAAAATTTAAAATTTAGTTAATATTATTCATAATGGCTTGTTCATAATAATAATATAATAATATATTGTTGTTTAGTAAAACCTGGTATTGCGTACAACACACGCTATCGATGAAGGTCGTGATTGCGTCTAATGCAAACCAAGTCAGGGTTGCGTGTTGTGAAAGAATCCTTAGTTGTTTCGTATAAAATAATCCAACCATATTTCATTTATACATTGAATATATATATATATACTCAATGTTGCGTAGAATAACTATTATCAAAATTGTGTGTAACACGATCCAAGAATAGTGTTGCGTATACTGCAAGCTAATACGGTGTTGCGTATAGCGCAAGGTAATCTTGGTGTAGCATAAAACATAAGAAATTAATGAAATTAAAAGAATATTTTTCATAAAATCTTGGGGTGTTACATTCTACCCCCCTTAAAATGAATTTCGCCCTCGAAATTCATCCGGGTTATAAATGGTTTTCTACTCGAAAGTTTGTTTAATAGAAACCCACATCGTAAAAAGGAATACAAAAACATGGCTTTAAAAACTAAAGTATGAAATGTAGAGGTTACCCAAATTAACTCATCACTGGGTTTCCACGTAGGATAACATAAGTGAAAATATGGATATGGAAGAAAAATCTAACCATCAAGTTCTGATGGAGAGTGGTAGAGAACATGGCTATAAAAATCCAACAATCACAAAGCTATTGATTTGTGATGATCTAAGGTACCATCTGATTCATCGGATATAAGGGAACTATGACAACATTTTTGGTTTTCAAGATCATTTCCCTAAAGTTGATGAATTAAAAGAAATACTTGAATGATTTTGGTACAATCTCACTATTGTTCGTGAATTGAACAATTTCCACTTTATCCCTTAAATAAATGAAGTTGAATTTGTTATTTGTGATGTGTTAGCAGATCATGTGATAGAATGATGGGTCATTCCATCTCTTTCAAACAAAAGGTTATCAAAAGTTATAAGTCCATCTTATGGTTATATTAATCGTATATGGTTCCAAAAATGAACTTATACATCATATATCATACCGCTTAATAAAATAAAACTAGTTTCTACTAACTAGGGACTTCCTATAGGCCAGTAGTAGGCGATAAAGGCCAGTTGCACTTCGGTTGTGGGTTCGATTCCCACAGCCTTGTCTGACGCGATGGGCTGTCCCCTGTCCTGCAGGTTGTCCTTTTTCTAAAACTACATTACTATATCATCCCATCAATAATATCGAAAAAAAAGGTTTTATCCTTAAACAATACTAACTTATGTCCAACATAATCCATTCTAATCTTTAGTCTTATCCATAATATTTCAGTTCATTATCATATTATAGTGAAAATGATTACCATAGATTTCATATAAGAAGCATGTTAATTCCATCATTGATCCCCATATATCATAAGATATGTCTTGTTGGTCACATTACAAACGTTCGAAGGCCTCAATCATGTATTCTCTTAAAAAATGAATACCCATTGAACCTTAGTGAAAACATGAATGCAGTTAAAAGTTAACACTTTCTATATACCAAAATCTTCAAAATTCTATATACTCAAACCATGATATCACTTAGTCCTTATATCAATCATGAGCTCATGAATACAATCAAACATCTCATTATCTTCTTATTCCTTCATTATGCGCATATCATCTACTTTAAAAAAATATCTGAAGAACATTCCATGGTTACTGGTACCATTCAACATATACTTTCAAATAATTTTAGGAAAAACAATAGTGTAACAATCCTTAGATGATTCTTTATTCCATAGTACCATTAACTATACAACATAACTCTCAATAAACATAAAATCATTCCACTACCTTCTAAAACAACTGACTGAGCTTCAACACTTATTTTAGCTCATATATCATTTGTAGTCTCCTCATCATCATCCACATAAATACTACCCATATGACCATGCTGATTCTCTTCATGAGATTTTCCATTAGGGAATTGGTTTGCATAATGCCCGTATATTCCACATTTAAAACATCTAATCATTGTTGATGTCGTAGCAATACCATTATCCTTGTCCATGGGGTTAACTGAAGCTTTTCCTTTTCACTTACTGGCTTTGTGTCCTTCTTTTCCCCACCCAAAGCATCTTCCAGTTCCTTTGAAACAATCTCCCTAATGCCTCTTCCCACATGATTTACATGAGGGAAATTGGACTTTCTTTCCTCTATGATCATCATAAAACTCTATCTTTCTATTATTATCTGAGTCGGGAAACTTACCAAAGTTGAGATTATTGATCATATTATGAGATTTCTGATTAGGCATAATAACAATTTTTGGACTTCCAGATATCGTTTCATTTTGTTTCTCATGAAGAAAATCATTCCATTGTCCATCATATCCTCCATTATCATGAATCTTCCTGTTTCCAGCCATTTTCTAAAACCCAAAAAGAATAGTGTGAGAGGAAAAAGTCATGCTAGGGAAAACAACATAGTAAAGGGGGAGCACCCTCAATATCTAAAATCTTAGGTTAAATTCTAAGATTGTTACCATAGTTCTAGGACTATATCATAAACTTATTCTTATCCTTAGGTACATCCCTAGACATACCTTAGAAATATCTCTAGGGATCTCACTAACGTTTTCGCATCCTAGTTTCCAAAGGTTGACTAAACCTTTCCTCTGATACCAACTGTAGAGATCCTAAGCTTGACATACATGGACATTACATTACTTTTGCGGAATACTTAACACATAACAAAAATAGACACACAAGGACTGTAATAGTTTAGTGTCTTTGGAAACTTGGAACGTAATCTTCTAATCGTGGTGAAAGATCTTCAACATCTCCCATAAAGATCTTCCACTTTTTTTTCCTGACCTAAAACCATTCTTTTGATCCTGGGGGAAAATAAAACATAAAAAGGGTGAGATGAAATGCTCATTAAGGGTAAGCATCGATAAAATAAAACATACCATATACATTGGAACTTAAAAACATGAACATAATGTTTAAACATTAAAATCTTGAGCAACGACATAAAACATGGAAGTACATAAGGCATAGATCATAATGGAACATAAACCATGATAAAATATCATTGGGAATAAAACATGTAATTATGGAATCCATTAAGCACATGTAATTGTTTCCATAGTAGACAATGCATTGCTACCAAGACCATCTTAGTGCACAAAGTCTCATTCTGAATCGAGTTCACTTTTCATTTCAGTCCTGTAACACTGAACTGGATTAACTTACCGTTCCAGCCATGTCTATCTCATGAGATATAAAATCTTTACCCAATGCATTGGAGGGAGATATAGGTCCCACCCATATCATAATGAAATCATTCTTACTTGTGCCGCAAAATAAACATACATCATTCATAATAACCCAACGAATAAAATGGGTTTCATAAACATCATCCCATCATCACATAATCCATATAAAACAAATGGATATCATTTCATAAAAATAAAAGTGAAACCATGTTAATCATAGAGACATTACACTTTAAACATACACATATGAAATAATTTCATCTTAGATAGAAAATGGTTTTGATAAAACACTTGAAATGAATTCATGAGGAAAATATCCTTTCTTCTTCAAAAGCAATTTCTTTTCACAAAATGTCATGCAATTTTAAAAGAAAGATATTTTGTTGAAAATAGTCATGAAATATTTTGTAGAAGTTTCATGAAAATAAGGCTTTATAAAACCGTAAAAATCTGTTCGTGCCGTATAAGTTAAAAAAAACATTTTTTTCGTACTTTTTCTGGAAAAGTAAAAAAGTACCTCATAACGTAAACAAAAGAAAGATTCCTTACATACCATATAGTAAAAGTCAAAAATGGGTAAAAAGGACTTTAAAAATACATGAAAACACTTTTATAAAACATGGACATGGATGATAGAAATAACCCCAGTAAATACTTACGAATAAGCAATCTCAGATAAAATGAGATTTGCAAAATTATCCCTTACCTTATGTCTGATATGCTTCGTATGTATCCGAACCTATTGTATAATGATTTAAATAATGTCATTGAATTATTATTGAATCATATTCATTGTTATGATATCATATATGGTTCACTTATGACTTTATATTACTCGTTCTTTTGTAAATTCCATGTTAAAGAGTGTTTTGGGTAAAATCATTTCATTTGTCGTCCGTATTTTGACTTGAAATTATTCATATGATTACTTAGATCACTATTAAATAATTCTAGAATATAAAACATGATTTATATATAATATAAATTCAGAATATACACATATATAATAGATCGATAAATGGAAAGAAATACACCATTCATGGAGACGGTAGGTCGTACGTATGCATGAACGCTTTTTTCGTTTCCTTATTGAGTTGAATGGAATTAAGTAGATGACATACATATATACATAAATCCAGTATCTTTATTATGTAATATATTTCAATATTATTTCTTATATATACTTTATAATCATTCTTAAATGGTTAACATGGAAAATGAATCTCATCGCGCCGTGGAGACGGTAGTCTGTACATACGCAGGAGCGATGATATCGTTTACATAATTATTGAATTGAATTGGAGTAGATGATACAATATATCAGAATCAGTATTATGTTATAATAACTATGTATTGTTATTCTTTACACCATTATACCCATCCATGTAAGGTGTTGGTGGAAAAACAGATTACACCGCGGCGTGGAGACGGTATTCCGTACGTACGCACGCACGGTGATTTTGTTTTCCGTAAGATGATTAGAAGGTGAAATGGGGTTGTTTCATATTTATAATAACAAATCAGTATATTAGTGATAATTATGTTATTAATTTATAATGAAACAACTAAAGAAGAAGAAGTTGAAGAAGAAAGAAGCTTGAAAGAATCGGGAGAAGAAATTACCTCTTCTTCGATACGCCTCTTTGAAACCTCCTCTTAGGGCACTAAGATTGGTCTTTAAAGTAGACCAGAACCTCTAGGATGTTTCTAGAGAAGTGTAGAAGATAATTTGTCTGGGGTTGTCCAAGCATTAAGGCTCAAATTGGTGAGTGGAGGAGAGGGAGAAGGTGCCCTTTTATAAGGGAGGAGATGGGAACCTTTGGAATTCTTAAAAATATTAATTTATAATAAATTTAACCCCACTTAAAAACCTCCAAAAATGAATCATATTCTAAGCTTAGATGATATAGGGTTGTAATATCATCAAACAACCAAATTTAGACATATTTGGATCTTATTTTAAACCTTATCATTTTGATTTATCATTATTTAATCTATTTAAGTTTATTTGTGGTAATAAAATTCTAGATTTTAAATTATAACAAATAGTTACTTATTTGTTGTTAATTTTCCATAATTGTTTAATTTATAACATTATAGACCATATAAATTTAAATTTATAATTTCTAAATATTTTTGTGATTTTTAAAAAATTTTATAATATGTTATTTTTATAAAATAACAATAATGTCAATTTTGACACTATTCATTTATTTGAATTTAATAAAAAATATACAGAAGATATGTTCGAAATAGAAGCTTTAATAGATTCATAAAAGGTCATGTGTATCTATAAAATTAGTGGATAACATTAAATAGTTCATATAATATTTATTTTATTATTTTATAACCATTTATTTGGTTTATATCTTAATAAAATAATTACTACAACATTTTTGTATAATTATTTCATATACATATTTGTTGCATAAAAATTTAAAATAAATACCTATGATAAATATAAATATATTATATTTCGTAATAATACTTTTACTCTAATTTATCATCTTAAAATCACAATATTTAAATTGTTATATTTATTAAACTATGAAGGTGACAACTTTGGCATCATTTAAAATAAAATAATATAAGTGTCATAATCACTTTTATAAGGATCCAAACGGTTATATATTAGGTTATTGGATGATTAAGGTGTATTTATACACTACCAATAAGTTTCGGTCAGGTTTGTGGTCCTTTTAATGGGTATTATTATTTCAATAAAAACTATATTACTTATTTTCCACTTAATAAATAATTTCTGTATCATTAATGTATCACCATTAATGACAATTATTTAATCCCTAAAAATTATAAATAAATTATAATTATGTAGATAATTTTATTATCTTTCTGGAGACTATTCATGTTTTATGTTTTATGATGTTTATCACTAAATTAAAATTATTGTACTTATAATATTTAAGAGAGTGACATGTTGTCACTTTCTTTGGTTTTAATAATAATTAAATTATTTTCATGATCAAAAGTCCAGAAAATGAATCTAATCTGACCCTTAGTTGATATGGGTTTACGTTTAGTCATCCAATAGAATTTTTTCATGTGTTAGGGTAATTGTATAATATTATATTTACCCTTAATTACCCAATTTACCTTTAACTAATGTAAATAAAATTTACCGTAGTTACTATTCATAATTCCAAAAATAAAAAAGTAGCCTATTAACATAATTTGGACCCAATGATTCGAAATATGGAATCAATTTTTTAAAATTCAATACATAGAAGTTTCAGAAATTAAATTAAAATTAATCCTATTGTCGAATGAAAATGGGTTTATGTTTAAAACATTGGAAAAGATTGAATTGATTTAACCTACGAATTCAATGTAAAATCAATGCTAATGACATAAATTTTATTAAATGGTAAAAATATATTCTATTTATACTTTAAAACCATTCCATATTATAATTTAACCATATAAATTATTACGATGAAAAAAGTTGTTTTTCATTAAAATATAGCGTGTTTTTACTATTCATCAAAATATGAAAGTTACCAGAATAATACGAAAAATTTATCCAAAGTAAATTTTTATTTCTTGATTCCAAAGAAGAATTTTATTTTGTCAAATTGAACTTATAAACATGTCAAAAACTAGATTTAAAGTGGGTGCGCCATCAAAAGGCGGCAAAACTGCATTTTTTTAAAAATACTTATTTTACCCGAAAAATTTATTTTGTTCTTATACCATGTTTTAGAAAATGTGTAAGATTAATAATAATGTTATAAAATTAAAAATTTAGTTAATACTATTCATAACGTCTAGTTCATAATAATAATATAATAATATATCATTTTTTAGTAAAACCCGGTATTGCGTACAACACACGCTACTGAGGAAGGTCGCGATTGCATGTAATGCAAGCCAAGTCAGGGTTGCGTGTTGTGAAAGAATCCTTTGTTGTTTCATATAATAGAATCCAACCATATTTCATTTATACATTGAATATATATATATATATACTCAATGTTGCATAGAATAACTATTATCAAAATTGTGTGTAACACGATCTAATAATCGTGTTGCGTATACGGCAAGCTAATACGGTGTTGCATATAGCGCAAGGTAATCTTGGTGTAGCATACAACACAAGAAATTAATGAAATTAAAATAATATTTTTTATAAAATCTAGGGGTGTTACATGGTTAGCCCAAGAAAAACAAATATTGAATGTCTTGGTGGGTATCCTTGACATAAGATTTTAGATGATTATTTATATTCCAAAAACCAATGCCTTGTGCCAATGTTATGGTCTAACAAATCATGGCCTCTAACTCAATTATGATTTATTTTGTATGAACTACCAATATTTATGCCATGAATCAAATTTAAAGTCTATGATATGTAGGGTATGGTTTTAAAATGATATTATCATGTTCTAATACCCTTATAATCATTGTATGTTGACATCTTCCTTGTTTACAGTTAATGGTCATTTGATATCACCCTTTCTTAGGTTTCCTTTCCTAAATTTATGAAGATGGGTTTTTAATAGGGTATTTATAAGAAGATTACAATGAAAGAATATTATTATGGGAGACGTTAAAGATATTTCTTCTTTAAAGACACTAAAACTATGCAATATATAGTTATGTATTTTTAAAATGTATGTAAAATTCATCTAAAAAGATGTAATATATATGTATTAAAACATTAGGTCACTACAGTTGGTATCAGAGAAAATGGTATAGATAACCTTTAGAAAGTAGGATGATAAAACATTCGTGAGATACCTAGAGATATTTCTAAGGAAATGTATAGTGATATAACTAAGGATAAGTATATTGAAGATTCAAAGTATAGGAAAATGTCTTGGAATTTTGGTAAAGGATAGATTGAGTGGTTTTTAAGAAATTGCATCCCTATCTAGATATTACAAGTGCATTTAGATTTGGAAATAATGTACCTGGGAGTGATTGCTCTGAAAATGGAACATTAATAGTGATGTAATCATCACCTGATGCCTGGAAATTGGCCTTCCTATATAAAAAATTTGACACTCCTAGATGATATGTTTTCGAAATTCACAAAATCTTTATGAACCATCAAGAATAATTTGAATAATAACCATGAATTTCCTAGGTTAAGCCTAAGTTTTCATATATTGAAATGAATGTGTCATGATTTAGACATCCCCTAAATTATTTTTCCTAAATATGTGGTCTTTCATTATGTTTAGTGTTTCTCAAAATATTATTTCTTGTAGTGAATGGTTGAAACTTGAATGTAACATGTTCATGTTGAATGAAACCAAGATTGAAATTATTAACCTCTGAATCAAAAGAATATTATGTCAGATATAATGAAAAACCTTATTTATATGCTCAAAAAACATTCTTAAGACATGAATAAAGATAAAACTTCAAATAATAAATAGTGGGTAATTTTTTTATTGATTCCTTCATGAGGCAACATTCACCGTCTTTTAGTGGGTACATTGATCCACTAATTATTTAGGAATGGATCAGTACCAATGAAATAAAATTATCCATTCTCTACTGTTTGGATAATGAAAAAATCATTTTGTTTATCTATTATTTGTTATGATCAGAAGATATAAAGGGTGAAACCTTATTAAGAATAAGATTGAAAAGGAGATAATTAAATCCCTAAAATTGGATGAGTTTAATAGGATATTTTCAGGAAGAAATTCCCTTATATTATACGAAGAAGGATAGAGAAGGAATTTAATGATCTCAAATAGAAGGATTATGAATATATTAATGCCTACAATTATAATTTTACAAGACTTTCATAGAATGACTCTTGTTTAATCATCAATCCAGAAAAAAACAATTGATAAGTGTTTTGGTGTCTTAAGACAAAGTCTTTAAAAGTAATTTTTTATAAGATACTTTAGTAGATATGAAGAATTAATTCAATGTTCACCAAAGGTAAAAATATAAATTATAGATTCCTAACATTTCCTGGGTTTTAGTAAGAAAAGGAATATTGATTTTCATGATAACTCTAATAAATCGCATGATGGAAAAAAATTTAAGTCCCCTACATGCCAAAAATGCGGGGAAAAAGAAGGTGAATCCCTAAAAGGAACTATAGGGTGTTGGAAGTGTGGGAATCATTTCCTTAAAGAAAAATAATGTATATTTGATGTTAATAGGCTAGTAAAAGAAATTAATGGATATAAATATCAATAGATTGAACCACCCACACTCTAGTGTTTTAAGTGTAATGATTTTAGGCATTATACAAATCAATTCCTCAATCCAAGAGATAATGTGGATGATAATCCACAACAACCTCTGAGTAAAAGGAAAAAAGTAAATCTTATGCAATCAAGATAGATTAATTCAATAATGATAACTATGGAACACTTATCCACCCCTCATTAGTTGGAAATTTCAAGTCTTATCTGTATAGATGATCCCTATGAAAGTATTTGTTAGGATCGTATGACTGAGTATGATATACTATATAATACCAACCATATGAATGAAATAAGAATGAGATTCTCAGATATAAGAGGGGAGTGAATTGTACCTTTTAAAAATTCCCATAGAAAATTTTTAGTATGGTTATGTTTAACAAGGTTAAACAAGATAGTTCACAAGACCTATATAAGTTCTAAAGACTTGCTTGATTCTGGAAAAGTGATTCCGAAAATGAAACTTAACAAAAGATACAAAGATTAAGATTCTACCTTAAAGCGTATAGAATCTATCTATATCAGAGTACAAGAGTGAGGAAGTATAAGATACTATACATTCCTCAACAATAAAAATGCTGTGGAAAAACAAAGAAGTAAAACTACAAGTAACAAGTATAAACTATTTTAACCCAAAGAGGAGGGTATCCAAAAACCTTGGATAAAGGTCCCTTGATTTATACCTTCAAGAAAGTATATCTTACCTACACCAGGGTAATCCCTTGATAAGAGAATCAGAGTCTTTCTTGCTATCCTCACAAGCCCTCAACTATGAGGTAGTCGGCATGTCTGTCTTCCTCAGCAAGGAAGCTCTCAACTTCAAGGTGTTAGAACCTCTATCTTCCTATCCCAGGAAGCCCTCGATTTTACACAGTAACAATTGGAGTCGGTCAAATAAAATCTACACAATGAAATGTTTTAACAAGACGTTCAAACATTCCGCATGAAGCTTGAGAGTTGATAAGAGCCTCTCTCTCTAGAAATCACTTCAGGAAGTTCTGAGCATCAAAATTCCAAAAATTCCAAAAGTAATCAGCACATTCCAATGAGCACTTATTTATAGGAAAAGATCCAACAGTCGGCTCCCTCCTCCAATGGTCATATTTCTCCTTGAATTTTGGAGGGACCTGTATACGTGTCACTCAAACAACGGCTAGTTAATAACTGAAAGCATGACATCATTTTGTAATAGAAAAAATTTAAGCATAACTAAACTGATATTCGTAATGAAGTAGAAAATGAAATTTTGGAATGGAAAAGGTTATGTTTTAGAATGGTAGTTAAAGAATAAATTCGAAGTCTATAAACTTAAGAATATTCAGATTCTATTTTTTAGGAATTCAGAACCTAAATTCTATAGAAATTCGAAGTTTGAATTTTAAGGAAATTCGGAGTCTAATTTCACTAGAATTCGGAACCAGAACAAACGAAGTTCAGAGTCTAAGTTCATGAGAATTAGGATTCATACATCATCAGAGTTTGGAGTCTGAATTTAGAGAACTTGGAGTCAGAACATAGAAAATTATGTAATCAGAATTCAGAGTGGAACTTCAGGAGAGTTCGTATCCAGAATTCAGAGTTGAACATAATGAGAGTTCGTATCAAGAATTTAGAGTGAAACTTCATGAGAGTTTGTATACAGAATTCTTAGTTGAACTTCATTAAAGTTTGTATCAAGAATTTGGAGTTGAACTTCATTAGAGTTCGTATCCAGAATTCCGAGGTGAACTTCATTAGAGTTCATATCCATAATTCCGAGTTGAACTTCATTAGAGTTCATATCCATAATTCGGATCCTAAAACAGAATGCTTCTTGTCTAAGTATTTTACGATTTTGAGGTTTTAGATATGAATCTTATTTTTACACTTAAGAAAAATATTGATATGAACAATGAAAACAAGGTAGGGGAAAATTTCCATTGGGAACGAAATTTTCCTTATGGAAGTAAAACAGGGGTAAAATGAAATTTTCCTTAAGAAAAGGTGTTTGTGATTTTCAAAACAAGAGGAATAATCAAGTTATAAGGAAAACTTGATGACTTATCAATCTCTCCCATGAATGAAGGAAAGGAAAAAGTCATAACGTAAATCTTATTGACTCAACAGTATTTTTATTCATCCTTTATTGAACATTAATATGATTATCTACCTCTAAATGAATTATGGATTAATTAAATTACATTTTATATTTTATCAGTATAAGGATGAACCCAACCTTCCAATTAATTTATTTATATAATATATGATCATATATTATGTAAAAATGGTGAATTAATATTTGTAATTTTATATTTCTTCATGTAAGATTAACTTAATTGTTATGTATACCATCATGGGTTTATGAGTTTAAGTTTTAATAGAAGTTAATATTCATTAACACCATTTTAAGGTTTTTTATGATGGACTTTATCAAGACTAATGATCATTTAGGAGAGATTTATTGAAATATAACCCTTTTGTTTTGTATATGTTTTATTAAAAAAGTTATTTGAGGAGGAATGCCTTTACACATTTTGGGCATATGATTAAAGGTGTTGGTAAACATTAGGGATTTTAGGATCTTTGATAATGAAGAAATTATGGGTTACAGTTGATCATGTTATTAATTCATTACACTTAATTGTTATCAATGAATATTTCTCTTTTGATCCTCTTTCAAGAATATAAATTAAAAAAGTGTTAAGGTTTTGTAGAGTAAAATATTAAATTTTATCTGATTGGGATATAAATTTTACCTTGAAATTTTGGAAAAGTATTCAATAAACTTCTTAAATAGAGTTATTTCACTGATCCAACACGCTTGGATATGACTGATGCAGAAAATAAAATTCTTGATGCAGATGCTAAAGCACAAAATGTACTCACCACAGCCCTTTTTTATCAGATCTATCTAAAGGTGATGAGTTTCACCTCAAGAAACTCCATGTAGGATAAACTCAAAAACATTTATAAAGAAGATAACAAAGTGAAGGAGGAAAAGCTACAAGTCCTACACAATCGGTTTGATGATCTGAAGATGCATCTAGATGAGAATGCAGACTCATTCTTCAATCGAATTATTGAAGTGGTTGGAGCAATTCGGGGTCTAAAAGAATAAATCAAATACATTGATATTGTAAAGAAAATATTAAGAAGAATTTCACCCCTGTACAATGAAAAGGTTTTAGCACTTTAGGAAATAGATCTTTCCAATCTTTCTCTGGAAGATCTACTGAGACGCTTGGTATCATATGAAATGAGAGTCAAACCAGAAGATGTTATGACTCGTGTGAGCAAGGAAATGACGTTCAAGGCCATGGATAAACTGAAAATTTAGAAAGATAGTAGCGGTGAATATGAAAAAGAAAAATAAATTCTTTCTCTCATTGAAAATAAGTTCTATAAGGGGGAAGGTAAATTTAAATGGAAGTTACCCCTCGCATGTTTTTGTTGTGGAAAAGTTGGGCACATTGCCTCTCAGTGTTCAATAAAGACCAACGATGAAGATAGTGAAGATGAAAACATCGAGAAGCCTTGAAAAGGGCTTTTCAAAAATAGAGACTTCAAATCTGGAAATAAAATACATAGGAAGATTCTTTTCTGTGAGGAGGAAGATGAGGATACGGAATTTTGTGAAGAAGAAGTGCCCGGATTTAAAACAGGAAAGCATGCTTCCATGATGGCTACCGTTGAAAATTCAGAACCCTCGATCAATAAAGACATAGATAATCAGATTACATCTAATGGTGATTCAAAGACTCATATTAATTATGCTTTTTCCAAGCATGAAAATAAATGTAAGAGATGTAATTAGTGGAAGGAAATTGTTGAAGAATTATCAGAATATGTTGATGAGCTTGAATCATAGATTGAATGACTAGAATAACTACTAAGAGTTCAGTCTTCAATCTTTGAAAGCACAGATGATGTTGTGGAACTAAATTTTAGAATTGAAGGAAAAGAAATGGTCATAAATGACCTTTCATTTAGACTGGAAGAGAATTCCAAGACTGTTGAGGGACTTGAAGAAGAAGTTGTTACTCTTAGAAGTAAAATTGAATGTCAATAAACCACAAATGAGGGAAAAAAGCAAATTTATTTTGGAAGATTTTCATATGCAGAATTACTCACAAGAGCCTAGTGTGGTTCAATTGGGGTTGTAAAAATATTAAGTGATCAAAGACTCACTTGCATGGGAAAGAGTGGAATTGGTTGTGAAACTGAGACATCAACTGCTTAAAGTAAAGAGAGCCAAAAGAAAAACAATATAAAAGTTGGAAATGCTGAAACATTACATGAAATGCTAAAAAAGAATCCCTAAATCCAAACTAAGAGAAGAACTAAAAATTATCCTCAAACTTTTAGAAATGATAGGTAGTTCAACTATTATCCTAGAGAAGAAGGCATGAGGAGAAATTCAAGTGAAAAGACATTTCCTCTCATGAAGTGTCACTTTTGTGGTTATCTGGGCCATACCATGTCATACTGCGAAGAGGCAAGGAGCTACTTGAATGGGGAAGATCTGGGAAGTCAACAAAGTAGACTAATTTCATATCCTCCATCTTAGAGAATAAATAGCTTCAATGGTTACTGTTTTCATTGTTCTAACTTTTCCCATAAAGCTATGTATTGCAGGCAGAGGTACGACAGGAGGAATTCATACAAATCTCAAAGACGGGCCGGTTTTCACCCTCCTAATGGTGTTTTTATCACAAATAGTTTTTCTCCTCTGTAAGAAGATTATGGGTATGAATAATCAGTTTATGTGGAAGAATGTATTAAAAGGCCATCAGTTTTCTATGCTCAATCCAATATCCCATGGAAAGAAAAGAAGAAGATCGAGAAGTACAATCTTACATAAGTAGCCCTCAAAGCTACAAAGAGAAACAGAACCTGGATACTTGATAGTAGATGCTCTTCCCATATGACGGGAAATGCTGACCTTTGGAAGAAAATTGAAAAGATGGTTGATGGAACAGTATGGTTTGGTAATGATGGTGCATTGAATATTAAAGGCAGTGGGAATACTGCTCTCGCCAATGGAGAGCTGAAGAAGACTGAAGTTCTTTATGTGGATGGTCTACATCACAATATCCTCAGTGTAATTCAACTCTGTGACTCAGGTCTTATAGTAACCTTCAATCAAAAAGGCTACAATATAAAGGGAAAAACATGGAATTCCCTTATGAAAGGATGTAGGACAGATGGAAACTTTTACCAGGTTGACAGCAAAGTGAACTCCTACTATTTTCCTGTTGAATAAAAATACAATTTTTTGCATCAGAGGCTAGGTCACATTAACCAACAAGACATGGAAAAGATATCTAAGCTCAAAATAGTCAGGGATATCCCCATTCTGAAATGTGAACAGGAAAAGTATTGTGATGCTTGTATTTGTGGGAAGCTGGTTTGTAGTTCATATCGGCCAAAGAAGAAAAGGTCATCGTATCTTCTTGATCTCATTCATACAGACATATGTGGCCCAATAAATGTTGCTGGAACCTATGGATAAAGGTACTTTGTCCTTTTCATTGATGATTTTAGTAGAATGGCTTGTGTAATAGTGATTCACAGGAATCTACAGGTACTTGATTGCATGAAAACTTATCGTCAGATTGCTGAGAATGATACTAGAAGAACAATAAAAGTCATGAGATCTAACAATGTAGGGGAATACCTATCCATTGAGTTTGAAAATTACCTAGAAAACCATGGAATACAGCATGAGGTAGCTATTGTGAGAACTCCACAGCAAAATGGATTCGTTGAGCGTCGGAATCGACAGGTCAACAATATGGCATGGACTATGCTGATTGAGAGTGGTATCTCTCGCCATTAATGGAAGAAAGTTGTTGAAGCTGCAGTGCACATTCAGAATCGAACAGGGCTTTATATGGGAGAAATGAATACACCATATGAATTGATGCATGGAAGGATGCCTTTTTTGAAATACTTTCCTGTTTTTGGAAGAAAATATTTCATTCGGAATAAAGAAGGAAATCAAGGGAAGCTTGGAGACAATGCTGATGAAGGAATTTTTCTGGGGTATCCATTGAACTAGAAAATCCTACAAGTGTTTCAATAAATGCTTGGGGAGGATTTGGGAAAGCAATGATATTAATATCATTGAAAGGAAACCCCCAAATGATTCCAATAATACCTATACTGATGAGATAGAAGATGATGATGAATGTGAACATGGAGTAAATACAAATATAGAAATAGAGGAAGGTGTAAAAAACACCCAGGGATCACATCATGATGTTGACTCAAAAGGAGAATCTGAAGAAGAAACTGTGGATAGAGACAATGCACCTAAACCGCACAAAATAAATCATAGAGATGAGATTGATCCCTCTAACATAATTGAAGACAAGAGTGCACCAACACAAACAAGAAGGATGAGGAATAACACACAATATGAATTTTTGTTAGTTTCGGAACCATCCTCATTTGAAGAAGATGAAAAGGATGAATCATGGGTGAAATCCATGAATGAAGATTTAGATCTGATTGGCAAGAATTAGACATGGGACCTTGTCCAGAGACCCAATTTTCACAATGTGATTGGTACAAAATGGATCTTCAAGAACAAGTTTTATGAGCATGGAAGTGTTATCAGAAACAAGGCATGGCTGGTATGTAAAGGATACTCCCAAATTGAAGGCGTTGATGTTAAAGAGACCATTTCTCCAGCAGCTAGACAGGAGCCAATCAGGCATTCATTGTCATGGAACTCCAAACAAGATATAAAGTATATCAAATGGATGTCAAGACAGCATTCATGAATGGTGTCCTCAAAGAATAATTCTACATTGAACAACCAGTGGGTTTTTTTCTTGGTACAGATAAAACAAAGGTTTTCTAACTGAATAAGGCTCTATATGGTTTGAAATGGGCACCATGTGAAGAATTCTCCAAAAGATCAATTCGTGGTTCTTGTCTACGTTGATGATATCATATTTGGTGGCAGCATGCAGAATTCAGTGGATGGATTTTCCAATTACATGAAATCATAATTTGAAATGTCTTTGATTAGGGAGATCACATATTTCTTGGGGCTTTAGCTGATTCAAAATAAGGATTAAACTTTTATTTCACACGAAAAGTATGCAAGAGAACTGCTGAAGAAGTTCAATATGCAAGACTCCAAACCAATATCAACTCTGATTACAGTTGGAACCAAACTTGTAAAGCATGAGGATGGGGCATCTATAGAACCCACTCTGTACAGGAGGATAATTGGGAGCCTACTTTACCTGATAGTGACATGGCCAGATATTGTCTTTGAAACCTGTCGATTGGACTGCTTTTAGAGAAATCCAAAGGAGGAACATATGACAGTAGTAAAAAGCATCATGATGTATATACAAGGTACTCAAAGTTGTGGCTTACAATTTGAAGCAGGAAGAGACAGTGAATAATCAACATTTTCTGATGCTGACTGAGCTGGCGATGTTGTGGAGAGAAAGTACACCAGTGGTGGAGCATTCTATATTGGAAATAAATGTGTCGAATGGTTGAGAAGGAAACTTTAAGGTACTTCTCTTAGTACTTATAAAGCTGAGTATATCTCCACCACAAAGGCATGCACTCAACTACTATGGATGAAGAAATAACTAACATATATTGGTGATGAGGTGAAGAAACCAATGGTGATTTACTGTGATAACAAGAGTGTAATTTATCTTATGAAGAATACGGTTAAACATTCTCGTACAAAACATATTGAGATTTGGTATCATTTTATCAAAGAAAAGTTGAACAAGGCGTGATTAGAATGGATCATGTGGGAACTGATGAGTAAGTGGCTGATATCCTGACCAAGCCACTGTCAATGGCTGTGTTTGAGATGCACTGGTTGAACCTCAGTGTTCAGCCACCTCCCATTTCATAAGGAGGTTATGAAATACCCCTCTCCCCAGTTATGTTACCTACTTTTTATTTGTTTTTGGCTATGATGCTGGTTTGTGGGGAAGATACTATCCAGGGGGTAAGTTTTGAGCTGAACATTGAACATTTACCGGTCTTTCGGATTATTTCCAATGGGGGAGAAAAGAATAAATTCGGGCATGTTATGTCATTGGCATGTAATGCTTCTGTGACATGATGATAATTCAGCGTCAGTGATAGGATTAGAAGGAATTCATTGGACATGTAATGATTTTTTGACACTGAAAGAAAATTACTTGGGCATCATTGAGACTTTCAAAACACGGGAACCCATTTCAATCTTCATCTCTTGTTTTCTACACCAATCATTTCTCACGTAGACTTAGAGTGTTGGCTGAGTTGATTCTTGCATTTTTGTTTTGCATGTGGATGGTGATCTATTGAATTTATTTGGTGATTTCCAACAAACCCAAAGGGGGAGATTGTTAGAACCATGTCTATTCTATGAATAAATTGGAGTATGGTTTGTGTTTGTTGTCAATCCTCAGTGGAAGTTCAGAATGTGTGCCAGCAAAGTGATCATATAGTTCCAGCAAAAAACACTATTGATGGTGGCATCGTTTCCCAGTGTTTGCCATTTTTTTGTGCCTCAAAATTGAAAAATGAAGACATGGATTTTTGGTAAAAGAAGGTGGGCCCAAAGAGGAAGTGGTGCGTGAAAAATAAAGGCTTTGCGCGAAATATTTGAGTTGCGTGCAAAAAATAGTGTGGTGCGTGAAATAGTGGATCGAGGTTTTTTGTGAAAATACTATTTCAGAATCAGAACGTTGAAAAATGGAAAAGACATGGGATGAACGAAATATCTGATGATGTGCACAAAAAACAATATCGCCACAAAATATTATGCGCTAGATGATTGGTTTTTCACGCCAAAGTGGGTTCTGCATGCGGGGGTCTCAGATTCCTATAAATAAGACCTAACCCCCTCATTCCATACAGTTGAAGACTTAGAGAAGATCTGAGGTCTGATGCATGAAAAAGGATCACGTAAAGGGGCTTGCGTGAAATATTATGGATTGCGCGGAAAATTCTGGGATGCGCAAAAAAGGAAGAGTTGCGTGTAAAAATTGGGGTTCGCGTAAAATATTCAGTTACGTGAAAAAGGGTGTTGTGGTGCGAAATATTTTTCCGCGAAAAAAAGTAAATTTTTTGCGCAATAGGAAGGTTTTTCATGCAAAGGGTTGGTGTTGCGTGCAATTGTCAGAGAAACTTGTTTTCTCGTTCTGGTTATCTGGTTCAGTGGTTCAGTGCGTACAAGTGCATCATTTCTGGACTACGATGCAAGCAGAATCTCGTGCTGATTAGAGAAAAAGACTTCAATGAAAATCTATTGAAGAGACCTTCAAATCTATAAAATGAGTGAGACTTTAACAAAGGCAGTGAGCCAGGGGGAGTCAACGGGAGTGACCTAAGGGACGCGTTGAGCTATCCCTAAAATTTTGTAAATGCAGTGAGCCTAGGACATAGTGATTGTTCCACAACCTTTGTAATCCACATCTAGTGAAGATTAGTGGAATTTGGTATGACCGACAACCTATCGTCGTATGCTCCTTGGATGTAGCCCTTAGTGGTGAACCAAGTAAAAGTGTTGTGTCATCTCTCTGCATGTGTTTGTTTGTTCTCAGATCTTTTTCATCATACAGGTTTAACAAGATCCTACCAACTTGGGAATAAGATCAATCTCTTTAAAATAAAAAGTTGTCACCCTGATTCACCCCTCCCCTCTCAGGGTGTCCCGGTGTCCTACAAAAACAATTTAAAATTTTGGGTATTTTCTCTTTGGAAAAACGTTTTCTCATTATGTTAACAGGTTTAATTTTAAATTAAATATTTCACTTATGTTAATAAAATTCGTAAAAATGGATTCCATTTTATTAATCATAATAATTTATATTTTAAAATAAGTTTATATTTATTTTTAACCATTATGAGTGATAAAATAAGTAAAAAATAATTACCATGGTTATGGTTAAAACTAGCTTACCAGGATTTAAACTAAAAAGATAAGGGTAAAATGACATAAGAACTTATAAAAACCCCATTTTAAGAGAATATTTAAACCTTATAACCTCTAAGGATCTTTAATAGACCATTTTTGAGCTTTTGGGAATGTTAAAAAGTTGGGTATATCTTTTTCTTTTAAAAAATTAACAGTGTACCACTCACCTCGATTATAAAAGGTCACACACTCTCCTATCTTATTCACATATAAAAACCCCATTGTTTTAGACAATACCAATAAAATTAACTTCCTTAATTCCATCCTCTAATCCTATAATCCTCATTTTAGTCAAAAATCCAATTTAATAATCCTTTTGGTGCAATCCAAAAGAAGTTTTCCAAAGAAGATGTAACATCCCTAAATGAGCATTTTATGTCACTTCTTCATCAATATTATTCAATTATTATTAAAAAATTATTATATAATAAATAATTACCTGCCATATACTAATATGTTATTATTTTAATTGTATAACCTAAATCCATCTCAAATGGGTTACAAAATCGATATTCATGTGTACGACGGACTACCCCATCGTGAATGTATGTTGTTCATTTACCATCACCAACTATCATGGATGGTTATTATGATGGATTAAATTTTTACATAATATATTTATGATATTATTATACCTATTTATGTATAATACCACATATACCTTCTTACCTCTAAACCTATTGGGAAAATAATAACATCGCTCATGTGCACGGTGGACTACTGCATCAAGATTTGATGTGATCTGATTTTCATTTCTAATTTACTTGGATGGTAATAATGATATATTAATTTAATATATTTTATGTATGTAACATAATTATACTTTTCAAGCTATTATATCACATGTTCCTTCTTAATTTCCATTATTTGGGGGATATGATAATGTTGTTCATGTGTACGTAGGACTACCGCCTCAAGATGCGATGTGATTCATTCTTCACGTATTCTTTATATGTACGTTAATAAGGATAGTTTAAATAAAAATATGTAATATATGTGTAATAAAACTGATTTTTTAATGGTAATAAATTATCTACCCTTATTTATTTCATTCTATCAATAAAATGGAAATGGTGTTCATGTGTATGTATGATCTATCTTCTCCATGAATTTTGTATTTCGTTTTCCATCTATAACTATTATAGATTATGATAAATACATATATACACAATATGTATGATATTTATATAATTTTTAACATTATATATATTATCTAACCATGATAAAAGTAATAGGACCAAAAATAATTAATCAAAAAATACCTGAAAAACAACGTAATTATTACAAGAAATGTGAATTAAAGAATGAATCAAGGATAAAAGGGTAATAAAAGATCATAAATAGATAATATATGGTATAATATAAATAATTATGGTTATTTACAAGATTTATAATAAAATTATATATATTATATAGGATTTTTTAATGTTTATTAAATAAGTCAAGACTTAAGGTGTGGATTTTCACCTCACATTTATTTTCTACGAGACACATGACATATTCACCATGTGTATATTTTATATGGCATATATACTGACCATGAATATATCTTATTATTAACAAGATAATTATGTGGATTGATGTATCTATTTTAGGATCTCTATCATGGGTTTTAGACATCAAAAGTTACCAAAGCGGTATGGGGTTTTTGTCTCAATTTACCTTCATTGGGACATAAGTAATGTTATGCACCTGTCTTATAATATGAGGTGTAAATACTTCTATTTTCATAGGTTATATAATTAATCTCTATATTTTCTTGATATTAAAAGTTTATTTTTTTATTATTATTTAATGGGTCCTATTATTCAAAGAAACCAAAGTGGAAATGTTTGATGTTACAATCTCATTGTTTATTGGGATTGTTTATGTTTACATTTACGATGATGAAAACATATGATCCACCTGTCATGAAACTCAGGAATTTAATTCTCTTATTTTAATATCATGATAATACATGTTTTCTATTCATTTTACTCTCTTTAAATACTCAATATATTATAATAATTTTTTTATAGAAAGTCGACTTTATTTCTATCTTTGCTCGAAAATCTGTTTTCTTCTAAAATAAAGTTTTCTAAAAAAATAAAAAATGTTTTTAAAACTTTCCAACTTATTTATTAAATATATTTGTACCCATTTTTATCTTCTTAAAAATTTTCTTAATCAAATAATTATTCCATTTTCTTAAAAAAAAATATCATTTTTATTTGACTAAAAATATAAAAGGGATGTTTATGTTAATGGGTACATTATTAACATGATTTTAACCATCATGACCATTATTTTTATTGAAGAATCCTTTATAATTTTAAAAGGTTATCTTTAAATAATATTTTTTTATATATTTTACATTTTAAAAAAATAAAAGTGGAAAGTATATTTTCCTCAATAAATGTTGTAAATTGTTTTTAAAGATTCATTTATAAGTTTCCAATGTTATTTTAAAAGAAAAGGATTTTTTAATGATTTTTGTATTAAAAAAAATTCAAAGTGGAAAGTCTATTTTCCTAATGAAATGTTACAATGATATTTAAAATTAATTTTCCATCAAATATGATATCCTTTTATGTTACTTATGATTTACAAGGATATTATCCATGGATAACATTATTATTTTTCTCTGAATGGTTTATGTTTATGATGACATGATGATTATTAAACCCTTTTATATTCTATAGGTTATACAATAATAAAATGATAATGAAAATTGATTTCTTATCCATAGTTTATGTTATGATTAAATGATGAAATTATTAGAAAACCTATATTTTCACACCAATTATGCTATTATGAAATGTTTATGAATCCCATTTTCTCATGGGTATTGATATGATGAATGTTTTATGATATTATGGAAAATGTATGTATCATTTTCATTATGTGACGGGTGGGACTTATATCTCCCCTCAATGAATTGGGTAATGATTAAAGTTATATGAGATAAAAGGGTATTTATAAGGTCATCTCAAGACCAAAATAGGACACACTAAAGGCTATACCAAGCTCTAAATAAAGTATATGAAAGGTTATCCCAATACCAAAAGAGGGTACATGGGAGGTTATCCCAATCCCAAAATAGGGTACACGAGAATTCATCCAAACCCCAAAGTAGTAACATGGGTAGTTATCCCAAGCTTAACATATTATATATGTCTTAGGGGATATCCTTAACATAATATTTTATATGCTTATATATATTCCCAACAACTTTGTCTTTTTCCAATGTTATGATCTCATGGCTCTTGTTCTTTGATTACATTATGATTCATGTCTTATGAACAATGAAGATTTATTCCATGACTAATTTTTATAATATATTATATCTATGGTATAGTTTTCAAATTTTATTCTCGTATTCTCATACCTTTAAGTGCATGATATGTTGATATTTCCCTTGTTTACCCTTTTAAAGCTTCTAAGAACACCCTTTCTTATATTTCCTTTCCCTATGTTATGAATATAGTTTTCAAGTAGGGTATTTCTAATAATATTACTATGCGAGAAGATATTTATAGGATATGTTGAAAATATTTCATGAAATACAAATATTTTGTGTCTATTATTGAAAGACACTAAACCAATATGGTCTACAGAAATTTATTTTTTAATTTTATAGAATATTTATCTAAAAAGATATAATATATACGATTTATAAAAAAAATATTTACATGAACATTTGTATATTAGAGGATCCAAATAGGTGATTTAGAACCTCCAACCCCTCTTCTTCTTGGAGTGATGTGTTGGTGGATGTGATTGATAACCCTCTAGTAAATTAATCTTCTCTCACATGGAAATATCTGTTGTTCTTATCTAACCTTCCAAGGGATTGATATATCCTCATGTTTTTTTTTTGATCTAAACAATTATTTTATGAATTATAATATAGGGTTTCCAGTTTTATCTTCCTCACCTTTGATTTTCTGTTGGTGATTCTCATTTTAGGTGATTTATTAATTATGTGATTAAACATAAGTGGTTCTATAAGACTATTACCTATAATTAAAACCTTAATTTATTTAATAAATTTAAATCTATTTTCAACTAATTTACTCAACTTGAATTTATTTTATGTTTTAATTTGAAAAGGCTTGGATTTATTAAATAATACACCTCTTTAAAGGCTTGATAAATTGGGTACATTTAGTTAAAACTTATAGTAAAATGAAATATTATTTGATGTTAATCCTTGAGAAAATGAATTTAAATGAAAGATTATTTTGAAAGGCATGAACTTGATTAAAACATAGGATTTCATTTTGAAATTTAAATGGCATTTTTAAACTTGAATTGGGAACTTTACTGTGAACTTATTTGAAATGAATGATTTACAGTTAAGAATTGATTGTTTGATTGAATGTACATGTGTTTCTAGGTAATTAGTGGGTTGTTGGGACAACCATGCTAGGTTATTAAATCCATATAAATATATTGACGATGAAAACTCTAACTAAACCAAATTCAACATTATTTACTTAATGGTTTGTTGATTAATTATCCTAATGACCTAATCCTTAAGGATGATTTCACACAGATTGAGTTGTAAGGATTGACTGAGTAGTTTTAGGATCCTAGATAATGAAACTAACAAACTTCAGGGCTTATAAACATGTTAATTTGTTTTAAATTTATTATTACATTATATTTATTAAAGAACTATTTTATTCAAACCCTTATAATTTTATGAAAATGTTCATTTAAGTCTATTTTTATTTACATTCCAATAACTAGATTTTAAAGCATGTTTCTTATAGAATTATTAAACTATTTTCCATGCATACCTTTATGTAAATTAATTCATAAATTATTTATTTTTATTTTAAATGCTTATGGAATGCATGGTGATATCATACTAGGTTGTTTATATCATACCCTAACTTTACATTTTGGAATTTATAGATTATGTTGTTCTATTTCTAGGAATAAGAAGAGAACAACATGGAGGTGGTGGGTGTACTTGATTCATGAGACCTTTAGTGATGGTGGTGACTGGTGGAGCTATGGTATACTTGTTAGATATGGTTTTCAAGTCTTTGTCTTGATGGATGTGGTGTCATTTTATTTTGGATGATGCACTATTTGAGTCTTATATCTATTTTCATATGGTACATTCATCCTTGAGAAGTGTTTTTCAAACCAACTGTCTATTTTATTCTTTTTTTTCTTGGTTTTTTGTTCTTGTGGAAAACCTATTCCCTTTGATCTCAAAAATGATGCGAGGCGCTAGTCACCAACCCATGGGGATAAGGAACGCACTATGTTCTATTTCAGGACTACCTTGGGAATTAGTGTATCAAGGTATCTAGGTTAGTTCTTGATAAGTTTAAATATATTTCCTCACACAAAACACTAAACTAAAAGAAACTATGATATATTTTATTAAGATCAAAATACAAGCACTAAATATGACCATTATAATTTAGTTGTTAAGTTGGTGGGTATAAATAGAGGTATCCACATTATACTATATGTGTAGAAAGAAAAATAAATGTCATTTTTAAGACTAATTCATTGATAAAAATCAATTAGATTATCAAAATAACTAAGGAAATCAATTTAGGAATAAAAATATATTTTACTAAAAATTTAATTTTTATACACTATTAATTTTATTATATTATAGTTAAATAATGATTTTAAAAGAATATAATAATAATATATTGAATAAAATAAGTTGACATGTATCCAATATTATTACTAGGTGAGTGATAAATTCTTTTTATCCTTAAAAGATTCATTTTTTACCAAAATTATATGATCTTACACTAAAATTAAATTTTTTCACTTTTATAAAATTAATTAGATAAAATGACTTGAATATTTTTAATCATCATGTTTAGATTTTATAATTCATTGTCTACCTTTATTCTTTCCCATTCGTTAGAAAATGAAAACATCGTTTCTACAACCATGTGGACTACTTCCTCCCTAGACATCATGTTTTGTTTTTAGAATTGACATACATAGATAGTTATAAAAAATATATTTTATTAATAGATATTATTTCAAATATTAATAAATTCTATGAATATTTTTCTTAAATTATGAAACAAAAAACAAAGATCATTATAACGTAATCTATTTTTTTCTGGTAAATTAATCGAAACAAGCTCAGAATCGATTTCATAATCACATATCATAACTAAAACTCTCATGGAATGATATTTGAATTTTATAAATAACTATAGAACCAATATTTTATTATATTTATTAATTATATAATTATTAACTTTTTACTAAACAATTAGGAGAAATATTCGTATCATGAAACCGATACAAAATGAACATAATTCTTAACAATGAATAATGAAAAAATACTAAAACTTGCTAATATATGTCAAGCTAATGATTATAAATGAGTTATATAAATTTATTTTATATTAATAAGGTTATTAATTAATTAATAATTTTTTTGTTTTTTATATATGATTTTAATGTTATTTCACGGATGTCAGGAGTAAAGATAAGGGGTTCTCATCTCAAAATTTCCATCTTTGATACATTCTTTGTATTATGTGCTTATTTTATTTTATATGGTTTATATAATAACTATTATAAATTTAATAACATTATTAAATTTAGATTACTGGTATTTGAAGTTCAATTTTATTTTCAATATTAAAATCTAATTCAATTAAAAAGATACAAAATCCATATGGGTTTTTCTCATCTCAATTTTTCTTATTTGAGACATATGACATATTCACTATTTATTTTCATATATTTAGTATATATAAATTCTATTTATGTATTTTTATCATAATTATAATTTTATTAAATTTTCCTAAAAATATATCTTATATTTTATCTTTCAGTTTTTTTGTATTCAAAAGTTACCAAACCCATAAGGGTTTTCGTTCACTCAACTCTATTTCATTGAGATACAAGATCTGTTATTTTACTTTTTCATTATATTTTTTTATTCAAATATAATATTTTATTATATGTAAAATTATATTTATCTCTTAGGATATTGAAAATTTTAATCCATATATTCTTACCTGATGAAATTATTTTCACAAAAAAATTAAATCTTATTGAGAATAGTTATCATCATACATAAAGATTATTTTTATTCATATCTATACTATTTCATTCCAAAAAAAATTTACTTTTTTTTGGAATCAAAAGATGTATTATCACTTATAATATTAATTTTTATTATTAAATATTTTAATAAATTAATTTTTTACACTTTTTATGACGTGGGTTTCAATAATGGTGTTTTAAAATATTAATGGTTTTTCCTTCCAAGATATTATGTTTTCTCTTCAACTCCTAATTTATTATAGAAAACCATTATATTTTTTAAATAGATATAATATTGAGAGTTAATTATAAAAAATTATTTAGAAATATTATCATTTAAACTTCACTAAAACTCCCTTTTAAAGTGACTTATAACTTTATTTTTTATAATGCTACAATTTTTTTATGAAAACTATTTTTGGAAATTTGATTCTATTATCCTATTTACCTGTAAAATTATTATATAATTATGAGTAATGTTCCATTAATCCCCATATAAATTCCCTTCTAAAATATTTTTTTATTGTGATTAATATTTTTTTATCAATTGATCTAAATTTTGAACTCATTTTATGTTATACCATTTAGAAATGTTATAAAAACCATTTCTTTCTATGGGGTTTTTATGATATAATATATTTTTGGCTTAATAGGCTATAGATGTGTGTGGATGCTGATGGGTGGGTTATTATATCACCCTAAAATTCATTATATATGGTTTTATACCTCATTATATAGTTGCGGGAATCGATTAGTCATGATTTCTCAAGTATGGGAACTAGAAAGTGATGTTTTCTCTACTATATTATAGGAATTAAAAGTTTTGTATACTCCACTATAATATGTGAATCAAGTAGTGACGTTCAACCCATTATATTATGAGAAATGGTTGGTTATTAATATTCCACTATGTATTATTTTTAATGCCTATTCTTATGCTATATTTCTATGTTATACGACTATGTTATGATCTGTGGATCATTATTATTATGTTAAGATTTTTACACATTTATTACAAGGTTTATGTTTAATTATTTTATATTTAATGTACTTTTATTATACACTATAGAAAATTATTATTTTTATTTGTTTTCTAATAAGAATTTTCTCCCATGATCTAGTTTTCTCAAAATTCTTATGATCTTAACCATGATGACATGTTGATTATTTTTACCTTTCTTAGTATTTTATCTCACCTATTCCTTATGTTTTTCATTCTCTAGATTATAAAGATATTTATATCCAAGTAAATGCCTAGGATAGAATCTAGTATGATGTTATTATTGATAAATTTTCAAAATAAATTTTTTATATATCTAAACATCAATGACACTAAACCTTTTTGTTTTAGGTTTTTATGATCATTAGTGAGATATAATGTATATTTTCTAAAAATATATGTATATTTGGTTTGAGTAATCTCACTTCGTATCAAAGATATACAATAAAGTATTTATTTATAACACCAAATATGGAAGTTCAAGTATGGGGTTTTTCAATTGGTATTAAATTAAGGTTTAGTTGTTTTTTGAACAAGTTTACTTTTTTAGGGATTATTTTAGTTATTTCATGGTATTAGGACTAGAGAACATTGATAAAACCCTTGTAATAAGACAAAATTTTAGAAAAACATCCTAAATATTTGATAAATTATAGAGTGTGCAGTTTTTATGAAATTATTTACTTATCTGAATACAAACAAGTGGATAAAGGATCTTATACAGATACATTTGGGGGTAAAAACATAAAAAACATTGGTTGAGTATTAACACGATATTCACACTTTTTAGAATAGGTGAGCCTAACTACACACCTAGTTTAATACTTATTGGGGGGTATGACTTAGTAAATTTACATGATCATTTAAAATAATTATGAAGGATTTAAATGAAATTTAATGTTTTATTATATAACAAAATAAGTTATATAACCTAATTATAATAGTACTATGAATAACTTAGATTAAATCTTTTAGATTTATAATTTAGTTTTTCACATCATTTATGAGTTTCTTATTTTTTTTTTACATTTTCCTATTACACTATTATATATCCAACTATTCAAATACATGGTCTTTATTTTATTTAAATAATGGTTGGATCAATGTGAAATCAAGTTAATAAGGTAAAAATGGGAAATGTGGTGATTATCCTAAATAGAAACCAAATGGGATAGAAACTAGTGTTGAAAATATTATTGTCATTCTCACCCAGCTATCACAAGTTATTATTAACAACCTAATCATTAATAAAATCCAAACTCACTAAAAAAATATAAGGATGGAATTACATAGAATTTTATGTGAAAATAACCAAGAATTAAATAACATTAAATTTTATTCATTTTAAGAATGTGGTAAGAAACACCCAAATGAATGTCTCAAAGTAATATGGAAATGTTTCAATAATATAACTATTCAACATTGAGATCATGATTATAAAAGAGAGATAAGGAGGCCTTCTAATATAGTGGAAGGTATATAGGTCCCAACTAGGGTTCACCCAAAATTAAAATTTTCTAATACAATGTGTTTGTTCATTATTCAAATTGATTCTCTAACCCAAGGGATAATAAGGATAATATACTTTAGAAACCTCCTAGAACAATGGAACAAGTAAGGGGTTATTTAATGAATATCAAAAAAGTGGATCATAATAATTAGGTTATTCTTATTATATACTCAATATTTATGTATTTCTTACAATAGTTTTTATCTATACACTCCATTATAACTAGGATGTTTTCTAAGTGTGTCAAATCACCACTCAAAATATTTAATATTGTCTTATTTGATAAAACTTTTAATTATATGGTTGTTGTGTCCCAAGTTGGTGTTATGGGAATGTTCCTCATGAAAATATTATAATTATTCCTTTATATTAATTTTATTTGTTTTTGGAAATGGATAGGTTATCTCTACATTGAATTCATATTAATTAAAAAAAATCTAGAAATCATGTTTCATATTACAAATTATACAATTATCATTTATCAATTAAATTATGACTAAGAAAATTCAAATAAAATTATTTCCATGGGTTTTAATACCCAACCCTAACGGGTATTTATCTAAAAAATAGAGAGAAAATAAATATTTGAGATATTAAAGAGAGAAAATATTTTTTCCTAGTATTACATAAAATAGTAATATAGATATCTCATTTGAAATTACATCTTGAGTCTAGTATATTTTAAAGTTAACCTTAGATATTTTATTAGTGATCGATAATTAAAAAAAATGTACAATTTATTTAGGGGGTATAATTTAATACAAACATATTATAGCATTAATATTCCTTAAAAATTTACTATTTTTAATAGCCTACCTCACATGCAACATCGAACTAAAACACACCATGATATATTTTATGAAGACAAAATTGTATATAGAAAATATAATCTTTATAATATATCTATTATGTTAATGGATATAAATAGAGATAATCACATTTTAAAATATAAGTAGAAATAAAAAAAATCATTTTTAATGTTAATGCATTAATAAAGTTTGATTAGTATAACAAATGAAATCGTTTTAGGAAAAATAATATATTTTATTAAAAATTTCCTTTTTTAGATGTTGTGAACATTATTATATTATTGTTAAATAATTATTTTAATGAAATATGGTAATAATATATAAAATAAAAAAATTAAATTATTTCAATTGTTATTACTATTGAAGTAATAAATTCCTTTTATTCTTAAAAGATATATATTTCTTATAAAGTATTTTTTATGCATTTTTATATTAAAATTAATTTTTACCACTTTTAAAAATTGAATCTAATAAAATTATTTCCAAATTTTTAATCATAATTTTCAAATTATTTTTTCATGGAAATTTATTTTTTATGAATAAAAGTAAGTTATCGAGTCTAGTATAAATTTCTATAAAAATAATTAAACTATTGTTTTCACAAAAGTATTTTCATGGTCATGGTGTAATTTTTACCTGAATAAATTAAATTATTATATTTTAAATAATGAAACTATTGTGATTTTTAAACATATAAAAAATATATATTAAAACTCATTAGTAATCGATAGGGAATGATAATAAAAAATCAATATTTGAAAAAAATACATTTTCCAATAAAAATTGTTTTCATTATATATTATGTTTCCATTTCAAAGATGAATGCGTGAATTTTAAAATTTAAATTTTAAAAAATGATATTAATTTTTTTATTTATCAATAAAATATTATCTTATGATAATTTTTTTATGTTTTTCTAAAAATATTGATTTTTAGGTGAATAATACAAAATACCATTTTTAAAAATTATGTGAATTTTATGAAATCATTTGGGTATAGTAATGAATTTAAATTTTATGAAACCTTTTGCCATTATAAAATATGTTTTTTATAGTAAGATCATAAATTTCAAAATATTATGTTTAATTTAAAAAACTATATTAGACATTTTATATCTTTTGTTATTTTTTTCACTAAAAGTATTTTTAACGCATTATACATTTTTTTATTTTAAAATTATTTTTATCATGTTAATATGTTTTTTTTAAATGGATTTAATATTTTAAATCTCTATGTCCAAATTATGTATATGGTTTATTTTATTTTTATTCATTAAAATAAATCATTTAGGTAAAAAGTATTTATCCCAGTAAAAGACAAAATTATAAAAGGGTTCAATAAAAGCAAAAATGACCTAAAAAATTGAAAAAAATATCCAAATAATTTTTTGATAATTATATTGATATTACCTAATCATCCATCCATTAATTTCCACTTTTTTATAAACCTTCAATGAATAGTGAAACTCTTATTATAAAAATGTCACCTCTCTCACTTATAAAAGGTTCCCTTCACCAACCCAATTCCATTCACACCAAAAACCTCTTAGTTCAACCAGATTATACCAAAATTCCTATTTAAAACTATTATTTAAGTAATTTAAATTTTTTAATACTCAAAAGAACACTCTTTAAATGATTAATTCATTTTTAAAAGGAGTTATTCCTATGGGTAAGGTAAAAATTCTCAAATCACTCCTTTTCATTTATATTTCCTTAAGTATTATTATTCTACCTCAATGTATATTATAAATTCCTAAATAAAAAACATTAACATCATTAATATAAAATAAATTATATTTATGGATCAATCATTACCATTCTTCCTCTCTTCTCCTTATGAAAAATGAAAATGCCACTCATGTGTACATGAAGACTATAACCTCCATGAATGAAGTATTTTATTTTTCATCAACACCCCACATGGATGATAATAAGGATAAATTTAATTAATAAATATGATATTTATGATATAATTATGATTATTTAATGATAAATTATTATATACCCTCATTCCCTCTCATTTACTAGAAAATGAATATGTCGCTAATGCATACATGTGGACTACTGCCTTTTTGGACGATGTATTACGTTTTCATCAATGAAATTTATGGATGGATATAAAATATATATTTTTAATATATATGATATTAAGGATTAATATATTTCATAAATATAGTTTTGAAATAGTAACACCAAAATAACCAATTATTATATAGTAATTTTTTTATATTAATAAATTACATGAAACAAAATCATCCCCAATTTCATCTTCTTGAATCATAAATAACAAAATTATGGAATGATATTTTAAATCTGTAAATAATGAAAATATATATATATATATTAACTTATTTATAATAATATAGGATTTATTAAAGTTTTAAAAAATATTAAGGATCGATGTCACCATCAAGAAACCCATATGAATGAAAAAAAAATTTATTAGCATCTAATGATTAAAATAAACTAAAAATAACTAATATATATGTGAAAAATGTTTTAAAATGAAATATATAGAAGTTATTAAATATTAATAAGTTTTTGAAATAATTTATTATTATTTTTATTTTTATTATATAGGATGACAAATGCATTTCATTGAAATTGAGAGTTAAGGTAAGGGTTTCTCATCTCAAATTTTTTTTCTCCAAGACAATATTTGTATTATTCACATATCTCAATTTATATAGTTTATAAAATAAATATTTCATATATTATATCATAATTATATTTATATTAATGGTATTTAAATCTCAATTTAAATTTCTATCTTATATAATTATTCAATTAAAATGTTTCTAAATCTATAAGGGTTTTTATTATCACAATTTTCATTATTTGAGTTATATGCCATATTAAACACTTATTTTATTTGTTGTGAAGTATTTACTACCTATATTTATTTTTATATCATACTTATAATTAAATAAAATGTATTGTTATATCCATATAAGGCTTCCTTATTAAAGGTATTTTTATTCAAAAGTTCATAAAGTAATAATGGTTTTTGTTAACTCTAATCCTTTTCATTGAGTTATAATATTTTTTCATCAAATTATTTATTATAAAAATTGTGTATTCTATAATAAGGTTTTATTATATTCTACTTTCTCTTTCCATCTATGTAAAATTAAATTTATAATACAAATATTTTTCCTTGATGAATTTCTTTCACATTAAAGTATAATGTTGTTAAGAATAATTCTCATACTCTTTAAAGACTAATTTTCTCCCATATATATATTATTTCATTATGAAAATTATTTTCTTTATTAATTTTAAATCCAAATATGTATTTTCTCCTTTTATATTCATATTTTATATTTCCTTTTTTCAAAAATATTCTTTATTATATTTCTCACAATGCGGATTTCAACTAAGGTGTTTCAAAATATAAATGGTTTTTTCTTCTATTATGATATATTTTATCTTACACTCCAAATTTTATCAAAAAATATTTATATATTTTTCAATTATAAAATATTGATATTTATTTTCAAAATATTTTTTTTCATGTCAACTTCTCAAAAATATCTTATAAAGGTGACTCATAAAATCAACTTTTTTATATGTTGAAAATGTTTTGGGAAATATTTTTTTTATTTCAAATTTTTTTTACACATTACCTCAACAATATATATCTTCTTTTGAGTAATATTATTTTAATCACCCAATAAATTACCTTATAAAATACTTATTTTTGGTTATTTAATTTTTATATCAACCAATCTAATTTTTGAAGTCATTTTTCATGATACCATTTGAAAATGTTTCAAAACCAAATTTATTTCTATGAATTTTTCATGATATGATATATTACTTATTTTATTAGGAACGCATATTTGTGGATGTTTATCTTTAGTATCTTATATTTCCATTCAATTTATTTTTTAGGATTCTATATCACAATCGATAGTTATAGGGATCGAGTATTAATGCTCACTCTACTGTATAAATTAGGAATTGATTCATGTATAACTATGTTATGTGAATCAGGAAGTAATGTATTCCCCACTATGTTATGGGAATAAGGTAGTGATTCTTACTCTACTATGAAATAGAGAATGTTTATTGATTCATGATCTACAATTTATGATTTATTAAGTTTATTCTTAATTCAAATTTTTATGTAATATGCTTATGCTATAATACATGTATTATGATTATTTTTTCCTTGAATAAGAAATCATATACCATGGTATATGTTTTATCATTTGAGATTAAATGTCATTTTATTTTTCCTTGTAGAGTACTCTTATTTTTATGGTCTTTTTAATAAGATATTTCTATGATGATCATGTATTCTCACATGATTATTATCTAACATTTTATAACATGTTTATGAGTTTTCACATATTTATATTTTCATCACACCCCTTAATCGTGTTTTCAATTCTATAAGTTATTAAGATGAATATAAATTATGATATTTATAGTTGGTTATCTTGTATATTCAGATTGTGTAGAAATGTTCATAATAAAAATGTTATGTACCTAATCTCAAAAGACACCAAATATTTAGGTGTAAAGATTTTGTGATCATTTATGATATTTAATGTTTATATTCTGGAAATATATATAAGTTTGGATTTATTTGTATCACTTAGTAATAAATACAAAAATAAATAATTTTTTTAACACTAGTTTCAGAAGTACAGGTATGGGTTGATTTACTATATGAGTAGGAATATATGCCTAATTCTCCATAGATACCAAAATACGCTAACGAGTTTACTATGTTGGAATGGGAGTATCATCCCATTCCATTCATCCTGTAACTATCAGCATATATTGATGATGTTCATATACAAGGGCAGAGATATGGTTTTCCCCATTTTTGGATTATAGAATATGGCAGCATGCTTCCCCTGGTGTTGATGGAGTATGATTGAAAGCTTGATAGGTGGGAGAAAGAATTTATACTATTAATCTACTAGTCATTTTTATATGTCGGTGTGGTAACTATAATGTTTCTATAGTATTATTGTGGAATTTCTAAGAGTGAATAGGAATAAAAACCCATTTGTGAAGTTTCACTAATGTATACTAGAAAAATATTTCTGTGGAGGCATTAATATGGTAACCCCACCCCTAAACCTTTTGGTTTTACACCCTAGGTTGGATCTCTTAAGTGCTCGAGTATGGGTGACTAGATTAGAGATTTACTAGTTAGCATCCTCACCATGTTTTTGAGGGGTTGAAGTCATAAAAAACTATTAGTAGTGACGGTTGATAAGATCCCTCCTAGGTAATTAAAATATACTAGCAAAGGCATTGGTGAACTCCAAAACCACTATAAGGTAAGGGAGGCTAACATTATCGTGTTTTGGGGGTAATCTCTAAAAATTTCTTTTAAGGTGGTAGTGGGTTCCTCCAACTTCCCTATAGCCTTCTGATGGCAAGGTGGATTGGGGGATGATTTAGTGCATGTAGGAACCTTCGGGCTAACTCAAGTTTTAGGAAATTTTAGTGATGATGGTACTCCCTCATCAAAATAGTTGTTACTTCTTATTAAAGATAGTATGTTAGTGAATGTTCCCACCTGTTTTTTAGGGTCACAACCTTTACAATAGAAATAATGTGAAATTTCTTTAATATTGGGGACTCCATCACTTTGGATCAAATGGGTCTCTTAATAGGGGTACCTGGTACACATGAACATTATAAAAATGGAAACCTATCAATGAACTATCAAAACTAAGAGTATGGATATCTAATTTCATTTACAGTAAAAGGATTCACATCAGGTTATCTATTTTTACTTGAAATATTCATTTAAAATGGAATTTTGATTGTTTTTGGGAAACACTATTGGTTTCCTCATCCATAAAGATTCAATTTAAGTGTCATTGTAGGACTGTTTTCAAAAGGATGGCAATTTTTAGGGTTTATAGCTAGTGACTCTTTTTAATATGTATTGGTCGAAATGGCTAGATATTGGGTGAATCTGCACATTTTGAGGCACAAGTACTACTTAATTCAAGACTCTATTTTAGTTTTAAGAGGCATTTTATGAATCCTTACCAAATCCCAATATGAGATAGGTTACCCATCTACTATAAATTTTTTATTGACATATGATGATGTGAATGTTAAAATATATCATAGGTTCTCCATCTTTTTCTTACAATTTAGTGGTGCTTAGTTTTTAGTTACTATGGTTTAAAGACACATATTTAGGACCACTGGAGTTTATCATCATCCTAGAAGGTGGTAACTATTAATGTTGTAAGGATCAAGCCCAAAAGGGGGGATTCATATATATCCACAATAATATAATAAGAACCCACATAGTTTGGTTCCTCTTATAATGACACACCAAACCTTTTATAGTCATGTGATAATAACCCATTACAAGCAGATTAAATTCATATGGAGTTGAATTTTAAGTAAAAGATTCTAAAAAATTGTTGGTGTGGTGATTATACATAAACTTACATTTTTGTTGGATTGGACTCATAGGGTATATGATCCCATGATATGAGTGGTTGGTTTGGCTAGTGTGGTATGGACCATAGAATAACTCATAGATAATATGGCTCATATAAAGAGTACTTAATGAATATATATAAGAAATGTGACCCTTCATATGGAGGCATGATTTTTTTGGGATATAGCCCAATGAGATGACTAATTAATATTATGGGGTTATATACCACTGATTAGGATATGAATTCATTAGTAAAATGGCCCAAATAAGATGGTTTTAGTGTATTATGGCTTAAATGATAATTATATGGTGATTATCTGGGGGGATATGGCCCAATGGATATATGTGATTTTTCGATGTTGTGTTTGAAACATATATAGGCAGATTACATATCCATGTTAACATGATGTAAATCATATATATATTGAGGTTCGTAGTTTAGGGTAATGTGATAAGACTATGCCATGTAATTTTACATCATGAAATAAGGATGTTGTTGTGTAGTTTTACATCATTTTATTAGGATGTTTTCAAACATTTTTTCATCATGTGATAAGAATATTGTTGTCGTAAAGAAGATGAAAACAAAATATTGAGTGGAGATTATTCATTGGTTTTGCCTTAATGGATATAATTACCAAATGAATTATTGGGATTTGATCATTAATAAGGGCATGCTGTGTTGGAGATTATACATAATTAAGAGGCCCATGATATATGTTTCCAACTTCCATCCACAGTTCAATGGTGTAGAATGTATAGACTCATGAAAAAGGTGGATCCATGGTGTGAATATGTTAGGTCTTACACATTGGTTTCCCATTATGAATCTATGGAATTGGGAGAGTATGAGTGGGGACTATGCATTGATGAGTGTAGTCTGGTAATGGGTTTTCCTAGATCATTTATGTCTTTGGGTAATGAAATTTTCTATGAGAACCATCTTGGGTCTTATACCAGAAAATAAATACTGAGTTCACATGGCTCAATGAATAATATCATGAGACAGGATGAGAATGTAAAACTAGGAGAGACTTCTCCTATGTTCCCCTGATAGGGACCCTAGTTTTCATGGTAATCCATAATTGTGATTCCCATAATGGCTCTACCTATTTGGGAGGGTAATTCCCATCCCTTCATTTATCAAGGTATTAAAAAATAAAAGGAGGGTACTATAATTCACCAAATATATTGATCGTGTTTATCAGGTGGTTTTCAAGGAGGAATTGATAATTGAGTGCATGGGTAGGGGGCATGGGTGAAGATATGTTTCATCAGATTTAGATCATTCACGCTACCCTTTTATGGTAGAAGGATTGGATTATTTTCCCTATAAAGGGATATAATAGGTAGTTTTACCAATTTTAGGTATTAGGGGGTTGTTTTTTCCTAGTGGAGGGATATTAGGATGCTTCACTATAATAGAGAGTAGGGTAGAGGTTTTCCCTTATTCAGATTTTGGAAAAGGATCTCAGTTATGTGGATGTGAGAAAATGGATTCCCTTTTATGGTTTTAGGAGAAATTTTTCCTTTGTATGGATAAAAATGAATGGTCACTATTGTACGGTGTTTCATAAAATGGGTTAAGCATGACTCTCCTTAATATGATTCTCTATAAAGAGGTATGGAAATACGACACTATAATGTGATGAAATTGAGGTTACTTCACTCTAGTATAAGAAAATAAGGTAAAATTTTTTCTCATGGATGTTATTATGTTTAAGTGACTTAATGAGACTCCCTTTAAATAATTATCCAAGGTTTTAATCTCTATAGATTAACTAGTGATCAAAGGGAGGCCTGAGTGAAGGAAACATCAAGAATCTCATCAACTTCTATCCTTTTTTCAAATGAGGACCCTTGGGGGTCTATTTATATTCTATATTTAGAATTAAGGAATATAGGAGTCGAACCCATAAGGTAGTGCACACTTGTAGAACTTGAGCACAAGAACAGAGTCTCCAATGGGGGAACCCATGTTACTGTGGTGGAATTATTAAGTCTAAGAACCAGGGGTCTATGTGAAAAAATAAGGGTGATGAAGTCAGATAACTGAGGTATGAGTTATAAAAACATGGTTATTAAGGTCCAGTGTTAGTTATTATGCATCGATACCAAGGGGATAATGGTTGATCATTAAACCTATTTATCATCCTCATTTTTATAAAATAAACAACCAATAATGTCATAATTAATATAAAATTTATTTAATAAATTAGGAATTGATTTTTTTCCTTCCAAGTTAATGGAAGAAGATCACTCAATCCCTTTGATTGAAATATAAATTTTTGATTAAATCAATATCCATGGTAGTTTTTTGAAAATTTCATTTTAGAGAGTCATAGAATGATAAATCAATCATATAAGAAGATGGAAGAAGTATAAATCATGCTTGATGAGATATCATGACAAATTTATCATATTACATAGTCATTTTCAGAGGAAGGTTTTTGTCATTATGACATTAACTTCTCTCTTTATGTGTATCTTGACATGTTTCTAAATGATAATCTTGAACATTAGGTAAGAATCCCAAATTCCACTAGGAAAGAGTCCTAGGGGGTCACACATTATGTTCATCTAGAATCTCATAAAATTATATCTTGAATTTAATATTAAGAATATATTTTTCTCAATTTATGTAATAATAATTATTTCTGATTTATTAATCAAATAAATTCATTCAAAATAAATTCAATTTTAAAATATTTGAGTTGAATTATATCTATATTTTATTATCCAAAGGGTAATAAAAATAATCATTTATCCTCAGTTTAATGAATAGTTTAATGTAACTATTTATTTAATTACATGAATACTAAAATAAATATTTACTTACTAGATGAATATTATTTATTTATAAAAAAATATTTTATTATTTACAGTTTGATAAGTGCTATGGTGGATTAATGGGACAAGTTAAGGGCCCTAAGGAAATGTTATATTGTATTTAATATAATTTAAAAAATGATTTATTTATTTAACAAATGATAATTAAATATCTGCTTGTTAAGTGATATAAAATAGTAATAATATTATTATTCTTATTAGAAATTGGGAATATTTTAGACATAGTATTTGATAATGGGACTTAGCATGGTTATAAAATATTTAACAGTAAATATATATTCAAATTTGCACTATTTTTAGGGTTATATAGTTGTGAAAAATAGTGAGACTCTATAATTCTCTCGAACCCAATAGATAAATATTCATCCCTCCCTCCCAAGAACAAATAGAGAACCATATAAATTTCTTATTACAGTCAACAATGATCAATGAGAAACACTAGGTTTCTCTGGTCTAATATCTAGATTAATAAGGGAACTGGTTTTATATTTATGGATCATGAATGGATACAACTATAAGAATCATAGCTAGGATTTTCCACTATAATGATGATATAACAATATATGATACTATATTGATTAAACATGATTATTATATAAAAATAAATTATAGTTTTAAATTAATTTTAAAATAAATGTGAAAGATCATATATAGAATTTTACATTTCAAATTAATTGTATAATATCTACTAAAATAATGAAAACCCTTTATTGGGCACTTCCCCACCACTTCTGTTGTGCCTCAAAATGTTCTGTTTTTATAAAATACTTTTTCATGGTGAAAAAATCCATGTTTTTCCATATTCCCTTTACCACTGGCTAAAGAATTCCAAAAAGTTCTATCATAACATTCTTCAATTCCTTTAGTGGTGAGTATGTAGTGAATGGAATGTTTCATGTTTGGGATATATGGATTTTACAACATCTCAAATATAAAATCAAAACAAAAGGTTTGAAAGCCCCAAAAATTATGACTCCAATGTAGAAAATTGTGCATCAATTGAAATTTGGATGAGCATAAATAAGTTATCAGATGATTTTACATTCAACAGTGAAGATTAGCTAGAAAAAAGATTGTAGAATAGCTAACATCATAACCATATCTGCATGACATCAATAGCCACACCACAACACTAGTGCATCAACAAGATATAATAAATCACGCTTAGAAACATTTAATTATCACATCATCAATAAGGAATCTCCACATCATCACTAAAAGTTTTAAAATTATCAAAAGGTACATAGTAGTTTCTATAAATTAAGAAGTGGTCCCTAAAATTTTGAAAATTATAAAAAAACACCTCAACTTTTTTTATTTATATTATGGTATATAGTATTCAGAATTATTTTAAATTAGTCCCTAGATACTTCAACGCTCAATATGACTCATATTTTTTGTAATAAAATTGTAAAATCCACCATTTTCGACCATTTTGAATGAAATGACATTCACCATTTTTCAAAATTATACTCTTTTTTAAATTTAATAGACAATTAATGGAGGGATAATTTATACGATGGATTACTATATGAAAATAACCTTTCAATGTTGGTTATTTTTAAATTTTAACCTCTGTTAAAAATTTACTTTCATGTTACTATTGTAAAAAATAATGGTTTAAACATTGGATAATTAAAAGTGAGGTTAAAAATATATTTCCATATCTGTTAAAATGAAAATCGAAATTGAAACCCCTTTATATGTATATATAAAAAATATTTCTACATTTATTTTAGAGTTGAACAGATTTAAAAATAATTTTTTAGTGTTAGTTTTAATTACAAATTGACAAAAAAGGCCTAAATAAATATTGATATCTATTTGGGATTTCACTATCAATTTTCATTTAAATCTATCTCGAAAGAAATTTTCTACATTGATTTTATTTCAATACAGACATGGAAAAGTATTTTGATAACATTTTTTAAAAAAAATTATAACTAAATTTAATTTAAATATTGATAATTATTTGTTTTTAAATGTTTTTTCTTAAAAATGACTTTGAAATCCACTTTCAATGCTTTATTTTTAGTAAAACTCACATTGAAATCACTTTAAATATCAGTCATAAAAATAAACAGTATTAAATATTAATTAATTTTTTAAAAAAATATAATTAAATATAATATCCCAGGACCTATAATTGCAAAAAAATATAAGTGAGCAGTAAATAGGCATCAAAAAACATAATGGAAATTTGAATACAAAATAAATTTAAAAATGTTACACATACATGGATATTTTAAATATATATTTATGAATTAATGAAACTTTCCAAATATTATGAAAATAAACATTAATGTTGGTTTAAGTCTCTCTATATATAATATGAGTCATCATAAAAATGTATAAAAATAATAAATTTTATCAAATTATTAATAAAACATATTTTTTAAAAACATAATATTTTTAATGGGAGTAACCATTAAAAATAATTCTCCATTATGATAATGATAATATTATATATAAAATATAAAAATAATGACCACATTCAACACTTTATTGTTAATAATGACACTGTGGTTACGAGACAACACTTTGAAAATAAGAAACACTATATATTAAAGAAAAAATAGGTGTTAACTAATATAAAAATTAAATACCTAAATATCCAAATATTTAATTTAATTTAAATTTTCTATTGATAAATAAACATTGTTAAAATATTACTATGAATTATTTTATTTTGATATATTAATTATCAAAACAAATGTGACAATAAAATTTTAATATTAATAAAATAATATAAAATAATAAAACTTAATATTTCAATAAGTTTTGAACATTTTTATGGACACCACCATGTAAAGAGATTGACCAATATATACTATATTCAAATTGGTATAATACATATAACATCTAATATCAACAAAAGTATAAAAGATTTAATATTAAAGACATTATACTTAATATTAGTTCATAATTGTATAAGTCTTTTCACTTATTAATGAATAGAGGAAACTAACACTTAATCTCGATATTTTAAAATCTATTATATATATATAACTCTATCTACCTTATTCAAATATTTCATACCCATTAAAATATATTTTGTACCCATAAAAATGTTAGTGCAAGTGTTTTTATTTTGGATTTAAATATTTTGGAGATAACTAATTAGATAATTAATAAATTCTATGACTATAATTAATGAGATTAAAATTGAATTTGAAATTTATATACATGTAAAATAACTACAACATGGGTACATAGATACATCACTAGTAACAAGATCCATGATATCATTTTTAAATATTCTAAACACATATTATCACCCATATATATCAAAAAACATTTAAGACTTATAAAACATTTCCATCATAGAAGAATCTAGAGATAATTTTTTTATCTTGATAGAAATATAGGAAGTATCTGATGTTGTTAGTTTTTTGAAATTTTGTTTATTTTATAATAATTCCTTCAATTTAAAATACTATTATATAAGGTAAATATAAAAAATATAACAAGTAATTTCAAATAAATAGTAGATAAGAATCAAAAAACAAAACATACCTTATATTTCAACTAAAAAATAAGCTAACTAGCCAGAGTATACAAATGATGCATTTTATCTCTAACTTTTGACACATCCCCAATAGGAAATGACACTAGAGTAGTTGGATTAATGATATGATGAACCGTTACTCTTACCTCACCCAAATATTTAAGCTGATTATGTAAAAAACCCACCTAGTTATATATGATTTGGTAAGCTACAATAAGTACATGGGGATCCCAAATATGTAACATAAAGTACACAATTGATTCTAAATGAGGAGGGGGAGGATCTTGGTAGATAGGAAACACAATCTAAGTTTGTCTCACCATTTCTACAAAACTATTATGTATTGATGATTTAATTTGACAGTATATTGACAGAATTGTCTCCCACAACACGTATTTTTTTGAAGCTACTTAATCCATGTATCATTTCTTCTTGGAAACCATAATATTATGACAAAAAAATTTAAAATTGGAACTCAACTCAAATCCTATTATGCATCGTGAGTTATTGGGATTTCCTAAATAATTCTCAAGAATATCTATCAAACCCTCAATGATAAAGTCCCCCTTCATCACTTTATCCTAAAGGTAGTATTTAAATTATATATGTAGCGTTTTTCTTAGTGTGAACAGTTTACAAATTAATAATATTCAAGTAAAATGATAATCAATTTCAGAAAATATTATCTACTACTTATTTTTATGGATATTTAACAAACTTCACTTGTTTTTTCATCCTCAACCTTTTCCATTTTTTATAGTGAGTGGTTGGGGATAAAGGGTCGAACTAAAACTCTTCAAATATATTAATTTATTTAGCACATAATTCTTTAGAAATTTTTTAAATCATCTGATCCTCCAGTAAAGGATACCCTCTATGTGACAAGGTGTGAGTGAATAAATTTTGTTATTGGATTTATTGAAAAAAATATTATTGAGACCTATTTCATAATAATAATTGAATAATTATTTTTTTAATATAATTTTTTTTATAAATTTATTTTAATAGAAAATTATTTTCTTATAATAAAGCCTATTTTTAGTCCTAGTGGACCGATTCAGACACATTTGATAAGGGGAGAATTAGGTGTTGTAAAATTTTAACCAAATTCCAAATATTATTTAAACCATTTAAATTTTTCATCATTTTAATATCAACTATTGGTTAATATTATTAGATCATTTTTCCTTTAACAAATCATGTACTTATTTAAAATAAATTGTTGAATGTAAAGGTTAGCACATGCATTTTTACAAGGTTCTACCCCTCTCAAGAATTATATTCCTTGCTATTATTTGGATTTCCAAACTATGGAATCTGCATTAAAATCATTCTATCAATACCAGTGTAATTTTTCAAGGGATTATCCTGAAATAATGTTACACCATATTACATAGGTTTGGTATCACTATATTTCATAAGTGGTAAACTACATCATCCCACATTACATATTCAAACTAGAATCTCATTGATTCTTCACAGCACTTACTCCTTAATGTTGGGCCCTCTATGATAATGTAGTTTTAATAATCACAAATAATGTCAATATACAGATTCTATTCTTTCATTCCATTTTAATATTTCAAAATAAATCAATTATGTCATACCGAAAAATATACTTAAATAAATCAATAACCTATATTCATGAATCAATATGTTTACCAGTGCAATTATACATGTATTTTTGGATAACAATTAGTCTTGTAATGATTCTTGTAAGACAGATACTCCTTAACCTTTTGTAGATTCCCTGGAACCGATGGTATCTTTGAAACACCGATGTTCTACACACCGAAGATGACACATCGATGTTCGACACACCGATGTTCGACACACTGAAGATGACACACCGAATTCGACACACCGAAGCCGACACACCGAAGTCGAAACACCAAAGTTGATAGACTGATGTTACTGAAATGAGGACAACACATCGACGATGACTCACTCATAGTCATAAATAACTATTTCAATTTTATTAATACAGTTTTATTTCTAATAGTCATATTTAGATAAATTAATGTTTCTAGCATTATTTAATGTTGTCTGTAAGACTATTTGTAGAAAGTATGAGGTACATGAACGTGCGGAGAACATTATGCCTAGTATACCTTGAAGTATAAAAGGACTTCAATTAGAGCTCAAAATAGACAAAGACACAGAGATATACAGATACACACAGTGCTTGAAGAACACACTGAAATAGAGACTGTGAGAATACGAAAATAAGGGAATTAAAAGCTTGATATCACAAGAAGTTTCTAATAAGCAACATTTTTCTTATGCTCACAGTACATCGAGATATTAAATAGAAGAACCTTTTTCACACTTGGAAGCTGGATTACTAAAACTGTGATACTCTGTTTTGAATCCAACTTCTAGAAGAGGACTCAAATTTCATTTTCTCTACATCCAATGACTCCAGATCTCTACTGCACATCACACAAGGATTTCTAAACTCCAATATTCCTTATTAAACTCTGTTGTGATCTTGTAGTTACTATTTGAGTAGTGTGTATATCAGTTTTGTATCACACACACTATCTCCTGAGTTAAACTGAATTATAACAAAATATTCTCACTCTCAATCTCTTATTACACTTATATCCCATGTAGAACTATGGAAGAGATCCTATGAGATCTATTTATTTGTTTTTCCCATGAATAACTGTGGTAGAGGTCAAGTGAGACCTGGACATCCTGTGTGATGTTGTGAACCCCAATCAAGGGTGTGGATCACAAGTTTATTAATATAAACTGTTTGGTGGAAGGTGATCACCAAGTGAAGAGGACTGAGTCTCTACTTCAGACTGAACCTCTTGTTTTATCTATTGTGTTGTTTATCTTATATTTTTATCGGTTTTATATTTCTATCATTAAGATAAACAGAACATTGATAGTCAGTTTAGCAATTTTTTATATCTGTTTTGAATCGGTAGGTTTGTTTCAAAATATTTACTAATTTTTAGATTTGGAAATCTGATAACTAATCAATCTTTAGAGAACCAAATTGAACCATAAAGACTTTTATAAATTCACTACAAATTGACTTTGTGTTTATTTTCATAGGGGTATATTATTTTGTAAAGAAACTTTTTTAACATATATTTTTATAGATACTTAATTCACCCCTTATTGAGTCATCTACTCTGACCAATATTTGGTATCAAATGTGTTTTGAAAGTTACTATTAGTTTTTCAAAATCATGTCAAATGTGATTATAGTTGTGTTTCAAAGATCTTCAAATTTATTTTATTTATAAATTTTTATATCTTTAAAATTAATTTACAACTTTTATCATGGAAAATATATTATAAGTGTCTACTACTAATTGAACACCTTTCGTTAATGGAACTAATTATGCTCAGTGTAAGACTAAAATAAAAATACATCTAGAAATTATGGGATTCGAAATTTGGACTGATATTGAAAGTAAATATCCAATACTTGAAACTGCTATAAACACTTGGGATGAACGTACCAAGATTTCCTATAAAACTAATTATAAAGAAATGAATTCTCTGTACTGTGCACTAGGAGATGAAGATTTTGACCGTATTTCTACTTGTAAAAATACACATGAAATTTTTTCTACTCTCTCTGTTTCTCATGAAGGATCAACTAATGTTAAAGAAATTAGATTGAATAATTATACTATTAAATACGATAACTTTATAATGAAGCTTGATGAGTCAATTTATGATATTTATCTCAGGTTCAATGAAATTGTGAATACCATGATTTCTTTAGGAAGAGAAGTAACTGCCAAAGAGCATGTCACACAGATTCGGTGATGCCTACCAAAAAGATGGCACGGAACATCTGTGTCTATTAGATAATCAGGCAATATTGATAATATTCCATTGCACAAATTGATTGGAAAATTGATGATGTAATAAGAAGAATTGAAGGTAAATCAAGAGGATGATGAACCAAAACAAAATTCTATAGCTGTCAAGACAACTGCATCCAAAAGTAAACATAAAGAGAAAGTTTATGTTTTTCTTGAATTCTTAAGTAGTGATGAAGTCACTTCAGATAGTGATGAAGAAATGGCCCAGTTAACTAGACAATTCAAGAAATTCTATAAGAAAAAAGTTCTTCAGAAATCCCAGTTACAAAGGAATGTACAATAATAAGGGAAATTGGAAAAATGATTAGAAATAAAAATGATAAATTAGAAGAGATAATTTGTTATTAATGTAAAAGGAAAGGGCATGTCAAGGCTGACTGCCCAAAGATGAAATATTAGAAAAAGTATGAAAATAAGGATAGAAGGTATAAGAAAGCAATGAAGGCCACCTGGAGTGCCTCTGAGGACATCTCAACTGAATCTAGCTCTTCTCAGAATGAGAAAGATGATATTTCTAATATGTGTTTCATGATAAACACAGCTAACGTAACCTTATACTCTCCTTCAAATAATTCTTATTATTCTGTAAGTGAGTCAAAAAATATGACAAATGATGAACTATTTGAATATTGAAACATGTTAGAGGAAACCGGTAATGAGTTGAACGATAAATATAAATATTTTAAGAAACATCATGATCTTACTGTGAATACTAAATTTGAACTTACAACTGAAAAGGATAAAAATGCACAACTTCTTAAAGAGAACAATGAGTTAAAAATGTCTAAAGAACAATTGAATAAAAACATAGATAATTTTACTAATAAAAAAAATACTCTTACTCAAATTCTTAGTAAACAAATATCTCCCAAGTATACTTTTGGGATAGGATATCAACCAAGTCAAAAAAAATTATCCAAATCACATTTCGTACCCAAATTTTAAAAATCTGCTACTTTTTTAAAAAACCATAATTGTACTACAATTTCCAGTTCCACAAATTCTTTTACTGTATCCAATTCTTCATGACCAAACAGAGTTTATTTTTCAAATACTCTATATTCTACATATAGGAAACCCATAAGACAGTTGTGGGTTCCTAAATCTTATATTACTAATGTATGTGGACCTAGAAAAATATGGGTACCAAAGTCTTTTCTTGGTTAAACTGTTTTGTATGTAAACTGCCTAAAGGGCTCCTACAAAAAGTTTTAATACATGGATAGTGGGTGTTTAAGACATATGACAGGGAATTTTTCAATATTAAAAATTCTTATCAAGATTATTGGAGGACATGTCACATTTTGTGACAATGGTAAAGTAAAAATCATCAGTCTAGGCCAGATTGGTAACCCTAACTCTATTTCAATTTCTAAAGTATTGTATGTTGAGGGACTGAAGTATAACCCGCTCAACATATCTCAACTGTGTGATGGTGGATTTAATTTTAAATTCAAAAATTATTCATATCATGTTTTCAATGCCAAGAATAATTTAGTATTTACTACTTTTAGAATTGATAATGTATATGTTATAAATCTAGACACACTAGCCTCACAGAATGTATCTTGTCTAAATAACTTTCACAAAGAGTCATAGATCTAGAATAGAAGACAATAAAATTCTAATATACATTCTATTAAGAAGTTAACTATATTTATGTTCTTGTAGATGATTTCTCTAGGTATACCTGCACATTTTTTCTGGCTCATAAATGTGGAGCTTGTTTACACATTACCAAGTATGCTAGGATTATAGAAAATCTTAGTGGACTTATGATTAAATCATTAATAAGTGATCATGTTCGTGAGTTTGAGAATCAAGATTTTGAAGATTTTTTCTCAAAAAATGGTTATAATCATAACTTCTCTGCACCTAGGACACCTCAACAGAATGGTGTGTTATAAATAAGAAATAGAAAATTACAAGAAATTTCTCGGATTATGCTTAATTAATATGATTTACCCATTAATTTCTCAGGTGAATCTGTTAATACAGCCAGCTACATAATAAAAAGAGTCTTAATTAGACCCATTTTTATGAAAACTCTTTACGAGTTGTAGAATAATAGGAAACCCAAAGTAGGTTATTTTAAAGTATTTAGATGTAAAGTTTATATTCTTAATACTAAAGATAATTTAGATAAATTTACTTCTAAAAGTGATGCAGTAATATTTCATGGATATTCTAAATCAAGTAAGGACTATAGCTTCTTTAATAAAAAATCCAAATGTGTGGAGGAATATATACTCATCAAGTTTCATGATGTAAGAACTCGGGTTTTTAGAACGGGTCAAAATCCCGACCCTGTTTAAATTTTTGATTGGTTTCTGAGGAAACTGTAGAAAATGCGATGTTTCTAGAAATTTCCAGACTACATACCATGTACATTAAGTAAATTTCATGTATATGTTAATCAAGTGACCGGCCGTGTGCTTTCCGAGTACATGCCTTGTGTTGATCGTGTAGAAATTTCTTCCTACATGGCGTGTAGTTTAAAACATGTCGTGTACACCCGACCATGTGGTGGACATACATGGCGTGTAGGCCAGTTGGCCAGGTGTAACCAAGTATACACCATGTCCCCCTTGAACACTCCATGTAGTATAGGCATGTATAAGGGATATACATGGCGTGTGGGTAAGTCGGTGAGGAAGAGAATAGAAACCAAGTACACATCGTGTACCCATAGGTAAACGCCGTGTACTCATGTCGGTAGGTCTAGAAAGTAAGGCGGCATAATAATCCATATTATGAACAGTTAAATGAAATATACACGGCGTGTAGTCATGAAGTACACGATGTGTACATTCTTTTTTCGCTAAAACGGGAAGTAGCCTCATTTTTTAGGAAGAACTCAATTCCTTCGTCGGGTTGAGCGGGGATAGCTGGCCAAACCTATTTCCTTCTCCCGATCATCCGTCCGAGACCCGTTTTAATGTTCGATTAGTGCGTTCGAAACCCCTTGGTAAGGCCTCAATTCCTCTTTTCCCATTTTTGTATAATTTTTGTTTTAGATCGAGTTATAGAAGTTTGAACTGTATTGAATCTTTTGTAGATTTACATCTTTTTAGACCGAATTGGCAGTTGGTACCAGAGGAGTAGCATCATACGAGTCTCAAGTAGGTGTTACATACCTCGTTTTGTGTTTTTTTGGTGTTTTGGATGATGCGGCCTTCGACGCATTTTCGGGTATTTTTAGTGGGACTCGTTTTACCTGCTATTTCATATTGAATTTATTGTTGGACCTATGGGATGCCTTTGGGTAGGCTCGGTTACCAGTTGCGTGAGCGGGGCCGAGTGAGGGGTTGTTGCTCATCAGGGAATTTTATCTGGGGGATGCCAAAATGGTTTGAATTGAGTTATATTGTTATAAACTATTTATTTTAATTTATTGAAGCCTGATAAATTGTTAGAGGCATTTAATACCTCAGTGCTGGTATGGGACAACACCTTTCATAGTGCAATTCAACGATTTAGTTTGTTTTTCCTGGTTATGTTTTCTATGTAAATATGTATATATGCAATTTTTGAATTGCGTCTGTTGGACCCTTTGGGTTGTGTTGGGCTAGGATCGGTTACGCTTGAGTGATGTTGATCACAGGTTGGGATCGGACTAGGTTACGATGGTTGGTTTTGACCACAGGATTGGGCGTCGTGGACGTCAGCTTGAGGTAGTATGACTGCCGGGTTGGGCATGCCCCAGGTTACTAGGATGGTGATTCCATCGAACTTGAGCGACATGGTCGTAGGGACACGAGGTGTCAGATGTGTTGGTGGTTAGGTACTATTTTGGTGATTACCGCTCAACCGGGACTTTGAGTAGTGTGCACACAAAGATACTCCATGATGAGGTGGTTTTGACCACTCGTGTGGGTAGAGGCCCCTGTAGTAGCGGTTAGGTATTTTGGTTGGGGGTGCTTGATATAGAAAGCCATGTGGGAGGTGACGAGCCTTCATGGGATGGGCGTGCCTTCCGGACATCGTTACTTGAGACACAGGGTGTCAAGAGGCATAGGGTGTCGGGTTAATATTTTTGGGTGTGCCTTCTGGACTTAGGTACTTGAGACACAAGGTGTCAGAAGGCACATAGTGCAAGGTTACTATTCTTGGGTGTGCCTTTGGGGCGTCGGTACTTAAGACACGATGTGTTTGGTGGCACATGGTGCCGGGTAACATGACAGAGATTCCGGCGTTGGCTGAAGCAGGTGATACTCCATGGTGGCTGTTGAGAACTAGTAGAGTTTGTGTTTAATTGTGCATTGTACTATTTACTTATTTTCTTATAAATGCATGACTGCTTAAACACATATATTTGGTACGCACCGTTTGGTGGTATCCTACTGAGATTGGTCTCACACCCTGCACGGACCCTTCCAGACGTGTGTAGACTTTATGGATTTACATGCAGGAAAGAGGTCATCTTCAAGAGCTGGGCTGCATTAGTTATTGTATGGAGATGGTATGGACCTTGAGGTCATACCTAGCTGAGGTTTACTTGGTTTCGTTTTACTTTCTTTATCAACATGCTTACTTTATTATGATGCAACTGTTGGTTAGCCATTGGCTCCATTTTGTGTATGACTTGCTATGGATGCGTGTTTTACTGTTCAGTAGTAGTTACATGTTATCAGCATGTTGTTGTGTTATTTTCGCTACTGTTTTTATATTTACTACTTCTGATGTTTATCTATATTGATTATGCTTCCGCTCTATGGGTATGGTTTGAGTCTGCTGGGTCTTTTATTTCACTGTATATTTATTATTATTCTCGGACCAGTACCCTTAGTATGATCCTCCAAGAGGGTATAGCCTCCCCACTATACCTAATAGACCCTTGCTGTTAGTTGGAATCCTTTGGAATTTGGGGAGGTGCGCCTAAGGTAGTGACACCAAACCCGTTCAGCACTATTCGGGTGGCTGGCTGGGTCCGGGTCGTTATAGATGAAGTAGATACACTTGATCCCAAGAACTCATTAGAAAATATTGAAGAGGATATGTCCAATCTAGAAGAAAATGATACAACCTCAAATCATCATGTGAATGAATATGTGAAAACTTCCAGTTCAAGAAATTCTCCAAATCCTAATTGTAGTGAACCAAATCAACCTGAACAACTATAAATATCAAGTCATACGTTCTCTAGACCAACTATAAACCTTAAGAATCATCCCTTAGATGTTGTTGTTGGAGATTTAGATAGAGGAACACAAACCAGATCTACCTTGAGAAACCAGGTTGAACATCAAGCCTTCTTGTCACAAAATGAACCTAAAAATATCAATGATGTAATCAATGCTGAATTTTGGGTAATGGCCATGCAAGAAAAACTTAATCAATTTTAAAGAAGTAAAGTTTGGAAACTTGTATATGGACCTAAGGATAATTTGACCATTGGAACCAAATGGGTGTTTAGAAATAAGGTAGATGAAGTTGTAAATATAGTTATAAATAAAGCTAGATTAGTTGCACAGGGATATAATCAAGAAGGGGGAATTGATTATGAGGATAATTTTGCACCAGTAGCTAGGATTGAGTCAATTAGGATCTTACTTTTCTATGCAGCACACTTAAATTTTAAACATTATCAAATGGGTATCAAAAGTAAATTCGGGAATGGTTATATAATTGAGGATATTTTTGTTGAACAACCCCCAGGTTTTACAAATCCACATTTTCCAAATCATGTGTTCAAATTATCAATAGGTTTATACAGTTTGAAACAAGCTCCAAGATATTGGTATGAAAGGTTAAGTAATTTTCTAATTTCTAAAGGTTTTACAACAGGTCTCACAGATCCTACTTTATTTATAAAAAGAATTTAGAAAGAAGTTTTAATAGCCCAAATATATGTAGATGATATTATATTTGGATCTTCTAAAACAATTTATGTAATGATTTTTCAAACATAATGCCAACTGAGTTTGAAATGAGTTTAATGAGTGAACATAAATATTTTCTTGGATTTCAAATATTTTAAAATAAAGAAGGCATAATATTAAATCAAATTAAGTACACAAAAGAACTTTTGAAAAGATGTGGATTTGATAACATTAAGAGCAGATAATCTCCTATGAGTCCTACATGTAAGTTAGATCTTGATGAAAATGGAAAAATAGTTGATGAAACTACTTATAGGGGAATGATAGGGAGTTTGCTATACCTAACTACTAGTAGTCCAGATATTATGTTCAGTTTTTGTATGTGTGTGATATTTAAAGAAAACCCAAAAGAGTCACATTTGAATTCTATTAAAATAATTTTCAAATACCTCAAATATATAACTAATTTAGGATTTTTCTATCTTAAAGGAAAAAAATTGATTTAGTTATCTATTCAGATACTGATTTTGGTGGATGTAAGTTAGATAGAAAGAGTACTTCTAGAACATGTCACTTTTTGGGAAAGTCGTTGATATATTCGAGAAGTGAAAAGAAAAATCTAGTTGCATTATCAACTACTAAAGCATAATACATTGTTGTGGGTTGTTTTTTTGGACAAATTTTGTGGATGAAACACACCTTATTTAGGACAACTCTTCTTTTTATTACAACTTAAACATGCTTTATTACATAAAACTTCACTTGATACAACAAAGAAGATCGATAGGTTCAGTGTCTTTGGGGATTAGGATCATTACATAAAAACTTTAAACTTGAAATACAACATCTTTATTGAAAACTTCCCTTACATGACCACTACATTCCTTTGTACTTAGCATTGCATGGGATAACCTGAGGACATGCATAAGAAAAGGGTGAGCTATAAAGCCCAGTAAGGGAGTACACAATGAATAACATGAGGAGTAAAATACATGTTAGTAAATAGGAACATCAATAGAGCATAAGAGTAACATGAACATAAAGGCATAATAAAGCATGATAATCATAACATGGAAATGTGGCAACAACACTTAACATTGAATTAGCATGAGCCAAGGCTCATTGCACATGGAGCATGAGTAAACCCTCATTGCAATTGAAGCACGAGTAAACCATCGTTTCACTTGAATTAGCATGAGTCAACACTAATTTCACATGACGTATCATGATACTATACTTTACCCAATGCATTGGAGCGCTATAAGGGCGCACCCTTCTTAAACATTTCATTTCATGCATAAGTGTGCCACATGGATCCTAAAACATGGATTCATAAAACATAATAATTTATTCCACGATAAAGGAATGTGGAATTAATACATGAAACTTTTCAATCAATAAGTAAATGTTCATAAAGGTGAATACCCTTGATGGAGAAATGGGCATGGTATTCACTACACAATGAAATTGGCTTAGAAAATCGGTTCGATTTTGACAGCGTAACGGCGTGACATAAAAATTCATAAAAAAGGTTGATTAGAGAGAAAGGGGTTACTCATCATATTTACATGTAATGTACAGTAAGGAGGTAAAATAGATACATGTCCCAATAATTGAAAAGGAATTTAGATTCATGATACAAAAGTATTGCTTGAATGTAAAAGAAGAGAGATAAGTTCCTTTCGGAATTTCGGCATAGTAACGGGTGTAAATGGGAGGCATTTAATGAGAGAGAAAGGGGTATCCCATCATTAAAACAATAAGAGGGCAGTATGGGGGAGGTGTGGAACCATACCCCAACATTCATAATTGAAATTAAAATGGCAATACAACTTAAAGAAAATTGAAAAAAAAGAGAAAGGAAGAAAAAACCCTTACTTGGAAGTGTGCTTCCAAAGGCTAGGGAGAGGCTTGTGAGAGGCTTATTGGGAGCTTGGGGCACCTTGAGAGGATTATAGAGGGAGTAGGGTAGAGTTTGGAAGAACTACAAGGGCTTTGAGTGAGGAGGAAGTGGGAGCTTGGGTGGGTTTATATAGGAAAGGTGAGAGAATTCTTTATTATTTAGGTTTGGGACCCCTTATATTAAAATAATCCAAACCACAAACCATCCCATGGTATTTGCCCATGGTTTCTGGAAAAGGAAAGAGGAAAACAATATTTTACATGGCCAAGGTCCAAACTTATTACAAAATTAGGGTTTTTTATGTGGAGGTGAGTCACACTCCCATGGAAATTAATTTATAATGGAAAAGTGTTGAATAAGTCTTGAGGGCTCCATTAATGCTTTGAAACGTAAGTCAAACAAACCCAAAACCTCATTATTTTAATGATAAAACATATATTGGTCGAGCATAAGGATTATGGTATTTTATTACATCACCATTGGGTCATTATGATGTCAGAAAAAACATTATATATTTAAATGGTATTTAATTTTTACCCAAAAATTTGACTGTCTCAGAAAATTATGAAAAATTCACTGTTGGATAATTTTGACGTCCTGATTCCAAAAATAATATTTATTTTATCTAAATAATTTTCTAAATATGTTAATTTTCACTTTTAAAATAAAAACCGACATTTATAAAAAAATTCACGGGTTTTGATAGAAATGGATTTCAAACCTTAGTAAAAATTTTAATTGTATTCATAAAATTATAAGATCATTTATATTTAATAAAAATTCATTTAATTTTAATAATAATATTTTATTAAAATATTATTTAATTCAAAAATCCTTTAATTTAATAAAATATAATTCTTAATTAAATACTAACTAAAAACACCATTTGTATTTTAAAATCTATTTACAAAGTATCAAAAATGACTAGAAATTATATTCATTATTATATACAAAAATAATGAACATGAACATAGTACTACTTATTTGTTACATAACCCCTTAAAATAGCTGCATAAGACCTAAGGGTAAGGTGTGCGATGGTGACAGACTCTTGGGGCGGCTCAGATAACATCGCTTGAGTGGTAATCTCTATCAACTTCCACTTTTCCCGTAGACGGTCCCGTTCAAGCTTGACATAATGAAGCTCAGCTTGGGCTTGGTCAAGGTCAAAGCCCAAAGATTCCACCTATTTTCCGAGCTCCGACAAATGGGATTCGTATAGGGAAATTCTACTGGATGAGGCCATCGCTTCCTTTGTCTGAGTAAAATTGGGTTTGTTAAAGCCATATATTTATACTACTCATGTGATCACTGTTCAACGGCTATAAAAGTAACGGTCACAAATCTTATCATAAAACCAAAGAAGCTGACATCTTATAAAAACATTTTTCATAAAGAGACATTTAACTGGATCAAGCGGGATTTTCATTAATGAAACTTTGGGTCGTTACAATATTCCCCCCTTAAGAAATTTCACCCTCGAAATTTTCCTTTTCCCACACTAAAACAAATGTGGGTAACTCAGCTTCATCATATCCTCTGACTCCCAAGTTGCTTCTTCAAACTTGTGGTTTCTCCACAACACCTTGACGAGGGGCATTGTCTTATTTCGTAGAACTTTTTCTCTATGATCTAAGATCTTCACTGGTTGGTCCTCATAAGAAAGATCATCTTCCAATTGTACCACCTCGGAAGAGAGTACATGTGAAGGGTCTTGTATGTACTTCCTTAAGAGGGATACATGGAAGACATCACGCACCTTGGCCATAGTAGGTGGAAGTGCTAGTCGATAGGCCACAGCCCCAACACGATCAAGAATCTCGAAGGGGCCGATGTACCTTGGACTTAACTTCCCTTTATTTACAAACCTCATGACCTTCTTCCACAGACATATGCATAAAAACACCATGTCTCTGACTTTAAACTCAAGGTATCATCGATGATTATCTGCATAACTCTTCTGTCGACTTTGCGCTGCCTTGATATGCTGCTGAATGGTTTTCACCTTCTCCACCATTTCTTCGACCATTTCTGGTCCAAGCAGCTTACGTTCACCGACCTCATCCCAACATGCCGGTGTTCTACACCTTTTCCCATACAGGGCTTCATATGGTTCCATTTGGATGCTCGAGTGGAAACTATTATTATAAGAGAACTCAACCAGAGGAAGATGTTGATCCCATCCTCCTTTAAAGTCCATTGAGCACGCTCTCAACATATCCTCAAGTGTATGAATAGTCCACTCGGATTGGCCATCAGATTGTGGATGATGGGACGTACTGAAGTTCAGTTCAGTATTCAGAGCATGTTGAAGACTCTTCCAAAACTTAGAGGTTAATATTGGATCTCAGTCAGAAACAATATATAGTGGTACTCCATGCATCCTTACCAATTCCCTGATATATATCCATGCCAGTTGATCCAAAGAGAAATCCTCTCGAATAGAAATGAAGTGTGCAGTCTTTGTAAGACGATCCACAACAACCCAGATTGCATTGTTGCCTTTGGATGTCCTTGGAAGTCCAGTGACAAAGTCCATGGTGATGTTCTCCCATTTCAATTCTGGTATGGGTAATGGTTGTATCATCCCCTTAGACTTCCGCATCTCTGCCTTCACTTTCTGACACACCAGGCACTTTGATGTATATTCAGAGATCTCCTTCTTCATATTATCCCACCAAAACTTTTCTCGGAGATCTCGATACATCTTTGTGCTCCCTAGGTGAATATAGAAATTTGAACTATGTGCATCATCCAAAAGTTCCTTCTTCAGCTCTGTACTTAATGGAACACATATTCTTTTCCCAAACCTCACTTCCTTCTTCATTAACATTAAACTCTGTGGATTTTCCCTTTTTGATAGCTTTCACTTTTTCTTGAATTCCCACATCATCCTTTTGAGCATCCTTTAACCTTTTCAAAAGAGATGGTTGAGTAATCATTTGTGAAATGATTGATGATGTTCCCTACTTTATGATTCCCAGATCCATCTTCATAAATTCTAATAAGATTGGATCCTTATCAATTCTCATCATTGATAGAATCGATGGATCCTTTCTACTTAGGGCATCTGCCACCTTGTTCGCTTTCCCAGGGTGGTAATGTATTGAACAGTCATAATCCTTGATGAGCTCTATCCATCTTCTCTGGCGCATATTAAGCTCTTTCTGTGTGAATATATATTTAAGACTCTTGTGGTCAGTATATATCTCACATTTCTCTCCATAGAGATAATGTCGCCAGATTTTCAAGGAAAAGATCACCGTCGCCAACTCCAGATCATGCGTTGGATAATTTCGCTCATGGATTTTCAACTGCCTTGAGGCATAGGATATCACTTTATCATTCTGCATCAGCACACATCCTAAGCCCTTCTTCAAAGCATCACTAAATACCACAAAGATCTCCCCACTTTTGGGTAAAGTGAGCACGGGTGCAGTGATAATCCTTCTTTTCAACTCCTTGAAGATTTCTTTGCATTCGTCACTCCAAGAAAACTTTACTACATTTCGAGTTATCTTGGTAAGAGGGTTGGACAATCGTGAGAAATTTCTCACAAATCGTCGATAATATCCAGCTAACCCCAAGAATCTACAGATATCAGTTACTGATGTTGGCCTAGACCATCCCTCAATTGCATCTGTTTTGGAGGGGTAAACAGATATCCCATTGCTTGTGATGATATGGCCCAAGAATGAGACATCCTTCAACTAGAACTCACACTTGTTGTACTTTGCATAGATCTTCTCCTTGCGCAAAGTCTCTAGTACAGTTTTTAAATACTCCTCATGGTCCTCCTTGGTTTTGGAGTATATTATAATATCATCTATAAAGACTACCACAAATTTGTCAAGGTAATATCTAAAGACTCTATTCATCAAGTCCATGAATATTGTTGGAGCATTGGTGAGTCCTAAAGGCATTACTATGAATTCATAGTGCCCATACCTTGTACGAAAAGCATTCTTGGGGATATCTTCCTTCTTCACCCTTACTAGATAATATCCCGACCGCAAGTCCACCTTGGAGAAGTATTGTGCTCCACGTAGCTGATCAAACAAGTCATCGATTCTTGGGAGAGGATACTTGTTCTTTATCGTGATTTTGTTAAGTTCACGATAATCGATGCAAAGCCACATTGACCCATCCTTCTTCTTGACGAAGACGACTGGTGCACCCCATGGTGATGCACTTGGGCATATAAACCCTTTATCCAGATTCTCCTGTAGTTGTTTCTTCAGCTCTTTGAGCTCAACAACATCCATTCTATATGGAGTCTTGGATATTGGTAGCTCCCCAGGTATAAGTTCAATTGATAACTCAACATCTCTTCTTGGAGGAAGACTAGGTAGTTCCTCAGGAAACACTTCCGCGAATTCCCTCACAATAGGCATTTCTTCAAGGGTGGTTTCTTCCTTGGACTCAATCATCTGAGCCAGATATGCATGCTCATAAGGAAGTAATATCCATACTTGAGATGATGGAGCTAAAGGAGATTCATCTCCCTCCTGACACTTGTAAATAATTGGGGGCCAATTCTTCATATGGATTGTGATTTCCATCTCCCGAAAATTTATGTTGGCTCTATATAAGTAAAGTCAATCCATGCCAAGAATTGCATCAAATTCCACCAGAGGGAGTATGATGAGGTTTTCCGGGAAATTCAATCCACATATTATAACAGGGGAGGACTTATACTCATGGGATGCAATTATTGCCCCATTTTCCGTACTCACGGACATCTTTACTTCCATGATTTTTGGTGGTGCTAAGATTGTTCTACTAAACTTTTGAGATATAAAATAATGCGTAGAACCTGAATCAAAAAGTGCGTTCACTATTATTGAATGAATAACTAGCGTACCTGTCACCACTTCATTGTCGGGGTTCACTTCGGCAGAAGTGATGGCAAAAGCTCTTCCTTGCTGTCTTGGAGGTTTTTGGTTGCCTCCGAAAACCCCTGGATTAGGGCACTGATTTGCAAAATGACCCGGCTCTTTGCATTTATAGCATTTAACAATGCTTTGAGGTTTGAACGGAGAGTTCCTCTCCTCTGTCGCAGCTACAGGTCCTTCTTGCCAACAGTTAATAGCTAGGTGCCCTTCTCATCCACACCAGAAGCATTTTCTTGTCCACCTAAGGCAATTTCCAGGGTGCTTCTTTTCACACTTTTGGAAAGTGGGGTGCTGGAACTTCTTAGCGTCGTTGGATTTATCCATTGGACCACCAGCATTGAAGTCCACCTTACGCTTCTTGTCCCCATGATACCCCTGTGATTCTCCGATCTCTATTTCAACTTTGAGGGAACATCGGACAATTTCCTCATAACTGTAAAGTCACGGATCGCTAATGCTTTCCGCAAACTAGGCTTCAGCCCACCAAAGAAGCGGTCAACCTTGAATTTGAGGATAACGACAAAGCCAGAAGCGTATCATGCATGCCTTGTGAAGTTTTCCTCGTACTCTCCAACAGATTATTCATCCTTCTGCTTGAGGGAAAGGAATTCCCTTTCCATCTTAAGACGTAGGGTGCGGGGAAAATATTTATCGAAAAAAATCTTCCGGAATTCCTTCCATTACAAAGCCTCGATCTCCTCCTTAGGCTTCGTATTTTTGATCAACATCCATCATTGATCAGCTTCACCCTCCATAAAATAAGCCTCCAGGAGAACCTTCTCTTGTTCAGAGCATTGGAGAATGGAGAATATATTTTCAATGGAGTTGATCCATTGTTCAGCGATCGTGGGATCGGATGATCCACTAAAAGTAGGAGGCCTTTGTCTCATGAAGCTCTCGATAGAGACTTGTTCTTTCTTAGGGGGGGGGGGTAAACGTTCCTCTTGACCCGTGTTTCTATTCAAAACTTTAGTTAGCTGAGAGAGAAGTGTGACAAAGTTCGTGATTCCCGCTCCCATTGGATTGGGCATCTCATTAGCACAATCATCACACTGATCTTCACAACAGTTGTTAGCCCGAGTCCTCCTATTACCGGCCATTGGCTAGAATAAAAGGAAAGTTAGGGGTAACACATAAAGGGTAATCCAAAGACAAAAGTTGATGACTTATAAATACACTTTAATCTCTTTAACTCATGAGTCTATAGGATTCAATCCAGGCTTTTCATGATCTACCTTCTAACATATATTCTTAGCGGCATTTTTCCCTTAATAAGGGTTCATACTAAGATTGTGAATTTATCAAAACATATACCCCGGGAGTGTCGTAACCAAGAGTTCGGCAAGGCCCGTTTTCGTGCACCAGTTCCCATTCGAGTCTAGCTCAAAGCTGTGTTTTCGGGTTTTACCCCTAGGATACATCTGTGCCAGAGCCACCTCTACCTGCTCGTATCCAGACAGGGATGTATTTGTTTGATAAACCACTTACTTAGTATTTACCAAAACTTAGGGATGTTTTTATTATACTTTTTCTTGTATCTAAGGCTTTACTAGGGTTTCCTAATCCCAAAAATAACTAAACCTATCCTCTGATACCAACTATGACAACCCTGCTTTTTATTACAACTTAAACATGTTTTATTACATAAAACTTCACTTGATACAACAAAGAAGATCGAGAGGTTTAGTGTATTTGGGTATTAGGAACATTACATAAAAACTTTAAACTTGAAATACAACATCTTTATTGAAAACTTCCTTTACATGACCACTACATTCCTTCGTACTTAGCATTGCATGGGATAACCTGAGGACATGCATAAGAAAAGGGTGAGCTATAAAGCCCAGTAAGGGAGTACACGATGAATAACATGAGGAGTAAAATACATGTTATGAAATAGTAACATCAATATAGCATAAGAGTAACATGAACATAAATGCATGATAAATCATGATAATCATAACATGGAAATGTGGCAACAACACTTAACATTGAATTAGCATGAGCCAAGGCTCATTGCACATGGAGCATGAGTAAACCCTCATTGAACTTGAAGCAAGAGTAAACCCTCGTTGCACTTGAATTAGAATGATTCAACACTCATTTCACATGACTTATCATGATACTATACTTTACCCAATGCATTGGAGTGCTATAAGGGCGCACCCTTCTTAAACATTTAATTTCATGCATAAGTGTGCCACATGGATCATAAAACATGGATTCATAAAACATAATCATTTATTCCACGATAAAGGAATGTGAAATTCATACATGAAACTTTACAATATATAAGTAAATGTGCATAAAGTTGAATACCCTTGATGGAGAAATGGGCATGGTATTCCCTACACAATGAAATTGGCTTAGAAAATCGGTGCGATTTCGGCAGTGTAACGACGTGACATAAGAATTCATAAAAAAGGTTGATGAGAGAGAAAGGGGTTCCTCATAATATTTACATGTAATGGAAATTAAGGAGGTCAAATAGATACATGTCCCAACAATTGAAAAGGAATTTAGATTCATGATACAAAAGTATTGCTTGAATGTAAAAGAAGAGAGATAAGTTCCTTTCGGAATTTCGGCATAGTAACGGGTGTACATGGGAGGCATTTAATGATAGAGAAAGGGGTATCCCATCATTAAAACAATAATAGGGTAGTATGGGGGAGGTTAGAAACCATACCCCAATATTCATAATTGAAATTAAAAGGGCAATACAACTTAAATAAAATTGACAAAAAAAGAGAAAGGAAGAAAAAACCCTTACTTGGAAGTGTGCTTCCAAAGGCTAGAGAGAGGCTTGTGAGAGGCTTCTTGGGAGCTTAGGGCACCTTGAGAGGATTATAGAAAGAGTAGGGCAGAGGTTGGACGAACTCAAAGGGATTTGAGTGAGGAGTAATTGGGAGCTTGGGTGGGTTTATATACGAAAGGTGAGAGAATTCTTTATTATTTAGTATTGGGACCCCTTATATTAAAATAATCCAAACCACAAACCATCCCATGGTATTTGCCCATGGTTTCTGGAAAAGGAAAGAGGAAAACAATATTTTACAAGGCCAAGGTCCGAACCTATTAAAAAATTAGGGTTTCTTATGTGGAGGTGAGTCACACTCCCATGGAAATTAATTTAAAAAGGCAAAGTGTGGAATAAGTCTTGAGGGCACCATTAATGCTTTGAAAAGTAAGTCAAACAAACCCAAAACCTCATTATTTTAATGATAAAACATATATTGGCCGAACATAAGGATTATGGTATTTTATACATCACCATTGGGTCATTATGATGTCATAAAACCCATTATATATTTAAATGGTATTTAATTTTTACCCAAAAATTTGACTATCTCAGAAAATTATGAAAAATTCACCGTTGGATAATTTCGACGTCCTGATTCAAGAAATAATATTTATTTTATCTAAATAATTTTCTAAATATGTGAATTTTTACTTTTAAAATAAAAACTGACATTTATAAAAAATTCACGGGTTTTGACATAAATGGCTTTCAAACCTTAGTAAAAAATTTAATTGCATTCATTAAATTATAAGATCCTTTATATTTAATAAAAATTCATTTAATATTAATAATAATATTTTATTAAAATATTATTTAATTCAAAAATACTTTAATTTAATAAAATATAATTCTTAATTAAATACTAACTAAAAACACCATTTGTATTTTAAAATCTATTTACAAAGTATCAAAAATGACTAGAAATTATATTCATTATTGTATAAAAAATAATGTACATGAACATAGTACTACTTATTTGTTACATAACCCCTTAAAATAGCTGCATAAGACCTAAGGTTAAGTTGTGCGATGGTGACAGACTCTTGGGGCGGCTCGGATAACATCGCTCGAGTGGTAATCTCTATCAACTTCCACTTTTCCCATAGACGGTCTCATTCAAGCTTGACATAATGAAGCTCAGCTTGGGCTTGGTCAAGGGCAAAGCCCAAAGATGAAACCTATTTTCCGAGCTCCGACAAATGGGCTTTGTATGGGGAAATTCTACTGGATGAGGCCATCACTTCCTTTGTCTGAGTAAAATTGGGTTCGTTAAAGCCATATATTTATACTACTCATGTGATCACTATTCAATGTCTATAAAAGTAACGGTCACAAATCTTATCATAAAACCAAAGAAGTTGACATATTATAAAAACATTTTTTCATAAAGAGACATTTAACTGGATCAATAGGGATTTTCATTAATTAAGCTTTGGGTCGTTGCATTATTAGACTATGGATTTCATTTCATACATATCCCTATAAACTGTGACAAAAAAAGTGCTATTAACATTTCTAAAAATCCAATCTCTCACTCTAGAATAAAAAATATAGATGTAATACATCACTTTTTGAGATATCATTATCAAAAAGGTGATATAACTCTTGAGTTTATTGGGACTGAACATAATATTGCTGATATATTCACTAAACCCTTAAATTATGAGAAACTAAATTACATCAGACATGAACTAGGAATGATAAATCAGTAAACCGATCCTTGAAACTGATCTCATGAAACCAATCTTGTCAACCTGATTCTTAAAACCAATCTCTTGAAACTAATCTCATGAAACTGATCCTTGAAACCGATCTCATGAAACAGATCTTGTCAAACCGAACCTTGAATCCAATCTCATCAAACCAATCTTGTCGAACCGATCCTTGAAACCGATCTCATGAAACCGATCATTGAAACTGATCTCATGAAATTGATCCTTGGAACTGATCTCCTGAAACTGATCCATAAAACTGATCTCATGAAATTGATCCTTGAAACCGACCTCACAAAACCAATATTTTCAAACTAATCCTTGAAACTGATCTCATGAAACTGATCCTTGAAACCGATATCATGAAACCGATCCTTGACAGTGATCTCATGAAACCGATACTTGAAACCGATCTCATGAAACTGATTCTAGAAACTGATATCTTGAAACTGATCTCTTGAAACTGATCCTATGAAACTCATCATGTCAAACTGATCCTTGAAATCGATCTCTTGAAACCGATCTCTTGAAACCGATCTCTTGAAACCGATTTTCTTGAAACTGATCCTGGAAACTGATTCATTGACACCGATGTATTTAAGGATTGTTCTGTAATTTAGTCATTTTTTAAATAAAATGAAACTGTTTTGTATTATTCTTTTTTTGAATTTAAATTTTTATGATTTATAATTTACAATCCCTAAATGATAAATTTAGTACAATCCATCATGACCTTTCACCTTCCCCTCTGCCAAAAATCTTCCTACCTTTTGTCACACTTCCTCTCGACGATCAACCTCTCAACATTTTTAGAATCTGAAGCCCTTTCATGGAGAGTACCAAGTGTGTAATGGAATAACCTTGAAAATATCCTTACACTATGCTTTATAAAGGTGAGTCTAGTGAGGCTGAAAAACTGATCTTGGAAATCTAAGTGGTTATGGTTGAAAAAGAATTGTCTGTTGAGTGGATTTTATCAAGCAAATCTTTTTTGTTGAAAGTACTGGAATCTCAAGGATGGCTCAGTTGGTTCACCAATAATTAATGTACCTATTATCATAATCTAGTTCATGAGTTCTATCAACATTTTAGGATATCTCTGGATGAAGATGAGGTAGCAAAGATGAATTCTGTGGTAAAGGGAAAGGAGATAGCTTTCTCATCTAAGAATGGGTTGAATTCTTAGAGATGCCTTATGAAGGTGTCTATGCTGACTATCCTAGTAATATTACACATTATTTTAATTTGTTATCTTATGAAGATACTATGAAAAATATGACTAGAAATAGAGAATCTAGGAGGAATGTTGAAAATGAATTTGAAGGAGAAGTAAGGCTGCTTTATAAGTTCATACAACATCAAATATGTCCAACGAAGGGAGATTTCTCTGTTGTGAAGTATCCGGGTATTTTCTTGATATTTTTGTTGAAACATAAAATAAATGTGAACCTGTTTAGGAATATAATGGTGCATATCACATATTTTATTAATCCATCCAAGAAGGCAACCTGATTGTACTATCAGAGGATGATTTTTCCCATGTTGAAAAGGGTAGATTGTGTGGAAGATGAAGATGAAGTGATAAGTGCATGTAGTGGTTTTTGTCTTCAAAAATACATTTATAAAAGGTTGAAAATCTTCTCAAACCCATGGAAGATATGTTGGGTAGTAGATGAGGAAAGGTTGTATGAGGATTTCAATCTATTTGAGCAACCTTCTAGGCCAAAGGATCAAGTTGATCCAGGTCTCAAATTAGGAGAGGTTACAGTTTATTCTAATGAGGAATTTGAGCCTGAAGTTCCAAGGTAATAAGGATACCCTTTTTATGATAGGAGTGATCATGATATTGTTGAAAGTCCCAAAGATATGTCTTCTGGACCTACTAGTACACATTTGGACATTCCCTCAAGAGAATATTTATTAGGTGATGAGGATGAGGAAAAAACAAAAATTAATGGAGTTGAAGGTTATGTTAGTAAATCTGATGAGGAATCAAATGATGGTGGTGGTGGTGGTGGTGGTGGTGATAATGGAGGAAATGAAGAGCATGTAAGTGACTCTCTAAAAATTAGACAATAAGTGGTTGAAAGATTTAGTGAGGAATCTGTACATGGAGCTTGTGATGGTATTGAGCATGTTGAACAACAAGCTATTGGTCATCGAGATGCTAAACATGAGGACATATCACCCATTCTTAATGCTAAAAACCAAGATATAATTCAGGAATTTATTAATCTTATGGATGCTAGCCAGGAGGAAGAAGATGTGGTTCCAGTGCCTCAAATTGAGGAAGTTCATATTGAAGTTGCAGTGGTTGGAGTACAAGCAGAACCTAAAGTAGGGTTGGTTCCTATTACCAGAAAAGTTTTTATGGATAGAGACAAGGATAAAGAATTTGATGAATATAATTTTGTTCCTGAGCCTAAGGGAAGGGGGATCATAATTGATATTGTTGATCCAAGAGAATGTACCTGTACTAGAGAGTGGAATAATGATCATGAATACATTCTTTTTGGTTTAGATTATGTCTCAGTTGAGGAAAGGGTGCCTTCTCCTCCTGCTCTGTAAGTCCAGGATGAACCAGAAACTATTTCACATGTTCCACCAGTTGCACCTCCAGTAGTAGAACCAATGGCACAGGTAGTTCCCAGTGACTATGTCACTAAGGATGATTTGTAGAAATTTAAAAATGATAATTGTGAGTCTGTAGTAGACTCAGTTGGACCCATAAGTGAAGCCTCCACCTCCATAAGTATCTCATGTGTTGATGTAGCAAATATTTCAAGAATAATTATCTTGGAGATTCAACAAAATCTCATTAACATAGAAGAAACCATTATTAGACACAATACCTTACTGTGAGAATAAGTAAGAAAGATGATAAATGAGTTGAATTCCTTAACCTTTGACTTCAAGACCTCCTTTACTGGTGTTCTAGAAGTTCATGGAAACTGGGTAACATGTCTAATTTGTGTGGACCATAATAATTTGAAAGAAGATCTTGGGAAAATGTTGACTGGACCGTCCAGTTATAGGAGTGGGAAAGGTGTTTTTGCTGATTTAGAGTCTCTCAAGGTTGTATTGAGAGAGTAACTTCAAAAACATCCGAGTGTTTCAGATAAATAAACCCTTGAAAAGGTACAATGAAATATAGATCTTGTATACAATATGGTCAGATAGTGCACAAATAAAGCCTTTATAGCTCAGAAAGAGATTCGGGAAACGGTGGATAAGTATTTCACTAAGATTTATACCAAGCGTGATATCATAAATATCATCAAGTTTCTTGCAGAAAATCTTCAAATTCCTCCAGTCATAGAAGCATTAAAGAATCATGTCCAACAATTGAAGGAGTTCACACCTTTAAAGAGTAAATTTATGGAAAATAAGGAGGACTTAGAGTTGGCGATGCAATATGGTGGTGAAATCATTAGTGACTTCATCAAACTACTCAAACCCTATCTGCATGTTCAGGTCGAGACTATTGTGGTCTCTCCAGCTACTTCAATTGGCACTGCCTCTCAGCCTCTTGCTCTAATGTTTGTCTCTTAGGCTCTTTCCCGGATTCGACTGATCATCACAGAGCAAACTCCAAGTCGAGTGTTGTCATAAAGGTGGATTACCCTTGCATCCACTGTTCCAACAGGTGTTACCCTTCCTAGTGTTATCATCAGACCACCTCTTCCCTATGCCACTCCCAAACCTTCTCCTTCTCCCTTAGATCCTTCAGAAAATGGAAAATCCCCACAAAATCCAAACCTTTAGTGATGGATTGTTTATTTTTTATAGGGATTTGGTCTTTTTGTTTGTATTGTACTTTTATACCTCTTAAAGTAAATATTTATAGTGTCGTTATTTTATGTTATTTCTATTTTTTCTTCTTTCTCTCTTTCTTTTTTTTTTGATAATCCCAAAATGCAGAGAAAATAATCCTTACATTCAAATAAGGCATATATTATTTATCTAAGGGGGTGATTTTCTGGTTTAAGACACGTGACATGTACTCACCTTATCCATTTATTGAGGGGGGGCTTTGTTTTAAAAATTCAAACAAAGAAATACTTTAGTCATATTAGACAATTACATTCAGTATAGAATGCTATGTTAAGCTATCTTTATTCTATATATTTTTTCATGTATGCCATAAATTTTTATTATTAAAAATTGGGAGATTATTGGAGCCTCTATGATAATGTAGTTTTAATAATCACAAATAATATCAATATATAGATTCTATTCTTTCATGACATTTGAATATTTCTATGTAAATCAATTATGTCATATCGAAAAATATACTTAAATAAGTCAATAACCTATATTCATGAATCAATATATTTACCAGTGAATTTATACGTGTATTTTTGGATAACACTTAAGTTTGTAATGATTCTTGTAAGATAGATACTTCATAACCTTTTTTGGTACCAACATCTCAATAATGGATATTATTTCCTTATGATAAAATTCTATCAACCTCAAATGATTGAGACTAAAGAAAAGATCATCCTTGAATACATTCCTATTTTGAGGTAATATGTTAGTACATTTCTCAAAGAATTTACTATTATTCCTCCTCATTGAGAGATTAACATTTTAATTGAGATTATACCCAAAGATTTACCACTATCTAAGAATTTTTATATAATTCTTGTTGTTAGACTCATGTATATGAATAAGAAGCTAAAATAGAATTTAGATAAATTTTTCATACACCCATGTTCTTCATCATGGTGTCCACAAGTCCTCTTCCTTAAGAAGGAGGATGGGTCAATATGCCTCTTTATTTATTATTATGATATCATCAAGATCACAATAAATAAAAAGTATCCTCTTAAATTGACTAATTACTCATTCTATTAGCTACATGAAGCCCATTATTTCATATGGTGGATCTTTGATTAGTATACTATCATGTAAAGTTGAAGGAGGATATCACTAAGACTTATTTTTATAAATGGTATGGACACAATAAGTTAATAGTCTTTCTATTTTGACTCAATAATGATACATAAATCTTTATTTAATTCATGAATAGAGTATTTATAGATTACCTTGATAAATTCTTGGAAGTATTTGGATAATATATTCTCATATACTCTAAAATAATGGAGGAACATAAGGAGTATTTGAATAATATACTAAATACCTTGTGGAAATAAAATATGTATGAAAAGTATAGTAAATGAGAATTTTGGTTGGTTCAAGTAACATTTATAAGTAATTTTATCACGAGAAAAAGGATATCAATAAACCATTAAAAAATATTGGTAATATAAGTATGGAATAGACCAACCTCTAGGAAGTATATCCATACTTTCATTGGATTTGTGGGGTACTACCATCGATTTATGAGAAACTTCTCATAATTTCAAATCCCAATAACTAAGAAAACTCAAAATGGGGGAAATTTTTTCTATAATGAAGAATATGAAGAAATTTTTAAAGCATTGTAGTATTGTATTGTCACTACACATGTGATCACATTTTCCTGCCAATGGGGATGGATTTAAGTTCTAAAATGATACATCCACAAATGGATTGGTTATTGAACACCTTTAATGTGAAAAAGGGATATCAAATGCCACATAAAAACTAATGATCCATGAGAAGAACTACTTAAATCCTGATCTATAACTGGTTGTGGTTATCTCTAGACTAAATATTTTGTGTCAATATCTCTACGAGGATATGTGTGACATATATACGGAACATAAAATCATCTGGTATATATTAAAACAAAATGAGCTTAATATATACAAATGATTTTGGTTAGATCTGATGATGGATTATTATTTTTCAATCCATTACTATCCTAGTAATGTGAACAAATTGGAACATTATTTTACTATGAAATACCCTACAACCCTATCCAAATGAGGATTAAAAGGTGTCCAATATTTATGGACATTCAAATGATGGAAATGGAAATAATAAGATGATATTCATCCTAACTTTATCAAATAATTTCTTAACCATCCATTCTTGAGAGGATCAAGGAGTCCCAGAATGATAATGATTTTTTGTAGAATATGGTAGTGAATATTATGAAGTTTAATTTTTCTAAAGATGGTGTTTAATGTTTTGGAACCTAGATATGTGTGTACCATAAAAACCAAAATTTAAGATAAAAAATATAGATAATGTGCATAGATTTTTTTCCTTTATTCATCTAGAAAGCCCTAATGTTTATAGAGATATAAAGAAATAAAATTGGTGGAATAAAATGAATAGGGAGATTTCAATGTTTGTATCTTGATTCTTGGTATTAAAAAAATTTAAGGTTGAGTGATAAAATTTTAATGGTATGTTGAAACCATTAACCATACTAGTATGAAAATTAGAAAATATAACCATAGATTTCATCGTAGGACTCCACATGACATATAAAGGGAATAATTACATTTGGGTGGTAGTATATCATATTAAAAAGTTGGAACATTTAATAGATATCAAGGATTATTTATCTCTTGAAAAACTCACCAAGATATACATAAGGGAATTGTTAAGACTTTTTTAAGTTCTTCTATTTATTATATCTTATAGAGATTTGAGGTTTACCTTGAGGTTTTGGAGAAGCCTTCAGTAAGAACTGAATAAAAAACTAATCTTCAACACTTCTTATCACTCTCATAAGTATGGTTAGTATGAAAGAACAATTAAATATTTTTAGGATATGATGATATCATGTTTAATTTATTTCCAAGGATGATAGGATCAGAACATTTCCTTTGTTGAGTTATCATATAACAACAATTTCTATTCTAGCATTCAAATGGCATCATATAAAGATCTATATGGGAAGAAGTTTCAGACTCTGACATGATGGGATGAAATTGGATAGAATATAGTTATGGCACTGAATATAATGTAAAATATTATAGATAAGTTAAATTCATTAAATGTTAAAGGAAAACCACGCAAAGTTTAAAGGAAAACTATGAATATAATCACTGATCAGACCTTGAGTTTGATGTTAGAGATAAATAGTTCCTTTGTATATCATAATGGAATAAAGTTATGAGTTTTGGGATGAAGGTAAATCTTAGTCAAAGTTACTATTCCCCTTTTAGATACTTGATTGCATCGAAGCAGTGGCATATTAATTATCACTCCCACTTATCCTCTCTCAAGTATATGATGTGTTACATATATCCCTCTGGAAGAAGTACACACCAAACTCCACACATGTACTAAATCCAGAGTTGGTCCTATTATTGAATGATCCTTCATACGAGAAGATTTTGGTTAAGATCTTATATCATAGAGACAAAGTTCCATGAAAAATTACAATTCCCCTGGCCAAAGGGTTGGGGTGGAACTATAAGATTCAGGAAACGTAATTGGAACCATAAGAGTCAATAAAACAGAAGTACCCTCTTCAATTTTTTTATATGAAATGAAAATTTTTAGGGTGAAATTAATAAAGGGGGGAGAATATAATTACTTGAAATTTTATAAAAGAATCTCTTTTTATTATTAAATTAAATTCCATATTATGTAATGTGGTTTTAGAAAAAATATACATTAATTTGGTTATTTTAGACCATTATAATTTATATCTTTTCAGATTTAAAATATCATTTAGAATCATAACCATTGGTAATATATCAATTGTATTGTGATCATATGATTATTTTATATTAAGATTTACGATATATTCCAATTGATATAGACGAATTAAGGGATGGCCTCGACTAGTAGAATTTTACCTTATGAAGGCAATTTATTTTAGATTCTGATGGAATTAGCATCACTAGGATTTTCCCTTGACCAATCCCAAGTTGATATTGAAAAAATAAAGCATTAGTGAAATTTTTTATAGGAGAAGTTCAAGCTCATTGAGATCATGGACAAAACAATTTATGAAAAACTACCCCAAGAAAACCTCACCATCCCAATCTTTACCCTTATAATTCTTGATGGTCTAATAAAGGGCTATGTATCTAGACCCAAATAGCATAAATTGTGATGTTTTATATTAATAAAGTATTTTTTATATTTATCCTTTCAAAATTACATTTACATGATTAAATATTGAGTTTGATAAAAATATTTTCTGATAAAATGAAAGAGAATTGTATTTTTTTGAAAAAAATATAGTTTCAACCAAACTAAACATTTTTTAAATTTAATTAATTTTTTAATTTAATAATATTTTAAATAAATAATATTAATAAATAATATTTACTAAATATATATGATAATATAATATTATTAATTTTTAAATAAAAATTATAAAGGTTAGGTGACTCTTATTCTCAAAACACTGGTATTTTTTAATGAATGGGGATTTTGATTTAAAAGTTTAATTTTTCATATTTGGATAATTATTTTGATAAAAATAAATATAATTTTTGGAATCATCATGTCAAAAATAATCCCACGATGAATCTTTCATAATTTTCTAAGGTAGTCTCATTTTTTGGGTAAAAATTACATACAGTATAAATATACAACACGTATTATAACATCATAATGACTCAAAATTGATACTATATATGTCATAAAAGGTATCCAATACCAAAAACATATTTTTCATTTAAAATAATTTGTCTTTTAAATTATTTTATAAACTTTATAAACCCTTATTGAATCCACCAAACCTACAATATATTTTATGGTTATAAAATCAATTCTATATAAACATGAATCACTTCTATATCACCATGGGTATTACTTTAATGGTATTAGTTCTTAAACATGTATAATAATTAAAACCACTCCAATTGTTCAAAAACCATGGGGAAAACCACAGTAAGGATTTCAGTTTTGATTTCTTTATTATACAAAGTCTAAAAACTATGTTTGGATATTAATAAAGAATTCTCCTCTATTTTTCTATATAAACCTTCCCAAACTCCATTTACTCTTCACTCAAATCCATTATTTCACGACATTAACAAGTCATTTCTACTATATATCCCTCAAAATGTGTCCCCAAAATCTTAATAAGTTTTTCCCAAGCTTTTGGGGACACCCTCTCAAAGTATAGGATCTTCTCCTTCTTATATTTATTCAAGCACTACCATTATTTTATGCATTTTTTAAGATTTACTATTGTGATGTGTTATATCACATCCCTATTGATTTTATTATTTTTTATAATTGATTATACACCCCTTTCACTCCCATTAATCCCTCCCATGAACCCTTAAGTACCCCATTTATGCTGCCAGAATATCCTTGTGATTTTTCATACCAAACAATTATGTAGTGAATAATGACCCAATTTCTACTCAAGGGTTTTCAACTAGATATAACTATGATTAATTGATTAATTAATTACATATATATAACCAAATCCAATTAATTGTAGGATTAAATTTTATTAAATATTACCATATGTTGAATGATATATGTGCCACACATGATGGTGTATATATTATGATGGAGGAACCCAAATCGTGCTTTAATGCATTGGGAAATGATTTAGTATCATGGTACATCATGTATGAGATTATGGAGTAAAACCAATATAGTATGGTGAATTTTACACCATGTTATGATGTCTTGGCTATTATCGGTGACTTGTGTTTATGACGTCATGTTTGATGTTGTCGCCACATTCTTATGATTCATGTATGTTATCATGTTATATCAGGCTGCATTGTTCAAGAATATGATTCTCACCCCTATTATGTTTCCTTGATATGCCTCTTGGATCACATGTACTGTTTTACCTTATTCTATCCCATAAAAGGCTTCATATATCACCCATTTATTATAAATTTCCCCAGGTAATCTCATGCGGTTTTAAAAGAGAAGTGGAGTTTTAGGATCATGTTAAAGAAATTTTCAGTAATGATATTTTATCTATATATCATTTCAGTGTGATATGTTCCTAATTTCCCAAATATACTAGGTTTTTTGATATTTAGATATTGCATAATTTGTAACTTTATGTTATAAATCATGAAATAAAGTGTATTAAAATATGGGTTGTCATAGATCAAGTGCAACATCCCAATCCACAACTTCAAACTACCATTACACCAATTCTTCTGGGAACATCATCTATTGAATTAGATAATAAATAATACACACGGATGTCATTATATCAATAATTTATCTTCTCACTCAAAAATATAGAGACTATAACTACCTTTTTTCTTAATGAATTAAATATGAAACTCAACCTTTGAATCTCAACCTATCTTCCTAGTTCTTTTAAATAATATCAGTGTTGGAATCTCTCTAATTATAATCCTTGGAGTACCACCCATAAATTATTACCTGTTGATTGTAAACTAAATAACACATATATAGAATATTTCATTCTAATTGAAACCCTAAAATTCATGTATGCTCTTACTCATAACATGAATCACTTAGTGGGAGCACTGCTTCTCTCTTCTTATCTTCTTCTCAATTACAAAATAATATTTATTCTCAATACAATATTTTATTATCAGTTATTTTAGGACACAATATAAAATGGATTCTTCCTTTTATTCTACTTTGGTAGTCCATTATTTGTCTCTATTATTCCTACTCCTCTTTATTCCTTTGATATTTCTATATACTTGGTTACTCATTGTGTTCTCTTTGAATGTTCTAGGTTCTCTCAGCTCACTCAATATGTCACTATTGTCATTATTATAGAACAAAACTTTTATTTTCCTACATGAAAACTTATATATAGGATGAATCAACTTTTTTATTAGATTATTTATCATTTAAACAAATGGAAAAAATAGAAGATATCGTGAATGTAAAATAAATTGTATAATACTTTAACTTATGGCCTACTAAATATCTTCTTTTTTAACTCTAATAGTTTTATAAAAATACACTTCCTTTTTTAACATATCATTCTCTCTAACCAAATAAACATTCAACTTAGTTGGATTGGGTATATTCATCTCAAAATGCTTCCAAAATTCTCCATATTTAAATAAATTTTTAAAGGTTTCATAAAATGTGTTGTAAAAGAAGTAATAGTATGGAGAAACTCATTTTATATTGAGATCAATTTATTAATTCAGTATAGAATAATCTTGAGTATCTTAATTTCACTTAAATATTAACCTTTCTCTTTATCATAAAAATTAAATCACAAATTTTTTTGATATTTAATCGTGGGTAGAATACCTAGATTTTCTTCTGATTTATTATTTAATTTAGATCACTAATATTGAATTTCAAATATTCTCATTGCAAATTCTCAAAATAAGGAAGTGATGGCCTCTTCAACTCATCTCATTAAAATTATAAAATTCCTACTTATATCATGGATTATCAAATATTCTTGATGTTTTTGATATGAATGAATGTATTAATCATCATCAAGAAAAAAAATTCTTCGAAATTGAATAATGGGAACTCGGTTATCATGTAGTATAATTTTTTAAAATTATGAAATGTCATAAGTCCTTTATAGAGGATAAAATTCATGTGTGTATTTTCAATTCAATGCAGACTATCAAGGTCTATCATAGCTAATTAAATTCATACATTATACCTAGAAGTTTGGCACGACCCATAAAAAATAATGCACGATCTCGATGAATTATTACACACACACTTAAGAATTCTTGTACATTGCCTGTACATCTTATGAAATTCAGAATTCTACTAAGTAAAATATCTTAATCATGGAATAAGTTTTACGTAGGGACTTACAAAGTTGTAGGATAGTTGTGAAGACTTACGTGTTTTATCATAACCCTTATATTCATATTATATGGACTACAACAATTTTCATACACCACTCAGATAATTTCATATGATGGATATCATGAATTCATGTCATGTTGCACAAAATCGATTCGCAATATGACTTATTCAATTTTCCAACTCTAGGATAAAAAAATACATACTTTATAAAATTATTTCAGGGATTATTTAAAGTGAATCCATCCCTTATTAATCAATTTGAATCAACTTATAATTGATTAAAATAATTTTCAAAATTATAAAAATAATTCTAAAATACTATTGATCATTTCTATAGAACCCTATGACTCTATAAGAGGTGAGGGGTGAATCAGGGTGTTAAATTTTTCTTTTGAATAAATAGATATTATCCCCATGATGGTAGAAACTCGTGAATCCTTTCTAATAAATATTCATATTCATATGGAAAATAAATGCAGTAAATAAATATAGAATACAACATATTTATCTTTTTTCACCATAAAAGGATGAGTCCAAGGAGTACACACATATGATGTGTTGATGTTCCAAAATACACAATGATTCAATAGTTTTGGGGATTATAGATTTTATACATGTTAACTCCATGATAGGTTGACTTCATTTATAGTGTTTATAGAATAAAGAACTGACTTCTTGGGATCACTTCCTTCAACTTATCCTCACTCACTACATTGATTGAAGACTTCCTCATATTAATGACATGAAAGTCATCTTCTCATCATCAAGAGTATAATGAATGTTTTGAATCCTTAAATTTAGAACATGGTTCTCCAATATGACCTCGATTATCTGAATAACTTCAGAAAAATCCACATGAAAATATAGATATATTTTCTTAAAATTATTGATTATTACATAATTTTTATCTTATAACCATGGGTTAGTAACCCAAGTGTGTGACTCCAGCATGTGACTTTTGGTGTGTAACACAGATCATGGGAGCCATTAAATGGGATCTTGGGCTCATCAAATCAAAATTGAGACCTCATTCATATAACCTTGATCACATAACTCAGATCATGATTCCCTGACCATGTAAACTCGGTCTCATAACTCACATTACAAGACCTCAGGCATATATCCATGATCACATAACAGTGAGTGTATAATCCTTTTTACATGACCTTGAGTGAATATATCCTTTGGAATACCTACTTCATATGAACCATGTCATGTGAGTAGAATCATCCATGCCTTCAATGTGAATCAATTCATGTAACTCTGGTTACAAGACCCCATTCATGAGAGCCTGATCATTTGACTAATTCTGGAAATAATCTTCTAACCAATCTCAACTCTATTTATCCCCTTAATACACTGATAAATAACACAATTATTTGAACAGTGGTTATTCGAATTCAATTTTCCAATGACTTAACTCTACAAAATAAACCAATCCATTAATTCCTCCAACCAAAAGACTCACATGAATCACCTTACTTTGATCACATGACTCACTGGTTTCATTGTTGAGGAGGTTTCTAAGAAGTTTTCTATTTTTTATATTTTGATTCAAGTGTTTTTTAAAACTCATATTGTTTCTTTAAATATCACCATTATATATAATCTATTTTTATTTTTAAAAATCACATTCCCAAGCACCAACACATATATTTAGAGCAATTTGACCATGAAATTTTCAAATCATTCCATAGTAGTGCGAGAAAAAGTAAGATAGAGAGAGATTATACGTTGTTTTAAAATGCATGTGGGATTAACACTTTAAATAATAATTTGAAACATCCTTTGATTGGAATAAAAATTTATAAACACCCAAACATGAGTTTCCAACCCCTTTTTAAATCTTGGATGAATATAGAACCTAAAAATAATTAGTTTCAACATACCTGGACAATCACCAAAATTTATTTGGATACCCTAATTTAGTGGCTAGTATAAAATTTAAATTATGATTAATTCATTTCTTAACAATGTCTCATAGACACCCCATAGAATATCTATAAAAACACCTTAACAAATTCCAATTTGTGTGTGTTATAATGAAACCTCATGGGGTTCAAAAAAATCATCAAAATTAGAACATTTAAATTTTCCCTAGATGGGGAAGCTAAAGAGTGGGGTTTATACTCTCAAACAACCCCTATAGGTAAATTACATGAGTTGAAAAAGAAATATTCTTCCCATTATTCATGACAACAAACATCAGAAAATAAATTTTTGGAGTGATAAAAGTTCCAAGAGAGAGTTTTATTATTGTGAGAGGTTTAAAAGGCCGTGTTCTAGCTTCCATCATTATTAAATAACTAGGAGACACGTGCCATATTCACCACTTGATTCTTTTATGTGTTTTATATACATCCAATAAATGTATTTAATTAATATTATTATGAAAATTATGTGATATAAATATCTATATAGGTTTGTTTATTTAATGGGGTCTTATGCGTAAAATGTTAGCAAAGCGTCTAATATCTATGTTACTATCTCTTTGTTTATTGGTATTGTTTATGATTATGTTTCCAATGTTGAAATATTATTATATAAATCTAAATAAACTCATTAATTTTATTACATTATTTTTATTTATTGATAATATATATCTTCATATCATTTTCATCACCTTAATCACTCAAGAGATCGAAAATATTTTTTTAATGAAAATTGGCATTATTTATCTCATCAGTTAAAAAAATTCATTTCTTATGAATGGTTTATAATAATATTTTAAAAATTTATTTTACTATTATATTATTATTTTTTAGATTAATTTTTACCAATTTTATACTTTTACAAAATGGATTAAAATTAATCTTCATTTCATTTTCAAAATGAGGTTCTTTTTGACTTTTTTACAAAAATCTGAAAGGAAGGTTTTATTTTAACTTATACAGTATATACAGAATTTCCCAGCATCATGACCACTCAATACTGTTAATATTTTTCTATATGATTACAAGGATATTTTCAAAGAAAATAAATTTCACAATAATTTTTGAATTGTTAGTTTTTTTAGTTTAAAAGTTTAAATGGGTTTTCCCTAAAGAATGTTTTAATGGACTTATAATTAAATTTTTATTCATCAAAGACAAAAAACCCTTGATTTAACTTATGATTTCTTGGGGATATGATCCAAGGGCACCATCCTCATTATTTATCTAGATGTGTTATTTTTATTATTAAAATATTTTTATGAAACTCGTTTATTTTTAATGGATTATGCTATAATTAAATGGTTAAATGATTATGAAACACATTTCTTTTCCATGGGTTATGCTATGATGAAATGTTTATGAGACCCATTTATTTTAAATGGTTTTGTATTTGATGAATTTTTATGATATTATAGAACACATATGTTCGATTTTCATTATATGATGGGTGGACTCAAAATTATATAGCTCTCCAATCTATTGGGTAATGATTGATATCCCATGAGATAAATAAGACTATAATGGTGAGTGAACCCAGTTCATTAAGGTACTCTATCTTCTATTATAGTATTTTGATTGAAAATTGAAAACTATTATAGTTTGGGTAGTGATCAAAATCCACTATGATAGTCTTATAAGTGATCCTTTACTACTAATGAAATGATTTTATACGCTTATGTGTATAAAAAAAATCTAATTCTTGTGCATTATTATGTACTCATGGATGATGTTATTTTATTCCTTTATGATTCATGTCTTAGGAAATAACAATATTTATGACATGACTCAATATAATGATATATAATATTAAGGAAATGGTTTTCAAATGTCAATCTCATGTTCACATACCATTATGATAATGTTTTTCTTATGGGATCATTGATATCTACCTTGTTTACCCTTACTGGGAATTTGATCTCATACTTTATTATACTTCCCTTTCCCATGTTATAAAGAAATATTTTAATTATTATATTTCTAATAATGGATCTAGTTTTTAAGAACTAAGTAGGATATGATGTAGTTTATTTATGAACCAATTTTTTATGTGTCAAAGTTTCCCAAAATACAAGACCTATATGATTCTAGCATGGTTATTTATGTTATGTAATAAGTATTCATCTAATAAGATTTAATATTTATGTATGAAAATTATTGTTCATTATAGTTATAATAAAAATAATTTGAATCCATAGTATGTATACCTTAGGTTTTGTGCGTATCTATTATTAAATTCATTTTCTTTTTAAAGGCCTCCATTTCTAAATTCATCCATCCATTATTGTCTACAATGTGGAATCCATAATTTTCAAATCCATTTATTTTTCATTAGATATTTTAAAATGACATATCATTAAATAATTCATTTCTTTATTTAGGGAGATTATATATTAATGGTCCACCAGCCACATCATATACTATTTATTGATTTCCTTAAGATAGGCCCTTATAAGAATTTTGGATTAGTAGACCCATCTATATACTGTGATGGGGACATTACCTTAACAAATACTTAAAACCAATCCCATATATTGTATAGTGATTCATCATCAAATTGATTGAAATTTAAAATATTGATGTGAATGTTCATAGATTTATATAGAGTAAAGAATCATGTTATAAATTTTTGTTGCCAACACAACACATTTTTTAATAGTAAAAGGTGATAAGATTTGGATCCACTCTCAAGCTTATCTTTTACTGAAAATCAGAGTAACCTCAACCTTAATGCATCGCTAGTTACATTAATGAATTGGAATGTATTGTAGAGCTCAAGGAAACATTCCAAGTGTGTGTTGAGATATTTATGTTGAATCCTAATGAATTAAATTGAATTTGAGATCATTTTTATGATTTCCAAAATTTATTCTGAAATGATTTATAGTAAAAACAGGCATTATAATTATTAATTAGACCCCATTCATGAAGGTTTACCATACTTTATTAAATTTCTTTTACCTAAGTATTTCCCTTGAACTACTCCTTCCACTCATTATTCTTTTTCTCCCCTACAGTTATGTTTTCTTCTTTCTTGGACTTACTTAGACTCTTCTATAAATTATGATCACATTCCACTAATTTTTTCCTTTTACCTAAGTTGAATACTCATGCATCAATAAATATGAGAAAAAAACATATCATGAGAACATAGGGATAAATAATAAAATAAAAACTAAAAATTATAATTATATAGGTTTACTAAACATCCATACTGGTAATGGTGCTAAAAATATGACACTTATAGGGAATCATTGCTTCCTTTGGGATAACCAAGTTATGAATTTATAATAATACTCATTCTATCTACTTAATAATAAGTGTAGTATTTATCCAGTCGAAGGGAAAACCCATAGAGAGGAATTTAGAAATCACTAAGAATAAATATAATGAATGAGAGAAAAATAAAAGGTTATAAATTTAATCAAGAAAATTTACCAATAATATTAAATAAAATTTTATACATTAGTAAAATAAAAAATAATAATAACATAATAAAGATTTCATAAAAATTGTGTCTATGAAAATACTGTTATCTATATAGATGCTATATATCTCCAAAATTCTCCCTTTATCTTTGTAAAGTACTTTGATTTATTAAGAAAATATGTAACCCAAAACTAATAGTAAACTTATCTACCCTAGAAAATAAATTAGTAATTAATGAAACAAAGTATCATGTTGATTCGTTAAATACTACTCCCTTAGTCAACATGCAATGGTCAGGCTTGAAAAAGTGAAAGAGGGATATGAAAGAATATGATAAATGAAAAAAATAACTTGAATTACTCATAAAAACGTATACTTCACAAGATAAAATCACCCTTAAATACATTATCAGTATTAATAAAACTCACCCAGTCTTTCTAGTCATGGGATATGGTAAAAATAAAAGTATAAAAACCCTATACATAATAGTAGTAGACACAAACTTAATATTCTAGATTCTCTATTGAATGCATGATAAAATATTTAATGAATAATTATAGAAGACAAAACCTTTATTTATATAAAAAGTCTCCCTCTCATATTTAATCTATCTTTCCTATATTAAATATCTTTTAAATTCAAATTTGATATTTTTTATATATGAATAAAAATATATGAGCAACACTAGATATAACTCACCAAAAATATATCTCAATAATATTTCATAGAATGGTAGTTAGACCCAATATGTATCTATTATAGATATACCACTCACGAAATGACTTTCATTTCCTGGAGTAAACCAACATCGTATCTCAAACTCTTCTCACTACATGTAATTACATAGTAACAACCATTTTCACTCATGGAATAAACTCTTATTTAGTATAAGTAATCTACATTATCATGGTGTGAAGTCTCATGAACACTCCCTAAACCTTTCACTATATCAATTAATAAAATAGTATCTTTACTCTTTATAAAATTAAAAAACAACTAAAATCATAACATCACAAAAACTCCATCATTACCTTACATCCTTGTGATTATTCATAACAACTAAAATCATAACAACTAAAATACTCATAGTTATGACATCCACTTATATAATTATTCATAAAAACTCCATCCTTACCTTACATACTTGTGATTATAACATCACACCTACTTAGTGTGGTAGATCATGCAACCCACGATCCTCCCATGAATTAGTCGTTGTGGCCACAAGCTTCATCTTTGTGGCACAATGTCATACTCATGAAAATACCAACCAATATTTTTAAATAGAGGTATAGTGTGGTGCAACAGATGTGGTGTGATATTCATTAGGAATCAAAACCATAGTTCCATGTACATGCTGACAAGGGGTGACAACCTTCAAGCTAGCATGAACGTATTTCATTCAAAATACAGAAAACCCATAAACCTTAAAAATTATTCTCCCTATTCATTATTAAACTTATAGAATCACCAACATCATAAAAAACATTTAATAATTCCCACAATGTGACCCTTATATGGTGTGGTGTGAAGGAACCTTACATTATACTCTTCCATATGTTACTTAATCTTTCAATACATCATAGTTATGTGGAGTGATATATCCATGAAGTCTGAAATCCTTAATGCACATTCTAATGTCAATAGAGTTTGATAATAGTATTAGTATCACAAACCCTAGTAGTATGAAGAATAAGGGTGGGATGATGATGTTCTACTTCCCAGGTGGTTGAATTTTAAAAGATAAACTTTTTCTTTCTTTTAACTATGAAACACATCATTTTTTAAGTTATCCATATTATTTTATATCATAAAATTTATCTGCATGCCATTGTATCCTCCCATGGTGCATCCCTATAATATTTCCACTATCTATTCCAGTTTCACCCCAATACTGATTATGGCTCTTTCCCAGTGTCTCCCCAGACTGGGTCCTCTCTTTATCTTTCAAATAATTACATAGCTAGTCACTATTGAGTATGGATTCTACCTTGTAGTGGGAAATCCTAGATCATGTGGTTAACCTAGGATGGAACAAGTTTTTTAACACTTCATACTTTAATTTTCATTTTCAATTTTTAGTTTTCTAACCAAAATATCCATCTTTGTTTATATTTCTCCAAATCATAACATAAATAATTGAATCCAGCTTAATATTAAAAACACCTTAAAACATGAAAGAATAATCATTCGAATACTAAAAATAATGAATTAAAAAATAAAAAATAATGATTAAATTATAGTTATCATAGGGTGTGAGAAAATAATACCTAGTAGCTATCCTCCCCAGGCTATATGCATAACCTTTAAATGTATATCCATTTCATAGTAATCTGAAATACAACAATAAAAGTAATATTTTAATTTTAGAATAAAATAAGTAACCAAAATTCATTTTTTAAAAACCATTACATTCTTAATATTTAGATGCCACTGTTTAATATATAATAAAATTTAAATCCTTTAAATAAATATTACATTTGTTAATTGGAAAATAGATTTGAAATTAAATTTTAAAATAACCCAAGATAAAGGAATAAATTATATAGGTCAAGCATAAATAGTTCTTAAAATTTTAGATAATAAAAATATATGTGATAAGTATTTCTACCTTTTAGATGAAAACAGTTTTTATGAATATGATTTAGACATTAAGAGAACAAGTTTATCAAAGAAATGAAAATAAAAACTATAAAATAATAGTAAATGATAATAAAAATATCCACTAACATAATAACCTAGGAAATAATAACCAGAAAACATCATAAAATAGTTATAAATAAACTAGAATCAGATAATCAAATCACAACCATCATAGTATAATAAAAAAATAATTATCACCGGAACACCTAGAATCTCTAGAGACAATATAGGAAAACACATTAACAAAATCCATTAATTATCATGATTGGTAAAATTAAACTAATTAAGATACTTAGTTTTACCCTACCTAGCCTAAATGAGAGGGAAAATACCCTAAAAATATTATAGTCTGAACTTGGGTCCACTAGATAAAGTGTAATAATAAACTAGTGCAGTACTCATACTTAAATTTCCTACATATCTACCCAAGGATTCTCATGATAAGAAATAGAGGTGATCAAACAAGGTATAACATGTTTGATTATAACAATATAAAAACAATCATAAACTCACCCTCACCTTTGATAACTATTCATAGATGTAGCCCATTTCAATAATAATATAAATGATATAATAATAACATTCATGGTTTGGTAAACCATAAATCGTACACTTACATTTATTTTACACCCATTGTGATTTGAGCACATTGTGACACCTAATTATGCAGGAACCACGTGTTATCCACTAGAATATAACCCTACATTAAGCCATAATATTACTTTAAACCATGCTCTACCCTTATGTCATAGTTGAACCAGAAATCTCACATATAGGATTAAACCATTTGGTTTCTATTAACCAAGGAATTATTATGTGACCTAAAAATTACCCTAGTTCTCAAAAAAAAATAAAACTCGGGATTCTAAAATTTTATTAAAATCAATAATTTGATAAAATAAGGGAAATTTATATTTGGGTGTGATACTTATGTTATACCATGTAATTGTGAGTTTCAACACTCCATAGAGTATTACTATGGGATTATCATGATAAGTTATATAATTTTGGATTCATCATTCTATCACTCCAAATATTATCGTGTTTCTTTATTCATCTTATCATAGTGATATTAAGGAGTATAAATGTTATTCATGAATTATGAAAAGATATAAATTCATTATGGTAATTAAACCAAATGTTACAAGGTAGTTGGTACATTTTAATTTTTGGTGAAAAAATCAATCAATATTTGGATGAACACATGGTTTTGGAGTCCTATAAAAGTAAGTGAAATCCTCAGAGAGTGGGTTAAGAGTATGAGACTCATTACTACCATTAGAAATCATCAAACTAGTATTATTTTCAACATATTATTTCTCTGTTTTATTTAATGAAAAATTTATATAAGATAATTAATAGATAAAGTTCCATCCAAATCATTGAGTGAATCCCACAATCTATAGATACCTTTTGAGGAAGGATTATTTCATCCACTTCTTAGTGATCTCAGTCAAACACTTGTGAATATATTTGATAGGGAAAATGAATTTTTATTTTATTTCATGATAAATACCATTTTATGTGTTGATAAGGAACCCTTATAGATCCTAAATTCCCTTTTTTAATAGAAGGTCCATTACAATTTGATGTCTCGAAGGCCCTATGCCATGAAAAGACATTACCTATCCCCAGCTCATTACATGGCTAAATCAACATGTATAAGGTATTTCATTCTTTTTATTTGTTTTTATTCATTATAAAATCATAAATATATTCAATAATTTATGGTATTTTATATTTCTTATTCCATGGTGTTTTAGATAATAGAAATTCCTCCAAAACTAAACATCATTGTGGTTATGCATGAAGCACAAGTACATTGTATTACAATGATTTAATTTAGGATTAAAATAACTATATAATTTTATTGATGTTTATTTGGATCCATTGATTTGTTAGATTGGTGTTGTGGAGAAATATTAAATACAAAAAAGGAAGTAATAGCACCCAAAAAGGGATCAATAAGAACAATTAATATAATAATAACGGCACTAGGTAGAGTCACTCACCCATATTTTTGAGTCTAGTATTTCACCTCAATAGTTTTCATTAACTAGGGTAATTATTTTTTTGATATAAACCTATAGTAATTATAAAATAAAAAATAATTTATAAATTTATTTTATTAAAATATTTGTGGGTGAAATTGATTGATATATTTATCTATCATCACCCAATTATTTTCTTGTTGTGAATGGAATGGTTTACAATATATTGTGTGATACCTTAAACAAAAAAAAACTACCAATAAATCATATGAGATTAGTAATTTTTATACCTCATGAGTTGAGATATAAGATACATATTCCCCTTGATGATTATGGTATTAAAATGGTGGATTGTGTTAATGGTAAATTTGTATATTATTTGTTTAATTGTATAAAAAATCATGTTGATAAAGAGGTGTTTCGTTTTTAACTTATTTTATTTTAAAAATATTTTTCAATGGATTAAAAAGTTTTAAAATGATTTATATAATAATATAAAGGGAAATAAAGAGTTGGATTAAGATAATATAATTGATCAACTATTAGATAAAAAATACTTTAGAGGATACCTATACCTAATTAATCTATCAGCCACATTTAATTACATTAAAAGTTTTCTATATAATGTTCAAAAATGGAAGTACTTATAACATTGAATTTGAAGATAAAACAAATTGGATAGTCTCTCCTGAATTTTTTGGTCTTGAGAGTGTAAATTAAATTCTCAAGCATGAAGTGTTATTCACATACGTTTTGAATATATATATATATATATATATATATATATATGAGGTTCATTTTTATAATTTGTATGTCCAATAATTTGTGTCCTATTTTTATTAAAATTTAATAATATTAATGTCTTTTTGAATTTAAATCATGAAAATGTAAAGTGAAAATATTTTGATAATATTTATTAATGTGTTAATACTCATGTCTCTTCTATAGAAAAAATGGATCAAAATGAATTTCAAGAAAGTGAACACCAAGTATATGAGGTGTTTGAAAATAAAGATACAAATGAAGAAATATTCATAATACATATCATGAATAAGTAAAACTACATAATATAATTTTCTTTAATACAATTTCTTTTTTTAATTAATTACTTATTAAATATTTGATTTTTATATAGATCACTGGATGATAATTATGATTAATCCATGTTATTTGATGATATATTTTATTGATTTTATGAAAAGATATCTAAAAAATCATCCACACATGATTTCCCTTATGAATTGGTAATACATTATCTTCAATATTTTATAAAAATAATTAAATTATATGTTTTATAATATTTTTCAAAAAATATTTTTAATTAAAGTGAGGTGTTTATTTATTATCAATTAAATGGTAGTAGGACATTTATTGTAAACAACAAACCTATCAATTTCTTCAAGTACATAAATAATAAGGTATATATAATAATATTTCACTATTAGACCATTTATCATAAAAAATTACATATATTTATCAACATTTTTTAGTGTCCAAAAAAATGAATGCCTACGATTTTGGTTATCACATGTGAAAATTTATGAAATATTTCATTCTTAATCAACAAACTTTCATCCATGAAAATTTATTTATGAGTGTAAATAAAATTTCATTCATAATATTTATTAAATATTTACATATATATATTTTTCAAGTACTATGAGGATTATAAAAATAAAACATATCTTGATGATGAAATAAATTTTTTTAGGAATGGGTGGGTAGCTTGAATGGTGTCAAAAAGTTTACAGACATCATAAAGAGGTGGCTTCCTATCATTTATGTAATTTTTTTTATTTTTCAGTTTCACTTCAAGTATTTTTATTATTATCAACATTCAATAACATTTTAATTAATTTTATTTATCGTTATAAACTCATCCATTTTCCTTTTAGTTTTATAGATTAAATCAAGACTTTATCTAAAGTACAAACACAATACAACAACTAAATTATGTAGTGAAAATTCATTTCCCTTGGTAAACCAAAAATAAAGCTTGTGGGGATTTTTCACTTGAGGATGTTATTTCTCATCATCATCCCTAGATACTATTATTGAAATCGTCAATGAGAACCAAATTTTCTATGCCTTTTGAAGGATATAATCTCTAAAATCACTAACACATTATTGTTCATAAGTAGGAAAGAAAATGAGAGAATTATAGCTTATGGGATAGGAAAATTAGGAAAATCAATGAGAATTTTACCAAAGTATTTTTATCGTGGATTTATATAAAAGGTTATATAAAACTTATACATCATCACATATCATGTGTAAACTATGGGTATGGGTATATTTGGAATAAAAATGTCCAAATATACCTTTAAAGTGATTTTATGAGATATTCTCCATAATTGTTATTGACATCAAAATTTGATCCAATGATAATAACTCAAGATGTAAAGTGATTTTTACAATCAAATTGTTTTATCTCTAGGCACATGAATCCAAAAATAATAACCCTAAAATGATATATTATTTAAATAAAATGTATGGAAAATGATAATTGATTCATGTATGACCTATAAGAAAAACTCCCACATCAATACAATGTGTGGTGTGATCTTAATAAATAAAAGTTCATGTTTTAGTTACATGAACATTCCTCAAGTGATAAAAACTATCATGATCCTCCCTCTATTGGTACCCCTCCTAGGCTGGTACTAAATATGGGAATAATCCCTAAATCCCATCTATAATGGGTCACAAGTTAGAAACTAGAATCAAGTTTATATAATTTATGTAAATTGTAATCTTACCATATTTATATAAATTTAAGGATAAAAGACAACTTTAGATCCCCCAATAAAATATAAGGAATAAATAAATAAGAAGTCACAATTAATATTGTAATGTAATAAATAATAGAAAATAACTATAAATAACAAAGAATAATCCAAGGTAGTGACCATTAACTTCAACAACTCTTGGACACCCACTCTGAGTTAGTAATTCCCATATCGATCACAAACTAGCTCTTATAGACTAAAAAGTAGTTATATATATATATGGGCATAAAAGTATATTTGGTAGGATACTCTCAAGAACCTCTCATAAAAATGTGAAAGAATCATACTAAATATGGGTTAATAAACAAATGAAAAAACATGTTCCCTAAATAGGTAAAACTATATCCCATTGTCACTAGGTATCTTTCACCAAGTATTTTGATGAAATAATTCATATCAATGTCAAAATATAATTGTAAAAAGTTATCATACATCCACTTTCCCACTAGTTTTTCACTCTTGGACCCCAATGCTTAACATATTATTCTATAATCGCATTCATAAGTCATTATTCCTCATTTTCATACATACCAAATCTCACCACATCACATCTATCCTCAGTAATAAGTCTACAAATCCATTATTTTCTATGTATCATGCATTATACATCATGCCACTATAATCCAAGCATGTACAACCATGGGAAAATATAATCACCACAACTTGTGTAGACACATAACCTATACCTTAAGTCATTACATCCCAAATATGCCTAACAAGTTTACACTTTTATGGGAGGGCATGGAAGATAGAGAATTAAATCATTTATTCCCTCTCCTACCTATATGTTAAAGAAAACACCCATAACCAAAACATTTGGGTGCCTACTACCCACCCGACTTAGGTGATTGTGTGTATGAAATAAGAAAATATAAGAAAAATATCTTGCATATCCACACTAATGGTAACTACCTAGCCTTGGACTCAATTTCAACTATCATCCTACATGACACCCAACTACCACTGATAAAGCTTGGAAACAAGTTCTCAAAAATGCACAAAAGCATCAAGATTCAACATCATTAACGACTAAACTAGTAATTATAAATTAACATTCATTAATTATTTAACCAATTAAAAATTATATTCTAATAAATTTGTTTCATTATGATCCAATAATATTTAAAAATCCCATTTAAATTTTCATATTTCCATCTCATACTCCTCAAATAATTTCATTCAACCATGCCAAGGTTTCTATTATGCCATATTACCAACATCAAGAACCATCCCATAAGTTTATTATTAATTCATTTACCATTCCATAATTTAGGTACTCAAAAACTCATTCTAAGCTACCATAAGAAGATACACTCATAGTGCATAAAACTAACTACAATAGGTTGTTGGAAATCACAATAATCACCCATTTAGAAAACTATCGATCAAAAAATCATCAAGAAAAAAAATAAATACTTGCTCTCAACCCATACACATTATCCAAATCAATGAAATAAATTTATTTTCATCACACAAAATCAAGGAGCAATTAAGGCCATAATTTCCGATCATAAAACACATTAACAAAAAAATAAGATCTCATTCATCCCCAATCATTGATCTCTAGAAAAAAACATTTCCTTACCATATTAAATTAACTCATTATTTATACATAGGTTTCAAAAACATGAAAACTATCATCAATATGTATAAAAATATAATATTAATCCATAAACATTCTTTAAGAAATTATTTCATGTTTAATAATTCTCAAAGTATAAAAGTAACTATATTCACATGTTTCATTCATTAATAACTTCATCATTACCCGATTTACATTGTTTAACCAATTTCAAGAACAATTACTAAATAACAACAATATTAATTGTGGAAAGATATAACACATTCAATAATATAACAATAGGAATAATCAATGTATAAACACTACATGTGATCACAACATTCCTTGCCAATTCATTATTTAATCTAGATAATGTATTCCTTTCATTCAATTCAACTATTACCCAAAGAAACTAAAGCATGATATTTCAACACTTGCACATAATAAAAGAGAAGTAATGAATACCCTACCTCAACATGAGTGTTCAATATTAATCAAGTAATAATTTAAGAATAATATCCAAAATACAAAAACCTCTCTCGTAAGGGATCCTTTAATTCCTAACGACATCATTTCATAAGGAACATTTGATCAGTCACGAAAGGAACACCCACAAAAACTAAATATATGAGAATCTATTGCATGGTAAGAGGGAACAATATATATAAGAACTGATGGAGAGATAAAACTCACATCATATAATAGATTAATCTATCTCTATAATTCAAGGATAAATCCTATAAAATGGGTTTTAATGTATATGAAACATTCCCAAAGGTTGGATAAGGTTTGAAAAAGAAAAGAGGGTATATGAAGATTTTAAAGGCACTAAAAATTTATGCCCATTTATAATTTATCAATACTACATTTCAACCTCATTTTCTACACTATAATCATTGGGTCTTCCCTTAAACTGCAGTGCATTAATAGATAACACTCCTTAAAAGTAAGAACTGCTATAATCCACAGTGAAAACCATGTGTATCTCCCATATATGATACAACTCCTGGAATGTCTATAGTGTAACCCAAATATCTGTGCCACAACCACCCTTTAGAATATAGGGAGATGCAAACCCAAACCTTGGGGCTCTATGGTGAAATATACACTTTATGTTTCAATGACCCTTCAGAACGAATAATGAGGATCTCATCCTTTTGATCTATATAGTGTAGTTTATTCTCACATTATAGCTACCTCCAATTTGAAAAATGCACCAAAAAACCTCATATCAAGCATTAATGTAGTAAGAATTGTGGATATGCAACAATTATCGTCTCTAAAACAACACTACACCATAGGCTAAAGGACCACAACACAAGATTCCATCACTAGGACACACCACATTTCTACCTTAAAGATCATGATGAAAGACTCCTCATCCAACTAAAATTTTATCTTAAAACCATTTCCACCCATATATCTTCCACCTGGAAACTTCTTATCACCCCAAAACAAAAAGGAAAATCTCGAAAAAAAATTGGTCCCTTACATCAGATACCCCTTAAATATTTCTCATCCTTGATAATTCAAACAAAAACCTAGGAAGAAAAAAATTAATAGGAATAGAAAAAACATTGTATGATATACCTATCAAGGATCATGTTACAAAAAGAACACAACCCACACATTAGAGGGACAAGGAATTAAAACATAGAACAACGCCATTCATATCATTATCCAAAAAAACTCAAACATATCATCTCAATAGAAAAGGAAATAAAATATAAAATAATTCAGGATATTGAGAACACATTTTAAACTCTTTCTCCCAAGTACACTCTTTTGAGCCACCGTGTCACCACAATACATGAACAAAAGGAAAATATATAAGAAACTGTGTTTTTGTATGAGTTAGGGATCTTTTTATTTTCAGTTTAAATTCCATTTATGGCCTTGCATGAATGCTTATCTTGATCATGGGTGATTTGGAGGTGTCTGGGGCTTGTTAGGAAGTTTGAACCAAGTTTTGGGATGGAAATGACATGGATCACGGTTTTCACATAGCTTGTGAACGGTTTGGGTAAACTGTGTGAGAGGTCTAAAAAACTACTGGTTTTGGATAGAGTGTTATGTATGGTTACCACATAGTTAGTCAGACCATGTGGGGTAACTGTGAGAGGAGGACCTCTTAGGTGGAGATATGTGCACGGTTTCCACACACTTTGGGAAACCATGTGGGTAAACTGTGCGGCCCATGCTATGTGTTTTTTTAATTAAATTAAAATTAAATTTATTTTTAAACCCAAATTGTTTTTTCTTTCTCTCATGCATAGAGGACCTCTTTAGCTCCCACTTTTGGCGCCTAGGCTATGAATCAAGCCCTACTCTCCATATAATCTCTATTTTAATCATTTATCATATCTGCGGATCTACAATAGTAATTCCTATATTCTTTTTAGTCATTCTTGATTTTTCAAAACAACGGCTATGCTATTTGGATTTAGGCTCATATGCCCTAATAGTCTATTCTTTATCTATTATTCAAATTTTTTCCAAAATGGGACGAATCAAGATATGATACTAGATGAGCAGTCTACTACTGAGGAGAGGTAGGTGGTTTATACTTTCTTTCGTCTTTTCTTGGTGTTTTTCAAGAGTTCGGCAGAAATTCCATTTTTCAAACTTTTCAGAGATGTATCATTTTTGATCAAGTATTTTTTAGTAGCTATAGTTGGACCTAGTGAGGTTGACCATGGGTCCCATATAGGTGTGTTGGCACCTCTTTCTCATTTCGAGGTCCCCCGAGGGATGCGCCATAAGTGAATAACTTGTTTGTGTCTGTTTAAAACGCCCAAGGGGTGTGTGCTTGTTCTTGCCAACTTATAGGAATCCATTATATGACTTTATATCTTGAGTAGCTATTTTAGGAGATGTACTTCCTCTATTCTTATTTAATATCATGTCATGCCTCTTCTATTTTGATATCTTGGATTAAATTAAATGTGTTTATATGGGTGGGTATACCTATATGTAAATGACTAATGGTATATTAAATGATTTATATGGGAGGGTAGGCCCATATTCTTGGTAACTGATAAATGATAAATGGTTTTTGTAAGTGGGTATAATCATGTATTGTGCTATTTGATGTGAGTGGGTATACTCACATGTTTATGAATGTTTAATTTAAATGCTTGAATAATTTATGAATGGGTTTATATATGCCATAGACTGGTCTTTATGGATCTGGAATGTGGTATTGGATGCCTTGGGTTGACTCTGCCCCTTGGGTATTGATTCCATGGGATGCCTCAGGCCAAACTACCCCGTTGGATCTGGCTTTCTTGGGCTCGTATAGGAATTTCTATAGACTTGCTCCTAGGACCACAATTAGGTCCTAACCAAGTTTCCACTAGGAATGCCCATGGGACTCAATGGGATGCCTTGGAAATGCTCCTTGGATCTGACCCTCTGTGGTCAAGATGTTTTCTACATTGATTCCTTAGTCTATTGACACCATGGATCAAGCCCTTTCAGTCTACACTTCACTATAAGGCATGGCTCTGGGATTACTGACTTCACTATATAGTGTGGTTGTTGATTACTTGATATGGATGGATGTACGGCGTGGCTATGTGACTTGAGTTTTTATTTGGTTATAGATTCCTTGTTAGGATATGACTCTCTTTTTCAAGTAGCCTTGAGGGTTGTTAGGTTTTACTTTGTGGTAGACTTATGTCATGGGTATACACACTTATTTACCAATGGTTTACACTTGCTAAAACCTTTGTAGAATTGCTGTCAAAACTGTATAGACCTGGGTGGTTGCCTACTCGGATGTTTATCTCACACCTTTTTTGGGCCTCTTTGGGGACCCAGAAAGATTATATTGTTATAGGTGATGATAAAAGAAAACTCCCTAGTACAGGTTGTAGATTGTGGCTTTGGAGTTGGGGGTCATAGGACCAAGATGACGTTTGCGATACCTGGATACCATTTTGGTCTTCTGTTCTTTTTGGGAAACTTGTATTGTATTGTATTTTTATGTACTATTTTTGATGATTTCGAGATACTTGTACCATCAACATCATTTTTCATATGTGACATTTTTTGTTATTGATGTGTATACTTGTCTTGTTTTACACTCAGTAGTTGACTGGTTATTTTTCTTCTGTTATTTACTATAGCTTTGTATTTCATTGTGATACTCTGTTAATGAGTGAAAAGTCTCCCCACTAAATTATATAGGACCTTGCTTCTAGTTACCACCCACTAGCATTTGGGGAGATGTGTTCGAGGCCTTGTGACCAACTGGGCTCAGGGCACTATTTCGGGTGGCATCCAGATATGGGACATTACAATAGCACACTCGCACAATGTGTTCCCCTAGTAATACTATATATTTATAGGTACCTCCTTGAAAGTTGCATCATATTCAACTTCCAAATCACCCCATTCAATTATGTGTGAGTTATTATGAATATACTGGTGAATTCAAGATACACAGAAGACATCGTGAATATGAATCATATCCAGGAGAAGTGATAACTGATAATAAATAGCTCCAACACACGCTAACACCTTAAAAGGTCCAAACAATCAGAGATAAATCTTACTCCCATGACATAAAATTCACTAACCATGATGAGATGATACCATCAAGAACACATTATCTCTAATTTAAAACTCTAGGGTCCCCCTACTTTTATTATAATAGGAATTTTATAATCATTTGTTGCCTTTATTTTCTCATAGATCACTTGTACCTTCTCTATAATGCTCTATATCAATTCGTTTTTGATAATTTATGACACTCTAACCTTAATCTAGCATAATGGATATCAGAAATTCCATTTATACATAACCTATAATGGATCCACACCAATAGAGGAGTGATAACTATTATTGTAAGAAAAATAAAACAAGGTTAGGTGACTCACCCACAAACCTCTAAAATCTAGAATGAACATGTGCAATATGTTCTCTAAATTATAGATAGTCTACTCTGTATAAACATCTATCCTTCGATGGAAAGAGATGATAAGGACTAGGTGAGATCTAAACACAAACTGGAGACCACTCCAAACCTTGGAGTTGAGTTGTGAATCATGATCAGATATGATCAGCTTCAAAATACCATGAATCATCACCACATTCTCTAGATACTACCTTGACAAGGCCTACACTAAGATCAAGTCCATTATTTATAATAAGTGATATGACTTCATCAGGCATTCCAGAATCACTCATATAGTATCGTAGCCTACCTAAGCTCAAGGAAAACTAGGTATGTATTCTATAAATATATCCACCCCCTTTCACTAGGGAACATCATGAAGATAAAGCAGTATATGAAAAATATAATTCTTATCCATCACCCTTTGTAAAATCAAACATTAAGATAAAAAATCTACAATTGATTGATTAATTCACTATGAGAAAAAAGCATTTAGTGGTGGTTTTTTAGTAGAAGATTTCAAAATCATGGCTAAATGTTTCATTTTTTTATCTATAGTTTTGTGTTAAAAATCCTCTAGTTATTGGATTTTTATAAAATTACACTAATTCATAGTTGTTTTTAATAAACCACTGCTAAATTAATTTAGTTTTAAGAGAAGTTCAAAACCAAAATTCACCATAAAATGGCCATAACTTTTGATCAGGGTATCTGTTTACACACAACAACCTATCAAATCAAATCTTATAAAAAGAACTAAAATTAAATTAGATAATAGAATGGAAATAATTATTAATAAAAAAGTATTACTATTCAAATGGAAGTAGAAAATCAAACTTCGACTTCAAAAATCTACAACTCTTGATATGAGTATCTGTTTGGGAACACCGACCTATCAAATTGAAACTTACAATGATCCCTACATTACTTAGACTTGGGGGAACCATAGTACATATTTTTTCTTTATAAAAAATACCTATAATTCCTTCAAATGTTATTTTATATTTGGGATACCCTATTTTTTAAACATTCGGTTGAATTTCATCTTCATTTAAGATAATCATCTTATGATCATTGGGTGGCCAGTGACTTTATTTAATGAATTTACATTATAATTGATATGATCATGTTGAAAATGTAGTGGTATTATATAAGGACCAGTACTTAAAACATTACATAATCATGAATTAAATGAATAATCCATATAGTGGATCTTTTCAAGTTTAGAGTTTTAGAGAATTAGGATATAACTATTACATCTCAAAAGATTACAAAGTAGACACTTCTACTAATATTCCATAAAAAACTCTTAAAAAGAAACATGTATAGTTCCATGTTTTAGATAGCACATCTTTCCTTGATCCGATACTTGACCCTATTCATCTTTAAGTCCTGTGGAGAACATTTCAAAAAAAACTTGGGATGAGCATAAAAATCTAAGTAAGAGTTATAATAATACGAAAAGAAAACATTAGTCCATGTACACATAAGAACCAATGAAATCATACTTTACTCATAAAACATAAGCAATTTAACATACCTCATTAAATCATAAGTTTTATGCATAACTCGATAGAAATCATAAGTCATATAGGTAACTTGAGGCATTCATAACAATCTTACGTAGGGAGTAACCCTCATGGTTACATTTGGAATAACCACCACAGTATATTCCATAAATCTCTTCAGAGAAACCTTAGTGTTTAACTCCTTCACGTTACCCAATGCATTGGAGAGCTATCATAGGCTCACCCACCCTTATTTTATCACACAACCACCCCTCTTCGTAAAAAATGCCCAAGAACCATTACATAATCGTATCACATAAAACATGCATAAAGGAAACATAACATTTCCAAATTTCAATCACAAGATATCAATAAAACACATTCATATAATCAAAACATTATCAAAACCATTTTCAATTCCAAATAAAATAAAATTAAAATATGGTATTTATTTTTGATTTTAAAAACAATTTATGGCTTGTAGAAGAAGCCGAAACTTAAATAATGGACATGACGGTGGAGAAGTCCTTATCGCCACATACGTAAGACAAAAACATTCCCTTTTGTTGTTTAGTAAAACACTTCATATAAAAAGATTCCTTTTGAATAAAAGTAAAATTCAAAGAGGTTTATACATCGTATAAAAGAAAGTTGTGTATAAAACAAAATATGCCTCAATGAAAAGAGATTGAGACGAAGTCCCATACCAATTTGAAACTTTTGAAAGGGTTTTAAAACATTCATGTACATATAAATAAATCCTTAAAACCATTTTTAAAACATGGACATTGATGATAAATGTTTAAAAGAATAAATCTTTAAAACCATTTAAAACAATGTTTTAATAAAAGAGTCATTTTCCAATTTGAACATTTAAATTATAACACACATCAAAGTATACCATTTTAAAAACATTTAAATGACTTTAGTATAGGCATGATATGGATATGGAAATTCATGGGGGATGTATATACACTTTATAAAAGAATAAAAGTTCAAATCATTAAGAAATGTCTCAATGAGAAGAAATTGAGATGTAATCCCAATCAAGGATCATGCCATTAAATCAAGGATAAAAAATGACATAATTATGTGTGAAAAATATAAATACACCAAATATAAGTGGATAATCAGTGTAAAACAATCATATGTCATCCATGAAAATTCATAGCACGACATAATAAAGAAGTAGAGGTTTAACCCAAAGAATTGAAATTGGGTTAAGAAGTTTCCTTGCAAAAATTCGATAGCATAATGGTGTCACATCAAATTTTAGAAAAAGATTTGATGAGAGAGATAAAGGGTATCTCGTCACTTGGAAAAAAAATTTACATCAACAAGGATATATAAGAACATATCCCAACACAAGAATATGTAATTTAGAAGACAAAACAAAAAGAAGTCTTTTAAAAAATAGGAGGGTGAAAGGTTCCCTTACTGACTTGGGTAACATTCAAAACATACACCCCATGAAAGAAGGACTATAAAACATTGATTTAAATACCAATAAACAAAAGTATATTACACAAAGAGTACAATAATGGGTATTACATACACCACTCAAAGGAAATTGTGGCAAATGTAGCATAAATCTCATGGGAATAAAAGTGAGATGAAAAATCCCTTACGAAAACATGGCAGCCTAATGGCGCCACTTAAAACATCCAAAAATGGATTTATGATATAAAATAGGGTCTATAATAATATGAACATAAAAAGTAAAGAATGAATAATATAAAAGAACATTCCAAAACATAATAAATATGATATAAAATAGAGTACTTAAAAAGAAAGAGAGAGGTAGGATCCCTTACCTCAAGTCCGACATGTCTTGTTCGTTTCTTTATATTCCTGAATAATAAACATTGGGAAATTTATAATTGCTTAAGAACATCATTTAATGTTTATTATTCAATTAATATCACATATTATAATTTTATAATAATTATTTAATTATGTGAGTTCATATCAGTTGTTTTTGTCGATGTTCGGTACATGAGTCAAAAATGAACTTGTTTGAAAAGAATTGTCTATGTAGTTATAAGTACATCATCTCCAGAATAGTATTAATGATTTTAATATCATATATATCCAGTATATTTTCATTTTATACTATTACATAACATTTTTAGATAAAAATAAATGAAATTCACCATTCATGGAGACGGTAGGTCGTACGTACGCATGAACGCTACTTCCATTTCTTTATCATATTAATGGAATTGAAAATAATTGAGATATATATATATATTATAATTCCATAATTATATTCATAATTTAGATGTAATATATATAATATATATCCATTATATATATGTACTTATAATATTACATAACATTTGGAGATAATAAATGAAATGCACCATTCATGGAGACGGTAATCCGTACGTACGCATGAACGCTACTTTCATTTCTATTTCATACTTTAATGGAATTAAATCATAATGATATAAAGGTATATTATAATTCAAGTATAATATCATTTATATAATATCATTAACCCCATCCCTTATATGTCCCACATATGGCATTAACGAATCAAATCACTTTGAGGGGGCGGTAGTCTGCAGTTCCAAAAATGAAGATATTGTGTTTACCCATAATGGAAACCATAAAGGTATTACATAAATGAAAAATACAAAAGAATAAGGAAAATATAAACATATTATATATAATATATCATATATAAATATAGTTACATCTTAATGGAACCATTTAAAGGTGTTAAAAGAATATTGAACAATCACCGTTTTGTGAGGCAGTAATCTGCCATCCACAGAAACAATATGTTCTTTAACCATTAGACGGAGGTGTGTGTAAGTTTAGATTGAATAATTCTTATAAAAACATACTAGTATATTTAAGAAACTGATTTTGTTACAAAATAATGGAATAAAATGAGTTTAGGTGCTTGGAGAAGCAAAATAAAACAAAAGAACATAAGAGAAGACATTACCTTCAAATCGGGTAACTCCCTTTGGTTTGAACAAAAAGGGTTTCTTGAAGAGCTTTCTACCTAAGGTAAGGCTTATATGATGAATAGACGTATGTGTAGAGATATAATGAGCATATTTTGTCCATTCAAATTCCTTGAGAGGTGTGGGTATGGAGGTAGAGGTGGGGTCCTTTTATAAGAGGGAGGAGGGGAACTCTTGGAAAGTCAAGAAATGTCACTTTATATTAAAATGAGTTTCGGATTTTAAAGGTCACACATTGATATATTTATAGGAAACGGTGATAATGGTTTGAAATATACTCATAAAATAGGTTTTAGACAATTTTATGTCTTATATTTTACATTATCTTTTCATTCTATTGAAATCATTCATTAATGAGATAATCGATGCATCATCATGGTGTCATAAATAAATTAATTTATTTAATGTCTAAAAATTATAAAAAAAAATACTATGATGTAGGATATATTTTTATCTTTACAATGAATATTTATAGTCAAAAATATGACTTTTATAACCCTGTGTAAAAATTGTTTTAGTTAAATAATACATGTTTGTGACATTTTTATTTTAACTTTAAATAAAAAGTTATTAATGTCATTTTCTTACCCAAGTGGCTCCATGGAATCCCAAAGTTGACCCATGTATTTTTTGGTCGTCCATGGCTCATCCAATAAGGGTAGGACAAGTGTCAAGGTCATTTCATATTATTATAACATCATCTTTACGTTAAATTACACTAATTACCTTTAATCGCAATTAATAAAACTTAAAAGTTACTATTCCCCAAAAATTATTCTCATCCCATTGAACCAAATTTTACATCCTAATTACAATCATGTATGTCATTTTTTTAAATTAAAATCATAGAGGTGGTAAAATTTCATTTAAACGAAAAATCGGTTTTTTATCTACCACTTAGTGGTTTCACTATTCATCAAAAATTGATGTTTTTCAGAAAAATACCAAATATTCACCCTAATATATATTTGATATTCCGAATTAAAAAATTATGTCTATTTTAAAAAATTCAAAACATATAATTTGCATTAATCAATTTAAAAATTAATTCTCGTTGTCAAAACAAATAGCGTGTTTTTAAGATACAAAATATATCAACAGATTGACACTAGTTTAAGTGCAATTTCAAAGTGAAATTAATTCCAACGACCACCATTGGATTAAATGGTAAAAATATATTCTAACTATACTTTAAACCCAATTAAAAAGATATTCTATACATATAAATAAATCAGATTAAAGGGAGGTTTTGAATTAAAATACAACACCTTCACTAAAAATGATCTTTATCGGAAAAATAACAAAAATTTACACAAAGTAAATTTTGATGTCCAGATTCTAAAGAACGATTTTATTTTGTACAATATAACATATAAAATTTTCAAAAAGTTGATTTAAAAAGGGTTCGGCATCAAAAGGCGGTTAATCGACCTTTTAAAGAATATTTGAATATTTACGCTTAAAACTGGATTCATTCGCATTTTAATCCTCTAATATTTATTGGATAAAAGTAAAAATATTTGACAAACATATATAATCATTTTGTAGTTAGTTCTTTTAATTCCCGCCATTACAATGTCTAGTCATTAACTACCATTTAAAATAATATTATTTTATTATTAGAGTGCAACATAAGATTTCAAAGAAACTCTTTGTTGCGTATTGGGTACGCCATCAATAATAGCATTCCCTTTAAAGTAATATTTATATTTTATTCAAAAATATTAATAAATATGAAAAATTAATATTCTTTATTTACCTGGGATGTTACATCCTTCCCCCCTTTTGGGAATTGCGTCCTCGCAATTTTAAAATTGGGCTTGGAAAGTTCATTGAAAGCCCCACATCAGAAAAGGAGTAAATTAAACTATCACTTTAAAAGAAAGAAATAAAAGTACCAAGTTCACTTGAGACAACAAGTACTAGGATTCCATGAAAACATTTATATAGAAGAAAAAAACAAAGGGTTATTTTCTGATGGAGAGTGATAGAAACATGTTTAGGAGAATGTTAACCACCGAAAAATCACAAACTTGTGACGGGTTAAACGGTATTTGATTCCCTGGTAAGAAAAGTTAACAGACAACATTTTAGTTTTAAGTTACTTTTCATTGAGGAATTTATTTATGAGCTTAACTGAATCACAAGGAAATATACTTTCTTGTTGTTTATACTTTCATCTCTTACTAGATTTCTTACACAAACTCATTTTTTCCTCCAAAAGACGAGTATTTAAGATGACTTGTTCACATTAAGAGCTCTATAATTAACTTCTAGAGAATCACCTAATCCACAAAATAGAACTATATGTTTCCCATGTCTTTAGACCTTAACCAAAACCAAAACCAAAAAGTTTAGTACAAGATCAAATAATACCCAAAAAAGATAATCCTTTATAAAAAGAAAACCTATTCTTAATCTCCAAAATTTTTCCAACAAAACCCGAAGTTCAAACAAAGACCATTCGATAAACAATTGTCCAAAAAAATCTCCAAAGAAAACCAAACTAAGATTGAAACCCAAATCTCTGGAGGATTTAATCACATAGTCTTACAAGTTAAATCTTAAAATTTATCTTCAAATAACATCAGTTAATCTTAACGTTTCATACTGAAAAGTAATTAACCTAATCACATATCCTCCATGATAGGTTAATAATTTCTATAGATAAACCAAAATCAACTTACTCTTGATTCATAAAATAATCTAACTAAAATAATTAGTCAAACTAACTAGGGACTTCACATAGTCCAGTGGTAGGCGATAAATACCAGTCGCACTTTGGTTGTGGGTTTGATTCCCGCAGCTTTGTCTAACGTGATGGGTTGTCACACAGTCTATGTGTTGTCCTTTTTCCAAAACTATATAATTCTCAAAAAATTACCCAAAAAGAGGTAAAATAATCAAAAATAACATAACATAATTTAACATCAATTTTATCTCATGCCTTTCATTTTCCATCATATCATATAGTAACCCATAATTACCTCAAAAGTAAGGATCATATAAACCCTAATGGTTACCATTATGATTATTACCTGAACTTTCACATCGATTTGGTTCTCTCATACATGATGCATTAAAGAAGTCACCAAGGTTCAAGTGGTTGATCATGACTCCTGATAGTTGGTTTAGAATAACCACAAGATTTCTCATTGAATCCCCCATTTCATCCAGTCTCTTAATCAGAGAACCACCACAGTTTCCTTCAAACCCATTTTCACTTTGGTGCCTGATAGATCCATCCATTTACTAAAACCAAAAAGGTAAGTGTGAGTATATAAAAAAAATCATCATGGATATCAATACGACACATTGATATAATCAAAACATTATCAAAACCATTTTTAATACCAAAATAAAAAAAAATTAAAACATGGTATTTATTTTTAATTTTAAAAAAAAAGGTATGGCTTGTAAAGGAAGCTGAAACTCAAATAATGGTCACGACGACGGAGAATTCCTTTTCACCACATACGTAAGACAAAAACATTCCCTTTTTTCCTTTAGTAAAATGCTTCATATAAAAAGATTCCTTTTGAATAAAAGTAAAATTCAAAGGGTTTTATACACCGTATAAAAGAAAGTTGTGTATAAAACAAAATATGCCTCAATGAAAGGAGATTGAGACGAAGTCCCATACCACTTAGACACTTTTGAAAGCATTTTAAAACATTCATGTACATATAAATAAATCCTTAAAACCATTTTTTAAACATGTACATAGATGATGAATGTTTAAAAGAATAAATATTTAAAACTAATGAAAACAATGTTTTATTAAAAGAGCCATTTTCCAATTTGAACATTTAAATTATAAGCCACATGAAAGTAGACCAGTTTCAAAAAATTTAAATGACATTAGTATATAAATAATATGGATATGGAAATTAAAAGGGGGTGTATATACACTTTATAAAAGAATAAATTTTCATATCATTAAGAAATGTCTCAATCGGAATAAATTGAGCTGTAATCCCAATCTAGGATCATGCCATTAGATCAAGGATAAAGAAATGACATAATTATGTGTGAAAAATATAAATAAACCAAATATAAGTGTATACTCAGTGTAAAACCATCAGATTTAATCCACACATATTCATATCACGACATAATCAAGAAGTAGAGGTTTAACCCAAAGAATTGAAATTGGGTTAAGAAGTTCCCTTGCGAAAATTCGATAGCCTAACGGCGTCGCATCAAATTTTAGAAAAATAGTTGATGAGAGAGATAAAGGCTATCTCATCACTTGGAAATAAAATTAACAGCAATAAATATATATAAGAACATATCCCAACCAAATAAGATGTAATTTAAAAGACAAAACAAAAAGAAGTCTTTTAAAAAATAGGAGGGTGAAAGGTTCCCTTACCGACTTGGGTAACATTCAAAACGTACACCCCATGAAATAAATACTATAAAACATTGATAAATACCCATAAAAGAAATTATATTAAACAAAGAGTAGAATACTGGGTAGTTCATACACCACTCAAAGGAAATGGTTCCAAATGTAGCATAAATCTCATGGGAATAAAAGTGAGATGAAAAATCCCTTACGAAAACTCGGCAGCCTAACGGCGCCACTTAAAACATCAAAAAATTCATTAATGAGATAAAATAGGTTCTCTAATAATATGAACATAAAAATTACAGAATTAGGAATATAAAATAACATCCCCAAACATAAGAAAGATGATATAAAAAAGAGTACTTAAAAATAAAGAGAGAGGTAGGATCCATTGCCTCAAGTCCGACTTGTCTTGTTCGTTTCTTTATATTCATGAATAATAAGCATTGGTTAATTTATAATTTCTTGAGGACCTCCGATAATGTTTATTATTAAATTTATATCCCATATTATAATGTTATAATAATTAGTTAATTATGTGAGTTTATATCAGATGTTTTTGTCGATGTTCGGTACATGAGTCAAAAATGAACTTGTTTGAAAAGAATTGCCCATGTAGTTATAAGTACATCATCTTCAAGATATTATTAATGATTTAAATATCACATATATCCAGTATATATTAATTTTATAATATTACATAACATTTGGAGATAAAAATAAATGAAATGCACCGTTCATGGAGACGGTAGACCATACATACACATGAACACTACTTCCATTTCTTTATCATATTAATGAAATTAAAATTAATTGAGATATATCTATATATATTATAATTCCAGAATGATATTCATCATTTAGATGTAATATATATAACATATATCTATTATATATATGTACTTATAATAGTACATAACATTTGGAGACAAGAAATGAAATGCACCATTCATGGAGATGGTAATTCGTACGTACACATGAATGCTACTTTCATTTCTATTTCATACTTTAATGGAATGAAATCATAATGATATAACGGTATATTATAATTCCAGTATAACATAATATATATAATATCATTAACACCATCCCTTATACATCCCACATAATGCATTAACGAATCAAATCACTTTGAGGGGGCGGTAGTCCGCACTTCCTAAAATTAAGATATCGTGTTTACCCATAATGGAAACCATAAAGGTATCCATAAATGAAAAATACAGAAGAATCAGTAAAACATAAAGATATTATATATCATATATAAATATATTAACATCTTAATGTCCACCTTTAGAGGTGTTAAAATAATATTGAACAATCAACGTTTTGTGAGGCAGTAATTCACCATCCCCAGAAACAGTATGTTCTTTAACCATTAGATGGAGGTGTGTGTAAGTGTAGCTCTAATACTTCTTATAAAAACATCCTAGTATATTTAAGATACTGTTTTTTGTTACAAAATAAAGTAATAAAAAGATTTTAGGTGGTTGGAGAAACAAAATAAAACAAAAGAACATAAGAGAAGACATTACCTTCAAATCGGGTAACTCCCTTTGGTTTGAACCAAAAGAATTTTTTGAGGAGCTTTCTGCCTAAGTTAAGGCTTCTATGATGAAGAGAGGTATGTGGAGAGATATAATGGTCAGATTTTGGCTGATAAAATGGCTTGAGAGGTGTGGGTAAGGAGGTAGAGTTGGGGGCCTTTTATAAGAGGGAGGAGGGGCACTTTGGAAAGTAAAGAAATGTTACTTTATATTAAAATGATTTTCAGATTTTAAAGGTCCCACATTTATATATTTCGAGGATAAGGTGATAAGGGTTTGAAATATACTCATCAAATAGGTTTTATACATGTATAAGTCTTAGATTTTAAATTATTTTTTCATTTTATTTAAATCGTTCATTAATGAGATAATCGTTACATCATCATGGTTTCATAAATAAATTAATTTATTTAATGTCTAAAAATTATAAAACAAATAAAATTATGTAGTAAATCTTTTTATCTTTATAATTAATATTTATAGTTAAAAATATGACTTATATAACCTCATGTAAAAATTGTTTTAGTAAAACAATAAATGTTTGTGACATTTTTATTTTAGCTTTAAATAAAAAGTTATTAATATCATTTTCTTAACCATGTGTCTCTATGGGGTCCATAAGTTGACCCATGGATTGTATTGGTAGTCCATGGATCATCCAATAAGGGTAGTACATGTGTCAGGGTCATTTCATATTATTATAACATCATCTTTACCTTAAATTACACTAATTACCTTTAATAGCGATTAATAAAACTTAAAAGTTACTATTCATCAAAGATTATTTTCATCCCATTGAACCACATTTTACATCATAATGACAACCATGTATGTCGGACTATTGAAATTCAAATCATAGAAGTGGTAAAATTTCATTTAAACGAAAAATCAGTTTTTTAACTACAGCTCAGTGGTTTCACTATTCATCAGAAATTGAAGTTTTTAAGAAAAATACCAAAAATTAACCCTAAGATATATTTGATATTATGAATTCAAAAATGATGTATATTTTAAAAAATTAAAAACATATAATTTTCATTAATAAATTTAATAATTAATTCCCATTTTCAAAACAAATAGCGTGTTTTTAAGAAACAAAATATATCAAAAATTGAAACTAGTTTAAGTCCAATTTCAAAGTGAAATTAATTCCAATGACCACCATTGGATTAAATGGTAAAAATATATTCTAACTGAATTTTAAACCCAATTAAAAAGATAATATATCCATATAAATAAATTATATTAAAAGGAGGTTTTGAATTAAAATACAAAATCTTCACTAAAAATGATCTTTATCAGAAAAATAACAAAAATTTACACAAAGTAAATTTTAATATCCATATTCTAAAGAAGGATTTTATTTTGTACAATATAACATATAAAATTGTCAAAAATTGGATTTAAAAGGGGTTCTCTATCAAAAGGTGGTTAATCGACCTTTTAAAGAATATTAGAATATTTATGCTTAAAATTATATTCATTAGCATTTTAAGCCTCTAACATTAATTGGATAAAAGTAAAAATATTTGACAAACATATATAATTATTTTGTAGTTAGTTCTTTTCATTCCCACCATTACAACGGCTAGGCGTTAACCACAATTTAAAATAATATTATTTTATTATTAGAGTGCAACGTAAGATTTCAAAGAAACTCGTTGTTGCGTATTGGGTACGCCATCGAGAATAGCATTCCCTTTAAAGTAATATTTATATTTTATTCACAAATATTAATAAATATGAAAAAGTAATATTCTTTATTTACCTGGGATGTTACATCTTCCCTCTTTTAGTGATTTATTATTTGTTTTTTATTAGATATACATATGTGTGAGAGAGAGAGAGATAGTGTGTATGTGTTTACATATTTTTGAATATATTTTAATAATTTATGTGTATAGTTATTTATTTATTTATATTGATATATATATATATATAATTATATCTATTTTATTATATTTGGGTGTATTTATAAATAGTTATGTGTGTGTGTGTTTATATGTATTTATATTTATTATTTGTTATTTATTATTTATTATTTGTTATTTATTATTTATTATTTATTATTTATTATTTATTATTCATTATTCATTATTCATTATTTGTTATTTATTTTTTATTTTTGTATTTATTACTTATTATTTATTATTTATTATGATTTGGTTATTATTTATTTTTTATTTTTATTTTTTATTTTTTATTACTTATTATTTATTATGTATTTTTTTATTTTTTTATTTTATATTATTTATTTATTATTTTTTAGTTTTTATTTATTTTTTTATTTTTTATTATTCGTAATTTATTATTTCTTTCCTTCTTCTTTCCTAATTTATTTATTTCTTTTTTTAAAAAAAATTCTCATTTTTTTATTAATTTATGTTTATTTTTTATTTATTTATCAATTATTAATTTTACTGGTTTATTATTTAATTATTATTATTATTTATTATATATTATTATGTTTTTGTTTTTTTATTTTTTTTATTTATTATTTATTTATTTATTTATCATTTATTATTTATTATTTATTATTTATTATATATTTATTACCTATTTTTTAATTTATTAATATATACTTATTATTTTTTATTTTTATTTTTTATTTATTTTGTTTATTATTTTTTTATTATTTTTTATTTTTTTATTTTTTATTTTTTACTTATTATCTTTTCATTTATAATTTATTATTTATTATTATTCATTTATTTATCTATTTATGATTTATTTATGATTAATAATTTATTTATTCATTATTTATTTTCAAAACCAAGCATATATATATACGTAAAATATATAATAAATAATATATAATAATAATAAATTGCCCCACCGTTGGGGGTTAAGGGGCAGGTCGCGGGGTCAAGTCCTCAGGCCTGCATGTTTACTGCATTTTATTTCCTTATGTTTTGTTCCGTGATAGCAGATGTAATTGACCATATATAATAATAATAAATTGAAAATTATAAATAAATATTTATATGCATATGTATTAACATATATTTTTGGGTGTGTGTGTTAAAGTCTATTTAGTCACTACATGAAGAGATTACTATAGTTGTAATATTTATATAGAATAACTAAGAGGTAAGAGTTTCGAATCTCAATATACACATTTACATTCTTTATTTATACAGGTTATAATAAATAAATCATAATTAAGTTTTTAAATAGAAAAATAAATAAGTAAGTAATAATTAAAGAGATAATAAAAAATTAAAAACCATCATGAAATCATTTTGCAACAGTTTTGGAAAAGCGCCATGAATTATTTCACAACTCTTCATTTCACAATGGTTTTGGAAAATCATCATGAAATCATTTGGTGATGATTTAAATCCCTACTAAATGTCATTTTTTTCTTAGTGATTATAGACCAACAAAACTAAACTCAAAAGGCATGATACATCTTAGCCACGTTAGGATTTTTCGCCAAGGGAAAACTATGGAACTCATGGAGGATCACATCACACAACACATGATGCTAAGAAACCTCAAACCACCCCTCTAGATCATCTCCATAAACCAATCAATCTCACCAGACCTCTACCTCATAATCCCCATGCTTGGACCCCTCCACCTATTGCATTAGATATGATTGCACTACCATATGATAAAAAAATTCCCACCATCTGACTCCCAAATCAAGGTTCATCATGGAAATATATTTCATCACCCTCTAAACATCAATATACTTATGCACAACAACATTGCACGACTTCATGCTCAAGGAATTAGCCACTATATCCCCTTTCTCCAAATTTTAGGAAATCTTAAAGTCATAATATTATAATAATCTCATCCAATTTTACTGGAAAAAAATTAAATCATACTGGGAGAATACATACCTCCTTCTCTTGCTATTCATAAAGACCATAAAACACTCTAGTGAGATAATTCCACCAAAAATTCAAATAAAACACAAACATAATAAGATAAATATCAGGGTTAGTGTAGTTAAATTCATTATTTTTTGACTGATGAGACCCATAAGAGATAACTTCTTTATGTTGCATCAAAATACAACCCAATCCAAGATGTAAAGGATTTCAGTAAAACTTAAATGATATGCTCTTCTCTGAAAAAAATAAAGAACTGGAGTACTGAAAACTTCTCCTTAAAATAATTGAAAGTACCCTCAAACTAATCAGCCCATATGATATCTATATTTCATGTATACATTATACGGTATTTTAATGTATTAATTTATGTATTCAATTTATACTTCTTTCCAATGTTGGAAAATTTGACTTGTTTTATGTTTTTATGGCGGGATACAATGATTGTAGGAAAAAGGAACAAAAATATGTGAGTTTTATATCTGAAATAGAGTTAGCGTCATGAGTGAAGTGAAGCAGTGTGACACTAGATTTGTAATAATGATCATGGAGCACTTATGGGGCCTAAAACTGAATAACCAACAGAAAATGAGGCCTCGGGAGCATAAAAATGGAATTAATAATCGTGTAATCATTACACGACATGTACTAGAGCATGTGGTGAATGAAAGAAAATGATGTGAATAAAATAAAATCATCCTGGAAAATTACACATGGCCTAATTTCCCAAATGGAAATTTTGTAACATTACAAGTTTTTTAACTCAATTAAACATGATGTAATTTCACATATAGAAATTTTTCTTCTAGATTCACCAAATCTTCATTTTTTGGAAAAATCATTGAGTGGGATGCACCCCATATCACTATTGGACCATTCCATAATGGAATTCATTAATTCCATAGTACATATGGAGCCTATAAAAGGAGAGATATGCTACTGCTATTAAGGTCATTCAGATCCATATCTGTTAGAGACCAAGCTTGGAGAGAGACATTTCACTCTCCCTGAGTTATTTATTAGTTTTCTTTATGCTACATTTTACCCTTCCCTCTTATTCTCTCATTAATGGGATGAGAGGATAAACCTGGCATGTTTTAGGGTGATATAAATTGGAGGGTGAAGGAGTGTTGGATTTATTTTATCTCATTTATTCATGTATTGGGGATGTTTTAATTCATATTCATATTCTAATCCCTTTATTTTTATTCTATCATGAAAACTTATAATTGAATTAAAAATTCACTTTGAAATTGGATAACTGATAACCCTAAAGGAGGCATGACCATTTTCAAATTTAGGGAAAATATGGTTTAAACATGGTATCGAGAAAAACTCAATTCTTAGAAACCCTAAATTATTAGACCAAGTAAAATAGGCTATTGTTGTGTTGAGGAAGGGATACCATGACTATTGAATATTTCTCATCTCGAGTTCAACACCAATAATGAATTATCAACATGTTTTCTCAAATCCAATTACACCAAGGCCCTGAAATTATAAAAACTATAGCACTCATTCAAAATATGATCACAACTAATCAATCTATTTCATTTTCTTTATTCTCTCTTTAGATCAATTAAAGAAATCTTTTCTTCACCTTTTCCTTAAAAATTAATCAAATTTAATCTTTTAAAAACCTAATTAAACTAATTTCACTATATTTTTGGGTTCTAACTCAAACTTTACAATAACTACATTTTAATTAATTGAGTAGAATATTTTGAGTTTTATAAATTTTCTTTTTTATAGAACCATAGGGAATTAACAATTTCCTTCTGGGATATTAAACTGGCACTATTTCTTGGGATGGTTTCTTTTTAGTTTTTTAGAATTTCATTTTTTAATTTTAATTTTGTTTCTTTATTTCAATTCCACTTTTTATACTGGGTGTGTTTGTGCTATGAATTTCAAAATTTTAATATTTAATAAACAATTACAACACTCAGGAAAAGATAAAATACATCATCGACTCAACCCACCATTATAAAACAATAATAGAGTGAAAGGAATACACAAAAATGGTAGAGGAAGATCAAAATAAACCTGTTGTATTTCTTCAAAGAGATCAGGGGTTGTAGATACTCATAGGCTATGGGCAGCCATCAGACACAATATTTCATATGAGCATCCTGGCACCCCCACCCCTCATTGTTGTGAACTATTTCGAGATCAACCTACAATCATTTCAATAATCTTTAATATAATGAAATTCATTGTAATTCCACATAAAGATCCAAAAAAACCTCTACAAATTTTTCTTTATCTCTACGACACATTTCAATTCGAGAATATTTCAAGTGATGTGGTAAAATTTCATATTTTCTGATTTTAATTATGTGATTGTGCACGGGATTTGATTCAAAGCCATCCTACACATTCCATCACTACTTGGGATGAGCTGGCACAGGACTTTATCACCATTTTCTTTCCTCCTTCTATGTCGATGGACATATGGGTAAACATTCTTAACTTTTTTCAATTTGAATATGAATCTATGTATTCTATATGAGAGAGAAATAAATATCTATCTCATAAATGCCAACATCATGGAATAGAGATATGGATACTAATAAAATAAATTCTATAAGTTTATGTGTATATAAGATATAAATTATGCTAATGACAATCATGGTAATCAATTTTAGGGCTGGAAACCACAACCACAACAAAAAAAAGGGAAATGATTTCAACATAGGACACAAGGGTACCAACAAAAATCACCTCAAGGGCCTACACTAATAATAAAGTTCCATATGATGGAAGAGACACTTCCTAAATTCATGACTAATTTTGGGGTTGTATTCATATAAATAAAATAAGAACCATCAGACTAAAAAATTCATTAAGGAATCTGGAGCTTCAAGTTAGCCAAATTACTGATCTGAATTTAGAGAGACCCAAATGAAAACTTCCAATATTCCTTGAAGTAAACCCATATAAATATTTAAAATTTTTACAATATGTAAGTGGGAAGAAAAAAAGTTGTATATAATTTTCAGGATGACTACCAGTGGAAGAAAGATAAGAGAAATTTGAAATTATGAGGGAACAAGTAGATGAAGAAGAAGAAAAACAACCACCTTAGTACAAGCCAATAAATCCTTTTCCTGGATGAATGAAACAAGTGAAAAAAATATTCATAAAGGTAAATTTCTGGAACACTTTAAAAAATTACATATTAAGATAAATTTTTTAGAGTCTCTTAAGAACATGTTGACCTATGTAAAATTTATAAAAGAGCTGGTAACAAGCAAGAAAAATCTAGAAGATACTCGCACAATTCCACTCACATGGGAGTGTTCAGTACTGGTATCAAAGGAAATACCAATGACCCAAAGAGATCCATAAATCTTTTAAAATCCCATATTTATTAGAGATAAAAAATATGGGATTGATTTTTGTTACTTAGGTGTGATTTTCAATGTCATTTTATACAAAAAATTCATGAGTTTGGGACTAGATCAAATGAATCAAACAAGTGTAATTTTTCTATTAGTATACTAAATAGTGAAATATCCAAGAGGAGTCCTTGAAGATATCTATATCAAATTTTACAAGTTCATCTTCCCGTCGACTTTCTAATGATAGATATAGAATAATATAAAAATCTAATCATTTTGGGAAGAATGTTTGTATCCATAGGGATTGTGATGATTGATGTTCAAAGTAGAGAACTTGGTCTCAGAGTTGGAAGTTATCAAGTAAGTTTTAACATATATTGGGAAATTAAGAACTATGATGTTCAAGAGGAAAATGAGTTTGGAAAATTAGAAACACCATAAGTTGTGGAAATTGTTGAAATTTAAGTGGTGGGTGAGTTAGATGCCCTTCTGAAAGAGGATTATCAACTAAAGTAGAAAGAAAATATAAAGATCAAGACCCCTGACACCAAATAACTGATTGAATCTACTATATTTAAGAAAGAAAAAAAGGTATGGACCGTACAAGAAATTCCATTTAGTTCATTAGGATTGAGGAAAAAATGGTGGATGTGTCCAATAGAGATCAAGAAAGTACTACTGTTTGGAAGAATTAAAATTTTCAGAAAATAAGGAATGTGGATAAGCTATGTGGATTGGAAATAACTAATACAATTCATGGACCCTAAATAGGTACAAAATATTCAATCATCCATCAAGTGATCTGGATCAAAAGGAGGTGAGTTCGAGCCAATGATGGTAAACAAAAGCACCTCTAATAGGCAACCCCCAAGTTTTTTGTTTTTTTATTTATTTACTATTTTTAGAGTCGTGCATACTCTCACTCCACATAATTTAAAATTCATTGATAATGACCATTACATTCACTTATTTATTTTTAATTTATAGTACTATCAAGACCCAAGGCAGCAGTAAGTAGTAGTAATCAAAAGAAGATGTAACAATATTATAAATTGTGAATCTTCAGCTGGAAGAACCAGTACATCCATGGTTAAAGAAAAAACTGCAAGGAAAGTAATAGTTCAAATTCAGAATACATCTAATGTATTTTCCATAGTTAATTTGGATCTTTAAAAACCAATTTCATGCCCCGCATTTGATTATTGCTTCAATCAACCAAAATAGGGGACATAAACAACCCAAGCCAATTACTATTCTATGAAATTTAGATTCTATTGTCAATTAATTTAAATGAGAAAATGGGGAAAATAATTAGTAGAGATAAGCATGTATATTATGATTTGAAAAATCATGATTTAGGGAATCATATTGATCATTGTAAATAAAAATTTTCATAGATTTATCCATGCTTTGGATTTATGATATTTTCATTCATTGATTTAATTATTTGTATGCAATTCTATGAGTAGTTTTCCCAACCATTCATCTTATTCCCAAGACATCCACTAAGCCAAATATTTCACATTATTTATTTAATATATTTATTGAGAAACCCGGTCATGTTTTATTTTAGAACATTCTTTGCATCTTATGGAATCTATGACTGAAAAGAATCACTTTTAAAATGATTGAGGAATTATATCTTTTGTTTAGCCTTTATCCAAAGACCCAAATTACATTATTATTTTTTTAATCTTATAGATTCCGTAAATATACTTTTTAGGAAATGATCTGTGTTACAAGTCAATTTTTTCCTTTCCCACCTTCCTCTAATTATTTTTTCAAAATTATCAAACATAAGAGTGGGGGAAGCAACATCGGGTAGAAGGGATGGACATTTTGTAATGAATAAGTTTACCGAAAACATCATGATATTTTAGGAAGGAACATTATTTGTATTTATTGTACACCCTCCTGAAAAAAAGAAAATGAAGAAAAATGGGGTCTGTCTAGTAAAATTAAAAAATAACCATTTACTTTACTAGTGATCATATTATAACCATTAAAAATAGTTTCATGGGAAGATAATTTAGGTTTGGATGGTGGATGTTATAATTTTCCCTAGAACAACCTTCGAAAAAGAAAATAAATGGAAAATAAAAAAATAAAATATGGTGTTTCATTTTTTTCATTTCATCTTATTATGTGTCTTCTCTGAGATACCGAGGGAAAAGGATACTTTCATTGAGATATTTTTTATTATCATTAAAATTAATTTAGAGTTGAACCTCCTTTTTTATATTTATTATTCACATTATTTACCAACCTTCCCAAATCCTCAAAGTCATTTGATTCTAAATAGTGAATCCCTCATAATTAATTATGATTTTTTCTTTACGTAGTGGAGATGTTAGATTCTTTGAAAGCCTATGGGAAGTTACATTTTATTGAGTTATGTGAATCTCTCTATTTATTTTTACACTTATGATGAGATAAAAAACTCAAAGATTGGTAAATTGAAAGTGGAATCCATATTAATAGTGGATTGAAAAATGAAAATGGATAAATTAAAAGGCTTGGTTAATTAAAAAGGAGAAAAGTAAAAAAACATGGTTGAAATAATTCTTTAAAATGTGTAGCATTAATGAATTTTTCCATGTTATTCTCAAACATTTAATTTTCTGTTTGATCAATTTATTTTATTGAAATAGAATTTGAAGCGTGTATTTTGAATGTTCTTTATAGTATGTTGAGATTCCATCCTTGAGGAAAAGTATGAATTAAGGTGTAGGGTATTTGATATAGGTATTTCATGCATACATTTTATTATATTTTAATATTTTAATTTAAGTATTTAATTGATAATTCTTTCTAATGTTGTAAAATGTTACTTGTTTTATGTTTTGATGGTATGTTACAAAGATTCTTGTAAAAATGAATAAAAAGAGGAGAATTTTTGAGCTAAAAGATAGTTTGTGTCACAAGCGAAGTAAAGCGGCATGACACTGGATTTGTAAGGATGATCATAAAGCACTTTTAGGGCCTAAAACTGAAGAACTAAGGAAAAAAACACTTCCAAAGATTTAAAATGGAATTAATCATCATTTAATCATTACACGACTTGTACCGGAGCATGTGGTGAATGGAAGGACATGACATGAAGAAAATAAAAGAATATTGGAAAATTATATGTGGTGTAACTCAGTTACACATGGTGTAATTTCCCAAATGGAAATTTTGGAAAATTTCACGTGGTGTAGCTCAATTACACATGGTATAATTTCCTAGATGGGACTTTTTCACCTAGATTCACCAGATATTCATTTTTTGACCAAATCATTGATGTGGGATGCACCCAAAATCACAATTGGACAATTCCAAAATAGAATCCATTAATTACAGAGCCTATATGAAGCTAATAAAAGGAGGGTCAGGCTACTGATGTTGAGTGAATTCATATGCAAATATGTTAGAGACCAAAACATGGAGTGAGACTATGCACCCTCCCCGAGTTCTTTATTAGTTTTCTTTATTCTTTATTTTCTCTTTCCCTCTTATTCTCTCATTACTAATATGACAGGGTAAACCTGCCTTGTGAAAGGGTGATGTAAATATAAGGGTAAGGTGTGTTAGACTTATTTATTCTCATTTTTTCATGTATTTGGGTTATCACAATTAATATTTATCTTCCAATATTTTTATTTTTCTTCTATCATGACCATTGATAATTGAATTAAAAAGGAAAATTAAAATTGGAAAACAAATAACCCTAAATGAGGAATAACCATTATAAACTTTAAGGAAAATTATTTTTAAACAAGGTATCAAGACAAACTCAAATTGGAAAAAACTGTAAACTACCAGACCAAGGGAAATAGGGTATTACTATGTTGATGAGGGGATACAATGACCATTGGATCTTTATCATCTTGAATTTTACAACAATTATGAATTAATAAACATTTTTTATCAAATAATATTTTATTGGACCCCTAATATTTTGAAACCCCTAGAACACTTTCCAAATATTATCAAAACCAATCAATATGCTTAATTTTCATTATACTTTCTTCAAATCAATTAAACAAATATTTTTATCACCTTTTTCTTAAAAATTAATGAAATGAAATCTTTTAACACCCAAATTAAACAAATTTTACTATGTCTGTGGTTTTGACCTCGAACTTTAAAATTATTAAATTTTAATTAATTGATTAGTATATTTTTTGTTTTATAATTTTTTTTCTTAAAACTGTAGGGAATTAATGACACCCTCCCAGTATATCAAACTGGAACCATTTCTATGGATTGCTTCTTTTTAGTTTTTAAGGATTTAAATTTTTTAAATTTTAATTTTGTTACTTTATTTAAATTCCAATGTTTACACTAGGTGTGTTTTTGTTGTTAATTTTACATTTTTAATATTTTCTTCACAATTACAAAACTCTATAAAAGATAAAAGACACATTATACTCAACCCACCACTCTTAAAAAAACCTAGAGTGACTATTGGAAAAGGGGTTTATCCCCACGCAACTATTCCCACGGTTTATCAAACCATGGGAATAGGCATTTTTTGTTTATCAATACCCATGGTTTTATTAAAACCGTGGGTATTCAATCCAAAATTTCACCCCCCATCAAGATTTCCTCCTCACTCTCTATAACGACCCATACTTTACATACATTGTTAATACTTCAAAATTGAAGCACACTTATTACAACATATGACAAAACCACAAAGGACCGTATAGGTATAGTGTCTTTAGAAACTGGGAAACATAAACAACTGGTTCATAAATCTTCTACAGTGTCTCCCATTTATTTCATCATATCTAGGGTCCCTTTTAGCATATTCTACTTAATATCCATCTTCCTGACCTGGGGAAAAGAAAACATAAAAGGGTGAGCTCAAATGCTCAGCAAGGGCAAATAAAGGAAATAAAAATCATATCATATCTTTTTGAAAATCAAAACCTGCAAAAGAGATCATAATATCTTAACATGGAATAAATCATAGAAGTGAAAATGAGATCCCCATAACATAAAACTTGAAACTTTGTGGCATGCACACATAATCATGGAAAATCATTTCTTGTTAGTCATGACTCATTGCCAAGACTATCTTAGTGGACAAAGTCCCTTTCTGAACCGAGTTCACTCCTCGTTTCAGTCCTGTATCACTGAACCGAAATAACCTTCCGTTCCAGCCATGTCTATCTCATGAGATATAAAATCATTACCCAATGCATTGGAGGGAGATATAGGTCCCACCCATCTTATAATGAATCCTTTCTTATGTGTGCCACATAATCATAAATCATACATCATCGTATAACACATGTAACAAAAATGGGATTCTTGAAACCTCATGACATCATAAATCAATTCATATAAGATAAAGGAATTCATAAAAATAATTCCATCACAACATGATAAAATCAATTTAATAACAGGGATAAAACAGAACCCTTTATTATCTTATATGGAAAATAATTTTGATAAAACACTTGAACTCCATTCTTGAGGAAAATATCCTTTCTTCTTCAAAAACATTTTTCCTTTCATAACATGTCATATAACTTTAAAATAAAAGAAGCTGATTAAAAATAAACTTGAAAACTTGTAAAGGAAGCTTCTTGGAAATAATGTTTTAAAAATCCATTCATGCCGTATAAGTTAAAAAAAACATTCTTTGTACTTTTGTCGGAAAAGTCAAAAAGTACCTCGTACGGAAAAACGACAAAAGATTCCTTTCATATTCTTTACTAAAAACTCACCTAAGGGTAAAATTGGATTTAAACTATTGCAAGTGGATGGAAACAATATTACATATTGAGGGAACATGGATGTGGATGATAAAATACACCCCAGTAAATACTTACGAATAAACAATCTCGGATAAAAATGAGATTGTGATATTTCCCTTACCTTAGGTCCAATTTGATTTGTTCGTGTCCGAAGCTCCTGTATAATGGTTTAAATAATGTTATTGACTTATTCCAGAATCATACATATTGATATGAGATCATATATGGTCATATTATTAGCTTCTTGTTAGTAATATTTCATTGTTACTTGTTACTCGGGTCTTTATAACTTTTTGTTCTTATGCGTGTTTTGTCGAATAAATTCTTATTCTTATCTTTAGGTTATAGATAATTCATTTCCAGAATGGTATTAGTATAGTATATACCATATTCATTCATTCAATTCATTTATATAATCATTATGAAATGAAGATCATGTAGAACGAGTCGCATCACATCGTGGAGACGGTATTCCGTACGTACGCACGAGTGATGATATCGTTCCTATGATCGTGGAATTGTATTGGAGTATATATATATATTATTTCAGTATCAATATTACTTAATAATAATCATATATATTTACTCATTACACCATTATACCCATCCTTGTAAGGTGATGGTGGAAAATAGATTACACCACGGCGTGGAGACGGTATTCCGTACGTACGCACGCGCGGTGATTTCATTTTTCCGTAGGATGGATAGAAGATGAATTAGGGTTGTTTCATATTTATAATAACATATCAGTATGTAAGTAATACTTATGTTATTACTTTATCATGAAACAACTAAAGAATAAGAAGTTGAAGAAGAAAGAAATTGAAAAGATCGGTAATGGATATTACCTCTTCTTTGGAACGCCTCTTTGAATCCTCCACTTAAGGAACTAAGATTGGTCTTTGGAGAAGACCAGGACCTCTAGGATTATTCTAGGGAAGTTGAGAGGAGAAAATGGCAGGGGTTGGCCGAGCTTGAGTGCTCAAATTGGTGTGAGGAGGAGGGGGAGGAGGTGCCCTTTTATAAGGGAGGAGAGGGGCACCTTAGGAATATCTCAAAATATTATTTTATATTAAAGTCAAAATCGGTTTATAATGGTTCCAAAGGGTATTATTTCGAAGCTAAATTGGGGATGGGTCGAAATCCTATCAACCAATAGGATTTAGACAAGTTTAGGGTATTATTTTAACCTTATCAATTAGATTTAACTCTAAGTTAATTAATTTAACTTTTACCGTGTCTTTTTGTTTTCTTTCACTATATGGTTAATACACTTACTATAACATGCCAAACGAACCCCAAATTGTTTATTATTAATATATATATCCTTATCTAAGTCATTTGGCCGAACCTTAGATTTTTAGGAATAAAATAACAATTAATAATATAATATTTGATTTAAAAACTATTTTGTGTCAATTTTGACACTATTTGATATATGATTTTTGTGAAAGTCATAACAGAATTATATGTTCGAACCAAGTTGATTAAATCAACAATAATATATCATAGTAACCTATAAAATTAGTGTAATTCATAAAAAGTCTCAAATTACATTTATTTTGGTATTTATATTATCAATTTTGTCAATATTTCATTAATAAGATAATTACTGCATCATCTTTGTGTCATAATTAAATTATTTGATGTCTAAAAATTACAAATAAAATACCATCATGTAGGAAATCTTTTTAGATTTCTAATGAATATTTACAATCAAATTTATCTTATGTATAACCCCATATTAAAAATGATTTACTTATTAGACTTTGATTTTAACTATTTTAACCCTTCTTTAAATAAATTAATAATAAATGTCCTATTCTAATCCAAGTGGGCCTAAATGGTCATATTTTATTCCTAAGTTTGTTTTTGGTCGAATTACACTTGTCCAATAGAATTATGACATGTGTTAGGGTAATATTAATATCATATTTACCCTTAGTTACCCTATTTACTATTAACCGCGGTAAAAATCGTAAAAAGTTACTATTCACCAAAAAATTATTTTCATCTCATTGAACCACATTTTAGTCCTTGATATTAACCGTGTCTCTCGTATTTTTGAAATTCCATTCACAGAAGCGGTAAAATTAAGTTTTATGCAAAATTCAGTTTTTAACCTACCACTTAGTGGTTTCACTATTCATCAAAAATTGAAAGTTTTCAGAAAAATACTAAAATTTCACCCTAGGCTAATTTCGATATTCTGAGTCCAAAAATGAAGTCCATTTTGAAAAATAAAATTTCAAAAAGTGGTTATTACTATTCATAACGGCTAGTTTTAATAGCATATTGTTGTTTAGTGAAACTCAGTATTGCGTACGACGCAAGCTATCGAGGAAGGTCGCGATTGCGTGTAAAGCAAGCCAAGCAAGTGTTGTCTAGAAAAAGATTCCTTTGATGGTTTATATAACATAAAAGTCTCGGGTGTTACATTCTACCCCCCTTAAAAAGAATTTAGCCCTCGAAATTCGTCACTTTGTAACAAACAAATGAGGATACTTCTCCCTCATCATATCCTCAAGCTCCCATGTAGCTTCTTCAAGTTGGTGGTTCCTCCATAAAACTTTCACCAAGCGAGTGGTCTTGTTTCGTAGGACTTTTTCGCTACGATCCAGAATCTCTATCGGCTGTTCCTCATAAGAAAGATCTTGCTCCAACGGTACAACTTCTGAGCTGAGTACATGTGAAGGATCTGGTATGTACTTTCTCAGGAGAGATACATGGAACACATCGTGAACTTGAGAGAGATTCAGTGGAAGCGCCAATCGGTAAGCTACCTTCCCAACACGATCCAGTATTTCAAAAGGACCGATATATCTAGGGCTCAACTTCCCCTTCTTTCCAAATCTCATAACCCTCTTCCAGGGAGATATTCGTAAGAACACTTTATCACCCACTTCAAACTCTAGGTCTTTTCTTCGGTTGTCGGCATAACTTTTCTGTCGACTCTGAGCTGCTCTTATGTGTTGTTGAATAGATATGACCTTTTCTGCCATTTCATCAACGAGATCAGGTCCTAATAGCTTTCTTTCCCCAACTTCATCCCAGCAAGTTGGAGTCCTGCATTTCTTTCCATAGAGAGCTTCATAAGGAGCCATCTGAATACTGGAGTGAAAGCTATTATTATAAGAAAATTCCACCAAAGGTAGGTGTTCATCCCAGCCTCCTTTGAAATCCATAGAGCAAGCTCTCAACATATCTTCTAGGGTTTGAATTGTTCTCTCAGACTGACCGTCTGTCTGGGGATGATAAGCAGTGCTGAAACTCAACTCTGTATCCAGAGTATGCTGAAGACTTCGCCAGAACTTCGAGGTAAATCTCGGATCCCGATCAGATATAATAGAAAGTGGTACTCCATGCAATCTTACCACTTCCTTTACATATATCCTGGCAAGCTGATCTAGAGAGAAATCCTCTCTAATAGGAATGAAGTGTGCAGACTTTGTAAGACGATCAACTATGACCCAAATAGCATTATTGCCTTTGGATGTTTTAGGAAGTCCTGTGACAAAGTCCATAGTGATGTTTTCCCATTTCCATTCGGGTATGGGTAATGGTTGTAACATCCCCTTAGACTTCTGTCTCTCAGCTTTAACTTGTTGACAAACCAAGCATCGAGAGACAAATTCATCAACATCTCTTTTCATGCCATCCCACCAGAAGTACTCTTTCAGGTCCCTATACATCTTCGTGCTTCCAGGATGAATAGAGAATGAAGAACTATGAGCCTCATCCAGCAGCTCCTTCTTTAATTCGGGGATGGGAGGAACACAAACCCGATTTCTGAACTTTATTATCCCATCACAATCAAGGTTGAATTCAGGAACATTTCTCACCTACTTTTGTAACTCGACATCTTCTTTCTGTGCCTCTTTAATCTTCACATGTATAGATGGTTGAACATTCATTTGAGAAAGATAAGATTTTTCCCCTTCCATTATAATTCCAAGATCCATCCTTTGTAAATCCATAAATATTGGATCCTTTGTGATCCTCATCATGGATAAACTAGCATGGTCTTGTCGACTTAATGCATCTGCCACCTTGTTTGCTTTCCCAGGGTGGTAATGGATTGAGCAGTCATAATCCTTAATCAGCTCCAACCATCTTCTTTGACGCATATTCAACTCCTTTTGTGTGAAAATATACTTTAAACTTTTATGATCAGTATAAATATCACACCTTTCACCATAAAGGTAATGCCTCCAAATCTTTAATGCAAAGATTACCGCAGCCAACTCCAAATCATGTGCTGGGTAATTTTGCTCATGGATTTTCAACTGTCGTGAGGCATAAGCTATCACCATATCATTTTGCATAAGAACACACCCCAATCCCTTCTTGGATGCATCACTGTAGATCACAAACCTTTCTCCACTACAAGGCAGTGTGAGCACAGGTGCACTGGATAACCTTATTTTCAACTCCTTGAAATTCTCTTCACATTCCTCTGTCCAGACAAACTTAACTCCCTTCTGAGTCAACTTGGTGATTGGATTAGATAATCGTGAAAAATCTTTTACAAAACGTCGATAATATCCAGCCAAACCAAGAAAACTTCGGATCTCAGTTACTGTTGTTGGTCTTGACCATCTTTCGATAACCTCTGTTTTTGCTGGATCCACAGATATCCCCTCTTTTGAGATTATATGACCCAAAAATGCAACTTTTTGAAGCCAAAATTCACACTTGGTAAATTTGGCATAAAGATTCTCCTTTCTCAGGGTCTTCAATATAATTCTCAAGTGATCTTCATGCTCTTCCTTTCTCTTTGAATAGACAAGAATATCGTCTATAAAGACTACCACAAATTGATCAAGATAGTCTCTAAAGACTCTATTCATTAGATCCATGAAGATAGCAGGGGCATTAGTAAGACCAAATGGCATCACTATAAATTCATAGTGTCCATACCTTGTACGGAAAGCCGTCTTTGGTATATCCTCCCTTTTGACCCTTAATTGATGATACCCTGAATGAAGATCAATCTTGGAAAAGTATTGAGCTCCGCGTAGTTGGTCAAATAAGTCATCAATGTGTGGGAGAGGATATTTGTTCTTGATAGTGATCTTGTTAAGTTCTCGATAATCAATGCAGAGTCTCATTGATCCATCTTTCTTCTTAACAAATAGAACAGGTGCTCCCCAAGGTGACGCACTAGGGCGTATGAATCCCTTATCAAGATTCTCTTGGAGTTGCTTCTTCAATTCCTGCAACTCAATTGGGGCCATTCTATAAGGTGTCTTTGAAATAGGCAAAGCACCCGGTACGAGTTCTATTGAAAATTCAACTTCACGATTTGGTGGAAGACCTGGCAATTCCTCCGGAAAGACATCATCAAACTCCCGTACAATGGGCATATTCTTAATCGTGAGTTTCTCACCAACCATTTGAGATAAATAACCTTCATTTAGTGGAATCAATACCCATAAGATGGAAGAAATTTCCACTGGAAGGTTATGTTCATCCTTGCATTGGTATACGATCGTAGATTGATCTGGAATATGAAATGTGACTTCCCTTCTTTGGCAATCGATATGAGCTCCATGTAGAGAAAGCCAATCCATGCCAAGAATCACATCAAATTCCACTAAAGGAAGGATCACAAGATTTGCAGGAAGCACTTTCCCACAAACTTCGATCGGAGAAGAATTATAAACTTTTGATGCGATTGATGTGCCATTAGGTGTTGTCACAGCTAACTCAACATCTAATTGTTGAGGTAATACGGTGATACCCTTAGAAAATTTTTCAGAAAAAAAAGAGTGGGTGGATCCAGAATCAAATAAAACATTTGCTACTTTAGAGTGGATGGTAAGTGTACCTTTCACCACATCGTTATCGTACTCCACATCGCTGATAGAAATTGCATGTGACTTTCCTTTTTCTTTAGCCTTAAGAGTTTGTTGACGTCGACCATCATCATCAACCCTTGGATTTGGGCATTGATTGGCATAATGCCCCATCTCCTTGCACTTGAAACATTGAAGTGTAGCAGGTTCATTCTGTGTATCCCTTCCTTTGTTTGCATCATTAGACATCTTCTTCCCATTATCACGGCATTCAAATGCCCGATGACCTTCCTTTCCACATTTAAAACATTTACTTGTCCCTTTAAGACAACTCCCTCCATGTTTCTTTCCACACTTTGAGCATAAGGGAAAGTTCATCTTCTTTTCCGTGTGCTCTTTAGATTTTTCTTTGAATTCCATCTTCCTCTTCTTATCAAACCCATGTGACTGATGGGTTACTCCAATCTCCATCTCGACTTTGAGAGCACATCGAACGATTTCCTCGTAGCTATTGAAGTCCCTTATGGCTAACACCCTTCGAAGACTTGGTTTTAAGCCACTAAAGAATCGATTGATCTTACTCTCAGGTTGGATAATAATACCAGAACCGTACCTTGCAAGTCTGGTAAAATTTGCTTCATAGGTACCAACAGATTCATCATCCCTTTGCTTCAGTTCAAGGAACTCTTTCTCCATCTTTGTTCGGAGAATACGAGGGAAGTACTTATTGAAAAATAAGTTCTTGAACTCGTCCCATTCCATGGACTCAATTTCATCCCTTTGCCTTGTATTCTTAACAAGATTCCACCATTGATCAGCATCTCCTTCCAAATGATACACTGCTAGGATGACTTTATCATGCTCAGAACATTGAAGAACTGAAAATATCTTTTCAGTAGTACTAATCCATTGTTCAGCAACTAATGGATCAGTAGACCCGCTGAAAGAAGGTGGATGCTGCCTCATGAAGGATTCAACAGAATGTTGCTCCCTCCTTTGTTCGTTTGGAAATCCTGCATGATTCATAGCTTGAGAAAGTTGTGTGAGCATGGCTACAAGATTTTGCATTCCAGCTCCCATATCGTTTGGTTGCTCAGGGGGACAATCATTGCATTGCCCATCGCATTCCGCATTAACACGGTTCCTTCGGGTTCCAGCAATTGACTAAAACCAAGAAGAATAGTGTGAGCAACACTAATTATAATAGGAAACCACATAATTCAAGAATAAAATTTTCATGCTTAAGGTATTATCCTAGGTTATTCAAGGCCATTTCTAAAACACTAAGATTGTGTTCTATGCTTAGACTTATCCTTAGGGTTCTTACTAAGGCTTTCACATCCTAGTTTCCAAAGGTTGACTATACCTTTCCTCTGATACCAACTATAACGACCCATACTTTACATACATTGTTAATACTTCAAAATTGAAGCACACTTATTACAACATATGACAAAACCACAAAGGACCGTATAGGTATAGTGTCTTTAGAAACTGGGAAACATAAACAACTGGTTCATAAATCTTCTACAGTGTCTCCCATTTATTTCATCATATCTAGGGTCCCTTTTAGCATATTCTACTTAATATCCATCTTCCTGACCTGGGGAAAAGAAAACATAAAAGGGTGAGCTCAAATGCTCAGCAAGGGCAAATAAAGGAAATAAAAATCATATCATATCTTTTTGAAAATCAAAACCTGCAAAAGAGATCATAATATCTTAACATGGAATAAATCATAGAAGTGAAAATGAGATCCCCATAACATAAAACTTGAAACTTTGTGGCATGCACACATAATCATGGAAAATCATTTCTTGTTAGTCATGACTCATTGCCAAGACTATCTTAGTGGACAAAGTCCCTTTCTGAACCGAGTTCACTCCTCGTTTCAGTCCTGTATCACTGAACCGAAATAACCTTCCGTTCCAGCCATGTCTATCTCATGAGATATAAAATCATTACCCAATGCATTGGAGGGAGATATAGGTCCCACCCATCTTATAATGAATCCTTTCTTATGTGTGCCACATAATCATAAATCATACATCATCGTATAACACATGTAACAAAAATGGGATTCTTGAAACCTCATGACATCATAAATCAATTCATATAAGATAAAGGAATTCATAAAAATAATTCCATCACAACATGATCAAATCAATTTAATAACAGGGATAAAACAGAACCCTTTATTATCTTATATGGAAAATAATTTTGATAAAACACTTGAACTCCATTCTTGAGGAAAATATCCTTTCTTCTTCAAAAACATTTTTCCTTTCATAACATGTCATATAACTTTAAAATAAAAGAAGTTGATTAAAAATAAACTTGAAAACTTGTAAAGGAAGCTTCTTGGAAATAATGTTTTAAAAATCCATTCATGCCGTATAAGTTAAAAAAACATTCTTTGTACTTTTGTCGGAAAAGTCAAAAAGTACCTCGTACGGAAAAACGACAAAAGATTCCTTTCATATTCTTTACTAAAAACTCACCTAAGGGTAAAATTGGATTTAAACTATTGCAATTGGATGGAAACAATATTACATATTGAGGGAACATGGATGTGGATGATAAAATACACCCCAGTAAATACTTACGAATAAACAATCTCGGATAAAAATGAGATTGTGATATTTCCCTTACCTTAGGTCCAATTTGCTTTGTTCGTGTCCGAAGCTCCTGTATAATGGTTTAAATAATGTTATTGACTTATTCCAGAATCATACATATTGATATGAGATCATATATGGTCATATTATTAGCTTCTTGTTAGTAATATTTCATTGTTACTTGTTACTCGGGTCTTTATAACTTTTTGTTCTTATGCGTGTTTTGTCGAATAAATTCTTATTCTTATCTTTAGGTTATAGATAATTCATTTCCAGAATGGTATTAGTGTAGTATATACCATATTTATTCATTAAATTCATTTATATAATCATTATGAAATGAAGATCATGTAGAACGAGTCGCATCACATCGTGGAGACGGTATTCCGTACGTACGCACGAGTGATGATATCGTTCCTATGATCGTGGAATTGTATTGGAGTATATATATATATTATTTCAGTATCAATATTACTTAATAATAATCATATATATTTACTCATTACACCATTATACCCATCCTTGTAAGGTGATGGTGGAAAATAGATTACACCACGGCGTGGAGACGGTATTCCGTACGTACGCACGCGCGGTGATTTCATTTTTCCGTAGGATGGATAGAAGATGAATTAGGGTTGTTTCATATTTATAATAACATATCAGTATGTAAGTAATACTGATGTTATTACTTTATCATGAAACAACTAAAGAAGAAGAAGTTGAAGAAGAAAGAAATTGAAAAGATCGGTAATGGATATTACCTCTTCTTTGGAACGCCTCTTTGAATCCTCCACTTAAGGAACTAAGATTGGTCTTTGGAGAAGACCAGGACCTATAGGATTATTCTAGGGAAGTGGATAGGAGAAAATGGCAGGGGTTGGCCGAGCTTGAGTGCTCAAATTGGTGTGAGGAGGAGGGGGAGGAGGTGCCCTTTTATAAGGGAGGAGAGGGGCACCTTAGGAATATCTCAAAATATTATTTTATATTAAAGTCAAAATCGGTTTATAATGGTTCCAAAGGGTCTTATTTCGAAGCTAAAGTGGGGATGGGTCGAAATCCTATCAACCAATAGGATTTAGACAAGTTTAGGGTATTATTTTAACCTTATCAATTAGATTTAACTCTAAGTTAATTAATTTAACTTTTACCGTGTCTTTTTGTTTTCTTTCACTATATGGTTAATACACTTACTATAACATGCCAAACGAACCCCAAATTGTTTATTATTAATATATATATCCTTATCTAAGTCATTTGGCCGAACCTTAGATTTTTAGGAATAAAATAACAATTAATAATATAATATTTGATTTAAAAACTATTTTGTGTCAATTTTGACACTATTTGATATATGATTTTTGTGAAAGTCATAACAGAATTATATGTTCGAACCAAGTTTATTAAATCAACAATAATATATCATAGTAACCTATAAAATTAGTGGAATTCATAAAAAGTCTCAAATTACATTTATTTTGGTATTTATATTATCAATTTTGTCAATATTTCATTAATAAGATAATTACTGCATCATCTTTGTGTCATAATTAAATTATTTGATGTCTAAAAATTACAAATAAAATACCATCATGTAGGAAATCTTTTTAGCTTTCTAATGAATATTTACAATCGAATTTATCTTATGTATAACCCCATATTAAAAATGATTTACTTATTAAACTTTGATTTTAACTATTTTAACCCTTCTTTAAATAAATTAATAATAAATGTCCTATTCTAATCCAAGTGGGCCTAAATGGTCATATTTTATTCCTAAGTTTGTTTTTGGTCGAATTACACTTGTCCAATAGAATTAGGACATGTGTTAGGGTAATATTAATATCATATTTACCCTTAGTTACCCTATTTACTATTAACCGCGGTAAAAATCGTAAAAAGTTACTATTCACCAAAAAAATATTTTCCTCTCATTGAACCACATTTTAGTCCTTGATATTAACCGTGTCTCTCGGATTTTCGAAATTCCATTCACAGAAGTGGTAAAATTAAGTTTTATGCAAAATTCAGTTTTTAACCTACCACTTAGTGGTTTCACTATTCATCAAAAATTGAAAGTTTTCAGAAAAATACTAAAATTTCACCCTAGGCTAATTTCGATATTCTGAGTCCAAAAATGAAGTCCATTTTGAAAAATAAAATTTCAAAAAGTGGTTATTACTATTCATAACGGCTAGTTTTAATAGCATATTGTTGTTTAGTGAAACTCAGTATTGCATACGACGCAAGCTATCGAGGAAGGTCGCGATTGCGTGTAAAGAAAGCCAAGCAAGTGTTGTCTAGAAAAAGATTCCTTTGATGGTTTATATAACATAAAAGTCTCGGGTGTTACACTCTCGCACTCCATGATCGGTTCTCCTCCTCCCCTAGGTTCCTGACCTCCGCCTCCGGCCCTCTCCTCCCCTCCCCGACCACTGCCTCCCGGCTATCCGACCTCTGCCTCCCAGCCCTCTACTCCCCTCTCCTACCTCCGCCTCCCGGCCATCCGACCACCAGTTCCCGGCCATCTCATCCCCTCTCCGGCCTCCACCTCCACTCCCAACCTCGACCTCCCGGATTTCATCTCCACCTCAACGTCTCGGCCTCTGCCTCCCTTCCTCCAGCTCCAGTGACGCTCCCCTTCCCCCTGTCGGATCCCTCTCCTTCGGCAATGTCCCCGCCGATTCATTCCATTTAGGTTCATAATTTTTTCTCCTTGATTTTTTATTCTTTTTAAACTAATCGCCGATTCTTATATCAAATGCCTCAGCATGTTGACTACACAATTTCTGCTAGCTGATTTTCATTGAATAAGTGGCTGATTTTTATTTCCCATAGTCATTTCACTACAATTTCCCTCATTTTGCTGGAATTTCTTGTATGTTTTTTTGTAGATGTTATTCTTCTTAGGGTATAGACAAATTTATCCAAAGCTTCAAAATTATTTTTGATCGATTATGGTCGATAGAGAGGGAAATAAATCAACCCAGCTAACTGTAGTGTGTAAATTTCTGATAACTTCTTGTCCAAATGCTCAAAATTCTATAAATGTTCACTTATAATCTCTATGAATGATTTTCATATGGATTTCTTGGGTTCATTATTTTCTTCATGTAAGATTCGTATTTATCAATTTTATTATTTAACAAATATTATTATTGGTCATAAAACTAATTAAAACAATAGTTTCTATCCTTATGATACAAGATCTCCCTAATTAGCACCATGTTATCCTCTATTACTATACATAATCCTTTATCCATCTTGTTCCCTAAAATGATCATCGCGGGCATAAAAACTATCATCTATATCTCTATGTGGGACTCTAAAAATGAGGGAAAATATCACTAGGAGTGATGGTATTACATGGATAAGATATTATAGAGGGTGTGATTAATTTAAGAAGTCTTGATAAGACCATTAAATCTATAAAAGTAATAAAAGTATATGAAGTGCTTGTGGGTTCGTCTCTTCAAGGGTCCTTTTATACCCCATTCATTCATTATCACTCAATTATGGGGAATGGTGACATATCCTATAGAAATGATAACTATTTTGGGCATATAATATTCTTTACATGGTGTTTGACACTATATATAGCCTTAAAAATGACATGTGAACACCCAAGGATCATCAATGTTGTCCTCAATTCTGAAATGAAAACACTTTACTATAGAATTTAACTACTATAATATCCCAAATACAATATTTTTTCCCATAAAGTATGACTTATTCAATGTGTTTTACTTCCATAGGCCCATCCATGCAGAGTAAAAAAATGATTTCTGGACAAAATTTTATGGTGTGAAGTTATACCTAACTTGTATGGTAAGCATAGAATCGTATTATTCCCATTAATTATGTTGTTCAATGTAAAGTTATGCAACTATCCATGAAATTTTTACACATAAAAAACTCAAACAAAAAATAGTGTTATGTTTATTGTATAAAGGGGAGAAATATCATTTCATTTGATATTTCCATGATGTGTATAGAGGGCGACATTTGTCTAGGTTCATCAGATACTTTTTTTCCTCCCGGCTCCGCCTCTCGGCTCCGCGTCCCGGCTCCGCCGTTCTCCCCCCACTTCAATCCTACCTCCCAGCTCTGCCTCCTAGCCTCCGCCTCTACTCTTGACCTGGACCTCCTGGACTTCACCTCTGCCTCAACATTCAGTCCTTCACCTACTTCCCCCACCTCGGGCGACGCCCCCGCTCCCCCCTCTCGGCTCCCTCTCCTCCGGGTATCATCAAATTCATCAGTTTTCTTTTATATATGATGTTTCCCATGCGTTCCTACTTATAAATTTCAATAATTATCCTTCAAATGTAATTGATATTGAAAATGTTGTGTTGGGGGTAAATGATTTGTTTGATAAAGGTCCATTATGGATTGTTGATAGATGAATAAAGGAACTATGAAGGAAGATGAAGCCTCTTGTTAAGGTTTTATGGAAGAAAATACATATTAAACAAGATAAATGTGATAAGGAATAATATTTTTAGTATTACTAGACCTACTTGTTATATTTAGACCTCTAGAGACACATATTATGGTCAACAATCCATTAAAGGGGGATAATGGAACAACCACTCACTTTCTAGGTACATTATGCCTTATTTTTAGCCTTTATTAAGAGTTTATTTGAGTTATTACATTTATTGGGTGATGTATTGGGTATATTTTGGGATATTGGGGGGAGTTTGAAGAATTTAATGGTGATAATGGTTAGAGGTAATAGTGTAGTCCCCCAATGTAACTATTAGGCCTATTGGAGAGGAGTAGTGGGTGATATATGGTAGGGGTACTTTTAGAGCTAACATGGAAACAATTCCATGGTAACTATGTAAATCTAAAGAGAATCAACATCATGATTGCCATAGGGTTTACTAAACTATGTCTCCAAACCATGCAGGTGACTTGAATAGGTAGTTAACTTCCCATGGTTAGAGCATGTTTTTTTAAGCCAAGCAACCAAACCATTTACATAGAATTTAATCTGTCCATTAGATTTAAATATAATTTATCACTTGTTTTTTGTTATTCTTATTATTGCTAGATATTATTTATTATCCTTTTAAAGGAAATAGATCTTAGATTTCTTTTCCAGGTTTAGGATTTACAATGATATCCAATGTGATCCTTTCTAGATTTACATGGAAAATAAATATGGAAAGATGGTTTATCCTGATCATTCTCAGATCCATCTAGATTTCTTAATTTTGTAGTATCTTGATGGATAGGTCTAAAATTATCCCATACCATAACATGTTCTTCATCATATATCATAACCCTTGAATACTCATGTAGTGATTTTGGGATGCTTCCATGGATCATTGGTTTTTGAGATTGATTCAAGTGGTGAACATTGATGTTGGGCTTCAATATGTTGAACGCAAGAAGTTCTTACCTTGTTATTATTTTGAAATTATATAAAATTGTATGATATGAAATACTCATGTGTGTTTGTACAGACCATGATAATTCTTTTAAAATGATATTCTTATACCTCTATATGGATAAAAAGTTTCCTTACTATGACTTGGGTATATATATATGTGTGTATGGATAGTAGACTTATACTATGTTGTATCAAATTTAAAAGTGGATACTTCATGAATTCATTAATCCTATATAGGGGGAGAATTTGAGATGTGATTCATGATGAATATGGTGGGGTCTTGAATGAAAAATGGAAGGGAATGAAGTCCTTGAGGCATTAATGGAGTCCAGAAGTGGGGAATGATGACATTGTAGTATGACCTCAGATAGTTGATAGGGGATGATAACCTTATGGACTAACACAAGGCATAATGGCCTATACACCCATTGAGATACATAAATTGGTCTTGTGGTTTGTTTTGAGAATTTTCAAAACCAATGAAGCCCATGTGATCAAATCATCCACTTTCCAAGATGAATGGATTTTCCCCTTTGGATATTTTGGGTGAAACTTCAACAACTAAATATTTCTCCTTCACATTTCTATTCATCTTTTGATGATTTTGAGTATTAAAACTCAAATATTTTTAGGATGGTATATTGATGAGGCATTCATTTTCATCTTGAATAGGATGGTCACACCTTCCATAGACTTATTCAAGAATATCAAACATGTTATCTGATTTCTATATAGAATTTACAATATGTTTCTAACTTTTATTCCTTTAAAGGGGTTGAAACCCACAAACATTGATTCTCAATACTCCCAAGTATATCATGATGTCTATTTAAAAAAACATATCTTTTCCATATGAAAAAATATTCCAAAGTTCCAATAGAAACCATAAAAAGTATATCTTATAAGCATCATGTTGTACAAAATTTGTAGGATACCTTGAAACATTTTTTCAATATTAATTCCAAAACATTAAAGTTATAACTACTCTATTTTCATTGAATGTTTTATTCCCCCTCAAATAACCCCTACCAAATAATCTTTAAAATTATAAATTCATATTAATAAAATAAAATTTTCTTCCCATGTGTATAACGCCTCTATATCTATAAAGGAGTATTTTACATTGAAATTTTCTTTTTTATTCCCCATCAATGACCACTTGGGAGTTAATTTTTTAACTCTTTTCTTTAGTTTACATCTCAAGGTGGACCTTTTTTCTTTTTTCTAACTTATTCAATCATGGACTTGTCGAGACCCGAAGCTTGACATACATGAAAATTACATTACTTTTTTGGAATACTTAATACATAACAAAAACAGACACACAAGGACCATAATAGTTTAGTGTCTTTGGAAACATGGAACGTAATCTTCTAATCGTGGTGAAAGATCTTCAACATCTCCCATAAATGTCTTCCCCCTTTTTTTCTTACCTAAAACCTTTATTTATATCCTGGGGAAAAGAAAACATAAAAAGGGTGAGCTCAAATGCTCAGTAAGGGTAAGCATGGATAAAATAAAATATACCATATACATTTGAACTTAAAAACATGAACATAATGTTTAAACATCAAAATCTTGAGCAATGACATAAAACATGGAAGTACGTATGGAATAGATCATATAGAAACATTAACAATGATAAAAGAGCATGGGAATAAAACATGTAATTGTGTCAACCATTAAGAACATGATATGATTTCCATATTAGCCAAGGCATTGCTGCCAAGACCATCTTAGTGGACAAAGTCCCTTTCTGAATCGAGTTCACTCATCGTTCTTGTCCTGTATTACTGAACCAGTTTAACTTACCATTCCAGCCATGTATATCTCATGAGATATAAATCTTTAACCAATTCATTGGAGGCAGATATAGGTCCCACCCATCTCATAATGAAATCATTCTTACTTGTGCCACAAAATAAACTTAAAACATTCATCATAACCCAAATAATAAAATGGGTTTCATAAACATCATTCCATAATAACATAATCCATATAAAACAAATAGATATCATTTCATCATAAGAAAAGTGAAACCATGTAAATCATAGAGACATTATACTTGAAACATACACATATGAAATAATGTCATCTTATATGGAAAATGGTTTTGATAAAACACTTGAAATGAATTCTTGAAGAAAATATCCTTTCTTCTTCAAAATAATTTTGTTTTCACAAAATGTCATGAAATTTTAAAAGAAAAGGATTTTGTTGAAAATAGTCATGAAATATTTTGGAGGAAGCTTCATGAAAACAAGGCTTTATAAAACAGTAAAAATCCTTTCATTCCGTATATGTTAAAAAAACATTCTTCTCGTACTTTTGTCGAAAAAGTCAAAAAATACCTCGTATGGTAAAAAAAAGATTCCTTTCATAACATGTGGTAAAATACAAAATGGGAAAAAGGACTTTAAACATACATAAAAACACTTTTAGAAAACATGGACATGGATGATAACAATAACCCCAGTAAATACTTACGAATAAACAATCTCGGATAAGAACGAGATTGGAATAATTATCCCTTACCTTAGGTCCGATATGCTTCGTACATATCCGAACCTCCTGTATAATGATTTAAATAATTTAATTGACTTATTACAGAATCATATTCATTGTTATGATATCATATATGTTTCACTTATGACTTTATATTACCGTTTATTTTGTAAATTCCATGTTAAAGCAGCGTTTTGGGTAAAATCATTTCATTTATCATATGTGTTTTGACCTGTCGTTCTTGATATTATTACTTATATCATGATTTACATAATTCCAGAATGTAAAACATGATTTATATATAATATATATTCATCATATACATATATATATTATATATCGATAAAATTAATGAAATACACCGTTCATGGAGACGGTAGGCCGTACGTATACATGAATGCTATTTTCGTTTCCTTATTGAATTGAATAGAATTAAGTAGATGACATAAATATATATATAAATAAATCCAGTAGCATTATTATGTCATATATTTTATGATTACTTATTATATATACTTTATAATCATTCTTGAATGGTTATCATGGAGAGTAAATCTCATCGCGTCGTGGTGACGGTATTCCGTATGTACGCACGAGCGATGATATCATTCCCATGATCGTAGAATTGTATTAAAGTCTATGTATAATATTACATAATCAATATCACTTTAAAATAATCATATATATTCATTACTTTCACCATTATACCCATACAAGTAAGGTGGTGGTGGAAAATAGATTACACCACGGCGTGGAGACGGTATTCCGTACGTACGCACACGTGGTGATTTTGTTTTCCGTAGGATGTATAGATGGTTAAATAGGGTTATTTCATAGTTATAATAAAATATAATTATATGATTTATGCTGATTTTATTACTTCATAATGAAACAACTAAAGAAGAAGAAGTGGAAGAAGAAATAAAATTGAAAGAATCGGTAACGGACATTACCTCTTCTTTGAAGCGCCTCTTTGAGACCTCCTCTTAGGGCACCAAAATTCGTCTTTGAAGAAGACCAGGACCTCTAGGATGTTTCTAGGGAAGTGGAGAAGAGAATTTTTCAGGGTTTGGTTGATCTTGAAGGCTCAAAGTGGTGTGAGGAAGAGAGGGAAGAGGTTCCCTTTTATAAGGGAGGAGAGGGGCACCTTTGGAATAACTAAAAATATTATTTTATTATAAAGTCATATTAGGTTTTTAATAGCTCCAACTTGAGTTATTTAGAATCTAAGGTGGGTATGGGTATAAATACTCTCATCCAATATAATTTAAACAAGTTTAGGTTTCTATTTTAACCTTATCATTTAGATTTAACTTTAAGTTAAATAATTTTTCTTTTACCGTGTCTTCTTGTTTTCTTGCACTATAAGGTTAATAAACTTACTATAACAAGACAAAAGAACCCCAAGTTGTTTATTATTAATATATATAACCTTATCTAAGTCATTTGGCCGAACCTTAGATTTATAGGAATAAAATAACAATAAATAATATAATATTTGTTTTAAAAACTATTTTATGTCAATTTTGACACTATTTGGTAATTGATTTTTGTGAAAATCATAACAGAAATATTAGTTAGAAAAAAGTTATTTACATCAATACTAACATGTCATATTAACATATAAAATTATTTTAATTCTTAAAAAGTCTCAAATTACATTTATTTGGGTATTTATAAAATCAATTATGTCAATATTTCATTAATAATATAATTAGTGTATCATCATTGTGTCATAAATAAATTAAATTATTTAAAGTCTACAAATTACAAATAAAATACCATTATGTAAGAAATAATTTTATCTTTCTAATGAATATTTATAGTCGAATTTATCTTATGTATAACCCTATATTAAAAATTATTTACTTATTAAACATTGATTTTAACTATTTTAACCCTTCTTTAAATAATTTAATAATAAAAGTCCTAATCTTATCCAAGTGGGCCTAAATAGTCATATTTTATTCCTAAGGTTGTCTTTGGTCGAATTAAACTTATCCAATAGAATTAGTACATGTGTTAGGGCAATAATAATATCATTTTTACCCTTAATTACCCTATTTACTTTTAACCGTGGTAAATAAAAGTAAAAAGTTACTATTCACCAAAAATTATTTTCCTCTCATTGAACCACATTTTACTTACTGAAATCAACCGTGTCTCTCGGATTTTTTAAATTCCATTCACAAAAGCGATAAAATTAAGTTTTATGTAAATTTGAAAATTCTCCTAGGAGTTGGGTAAAAGACGGTCAAAAGTTCAATAAAATTTTTATATATCTAAAATTATTATAAAATGACTCCAATGAATTACATTGAAATTATATAGGTATTATGTGACAATTTTGACCTAAAATAAATTTAAATAAAATAAATAATTATTTAAATAAAAAGTCGGTTTTTAAATAGTAACCCAGTGTTTTCACTATTCATCAAAAATTGAAATTTTCAGAAAAATACCAAAATTTCACCCTAGGCTAATTTCGATATTCCGAATCCAAAACTGAAGTCCATTTTGAAATATGAAATGTACAAAATTTCAAAAATTGGCTATTACTATTCATAACGGCTAGTTTTAATAATATTTTAATAGCATATCGTTGTTTAGTGAAACTCGGTATTGCGTACAACACACGCTATCGAGGAAGGTCATGATTGCATGTAATGTAGCCAAGTTAGGGTTGCGTGTTGTGAAAGACTCCTTTGTTGTAGCGTACAACACAAGACATCAATAAAATTAAAAAGAATATTTTTCATAAAATCTCGGGGTGTTACATCCTACCCCCCTTAAAATGAATTTCGCCCTCAAAATTCGTCGGGGTTATAAATGGTTTACTACTCGAAAGTTTCTTTAATAGAAACCCACATCGTAAAAAGGAATACCAAAACCAATATTTAAAAACTAAAGTATGAAACATAATGAGTACCCAAATTAACTAATCACAGGGTTTTCACGTAGGAGAACATAGGTGAAAATATGGATATGGAAGAAAAATCTAACCATCTTGTTCTAATGGAGAGTGGTAGAGAACATGGCTATGAAAAATCCAACAATCACAAAGCCATAAATTTATGATGATCTAGGGTACCATCCGATTCATCGGATATAAGGTCACTAAGACAACATTTTTGGTTTTCAAGATCATTTCCCTAAATTTGATGAATTAAAAGAAATACTTACATGATTTTGGTACAATCTCACTGTTGTTCGTGAATTGAACAACCTCCACTTCATCCCTTAATGAAATGAAGTTGAATTTGTTATTCGTGATGTGTTAGCAGATCATGTGATAGAATGATGGGTCATTCCATCTATTTCAAACAAAAGGTTAACAAAAGTTATAAGTCCATCATATGGTTAGATTAATCATATATGGTTCCAAAAATGAACTTATACTTCATATATCATACCGCTTAATAAAATAAAACTAGTTTCTACTAACCAGGTACTTCCTGTAGGACAGTGGTAGGCGATAAAGGCCTTACGCGCTTCGGTTTTGGGTTCGATTTCCACAGCCTTGTCCGACACGATGGGTTGTCACCCGTCCTGCAGGTTGTCCTTTTTCTAAAACTACATTACTATACCATCCCATCAATAATATCGAAAAAAAGTTTTATCCTTAAACAATACTAACTTATGTCCAACATAATCCATTCCAATATTTAGACTTATCTAAAACACTTCGGTCCAAGCTCATAGTATAAAGAAAATGATTACTTGAAATGTCACATAACAATCACGTGAATGCCATCATTTATCCCTCATATATCAAAAGATATATCTTGTTGGTCAAATTACAAACATGTGAATACCTTAATCATGTATTCTCTTGAAAAATGAATACCCATTAAAACCTAGTGAAAACATGAATGCTTTCAAAATTTAACTCTTTCCACATACCAAAATCCAAAAATTTATATATAATCAAACCATAATATCACTTTGTCCTTATATCAGTCATGAGCTCATGAATACAATCAAACATCTCATTATCTTCTTATCCCTTAATTATGCACATATCAACTACTTTCCAAAAATATTGTTACCATTCATCACACACTTTCAAAATTTAAGGAAAGACAATAGTGTAACAATCCTTAGATGTCTCTTTATTCCATAGTACCATGAGATTACTTATACAAAATTACACTTGATAAACATGTAATCATTCCACTACCTTCTTAAACCATTGACCGAGCTTCAACAATTCTTTCATATCACATATCATTTGTTGTCTCTTTATCGTCATCAACATAAATACTACTCATATGACCATGCTGATTCTCTTCATGAGATTTTCCTTTAGGTCATTGGTTTGCATAATGTCCATATATTCCACATTTAAAACATCTAATCATTGTTGATGTCATAGCAATACCATTATCCTTGTCCATGGTGTTAACTGAACCTTTTCCTTTTCACTTACTGGCTTTGTGTGCTTCTTTTCCACACCTAAATCATCTTCCAGTTCCTTTGAAACAATCTCCCTGATGCCTCTTCCCACATTATTTACATGAGGGAAATTGAACTTTCTTTCCTCTATGATCATCATGAAACTCCATCTTTCTCTTATTATCTGAGTTGGGAAACTTACCAAATTTGATATTATTGATCATATTGTGAGATTTCTGATTAGGCATAATAACGATGTTTGGACTTCCAAATCCCGTTTCATTTGGTTTCTCATGAAGAATATCATTCCATTGTCCATCATATCCTCCATTATCGTGAATCTTCCTATTTCTAGCCATTTTCTAAAACCCAAAAATAATAGTGTGAGGGGCAAAAATCATGCTAGGGAAAAAACATAGTAAAGGGGGAGTACCCTCAATATCTAACATCTAAGGTAAAATTCTAAGATCGTTAGCACAATTCTAGGACTATAACCTATATGTATACTTAACCTTAGGGACATCCTTAGACATACCTTAGACTTATCTCTAGGGATCTCACTAAATTTCTCTCATCCTAGTTTCCAAAGGTTGACTAAACCTTTCCTCTGATACCAAATATAGAGACCTGAAGCTCGACGTACATGAACATTACATTACTTTTGAGGAATACTTAATACATAACAAAAACAGACACACAAGGACCATAATAGTTTATTGCCTTTGGAAACTTGGAATGTAATCTTCTAATCCTGGTGAAAGATATTCAACATCTCCCATAAAGATCTTCCCCCCTTTTTTTTACCTAAAACCTTTCTTTATATCCTGGGGAAAAGAAAACATAAAAAGGGTGATCTCAAATGCTCATTAAGGGTAATCATGGATAAAATAAAACATACCATATACATTTGAACTTAAAAACATGAACATAATGTTTAAACATCAAAAGCTTGAGAAATAACATAAAACATGGAAGTATGTATGGCATAGATCATAAAGAAACATTAATATTGTTAAAATAGCATGGGAATAAAAAATGTAATTGTGGAAACCATTAAGCACATGATATGATTTCTATATTATCCAAGGCATTTCTGCCAAGACCATCTTAGTGGACAAAGTCCCTTTCTGAATCGAGTTCACTCCTCGTTCCAGTCCTGTATTACTGAACCAGATTAACTTGTCATTCCAGCCATGTCTATATCATGAGATATAAATCTTTACCCAATGCATTGGAGGTAGATATAGGTCCCACCCATCTCATAATGAAATCATTCTTACTTGTGCCACAAAATAAACTTAAAACATTAATCATAACCCAAATAATAAAATGGGTTTCATAAACATCATTCCATCATAAAATAATCCATATAAAAAAAATGGATATCATTTCATCATAAGAAAAGTGAAACCATGTAAATCATAGAGACATTATACTTGAAACATACACATATGAAATAATGTCATCTTAGATGGAAAATGGTTTTGATAAAACACTTGAAATGAATTCTTGAGGAAAATATCCTTTCTTCTTCAAAATCATTTTCTTTTCACAAAATGTCATGAAATTTTAAAAGAAAAGGATTTTGTTGAAAATAGTCATGAAATATTTTGGAGGAAGATTCATGAAAACAAGGCTTTATAAAACCGTAAAAGTCCTTTCATGCTGTATATGTTAAAAACATTATTCTCGTACTTTTTTCAAAAAAGTCAAAAAATACCTCGTATGATAAAACAAATTCCTTTCATAACATGTGGTAAAAGCCAAAATGGGAAAAAGGATATTAAACATACATAAAAACAATTTTAGAAAACATGGACATGGATGATAAGAATAACCCCAGTAAATACTTACGAATAAACAATCTCGGATAAGAACAAGATTCGAATAATTATCCCTTACCTTAGGTCTGATATGCTTCATACGTATCCAAACCTCCTGTATAATGATTTAAATAATGTCATTGACTTATTGCAGAATCATATTCATTGTTATGATATCATATATGTTTCACGTATGACTTTATATTACCTGTTCTTTTGTAAATTCTATGTTAAAGCAGCATTTTGGGTAAAATCATTTCATTTATCGTATGTGTTTCGACCTGTCGTTCTTGATATTATTAATTATATCCTGATTTACATAATTCCAGAATGTAAAACATGATTTATATATAATATGTATTCATCATATACATATATATATTATAGATCTATAAAATGAATGAAATACACCGTTCATGGAGATGGTAGGTCGTACGTACGCATGAACACTGTTTTCGTTTCCTTATTGAATTGAATGGAATTAAGTAGATGAAATAAATATATATATAAATAAATCCAGTAGCATTATTATGTCATATATTTTATTATTACTTACTATATATACTTTATAATAATTCTTGAATGGTTATCATGGAGAGTGAATCTCATCAAGTCGTGGAGACGGTATTCCGTACGTACGCACGAGTGATGATATCATTCCCATGATCATAGAATTGTATTAAAGTGTATGTATAATATTACAGAATCAATATCACTTTACAATAATCATATATATTCATTACTTTCACCATTATACCCATACAAGTAAGGTGGTGGTGGAAAATAGATTACACCACGGCGTAGAGACGGTATTCCGTACGTACGCACCTGTGGTGATTTCGTTTTCCATAGGATGGATAGATGGTGAAATAGGGTTGTTTAATACTTATAATAACATATAAATATATGATTTATACTGATTTTATTACTTCATAATGAAATAACTAAAGAAGAAGAACTGGAAGAAGAAATAAAGTTGAAAGAATCGATAACGGACATTACCTCTTCTTTGAAGCGCCTCTTTGAGACCTCCTCTTAGGGCACCAAAATTCGTATTTGAAGAAGACCAGGACCTCTAGGATGTTTCTAGGGAAGTGGAGAAGAGAATTTTTCAGGGTTTGGCTGAGCTTGAAGGCTCAAAGTGGTGTGAGGAAGAGAGGGAGGAGGTTCCCTTTTATAAGGGAGGAGAGGGGCACCTTTGGAATAACTAAAAATATTATTTTATTATAAAGTCATATTCAGTTTTTAATAGCTCCAAATTGAGTTATTTAGAATCTAAGGTGGGTATGGGTCGAAAGCCTCTCATCAAATAGAATTTAGACAAGTTTAGGTTTCTATTTTAACCTTATCATTTAGATTTAACTTTAAGTTAAATAATTTTTCTTTTATCGTGTCTTCTTTTTTTCTTACACTATAAGGTTAATAAACTTACTATAACAAGCCCAAAGAACCCCAAGTTGTTTATTATTAATATATATAACCTTATCTAAGTCATTTATCCGAACCTTATATTTTTAGGAATAAAATAACAATAAATAATATAATATTTGTTTTAAAAACTATTTTACGTCAATTTTGACACTATTTGGTAATTGATTTTTTTAAAACTCATAACAAAAATATTAGTTAGAAAAAAGTAATTTAAATCAATACTAACATGTCATATTAACATAGAAAATTATTTTAATTCATAAAAAGTCTCAAATTACATTTATTTGGGTATTTATAACATCAATTATGTCAATACTTCATTAATAATATAATTACTGCATCATCATTGTGTCATAAATAAATTAAATTATTTAAAGTCTAAAAATTAAAAATAAAATACCATTATGTATGAAATATTTTTATATTTCTAATGAATATTTATAGTAGAATTTATCCTATGTATAACCCTATATTAAAAATGATTTACTTATTAATCTTTGATTTTAACTATTTTAACCCTTCTTTAAATAATTTAATAATAAATGTCCCAATCTAATCCAAGTGGGCCTAAATATTCATATTGTATTCCTAAGGTTGTTTTTGGTCGAATTACACTAATACAATAGAATTAGGACATGTGTTAAGGCAATAATAATATCATTTTTACCCTTAATTACCCAATTTACTTTTAATCGTGGTAAATAAAAGTAAAAAGTTATTATTCACCAAAAACTATTTTCATCTCATTGAACCACATTTTACTTACTGAAATCAACCGTGTATCTCGAATTTTTTAAATTCCATTCACAAAAGCGGTAAAATTAAGTTTTATGTAAATTTGCAAATTCTCCTATGAGGTGGGTAAAAGACGGTCAAAAGTTCAATAAAATTTTTATATATCTAAAATGATTATAAAATGACTCCAATGAATTACATTGAACTTATATAGGTATTATGTGACAATTTTTACCTAAAATAAATTTAAATAAAATAAATAATTATTTAAATAAAAAGTCGGTTTTTAAATAGTAACCCAGTGTTTTCACTATTCATCAAAAATTGAAAGTTTTCAGAAAAATACCAAAATTTCACCCTAGGCTAATTTCGATATTCCGAATCCAAAAATGAAGTCCATTTTGAAAGATTAAATTTACAAAATTTCAAAAAGTGGTTATTACTATTCATAACGGCTAGTTTTAATAATATTTTAATAGCATATCGTTGTTTAGTGAAACTCGGTATTGCGTACAACACACGCTATCGAGGAAGGTCGTGATTGCATGTAATGCAACCAAGTTAGGGTTGCGTGTTGTGTAAGACTTTTTTGTTGTAGCGTACAACACAAGACATCAATAAAATTAAAAAGAATATTTTTCATAAAATCTCGAGGTGTTACAGGACTCCTCTTGTCATTAAATATGTTTTGCTAGCTACTAATATGCATTGATTAATTTAATAATAAAATTGATTGTAATTAATTTTTTAAATATGATTTACATTGTTGATTGAATGATAATTTTTTTTCTTGTTATAGAATGGATAGAAGCTGTATGTATCGTACCGATCAGATTTCAACCGAGTTTTAAAGTAATTTGGAGAATTTTTTAGATTTTACATTTAACAATGCATCAGATGGAGGTTGTATACAGTGTCCCTGCTATAATTGTGTTGGAAGACCATGGTTAAGATGAGAAGAAGTTAGTTACCATTTAATGAAATTTGGATTTCAAGCTAACTATAATGTTTGTTTTCACTATGGAGAGACGAGTCAATCTTCGATTGTTCATAAACGAAATAAACAAAGTGACACGGAGAATTTGATATTTGATCGGTTTCCATATGTGCATCATTCCGAGAGAGATAACATGTCGGTGCAAGAAGACAATGATATCAGTACACATGAGGAAAATGTTGAAGATGATGATGTTGAGAGAGTGAAAAAATTATTGGATGATGCCAGAACTCCATTATATCAAGAATGTACTAAAATGACCAAGTTGGAATTTTTAATGCGGTTATATCATGGAAAAACCATGTATGGGATTTCTAATACCTCCATTGATTATATTCTTACATTTTTGAAGTGCGTGCTTCCTGATGGTGCAGATATTCCCTCCAATCATTACATGGCATGGAAGTTAATTAAGCAGCTTGGATTTCCTACTAATAAAGTCCATGCTTGTCTGAAAGATTGCAGTTTATATTTGGAGGAAATAGCTGACTGTAATTACTGTAAAGAATGTGGAACATCTCGATGGAAGACAAATGAAGATGGAACACCATCTCGTGTGCCACAGAAAGTCATGTGTCATTTTCCATTGATTCCCAGACTTCAAAATCTATTCATATCTCCAGAAATCTCAATCAATATGAGATGGAATGATGTTGAGAGAATTAAAGGTAATGATGAGCTGGTCTATCCTGCAGATGGATTATCATGGCGGATATTTGATGCACAACATCTTGATTTTGCAGCTGGGGTGCGTAATGTCAGATTGGGCCTATCATGTGATGGTTTTAATCTTTTTGGTCAGATGTTTACTGCTCATAGCACGTGGCTGGTTTTTATTCATGTTTATAATCTTCCTCCGTGGATGTGTATGAAAAAACCTTTCACTTTATTAAGTATAATAATATCTGGACATTTGGATCCTGGTAATGATATAGATGTCTACTTCCAGCCTTTAATAAAAGAGTTGAAACAACTTTGGGATTTAGGTGTGCAGACATTTGATGCTTCTTCAAAGAATACGTTTCAGATGCGTGTTGCCCTTCTATGAACCATAAACAATTTCCCATCCTATGCAATCATGTCTGGGTGGAGCACGAAGGGAAAACTATCATGTCCCATTTGTATGAAGAATACACGATCGAGAAGGCTTAAATATCATCGTAGTTTTAGTTTCATGGGGCATCGCCGATTCTTTCCAATGGATCATCAATACAGGAAGAATCGTCGGAGGTTTGATAATAATGTTGACACTGAAGAACCACCTCAACATTTGTCAGGAAGTGATGTGCTTGATGAATTGAAAGATTTCATATTTTCATTAGGGAAAGGTCAGTTGAAGTCTCGAAAGAGGATGAATGATGATACTGAAGTCACTTACAATTGGAAAAAGAGAAGTATTTTTTGTGTTTCCATATTGGTCTACTAATTCGTTACGTCATTTTTTAGACGTAATGCATATTGAGAAAAATATATGTGAAATGTTGCTTGCAATTCTTTTGAATATTAAGGGGAAGACCAAATATGACCTCCGATCTCATCGGGATTTATTGGATTGGGGTATTCGACCATAACTACATCCTGTTTGTATCGGTGAAAACAAATGGAAAGTTCCATGTGCTTCTTATGTGATGACACCGATAGAGAAAGATCAATTTTTGGCAATATTGGAGAATATCAAGGTTCCAGATGGCTATTCCAGCAACATATCTAAATGAGTCAACAGAAAACATTTGAAACTGAAATCCCTAAAAACTCATGATTATCACATCCTGCTTCATGAATTTATTCCAATAGAAATTCAGCATTTTCTATCCAATAATGTAATGGTGGCATTGATTCGGTTGTGTCATTTTTTTAGATACTAGTGTGCTAAAAGGTTATCCAAATCATTGTTGATAAAAATGTAGCAAGAGGCTCTGTTAATTCTATTTGAGTTGGAGAAAAAATTTCCTACATACTTTTTCACTTTCATGTTGCATTTAACAGTTCATCTTCCAACTGAGACACTTCTTGGGGGACCAATCGCTTTTCGGTTGATGTATCCCACTGAAAGAAATATGTGCACTTTGAAATCATATGTCTGAAATAAAAATTATCCTGAAGGATCTATTGTGAGGAGTTATCTGGCCCAAGAATGTATGGATTTTTGTTCAATGTATTTGTCTGATGTGAGAACAAGACATAATCGACCAAAGAGAAATGAAGATGAGCAGTATGAGGAAATTCATCCCTCATTTCCATCTCTTCCCCAAATAGGTGGAATTGTCGGGTCATATACATTGGTTACATTGAGCTTTGAAGAGCAGAATATGGCACATCGTACAGTCTTGTTTAATTGTGGTTTTTTCGATTCCTATATCAAGTAAGTAATTTCAATATATATATGTTATATCATACGATATCATATCACATATACCTTATACTTTTATTGTCATTTTATGTAGAGAACATAAAAAAATTATAAGTAGAGTTCATCGGTCTTTTCCGTTGAGAAGGAGAGAGGATATGCATAGCCAAGAGCTCCCAGCTTGGTTGAAATCAAAGGTATGACCATTACATTATATAACTTAAAATATAGATATATATTTAATTATATTACTCATATGTATTTCAGGTATTGAGTTTACCTGCTGACTTCATTTCTCAAGAATTAAGAGCGTTCGCTTTTGGTCCCAATTATTTGGTTCGTGACTGCAAATCTTTAATAATCAATGGATATAAATTTTTTACAACTGATAAAGTGGTCAAAATGAGAACACAGCATGATGGCGTTATGTTAACTGCTAGAACATATTGTTATGACAGTGCATCAGATAGTCGACCTCGATATGAAGATGTGTATTATTATGGACTGGTTGAGAATATATTGTTATTGTATTACTACTCTCAAGGTCGAGTCACTATGATGAAATGTAAATGGTTTGATTCAATGAAGAGACATGGTACATTTATTGATGATTGCAGATTTAGAGTTATTGACATGAGTCGATTCCTGCATACCGATGAACCAAACAATTTGGCATCAATGGAAAAACAAGTGTTTTATGTGAAAGATCATCTAAAACCTGATTACGGTGTCATTAATGAAGTAATCCCAAGACATATTTTTCATGATGTTGGGGATGAAATTGTCACCATTGATGCCCCCATCGGTGTTAGCCAAAATATTGTATTTAATGACACAAATTGTCCCATTGTGATAGATGATGTTGAACCTGAGGTAGTGGAGGGTAATATATAAAAGCGACCATATATATTCAGAGTTCATTCAGTTTTCCTTGACGTGAGTTTGTCAGGTTGGTACGAATGTAATTACTTTAATTTAGTTTTAGTTAGGAATGATATGTCTGTTTTAGTATTGTTTGGTTTCGTTTCATTTAATTATATTTATTTCAATTCAGAAAACTGGGTTTAAAATGTGGTTTTAAAAATTGTATAACTTGGTTGTAAATTATCATTACTGAAAGATGTTATGACATTTCTTGTCTTCTTTGGCTTCTAAGTTGTATGTATTATTTGTAAAAATTGTTGCTAAAAATTATTTATTTCATTCTTATACAGATTATGAAGAAAACTACAGAAGCTCGTAAGAAAAGATTATTTGATGTTGATCCTGTTAGACGCGAACGTGAGTTGTCTTCAGTGAGTATAATAATTCTAATATTTATCTTCCGTATTAGAAATAATATGAAGTTCATATTTTAGATCAAATTTATTTTAGGGATATATAACTTCAGAGATTCCTCTTCCTAGTATGGGACCGAGAAGGGATCCTCCTAGACCTAGGCGGAGCTCCCGTCTTACCACTCCCCACACTGACCCATCAGTGGACATCCCATCTACCACACATGTCCGCCCTCCGCTTGAGACCCCTGGGATGTTCCCATACATGATGTCATCATCATCCCATTTACCCTCTTTTTCCCATTCCATGTCCATGCCGACTCGACCGATGTTCTCACCTCTACAATTTCCATATCCATTCATGTATCCCCAGACCTACTACGCATATTCTGACATGTCTATGCCACTTACTTTTCCAACCATCCATCATACACATATTGAGTCTATTCCTTCAGTTTTCGCTCCTATTCATGAAGATCAGCCGGAGCATGTTGTGAAACAGATACTTCTTTCGGAGGATGCTGATCCAGCATAGTCCACGGATGCCTCACAGCCTATTCAGGAGCCTGCATCAGGTTTTTTTATTATAAATGTTTCAAATTATAGAATTTCAATTTTGTCTTATTGTATTATCACTTAACTCTTGTCTTTTCACCTCTTATGTTATTTAGTGGGATCTCATAGTAGGCGACGTGGGCGCACTCAAATGTGGGATTCCTGGAATCGCGAAACTCGGATTATGGTGGATTACAATCCTCAAAATCAAATGGTAGGTAAAAATTCTAAGGAGTGTAGAATTTTCATGGCTACTTTAGCCAAATATCATGATATCGTTCCAGTGGAACCGGTCTCATGGATACATATCAGTGCTGACATCAAGGATAGGGCATGGGCGCAGATATGGGTACGAAAATTGTATAAATTTATATTTATATTAGTAATGTATTTATATGACTTAACATTTTCTTTGCAGAATCGATTTAACTTTCCTAACAATGAAGCTGCCAAATCAACTAGGTTGAGTGATATTGGAGAGTATTGGCGGTCATACAAGTATGAGTTATATATTGGTTGGAGGAGCAGAGTGGATACTGAGTTAGAGGGTGTACCCACAAACCCTGACTGTCCAAAAAGTCAATATCAAAAAATGATCGCAAATTTGAAGACTAAACAGTATAAGGTACTACCCATCTTTAATGGTTTTTATATAAAATTTAGTTCTTATTACTTGTATTGTTTTTTTGTTTCTTAGGAAGTGTCAGCGAAAAACAAAAAAAACAAAGATGAAATGATATATCTACACACATTGGGGCGCACTACAATGCCCGATCATGAGAAGCGGCTGGTACGTTCAATCCAATTTTTTGCATTTATCATATATGGTTGTAATCCAAATTTGTATATTTCTCATATGCTGCAAGCTGAATGGGGCATTGAAGGTCTTGTACCTCGTGCCAAATTATTTTGCTTCAATAGGAAAAGAAAAGATGGAACTGCAGTTAATTCTCAAACACAAGAAAAAATTGTAAGTTATTTTATATATATTTCAAACATTTATACGAAATTCATAATTTAATATGTATATAATTTCAACAGTCTTCCTTGGAGGCCATGGATGAGGAAGCTGACAACTTAGGGCCAGATGATCATTTGAGTCAGGTGTTAGGTGTGAAGCATCCAGGAAGAGTCCATTGTAGACCAGGAAAAAACATTGTCCCCTCTAGGTATTGGTCATCATGGGACTCCTCTAATGCCTCTAAGGCCTCTGAGTTGGAATGTACGCATGATGAATTAGCTGCGAAAAAGAAAATAGTATTAGAGGAGCGTGAAAAAAGTAATCTAATGAATGAAAATTTCATGAAATCTATGTCAATGTTGAGTCAGTCACTACCACCAGAGGTTACTGCCACTTTTGATTCATGTATGGCATCAATGCTCTATTTACATAATGCCTCGAGTGATTCCCATGAGGGTCCTAGTGGTGATGACGGTGGTGGCGATAGAGCTAGCGAGGATGTTGTTGATGCTGTTGTTGGTGATGAGATTGCTAATGATGATGATGATGTTGTTGGTGGTGGTGATGATGATGTTGATGATGTTGCTTCTGATGATGATGATGCTGGACATGGGGATGACGATGATGGTGATGGGGGGGATATTAATCCCCTCCATTTTTGACTTATCAGAGAGAATTGTGTTGGAGTTTTAATTTTTTTTGTTTTTGTTTTGGTGGACTACTTGTTTGTGAATTTCTTTATTCAATGAAATGAATTTTGGATTATGTTTTCATCAGGGGTGTTATTTGAAAATTCTTTAGGTAATATTCACATGCCATTTTTTATTTTATGGTTTGGTGTGTTAATTATTATCTCGCCATCTAATCTTGGCCTTAGCAGTGGAGGGGAGGCTTGGGATGGGGGGGCTGCAGTGGAGGGTTGGGGCGGGGCTGGGAGAGGAAGGTTGGGAGGGGGTGTAGTGGAGGGCTGGGAGGGGAGGGGGCTGCATTCACTTAATCTCTTTTTCATATACTCGACATGCAGAGGATGTTCATCATGCGAGTATGACTGTGTCCTCCACTTTGAAGCAGAAGAGCTCATCTATTGAAGGCGTTGAGAAGGTTTAGTTGATTCTGATCTTTTTCTTTAAACGTAAAGGCACTGATTGGTATGTGATCTAACAGTTATATGAATATTTGGAGCTGACTAACTGATTTAGATGTTTCATATGTTGTTTTTGGTTTTTATCTTTCCTTTCTCTAATTTTTTAATGTGGTTTTGTGTGTTTTAGGAAGACTCCAAATACAAAAGAAAAAGCATGTTTAGTGGGGAGGGAGGGGGAGGGGCTGGGCAAGGGGGCTGGGCAGTGGGGAGGGAGGGGGAGGGGCTGGGTAGGTGGGGAGGGGCTGGCCAGGGGGGATGAGCAGTGGGGAGGGAGGGGGAGGGGCTGGGCAGGGGGCTGGGCAGTGGGGAGGGAGGGGGAGGGGCTGGGCAGGTGGGGAGGGGCTAGGCAGGGGGCTGGGTAGTGGGGGGGAGGGGGAGGGGCTGGGATGGGGGGCTGGGCAGTGGGGAGGGAGGGGGAGGGGCTGGGCTGGGGGCTGGGAAATGGGGAGGGAGGGGGAGGGGTTGGACAGTGGGGGCTGGGCAGGGGGGAGGGGTTGGGCAGGAGGGCTGGGTGGTGGGGAGGGAGGGAGAGGGGATGGGCAGGGGGGCTGGGCAGTGGGGAGGGAGGGGGAGGTGCTGGGTAGGGGGTGCTGGGCAATGGGGAGGGAGGGGGAGGGGGAAGAGCTTGGTAGTGGGGAGGGAGGGGGAGGGGCTGGGCAGTGGGGAAGGAGGGGGAGGGGGAGGTGGGGAGGGGGAGGGGGTGGGGGAGGAGCTAGACACGGTGTCGACTTATCCATCGTCGCTAAAGTTATGGTTTTACCACACCATTTTTTACATTATGACAAGTTTTCTTTTTACTCAATTGCATCCTCAAATATCCAATTTAACCCCAGACTCATATTTTCATAATATGATGCATTAGGACTTCAAGTGCTCCCAGAAATGAATTTATAACTGATTTAGTTGATTACCATGGCGCATTAGAGGATCGACCACTCCCTGGACATCACCTTTCTTCAGCGAATTCTGAACAATCATCAATGGGGAATTGTCTTCCAGTTGAAGGTAAACACTTCTGGTTGATATCATTAAACCTGACATTTCTGACTATTCATTGCAGCACAAATGCTCTGTTTCCTCTCTGTTTTTGTCCATAATTGGTATGTGGGATGTAGAGTGAATCAAAATTATGGAAGCTGAAAGTGTTCTTGAAGGGTGCGCTGGAAACACAAAGCAATTGCACGGGTGAGGTGGATGTTAACAAAACTACCCAGAGCAGCTACTTCAATCGAATCTTGACCGATGTGTTGCTCGCCCCGCAATAGGTATGTTCTCATAATATCGTTGAAATAATCTCCTAGACAATTTGCAGTATTTCCCTTCGCATAATAATTTTTCATACGTTATTACGCACTTCATATTTTAAGATAAATATTGATTATTTTTATTTTTATATTTCAGGTGACTCACTCTGCACATGAAGAGATCAAGGGAATCCTGCACTAATAAGTTCCAGATCTCTACAACAGGTATGTTTTCCTAAAATTGTGGAATTAACCTCCCTACCATGCATCATTTTTCATTTTCATTTACACACTATATGAATGCAAGTTATTGGTTGTAAAATCATGGAGTTAACCTCCCTTTCATCCAACATATGAATACAGGTGATATGTTTTCACTATTGACTCCACTATATATTGATTTTTTTGGGTCATGTCTAAGAGTTTCTAGACATACTTTGATTGTTCTCATCCCAGCATAGCAATAAACCGAAATATTGGTGAATGTGCATGGGCTACTGGAATGAATGCCTTTGATTTACAAGCATGGAGAAGAAACTTAAGAGATGTGTATCATTTATGTCTCAACGAGGATTGATGAAGGTATTTTTTCCCAACTAACTCTTCAACAGGATAGGATGTATGGAAGTTTATATTGTTTACAACTCAAGTAGTAAACGATACAGTGATAATCACATTCTTCATGAGTTTGACTGGTATTTCTTGTGTTATAATATGTTTTGTATTACAGTGAGTTTTATTACCTTAAATAAACATACCTTAAGGGAACATATTTAGTTGGACACCCAATTTTAGATTTGTTTTCTGTTATAATATGTTCTGTAATATAGTGAGTTGTAGTACCTTATCAAAATTTTAGGATGTTTTCTAACAGTTGCAGTACCTTACCTGGTTGGGTCTGCATCCAAATAAAACATGTCATGCATCTACATATTTCATGCAGGGAGATTCAGGGGGAGGGCTGGGCAATGGGGAGGGAGGGGAGGGGCTGGGCAGGGGGGAGGGGGAGGGGGGCTGGGCAGGGAAAGGGCTGGGCTGGGGGGAGGGGAGGGGGAGGGGGGCTGGGCAGGGGGAGGGCTGGGTAGGGGGGGATGGTTGGGTAGTGGAGAGGGAGGGGGAGGGGCTGGGCAGGGGAGAGGGAGGGGGAGGGGCTGGGCAGGGGGGAGGGGGAGGATCATGTATTTAACCATCGAAAAATTTAAATTAGAGAACTATATTTTAAATGGGTCAGGTTCCTCTTGGACACTCCTGATTCACTAGGCCTGGTGATAGAAGAGAGGGTCTCATCCCAGTCACTCTAGAATGAATATGTTAAAACACTAAATAAATCACATGATGATTGTATGAAACTTCTAGAATAATGCCTTCATTTTCATGTACAAGTTTGTGTACCTATATGAGACCTATGATTTTGAAACTGGAAGAGATGTACAAGTATTGATTGAAGGATAAAATGGTATTTCTATAATTGAAATGGGTGAAGTTACTTGACTCGCTGATTGATGTCTTTACTTTTAACTGACTATCAAGTTTAGAATTTATGAATATACTTGATCCTTCACTATACTACTATGGTGTAGAACAACGAGAGTCCTAGGTCGATCCCACAAGGAACACGAGTGATCTGCAAGAGCCTAACATTACTTAATTGTTAACCTAGTGATTTGTAAGTAAAAATCAGTTCAAACAGAATTTTAAAACAAGAATTTAAATGATATTTAAAGACAATTAATAAACATAGAAGCGAGATATCAATTTCAAAGGATGTTTAACAAGAGATGTACACCTCTTTCATTCATGACTGTGTCGAATAAATTGGATGAAATATCGTTCTAAAATCACGAACTTCTCTATGGTCAATTCCATTGATTCTGCCTAGGTTAATCTAGTTCTCTTGGTCGGAGAAATAAACTAACATAAGTGCATTAATATGTTGTTAATATTTTCATTATTAATTGTTAACCATTAGTTTTATTTTCTATGTTAATTAAATTTATAACATGACTTTTTATTTGTTTTTGAGAAATTTTATGTTATATACTTTTTATTGTCATATTAATGGAGTACTTGTTGGAAGTTGTGTGTTGAATTTGGAAGTAATGTTGGACTTCTCATTAGGGAATGTTTAAACCAGGTACATGTGATTCACTTCATTGTTTTTTATGGTAAGTTGGAGTTGTGTTCATTTGATGAGTATTATATTGTTGTAGATACAAAGAATCGCTTCCAAATGTGTTTGATCAAGTGAATAGATAAACTCTTCTAAATTGTATCATCTTTTCCCCCATCCTCATTAGTTTATGCACTAAGGTTTCCATCTGACAACACTCACTGAAAACTGCTTACAGCACTTATCGCCTATGATAAGTAGTTTGAGAAAATAAACTCTGTTTGTTTTGTTTCTGAAGTAGCAGTTGCACTTTTATTTCAGAAGAAAACCATTGAAGTTGTAGAGAAGCAATTTCTCAATAAGAAATCTGGAAACATCATGCCTGATTATTCTAATCAGTTGTGGTTTTGGTGTAGCCCAAGTCGGTGGATAGTTTCTTGCGGTCAATTGGCCTGGGGAAATATTCAATCACATTCAAAGCTGGGGAAGTGAGGGTTATTTATTTTAGCTTTTGAATTCAACTCATGTCTACACATTCTTTCTTTTCTGTTTTCATGTTTTCATGTTTTCATGTTTTCTAGGTTAACATGGAAGCCCTGTTACACATGGGTGATGGGGATCTTAAGCCTTCAGTAATTCCAATGGTAAATGACTTATTATTCCTTCATGTGCTTTGATCATAGGTTTTTAATGTTCATTGTAGGAGGACAATACTGTTTGATGGGGGCATCTGATTTCTGTATTAGATTTTTTAAAATTATTTTCTGTTTTCCTGAATTGGAGGTGACAATTTTTAACTTGACATGATATTTGGACATGACATGAGTTAAAAAAGGTTTTTGTTAGACATAAAGGGGTTTAGGTTGTGATAGGGTTGAATAATATTACACAAATAACTCAACATGAGGTAAAATTTTATTAGAATTGGAATAATATAAGTTTTCAGAGGATGGATACGAGAAACATATGCAAGTGAATCATTTGGCTCCAGCATTACTTACAGTTTTTCTCTTGCCATCTCTTATTAGAGCTTCTCCAAGTTGAATTGTTAACATGAATTCTGTTGTAAGTTCTTTTTTCTGAACAATTCATTGTTATTTACATATTAATTCTTAAATTGAAACTGCAAAACTTTATGAGCATGTCCAGTCTTAGTTCTTTGCTCGTTCACTCGTTACATCTACATGATTTATTAGATGATTTTTTACCACGTTTCATTTCATTACTGCTTTCTTTGCACCACAATTATGGGTTTGAGATAAATTTTTCTCTTCCTTTCAATAGATACATCATTTTGGCTTTGTCAACTCTTAAGATATTAATGTTATTTCTGGTTAAAGTAAGTTCACTAGTTTAGTGGGATACTCCAGCAGCAAGCTTACATAGGTGCACATACAGTTGTACGGTGTTTAGTTGTCCAATGATTTAAAGGACTTATAAACCCTCAACATTAATCTAAACATTTAGAAAAAGTAGAAAAAGTGTTTGAATGGTATGGGAAATTGTTTTTTTTTATCTGCATGATATTCTGTTTTTTTAACAATGAAATTCAAAACAATGTCACTGTTTCATTTCAGATCATGTTTAGTAGTGTCCTCCAAAAGCGGCTGCCTACTGAGTCTGGTATCAGTTTAGTTTGTGTTTCACCTAGTGTTGTACACACCAATGTGGTAAGTTTCACTGATGATTTTAAACTCTGTATATATGTGATATGATAATTTTATAAAGGATTCCTTCATCAAATGGGGTCAAACATTTGGAATTTATTTATAGTGGGGGGTTGGTTTTCATATCATGCTGAATTATCATGTCCAATTCTCAGTTTTATCCCTATGAATCTAGGCAAGGGATCTTCCAAAAATTTTCCAATCTCTTTATCATCTGATACCCTACTTCATTTTCTGATGCCCAAGAAGGTGAACATCTTTTATTTCAACTGTACTGATTTTCTTGAAGACACTAAATTGGTGTTCCCATAAGGCCATGTTTGGTTCCACTTCATTTATTGAATGAAATGAAATAGGATGTTTTTGAGTTTGGATGAAAAGTGGATGAAATGAAGGACTCAACACTTGAAATATTATTATATCATCGCATACCATATCCTTGAACTGAACTAGACCTAACTCCTAGCTATTTCCACTGATGCGGTCACATTTTGGAAGGTTTGTAGGATATGTTTAGGAATTGATGTCCTAGATTCCATAATTTCTAGGATATGCTAAGAAAAATCTTTGTATGGAATGGGAATATACACACATTCTACAGTTAGGGTAAGAATTTTATTCTTGCTCTGTTTTTTAGTCAAGATGCTTTGACGAGGTCCTCTAATTTCCATTGTATTTTCATGTTGGGGTTGATATACCAGAGTAGGTATTTTCATATTATTGTTGATTTCTGATATATCTGAATGGAAGGAATGATATGTCTGTAGGTTCATAACGGTAGGGAGGAGGAGTTGCAGTTTCTCTCCCTGGGGAACAATTCTATACCCACGGTTTTCCAAACCGTGGGTACATTTTGGGAGTTGTAATTTAGTATACCCACAGTCTGCAAATCGTGGGTACATATGGGGAGATTTAAATCAGTATACCCATGGTTTTCAAACCGTGGGTATAGATGTCTATACCTACAGTTTTTTAAACCATGGGTAATGTGAATTTTTATTCATCTATACCCACGGTTCTATGCAAACCGTGGGTATAACCCTATTGAGACGGTACTACAGTCGGCGGTTCTTGAAACCGTGGGTATATCCTATACCCACGGTTTCAATGGATATACCCACAGTTTAAAACCATGGGTATAGGTGCTATTTCTAGTATTGGATACAACAATGGTAGGGGATGACCAAAATCAACCTGCTGGAGTGCTTCAACAAGATCAGGGGCTACAGACACTCATATACTATAGGCATTCATCAAACACAGAATTCCAACTGATCATCTTAGCACCACCATTGTTGTGAACCATTTTTAGATCAAGACTGAAATAATTTTTAAGATATCGAATAGCATGAAATTCACTATACTTCCAAGTGAATATCTAAACAAATATCTTTGAAGTTTTATCAATCTCTACGACACATTTTAATTCCATAATGTTTAAAGTGTTGTGGTAGGACTCCATATTTTTTGATTTTTATTACATGTTCGAGCTCGATATTGGATTCAAAACCTGTTTTCACATTCCATAACTACATGGGATGAGCTAGCATAGAACTTTCTCAAATGCTTCTTTCTACCTTCTAAGTCGATGGACATACAGGTAAACAATATTAACTTTTGAAAATTTGAAGATGAATCTTTGTATTCTTCTTGGGATAGATATAAAGATATGACTCCAAAATACCCACATCATAGAATATAGCTATTGATACAAATCCAAACATTCTATAAGAGTTTTTCATGGGAAATAGGTATATCCTAGATTTTGTATTTATAAGATCATTAATGAAGAAATCACCTGAGGCAAGCTATGACCTATTGGATGAGATGGATAGTTTTAGTTTCTAGTGGTAATGAGAGGGAATATAATGGAAAGATGTTCATGAAATCAACAACAATGATTTGATGGTGGAACAATTAAAGTTATTGACCAAGAATATGGATATCATGATGGGCTAGAAGAAAAATCCCCAAAGTATGTGTATAGAAGATGTAAACTATGCTGATTATAATCATGGAAATCCATTTTAGGGCTATAGGCCACAAAAAAAATAAGGTAAATGATTTCAAAAAAAGATTATAATGGTACCAACAAAAAAGAATCTCAAGGTTCTACACTAACAATCTAGGTCCATACACTGGAAGAGACATTGGCTACATTCATGACTAATTCTGGGGTTGTATTAAATGAAATAAAAGAAGAAGAATCGAACCAAAAGACCACATTAAAGAATCTTGAGTTTCAAGTTGGCCAAATTTCTGATCTTCTTAGATAGATACCTAGAGGAACACTACCAGGATGACTTTATGTACACCCACCTGAATATTTGAAAGTTGTATAACATAGAAGTGGGAAGAAAACAAAAGGAAGTGGTATAGAATTTTTATGATGAAAACCAATGGAATAAAGAGAAGAGAAAGTTGAAATTACCAAGGAATAAGTAGCTGAAGAAGAAGAAAATGAAACACCTTAGTATAATACAAGAATTTGTTTCCCGTAATGAATGACACAGGTGAAGAAAATGTGTAAAAAGTTAGATTTTTGTAACAATTTAAAAAATTACATATTAATATACATATTACATAGGTTCTTGATAACATGCTGATATATGATCAATTTTTGAAAGAGATGGTAACCAATAATAATAATCTAGAAGATATTGTCACAATTCCACTCAAACAAGAGTGTTTGGTAGTGGTATTAAAGGACCTACCTAAAAAGGAAAGAGATATAGGTAGTTTTTCAATTTCCATATTTATCGAAGAAAAAAATGTGGGAAAGATTTGTGTGAATTAGTTGTGAGTGTCTACATAATGTCATGCACAACATTCAATAGTTTTTTACTAGACATAATAATGCCTACAAGACTACTTATTCAATTAGCACACTCAACAATAAAATCCCCAAGAGGATTCATCAAATATATCCTGATCAAATTTAAAAATTTAATATTCCTTGTTGACTTCCTAGTATTGGATATGGAAGAAGAGTGAAATACACTCATTCTAGGATATCATTTTTTAGACACAAAGAGATCATGCAAGTACTACCATATGGAATAATTAAGTTTTTCAAATAAGAAGTAAAGGGGTTGAACTACGTCTATTAAACACAACTGAGACTATTCACAGACCCTAAAGAGGTAAAAAAATTCAATCATATGTCATGTGATATGGAGATTAATGAGGTAAGGTTGATCCAACAACCGAAAAAGAATCACTTCTAGAAGGAAACATGAGTTTTTTTATTTATCTACTATTTTTAGAGGCGTGCATGCTCTCGCTTCACATATTTCAAAACTCATTAATAACAACTTTTTCCTCAACTTGTTTATTTTTAATATCCAAAACATAAATATTTAAGGCAGTAGAAAGCTACAGGAATCAAAAGGAGATGTAGCAACATTACATGTGGTGAATCTTCGGTAGGAAGAACCTACACATCCATAATTGGAGAAACAAAAATTCAAGGGGAGTAATAGTTTCAAATTTAAAAAAAATATATTGTGTTTCCCACAGTTAATTAAGGTCTTTGACTATCAATTTGATGCTCAAGAATTTATTCTTACTTCAATCAACTAAACTATGAGTCATAAACTACCCAAGACAATTAATATTCCAAGAAATTTATATTTATTTTTTAATAAATTTGAATAAGAAAAATGGGGAAAATAATTTGTAGAGATAAGTATGTGGATTAGGATTAGAAAAATCATGATGTAGGTAACAATGTTGATCATTTTTTATGAATTTGTTTTATATTTATCCATAAATTGGATTTCTAATATTTGAATTAACTGATTAAATTATTCATATGCAATTCCAAGAGTAGTTATTTCAATTATTCATCTCATTCTTGAGGCATCCACTAAGCCAAATATTTCCCATTCTTTATTTCATATATTTCTTGAGAAACTCATGAATGTTTTCTTCTCGGACATAATTTTTTTCTTATTGAAGATATGATAGAAAAAAAAATCACTTTTAAAATGATTGAGGAATTATATATTTTGTTTATACCTTATCTGGAGACTGGCCTTACATTATTGTTTTTCTAATCCATTATAAGCCATGAATAACCTTTTAAGTAAATGATCCATGTTAAAAGTATATTTTATCCTTTCTTACCTTCCAATAAATATTTTTTCATGATTATAAATCATAAGAGTTGGGGAAGTGACATCTGGAAAAATGGATGGACATTTTTTAATGAATAAGTGTGGGGAAAACTTCATGAGATTTGGGGAAGGAATATTCATTGTATTTATTGAACATCGTCTTAAAAAAATAAATGGGTTATATCTAGGAAAATTCAAAAATCACCATTTACTTAATCGGTGATCATGTAATAACTGTTAAAAATAATTTCTTGAGTATCATTAGGGTTTGGGTGGTGGGTGTGAAAATTTTCCCTCACACAACTTTCAAAAAAAATGAAAAATTAAAAAAAATAAAAGTGGGTATTTCATTTTTTTCATTTCATCTCATTATGACATTGCTATGAGATACTAGGGTAAATGAGACTTTAATTGATATTTTTTTATTGTCATTCAAATTAATATAGAGTTTAACTTCCTTTTTGATCTTTGTTATTCACATTATTTACTTACCTTTTCTAAGCCACAAAGTCATTTGATCCAATACAAAGAATCCCCTATGATTAATTATGATTTTGTCTTTATCTAGTGGATATTTTAGAAGCCTTTAAAATTTATGGTAAGTTACATGTTGTTAAGTTATATGCATCACTATATTCATTTCTACCAATATGATGAGAAGAAAAATTCAAATTGAGGTAAATTTAAAGAGGAATGCATATAAATAATGGATTCAAAAATGAAAATGGATAAATGTAAAGGCCTGGTTATTTCAAAAGGAGAAAAGTAAAATTAATTGTTTAATTGTTTCTTTAAAAATTGAGGTGTTGATGAATTTTCCCATGAGATGCTCGAACATTTAATTTTCCATTTGATCAATTGATTTTATTGAATTTTAATTTGAATCATGATAAGGTGAATGTTCTTTTTAGTATTTTGAGATTCCATCCTTGAGGACAAGTATAAATTTAAGTGTGGGGGTATTTGATATCTGTATTTCATGCATACATTTTATGGTATTTTAAAGTATTAATTTATGTATTTAAATAATACTTCTATCCAATGTTGGAAAATTTTAATTTTTTATTTATTTTTTCATGGTAGGATATAATGATTCTTGTAAAAATGAAAAAAAGAGATGAATTTTTTAGCTAAAAGATAGATCATGACATAAGTTAAGAAAAGTGACGTGACATCCCATTTGTAAGGATGATCATGGGGCACTTCTAGGGCCTAAAAAGGAAAAATGAGGCTTATAGAGAATTAAAATGGAATTACACACCATGTAGTCATTACAAGACGTGTACCGAAGAATGTGGTCAATAGAATTATATTAATGAAGAAAATAAAAAAAATCCGGGAAAATTACACATGGTATAACTCAATTACACGTGGTGTAACTTAATTAAAAATGGTGTAATTTTCTAGATGGTAATTTTTCACCCAGATTCACCAAATATTAATTTTTTTCAATTCTTCGATGTGGGATGCACCCCAGATCACTATTGGACCATTACATAATATAATCTATTAATTCCAGAGCCCATATAAAGCCTATGAAAGGAGTTATATCATGACCATTGATAATTTATTTCAAAAAGGAACCTTAAAATTGAAAAAATAATAACCCTGAAGGATTCATGACCATTTTCGAATTTAGGGGAACTTAGGTTTAAACATGGTATCAAGACAAACTCAATTTGGCAAAACCTTAAAATACCAGACCAAGGGAAATAGGATGTTACTGTGTTGAGGAGGGGATAACATGACCACTAGATCTTCCTCAACTCGACTCCAAAACTAATAATGAATTAATAAACATCTTTTATTAAACTCAATTGCACCAGAACCCTGAAATTACAAAAAACCCTAGCATGATTTCCAAATCTAATTACAACCAATCAATCTGCTTCATTTTCATTCTATTTTCTTTAAATCAATTAAACAAAAAAATTCATCACCTTTTTCTTCAAAAATATTAAAATTAATTATTTTAAAAACCAAATTAAACTAATTTTACCATCTCTATGTGTTTGAACTAAAACAAAAAAATTAATAAATTTTAATTAAATGAGTAGAATATTTTGAGTTTTATAAAAAAAATCATATAACCAAAGGGAATTAACGATTCTCTTACAAGATATCACTATAAAAAACATGATCATTCTTAATTAAATATTTTATAGAAGTCAAAATATGAGAGAAGTCAGGAATAAACCTTCTATAATAGCCTATATGACCTGGGATACTTTTCACCTCTGTGACATTATTGGAGTCTACCTGAGAAAAAAAATTCTAAACCTTTGAATGATCCATGGTTACTCTATGCTAAGACATAACTTATTCCAAGAAACAAAACTCAAAATCTGAGATCCCAAAATTAAATAGATTCTCTAATAGTTAATGATGATGAATAACCCCCAAAATAGCTCGTAGATATTTTTCATACTCCTTATACACTGAAAACACAAATATTTTTTTGCTAAACCCCACCATGAATCAATCCAAAATCTCACAAAAACTAAATTCATTAATTCTATGAATGTCGATGAAGTTTTTTCCAAATTGAAAAACATTAAAATGAAATCATAAATCCCATAATAACATCTCAAAGTAGTCTTCTAGATATCATCATTCATCACACACATTTAATGATATTATACCTACAGATCTATTTTTAAGAACTAGTTATCTCCATTAAACTGATCGAATAAATCATCGACTAATTGGTGAGGCTAGTGGTTCTTGGTTTTCCCTTAATTTTAGTCATGATAACCAATGGAAAAACATATAATACCATTTTTTTCTTTAAAAATAGAAAAACCCCCCAAGGTGGCATACTAGACTGAACGAACCTCTCTGCAAAAGATCATCAATATGAATCCCAAGCTCTTGTAACTCAAAGGAAGTTATCCTATAAAAGATATAAAATATTAAAGTTATGCCCGACTATATATATATCCTAAATTAAATAACACATCGAGGGGGTAGGGTATCAACCTACTCCAAAAATACATCTGGGTACACTTCTATAACTCTAAGAAACACCATCATATGATTTTCCACTAAAATCACAATCAACCTAGAAATCAAGAAAGACAGTGTAAAGGCACTAACCTTAGTAGCCTAGATTCAATGGTTACTTTACTACATTTTAATAAGATATAAGGAAACACATCTCAAAGGACATAATTTCATATTCATCATAGTACACTGGATACATACTTTAATATCATTTTAAAATTAAAAAGATAAAATAAAAAATATTATTTTCTTTGAGTAAACCTTTTTGGATGGTCCTAAATCCTTTATTTTTTATTTATTTTGGATAATCCCCTTGTTAACTAGGTTGATAGGTAACCCTTACATGACCCATAATCCTAGTGGTACAAGGCCTAGTACATAACCTGAAGGTCCAGAGGTACAATGAGGGAATTCATAATGTAAAACATGATAACCATACCTTTAAGGCCTCTTTCCAAGATATATTACATAAATGAGTAAGGCCTTTTCCAAAAAAACTATTTTATCTCATGAGGCCTACAAATATATTAAGGGGATATAGTGGGCCTCACCCATCACTTACTAAGTCCAATGCATTCCTCATATGAAATGGGAGAAACATAATCACATAAACATTCATATTAAAGAACTATCATATGAAATGTTAATAATTACCCCAATAAATAAACATAATTAATATAACCATTAATATTGTAAATTCATAAATTAAATTTCAATAATTTCCTCAATAAATAAACATAATCATAAACTATCTAGAGAAATATGTAGAATGGTAACAAAATATTAAATCCCCAGTCAAAATGATAATAAAAAATCCTAATAAATAAAAATAATGGTATCATTGCAATATATTTCTTATGGATCATACGTAAAATAATGTTTTTCATTGATAAATAGTAATACAATAAAAATTAATTAAAAAATTCTTGTGGAAAAATATAATTTTTATATTGGAAATAAATTTTATAAACTAATAATTAAAAAATATTAGGAAAACAATTTTATTTCAAAAGATACTTTTAAATTTTTAATTTAAGATTAAAATAAATGAGTGTTCATTAATGTGGTAAATTTTGTGCATATTGAGTATGATAAAACAAATATTCCCTTCACATTTTTGGTAAAAAGTCAAAAAGTCTCCTGTTTGGAAAAAACAATAAGAAGGATCCTTTAAAAATTTATAAAAATACAATCATGTTCAAACATTTCTCTAATAAATCATTTTTATAATGCTAAAACAATTTTGAAACACTTTTAGAAAATAAGGACCTATCAGAGAAATAAATTTTGATCAAAAAGAGAAAAAATGGATTTTCTTTAAAATAATTTCTCAATAATTTTTAGTACCAAAGAAAAGAAAATTTTACTATTTCATGAAAATTTCATGAATAACTATAGGAGAATAAAATATATTGGGTTTAATATATAAATTTCAAATAATTACCTCAAGGTAGACTTAAACATAAACAATCCTTAATTATGATGGGATTGTGAAATAAATTCTTACCACTTTGGTAACTTTTGGATCTGAAGCCCCATGAAATAAATAAATTAAAATGAAACTTTATATATTATTAAGATAAATATATTCATGATATAACATATCAAAGGGTTTTTATATACATAACACAAAATAAATAAGTGGGGAATATAGCATATGTCTCATAAAAGTAAAAGTGAGATGAGAAACCCTTACCTCAGGTTTGGTTTCCTTCATAAGTGTTAGAACCTCATGTATAGTAAATATAGACTTATTATAAATATATTAAATAACTATAATCATATATATAATATCTTATATTATTTACTTATATTATTGTTCACCTATTTATTAAAATATTTTGTTAAAATCCCTATTTCGGGTAATAACTACTTCGTTTTTCACATATATTTTGGTTTGGTAGTTTTAGTTATTGTACTTTGATCATGGTTCCATAATCTTAATAAATGTAAAAAATGATATAAATATCATATATAATCATAATATAATTATTTTTCCTAGTCTATAAAAGCTAGATATGGGAAAATGAGTTACATCATTCACGGATACAGTAGGTCGTACGTCCACATGAATGTTGTTTCTATTTTTCCAAAAAATTGAATGTAGAAAAGTTAAATATTTTAAACATTTTTAGAACCATTATTATATAAAATATTTCATATATATTTATTAAATATATCCTTATTACTATCCATGTCAAAATAAAATGAAAATCATTTCACATTGTTGTGTGGATGCGGTAGTCTACACCTACGCATGAGCGATGTTATTTTTTTCCAAAATATTATAAAGTAAGAATGTATATGGGTTATTATAATTCCAAAATAATATTAAAGTCATGAATATAATATTAATATGTTAAATCCATCATTATATCAAGCTGTGAAAGGCAATGATGTAAAATGAATTACATTTGTTCACGAGGCGGTAATCCTTCTTACACAAGGCCGACGGTTTCATTTCCCATATGATGGAAGAATAGATAGATATAGATTATTACACTAACATAATAACATATAAGTATATAATATATACTTTTGTTTTTTATTTTATCATATTTGGAGAATATTTGAGGGAGTTATAAGAAGTAATGCATGGTTAGGAACTTTACCTCTTCTTTAGATGACCTATTTATTCCTTCCTAGATTGGTTTTATGATAAAAAAAGGAATATATGATTTGGGGAGGTATTTAAAGAAAAAAATTGGTCTTGTATTTTTGGAACAAAAATTCTTTGTGAGTGTGAAGAGGATCTGAGAGGGGTGTCCTTTTATAAGTGAGGAAGAGAACATACTTGGAATTTTTTAATAGAAAAGGTGGTACTTCGGTATTTCACATTCCAAAGGACTCTAAAATAAATATTACCCTAAATTATAAATTTTACAAGTTTATTGGTCATTTTAACCCTTATATGTTTTGTTTAAACCCCTAGTAAACCCATTTTAACCTTAATTGTGGTAATTATTTTTTACTAGTTTTACTATTCATTTTGACCAAAAAATAAGTTGAACTTATTATATAATATTAATTATTATAATTAAAAATATTAAATCCAATTTTATAAATTCCATTCATAGAAGTGGAAAATTATAATTTAAAATTAGTCCCATAGATGTGACAAAAAGTGGTTTTCTAAAGAGAAAATTATCATTAGTGTATAATGTTTTAATATCAAAAATAAAAATAAATTTAATTCTAATGACCTAAAATATATATATTATAATATATTTATAATAATTTTAATTTTAAAATATTTTTAAATGAAAATTTGTCTTTTAAACGCTTTAAAAACAAAGGTAGTTTTCAATAAAAACCATTATTTTTCACTATTCATCCAAAAAAATAATTTTAGAAAATTATAAAAAAAATGATTATAGATAATATTTACAAGAATATTTAAAAAAATTATTTACTTTTTTAAAATAACTTTTTTAGAAGTAGTAAAAATTAGATTTAAATTATCTACACAAAGCATGATGTGACCGCCTTTTAGAAAAGTGCAGTTTTTTCAGAAAACATTTTCTTTTCTTTCAAATGATTTTTATTTTATTTATAATCAATAGATAACCATTTAATTTATTTTATACATGTTTCAACCATATAATATTAATAATTTATCCATTCATATTCATAACCTTAAATTTAATGGCTAGGTTATAATGGACAAGATAAATAATAATAATTTATTAGTATATTGTGGTTTGTTTAAAATTAGTGTTAAATGTAATGAAATCTATAAAAGAGATTAAATTTAAAAATATATATTTTTATGGTCATTTAATCTAGTTTTTTAATTTCACATAAACTATCAAAAATAAATTTCATGACCCGACCCTACCGGTCTCGAGCCGGAACTACCCCAAGCCTGCCTCTATAGGCTAGGGGTTGGCGATAAGCGTCGAAGGTGTAAAAATATCGGGGAGGCATTTTCCTAAGTACATGTACACACACACATAGCCCACTCAATTCAGAAGTGAAGAGTAAAAAATGAAACCAAAGTACAAACAACAATAACCCAACCACAGTCATGCATCAACTTCTAAATAGATAAGTAAAGTGCTGAAAAGTACTAAAAAATAAATTGAACAGTAAAGGGAAAAACACGCACCCAACCAGAAAGGTTCCACAACCCAGAAAGAGATAAATGAAAGTAAAAAGCTGGAGATTCTCGCACTTAAATGTCCTACTATGCTTCTTCGTTGTCTTGATCGACCTGTTTGTCGTCTGCAAGGGCACACCAAGTGTGAGGAAAGCCTATATAGGGTTGAGTATAAAGATACTTAGTAGGATGCCCCGAAAGCTCGAGGGAGAAACAAAGGAGGAACTAAAATGGTGAAAAGTAGACAGAATAAAGAAAATTGTAAGAGTACAATAGAGAGAGTGCATCTCAACCCAACAAAATAAAGAAAGTATAATTTTCCAAACCAATAAGATCTAGACACAGAAAGCATGTGGCATACCCCACGCGTCTTCACCCCTCTTAGAAGGAGAGTAACTGAACCCAAAAAGTGGGAACAAAAGTAAAGTGTATATATATATATGCTCAACAAGAAACTCGAACGAGTGTGTAAGGGGATCTCCATCTCCAAGATCATCCCAGGAAAAGTCACCAATAGTTCTAAGGATATCCATCACTGATGCCCAACATTCCCCCACATAAAAGTTGTCTCATCGCTAAACCATACAACCAAGGGTCCAACTCTGGTAATCATGGATAAAAGTCACTGACTAGCCTCATAGAAAGGCATGATTCTGAAATAAGTCATTAGGTAACCCACTACCCAGCCTAGATGGAGGGTAAACCCGAAGGTTAATGTGTAACCCACTGCCCAGCCCCGCGGGAGGGTAAACCATAAGGTGAACGGGTAACCCACTACCCAGCCCCACTGGAGGGTAAACCCTAAGGTCAATGGGTAACCCACTGCCTAGCCCTGTTGGAGCGTTAAACCTAATACGCCGGTGGGTAACCCACTACCCATCCTCACTGGAGTGTAAACCCATAACTGGTCTGATAACTCTGCACTGCCCTTGCCATCACTGGGTGTCACTAACATCGCTACCGTGCATTGGTTCCGAGTGCATAAAAGTAACCTCCGACCAATCCCCTTTCATGTTTACACATTTAATGATATCTAGAATGAGGCTCCACATGCCAAAATAGATTAAACTATTGCAATCCTTGCGAAGAAACACACGAGATATACTATTTACTCGCTTGAAGCGGACACCGGACGAAAAAGTTATTCAACACCGCTTTATGCCCATACGGCGTCTCGTAAGGCCCACACCTCAGTCCCAAAAAAAGGTTGGGAAAACTGTGCCATCACGATTCTCTCAGAAAAACAAGTCAAATTGACTATTCATTCACCCCGAACTGACGTTTGATGAAAAAGTTGCAATATGCTGCACACAACTTAAAAGACGGCCCATGGGGCCCATGCCTCAACTCCAATTTCAATGCCTGAAACCAAGCTGGACTACTTCGTGATGACTCCAAGGTCACAAAACCACTGACAGTGCCTAAAATAGAATCTGTATGTGCTCACGCCATCCAAAAGAAGAATCTTGGCAAGGAGCAAAGTAACACTTAACGAGCGGGTCACGCCACCGAGCTCCTGTATAGGGAATTAAAAATCACCAAGACCATCTGAAAACCTCCATATCAGCCTGAGAATTGTGTCTCCATGGAAGGAACATGAATTCAACACTTGGTTTGAATGTTATAGGAGTTTTAATGCCAATGGATGGAGACGGGGTGGGCCGGACAGGTTCGTCCGGTCCACCCCTTTAGATCGGCGGTCCGCGGCTCGACCACTCCGACCGCCCAGTCCACCGCGGCCCACGGTTCATCGTGCGAGCGGCGCTACTTCACCCAGACCGGCATGAACCGGTCTGGATTTTCCCCCACAGGACCCATGTTTCGCGGGTCTCAGTTTGCTCCCGGGTTCACGACGACCACGCTCTCACATTGCACGCCGACCGGCGAAGCTGGCCAGCGCACGCCGCCCCGCACCACCTGGACCACGGAGACGCTGGACCGCCATCCCGCTGTCTTGCGCCAACTGCTGATGAGTCGGGCCACCACCTGGGAGCTGCACCGCCGCCTGGGGAGCCCGCTCCGTCATCGTCTCCCATTGGACCACCCTAGAACCACCGAAAAACAAGATTTTTGGATGGAAAACTTCCCGGGGCCATGCCGGACGCCCCAAGACTCGAACTTTCGATCCGAAAAGAGCGTTGGAAAGATCAGATCAAACCCTACACATCTATGGACCTCTATTTACAATTAAAAAGCATTTAGATGCTATAATTGGATTTCAAAGAAGTTGCGGAAATTTAGAATGAAAGCACAACGATCCTACCTTGCAGGGCGTAGCCCGTCACTTCACAAATGATCTGTCGGAGCCGCAACCACTTGGGAGAGGTGGGGAGAGAAACTTAAAGGATTTGGATCCTTTTTTGGGAGATCATACACTAGGGATATTTTAAGGGGTAAAAGGAGGGGGTGGATGTATTTAAGTAGGGAAAATTAATTTAAAAAATAATAATTAATACTTAAACACCCACCAATAGGCTTGTACTTGAAATCTCGACGGGGTCAAGGTTAAGCTGCTCCTAGGGTAAAATTAACGTAGTGTAATGGTGGTCTTGGAATTTTAATCTGATCCTCCATTCATAGGTTATAATTTTTACGTCTGAGGCCACTAAATTACGAAAATTCCACTAGTGGCGTTTTCTACAGAAGGGTCGCGCCCACAAAAGTTACACCCCTCCCAGGGTAAACAAAACGCTCCGGACTCAACAGCTCCCTCATTTTTCTCATCTGAGTAACCATTTATGAGTTATTATATTTATTTATTGTGTCTAGTGTGAACAAAATTAAAATTTAATTTCATCCACACCAGTGCCTAGAATCACACATCGTCTAAATGCTCTGTTCTGGAAAAATATCAAGAAATTTTCAAAGTCTCACGGTCTCAAAACCCGGGTTCTGACAATAAATCTCTTATTTTAAAATCTAAAGGTCTAATATTTTACCCCTTAAATAAATTATTCCCTGAAAATTCTATTTTGTTCATCATAATCCTAACATTTATTAAAAAACTTCATTGTAAAAAGGGTTAATAAAAATTCCTCTTAATAATAGACAAAGGTTAGTTTTAAGGTCATCTAGAATAACACATAACTAGTTTTACAAGTAGTAAAACATTAATGGGAAGTGAACATATGGACATGGAGGAAAATTTTTAATAATTTTGGAGTCTGATAAAGATAATTAATCATAATAAAGTGAATGACCGACCAAAAATTCATAAATCAATTATGTAAATAAAAGTAACAGGATAAAATTTTCATTTAAATATCCTTTTCAAATATTGTATGGATTATTTTACTATCATGATGGAGAACACCCAAAAATGTATTTACTTAATATATTTTTATTTAATAAACATAGTTTTTTTGCTTTGATCAACTTCCACTTCAATACTAACTCTACGAAATGAATATCCAAGATGAATTTTTTATATATAAAGCACTAAAAATAAATTTTAGTAGATAATAAGATCTATAAAATAGTGACAATCATTTTAATATGTCCCTAAACATATACCAAAACCAAAATGGTTAGCATTAGTTATCCAAAATAATTAATTAATATTAAAACCACAATAGTAATACCCAAAATTTAACTTAATCCATTCCATACTTATCTATTAGTAAAATATTTTAAGTAAAAAATCAAAATAACTAGTACATCAAGTAGGATAGTGGTGGGAATTGCACCCTTATCACCCTTTGGTTGTTGTTTCAAGCCCCATGGCCTCTCCAGATGGAACAGGATGTCAATTGACATACAAGTTATCCTTTTTCCAAAAACTATATTAATATAAAACCTATTACATTCCTTAATTTTAATAACCCATAATTACCACAACATCAAATATAATATAAACCATAATGGTTACTAATACCTATAAAATTATCTCCACAAAATGTAAGGGCATTATTCCTTAAATAAACTTTTCACTAAGACGTATACTAAACTAATGGTTTGATTTTCCATAAATATCTCCCAAATTTTCCTTAATATTGATAACTCTAATCGTATAAAACCTAAAATGGGTTTTTAGTACATTTAACTTATAATAAAACTTAAACATATAATCCCATGAAGGTATCCATAACTCTTATGTTAATGACGACTTATATGCTTCCAAAACAAGCCTGGTCAATAGATGTTTCAAGATTATTATAACCAAAATATCATTAGTAAAAATAATTCTAAAATATAATTATTGAATCTAAATAAACAATTAATTTAATCATTTTACTTTGGTTGTATTAATATAATAAACTTGACTTCGATCCCTTAGCTTCTTCTAAGGTATATTTACTTGACTCTTAGGGAATTTTTTTTATATTTTCCCATTTTATTATAGTTGAAACACTAAACATTTGAGGTTTCTTTGTTACCATTTAATTTATCAACTTGATGGAATTTCTCTCTACACTTGAATCAAACTATCATTTTGTCCAAGCTAGTACTAGGGTGTTTCATTGTACAATTATCAAATGTGGTAAAATCCTTCTTTCCATTCTTTACATTATCCATTTTTTTCTCTTCCATACTCTTTTTATTGTTCTTCCCTTCAAGGACATAATACTTTGAGAATTATTTCTCTATATTTATCTCACATGATATTATATCCTCATATTATGAGAATTTTTGGGAGGCCATTGACCCTTGAGGTATTGACATAATCCCATCAAATAAATGGTCACTATTTCTATTTGGATTATGTATGTAGTCTACAACATGACTTTGTGTCCTTATAATGATGGATTCATACCTAGTAGCATTTTCATATTCCTTTTATGTTAGTATCAAGTATTTTATCTGCATATATTCTCATTAATCATAATGAGAATATCTTTCCAAGAAGAGGACCCTAAAATCCTTCCACTCTATGATCGTTATTTCCACCTTTTCATTAGTTTTTTGAGTTAATGAATACCATTGATTAGTATCCGCTAAGATATGATAAATTTTCATAAGGACCTTATCCCTTTAATTACTTCCTAGAGTTATAAATATCTTCTATAAGGAACTTATCAATTACTCATCTATAAATGGATTTGAAGTCTAATTGAATGATGAAATTTTCTAACGCATGAAGTGGTCTAAAATTATTACATTTCAAGGTAGATCGTTGGGATACTCCATCCACGAAATATTATTAACCATAACATGATACATATTCCCTAATATAGTTATAATTTGATCAGTTTTAGGTACATCTCGATCTCTATATTACTTATCTTCCCCATGAGGTAAATCCCTACATAGATTACATGCATTGATTTAGTTTCCATTCCTTCCACTATGTTCCATTTCTAAATAATGGAATACACTAGATTAAATCATTACATTATGAAACACAATGTATAATACCAGAAATATTGAAATAATTGAAATATATGAATAGTTAATCTCATAATCTTAGACAATATTTCTTTGGGAAAGTTTTCAAATAATAAAATATATTTTCAAATACTTTATAATGGTTTATAAAGAAAATGTGAGTTCTCTCAAACATATCCCCTAATAGTGTCAAAATAGGTACATAGTAAGGCTCATGTTTATGCAATATGTGCTGATTAGGTCAAATCATAATGCACCCTTTTGATTATTATTACACCTAGGTACAACTATTCTAGAACTACTTCCACATGTAGAATCCAAACAGTGATGTATTTCTATGAAAAAAACAAATAATGTCTTCCTCACAAAAACATTAGGTTGTTATTTTATAATTATCTTCAATGTTATTAATAGGGTTATATTTACTAATATATGTATTCCTAAATATATATCCCAAGTATTATACAAAACTTCCTCAATACCAACTATAAAGACCCTGATCTTAGTAGCCCAGAGTTGATGATTTCTTCATCACATCAGCATAAGATACAAGGAAACACATCCCAATAGACCAAATATTTTAATCATTTTTTTATACTAGATACATAATTTAATATCATAATAAAATTTAAAACATAAAATAAAACATTGTTTTTTATTTCATTAAAAAATTATTCTCTTTATCATTTCCATTCATATCAATCATAAAACACTTATTAAATCCTAGGGAAAGGAAACATGAGAAAGGGTTGAGCTTTAATTCTGAGTAAGTGTATGCATATAGTGTAATCTATCATGAATAAATGAGGCATAATTAATATGTAAAGATAAATAACTAAAACACATGTCATTAAATCAATTACTTGAGCATAATACAATAGGAATAAATTATGCTTAGATAATTCCATGTAAATAATCACATGATATTGAAACTTAACCATGGGTATTCTTACTAATAATGTAATCACATAGAACATCAATAAATAATCTCACAATTATGGAATTAATAATGTTAAGCATCATAACCATACTATCAAGGCCTTATTCTAAGACATCTTACATAAATGGGTAAGTCCTAAGAGAAAAATCTATGCTAGTTTTTCCCATGATATCCACTGATACATTGAGGGGCCAAAGGGGGTCACACCCATCACTTACTAAGTAAAATTAATTCCTCGTATAAAAGGGGGAAAATAATCAAGTAAACATTCATATTGAAAAACTATGATAATAAATGTTAATAATTTCCTCAATGAATAAACATAATCAACATAAACATTTGTATTGGAAAATATCATATGTAATGTTAATAATTTTCCCAATCAACAAACATAATCATAAATCATTTAGGGTAATATAGATAATGTTATAAAAATAGTATATCCCCAGTGAAAATGATCATATATAATCTATAAACATAATAGGGATGGTATCATTACAGTATATTTTGAATTAATCATAAGTAAAATTTTGTTTTTTTCATTGATAAATAGAAATCCATAAAAAATTCATTAAACAATTCTTGAGTAAGATATCCATTTCATTTTGAAAATCACTTTTAAAAACTAATAATTTATATAATTTTAGGAAAACAAATATTTGAAAATAAACTTGTAAATTTTTATTGGAAACTTAAAATCTTTGAGTGTTCATGAGAGTGTGAATAGAAATAATTTTCAACTGAAAATAGAAATATAGTTGTATTTTATGAGAAATATTTTATCAATCTTTTTAAGTACCAAATAGCATAAAGTGGTATTATTAGTATATAATTTCGTGAATAAATATATTATAATAAAATAAATATGGTTTAATATAAAAATATAAAAAAAATTCTCCAAGGGAGACTTAAACATAAACAATCCTGAATGATGATGGGATTGTGAAATAAACCATTATCACTTTCATAAATTTTAGATTATAAGCTCCATGAAATAAATATCATCAAATTAAACATTAAATATCATGAAGATATATATATATATATATATATATATATATATATATGATATATCATATTAAATGGGTATTATATACACCACAAGAAAGAAATAAGTGGTGAATATGACATATGTCTCACCGAAGTAAAAGTGAGATGAGAAACCCTTACCTCGTATATGATTTCTTTTGTATGTGTTTAAACATTCTATATAATAAATATATTATTATTATACATGAATTATATAACTATAAACATGTATATAACACCTTATATTATTTAATTGTAGAATTTTATCACCTATTTATGATAATTCTTTGTTAAAATCATGGTTTCGGGTAATAATTAATTTGTTTTTCACATGTGTTTTGATCCGGTAGTCTCAAAGCTTGTACATTGATCATGGTTAAATAATATATAGAAATATAAACATGATATAAATATAATATATAATCATTAGATAAGTATTTATACTAGTCTATAAAAGTTAGATATGGTAAAATGAGTTACACTGTTCCTGGAGATGGTAGGTCGTACGTACACATGAATGATGTTTCTATTTTTCAAATAGATGCAATGTAAAAAAGGAAAATAATTTTTTAACTTTTTAGAACCATTATTATATCAAATATTTCATTTATAATAATTAAATATATCATATTTATCATCCATGAAAAATAAAATGAAAATCATTTCACTTCGCTATGTGGAGGCAGTAGTCCACACATACGCTTGAGCAACGTTATTGTTTTCCAAGGGATAAAAAGTTAAAAATTAATATGTGAAATCATAATTAAAAAAAGTATTTTAATATCATAAATATCATATTAAATTGTTATATGCATTGTTATTTCCAACTATGATAGGTAGTGATGGAAAAAAATTACATCAGTTCCTAAGGTGATAGTCAAACAGTTTTGTTCCCCATTTGATGGAAAGGGATATGGATATGGGTTATAAAATTAATATAATAAAATAAAAGTATAAAAGAGACAATTTTTTATTATTTTATCATGGTTTTAAAAGATTTTTGGAAGTTATAACAATAAGTAAAACTAAAATAAATGGTTAGGAACACTACCTCTTCTTCGAACAACCTCTTTAGGTTTATACCAAAACTCTTACAAGATTGTATTTATGATAAAAGAAGGACTATAGGATGTGGGTATGGATTTAAGTAATATATTTTGTTATGTATTATACAAATAAAAAGTATAGGATATTTTTAAGAGGAGATGGGAGTGGCTAGACTTGTATAAGTGAGGGAGAGGACATAGTTGATATTTTTGAATATAAAAAGTGATTCACACATTTATCGCTTTCCAAAAGGAATAAAAAGGCTCATTATAAAACCATGGACTATATAAGGTCACAATATGTCCATAAAATATAAATTGGACAAGTCTATAGGTCATTTTAGGATTTATGTTTTTAGTTTAACCCCTGGTAAACATGTTTTAACCTTAACTGTGATTAATAATTTTTACTATTTTTACTATTAATTATGAACAAAAATTAAGTTGAAAATATCATATAATATTAATTATGGTGATTAAAAATATTTAATCCATTTTTAAAAAATATATTCACATAATTGGTATAATTTAATTTAAAATTCAACCCACGGATGCAATGAAAAGGTGGTTTTCTAAAGGGAAAATTCTTGTAAGTACTGAAAGTTTTACAATAAAGAATAAAAATGAATATCATTTCAATGACACAAATTTTATTAATTATAATATAATTTTTCAAATTTTACTTTAAAAAAATTATAAATAAAAATTTTAATTTTAAATTCTTTAATTGAAAAGGTAGTTTTCAAGAAAAAACATTATTTTCACTATTCATTAAAAAATTAATCTTTTTTGAAAATTACCCAAAATTCACTCTGAGATAATTTTAACATGATGATGTACAAAATAAATTTCATTTTTTGAAATAAATTTTCTGAAATTTCTGAAAATTAATTTTAAATTATGAGTGTAAAGCGTGATGAGATCACTTTTAGAAAAATACAGTTTTCAGAAAACATTTCCATCTCTTTCAAATGATTCTTATTTTATTTATAGTCAATAGATAACCATTTAATTTATTTTATACATGTGTAACAATATATGCCATTCAATTTAATATCTATTTTATAATTCTCACAATTAATAATAATATTTTAAGAGTATATTATTATTCGTTTAAACTCAATCTTGCATATAACATAAGATATTGAAGAGATTAAATTTAAAGAAATATATTTCATGAATTTTTTAAGATAGATTTTGTGTTTCACATATAATATCAAATTCAATTTTCTTTTTTTAAAATCATAGGGTGTTATTGATAGAGCCTCAATATGAATCTTACCAATATGAGGATTTCTCTCACCAAAAAACATATCTTTCTCTTCATCAACATCATAACGTAATCAACGAAAAACTTCATTAAATTTATCCAATAAATTCCTATAACTATGTCATGTGGTTATATATAAATATAAGAATAATAAATATCACCAAGATATATACTTCCCTAACATCAACACACAATCTATACATGTGTCACACAAATTATCTCAACCTCCAACTTGTATAGTAAATGTAAAGGGAACTGGAATTATCTCCACCTCAAGTCTCAAATCATGGATAGGGTGGATGAAATATAGGATTTTGTAGATTATAAATCAAATAATATATATAATCAAGTAAAATATTTTAAAATATTACCTCACATGATTTCTGGATCACCTAGCACTAACAAATCAAAGGCATTCCTCTGACCACGACTTGTTTCATAGACTATTTAAACTTAATTAAAACCACATATATTATTGCACTCTACTCATTGACCTTTGGGATGCAGGAATCATGATTAATTCTTCTATCTACCTCACACCCTCTATGATGATCAAAGGCCAAATCTATTTATCATTACAATTAACATGGAAGATACTACTACACCGACTATCCCTGAAGAGTATCTCAAACTCTATGTAAAATACTGAAGAAGTTTGGTCACTCAAGATTTTAATGACCATGAACTAAAAAAGAAAAAAAAATAATGTTTGATCCACTAGGAGGGGTCTGATAACTTCCATCCAAAGTGAAATGGGATTAAAAAAGCTGGAACCAACTCCCTAATGTCTTAATCATCTACTAACCAAAAAGATGACAAGTTCTTTCCACATCAATACTCCACGAAGTATCCTGGAACTCCCCTATAATGAATATCTAGCTTTAACCAACACTCTGTCAAAAACCTATTCCCATTTCTTCACCTCATGTTATGTAGGAAACATGAAAGAGTTTACCTAGGATGGATTACTGAGGAAAAGACCCTAGAAATTCCATGACCTAGAATTCTAATATGAAATATAGTCTAAATCATAACACAATTGGTTCCTATACCAAATACTGAACTCCCGCACACTAGAATTCCCTTGGAAATGAATTAGTATCTCCTTTAAATAATCTGCATTCATGGTTGAAGAAATAAACTCTACCTAAAACTGATCATAGAACTTCTCCCACTAAATAATAAACTCCTCATGATCCAATAGGAATAAAAACTACCATAGACAATCTTCAACACACAACATCATCACATAAAATGAAACATAGTTCTCCCTCCAAGAATATATTGAACTAAAGGAAATATCCACCTCTACCAAAAAATTCATACATCATCTGATCTAAAATAGATCCCTTGTACTTTTATAAACCCTGATTCTAAAACACTTGGAGTTTCCTCTAATATTTTTCATCATAAACCTCCACTATATGATGATATACTATCACATATTGTTAAACATATTCAACATGAATCTGATGAGTAATTAGAGATAAATCCATACCTATAAAAGAATAAACATTTTGGAATTCTAAACAAACAATATTGAATATTTAAGTTCAATTAATTAGTTTAATTTCAACCAAATTCTCATTATCTAGCCAATTCAAACATAGGAATGAACAAACATAATGCATGATCCTTACCTAAGTCTTTTCCCTATAAGAGACATCATTTTACATAACATTTTCATTAAACTTTATGTTGCTTGCATTGAATCATCAGTATCCCTAAATACCCATGTCATTGTTGATCTCCTTTTTTACACCACATACTAAGTCCAGTTAATATTATATCCCTACCAACCCAAGAAATACTCACCAATTCCTATTTATAAAATTCATCCTATATCTCAATACTAAACTCTAATAACACTCTTTCACCTCCCCCCCCCCCAATATACTAGTACCCCTTTTTGGCTGATAGGGAAGATTGGTATGACCCTTGAAGACAACCTCCAATAGGCCACATGTTTTCAACTAGTATCCAGGTTACAAAATGTATACATATGGCAGGCCTTACCCTCTTTATGTAAATTTAATTATAAGTAACAAGATGAGATCCCCCAACCAACTCCAAATAATAAATAAATAAATAATCCCATTATATTATTTTATTTCACACATAATGTAAAACTATTGAAAATACCAAAAAACAATCCTAGGAAACGACCAATACCTCTAAAAAATCCTAAAAAACTACTCCAAGCTAGTAACACTCAACATGATCACTAATCATCTCCTTAAAACCTATAATACCATATATATATATATATATATATAAATAGGTAAACTATATAATTATACTCAGTAGGATCCTCTTTAGAACCTCTCATGCAAATGCGAAAAAAGCATACTAAATCTGGGTAAATAAACAAATGAAACCAACTCGTTACCCAAGTAGGTAAAACTATATCTTATCTTCTCCAATGATCACTCCCCAAGTATCACATAGAATTAAATCGTATCAATATTAAAACATATATGCAGAAAGGTACCCTACATTTACTTCCTCGCTATTTTGTCACTCTTGCACCCTAATGGCTAATACCATGTGTTGCAATCCCTTAGATAAGTCATACTACATATCGTGTATACATTTCACATCTCATAGAATCACATACATATACAATATTGAGTCCAAAATCCATTATGTCCCATGTATCATGTATTATACCCCAAAGAACTATATAAAATTCAGGTACACTCATGGGAAACCATAGTCACCACAACAGAATAAAATTATATTTTATAACCTTAAGACACAAAATCCTACACATGCATGTATAATAAATATATTATCCATCACGACTTATGTAGACACATACCCTAAAACCTAATCCATTACTGCTCAAATATTCATACATATCATGAAATGACAAACAAAGAGAAAGATTGAGGGATAAGTTATCTATATACTTCCTCACTAACCTATACGTTGAGGAAAACACTCATAGACAAAAAAATTCGGGCAATAGCTACACACCCGAGTTAGTTGGTGGATAATATGAAATAAAAAAATTTAATAATAATATCATGCATAACCACACTAAGGTAAACTAATTAGCCTTATACTTAAAACCAATTATCATCCCACATGAAACTCGGTTTCCATCATTAAGGACTAGGAAAAAAGTTGCCACACATGCACACAAACATCAATATTAATTATATTTAACCACTTTACTAGTAATTATAAATTAGAATTCATTTATTGCTAAACCTATTACAAATTTTGGTTTATTAAATTTATTTCATTATAATCCAATATTATTTATTATTCATATTTCAATTTTGATATTTCCATCCCATTCTCCTTGAATAATTTCTTTCAATCATATCTAGGTTTCTGTTATTTCATATTACCAACATCAATAACCATCCTAGTAGTCAATTATTAATTCATTTATAATTACCTAATAAGGGTACTCTAGGAATCATCCTAATATACCACAAGGATATGCACTCACAGTGCATAAACCCAACTGTGGCAGGCAGTTGGAAATCACAACATTCAACCATTATGAAAACTATCCATCAAGATAGACAAGTAAGATCGACTCTCAACCCATACCCATCACCACATTAATGGCCAAACATAAAAAACCCAATAATAGGAAATCCCAACTCTCAACCTATGTTATATATCTCATTATAAACCTTATCTTAATAAAAAGAGAAAAAATCAATCCCCACTCCCAATTTAAACCACCCATATTATCTATAAAAACCAAACACATCAAACGTAACAATGATCTATTATCCTAGAGAACACTTTCGTGGAAAAAAATATTTTTATCCCATAAACTTAATGGGAAACTTTGGTCATAATTACCAAGAATATAAGCCTTTAACAAACATATATGGGATCACTCAGCCCAAATAATTTATATCAAAAAAATCTTTTAAATATCATATTAAATTAAATAATTCATTATAAATAGGTTTCAGTAACAAATAACTTATCATCGGAAGATTTCAAAAGATAAGATACTTCCATAGATATTCTTTAAGGAATTCCTTCATGTTCAATAGTTTTCCAGGAATAATAATTATTATATTCATATATATCTTTCATTAATCACTTCACCATTACCATATTTATGTTTTTGAACAATTTTAAACATGTATAATAAAAAAATAATCATATTATAGATATAACACACTATCTAATAGATAACAAGAGGCATCATCAATATAAAAAAATAAAATGAGATTAAAAAATCCCTTCCCAAATCATTTTTTAATCTACTTATTATATTTTTTGGGGTCAATTAAACCATTACCCAAAGATTAAAGCATTATAATCCCACACTTGCACATAAAAAATAGAATTAATGAATCCCCTACCTCAATATGAGCATTCAACATTCTCCTAGAAATAATATAAGAACAAGAACTAATATCTGATCACCTCTCCCATAAGGAATCCTATGATTCCTAATGAAATAATATTACAGGGAAGCCTATAACAATAACCATATAAAACCCTATAAAAATAAAACAAACAAACATATATTTATTGGATAGATATAATAGGATTGTGAATAAGAAATGAATAATAAAAAAATAACTTTGGACCACCAATAGATTGATCTCCAAAATCTAAGGGCTAAATCCTAGAAAATAGGGATTAAATTATCTGAAAGAGGCCCTCTGGTCACCCAAGGTTGAAAGGTTAAAGGAAAAAAATTAATATTTTAGTTGCACTAAAAATTTTATACCAAGATATAATTTTATAGAACTATAATAAACATCCTTTACCATGTTGTAATGATTATGGGTTCCCCAAAAAATGGTGTAGTAAAGAAAGCCACACTGTAAAAGTTCAAACCTCTAAAATCCATGGAAAACCCCAAATATCTCAACATTATGTTACAACCCTAGGTAGGGTTGTGGAATAACCCAAAGATCCACACCACAACCAAAATTTAGATTTAAATGATTAGGAAACACATCTAATGGGGCTCTGTGGTTCAATTTACTCTTTATTCCATAGTGACCCCTCAAAAGGCAGAGATAAGAGGTCAGCATCTTAAGATCGATGGTGTATCTAATTCCCACACTATAACTACCTCTGAATCAATTTAGAAGTGGAAATCCCTCACCCTAATCCTTCATTCCACAATAATTTTGGCAAAATTGTAAGGTGCAACTCAAAAACCTCACTATGCTATACACCAAATGACAACACATCAAGAGGCCCTGAACAAGATACACCATGTCTCAACCTCAATGATCATACTATAAACTCCCATTATAGTTTAAAAATCATATCAAACCACTTATGCCTTTCCTTCATCCTCCCAGAATCTTATGATCACCCCAAAACACAAATGAAGGGATTGGGAAAAATCAAGCCCTTATAAAACTGAGTGAATGATGTCAAATTATCATAAAAAATTTGGAAAATAATCATTAAATCATTTATAACCTATAGAAAAAATCATAAATTGTACTGATGTTTGATTTTTAGGGAATGATATAAAGTGTCTTTTTTACTATTAAAAGTTTTTATACTTCTAGAATATTATCAAACAATAATAAATGAGTAAACAAACACGAATGTTCAAAAAAATCAACGAAACAGTTTTCAAGTAATCTATTACCAATAATAAAAAACTACCCATCAAATAAAAATATGATAAGAAATTAATGATCTGATGTAATTTTTTGAAATGAAATATATTTTATGTTTTATAAACATCTTCCAAATAATCAAAACAGACCAAAATATTTTATATTTTCATGAAAATGTAGAAAAATAATAATTGATTGATTGCGAATTTTTGAAATATATTGTCCACAAATCCGATTTTTAATTTTTTTGGAATGATTCAAATTGAATTTTTTCAACAAAAATTGGAATTTATTATGATAATTATGTATTACTTTATGATATGTTCTTATATATTATATTTTATAATTTTTTCATTATATATCTTATTCCATAAAGAAATATACTGTGAATTACATTAAATTTATCACATATTAAATTAAATTACACTTATAATTAGTGTTTATTTATTTATACAGTATTAATAGAATAAGAAAATTAATATGGACACATGATTATTTGGCACAAGGATGGTTGATATATGAAAAGTATCTCATATGATTCACATTCATTTCATATTGGATGTAATTTTTTTTGGAAGAGTCGTATATTAATGTAATTAGTATAGCAACTATATTGAAATGATTTGATGTAAATATATTTAAAATTAAACACTAAAATGTAAATATATTTTTTATTATATGTAAATATTATGAAAATACAAAAATGTAGTAATATAAAATAATTTTGTTTATTTTTGAACTTTGTTATTTATTATGAAAAAACAGTAGAATATAACTAATGCATCTATCATCACTAACCTAGAAATAATAAAAAAATTCCATTATTAATATTAACATTATAAAAATTCATAAAATATTTTTTTAGTGTTAATAAAGGACCTATTTATTGTATTTTAATAAATATAATAATCAATTAAATGTATATAATTTGAAGTGGAAAAATTTTAAAGATACGAATTTGAAATAGATTGTATTGTGAAAATAACCTACCACTCTAAAATTTAAATTTTTTGTAGAAATATATAATAATAATTTAATTAATTAATTACTACAAATAAGGGATTTACCTGTGTGAAAATATATTTTATCAAGTCTTTAAAAGTGATAATGATGTGAGTGTTATTATTTGACATCGACTTTTATCAATGTTGAAGAAGTAGTAATAAAGGCCTTATATATCGGTACTAGAACTAGTGCTAATAAAAATAGGTGTTTATTAGAGCTATTTTTAGTACTGATAAAGAGGAAATTTATTAGATCTTGTTTTAGCACTCATAAAGAGGACATTTATTAGTCCCATTTTTATCACTAATAATAAGGATATCTATCAACACTAAAACTAACAATGATAAAAGCTATGTGGATTATACTACTTGAAAAAAAATGAATTAGTGAACATTATCCCAAACAAATATATTACTACAACTGAAATTTTTTCATACAATTAACAACACATTTAAATTTCACCATTTTAGTGTCATTAAATTTACATCGAAACATTTAAATAAATTTCAATTACATTTGATATATAAAATTATTTACAAACAATTATAATTTTCAGATAACTCAAAAATAATCTAACTCATTAGAGACAATCTCTATTCATCAACCCAACCATATAGAAACCAATAGTATGTATTTCATAAATAAATAAATAAAAATTATGTTAGTAATGTTAAATAAAAAATAAATAAAAAGTAAATATTATAAAATTATACACATATAAAACATAAAAAAAATGAATAAAATAAATATTTAAAATATAATGCATAAATTAATAATCGATCATTGTCCAAAAGATTCATGATAATCCAAGAGTGGTTTCTCAATTTTGATTATCTGTCAAGCGCTTTCAACTGAAGTGTCACTTCAAAATGAAAATAAAAACTTTCAGTTATACTAGTCACATCACATGTTTAATTAATGTGAGGATAATTTTTACAAGTCATGAATGATTAAGGATTCATTTTTCCTAAATTATCATGATAATATGATGATTTATTCTTATTTTTGAGTATGTTATGTGTGTTTTGAATTAAAATGTCACTTTTAAGCTAAAAATATTCAATTTTATTCATATAAACCCCATAGTTGTTGCATTGACAGCGAACTAATTCCTACAAGTCAAAAATTAACCACATTTCAGTTTTTTAAAATTATCATGACAATTAGATAATATTTTTATCAATGTTGTGATTGAGTGATGTATTTTAAACAAAAATGTCCCATTTCAATAGAAAATACACACTCTCTATCATACCAACCACACCATGTATGGGAATAATGATTGATTGATTCCTACATATCAAAAATGAAGGATATGTAATTTTCTTGAAGTATCATTGTAATCTAAGAATGTTTTCTTAGTTTTGAGTTTGTGATATAGATTTTGAACTAAAACATAACTTTTAAACTTAAAACATGCACTTTTAGTCACACCTTCTACATTGAGTGTTAAATTATTGTGAATTTAGTTATTATACATCAAAAATAAATGATTGATAATTTTCCTAAATTATTACAACAATATTATCTTGTTTTCTTGATTTTAAGTATGTGATATGTATTTTGAACTAAAATAGAACTTTTAAATGAAAATGCACACTTTCATTCATACAAGCCACATCATGTTTCATATTAACATGTGGTTAATTCCTACTTGTTAAAAATAAATCATAGATTTTTTTCTAAATTTTTATAATAATATGAGGGATTTTTCTTAGTTTTGAGTATGTGATGCACAGTTTGAACTAAAATATCACTTTTAATTAAAAACAGGAACTTTCAGTCATACTATCCATATTTTGCATCAAATTATCCTTAGGTTAATTCCTATATGTCAAAAATTATTGATCCATCATTTTACCACAGTATCATAACAATCCTAGTGTGTATGATTGGTTTTGAGTATTTGACATGTGTTTTGAACTAAAATGTCACTTTTAACTAAAAATATGAACATTCATACATATCGATCACACCATATTCTAGATTTGTTTTGTCTACTTAATACATGTCAAAAATTAATAATAAACATGCTCCTAAAGTATCATGACAATCTAAGATTTTTTTCTCATTTTTTACTTATAAAACATACTTTGAACTAAAATGCAAGTTTTAAATTAGAAACATGAACATTCAATCATACCATCCACTATATATATTATATTGACATAAGGTTAATTATTACACATAAAAAATAATTATTTATATTTTTCTTAAAGTATCAATACAATATAAGTATTTTTTATTGGTTTTGAGTATGTGACGTGTGTTTTGAACTAAAATGCCACTTTTAAATGAAAATGCACAATTTTAGGGATATCTATCTCACTATGATTCATATTGTTGTGAGGTTAATTCCTATATGTCAAAAATTATTATCCTGTCATTTTCCTAAATTATCACGATAATTAGACAACATTTTATTAGTTTTCACAATTTGATGCATGTTTTGAACTAAATATTTAGTTTTATATAAAAAACATGAATTATAAATACATGGAACTAAAATAGAAAATTTATAGATATATATATATTTATATTTAAGAATGAAATTATAAACTTTCAAATTAGAAGAAAAATTTCAACATTTTCAGCAAATGCATAATTGTAATATAAAAAAAGACACTGTTAAAATTTTAATAACAACAGTACATAAATAATTAGAAGAATAAAATTGTTAAAATACCTCATGAATGAATTTAAAATAGTGTCTCCTAACCAATTATGCTGGTATGAGAATGTTAAGATGGTATTTTTTATCAACTATAACCATCACACCATGAAACCTGAGTTTTTTTGTATAGTCATATTTTTTTATCATATTATTTATCACTGATGATGAAAATTAATATGAAATTAATATGTGTTAATAAAAAAATGAACTCAATTATGTTGGTGGTGTGGTTATGATTGATAAATCTTGTAAATACTCATAAATTTCAAGGGAATTTTTTTTTTCCTAATTTTCTTTGGGATTTTACGAGTACGCAGTTTCTGACGGCACCTGATTCCAAGGACTGGTGTGTCCGGAATCATGTCCCAAAGTTTAGCTTGGGTACGTTCAGTGAACGAAAGAGTAGGTTTTACTAACTTTTGAACCGTTTTAGGAATCGAAATCCGAGGACACCGATGAAACCACAGCGCCGGTAATTGCTTAAGAATACCTTTTCCGGAGTTGTGTTTGCTCAGGTGAGGTTATTAATTAAATTGGTTAAATAAAGAATAAAATAAAATATTGTGCTATAAATTTTATTTTTATTCTAAGTAGTGATAACCTAGGCATGGTGGTTGGAGTAGGACCCACTAATATCCTAACTCCACTAGGTAGGATATTAGTGAGGTGGGGCCCACATGAGCCCCACCTCCTTTATTTCCTTTTAACCTCCCACATGCATTTAATTTTGTAACTCACCCGCAACCCCCTTTTAAAAGCCAAGTCAACTCTCTTAATTAATGAATTGAATTAAGTTATTCAATGTAATCAATTCTTGAATTCATTTTGAATTTCGAATTGAATGTTGGCTTGTGTGTGTTAATTAAATAAGACAAAGTCTTATTTCTTTAAGGGTTATTTCGTTGTGAGAGAAGGTTGGAGAGGAATTCTTCCAGCCTTGGAATCTTCATCTTCCTACTTGAAGAACGTTAAGAACGCACCATCACTGACGAAAAACGTCGGCCTCTGATGAAGGACGACGAATAACGATGATTCCTCGGAGATTGATGACACGATGCTCTGTGCCGCGACCCCGATGGTCCTCTTCTCCGTGACGCCATGTACTGCGATGCCTACGATCCTCCTTCTGTGATGTCGTCTTCCACGATGTCCCTTTCTCGTGACAAACCTCATTCGACGACTTCATCGAGGTAGGGGTTTGAATTTTGTTCGTGAAATATCCATTGTTGTTCTTCGTCTTTATTTTGGGTCTTCTTGTTATCAACTTAGCGGGAGGAGGTCGGACTGAACGAACACGGCCGACTCCCCCCCCCTTTTGTTGTTGTGTTTTTTGCAGTTCGAAAGAAGGCAGTGTGGTGCAACGGCGCCGCGCAGAAACATGGAGAAATGCAGCGAAGATGTGTGGCACCATCGCGTCGTGCCGTTGTGGCTGAACGAACCCGCGGCCGGAGTTGGGTCGCAGTGAAGGGGCGCGGCGCCGTCGCGCCGAGCTGGAGAACCACGAAGATAATGTGGTCGGAGCGGGGCTGCGGCGGAGGGGCGCGGCGCCGTCACACCTTGCCGATCGGACAAGGCCACAGCTCAAATTCGTGGCGGTGCAAGGCGGGGCCGCCGGAACCGCCGACCGTCGGCACCTCGGAGGGGCGGGACAGCAGGGTCCCGCGATGGCAGTACTTGCCGGCCGGACTGGGCCGGCCGTTTCCAAAAGAAGACCGGGGGTTGTAACCCCCGGTTGTAAAAGGAGCGGCCCCACGTGGGGCCGTAGTTTCAATCAAGGGGGGCACCCCCCCCCATTTCCGCTCGGCTCAACCAACGCTGAGCTGGCCACACCGAGCCACGCCCGCGCCAGGTCGACTGGCCACCCAGGCCGGACCGGCCACACCGGGCCAGGCCACGCCCTGTTGGGTCGGACCTGGACCCAGGTCGGGTCGACCCGGTTCAGGCCAACCCAGGGGGTCTTGGGCCAGGTCGGTCTGGTCCCAAAACCCCATAAAACCAGATAGGTTTGTTTAAATGCACATAACATGGGATACAGACCTCCGATAAATGCACTATCAGTTGAGATGTGATCCTTGGATCGAGACGGTCGTTTTGGTATATTACACTCAAGGTTTTGGAGAACTTTGTGTATGGACGGGTTGGTTCGAACACGAAACCAACCGGGCCCTCAGAGCGGAAATGCTTATAACATGAGCTCCGGACGTCCGATTGACGTGTCGTTGACTTTGTTGGATTCCTCTTAGTAAGACGGACCTTTTGGATTACTTCGCTCGAGGTTTGGACGCAGTTGGAGTGCGGTCGGGTTGGTTTTGGCTTAAAAACCAACTAGGCCCCTAGAACGAAAAAGCCAATGACTCTCAGACCGGGCGTCCGATTGACGTGCCTTCTGTCGTGTTGAGTTCCCTATGTCGAGACAGAACATTGGGATACATCAACACCAGAATATGTGTCATTTGATGTATCGAACCCCTTGGCTCGTGGAGCAGACCCTCCCAGAAACGAGCATGTTGTGTGCGGGAACCCTACAGCTAGCTTCGGCTGCGACGATGATGACGACTGCACTGAAATCCTCTGTGGGTTCGGCAGCGATGAAGACTGCACTGAAATCCTTTGTGGGTTCGGCAGCAATGAATATCGTACTGAAATCCTCCGTGGGTTCGACGGAGATGACTACTGTTCTTGTATCCTACGTGGGTCCAGCAGTGTTTGACTCTGTTCTTGTATCCTACGTGGGTCTGGCAGAGTAGCTGGTCTGTATCCTATGTGGGTCCGACAGCTTAGCTGGTTTAGTATCCTACGTGGATCCCAGCTAAGATGAATCAGTGGCTACATCTGATCATCTCTATCACCTTACGAAGAAGGATACCTGTGTGAGCTGAGTCTTGAATTTCAATTATTATCTTCGATATGATTGACATGCTTTCCTATATGGATTGTGTTGTGGTTTCTTGTGTGGATTGGGTTGTACTATCCTGTGTGGACGTGATCGAACTTGGGTTCGGATGTTGGATCCGAACTGGAATTGATGACTTAGGTATATGTATGGGCATATACCTAAGTAGTGTTGGATGTTACTTCATGATTGTATCTTCCCTTTGTGGATTCTGGGAGACCTTCAGGGGTCTCGGGGTCCCTACGGAGTAGCGTATACTCACCCATGCATGGGCTATGCCCGCACTACGTTGTGTTGGATGCAGACGACGGACAATGCTGATCGTGGTTGAGGCTTGTGGAGTAGGTCGGTACCTGGAGGTGGACCACTGGGCAGAACGTACACGGAGCGGACGGCTGGACCCGAGGAGATGAGGAGGCTATCTGTACCCACTCTTCAGGTGGGACTTCCAGTGGACGGCTCGACGTTGTGCTTTACTTTCAGTTGTTGTTCTTTCTTTCTAGTTGTACTTTACTTTCAATTTGGGTTTGTATTCTAGCCCATTTACTTTCCACACTTACTATTGTACCCAGTTTTACTTAGTGTTTACTTCTGCTAGCTTACTATGTGGTGTTTGTTTAATTTATAAGTAAATTCCTTCCTTTTTTTATCGTTATTTATGCCTTGGGTGCTAGTCGCCAGCCCCTGGACTATAGAAGGCGGTCTTGGGGTAGTCACGGCACGGGTCCCGAAGACGGGTCGTGACAAATTGGTATCAGAAGAGTTCAGTTCTACCGCAGAACTCAGGACTCTGATCTTTCTTCTATGTGGAGAAATAGTGTTAAGGGTATTGGGTGTGGTTATTAGTCCAGGGAGTCTAGTGTTGGTGCGGCGGCCGACGTATCCGTACACCAGGACCCTGACTTCTGATTTCTGACTTAATGCACGAAAACATTGATTGCATGTGTGTTTCAAAAGTTTTCTTTGTGATTACTTTGTGTCAGCTCACCAGGTATACTGTTTTAACTGTGGTGCACCTGTTTCTTTTCAGGATGGCCCCACGATGGCAGCCATCTAAGGTTTCGAGATTTGTGTGAGACAACAGCCCACCGATCGACGAGGCCTCAGTGCAGGGCCCTCTTAGAGTAGAGGCACTAGTGGTACCTCTACCCGCCGAGCCACCGATGCCACCAGCCCCAGCCGTTGAGAGTGCATGTCACCTTAGTGCACTGTAGGAGTTTCAGTGTCAGAGAATACCCAGGTTCCGCGGGGAGACGGACCCTCATGCAGCCGAGGATTGGCTGGAGGCTGTAGTTCAAGTTTTCAGGTTAGTGGGGACACCACCTGACCTCATGGTGATCCTCACAGCGAGCCTCCTGCACGCAGCAGCAGGCAGATGGTGGAGCTTGATGCTCCAAGTGCACGACGAGGCATCTCTCCTATGGACGGACTTTGAGAGCCTCTTCTTCTCAGAGTTCATCCCAACCACCCTCCATGCGGTGCACATTCAGGAGATTTTACAGTTGCGGCAAGGCAGCATGACGATCGCCTAGTACTCGGCGAGATTTACCGATCTCTCGCTCTATTCGACAGATATTGTATAGGACTCATTCATCCAGGCCTGGACCTTCGATCAGGGACTGAGGCATGAGATCAGTTCATCGACGATCTCCCTCATCATTCTGACACAGATAGGAGTACTAGAGAAAGCCCTTCTCATTGAGAGATTTCTTGCTGAGCCTACACCAGCAGCGAGACCTACGGCAGGGCGGCACGTAGCAGATTCGTCTCCAGCTGGCAATCGATGGATGTCACAGGGGTCCAGGAGGACCAGACCATCAGGCAGACGACCACAGGACACTGGATCAGAGGTGCAGGGCACTCGGCGCAGAGCCAGCCTTCCGAGGAGCAGACAGTGCTACGCATGCGGCGGGCAGGGCCACATGGCTCGTGACTGTCTGACCTGCCATGTAGAAGAGCAGCAGATGGTTGAAGGGCCACCCAGGCAGAGGCAGAGGGTCGACCATGGCGGTCCGTAGGGAACAGGCAGACGATGCAGAGGAGCTGGCCGAGCAGTGGGTGGTGGGCGACGCTTTGAGGCTCTACCACCACCACCACCCGGAGGTTCACCTCGACCATAAGGAGCTGGCGGGCAGAGGCAGGCTCAGCTTCAGGCAGTAGAGGCCTACAACCACGGCGCACCAGAGATGATTCGAGGTACTATTTGTGTCTTCTCCAACCTTGTTGCAGTTCCTATAGACACAGGAGCGAGTCATTCTTTTATTGTCGCTGCCCTTGTTCGGAGCTCGGAGATTCTGACAGAGCCGTTGGATCGATCCTTATGGATAGAGACTCTAACGGGAGAGGAATCGATGATTATGCACTGGTGTCGGCAGTGTGAGCTTACTCTAGGAGGCGAGAGCTTCGGCTGGGATCTTCTTTTAGCAGCGTCGAGGCCTTACGACGTCATCCTGGGCATGGATTGGTTATCTATAGTCCATGCTCAGATCGACTGTATTAAGCGCAAGGTGCGATGTTTTCGTACCGATGGGATCATGTTCACCTTCACTAGCGAGAAGGGAGCCTTAGCAATGCAGGATGGACTCACGCAGAGGAGAGGACAGTCGATCACTCATCAGTTGGCAAGCTTCATCCTAGGATCAGTTGACGTACGGAGTCCGAGTTTTCCTGTTGTGGTGGATCAGTATGTGGATTTTTTCCCTGAAGACATTCCAGGACTACCTCCTCACAGAGAAGTAGACTTTTATATTGACATGTACCCCAGGACAGCCCTGATATCCACTCCATAATATCGGATGGCCCTCGCTGAGCTTTGAGAGCTACGGGTACAGTTGGAGGACTTGCAGGTCAAGGGATTCATCTGACCCAGTGTTTCACCCTGGGCTTCCCCGATATTTTTCGCCAAGAAGGCGGACGGGAGCTTGAGACTGTGTGTTGACTATCGTCACCTGAACCAAGTGACCGTCAGGAACAAGTATCCACTACCATGTATTGACAACCTCTTCGATCAGCTCAAGGGAGCACGGTGGTTCTCGAAGATAGACCTCATATAAGGCTATCATCATCTCAGATTTCGGGATGAGGACGTGCAGAAGACGGCCTTCAGATGCCGGTTTGACCACTATGAGTTCTTGGTTATTCTATTCGGCATAACCAATGCTCTAGTGGTGTTAATGAGTCTCATGAACAGGATCTTTCAGCCATACCTCGGTCGATTTTTCATGGTCTTCATCGACGACATTTTGATATACTCGACCACTGAGGAGGAGCACACCTACCACTTGCGGGTTGTACTGGACACACTCCGAGAGCACCAGCTTTATGGTAAGCTCTCTAAGTGTCAGTTCTGGTTACGTGAGGTCCACTTCTTGGGACACATCATCTCTGATACGGGAGTTGCGTTGGATCCTGCGAAGATCGAGGAAATGCTGGCTTGGGAGCCACCCAGGAGCGTGACGGAGGTGCGGAGTTTCTTGGGACTAGCTGGGTACTACCGAAGATTTGTGCCAGACTTTTCCAGAGTTGCGGCACCACTTTTATCTTTGACGAAGAAGGGGAAACCCTTTTTGTGGTCAGATAGATGCCAGAAAATCTTCCAGGAGCTGAGACAAAGATTGACCGGTGCATCTATCTTGAGGATACCGGAGGAGGGAGTAGGGTACGTAGTCTACTGCGATGCATCAGGGACTGGACTCAGGTGTGTCCTGATGAAAGAGAGAGCAGTGATCGCCTATAGATCACGACATTTGAAGCAGAATGAGCAGAACTACGCTACCCATGACCTGTAGTTAGCAGCAGTGGTCTTCGCTCTGAAGATGTGGCGACACTATCTGATGGGCGAGCGCTTTACAGTCTATTCTGACCACCAGAATCTCAGGTACATCTTCTCGCAGAAGGACTTGAACTTGAGACAATGGTGATGGCTCGAGTTCCTCCAGTACTATGACTTTGAGATAGTCTATACTCTTGGAAATGGGAACTTAGTATCTGATGCACTCCGCAGGAGGATGGACATTCAGCTAATTTGAGAGGTGACGGAGCAGCTAGCCGCTTTGTAGATATCCTTCGTGGATAGAGATGGAGAAGCCTTTCTTCAGTCACTCACAGTCACTCCTCCACTACTACAGCATTCCAGAGAGGCACAGTGTGTGGACACTGACTATGAGACGCGGCGTGCACATATATCCTCAGGACAGGTGATCGCATTGTCGAGCGCGTCAAATTAATTGTTTAATTTTGACTAGAATTTCTGCAGTATAGCAGCAACCCTGGGTCGTCTCTCGACAGATCCTTAGATCATTAATTTAAAAAGTGGGTTTTGATTATGGAATTAGAAGGTGAATTATGTTTTTTAAAACTTGTGAGTTTTATTATTAATGATGAAAATAGGAAATGAAAGCGATAAAACAAAGTAGAAATGAACAAGATTGATTAAACGTGATCAACCCGGGGAAGTCTCGTGATGCTCATCCTTCATCGCTTCAAGGGATGGGGTTATGATCTTTTAATCCCTGGTTTTTAACACCTAGAACCATAATGTTACTGAGTTTATACTAGGATACCTCCTAAGGTTCAGTCGAAAAAACTTAACGATTCACCGTACACCGCCGATGATTGGGTGATTTGTGTTCGACATCATAACCGAAACTCACCAAGGAAACTCATGAAGAATTCGATGTGTTGTAAATGTTTGAATGTTATTTAATTGTGATACCATGACATAAATTTTCATGACCTTGATAGTTATTATGTGAGTTCAATTGACCAATATGAACCACACGAACACCACAATTGTAAGGGGGAAAAGGAAATGGTGAACGGTGTGTGAAACATCACATGAATGGGTACCCCCAAACATGATCATATAAGTTGAACATGACATACCAGTACATAAATAAATAAAATAATAATATAGGATGATGAAAAACAACACAACCACCTGGAATTAAAATGATCATTCAAAATAATACAACTTTGAATCTCAGGATTACATCACATTCTTCCCGAGGTGATCACAAGGGGTTTAGAAACCCATGGGAGGAGAAAAAGAAGAAGATGTTGAAGTAGCACCTCCCATAACCTCCAGAACTTCTGGGGATGTTGAGAAGACTCCTTGGGGACTCCAAAATGGCAGAACCTTTCCTCTTGGCCGAACTTTCAAATGGAGATCCCAAGGTTTCATTTTATAGGAAAATTAGAAGGTGGTTTTAGGCACACAGATTTCATCAATCCACTTGTACCATGAGTTTTGGCTTTCAGAAAGTCTTATCTCGCTTTGGAGAAAATAGAAAAGTTGTATCCCTACCTATTTAATGTCTCCACCAAAAGTTTGGTACCCTTTTGAAAAATACAGCTCAAGATATTGATAAAATACATAACACTGCATTTGACTTGGTCCATATTCGGTGTCTTGGACAGATCAGTTCGGATGGGCCCTATAGAAGCCGAATCAGGATTGGGTTCCTTAATATGAAATGTATCATATAAAGTTTTGGATAGGCTAAAAATAATTTCATCCCATTTGGATGCACGTATTTCGTGTACTATGCAAAACAGTGGACAGATGTCCATGGATCCATGCAATTTTGGTCCATTTTTCTTCCACTTCATCAAGGGCCCTCCAAATCACCTCCACCTACATTGAAAAAATAAAAACAAGTAACATTTCCCATTATAATATTGATTAAAATTAATTGATTGATTTAAACATAAAGTTAAATTTATTATTATATTTTGAATATTCATTAAAAAACTAATTTAAAACTGCGGTGTAAGGGTGGAATAAAATAGTGAATCGTGGTACGATCACACCCCCACACCTAAACATTTTCACTCCTGGGAAAAGTCACATATCCAAATAAAATGATTCATATATATATATATATATATATATCCAACATTATGAAGATTTATTATTTGAGGAAATTTTATTTAAAGTAAAGTGATCAATGCACGAACCACACCAAGGAGTTCTTCCTAGTAAAAAAAGAAAAAGATGTCTCATAAATCATATCATAGTGAAATTCAAAAAGATTCACGATACCTAATTGAGAAAGGAATTCAGAAGTAAACCATGACACTAACTCTCCATGTGTGTGTATGAAAACCATTCTATTCTATTCTTTCCACCTGATATCCAATAAATATATGTTATTTTAACATTTTTCAGCTTAAATGATTTTTTCAATGAACTTTTCCTACATCATTTGCAATCATATTTCAAGACCCACTCATTTAAGCATTCCTAGAAGTCAAACCATAAGCTCCCAACCTCAATATCCCCATATGTTTCCCATTTCATCACTCCCCTCATTTATTTATTTATTTATTTATTTTTTTGAAGTTGCAATTGGAACAAATCTCACACTCATCTCTCAACCCTTGTTTGATCTCCTCACGACACTAATTGAAATAGTTATAACAAGATCAAAGGTTGAGGAGGAGTGGTTTTTGACCTGCCTAAGACACAAAAATATTTTTTTTGAGGTCGTACAAAAGACGGACATTAGGTACACACGCATAGGTCAATTTGGTACAATAATGAAATAGATCGTATAAGGAATGAACATATGGAAATATCATTTAAAGATGAAAATTATTAACCCAACATATATTTACCTTATATTAAATAATAAATAATCACACTTTGTGTTTTGGTGCAAATATTTGTGGAGATATTAGTGACACAGTTTTCCAAAAAACTACTCACACAAAGGGCATCAATCATCTCAAAGGTTTCACATAGATATGACCATTTATATCATTTACAGAAAACCAATTCACTAAAAATCACTCTTTGATGGTAAACTCATACAAAAATTCTTTTTAGCCTTCGTTATGGTATTTTTACTTTCCTCACTTTATGGTCGCCAAATCATGGAACTTCGAAATTGTCGATGGGGAAAAATGAAAATACCATAAAGAAGGCCAAAACGATAAAAAAATAAAAAATCCTAACTAACCCAGGAATGTATCCACCCCCCACCCCCCACCCCCCACACCTAGAGTATGTAGTTTCCTCATTGAAATAATTGAGAGTGTGAGAAGGAAGGATAAAAACTGGTGTGTGTTATTGGTATGATGTGTCAAGAAGGTGTATTTCCTCCACCAGATTCTTCGGAAAATCCTCATAGAAGTGTTTAAGTCGCTTCCCATTGATGGTAGGACTTCGTCCACTCTGATCATGAAAAACCTGTATTGCACCAAAAGGGTAAACATTAGTAACAGTATAAGGACTGATCCATCGGGAACGAAGCTTACCTGTGTGGAGCTTAAGCCTGGAATTGTACATGAGGACCTTCTCACCAATATAGAACTTTTGTTGGTGAATCATGCTATCATTAATAGCCTTTGTCTTCCCTTTATAGATCCGGGAGTTCTCATATACATCACGTTGAATTTCTTCCAACTCTTGAATCTGCAGCTTTCTTTGCTCACCTGCATCTGAAAGGTTCATATTACATTGTTTAACAGCCCAATATGCATGGTGTTCTACCTCCACTGGGAGGTGAAAAGCCTTTACAAACACAATTCTGTATGGTGACATTCCAATTGGGGTTTTAAAATCTATATGGTACGCCCAAAGTGCATCATCCAAGCGCAAACTTCAATCTTTCATATTGGGTTGTACCATTTTTCCAAGATTCATTTAACTTCCCGATTTGATATTTCTGCTTGTCCATTAGTTTGGGGGTGATATGAATTGGAGACTTTATGATCAACCCCATACTTACGAAGCAAATTTGTCATGTTGCGATTGCAAAAATGTAAACCCTGATCACTAATGATGAATCTTGGTAGACCAAACCTATTGAAAATCTAGGACCGCAAAAAATCAACAACTACTCGAGATTCATCGGTCCTGGTGGCCTTTTCTTCCACCCATTTAGATACATAGTCAACATCCAATAAGATGTATACAAAGACAAATGAATTTGGAAAATGCCCCATGAATTCAATGCCCAATGCATCGAAGATCTCAAAATATAACATGGGTTGTTGGGGCATTTCATTCCTCTTGGAGATATTCCCTTTGAATTGACAACGAATACATGACTTGAAAAATCTCTGGGAAACCCTATACAATGTTGTCCAATAAAGTCCTGAGTCAAGGACCTTTAAAGATATACATTGAGAGCCAAAGTGGCCCCCACAGGCCAAAGTGTGGCAGAAGGTCAAAACAGAGGTGAACTCATGGTCAGGGACACACCGACGAACTACTTGGTCACTAAAAATTCTCCACAAGTATGGGTCATCCCAAATGTACCAACGAGAATCATGCTTAAGTCTCTGAGATTGTGAAGTGCTAAAATCATGGGGGACCCTAGATGTTTCTAGAAAATTCACAATGTCTGCATACCAGGGGGTAAGGTCCACAACATCACAAAGGTTCTCATGAGGGAAGAATTCTCCAATGGGTAGGGATGAGTCAACATGATGGTCCAATGGTGGGGAAATCCTACTAATGTGGTCAGCTACCACATTCTCCACCCCCCTCTTATCTCTAATCTCAAGGTCAAACTCTTGGAGTAGGAGCATCCACCGTATGAGACGGGGTTTGGATTTAGGTTTCTTTAGGAGGAAACAAAGGGCAGCATGATCAGAGAACACGATGATTTTTGACCCGAGAAGATATGAATGAAATTTTTCCAAGGCAAACAAAATAGAACTGAGTTATTTTTCAGTGGTTGTGTAGTTTACCTGGGCAGTTTCAAGGGTACGCAAGGCATATGCAATGACATGAGGAGCCTTCTTAACCCTTTGTGATAAAACTACCCCAACTGCAAAGTTAGAGGCATCACACATAAGCTCGAAGGGGAGATCCCACCTTGGTGGTTGGATGATGGGATGTGATGTGAGACTCTTTTTTAGTGAATTGAATGCATCCTCACAATTTTTATCAAATACAAACTCAGAATCGTTTTGCAATAACCGGGACAATGGAAGTGCAATCTTACTAAAGTCTTTACTGAATCAGTGGTAAAAACCAGCATGACCCAAGAAAGATCGCACCTCATGAACACATTTTGGATATGGAAGGGTTGAAATTAATTCAATTTTAGATTTATCAACTTGAATTCCTTTATTTGAAATGACATTCCCAAGAAATATCCCCCGCTCAACCATAAAATGGTATTTCCCATAATTTAAAACAATATCTTTTTCAATGCAGCGGCGGAGGACCGAACCTAGGTGTTCCAAAAAATCATCAAAAGAAGATCCATAAACCATGAAATAATCCATAAATACTTCCATAGAACTCTCAAGATACTCTGAGAAAATACTCAACATACATCGCTGAAAATTACGAGGAGCATTACAAAGACCTAATGGCATCCTTCTGTATGCAAATGTGCCAAATGGATAGGTAAATGTTGTCTTTTCTTGATCCTCAGGAGCTATATGGATTTGGAAATAACCCAAATAGCCATCAAGGAAAAAATAATGGGAATTACCAGCCAGTCGTTCTAACATTTGTTCAATGAAAGGTAATGGGAAGTGGTCCTTTCGTGTGTCTTGATTCAGTCGACGGTAGTCAATACAAACTCGCCAACTGTTTTGAACACGTGTTGGAACCAATTCATTCCTTTCATTTGACACAACTGTTATTCCTGTTTTTTTAGGCACAATTTTCACTCGGCTAACCCATTTACTATCATATATAGGATAAATGATCCCTGCAATAGGTAATTTACTAAATTCCAATTTTACCACTTCAAGGAGAGTGGTATTCAACCGATGTTGAGATTGTCTTACGGGCTTAGCCTCATCATCCAAAAGTATATGGTGCATACAAATAAATGGAATAATCCCAGGAATATCAGAAAATTTCTATCATATTGCCTTTTTACACTCTCTCAATAGTTTGAGCAGTTTCGATTCCTGTTGTGGAGAGAGGTTACTGGCAATAATGACGGGAAGTTGGTTAATACCCTCAAGATATGCATATTTTAAATTAGAAGGAAGTTGTTTAAGTTCCAACACCAGCTGTTTTTTGGATTGAAGGAGTGGATTTAGGGGGAGTGGGGTCCATTAAACTGTCTATCTGCTCATGTTTATTCTCTAAAGATAGAGAATCTATAGAAATGAGATTTGCAGAATCATCAACAGTCATGGGTACCTCAGAATGAACACACTCATCAATTAAATCACAAAATTTACACTTTTCATAACCCACACAACACTCAAAACATGAATCAAAACTCAAATCATCCAAGGGTGAATAAAACAAAAATGAATCAGTGTTTGGTTTGAGGAGAGAAATGTGTGTGTGTGCATCATTTGAGAGCACCTCCATCGAATAGACAGGAAGAGTGAAGTGCTCTTTAATAGGGTGTTTTATAGCCTCAAGGATGTTAAAACTTACCTTTTCTCCTCTGAATTCCATGTACAATGTACCATTGTGAACGTTGATGATCGTCTTTTCTGTTTTGAGGAATGGCCTCCCAAGTATGAGAGGGGCATGTCCTTGGGTTCGGGTTTCTTCCATCTCAAGAATGTAAAAATCAGCGGGGAAGATGAGATTCTTCACTCTGACAAGGACATCCTCAATCACTCCTTTTGGATGTGTTGTACTCCGGTTGTCAAGTTGCATGAAAATGCCTATTGGTTGAAGCTCTCCAACCTATAGATAAGTATACACGGAGTGAGGCATCACATTAATGGAAGCACCTAAATCTAGCATAGCATCAGAAAAGAAGGCCTCCCCTATGGTACACAGTATCGTGAATGTTCTCGGATCCTTGAATTTGGTTGTCATTGCTGGTTGAATCAAGTCTGAGACATTCCTACCCAAGTTGACTCTCTCATTCCCCTTCAGCCTTCGCCTATGGGTGCAAAGTTCTTTAAGAAATTTGGCATAACAGGGAATTTTCTTGACTTCATCCAATAATGGGATATTAACTTGAAATTTTTAAATGTATCCATTATTTCATTTTCAATCTCATTATAAATGTCTTTCATAGATTTAGAGAGTCTTTGAGGGAAAGTAAGAGAAATTGATTGTTCATGGGAATCCTTAATGATAATTTTATTGTCATTTTTATTCTGCTTTTCTTTACATGAAGTTTTTGAGGGTTGGGAAAGAGAGTTTTCATGCGGGGGACATACCTGCTGTGCAGAATCAGTAGAAGGAGAAACTTCTTTACCACTACGAAGTGTAACTTCACATACATTACCTTTGTCCTTCGGATTGGAAATGGGTTGGGATGGTAGTTGTCCAGAACCTTGAATCTTAATCTCAACGATGGTGTTTTCCAATTGCCCCACTTGAGTTCGCAGGTCTTGAATAGAAGATTGTGTGGTTTATTGGAACTGGAGGTTTTGGGTTTCCATTTGCTTCACTATATCCTCAAGGCTTGGTTCAGACTTAGGAGGAGGAGGATTGTTTTGAGATGTTGAAGGATAATAAGGTTTCATACCTTGGCCTTGTTGATACCAATTCTGCTTGGGGTAGCTTGAGTTTCTTCCTTATCGGTATTTTGGATGTGCTTGCCACCCGGGGTTTGGATTTGGCCTGAATGGTTCTTGCTTGAACGATGGTGCTTGTTGGAATGGTCACCCAGGGAACACTACAGCACAAGACTTAGATGAATCCTGAAGTTGTGGGCACTGATCAGAAAAATTAGTATTATCAGAACAAATACCACAACGTAATGGAACGGGAGGAGAGTGTGAGTTACCTTGTGCTTGAGATAATTTCCTTAGAATGGTATGTATCTCATAAAGTTTATTATCTACCTTTTGTTCTAGGGATGAATGACTTACCTCGTGAGCTCCTTGGGTTGGTGCAATAGCTCGTGTACCAAATTTTTGTGCATTTTTATCCATGTTGGCTATTAAGTCACGAGCGGCAGAAGGAGTTTTGTCAACTAGGGTACCACCAGCTGCAGCATCAATCATTCCACGATCCATGTGGATAATTCCCTCATAGAAGTATTGAATTAAAATTTCTTCACTAATCTGGTGGTGGGGGAAACTTGAACAAAGTCTTTTGAATCTCTCCCAGTATTCATAAAGGGTCTCTCCTTGTAACAGCCTAATGCCACAAATTTCTTTCCTAATTGATGCAGTTCGGGTGGAAGGGAAGAACTTCTATAGAAAGAGTCTTTTAAGGTCATTCCAGCCCCCAATCGTGGTAGGAAAATAGTATATCTAATATTTGGCTACACCATCAAGGGAAAAAGGGAAGTCCCTAAACTTAATGAGGTCCTCAGACACATTTTGGGGTTTCATGGTGGAGCACACTATGTGAAACTTCTTTAGATGTTTGTGAGGTTCCTCTCTGGGAAGACCATGGAATTCTGGAAGGAGGTGGATGAGGCCTGATCTTAGCTCAAAATTGGCCGCTTCCTCATGATATTGGATGTACGCAGGTTGGTACTCCACATCCGGGGTGGTCAGTTCTTTTAATGTTCTGTAATTTGTAGCCATGATCTCTCGGGTTTGATTTGGTTAAATTTTTTATTGGTTTTGGAACACTTGAGGTTTCACAAGGGGTTCCCCAATGTTACTTTATTGACCTTTTCTAAATGCCTTGATTTGTGTGTGAAGTGACTTTTCAATTTCAGGGTCAAATTCAAGTAGTGTTTCTTTACCAGATCTTGTCATGCAACAATGATGTCCAGCTTGATTGATTGATTTTTTTGATGTGTTTTTTTTATTTGAGATGGATAAAAAAACATAAGAAGGGTGAAAGAAGAATAGAATGTTATACTATAGAATTAGAGAGGGATATGGAGAAGAAGAGAGAGAGAGAGAGAGAGAGAGAGAGAGAGAACACACCAAAAACAACAAAAAATAAAGACAAAACCCAAAGCAAAAACAATCAAATGGGGGTGGGGTATTTAGAGAAGTACTAATTAAGAAGTAAAATAACTAAATAAAGGTAAATAAAGAAAAAAATTATCTTGGATCTCTGTCAATGGCGCCAAAATTTGATCGCATTGTCGAGCGCGTCAAATTAGTTGTTTAATTTTGACTAGAATTTCTGCAGTATAGAGGAACCCTAGGTCATCTCTCGACGGAGCCTTAGACCATTAATTTAAAAATAGGGTTTTGATTATAGAAGTAGAAGGTGAATTAGGTTTTGTAAAAATTGGGGGTTTTATGATTAATGATGAAAATAGGAAATGAAAGCGATAAAACAAAGTAGAAATGAACAAGATTGATTAAACGTGATCAACCCGGGGAAGTCTCGTGATGCTCATCCTTCATCGCTTCAAGGGATGGGGTTATGATCTTTTAATCCCTGGTTTGTAACACCTAGAAACAGAATTTTATTGAGTTTTTACTAGGATACCTCCTAGGGTTCCATCGAAAACACATAACGATTCAATGGACACCGTCGATGATTGGGTGATTTGTGTTCGACATCATAACCGAAACTCACCAAGTAAACAAATGAAGAATTTGATGTGTTGTCTAGGTTTTTATGTTATTTCATTGTGATACCATGAAATAAATTTTCATGACCATGATAGTGATTATGTGAGTTCAATTGACCAATATGAACCAAACAAACACCGCAATTGTAAGGGGGAAAAGGAAATGGTGAACGGTGTGTGAAACATCACATGAATGGGTACCCCCAAACATGATCATATGAGTTGAGCATGACATACCAGTACATAAATCATTAAAATAAGAATATAGGATGATGAAAAACAACACAACAAACTGGAATTAAAAAGATCATCCAAAATAATACATCTTTGAAGCTCGGGATTACATCAAATTCCTCCCCGGGTGATCACAAGGGGTTTAGAAACCCATGGGAGGGGAAGAAGAAGAAGATGTTGAAGTAGAACCTCCCATAGCCTCCAGAACTTCTAGGGATGTTGAGAACACTCCTTGGGGACTGAAAAATGGCAGCACCTTGCCTCTTGGCCGAACTTCCAAAAGGGGAGCCCAAGGTGTCATTTTATAGGAAAATTGGAAGGTGGTTTTAGGCACACAAATTTCATCAATCCACTTGTACCACGTGTTTTGGCCTTCATATAGTCTTATCTAGATTTGGAGAAAATAGAAAAGTTGTATCCCTACCTCTTTACTATCTCCAACGAAAGTTTTACACCTTTTTGACAACTACAGATCAATATATTGATAAACTTCAGAATACCTCATTTGACTTGGTCCATATTCGGTGTCTTGGACAGATCAGTTTGGATTGGCCCCATAGAAGTCGAATCAGGATTGGGTTCCTTAATATGAAATGTATCCAATAAATTTTTGGATAGGCCCACAAAATTGCAGCCCATTTGGATGCACGTATTTCCTATACTATGAAAAAAAAGTGGATAGATTTCCATGGATCCATGCAATTTTGGCCCATTTTACTTCCACTTCATCAAAGGCCCTCTAAATCACCTCCACCTACATTGAAACAATAAAAACAAGTAACATTGCCCATTATAATATTGATTAACATTAATTGATTGATTCAAACATAAAGTTAAATTTATTATTATATTAGAAATATTCATTACAAAGCTAGTTTAAAACTGCGGTGTAAGGGTGGAATAAAACAGTAAATCGTGGTACGATCAACAGGCACCTGGTGAATTCTCTATAGGAGGAGAGCATGACGTCCTTTTCAGAGGACGTACCATGGTACCATCTACTTTGTAGGAGGAGGTGCTGATAGAGTTTCACACTTCCCCTTTAGCGGTACATCTAGGAGTGGCAAAGATGTACCAGGATCTCAGACGAAAACACTGGTGGCCGGGTATGAAGAAGGATGTAGCAGAGTTCGTTTCTCAATGCCTCACCTTCCAGCAGGTGAAGGTAGAGCACCAGGTACCAGCAGGTTTGGTACAACCCTTGGAGGTCCTGGAGTGGAAGTAGGATGGGATATCTATGGACTTTGTGACTGGACTTCCATGTACTTCCAGAGGTCACGACTCCATTTGGGTGATTGTCGACCGACTCACCAAGTCGGCCCACTTATTACCCATTAGAGAGAAGGGCTAAGTGGAGAGCATGGGACATCTCTACATTCAGGAGAATGTAAGGCTTCATGGTGGGCTATAATCTATTGTCTCTGATAGAGATGCTCGCTTTACCTCCCGGCTTTGGAAGGGGTTGTAGGAGGCATTTGGGTTGCAGCTACGTTTGAGCATCACCTTTCACCCTCAGATGGATGGTTAGACGGAGAGGACCATTCAGACTCTCGAGGACATGCTCTTTGCATGTTTCCTTGACTTTGGTCGCAACTGGGAGGACCAACTACCCTTGGTGGAGTTCGTGTACAACAACAGCTACCACTCCACCATTGGGATGGCACCATACGAGGCATTGTACGGCAGGCCATGCAGATCACCTCTGTGTTGGACAGACCCTGGGGAGTCAGCACTTGTGGGACCAAAGATGGTCCAATCCATGACAGAGAAGTTCTAGGTCATCCAAGAGTAGATGAGGATAGCTCAGAGCTGACAGAAATCTTATGCTGACAGGAGGCGAAGACCACTAGAGTTCGAGTATGGTGACCACGTCTTCTTGCGGGTCTCACCTCGACGTGGATTACGGATATTTAGTCGAGGCCAAAAGTTGTCTCCACACTTCATTAGACCTTTTCAGGTACTTAGTAGGATAGGAGAGGTGGCTTATCACCTGGCTCTACCACCTCATTTGCACTGGATGCACAATGTCTTCCGCGTATCTCAGCTGAGCAGATACGTGCATGACCTGACGCATAACATCGACCATGGGAAGCTGGACATCGATGATGGGGCGACTTTTGCGGAGGACCTGGTGGAGATCGAGGATTGACAGGATCGGTTCCTACGTGGGCAGTTGATTCCTCTAGTGCACATCAGATGGCAGCACGGGAACCTCCAGGAGAGCTCTTGGGAGTGGGAGGCTCAGATGTGTGCTCAGTACCCTTATTTGTTCCCCTAGTTTGTGATGTATCTTTACGGGGACGTAAATACCTGAGGTGGGAGTAATGTAAAGACCCGTAAATTTCAAGGGAAATTGTTTTTCTTAATTTTCTTTGGGATTTTATGAGTACGTAGTTTCTGACGACACCTGATTTCGAGGCCCTGTGTGCCCGGAATCATGTTCCGAAGTTTAGCTCGGGTACGTTCAGTGAACGAACGAGCAGGTTTTCCAAACTTTTGAACCAGTGCTCAGAATCGAAATCCGAGGACACCGATGAAACTGCAGTGCCAGTAATTGCTTAAGAACACCTTTTTCGGAGTTGCGTTTTCTTGGATGAGGTTATTAATTAAATGGGTTAACTAAAGAATAAAATAAAATATTGTGCTACAAATTTTATTTTTATTCTAAGTAGTGATAACCTAGGCATGGTGGTTGGAGTGGGACCCACTAATATCCTAACTCCACTAGGTAGGATATTAGTGAGGAGGGGCCCACACGAGCCCCATCCCTTTTTTTCCCTTTTAACCTCCCATGTGCATTTAATTTTGTAACTCACCCGCAACCCCCTTTTAAATGCCAAGTCAACTCTCTTAATTAATGAATTGAATTAAGTTATTCAATGTAATCAATTCTTGAATTCATTTTGACTTTCGAATTGAATGTTGGCTTGTGTGTGTTAATTAAATAAGACAAAGTCTTATTTCTTTAAGGGTTATTTAGTTGTGCGAGAAGGTTGGAGGGGAATTGCTCAAGCCTTGGAATCTTCGTCTTCCTCCGTGAAGAACGCGAAGAACGCACCGTCACCGACGGAGAACGCCGGCCTCTGACGAAGGACAACGAATAACGTTGATTCCTTAGAGATCGACGATGCGACTCCATGGGTCGCGACGCCGACAGTCCTCTTCTCCGCGACACCGTGTACCACGACGCCGACAATCCTCCTTCTGCGACGCAGTCTTCCGCGGCGTCCCTTTCACACGACAAACCTCATTCGACAACTTCATCGTGGTAGGGGTTTGGAATTTTGTTCGTGAAATATCCTTTTCCGTTTTTTTTCATTATTTTTGGGCCGCTTGTTATCAACTTAATGGGAGGAGGTAGGACCGCAAGAACACGGCCTACTCTCCTCCCCCTTTTGTTGTTGTGTTTGTTGTGGTTCGAAAGAAGGCAGTGAGGTGCAACGACACCGCGTGGAAACATGAAGAAATTTGGAGAAGATGTGTGGCTCTGTCACGCCGTGCCGTTGTGGCCAAATGAACCTGCGGCTGGAGTCGGGTCGCAGTGAAGGGGCGTGGCGCCGTCGTGCCGTGCCGGAGAACCAAAAAGACACTGTGGCCGGAGCAGGGCCGCGGCAGAGGGGCGCGGCACCATCACACCATGCCGATCGGACAAGGCCTCAGCTCAAAGTCGCGGCGGTGCAAGGTGGGGCGGCCGGAACAGCTGTCCACTGGAACCTCGGAGGGGCGGGACCATGGGGTCCCACGGCGGCAGCACCGGCCGGCCGGACCAGGCCAGCCATTTCGGAAAGAAGACCGGGGTCGTAACCCCCGGCTGGCAAAGGAGCGGCCCCACGTGGGGTCACGGTTTCAATCAAGGGGGGCAGCCCCCCCCCCCTTTATGCTCGGCTTGGACAGCGCCGAGCTGCCACACCGGGCCACGCCCGTGCCAGGCCAAACGGCCGCCCAGGTCGGACCGACTGCACCGGGCTGGGCCGCCCAGGCCACGCTGGGCCACGCCAGCTGGACCGGGACGCTCCCACCGGGCCGAACCGTGCTCTGTTGGGCTGTACCCAGACCCAGGTCGGGTCGACCCGGTTCGGGCCGACCCAGGGGTTCTTAGGCAAGGTCGGTCCGGGCCCAAAACCCCCTAAAACCGGACAGGTTTTTTTAAATTCCCGTAACATGGGCTATGGACCTCCGATCGATGCACCGTTGGTTGTGATGTGATACTTGGATCGAGACGGTCGTTTTGGTGTATTACACTCAAGGTTTTGGAGAACTTTGAGTATGGCTGGGTTGGTTCGAACATGAAACCAACCGGGCCCTCGGAGTGGAAACACTTATAACTTGAGCTCCGGACGTCCGATTGACGTGTCGTCGACTTTATTGGATTCCTATTAGTGAGACGGACCTTTTGGATTAATTTGATCGAGGTTTGGATGTAGTTGGAGTGAGGTCAGGTTGTTTTGGCTTAAAAACCAACCGGGACCCTGGAACGAAAAATCCAATAACTCTCAGACTGGGCGTCTGATTGACGCGCCATCTGTCGTGTTGAGTTCCCTATGTCAAGACGGAACATTGGGATACATCAACTCCGGATTACGTTTCATTTGATGTATCGACCCCCTTGGCTCGTGGAGCGGACCCTCCTGGAAACGAGCATGCTATGTGAGAGAACCCTAGAGCTGGCTGCGACTCCGAGGACGATGATGATTGTAGTGAAATCCTCCGTGGGTTCGGCAGTGATGAAGACTGCACTGAAATCCTATGTGGGTTCGGCAGTAATGAAGACCGTACTAAAATCCTCCGCGGGTTCGACGGCGATGACTATTGTTCTTGTATCCTACGTGGGTCCTGCAGTACTACTATTCTTGTATCCTACATGGGTCCAGCAGTGTTTGACTCTGTTCTTGTATCCTACGTGGGTCTACCAGAGTAGATGGTTTATATCCTATGTGGGTCCGACAGCTTAGCTGGTTTAGTATCCTACGTCGGTCCCATCTTAGATGAATCAGTGGCTACATATGATCATCTCTATCACCTTACGAAGAAGTATACCTGTGTGAGCTGAGTCTTGACTTTCAATCATTATCTTAGATATGATTGACTTGCTTTTCTATGTGGATTTTGTTGTGCTTTCCTATGTGGATTGGGTTGTACTATCCTGTGTGGGAATGATCGAACTTGGGTTCAGATTTTGGAGACGAACTGGAATTGATGACTTAGGTATATGTATGGGCATATACCTAAGTAGTGTTGGATGTTACTTCGTGATTGTATCTTCTCTTTGTGGATTATCCTTTGTGGATTCTGGGAGACCTTCGGGGGTCTCGGGGTCCCTACTGAGTAGTGTATACTCAACCCTGCACGGGCTATGCCTCCACTACGTTGTGTTGGATGCAGACGACGGACAGCGCTGATCATGGTTGAGGCTTCTCGAGCTGGTCGTTACCTGGAGGTGGACCACTGGGCGGAACGTACACGGAGCGGACGGCTGGACCCGAGGAGCTGAGGAGGCTATCTGTACCCACCCTTCAGGTGGGACTTCTAGTGGAAGGCTCGACATTGCTTCTTTACTTTCAGTTGATCTACTTTCTTTCCAGTTGTACTTTACTTTCAGTTTGGGTTTGTATTCTGGCCCATTTACTTTCCGCACTTACTATTGTACCCAGTTTTACTTAGTGTTTACTTCTGCTGGCATACTCTGTGGTGTTTGTTTACTTTATAATGCAATGACTTCCCCTTTTTATCGGTATTTATGCCTTGGGTACTAGTCACCAGCCCCTGGCCTATGGAAGGCGGGCTTGGGGTAGTCACAGCACGGGTCCCGAGGACAGGTCGTGACAAATCTAGTTATTGGAAATATCATACCCACATGATCGGTATAACCTTTTTCTATCAACATTATTCTTTTATTTCTTCAATGCATTCAATATTTCATATAACAAGATTCTAATTAAAAACAACTAGAATAAATATAACCAATAATGATATTAATTAATAAGAAAAGTAAATATCTAAGTAGTAGATAATCCACCTCTTTGTGAACAATGTGAAATAAAAAATTACAAATGTGATAGGAAACCACCTCTTCATATGTATATAAACATTCTGACACCATGTAACTTGACCATGCATTATGAAATAAATCATTTTTTAATTTTGAATATATTGATTTTTAATGATCCTTATAGTAATAAAATAATTAAATAAATAAAAATATAATAAATATTTTAAATGAAATTGAAATTACCTTCAAAAATACCTATTTGATTATGCTAGTTTGTGGATAGAAAAAGTTTTATTTCATAAATTTAGAAATCTAATAACCATAATCAATATTTTTAATCTATTTTGTATATTTCAGAAACATTCATAAATATAAGTAATTTGTTTTTATATATTTTTTATTAGTAAAATTTTATTATATATATCCTAATTCATACCTATTTGTAGAAATCCATTAGTTTCTTTTGATCATTAACCATAATCATACCAATGTTTTGCTGAAAAATTACATCACCCTAACATAAATAAATTCATGTTAAAACATATTGTAAAATGTATAATTTTAAGTTATTTCTACAGTTTTGAATGTAGTTTAATAGGAATTAATAATGGGAATAATGTATGCTTGATTTATTGAATATCCATGAATTGAATATAAAAATATATATCTTTAGAGTATCCAAATTGATTACAATGATCATTCCGTGGGCCCTAAAAAATTAAAAGGAATAAGTGGTGGAAAAAATGAAAATATATTTTATATGATTAGAGTATAGAGTTTTATCTACATATTGTAGGTATTAAGGAGTGTTTATCTTGTGTTTTCTCAAATGTTGTGTCTACTTGGTGTTCTCTTACTAAAAATTCATTTATATCTTTGATGTTTATTCTATAGAAGTAAAATTCAGACTAATGAATCTAAATTTTTCTTCATAATTTATTTCCTTAACATTGGTTTGATATAAATGATTGTAGGTAGTTGGGTACTTACCCAATTGATAAAGACTCCTCATAATAATATATAAAACATGGGTTTTAAACTAGGAGGTAGAAAATTTTTGACATAATGTAGTAGTAGTTTATCACTATATTAGTGTGGGTACTATAGTAGTAATTTTAGAGGGATACTATAGTAGTGGTACTATTAAACCCGATTGGACTCTTAGACCATGTATTGGGCCTCCAAGTCACTAGGCCTTTAGACTATCAATGTAGGGTGGTTCAATTATATTGTAGTAGAATCAGAATGATGGATCGAAGTAGTAGCAGTCACTAGGTGCACCTAACTGGACACATAATAGTGGAGGTACAAGGAATACACACCATTGTGTATTATCCAATGCAATTTGAAAAATTAAGGAGTGGTCTAAATATGCGTCTGTATAAAGGTTTTACTAAATATACAACATTTTCCACATTACACTAGTTATATAATTTGAAACATGACAATGCATGGTTATACTAAATATACAACATTTATTTTTCATCATCCTGATCCACTACAAAACCTATGTCCATACCTATAAGATAGACATAAGGTTTACACGTACACTAGGGTGACCATGCAGGTTATGAGAAAAACAACTTAGTAGGGTATCACCAGGTTCCCAAATATATATTTTCATATATGTGTGTATGTATGAGGAAAATGAATTCCATGAAATAAATATACAAGAATCTATAGTGGGTCATCATGTGTTAACCACGCAACCCTAGAACCCGAACATAACTACTTCAGCACATACTAAAAACAAAGTTGCCTCACACCACACATATTGACCTAAACTCAAAGACTCTAGGTAGTATGTTATACTACATCTCAACCCATACCTAATGTTGTATGGTAAGGTGTCTTACCAAGATATTACTACTACCCTCTATCTCTCTCTCAGGGTCGGGACCTGTAACCATATCTTGGACTCAAAATTCTCACTCAAGGTGGTCCATACCAACTACTTCTCACTTAAAGTGAGGCCAATGTCCATTTCCTATCAATAGCCTTATGAATCAAGGTTGGATACATCATCTTCATCCTAACCAATTCAAACCATACCCAAACATTCTCACATAACATGGTTCATGCCAAGACCTTCTCGCTCAATATGAGGTTGTTATCCTGAGTATAACATTATCACTCAAGGTAGATTCTAATATCACATCATATCATAGACGATCCTTCTCAATTAAGAAAGTATATGCCAACACCTTATCACTTAGTGTGAGTCCATTATCCTTACCACTACATTATCACTCAAGGTAGGGTCTGATATCTCATCACAACCTTACCACTCCCTTATCACTCAAGGTAGGGTACTAAAATTTCCTTTCATTCAAGGAGAGACTAACATCCAATCTTGTCATCTCATATACACATAACTGATTATATAAAAGGAACAATAATAAAGAAACACGACCCATCCCATAAAATCACCATCTCATAACTAAGGTTCTAGTCACTCAATACCTATCCCCATATCTCGAAATATGTATCATATTATATCTTGCTTAATAGGACATTCTTATCAAGAATTTATCATCCTTACAAATAGAGAATGTATAACTGAATGTAATTCTCCTCTTGCATGTAAGGGTATCTACTATGACCTTAAAACTCATCCCAAAATCTTTTCATAATCACTTAACCATATCCAACACATCATATTATTCAATGAACATGTAGTACCTATCTAACCCAAACACAATGAGATTGGTCTAATCCCTATTATAATTCCTCATCACAACTTAGTTTTGTTAACCAAATACTATCTCAAGATGCATCACACTAAGGCCCTTGGAATCTCAATATCAAATCTTCCAAATGATAAAAATGATCCTCACTTGGTTCATATCTCACATCTCCCTTAGAAGATCTCTTAATCCCATAAACTAGAGAAAAACCTCATGTAACCCTACATCTAGTCCCAAAGAACTCATAACACTCACAATGCACACCAAAGCTAAAATCCACCCTCGAGAGGGTTTACCTTACCAAGAATCATACATAAATATGTCTCACTTATTATCCCATGGAATAAGTCTCTCATTCCTACCCAACTTTCCTAAGGAACTAACCTATGATATTCATGTCATATCTTGAATCATTAGACTTATCCAAGGTCTCTCATCAATTAAATTAGCACCTTCACCCCTTGGATGAAAAGTTTCTTAGAATCTCTATTTTCAAGGAAAAACATCACTCGATTACCTAATCAATATCTAAGAGGCTAGATACTACCCTTTATCTCTAATTAAGTAGATCTTTATCCATATCCATTTCCAAGTCCCACGTATTTATATAGGCATGGTCACCCATGAATCAAAATGCATGTAGCTTTGTATTAAAGGGACCACCTACCTCAATCACAGAGTCACCATCCTTGTTATTCCTACTTATTCTTGACCAATACCTTCTATGGATCCTCCAAGATTTCATCATCACCTGAGCTCCTATCTTAATACATGACATAAAAATAATTAATTATAGTGATTTATAAGTAATTATTCAATTTCATTAAAGGAGGAATAATCACTTAAAAACTAATCTACAATATTCAAATCACTGAAACCACATAAAACCTAATGTGTTAACCCTTCTAAAATCTCTTATATCTAAGATAAGTTAAAAACCCATCATTCTGGCTCTATTCCACTATTCTCTATTGAAATTGATTCCAAACCCTAGCATGAATATATCAAAATTAGTAGTTTAAAGAGAAGGAGAATAAAAGACTATAAAATTAAATAATCATACATTAAATCATTATGAGAAATTCTTAAGAATCACCCCTCTCTATGGGGATAAAATGGTGAAAATAGTGGATAATATAGCTAAAATATCCCTCCATGAATTTCCCTTTGACATAAAACCAAATGGTGTTGGACTATAAATTATATGTGTTTACCTATTAAAATAATAACTTAGGTACCTTATCATGAAATGACTATGAGTTTCATGTCATTAAACACCATTTCTAGGTTGTGTTGTAGCATGTCACTCCTAGTTATGTTGATCTGTTCCCAAAAATGAAAAATGTTGATTCCCTCATAGAATATCCTCATGCATGGCCCTTATAGTCACCCCATGAAGAATCCACCATGTAGGATCCATGTGGTGTATCCTATCATCATTTTTTCATAGCCTTGTTATATTTAAAACATCATACCATATCACACATATTGTGTCGCAACCTCCCTCGCATGTTAAGTTGTCACGGTGTGGGCCAAGGGGTCCTAGAATAACTAGCTATTCTTCACAAAAAAACACAAAGTCATGCATAATTTTTTCAAATATATTATGCATGGGATCTCATCATAGGTTTAACCTTTATTCATGGAATGAAACCCATATTTAATATATTTTACTTATCCAAAATAAATTGTCAGACACACTCACCACACCATGAATCCCATTAGTCACAATGTGACATATCCTCTATAGAAAATTTCAGCAAAAGGGTCGCTGCTACCCCATTCATACATTCACTCAATCACTCAAAACATTTCCCAAACCTATAATCATATCCATATTTATCTACTTGAGTTGTTAAAACTCTTATTATTTCCATAAAAATTTCAATTCTCAAAACCTCTCCTACTCTGGGACTAATCATTCAAATATATTTTGAAAATAATGACTATTAAATTCGTGAATCATTACTAACTCCCCACCCTAATTCTTCCCATCCCTGCGAATCTATGGGGGTCCTCCAATAATATTTCCTAACCTGAATTAATCATAAATCTACCAAAAAACTATTTTATTTTATCCTCAAATGTCAAACATTCTTTCAATATGAAACTCAAAACACCATAGTGACTGTTCGACATAATTCAATCCACTCACTTTTCACCAACACCAATACTAAGATAGTGCTCAATAACACTCATATATCAAATACTAAAGTGTCAAAAAACAATTATTTCCTAATATTATGGTTTATATTTCCATAATTATCTACTCATAAAGGCCTATTTCAAATCATGGTTCTCCCCATCATAAAAATTAGCTAAAAGAAATAGACTAATAGTGGTCCATAGATATGATTCATGTCGTTTCTACCTCACTAAATCCATCATTTCACAGAAAAAGTGGTTGATCCTCCTCTAGTTTCCTTTTTCCAAAAATTCATCCACACCCACAGATGCACTATCACATATTGTAATCATAATTCCTTAATTTCTAGTGGAATCATGATACCTCCCAACCACACACACTAACATCTAAATCCAAAATATTATGTAATTAAATGGTTGGGTCCTAAAACACACACACCAGTCATCATACTCTCTCCATGATCATGAATACAGTTATAATCAAGTTCGCTCTTAGATCACATCAAATCCATCCTATGACAGACACAAAGATTCTGACTCTATCAAAAACTCCATCTCAATCCAAAATATGGTATTTTATAAGGAACCAAATAAACTTGAATCTACCTACATAGTGTAATCCTAGTATCATATAGAATATCCACCAACCATTCTCACCACATACATGACTCTATCTATATGTGGTTTTTACCTCTATAACCGATTAGATGCTCCCTATTATAAGATTATCCTTGTCATTACTCTTGTGAGCCAAAACACTCAATCACCACAACCCATTATCCATCCATTACTGTATGTAGTAACTGTACATGTTCATCCCTCTCAAACATAATAATCAATCTGTAACATCACATTACTATTTCATATATTCATAAACCCTCTTTTGTTAAATTATTACATTAAATGGAAAAAGAATGGTTTATCAGTGAAATTTTTTTTGTTAAACTTGTTGTGGAATATTAAAACATCAAATTAATATTTTGTAATATTATATTAAATATTTATTGAGTTAAACACTAAGTATGAGTTTTTTAGGTCTTTAAAACCTTGAGGAAAACGGAATAAAATTATTCATTAGAATATATTAAGTGCACATTTTTTATTCAAAATATTTGGATAACTCCAAAACAATGTTTCATTTGAGAAATATGAGACCACTTTTATATATTAAATATGGTTTTTACCCTAGGAGGGGTATAACATTCAAAGTATCTGGACATTTGAATGTCTCACTCATGAGATAAAGTTATTAAATAATATTTAATATATTATTTAATAAAAATAATTAAATATCTCCTATACAGTGCATCGTATGGAAAATTTGAGACCACTGATGGGTTTGGAATGATTTTTTTACCCCAGATAGGGTATAACATTTGTTATCATTGGGCGTTTTGGATGCCTCGCTCTCAAAAACAACACTTTTTATTTTAATTAATTAATTATTCTGATTTTTCATTAATATATCACTAATATCTCTTAAACCGTTCAATATTTGAGAAATCTGAGACCACCATTGTGTCTAGAATGGGGTGTTTACCCTAGATGGGGTATAACATTTATGATCAATGGGAATTTGGTTTGGTTGCTTATAATTTTTATGTTATTGAATAATTAAACTAAATAGTCGATATTATTAATTTCATTTAATAATTAAATTAATTAAAAAAATCAGATACATTGTTCACTAATTTTCAACAATCCCGTAATGCCATTTTTGATGATTCATGAATTCAAAAACACCATTTCTCAACCATTTTCACCGGTTATTAATTGAAAAGTATTAATTGGATGAAATTAAATGATCCATACTTAGTTTTCAGATGAATCTTTTATTAAATCGGGTGTTCCATTTTAAGGTATTGAATGCTGTGTTTTTAGGGTTTAAAACATTAGAACTATAAAATCATTAGATTGGTTTGCTTTCTTCATTTTGTTTTTCACGACCTTAGAACCCCTCAAAGGTGTGGCAGTGAACTATGTTCATCCAGAGTCCTATGATTCATTGTGTGGCACCTATTCTCACGCCCCCTCATACGCATAAAAAGGTTTTTCTATTTTATTTTTAATTGATTTAATTTCTTTAACATATTTTCTTCATTTTCTTTTTCCATCACAATTTTGAAAAAAATATATTTAAACCTGAATTTTATCATAATAGTTCATGTGAGATTATCAAAATATATTTTTTAAAAATAAATTAACAAAAGATGTATATATATATATATATATATATTGATAATCATATCATATGATTAGGGATAATTTATTTAGATAAATTTATTAATGTATAATTTCATGTATTATGAAAGGATAATTTTAAAGTAATTATCACATGGCTTGATTATCAAAATTTTCATCGGATAATTATGTTGATTAACAAATGATAATTTTTAATATTGTCAAATGATGATTTCTTAAAATTATTAAAGGTTATTTGTTGAAGAAATAATCACTAAATAAATGAAAAGTTTTATTAAACGATAATATCATTATCAAAGGATATTTTGATATGTATATATACACACATAAATGTGTATATATTTATATATTTTAAAAAAAATGTAGAATACCATCATTGTTATCAAATTATTTTAGGGATATAATTATTGAATGAGGTTTATAATTATTCTTATGGATATTTCTTGTGATTTCATGCATTAACACAAACCAATAATCCAAATATTATCCAGGAGAGAGAATGTATTATCACATGCAAAATTTTATTTCAAAATAAAATAACTCGCATTGGTTCTAGGAACCCTTGATTAATGTTGACCCTTGGAGTGTTGATTCTTATGATATTAAGGTCGTGAGAAGGTGTATTGAAACACATAGGGTGGTTTATCATTGTCGCGGACATCAGAGACCTTGAGGTAGGTGGTTCTATTCTGATTAGCCAAATTGACTATCCATGTATTTCTTGATTTATTTTGATTATTGATTTAAATTCAATTTATCTAATATTATTTAAATTAAATCTATAAAAACCTGATTCTAGTGAATTGAGATATTTGAAATGGTTTTGGCATGGAAATTTGGAAAACCCCTGATTCCATTGAATTGGGTGTGTTTATAGAAATTGGCTAATTTAAATTCTATAATTCAAATTGTGGATTTGATGGAAATGATTTCAATTAAATTTTTGAATTTAATTGTGGAAATAAATTTTTTGATGATGGAATTGGTTTTGAATGGATTTTAAACTGTTTAAAATGAATTTAAATGATTTTATAGAAACCCAGTGGGTTTGTCTTGTTAAAAAAGGCATATTTTTGAATAAAACCTATTTTGGATTTAAATGAAAATAAATTGGAACTTTTGAAATGGAAGAATGGGATTGATCAAATTTTTAGGTAGTCTTAAAATATTTTACCCATCATGTAAGATCACATGAAAGACTTAGGTAGTTAGTGAATTATTTGGACACACTTTACACTACGACTGCGTTTAAAAATATAATTACGGCGGGTCACATCCCCAACGGGATGGTGATGAGTCTCCTTTGTCCAGTGTCTTAGGGATGTGTGTATACACATTTTTCTGAGTTCACATAGAGAGTATAGAATCCTATATATTTTTAATACCATTGTACCTTTTGGCAGATGACTATATTTCTCGTTTGCTTATTTATATTTGAGATAGAAATTTATGACAATGTTCATTGGAACTCCTTTACATTCCTGCTAAATTTATATAAAATATTTCATATAAATGTTTTATTTAATCCATTATTTCAAAAATATTCCATCTCTTGTAAATTAAATTTTGTGCTTTGAATTTATTTTCCATTATTTTGAAAATTTATAGCATGTTTTGTTTAAATATGATTTTGAATTTCCAAAACTGTTTATTTTACAAATTGAATGCTTTTATTTGGATAATATATATTTAGAATCTATTATGGAATATTTGGTGTTACCCTACTGGGCTTAGGCTCACACCATAATTTTTCCTTAAGGTGTTTGTAGACTTTCTTCTTCCAGGTTCAAGCAATGTGAAGGAATCTCTTAGAGGTGGATCCAGTTGTTTAGCGTTCAGATTGGTGAGTTGTATTCCTTGAGACCTTGGCCTATTTTCTCTATTTTGGTACTTTGGTTGTAGCGCTTTGGGATGGTTTATTCCATATTTACTTCTGGTACATTACTCCAAATGGAGTTTCTTTTGTTATACATACAGTATTTTTTTCTTTTCTTCTGAAATTTTGGTGGCAAAATCATTTCCACATGCATGTCAGGTGATTCCTGGTGCTAGTCGTTGACCCATGGGGATCGGGAACACCCTTAAAACTATTTCAGGGATGGCTCAATTATCGGTTTACTAGGGTACCAAGGATGGTTCGTGACAAAATTTTATCAGATGAAGGTTAATTATATTTCCTTGATGATAGTATGCATTTGAGTATTCTTATCAGGACTTAGGAGGTATTTGCAATTGAGTGTCTAGGCATATCTCACTGTATTGAACCTTAAGTCACCAGGGGTGGTTTGGGAAAGACATATTTTAGATTAGTTCTAGTCTTTTCCCTATTTTTATTTGGATAGATTGAACTCTAAATCATTTATGTTCTACCGGTCAGGATCATGTTTCCCTCGTTACTGTGTACGAGAATTATCTAATGTATTCTTTATTGTTTTTTGATGTTGTATAATATCGTACCTCTGAGAAGACGTGTGAATCATATCCAAGAAGGGGATAATTCTGAACATCAGTGAGTGAATCCTCTAGTAGACCCAAGCCTAGTGGAGGTGATTGTATGCACTATACAAGCTCTAGGATAGGAACCACCTCTAGTCCCCATTCAAGCTCCATTTGTAGAACCAGGGGGTGCTCTTCAAAAAAAATCTCATGTGTTCTTTCACAAGAAACCACCAATTTTCAAAGGCTCCACTAATCCTCAAACATGATGAGGAATGTTTGAGAATAATAGAACTTATGTTTTAGTTCTTATAGACACTGGATGAGATCAAGGTGAAGTGCGACACCTTTGTGTTGGAGGGATCAAGAAGGATATGGTGGGATAGGATTGTGATGTAAAAGAAACATGAGGGGTTATAGTAGAAGGACTTCAAGGTTATTTTCACTTTCCACTTCAATTCTGAGTCAATGGTGTTCACCAAGGCTATAGATTTTTTCAAGCTTGATCAGGCCGAAATAGCTGTGTCTCTTGCAGATGTTTAGGGCACTTACAGAAGTTCTAACATAACTTTTCCAATCCATGTAATGGCACGAGATCATCAGAACCTTCAACAACTCTGTGTAAATAAAATTCTTCATGTACAAAAGGTTTTCTCCCATAGGCATCCAGAACGAAGCTTCTTCACACAGTGGAAGAGTCTCCAGAGGAAGCAGATACTAGTCCAACAACTATAAATTGTACCATTACTATAGCTTTGTCATTAGTGACTACTCTTTTTGATATGAGTGAATCTCACTCATTTATTTCAACTCATACTATTAATATTCTTAATCTTCCTATGGATATTTTATCTTGTGAAATGGATATTACTATACCCCTTGGTATAAAGAGAGAGAAGGGTCTCTATAATCCCTCTTTTTTCTTCTCTCTATCAGTTATCAAACTTGCTTGGATTTATTTTTATATTCAACAAGAAATCTATTAATTTCATATTAAGAATAGATTAGATCATTACTAATAAATCCTAGATTTATTTTTATCTTCAACAGCTCTATATTACTACACCCAGTGGTGTGACTCTTTTCCTTCAAGAAGAATGTGACCTAAAGTCAAGAAGAGTCGGACCTTCTTATCCAAAGTTGTGGAAAGTGATATCAGTGTTTACTTTTGATCTAGAGTAATATTCAATGATTGGTTATCTCCCTCTAGTAATCATTGAGTTTACCAATATATTTCTTTATATTTTTTCCTAATTTACCACCGATAAGAGAGGTTGAATTTTCTAATGACTTGATGCTCAGTACTCAACCAGTTTCTTTCCCATCTAACCAAATGGATCCAACTAAACTGAATGAAATAATGTCCCAGCTGGAAGATCTTATTGAGAAATTCTTTATTCACCCAATTGTGTCACCTTGGGCGGTGATAATTCTCTCCTCCATGATATCTGATGGTTTTATAACATCTTCTCTTCTTGAGATAATTCTTCAAGAACAGAAGGTAGTGGATGAATTCCATAAGCATTAAAGACTCTCTTTATGGTGGAGAGACTGATGCATAGTGGTTGTTCTACAAAGAGGGTATTTTGTGTTATCAGAACTGTTATGTTTCACTGTTAGCGACAAGGAAGTCTATAATGGGGGATTTCCATAATTTACAATGGGTTGTGCACCCCGGAAGCACTAAGATATTCTACAACGTGAAGCAACAATTTTGGTGACCATGTATTCATGAAGGTTTCCCCACAGTTGGGTCATCAACGGCTTGGGATGCAAGGGAAGCTTCATCTTTGTTTTATGAGTTCTTTTGAGGTTGTTAATTAGGTGGGGAAAGTTGTTTACCATTTATCACTACCACTGCATCTGAAATAAATACATAATATGTTTCATGTATCTCATCTTTGAATAAATTTATCTGACTTATCTCAATTTCTGAGTGGGCGTGATCTTGAAGTGGAACATGTTTTATATGTGACTGAAAAACCATTCATGGTTATTGATTCTGAGACAAACATAATTTGCGGGAGGAAGATACCTTTGGTCTGTATGATATGGAATCATGGTTCTAATTATCATGAGATGTGAGAGAGGGAGGCACTGATGAGAGAGTAATGACCTTATCTTTTTGATGGGGAGGCTTCTTCTTAGGCTTTCTGGGGACATAAAGTTCCTATAGTGGAGAGGTTGTAACATCCTGTTACTGTTTTAGGTATTCGTATACCCTCTTTTATTAAATTATTACGTTAACTGGGAAAAATGATTTATCAGTGAAACGTTTCATTTTTTTAACACATTGTGGAATGGTAAAATGCCAAATTAAAACTCTGTAATATTAAATTAAATATTTTTTGAGTTAAACACTAAGTAATTAGGAGTTTTTAAGGTCTCTAAAGCCTTGGGGAAGACAGAATAAAATTATTTAATAGAATATATAAAGTGCACACTTTTTATTAAAAATATCTGGATAACTCCAAAACAATGCATCATTTGAGAAATCGGACACTACTGTTATGTCCAAAATATGGTGTTTACCCTAGGAGGGGTATAAAATTTGAAGGATCCAGACATTTGGATGTCTCACAAATGATAAAAAGTTATTAAATATTATTTAATATATTATTTATTAAAAATAATTAAATATCACCCAAAAGTGTGTCGTATGGGAAATCTGAGACCACTCATGGGCCCGAAATGATGTGTTTACCATAGACGGGGTATAACATTTGTTAGTGTTGGGAGTTTGAACACCTCGCTCACAAAAAAACACTTTTTATTTTAATTAATTAATTATTCAAATTTTTCATTAATATATCATTAATAACTCTCATACTGTTCATCATTTGAGAAATCTGAGACCAACGTTGGGTTCAGAATGGGGTGTTTACCCTAGATGGGGTATAAAATTCATGAGAAACAGGCTTTTGGTTTAGTCACTTATAATTTTTATGTTATTTAATAATTATATTAAATAGTTGATATTATTAATTTCATTTAATTATAAAATTAATTCCAAAAATAAGATACATTGTTTACTCATCTTTAATAAGCCCATAACGCCATTTTTGACGACTCATTAATTCAAAAACACCATTTCTCAACCGTATTCACTGGTTATTAATTGCAAAGTATTAACTAGGTGAAATTAAATGATCCATACTTAGTTTTCAGATGAATCATTCATTAAATTTGGTGTTCCATTTTGAGTTATTTAATGATGCATTTTTTTAGGGTTTTAAATATTAGAATTGTATAATCATTATATTGGGTTGTTACCTTCATTTTTTTCACGGCCTTGGAACCCCTCAAAGGTGAGGCAATGAACTTTGTTCATTCAGAGTCCTCTAATTCAGTGTGCGACACCTATTCTCACTCCCCCTCATACACATATGCAGGTTTGTTTATTTTCTTTTTAATTTCTTTAGTTTCTTTAACTTATTTTCTTTATTTTCTCCTGCCATCACAATTCTTAAAAAAATATTTAAACCAGAATTTTATCATAATAGTTCATGTGAGATTATCAAAAGATATTTCTTAAAATAAATTATCAAAAGATATATATATATATATATACATATACATATATATATACATATATATACACATATATCTAGATATATATATATATACATATATCTAGATATATATATATATATATACATATATCTATGTATATATATATTAATATATATTTATAATCATATTGTGTGCTTAGGGATAATTTTTTAGATAAGTTTATTAACGTATAATTTCATTGATTATGAACGGATAATTTTAATGTAATTGTCACATGGCTTGATTAACAAAATTATCATAAGATAATTATGTTGATTAAAAAATGATAATTATTAATATTATAAATGATAATTTATTGAATTTATAAAAGGATAGTTGTTGAAGAAATAACCACTAAATAAATGCGAAGTTTTATTAAACGATAATATAATTATCAAAGGATATTTATATATATATATATATATGTATGTATGTATGTATGTATGTATGTATATATATATACATATTTTAAAAAAAATATGTGGAATACAATCTCTATTCTCAAATTATTTTAAGGATTTAATTATCGAATGAGGTTTATAATTATTCTTATGGATATTTATTGTGATTTCATGCATTAACATAAAATAATAATCCAATGATTATCCAGGAGAGAGAATGTATTATCACATATAAAATTTTATTTCAAAATAAAATATCTCACACTGGTTCTAGAACCCCTTGATGAATATTGACACTTGTTGTGTTGACGCTTATGATATCAAGGTTATGAGAAGGTGTATTGAAACACACAGGGTGGTTTATCGTTGCCGCAAACATCGGCAACCTTGAGGTAGGTGGTTCCGTTATGATTATCCAAATTGATTATCCTTGTATTTCTTGATTTATTTCAATTATTGATTTAAATTTAATTTCTTTAATTTTCTTTCAATTAAATTGATAAAAACCTTATTCCTATTAATTGAGATATTTGAAATGTTTTTGGCATAGAAATTTGGAAGACCATCGATTATATTGAATTGGGTGTGTTTAGAGAAATTAATTAATTTAAATTGTGGATTTAATGGAAATGATTTCAACTAAATTGTTGGATTTAATTGTGGAAATAAATTATGTAATGAAGGATTTGGTTTTTAATGGGTTTCAAACTGGTTAAAATGGATTTAAATGATTTGATAAAAACCTAATGTTTTTATCTTGTGAAAAAGGCATGTTTTTTAATAAAATCTATTTTTGTATTAAATGAAAAGAAATTGGAACTTTTGAAATGGAAGAATGGGATTGATCATATTTTTAAGAAGTGTTAAGATAGTTTACCCATCATGTATGAGTGCATAAAATCATTAGGTAGTTAGTGAGTTATTTGGATACACTCTACGCTACGATAATGTTAGAAAACATACTTGTAGCATGTCACATCCCCGACGGGTTGGGGATGACTCTCCTTTGGCTAGTGTCATAGGGACGAGTGTATACACATTTTTCTGATATCACTTGGACAGTGTGGAATCCTATATCTGGTTAATACTATGGTACCTTTTGGTAGATGACCTTGTTATTATCTTGTTTATTTATATTTTAGATATAAATGTATGGAAATGTTTGTTGAAACTACATTACATGCCTGTGGAATTTATATACACTATTTTATATAAATTTTTTACTTAATACATTGTTTCAGAAATATTCCACCTCTTTTAAAGTAAATCCTATGCTTTGAATGTATTTTTCATCATTTTGAAAATGTATAGCATGTTTTTTTTTTAATATTATTTTGAATTTAAAAACCTGTTTATTTTAAAAATTGAAATATTTTCTTTAGATAATATATATTGGGTATCTGTTATATAATATTTGGTGGTATCCTACTAGGATTAGGCTCACACCAAAATATTTCCTTCGGGTGTCTATAGAATTTCTTCTTCTAGGTTAGATCAAAGGGAAGGGTTCTCTTATAGGTGGATATAGTTGTTTAGTGCTAGGATTGGTGAGGTTTGTTCCTCAAGAACTTGGGATATTTTTCTTATTTTGGTACTTTGGTTGTAGAACTTTGGGATGGTTTATTCCTTATTGACTTATGGTACATTACTCCCAATGGTTTTTTTAATTCAAGATGTCTTGTTTCTTTTCTTCCACATTGGTAGGAGAAAAAACGTTCCCACTTGCATGTCATGTGATGCCTGGTGCTAGTTGTCGAACCATGGGGATTGGGAATGCCCGATGGGCTATGTTTGGGTTGGCTTGGTTATCAGGTTACTAGGGTACCCAGGCTGGTTTGTGACAAAATGGTATCAGAGGTAGGTTAATCATATTTACTTTATGATAGTATGTATTTGAGTATTCTTGTTGGGACTTAAGAGGTAGTTGTGACTGAGTGTTCGGCCAGCTCTCACCATAATGAACCTGAAGTCACCAGGGGTGGTTAGGGAAAGATGCCTTATAGATTAGCTCTATTATTTTCCCTATTTTGATTTGGATAGTGTGAAATCCAAATCATGTATGTTATACCGGTTGGTATCATGTTTCCCTTGTTGCTATGTAAGAGCATTATCTAATGTCTTCCTTATTGTCTGCTGATGTTTTGTAACATCATGCCTATTAGAAGATGTTCAAATCAGATCTAGGAAGGGGATACTTCTAAATATCAGTGAGTGAATCCTCCAGTGGACCTGAGCCTAGTTGAGGTGATTTTGCATACTGTCCAAGCTCTGGGATAGGCACCACCTCTAGTCCCCATTCAGGCACCAGATGTGGAACCTGGGGGGTGATCCTTGAATTTTTTTTCTTAAGAGTTATTTCACCAGAAACTAACAATTTTCCAAGGATCCACTGATCCTCAAACATTCTGAGGAATAGTTGGGAGGGATAGAACTTCTATTTGAGTACTTTTAGACACTATACGAGATCAAGGTGAAGTGTACCACCTTTGTATTGGAGGGACCAAGGAGGAGATGGTGGGATACGATTGTGACTGAAAAGAAACATGGGTGATTAGAGTGGAAGGAATTCAAGGTTATTTTTATTGTTCACTTCTATCCAGATTCAATGGTGTTGGCCAAGGCTATGGAGTTTTTTAATCTTGGGCAGGCTTATAGTATTGTGGAACCTGCAGATGTTTAGGGTACTTGCAGAAGTTCTTCCACAAATTTTCCACTCCATATAATGGCACGAGATCATCGGAACCTTCAGAAATTTTGAGAAAATATAATGATTCACATACAAAGGTGTTCCATCCATAGGAATTCAGAATGAAGCTTCTTCACATAATGGAAGAGTCTCTAGCATAAGTATATACTGGTCCAATAACTGTAAGTGGTACCATTACTATATCTTTGTCACTGGTGACAACTCTTTTTGATACGAGTGCATCTCACTCATTTATTTCAACTCATACTATTAATATACTTAATATTCCTATAGATATTTTATCTTGTGCAATAGATATTACTATACCCCTTGGTATAAAGAGAGAGCAGGGTCTCTTTAATCCCTCTTGTATCTTCTCTATATCATTTTTAAACTTTCTTGGAGTTTTTGTTTTGGTATTTGACATGAAATATCTTAACATAATATTCGGGATGGATTGGATAGTTACCAATAAATAATTTATTGATTTTTATCTTCAAGGGGTCTATATTACTACACCCAGTGGTGTGCCTCTTTTTCTTAAAGAAGAATGTGACCCAAGGTCGAGCAAGCCGGGCCTTCTTATCCAGAGTTGGGGAAAGTGATATCAATGTTTAATTTTGTTCTGGAGAAAGATTCAATGAGTAGTGGTCTCCCTCCAGTCATATTTGACTTTCCCGATATGTTTCCTTATTTTTTTTTGTTATTTACCACCGGTAAGAGAGGTTGAGTTTCCCAATGACTTGATGCTCGGTACTCAACTAGTTTCTTTTCCCTCTGGCCAAATGGCTCCAACTAAATTGAATGAACTAATTTATTAGTTGGATGATCTTCTTGAGAAATCATTTATTCACCAAAGTGTGTCATCTTGGGAAATGCTTGTTCTCTCTTCTATGAAAGCTGATGGTTCTCTGACATCTTTTTCTTCTTGAGATGATTCTTCTAGAACAGAAGGTTGTTTACCAATTCTGTAAGCATTAGAGACTTTCTTTATGGTGGGGAGACTGATTCCCAGTGTCTGTTCTCCAAATAGGGTTTTATGTGTTATAAAAATCGTAATGTTGCACCATTAGAAAAAAAGGATATAATGGGGGATTTCTATAATTTCCAATGGGTTTTGCACCTAGGAAGCACTAATATATTCTACTACTTGAAGCAACAGTTTTGGTGACCATGTATTCTTGAAGGTTTCACCCTAATTGGGTCATCGACTGCTTGAGAGGCAAGGGAAGATTTCTCCTTGTTTTGTGGGATCTTTAGAGGTTATTCATTAAGTAGGAAAAGTTTGTTCCCATTTATCACTACCACCCCATCTGATGTTGATACATAATATGTTTCATGTATATCAACTTTGAAAGCATTTATGTGACTCATCTCATGTTCTGAGTTGGAATGATCTTGAAGTGGAACCTGTTCTATCTGTGACTGAACAACTAATCATGGTTTTTGATTCTGAGACCAAGGTACTTCATGGGAGGATGATACCTATGGTCCATATGATATAGAATCATGGTCCTAATTCTCATGAGATGTGAGAGAGGGATGCACTCAAGAGAGAACAGTGGCATTGTCTTTTTTATGTGGAGGATTTTTCATACGCTTTCTGGGACATAAAGTTACTATGGTGGAAAGTTTGTAACATCCCATTACTATTTTAGGTATTCTTAAAACCTCTTATGTTAAATTATTATGTTAAATAGAAAAAATGGTTTATTCATGAAAAGTATCATTTTTTAAACACATCGCAGAATGGTAAAACGCCAAATTAATACTCTGTAATATTAAATTAAATATTTTCTGAGTTAAACAATAAGTATTTAATAGTTTTCTAGGTTTGGAAAGCCTCAGGGAAGATAGAATAAAATTATTCAATAGAATATAATAATCACACACTTTTTATAAAAAATATTTGGATAACTCCAAAACAATTCATCAATTGAAAAATCTGAGACCACGGTTATGTTTGAAATATAGTGTTACCCTAGGAGGTTTTAAAATTTGAAGGATCCGTACATTTGGATGTCTCTATCGTGAGATAAAGTTATTAAATAATATTTAAAATATTATTTATTAAAAATAATTAAATATCCCCCAAATGGTTTGTCGTATAGGAAATCGAAGACCACTGATGGGTTTGGACTGATTTATTTACTCTATATGAGGTATAACAATTATTACCATCATGCGTTTGGATGACTCTCTCACAAAAATAACACTTTTTATCTCAATTAATTAATTATTCTGATTTTTTATTATAAATCATTAATATCTCTCAAAACGTTCATCGTTTGAGAAATCTGAGACCACTATTGGGTCTTGAATGGGGTGTTTACCCTAGATGTGGTATAACATTCATGAGCAATGGGAATTTGGTTTGGTCACTTATAATTTCTATGTTATTTAATAATTATATTAAATAATTGATATTATTAATTTCATTTAATTATTAAATTAATTGAAAAAATCAGATACAAAGTTCACTCATCTTCAATAAGCACGTAATGCCATTTTTGACGATTCATGGATTCAAAAACACCATTTCTCAACTGTTTTAATGGGTTATTGAATTAAAAGTATTAATTCGATGAAATTAAATTGCCCATACTTAGTTTTTGGATGAATCTTTCATTAAATCAGGTGTTCCATTTTGAGTTATTGAATTCTGACTTTTTATAGGGTTTCAAATATTATAACTGTAAAATCCTGAGATTGGTGTAGCAATGAACTTTGTTCATCCAAAGTCCTTCAATTCAGTGTGCAACACCTATTCTCATGCCCCCTCATATGCATATGTATTTTTTTTTATTTTCTTTTTAATTTCTTTAATTTCTTTAACTTATTTTCTTCATTTTCTCCCTCCATCACAATTTCAAAAAAAAATATTTAAACCAAAATTTTATCAGAATAGTTCATGTGAGATTATCAAAAGATATTTTTTAAAAATAAATTATCAATATATACATATACATATACATACATATATATATATATATATATATTGATAATCATATCATGTGCTTAGGGATAATTTATTTAGATAAATTTATTAACGTATAATTTCATGGATTGTGAAAGGAAAATTTTAATGTAATTATCACATGTCTTGATTATCAAAATTTTCATAGGATAACTATGTTGATTAACAAATTATAATTATTAATATTATCAAATGATAATTTATTGAAATTATCAAAGGTTAGTTTTTGAAGCAATAATCACTAAATAAATGCAAAGTTTTATTAAATGATAATAGCATTATCAAAGGATATTTTGATATACATATATACATATATATGTATGTTTATATATATATATATATATATATATTGAAATATATATATTTGGAATATTATCTTTGTTCTCAAATTATTTTAGGGATATAATTATTGAACATGGTTTATAATTATTCTTATAGATATTTCTTACGATTTCATGTATTAACATAAAATGATAATCCAAAGATTATCCAAGAGAAAAAATGTAATATCACATGTGAAATTTTATTTCAAAATAAAATAACTCGCATTGGTTCTAGGACCCCTTGATGAACGTCGACCCTTGGTGTGTCAACGCTTATGATATTAAGGTTTTGAGGAGTTGCATTGAAACACACAAGGTGGTTTATCATTTCCCCAGACATTGGTGACCTTGAGGTAGGTGGTTCCATTTTGATTATCCAAATTGAGAATTCTCATATTGCTTGATTTATTTCAATTGTTGATTTAAATTCAATTCCTCTAATTTGATTTCAATTAAATTGATAAAACCATAATTCCAGTGAATCGATATATTTGAAATTATTTTGGAATAGAAAATTGGAAAACCCCCTATTATGTTGAATTGGGTGTTTTTATGGAAATTGGCCGATTTAAATTATTTAATTTAAATTCTGGATTTTAGGGAAATTATTTCAATTAAATTACTGAATTTAGTTGTGGAAATAAATTGTGTAATTATGGAATTGGTTTTGAATGGATTTCAAACTGGTGAAAATGGATTTAAATGATTTGATATAAACACAGTGGTTTTATCTTGTGAAAAAGGTATGTTTTTGAATAAAACTTGTTTTGGTTTTAAATGAAAATAAATTGGCACTTTTAAAATGGAAGAATGGGATTGATTGTATTTTTAATCTGTTTTAAAATATCTCACCCATCATGTAAGAGCTCATTCCAGCCTTAGGTAGTTGGTGAGTTATTTGGATACATTCTACGCTATGACAACACTCTAAAACATACTTGTGGCGGGTCACATACCTGATAGGGTTGTGATGAGTTTCCTTTATCTAGTTTCATATGGACGTGTGTATACACATTTTTCTAAGTTCACTTAGAAAGTGTGGAATCCTATAGCTGGTTAATACTATCGTACCTTTTGGTTAATGACCATGTTGCTCGCTTGTTTATTTATATTTGATATATAAATGTATTATAGTGTTTTTTAGAACTGCTTTACATGCCTGCTGAATTTATATAAACTATTTTATATAAATGTTTTACTTAATCCATTGTTTTAGAAATATTCCATCTCTTGAAAGTAAATCATGTCCTTTGAATGTATTTTCCATTATTTTGAAAATGTATATCTCGTTTTGTTTAAATATACTCATAAATTTCCAAACATATTTATTTTAAAAATTGAAATATTTTCCACGGATAATCTATATTTGGAATCTGTTATAGAATCATTGGTGGTATCTTACTGGTCTTAGGCTCACACCCTACTTTTGCCTTTAGGTGTTTGTAGACTTTCTTATTCCAGGTTCGATCAAAGGGAAGGGTTCTCTTGGAGGTGGATCCAGCTATTTAGCATTGGGCTTAGTGAGTTGTGGTCCTCGAGACCTTGCGTTATTTTCCCTATTTTGGTACTTTGGTTTAGTGCTTTGGACTAGTTTATGCCTTATTGACTTCTGGTACATTACTCCCAATGGAGTTTCTTTTGTTATGCATATTTTCCTGTTTTTTTCTTTCACATAGTTGGTGGAAAAAATTTTCCCACTTGCATGTCATGTGATGCCAGGTACTAGTAACTGACCTGTGGGGATCAGGAATTCCCTTTGGTCTATTTCAAGGATGGCTCGGTTATCAAGTTACCGGGGTACCTAGGCTAGTTTATGAAACAATCTCAAAACATTATTTGCTACACATTTTTTAATCACTAGGAACATCATCCTTGACATCCACCAAAATTAATATATAACAAGGGTCAGACCCCCACCCCCAATGGTCAATGGTTCACTCCCAACCATATGGATTCCCTCACACTTCTCATCAATCACAACTCCCATTATGTTTCATCACCACACATGTGTCACTCCTTCTGAACCACACTCATCCCATCCTAAAAACGTTTACCACAGATCAAGATTGGACCAACCCTATCAATGAACTCAAAATTGTCTATGAATTCACTGCCAATCACAGAGATAAAACTCTAATTCTATTTCAAAACCTCAAGTCATCATTCCCACAAGTGTCTCCTTGAATTATTTGGTCCTCAACTTGCTCACAGTTTCTCACTATTCCACCATCCAATGGTCACTACCCATAAACACACACTTTACCTCATGCATTGAGATTTTTCCTTGAAAATAAATTCTAACCCTCACTCTGCTCTTCCAAGGTATATTGAACCTCCAAAAAATCCTCTCACATGTTCTTACCCACTATACAACATGGTCTCATCTGAACCCAATAAGTATACACTTTCATAAAACTCAACCACACAAACATAATCATGTTCCAATGAGTCACATCCCATTGAACCTAGGTTCTTGTACCTAAAATATTAACTATAACTCTATTCATTTCAATCCCATATTACAAAAATTAATCCTTTATGCTTTTTTTATAAAAATAAAAATGAATCTCACTCATCAATGGCTTACCACATGATCACCTTCCACCCATAAGAAGGATTACTTTCTAATGTGACATGCAAAGGCTTAGCCCATGATCATCCACCACTGATGATAATTCCTCTCACCCATGATTTCTTTCAAAAATCCTAAGGAATATCACTCATAAAAAGTATTACCACATGATCACCTAGAACCCATTCACCATTCCAAAAATATAAGAATCTACCCACCCTCTACCCATCTTAGATCCAACCATCAAGGTTCTCGATCTAATGTCTGATCAGAAACCACACTCAAAAAAATTATGGCTAGTCATGAAACTGCTCTTCCCTATAAATAAAACCTTGAAAATATAATCACTCTAAGTGATTCACAAACCTTAAATAACAAGGCATATCAAGGAAATTTGATCCCATCCTTGGATCATCCCAAGGATTCCAATGCCTTCACTAACCCACCAAGGGTTCATTATACATTCCATGTACAAAGGGACTATATAGACATCATTAGAGAACATTCCCAAATAGGATACACATGACCAGTCATCAAATAAAATACCATGGTTTAGTTGAGTATAATGCCACCAAAAATTTATATGTGAATCAACATATAAGTTGTTGTTGACACTTTAAACAACTAAACCCTTTATTTTAGGTGAAATAAATCACATATAATCACAAAAATGTTATATAAATCCTATATTCCAAAAATGATACATGTACACAGGAATTTTAACACTATGGTTCAAGAGACAAATAAAAAATACAATCTAAAATAAACACATCATTATTACATAAATATCTCATCCATAGTATATAAATCAAGAATAAAAATATCAGGACCCTGGTATCTTGGACTTCCAACCATAAATATGTATAAGACTTGCCAGTATAAGGTTCAAAACAATCTCCAAAAAAATATTAAGATAAAATAAAATATGATTCAATACCATTTTTTCATGCTCTAGACTAATACCAATCACTATTGTCACACTTGGAGCATTACATGACCATAGGTGTGCTTCCCAGTATTCTAGAGGTTTTCAACTAGCATTAAGGGCCTAAATCATGCTTTATGAAGACATTGCCATCAAATAAAAGTAAAAAATATTATAAATAACCAAAAATCATCCACCAAAAACTATCATAGTATACATAAAAAATAAAATATATCCATCATATATCAAATGGAATGATGAATTCATGCAATCATACATCAATTTATTTCCATTGGTACAATCACTTTTACAAAAAAACAAAAAGAAAAATACAAAAGTATTATCAATTGAAAACCCAAAGAATAAATTCATCTCATCACCCTTAATCCCCATAAAGTTGATCTAGCCTGATCCAATTCACAAACTGTACTCAGAACTGTAATATAAATATAAGGTCTCCACATGCAGCAAGGTATTTTTTAGGGATTGAGAAATATATCTCAGTAGAGTATCATCAATTTCCCCTCATATACAATGTTATATACATGTATATTCATGAGGAAAATAAAAAAATAAACATAAAAGAATATTAGTTGGGTCATCATGTGATAAGTAGGAAACTATGACACTAGATCTTACCTATCTCAAAACATGACTAAAATGAATTCACATCATGACACACATATTAACCTGAAATCAAAGACTATGGGTATGGAACCATACCACATATTAAACCCTAATAAACTATGTGGAATGGGGTGTCATTCCAAGCTCGCACCACAACACTCTATCTTGGGATACGGTCCTGTAACCATGTCCCAGAACAAACCTTCTCAGTCAAGGTGATTTATGCCATCAAAATCTCACTCAAGTGGAGTAGAACATCTATATCTTAGTCACTACCTTATCACTCAAGGTAGGGCCCATCATCTTTATCCAAACCATTTCACACCCTAAAAAACATTATCACTCAATATTGTCGAGGAAAACATTTTCTCACTCAAGTTGAGAACATTATCCAAACTACTAAATTATCACTCAAGGTAGAGTCCAATATCACATCACAACATAATCCAACCATATAAATCAAGGTATTTCATGCTAAAACCTTATCCCCCAATGTTTGGTTGTTATCATGAACACTACCTTATCATATAAGGTAGGGTATGATATCATATCACAACCTAATCACTACCTTATCAATCAAGTTAGATCCCTCTTAGTGCCTTATCACTCAATTTGAGGCCAAAATTTAGTCACATCATCCAGAATACACACAACTAGACACACACAATCAACAAAAAATAAGTCATACAACCCATCCCATAAGCTCACCAACTCTTCACCAGGGTACTTGTCACTTGATAACTATCACCATGTCTCAAATATTATCTCTTCATCCATCTAGAATCATAGAATAATCACCTCAATACTATCTAAATCACATAATAACATCATGTTGAACCTCCTTGAATTCTCACCACACCCATAATAGTGTTCATTGGGATTATCATACTTATCCCAATCTCTAATAATTGGGAAAAAGTTGTTTCCAACACCCCCACAATGTTCTCTCTGACCATAGGCCCTATCTAACCCAAGCCTCAAGATTCCAGTCCAATACCTCTTCTAATTATGCATCATTGGTTGGACCAACTAACCAGGGACCATCTCAAGATGACTCGCACTAATTACCTTGGCATCCTGATGATAAGTACTCTAAACTAACCCCATGAACCTCACTTAGGTTCCATATCACATCTCCCTTGGGAGATATATCAATCCCATCAACTTAAAGAAAACCTCCCATCACCCCACATCTAGTACTAGAGAATTTATCCCACTCATTATGCACACCAATACACCCTCAAGAGGGTGTCCCTCACCAAGCATGAGATGTATAGTCATGTAACCTATCATCTCAAGGCTTATGACTCTCATTATTGTCCAACTAGACTTAGAAACTATCTTAAGCTATTCAATTCTGGTTTTTCATCCTAAGGCCTACCTGAGGTCTCTTGTCAACTCAATTAGTAACTTATACCCTTAGAAATATAATCATTGAGTGTCTCCATTTTATAAAATAAACACTGGAGAACCTTCTATACATATAGAAAGGAATCTATCAACCTTTATCTCTAAATAGGTGACTCTAAATCCATATCACTTACCCAACCCCATGAATTAATGTCGAAATACACACCCATGAATCAATAACAAAAGGATTTTATATTAAAGGGACCACCTACCTTAATCACAGATCACAGAGTTACCATCTTCATAATACTCAACTCATTCTCATCCAATCCTTTTCATATATCATATAAGCTCTAATAAACACTCTATAATCAATCTCAAGTCAATAAATTAAAATAATTAAATATATAAAATTATAATTAATTATTCAATTCAATTAAAAGAGTCATGATCACCTTAAAACACACTAGGAATCACTACATCACTAAAACCTCATGAAACATTGTGTGTTCATCATTATGGTATGTCCTCTATATTTGATAAGAAAAATACCAATAATTTCAGCTTGATTTTACCATGATTCGATGGAATCAATTCAAAAATCTAACTAAGAGACTTTCAAATCAATGGCTAATAGAGGATGAGGATAAAAAAGTAAAAATGGTAAATCATGTCTTAAATAATCATGGAAAATGTCAAAGAATAACCCCTCTCTAATAGAGATTGAATGTGGAAATAAGATGGGGAAGATCTGAATAAAAGGCACTCCTTGTATCTCCCCTCAACCTAAAACCAAGGGGGCCCAACCTATAAATTATAGGTCTCTCCCTATTAAAAAAACAAGCTAGGTACATGGTCATATTGTGAACATGAGTTTCATGCCATGATTCCTCCTCTATGGAACACAATATGGTGTGGCCCTCACGGTTATGGTGAAACTATCCCGCAAATGGTAGAGTGTTTGATTCCCCTACATTCCACCCTCATGGTCGCACTGTGAGAAATCCTCTCTATGGGATCCTAATAGTGTAGCCTCCTATTGTTGTTATATGGACTCTCTAACTTCATACTACCATACTAGGGTACTCCTACCATAACATAACCTCCCTCCCATGGTAAGCCATCACATCATGTCTAAAGGTACAATGGCATGACTTTCATTTCCTTTAAAAAACATCCAAATGAATGTATAAGGTTTTCTAATATATTAGGAATGGGGAATCATCACCATATAGCAGGCTCGATCATAGTGTAATTCTCATATGTAATAAATTTTTCCTCTCCTAAAAAAATTTCACACACACTAGTCACGCCATGACACCCATTTGTCAGGGTGTGACCTTTCCTCTATAATAAAATTCTTTAAGGGGTCATCCTAACCCTGCTATGACATTCCTCTAATCATATCCAAAAACTTGTCCTTGAGATGTTTCAACCCTAAAAATTCTAATCTCAATCTTGATTCTTGAAACATCCCCTTCTTTAGAACCAAAATTTAAAATTTCCTCAACAAACATCAACCCATAAATTCATAGGTCAATACATTAAAAAAATATGTATATAGAAGGTATACATATAATGCATAATTTTGTACATGCTTAAATTATATACATTACAACATTAAAATTATATACTTATAAATTATAAGATATACAAATATAAAGTATAAAAAACAATAGATATAAATCCTATGATTTATATTACATTTTAAAATATTTAGAAATAATAAAATTGGTATTTATAAATGTAATTTTATAATATATATACAGTTATGTAGATATTTCAAAAAATTAAATATTTTTTGTGTAGATATATAATTTTTTTGTGTGTGTAAACATAGAAATATATAGGTATATATATATATAAAGTTTCAAATTTAAAACTATAAATTTTAAAAATATTCTTCAAAGTTATGATTAATACATAAATGAAGTGTACAAAAAAACATTTTTTAAATGAACATACTTACTATTATGTGTATATGTGTTTATTTATATAAAAATATATAAATTTATACACACACAAACAAATATATATATATATAAGACACACATTTATATGTGTGTGTGTGCATAAATATGTTCACGTGGTTATGTAAAGAACAACAAAAAAATCATAGAATCAAGGATTGAATTTACAAATGAAAAAAGGAAGAACAATAAAAAATTCCCAATAAACAATCCATGATCACTTGAGAAAGAACCAGATTCAATGCACAAAGTTAAATAGTATAAAAATATTATTTTAAAGTAATAAAAAATTAGGATATTCACTAGATTAATAAATTTTTGTAAATATATACCAATTGATGTAGCGAGAATTTGAAAAAAATGAAAAAAATGAAAACCTGAATGACCTAGAAACTGTTTTAAAAATGTGTCGAATCACATACCATAGGTTTTTGAACTCAAATAGACCAAAATATTTTCTAGATAGATTGTAAAAGGTATTCTTTCCAGAGGCTTGAGGAACTAGGTCAAGAGGTGATGCAGTAATGTTTCTTTTATAAAGGATCCTAAAACATTATCATTGTTTCCCAAAAAAGGCTGATAAAAGTGTCTTTTATTAGCACTTATAAAGTTTCATTTTATCATCGCTCATTTTATCACTAACAAAAGAATATTTTATTAGCTCTAAAATTAGTTCTCATAAAACTCAGAGTTTAGTCTTACGTATCTTCTCAACGATCCATTTTAATCTTATGTCATCTTCTCAGAAGAGCCATTTTAATGTTATTTTTATAAAAAATATATTTTATATTTAATAATATATTAGTTTTAAATTAATTACATGAAAATTATAAATGCATAATTATATTCGTGATATATCATTAATTATAAAAAATGTAAAATTAAATAAAAAAATTAAAAACTATATTTAAATAGACTTATAGTTGATAGGTAAATATATATTATTAATATATAAAAAATATAATTAGTTATTTTTTTCAAAATAATAATTATTAATAATGTTTTAATATTATTACTTATATTTAAAAACATATTATTTAATATATAAATGAATAAATATTTTCTAGGATATATATATAATTTTTTTGTGATTAATTATTTGAAATACGCTAGGGTCTAAGCCCCTTTATTAATAAAATAAAAAAATATAATAAAGAGAGGATGTGGTCAAACATACTATTCATTCCCTCAATCAAAATCCAATAAACACACAACCCATAAAAAATGGGCATTATCCCTTCAATCATGTTGATTATTTTTTAGAAATAATGCCTGTGATAGAAGGTTCATGTTGTGATATGGGAATCGTTCACCCTAAGCATGTAGGTTACATCCTTATCTCCAACTTTTATCCCTTTACTATTGATATCCCAATCCATGTTAACCTTTTTAGAATTGGAGGCATACATGAAAGGATTATCAAGTTCAAAATAGGTGTAAGCTTCCTCCACTATATCCTCATTCACAACTTCTTATATATGTATTTTTGGTTAATCAAAAACAAGAGTAGTGAAAGAGTTTTATATAAAAATTCCTCTGCTCCCTTAAAGAGAGGAAAAATCAAAAAGATTATTGAGTAGTTTATCCACAACCTACAAAATTATATTCTTACTTCTCAAAGGGGTCACAACCCCTTTTCTATTAGAAGAAACCATCTTATTTGTTTACTAGGGTTGAGTTACTGGTTCCCTTGAAACAAACTTCTATCTTTAACCAATGGTGGTAGTTTCATTTCTCATGGAAACATCCTCCTTCCTATTGAGATGAGCAGTGTCAACCCTTTATGGTTATATTAGATGCATCATTCATGGTCTATGTAACTAAAGTGACCAAAAATTACTTGTGAGAAGTTGTAACATCACTGGAAATGTCCTTAGAAGAGCTCACAATTTGGGAATTCATCCCCTAGAAATTCATTTTAGAGATTGAATTTTCACCAGGTCCCAACTTAGAAGGGTGTCTTGTAGTTACCTTGGAGTATTCCTCCATTTTTGAAGAATTCAACCTCAACTCAAGATGTTGAACTACCATACCACTTGAAGTAGGATAAGGATCAAATATAGGAGCCTCATTTTTCACAGTATAGTCTTCACCTATATCATATATATTTGGTATCACCATTCCATTCAAGGCATTAGTTTTGAGTTATTCTCTTTATAACTAACCCTTGAATCCTAGATAAAAGTTTTTGGAGGACCATAAACTGGGGATATTATCATTTTAGAAGGTGATGGAGCAACTACAACTAGACATGGTATCTTCTAAAAAACACCACAATCACCCCTTTTATGGGGCTTAATTGCTCATGTGTGGTCAAGGTATCTTTAGGATATAGATTTTGGTTAGGACTTGAGACCTAAAAAACATTTTGGACTTCATTGTATTCTATTTTATATGGTAGTAATATGATAGGGATATCACTTCAAATGATTTATTTCCTTTACAAGTTGAGGTAATAAATATTTCTACTTCACTACTAGAAATTATAATCTCTTCACCTATTCAAATCGGGGCCTACTGTTAGTGGTATCCATTGGTGACCATGACCACCTACCAATGGCAGTCACTAACCCAAATAAAAAACTATATATCCCCCACCCCATCCCATCATGCACCCTTACCGTACCCTCACCCCTCCACTACATTCACCCTAACCCTCTCTACACCCAGATCCTCCACTGTCACACCCATAATCATTGTCACCATAACGAGAGCCATTGATGCTACCCATCCTCCCTCCTAACGCTCTTTGCCACACTTTTAACCACTTTTGTAACACCCAAAGTCGCCACCACTGCCTATCCTCTGTCACCTCCACCCTCTCTTATAACCCTTTCTACACCCCCTGTAGAGGCCATCATTTCCACTTATGTACCCTCTCGATCCTCTCCCTTACCCTTTCTAAACCCCTTCCGAAGTTTCCACCACCATCACCTTGGATTTCATTCATTGACGTTCTCACCTCTCTACCATTTCTTGCAATTAGACTATTGTCATCCCCTCCACTCACTATTTTCCTAGATTCATCACACTATTAGAGGTAAACCCTTTGATTCTTCATTATTTTGAAACTGCATATATTTTAAGGTTTTAATTTTTATAATAAACATGTATGGATTATCTTTCTTTGAAATTTAATACATAATTTCTTACACCTCATAATTGAATATTCAGCAACCATTTGACACTAATATATTAAAAATAGCCAAATAACATAATTTTATAGTCTATTTTTTTAAACTATAGCTTTAAGATAAACATTGGTCATATATTAATATATGTGTGTGTGTGTGTGTTTGATCTTTTTTTCACTCTTTAAATTTTCTTATTATCCATTTCCTTATAAGTGACTCTCAACAAAATATTTAATCATGTGAAAAAGAATAATTTAAAAAATAAAATATATAATTAATTAAATATGACTTAAAATTTTATTATCATGTCAACTGTGAATTGTTATTTTGTTATTTATGAGTATAAATTTAAGTCCACATGAAATTTTTTAGTCTTTATTATAAATATATTTTGTGATCTGAAATTATAAAATTGCATGCAATATGAAGTCTTGTGTAAATTTCACTACTTTTTGTAAAGATATGAATATGGATAAGTGTTGTTTTGATCTTAAAAATATAATTTTTAGAGAATATTTTTAGGTAATTATATAGATTATTGATTTAATTAGCGGATTTAAAAGTGAATGTATATGTTTTCCATGTAGAAAATGTGAAAACATATATCAATTCACATGAGATGCAGTGAGGCTGAACCTATTCTTGAATAGGTTTCTAAAAAATTATAAGATTTTGACTCATCATGGTGAATAATATATTATTTTTCATCATATTGAAATAATTCATATGGATGTTGATGTGAGGATGAATAATTTGATGCATGAAATGATTACTGAAATAGTATGTGGGTTGGATCCTAAAGGAATTAACATATAAAATGTTGAGACTGGTGTTATCAATTTGTGCTCTAGTGAAAATCTTGATTCATTTAGGTTTTATGAAATAATTTATCATTCATAAAATGAATTATATTCTAGGTTCACTGCTTATAGTAAATTTTCATTTATCATTGAGTTATTTTACTTTAAGGCTCTGAATTGGTAGTAAAACACATCCTTTCGCATGTTGTTGGTTTTTTTGAAAAAAGTACTCTCTGACCACCACCAAATATATTTTTATTATAAATAAGAACACTTTTATGGAGAAAGTTCAAAACCTACAAGTACACCCTTTCCATCAAACACTATATCACATTAAAAAATTATTAAAGACCAACTTAAAAACAATAGACATACTATCCTTAAACAATTTTTAGAAGAGATATGTTACTTCCTTTCCAGGGTTATCTTTGATGATGCATTTGAAATGGGATTCCAACTTCCCCCACGCTCGCAAGAACTCCTCCTCGTATATTTTCTTGTTGTTGAAACCTTTGTCTAGGATTTGGTGTTTTTTGTAAATCCACTCACTTTGTTCCTTGTTCATGTCAACTTGTATCAGTATTGATTTCATCAGTTCTGTAGTCTTAGCAGAAGCATGGATGTCTACCACCTTATCATCCATCCCCACCTCTGAATGCACTAGCAACTCCCTTGGATCTTCCCTGATCATAGAATTCCCTTCCTTCTCCCCATTAATCCCTTTCACTTCCACCTAGACTGGTGAGGCCAATTCACTCACTTTCACCTCCTCCTCCACAACACCTATCTTGTCAGTTGGCCCGGTTCTTACCTCCCTCTACATACCCAGAGACGCATCCTCCTTCACCATTTTTATCACCTCCTCTTTATATAAGATCCCCTCCTCATGTCAATCTCCTTCCTGAGAGGGTTCATTCTCATATAACTTGGTGACCAAAACTGGATGGCCATCCACTCTCCCCACTAATTGGGACTCGAGCTCCTTGGGTTTCCCCTCTTTTTTAGCCAACCAGGTCTCCATCGATCTAGGTAGAAAAGAGTAGTCATTTCTACCATTCGGTGAAAAGTACTTTCTAATGATTTTAAGATTCATGAGTTGTATTACCATGCTCATAATATGATAGAGAACTTAGGTTTATATACGAGACCATAGATTCATGTAAAAATAAATGTTTTCTATTTATAAAGGAAAATTCCCATTTAGATAATTGTATGATGTGTGACTCTTCTAGGTAGAGATATAAAATTGGAAATAAAATTCATCAAAGTTGGATTAAGAAATAGGGGAAACCAGTTTTTTTAAAGAAAATACATTTATTTACACGAATCCCAAGATTGAAAATATTATTTAAGTCATATAAATTTTCTAAATTAATGTTATGGCATGTGGAAAGAAATAAAGAAAGTGAAATGTTAGCCCACCCAGAATACTATCTTTCATGGAAGGAATACAATCAGAGGCACCTTGACTTTGCTAAAGATTGTTTTAAGGTCATATTGGGGTTGGTATAATATGCTTTCAATCCATTCATTTCTATGGTTGGTGCAACTCATAGAACATGGCATGTGGTGTTGGTTCCATATAATCATCCTTCATGGATTTGTATGAAACAAGAATTTCTATTACTTTTTACTCTTATTTATAGATCTATAAGTTTAGGGGATACAATTTATGTTTACCTTATTCCATTGATTGATGATCTCAATGAATTTTTGGGTGATGGTGTGATGACTTACAACTATGAAATGAATGAAATGTTCAGACTATATGCTATTTTATTGTGGACAATCAATGACTTATCATCTTGTTGAAAATTTATCATGTTGGAGTATAAAGGGGTAATTTTATTTTCCTTATTACAATAACAGTAATAAAATTATAAATGGATTAAACAATGTAAAAAATAAGAATGTTTGGTTTACAGAAATTTTCTTCCCACTCATCAAAAGTTAATAAAGAATACATTGGCATTTTATGGTTCTAGAGAATTCAACCCAGCACTAAATATCATGATAGGAGTGGAAATATTATCATACACTAATAAGGAAAACATCCCCATGATATATAAATTTTAGGATTTAGTGTCTTGTCTATTTCCCAATATTCATGGTGTGGGTTGATAGAACATTCACAATTGGAATGAGAAAGGTATTTTTAAAGTCTCCCTTGCATGAAAATTAACAAAATAATTCATAATCTATATGTCATGAAAATTAAAAAAAAATGTTTCTGATAATATATTGTGGTCCATTTTGGGTGTCGGTGGTAGATCAAAGGACCTTGTCAATGCACAATGTAATATATAGGAAATGGGTTTAAAGAAAAAATTGCATTTATATTTGGGAGATGAAAACAAGGAATACATTCCTATTACATGGTATATGATGAGTAAAAATTAGAAAGAGGGGTTTATTTTCATTTTAAGATGCTCAAGGTGTATAGTGGATACTCTCCTAATATTTCCATGTGTGTGAATGTAAAAAGTATGAAAATTTAATGTTTGAAAATTCATGACAATCACATAATACTTCAGTTATTGATTCTAACCACAATTCATGATTGTTTATTTCCAGATTTTTTCAAACATTGATTAAGATGAGTAATTTTTTTAGATAGATTTGTTAAATAAATCAACGAATGGGTGCTTTAAAATTTTATAGGATATAATTTAAATTTTTTTGTCACTTACAGAAACTATTCTCACCCTCATTTTTCGATGTTATGGATCACTTGATAATGTATCTAACTAATGAAGAAATGTATGTTGTTCCAATGTAATACTGTTGGATATATCCAATTAAGTGGTATCTGAATACATTGAAAGGATTTTTATATAACAAATCTCATTTGGATCCATCAATAGCCAATGGTTATTTGATGGATAAGTATAATAATTTTTCTATAGAATATCTTATAGATGTTAAAACAAAAATTGATAAGACCTCTTGGATCCATGATGGTCTAGTTCGATAAGGAACGATATTTTATGTGGACAACATTGAGTGGGTACATACTCATTAATATATCTTGTTTAATAATTCATCAATTGAACCATTGATTCAACAAGTGTCTTATTACTTTTATTATTTAACTTTTACATGTTTTTACATATATAATTTTATCATTTAAACATGGTGTTATCATTCTTAGGAAACACATTAATGAGATAAAATAAGAGATGCCTCGGATTCTCTTATCGGACGGCATTATGGAAACAGATGTGTAATGTTTTATAGTTTTGTTAAAACAAAATATCTCCCATTATGGGGTTAAAATGAGAAAATTACTTATTATTGATATGAAAATATTATATAAAATTCCACATATCATTTGTGATCTATTATAATCAACTATACATTAACCAGATGCTCGGATTGGTCGGTACAATTTAAAGTACATTTTCACATTTATTACTATTTTTTTAATAATGGTAAAATCACATGTTTTGGGTTCAAAACCAACAAAAAAATCTCTGATTAATATGAAATATTAGTATAATTATATTTAGTTCATTTATAATTTTCAAGAATCATCGACATCTATATGAGATACATAAATTTATCAGTATGATCAAAAGTGATGTTTGTCCCTCAGATTTGGAGTTATGTAAAAAATCATGTAAAAGGGTTCAATACTAATAAAACACACATGAATTGACATGAAATAATGTGATAATTATCATTGATCTATTTTTTATATGTAGAAATAAACAGCATGTCCATTGGATGATCGGCTCTCCCGGTATGATGGGAAATGATGGGTAACATTGTTTAGTGTTATTAAAGTAACATATCTCTCATCAGGGGGTAAAAATGAGAAAAAAAAATTATTGACATTAAAAATGGAATGGAATTCCTTAAATAATATGTGATCCATTTGAATCAATTTTTATAAATCTGATGCCTAGATTGGTCAGTACAATTAAAAGTTCATTTTCAAATTTATTACCATTTCTATAATGATCGAAAAATCATATATATAGGGTCAATACCAACCAAATGAGATCTCATGGAAAACTAATCTTTGGAAAATTATATTTAATTCATTTAAAATCTATAGGAATCATCACCATGTGGATCTAATACCTGAAGTGCTCGGTATGATCGAAAGTGGTGTTTATCCCTCAAATTTGGAGTTAAGTGTCAAATGATGTAAAAGGAGTCAATATACCAAGAAGAATCACTTACATTGGCATGAAATCATGGTATAATGATCAATAATATATTTTTATCTATAGTAATCAACACTTCATCCATCATATGCATTTGTTTCTTGATATGATGCAAAAAGACAGGCAACATTGTCTTGGATTATTAAAATGACATATCTCCCATCATGGGGTAAAAATGAGAAAATGAATTATAAATGAAATGAAAATCTAGGATAAAATTACTATAATCATATTTGATCTATTATAATCAATCGTGTATCAATCAATTTCCTGGATTAGTCAGTATGATTAAAATTTCATTTTCACTCTTATTACCATTTTTTAAAAATGGGAAAATCATGTGTGTTGGGATCAAAATCAACCAAAACGAGCTATAATTGACCTGAAGTCTTAGTAAAATTATACTTAATTAATTTAAAAATTTTCATGAATCATTATCATGTGGATCCAATAAATGAGTTCAATAGTATGATCGAGAGTGGAATTTATTCCTCAAATTTATTGTTAAAGTGAAAAAATAACATAAAAGTTTCCAATACTAAGAAAACACACATGGATTGGCATAAAGTCATGGTATGATGATCACCGGTCCATTTTTTATCTATAAGAATCAATCCTACATCCATGATATTCTCATATCACCATATATGATAGAAAATGATGGATAATGTTGTCTAGTGTTATTAAAATGACATATTTACCACCATTAGGTAAAAAATGAGAAAGAAAATTTTGATTGAAATTAAAAATTAGGAGAACATTCCTCAAATAATTTGTGACCTATTTGAATCAACCACACATAGATCTGATTCCTAGATTTTTCAGTACAATTTAAAGTAAATTTTCACATTTATTATCATTTTTGTAATAATGGGAAAATCATGTGTGTAGGGGTCAAAATAGACCAAAAATATTTGATTGAAATGAAATATTAAAAATATTATCATTACATAATTTAAAATATATAATAATCATCGACATATGAATCGGATAGATTAATTGTTCAGTATGATTGAAAGAGGATTTAATCCCTCGGATTTGGAGTTAAGTGAAAAATAATGTAAAAGAGGTCAATAATAAAAGAACCTCTTAGATTGACCTGAAATCATGAGATAATGATTACCAAGATTTTTTTATCTAATAAAATAAATTCTGAATCCATCATATGCTCATTTTTCTTATTATGATGGATAACGATGGGTAACCATGTCTAGTGTTGTTAAAATGACATATCTCCCGTCATAGAGTTAAAAATGAGGAAAAAATTATGATTGATGTGAAAAGATAATAGATCATTTCTTGAGTCATATGTTATCTATTAGAATCAATCATGAATCAATATAATTCTTGGATTAGTAGGTACAGTTAAATTTCATTTCCACATTTATTACCATTTTTGTAATAATGGGAAAATTGTGTGTGTAGGGGAAAACCTTAAAAAAATAAGTTCTGATTGACATGAAATATTACTAAAATGACATTTAAATAATTCAAAAGTATATTGGAATTATTGACATGTAGATCAAATACTCGAATTGGTCAATATGATTTAAATTGGTTTTTTGTCCCTTAGATTTGGACTTAAGTAAAAAATCACATAAAAAGTCCAATACAAATAAAAACAATTTCATTGACATAAAATAATGGTGGATTTGTAATCCAGATGTTTTATATATATATGATTCAATTCCATATCCATCGGATTATCATTTCGCTTGGCATGATGGAAAATTATGGCTAACGTTTTTTAGTGTTATTGAAATGACATATCTCCCATCATAAAGTAAAAAATGAGAAAAAAATTTGATTGATGTAAAAAGAATGTAGAAAATTTTTGCAATCATGGTTTATCTTCTGGAATCAACCGTGTTTCAATCTGATATTTGGATTAGTCAGTGCAATCTAAAGTACATTTTTACATTTATTACTGCTTTTTGTAATAATGATCAAATCATGTGTGTAGGGTTAAAAACATATCAAATGAGTTCTGATTGAAATGTATTCTTAGTAAAATTATCTTTTATTAATTTAAAATCTATATAAATCATTTAAATGTAGATAAAATACATGAATTTCTCGGTATGATCAAAAGTGTTGTTTGCCCCTCAGATTTGGAGTTAAGTGAAAAATCATGTGAAAGGATCCAATACCAAGAACATGAACTTTTATTGACATGAAACCATTGTTTAATGATCATCAAGATTCTTTTGATCTATAGGAATAAATTTCGCAAACATCAAATGCTCGTGTCGTATGGTATGATAGAAAATGATGAGTAACATTGTCTAGTGTTATTAAAATGGCATATCCCCCATCAAGGGTCAAAAATGATAAAAACAACTTTTTATTGATTTGAAAAGGTATGAGAACATTCCTTGTATCATATTTGATCTATTGGAATCAATCACATGTAAATATGATGCATGTACTGGTCAGTATAATAAAAAGTTCATTTTCTCATTTATTATTGTTTTTATAATGATGGGAAAATCATGTGTTTTGAGATCAAAACCAAACAAACAATATCTTATTGACATAAAATCTAAGTAAAATGGTCTTTAATTCATTTAAAATATGTAGGAATCATCATCATGTCGATCAAATACTTGAATTTCTTAGTTTGGTCAAAAGTGGTGGTTGTCCCTCAAATTTGGGGTTAAGTGTCAAATCATAAAAAAGTGTCTAATGCCAAAAAATCAAAATTGAATTGGCATGAAATTTTTGGAGAAGGATCATCAATCCTTTTTTAATCTGTAGGAATCGACACTGCATCAATCGGATGCTCGTGTCACCTAGTATGATGAAAAATGACGAGAAACATTGTCCAGTGTCATTATAATGACATATCTCAATTTATGTGTTCAAAAATGTAAAAAGGGATTTTTTTATTGACATGAAAATCTAGGAGAAAATTATTTTAATCATATTTGATCTATTTTGATCAACTTCACATCAATATAATGTCCAGATTGATCGTTATTCTATAAACTTGGTTTTCAAATTTAATAGTCATTCCTTAATTCATAAATAGTATAATTAGATATTTCATATTTTATTTTCATCATTTATTTATTTATAATGTTTTATATACATAACACTATATAATCTTTTTTGGTTATTTTATATATATTAACTGAATAAATTTTATTTTAATGTTAATTATATTAATTTGAATTTTCTTTGTTTTATTGTTTTTTATATCATAACAATAGGTTGATTCAAGTAAATATGGAAACTTCAAGTGGATCCCCTCTCAATATTCACTTGGGTCCTCTAAGACAAATATTTTCTGCACTCAGACTTCAAAGGTTCCATCCTTGGGCCATTCCTGAGCTTCCTGTGGAGGAGCTTTTTGGGGTCCCATGTTCTGCTTATTCAAGGCATGTATTGGAGGATTTTCAATGGTGATAGGTTGGATATTTGGAATGACCCTTAGATGAAAGACAGAAGTGGTTCTTTATCATTGTCTATGTTTTATTGGATTTGAAAATACAAAGGTTCATTATTTATTCATTGGTAATAGAAACAGAAAAAGCACTAAAACCTTGAACGAATGGTTTAATGAGTGAGACTAGAATATTCTTTTGAGTATTCTATTTTCATGGGAGATGGGGGACAACTGGATATTCTGGATTAAAACTTCCTTAAGCACATATTCAGTGAAATATGGAAATTCCATGGTCTATGATTTCTCAGAGCCTGAGTCAGCGGTGATCTGGAAAACCATATGGCATCTTTTGATTTCTCCCAAGGATCGATTCTTCTGGTGGAAAGAATTCACTCTCATTTTCACTATTATGGTGTTCCTAAATACTTTTTATTAGTCTAATGATCCATATTTTATTATATGTATGTTTTCATTGGAATTTGAAATTCACGTGATTTTTTAATGCTCAGGAGTCGTGGGCATTTGGTATTGTCAAGAAACAACCCGGGTCGACCCTAAACCGATCACCCGAGCCGTTCTGTGGCATGGCCCGAAGGGTGTTCCTGATCCCCACAGGATGGAAACTAGTTTTGGGAATCAAAACTAACATGAGGTAATGATTTGGACCATAAAAAGTGGTAAAAAGATAAATAAAAACTATGATAAAATAAAACTCACAACGGAAAGAAAGTAAAACTGCACATGCCTCCACGTGACCTTCCAAGTCACCACCCAACCAAAGGCTGACCTTTCTCTAATAATGATTAATCCAACCAAATGAACCTAATAAAATGTAACCTACAACTGAAATGATAAAATAGGCATGAGCATAAAATTTCTTAGTAGGGATTCCAAAAAACCACAAAATCCATGCATTTTCTAATTCCAAAACAGACCAATAATACTAGTTTGAACTACATTTATAAAAAAAGAAGGTTTTCACACATACAATTCATTTTACAAACTACCAATCACAATTCAATTTCCCCTATAATTTAAAAACAAGGAAAAGAAATAAAGAGTTGAGCACACAAACTTTTCCAAAATAGCTACTTTGGAAAAAAAATTAAAACCAACCACACATACAATGTTTTTCCAATAAAACACCAAAACCAAGTACATGGGTATGATTCCACACACACACATCAAGGGAAATGGTATTAATAGTGCTCGTATCAAAGGATCATGGAAAAACTAGGAACTTAGAGGAAGACCAGAATGTATTATACATGTGACTCATCCTGAAGGTATGCCTACTCTTGATGACGTCATAACACCCCAATGCTTGGTGTTTCCCTACCAGACCTAACCGAGGGTCCCAATCCCCTAGAAGAGAAAATTCTATACTAAGGGCCACTAGCTAGTGTGTGGTCTAAACTAGTGCAATAATCGTTCTCAGTAAACCCCTTTGTTATGCTAAGTTTTCATGCTATGTTCACAAAGAGGTGTGCCACACTTTCAAAAAACAAGCCATATATATATAACCAAGAATGTCACATAATCCGGAACCACAATGACCACCTCATGATTAGTCTCATGCCTTAAAATAAATATTCACAAAAGGAGGCTCATACTGAGGACCCTCTTGTCTCATGATCAATAGATGAGGCAAGAGACCTAACCCAAGAGGGGTCTTCCAACATACCTTTTTAAAGATTCCAAACAAGCCTTTAGATTTACCTCATTCGACCATTTACCAAAACATTTAGATTTTTTTATAAAATAGTGATAAATTTCATTTCTTATAAACATGGTCAAACTGACCAAAACATGCCAATATTATTTCACAAAAACATGCATTTACCAAAACACGCATTGACAAAAACATGCCAAAAAATAAAAATTTACGAACCATTTTTGAAACAACATTAAACACTAAAATATGTTTCAAACCAAATGGTAAAACCTTAAAGAACCCCTTAAAAACCATGTTTTCCATAAAAAAACTTAAAGCAATGCTTTATAAGACATCATTTAACACTCTCCTTAGAAACCACGCAAGGGGACCAACATTATTTGAAAATTTAAAATCCATTTAGGAGAAACATGAAACTTTAGAAAACATGTAAAATGGTCTCTTAACCAGATATAACCAAGAATGCACCCAAATACCTCAAATTCATCAAGAAAACGGTGTTCCTTTCAAAACTCACACCAAACCATATTCACTATGTCTTTCAAAAACTCTAAAGTGATGGAAACTTTATAAAACAAACCAAAAAATTTATCAACAATTACACGAACAAGGCAAAAAATTTATATAGAATTTAATAAACAGACCAAGTTATTTTTAAACAGTTTTATAACGAATCAAATAGTTTATTAAAAAAATTATTAATAGATCCATCAAATTACACAAACTAGAAAACACTATACACACAACTGTTAACAAAACCAACTAACATGAAAACACTATAGAATATTGACCAATTATTTTTCAAGACAAAAATCAAGTAAAAGAATTAATTAAAACACACAAGCATTAAATTGACCTATTTGGAAAAGAAAATGCAGATTCACCTACCTCAATGGTGTGAAAACGTGGCGTTGCTTCCGTGGAAAGAGGAACAACCTCATGCACACCAATTACACACCTAAAATAATTAGAAAAGTGGGACATACAACACTCAGGATGTTAATACTTGGCCAAATCAAAGAAACACACCCAAAAAGAATGAAAAATGAACAAACCTATGTCATGGGTTGTGAACATGGGGTGTGTGCTGGAAAGGTATGTTGCTGGAGTCGAATCACACCAAGGCGAGAAGGTCACTGGGTTGGGACGTGCTAAGAAGGGGAGCTCACCGAAGAACACTATGACTAGACGGAGTGGGCGGTTGGAGTGGGAGAGGGTGAGCGGAGCGTGGCTGGTCGGCGCAAGGTGGAGATGAGGTTTGGGCTCTGATAGTGAAGTGAAACAGTGGCTGGCGGAGCAAGGCTGACACTAGGGTGTAAAGCGAGGGCGGTGAGGGCCTACAGGGGGCATGAGGTCGGGGAGCAGGTAGGAGGTCAGGTGTGAGGAGGGTACCAGTGGTGACTGGGGAGCAGGATAGAGTTTGAGTGTGCATGGGGAGGGTGAGGTTAGTGACCTGGTGCACCAGGAACAGAGGGATAGATGGGCTGTCTAGTTTGGGTTGTCGGAGGCGCGATGAGGGGCGAGCACAGAGGGGGTCGGGTGCACGCCGCGTGAAGGAGGGGTAAAGGGTGCATGAGGCAATGGGAAAACCAGGGGGAGGCATGAGGCGGGGGAGGGATCTTGGAGGAGAGCAGGGAGGTGGCTCACACAGCCAGCAGGTAAGGGGAAGGGGGCCGCTAGGGTTTCTTACTATTTTTTTCATTTTGTTATAATAATAATATTAATAATAATAAAAAAACAAATAATGATAATAATAATAATTAATAAAACCCAAAATAAAAAAAATAAAAATAACATTAATAAAGACAATAATAATAAAAGTTAACAATAATAAAAAAAATAACTATAACCATAATAATAAAAATAACAATGACGATAAATAAATAATAATAAAAGCTTTAATACAATAATAATAATTTTAATAATAATTTTAATCATTTTTCCAAAAAAAATAACAAAAACAACAACAACAACATTAATAATAATAATACCATCAATAGATAAATAATAGTTTTAATAATAATAATATAAAGAATAATAATAATACAAAAATAACAATAATAAAAAGAAGAAGAAAAACGAGCAATTTCCTGACTCCTGGGCCGACTGCACGGCTACTGCCAACCGTGCGGTGACAGCGAACGGGTCTGAAACCCAGTAAAAATATTATATGACAAAAATTTTATTCCAGGTCCAAGCCCGAACCATGGTGTGAGAACCTGGAGCCCGGAAAAAAAATAAAAATTATATTAAAAAGTCATGGAGTGACAATTCTCCCCACTAGAGACACTTTCTGTCCCCATAAAGTCACTTATCCTAACAATAAACAAAACAAGAATCTATTCCCAATTGAAACTGAAAGAAACCACAACACAAGAGAATGGGAGAACACAAGAGGGTTATCTCCACCACAAGAACTCAACTAGTGCAGAAATTTAACACTCGAACATACCACCCCAGGAGGGGGCCGACGTGGGGACTCCCAACCGATCCAAACTAACTTCTATAGCTTGAGCGAAACAAGACCTCCGTTGAAACTTAGAACTCTTTACCAAGACCAAATACCCTGAATACTAGAGAAAAACCTCTTAGTATAACTTAACCCAAATAGAAAACCCAAGCATAACCACAAACATCAATTCTCCCACAGGAACTTACATCTCCAAACAAACACTACTAAATTGAGATCAACCCATATAAGGGACAAACACACCTTTAAGAAAAACGCACGACTTAGAAAACTGCATCCACATAAATAGGATTGCTTGGATTATTATAGAACGAGTTCATCATAACTTCACAACAACAAAAATGAACCTATAATAACATCAAAACATTAATAGTAGAAAAACAAGAATGAAAATACTTTAAATGTTCCATTGCAAAAACGAAACACAAAACTCGGACAAAGGCCTCACCCCCCCCCCACATACACACACACACACAACTCCTGACTGTGCATGAGATTCACTCCAATACATATGGAAATGGATATGATGGCTGAAGCATCTCCTACCTCACAGTCCAGTACTATAATTCCCTGGTCATAGCGTCTTCTTCAGGTGATGCTTCCTGGAAAACTTCTCCAGGTGACCCAAAAAGCCGCAATGATGACGCGTCCTCAGAGGGATGCAAGATGACGGGTTCACATGCCCAAACTAGCCACACTGTTGGCACACCATGGAATGGTCTGACGAACTGGAATCCAGAAACATTGAAGATGACTCTTTAGAAACAATCCTCTCTAGCACACCCTGCTCCCAAGATGGGGAACCTTCACGAGCAACTAAATACGCTGGATTTCTAACCATCTGCACTTTGGAGACCACGTTAGTTAAAAACAAATCATCCACTAGCTTCTCAAAATGATGGTCCCTAGAAGTGAGGACCCTCTCCTTAGTCTCTGGACAAAGACCCCTGATGAAGATAGAAGTCTTCATCAAATCCTGTGATGCTACCTCCAAAGAAAATGACACCAATCCCTTGAAATGATCAACATATGCTTTCACTGTCCATTGGCCTTGTTGGATACACATTAGATCTTCCCCTTTCTTCATTTTCACCTTTTCAGGTATGTACCATCAGACGAAGATGAATTTTGAGACATCCCAGTTCATCCTAACTTGCATTGACGGCAGGGCAAACAACTCTCATTCGTCTGAATCCAGACCCTCAAATAATCCATGGACAACTCTAACTCTAACAGACTCAGAAGTTCCCAACATCCTAAAATCACAATCAACCTCTTCAAACCACATAAATTCCTTTAATAGACCCCAATAACCATTAAGGATAGACAATGTCTGAGAAGGGTTAAGAACTAGGAATGACTTATTAGAAACCTTGGGGACCTTTCTAGGCGTTATTTTCTAAAAAACATATAAAACAGAAATCCAAAACCGATATCTAATCAAAGTATAATTAAAAGTAACATTCCGGATCCAAAAAGACCAGATCAAAAACCAAACAAATAATAATACAACCCAAAAATTCCTTTTTCACAATCTCTTTTTTATTTTAGATTTCAAAACCACCTTCTTTCAAAGCCACATTCAAAAAACCAAAAACACTTTTCAAACCAAATTCAATTTCCAAAATCATTTCCCCTTTTAAAATAACTTTAAAAAAACAAGTTCAAGCCTTTAATTACACGTACACAGCCCAGTAATCCCATGAACGGTTTCACATGTCTTCATACGCTTTCATTCACACACACCAACACACACATTCCATGCATTCCCTCACATATGAAAATGTTCATAAAGAGTACCAGATGTTGCACACAAACCACTCCTCTACCAATTCCAAGCAAACACCAGATCTTTAGACCAAGATATTTCAGTTTTAAAACCCATTTCATGAATTTAAAGCCATTTTAAATAAATCATTCTCATCTTAAAAACCCCTTTTTCATTTTCAAAAGCGCACTCACACCAATCTGAACCAAAACAACACTTAACTTTCATCAAACTCTTAGAGTGAAGGACTTGTAGTCATTCTTAACCTAGAGACATGGTAGTGGGCTATTCCCCCAAGTAAGTGTCAACAACTAGAAGGAAATTAAACGGTGTACTCAGACTCCACATGGGTTACTACTCCATGTGAAATCATGATGTAACATCACATTTCCTCTGTTGTCATCCTCAATCCAAAACAAATCTGAATGAGACAAGGACTCAATTCCTATACTACCCTTGGCGACTCGAGGTTCGGAATAGTCGAGGGTTCATGATGTCCTTCCCATACCTACCTATCAAGTCCCTATAGTTCTAATATCTATCTAATGGACATACCAAATAACAATGTCCTCATTTGATACCATTTTTTCATGAACCAACTGAGGATGACCCTTAACTAGTCACCTGAGACGGTCCATAGTATGGCCCGATGGGGCATTCATGATCCCCATAGGCTGGAAACTATTTCCAGGCATCAAAACTAACATGAGGGAATGATTTGGACCATAAAAAAGTGGTAAATAGTTAAATAAAAATTGATGATAAAATAAAACTCACAGCAGAAATAAAGTAAAACCACACATACCTCCACGTGACCTTCCAGGTCACCACCCAATCAAAGGCTGGTATTTCTCTAATAATGAGAAATCCATTCAAAAGAACCTGAGAAATGGAGACCTACAACTAAAATGATAAAATAGGCATGAGCATAAAAGTTCTCAATAGGGATGCCAAAAAAACCATGGAATCCATGCATTTTCCAAATCCAAAATAGACAAATAATACTAGTTTGAAATAAAGTTATTAAAAATATGGTTTTCACATATACAATGCATTTTGAAAACTAACAATCAAAATTCCATTTCCCTTATAATTTAAAAACAAATAAAAGAAATAAATAGGGGTGCACACAAACTTTTCCAAAACAGCTACTTTGAAATCCTTTTTAAAACCAACCACACATACAAATTTTTTCCAAGAAAACACCAAAACCATGTTCATGGGTATGATTACACACACACAACAAGGGAAATGGTACTAATAGTTCTTGTATCAAAGGATCAGGGAAAACTAAGGAACTTAGAGGAAGACCAGAATGCACTATACATGTGACTCATCCTGAAGGCATGCCTACTCTCGATGACATCATAACATCTTAACACTTGGTGTTTCACTACCTAGCCTAACCAAGGGGCCTAATCTCCTAGCAGAGAAAATTCCATACTAAGGGCCACTATCCAGTGCGTGGTCTAAACTAGTGCAGTAATCATTCTCAGTAAACCTTCTTGCAATGCTAAGTTTCAGTGCTATGTTCACAAAGAGGTGTTCCACACATTCAAACAACAAGCCTTATATATATAACCAAGTACGCGACACAATCTGGCGCTGTCCCAACCACCTGAAAATTAGTCTCATGCCTTAAACTAAATATTCTCAAAAGGAGGCCCATACCGAGGACCCTCTTGTCTCGGGATCAATAGGCGAGGCAAGAGATCTAACCAAAGAGGGGTTTTCCAACATACCTTTTCAAAGGTTCCAAATGGTCCTTTAGATTTACCTCATTCATCCATTTACAAAAACATTTATAAATTTTTCCAAAATATTAATAAACATCATTTCTTACAAACATGGTGAAACAAACCAGAACATGCCTATATTCTTTCATGAGAACATGTATTTACCAAAACACGCATTTACCAAAACATGCCAAAACAATAAATATTTACAAACCATTTTCAAAAAAAATGTTAAACACCAAAACATGTTTCAAAACAAATGGTAAAACCATAAAGAAACCTTTAAAAACCATGTTTTCCAAAACACTTTATAAAACCTCATTTAACACTATCCTTAGAAACAACTCAAGGGGACCAACTTTGTTTGAAAATTTAAAATCTATTAAGGAAAAACAAGAAACTTTAGAAGACATGTCAAATAGACTCTTAGCCAGATATAACCAAGAACACACCCAAATACCTCACATTCATCAAGCAAAATATTTTCCTTTCCAAACTCACACCAAACCATATTCACTATGTATTTCAAAAACTATAAAGTAATGGAAACTTTATAAAACAAACCATACAATTTCTAAACAATTACACGAACTAGAAAAACAATTTATATAAAATTTAATAAACAGGCCAAATGATTTATAAATAGTTTTATAAAGAATCAAATAGTTTATTAAAAAATTTATAATAGATCCAACAAATTACACAAACTCGAAAACACTATACACACTACTTTTAACAAAACCAACTAACATGAAAACACTATATCAAATTGGCCAATTATTTTTCAAGATAAAAATCAAGTAAAAGAATTAATTAAAATATTCAAGCATTAAATGGACCTATTCAGAAAGGAAAATGTGGATTCGCCTACCTCAATGTTGTGAAAACGTGACGTCGCTTCTGTGGAAAGAGGAACAACCTCTTGCGCACCAATCGCACACATAAAACAACTATAAAAGTGCTCCAAACAACACCCGAGATATTAATATTTGTCCAAATCAAAGAAACACACCCAAAAACAATGAAAAATGAACAAACCTATGTCACAGGTCATGAGAAGGGGGCGTGCACCAGAAAGGGAGGTCACCAAAGTCAAATCACACCAAGACGGGAAGGTCATTGTGTTGGGGCATGCTGAGAAGGGGAGCTCACCAGAGAAAAATATGTTTGGACAGAGCGGTCGGCTGGAGTGGGAGAGGGTGAGGGTAGCATGGTTGGTCAGCGCAAGGTGGAGGCGAGGTCGAGGCTCTAGAAGGGAAGTGAAACAGCGGCTGGTGGAGCAAGGTTGAAGTTGGGGTGCGAGGCAAGGGCAGTGAGGACCTGTAGGGGGTGTGAGGTCGGGGTGTAGGCAGTAGGTCGGGTGGAAGATGGGGACAGAGGTGATTGGGGAATTTTTGGGAGGCCAGGTGTGCATGGGGAGGGCGAGTTTGGAGGCCTGGTGCGCCGGGAGTGGAGGACGAGAGGGGGCTGGCTAGGTCGGGCGGCCGGAGGTGCGGTGAGGGGTGAGCGTGGAGGGGATCGAGTGCACACTGTGTGGAGGGGTGAAGGACGTGTGAAGAAAGGGGAAAACTAGGGGTATCATAAGGAAGAGGTAGGATCTTGGAAGCGAGCAAGGAGGTGGCCCACACAGCCAGTGGGTAAAGGGAAAGGGTGTTATGGTTTTTTATTATTATTTTTAATTTTTTTATAATAACCATAATAATGATGATGATAATAAAAATAATAATGATAATAATAATAATTAAAAAACCCCAAAAATAAAAATAATAAAGGCAATATCAATAAAAGTTAACAATAATAAAAATAATAACTATAAAAATAATAATGACGATAAAGAAATAATAAAAATACCTTTAATACAATATTAATAATTTTAATCATTTCTCTTAAAAAAATAACAATAATAATAATAATGATAATTATACCATAAATATATAAATAATATATTTAATAATAATAATAATATAAAGAACAATAATAATATAATAATGACAATAAGAAGAAGAAGAAGAAAAACGAGCAAGTGTCTGACTCCTGGGCTGACTGGGCGGCTACCACCAACTGTGTGGTGACCACGCATGGGTCTGAAACATAATAAAAATATTAAACAACGATTTTAAGCTTGGGACCAGCCTGGACCTTTATGCAAGAAATCGGATCCAAGAAAAAAAAATAAAACTAACTCAGGGTGTGACAGGTATGGGTTGAACAAACAAGCTAGTTCATTTTTAGAATCATGTTCTTTATTTCTCGAGATCCTTATGAAGTGTTCTTCATCCATAACTATGGATTATGTTAATTTCTTATTCACTATGGCATGGATGGTTTGGGTTCAGAGAAATGGAACTATTTTTAATCATCTAGTAAAAACAAATTCTTTCTTGGTAAAGTGTGTTATCTCTAAACTATCCACTTGAAATCTTCATAATTCTTAGGTCGTTGGCATTGAACCGAAGTCTAGACCTACATTATAGAAATCACCCCTGAGAAATATGATGAAGATTAATATTGATGCATCGATCCCTAGTGGACCATTCTCTAGCATGTTTTTAATCATTTGGGACTCAACTGGGTCTACCATTGATGCATGTCACATGTATTTCTATACGAGGTGAATTCCTCCCATTTTTGAATCTCAATCGATCATTGTTGGTATGGAATTTTCCTAGGATAGAGGATAGAGATCCATCATCATGGAGTCAGACTGCCTAATGATTCCCAATGCCATTTCATCCCTGAATATTGGCATCCAACCAATTTGTTTGTTGGTTAAGAATATCCATTTTTTATACCATCTTTCTCATGATGTTTCTTATCATTCATCAAAATATAAGGTAATAAGGTGTCACATAGTTTGGTGACCCATGGCCTTTTAGGATAATCTTTTGTTTGGTTTCTTGATTTCGCTTTGTGGTTGAAATCTATTATGATGTCTGATCATCGATCGTCTTCTTAGTGATTGTTTTCTCTTCAAAAAAAATTGAGGCAAAATATTGGAAGGATCTATAGTTTTATGGATCACTGGTTGTTTATTTTTTGTTTTTTTATTTGGTGGATGATAAAATTTGAAATTAAAAAAAATTGTAGATTAGTGGCTACCAATTGCTATCGCTAATGCCTTTTTTGTGAGCTTTAGTGACTACCACTAGTGGTGGCTATATTATTAGTATTTGTGAATACCTTTGGTGGTCACTAAAGATCTTCCCAATGATTTCTACCACAGTCATTTGGGGAACACCTATACTGACCAAAATTGGATGTCACTATTTCCCTTTAGAAATGGTCCAACCACAGTTTCAAAAAGAAATTCGATTGCGGCCACTAAATCCCTTTAGTGACCACTTTTTACAGTCACTAAAAGTCTAATTTTTAGTAGTTCTAGATCTTGTTAAGAATCTTAATTTAAAAAAATAGCTTTAGTGACCAATTTTGACGGTCTCTAAAAGTTGAATTTGTAGTAGTGCTTGATCTTGTTGAGAATCTAAATTTAAAAAAATAGTTTCATCATATTTTGTGTCTAGTTCTCTTTAGACATTATCTATAGAGTTATCATATCCAAACTTCTCGAACACATCATCCACTATTCCATGTGCATCTTTCACACCTTCCACTTGAACATTATTAATCAGGTCCATGTTGGTTATAGGTGTAACAATGCAATGTGGCTCCAGTTTTGACTATTTTTTAGAGGAACGCAGCCCACCTTTTTTTATAAGATATTCCAAAGCATCATTATGTGTGGGAATCTGACTCACCTTTTTTTAAGCCTGATTCATTAAGTCCACACTAATTGAATTGATATTTTTTAAAAATATATACACAATCATATAATTATATAATTATATTCAAAAATAAATATATTTATAAAAATATTTATAATATATATTACTAATTACTAAAATATAATTATTAATAAAATGTATTGTCATTTGTATAAAAAAATAACTATTCATTGTCATTTATATTTAATTTTTTTATATTTTATTTATTTAAATTATATATGTGATAAAAATTAATATTATTTCTTTATGAATAATATTTCAAATTTTAAAAATATACCACTAATTACATAATGTATACATATATATAATAGTTATTCTAGAAATTATTTAAAAAATAAAATTATATATTTAGATCATATATAAAAAATCTAATTATGAAAGCTTCATTAATTTTATAAATTTGTTTAATTGAATAAATTATTGATTTATATATGTGAAAATATGTATATATTGGTACATGTGTGTGTGTGTGCTAACACACATGCATGCATATATATATATATAATAAAAAATTAATTTATTTATAAGATAATATTAATGTTATTATAATTTTTTTATGATAATATTAATTACATTAGAATAAAATTTATTTTTATTTATATATATAAATATGGAATATAAATAAAATAATGTCAATAGTATATAAAAATTCATATGACTGTTTGTATAATTTTAGAAGTCTAATTAATTCATGTTAAACAATAATGTTACATATCTTCCATTGCAATCAAAACATATAAATATTTCAACAAAAATAAATAGAGAAATATTTTAATATCTTATCATCACTAAAATATAAAATAATAACTGTAGACTTTTATTGACACATTTTTTCATGATTCTATAATAGTGATCCATATATATGCAAGTAGTTTGAGCGAATTGTTTTTATGAATTTGGTTTTTTTTTAATCCATACATGTTTATATCATTCTTAAATGTATACATGTTTTTTATTTTTATCATTTTATTCTATTTTTCACAAGGGTTTTAGGTATAATTTCAACATAAATACAACCTAGGTTCATCCTTTTTTCTTGATTTCCATTCAAACTATTAGTTTAATATTGACTAATTTATTTCTCTTCACCTTTATAAGTTTTTTGAAATGGAAAATACCTTTTTGGATATGTATTATCCTCCCATTCTAAAGATAATAACAGAGCTTCAATGAATAAAAATTTAACTTTTTCATTTTAATTAATGGAATCTTAGATCCATGAATGAAAAATAATAAACATAGATACTTAATTAATGTGCATCAATATAAATTTTGTGTCTCTCCATTCATTATTATTCATTTTATTTGTAACAAAAAAAAATGTAAAATGTATTCATATAATTTTGTAGAGAAAAAATCCTTTCTATTAAAAAAATATTTCATGGAAGGTGTTCTCGTCCTAAGTAAAACAGTGTCTCACAAAGTCAAGAGTGTTAGGTGGGGATCTCCCAGATGAGATTTTCCTTTTTTACCAGTATAACATCGGGATTATCCTACATTTTCATCACCACTAGCATCGGACTGACCTCCAACCTCCACCAGAACCCCAAGAAGGACCCCAGAATAAGATGATGTGGGGACCACTCCCATTTGTGGGATTATTCAATGGGAAGAAGTCTATGGTTGGCAAAAGCTCTATCAGATAGTTTATTCTTTGGTTTGGCAGCCAACCCAGGCTACACCTACTATTGAAGCAGCCAACAGCATGGAAGTTTTCAAGGGTTGATGAACCACCAAAAACTATCAAAGGATAGAATCATTCTCTTCTTCTTTAAAACAGAAATCAATCCCATGTTTTTGTAATCTGTAACCAGTGGTTATCCTCTAATGAATCTATCCAGAGAGAAATAGAATGGCCACCCTCTTCTCCCATGGACGTAGGAATCACTGCCAAACCACATAAATTGTGTTGCTGGTCTGTTTTCTTTCATAGTTGTTGTTTGATTTCATCGTCATGACACTCATCTACCCCAATAAAGTGGTATCAAAGCATTCGAGAGTCAAATGACGATGTGAAAGTGAATATTTCCAGTGACCGGAAAATTGAAGTTACAAGGAAAAAAATTTTGATCCCAGATCTGTGAAGAGCATGGAGAGACGATTATAATGTTGCAAGCATCTTCAAAAACATATCTAAAACGAAGAAGATAAGCTTAGTCAAATTTTGGTCAAACCGCAGGTGCTACAGTATCCCTATGTCAGAGAATACGACACTATTCACACCATTGGCACATTCCGGTGACTTTTCCGACCACTATTCTAGAATGCCACATCAGTGGTCAATCCAGACCGTTGAAACTATTTTGGTCATTACTCGGCCAATCGGAGCCCATTTTCAGCAATCCATGAGTCGATTCTAAGTATTTAGACCATTGCTGACACATCTGTACAGTTAGATTTTCAAAATTCTCACTCTAAAAATGTACTAAAATACTGATAATATAACTAAACTTACTGCATTTAATTATGCCATCTGGAAATCGAAAATGGAGGACCTTTTTTTATATTAAATATTAATGGAAGACTATAGTGGAAACCACTAAGCCCGTTGTAGCGCAAGTGGAGGAAACTTCAACTAGCGGTAAAACCAATGAGAATACATCAGCCAATAACCCACCAGTGGATGTGAAGTGGGTTGTACTCAACAGGAAGTGAACTGCCCAAATCAAAGAGTGGATCGACAATAGGATCTTCCAAATTTTTCCAAAGAACATGATGCCTCCATTATTTGGAGAAAATTGGAAAAGATGTATGTGAGTACAACTACACAAAACAAAGCAAACCTAATACATCGTTTTGTCAACATGAAATAAAAAGATGAGACCAATGTATCAAAGAACATGAGAAAGTTCCAAGGTACTATTGATCAACTGAATTCTATGAAAATGATGATTGATGATGAGTTGCAGGCACTTTTGAGGTTGTGTTATTTATCGAAGATGTGGAACACATTAGTTGTGTCGATCAGTAATTCTACTCCAAATGGAACTCTCACCGTGGAGATGGTGAAATATAGAATGATAAATGAAGAGTCCAGAAGAAAAGATGAGGGGAATACACCTGAATCATAGGTTATTATCACTGAAAGACAAGGGAAGCAGAAATGGAAGGGAAGAAGCAGAGGAAGAGAACCCCATAACCAAAGTCTTCAAAGGAGAAAGCAATCGAAATCCTGATCAAGATATGACATGAAGTTCCACCACTATGGAAATCCCAGACACTTCATCTGGGAGTATATAAGGTTGAAGGAAGAATAGAGCAATCAGGAAATTAAGACCTAAAATAACGATTTTACAATTGTTAACAAAGAGATCATTATTGTTTAGGAAGACAATCATGTTAGTCTTTCAAGACAAAACTTAACATGGGTGATCGATTTCGGTGCCTCCTACCATGTCACCGCCAGAAGAGATTTATTCTCATCTTACCATTCATGGATTTCCAGACATGTGAAGATGGGAAATGATGGTGCATCCAAAATTATTGTTATTGGTGATATTTTTCTATAAACTAATGTTGGATACAGGTTATTATTGAAGGGTGTGAGGCATGTTTCTGATATTTTCCCCAATATGATTTCCACTGGAATGATCGATAATGAGGGATATGTTATCTCCTTCGGTGATGGGAATTGGAAGCTTACCAAAGGTAACTTGGTAATTGCTAAAGGAAAGAAAGATGCCTCTTTTTAACTCACAGATGAAAGACCATGTAGAGGATAAGTAAATGCAGCCAGGAAAGATGTTCCTGCAGAATTTTGGCATAGGTGGCTGGGTCACATGAGCAAGAAATGAATCATAATTATCTCCAGGAAATATCTCTTTCCAATAATAAAAGGTACATATCTGAATACTTGTGTTGATTGCATCATGGGAAAACAACACAGAGTATCATTTCATGGTTATATAACATCTATAAAATAAAATGATTTAGATTTAATTCACAATGACGTATGCATGATGATCACCAAGATGATGGGAGGTTTTATTTATTTTTTTTACCTTTATAGATGATTATTCCAGAAGATTTTGGACCTTTTCTTTGAAAACTAAATATCAATTGCAGTATGTTTTCAAGCAGTTTCATGTGAAGGTGGAAAGAGAAATATTCAAGCAATTAAAGTGTGTGAAAGTAGATAATGGGGGAGAGTATCGTGGTCCATTTGATGAGTATTGTAAGAGTTTTGGCATCAGACTGGAAAAATCAGTACCGAAGATGCCTCAGCATAACGCTCTTGCTGAGAGGATGAACAAAAAAATTTGCAAGATAGTAAGATGTATGCTCTCAAATGAAAAGATGCCAAACACATTTTTAAGGGAGGCAATGATGACTACATTTGATCTTATCAACCTTTATCCATCAGTTCCACTGAACTACGATGTTACAGAATGTTTCTAGACAGGTAAATATGTTTCATACAAACACTTGAGAGTATTTGGTTGTAGGGAATTTGTTCACATCCCTAAAGATGAGCGGGAAAAGCTGGATGGAAAAGGAAAACAATGTATATTTTTGGGATATGGTCATGAAGATTTTGGATACTGACTTTGTGATACTATCAGCAGTAGGATCGTCAGAAGTAGAGATGTGGTTTTTCTTGAGGATCAGACAATTAAATATTTTGAGAATCCATAAAGTGCAGAGAAGTCACAGCCTGAAGAAATCCCAATTATTCTGGAACCAGTCTCACCACCATCAGTACCATCTAGCTTGAGAGAGATATGGGACACTGATGATACCTCACTACCATGTAATATGTCTATATCTATTGATATGTCTTCATTATATAATATTTCAGAATATATTTCCCCTTAAGCACAGTTGAGGAGATCCACCAGAGAATGAAAACTGAGTCATAGATACTCACCTAATGAGTATGTGATGATCACTGATAGGGGAGAGCCATATAGTTATAATGATTCAATTAGGAGTCAATATAATATGTAATGGAATAAGTCCATGCAATAGTAGATGAGATCCTTGTACAAGAACCATATATTTGATTTGGTTTAATTACCACATGGAAAGAAGGCACTCAAGAACAAGTGGGTGTACATAATTAAAAGAGAAGATGGAATCTCACAACTGCGCTACAGAGCTAGAATGGTTGTGAAGGGATTCGGTAAAAATAAAGGTATTTAATTTGAGGAAATTTTTTCTTCTGTGGTTAAAATTTTTTCTATCAGAGTTGTTCTTGGATTGGTGTCTAGTTTGAACCAGGAGGTTCAATAACTAGATGTAAAGACAAAATTATTACATGGTGATCTTGATGAGGAGATATACATGGAGCATCTAGAAAGATTTTAGGTGAAAGGTAAGGAAAACCTAGTATTAAATCTTAAGAAAAGTTTATATGGACTGAAATAGGCACTAAGGTAGTGGTACAAGAAATTTGACTCATTCATGGAGAAAAATGAGTACAGAAGACAACTGTTGATCACTGTGTTTTCTATAAAACATTTTTCTGAGGGTGATTTCATTATCTTTTTTCATTATATTGAAGATATGATAATTATTGGAAGACATATCACCAATATTGAAAGGTTGAATAAGGAGTTAAACAAGTCTTTTGAAATGAAGGACTTGGGAGATGCTACTCAGATTCTTGGTATGATGATTACTTGTGACCGAAGGAATCACAATATTTGGCTATCTCAGGAGCGGTACATTGAGAAGGATCTTGAAAGATTCAAAATGGAAAAGGTTAAACCAATTATCACTCCACTTGCAAGACATTTTAGGATCATGAAAATTCAAATTCCATCAACTAAGAAGGTGAAAGAAAAAATGGAAACGGTTCCTTATCAACCAGTAGCTGGCAGTCTTATGTATGACATGGTGTGTACCAAACCAGATATTGCTCACATTGTTGGAATTGTGAGCATGTTCTTATGAAATACATGAAAGGAGAACTGGACAATGGTAAAATGTATATTGAGGTATCTCTGAGGTACATCTAGTCATTATTTATTTTTTGGAAGTGACAAAACAGTTTTGGAAGGATACACAGATGCAGATATGGATGGAGATGTAGACACGAGGAAATACATATCTGGATACCTGATATCATTTGTAGGGGGAGTAGTCTCATGGAAATCACGAATTCAGAAGTATGTTACCTTATCCACCACATAAGTAGAGTATATCTCAATCACTGAAGGCTAAAAGGAGATGTTGTGGATGAAGAAATCTTAACAGGTGCTGGGACATAGGTAGGAGAATTATATTATATGTTGTGATAGTCAGAGAACTATTCATCTCTGTAAGAACCTAACATTTCATTCTAGGTCCAAACACATTGATGTGTGGTATCACTGGATTCGAAATTCACTTGAATAAAAATTGTTAAATGTTGAAAAAATTCACACCAATGATAATGGGGCATACATAATGACGAAGGTTCTACCAAAATAGAAGATGGATGCCTGTTAGGAGACTAAAGGTTTAGATTCTACCCCAAATTGGTCTTGAGGGGGAGATTCATGGAGGGGCACTTCAATTTGTGGGATTATTAAATGGTAAAAAGTATATGGTTGACAACAACTCCAGTGGATAGTTTCTTCTTTGGTTTGGCAGCCAACCCAGGCGACACCTACCGTTGAAGAAGCCAGCAGTGTGGAAGTTTTCAAGGGTTGATGAAACACCCAAAAACATCCATGGATAGTATCATTTTATTCTTTAAAATGGAATCAATCCCATGTTTTTGTATACAAAAAAATTTTCTAGTGAGAAATTGAATGGCCCCCCTCTTCTCTTGTGGACATAGGCATCACTGTCGAACCACATAAATCTCATTGTTGATCTATTTTCTTTCATTGTTTGTGTTTGATTTAATCATCATGACACTCCACTACCCCAAAAGATTCATCATCTGATTCACCAATGGAAACCCCAAGCATATCTGTCTCCCCACCCCAAATGACACCAACTCTAAATCCTACCCCTTCATGTCTACCCAGCTTCCCAGGTAGTGCTTCGGCTAGAAATTTTCACCTTCGGGTCACGGTCGATCACCCATGCATTCATAAGAACCAGTGTTCCCTCTAGAAAACTAAATCCCCCCACCTTCACACTAGCCCTCGCATGGTGAGGTAGCAAAAATGTCCCAGTTGGTGTAGTCTCAGAGTCTCCTTCACCACCACTTACAGGTACAAAATCTTTAAGATTTCAGAATCTTGGATTTCTACCCCTTCCCCGAAAACCTCCAGGAGTTGGCCCAAGCCATCCATAGTATCTCTAGGATTCACAACACCTCTGCCGCAGCCCACTTCAGTGCGGTAGTAATAGGGTTGATCCTAAAAAGGAATACATCTAGAAATAGATTCCTCAGATCACCAATGCTGAAGGTGGATTTTGGTAGCATCTAACACAACAAATGAATCATATGTAGGGAGGTGATTTGAAAAGAAAAATAAAATTATTATTAGATCAGGTTTATTTCTTCTTTCAGATGATCTTACAATCCACACACCATACATATATTTATAGGAATACAATCACACATCAAAACAAATACAAAAAAATAGATAAAAAGAAAATTTTATAGATTTTGTACACTAAGTGTCGCTGAAGCCCCTAAATCCTCACATATCAATCAACCTTAATTTAAAAATTTCAAGCCTCCATTGCTTTAGTAGAAGGTTGGAACCATCCATGTAAAAAATATTATTATCCAACATCCCCCTTAAACTTTTATTCCTCATTATCCATAATTTTTTATCATATCTAAGTGGCTGACCAATGTGTGAAATGAATTCACCATAGTCAATGTCTTCCTTTTACCTATATCCTTTGGTGTAATCAAAGGAATGGATTTCTTTATCTATCACTTTCTTCCATATTTCATCAGTTTTAGGTTCCTCAAAGATAACTAGAGTAGAAATCATAGAGAGACAATAAAAATTTACATAATCTTCCATTGGTTCTGTTCTCTCATATATATTTGTAAGGATTCAAACGTTTTGAGGATATATATAAGAATGTTATTATTCAATGACTTCAGATGTAGTATTAAGTGGTGATGGAATCAGTGGTTTCTCAATTTATCCTTCCAGCAATGGTACTTCTTTAACTATTTATTAATCTTCTAGAGTCATACCTCTATTGAATTATCATCTTGATTCTATTTCCATGTATCTTTTTAATCAAAGATAATATATCTACTAAATATTATCTTGTTTATGATTGGATTATACAAGTGATATCTCATTACTTGGTCTTTATATCCCATAATAACCCACTTCACTCCTTTTTTCTCGATCTTTATTCATTTTTACTTTAGTATTATAACATATGAAATGGAACCAAAAATTATAAGATGTATTACATTTGGATTTTGAGTACTCTATTCTTCATGCGGAACCTTTTATTAAAGATTTTTATTTGGGAATCTATTGATTAGATACACCTCACACAAGGCCACTTCAACCAAGAAATTCATGGGCATTCCTTTTTATTTCAACATGATTCTTTCCATGTTGAGAACAGTGTCATTCTTCCTTTTGGATACTCCATTGATTTAGGGTTTGTAATTAAGTGTTAGATAATATTGAATTCTATGCTGCCTGAGGTACTCTTGCAAAACATCATAGGTTTACTCCACACCTTGATCAGATTGCAAAGTTTTTATGTAATGGTTTCTTTGATTTCCAAATAGCACCTTGAATTATTTAAAGATTTCAAACACTTAGGAAATAATCTTGATAAAATATATCCATGTTTTCTTGATATAATAATCAATAAATTTCATAAAATACATCATTTTTCATTTAATTTTGGATTCAGTGGACTACACACATCGGTGTTAACTAGCTCGAGTGGCACAATAGCTTTCCAGTGGGCCTTTATTATAAAACTATTTCTATGTTGTTTTCTTAGAACACAAATTTTACATATTTTGTTCTAGTGTGGAATGATAGGAATTTTTTTCACCATCTTATTACTTTCTAATAATATTAAAATTTCAAAGTTTAAATTCCCAAACTTGAGATTCTTTATCCAGTCTTTATCATCAAGTACCATCGCTAAACACCATGGTACTTCTGATTGGATCATTAGTAGAAACATGAAGTTCTTATCCATTGGTAATTTTGTGATCATCCTCTATTTTTCATCAATGATAATAATTTTTTTAAAATTTTATGTGAAATATTTTTTCCATTAATTTCTCAAGACCTAAGATATTGGTCTTTATGTTAGGTACATAGTAGATGTTGGAGATGAAAGTATTATTGTCATCCTTTTTCTTGATTAGGATATCTCTTCATCCATATACAAATATTATTGATAGACCTCCAAATGAAATATCTCCTCAAACCCTCTCATCTAGGTTCATAAACACGTGCTTGTGACATATCATGTGATTTCTAGCTCTAGATTCAAGATACAACATACATTCATTTTGTGTTAATGTTTGTTCCATAAACACATGGGACTCACTAAAATTATTTCCTACTTTTTTGATATTTTCCTCCGCAGTGTTATTCTCAATGGGTTGATTACTCAAACATTAATTATTATAATGTCTATATTTTTTATAATTATAGAATTGAACATTTATATTTTCTGGTTAAATATTATTGAATCCTCCCCTTGTTCCTCATCCTCTTTCTCATGGAGTACAGTTTTGATATCTATAAACTCCTTAGTGTGGTATTCTTCCACCACGTCCTTCTATTCCTGGATCAATTTTTTTCATTGGAATCCTCTTTCTCGACCTCTTAAAAATTTCCCACCATTATCATTTTTAGACTTTTTGATATAAGAATTAGATTGTAGGGAATTATCCACTCCAATGGTATCAGTCTAGTTGTTCACCTTTATTTTGTGGGATTGTAGATATCCCATGAGTTCATCTATATAAATCATCTCTGATTTTTTAGTTTCTTCCAGGGAAACAACAATGTGATCAAATTTTGGATCTAAGAATCGAATTTTTTTTTCACATGCCTGAATGTCGATAATATTTTCTCCATTTATTCATAGTTAGTTCACCACAACCATTACATGAGTATGATACTCAGTAATAGTTTCAGAATATTTCATAAACAATAATTCAAACTCACCTCATAAAGATTGAATTCATATCTGTTTCACTTTATCAGCATGCTTGAATGATTTTCGAAGGTTTTCCCATATCTCCTTTGATGGTTTTGATTAAACAAATATTTTAAAAGTTGCTACATCAAGTCATTGATAGATGATGGATTTATCATGGTACTCCTGCTTCCATTCCACCCAAAAAGTGGCCTTTTTAACATCTGGAAGAGCAACCTCCACTAATTTGGATTTTATCTTGGTGTATCCATCCTCTATGATGTCCATGACATCATGGGTACTGAGGAGTGCTCAAATTTGGATGCACTAATTGTCATAATTGTTTCGCATCAGCTTCAGGATCACTACTTGTGAAATTGTATTCACCATGGAGAAAATTTATTTTTTAAGGGAAAATGGTATATGTAGATATTCAGAAGGGAATAGTGTTTTTTTCAAAGTTGAAAACTGCTATATATTTTTTTAGCAGTACGGATTACCATTTTTTTCATATTTTTAGACTGTTATATATATATATATATATATATATTATAGTATAATGAAAGTGGGGCATGGTGATGGAGGAAATAATATTTCTATATATTCATGAAAGAGAGGATGTGAGATAAAAATGACAAAAAATCCTTGTAATTTATTTTGGAATAACATAAGGCAACTGAGGGGATGTGAATGTAAGGAAGAAATGGGAGGTAAAAATAGAGACATGGAGTCCAACTATAATTAAAAAGGGAGAAAATTTAATTTTAATATAAATGGGAGACATAAAAGGTGATGGAAATTAGAGGGAGAGGATTTGTGGAATAAAAAAAGTATTCCTTTTAACAATTTAAAAAATAAAAAGGAATTGAAATCATGACTGATGGAAACATCACATCAAATTTTGGAATATTCATAACTATTTACCATCTTTCTCCTCCTTCTGCTCAATTTGGTAGCACCTCCAATAGAACTCTTACACATATGTGGAACCACCTTTAAAGTGATTTTATACCACTAAAGGTTGATTTTGGTTGTAGCTAACAAAAAAATGGAAGAATATGAAGATCAAGATCACTAGAGGTGGTTATAGAAGAAAAATAATAGAAGCAGGGAACTTTTTTTATTTCTTCACTTGGATGATTTTACAACCCACACAACACACATTTATTTGTAGTAATAAAACTACACACTAAATCAAATAATGAAAACATAGAGAAATAAAATTATATAGATTTGGTGTAGTAGTTTTCTTCCAAGGCTTAAAAGACACTCAGGTCAAGTAACTTTTATTTGAAAAATTAAGGGCTCCATTATTACAATAGAAGGTTGGCATTATCCATAGAAATAAAATTTTATTTGAATTATTCACACAAGTCAACATCGAGGAGGGAATCCAAGACTTCATTGTATGTCTCCAACTTGTCCACATCTCTTCCCATCGACATCCCATGATTCCATTGATGACTACCATTATCTTCTTGTAATAAGATCTGGCATTGCAACATTCTCCCTATAGTTTGATCCACTAAAGATCTTGGAAGAAGTCAATGAGGTTGGGGGGGCCTGATCTCTATCATCCCAAATATGATGTCCTCAAACTCATGGGAAGCATCGAAGTTGAATCCAGTGATATCAATAGATAACATCATGGTGGAAATCATGCTGAGGATGGTAGTGAAGGCAACAGCACTGAGGTCCACCACTACGATAGCCCCTACATCTTTGTGCAGGAACACTCATAACTACCACACATTTTCCCAGAACAGCTCCCCACTAGCATCGAGTTACCTTAGGGAAAACATCTTGGAGGTTCTGAAATTCTAGAGCTTGCACAAGAGATTGTTTGGCTGGGACTAGATAAAAAAGGCCTTTTGGTATTCGATTACTAGGGAGATATGTCAGATGAACAAATTGGAAATCAAGTTAATGTGCTTGTAGAGGGAATCCTAGGTAGTTTCGGCTATGGAGAACTTGATGGGGGTGACACCATCTAGCTATAGGTACATGAAACAATCATATGTCTTCATGAAGTAGGTCATGGTTCGGTAAGGAGATCTTCCCTAGAAATTCTATTGGGATCGTAAATGATTGACCTACTAGTGCACCAATAATTATGAAATAAAATAGTGTAAAATTCATCAATAAATGGACACATGTAGCTTAGAAAATCCCCAAAAATAAAAGGGGTAAAAAACCATGGGAAAATGTGAAGGATCACTATGGGTAAAAGAGGGTACACACTCCATCGTTATTACAAGTATAAAAACCATATAAATTTCTCCCTTGAATAAGTGGGGAATATTCCTCTCAATATACCACTCAAACTGATGAAGAACTGGAGATGTGATTTCCAGTGAAGAAAATGTTGGAACCGCTAGATAAGCTCTCCATTTATAGGATTCTTCCTCCATATGTTGATCATATTCACTCAATGGTTTGAGAGGCTATCCACCAACCTCATTCCAAACTCAACCCACCACCTTTTATAAAGATATGGTGGAATCATCCATGTATAAAATAAATATACTGACACATATCCTACTTGGATATTTGATTGAGAACCAATCACATATCCACACATCCTTTCTATTTTCCAAATCATGATGATCACGTATCTATGAGGCCGCTCGAGGATCTGAACTATATAAACTTATCTGATTCAATCTCCTTTATCAATAAATCTACCAAATTTTATGTAGTGTGAATTTTATGCATTTCCACACTTCCTTACTCCACCACATCTTTAAAAAAGTTATATTGTAATCCAATGTGTTTTTTTCTAGAATGAAAAATATGGATTCCTTGCAATGTTAAATGTGATATGACTATCACAAATTAATAAAATCTACCCCTATCTATGCCTGAGATCCTCTAAAAACCTTATCATCCAAATTTCCTCTTTTTAAGCATGTGTATCTACTATGTACTCCACCTCTATCATGGATAAATCCATGACTAACTGTTACTTTAAAATACAGCTCACAACTCCTCCTGTAAAGTTTAAACACATAACCACTAGTGGATTTCCTTCGGTTATAATCACATGCAAAATTTGAATCAACATAGCCTTTAATATATAAATATTATCCTCCATAACATAATCCAACATTTGAGGTCTCCTTGATCTATCTCAGGATCCTCTTCATTGTGCTTCAATTCTCTCATCTTGGATTTGACATGTACTGACTAACTAATCCCATTGCATGTGCAATTTATGTTTCAGTAAAAACCATAGTGAACATTAGACTCCCCACTTCTGATGTATATAGTACTAGAGAAATCTCTATCCTCTCTACTTTACTACTAGGACTCATCATAGAGGATAACTAGAAATTAATAGGAATATGGGTAGATATTGTCTTATATTCTTTCATGTTGAATCATTTAAATACTTTTAGTAAGTAATTATTTTATGATATCCAAATCTTCCCATTATTTCTACCTTGGTAAATCTACATCCCATGAATATTATTTTCTGGCCCCAATTACTTCAAATGAAACTCCCTATCTAACTGTGCCTTTGTCTCTTGGATCTTATCATCTTTGGTCCTGTAACCAAAATGTCATCCACATATAATAGATGAATAATGAAATCATTACCATACAAACCCCTAAAATATGCATAAGGATACAAATGAAGTGTGATGTATACAATTCTCATGATATAGGAATAAAATATCTCATACCAACACCTCATATCCTTCTTAAGACTGTATAAATATTTTTTTATCCAACAAACCAAGTTCTCTTTTCCTTCTGTAAAGACTTCAGTTGGAGCATATATATATCTTCAATAAGATCACCATGGAGAAAATCATTATTCAGATCTAGCTAGTATAGATGTAAATTGTATGCACACACATCTCTAGAACTATCCAAACATTCATCTCTATAATAATATAATAAAAAATTCATTGAAATCAATACCTTCCTTCAAAGAATATACTTTGACCACTATTCGTCCACGATATATTTCCACCTAGTCCTTTTCATTACAATTGATCTTAAAGAACTATTTTTTATGATATCCTTTATCCCATAACGTAATGGAACAAGACCCCAAGTCTTCTTCTTATGTAGGGATTTAACTTCCTACTGCATCACCGTAATCCATGAGGATACATATGGACTATGGGTTGCCTCCACAGAAGATGATGGCTCTCTATCCTTCGTTAACATAAAGTATGCAATATTTCTCTCAAGGGCATAGTTTGAGTTCCATAATGGTTCTCTTTTCTCTTAACTTTACCAATGTGGTACAAAATCAACTGGTACATGATCTTTATGCTTTGGTAATTCCTTAGAAGAAATCAATTCTTCCTTGGATGTGTCCTATACTTCAACTATTGTCATTTCAATATTTTATTTCTCTATGTATCCATGAATTTTCATCTTCACCTTATCTTCTGAAAAAATAAAAAATTATACTGATGATAATTTTGTGGTAGTAGGGTCCCACATATGATACCCCTTCACACCATCAGTGTACCCCATAAAGATACATTTCCTAGATCTCATATCCAACTTCATTCTTTCCTGGTCATTAAATAGTGAATATATAGGACTTCCAAAAGTATTTAACTAATAATAGTCATTGGGTTTACCAATACACATCTCCATAAATGTCTTTAGATTAATCACCATTGAATGATATTGTTTGATCACATAACAGGCAGCATTTACTTCTTCTTCCCAGAATATTTTGGAAATTCACGTTGTTTTCAACATCACCCTTATTCTATTCAATAGGGTTATATTCATCCTCTCTTAAACTCCATTATTTTGAGGAGTATATACCACCATGAACTATCTATTTATGCCTTTGTTTTGAAAAAAAAGTATCAAACTCATTGGTTTTATATTTTCCACCATTATCAGTCCTCAGACAATTGATATTCTTTCCAGATTCAAGTTCCTTTCACGCTTTGAATATTTTCAAGTATTCAAAAACATATGATTTCATCTTGATTAGATACACCCAACATCTCTAAGAATAATCATCAATGAATGATAAAAATTACTATGATCCTCCTAGGTATAAAACTGGTTCTTTCTAAACTTCAGAATGGATCAATTCTAAGATCTCCTTACTTCTTGTTGTTAACATCCCAAACATTAACCTATGTTTCTTTCTCAAATCACAGTGATCATAATAAAGTAAGGATACCTTTTTAAGCCCACGTAACAACTTCTGGCCCACAAGAATCATTAGGCCTCATTCAGACATGTGGCCAAGATTACAATGCCATAATGTCATCAACACTTCCATAGAGGGAGTTAATGTGACAATTATCTTCACCTCTTTGTATGTTTCACCCATAAGAACATATAGGTTCTTTGAGATCATCTCTAACTTCATCACCACAAGTGTGCCTTTAAAAATTATCATCAATCCATTCATGGTGTGAGTCTTTCATCTAATTTCATCAAATTGTCCCAAACACAATATGTTCTTCTTCAAGACCTTCACATGTTGTACTCCTTGGATGGTTCGAATAATACCATCATGAATCTTCAGTTTAATGGTACTCACTCCAACGATATTCAATGTATGATCATCCCCCATGTACACAAGTCCTTCTGGGATAGTTTCATTTGATCAAATCATTCCCATAGAGTTTTCATATTCCATATTTATCCTAATATGATTATCCACGCATCGTTGAGATGTTTCCTACTTCTAGTAATCATCACCATTTCATGGACTAGTATGTTTTCATTCTCAAAAGTACTCACCACATTTATATCCATGCCATAATTATATCTCCTACTATATTTATGCTCTATCATAACACCTATCGGTCTTGTGACAATTTCCAACAAGAAATTATCCTACCGTAACAATTTATCCATCTTCATTTTCCACAACGGAAAATAATTCCCATTGAATTTTTTGATCTCAAATTCCACTGCAATCTGAACACACCATTAATCCAAAATATCCCCTATTTCACAATGGTTTATTTAATAATCTCAATTAATTTTTTCTGATGTGGAAGATCAACCATGTTCAAAATCATAGAGCATACTCAATTTAATGAGAATTATTAATACCAAAAAAATGAATAGTACCTATCCAAAACCATACTCTAATACCACTTTTTAGGACCATAAATGATTTTCCCATTGGAGAATCAATAATTAAGACATAAAATAAAGTGAAAAAAGTAGAAATAAATGGACACCAAATATTGCATAATCCCCCCTCCCCCCGCCAACAAAAGGGGTAAAAACCCATGGGCGAATATAAGGATCACTATAGGTAAAAATGGGTACACACACCCTCACTATTATAAGGAGAAAATCCTCTTAAATATATATATTGAATAAGTAGGGAAATCGCCTCATAAAATACCACTCAAACTGATGAAGAACTGCTAATGAGGGTTTTAGTAAATCAAATATTGGAACTTCTAGGGAAGCTCTCCATTTATAAGTTGCTTCCTCCACCTACGGCACCTCTCAACTGGGTAGTTGAAGAGGTTGGCCACCAACCTTAACCAACCCACTTTGATAAAGATGGGGTAACCGATCAAGGAGAAAAAATTATGCTGAAATCTTCATGATATTTCCAATGACAGACATATTTGGTAGTTCAGGCAGTAGTGGCGCAGCTCTGCTGTTATGGTATCCACCAATCTCATGCCTAAGTAGGTAGTAGATAAATGCATACAATAAAAAAATTAAAAACAAGAAATGAAGTTAATTCATAATGTAGTATAGGATCTTGATCTGGTAATCAAACAACAAGATCAAAAATGATTTTTCATCTGATTTGGGATGAACATTGGCACATCTATATATATAATAGTGGATCAGGGTCGTCACCTTACATAGTATGAATAAGCAATAAAATTTGAATCTAATAGATTTTTCAGTCAATATGTTGTACTTAGTAAAAAAATATAGATTTATTTAAAATTAAATTGTGTTTGGTGAATTAGTATTACCTTACAGTGAAAAATCATATTTCATGGTTTAAATCTCTTTTCTAATTAAAAAAAATAATCCTTTTAAAAGATTATATCATTAAAAATTTGTTATTATTTTTTAAAAATAAGGCTTATAGGTAACCCTAAAACCACACAAGACTACCCACCTTGGACCGTATTTTCACAGGCTAAAACCTCATTGAAACTCTCTCTTGATGATCAAATTTCTTAGGACCACCCTACCCCACGTCAGTTCAATATCTATAAAGATCACAGGTTGCAGGCATGTTTTTCATTACTATTTGAACCACCTTCATGCCCCCTTCCCCATTCACTCCATCTTATAAATTTATAGTGAAGTTATGTCTATTTCAAATATGTATTATTTTATTATTTTATGTTTTCAAAAAGATGAAATACATTTCTTAGCTATGTCTAAATATTCTTTTTCCTATTTTTATTTAAAAATTATAATAATTTTTTTTGATGATCTGCAAATCACCCCTCTCGCTTATAAATAGGATTTTTCATGACCATGATAAAATTAATGTATCACAGTCATTTGGTTCCCCATACTTTCATATGTTTAATGTTGTAAAAAATGTTGTTTACATAAAATACAATGATGTGTGATGTTAGATATGTACCCAATATTTGAAACTGAATGATTGATGATGTTAATTGATTTATTCAAACCTTATAAATATTTCCCCCTAAAATTTGGATGCATTATAATTTTTCAATAAAATAAACACGAACTATATAGATAATGATCATTTCACCAATTTTAATTAAAAATATTAATTAGTTGTTAATTTTAATGTAGGTAGAACATATGAAATGATAGTAAAAAAACATGGTTAATGAATTCATGATGACTGATCTTGATATGATCAACTAATTTATGGTTGAAATTTTATGTTGTAATTATTTTTAGTATGAATATATAATTTTTAATAATTATATTTATTTTCTTCCTTAATGACATTCTTGTCAGGACTCACTCTATGAATGTAAGGAACTGTGTGTCTGTGGAAAATTTTTATTTATCTTAAACCCCCAGTTCCTCTTACTTATGGTTGAGTAATATTGTAAAAAAAGAAGTATCCATAGGACATGATTATGTTTTATGTAGGGATTATTTTAACAGCACTTTTTTCCTTGTAAAGCATCAATTGTTTTAAGAAAATGGAGCTAAGCACTGAGTTAACATATAATTTAGAGGACCAAAGATGCTTGAAATTGATATAATAAAAATATTAAATATATTATATCGATCGCACACATTTTTTTATAAATAATGGAATAACACTAAAATGGGGTCTTGTATCAAAAATATGACACCACAATTAAATTTAGAATGTGTATTTTATCCTAAGTGTAACATAACCATTGTTAGAGTCGAATATTTTATAAAAGATCCATCATGGGAATATTTAAAACTAATAAATTTATTTATTTATTTATTTAATATTTAATTCATCATAACCAAACTCCACTATATAAGAACGAGTATTCGAAAAATTTTGATTTATCTGCATAACACAAGGGATTGACAAAGGACTGTTGTAGGAAGATTCTTGGATAATCAATGAAGGATCATGTATTTACAATCAATGTTTCAATCGGAGCTTGTGGATCTCACCAATGGTTGTGACATGAAGCATTTCTTCATTAGAGATTGATCCAAACCTGAGGTAGGGTGTTTTATTTATGTGGATTTATCTTTTTTTTACCTGCATCGAATGAAAATTAATCTCCTAAAAAATTAATTCATGGGTAGATCATTGATTACATGTATTTATTTATCCTAAAATGACTAGTAATTGATGGATTTCGGTTATTGTTCCTTGGTTCTTCATTTTTAATTCTAGTGAAAAAAAAATCAAGGCCAACCCAAACAGCGGTCGAGGTTTGTTTCTCTTGATGTGTTTCTGCACTTTCTTCCAACATTATTCACAAGTTCATCACTGAAATTTTCTTTGGGTGGAATGTTGACCAATATTTGGTGAAGGATCATTGCACTATTGTTCTTTGGAACAACAGATCATCACCACAGGTTTGAGTTCGTGATTGATAGATTGATCAAGGTGTAACAATGATAGTGGATGATCGGAGGTGAACCGATGTCATATAAATGTTTTCACATCTCACGGTATGTCATGTGGTGATGGTGTGGTGTGGTAGAAGTCAATTTTAGAGTAGATTGGATGATCAGAATATGACTACCAATGATAGTAAGGTTAGGTCAAGCCAAATCCATGATTTTTGGGTGATAATGGTTGATGGATTGATTGTAGTGGTGGAATAGGTGGATGACACATGAAGGTTCAATATTTATGATAAAATAATGACCATGTGGTGTGTAGTCTAAATAACACATGTCGTGTGGTCTCCTCCTACAACACTAGGGTTTACATGCAGAGAAAATTATCACATGCCATTTGACACATGTCACACACTGTGTGACCCATGGATAATGTCTCAGTGTATACCCTAAGGGTACAAGGGAACAAACTTTACCAGGCACACATGCATGACCAGAGTATATAGTAATTACCTAGTACTCATAAATGACTAGGTACATAGGCACAACCAAGTATATAGGCATGGCTCAAAGTATATATAAATAGGAAAGAATATACAGACTTGAGAAGGCAGCACAAGCTAGGTGGTGACTCGACCTCTATACTCCATGTATCACAAAAGGACACATTGTGTATATCGATAAATACATTCCATGTGAGACGGTGAAGCCCAGGAAGGCGCGGTCTAGACAATACAAGTTGTTTACTCCCAGTACACATTGTGTACTTTTTTTAGGTAATGTTGAGTCCATTCGTCTCTTCTTTTTAGACTATTATGAGTTGGGTGTGTTTCCTTGGTCCATTCCATTGAGGGTAGAGTGAGGAATCACATCCTAATAATTTTAATATGATACCCTCTATAGGATTAGTCTTAGATAGAGTTCATGAATCCCCCATGTGACCTGAGGTGTGATCCTCTATCATTTTTCCCCTTTCCTAGATGGAGTTTGGGGAATTTTCATGGTCAACTTATTTGAGTCTATGATATCCTACATAGTGTTTTATTCTATGTAGAGTATGGTATACCCTAGAGGCATGGTGTTATATCCCTTATCTATATATCGAGATATTTAAATTTCAAATGAGTAATTTTTCATGGTGGAGCCCAACGAGCATGAGCTCTCATATGAACATCATCAGTGAAAGTGTGGCTCATGGAGTGAGTTCTCCCTGACGAGTGTGACCTTAAATCCTCAAGTATAATACTATGGATTTAATCATAGTTATGACCTATTTGAGACTTGGATTCTATCATGAGTATAGTTGTGCATTCTTATTAGTAAGTATCATGTTTATATTAACATGCCTATGTGATGATGAGTTGACTGCTCTCTTAATGTTTTATGTTCGGTGATTTTGGGGTGTCCTACTAGGTATTGTTACACTCACCCATTCATGGGATCTTCCCACACATTTCATACTTTATACTGACAAAAATACCATTTTAAAGATTCATATGAGGACTGAGAGTAGACATATAATAATGATCTTAACAACCTGTGGTTCACACCAGGTGTTTCATATGACAGTAGTCCCCTCTTTTTTAACAAACCACCCCAAAATATCATCGAATCCTCATCAGGGTACTAGTAACTTGATATCTAGAATCGTGTCTTGAAGAATGTCTCATCATACATTTAAAATGCCAGTACAATCACCTCAAGACCATCCTAGTCACATAATAATATCATTCCTAACCTCTCTACATTCTCATCATGCCCATAAGAGAATCCATTAGAATCCTATAACCCATATCAATCTATAATCATTAGCACCAAGTCATATCTAATACTTCATGGTATTATCCCTGCCCATAGTCCCTATCTAACCCATACCTCAAGAGGACATTCTAATCCCTCCCTTGACTCTAAATCACAGGTCAACCCTATTAACTATGTATTATCTCAAGATAACTTTCACTAAGTCCCTTTGAATACTGATGCCACATTCTATAAAAATACCCATGAACCTCACTTAGGTTCCATATCAAATCTCCCTTAGGATATCTCTTGATCCCATCAATCAATGGAAACCCTTAAATCACCCCACATCTAGTCTCTGAGGACTCATCCAGCTCAAGACACACTCCAAGGATAAAATCTACCCTCTAGAGGGTGTCTCTCACCTAAAATGAGATGTATGGTTGTCTCAACTATTATCTCAAGGATTATGTATCTCATGCATATCCAACTCACATTATGAACTAAATTAGGAAATGAACTTCTTATTTCACATACTGAGACCTATCTGAGGTCTCTTGCTAACTCAATTTTCACCTTTTCCCTTTTAAACATAGAATTCAAGTATCTCTATTTTCAAAAATCATCACTGGAGAACCTTATATGTATCTAGGAATCCATCTACAATCCTTTCTCTCTAACTAAGTCACTCACAATCCATATCCCTTGCCTGGTCCCATGCATTTAGGTTGGAGTGCACACTCATGAATCAACAAAAATATGAATTTATATTAAAGGGACCATATACCTCGATCACAAAGTTTCCATATTAACAATACTCCACCCATTCTAAACCAATCCATTCCATGCTTTATATAAGATCTCATTAACAATTGACAATCTAGCTCAAGCCAAAAAAAATCCAAATAATTAATTTTAGTCATTTATAATTAATTATTCAATCCAATTTACAGAGTCATAATCACTAAAAAACTCACTAGGCATCAATGTGTCGCTAAAATTTCACAAAACCACATGTATTCATCCTTTTGGGACATCCTCTATCTTATCAAAGAAAATTACCCATCATTATAGCTCGATTATGAAATGATCTAATTAAATTGATGCCAAACCCTATCCAGAGAAATCGAAATCATTGGATAGAAGAGAGGAATAACATGGGATACAAGGGGGAAATCCTGCCATAAATCACTATGGGAAACATCAAAAAATAACACCTCAAAGGGAGATCAAATGTGGTAAGAAGAGGGGGAAGAGTTGGCCAAAATCGACCTCCCTGAATCTCCCATTGACCTAAAACCAAAGGGGTCTGACCTATAAATTTTATTTCTATCTCTATTTAAAAAAAACTTTAGGAACCTGGTCATCGGTTCATGCCACAACTCCTCCTATTCAGGCCACACTACGGTATGGCCCTCCTAGTTGGGTGAAACTGTCCCCCAAATGATAAAGTAGTCGATTATCCTACAAGCCACCCTTATGGCATGGCCCTCAATGTCACATCATGAGGAATATAACCTATGATACCCCCACAATGTACCCTCCAATCATTTTGATATGGCCTCTCCAACTTCAAATCGCTATGTCATAGAGCACCCCTACTGCATTGTTACCTTCCTCTCACAGAAAGTTGTTGCGGTGTGGCCCAAGGGGTGAAAACGTGATCGACCATTCCTTAAAAGAACTCACAGTGGAATGTGTAAGGTTTTATAATATATTACTCATGGGGACTCATCACTTCTTATAACCCTTAATAATAGTGTGATTCCCATATGTAATGTATTTTCCTTTTCCAAAAAGAACTCCTACACACACTCTCCACTTCATGACACTCACTAGTTATGGAGTAACATGTCCTCTATAGTAAAATATGGTAAAGGGGTCACCTCAACCCTACTATGACATTCATATAATCATATCAAAAAAAATATCCTTGATATGATTTAACCGTCATAATTTTAATCTCAATCCTTATTCTCAAACATCCCCTTCTCTAGGACCAAAAATTCAAATTTCCTTAAAAAATAATGATCGTAAATCCATAGGTTACGAAATTAACAAAAAAACAAGTACACATAAGATATGTATATAATGTATAACTTTTTACATTCATAAATTATATACAATACAAATTTAAAAAATATACTTATAAATTATAATGCAAAAATATATAAGGTAAATAAAATAATTGATATAAAATCTATGTTTTATATTACATTGAAAAATATTTACATATAATAAAATTGGTAGGTATAAATATAATTTTAATATATATACACACACATAGATATTTAAAAAATTAAATATTTATGTGTAAATATGTAATTGTGTGTGTCTGTGTCTGTGTTTGTGTCTATATTTGTGTGTGTATAAACATATAAATATACTTGTATACAAATAAAATGAAAAAAAATTAAACTATAAATTTAACAATATTCTTGAAAATTATGAGACATACCAAAATGAATTATATAAAAAATACATATAAATTTAATGAACATACTTACTATTATGTCCATATGTGTTTATTTATATAAAAATATATAAATATGTAAACATAGACACATATATAAATAAACACTTACACACAGCCAAAAAAAATTTACATATGTATACATATAAAAATAGATAAAACAAACACATTTATATGTGTGTGCTCCCATAAATATATGCATATGGTTATTTAAAGAAGACCAAAAAATTAGAGAATCAAGGATGAAATTTACAAATTATTATAAGAAGAACAACCAGAAAGTTTTTGAAGAAATAATGCATGATCTATTTAGAAAGCAATAGAATCAATGAAAAAATTCAAATAGAATAATAAAATCATTAAAAAGTCATAAGAAAGAAAGATATTAATGATATTAAATAATATTTGTGAATATAGATCAATCAATGTAGAAAAAATTTGATAAAAATGAAAAAAAATTGAAAACATGAACATCTTAGTAATCATTTTGAAAAATATTTGAATCAAAAACCTTGGGTTTTTTTAACTCAAATTGACCAAAATGTTTGGGAGATAGATCGGTAAAGGGATGTTGTCATAGAGGCTTATGGAATAGGTTTGAGTAGTGATGTAGTAAGGATTATTTTAGAAAGGATCTGAAATATTTATCAGTGTTTCCTAAAAAAATACTGATAATAGTCTCCTTTATTGGTGTTGAAATAGTGACTTTTTATATGTTCTCATGTTATCACTGATAAAAATAGATTTTACCAGCTCTAGATTTAGCATTGATAAAAATCATAATTTAATCTCATATAGAATCTTAAAGATCCATTTGAGTCTTATGTTATTTTCCCTAAAGATCAATTTAATATTACACGATCCCTTAATATTTCAATTTTTTATGCTGATAAATTCGAGATATAAAAATTAAAATATGAATTTATTATTAATTATATAAGAAAATTAATAATTAATAATTATATTTCAATATAATTAATTTCATTTGGAATATATTATTTATCATATAAATAGTTAAATATTTTTTACTCTTCATTATTACTTATATATATGTATAAATAAATAGATATATTATATTTAAATACAAAACATTTTCAATAAATTACTAATTATATGAATGTATGTAACGAACCGTCCTTTTTCAACTAGATAAGTCACCCAAATTGGCCCATCATGTAATATAGGTAAAACAAGATAATAATAACCAATATTGAATATAATAAATACAATACATACAACTAAATTACAAAGAGAAAAAAAATAAGATACCATAAATGAATACAATTGAAACCAAAACAGGATAAACCAGAAAATGTGTCAAGTTCCCATGTGACCAATGGTCACCTCCAGACTAACCTGAACTGAAGGCATTAACAACAAGAGAAACCAGCATGCTATAAGATTTTATTCCCTTTATTGTAATCCTATAATAAAACATCTAAAAACACCCAAACTCACAAGTAGGTTATGATCTAAATCCCAATAAAATACCATCACAGTTTCTATACATGGTATAATATCAAGAATGAAATAATTCTAGATTTTACAACTAAACAGTTTTAAAAATAATTTTCATAAATTAAACCCATTTATAAATCATTTCTCCTTTTTCTCCTGGGTTTTCATAAAACCATATCATATTATCAGACCATAAATATGAAAAGTAGAAGTGATATAATAAGAATTTATATCTATGCATAAATAGGTACACATATTCATGAAATAACCTATCATGAAACTCTATGTGATGCAACCTCATATAAAAATCAATGATCATAAATACATGATAAAAACAACAATGCAATAAATAACCATAAATTAAAAATGAAAAATAACCTTGTATTAGACTCTAGCCTATGGGAAAATGCGTATTAGACACTCACAAGACTAAATAGTCATACATTGGATCCAAAAGATATTGAGTCATGACAATCGATATTACAAAAGGTTACCTTCTAGGGGTGAAACAGACACTAAGGCTACCCATGTCTATTTCCCAATGCACCCAAAGTTCCAAATGTGCAATTTTATAAATTTATTTCAAACCATGCACAAAATTTTATAAAAAAAATTGAAGCCAACCTAATCCAATTTGGAGTTTGAAACCCCATTTAAAAATCAAACAAATATGTTTTCAAATAAAAATATCTTTTAAAAAACATTTTATTTTCCAAGAAATCATTTTAAACCACATATCACTTAAAATAATTGAAAAATCCCCAAAAAAATTATAAATAATAATATTAAATTCATCAAATTAACCCATTTTATAGGAAAACCTACCTCAACATGGTAGAAACATAGCCTCCTTCGACAATGGTGACTGTAAACCAAGATAACGGCCTTTGAAAGACAAGGCAAGCTAAGAAAATGAAAAGGATTAATAGAAAACACTATATGATCACATCTGTAGCCAAAACCATAGTTGTAATTAAACTCATAGAAGAAATTATAGGATTACATACCTAGAGATAATTAATCCAAGTGAAAAGGTGATGAATCATTGAACGGAGCAACCCGGAAGGGACAGGATCACCCAAAGCTTCTTAGGGAGAGCCTCTAGGTCAAGATCAAGAAAAAATACAATAAATGAAACAAGAAACCACTCGTGAACCATCCTAGAATCCCAATTCATGAATATTACATAGCATATAACCCTATACACATCATATAATCCACAAAGCACATGTAGGCCTAAATACAACCTAGGTTCAATTTTTTTAAGTATAATTCCAACATAAATACAACCTAGGTTCAATTTTAAGTATATTTCCAACATAAATACAACATAGGCTCAGTTTTTTTCTTTTTTTCAATTAAAATTTTTAATTTAATCTTGAATAATTTATTTCTCTTCTCCCTTATATGTTTTCTAAAAGGGAAAATACCTTGTGGGATGTGTATTATCCTCTCACTCTAATGATAGGAATGAAGTTTCAACTAAAAAGAATTTAATCTTGTGTACTTTTTTTCTTTTAATTAATTGAATATTTTATCCATGAATCAAAGAAAATAAACATAGATACTTCATTAATGTGAATCACTATAAATTTTGTGTCTCTCTATTCATTATTGTTCATTTTATTTGTAAAAAATTTATTTGCTAATTTTGGTTTTCAAAATAAAAAATCATTTTTAATTTTTCATGCAAAATTATCTGAATTTTATTATTTTTATAAAAAATATATTATGTTTGGGTTTCTTTTTAGTTGGGCCTCCATGTGTTTCTTATATGTTTATGGGCTCCATGTTAGGAATGGGTCATTTTCTATGTTGTTTGCCCATCCCGTTGTTTTTTGTCCCACCTCATCTTATCGTGAAACCCTGGTGATCCATGCCTACTATTCATTAATTAATTCCCATCTGACAGCTTCTACTTGCATCATTTTTGCTTCCTAGATATCTTTATCAGATGTTTCCCACTCATTCCCCATCTGTTGGATATCCCAGATTTCTCTCGATCTGTTGATCTTTCTTGGATTTGGTATTCTTCCACCCTCACTCAGTCATCCACATGTCCCCCCACATGCTACTCCTATCAGCATGTTACCTCACCTCTACAATGCTATTATTATCCCTTCACGACTTATTTGTTTTCATGTGTGATTCTTCAACTTTAATTGTTGGTCCAAAGAGTTGATAGAAAGGAGAAACTATGGCAGTTCTCTGCTTTGATACCTTCATAGCTCCATGTTCTAGTGATCCCCTCTAGTGGATATCACACCTCTCACGAGTCTTGTTTGGCAGATATCCCTTCAAGAAGTACCGGGAAAAATATCCAAGATCTCCAGGTATCCCTTCTTGAGTTCTCAGTGTAGGCCTAAAGTTTTGTATGGCTATATTTGTTTTTTTGTTTTGGTTTTGTGTTGTGTCTCCATCCTTCTTCTTAGTTGGAGTTGGGGTTGGCATGTGTGAGTTCATCTAGTTCATGGGAATATGTTACCATCTTCAAGTTGGGATTCATTGTCAGCTCCTAGAGTGACGAGGTCCATATTCTCAAGTAGCTTCTATGGTATGCGTGCATTTCTCTCTATGTTACTCTATCTTCTTGTATGTTCTTTGTTTTTTTTCATAATAATACATCATTATGATGGTATTATTTCCATATAGTATGATCAAACTGGTCCAAACCACATAAATACTTGTGTTCTTTAATTTTTCACATTTCATTTGTTGTATGTTCATTTCACCTCGCTGGATCTCATTCTTGTTTATTATATTTTTTCAAACCATTTTGATTCTCAAATTATATTCATTACTTCCCCATTTGTTCTAGTTTGTTTTTTCTATTCGAACACCCTCACCCAACTTAATAATTGGTATGAGACCCTTTATTTTCAACATAATGATGACATATCTTAAACAAGAAGTTGGGAAGTTTGATGGAGAAATAAATTTTAATTTGTGAAAAGTAAAAAAGAGACTGTTTCTTATCCACAAAGGATTCTCAGATGCAGTTTCAGGTCTAAATAAAGCGATAATCACTATATCTATCGGAGGATAGACATCCCCCACGTATGTTGATATTGACCCCAATATTCTTGAGAAATCTCACTATATGATTTTATTAACTTTAGGTGATAAAGACCTATAAGAATTTGTGAATGAAACTATTTCTAAGGGAATATGGCTTAAAATTGAACATTTATATATGTCTAGGTCTCTTCTTGGTTGTTTATACAAGAAAATGTGACTTTATACCTTTTAAATGAACCCTATCTCTTCTATTCATGTTTATTGTGATGATTTTAACAAATTCTTTCTTAACTTAGCTAACAAAGATGTTAAAATAATTGATGAAGACCGGTCCATAATCTTGTTGAATTCCTTTGATGATTCTTTTAACACTTTAAAAGGATCTATTATGTACAGTAGGGAATCGATTACTTTAGAAGAGGTTAAATCGGTTGTGCTATCCTAAGAACTTCAAACTTGTGGTTTAAAGGATGATTTTCATGTTAAATTCGATCCTCAACTAATGAATATTAGGGTTCAAATGAAAAATAAAGAAAGGAAAGACAAAAATAGGTTTAAGAATTTACGGTGCTTAGAGTGTGGAAATATCGACCACATAAAAAGGTATTGTCTGGAATTTCAAAATAATGACAGTATGGCCCAGTCTCATGTGGTATGCCTTAGGTTTTCTACTACAGATGTTCTTTAATTTTTGTTTAGCATCCGCTTTGTTATAATTAGGCATAAATTCTTTGTAGTCTCTCTTTTATGATTATAGAACTAGTTCTACTTGGTTTTTTGTAGGGAAACCCAGCTGGGAGAGAGGTTCTGTGAGGGTTGGTCTAAGACCTTCAGGGTGGCTTCCTGCTTTTTGGTTGTTGTGTGTTTCTACTGCTTTATTATTGTTTGATTATTTTTTGATCTTTTCTATATTTTCATGATCACTCTATTTTACCTCGAAGAAGTTTCTGTTTGCAGGTATCTGCATTCTTGGGTGTTGTCATTTCTAGTGGAGACTTGGGTAATAATAGTGAGCTCTATTTTAATGTTGATGCTTAGATAGTTTAATTTTTTTAGTAAGATTTAGTAATTTTGATAGAAGTAGATGTGTAGTATGGGTAGAACATGTGCCACTACCAACACATGCTAAGTGGTGTTCACACTGGGTGAGTACTTTGTCGAATTAGGTTTTTCTGTTTATGAAAATCTACCCACACTACTAATAGATTAGGGGTAGATAGGTAGCAAGAACACAATCCGTTTTGGTTTAAATTTTATTTTGAAAAGTTAGAGATTTGTTAATTTTGGTTTTCAAAATCAAAATAATTTTGAATTTTGCATGAAATATTATTTTAATTTTATTATTGTTATGAAAAATATATTTTGTTTGACCTTATTTTTTGTTGGGCCTCTACATGGGCCTTCTATGTTACTGGGCTCCATGTTGGGTCGTGAGGCGTGAACTGTTTACAGGGTTGTTCGCTCGGCCTGTTGATTTTTTGGCCCACTTCATCCTTTCATGCCACCCTGGTGATCCGTACCTTGTATCCATTGATTAATTCCTATCATATGGATCCTACTTGCATCATTTGTGCTTCTCGACGATCCTTATCTTTTGTCGCCTGCTCACTCCTTGGATGCTGCGTGTCCCCGATTTCTCGTGATATATTGAGCCTTCCTAGTTTCATGATTCTTCCTCCCTCTATCAGATGTTCACGCATCTCCTAGAATTCTGTGATTGTCATCTTGTCACCTTGCCTATATTGGGCTATCATTATCCCCCCGCGACTTCTTTCTTTTGTGTGTGGTTATTAATATTTAGTAGTTGGTCCAAATAGTAGAGAGAGAGGATGAACTCTAATAGTTCTCTACTTCGATGCCTTCACAACATCATATTCTAGTGATCCCCTATGGTGGAGATCTCACCTCTCGTGAGTCTTGTTCATCCGACATCCCTTCAAGAAGTACTAGGCACAACACCCAAGATCACTAACTAGGCCTTCTTGGGTTCTTGGTGTAGGCCTGAGTTTTGTAAGGTTGTATTTGTTTTTTTGTTTCAATTCTATGTTGTATCTTCTTCCTTCTTCTCGATCGAGGTTGGGGATGGTGTGCGTGAGTCTGTGCAGTTTGAGGACATACGTTACCATCTTTGAGTCAGGATTCATCATCGACTCCAGGAGTGGAAAGTTCTCTGTTCTCAGATAGCTTATGTGGTCTGTGTGCATTTCTCTTTGCATTACTCTCTCTGCTTATATGTCTTTTGTTTGTTTCGCATAATAATAAATCATTGTCATGGTATTCTTGTCATGGATTAGGACTCAACTGGTCCAAACAACGTAAATACTTGTGTTATTTATTTTTTTCATTTTGTTTGGTGTATGTTCATTTCTCCTCATTGGTTCTCATTCCTGTTTACTTCTATTTTTTCAAACCGTTTTGATTCATGAATTATATTCGTTGCTTCCGCATTTGTTCTGGTTTGTTTTTTTGGTTCGAACACCCTCACCCTACTTAACAATTTTTTTTTAAATGTACTCATATAATGAGAATAGGGATAACCAATGGGTACCTAAATTCGGTTCACGGTCCAACATGACCTGATTATGTGGGGTTCAGGCGCCCCATAAATCAGGTTAAGATAAGTTTAAGCTTTTGTGGCTACAATTCTATTAATACGCAAACCCTTATTTAAATTAAATTTATTTATTTTATAAATAGATTTTTGGCATTGGTGTCGAAGACCGGTCATTGGCGAGTAGTGTCTGCAAGTAGAGGTGTTAACGGGGTGGGGTGGGTTAGCCCATGGGATGGATGATCCATCCTATAGATTTTATTTAGTGGTCTAGCCCGGTCCACAAATAATAAAGACTTGCAAAATAAAGTTCTAACCCTATCCATGCAGGACCCATACACTAACAAGACAACCTATTGTCTTAACAAAAATAATATATGATGATATTTTTTTGCTTTGTGAACCACGATGTTAGAGAGAGGGAGATGATAAATGCTTGATACTGTGAGAAAATATTTAGTTTTCAATTAACAATAACCACCCTAACAACAACACCATCAACAAAAACCCTTCCAAATTAAATTTTTATCATTTCATGGATGACACTTGTAAAGGTTGAATGTGAACATGCACAAAAAACACCAAACAAATTGACCTTGAAGAATCTACAAAGAATTTAGAACAATAATGGGTATTTCACACCATCCCAAATAAGCCTAATATTGTTGGAACTATGGTCTCTTTTGATACCCAAGTCAAAGATGAACTTATCCCATTCTGGCTCATTGTGAATTAGATCTTCAATTTAGGAAGCCATTTTGTTCCATATTTTAATAAATTCTTCTGGATTGATTTTACCTTCATTTAAGACCAATAGAAAAATTCTACTTTGAGTGTTTATCAAATCTAATTATTGGTCATCGGTGTCAACAAAGATATTTCTTGCATATATCCTTTCGACAAATTTAGTAGGGGATTGAATATATAAAAAATTAACCTACCACCATTTCTTTAGAATGTATAATAGAATCAAGAGTGGTGAATTTGTAGTGAGTAGTATTTATATAGAATACAACGTGGTAGACCCCTTGACTAAAGCCTTGACTTAGCAGAAACATAATCACCATGTGAGGTCTTGCAGACTGAAAGTTGTAGGTAGTTAGCTCTAGTACAAGTGGTAGTTGTTAAGATTTGGTTTCCTAGAACCATCTAGTTTCACTTTGATTACATGGATATTTAATGTATTTAAATATTAAACATATTATTACATATTGTTCATTATTCTGCATGACTATGATGTAATAATGTCCTAGAGTGTTTATTGCATTGATAAGGTCATGGTAGTTCCCCACTATGATGAAAACCTTGAAATGATAGAACAATATTCTTAAATATAGTTCTATAGATAGATGACATACTATGATGGTACCAATAGCATGCAGACTGTCGAGTGTGAATACTCATGGTAGTTCCCCACTATGATGAAAACCTTGAGTAAACATTATTTCCTTATAAAAATAATTTTTATGAAAACCAAGAGATTGAACTCTATTCAAAAAACAATTCTTCCAATGTTCACCACTTTGACACTTTATGAAAAATGGTGAACTTTTAGGAACAAAATAATTATTTCAAAAAATAGGTTTATGATTTGTATAACCATTCCAAAATTATTACCATGAGGTCTAATTTTTTTCATATTTTTTCAAAGTTTTTCTTAAAAATGCAAAAATTAGACAAAAATTTCTTCAAACTGTATGTTTCATATTTAGTTTGACAACTAAGTTTTTGTCCTTATATGAAATAGTGATATAATTAAGTTTATCAAATTTATTTTTTAAAATATTCTTCTCAGAAATTATTTTCCCAATATCTTTTGAAAAATTATATTTTTCAAAATTAATTTTATATATATATATATTTTAAGATATAATATTTAATTTTTTAAAAGATTTATTCTTGAATCTTACTTTGTAAGTTTATCATTGGTATTATAAAATTTTTTACAAACTTTACAATTTTTATTTTCTAAAAGTTTTGAAAACCTAGAAACCTCATCATAACCAGGTAAAGTATTATCTTCTTATGCTGAGGAAGATTCTTTATCAAATGATGTAGAATTTTCCTTATAATTATAATTTGTATTTCAAGATATATTATTAAGGGATTCAATAGTGTGTACCTTAGCCAATAAACATTTTTTTCCAAAGGCATTTCAGCAAAAAGTCCAATATTCCTCTGTTTGGAATTATTGTTATTCAAATAAACTTATGAAGAATTATCTCCCCCACTAGCACTCCAAGTTTCAGGAAATTTCATAACTTTATTTCCTTTAGACTTGTATTTATTTTTTATATTTATATCTGAATTTCTTTCTTTCCTTTATTTTCTCTTGAGCTTAGAAAAAACATGTCAAATATGTTGTGTTTTATTGCATTCATAACAAGTAACCTTAGAATCCTTCTTGTCACTTTTTTCTTATAAATCTTTTTTTATTATACTGAAAATATTTATTTCCCACAATATTGTTAATTCTTCCATCAATATTATCCAACTCATTCTCAGATGGTTCTCATATACTAGAATCAGACCGAATAACTACTTTCTTCTTCATTAATGATTTTACAAATTTTGTTGGTGATTGTACTTTAGTAGGAATAATAGATATTATTGCAAAAGAAACTCGACCATATTTTATTTTTACCCTTTTCATAATTTCTCTTTAATATTACCTCATATTTCATGAGGGTACCAATAAGATCATCAAGAGTTAAATTTGTAATATTCATTATGTCATCCACAATAGTTATTTTGGATTCCCACTCATTTGGAATTATATCAACAATCTTTTTAACCAAAATTTTATCATCAAGATCTTTTTCTTTAGGTGACTATAAACTATTGATAATTTTTATAAATATTTGGTGAATCTTGGAAGTTGTCTCACTAGGTAGAAAATCAAAGTCTTGGTAATCATCACAAAGCATAGTTCTTCTTGTTTCAATAAATTTAGAAGTACCAAAATTCCTAACTTCTAACTTATTTTAAACACTATTAGTAGCTTCAAGATATGTAATATGAATATATATACTTCTATAAATGTAATATAAAAGAGTATTCCTTACTCTATAAGTGATTTTATATTCCAAATTCTTTTTATTTGTGAAAGTATTAACATCCTTATCAGGAATATTGTAATTCCTAACGAGCATCACATAATTATCTACCCAAGTGTTGACAACAAAAGTTTTCATTATATATCTCTAGTACTAATAATCAACCCCATCAAAGATAGTAGGTCATCTAGGATTCATATTTTTAAGATTTCCAACATTTTACCCTACCATCTAAAAAACAAAAGAAACTCTTTTCTACACAAACACGTTAGTGTATAGCAATTTATTAACAAGTAGTTTATAAAACATGCAGTTGATAAAAGAAGTAAAAAATCATAAATTACGAACAATATAATCTTATCTAATACCAATTATTGGATAGAAATATTTTTATATGGTATACAATATGGGGTGAATTTTAGTTTAAGAAATTAAACTTAACAGAAAACATAATACCTATTTAAGTAAAAATACCAGACTAAGCACTATTTTATGATTAGAGTATTAAAATCAGAATCAAAAAACTGTCCAATTATATCAGAGTATGTTTTATCGGTATCACAGACACACCAACAAAACGTTTTGTTAGAAATATAAGTATTACAACTAAATTTTTAATACAATGAATGACCGAAAAAAAATATTGTACAAACAAGAAATAAACAACATATATAAGTAAGAATGACTTACAAGATATATTAAAAAAATCACTTTTTAACCTTAAGAGCTAAGGTATTTAGAAACCCAGACTAAAGGTATCCACAATTTTATACTTAATGTAAAGATTTCCTTTCCTTACCGAGAAATACCTCGATACAATGATTAGAAGAATCTCTATCTTACTATCTCCGAATGCCCTAAATAAGATGATCAATGTATATATTCCTAGACTAAGAAGTCTTCAATCTGATGAATCAGATTCACCATCTTCCAATCCCTGAAATCCATCAATGAGTACAATTATCAGATACATAATATAAAAGAATATTTTCTAAATGAAACTAAATTAGCAAGGATTTGTTAGAATGAAAACTCTCTAAAGTATAAAAAATACAAAGAATGACCAGTTCATGCTAAGAAATATTTAGAAGACTTTATTTTTGAAACTACATGAACCTAAATCTTAAAATTTCCATCTATTTATAGGAAATATCCCAATAGTCATATTTATGAGTTAGTTTCAATGGCCTCGAACATTTTACACTTGAAAGATAATAAATAACTGAATGTATGATGTCATTTTTCTTAGCACCATTACAATGCTAATTTTTTTTTTTGATATAAAAAAATCTTATATACTTTGATTATAAACTTTTTGATAGCCAGATAGACTTCCTTATTGATTATCAATCCAATAGTTGTAATGAGTGTCAGTCTAATGTATCGGTACCAAGATCAGTATGATGGTTAATACTTTTTTCAATAAGACATAAGTCAAACCACCAGTCAGAAAAAAGGTCAATATGGTTGATCAGATTCACTATCATTTTGATGAGTTAGATTGAATAATAATAAATTTTTATTTCATAATACATTAGGAACATTTCTATATATGAAAAAAAGTAATTTTTTCTAAAAAATAATACTAAAACACTTATGAAATATAAAGGTTAGTAAATATAGTTTTAATAATGTGTTTGTGATTTACAAAACTAAAGGAATATAAAATTAAGACGTAAAACTTCTAACTCAACAATAAGTTTATTGTATGATCTAAACAATTTTATGCTTGAAGAATTTAAATTTTATGGAGATAATTAATAAATTTATATCAGTTATTGTATGTAAAATTAAAATATTTCAAAAAATGATTAAATTTTGAAATATAATTTATCACCAATGATAACTAATGTACTAATGTGATGATTGAATAATTCCAATAAAGACCAACCAATGCATATATGATGAGTTTTTTTTTTTGTATTTTCATTTAAAATTTTGTAATAATTTGTTTTAATTTTTTTATGCTTTTCGTATCACCCATTTATATTATATATAGGATATGTGTGTACATGAAAATTTTAATTTATCACAATCCATTGGTACTCATCACTTACATATTGTAATGTTGTAAAAAATGGAGGTTCTATATAAGCTAACGATGTTCAATTCTAGATCTGTACACAATGTTTGAAGTGTAATGATTGATGATGTTAATTGATTTTTCCAAACCTTATGAATATTTACCCTTAAAATGTGACAGTTTATCATTTTTCTTATAAACCAATCACACACTATATATCCCATGATCATTTCACCAATTTTAATGAAATTTTTTAAATATTCGTTAATTTTAATGTATATAGAACATATCGACTAATACTAAAAAATATGGTAAATGAATTGAAGACGAGTGATCTCGAGTTGACCGGACAATGTATGATTGAAATTTTATGTTGTAATTATCTTGAATATGACTATATAATTTGTAATAATTATATTTATTTTCTTCATTAATAACCTACATGTCATCACTCAATAAATAAACCCACATGCTATCCATCCACATCTGAGAAAACGACTATCCTCAAGAAGTATTCATTAATATAATTCATGAAATACAACCAATAAATTCCAAGGATGACATCTTATGGCTGCATCTATATCAAGAAAATATCCCCATGAGACTGATGTAGCCCTATCATCATTCTACACCCTTGGCACAAATCAAACAAGCTGTTGTGGACTCCGACTAACATATTCAACACTAGGGGCATGGGAATCCTATCTACATTTAATCCAAGAGCACAAAATATATGGGATGCAATAAAGGAGTGTGAATCTCCTGAATCAAACAAGGAACAAACAAGAGTACTAAACAAACTGATTGTACCTTTGATTATCTTTGGACCCTCTGGAACTGTTGCCTCCACTACATGAAACTGACCATGTCTGACTCCTCTATCTCTTTGCTGATGTCCACCTCCATGACCACACTCAAGTTGAGGTACCTAAACATGAATAACATCATGATGTTGGCCTCTACCTTTCCCATGTCCCCTCGGTGGAGCATAATCCTACTTCCCTTAATACGGGAAGGTCTCACTAGGAACTATTTATAAGTATGGAATTGAACCTGGCCACCTCCACCAAATTGAGCTTGAAGAACCACTGGGAACTAGTTTTGGAGATGGCTATAAACCCCACAAAAAAACAAACTGGCACAAATCCCCTAGAAAAATCACAAAAACCACTAGTTGTAGAAGGTTGGAATGGAAGCTACTAAGGTTAAATCTCTTCTAGTTGAAACCTCAAAGGTCCTGGTGCCAGAGACCTTCCACTAACAACTCTTCTTCTTGATGAACCCTACTTGTTACCCTCTCATAGAAAACCTCCTTGTGAGTGCACCCACTCAATCACCTCCTCCTTCTTATAAACCACCAGATACATTGGAAAAATAATAAGAGTAATTGTATACTACATAGAAGGATGAAGTTCCTCCTTTAGACATATCTTACAAGACTCCTCATTTGAAAACATTTATGGAGAAAAGTGAAGAAGGTGATTGAAAATGATTCCCAACTATCGCACTAACATACTCCTCTGATGAAAAGAGAGAATCTAATTCCTCCTCACAACCTTCATGGTTGATGAAAGGAACTCTGCCCAAAACTCTTTATAAAATTCGACCCATGAAAAATCTTCCTCCTTTCATTCCCCCAGATACATCATCCACCACTGATGTGCAACTCCCTATATCTGAATGATGGCCAAAGGAATCCAGTATCTCACTAGGGCTCATATCAAACTAAAAGTGATCTTGATCTCCCCCAGCCATCTCTTTATCTCCACATATGAAACACTTCCCTCATACTTCCTCAAATCCCACTGCTAAAAATAATGCAACACCCTCTTCCAACCCTCATCCTCCCCTTCCAAATTAACCCTACAGTGATCAACTGGATCATCTTGTTGAACCTCAACTGCTAGAGCCACACGCCGACGATAAACATGATCCATGGATGAAAGAAGAAATAAATATTTCCTAAGACCAAGTAGTGTGTAATTTTATTAAGATAGATTTTAATTCATTTTAACATTCCCAAAACAAACCAATTCAAACAATAACACAAGTAATCATGATGCATTCAACTCTCCTAGCTCTCTACCTTGCAAACAGATCTGCCTCACTTGTTGATTCTATAAGCTTAGAGTTCTGCACTGGATCATAGGGGAGGTCCCATTTTTTAGATGGTCTCCTCAACCTATGTCATGCACCAAGGTAAACTAGCATTATTTCCATACCTATTAGTTTTGGGTGCATTGGAAGTGTGCGATGGTGGGGGATATATTAAAAATTATTTTAATAATCATTTCCTGAAACCATGAGCGAGGATCTTTCACATAAAATTTATAATTAATTTATTTAATATCTAAAAAAATAAACATCTGGTCTTAGAAAATTTCATTATTGATGAATGTTGATCATTTGAAAATACCCTTTAGTGTTTCCTTCATTACGTTGTGGGATCCAAGAATAGAATCATTCTACCGATGATCCACACATGCTCCAATGATCTCTGAGCAACACCACTCGATCTCCAAGTGCTATCATAGATAATTGAATGTATTGTATTTTTCATTCTTGATCGATCATTATTTGGTCATGAAGAAATATCTCTTGAGTTTATCATTATTGAGAAGGAAAAATAAGGAGGAGTCGGGTTGTGCATAACTATTTTATTTTCTCAATTTTTGGATACACTACACAATAGACATAACTATCTATTTATAGAGTTAGGATTTTGGTTAAAATATTATTTAATTACATGTCAGACATTAAATAAAATTTATTACCTTTAATGAATCCCATGGCATGTATTATTATTATTATTATTATTTGGCATGCACCAACTTGTGCAACAAAAAATATTATTTAATCAGATTATTAATTAAATTTTTTCACCAAACATGGTCTTGGTCCATTTGAACTCCTATTTTATTTACTGAACACTCAAATAAAAAATTTATTCATAAATAAATATTTCATTCACATACCAATGAATAAACATTTATTAAATATTCAATAAAATAAATTTATTTATTTTTATTCACATGTCAGTGAATAAATGTTTATTTAATTTATGTGATCGATATAAATTGAATAAAATTATTTCTCAGACTTGATAATAATATTTATTCCATTAATTAAACTCAAATATAATTTAATTAAGATCAACAGAAACACTAAGTATATGACTCTCTGAGATTATTTCTCATTGGCATTGGATGAGGTTACCTAATGTCCAAGATTACTGTCTTGAAACAGGTCAAGGCACCCAAGAGAGGGAAGTTAATTTTGAAACTTCAAAAACTAAATATGAATGATCTCTATGTAATATAGTCTCTTTTTCATAATATATCATCAAACAGGTTTCATGATGATGTCATCAACCTATTTACTTGATACATCTTTATTTGACTATCTAAAATAAACACGACATTATACCATGGACATGGAATTTAATGAAATGGTTCTATTCCAATAAAAGGGTCGTGATATAATATTCTATAAATATGTTAGGTAAAAATCCTTTTAGAATTATCCATTAATGACAAGTCAATCATGACGCACCCAACATACCATACTTCCCGCCAACATATGGCATGATGATTTTGGTCAGTAAATCTAAGTGTGTGATTAATGACATACATTATTGATAATTTTAAAGTCTAAGGACCATTACACATGCACATAGATAGGAATTTACGAAAAAACTAAAACATACGGAATTCCTACCGATGGGTCTGTTCTCAGTCTTAGAGATTACCAAGTGAGAACTTTATGAGAAGAAGCCTCATATTCTTATGACCACTCACACCTGATGGTCTAAATACTATGTTTCCTATCATAGTACATTATCTAACCATGAAACTATATTAATAATATTTTCAAATCATTTCACGGTTCTCATCATAGCGGGAAACTGTTATGACCTTATCAATTCAATAAATACTCTATGACATTATGAAATTAAATACATATAGAAAAATAAAAAATATGTAAATAGACATTATATTAAAATTCAATACATCAAATATACATGTAATCAAAATAAAATCAGTTAGTCATAAGACATTAACTCTAAAAAACTCCCTCTTTGGCTAGATCCAACTACCTATGACTTTCATTCTTCTATCCCTCACATGATAATCATGTTTCTACTACGTTTAGGATTCAGTCAAGGGGTCCACCATGTTGTCTTCTGTGTAAATACTTCTCACTATAACCTCACCTATTTGATAAAAATATCTTAAGAGAAGATACTTATAAAGTATGTTATTTGTCTATTGATGTGACCTTGGCTCTTTTGGGAGACAAACCATTATAGTATTATCACAGTAGAGTGTGATAGGATCTTTACTACAAGGTACCACGTCAATCTCTCTGATGAAGTTTCACATCCATACTGATTTCTTACCTACCTCATAAACCACAATATACTTGGAATGTGTTATAGAATCATGGACTATATCCTTTATTGAGATCTTCTTGATCATAACACCTCCATTCAAAGTGAAAATGTATCCCGTTTGTGACTACATTTCATCTTGATCAATTTGGAAACTAGAATATACATATCCTATGATGACTAGTTACTCATCTACTCCATAAACAAGGAACATATAATTATTATGACTCAGATACTTAAATACAGTCTTGACGGCCATCCAATGGAGGCCACCTAGATCACATTGATATCTGCTTATCGTACTCAATGTGTTTGGAACATCTAGCCTTGTACATATCCTAGCATACATGACTGACTCAATCGATGACACATATAAAATCATTTCCATTCTATTTCTTTCCTCATGTGTCTGAGGGAAAAATTTCATAGAATGATGAATTCCATGTAATGTTGGTAAAAATACCTTCTTGTATTGTTCCATACTAAATCTCTTTAGTATCTTGTCAATGTATGCACTTTGACTTAGTCAAAGTAGTCTCTTAGATTTATCATGATAGATATTAATCCCAAGAATATATACGACCTCACCCAATTCCTTTATAGGAAATCATTTATTCTACTGCGTCTTAATAGGATATAGTACTGTATTTCATTCCCTATGAGTAATATTTCATCAACATATACTTTTAAGAAAACTAATGCACTCCCACTAAACAATTTGTAGATACAAGTCTCAGACTCATTCTTTATGAAACCAAATTTTATTATAGATTAATAAAAATAAATTTTACATGAACCAGATTTTTTTCTTTAATCCATAATTGGGTTTTTTTAATTTTTATATCTTATTAGCATCCTTTGGAGTCAGAAAACCTTCAGGTTGTGTCATATAGACATATTATTGAAGGATCCAATTAAAGAATTTTGTTTTGACATCCATTTTCCAAATCTCAAAGTCATAGTAAGCTATAATGGAAATTAGAATTATGATAGATTTTAGCTTTGCAACTGGTAAACAGGTTTCATCATAGTCAATGACTTGATGTTGTTTAAACCCTTTTGTAACCATTTGTTCCTTATAGGTACTTACTTGTCCTTCAATGTACAGTTTCTTCTTAAATACCCATTTAAAACCAATGGGATTTACATCCACTAGAGGATATACCAAAATCCATTCTTAGTTTTGGTACATGGAATCCATTTTAGAATTCATGGCTTCTTACCACTTGGTAACATCCATGAGAATTACCGCTTCCTTGTAGGTTAGAGGATAATTATTATCTACTAATAATGATTCCCCTTCCATAGTTACTAGAAAACCATAACTTTCTGGTTCTCTAATCTCTCTTGTACTTCTATGTAGTACTTGTGTCTCTGGAATAGTGTCATCTTCCACAGGGCTTTGTGGAATCTATTCCTATACCAACTCTTATATTCCATGAGCCTCAACTTCTTCAAATTCTATCTCAATACTAATATCTATTTTATATATGTTCTCCCTCTCAAATAATATTTCAATTCTTTCCACTATAACCTTTTTTCTGAGGATTCATATAGGTAATATCCACTTAATTTCTTGGGGTATCCTATAAAGTTACACTTTGTGCCTTGGGGTGCATGTTTGTTGTACTGACCGAGAACACTATTAATGAAATTTACATTCTTATTTTTATTTCATATAGTATATATCATATAAAATTATTTTTAGAACACAATAAAAACATCATAAACGAAGAATAAATGAAATAAGAGGTATTCCTAGAAGTTAAGGACCCTATACCGATGAAATAGTAACATGCCCTTAGGAATAGTAATGTGACCCTTATGAATAGTAAACCAGCCAATAGAATAGTAACCTCACCAATGAAAGTATAAATAAAATTTTTCCATCTTATAAATTAAATTATGATATAATTATATCATAGTGTAAGTAGATGAAAATTTTAAAAATTAATATTTAAGTGTTAGTATTTTTGTAAGTCATAAATATTTAATTACAAAATTATAATTAATAAAATTACTTAGAAGAAAATTCATTTTCATAAAAATTATTCATAAATAAATATTTTACTGTCTTATGATTTTAGGATAATTTTATGAGACTTTAGTTAATTTTTAAAAATGTTATAAAATGAGTTACAAATTTAAAACTATATTTTTTTATTAAATAATGATTTTAATTAAAAATTAAATTCCTAATATTTAGAAAAATATTTTTATAAAATGTATTTCATTTTTTAATTCTACATGCTAAAAAATTGTTAGGGTAAATATTAAAGATTTTTTTGAAATACTTGAATTTTTAGTGAATAGTAAAACATGGTAATTTACAATATAAATACATTATAAGCTAAATAAAATATTCCTTGAGTCATGGATGATGAAAAAAACCTTGGTTATAACTCACATGCACTTATTAACATATTTAGTAACACTAATTAACACTATTTATTGTCTTGAGAAAAATAATAAAATAATGAATAAAAAATGAAAAATCACCCCTCTCCTCCACTATAAAAACCACCTCTAACCCTCTCTTCTTGTCACACTTCTAAGACTTGAATCTTGCCTAATTTATTCCCAAATCTAATTACATAGTCCATCACCCATCTCTGGAGCTCTTGGTCCTGCCAAAAAACCAAAAACCCCTTCTCTTAAATAGATTCTCAAGGAGGATAATTCAAGAGGTAAATCCTCTTCCTTTTTCTTTAATTTCATTTCAATTTACTTTCTTTTCTTATATTATCCTAACCTATTCTATAAAAATGATAATGATAACTCCATTATAATCTATATACTGGAATAATATCATGTTAATGGAAGATTCATCATAAAAAGGACATATATGAACATAATAAAATTATAATAAATCAAATAAAATTATATTAGGTTATTAATTAATTAATTAATGGAATTAATTTTATTATCCAAGATGTTAATGTCAAGTGAAGACCACATTAAGACATAAGGTAAGGGTTTTCTAGCCGAACCTCCAATTTCTTTCAGGTTAATCCTTTCCCTATTTCCCCAATTAAATTATTAATTATTATTATGTACTACTCATAAATTATATTTTAATGTTTTATATATATTTACCAATCATAACCCTTATTTATTTTATGGGGAGTTACATGCTTTAAAATTATCTTTCTCAAATTCTTCCTGATAAACAAGTCTGATTCAAGGGAACTTCTCGAATTATTAACTATTTTCAAATGCACTCTATAATATATTTTAATCTGACATTATTTTTCCAAAATCACTCATTTTATTATGAAAATACTATATTATTTCACTTTTGGTTTTATACAAATATGTTTCCAAAATAACTCTTATTTTCAAAGTAAAAGAGTATTTCTATCAAGTATTATTTGATGATTTTATAAGAGTATTTCAATCTATTTAAACACTCTTTTTGATTATTATATTTAATTGGGATTAATATACTATGATATCATCAAGAATATTTTATTGAATTGTTTATTATTAGTGTTAGTCGGAGTGGACACTCAAGAGGGGGGTGAATTGAGTCCCAATTAAAATTTCTGTTAAAAACAATTTCTATTAAAATCCCCCAATTTCAAACACAAATTAAACTGTAGTGAATTTATATAGATTATAAAGGTTCAATTAGTTTCTCAAAGATTGATTAATTCTCAGTTAACTTAATCTTATGATTAAATTAACTTTTGAAACTAACTTACTGATTTATAACAAATATAAACACTTGCGAATTTAATTATCAAAGTAGCTTTGAAGATAGATTATATTTCAAAGTAATAGCAGCGGAATATGAAATTAAATATGTATAGTATGGATATAGAGTAAAACTTCAAACACAGAGAATTAACCAAGAGGTTCAGTCTCAAGCCGAGACTTAGTCCTCTCACAAGTTTATATAAAATGATCCACACCCTGGATCGGGGTTAACAACAGTGAACACACTGTCCAGGTCACAAGACCTCTACCACAGTTCTTCGTGGGAAAACAAACAACAGCAGCAAGCTGTCCAGGTCACAAGACCTCTATCACTATCCACAGTGGGAAATGGGGTGCAAAAAGGTTTGCTGAGGATTTACAGATCCTCCAGTGAAAGTACAGGAGTCAGTGTGTGTCTTTAACACAGCAGATAACACACACTGCTCAAAATGTAGAATAAATAAATCACAGAGCAGAGATGTAGAGTTTAGAAATGGCTCTAGAGATTTTCAGTGTAGCTCTGGACTCGTAGGAATGAGTGACTTGAAGCTTTGGTCCTTTTTCTGTAAGATGACACTAAAACAGAGTGTCGTGATTTGCAGACTTCCAGATATTCAAGTGATCAGCTTCTTTGAGTTTGAGTGCTTCACAGCATGGCTTTTAGAAGACGGTTCTTTCAGTCGGTTCACTTGAGACTCTTTTGTTCTTCAGAATGAATGCTCGAGAGTTCTTCCTTTTCGTGTATATGCGTATCTCCTTCTCAGTTGTAGATGTTAGACTCTGTGTAACTGTTTCATTCATCACCACTTCTTGAATGCTTCTTTCTTCTTTTTATACTCCTCCATATATGCCTTTTTGTTCACCCGAGGCCGACAAGATAAATAGTCTGGAGTTACACGTGCGATCTTCCTCGTACATTGTATTATTTCTTGATATGTCTGCAAATATCAATAAATAATGTTAGATGTATTCATTTGTCTAGACATGACCGTTAGATTAGTATTAATCAAATTGGTAAAGAAAAAAAAGTAGAAATATAATAATAATAGACTGGTCGAGAATGTATGTCACTGTTGACTTCAACTGTGGTCTTCCTACTGTGGACTTCCTTCTGACTGCTGACTTCAACAAAAGGCTTGCTGTATGTAGGCTTGCAATAGTAGCTTTTACTCCATGTAGCTGTAGCCTTTCTAACTGTAGACTTGTAACATCAAATTTGTAGAACTGTAACCTTTGTCAACTGTAGACCTCGATCATCAGTAGACTTATTCGACAGAAGTTGTCTAACTGTAACCTTGACTGTAGACTTATGACTGTAGGCTTGTTCGACTGCGAACTTGTTCCAACTGTAGACTTGTTCGACTGTGAACTTGAGAAGAGAAAACTTTGAACAGAAGTCTTGTAACTGTGACCTTCGTCTGTGAGCTTTGTCAATAGATAGCAGTAGACTCGTAACTGTAAGCTTGTATTAGTCTTCGACTGTAACCTTGTAACTGTTAACTTATTGCAACAGTAACTTAAGGTGACAGTTAGCTGTAACTGTGACTTTGAAAAGAAAGCTCTGACTGTTAGCTAACAATACTAAACTTATGTAAATACTACTATAAGCTGTTACAGTAAAGTTATGAGAGTAAGAATATGAACTGTTTAGAATAAAATACGTTTAAGCATAGAATAATAAGATTAATGCAAGGTTTTAATACATCATAATTAATGTTTAAGCATGATTTGGGAGTATCAAAACAGGTGATTCCAACAATCTCCCCCTTTTTGATAATCACAAATTATGTCAGGTATGGAATGAAATATAGATGTATCAGAGAGAAGTGTGCAAAACACAGTATTAGCAATATGAGCACAAAAATTTGGTATAATCCGCAAGGATTTCTCCCTCTTTGTATAGGGTCATTTCTCCCTATCTATTTCTTCTTATTTCTCCCCCTTTGTGATTAACAAAAAGAAAGACAGAGTGAGAGAAAATAAACATTGTATTTATAAGGAGTACATTACATGACCCAAAACGTGAATACATGATCCCTATCAGAAAAAAAACATAAACAGACTCAATCCTCTTCATCTGTAGGTAAGGGATCTTTTCCTTTGGAGGAAGAAGATGGAGCAGTAGGTGAAGGATCAACAGGCTGAGGAATGGCAGCAGGAATGTCTGGAGGGGCAGCAGGAATGTCTGGAGGGGCAGCAACAGAGGCTCCTGAAGGCCGGTAGTGAGTAGCTTGCCGAGGGATCAGTGGTCTAAGACTTCTGAGGGCATCAGTAGGAGACATTACCGAAGAACCACTGGGGTTAGAGATAGGTAGGGTAGGAGGAACTATAACAGGTGTGCAGTCCACATGAAGAAAAGGTAGGAGCAGATTCCTGAAATCCATGATGATGTTTCCTCCTCTGTCCATGGCAGATAAGAAGTCATCTTTGTTTTCCAAGAATTTATCCAAAGCCGGGGTCAACTCTCGTAGCTTGCTAACTTGTTCTTTGAAGGCTTGAGTTACAGGAGGCAGCTTCATAGTTTCTAGCATGAGCTTGAAGTGATTGTTCAACTGATGCTTGGTGAAAATCCGATCAAAGTAATAATCCACTTTACTTTTGATGGCCTCCTGAGAAGCAGTAGCAGCCTGCAGGTGCTCACGAACAAAGCCACTGACTTCTCTTGTAGTAGCAAGGATCTGTAGGTCTGATGTGTCATTTGCACGGGCCTGAGTAATCTCTTCTCTGAGCAGGCTTCTAAACTGCTCAAGGTCCACAGGAGAACTAGATGAAGGAAGGGACTTGACTGAGAATGCCACTGTCTCCTTGAAAGACTGAGTCAGATTTCCAATCACTTTCTGAATGACAGCATCCTGATTGCTAAAGTGTTCTTTTACTGATTTCTTGAAAGCCTCAAATACTTCCACAAACTGCTTGACCACTTCTTTGATGTATCGAATCTCACTGGCCACTTGTGTCTGAGAACTGCTCAGGGCAGTTAAAGAAGCAACTGATTGTATGAGGGCCACTACTGCTCCAGTCCAGCTTTCAATTTGAGTGTGGCGCACTTTCATTTCATCCATCACTTCTTTGATTGGACTTCCCACAACACATCCTAGAGATAATTCTAAGGATTGTTCTACATTTTTCAGCTCATCAAAAAGACTGGTTTTCAATTCAGCAACAGACTGTCTGATGGTCTCCTTCATTTCATTCTTTAAGGATTCAAGGTCTTCCTTGGTGGCCAATCTTTCAGTTTCTAACACTGGAGAGCTGTTAGGTAGGATAACTGGATTTCTTGGTGGTTGGTTTTCCTCATCTGAATCCTCATAATTGAGTCCTAACACCATGTATCCTGGATCTGAGGTCCATCCTTCTATATCAAACAGTACAGAGACTGAACCAAAACGCTCCCCCTCACTTGGAGGTCCTTCCTGAACACTTTCTACTATCTGCTCAACTCTGGGTAACTCTAAGTGCTCTTCTGTAGCTCTAGCAGGTTCCATGACCGCTTCCTCTATAGGTTCAGCAGTGAGGTTAGCCTCCTTCTCTGTTGGGTTATCAACCACTTCCATGACAACAGTAGTAGAGACCACTTCTGCTTCCTGTTCAGACACTGACTTGTCTGTATACCCTATCAGAGGGCTCATACTAAGTTCTTCTGCAACAGTTTCTTGATTTTCATTTAAAGCTCCAGCCTCTTCTGCTTCGACTGTATCATCCTCATCAGAGGTGTCCTTGACAAAATATTGAGATTCTTCTTCTTCTTCTTCTGTAGACTCAGTCTCACTGTCTCTTAGAATAGGTTCTCTACTAGGTAGTTCCTTTGGAGGGCTTGCTGCTCCAAACGTCACTGTCCTGACAGGACTGTGAGTAGTATCAGGATCACTCCCTTCATCAATTGGGGTGTTCTCTCTTGCAGAGTCACCAACTACTGCAGTCTATTCATCATCTGAGTATACAGGTTCAGACTCATCAGGCTTTAATCCTGGATCTCTCCTATCTCTCGGTCTAGAGGGATGAGTAGAAGGGCTAAAATTCTCATAGATTCTCTCCTCATCATTCACCCATGATTTCTTCCAGGGATTCCAACTGATCTTCATGAATTTGCAGATTAATTTCGAGATACATACATTGTTCTTTTCCACTATCAACTCTTCCTGACTTCCAGCTGCACCTTTCACTTTCAACATTACCGAAATGAGTTTAGCATGAAATAAGGCACTTGATTTTGAGCTTGCCTTTATCATGTCCTCCATCTGAGCCATCAGCAACCTACAAAGGTTGATCTTCCTTCCATGTTTTAATAAGTACATCAAGTAAATATCCTGGTGCTTCAGAGTTGCAAAATCTCCTCTTCTAGGACTCAGTACATGCTGAATAAACTTAAACAGAAGCTTGTCCTCTCCACACATTTCAGCAGCAATAATCTTTCTTACTGTGCCATTTCCTGTAAGTTCTTCCAGAGCCGTCTCATGATCAAAGATTCTACTATTTGGAGGAGCCGCTCCAGAATAGTAGTTGTAAATACCCTCATGAGGAACTCTTAAACATGCAGCCCATTCAATGGATGAAAAACTGACTTCATTACCGTTTACTCTGGATACCAGTCTATGCTGATCATCCTCTTCCTCGAACTGTAGATATTCATAGAATTCCTTCACCAGCTTCGGGTAGTACGGTCCATTATTGTTTGCGAAGCATTCGGTCCATCCTTGCTCATTAAGCACTGCCAGCACTAACGATCTGCTCGATAGAATCCACTCTTCACTTAGTTCCTTCTCAGCAACTATTTCTCTCTTAGTCAGATGTGGATTAATAGGTCTTATCGAGGCGTTCCCGGTGCCACTGGATTCGACTTGAGTCCTCTTTGGCATTGGTGCATCTTCGTTGACAGTCGGGGGTCGCTTTGTTCTGGCCATTGGAACTGAATGAGGTTTCGAGGTTCGGTTGAAGGTTTAGGGTTTAGGGCTTGAGAGAGAGCAAGGGTCGAGATGAGTGGATTGAGATATGTTCAATGTTCTCAATTTTTATCATTTAGGGATTTAGTAATAAAAGAATAAAGAAAATAAACGGTTCGAATTCCCGCAAAATAAAATAAGGTTAAACAGCGAAACAGCCTACAGAGAGATGTAACAGTGAGGTACACCGGTGAGGTCTAACTGTGAGGTTTCAACTGTGAGGTTTCAACTGTGAGGTTTCAACTGTAAGGTTTCAACTGTGAGGTTTCAACTGTGAGGTTTCAACTGTGAGGTTTCAACTGTGAGGTTTCAACTGTGATATAATTAATCATACCTAACTCATGTTTGATGTAACTTAGTCTCTCAGAATTCAAAGGCTTTGTAAAAATATCAGCTAACTGATGTTCAGTGCCAATGAACTCAAGAGTGATATCACCTTTTGATAATGATCCCTCAGAAAGTGATGTCTCACATCAATATGTTTTGTCCTAGCATGAGATACTGGATTTTTAGAAATGTTAATAGCACTTGTATTGTCACACCTTATAGAGACATGTTTGAATTGATATCCATAGTCTAGTAAAGTGTGTTTCATCCACAAGATTTGTGCACAACAGCTACCAGCAGCTATATACTCAGCTTCGGCAGTAGACAATGCAACAGAATTTTGCTTCTTACTACACCAAGATACTAGTGACTTGCCAAAAATGTGACATGTTCCAGAGGTGCTCTTTCTATCTAACTTGCAGCCAGCAAAATCAGCATCAGAATAACTTAATAAATCAAATGATTGTCCTTTTGGATAAAATAATCCCAAATTGGGAGTATGTTTTAGATATTTGAAAATCCTTTTAACAGCAGTCAAATGAGACTCTTTTGGATTGGCTTGAAACCGAGCACACATGCATACACTGAACATGATGTCAGGTCTACTGGCAGTAAGGTACAGTAGACTACCTATCATACCTCTGTAATTGGTTTGATCCACTGGTTCACCAGTTTCATCACTGTCCAACTTGCAAGTGGTGCTCATAGGTGTGTCACTGCCTTTGGTGCCATCCAAAGAAAAGCGTTTTAGAAGATCTTTAATATATTTTCTTTGGTTCAAAATAATACCATTTTTATTTTGAAAGATCTGAAATCCAAGGAAAAATTTGAGTTCTCCCATTAAACTCATTTCAAACTCATTTTGCATTATTTTTGAAAAATCAACACATAAAGAATTTTTAGAAGATCCAAAAATAATATCATCCACATAAATTTGTACTATTAAGACATCTTTAGAAATCCATTTAATAAAAAGAGTAGGATCAGCTATCCCTTTAGTAAATCCTTTTGAAATAAGAAAAGAGCTGAGCCTATCATACCAAGCTCTTGGAGCTTGCTTTAAACCATATAAAGCTTTAGATAGTTTAAAAACGTGATTAGAAAAATGGGGATTTGTAAAACCAGGAGGTTGTTCCACAAATACATCCTCAATTATATATCCATTTAGAAAAGCACTTTTAACATCCATTTGATATAGTTTGAAATTCAGATGAGCAGCATAAGCAAGTAATATCCTAATGGCCTCTAGTCTAGCCACGGGTGCAAAGGTTTCCTCATAGTCTATTCCTTCTTCCTGACTATACCCTTGTGCAACTAGCCTAGCTTTGTTTCTGATTATATTACCAAACTCATCAACTTTGTTTCTAAACACCCATTTAGTGCCTATGGTAAGAGTGTCTTTAGGTCTTTCCACTAATTCCTAAACTTTGTTTCTTTCAAACTGATTTAGTTCTTCTTGCATAGCCATTACCCAGAATTCATCACTGATAGCATCATTGACATTTTTGGGTTCAAGCTGTGAAAGAAAAGCTTGATGTTCAACCTGATTTCTTAGAGAAGCTCTAGTTTGTGTTCCTCTATCAAGATTACCAACAACAGCATCTAAAGGATGATTCTTTAGAATCCTAGTTGATTTGGTAAAGGTTGGACTAGAGATTTCAGGTTCATTTATAGGTTCGGGTTCCACAGAGGAAGATTCTGGAAAAAGTCCAGAACTGGATGTTTTTATTACAGGTTCTTTAGATTTTTCATTTAGGTCCAGAACAGACAGGTCTTCTTCAATATCTTCAAGAGAAGTTTTAGACTCATGTGGATCAGTCTCATCAAACTTGATGTGAACAGATTCTTCCACACATTTGGTTTTCTTATTGAACACTCTATAGGCTTTACTAGACATAGAGTAACCCAGGAAAATTCCTTCATCACTTTTTGGAGCAAATTTATCAAGATTATCTTTAGTATTCAGAATAAAGACTTTGCAACCAAAAACTCTAAAGTAATTAACCTTAGGCTTCCTATTATTCCACAACTCATAAGGGGTTTTCTTAAGAACTGGTCTAATCAAGACTCTATTAATAACATAGCAGGCTGTATTTACAGCTTCAGCCCAAAAGTAAATAGGCAGGTCATACTCATTAAGCATAGTCCTTGCAATTTCTTGCAGGGTTCGGTTTCTTCTTTCCACTACACCATTCTGTTGAGGTGTCCTAGGAGCATAAAAATTGTGAGCATAGCCATTGTGTGAGCAGTAAGATTCAAATTCTTGATTCTCAAACTCACGACCATGATCACTCCTCAAGGTCTTAATCTTAAGTCCACTAAGATTTTCTACAGACTTAGAGTATTTAACAAAGGAAGAGCAGGCTTCACTTTTGTGAGCTAAAAAGTATACCCAAGTATATCTAGAAAAGTCATCTACAAGAACATAAACATAGTGCTTCCCATTTAGACTTGAAATTCTTGATGGTCCAAACAAATCCATGTGAACCAGTTCAAGTGGTTGAGAAGTTGAAACTTCTTTCTTTGGTTTAAAAGAAACTTTGTGTTGTTTTCCCTTTTGACAGGGATTACACACTTTGTCATTTGGGAATTCAAGCTTAGGTAGGTCTCTAACTAGGTGTTTCTTAGAGAGTTTTCTAAGTGAGTGAATGTTGCAGTGTCCTAATCTCCTATGCCACAGCCAAGACTCTTTATGAAAAGCATTTAAGCAAGTAACATTATGTTTAGCTAAATTGTTTAAGTCAACAGCATAAACATTTTCATTTCTTAAGGCAGAAAATATTAAAGCATTTTTGGAATTATAAACATCACAAGAATTGTTTTCAAACTTGACATTAAAACCATCATCACACAATTGAGAAATGCTAAGTAGGTTGTACTTAAGTCCATCAACAAATAAAACTTTGGAAATTAATACTGAGTCAGTGTTACCAATCTGGCCTAAGCTGATAATTTTTCCTTTTGAGTTATCACCAAAAGTGACATATCCTCCATCAACCTTTATTAAGCTTTTGAAGCACGAATAGTCCCCAGACATGTGTCTTGAACATCCACTGTCTAAGTACCATACCTTCTTGTAATTGCTTTTCAAACAGATTTCCTACAAAACAGATTAGACAGGGAATGACTTTGGTACCCAGATTTTCTTGGGTCCAGATATGTTAGCAATCAAGGATTTAGGTACCCAGATTTGTCTTATGGGTCCCATACAATTAATAGATGCAACAGATTTAGAGAGATATACTTTATTTGATCTACAACTATTTAAATAACCAGTTGAGGCATACGAATTTCCAAAACTGGAATTAGCAGGATTTTTTCCAGACTTAATAAATCGGGTTTTAGTAAACTGTCTTTGTCCAGGTTGGTATCCCAAGCCAGTAGCATACTTAGGTGCAACTTTCTTTCCTAGCAGTTGAGTTAGAGTATCTTTTCCATTTGTGAATGTTTCTAAGTCCTTTCTAAGTTGTTCATTAGATAGTTTCAATTCTGTATTCTCCTTTAATAATTGAACATTTTTCTCTTTTTCTACATCAAGTGCAGACTTGACACTTGCAGTAAGAGCATGCTGTTTCTTTAAAGACTTATATTTATCCTTTAGTTCATTACACGTTTCTTCCAGCATATTACAGTATTCAATCAATTCATCTTTAGACATATTTTCAGAATCAGAACCAGATTCTGCTTCACTTTCAGAATAATAAGAGTTTAAAGTGTGAGTGTCTAAGGTTACCTCAGATGTGTTTGTCATGAAACACATATTAGCACGATTTCTTTCAGAATCACTGGACTCTGATTCACTTGTGCTGTCTTCTGAAACACTCCAGGTGGCCTTCATAGCTTTCTTATAATTCTTGTCCTTGTACTCATATTTCTTCTTGAATTTTAACTTAGGACAGTCAGCTTTGATGTGTCCTTTCCTTTTACATTCATAGCAAACTATGTCTTCTTCTTTATCAGTTTTCTTCCAATCTTTCTTCCACTTACCTTGTCTATCATACTTACCCGTGTAGTTTGGTTTTCTGAAAAACTTATTCTTCCTATAGAACTTCTTGAATCTCCTTGCTATTTGTGCCATCTCAGCATCACTTTCAGAATCTAAGTCTTCACTAGATGAGCTTTCAGTTGGTATATGCACTTTCTCCTTGTCTTTGCTCTTTGATGCAGTAGACTTAAAAGCTACAGATTTTCGTTTTGGTTCCTCATCTTCCTCTTTATTTACCTTGAGCTCTTCTTCGTACATCATCAGCTTACCAATTAACTCCTTGACAGGAAAAGTTCCAATATCACAGGATTCTCTAATTGAAACGGATGTGCCTCTCCATCTGTCAGGCAGACATCTCAATAATCTCATGATTTGCTCCTTTGCTGGAACAATCTTTCCGAGTGAGATCATTGTGTTGACTATCTCATTAAACCTGAGATACATATCAGAAATAGGTTCATCATCTTTCATCTTAAAGTTATCATATTTGATATTATAAGTATTTAACCGCATTTCCTTGACATTAGTTGTTCCTTCATGAGAAACAGCTAAGGTGTCCCAGATTTCAAAAGCAGTTTTACATGCAGAAATTCTATTGAATTCCTCATCTCTGAGAGCACAGTAGAGAGCATTCACAGCCTTATAATTATTATTGTAAGCTACCTTAGTAGGTTCATCCCAAGTTATTCTTTCAGTTTCTGGAATCTTGTATTGAGACTCTATAGCAGTCCAAATATCAAAACCCATACTTTCCAAATGAATTTTCATTTTGAGCTTCCATTGGGCATAATTCACACCATTAAAGAAGGGTGGCCTATTAGTAGCAGCACCTTCTAGTCTATTATCCATAAGGAAATTTCAGAAAATGTTTTAAAGAGATAAAATTTAGAACTAACAGAAATTTAAGATCGTTTAGATAAAACTACAATCACAGTTTAAAAACAGAGAGTTAAAATAAAACTTTGAGCAAGTATAACAGAGATAAACAAAACCTCTGATACCAAATGTTGGTCGGAGTGGACACTCAAGAGGGGGGTGAATTGAGTCCCAATTAAAATTTCTGTTAAAAACAATTTCTATTAAAATCCCCCAATTTCAAACACAAATTAAACTGTAGTGAATTTATATAGATTATAAAGGTTCAATTAGTTTCTCAAAGATTGATTAATTCTCAATTAACTTAATCTTATGATTAAATTAACTTTTGAAACTAACTTACTGATTTATAACAAATATAAACACTTGCGAATTTAATTATCAAAGTAGCTTTGAAGATAGATTATATTTCAAAGTAATAGCAGCGGAATATGAAATTAAATATGTATAGTATGGATATAGAGTAAAACTTCAAACACAGAGAATTAACCAAGAGGTTCAGTCTCAAGCCGAGACTTAGTCCTCTCACAAGTTTATATAAAATGATCCACACCCTGGATCGGGGTTAACAACAGTGAACACACTGTCCAGGTCACAAGACCTCTACCACAGTTCTTCGTGGGAAAACAAACAACAGAAGCAAGTTGTCCAGGTCACAAGACCTCTACCACTATCCACAGTGGGAAATGGGGTGCAAAAAGGTTTGCTGAGGATTTACAGATCCTCCAGTGAAAGTACAGGAGTCAGTGTGTGTGTTTAACACAGTAGATAACACACACTGCTCAAAATGTAGAATAAATAAATCACAGAGCAGAGATGTAGAGTTTAGAAATGGCTCTAGAGATTTTCAGTGCAGCTCTGGACTCGTAGGAATGAGTGACTTGAAGCTTTGGTCCTTTTTCTGTAAGATGACACTAAAACAGAGTGTCGTGATTTGCAGACTTCCAGATATTCAAGTGATCAGCTTCTTTGAGTTTGAGTGCTTCACAGCATGGCTTTTAGAAGACGGTTCTTTCAGTCGGTTCACTTGAGACTCTTTTGTTCTTCAGAATGAATGCTCGAGAGTTCTTCCTTTTCGTGTATATGCGTATCTCCTTCTCAGTTGTAGATGTTAGACTCTGTGTAACTGTTTCATTCATCACCACTTCTTGAATGCTTCTTTCTTCTTTTTATACTCCTCCATATATGCCTTTTTGTTCACCCGAGGCCGACAAGATAAATAGTCTGGAGTTACACGTGCGATCTTCCTCGTACATTGTATTATTTCTTGATATGTCTGCAAATATCAATAAATAATGTTAGATGTATTCATTTGCCTAGACATGACCGTTAGATTAGTATTAATAAAATTGGTAAAGAAAAAAAAGTAGAAATATAATAATAATAGACTGGTCGAGAATGTATGTCACTGTTGACTTCAACTGTGGTCTTCCTACTGTGGACTTCCTTCTGACTGCTGACTTCAACAAAAGGCTTGCTGTCTGTAGGCTTGCAATAGTAGCTTTTACTCCATGTAGTTGTAGCCTTTCTAACTGTAGACTTGTAACATCAAATTTGTAGAACTGTAACCTTTGTCAACTGTAGACCTCGATCATCAGTAGACTTATTAGACAGAAGCTGTCTAACTGTAACCTTGACTGTAGACTTATGACTGTAGGCTTGTTCGACTGCGAACTTGTTCCAACTGTAGACTTGTTCGACTGTGAACTTGAGCAGAGAAAACTTTGAACAGAAGTCTTGTAACTGTGACCTTTGTCTGTGAGCTTTGTCAATAGATAGCAGTAGACTCGTAACTGTAAGCTTGTATTAGTCTTCGACTGTAACCTTGTAACTGTTAACTTATTGCAACAGTAACTTAAGGTGACAGTTAGCTGTAACTGTGACTTTGAAAAGAAAGCTCTGACTGTTAGCTAACAATACTAAACTTATGTAAATACTACTGTAAGCTGTTACAGTAAAGTTATGAGAGTAAGAATATGAACTGTTTAGAATAAAATACGTTTAAGCATAGAATAATAAGATTAATGCAAGGTTTTAATACATCATAATTAATGTTTAAGCATGATTTGGGAGTATCAAAACAGGTGATTCCAACAATTAGTTTGACTGTGGATGTTCTATCTTGATACCATTCACTATATTACTCTGAATGGTTAGTGTTTATGTTTACTGACTGGGGAAAGTTATTTACATTTCATATGTTAGCTTTAATATGAATGTATATTTTAGTTATGTATCTACCCTTTCATATGAGGAATGAATTGGACTTAGTAAGTGACTGTTGGGTCCCTATATATCCCCACGATGCATCGGTATGTATCGTGAGACAAACTAGCTTGGGTTTTTACCCATTATGTATGATGTATTGGCCGAGGCATTGATGGTATGATTATGATGTCTTACATTATGCATTACCTCATTATGAAGATAGTAATTGTTTGTCCATATGATTATTCTACTAGTAGAATATCCATGTTTATGTTTTATTATGACATTATCAGTTTTTAATTCCTTCTATTTTATGCTCAAGATTATGTTTTAATAGCATGTGTACTTTTAGTTATTCACCATGCTTTATATTTTTTTCTTCTGCTATATTACTTACCCTTACTGAGTATCTAAGATAACCCATTTCTTATGTTTAATTTCGCCCTAGGATCTGAATATCTATATCATAAATGACTTATGAGTATAATCTAGAATTTTATTTATGTTTCCAATATAGTTACTATGTTGTAATTCATTTCAAGTTTTAATAAAACTATTATGTATGTATCTAGTTTTCCAATGATACTAAACTATTAATTCCTTTAGGATATGACTTCCTTATTCATATGCCAATGTAATAAAATACGGCACTAGCTCTGGGAAACTAAGTTCAGGGTCCTTAAATTTGGTATTAGAATAATTTTATTAGAAACCTTGGAAACAAAATTTAGAAAATGTTGATTAGGGAAAATAACCCTAAGATATTGTTTGAGGATAATAATAAGAGGACATACTAGAATTTTGGTAAAGTATATATTATTTGGTTCTTCCCAGAAATACATCCCTGTCTAGATACTATAAGTGAACATGGTTTTTGTGTAGATGTACCTCAGGGTAACAACTCCAACAAGGTGTCTCGAGCCTAACTCAGGGTAACCTGGTACACAACAACGAGCCTTACTATTAACCTGGTTTGAAACTCCTGGGGGATATACTTAAGATAATTCACTTTTTATTTACAAACCATTATGAAGGATTTAAATGAAAATATGTCCCCAAATAAACCATACTTATGATTATAAGATTAGACATGCATAAAATTTCAATTTATGTTAAGCACTTTTCTAGTTCGATATTATATATTATGATGTATAACCTAATTTAGTGTATTACATTATTTAGAAATGGAAATTATTAGAAGAAATAGTAACCACATGAATGCATGTATCCCATGTAGATATTTACCTCCTATGCAACATAATGATGTCAATATTAGAGCCATGACTAGTGTTGAACAACTTATACCTATACTGGGATTTCTAAATCAGGTTATGAATAATAACCTTACCTGTATGGGGCATCTTGATCCACAATGTGGAGGAGAAATGTTAGACCACTTTATGCGACAATAACCTCCATCATTCAATGAGACTACAAACCCATTTGTAGCTGAGTAGTGGATAAGTTCCTTATAAAAGATATTTTACACTTTAGGAAGTCATGGAAGGGAGAAGGTTTTCATGGAATTTTAATATCTATCAGGAGATGCAAATCAATGCTGGTCACTAATCCAAAACACAAAGGAGGAGGAAAACATTACAAGTATGGAATGGAGGGATTTTAAGGAAATTTTCCTTAAAAAATATTTTCTTCATAAATAATGAGCAGATATGGAAGTACAATTCTTGAATCTAAGGAAAAAAAGGATGATAATATTTCCAAGTATGAATCCAACTTTACAAGGTTAACAAGGCATTATTTGGATTACATAAATAATCCAATGAGAAAGATTAATTTATTATTTGATTGTTTAAAACCATTCCTATAAAGGGCATTAGTCTCCCAAAATTTCTTATCATACAAAGATATAGTATCATGTGCTATCAAGATAGAAAAATAATTCTCTTAGTTAAATGCCTTCAAAGTAAAACAAGAGAATAAGAGGGTTGATGAACACTCTGGAAAAGGAAATATGGAAAAGGGGAATAAGGGAAGAGTTGATTTTCCATCCTATGATAATTGTGGGAAGAAACACCCCGACACTCACCTGAAGGGTATGGATGTTTGTTACAAGTGTGAAGAAAATGGCCATAAATCCCATGATTGCACGGGAGAGAAAGAATCTACCAATTTTCAATGCTACAATTCCAATGATATGGGACCTTATGCAAATTATTATCCTAGGTGTCAAGGAAACATTCCTCAAAGAAGGCCAAGAGAGCAAGGCCGTGCTTATGCGATCACAACTACCAAGGTTGAAGTTTCTAATGATGTTGTGGTATGAATTTTAATCATTTCCTCAAACTTAGAAAATGTTTTATTTGATTTTGTTTCATCACATTCTTTTATATCTTCCCAGTTTTCTAAAAAATTAAACATTTCTAATTTGATTTAATAAAGGAGTTATAAGTCAAAACTCCTAAGTAAAGTATCATTGCAATAAAAAAGGGTCAATCAGTCCCCTTTATGACACATAAACATGCTCTAGTTGATGAAATTATCATAATACCTATTATTTAATTTGAAATAATTCTTGGTATAGATTGGATTTCAAATTATGATGCGAAAATATATTGTAAGAAGAAAAAAGTTACAATTTTTTAGAATGATTTAGAATCCCTTATTTATAGAGTAGAAACCTCACCATCTAATTCTTATCTAGATCCACTGTCAGTAGCTCTACTGAATGAAGTTATTGGGGAAGAAGAGAAAACAATATCAATGGGTGAGGAAATAAATATTCAAATTGAGGATGTACCTATTGTGCAAGAATATATTGATGTATTTTCAAAATATTTACATGTAAATCCTCTAGAATTGGAAGTTGAGTTCTCTATTGATTTAATTCCTGGTTCAAGACCTATATCAAATAATCCTTATAGAATGTAAAATGTTGAATTAATGGATCTAAATAAACAATTATTGGAATTGATTAATAAAGTATTTATTCAACATAGTGTTTCTCCATGGGGATCCATTGTTCTCTTTATTAAGAATAAAGATGGGCCCATGAGGTTGTGTATTGACTATAGGGAAATCAATGCTATTATGATAAAGAACAAGTATCCTCTTCCTTTCATTGATGATTTATTGGATCAACTTCACGAAGCCCAATATTTTTTGAAGATTGACCTTCGATCTTGATATCACTAGTTGCATGTGTGGAAGGAAGATATTCCAAATACAACATTTAGAACCAAGTATGGGCATTAAGATTTTAAAGTAATGCCTTTTAGACTGACCAATTCACCCTATTTTTTCATGGATCTAATGAATAGAGTTTTCAAGAAATATCTTGATGACTTTTTTGTGGTATTTATTAATTATATCTTGGTATACTCAAAAATATATGAAGATAATGAGAACCACTTGCACATTGTTCTGAATACTCTTAGAAGAAACGAGTTATATGGTATATTTAGAAATTGTGAATTCTTGATTCAAAAATTTTGATTTCTTGGAAATATTGTCTCTAAGAATGGAATATTAGTTGATCCTTTGAAGAAAAAGGATGTTCTGGAATGGCCAACACCAACAAACATAACTTAGGTACATAGTTTTATTGGTTTAACATGTTATTATCAACATTTCATTTATAAATTCACCTAATTATCTAACCCTTTAACCAATATTATTTATAAAGGGGTTAAGTTTTTATAGAAAAATGAATGAAAATAATGTTTTAAAGAATTAAATAAGAGGTTAGTAAATGCTTCAATCTTTACTCTAACATTGGGAAATGGTGGATTTGTGATTTATATTGATGAATCAAATAAAGGACTTGGTTGTGTCCTTTTGTAGGATGATAGAGATATTGCCTATATGCCTATGTATCAAGGCAGTTAAAAACTCATGAATAGAACTATCCAACTCATGATCTTGAGTTAGAATCTATAATATTTGTTCTGAAGATATGGATACATTATCTCTATAGTGAAAGATGTGAGATATATATAGATCACAAGATCTTAAAATATATATTCTCACAGAAAGAACTCAACATGAGGAAAAGATGATGGACTGAGTTTCTTAAGTATTATGATTGTTCAAAACACTATCACCCAGGGAATTCAAATAAGGTAGTTGATGCATTCAGCAAGAAGGATCATGGAGTTTTGAAAAAAATTAGAATTGATAAGTATCATATGTATATGGATTTAGTGATAATGGATATTAAAATTATCAAAGAAGGTGAAACATCACTAATTTTTCAATTGATTTCCCAACCATATTTATTAGAAAGTATTAAAATTTCTCAACCTGATGATGGGGATCTTCAAAATAAAATTAAAGTTGTGAATGTTGAGAAGTTGGAAGACTTTGTGTATGAAGATGGAATTCTGAAATTTGGGAGGAGGCTATGTGTTCCCTCTATCCCTGATCTAAAAAGGGAGTTATTGGATGATTTCCATAGCTCAAATTTCTCTATACACCCTGTTAGAACTAATATGTATAGAGATATGAAGGAAAATTTCTGGTGGGATAATATAAAGTAGGAAATTATTGATTATGTATCAAGATGTTTAGTCTGTCAATAGGTGAAGACTGAAATACCACATCCTTGAGGAGTCTTTCAACCTCTTCCTATTCATACACAGAAATGGGTTGACATCACTATGTATTTTTTAACTATATTACCAAAAACCCTAAGAAATAATGATATAATATGGGTGATTGTTGATCGACTTACCAAATCTACACATTTACTCACTATAAGGGAGGATTTGTCATTACAGAACCTTACACGACTCTATATTAATAAAGTTGTAAGAATTAATAGAGAACCTATCTTAATTTTTTCTGATTGTGATCCACGATTTACATCAAAATTCAATAAAATTCTTCATAAATCATTGGATAATGAGCTTAAATTGAGTACTTCTTATCACCCACAAACTGACGGGCAATCAAAAAGGACGATCCAAAATTTAAAAGACATTTTGATATCTTTCTCACTTGACTTTCAAGGTATTTGGGATTGGTATTTACCTTTAATGGAGTTTTCATAAAATAATAGTTTCCATTCTATCATTCAAATGAAACCATATGAAGCATTTTATGGAAATAGATTTCATACATCAAAATATTGGGATGTAGTTGGTGAAAGGAAGCATGTAGGCCCAGATCTCATAGAGGAAACAACAACCAAGTTAAAGACTATTCAAACCCATATCAAATCAGATTAAAGAAGGAAAAAGATATGTGCCAATAATTGAAGGAATGATTTGTAATTTCAAGTGGGAGATCCCGTTTTCTTGAAACTATCTTCATGGAAGGGTGTTATAATATTTTGGAAGAAAGGGAAACTGAGCCTCAGGTACATTGGTCCTTTTGAAATTATGAAGATAATTATAGTTGTGGCTTATCATTTGGAAACACCACCTAGCCTTTATAATGCACACAATGTGTTCTACATATCTTTTCTAAGGAATTACATGCCATACCCAACACATTTAATCACTTATGAAGGAATAGAATGGGAACCTAACTTATCTTACTATGAAGAGCCTATCTGGATTCTGGACACTAAAGAATAGTTGTTCAGGAATCAGACCACTCAGATATTAAAGGTTATTTGGAAAAATCATAAAATTGAAGAGGGGGCATGGGAGCATGATAAACTTATGATGAAGAACTACCCAAATCTTTTTATGAGGTAACAATCTGAAAATTTTGAGGAAGAAGTTTTTTTAGGAGGGGAGAATGTAAAAAACCAAAACTCTATCAATGAAATTTCTATTCTAATTTTTATTTCATATAGTATAGATCATATAAAATTACTTATAGAACACAATACAAACATCATAAATGAAGAATGAGTGAAATAAGAGGTATTCCTATAAGTTAAGGAATCTATACTGATGAAATAGTAACATGCCCTTAGGAAAAGTAATGTGACCCTTATGAATAGTAAATCATCCAATAGAACAGTAACCTCGCCAATGAAATTATAAATAAAATTTGGCCATATTATAAATGAAATTATAATATAATTATATCATAGTGTAAGCAAATGAATATTTTAAAAATTAATATTTAAGTGTTGGTATTTTTTTAAAGTGTTATAAAACCAGATACAAATCTAAAACTGTTTTTTTTTTCAAGTAAATAATGATTTTAATTAAAAATTGAATTTATCATATTTATAAAACTATTTTCATAAAATGGAGTTCATTTTTGAATTCTAAGCATCAAAAAATTGTTAGGGTGAATTTGTTGGATTTTTCTTAAATACTTGAATTTTTAGTGAATAGTAAAATATGGTAATTTACAATATAAATATACTATAAGCTAAATACACTTTTTTTAGACATGAATGATGTAAGAAACCTTGGTTTTAACTCACATTAACTTATTACTATTGGAGTTGGTTCCCTAGAACCAACTTATTTGTAATTATAATAAACACGCATTCATTGGATGAATATTAATAAAATCCTTATCTCATCATGATTGGTCTTCGGCATAACATTGCATGTGATAATGTCCCAAGAGTAGGTGTCATACTAAAATTCATAGTAGTTCCCCGTTATTATGAGGACCAGTAAGTTCTATGACACTATTCTTAGATATATGTTCTATAGCTGGATGATATCATTTGAGGAACACAAATGATACATGCTATAAGGGGTGGAGACTCATAGGACTTTGAGACACTTTCTCATCGTGTACGCCCTTGGTGATATCTAGTAGGATATTATGAGAATGAGACCCGATAGTAGGAAATCCACATTTATAAGTGTCATTGGATGTTTCTATCTACAGACGTGTGTATTGGTCCTTAGACTTTAATATTATTATTAATGGGTATCATGAATCAAAAACATTGATGGAAATGATATAGGCTAAATAAATCCATGGCTATGGTGTTCTATATGCATTTTTAATTTTTGGGAAGTCAAATAATGAGGAACTGAGCACATGGGTTGATGACACTTGCATGCAACCCGCTTTATTAGAGATATTGAGACAAATGGATTATATTACATGATAAGAATTCATATGAGGTGACATGTAATTATGGCATTAACTTCTTTCTCTATGGGTACCTTATAGTTTTGTTATACACTAACCTTTAGATTTAGGCTGCTCTACCTAATGCCACTGAGAAAAAGGCCTAGAGGATCACACACTAAGTGTATCCAATATATTAGTTAAATAATATATTATTTATTATTTATAAATTTGAATAAACATTAATCTCGATTGTGGTTTAATAATTATTCATGGATGCCTGATCGCGTTTATTTCAACACTATTTATTCGAGAGAATATATTGTTGGTAGAATAATAAATAAATATTTATTTTCTCTTTAGTAAATATAATATTTATATATTTATTGGTGAATAATATAGTGATATTTATTTAATAAATAAATAGTCATTATTCAAGATTCAATAAATATGGTGGAGGATTAGCGGACCGAGTTAAGGGTCCTGTGAGAAATAATAATATTGAATATTATTTGATTAAATAATATTTAAATATAACTCACAAGTTAAGTGAATGTCAGGAAATAATAATGTTGCTATTATTATTTGACACGGGGGTTTTTCTAGGATTAATAAAATAATTAAGGCATTTGTGCAATTTATTTATTATTACCCTAGTGAATTAAATACCTGGTTATATTATTCTATTTTTAACTAAGTTCTATCCAAGTGACACATGGTGGTTGTGCAGAATGAATTAGATAAAACTCTCAAGCCAAGAGAGTTTATCCCTCTCCAAGAACGCTCTCAAGAATGAGAGAGATCCTCCTCCATCGGATCAAGGAGAATGAATTGAAAGTGGTTCTCAAGGTGATTGAAGGTATACATTACAAGCACAAGGATCTTCCATGTTAGCACTTGGATACTCCTTAAGTGACATCTAAAGATACGTGGAACATGTGTGGATCACCACTAGAGGAGATCTACCCTTGATCTCTATAACACAATGAAGGCGCACTGCAGATCTTTAGTCGAATTCATCAACAAAGAATTAATCACCTTGTAGGTAATTATTTTATTTAATTAAATTAATTATAAAAAAAATATGTTGATCCTATCTCTTGGTTTTGGGTTTCTATTCCTTTGTTTAAATCCTAGATTCTATTCCTTGGATTCTGGCATTCATCCTTGTATTGATACCGAATTGTTCATTGAGTATGGAAAAAATTAAAGTTGGTCACCATCCCTATCATGCTTCCACTGCACCCAGAACCTACAAGTGGTATCAAAGTGTACATATTATTGTTTATAATTATTTAGTTTCATTGATGATTTACGCATTAATAATTTAGTTTTTCAATTTGAGTTTAATCATTATTTATATCTGAATTACAAGATCTATTTCTTCCTTTATCATTTCTCATAGATTTAATAGAAATGATCAATTTTATGAATAAAATAAAATCAAGGAACTCACTCTGAGGTTCCAAGGATCCTGACCGTACAACACCAGACTATACGCCATGTAATCATAATTGTGCGTCGTGTAGTATTGTTCAACACATCAAGATTTGGTTCAGTGATCAATTTAAGATCTTGCATTAATTAGGAATTAATGAAAAAATTAATGACCATTAATCCATACTATGTTGACCAAAATTAACTGGTGCATGGAAACCAGACTTCATGCCATGTGGGCCACTGGACACGGTGTGTAGTCCCTTCGGGTCAGGGTCGAGTTGTGTATCTCATACACAGCTTACCCGACTGGTGATCATGTAATGCGGAGTCTACACAGCGTGTGGCCCCCTGGACACACTGTGTAATATGATGATTTCCTAAGTACACCCCACACACCGTTTCCTCAGGTGTGTACTTCAGATGGATGGTGAGGAGGGTACACGCCATCTAGTCGAATACATGCCATGTACTTTTTCCAGATTATGCTGATCTAAAATCTTTTTTTATATTATGTAACCCTTGATACATGTACCTTTGTGTGGGCATAAAGTTGAGACACAACATGTGATAGGTGTTTGATATATGTATGTATATATATATATATATATATATATAACTAACATATGCATAATGTTCAAAGATCTTCACATCATGTATGATTTTTATTACAATTATAATTTTGTGTGCATGCTACATGTCACACAGAATAAAGTGTATGCAAGTATAATACATGTTGGGTGGTTTTGGATGGGTATTCACTGGGTTACCTCCAAGGCACAAGTTATGTACACAGTTAATTTTAAATGATTTTATTAATTTGTTTAAAAATTATAATGGATGGGAATATCAAGGAAATTTAGAAAAGGTTTAATATAAAATGATTGATTAATTAAAGATAATAATTAATCAATTAGAGCATGATTTATCTTAAATAATAATGATTAAATAATTTAATTATAGTTTTATTAAATGCATAATTAGTTTCATGTGTGTGGATGATCATGAGATAGACCAAACATTTGTATGTGATTTTTTCCCTTTTAATTTATTATTAAATTAAATTGTTGTCTTGCATTCCTTCTCTCCTCATTAATATGTAGGGCCTGCGTGCCCGTGGTTTCTTTTATGTAAACCCCCCTTTACCCCTCACCTACATGTGAGTAAAAGAATATTTAATGGATGGATCTCCTAATCTAGTGGAGGTAGTTCGAGTTAGGATCTGAGGTGAAACCAATCCAAGGAGATATAAAGGTGGATAGGTGGAAAGCTGTAAACATGAACCTAATTAGTTCAAGGTGCTTCTCCCCTAAGTCAAAAAATAGTTTCTCAACCACTATATAAACTAACCATTAAAACAAGATCATGATCATACCCTTTATTTTATTTCTATCAGTTTCATGGTTTATTCATTATGGATGTGTTGACACAATCACATAATTAATGAATTAAAAAGCATGAAAGATGGAACTAAAATAAATTGTCTTATGCGTAAATATTATCTAATACATGGTTAATCACTTAATATTATCCCACTTAATATTAACAAGCATGTGAAAATATAATAATAGGAAATTTATTCCTAAAGGATAAAACTCTTCAATAAAATATTATGTCAGTATAACCTTCCATTACTTTGGTTAGAATTGAACCATAGTTCAAAGTGCTTGATTAGCCAAAGTTGGGTGTTTTCAATTATCAGGGAATTCTAATTTGAGGTTTTGGTTTGACCTGAATTAGTTTATATCAATGGTTGACTTCCAAAGTAGGACTTGCTGTAACTGAGAGGAAAAGGTTGAAGAAATCCAAAATTGAGGATTTCAGGATTGGGGAGTCCACTCAACAGATCAAGGAGCTAAGAGTTGATGCAGTTGGAATTTGGAATGCCTACCTAAAACCTTTATAATTGCTTGACCAGACAATGGTGGGGCAATGTGAAGAGAAATATGGATCCTTTCCACTAGAATGTCCAAGAAACATTATATTCCAAATCCAATGGTGAGGGCTATTAGGCTTCAATTAAATATTTGGAGACTAATGAATATTTATTTATTTATTTTCCTTCATTTTATCAGATAAAGTACTAAAACTTTGTTCATCTTATTTGTAGAAATGATATTAAAAATGAAATCAAAAATATCATTGAGATCCATACTCGATAAAGAAAACCTTCTCATCGGCACTAATTTCTTATAGTGGTAAAGGTGCCTTTGGGTCATCTGTCTCCATGAAGAGAAACCATATGTGATGGAAAAGAATTTACCAGTTGTTCCTGGAAATGAGGCGAGTGATGAGGATTTATCTATGTACAAGAAACATCTAAATGATGTTATATATGTTCAGTGCCTCATTCTATCATCCATGACCAATAATCTCTTGAAGCAACATGAGGAAATGGATGCTTATATTAGGATTTCTTGCCTTTGGGATCTCTATCAAGAGAATACGAGACATGAGAGGTATAAGATATCAAATTCTTTGTTTACCACTAATCATGGAGAATCTGTGCTAGTTGGGCCACATGTATTCAAGATTTTTGGCTATATTGAGCATCTGAACATCTTAGGGATTAAATTACCAGATGAGTTGTGTACATATCCCATACTATCATCACTTCCCAAGAACTTCTCTAATTTTATTGTGAATTATAATATGATAAATAATGAGAAGAATCTATCAGAATTTCTTGCTTTAATTCAGCAAGTGGATAAGGACATGGGGTGTGAAAAAATTGAAGTCCTTATGGTGAATAGGAAGAGGAAGGAAAAGGAAAAGGGGACTAAGACTTATAAAAATTCCAAATCCCCCCGAGAACCGTTTGATCAAGAAGAAGAAGATCCAAAGGAAGGGAAAGGAAAAGGAGGTAGTATTCTGTGTACGTGGAAATTCAGGCCGCTGGAATAGGAACTACACCCAAAGGAAAGGGGAATCCAAAGGTTCATTTGTTATTGAGTGCAATATTTCTATTTATACACATTGGGTATTAGATATAGCATTTTGTTCTCACATCAGTATTCAAATTTAGGAACCAAGTAGATTCTAGAAAATTGTCAGAGGAGAGGTGGATCTATGATCTTCCAATGGTGTGAGGATGACTTCTCTTGACATTGGTGGATACCACCTCACATTACCAATGAGAATTATCTTGGTTTTAAATGGATTTTATTATGTACCTACTGTTAAAATAAACATAATTTTTTGTATCAAGTTTGGATACAGATCGGTTTATTTTCAAGTTCATAAATAAAAGTTATTTCTTTTATAAGGATAACATGTGTTATGGTATGGAACATTTAAAAAATGGTATGTATGTATTAAATTATGAAAACCAAGTATTAGAAATTGATCCTGAATCAAGTTCACATGACTCATATAACACCTAGTTATGGAATCACCGTCTCGCTCATGTAAACGAGAAACGTTTGACAAATCTCTATCAAGATGGTTATTTAGAATTTTTTTGAGCTAAAACCAATTGATAGATATCATGCTTGTTTACAAGAGAAAATGACCAAACCTCCATTTGATGTACAGGGTGAAAGGGCCGCAGAGCTTCTAGGATTGGTATACAATGATGTATGTAGACCATTTTCAGTAGAAGTCAGAGGTGGATATTCTTACTTTATAACTTTTACTGATAACTTGAGTAGATATGGATATTTTTACTTGATTACATATAAGTATGAGTCCTTTGATAAATTTGAGGAATTAAAGGATAAAGTAAAGAATCATCTTGGTAAGAAGATAAAGAATCTTTGATCAGATCAAGGTATAGAATATATTAACGAAGATTTCATCGACTTTCTACGGGAGTTTGGGATTCTATCTCAACTCACTCCACCTTATACACCACAATGGAATGGTTTTAGTGAAAGGAGGAACCGTACCTTATTGAATATGGTTAGGTTGATGAGGATCCATGCATATATTCCATTATCCTTTTGGGGATATGCACTAAAAACTGCGGAATACACATTAAACTGAGTACCAACTATAGTGTAAAGTGGAATTACCTTCGAGCTATAGAGTGGAAAGAAACCCATTTTATCACATACATGTGTATGGGGATTTGAGGCATTTGTTAAGGCTTTCTCAGGCAACAAACTAGCACCCCAGGGTACAAGGTGTATCTTTATAAAGTATCCCAAGTAAACAAAGAGATACTACCTATACAACCCCTTAGACAATAAAGTGATTGTCTCCAGACAAGCCATCTTTCTTGAGAGGGAGCACATCCTCAAAAGGATAGTGGGAGAAAGATTCACTTTGATGAAGTTGATTCCCAAGATACACATGAATTGTTACATGAACAAGTTCCATAGGTCCCCATAGAAGAAGTGGTTCCTAAAACACAAATACTACGTAGAAGTGTAAGAGAGGTAAAGGAACTAGAGAGATATGGTTTTCTAGTCACCAAGGATGGTGAATCATTATTGTTGGACAATGATGAACCTCTCTCCTACAAATAGGTAGTTGAGAGCTTAGAAGCTGAAATATGTCTAGAAGCTATGAATTCTAATATAGATTTCATGTATCAGAACCAAGTTTGGGTTCTGGTCGATGAACCATTTGATGTAAATCCTGTAGGGTGTAAATGGGTATTCAAGAGGAAACTAGACATGGAAGGTAAATCAAGTACCTATAAATCAAGGCTAGTATCTAAAGGGTTTAAACAGTGTCAATGAATCGACTATGATGAAACCTTTTCACCAGTTTCCATGTTTAAATCCACCAGAATCATAATTTCCATATTAGATTACCATGACTATGAGATTTGTAAAATGGATGTCAAAACTAAATTAATTAATGGTAACCTTTAGGAAGATGTCTATATGACACAACCAGAAGGGTTTGGGACACCAGGTGATTGAAAAAGGATTTTCAAGTTTGTAGAGATCCATTTATGGATTGAAGCATGCATCTAGGTCATGGAACATCGATTTGATGAATCCATAAAAGAATTTGTTTTCATTAAAAATTAATGCGAGCCATGTGTTTACAAAAGGTTTAATGGTAATACATTCATTATCCTAGTAGTATATAGTGATGGAATATTACTTATCGAAAATGACATACCAGTCTTACAATTATTTAAAGAATGGTTCAACAAGTTCTTCTCCATGAAGGACTTCAGTGAAGTATCCTACATTCTAGGGATCATAATCATTCGTTATAGATCCAAGAGTCTACTTGGACTAAGTCAAAGTACATATATTGACTAGATACTAAAGATATTTAGTATGGAATAATCCAAGAGGGGATTGGTTCCAGTGTCACGTGGTTTACATCTTTCTAAGAAAATGTGTCCCCAGACACAACATGAGAAAGATGAAATGAGTAATATTCTATACTCTTCAGCAATAGGATTTATCATTTATGTCATGTTATATACTAGAATTAATGTTTCTTATGCACTAATAATGGTAGTAAGATAACAATCAGATCCAATAGAACAACATTGGACTGTTGTTAAGACTATCCTTAAGTATCTGAGAAGAACTAAGGACATGTTATTGATGTATGAAGGATATGAGGAGCTTGTCATCAAAGGGTATTATGATGCTAGTTATTATATAGATCATAATGATCTGAATTCGAAATCTGGATATGTTTTTTGGTATCAATGTATGAGTTTTGAGATGGAAGAGTTCAAAGTAGCCAGTTTTAGATGATTCTACAATGGATTTCGAGTACATAGAGGCTTATGATGCATCCAAGGAATACATTTATATTTAGAACATTGTCAAAGATCTTGATGTGGTGCCTATCATTAAAGACCCTATCACATTATATTGTGATAATACTATAGCGGTGACTCTTACAAAAGAGCCAAGGTCACATCAATGCATAAAGCACATACTCTGGAAGTATCACCTCTTGAGGTATTTTTATCAAATGGGTGAAGTTTAAATGAGAATAGTATCCAAATAAGAGAACATGGAAAACCCCTTGACTAAAGGCCTATCTCAGCAGAAGCATGAGTATCATGTGAGGGCTAGTGGACTGAAGGTTGTTAGCAGTTAGCTCTAGTGAAAGTGAGAGTCTGTTGGAGTTGGTGCCCCAGAACCAACTTATTATAACTTTATGATAAACATGTATTCATTGGATGGATATTAATTAACTCCTTATCACATAATGATTGTTCTTCTACATAACATTACATGTGATAATGTCTCAAGAGTAGTTATCGCTCAAAATGGTCATAGCAGTTCCCCGCTATGATGAGATCCAGGGAGTTCTATGGCACTATTCTTATGTATATTTTATTTAGCTAGATGATATCATTTGAGGGACACAAATGATATAGCCTATTAGGTTTGGAGACTCATAGGTCTTTGAGACACATTCTCATGGTGTACGCCCTTGGTGATATCCAGTATGATATTATGAGAATGATACTTGATAGAAGGAAATCTGCATTTATAAGTGTCATTGGATGTTCCTATCTACAAACATGTGTATTGGTCCATAGACTTTATTATTATTATTAATGGTTATTATGACTCATAGACTTACTTGTATTGGTGAAAAATGTGGAAACATAAGTGCATGGTGAGGTAGGATATGTTGGGTGTGTCATGAGTAATACTGCATTAATGGATAATTCAAGAAAGGATTTTTCCCTTCTATGGAATAACGAAATTTGATATCTCAGACCCTTTTATGGAAATGATATAGCCAAAATAAATCATGGACATGGTGTTCTATAGGCAAGTTCAATTTCTAGGAAGTCAAATAATGAGAAATAGAGCACATGGGTTGATGGCACTTACATGGAACCAGATTGATTGGAGATATTGAGATAAAGGGATTACATTACATGTTAAGTGTTTATATGAGGTGACATGTCATTGTGGTATTAAATTCTTTCTCTATGGGTCCCTTGGCATGTTTCTATATGCTAACATTGGACTTTAGGCTTATCCTCCTAATTCCACTGAGAAATAGGCCTAGAGGGTCACACACTAAGTGTATTCAATATCTCAATTAAATAATATATTATTTATTATTTAACAAGTTGAATAAAGATTATTCTTGATTGTGGTTTAATAATAATTAATGTATTTCTGATCACATTTATTTTGACACTAGTTATTTGAGATAATATATTGTGGGTATAATAATTAATAAATATTTACATGCTATTTAGTAAATATAATATTTATATATATTTATTTGTGAATAATGTAGTGATATTTATTTAATAAATAAATAGTCATTATTCAATGTTCAATAAATATGGTGGAGGATTGGTGAACCGAGTTAAGGGTCTAGTGAAAAATAATAATATTGAATATTATTTGATTAAATAATATTTAATTATAACTCATAAGTTAAGCGCATTTCATGAAATAATAATGTTTTTATTATTATTTTATATGGGGGTTTTGTTAGGATAAATAAAATAATTAAGGCACTTGTAAATATTATTTATTATTACCCTAGTGAATTAAATACCCGGTTATATTATTCTCTTATTAGTCAAGCGCTAGCCAAGTGACACATGGTGGTTGTGCACATTTAATTGGAGAAAATCTGTCATGCCTAGAGAGTTCATCCCTCTCCAAGAACATTCTCAAGAAAGAGAGAGATCCTCCTCCATCAGATCAAGGAGAATGCTTTAGAAGTGGTTCTCAAGGAAAGGAGGACATCACAACTGAAAGGATCTTTCGTGATATCACCTAGAGACTCCTTCAATGAAATCTAGATATACATGGAAAAAATTTGGATCACCGCTAGAGGAGATATACCCTTGATCTCTACAATGCAATGAAGGCGCATTGCATATTTGTGGTCGAACTCATCAACGAAGAAAGAATCATGTTGGAGGTAATTATTTGATTTAATTAAATTAATTATAAATAAAATATTTTGATCCACTATATTGGTTCTAGGTTTCTATTTCTTTATCTAAATCCTTGATTCAATTCCGTGGATACTAGCATTCATCATTGTATTGATCCCAGATTGTTCCTTGAATATGGAAAAAATTAAATCTGGGCACTGTCCCTCCTGCAATTCCATAGCGCCCAGAACCTAAAATTGCTATATTTAGTCACAAGAATCAGAAATATATATTGTCTTGTGCAAAATAATAAAATAATTAATAAAATAATGATAAATCACCCCTATCCTCCACTATAAAACCACCCCTCACCCCCACTTCTCCTCACATATCTAAGCCTTGAATCTTGTCAAATTTATGCCCAAATACTCTTCAATAGTCTCTGACCCATGTCTAGGAGCTCTTGGTATTTCCAAAAGACCAAAACCCTATCCCTTCTTCTCTTTTTCAAGGAAATTCCCATGGGTGGCATTTTCAAACCCTCCACACAAGGAAACCCCCTTCCCCCGAAGGGGTCACTCCCCTGAGATAGATCCCCAGCCCAGACAGATCCATTTCTAGCCAAGATGGAAGATCATCCCAGAGGGTAATAGCTTGAGTGGTGATGGTTCACAAGAAATATATCAGCACATGTGGGTTGCACCTCATATTTTCCACCCAACATGAGACCGGGTGACCTAGCAGGATGGGTGGATCCCAAGGGAGGGGATTTCCCTGAAATCAGATTCCCAGGACTTGAAACTTTAACCTCCCAAATAACTACTGATTTAGGCCCCTAACCTTATCCACCATGCCACCACTTATGTGGAACCAAAACCCCTTCCCATAAGGAGGTTATCAAGGAGGATAATTCAAGAGGTAAATCCTCTTCCTTTTTCTTTTAATTTCATTTCAATTTACTTTCTTTTCTTATCCTCTCCTATCATACTCTGTAAAAATGACCATGATTACTCTAGTATCATATATATACTGTAATGATATCTTGTTAATGGAATATCCATCATCAATTTATTTACTCTTTCTCTCTCCCTTTTATTTTAAAAAAATCATCATTCGGGAGGTGCTGATTTACAACCTTCATGGACGATGAACTTTCATTATTCAATTTCTACTTCAAGGCTAGTCATGAAACCATTTTTATGGTCTAACCATATTATAAAATATTTATTATATACTATTTAAGGTTATGAAACCATTTTATATAGATAATATTAAATAATAGAACAAAACTAATTCATTGTGATCGAAAACCCACTAAAATTAAGCTAAACAATTATCAAAAACATGTTATCTAACAATTCATCCTAATATATGAAAAAATAATAATAAATAATACCAATTAAAATTATTATTTTTTGTTAATAACATGTAATTCTAATTTTTGAGAATTATACCCATTTTATCTGAACTTTATTACTCATATACAAGTATACCAATCATGAAAACCAAGGAAACAAATGCTCTCGAGTAATAAAATTGTATCTTATAACTCATCAAAAAGGACATAAATGAACTTAATAAAATTATAATAAATCAAAAAAAATATAGGATGTATTTAATTAATTAATTAATGGATTTAATTTGATTATCTAGCATGTTAAGGTCAAGTGCAGAACACATCCAAACATAAGGTAAGGGTTTTCCACCCAAACCTCCAATTTATTTCAAGTTACCCTTTTTCTCTCTTTACACCAATTAAATTATTAAGTATTATTATTTAATCCGCATAAATTATGTTTTATATTTATATATATATGTACCATTCATAATCTTTCTTTATTTTATGGTAAGTTGCATGTTTTAAAAGGATCTTTTCAAATTCTTTCTGATAAACAAGCCCGATTCAAGGGAACTTCTTGAATTCTTACCTATTTTCATGTGAACTCTATAATATGTTTTACGACACCGTTTTTTTTATAAAATAACTCATTTTATTATAAAATAACTATATTAGTTCACTTATGGTTTTATACAAAGATTTTTCCAAAATAACTCTTCTTTTAAAAGTAGAAGAGTATTTCTCTCAAGTATTACTCGATGATTTTATAAGAGTATTTCCATCTATTTCAAAACTCCTGTTGTTTATTATGTTTAATTGGGATTTATATTTTATGATATAATCTGTCATATTTTATTTAATGGTTTATGATTAGTTTGACCATGGATGTTCTATCTTAATACCATTCACCATATTACTCTGAATGGTTAGTGTTTATGTTACTGATTAGGGAAAGTTATTTACATTTCATATGTTAGATTCAACATGAATGTATATGTTGATTATATTTCTCCCCTTTCATATGAGGAATGCATTGGACTTAGTAAGTGATGGTTGGATCCCACTATATCCCCTTGATACATCAGTAGGTCTCATGAGACAAACTAGCTTCGGTTTTTACCCATTATGTATGGTGTCTTGGTTGAGGCCTTGGTGGTATGATTATGATGTCCAACTTTATGCATTACCACATTATGAATCTAGTAATTGTTTTTCCATGTGATTATTTTACTACTATAATATCAATGGTTATGTTTTATTATGGAATTATCAGTTTTTAATTCCTTCCATTTTATGCTCAAGATTATGTTTTAATGGTATGTGTACCTATAGTTATTCACCATGATATATTTTTTTGTTTCTCTTCTATTACTTATCCTTACTGCGAATCTAAGATCACCCATTTCTTATGTTTTATTTTTCCCTAGTATGTGAAAATATATATTATGAATGACATTCAGGGATAATCTTGAAGTTTATTAGTGTTTCCAATATAGTTACTATGTTGTAATTCATTTCAATTTGTAATGAAAATATTATGTATATATCTAGTTTTACAATGATAGTAAATTATTAATTTATTTAGGATATGAATTCCTTGTTTATATGAAAATGTAATAAAATATGGCTCTGTCTCTGTGAAACTGGGATCAGGGTCCTTACATTTGTTACCTGAAGAGTCCTTAACAAACTCTTCACTTCCCCAATCTAAATTCGATAACATGGTTTTTATTCCACTCCAAAATTTATAGGGAATAACATTTATTGATTTAGTTGGTACTTGGTTTAGTATATGTGCTACTGTTTGTAACATGTATCCCAAAAAAGGATAACGAAAGACTCACATGACTCGTCATTGATCTCACCATGTCCAACAAGGTGCAGTTCTTCCTTTAACTTGTACCGTTCCACTAAGGTGTATAAGGAGGAGTGAGTTGGGATAACATCGCAAACTCCTATAATTAATCAATAAAGTCTTGATTAATATATTCTCCACCATGGTTTGATTATAGTTTCTTAATATTATTACCAAGATATTTCTCAACTTCATTCTTGTATCCCTTGAATTTATCAAAAAAATATGACTTATAACTCCTTAAAAAGACATATCCATATATACTAAAATAATCAGTAAAAATTAGGAAGTATGAGTTACCAACCCTTAATTCAAAATTCAATGGTCCACACACATCAGTATGAACTAATTCAAGTAGCTATTTATCCCTTTCACCTTTCCCACTAAATGGGACTTTGGTCATTTTTCCTTATAAACATTAGTGACATACACCAAGTGGTTTTAGTTTAAAAGAATCTAAATATTAATCTTGATTTAATTTAGTCAGGAATTTTTCATTTACATGACCTTCCGAGTGTTGCCAAATTTGGTTGTGGTATGAGTCTTGTGGAGTAACTTCATTATCGATTTCCATTACTTGGTTCATGTAATCCAACTCATAAAGACAGTTATTTAAATGTTCCTTACCAAAAAAATGATACCTTTATAAAATTGAAAACATTTATTCCAAATTTGAAAAAAAAAATCCATCTATATCTAGTTTGGATAGAGAAACAATGTTTTTCATAACTGAAGCCATATAATAACAACCCTTTTAAACCAAGATCATTCCAGTTGGCAATGTGAGGCGACAGTCCTTGATAGTTATAATAGAAAGTTTATCTCTCTTGGCTGCTCGTGGATTTAACTCCCCTCATTCAATCTTTCTAAATATACTTGGTTCCAATATTTTAATATATATGTGAGTAACAAAATATGTATCTAATTCCCAATTTGTAGAAATAGATAAATTGAACTCAATAACAAATTCACCTGAAGCTTCCCCTTGCTTCTTTGGCTATGTATAGTTTTTCTTCCAGTGACCCTTTTTTCCACTTGTGAAATAGACAAAAATATGTTCCCTTGTTTTACCCTAGATATTACTCTTCTTGGAAGGGCATGAATAAGATTTGGTCTTAAATCTCTTTGATTTTCCTTTACGTTTGCTCACCATAAGGACAAAAGTACTTTCACACTTAGTATCCTTATTTACTTGGTGAAGAAGAGTGAGAAGATATAGAAGAGACTTATAATGTTAAAAATCATAGAAAAGATGTAGAATATATGAGGGATTTATTCCATAATGAGGTTGGTTCCCATTTATTTAGGGAGTTTAAACTATAGAACCTTTAGGTGTTCAATGTAGCCAATGAGCTTGACTACATGAGGCATAGCTAGAGAACCATGTCCAAGCTTGATCTGAAATGGCATCTTGTAAATAACTCATTGTTATTTTCTAGATCTCCCATATTAAAGACCATGGAGGTGCTCAAGAATTATATACACATCCATGATTTTATGAAACTTCATGAGTTCACATGACATAAACAAAAGCATCAAACATTGAATTTCAACCATTTCGTTCATATGTTTCTCATATACTAGGAACTCTTCACCACTCGCCTACTTAGTAGAAAAATAAGTAAATTGGGATTATATCATGTAATATTTCTATTCATGGTGTAGGACAACCTGAAGGTGTCAGTACCATTCATTGAAGTTACTGCTAGTTAGGAGGTTGTCTTTATCCAATATTGATCATAGAGATAATATGGATGAAGAGCTTTCCATTTTATTCTACAATTAAAATAGAATATTATTAGTAATTTTATTTATTACAAATTCGGTGAGATATTATTAAATTAAGTTTTTTATGTTAGATCTCCCACTATTTTATTAAGATCCAATGACCCTTACTATTGAACTCAGAATTTCTAGTTTCTCTAACACTCTAGTTGAAAGGATCCATATTCCACTTCATATAACCCCTAAGAGTTGATCAAGATACTTGAAGGTATTTAGCTAGGTAGGTCATTGCCAATAGCGGGCTTGCAAATTCTTGATCCATTGAGTGGATTACCCTATCTTGAAACCTTAACTTGAATTTTCTCAACACTTGCCTCCAAATTATACCAAGCCTAGCAAGGGATACTCCTCTTGATATAAAATGGTTAAGTCAACCCAGAACCTTAATAAGAATTCCCCTTATAAAAGTAAGTATCCCAAAAAGGGTTGGTTAAACACTTACTTCTATTGAAGTGATGGAAGTATAAGTCTCAATATTTTGTTGATGGATTTTAATTAATTACTCATAAATTTCATCTAGTTTTATTCTTTACATGTCTTGTTAATATTAAATGGATTTTACCTAATTAATTAACCATGCTGGATAAAAAAATTATTCATAATTCATTTATTTAATTTATTATGCATAAATTTTATCTTGTTTCTTCCTTTACATTTCTTGTTAATATTAATTGGATGTTAATTAATTAACCATGTTGGGTAAAAAAATTACACAAAATATATTTATTTAAATTCTGTCTTTGCACATTTAATTCATTTATTTATGTAACTGCGGCCTTACACCCATAAAATAAATACTTGCATAGATAGAAATAATTAATTAATTAAATGACTCATTTATGATCTTTATATAATTTTAGAATTAATGGGATGACATTAAATCAACCTATGACTGAGGGGAAATAACTTCTTTTTTTAGTCTTGGCATGAGTTACAACATTCCACATTTACACCTATGTATTACCTGAGTTGACATCATTATGGTTCCATCTTGAACTATCTCGATGTTTCTTGGGATACTCCATTAATTAAATGTATTTATGACTCACACATAGATGAGGGGAACCAAAGGATTGGTTAAATGAGGATGACATAAATATTCTTGGACAGATAGGTCCTATATAATAATAAAGGGAGTGATGACATGCAGACCATCATATTTAATTTAATAATAAATCATTACAAACTCATTCAATAAATTAAATTAAAAAATCAAACACATAAATAGGTCTTTTAAAGATCATGAATGGTCATACATGCAACGAATACATAAAAGTAACCAGCTAGAATTCATTTCTTTATCCATTCATTATTATTAAGTTAAAAATGCTTGTGTTAATTAATTAATTAATTAATTAATTTTCTTTCATCTTAATGATCATCCAAACTTAATTGTAGATACCCATAATTTATGAAATTTATGGAAAATAAACAGTTAGACTAATAATGACATATTTATTACAATAAATTAATTGAGCATTTAAAAATATTTAAAACCATTTTTAAATTTTCAAACACACAATAGGTGTTAATAAAAAAAATTACGGTTTTAATGTTGAAATTTTCAATTTAATTTAATTTAATTTTTCCATTAATTGGGAGACTACACAACGTGTAAAACCCAGATACACGCCATGTACCTTGATTATCGTGTATCTGAGTCACACGTCTGGGGCTTCAGCATGTTAACTCGGTCAGGATACACAACATGTACATGGAAGCTACACACCATGTATCCGCTTGTTATGTGCCAGATTGGCCTAGTTAGTATGCAGTGTATAATAGATACACTATATGTAATTAATTGTTCAGTGCATTCAGGTACAATGAACATGGGTAAACAGTGTGTGCTCTGACTACAGGCCACATAACCCTATTTTGCTGACAAAAAAATTGTCCCTTCTCGATGGCATCTCTGGTTATTCTTCATTTGTTATTAAACCTTTAAAAATGTTATTAAACATTTACAAAAATTAAACATTGAACGAACATGATTAATATGTCGATAACATTTTAATTCAAATTGGATTAAAGAATGAATAATATGAAATGAAAATATAACCACAATTAATCATAGATCAAAAAATCAAATAAAAATTTATAAATTTAAATGTGACTTCTCCGATACCCTTTCCGGTACTAGGCACAATAGAAGCATGTGGTGGTGGGTGATATATTAAAAAAATTAATAATCATTACCTAGAACCGGGAGCAAGGATCTTGCATATAAAATTTACAATTAATTTATTTAATATCTAAAAAAAATACATGGGCTTAGGAACTTTCTTCATTTATGAATGTTGATAATATGAAAATAACCTTTTGGATTGCCTTCATTACACTATGAGGATCCAAGGATAGAATTCCTCTAGGGGTGATTCACACATGCTCTAATGGTTTCCGACCAATACCACTTGATCTCCGGGTGCTAGCACGGTGAATTGAATATCTTATGTTTTTCGTTCTTGATATCTCATTCTTTAGTCTTGAAGAAATCTCTATTGCACATCTCGATCTTGAGAGGTAGTGAGAAGGAGTCAAGATATAATTCATTATGCGCAAGAATTCTCTATTCTCAATTTTGGATATACTACATAATAGATATAATCGTCTATTTATAGAGTTAAGATTTATGTTAAGATATTATTTAATTACATACCCACCATTAAATAACATATATTACCTTTAATAAACCCCATGCACCATATTATTATTATTATTATTATTATTATTATTATTTTGTGGCGTGCACCAACTTTTGCAATAAAAAATATTATTTAACTGGCTTGTTAATTAATATTTGTCACTGAGCATGGTCTTAGTGAGTTTGAACTCCTCTTACATTTATTAAACACCCGAATAAAATTTTATCTTTAAATTAATATTTTATTCACATACCGGTGAATAAATATTTATTAATTATTCAACAAAATAAATAAATAAATTTTTATTCACATGTTAGTGATTAAATATTTATTCAATTTATGTGATCAATATAAATTGAATAAAATTATTCCTCAGACTTGAGAATAATATTTATTTCATTAATTAAACTCAAATATAATTTAATCAAGATAAACGAAAACACTTAGTGTTTAACCCTCTAGGATTCTTTCTCATTAGCATTACATGGGATTGCTTAAAGTCCAATATTACTGTATAGCAACGGATCAAGACACCCAAGAGAAAGAAATTAATGTCACAACATCGACCATAATACACAAACACTCACTATGAAATATAATCCCTTTGTCACAATATCTCATTAACTAGGTTTCACAACAGTGTCATTAGAATATAGGAAAAAACTGATTTAGCGGTGGTTTTTTCACAGCAGTTTTGAAAACCACCGCTAAAATTTTATTGGAAAAAAATTAGCAATGGTTTTTTAACTACAGTTTTTAAAATCTGCCGCTAAATATTTTTTATATATTTTTTTTATTTTTCTAAATTTTTTTCAAAAAAAAATTAATTTATTTTTATCTAGGGATTTATAAAAAAATCGAGAAATAGTGGTAGTTTTCTAAAAACTTTTGCGATATAGCGGCAGTTTTTAAAAAAACATCTGCTAAATTAAATGGAAAGAATTAAAAATAAAATATTTAATTATTATTAATTATTTTTTAGTTACCATCATATATATATATATTTTATAATTTTAATTAATTTAAATGTGTTCATTAATAAATATTTATAATTATTAGTTATTAATAATTTGAAACATAAAATAAATAAGTTAAAAATCAGACTTCAACATCAAATGACCATAACTTTTGATCCGAGAGTCTGTTTTAGCTTCACAACAAGTCATATCAAACCTTATAAAATGAACTGAAATAATATTAGATTTAAATTTTTTAATAATTAAATTATAAAATTTATTATCTTTTCAATAAAATGTGGAAATCAAAATTGAACTTCAAACAGGCATAAGTTTGGTTTCGGGTGTCCATTTGGACTCTAACACCTATCAAATCAATGTGTATAAATATATCTACACCCTGATGAGTGTGGATATACCCCTAGTCACATTTTTCAAGGCCAAAAAAGTTCAAGAAGGCATTCAAAATTGAGTTTTTAGTCGGGGTATCCCAATTTTTTAACATTCGATAGAATTTCAACCTCGTTTAAGGGATTCTTATTGTCTTTTTTCGTTGGAGACTAAATTTATTCCTAGGTATTACATTCATATTGATATTATGGATTTAAATTTTTATCATTTTTTATAATGTAGATTAATTTATAATTAAATATATGCTTATTTTATTATATTTACTTATATTAAATCATTTGTATAAATACATATTTACATTGAAATGTATTTTTAAACATATAAACCATGTGGAAATAAATATTTTTTATTTGTTTCATTTAAAATAAATAATTATTGATTTTATTTACCTTATAAAAAGGCATTAATATGTATATATATATACCTATATAAGTAATGTTTATATATAAACATGTGTGTCAATCAAAGGGATAAGATATCAGCTTCCATAAATATGGAAGGTATAAATCCTTTCTTGACTTATCCATTAATGATATGACAATCATAATGCACCCAACATTCCCTACTTTCAGCTGATATATGGCATGACAGTTTTGGTGAGTAAATCTAAGCACGTGAGTCGTGACATACATTAATGATAATCTTAAATTCTAAGGACCATTACACATGCTCACCAATAAGAATATCTGATGACACCAAAACATATAGAATGCCTATTGGTAGATCTATTATCATAATATCCCATCTTGGAGATTACCAAGTATGAACTTCATGAGAAGAAGCCTCATATGCTTATGAGCACTCGCACCTGACCCTCTAAATATTATGTCCCATAATAGTACATTATCCAACAACAGAACTATATTAAGAATATTGTCATAGAACTTCAAGGTTCTCATCATAGTGGGAAAATGCTATGATCTTTCCAATGTGAAAAAATATTTGGGAAATTATTACATTAAATCCATGTAGGAAAAATGAAAAATATGTAATAAGAAATTAAATTAATATTCAATACATCAAATATATATGTAATCAAAGTACAGTCAGTTGGTCCAAGGATGCCAACTCTAACAATAACAACCCATTCAATCCTCACTATCCCTAAATCCAAACTTCATATATCTCACAACAATCACCTCTGATGCCACTCTACCAAGACCCCTCCCTCCAAAGATATTGCAATGAGGGGGAATATATAATGACCCTCGAGTCTCGCCTCAAGTAGGAACTGGGTTGGTGACTAGTACCGAGGGTAAAAAAAATCATGAAATGGGAGGAATTACCCTCTATAATGTAAATAAGATTAGGAGATAAGATTAATCATCCATAAAAAACCATGACGTAATATAAAAGAAATCCAAAACCATCCCACATGAATGTATAAATCGAACTAATATAATTAATAAATATCCAAAAGTAAATGCCCAAAAGAAAAGTTACGGCAACACACAACAACTATCCAAAGGCCCAAGCTAGTAATATCCAGTATGATCAACATAATCCTCATGGAAACCTAAAAACAGGTTATATATGTAGGGTGAGAATACATGTATACTCAGTAGGAAAACCGAAGTCACTTGTGCACATGTTAAAAAAGCATACTAATGCACCCATGAGAAAACAGAAGAACCAACAGTACCAAAACAAGTATACTAACCAAACCCAATCTCATCAAGGCACATTCATTAAATAAAACAAGCCAATTAATATAATATAATAAGAATCACATTGAAATAGGGTACCCCGCACTGCTTTCCCACTACTATGTCACTCTCACGCCCCAAAATCATACATCCTGGTGCTTCCATATCTTCAGTATACCACACCATCAGACAATCTTGGTCACAACACACATCACCCGAAGACACCTAGGTTTATTTCCCCACAAGCATGACCAAATCACATCTCACCAAAAAAAACATGGTCCATAACATGACCACTGTCATAACCATAATGGTAGGGTATCGTGAACGTGTAAGACATCAACCTCATGCCCTTCTCAGATCATGCACGACCTCCACCAAAATCCACCCATAAGCATGATCATATCAAATCTTTCTCAAAAACACCTAGACTATCAAAACCACCATCTAATGCACTAACATACCTCCGACCATCACAGCCTTCATAGAACCTACCTCGCCTAGAAGAGAGAGAAAGAAAGAGTGGGTACCCATCCATATGTCATCCTCACCAGATATCGGGGGGGAAACCCCCACATGACTATGCGATGGTTGGTGCATAGTTCTTGATGTGGGAAGGGTAAGCATAAAATCACAAAGAATATACAAGTATATACATATAGCCACACACACGATCCCAACCAATGGGTTTACAACCAAACACTAACCAACATTTCCACTTTTATTTATACCTCTAAATGCATAAAAACGCACAAGCCACAACCCCATTTCACATTTCCAACAAATTTCATTTAATCATTCCATTATTTTCATTATTTAGCATCAACCAGATTTAATCACACAACCCATAATTTAATTATTCATCAACCATTATCATCCCATTAACCAAACCAACCCATGTCATTTAAAAGAATTATTAAATAATTATTTATTCCATCACTACCTATGCATATAGCACAAAGCATCCACATATCACATACAGCTCATCATCCCCATCACACCACCACCTCACCGCCCCAAAAGCATGCCCAAAAAACCACCTCGCTACCCCAAAATCACCCCTAACAACAACCCCTCCACCAAAAAATCATAACCAAAAAACCATCATCCCCCACATGCCCCAACCACACATCTCTATCCCACAAGAATGGTCACACATCACAACATATAAAGATCATTTTTTTAGATTTACAAAGAGTATTTTATCACATTTCACTTTATTTTTTGGGCGTTGTCATACAAGAAAAAATCCTAGGGAAACTATTTCATTATTCAATTATAAGTGGTTAACCAATTTTCATTTTAGGGTGATATCACAAAAATCACAATAGTCACAACACATATCAACCAGCACAAAAAAATCCCCTAATGGCCACAATTTCAAGCAAGGAATAAATCCCATACAATCCACAATATCACAATAATAACAAAGCTATAAAAACATACGAAACAAACCCCTTTACCCATTTCAATTAAATTTAAATAGTTATTTATCTTTGATTAAGTAAGCACAACCATATCCCATATATAAAAAAGTAAACCCCTCCCACATGATACATAATAAATAGAAACATGGGATTCCCTAGATCAAGAAATCTTTGTCAACTCACTACGCACAACATAGTGAACAGGAACACTTAAAAACCACAACTGAACCACGAGAAACCACTGATCAACCTAAGTTGACCCAAAGTCCATCAAAATGAATCCCAAACACACAACCCAATCCAAACCACACCAACATAGTGAAACTTTGAAGAATAATGGAAGGGTACAAATGAGAATGGGAGGATAACTCACCAAAGATCGAAGATAGGAAGCCAAAAACCAATCCCCATCAAAAGGAATCTCAAAACGCTTGAAAGGGGAAACGATGGCCTCCTAGAATGAGAGATAGCATAGTGTTTTTCAAAAACCCAAGAACTAAAACCCTTAAAACATACTTAAAAGGGGATTTACATAGCATGAAATCCATTTACACGTCTTGTAAATTTTAGGGTTAAGTTTATACCAAAAAATGTGAGGCCTTTTTATTATTCAACCCTGAAATTATACACCTCATGTAACACCGCTTGAACTTGGCTTCACATGTCATGAACCATACTTACACAACATGTAAGATTTACACGTCATGTATTCACCTTATTTCCATCATTTAACATCTAGAATCCTCCAGGTCCGCTCTAGACCTCATCCAATAACCTCCAACACCAAAAACCAACAAATTAACATATCAAGAAGGAGAAAACCGTTACAAGTTTCCTCAAAACCTAATGACTTATAGCCTTACTTCTCATTAGGCTCACAACCTATTTTCTAGTAGAAGCAACCAACTTAGTGTTTTCCTAGGACTAAGTTACAAGTTCCCTTGAAACAGAATCATCTCTTAGACCAATGGTAGTAGTTTCATTTCCCTTGGAAACATCCTCCTTCTTATTGAGATGAGGGGTGTAAAACCTTATAGTTCAATTAGTAGCATCCTTCATAGTTACTGGATCTAGAGTGGCTAAAGCTTCCTCATGAGATGTCGCAACATTACTAGTAGTGTCCTCAGAAGAGCGCATAGTTTGGGCATTCCCTCCCTATACATTCATTTTAGAGATTGAGTATGCACCAGATCCCAACATAGAAGGGTGTCTCATAACACCCTTAGATCAATCCTCTTTTTTAAGCATCCAATATCATCTTAGGATGTTGAATTGCCATACCAATTGCAACCAGAGCCAAAGAAGATGTAGGAGCCTCATTTTTCACCTTCTGGTTCGTACCTATATCTGGAAGATTAGGCTGCACCTTGCCATTGTGAGACATTGGTTTTGAGGTGTTCTCCTTAGCACCACCCCTTGAATCCTAGATAAAAGTACATGTACTACCTTCCACTTAGGATATCAATATTTTAGAACATGTTGGAGAAACCATAATTGGACAAGAACTACTACAAAATCCCCTTTTCTCGGCACTCAAAATAAGCTTTGTTATCCCTAAAAAACAGATGATGTTCTAAGTGTTGAAAAAATCGGTATCTTTTATCAACACTGATAAATGTGGTCTTTATCAGTGCATTTTTTAGTGCTGATAAAATTATAAAAAAAATTATTTTTTCTCTCCCACTCACGTGCCACCCCACGCCCTTAGTAATCACCAACCCTACCCCCTTTTGTCAACTCTCTTGAACAAAACTCAAGAAAAATCATGTGAAATGTCACCTGAGACTTAGATTTTGTTAGAGTTCATGAAAACCCTTTGACAATGCTCAACTGCTTCCCTTCAACCTGCTCACCCGCGTGCACCTAAACTCTAACTTGGGACCTTCATGTTCAAAGAAAATGCCTTTTCCACTACCCTATCTTGTTTTGTTCTATTTTTTATGATATTTCAATTTATTTATACATATTTACATACATATGTTTTATCTATATATAAATATAAATATATAACTATTATTTAATACATTTATAAAATACATATTTTTGTGTGTACGATATATATATACTTATATTTATTTAAATATATTATACATTAATATTCATTTATATATATTAGAATATAAATATAAATATAAATTTGTTTATTAATACACACACATATGTATGTATAAACATTATATATACATTTGTATTGGTGTATGTCTATATATATATATATATTAATATATTTTTATACTGTAAAAAATGATTAGATCTTGTTTTAAATAAAATAGATAATAATTATTTGCATACAATTTATTTATTGAAAAATTTATATTATGTGTAAAAAGGATTAAATATTTATTTATATAATTAAATTTTTATAAGTAAATATATACAAATATGTATATGTATGTATTTAATTACAAATAACACTGCAAAATAAAAAACAATAAAATTTTAATGGTATAATATCCACATGAAAGTATGCTCTAGAAATGAATTCAGTCTCCACTAAAAAAGGATAAGAATACTCCTCTTAAACGAGGTATAAATTCTATTGAATGTTAAAAAATCAGGTCACCCCAACAAAAAACTCAATTTTGAAGGTCTTCTAGACCTTTGTCGACCTTGAGAGAACACTAACCAGGACTCCCCAAATCATGATGTCATATATTTTTTTGCAAAGTTTTGATTGAATATTTTCATGTAGAATTTAAACGGACACTCGAATCAAAAGTTATGTCAGTTTGAAGTTATTTTAAATCGTTAATTAATTTATTGAATGTTTATATTATTAGATTGTTATTAAATAAATATTAATCAATAATAATTATTGAATTTCTAATTAATATTAATTTTTAATTATTTTATAAACCATTGGGAAATGAGACAGGTGCATGGTGTGAGGAAATTCATAAGAAATTAAAGATAGTGGTATGTCACGACCCAATCATGGGGATCCTATCCCACACCAGCAAGAACACAAAAGCTAAGGTTCATCTGGTTTGTCCCTATCTAAGAGATGGGTGTCACCCCGACAAAGAAGAGGATGGTGCGTGTCAATCTTGACACCACTGGTTGGGAGTTGGGGTCACTCTTCTGATGAGTCCATGGCAGGATGAAACCAGTGAACCTCACATATGAAGAGCTAGAAGGCTGAACCCCACCCACCATGGTGGGGGCTAGGGTGCCGCATGGGCGAACCGCTGTGCTGAGACACTCAACCTGTGACAAGTGGTATCAAAGGGAATGTGTCTTGTGGTGTTGCGGAATGATGTCAGACAAACCTTGGTGGTGGGAGCGGAGTCCCAGGGTGTCATGAGGAGGTGACATGACAGAGAATCTCGCGCTTGAGAGAAGTTAGAGGCAGGGACGCCACTATGAAGGGTGGGTCTTGTGGAGGTGTTTTTCAACCTTGACAGAGAGGGTGGACCATGGTGGTTTGCAACCTAGAGAGTGGGTGAGCCATTGATGCCAACGATAAGGAAGGAACATCCCCTGAGGCCATGCTTGGTAGCCGGTTAGTTGGAAGCACCATTTCACAGACACACTGAAAGCTACGATCCTGTATGCACGAGGGTGTGCATGGAATGGTAGTGGGAGAATGTCATGAACAAATCATGGGGGTCATATCCCACACCAGCAAGAACATCAATGTTGTGGTTCATCTGGTTTTTCCCTATCTAAGAGATGGGAGTTGCCCCGAAAAATAGGAGGATAGTGTGTGTCAATATTGATACCACTGGTTAGGAGTTGGGGCTACTCTCCTGATGAGTCTATGGTAGGACGAAACCAGTAAACCTCACATATAAAGAGATGGACGGCTGAACCCCACCCGCCTTAGAGGGTGCTGGGGTGCCGCACGGGAGAACCATTGTGCTGAGATGTTCAGCCCGTGACAAGTGCTATCAGAGAGAATGTGCCTCGTGGTGTTGCAGAATGCTACCAGATAGACCTTGGTGGTAGGAGTGGAGTCTCGGGGTGTCATGCATAGGTGACACGATAGAGAAGGAAGCGCTCAATAGAAGTCTGATGCAGAGACGCAAATATGAAGGGTGGGTCTCGTGGAGGTAGTTTTCAACCCTGAGAGAGAGGGTGAACCACGGTGGTTTGCAATCCCGATAGTGGGTGGTCCATTGATGCCAACGAAAAGGAAGAAGCGTCCCCTGAGGCCATGCTTGGTAGCTGGTTAGTTAGAAGCACCATTTCACGGACACACAGAAGGTCACGATCCTGCATCCACGAGGGTGTGTATGGAATTGTGGTGGGAGAATGTCACGACCCAATCATGGGGGTTCTGTCTCACACCAGCAAAAACATCAAAGCTATTGTTCATCTTTTTTTCCCCTATCTAAGAGATGGGAGTCACCTTGACAAAGAGGAGGATGGTGTGTTTCAATCTTGCCACCATTGGTTGGGAGTTGGGGCCACTTTCTTGATGAGTCTACGGCAGGAAGAAACCGGTGAACCTCACATATGAAGAGCTGGAAGGCTTAACCCTGCCCGCCTTGGAGGGGGTTGGGGTGCCGTATGGGTGAACTGTTGTGCTGAGACGTTCAACCCATGACAAGGAATGTCACGACCCAATCATGGGGGTCTTATCCCACACTAGAAAGAACATCAATGTTGCGATTCATCTGGTTTGTCCCCATCTAAGAGATGGGAGTCACCCCAAAAAAGAGGAGATGGTACGTGTCAATCTTAACACCACTGGTTGGGAGTTGTGGACACTCTCCTGATGATTCCATGGGAGGAAGAAACCAGTGAACCTCACATATAAAGAGTAGGACGGCTGAAACTCGCCCGCCTTAGAGGGGGCCGGGGTGCCGCACGGGTGAACCACTGTGCTGAGACACTCAGCTCGTGACAAGTGGTATCAAAGTGAATGTTCCTTGTGTTGTTGCGGAATGCTGTCAGACGGACCTTGGTGGTGGGAGCGGAGTCCCGGGGTGTTATGCGGAGGTAACATGACAGAGAACGTCGCTCTCGAGAGAAGTTAGAGGTAGAGACACCACTATGAAGGGTGGGTCTAATGGATGTGGTTTTCGACCCTGAGAGAGAGGGTGGACCATGGTGGTTTGCGACCTATAGATTGGGTGAGTCACTGATGCCAATGACAAGGAGCGTCCCCTGAGGCCATGTTTTGCAGCTGGTTAGTTGGAAGCACCATTTCACGAACACACAGAAGGCCACGATCCTGCATGCATGATGGCATGCATGGAATGGTAGTGGGAGAATGTCACGACCCAATCATGGGGATCTTATCCCACACTAGCAAGAACATAAATGTTGTGGTTCATCTGGTTTGTCCTTATCTAAGAGATGAGAGTCGCCCCGACCAAGAGGAGAATGGTGTGTGTCAATCTTGACACCACTGGTTGGGAGTTGGGGGCGCTTTCCTGATAAGTGCATGGCAGGACGAAACTAGTGAACCTCACATATGAAGAGCTGAACGGCTAAACCCCGTCCGCCTTGGAGGGGATTGGGGCGTTGCACGGGTGAACCGCTGTGTTGAGACGCTTAGTCCATGACAGGTAGGGCTTATAAATCATCACATGTCACATGCAAAGTCCAATGTGGGCACAATTGACGATATTCTACATCGGATTTACCATGTGGCGCGCAAGGCTCTCCGCGCGATCTACTTCTATCACCAAGCCCCCTACGGCGGTCCCCTCTCCGGCTTCACGAATATTAAAACATAATATAAAATTAAAAAATAATTAGACAGGTCGAGTTCCGATTAGGGTTATGATCTAAATGGATGACACTCGACCCTTTCCATACCTAAATGATAAAATGGCGAGTTTCTGTCTGAGTAATGGAGAGTATCTCTCTCTTCAATTTGAATCTCATGGCCAGAGTGCAGCAATATCCTGAATTGGAGATGATGATGTTATTAGCCCCTTTCAAAAAAAAATTGCCTATGGAAAATCCTGTGCAAGTACCGTTTTTTACGGTGGAATTAAGGAGGGAGGTGTTGATCTCCCCTCATCCGAGGAATCACACCTTGTACATTTGGTGAGGCTGGATATAAACCGAAAACGAACATTTTTTTTTTCTTTTTCAGGGCGACGAGGCTTTGTTTTGCCCGATGCTGTACAGGCGTGACTACGATCGGGAGCAGGCGACTGCGATTGAATTTGACTGGGGGAGATCTTGGGTTCCTTGGGTGGATGGACACAAGCCGATGACAAGAGAGCAGGTTCACAGATCTGGGATGCTCACCCGAGTCTGGATGGCGGCAAGCATGTGGATATGGGATCTTGGTGGTGAGGATGGTTTGTTGCATGACGGTGGATCCTATGGCCGACAAGACAGGGCAGCAGAAGGTCGTAGCCTTGGGATCATGGTGTACGATGGACGACCGGTGTTGGGATCTGGGATTCCAGTGGGATGACCGTCTGATGGCGATGATGCGGTTTGACCCTGGTGGTCTGAGACTGGGGAATAGGATGGCTGAGTGCATGATGGTTCGTGTGGGTGTCGTCGAAATGCATGGTGTCGTGCATCACGGCGGCGAAGGAGGTGACTTTGGGACATGGGACGGTGATATTGGATCTCGATCTGAGATCTGGTCTGTCTAACAGTCGATGCATATAGGTGTTATTGGCACACGTTTTGGTGAGGTACGGCAGTGATTGTGCGTACATGATTTGCAGGATTGATAGGAATAAGACCTCAGAATGGGGAATCTCGGGAGATGGCGAGACCTCAAGTTTCGTGGAAGACTTTTGCGGTCTTCTAGTTGTGTGGGACAGGTAGTCCGCCTGGTTCTCAGGTCGTAGAGCTGAACTATAGGATGTGGCAGGAAGGTTTCGATTGGAAATGGCTGCTAGATTTTGTACAAACAAGATTACTGATGATGGCAGGGAGGATGTGAGCCGGATTTTGTCAAAAAACTGTTGGATTTGACCTTGGGATACATTTTTGGTGTATTTTTTCTGGCTCGCATGTTGTGTGTTGGCTATGATGCTAGCAGATTCCGTGTGGGATGTTTGATGAGATTTATTTTGATGAGATTTTTTCACCTGTTGTCAAAATATCTTCCATTCGAGTTGTTCTTGGTTTGGCTGCCAGTTTAGATCTGCAGATTGAGCAGATGGATGTGAAGACAGCTTTCCTCCATGGAGATTTAGAGGATGAGATTTATATGGAGCAACCAGAGGGTTTTGTTGAAACAGGTAAAGAAAATTATGTCTGTAAGTTGAAGAAGAGCTTGTATGGTTTGAAGCAAGCTCCGAGGCAGTGGTATAAGAAGTTTGAATCTGTCATTTCTCATCAGGGTTTCAGGAAGACATCTTCTGATCATTGTGTTTTTGTTCAGAGATTTACTGATGATGATTTTATTATACTGTTGCTTTATGTTGATGATATGCTCATTATTGGCCATGATACTTCTAGAATTGACAAATTGAAGAAGGATCTTTGTCAGTCTTTTCGATGAAAGACTTGGGGCCAGCACGACAGATTCTTGGCATGACGATCTCCCGTGACAGGAAGGTCAAGAAGTTGTGGTTATCTCAGGAGAGATACATTGAGAAGGTTCTTCAGAGATTTTCTAGGGATAGAGTGAAAGTGGTTAGTACTCCTCTTGCCTTACATTTTAAGCTCAGTTACAGTCAGTCACCTTCTACTGATGAAGAGAGAGAGGAGATGCAACACATACCTTATTCATCTGTTGTTGGATGTTTGATGTATGCAATGGTATGTACTAGACCTGATATAGCTCATGCAGTTGGTGTGGTCAGTCATTTTCTATCAAATCCAGGTAGAGAGCATTGGAGAGCATTGGAGAGCATTTTTCGTTATCTTTGTGGTACTTCTGATATGAGATTGTGTTTTGGAAAATGGGAACCTATGCTTTGTGGCTTTACAGATTTAGATATGGCAGGAGATATCGATTCGAGGAAGTCTACTTCAGGCTATTTGATCACTTTTGCAGGGGGAGCTGTATCTTGGCAGTCTAGATTGCAGAGATGTGTTGCTTTATCTACCACAGAGTCAGAGTTTATTGCAGCTACTGAGGCGTGCAAAGAATTGTTGTGGATGAAAACGTTTATTCGAGAGCTCAATTTAAATCAGGACAGGTATGTTTTATTTTGTGATAGTCATAGTGCTATTTGTTGTTGAAACATATCGATGTTCGATATCATTGGATTCGCAACGTCCTGGATTCGAGACAGTTAGAGCTTGATAAGATCCACACTGATGACAATGGGTCAGACATGTTGACCAAGAGTTTACCCAGAGGAAAATTTGAGACTTGCCGACAGATTGCAGGGTTGGCGGTGATCCCCACTTGAGTCGGAGGGGGAGATTGTTGGGCGCCTTCCTGGTTGGCGCACTGGGTAACGCCTCCTCAATTGGTGCTCATGCGGTATCTATTTTAATGCGGGCCAAGACCACGTGAATTAATTCACGCGGTGACACTCTTTTGACACGGCAACATTATTTTTACGTTGATTCTTTTCCTATATAAGGAGGCAGAGGCAAGGCATTTCAACATCACCGGCACCAAGAACACCGAGAGCAAATCCCATTTGGTGATCGCCTTTCTTTAACGATCATCTTTCTTGCTCTCCACCTTTTGATCCATACTTTTATTCTTGAGTATTACTTTTGAGATCCCTTCCATTTTGGGGAGTCTCTACCATGTACTTATTGATTTTAGTAGATCCCTCTTTCTGGATTAGGTCTCGTGGTTTTTCCCTTTTGGGTTTTCCACGTAAAAATTTTCGGTGTCAAATTTATTTTTCTGCACATTTAATTTTTTCATTGTGCATCCGCTTCTATTTGGGGGGGAAAGATTCAATTTTTGTTGCGCGTTCGCTTTTCTTTTGTTTGCGCGTTCGTCGCTTTCCTGTCTTTCCCAACACACTGGAACCCCAGGACGGCCCCCAAAATAAGATTCATCATCTGATTCGCCAGTGGAAGCCCCACGCATATCTGTCGCCCTACCCCGAATGACACCACCTCAAAATCTCAGCCCTTCACGTCCACCATGCTCCCCACAAATCACTCTCGTAAGAACTTCTATGGATAAGACCACACCTTAGGGTCACAGCCGATCACCCACGCATCCACCAGCACTTGTGCGCCCTCCGACACGCTGAATCCCCCCCACACCTCCATGACAACCCTCGTCTATCTAGGTAGTAGCACAGGCCCTGACAGGCATAGTCTAAATGTCTCCTTCACCACCACCTGAAGGTACAGAAGCCTCAGAATGTCACACTCCCAGATTTCCACCCCATGCCTGATGAACTCTGCAAGCTCGGCCCAAGCCATCCACAGTATCTGCGGGTTTCACAGCACCTCCGCCGCAGCCCACTCCAGTGCAATGGCACTTATGTCCACTCCAACAATGAATACATCCAGGAATAGATGCTTTAGATCATATATGTTTAGTTCGAATTCTTTTCTCAAGTCGACATCGGGGATGGCTTCCAAGATGTCATTGTACATCGCTGACTTCCCCACCCTCTCTTCTTGTCGTTGTGCCATGCTTCTGTCGATGACTGCCATCATATTCTCACAGTAAGCTCCAGCATTGTTGCACACGCCCCATGGGTTGAGGTACTGAAGATCCGGGAAGAATTGTTGGGGTAGAAGAGGTTTGTGGCAAACATACACACACAAAAAAGAAAATAAAACAAATAACTGAGAGTTTTAACATGGTTTGGCAATGTTCCTAGGTCCATGTAGGAAGGTTCCAATTCTCTATTATTCTCTCCAGATCAATCACACCATACATCCCTTACATATCATGGGATTTGATCCCCTTTTAAAGAGGAATAAAAAAATCATTTTTCTCTAGTTGTTTAGGTAGCTCAGTTACCCATGAATAATTCACCGCCCAACTTCTAATCGCTTCAACGATGGGTGTTTCCACTGTGGTTGGTTTCCCACCAAATGAGAAGACATACTACCAAAATATGTTACCTCCCATAAATGAATCCCTAAATTGGGAGTGGCCCCTATAAATCTCCCCCTCAACCAATTTGAGATATAAGCTAGACCTACAGTCTCCTTGTAGGTGTTGAAAACTTCATCAAAAAATCGAACACGCTTCTTCTCATCAAATAACGTGTCACTTCCACTATCTTTAATAGATCTTGATCTGATTATGATCTCCATCAAATGATACAACCCTTGGGACGCTTTCCTAGTAAGCGTCACTACATCGCCACGTTATAATTCTAACACTCCACCCACTGTAAAAATCTTGTACCCTTTCACATAGAGCCTACTTAATGATACCAAATATCATCTCATCTTTGGAACTAATTTCACGTCTGCCAATTTTTGTACCAATCCATCAAGTGCCTTCAATTTCACTATCCTGACTCCTTGAACCTTTAATATTGACCCATCACTAAGTCTCACTGAATCTCGCACCTATGGGAAAGTATGAAACACACCTTTTGTCATACATATGTTTACTAAGCTCCCCGAATCCAAAACACAACCATCTTGTTTTGTATTATGAGCCAGCTCATTCTTCCTTTTTTTTAAATGACATTTCCTCTTTATGTGCCCATATCCTTTGCAATAATGTCACAACACTTTTCCCTATTCAATTCTCTCATCCGAGTACAAGCTTCCCAATTTTATCTAGACTTCATCATCTCCCAATGATTCTGTGATGTTCACAATATTCTCTTTATCTTTTTTCATTCCCATTAATGTAACTATAGCTCTCTTCACAGTCACTTTTTTAGTGACCCTTTTTATCACACTAGAAACACGTTATTTCTCTAGGATCACATCCCCTCGATTTTACCCGCCATTCTTTACCTCTTGACTTCTGATATCATCTCTTCCCACATTTATCATCTCTTATCACCATGATTTGATCGCCTGAATGTGTCATGGGTCTTCAGAATGCCTCTAAATCTTGAAGTGATGTTATCACCTCTTTCAGGTTCAATGTTTTATTCCCCATGAGCAATGCATTCAAAAGTCCATCAAATGATCTTGGTAGAGATGAAAAAAGCAAAAGTGCCTCTTCAACCTTTACACCGAGCCCCAATAATTGTGTCTTGATTTTGTTAAATTTGTTGGTGTGATCCAATTTTTATTTCCCATCATCCATTCACAATTGGTACAATTTATTCATTAGGAATAATTTATTGGTGAGAAACTTCACCATACATCATTGTTCAAACTTTCTCCAGATCTCCTTCAGTGAGATCTCATCCAACATCGAATACTTTACGTCGTTCTCTAGAAGGAGTTGAATTTTGTTGACGACCCACATCTCGATCTCTTTCTAATCATTGTCACTGGTTCTATCGGGTTTTTCTCTGGACAACGGTCTGATCATACCCTTCTTCACTAGAATGTATTTCACTATTCTTTACCACAAGATAAAATTTTTCTAACCTTCGAACTTCTCAACATCAAATTTTGATAGTGCTCAGCCACCATCCATCGTCGTTGTAACAAAACATGATTACCACTATCAATGTCAAACCCCTTTTAAACCACTTTAAAAAGTGAGAATTTTGAAAATTTAACTATACCAATGTGTCTGAAATGGTTGAAATTTTTGGAATCATCTCTTGTATCGCTAAAAATAGAGTCTTATAGGCTGAGATATAGCCAAAATAGTATCAACTATCCATATCGACTACAGATGCGGAGTTGATGTGGTTCGCCAGAACAGTGGCTGGGGAACTCGCCATAAATTTTCCACTAACCTGAACAATGTTGTATTCTCTGGTAGGGGGTATTGTAGTAGCCTGGGTTTGACCAAAACTTTGATCGGCTCTATCGGATTTGTTTCAGCTCTATTTTTTACGCTGCTTGTGCCGTTGGAATCATCTCGCTAAGCTCTTCATGGATCTGGCCTTAAATTTGTTTTCCAAACACTTCAATTTTTTGGTCACCAAAAAACTTCCCTGTATATTCACCATTTCAAACTACCTACCTCTAATACCAATTTTTGGGGCAGTGGAGGTTCGTGGAAATGATACACACACAAAACAGAGAAGAAAACGAAGAACATAGAGTTTTAACATGGTTCGCAAGTGTGCCTACATCCCCAAGATAAGGGTACAATTCTATATTATTCTCTCCAAATCAAAATCATTGGAGGATCACACCAAACATCCCTTATATATCATGGGATTTTGTCCTATTATAAAGAGGAATAAAAAATTTGTTTTTCTCCAGTTGTTTGGGTAGCTCATATATCCATGAAGAATTCGTCGCTCAGCTACCAACTGCTTCAACGATGGCTACTTCCACAATGGTTGGTTGCTAACCAAATGAGAAATAATCATGTTGATAGAAGTTACCTCCCGTAAATGAATCCCTAAATTGGGAGTGGCCCCATAAGAAGTCGGCGAGGTTGGGTCAAGCATTGATCTCGATCGTCCCGAAGATGATGCCCTCGAACACATGGGAAGCATCAGATTCGAATCTAGAGAGATCAATGGAGAAAAATGTTGCATAAATCATGTTGAGGATGGTGGTGAGGCGGTAGCACTGAGGTCCACCATTGAGCCAGCCTGTACGGCTTTGCGCAGGTATACTTAGAGCCGCCACACCTTTTCTCAACACAACTCATCGCCAGCGTCGAGGTGCCTCAGTGAAAATTTCTGGTCAGTACTGAGCTTCCGGAGCTTTCACTAATGATCGTTCAGATGGGACCAGATGACGGGGGGCTTGTAGTGGTCACACAACCTTACGACGTGTCGGATGACCCGGTTGGAAAGTATGTTTTCATGCTTGCAAAGGGCCTCCCAGACGTCGTTGGTCGTGGAGAAGATGACAGTGGTGACGCCACCCAGCCGCTGGGAGATGGTGGGGCCATATGTATTGGAAAAGTCATCTATGGATCATTAGGGCGAGCTACCCAGGATATGTGAGGTTGATATGTGATCCCAATAGTGGCAAAAAACCAAATAACAATAATACCCAACTAGATCTTTGAACCCACAAGTCAAAATAGCACAACCAAACCAAAACAGTATATAAGAAAATACCATTTTCTTACTACTACAAAACTAACTTTTAGTGAACCCCAAAAGTGGTCGCTAAAGGTATTTGGAGAAGTTTCCCCATCACTAAAGGGTAATAGTGATCGCCAAAAGCGATCTCTATAGGCGTCTAGAAAATAACCAAGGTATTAGTATCCAACATAGGCACTCCCAGAAAAAAAATATTAGAGTCTGCCAATGGTGGTCACTAGAATGTAATAAAAAAAACCACATTGTTAATGTCATGCTTCCATCAACCTGATAATGTAGGTTAAATCTCCAATAATGGAGTTTCAAGATCACCGAATGAATAGATAAAAATAAATCACAAAGAAATAAATGGAAAGCCACACAATAAGGGGTTACTAACACCTAACACATATAAACAAGTAATAAGATTAAAAAAATGGTAGAATTAATAAAAAAGAGAATAAATAGTCACATAAATTTAATTAAGTCTTCCAACAAAACTTTAAAAGCAAACGACAGCTGCACCTTCAACTTTCACTTCTACCATGCAGCCACCATCTAGCATGTGAATGTTGTTAAAACATGGGAATTAAGGTGAATTCTGCAAAGAAATGAGAAAAATGAACAAAACATGAAACAATAATCAACTTGTATCAAAATTGTAAGGAATGTTTTACCAAGCAATTAAACCACTTCAAAGTGAGAAAAAAAATATGAAAATAAAAGTTATACACACAAAAACCATGCTGGTTAAAATTAAATTTCTATGAGTTATCATCGCTTCAAGTTTCTAGTCATTCACAGAAACCATTCTTGGGTTATCATTAAAGGGAAAAAGATAGATAATTGAACCTCAAAAGGCTATATATTCTCATCTAAACAACACATATCCCCAGATCAGCCTAGCTGCAACAGACCACTACACATAACTTGACTTGATTTTTCTATTTGACATTACCTTTGATAAGTATGGAAAAATACTAGAAAATATGCTTCTTTCTTTGGTACATTCGGAAATTTTTGGAATAAAAAACTCACCAAAGTTCTCTTCAATACCAAGATGAAATGAAATTTTCCTGTGCTAATAATTTTTTTGAAGACTCATTTCTTATTTGTAGCATAAAAAATGAATAAAAATGTAATTTGAAAATGGATAACTAAAATTTAATTTGAAATTAATAATACATTTTATGTATTGTTTATAGGCTCGATGAAAACTCAAATTTATTCATAAAGAATATGTACCTAAAATCAAAGGGCCTGATATTAAGTAATGTTACTTTGTTGCATTCCTAGATCTGACTGCCTCTCCTAGTGCTAAATTGGGAGCTATGTGATGACTCCCTCATGAAAGGAAGGTGATTGGTTGTCAAAAATAAAAATAATTTATTGATGTCCACACAGTGAAAAAAAATAGAGGCAACCAAAGTTAATACTTGGTTGTGTACCTATCCACTCAGACCGATCATGTTGATGTCATCCATGAGATCTTAAAAGTGCATGCTTGTACCAATCTTAAAATAAAACAAGCTTCCAACATATTTCCACATATTCTAAGAAAATATACATCCCATGAATATGTGTTTCATTCTCTGTACATCCCTCAAGCATAGGTGGAATGCTAAAATAAGTTGATGGTCAGCCTTCTTCAACTAGTCATGGGTAGGCAACCAGTTTTTCTAGAATTTTCAAAGAAAGAATCTTCAGGGTTTTATGTAGGGTACCTTAAATTTCATCATCCATGGTGGTGGCATGTTATAGAAACCACACTCCATAATGTAGTACTCTCTTACACTAAACTAACCATTTCTGTTGGGATTATATATGAGTGTGTCTGAATCAAGGAAGCCATACCTCTCAATTTCCAAAGCAGCTGGGTTGGGAACAAGTTCATTAATGTTATTTTTGTGTGCTAATATCTCTACAATTGTCATATGGATCCTATCTTATTGGACATTAATAATATCGTGGAGTTTTATGTACAACCATTTTGTATTCTAATAGTTAAGAGTAGAATGTTGACATACCATTCATTTTGAATTCTGCATAATATCATTATAGGAATCCTTGATTAAAGTCCATACGGAAGATGCAAGGTAATGTGGATACCCATCCATCATACTCCGTTTGAACATACATCTATTAAAAATTTGTTCTTAATTATTCATCTATACAATCACTAATTTATGAATTTCATGACATTTGAAATCAAGGATATGGTAGAATTAGTAATGATATATAATTCTTAATTTTCTATAACTGCTAACTATATAACAAAAAATATTTATCAACATGCTACTAGGTAAAATTCAAAGTATATTACCATTACATAATATAACTATAAAGAAATAATGGCATCATCTCAATTCATGCAAGAGAAAAATTAATGAAAAAGGTATTAGATGGAAAAAACTATACACTTATAATTAAAGCAACTAAAATAAAATGTGTATGACTACTCAATTTTCAAAAAAATATTGATTATGTATCATTGATGAATTTGATTCCAGTGGGATAAATCTCTTATATCTACTTGAAAATTAACCATTAATATTAATTTATCCCCATATTTCATCCAAAAAAAATTAATTGTCACTCTTCTCTTAAGATAATTATAAATAAATTTATTCCCATACTTTGAAATTCATGTATAACCATAAGGTTGTAAAAGTTAATATTCTCTACAAAGTGAAAGATTAAAATGTAACCAGTCATGGGGACTTTTATAAGTGACATTTGTGACCCAAGTGAGTGCTGATAATGAATTTTTTTATGAACTTCAATCAATAAAAATTTTAATCCCTCAAGAGTTAAGACTAGTGGTTGACACTCTTGATTCTTGAGGAGGATATCCTAATTAATTTTTCTTCATAAATTGTTTAATTATTTATTATTTTTTAAAAATAAAGGCATTGAATAATATATGTGTATTTTCATTCAAAATAAATTATTTAGAATAAAGAAATAAATTAATTTAAGTGAAGTAAAATAAAAATAAATCAAAACACAAAGATAGGTGTAGAATGATTGATCTAGGAGAACGGTTAGTTTTTTAGTAATCATTCATTATTTTTTGGTTTCATTCTTATTTGATGATCAGATTCTATCACATTCCATTGAACACCTTCTACCATTTAATCTATGAGTGGTGAGTGTGCTCAAGAGCCCCTCAAAGTGCACTTACCATTCACTTTCTCCTTATAGAATGAAAAATATCTTAACTATCCTAATTTTATTCTCAACTCATCCTCCTAACCACATTCGGCATTATATTTAAGACCTACCTCACCCGAATTTTCATTATATAATGTGTAGTGGGAGAATAAATCTTAAAATTGATTAAAAAATCAAAGAGGGTTGTGATTTATTATAGAGAAAACAATAATAATCACCTCACATATTAATACATTCATAAATAGTCATTGAATTATAATTAAAATAACAAAGCATTGATATTATAGAACTCAGGCAGAACTTACTCTTCCCCTAGGAATAATTGTGAGGTTAGATCTCTATATCGATGGAGAAACAGAATAGAGAAGAGATAATCATATTGAACCGGTGGAAACAGTAATGAACATGCAAGAACTTAAAATAAGAACATAGAGAATACCACCATAGAATTGAATTAAATGACCAAGTAAATAAAATAATAAAGTTTTAGGGAGTGTTTGTCTAGAAAACCTAGAATGGTTATTCATAATTCCCCTACCCCATCTAATATTGTAGTTAAAAACCTAATCTCAAACTAAAATGAATAAAATTAAAATTACTATATTCCAATACATCTCCTCACTCCAACCTAGATTCATGTAGATAATAATGCTACAAAAACCTTCAATGGAATTAGTTTTTTCTGTAAGAACCATAAACCAAATTCCTATCCACATATATTTTTAAAGGATTTAATCATTACATGTAACATAATAATAACTAAAAGTTACCCTTTGTAGTTGAATGATTGAACTTGTAAAATTAGTTTCTTGATAATGGAAGGTTGTTCGGGCTAGGTCAGTCCCATATCCAATAAAAAATTACTTCAATATGAAATTTCAACAGCCACCTGCAATATCGTATCACAATGATGAAGTTAACACAAAGGAAAGGGATTTAAAAATAGACTAATAAAAATATACTCAAAGTGACTCCTACCACTTTCTATATCACTCTTCTATTCAATATAGGTCTATTTAATCTCTACAAAGGTATGCAGTAGCTTCCCTCTTTGAGGCCACCCCCTACAACACCGAATCGACCCTCTTAAAGGCCAGATCATAGAATTGAAATACACAACATAATTAATAATAAGATTATTAAATACCTCTTCCTATATCACTACTCCAATCAAGGCAATAAAGATTACCATTTTTCTTCCTTATATGATACAACCTAAAACTATAAAGAGAAAACCATCTTAACTTGCATCATATATAAGTCCATGAACTTTGAATTTTCCAATATATGATAATTTTCTAATGCCTACCATCAATTCAAACTGCTTAAGCATATGCTTTGGATGGCATGAAAATAATGAAACAACCAATAAACATAATACAATGTCACTTCAATGAGACCAAATGTGTAAGAAGTGTTAGGGTAATGATACAACTGAAAGTGCTAGTGGAATCACTAATTTTCAATTCTTTTGATCTAAAGAAATTAATTTAAAAAATTAATAATAAAATTAAATGATTAATATCATCATAATATAGAAATTAATGGATGTGACCATTTGATATTATATGTATCTACGATGTAATATGTGAGGTTTAAAGACAAGAAGATAACAATAATGCAAAGACAGGTGAATTCAAAAAAAATTCAAAAAAGCATATTCAAGACATTAAAGAGTCTATATTATAAAAATGAACATATATAAATAATAATAATAAATGGTGCTTGATATGGATAAAAGATAAAATGCATAAAAAGTGAATTTATACATGTAAAACTATAAGAAAGCTACCTCATATCATATCCATAATTCTATCATTATATAACCTGAACACCAAAAATATCATACGACACCATCCTAGGTAAAATATCAACATTTTATAAGAAAAAAATCTGAAAAGAATCATCTAAAAAATCAAAATCGAATAAATACATTCCTATATTTCACCCAAAACCAATACCTCTTTTAACATAATGAAAAAAAATCATATAATCCTCCTCAAATAATATTGAAAAAAATGAGATATAGTTTAAAAAATGAGATATAGTTTTGGAAATAAGTGAAGATGTTACCTGAATAAAGTTGTCTTTGATTTAAAAAGTAGTTTTTGGTACCAACTACACAAATTGTTTATAAAAAATGGAAATTGTAATTTCTCAACTGAAATCCATGACCTACAGATACACCCTAAATCTGGTAGTTTAGAAAAAAATAAGAAATTAATAATTCCTAATTTGATGTCCAAGATGATGAATTGATCGTCTATTTTAGCTTGTCTTGTGTGAAACTAAATCAAATAATATTTGAAGTAAAATCAATGAGAGTAAATGTGTAAGAAGCACTAGGGTAATTCTACTACTAATAGTGCTAGTGGAAGCACTATTTTTCAATTTGTTTGATCTAAATAAATTAATTGAAAAAATAATAATAAAATTAAATAATTCATACCTTCATAATCCAGCAATTGATGGATGTGACCATTTGATATTATATGTCTCTCCGATGTAATATGTGAGGTTGAAAGACAATAAGATAATAGTAATGCAGAGACAGGTGAATTCTGAATTTTTCAAAGAATCTTATTCATGACATTAAAGAGTCAAAATTATAACAATGAACATATATAAATAATAATAAGGAATGGTGTTTGATATGGATAAAAAATCATAAAATGTGAATTCAAACATGTAAAACTGTAAGAAACCTACCTTATATCATATCTCTAATTCTATAATTCTATAACCTGGAGACCAAAAATATCATATGAAACCGTCCTAGGTAAAATATTGACATTTTATAATAAAAAAATATGAAAAAATCATCTAAAAAATTAAAAAAAACAGATAGTTTCCTAGAATTTACCTAAAACCAACACCTCTTCTAACAGTATGAAAAAAAACTCACAATAAGGCTCCTCAAATAATCATGAAAAAATGAGATATAGCTTTAAAATAATGAGATATAGTTTTGGAACTAACTGAACATGTTACCTAAATCAAGTTTTCTTTGAGTTTAGAAGTAGGTTTTGGTATCAACTGCATTAATTGTTTATCAAAAAGGACCACTAGAATTTTTCTACTGAAATCCATGACCTGTAGCTGCACCCTAAATATGATAGTATAGAAAAAAATATAAGAAGTTACTAATGCACAATTGTATGCTCAAGATAATGAATTTTTCATCTCTATTATCTTCTCTAGTGTGAAACTAAATTAAATAAAATTTATAAGTAAAATCAATGAAAAACAATGTTTAAGAAGTACAAGGGTAATGCTACTTCTGACAGTGATAGCAGAAGCACCATTTTTCAATTAATATAATCTAAATAAATTAATTTAGAAAATTAATTATAAAATTAAACGAGTCATACTTTCATAATCTAGCAATTGATGGATGTGACCATTTGATATTTATGTATCTCCGATATAATATCTGAGGTTGAAAGACAAGTAGATAACGGTGAAGTAGAAGAATTGAAGGTAGTGATAGTGGATTCTATTGATAAAATATTTTTAGTTATAAGTTTAAATGTTATGAAATGAATTAATGTAAGAAAATATGAAACAAACAACCCAAAAATTAATAAAATTAAGGCATACCTGGTGATGTTATGTAATTAAATTTGCATTGAAGATTCAACATTGTACTATTTCTATTTTATAAAAATGAATCAATTATGATAATATGGTGAGATAAATATATAATTTAATGAAACACATATACCTAACATAAATGAGTAACATGGATGATATTTTAATAATATATTGTTTCTATTAGTGTTGTAGGGGGAGGTGTTCTCACGATAATGACTAAATTGATATTGGGAGTATTTGGTTTTGAAGAACCTGAAATTAATACCATGTAAAATTCCAATTCATGACTGAACTATGAATTTAATAAAAGATATAAAATAAATTTATTATATACAATTGGGTGGAAATACTCCGACAACCCCATATTGTATGTGTTGGGTATAGTATAAGAAAAACATTTGAAAACTAGTCTTAGAAAAGTATAACTGAGTATAAAGATATGTTTTCTCATTACTATTGACAAACAAAAATGAGAATTTAGGAATTTGAACCTCATAAATAGAATGCCTCCAGAAAACCTAATTATTTGAAGAAGGTCAATAGTTAAAAATCACATTTCCTAGGTTATTCAAAACCTAAGAATTATAAAAAATATCACCATGTTTAGTACCAAAAACATCAAATTAAAATAAAAGAAAAATGTGATATAAGGAATAAAATAATAGATTAAACATACAAGTTGGTGGAACATTCTCCGCCTCGGCCTCGGTCTACACATTTGCTTTCCATAACCTGTATCAGGGTAGTAGATCGAAGATAATGATTTCAAGGTTGCAAAATTATAGGTTTTTTCAGGGAGGAATAGGGATCCAAGGGTGATGGAGGTTGAGGCGAAGGTGGGGAGGGGATTTAGGGAGGGAGAGGAAGTCAGAGCTGTAGATAGATAGGGGTGTTAGAGAGGGAGGGGATAGGTGTATTGAGGGAGAGGACGGGGGGGTAGAGGTGGTGGGGGTAAGGTTTGTGTGAGGCAGTGAGGGCCCAGAGAGGAATCTGGAGCCAGAGTTGTATATGGGTATCAGAGAGGGAGATGATGAGTGTGGAAAGGGATAAGAAGTGTACAGAAATAACTATAAGGCCACGCATGGGGAAAACAACTAAAAGTCCACACATACCAAGGCCCAAGACAAAAGCCCAGGTGAACAAATAAAGTGGCCAAAAAATAATAGGCTCAACGACAAAACAAATTCATCATTTAAATAAAATCACAAATATTTCATACATGAAACAAATAACAATATAAATGGAAGAATTTACAACATTTCATTTCAATATGAAAACAAAAAAATGAATATCATAATTCAAAAATCTCTATTATTTTCAATTGAAATTGGAGATGTTCTTTCACTTATGGTTATGGATTTAGACCCAAATTCAATCTATCTAAACAAAACTTGAATTTAGACAAAATCGTGACTTTAGTCAAACTGTCAACTATGTTTACATCTACGTGTATCTTCTTGAAACACACGATTCCTAATTCCACAACATCTCTAATAAAATATAGCCTAATATCTATGTTCTTAGATTTACCATGGAATACTAAACTTTTGGATAGGTTATTTGTATATTGGATATCATAATACACATTGATGACAAAATTTTAAAGGACAAGTTTAGAAGAAACTCCATTGATCCACAAAGCTTCTTTAAATACCTCAGTTAAGGAAATGTACTTGGATTATGTGGTTGAAAGATCAACCATGAATTTAATGTTGCATTTCCATGAAGTAGGACCATCATAGGTAGTATAGACATAACCGGTTAAAGACTTATGAGTGTCAATGTTTTCAAAATAGTCAGCATCAATATGACCAAAAATTATTTTAGTAGTATCCAGGTTTTTACCATAACATAAAGCAATATTAGAGCTGAAAGAGAGGTATCTTAAAATCCACTTAAGGGTATGACAATGCATCTTCCCAGGTGTGGCCATGAATCTGATTAAAGTATAGATTACATAGTCAATATCTAGGTATATGCAAATCATGCAATACATGACACTTCCCACAACATTATCATAAGGTAATTTAGATATAAAGTGTAAATAATCAGTAGCTTTGAGTTCCTATGTTAAAGAAAGTTTAAAATGTTGTCCAATAGGTATACTTACTGGTTTGATAGATTCAAATATATATCTCTTGATTATTTTTAAAACATAATCATGTTGAGATAAATAAATCACTTTGTTTGGTATGTCCCTAATTATCTCAATACCTAAGATTTTCTTAGTTACACCTAATTATTTCATTTCAAACTTTCCTTTTCATTGTGATTTAACAGAAGAAATGAGATTCATATTTTTTGCAAATGATAAGCATTCCATCAATGTAAAGACGCAAGTAAAGCATGTAATTTCTTATTGATTTAGTATAAACACACACATCATATTGACTCCTAATGAAATGGTTAGCTAACATGAATGAATCAAATTTCATATAAAACTACCTAGAGTCTCATTTCAGGTTGTACAATGATTTTTTTTAAAAGGAAGACTTGATTTTATTTGAATTCAGCATGATAACCATCATGAGGTTTCATATATATTTTCTCTTTCAATTCTACATGAAAAAAGGAAGTTTTTACATATAATTGTTCTATATGAAAATAATTATGGGCAGGAAAAGGCATGAAAAATCCTAATGAAATAATGTTTAACTACATGAGAATTTTTTTTAGAATAATAAATTCCCTCTCTTTGAAGTAAACCTTTAGAGACTAACCTTTATTTATACTTGATTTCATTTCCCTCAGTGTTATCTTATTTTCTTTTAAAGATCCACCTGGAACAAATTGTTTTAGAATTAGTTAGTTTGTTTACAACAGTCCAAGTATGGTTCTTTCTTAAATAGTGAATTTTTCCATTCATGGAAAAGACCCACTACTCTGAGACTTTTTCATTTATGGTTTTCTTATAGGTTTGAGGATCATAATCAATAATATCCTAGGATACATGAAAGGCATAAAATTCCATATCATATGCACTGAATGGAGAAAGATGTATTGGAACTCTCTTTTCTATGTCTCGGGTTAGTTGGTAGTCACTATTAAGGGATTCATTTTCAGAAAGGGTATAAAAAACTCAATTTTGATCTAGTTTAAGGGGGTTTTGATTCTCCCATTGTTGAGGATTTGGAGTGAAGTTTTTGTTCTCACCAAGTACTCAGTTTATTTCCTGAGTGATGTCCAAGCATATCTAGTTGAAGGGAATGTGGGTGATTTGTTTCAATGATTTTTTTTGTGGCTACCGGCTCGAGATTTTGTTTATAGGATCAGTTAAAGATTTTAGGGAGAGGACCTGTACAACCATGACACATTTTTTGAATGAATGTGCGAGGATTTTGAGCATGTTTGAACCAGTTGAAGTTGCCAATGTCGAGATGTCTTGAATCAGAATTTGATTTTTTTCATAGTTGAAGGTGAAGCAGGCTGAGAGGATGAGGTACCGAGTTTAGAATATGGTAGCTTTGATTTGGACAAAAGGAGTTGTACAAAATGTCAATCCAATTATTATTTGTTAGAATAAGGTGGTTAATTTTCTTCATTGCTTGGTTGGAAGATGACGAGCGGTGAAAGTGGGATGGAAAATCATTTTAAAGAATAAATCAGGATTGAAATTATAATAATAATGAGATGGGTTGGGTATGATGAAGAATATTAGAATTATTCATGGGAAGTTTCTATAAACCACTAAAGATGAATTAATCCTTGAAATAAATCTAGGTGGGAGTAGTTATATTTTTAGAAGTAAAAAATTTTAATCGTTCTCAGCACAAAATTCAACAAAGATTTTCATAAGTGAATAAAAATCATAAAAATAATAAATAAAAATTATTTTACAAATCTGTGTGTGACAGTAACCCTTAAAATAGAATATCACAACATAGAAAATTAAATACAACCTCACACTACATTGAAAAATAGAGAGCCATTAAAAATAAATAAATATGGTATCAACCTTACTAAGGTGTCTCTTAAAATAAAACAACACAATTCGAATAAAAAAATAATTGAACACACTTAAAAAATATTAAAAAATAATTTAAATAAATGTATTCCCTTACATGAATTTTCTAAAATCAACTTTTTGTTGTTACTTTACACCATAAACACACTAAGAATTGGTTCTCTAAATCAATATGTTCCTGTATTTAAATTTTTTTATATAAAAACATCCACTTTTAATATAGTCACATAAGTATTTATTTTATTCATTTTTGGGGACTATAGGTAATTCAATATGTTTTAAAAAAATTAAAAAAATTATCTTTCAAAGGAAGCTCATGTACATTTGTAGAAAAAAAAAAGAAAATTGATTCAAAACAAAAATTTCAAAATATAGAAACAAGATATCTAAAATGGTAGAAAATAAAATAAAATATCATTAACAAATATTTTTATGCATCATCTAAAAGAAAAACACTATTCTAGGACTACACCAAAAAACTCATAACATCATAAAATAAGAAATCAAAAACGAATCAAAAAACACAAGAAGTAACCTAGAATGCCTTCCATACTAGGTTGAAGAAAATTCTCATCAGAAACCATAAATACAATCGAAAACTAGATGGCTGGTGAGGTTCCAGCCACTAGAGGAATTCGAGTGGTGTGATTTGAGATTTGATTCACCAAAGATGATCATATGTCATGTGTAGCTTCCATAGAAATCTTCTGGTATTGTGATGTGTTCACAAATGGTTAGATATGTTTAAATAGATATGGGCACATTTATCACTTCTTTTTAGGGATGATAAATGTAGGTGTTTATCAATGATAATGAATCACATATAAAATCCATATTTAGCAGTGCTAAATTGTAATCAATGATAAACATCTATTTTACTATCACTTTTTTATCTATGATAAAGCCTCACCTTTATCTGCGTAAAAAATCATTGATAAAGTATTTCCATTATCCGTGATTATTACATAAGCACTAATAATGGATTTGTAATTATAGTTATAAAATATTTGTAAATATGTATAAATATATAATAAATATAAATAAAAATTGTTATAGTAAATGTATATAATTTTAAATATATTGATTATAATTTTAAAATTATTTATTTATAATTATTGAAATATTTTTTAAAAATAATATTTATATCTAATTTTTAGTGTGTTCGTGTGGATATGATAAAATTGAGTGAAATTTAATAAATTAAATTTAAATACACATTAGCAATAACGATAAAATGGATTTGTTTTGTGTCTGTATTTTATATAAGAATTTATTAGTCATGTATATATAAAATCAATATAATACACATTTGATCTATGTTAAATTGAAAATAAACTGTCACATTCAATTATATATCCATTACACTTTTCAATTACCTAGTAATTGTAATTTATATTAATTTTTAATTATAAACCCTTATTCACTAAATATATGACTATTTAATGTAAAGCATGTAAATATTTTTTAATATATAAATCATAGTTATATACATTAAATATATATATATATAATATATATAATTAATTAACATTAATAATCATAATTATATAATTAATAAATATTTTAATATTTAATGACTTATAATCAATTAATTCATTTTTATCTTTAATTATTTAATTAATAAAATATTTAATATTTTATTTAATAAACTAATTTTTTATTTTTTATTTTTTATTTTTTTAATTATATCATTTTATTTATTCATACCATTATCAGTGTTAAAAACCCATAGATCAAATCTATCATTTTTAGTTCTAAAAATAAAGCGTTGATAGATTTTCGATTTATCAATGGTGGAAATATGAAAATAAAAGGTTAAATTTAACGTCTCTTTCTTAAGAGACGACAAAGATTCAATTTATCAGTGATTTTTTGTAGCGCTGATAAATATCACAACTATTAAACACTGATTTTTTTGTAGTCGGATGCCCTCACGATGATCTACCTGTAACACCCGAGACTTTTATGTTATATAAATCATCAAAGGAATCTTTTTCTACACAACACTTGCTTGGCTTGCTTTGCACGCAATCGCGACCTTCCTCGATAGCTTGCGTCGTACGCAATACCGAGTTTCACTAAACAACAATATGCTATTAAAACTAGCCGTTATGAATAGTAATAACCACTTTTTAAAATTTTATAAATTTTATTTTTCAAAATGGACTTCATTTTTTGACTCAGAATATCGAAATTAGCCTAGGGTGAAATTTTGGTATTTTTCTGAAAACTTTCAATTTTTGATGAATAGTGAAACCACTAAGTGGTAGGTTAAAAACTGAATTTTGCATAAAACTTAATTTTACCGCTTCTGTGAATGGAATTTCAAAAATCCGAGAGACACGGTTAATATCAAGGACTAAAATGTGGTTCAATGAGATGAAAATAATTTTTTGGTGAATAGTAACTTTTTACTTTTTTTACCGCGGTTAATAGTAAATAGGGTAACTAAGGGTAAATATGATATTAATATTACCCTAACACATGTCCTAATTCTATTGGACAAGTTTATCTCGACCAAAAACAAACTTAGGAATAAAATATGACCATTTAGGCCCACTTGGATTAGATTAGGACATTTATTATTAATTTATTTAAAGAAGGGTTAAAAGAGTTAAAATCAACGTATATTTACTAAAACATTTTTAATATGGGGTTATACATAAGATAAATTCGATTGTAAATATTCATTAGAAAGCTAAAAAGATTTCCTACATGATGGTATTTTATTTGTAATTTTTAGACATTAAATAATTTAATTTATTTATGACACAATGATGATGCAGTAATTATCTTATTAATGAAATATTGACATAATTGATGTTATAAACACCAAAATAAATGTAATTTGAGACTTTTTATGAATTACACTAATTTTCTAGGTTACTATGATATATTAATGTTGATTTAATCAACTTGGTTCGAACATTTAATTCTGTTATGAATTTCCCAAAAATCATATATCAAATAGTGTCAAAATTGACACAAAATAGTTTTTAAATCAAATATTATATTATTAATTGTTATTGTATTCCTAAAAATCTAAGGTTCGGCCAAATGATTTAGATAAGGATATATATATTAATAATAAACAATTTTGGGTTCGTTTGGCATGTTATTGTAAGTGTATTAACCATATAGTGAAAGAAAACAAAAAGACATGATAAAAGTTAAATTATTTAACTTAGAGTTAAATCTAAATGATAAGGTTAAAATAATATCCTAAACTTGTCTAAATTCTATTGGTTGATAGTATTTCGACCCCTACCCACCTTATCTTCGAAATAAGACCCTTTGGAACCATTATAAACCGATTTTGACTTTAATATAAAATAATATTTTGAGATATTCCTAAGGTGCCCCTCTCCTCCCTTATAAAAGGGCACCTCCTCCCCCTCCTCCTCACACCAAATTGAGCACTCAAGCTCGGCCAACCCCTGCCATTTTCCCCTCTCCACTTCCCTAGAATAGTCCTAGAGGTCCTGGTCTTCTCCAAAGACCACTCTTAGTTCCCTAAGTGGAGGATTCAAAGAGGCGTTCCAAAGAAGAGGTAATATCCATTACCGATCTTTTCAATTTCTTTCGTCTTCAACTTCTTCTTATTTAGTTGTTTCATGATAAAGTAATAACATCAGTATTACTTACATACTGATATGTTATTATAAATATGAAACATCCCTAATTCACCTTCTATCCATCCTGCGGAAAAATGAAATCACCGCGCGTGCGTACGTACGGAATACCGTCTCCACGCCGTGGTGTAATCTATTTTCCACCATCACCTTACAAGGATGGGTATAATGGTGTAATGAGTAACTATATATGATTATTATTAAGTAATATTGATACTGAAATAATATATATATATACTCCAATACAATTCCACGATCATAGGAACGATATCATCACTCGTGCGTACGTACGGAATACCGTCTCCACGATGTGATGCGACTCGTTCTACATGATCTTCATTTCATAATGATTGTATAAATGAATTGAATGAATGAATATGGTATATAATACACTAATACCATTCTGGAAATGAATTATCTATAACCTAAAGATAAGAATAAGAATTTATTCGACAAAACACGCATAAGAACAAAAAGTTATAAAGACCCGAGTAACAAGTAACAATGAAATATTACTAACAAGAAGCTAATAATATGACCATATATGATCTCATATCAATATGTATGATTCTGGAATAAGTCAATAACATTATTTAAACCATTATACAGGAGCTTCGGACACGAACAAAGCAAATCGGACCTAAGGTAAGGGAAATATCACAATCTCATTTTTATCTGAGATTGTTTATTCGTAAGTATTTACTGGGGTGTATTTTATCATCCACATCCATGTTCCCTCAATATGTAATATTGTTTCCATCCACTTGAAATAGTTTAAATCCAATTTTACCCTTAGGTGAGTTTTTAGTAAAGAATATGAAAGGAATCTTTTGTCGTTTTTCCGTACGAGGTACTTTTTGACTTTTCCGACAAAAGTACGAAGAATGTTTTTTTTTTTTAACTTATACGGCATGAATGGATTTTTAAAACATTACTTCAAAGAAGCTTCCTTTACAAGTTTTCAAGTTTATTTTTAATCAACTTCTTTTATTTTAAAGTTGTATGACATGTTATGAAAGGAAAAATGTTTTTGAAGAAGAAAGGATATTTTCCTCAAGAATTCAATTCAAGTGTTTTATCAAAATTATTTCCCATCTAAGATAATAAAGGGTTCTGTTTCTATCCATATTTTTACATTGGTTTGACTATGTTGTGATGGAATTATGTTTATGAATTCCTTTATCATATATGAATTGATTTATGATGTCATGATGTTTCAAGAATCCCATTTTTGTTATATGTGTTATGCGATGATGTATGTTTTATGATTATGTGGCACACATAAGAAAGGATTCATTATAAGATGGGTGGGACCTATATCTCCCTCCAATGCATTGGGTAATGATTTTATATCTCATGAGATAGACATGGCTGGAACGGAAGGTTATTTCGGTTCAGTGATACAGGACTGAAACGAGGAGTGAACTCGGTTCAGAAAGGGACTTTGTCCACTAAGATAGTCTTGGCAATGAGTCATGACTAACAAGAAATGATTTTCCATGATTATGTGTGCATGCCACAAAGATTCAAGTTTTATGTTATGATTATGGGGATCTCATTTTCACTTCTATGATTTATTTCATGTTAAGATATTATGATCTCTTTTGCAGGTTTTGATTTTCATAAAGATATGATATGATTTTTATTTCCTTTATTTGCCCTTGCTGAGCATTTGAGCTCACCCTTTTATGCTTTCTTTTCCCCAGGTCAGGAAGATGGATATTAAGTAGAATATGCTAAAAGGGACCCTAGATATGATGAAATAAATGGGAGACACTGTAGAAGATTTATGAACCAGTTGTTTATGTTTCCCAGTTTCTAAAGACACTATACCTATACGGTCCTTTGTGGTTTTGTCATATGTTGTAATAAGAGTGCTTCAATTTTGAAGTATTAACAATGTATGTAAAGTGTGGGTCGTTATAGTTGGTATCAGAGGAAAGGTATAGTCAACCTTTGGAAACTAGGATGTGAAAGCCTTAGTAAGAACCCTAAGGATAAGTCTAAGCATAGAACACAATCTTAGAAATGGCCATGAATAACCTAGGATAAGACCATAAGCATGAAAATTTTATTCTTGAATTATGTGGTTTCCTATTATAATTAGTGTTGCTCACACTATTCTTCTTGGTTTTAGTCAATGGCTGGAACCCGAAGGAACCGTGTTAATGCGGAATGTGATGGGCAATGCAATGATTGTCCCCCTGAGCAACCAAACGATATGGGAGCTGGAATGCAAAATCTTGTAGCCATGCTCACACAACTTTCTCAAGCTATGAATCATGCAGGATTTCCAAACGAACAAAGGAGGGAGCAACATTCTGTTGAATCCTTCATGAGGCAGCGTCCACCATCTTTCAGCGGGTCTACTGATCCATTAGTTGCTGAACAATGGATTAGTACTACTGAAAAGATATTTTCAGTTCTTCAATGTTCTGAGCATGATAAAGTCATCCTAGCAGTGTATCGTTTGGAAGGAGATGCGGATCAATGGTGGAATCTTGTTAAGAATACGAGGCAAAGGGATGAAATTGAGTCTATGGAATGGGACGAGTTCAAGAACTTATTTTTCAATAAGTACTTCCCTCGTATTCTCCGAACAAAGATGGAGAAAGAGTTCCTTGAACTGAAGCAAAGGGATGATGAATCTGTTAGTACCTATGAAGCAAATTTTACAAGACTTGCAAGGTACGCTTCTGGTATTATTATCCAACCTGAGAGTAAGATCGATCGATTCTTTAGTGGCCTAAAACCAAGTCTTCGAAGGGCGTTAGCCATAAGGGACTTCAATAGCTACGAAGAAATCGTTCGATGTGCTCTCAAAGTCGAGATGGAGATTGGAGTAACCCATCAGTCACATGGGTTTGATAAGAAGAGGAAGATGGAATTCAAAGAAAAATCTAAAGAGCACACGGAAAAGAAGATGAACTTTCCCTTATGCTCAAAGTGTGGAAAGAAACATGGAGGGAGTTGTCTTAAAGGGACAAGTAAATGTTTTAAATGTGGAAAGGAAGGTCATCGGGCATTTGAATGCCGTGATAATGGGAAGAAGATGTCTAATGATGCAAACAAAGGAAGGGATACACAGAATGAACCTGCTACACTTCAATGTTTCAAGTGCAAGGAGATGGGGCATTATGCCAATCAATGCCCAAATCCAAGGGTTGATGATGATGGTCGACGTCAACAAACTCTTAAGGCTAAAGACAAAGGAAAGTCACATGCAATTTCTATCAGCGATGTGGAGTACGATAACGATGTGGTGAAAGGTACACTTACCATCCACTCTAAAGTAGCAAATGTTTTATTTGATTCTGGATCCACCCACTCTTTTATTTCTGAAAAATTTTCTAAGGGTATCACCGTATTACCTCAACAATTAGATGTTGAGTTAGCTGTGACAACACCTAATGGCACATCAATCGCATCAGAAGTTTATAATTCTTCTCCGATCGAAGTTTGTGGGAAAGTGCTTCCTGCAAATCTTGTGATCCTTCCTTTAGTGGAATTTGATGTGATTCTTGGCATGGATTGGCTTTCTCTACATGGAGCTCATATCAATTGCCAAAGAAGGGAAGTCACATTTCATATTCCAGATCAACCTACGATCGTCTATCAATGCAAGGATGAACATAACCTTCCAGTGGAAATTTCTTCCATCTTATGGGTATTGATTCCACTAAATGAAGGTTATTTATCTCAAATGGTTGGTGAGAAACTCACGATTAAGAATATGCCCATTGTATGGGAGTTTGATGATGTCTTCCCGGAGGAATTGTCGGGTCTTCCACCAAATCGTGAAGTTGAGTTTTCAATAGAACTCGTACCGGGTGCTTTGCCTATTTCAAAGACACCTTATAGAATGGCCCCAATTGAGTTGCAGGAATTGAAGAAGCAACTCCAAGAGAATCTTGATAAGGGATTCATACTCCCTAGTGCGTCACCTTGGGGAGCACCTGTTCTATTTGTTAAGAAGAAAGATGGATCAATGAGACTCTGCATTGATTATCGAGAACTTAACAAGATCACTATCAAGAACAAATATCCTCTCCCACGCATTGATGACTTATTTGACCAACTACGCGGAGCTCAATACTTTTCCAAGATTGATCTTCATTCAGGGTATCATCAATTAAGGGTCAAAAGGGAGGATATACCAAAGACGGCTTTCCGTACAAGGTATAGACACTATGAATTTATAGTGATGCCATTTGGTCTTACTAATGCCCCTGCTATCTTCATGGATCTAATGAATAGAGTCTTTAGAGACTATCTTGATCAATTTGTGGTAGTCTTTATAGACGATATTCTTGTCTATTCAAAGAGCAAGGAAGAGCATGAAGATCACTTGAGAATTATATTAAAGACCCTGAGAAAAGAGAAGCTTTATGCCAAATTTACCAAGTGTGAATTTTGGCTTCAAAAAGTTGCATTTTTGGGTCATATAATCTCAAAAGAGGGGATATCTGTGGATCCAGCAAAAACAGAGGTTATCGAAAGATGGTCAAGACCAACAACAGTAACTGAGATCCGAAGTTTTCTTGGTTTGGCTGGATATTATCGACGTTTTGTAAAAGATTTTTCACGGTTATCTAATCCAATCACCAAGTTGACTCGGAAAGGAGTTAAGTTTGTCTGGACAGAGGAATGTGAAGAGAATTTCAAGGAGTTGAAAAGAAGGTTATCCAGTGCACCTGTGCTCACACTGCCTTGTAGTGGAGAAAGGTTTGTGATCTATAGTGATGCATCCAAGAAGGGATTGGGGTGTGTTCTTATGCAAAATGATATGGTGATAGCTTATGCCTCACGACAGTTGAAAATCCATGAGCAAAATTACCCAACACATGATTTGGAGTTGGCTGCGGTAATCTTTGCATTAAAGATTTGGAGGCATTACCTTTATGGTGAAAGGTGTGATATTTATACTGATCATAAAAGTTTAAAGTATATTTTCACACAAAAGGAGCTGAATATGCGCCAAAGAAGATGGTTGGAGCTGATTAAGGATTATGACTGCTCAATCCATTACCACCCTGGGAAAGCAAACAAGGTGGCAGATGCATTAAGTCGACAAGACCATGCTAGTTTATCCATGATGAGGATAACAAAAGATCCAATATTTATGGATTTACAAAGGATGGATCTTGGAATTATAATGGAAGGGGAAAAATCTTATCTTTCTCAAATGAATGTTCAACCATCTATACATGTGAAGATTAAAGAGGCACAGAAAGAAGATGTCGAGTTACAAAAGAAGGTGAGAAATGTTCCTGAATTCAACCTTGATTGTGATGGGATAATAAAGTTCAGGAATCGGGTTTGTGTTCCTCCCATCCCCGAATTAAAGAAAGAGCTGCTGGATGAGGCTCATAGTTCTTCATTCTCTATTCATCCTGGAAGCACGAAGATGTATAGGGACCTGAAAGAGTACTTCTGGTGGGATGGCATGAAAAGAGATGTTGCTGAATATGTCTCTCGATGCTTGGTTTGTCAACAAGTTAAAGCTGAGAGACAGAAGTCTAAGGGGATGTTACAACCATTACCCATACCCGAATGGAAATGGGAAAACATCACTATGGACTTTGTCACAGGACTTCCTAAAACATCCAAAGGCAATAATGCTATCTGGGTCATAGTTGATCGTCTTACAAAGTCTGCACACTTCATTGCTATTAGAGAGGATTTCTCTCTAGATCAGCTTGCCAGAATATATGTAAAGGAAGTGGTAAGATTGCATGGAGTACCACTTTCTATTGTATCTGATCGAGATCCGAGATTTACCTCGAAGTTCTGGCGAAGTCTTCAGCATACTCTGGATACAGAGTTGAGTTTCAGCACTGCTTATCATCCCCAGACAGACGGTCAGTCTGAGAGAACAATTCAAACCCTAGAAGATATGTTGAGAGCTTGCTCTATGGATTTCAAAGGAGGTTGGGATCAACACCTACCTTTGGTGGAATTTTCTTATAATAATAGCTTTCACTCCAGTATTCAGATGGCTCCTTATGAAGCTCTCTATGGAAAAAAATGCAGGACTCCAACTTGCTGGGATGAAGTTGGGGAAAGAAAGCTATTAGGACCTGATCTCGTTGATGAAATGGCAGAAAAAGTCAGATCTATTCAACAACACATAAGAGCAGCTCAGAGTCGACAGAAAAGTTATGCCGACAACCGAAGAAAAGACCTAGAGTTTGAAGTGGGCGATAAAGTGTTCTTACGAATATCTCCCTGGAAGAGGGTTATGAGATTTGGAAAGAAGGGGAAGTTGAGCCCTAGATATATCGGTCCTTTTGAAATACTGGATCGTGTTGGGAAGGTAGCTTACCGATTGGCGCTTCCACCGAATCTCTCTCAAGTTCACGATGTGTTCCATGTATCTCTCCTGAGAAAGTACATACCAGATCCTTCACATGTACTCAGCTCAGAAGTTGTACCACTGGAGCAAGATCTTTCTTATGAAGAACAGCCGATAGAGATTCTGGATCGTAGCGAAAAAGTCCTACGAAACAAGACCACTCTCTTGGTGAAAGTTTTATGGAGAAACCACCAACTTGAAGAAGCTACATGGGAGCTTGAGGATATGATGAGGGAGAAGTATCCTCATTTGTTTGTTGCAAAGTGACGAATTTCGAGGGCGAAATTCTTTTTAAGGGGGGTAGAATGTAACACCCGAGACTTTTATGTTATATAAATCATCAAAGGAATCTTTTTCTACACAACACTTGCTTGGCTTGCTTTGCACGCAATCGCGACCTTCCTCGATAGCTTGCGTCGTACGCAATACCGAGTTTCACTAAACAACAATATGCTATTAAAACTAGCCGTTATGAATAGTAATAACCACTTTTTAAAATTTTATAAATTTTATTTTTCAAAATGGACTTCATTTTTGGACTCAGAATATCGAAATTAGCCTAGGGTGAAATTTTGGTATTTTTCTGAAAACTTTCAATTTTTGATGAATAGTGAAACCACTAAGTGGTAGGTTAAAAACTGAATTTTGCATAAAACTTAATTTTACCGCTTCTGTGAATGGAATTTCAAAAATCCTAGAGACATGGTTAATATCAAGGACTAAAATGTGGTTCAATGAGATGAAAATAATTTTTTGGTGAATAGTAACTTTTTACTTTTTTTACCGCGGTTAATAGTAAATAGGGTAACTAAGGGTAAATATAATATTAATATTACCCTAACACATGTCCTAATTCTATTGGACAAGTTTATCTCGACCAAAAACAAACTTAGGAATAAAATATGACCATTTAGGCCCACTTGGATTAGATTAGGACATTTATTATTAATTTATTTAAAGAAGGGTTAAAAGAGTTAAAATCAACGTATATTTACTAAAACATTTTTAATATGGGGTTATACATAATATAAATTCGATTGTAAATATTCATTAGAAAGCTAAAAAGATTTCCTACATGATGGTATTTTATTTGTAATTTTTAGACATTAAATAATTTAATTTATTTATGACACAATGATGATGCAGTAATTATCTTATTAATGAAATATTGACATAATTGATGTTATAAACACCAAAATAAATGTAATTTGAGACTTTTTATGAATTACACTAATTTTCTAGGTTACTATGATATATTAATGTTGATTTAATCAACTTGGTTCGAACATTTAATTCTGTTATGACTTTCCCAAAAATCATATATCAAATAGTGTCAAAATTGACACAAAATAGTTTTTAAATCAAATATTATATTATTAATTGTTATTGTATTCCTAAAAATCTAAGGTTCGGCCAAATGATTTAGATAAGGATATATATATTAATAATAAACAATTTTGGGTTCGTTTGGCATGTTATTGTAAGTGTATTAACCATATAGTGAAAGAAAACAAAAAGACATGATAAAAGTTAAATTATTTAACTTAGAGTTAAATCTAAATGATAAGGTTAAAATAATATCCTAAACTTGTCTAAATTCTATTGGTTGATAGGATTTCGACCCCTACCCACCTTATCTTTGAAATAAGACCCTTTGGAACCATTATAAACCGATTTTGACTTTAATATAAAATAATATTTTGAGATATTCCTAAGGTGCCCCTCTCCTCCCTTATAAAAGGGCACCTCCTCCCCCTCCTCCTCACACCAAATTGAGCACTCAAGCTCGGCCAACCCCTGCCATTTTCCCCTCTCCACTTCCCTAGAATAGTCCTAGAGGTCCTGGTCTTCTCCAAAGACCACTCTTAGTTCCCTAAGTGGAGGATTCAAAGAGGCGTTCCAAAGAAGAGGTAATATCCATTACCGATCTTTTCAATTTCTTTCGTCTTCAACTTCTTCTTATTTAGTTGTTTCATGATAAAGTAATAACATCAGTATTACTTACATACTGATATGTTATTATAAATATGAAACATCCCTAATTCACCTTCTATCCATCCTACGGAAAAATGAAATCACCGCGCGTGCGTACGTACGGAATACCGTCTCCACGCCGTGGTGTAATCTATTTTCCACCATCACCTTACAAGGATGGGTATAATGGTGTAATGAGTAACTATATATGATTATTATTAAGTAATATTGATACTGAAATAATATATATATATACTCCAATACAATTCCACGATCATAGGAACGATATCATCACTCGTGCGTACGTACGGAATACCGTCTCCACGATGTGATGCGACTCGTTCTACATGATCTTCATTTCATAATGATTGTATAAATGAATTGAATGAATGAATATGGTATATAATACACTAATACCATTCTGGAAATGAATTATCTATAACCTAAAGATAAGAATAAGAATTTATTCGACAAAACACGCATAAGAACAAAAAGTTATAAAGACCCGAGTAACAAGTAACAATGAAATATTACTAACAAGAAGCTAATAATATGACCATATATGATCTCATATCAATATGTATGATTCTGTAATAAGTCAATAACATTATTTAAACCATTATACAGGAGCTTCGGACACGAACAAAGCAAATCGGACCTAAGGTAAGGGAAATATCACAATCTCATTTTTATCTGAGATTGTTTATTCGTAAGTATTTACTGGGGTGTATTTTATCATCCACATCCATGTTCCCTCAATATGTAATATTGTTTCCATCCACTTGAAATAGTTTAAATCCAATTTTACCCTTAGGTGAGTTTTTAGTAAAGAATATGAAAGGAATCTTTTGTCGTTTTTCCGTACGAGGTACTTTTTGACTTTTCCGACAAAAGTACGAAGAATGTTTTTTTTTAACTTATACGGCATGAATGGATTTTTAAAACATTACTTCAAAGAAGCTTCCTTTACAATTTTTCAAGTTTATTTTTAATCAACTTCTTTTATTTTAAAGTTGTATGACATGTTATGAAAGGAAAAATGTTTTTGAAGAAGAAAGGATATTTTCCTCAAGAATTCAATTCAAGTGTTTTATCAAAATTATTTCCCATCTAAGATAATAAAGGGTTCTGTTTCTATCCATATTTTTACATTGGTTTGACTATGTTGTGATGGAATTATGTTTATGAATTCCTTTATCATATATGAATTGATTTATGATGTCATGATGTTTCAAGAATCCCATTTTTGTTATATGTGTTATGCGATGATGTATGTTTTATGATTATGTGGCACACATAAGAAAGGATTCATTATAAGATGGGTGGGACCTATATCTCCCTCCAATGCATTGGGTAATGATTTTATATCTCATGAGATAGACATGGCTGGAACGGAAGGTTATTTCGGTTCAGTGATACAGGACTGAAACGAGGAGTGAACTCGGTTCAGAAAGGGACTTTGTCCACTAAGATAGTCTTGGCAATGAGTCATGACTAACAAGAAATGATTTTCCATGATTATGTGTGCATGCCACAAAGATTCAAGTTTTATGTTATGATTATGGGGATCTCATTTTCACTTCTATGATTTATTTCATGTTAAGATATTATGATCTCTTTTGCAGGTTTTGATTTTCATAAAGATATGATATGATTTTTATTTCCTTTATTTGCCCTTGCTGAGCATTTGAGCTCACCCTTTTATGCTTTCTTTTCCCCAGGTCAGGAAGATGGATATTAAGTAGAATATGCTAAAAGGGACCCTAGATATGATGAAATAAATGGGAGACACTGTAGAAGATTTATGAACCAGTTGTTTATGTTTCCCAGTTTCTAAAGACACTATACCTATACGGTCCTTTGTGGTTTTGTCATATGTTGTAATAAGAGTGCTTCAATTTTGAAGTATTAACAATGTATGTAAAGTGTGGGTCGTTATACTACCCCTTTGATATAACCTCGAGAGATATCTTCAAAATAAATGGGGTGACCTAGCGCTGGATCATATGATGTAATGACTTCTCAAAATGCCTCACCCTATCTTCATTATTAAGAAACAAATCCGAAGAATATTGTAGAATGTTCCTAAAATGGATCTCAAACCCTCTAACACTTGAGCCCCATTACTGATGGGTATGTTTCTACTGGAGACTAGAAACCTTTATGATCTATGAATGAAATTCATCTCTAAACATGTCTTGGAACACCTCCCATGAGTCATTGTACCTTTGTAGACTATGGCATTGAAACTCTCAGAATGTCCTCCTCCAAGTATCATCGTCATCAACCTCTACTATGTGGTGATCTACTGGCACAACAAACTGATCATATCCTATGTGAGAAAGGTGAGGTCATTGACCTGGAGCTATTCCTAGAAAGGAAAAACCATTAGATATTCTAATCAATGAATATTGAAGACCTTACCATTAATTAAATATATTCTTTTATTCATTTTAGGTAAACCTATCCCAATTTCTACCCATTCAAAACCAGGTGAAAAGAAGAATGATGCATGATACTTTCCTTTATCACTACTTTGTAACTAGGATTTCCTTGTTTAGTGGATTCAGTAAGCTAAATGGTTCGTCAATCAGATCATATGGGGCCTTAAATATTCATGTATCAGCCGATCTGCCAGGTTTACAGTACTTTATAAACATAGGTGCTAGTGTTACCTTACCGACCAATATAATCCCACCTATTGAAAACACCAAACTCCATCTTATCTCACAACCAGACCACTAATACCTCTCTCTCATGACTACCTCTCCACAAGGTGTACCACTCCCCCAGACGACAATGTGAGAAGAGGGATACTGACACCTTATATCCTCCACTAGTGATCCATGAACTAGATATTAGCACCAAGATTATAGAAAACACACCCATGGGAGGCGTTACCCTCTAAGAGAACACATGAGAAAGAGAGATATAAGATAGACTTCCACCAATTCCTAGTCAAAGTCCGATATATATATGAAAATCACAGAGGAACATATGTAATGTCAATAAATAACAACTACAACTAAAACAAAAACATCAAGTCCCAAAAGTAAATTAAAGACGGCATTAATAATGAATCCCCAATAGCTCATGATAATCCCTAATCTAGTAGTAACCATCCAAATCTCCAAACTTTTCAAAATGAACTAAAAAAAATTATATATATGTAAGGTGAGTATAATTGTAAACATAGAAGGATCCTCCTTGGATCTCTCAAAAAAAAGGTAAATAAAGCATGATAAAACCCTTTAAATCACAAGTGAAACTAGATCATCCCCTAAATAGGTATGATAAGTTCCCTATCTCACCAAAGAGACTCTCACCTTGTTTTTTTATATAAGAGAATAGAATATAGAAAATAATATCAAGGGTATCCCACTACCACATCCACACTGGGTTTTTTCGTGGCCCCAATGTCCCACGTCCTAAGCATCTCTCTCTAAAAAAGGGTTAGCCCGTAGACAGTTGGTTGAAGCACCACAACACAAACATCATGAAACACACCACCACGTCCTCATAACCAAAAGTAACCATGTAGTTTTTCAGATCCACCACATATTTTATAACATGTATCGTACACTAGGAATTATACATCAAGCCATCACAATTCATACATCATGTAAGGAACCTCAATCCCTCACATCCACTACTAATTATCCTTATAATAGGCCATAGAAATATAAATTCAGAATACTTGTGTGAAATATAACAAAAATCCATTACATATGTGTAGACTCATATATGGGTAAAATTAACCACCGTTCATATCAATATAGGTAAATACCAATAGAATAGGGAGGGTTCAAAGGCGGTAGTCAATCATCCATCCTCTAATCAGGATGTTGGGTAAAAGACCCTTGAGCTCAGAATCTCTGGGTTAATAGTTTCCCTTACAAATAGTGTGCAGTAATGTATTGAAACACAAAAAGTATATGATATAATATTTCTCACAACCATACTATTGGCATAACCTAGTCTCATACTCTATTACAATAAACTTCTATTAAACTCCCAACTACTACTAATAAAAATAGATATCCTAAAAGAACACAGCCATTAAAAGAGGTATATTAAATTAAGTTGTTCCTTTACTTCAGTTTCAATATAAATTAATAGGTTCTTACCCAATTAATTAACCATAATCATATCCATATTACATTACATTATCATTACACCAAAGTTCCATTCCCCCAAACCATTAGCAAATCGAGTCCATGACTTCTCATAATTATAACCATAGAATTGCATACCAATAAGTTCAAACCCCATCATTTAAAAATTTACTCATTAATTAACAACATTGCATTCCATATTAACATGTACTCTATGAAAAAATCCAAATCTACCAAAAAATTAATGAAACCAAGAAGATCCATCTACCTCAAGAAATGGGGAATTAATGATGAAAAAACAACCCAACTATCATTTAAATAATAGATTCAAACAACCATCCATATTTCATATCAATTAGTAATCCCAGATTTAACCCATTACCTCACCTCCAATGTCCCCCCTGATACCCACATGCAGATCCCAGTGTATCTCATCACTCCCAAAAACAACATTATAAAAACAAAATTAATCCTCCCCTCCGCACATACCACAACATCCCTCCCAGTTCATCCATCCTAAGATTATGTCTCATACATGCCTCATCACCTCTCATAACCTAATATCCCTAAATGATTACAACATATCACAAGAATCAGGAAACAAAAATAGCAAACATGTTCTTTATCCTAAAGCAGGGAATTCAACATTCACACACTATGAGCTGTCACATCTCCACAACCTAAGGAGCTCAAAAATTTCAATAAAGCAGAAAACATAATCCCTATAAGGAAATCATCTTGTTTCCCACAAACAGTCGTTATTCAATCTTGAATTAATTTATTTATTATCCATATGTTCTTACTATGGGAAACCTAACAAGCAAGCTATCATAAGATCTCACTAATTAAACAATAAATTAATTTTACAAGAATTTAATTTTTTTATTCTTCAATATTTAACATGGTTTGGGTTCATTAACCAATTCAATTATACTTTCATACTTTCATCATTTTGATTGTAATCAAATTACAAAAACAACATTTTTATTCAATAAATATGGCTATTTAATCTTACATCTAATTAATTATCAATTAATTCGGGCTTTAAATTCTTTACCAATTTCCCACGATATACCTATGACAACAATGACAACATAGATACCACACTATCTTTCAAATCCTGAGGAAACCCATTATCACTGTACAAACAAACACATTTCAAAGTGATCGATACCAATTATTTAATCTAGTTCTAGTAATTAATTTAGTTTATTTCCCTATGATCCAAGGGGAAAAATCATGCTAGCTCTATGATTTAACATAAATAAATTTAGAAACAATGAATCCCCAACATTAAAAGGGTGTCAATGTTCTTCACTCGAGAATAAATTACAAAACAGAACTCTAATAACACCTATAGAAATAAATACATTCATATGAGGATGTCGTGGGAAAACTACACCATCAACAACCAAGAGAAACACCATTAGAAACATGAGAGGTCATAACCATCACATAGAACATATTATGAGAAAAAAAAAATCTAACTAGAAGAAACCATTGGAAAAAAAAAAGAAAAAACACACCTTCGATAAACCTGGGTCACCACGTATCGAGGATGGAATTCTAATGATCGATTATTATCCAAGGGATCTATAAAATGACAAAGAGAGGGTTATTGGTTTACCCGGAACAAGAGGGTTATCCTATAAAGTCGCACGATTATGAATATGTTAATCATATTAAAATTGTTAAAACCATACTATAGTGTGGAATTACATTATTACTATTCCCCTTTCATCTCATGTAGTCTTTAGGGTTCAGTTTCAGCTGAAAAGTTCACCACATCTTCATTTTATTTATTTCTCAAACCCCGAAAACATATATATCAAGAACCTGACTTACAAGAAGTTTTATCCATCCACAATGTGTATCTATATTATATAACATGTAATTTATACATGATGTGTAATTATTCCTACCTCCAAAAATTAAAAACCAATCTCCACCAGACATACTCTGAGCATCCTACGATAACCTCGGTCTTCAGAAACACGCAAAGGGATGATCTACGTAGATCTGAGCCATTCCCTTATAAAGTTATATATATATATATATATATATATATATATATATATATATATATTCATTTCTAGGATTCTAGGAATAATCTTATAGATGTATAATTATAAATTCATAAATATCATTATTTCAAATAAAAAAAAATTAAAGAAAATATGATATCAAAAAATTCAACCTTTAATAAAGAGAATTGAGGAATGAAATCTAGAGAAAATAACTAGTCTACTATGAAAAAATAAAAATAATTCAATTTTTATACCCTTTTTAATAAGATATTTTTAAGTAATCCATCCCATTATATCTTTATTGTCATCCATCATCTGTGTTTTGGATTTGAGATTTAGAAATATATTTTGTTGGTGCTAGCATCTAGATTATGTTGGACCCTATCGGATTGTTAACAAACCACCAATGTTGTTTTGTTCATATTTTTTCTTAAGATAATTTCAGTAATAGTTATTTTATTATTGTTGTTTCACTATACGTATTGACTAATGCCTCTACAAAAACGATTTTCTCATTTCAGTCTTATGCATTTATTGTTCCACTGGTTAGCCGCAAAATGTAAATTTGATTGAATTATTGATTAGTTCAATATTTAGTGCATACTGAAATAAACAGTCTGCCATTAACAGGTTTGCTATTTTTTCTAGATGATCTCTCAATACTTAATGCCCTAATGTTATAACTTATATTCCATATTGGTTATTTGGTTTATGTTTTGTGATTTTAGAAAATATTCTGCTCATGTTTTTAAATATGTACTGAAATGGTTGTTACATTCTTTATATTAAATTTTATATCACTTCGATATCATTAATTACATGTTATATAATTGGATTAAGTTCTGTATCAAAATGATTAGGGATAATCATAAGATTTTGAAAGCTGTTGTATAATGTTGTATGGAATTCCAGTTTTACATACTGTTTTTGACTATTTTTGGAGTTTCAAGTGTCCAAATTAAGTGTTTCTTATGAAGTTAGAAACCTACTAAGATTCTATAAAAAAAATCAACTATAAAATATTCCGAATCGGATTTCTAGTTATTAAAAAAATGCCCCTAAGTGACCGTGGTTCTGCTTCTAAAACAACAAGGTGAGACTATTGCCATTTAGTGAAGAAACAACCATATTCAATTTGTCTTCATCTATTTCTTTGATTCAATTTCACGATGAATACTTTCACTCTGTTTTCTTTTTTCGTGATCATGTCACTCGTTCAATATATTATTATTTCATTTATTTTCACATTTCACTTTTTTATTATTATAACCACTATCTTGTCTTTGATTTATCTTTCACTATTTATTTTAGTGCCTTCATTATAGTTATTATGATCGAAATTGAAAATGAATTCAAATATTATTCCTCAACATTTAAAAATTCATATACTTTGAATCTTTTCTTTGTCAACTATTCGAATGGTGTATTCATATTCTATGCACTATTATTTCATTATCACACACCATTACTTTCTAATTAAAATTTATTAATTTTATAAATATTAATCTCTTACTAAAATAAAAACCAATAATCCAATATGGCGTGCAATAACATGGGGAATAGTTTTTATAATTGGTTGCCAAATGGGACCCGCATACACCCCGTGGAGTAACCCGCCCGGGGTAGAATTAAACACGGTCTGAATTTTTACGATTTTAAATATTCAAATTTTAAAATCACATAAATCAACGGGGTAATGGATCAGACAACGGTCTTGCTGCGGCGGGATGAGAGACAACTTGCGCGAAGGGTAAGGCTCAGCGCATCCCTATGTGTAGCGAGTCACCCATTGCGGCGGTGTCCCTTTCCGCAGGTGTTGCCACCCGGCATCCGCATCACAAAAGATAAATTAAAAAATACACAATTTTCGTGGTATTAAAATGAGATTCCAACTTTGACTAAAATGTGGGAGGGCCATGTTTTGGCCATTGGTTGTCCCCCTTTCATTAATCAGATTAGCGTAAGATAACTATTAACCGTCTTTAATCGGGGTCGGGTTAGGATTAAAGTAATTAATATTTAAACTCGTTCCGGGTCGGCAGCCCTAAATGGACGCCCCTCGACCCTTGCCGACAATTTTATGTTGAGCTCAAAAAATCCTTTCAATTAAAAAACTATTTCAGGGCAGTTTTTCCCGGCCTGAGTCCAATAGTGTCACACAAAGTCAAGAGCGGGTAGTGGGGATCGCCCGGACGGGCATCGCCTTCTTCACCAGCGTAACACCGGGCTTGTCCGCCATGTCCATCGCCGCCAGCACCGCGCCGCCCTCCGGCCTCCACCCGAACCCCAGGAAGGCCCCCAAAATAAGATGCATCATCCGATTCGCCAGCGGCAGCCCCGGGCATATTCTTCGCCCCGCCCCGAAGGGCAGCAGCTCGAAATCCCGCCCCTTCACGTCCACCCTGCTCCCCAGGAAGCGCTCAGGCCGGAACGTCTCCGGATCAGCCCACACCTTCGGGTCGCGGCCGATCGCCCACGCGTTCACCAGCACCTGTGCGCCCTCCGGCACGCTGAATCCCCCCACCTCCACGGCACCCCTCGCCTGGTGAGGCAGCAGCAGCGGCCCCGGCGGGTGGAGTCTCAGAGTCTCCTTCACCACCGCCTGCAGATACGGAAGCCTCGGGATGTCAGACTCCCGGATTTCCACCCCTTCCCCGACCACCTCCGCCACCTCGCCCCGAGCCGTCCGCAGTATCTCCGGGTTTCGCAGCACCTCCGCCGCAGCCCACTCCAGCGCGGTGGCGCTGGTGTCGACTCCGGCAATGAATACATCCAGAAACAGATGCTTCAGATCGCCGACGCTGAGTTCGAATTCTTGGCTCAAGTCGACATCGAGGAGGGCTTCCAAGACGTCACTGTACGTCCCCGACTTCCTCACCCTCTCTTCCCGTCGCCGTCCCATGATTCCATCGATGACTGCCATCATCCTCTGGCAGTAAGCTCCGGCATTGCGGCGCGCCCCCCGCGGGTCGAGCCACTGAAGAGCCGGGAAGAAGTCGGCGAGGTTGGGGCGGGCACTGATCTCGATCGTCCCGAAGATGATGTCCTCGAACTCGTGGGAAGCCTCGGAGTCGAAGCCAGCGAGATCAACGGAGAACAGCGTGGTGGAAATCATGTTGAGGATGGTGGTGAAGGCGGCAGCGCCGAGGTCCACCGCTGCGCCGGCCTCTGCGGCTTCGCGCAGGTACGCTCGCAAAAGTCGCACCTTTTCCCGGCGTAGCTCCTCGCTGGCGTCGAGGCGCCTCGGGGAAAACATCTGGGCGGCGCTGAGCTTCCGGAGCTTGCGCCAGTGATCGTTGGGGTGGGACCAGATGACGGAGGCCTTGTGGTGGTCGAGCGCCATGGCCACGTGCCGGACGGCCCGGTTGGAAAGCAGGGTGTCGTGCTTGCAGAGGGCCTCCCGGGCGGCGTCGGCCGTGGAGAAGACGACGGTGGTGACGCCGCCCAGCTGCAGGGACATGATGGGGCCGTATGTCTTGGCGAAGTCCGCCATGGCTCGGTACGGCGAGCTGCCCCGGATCTGCATGATGTTTCCGATGACAGGCAGCTTGGGTGGGCCGGGCGGCAGCGGCGCACCTCTGCCGTTACGGCGGCCGCCAATCCCGCGACTGAGCAGGAAGTGGATGCCTGCGTACAATAAGGAAACCGAAAACAGGAAATAAAGATAATCCATAAAGTAGAATCGGATCTTGATTTGGCAATCGAACAGCAAGCTCGAAAATGATGTGTCGTCTGATTTGGGATGAACATGGGCACATCTATCTATATATATATAACAGCGGGTCAGAGTCGTCGTCTTACTTGGTGTGCATGGGCCTCAAAATTTGAATCTAGTTGATCCCCCGGTCAACACGCTAAACGTATTAAAACATTATATATAGATTTATTTTATTATATTACGGTGAAAAATCACGCCATAGTTTAGTCCGCCATATATCCGCATAGCTCGCGGATATTTCTCAAATTATTATTTACGGGATTTCGGGAAGATAAATTTATTTCATTACATTTGAGCGTTTTTAGTTTATTATATTGTTTATTTGTTATATTTATTTGTTAGTTTCCTTTATTTAATTAGTGGTTTAGAGAACTTGAGAAATATGTTGATTGTATGCTTTAAATAATTTGATTCTTGAATGATTTAAATGTTATTGAAAGAATTGAGAAATTTATATAAGTTAATATTGTATGTAAAATTAAAATATTTCAAGAGGAATAAATTTTGAAATATAATATATGATCATTGATGATTAATGTACTAATATGTGAGTGAATAACCCCTAGCAAGACTAACCAATGCATGTATGATGAGTTTTTTTTTTTGTATTTGCATTTAAAATTTCTAATATTTCTTTTAATTTTTTTTCCTATCAATCTGCATATCACTCATTTCCCTTATATATAGGATCTACGCGTCCTTTATAAATTTAATGTATCGCAATCCTTTGGTACACCTCAATTGCATATGTATAATGTTGTAGAAAACTGAGATTCCATATAAGCTAACGATGTTTGATGTTGGTTCTATACACAACATTTGAAATGAAATTGTTGATGATGTTAATTCAGTTGTTCAAACCTAATGAAGATCCCCCCCCCCCAAATGTGGCCAGTTTATCATTTTTTATAAACAAAACACACACTATATAGCTCATGATCACTTCACCAATTTTAATGATAATGTTTAATTAGTTGTTAATTTGAATGTATGTAAAACATATCAACTAATAATAAGAAAAACATGGTAAATGAATTGATGACAACTGGTTTTGAAATGAATGACCAATGTATGATTGGAATTGTATGTTGTAATTATTTTGAAGATACTATATAATTTGTAATAATTATATTTATTTTCTTCATTAATGACTTGTGTGTCATCTCTCACCCTAAGAACGTAAGGACCGATGTGTCTGTGGTAAATTGTTATTTATCACAAACCCCCAGTACCCCTTACAAGTGAGTAATATTGTAAACAAAGGAGGTTCCACTAGACATGACGATGTTTGAAAAGCTTTAGAATATTTTAAATAATATTTTCGAAGCTAAACGCAGAGTTAGCGTGGAATTCCGAAGTCAAGGGAGGCTTTATATTGATATAATAAAAATATTAAATATATTATATCACGTGCGCACGGTTTTTAGAAATAATGGAACAACTCCCAAACATGGTCTTGTACCTAAAATCTGAAATCACAATTAAATCTAGAATGTGGGTTTTAACTTAAGCGCAACATAACATTTGTTGGAGTCGGATGTTTCATAAAAGAGTCGTCTTGGGTGGATTTTTGAACTGATTAATTAATTAATTAATTAATTGTCTATTTAATTCGCCAAACCTAAACTCCTCTATATAAGAACGGTTATGTCAAAACCTTTGGGTTAGCCGCATAACCCTAGAGATTGAGAGAGGTCTGTTGGAGGAAGATTCTTGGACGATCAATGACATATCGTGGATTGACAATCAGTGTGCAAATCAGAGCATGTGTATCTCGCCAATAACTGTGACGTGAAGTCATTCTTCATCAGCGATCGATCCAAACTTGAGGTAAGACGTTTGCATTGTGTGGATTTATCTCATTTTGTTACCTGCACCGAACACGAATTAATCTCCTAACAAATTAATTCATGGATCGATCGTTGATTACATGAATTGATTTATCTTCCTACGATTAGGAATTGATAGCTTTTGGTTATTGCTTCTTGGTTCTTCGTTCTAATGACAACGTATCAAGGCCAACCCAAACAACGACCGAGGTTTGTTCCTCTTGTTGTGTTTGCGCACTTTCTTCCCCCGTTCATCACCGACATTTTCTTTGGCCGACGGTTTGACCAATACCCACTACCACAAAACAAGCTTTTATCAGTGCTCAAAAAGACATTTATCAGCGCTAAAAAAGTGCTAATAACAGAGCCGCTATTAAAGGAGGGGGGGTCCCCTTTATCAGTGATATTCGAAGCGTTGATAAAGTCCCCATTTATCAGCGCTTCAATTAGTGCTGATAAAGGGGGGCTTTATCAGCGCTATTTGAAGTGTTGGTAAAGGCTTTCCTGTCTGGGTGTGTTGTTTATATAACAGCACACCCAGCAACCTGCAAAAAATAAATAACACCCAAACAGCAGACCAAAATAACCAAACCAGCAAAAATAACCTGCACAAACCATCAAAAACCTGCTAAAAAATAATTAATCATAGTATATACAAAAGAACCACATACACGATGCAAATGATGAAAAAATAAGCAGCGCACACAAAGGTTCGACAAACAATGCTATATACATTTAATTGACATCATGAATACACAAATATTCATTCATGGTATATATCAAAAAAACACTTATATATACATTTTGAACATTCTTTTATAAAATTACATTTACAATTATCCAACAAACAGTAAAAAACATTAATGTTTTCTCTTTTGACGTCTGTGGCCCCCTCTAAAAAACGTCCTCTGATGGTAATAGCTGCCGAACAAATCATCCCAACTCGAGAAAAAGGTTCCACCTATATAAGAAAAAACATATTACATTAGTAATACTATAAAAAATAAATTGAACATTAATATGAAAAACACATTAAAAAAATAACACATTTGGAGTTATACTGGTCACACCATGCGTCGTATTGAGGCGAGGTTGATTTCTACACGTCACAAATGAATAATGGACCATTGTCCTAAATTATCAAAACAATCCAAATGCGTTTTCTCAGTTTTCAGCATGTCAATTGTGTTTTTTACTAAAATATCATTTCAAACTGAAAACACACAATTTGAGTCATACAGGTCACATCGTGCGTCGGTTTGACAGAAGAATGTTTCATACACGTCACAAAAGACTTCAGAATTGTTGTCCTTAATTTTGAAGACCAACCGAGTGTGTGTGCTTGGTTTTCAGTGAGTGACATGTTTTGAGCTAAAATGTCAATTTTAAATTGATAACGTGTAAGAGTTGGTGTCCTAGAACCAACTGGTTGTACTTTGATTACATGAATATTTAATATATTTAAATATTAAATATCTTATTGCATATTGTTCATTGTTCTGCATGACTATAGTGTTACAATGTCTTGGAGTATTTGTCGCATTGACAGGGTCATAATAGTACCTCGCTATGATGAGAACCTTGAAGTGCTATGCCAATATTCTTAAATATAGTTTTGCGGTTAGATGACATACTATAATGGGACATATAGTATACAAACCATCAGATGCAAGTACTTGTAAGCAGATGAGACTTCCTCTCATGAAGTTCGTACTTGGTAATCTCTAAGATGAGAGATTATGAGAACTAACCCACCAGTAGGAATTTTGCATGTTTTAGTGTCATCAAATATTCCTATATGCGAGCGTGTGTAATGATTCTTAGACTTTAAAATTATCATTAATACGTGTCACGACTCGCAAGCTTTGATTTACTAAAGAAAACCGTCACACAGACAGTTAGCGGGAAGTAGGGTATGTTGGGTGCATCACGAGTGACATGTTATTAATGGATAAGTCGAGGAAGGATTTGTCTCTTCAATTTATGGAAGTTGATATCTTGGCCCTTTGATTGAAATAGAACCGTCGCGTGAAATTCCATGTCCATTGTGTAATGAAGAGTTTATTTCAAGTTGTCAAAAAATGACGTATCAAGCACAAAGGTTGATGTCATGACCCGTCCCCTGGGGCCCGTATCGTGACTACCCCAAGCCCGCCTTCCATAGGCCAGATGCTGGCGATTAGCACCCAAGGCATAAATCCCTAAACTGGGAAGGCATTGCCTTTATATCAGTAAACAAAAACAACAGAGTACACGACTGGAAGTAAAACACTAAGTGAAACTGTATACAAAAGAGGGTGCTGAAAGTAAAGGGGCCAGAAATACAAGCCCAACAGTAAAGTACAATACAACTGAAAAACTAGTACAACTGTAGTAAAGTAAAACAACAACTACTAAGTCGTCCTTCGGGATTCCCACCTGAAGGGTGGGTACAGATGGCCTCCTCAGCACCCCAAGTCCGTCTGTCCGCTCCGTGTACGTCTCGCCAAGTGGTCCACCTCCGAGTACCATCCATCTCTACAACTCTCTACCTCGATCAACATTGTCCGTTGTCTGCAACCAACACAACGAGGTGCGGGCGTAGCCCGTGTAGGGGTGAGTATAACGATACTCAATAGGGACCCCGAGACCCTCAAGGTCTCACAATACCCAACCAGGATAAACCACAAAGAAAGATACAATCACGAAGTATCAACCAGCCCTACTTAGGTATATGCCCATACATATACCTAAGTTATCAATCACAGTCCGACTCCAACTCTCGATCCCAAGCACAAACCATTCCACAAAGGAAGTAAAGTCAATCACCATGATGATAATGGTTGAAAGACATGACTCAGCTCACACATGTATACATCTTTTATAGAGTGATAGAGATGATCAAATGTAGTCACTAATTCATCTAAGCTGTCGGACCCACACAGAATACAGGACCAACTAAGCTGTCGGACCCACACAGGATACAGGATTAGCTATTCTGTCAGACCAACACAGGATACAAGAATAGAAGTCAGAACTATTAGACCCACAGAGGATCCCGGTACAGTAGTCATCGCTGTCGAACCCATGGAGGATTCCGGTACAGTATCATCGCTGTCGAACCCATGAAGGATTCTGGTACAGAAGTCATCACTGTCGAACCTATGAAGGATCCAGGTAAAGTATCGTCGTTGTCGAACCCACGGAGGATCTTGTCATCTCATTCACAGTCATCCCTAGGGTTCCCGCACACAGCACGCTTGATTCCGGGAGGGTCCGCTCCTCGAGCCAAGTGTCGATACATCAACTACCACATCGTCCCAAGTTGATGTATCTCGAAGGTCCACCAGGTCATAGGGGGCTAAACAAAACAAAATGTGTCCAAGACACTGAGTACAAGACGACCAAGCCTTTTACCAAACAGTACACGACGTGTTGGAATATGGTACACGCCGTGTAGTCAGTCCTCGGGTACTGCCCGTGTCCAACGACCCATGATGAAAGGCTGGTCATGTAGGAAAGTAAGTACACGACGTGTGGTATGGTTACACACCGTGTCCATGCAACTGGGTCGGCTTCGTGTATGCGGGCCATGTGCCCGTACACGGCCTCAACCCGTGTTCGCCAAACCTGTAACTAGTACACGGGGTAGCCCGTGCGATTGGCCATGCCTGGTTGTGTGGTGGAGTACATGCCCGTGTACTCCACCCCGTGTCCGTGTATCCTCGGGATACATGCCGAGTCCCCTCGGAACCGCTTCTGCCTTTATGTGAAGAGAATACACACCGTGCCTCTTGGCCGTGTATTGCTGCCCGTGTCCGTGTATTTCCCAGAATACACGCCATGCCTCGCGAAGTCTCCTCTATCATTCTATGTGGAGAGTACACGCCGTGTGACCGGGGTCACACACCGTGTGTTACTTGTCTATAATCCGAAACTGAAGCCACAAAATGCTTGTACTACACGGCGTGTTTGTCTGAAGTACACGCCGTGTATTCTGGAATTTTCCAGAAACGACGCCTCTGGCCAGCGCGCCTCTCCTGACGCCCGTTCTTCGTTATGATGTACCGATTGCCACGAAACCGTATACTTTAGGTCGCCCTGATGTTCCGAAGTCATCTCCGGTGATTTCGGGTCTCCGATCGGCTCCGAAAACACGATTTGATTGACCCGCTCGAAGAACGGTCTTACCTGTTCTGGTCTGATCTGTTGCCCACTATCATCACCGCACCTCCGCTAGGTCGTCGTGATGTTGGGTCTTCATTTTGAGATCATTTCATCGCAAAATGATCCCGCAACGATCCTTTGTTCGTCACCCATGAAGAACGCGAAGAACACACCACAAGAAGAAAATACGGTGGAGGAATCGAGCCGTGTTAGTTTGGTCTGGTCCCTCCACTTTAGTTTGATAGCAAGCGGTTCATGTGCAATAAAATAACTTATGAAGAACAAGTATAACATTGATCATTCAACACCCCCTACGTCGATTTCGGTAAACGTTGTCGAAGGCGCGGGAAAAGAATTCGAAGACATCATCGTATGTTGCGCCTGTCACACGCCGCCAATCTTGGGTTCGAGCGTTGTCCTCGTTCTTCATTGGAGACGGTGCGTTCTTCGTTGGAGAGGATGTCATTCTTCGTTGGAGAGGAAATGCTCCACCAAGAATCTCCCGAGTCTTCTCTCAAAGTTCCCCACAGAGAAACACCAACCAACATAAAATATTAGAGAAGCTATTATTTTATGGTTGCCAAGCATTCCCCAAAATAATTCAAAAGAATTCAAATTAATTAATCAATTGGCATTAATTAATTCCTAGGTGTGTTGGCACCATAATGAGGGACAGTGGAAAGTTTCAAGAGTCTTTCCCATTAATGGGGAGCTCAAGGGTTTAAAAGAGGGGTTAAGGGGGTTCAAGCTAGTGGGCCCCACCTAGTTATATCCTCCCAAGGGAGGTTAGGGTGTGGTGGACCCCACCTCTAGCCTCCACTTGTTATTTTAACCACCAACCAAATAAAAATATGTTACACATATTTTTACTTAATTTTATTTAGAATCCCCAAAAATTAACTTCCAACCTCGATAAAACGCAATTGCGGTAAAGGTCTCTTTAAGAGAATATTGGTGCTGCGAGTTCAGCAGTGTCCTCAGATTTCAATTCCGAGCACCGTTTCAAAAGATATAAAATCCCGCACGTACGTTTACTAAACGTACCTGAGAAAAACTTCAGAAATTGATTCTGGGCACACCGGGCCTCGGAATCAAGCGCCGTCAGAAACTGTAGACTCGTAAAAATTCCATGTATTTAAAAAAATCATGGAATTTCCAGGTCTTTACATTTTCCCCACCTCAGAGCTTTACGTCCCTATAAGCTACAACTCATACTAAAGGAACAAATGAGGGTACTGAGTACACATCTGAGCCTCCCGCTCCCATGTACTCTCCTGGAGGTTCCCGTGCGGCTAGCGAACACGCACCAGAGGTATGGACTGTCCACACAGGACCCGCTCTTGTCGATCCTCAATATCTACTGGAAACTCCGTGAAAGTTTCCCCATCGTTGATGTCCAGCTCCCCGTGGTTGATGATGTGGGATGGGTCGTGCATGTATCTCCTCAGCTGAGATACGTGGAAGACGTCGTGTACCCAGTGCAACTGAGGTGGAAGAGCCAGACGGTAAGCCACCTCACCTACTCTGCTAAGGACCTGGAAAGGTCCGATGAATCGCGGAGATAACTTACCGCCTCGTCCAAATCTCTGTAGATTTCATCAAGGTGAGACCCGTAGAAAGACGTGGTTTCCATCCTCGAACTCCAGTGGTCTTTGTCTCCTATCAGCATAGGACTTCTGCATGCTCTGTGCAGTCTTCATCCGCTCCTGGATGATCTGCACCTTCTCCGTCGTAGCCTGCACCATCTCTGGTCCTACAAGTGCTGACTCTCCTGGGTTAGTCCAACACATAGGCGATCTGCTAGGTCGGCCGTAAAGTGCCTCGTAAGGTGTCATACCGATGGTGGAGTGGTAGATGTTGTTATTATCAAACTCTACCAAGGTTAAGTGATCCTCCCAGCTACGACCGAAGTCGAGGACACATGCACAGAGCATGTACTCGAGAGTTTGAATGGTCCTCTCAGTCTGACCATCCGTTTGAGGATAGAAGGCGGTGCTCAAGCGAAGCTGTGTCCCGAAATCCTCCTACAACCCCTTCCATAGCTGGGAAGTGAAACGAGCATCTCAATTAGAGACGATCGTCGATGGAACACCATGGAGCCGTACGATCTCTTGTACGTAGAGGCATCACAAGCTCTCTACCGAACCCTGCTCTCTGATCAGTAAGAAGTGAGCCGACTTAGTGAGTCGGTCGACAATCACCTAGATAGAGTCGTATCCTCTGGATGTACGTGGAAGTCCCATCATGAAATCCATGGATATCCCGTGCCACTTCCACACTGGGACCTCTAAGGGATGAATCAAGCCCGCTGAAACCTAGTGCTCTTCCTTCACTTGCTGACAAGTGAGGCATCGTGAGACAAACTCTACTACTGCCTTCTTCATGCCTGGCCACCAGTGCTTTTGTCGGAGGTCCTGATACATCTTCACTACTCCTGGATGTACCGCTAATGGAGATGTGTGGAACTCCCTCAACACTTCCTCCTGAAGTGAAACTGGTACCATGGTCCGTCCTTTGAAAAGAATGACGTGCTCCCTACCTTCAGAAAATCCATCAGGTGTCTGCCCTGTAGATATCTGAGCACGTCGTGTCTCACAGTCAACGTCCCCATGCTGCGTCTCTCTGACTTGCTGAAGAAGTGGAGGAGTGACTGTGAGAGACTGCAGAAAGGCTGCTCCATCTCTATCCACAAAGGATATCTGCAACGCGGCCAACTGCTTTGTCGCCTCTCTTAGTAGCTGAATTCCTGATCTCCTGCTGAGAGCATCTGCTACAACGCTCCCCTTCCCAGGAGTATAGACTCTCTCAAAGTCATATTCTTGGAGGAACTCGAGCCATTGTTGCTATCTCAGGTTCAGGTTCTTCTGCGAGAAGATGTACCTGGGACTCTGGTGGTCAGAGTAGACTGTAAAACGTTCGCCCATAAGATAGTGTCGCCACATCTTCAAGGCGAAGACCACTGCTACTAACTCCAGGTCATGGGTAGCGCAGTTCTGCTCGTGCTGTCTCAGATGATGAGAACCATAAGCTATCACTGCTCGCTCCTGCATCAGGACACACCCGAGTCCGGTCCCTGATGCGTCGCAGTAAACTACGGACCCAACTCCCTCCTCCGATGGCCTCAAGATGGGTGCACTAGTCAACCTCTGTCTCAGCTCCTGAAAGCTCTGCTAGCATCTCGCTGACCACACAAAGGGTTGCCCCTTCTTCGTCAATGCTGAAAGCGGTGCTGTAACTCTAGAGAAGTCTGACACAAAGGTAAGTCTGGCCAACTCATGAGTGATCGACTGCACCCTCTTATGCATGATTCCATCCTGTGCTGCCTGGGTTTTCCTTTTCGCTGACCAAGGAAAACCCCATCCCAACGTTGTAGATAAACCACAACCTTTTTTCCTAATACAGTCAATCTGTGTATGAACTGTGGTTGCCCAGTCCATACCCAAACTAACGTCATAAGACCTCGATGCTGCCACCAAGAGGTTCCAACCGAAACTCTCACCTCAAGGGTCAGATCACACCGTCGACGTAAGTGTGATTATCGAGTATCCTCCCAAAGGTATTTCCAGATGTGAGGGTCAAGTCAACGGTTTAACTGAAAACTCTAGGTCTAGGACAAGATTTGTGGAAGGAAGGAATGATTGGTACTTATGTCTATTGATACAACAGCTAGTAGTAGACATAGATCGTACCTCAAATCATTCCTAGAGCCCTTGGGTCACACTCCTTGACCGCATGAAGCTAATCTCTTCCCCTGCCCTTCAGCTCCCTAAGCCTAGCGGGGACTACAAAGGTGGGTGGTTGTAACATGTCGAAATGTTCACCACCTCATGCTGCTCTCCTATCTCTACTTCCACGTCTGCTGCCCTGCAGATTAATCTGTCCTTAACACTTCCTTTTCTCGAAACATTTTACATGCTCAAGTCTCTGTGACTGGCACCAGTTTCATGATTTCTAACTGCTATCATTCACTAGTTGTATCCGCTCAGCCAATGAACATTTAACCACAAAGGTTCTCTATAGCACCCTAACATAAATAGGAATGCATAGAGGAAAAAGTGCTGGCTCATATATCCTTAAACACACCTCGCTCAGAGGTCCTAGCTCTAAAGCACTGATTGTATCATATTCATCGAGTACCAGGAAAGATCGGTATGCCTCGATGAATACTCAGCTACCGACACGTCGTCCTGCCGAAGCTGTATAAGCTCTAGTAAACTCTCAGCCACCTCCTCAAGCCAGTCCTCAGCCACCAGTGAGTCGGGCTCACCTCAGAACCTGAGGGGCATCTGATGCTGAAACACGTGTAAGGCACTAAGCCTACAAGTGTCCTCTATCGGTACCGTCGGTAGTGTCTGCTGACCAACGAGTAGTGATATAGTTGGCACATTGCCTGAAGGTACCATCTTGGAAAATGGTGCAAGTACCGAAACCTCATCACTATACGGACCATTATCATGGTCACTCACTAAAAAAGATTAGTAGCTAAGATCAACATATGCTCTACTAGTGTCTCAACTAGGCAGAGAACTCCAGTAATCACCTCCATCCAGTCCCCTACTGCTTGGGAATCTGTCTCGCCTCGAAACCTCAGAGGCTTTTACTGCTGGAACTCGTAAAACGCGCTCAGTTGGCATGCACCATCCACTAGTGCGGCTGGGGTATCTGCTTCCCTATGGGTGGTGGTGCTGCTGGTACACCACCCGATGGTGCCAACATAGAAAGAGGGACCTAAACTGGAGCCTCGTCGCTCGGTGGGCCGTCATCGTGTACTCTCTCGGAACCCTAGCTGGCTGTCTACGTAGAAGCATCCTAATAAGGAAGAAGTGTGCCACGGTTAATAAGTTATACCTAGTGAGCTGACACAAAGTATTCACGAAGAAAAGTTTTCAAAAGAAACACACACGCAATCAATGTTTTCATGCACTGAGTCAGAAATCAGAAGTCAGAGTCCTAGTGTATGGATACGTCGGCCGCCGCACCAACGCCAATTTCCCTGAACTGATAACCACACCCAAAACACTTAACACTATTTCCACTTAAAAGAATCAGAGTTCAAGTTCTGTGGTAGAACCGACTCCTCTGATAGCAATTTGTCACGACACGTCCCCCAAGGCCCATATCATGACTACCCCAATCCCCCCTTCCATAGGCCAGGGGCTGGCGACTAGCACCTAAGGTGTAAATCCCTAAACTGGGAGGGCATTGCCTTTATATCAGTAAACAAAAACAACAGAGTATGTGATTGGAAGTAAAACACTAAGTGAAACTGTATACAAAAGAGTGTGCTGAAAGTAAAGGGTCCAGAAATACAAGCCCAACAGTAAAGTACAATACAACTGAAAAACTAGTACAACTGGAGTAAAGTAAAATAACAACTACTGAGTCGTCCTATGAGATTTCCACCTGAAGGGTGGGTAAAGATGGCCTCCTTAGAACCCCAAGTCCATCCATCTGCTCTGTGTACGTCTTGCCAAGTGGTCCACCTCCAGGTATCGTCCAGCTCTACAACTCTCTACCTTGATCAACGCTGTCCGTCATCTGCAACCAACACAACGAGGTACAGGCATAGCCCATACAGGGGTGAGTATAACGATACTCAGCAGGGACCCCGAGACCCTCAAGGTCTCACAATATCCAACCAGGATAAACCAAAAATAAAGATACAACCACGAAGTATCAACCAACCCTACTTAGATATATGCCCATACATATACTTAAGTTATCAATCACAGTCCGACTCCAACTCTCGAGCCCAAGCACAAACCATTCCACAAAGGAAGTAAATTCAATCACCACAATGATAATTTTTGAAAGACATGACTCATATCACATAGGTATACATCTTTTAAAGAGTGATAGAGATGATCAGATGTAGTCACTGATTCATCTAAGTTGTCAGACCCACAAAGGATACAGGACCAGCTAAGCTGTCAGACCCACATAAGATACAAGATCAGCGATTCTGTTAGACCCACATAGGATACAGGAACAGAAGTCAGAACTGTTGGACCCACAGAGGATCCTGGTACAGTAGTCATCGCTGTCGAACCCACTGAGGATTCCGGTACAGTATCGTTGCTGTTGAACCCACAGAGGATTCTGGTACAGAAGTCATCACTGTCGAACCTACAGAGGATCCTAGTACATTATCATCGCTGTCGAACCCATGGAAGATCCTGCCATCTTAGTCGCAGCCGGCCCTAGGGTTCCCGCACATAGCACGCTCGATTCCGGGAGGGTCCGCTCCTCGAGCCAAGTGTCGATACATCAACTACCATGTCATCCCAAGTAGATTTATCACGAAGGTCCACCATGTCATAGGGGGATAAACCAAACAAAATGTGTCCAAGACATTGAGTACAAGACGACCAATCCTTTTACCAAATAGTACACAAAGTGTTGGAATATGGTATATGCCATGTAGTCAGTCCTCGGGTACTGCCCGTGTCCAACGACCTGTGTCGAAAGGCTGATCATGTAGGAAAGTAAGTACATGACATGTGGTATGGTTACACGTCGTGTCTATGCAACTAGGTTGGCTCCGTGTATGCTGGAAATGTGCCCGTACACGGCCTCAACCCATGTTCTCCAAACCGTGTAACTGGTATACGGGGTAGCCCGTGCCACTGGCCATGCCTGGCTGTGTGGTGGAGTACATGCCCATGTACTCCACCCCGTGTCCGTGTATCTACGGGATACACGCCGAGTCCCATGAAGCCACTTCTGCCTTTCTGTGAAGAGAATACACGCCATGCCTCTTGGCTGTGTATTGCTGCCCGTGTCTGTGTATTTCCCAGAATACACACCATGCCTCGCGAAGTCTCCTATATCATTCTGTGTGGAGAGTACACACCGTGTGATCAGGGTCACACACCGTGTGTTACTTGTCTATCGTCCGAAACTGAAGCCACAAAATTCTTGTACTACACGACATGTTCGTCTGAAGTACACGCTGTGTATTCTAGAATTTTCCAAAAACGACACCTCTGGCCAGCGTGCCTCTCCTGACGCCCATTCTTCGTTTCGATGGACTGATCGCCACAAAACCGTAGACTTTAGTTTGCCCTGATGTTTCGAAGTCATCTCCGGTGTTTTCGGGCCTCCAATCGGCTCTGAAAATACGATTTGATTGACCTGCTCAAAGAATGGTCGAAGAACAGTCCTACCCGTTCCGGTCCGATCCATCGGCCGCTATCGTCGCTGAACCTCCACTAGGTCGTTGTGATGTTGGGTCTTCATTCTGGGATCATTGCATCGCAAAACAATCCCGCAACAATCCTTTGTTCGTCACCCATGAAGAACGCAAAGAACACACCACAAGAAGAAAATATGGTGGAGGAATCAGGCCATGTTAGTTTGGTCCAGTCCCTCCACTTTAGTTTGATAGCAAGCGGTTCATGTGCAATAAAACAACTTATAAAGAACAAGTATAACGTTGATCATTCAACACCCCCTACCTCGATTCCGGTAAACGTTTTTGAAGGCGTGGGAAAAGAATTCAAAGACTTCGTCGTATGTTGCGCCCGTCACATGCCACCGATCCCGGGTTCGAGCGTTGTCCTCATTCTTCGTTGGACACGGTGCGTTCTTCGTTGGAGAGGACGTCATTCTTCATTGGAGAGGAAATTCTCCACCAAGAATCTCCCGAGTCTTCTCTCAAAGTTCCCCACAGAGAAACACCAACCAACATAAAATAATAGAGAAGCTATTATTTTATGGTTGCCAAGCATTCCCCAAAAGAATTCAAAAGAATTCAAATTAATTAATCAATTGGCATTAATTAATTCCTAGGTGTGTTGGCACCATAATGAGGGAAGGTGGAAAGTTTTAAGAGTCTCCCCCATTAATGGGGAGCTCAAGGGTTTAAAAGAGGGGTTAAGGGGGTTCAAGCTAGTGGGCCCCACCCAGTTATATCCTCCCAAGGGAGGTTAGGGTGTGGTGGGCCCCACCTCTAACCTCCACTTGGTGGTTTTAACCACCAACCAAATAAAAATATGTTACACATATTTTTACTTAATTTTATTTAGAATCCCCAAAAATTAACTTCCAACCTCGATAAAATGCAACTACGGTAAAAGTCTCCTTAAGCAAATACCGGTGCTTCGAGTTCAACGGTGTCCTCAGATTTCAATTCCAAGCATCAGTTTAAAATATATAAAATCCCACATGTACGTTTACTGAACGTACCTGAGAAAAACTTCAGAAATTGATTTTGGGCACACCGGGCCTTGGAATCAAGCGTCGTCAGAAACTACGGACTCGTAAAAATTCCTTGTATTTAAAAAAAAAATTCATGGAATTTCCAGGTCTTTACAGTTGATGACACTATCATGAAACCCGCTTGATGAGATATTGAGACAAAGAATTTTATTACACATTGAGCGTTCGTATGTGGATGTCGTTGTTGTGACTTTAAGTTTTTTCTCTTGGGTGCCTTAACCCGTTGCTAGACAGTACTCTTGGACTTTAGGCAAGCCCGCTTAATGCCAGTGAGAAAGAATCCTAGAGGGTCACACACTAAGTGTTACTGGTGGTCTCAATTAAATTCTATTTGAATTTTAATTAATAGAATACATATTATTCTCAATATAGGGGAATAATTTTATTCAAGTTAAATTGATTGCATAAATTAAATAAATATTTATTCACTGGATTATGGGTAAAATATATTTATTTGTTTTATTGAACATTTAATAAATATTTATTTACTAGTTTGTAAATAAAATATTTATTTAAGAGAATAAATTATTTATTTATTTATTCAGGTGTTCAATAAATGGAAGTGAAATTCGAGCGGACCAAGGATAGTCTGATAGTAAAATAATTATTTGCAAGATGGTAAATAATTATTTAACTAGTTGGAACAAATTAAAATAATAATAACGGTGCCATTATTTTGTGACGTGGAATTTTATTTATAATTCCATTTTGGGAAAGTTGGTGCACCATAATTAAAAACGCAGTATTATTATTAAAAGGATGGATTTCCTCTAAGGTTATGAATGTATTTAATTGTTGTTACACAATTAAATATTGTAACCAAAGCCCCATGTTGATAAATAGATACATATTTCTATTGTTCCATGTACCGAACTGCACGTCCGGTGAATTGAGAATTGTTGAGCTAAATGATTTCTCTCTTGAATCCTCTTCCTGCCCCTCTTAAGAACGAGAGACATTTTTCAAGACTGAAGAACAAGTGATCAAGAATGACCGACACAAGACACACGCTTTGCCTCCCTAGAACCTGGAGAACGAGTGGTGTTGCTTGGAGGCTATCGGAGCACATGTAGATCACTACTAGATGGATTCTGGCTTGGATCCTCGCAAGCGCAACGAGACAATCTGGAAGGGTCACTCCGGGCGATCAAAATCATCAATGAAGAAAGTACTGAAGATCAATGTATTCTTTTCTTTATGAAATTAATTAAATTAATTATAAACATGATGTGTAAGATCCTCTCTAAAGGTTTCAGGACTCTTAATTATTTATCTAAATCTTTGATTATATTCCATGGAGACTGGCGTTCATCGTCCTATTGATCCCGGAATAATCCTTGATCATGGTAAAAATTAAAGTTGGGCAGGGGCCCAACCATGCTTCCGCTGCGCTCAGAACCTACAAGTGGTATCAGTGCAGTTACATCATAGTTTATAATTATTTAAATAATTCATCGATGATTTACGATTTAATAATTTAGTTTGTCAATTGAAGGTTAATCATTCTTGTAATCTAATTTCAAGATCTATTCTCCCTCTTTTCATTTCTCGCAGATTTCACAGAAACAAATGATATTTAATTAAAATTAAAACGGAGAACTCATCAGGAGGCGCCGGCGATTCTACCTAAGTGACACGAAAGTACACATCGTGTGTTCGGACTTACACGCTGTGTTCTCTTCCATACACACCGTGTTCTCTGCCATATACACTGTGTAATCTGGACTACACTCAGTGTAGTCCTGTTCAACGCATTGGGAGTAATTCGACAATTACTCAAGCCATGTGCATTTATTGCACGTGGTGTGGTTAATTATACACCATGTTTGACCGGGACAGATAGACACACACTTATCGGATTACACACCATGTGTTCCACTGCACATGGCATGTAGTCCCTTCAGGTCAGGGGGGAAAACCATGTATCCCATACACGACTAATATGACCAGTAAACGTGTAATGCAGAGACAACACGACATGTAACCCACTGTACATGCTATGTACTCCAAAATTTCTAAAGTATACTTCACACACTGAGTCCCTAGGCATGTACTTCGGGACAGACAGTGAAGGTAGTACATGCCGTGTAGTCAGAACTACACGTCGTGTACTTTACTAGATTACACAAAGTTAAAACATTAATGTTTGTGTAATGTTCAGAACTACACATCATGTATAAATCATACTATAGGTTGTTACTCTATGCATTAAAACTTCTTTTATGCCATATGTCATAAGAGTATGACAGTACGCACTACTAAAAATTTGGCCTATAGCGACCGCCAATGGTGGTCGCTTTTGGCCCGATGTTGTAGGCCTACAGTGACCGCCAATGGTGGTCGCTGAAGCTGGCCGAAATTCCGGCCTACAGCGACCACCATTGGTGGTCACTGAAGCTAGCCAAAATGCTGGCCTACAGCGACCACCACTGGCAATCGCTATTTGTCTGAAGCGACCACCAATAGCGGTCGCTGTTGAGGTTAGCAGGAAACCTATAGCGACCTCCTGCGGCGGTCGCTAAACTAGAATTTGTTTTTTAAAATTTCATGGTACAAAATAAAAAAAACAGGATATAAATCATAAAAAATGAAAAACAAATCCAAACACCATAAACATCAAGATCATCATAAACAATAAATGATAGATGTGCTTCAACGATCCATAACCATCTGCTTTAGAAACCTATAATAAGATACAAAGAAAACAACTAAAAAACCAAACGTAAATTTGACATATTTATTCAGTTATTATATATATATAATAAAATGAAATATGACATCTCATGGGTGCTATAATAATTTAAAACCTCCAATTTAAGAAATGTTATCATTTTAGGATTTTGTTTTCTTGTTTTGGAGTATTTGCTTTAGTTTCTGAAAGTGTTTTGTTGTCTAAAAAGGAATGTTTTCCACGTGCACTGTAAGTATAATGGACATGTCATCTCCTCCTACATTCATGAATAATATTTCTATTGTTTTCGTGAGGTTTCAGGTCATTCGGAGCACGTTTGCTTTGAATTCGACCGTGACACGCCGTTTTGGTTTTTATGACTCCGGAAACGCATTTCCGATCGCCGCGGTCAAATGACACATCTTATTGACATGTCGTCTATCCGAAAATTTTACAATTCACACCATGGTTTTTTTGTATGATTTCATGGCATTCTGAGGTCATTCGGGTGGTTTTGACCACCCAACGCGCCCTTTTAGAGTGCGCCGAACTGCTGAAAACGACACATTCGGTTGTACCGCGCGCACCGCACGTCCGATGGACGTTACTTCTACCCCTACATGTCAATAATAATATTACTATTGTTTTTGTGTGGTTTCAGGTCATTCGGATCACGTTTTCTCTGAATTCGATCCTGACATGCCGTTTTGGTCTTTTATGACTCTGAAAACGCGTTTCCAGTCACCGCGGTCAAACGAAACCTCCGATTGACATTCTGTCTACCCAAACATTTCAAAATTCACACCACGGTTGTTTTTTTATGATTTCATGGCATTCTGAGGTCGTTCGGGTGGTTTTGACCACCCAACGTGCCCTTTTAGAGCGCGCCGAACTGATGAAAATGATGCATTTGGTCATACTGCATGTACCGCATGTCCAATGGATGTGCTGTCTCCTACTACATGTCACGAATAATATTTCTATTATTTTTGTGCGGTTTTAGGTCATTCGAAGCATGTTTTCTCTGAATTCGACCGTCACACGCCGTTTTGGTCTTTTATGACTCTGAAAACGTGTTTTCGGTCACCGCGGTCAAATGATACCTCCGATTAACGTGCCTTCTATTCGACCATTTCAAAATTCACACCACAGTTGTTTTTGTATAATTTCATGGCATTCCAAGGTCATTTGGCTGGTTTTGACCACCCAACATGCCCTTTTAGAGCTCGCCGAACTACTGAAAATGATACATTCGGTCGTACCGTGCGCACCGCATGTACGATGGATGTGTCGTCTCCTCCTAAATGTCACAAATAATATTAATATTGTTTTTGTGTGGTTTCAGGTCATTCAGAGAACGTTTACTCTGAATTCGACTGTGACACGCCGTTTTGGTCTTTTATGACTCCAGAAACGCGTTTCCGGTCACCGTGGTCAAACGACACCTCTGATTGATATGATGTCTACCTAAACATTTTAAAATTTATACTACAGTTGTTTTTGTATGATTTAATGGAATTCTGAGTTCGTTCGGGTGGTTTTGACCACCCAACACGCCCTTTTAGAGCGCGCCGAACTACTGAAAAAGACACATTCGGTCGTACCGCGTGCACCGCATGTCCGATGGGCATTCCATCTCCTCCTACATGTCACGAATAATATTTATATTTTTTTCATGTGGTTTCAGGTCATTCGGATCATGTTTTCTCTAAATTCGACCGTCACACGCTGTTTTGGTCTTTTATGACTCCGGAAACGCGTTTCCGGTCACCGAGGTCAAAGAACACCTCCGATTGATGTGCTTTCTGCCCGAACATTTCAAAATTCACATCATGGTTGTTATAATATTATTTCATGGCATTCCAAGGTCGTTCGGGTGATTTTGACCACCGAACGCGCCCTTTCAGAGCGCGCCGAACTGCTGAAAACGACACATTCAGTCGTACCGCACACACCGCATGTCCGATGGATATGTCATCTCCTCTTACATGTCATGAATAATATTCCTATTGTTTTCATGTGGTTTTAGGTCATTCGGATCATGTTTTCTCTGAATTCGACCGTCACATGCCGTTTTGGTCTTTTATGACTCCGAAAACGTGTTTCCAGTCACTGCGGTCAAACGATACCTCCGATTGACATGCCTTATGCCCGAGCATTTCAAAATTTACACCACGGTTGTTTTAATATGATTTCATGGAATTCCGAAGTCGTTCGGGTGGTTTTGAATTCCCAACACGTCCTTTTAGAGCACGCCGAACTGCTGAAAACTACACATTAGGTTGTATCGCGCGCACTGCACGTCCAATGGACGTGCAGTCTCCTCCTACATGTCACGAATAATATTCCTATTGTTTTTGTGTGGTTTCAGGTCATTTGGAGCACATTTATAGAACCAAAACCATGGGCCATGTGCTATGAGTTTCACCAATGATAGACTTGAATGGATTGAAACCATCTGTTGCCAATCCCAATCGGACATTACGAACATCTTTAGCAAAGTCGGGATGTCTCTTATCAAAATCCTTCCATGCATGAGAGTCTGCCGAGTGGGTTAACATATCACTTTCATGAAATCTTTCTGCATGCCATCTCATTAAATTAGAAACTTTAGATGACATAAAAAATCTTTTCAACAACGGTTTAAGGGGAAAGTAACACATTTGCTTTACGACAATCAGTTTCCCCTGTATCAGAATCTGACTTTGATGAGTCTGATTTCCCCAGTTCTCTTTCCACCTGGAATGTAAAGACCCGTAAAATTCAAGGAAATTTTTTTTCTTAATTTTCTTTGGGATTTTACAAGAACGCAGTTTCTGACGGCACTTGATTCCGAGGCCCGGTGTGCCCGGAATTTCTATCCGAAGTTTAGCTCGGGTATGTTCAGTGAACAAACGAGCGGGAATTCCTATCTTTTGAACCGGTGCTCGGAATCAAATTCCGAGGGCACTGATGGAACCGCAGTGCTGGTAATTGCTTAGGAACGCCTTTTCTGGAGTTGCATTTTCTCATTATGAATTGTTTAAATTTATGGATTAAGTGTTAGTGAAATAAAATTTTTGTTAAGAATTTTATTTCTCTTCTCCATGAGTTAGAACCTAAGTGTAGGAGTTAGGGTGGGACCCACTGTTTGTTAGTTTCTCTTGTGTGAATTAAAGGTGAGGTGGGGCCCACACGAGCCCCCACCTTTTCAATTTCCTTAACTCCCTAACTCCACTTAACCCCCCACTTAAGTTGTGTAACTCTTTTGACTTTTCCTCTCCTCTCATTAAGTATGCCAACATAACAATTTAATTAATTTAAGTTTTGAATTTTTGAATTGTGGCATGAGTTAATAAAATAAGGGTGAGCCTTATTTTATTTTGGTTGGATGTTGTGTATGGACAATTGAGGAGAGAGCTCTTAGGTGTTTCATCTTCATCACGAAGAACACCAACACTTCGACGAAGAACACCATGACTTCGACGAAGAACGCCGTCACCGTAAGAAGAGATCGACGTGCCGTCTCTTCTCCTCTTCGCAGCCGGTGTGTTTCCGAAGATCGACGATGCAACCTCTTTTGATCTTTTTCCCGTGTCAACGAAAAGGAGACGCCACTTCCTCCTCGGGCGTTCTCCGTCAACTTACGGAGCTTCACCTCGCGATGTCGTTTTCCGCGGCGAACCCCCGTTCTAGCTACGCTCAAGGTAGGGGTTATTTAATTATTTCATTCGTGAATTCTACTTTGTCGTCCTTCATGAATTTACGACCAGTTTCTATCAATTAACGAGAGGGGGCCGGACCACACAAACATGACCGACCCTCCTCCAATTTGAATGTTGTTTCTAATATGGTTGGGACGGAATGGCGTGGTGCCGTCGCACCACGCGGGATCGTACGACAAGTAATGCGCGGCGCCGTCGCGCCGTGCCGTGAAGTTGAACAAGGACGCAATGCCGTCGCGCCACGTCGAAGAAAACCGAAAACACCGCGGCCGGAGCAGGGCCGCGGCGGAGGGGCGCGGTGCCGTCGCACCGCGCCGGACGAACCAGGTCGTGGCGGAACAGGGTGACCGGCGGCCGGTGTCGGCGAAGGAGGAAGGACCGGCCGTCGCCGGTCCTTGTTGGAAGAACCGGCCGGCCGGTGCGGGCCGGACGGACAAAGGGAAAACTGGGGGAATTAATTCCCCAGGCCAGCCAAGCTAGCGGCCCCATTAATGGGGCCGCGGTTACAGGGAAACTGGGGGGGCAGCGTCACCCCCCCCGCGAGCCGGAACGGCTCGGCCGCTTGGCCGAGGCAGCTGGCGCCAGCGCGCCGGGTCTCCGGCCAGGGCGGGCCGGGCCGACCTGGACCCGGTTCGGGTCGACCCGTTTCGGGCCGACCGGGGGGTCCCGGGCCGGGTCGGTCCGGGCCCGAAACCCCCATTTTCGGACCATCTACGGTCTTTTGCCCATAACTTGGGATACAGACCTCCGATTGATGCACCGTCAGTTGTGATGCGATCCTTGAATCGATACGGTCGTTTTGGTATATCACACTCAAGGTTTCTCATTACTTTGGGTTTGGACGAGTTGGTTCGTACACGAAACCAACCGGGCCCTCGGAGCGGAAACACTCATAACTTGAGCTCCGGACGTCCGATTGACGTGTCGTCGACTTTGTTGGATTCCTCTTAGTGAGATAGATATTTTGGATTACTCTGCCTGAGGTTTGGACGCAGGTGGAGTATGGTCGGGTTGGTTTTTCCTTAAAAACCAACCGGGCTCCTGGAACGTTTTAGCCAATAACTCTCAGACCGGGCGTCCGATCGACGTGCCGTCTGCGACGTTGAGTTCCTGTTGACGATACGGAACTTTTGGATACATCAACTCTAGACTATGTGTCAGTTGATGTATCAGCCTCTCGGCTCGTGGAGCGGACCCTCCCGAACGAGCTTGCTGTGTGCGGGAACCCTAGAGCTGGCTGCGTTTGCTACTGTGACGACGACGACTGTACAGAAATCCTCAGTGGATTCGACGGCGACGACTACAAAACTCAGCGATCCTATGTGGATCAGTGCTACCAATCTTATGTGGGTCCGATCCTGTGTGGGTCCGATCCTGTGTGGGTCAGCGCTCAGCGGTTCTGTGTGAGCCAGTGCCTACAGATCTTGTGTGGGTCCGATCCTGTGTGGGTCATTACGGGGGTTAGTTACCTATCGATCCTGTGTGGGTTAGACCCTTCCTGGGTCATTGCGGGGGTTAGTACCTATCGATCCTTTGTGGGTCCGACGACTTAGATGAATCAGTGGATATATCTGATCATCTCTATCACCATACGAAGAAGTATACCTGTGTGAGCTGAATCCTGTTTACTTTCCTTTGTGGATTGTGTTGTGCTATCCTGTGTGGATTTACGTTTTTCCTTCCTGTGTGGACTGGGTTGTACTTGAGCTTGTGTGTTGGAGCCGAGTGAGAATTGATGACTTAGGTATATGTATGGGCATATACCTAAGCCATGTAGGATGTTACTTCGTGATTGTATCTTTCCTTTGTGGTTTATCCTTTGTGGATTCTGGGAGACCTTTGGGGGTCTCGGGGTCCCTACTGAGTAGCTTATACTCACCCCTGCACGGACTATGCCCGCACTACATTGTGTTGGTTGCAGACGACAGATAGCGCTGATCGTGGTGGAGGCTTGCGGAGCAGGACAGTACCTGGAGGTGGACCACTGGGTGGGATGTACTCGGAGCGATCGGCTGGACCCGAGGAGCAGTGGAAGCTATCTGTACCCACCCTTCAGGTGGGATTTCCAGTGGACGACTCAATGTTGCGCCTTTACTTTTCAGTTGCTGTTTTCCCTTTCGAGTTGTACTTTACTTTCAGTTTGGGTTTGTATTCGGGCCCACTTACTTTCCGCACTTACTGTTGTACCAGCTTTTACTTAGTGTTTACTTCTGCCTGCTTACTCTGTGGTGTTTGTTGTTTACTTTACAAAGGCAATGCCTTCCCTTTACCGGGATTTACTCCTTAGTGCTAATCGCCAGCCCCTGGCCTATGGAAGGGGGGCTTGGGGTAGTCACGGCACGGGCCCCGAGGACGGGTTGTGACAAATTGGTATCAGAGGAGTTCGGTTCTACCGCAAAACTTGGGACTCTGATCTTTTTCTATGTGAAGCAATAGTGTTTAGCGTATTGGGTGTGGTTATCAGTCCAGGGAGTCCAGTGTTGGTGTGGTGGCCGACGTATCCGTACACCAAGACCCTGAATTCTGACTTCCGACTTAATGCACGAAAACATTGATTGCATGTGTGTTTCAAGTTTTCTTTGTGATTACTTTTTATCAGCTCACCAGGTATACTGTTCTGACCGTGGTGCACCTGTTTCCTTTTCAGGATGGCCCCACGACGACAGCCAGCTAGGGTTCCGAGAGTTGAGCGTGACGACAGCCCACCGAGCGATGAGACCTCGGTGCAGAGCCCTTTGTCAGCAGTGGCACCGACAGTAGCTCTACCCGCCGAGCCACCGATGCTTCCAGCCCCAACCGCTGACGATGCACGTCACCTTAGTGCACTGCATGAGTTCCAGTGCCAGCGACCGCCCAGGTTCTGCGGGGAGACGGACCCCCAGGTAGTCGAGGACTGGCTGGAGGTAGTGGTACGAGTTTTTCGGTTAGTGAGTACACCAGCAGACCTCATGGTGATCCTCACAGCGAGCCTACTACACGCAGCAGCGGGCCGATGGTGGAGCTTGATGCTCCAGGTGCACGATGATGCATCTCTTCTCTGGACGGACTTTGAGAGCCTCTTCCGCTCAGAGTTCGTCCTAGCCACCCTCCGTGCAGTACGCATCCAGGAGCTTCTTCACCTGCGGCAGGGCAGCATGACAGTCGCCCAGTACTCAGCGAGATTTACCGATCTCTCGCGCTACTCTACAGACATGGTACGGGGCCCATTCTTCCGGGCCTGGACCTTTGAGCAGGGATTGAGACACGAGATCAGAGCATCGCTGATCTCCTTCAGCATTCCGACTCAGAAAGGAGTACTAGAGCGAGCCCTTTTGATCGAGAGCTTTCTTGCTGAGTCTACACCAGCACCGAGACCCACCGCAGGGCGGCACGTAGCAGAGTATTATGTAGCAGGCAGATGACGGATGACACATGGGTCCAGGAAGACCAGACCCTCAGGCAGACGACCTCAGGACACTGGCTCAGCAGTGCGGGGCACACAACACGGATCCAGTCTTTCGAGAGTCAGGCAGTGCTACTCATGCGGCGGGCAGGGCCACATGGCTCGTGACTGCCCGACCCGCCTTGCCGAGGAGCAGCAGATGGTTGAGGGGCCACCGAGGTAGAGGTAGAGGGTCGACCGTGGCGGTCCGCAGGGAGTAGGTGGACGAGGCAGAGGAGCTGACGGAGTAGCAGGTGGTGGGAAACGCTTTGAGGCTTTACCACCACCACCACCAGGAGGTCCACCCCGACCACAGGGAGCTGGAGGGCAGAGACAGGCACAACTCCAGGCAGCAGAGGCCTACGACCACGGCGCGCCCGAGTTGATTCGAGGTACTATCTGTGTCTATTCCACCTTTGCTGCAGTACTTATAGACACAGGAGCGAGTCATTCTTTCATAGCCGCTGCCCTTGTTCGGAGCTCGGAGATTCCGACAGAGTCGTTGGCTCAATCCTTACGGCTAGAGACTCCTACGGGAGAAGACTCGATGATTACGCACTGGTGCCGATAGCGTGAGCTTACTCTAGGAGGCGAGAGCTTCGGCTGGGATCTTCTTGTAGCGGCGTCGAGGCCTTACGACGTCATCTTGGGCATGGATTGGTTGTCTACATTCCATGCACATATTGACTGTATTAGGCGCAAGGTGCGATGTGTACGCACCGACGGGAGCAGGTTCACCTTCACCGGAGAGAAGGGAGCCTTTGCAGCACAGGATGGACTCTCGCAGAGGAGAGGACAACCCATCACTCATCAGTTGGCTAGCCTCATCCTAGGAGAAGTTGACATGCGAAGTCCTAGTTTTCTTGCAGTGGTGGATCAGTATGCGGACATTTTTCCAAACGACGTTCCAGGGATACCTCCTCATAGAGAGGTAGACTTTTATATTGACCTATACCTAGGACAACCCCGATATCGACTCCAGCATATCAGATGGCCCCCGCTGAGCTTCGAGAGCTCCGAGTACAGTTAGAGGACTTACAGGGCAAGGGTTTCATCCGACCCAGTGTTTCACCCTGGGCTTCCCCGATATTGTTCGCCAAGAAGGCGGACGGGAGCTTGCAACTTTGTGTCGACTATCGTCGCCTAAACCAGGTGACGGTGAGGAACAAGTATCCGCTATTGAAGATTGATGACCTCTTCGATCAGCTCAAGTAAGCACGGTGGTTCTCGAAGATAGACCTCTGGTCAGGCTATCATCAACTCAGAGTTCGAGATGAGGACGTGCAGAAGATGGCCTTCAGGTGTCGGTATGACCACTATGAGTTCTTGGTTATGCCATTCGGTGTAACCAATGCTCCAACAGTGTTCATGGCCCTCATGAACAGGATCTTTCAGCTATATCTCGATCGATTTGTCGTGGTCTTCATCGACGACATTTTGATTTACTCGACGACTGGGGAGGAGCACGCCTACCAATTACGGGTTGTACTAGACACACTCTGAGAGCACCAGCTTTATGGTAAGCTCTCAAAGTGTCAGTTCTGGATACGCGAGGTCCACTTCTTGGGACACGTCATCTCTGAGGCAGGAGTTGCAGTGGATCCTGCGAAGATCAAGGCAATGTTAGCTTGGGAGCCAACCAGGAGCGTGACGGAGGTGCGGAGTTTCTTGGGACTAGCTAGATACTACCGGAGATTTGTGCCAGACTTCTCCAGAGTTGCGGCACCACTCTCAGCTTTGAAGAAGAAGGGGAAACCCTTTGTGTGGTCAGACAGTTGTCAGCAGAGCTTCCAGGAGTTGAGACAGATATTGACCAGCGCACCTATCTTGAGGTTGCCTGAGGAGGGAGTAGGGTACGTAGTCTAATGCGATGCATCAGGGACCAGACTCAGATGTGTCCTGATGCAGGAGCGGGCCGTGATCTCCTATGGATCACGTCAGTTGATGCCGCATGAGCAGAACTACGCTACCCATGACCTGGAGTTAGCAACAGTGGTCTTCGCTCTGAAGACATGGCGACACTACCTAATGGGCGAGCGCTTTACAGTCTTTTCTGACCATTAGAGTCTCAAGTACATATTCTCTCAAAAGGACCTGAATCCGAGACAGCGGCGATGGCTCGAGTTCCTCCAGGACTATGACTTTGAGATAGTCTATACTCCTAGGAAGGGGAATGTGGTAGCCGATGCTCTCAGCAGGAGGACGGGCATTCAGCTACTTGAGGAGGCGACATAGCAGCTAGCCTATTTGCTAATATCCTTTGTGGATAGAGATGGTGTAGCCTTCCTCCAGTCTCTCAAAGTCACTCCTCCACTACTACAGCGGGTCAGAGAGGCACAGCATGGGGACACTGACTGTGAGACGCGGCGTGCACAAATATCCTCTAGACAGGCACCTGATGGTTTCTCCTTTGGATCAGAGAACGACGTCCTTTTCAGAGGACGTACCTTGGTACCAGTTGATTTACGGGAGGAGGTGCTGAGAGAGTTTCACACTTCTCCTTTGGCGGTACATCCTGGAGTCGTGAAGATGTACCAGGATCTCAGACGACAGCACTGGTGGCCGGGCATGAAGAAGGCTGTGGCAGAGTTCATTTCTCGATGCCTCACTTGCCAGTAGGTGAAGGCAGAGCATCAGGTACCAGCAGGCTTGGAGCATCCCTTGGAGGTCCCGGAGTGGAAGTGGGATGGGATATCTATGGACTTCATTACTGGACTTACATGCACTTCCAGAGGTCACGACTCCATCTGGGTGATTGTCGACCGACTCACCAAGTCGGCTCACTTCATACCCATCATAGAGAAGGGCTCAGTGGAGAGCTTGGGATGTCTCTACATTCAGGAGATTGTACATCTTCACGGTGTTCCATCATCTATCGTCTCCGATCGAGATGCTCGCTTTACTTCCCGGCTTTGGAAAGGGTTGTAGGAGGCGTTCGGGACACAGCTACGTCTGAGCACAGCCTTTCACCCTCATACAGACGGTCATACGGAGAGGACCATTCAGACTTTCGAGGACATGCTCCGCGCATGCGTCCTCGACTTTGGTCGTAGCTGGGAGGACCACCTACCCTTGGTGGAGTTCGCGTACAACAACAGCTACCACTCCACCATCGGGATGGCACCATACGAGGTGTTGTACGGCCGACCTTGCAGATCTCCTTTGTGCTGGACAGACCCTGGGGAGTCAGCACTTGTGGGACCGGAGATGGTTCAGGCCACGACAGAGAAGGTCCAGGTCATCCAGGAGCGGATGAGGACAACTCAGAGCTGGCAGAAGTCTTATGCTGACAGGAGGCAGAGGCCACTAGAGTTCGAGAATGGCGACCACGTCTTTTTCCGTGTCTCACCTCAACGTGGATTACAGAGATTTGGCCGAGGCGACAAGTTGTCTCCACGCTTCATCGGACCGTTCCAGGTCCTCAGCAGGATTGGCGAGGTGGCTTATCGCCTGGCTCTACCACCTCAATTGCACCGGGTGCACGACGTCTTCCACATATCTCAACTGAGGAGATACGTGCACGACCCGATGCATATCATTGATCATGGGGAGCTTGGCGTTGACGATGGGGCGGCTTTTGCGGAGGTTCCAGTGGAGATCAAGGATCGACAGGAGCGGGGTCCTACGTGGACGGTCGATTCCTCTAGTGCGCATCAGATGGCAGCACGAGAACCTCCAGGAGATCACTTGGGAGAAGGAGGCTCAGATGCGTACTCAGTACCCACATTTGTTTCCCTAGATTATGATGTATCTTTACGGGGACGTAAAGCCCTGAGGTGGGAGTAATGTAAAGACCCGTAAAATTCAAGGGAATTTTTTTCTTAATTTTCTTTGGGATTTTACAAGAATGCAGTTTCTGACAGCACTTGATTCCGAGGCCCGGTGTGCCCAGAATTTCTATCCGAAGTTTAGATCGGGTACGTTCAGTGAACGAACGAGCGGGAATTCCTATCTTTTGAACCAGTGCTCGGAATCGAATTCCGAGGGCACCGATTGAACCGTAGTGCCGGTAATTGCTTAGGAACGCCTTTTCTGGAGTTGCGTTTTCTCTTTATGAATTGTTTAAATTTGTGGATTAAGTGTTAGTGAAATAAAATTTTCGTTAAGAATTTTATTTCTCTTCTCCATGAGTTAGAACCTAAGTGAAGGAGTTAGGGTGGGACCCACTGTTTGTTAGTTTATCTTGTGTGGATTAAAGGTGAGGTGGGTCCCACACGAGCCCCCACCTTTTCAATTTCCTTAACTCCCTAACTCCACTTAACCCCCCACTTAAGTTGTGTAACTCTTTTGACTTTTCCTCTCCTCTCATTAAGTATGCCAACATAACAATTTAATTAATTTAAGTTTTTAATTTTTGAATTGTGGCATGAGTTAATAAAATAAGGGTGGGGCCATATTTTATTTTGGTTGGATGTTGTGTATGGACAATTGAGGAGAGAGATCTTAGGTGTTTCATCTTCATCAGGAAGAACACCAAGACTTCGACGAAGAACACCAAGACTTTGACGAAGAACGCCGTCACCGTAAGAAGAGATCAACGTGCCGTCTCTTCTCCTCTTCACAGCCGGTGTGTTTTCCGAAGATCGACGACGCAACCTCTTTCGATCTTCTTCCTGTGTCAATGAAAAGGAGACGCCACTTCCTCCTCGGGCGTTCTCCGTCAACTTATGGAGCTTCACCTCGCGACGTCGTTTTCCGCGGCGAACCCCCGTTCTAGCTACGCTCAAGGTAGGGGTTATTTAATTATTTCGTTCGTGAATTCTACTTTGTCGTCCTTCGTGAATTTACGACCAGTTTCTATCAATTAACGAGAGGGGGCCGGACCACACAAACACAACCGACCCTCCTCCAATTTTAATGTTGTTTCTAATATGGTTGGGACGGAATGGCGTGGTGCCGTCGCACCACGCGGGATCATACGACAAGTAATGCGCAGCGCCGTCGCACCATGCCGTGAAGTTGAACAAGGAAGCGACGCCGTCGTGCCGTGTCGAAGAAAACCGAAGACACCACGGCCGGAGCAGGGCCGCAGCGGAGGGGTGCGGTGCCGTCGCACCGCGACGGACGAACCAGGCCGCGGTCGGTTCCGGACCGTGGCGGAGCAGGGTGACCGGCGGCCGGTTCCGGGCCGCCGGTGTTGGCGAAGGAGGAAGGACCGGCCATCGCCGGTCCTTGTTGGCAGAACCGGCTGGCCGGCTGGACAAAGGGAAAACCGGGGGAATTAATTCCCCTGGCCGGCCAAGCTAGCGACCCCATTAATGGGGCCGCAGTTACAGGGAAATTGGGGGGGCAGCGTCCCCCCCCCGCGAGCCGGAACGGCTCGGCCGCTTGGCCGAGGCAGCTGGCGCCAGCGCACCGAGTCGCTGGCTGGGGTGGGCCGCGCCGGACCAGGCCGACCTAGACCCGGGTCGGGTCGACCGGGGGGTCCCGGGCTGGGTCGGTCCGGGCACGAAACCCCCGTTTTCAGACCGTGTACGGTATTTTGCCCATAACTTGGGCTACAGACCTCCGATCGACGCACCATCAGTTGTGATGAAATTCTTGAATCGAGACGGTCATTTCGGTATATCACACTCAAGGTTTCGGATTACTTTGGGTTCAGCCGAGTTGGTTCGTACACGAAACCAACCGGGCCCTCGGAGCGGAAACACTCATAACTTGAGCTCCGGACGTCCGATTGACATGTCTTCGACTTTGTTGGATTCCTCTTAGTGATACAGATCTTTTGGCTTTTTCCGCCCGAGGTTTGGACGCAGGTGGAGTATGGTCAGGGTGGTTTTTCCTTAAAAACCAACCGGGCTCTTGGAACGTTTTAGCCAATAACTCTCAGACCGGGCGTCCGTTCGACGCGCCGTCTGCAACGTTGAGTTCCTATTGATGATACAGAACTTTTGGATACATCAACTCTGGACTATGTGTCAGTTGATGTATCAGCCTCTCGGCTCGTGGAGCGGACCCTCCCGAGCGAGCTTGCTGTGTGCGGGAACCCTAGAGCTGGCTGCGTTTGCTACTGTGACGACGATGACTGTACAGAAATCCTCAGTGGATTCGATGGTGATGACTAAAACACTCAGCGATCCTATGTGGCTCAGTACTACCGATCCTGTGTGGGTCCGATCCTGTGTGGGTCCAATCCTGTGTGGGTCAGCGCTTAGCGGTTCTGTGTGAGCCAGCGCCTACAGATCCTACTTGGGTCCGATCCTGTGTGGGTCATTGCGGGGGTTAGTTACCTATCGATCCTGTGTGGGTCAGACCCTTCCTGGGTCATTGTGGGGGTTAGTACCTATCGATCCTTTGTGGGTCCGACGACTTAGATGAATCAGTGGATATATCTGATCATCTCTATCGTCATACGAAGAAGTATACCTGTGTGAGCTGAATCCTGTTTACTTTCCTTTGTGGATTGTGTTGTGCTATCCTGTATGGATTTATGTTTTGCCTTCCTATGTGGACTGGGTTGTACTTGAGCTCGAATGTTAGAGCCTAGCGAGAATTGATGACTTAGGTATATGTATGGGCATATACCTAAGCCGTGTTAGATGTTACTTCGTGATTGTATCTTTCCTTTGTGGTTTATCCTTTGTGGATTCTGGGAGACCTTCGGGGGTCTCGGGGTCCCTACTGAGTAGCTTATACTCACCCCTGCATGGGCTATGCCCGCACTACGTTGTGTTGGTTGCAGACGACAGACAGCGCTGATTGTGGTGGAGGCTTGCGGAGCAGGACAGTACCTGGAGGTGGACCACTGGGTGGGACGTACTCGGAGCGGTCGGCTGGACCCGAGGAGCAGTGGAGGCTATCTGTACCCACCCTTCAGGTGGGACTTCCAGTGGACGGCTCAACGTTGCGGATTTACTTTTCAGTTTCTATTTTCCCTTTCGAGTTGTACTTTACTTTCAGTTTGGGTTTGTATTCGGGCCCACTTACTTTCCATACTTACTGTTGTACCAGTTTTTACTTAGTGTTTACTTCTGCCTGCTTACTCTGTGGTGTTTGTTGTTTACTTTACAAAGGAAATGCCTTCCCTTTACCAGGATTTATGCCTTGGTGCTAGTCGCCAGCCCCTGGCCTATGGAAGGCGGGCTTGGGGTAGTCACGGCACGGGCCCCGAGGACGGGTCGTGACATGGAAGCACCACAAACCGTACAATTATCCCAATGGGCAGTTTCTTTTCTAAACAACATACAGTTGTTTGCACATGCATCTATGGTCTCATATGTAAAACCTAAGTTCTCTGTCAACTTACGAGCATGGTAATACAACCCGGGAATCTTATCATCGATAGGAAGAACCTTTTTCAATAACACCAAAAGCATGTCGAATGATGTTTCTGACCAATTATTCAAAGTCTTCAAATGCAACAACTCCATGATAAATGACAGTTTATTGTAAGAAGTACATCCAGGATATAATTCTATTTTTGCATCATCAAGTGCTTTATAAAACCTCCTTGAATCATGATCTGCACCAGAGTGAAGATTTATCTCACTGGTCTGAAGATTCTGGATGTCAATGCCTTCAGGATCCAACCCACGTAACATTTCAGTAAGCATTTTATTTCTTTTAGCACATTTTCTACATGGACAACTAATATAGTCACTTTCAAATCCTCTGGTGAAGTTAATAAACTGCATAATTCCATTGAAATATTCTCTAGATGTTTGATTTGGAAGATCAATCCAACTCTTATCCATAATAATATCTGTATAACAAACATTTACACAATACTTATTACATTTTCATTTTTCATATCAACTATTTTTAAAATAAATACTAATCAATTGTTTGTGAACCATTGATAAAATAATAATGTAAGTGAAAGCTCATGTCATACCTGATTGCGCTAAAAACCTGGAAGGGAGGGGAGCCGAAGGCGGTGCTGCAAGGGAGAGGAGAGGCAGCGAAGGGGAGACAGAGCCAAAGGCGGTACGGTGAGGGAGGGGATGGGCAGCGGCGGCGACGGGGAGCCAGAGGAGAGGAGGTGGTGAGGTTGCGATGGTGCAGTGAGGGTGGGCCGACGATGGAGGGGACCAAGGATAGCGGGGAGCCGGAGTGGACAGGCAGCAGCGGTGAGGGGACAAGTAGCAACTGTGCAGAGAGGGAGGGGACCAGGGGGCGGTAGTGCGGCAAGGGAGGGGGCAGTGAGGGAGGGGACGGACGATGGTGGTGCGGTGAGGGAGGGGGACAAATAGGGAGGGGACGGGAGCTGGCGGGGAGCCGGAGCAGAGGGTGGTGAGGGGACGGGCAGTGAGGCGGTGGGGGGGGGGGGGGGGTGTCTGGGGTGGGGGGGGGGGTTCCGGCGTGGGGGGGGGGGGGAGGTTGTCCGGGGTGCAGGGTGGGGGGGGGGCTGTCCGGGGTGGGTGGGGGGGAAGGCCGAGGGGGAGGAGGGCCGAGGGTAGAGGCCGGAGGCTGGAGAGTGGAGGCCAGAGGGTGGAGGGCAGAGGGGTCAGAGACCGAAGGGGTAGAGGCCAGAGGGCGAAGGGATGCCAAAGGGGATGGAGGGCAGGGCGGAGGATGGCCATAGGGCGGAGGGTGGCCAGAGGGCGGGCGGAGCCGGAGGGTAGAGGGTGGAGGGAAGAGGTCTACGTGGGCAGAGGGTGGAGGGCGGTGAGGGCGACGAGCGGTGGAGGGTGGTGAGGGCGCGTGACAACGGGGGAGGGCGTGCGGAGAGGTCGAGGGCGAGGGAGGAGGGCTTGCGAGGGGTGGGGGAGGGGGGCATCGAAGCCCCCTTTTTTTTGGTAAATCTCAGCGACCGCCAGAGGCGGTCGCCCATGTTAGGGGGCTTCAAAGCCCAATATTGTAGTAGTGATGCGAATATAATATATTTTGGGTAGATTCGAATGGGTATTCACCAAGATACCTCCAAGGTGCATTTATGTACAATGATGATAATCTCAAGGAAATTCAGAAAATGATTTAGATAAAAGGATTGATTAATTAAAGATAATAATTAATCAATTCAAGCACAATTTATCTTAATAAGAATGATTAAAGAATTGAATACTAGTTTTATTAAATGCGTAACTCGTTGCATGTATGTGGGTGATGATGAGCCAGACCAAGACCTTTGTATGTGATTGGTTTCCTTTTAATTTATTTATTAAATCAATTGTTGGCCTACAAGCCATCTCTCCTCATTAATATGTAGGGCCTTCATGCCTATGGTTTCTTTTATGTAAACTTCCTTTTTACCCCTCACTTACATGTCAGTTTAAAATCATATGTAATGGATGGAACTCCCAAGCTAGTGTAGGTGGTTCAAGCTGGAGCCGAGACGAAACCAATCCTAGGAGATACAGAGGTGGATAGGTGGAAAGTTGTAAACACGAACCCAAAAGGTTCAAGGTGTTTCTCCCCTAGGCCAGAGTTAGTTTATCAATCTATAGACAAAATAACCATTAGAAAAGCTCATGATCATACCCTTTTCTGTATTTTATTTCTTTCAGTTGCATGGTTTATCATTATGGATGTGTTTTTGCGATCACATAATTAATGAATTAAATAAGCATGCAAGTTGGAACTAAAATAAACCAAGATTATGAATAATTATGATCAAGACATGGTTAATCACTTAAGTAAGTTCCACTTAATATTAACAAGCATGTGATAATGATAATAAACAATTCACGCACAAGAGATAAAAATCCCTCAAATAAAATATTAAGTCACACAAAGCCTTATGTTACTTGATTAAGGGAAAAAATCAATAAAACTATGTGTTTGACCAACCCTTGTTGGGGCACTTACTTATACAGGAATCTCTTATGAAAGGTTTCAGGTTGAATTAACCATATTAAATCAAGAGGAGTATCCCTTACCATACTTGGTGTAATATTGGAGGCAAGAGTTGAGCAAATCCAAAGTCAGGATTTCAGGATTGGGGAGTCCACTCAACAGATCAAGGAGCTGCAATACTGCAGTTGGCAAAGACCTTACTACCTAAATACCATCAAATAGATTGAACAACCCTTGTTGGGGTTATGTGAATGGGAATATAAATCTTTTCCACTTGAATGCCATGACAACTGGACATTCCGAGTTCAATGGTGAGGGCCATTGGGACTTGATAAAATAATGGGAGACTTAATAAAATTAGTTTATTATTTATCATAAAATGTAATCAAGAAAGTAATAATGATCTAATCTTTTAATTGTAGAATAAAATTAAAAGCTCTTCAACCACACTATCCCTGCAATCAATTTCGGATAAAGATAATATCCTCACTATTAGTAACTTCTAGGAATGGTTTAGATGCCTTCGGGTTATTCTACGCCATGAAAAGAAGTCTTACGTATTGGAGTCAGCATTACCTGATCCTCTTTCCCAAGAGGTGAGTGACGAAGAGTTATTGGTCTATGAGAAACATATGAATGACCCAATCAACATTCAATGTTTGATGCTATCATCAATGTCTAGTGAGATCATGAACTCCCATGAAAACATGGATGCCTATAACATGCTTGAGAACCTCTATGGTTTTTTCTAGGAGAGAGAAAGACAAGAACGGTTTGAGATATCCAAGGCACTCTTTTAGAGTAAGCATAGAGAAGGTTCCCTAACTAGGCCTCACGTAGTCAAGATCATTGGCTACATTGAGTTCTTGGAGGTTCTAGGGTTTAAACTCCCTGAATAACTAGGTACTGATCTCATTCTTGCATCACTCCCTCATATATTCTCCAGCTTTGTTGTTAATTTCAATATGAACAACATTGAGAAGTCTCTATCTGATCTTCTTATCCTCATTCTCCAAGTAGAAAAAGATATGAAGCGCGAAAATCCTTATTTCCTTATGGTGAATAAGAGGAAAGGTAATGTGAAGAGATTTAAGACCAAAGCTTCTTTACACCCTTCCAAGAAAAGGAATATCAAAGGGGAGGCAAGGGAACATGAAGCTGTTTATTTCGCATGTGGTAAGAATGGCCACTGGAAGAAGAACTGAACCCAACCTAAGAAGAAAGGGGAAGCTTCAAGTGCATTTGTTATTGAATGTAATCTATCTGTTTCTACAAATTGGGCATTAGATACAGCTTTTGGTGCTCACCTATGTATCCAAATATAGTAACCAAGTATATTCAGAAAGATTTACTGAGGGGAGGTAGATCTACGAGCAACCAATATATCCAGACTCGCTGCTGTAGCTGTCGGGGACTACCACCTCATGTTGCCAACTGGGATGATCTTGGTGTTAAAGGGCTGTTATTATGTGTCATCTATTACTAAAAATATTATATCAGTATCCATATTAGATACAGATGGATTTTTTTTTCAAGTTTGGAAATGAACGTTTCTTCTTTTACAAAGATAACATTTGTTTTGGTAGGGAACATTTATACAATGGTCTTTACGTGTTGGATTACACAAAACAAGTAATGGAAATTGATAACAAAGATAATTCACATGACTCATACCACACCCAACTTTGGCATCACCAGCTATGACATGTAAACAAGAAATGCTTGACAAAGTTACATCAAGATGGATATTTATATTATTTTGAACTAAAACAAATTGGTGTATGTCATGAATGTTTATAAGAAAAAATGACCAAATCCCCATTTAGTGGGAAAGGTGAAAGGGATAAAGAGATTCTTGAATTGGTTCATACCGATGTGTGTTGACCATTTCCAGTTAAATCAAGAGGAGGGTACTCATACTTTATAACTTTTACTGATGATTTTAGTAGATATGTATATATATCTACGTGATGAGGTATATGTAGGATTCTTTTGATAAGTTCAACAAATACAATAATGTAGTTGAGAAAAGATTAAGAAACTCCACTCAGTCTGAGGTGGAGAATATCTTAATGAAGACTTCATTGATTACTTACGGGATTTTGGGATCCTATCCCAAATCACTTCTCCTTACACACCCAGTGGAATGATGTGAGTGAAAGGAGGAACCGCACCTTGTTGGACATGGTGAGATCAATGATGAGTCATGCGAATCTTCCATTATCCTTTTGGGGATATAAATTACAAAAAGTGGCACACAAACTAAACCAAGTACAAACTAAATCGATAAATGATATTTTATACAAGTTCTGAAGTGGAAAGTAATCCATGTTATCAAATTTACATGTGTGGGGAAGCGATACGTTTGTTAAGGCCTTTTCAGGTAACAAACTTTCACCCCAAGGAAAAAATTGTACCTTTTTAGGATATCCCAAGGAAACAAGGGGATATTACTTATACAACCCCTCAGACAAAATAATTATAGTGGTAAGACACATCATATTCCTTGAGAGGGAGAACATATCTAAAAGAGATAGTGGGAGTGAGATAGACTTCAATGAAGTTGAGGCTAAAGGTACACAATAGTTGGTACATGAACATATTCTACAAAGCCCCATGGAAGAAAGAGCTGTTCTAGAGACACAAGAACTGTGTAGGAGTACAAGAGAGGTTAGAGAATCAGAACAATACAATTTTCTAGTTACCGAGGATGGTGACTCATTATTAGTTGATAATAATGATCCTCTGATCTACAAGGAAGCAGTAAGTGGCACATATGTTTCCAAGTGGCAAGAAGCCATGAATTTTGAAATGGATTCCATGTAGCAAAACCAAGTCTAGATTTTGGTAGATCCTCTAGTTAATGTAAATACTGTTGGTTGAAAATGGGTATTCAAGAAGAAACTAAACATGAAAGGAAAATTCAGTACCTATAAGGCATGACTGGTTGCAAAAGGGTTCAAGAGCATCAAGGAATTGAACACGATGAAACCTTTTCACCAGTTTCAATGTTGAAATCCATTAGAATTTTATTTCTCATTGCCACTTATCATGACTATGATATTTGGAAAATGGATGTCAAAATATCCTTCCTTAATGGGAACCTTTAGGAAGATGTCTACATGACACAACCTGAATGGTTTATGACTTCAAGGATGACAATAAGGTATTCAAGTTACAGAAATCCATTTATGGATTAAAGAAAGCATCCAAGTCATGGAACATTTGTTTTGATGAATCCATAACAAAATTTGGTTTTATCAAGAATGAATGTGAGACTTGTGTCTACAAACGGTTTAGAAGGAGTGCAGTCATTTTCCTAATAGTATATGTTGATGGAATATTACTTATTGAAAATGATATACCAGTCTTAAATTCTATTAAGGCATAGTTTAATCAATGCTTCTCCATGAAGGACTTGGGTGATACAACATATATTATTGGGATCAAGATCCATCATGATAGATACAAGATATTGATGGGCCTAAGTCAAAGTACAAACATTGATAAGATACTGAATAGATTTAGTATGGAACAATCCAAGAGGGGATTTTTGCTAGCATCACATGGCATTCATATTTCCAAGAAAATGTGTCTTCTGACACACGAGGAAAGAAAGACAATGGAAAGGACTCTATACACATTAGTGATTAGGTCAGTCAGGTATTCCATGCTATGTACTAGGCTGGATGTCACCTATGCATTGAGTGTGGTAGGAAGATATCAAGTTGACCCAAGTGACTTCCATTGGATGGAAGTCAATAAATTCCTAAAGTATATGAGGCATACTAAGGATATGTTCATGGTTTATGGAGTAGATGAGGAAGTATCCATCAGAGGATATGTAGATGCTAGTTTCCAGATTGATCAAGGTGACATGAAGTCACAAATGGGATACATATTCACTTTGAATGGAGGTGCAGTGAGCTAGAAGAGCTTAAAGAAGACTGTAGTCACATATTCTATAGTAGAGTCCAAGTATATCGTAGTTTCTGAGGTAGCTAAAGAAGTAGTTTGGATGCGAAGCTTCATCCAGGAGCTGGATGTAATACCTAGTAGTAAAGATCCCATCACACTGTACTATGATAATACTACAGCAGTGGCTCTCAAAAAAAGAGCAAAGGTCACATTAGCGGACAAAGTAAATACTTCAGAAGTATCATCTCTTAAGGGATTTTCTCAGAAAGGTGAAGTTGTAGTGAGTAGTATTTCCATGGTAGATAATGTAGAGGACCCATCGACTAAAGCCTTGACTCAGTAGAAACATGATCATCATGTGAGGTCTAGGAGACTGAAAGTCGTAGGAAGTTGGCTATAGTCCAAGTGGGTGTTTGTAAGAGTTGGTGTCCTAGAACCAACTGGTTGTACTTTGATTACATGAATATTTAATATATTTAAATATTAAACATATTATTACATATTTTCCATTATTCTAAATTACTATAGAGTAATAATGTCCTGGAGTATTTTTTGCATTGACAAGGTCATAACAGTTCCCCGCTATGATAAGAAACTTGAAGTGCTATGAAAATATTCTTAAATATAGTTATGTGGTTGGATAATATAATATAATAAGACACATAGTATACATGCCATTAGGTTCTAGTAATAATAAGAAAATGAGACTTCCTCTCATGAAGTTTGTACTTGGTAATCTCTAAGACGAGAGATTATGAGAACTAACCACTAGTAGGAATTCCACATGTTTTTGTGTCATCAGATATTCCTATCTTCGAGCATGTGTAATGATCCTTAGACTTTAATATTATCATTAATGCATGTCGTGACTCACACACTTTGATTTATTAATGAATACTGTCACAGAGACAATTGGAAGGAAGTAGGGTATGTTTGGTGCATCACAAGTGGCATGTTATTAATGGATAAGTCATGGAAGGATTTGTCCCTTCCATTTATAAAAGTTGATATCTTGACCCTTTGATTGAAATAGAATCGTCGCACAAAATTCCATGGCCATGGTACAATGATGAGTTTATTTCAGGTAGTCAAAGAAAGACATATAAAGCACAAAGGTTGATGACACTATTATGAAACCTTCTTGATGAGATATTGAGGAAAAGGAATTATATTACACAGTGAGCATTCGTATGTGGATTTCATTGTTGAAACTTTAAGTTATTTACCTTATGTGCCTTGACCTGTTGCTAGATAGTACTCTTGGACTTTAGGAAATCCCACTTAATGCCAATAAGAAATAATCCTAGAGGGTCACATACTAAGTGTTACTGGTGGTCTCAGTTAAATTTTATTTGAATTTAATTAATGGAATAAATATTATTCTCAAGACAGTGGAATAATTTTATTCAATTTAAATTGATTACATAAATTAAATAAATATTTATTCACTGGATTGTGGGTAAAATATATTTATTTATTTTATTGAACATTTAATGAATATTTATTTACTTGTTTGTAAATAACATATTTATTTAAGGGAATAAATTATTTATTTATTTATTAAGGTGTTCAATAAATGGAAGTAGAGTTTGAACAGACCAAGGCTGGTCTGGTAGTAAAATAATTATTTTTAATATGGTAAATAATTATTTAACCAGTCGACACAAATTAAAATAATAATAATGCTACCATTATTTTTTGATGCATAATTTTATTTATAATTATATTTTTGCACAAGTTGGAGTACTATAAATAATGATGTGGAATTATTATTAAAATCATGAGATTTATCTAAGGCTATGAATATATTTAATTACTATTACACAATTAAATATTTTAATTGAAGCCCCATGTCGATAAATAGACACGTACGTCTATTGTGATATGTACCGAACTGCACACTCGATGAATTGAGAATTGTTTAGATAAATGATTTCTCTCTTGAATCGTCTTCCCAGAGGCCATCAGAGCATGTGTGGATCACTACTATAGGGGTTCTAGTTTGGATCCTCACAAGCACAATGAGACAATCTAGAAGGGTCATTCTGGATGATCAAAATCATCAATGAAGAAAGTACCAAAGATCCAGGTATTCTTTTCTTTATGAAATTAAATAAATTAATTATAAAAATGATGTGAAAGATCATATCTAAAGGTTTCAGGCCTCTTCATTATTTATCTAAATACTTGATTCTATTCCATGGAGACTAAAGTTCATTATAATATTGATCTCAGACTAATCATTGATCATGGTAAAAATTAAAGTTGGGTGCTGGCCCAACTGCGCTTCCGCTGCACCCTGAACCTACATAGTAGAAACTATTAGTCATAATGGTCACACCATTCATCAGATTAAGGTGGGGTTGATTCCTACACATCAAAACTGAATCATGGATCATCGTCTTAAAGTATCAAAACAATATGAACACGTTGGCTCAGTTTTCAGTATGCCAATTTTGTTTTTTTACTTGAATTAATGTCAATTTTAAATAACGAGACACATTTGGAGTCATACCGGTAACACCGTGCATCAGATTAAGGTGCAGTTGATTCCTATAGGTCACAAATGACTGATATATAGTTTTAATAAAGTATCAAAGCAATCAGAATTCATTTCCTTAGTTTTTAGTATGTCAGTTGTGTTTTTTTTACTAAAATGTCATTTCAATCTGAAAATAAGAAATTTGAGTCATACCGATCACATCGAGCCTCAGTTTGATGTGAGACAACTTGATACATGTCAAAAATGACTTACAAATAACTGTACTTAATTTGGAAGAAAATTGGAGTGCATTTTCTTTGTTTTCAGTGAGTTACATGTTTTGAACTAAAATGTCAATTTTAAACTCGTAACAAACACTTTTAGTCATACTGATCACATGGTGCATCAGATTGACTCCTATAAATCAAAAATGACTCATGGATTGTTTTTCTAAAGTATCAAAATAATACAAATTTATTTTCTTGGTTTTAAGTATGTCAGTTGTGTTCTTTTACTTGAATTAATGTCAATTTTAAATAACATGACACATTTGGAGTTATATTGGTCACACCGTGCATCGTATTGATGTGGGGTTGATTCCTACATGTCAAAAATGACTCATATATCATTAACCTAAAGTATCAAAAAATTGAATGCATTTCCTCAGTTTTCAGTATGTCAGTTGTTTTTTTTACTAAAATGTCATTTCAAACCGAAAACATACAATTTGAGTCATACCGGTTGCATTGTGCATCGGTTTGATGTGAGACTGCTTCATACACACCAAAAAGGACTTAAAAATTGATTTCCTTAATTTTTAAGACAATTGGAGTGTGTTTTATTGGTTTTTAGTGAGTGACATGTTTTGAGCTATAATATCATTTTTAAACTGATAGCTGACACTTTTAGTCATATCGATCACACTGTTTGTAGGATTGATGTGGGGTTGATTCCTACAGATCAAAAATGGCTCATGGATCATTTTCATAAAGTATTAAAACAATATTAATGTGTTTTCTCAGTTTTATGTATGTCCATTGTGTTTTTTTACTTGAATTAATTTTAATTTTAAATAACAAGACACATTTGGAGTCATACCGGTGACACCGTGCATTAGATTGAGGTGTGGTTGATTCCTACATATCAAAAAATGACTGATAGACCATTATACTAAAGTATCAAAACAATCAGAATGCATTTCCTTGGTTTTTAGTATGTTAGTTGTGTTTTTTTACAAAAAATGTCATTTCAAACTGAAAACATGTAATTTGAGTCATACCAGTCGCATCATGCGTCAGTTTGACATGGGATTACTTCATACACATCAAAAAGGACTTAAAAATGGATTTCCTTAATTTTGAATACAATCAGAGTGAGTTTTATTTGTTTTTAGTGAGTGACACATTTTGAACTAAAATGTCAATTTTAAACTGATAGCAGACACTATTAGTCATACCGGTCACATCATTCGTCAGATTGAGGTGAGGTTGATTTCTATACATCACAACTGACTCATGGATCATTTTCCTAAAGTATCAAAACAATATGAATGCATTTCCTTCTTTTTTAGTATGCCAGTTGTGTTTTTTACTTGAATTAATGTCAATTTTAAATAACATGACACATTTGGAGTTATACCAGTGACATTGTGTGTCAGATTGAGGTGAGGTTGATTCATACACATAAAAAATGACCGATGGATTGTTTTCCTAAAGTATCAAAATAATAGGAATGCATTTCCTTGGTTTTCAGTATGTTAGTTGTGTTTTTTTACTAAAACGTCATTTCAAACCGAAAACATGCAATTTGAGTCATACCGGTCGCATCATGCTTCGGTTTGATGTGAGATTGCTTCATAAACATCCCAAAGGACTTACGAATTTCTGTCCTTAATTTTAAATACAATCAGAGTTCATTTTCTTGGTTTTCAGTGAGTGACACGTTTTGAACTAAAATGTCAATTTTAAACTGACAACAGACACTTTTAGTCATATCGATCACACCAGTCATTGGATTATGGTGGGGTTGATTTTTACACATCACAACTGACTCATAAATCATTTTACTAAAGTATAAAAACAACCTGAATGCATTTTCTCAGTTTTCAATATGTCAATTGTGTTTTTTACATGAATTAATGTCAATTTTAAATAACAAGACACATTTGGAGTCATACCGGTGACACTGTGTGTCGTATTGAGGTACGGTTGATTACTACATATAAAAAATGAATGATATATCATTATCTTAAAGTATAAAACAATCAGAATACATTTCCTCAATTTTCAGTATGTCAGTTGTGTTTTTTTACTAAAATGTCATTTCAAACTGAAAACATGCAATTTGAGTCAAACTGGTCACATTGTGTGTTGGTTTGACATAAGACTACTTTATAGACATCACAAAGGACTTATGAATGACTATAATTAATTTGGAAGACAATCAGAGTACATTTTATTTGTTTTCAGTGAGTGACACATTTTGAACTAAAATGTCAATTTTGAACTGATAGTAGACACTTTTAGTCATACCGGTCACACTATTCATCGAATTGAGGTAGGGTTGATTTCTACACATCAAAAATGACTCATGGACCATTTTTTAAAGTATAAAAACAATATAAATGTGTTTTCTCAATTTTCGGTATGTCAGTTGTGTTTTTATTTGAATTAATGTCAATTTTAAATAATAAGACACATTTGGAGTCATACTGGTGACATAGTGTGTCAGATTGAGGTGAGGTTAATTCTAAGATGCCAAAAAATGACTGATAGATCATTTTCCTAAAGAATGAAAATAATAGAAATTCATTTCATCAGTTTTTAGTATGTTAGTTGTGTTTTTTTACTAAAATGTTATTTCAAATTGAAAACATGAAATTTGAGTCATACCGATCACATCATGCGTCGATTTGATGTGAGACTGTTTCATATATGTCAAAAAGGACTTAGGAATGGATTTCCTTAATTCGGAAGACAATCAGAGCATGTTTTCCTTGTTTTTAGTGAGTGACATGTTTTGAACTAAAATATCAATTTTAAACTGACAATGGACACTTTTAGTCATACTGGTCACAACAATCGTCAGATTGAGGTGGGGTTGATTTCTACACATCAAAACTGACTCATGGATCATTTTACTAACATATAAAAACAATCTGAATGCATTTTCTTGGTTTTTAGTATGTCGGTTCTATTTTTTTACTTGAATTAATGTCAATTTTAAATAACAAGACACATTTGGAGTCATACCGGTGACACCATGCATCATATTGAGGTTAGGTTTATTCCTACACATAAAAAATGGCTGATAGTTCATTTTCTTAAAGTATCAAAACAATCAGAATTCATTTCATCAGTTTTTAGTATGTCAGTTGTGTTTTTTTACTAAAATGTCATTTCAAACTGAAAACATGCAATTTGAGTCATACCGATCGCATTATGCATTGGTTTGACATGAGACTACTTGATACACTTAAAAAAGGACTTAAAAATATTTTTACTTAATTTGGAAGACAATTGGTGTGTGTTTTATTTATTTTTAGTGAGTGACCTGTTTTGAACTAAAATGTCAATTTAAAACTCGTAACAAACACTTTTAGTCATACTGATCACACGGTGCATCGGATTGAGGTGGGTTTGATTCCTACACATCAAAACTAACACATGGATTGTTTTTATAAAGTATAAAAATAATCCAAACGAGTTTTCTCAGTTTTTAGTATGTCATTTGTGTTATTTTTACTTTAATTAATACCAATTTTAAATAACAAGACACATTTGGAGTCATACTAGTGACACCATGCATCATATTGAGGTGCGGTTGATCTCTACATGTCAAAAATGACTAATTGATCATTTTTCTAAAGTATCAAAACAATCAGAATTCATTTCCTTGGTTTTTAATATGTCACTTGTGCTTTTTTACTTAAATTAATGTCAATTTTAAATAAAGACACATTTGATGTAATACTAGTGACATTGTGCATCATATTAAGGTGAGGTTGATTCCTACACATCAAAAATGACTCATGGATCGCTGGCCTAAAGTATTAGAAAAAATTTTAAGTACATATTTATGCCTGAAAATCAATGCAACCTTGCCTCTGAAACCTAAAAAAGAGACCCGACCTGCTCAATATGCTCAATCTACCCAATTTAGAAGGATTATGGAAAAACATTTGATCCCTGTACGGTTGACACAAAATAATATCCTCCTTTTATATCATAGCTTTAGTCGGCCCAGTGAAGAACCAACTGTTATATATTTATGACCTCTGAATGAATGTATGATAGTTGATTCTTCACTGGGTCGACTAAAGAGGGGAATTACCAATATTGCAGATTGAATCAATGTTTTTTTGAGAAAAACACTTATTGTTGTTGAAAATGAGAAGAGTACAGTAAGCTCCTATGCTCGTTATGTCTCAAGACATCACAAAAAACTCAAGGGATAGGGAAACCCCTTATGGATACTCGTTATCTTTTGTGGTCTATCAATAGCACACATACCCTATAAATGTGGACCACCAATTTCTTTTCAAAAAAAACCAACATGTAATTCATTTAGTGCGCAAACAAGGACCACCAATGACCATGATTTTCAGTGGGGAGTTTATCCCGTAAAAATCACAACATTACCATCAAACAAAGAGAAAGATAAGGTATACAAGATTATTAAATTCTAAATTATTTGAGAAGTTTACCATCTTCAATCTATTTTTGTATATTCTTCCACCAAGTATGCTGCCCATTCGTTTCTAAGAATATCTATATCATCTTGTGAATATGACTATTTTTGGCAATCATGGTAGTACTAAAAAATATAAATACACAAATGATTAATAAGTATTTTAAATGAAATAGTAATTATCTTAAAAAATACCTCTTCAGGGATGTTGGTTTGTTCATGGAATACGATCTCTTTCATAAATTTACAAACATAATAACCACAGTATTTATTGTTTTGTTTTTTTTGAGAACTATAGAAACATTGAGAAAAAAAGTAATTTTTTATATGTGTTTGGATAGTAAAATCTAATTTTATATACCCTATTTTTTATCCAGTCGTAGTACTCGTCATGTTTCTTTTCCTTTTCTATTGGCCTCATTCCATGATGTAGACGATAGTCACACACCACCCTATCATGACAAAATCCTCATTAAAATATAATATAAATTATATGACTAGATTTTTAGTTCTAAAATGATGGATGTAGTGTATTAAAAATTGAAAAACACCATTATTTTTGGTTGTTTTGTTGGATATCCATGCATTGAATCCAATAAATAAATATTTGGAGTATCCAAATTGACCGCAATGAGCATCCAATGATGCCTAAAAACAAAAAAAATTAATAAGTAATGAAAGAAATTAAAATATATTTTATATGATTAAATTGTAAATTTTTACCCCTACATCGTTTGTATTAAGAAGAGTATGTCATCCATAATTTTTATGTTAAATGATTTGAGCAGGCCTGCCACTATTTCACCCACTTTATTGGAATTTATATCTGTTAGTGTTATAGAGGTGATGTGAGGACAAACAAGTGAAATTTTTTATTCATGGGAAAATCCCTTCAATTGTTTTTCATTTATATGCCTACAAAAATAATGAAATGTATTTAGTCATAATTATCATAGTATATCATCTTTTGGGAAATAAAATCATGAAAAAATACCTCATGTAAACATTTACAACTGATCCACCTCACCATCAATAGTCAAGGATTTCAGTTGCACTCTCAACACCAATGAGGTTTGGATTATCCCCTCTGTACATATTTGATTCAAAATAAATTATGTGAGTACCACCATCTTTTAACTTCATATCCACATGATCCTTCAATGATAATACATGTGTATATAGAAATGGGTGGGGGGGGGGGGGGTGGGGGGTTAAGGTGCTTTGGGTAGATCGTTTTGATCGGTTGTTTGATCCTTAAGATGGTTTTGAACCAGTCTTTAATTTCAACCCCTTCTCTTTGTTTACCTGTAATAACATGCATTAGTTCAGACCTTTTTCATTAAATGTTTAAGGTTTATCTTAAAAATTAAATTGGAAATGAATACCTCATTGTCGACATGTTTTTTACAGGATGTGACATCCATGCAAGGAATGTCCCAAGAGCTTGTTCGGCCATATGAATATTTGCATCATTAATTGGAATAGGTAGCTTGGTGGTCAGATCTAGGGATACATTAATTGACACTATAAAATGACCTGTCACAAGTGGTATATTGTGTAGCATTTCTCTATGGATATTGAACACTATATCCCTCGCTATAAGGTGATGGGTGGGTGTTGATAGATATAAATCACAGTAATTTTCACCCTGTAGAATATTAGTATAGGAAAGGTATCAGTGTCTAGTGTCTATCTGATTCACATTTCACAGAAATAATTATTAGAAAAGTTACTACTACAATTAAGAATTATTTTTGAGGGTAATAGATCACCTTAAAACTGGTGTGGGGTGGGGCGGGATCTTCATGCATGGGTTTTTCTTGAGTTGTTTCTTCTCTTTTCCTCCCCCCATCAAACTTGATATCATCTCTCTCTAGTATTGTAATTATTATTCAAACATAGAAAATATTTATCTCATCTTTTTCATTTCCTCAGTTTGATCCTCTTTTTTTTCTCAAAATATGTTCGGGGTGTCACCCCAAAACCCGCACCTCTGACGCGACTATACTTTTCTGGCTACTTCAAGGCCACTGAAATTATGTCTGCATCTGGTGTGGGTGTTGTTGATTCTTGTGACTATTTTAGATAGAAAATATAAGAAAATAAGTAATCATTGTTATGAAATAGAGATTTAAAGCAATTTTTTTATTATGTCATACTTACACATTTTCCCACAATTTTTGTGTGTTTTCATCTATTAGTTTTCTATCTTTAGTTACACGCACCTCCTTCCATAGCACATGGTGTGGTATGGAAGTGGCTTTGGATTTGGACTCTTCAAGCTGCATATAAATAAAAGAACATAGTTATTGAGTTGTTTTATGTCACATAAAAGTATTATGGTATATTTAAAATATGTACCAATTTTTTTCAAGTGATGCGTACCCCATCCTTTCTTTATGGTAGGGGTATGATGGTTTTGATGCTCATTGTTTATTTTCAGAAATCAGTTGCTGTTTCATAAATAAAGCATTGTAAATCAAAGTGATGAATACACATACCGTCAAACAACGTATTACCAGGCACAATGTACCTAAAAGGACTACTTCACATGATGACCAATAAATGCATTCCATGATTATTGGGTTATCAGGTGTGCATGAAGAAGTTGTGGGTGTGGTTTTATTTTCCCTTCAACATCTTTAAGATGATATTTCATTAGAAGTGTGCGAAAACCCCTGTGAATCCTTCCATCAACCCTTAAGACATAGTATTTGTGCGAGTCATCTACTATAAATGCACTCTGTAAGAGATAAAAAAGTGTAATTAAATGTTTCATTATTTAATTTTTAGTAAATTAAAAAAATGATATCATAATGTTACCATAATATCTCCCCACATCAGCGTCTTAATCTCATATACAACATGTACCATGAAGTTACATCAATTGGTACATGTTTCTGAGTGATTATTCCAATGTAACTACTGAACATGGCCTTGTTAGGGTTAACATGTTGGCCCCTCTTATTTCATCCAATCTCGTATTTGGTGCCTTTCTCTTTATCCTTAATGATTTTTTCCAATACCGTCAAACTACAACACTCTTTTTTTTTCTATGCCGCTGGTGTTTTGTCACCTTTCATTTCCTCAGATCCACCATCATAAATATGTTCCTCTGGGTTCGGAGGGATAGCATCGACATGTGCATATGGTAGTTGTACCTCTTCACTAAGAGAAACATCAGGATGAGAAACATGTTGTTTGTTTTCACTACGAGCAACAATAGGTTGAGAAACCTATTGTGTCGAGGGATTGGGAGCATCATCACGTGCAGAAGTCATTATCTACAAAAGTGATTTAACATTTAATTTAGATAACATAAAAGTAGCAGTAAACAAATATTAACATAAAGTAACATGATATATATTAGAAAAAAATATAACCTGATTATTAAACTCTATTTTTTTAAAGGTTGAAGGGATTTGACCCCTCTATCAACTATACAAATCCCTTCATTGTGGTCTCCTTTGACATAAAAAACAATATCTACACTGGGAACGCTACGAAATGATTGCGACGTCCCAATAAAATAGTCATCCTCCATTGAATTTTCATCTAACTCTTCACTGGTTTTGGTTGATAACATAATAATTGACTAGTTTTGGTTTTCGGGATTTGGAACATAAAATACTTGTACTACCTGTGATACCATTATAAATGGTTCATCTTTGTACCCTTCCTTACTGAAATCAACTTTCAAAAATCCCAACTAATCTATTTTAACATCACTTCTGTTATCAACCCACTTACATTAAAAAATAATCACTCAGAATGTCGTATAATCCAACTCCCATATTTTTTAATGATGCCAAAGTATGAAATATTTGTGTAAATTGGATTTCTATCCTTAGCACCCAAAATATGAATCGCTTCAGTCACAAGTTTAACTCCACTATTCTGTATGGTACTTTCTTCATCATGTTCATTAATATAGAATGTATAACCATTAATTACATAAGCATTGTAAGACAATACGTACACACTTGGTCCTATGGCTAGCCATCGAAGTTGTTCTGAAATTAAGTCTGGATTTTCATTTGACTCCTTAAAAATATGGTCATGAAACCATCCTATAAAATGTTTATTATGTTTATTTGATATCCATTTTTAAACCCTTGATGGATTTCAATGCCTAATAATTTCTTTGTGGGTTTCAACATATGGGTCAATGTCCAAACTTTTATGAAAAATGTAATGGTGGGACTGATCCCGATCTATAATATTTATTGTGACAACCTCCTTTTTAGAAATTCATTCACCCACAAGTTTCCTAGTGTGACGAGATTTCATTAGACCAATGCTTTTCACACCAGACAAGTATTTGGTATAGAATTTAACATCTTCCTCAAAAATATATCGATCCACAATACAACCCTTTGGACAACTTCTATTTTTGATATACCCTTTCAAAATCTTCATATATTGTTCAATGAGGTACATCTATCTATAGTGCATATGAACACATAGTTGAATATCTCTCACCAAGTAAACCATTAAATAAACCATCATATCAAATAATGTCAACGGAAAGAACATTTCCAATTCACATATTATGATGAGAATTTATCTTTCCATATTTGACAATTTTTCCAGGTCTATAACTTTTCTACATATAGGTTTGAAGAAAAAACATAGCTTAGTTAATGTATGAAAAACATTCTTGGAAAAAATATAACATAAAGCTATAGGAATTAGATCTTGCATCAAAACATGGCAGTCATGTGATTTCAGACCTTTTAACTTTAAACAATGCATTGACATGATGTTCTTGATATTCGATAAATACCCCTATGGAACCTTTACGTCATTCAAGAAGTTACAAAACTAATATCTCTCTTTCCTGGAAAGAGTGTAAGCAGTATGAGAAAAAAATATTCATTTTTCATCCTTCATTGGTGTCAACTCTTCTCGTATTCCTAAGTCAACCATGTCCAACTTAGCCTTAATTTTATACTTTGTTTTTCTGGGTGTATTTAGCAATGTGCTGATGATACTATCACATACATTTTTTTCAACATAAATAACATCAAGAAAATTTATGACATACAAATAATTCCAGTATGGTAATTAAAAAAAACTGATTTCTTTTTCCAACTAGTTTTTGTAAGTTTTTTTGAAAACGGTTTACCAAAAGCAGTGTCAACATCTTTAAATTTCTCAAATAGTTGATCACTTGTTAGTGGGGATGGTGGTGTACGTTCTTCTGAATTCCATCGAATGATGTCGTCCTAGATCAGTTCTTATGTTGTCAGGGTGGAAATATGTGATATCCTAGAAACATAGTTTTCAATGAATGTTTCAACCTAATTGATTGTATACCTTGTTTGTAGATGGGACACCCAAGAGTTCCTTCAATTCTATATCCTGAAAAATTTCCATAAGCAGAAAAGTCATTTATCATCCCATACAACATGGCTCTCAATGTGAAATCTTCATTTCTGTAAGCAACATACATCATAACACCTGAATCCCACAATAATTTAAAATCCTTGATCAATGGATCCAAATAAACATCAATATCATTACCAGGTTATTTTGGTCCTAATATAAGCATAGATAACACGATGTGTTTTTGTTTCATACATAACCACGATGATAAGTTATAATTTACTAACATAATCAGCCAGGTACTATGAGTGCTGATTTGAAAACCAAAAGGATTCACTCCATCTATATATAACACAAGAAGAAGGTTTCTTAGCTCATTTCTAAAGTCAGGATACTCATGATCAATTCTCTTCCACTGAGGAGAGTCTACCAAGTGCTATAGTTTTCCATCTTTATTTCTTATGTCTCTGTGCTACGTCAATTTCCCTACAGTTTCCTCACTTCTATATAGGCACCTAAACATTGGAATGATTGTAAAGTACCATGCAAATTTTGTAGGACCAGATTCATCTTTCTTTTTTCGAGAATCACCACAATTTTGTCATTCTCTAAGTGATTTGTGGTCCATGAGAAACAATATACAATCATTCGGTAGGTGTGCATTCTTTTAGTGATCATACCAATCAAGTGTAACATTTGTTTGGCATTGTATGTTTGGATTGAGATCTCATTATCTTTTGTGATCATGTCATTCAAGAGATAAATTAATTCCATAAAACTGGCATCACTCCATATGTTTCCTGATTTTAAATTATATATCTTCAGTATGGCTGACAATGCTGTATATTTAGTGAAACCATCATACAATGGAATCTTTGCACAACTCTTTAACTACTCAATATTTTTGGAAAATCACTAAGTTCATCTTCAATTATTCTTGTCATTTCATTAATATGATCTTTATCATTAATCACATATGTAATCATGTCCTCGATATGGTCTTCTTCATTTTCCACACTTGTAATCATATCAAATGATCCATAAAACACAGTTTTATCCCAATCATTAGCTATATTCTCTTTTATGTGTGTTTATTGCAACATTTATAACTTCGATCTACTCCATGACAGATCAAGTGTTATTATAACTACTCAAGACTAAATTATCTTGAATAATAAAAGCATAAACACTAACAAAGGATTTGAGAAGGATCATATGCACGATCTTTTGCAAACTTAATGAACTCTTTAACTCTATCTTCATACTCTTTTGTTATATGATTGGAATCCATCCATTCTTTATTCATATCTATCCTATTTGATTTGGTGATATTAATATTTAACAAAATAAATACACAAAATTTTGATATAAAAATTAACCAATGATAAAACAACACACTCATTTTATAACTATTTATAAAATAACAAAAATCTAATTTAGACAAACCATTTACATAATTGAAGTCCCATTAAAAAAATTATTTATAAAAAATCACACTATTTGAAAATAACAGTTAAAATACCATTAAAAATCAAAGTTGAAATCCCATTAAAAAACCAACCATTTACACATATTCCTCTTTAAAATAACGTAGTCTTTTTAAAATAAACCAATTTGTTCCAAACATCCTTTATCGAAACCCCAATTCATTTTTTAAACCAATTAAAGCTATTTAAAACCAAAGAAAGGCTATGTTGAACACATATAATTTTTTAAGAAACATTTCAAAACACTTGAATCATTTTAAAAGACCCACTTAAGAATTTTCACAAAGATATAAATCCCAAGAGCGACACTTTATACATTATGTCAAACTATAGAAACTTCAGTCCTAACTTCACAACCATACTTGATACATTATGTTAGATCCCCCTTTATTGGATTCCCTACCCATTCTTAACACCCTCACAATGATCCTCTCTAAAGGTTTAACCCTCACTTATACTAACATGCCACATGTTGTTCCCAATTCATGGTGGTGTAATTTTTCCACTCTCCTTTAATATACTAGAATTGAAATGCTGTCAGCCTTACCCCCTTAAGTAACTATACCTACCAGTAAATCAATTCATTCTTATAGGGTATTTCCCTAACCAACCTCCCATTTTTTGGGTTTCCTCTATTGGCCAATATGTTATTCCAACCCGAATACATTTGATCCTTTTGTTCACTCTTGTATAACATAGGTAATGTTCATATACTACCTATTTCCCACACTGAGCATAGATAATGTGGGATTAAATTTCATTAGTAGATTATTTCCCAACATAATTGTGGAATTCCATATTTATGAGAGGGTTTCTTCTACAACTCCTTGTAATCCATATGTATACCCTAAAGAATATTCACAACCTCTATAAACAAACCCTCACGTAATAGGAACCAAAATACCACAAGGAATACATAAAATAAAATTTACCTCAAAGCCTCAAGACATTCCAACTCAACAAGCACAAATTTCAAAAATAAAAAACCACCACAAACCACTTTGGGTAATTCAAATCAATGGATTCTATAAAATAACCTAACCACCTCACAATCAAGATACTACATGAAAGAATTCATTGATTTTAAATAGGAAATTCTTCATATGTGCCTACCAAAAAATTAAAAAAATGATCACTTACATGTCCCTTGGTTCTATGAGAATATCTACCTACCATGCATATAATTTTGATTGATTATGAATGTTCCTAGACCTACTATGTTGATTATTCAAGGTCACAATCCCTACAAACTATCATGCATTTAAATATAAATCATCTATGAGAAGCTATGGTTAATGAAACTTCCATATGAGGAAAGTTCAATTGAATGTGTTTTGGATTAATGATCTTGACCCCACATCGAACTAAAACTAAAATAATGGTAAGGATTGATGAACCATTTTAGTAAGATGAAGAAGATGACTAAGGTACATTTATTATTGAATATGGGAAATCATGGATGTGAATTAGATGATATCTAAAAATTGAGATGAATAATTATACTGAATAACTCAAAATAGGATTGAATATGACTCGATCATGATTTTAGTAAGAAAATGGGAAAGTTTTAACTTGGTTGAGAGTCCCTAAAACTAAGAGAAAATTGACCATATTGAGTTTGGAATTCATCAAATCACACTAAAGAATTGATAAATCACTTGATACTTGAAAGGTTAAATACCTATAAAGATGAGATCCAAACTCTTGAAGTTTATTGAGACTGTTTTGATTAATAAAATGGAAATGGGAGAAGATTCAGTGAACTTGAATAAATATTGATGTCCAGATTAAGAATTATGAGCTTGGTTTGAAGGATGAAGAAGACTGATGCTCCCAAAAAACCATTACAAACTAAATCCTTGTTTCATCAAGATCATATTGATTCATCTATAGAGAATCAATTTTGATTAGGTCTTAATGAAGATAAAAAAATCATAATAATGAGTTTGAATGAATAGATATGGATAATCAAGCTTGAGAAAATTATTAATGATGAATAGAAAATAGAGTTTAATTATTTTGGTCAGTTCAAGATTCAACATTAGTTGTAAATAAACTTATGTGGAATTAGAAATTTAGGTGTAGTTGATTAGGAGGTAGATAATTCTTTTTCACTGGATAATTTTTTGTATAGGTTTGACTGAAGATGAATCCTTGAGAAAAATTTGGTTTTTACTAGTTTAAGGAAGATTCAAGTGAGGACTCATAGTTGTGGTTTCACATTCTAGGTTTTTTACATTGTAAAGATAAGAATTAAGTGGGCCATATCAAGGTAATTTGGATACACATCAAAAAACCCACTGAAGGGTAGGCTGATGCCTATAGATGGATGGAGCATGCATTTGAGGTGTTATGAAGGGGCCTTGTAAAATTATTTCAAGCTCATGGGTTCCCTATAATATTATTATTTTTCTAAATCAGGGATATTAATATCAAGGTTAACTTGCAATATTTTTCTATTTTTTTACCTATATTTGGAAAGATGATTGTGAGTGAAGGAGAAGGAGGAATTGGGAGACAATGTAAGATTCAAGAGATACTCAATTTAGTAATCATGACTGATGAATAAATCATATGATGGCCATCCAAAATTTATATTGTTCTCACTATTTACTATTTATTATGGAAGTTTGAGAAGAAATGCATTCAGTTTTGAGGGATTTGGCTTGAGTCACCATTGAGGAGGAAGATATATAGTGAAAGTTCTACATGGAGTCCAAGAATGAAATCTTGGATCTATGATGGTTATCATTAGGAGGGGAATTTGGAGGACATTATTATTAATTAGTGACATCATGGAAAATAATATAGCATACCTTGAAGGTGAGATAGATTGTAGGGATATACAAACAGAGTTTCTGGGATGAGGAACAGGTAATAGAGTATCTGTGGATCTTGGGAATAGATTTAAGGCTCTCTTAATGAATAATTCTTTTAAATCCTTTATTCATATATCTGTTTGAAATTTTTAATGGATTTATCAAAATATTTTGTTGATATAAGTATGATCACTTGGTAAACTTATCTAAGGGAATGAGTTTCTGTTGGTACACTATTTTACTTTATTCATGTGTGATTTCTTATTGGAATATACCCTCATCATCATATCTTATGTAGTAATTTAAAAAAAAATAATGAGAACCAATAAAAACTATTATAATTTGGACTTATTTTTTAACTACTTAAACATATGAGAATCCATCTTGGAATGGATGTAATCAATTAGATTTTCCATCTGGATCAACTAAGAAGATTATCTTGATGAAGGGATAATTTTATCATTGTGTGAATGAGTGAATAATGAATTTGAGGAAATATATGATTCAATCACTCATTTTTTGAACATTTAAAATATTAGGTCACCTTTTTTATCTCATATATAGTGTTTTTTCTTATAGTGTATGAATGAATGAAAATCCATTTGAAACCACCAATCAAATTCACATATCTTATCTCTTGATTGTTCCATATCTTCTCTGTATCTATGGGATCTCTTTCTCTATTTTCTTACATAGTTATTGTTTCACTCACTTTACCATAATAATCACTTCCTTAATTCTATATCACAAGTTATTTATTTTTTTCCTTTTCTTGAGTGTTTTATTTGTCTTATTGGTCTCACAAACACATTTCAGTCCTTCCTTATGGATTCAACACCCTGCTCACTAGTTATACTAGCTTAATTAAGATTTATAATAAATAATATAACCCTTTAATAGTCATCAACCTAGGTTCAAGAATTCAGATTTTAGTGTCATTTCATGGAAAGTAACATGTGACTAAGAAGAAAAAAAATAAAAGAAAAAAAAACAACTATAAAATTAAAAAAATATGGTTAAATTGGTAGTGTATGCACACTAGGTATGATTTTAAAACTTCAAAACCCTTGATACATGAAATCAAAATGAAATTACATGACCTAAAATATAAAAATGAATCTATAATGAAAGATCATGATATATAGTTGAATAAAAAACAATCTAGAAATATCAATTTACTATAAACTAATAAAAAATATGATAGAGAGAGTTTGACTTTGGAAGTTCAATATTCTTATTATTTCAAGAAACCTATTCTATATTAGAAAAAAACTAATTATAACAACTATGATACCAAAAATTATCACTTGTCTAGGTTTCCACCATTCAATGGAATCCCCAAATAATATTCTATTTACTTCATTAGGAAATTTTATTGTGTGGTGCAGTGCTTACACAGAGATGGTCAAGTGAGGAGGAACTGAAATTTAGAGTTTTCCTATCCTTTTTAAGGTAAATTATATTTGTTTGTTCCAAAAAAATGGATGAAGAAATCATTGATATATGGGACCAAATATAAAATTATTTTCTGATGAAAATTTTCTCTAGAGAATGATCATTGAAATAGGGAATAAAATTACAAGATTTATTCAGGATGAAGGTGAGTGATTTATGAGGATTGTTATAGATTCAGGGGTTTCATACATAATTACTAAATTAAAAATTCACTCTAAAAATTCTTATGGAAAAGTTTCATAATAGCCTCACCCATTAACACCAAACATTAGTGGATCAGTATTATGGAGGGAACTTTAGTGATAAAACTAATAAATCACTCAAACATATTTTGAACACCTTGGCACAAATTTCATAGAATAAGTGTTCTAATAGAAGAACCATTATTAGGAAAGAAACCATATATACTCCCCAAATATAAGTTCATGCTTCTAGATACTATAATTAAATTCAATAAAACACACTTATGGAGGAATGTCACTAATATGGCATATTTACTCATTCACAACCTTACTACCCTAATCTTGATATGTCAGCTCAATCACTTTTTTTAGATGTAGACCTAGGATGAAACCTAAAAATGACCAATTTTGAAATAACTATAACCATTTCCATAAAAACCATATAAACCTTTCTTAGACAGACCATGGAGTTCTTTTACCTACAGCTCCACCAATATTTCAACAACAACCTCGACCAAAATTTAAAAATCAGTAAAAATCATGAAACTTATAGCTCTAAAACTAAAGTTTAGGGAATGTTTCAACAATTTATAGTTATGTTTTATTCAAAAAATTACCATCACAATTCAAATAAAACGCATAGATTTTATGTGGAAAAAACATTGAGTTATAAATGGGGAAATTGGAAAGAGATTTCAGAGGTAGAGAGAAGGGAGAGTACCCTTAATGGAAGTAACAACAGAGGAAGAGGTGATGAAGTCAGTGGCGAAGGTAGCAGCAACAACAGAGGAGGAGAAGAAGGAATTAGTGGTGGCGGAGGAGGAGCAGGAGGTGGCAACAACGATGGAGGATCAAAATGATGCATTCGCAGTAGTGGCAACAGAGGAGGAGAAGGAGGAGGGGTCTGCAAAGGAGGAGGAGGAGGAGGAAAAGTTGACGGCCATAGTAGAGGAGGAGGAATAGGATCAGGTAGCACAAAGTTAGGATTCTGTTAGAGCTTGAGGAGTGCAGAAGGAAGGGTATGTAGTTAGGATTCATTTATAAAATCGGGGGAAACATTTATCGGCGCTAGTAAAAAGTGTTGATAAATGTATGTTTTATCAGCGCTAAATTGAAAAGCGCTGATAAAACATACATTTATCAACACCTTTTAATTAGCACTGATAAAACATACGATTTATTCATAATTATAAAATTATAACCAATATATTTATTACATTTATAATTTTATAAATGTATATAATTAATATAATTAATATAATTTAATAATTTAAATTATAATTAAATATATAAATATAAATATATATATTTATGTATGTGTTTGTGTAGAAATTATAATTAAATATATATATAATTTTATAATTTAAATTATATTTAAATATATATAAATATATAAATATAAATTGATATATTAATTTTAATTTTATTTTCTTAAGTATTTAAATAAATATATATATGTCCGTGTTTATGTATATATTCATTAAAGAAACATATTTATAAATAAATATATTCAAAAGGTATTCAAAAATATATATTTATCATTTTAAAAAACATTTTGTAATTTTATAATTATTTAAACATATTTATATTTAATTAGTTATATATAATTATAATTATATATAATATATTTAAAAAATATATAATTATATATAACTAAATATTTATATGTTTAAATATATATAATAAATATATTTATTATTTATTTAAATATATATATCGTGATTTTAAGTATTTATGAGAACATAAAGCTTCATATATGTATATAGAAAATGAATGAATGCACCAATTATAGTACTATAATATATATGGCCAACATTAGGGTAAACAATGAACATATTCATGAGATGAATATGAACTTCCATTAGTCATCAATTGACACATTCATTTGGAAACATAAATTTATTTATTTATATATATATATGTATTTAATAAGTATTTATATATATATATATATTAAAAAAATATTTATATATAATATTATAAACATATAGTATAATAAATATATAATAAAGATATAACTAAAACTAATAAACATAATAAACATAAATAAAACACAAACATAATAAACATAATAAACATGGATTTTTTATTTAATGTATACATATAAAAATTATTTTTGAATATAATTAATATATTTTTATATAAATTAATAATATTTTCTATTTAAAACTTTTATCACCGTTATTATTAGCACTGATAAAGTCTCATTTTTATTAGTGCTTTTTGTTAGTGCTAATAAAGGGGGGCCTTTATTAGCGCTTATAGTAGCACTGATAAAGGGTAGATTTATCAGCACTGATAACCCCCCCCCCTTATCAATGCTTTTTGATTAGCACTGATAATACCTGAGCACTTACCTTGCCCATATTTGTGGTAGTGACCGAATGGATGATCATTGTGCGGTTTTTCTTTGGCGCAACAGATCATCACTGCGGGTTTAAGTTCATGATTGATGGAGAAATCGAGGAGCGAAAACGATGGCGAGTGATTGAAGGCGGATCAATATTGAATCAATGTTTTCCTATCTTGTGGTATGGCATGCATCGGTGGTGTGGTGTAATAGTAGTTAATTGTTGAGCATATTGGACGACCGAAATCTGGGCACCGGTGACGATAAGGTTCAATCAACCCACATCCATGATTTCTAGGTGAGAATGGTGGCTGGATCGATGGTAGTGGCGACACAAGTGGAAGATGCATGAAGGTTCTAGATTTATAAAAAATACCAACTACATGACGTGTAGTCTGAATAATGCACATCATGTGGTCCCCTCCTATGATGCTAGGGTTTACACACTAAGAAAAGTATCACACATTGAAGGACGCGTGTCACACATCGTGTGACCTGTGGGTGACATCTCAGCATGTAACCTAGGGGTATAAGGGAATGGACTCAACTAGACACACGAGCATGACCATAGTACATGGGAAAAACTCAGTACTCAGACATGACTAAGTATATGGGAACAACCAAAAACACGAGTGGCCCGGGGCATACGAGTATGAGCCAATATATATAGACTCGGTCAGACGACACAAGCTAAGAGACGGACCAACCTCTGCATGTCATGTATCTTAAAAAGACACACTATATATATGGATAAATACATTCCATGTAAGACAGTGAGACACAGGTAGACTCAGAGCACACTAGACACTCTATGTACTCCCAATACACACTGCCTATTTTTTATAGGGAAAGTTGAGACCCTTTGTCTCTTCAGTTTAGACTAATATCAATTGGGTGTGTTCCCCTAGTCCATTTCTTAGAGGTTAGAGTGAGGAATCACATCTTGAGAATTTTATTGTGATCCCCTCCACAAGATTAGTATCTAATAGAGTTTAGGATCCCCTCGTGTGACTCAGTGTGTGATCCTCAATCATTTTGTCACCTTTCCTAAGTGGAGTTTCAGGAATCACCGTGACCAAATTACGTAGGTGTACAATCTCCTATTTATAAGGTTATTCTAGTTAGGGCATGATATACCCTATATCCCCTGGGTGAGTTCCACTATCTTTCTATTGATATCTTTATAGTTTTAGTGAGTACTTCTTCATGGCAGAGCCCAACGAACATGACCTCTCAGATGAGAACCATCAGTGAGATCATGGAGCAAGTTCTCCCCAATGAGAAATACCTTGAATACTAGAGTAGAATCCTATGGCTATAAGCATGGTTGTGACCTATTTGAGATTTTTAGTCTATCATGATTATAGTTGGTCATTCTTATTTCTATGTATCATGATCTGATTGACATGCCTATGTGATGATGAGTTGACTACTCTCTTGATGGTTTATGTTTTGGTGATTTTGGGGTGTCCTACTAAGTATTGTTATACTCACCCCTACATGGGATCCTCCTATACATTTCATGTTTCATGAAAATGATAGACCATTTGAAAGAGTCATAGGAGGACTGATAGAAGGCAAGGCATAATTATCTTAACAGATCATGGTTTATAATAGGTGTTGCATTTGACAGTAGTCCCCTCTTTCTTATCAATTTGGACTCTTTTTGTAGTTTTGGTGGGCTTTTATTTGGCCCTTAATGTTTTCCAGTACTTTTTTTGTACTTTTATGTGGGATAGATGTTATGAAAACATTATGGTATCAATTGTGTTTTACCTTTCAGCATGGTATGAGTATTTGTAGATGTGTGTGTGTGTGTATGTACCTTAGGCCAAAGCCTCCCATGAGTGTGATATGCCTACTCGATACTATTCATCAATCCTTGGATTATTGGAGTCATAATTAGGGTGTCACACTCAGATTAGAGCCATCCAATCAGGCCTTGGTGGGTTAGGTCATGACATAGTGGTGTTAGAGTAGATTCATCTTAAGAATAGAGTTTGAAGATTGTCTAGCTGTGAGTTTGGTTTGGGAAATAGGGGAACATTGTTAAAGGTTTTTGAGTTTGTATCTCAGTCTAAGGACTCTAGTGTTAGTGCAATGACTGATGTATCCATTCAAAAGGACTCTAACAACCTTCTTATTGACTTGGTACACATAGACACTAGTTTCATGGAAAACATTGGTACATGTATCAAATTGGAATGAGTTATTATTTCCATGTCCTTATTCAGACAGCTCCCTATATATAATTTTTGACTGTGGTATTTCTTGATTCTTTTAGGATACCTTTGTGATGACAACTATCCAGGATTCCATAGTAAGATCATGATGATGATTATCCAAGTGAAGAGGCTTCGGTATAGGGTTCTATATAAGAGGTGGAACCTATGGGTGGTTTTCTAATCTTTACATAACCTGTTGAGAAGAAGGTTGCACCAAAAGTACCGACCAAGTACGTGCATAAGCTTAGCACACTCTATGAGTTTCAAAGGTAATGAAATCTCATGTTTCAAGGTGAGTCATACCCCCAGGAAATTGATGACTGGATATAGGTTTTTGCCCAAGTTTTTCACTTTATGAGGACACCTCTAAATCAGATGGTGGTCCTAGAGGTGAGTCTTTTTTATGGATCCACATGGTGATGGTGGAATCTGGTAACTCAGACGCATGATGAGACAACCCTCTCTTAAATAGAGTTTGATTTTGTCTTTAGGGAGGAGTTCTATCCATCCATGTTAGAGTGGTTCACATCCAAGATCTTTTGTAGATTTAGAAGGGAATTATAACTATGGTAGAGTATTCATCGAGGTTCACCAACCTCTAATGATACTTTATGAATATGGTTTATGATCCATTATTCTGAGCACATACTTTTGAGTGGGGCTTACATCGATATATCAAGGTTAAAGTGATATCTATTTTCATTCCTACCTATGTTGAAGTGCTTGCATGGGCTTTGGAAGTGGAGATATTTTTGGCCAAGAAGACGTAGAATGTTGGTGTTGGTAGTGGGAACATAAGAGCTGGGACTTCAAAAGTTGGTAGCTAAAGACAAACATTCGGATTCAAGCATGCAAGGTGCTCTAGGAGTTGATCTCAGGATAGAGGGTCTCTGGTTCAGGGATCCTAGGAAGGTTCTAGTTAGTCGAGAGTGAGTCAATGTTTCTATTGCGATGGTTGGGGACATATCATGTGAGATTATATATCCCACCATGAAGATAATAGAGATATGGTCGATGGAATTCCTAGGAATAGATGATGGTAGTAATAAGGAGGTCTTCATGGTGGTGAATGAGAAAGACGAGGAGGGAGAACAGCCAGAGGTGGCCAAAGGTTTGACCCGTTGCCACCACCACCCCTAGGTGGACCACTCCAAGCTCAGGGACTTGCTGGGAAGGTATGGGGAAAGCTATAGGTAGTGGAGTTCTATGACCTAGAGAAACTAGAGATGATGATAGGTAGAAATCGTGTCTTCTCAGTTTTAGCTACAATACTAATAGACATAGGTTTGAGCCACTCTTTTCTTTCCACTTCTCGTGTTCGAGACTTAGATATTTTGATTGATACCTTGGCTCAAAACTTTCACTTAGAGACTCCTACTAGAGGGGATTCAATGATTTCATACTTCTTCTGATAGTGTGATATGACTCTTGGAGGATATATATTATTGTGATATCTCTCTGTAGCAGTGATGAGGCCTTATGACGCCATCTTAGGTATGGATTGGATTTCCACAATTCATGCCCATATTGACTATTTTAGGTGGAGGATGCAGTGTGTTCATATGGATGAGATGTGGTTTTTATTCATATGTGAGAAGGAAACTCAAGCATAGTATAATGAACTTATATACATGAGGATACAACTGATTACTCACCAGTTGGCTAGTATTACCCTTAGAGTAGTGGATACTATGGGATATCAGTTTCCTGTAGCAGTGACAGAGTATAAGGATGTATTTTTTGAGGATATTCTGAGATTACCTCTATGATTCCCTGAAAAACTGAAGTAAAAACCTTGTATTCGATAGTGTGTATGACACGCGACACCAAGCACATATTGTAATATAATATCTGTATACATAATATATTTTACTATTTAAAATATATTCTATATATTTCAATGCATGAAACACTGAGTTATTTTGAAATGCATGTGATGATGAGTTAGCATACATCATACACATCAATTAACTTCTTCTATATCTTGCATTAGACACAAAAGAAACCTTCTTAGATGGCTTGCACTATATGAAATACCGAGTCTTACCAAGAAAAAATATGTAATTAAAACATTATTATTTAATATAATAAGATATAAACTAGCACTACAACAAACTGCCCATTTCCCGGCGGTTTTTTAGCGGCGGTTTTGAAAACCGCCGCCAAAAAAAATCGGGGCAGCTATTTCGCGGCGGTTTTGAAAACCGCCGCCAAAAAACCGCCGCGACACGCGCGTAATTTTTTTTTTTTTAAAAAAAAAAAAAATTTAAAAATAATTTTATGGGTCATTTAGCGGCGGTTTTAAACCGCCGCGAAAAAACCGCCGCGAAATGCAAGCGCGGGAAAAAAATAATAAAACCTAAAAAAAACCTAAGAAACTCTAAAATCACTAAAACGGTCATAACTTTTGACCCGGGAGTCCGCTGGAGCGCCGCGACCAGTCAAATCGAAGACATTGAAGAGATCTAGAGGCACATATGATGAAAACCCAGAGCCGATTTAAGGCCGGGAAGATATAAGAGTTATAAGAAAGTTGAAAAAAGTTTTCCAACTTCAAACGGCCATAACTTTCGCTCCGGGTGTCCGTTTTGGCTCCACCACATATCAAATCGAAGCCAGCGAAGAGAGCTACGCACTGGTTTGACAAAAGCAAGCTTCTGTCAAGGTTTTCGACCCCAAAAACCCCTCCGAAGGCCTCCAAAACCCTCTTTCCGTCACCGGTGCCCCTTCGAACTTGCCTTCAAACGGACCTAACTTTTTATCCGCGTGTCCATTCGGACTCCTCCGCCTGCCAGATCATAGCTCGTTCCATGAGCTTCAGTTTGACTGGTCGCGGTGCCCACATGGACTCCTGGATCATATGTTATGCCCATTTTAGTGGGTACCGGGTTTGTTATGTTTTTCGATGCCTCGTTTCTAGCACCCGTTCCCCGTCAGCTTTTTTTTAAATGGTCGTAACTTCTGATCCACCCATCCATTCAGTCTATTTCACATATCAGGTCGAAGAACATTTCCGGATCTTTGATTTGATTGGTCGCAGATCTGGAACGGACTCTCGGATCATAAGTTATCTCTGTTACTGTGAGTTCAATATTTTTGTCACTTTATGACTGTTTTAACGGGTTTTAACGGTTGCTCCATTTATTACTATCTATTATTGACTCCATGACTCCATGGATTATTATCATTATCAATGGGTTTGGGGGGGGGGGGGTTATGATGATTATGTTGAATTTTTAATAGGTTTTTCAGAGTTGTCATGTTTTCTCATGCTTATCAGTGCTTCCCCATCCGTTTTCATGTGTTTTCATTATTTTCCTCCATTGTCATGTCTGTTCATGTTTTTTCATGCGTTTTATATATTATATCTTATTTATTATTATTTATTTATTGTTATTATTTATTTATTATAATTCATTGTTTCTTATTTATTATTATTTTTTATTTTTTTATTTGTTATTTATTATTTATTGTTATTATTGATTATTTATTGTTTATTATTTATAGTTTATAGTTTATTGTTTATTGTTTGTTGTTTATTGTTTATTGTTTCTTATATATTTTTTATTGTTTATTGTTTATTAAATATTAAATATTATTTATTTTTTATTATTATTTATTATTTATTGTTTATTATTTATTACTTATTATTTATCATTATTTATCATTATTCATTATTATTATGTATTTATTGTTTATTGTTTATTTATTACAATTTATTTGTTATAATTTATTTATTATTTTGTTATTTGTTATTTATTATTTATTATTTATTATTTATTATTTTTTATAATTTATTATAACTTATTATATATTTTTAATTATAGTTTATTTATTATTTATCATTATTTATTATTATTGTTTATTTATTATTATTATTTATTTTTTATTAATTATTATTATTTATTGATTATTAATTATTATTTATTATTTATTATTATTTATTATTATTTATTATTATTATTATTTATTGTTTATTATTTATTGTTTATTGTTTATTCTTTATTTTTTATTCTTTATTGTTTATTCTTTATTGTTTATTATTTCTTATTTCTTATTTATTATTTATTATAATTTATTTATTATTTGTTATTTATTATTATTAATTATTTATTATTATTATTTATTTATTATAATACATTGTTTCTTATTTATTATTTGTTATTTATTATTTATTATTCATTATTTATTATTGATTATTTATTATTGATTATTTATTATTTATTATTTACTATTTATTGTTTATTGTTTATTCTTTTTTATTTATTTTTTATTATTTATTTTTTATTATTTATTGTTTATTACTCATTTTTAATTATAATTTATTTATTATTTATCATTATTCATTAATATTATGTATTTATTATTATTTATTATTTATTATTTATTATTTATTATTATTTATTATTTATTATTTATTATTTATTATTTATTATTTATTATTTATTATTTATTATTTATTATTTATTATTTATTATTTATTATTTGCTATTTATTATTAATCGGTTATTATTTATTATTTATTGTTTATTATTTATTATTTATTCTTTATTATTTATTGGTTATTATTTATTATTTATTATTTATTATTTATTATTTATTATTTATTATTTATTATTTATTATTTATTATTTATTATTTATTATTTATTATTTATTATTTATTATTTATTATTTATTATTTATTATTTATTATTTATTGTTTTCTATTTATTATTTATTGGTTATTATTTATTGTTTATTCTTTATTGTTTATTCTTTAGTATTATTTATTTATTATTTGTTATTTGTTATTTATTATTTATTATTTATTATTTATTCTTTATTCTTTATTCTTTATTCTTTATTATTTATTATTTATTATTTATTATTTATTATTTATTGGTTATTATTTATTATTTATTGTTTATTATTTATTATTATTATTTACTATTTGTTATTTATTATTATTTATTTATTATTTCTTGTTTATTATTTATTATTATTATTTACTATTTGTTATTTATTATTAATTATTTGTTATTTATTGTTTATTATTTATTATTATTTATTTATTTTTGCTATTTATTATTTATTCTTTATTATTTATTGGTTATTATTTATTGTTTATTATTTATTGTTTATTATTTATTATTATTTAATATTTGTTATATATTATTTATTCTTTGTTATTTATTATTTATTATTTATTATTTATTTTTATTATTTATATCAATTAGTTATGTATTATTTGTCTTTTCAATTAATATATATATAAGTATATAATATTCTGTTTATTAACTATATAGTGAGATTGGTGTAGTGGTAAAGTGTGTTGAGTGATATCCATGAGGTTGAGGGTTCAAATCTCACCCAACGCAGAATTTATATATATTGCATGGGGCATGGGCATGGGGCATGTGCATGGCATGGGGAGTAATATAATAATATAATAATATAATAAATACGAAAATAAATAAATACGAAAATAAATAAATACGAAAATAAATAAATACGAAAATAAATAAATAAAAATAAATAAAAATAAATAAAAATAAATAAAAATAAATAAAAATAAAAATAAATAAATAAAAATAAATAAAAATAAATAAAAATAAATAAAAATAAATAAAAATAAATAAAAATAAATAAAAATAAATAAAAATAAATAAAAATAAATAAAAATAAATAAAAATAAATAAAAATAAATAAATACGAAAATTAAAAATAAATAAATACGAAAATTAAAAATAATATGAAAAAGAATATAAAAATAAATATATACGGAAAATAAAAATAATATAAAAAAGAATATAAAAATAAATATATACGGAAAATAAAAATAAAAAAAATAAAAAAAAATTCATTTAGCGGCGGTTTAAACCGCCGCTAAACAACCGCCGCAAAATAAATAAATAAATAAATAAATATTTAAAAAAAAATTTAAACCGCCGCTAAAACATTTAGCGGCGGTTTAAACCGCCGCTAAAAAACCGCCGCGAAACGTTCTCCGGCGGTTCTTAAAACCGCCGCCAATAGTTTCCCGACGCCACATTTAGCGGCGGTTTTTCAAAACCGCCGCCAAACCATTTAGCGGCGGTTTAAACCGCCGCGAAACGAAAAAAAAACCGCCGCGAAATACATTTTTTGGTGTAGTGTAGCCGTTATAAATATTATTAACTAAATTATAAAAATATATGGTTTATACAACTAAATAATTGGTTAAAAATAAATTAGAAATGAATATTTGAACCAATTGAATATTAAAAGTATATTTTTATAGAAAACTATTTTTATGCTCACAAAGATGTTTTACCATAATAGATTAAATTAATTAAAATCAGTGAGTGATATTAATGTAATAAATATGTTAAATATTCAATAAATTATTTTTTATATTCATCCAATAGATTTGGTAAACAAAATATAAGATCAAACCTAATATTTCACATAAAAACCTATATTTTTTATTAAAGTATTTTTACTGCCATTTAATGGTGAACCAATTTTAAATCTTAATTTTGAAACTATTATAAATTTAATTTGATAAATTAAACTTTAATTTTTTAATTAATAATTTCAATATTAGGTTAGGGTGAATTTTTTGTATTTTTCTGACAAACTTCATTTTTTAGTGAATAGTGAAAAATACTGCGTTTTAGTTAAAAACGCTTTTTTGTTTAAATAATTATTAATATTAAATTATATTATAATTTTTTAAAAAGTCAAATTGAATAAATTATACATCTATTAATACAATTTAATTCATTAGAATCAATTTACCATTTTAAATTGAATATAAAAACATAACAATCTTTTAAACATTTTTCAACTAAAACCAGTTAATCCGTATGTTTGCAAGATTTGCATTAATCCAAATTTTTCTGATTCTATGATTTTAATTTTAAAAAACTAACATACACCATTTTAATAAAGATAATATTTTTGGTCTAATAATATCAACTTAATTTTTGACAAAAATGATTAGTGAATGTGATTAAGGTGTAATTTGGCTTAAAAATGAACTAAAACCCTAAGTTTAAGGCCCAAATGACCTAGCCACTTGTCCAAAACTCATTGGATATAGATATTTCGGCCATTAAACTTAAATTAATGAGTTTTTGTGGTTTATTTCGACTTTTATTCGGTAATAACATGTGTACACCTAACTTCTTTTCAAGAATACCATATGAGTCCTTTTCCTTCCCCATAAAAGGCCAACACCTCTAACCATTCCTCACACCTATAAAAACTCTTAAGTTCAGATAATACCTGACCAAATAGTCTCCCATAATTATTCTCCTAGACCTAGAATCATCCCTTTGGTCATAAACCCTTACAAAAATTCCTTTTGTTTTAAACCAAAAGAAGTTACCCGATTAAAAGGTAATGTCTTTTCTCAATCTCTCTAGTTTTATTTCCATTCTATAAACTATAAAATCTCCTTATTTTGTTATTATATAGCAAAAAAGTGTCTTCAATATACTAGGATGTTTTTATTATGATATTACTACCTGCACTTACACACATAACCATCAAATGGGTAACGAACATAATGTTTCTGTGTACGAAGAACTACTGCCTCACGAAACGATGATTGTTCAATTTTTCCCTACCGTCTCTCTAGGTGGAAATTATGATGGAAAATATGATTATGTATGATATTTATTATGACTTTATACTTATTTAAACCCTTTATTACACCTAAATTTAATACTTTACATTTTATATTAATATGATAACATCATTTGAGGAAGTGTGGACTACTGCCCCCTCACAGTGTTGTGATTCGTTCACACTAAACATGGAACATATAAAGGATGGTTTTAATTAAACACAAGTGACATAAAAAACAAAAATAATATAGTCATGAAATAATTACCTTTCTAGATATATATATATCATTTTCTTTATTACCTCTTCACACACTCTAAAAGAGATAATGTCATTCGTGGACGTGTGGACTACCGTCTCCTCGACATGATGTGATTAATTTTACGCCAAAAAATTCTATATATAAGTATATAAGATTAAATAAGATTATATTTATTATATAATTATCATTATTTAAATATTTTATTTACTTACCTTCTTTCCACAATGATCATTTAAAAATGATAATGTTACTCATGCGTACGTACAACCTACTATCTCCATGATTGTAACATATTCTCATTTTCATAACCATATTTAATGATTGATTTTAAAAATATAATTGATGTTTAAATATGATAATTATTTCATGGTTATTATTCTGGATATGATATATAATGAACCCTATGACCATAGTTGACCAACAGTAGTTGTTTTGACACATAAACCAAATTTGGTCAAACACACCAGATGTAAACTTAATTGTTTGAGTAGTTGTAAACAATATGGTAATAACTGAAATAAAATTATTTATAAACATTAAAAATGTTATAAAGAAAGTATAAAATTAACATAAGTTTATTATATAGGAATTTAAAGGATGTTCACCTGAAAGGAAACCCAAGGTAAGAGATTCTTGTCTCATTTTCATTACGTGAGGCATACTTAATTATTGTACACCTAATTTCTTATACATGGTGTAATTAATACCACATTGAAATAAAATGTCATGAAACTTATTATCTTCATGGTATTTAAATGTTTTATTTAATACCTTTGGGTTTTATAATTCATTTATTACCACATTCGTAAGGGACTTCCATCTCACTATTTTACATTCGTGAGATAAATGTTGTAATCACTACTTACATATTTTGTGCGGTGTATATACTGCCCATTTTTATATATTGTATCATTAATTCCTTTTCCTTCATGATATTTAATACTTTAATTTAATATTATTATTTTATGAGTTTTATGATTTAAAAATGTTTCAAAGTGGTATGAGACACTTTGGAATGTTTAAAGATTATTTTCCTCAAGACTAATCCTAAGGATCTTTCAATGGAATTTCCATTCAAAGAAATTATATAACAATTTTTCAATAATAACTTTCATTACTATCTAGTTATTAATGAAAATTTTCAAGTATTAGTACCATTTTCCACTCTTTAGTACTCAAAGTGTTTTAGAAAATATTTTTTAGAAAATACGACTTTATTTATCTCTTTAGTTAGAATGGCTCGAAGGCCTTATTTTTTATTTTATTATGGATAATCCCCCTTTCAAGGGTTGAAGGATAACCCGTACATGACCCGTAGGCCCAAGGAACAAGGCATGAATAACCCGCAATACATGAACCGAAGGCGCAGAGGCATACCATGCCCCAATACATGACCCCGTAGGCCCAGCCCACTTGAACTGCTCCTCCCCAGCTTCTGCATCATTGATCAACTAGCTCCCCACCTTACATTGATGATCAGCTAGCATTTCCCCATACAAAGCTACATGGTGCCTGGTCCCAATGGCAGCAGCCATACCCTCTCATTATTCCAATCCGGTTAGCTCTTCTTCTGGTGGCCGCTACTCTTGTTGCTCTGATCATCTTCTGGGGCCTATTTTGTGGGAACTGGGCTACTCCATAGTCTTCGTGGCCTGAAATCCTAAAGGCCTTTGATGACCTGAAGGCTCTTGAGACCTGTAGGCCCAAACCGGTGGCCTGAATGCCCAAATCGAGTGAATAGTTCCGGCTTCTACAGTAACTGCAACAGTAACTGCTACAGTACCCCCCGAAAATTTCCTCCACCCGGTTTTGAACATGGGTCTCTTGGATGACAAGTAGGAGCCCTTACCACTCGGGTACAGGCTCTTTGGATACCTCTTTAGTCAGAGAACCTATTTTCTTTTAAAAACTATCTTTTATTAAAATGTTTTAAAAAATGATGTTTAAAATGATTTGGTAAAGAAACTTTTACCCTTTTTTATTTTACCAATTTATTAGAAGGAATCTTATTTTCTCTTTCCAAACAAGGCTCTTGGATGGAGTGGATACTCAAGAGGGGGGGGGGGGGGGGGTGAATTGAGTTCCAATTAAAATTTCTGTTAAAAACTTTTAGGATTAAAATCCCCAAAAAAAAATAGCCCAGTTAATTAAGGCAGTAGAGATAAAAGTGATTTATTGTTCAACAGGTTTCTCAAAGGTTGATTAATCCTCAGTTGAATCAGTGTAAATACTAATTCAAATTTTGAAACAAGTTTAATAAAATAATCACATATACACACTAACCATAAATAGCTATCAGAGTGAATGTAAAAAGAGATTTCTATCTTTGAAAATATAAGCAGAAGATAAATGTAAAACAGAGTACTTGAAAGTTGAACACCACAATTTAAACAAGAGGTTCAGTCTTAAGCCAAGACCTAATCCTCTCCACTTAGTGATCACCTACCACCAAGTAGATATATTAAAAGTGATACACAACCTGTATCAGTCTTTACAATAGTTTTCACAAAATGTCCAGGTTTGGAAACCTCTACCACAGTTCTACGTGGGAAAAGAAACTATCAAGCCACACTAAGCTTCTTCTACAGTTATGTGTGGGAAACAAATGTAAAGAGAGTTTGGTAATAGGATTTTATGTATCCCTCAGTTCAAGCACAAGAGTCAGTGTGTGTAAGATACACACACTACTCACAAATGTAAAATACTCAAACACAGTAGAGATAGAGTTATTAGGAAGAAGTTTAGAATGCTCTGTGTGTTGGCAGAACAACTATGGACTTCTTGAAATAAAGGAAATGAAGTTTTGGTCCTTCTCTTCAAGTTGCCTCTAAAATAGAGTGTCACAAATTTCAAATTCTGACATCCAGATGTAGATATGATCAACTTCTTGGGTCAGAAGCTCTTTGTAGCACACCACCACAGCTTAGAAAAATTTTCTTTCAACAAATCTTTTTGAGACTCTAGGATCATGTGAATAAGTGCTCGAGCGATCTTCTTCTTGATTGGTATATCATGTACTGTATGTGTCTTCTTTATGTGCATTTTTAAGATCTTGATGTCTGTCCTTTTTATCCTTATTCCAGTTCACCTTTTTCTCATTTGATTCAGTAGGGGCCGACAAGATAATTGATTCAACCATGTGTGGTCTTCCTCGTACCTCATACTATCTCCTGATATGCCTACAAATATCATTAAATAATGTCAGGTGCATTAAATTTTCCAGACATGACCGTTATGATAGTATTAATAAAATTAGTAAAGTAAAGAATAAATTATCATTAGACTGGTAGCAGATGCATGTCACACAATATACTTCAACAGTAGGCTCTTCAACTGTGGACTTCATCGGTAGGCTCACAGTAGACCTTTAATAGTAGGCTTCAGTCAGTAATCTTGATCAGCGGTAGACTTCAATCGGTAAACTTCTAACGGTAGCTCTATAACATCATACTATTTCGACAGTAACCTTTCCAGAGGTAGACTAACTCAATAGGTAACTTCATAAAAGGTGGAGTATGTCTATTAGCAAACTTCTTATAACGGTAGACTTGAACAACAGTGGACTAAATTGACAGTAGGAGTTGTATAGTGGTAGCCTTCTACTAATGGTAGACATGTCCAATGGTATACTTGAACTGTGAAGCTCTTAACAGAAGACTTGAGAAAGAGTTTGACAGTGGACTTCTAATAGAATCCTTGTCACAACAGTGACCTTGTAACGGTGACTCTTTGTCTGTAAGCTTTAATATGCAGAGCAACGGTAAACTTGCGACAATGACCTTGTACCAATAGCTTATAATAGTGACCTTAGATCTTCAACAGTGACCTTTTAGCAAGTGTGACCCAGAGTGACAGTGAGCTATAACGGTGACCTTGAATAGAAGGCTCTTACAAGTTGCCTATAACAATGAACTTATACTTAGAGAAATGTAAGATGTAAGCTGATGCAACAAAGTCTACAGATTAAAAAGATTAGTAAATGACTTAATATATCATGATCAAGAATTAAACATGATTTGGGATTATCAAAACAGATGAGTCCAATAATATCCCCCTTTTTGATAATCACATATTATGCTAGTATGTATTAATTATAGATATCACAGATAAACACATAATACATTTACTAAACAGAGAACAAAATGGAACCTTAGTTAAGTTGTAATTTCTCAAGTATCAGAGTGTAAAATCAGAGGATATTGGTACGCAGGATCATAGAGAAAGGTAGAAAAGGTCCATTAAAGAGTAATGAAATCACATGATTATATTAGTATTAGCACATCATTTCTCCCCCTTTGTGATTAGAAAAAAGAAACACAAATAAAGATAATAGAGAAAGGTTGTATTAATGGAAGTACATTACATGACCCAAAAAATAATACATAGTCCCTATCCAAAGACATAAACAAACTCAATCCACATCATCTGTAGGGAAATGTTCTTTCCCTTTAGAAGAAGAAGATGGAGGATGAACTGATGGATCAACAGGTTTAAGAATTGCTGTAGGAATGACTGGAGGGGCAGCAACAGAAGCTCCTATGGGTCTGTAGTGGGTAGATCTCTGAGGTATAAATGGAGTAAGGATTCTAATGGACTCAGTAGGAGACATCATAAAGGAACTACTGGGCTGAGATGCAGGTAAGGAAGGAGGGATTATGACAGGAGTACAGTCCACATGGAGAAAGGGTAGGAGAATGTTTCTAAAGTCCATAATACTGCTTCCTCCTCTTTCCATGGCCGATATGAAATCATCCTTGTTCTCCATAAATTTCTCTAAGGCTGGAGTCAACTGGACCAGCTGAGTGACTTGTTCCTTGAAGGCTCTGGTGACTGGTGGAATCTCGAGGTTTTCCAACAAAATATTTAAATGAGCATCCATCTGATGCTTGGAGTAAATCCTTTTATAATAGAAATTAATCTTTTCCTTTATACTCTTCTGGTCCTGGGCAGCCTCTCTCATGAAGTCACTAACTACCTTCTGAAATTTTTTGGTAGTAGAGATAATCTGAGTCACAGATTGAGGGTCAGGTGAACTGACACCAGAAATCTTTGCTAACTCTTCACTGACCACTATCCTGAATGTTGAAAAGTCCACAGGTGGTGCAGTGGAGGTTGAAGCAGAGGCAGAGGCAGTCGAAGGCTTGATAGAGAAAGCAATAGTTTCCTTAAAATACTTGGTCAACCCACTGATGAGATTCTTCAAATCTTCATCCTGGCCCTTCACATGAGCTTTCATGGATTACTTTAAACTTTCAAATACCGCAACCATCTATTTCACCAAACTTCTGATGTAGTGAATGTCTTTGTCTGATTGGCCCCTAGAATCCATTAGAGCAGCCAAGATCACCACTGATTGTCTTAGAAGTTCCATAAACTGAGACACATCCTTGAGTTGATTCTGGCATTTAGATACTTCTTTGGAAAAGTTGGCTTGAATAGAAGACTGAACTCTAGCCATCTCAGAGGCAGTCATCTCTTGAAATAAGGCCATTGAATTTTCCATTTCAGAGGCCTTGTTATCAAACATCTGGTGCAGATCTATTTTCAGTGATTTCAGATCATCCTTAGTGACAAGGATCTCAGGAATGGTAACCACTGGAGGCACTGCAGAAGGTTATAAAATAGCAGGTACAGGGTGTCTTTTGCTTGACATATCACAATCTGAATCATCATAATCCAGAATAAGTACCAAGTATCCAGGGTCTTCTGACCATTCTTCAATGTCATGAAGAACAAATACAGAACCAATATGCTCCCCCTCACTTGGAGCTCTCTCCTGAGTATTCTCCTTTGTTGGTTTTGCTCTAGGTAGTTCCACAACCTCCTCTTCAACTCTAGCAGATTAAACTTTTTTCTGCTCCGTTGGTTCACCAGTGGGGTGAGTCACAACCTCCAATGAGTCATCAATGACCTCTATTTCAAGGGAAGTAGATGCCACTCCTGCTTCTTGATCAGACACTGTCCTATCTGTATTTCCTACCAGAGGGATCAAAATGACCTCCTCTTATTCATTTTCCTCATCATCAGCTTCAACAACAACAACCTCCTTTCCTTCATCCTTATCACTAGCCTCCTTTGCCGCACGAGCAGAATGGTCTGACTCAGTAGCCTCATCCACTTCAGAGGTGTCTCTGACAATATTTTGAGATACTTATTCTTCTTCACTGGTCTCATTATCACTATCTCTTAGAACAATCTCTCTTCTTTACAGTTCTTTTGGAGGGCTAGGTGCTCCGAAAGCTATTGTCCTGACAGAATTGTCAGGTAAATCAGGATCAATCCCATCATCAATGGGGATTTCCTCTCTTTCAGGTTCCACAACTCCTTCAATTTCCTCCTTATCATCTGAATAAGCTGGTTCTGGATCATCAGGCTTGAGGCCTGGATCTCTCTTGTATTTTGGACTAGATGGGTGAGTAGTAGTGTCAAACCATTCATACACTTTTCCTTCATCATTTACTCATGCCTTCTTCCAGGGATTCCAGCTAATTTTCATGAATTTTATAATAACCTTGGAGATACAAACACTGTTCTTAGCCACTATCATTTCTTCTTTATTTCCATCCACACCCTTTACCTTTAGCATTACTGAGATTATCTTGGCATGGAATAGGGCATTGTACTTTGAGCTTACCTTATTCATATCCTCCAATTGTGTCATCAGTAACCTACATAGGTTGATATTCTCCCCATGCTTCAGCAAGTACATTGGGAATATATCCTGATACTTCAGCACTGAAAAATCCCCTCTCCTGGGACTGATCACATACTGAATTAACTTAAAAAAGTCTATATTCTCTATTCATCTCATATGCAATGATCTTCCTTGATTTTCCATTTCTTGTCATCTCTTCCAGATATTCTTCATACCCAAAAATTTCACTGTCTGGAAGAGCCACTCTAGAATAGTATTCATAAACTCCTTCATGAGGAACTCTCAAATAGTCAACCCACTCAGCAGATCAAAAATTGACTTCATTGCCATTGACTCTAGATACCAGCCTATGCACATCATCTTCCTCTTCGAACTTCAGCTATTCATATAATTCCTTCACAAGATTGGGGTATTATAGTCCATTGTTGTTGGAAAAGCATTCGGTCCATCCTTGGGATTCTAGTACTTCCAGCACTAATGACTTGCTCGACAGCAGCCATTCTTCACTCAGCTCCTTCTCAGTCACAATTTCTCTCTTTTTCAGATGCGGGTTGATAGGTCACATTGGGGTACTACTGGTGCCACTGGACTCAGATCGAGTCCTATTTGGCCTTGGCGCATCCTCATTGATAGTCGGGGGTCGCTTGGTTCTAGCCATGGATATTGAAAGGGGTTCAAGAGTTCAAACAGATAGTTAGGGTTTAGGGATTTTGAGAGTTAATGTTTGAGATTAAGGAAAGAAGGTGGATTGAGATATGTTCATAGCATTTAGTTTTATCATTTAGGGATTAAAACAAAATAAAATAGAAATAACGAATAGGAATAAAACGGTTCGGATTCCCGCATAAAATAAACGATAAAAATAAAACAACAAGGTATCCAATCAGTGAGGTTCTTAATAGTGAGGTACACCAGTGAGGTCCAATGGTGAGGTGTATCAGTGAGGTCCAACAGTGAGGTGTATCAGTGAATTTTAACTATGAGGTGTATCAGTGAGGTCCAATGGTGAGGTGTATCAGTGAGGTTTAACTGTGAGGTGTATTAGTGAGGTTAAACGATGAGGTGTATCAGTGAGGTTTAACTATGAAGTGTATCAGTGAGGTCCTACGGTGAGGTGTATCAATGAGGTTTAACTATGAGGTGTATCAATGAGGTCCAACGGTGAGGTGTATCAGTGAGGTTTAACTGTGAGGTGTATCAATGAGGTTTCCTATACTGAAATTAATCTTACCTAACTCATGTTAGATGTAATTTAACCTCTCAAAATTCAAAGGCTTTGTGAATATATCAGCCAATTGATGTTCAGTGCCAATGAATTCAAGAGTGATATCACCCTTTTGATAATGATCCCTCAAAAAGTGATGTCTCGCATCAATATGATTTGTCCTAGCATGAGATACTGAATTTTTGGAAATGTTAATAGTACTTGTATTGTCACACTTTATAGAGACATGTTTGAATTGATATCCATAGTCTAGTAAAGTGTGTTTCATCCACATAATTTGAGCACAACTACCAGCAACTATGTATTCAGCTTCAGCAGTGGATAATGCAACAAAATTCTATTTCCTACTACACCATGATACTAGTGACTTGCCTAAAATGTGACATGTTCCAGAGGTGCTTTTTCTATCTAACTTGCAATCAGAAAATCATCATTAGAATAACTCAACAAATCAAATGATTGTCCTTTTGGATAAAATAGTCCTAAGTTGGGAGTATATTTGAGATATTTAAAAATCATTTTATAGCAGTTAAATGAGACTCTTTTGGATTGGCTTAAAAGCGATCACACATACATACAATAAACATAATGTTAGGTCTTCTAGCTGTAAGATAGAGTAGACTCCCTATCATACCTCTGTAGTTGGTTTGATCCACTGGTTCTCCAGCTTCATCAGCATCCAACTTACAAGTGGTACTCATAGGGGTGTCACTGCCTTTACTACCATACAAAGTAAAATGTTTTAAAAGATCCTTAATATATTTACTTTGATTCAAAATAATGACATTTTTATTTTGAAAGATCTGAAATCCAAGGAAAAATTTGAGTTCTCCCATTAAACTCATTTCAAACTCATTTTGCATCATTTTTGAAAAATCAATACATAAAGAATTTTTAGAAGATCCAAAAATAATGTCATCCACATAAATTTGTACTATCAAAACATCTTTGGAAATCCTTTTGATAAAAATAGTAGGATCATCTATCCCTTTAGTAAAACCTTTTGAAATAAGAAAAGAGCTGAGTCTATCATACCATACTCTTGGAGCTTGTTTTAAACCATATAAAGCTTTAGAAAGTTTAAAAACATGGTTTGAAAAATGGGGATATATAAAACCAGGGGGTTGTTCAAGAAATACATCCTCAACTATATACCCATTTAGAAAATTGCTTTTAACATCCATTTTATAAAGTTTAAAATTAAGATGAGCTACATAAGAAAGTAGTATCCTAATGACTTCTAGTCTAGCTAAAGGTGAAAAGGTATCCTCATAGTCTATTGCATTCTCTTGACTATATCCTTGTGCAACTAACCTAGCCTTATTTCTGACAATATTTCCAGACTCATCAACTTTGTTCCTAAACACCCATTTAGTGCCTATTGTCAAAGTGTCCTTAGGTCTTTCCACTAATTCCCAGAATTTTTTTCTTTCAAACTGATTTAATTCTTCTTGCATATCCATTACCCAAAATTCATCAGTGATAGCATCATTAATATTCTTAGGTTCAAGCTATGAAAGAAAAGATTGATGTTCAACCTAGTTTCTTAGAGAATCTATTGTTTGTGTTCCTCTATTTAAATCACCTACAAAAACATCTAGAGGATGATTCTTAAGAGTCCTAACACCTCTAGGAAGGATTGAACTAGATTCCTCATTATTGTCTGTTGGTTCAGAATCAGCAGGTGTAGATTCTGGAAAATTCCCAGAACTGGATACTTTTATAGGGGATTCACTATCTTTGTCATTAAGGTCTATAATTGACAAATCTTCCTCAAGGTGTTCAAGAGATGTTTTAGGCTCATGTGTATTAGTCTCATCAAATTTGACATGAACTGATTCTTCCACACATTTGGTTTTCTTATTAAACACTCTATAGGATTTACTTGAGATAGAATAACCCAGGAAAATTCCTTCATCACTTTTGGGATCAAATTTATCAAGATTATCCTTAGTATTAAGAATAAAGACTTTGCAACCAAAAAATCTAAAGTAATTAACCTTAGGCTTTCTATTGTTCCAAATCTCATAAGGGTTTTTCTTTATAACAGGTCTAATTAAAACTCTATTGATGATATAACAGGCTGTATTTATAGTTTCAGCCCAAAAATAAACTGGTAAGTCACACTCATTAAGCATAGTTCTAGAAATTTCTTGAAGGGTCCTATTCCTTCTTTCTACAACTCCATTTTTGAGGTGTCCTAGGGGAAAAACAATTGTGAATATAGCCATTATGTGAGCAGTACAATTCAAACTCATGATTTTCAAACTCATGTCCATGATCACTTCTCAGGGTCTTAATTCTAAGTCCACTAAGATTTTCTAAAGACTTGGAATATTTGATAAAATAAGAACAAGCTTCACTTTTGTGAGCTAAAAAGTATACCCAAGTATACCTAGAAAAGTCATCTACAAGAACATAAACATAGTGATTCCCATTTAAACTTGAAACTCTTGATGGTCTAAACAAATCCATGTGAACTAACTCAAGTGGTTGAGAAGTTGAAACTTCTTTATTTGGTTTGAAAGAAACTTTGTGTTGTTTTCCCTTTTGACAGGGATTACACACTTTGTCACATGGGAATTCTAATTTAGGTAAGTCTCTAACTAAACTTTTCTTAGATAGATTCCTAAGTGAGTGCACATTGTAGTGTCCTAACCTTTTTTTTCAATAACCAAGACTATTTATGAAAAGCATTTAAGTAGGAAACATTTTGTTTGTCTAAGGAATTTAAATCAATAGCATATACATTCTCATTTATACATACAGTGAAGACTAAATCATTTTTTGAGTTAAAAACATTGTATGAATCATTTTCAAACTTAAAATTAAATACATCATCACATAACTGAGATATGATAAGTAAAGTTTACTTTAATCCATCAATAAAAAGTACTTTAGAAATTAATATTGTATCAGGGTTACCAATCTGGCCTAAGATGACGATTTTTCCTTTTGCATTGTCACAAAAGGTGACATGCCCACCATCAACTTTGATTATACTTTTGAAGCAAGAATAGTCTCCTATCATATGTCTTGAACATCCACTATCCATATACCATAAGGTCTTATAGGAACTCTTTAAACAACTTCCCTGCAAAACAGATTAAACATGGGATAATTTTGGTACCCAGATCTTCTTGGGTCCAGAGAGGTTGGCAAGTAAAACTTTGGGAACCCATATTTGATTTATATGTTTTCTAAAATCAACAGACACATTCTGAGACATAATTACTTTTTTAGGTCCTTTAGAAATTTTTTTCTCAAAAGATGGTATAGAACTAGCACTATCAGCGAACTGTCTAGATTTTGGAACAAATTTGGTATTGCTAATTTGTCTCTTCCCGGGATGATATCCTAGATTAGTTGTATATTTTGGAGTAATTTTTTTTCCTAGAAAATGAGTCAAGGTATCCCTACCAGTAGTGAACTTCTAAATACCCTTTCTTAATTGTTCGTTAGATAATTTTAACTCTGTATTTTCCTTTAGAAGTTTATCAAATTTCTCTTTTTCTATATCTAGATTTGACTTGTAATTTTAATTTAAAGCATGTTGTCTTTTTAATGACTTATATTTTTCCTTGAGTTCATTAAAAGTATCCTCAATAATTTCACAATATTCAAATAATTCTTCTTTAGTCATATCTTAATTATTATGAGAGTCACTTTTATAATAAGTATTATGCACAGGGGAATTAGTTGTTACCTCAGATGTCTCTGTCATAAAGCATAAATTGGCTTGTTTTTTTTGTTATGAGTCTGAAGCATCAGTTTCACTCGAACTGTCTTCTGAAGCACTCTAAGTTTCTTTCATAGACTTTTTATACCCTTTGCCCTTATCCTCATATTTTCTATTGAATTTCAACTTGGGGCAGTCTTCTTTCACATGACCTTTTCATTTACATTCATAGAACACTATTTCACTTGTATTCTCATTCCACTTTCTATCTTTTTTCCATTTTCCTTTATGATCATACTTTCCTTTGAATTTTGACTTCCTAGAGAATTTATTCTTTTGGTATAACCTTTTGAATCTTCTGGAAAGTTGTGCCATCTCCTCATCACTGTCTGAATTTGACTCTTCACTTGTAGAACCGTCTACAGGTACTTGAACATTTTCTTTGTCTTTTCTTTTTGAGGTAGAAGTCTTGAATGCTACTGACTTATTTCTTGGTTCTTCTTCAATTTCTTGATTCACCTTAAGATCTTATTCATACATCATTAGCTTTCCAATTATCTCCTTTACATGTAGGTTGCTGATGTCACATGATTCTCAGATTGATACAGAAGTGCCTCTCCATCTGCCAGGTAGGCATCTAAGTAGCCTCATGATTTGGTCTTTGCTATCCACTAGTTTCCCAAGCAGATTCATAGTGTTTACTATCTCATTTAACCTGAGATACATTTTAGAGATATATTCATCAGGCTTCATCTTAAAATTATCATACTTAATAGTATAGGTATTTAATCTCATTTCTTTAACATTGGTTGTTCCTTCTTGGGAAACAACAAAAGTATCCCAAATTTCAAAAGAAATCTTATAGGCAGATATTCTATTAAATTCTTTATCACCCAAAGCACAGTATAAGGCATTCATTTCTTTAAAATTATTATTATAAGTAGTTTTGGTTACTTGAGACCATGTATCCCTAGTAGTAGCAGGTAATACGTTTTGTTCCTCAATTGTGTCCCAGATTTCAGGTCCTAAGCTTTTAAGATACATTTTTATCTTCAATTTCCACTGACCATAATTATTGCCATTATAGAAAGGTGGTCTGTTAATAGCAACACCCTCAACTTGGTTATCCATAGAAAACTAAAATATTTAAAGAACTGAAAATTTAGATATAACAGAAATTTTGTGATCTTTAAGATACAACTAAAATCACAGTTGAAAAGAAATTGAAAATCTTGAAAAACTGGTTTGATGGTATGAATAAAGAAACCTCTGATACCAAATTTTGGTCAGAGTGGATACTCAAGAGGGTGGGTGAAATGAGTTCCAATTAAAATTTCTGTTAAAAACTTTTAGGATTAAAATCCCACAAATAAAAATATCCCAGTTAATTAAGGCAGTAGAGATATAAGTGATTTATTGTTCAACAGTTTTCTCAAAGGTTGATTAATCCTCAGTTAATTCAGTGTAAATACTGATTCAACTTTTGAAACAAGTTTACTAAAATAATCACATATACACACTAACCATAACTAACTATAAGAGTGAATGTAAAAATAGATTTCTGTCTTTGAAAATATATGTAGTGGATAAATGTAAAATAGAGTACTTGAAAGTTGAACACAACAATTTAAACAAGAGGTTCAGTCTTAAGCCAAGACCTAATCCTCTCCACTTGGTGATCACTTGCCACCAAGCAGTTATATTAAAAGTGATACACCCTCTGTATCGAGCTTTACAACAGTTTTTACAAACTGTCCAGGTTTGGAAACCTCTACCACAGTTCTACGTGGGAAAAGAAACTATCAAGCCACACTAGGATTCTTCCATAGTTATGCGTGGGAAACAAATGTAAAGAGAGTTTGGTAAGGGGATTTTCAGTATCCCTCATTTCAAGTACAAGAGTCAGTGTGTGTAATACATACACACTGCTCACAAATGTAAAATAATCAAACACAATAGAGCTAGAGTTATTAGGAAGAAGTTTAGAATGCTCTGTGTGTTGGCAGATCAGCTCTGGAATTCTTGAAATGAAGGAAATGAAGTTTTGGTCCTTCTCTGCAAGTTTCCTCTAAAACAAAGTGTCGTAAATTTCAAATTCTGACTTCCAGATGTAGAGATGATCAACTTCTTGGGTCAGAAGCTCTTTGTATCACACCACTATAGCTTAGAAAAATGTTCTTTCAACAGATCTTTTTGAGACTCCAGGATCTTGTGAATAAGTTCTTGAGTGATCTTCTTCTTGATTGGTATATCAGGTATGGTATGTGTCTCCATTATGTGCATTTTTAATATCTTGATGTCTGTCCTTTTTATACTTATTCTAGTTCACCTTTTTCTCATTTGATTCAGTAGGGTCCGACAATAGAAATGATTAAACCGTGTGTGGTATTCCTCGTACCTTATACTGTCTCCTGATATGCCTGAAAATATAATTAAATAATGTCAGGTGCATTAAATTGTCTAGACATGACCGTTATGATAGTATTAAGAAAATTGGTAAAGTAAAGAATAGGTTATCATTAGACTAGTAGGAGATGCATGTCACATGGTAGACTTCAATAGTAGGCTCTTCAACTGTGGACTTCATCGGTAGGCTCACAGTAGACCTTTAATTATAGGATTCTGTTAGTAAGCTTGATCAGTGGTAGAATTCAATCAGTAAACTTCTAATGGTAGCTTTGTAGCATCAGACTATTTCAAAAGTAACCTTTCCAGCGGTAGACTATCTCAATAGGTAACTTCATCAACGGTGGAGTATGTCTATCAGCATACTTCTTCTAACGTAGACTTGAACAACAGTGGAATACATTGACAGTAGGAGTTGTCTAGTGGTTGCCTTCTACTAATGGTAGACATGTACAATGGTAGACTTGAACTGTGAAGCTCTTAATAGAAGACTTGAGAAAGAGTCTGAAAGTGGACTTCTAATAGAAGCCTTGTCACAACAGTGACCTTGTAACAGCGACTCTTTGTCTGTAAGCTTTGATAAGTAGAGCAATGGTAGACTTGTGACAGTGACCTTGTACTGGTAGCTTATAATAGTGACCGTATATCTTCAACGGTGACCTTTTAGCAACAGTGACCCAGAGTGACAGTGAGCTATAATGGTGACCTTGAACAGAAGGCTCTTACCAGTAGCCTTTAACAGTGAACTTATACTTAGAGAAATATAAGCTGTAAGCTGATGCAAAAAATTCATGAGACTAAAAAATATAGATTATTCAGGATAAATAATATAAATATAGATTAAAAATATTAGTAAATGACTTAATATATCATGATCAGAAATTAAACATGATTTGGGATTTTCAAAACAGGTGAGTCCAACAAAGGCATTTTCCAAATGTTTTCTGTATAAAAGGAATATTCTTTTTACCTCGTATGACATGTATGGATTTATCCGTCATCATTTCTTTGAATCCTCCTTCTCAATTTCAAAAGGTTTATTTTTAATGAAATTTTTTTTAAAAGGGGTTTTCAATGAAAAATATTTTCAAAATATTTTTCAAAATAAAAGGATATTTTCCTTAGGAATATTTTTTAAAGTTATTCTGTTATTTCATCAATGACAAAAATACTCTATTTTTACTCCACTTTTGATTTATTGTATTGATTCCATCCTTATTCTTTCTCTAGATGGTTTATTATTGATCTTTCCAAGGATAGTATTCTAATTAACTTCCTTGATTTATTTTTTAGTCCACTTGAATTATTCAATCTCCTATGATCATTGAACATTGAATTTTCCCTAAATTATTTATTTCATTTATCATGGATATTACTATTTCCTAAAATGTATAACATTTTAAATACGATGTCTACTTTGACATTTATTTGATTATTTGGGGAAATATTGATAAATCCATATACTTTATTCAATATAGATATTTGATAAGGCACATTATTTATTTGATATATGTGGAATGCTTTGGAAATGTAATACACAAGTTGATGATCGGTGAATGAAATCCCCTTGATGCATCGGTAGTCTCATGGGACAAATTGGTTTCACAAATTAGAATGGTTAAAATATCTTTTGATAGTAAGGTATCATATTCATGGAAAATATGATGTCCTATAAATAATCATTTCTTTTATTGAGAATTATGTTATTATTTATCCACGAGATTTTAAGTCGACATATCTATGGATACATTTCATTTTCAGTTATTTAGATGGAATGTGTTTTAGTTTCTTAACTTGAAATATTTGTTTTGCCTTATCTAGTTATCTTAATGGCATGTGTTTCCAATTATTACATTTCCATATTGTTTGTGCACTTCCATTCAGTTTATTGATTACATGGTATGTGTGTTCAGTAACTTACCTTTACATATTGATTATTCTTATTGATTCATTATTGCTTCCACTATATTTTTCCATTAATGAGAATTTGAGACCACCCTTATTATGTTTATTTCCCCATGAATCTAAGAATCTTACTATGAAAGATATATAGGGATTTACTAGATGGATTAGAGTTATCCTTAGATTTATTTATTTAGAAAGAAGAAAAAAATTATGTTGAAATCAATGTATTCATTTGTAATACAATAATCATTTATGTATCTTGTTTACCAAAACTAATATAGTGATCGGTCCTTTGGGGATTGATTCATTGTAATCATGATAATGTAATTGATAGTAGACACTATATCTGGGCTATATGGGGTTGGGTCTCTACAGTTGGTATCAAAATATGTTTAATAGAAACATTGTGAACTAGATTTAGGAAAACCTGAATTAGATAACATAACCCTAAGGTAGAATTTGAAGAATTATAGATGAAAACCATATAATTTTGGTAAATTATAGATTATGAGGGCATTTATAACAATAAATATCTATCTAGATACTACAATTGGACATTGTTCTGGAACATATTTACCTAGGAATAACAACTTCGACAAGGTGTTTCCGGTCTTGACTCGGGGTAACATGGTACACGACAATGAGCTTTTCTATGCACCAGGTTTGACACTCCTGGGGGATATGCATAGGATAATCCACTTTTTCTTTACAAACCATTATGATGGATTTGGATACATAATAAGTAACCTAGGTTAAAACTAAGGAGTTTTATATTAAAGATAATGTGTCATGATTTATAAATCTAACTAACAATATTATAGATAAACCCTAGACCAAGGAAGGACCTATGTGAAAATAAAATGAATAAGGTATTTATGTGTTGAGGCTATAGTGAAAACCTTAGTTAAAAGTATATTTAGTGATTAACCTTATTTCAATGATGTCCATAATATTTATATTTAAAAATTATATTAATTGGGTTTTAGAAAAGGACAACCTGTAAGCCAGGTGACAACCAATAAAATCCGGCAAGGCTGTGGGTCTTGAACCCATGACCAAAGAAAGATAAGGGTTTCATGCCAACCACTAATATGAACAATGTCCCTACTAATTTTTCATTGATTTTAGTTAAAAAATTTGATGAATAAATGTTAATAATGAATTGGTAGTATCACTTTTGCGGATTAGGGATTAATATAATATCCAAATTGGTTTGGAAGATAGTTAAGGAAAAATAGTTAGACTTGTCACTCTTACGATCTTTAAAAAGTTAATTTTAGTGCTTCAGGCATAATTTTTATTATTATTGGTAATTAATTCCTAATAGAAAAGGAATTAATTAGAATTTGATTGAAGCACAACCAAAAGTTAAATATTGTTCATATGAAATTGAAACCTACCAAGTAATAATGTTTCCTTATATTCTTGGTTAGAATTACTCAACATTAGGAAAACGACTTTGAAATAAAATGTTTTCCTAATACCTTAATTTATGTTTAACCAATGGTCTTCTAAATCATCACAAATATATGGATTTTAGGCCCTAAAAATTTCATTGATCATTCACTTTTTTGTTATTCATGACCTCATTCACCCACTATAAATATTTATGCTTTTACTGCAAGTACATATCTCTACTTTCCACTTATTTTATCCTACATAGATCCCTAGTTACATGGTATTCCATGTGACCTTATTACTTTCCATTATCTCTTTTATAGAGGATTACTTTTGAACCCTTCTTATGATATGAGATTTAAATATAGGAAATATCAAACAATCTATTACCAAGATTGAGTTTAAATTGTAAGGATGATTTTTAAATAAGGTGGGTATAATGTGACTCCCTGAAAAACTAAATTAAGAACCTTTTATTCAATAGTGTTCATGACACACAACACCAAGAACGTAATGTAATATAATATCCATATACTTTATAATATATTTTACTATTTAGAATATATTCTATATATTTCAACGCATGGAACACTGAGTTATATTGAAATGCATGAATCTTTGAGTTAGTGTACATCATACAAAATAATGACCTTCCTTTGTAGCATTCGTTACATGAAAAAGTGACATTCTTCGATGGCTTACACTATACACAATACCAAGTCTTACCGAGATACAATATGCCATTAAAACATTATTATTTAATATAATAAGATATAAACTAGCCATTATGAATAGTATTAACTAAATTATGAAAATATATGGTTTAGACAACTAAATCATTTTTTAAAAATAAATTAGAAATTAATATAAGAACCAATTGAATATTAAAAAGATATTTTTGTAGAAAACTATTTTTATGCTCACAAAGCTGTTTTACCCTAATAGATTAAATTAATTACAATTAATGAGTGATATTAATTTAATAAATATGTTACATATTCAACATTTTTTTTATATTCATCCAATATATTTGGTAAGCATTTGATAAGAGCAAACCCAACATTTCACATAAAAACCTATATTTTTTATTAAGGAATTTTTACCACCTTTTAACGACAAACCTATTTTAAATATTAATTTTGAAACTTTTATCAATAAAATTTGACAAAATAAAATTAATTTTTGAATTTATAATTTAAATATTATCTTAGGATTATTTTTTTGGGATTTTTCTGAGAAACTTCATTTATTAGTGAATAGTGAAAAATACTACATTTTAGTTAAAAACTGACCTTCATTTAAATAATTGTTATTGTTAAATTATATTATCAATTTGTTTTAAAGTAAAATGGGATAAATTATAAATCTATTAATACAATTTATTTCATTATAATCAATTTACCTTCTTAAATTGAATATAAAAACATAACAATATTTTGAAAATTTTTCTACTAAAACCAGTTAATCTGTCTGTCTGTGATATTACCATTAATCCTATTTTTTCCACTTATGTGATTTGAATTTTAAAAATACAACATACACCACTACAATCAAGATAATATTTGTGGTATAATACTATCAAATTATTTTTTTTACAAAAATGATTAGTGAAAGTGATTAAGGTGTAATTGGGCTTAAAAATGACGCTCTGCCATCTCGGCTGGAAACAGATCCTTCCCTGGCTGGGGAGATGCCTTCGGGTGCTACCCCTTCATGGGGGAGGGGGTTTTCTCTATGTGGAGGGTTCGAAAAGGTCACACTGGGAAATTCCCTTTCCTTAGAAAAAAAAGAACTAAAATCCTAAGTTTAAGGGCCCAAATGACCTAGCCACTTGTATAATACTCATTGGATGGAAATATTTAGTCCATTAACCTTAAATTAATTAGTTTTGGTGGTTTGGTATGACTTTTATTAGGTAATAACATGTGACACCTAACTTCTTTTCAAGAATACAATGTGAGTCCTTTTCCTTCCCTATAAAAGGCCACCACTTCTACCCATTCCTCACAAATCTCAAACCTCTTAAGTTTGGAAAATAACTACCCAAATAGTATCCCATAATTCATATACTATACCTAGAAGTATTCAGTTTTATAGAAACCCTTCCAATTCCTTTTGGTTTAAACCAAAAGAAGTTACCTGATTAAAAGGTAATGTCTTTTCTCAATCTCTTTAGTTTCATTTTCATTATACAAACCCTAAAATATCCTTATTATGTTATTGTATAAAAAAAAGTATCTATAATATACTATATTATTTTTATTCTGATATTTATACCTACACTTACTCACACCACCATCTAATAGTTAAAAAACATAATGTTTTTGTGTATGACGAACTACTACCTCACAAAACGATGATTGTTTAATTTTTCTCTACCGCCTCTCATGGTGGCCATTATGATGGAAAATATGATTATAAATGATATTTATTGTGTATTTATACTCCTTTAATCCTTTTATTACACCCACCTTTAATACTTTCCATTTTATGTTAATACGATAACATTGTTTGAGGAAGTGTGGACTACCGCCCCCTCAAAGCGTTGTGATTCATTCACACTAAACATGGAACGTATGATGGATGATTTTAATTCAATATAAGTGACATACAAAAAATAAATAATATATTCATGAAATAATTTCATTTGTGTGTATATATATATATATAATTTTCTTTATTACCCCTTCACACACTTTAAAAGAGATAACATCGTTTATGGACATGTGGACTACCACCTCCTCGACATGATGTGATTCTTTTTACACCATATAATTATATATATATATATGTATATATATGATTAAATAATATTATTTTTATTATATAATGATCATTATGGAAAGATTTTAGTTACTTACCTTCTTTCCACAATGATCATTTAAAAATGAGAATGTTACTCATGCTTACGTACGACCTACCGTCTACATGATTGTAACATATTCTCATTTTCATAACCATATTTAATGATTGATTTTAAAAATACAATTGATGTAAAAATATGATAATTATTTCAAGGTTATTATTATGAATATGTTATATAATAAACCCTATGACCATAGTTTACCAACAATAGTTGTTTTGACACATAAATTGAATTTGGTCAAAAACACCCGATATAAACTTAATTGTTTGAGTAGTTGTACACAACATGGTAATAAGTGAAATGAAAGTAATTATAATCATGAAAATGTTTCTGAAGAAAGTATAGTATTAACATAAGTTTATTATATTTTAATTTAAAGGACTTTCACTCAAAAGGAAACACAAGGTAAGAGATTCTTGTCTCATTTTCATTAAGTGAGGCATACTTAATTGTTGTACACCTAATTTCTTATATATGGTGTAATTAATAATAAATTTATATATAATATCATGAAACCTATTATCTGTATGGTATTTAAATATTTTATTTAATACCTTTGGGTTTTCCAATTTATTTGTTACCATATTGGTAAGGGATTTCCATCTCACTTTTTACATTTGTGAGATAAATGTCATGTTCACTAATTACATCTTTTGTGTGGTGTATATACTGACCATTTTTATATATTGTATCATGAATTCATTTTTCTTCATAGTATTTAATACTTTCATTTAATATTATTCTTTTATGAGGTTTATGATTTAATTTTTTTTTTCAAAGTGGTATGAGACACTTTGGAACATTTAAAGATTATTTTCCTCAAGACTAATCCTAACAATCATTCAATGAAATTTCCATTTGAGAAAATTATATAAACATTGTTCAATAATACCTTTCATTATTATCTAGTTATTCATGACCATTTTCATTTATCAGTACCATTTTCCCACTCTTTGGTACTCAAAGTGTTTTAGAAAATGTTTTTAAGAAAACCAAAATTTATTTCTCTCTTTAGTCAGAGAACAAATTTTCTTCTAAAACAATGTTTTATTGAAATGTTTCCAAAAATTATTTTAAAATTATTTGTTAAAGTCAATTTTACTTTTTTTCTTTTACCAATCTCTTAGAAGGAATATTCTTGTCACTTTCCAAATGAAGAATTTTATAAACTTTTTCTGTACAAAAGGAATATTCTTTTTTACCTCGTAAGACATATAATGATTTATCGACCGTCATTTCTTTGAATCCTCCTTCTCAATTTCAAAAGTTTTATTTTTAATTATTTTTTTAAAAGGGGTTTTCAATGAAAAATATTTTCAAAAGTTTTTTCAAAAGAAAAGGATATTTTCCTCAAGAATATTTTTTAAAGTTATTATTTTATTTCATCAATTAAAATAACCCTCGATTTTTACTCCACTTGGTATTTTTTGTATTGATACCATCTTTATTCTTCCTCTATATAGTTTATTATTTATTTTTCCTAGGATAGTATTCACATTAAATTCCTTGATTTATTTGTTAGTCTTCTTGAAATATTCAATCTCTTACGATCACTGAACACTGAATTCCCCCTAAATTATCCATTTCATTTATCATGGATATTACTATTGCCTAAACTATATAACATTTTACATACGGTGTCTACTTTGAAATTTATTTGATTATTTTGGGAAATATTTATAAATCTATATACTTTATTCAATACGGATATTTGATAAGGCACATTATTTATTTGATATATAAGGAATACTTTGGATATGCAATACATGGGTTGGGGACCGGTGAATGAAATCCCCTTGATGCATCGTTAGTCTCATAGGACAAATTAGTTTCACAAATTGGAATTGTTGAAATATCTTTTGATGGTAAAGATATCATGTTCCTAGGAAAAATGACATCTGAGAAATAATAATTTCCTTTATTGAGAATTCATTTATTATTTATCCATGAGATTTTTAATTGAAATATCTAAAGATGAATTTCATTTTTTTTATTTAGATGGCATGTGTTTCAGTTTATTACCTTGCTATATTTTTTTTATCTAGTTATCTTAATGGCATGTGTTTCTAGTTATTACATTTCCATATTGTTTATGCACTTCCATTAAGTTTATTGATTACATGGAATGTGTGTTAGGTTATTTACCTTTCCATACTGACAATTCTCATTGATTCATTATTTATTTCACTCTATTTTTCCATTATTGAGAATTTGATCTCACCCTTATTATATTTCTTTCCTCAGGAATCTATGAATATTACTATGAAAGATATGCATGGATTTACTAGATGGATTAGAATTATCCTTATATTAATTTATTTATAAACAAGAAAAATATATATATTGAAATAAATTTATTCATTTGTAATACAATACTCATTTATGTATCTGGTTTACCAAGTCTACTAAACTGATCAGTCTTTTGGGGATTGATTCCTTATAATCACGACAATGTAATTGATAGAAGACACCAGCTCTGGGCTATCTAGGGTTGGGTCACAACAACCTCCCCACTTGGAGATATACTTCTGTATAAACTTACACTTAGGCAATTTCTCAATATATGTGTTACCATATCATATGGATCCCATAGAGCTTCATGAGTTTAAGGTGAAGTTGGAGAATTTGTAGAGGAAGGGATATGTCAAACCCAAAATGTCACCCTGAGAAGCCCCAATTTTGTTCCCTAATAAGGCAGATGAAAGATTGAGGTTTTTAATGAATTATCATCTCTTTAACCAAGTTACTTTGGTGAATAAATATCAACTATAGAGGATTAATGACCTCTTCAACCAGTTGATAGGGGTGAGATGGTTCTCGAAGATTGACCTTAGATCAAGCTATCACTATCTTTGAGTTTGATATGAGAATATAACGAAGATGGAATTATAAGGTCGCTCTGGTTACTATGATTACTTGTTGATGCTTTTTTGTGTGATGAACTCCATAGTAGTATTCTTGGGAATCATAAACTAGATATTTCTGCCTTTCTTAGACCAGTTTTTGCTGGTCATTATTGATGACATTTCTAGCGTAATCGACATCATAGGAGGAGTACATAAGACACTTGATGGTCATGAAAATACTATTTGAGAACATTATTTATAATAATCTCTCGAATTTTTAGTTCTAGATATGGTAGGTCCACATTCTGGGGCATGTCATCTCAGTAGAGGGTATGTTAGTGGACCCAATAATGGTTGAGGTAGTGTTAGCTTGGGAACTACCTAAGAGCATGATAGAGGTGCATATCTTCCTTGGGTTGGAAGAATACTATAGGAGATTTTTTCCTGATTTATCTGGGATATCGACACCCTATACTACCTTGAACCAGAAGAGGAAACCTTTATTTTGTACCTAGAGGTTCTAGTAGGCCTTTTAGAAGTTGTGGAAAAGGCAGAAGAAAAACCCAATCTTGCGATTGTCAGAGGAAGGTGTTTAGTATGTGGTGTACTGTGATTCCTATGAGATTTTGATTTTATGTGTCCTAATATATAGGTAGGAGATGATTGCTTATGGGTTCCAAAATCTGAGACCTCATGAACAGAACTACACAACCCATGATCTAGTACTGGCAACAATCATCTTCACCCTGAAGATTTGGTGACAATACCTTATGGATGAGTGGTTTATCATTAATTTTTAGCATAAGAGTCTTAAGTATATCTTCTCTAGAATTATCCTAAATTGATATAGAGTACATTAATAGAGTTCCTCTGGGATTTTGACTTCGAGATAGTTTATACTCTCGTGAATGAGAATGTGGTGGTTGTTATGACCTGACCCAGCAGGGTCCAACCCATGACTACTTAAAGCTTGCCTCTAATAGGCTAGGGTATAGTGACCAACTTTGAGTAAGAATATTCCACAAATGATAGGCATCAACCTAAAGTACCTATACACATGCACACATTTCCAAGCCCAAAAAATGCTAAAATTGAAAACAACTGAAAGTATTACATGTATAAATCTCTAATCCCACAACTAGAGGATGATAATAAAGTATTGAAAGTAAAAAAGGTGTGAAATACAAGCCCAAAAAAACTATAAAGAGTCCAATATTCTCTAAGGTAAAGGACTATGATCAAATTCAATATCTTGGTAAAAACCTTAGTCTATCTAGATTAAGATATTCTCCACCTACTCCACGTGCTCTCATTAACTGTTAGAAGGGTCACTATCTACATAAGACACAACACATGTGGATAGAGCCCATGAAAGGGTGAGTATAACAATACCCAATAGGACACCCCAAAAATACTAAACATGAAGCATCAAGTATAGTCAGCTCTATACAAGGATATAACAATTAATGTATAACATAAAAAACACAGATATACTCAAGAAGGAAACTGTGCCACCAGGTGATCACAACCAACTGATAGCCACATGATTCTACTAAAAAAATGCTCTCTCTGGGAGAATCCACTCCATGAGACATGTCATCACTGGAGACTCTCAATCAAGAGGTCAAGATCTTTATGCCCTAACCAAGAAAACTCACTACTCTCAGAATAACCTGATACTCAGATAGGGGGTCATGCCCATAACCATTGGGGGAAACCAATAATCCAATATGGATCAATTATCTATATAGGGGATCATATTCCAATGATACCACAAACCATATCGATAAGACTGACTAGATGTATGATTATCATCACCCTGCTCCAGGAGGTCACACAAATTCCACAAACCCCACCCAGGGTATAAAGATGATAGAGGATCTCACTATATTCTCACGGAGGGATGCCAAGTACTCTATCTGGGATTCATCCTCTAGAGGGGATCACAACCTTGATATGTGGACATAATACAACACTATACTGTCAAGATAAAGGACCAAGGGGAAAACCACCCAACCAAAACTGGTTTGAACTGAAGAGATAAAGAGATCTAAGCTCTCTTTATGGTAGTACACGATGTGTATAGGAGAGTAAAAAGTGTACCTTGCTCAAACTATACATTCCAGTATGGATATTCCTGACATGACATGTAAACCTCAACATACATGACATGTTATTTAAACATAGGGCATGTAGAGGTTTCTCGACACCCTTTCCATGTTGTCTAGATGTGTCTGTATACAGTTGGTCATGCCCATGTACCAGCCCGTGTACACATGGATATGTCCATGTCATAGTACACACCATGTACCTGCTCGTGTACTTCTGGTTGCATCCATGTACCCTCCAAGGTAAACACTAAGCCTTAATGTAGAGGTCATAAGGTGTGTGACCATGTCACACAACGTGTGATATTTAACTTCATCCAAAACTCTAGCACCATAGCTAGGGGGTCCCACACAGTGTGTAATCCCAAAATACAAACCGTGTGTATCAAAATTTTCCAAATCCATTAGTATCTTTCTCCACATCATTCAAATAATCACTGGAGCCACCAACATCACCAGAACCTACAGATATAGGGTTATACAACCCTTTTTATCATCGATCGTCAGATTTCAGACTCAAATATGCTCAAAAAACACCGCATCAATCCATCTTTAATTGTTCATAAAAACTAAGAAGAATGGAACCTAAAAAATCTATTATGATCCACCTCCGATCATCCACCACTATCATCACACCTTGTCCACACCATCGATCATGAACTGCACCTACATTATTGATCTATTACACCAAAGAAAAATTGCGCAATGATTGTATACCCGATATTCATCAAACCACTGGCCAAAAGAAATTTCTATGATGAACATGTGAAGAAATTGGGGGGGGGGGGTGAAATACACAGGCTATAAAATGTGAGAAATGAACCTCAACCTTTGTTCATTTAGTGTCAATTTTTTTGTATAAAAAGGAGAATAAAGTGGAATAAAATCAACAAACAAATATAGTTCCAACAATTTAAATATAACGATCATGCAAGTACCAATTTTTTTTTGGAACTGATTTGAATTCGTATAAGATTAAGAAATGGTATGTAAAAAACAAATCAACATCCTAGCTGGAGTTTGGATAGATCATTAATGAAGAATGGTTCTTCATTGTCATCATTGACGAGGTCCACGAACTCTATTGGTACAACGATCCATGATCCGGTCCTGATCTATCATTGTTTACTAAGAATGATCTCCAATGGTTGTCTAGATATCTAGATCTTGAGAGGCCAAATATGAGTAAAGTCTCATAACCATATATTTAAAGGATAGATGATCACTACATTGAATAAAATAAATTAAATAAATTTAGTTAATTTATTTTATTAATTCTGCACCCATGATGTCACGAACCGAATCTGGTCGCCGCAAAAACCGGCACCCGACCCGACCCATGGCAAGTCCCGAAGGGTGTTCCCGATCCCCACGGGCTGGCACAAGTGCCCGGGTATCAAAAACTGAAAATTGGGAATGATTTACCCGAGTTTTTATACTTGAAACATCAAATGAATCCAAGAAACCAAATCTGGATTTTTCAAACCGAAACATCTTTTTAATAAATTCAGAACTGAATTCCACAATTTTAAACAATGTTTGAAGATCATTACAAAGGTACAAACCCAAGAAAAGACAGCCCAAGAACCTCAACATGGCAAGAGGCATCTTCCTCAAGCCATCTCCACAACACCGCATCATGAATGACCGGTGGAAACCAGAACTGTTGGCACAAAAGTTATACCCAAACCTGTGACAAAAAAATAACCAAGTCTACTTACACCCAAGGGTGTAAGTAGGGTGTGATAAAAAGCCCAATAGGATACCACCACTAAGAGATTCCATATAATAAGCATTTAAAGATGAAAAGCATGCAAGTTTTCAAAAACAGGAAAAGCTAGTTACAATTTCTAAAAGCTGCAAATTTGAATAAGAACAGTTTTCAAGTGGGCTATTTTAAAGGATTAAAACTTTTTAAAATAAACACCAAAGCTACTAAATTTTCTAGAAAAATGTACCGTATGCCGACGGTAAGCACAAAATATCCAGTGAGCACAAGCAATGGGAAATAACCCCTAGGCACTAGCTAGCTGTGGGTCCCAGGTACCTCGTATCTCGGTGGGAGTAACCATCACAAATATTCGTTCTCGTGCACGAGCCACTAGTAGGGGACATACCCATAAACTAGTGGTCCCCAATCATCATAATATTAGTTTAGTTAGAGTTGTAAGTGTCAATCTTACTAAGTGAAACTGAGGCCAAACCCCACGGGATCACTAGCATACTAGTACACGTCCACCCACCTAGATACCCGGGTTTTCCCTTTGTGATCAAAAAATTTCAACAAGTAAATGAATATAAATTTCACATGAAAATATCATTTCCATATCATAAATTCACCAAACAGCCCACATGTATACAACACAAGTCACAAAAGTCCACTTTTCATTCAAATGCATTTTGAAATCAAACCCACACCAAAATAGCCCACAACACTTTTTGCATAACTTTCACAATCCAACACATCCTTTGACAATCTTATAAAATACCTACAAATATACTAAACATCACATAACAACCCACTCACATGTTTCCTAAAACCCTTTTTATAAACTAAATCCACTTTTCACATCGCACTCACACAAACAGCCCATATAACGTTCACACCTCTTTCACATTTTAGTAAATCCATTAATCACTTTTATAAAACATTTCCAAGAGGATAAACATAACATAACAGAACTATTAACATTTAAAATGGTCAATTTGAAATTATAAACAATCCAAAATAGTTTTCCAATATGGTTTCACATCTTACATAAATCATTAAACCATTCAAAACTTTCATAAAACAATTTTAAAGAGTGTACCAAATCTTTTCACAAAAAAACTCATTTCAAAACCATATTTCAAGGACAAAATCACACCAATAAAAATTCAAAACAGAATTTTCATCCCCAAAAACATTTATTAAACTACCCCCATGTGTTATAAAAACACCTCAAACAATACCACAACAGATCCACATGAAAAGCACACATTTTCAAAATCACTTTCAAGAAGTACAATAAGGCTATACACCTTAAACCCATTAAAAGAAACCTCTTTAAAACCTAATGGCACACCAATACCCTACCAAATCAGAATTGTCAGCCCAAACAAGATTTATTAAACCAATTTCATATGTTATAAAACACACCCAAACAATACCCAAAGGGTTGCACATGTAAAACACCCAATTTTTTAAACTAAAATGAAACTGTAAAAACAAATGCTTTACCAAATACAAAATAAACAGTTCCCGCACAATACACAACATATTAGTAAATGCATAATAAGTAATTCAAGCAAACTAACTCATCTAGAAATGATTACACATGGAATCACCTACCTTTTATGCCGAAACCCTCAAAACATGGTGCGAAACATCAACCGCACCACCGCCGCACATCAAGGAATATAAATCCAGACCCAGACCACCAAAAATTGACCCAAAAGATACCAAATAAGACCATATGTTCGAACCCTATGTTCTGGACATTCTATAAACTCTTGAGATAGGGTGGAAACCCTAAGGAGAAGAGAAGAATTGAAAAGAGAAACATTACCCAAAATAATCTTGAAGAAAACGACCTAAACTCCACCAGAATATGAATTTAAAAATATCCAACCATTTAAGATAAGTTAGAACAGGGATTATGAGATAATTTAGGAATTGGAATGGGGGGAAAAGAGTAATAATTGAGAGAGTTATGAAGGAATGAACTTACCTCCTCAAATCTGCCCGATTTTAGAAACCCCAAGAATGTCAGCACCCAAGCGCGATGAAATAGATCTCCAATGTCACGACCCGACCTCGGGGCCCATGCCGTGACTACCCCAAGCCCGCCTTCCATAGGCCAGGGGCTGGCGACTAGCACCAAGGCGTAAAATCCCAGTAAACAGGGAAGGCATTGCCTTTATAAGTAACAACCACACAGAGTCAGCAAGCGGAAAGTAAAGTGCAGAAAAGTAAAGGGGGCCGGAAATACAAGCCCAACTGTAAAGTACAACTGAAAAGTAAAGTACAGCAACTGAAGAAAAGACGGCGGCCTCGTGTCGTCCACTGGCAATCCCACCTGAAGGGTGGGTACAGATAGCCTCCAGGCTCCTCGGGTCCCATGTCCGCTCCGAGCACGTCCCGCCCAGTGGTCCACCTCCAGGTACCGTCCTGCTCCACGCCCCAACCGCGATCAGCGTTGTCCGTCGTCTGCATCCAACACAACAAGGTGCGGGCATAGCCCGTGCAGGGGTGAGTATAAGCTACTCAGTAAGGACCCCGAGACCCCCGAAGGTCTCCCGAAATCCACAAAGGATATAGCACAAAAGAAAGATGCAATCACGAAGTAACATCTGACTCGACTTAGGTATATGCCCATACATATACCTAAGTCCCCAATTCTAGCTCTGCTCACGAGCTCAAGAACAACTCAATCCAAAAAGGAAAGCAAGACTCAAATCCACAAGGAGAGTAAATAGTAAATCCACATAGGATAGTTCAACACAATCCACAAAGGAGAGTAACATAAGATTCAGCTCAACCAGGTATACTTTTTCAGATGACGTCAAAGATGATCACTGATCCATCTAAGTCGTCGGACCCACAAAGGATCGATAGGTACTAACCCCCGCAGAAGACCCACACAGGATCGGGCTCACACAGAACCTGTAGGCAGTGGCTCACACAGAACCGGTAGTAAGGACCCACATAGGATCGGGCTCACACAGAACCTGTAGCACTGATCCACGTAGGATCGCTGAGTGCAGTAGTCGACGCAGTCCACTGAGGATCTCTGCACAGTCGTCGCCGCAGTCCACGAAGGATCTCTGCTCTGCCGTCGTCGCAGTCCACGGAGGATCTCTGCTCTGTCGTCGTCGCAGTCCACGGAGGATCTCTGCTCTGTCGTCGAAGTCACAGCCAGCGCTAGGGTTCCCGCACAAAGCGAGCTCGTTTAGGAGGGTCCGCTCCACGAGCCGAGAGGCTGATACATCAACTGACACGTAGTCCGAAGTTGATGTATCCAAAAGTTCCGTATCGACAACAGGATCTCAACGCGACAGACGGCGCGTCAAACGGATGCCCGGTCTGAGAGTTATTGGCATTTTCGTCCCAGGGGCCCGGTTGGTTTTTAGAGAAAAACCAACCCGACCGTACTCCGCCTGTGTCCGATCCTCGGGCGGAGTATGCCAAAAGTTCCGTCTCACTTAGAGGAAACTACCACAGCTGACGGTACGTCGTTCGGACGTCCGTAGCTCAAGTTATGAGCGTTTCCGCTCCGAGGGCCCGGTTGGTTTCGTGTACGAACCAACCCGGCCGAACCCAAAGTATTCCGAAACCTTGAGTATAATATACCGAAACGACCGTCTTGATCCAAGGATCGCGTAGCCGCTGACGGTTCGTCAATCGGAGGTCCCAGGCCCAAGATATGGGCGAAAGACCGAAGAGGGCCCGAAAACGGGGGTTCTGGGCCCGGGGTGACCCGGCCCGAACCCCCCTGGGGTCGGCCGAACCGGGTCGGCCCGAACTGGCTCGGCCGGGTCCGGTCCGGCCTGGGCGCGGCCCGGCCGACCGGACCGGCCGGCGCGGCTTCGGCCGAGCGGCCGAACAGGCTGCCGCCGCGGGTTTGACCCGCGGCATTTGAAGAAACGCGGCCCCCGCGGGGGGCCGCCTGTCACGCGGACGCGGCCGGGCCGCCGCGTCCGTTCCCGGTTCCGCGCAGCCGCGGAACCGGCCGCCACCGCCGCCGCGGCTTCAGCCGCGGCGGACTTCCTCCACGGCGGCGCGCCGGGCGCCGCCGCCTCCGGTCGCCGGCGCCGCCGCGCCGGCGACCCGCGCCACCGCTGCCTTCCGCGGGCCGCCGGAGATGCTCCGGTGGCCCGTTTTGCCTCCCGTCTGCGCCGATGCCCCTCCCGGATGCCGACCTTCACTGCGGAATCAACGGATCGCCCCTGCCGCGCGGTTTGTCGTCGTCCGTCATATCCGCACAACAAAAGAAATCGGCGGAGGGTTGTCGGGTCTTGTTCGTTAGACCCGCACCCTCCGCGTTAGCCATAATCAACGGGAGAAAAGAAAAAGATGATCAACACATGATCCAACAATTTTATTTAAAGATAAAATTGTTCGTTTGAACCGACTTTTTAAATTTTCAAGAACGTTCACGAGAAAATTTAAAAGGGGTAACTTTTCCAAAATAAATCCCTACCTTGATGATCGTCGAGCGCGGGCGTTCTTCGCGGAAGAGATCGTCGCGGAAGAGATCGATCGTCGCGTCGTCGCGGGAAGGTGTCGCGTCGTCGCGGAAATCGGCGTTGAGCCGGCGAGCTCAACGAATCAAGAACAACAGATTTAAATTATTAATATTTAAATCTGTGTTTCGTTTAAAACCAAAGAAAAGAACTTGAGAGGAAATCCGAAAGCACTCACCTCGAATGGTCGGTGATCGGAGATCGGAAATCGGAAGAACGTCTCGGGCGAAGGCGTCGTCGACTTCCGGGTTCGGCGTTCTTCGCGTTCTTCGCGTTCTTTGCGTTCTTCGCGGAGAGGGTGGAGGCTCAGAGGAATTGCACAACGATAGCAATCCTCCAAAATAGACAAGTTTATCTATTTTATTATTTTTGCCAACAAACGTAAAACGCGTAAGTAACGACCCATTTAATTCGTTGAATTAATTCAACGAGCGAAACAACCCATTTAATTCACGAAAGAAACAGCCCATTTAATTCACGAAAGAAACCGCCCAATTAAATGGTCTGTTAAGAATTAAAGAAACGCGTCGGTTGACTTTTCAGTTTCTTTGACGGGTTTTCGCGGGTGCGTTACTTAGCGAAAGAAACGGCGGGGCTCGTGCGGGCCCCACCTCACAAATATCCTATCAAGGGGGTAGGATATTTCTGGATAGCATCCTATCCAGTTCAACACAGTTCAAGCCGCCTTTAAGTGGCTTCAAGTGGCTTCCAAGCAGCTTAAGTGAAATAAAATAAAGTTGTCGCACAAATTTATTTTATTTCTGACTTAAAGCCGCAAAATTTAAAAACCACGTCTGAGCAAACGCAACTCCGGAAGAGGCGTTTCTAAGCAAATACCGGCGCTGCGATTTCATCGGTGCCCTCAGAATTTGATTCCGGGCACCGGTTCAAAAGATAGAAAAACCCGCTCGTCCGTTCACTGAACGTACCCGAGCCAAACTTCGGAAATTGATTCCGGGCACACCGGGCCTCGGAATCAGGTGCCGTCTGAAGCTGCGCTCTTGTAAAATTCCAAAGAAAATTAAGAAAAAAATTTCCTTGAAATTTGCGGGTCTTTACATCCAAAGTGGGGGGAAAGGAAATGGGAGCACGCCTGGGCTTCTTAGGGTAGATAGGGAGGTGGAATCACCGAAAAATCCATTTTAATGAATAAGGTATTAATAAATTAATGAAACAATTTAAAACTGGAAAATGGGCCTTCGGGTTGGCCCAATTCTCAAATAAAAACAAAAATCCCCCATGCTTATGGATTTATAAAGGCCCCAAATTTAAATGTGGGGTTACTATATCAGGGGAGAACAATTAGGAGTTGTAATGAGTCAAAAATATTAAAAATTGAAAAAGTTATAAATGAAACAAAATTTATTTTTAAATCTGGAATTGGGCTCGCAGTTTGGCCCAATTCATGAAAACTCACCTATTCTCAATAAAACCTTTGGAAACCACCAAAACAAATCATGAGTGGAAAATAAATTTAAAATAACCCTAAAATAGGTTACGTGCGTGACAATTCTCCCCACCTTGAAAACTTTCCGCCCCGGAAAGTCACAGGAAGGTCAAAGTAACAACCAAACCCAACTGAGAAACCAATAGGTACACCCTTGCCAGGTTTCACCCCCAAAGGTCAAAACACCTCCAGTGATCAATGATGGAAGGAATACTCTCACAAACCAAACTTACACCACTTTCCTGAAACAATCAAGTACATTCAGGTTTTATGCCAAATGAAAACTCCTCAAACACAATCTGAACAATACTCAATCAATTTACCAAAAAAAACAACAACATTGAACAAGGTTACACTTCCCTACTATAACTAAACCATTGGAAACTCTCCAATATTAATGTTTACCCAATGAATATGTAGGTAGTTAGATATCTTCGAATAATAATACCTACTTCCCAGACAAGTCCAAGAAAAAAAATGAGTTACTCGTATGAAGAGACACAAATGGGCTCCCCACCATAAGAGACAACTTAAATTGTTTTCCCGAGACAGAATCAAGACACTAATAGTGGGAGGACCAAACATACTCTCTAGTAGAAGGGATATACTTCCATTAAATGTTTATGAAGGAACATTCATGAGAATAATAGTGGGTCTACCCACCATAAGAACTGACCATCTTAACCGACCAGCATGGGCCGACACAGAAAGACCCAAAAAGAAATTAAAGATTTAGGAAGGGCACATGATTAGTCCGCATGGTTTGGGAAACTGTGCACTAACTATGAATATAATTCTTTCTACATGGCTTCCTAGCACACAACCACTACTAAACGTGCACAAACTATGTGCTCAACCATGATGAAACTAGAGGTTTAAACTATTCCCATCATTCATACTAAGGATAAGACTTTGTACAAGGGTTTAAATGGCCCTGGGATTTCCCCTAACTACGAGCCAGCTTCTCTCCGAGACCTATGGCTGGAGCTCAAATGATTGAAGCATCTTCGGCCTCGTAGTTAATATTTGGAAACCCACTGAATGAGAATTCTTCTTTTCGGTGCCACAAAAAACTACACCGCAGTCCCAAATAAGTTTTCTAGACATAACACATTCCAAACTCACTTTACCTTATCCTGATATTTCACTGAAACAAGGGATAAGAAGATACACACACATCACAACTTGTTTCTTCAGGTGAGAAACAATAGAAGTAAAGAACACCTACACTCACATTCCTCTAAAATAGATGATTTTGATGTCTTTTCAAGGGAGACATTTACCCAACATAACAGGGACTCTCAGAGGATTTCACTACTTTCACCTATACAGTCAATCGAGTACATGACATCATAAGGCATCACCAAACATGACCATTTCAACTGATATAAACAATTCATGGAGAGGGACCTTATACAACATCCCCAAATAGCACACAATTATAGAAAGTGGCCACAATATCCTATCATGACCATATTTCCCACACCAGTGGTTTAACATGAACTCATGATTCAAAGAAACTTTGAAGAACCCAAAGGCCCTCTTATACACCATCGAGACAATCATCCACACTAACAACCCTAGACCATATCCACCTTCGACGAATCAAGAAACTTAAGAAACTAAGGTCTCTTTCAACCTTCCAAGAGCACTCTCCCGTTATAAGAGGATCTAAAAATCAATGAAAGGAATGGGTGTAGACTCAATCTAGAAATCTCAAGAAAAAGATTCCTTATATTGATCAACTGGAGGGTCTTCAAACGGCGAAACAATACGGGTTGCACTTCAATTATGCACTAACCTTTAATGGGGGTGTACCTTATCCAATGATTGAACCCAAGGACCCAACCAAGATAGTCCATTGGTCAAGATATACCACAAACTAGATCCAAACACATGTAGGGAACCATCGTAAAGGCGTTCCGAAACATTTTTCAAAAGAGACCACTAACTGTCACTACTACACAACTTACTGACCAAACCCAAACCCAAAACACAGTTCAAACAGGAGGGGTTCTTGGACTCAAAACATCCCACAACATCAACATTTTCCGAAAACACATAATATACACCATCCCAAAAAAAATCATCAAGAAATCATGTTTTTTTTAAAAAAAACATTTCTTTGAAAACAAATGGTTCAGCGGTTAGCGCATCCACCAATGGTACCCCATGGGCCTTACACATGCATGTTTCTATGCCACACCAGGCACCCTCCTCATATCCATCCCAACACTCATCCAGTCATGTCATCAACCATCCCTCTTCCCATATAACCCCATGCATGTGGTTTCTCATGAAAATACCAAAGGTTAAAACAAAAATTCTTTCCACTTTTCAAAACCAAAATGGTCAACCAACACATCCTTTTCTCAAAACTGCTAACCACGAGATCAAATTCCAACTCACATATTACAAAAAATTTCAGAAATGAACAACCATTTAGAAAATAACTCACTTTCAATATATTCACATCAATTTCAAAACATCTCATCCCATTAAAACACTCTTTGATTGTTTAGAAAACTCTATTGTAAACACTTTTCAAAACCAACTTCAATATAGTTCTTGCTTTCAAAATAGGTGTAAAAACACCATTTTCCATTTCAAATAAATTCTAAAAATTCAGTTCCACCATTTCATAAATAAATCTATTCCTTATTTATTTGAAAATAATTTCAGAACAACTTTATACTTCTTAAAACCAAGTCCTTTTAAAACCAAAGTTCCAAGATTGCAAAACTATAGTACAAAACAATCTGAGAGGAAACTAGTTTCAGTGGGTGAATTGGAAATATGGTTGGCGACCATATTCCAATCACTTCACTGTCATAGAGAGTGTTCTAGAGAATATCCCCAGCTCCACATGGCTTTCCAGGCCCTGTGAGCTCACTGAGTCCATTAACCCAACTCTCTTTTCATTTCCCCTAATCATCATTAAACCAAGAAAAACAAAGAACATAGATAAATCCCGACTTCCCCTGGTGACTCGAATCCCGTCATGAGGTGTGGTGATCAGGAACACTACCCATAACCGAAGTACAAAGTCCCAACAATTCTAACTCTAATATATCCTGATTGTTCCCTAAATAACATGACCCAAAGAGTTAACCAGAACCTCCTCTGATACCATTTTGTCACGAACCGAATATGGTCTCCACAAAAACCGGCACCCGACACGACCCGTGGAAAGTCCCGAAGGGCGTTCCAAATCCCCACGGGCTGGCACAAGTGCCCGGGTATCAAAAACTGAAAATTGGGAACGATTTACCTGAGTTTTTATACTTGAAACATCAAATGAATCCAAGAAACCAAATCTGGATTTTTCAAACCGAAACATCTTTTTAATAAATTCAGAACTGAATTGCACAATTTTAAACAATGTTTGAAGATCATTACAAAGGTACAAACCCAAGAAAAGATAGCCCAAGAACCTCAACATGGCAAGAGGCATCTTCCTCAAGCCATCTCCACAACACCGCATCATGAATGACCGGTGGAAACCCGAACTGTTGGCACAAAAGTTATACCCAAACCTGCGACTACAAAATAACCAAGTCTACTTACACCCAAGGGTGTAAGTAGGGTGTGAGACAAATCCCAATAGGATACCACCACTAAGATATTCCATATAATAAGCATTTAAAGATGAAAAGCATGCAAGTTTTCAAAAACATGAAAAGCTAGTTACAATTTCTAAAAGCTGCAAATTTGAATAAGAACAGTTTTCAAGTGGGCTATTTTAAAGGATTAAAACTTTTTAAAATAAACACCAAAGCTACTGAATTTTCCAGAAAAATGTACCGTATGCTGACGGTAAGCACAAAATATCCAGTGAGCACAAGCAATGGGAAATAACCCCTAGGCACTAGCTAGCTGTGGGTCCCAGGTACCTCGTATCTCGGTGAGAGTAACCATCACAAATATTCGTTCTCGTGCACGAGCCACTAGTATGGGACATACCCATAACCTAGTGGTCCCCAATCATCATCATCTTAGTTTAGTTAGAGTTGTAAGTGTCAATCTTGCTAAGTGAAACTGAGGCCCAACCCCACAGGATCACTAGCATACTAGTACACGTCCACCCACATAGATACCCGGGTTTTCCCTTTGTGCTCAAACAATTTCAACAAGTCAATGAATATACATTTCACATGAAAATATCATTTACATATCATAAATTCACCAAACAACCCACATGTATACAACACAAGTCACAAAAGTCCACTTTTCATTCAAATGCATTTTGAAATCAAACCCACACCAAAATAGCCCACAACACTTTTTGCATAACTTTCACAATACAAATCATCCTTTAAAAATATTATAAAATACCTAAAAATATACTAAACATCACATAACAGCCCACTCACATGTTTCATAAAACCCTTTTTATAAACTAAATCCACTTTTCACATCGCACTCACACAAACAGCCCATATAACGTTCACACCTCTTTCACATTTTAGTAAATCCATTAATCATTTTTATAAAACATTTCCAAGAGGATAAACATAACATAACAGAACTATTAACATTTAAAATGGTCAATTTGAAATTATAAACAATCCAAAATAGTTTTCCAATATGGTTTCACATCTTACATAAATCATTAAACCATTCAAAACTTTCATAAAACAATTTTAAAGAGTGTACCAAATCTTTTCACAAAAAAACTCATTTCAAAACCATATTTCAAGGACAAAATCACACCAATAAAAATTCAAAACAGAATTTTCATCCCCAAAAACATTTATTAAACTACCCCCATGTGTTATAAAAACACCTCAAACAATACCACAACAGATCCACATGAAAAGCACACATTTTCAAAATCACTTTCAAGAAGTACAATAAGGATTTACACCTTAAACCCATTAAAATAAACCTATTTAAAACCAAATGGCACACCAATACCCTACCAAATCAGAATTTTCAGCCCAAAAAAGATTTATTAAACCAATTTCATATGTTATAAAACACACCCAAACAATACCCAAAGGGTTGCACATGTAAAACACCCAATTTTTTAAACTAAAATGAAACTGTAAAAAAAAATGCTTTACCAAATACAAAATAAAAAGTTCCCGCAAAATACACAGCATATTATTAAATTCATAATAAGTAATTCAAGCAAACTAACTCATCTAGAAATGATTACACATGGAATCACCTACCTTTTATGCCGAAACCCTCAAAACATGGTGCGAAACATCAACCGCACCACCGCCGCACATCAAGGAATATAAATCCAGACCTAGACCACCAAAAATTGACCCAAAAGATACCAAATAATACCATATGTTCGAACCCTATGTTCTGGACATTCTATAAACTCTTGAGATATGGTGGAAACCCTAAGGAGAAGAGAAGAATTGAAAAGAGAAACATTACCCAAAATAATCTTGAAGAAAACGACCTAAACTCCACCAGAATATGAATTTAAAAATATCCAACCATTGAAGGGAAGTTAGAATAGAGATTGTTAGATAATGTAGGAATTGGAATGGGGGGAAAAGAGTAAGAATTGAGAGAGTTATGAAGGAATGAACTTACCTCCTCAAATCTGCCCGATTTTAGAAACCCCAAGAATGTCAGCACCCAAGCGCGATGAAATAGATCTCCAAAGTGGGGGGAAAGGAAATGGGAGCGCTCCTGGTCTTCTTAGGGTCGAGAGGGAGGTGGAATCATCGAAAAATACATTTTAATGAATAAGATATTAATAAATTAATGAAACAATTTAAAACTGGAAAATGGGCCTTCGGGTTGGCCCAATTCTCAAATAAAAACAAAAATCCCCCATGATTATGGATTTATAAAGGCCCCAAATTTAAATGTGGGGTTACTATATCAGGGGAGAACAATTAGGAGTTAGAATGAGTCAAAAATATTAAAAATTGAAAAAGTTATAAATGAAACAAAATTTATTTTTAAATCTGGAATTGGGCTCGCAGTTTGGCCCAATTCATGAAAACTCACCTATTCTCAATAAAACCTTTGGAAACCACCAAAACAAATCATGAGTGTAAAATAAATTTAAAATAACCCTAAAATAGGTTATTTACATGACACATAATGGTTTTTTCATAAATTCCCCATGATAATAAAGATTATGTCACACTTAGGGTAAAACTCACATTATGAACTCAACAATTCCATCATATTTCTGATTCACACCACTGTTTGGGAGTTATTCCACTATTTTCAGAAAAACTGTGTGTGTGTGTTATTTAATATATTTCTAACATTTATTCTAGACACACCGGGCCTCAAAATTACTTTCTATCTCATCACCTAGTCTCAAAAATAATCTATATAATATCCAAAAATAATACACATAAAATATGAGTCATTACATTCTCCCCACCTTAGGGATTTTCATTCTAAAAATAGAAAAACATACTAAAAAAGATAAGGGCACTAGGATCACATCTTGGTCTCCTACTCCCAGGTGACATCTTGAAGATTCTCATGATTCCACTGTACACACACTTGAGAAATAGATCTCCCATGAAGGATCATCTCCTATCGATCCTCGATCTCCACCAGGTACTCAAAAAAGTTATCTCAATCCTCGATGTTCAACTCACTCCAATGAATAACATGCGATGGGTCGTTCACGTATCTCCTCAACTACTACACGTGGAAGACATCCTGTACCCGATCCAACTATAGTGGTAGAGCTAAGTGGTACACCACCTCACTAACTCTATGTATTATCTAGAAAGGGAAAATGAAACATATAGATAAATTTCCACCCCATACAATGGTCTCCCTCCTAAAACTCTAGAGGTATCCATCATCAGTCTGTATAAGACTTCTGATGGATCTATGCATTCCTTATCCACTCCTGGGTGATCTGCACCTTTTCTGTAGTAGCTATCACCAACTATGATCCCATGGGTTTTGAATCACCAGGACCAGTCCAACAATGTGGTGACCTACATAGTTGCCCATACAAAGCCTCGAATGGTTCCTTACTAATGTTGGAATGGTAGTTTTTTGATATGAAAACTCCACCAAGGGTAGATGATCCTCTCAAATATGGCCAAAATATAACATGAAATCCCACGACATTTCCTCCAAGAGTTGAATGGTCTACTCATTATGACCATTAGTCTGAGGATGAAATGTTGTGATCAAGTGTAACTGAGTCCCAAAGTCCTCCTTTAATCATCTACTTAATCGTGATGTGAAGAAAACATGATGGTATAAAATTATCATTGATGGAAATACATGGATTCAGACTATCTCCTTAATATAGATGCATCCCAAGATCTCTACTGAACCCTACCCTCAAATTTCTAGGAAGTGGGCCGACTTGGAGAGTCAGACTACAATCACCTAGATGGAATCATGTCCCCTTGATGTATGTGGTAACCCCATCATGAATTTCATGGATATCCCATTCCACTTTGGAACCTCAAGGGGTTGAGATAAACCCATTGGAACCTGGTGCTCAACTTTCACCTGCTGGTAAGTGAGGCATCAAGAGACAAACTATGCAACTCTTTTCTTCATGCCTAGCTACCAAAACTGACATCAGAGTTTCTGGTACATCCCTACCACACCTAGATGTGTTGTTAAAGGGGATATATGAAACTTCTATATCACCTACTACTGTAATGTCAAAGGTACCATTATCCTTCCTTTGAAAAGGATAGCATACTTCCCACCTTCAAAATATCTATCAAGGGCATGTACAATGGATATCTAAGCATTTAAGGTCTAACATTCAGTATCTCCACACTGATCATCCTTGACATGCTGTAAAAGAAGTGGGGTAACAACCATAGACTGAATACATAAAGCATCATCTCTATCCATAAAGGACAAGTGAAATCGTGCTAACACCTCAGTCAAAAACTAAGGACAAGATCTCCTGCTGAGAGCATCTGCAACCAAGTTCCCCTTCCTAAGAGTATAGACAATATCAAATTCATATTCCTGGAAGAACTTTGACCATCACATACGTCTCAAGTTAATATCCTTCTATGATAAGATATAATTTAGACTCTTTTGGTCAGAGTAGATGATAAACCACTCACCCATCAGGTAGTGTCACCCCATCTTCAGTGTGAAGACTACTACTGCTAACTCAAGAATATGGGTTGCATAGTTCTGCTCATATTTTCTCAACTAACATAAACCATATGAAATCACCACTTTCATTTTCATCTCTAATGAACTATATTTTCACGAAGGCATAACTCATTTGTTTATCAGTTTATATCCTTGGTTTAATCTTGGTAATTGTGTGCTAAGGCCTAAGGAGGGTCTCAAAAGTGTCTAGGGACTGTTTGGAGCCCAGAGATCTAGGAAATTGGTAAATAGGGTAGACCACATGGTTACCACATGATTAGTACTAACTGTGTGGGGAACCTTGTGAGAAAATGCTGACACATGATTTGTTTGAAACCGTGTGCCTGAGGCACATGACCGTGTGATATTTCAAACTTCTTGCATAAATAGGTTTTTTATAGTTTGTTCATGATTAGGGAAACTATGTGCCTTAAACATGAGAGGTATCTCCATAAACAGTAATGTTAGCACATTTTTGGCACAGTTCGGACAAACCATGTGGCCAAACCATGCACCCCTATTTTTGAGGGTGAAATGTCTAAATTGCTCTTAATGATATTTTAAACCTATTATTTCTTTTCCCCTCTTCATTTCCAACATAACAAGATCTCTTCTCCTCCTATGATTTCATATCCTCCCTAATCTAGGTTCCTTTATAACTCTTACATCCAAAAACTGAATCGAGATCCATTAAAATCATTAAGGAGTTAGAGGTGCTCTCAATTCATCTTCCTTCTTTTCTAAGATTATCTTTAGATCTGTTGTGCTATTTAGGTGCATGCTATTTCCCCCTATTTTCAGGGCATTGATACATTTTTTTTAATTTCTTCCAATTTACTTTGAATATGAGTCCACTATTTGATGAGGAGTCATCAATGTCCCTAAGGTTAGTGATCTAATTATTTTCCTTAAAAAGAGATTTATTTTCATATCCACGCCATTGAGACACATGTTTTCCATTGACACACATTGCTTTAAAACGAGTTCTTCATTTATAAATTAATATTCTCCTATTTTTATAATTCTGAGTATTATTGTTAAGTAATTAGAGGATGTTGAACTCAATTATAGACACCCCTTGTATGTGATGACTTGAATTGATCATTTAATAAAATTGATTAGATGCTCAGAACACCTCCTCAATGTTCAGATTGGATTGTAAATTGATTTTCCATTTTTTATATAAATAGCTATTGAACCAAGGAACCACTTAAGTGCTTTACTTGACTTATAAATAAAATTACCCTTATAGGCAATTTCTTAATTAATAATGGAACCTTATAAGTGCTTCATTGAACTATGAAATTGAATTATTGTGTTTTTTTCAATGAAATGTCTTATTTATATTAAACAACTTGCTTCATGATGGTTTTCCTAGATTAAATGAAATAAATGTACTAATTAATTAAATCTGAATGGGTGTCAAGTCCACACCAATTGGTTCATACTTGTCTATATGAATTATATGAATTGTAATTCCCTTCGTTATGTTTTGGATTGATGAGAATAATGCATGAGAGATAATACCTCATAAATATTATTATAATTATGATTAAGAATTGATATAGGATGTGTAAAAATGGTTAATGGACTTGTTGGGCATGATGTTTCACTCTCCCTTACATCAGGTGTTGAAAAAGACATCTCATACTATAGACACTATATGGACAGTGGGCATGACGCAACACGTCCCTTGTTTTGGGTGTTGAAATGACAACTCACCCACCATCTTGAGTGACGAGCATGATGTATCTCATTAATCATGAGATGTAGGCCTTGCACCCTTGATGGAGGTTATAGGATGGTTTATACTGGTTATAGATGACTGAGTTACACCCCAGTCCATCCAACACTTAGTATCTTGGTATATGGACACTCAAATCCTTATGTACCTAGTGTATATAGGTGGATACAATATATAAATATTATATATATATATATATATTATTAATATATATATATATATATAGTTACTAATTATACTTTCATTCTAACCTAAGTTGAAGTAGGTAGAGCCTCCAGGTCCCTTAGGAACCTGAGCAGGATGGTATTTATTTATTTAGCATTGTTGATTATTTCATATACCTACACACTATTGTTTATATATGTATACTGGTTGGATTAAACCTAGACACTGTTGGTGGTGGCCTACTGGGATTCTATCTCTCACCCCACTCAGGCCTCCTTTTAAACCTGAGTAGATTACTTTTCTGTTGGTATGGATAAGGTCAAGCGCCCTGCTAAATATATTTGACATGCTTTAATTATAGTTCAGCATGGGAGCAGAGGACCGAACATATGCTTGACATAATAGTGGAGTAATATTTTTTTTCTTTTGTATTTTTGTACAACATGTTGTTTATGCCCGTTCCTTGTTTCCCTTTTTTTCATATAAACATTACATGAAATCATGTATCAGACTCATCCTTTCTGAATTTTGATATTATTATTCTGTTTCTCAGCTATTTACACTTCCAAAATTTATTTATCATATCTGTTGTACCTACTTCTAGTATAATGGGTTACTGGTCCATTATTTTAGTGTCTTCTTATATTATGCTTCCACTGTTTTCTGTTATTTAGTGTATCCATTATTCCAATTTGATACGAGGGTATATTATCCCCAATGTATAACCTTTACACCATCGCTTCTAGTCAGCAGCCTCTAGCATACGAGGAGGTGCTCTTGAGGCCATGTGACCCACCAGATTGGGGAATGGGTTAAGTGGATCCTTGGTCAAGGCGTTACAAAGTGGTATAAAATCATTCTTATACTTTTGTATTTCCATTAGGGTATTATATAGGAGACTAGGAGTTAATAATATTTGGAACTAAGCCTATATCTGGTCGTAGCTTACCCACATACAGGGGAAACCCCAAATTACCTGGCATGGGTTATTTCTGTTATTGATTTTTCCTATTAAAGTTGATACAACTTCACTATTAGGTTACACATACATCTTGTGATGTTATTACTACTGATAATATTAAAATGATATTTATTTTATCTTGTCCAGATGAAATGAGGGAGTTCCATTACATGCTTCATTATAGGAATAATAAGACTGATATGCCATGCATTTTTCCATGCCACATTTAATTTCATCATTCATTATCCTATTTAATATTATTGTTTCCTTGATTATTATTTAGAAATGTGCTAAAATTTCTTATAAGGATTGAGAAACATAATTGGTACTTAGAGTTCCTACCATAACCTAAATAGTGTTTTTCTAATTAGGCTATGATAGGCACCCTAAGCAGCCCATTATGGCACATTGAACCATGAATTATTTTTCATAGGGGATGAAATGTGTTATGGCTTGGACTAACTAGACACCTTTTTTCAACTTATAAAAAGTATGGGACATTATAAATTTTAAATGGTAATCCATTTGTTTCAACCATTAAAATAAAATTTTGAGGCAATTTTTTTTAAAATGAAATTGAAAGTGGAAAACAGAGACTAAAACCTAAACCCGACCTTAGTAGTGGGTAGTGGGGTGCCTCTTATGCTTCTTATGGCCTGTTATAGTCTTTTCTATTACTAAATATTTATTTTAGAAGTAGGAAGAGGGGTATGGTATATCTATAGGAAGGTTGTGCACCTATCATAGTTATCTATCCATGATATTTTGAATGTTAATATCTCTTATGAGGTGTGAATTTGGCATTGTAGAATCATGCCTTCATGAATTCCTCTAATTTTATGCCCTGAAGGCGGTGACGACCATACACCATAGGTGGTGGTGGGTCTTGATCCGCCAGTTATCCCTCTTGTAGTTCTACCTATAGAACCTATTACCATTCCTAATATGGGCACCAAAAACTATTTTTGAGAGGGTTTCCTATATATATTGTAGAATATACAGGGTGTTTCTTGACCTACCTCAACTATGGTAGAGTTGACACATGATTTCTAACTATAGAATCCTCCCACCTTCTCGGGGGATGGAGGAACACATGTTGTTGAATCTTGGATCAAATCTATTATTTCTATATTCAATCATCTAGAGACATATCCAGAGTGGGGGGTCAATCATGTTTCTTATATACTGTGCGATTCTTCCAAGCGGTGGTAGGGTGTTATTACCCAGGAAGATTGGCATAGAGACATGGTTTGGGAAAATTTAAAAACTATATTCTATGATTATTTCTTTCTATAGGATTTGAGGAATGATCTGGCTAGAGAGTTTATAAACCTGTATCAGGGAGGAATGTATTTTATAGAATACTCTTCTCATTTTATTGAGTAGCATCATTTAACTCCTACTCTAGCAGGTGATGATCTTATAACAACTAGGTGATTTGAGGATGAGCTAGTATACACCATCTAGTCCCAGGTCAATATTTTTCAGTTTAAAATCACATATGATATAGTCATACAATCCCTTATCATAGAGTGGAATTTGAGGGGAGATGATGGTGTGAGTTAGGGTGCCTCAACAACAAGATCTATTATCGATCCTTCTACTGGTTGAATGAAAAGTTTTGAGACTACTCATGGAGGATATAACAGTTAGGTTTCTTGTACTGATAGTTTATTAATATGTCACCAGTTTGGTAAGTTGGGGAATATTAACCCTAGTGTTTATGGGATCCAGTGGAATGCAAAGAATGTGGTAGGATAGGGAATATCCAATGCTTCTATAGGAATTTCATGTTAGTTCATAGAGAGTGGGGATCTACTCTTACTCCACATTCCAAAGTGGGGCCAGTAGTATCTCGTTAGGTAGGTAGCTGAAATACAACCTTCCATTCAGGATGAGGTGGTGGTCAAGGAAGAGGTAGTTAGACTCATGATTCTTAGCACCAGTAGAACCATCTTGGTCAGAGCAGTCAGACTATGACTCAAGGACACAGTACGAGCCAGTTACATGTAGTGCAACCAATGCTGGAAGAGTAAAGTGCTGAACCTTCAACTGTACAAGGGGATATTCTAGTATCCTCTACTTTAGTGTCTTATTTATTTGATATAGGCATGTCTCATTCCTTCTTACCTAAGACAATCACATAGAATCTGGGCCTCAAGATAGAACACTTCTATGGTGTGATGACATTTGATACCCCATTAGGTATCTGATCAGAAAGTGTTCTTCGATGTAGAGATTTTCCCCTTGAGGTAGCTAGATATCTCCTAGTATGGAATCTTTCTGTTCTTGACATTATGGGATTTGAATTAATCATTTGGATGAACTGGTTAGTTTCATATCAATCCCATATTGGCTGTTATCATCAGAGGGTAATGTTTACATAACCATAGGGTGGTAGGCATATGCATAAGGGATAATTGGATGTTCATGAAACTAGAGTTGGAATCAAGTATAAGAGGCTAGGTAATGTGATAAATTAGATCACTAGTCTATTCTTGGATGATCAGGGGTTACAATGGGTTTTTTCCCTCTTGTAGTGGATAATTTTAGGGATGTCATCCTTGAAGAGTTTTCTAGGATACCTCTAGGGCGAGAGGTAGATTTTACCATTGAGCTTGTGCCAAGAGAAACACTAGTGACCATTACTCCTTACAAAATGGAACCTATGGAGCTTATTAAGCTCAAGAATTAGTTGGAGGATCTGGAGGATAAAGTCTTTATACACCCCAAAACTTTTCCTTAGGGGTTCACCGATCCTTTTTTCAAAGAAGACATACAACACCCTTGGGATTTTCATGGATAATATATATGGTTGAACTAAATCATGGTAAAGAATTAGTATCCACTTCCTTGAATAGAAGACCTATTCGATCATATCAGAGGAGTGAGAGTGTTTTCAAATATTGATTTGACATCAGTCTATCATCAGGTGCATGTTAGGTCTTTTGACATACCTCATACAACTTTCAAGAGCAGTTATGGTCTTTAACAATACCTGATCATTCTATTTTGTCTCATGAATGCACATGCGGTGTTTAGGGATATAATTAATTTGATTTTCCACCTGTATCTGGATTCATTCATGGTTGTATTTATTGATGAAATATTAGTGTATTATAGTTATCAACACAACCATGAAAACCATCTTGAGATCATCCTAGATACACTGAGAGAGAACTAAATTTATGTTAATCTCAATAAATACCACTTTTGGATAAAGAAGTCCACTTATTGGGTCATATCATCTTAGAGTTACAAGTTTAAGTAGACCTAGAGAAAGTGAGAACTATAGTTTCTTGGGATCATCCCAAGAAAATATTTGACATCTAGAGTTTCTTGGGACTTGATGGATATTTTATATGCTTAATCTAGGATTTCTCATACCTTGTTGCACAAATTAAATTCTTAATAAAGAAGGGTGTAAATTTTTTTTGGTCAAAAGATTGTGAACCATAATTTTAGGAGTAAAAGGGTATATTGTATTTAGTGCCGATATTTATTCTTTCAAAGTTGGGAAGAAGTTATACTATATACTATGACACATTAGGTATTCGGTTGGGAGCTATTATGATGTAGGATGAATGATTCATCATGTATGAGTCTCATCAATTGAGGAATCATGAGAAGAATTACCTGATGCATTAACTTGAGGTAGCTGATATAGTTCATGCCTTATTTTTTTGGAGATACTACTTACTTAGAGTACGTTTTATGGTGTTCGATTATCACAAAATCCTCAAGTACATCATTAAAAATTGAGATCTAAATATCAGTCAGTGTAGATGGGTTGAGCACCTACAATCCTTTAATTTCAAGATTACTTATATTATTGAAAAGGGAAATGATGTAGTCGATGCTCTGAACTAGAAAATGTGGACACAGGAAGTTCATAAGACCAATGGTGAATGTAATATCATGGCCTTGTTTTTATAGATTCATGTTGAGGGTTAGGAGGATCATGAATAGACTATTCTCTCAGCTTTAGTAGTGACCTCTACCCTTTTGGAATGGATGGGGATGATAAAAATTTCAGATCCTAAGGGCATAGTTCTAAGGGAAAGGTTCTTGAATGATGATTTATATTCTGGTTGGATCGTGGATGGGAATGATGCATTATGCTTCCATGGGCATGTATGGATCCTAGTAGACATTAGAGAGGAGATGATGTGGGAATTTCATGCCTGAACATGGGTGGTTTATCCTAGTGTCACCAAGATATATCAAGATTTATATCACCTATATTAGTGGCCTACTATCAAATGAAATATTTCTAGATTTATCACTAAGTGTTCCACATGTTAGTAGGTGAAGGCGGAACATCAGTGATCGATAGGGATTTTATAGCCATTGTCCATTATAGAGTGGAAATTGGATGATGTTTTTATGGATTTCATGAATGTTTTATAGAGATCACCTCATAGAAATGATACAGTGTGAGTTTTCTTTGACTGTTTGATAAAGGTTTCACACTTATTAGCTATGAGATAGACCTTCTTAGTATATAAGCTAGGGAGGATATACATCAAGGGGGTTATATATCATCATAGATATCTATGATCTATAATTTTTAATAGATACACTTACTTTACATCATGGTTTTGGTAGGGATTGAATAAGGACTTAGGTACATAGGTGCTTATGAGCATGGCCTATCACCCTTAGACTGATGGACATATGAAGTGTACGATTCAGGTGTTAGAGGATATGCTCTATGCATGTGCCCATTCCTTTGGGGGTTTTTAGGAGAAAAACATACCACTTATTGAGTTATCTTAAAATAATATCTTCTAGGATACCTTTCAGATGGATCCTTATAAAATTCTTATATGGTAGGCCTTTCTATTCACCTCTATTCTAGCTAGAGGTAGGGGAGGCATCTTTGGTTGGACTGTGTATTGATCAGGAGACTACAATGAAACTGTAGTTGATTAGAAAGCACATGATGACAACACGGTCTAGACAGCAGACATATGAAAATATGCATCGATGAACTCTAGAGTTTGAGGTTAGAGATCAGGTGTTCTTGCGAGTCTCACCCAGGTTGTTCCATAGATGTATTCATAGGTAGGGTAAAATCTCACCTATATTCGTTGGACCCTTCAAAGTTTTGAAATAGATTAGACCAATGGATTACTAGATAGAACTTCCTCAGAGATACCAGTCTATGCATGATGTCTTTTATGTATATCAGCTTCATAGATATCATCCAAACCTATCACATGTATTTCAGCCTAATTAGGTTGAATTATAAGTAGATTTTTCTTTTAAGGAGTAACTAATGCATATTGTTGATCAGAGCATGAAGAAACTGTGAGGTAGTCTAGTTCCTTTGGCATGGGTTATATGGAATCACGACTGAGTATCAGATGAGACCTAGGAGTAGGAAGCTGATAAACAAGCTCAATGGATAGATCTTTTATCAGATGAAACCTCATTACCCTCAAAAGGCCAACTTGGGGATGGGTAACTTTAAGGAGGGGAGGTTGTAACGACCCATATTTTCAAAAAGTTATGACTCATTTTTTTTTCAATTTAAATCCTTGGTTTAATCTTGATAAACAAGATCTATGGCATAAGGAAGGTCCTAAGAGCATCTAGGGCATGTTCAAATCCTGAAGATCTAGAAAATGGGAAAACAGGGTTTGCTACATGGTTACTGTAGAACTAGTACTAACTATGTGGGGTAATCATGCAGGGTAACCATGTGGGGTAACTTATGAGTAGCAAGGGCCACACAGTTTGTCTGTAACTAGGTGACCAGAGGAACGCAAACATGAAAGATTTCAGACATCTTGGATAGATATATTTTTCATGGTTTGTCTATGGTTAAGGAAACTATACGCCTTAACCATGCGGGGTGTCTCTATAGAAAGCAATCCTAGCATGGTTTGCACACAGTTTGGCCAAACTGTGCTTCCAAACCATGAACCTTTGTTTTTTAGGGTGAAATGTATTAGTTTCCCTTAATGATATTTTAAACCTATTCTTTCTTTTCTGATCTTCATTTACAGTAGACCAACCTCCTCCCTAATCTAAGTTCCTTGATAAATCCTAGATCCAGAAACTGAATCAAGATCCATCACATTGGATAGCTAGAGGTGTGATCTAAATTACTCTTCCTTACATTATAAGTTCATATTTGGATCTGTTGCGGTATTTAGGTGCAAGCTCTTTTTTCCTATTTTAAAGGAATTGATCCTTTTCTTCTATTTATTACAATCTAATTTAAATCTAAGGCCACTATTATATGAGGAGTCATAAAAAACACTAAGCTAGTTGGTCTAGTTGTTTTCCATAAAAAGTGAGTTGTTTTCATATCCACACCATTATACTGCATGTCAATCATTGCCAATGTTAATTCAAAATGAGTTCTTCATTTATAAATTAATATTAACCTATTGTTATACTCTAGAGGATCATTGTTAAGTAATTATAGGATTCCAACCTCAATTATGGACACCCCTTGGGTGTTCCAGCTTGAACTTTTCCTTTAATATAATTGATTAAATTTCTAGAGCCCCACCTAAGTGTTTGGATTAGGTTGTAAATTGATTTTTACCTTTTTTATATAAATGTTCATTGAATAAAGGAATATACTAAGTGATTGGGTTGAATTATAAACATAATTTCCTTTGTAGGTAATAACCTAATTTATAATGGTACCTTTTAAGTGCTTCATTGAACCATGAAATTGAATTTTAATGTTTTGTTTGATGAAATGGCTTATTTATATTGGATATCTTTCTTCATGATGTTTTTCCTAGATTGAATGAATTAAATGGGATAATTGATTAAATGTCAATCGATGGAAAGGTCACACTAATTTGTTCATGATTTCCTATATGGATTTTAAGAATTGTAATGACCTTAGTTATGTTTGGGATTGATGAGAATAATTAATGAGAGGTTATGTATCAAGAATATTATTATAATTATGATTATTACTTAATAAAAGTCATGGAACAATGGTTAAGGGTCTTCTTGAGAATGATGTTTCACTCTCACTTACATCAGGTGTTGAGTATGACATCTCACACCATTAACACTTTTTTGGATGGTGGGCATGATGCACCACGTCCCTTGTTTTGGGTGTTGACATGAAGACTCACCCAATATCTTGAGTGTTGAGTATGAAGTGTATTATTCATCGTGAGACATAGGGATTGTACTCTTTCTTAATATTATAGTATTGTTTAGACTGGTTATGGATGATTGAGTTATGCCCTGATCCCGCCAACACCTAGTATCAAAGTATATGGCTTCTTATGTCCTCACGTACCTAGTTTGTATAGGTGGATAAATTATATAACTACACATATATATAAATATATATAGTTACTGATTAAACTTTCATTTTGGCCTGAACTGAAGTAGGTAGAGATTCTAGGTGTCCCTTAGGAACCCGAGCGTGATGGTATTTATTTATTCATCATTATTGATTATTCTACATCACACTATTTTTTAACTATGTACATTTCTTGGATTACATATAAACACCATTGGTGGTGACCTACTATGATTTTATCTCACACCCTAATCATGCCTCCTTTGATACCCAAGTAGATTACTTTTCTGCAAATAGCCATGTCCCTGACCACCAGCTCCTTGAGTCTGGAATGGACCACCTAGGGGTGGTGGTGGTAATGGGTCAAACCTCCGACCAACTCCTATAGATCTGTCGGCCCCTCTACCATGTCTGCCATGCTTTGGACCTCCCTAATCCTACCTCTATCTCTGCCTTACCAGTCCCTTAATCGTCTCTCGATCAGCTATACAAAGGGTTGGGAAATCCTAAGATAGATGTACCTGACCATATAGAAGAAACACCGCCACTCCCTTGGTTGATTCGATCCATCCTAAGAGCCCCGTACTACTGAACCTATGTTCTGGGATTTCCTCTTGAAGCGTCTTTCATGCTTTGATCTCTATGAACGCCATCAGCTACCTATTATTGAGGTCTTAGATCATGGGTGCCTTATACTAGCACCCACTACCTTCAATTTCTCTTTTAAGAAGCTATCCACCACTAAGGCCCACCCAAACACCCTAATATAGGTGGGAATGCTAATTGAAACCAGTAAAGCCCTGATGTCCTAGTGTAATCCCTTATCAAAGGACTATTCTCTAAATAATGGATCTCAAACCATATCCATGGAGTATCAAAATAGATCAGTAAAACTCATTGAGTACTCTATCATAGTAAAACAATCCTGTTGTAGATGCAGAATCTCCTAGATGTGCACTAATTATAATATGGATGAATAGAAATCCTCCCCAAAGAGATGCTCAAAGTGTGACCAAGAGAGATCTATCTCGTCATGTGACTAAGTCAATAAACTCCACTATCACCTAGTAGATCCTTAGAGAATACTCATTGTGAGGACCGCCATATGCTCTATAAGCATCCTCATAAAACAAAAGACTTTAGTGATTGCCTCTAACAAATCCTCATTCACCTGGGGGTATCGCTCTCTTTGAAACATAGGAGTTCACTGCCTCTGAAACTTGTGCAACACACTTAGCCTGTGTGTATCCTCATCTTGTACTTCTAGTTATAGCTTCTTCTCAATGGGTGGTGGTATAACTGGTAAAACACTTGGAAGTGATATCACCAGTATAGGTCCCTACAATGATGCCTTGTCACTCAGAGGATCATCCTCACAATCACATAGTGGAATCCTAGATGACTATATTCATGGAGGCATCCTGAAATGAAACAAGATGTACCACATTCAAAAGGGTATATATGGGGAGCTGACTCAAGAAGGAAATGAAAAACACAACCCATTCCTATATGATTCATGTACCAATGTTTTCTCTGCAACCAATGTGCACATGTACCAAGTCTAAATGTAGGCGATCAGAGTCTTGATGTATAGATACATCGACCACCACACCAACACTGAAGTCTCTGGCCTGAGATCTGAACTCGAAACACTAAACACCATATCCCCAAACCAATCTCACCAACTCTAGTCCTAAGGTAGAACCGAATCTTCTAATACCACTCTATCATGAAATGATCCACTGGGTTCTGACCTATGACTACCCCATGACCACCTCCAAAAGGATAGGGGCTGGAGAGCAACATCAAGTAGGCATTTCTAAAAAATGGGAGGCATTAACATAAAGTACTTGAACTCACACACACACATATATGCAATCCCACACAATATTGAAATGTAAAACAATTGAAATTAATGAATGTATACATTTATAATACCATAACCAGAGTACAAAAGTAAAGTAATGAAAGAAAAAAAGGAGCCCAATACAAGCCCAATCAAAAACTGTAAAGAGTCCAACCAAATCCAGGGGTGAGGAAAATGATAAAATACAAGATCTTAGTAAATACCTTGGTCTATCTATCTCAAGATACGCTCTACCTACTCTGTGTCCTCTTAGTAAACAATCCAAAGGGTCATCGTCTATATAAGACATGATGCATGTGGACAGATCCCATGTTGGGGTGAGTATAAAAATACCAAATAGGACACCTTGAAAACACTAAACAAGAAGCATAAATTAGATTCATCTCAATAAAAGGATATAACAATCAATATATATTAGAAAACACCCAGATATACCTAGGAAGGATACCGAGCCACCAAGAAATCACAATCAACTTCCAGCCACATGATTCTTCTCTAAGTAATGCTCACTTCAAGAGAATCCACTCCATGATCCATGTCATCACCAGAGACTCTCAATCAAGAGGTCAAGATCATTAGGCCCTACCTAATAAATCTGACTGGTCTCATAAGACCCTGATACTCAGATAGAGGTCACACCTAGAACTGCTGAGGAACACCAAAAAACCAATCTAAATCAACCCACTACATAGGGGATCACGTTCCAATGATACCACGAACCCTAATAATATAGTCTACTAGATGGAGGATCAACACCTTGCTCAAGGAGGACACACTAATTACACAAACCTAACCTAGGGTATAAAGATTATATAGGATATCACTCCAGTCTCACGGAGTGACACCACAAACTCTATATAAGATTCATACTCTAGAGGGGACCAAAATCTAGAGATGTGGACATAATACTACACTATACCCTTGAGGGAAAGAACAAAGGGGAAAACCACTCAGTCAACACTGGTATTCACTAAATAGATGAAGAGCTCAAATATGTCTCTAATGGAATACATGGTATGTAGAGGAGAGCACACAACATGCCTTGCTCAACTAGGATATGCCCGTGTGGTGTTTCCTTACATGACTTGTAAAACTCAACATAAAAAATATACAAGTTAAACACACGGTGTTTAGAGGTAACTTGAAACCCTTACCATGTCTCTTGGCCATGTCCATGTACCACTAGCCATGTCTGTGTACCAGCTTTTGTACACCTGGTCGTGTCTGTGTCAGAGTACACAATGTGTCCCTGCCTGTGTACTCCTGGTCGTGTTAGTGTACCCTCTAAGGTATATTCCAAGTCTTCATAAAGAGGTCACACATCATATGACAATGTCACACAATATTTGATATTTAACTTCATCATAAACCCTAGCATTGCATCCAGGGGGTCCCACATGGTGTGTAATCTTGAAATACACACCGTGTGTATCAAAATTTTTTAGATCCTTTAAGATATTCCTCCACATCATTTAGTATGTCACCTAAGTCACCAAACTCACTAGAACCTATAGATTTGGGGTTGGTTGGACCTTCTATTTACCGATAACCATATTTCAGATTTGAATCCACTTGGAAAACACCACATCGATCCATCAGTCATCGTGCATCAAAGCTAGGAAGAACAGAACCCGAAAATTCATTCTGATCCACTTCTGATTTTCCAATGCTGTTATCACACCTTGAACACACCATCGATCATGAACCTCACCCACATTATCGATTTGTTGTGATGAATAATGACCGTACAATGATTGTGTACTCAATATTCAATGAACCACGTTGCAAAATAAATGTCTGCAATGAACATGTAAAGAAACTGGGGGGGGATACAAAATCCATAAAACATGAGGAATGAATCTCAACCTTTGTTAGTTTTGCCACAATTTCTATCATAGAAAAAGAAAAACTAAGAGGAATAAACATAATGAAAAAAATATAATTCCATAAATTTAAATCTACAGATGATGTGCGTATCAATTATATTTATAGAATTGGACTGACTTCATCTGGAATTAAGAAATGGGATGCAGAATAAAAATTAACATCCTACCTAGAGTTTGGATTGATTTTTGATGAAGAATGGTTCTATGTTACTGTTTTTTACAAGATCTACAAACTTTGTTGGGGTAACGATCCATGATCCATTGTCGTTTTCCATGAATGATATCTAATTGTCATCTAGATCTATAGGGTTTGAGTGAAAAACCCTATGGAAAGTCAAATAACTATATATTTAAAGGATATCTTGTTGCTATGTTGAATAAAATAAATAAAATAAATTTAGTTAATTTATTTTATTAATTCTGCACCTGTGAAGACTTATTCACAAACACCTCACGATGATAAATATTATACCATACTTCGGGTAAAACCTATATTCTAAACATAAATATGCCCTCATATTTGTAATTTTAACCCCCATTCAGAAGTTATTTCACCTTTTTAGGAAAAAAATGCATGCATGTTATTTAATATATTTAATATATTTCAAACATTTATTCCGGGAACACCAGTCCTCAGAACCAAATGTCATCTCAACTTCTGGTATAAAAAATAATTCATTTAATATCCAAAAATAATACATGGAAAATCTAATCCATTACTGTGGAAGATACTCTTATTTTAATATCTTGTTCATAGTTGTTGAGCGATGAATCAGAGTAGTTAGTATCGTTGTAGTTTTCTTTAGTGGACAAAGATAGTGTAGATTACCTCTAGTTGATGGTTTTTAAAACATTTATTCTACATTGTATTAAGGAGTCTTGGCTTGGAGATACCAACCATGATACCTTACGTATTCAAATATCCACTGGACATGCTCTTGAAAGATTCTCTAAATGCAGGGAACACATCATACTTTTTCAGAGGATTGATGATGGTACTAGTAATATTGCATTATGAGGTTATAAGGGAGTTTCATACATACCCCTTAGTGGTATATTTCAATGTGAAAAATATGTATTAGTACCTTTGACATCAATATTGGTGGTTGGGAATGAAGAAGTGTATAGATAAGTTCATCTCTCAATGCCTCACTCATCAGCTGGTGAAGCTTGATTATCAAGTTCTAGCGGGTTTAACCCAACCCCTTGAGGTTCCAAAGTAGAAGTGTAATGGTATATCTATAGAATTCATGAAGGGGTTCCCGCAATCATCTATAGGACATAATTTCATTTGGGTGATTGTAGACCAAATCACCAAGTTGTCTCACTTCCTAGCTATCCAAGAGTAGGGTTTAATTAAGATATTGGTACACATTTACATGTAGGATATAGTATGGCTTCACAAAGTTCCATAAATGATCATTTTAGACCATGATGCTCACTTCCAATCATGATTATAGAAATTATTTTAGGTGTCTTTGGGACTCAGTTTCATTTGAGCATGAAATTTCACCCCTAGACTAAAGGTCAGACTAAGCGGACCATTTAGATTCTGAAGGATATGCCACATGATTACATGTTATAATTTTTCCATAGTTGGGAGGATCACCTACACTTGATAGAGTATGTGTATAACAAAAGATACCATTCCACCATTGGTATAGAACCATTCAAGTACTTATACGAGAGACCTTATAAGCCACCACTACATTGGACTGATCTAGGTGATTCAACACTCATGGACCCAGAGTTGGTGTAAGAAAAGATAGAGAAGTTGCATATAATATAGAAGAAGATGGGGAATGACCATACCTATCAGAATTAAGACTGATAATGGATGAATTTGGAGTTTATAAATGGATACCATGCATTATTGAAGGTCTCACCTCGACATGGATTGCAGAGATTTGGTTGGGGGTAGCAAGTTATCTTTAACATTCATTGAAACTTTTCAGATACTGTGTAGGTTTAGTGTGGTAGAGTATTGATTAACTCTACTATCATAGTAAGACTAGGTACATGATTTATTTCATATGTCATATATAAGGTATCATTTGCATGACCCATCACATTTTATCAACTAGGGAAAGTTGGACATCGAGGATAAATATTCCATTGCAGAGTACCTAATAGAGATCAAGGATTGAAATGAGAAGATCCTTCATCGGTAAGTGATTACCTTGGTGTATGTATGGTGGTATCATTAGAATTTGTAGGAGAGAACATGAGAGTAGGAGTCCCAGATGTCAGATTAGTAACCTCGTGTTTTTAGTAGGATTTTTACTTTTTGAGATGAAAATATCTAAGGTGGGTAGACTATAACAATTTTTTCCCTGTAAATATTTAGAATATTTTAAATAATATTTTCAAAGATAGGTGTTGAGTTAGCATGGGATTTCGAGGCTCATTATTGAAATAATAAAAATATTAAATATATTATATCATGCACACACATATTTTCCAGAAATAATGGAAGAACTCCCAAATGAAACCTCGAATACAAAATTAATTTATATCATGCACACACATATTAAATTAGGAATATAGGGTTTACCCTAGGCATGGAGTAATTTTTTTTGGCATTAGGTGTTTCATAAAATATCCACCATGGAAGGATTTATAAATTGATTAATTAATTAATTAATTAAATTTTTTATTTAAATTTACAGACCTAAACTCCTCTATATAAGAATATTTATTCCAAATACCTAAGGTTAGCTACATAACCCTTGGGATTGAGAGAGGTTTGTTGGTAGAGGATTCTTGGATGGTCAATGATAGATCGTGAATTGAAAATTGGCGTGCTAATCGGAGATTGTGGATCTCACCAATGACTATGATGTGGATCTGGTCTTCATCAATGATCAATACAAACATGAGTTAGGGGGTTTTATTTTTTTATATTTATCCTAATTTTGTTTTACCCAAATAAAATGTGAATTAATATCCAAATAAATTAATTTTTGGATCTATAGTTGATTAAAGGTATTGATATATCTTTCCATGGTTATTAATTGATGGCTTTTGGTTATTGGTTATTGGTTATTATTTTTTCATTCTAATAATAAATAATCTAATCCAAACCAAAAAATGGAAAGGATTCATTCCTATGGTTGTGTTTGTGAATTTTCTTCCCCCATTCTTCACACGTTCATCACTAAAAATTTATTCACCCAAAAACTTAACCAATACCCAATGGACTATCATTGCGCAATTATTATTTAGATCAAAAAACAATCACTGTGGGTTTGGGTTTATGATTGATAGAGAAATAAAGGTTCAATAATGACATTGGATGATCAAAGTTGGATCAAGATCAGACTGATGCTTTCCCGTCTCATAGTTTGGCACAAAATAATGACATAGTGAGACAAAAGTTGATTCCTGAGCATATTGGATGACTAGAATCTAGTCACTGGTGACGGTGAGGTTTGGTCAACCCATATCCATGTTTTTGGGTGATAATGATGGATGGATTGATATTGGAGACGACATGAGTAAAAGATGCTTTAAAGTTCAATATTTCTAGAAAAATCCTAACTACCTGGCATGTTGTCCAAATAACTCACATAGTGTGGTCCCCTCATATAGTTCTAGGGTTTACGTATAGAGAAAATTATCACATGACATGTGAACCATGGATGAAGTCTTGGCATGTACCCCAACAGTACATATGGATAGACACAATCAAACACATGGGCATGACCATAGTACACAAGCATGAATCGTTACTCAAACATGACCAAGTAGATGGGCATGAATAGGTACAAGGTCATGACCCAAAGTACATAGGCATGAGCCAGTATACACGAACTCTGGAAGGCAACATATACTGAGTTCCAAACTGACCTTTTCATGTTGTGTATCTCAAAAGGACATGCCGTGTATATATATAAATACATTCAATGTCATATGGAGAGACACATGAAGACCTAGGGAAGACTAGATACGTTGTGTACTCCTAGTACATGTTTTGTATTTTTTCTAGGAAAGTTGATGCTCTCTATCTATTTAGTTTAGACTAATATAATTTGGGTGTGTTCCCTTGGTCCATTTCTTTAAGGGTATAGTGAGGAATCACATACTAAGCATTATATTGTGACCCCATCTACGTTATTATACTTATATAAAGTTATGGAATCACTCCACATGACTCAGGGTGTTATCCTATTTCATTTTATCAACTTTCCTAGGTGGGGGTTGAGGAATCATCATGATCAAATTATGCGGGCATATGACCCCTACTTATCAGATTATTCTAGGTAGGGTTCAGTATACCACAAAGGCCCTAGGTGAATCCCCTATTTATTTATTGAGATAATTGGAGTTCTAGTGAGTACCTTTTCATTATAGAACATAATGATCATTTCCTCTCATATGAGAGCCATCAGTGATATCATAGCTCATGGAGTGAGTTCTCCAAGATAATAATTTACTTGAAGCCTTCAGTAAAATCCTATGGATGGAAGCTTGGTTGTAACCTTTTTGAGACTTGGAGTCTATCATGAGTATATCTGGGTGTTCTTATTTCTATGTCTCATGTTCTGATTGAAATTCCTATGTAATGATGAGATGAATACTCTCTTGACACTTTTTGTTTATTAATTTTAGGGTGTCCTATTTGGTGTTGTCATAATCAACCATACATGGGTTCCGCCTGCTCATGTAATATCTTATGCAGATGACAATACACTTGATGGAGTCCTAGGGGGACTAAGAGTAGGTGAAGAATAATGAGCTAGACAAACCGTGGTTCGACTAAATGTTTCATTTGATAATATTCCCCTCTTTCTTAGTAGGTTGGAATATTTTTTTTAGTTTTGGTGGGATTTTATTTGAACCTTTATACTTTCCATTACTTTTTCATAATTTGATGTGGGATAGATTTTATGAATTCATTAAAGTATAGGTCATGTTTTACCATTCATTATTTTATAATTATTTTGAGATGTGTGTGTGTGTACCTGTACCTTAGGCTAAGGTCTCCCATGTGTGTGATATGCCTACTTGACACTGTTTGTCAGCCCTTAGCCTATTAGAGGCGAGCTTGAGGTGTCACACTAGTCTTACTACTAGTATGGAGGCCCTCAATGGGTTGGGTCATGACATTTTTAAACAATGAATAAAATAGGAATGACATATGATGAAATTTGAGACAATAAAAGTACACAAACTTTTCCTAATTGTTCTTGGTTAGTTTATCATACATTGATAACAAAATTCATAAAAAAAAATCTCAAGATCAAGTCACATTTATTTAACCCAAACTAATTAATTTTTTTTATAAATTTGATGATGTAGTATATATATATATGATTAATTAATAAATTTTCTTTTAAGTAATAATTTTTACATTAAAATACTAAAAAAACAAGTAATTTATAATGATTGGGGGCATAGATAAATTTTACCATTAGAAAGAGTTTCTAATATTCAAGATCATATTCCATCATAATAAGTATATAAGAGGATTAATAATTTCTTAAAACTAAGGGATGTTTAAGTAATAAACTAAATCACATATCAGAATCTTCAATATTCTGATTTTCTATGGCATATTTCATATCATCTTATCGATGAAGAGTATTATTTTTAAGCATTAAATTTATTCAAACAAAAATGGAATCATAGTTTAATGAAATCATATGTGGATATTTCTGTTGATGAGTTGTAACCTATTACTACAGAACCCTTCTATGTGAGATCTATTAAAGTTAGTATTTCCTAAAAATATGATTTTGTGTCATATCATATCATCATAGTAATAGAGACTATAGATCCACATATTATTTACACAAAATTAAGAGAAATCCCTTTCTATCATGAACCAACCTAGGCTACCCCTAACCTGGGCACATGATCTGATCTGTGGAAAGGTCTGAAGGGTGTTCTTGATCCCCTGGGCTTGCAACAAGTTCCAATGAATCAATAACATAACTTGGGGATAGTTTTCACAATAAATATACCAACATAATAAAAATGATACTTCCAAAGAAATCATTACAATCTATATAAAAAATAAACATCCAAACATAGAAAAAGGAAAATTAATATCCATATACAAAATGGATGGTTTAGAGATCCAAGAGACCATAAAAAATAGGTCTAGTTGCAACAATTGAGAATCAAAATAAAACAAATTAAATATACCCATAGGATCCAAGAGACCATAAAAAAGAGTCACTACCATGTTTCCATAGCACCTATACTAATTAGATATATTTCCCAAGTAATAGTAGTTGGGATTTAAATAAATCTAAAAATGATTATTAGAATATATGGAAGCAATCAAAAATGTTACCCAAGGAGCTCTATGTATAAAAAATGAATACTATATATAAAAACTAAAATTAAGAATACTATAAATAGAGTACTATTCATTGAATATTCCTTTACAACCGTTTATTATCATGATATTGATTAATAAAGATAACTGAGTGATATAGAAATGACATTATACCTTTGGAGGTATCCAAAGGTCGAATTTAATCACGCATCATATGTTCAAGACCCTCCATCCTCTACAATGTGCTAGTATCTCATGATGAAAAAGAGGTATGGTAAATAAATATTTTTTGGTTTCAAGGAGGTTTGGACAAACATCATCACAAAAAACCACACCACATTGCCATTGTATGGAAGTGATATATATAATCACATGAGGATGATCCTTGGGTAATGTCACATTTATTCATGAATTATAATTCCTAAATAAATTCTATGTTCAAATAAAATCACATACATAAATACACCTCCCCCCAAAAATTTTGTTTTATGAAGAAAGTACTTTTATTAATATCCATTGTGAGAGAATGGTTTGAGTAAAGGTTTCATGCATGAAATAAAATTTCATGATTGTATTACGAGTGGAGGTGGTATCAATGAAATCATAATTTTATGTTGAATTTCAAAATTTTAAATAATATATCCTACTATATCATATACAAAAGGCTTTAGGGGATACAAATTCCTTCAAAATCCCACATACAATAAAGCCTCATAGACTTTTTCCAATTCCACATTATATTGTATTTCATATAATAACTTTTGAAATCATAACCAAAAATACTTTTGGATATCTTTCAAAACACTTTTGGAAAGATATCATTAACTTCACTTTGTATCACATCATATGTAATACCATGTGAAAACCCATACTAAACACTTTCTGATTATCTCTAAAATAATTTTATAGCAGCTCTCTGAGTCAAACTCAATCCCCATTTAGTCAACCATAATGCATGATCTCATGAGCCTATATAGTGTTAACAAAAAATAAAAATATATATATTAATATATGTAAGAAAAGAGCTATATTTAGTTTAGCTTCAATGCTACTCAAGCTATAAAGGGGCCGAGTATCATCTAAATTAAACAAATGTACACTTTACTATCCCCCAGTATAAAACATATGAAATTTTTATTCTCATATTTTCTCTCCATCCTAGACATAGAGTGACTATTCAACATGGAGTATGTCAATCTCATAAATCCTACTAATATGCTCTCAATTCAAAGAGTATAGACTGAACTTTTCAGTGAATAATCACATATCATTAACCCTTATGGCTAAGCCCATCACATGTTCCTTATCTAGATAGATAAATAATATTTAGGTGGATTTGCACACTTCCACAATCTATCTCAATCATAGTCCTAGTTGTCATACTCATCATATGAGAGGATAGAACTCATATTGGTTGAGCTCTAACTGACGACATGATTAACAACATACCCAACCAACCCTGTATTAGCTAAGTCAATATGTATAATTATATAAGTAGGATGTCAAAGAATAAAGGTTATTATGTTATGTATCTCACCAACCTTACATAATGGGGGCTCAAATATGATCCATGAACCCCTAGTATACCAAATAAATCTGTATGATACTCTATTTGGTATACTTTGTGGGCCATCCAACACACACAAAGAATCCTATTATTTTTTTGACTCATGAGAATATTCTGTATCTCTATACAAGTATCCCACTCAGGCTAACCTTAACATTTAATCATAACCTATAATACTACATGATGAACATCTATTAGGGATAACTTATATTTTTAATTTTAGAGGTTATTTATCAAAACACTTTATGAAATGTATATCTATATATACATTTATACTTCCAACATGAAAGAATTAAAAATAAAGGATTTCCTATTATCTATTATGATATATTTAATATTATTAAAACCATTTTAATATTTTTTAATAAACCTAACATAACATTATCTCTATAATTTCATATATTATAAACCTCTAGATGAACCTTATGTATGCTGAACTTTTAGGGTTTTTTCTAACTCATTACATCATATGTAATTTCTATCACATCTCTACACGACCATCTGATAAAACCCTCCCTTGAAATATATAGTGAGAAACATCCATGAAGAAAGAAAGTTTGATCAATGGTTATATTTAGGAATCATATTATAAATATTTAACTCTTTAAATATATTCAATATCCTTTAATTCATAATATAAAATGTTATGATGTAAACTTCTATTGTTAACTCAAGACTCTTTCTAAGTTCATACTTGGAAACATTTTCATTAAATATTTTCCTTGAATTAATGTAAATACTTATATTATTTATTTACCAACACATCATAAAATGTTTTAAGATAAAGTGAAATTTACTTTATTATAGTAACTAGTGTAACTATCTATATTTCTATTTACCACCATATCCTAAACTCTTTTAGGATATGAAGTATAATTCAATTTATAATATTTACTAGCATAAACCTTATTGAAATATGGATATTCACTTTCTCATGGTAACTAAATAAAACTCTTTACATTTTTCTTTAGCATCACACATCAAAAAAATATTTTAGGATATCAAATGAAAAATAAAATTGGTCTTAAAATGGTATGATCCTTTAGGAAAAAACTATGTTCACTTATTAATGATAACTAAATGCAGTTCTTTATATTTTTCTTTATCATCACATATCCTAAACTATATAGGATATCAATTGAGAAACACTTTAATATTAGACTAGTAAAGTACTTTAGGAAATAGTGGTATTCACTTTCTAAATGGTAACTAAATTTGATAATATACATTTTACCGTCACATATCCAAAACACTTTAAGATATTAATTGGAAATCAATTTAACTTTAGATTGATTCAATCCTTTATTTGTTAAATTTGAAATTCTATAAGTGAAAAAAATTCCCATTGACCTCTTAGTCACTATTTTTTTTTCATAATATCTTTTTAAGATGCACAAACTACTTTGTGTCTAGTAAATGAAACCTATTTCCTCCTAGCATTAATATTTAACAAATAAACTATTATATCCATATCATATATTATATTTTATGCGTTTGAATCATTTTTCTTGAAAAGAAGAAAATTCTTCAAAATATTCCACTAACGGATGGTGGAATTACACTCCTTCATATTCTAAAAAATAAGGGGATAAATGATTTTATCTTCTCTTATTATAAAGTATATTATAGAATGTGAGATCTTTAAGTGTGGGTTTTTAGTGATTCCTTGACTTGATTTAACCTAAACAATCTCTCTCATTTTCTTCCTTTCTAGATTTTATTAATCCAGATGATTTATAGGGTGAATTATGGATGTCTTATCTTCTCCATATAGACATAATTTTGGTGTATTTTTTCATATATAATCAATGGATTATGTGGTATGTGGATTCTATTCATCATCTCTCGATCATTGTCCTATTTTCCTTATGTTTCTTTCTACTTGAAGGCTATGGAAGATTATGGTTCATTCTATCCAAGGTTATTTATGTGGGAATTTTGGTTTAGGGATTTTTCTTACTTCATTTTATCCCACTCTCATTTTATTTTGTGGATCCTATTTGGTGGTTGGAAATACCAAGTGTTTGGGGTAGGTGGTTTCATGTAAATCCTTTATTTTATGAACCATTATCGATTGATCATTTTAAATTAGTTTTTGAAATTATTTAAATGGCATGATTTATAAATCTTTAAATGTGATAGTTAGGGATTATTTTATAAAATGGTTTTCCAATTTGGTTTTGTTGATGAAAATGGATTTCAAAGCATGTTTTATGATTAATTTTTATAGTTTGATTATTTAAGTATTATATTCCCATGAAATGATTTGAATTATAAAAGTGAAGACTCCAAGTGTGGGATATGGAACATGGAAATCTACGGTACTTAGAAGGGGATATATTTGGGAAAATCATACTAGGATGGTTTGTGGACACCTTGCATGTATTTACCCTACAAATATAACTAAATTATGTTATGATATGGGTTCACTTAATGGGTTGTTCTCCTATCCCTAGTACCATAGTTCTAGGGATTTTTTCACACATTTTCATCCATTCACCGAGGTGTGAGGATCCTATCTAACCCGGACCTAATGTATCCTAGGATTTAATTCCCATGTTTCCTTATTTTGAAATGATTATTTATGTATGCTCGGAAAAATTGGTTTTATATGGTAATGTTTTATAAACTACTATAAAATGGTGAATTTCCATTTTTTGTTTCAAACTGTGAAAATTAGTATTTCATTCCTTTATTTTCTTTAAATGAGCATATATTTTTTATTTATTAAATACTTCTTATGAAACACTTGGTGGGATCCTACTGGGCTTGTTTTTCTAACACCCAATATATGCCTTTGGGTGTATGTAGACCTTGTTTTATGTGATATAGGAAAAGGAAATGTCTCACTTGGAATCAATAGGTATTCATGTTAGTAAGGTGCAAGAGTTTTTTAGTTACATGGTGTAATGTTGTCCCACATATCACATGCATATGAGTTTTCTTTCATCTCATTTACTTTGTTCCATTTTTCCAGGATTGGAACTTGTTTTTTTCATGAAACTCTTTGTCTTATGTTGCCTGAATTGGTATTATAATATTTAACTTCCTTTATATACAAAATAACTGATTCTTTTAGTTTATCTTTTGTGGGAAAAATCATTCCCAAAGGTAGTTCTTGATTCCTATACACTTTTCACCATCCCATGAGGATTGGGAACACCCTTCGTGCCTTTCTATGATCCCAATTGGGTGTCTAGTTTAGGGATGATCTATGTTGGTTCATGAAAAATTGGTATCAGATTTGGTTTTTGTTCATGGTATTAATATATTGGGATGTTTTGGTAGATATAAGATAGGGTTTTCAGTACTTAATGGGTAGGTTATGAGTGACTTCATGTCCACCTCTCATTGTAATGATCCTTAAGTTACCAAGGGAAGTTGGGATATGTGTCTCCCACGTTGATTTGTGACTTAATATAATTTATTTACTATTTTTAATCATAATTTAAACTAATATTGTCCACTTATCTCATGGTATCTTTCCCTTATTTTATATAGTATATCCCCCTTATAAGGCTCCCTAGAATTCCTTAGGAGGGTGCCGTGGAAAATCTTCTATAGGAAAACCCTCAAGTTGATCAAAATTTCATCGAAGAAATAGTAAGTATAGTCCATGCCATGAAACAAGGTGCTGTCCCTACACTAGTTCAAGTTATGTAGGTGGAATTAGGAGTAGGAGGAAATAAAATATGAGACTATGAATTGATTCACTTAAAGCCACTGTCCATTCAAGGGATGAATGACCCTTAGGAAGCAAAAAAATAATTGGAGAGGAATGAGTGGATTTTTGAATTTTTGGAAACTCTAGATTCTGTTAAATTGAAATACACTACCATTATTATTGAAGTCCCTAGAAATAAATAATGGGACATGATGGTTTAGTAAAAACAACATGAAATTTTGGAGTGGAAAGACTTCAAGAAAATATTTTTCGATAAGTTTTTCCTTAAATTGTTGATGATGGATAAATCTATGGATTTTCCCACCCATTAAATGATGGAATTGTTGTCCTAGGACCAAATGTTTTTACTTTTATTACATGTATATTAGATTATTTGAATATTAATAAAATATATTATTATATATTTTTCATTTTTATGCATGAATTTAATGTAATAATGTCCTATAGTTTTCATCGCATTGATAATGTCATAGTAGTTCCTCACTATGATGAGAAACTTTAAGTGCTATGATGATATTATTAAAAATGTATATCTAGTCAGATAATTTTCTATGATGGGACACATATAACGTGACTATTATGTGTGAGTACTCTAAGAAGATGAGGCTTATTCTCATGATGTTCGCACTTGGTAATCTTTAAGATGAGAGATTATGAGAACAGATCCACAAGTAGTAATTCTTCATGTTTTGGTATCATTTGATATTCCTATCTATGAATTTGACTAATGATCCTTAGACTTTAATATTATCATTAATGAATGTCATGACTCACACACTTAGAGTTTTTGATGAAAACTATGATGATATATGTTTACAGTGATGTGGGGTACATTGGGTACAACACGAATGACATGTTATTGATGGATAAGTTGAGGAAATTTTTTCTCTTACTTATTTTTTGAAGTTGATATCTTGGACGTTGGATTGGAATAGAACCATCACATTAAATTACATGGCCATGGTGTATTGACATGTTTATTTTATATAGTCAAAGAAAGACGCATCAATTATATAGGATGATGACATAGATGTGCAACCTGCTTGATGAGATATTTTGACAAAGGGATTATATCATACAATGAGTGTTTGTATATGGTTGTCATTATTGAGACATTAAGTTATTTCTCTTAAGTTCCTTAACCGGTTGATAAAAATTAATCTTGGACTTTAGGCAAGATGGACTAATGCCAATGTAAAATAATCCTAGAGGGTCACACACTAAGTGTTTCTGTTGATCATGATTAAATTCTATTTGAATTTAATTAATATAATAAATATTATCCTCAAGATTAAAGATTAATTTGATTCATATTTTATAGATAAAAAATATTTATTGATGAATAAAATATTTAATATTTATTCAGGTGTTCAATAAATAAAAGAGAAGTTTGAAGAGACCCAGATTATGTCTGATGAAAAATATTAATTAACAATACGGTTAAATAATATTTTTTGTTACACAAGTTGGAAAACACCAAATAATAATAATAATAATAATAATAATAATAATAATAATGATAATAATTATGCTATTATTATTATAGGACAAGGGGTTTATTAAAGGTTATAATATTGTTTAAGGGCTAAAATACAATGAAAAACATTTTAACCTAAACCCTAGATCTATAAATTGTTAGTTATATATATTGTGTGGTGTGGGGAGAATATAGAGAATCATTGCACATAATGAAATTCTATCTTGACTCATCCTTCTCTCCCCCTCTTAATAATGAGAAATAAAAGAGAGATTCCCTCATGACTAAAGGATAAGTAATCAGCACAAACAATGAATAAAGATCGATTCGCTAAGATTGAACATATAAATCGATTGGTGTTACTCATATATCAAATGAGCATATACATATCATCTATAGAGAGATTATACTATTATATCCTTACATCGCAATGAAGGTAATCTGAAAAGGGTCTTTTGAAAGATCAACATCGTCAATGAAGAAAGGATCATAAGATGAGGTATTTTATTTCTTCAGATCAAAATAAATAAATTATAAATTTAATGCGAATTATCATTGATCATGTTTTTGAGCCACTAAATATTAAAAGAAATTTTAATACATCTCCCACCATCGCAGACATTCATTGCACCAGAAACCTACGTAAACAAGGTGATCAGACTGTAATGGAATAGGAAAACTAATTTTCTGAAATAGATTATTTCTCACCTAAATTTGTATTAGATAATTAGTTGAAGGATCAATTGTCATGAACCAACCTGGGTCGACCCTGAACCGGTAACCCGAGTCAGTCTGCGACATGGCCCGAGAGGCATTTCCGATCCTCCCGGGCTGGCGACAAGCCCTAGGGAATCAGTAGAAACTGTGGGAATGATTTCTCCCTGTAAGAACCTGGGTTTTGAGCCTATAAGACTTTTAAATTTTCTTGATGTTATTCCAGAGCAGGGAGTTCAAACGGCGTGTGATTCCGAGCCCCGGGGTGGACGAAATTAAATTTTAAGTGCGTTCACACTAGATACGACAAATAAACAAAATAAATCCCAAATGGTTGATCTGATGGAAAAACCAACGGAATTGTTGAGTCTGGAGCGTGCTGTTTACCCTAGGAGGGGTGTAACTTTCGCGGGTGCGACCCTTCTATGGAAAAAGCCACTAGGGGCGTTTTCGTAATTTAGCGGCCTCAGGTGTGAAATTTACAACTTCTGAACGGAGGCTCAGATTAAAATTCTGATACCATCGTTGGGCTCAGAATGTGGATTATACCCTAAAGGTGGCTTAACCACGACCCCGCTGAAAGTTTGGGTATGGGGCCTACTGGTGGGTGTTTAAGTGTTTCTCTACTTAAACACTGCCCCCCCATTCTTTCACCCTTGGGTTTTTTTATCTCCCTAGAGGAAGCTCTCTCAAAAAAGGGATAAAACTCCTTCAAGCTTACCCTCCTCTATGGCAAGGCAGTGGTGGCTCTGGCGGACTGTTCGTGAAGCTACAGGCTATGCCCAGCGAGGTAGGAGTTTGCATTTTCATTTTTAAATTCCACATCTACTTCAAACTCCACTTTTTGCATCAAAATGTTTTCCAATAATCAAGAGAAGACCATATTTTTGTACGAATCTATTAGATATTTCCAACGATCCTTTAGGATCAAATTTTTGAGTCCCGGGGTGTCCGGGGTGACCCCGGTAAGTTTTCCGGCCAAATTTTGGGTTTTCTGGCAGTTCCAGGGTTTCCAGTGGCTTCGTACGACGGTCCAGCGGGCGACGACGGTGACGTGGTGTCTCCGAGGTCGCGACACGACGGTTACAAAGTGGCAGCGCAGCGGGTATCTACAGCGGACTGGTGTGGCAGGCGGAGGTCGCCGGTGCAGGGCGCGACGGGGGTTGCGGCGTGTGACCCTGAGCGGGAGACTGAGACCCGCCTTCGGCGGGTCTCCGGGTGGGACAGTGATCGGCCACGAGGGCCGGTCAGTGCGGGTGGACCGCGGGGCAGTGAACCGAATGTACAGAAGGGCCGTAGGCAGGGCTAGCTAGCGTGGGGCGGCCCAGGCCGGGTGGACCGGCTAGACCGGGTCGGCCCAGCCCTAAGGGGTTAGCTCCCTTGTCTTCGGACACCCGTAACTTTCAGTACATGTGTCAGTTTTGTGTGCCGTCTACGGAAGAACGATCCTCGAATCGAGTCTGAGTTTTTGAGATGGTCTCGGGGATTTTTAATTCCCGATACGGGGGCTGAGAGGCACGACACACCATTAAGTATTGTTTAGCGCCTCACTGGGATTCTTTTTTTAGATGGAGCGAACACATACGGAGTTCGTTTAAGGCGCCGTTAGAGGGATTGTGACCCTGGAGTCAAGATGAAGTGGTCCAGGGTTGTTTCAGGAGTTGAAGTCGGAGTTGAGGCGTTGGACCCATGGGCCGTCTTTTAAGCTGTGAGCAGCGTTTTGCGAATTTTCCATCAGACGTCCGTTCGGGGCGAATGAGTAGTCATTTCAGCGTGTTTTTTTCAAGAGCATCGTGATGAAGAAGTTCACCCAACCTCTTTTATGACTGAGGTGTGGGCCTCACGAGACTTTTTATGGGTATAGAGCGGTGTTGAATAACTTTTTCATCGGGAGTCCGTTTCAAGCGTGTAAATAGTCTATCTCGCGTGTTTTCCCGTGAGGATTGCGACGGTTTAATCGGTTTGGGTGTGCAGAGCCTCTTTCAAGATATCATTAAATGTGGAAACATGAAAGGGTTTTGGTCATAGGTTCCTTTGATGCAGTACTAACCAATGCACAGTAGCGATGTTAGTGACACCCAGAGATGGTTCGGGTAGTGCGAAGTTATCATACCGGTTCAGGGTTTACCCTCCAGCGGGGCTGGGTAGTGGGTTACCCACCGGTGTATCAGGGTTTACCCTCCAGTAGGGCTGGGAAATGGGTTACCCGTTGACCTTAGGGTTTACCCTCCAGTGGGGTTGGGCAGTGGTTACCTGTTGACCTTAGGGTTTACCCTCCAGCAGGGGCTGAGAAGTGGGTTACTTGTTGAATTTTGGGTTTACCCTCCAGCGGGGCTGGGCAGTGGGTTACCCAACGAAATCTTAGAGTTTAACCTCTAGCTAGGCTAGGTAGTGGGTTACCTGATGACCTCTTAGAGTTTACCCTCCAGCTGGGCTGGGCAGTGGGTTACTCGACGACCTCTTAGAGTTTACTCTCCAGCTGGGCTGGGCAGTGGGTTACCCGACAACTTCTTTCAGACTCATCCCTTTCTATGAGGCTAGTCATTGAATTTTCTCCATGATTACCAGAGTGGAACTTTTGGTGGTATGATTTAGCGATGAGGCATATTTGATGTGCGGGACTGTTGGGCATTAGTGATAGCTACCCTTAGAACTGTCGGCGACTTATCCTGGGCTGGGATTGGAGATGAAGGTCCCCTTATGCACTCATTCGGGTTTCTTATTGAGCATATATATATATATATGTATATATATATACATACCCACACCCTACTTTCATTCCCACTCCTAGGGTTCAGTTACTCTCCTTCTAGGAGGTGCAAAGACATGCAGGGTATGCCACGTGCTTTTCGTGTCTAGCTCCTCTTTGTTAGATGAGCCTACTTCCTTCCTCTTGTTAGGTTGAGCTGCACTCTATTTTACTTTATGCTTTCACTGTTATCTGTTCTATCTATTGCTCATCATTTTAGTACCTCTTTTTTTCTTCCCTCAAAATTTTAGGGCATCCTACTGAGTATCTTTATACTCACCTCTGTTTGGGCTTTTCCCGCACTTGGTGTGCCCTTTCAGACAACATACAGGTCGATCGAGACTACAAAGGAGCGTAGAGGACACAGGAGCTTGGGATGCATTCAGTGGTCATAGTAGGAATTTCAGGTGTGAGACTCACCAGCTGTTTACTTTTGTTTACCTATTGCCGGGTTGTGGCACCTTTTGGGTTGGGCGAGTGTTTTTCCCTTTTTCTGCTCAGCTATCTTGTAAGTACTTTTCAACACTTTACTTGTTCTATTTATAAGTTGATACATGACTGTGGTTGGGTTATAATTGTTTGTCCTTTTGACTCTGCACTTCTTTATCGAGTGGGCTGTGTGTGTGTGTATAGGTACTTAGGCAAAGGCCTCCCTGGGATTGTTATGCCTTCGGTGCTTGTCGCCAGCCCCTGGCCTATGGAGGCAGGCTTGGGGTAGTTGTGGCTCGAGACCAGTAGGGTCAGGTCGTGACAAAGTGGTATCAAAGGTGGTTTATTACTTGAGGCATTGTTCAGATGTCCCTAAAAGGAAATTGGTTGGGATTTAGGGAAATAGTGTCGACGTGTCTCAAGAGTTACTCTCAGGCCAGGGAGTCCAGTGATGGTACGGGCGGCCAACGTATCCATTCACCAGGACCCTAATAACCCGCTTGTCGACTCAGCATGCTAAGACATGTGTTTCCGGGAACTTTGGAACATGAATCCAGTAGTATTGAGTCTTTGACTATCCTTTTTGAGTTAGCTCCCCTTTGTTATTACTAATATACATATATATGATCATCTGATCGCGGTAATCCTTGATAATTTTTAAGATTCCCCCACTACAACAGCCAGCTAGGTTACCCTCTCCAGTTCATGACGATGACCTAGAGAGTGATGAGGTGTCAGTTCAGGGACCCTCACGTGATCCCCTTCCTCCCAGTGCTTCAGTAGTATCCCCACCACCTGGAGAGCGGTAGTTAGTATCGGCATCACAGGCTGAGGTTGAACGCAGGCTAAGTGCGCCCGAGACTTTCAGCGTCAGCGACCGCAGAAGTTCCACAGAGACCCGGATCCTCAGGCAGTGAATGACTGGATAGAGTCTGTGGACCAAATTTTTTGGATTCTATGGACAACAACGGACCAGATAGTTGCCCTAGTTACCGGCCTTTTCCCCGAGACGGCCGGGCGTTGGTGGGGGTTGGTTACGCAGACCCATGACGAGTCGTCTCTCATGTGGGATAGCTTCCAACAGCTCTTCCGAGAGGATAAATCCCCCTCTTGTTTATGCTCCATTCATATTCAGGAGCTTATGGATCTAAAACAGGGGGATGACCGTGGCGCAGTACTTGGCCCGGTTTACCGATCTGACATGCCACTCACAGGATATGATCCACAATAATTAATTTCGGGCGCGGAAGTTTGAGCAGGGTCTTCGCAGGGAGATCCATGCTATTGTAGTGCCCTTGTGAATCCCTAATTATGACGGGGTGCTAGAGCGGGTTCTCATGATAGAGATCTTCTTGGATGAGGGATGCCAGCTGACAGGGCCTAGTAGTGGCCACTTCAGATCAGAGTCTTCGATAGTAGGGAGGCGGCCGAGAGCAGAGCCTCAGTTGAGGAGACCCTTCTGTGAGCAGACTTTGGGACCGGGGAAGTCAGGAGAGAGTCAGTGCTATGCTTGTGATAGACGGGGTCACCTAACATGGGACTAGGCATACCGAGCATCCGTGGCAGGCAGTTGGGGCACCGTAGTGGCAGAGGCAGCACCGTAACCAGGGATCTCCTAGGCGAGGACAGGGTGGTCCTCAGGTAGGCAGCACAGGCAGAGTGGCAGAACTGGGAGGTGGGGGACGACGTTTCGAGGTCCTTCCACCGCCACCACCAGGCGACCCACGCCAGGCTCATGGAGCTAGTGGTAGGGGCCGCGAGTAGCTTCAGGCTATGGGTGTTCATGACCCCCCAACACATGAGATGGTCTGAGGTATGCTTTGTGTTTACTCTACGCTTGCTTCGGTACTAGTAAAAATAGGCGCCAACCACTCTTTTATATCGTTGCTTTTGGCATGGGAGTTGGAGATTCCAGTAGAGGCGCTGACACCAGCGCTTAGCCTTGAGGTTCCTACGAGAAGTGCCTCATTTGTGAACTTTATCTGCAGATAGTGAGAACTATTGTTTGGAGGAGAGAGTTTCATGTGGGACCTACTTGTCTTCACGATGGAACCTTATGACATCATCTTGGGCATGGATTAGCTTTCCATGGTTCATGCCCAGATTGATTTTCAGCGCAGACTAGTCAGATGCGTCCATTCTGATGGGATGAGGTTCACTATTCTTGGTGAATGAGACCTCATGGCAGAGTAGACGGGTACTCTGAGCAGGAGACCATGAAATTTTTCTCACCAGTTTCCGAGCATGGATCTCAGAGCAGCAGACTCTACAAGCACCTGGATCCCTGCCTTTATAGAGGACTACATGGACATCTTTCCCAAGGATGTCTTAGGACTACATATGAGGCAAGAGATGAAGTTCTACATTGACTTGTAGCTGGGGACTGCCCCGATATCATGTGAAGCATATCAGATGGAACCCACAGAGCTTCGAGAGCTATAGCTTCAGCTGGACGACCTTCGTGAGAAGGGATTCATCAGGCCCAGTGTGTCCCCTTGGGCAGCTCCGATTTTGTTTGTGAAGAAGGCAGATGGGAGTTTATGGATTTGTGTGGATTATCATCGCCTGAATCAGGCCACAATAAAGAAAAAGTACCCTTTGCCGAGGATTGATGATCTCTTCGACTAGTTGAGTGGTGCAAAGTGGTTCTCTAAGATTGATATTCGATTCGGCTACCACCAATTGCAGGTTCATGAGGCTGACATCCCGAAGTTGGATTTCCATTGTCGTTATGGGCATTACGAGTTTTTGGTGATTCCCTTTGGCGTAAATAATTCCCCTACCATTTTTATGGCTTTGATGAACCAGATCTTCCAGCCGTACTTCGACTGGTTTGTGGTTTTCTTTATTGACACCATACTCATTTACTCTAAAACGAAGTAGGAGCACGTAGAGAATTTGAGGATGGTCCTAGAATTACTCTGGGAGCACCAGCTGTATGGGAAGCTCTCGAAGTGTCAGTTCTAGATTCAAGAGGTTCACTTTTTGGTGCATGTCATTTCAGAATAGGGTTTTGCTGTAGATCCTACAAAGATAGAGGTAGTGATTGCTTGGGAGCCACCCAAGAATGCGTCAGAGGTGCGGAGCTTCCTTGGTTTGGTAGGGTACTACAGGAAATTCATGGAAGATTTCTCCAGGATTGATGCCCCTTTGACCGCATTAACGCAGAAGGGATGACAATTCACCTGGACTGATCAGTGCCAGAAGGTCTTTGAGGAGTTGAGACAGAGGCTTACTAGTGCTCCAGTGTTGAGGCTGCTAGAGGAGGGCGTTGAGTTCGTGGTATACTATGATGCTTCAAAAGTTGGTCTTGGGTGCATGCTGATGCAGCAGTGGGAAATGATTGTATATGGGTCGAGGTAGTTGAGGCCCCCTGAGAAGAATTATGTGACTCACAATTTGGAGCTGGAAGTGGTGGTCTTTTCCTTGAGGTTATGGAGACACTACCTTCTGGGTGAGCGTTTTGTGGTCTACTTAGACCACTAGAGCCTCAAGTACATCTTCACTCAGTGGGATTTAAATCTGAGGCAGAGGTGCTGGTTGGAGTTTCTGGAGGACTATGATTTCGAGACAGTCTAGACTCCAGGTAAGGGAAACTTAGTAGCATATGCCCTTAGCAGGAAGTCCCAGGATCGTTTAGTGTGGGAAACTTCAGAGCAGTTGGCTTTCCTACAGCTGACCTTGGTGGAGCAGGAGGGTATGAATTTTCTGTTATCAATGGTGTTGACTTCTTCTCTCCTTGAGCATGTGAGAGAGTTACAGCTGGGGGATGTCGACAGTGAGGTGAGGCATGATCATATATCCACGAGCGATGCACTAGCTGGGTATTCTGAAGGAGGGAATCATGAGATCCTATTCTAGGGGCGAGCTGTAGTACCAATGGAGATGTGGGAGGAGGTGATGTGGGAATTCCACACTTCTCCCTTGGTTGTACATCCCGATGTAGGGAAAATGTACATAAACCTTCAGCGGTAGTTTTAGTGGTCCGATATGAAGCAGAGCGTAGCTGAGTTCATTTCTTAGTGTCTTACCTGTGAGTAGGTGAAGGTAGAGCATCAGGTTTCGACCGGGTTGTTGCATCCCCTTGATATCCCAGAGTGGAAGTGGGATGACGTATCTATGGACTTCATCACATGGATTCCACGCACAATGAAGGGCTATGGATCCATTTGGGTGATAATAGACCGACTCATGAAGTTGGCACACTTTCTTTCCATCAGTGAGTAGAGTTCGGTGGAGAGTCTAGGGTAGCTATACGTTCGGGAGATCGTCCGCCTTCATGGAGTACCCTCGACGATCATCTCCGACCGTGACACGTAGTTTACATCATGATTTTGGCGAGGCCTGCAGGAGGAATTCAGGACTTGGCTGTGGATGAGTATATCTTTTCACCCCCAGATGAATGGACATACCGATCTCACTATCCGGGCGTTGGAGGATATGCTCAGGGTGTGCGTGTTAGATTTTGGCCTAAGCTAGGAGGATCACATACCCTTGGTGGAGTTCACGTATAACAATAGTTACCACTCTACTATCGACATGGCACCTTTTGAGGCCCTCTATAGGAGACCCTACAGTTCACAGTTGTGCTAGACGGAGGTCGGAGAGACCTCCCTCGTGGGCCCAGAGTTGGTGCGGGTGACGACAGAGAAGGTGTAGGTCATTTGTGAGAAGATGAGGACAGCTCAGAGCAGACAGAATTCCTACGCAGTGTTACAGAATCGTCGGGAGACACAACGACAGAAATGAGAAAATGAAAGAAAGAAAGAAACAAGAACACAAAGATTTACGTGGTTTGTGAATAATCCCTACGTCCACGGGAGAGGCAGAATTTTACTATTTAGGAGCACAAAATTACAGTGGATTTTTTTAGTAGTAACTCTAGCCCAAAAAATGGGCTATAAAATAATGGAGAAAACGATCACTATTCAAAAAGTGAGCCCGCGTCGCTACAGTGAAAGAATGCCAGCTTTTTCAAAAGCGCTATAGTGGCTGCTGGATGGAAGTCAAAAGTGCTATAGTGAAGTTGAATCTGAAGTCCACACTACTACAATTGTGGCCTACAAGCATTCGGCCTAATCGGATCGGGCTACACCAATCCAACACGCAGATCGTCGTCGCATGCCTTTAGAGTTCGAGCAGGGGGACCATGTCTTTCTGAGGGTCTCCCAGTGGTGTGGAATACGGAGGTTCGGACGGGGAGGAAAGCTATCCCTGAGGTTCATTGGGCCCTTTGAGATCGTGCGTAGGGTTGGTGAGGTTGCCTACCATCTTGCTCTACCCCCACAACTGGAGAGGGTGCATGAAATCTTCCACATGTCGCAGCTGAGGAAATACGTGCACGAACCCATGCACATTATCGATTGGGGAGAGCTGGAAATTGAGGATGGAGCCACATTTGCAGAGCACCCAGTGGCGATTGAGGACCAATAGGAGTGAACACTGCGTGGACGAACCATTCCTTTGGTTTGTGTGATGTGGTAGCACGAGAGGGTGCAAGAGATCACCTGGGAATGAGAGAGCCAGGTGCGGGTTCAGTATTCTGAGTTGTTTTTGTAGTTTTGTTTTTCAGGGATGAAAAACTTAAAGGAGGGAATGATGTAAGAACTTGGGTTTTGAGCCTGTAAGACTTTGAAATTTTCTTGATGTTATTCCAGAGCAGGGCGTTCATACGGCGTGTGATTCCGAGCCCAGGTGTGGCCAGAATTAAATTTTAAGTGCGTTCACACTAGAAATGCCAAATAAACATAATAAATCCTAAACGGTTGCTCGTATGGGAAAACTGATGGCACCGTTGATTCTGGGGCGTGCCGTTTACCCTAGGAGGGGTGTAACTTTCGCAGGCGCGACCCTTCTGTGGAAAACGCCACCAGGAGAGTTTTCATAATTTTGCGGCCTCGGGCGTGAACTTTACAACTTATGAATGAATGCTTGGATTAAAATTCCAAGATCTCTATTGCACTCAGAATTTGGATTTTACCCTTGAGGCGACCTAACCCCGACCCCATCGAAAGTTCGGGTATGGGGCCTACTGGTGGGTGTTTAAGTGTTTCTCCACCTAAACACTTCTCCACCCCATTCTTTCACCCTTGGATTTTTTATTCTCTCCCTAGATGAATCTCTCTCAATAAAGGTAGAATCATCCTTCAAGATTCCCCTCCTCTCCGGCAAGGCGGTGGTGGCTTCGGCGGACCATTCGTGAAGCTACGGGCTACGCCCAGCGAGGTAGAAGTTTGTGTTTTCGTTTTTAAATTCGACATCTACTTCAAACTACAATTTTTGCGTCTAAATGCTGTCAAATAATTGAGATAAGACCATATTTTCTTAGTTATAGATTCGAGCTTCCCAATGATCCTTTCAGATTTAATTTTTTAGTCCTGGGGTGTCCGGGGTGACCCCGACAAGTTTTCTGGCCAAATTTTGGGTTTTCCAGCGATTCCAGGATTTCCGGCGGCTCCGCGCGGTGGTACGGCGGGCGATGACGGTGGCATGACGGCTCCTAGGAGGTAGAGTGATGGTTCCTAGGTGGCAGCGTGGCGGGCGTCTACGGAAGACTGGCATGGCGGGCGGAGGTCGCCAGTGTGGGGTGCGACCCCAAGCGGGAGACCGAGACCCACCTTCGGGGGGTCTCCGTGCGGGACAACGACCGACCAGGAGGTCCGGTCAACATGGGTGGACCACAGGGCAGCAGCCGGGCTGCACGGAAGGGCCATGGGCTGACGCTGCAGACTGGGCCGGCCAGCGTGGGCCGGCCCAGGCCGGGGGGACCGACTAGATCGGGCGGCCCAACCCTAAGGGGTTAGCGCCCTTATCTTCGGACACCCGTAACTTTCACTACGGGTGTCCGTTTTTGCATGCCGTATATAGAAACACAATCCTTGGATTGAGTCAGAGTTTTTGTGACGGTCTCAGAGTTTTTTAATTTCCGAGACAGGGGCTCGGTGGTGCGACACACTGTTAAGTATTGTTTAGCGCCTTACCAAGATTCTTCTTCCGAATGGAGCAGACACATCTAGAGTCCATTTATGGAACCGTTAGTAGAGTTGTGACCCTGGAGTGAAGAAGAAGTGGTCCAGGGTGGTTTCAGGTGTCGAAGACGGAGTTGAGACATGGGCCCCACAAGTCCTCTTTTAAGTTGTGAGCAGTGTTTTGCGACTTTTAATCAGACGTCCATTCGGGGCGAATGAGTAGTCATTTCAGCATGTTTTTCTGAGAGCATCGTGATGGAACAGTTCACCCAACCTCTTTCAGGACCGATGTGTGGGCCCAACAAGATACCGTAAGGGAATAAAGTGTTGTTGAATAACTTTTTCATCGGGAGTCCATTTCAAGCGATTAAATAGTCTATCTCCTGTGTTTTTCCACGAGGATTGCAACGGTGTAATTGGTTTGGGCATGTGGAGCCTCTTTTGAGATATCGTTAAATGTGGAAACATGAAAGGGCGTTGGTCGGAGGTTTCTTTGACGCACTTCGAACCAACACATGGTAGCGATGTTAGTGACACCCAGAGATGGTTCGGGCAGTGCAGAGTTATCGTACCGGTTCAAGGTTTACCCTCCATTGGGGCTGGGTAGTGGGTTACCCACTGGCGTATTAGGGTTTACCCTCTAGCAGGGCTGGACAGTGGGTTACCCGTTGACCTTAGGGTTTACCCTCCAGTGGGGCTGGGTAGTGAGTTACCCATTGACCTTAGGTTTTACCCTCCAGCAGGGGCTAGGAAGTGGGTTACCCATTGACTTTAGGGTTTACCCTCCAGTGGGGCTGGGCAGTGGGTTACCTGACGACCTCTTAGAGTTTACCCTCCAGCTGGGCTGGGTAGTGGGTTAACTGACGACCTCTTAGAGTTTACCCTCCAACAGGGCTGGGCAATGTGTTACTTCATAACCTCTTAGAGTTTACCCTCCAGTTGGGCTGGGCAGTGGGTTACCCGACGACTTCTTTCAGACACAACCCTTTCTATGAGGCTAGTCAGTGACTTTTCTCTGTGATTACCGAAACAGAACTTTTGGTGGTACAGTTTAGCGATGAGGCATCTTTGACGTGTGGGACTGTTGGGCATCAGTGATGGCTACCCTTAGAACTATTGGTGACTTATCATGGGCTAGGCTTGGACATGGAGGTCCCCTTACGCACTCGTTTGGGTTTCTTGTTGATAATATATATATATATATACACCCTACTTTCGTTCCCACTTCTAGTGTTCAGTTACTCTCCTTCTAGGAGGGGCGAAGACATGCGGGGTATGCCACGTGATTTCCGTGTCAAGATCCTCTTAGTTGGATGAGCCTACTTCCTTCCTCTTGTTGGGTTGATCTACACTCTATTTTACTTTACTCTTTCACTATTCTCTATTCTGTCTACTGCTCACTGTTTTAGTAACTGCTTTGATGATCCCTTGAGCTTTCGAGGCATCCTACTGAGTATCTTTATACTTAACTCTACTTGGGCTTTTCCCGCACTTGGTGTGCCCTTGCAGATGACAGATAGGTCGATCAAGACTACATAGGAGCGTAGAGGACACAAGAGATTGGGTTGCGTTCAGTGGTCGTAGTAGGAATTTCAGGTGTGAGGCTCACCAGATGTTTACTTTTGTTTACCTGTTGCCGGGTTGTGGCACCTTTCGGGTTGGGTGCGTGTTTTGCCCTTTTTCTGCTCAGCTATCTTGTCAGTACTTTTCAGCACTTGTTCTATTTAGAAGTTGATGCATGACTGTGGCTGGGTTATAGTTGTTTGTCCTTCGGTTTTCTTTTGACTCTACACTTCTGCATCGAGTGTGCTATATGTGTGTGTACAGGTACTTAGGCAAAGGCCTCCCTGAGATTGTTACAACTTCGGCGCTTGTCACCAACCCCTGGCTTATAGAGGTGGGCTTGGGGTAGTTGTGGCTCGAGACTGGTAGGGTCGGGTCATGACACACCCATTATAAATAAATAAAATAGTAGAAATAAAATAGAGCAGCGTAGACACTAGACAAATAGCTAAAAGACACTAGACATAGATGAACCCGAGAGATCGAGAATAATCCAGACGACACTAATACTTGCGACCCCATCTATAGTAGCATGCCACATATGATGAAATCTGACGCTCCAAAATGCTCTCCCATCCTTTCTCAGGTAGGCCAAGGGGAAAACCCATAGAAATAAACCCAAACATATATGACTACTATGGGCCACTGGTCAGTACCGTAACCTACCAGTGCAGTACTCATCTTAGACAATTCTATCAATATGTCAGGTTCATATGTCGCAAGTATATATAAAAAAAAGAGGTGAGTCAACAGATGTCGTCGAGCATCAAATCACAATCTATATTTATAAAAATAATTCACATTTCCAAGGGAGGTGTAAACACATCATTTATCACACCTAAGAATTGATAAAACTCTTTTTAATATATTTAGGATACACACCCAAGACCATACCATTTTTAATAAAATACTAAAACATGCTGAAACACAAAACACACTTTACTTAGAAAAGCCAAACGTGCATTTTATAAAAAAAAACAAGGCATGAATTGTTGAATAAAATAATTTCAATTTAACACTCACCGAATTATGAACCCCAAAATCCATCATTTCACAAGCAACACATTTATTATCAAATCCAAACCACTTTGGAAATCCATAAAAAGACCCCAAAACCTAATTTCGCATGCATCCAACACTTTAAAAAAACAAACAAAACATTTTATATCACTTTTGACACCTAAAATCCAACTGGGAACCATTTTGAAAACCAAAAATAAAATGCTTGGAAAAAATTAGTAGACACTCACAAAGTCATAAAACACCCATTTCGCATGTCATGAACTTATTTAAAATGCTAAGTTAGGTTCTAAAACTCAAGAATCAGGTGTGGAACCAACGAAACATTTAATTGAAGAAAAAATCGTGGATAACTATAATTGGACGATGCAATTTCCTTGACACAAGGCCAGAACTATTCATTCTTAAAAGAAAACGAGTCAATAAAATGTTGCACAATGAAAAATTAACACTTAGACAAAGAGAGAACAAGAATAAATAGGTGAACCCAAAATTATAAATTCAAGCGCAATAGGACTGTACAATCAGTGTGCTCTATTTCACAAAAAAATAAAAAACCATGAAATAGGATTAAAACAACGCTTGCGCACAAAATCAATTTTAACTAGAGCTTGACATTAGCACATATTAATCATATAATGTGTGAAAATCATAAAATTAATGATTCTTAATTTAAAAAAAATAGTGAATGGGAATCATACCTTGAAACTGATGAGCGATGAAGCAACACGCGCCCGAAAATGCATGGTAAAGTTCAATGCCCTACATATTAAATATCAAGGAATCAAAGCACAACATGAACCCCAAATAAGATATGTGAAACCAAGTGGTGAGGAGAAAAACCTCACCTCAAATGACTGTAGTAACCCGAAATGATTCAAAACACCCCACCTTCGATGGCGAACATCAAAACTCTCCTCCAGAGGTCCAGAGAGACAAGTCGCACACCCCACTGGAAGAGATATGTCCGAGGCGGTTGGTGGATGGGAAATCGTCAGTGCTGGATGGAGTAGGAAAGAGGGGGTGTCGAAGGTCAGTGGAGAGCGAGGCCACTAGGAGGGCACCAACAGGTGGGTCCGGTTGGGAAGAGAGCGGCGTGAGGTTGGTCTGCTAAACCACAATAGGGAGAAGGAGGGGATGCTGCTGTGAGGAAGGTGGGGCGAGGATGTTGGGATGCAACATGTGGTGTAGTGAGGTGGTGGTGTGATGCGGCTGGGGCGAGGGGGTGTTAGTTGGGCATGCATAACATAGGGCAGACTGAGGGGGAGCTGGAGCAGGCTGGTGCGACGCTGGGAAGAGGGACCGCGTGTAGGCGGAGTAGGGGAAACCCGACAGTGGAGATGGGAAATTCCTAGAGGTGGACGCAACAAGGGGGAAGATGGTGGTGTGTGGGGTGAGGGCTAGGGGAGGAGCGGTGCGGCTGGTTTGTGCACGGAGGGGCTGAGGAGCTGGGCTGCTGCTGTGCGCAAGAGCAGGAGAGGGCGTCGGGGGAGAGGAGGTGGAGCAGGCTGCTAGTGAGGGGGGGGGGGCAACAGGGGAGAGGGTGAGGGGTGCTGGGCTTCGTGGGATGATGTAGAGGGGTGCGCCGCGTTGGGGGAAGAAGGGGGAAGAGTGAGGCGGTGCGCAGGGATACGGGGAAGAAGAAAAAAAGGTTAGGGTTAGGGGAAAGAGTGGAAAAGAGTAAAAAAATAAAATAAAGAAAATAAAGAAATAGAAATAAAATAAAATAAAACAATAATAATAGTAATAATAATAAAATAAATATAATAATAATAATGAATAATGATAAAAATAAAAATAATAAAAGAAATAATAATAATAATTATATGGACAAAATAGCGGTGATAAAAATAGTAATAAATATTAGTGACAAAACATATTTAATAACAATAATACTATTATCCGCAACATTAACAATGTCATTAATTAATTATTTATAACATAATGATAAAAATAATAATGATAATAATAATAATCATAATGATAAAAATAAAAATGATAAAAATATTCATTTTGTCTTAATAGTAATAATAAAAATAATTATTAATAGTAACAAAAATTTTAATTGACAACAGTAGATGTGTACTTTAAATATATAAAAACTTTTTATTTTGATTTTTCCAAAGACAACGGGATGCGCAGTTACCCGAGCGGAGCCACGCGATGTTTCCCAAAATTCATTTTGCTTGCACGCCCAATGACGTCACCTCAAAAAGTGCACTTTTTACCCTAAGCTCAAAAAAAATTTGTCCAGGACTCACCCCGGACCGCAGCAAAAGGATTTAAAGGCAGAAAAATAATTTAAATAAAATGATAACATGGGTCAGGGTGTGACAATTCTCCCCACTATAACTATTTTCGCCCCCATAATGCCACAAAACTATCCAGTTGATCGATCAACACCCAAGGATTCCACATAACATGATCTAACCTCTTGACACATGGACATTCCATCGACCACCAATGAGATTCAACCTCATTCCCCAAAATAGATCATCAGCAGAGGGTAGGCCTGAACAAACTCCCCACCATAAGGATTAAACTGGTACCCGATAATGAATTTAGAGAAAACCCAATGAGACGGTGGGTCTCCCCAACATAAAGAAACAACTTACTAGCGACCAACCAGAAATCCAACTTAGACCTGCACCAGGCCTTAGTCATGCCAAAGGAAGCACAACAGGAACATTTAAACCACTCACTCCTGTCCAAAAGTGATAAGATATTAAATGAAAATTCCGCACCAACTAAAAACCCTAACCCCACGGGCGGGGAGGGAGGGCCCAAGGACTGGATCAATGAAACTACGACATACAACTACTCACGACCCATCACTTCGGGATGGACACAAATCAAAGTCGCAACTAATCCACATCGGTGGTCCATGCAAGGACACTAATTGGCAATTGACATCAAAAAATACACAATTACTAACATTACGTGAGGGATAAGTCTATCACACCATTTTTGCAAGGAGAGAGAATTTACAATGACAGAGAAACCACAACAGAAACGCTAAAAATATCTCACCACGATGATAGAGACATGACCTTAACCAGACTCCTTAAAATTCCCTGGGGTTCCTGACTATGAGCTGGCTTCACTCTGAGGCCTTTTGGCTAAAGCTCTGATGGATGAAGCATCTTCTACCTCACAGTCAGGTTCTGATAAACCCAACAAGAAACATACATCTTTTGATATGATAGATAAAAGGAATAGATTTTAAAAATGAAAAACATACTAGCATTGAAAACTAGAGTTCGTCAAAAGACCCACAACATTCCCATACATTTCAAAACCCAAAACACCATCAATATAAATAAAACGATAAGATAACCCTTACACTAAAAAGAAACTTACAAAAGAAACTTTGAACAAAAAACCAACAACACATCACTTATGAGAACTTCCTCCATGAAGATTTCTAGCAACGCCCCGACAGAATCACCGCAATTGACCCAGGCATCCACAGGCCCAATAGGGCTTCTGAGTACTTGTACACGATGGATTTTTGGGACCCAACTTTCTACACTGATTACACACAAGGATATCTTGCTCTAAAGAGGTTGATAAAATATCCCAAGGCCTTTTGATTCCACAACCTGCTCTATCCACTTTCACTTTCTTACTCATCTCCTTTCCAGAATCTTCACCACTGCTCATAGGGATCTAAGGAAAGAGGACTACTTCGAGCACTCTTTCCATCACAACTTCAACATGAAATGATTGTCTTGCCACATTGACAAAATAAGTTAAGTTGGACTCTGACACCTTCGACTGTAGATCAGGGTGAAGACCCTCCTCAAAACGTCGATCCTTCATGGGGTCATCTGTGGTATACCCTGAATCATAAGGGACTAGCTACACAATGCGCTGGAAATATTCCAACATGGATCCGTCGCCCTGCTGCAGACAACACATCTCCATCCCCTTCCTCAGCCTTTATTCTTTAGAGAAATACTGACAAATGAATAATGCCTTGAAAAACTCCCAAGTAAGCTCTTGACGGGGCTTGTTCTGAGACACCGACTTCCACCACATCCATGGTGAATCTTCAAGCATGAAGGTTTCAAACTTGACCTTCAATGACTCAGTCAAATCAACGAGGTTAAAATCCCTTTAAATCTTACGCATCCACTCCTCCACTTTAGAAGGGTCTGCTTGACCATAATAGAGAGGTTGATCTAGATTCTGACACTCAAGCATGAAATCCTTAGGTTGATCAACCGTAAGATGATCACCCATCAAAGCTTCAAGGGAAAAGCCGCTGGTCAAAAGAGTCAAGAACCCTATCAAGGCCAACTCAATAAATAAAAATCCATAAAACCAACACCTCATATATGAAAGGCTCTAAACACAAGAAAACAAGCCATCATAAAATCAAAACATTTATTTCAAAAACATATTTAATTTAAAATGAGCTTGGTGGGTTAAACCCTCACCATTGGTATTCTTTAGAGTCTCACTCACATGCATGTATCTGTGCCACCCCGGGCATCCATCCACCATACCAAAAATCCGTTCATATTCCATCATACCATTATGAATGTGAGCACTCATCAGAACACCAAGGCCAAAACAAAGTAACTTTATTTTTTTCCCAAAAACAATTCATTCATACCACTTATTTTAAAACAATCCTCAAATTAAAATGTCGTTTCAAACAACCATTTTTCAAAACCAACTTTTCTGATTCAAATCACCTCAGGAAATCAGAGGAAATCCAAAATGACCCAAATAGGAAAGTAGTATCAATGGGTGACTTAACCATATGGTTGGTGGCCATATACCAAACACGTCACTGACACTGAGAGCCTTTTAGGACCATGCCCCTAGCTCCACATGGCTTGCCAGGGCATGCAACTTAGGACTATTAGCCCAAATCCCTTTGTAATATCCCAATAACATAACGTTCCATAAAAACCCAAAGAAACTAATTAAACCAGACTTCCCATGGAAACCCAAGGATCAGAGCGAGCAAGAGTTCGCGATGCTCTTCCCGCACCTACCCCTCGAGTCCCGAAAATCCAACTCCATTTAACTTGATGTCTCAAATAAAAAAGGGCTCTATAAAAAGCAAGGTCCATTAATAGATGACCTTATCTGATACCATTTTGTCATGAACCAACCTGAGTCGACCCTGAACTGGTCACCCAAGTCGGTCCGCGACATGGCCCGAGAGGCGTTCCTGATCTTCCCGGGTCGGCGACAAGCACCAGGGCATTAATAGAGACTGTGGGCACAATTTCGACCATTATAAATAAATAAAATAGTAGAAATAAAACAGAGCAGTGAAGAATAAATAAAACAAATAAAATGACTAAACATGAACAAAATGAAATAATGCTAACTGAAATCGACGTCTGAACTAACTCCGTGTGACCCCGTAGGTCACTCTCAAACTCAATGATCAAGCATCTCCCAAGGAGAGCACACTCAATTCGTAGCCTGCACAAACAATAAAAATAGAAATAAATATATGTGTGAGTATTAAAACTTAGTAGGCTAGCCCAATATCTATTCCCAATGCACTACCTTTAAAATAAAGAAAAACATCAATTGTAAGTTTGAATTACAATATATTAAAATATGCATTTCTACAACTTTTACTTGAAAAAGAATTATGAACCATTGCCCTTAGTCATTTGAAAAACTAGAACCAAATAGTTTAAAACACATTTTATTTTGAAAACATTATCATAGGAGTTAAAAAAAACCAAAATGTCACTTTTCATGAAAAACATCACACAAGGGTATCAAGGAAGATATAGAAGGGCAATGTAAATAGGTAAGTATCTCAACAACAGTTCAAACAGCTAAAAGCCACTAGACATAGACGAACCTGAGAGATTAAGAATAATCTAGATGAAACTAATACATATGACCTCATCTACAGTAGCATTCCACATACGGTGAAATCTAACGCTCCAAAATGCTCGGCCATCCTTTCTCAAGCAGGCCAAGGGAAAATCCCATAGCAATAAACCCAAACAAATCTGCCTGCTATGGGTCACTAGTCAGTACCATAACCTACCAGTGCAATACTCATCTTAGACAATTCTCTCAATATTTCAGGTTCGCATGTCACAAGTATATATAAAAAAAGAGGTGAGTCAACAGATGTCATCGAACATCAAATCATAATATATATTTATAAAAATAATTCACATTTATAAGGGAGGTGTAAACACATCATTTATCACACCAAAACATTGATAAAACTATTTTTAATATATTTAGGCTACACACCCAAGACCCGACCATTTTTAATAAAATGACAAAACATGTTGAAACACAAAACACACTTTACTTTGAAAAGCCAAACATGCATTTTATTCAGAAGACAAGACATGCATTGTTGAATAAAATAATTTCAATTTAACACTCACCAAATTATGAACCCCAAAATACATCATTTCACAAGAAACACATTTATTATCAAATCCAAACCACTTTGGAAATCCATAAAAATACCCCAAAACCTAATTTCACATGCAACCAATATTTTAACAAAGACAAAAAAAAAAACATTTTATATCACTTTTGACACCTAAAAGCCAACCGGGAACCATTCTGAAAACCAAACATGAAATGCTTGGAAAAAAATTTCAGTAGACACTCAAAAAGTCTCAAAACACCCATTTCACATGTCAAGAACTTATTTAAAATGATAAATCAGGTTCTAAAACTCAAGAATCAGGTGCATAACAAACAAAACATTTAATTGAAGAAAACAACGTGGAAAACTATAACTGGACGATTCCATTTCCATGAAACAAGTCCAGAACTACTCATTCTTCAAACAAAATGAGTCAATAAAATTATACACAATGAAAAATTAACACCTAGACAAAGAGTGAACAATAATAAATAGGTTAACACAAAATTATAAAGTCAAGCGCAATAGGACCATACAATTAGTGTGCGCTATTTCAAAAAAACAAAAGAAAAAACCATGAAATAGGCTTAAAACAACGCTTGCGCACAAAATAAATTTGAACTAGAGATTGACATTAGCACATATTAATCATATATGGTGCTGAAATCATAGAATTGATGTTTTTCTTAATTTTAAAGGTAGTGCATTGGGAATAGATATCAGGCTAGCCTACTGAGTTTTAATAATCACATATATAGTTCTTTCTATTTTTATTATTTGTGTAGGCTATGACTTGAGTTCACTCACCTTGGGAGATGCTTGATCGTTGTGTTAGAGAGTGACATGTGGGGTCACACAGATTTAGTTTAGACGTCGAGTTCAGTTAGCATTATTTCCTTTTGTTTCTGTTTAGTCATTTTATTTGGATTATTTATTCTACTCTGCTCTATTTTATTTCTATTTTTTTATTTATTTATAATGGGTGAAATCATTCCCACAGCCTCTTTTGATTCCTTGGCGCTTGTCGCTTTCCCGAGAGGATTGGGAACGCCTCTCGGGCCATGTCACGGACTGACTCGGGTGACTGGTTCAGGGTCGACCCGGGTTGGTTTGTGACATCAATGGTTTTATATGGGGTTGTTACCAGATATTTGATCCTTGGTTTTCATTTATATTCTTAATCAATCCAATTCATAAACCTTTTAAAACTTTCAAAATAACTCATGCCCTTTGTTATAGAGTTGGTTATTCCTCTTAGAATGTCCTTCATATTCTCTTTTGATATCATAAGTCAAGCTAGTTTTTGATTTTTTGGATCTCAACTTGTATCTTATTGATGTTATCATCGAAATGGATTTGTTAGTTTCCTATAAAGAAAAGATTTATTACTATAATTAGTGGGTGTTCTTTACTACCACTTTTGGTAGCTCTTAAGTGTTTCAAATAGAATGAGATCTGAGGTCTATTCGAGTGAGACATCCTATATTAGAACTTATAAAATTGATTTTCTATTTCATAGTTTAACTTGGAGATAAACCTATGGATAGTGATCTTCCTTTGGTTGTTAAGGAATTTCTTAATGTTTTTCTAGCTAATTTATACAGTTTACCTCTGAAGAGGAAAATTTAGTTCTTGATCGATTTGGTGATAAGAAATCAGCCAATATCCATTCATTCATACCATATGGATCCCATGGAATTGAATTAATTGAATAATAAATTGAATTAATTGAAATATTAGGGTTTTATCCATCATAGTGTATCACGTTAGGAAACCACAATGCCTTTCACCAAAAATTCTAATAGGAGTCTCTATTTATTTTTTGAATATCAAAATCTTAATTGTGTAAAGATTAATAATAAATATCCTTTTCATTTTTTTGATGATCTATTTGATTAATTTTAAGAAGAAAAGTGGTTATTTAAAATCATACTTCAGTTTGAATATCATTATCTTAGAATTAATGAGTTATATATTTTATAGATAGAATTCAGGAGTAGGTAAAGCCACTTTGAATACCTTTTTATTCCATTTGGTCTGACTAACACTCTAGAAAATTTAATTTCCCTGATGAACTAGATATTCCACCAGTTCATTGATTCATTTTTTAGTATTAGTGGGTAATATCCTAATATATTTAAAATATAAGTAAGAGCATGAGATTCACCTAAAATCTATTTTGGAAATCTCGAGGGATCACCGCCTTTACACTAAATCATAAAAATTTAAAATCTGTATTTGATAAGTTATGTTCTTAGGACTTGTTGTTTTAGAATTTGGCATCTCAGTTGATCCTAAAAAGGTGAAAGCTATCTTGTCATGGGAAGAGTCACATGATTTATTTGTGATTCAAATCTTCTTGTGTTTAGTAGGATATTATTAGTGGTTCACAAAATAATTATAGAAAATAACATCACTATTAACTTCTATTACCTAGAAAAAGCTGTGAAATTTTTATGGGATGTAAAATGTCATGATTCTTTTAATAAATTGAAATTATTTTGACCTTCAAAACCCATATTGATTTTCTCAGTAGGAAGAAAGAGATATATGGTTTATTGTAAAGCTTTAGGTGCAGGATTGGGATGTGTTTTGATATAAGAAGATCATGTGGTTGAATACGACTCTCTTCAACTTTGAACACATGAGAATACTTACCCCACTAATGATTTAGAACCTATATCAATTATGCACACTCTTAAGTGTTGGAGGCACTATTTTTTTGAGAGAATGGTTCTCTATTTATTCTTACTATAAGAGTTTGAGCTATATCTTTTCTTAGAAATATAAAAACCTTAGAAAAATGTGATGGGTGGGGTACCTTCATACTTTGGACTTCAATATTTCTTACACCCTAGGAATGGGGAATTTTGTATCTGACACTCTTAGTAAGAAATTTCCCTATCTAGATATGAGAGAATCTACGGATAAATGGAATCTCATAGAGAAAGTTTCTCAAATACACCTAGAAGTGAAGGAAGAAGGGACTGGTATTATCCTGGTTAGTGAAAAGTTGAAATTATATCCCATTAAGTCAATTTATCAAGTGAAAAAATAGGATGATGACACTAGTGGAAATACGGGATTTAACGTCGACGTAACAACGTCGGTTTTTTAAAAACCGACGTGAATAGTATGTGAGGGAAATTTATGGCATCGGTTTTTAGTAAAACCGATGCCAACAACAATTATTCGATGATATTTCTCTTCAGTTTTCACGAAACCGACGCAGAATGTTTTAAAAAAATGTTTTGGTGTGAGTTTTGAAGAAAACTGATTCCAATAAAAATAATAAAAAAATTTTGGTGTCAGTTTTTAGGAAAACTGACGCCAAAAATTTTAAAAAAAGTTTTTTGCATCGGTTTTCCTGAAAGCCGACACCATAAGGTATCTTTTCGGTGTCGGTTTTCTCCAAAACCGACAACGAAACTAAAAAAAAGGATTATCGGCGTCGGTTTTGAGAATAACCGATGTTGAATGTTTTTTTTAATTTTTGGTGTCAGTTTTTAAAAAAACCGACACCAAAGGTCATTTAAAATTATTTGGGGGTCCGAAACCCTCATTTTGTTCGATCATAGAAATTGAGTCCCGCTGCGGTGCCTTGGACTCATGACGACCTTAAAAGCTCATTTGTGATCTTGGAAGGCCATTGTTGAAGGTTTTGTGCCGTTTTCACGATTTCGGGTTTGCATTCTTCCTTTTTATCTCTTGTTTCATCTTCCATTGTTTATTTCTTCTTCCATAACCCTCTTTTACGTGATTTTCAATATTGGTTCGATTTTAGTTGTTTTTTATCATTATTTTTGGTTTGTATTATCATTATTGGTATAGATTTTATAGTGTTTGTTTTTTGAAGTCATTATACCAAGCGCAGTTTGGATTGAACATCTCCATTCAGGTTGAAATTCAAATTTTGTAAGATTTTTTTTAATTTTGGAGATAAATCATTTTCCATTCAATTTTGTTACTAATTTTCTTTAATTATTAGTTTATATTTTGTTTTAAATGTGTTAGTACATGTTTAAATATTCTTTCAATAAAAATTCTTAAATATCCTGTCAACAAATTGTATTTTTTACATTGAATCCAATCAAATTTCACCCAATACACTTATTGCATCCTTTAAATTAATGCACTCTTCAATATTTTTGACACATGCAACATCGAAATATTGCAACTATGTAAAATAAAATAATAAATTTTAAAAGAATGATATTATAATTAAATTATAATATCAATATAACACACATGTATATAATATGAAAATAAACTGTTTACTCTATTTGTAAACATGTTTCATATCTGATGTCTTTTATCTGATTATCAATAATTTTTATTAAATATGTTTTTGTTTACAATTTATCTAATAGATATTTAAATGTTTATATTTTTTAATATATTCATCAATTATATTATGATATTAGGTATTAATGGATCATAATTGGATTCATTTATGAATAACCACTAGTGAATATGAAAAAGGAGTTGATAATTTTTTGGAATTTACTAAACGACATCTTCAAAATATTGATTTGATTTTCTGTCCATGTGTGAAGTTTGTAAATATGATAAATTTAAACTCCATAAAAATCATGGATCATCTCATTTGTTATAGTTTTAGCCTTAATTATACATGTTGGATCTTTTATGGTGAAAGAAATGAAAATTCAACATCCAATGTTGATGATGGTTTTCATAATGAGACAGAGGATCATATTGAAGAATTAATTCATTATTTAGGTGTTGAAACCATTGAAAAAACACCAACTATTGAACTATTGTATGGAAATTCTGAGGAACCATTATTCCCAGGTTGTAGTAAATATACAGTGTTATCAGTAGTTTTGAGATTAGTTAACTTAAAAGCAAAAAATGGGTGGAGTGATAAAAGTTTCTCCAGTTTACTTGAGATTTTAAAAGAGCTACTTCCAGAAGGCAATGGGCTTCTAGATTCCAATTATTAGGCGAAGAAAATATTATGCCCAATGGGATTGGGGTATAAAAAGATACATGCTTTCCCTAATGATTGTGTACTATATAGGAAAGAAAATGAACATTTACTAAGTTGTCCTACATGTGGGACATCACGCTATAAGATGGATGAGAAAGTAAAATCAGATTCATTCTGAGGTGATGTCATGTAACGTCATGAAAAATCAATTTTTTTACTTTCCAATGATATCATCTGATATTTTTTGCATACAATTCTGATAATTCAATTCTGATTTATTTTTAGGTACCAGAATCAAAACTCCAGCTAAAGCAATTTGGTACCTTCCAATAATTCCTCATTTGAAGTGTCTATTTTCAAATTCAATTGATGAAAAAAGGTTAAGATGGCAGTCAGATGAGCGCATCTCTGATGGTAAATTATGTCACCCTGCCGATTCACCATAGTGGAAGAGTTTTGATAAAAAATTTCATGATTTTGGAAGTGAAGTTAAAAATATCAGAATGGGATTGTGTACTGATGGAATGAATCCATATCAGAGTCTCAGTATCCAACATAGTTCATGGCCTGTTTTGCTGGTACTTTACAACTTGTCCCCACATCTATGTATGAAGAAAAAATATGTTATGATGAGATTGATGATTTCTAGACCAAAACAATTGGGAAATGATATTGATGTGTACATTACACCATTGATTGATGATTTGAAACTGCTATGGGAGGAAGGTGTTAAAGTTTTCGATGCATATAAGAAAGAGTATTTTATTTTGCGTGCTATGATAATGTTCACTATAAATGACTTTCCTGCATATGGAAACTTATCTGGATATAGTGTTAAGGGACATAAAGCATGTCTAGTTTGTGAAGAACAAACTTCATATTATCAATTGCAGAATGGAAGAAAGACAGTGTACATGGGACATCGAGGATTTTTGTGAATTGATCATCCTTATCATAGATTGAAAAAAGCATTTAACGATTTAGAAGAATACAACCTTCCCCCTAGACCATTTTCAGCTAAAGAATATTATGATAGAGTGAAAGATATTTATTCGACATTTGGAAAGAGAAAAAGTTCTGGTTTTCAAAAACATATCTAGAAGAAGCAGTCTATTTTTTTCGAACTACCTTATTGGAGATTTTTAGAGATAAAATATAACATTGATGTTATGCATGTTGAGAAAAAAATATGTGACAGTTTGATTGGAACTTTGTTAGACATAAAAGGAAAGACAAAAGATGGATTACATGCTAGATTGGACTTGATATTAATGAGAATACATTTAGAGTTAGTTCCTGTTGTGAAAGGAAATAGAACATATTTACCTCCGGCTTTTCACACATTAAACAAGATTGAAAATATGAATTTTTGTCAGTGTCTTCATGGTATTAAAGTACCCAGTGGTTTTTCTTCAAATTTAAATAATTTTGTGTCATTGAAGGATTGTAAATTAATAGGTATGAAATCTCATGATTTCCATGTGTTGATGCAACAAATTCTACCAGTAGTAGTGCATGGTATATTACCAAAAGATGTCATAAAGACAATCATCAGGTTATGTAATTTCTTCAAATCCATTTGTAGCAAAGTCGTTGATCCAAATTTGTTAGATGTGTTGGAGAATGAAGAAACTCTTATTCTTTGTCAACTAGAAATGTATTTCCCACCCAAATTTTTTGATATAATGGTTTATCTATTGATTCATTTGGTGAGTGAGATAAGAATACGTGGGCCTGTTTATTTAAGATGGACGTATCCTTTTGAAAGATATATGAAAATTTTGAAAGTATATGTTAAAAATCCTTATTGACCAGAGGCCTCTATTGTTCAAAAATATGTATCAGAAGAGGTGATTAAGTTCTGTACTGATTAATTGAATGAGGTAGAGCATATTGGTCTCCCTGTATCTCGACATATGATAGTTGATAGTGAAGGTAGAGGGGTTCGAGGCTTAAAGGTAAAGTTCATTCCACGTGATGAAGTGATGCAGGCACATTTACACATTTTGAACAATACAGATGAGGTTCAACCATATATATCCTCACATATTGCTGACTTAAAGTTATGATATCAGAAAATAAATGAAAAGTGGTTGATGATTGAGCATAAAAAGACATTTGTTTCATGGTTTAAAGAGAAAGTCACCCCAGATATATCTGTATCAGAAACATTGAAGTGGTTTTTAGGGGGACCATCTATTAATGTGATCACGTGGTCTGGTTTTGATATCAATGGCTACACATTTTACACAAAAAACCTGGATGAAAAGAGAACCGTTCAGAATAGTGGTGTGATGGTTTTTGCTGAAGTAGTGCATTTTTCGAGTGCCAAAGATAAAAACCCAATTTTTGCATCAACGTCATATTTTAGAGTTTTTGAAGACATATGGGAAATTGATTATATTAAATTTCGATTCACTATTTTTAAGTGTAATTGGGTTGATAGTAATAGTGGTGTGAAACATGATGGATATGGGTTTAAACTGGTTGATTTGAAAAGATTTAATTACAATGAGGAACCATTTATCATGGCGACACATGCAAAATGAGTATTTTATGTCATTGATCCATCAAATGATCAGTGGTCAGTTGTTTTTCAAGAAAAAAGATACCATTTGGGTGATGAGGATGATTCTGATGATGTTAGTGATTTACATGAGCCTTATTCATCTATTACACAATTTCCAGATGATTACAATGAGTATAAGACAGACATAGTGCATGCAGTACGTACTGATCATGATGAAGGAATGTGGGAAAACACTAAATTAGTCTCATAATTTTTCTGGTAAATATTTATATTTTGTGTCCATTTTTGAAACTTAAAAATGCATGCCTCTTTTTTTACATACTTATTTTTGTCTTCCTTGTTTCTAATTATTTAGTTTTCTAATGATATGCAGGTACACAAAATTTCATTACACTTTCTAGTAGCGATGACAGATACAAATAGAGAGTAGCAGTTATCGAGGTATATCTATTTTTACAGATGACATTCAATTTTGAGGAAACCAAAGAAATTAAGAAAAGACATCTCTCTTTAGCGACGGTTCGATGGAGAGATTTTAAAACCAAACTGACAAAAAAATATGTTTTTGGAAAGAGAATGTTAAAATCCCATGTCTTAAGTATCTGTATATAGATGAAGAAACATGGAAGCGATTTGTTGACAATCGTCAAGAAGAGAAATTTCAGGTATGGTAATTGTTTTATATTTTAAAATTTATGCTATATTTTTCTTATTACTTAGTAGTTTATTTTTATATAACAGGCCTCCAGGAGATCTCATTAGGATATCCAGTTGAAAAATGTATACCTTCATACTTTATCACATGGAAGGTATTTGTATTTGGAGCAGAAAATGATTGAAGAAAAGTTTGAAGCATTAAGAGCTCGATCAAGTAGTGGTTCAGAAGAGGTCCAGTTTGGTCCTCCATCTCCTCCCACTCGACATGAGAAATAGAAATGAGAAAGAAGAAGAAAAAATGAACAATATATTGTAGAGGAATCTCATCAAGTGGCTGATAAAAATGTAAGTAAATATTATTTATTTGTTAACAATTTTTCTATTTTATAATTTATAAACACTAATATAACCTTTTTATTTTTCATTTCAGGATAAACTTCAGGAGAAAGAGACACACGGCTCTTTTATCCCTAAGGGAAGGATGGAAATCCTAGCCATTACTTTGGGAAAGTCAGAACACCCCGGCCGTGTTAGAGGATATCAGGCAGGTGTTAGTATTTAGAAGGTTTTTGGTAAGAGTAAGCAATCAAAAGACCCAGAAATAGAATCCTTAAAAGAAGAGCTGAAAGGTATGAAACAGTCTATTGGTGATCAAATTCAAGCAGAAGCGCAGAAGAATTTATTAGAACACTTGGAAAGATAATCACAATCTGCACAGCCTTCCCAGGTATATTATTTATTTGTCATCAATTTTTCTATTTTATAAATTATAATCACTAATATAATTTTTTCATTTTTCAGCCTTCCCAGTATGCTCACCCGGACTACCCTGCCCCATCTGCTTAACATGCCCCATCTATGCAGCATTCCAAGGTATATTATTTATTTGTCATCAATTTTTCTATTTTATAAATTATAAACACTAATATAACTTTTTCATTTTTCATTATTCTCATCCTACTCACCGGAACTACCCTGTCCCATCTGCTTACCCTACCCCGTCTGTGCAACCTTTCGAGGTATATTATTTTATTTTAATCAATTTTTCTATTTTATAAATTTTAAACACTAATATTACCTTTTCATTTTTCTACCTTCTCAGCCTCCTCACCCAGACTACCCTTCCCCACCTGCTTACTTTGAGCCTCCACCTCCTCCCTCGGATCAAGCCTTATATTGTGAGTTGTTTGTGGGAGATCCTTATGTACATATTGTTGCATTAGGACATGTGCATTTTTTGGGGGACTCGGTACATCATCATCCTATGTAGATGGGCCAGGTTAGAGTATTAGTACTTTTTATTATAGATCCTACTGCTCTACTACCATTTCCTACCGTGGAAATCACCAGTGTTGGGGAATGTATGGGCCATTTTTACTTTGGACAACTTCCCTTCTTTGTTATATTTCACTTAAGGTACGCATTTTTTAAATATTAATTACAAATGATTCAAAATTACTTATACTATTTTCTAAAATTTAACTTATATAGGAATATATGAAAGCAAAAGAAACTGCACAAATGCAACAAAATGTTCAGGAACAGTTGGCTGTAGATACTTCTAATATTTCTTATGGGTTAAAAAGATTATCCGTGTCCTCTTCTTCCTTGAATTTTATCTATGATTTTCGAATGACGCCTGATATATGTGGAAGAAATTATGGATTGAAATTATTGAAAGAAGATATCATGAATTTAGTTAATTTTGAAGAGATCACGCAGAGTGTGTTTCAGTTGTTTATCATGTAAGTAAAGTGACGTTTGAATTTCTATTTATTTAATAAAAGATTTTTATGTCATTAACTAACTATATTTTCTTTTTAAATTAGGTATCTACACAGGATTCTTTTAATAAAGGAAACAAAAGGCATTTACAGCTTTATAGATCCAGAGTACATTTCCTCGGAAGCCAAATATGTGAAGAATCATGAAAGAGTTCAATGTATATCAGAGAGATTAACACAGAAAGATATTCAGTTCTGGTTTTTTCCATTTCTTGATAAATAATAACATCAACATTTTTATGAGCTAATGATCATTATAATTTCATTAATTGTGAACTTTTTGTATTGCGGGGGGCAATGGATGTTAGGCATATTTTTACCAAGTGAATGTACCTTATATTGGTTTTGCTCTTTATTAAGAGGAGTGCATAAACCATTTCTCACCTTATTAAACAGGTAAGTTTTTTTTATAAGCTCATTATATTTAATTTCCATTGTTTAGAAAAATATTATTAGTTCATATATAAAAAATGCAGATCATGGAAACATTTTAACAAGGAATACATATAAGAAAAGAAACCAACAGAAATCAAATATATGGAAGTACAGGTAATTAGTTTTTATATTTTTGTTATATATTGTTTTTTTAGTTAAATGTTTTATAACTGCAGTGTCATCGTCAAAATGGACATGTTGAATGTGGTTATTATATTCTACGATTCATGTACGAGATAATCACAACTGAGCAAACTACTGATTTTCATAAGGTTAGTTGTATTAATTTTTTATATATTTTCTACCGTATTATTCTATTTTTTAATTTTATATCATTCAATATTATTGTAGGCATTCAATGATTCATGGCCTTATTCCGAATCTGATATGACCCATATTCAATCTACTTTTGTGAACTATTTGTTAAGTTTGATTAAGATTTGAGGTATTTATATTCTAATATTTATAAATAATAATACATATGGGTTCAAAAACCTAACTCTTTTATTATATTAGGTGTTTGAACCTACTAATAATCAAATGAATGCTTCAATAATAACCAACAATGAGCATGTTGTAAATGCTGGAGTCGTGGGACTTACAAATGTCACAAAATTTCTTGAAGTCATTGATTGCAGGTATGTGTATTGTAATTTTACTTTATAATAAAAATGTATAGATAATTTTTTTGATTAACTAGATATAATCATTGAAGTTATACGAGGCATTGGATGATAAATATTGTTTAATTGTTTTTGTATATTTTGTTATTTTTATAGGGGTTTTGAATTTTTTGGGAAGTGTAATTGGAAATATTTTCTAAATATTTTTTTTATTTATGACGTTGGTTATTTAAATAACCGAAGCCAAACGATTAAATAAAAAAATTTATTTATGGCATCGGTTATTTAAATAACCGACGCTAAAAGATTAAAAAAAATAACTTCAGCGTCCGTTTTAGATAAAACCGATGCCGAAAATCTTGTCTAAAATTAGTTTCGATGTTGGTTTTATGTAAAACTGATGCCGAAACTCTTACCGAAATTATTTTCAGCATTGGTTTTTGTAAAATCGATGCCGAAAACTATATTTTTTACGTCGCCTTTATAGACGTCAGTTTAAAATAGGCATAAAAAATTAAAAAAAACCAACGTTAATTTATGTTTTCCACTAGTGTGAGTTTCTAAGTGTCAAGAATTCTTTATATGATGAGGATACTATCAATGATTAGTCTCTCTCTTTAGAGGCTGTTCTTTGATTCAATATCCATGTTGTTATTATAGTTTCCATAAGACATTCCATGATGTGAGATTTATATTATTCTCTGTGGGTTAGTCACATAGTCTCTAAAAATATGTATTATGACATGAAACATCAGTATTGGTGGCTAGGTATGAAGTGTGACATAGCTAATTTTGTATCTCATTTCTCTACCTGCTAGTAAATTAAGGCTGAGCACTTAAATCATTACATTTTACTCAAGCCTATTCTTGTTCCTATTTGGATATGAGATGAGTTTTCCACAAATTTCACTAAAATTCTATCACATACTCCCCGATGAAATAATTTTATATGGGTGGTGATTGATGTAATGACCAATTTATCTTATTTCATTATGATTTGGGACTCCACTGAGGTTAAGGATTTGGAAAATCTGTATGTGAAAGAGATTGGGAGGTATCATGGGGTGTAGTCTTCCATCATTTTGTATAGAGACCCTTAATTTACCTATTAGTTTTAGAAAGGATTCCAGGAGGTCATGGGAACTCATGTCAAGTTGAGTATTGCTTACCATATTGAGGAATATTTCAATACGGAGTGAGTAATTCAGATTCTGGAATACATGTTATTTGCTTGTGTTTTAGACTTTGGAGTCTCTTGGGATAATAATTTGGGATCGGTTGAGTTTGGTTATAATAATAGTCACCCGTCATCCATCAAAATGGATCCCTTCGAGGCTTTTCTTAGTCGAACCTACAAATCAACTATTTTTTGTTCAGAGGTGGGTGAGATTTCTCTTGTTGGACTACACATTGTTAACGAGACATCAATGAAGATTCAATCTATTTTTTTAAAAAATATTGATAGTCGAGAGTCAGTATAAGTATTATACTAATCTTCATCACCATCTATTGGAGTTTTCACTTGGTTACTATGTGTTTTTAAAGCTTCACCATAGTTGGGTAACTAATGGCTTGGGAAGTAAGGGAAATTGTATATGAGATATGTGGCACCATTTGAGATCATTGAGTGGGTTGGAAAAGTGGCTTATCAGTTAGATTTACCATCTTAGTCAACTTAAATTCACATTTTTCTTCATGTGTATTAGCTTAAGAAGAATTGTATTGACCCATATCACATTTTTGATTGGGAAGAGATTGATTTAGAACTAGATATTTTGATGGTTGAGCAGCTGGTTTGGATTGTTAATTATTAGGTAATGTCCCTAAATGTTTAATATTTTCCATTAGTTCAAGTGTTGTGGTTGTATGGAATATATTATCATTATATTTTGGAGCAAGAATTAGATATCATGTAGAAATAAGCACATATATTCTCAGATAAAACTTCTTCAACTAGAATTTTTGGGGATATAAAGTGATATGGTGGGGAATTTATCCCACACTTTGTTTAAGGTATGCATGTTTTAAAATATTGAATTGTTTTCTTTGAGTTTAGGATATGTCATATGGTTCCTGGTGGCTTTGGGTGGAAACTGGTAATTTTTAGGTGCACCATAGCCAGGAACATAGATTGGTGGAAGTTGTGTTGTGTCTAGAATCTACCTTTGTGAAATAGGGAGATCAAAATTCTTTGTTGGGAATGGTCATGTGCATGGAGCATAAAGAATATCCCCGGTACCATGCCTAGAATGGAGTCACCACACTATGGTGAAAAGTGTTTCTAGTATAAAACTAAAAAAGGTTTTACTCTATTTCATAGTCTAACATCATGACCATTATCCTAGGTGTGTTGTAACATCCCAGGTAAATAAAGAATAAAGAATTTTCATATTTATTAATATTTACGAATTAGATATTAATTTTATTTTAAAGGGGTTGCTATGTTCGATAGCGTACCCGATACGCAACGATGAGTTTCTTTGAAACTTACGTAGCACACTAGTAATAAAATAATATTTTTTTTAAATGTTAGTTAACAAGTAGCCGTTGTACTGGTGGGAATGGATAGAAATAACTAAAATATAATTAGATATGTTTTTAAATGTTTTTACATTTACCCAATAAAAGATAAAGGCTTAAAATACGGAAAGAGTTCAATTTTAGGGCATATATACTCTAATTTTCACTAAAGGTTCACTTATCACCTTTTAATGGTGAACCGTCATTAAATATAGTTTTGATCACTCTTATACTTTATTTTGGACCAAATATAACTCTTCTTTAGAATCGGGACATCAAAATTTACTTTGTGTAAATTTTTGGTACCTTTCTGATAAAGTTCATTTTTTTATGAATAGTGTAATATGTTGTATTTTAATTCAAAACCTCTTTTTAATATAATTTATTTATATGATTAGATTATCTTTTGAATTGGTTTTAAAGTGAAATTAGAAAATATTTTTACCATTAAATCCAATAGTGGTCTTTGGAATTAATTTTACTTTGAAATCGGACTTAAACTAGTGTCAATCTTTTGATACTTATTGTTTCACAAAAACACGCTATTTGTCATGACAACGGGAATTAATTATTAAATTAATTAATTTGACTTATATGTTTTGAATTTTGTAAAATGTACTTCATTTTTGAATTCGGAATATCAAATATAGCTTAGGGTGAATTTTTGGTAATTTTCTGAAAAACTTCAATTTTTGATGAATAGTGAAACCACTAAGTGGTAATCAAGCAAACTGATTTTTCAGTTAAATGAAAGTTTACCACTAATGTGTATTGAATTTTTAAAATCTGACATACATGGTTGTCATTAAGAAGTAAAATGTGGTTCAATGAGATTAAAATAATTTTTTGGTGAATAGTAACTTTTTTTCATTAATCGCGATTAGAGGTAATTAGTGTAGTTTAAGGTAAAAATGGTATTATAAGAATGTGAAAACACCATTAAACTTGTACTACACCTATTGGGTGAGTCATGGCCGACCAAGACAAGTCATGGGCCAAATTGGGGACCCCATGGAGCCACTTTAGTTGGAAAATGACATTAATATATTTTTTATTTAATGTTAAAGTGAAAATGACACTAACATAAATTGTTTTACTAAAATAATTTTTGAGTGGGGTTATACAAGTCCAAATTTTGATTATAAATATTCATTGGAAATCTAAAACGATTTCCTACATTATAGTATTTTTTTTATAATTTTTAGACATTAAATAAATTAAATTATTTATGACATCATGATGATGCAGCGATGACCTCATTATTTAACGATTTAAATAAAATGGGAAGATAATGCAAACTCCAAAGCTTACACTTGTCCAAAGCCAATTGGATGAGGAGATTTAGAACCCTTATCACCTTAGCCTAGAATTATATAAGTTTGGGACCTTTAGAATCCGAAAAGCATTGTGTAATAATGTAACATTTCAATCTTTCCAAAAGAGCCCCTCCTCTCCACTTATAAAAGGCCCCCACCACTACCACCTTATTCACACCTTCAAGCCATTTGGCTCGGCCAACCTCTGCCCAAATACTCTCCCAACATCCCTCTCCTACTCATAGAAGCCTCACTTTGGGCAGAACTCTTCCCAAGGAAGCCTTTGGCTCAAATCAAAAAGAGTTACCCGATTTTGAGGTAATGTCTTCTCTAATGTTGTTTTGGTTTATTTTTCTTCTCCAACCCCCTAAACTCTTTTTATTCAATTCTTTTGTAACAACACCAGTATCCTCAATATACTAGGATGTTGTTATAAGAAGGATTTTAGCTACACTTACACACACCTACATCTAATGGTTAAAGAACATACGGTTTCTGTGGATGGCGAATTTCTGCCTCACGAAACGATGATTGTTCAACACTCATATAACACCTTAAAAGGTGGCCATTAAGATGTCACTATTTTTATATATGATATATAATATGTTTATGTTTTACTTATGCTTCTGTATTTCTCATTTATGGCATACTTTATGATTTCCATTATGGGTAAAACGCGATAATTTCATTTTAGGAAGTGCGGACTACCGCCCCCTCAAAGTGATTTGAATCGTTAATGTCATATGTGGGATGTATAAAGGATGGAGTAAATGGTATTATACACTATATTATACTGGAATTATATTATACATTTATATCATTATGATTTCATTCCATTAAATATGAAATTGAAATGAAAGTAGCGTTCATGCGTACGTACGGCTTACTGTCTCCATGAACGGTGCATTTCATTTCTTACCTCTAAATGTTACGTAATATTATAAATGAATGTATATACTGTATATATATGATATATATGATATCTACATCATTAATATAATTCTGTATATAATGGATATTTCACCACATGAACAACTTATAATTATAAGAAGTTTATTATTGACTCAAGTACCAAAGATCGACAAAACAACCGTTATTAACTTAAATAATTACATAATGTTCATATCATTGTAATAAGTGATATAATAAGGATAAATAAATTGAAAATGGTTCTTAATAAGGTAGATATTAACTCTAGTTTATTATTCAGGAGGTTAAAGAACGGTTGAGTCAAGTCAGATACGAGGTAAGGGAATTTCTTAACCCAACTTCCATTCTTTGGGTTAATCTCCTACTTTCAAATTATGTCATGATATTATTATGTAATATATTGTATTTGTACATTATTTATGTGTACTTATAGTGAATACACGTTATAGATGTACTTTATTTAAAAAAAATTATCTTTTTAAGGGACTTCGTCTCAATCTCCTTTTATTGAGGCATATTTGGTTTTATACACAACTTTCTTTTATACGGTGTATAAACCCCTTTGACTTTTAATCTTTATTCAAAAGGAATCTTTTTTATACAAATAGTTTTACTAAATGACAAAAAGGGAATGTTTTCTTTCCGTACTTATGCGGCGACAACGACTTCTCCGCCGCCGTGACCATTATTTGAGTTTCGGCTTCCTCTACAAGCCATCATTTTTTTTAATGAAAAATAAATACATAGTTTTAACTTTCTTTTATTTTGGTATTGAAAATGGTTTTGAAAGCGTTTTTATTATATCAATGTGTTGTATTTATATATTGTGATTGAAATGTGGAAATGTTATGTTTCCTTTATGCATGTTTTATGTGATACGATTATGTCATGGTTTATGATATTTTTAAACCTATTCATATGAGGAATGCATTGGACTTAATAAGTGACGGGTGGAGCCCGCTATAGCTCCTCGATGCATCGACAGGTCTCATGAGACAAACTAGTGTCTTGGAACGAGGCCTTGACAAAATCTTATTTGTGGTCTTGGCACGAGGCCTTGACTACGTGGTTATGATAGTATGGCATTATGCATTCCATCATTATGAAAGTGGTTATTGATATTGCATGTGATTATTCGACCAGTAGAATATCCATGTGAAGATGTAAATGGCATTATCTCATTTTACTTTTGCCATATTATGTTGATGTTCAAGTTTAAAAGGCTTTTGTTTTAGTCATACATTGCCTTAAATGTTTATGTTTATTTATGAAAGCTTCCGCAATATTGTTATCCTTACTGAGCATCTGAGCTCACCCCTTTCAATGTTTTAATATTTTCCAGGATGTGAAGAAGTATTTTATGAATGACCTGCAGGGATTGTGAGAAGAGGATATGAGGGTGGACTATGGAGACTTTGTTATTGTAGTTTTTCACTTTATGATGTAATGTAACGTTTACGAATGTATCTAGTGTTTCCAAGGCTACTAAACTAATCGGTCTTTCGAGACTTGATCTTTTGTGATCATGCCAATGTTACGAAGTAATGCACCGGCTCTGGGTAGCTGGGGTCGGGGCGTTACAGTTGGTATCAGAGGCAGTTTAGTACTAACCTTGGAAGCTAGATTTAGATAAACTCTGATTAGAGCACATAGCCCAAAGATAGACTTTGAGGATTAGTATAGAAGAACTTCCTAGAATTTTGGTATTGTAGAGATTTTGTGAGTTTTCCGAGCAATACATCCCTGTCTGGATACGAGCAAGTAGAGGCGGCTCTGGCACAGATGTACCTAGGTGTAAAACCCAAAAACACCGCTTTGAGCTAGACTCGAACGGGAACTGGTGCACGACAACGGGCCTTGCTGCACTCTTGGTTACGACACTCCCGGGGTATATGCTTTGGATAATTCTCATTTTATTTACAAACCACTATGAAGGGTTATGAGTACATACCTCCTCAAAGAAAGCATTCTTATGATTATGGATTATATCCATAAACCGTTCAATTTACTTTAAGTATTTTAAAAAGTTTGGAATTATTCATTGTAATTCATAAACTAACCTAGTTTATGCCATTGTATAGAAATGGCGCCCAGTAGAAGGAATGTGAACTCCAGCAATACGTATGATCCAAAGAGTAAGAAGTATCGTATCTTTCACGGTATTAAGCCAACATTTCGAAGGGAAATAGTCTCCCATGTGTTATCAACATATGAAGAAATAGTATCATGTGTTAATAAGATAAGTAAAGAATTCTCTGAGTCCTATGGCTTTGAAGCGAAGCAAGAGATGAAAGGGATGGAAGAGAGAATGATGGATAAAGGAATGAGGGGAATGAAGAATTTTCCAATATGTGATAACTGTGGGAAGAAACACCTTGGAATTTGCCTGAAGGGAATTGGGGTTTGTTATAAGTGTGGAGAAAAAGGACACAAAGTGCATGACTGCAAGGGTAAGAAAATGGTTTCAAATGTACAATGCTTCTTCTTCAAGGATTGGGGACACTACGCAAACCAATGTCCAAATCATCAGAGTATGCCCCAAATGATGTTATTGGATAATAATCAAGTTATGATACTACCATAGATGAGGAGTAATGATTAGAGTTCTTATGTTGTTATTAAATAATTTTGTAATTTGAGTGTTGTATCAATGATGTACTGGTTATAATAATTATGGAGTATATAAGGATTGTACTGCAGTACTATTTCATCAAGGACTTGAGATTGTGTGGAACCAAGAAAAGTGACTCCACAGTAGGATAAAATTTTTGGAAAATATATGGTTGAGAGAAAGATAGACCATAATATGGTTCTGATACTGAGATTGTGATTTTGGAATAAGACGTGATTGATTTGGATAAATTATATTCCTTGAAACTGATTGATGTTTTGTATACATTTTTGGATATAAGGAGTATATCTAGTATTCTATAAGGAATAAGGGATCATGGTAATTCAGTATGTTTAAAAAGAATACATGATGAAGGTATTCACATGTTGTTACGTGGGAAAAAGGATCTTCATTATGTTTACCTTCCTTATAAAATTTGGACTGTGAGTTGGACAGAAGTATTTTGGATAACTATAAAGGTTGGAATGGATTAAGTTGATATTTGGATAGTATTGTTTAAGGTTAAAGCATTTTTGAATATTATTTTTGGAATATTATAATACTATAGTTTTAGGAAAAGGACAACCTGCAGGGTGGGGCATAACCCGTTGCGTCGGACAAAGCTGCAGGAATCGAACCCACAATCATAGTGCGACAGGCCTTTATTTCCTACCACTAGCCTACAGGAAGTCCCTGGTTATTACAAAATAATTTTACTAATCTAAATGGTATGTGTTAACATTTGGAACATTATACAATTAGGATAAGTATAATATTTTTGTGTTCTATTATCTTTTTGAGTGAAAGATGAGTTGAAGGTTGAAACTCTAATTGTCAAGCATAAATATATATATACCTATCTCTTATTCAATGAATAAATTAATTCTTAAACTTTAGTAAAGGGATATTAAAACAAAAAAATGTGTTATCCCAATACCTTATGTCTTGTTGAACTGATGATATTTTAAATCAACATAGATTGAAGGCTTTGAGGCCCTCAATTTGACAGTTGATTGTGATTGATGACCCCAATCGCTCCCTACAAATATTTACGTTTTTCCTCTAATTATATGTCTCTAATTGCCACCAATGTTCTCCTAATCGAGATCATAGTTGGGTGGTGACTTGTTCATTTCCCTTTCCCTCTTATTAAGACTAAATTCTATTAACCTTATTTCCGATGTGGGTTTTCCACAAAGGTATTTTCTATTTTCAACCTTTTATTTTCCAAGAAAAATTTCAAATTGCGAGGACGCAATTTATTGAAGGAGGGTAGAATGTAACATCCCAGGTAAATAAAGAATAAATAATTTTCATATTTATTAATATTTACGAATTAGATATTAATTTTATTTTAAAGGGGTTGCTATGTTCGATAGCGTACCCGATACGCAACGATGAGTTTCTTTGAAACTTACGTAGCACACTAGTAATAAAATATTTTTTTTTTAAATGTTAGTTAACAAGTAGCCGTTGTACTGGCAGGAATGGATAGAAATAACTAAAATATAATTAGATATGTTTTTAAATGTTTTTACATTTACCCAATAAAAGATAAAGGCTTAAAATACGGAAAGAGTTCAATTTTAGGGCATATATACTCTAATTTTCACTAAAGGTTCACTTATCACCTTTTAATGGTGAACCGTCATTAAATATAGTTTTGATCACTCTTATACTTTATTTTGGACCAAATATAACTCTTCTTTAGAATCGGGACATCAAAATTTACTTTGTGTAAATTTTTGGTACCTTTCTGATAAAGTTCATTTTTTTATGAATAGTGTAATATGTTGTATTTTAATTCAAAACCTCTTTTTAATATAATTTATTTATATGATTATATTATCTTTTGAATTGGTTTTAAAGTGAAATTAGAAAATATTTTTACCATTAAATCCAATAGTGGTCGTTGGAATTAATTTTACTTTGAAATCGGACTTAAACTAGTGTCAATCTTTTGATACTTATTGTTTCACAAAAACACGCTATTTGTCATGAAAGCGGGAATTAATTATTAAATTAATTAATTTGACTTATATGTTTTGAATTTTGTAAAATGGACTTCATTTTTGAATTCGGAATATCAAATATAGCTTAGGGTGAATTTTTGGTAATTTTCTGAAAAACTTCAATTTTTGATGAATAGTGAAACCACTAAGTGGTAATCAAGCAAACTGATTTTTCAGTTAAATGAAAGTTTACCACTAATGTGTTTTGAATTTTGAAAATCCAATATACATGGTTGTCATTAAGAAGTAAAATGTGGTTCAATGAGATTAAAATAATTTTTTGGTGAATAGTAACTTTTTTTCATTAATCGCGATTAGAGGTAATTAGTGTAGTTTAAGGTAAAAATGGTATTATAAGAATGTGAAAACACCATGACACTTGTCCTACACCTATTGGGTGAGTCATGTCCGACCAAGACAAGCCATGGGCCAAATTGGGGACCCCATGGAGCCACTTTAGTTGGAAAATGACATTAATATATTTTTTATTTAATGTTAAAGTGAAAATGACACTAACATAAATTGTTTTACTAAAATAATTTTTGAGTGGGGTTATACAAGTACAAATTTTGATTATAAATGTTCATTGGAAAGATAACACGATTTCCTACATCATAGTATTTTTTTTATAATTTTTAGACATTAAATAAATTAAATTATTTATGACATCATGATGATGCAGCGATGACCTCATTATTTAACGATTTAAATAAAATGGGAAGATAATGCAAACTACAAGGCTTAAACTTGTCCAAAGCCAATTGGATGAGGAGATTTAGAACCCTTATCACCTTATCCTCGAATTATATAAGTTTGGGACCTTTAGAATCCGAAAATCATTGTGTAATAATGTAACATTTCAATCTTTCCAAAAGAGCCCCTCCTCTCCACTTATAAAAGGCCCCCACCACTCCCACCTTATTCACACCTTCAAGCCATTTGGCTCGGCCAACCTCTGCCCAAATACTCTCCCAAAATCCCTCTACTACTCATAGAATCCTCACTTTGGGCAGAACTCTTCCCAAGGAAGCCTTTGGCTCAAATCAAAAAGAGTTACCCGATTTTGAGGTAATGTCTTCTCTAATGTTGTTTTGGTTTATTTTTCTTCTCCAACCCCCTAAACTCTTTTTATTAAATTCTTTTGTAACAAAACCAGTATCCTCAATATACTAGGATGTTTTTATAAGAAGGATTCTAGCTACACTTACACACACCTACATCTAATGGTTAAAGAACATACGGTTTCTGTGGATGGCGAATTTCTGCCTCACGAAACGATGATTGTTCAACACTCATATAACACCTTAAAAGGTGGCCATTAAGATGTCACTATTTTTATATATGATATATAATATGTTTATGTTTTACTTATGCTTCTGTATTTCTCATTTATGGCATACTTTATGATTTCCATTATGGGTAAAACGCGATAATTTCATTTTAGGAAGTGCGGACTACCGCCCCCTCAAAGTGATTTGAATTGTTAATGCCATATGTGGGATGTATAAAGGATGGAGTAAATGGTATTATACACTATATTATACTGGAATTATATTATACATTTATATCATTATGATTTCATTCCATTAAATATGAAATTGAAATGAAAGTAGCGTTCATGCGTACGTACGGCTTACCGTCTCCATGAACGGTGCATTTCATTTCTTACCTCTAAATGTTACGTAATATTATAAATGAATGTATATACTGTATATATATGATATATATGATATCTACATCATTAATATAATTCTGGATATAATGGATATTTCACCACATGAACAACTTATAATTATAAGAAGTTTATTGTTGACTCAAGTACCAAAGATCGACAAAACAACCGTTATTAACTTAAATAATTACATAATGTTCATATCATTGTAATAAGTGATATAATAAGGATAAATAAATTGAAAATGGTTCTTAATAAGGTAGATATTAACTCTAGTTTATTATTCAGGAGGTTAAAGAACGGTTGAGTCAAGTCAGATACGAGGTAAGGGAATTTCTTAACCCAACTTCCATTCTTTGGGTTAATCTCCTACTTTCAAATTATGTCATGATATTATTATGTCCTATATTGTATTTTTACATTATTTATGTGTACTTATAGTGAATACACATTATAGATGTACTTTATTTAAAAAAAATGATCTTTTTAAGGGACTTCGTCTCAATCTCCTTTCATTGAGGCATATTTGGTTTTATACACAACTTTCTTTTATACGGTGTATAAACCCCTTTGAATTTTATGTTTATTCAAAAGGAATCTTTTTTATACAAAGCGTTTTACTAAATGAAAAAAAGGGAATGTTTTCTTTCCATACTTATGCGGCGACAACGACTTCTCCGCCGCCGTGACCATTATTTGAGTTTCGGCTTCCTCTACAAGCCATCATTTTTTTAATGAAAAATAAATACATAGTTTTAACTTTCTTTTATTTTGGTATTGAAAATGGTTTTGAAAGTGTTTTTATTATATCAATGTGTTGTATTTATATATTGTGATTGAAATGTGGAAATGTTATGTTTCCTTTATGCATGTTTTATGTGATACGATTATGTTATGGTTTATGATATTTTTAAACCTATTCATATGAGGAATGCATTGGACTTAATAAGTGACGGGTGGAGCCCGCTATAGCTCCTCGATGGATCGGCAGGTCTCATGACACAAACTAGTGTCTTGGCACGAGGCCTTGACAAAATCTTATTTGTGGTCTTGGCACGAGGCCTTGACTACGTGGTTATGATAGTCTGGCATTATGCATTCCATCATTATGAAAGTGGTTATTGATATTGCATGTGATTATTCGACCAGTAGAATATCCATGTGAAGATGTAAATGGAATTATCTCACTTTACTTTTGCCATATTATGTTGATGTTCAAGTTTAAAAGGATTTTGTTTTATTCATACATTGCCTTAAATGTTTATGTTTATTTATGAAAGCTTCCGCAATATTGTTATCCTTACTGAGCATCTGAGCTCACCCCTTTCAATGTTTTAATATTTTCCAGGATGTGAAGAAGTATTTTATGAATGACCTGTAGGGATTGTGAGAAGAGGATATGAGGGTGGACTATGGAGACTTTGTTATTGTAGTTTTTCACTTTATGATGTAATGTAATGTTTACGAATGTATCTAGTGTTTCCAAGGCTACTAAACTAATCGGTCTTTCGAGACTTGATCTTTTGTGATCATGCCGATGTTACGAAGTAATGCACCGGCTCTGGGTAGCTGGGGTCGGGGCGTTACATGTGTTGAAATCAAATAAACTATGGATGTGGTGGGAATCACCACACCATGGTGAAAAATATATGTTTTTTTGAAAAGTCTAGATTGGTATCTTGGTCTTTCAAGGGATTTAAGTACATTAGTGATTTCGTGTGTGATATTTAAGGGTGGGTTTTTAGTGTATCTTTGACTCAATTTATCCTCTTAAAACCTCTATACTTTTATTCCCTGCTATATTTTTTAGATCTATATGATTTCTAGGGTGAATTATTGATATCCTCACCTCTCCATATAGGTGTGATTTTTGGGGTATTTTTGTCATAGATAATCAAGGTATTTTTCAATATATGGGTTCCCTTCATCATTAATCTATTTCTGTCACACTTTCCTTGCGTTTATTTCTACCCAAAGGTTATGTCATCATAGGGTCTATACAATCATTGGTTGTTGATGTGGGATGTTTGATTTATATATTTTTATTTCTTTTTTGGATCCCTCCTTCCCTTCATCTTGTGTATTCCATTCAGTTGATGAAAATACCAAGTGTTTTAGGTAGGTGGTCTCATGAAAATAATTTGTTTTATGAACTATTCTTATTTTATCATTTTAAATTGGGTTTCTAAATTATTTAAATGGAATTATTTCTTATTATTGAAATTTTATGGTTTTGAATTATTTTATAAAATGTTTTCCCCCATTGGTATTTTTGATTAAAATGGATTTTAAATAATGTTTTATTGTTAATCTAGGTAGTTTGATTATTGATGTGTGATATGACCTTGAAATTATTTGAACTACGAAATTCAATCCTCTGAGATTGGGATATGACACATGGGAACCTAGGGTACTTAGGAGGGGGATGGATTTAGGAAAAGTACACTAGGATGTTTTGTGTCCACCTAGAATAGATTTATACAACAACTATATATAAACTATGTTATGATACGGGGTTCACTTAATGCGGTTTTATCCTATCCCTAGTCTCATTATTCTAGAAATTCATGCAAAAATCATCATCCATTCACCAAGGTGTGAGGATCCTAGATAACACAGACCTAATGTATCCTAGGATTTAGTTTCCATGTCACCTTATTTTGAAATTATGATTTATGTATGATTTGAAAAAATGGTTTTATATGGTAATATTTTATAAAATACTATGAAAGTTAGAATTTACATGTTTTGTTTTAAAAAATGAAAAACTATATTTCATGACTTTATTTTATTTAATTTAGTATAATTTGTTTATTTATTAAAGACTTCTTATGAAACACTTTGTAGGATCCTACTAGGATTATTTTTCTCACATTATACATATTCCTTTGGCTCTATATAGACCTTGTTTTATCTAATATAGGAAAATGAAAGGTAAAATTTGGTGGTAGAGAGTAACAATGTTAGCGGGGTGTTGGAGTTTGGTGGTTACATGGTGGGATGTTAACCCACATATCCCATTGATATGGGTTTTCTTTTATCTCATGTACTTTGGTTCATATGTCTAGGATTTGGCACTAGTATTTTCCCTTAAATTATTTATCTTCCACTATCCAAATATGTATAATAATATTTAATTTATTTTATATATACATTTTTTGATTCCTTTGGTTTATCTTTTGAGGATATAATTATTCCCAATGGTAGTTCTTGATGCATAGGTTCTTATCGCCATCCTCTGGGGATTGGGAATGCCCTTCAGGACTTGAAATGGGCCAACTTGAGTGTCCTATTTAGGGATGATCTTGGTTAGTTTGTTATAAAAAATATTATTTATTTAACCACTAATCTTATCATACAAAATAAATGAGATAAAGATACACATAATTTAATTTGATTCATACGATCTTGATACATTCATTTAAATTTAAATTTGAAGTATAAACTCTTTTCATTATAACATGAACATAAAATAAATTTTCAATAAATTATTTATTTATTTTTAACTCCCATATATCTACAAGACTTGTAAAATATACACTTTGTATCACATACCCTTCAAAAATAATTAATTTATTTCTATAACCCCTATACCTGACATGAAAATTCCATGGATTTTCCTAAAACTCTATATGGTATATAGAAAGTCCATCATATAAAATTATTACTCATTTTCTCTAAAAACCATTAGTTTCACTGACCTTGACTAGCTTTTTGTTGAAACAATGTTGAAATTCTTTAATGAACTTTTTTTTTCTGGTTTGAAAATTTTTCCACTTTCACTAGAAGCACAATGTCAAAATCCAGACATAATATGCCCAGTTCATATATCCCCAATAATTTAATAAAATTGGGTAAACTTTTATTAAATTAATTCTCATTGTTCTAAAATTTACATAAATGAAAATATTATGAATTACTTAACTAGAAAAATCCATTTTAGTCTCCTTTAAAGGATGATATAAAATTAAACAAATCATAAATTATGTATATTAGAAAAACCCATTTCATTTTATTAAGAAAAATTTGTTTACATGATCTTCTCAAGAGAAATATTATATAATAAAAATAATATGACATTTCATTCCAATATTTAAGAATCCAAGTTATTAAGGAAAAAAAATCCTTTTATCTATTACTTCAAGATAAATTATTTAATTTTTTTATATTTCTAACATTTTATATATTTATAAAACTTATAAATCATACAATCGATATCATATATCTATCAAAAAAATATAATTGAATTCTATAACCAATAAACCTTTAGGAAAACGTTTAGTATCACCAATTCATAAACCTATTGAGTCATATTGATTAGTATTTTTATTACCTAGTCACATTGAGTATATGAGACTAAAATTCCAAAAATTTTTTACATACCCAATCACATCGAGTATATGTGTGGACACTAAGATTATTTTAGTCATTTTGTATTTAAATATTTTAAAACCTTAAGTGAATCAATATAATATTATATAATCATCTAGATTCATATGTTGAAAAATTTCAACACTTGGAAATTCTTTGACACATATAATTTTTCTAAATAACCTATCTTAAATCATAAATCTTTCTTAATAACTTTTCTTAAGTTACCAATATTTGGAGTATCTTAAATTAATATTATCCTTCCATGGATTATTACTAATGTTTAATTTTATGATGATGATTTTATTCATATACTATAGAATATTTTATCATATGATTCTCTTGTTTTATTAACCATTAAATAAGTAATTATATTAAAAACTATCCCACTAAAAGGATGACCCCTTTTATAGAAAATCATATCATTTAGTAGGACAATATTTATATTTCATCGTGACTAATATAAGTTTTTTCATATAAATAATCCATGATTATTTAGGTAGGTCATCATTCCAATCACAAAAGTTTCTATTCTTGGATAATTGAGTGGATAACTCTTTATCTAATCCATCATATTGATATAATGAACTCTAATCCTCTGGTATCCTAACCATTGTGGTTTATCAGCTAGTGTAACCCAAGGAAAACACCAAAAATAATCTAACAAAATAAAATAAAGGGATACTAATACTAATCTAGAGAAACTAAATAATATAATATATAGTTACTTAAAACTTTCTTATCTTACACAATATAATCCATGGGTACTTGTGTTGAGATTGAAAATACCTGGTTGAATGATCGAGGTCTTGATAAGAGCCACTTTAGAAGGAATCTAACAATTATTATTTGAAGTGGTTTTAATCTCACAATCTTATCACATGTTATTAAATTTATATTCATTATTCTATTGATTTAGTTTGGAATATTATTCCCTCCATAAAATCAACATGTTCAATCCATATTGATGAGTAACTATTTAAATAACTCATATATGGAAACCCTTGTCTTTATTACACATTAATTAATGATTTATTACATAATATTACACATAATATAACCCAAAATATTGATATTTATAGTGTATTTGTGAATTAGTTACATTACATAACAACTTAAAATAGGATATACATCGTCATTATTGAAAAATTATTTAACATGTTCATATTATTCCATCATTCTTAAAAATGAAAGGAATAACCGAGGGACATATGTAAGAAAGGGGTGAGATATAAAGACCACTAATAGAATAAGAATAGAATAACATTAATAAGTCATTACAAGTTATTAATTTTCAATAAAAATGAGACATAAAAGGGGTGATAATCATAAACAAGAATAATGAGGCATGATATATCTTGATAACATAAAGGCAACATTAGAATGTGGAAACAACTTTAAACATGACATAATAAGAATAAGTAAAGTTTAAAAACCAAGAAAACATAACATAATGTGCTTAGGATAACCTACCATGAACCATAAATTGAATCTCATGAGACTAAAACATTATCCAATGTATTAAAGGACTATCTAGGTGCACCCATCACAATCATATCATGTACATGCATAAGTGTGCCACATAGATCATATAACATAAAAAATATTTTATCACATTTAATCCCATGATAATGGAGTGTTTATTATATAAATATAAGTACCAAATAAAGGAAGTTTAAGTTTATAAATGTGAGCACCCTTGATTGGAAATGGGTATGAGTATTCAATGCACAATTGTTTGGCATGAAAAATTGAAGCGAAATTTCAACAGCAGAACAGAGGCACATAAATGTTTATTTGAGATATTAATGAGAGTGAAATGGGTACATAATCATTTATAAATAATAATATAAGTAAGGTGAATATTTAATAACATATCCAAACATTATTAATTAGAGATAAAAGTCATAAGATAATGAATATGCTTTAATAAATAAGAGAAAGAGAGGATCCCTTACCCTGAGAGGGTGATTCCAAAAGCTTGGGAGGATCTTCTTGAGATATTGGAGGCACATTTAGAGGAATATAGAGAGGGTAGGGAAGATTAATTATGTGATCAAAGTTTTTTTATTGAATATTAATAGGATAATATGTAGGTTTATATGGGAAAAGAGAGGGGAGTTATTTATTATTTCCCAAACATAGGTTTTGGAATCTACATAATAAAGTAATAAAAAAAAACCTTACCATGGTTTATGACCATGATTTATAAAAAAGAGAAGTTTTTTTTAATTATTTTATAAGTAACAGGGATTAACTTATTAAAATATTACCCTTAGTTATGTGGAAGTGAGTCATATTCTTAAATAAAATATTTTAAAACCTTAAAATATAATATAGGTTTTATAGGATTCGTAAAAAATTTATCAAATTAATTAAATAACCTGAAAAACATTAATTTAAAGGGGAAACATATATTTGTTCATGGATATGTTTTAAATAATTTATTACATCACTTTTATGTCATTATGATGTCATAATATACACTGTATATTTATACCATATTTAATTTTTACCCAAAAATTTGACCGTATCAGAAAATTAAAAAATTTCACCATAGGATACTTAAAACATTATAATTAAAAAAATAATATTTATTTTTTCAAAAGAATTTTCTAAATATAAATTTTTTTTACATTTCAAATATAATCATCATTTATTGAGAAATGCTTTTTTTTGGACAATAACAATTTTTGAACCCTTAGAGAAATTACATTTGACTTCATAAAATTTACATGATCATTTATATTTAATAAAAATTATTTAATAATAATATTTTTTTTAAAATATTTTTTTTTGAAAAATACATTAATTAATCAAAATAAATGTCTTAATTGAAATTGAATATTACACAAAAATATAATTTTTTTCTTACTGTATCAAAATAAAAAATCATTTTAAAGTAACAATAATAAGAAGAAAATATATTTATTATTCTATATAATATACATATTCATATTATTAGGGTATTTATACATATCCCTTTATTACAACAAAAAATTCCCTAAGGGTAAGGTGTGCGATGGTGAAATTTTTATGTGGTGGTTTGACATACATGGTTTAGGCTATGTTATCGATGAGCTTGAACTTATTCTATAAACATGTTTGATTGTGCTTTAGTTGTTTGATCTCATCTTGGTATTGGTCAAGGGAAATTCCCAGTGATGCTATCTCCCTTAGAAGCTCTAATAAATTGGCTTCATAGGGTATGATCCTACTGGTTGAAGCCATCACTTATTTTGTTCGTGTCAATTGTATTTTTTAAAAACCAATATTTTTCCTAATCATATGATCACTGTTCAATGACTATATTATCAAAGGTTATGATTCTTAATAGTATTTTAAATTTGATAGGATATAATAAAACCAAATAAGTACATGTGTTTTTTATAACTATAATATTTAATAAGTCATTTAATTAAATCATAAATGTGATTTTATTTATAAAAGTTTAGGTTGTTACAATCTTCATCCATTCAAAAAAATTCCCTTAAAATTTTCAAAACACACACTAAAATATATGAGGGTAATTCTACTTCATCACAACCTCTAATTACCAAATATCTTCTTCAAACCTAGGGTTTCTCCATAGCACTTTTACTAGGTGAATTGTATTATTTCGTATACCTTTAGCTCTACGATCTAAGATCTTCACTGATTTATCCTCATAAGAAGGATAATTTTCCAACGATACCACCTATAGATTCAGCACATGTGAGGGGTATGGTATGTACTTCTTCAAGAGGGATACATGAAACAAATCATGTACTTGAGATAGCTTAGGTGGTAAATCCATCCAATAGGCCACCACTCTAATGTGATCAATGGTCTTAAAGGGATCAATATATCTTGGAATAAGCTTTCCATTCATCCCAAATCCCATGAATTTATTCCATAGAGGTATGAATAGGATTAACTTATCTTTAACCTCAAACTCTATGTCTCATAAAAAATTATCTACAAAGATATTCTAACAAATTTGAGAAGCCCTGATGTACTACTGAATGGTCTTTACCTTTTCTACCATTTCCTCGACCATTTCAGGAATTACAAGTTTGTGTTCTCTAACTTTATCCCAACATAAAAGTGTTCTTGACCTATTTCCATAAAGATATTCATAAGGGGAATTTGGATTCTTGAGTGGAAACTATTATTGTATGAGAACTCAACCAGAGTAAGATGTTGATTTTATACTCCTTTGAATTCAATTGAGCATGATATCAATATGTCTCTAAGTGTTTGGATAGTTTTCTCAGATTGACCATCAATTTTAGGGTGATAAGACATTTTAAATTTTAACTTAGTATTTAGATCATGTTGGAGAATCTTCTAGAACTTGGATTTAAATCTTCAATCTTGATTATATATAATCAATAGTGGTGTTACATGTAGCCTCAACACTTCTCTAATGTATATCCTTGCAAGTTGATCAAGTGAGAAGTCCTCTCAAATGTAAATTAAGTGAGTAGTCTTTGTAAGAAGATCCACCACAACCCATATAGCATTATTTATACTTGATTTCATTGGAATACCAATGAAAAAGTCCATGGTTATGTTTTCCCATTTCCATATAGGTATGGGTAATGGTTGCATCATCCCCTTGGATTTTTCCTTTTAGACTTCACTTACTAACATACAAGAAAACTTGACGTATATTCCATGATCTCCTTCTCAATATTGTCCCACCAACAGTGTTCTTGGTGATCTTGATACATCTTTATGCTCCCTATATGGATGGATAAGGTTGATCTATGTTAATCATCCAAAAACTACTTTAACTAAGGATTTGATGGTACACATAATCATGGCCCAAATCTTACAACTCCTTCTACATTAATTTTTAACTATAAGGATTACCTTTTATTATATCTTCCACTTTCTTTAGAATATCCACACCACCTCTTTGAGAATCATTTATCTTCTCCATAAGTGATGTTTGAGTAATAATTTTTTAAAGGATTGATGATGTTCCTTCATTTATGATACCCATGTCCATATTTTTAAATCTAAGAAGATAATATCCTTATCAATTATCATAAATGATAAAATTGTTGGATCCTTTCCACTTAGAGTGTCTTCTACTTTATTTTCTTTCTCAAGATGATAGTGGATTGAGTATTCATAGTAATTAATCAGATATTACCATCTTTGATGGTTCATATTCACCTATTTCTACGTGAATACATACTTGAGTCTCTTATGATCATTATATATTTCACACTTCTCCCCAAAATATGTAATGATGCCATATTTTCAATGTGAATATCACTACATTCAACTCCATATCATAAATTGGGTAGTTTTGTTTTGAAATTTTAATTTCTCTAAGGCTTAGGCTATCAATTTTTCATTTTTCATTAACACACAACCCAATCCCTTCTTCAAGGCATCACTATATACAATAAAGAGTTCCCCACTTGTGGGTAGCATAAGTACAAGTGTAGTGATAAGCCTCTTTTTTTGACTCCTTGAATCCCTCTTCACATTCATTATTTAAAAAAAACTTGACACCCTTCCATGTTTGTTTGGTTAGAGGTTTTTTAAAACCATGATAAATTTATCACAAATTGATGATAGTACCCAAATAATCCAAGGAAACTATGGATTTATTTCATATATGTTAGCCTAATCCATCCTTAAATTTCCTATAAATTCTAAGGGTCCCCATATATCCCACTAATTGTGATAGTAATCCCCAATAATGATAATTAATTCAACCACAAATCACATTTTCTATACTTTTCATAAAGATGATTCTTTCTCAAGGTCTTTAGTATAGTGATTAAATACTCCTCATGCTCCTCCTTTATTTTAGAGTCTATTAGAATATTATATTTAAATACAACCAAACATTTTTCAAGGTAATATCTAAAGACTCCATTCATAAATTACTTGAATATTTTTTGAGAATTAGTGAGTCTGAATGGAATTACTATGAACTCATAGTGCCCTTTCCTTGTACAAACGATAGTCTTGGGGATATACCCCTTCTTCACCTTTTCTTGATAATAACCCAACTAAATATCCACCTTGGAGAAGTACCGGTATCCACATAGATTATTGAACAAGTCATAAATCCATGACAAAGGATAATTTTTTCTTTATCATAATCTGGTTTAGCTCATGATAATCAATGCAAAGGTGTATTGACCCATAATTCTTAATTAAGAGGACTAGGGTACCCCAAGGTGAATCACTTGGGCATATGAACCCTTTATCTATATTCTCCTAGAGTTGTTTCTTCATCTCTTCAAGTTCCATAATAACCCTTCTACATAGAGTCTAAGATAATTACAACACCCTAGGTATAATTTTGATTGAAAATTAAACCTATCGGCTTGAAGGAAGACCAAACAATTATTTGGGGAACACATTAGTGTATTCCCTCACAATGAGAATATATTCAAGGATTATATTTTACTTAGACCCAATCATTTGATCTAGATATGATTTCTCATAGGAAAATAATATCCATGATTGAGATGTTGGTGCTAAAAAAGATTCACTGTCCTACTAACACTTGTACAAACTTAGGGGATGATTCATGATATAGAGAGTGATTACCTTCTAATATAAATTTATGTTGGATATATATATGAAAATCCAATACGTACCCAAAATACAACAAAATCTATAAATTTATGAACCCTTTATCTATGTTGCATGAATTTACACTAAAGGGAGTATCACAAGGTTTTATAGGAAGTTCAACTAACAAATTTTGATAGGTGAGGAGTTATATAATTGGGATGTAATAATTTACCCATTTTCTTTTTTCACCAAAACCCAACTTTCATTATTTTTGGTGTGGTTGAATAGTTCTAATAAAATTTCATGATATAAAGGAATGTGTATAACTAGAATCAAAAGGTATATTCTCTATTATTGAATGAATAACTAGAACACCTATCACTAATTCATTATTGTGATTCATCTTAGTGGTTGTGATGGAATATTCTACCCCTTACTACCTTAGATGTTGTTGGAGTTTATTTTCTCTGACAACCATTGGATTAGGTAAGTGGTTCATATAGTTTCCTTGTTCCTATAGTTGAAACATTGGAAATAGGATAAGGGTATACAAATCATTCCTATATTTCATTACATTGGTGGGATTCTCCCATTGATAATCACTAGATCGGTGCCCTTACATTATGCACCTAAATAATTTCCTCTCCCCCCTTAAAGTAATTTTCTGGGTGATTCTTTCCACACTTATTACAAGTTGGATGTTAAAATTTCTTACCACTATTAGATTTCTCCATTGCATTGTTATAATTAAACTCTACTTTCTACTTCTTATCCCCAAGATACCCTTGAGATTCACCATTATAAATTTTAACTTTTAGGGCACACTAAAAAATTTCTTCATAGATATCGAAGTCCCAGATTACTAAGGATTTTAATAGACTCAGTTTTAGCCCACCAAATAAGTATTTAACTTTTCATTCTAGGGTAACGTCAAATATGAAGGCATATCATACAAGTCTTGTGAAGTTTTTCTCACAAACCCTGATGGATTCATCATATTTTTGATTGAGGTCAATTAAATAACTTTAAATTTTCATTTAGAGATATTGATAAATATATTAGTTGAAAAACATTTTCTGGAACTCCTTCCACCACATCGCTTCAATCTCTTCCTCAGGCTTTGTATTCTTGATCAATTTCCACAACTGACCATCTTCTCCCTCCATATGATAAACAACTAGTATAACATTGTCTTTATTTGAAAATTTAAGTATAAATAATATCTTCTCAATGTATTTGATATATTATTTCATGATTAAGAGATCAAATGATCAATTTAATATTGGAGGCCTTTGTCACATAAAGGTCTCACTTATATCTTGTTCTTTCTTAGGGGGATTTGGGAATTCCTCTTGATTCAGGTTTCTATTTAAAACCCATGACAAATGAGATAGTATCATCACAATGATCTCAATTTCTTCTCCCATCGGGTTTGGAATCTCGTTTAGGAAGTCATCACATTGTACTTCATATTGATTTTTTACTCAACTCCTCATATATCTGGCCATTTTATAAAATAAAGAAAAAATTAGGGATGATTATTTTTAAAATATTAAATGAATTAATGAGAATATAATGATATTAAAGGTATAAATTATAAATTTCATTTATTCCTTAACTTATGAATTTATAGGTTTCAGTTTATGTTATATATGATATATTTCTTAACATAAAATTTTATGGGATATTTTTGTTCACCTAATAATGGTTCATAATGATCTATTGAATTTAACAAAGAATATACCCTGATAGTTTAAAACCAATGGTGAAACAAGGCTCATTCTTTTTCACTAGTTTCTGATTGAGTCTAGCTCAATGTGGTGTTTTTGGGTTTTACCCTTAGCTATATCTGTGTGAGAGCCACATCCACTTGTAGTATCCATAAATGGATATATTTTATTAGAAACAACTTGATCTATACTTTACCAAATTTAGGTATTTTTTCTTATGTTTAGTCTTATACTTAAGGATTTATCTAGAGTTTTAAAATCATAATCCCAAAAATAACTAAACTTTCCTTTAATACCTACTATGATAACCCTTGTCTTTATTACACATCAATTCATGATTAATTATATAATATTAAAATTAATAAAACCCATAAGATCTATAAGTCTTGTGTATTTTGGAATTAGTTAAATTACATAATTATTTAAAACATGGGATAAATCATCATTATTGAAAAATTCTTTAACATGATCATATTATTCCATCGTTCTTAAAACTGCATGGGATAACCTAGGGACACACATAAGAAAGGGGTGAGAAATAAATCCTAATAAGGGAATAAGAAAATAATAACATGAATATGGTATTAAATTTTAGAAAATAGTAATATCAATGGGACATAAAATGGGCGATAATAATAAACAAGAACAATGAGGCATAATATAACACGATAACATAAAGGCATCATGGGAATGTGGAAACAACTTTAAACATGAAATCATGATCGTAAGTAAAGGATAAAAACAAATAAAAAATAACAAAATATTCTTAAGATAACATCTATTTCACCGTACATGACATATCACAAGACTAAAACATTACCCAATGAATTGAAGTGCTATCTGGGCACACCCATCATAATTATACCATGTACATTTATAAGAGTGACAGATATATCACAAAACATAAGAACACATTTAATAAAATTTAATCCCACGATAATGGATTGTGTATTAAATAAATTTAATTTAAAAAATAGTGAAGTATAAGTGTATAATGTTGAACACCATTGATAGTAAATGTGTACATGTATTCACTGCATAATTTTTTTTTCATGGAAAATCACAGAGAAATTTTAGCAGCATAACAGGGGAACATAAATGTTCATGGGATAAATTAATGAAAGTGAAAGGGGGTATATAATCATTTATAAGTAATAATTTAAGTAAAGGGGATATTTAATAACATATCCCAAAATTATTATTTGGATATAAAATTCATTAGACAATGAAGATGTTGGAATAAAGAGGAGGAGAGGATACCTTACCTTGAGAGGGTGATTCAAAAAGTTTGGGAGGAGCTTCTTGAGAGCTTAGGGGAACCTTGGGAGGACTATAAAGAGGTTAAAAAATATTGAGGATGTTATAAAAGTTTTTTGAGTGAAGATTAATGGGATATTGGATGAGTTTATATAGGAAAAGAGAGGGTAGTTCTTTATTATTTCACAAACATCAGTTCTAGACTCTATATAATAAAGTAATCAAAAAACACAAACCTTACCATGGTTTTTCCAAATTTTTCTTCCAAATAGGAGTGGTTTTAAGTATTTTATATTTATAAGGGCCTAACATATTAATATATTACCCTTGGTGATGTTTAAGTGAGTCATGTTCTTTAAAAAAGGATTTTAAAACCTTAAAATATAATATAGGTTTTGAAGGATTCATAAAGGATTTATAAGATTAATAAAATAACCAAAAAATCACATTAATTTAAATGGTAAAAATATATTTGGTCATTGATACATTTTATATCATTTATCACACCACTTTTGGTTCATTATGATGTCATAATATAGATTGTATATCTATGTCATATTTAATTTTTACCTGAAAATTCATCTATCTCAAAAAATTATAAAAAATTCACCATTGGATAATTTCAATGAGATGATTCCAAAAATAATATTTTTTTTATAAAAATAATTTTATAAATATTTGAATCTTCACTTTTAAAATAGAATCAACATTTATTGATAAATGTTGGGGTTCTTGATAATAACTATTTTCAAACTCTTATAAAAATCAGATTTGATTTTAGAAAAATTAAATGATCATTTATATTTAATAAAAATTATTTAATAATAAAATTTTATTAAAATATTATTTATTTGAAAAATCCATTAATTCATTAAAATAAATTTCTTAATTGAAATCGAATATTACCCAAAAACACAATTTGTGTTTTATTATTTCAAATTCAAAAATCATTTTAAAAGTAACAAGAATAAGAATAAAATATTTTCATTATTCTATAAAATATAGATATTATTATTATTAGGTTCTTGATACATATCCCTTTATTACACCATAAAATTCTCTAAGGGTAAGGTGTGTGATGGTGAGATTTGCATGGGGTGGTTCGATGTACATGGTTTGGGCTGTGATTTTGATGATATTAAACTTCTATCGTAAACAGTTTTTCTCATTCATTAGTTGTGAGATATCATCTTGGGATTGGTCAAGTGAAAAACTAGTGATTTTTTATCCCTTGAAATCTCTAATAAATGGGATTGATAGGGTACACTCCTACTAGTTGTGGTCGTCACTTTTTTTGTCTGTGTCAATTAGATTTATCAAAACCCTATATTTATACTAATCATATGATCACTATTTTATGACTATATAATCAATGGTAATGATTCTTAATAGTATTTTAAATATGATAGGATTTAATAAAACCAAATAAGTGCATGTGTTTTCTATAACCATAATATATAATAATACATCTAATTAAATCACAAAGGGGATTTTACTTTTAAATGTTTGGGTCATTACACCATTAGTTTGTGTTACTCACAAAAAAATTGAAGTCAAGAATATTTACATATGTCCAAATTCATAATATAAATAATGTTAATGAAAATTTCATGTAAAGGCATAGAGATATATGAAATTTATAATCTTTACATGTGTAAGATTAGATAAATAGATAGACAACCCCATTCACCTTTTTAGATAAGGCATAAGCCCTCTGACCGATAGATAGTCTGACCCAAAGTCCCTCTACCCAGGGAGATATGAATCAAGTGTGAATTAAATTCATCATAACTCTAAATCATAATATGCATAAACTATATTCAAAAAATAAATTCAAATTCATAAGCAATTATAAAACTAGGTTAAGGTAGATGATGAACCAAATTCATTTTCATACAAGCATATAATGTAAGGATATATTTCCTAGAAGCAGTTTAACATTTAAACTAATGAATACATGATTCATAATTTATATAGTTTATAACTTTGAATAAAATAGAGAATAAAATTTTGAATGAATGAAAGATTCAAATATCAAAACACAAGATTAACATTTAAGACCGATTCATAAATAAAAGCTAACTATAAAAATTTTATAACCATGCAAATCATTATTGAAATTCCATAATTTTGAACATAGACAATTTATATTCATTCCAAAATTTACTCTTTCATATTATTTATTATATGAAATTTTATTTAAAATATATGATATTTTTTGAATTATAAAAAATTTTATAATACAATTTCTATCATGTAAACATTTCACATAATATAAATATCACATATTTTCCTTATTTACACCTTGATAAAATCAACCATAAAAACCTTTTTTACATGGTTTAAATAATATCCCAAATAATTCCCTTTAATTTGAATAATTTAAATTAAGTAACTATGAACAATTTATAAATTAACTATAAAAATCTTTATATTTTTATATTATTTATGTAATTTATAAATACTTTATAAATTACTCTTATGATTCCTAAATAAACACTTTTATTTCTAGATCATAAGACATTCCATATAATTTTTAATATATATTTTAAATATTAACATTCAAATTTAATGAATATTTAATAATAAATGTTTTATAAAAATTTAATAATTAATTATAAACCTTTTAGAATTAATTTAGTTATTTATAAATTCCTCATAAATTAAATACTTCACAAATACCATTTATCATGATTTATAAACATGTTATAAACCATTAAAACTATTTGAAAATTATATATATATATATATATGTATATTTAAAATTTTCTTTTTACCCTTACACATGATGGGTCCCCTACATAAAGATAAAACTCTTTACCAATATGCAAGTAGCTTCATGAAGAAAACCCATGCATAACTTTATATTGACCCATCTATTTAATCGTAATCAGAGATAACCCTTATAATGAATGGTCTATGTAAGGGTGAAATAGAATGACCCTTATATAGACCACTATAATTCCCTGAACCAGAATCCCAGATCTAATGCATTACTTTATTACATTGGAATAGATACAAGATTCGAATACCAAAGGACCGATTAGTTTAGAAGTTTTGGAAACCAAACTCATACTTGATACCCATTTCACATTGGAAAAAAGATATAAAACATAATACATAACAAATGATAATAAACTGTGTCCTTAAAAACTCATTCAAAGATCTATTCTTCATAACCCAAGGAAAGTAAATAAAATAATAATGATCTCAAATTCTTATTAAGTGTTAAGTATAGTGGAATCTATCATGAATCAATGAGAATAATAAACATGACAAGGTAAATAACTGAGAACACATTCCATTAAAGTAACTGGATAAGGCATAAACAATTTGAAAAAGTAAAAAACTGAAACACATTACATTTAATCAATAGTTTGAAAATGAAATGAATCCATAGATTTTTTTAGAGTGAAAATTTTATGGATAATAATTTAAATGAATTCTGAATGAAGGCAGTGCTTTAATATTCGATGTCATGTATCTAGAACATGAACCACTATACCATCAAGATCAATTCTTAAGAAAGTTTAAACTACTCTAATTTGACCACCAGATTCATCCCACGAGACTACCAATGAATCAAGGGTATATCTATAACCATGAACCAACTATGTCTACCGGTACAAATCATTCCTCATATTTTGAATAATCTATTTAAAAAGATATTTTTAAATCATAGTGTCCCATTCCACTTTGAAATATTTGAATCATAAGCCCTATAAAAGTGAATAATTATCAAATTAAACACTAAATACCATTAATATTAAGAGATTAATGATATGATATATCAATGGTTAAGTACACCACATTAAATAAATATGTGTTGAATAAGTCATATCTCACATAAATAAAGGTGAGATGAGAAAAACCCTTAACTTACAGTTTCCCTTAATTAAACATGATTTAACCTCATGTATAATGGTTTAAAGGATGTTACTAATTTTTAAAATAAACATATTCATATTTATGATATCATATATGATACTATTATATTATCTTATCACTAATTTGTTAATAATATTTCATTATTACCCTTGTTTTGGGTGTTAACCACTTCACTTTCTTATGCATGTTTCGTCATGTAAGTCCAGATTCTTGTGCATAGGATATAATTACGTCATATCCAGAATGATATTAAGTTCATATATATCATATGTATTAATTATATACATTTTTATAATAATTATTAAATGGTTAACATGGACAATTAATCACATCGCGTTGTGTAAATGGTTAGCCATACGTATTCATGAACGATGATATCATTCCCTTAATGGTGAAAGGGAAAGAAAGTGGATGATATATTAAATTTTATAGAATCAATATCATTTAATAATTATAATATATAAATATATCTATTATTTTAATCGTTATACCCATCCATGCAAAGTGGTGATGAAAAATAGATTACACCACGTTGTGGAAATGGTATGCCATATGTACACACGTGCAGTGCTTTCATTTTTCACAGGATGATTAAAAGGTGGAATATGGTTGTCCCATAATAATAATAAAATATAATCATACATATGATACTAGATTTATTAATTTATCATTTAAACAACACATGGAGTGTCAATGGATGAATAAAAAAACTTGAAAGTGTTGATAAAAATGATTACCACTTCTTCGGCCGTAACGTCCCTGACCCGGAAGCCACTAAACCGGTGCTCTGAGATGGGTTACCACATGACCTCAAATTAACCTCCCAATACACTATATATTTAAAACTATAATATAGGGTATAATAAGTCACATGGAGAGACTATACCCTTTTTACCAGAGTAATCCATAATAGATAACTCACAAAATAAAAGAAATAATAATCCAAAAACCAAAAAATGCATTTACAACCGGTTTCCAAATTGGATACAAACCAATACTAGATTATAATTATTTCATTTCATGATAACAATTCCAAAAGTGAAGGAAAACCCAAAATGAATACCAAAACTAAATCCCCAAAATGGGCCATGACACAATGTCTGGATGCTCATCCATGCACTCCCCAAGCCCAACTCAACTCCCCAGCATAAAGCCTTTTCCTTTTTCCTGACATGCAACCATGAAATATGCTCAGGTAACCAATGGAGGAATGAGTAGGGTGTACGTACAGCTCAGTGGTCCACAAACAATGGTTCCTATAAGATATTTAGTCTAAATAGATAGTGAATCCAAGAACTAAATAAACAATGAAGTAAAAAGAAGAAAACTCGGGTTCCATTAGACAATAACTTTTACTTTACCCATTTACATCATTAGTCCCATGTTCATAATTTAGTCCATACTAACCACTTAATTCATTTCTTTTACATGTTCCATGGGTTAGGAATTTATATTATTTACACAATGGAAAAATATAATCAATTACTAAGAATATGGGTATAAATAAAGTTCCCTATCTCTATAGGGAAAAAAATTCATAAAAATTTACATCACACTTACCTAGGAACATTAGTCCAGATAGTCTCATCAAATGAATCCGTAAGAGGTATAGAGACTCAGTCACCTTACCTAACCCATGCATTATGGTGTGGGGTTTAGAGCCTCAGTCTAACCCAATCCATAGTCATAGATTCTTAAGTCCAATACCCACAACTACCAATCCACGTGCACATGCTATTTATCCATTTACCACATATTCCATATCACAAACCATATGTAATAAAAACACATAACAATCACATATCACATTTCATTTAACACATAATACATCCTTATAATTTAACCCATGAACACATTTACCATAGACTTATCATAACTCATAAAACCCATTTCCCTTTCCCATGCCTCAGATATTTAAGCATATTCAATAGTTTCCTTACATTATCCCATTTAGAATATTCAATAATTCATATGCATTAATCCAATTATGCATTTCTATTACAAATCCATAATTCATTTTACACATTCACATTAATCTATTTAACCCCTTTTCACGTCATACCGAACAAACCCATATGCCATTTCAAATAATTAGACACACTACCATTATTTCTTCTTTTTAATCCAAACAAACATTTCAACAAATTTACTATGGGATCTACTTTATTACAAGTCAATTTCATACTTAACATTTCAATTTTCCATGTTTGGGGATTTTGGAACACCCCATGGGTGGCCCTAAATTGGTCAAGTTAATCTCAACACATCCCAAGGGGATAGTGAGGGGTTTATTCCATCAATTAACAAACCATTTTACCAAGTACTACTAACAACATCAAAAGTACAACAAGAGGGAAGAAAACACACAACCATGAAAGTTCAAATCAATATAAAGACTATTGGATATAACTTGTAGACCACCTACCTTGAATATGAAGATGAACACACCCTTAACCTTATCCTTATATTTAGATTCAAGTACTATTTAAATCCCCAACCTAAAATACAGTATAAAAAGAAGGTTTTAGAGATTCAGAAGAAGATAAACAATTATACAAGCCCTAATACGAAAAAGAGAAGAATGATGAGAATTAGAATTACCTAGAGATTTGATCCACAACCAATGGTGCTCCAAATGGACTAGAATCAAAGGACAACCACCATTGGGAAGATTTGGGAGATTGAGTTCATATTTAGGATTGAGAGGAGATGAAATGTGGAAGAAACCGGGTAAGAAACTTAAAATCCCAAGGGGTAAGTTTCATTAATTTCCATTTTTAATGAGGCACATGGTTTGGACACACAGGTTTCTAAACCATGTAGCAACCATGTGCCATCTAATACCCAAAGAAAACCTTAACCACATGGTTTTCTGAGAATTCAGCATGGTCTGGAAAACCATGCGCCAACTGTGTGGAATGCCTCTATCCGAGCCCACAAAATTTTTCTCTCCCCCTTTCATGGTTTCTAAAACCTTGCATCCCTCCTCTTGGATAGCATGGTTTGTATGCATGTTTTTCTCTAACCTTGTTCCATCTGTATAACATGTACAAAATAACCATTTTCCCTTTTCCTTCATGTCCTGAAACCTCAAAACACCCCCAAAACTCCTCATACATCTGGTAAATATTAAATTAAACAAAATTAATATATTTAAACCAAAATTTAAACAAGGAATTACTACTACAATGTCCAAGATATTACAACCTCCCCACCTTATAATGGATAGTCCTTGATCCACTCTACCAAGCATCACTGATATTTTGAAGTAAAGAGATCGAGCCACTGGGCTCATACATCTGACTCCCTTTCCTAAGTTTCTTTTTGAAAATTACTATGATTAATAAAAAATTAAACCAAAGGTATAGTCTTACCCTATAAGAATTTCTCACTACGATCCAGAATACAAACCAGATGCTCCTCAAAGGATGCATTAGTATCTGGATGAACATACTCAACATCAATCACATGGGATGAGTCAGGGTGATACTAATGAAGTTTAGACACAAGAAAAATATCATTCATACCACTATACCATTAGAAAGATCTAATCAGTACTCCATTGGTCTGATCCTATCCCCAGTCTCAAAAGGAACAACGTACCCAAGTACCAACTTGCCCTGTTTCTAAATTTGACGATGACCTAACCTTGGAGACACTCAAATAAACACATAATCACCCACTAAAAATTCAAGAGGTCTACGATGCTGATCCATATACAAAATATACATAATCTAAGCTATTTACATATATTTCTGAATAAACTGAACCTATTCTAATGACTCCCATATGAGACTTGATCCCAAAAATTCTAATTCACCAGCTTCTATCCAATACAACGAGGATATACAAGGTCTACCATAGAGTAACTTATACGGCACCATATGAATCATAGAATAATAACTATTATTGTAGGAAAACTCAACAAGAACTTGATACTTTTCCCATGACACACCAAAATCCAGGACACAATCCCTCATCATGTTCTCTAGCACTTAAATAGTACACTCTGATTGTCCGTCTGTCTGTGTGTTGAAGGCCATAATAAAAAACACATGGGTTCATAGAACCTTTTGTAAACCCTACCATAAATGTGATGTAAAACATGACTCACAATATGAAACTATAGTACATGGAACCCTGTGAAACCATACTATCTCGCGAATATACAACTCACCCAAATTTTCCATGATGAAAGTATCTTGAATCAGAAAGAAATGATCCACTTTAGCCAATCGATCAATGACTATCATGATTACAACATTATTTTGAAGAATCCTTGGAATACACACTACAAAATCCATCATCATGTCATCCCATTTCCATTATGGAATTGGAAATGGCTACAAAAAACCACCCGGTCACTGATGGTCGTCCTTAACCTAATGACAGGTAAGACACCACACCACAAAACTCACAACCTATTTCTTCATCCCTAGCCACCAATATTTCCTATGAATTTCACAATAAATTTTCTTCAAACTAGGATGCACCACCCAATTTAATGCATGAAACTCATGCATAAACTCTTATCACATACATGTTGTCACAACCACATGGCCACAAACCTGAACAATCCCATCATCACCAATGGTCCAACTAGAAGGTGAATCCCCACTATTAAAGACATCATTTCAAATAAAAATATTTGAAATCTTTGCACTACCTCCCATTGATTTGGATCAGAAGTGTGGAATCAACTGAAAATGATGCAAGGATCATCTTCCCCTATCTATCCCACACCTTCAGATGCATCTATGAAAACAACTCCATCATCCTCCACTCACAAATAGATTCTTGTACTAATTTATTTTGAGTCTTCTAGATCAAAGAATTTACAACATTGTTTAAACTTCCTTGTGTATAAACCAAATCAAAGTCAAAGTGCTGCATGTACTCAACCCATATTCACTTATGAAGATTCAAATCACATTGAGAAAGAATATAATTAAGTCTCTTATGATCGGTATACACTGTAAACTTCTCTCCCAACAAGTAATGCCACCAAAATCTCAAGGCATAAACTAACACAAGTAATTAAATATATTGTTTAGGATAGTTTCCTTCATGATTCCTCAACTTCCATGACCCATACACAACAACCCAATCCTACATCAACACTACTCCAAGACCAACACTAGACACATCACAAAATATCATATACCTTTTCATGACTTAGGTAAGATCATAATTGAAGTTGTAGTCAACTATTTATTTAACCCTTGGAAATCACTTTCACATGGCTCAGACTATTAAAAATTGATTCCCTTCTTAGTAAAAGCTAAAAGTGGTGTTTACAAACAATACAAGTTATTAATGAACCTTCTGTAATATCCCACTAAACCCATAAAACTTTGGACATCAGAAATGTTCTTAGGATAATCCCAAGACACAACTAATCGTACTTTTTCGGGATCCACTGACATGCCTACCTCTATGATAATGTGACCTAATAGATTTAACTTATCAATCTAGAAATGACACTTAGATATATTGGCATATAGCCTATGGTATCTTAGTATACTCAAGTTGATGTCAAGATGTTTGGCATGATCATCATGAGTTTTAGAGTACACCAAGATGTCATCAATAAAGAAAACTAAGAACTGGTCTATATATTGGTGAAATATTTGATTCATTAAATCCATGAACAATGTCAGTGCAGTGATCAAACCAAACGACATCACCACAAACTCATATAACCCATAACTTCTCCTAAAGGCAGTTCATGGGAAATCCGAAGGTATCACCCTCAGCTAGTGATACCCTGATCCCAAATCAATTTTTGAAAACACCAAAGAACCTATCATATGATCAAATAGATCTTTGATTCGAGGAAGATGATATCAGTTCTTAACCATAATTTTATTTATCTTCTTATAATAGAATAAAAATCTAAAATAACTATCATATTTCATGGAAAATAGCACTAGTGATCCCTAATGTGACATACTAGGATGAATAAACCCCTTTCTCTCCAGTTCCTCCAACTGATTTTGGAGCACCTGTAGTTTTACTAGTGCTATTCTGTATGGAGGAATAAAAACTAGTTCTTCTCTTGGAAGAAACTCTATCATAAACTCAACATCCCTATTAGGTGGAATCCTTGAGAAATTTTTAGGAAACATGTCCTGTAATTGATACACTATAGGAGGAAATACAAGTTTCTCTACTTACCCATAATCATGTATAAGACAATCCACTTAGGCTGTGAGTTCAACTAACTGCTGACAAAACGACCCTACACTACCTGCCTAAAAATCCCATTAACCATGATGGATATATGTGTCTCCCTAAAGAGACATGAATGTTACCCAAATATGGTAACAGTTAATATGGTATTGGTATAACACTATCCAATCCATACAAAAAATAAAATAAAATCCTGACATCTCAAGCACAAACAAGTCTCATAGGAAATGGTACCCACCAACCTTGAGCGCACACCCCTTAAACTGCCTGATATTTGTTACTAGCACCTCTAAAAATGTATCAATTGATATAATTACACATGTAAATTCCAACATTAGAACAAACACAACAATAAACTAAGTATAAATAAAATAATATGAGGCACCTATGTCAAATAAAACTGAAGCAACTATGGAAGCTATAAGGATTGTACCTTGAACTGTCGATGGACTAGCCTCATCACCTCTAGGTGTAGATTGAACTATATAAAGTTGAAATTCCCCTCTACCTTGGGCCCCAGTTTGAGTACTTAGTTCTACAATACCCTATTGGTATAGACGATCTCTCCCTAGAGTACCACGTATTCCACCTCTACTGGTACGACCAATAAAACTCTAACTTCCTACCTAATAAGGGGTAACTGATCCCCTACTCACACTCCAAACCAACCTCGATATTACAACAATGACCTACTATTGAGGGATCATATAGAACCTCTGAACATTCCCCATCATGTCGTATGCTCATTACTCAATTGGTGGTTAGGGGTAATAAGCACTCATGTTTCATCACCTTCCAAACTAGTTAAAAAACACCTGGTCACCACTATTCGAGGATGGTCCTCTCCTCAGACCACTCTGTACACTTCCACCCTGTTAAGGATTTCCAAAATGATTCTTCCTACCTTCATAATTTTCTCCACTGGTTTATGCAGCTAGAACCATAATCCCACTACCTAAAGCATCCTTTAAGTTCCCTTCTAAAATAAGGGAATGATCCAACACTTCTACAAACCTATTTAAATGTAAGATGTTTACTTGATACTTAATCTCATGTCTAACCCCATCCTGGAAATATATTTCCATCACAGACTCATCTCTCAACAACACTGGAATAAAGCATTATGAGTCCATTAAATGGAATGCATAATCCATTACTGGAACCATTCCCTGGTTCAATCTCATAAACTCTGCAACTTTTTCATATCTCCAGGTTTTTGGGTAAAAGTGATTAATAAAGTTTTCCTAGAAGTCCTTCCAAATAATACCATACTTCTTCTAGGTCTGAACCAAGACATCCCACCAGTTCTTCTCTGGTCCCCATAACATATACACCACCAACTTGACTCTATTATCTATAACAATCTCTAAGTGATCCAAAATCCTCTAGATGGACTCTATCTAGAACTCTTTAGCCATGGGTCCTCCCTATCTAGTAAATGATGGAGGGTGTTTCAACTAAAACTCTTTGGTCAGAAAAAACATACTCGGAACTACTCTCCCTAGATCCCATTCCATCATCTAAATAAAATTAATGAAGTTATCATGGAACTGATCCTCTCTTTGATTTCCCTGAACTACCGGAACTTCCTGCCCCACTTATGGTAGAGCATTCTCAACGACGTCCTCTTCCCACTAGATCATAATGCTTCTATATGGTATCATATTCCTAAAATTTCAAGCACAAGTCTTAGAATATATAAGATAAAGCTTCCAAAATTTACATAAAATAAGGCTCTACACTAGCCATAACAAATCGTCCCACACACACTATTTCAATGAACATCGTCACACATAGAACACTACCCTCTATTATCTCTATCATGGGTTATGAAAAAGTGATTAAAATAAAATACATATACAAAAATATTTCATTATACACCTTTTTAAAATCATTCCTTCACTTAAATGCAAAACATTCTTCTTTAAGGACATTTTTATCCTTAGAGTTCATTACAACTAATGTTTTTAACTTATTCACAAATCATTATTACCAAAATTTTAACTCATTTATGTCCATTCATTAAGCACAATCCTATAACCATTCATTAAAATTCTTACGTTTTACCCATTTTAATCATCTTTATTAGACACCATTTTCTTTAAATTTTCAAAAAATTAAAATGCGTCCTACACTTCATGTCCCACACACCCATCCCATATGTTCTTATAATAATGCATGCCACCTATATCCCTAGGTACCTAAAATTATGCATGAATGAATAACCTCATTCCGTTCTAGACATGAGAAAAATATGATAAAATAGTCACATCACACAATAGTTCACCACCCAATGGTGAAATATCATTAAACTATAACAACACACATCAAGAACAACAACTCCCACCCTGGGGACTTTGGGTTTTACCTCATACAGGGGTTAGATAATCCCATGAATGAGATCAATACCAAGTCCCAACACTTTATAATATCTTATCTATGATCCCAAATAATAAGACCATATAAAAGAACTGCTCTGATACCACTTTGTAACATCCCTAACCCGAAAGCCACTAAATCGGTGTTCCGAGATGGGTCACCACATGACCTCAAGTGCACCTACTCATACTCTAGAGTTTGATAAATAATGGTGAGTGCATGATAAGAAAAATTGGGAGACTATACCCACTCTAGAAATGTAATCCATAACAAATAACATACTAAATAAAGGAAATAATGATCCAAAAACCAAAAAATGCATTTCTAACTAGTTTCCAAATGGGGTACAAACCACAAACAAATAATAATTATGTTATGTAATGATAATAGTTCAAAATGTGAAGGAAAACCCAAAATGAAGACAAAAATATGAATCCCCAAAAAGATTCCTCACACCACGTCTAGATCCCCATCCATGCACTCCTTAATCCCAACTCATATCCCTAGCATAAGGCCTTTTCCCTTATCATGACCTGCAACCATGAAATCTTCTTGGGCACCTAATGGAAACCTAAGCATGGTGTGAGTAAAACTATGTAGACCACAAAAAATGGTGTATACAAAATATATAGTCTAAACAGATAGTTCACGAAAGAACTAAATAAATAACAACGTAAACAAAAGGCAACTCGAGTGACATTAGATAACAACGTTTACTTTACCCATTTACATTATTAGTCTCATGTGCATCATTTAGTCCATCTTCATCACTTAATTCATTTTCATTACATGTTTCATGGGTTAGGAATTTATATTATTTACACAATGGCATAAGATAATCAATTTCTAAGCATAAGGGTATAAATAAAGTCCCTTATCTCTCTTGGGAAAAACATTTCATAAACATTTACATCACGCTTACCTATGAACCTCGGTCTAAGTAGTATCATCAAATGAATATGTTAGAGGTATAAAGCATCAATCCCCTTCCCTAACCCGTACTTTATGGGGTGGGGTTTAGAATGTCAGTCTAACCTGACCCATAGGAATAGATCCTCAAGTCAAATACCTCACAACTACTAATCCATGTGCACATTCTATTTACCCATTTACCACATACACCATATCACTGAACATACACAATAAAAACACATAAAAATTACATCTCACATTTCATTTAACACCAAAATCATCCTTATGATTTAACCCATTAACACATTTACCATTTACTCAGTATAGCTTATCTAACCCATTAACACATTTACCATTTACTCAGTATAGTTTATCTAACCCATTTTACTTTCCCATGCCTTATATATTTAATCATATTCAGAAATTTCCATACATTATCCCATTTATCATGTTCAATAATTAATATACATTAATCCAATTGCGCATTCCCATTAAAAATCCATAATCCATTTGACACATTTACATTAATTCATTTAACCCCTTTTCACATCATACTAAGAAAACTCTTTTTCCATTTACAAAAATTAGACACACTACTATTGTTTCCCCTTTTTAATAAAAACTTACATGTCAACACATTTACCATGGGATATTCTTTATTACAATTCAATTTCATAGATTACATTTAAATTTTCCATGTTCGGGGAATTTGGAACACCCCATGGGTGGCCCTAAATTGGTCAACTCAATCTCAACACATCCCATGGGGATCGTGAGGGGTTTAATCCATTGATTAACTAAACATTTTACAAATACTACTAATGACATCAAAAAAACAATAATAGGGAATAAAACACACAACCATGCAAGCATAAATCTACATCAAGACTATGAGATATAACTTGTAGACCACCTACCTCAAATTTGAAGATGAAAACACCCTTAAACTTAGCCTTATATCCTGATTCAAGCACCCTTTGAATCCCCAACCTAAGATCCACCAGAAAAAATGGGTTATAGGACTTTAGAATAAGATTAACAATTCTACAATCCCTAATCCAAAAAAGAGAAGCAAGAGGAGATTTATACTTACCCAAATCTTTGATTCACAACCAACGTTACTCTAAAACAACCTAGAATTGAAGGAGAACCACCCTTGGAAAGATTTAGGAGATTGAGTTCATTAATAGGGCTGAGAGGATAAGAAATGGGGAAAAAATGGGTAAAAAACTTAAAATATGGAGGGACAGTTTTGTAAATTTCTATTTTCTTAATGAGGTGCATGGTTTGGCTGCACTGTTTTCCAAACTGTGTTCCAGCTATTACCCAAAGAAAACCTAATCCGCACAGTTTAATGAGAATTCCACACATTCTAGAAAACCATACACCACTCGTTCGGAATACCTATATTTTAGCTGATATGGTTTGTATCTCCCCCTTAAAAGGTTTCTCAAACTGTGCAACCCTCCTCCTAGCTAGCATGGTTTGCGAACTTTGTTTTCACTAACGACGCGACTACTATACAACATGCACAAAATGACCATTTTCCCATTTTATTCAAGTACTAAACACCCAAAACACCCCCAAACCTCCTCATACATCTAGTAAACATTTAATTAAATAAAATTAAGATATTTAAACCAAAATTTAAACAAGGACTTACCTCCCAAAAATCCTGGATCTTACATCGGTAGACTTCCTTTAATCTCCTCTAAAGTGATATAGGGAAGGTCTTTTTGAAGGATGATAACCAATAGAAGTTAACTAGAATATTGAGAAGATAAATGGCCAGGTTTTGGTTTAGTTATATGGATCAAATTGGCATGAGTAAGTGAGGTAGGATGTGACCTTTTATAATTGAGGTGAGGTACATTTTTAGAAACCATCAAAATATAAAAATATAATAAGGCTATTCTAGATCCAAAGAATTAAAATGCACTATAAATGAATAGTTTAAGTCATTGTAGACCATATATAATCCCATTTTGGATTATTTAACATTTTTATTATTTTTAAATAATTTAATAAAATATTAATTCAGTACAATATCATTATTGTCAAATTTGATACTATTCAAGTAATTTGACTTCAAATATGTCAAGAAAAAGTGAGAATCCAAATATAACGATTTCAAACATATATGATATATCCTATAGATATATAAATTAATTATACACATTAAATCATCCCAAATATATCAGAAGTAATAATTTTAAATTAAATTAAATTATTTTTCTATTAATTAAATAAATACTTCACTATCTTTAATTTAAATAATATATAAGTTATTTTCATGAAAAAATGTCCATTAAACAAATGCAATTCAATATTAAGATAATAAGGGTATAATACTCTTCATAATGTTTTTTGGACAAGTTTAGGTTCTATTATTACCATTATCTTCTCGATAACCCTAATTTAAACCATTTAACTCTTACCATGACAACATATGTTTTCACTCTTTGAAGGTTAATGTAGTTACTATAAAATAACAAAAGAACCATAAATGAGTCATTGACGAAATTTTCACCTTTATACCAATAATTTGGATGAATTTTATATTTTTATGAATTTTATATAATTTAATAAAATATTATTTATTTTAAAATATCATTAATGAAAATTTTGACACTATTCATTACTCAACTTTTTTAAAATAACATAAAAACATGATGTCTTCAAAAAAAAATATTTAATAAATCCATAACATGTATAGTTAATCCATAAATTCATGGATGATATTAATTATCTCAAATTATATTTATTTTAATATTTTTAATATCATTTATTTGTTATTTCCATTAATTAAGTAATTACTACATCATCATTATGTAATCATTTAAGATAATTATTTATTTCCTAAAAATTAAAAATAAATTATGATTATGAAAATAAACATTTAATATTTCAAATAAATATTTATTGAAGATAATATATTTTGAATAACCACATATAAATAATGTAATATTTATTAAAAATATGAGTATGACATATTTGAATTTTCTTAGAATAAAATAATAATAAAAGACTAAAGTCATCCAAGTGGATATAAGAGTATATAAAATCTTCACAAGGATGATTTTCTTCTAAAATAACTCATAAAATAAAATCAGAATAATTATTAGTGTAATTTACTAACATTTATAATATTTTTACCCTTAATTATTCAATTTATCTTTAACCGTGTTAATAAAAAATTACTAAAGATACTATTCATAATGTATAAAAAATGAAAGGAACTATTTACATAATTGGGACCCACTAATTATAAATATAGAATCCATTTTTTAAAATTTAAAACATGTAAGTTTCATTAATTAATTTAAAATTAATCCCATTAATGGAACAAGAAAACAAGTTTTCAAAGTGAAAATGTTCAAAATATTGAAAAGTTTTTATATCCAAATTCAACATGAAATTATTTATAATGACCTAAATTGGATTAAATGATAAAAAATAGATCTAATTATAATTAAAAAAATATTTTTTTAATTAAAATTCAGTATTTTTTAACTATTCATCAAAATATGAAACTTATCCTAAAAATACCAAATACTCAATCAATATAAATTTTTATATTTATATTTTAAATAAGAAGTTTATTTTTTCAAATATAGTTTATAAAAGTGTTAAAAACTATATTTTGAACAATTTGCACCAACAAAAGGCTGAAAAAACCACCTTTAAAAAAATACAGCCTTTTAATGTGTGAAATTGGATTTATTATTTTATTATTACTATAAAATCATTTGGATAAATCTAAAATAATTTTATTAAATATATAATATATAAATTTAATAATTTGGTTAATAGTATTCATTGTCTCCAATTTAATGACTACGTTATAATAATTTTTCATTGTTCGTTTAAGTTGGGGTCACGTGGAATGTAAGCTTTGGAAAAGATTAACTTTAAAAAGAGACATACCATAAAATCTTGGGGTGTCACATTCTACCCTAATTAAATAAATTGTTTCATCATAATATTAAATTTCAATTCAATATTTCAAAGGTTGGTACTTGAAAATTCCTTTATGGGAAACCCACATCAGTGATAGGATTAATAAAACATCCTCTTAATAAGAGGGAAAGGGAATTGCGAAGGTTACCAAAAAATTTGGCTTTAGAATAGGATAAAATTAGTGGAAAGTGAAAACATGGACATGGAAGTGAAATATAAATATCAAGTTCTTATGCAGATTTATAAAGATCATGGTCATTATAATGTTAACCATTATAAAACTATACATTTGTGATTTGTTAAAAGAAAAGTAAACAGATAATGTTTTTGTTTCAAAATAATTTTCCTAGATTTGAGGGATTCTTTTAATATTTATATAATAAACTGAGAAAATAAACTTGATTCATTAATTTACATTCCATAAGCATAATATAATCATTTGGTTGTGTTTTGATCAATTTTTACATAATCCCTTACACATGATAATGAATGTTCAAGATGATTTTTTCATGCCTGAATCACTTTTATGAATCATATGATCCATGAGTCATTACTTAGGACATTAAATGTTTATTGAAACCAAAATGGTTAGCACATTTTATCAAGTATGACGAATCATACTTTAACCTAAAATAACAATATCCAATGTTATAATTAATCCATTTTAATGTTAAGACTCATCTAAAATACATCTATTAAAATTCACAACCTAAAAAGGTCTCTAAATTTGAAAAAATATCATAACATTAGATTTTCCAAAAAATTAAATATATCTCTTATTATCACATAAAAAATATTTGAATACCTTGATCAGATTAAAACCTTAAAGAAAACATGAATTCTTTCAAATCCTTAAAGAAGAAGTATTTTATAACAATCTTTATATATCTCATGATTCTTATAATCAAAGAAACATTGATGAAATAATTATTGAATCCAAAAAAATAATCACCTTAATCATTACACTCTATCTTAAAACATTATCTATTCTTTATAATCTTATTACTTAATACCTCCTTCCTTTCATTTGTATTTTTTAGTCTCTTCATCATCAGTAGTATAACCATAATTTGTATAACCTTTTTGATTCTAAACATTGACCAAAAACTAAATCACTTTCTGAGTAACACTAATCATAGTGATATAGTCATGAAGAATCATTTATAGAATGTATAAATTAGGAAAATTTCTCAATATATTAATCCTTAGGTTTGACATAGGTTATAAATTATTATTACTAAATGAAAAGGATGATATCACATGCTTAGGCTTATCCTCAAATTTATTCATAGTGTTATATTCCCCAATCTATGTTTCCTAAATATAGTTTCCAAGGTTTCTACTGAACTTACTCTAATACCAACTATAATTCCCCAACCACATAAGTATGGAGCCAGTGCATTAATTTTTTTACATTGGAATAGATATAATATTTTAATCCCAAGTAACCGACTAGTTTAGTAACCTTGAAAACTAGATACATTAATGATACCCATTTTACATTGAACAAACAATATAAAATATAATACATAAAAAATGATAATAAAATGCATCCCTAAAAACAAATTTAAACATCTTTTCTTCATAACATGGGTAAAGGAAATAAAATAAGGGTGAGATAAAATGATTAGTAAGGGTTAAATACAACAAAAGATATCATGAATCATTGAGAATAAATAAATATGGTAAGGTAAATAACTGAAAACACATGTCATTCAAATAACCGGATCAAAAATAAATAACATGGAAAGGTAAATGACTGAAACACATGACATTTAATCAATAGTAGGAAAATTAAATGCATCCATATATTTTTTCATAGTGAAAATCCTTTGGATAATAACTAAAATGAATTCTAAATTAAGGCAATTCTTTAATATTGGACATCATGTATCTCACACATGAACCACTATACCACCAAGATATATTCTCAAGTTAGTTTAAACTACTATGATTTGGACAAATGATTCATCCCATGAGACTATCGATGCATCAAGGGGCTATCTATAACTGGGCCTCACCCGTGTCTTCTAGTCCAAATAATTCCTTATATATTGAATAATCAATTTAAAAAGATATTTTTTAATCAATGTGTCCCATAAAACTTTGAGATATTTGAATAATAAGACCCATAAAATTAAATAATTATAAAATTAAACCTTGAATAACATGAATATAAATATATTCATGATATTATATATAAAATGGGTAGCACACCACATAAAATAAATAAGTATAGAATAAGGCACATCTCATAGAAATAAAAATGCGATGAGAAAAAACCATACCTTGCGGTTTCCCTTAATTGAACATTATTTAACCTCATGTATAATGGTTTAAAGCATGTTAATAATTTATAAAAGAAACATATTAATATTTATGATATCAAATATGATACAATTATATTATCTTATCACCCCTTTGTTAATAATATTTTCTTATTACCCTTATTTTTGGTGTTAACTACTTCATTTTCCAATGCACGCCTCATCGTGTAAGTCCCAATTCTTGTGCATAGGATATAGTACCATCATCTTGATAATTATATTAAGTTAATAAATAAAATATTATATATATATATATATATATTTATAATCATTCATTAATGGTTAACATGGAAAATGAGTCACATCACGACATGGAGATAGAGGGCTGTACGTATGCACAAACAACGATATCATTCCATTAATGGTGAAAGAGTAAAGAAGTGGATGACATATTAGTTTTTAAATAATTAATATCATTTCATAATAATCATATATTTCTATTATATCCATCATTATACCCATCCATTCAAATTGGTTATGATAAAAAAATTTACCACGGTGTGGAGACGGTAAGCCGTAAGTACGAACGCGCGATGCTTTTGTTTTTTGTAGGGTGGATAAAAGGTAGAATATTGTTGTCCCATAATAATTATAACATATAAACATATATATAATACTTTATTTATTAATTTATCATGGAAACAACCCATAGAGAGTAAGTGTAAGAAGAAACAAACTTGAAAGAGTTGATAAAAATGAATACCTCTTCTTCAGCAGACTTCCTTTAATCTATTATAAAGTGATCTAGGGTATGTATTTCGGAAGGAACCTAAAGATTATAGATTAAATAAGGATGTTTAGGAGAGAAATTTACAGTATTTGATCAATCTAGATGGCTCAAATTTGTGTTTGTAAGTATGTGAGGATGTTTCCTTTTATAATTGAGGTGACATACATTTTCAGAAATCCACAAAATATTAAAATATAAAAAGGTTATTATAGTTCCAAAAAATTCCAAATGGATAATAAATGAACATTGGGAGAAATTTTAGACCATGTATTATCTTATTTTTTATTATTTAATTTTTTTTTAATTTTTAACTTATTTAATTAAATATCAATTCAATAAAATATCATTTTTACCAAATTTGATACTACTCATTTAATTTGACTTCAAATACATCAAGGAAAAGTGGGAATCCAAATATAATGATTTCAAACATCTCTAATATATCTTATAGATCTATAAAATTAATTATAAACATTAAATAATCTTAAATATATCAAAAGTAATACTTTAATATCAATTTTTTGGTTAATTAAATAAATACTGTACTAGCATTATAGAAGAATTTAAAGCAATTTTATAGTTTCTAAATATTAATTTTTTCAACTATATAAAATAATATATAAGTTATTTTCATGAAAAAATGTCCATTAAACAAATACAATCTAATATTAAGATAATAAGGTTATAATACTCATCATATTTTTTTGGGACAAGTTTAGGTTATAATATTACCCATATCTTTTAGCTAACCCTAATTTAAACCATTTAACTCTTACCATGAAAACATGTGTTTTTACTCTTTGAAGGTTAATGTAGTTTCTATAAAATAAAAAAAGAACCATAAATGAGTCATGGATGACATTTTCACCTTTATACTAATCATTTGGATGAATTTTATATTTTTATGAATTTTATATAATTTAATAAAATATTATTTATTTTAAAATATCATTAATGTCAATTTTGATACTATTCATTACTTGAATTTTTTAAAATATCATAAAAACATGATATCTTAGAGAAAAAAACTTTAATACATCTTTAACATGTCTAGTTAATCTATAAATTCAGGGATGATATTAATTATGTCAAATTATATTTATTTTAATATTTTTAAAATCATTTATTTTTTATTTCCATTAATTAAGAAATTAATGCATCATCATTATGTAATCCTTTAATAAAATTATTTATTTCCTAAAAATTAAAAATAAATTACCATTACGAATATAAAAAATTTATATATTAAATAACTATTTATATTAGATGATATATTTCGAATAACCACATATAAATAATGCAATACTTATTAAAAACATGAGTATGATATGTTGGACTTTTCTTAGAATAAAATACTAAAAAAAGATTAAAGTCATCCAAGTAAATCCAAGAGTCCATAAAATCATCTCAAGGATGATTTTGTTCTAAAATAACTCATAAAATGAAATCATAACAAGTGTTAGTGTAATTTTCTAATATTTATAATTTTTCCCTTAATTATTTTATTTATCTTTAACCGTGTTAATAAAAAAATACTAAAGTTATTATTCATAATGTCTAAAAAATAAAGGGAACATATTTAAATAATTTAGACCCACTCTGATTTTAAATATAGAATCCATTTTTTAAAGTTTAAAACATGTAAGTTTCATTAAATAATTTCAATTTAATCCCTTTGATGGAATGGGAAAACAATTTTTTAAAGAGAAAATGTTCAAAATATTGAAATGTTTTTATATCCAAATTCAATGTGAAATTTATTATAATGACCTAAATTAGATTAAACCATAAAAAATGGATCTTATTATATTTAAAAAAATCTATTTTCAATTAAAATTTAGTACTTTTTCACTCTTCATCAAAGCACAGAACTTATCACAAAAATACCAAATATTCAATCAATGTAAATTTTTATATTTCTATTTCAAAGAAGAAGTATATTTTTTGAAATATAATTTATAAAAGTGTTAAAAAATATATTTTAAACAATTTTCACCATAAAAAGGTAGTAAAACTACCTTTAAAAAAATATATCCATTTAATGTGTAAAATTAGATTTATTCTTTTCTTATGACTATAAAACAATTTGGATAAATATAAAATAATTTTATTAAATTTACAATATATAAATTTTATAATTTTGTTAATATTATTCATTTACTCCAATTTAATGACTACGTTATAATAATATTTCATTGTTCGTTTAAGTTGGGCGTCACGTGTGGCGTAAGATTTAGAAAATATTAACTTTTAAAAGAGACATAACATAGAATCTTGGGGTGTTACATTATAACCTTATTAAATAAATTGTTTCCTCACAATTTTAAATTTCACTTCAATATTTTAAAAGTTGGTACATGAAAATTCCTTTATGGGAAACCCACATCAAAAATAGGATTAATAAAACATCCTCTTAATAAGAGGGAAAGGGAAATGCGAAGCTTACCAAAACATTACGCTTTATAATAGGATAAAATTATTGGAAAGTGAAAACATGAACATGGAAGAGAAATATAAATATAATGTTCTTATGGAGAGTTATAGAGATCATGGTCATTATAAAGTTAACCATCATAAAACCATACATTTGTGATTGGTTAAAATAAAAGTAAACGGACAATGTTTTTATTTCAATATACTTTTCCTAGATTTGAGGGATTCTTTTAATATTTAGATAATAACCTGAGAAAATAAAATTTCTTGATTAATTTACATGTCATAATCAAAATATAATCCTTTGTTTGTCCTTCTATCAATTTTTACTTAATCCATTATACTTGGAAATGAATATTCAAGATGAATTTTTCGTACCTGAAGCACTCTTATGAATCATTTGATCCATAAGTCATTACTTAGACCTTTAAATGTTTATTGAAACCAAAATGGTTAACACATGTTATCTAGTATGATGAATCATAATTTAACCTCAAATAACCATATACAATGTTATAATTAATCCATTTCAATGTTAAGACTCATCTAAAATACATCTGTTAAAATTCAAAGTCTAAAAAGGTCTCTAAATTTGAAAAATAAATCATAAAATTAGATTTTCAAAAAAATGAAATATATCTATTATTGTCACATAAAAAATATTTTAATACCTTTATCAAATTAAAAACTTAATGAAAACATGCATTCTTACAAATACTTAAAGAATAATTATTGTAGTACAATCTTTATATATCTCATGATTCTTATAATCATAGAAACATTGATGAAATAATTATTGAATCAAAAAATAATCACCTTAATCATTAAAAACCATTATTAAACCATTAACTATTCTTCATCATCTTATTCCTTAATAACTCATTCCTTTAATTTGTAATTTTTAGTCTCTTCATCATCAGTAGTATAACCATAACTTGTATAACCTTTTTGATTCTAACCATTGACCAAAACCTAAAGCACAATTTGGGCAACACTAATCATAGTGATATAGTCATGAAGAATCATTTATAGGATGTATAAATCATGGAAATTTCTCAATATATGAATCCTTAGGTTTAACATAGGTTATCCATTATCATTACCAAATAAGTAGGATGATATCCTATGCTTAGGTTTTTTCTCAAATTCATTCATAGGGTTATATTCCCTAATCTAGGTTTCCTAAATCTAGTTTCCAGGGTTTCTACTAAATTTACTCTAATACCAACTGCAATTCCCCGAACATATAAGCACGAAGTCAGTGAATTAATTTTTTACATTATAATAGATACAATATTTTAATCCCAAGTAACTCACTAGTTTATTAGTTTTGGAAACTAGATAAATTCATGATACCCATTTTACATTGAACAAGCAATATAAAAAATAATACATAACAAATGCTAATCAACTATATCCCTAAAAACACATTCAAACATATATTATTCATAACTTGGGGAAATGAAACTAAATAAGGGTAATCTAAAATGCTTAGTAACAATTAAATTCAATAGAAGCTATCATGAATCAATGAGAATAAATCAATATGGTAAGGTAAATAACTGAAAAAACATGTCATTTAAATAACTGGATCAAGAATAAACAATATGGAAAGGTGGATTACTGAAAAAAAATTCCATTTAATCAATAGTATGAAAATTAAATTCATCCATATATTTTTTCATGGTGAGAATCCTTCAGATAATAACTAAAATTAATTCTGAATTAAGGCAATTCTATGATATTGGACATCATGTATCTCACACATGAACCACTATACCATCAAGATCTATTCTCAAGATAGTGTAAAAAAATATTATTTGGCCAAATGATTTATCCATTGAGACTACTGATGCATCAAGGGTCTATTTATAACCGGGACTCACCCGTGCTTGCCAGTCCAAAGCATTCCTCATATATTGAATAATCAATTTAAAAAGATATTTTTAAATCAATGTGTCCCATACAACTTTAAAATATTTGAATCATAAGAACTATAAAAGTTAATAATTATAAAATTAAACATTTAATAACATGAATATAAATATATTCATGATATGATATATAAAATGGGTATCACACCACATAAAATAAATAAGTAGTGAATAAATCATATCTCATAGAAATAAAAGTGAGATGAGAAAAACCCTTACCTTGTAGTTTACCTTAATTGAACATTATTTAACCTCATGTATAATGGTTTAAAGAATGTTAATAATTTATAAAATAAACATATTAATTTTTATGATATCATATATGATCATCTTATATTATCTTATCCCCCCTTTGTTAATAATATTTTGTTATTACCCTTATTTTAGGTGTTAACTACTTCATTTTCCAATGCACGCCTCATCGTGTAAGTCCTGATTCTTATTCATAGAATGTAGTTCCATAATCTTGAGAATTATATTATGTTAATATATAAAATATTTATTAATTATATATATATATATATATATTTATAATCATTCTTTAATGGTTAACATGGGAAATGACTTACATCACGACGTGGAGACTGTAGGATGTACGTATGCACGAACAAAGATATCATTCCATTAATGGTGAAAGAGTAAGGAAGTGGATGCCATATTAATTTTTAAATAATAAGTATAATATCATAATAATCATATATATCTATTATTTCCATCATTATAACCGTCCATTCAAAGTGGTGATGATAAAAAAATTTGCCATGGTTTGGAGACGGTAAGCCGTACATATGCACGCGCTGTGCTTTTGTTTTTGGTAGGATGGATAAAAGGTATCATATGATTGTACCATAATAATAATAACATATAAAAATATATATATTATACTTTATTTATTAATTTATCATGGAAAAAACCTATGGAGAGTAAGTGGAAGAAGAAACAAACTTGAAAGTGTTGATAAAAATGATTACCTCTTCTTCGACGGACTTCCTTTAATCTATTTTAAAGTGATCTAGGTTATGTATTTTGGAAGGAAAATAAAGAATATAGATTAAATAAGGATGTTTAAGAGAGAAATTTATAGTCTTTTTTCAATATATATGGTTCAAATTTGTGTGTGGAAGTGTGGGAGGAGGTTCCCTTTTCTAATTACGGTGAGGGGAATTTTCAGAAATCCACAAAATATTATAATATAACAAGGTTATTATAGGTCCAAAAAATTACAAATGGATAATAAATGAATATTGGAACAAATTTTAGACCTTTTATTATCCCATTTTTTATTATTTTTTTTTTAATTTTTAACTAATTTAATTAAATATTAATTCAATAAAATATCATTATTACCAAATTTGATATTTCTCATTTAATTTGACTTCAAATACATCAATAAAAAGAAGGAATCAAAATATAATTATTTAAAACATCTCTAATATATCCTATATTTCTATAAAATTAATTATAAACATTAAATAATCTTAAATATATCAAAATTAATACTTTTAAAATCAATTATTTTTTTGATTAGTTAAATAAATATTGTATTAGCATTGAAGAAGCATTTAGGGTAATTATATAATTTATAAAAATTTAAAATAAATTTAAATAATTACAATAATTTCATTAGGATCAAAATAGACATATATTTTATTTCATATCTTTATTTTGTCACTATGTGGACACATAAATTATATTAAATACAAAGGGAGTGACATTTTGAAACTGTCTTTGATTTAAATAATATATAAGTTATTTTTATGGAAAAGCTTCCATTAAAAAACTCCAATTATATATTAAGGTGATAAGGGTAGAATTATCTTCATCCATTAAGCTTTTGACAAGTTTAGGGTATAATATTACCCTTATATTTTGACTTTAACCCCTATTTAAACCATTTAACTCTTACTGTGAGAACTTGTGTTTTTACAATTTGAAGGTTAATATAGTTACATAAAAATACCAAAATAATAATAAATGATTCATATATAAAATTTTAAACATTATATAAATAATTTGGAAATTTTTTATATCTTTATGAATTTTATATAATTTAATAAAATACAATTTATTTTAAAATATTGTTAATGTCAATTTCGACATTATTCATTACTTGAATTTTTTAAAATATCATAATGATATGATATCTTCAAAAAAAAAACTTTTATATATCCATAATTTATCTATTTAATCTATAAATATTTTTGATGACATTAATTTTCTAAAATTATAATTAGTTTAATATTTTTAATATCATTTATTTGTTATTTCCATTAATTAAACAATTTCTACATCATCATTGTGTAAGCCTTTAAGGTTAATATTATTTTCCTAAAAATTAAAAATAAAATAATACAATGAAGATAAAAATTTTATATTTAAAATTACTAATTATAGTTGAAGATATCTTCTTAATAAAATCATAAAAAATGTAATACTTATTAAAAACATGAGTATGACATATTGGACTTTTCTTAGAATAAAATACTAAAAAAGGATTTATGTCCTCAATGTGGCTTCAAGAGGACATAAAATTGGACCAAGAAAGATTTTGGTCTAAAATAACTCGTAAAATAAAATTAGGAATGTTTTTAGTGTAATTTAATAATATTTATAATATTATGTTTACCCTTAATTATTCTATATACCTTTAACCATATTAATAAAAAATTCTTAAAGTTTCTATTAATAATGTAAAAAATCAAAAGGAACCAATTTACATAATTTTAACCCACTAATTCCAAATATAGAATCTATTTTTTAAATTCAAAACCCATAATTTTTAGTAATTTTTTTAAATTTAATCCTATTGATGGAACGAGAAAATGAGTTTTTAAAGTGAAAATGTTCCAAACATTGAATTGTTTTTTATATCCAAATTGAATTTGAAATTGATTAAAATAACCTAAAATGGATTAAATAATAAAAAATTTATCTAATTATACTTTAAAACCAATTAAAAATATTGTTTTGCTGTATAAATTATTTAGATGAAAAAGTAATTTTTAATTAAAATTCACCTTTTTTTCACTATTCATCAAAACATGAAACTTATCACACAAATACCAAAAATTAAATCAATGTAATTTTTGATATTATGCTTTCAAATAATATGTTTTTTTAAAATATAATTTATAAAGTGTCTAAAACTATATTTAAAATAAGTGCGCCATCAAAAGGCTGTAAAATTTTCTTTTAAAAAAAATATAGCCTTTTAATGCATAAAATTGGATTTATTAATATCTTATGCCAAAAAAATAATTTAAATGAATGTAAAAACTTTTTTTTAAATATTTAATATATAAATTTCATAATTTTTTTTAATACTATTCATTCCCACCAATTTAACAGCTAGTTTATAATAATATTTAAATGTTCGTTTAAGTTGGGCGTCACATGAAGTTTAAGATTTCAAAAAGATTAACTTTAAAAAGACATATATCATAAAATCTTGAGGTGTTAAAACTAATTTAAATAAGAGTAAAATAAAATGTCCCTTACATAGAACTCTCTATATAAGGGTAAAAATGGGTAACCCTTACGTAAAATAATCTATATAAGGGTAAGTGGGGATTACCCTTATATAGACCACTCTATGTAAGGGTAAATACAAATGAATCCTACACAGAACACTCTATTTAAGGGTAATCTAGGATGACCCTTATGAATAATGTTTCTATTTAAGGTTATCCTATTAACCAAAAGTTTTTATAAAATTCATAATTATTCTTTATTTTCCATATTATCATCATAACATGTAAGTTTTTACCAATATAACACATGGTATTACTCTAATACCAATGTTAGTATTTAAAAAACCATAATAAAAATTGTTAGAATATAAAATAGTGATCAAATTCCTTACTCAAGGATCTCCAATATTTTTTTAAACTACATATAAAAATGAAAATGAAGAAGTATGTAAATGGAGTACTAATCAACAATTATGAATTTTAATCCTTTAATTATCATTATATGGTTTTATAAAGATCACTATATGAAAAAAATGTCATCCCACCTCTAAAGGTATGGGTTGAGCTGAATGAAACATCTTATGTGTGGGATTATCTATCCTCCACAATGTTCTAGCATCTTAGGATTCAAATGAGGTATGAGAAAGAGAGAGGTTCTAGTTTTGGTTAAGATTGACAAAACCTCATTATACACAACCACAACTCACTTACATTTCATGTAAGTGATATATATATATTCACAAGAGGAAGATCCTTGGGCACTGTATTATTTATTCATGCATTATAAAACATGAATAAATTATACAACTTGTTCATGTATTATATATATGAATAAAACTCCTCCCAAGTGTTTCATCTTATGTAATAGTTATTTTAGAAATATCCATCATGAAGTAATAGTTAGAGTAAAATCTAAATGAACGATATCTAATTTCATACATGCCTTAAGAGTGGAGGAAATAAAATTAAAGGCATTGTTTCATGCCACATTTCAAAATTCAATAAAATATAGCCTATTGTATCATATACAAAATGATTTAAAGGACACTAAATCCATAAACACTTCCTATTAGGAGTTAATAATTTGAATTTTTAGCTAAGTAACTGATGCATAGGGTTCCAACTCAATACCACCCCAATTCAAATTTTAATATGGATCAAATTGTACTTTTTTAATAACATGGAAGCAAACACGAATTGATATTATTCAAGGATGAAAAACTGATCGATATGCCACATTACCAATCTTATAAATAATTTCAAAGGTCCCAATATACTCAAAGAAAAATACCCCTTCTTCCTCAGCCGATAATGACCAAACTGAGGTGAAACCATTAAAAACACCCTATCACCAACAGAGAATTAAAAGGGATTACATTGATGATATAAAAAATATGATGAATCTATGTGGTTACCAATCATCTCTAGATAGTATAAATTAATATGGTTTTCTTCTATATGAAAATTGACCCTATAAGATAGGTTTCACTGAACTTGGCCCTATAGAGAATAGAATGACATGGTCTACCTTATAGTGGCTCAAAAAGATCAATATTAATTGAATACCCATAGATATTATTATAGGTATATTTAACTAAATCACGATGGGTGTCCCATGAGCCTAATAAGTCTAAGATACACACACAAAGAATATAATCTAAGATTTAGATCACCTATTCCATATGGCCATCTTTCTGTGGATGATAGACTATACTCAACCTTACCTAGGAGACTATATCCATATGGAGGAATTTTCAGAATTGGGAGGTAAACTAAGGATCTCTATTAGAAACAATTATAAAAGGTATGCCGTGTAACCTCATGATATATTAAAAATATAGATTACTATGAAGTTCCAACATATCAGTGTCCTTGATAGGAATAAAATGAGTGGAATTTGTTATCTAATCATTCATGACTCATATAGAATTTCTTTCCCTAAAGGGTACGAGGAATCCTAATAAATAAATATATGGAAAAATCATCCCACTTCTAGATCATCATGGGGATTGGTTGGAGACAACCTATAATGGAATCATGGGTATAAAAACTAACAATATCCACACATAAAAAAGTTTTCCATTTTTTTTGTAAATTCAAATAAATCAGACAAACTTTATTTCTGTGCATGTGTCTCCTAAAAAAATATGTTAAATAATAAATCAATTATATAATATAGTGAAACTATATTGTGGGTTGGTTATAATGGTGCTCTGTGGGTGTTGATAAAAAAGTAGGGGTGGTGTGTGTGATGTCTAAGGTTTACAGTAATAAAAAATTTGATTTGGAAATTTGGATTTACCCTTAAAAGGGTGTTTGTAAAGGTTCCATTGTATAATTAAATTAAGGGGATATTTCTCTTCAAATTATAAATTCATACATGAAATATTTTAATTTTAAAATCTTTATGTTCTTAAAAAATGTTTTCAAAATTCCCATATTATATTCTCAAAAACCCTATTGTAAGGGTATCCATATTTAAAAATTATTTAATGTATAAAATATTTTCAATTCAAAGGTTGGTTTTAAATTTTATGTAAGGGGAATACTCTTTAAAGGCTATTATTTTATAAGAAAAATGGGATTTTAAATGAAAACATCATTTCATAATTTATCATTTTTTTGTGAAATTTGTTTAAATTATTTATATTTTAAAAATAAAATTCCATCTTAATGGGATTTTGTTTTAATTAATTCTAATTTTAATTTTTATCTTAAAGAGATTAAAATAATCATTTTAGGTTTAAATATGTATTCATATATATCATTTTATGTGAATAATGTTTTTATTAAAACATCTATTCTCCTGGAAGTAATTTTTTATTCATGAATTATCTTCTTTCATGGATACCATTTATGTTTGATTTATTTTATATCTATTTAAAATTGTATTCTGATTGGAATTCCATATATGTTTTACATTATCTTTGTCCAGAGTTTTATTACCATTAATTTTAGTTTCTTCTTATTCAATATTAAAATATCTATAAATATATATACACACATATATACACACATATATATACATATACATATACATACATATATACATACATAAACACACACACACACACACACATCCATTGTCATAGTTTAAAAATATGATTGAAAACTTTAGTGGAAAATGGAAATATCTAAATGGTTTTATTAAAACTTGATGCTTGTACTTTTTAAACATGAAGAGTAATGGGGATTGAATCCAAAAATAATGGGATGTTGTACTCAAATATGGTTATATTATATAAAACCATAAATGTTTCAAGTCGAATCATAGTTTTTTTCCAAGATTTTAACGTGGTTTTCTAAAAAATAACTGTATTAATTTTAATGAGAAATAATTTCTATGTATTCCAATATTTAATAATTTGTTATTTGTAAGAGATCCCTTGTTTTTATTAAAGGATTTATTTTTTAGGAAAAGTGTTTTTATTATTTTAAACTTTATTAAAAAAAGTACTTAAAATTTATTTTAAATTTTGGAAAACTCTTGATGTATTTTTAAATGAAAAAATGGATTTTAGGTTTAAATTATGTTTTATTTCAAATACTTTTTTTTTCAGTTTTTGAATAATTTTTTTTTTCAAATTTTTTTTATAGTATTTTCAAAAAATGAAAAATTCTATTTTAGACCACTTATTAAGCCATTTACTCACCATAAGTTTTAAAATGTCTTTCATAGGGATGTTTATGTGTAGAAAAATCCTTGGAGTCAATACATGATTATTTTTTTAGTCAGAGTGGAGACAAAATTGTCTTAAAAATATTTAAATTAAAAAATGTATATTTGACCGAAATAGTTTTTGATTAAATTTTCTTGATATTCAAAAGATAAAAACCTAAAAGATACCCAAAATGAAAGATCCTAATTTTTTTTAGTGTTTTTAAATATTTTATTAAAAAAATAAAACTTTTATAGCACTAGACCCAGGAGCGCGGTTTTATGGAATTATATTCAGTATCAAAAGAAAGGTTTAAACAATATTGAATATTTGGATATCGAGGATAATTTAAGATTTATAAAATTTATTTTGATGTTTTGGTGATTGTATTTTTAGGTGAATATTAATATTTAACACCCTATGATCTAGGAAAGTTGGTTTCAAGGAAAATATGAGTGGTATTTAGTAAACTTTATGAGAATGATAATTAGGAAAATGGTTATTTTTATAGAATTTAAGTAGGAAGTAATACTTATCTTAAAAAATTAAGTTATTAAATGTTATAATTTTAAGGATTGGATAAAATATATGAGGTTAATGATATCAAATTACCTTTATCTCTCCACCAGATAATATACTTACAATCAATATTGAAAAGAATTAATCCCATGATAAAAAACCTTTTTACAAACTAAAACTCACTTAATAATAGTTATATAATATATCAAATACCTCCTCTATACCTTGAAATCACCATTGGTCATGGACCATTTTAACCAATTGTAAACTACCAATTCTTTCATTTCTATTTACAAGGGAGGTATTCATAAGGTATTTTTTTTATTATTTTAACATGTTCCAAGATTTTAATGCCTATGATGAATTTAGAATGGTCATAGAAGAGGGGAACCCTTATGTACCCTATATGTACCTAGTTTTAACCTATTTTATTTTTGAAAATATAGTCACTATTCTTAGAGGTCTGTTAATTTAAAGCTTCAAAATAGTCTTAATCATGCTATGTTTTCAAGATAATGTCCTTTCCGATATCTTAAAAATATATTTTATAAATGACCGATTCATAAAATTTCAATATTAATACCATCAATATGATTAAATTTATGTGATATATCTTTGGATAAAGGAAATAGAAAATCTAGAAAAATTCCAGAAGCATTACAACACGACATGGATCATATTCCTTTTTGAACGACTCAAAAATGATGTACCTTGGTAAAAAGGGATAGGAATTGTAGAATAATATACCAAATATTGTAATAGAATCACAATATTTCTTGCAACAATGTTAGGGTCAATTTAAATTATGATGATGAAATTTATATAGGGAGAGGGAAATTTAACACCCCGAGACATTTCATTATCTATCCTTTAAATGAGTATTTATTTTAATGAATTTCAATACTATTAAAAAAACTAATTTAGTACTGATTTTCTAAATGAATTTATAAAATATAACATATAAGAATTATTATATTAATTCCATAATAATTTAAAAAATTATGAAAACTAGACTACAATGTCGAACTCAAAAACCAACATCCCACATGAATTATAAGCCGATCAATACATGATGATACAATAAATATAGCTTACCATAAAAGAAAATAATAATGTTATAAAGAAATAACATTTATAAATATAACTAAGAACACTAGTGGAAAATAACTGAAAAGGAACATAGAAACAACAAGGATAAATTATGAATCATTATGATCAACCATGAGAAGTGTTACTCCAAAGATTATCATAGAGAGAATGAAAACAATTGAAAATATAGGAATTATTTTCATAAATTGAAAAAAGTGATGTGTAAAAATGGTATTTAAAGATAAAAATAAGGGAAATATGACCCTTAAAATATTAGTTTAACTACCATTAGTAGCATTAGAGTGAAATTAATACAATTTTTTTGCTGATAAAAAGTGAAATAATTTATACAAATCCATATGTAACATGTTTTTATTTTAAAATATTCCCTTAAATTCATATTAGTATTAACGTGGTTAATTATTTATGAACATAAGGATAATAAAATTAATTATTTGTAACTAAAAATTACTTTATGATAAGTGTTATCAATTAATAAATATATATTTTAATACAACATTTAAAATTATAGACATTATGGAAGAATTTAAATATGGATGAAAGTTGATTATTTTAACATAAAGTAAAAATATATTATTAATAAAAATATAGTACCAATAATAGTACATTAATTTGAAATAAATATGTAATATAGTTTGTGAAATATAAATATTAATAATAAATGAACACAATTAACCATAAATTCCACTAGTTGTAACCATTAAGAGACATAAATGATATGGCATAGGGTTGGTTTGAAATTATTAAAAATTAAAATAAATATATAATTAAAAAAATAATGATAAAAACAATGAAAATCTTTAAAATGAATTATATAAAATTTATTTATAGTTATTATAGATTTATGATTATATAATAAAATTATAGTTACAAAAATTATATGCAGATTTAATTAAAACTATATAATCAAACTATAATTTCAAAAAATTATAATTCAATAGTGGATTAGAAATATATATATTTGTTTAGGTAGAATTTAGATTAGATTATAATTAAATTAGTAATTATAATTTTATTAGATTAGTAATTTATAGATAATAAAATATTTAAAATTTTAATTAGAAAATGGGGTTATAGTTTTATAAATAATAATGGATGCTTTTTAATAAAATATTTAATTTATAGAAAAAATATTCTAACACCTACAGTTAGCCCTCAACCAAGCCACAAGCCACATGGTACCCTATAGGTCCATATAAGAGGAAAGTCAATTTGGTGGAGGGGTGAAGGATTCACTAGAATGAGGCGACATCGGTGGTGGATATGAGTCCCTTAGCTCCAATCTATCTTATTATGAGCCGATAATTAGGTGATATATCTTATTAATCAACACTAGGATCCCAAACTTTTTGATGTTTTATTGTGTAATTAAAACACTATTCCTCCACCTTAAAAACTTAAAAATATACCAATGACCATCTGATATGACCAATAGGGCCTCCCAATCACTCTGAGTTAATGCCACTCTATTTTTATCTATGATGATTGTTTGATTTTAACTACATCAACATCTTCCTCAAAAGAGGAAGGTTGTAGGTCATTGGGATGTAGGCCTATAAATACATAGTGTATCAGGAGGAATTGTTCCTACTTATGGCATAGAAAGATGAGGCTCTCAGAGATATGGTTGTAGCCTAGGTCATCTCTTACCTTCTTCTAACTACTGTGAGTATCCACATGTTTGATATATATATATATAACAAATTATATGTAAATATGTGCATACTAAAATATAATTAAAAATAGATAGATGTGAGACATGTAAGGAAGAGACAACACTACCTCCTTTTTTGTATCCTAGGAATTTCATTTGGTGAAATATAAATGTGTATATTACTATTTTGATAACCACATAGTCATGTTAGAAAAAAGTGATGTGTAAAGAATGAATAGTTCGGAAAATTAACTATATATACAAATTAAAAGTTTTATCAGCTTTGTAGAATTTCAATTAAAGAAAACAAAGCTCATTCCTAATCACGAGTCTCCTTAAATAGTACGTTAAATAATAACTCAATTATATAATATAGTGAAAATACACTGTGGGTTGGTAATAAAGGGACTCCTCATGTATTCATAAGGGGGGAGGGGTTATGTGTGTGATGTTAAAGGTTTATAATAACAAATAATCAGAGAGTTAGTAAGGGAAGTTTTTGAGTTACCCTTGAAAGGGTGTTTAACAATGTTTCATAATAGAATTTTGGTAAGGGGAAATTTATCTTAAAATTGTAATTTCATGTATGAATTATTTTAATTTTAAAATATTTATGTTATGGAAAAATGATTTCAAAATTTAAATATTAAATTTAAAAAACCTCTTGTAAGGGGATCCCATATTTCATAATTATTCTATTTATAAATTTTTTTCAATTAAAATGTTGTTTTTAGTTTTTTAATACAAGGAATCCTCTTTTAAAGCTATTATTTTATGTGAAAAATGTTTTTATTTTAAAATGGAAACCCTAATTTCATAATTCATCATTTTATGTGAGATTTGTGTAATTTTTTTCTACTTATAAAATAAAACTTCATCTTTAGACATTTTGTTTTAATATGTTCTAATTTCAATGTTTGTCCCAAGATGATTAAAATCATCATTTTATATGTAACTCTATTTTAATATGTATTTTTTATGTGAATAATATTTTTAATAAAACATGTATTCTCTTGGAAGTAATTTTTTCTTCATGAATTTTCTTCTTCCATGGATGTTATTTATGTTTGATATATTGTATAACCATGTAATATTTTATTCTGATTATCTTTCCAGATATGTTTTACATTATCTAACTCTAGTGTTTTATTATCATGAATTTTAGTTTCTTCTTATAAATTATTAAAATATCTATCTATCTATGTATAGACACCTAAATAGACACACACACATACACACTTATATATATATATATGTCAATTGTCCTAGTTTTAAAAATATGATTTAAAACTCCAGTGAGAAATGTAAATCTCCAAAATGTTTCATCAAAATCCAATGCTTATACTTTATAAAAATTATGGGGTATATGGAGTGAACACAAAACTTAAGGGTTATTTCTCACAAATATAGGTAGACCCTGTATAACAATCAATTTTTCATGTCACCTCATGATTTTTTTGAAGGTTATAAAATTATTTTTTGAAAAATAACTGGCTTCTTTTTAATAATAAATTATTTATATATATTCCAATAGTTAATATTTTTTTATTTATAATACAATACTTGGTTTTATTCAAGGATTTTTTAAGAAAATTAGTTTTATCATTTTAAAGTGTCTTAAAAAAGTTCTTAAAATTTATTTTTTATTTTTGGAAAAATATTTACGGTTTTTTAAATTGAAAATTAGATTTTTTGTTTCAAAAATATTTTATTTAAAATAAAGTTTTAATTTTTTAAAGGAAATTTTTTCAAATAATGTTTTATAGTATTTTTGAGAAAAAGGGTAATTTGATTTTGAAACCCCTTCCAAATCAATTAGCCCAACCCAAGTTTTAAAATGTTTTTTCACAAGGAAAATGATGAGTAGAATACATTTTTTTTCGACACATGATTATTTATTTTATTAAGAGTGAAGCAAAAATTTTCTTAGAAGTATTTAGATTCAAAAAATTTATTTTTTATTGAGGTATTTTTTTGTTTAAATTTTCAGGATCCTATAAATGTCTAGACCTAAAAAATCCTTAGAATATAATACTATATATTTTTTATTATTTTTAAATATTTTATTTAGAAAAAAATATAGTTTGTATATTTCAACAATCGAGAACATGGGTTTGGGGTGTCACATAACCCAATGACTTCTGCTACTCAAACATAATCTATTAATAAGTATAGAATTGAGATACCAAATTTACTATGTCATGACTTATATGCTGTGACATAAATCAACATTTCATATCATAGTATATCTTGGTAGTGATAAGATAAATAAAAAACTAAGATCAATTTAAATCATCCATAATGACCCATATCATCATCAATTGAACCACAAAATAGATTTTAAAGAAAAAGGATCCTAATGAAGATAGATACCACTCACTAGTGGTCCCCCACCATATATAGTTTCTCGGATACATAGACATGTATTACCCATACTTCTCTTGGTGAAAAAAATTAAGAAGAGAAATTACTATCTAAATAAAAGTAATGAATACACTCCCTTATTCATCTATTGAATCTGAGTGCATATAATCCAAAGTCCCATAAAATACCATTCATCACCACAATCTATTAGGTACTGAGAGGGAAACATTATACTGAGGTAATTTGCAATCAAATTTCCCTTTCTTGGTATGTAGGCAATATAAAAATAAAATCCCTAAATACATTCCACCCATTTCCATTGCTGAAGATTAACACTCTTTTGGGAGAAGAAATACCTTAATTTTTTTGATTTGAATAGACTATGTATCTCTACCCAAAATGATAATTGTGCAAAAAAGTAAGGTAATACATCACAATTGTGAGTTCAGGGTCATAGGTATGGTAGTTATTTTCATCTTCTCAAATTTATCATGATCTAATCACCACTATGTGACCAACCTATATAAGAACACACCCTATACCCAATATGATGAATCATAGTAAACAAAATAAATTTTAATAGCATCATGTATAATCCAAATTGGATCTAAATTTAACTAATACTTTAACTCTTCAAATAACACATAATACTCCAAACTCCACAAGAACATCACCCATTTTTAGTTGAGTGTTTTCGGGGGTGATACAAGTTGAGAAAATTATTTCAAGAACCATATCAATATCCCAAAGAAGTTTTTAATTTCAAAAACATTATTGGGATCCTCCCAATACATCATAGATCTGGATATATTAGGATTGACCATGATACCCTATTTCAATACCACATGCACCAAAAACTTTATATCTTAGAACCATAAACATCACTTGGATAATTTAGTAAATAGGAAGTGATCTCACATGGTTCCAAAAACAATTCTTAAATTAATTTCATGATTCAACTTTGACTTAGAGTAAATCATAATGTCATCAAAAAAATACCATGATGATGTTTTTTGGATAGGAATGGAATATTTGGTTCATGAGTGTCATTAAGACTATAGAAGCATTTTTTAACTTGAATGAAATTGTTATATACTCTAAATGTCCCTACATTATTTGAAAATAATTCTTAGGAACAAAAAACTCTCTCACCTTGAGATGGTGATAGATTGAATGAAGACCAATCTTGGAAAATAACCTTCCACCTTAAGTTGATCAATGATTTTCTCAATACGATTCAAGGGGAATTTATTCTAGATTATAACTTTGTTTACATTCTAGTAGTCAATAAAAATATAAAGGGGTTTGTTTTCTTTTTTTTTTATAAAAAAATGACTGGGGAGGCCCATAGGGACACACCAGGGAAAATAAATTCTTTACCTTCTAAGGCATCCAAATGAATATTTAATTATTTCAACACTATGGGAGACATAAAATTTTAAGAGAGAGATATTGTCTATGTCCCTGAAACTAGATTAATAGATAACTTTACTTACCTCTTTAGGGAGAAGCCTGAGAAATCATCTAGGAATACCTCTGGAAATTCCCTAACTATGGGTGGTAACTTACTCCTATAAAATTAATCATTATCTTATAATAAAATAGAATACACATGATATATGATATTTCTTAGTTCTGTAAGAGAATTTCCTTCTCAACAGGGCCATGGATCCCATTCTCCCTATAAAACTCAGGCGCTCCCTTTGAGGATGGTGAAATTCACTCTCTAATAGAAACAATTAATATAATCTTTACAAGCCATCATCAAATCCATCCACAAGATTACATAAAAAATATACATTTTCAAGATGATAAAGTCCCTTACCAACTCAAATTCTAATATAGCGATGACACACAAAGGAAATTAAAATCCTCTTTATTTTCTATAATAGGAGTGAATACCTCTATAACATAGGTCATGATATCAATAAGGAGTTTCAATAATTTTATAGTATGATAAGGTATACAAGAGTGGTATACACCAATATTAAATAAAGTATATTCTATAAATGAAGTAATAATAACAATACCTCTTATTTTCATGGCCCCAACCTCATATTCCACCAGTGCCGAATCCAATGCATGAATCTACTTTACTTCTAAATGATCATGAGATATTCCATTGGCCTGGGGCTCTACCATGAGCTAAATATTCCCATACAAAGAACCATTCATACCCCCACACCCATGAGGATGGGGTCCCATAATTTAGGAGGCATCAGGATGTACTATGGATCTCCTGGGTTCTAAAGAGACTACACTACTCTAGGGAGGTTGGCTTATAATAATATATAGATATGGACCCATGTATGCATAAATTAAATGACTTGGGTGACACCATTCATAAAGACCACATATATCCCACCTTATTACACTAATGGTAGAAAACTAACCCACCACTTGTAGTTTCCATCACTTAATATTGGAGTTGATGTCTATGTTTGTTTCCACTGCATTTTCATATTTATTCTCACTTCCACTTATTCTATGAGGAATAATCCTTAACTTCACTAGTAATGAAAGGAACTATAATTAGTCTAGTCATCACTTCTTGGTCAATCACTACCATTATAGCTAGATTAATAACCTCATCATAGATATTAGTCATTAATAAGACCTATGATCAAATTTCGGGTCACATACCTATATTCAAGTGTTAGGTTTTTTTCTATTTATTTAAAATTATTTTAGTAGAAAAGTGCACAAATTTAGTGAACAAGATCATATATTCCATGACTGACCAATTCCATTGGTAGATATATATAATAAAACTTGAGATTTAGATAAGGCCAAGGTCTCAACATAAAATTGATGAGTCAATATCACATTAAAATAATTCCACTTTAAACTATCACACAAATTTTCCAAAATATAATAATTCCACGACATATAACTATGATCTTAAATAATAAAGGTTTTACACACCACTTTAATAAAATTAGAGGACCTAATAAATTAAAATATCTATTTAGTCCTTTATAAAAATTCCGCAACTTCCTGAGGATTATTTATTCCCCAGAAAGAGGGAGTCTTATGCTTGGGGAATTTCTAATATTGATCCTTATCATGAGATAAAACAAATTACTTAAATTGAGAAGGGAATAAACCTTCTTATTGCTCCATTGGTCAAATAACCTAGACCAATTACTCAAAAAGGTTCTGATCAAATGGTGGATTTTCTCAATGGAAGTTATCCAAAACCTCCTCAGGTGAGTTTATTGGGGGTATTCTTAAGAGAGTGACACTATACAAGAAAAATAAAGGAAGAAAACCATAGAAAAAATTAACCAAAAATGAATCAAGCTAATAACATTTATAATTTTTGGTTCCTAAATCATAAAAGGGAGAGAATAATAATTACAATTTTCCACAACCCTCAAATCATGTGCACAATCTACAACTTATGAACCATAACCTATAGAAAAGTCAAACCCAATAAAAAATTCAAATTTTTTCAAGGATACCCACATCCCATGATTACTTAAGGATCATCAAGATGAGTATTTGATAGACACTCCCTCAAAAATATAACCATTCAGTCCTGACAATCCAATCTCCAGTCTATCCAAACTTCCCACACATCATAATAAAACTAGGATCTGATACCATTTTTTCATAAACTATGTAACACTACTATATTAGAATATATTTCTATTTAAATAAATTTAATTTCTTCGATAGCTTTCATTACATGCAACATCAAGTTTAAACAAACCATGATATACTATTTAAATATTTTAATTTAATACAGACATTAAATTAGTGGGCATGATTGGGACTAAATAAATTATAAAAATTATATGGTTTACACATGTATAAAATAAATTTATTATTTATCAATTTATTTTAAATAAAAATAAAAATAATTTGAAAGTAAAAGTAATGTTTTTCTAAAAAACTATTTTTATGCAAAAAAAGTGTTTTTATCTTAATAAATTTAATTGGTCACTTTTTTAATTAATTTTAGGATATATATATATATATTATATTCAATCAAATATTTTACTATCTATACAATATTTTTTCTAATCATGAGATAAGAATAAATCGTGTTTTATTTTCTAAAAATGGGTTCATCCCATTTTGCATACTTAATTTGAAATTTTTTTTGAAATTTTTTTAAAATTTATTTTAAAAAATAAATATCATTTTTAAAGAAAAATATCAAAATTATCTTAGAGTTATTTTTTGTGAATTTTCTAAAAAGATTAAATTTTCAACGAATAGTGGAAAATACCTATTTTTATTAAAAACTTCCTTTTCATTTAAAGTATTTAAAAATTTAGATCTTGATTTAAAATGGTTTAAAAGAAAAATTAGCTCAATTATATTATTATTAATCCAATTTAGGTCATTGAAATAAATTTAATGTTTAATTTTGATATAATTTTTTTAATATTTTTGGATTTTTTTCTTTGTAAAGTCGTTTTTAGTCACATCTATGTGTTTAATTTTTAATTAAATCTTACCAATTATGTGAATTTAATTTGGGAAAAAATATTCCATATTTTTAATCTGAATAATTAATATTATATAATAGGTTAAACATAATTTTTGGTAATAATTAATATTAAAAACATTAAAAATTAATTTCCGTACTTAAGGTTAAAACGTGTTTACTAGGGGTTAAAATAAAAAGATATGGGTTAAAATGACCTAAAAATTGTTTCAAATAATATTAAATGAAAGTATTTTTACCTTATATTATATAATGTTTTATAATATTTCTTATACTAAGTACTTAAAAAATTATTCAACCATTATGGTGTAATAAAACACATATATAACATATAATAAGTTTTTTTATATTAATTTCATGAGGTGTATCTATATCTCTCTCCATCAAATGGGAAACGAAACCGTCGATCATGTGTACGAAGGACTACCAACTCGCAAACTGATATAATTTGTTTTCCATTACCACCTCTCATGGTTGGAGATAACGATGGATTTAATTTTTATATATGATATATTTGAAATATTTATACTCTTTTAATTATAATATCCCATATAAATTCTAACCTTCTAATTTTTTGGAAAATGATAACGTCGCTCATGCATACGTGTGGAATACCGCCTCCACGAAGCGATGTAGTTCATTTTTTCCTTTTATATTTTACATGGATATTAAAAAGGATATATTTAATGAATATATATGATATATATGAAATAAAAATTATTCATTAAAGGTTATATAATATTTTAATTTCTTTTGTTCCATTCTTCAAAGAAATGAAAATAACATTTATGTGTACGTACGACCTACCGTCTCCATGAATACTATAATTCATTCTATATCTCTAACTTTTATAGATTAATCTAAATAAATATATTATTAATATAAATTATATTTATATCATAGTTAAAATTATAGATATTATGCATCCATTATCAATGAAAATGGACCTCAAATACCCAGCCAAAACATAAATGAAAAATGAAGTAGTTGTTAGCCGAAACATAATTTTAACAAGGAATTGTCAATAATATATTAATAAAAGGTCACAAGTAAATCATATATGGAATGATATATATGATTATAGTTCTTTAATAGTTTTATAATAAACATATATTTATTATATATTAGGTTTTAATGTGTATGAATAAATTGTAGACTTGAGGTAAGGGATTTTTTTCTCACTTTAATTTCCATGTGACACATACCACATTCCCCACTTATTTATTTTCTATGGTGTATATAATTCTCATTAATATATTTTATAACTCTTATAATGAATATTATGGGATATAAACATCTATATAATTTTCTTTATTTCAAGGATCTTATTATTCGAAAGTTACCAAATTGGTAAATGTTTTATGTTTGAATCTCATTATTTTTTGGGATTGTATGTGATTATGATTCCAATGATGAAATATTATGAAATATATATATATATATATATCAATAAACTCATTTATTTTCTTATAATATGGTTATTTTTTTGGGAGTAAAAGTTTCCCTTTCATTTTCCCTCTTTAAGTACTCAAGATACCGATTAAATGTTTTTAATAAAATTCGACATTATGTATCTATTTGGTAAAAAATCCATTTTATTCCATGGAAATGTTTTCTAAAAGTTTTTTAAATAATTCTTTTACAATTATAAAATTATTTTTTAAAATAAAGTATTACCCATGTTTGAATTTTTACAAAATTATTTAAAGGAATCTTCTATTCTTTTTTATAATAAGGCTATTTTGAATTTTTATTAAAAATGTGAAAGCAATCTTTGTTTTAATGTATATAGAATGAATGGTATTTGCCAGTATATTGACCAATAAATAATTTAATGACTACATTTTATGTTTCTAAGGTTTATTTCAAATAAATTTTATTCATTAACATGTTGTAAATTTTAGATTTTAAAGAACTGATTTCAAAATAGAAAGGATATTTTCAATAAGAAATGTTTCAAGTGATATTTAAAAATAATTTTCCATATAAGATTAAATACATGGATTTTAATTAATATTTAATATTTATATTATCCAATGATTCCATCCTTATTATTTCATTGTATTATTTATGATTATTATGACAATATGTTCATGAAAACCATTTCTTTTCCATGGGTTATATTATGATTAAATGTTTATGAAATCTATATAATTTAAATGAGTTATTTTATGATGAATGTTTTATTATATTGTGGCACAAAAATGTATGAATTATGGTATGGGTGGTACCTATATCTCCCTCTAATTCATAGGGTAGTAATTAATGTTTTATGAGATCAAAGGGTACAATGGAGGTTATTCCAAGCCCGACAAAAGAGGGTGCACATGATGTTATACCAAGAACAAAATAAGAGGGTACACAGAAGGTTATCCCATTACCAAAATAATAGGGTACATGAGAGGTTATCCCATTCCCTAATGAGGATACCCATGAGTTTTTTCCAAGCTTGAATAAGGTACATGGGTTGCTATCTCAATCCTAACATGTTAGAAATGTCTTGGTGGGTAGCGTTGAAATAATATTTTATATGATTATGTGTATAACAAAAATATATATCTTATTACAATTTTATTCTCTCATGGATTATTTTATTCATTCATTATTCTTGTTTTATGAATTTATAATATTTATTCCATGACTAAATTTTATGAGTTAAGATATATATGGTACAGTTTTAAAATGAGTTTCTCATGTTATCATACCCTTATGATCATGTTATATCAATATCTTCCTTCTTTACCATTACTGAGCATCTGAGCTCACACTTTCATATGTTTCCTTTCCCCATATTATGAATAAAGGTATTATGTATGATATATAAAATAAGGGTTCTAGTTTTTAATAACTTAATGGGCGATGATGTAGTTCACTTATGAACTAATTGTTTATGTATCCAAGTTTTCAAAGGAACTATACCTAAATTATTTTGGAATGGATCATTATGTTATGTAATGATTATTCATATAATAATATATGATATCTATGTATGAAAAGTTTGGGTTATTATAGTTGGTATCAAAGAAAGTTTTAGCTAACCATTGGAAACTTGGTTGAGAAAACTTTAGTTAGATCCCTAGGGATATGTCTAAGTATAAGTCTATAGATAATTCAGAGTATAAGAAAATGTCCTTTAATTTTGGTGAAGCATTGAACAAGTGGTTTCCAAGAAATTAAATCCCTGTATGTATACTAAAAGTGGACTTGGATCTAGAATATCTATACCCAAGGGTAATAAATACAGAAAGGTAGCATTGGGATTTGACTCAAATTTCACCTGGTGAATGACAATGGAACTTTCTGTGCACCTAGTTTAACATTCATGGGGGATATGTTTTGTAGGTTTATAAAATATTTATGATCCATAATAAAAGATTTTAATAATGACCATAAATGACCTAGGTTAAGCCTAAAGTTTCATAGATTGAAAAGAAGGTATCATGATTTTGACACTTATAAGTGATTTTTTATAATTACATGGTTCCCCACTCCAATTTTTGTTTCTTAAATTGTATATTTTTTAATGAATATTGGGAACTAGTTGGATCTAGGAAAATGTTGAATATGATAGAGAATATTTTGATGAGTAACCATATGAAAACTCATGTCTTTATTAAACATTTAATTTATGATTTATTATATAAGATTACACATAATACAACCTTAAAGATTGATAAGTCTATTTTATTTGGTAATTAGGTACATTAAATAACAAATTAAAATAGGTAATAAATTATATTTATTTAAAACTTCCTTAACATTTTCATAGTATTCCTTTGTACTTAAAACTGTATGGGATAACCTTGGGACATACATAAGAAAGGGGTCTTCTATAAAGTCTTGTAAGGGAATAAACATGTAATAACATGAAAAAATTAACAAATTTAATACAATAGGCATGTAAATGGGGTATGAAATACGTGAGAATCATAAAAATGAATAATGAGGCATGATATATCTTGATAACATGATTAAAAATTAGAAATGTTGCAACAACTTTAAACATGTAATCATAAATATAGGTCAAGGATAACCACCAAGTAATCATGACAGAAATTTTTTATGATGGATTAGGTTCACTCCCCAATCTATTTAATGAAGTATCATAAGACTAAAAAATTCCCCAATGTATTGGATCACTATATAATTTTGGGTTCACCCATCATTTTCATTTCATTCACTCGCATAAGTGTGCCGTAAAGATCATACAACATGGAATAATTTTTAATCACATTTTATTCCATGATTAAGGAGGGTGGAAGAAATACATTTAGATCCAAAATAAAATAAATATGAGTTAATAAAGGTGAACATCCTTGATAGGAAATGGGTATGGGTATTCATTACACATTTTTTTAGCATAGAAAATCACGGTGAAATTTCGGCAGCATGAAGTGGGCATATAAATGTTCATGGAAGGGATTAATGAGAGTGAAAGGGTATATAATTATTAAAGAATTATAGGTTAAGTAATGGGGATATTGGATTAAATATAAAAACACTATGAAATGGAGATAAAAGTCATAATATAATGAATATTCTTGAATAAATAGGATAAATAGAGGATCACTTACTAAATTTCAGTATCGTAATGGGTGTACATAAAGTTTCATGGGAGGGATTAATGACAGTGAAATAATTATATCATCCCATTTAAATAAAATATTATAGTAATAGGGTTATTTGAAAACATATCCTAAACAACCAAAAATGGAAACTAAGAGGCATGACATAAAATAGGTGCTTGAATAAAAAGTAGAGAGGGTGATCCCTTACCTTGAGAATGTGACTCCAAATTCTTTAGAGGAGCCTATTGAGAGCTTGGGGGAACCATGGGAGTAATCTAGAAAGGATAAGTAAGATTAAAGATGTTGTCTAAGATTTTTTGAGTGTATATTAATGAGATCTTGGGTGAGGTTATATAGGAAAAGAGGGGGGGGAGGGTTCTTTATTATTTCTTAAACATAGGTTTTTGGACTCTATATAATAAAGTAATCAAAACCAAAATCATTCAAATTTCTTCCTAATTATTTCTACCAAATAGGTTTAGTTTTAATTATTTTATAATTTGAAAGGACTTAATTATTAAAATATTTCCCTTGGTCATAAAGGATTTATAAAATCAACCGAATAAACATAAAATAAAATTATTTTAAAGGATAAAAATATATATGGTTGTGTATACCCTTAATATTATTTATTATATAACTTTTTGGGTATTATGAGGTCATAATACACATAGTATAATTATACCACATTTAATTTTTACCGAAAAATTCGACTGTCTCAGAAAATTATGAAAAAATCACCATTGGATAATTATGATTTTGAAAATAATATTTATTTTATCCAAATAATTTTATAAATATGTGAATTTATACTTTTAAATAATAATTGATATTAATTGAGAAATTTTGGGTTTTTTTGACAATAATAGTTTTCAAACCCATATAAAAATTACATTTGGCTTAATATACATAATAAAATAACTTATATTTAATAAAAATTATTTAATAAAAATATTTTGTTAACATATTATTTATTTCGAAAATAAATTAATTCATCAAATAAATATATTATTTGAAATTACATATTACCCAAAAATATAATTTTTGTTTTATCGAATCAAAATCCCAAATCATTTATAAAGTATAAATAATAAGAAGAAAATATATTCATCATTATATAAAATATAAATATTCATATTATTAGGGTCTTGATACATATACCCTTATTACACTAGAAAATTATATATGGGTAAGGTGCCCAATAGTTATATTTTCGTGGGGTGCTTTAGCATTTATGGTTTCAGCCATGATCTTGATGAGATTGAACATCTCCTGTAAATAGTTTCTATTATGCTTAAGTTGTTAGATCTTAGCTTGGGATTAGTCAAGGGAAAATTATAGAGATTATAACTCCCTTAGAAGATCTAATAAATGGGATTCATAGGGTATAATCCTACTAGTTGATCTCATCACTTACTTTATCCATATCAATTGGATTTATCAAAAACCTATATTTATACTAATCTTTCCTGAATGGACCGAAGGCCTCTTTTTTATTGATTTTTGATAACCCTCTTTTAAGGGATGAGAGGGAACCCTTACAAGTATCTTAGGCTTAGGTGATTACATTTCCTTTAGTCTTGATAGACATTACATGACCCAAAGGTCTCAGGGAATTCAACCAGACTATAACTACAAAGAACTGCCCCTTTCCATCATCTACATCGTGTTGGTAGCTATCCACCTTTGCAAGGATGTCTGGATAAGCATCCTGTGTAAGAACATGATACTCCTGATGGTGTAGCCATACCATCTCATTATTTACCAATCCATTTGGTTCTACTCTGGTGAGTGGGCCTGCTTTGAATCCTCTTTTGGTGCTTCTCCTTTTTTGTAGAGTCTATCTGGGGAAACCACATGTGGCCCGAAGGCCTTGAGGTGGCCCGAAAGCCTTAAAGGTGGCACAAAATCCCTACTAACCTGAAGGCCTAGGTGTCCCAAAGTCCTTAAAGACTCCAATCCCACACTAAACACAAAAAAGTACAACACCAAACAGTACCTACTAGAGTAACTTCTATAGTACCCACACAGTGCCTGCTACAGTACTATTATAGTACAACCTGAGTCTAATGGGTGAACTTAAGGATACCTCACCAAATCCGCTGAGGCTCATGTGTAATATTTATACTGATCTTATGATCACAGTTCAATGGATATATTATCAACAGTAATAACTATTATTGGTATTTAAAATCTGATAGGATATAATAAAACCAATGAAGTGCATGTATTTTCTATAACCATAATAAATAATAATAAATATAATTAAATCACAGGGGGAATTTAATTTATAAAAGTTTGGGATGTTACAATCTTTCCACCTTCATAAATCATGCCTTATAAATTTTCATTTCACATACTAAAACTAATAAGGGTAATTCTGTTTCATCACCTCCTCAAGTTCCCTCAACGCTTCTTCAAATTTTTGGTTTCTCCATAGTACTTTGACCAGGTGTATTGTCTTATTTCATTTAACTTTTTCTATACAATATAAGATATTCACCAGATGCTTCTCATATGAAAGATCATTCTCTAATGGGTACCACCAATGGATTAAGTATATGTGAGGGGTTTGATATGTACTTCCTCAAGATAGATACATGGAACACATCATATACTTGAGATAAGTTAGGTGGGAGTGCTGGTCGATAGGACACCACTCTGATATGATCAATGATCTCAAAGGTATTGATGTATCTTGGACTAAGCTTTCCCTTATTCAAAATATCATGACTATATTCCATTTAGATATGTAGAGGTATACATTATATCTAGCCTCAAACTCTAGGTCTGGCTGACGGTTGTCAGCATAACTCTTTTGTTGACTTTGAGCAACATTGATGTGCTGCTTAATGGTCTTGAACTTAATAATTTCAGGACATAAAATTTTACCTTCCCCAACTTCATCCCATAATGCAGGTGTTTTGCACCTCTTCTAATAAAGGGATTCAAAGGGAACCATTTGGATTATTGATTGGAAACAATTATTGTATGAGAACTCGACCATAAAAATATAATAATATAATCCTCTTTTGAAGTCAATTGATCATGATCTCAATATATACTCAAGTGTCTAGATAGTCTACTTAGACTGGACATCAGTTTGTGGGTGATAAACCGTGCTGAATTTCAACTCTGTATTTTGAGTATGTTGAAGAATCTTCTAGAACATAGAGGTAAATATTGGATCTTGACCAGATATAATTGATAGTGGTATTTCATGGAGCATAACCACTTCTCTAATGTACATCCTTGCAATTTTATTGAGTGATAAGTCCTATAAAATTGTAATAAAGTGATCAGTCTTTGTGAAAAGATCCACTGTAACACATATAACATTATCTTCTCATGATGTCTTCAGAAGATGACTAAAAAAGTATATAGTTATGTTTTCCCATTTCTATACAGGTAGGGGTAATGGTTTCATCATCACCTTGGATTTTTATTTTCAGAATTTACTTTCTAAGATATAAGACATCTTAATGTATATCTAACGATATCCTTCTTCATATTTTCCACCAACAGTTCTCTAGGAGATCTTTCTACATCTTTATGCTCCATGGATGTATGGAGAAGGTAGATCTATGTGCATCATCCAACAACTCCTTATTTAACATAAGATTTGATGGTACACATAGTCAAGACCCAAATATTACAACACCTTATTTATTAACATTGAAATAAATGGATTTCACTTTTTCTTATAGCCTCCACTTTCTTCTGAATTCCCAAATCATCTCTTTGAGCATCCCTTATCCTCTCCAGAAGATATAGTTGAGAAATAATTTGTGAAAGGATTGATGATGTGCCTTTATTTGTGATTCCCATGTACATACTTTTCAAGTCTAAGAAGATTAGATCCTTCTCAATTCTCATCAATAATAAAATTGCTGGATCTTTTCTACTTAGATATTTTTACACTTTATTTGATTTCCTAGGATAGTACTGGATCAAGCAGTTATAGTCCTTGATCAACTTTTACCATATTCATTGCAACATATTTAGCTCTTTTTGTGTGAATATATACTTAAATATATTATGATCTATATATATTTCACACTTCTAGACAAAGAGATAATGCGAATAGATTTTCAATGTGAATATCACTTCAACCAACTTGATATCATTAGTTGGGTATTTATGTTCACGAAATTTAAATTTCCTTGAATTATAGGATATTATTTTTTCATTCTGAATTAGCACACATCCTAATCACTTCTTTGAAGCATCTCTGTTTACCAAAAAAAGTTCTCCACTTGTGGGTAGTGTAAGTAGGGGTGTAGTGAAAAGATTATTTATCCAAATTCTACTATATTTGTTTCTTCAGCTTCTAAACTTCCACAAAATCCATTATATATGGATCCTTGGATAATGGAAATGCACCAGGTATACGCGCAATTGAAAATTCAACCTCTCATTTAAGAGGAAGACCAATAAATTCTTTGGGAAACACTTCAGTGTATTCCATCACAATTGGAATGTAATCAAGGATGTTATTTTCATTAGACTTAATCATTTGATCTAGATATAACTGTTCATAAGGAAATAATATCAATTCTTGAGATGTTGGTGGTAAATAATATTAATCAATATCCTCATATTTGTATAGAATTATAGGAAAATTTGTGATACAGAGAGTGATTTCCTTATCTTCATATTTTAGGTTAGATATATATAGGTAAAACCAATCCATACCTATAATTACATCAAATTACACTAAAAGGAGTATGAAAAGGTTTTCTGTGAAGTTAAGACCTCAAATTATGATAGAAGAGGATTTATATAGTTAGGATTAAATAATTTTCCCATTTTTTGTTTTCACCATCAACTCTACTTCCATTCTTTAAGGTGGTGTTTAAATAGTTGTACTAAACATATCTGATATGAAGTAATGCATAGAACTATGTATGATAACCCCATCTTTCACTTTTCTATTTTGGTTTTATAATTTTACATTATTCAAAATAGACTTAGGGATGATAATTTTCAACCTTTTAAAAACATAAATTGGTATCTAATTACATTAAATAGATAACTTATAAATGATGTTTATTCCTTAGATTATGAATTTATAGGATTTAATCTATGTTATACATGATCTATTTGTTAACATAGACACTAATGATCATTTTTATTCCCTTAATAAAGGTTTGTAATGATCTTGTAGATTTACTAATGCATATTCCTTAGGTGTTTTAAACCAAGTGTGCAGAAAGTCCCATTGTCATGCACTAGCTCCTGATCGAGTCTAGCTCAATGTGGTGTTTTTGACTTTTACCCCTACACACATATTTTCTAGAGCCACACCCACTTGTATCATCTTGAAAGGGATTTATTTTCTTGGAAACCACTTACTCTATACTTTACTAAATTTTATGGATGTATTATTATGTTTATGCTTGTCCTAAAGGCTTTCTCTAGAGTTTTAAAATCATAATCCCAAAAATAAATAAGCTTTCCTTTGATACCAAGTATGACAATCCATGTCTTTATTACACAATTAATTTATGATTTATTACATAAGATTACATATAAAACAATATAAAATATTGATATGTATAGTGTATTTTGGAATTAGGTACATTACATAATAACTTAAAATAGGGAATACACCATCTTTATTGAAAACATCTTTAACATGCTCATATTTTTCCATCATACTTAAAAATGCATGGGATAATTTAAGGAATACATAAGAAAGGGGTGAGATATAAAGCCTAGTAAGGGAATAAAAAAGGCATAACATGAATAAAGTAATACATATTATACAATAGGTATATAAATGGTTCATAAAAGGGGTGATAATCATAAACATAAACAATAAGTCATGAAATAGCATGGTAACATAATGGAAACATGGAAATGTGGCAACAACTTTAAACATGGCATCATAAACATTGGTTAAGGATAACCTCTAAGACATCATAATGGAAAAATTATTGAGAATGATTAGGTTTACCCCCTAATACCTTGCATGATGTCTCATGAGACTAAAACATTACCCAATACATTAGACCACTATATAATTCCAGGTGTACTCATCATTTTGATTCCATTCACATGCATAAGTGTGCCACATAGATCATACAACATGGAATAATTTTTCATCACATTTTATTCCACAATTAAGGAGTGTGGAATAATTACATGAAAGTACCCAATAAAATAAGTATGAGTTCATAAAGGTGAAAACCCTTGATATGAAATGGTTATGGGTATTCACTGCACATTTATTTTTCATGAAAAATCATGTTGAAATTTCAGAAACATGGCAGGGGAGTATAAATTTTCATGGAAGGGATTAATAAGAGTGAAATAGGCATCTCATAATTTATACATCCTTTGGAGAATTAATAAGGATATGTAATAATATATACCAACATTGGTAAATGGTGATAAAATGCATAAGATAATGAAGATGCTTGAATAAAGAGGAGAAGGAAGGGACTGCTTAAATTTTTTTGGCATGGTAACGAGTGTACATAAAGGCTCATGAGAAGGATTAATGAGAGTGAAATAGGTATCTAATAAAATGGAAATAAAAGGGAAATTAATAGGATTTTAGGTAAACATACCACAAATAACCATAAATGGAAATTAAGAGGCTTGACATAAAAGAGATGCTTGAATAAAAAGGAGATAGGGAGATCCCGTACCTTGAGAACGTGATTCCCAATTTTTGGGAGGATTTTCTTGAGATCTTGGAGGAACCTTAGTATAATTGTATAGTGGGTATAGAAGTCTAATAACACGATTTAAGAGTTTTTAGTGGATATGAATGGTATATTGGGTGGGATTATATATGAAATGTGGAGGGAGTACTTTATTATTTCTCAAACTTTGGTTTTTGACTCAATATAATGAAGTAATCAAAGCCACAAACCTTAACATGATTTTCCCATGTTTTGTGGAAAATAGGGTTTTCCCTTATTTTATAAGTCTAAGGTCCTAACTTATTAAAATACTACCCTTGGTGATGTAGAAGTGAGTCATGTCCTTAAATAAATGATTTGGAAACCTTAAAATATATTATAGATTTTGTAGGATTAACAAAGGCCTTATAAAATTAATAAAATAAAAACAAAATCACATTATTTTAAATTTAAAACATATATTTGGTATTTTATACCCTTAATAGTATTTATTACAACACTTTTGGGGTATTATGATGTCATAATACACACTGTATATTTATAATGTATTTATTTTTTACCCAAAAAATTCAACTATCTTAGAAAATTATGAAAAATTAACCATTGGATAATTTAAAAATTATAATTAAAAAAATAATATTTATTTCATCCAAATAATTTAATAAATATTTGAATTTATAATTTTAAATAAGAATCAATATTTATTGAGAAATTTTGTGTTTTTTGACAATAACAGTTTTAGAACCCATATAAATATTATATTTGACTTCATGAACTTTATAAAATCACTTATATTTAATAAAATTTATTTAAAAATAATATTTTATTAAAATATTATTTATTTAAAAAATACAATAATTCATCAAAAATAAATTTCTTAATTGAAATTACATATTACCCAAAAATATAATTTATGTTTTATCAAATTAAAATCCAAAATCATTTATAAAGTAACAACAATATAGAGAAAAGACATTCATTATTCTATAAAATACAAATATTAATATTATTAGTGTCTTGATACATATCCATTTATTACATTTGAAAACTCTCTAAGGGTAAGGTGCATGACTGTGAGATTTTCATGTGGTGGTTTAACATACATGGTTTGGGCTGTGATCTCGATGAGCTTGAACAACTCATGTAAATAGTTTCTCTCATGCTTAATTTTTTGGATCTTATCTTGGGCTTGGTCAAGGAATAATACCAGTCATGCTATCTTCCTTAAAATATCTAATAAATAGGCTTCATAGGGTACAATCCTACTGGTTGAAGCTATCACTTCCTTTGTCTATGTCATTTGGATTTATCACAACCCTATATTTATACTAATCATACGATCACTATTCCATAACTATATAACCAATGATAGTGATGCTTAATGGTCTTTTAAATATATAGTATATAACAAAACTAATTAAGTGCATGTGTTTTATATAACTATAATACATAACCATACATTAAATTAAACCATAAGGTGAATTTTATTTATAAAATTCTGGGTCATTACCAACCAAATGGTATGATGACTAGAGTGATGTATAATGTTATTATACCTATTAATTTATCAAAATATATGATTAAAAACTTTTACCTTAACCAACTCTCAGACTCAACAGGTAATAAAATGATAGATTTCAATGGTAGATATGGTGGTGGAGACCATATAGGAAAGAATATTCAATTTTCAATATGTCAAGAATGTGGGAAGAAACACTCAAGGGAATGTCTCAAAGGGACAATAGTAATTTTTTATTTTTGGAGAAGAAGGAAAAAAATTAAGTAATTTCTGAGGAAAATTGAAATGTTTAATAAACAGAATGGATGATAATAATGGTCTCTCTAAGGAATCATAAAAAACTGAATGTTTTAAATGTGGAAATTATATGCATTATGAAAATTGATGTCCAAGGGAAAATATCAAGAAGTGGATTAAAAAGGTTGCTTGATAAAGGGATTTCCTATTGATGATAAAGAGACTACAAATGAAATAGGGGAAGAAGGAGTTATCAGATAATAATATGAAAAATCCCAGTTAATGGATTAAGAGTGAAGTAGAATGAATGAAGTGTTTATGTATTGGAATTTAACAATTATTCTATATGAATCCTGAAATATATAAGGATTGTTGTGTAAAAGTTTGAATTAAGGATTTTTAAAAATATTTTGAATGGTATTGATGTATTAGAAATGTTATTTAATAAAAATGTGATATTTTATAGAAGACACATGATTAAGGGAAAGATAAACCTTCATATTTTTTTGATGTTGAGATTATGGTGTTTACTTTGGGTAAAGATATAATTGATATGATAAAAGAAATTTGTATTGTGTTGATGTATCTTAAACTAATTAATGATTTGATGAATAAGTGGTTTATATTATCATTGATGGAGTCTACAACATTTTTGGATTTATGGAATAAATTTAATAAACTTTAGTTTTATTTTACGGATGAGGAAGCAAGTATGTTATCATGGAAAGTTTTAGGGTAATTTTGGTCATTATCATGTTTTAGGATAATATATGAAAAAGGTATTCACATATTTTTATTTTTAGAAATTAAGATATACCTTATAATATTTGGGGGTTTAATATAAAATTTATTTGGGAATTTTAGTGACCTTAATAATAATTTTTTGAATTTTGGAAGGGTCTTATGGTTGACTATTTATGAAATGGTTTAAGTTAAACTTTGCATAAGGTTTTAGAGATTAATTTATTATTTCACCATAGAAATATTTATTCATATATGATAACAATTGATTTTTTTGGTTTTGATGATAAATAGAGATAGAAGGAATGGATTATCATTATTTTATGGATGTTATGATATGTTAATTATCTAAGCATGAAAAATTCATTTTCATTTCTTGAAAAAATATATGAATTGGAAATTGATTGAATCACAACCAATGGGTGAGATAAAGCTTATGAATTTGAATGAAATCAAGTAAGTATATTTTCTCATGTTCTATATCTTGATAGAAAAATTCTTTAAACTATAGGGAAAGGATATTGATATAACTTTTTTTCCTATTACTTTATTTTAGGAGGAATCAATGGTCTTTTATTTCATTATATATTTATGGTTTCATGGTGGTTTAATTTATCATGACCGTGTTCTCTATCACTATATATTAGTTATTGGGAATTATTATTCCCTTTCATGTATTAATTTTCACTTCCCATTTTTTTTTTCTATTTGGAAACATAATTTTATGTTATTTTATAAGACCTTTATATTTAGCTTTCTCTTTTTCCTAGAGTAAGTTTTATTAACCCTTTTGGTACTGTGCGTTTTCCATAAAGGTATTTTCAGATGTTAAACCCTTGATTCCCAAGAACAAGTTCAGTTTGCAAGGAAATAATTTTTTTAATGGGGGTAGAATAAAACACCCTGATTTTTCAAAATATATTTCTCTTTAAATAAATTTAATTTCTTCGATAGCTCACATTATATAAAACACGAAGTTTAAATGAACCATAAGATGATATTTAAATATTATTATTTAATATAGCCATTAAATTGGTGGGTATGGATAGGACTAACTGAATTTTAAAAATTATAGGGTTTAAAAATTTATAAACTAAATTAATTTTTTATCAAATGATTTGAAATGAAAATAAAAATCATTTGAAAGTAAAAATAATTTTTTTTCTAAGAAACCATTTTTATGCGCACAATGTTTTTTTTATCTTAATAAATTAAATTAGTAACTATTGGTGAATTATATTAAAAAAACTTATATATATTATATATTCAATAATTTTTTTTATTATTCATCCAATTTTTTTACTAAGCATGAGATAAGTATAAATTCAATTTATGCTTAAAATCTATATATATATATCTAAAAAGTGATTTCATCTCATTTCATGCACTTAATTTAAAATTAATTTTTTTATGATTTATAAAATTTATTTGAAAGAAAAAAATAAATTTTTAAAAAAATAATATTAAAATTATCTTAGATTTAATTTTTTAGAATTTTCAAAATAGATTAATTTTTCGATGAATAGTAAAAATTCGGCTTTTTATTAAAAAAATGCCTTTTTGTTTAAAGTATTTGAAAAGTTATATATATTTGAAAATGGATTAAAATTAAAACTAGTTCAACTATTTTATTATTAATCCAATTTATGTCATTGGAATCAATTTAATGTTGAATTTTGATATAAAACCTTTTGTAGTTTTTGAAGTTATTCTTTGGGAAAACCATTTTTTCTTTATGTTTGTGGGTTTAATTTTCAATTAAATTCTTCCAATTATGTGAAATGCATTTAAAAAAATGGATTAAATATTTTTAATAATACTAATTAATAATTTATAATAATTTTAACTTAATTATATGTCATAATTAATTGCAGAAATTTTAAAAATTAATTGACATGGTTAAGGTTAAAACAAGGTTTCCTAGGGGTTAAACTAAAAATATTTGGGTTAAAATTACCTAAATTTTTTTCCAAATACCATATTATGGATATATTTTTACCTTATATTATATAAGGTTTTACAGTGAGCTATTTTAGAGCCCTTTGTAATGTGTAAAATGTTGTTATATATTTTTATTTTAAAAAATTCCAAGCGTGTCCTTTCCTCAACTTATAAAAGGGATCCCGCCCTCCTCTCTTCTTCATGCCTCCAAAGTCTTTTAAAAAAAAAATAAATATCAATTTTTTTAATTAATTCCATATAAATATCCTATATTCCTTATTTTTATTAGAAAAACATCTTAATAAGGCTTTATGTGTAAACCTAAGTGGTTCTATAAAGAAGAGGTATAATCCTTAACTATTTGTTTCCATTTTATTTAATCTTATAACTCCATAAAATGCATTTAAAACATGGTGATATATTAAAATAAGTATATGAAAAAAAATAATATCTTTTTTATATTAATTTAATTACTAATATCCATCCACTTATCCTTCAAATAGGAAATGAAACCGTCAATCATGTGTATGCCGAACCGGTGCCTCACGAACCGATGTGATTTATTTTACATCACCACCTATCACATATGAATATAATGATGGATTTAATGATTATATATGATATTTATGACATATTTATAACATTTTAATTATAATATCACAAATTAATTTTTACATTATAATTATTTGTAAAATGATAATGTTGCTAGTGCGTACGTGTGGACTACCGCCTCTAAGAAGTGATGCGATTCGTTTTTCATTTTATTTTAAAATAACTGGTAATAAGGATAGATTTAATTAATGTATGTGATATATATGAAATAAAAATTATTATTTAATTGTGATATATTACTTACCTTTATTTCATTCCATCCATCAATAAAATTGAAACAGTGTTCATTCGTGCGTACGACCTACCGTCTCCATAAATGGTGTAATTCATTTTCTTTATATAGATTTTAGAGATTAAAATAAATAAATATATAATGAATATATATTATATTTATGTACTGGTTAACATTATAGAGATTATATAACCATGATCAAAGTAAAATGATCAGAAATACCAAACTGAAATATACATGAAAAACAAAGTAGTTGTTACACAAAATGTGATTTTAACAATGAATTGTTAATAAATGGGTAATAAACTGTCATGAGTAAATCATATATGGTATGATATATATGAGTAATTTTATGTAATATTTTTATAATAAACCTATATTTACTATATATGAGGTTTAAATGTGTACCAATAAATTCAAGACATGAGTTAAAAGACTTTCATCTCACTTTTATTTCTGGGAGACACAAGCCATATTCACCATTTGTTTGTGGTGTATATATTTCCAATGAGTTTATTTTATTTTCATTTTCATGAATATTATGACATATAAACATAAATATAAAGTTATCTCTTTCATGGGTTTTATGATTTAAAAGTCACCAAAGTGGTAAATGTTTTATTTTATAATCTTATTGGTTATTAGGATTATTTGTAATTATGCTTATTATAATGAAATATTATGATATATCTCTTAATAAACTCATGTATTTTCTTATAATATGGATATTTATGGAGAATAGACGTTTCCATTTCATTTTTATCTCTTTAAGTACTCAATAGAACTAAATAATTAAATTAAGAAAAATAAACTTTAATTCTATCTTATGTTAAAAATTATTTTTGTTTCTTGTCCATGTTTTCTAAAATTATTTTAAATAATGTTTTTAAAATTTTTAAATTATTTTTTTGATATAAATCTTTAACCTTTTTTGAATTTTTAAAAAACATTCTAAAATAAATCTTTATATCATTTTCTGAACATGGATCTTTTGACTTTTTAATCAAAAATTTGAAAGGAATATTTTTTTAACATATTTGAAAAGAATGTTATTTCCTACCATCATGATTGACAAATGATTTAAATCTTACCTTATAAGTTTACTAGGTAATTTTTTGTGAAAATGTTTTCTTTAATATTTGGAAAATTCTTATATTTTAAAGAAGTGATTTCAAAATGGAAATGATATTTTCCTCAAGAAATGTTTGAAGTGATTTTAGAAATTCATTTTACATATAAGATGAAATTATTTGGTGAAACTTAATATTTATTATGGATATGACCTAATTATATCATTTTATTATTTTTCTGGATGATTTATGTTTATTATGACATGATGTTTATGGAATCCATTTTTTTCCACTAGTTATGTTATGATGAAGTGTTTATAAAACCCATTTACTTTCTATTGGTTCTTATATGATTATTTTTTATGATATTATGGTAAATTTGTTTTGGATTATATGATGGAAGATACCTATATCCCCCTCCAATTAATTTCATAAAGATTAATGTTCTTTGATCACAAAGGGTACATGGGAGGTTATCTAAATCATGAAGAAAAGAGGTTACATCAGTGGTTATACCAAGACTGAAACAAGAGGGTACACAGAAGGTTACCCCAATACCAAAACAAGAGGGTACATAAGAGGTTATACCAAGCCCAAAAGAAGATACACAAGAGGTTATCCCAATCCCAAAGCATGCATATGGGTGGTTATCCCAATCTTAACATGCTATGAATATCTTAGTGGGTAGTCTTGATATAAGATTTTATATAATTATGTGTATACCGCAAATATATGTCTTATGCCAATGTTATTATCCCATGACTTAGATTATTTTATTCCTTTATGATTTTTGTCTTATGAACTTCCAAGATTTATACCATGAATCAAGTTTAATTTTTTTTATTTACAACACACACAAGGAAAAAAAACCAGCCTAGGGACTCAACCCCGTGACCACCACCCTAAACCCCAAACCCCATTACACCACAACCATCTATGTGGGGATTATACCGTGACTCAAGTTTATGAGATATTATTTGTAAGGAATATTTTTTAAATGTTTTTATCGTGTTCTCATACCCTTATGAACATGTTATGTTGATATCTCCCTTGTTTAGCCTTACTAGGCATCTGATCTCACCCTTTATTATGTTCCATTTGAGGTTCCCAATCAGGATCTAAGTATCACTGAGAGGGGGAGGGGGTGAATCAGTGATGTATTTTTCCTTTTATGTTTCCCATTTTTGAAACAACATTCACCTCCTGTTAAAGAGTTCCTTCTCAGCGGAACACACACAACCACATGAACAAAATATTTACAAGGTTCACTACTCAACAAGAGTATCTACGTCCTTGGTATGGTACAGAAATAATCTAGTACCACGCAATACACTAGAAAAAAATCCTTTTATGTGGAATACAATGAGTAGGATATACCCTTACACTCATGCAGCACTTGGAAAACAATCCACAAGTGTGTGTGCACCCTCTTAGAACAAGTAGGGAATTACAGTATTTCAGTGCTTCTTTACAATTGAGCAGGTGTATTCTTTGAAGTACAAATATTCACTTTCTTACTAGAAGCCAGTAAGAACAGTCTTACACACCACCATATATGTACAAAGACCCCAAATATTTCTCACACCCTTTTAAGTGTCCTGCACGCAAATTTTATTCCAAGTGCGCAAGATTTGACTTTTGTCATGAGACACCTCTTGTGCGCAACTTAAATCTTGCACGCAACTCTCTTCTTGCATGCAAAATATCCTTCTTGTGTGAAACTAAATTTCTTTCAAGTACTCCCCTTTTCTTAATATTTTTCTATGCCTCAGAGCTCAGGATTTATCTAAGTGTCGAGCTACAAGGATGTGAAGCGTTCACCTCTAATTTATAGACCTCTTTGACCCCTGCACCCAAAAACCCCAATTTGTCTCTCAATATCCCAACTCATCGCGCAAAAACTCATTTGTCATCACCTTTGGTGAGTAACTCTCTTTCGAACCAACCTCATCTTTCACGCACATATTTGAATCTTTTTTTCACTTCATCCCTTTTCCATTTTTCAAAGTTTGGACCTCAAATCATGCCTCATGCGCAAAAACTTGTTTTATGTCGCCTTTGGTATGTAAGTCTGTTTTGTGTCAACCTCTTCCTTCCCGCACTAATTAAATCTTTCATGTGCTCCCTTCCTTTTCCATTTTTCAATTTTTAGACCTCAAATCACGCCTTTCACACAAGATTCAAAACTACCTTCAATGTTTTGCACAAAAACCAATCTTGTGCGCAAAACCAAAATCTTTCACGTATGCCTCTCCATTGCAAATTATGATGTTCAGTTAATGGAAATCCACTTGCGTGCAACATACCAATCCATCTTCAAAATTGAGTGAAAAATACTTTTCCAAAAACACATTTCTTCATCTTCAGATTTTCAGGCCCTAAAATTTGGCAAATACTGGGAAACGACACCACCTTAAACTATTCTTTTGTGTCGCCTCCATATTTTCCATTCCTTTGTCATTTATCCCTTCATTTCATCCCAAAACCATTCTTATGATTTCATCACAAAATCCATTATCGTGATATGTAACCTTTGATCGAACAAATTTAGCATCATCATATTTTCAATAGAAAGTACTAAAACATTCATGTCTTCCACTAGTATCTTTCCTTATAATCAAAACTGAATATGACTAGCAGCACCTTTAATCCCCATTTCCTTCATAAGGCTTGAATCAAAAGTTCTCCTAACTTATGATATTTGTGAACTACAAATCAGTAAGGCATCGTCTAATTTACCATGTTTTTTACAAATTGATTTGATTTATCTTCTTTGAAAACAAAAGACAACACTTTGTAACAACAAACTCTTTTTACTTCTGTATCCATCCAACTTGGTCCCAACATATTTTCCATATATTATGAAGAAAGTTATTATGTATGATATGTATAATAAGGGTTATAGTTATGATTAACTTAGTGGAAAATAATTTAGTTCAATTATGAACCACTTGTTTATGTATCCAAGTTTCCAAAGGTACTAAACCAAAATGATTATGGCATAGATATTTATGTTATTTAATGAATATTCATCTATTAAGATGTGATATCTATGTATGAAAAGTGAGGGTCATTATAAACTAACCCATTCTACCCCTAATCTGGGTACTCAATCTAAACTGTGGTATTAATTGAAGAGAATTATCGATTCCCACATTCTAGAAATTAGTGGTTGGGCTTCAAGAATATACCATGGGAATAGTTTTCCCAATAAATCCATAAAAAATATAAATGATACCAAAAAATAAATTCCAACGATCCATATAAAAAATAAACATACCATCATAGAAAAAATAATGTTAATGTCCATATAAAAAATTAATGGGATGGGGATCCAAGAGACTATACAAAATAGGGATAGGATGATACAAGTGAGTCTTAAAATTAAAAAAGTAAACTTACACATATCCATGTTATACAAGGGAAAAATCCCCACGATGTTACCTTCATCACCCAAGATCCACTAACACAAGAACTCATCGCCTCTGAGTGACACCTTTATTTTATCTATGTATGATGAAAAAAAGTTTACATACACCCATTAGGAGTATATATGGAGTGAGAACTTGTTTCCTAGTAGGAAACCCCCAAGTGTTTCATGAATAACCATTTTCAGACAAAATTAAACATGTTATTTTAAAAATAAATAAATAAAAACACGATTTTAACAATCGAAATAAATATATAAGGAATGTAAAGTAATTAAATCCATGAACCATGGAAAAAAATTAAGGAAAAAATTGTTGGGGCCTTACCCTAGGATCCTCATACTCTCAATGACCAATCTTGTACATTCAATGTGAATATGTGGCTAATTTGGAGAGTATCATCATGTTCCTTTTAGGATGGTGACACCTGACCATGTAACCACAACCAATTTATATACATTTAGTTATTATTGTAGCATATTCTAATGGTTATAGAGGGAATAACTTTCCTATAAGTACTTGTACTAGTATTACCACCTAAGTACATGGGGTTCCCCTATTTTATTCCTTTTTCTTTAAATTGAAATTTCATTTTTAATTCATCCCATAAATAAAACAAGCCAACAAAAATCCATTTCCACATTGATATAAAAGGAAATAATTTTATAATCAACAAAAAACAAAAAAATATTTATCAAAATATCATTTTTCATACATCAGAAAAATTAAAAAAATATTTATAAATTTTGGAAATAACATTTATTTCATCAAGAAATGGTATATCCTAAAACCACCAACCTGAACCACTTGAAATCACTAATAATTAGTTGGAATCCCTAGTCCAAGAGAAGGGAAGACCCTATGGGAGAAATATGAAAACTATAAACAAAAAAACCCTCACTACTAAATTTTAATGAAGCAATCACTAAGAATCAATGGCTAAAGGGATGAGATAAAACCAAGGATGAGGGGTTTGAAAACCCAAAAGAAGAAAAAGAAACCACATGATTGTGGTTTTATTGAAGGAATTATGTGAAATACACTAAAGATAAATACTAAGTAGTAAGGGATGAATGATCATGTAAGAGAGAGAGAGGCACATGAGTTAGGTGAGGGAGAAATGAGTAAAATAGTGTTTAAAGAGAGTAAAGGAAATTTATAAAATTTCATATTTTTAATATTCTAGGTAGACTACACTATTTGTCCATATGGGTTTTCTAACCATGCACCAACTGAGCGGATCACCAGTTCTTCACATGGAAACTTATATGGTTAGACCTCATAGTAAGGTAAATAATATGATAACTACGAAAATTCCCATAATGAAAAATGGTAAAACTATTTCACGATATTTGAATAGTTAATCATAACCATGCCCTAACCATACAACAACACAACTCTTTGAATTTTTAGAATTTTTTGAAATTTTTAAAATTTTAAAGAAAAAACCTATGAAATATAAAGAAAAAATTAAATCCAATAAATAGACAATCTATACCTGAAAATTTCTTTATGGGCATGAAAATTTCGATACTATAGATTTAATGAATGAGAGTTTATATGACGATGAAGTATCTAATGACATGATGGAATATGTTTTTAATCATCCTTCAAAAGTTTATTTATCAAGTAGACAATAATGAGACATTATTAATCATTCTATATTGTTGAATTCATTATTATAGATAATGTCATGAACACAACATTTTGATTGAGATTTGATTTTATAGAGAACTAAATTCCTGAGTGTTAATGGTAACACATCCACCTAATACGATAAAATATTACATGTTAGATGATATTTTGAATGTAAAAATGATCTAAAAACTTTTATTAAGTAGTAGCATATCAAGAAATTATTGTCATACATGTTTGATGAGTCAAAAAAAGTAAAATACATCATTTGGTGTGACACATATTTAAAAGAATACAAATTTTTTCCATTTGAAATATTTGATAAACAATTTTCATGTTATATTATATTTAAGTTAGAGGAAAAAAATACTTTTGTGCACTAAATCTTTTCAAAATATCACTTTGAACTAGATACAAAAGATTATATCCTCTATAATTGTTAAGATGATACTAACATATCAGGATGTTCTTGTGTCTTTCGTATAAGAATGAATATAGTAGTTGTTCAAATATAGTATATCCTACAGAGAGTCTCCAACCTTACTGCATGAATATTCTCAATGCTAGCACCTGTGCGGTTCCACATATCCTTTTTTCACATGGTTTAGTGGAACTATGTCAATTTATTTATGAACCAGCTCCGGTTCTTATTGGTTATCCTCACACCATCTAGGAAGTTGACATTACTAAATTCTATAATAGATTTTAGGGAATCCAGATACATATTGGTAGCGATTTCATTCATATTATATTGATATATGGGAAAAAATTAAAAGTATTTATTATAAGTGGTAGATATGGTTAACTTGTATTTATCATACTTGCGGATTATGCACCTTGATGTTTCATGAGGCTACTATTGTATCTTATGTGATACAGACATGGTTATCACAACATAGTAATAACTCTTCTCCCTATTGAATAAATTTTATTTAAACTTTAATTAAATGTATTATTTTCATGAAAGATACCCATACCACATACCTATTTCACATGTATAATCCCATTGGAGGATATTAACTTGACCAAAGATATTTTCCAACATTAATGGTAGAGCTAGAAAAACTTATGGATAATGTATATCATAGTATTCTCCTTGATGTGCCATAGGATCCTATATCCCATATTGATTTACTATAGGGTGATGATCCAGATGTAGACATTCCACATAATTATGTCGTATAAATAAAGGATGTTTGGAATGATCATATAAATGATCCACCACTTCCTTCTATAGGCAAGACACAACCACATCGTAGTCCTTTTTCAAAAGACCCTTCTCACTATACAAATATTATACTATTAGAAATGTGAATATTTTTTTAGTTTACCAGACGTAGTCTATTGGAAAGGGAAACTCCAAATGATAGTTTAGACTAATGTACAATACAATGATAATAGAGGATCTTAAATGGTAGAAATGTTAATAAAATGGTGGTCTTTTATGATGGATGTGTACTCAACAAGAGTTGGATCACCAGATGATTATAGTAAAAGTTACAACCATCAATATAACATGCATGGTTCTCCAGATTTATTGGTCATATACCAAAGGTTATAAGAGATCTACAGTACTATGTTAATATTATTGGTAATTATAGGATCATCATTATATCCTTGGAAATATAAGATATAAAAAAAATATTCCAAATCCATCCCTGATTAAAGAAATATAAAATTGATACAAAATAGAGCATTTATAGTTCTTCTATGAGGTATAATTATTCTTCCTCAATCAAGGAAAAATTCTTGATGTTGATTAACTCATTCCCACTGTAGGGTATAGAAAAAAAAATTATTTTCCCAATGCAACATAGAGGACGACAAAGGTCATCTCACTTGAGTAGAATCACAGTTGGTTCAACAACTAATTTGATTCCACCTAATAAAATTATTTTTGTTTTTTTATTTATTCATGAAAATAATGAAATTTTAGGGTTTTTGTTTTTGAAAAATGAATGAAATGAAATAAAATAACAATATCTTAACATAAAGACGAATAAATAAATAAATTAAGGATGAAATGTCTTGGTAACTAGGTTGTCTACATAGGTTCATTAATTATTTATTATTTTTTAAATTCAATTTTACAATCCTATTAAATCCTAAATAGATTTCTAATCTATAACTTGAGTGGGTTATTCAACTTATTAGGAAACAACTTTGGCATAAAAAATTTCACCTCCCTCAGTATGAAGTAGAAATGAATATGATATCCATGTCTTGGTGTACATTAATCCTCACATTCATTTCACTCTCATACTCCATAAAAAGAATAATAACATTCAATAATTAAATGTGAAATAATCAAGAAGACCACAAAACCTCTCCCAGGGATAAGCCTTGGGTTAGTAACTTACCATTGAAAAGGGAGAAGAGATCACAATAGAAATAGGGGAAAGATAGATAATGATATTATGGTTATAAGTGAAAGAGGGTTGGAAAGAGAAATGGGAAACATTGGAATTAAAAATAAGCAGATGTATTACATTACAAAAGGAATTGAAAATAAAAAGAAAATACAAAAAATAGAAGCAACATCCATATAGTACTATGTAGTTGAAGATATTTGGGAACTGACCCTTTTAAATCCACCCCTATCATCTTATTTTTAGACATTAATCCACCCATGACTATCCTAAATGGTTTTTTAAATGGTACTGGGTTATAATCAGTTATCTTGGGTCGTCAAAAAGAGGTTCCAACATTATTTTCCTTCAAAATAACCATTTCCAAGTCTATCTAAGAGTTTCACATCAAGATTATTTTTCCTAAAGTGTAATGTGTGAGGCTGTAAAATTTTCAATCTTGGCCCCATTAGGACTTTTCACATTGTGAATACTATTCACGACTAGTAATGTGTGGGGTTAGGAATCTTCTCATGGTAAATTTCACATCTTTTATTCCTTCAAGTTACACATCATGAACGTATTTCACGATGTGTAATGATAATTTATAGCCATTTTTTCTCTATTTTGATTTGTTTATTCATTTTCAAGATTCATACTTGGTCCTTCACTTCTCTTTGACTCTGTTGCATCGCCAATCTACCTTCACAAATTCGGTGTCACGCCGTGCTATGAATCAGGGTAGCATGAAGTGTCTTTAGTCTACTTAATTCATTATTTTTTGTTTTTCCCATTTTTTTCATTCTTCCATAAATCAAAAAGACAATTAAATATAGGAATATATAATATACTAAATTATAAAAACATTGTGTTTTATATACGAACATATATTCCAAATATGACTATGTCAATTCCCCCAAACTTATAACTTTCTTGTCCTCAAGCATGTAATCTAAAAAACATTTCAGAGAATTTCACTATATACATATTTAAATTTCAAAATAAATAGAAATAAAATTTTGATAATGGAAAATAAACCTTAAAATTTTACATAAAATGATTTCTTCAACTACTCATTATTAAATAACATAAATTCAAAAATGTATTTTACATTTCTACATTCGAAATAACAACACTCTTCCTTTAATTTTTATTTATTAATTAATCATTAATACACATGCAATTATAATAAAACTCACATCAAATTAATTTTTCTCTTCTATAATGGTAATAAATAAAACTATAATTGCACTCATACCTCAAGTACATGTCACTTAAAACTAGATTTCAATGAATCTAACATCTCTACCATGTAAAGAATGAAATAAAAATTAATTATAAGTTATTTTAATTAAGGATAAAATTTATCTATGGCTTAGGGTAGGTAGGTAATTAATAAAAATAAATATCAAATAGGTTGTTTTATTCTAAATCATACAACATTACCTGAAAAGAAAATTCCAAAGAAAATACTTTAGAAAAACGTTTTCTCCCAACCATAATGCTAAATATAAGCACATGATGAAAGTAAGAATGATGAATAAATCTCCATATCTTGCTCTCTTTTTTTCTTTATTGAAAATTGTACTTATAAAAAATCTTCTATCCACTACTTAACCACATAAGATAAAATATCTTCAGTTTAGAAATGTTTATTTTTTATCCTCAACAAGCACAACCCATTTTTTTTATAATTTTTATGAAAGAGTGGTGAATAATAATGTACAATGAAAAATGGACTTCCCCAAATCTCATAGAAACCCCTAAGAAAATTAAGTTTAACCCCATTACCATGAAAACCTATCTTCTATAGTATATCTTTAAAATATCATGCAATATACTATGAGTAGGGTAGTAATGGATATAATAGTCTGGAAATGTGGCTCATTTACTAAGAAGTTTATTCATGAATTTTTGGGAAAAAATTAGTATTAATGTAAAAATAGGTCTAAGGATAAAGGGAATCTATAATAAAATTTCCTCAATCATATTAAAATTGATTATGTTCATCCATAGATTTGATAATATTCCAAGAATTTTATAGAAGAAGATATTCTCTAGTATCTTAAGAAATACACTATAGAAAGAATTGGGAAATATTGATTTAGAATTTTTCTTAGGGATGAGAACATATGGTTTGGGAAATATTATTCATGGTAATGCACAAAAATAATAAATCAATCAAAATCAATTTTAAAAATTCAAAACATGATAAATCTAAAAATAATTTAATTTTGAAAAATCATCTTATTCTCCAAAATCATGATTTGTCAAATACCCCCCCATGTTTAATCATAATTATACATTTTACCATTTCAATCATCTTATAATTTAAATAGTGAAAATTAAAACTTAGAATAATGATTATCCTAAGAAACTCATGGATCCTAGATCGACACTACAATATAAGGGTTCAAGTGGGTCATATAATTTTAATTAAATATCTAATGAAAATTAAATTAATGAGAGTTATAATTAAATAATTATTTGAAACTCATACTCCCTTCACAATGATGCTTTATTTATGTTTTTTAGGTTATGTTTTTTTGTTCTACCTCAGTTCATGATATGAATCCCTTTCATGATGTGTATTTTTGTTTCATGGATCATTCTTCAAGAAATTTATTCTATATGGACTTATAAAAATAAATCATAAAAGTGGGAGGGCCATGAAATTTATGTTAAAAAAAGATATAGGTATTGAGATGAATCCTAATATCTAATTAATAAAATTGATAATTGAAATCTAAATTCCTAGAAATAAATAAAATAAAGGAAAGGATAAGTCTTAATGTGATCCCCCAAGTGGGCCATGGTTTTTGATTTCCTCTAGATGGGAAGTTCCAGCTATAATCCATAATTCAATGGTGGGTGGAGCTTCTTAGAATTTAACCATCACATATTTTTCTTCTTAGATTAAAATTATTCTTCCTTTTTGTAGAAAATTATAAGTATATAGTAAACCAGATCATCCCCGTTCGCAATGAGGTGAAACTTACATAGTAGGGTTAGGATGAAGTGTGAAAGCTCCTACTATTTAGTTGAGACATTTGAAAGCTTTCTTTCTTTATCTAGTGTCTTATCTAGGTATTCTTTATTAAAATAATAGTAAAATGGAGAGTTAGTAGGTAATTTTATTTGAACCAAATTTGAAAAATATGAAGAAATAATAAATTTATCCCTTTTAGTGTAGGCAGATTTCATCTCTAGTTCTTCAGGAAAATAGATTAGGATCTCTTCATGGGCTTCCTCCAGTATATGTTCAATTTGTTCATTGAGTTCAATGTGTTTCTAATAGGTTTATTTTAGTTTTCATCATCTTATTCCTAGGAAAAATATGAGTTGGCCTAATTTATAAAAAAAATAAAAGGGGGTGATAATTAATTTATATTCAATGAAATTAAATTAGTTTTAGTGAAAGAATGGTTAAAATCTAGGAGTTGGTTTGGATTGAATCTATTTTTTAGTATAAAGCATCACTTGGAGTTGAGTAGTGGTATTATATGGAGGAAGTTAGTTAGTCTACTCCATTTATTCATCAAATTTCACTACTTGGGTGGCTTTTGTTTCTTCCATGGATAAAAATAGTTAGTAAGGTGTTGATTCTTATATCTTGTAGATAGGGAGATATCATTCCATTTAATCATTTGAATATTCACTTAGAAATTGATCTGATAATTTTCCCATATTTCTATAAGCATGTGAGTCTTTGTGCTAACTTTATATCTCTTCATTGGTTTTATTGAATTTGGATTTCCAGATAGTTGGGATGAGGATGGTCTTCAAGTGTGGCCTCAAACTCTTGGTTCTCTTTAAAAAATTTAGGAAAGACCAAGGGCTATTCTTCTAATTCATGTTTAGGTTTCTCTTATGATTCTTGTTACTAGTCTTTATTATTAGCCACTATTTATGGATATTACATTTGAGGGAGTTATTCAGTAAGGTTAGGGTGAATAAAGGATGAATCTACTCATGTTTTGGACACTTCTTGATAAAAATATAAGTACTCATAGAGTTATTTTATTTATTTGTCTAATCCTTAAAAAATTTACTTCTTGAGGGTCCCTTAAATTTCTCGAACGAGTTTCTTGAATTAATTCGCTACGAAGATTTTTCTTCTGACTCCACATATTTGTTTATCAAAAATAGAAAAACCATATTATATAGAATAGGTGGAGTCAATTATCGGTTCTTTCACCTATGAGTAATTATCCCATGCTTAATAATAGAAATTTGGAAACATCATCGAAGAAGTGTGTTTTTTAGATTTTTTAATAATAAAAACAAATAAAAATATTTATAAAAATGTGAATTTAGAAAATTTGATCAAAAGGCTTCTTAGCTCCCCGAAAACAGTACTAGTTTTTACTTATGCCTATATTTGGGCATGAAAAAAGAAGATTTTATTTTCCTAATGCAGTTCAGTGGATGACCAGGGTCATCTTACTTGATGAGAATCATATTCAGTTCAATCACTAATTCCATTCCACCTAATATATTTATTTTTATTTATTTATTCATGAAATAATTAAATTTTTGGGTTTTTGGTTTTTAAAAATAAATGCAATGCAATAAATTAACACTACAATAACATGAACATACAAATAGAATGAAATTAGTAAATAAAGGTCTTGGTCCTAGGGTTGGATACATAGGTTCATTCATTATTTATTTTTTGTTTAAATTCAATTTAAAAATCCTATTAAGTCATAAATGGATTTCTACTCTCAACCATGAGTGGGTATTTTTCCTTCCTAGGAAACCACTTCGGCGTAACAAAAGTTCACCTCCTTTGGTAGGAATTAGAAATGAATTCTAGAATCATATCGTGGTAGACATTCACTTCATCTATGCATTTCACTCTTGTAAATAACAAAAATAATCATAGAATTCAAGAATTAAATGTGAAATAATTAAGAATGTCATGAAATCTCCCATATGGATAAGCCTTGGGTTAGTCACTTTACATTTAAAAGTGAGATGAGATCATCCTAAAAAAGAGGGTAAAGAGAGATAATAAGATTAGGTTTTGAAGATAAAGAGGGATAAAATAATAAATGGAAAACCTTTGAATTAAAATTATAAATATTCATTACATTATAAAAGATATTGAAAATAAAAATAAAACTAAAAACCCTAGAATCATCATCCCTACATCAAAACCTATTAGAGGATCCTTGGGAAGTGATCCTTTTCAATCCACCCTTAGTGTCTTATTTATTGGATTTAATCCACCCTTGACTTCAAATTATTATATGTGGCTATATTATTTAATATCTCTTGGGAAATATCTTACAACATGTCACTTTATTTCTTAATTTTAGATCCCATTTTCTTTAAGTCAAAATTTAGTGACACCTCCTCTATTTTTAGCCACTTTTTTCTATGTCTAAATCCTCTACACATTCAATATACCCCTCATACATGAATTTAATTTGATCTACCTATTATTTTAAGTATTTAATATTTTCTTGGTGGATGTAAGAAGAATCCTTTTATTGGAAAGCTAATGTTGTCACCACTTATTCAACAGAGTCACAAATCATTTTCAACTCCATAGAAGTGGATGTATTTTTTATTCACATGTTTTTTTAAACTTGGGTTAGAATCAGATGAAATAAGAGATTTATAATTACTTACCTTAACTATATATTTGATTGTCTTAGTGGAATTATTCTTCTTATTGTTTACTTTTAATATAAGGAATTATTCATTTGTATTTATATATTAGGAAACCTTCTGATCTTAGTTCACCGATGATTCTTTTCCATATGTCACTTACACAATTATAAGAAAATAGCTATAGAAATTACTGTGAGTCTCCTTATTTAAAATATCTTTTTTAGAAAAAATTTTAATTACTTCTTGATAGAAGAATTATAACACCCAAAATTTCAGGTGTTTACCTATTTTATTTTGCATTTTCAAGTTACATAATGTATAGGTTGTGTTACAGAATTTTGTGGTTGTTTTTTGAATATTTTGGGAAGGTTTAATGAGGAATATAGTTTGTTCATGATTGGGAGAAACTTTGTAGTGTTATATAGGTAACCGTTTGAGTGATGGATGAGTATTTTGGGTAGAATCATATTTGGTGCATGTTTTGTACAAGATTTGTGGAAATTGTGTGACATGGAAATTTGTATGATATAAGCGATTTTCAAGGTTGGAACAATGTTTGAAAAACTATGATACCAAACCATATGATGAGATTTATTAAATATGTAATTTTTTTAACCCCGAATCCCTTCTTCTTCTTCTTCTTTACACATATTTCACTCTCAACCCTCAACCCTTACCTAATTATTTTTAAGATATTCTTTCATATAATGCTCAATTTTAACCGATTATAGAGTCTTAGATCTTGTAGATCATAGGTACGAGTCCCATTCTTCCTCTCACTCTATAATTGTATTTTTTTTCTCAGAAAAGAAACCCTTGATTGGAGCTGATATTCCCAAATCTATAGTTTGGGGATTTTTTTGATAAATATTCTTTAGAATATATTGAAATAATGTGTCCTGGATCTTCAATATCATGAGTTGATTCTTCATGTCAAATTCAACTGAGGTAGGTAGATCCTCATTATTTTCCACTTTCTTCTAGAATGATAAGGATCATTTTTTCTTAAAAAATTTATAATTATTTATTTAGAATACTATTTTTAAGACCCTATTGGATATTACACTTTCTTGTTTGGTCTTAAAATCTAAAATTGAGGACGTTTCTCATAAAGTGTTGGATTAAATGATTAAATAATCTTGGTTTTTTAAATAGATGTTTTGGGTGTGATAACTTGACATGAATTTGGTGGTAATGTGTTTATATGCATATAAAGAATCATATGGGTTAGACATGGATGTGATTCCAAATCTTATGGAACATTTTATTATTACACTATGTGGTGACCTCAGACTGGAGGGATGAATGCCGATTATGAGTTATAATGTTTATAGGGGGTATTCAGTTGTGTTGGTGGGTGTTCAACATGTGTGTGTGGGTTTAGTCCATGAGTGTGTTTTTAGTGTGAGTTATTTCACTACCTATGATGTGTGTCTATATATATATATATATATTAATTACTAGTTTTTAGGATTCTTTCATTATTATATTTAAATTAAAATATGATCTACTTCATTTCTTTGTTTAGTGGTATTTGGGAGAATTATATGGGTTTTAATACCAGGTTATATACTCACCCCCTGTATATGCACTTTAATGAATATAAAAAATTATTTATTATGATATAGTTAAGGGTGATATTTCTTATTTTATGAATAGAGATTTGTGATGTTGTGGTCATGGATGTCTGGAGTTGGATCTTGTAGTGATAGTCGAGTCCTGGAGTTTGGAGTGGTGTGACCTTGGTTCCTTAGGTATTTTTTTCCTTAATTATTATGTGCCTAGAGTTTCATTTTTATTAGGATTATAGCCTTTGATTTTCATTTCTCTTTTATTATTACTCTAATGATATTTTGATTATACCTTTAGAGTTAATTCTGGTTTGTGACATGGATTATTTTGTGTCTCATTATTATGGTTTTCTTTTAGGTTATTTGTTTAAGGAAAAATCATCCCCCATGGTTTAGTAAAGCCCTTGAAATTTATTTTTAGTCTTTGGTTCCATAGGTATGTCACCTAAGGATAATGGTATTTCTATCTTTCCTAATCTACTGGGTTAAGTCGAGGTTTTATAAATAGTATAAGATTATTATAGCCTATCTGTTGGTATGGTAGATAGGAGATATGATATCTCATGATATGAAATTTATATCATAAAAATATATAGAATAAATTTTTATGATTTAATTCAAATTACTAGGTTGTTTTGGGTAAAAAAGGGTTGATAAAAACTTCTAGTAATGTTAAAAACACCTCATACTGGGTTTAGATAATGATCTTATGGTGTTATGCATTAGTAAGGAGACTTCCCACCAAGATTTAATTATTAATATGTTATTTAAAAGAATTAATTTTGAAATTGTGTTACTATTACTTTGATGTGATATAATATATTCTATAAATGAGAATTAAATAAATCTATTATCACTGACTGGAGATTGTTACTATGGTTCTAGAATAATGACACAAGTTAGAAGACCTATAAACTAGTAATAGGGAGAAATATAGAATGTAAATTCACCTAAACCGTACATGAACAAGTAACTTTTTCAGGGAATTTTGAAAGTATTCTAGTTGGTGGAAAAAGGGAATCAAACTAGGTAATTTAGCCATACTACCAACACTTTTAATTTTTAGAAATATAACCCACTAATCTTTTGGGGGGATTTGGGACCATAGAAAGTAAAATATAACTTAATTGGATTAATCATTTTTTTGATTTCCTTGGAACACCAATTGATATAAAGGTGAATTTAGTAGTATATATGTTTGAGGATCTCACAAAAAAATGGTGGGAGTTATCTATTCAAGATAAACTCAACCAAGAAATTACTTTGGTGGGATTAAAAGAATTATTCAACAAATTTTTTACTCATATACCTTTAAAGTACCCAAAATGATAGTTTTCTTTAATCTCAAGTGAGGAAATATATCCATGATAGAATATACAGATAAGTTGATAAACTTAGTTTATTTTCTCCAAAGGTGGTAATTAGATAATTTCTAAAGGGTCATATATTTTAGGAATATATGTAACCAAATATTTGTTCAAATGTGGTCATGTTCTTGATCAATGATTATAAATACAAGATCAATAGAGAGATAGTGGAAAAAGGAAAAAATATGGTAACAATAGTGGATTAAACACATTTTTCTTTATAGAAAAAATCTCAAAACTCCAATGATAGATACAATAAGAGGATGGATAATTACTAATTGGAAAGTAGATCACTATGGAATCATAATTCTCGACAAGTATCTTTTCCACCATGTTGGAGTATAGAACTAGTTTTTCCAATGTATATAATTCATACATGTAATATTAAAATTTTCTATCAAGGTTTGAACCCTTTTTAAACTCTATAAAAACCTATTATCATCTTAAGAGAAATGATGAAGGTGATAAAAGAGGTTTTTGGAGTATTCAGAAGGGTTTAGAGGATCAAAGATTGGGTTTTTGGGGAAAATAGACTAAGGTACACAATTAACGCATAATTTGGATAACTATGCACCTAAACCATGCATACCAAAAAGGAGGATCATAGTTTGATAAACCTCACCAAAGGTGTTGGTAAACCATGAAAAATCTATAATTTATTTCAGATCCAACTCTCATAGTTTTTGAATAGTGTGTTTAACTATGCACCTTAACCATGATAGGTGTGGTGAACCTAGGCAATAGATATTCTTGATTGGAACATAGTTTGGAAAACTAGGACACTGAACCCTAAAATCCTTTAAAATTATGGAAATGACCTTTTCACACCCGATTCCCTTAAATTATAAACACTTCATTTCTTCTCTAATTTATGAACAATATCCATAGTATTATCTTCTCCTATCTCACTTCAAGGTTTTGATAGAACTAATTTATCTAGACTTTGATTAAATATAATAATACTTTTCCTTCCTTAATTGGTTTTACTCAGTATCTAGTGTGTTATCTCTATGCCACCAAATATACCCTATTTTTAGGGATTTTTTCTGGTTTTCTATATTCTATCATTCCAACCCAAATATGTAGCTAATATTAGACAAGGATTATTTCACAAGGATAAGGTAGGTGGTCTAATAATTATCCCTAAAATTCTTGATGTTTGTAATTTTTACCACTGTGCCACACACTGAACTTTCCATGCATTGCTACTAAAATATGTAACCCATTAAATTAATATTTTAAACCTTGACCCAAACTTGTTATAGTACCCTTAACTTTCATTAGTGGTTGATCACTTCAACCTAAACCACCCCTCGTGTGGGTTTGATTAAATTCTTATAGAAACAATACATTCCTTTAACAAAAAAAAATAAGGTGTGTTTAGATTTTCAGTTGTAAATGTATTGGATATAATTGATAAATTTAATTGATATATAAAATAGATACTTCACTTGATCATATAGTTATTATATCATATAATTGACTACCGCTATGAACGTGATCACACTACTAAAGGCGTGGCTTGGCTTGATAAATCCTTGGATTCCAAACCTGGAATGACTAGAGTGAAGTCATATGATTCCACCTAATTCATTTAGGTGGATTCCAAAGGGGTATCACCATATTGGATCTGGAAAATGTATTACATTAGTGAATGCCTTAGTATGAAACTGATGATTCACCTATGATATTTTCATAGAATTAGAATGCCTGATATGAGATCCCAAGATCGGATTTATGCCCTTGGACAAGTTATTCCTTGGATTATTTCTTTAAAATCCCATTAAGTCTGTTTTAATATTACCATGTACTTGATCCTCAGTCTTGAGGAGAATTCCTTATATACGTGTCTCTGGTTCCTCGACAACTAAAGATATTACACTCAGTGATATCTAAGTTAGGGTGAAACAAGTAGGGTTGTCCAGGTATCCCATGAGGTGTCTAGCATCAAAATGGTTTATATTTAATTTTATTATTTATATATTATACCCGAACACTATTACATTTTATATTCATGGACTATATTTTCATTTTAAATCATTGGGATAGCGTACTGAGTTTTACTCACACCCTGTTCAGGTCACTATTTAGTACCCATACTATGTTCATGAATGTAGGTAAGGATAAAAGGAAGTACCCAGCTATAGACACTTGATTTATTTTGAAGATGATATCTTGGGAGCAGATGAATTAGCCAATGCTTGGGATGCTCATGGTGATAGTTTTTTGTGGTCTTTTGTTTCCTTTTGTATATACTGGTACTGATGTATTTCCACTTCCATGTATGCCTATTTAACTTTTTTCATAGTCTTCAAATCATCCTCATATAGTGTTGTTTATTATTTCATGTCTAGTTATTATTATCTAGATATTTTTCTCCTGCTTCCTTATTATACTTTCCACTGTGATTATGTTCTATTTCTACAACTTAATTATCTATTTTTCCACTGTACCGCACTATGATAATGAGATTATAGTCTCCCCAATATACCACTACACACCCTCAATGCCAATTAGTAGCCTCTGGTGCATGAGGAGGCATGCTTGAGGACACATGCCGAGCCCAAGATGTCACAAAGTAGTATATGAGGTTTTATTTTTTACTTTGTCTTACTATTTAGAGTTGGTGTATAGGAGACTAGGAAGTGTTGGTATATGGTAATAAGACTCGTGTTGGAGTAGCTAACCCAATTATGGGGTAAAACCATAGTTACCAGGGATGTGACTTTCTATTCTTGATTTCACCAACACTAGTGTAGAAAACATTTTTTATGTTGGGTTTTTTAGATTTTTCACGTTGAATTTATGGTGATGTTGTTTCAAGAAATGTAAAAAATCATGTTTTTAATGGCAGTTAATATAACTGATGTAAAAAATATAATTTTGGAGGTTTTTCACATCAGTTATTTAATAACCGATGTTAAATACTCTTTAGTGTAGTTTTTCATGTCTATTATTAAATAATAAATGTAAAAAATAGTTCACCATGTCGATTTATATAAAAACCGATGTGGAAAGCTACATTTTTACGTCAGTTATAAAATAACAGAGGTAAAAAACATAGGGAAATTTATTTTTAACATTGATTATTTTATAACCGATGTAATAACTAATTTTTTTAAATAATTTATGAAACCCTTCATCTCCACTATAGAACCAAACCTAAAACAACCAAAACTAGACCAGAAAACCAACCAGAAACAAGCACGAACTGACCAAAAACAAGAAATAAAAAGCAAAAAAAAAAAATACACATTCACATTTAAAAAAATTCCAAAATTACAATATTAACTAAAAAAATATCAATCCAACCAAAAAAACTTCCAAATACACATTTATAATTACAACATTCAAAATTTCAATATTCACTAAAAATACTAAAATACAATCAAACCTGTAAAAAAATTTGACCATTTCACTTGTAAGTGTTTGAAATCTTGTGCACTATAAATTTGAGGGTCATAAAATAACTAAAAATTAAAAAGAAATTATTTAACATATATAATGGATAAAAAAAATGAAATATTAATAAATAATTTATAAGGTAATGTCACCCGGTCAAACTTTATAACTATTCTCATTGTAATTATTTTGATACATAAATCTTAACATATAATATATGTATTCTATGACACCTTGTTTTTTTTATAAAAATTTTGTTTGAATGTGTTTTTCAATTAAAATTATCATTTTTATATAATCCAAAATATACTAATTATAAATAGATATTCACCTTTACTTTACATTTTTTATCTTGGCACTTTTTTTTATTTGTGGATCTTCAAAAAAAATCCTATACCTTATTATAAAATAATATGAATGAAATAAATTTAACATTAATTATAATATAAACAGATATTAAAAAATTATAACATATTTTTCTAACTTGTTCCTAAAATTTTCTCACACATCACCATGGATAAAGCATATCCAATAAAGTGTTTTCTCCCTTGAAAAAAACACCTAACATTTAATGGTCACTAAAATAAAAGAAAATATAATTTTAGTATTTATTATGTTAAAATATATATAACAATTTATGAGACATATGTTTCATACCTCTCAACATAAGGAAACATTCAACACTACGTAATTATATTTTGTTGAAATCTTTCGGCAATATAAAGTTACTTTTGTTCCTCATCCAATTCATTCCGTTCAGGTGAAATCAACTATGGGTCCAACAATGCATATACATTTTTATTCTCATTTTTCTCACACATTTTATAAAGATACATAATATAAAACAGACATAAGTATGAATTTTCAATAAATTTAACATAGGGAAAGATTTGTGTTAAGACATATCTGGAAAAAATTTGCACCACGTTGAGGCCCAAATTATCTCCAACAATAAGTTCAATGATATAATTTTTAAGAATAACCACATCTATTGTATTTCCAAAAATATGATCTTCCATTCTAAATGTATAAATACCTGCAAAAAAATTTGAATATCTTGAAAAACTGTCAATACTACTGGAATCTGAATCTAATGTCATATCCCTTTGTCTTTGTAGTTGGATATACAATTTTTATTTAAATTTCAAGTATTACTATAAATAAATAAATAAATATATATTAAATTTCAAATTTTAAAACAAATTTAATAAAAAAATAAAATAAATGATATAACATACACAAACCTCTATGGTAATGGGTCGCAGAAGTCTAGATGACCGAACTAAAAAGTGGCCGATACTTTGTCCAACTGTCATCACCTCATCTGTAGGTAACGGTACTCTAGCTAGTATATCTATAATATCCTGTGTAGTGGCCCTATACTGCTCTACCTCTAACTGTTGATGATGAATTTTATCTTTTATATAATATATTAGCCCATATGCCACTATATGATGATTATCATCAACATTCAACTCATAATAACTAGGAAGTTATGGAGGAGGGGGTGTGGGAGTAGGATAAAAAATTGGATCTATAGGAAGAGGTGGAGGATAAATAATGGGGTCTGTAGGCAGAGGTGTAAGGTAAATAATGGGGTCTACATGTGGAGGTGGGGGAGTGGGAGCTGAAGGCAGAGGTGGAGCGGGAGTTGCAGTATGATTTTTTTTGCATGTCTATAAACATAGACTGTACTTATGGTATAATCTTTTCCTCCATCATCGTATTAATATTTTTAACTTCAGCCTCCAAATATTCTATTTTTTTGATATAAACCCACCATGGAAGAAGATGAAGAATGTGGTAACACTTTTCTTATCGATACACTCGCTGGGTATCCTCGTACACGACCAAGGTATTGGGGATTTCCCAATGCAGTAGATAAAATATCTTGCATCCCATTAGCTTTAAATAAACCCTGTGTGCTCTATTACTAAAGATAATTCTATATTAATTATTTGAAAAATTATATAATTATTCAAAGTATATAAATAATTGAATTTACTTAACTGAATAAAATAAAAAATGTAAAATCCTCTCAGCTGCGACCCTCTATTCTTATGAAAGATATTTCCCCTTTTTTCTCATCTGATCCCTCTTCCATTTTTCATATCTAGAAATAGGGGATGGAGGGGAAACCTCTCCAGAGTTGGAAGACTCAGCTCTATGTTTTTGTAAATTTTCAGCTATCATTTAATCTTCTAATAAAGTATACCCTCCCCGAGATAAACTATAAGGGAATATATTACTTTATTGGATCTCCTAATGGGGTCTACTTGATTCCTATAAATTAATAATAAGAAATAATTAATAATCCATTAATAATATCATTAATATAAGAAAAATTATAAAAGTTTACGGTGCACTTACCAGAAATGCTTCTTATCTTCTACTTTCGACAAATTATTTCCATGTGTGTTCATCTATAAAAGGATATATATGACATGCACTATCATGTTTCCTATCTCTAAAAATGAAACTAGAAATGATATTTTAATTGGAATCCCTCCATCTCCAAGAATCCATTGATAAAAAATTCCTCATAACTCCTCCAATGTCAGGTATATAAATTTTCATTTGATAAAGAAGATGGAAAGAATATTATAATATAAAAATTTCAAGAATAGTCAAAAAATAACAAATGATCATACCAAAATGGTCTCCCACAATTAATCCAGTGTAGTTTTTTCAATACTTCAAATTATTAAACAAAATACAGACTTTTATTTTACCCTGATTTGATACATGACCCTCAAATTATTTTCCATTAGGACCTATTGGAACATCATTCTCATCAAATTCTACATCTATCCTATAGTCCTCGCTATGAGAAATTGATAGTTTTGGGAAACATGTTCTTCCACGTTTACCAAGCCTAAAAATATTCTTTTCCATTATGGGAGCACATGAAGAAGATTGGGGAATATCAAGTGAAGCATGTGAATATTCCTCCCTAGAGGTATGATCATGACACTCATCACCATAAGTTTGTGGTTGATCATCTGATCGATCTTTCACTATACTTCAAATTAAAGAAATAAACATTTAGTAAACAAAATTTAAAAATTCACATATTACAATACTAATATAAACAAAAAAAGAAAAATTATGAAATAAAAAAGTAAACTAAAACTTAACACATTATTATTCATATTTGTTATAGTAAACTAAAATGATAACAATAGTAATTATATATGAAATTTCATGTAAATGAATGAAAAAAAAATCCAAAATTGGTGTAGAAATATTAAAAATAGTCATACCTTAAAAATCAATTTTTACACAAAAAGAATATTTTTTAACATATTGATTTAAAATAATTTTCATTCAACAAAATAAATAAATATATGTGTTACGTAATGGAAAATATGGTAAACTAAACTAAACTAAACTAAACTAAACAAACATTTATACTTATTCATTTTAATATGTGTTTTAATAAAAAAATACAATATATATAATTTTATAAAATTAATAAAATTAAATGAGAAATAAACATATGTTAACTGTAATATTATGAATGTGTTAATGGATTGTTTCCCAAATTACTTCATCATGATCATTACTTATAGAAAAAACCATGTATATAACATTCTCAACATTATTATTTGTTAATCTTTCCATGGAATTAGGGATCTCACATAAATCAACATCATCATCAAGTTTATCATCACCAAAATATTGTTTTATTACTTGTAAAACAATAGACCACTACACATCAGATTGATCAATAACATAGAGAATTTGTTTTTCATGTGTTCCCATTATAAAAGAATCAGTCGTGTCTTCCAATCTATTCATATTAACAAGTGTCATTCCAAATTCGTCGTGTCTAACATTGTGTTACGATAAACCATTTGTAGTTAAACAAATGAACTTTAATTTTAATGTAATAAACCTCCCATATTTCTTCAATGAATCCATAGTATGAACTTAATGCAAAAATTGGGTTTTTTTATTTAGAACTCTAAAAATTCATTGCTTTTGTGAACACCAATACACCACTATTCTGAACTACAATTCTGTTGTCCTAAGATTTCATGTAAAATCTATATCCATTAATGTCATAACTAATTTTTTTTATAACATTTAAACTCAGACCACCCACTGACCATCTTAATGTCTCTAATGTATATGATCTACCAATCAGGGTCTTTTTAAACCAAGTCAAAAAAGTTTTGTTATGGTCATTCAAAATCCACATTTCTTTCTTCTATGGATGACATTGTTTTGATTCATTAATATAAAATGTTATATATGGTTGAGCATCATCCATGTTATTCAAGTTGTATAAATTTACCTTCTTTATCTATTCACCTGATAATGATTTGGATTTCAATCAATGAATACTTTTCACTTCATTATTAACTTGTTCATGGTGAGATGGAGGTAAACCAATGTGCTCTTCTATAGAAAAGTAGCTTGAAAAAAATTCTGCAACCTCCTCAGAAATATACTTTTGAATAATGGAGGATTTAGGTCAATATGGATTCTTAACATACCCCTTTCATATCTTCATATACCTTTCAAAAGGATACATCCAACATAGATATAAAGGTCCTAAAAGCTTTATTTATCGAATTAAATGAACCGTTAAATGCACCATTATATCAAAAAAATATGGAGGAAAATACATTTCCAATTGAAAAATTATAGAAATTTATTCATTTTCCAAAATGTCCAAAGCATCCAGATTAATCACCTTATTAAAAATTGAATTGAAAAAATAACAAACCTTTATGGTAGTATTTCTGACATGGATAGGAAATATTCCATACAATGAAACTAGTAGAAGTTTTTGCATCATGATGTGACAATCATGATATTTCATACCTGTCAACTTCAAATCCTTCAACGATATTTTTTTACATAGGAAGAATAACCCTGTGGTACATTGATATCATGAAGACATTAATAAAATCTAATTTTTTCCCTCTTTGATAATGTATAACAAGCCACGAGAAGAAATTTTTGTCTTTCATCGGGAGTGGGAGATAACTCCAAATGTATTCCCATTAATTGTAAGTCTAATATTGCATTAAACCCATCTTTAGTATTTCCTTTAATATCTTACAATGTTCCAATCAAACTGTCATAGATATTATTCTCCATGTTCATGAAATTAATGTTTTGTTTCACTTTATGATATCTCCAATATGATAGTTCAAAAAATATTTACCATTTCTTCCAAATATGTCTATCATTACCAGATTTATGTGCCTTTCCCAATGTTACATCAAGGTTTTGAACCCCATAAAAATACTAATAAGTGGATAAAAGTTTTGAAGAAATATCAAATTATTGTTAGCCACTGAATTCCCTTTTTAATCTTATTTAAGAGTTATCTATAGGTAAAAACTTTCAATAAACCATGGATATGTTTTCCTCCCATGATTAAATTGAAAATATGAAGTCTATTTTTCGCAAATTGGACACGCTTTATGCCCCTTAATACTATATCTAGAAAACTTTACATACATTGAAAAGTCATTTATAGTGAACATAATCACTACATGTAGTTGAAAATATTCCATTTTATAATAATTATACACCCTAATACCATCTTCCCATAAGAGTTTCAAATCATCAATTAATAGTGACAAGAAAACATCAATATCATTTCAGAGTTTCTTTGGTCCATAGATCATTAAACTCAACATGACATATTTACACTTCATACAAATTCTGGAGATAGGTTGTAAATTACCAATAAAAAAATCCATGAAATATGTGTGTTGTTGAGGCTTCGATACAGATTCATTCCATACATGCACAACCCAAGTAAAATATTTCAAACTTTATTTCTGAATGTTAGATACCTCTCATCAATTTTCTTCCACTGTGGAAAATCAGTTAGATGACGTATTTTTCCATCACATATCCACTCATCAGTATGCCATCTTAACCTTTTTACATCATGTGAATTATCAAATAAATGTTTCAAACACGTAATTATAGGAAGATACCAAAATAATTTGGGAGGGATCTCTATAGTCTCTACATCAGCATAGGATTTTTATTTTAACTTATACTGTGATGTCCCACATTTAAGACACTATGATATAAATCCGTATTCCTTTATAAATATAACACAGTCATTCATACATGCATGTATTTTCTTATATCCTAATCCCATCGGTCATAACATTTTCTTGGCCTTATAATGTGAATCTTGAAGATCATATTCTTTAGGAAGATTGCATTTCAACAATTGTAGCAGCTCTGCAAAACTCTTTTTCACTCCATCCATGATTCTCCTTCAGGTTAATCAATCTTAAAACTGATGATAAAAACCATAAAATCCATACAACTAGGATACAACGATTTTTAAGCATCATTATATAGATGCTCAATTTTCAGTTCTTTATCAATTTGTTTTGCTTCAATATCACGAATCATTTCTTCAATTTCATCAGAGTTACCATATTTCAATTCATCATCATTAGTAGATCTAAAATTCTACCTAATTTCCCCATGAAAAATATAAGGGCAGTAACTCGAATTAATACCACAACAAATTAAATGATCTTTGATATCTCTACTTTTTAACTTCTTCATATTTAAACTTTTCAGGCATGGATAGAAAAACATGTCGTTTTTTGGAACATTTTGTTAAGAAAATTCAAAAAAATAATCAACACCTTCCTCATTTTTCTCACTCATTAAATGTGTAATAATATTACTTCGACTCATTATTACCTATAACAAATATCAAAACTATACATCTTGTTAAGATAAGCCAATTTTATATTTATTCGAAATATGTCAAAATTTTAAAGTAACACAATTTTGAAATATAAACCAAATATACGTTATTTGAAAAATATAATTACAATGTATACACAATAATGGAAGATAAGTTTAAATATAAATGATAAAATTATAAAATTATATTCAGGGAAATAATTTTAAAAATTAAATATAGTTAGATAAGCCAGTTTTATATTTATATGAAATATACCATAATTTTAAAGTAACACAATTTTGAAATATAAAACATATCTATGCTTATTTGAAAATTAAATGATATTGTTTTTCAGCAATAAGATAGAAAACCAATAAATTAAAGAAAACAACATCCACTATTGTGATGTATTATTAACCCATCACAACATGAGTTTTTTTACTTACCTTTTTATCCTAATTATTTAAAATTTTAACCTAACAGGTCTTAATATTTTATTGAATTGAAATATTTTCTTTATTTCATGTAATTTTGATGGTCACATTTATGGTTTTTAACATTATTATTGTGTTTGTTGTGGAAAATGGTATTATGGAAAAAGGTCCTATGTACATGCCTTGAGAGGAACCTAGATTGTCTTGGGAAGGTGGTGAAAATATCCATTAAGCATAATAAGTTCTAATGACTTCATTATCAAGATGTAAAACTATCGTCTAGTATACTAATGACCATCTCATCCATTTATAACACATCATGATACATAAAAAATGTATTTTGGGTGACTTGGTATGCATATCTAAATGAAAATCAATATTTAATTTTATCACCCTAAAATACTCATTGGTAATAAGGTAAGTAACTAAAGGGAAAACATCATTGAATAAAAATTACAAGATACCAATGATAAATCAATATCAGGATACTAAAACACCTTCAACAATTAATAGCAAAAGACAAGATGAACTAAATCACAAAACATAGATTTAGGGCATCTATGAATGACCAATGATTTATAATATGATGGATGGGTTGGATCTTGGACATGGGAGCAACAAAGGGTTAATCAAAACATCATACATTAAACCATTTTTATAATCATTACTCTAATAAACACACACTTTGAAAACATTTGAGAGAATGCTTGACTATTTTTAAAAAATAAAAATACTTTCTAAAAATCACCCTTTCTAAGAAACCCAAATATTGAAAAAAAAAATCATTTCCTTTTTTAAAACAAACTTTTTCAAAATTCACCATTAAATTTATTTAAGAAAAATGAAATCAAATTAAAAAAATAAAAATGGAATGTAACATGGAACCATAAAATCAATGTAATAAAGGAAAGAAACAACATACCATGGTTCCAAACAAGCCAATAAAAATAAAGAATTTGATAAAATGAATGATGCTAATCCCCTATAATTTCATAAACCATCACTAACTATTAGGGGAAACTAAATAGTACCTAATGTGAGATTTTCCTAGAAATTTAAAAAAAACAAGAAATATTATTGGCTATATTGTGTCTGAACTAAAAAAACTATATATCTAGTCCATACTAGTATAATCTGTCCCCCATCCCTGGTATCACATTACTAGGCATACTATAACTTGTCTACATTGAACTACTATAGAATAAATTTGGACCTCTATTTTGGTTCCTTGGGTTCCTATGAATACAAACAAAGTGGACATGTGAAATTAATGAATCATTATATTATCATATAAAAATAATTTCATATACATAATTATCATATCCCCACTAATTCCATTGCTAAAACCTTTTCAAATCAACCATGTCACAATTTCTAATAACCTACATCCCCATTAGTGACCACAATTTATATCAAGTATAAAAAAATTAAGAAGGCCCATAAAGGGTCCCATATTCAATATGAAAACTCTCTTATAATGTTTGAAATGAGCCTTTACAAAAATGAACTCATAATTTCAATTCATTCCCACCATTTTAGATCCCAATTTTAAATTTTAGACTAAAATAAATCCATGTTAAACCACATATGAAACCATTTAAAGTGTAAACCATATTAATTATAATCATTTTTAAAATCCATCCATTTTCTTATTTTCAAAAAAATTCATGAAAACTTCACCTTTTCTATTCCAATGACCAAAATGAGTTTAAACCATTCAGAACATAAATTTCATTTAGAAAATTTTTTAAATTTTTTTTACAAACACTTGGAATTTGAAATATTTCTGTAGAAACTAGAAAATAATTAAAATTTGATTATACCAAGTTATAGAAATAGTTAAAATATGAAGAAATGAATTTACACTATGGAATATAGATTTAATTTGATTAAAATGTAATTATAAGATGTATATAATTAAATTAATATATATAAAATGGAATTAAACCAAAACCCCTACCTATATCAAGTTGAAATAAAGATATAGAAAGTCTCCTACAATGATAAAGATCAATAAATCAATTAAGATCCCTCTATAATTACAAAACAAAAAAAACCCAAATTATAACCATACCTAAAACCTACTCTCATCTACATAGCCACTATGGTTCATAGGAATAGGCATACTAAGAATGAATAGGTGTATGGATGATTATAGATGATGAAAAAAGAAGAAAAGGGATATTGAACTTAAGAATCCGCTTGAGAGTTGCAAGTTGAGCAGATAGATACACCAATTAAAAACACGATGAACAAAGATTTCAAAATGAGTTTGGAGGCCACAGGATCGAAGATTCAAATGTATGGTTTCCATGTGTGAGAGACCAAGTCACTGTTTCCTGAAATAAAAACAGCAGAATAACACAAAACATGACTTCATATTTTTTTTAAAAGATTTATCACATCAGTTATTTAATAACTGATGTGATAAAGAGTTTTTTTTACATTTATAACATCAGTTATAAAATAACCAACATGATAAAATAATTTATCATTTCAGTTATATAATAACCAATGTCATCAATTGTATTTATCATGTACGTTATAATATAAAAAACGTGATAAATCTAGATACTTGATTAATCACATCAGTCATTTTATAACTGACGTGATAAATCAAGATAATTCATTTTTTACATCGATTATAGTATAAATGATGTGATAAATCAATTTTTCTACTTTTTTCACATCGTTTATTTAGAACATATGTAAAAAATGCTGACGTGGTAAATACTTTTTCTAATAGTCCTATTATAGTTAGAATATTTCCACCATTGGGTGACAAACATGTTTTTGATGTTTGGCCTTATGAATATCTACCCTTGGGCTAATAAAGTTAGGGAACTTGATCTTATGTATCATCATTAAAACATAAGGATTTATATATATTATATATTCCATGCCATGCATATTATAATTTTTGTATTTTCTATTTCCTATTGTGTGTTCATTGGTTATTATACATGAAACTCATAATGTTTCTTGAAGGGAAGGAAGAGAAAAAATTGGTTACATAAAGTTTCTGTATGAACCTAAATATTTTTCCCATATAACTTGATAGTGGAACCTTATCTAACCAATTTGTAAATGGTTTATACTAGTAACCTTGGTTACATAGTAGAAAATTTAGTTAGTTACAATTAAATGGACTTCAAAATTGAAATTTATATTGTTATTCCATTATAAATTGAGAATTTAAGTCCATATAACTGAACCAATGTACATGGGCTTGTCAAATTATCAGACTGAATGTAAAGGAATGGTTTTAGAGAAATGGAATTCTAATTCTAAATTATAAATATTATGCATTTATAAATTGGGAATGACTATCCATACATCTGGACCATTATTTTTATACTTGTATAATTTAAATTTCTAATTTTGAAAAAAATGGTTGTCATTAAATGGGGATTCCAATGGAAACATAAAGATTATTTTCCTTTATAACTTTTAATTGAAAATCCATATAACAAAACCCTCATGATAGAGACTTGAATATTTTCTTTTTGACATGACTTTAGAAGTTGGTAGTGGGTTATTATGTATCTTATAGCTAGGCCTTATATGTATATTGTTTTCCTATATGAAATATCTTCTACTTTGTATCTTGATTGAGGCTTGGGATTAGAATTATTGATATATGCCTCCATGATATCCTTAGGTTGATCCCTAGTATGTTGGTGAAAACCTCTCTCCTAAAGTGGTGTGGACAGAACAACCCGCAGTGCCACCTATGACACGTCCCTTATTACCACATATTATTCCTAGATAAGGAATTTATTCTTAAGTTTGAGAGGGTTTACTACATCTATTATAATCTATAGAGGGAGATATATGATCTGCACTGACTATGTTAGAGTTCACCTGAGAATTCTCGCAATAGAATTCACATAACTTTTTAGGGAAGATGGTCCTCAGGTTGTGGAATCTTGGTTAGAGGATATTCTTTTGATCTTTTATCGCCTGGAGACACCTCTATAAAGGAAGGTGAAACTCACATCATATGTGCTCCATTGATCTTCCAAGTGATGGTGGGATATTCTTACTCAGGTTGATCATCATGATGATATGGTTTGGTGGGACTTTAAGACTAGTTTTTATAACTAATTTTCATAGGTGATGCTTCGATTTGATCGATATAGGGAGTTTATGATCATGGACCAGGGTGTTATGTCCATCATGGACTATTATTCTCATTTCACAGAGCTCAAAGACTTTGATTCCACCCTTATTAGTGATGATCTATCTAGGGAAACACACTTTAAGGATGGGATAGAGTATTCTACTCGATCTTAGTTGAACATATTATGATTAATTATCATCATTGACATAGGGAACTAAACCCTTATCTCTGAGAAAATATATGGGATTCTAAAGTTACTGGGTATGGTGGATCAAATAATAGTCTCGGTAGCACATTAATCGGTCACAAGAAGTGTCACTTGAAGACTCCTTGAAATGGTGGTGGAAACCATAGTGTATGCCCTGGTGGTTCTGTGGTATGAAATCAGGGTGGAAGGAAAGGTCATGTGAATCTCCAGTGTTGTAGAGACCTAGAGGAATGATGATCTTGCAGTAGAATGGGCAATATCTAGAAATATTGAAGGAACTTTCCACTAATTCCAAGTAAGATAGGATTTTCATAAGCTCTAATTCTATATTGGGATCCATATCTCTATGATGGCCAAGAATCTATAGTACTATTGATCATTTAGGCTATGGAATTGGTGGAGGTTGAGGTACCCATACATAGGTTGTGTAGTTCTAGTAGAGTGGACATAATTTGAGAGGTAAGGTTATAGCATAGGACTATGGATCTAGCTAGTTTTGTATTGTACAACCTACACTTGAGGAGTAGAGTTTTGGCCCATCTATAGTACAAGGTATGATCCTAGTTTTTTCAACTTTAGTATCTGCTATTTTTGACACAGGAAATTCACACTTGTTCATATTTGTGACTTTAATGAGCAGTATTGGTCTTGATATAGAACACATCTGTGGGGTGATGTCTTCTAACGCACCATTAGGAATATATTTAGAAAGTGTTAGTTAATTCAAGGAGTGTCTTTTCAAGACAGTTGACTATAATTTATTTTAAACATTATCATCCTCAAGATTTCTGGATTTGAAATGATTCTTATGACAGAATAATTTGTACCTTTTTGTGCCCATATTGACTGTTTCTATTTGAGGGTTTCTTTTTCATCACCCAAAGGTAGTAGCTATGTTAACAAGGGTGAATGGGATGTATAGAAAACTTGATCTAGAACTGATCTTCATTGTCTGGAAGGAGTGTTATCCATAATTCCTAGTCTTTACCTTGATGATTAAAAGATATGACATACTGTCTTTCCTCCAGTGTCGGACCGATTCAGAGATGTCTTTCTTGAATACTATTCTGGGCTACCTTCTGAGAGAGAGGTTGAGTTAACCATCAAAATTGTTCTAGGAGTAAAAATAGTATCTATTCCTCATACAAGATAGACCTTACTGAGCTTTAGTAACTTAAGAGGTAGTTGGAAGAGATGGAATCCAAAGGGTTTATATAACTCAAAACTTATCCTTTGAATTTACTTGTACTTTTTCTCCAAGGAGGATGATACCATAAGGCTATGTGTGGATTATCACCAGTTTAACTATCCTAATTTTAATAATTTAACTACTCTAGTTTTATTTGATTTGTAATTTGAATATTTCTATGTATATATCTGGATTTATCCTCAGAGTTGGCATAGTTTTTGGGTGTCTCAGGACCCCATAATTAATATATATTAAGAGTATTAATATATTTTAACCCACATTCATGCATCATTCAAGTGTAAATGAACTTAACTTTTGTTCAAGACCTTATTTGGGAAATACAAGATGATAGTTGATTCTAGATCATGGGGTTTACCCTAGGCATGACCTAAGTTTCGTCAACATTAGATGTTATGAGGAACATATCTATTAGTGGGTGCATCTAGATAAAATAAATAAATAAATACTTTATTTTATTTTAAACAATCTAACCCAAATAAACCTCTATAAATACCCAATTATAAAAAATCACAAGGGTTTGATACATAACCCTAGGCAGATATTACAGGTAGATTAGGTGTTCTTTATTGGTATATTTGGACCAATTTCAGGTGATGCTTCATGGATTTGGGATCTGGAGTAGCAACGATGATGGGAGGCACTTCAGGACACGATGTGGGCTTCAAGAAGATGGTCAAAATCTATTTTTTGGCCATCAGAGGCTGAGTATTAACCACCAGAGTTGGCCCCCCTTTCATCTGAGGTGGTCAAATGGTAGTATTTCACCTAGAATCAATGGATCAAGAAACCACATGAAGGATCTGTACTTTATAAAAAATGCAACTACATGCCAGTATAGAAGAACATAAGGAGTGTTCTTCAGATTTCATGGAAGCTAGGTTTTTCATTGATGTTAAGGATGACATACTACATGTTTGTGGCCCACACCATTTGACCCTACCAAGATAGTCAGACCATGTTCTATCTACACACACCTAGGACCTTGTGTGAGAAGACACTCTATAATCTCTGTGAGTACACGAGCATGACCAAAGGTACATGGGCATGGCCTGATACCTGGGTATGGCTAGGTACATATCCTCATTCATGGGCATGACCCAATGTACACATGCATAACCTGAATCACATGGGTATGGACAAGAGCACATGGGTAGTCCCCAAGTGGCTGAGATGCGCCTTGTACCATATGTACACACAATATAGTTTTTCATGGATTACCAATCCATGTCCATAGGAGAAAAAAAATCAAGGAAAAAAGGTGGGTTCACATGCTATGTAGACCACCAAACAGTTCATGTACTTATCCTAGAAACTTATTCTTCTCGCATCTCATTCTTTTTAACTTTGATCATGACATTTAAGTAGTCTATCTTGGGTTTTTTCTAAATATAATGTGATTGTAGCATTTTTTTGGAATACAAGATACAATGTGATGTGTTCCAAGCGTGATTATTCTTTAGGTTATGCTTGATGAAGAAAGTGACCAGGACAAGATCATCAGTGTGACATTGGATTCAGTACTCCTCTATCACACTAGGGAATGTCCCCCAATACTCTTTATGTAGGTAGAGTCGACAATCCCCTACACTTGGCATGGGTCTTATATCTACAGAGTGGTACCCTTCATCTTCGATCTCTAGTGGTGTGTGGGTCCTACATGAGAGTTGTGGTTCCCTTGACTATGGAGAACAGTAGGGAAAAGTATGCCTCTCCACATAGATTTTAGTGTGGTTTCTTTTGATGCTGAGCTTCCGAGATGGACTTTTGGAGTTGTAGGCAGACTCATTGACTTTGGTTGGGATGTGAGATGGAGATCCCCTTTATCTCTTTACTGGGTTTCTTTATGAGAATATATGTATATCTTGGGTTTTGTTTCCCTCTTACTTTAGTTTTATCTGACCATTGTGGTATCTTTATTTTACTCCCTTTTTAGGTTTTGAGGCATCCTACTGGGTATTTATATACTCACCTCCATATGATATTTTCCCACACTTTTTGTGTCTTATGAAGATAAAAGGAAGATCAAAAGTGATATCAGTGGATCTTAGTGATACTTGTGTGCATTAACCAAGTATGGTGGTCGAGACATAGAGATCAGGAGAAAAGGTCTCTCAATTTTTTTTATTCTAGTTGTTGTCAGTTTGGGACATCATTTCTGATTAGGCGTGTATTTTTTCCTTTACACTATGGGGTTTTTTCATACTTTGATGTATTATTTAGAGGTTATTTCATGTATGGTTTTACTCAATATGTTCATTATTTTTGTTTTTACTATGCAATGTTTCATAGATATGGTTGGGTGCATGCTTATAGGTACATTAGGTTAAGGCCTACCATTTTACATTATCCCTTCTCGATGCATGTCTATAGCCCCTATCCTATCGGATATGGGACTTAGGTAAATTACGTATGTGTATCTTAAGTGAATATTTCAAGAACGAGAACCCAATGTTGGTATAAAAGCTAAAGTATCAATTTACCAAGACATTAACTACATTATTGTGGACTTTTCATATCAAGAAATTATTTGCAAGGAACAATGGTACTAGTATCATATAGGATTGAGTTATTTAACTATATTTCATGAATAATCTCCCCATATATATGATAATATGACCGTGGTATGTATTGATCAATTTCAGTATTCCTCCATGAATACAACCATCTAGGTTACCGATTCATGATCATGATGAAAATCTGATGAGTGATGAGGCGTTAGTTCATGGGCCATCTCATGAGGTTTCCTCTAGGAATGTAGGCATAACCACCCCTTCCCATTGGGTAATAGATAGTACCAATGGTTTAAGATGATGATGAAAAAATTATTATCATATTATTTGAGTTATAGGGTCACTAGTTTCTAAGGTTTCATAGTGAGATAGATCCCCAAGAAGTAGAGGATTGGATTGAGTCAGTGGTTCAAGCCTTCAGGATGGTTTGGGACCCGATCTACCAGATAGTTTATATAGCATCCATTATTTTCCATAGACTATCTTTGCACTGGTTGAGTATGGTGATATAGATCCATGATGAGATGTGGCACTCTTGGTATAACTTCCAATAACTTTTTTGAGTAGTAATACCCCTCATTGTTACGATCTATTCATATTTATAAGTTTCATAACCTACAACATGGTGATATGTTAGTGTTTTGGTATACCATGAGGTTCACTAAACTCAAGTTATACTCCCTTGATATGGTGTCTAAAAAATTCTTCTAGGTGAGGTAGTTTGAGTAGGGTCTCTATAGAAACATTTGATCCAGTGTGGTCTCTTAATTCCTACCTACTTATGCTGGAGCGATAGAGCAGTCTCCAGTGATTTAGATCTTCCTAGAAGTGTGATATCTTATGGTTAGAGTATGTAATAGGAATCATATGGCTAATTAATTTTTCATAAGTAGTGGGTGTCATAAATCTAGGCCCCTTTAGAGGAGGCATTATCATTATCAGATGAAGAAGTGTGGATCTAAGGGTCAAGGATTGCATAGAATATCCAACCATCAAGTTGAGGGACGATTCTATGAATATGAATATTTGGGTGACATGGAATGTGACTACCCAACCCTTAGTACTAAGTATGATTAGAAGTTGGTGAATATACCACTATGGAAGAGGCAATTCCATGATCATGGATCAACCAAGTGTTGTTAGGGCATCCCCTAGGGAGGCAGTGTTAAAAGAGTGGAAGATGGAGATCTAAAGGGATGAGATATTTTTGGGGGTCTACACTATGAGATATTTCCAAAACCACCACTAGGTAGGCCACGTTAGGCTTAGAGAGTTGGTGGTCAAGGCTTTAAGAAGTTACACGCCATGTAGGTTTATGAACAGGCTACAACAGAGATGATTTGAGATGTGATTTGTGTATTTTATAATATTTCCCAAGTACTAGTAGAAACATGAAAGATTAATTATTTTATTTCCTTAACCCTTATGTAGTATCTTAAGTTTCTAGTTGAGACTTTAGCCTCATAGTTTTGGCTAGAGGTTCCTATAGGGATCAGTTCTTTCATATCACATGTCTTCCAGAAGTGCATGTTGGCATTCATTGGAGAGAGTTTCTCATGGGACCTCTTAGTCATCACAATGAAACATTATTACATCATATTGGGTATGGATTGGTTGTCCATGGCTCAAGCCTAGATTTACTATCATCAGAGGTGGATTAGATTCCTTCAGACTAATGGGATGATATTATCCTTTGTGGGTGAGAGATATCTCATGGTAGAGTGAGTAGGTCTTGCAGATAGAGAGCTGAAACCCATCACCCATCAGTTGTAAAGTTTATCAATTGGAACAATAGAATATCCAGGAATATATATTCCTTTGGTAGTGTAGGAATTTATGGATGTCTTCCCTAAGGATGTTCGGGTACTACCTATAAGGAGGGATATTTAATTATGAATTTACATGCACCCCAAGACCACACTAATATATTTTGTGGCATATCAGTTGGCCTCTACCAAGCTTTAGAGGATGAGGGTACAGTTGGTGGTCCTTTAAGAGAAGGGTTTAATCAGACCTAGTGTGTCCACCCAGGAAGCTCCAATTTTGTTTGATAAAATGGTGGATATGATCTTAAGGATTTTTTTATTTTCATATCTTGAACCAGGTAATGATAAAGAATAATTAAACCTTTTTGAGGAATGAATACCTCTTTGACCAATTTCAAAGAGCGAGTTATTTCTCAAAGATAGATCTCAGGTCCCACTACCATCAATCGAGATTCGTGTGGATGATGTTAAGAAGATGTCATTCTAATTTCATTATGGATATTATGATATCTGTGTGATGAATTTCAATGTGAATAATTCCCTCACTAAGTTTTTGGATCTTGTGAATTGAATCTTCTAGTCATACTTGGTCCAATTTATGGTCATATTCATTGATGACTTATCCATTTACTCTATGTTATAGGAGGATCATGTAGATAATTTGAGGATATTTTTACACTTACATTGGGAAAATCATTATTATGTTTATCTCTTGATGTTCTAGTTTTGGATCTGCTAGTTTCACTTTTTGGAGCATGTCATTTTTTATCATGGTTTAGTTATGAACCCATAAAAGATTTATGTAGTGATTTATTAGGATTGACCCATGAGTGTGACATAAGTGTGGAGTTTTCTTATATTAGTGGGGTAATATAGGAGGTTTATGGTATAATTTTCTAGGATTGTATCCCCTTTTACCACTTTGATGTGAAAATGTTATCCATTTACCAGGACTGAGAAATGTAAAATATTCTTTGAGGATTTGAGTCTAAGGATGACTAGTGATCCTGTTTTGATACTACCATAGGAGGGAATGGAGTATGTAGTGTTTTATGATACCTTTTGAGTTGGTATTGGTTTTATGTTGATGTAGAGGTAGGCAGTGATTTCATATGGATCATAGAAGTTGATACCCCATGCGAAGAACTATTCTATATGTGACCTAGTGTCATCAACGGTAGTCTTCACTTTGAAGATGTAGAGACACTATATTTTGGGAGAGTGCTTTATTGAATACTCAGACCATCAGAGTCTTATGTATATTTTCATGCTAATAGATCTTAACCCAAGACAATTTTGTTGGTTGGATTTCCTATAGGACTATGAATTTGAGGTAGTTTATAATCTAGGTAAGGTAAATGTGGTCGTTGATTCCCTTACTAGGAAGTACCGTTATTACTTGGTAGAGGAGGCATCTTAGTTATTGGATTCTTCACAGGTAATCCTGGTTGAGGAGATGGGAGAGAATTTTCTTCAGTCGATGGTGGTGACCCCTATACTTATTTAGTTTGTGAGAGAGGCTCATTTAGTAGACATAAAATGTGAGGTTCTATGTTATCATATAACCTTATAAGATGCACCAGATATATTTTCTAAAGGAGGGTAGTATGTCATCATTTTCTAGTAATGGATAGTGGTTCCAATCAGAATGTGAGAGGATGTAATGAGGTAGTTTCACACATATCTTTTGGATATAATTACCTATGTGGAAAATATGTACAAGTACCTTCAATGACTATTTTTGTGGTCTAACATGAGGTGGAGCATAGGTGAGTTCATCTCTCAATGTCTCACATGTTAGCAGGTGATGGATGAGGACCACATTCTATCAGGTTTGGGGTAGCCTCTTGAGAGCCTAAAGTAGAAATATGATGATATACCTATGGAATTTATGGTATGGATTTTGTGGATAGTGAGAGGACAAGATTCCATATGAGTGATAATTGACTGACTTTTCAAGATGGAACACTTACTTTTCATCAGGGAGCATAGTTTGGTGGAGAGTTGGGGGTGGTTTTATAAGTATAAGATCATCCAAATTCATGGGTACCCTCATCAATTTTCTCTAAATATGATTCACTATTTACACAATAGTTCTGGAGAGGCTTTTAGGATCCTTTGGGTCCTAATTGAGTATGATTATAGTGTTTTAACCCTAGAGGACGGGCAAAAAAACAGACAATTTAGGTGTTGTAGGAAATGTTCAGATCTTGTGTATTGGACTTCAGTCGGAGTTGGGAGGATCACTTTCCATTGGTAGAGTTTTTTTATAATAAAAATTATCACTCTATTATCAATATGGTAACTTTTAAGGCCCCATATGGGAGACATAACATGTCACCATTATGTTGGACTGATATTGGTGATACATCTCTAGTTGGGATAAAGATGATGCATGCGACGAAATAGAAGGTTCAAGTGATCCATGAGGCTATGAGATTAGATATGACCAATAATAAATATTACATAGATTGACATCATTGAACTATAGAGTTTTATAAGGGATACCATGGTTTCTGAGAGTCTCCCCATGATGAGTATTAAAGAGGTTTCGTTGGGGAAGCAATCTATGCCTAAGGTTTATCAATCTATTTGAGATCTTACAGATGGTTTATGAGGTTTGTTACTACTTATCCTTTTCCCCACAACTTGATCTAATGTATGACGTCTTCCATGTGTTTCAATTAAGAAGATAATTATATGATACTATGCACATTATTGAATAGGGAGAGATAGAAATAGAGGATGGATCCACCTTTATAGAGTACCCAGTGGCAATCAAGGGTCAATAGGATAGAATCCCACGTAGATAGACTATTCCCTTGGTTTGTGTGATTTGGTAGCACAAGAGCATATAGGAGGGATTTTGGAAGAATTAGAGTTATATGAGGACTCATTATCCCCAACTTTTTGTGCAACTTGTTGTTTTTAGGGTGAAAGGGATGAAAGGATGGGAGAATGCAATGAATATGGTTTTATTAATTTTTTCTCTTTGAATATTTCTATGTATATTTCTATATTTATCCTTAGATTCATCAGGGTGTTTGGGTGTCTGGGAACCTCAAAATTAATATATATTAAAAATATTGATATATTTTAATGCACCCATGCACATAATTACAATGTAAACGGATTTACCTGTTGTTTGGGACCTTGGATGGGAAATCCAATACCATAGTTGATTTTTGAATGAGGGGTTTACCCTAGGCATGACCTAAGGTTGTTCTATGTTGTATGTTCCAAGGAAAGAAATTGTTGGTGGGTGTGTTTAATTAAAATAAATAAATAATTTAATTATTCTATTTTAAATGACCTAACCTAGAGAATCCTATATAAATAACCAATTATATAAAATTTCCAGGGTTGGCCGCATAAACCTGAGAGGATTTGACTGGATTATTAGGCATTCTTCATTGGTGGATCAAGATAATTTTTGGGTGATGCTTCATGGATCTGGAATCTAGGATCTGGAGTGGAAATGATGTTGTGAGTATCTAAGAGATGCACTACATTCTTCAAGAATATAATTTGAATTTGACTTCCAGATACCAGTGTATAGAAATCGATGGATGAAGATTAACATCTTCAATTTTAGGAGGTCAAACGATGAAATTTAAAATAGAATTGATGTATTAAGAAACTGCATGAAGGATCTAGAGTTTCTATAAAAAACACGACTAAATGTTGTGTAGTGTGAAAAAATACACAACATGTTATTAGGTTTTCATAGTGGATAGAGTTTTTAGTCAAGTTAAGGTTCACACTTAATGTGGTCGGGCCTATATATCATTTGACCCTGCCCGAGTATTCAGGAAACATGTCCACTACACATGCCTAGAACCCCATGTGGGAAGAGATGCCATGTACTTCTGAAGTACATGGGAATGCCTAGAGTTATATGGGAATGATCAAGTTCTTGGAAATGATCATGTAAATGGATATGATCTAAAGTACATGAGTATGAACTAGATAACATTGGAAGGCTTCGAGTGGCTGAGAAGCATTGTGTACCACCTATATACATGGTTTATTATGGAATGAATTCCCAAGACCTGTCTAGTGTAGAACATGACTAGATAAAGAGGTAGGGTCACTTTCCATGTAGACCCCTATACATGTCATGTACTTCTTCCAGTAACTTCTTCCTGCCATGTCTCATTCTTTGGGACTTGAATTTTGGCCTGTGAGTTGGCCATATTGAGTGTTTTTATATATATAACATGATGGTGTACTATTTTTGGAATATGAGATATTATAGAAGGTTTTTTAAACATTATATATTTATTTAGGTGATTCTTAAAGATAGTAGTAATCATGGAAAGATCAAGGGAGTGATGTCAAGGTCGATAATCCCCTATCACACCAGGGAATGAGTTCCCCACACTCTTTATATAGGTAGAGTTGGAACTCCTCAAAACTATGCATGATACCTCTATCTATAGAGTGTTACTCCTTTATATTCAAGCTCTGATAGCATATAGGTCCTCCATGAGAGTTGTGGATCCCTTGGATATGGAGTGTAACAGTGAGAAGTAGGCCCCACAAAATAGATTCTGGTGAGTTTGTAATTGATTATAGAAATTAGATATGGAAATTTGGAGATGCATGTAGACTCATGAAATTTTTATGGGATGTGAGATAGGGATCCACTTTCTCTCTCTACTGAGTTTCTTTAGAAGAATATATGAAAATCTCGAGTTTAATTTCCCTCTTTCTTTGAGTTTAGTTGAACATTATTGTATCTTTTTTATTTGTACCTTTTTGGGTTTTGGGTAATCCTATTGGGTATATATATTATCACTCCTATATGTTTTCCCACATGTGTTATGTATTATAAATAAATGGGAATATCAGTGGTAATATTGGTGAAGCTTAGTGATACTTTGGCTGCATTAACCATGTGCAGTGGTTGAAAATTGTATATTAGGATCTAGGCTCTCTCAGTTTTCCTTTATTCTAGTTATTGTCATTTTGGGACTTAATTTATTGTTGGGTGTTTATTTTTTCCTTTTACACTTTTTTTCTATCATGCTATGATGTATTCCCTAGTGGTTATTTCATGCATCAGTTTTCTCTATATTTTCACTATTTTTATTATTCCTCACTACTGTTGCATGGAGATGGATGGGTGCATGTGTACTGATACATTTGGATAATGCCTCCCATTTTACATTATTCCTTTATAGTACTTGGTTGATTACCTTAACTTATTATAGGTGGGATTTAGGTTTTGGTGACTTGTAATTTCACTATCTAGGAGGCCCTCAGTGGTTTGGTTCATTATAAAGAACTAGTACACACTTCCACACATGGAAGATCTCTTCGACCAACTCTGAGGAGCCATGGTCTTCAGGAAGATTGGTTTGACATCAAACTATCATCAGGTACACGTCAGACATTCAGATATCCCATGTATATGTTTGCAAATCCATTATCGATTGTACAAGTATATATTTGTACCATTAATTATAACCAACACACAAATTATTTTTGTGGCCTTGATGAATCATATTTTACACCTATACTCAGATGCCATTGTGATATTTTTTCTAAACAATATATTAGTATACTCTAAGACTCAACATGATCATTCCAAACACCTTAACATCATACCGAGTACACCAAGATAGAACTAGTTATATGTCAAGATCACCAAATTCCACTTTTGGATAAAGAAAGATCACTTCCTAGGTCACATTATCACAAAATCTTGGGCATACTTGGATATAGAAAAGGTGAGATTCATTGTTTATTTTAAGCATCCTAAAAATGTTTTCGATATTTCAAGATTCTTGGGTATATCTATTTATTAGCGGTGTTTCATCCAAACCTTTTTAAACCATTAATCACCCCTATATAATTTAACAAGAATGGTGTAATGTTTGTATGGTCTTAATAATGTTAGAATTCCTTTCATGATTTTAAATAAATAATGACCTCAATGCCAATTCTCATTTTACCTGATCCTAGATGATGTTATATATTGTATTGTGACACATCAGGCATTGAGATGAGAGCTGTTTTGATGAAAGTGGAACAAGTCATGGCACATGAGCGTCATTAGTTGAATCCTCACAAGCATAATTACTTGATGCATGATCTAAATTTATCAACTATTGTTCATGTTTTGCATTGCTAGATACATCAGCTGCTTAGAGAGATTTTCTTGATTTACACAGACCATAAAAACCTCAAATACATGTTCTATCAGTGTGACTTGAACCTTTTTAAAATTATATGGGTTGAATATCTTCTATCCTTCAACTATGATTTACTTACATTCCAGGTAAAGTAAATTTAGTTTCTAATTCTTTGATCCAAAATATTAAGACTCGAGCTATTTTGGAATATTTTAGTGAATGGAAGTTAATGGATCTTCTTTATGAAATGATTATGTAAGTTCAAGAATGTCTCAAAAAGTATTTTCTCAAGGAATATTCAATGACCTCAACAATTCTATATTGACTAATAGGAGGAAAATTTCAAATATTTATTTCTTGGTCCTAATGAAAATTGTTTTTTATGGAATTTCTACATGATTGGATTTTTTATGAGGATGGGATACTACATATCCATGGGAATGTCTATGTTCCTATAGACATTCAAGAGGAATTTATATGAGAATTTTGTGATTCTAAATGGGTTTTACATCCCATAATCACCAAGATATATCATTATATACACCACCAATAATGGTGACCTAGGATAAGAAAAAATATTTTTGGTTTTGTTACTTGGTGTTTCACCTGTCAGTAGTTAAAGGCAGTTTACTAGTGGAATACTAGCCTTTTACAACCTCCATCCATCCTAGAATGGAAACGAGATGAAGTCACCATGGATTTTTTGATAGGGTTACCAAAGTCACCTCGATGCGTTGATGCTCTATGGGTAAGTTTTGATAGGCTGACAATGGTTCCTCACTTTTTACATATTCAGACAACCTTCTTAGTGGAAGATCTTGGGAGGCTATATGTCTAAGAGATTATATGACTTCATGGGATTCCACATACCATTGTATTGGATAGTGATGATTAGTTCACTTCTCAGTTATGGTAGGGCTTGTAAAAAGCTATTGGTTCATAAGTACTTTTGAGTACAACGTACCACTGTCAGACCGACAGTCAATATGAGCATACCATATAGGTTTTCGAGGGCATGATTGATACAGTTTCCCATTATTTTAGAGTATACTGGGAAATAAAATTTAATATTGATGAGTTTTATTAAAATAAAAGTTTCATAGATACTATCCAGATGGTTCCTTATGAGCACTATACAGTAGGCCATGCCATTCACCTATATACTAGTTAGAGGTAGGGGAGATAGTACTAGAGGGACTACATATCATTTAGAAAACATTAGAGAAGGTACAGTTGATCATAAAATGAATGGATATGACACAATCTAGGTATAAGTCATATATTGATCACCAAAAAATAAACTATGGATTTTATGGTATGGGATCGAGTTTTTTTGTGAGTCTCACCTAGTTTGGGTCATTAATAGATTCAAAAACAAGGTAATATGACACCTAGATTTATTGGGCCTATTGAGATATTGGAGAGAGTCAGTTCAATAGAATATCATATAGTTATCTCCCAATGGTATAGATATAAATATGATGTTTTTGTGGTTCATAGACATGAAGATATTACTTGGAAATATCTCCTGTCTTAGATTCTGATGAAGTCGAGTTGGAGGCTGATGATTCTTTTGAGGAGTATCCATTTCATGTCATTGATCATAACATGAAGGATCTATGAGGTAGGAGAATTCTTATGGCTTTGGTGTTATGGAAACACGAATATTTATAGGAGGAGTTGAGGGAATGAGTGTCCAACAAATTTCCTCAGTGGAAAGATTTATTTTCATATTTAGTTTAACTAACCTCAAATGGGAAACTCGAGGATGAGTTGTTTTGAGGAGAAAAAGTTGTAAGATCTCATATTTCTATTAAGATATATACAAATTTTAAAATATATTAAAAACTCTTGTTTATTAATGAAAATTACCAAGGGTTATATGAGGTTTTAGGAGAATTCATAAGGGTTCAAAGGCCGGTATTTAGGGTTTTTGGGCAAAAAGATCAAGGTGAATGATTTGTCTGACCGTGCCCATTGAACATGTGACCCAGAAAACGAGGATAATGGTCTGTTATGACATGAAAAGGGGGTTGGTAAACCATAAAAAAATATAATTTATTACATATCCAACTCACATAGTTTCTATATAGTTTTTCTAACCATTTTCCTTAACTATGCAAGGTGTGGTTCACCTAGACAATAGAAACACATGTTTAGTGCATGTTTTGGAAAATCGTGTGTTTAAAACATGCTACCATTTAAAAAACCTAAACTGCCAATTTACCCATACTCCCTTTAAATAAAAAAACCATTTTATTCACCCATTTTAAAAAAATATCCATTATAGGCTATTATTCTCTCCCTCTTTAAGGTTTTGATAGAACTCCTTTATCTATACTATGATTCGATCATCATCGGTTAAATTAGATCACCCTTTGTAAGTATAACACTCATTTACCTCCGTTATTTTATTTTACTCACTATATAGAGTTTTATAATTATATGACCTAATATAATCCTATTTTAGGTATTTTTATGGTTTTACATCTTCTCTCGTTCAATCCAAAATATGCAGCTGATACTAGATGAGGATTTTTTCATAGGGCTAATGTAGGCGGTTTAGTACTTTTCCCTAAAAGTGTTTATATTCATTGTTTGTTCTATTTTTAAAGACACCAAAATCTTCATGTGTTTCTCCTATATTGTGTAAAATTTTAAATTAATTGTTTATACCAAGACTTATACCTATTATAGGACCCTTACACTTTGTTGTAGATCGATAACCTCAACCCGAACCACCCCTTGGGTTGGTTTGATTAAATTCCCATAAAAAAACTTCACTTTAACCAAAATTCCACTAAGGGGTGATTTTTTATCACTTATATGGATTAATATAATTGATATATTGAATTGAAATATATAATTAATACTTTAATTTATCTCAGGATACTATATAATATTCTTTATTATCGATATGGATTTGATCACACTGCTAAATTTTTGGCTTGCCATGAGAGAGCCTCAAAATTCTGACGTAGAATTACTATAGTGAACTCATAGAACGCCACCTAATTCATTGAGGAATATTCCAAAGGGGTAGAATTTTCTTGGATTCAACCAATGTCTTACATTAGTGAATTCCTCAGTATTTCAATGATGATTAATGTATGATATTTTTATAAAATTATAATGTTTATGATGAGATCCCAATATTTGTATTTATTTTCCAAAACAAGGTCTACCATTTCTTATATCCTTGTACTTAAATAAATTATATGTATAGATTACCTTCGACTTTATCCTCGGGCTTGATGAGGATGCCTTGTCCATTCCCCTTGGTTTCATATCCAACAAAAGTTCTTACACTCAGAGATATATGACTAATTCCAAAATTAGTACGGTTGACCATATATCCCATGATGATCATAAGATTGAAATGGTTTATATATTTTTTTATTTCTTTATATATTATACATGCAAACTTTTACATTTTATATTCATGGACTAGATTTGTATTAGACACCATCGGTGGTGGATTACTGATTTTTAGTCACACCTTGTTCAGGATAATGTTCGGTACCCAAAAAATATTTATGGATATAGGTAAGGATATAGGGAAGTTTACAACTATATATTATCAATTTATTTTTAGGATGGTAGTTTAGGAGAATATTCCTAAACAAGTTCTTAGGATGGTCATGCACATAGTTGTTTTGGTGTTCCATTTTTTGTATATGATGGTACTAATGTATGTATTCTACCATGTCTTCCTATTTCACTTTTTTTACAGTCATGAAATCATAATCATATAGTTTTGTTTATTTTTTCATGTTTTGTTATTATTATCTGTATGGTTTAATTTCAATGAATTATTCTATTTTCTACTGTGCTTATGTCCTGTTATCATTACTTCATTATTTATTTTTCTACTATGATATACACTAATAAATTGGGTGTAGTCATCCCACTGTACTGACACACACCCTCACTGGGAGTATGTATAATTTAGAATATGGGGAGGTGTACTTGAGGCCATGTGTTCATTGAGTTCAGATACTTATGAGTTAATTGCTCCAATACATCACAACGCATAATAAATGGGAAGGTACAACATTACCTTAAGACTGTTACAACTTTGGTTTGAAAGGACCTATCAAGGGTTATTATATAATACCCATGAATTCAAATGGAGTAGAAAAATAAAATAAGTCTAATATCTCTAATGCTCAATTAGGATGGTCTCATAAAAACCGTTCTCTCCCTTAAAGTATAGAGACTCATCCTAATTCCAAGAACACCTTGATTGTCTAACCGACACCACCTCAGTAATAAAGCAATTACCAATCTATGGGAGTTTACTGACAACTGTATAGTTCTTAGAAACAAATCATAAGTGATAAAATATGTCCCTCTGTCTCATGAGTTATTATTCTTCTAAAATATACCATAATGAAATTATTATTTGATACTGGAACGTCCCACTAATTTCTTTCTTTTCGTGTGGTAAATAAATTGGGGTTTCACATGGTTTTTTATTTTAAGATAACATTGAGGATGAACCATAGGTGAAGGGAACAATAATTGAGTGAAGTATACATAGGTTTAAAGGTTCTAAAAGTTATTTTTTTGGAATAAAAAAGTATTTTCTTAGGAGGTTAATTTTTCTGTTGTATGGGTTCTCACTCAACCCATTAAAAGTGATTCCTAATAATAAAAATTTTAATTGAGGAGGTTGCATGTGTAAATTATTCCTCATGTATTAAGAATAAAAATACCTCTTAGGTAGTGGGAATATTGAGGTTTTATGTTTTAATCTTATCCAATCACCATAGTTGATGTTTAATTTTTTAGGTGTTTACAGCCTTGGAAATAAAAATTATTTATTTGATCTTTGGAATGGAATGGATAGTGAAATTCATAGATCATATCAATTATTTTTCCTAACAACTAACCTTTACATTCTTAGATATGGTTTCCCATTTATTTAAATGGGATTTAAATATGAATTATAGTAGAGAAGAGAATTTTTTGATAGTATATTAAAATATATATTCTTAGTTATCAGTAATGAGATTGGGTGATACTGATGAAAATGTTACTAGGGGTTTTACTATTATAGTAGACCAACACCTTGATGTCTATCTACATGATTTCTCTGGGTTATAATAATAAATTGACATTTCCAATGATCTAATTTTGAGAATTATTCTAATCTTCCTACAACTGAGGTTTAGATTAGTGGTAAGCACCTCTTATGAAAGGCTCGAGTTCAAATTTGGGAAGGGGAGGATTTTCGAGTTATTGTAGAAGTATTGTAGCAGGTACTATAGTAACTCTGTACTAGTAGAACTATTCACATAAATTGGGTCTTTGGGCTATATAATTAGGCCTTCATGCCCTAGGGATTCTAGGTCTTCCATGTGAATTTGGTCTAAAGGGAATATAAGACAAAAATTATTCAAGACCATTGGTCCATAGGGCCCTAGATCCCGGAAGTAGGGTATATTATCCTTACTAGAGAAATGCCAGGATGATGGATTAGAGAAGAAGCAATCACCAAGTGGAGAAAACCAAACTCATAACTGATGGGGGGATTTAATAAATCCATTGAACTATACAGCTCTGTAAAAGGTTACTCAAAGCTGTTAGAAACATCAGGTGGTGAGATGATACATACTTGAAGAGGTCCTAGGGAGGGGTTATTCTATTGTAGTTGATTCGTAAAGATATACAGATTTTTTATCCTAGTATTCTAGTCCATGTAATCTATCTTTGTGTTTCTGGGCCTCTGATACATGTAAGTATTCCCTCTCAACCCAATTAAAAAGATGAATTATCAAATAATAAAAAATATAGAATTAGATAAAATAAAAAGAGAGACTTATTTCACTTCCATCACATAGAATGGAACCAATAGAATTAAAAGAATTAATGGTCTAATTGTAAGAACTATAAATAAAGGGATTAATTAAACCAAGAAAATTATCTTGGGCCACTCTAGATGTTTTCATAAAGATAGAAGATGCTTCACTTCAATTATGTATTAACTATCATAAATTGAATAAAGTAAAGATAATGAATTGATAACCTCTTCCTAAAATTCATGACCTTTTTGATCAATTCAAGGCGATTGAATAGTTCTCTAAAATTGATCTATGTTCTAGGTATCACCAACTTCAAGTGAGTAAAGAGGACAATTTGAAGACATATTTTCAAATCATTTATGATCACTATGAATATGTTGTCGTGCCCTTTGACCTACAAATTCACCTATAGTTTTCATGGTGTTAATGAATCTTGTTTTCTATAAGTATCTTGAATCATTTATTGGGGTATCTATTGAAGATAGTTTAGTGTAATCTCAAACTATAAGTGACCATGAGAATTACATAGAGATTTTATTGGGTATATTGTGTGAGCATCAAATTTGTGATAAATTCTATAAGTGTGACATTTTTATATAAGTTGTTCAATTACTTATTTATGTAATTTATGAAAGTGGTATATCATTTTACCCTTAAAATATCAAATTATTTATTTCTTGGTAGTTTTCTAAGAATGTATTTGAGATATGGATCTTTCTGGGATTAAATTATTTTTCCTTTGTTCAGGACATGTCAAGACTCACTTCTCATATGAATCCTTTAACTAGGAAAGTTATTCCATTTAGTTGGGTTTATGATTATCATAAATAATTTTTAGGAGCTTAAGTATTGCCTCAATTAGACACTTACCCTCATCTTGATAGAACCAAGATGAGGATATGTGGTGTATTGGGATGCATCCAGATCTAGACTTAGTTGTGCTCACCTGAAGGAAAATAATTTCACAGGTTATGGATCTATAAATTTTAAATCACATTAAAAGAATAATCTAACACATTAATTGTAATTATCTATAGTGGTCCATGCATTCAAAAAAATTGCACCAAAACCTCTTTGGTAAAAATTTTACCATGTTTATGGATCATAAAATCTTGAAAAACATCTTTTCATAAAGGTAAATAAACCTAAGGCAATGACGAGGGATAAAATATCTCAAAATGTTATAATTTGAGTTGGTTTATGGACTAGGAATAGTAAATTCAATGGATGATACATTGAGTCTAAAATCATATAATAAGGTTGTAAGAGAACCTTATGACCATATGATTTATTATGGGAGTAATTTTCCATATACATTTTTATTGAAGGAAAAAAATCATGATATGATTTTCATTTTCATTAATATTATTCTTTATTTAGAGAGTCTCATCAAAGAGGGTCAATAATTAGACACCGACCACCATTCTATGAGAATGAAAATCAATGGTGAGGAGACTATTCTGGTCCAGATAATGTATTAAAACATTATGTTGTGTTTTCATAATTGAATCATAGTTCTATCATAATTCCAATAATAGATTATTTATACTTATCACTATTCAAAATGGACAATTCAACCAGGTATTGAAAATATTCACATGGGAATGAAGACCCGTTTTTGTGGTCAGACATGATAAAATTGGATTATTATGATAAGACATACCTCACCTACCAATAGGTAAAGGTTGAACACAAGAGACTATCTATCATGTTAGAATTTATACTTATGATCTTATAGAAAAAGGAATAGATTTCCATTGAATTTTTCATTGGTATACCTTTAAAAATTAATAATAATGATTCTATTAGAGTTGTTGTGGACTGTCTCACCATGTTGGCACATTTTATTCCAATTCAAGAGTCCAATACGGTGGAAGACTTGGAAAAAATCTATATAAAGGAAGTGTTTAAAATTTATGGTGCACCAATATTGATTTTACCCAATCGATACCCTAGAATCAATTCATAGTTTTGGTGATCCTTGAAATAATCCATTCTGAATGAATTAACCATAAACATGACATATCATCCACTAATGGATGGATAGTCAAAACATATGATCTAAAAATTGTAATATATGAATCAAACATGTGTTCTAGATTTTATTGGTTCATGTGATGATACTTTTACTTTGGGGTATTTTTATTATAACAAAAATTCTCAAGCCATGATAAAAATGGATCCATTTATTTCATTGTATTTCCATCCATTTCAATCCATTATTTGTTGGGTAGATAATGGTGAAACATCATTCATTAGACCATGTGTTGTCTATGAGAGTACTATGAAAATCCAAATGATTAGGAAAATGATGGAAATATACTAAAAACATTATAATTAATATGTAGATCATCACTAATGAATCTTATATTTTGACATTAATGATTATGTATTCTTGAAAGTATCCCTCAGGTTGGGTCATCACCTTTTTAGGGAATTAAGGAAATTTTTATTCTCACTACACTAATACATTTAATATTTCAAAACATATTATTGATGTTACATATAAATTATCCTTACCACTGAGATTCAGTTCTATTCATAATTTTTTTTATATATCCCAGTTAAATAAGTAGTATCCTAACCATATCCATGTGATACATTGGGACCATGTCACCCTTTAACTGGATACTATGTTTATTAATGCCCCGATTTTTATTCAGGATATACAAGAAAATTATTTGCGAGGTATATGGATCTCTTTGGTTTATATATTATATTATTATAGTTCAATCTAGGAGGAAACATGGGAGCACGAGAAGTTTATATTGAACCAATGGCCTGAACTCTTCAAGGGAAACATCGAAATCTTGCTTCCTAAGAATGGAAATACCCATGGTGTGGTGAGTTTAATACCATTATCTTGAGATATTTAATTAATTTATTATATATTTTCAATTTATATAATGATGGAGTTGAGTTACAGAATATTCTACGTGGCTTTGGAAAATTTTGGGAAGCTTTTATGAGGTGCACAGTTTTTGCTTGGTTAGGGGAAACTATGTGGTGTCCTCGAGGTAACTGCGTGGGATATAGAGGGTTCATCTTAGTAGGAGTATATTTGAAACATATTTTTAGAATCCCATATATAAACTGTGCTACTTGGGAATTTTTGGGATAGAGGAAATCCACATGGTTGGTGTACAATTTTCTTGACCATGTAGCATAACCGCCTGATGAGATTAATTAAACATGAAAAATTTATTAGTTAACTTGAAACTCCCCCTAAAACCCTTACTTTTATTTCCTTATCTTAATCTCCTGACCCTCAATCCATCCCTAGTAATTTTTGAAGATATTCTTCCTTTCAGTTCTCTATTTCAATGAATCATAGAGTGTTGGATCTTAGGGACCTAAGGTGAGAGACTCATTCTTTCACTATCTCCTTGATTCTCTTGTTTTCTCATAAAATTAACCGTAATTCAAGTTTTATATGAAAAGATATTTGTTTTATGGTATGATTAGAAAAAAATTTATTTGAATCTTTTGAAGGGTTGAAAAGGAGAACCCATATCTATGATCTCATGAGCTGATTCTTTATGTCAAATGCATTGGAGGTTGGTGGATTATTTTAGTTTTCTAATTTCTCTTAGAACATGAAGTATTGCTATTTTATAAATAAATAATTTTAATTTTAGTTGGAAAACTATTATGAAATATATATTGTAAATTTCTATTTATTGGTTGGTCTTAGAATCTAGAGTTTTGGGTAATGCCATCAATGTGTTAAATTAAAGTATTAAATGAATTTAGTTTTTAAAATAAAGGTTTTATTTGTGAGAATTTGGAATGAATTTGGTCAATGTGTGTTTATATGCATATAAAGTTTCTTTGTGGGTTATAAATGTCCATAGTGAAAAATCTTGTGGCATATTGGATTATATTTCTGAGTTATTACTTTAGATTAGAGGTATAGATACCACTCGCGAGTTGAACTATTTGGGGGGATTCATGTAGTGGTTTTATTTGCGGGCGTTCTGCATGTGTGTGTGGGTTCATGAAATGCGTGCGTTTTTGGTTTGAGTTATTTCACAACCATACAATATATATAAATATATTTATTACTATTATTCATGATTTTTCTTGGTTAATATTTTAAATAAAATGTGATATAACTTGCTTCTTGTTTTAGAGGCAATCAGTGGAAGTCTTGGAGTTTAACTATTGGGTTTTATACTCACCCACTACATATGGAATTTTGTGTATATTAATATAATTTTTATCTTGACACATAAAAGGGGAAGGTTTCTATTTTTACTAAATTAAATTCATGATGCTATAGACATGGATGTTTGGAGTTGGATATTGGGGTGGTAGTTGAGTATTGGAGTTTGGAGTGGTGACACCTTGGCGCCTTAGGTATTTTTGCCTTGAGTCTTGTCTACCATGAGTTTTATTTTTCATATAATTATAGCCTCATATTTTTTTTCTCTTATACTATTACTATGATTATAATTTGGTTATATTTTTGGAGTTTATTCTGTTTTCATAACATGAATTATTTTGAGTCTCATTATTATGGTTTTTTTCAGGTTGTTTGTTTATGGGGAAATCATCCCCTATGATTTAGTAAATACCTTGAAATTTATTATCAACCATTGGTTCCCTAGGTATTCCACCCAATGTTAGTGTAATTTTGTTCCTTCCATGCTAATGGTTCAGGTTGGGATATTATAAGTATCAATCTCTAAATTCATTTGATCTATTTCAAATATAATTCAATGCCAACTCAACAAAATTATTCCTTCTTGAAAAAATTTCTGACAAACTCTAAGAGAATCTACCTTGTATGACATGAGAAATTTTTTCCAATTGGAATTTTTTGATTCATTAAATAATGTTTGATTGATCATTGAATAAATTTGTGCAATAACTCCAAACCATTACTGATGATGAAAACAAAATCATAACATTTAAGATTTGATACCACTTACTGGTCTCCATCAAGGATTATACCCTGAGAGGGGGGGGGGGGTGAAGAAGAATCTTATAAACATTAATATTTCTTCATTGATCTTGATCTTATTCATTAAATATGATGAACACTTATTTCACTCCCTTTAAATCTCCCTTGAATGAAAAAATAAAGAACACAGGGGATTTTTACTTTGTTCACCTAAACCTGGAGAGTCTAAGGATCATGAAAATGATGGTGTGCTAATTTACCTAGAACACTATAGAAAAATTAATTTATGTTCTCAAAAAGTGGAATGGCCTCACTAAACATTCATACTCACTATATAAACAAAAAAAATAAAATCTCACTTATCTCCTTCTTTAATGACAAGAAACTCACTAATCCTTCAAATAGATTAGTTCTGACTACTCCCCCTATGGAATTCTTCTTATCTTTGTAATATAGATGAGAAATACACATAGAAGTATGTGACACTTCTTGTACATATATGAAAATTTCTTGGGAAGTAAAACTACTAGAATATCCTCTGTTTCTTTAATATTTAAGTTCATATGCCTCAAATTCCTTTTCTATTTTTCTCAAATTTTGATTTATCAAGAAATGTGTGTTTGGATATGTCTCCCTTATCTTATCATAGAAAAATATTTTTTTTTATAATCTACTTTTTGAGTATTATATTAAATCTAAATAGAGGATGTGAATTTTGAATTATCCAACTAAAAAACCAAATTTCTAATAAACTTACAACTATTTTAGATAAAAATAAATTGTTTGGATTTACTTCCATAAAATTGATACCATTGAATTTTGATAAGGACAATTAAAGTCGAATAATAAATTCTAAAAATTTGTTTGAGCATCAAATATATAAATATATTAATAAATTCAAGATATTGATGATTTAATACATAGTTAACTCATTCAATTCCCATTTTGTGATTTGATTCATGCTAAACAAGGTAATTTTCACTGTATACCATGACAAATAGTTTATTTCAAGAATAAAGACCCATAAAAATTCCTAGTACAATAATCACTATACATTTTGATGTCTACCTAGGAGAAATCGATACCTACCAAGCCCAATTAAATGACATGGTCCTTTATTCTCCTTCAATATCTATTCCAATTTTACCTAGTGTGAGTTTAACATAGACACTAAAACCTCTTGTTTTCCATTCCATTTTATATATGTGCTTATACAAGTCAAAATGTTGACTTCCATTTTTTTGAGGGTTCCTTCTATTTCTTTGGAATCTAAGGTTTTAAAGACTTGATTCCAACTATTCTTAGCACTTCTAGAACACCATATTCTGGGGTGTGGGGGTATCTCTTACTTCCTTTGATGACCATCATTATAAAAGTCCACTATGAACTTCATTATACCTATAGAGATTTTCTAAAAGTCTCAAAGGTATTTTGTAATCCTAAAAGGAAAATCTTCATGACATTTTCAACTATTTCTCCCCATTTTAAAAACTCAAATTTTCTTGATATTACAAGATCAGACCACTATGGTCTAAACCATAGTGCATTATAGTCTCACCATTTTCTATATATAGAATTTGAAAATGAAAATCTAATAAAAATTCTCATTTCCCAATCACTGTTACCATTTATAGATTCAAAATTCCCTGACCATAATCACCATGATATAGTCTAAGATATAGTGAATGTTTTCTTTAGCAAATCACTTGGCCTAATTACATTCTAGAAACATGATTTTCTCTAAGAATTTAAATAACATTTTAAATGATTTACCATAATTTTTTTAACAAACACTATCTAAACATCTATCAAATGGATTTTTCAAACACAATCCATCAAATAGATAAACCTAACTCTATTCCTATGGTATCCAAACTACTATGGCTTCTTGGAAAGTGTAACCCAAATAAAATGATAATTATAATCTAAAAAGAGAAAATAAAGGGATGATTAGTTGAGCTCAACCTACACAATAAGATAATCTAAAGTCACTTATAGATTGCTTTCCTGACTTAAGACAATCTAGGGTTACTCGGCTGAGATCAATCTTCCAAGTTGGATGATCAAGTTATTAACTAGTGTCACTTTAGAAGGGATCTCACACTTAATATTTGATGGATTGTTTAAAATTTTCACTAATTTAATATACATCATATTCAATTTAAACTCACAACTATTTCATCTTATGAAATATTTATCTTCACATTTTTATACTTTTGTGTATTCATTTTTCTAAAAATTTAGATTTATAATCCCCATTCTAGCCACCAAATTTATCAATTCATGCCTCATTAATGTGTAACTTTTAGATAACCCTCAAGTATGTGTTACTCACACAAAAAAATACAAGTATATTCATACATATCCAAATTCATATTTTGTGCAAGGTACATGAAATTTTCTTTTAATTTCATAAAGTTATAAGAGATTGACAATATCTACATGAGTAAGGGATGAGACACAGATAGACAACTTCCACCATTCTAGATAAACATAAAACATTAGGCAAGTGGAAAGTTAGACCCAAAGTACCCCTACCAAGGGATAATGCACTCAATATAGAATTCAATTCATTATATAAATAGTACTAATATTAAAAAATTATATTCAATAAATATTTTTAAAGTCATAAGTACGATTAAAAACCAAAGTTAAGGTAGATGACTAAAATTTATGGAGTCATACCTAGAATTTAATACATGGATCAATATTCCAGAAGCAATTTATAATATAAATAAAGAATACACATTATTTATAATATAAACAATCTATATACATGAACAAAATCAAGTAATAAATTATTAGATAATTGAACCTTTGATAAATTTAAACATGAGAACAATTTATGGACTTTTCATTAAGTAAAATGTTATTAATTTTTTTTATAATTATGATAAAAAATTATGGATATTCTATAATTTTAGACATAAACACTTTTATATACAATTTAAATATGAAAAATTTAATATTTTTTATTATATGGAATTTAAATTAAAAAATATGAAATTTGATGAATTATAAACTTTTAATAATTCAATTTCCATTATTTAAACCATTTACATAATCTAAATATCATTTAATTTATATCACTTAAACATTTTTTCAAATCAGTCATCAAAACCTTTTATGTGGTTAAAATAATATCTTTAAACACTTCCCTCTTTAATTTAATGAATTCAAATTAATAAATTTTGAACAATTCATAATTTGAAATATAAAATTATTTATATTTAAGACTTGTTTATGTAACTTATAAACTCTTTATAAATTATCATTATAATGTTAAAATAAAAACTTTGCTTAAATATTACAAGGATTCCATATAATTTGGTAATTTTTTTTAATAGAAATTGATTATGATTTATAAATAAATTCTAAACTATATTAACTTTAAAAATATTTATCTATTAATAAATCTTTAATATTGATGGAGTATTAATATAAAAAAACACTTTGTGTATATATATATATATATATTCCAAAATATATTTATTTAATTTTATTACACAAAAAATAAGGCCCTATATGGGATATCTTATTTGACGAGATTATTGCACAAGGGTATCCATCATTGCTCTAGGATAGGTCGACTATAGGTGGCAGTAAGTGTGCAAGTGATTGGGTTTGTGTGTGGGGTGGCATAAGTGGGAGAGCCACCATGTGGGGTGCTATGCCAATAGAGTGGGGAAATTTAGGGTGTCACCATATGTGGATTAAAAAAACTTAATCTAGTGGTGTGACATGTGTAATGAGTAATAAAGTAGTGCTCTCCCAAGGTAATGTTTGATTTTTAACTAGCTCGATGCTGGTACTGTTCGTTTCCACTCATCGTAACATTTCATGCATGCCTCATTTTTATTCTCACATTATATTAAGTATGTTTTATCGATATAAAAATATTGATATATATAATGAAATATATTCATGAAATCTAAATGCTAATATCGATAATTCAAACTATATTTTGAAGAACCCCATACACTTTTAGCTTGTGAATTCATGTGGGAATTTGATATTTTGTTTTGGTGAGAGGGTAATTTTGAAAATTGAGATTCATAAGTAAATTTTGAGTACTAGAATATATTAAGTTGTGTATTATAGATGTGTTTTAAGACTTAGAATATGGTATGGGAACTCAGGTGAGTGTTGGGGAAGGGCCGAGTGGATTGAGAGGTGAATTTTCTACTACTGCATCCATTTACGTTTTCAAAAATGGAATTTTCTCTTTGTATGGAGATGAATGATGGGTGTGATTATTTTCTCTAATGATTTCATAGTGTGAACTATATTTTACCCCTTGAATGAGGTATGACCAAGGGTTAGTCCCCCGACCTGATGGGAATTCATAGCGTAAACCCCCTAATTTGTGATGTGAATGGTGTCTGAGTTTTTTTGGGGTTGGGGGAAAACATGTTTTTCTTGAGTTTTGACCCTTTTTATTTCAAGTGAATGAAGGTGTCAGGGGGAGCCATTTTTATATGGATAGTCCCACATTCATCCCCTATTCAATTACCTATTTTGAGGGGGTGGTTCTTTGTGCGATTCTATGGAAGATCCAAGGTATGATGTCTATTTCTTCCACCTTTCTTCTTACTCCTTGGTTGGTCACTAACTTCCATTCAATTTTATAAAAGTTTTAATGATTATTTACACCAGGGAATTATAGAAACTATCCAATATGATGGATATTTTATATTTCTTATCTAGATGATATCCATAGATGATATATGTATTCTGTTTCTCTCTATTTTGATAGAGTTACATAATTGTATAAATTTTATTTGGGTTTTTAGAGAAATTGGATTAAATAAACCAATTAATTGGGTAATTAAAATGTGGGATTTTTCATGTATTAGGTTAAAAGGTGTTTTAAGAGCAGATCACACCATTATACATGTGATTTTGGAAAGCGGGTGATGAGTTTTTATAAAATATAAATAATTTTATTAAATTGTAATTTTATTGTAAAATTAATTGTAAGTTGTTTTATTAATTATTATTGATTATAGTTAATTAATTTGGATTACTTTGAATTATTTAGGACCTTTTTATGATGGGTGATATCTGAATGAACTAGGATGAGCTCAGAAAAGAGTTCTCAGACTCTGATAAAAGAGAATAACTTCACATTGAGTAAAGTGGACCCTGAGACATATCATTATTTTATTTTATTTCATTTGTATAAGTTTTCTTGTGAAATTAAATCTCTATAACATGGGAAATCTACCTTTTTAAATTTATGTAAATTAATTAATTCTAATTAAATTCTTATACCAAACTAAATGCGAATGGCTAGATAGACCATTGTGCACTGGTTTGATTGCCTTGGCTATCGATGACTGAGGCCATGAATATAAATTCATTCTTTGTAATACCTAGAATATATAAGGTTAAAAATGAAATGAAATAAATAAAATGAAATGAATGGTCAGTATAAGGACCAATGATAAGTTCCCATGGTGACATCTAGGTAAAGTTGAGTGATCAACTTAGATAAATTCCCTAGGTTTGTACATGTGGGAAACCTGAGGTGTCTTAAAGACTTTGGGCTAGTTAAGATGACCATGGGGCGAGTGTTCCTTAATTGTTGAGATGTGAATAACTGGGAGGGTATTCCCCAGGTATACCATTGACAGGTTGGGTGAGAGTACTGACTTTGGATGCAAGATATAATAATTCCATCTCTTGAGACTAGTTCCTTTATAGATTTCCAAGGAAGTCATTGAGGCCTTGGGTTGATTAATAGTATTCGTAGGGACATGATTCCATCTGACTGATGAGTGATGACCTAAGATATGATATTGATATTGGGGAAACCTTGGAGGGTGAATATGTTATAATTTGACCTAAGGGACCCCAGAGGGTTCCCTAGTGATATTTCAATCCTAGAGAGTGTGTGTGTAGAAAATGGGTAGTGATAATCACAGGTGTCACCTTAGATACCATATCGATGATGTAAGACCAATAATGTTATGGTGAATATTACCCAAGATTATTCAAGTGAGTCACACCACCTACAATAATGTATATAGATATAAGGAATTACTTAGAGGTTCTCTTTAGATCCATCCTTTATGTATTCTTCTATAGAATGACCAAGATTACCTCATTGGGTTCCACTTTTACACTTGATAAATGTTGATTTCCCAGTATTAACTCATAGATATTGATATTATACCTGATATTATTAGATCACTAAGGATTAACTCTTAAGGATTGGCAGTACATGTGATTACTATAGATTGCCTAGGACTAACTCCTACAAATTAATGATGATGCCTAATGACTATTCATTTCATACAATTATATCCTGGGAATTGAAGATTCTACATAATAAATATGGTATCTCCTTGGATTAACTACTAGGATTCGGTGATTATTTTTTATAATTATTGGATCACCTAATATTCCCTCCCAATGATTGACGATTATTCCTAATGAATATTGGATCACTTAGGTTTATCTCTTAGGGACTAGATTTATTCCAAATGACTATATAATGAATAAGATGATGGGATTTATCCTATGAATCTACATGATTACCTTATAAATTCTCCTTGTAATTAGTGATAATTCCTAATACTTTTATCACCAAGGGTAACCTTCTAAAAAGTGACAATGACACCTGATACTACTAAATTTCCCAAGGCTTTCTCTCATGAATTAGTTATTGAGACAAATACTATTGGATTGCATATGTATTTCTATTAGGATCCATTTATGGGTCTGATATTGGTTGGAATGGTTGTTTACCATTCTAAGAGAAACTCTGGTATTGGAAAAAACGGGTATAAGACAATCCTAGGTGTCATGTTTGAACCCAATGATCATTAAAAGTTATTTATTTATACTTTCACACTATTTTTATTTATTAAATTTAGAATGTCACATTCACATACACTAATTTGATTGTTATGTATGGGACTACATTAGTGGTTCCCTATTATGTTGAACCAATACCCTACTCAGGTGGCCATGGTACTTCGGTACCCATGCAAACTTTACTGATCATAGGTTCTATTTTTCCAGAGGCTCAAAGTTGCATGATTGAGTGAGAAATATTTGACAAAGTCTATTGATAAAGATAATTTGAGGATCATATATAGAATTAGAGACTTAATATATTTTTATTATTTTGTTTTTAGTATAAGTTATTGTCCAAATTTATGATCAATTACTTTGTACTATCTTGACTATGAGTATTTTTTACTATGTTATTTCACAATCACTATTATTACTGATGATTCTTGTATATATCTTATATATAGTCTAATTATTTATTATCATGGATGTCATTTTTTTTATTTTTGTTGTTGTTATACACTCTAATATAGTGGTATAGTCTCCCCATAGTAACACCATAGACCCCCACTACTAGCATGGATACTCTGGCATATAGGGTGTATGGATGAGGTCACAGCAGCATTACTAGTCTAAACACTGGTGAGTTTCCATGTTCTAAGGATGTTACAAAGTCGTATGAGTGCTATTTTGTGACTAATATCATAGAAAATATCAGAGTTTATTTTTCTTTTATTTCTATTTTGGGGGATAGTAAACGTGTGACATAGGGATGTGTTAGAACTTATAATGGATATCGATATGGTGACATTAATAGCTTTTTGGTAAAAAGTCTATGTTTCCATGGATATGGTATTGTTATTCTTGGTTTTTGATTATTATTGGATGATTTCACCTAGCAAAACTCACTTCAAATTTTTATTATTATTATGGAAACACTTTTGAGGAAAAAGTGAGAAACCATACATGACTTCACCAATTCACCTCTTTAAACTATACAAGACTTCACAAATTACAAAATTCAAGCCCAATAGATAAAAAATACATTCAATCATTCACACTGACAAAACATTACAGCTGGAGCTGGAATCACCATAGAGAAGGCTGAGGTACCACGAACTAGGGAACATAAACATTAGAAAATCTGAAAAAACCTCATAACTGGTCTCCTTGAATGCCCATCGGTGCGACTATCCACACTAGCCCAAATACACAAACCCACTGGTGAAATCCAGTTGGAATTCACCCAAACCCTCCAACGACGTGAGATGGACCCCGAAAGACACCAGGATAAGAACATCCACAAAGGACACTAAAGAATCCAGAATGAGGAAGACTAGACCATCTTGACACCTCACCCTACTCCACAGACAATCGCAGCGCAACCTCAAACAACGATGACTCCACAAAAACTAGTAACCACATCATTGAAAGATTCCATTAAGACAAACCAATGGGTAGATCCAAGAAGAACTCTCCCAAAACAATCACCGCTAGAACCGAAGACCGAAGAACCTCATCTCGGCCACAAGGCACCCTTAGAACACATCTGAGGAAACCCAAAAAGGAGGAAAAACCAAAGATAATGAGGCCAAATCTTAGTCACTCAGGAGTGGAAAATCCAACAACACATCAATGGAGTGTCTCTGTTTAGGGGATCCAAGTTGATATGAGTCAGAAACACCACTCTGGTCTGGAGTCAATCATGATGAAACAACAGAAGAATCCATTCTAGGTTCCGAACTAGTCGAACCACAAGAGGCAGAAGAAGCCATCATCTAGAAAGGGACCCTCACAAAAATAACACCACCATAGGAAAACCAAAATCCCACAAAAAATTGGACAAAAAGAATCCAAACCTCCCCCCTCTAAGTCAAATCAGAGAAGATGTTGAGACACATTGGAACATACCTGAAGCCGATGGTCAAATGAGACAAGATATTTAGTCCAGAAGCCATTGTCAAGCCACGCAAGTGCGCACTGAAGACGAACTAGATCCCGTAGATAGAAATAACCTCCACGTTGACGCTGAACCAAGAACCAGCTACCAGAAGCTGACACTGATATCCAGACCACCAGAGCACACCAAGCCAAGAACCTAGCCACACCACCACCAAAACAAGAACTAAAACATAGGTGGGCCACGCCGGCTCCAAGCTGAGATCCAGAGCACCGATGCCCAGTAAACCGTTGAGATGGAGGGGGAATGATAAGAGACTGATGTAGAAACCCTAATCACATGGGGGGGGGGAGATGCTTCTTAGAGGCCATTGGTTTATGTACCATGAAATTGATACTCATCCATGACTCACTTGAGTTTTTGGATTTTGGATTTATGTGATTTTGGATCTTGGCCCATTGAAAAGTGGCTTACGCACATACACCATTCTTGGAATATAGGATTCACATTAATTAAATGGGATTTATTGTGATTTATATTTTTGATGATGAGATTCTAGTTTCTTAAATTTTCAACAAAAAATTATATGGAGTTTTTCTATATAACTTGTTTTTGACATCCTACTAAGCTAGACCATGATATAGCTTATTATGGTTACATGCCATGTGGTTCTATGGTGAGATTTTATTTGACTATGGATATAAAGTACCTCATGTAGGGATTTATAATGACTATTAATAGGTTGATATATTTATTTTATGCTTGATATTGGTTTCAAAAATTAAATATGTTTGGTTATTTAAAGTTTCAATAACAACCCATATGTTTTTTCCCATATAGATTCTTTGTGGAATTCTACTTAAATGAACCACATAGATATAGTATACTCAATATAGACCATTATAGAATGATGTAGTTATATATATGTATGAACCCATATGGGATTTCAATCATCAAGGGGGAAGTCTTTTTATGAATATTCCCAGTGAGGTTGGGCTCCATAATAGGTTGATGACGTGGCATGTGATTCCTATCATGTGTAGGATCCTGTGAGTGGGTTTTTTGGTATGTGGGTTTTGGGGGGATGTTTTATATGGGAATATAGATGATTCTCATAGATTGTGACCTGTGTGATATATTTATTATGGGTTAAGTGGTAGGCCCTAGTGCCTTTGAGATGTTGCTCATTATAGTGGTGACCTGACTATCACGGTCAAGGTGAGATATGGTATGCATGATTAACCCAAGAGTGGGGCTAGCTCAAGATATTTAGTGACTTACAGATGGGAAGCATGGGTAGATGCATCAGGTTTATGATTAATGGATAATTGTTTTTCTAAAGATAAGATATAGGTATAATGCTACATTTGATGTTATGAACATAGAAGATAATGGGTAGGTGCCTTTACTTGAGACTAGTTCATATGAGGTGATTCTATATATGATATTGGCATGGTTATTCCCTTTATTCCCATGATAAAATCACCTTCAGTTCTAGGATCGAATTTGGAATTCATGGGTAGGACCTATAGGATGTCTCACCCTATGTATTTTGAATACACATTCAATAGCATGAAAAATATTATTGGTAGATGGTTTTGATTTTGTGAATGACTCCTATTAGTGGGTGATCATACATAGTGCATGGAATAGGTGAAATGATTGATTTTGAAGAGGATCACAAAATAACCTTCTGGTGAGATGTAGTTGACATGCTAATGGATCTGGGTTTTTGGTTAGGTGCATCGACCTAAGTTTAATTAGAGTGTGACTTAGAGGAAATCAGGTCATATTTTTATTGGGTTATACTAGAGAATACCCTTATTAATTTGGATAAAATTGAAATAATATGTTCTCATTACACATGGTTCTCATTTGAAATGTTAATTAATGAGAATCCATGTGTGATTTGAGGAATGATGGTTTTGATGAAGCAATTGAGATCTTAGTAAAATATAACTAGATGAAATGAGAAATTCCTCTATTGTGAGGGTTTGTCCATGGATTTTGATTAGGTGAAGTTGAAAGGTCTATCTAGGGGTTGATCTAAGATAGGTATTTCCTTGGATGAGAAAATTATGGCTTTGGTAGAGCAACATGTGTGTGATGTGGGAAATTATTTAGATTTTTCTCAAGGAGTAGTGTAAGGGAATATTTATGATGGGGTTTACACCATAGTCTATTATAAGGAATAACCCTCATTATAATGAAAGTTGGCTATTATCGTGGATGAAGTCCCCGATGAGCTAATAAAGGGTAGAAGTTGATGTTTTTTATTAGAACTTGGGCATGAGAGGGACAATCAAATTTAGTCATTACATGTGTTTATGGGAGAATCATGGGATATAGAGGTATAACCCTATATTGGTAGGTTCATGGGCTCTTGGAACTAATAATTGGATAGTCAAGTAGATGATTGGATACTGATGATCTAATGAATATGATATATTTAGTTTTATATCAAATACTAAATTTGGAATTCATATGTAGTATTGGATGGATCTGGTGCATTGGAATCAAGATCAAGGAGTAAATTTCATGATCAACAGATGAGTTGGATAAATGATGTATTAGTGCTCAGTTGAGAGTAAAGTGGTATATTTGGGTGGTTGAGGATTTAACTATAGAATTACATAGATATTTAGGTTCATAATTTAGTGTGAGTTTTGGATGATATCAAGATTCCTTAATTAGTTAAGGCATTGAGATCTGGCAGTGATATGATATATTGTCAGTAGGTAAAGTTTTTTGTTTTTGAGAATGGTTGGATAGAGGTTTTCTAACTAGTGTTCTTATATATTTTTATGTTCATTGAGATGTAAAACACTCTGAGTGACTCATTGGACCACTTTTATTTTTTTTTTCAACAAGGGATTCCATTAGTTGAAAGTAGCATGACTCAAAATCAGACATTATGAGGAGAGGACTATTGTGGGGTGTTCAATAAGCCTATGGGTAAATCAATTAATGGAATTTTGGTATATCAGGTTATAATAGAATAGGTAATCACCAACTCGGTGTTCCAATGATGGTGGTGAGTAGTGGATTGAGTTTTGATGAATAGGGAACCTTATGTTTATAATTTCACAGTAAGAGATAATTCAATATTCAGAGATAGAACATGGTAAATTGAACATGAATTAAAAATTGAGATAAGTTAGGATTAATGGTTTAAATACCGTTGAGACTTCTTGGATATGAGTAGTGATATCATGTTAAGGTTGTAAATCCCCATACTTTTAGGGTGTTAATTACTGTGGGAATTTAATTTTTTTGTTTTAGTGAGAGGTTCATTTTGAAAATTTATATTTAGAATTAAATTGTGTTTGGATATCTTAAGTGGTGTCTTTTATATGTGTTTTAAGGCTTTATTTTTAGTATGGGTTCTTGGGTGATCATTAGAGAAGGTCCAGGTAGCCCAGGAGATAAACTTTTAGTTGCTACAACCATTCACACCATAAACCATGCACTTATTACCCTGAATGAGGCCAACCAAGGGGTTTAGTTATATACCTAAAGGATTTAATGGTGTAAATTATAGTAAATGTGATGAATGGGGTCATATCTATGGGGATTCCCCCAACCTGAAGGGAATTCATTGAATAAACTGCCCGTTTCTTACTGTGAATGGTGTTTGGGGGTGTTTTCTAGTTGGGGGATCACTTATCTTTTCCAAGGTTGTTCTCCACTTTATTTAATAGGGATACATTCATTGGAAATGTGTGTGGTTAAGGGGGGTATTTTGAGTTAGATCCCCTATTCTTCATACCTTTGAGTCCCTCTTTTGAGGGGGTGTATTTTGTTTCCATTCTATGGTGAAATTGACGTACATTGTCTATTTATTTATTTATAATTTTTCCTCTTCAGTTTTCTATTAATACCCATTTAGTTTTAGATATGGTTTGGTGACAATTTTCACCAAAATATTTTTTAAATAATTCAATATTATTGGGATTTCTTATAGATTTTCTAGTGGAATCCCCAAGATGATTTTTTTCACATTTTTATCACCATTATGGTAATGTTACATCACTTTACTAATTTTAAAAGGGTTTTCAGAAAAATTAGATTAAATTAAAAAATGATTTGGGTAATTAAATTTGGGAATTTTACATTGATTAGGTTCAGGGGTGTGTCAGTATTGGTTCACACCGTGTTTCTTGTGTTTTTAGTGATCAGATGATGCCCGTTGAGTTTTTAGGCATTATGACTAATTAAATTAAATTGTAAGTTTATTATCAAAATAATTGTGAATTGATTTATTAATTATAAATGACTATAATTAATAAATTGTATTCCTTGTCATGAGTTAGTGCCTCATGATGATGGTAAATGACTAGATGAACTAGGATGATCTTATGAGATATTTTTTAGGCTGTAATCAAAGGGAATAACTCCGTATTGATATAGGTGGTACATGGAACATACCCCTATGATATTTTCTTTAATTTATATGTGATGAAATGTGATATAATGTCCCAACACTATAGATAGTCAAACTTATAAATTTAATTAAATATTTTAATTGTAATGAAATGCCTGGACTGAATGAAGTGCTGAGGGGAATGATGGATCCTTATGCACTAGATTGATTACATCAGTCGCTGCTGGAAGAGGCTATGAATATAAATGAATTACATGTAATATATATACTCAATAAGGGTATAAATAAAATGAAATGAATGTGATTTATTAGATATAGTGATAGTTTCCCTTAGTAACCTCCAAGAAGAGGTGATCGATTGATTGAGATAGATAACATAAGGATCGACCATGTAGGAAATGTGAGAGCCTTAAATCCTTAAGGATAGTTAAGATAACCCTAGAGAGAGTTTTCCTTTCCACTGAGATGTGAGTACCTGGGTGATTAATCTCTGGGTAGAATATTGATAGGTTAGGCGAGAGGACCAACCTAATACAATCTAGGAAGCGAGATGGTCACCATGCCATCTCTTGATACTGATGCCTCTATCGATTACCTAGGAGGCCATTGAGGTATTGTGATAATTATAACTATGTCAAGGAATGTGATTCCCTCAGAGTGATGAGATATTACCTGAGATCTAATATTGAGATTGAAGAACCCTTAGAGGGTTCCCATGTTATAATGTTACTTAGGGGACCCCGTAGGGTTCCATAGTTTTATTTTGAACCTGGGTAGGGTGAATACATAAAATGGCTAGCGATGATCATGGGTGTCACCTTAGAACCTAAGATGATGATATAAGTATGATGATATAATGGTGAATGTGACCATGGATGATTTGGGTGTTATGGGATTCCCACTAAGATGTATGATGATACATGGGATGTCTTATAGGTTATCCTTATATCCAGTCTTCATTCCTGCTACTATAAAATTCAAAAGATTACATCCTAGGGTTTGATGTTATCCCTGATGGTTATTTATTGTCTTGGATTACCTTACAAGGATCTTATTTAATTCCGATATTATTGGATTTCAAAGGATTACCTCTTAGGTATTGATGACATGACTGATTCTATGGATTTACTAGGTCCGTCTCTTAGGAATCACTAATGATTCCTACAAACTATTGAATATATAGGATTAACTCATAGGAATTGTTTTTTTGATTGATGATTATGGGATATCCTACGATTACCTCCTAGGAATTGGAAATGATTCTTAATGATCATTAGATCACCTATGATTTCCTAATAGGGATTAATGATGACATATTATAATTATTGGATCATCTAGTATTACATAATTGGGGTTGGATTAATGCTTGATGATTATTGAATGCCTAAGATGCTAGGATTCAGGCTTTATCTCTACATGAATTCCTTGGACATTATCTTTGGAATCAACAATAACTCATGATAGTTTGAATGCTAAGGGTAACCCCTTAGGAATTAGTGATGATGCCTGATGCTAGTAGATTACACAAGACATTCTCTGAGGAGACATAATTTGAGATTGATACTATTGGAATACCAAGAATTTTATCCTAAGAACCAGTCATGTCCTTTATATTTGTTTGTATGGTCATTTTTAATTCTTAAAGACACTCCAAATCTTGCGGAATAATGTTTTATACAATCCTAGGTATCACATTGGAACCCAAGGATCCTTAGTGGTTATTTATTTATTATTCAACACTATATTTTTTTTTATTAAAATGAGCATGTCATATTCACATACAATGATTTTATGGTTATGTATAAGATTGTGTTGGTGGTGGATTACTGAGCTATAGTCATACCCTGCTCAGGTGGCCATAGCACTTGGTTACCCAAGTATACTTCACTTATCACAAGTTTAGTTTGGAAGAGGGATAATGTTAAATGATTGAGAAAGATAGACTGGATAGGGTCTGGTGATTGGGATGAGGTGAGGCTCAAAGATTATATTAGAGCCTCCATGTTTTTTTGTTTTTTATATATGTGATCGGCCTAGTGGGAAATCAGTTATTGTGTACTAGAATTACTATGAGTACGTATGACTGTGTGTTTTAAAATTCACTGTTATTATTGATTGTTCTTATTATCACTTTCATGGACTGTGATTATATATTTTATTTTTTTCCTTTAGTTATTTCATTTGTTATTGTGTACTCTGATATGGTGGTATAGTCTCCCCCTGGTAACACCATAAACACCCACTACTAGTCTATATCTTTTTGTAAATAGGGATTCATTCCAAGGTCATAGTAGAATCACAAGTCTAAAAACTGTGCTCCATGATTGATATATAAATACTAAGCTTAATCATTCACTTTTCACTTCATACATGACATTTTTATACCATGTTTGAACATTATTATGTTGCGCTAAAAATTTTCATACTAGGAATTTGATACAATCACATATCACTTAAATTTATTTCATGAAATTACATTGTCATGTGTTGTAATTTCATGCCAATTCTTGGTAATATATTGAAACTCAACCTAATAAAAATAAAAAAATAATATTTTTTTCCCAAAAATTGTGATTTAAGTAATTTTATCTGATAATACATGATCAATTCGGCCTCACAATCAATTTTAAAGATTAATATGATACTATTTAATTGAGTATTAACATGTATTATTAACTTATCGTATAACAAAAAAAGTCAATTTGAGCTAGTGACATTTCATATATCGATTTTTTCATAAACTAGTGAAATATGCATGACTATCCATAGAATATAATGGATTTGATAACACTTATGGGTGGGAATCACACTCCATCATATGGAAAATCCAATGAAACATCCATATGAACATATCAAAGCACTCTATTTCAAAAAAACATGGTATATGTAACTCTTTTCATCAGTAACACACTCCCTGGGTGGAGAGCCTTATTTCTTCACCACTCATGCATGAAAGTTATTAAGAATCTTCTAACCATTTATCCTCTACTCTCATAATACTGATGGTAATTTGAGGTTCATCACATGATCCTTGGTAGTTTCAGAAAAATCAAAAAAATTATGAATCTATCCCCAAGTAAAGTAATATGTAATAAATATAAAATAGAATATACATAGTTCTCCTATGCAGAGACCTTATTCTTATATGATCAAGCGATCATGGTTTTTGTTGATCATAAGGAGTTATATATTAAATACTAATACCTCTTGGGGTGACACCATCCTCCGAATCCAAGTTTGTAATTGGAAGATTCTTGAATTCTTGAAGGGGTTCTAGTTCCTTCACTAGATGTGATAATTGAGGCTCAAGATGAAGAAAGGTTTTATAATCTTTTCATGAAACTGATGACCACTAGAAACATAGAATAAACAAATAATCATCCTCCCACCAATCAAGATAACCCATTCTCTTTATATAGGATAAACTCAATGATCCTCCATAAATAATGCATTGAGAAATATGGGTATCATTGAATTATAACCTTTTTAAAGAATGAATTGAATTATTTTAATGAAAATATTTTAATACATCCATAATTTATTAATGCATAAAAAAATCCAAGTGGAAAAAATGGTATCATAGAATGTGATTCACAGGATTCGTCAAAATATTTTCTCCATAAATTATGGGGGTACATGGGTCATATTAATGTAGAATATATGAATGAATTATATGCATCCTAAGGTTGATTTACGTGGGTCATATTCATATAATCTACATGTATTATATGCATTTCATATATATTAACCACATATATATAATATCATATAACATATATTGACATTATTTATATACAAAATACTTATATATATATATACTAATAATACATGTATCATATATATTTATTCAATGTAAATTCATCATATGTATATATATTTTAATTCATATCCAATGCTTATGGTGGTTTATCCATGAATCTTGGATGAAAATAAAACTAGATGACCTGTTAGGCCCCACTATATAAATGGAGTGGGAACACTTGTGTATGTTTGGTTGTGATGTGAAAACAAATTAAAATGTTATTTGAATATATTTATGATTGTTATTGTAAATATTTTTATCAACAAATTGTAATGGAGTTGGAAGTAGTGTTCTCCCATTGGTGTATGAATTAATTTTCCAAACCATATAAAATTAAGGTTTTTTTCTTCCTTTTGTTTATATAAATTATTTATTTTCAATATTTAATCAATGTGTTGGAAATCGGCTTGGTGTGGTGAGTAGGGTATAAGGACTTTCTATCTTTCAGTATATCACGTTCGAAGGAAAAAATTTCCTATTAGTGGTGTGTCTAGATCTTATTATGTTCACTGCACATAGGGTTTAGAGTAGTACATATGGTGGTTCAGTGGGTCTTTTCCCCCCAAAATGGTATCAAATATTAGTTTAGAGCTTGGATATTCACACATGAAAACATACATAGGGATAAAAAAACTTTTCTTGACACTATTATGATCCAATAATAGTTATTACATAAGAAGATATTATGTAAGAAGGAAACAAGGTATTAATTGAAAATTATGACTAAAATTTCGTTCTAGAGAATAAAAAAATTGTATTATCTCATGAAAAGGGATCTAAATGTTATGTTAAATTGAATAAAGATTAAAGAGATTAATAAATAATAATAATAGAAGATATATAAGAAATTTGGTTCGAATCATTTGTATTCTATTGTCTTGGAATGTATCCTTTAGCATCAAGGAGGTAAATATATCATTAGAGTTGATGAAGACTTTTTAAAACATGTTTTATAATTACAAAATAAAAAAAAGTGTCTATAATGCAGAGACTATTTATCATGAGATTTTTGGAAGATAGATATATAGTTAATAATATAAATTATTTTAATAGTAATAGTTATATAGAATATATTAATTTGATGTTCATAAAATATATCTTGGAATATCTACTGTTATCGTCACTTATATAAATTTAGGAAGTGATGATAGCATTTGGGATAAATTCTTACTGGAAGTATGAATTAGTGTTTGCGGAGTTTTGAAGGCTTATCCTGAATGAAGTAGTTACATATTTTTAGGTTAAAACACCATCCAATAGTGATATTAATATATATAAGAGTAAAAACAACTCATTGAAAGATATATTAGAGAAAATAGTATGAAAAGTGATGTGAAAGAAGCCAAGGTAAATTAGCTGTTCCTGGGTCAATATATTGACATTGTGGCATGAGAGGCCTTATCAAGAAATACTATAGGGACAGAAGGGTATCTATAAAAACCCAGGTATTCATAGAATAATAAATTTTAATATATATTAATATTTATAAATAAGATATTAATTTTACATTAAATAGGAAACTTTTTTCGATAGCATACGCAACATGGAATGATATGTTTTTTTGAAATCTTACGTTGCACTCAACTTTGAGTTATACCGAAAAATAATAATATTATTTTAAATAGAAATTAATTCCTAGCCGTTGTATTATATGGAATGAAAAAACAAACTGAAATATTATTATATGCGTTTGTTAAATTAATTTACATTTATATGATAAAATTTAGAGGCTTAAAATAAGAATTAATCTGATTTTTAGCATGAAATACTCTAATATTTTTTAAAGGTCTTTTTACCACCTTTTGATGGTGAACCCTTTATAAATCTAGTTTTTGTCACTTTTATAATTTATATTTGAAAAAATAAACTTATTCTATAGAATCGGGACATAAAAATTTACTATGGATAAATTTCTGTTAATTTTCTAATAAAGTTCATTTTTTAATGAATAGTGAAAAATACCGCATTTTAAGTCAAAAATTCCTTTTCATATAATTTATTTATATAGTTAGATTATAATTTAATTGGTTTTAAAGTTTAATTGGATTTTATTTTTATCATTTAATCAAATTTTGGAAATTTTAAGTATTTTTACTTTGAAATTGGATATGAACACATGTCAACCTTTTGGTAGTTTTACTTCTTGAAAACATGCTTTTTGGTTTTGACAACGGGAATTAATTTTAAACTAATTTTTACAACTTCTATATTTTGAATTTGGAAAAATGGATTCCATATTTGGAATCAGAAGGTACATTTTTTCTAAATAGGTACCTTTTATTTTTAGACATTATGAACAATAACTTAAGTAATTATTTTATTTACTATGGTTGAAGGGTTAATATAGTAAATAAGGGTCAAAAAATTATATTATAATAATATTAAACTATGATAAAACATGTCCTAATCTTATTGGATGAGAAATTTCCTACCATGGGAATACTTGGGTCAATATTTGGACCCCATGGGACATTTGGATTTGAAAATGACATTTTTTAATAATTAATTTGAAGTAAAAAAAGTAACATAAAGATATACCTTTAAGTAAATTTTTTTATACGGTTTTATATAAGATATCATTTCCACTATAAATAGTCATTAGAAATCTAAGAATATTTCTGACATCATGGTATTTTATTTATAATTTTAGACTTCAAATAAATAAATATATTTATGACACAATGATAGTGTAGTGATTTTTTTTAAAAGGTAGTGTTCTGGTCATAGACCAAAACACACAATTTTTTATAAAAAGAAAGGGGTTACATGAGTCGAAAGGAAGGAATTTTTTTTACATCCCGCATATAAATAGGAAGAAGATCAGGGGGAAGATCATCTCTCCAGGTAGTGTCCTTATCAATGCCCATGCTGTCAAGGGCATCGATAACTCTGTTCGCTTCCCGGTAAGCGTGCGTAGCAATGAAGCTGAGGGAGGAGAGTGAGTGCAGACATTCCATCTAGCGGGAAGTAAACTTCCAAGCTAGGTGGATGGTACCCTTCTAGATTTCCTGAATGATAGTGGAGGAGTCGCTATCAATCCATATGTTGTTCCGGTTGTGCCGCTTGGAAAACGAGATCGCATGAATGACACTAAGCATCTCGGCTTCTAGGGAGGCAGCGATACCACATGATCCGTAGAAGCAACCGAGAACTTGATCCAGATGATTTCTGAATGTGGCTCCATAACCCGCTGGGGCTGGGTTTCCTTTAGAGGTTCCATCTACGTTGATTTTTATCCATCCTATAGGGGGGGGGGGGTTGCCAAAAAACTTCAAGTATGAGTTTAGGGTGAGGATATTTACCTACAATCCCAAGACATCGCAGGATCACCAAATCTATGACCGATTTGTTACAATTATCCTTCTATATCGATGCCACCTCTCGAGTAGTGATAAGAATTCCCATTTTCCCTGCATTAATATTGAAATAAATATTGTGAAAGGTATATTCATTCCTACCATACCAGATCACATGCAGAAGCTCTGTAATTGCTGCCACAAATAGGTTCTTGATTTGCTGAGAGTAGGATTTCTCCAAAAAAATTTGAATTTAAGAGATTAGAGAACTACAAAACAACCAATTTCATTCAAATATGTAAAAGATATAATTCCAAAGAGCAGTATCCGTATCACAAAAAAGGAAAAGGGGGTTAATATCTTCACGATGTTGGTTACACATACGGCATTTAGAGAAAATGTTGATTCCAAAAGTTTGTAGACAAGAGTCAGTTGGAATTATACCATGATCAATACACCAAACAACAGTAAATCTTGAAGGTTTAATCAAGGATTTATTGAAGTTGTTTATCCATAAAAAGTTGTTCATATTATTGATGTACAAATTTTGTAGAAGCTTTTTGAGTCAAGCATTCCATTATGTGAAGGTTCCCAGATCAGGATATCATAATTAATAGAGAAATGGTAATTTTCGATAATACTTTTAATCTCTTCAGGAAAAGGAGTATTTTGCATGTTTATGAAGTTTTTAATGGTTTCACTTGTATGCGAAGGTAGTTGTGAGGGAGAAATCAAGGAAATCAAGGGCATGCCAGTCCAGTTATCAAGCCAAAAATTCAAATTCGAGTCTCTGTTAGCCATCTATCTAACATTAGTCATAATGGAGTTGAAGTTACATTTAATGGATGGCCATATGTAAGACATGAAATAAATATGCGTGTTTCTTCTTAGTTTTTCAGGGGAATGAGCCTGAAGGAAGTCCATGGAAGGTGATTTGTTACAGATGAGATTCTAAGTGAGCTTCGCCTGAAGGGCCTTGTTAAAGTTGGTGAGGTTTTTTATTCCAATACGTCTTTTTTCAATAGGCTTACAGCAAGTGGAACAAGGTATGGTAACTAGTTTCCTTTCCAGAGTGCTTCTCATCCAGAGAAAGTTTTTAATGGCAAAGTTGATGTGTTTTAAGAGACTTGACAGCTATTTATAGATCATCATGGAATAGACCAGTTTAGAAACAATTGTGGATTTAAAAAGATAAATTCTCCCTGCCATTGAGAGATTTTTTCCTTTCCAAGAGGAGAGGTAATGAAGAGTTTGATAAAAAATGGTAGAGAAATGAAATGCTTTGGGTCTACCAAAAAAAATGGGAACACCAAGATAATTTAAGGGGATAGAGCCCTCCTTAATACCAAGCATATTCATAATGCTATTTTTCTGACCAGGGGGATAGTTTTTTCCAAAATAAATAAATGATTTCAGCTAGTTGATATGTCGACTAGACACTTCTTTATAGGGAGAGATGATGGTTTTAAGGTTGCTGAGGTTTCATTTGTCTCCCTTAAAAAAAGGATTATGTCATCAGCATAGAGAAAATGGGAGGGGGAATTCACGTTCCTAGAAGTGGGGATGGGCTTATTATTACCATTTCTAATAGGTTGGGAGATGAGTCTACTAAGGTAGTTTTCAGAAATAGAGAAAAGGATAGCCGAGAGAGGGTATCCTTGCCTGACCCCTTTAGAACAATTAAAGTAACCACTAGGCATACCATTTAGAAGAATAGAGATATGAGCCGAATTAAAGAGTGTTCTAATTCTATTGATAAAGGTCTCATTGAATTCAAGATTTCTAAGCACTTTAAAAATAAATTTCCAATCAATGGTATCGAAGGCCTTAGTTATATCATGTTTAATGGATACATTCCCGCCTCTGGTTTTTCTGTTCAATAGGTTAGTGGATTCAGAGGCTAAAAAGATACAATCTTGTATAGATCTGCCTTTAATGAAACCACATTGATTCCATGAGATAATTATATTGCTGATATCAGAGATACATTTGGTAATCAATTTGGTGATAATTTTAAACAATGATTTTATAACAGTGATGGGTCTGAAATGATTGATTTCGTCAGAATTTTCTGATTTAGGAATAAGGACAAGGAATTGAGAGTTCAGTCCATGAGGAAGAATGCCTCTAGAGAAGAAAGTTTTAACCATTCGACAGACATCATCCTGAATAATATCCCAATGTTGCTGGTAGAACCCATTATTAAAGTCATCTAGACTTGGGGCACCATCCATGTTAAGACTAAAGAAAACGTCCTTAATCTCTTGATCCAGAGGGACATTATTAAGTAAAATATTATCCTCATCTCTACCCATAAGAGGAATAACTTCAGGTCAAAGATCTTTATCAATATTAGGTCCATTGAAGATATTGTGAAAGTGAGTGACCACATCGGTGGCAATGCTTTCATCAGTGTCAAAAATTTCCCCCCCATCCCTAATATAGGAGAGAGGTTTACAAGCTTTTTTAACTTTTTTAAGAGCATTGTAAAATTTTGTGTTTCTATCCCCATAGTTCATCCATTTGGTTTTAAAGATTTTCTTCTTTAGGTTATCTTTAAAGTTAAGGAGAGTAATCAATTTGGAAGAAATATTAATTTCATTTTGGGAGTTTTGGGAAAAATTATATAAGGTGTTATGATTTTGAAGTTGATTACGATCTTTTTCTAAGGTGGAAATATTATTATCTATTTTGTCTGATTTTGATTTACACCAGTTTTTGAGGATTTGTTTTAGCATATTTAGCTTTATAGTACAGGAAAAAGAATCATTATTTGTGTTCATGTTAGTCTAAGAGCTTTTAATAATGTTCACACAGTCTATGTTAGAATACCAGGCAATTTTATATCTAAAATGACACTTAGGTTTTATGCGGTTCTAGGAGAAAATAACCAGAATTGGGTGGTTATCAGAAGCCATCTTGTTAAGGGTGATACTGGAAATGTTGTCCCATTTATTAAGTGCATGATCTTAGTGAAGTCTCTATCCTGTTTTCTAGCCATAATTTTGTTATAATGATGTATGCACTAAGTAAACTTAGCACCGCTTAGGTAAATCTATATAAGGTTATTATGCTCCATGAACTCTTTGAATTCTCTAGAAGACATGGAAGCATGCGGCGGGCCCAGTTTTTCACTAACATCTAGAATGGCATTGAAGTCCCCAACAATAAACCAGGGTTTTTGAATCAAGATACTAAGCTGGGTAATTTTAGTCCAAAGAGATCTTTTATCCTGATATCTATTATAAATAAATGAGATTATAACTATTAAAATAAATTTATTTTAAAACTTTTTATGCCATCCAATAATTTTATTAACGATTAAGACTTGTTATATTTTAATTAATGTTTTTTTTGAAATAATAATGTTTTTATGAATTTTAAAAAAGTCATTATATGAATAGTATAAAAGTTAACATAAATGAGTTAAAAAAAATACTATTTTATTAAATGATATAATAGTACTAAAAATATAATATTTGACCAAATGAATTAGATAATGTTTAAAATTTCATTAATTAACCTCTTTAGGTTTAATTTTTATTTTATAGTAACTATATTAACCATATAGTATTAATATACAAGAAGACACGGTAAGAGTTAAATTAATTAAATAAGGGTAAAAGCTAAAATACAAGGTTAAATTTGTGATCTAGACTTTTATAAAACCTATTGGTTGAGATTTTTCTGACCCAAAAGTATTTTTTCTTTGAAATAAATGCCTTTCGGACCATTTGAAATCAAAAATAATTTTATAAAAAAGTAATACATTCAAACATTCCTAAAGTGCCTTCCTCCTTCTTATAAAAGGGAATCACCCCTACCAATTTAATCACACCTCTCAAGCCCCTCAGATCATCCAATCTCTGACCAAATAATCTCCCAACATACCTCTATTCATCCTAAAATCCTTAAATTAGAGATAAGGCAATTCAAGAAAGCATTTTGGCTCAAATGAAAGGGAGTTACACATTTTAAGAGGTAGGGTCTTCTCTAAAGTTCCTTTCCATTATTTTACTTATTAAATATCTATTATATTATTATTATTATTTGAATACATAACAATGAAAATATCCTCAATATACTAGGATGTTTTTATGAGAAGTATTAGAACTAAACTTACATCGACACCTCCATCTAATTGATATGAATATACTGTTCCAGTGGATGGAGAACTATTGCCTTACGAAATGATGACTGTTCAATTTTCCCCTACAACCTATCATGGTGACCATTATGATGGAAATATATTTATATATGATATATATTATATTTATATTGTCTCTATTCTTTTATTTTTTTATTTAAATAATATCTTTATTCTTTCCATAATGTGTAAATACAATAATTTCATTTGAGGAAGTGCAGACTACCACCCCCTCAAAGTGATATGACTCATTCATGACATACATGGAATGTATAAAGGATAGAGTTAATGAACTTATGTAATATACCTAAAATATTATATTATAATAGAATTATAATATACCTATGTATCATTTAGTTTTCATTCTTTTAAATATGAAAAATAAATGAAAGTAGCGTTAATGCTCACATACAGCTTACCATCTCCATGAACGGTGCATTTAATTTCTTATCTACAAATACTATGTACTATTATAAATACATATATATACTGGATATATATGATATTTAGATCATGAATATCATTTTGGATATAATGGAATTTTTACCACAAAGACAATTTTTAATTATAACAAGTTCATTTTTGACTCAAGTACCGAATATCAACAAAACCACCGATACTAACTTAAATAATTATGTAATGTTTATAAAATGTTAATAAATGATATAAAAGGAATATTAAAATTTAAAATGGTTCTGAATCAATTATAAATTTACTTAAGTTTATTATTCAAGAATAACAAGGAACATACGGGAAGGGTCAGACTCATGGTAAGGGAACTTCTTAACCCAATTTCCATTCATTATGTTAATCATATACTATTTCATTATTTCATGCTATGATTATTTGAGAAATGTATTTTGATATCTTATATTTTATTTAAAATTTCTTATGGTGATTTATAATGAATACACCTAATCAATCTATTTTATGAAAAAACGATCTTTGTAAGGGAACCTTTCACCATTCTCTTTTAGTCAAAGGTTTATTTTATGTTATATATTTTAATTTTCATTTTATAATGTTGGGATATGTTATTATATATCCTTATTTCTGTAAATTTTATTTCCAAGTGATGAGAGACCCTTTTATCTCTCATAAACTCATTTTATGAATTTTTAAGTGACGTCGTTAGGCTGCCAAATTTTTGTAAGAAAATTTCTAAATTCAATTTCCTCTCATTGATATTTACGTATACTTCATTGATTATATTATGCCATTATTATTTGTGGAAAACATATTTATTTATTTATTTTATAATTTAAACTTAACTTTGTGTGGATATACTATTTCTACACATAATCACCCCATTGATAAATTCTTATATCATTTATATGAACTTTGTTAAAAAAATATTAACTCAAATCTCATTTCATTGAGTCAAATACACATGTCATTGGTTTTTCTTTTACAAAAAATATGGTTGAATGACTTATGATTGTTTTAAACTTAATATTCACTTATATTGGGTGTATTTATAATTTTCTCACATATTTATTTCATTGATTTACCCTTAATCCAATGATATGATATTTGTGATGGATTTCTTCTCAATTTACATTTCCTTGAGAAATATTTGTTGTTATGCACCAATTAACTTTAATGGTGTATATACTACCCTTTGAAATATATATCATGAATCTCTTTATTCTCATGATATTATAATTTTTTGTTAAATGTTATTATTTAATTATTTTTATTCATGTATTTTGTCAAGTGGTAAGGGACTCTTTAACTAAAACACCATTTCAAATATTTTAAAGATTTATTCTTATAAAATATTTCTATTTAGTGAACATATTTTCAAAATGGTTTTATAGATTTATTTATATGGACATTAAAGTTTTAAAATTTCAATTACTTTTAAAAAATAAAAGTGATATGTGAACATTTGATTCAAAAATATTCTTTTTAAATGTTTTAAATGTGACTTTTAAATTGGATTGATTATGTCAATATCTTGAACATATATCTTATGATTTTATTGTGGAAATGTTTTATTTCCTTTATTATTGTTTTATGTATTATGATTATGTAATTTTATTTGGACCTTTGATGGGTGGTTTCATTATAAACAGAATACAAGTGGTTCCATGATAAACCTAGGGCGGGTGAGCCTGTGATAGCTCTCCTATGAATTAGATAACGTGACAAAGGTAAACATTTGTGTTCATCCTAAGAGTTTAGGGAATCTTCTGTGATGGGTATTCCAAACGTAATTCCCTATGTAGATGTGAAATATATAATGTAAGTATGTTATGGATTCTAAAAGTTACCATTATGATTTATGAATTCTATGGGTTATTCATAAATATTAATATTTCACAAGGTATGTTAAAGAGATTATGTTTTATGATAGAAAAGTAGGATTTCATTGATTCGTATGTATTGATGGAGTGATTTTTATTCCCTTATTTTATAACCCTTAATGAGATTTTTATGCTCATACAATGTTTTTGAAATGTTTTTCATAGGGTATAAGGGAGGGTAAAGGAATAATTCAAGAAGATTTATACCAATAAAATAATTATTGTTTTTTTTAAGGTTTTTCATTTTTTTGAAATAAAATTGGATAGTGAAGAAGTGTCCACTTCGTAATTTTTGAGATATAATGTAATAGTTATGAATTAATTCTATAAAACACTAAACACGAAAATATCCTCAATTTGAATTCTTTGCTTAACTCAAGATTATGTAATGATTAAGGTTGGGGACTTACAGTTGGTATTATAGGTCGGTTGAGATAACTTTAGAGGTTAAAGGGTTATTTAAGCTTAAGTGACATAACTATAATGGTTAGCATATTAGAAAGAGTCATAGTTATTTTAGATAATTTGAATGATTTTAAGACAACATGAATAAGTATATATTAGTGTTTACCCTCCTTATAAGATATTATATGATGATTTTACAGATATACTCTCACTTAATTTTTTCTTGGTTTTAGTAAATGGATGGATCTAGCAGGCCCCAAAGTAATAGTGGATGTAAAGGAAACTATGGATGTTTTGTGAATAAGAAATCTAGTGAAATGGGATATGTAATGAGAACTATTTTGGTTATTCTTAACCAACTATTTGGGGTCATGATTGACCACTTGAACCTTGTGGATTTTCTAAGGCATCATATATGCGAGAAATGAGTCCCTACGGAAGTTCAAGAAATAATCATAAAGGTAAGTATATTAAAAAACCTACGTGTCAAGGATGTGGAAAGAAACACCCAAGAAATTTTTTCTAAATAACGGGAAGATGCTATAGGTGTGGTAATTAAGGTCATAAAGCAGTAACCTGTCATGGAAAAAGGAAGCATTTAGTTGACTCTAGGAAAGGAAATGAAGTTTTCTCTAAGGGATCAATTGAATGTTTTAAATGTGGCATGCATGGTCATTACACAAATATATATTTCATAAAAAGAAGGTTCAGGAATGATATCAGTAGGACTATACAAATATATGGTTACAAATGCATAATTCTATTCCAATTGATGATAAGGAAACTAGCAATGACCTATGAAAGGCATAGATTATTTCTTAGCTGATGTTTTGATATTATTGAATCTTAGGATATGATTCATGATTTTTTTGGTCAGAATGACGTATTATGGAATAATTTGAAAAAATGGAAAAGTGATCATGAATATTTTTGGATGATTAAGATGTCTACATTTTAGAAATTCAAGAGTTATGGGTGATGAAATGTTTAAAAGTATTAATGCTCTTTTGTTGATGTGATTACTTTGGAAGAATTCTCTCTTTTATGTGTAACCCTAAAGTTTGTTATGTGAAAATTATATTTGAGGAATAATTACCTTTTATTTTTTTGATATAGTTATAAAGAACAATTTGAGTTTATATGATCCTTGAATTTGAGGCAGTTACAGGTTATTACTTTTTGGGATGCAAATGCGAGGTATGAGATAACATTTGAGGTTAAAATGTGTTATGGTTATTTTTAAGGAATTTATATAATTTTTTTAATGTTATAAAATTATATAGTTTTAGGAAATATACAACCCACAAGAATAGTGACAACACGCCATGTTCGGCAAGGTCGCGTGAATCAAACTCACAACCGAAGGGCGACAAGGGCGCATCGCCTACCACTGGCCTACGTGAAGTCCCTAGTATGTATGACTTATTCTCTTTAGTTTAATGGATTTTATAGATCAGGAATAAGTTTATTTTTTGAAATTATGATTTATCAAATGTATATACATATTATAAGAAAATGATTTGGTGATTAAATGAAAAATGAAATTTTGGAAGATGTTTTCTCTTTTGGGAAAATGATATTCCTAAGGAAAATAGAATACTATTGGATTTCATTTGAGGAGATATGGTTTAATTTCATTTTGGAAAAATATATGTTTTTATTGGGGATATATGGAAATTTTGTTTTTTTATGGAAATGATTAACCTATCATGAATATGTGATTAGGTTAATTACTTTTCAGTATGAGAAATTAAGAGTAGTAGATGTTATTTGGAGATAAGTTTTAAGATTTATTGCGGAAGACTATGTGATAACATCCTTCTGAGTTTTGGGTTTTCATTTTAGTTTAGATTATTTTAAATAATTTTAAGGAAATTTTTTCATTGAATTGTATTTGTTGAAATTTGGGTATTGTTTGTTGAATTTTGGATATTAAAGGATTATTATTTTCAGGGGATTATCTTATCTTGTACTAACCATTTTGGTTTTGGTTAATGTCTAAAGATAGGGGAAATATATAGTTCATATTTTATAGATTATTTTATTCTCTAGAAGTTGATTCTATCACTTCATATGTAAACAATTCATCTTTAATACTCATTGTTTGGAGAAAATATGAGTTTGTGGTAGAAATTTATTGAAGGATGTAACTCTACTAGAAATGTAAATATGTTTTCTTATGTTCTTAGTCAAAATCATGAATAAATTCCTCAAATTTATGAAAAGGAACTTAAAACAAAATGTTTTCCATTTACTTTTCCTATTGTAAAATCAAATACCGTTTAACCAATCACATGTTTTTGGATTTCTGGTAGTTAACTTTCTCCTGATCTTGTTTTATATCACTCTCCATCAGAACTTGATGGTTAGTTTCTCTTCTATATCAATGTTTCCATACAAAGAATCCTAGTATGTTTTATCTTGAGTGACCTTCGTACCTGTCTTTATTTATTTAAAAGTGATTGTTTTATTGGCTCCTTTTTCTGATGTGGGATTTTTAATGAAGTTTCCGAGCCCAATTTTAAAATTTCGAGGATGCAATTTCCAAAATGGAGGAAGGATGTAATGACCCATGAATTTATAGAATAATACAATTTCATATATATTAATATTTATTAATAAGATAATAATTTTATATTAAAGAGGACCCTTTGTTCGATAGCATACTCAACATGTAACAACAGGTTTTTTAAAATCTTACATTGCACACAACTTTGAGTTATACCGAAAAATAATTATATTATTTTAAATGGTAGTTAATTCCTATCCATTGTATTAGAGGTAATGAAAATAAATAAATACAATATGAGCATACATTTTTGTTAAATTCCTTTATGTTTTTCTGATAAATTTTAAAGGATTAAAATAAGAATGAATCCAATTTTAAGTATGAAATACTCTAATATTTTTTTAAAAGGTTGTTTTACTGCCTTTTGATGGAGAACCCCTTTTAAATATAGTTTTTGTAACTTTTATATTTTATATTTGACAAAATAAACTTCTTCTATATAATTGGGAAATCAAAATTTACTTTGGATAAATTTATGGTAATTTTCTAATAACTTCATTTTTAATAAATAGTGAAAAATACCGCATTTTAATCCAAAACTACCTTTTCATCTAATTTATTTATATAGTTATATTGAAATTTTAATTGGTTTTAAAAAATAATTGGATTATATTTTAATTATTTAATAATTTTTTTCCATTTTATGTAATTTAACTTTGAAATTGGACATAAACACATGTCAATCTTTTAGTAGTTTTTACCTCTTAAAACACGCTTTTTGGTTTTGGCAATAGGAATTAATTTTAAATTAATTTAGGAAACTTATATGTTTTAAATTTGGAAAAATTTATTTCATATTTTGAATCAGGAAGTCCAAATTGTGTAAATAGTTATCTTTTATTTTTAGACATTATGAATAGTATCTTCAGTAATTATTTTATTTACCATGGTTAAAGGGTATATCTGGTAAATAAGGGTAAAAAAATAATATTCTAAACATATTAAACCACCTGAAAACATGTCCTAATCATATTGGATGAGATATTTCTAACCATGTGAATCCATGGGTCAATTTTGGGACCCCATGGAGCCACTTGGATGTGAAAATGACATTTTAAAAGAACGAAATTGAAGTAAAGAAAAATGTTACATAAACATGTATCTTTAAGTAAAAATTTTTTTATATGGGATTATATAATTTATCTTTTAGACTATAAATATTCATTATAAATATAAAACTATTTTCTATATCATGATATTTTATTTATAATTTTTAGACTTTAAATAAATAAATATATTTATGACACAATGATGATGTAGTGATTACCTTATTAATGAATGATTTAAATAAATGAGATTATAAATATTAAAATAAATTTATTTTAAAACTTTTTATTCCTTCCAAGAATTTTATGGATGAGTATGACTTTTTTTCTTTGAATTAATGATTTTTTTTCAAAATAATCATTTTTTATGGATTTTTAAAAAATTTATGATATGAATAGTATAAAAATCGACATAAATGAGTTAAAAAAATACTATTTTATTAATTGATATAACAATACTAAAAATATAATATTCATCCAAATGACTTACATAATGTTTAAAATTTCATTAATGAACCAATTTTGGTTCTATTGGCATTTATAATAACTGTATTAACCATATAGTATGAATATACAAGAAGAAACAGTAAGGGTTAAATTAATTAACTAAGGGTTAAAGCTAAAATATAATGTTAAATTTGTTACATAGACTTGTATAAAACCTATTGGTTGATATTTTTTCTACCCAAAATCATCTTATATTTGAAATAATTTCCTTCAGGATCATTTAAACCAAACATCATTTTATAATAAAATAAAACTTTCAAACTTTTCTAAAGTGCCTATCTTCCCTATTATAAAAGGGAATCACCCCTACCCATTTAATAACACCATTAAAGCCCCTTTTATCATAAAAACTCTACCCAATAATCTTCCAACATCTCTCTCTTCCTCTTAGAATACTTAACTTTGGCATAAGACAATTTAGGAATGCCTTTTGGATCAAATCAAAGGGAGTTACATGTTTTGATTATGTCTTGATATGATTATGTGAGAAATTAATTTTATATATTATCTTGTATTTACACTTGAATTATGGGGATTTATAGTTAATACACATAATCAATATATTTGAATAATAAAATGATCTTTGTAAGGGAAGCTTTCACCCTTGTCTTTTAGTCAAAGGATTATTTTATGTTATATCTTTTAATTTACATTTTATTATGATGAGATATGTTCTTATATATCCTTATTGATTTAGATTTTATTTCCATGTTATGAGAGACCCTTTTACCACTCATAAACTCATTTTAGGAATTTTTAAGTGACTCTGTTAGGCTACCAGATTTTTGTAAGGGAATTTCAAAACTCGAATTCTTATCATTGGGTTTTACACATACTTTGTTGATTATATAATACCAAGATTATGTGTGGAATCACTATTTATTTATTTATTCAATAATTTACACTTACCTTTGTGTGTATATACTATTGCTTCAGATAATCACCCCATTGATAAATTCTTATGTCATTCATATGAACTTTGTAAGATAAATCTTAACTCAATCTCATTTCATTGAGTTAAATATCCATGTCACTAGTTTTGTTTTTCCAAGAATATGTGTGGATAAACTATGTTTATTTTAAAATTAATATCCATTTATATTGGATTTATTTATATTTTTCACACATATTTATGTCATTGATTTACCCTTAATCTTATTATTTGATCTTTTTAATGGATTTCGCCTCAATTTAAATTCCATTGAGACTTATTTGTCCTTATGAACCAATTCAATTTTATATGGTGTATATACATCTCTTTGACATATTATATAATGAATCTCTTTATTATCATGATATTATAAGTTTTGTTTAATGTTATTATTTAATTATTTTTATTCAAGTATTTTGTCAAGTGGTAAGGAACTCTTTAAGTAAAACATCATTTTAAATGTTTTAAATATTTATTATTCTAAAATATTTCTTATTAATATCTACATTTTCAAAAAAAAATGAATTTATTTATATGGACATTAAAGTTTTAAAATATTAATTTCTCTAAAAAAATCAAAGTGTTATGGGATACTTTGATTAAAAAATATTCTTTTTAATTATTTTAAATGTTCCTTTTTAAATTGGAATGATTATGTAAATATATTGAACGAATATCTTTTCATTGAAATGTGAAAATGTTATATTTCTTTTATACTTGTTTTATGTGTACTTGGACATTTGATTGGTGGTTACATGAAAAACCAAATACTGGTGGTTTTGTGATAAACCTAGGGTGGGTGAGCCCATGATATCTCTCCAATGAATTGGGTAACGTGGAAGAGGTAAACGTTAATGTTTTCCCTAAGATATTTTGGGAATATTCTAGGATGAGTATTCCAAATGTAACTCCCCGTATAACTATGAATGCTATAATGTAAATATGTTATGGATGTCACAAGTTACCATTATGATTTATGATTTCTATGTGTTATTCATAAATCTTAAGATTTCATGAGGTATGTTAAAGAGATTATGTTTTATGATTAAAAAGTATGATTTCATTTATTTTTATGTATTGATGGAATAATATTTTCTTCCCTTATTTTATAACATTTACTGTGCCTTTTATGCTCATCCAATGTTTTTGAAATGTTTTTCACAGGGTATAAGGAAGGTTAAGAGAAATAAATAATTCAAGAACATTTATACAAAGAAAAGAATTCTTGTTTTATTTTAAGGAGTTTTATTTTTGTAAAAAAAATTGTATAGAGAAGAAGTGTATACTTTGAAATTTTTGAGATGTAATGTAATAGTTATGGACTAATTCTCTAAGACACTAAACCTGAAAAGATCCTTAATTTGAATTCTTGACTTAACTCAAGCTTTTCTAATGATTAAGGCTAGGGACTTACAGTATATCTATATGGGAATTATTTGGAAGTACAATTTTTATTAATTTTGTTTAATATAAAGTTAGAAATTTTTTACTACTTTGTGTGCATGTTCTAATGGAATTATAGATCATTGTTTTCAGGGCATCACACTATTCCCCGGTAGAAAAAGGATACATGTAAAATTATGTGTCCATAAAGCACAAAAATGTTATCTTAGTGGAAAATGATTCTTTTGAAATCATGGATAAGGGAGATGATAAGGTTTACATAAGGGATGGATGTTACCATGATCACAACGCTGTTTAGTACAAACCAAATTTATGAAAAAAAAATTAATTTTCATGGGATAACTATAGAAAATATGGTTTAGAATAACATCTTCTAAAAGAGTGTGACAAATCAATTAGGGATCTATGATCATGGATAAAGACCTGAATAATATAACCTTCTATCTGACTGGATAATCATATGGAGTGACATTTTTTGAAATCGTAATGAAAAATAGTTTAGAGGTATGAAATTTTCTACTTGGGAATATTAGTGAGATTAGAATTAAGGTATTATAAATAAAAGGCATGTTGAAGATGTATCATATCGTCTTTGGAATTTATGAGAGTTATATAGGAATGAAATTAGAAAAATTATTTGTTCAATCTAAGTATAAGGGCTCCCAAGAGCCATAAGATAAAACTTGTTCACAAGTATGTTTTGGGGCCTTCTTCAATCCAATCTCTTGGAGGGTCACAATTCCTTATGACACACATTTCTAAGGAAGGTTTGAGTTTACTTATGATGAATAAATATAATTTATTTGGAGTATTTGTTTAATAAAAGGAAATATTAGAGAATGAGACCAGAATTAAGATAAAGTGCTTTTGTTCTGATCGTGGTTGTGATTATAGAATATGAATCTTCTATGTATTCTAAAAATACATAAGGAAAATACTTGAGAAGGCTATACATGGTACACTATATTATAATGGTGTGGATGAAATAATGAACTAGAATTTAATTGTAAGGAATGAGGAATGATGTTAAACTTTAGAATGTTAAAATATATATGAGTGAAAGTGGTCAAATATGAAGAATAATTAGTTAATTTAAGTTCATCAACACTGATGGGTTAGTAAATTCTAAAAGTTCTGTGGTTTAGAAAGTCATAGGAATTGAACCATCTTAAAATTTTCTAGAGCCTCACTTATTTCCATGTGTACACTATGTACTAAAATAACACGAATGAAAAATCCAAGGAATGATTCTTTATTTGATATGGAGATGAAATTTTTTGTTTTTCACATTGGGATGATGACAAAAAATAATCAAATTCTATAATGTGATCTTCAATGAGCAATTCTTATACAAAGACCAAAACATGATGGTGAAATAAGTTGATGTTAAATTTTTAGTTGAGTATATTGAAGTTAATATGAAGGGAAACACCAAATTAACACAAGTTATATAGAATTAAAAGGGCACTAAATGTTTGTCCGATAGACTAGAGGAAGGTGAACCTAATAACTCAAGGGATGATGTGGCTCAAGTGGGAACACCAAACTATAGGGCTCTAGAAGTTAGACCATCAAAAGAGTCTGTACGACAAATATTAGAATGAAATGTAAATTAATGGAGGACTTCATGAGTTATATTAATAGTTTATAGGTATTTTCATTACTTTAATTATTTGCTTATAATGGACAGAGTGGAACCAAAGATCCTAGAAGAAGTGACAAATCTCAGTGTTTCCAAATATTAAGAGTTAACTATTAAGGATGAGTTATATTTTATACATATAAATAAAACATGGGAGATAATGGTTTTACCATATGGGATGAATGATCTTAAGAATAAATCAATACTCTATTTAAATTAATTAGATCATAATAGGAAGAGGTATAATACACAATTGGTGGTGAATGGATTTTAATATAAATTAACAATCAAATTATATGAAATATTGTCACTCATAGTCAAACATAAAATCATATAGATAGTTTTTTTCATGCTTCTGATCTATAATTCATACTTATAGAAAATAGATGTAAAGATGATATTTTTCAGAGGATATTTATAGGAGGAAGTTTACATTAAAAAAATCTGGTTTTTTGGATCAGTGAAACAAGGACTTGGTGTTTAAGTTGAATACATGTCTCTATGGATTGAAATGAGAATAAAGAAAAATGGAATTATAAGTTTGAAACATTAATTTTAGAGAATAGTTTTATATATAGAAATATCAACCACTATTTCTAATTGAAGGATTTTTAATATTAGAGTATTATCTTTATATTATTGTTTATGGATGATATGCTTATGTAAAGTCCTAAAATCAAAAGGATTCAGGAGATAAATAAATAAATTTTCAAAAGGTTTGTGATGAAATATATTAGAGAGTCCAGGAAAATTATAGGGATGAATATTAAACAAGATAGGAAATCTATAATCAAGGTCTTTTCTTAGAAGGATAAGACATTGAATATTATTGAGAAGTTTGGTATATTTCGATGCAAACTGGTCCTAACATCCATGGTCAGACACTTCAAACATTCAAAGTAAAAAAGTGTTGAATTTGGATGATGAGGAGAAACACATATAAAATGTGTCATTTTAATAAGTAAATTGAATTAAGATATACCATATGGCGTGAAAAATCCTAGACATTGCATATATAGTGGGATTTGTTATCTATTTCATGTCTAATCTAAAGAAAATACACCGGTAATCCATGAAATCAATCAAATGGTATCTCAAATAAATTGAATGTAAAACATTTTAATTTTTGATGAATTATCTACAATAAAAGTATATTGATGATGTATTTGGGGGTATATATAGATACATGAAAGATTACAACTTTTGTTGTGTTCACATTCAGAGGAACAATAGTGATCTGGATGTCAAGGTTGCAATTATTTGTAGCATTGTTCAAAATAGAAGTAAGATATATTATAGGAATGGAAGTAGGAAAATAACTTATATGGTCAATATGACTATTAAAGGAACCAAGAAGGATCTAATATAGTGGGTTACTCCCCTCTCATAGTTTTATAATAATACATTTATCTTAGAATTTGGTATTCCATGCACGGATGAAGCACATTAACCTAGAATGTCATTTCACCTTGAAGTTTTTGGAGTACATAGAGCTTGAAATATTGAAGATAGTCATGGATAAACTCAATAAGATATGTTATCTAATCATTATTTTAATATTTAAGGAAATATTAATACTCAATGGGACTGGGGTGAATAAATAGAGAACAAGAAACTATTTCTATAGGATTAATGGATTTTCCCAAGTGTTTAAGAGTTTCCAAGAATTTCCTTGAAATTGTATTCAAGTGGGAGATTGTTCAGATTATGATGTGTGTATCAATTTACTAGATAGAGTCTAATTTAAGGAGAATGTTTAGATGAAAATTTGACCTAATGTTTAATGTAACTAAAATAGAAGATCTTTATTATTAGAACGTTTGATTGGAAAATGTTCTTACCAGATGTATGTGTATTGGGTAGTGGTATAATCACCTGATGATTCCAGTGGAAGTTAAAACCTTCAACATAAATTTATTGGTTCAATAAATTATTGGTCATATGACGATGAATACATGGAAATGATATTCATTAGGTTCATATTGTGGGTAGTCCACAAATCTTTGATGACAACGAAACCAGATGATTGGAAGAGCTTGTAACGCCCCATTACCTTTCTGCCTGGTATGTTTTAACCATTGTTTTGTTTTTCCATTTTCATTGGTTTATTAATTACAATTATAAATTAGAAGTATACCTATATTGGTTAATCTAGGTTTTTTTGGAATTTCTAGCATAAAACTTTCATTTTTTACAGTCTTCTAGGGATTTACACACTGTGTAATGGGGTTACATGACATTTAATTATTACTTAGAAGTTTACATAATATGAGTACACAATGTGAAAGTTTACATGAAATTTAATTCTTATATTCCATTTAAATATTAAAAATCATATTTTTAATAAAAGGTGATTGGTTTTTTATTGAATGCGATACTTGAAAATTATAGGATGTGTAATTGGGTTACATACCATATAAAATCATAAGTATTGGTTTTAAGTAGGAGTTTTGGATTAAATTCTAATTTATTTCCTACATGATTCCTTTACCTATACCTAGATTATTTTCTTAGGTGATTTTGGATATATCTAATCCATCTTGATCAACCATTTCCTGATTTATCATCGTGTTGGTTGTGATTCATCTCTCCAAGTAAGCGGTATTCATGTGTCTTATATCTATCTCTCTTTACTCCTTGGAGTTTGATATATTTTTCTCATATTTATGGATATAAACTTCTTGTTATTGAATCTCTATTTAGGGATATGTTTTTAGATATTTTGGGCTTTCTTTTTCAGTTGGTGAGTCCCGTTTCGGGTGTTTCTTCCCATGATTAAAGGTTGGTAGTTCTCTTTGAGTTTTTTGTATATAATAAAACATTTATTTGATTGATTTGATTTATATTTATTTCAATTGAATTATAATGACAGAATTTGATGCAAATTAGAATTAGAATTTAATTTCTATAGATTTTTGGGAACACCACCATTTCTAATGGATTAGAAATTCGGGTGTAATTTGAAATTGATGGATTTGTGAATTGATTTTGAGAAAAATGAATTAAATTGAATTGATGAAAAATATATGATTGGTTTTATTTTTTAAAAGAATAAATTGATAAAAACCTGTATTTTGGTTTTGAAACTGAAATTGAAATTTAAAAATAAAAATTGGGAAATTAAACAGTGAATGGTGATTTATTTGAAATGAAATGATTTCTCCCTTTTCAATTGATTTATTGATTGAGAACATTCAATCCTGGGTACTTAGTGGGTTATTTTGGATAAGAATTGTATAATGTTAATTCATTAGAAATGTACTGATGATGAAAAATCAGACAAAAAAATTTCCTGGAAGATCATTTTCCCTATAGAACGTTGATGACTTCTATTCGGCTTGATCCTAAGAGACATGTTTAAAAATATTTTATTATCATTGATTTAAGAGTGTGAGAATCCTATAACTAGAAACTATAGAACCACAGGGAAGATGACCATGGTTATTATTATGACAATTTTATTATAAATTCCATTTATTATGAAATTGATTTTCTCATAATTATTGATTTATATAAACTGTTGTATATAAAGTGTTTGTTTAGTCCATGTTTAAAATATTTTCCATCATTATAAAATGAAGCATATTTTTTTTAAATATGAAATGTACTTACATCATAATTTTATTTAAAATTGATTTTTTTTTATTATTATGGAATTTTTTATATAACACTTGGTGAGACACTACTGGGATTTTTTTCTCACACTCTACCTTTTCCTTCAAGTGTTTTTAGATCTACTTATGCCAGGTTTGAGAAAAGGGAAGTCTCCTCTTGGAGGAGTTGTATTTTCTTGACCCTTAGGGATTAGAGAGTTGATACCTTTAGGATGTTTGAGTTTTATCTAGTCTATTCCTAATTACTTTGATGATGTACTTTTTTGGAGTTTTATATACTTGTTTGGTTTTTGATACCATCTACTTGAGGAGTTTTGGGAATACTAATCTGTATCTTTATCTTCCACTATTTTTGTGGAAAATTAATTCCATATTTCATATTGTATGATTCCAGGTTCTAGTTACCAACCTGTGGGGATCATAAATTTCTATTGGGAAATGTTGGGACTAGATCAGTTATCATGGTAACATGGTATTCAGGTTGGTCTGTGACAAAGTGGTATCAAAGGTATAGTTTGTGCATATTTCCTTGATGTCATTATGCAATATAGAATATATTTTCGATACTTAAGAGATAGTTGAGAGTGAGTTCCTAGAATTATGTCATCGTAATGATGTTTAATTCACCATGGGTGGTTTGGTAAGGGCATCATTACGAATAATTCTAGTCTTTTCCCTGCTTTTGATTTGGATAGGTAGAAATCCAAATATTGTTTTCTTATCTGATGGGATTAATTTCCTCATTACTATTATTTGATTTATTGATCTGATTAATCTTCTGATGTCTTCAATGTTATTTGATGAAATTGTGTAACATCATGCATCCAAGGATATGTTTAAATATGATCCAAGAGGAAGATGCTGATGAACCACCATAATAAAATTCTCCCATGGACCAAAATCTGGTTGAGGTTATTGTATATACTGTCCAAGCTCTGGTATAAGCAACTGTACCCATTCCCATTCAGGATCCAGTTGTGGAACCTCATAGGGATAAATACAAGAATTGTACTCAAGAGTTCCTTTATTAGAAACCACATACTTTCAAAGGATCTGATGGTCCTTAAGTGGATAATCATTGGTTTAGTTAGATAGAGATTCCTTTTGAGTTATTGTAAATACCTTGGTCAATCAAGGTGAAATGGGTCACCTTAAAATTGGAAGGACCTAGTAGAAAATTGTGTGACTCAATGGTGATGAAAATGAATAATAAGGGGTTTGAGTAGAAGGAAACTAAATTTCTTTTCACTAAATAGTTTTATCCATAGTCCATGGTTTTAGAAATGGATATGGAATTTTTAAGACTCGAGCACAATGACAGGACCCTGATGAAATCTGAAAACAACTTTGATGATATTATGTTGTTTTCACATGATATTATATGAAATGGTAAGATAAAGACCCAAAGTTTGGAGATGGGAAATCAAATAGATATTCATTCATAGGTTTTCTGGTTGAACCTCTCTTTTTATACAAAGTTGATTGATAGAGAGTTAATGGTTGAGCTAGACCTAGATTGTAAGTCAGGGTTGATGGGATTTCCTATAATGACCCAATATTTTTCAATGGAAATTCTTCTCTTATAAATATTTCATAATGAACTAATAAGTGCTATGTGACCCTTAAAACATAAGTTTTTCACTTCTATGATGTGAATTTCGAAAATCTGACATACACAGTTACGATCAGTAAGTTATTTGGAGTCCGATAAGAAAAACATAATTTTTGGTGAATAGTAACCTACTCTTGTGAATAGTAACAAACCGTTATGAATAGTGATATACCCTAATGAATAGTAACTTTACCTATGATAGTATATAAATAATAATCAAGTGGATGTTTGATATACCTATTCTTCGGAATAAGTAAATAAATGTTTTAAAACTTTTGTTTTTAGAATAAATTATGATTTGAATGAAATACTAAATTAATCATATTTAGAAAATTAATTTTTAAAAATGGAATTCATTTTTGGATTCTACATGTCAAAAAATTGTTTGGGTGAATTTATGGTATTTTTTTTAAATACTTGAATTTTTTATGAATAGTTAAATACAATAATTTACAAAATAAGCTAAATACACTAATTATAGAGTCATGAATGATGTTCTATTGATTTAAGCCAAATTGATTCTGATTAATTGGAAAAAATTACTATTCTTGGTCATGGAAGACTCACCATTCCTTATCTTGTGGAGAAATAATAAATTAACGAATATAAAAATGAGAAATCCCCTCTCCCCTCCACTATAAAACCCCCCATCACTCCCTCTTCTTTTCACTGCTCTCAAGCCTTGTTCCTTCTCCAAATTATGTCCAAATATCTTCCCAAACTTCTCTACCACGTAAAGTAATCCTTGGTCTCACAAAAAGAACAAAACCTCCCCTTACAAAGGCTCTCAAGGATGTTTGGTTCAAGACGTAAATTCCTATTTTCAATTATTTGTCTTTCCTTTCAAGTTAATTTGTTTTATTTTTCCATTATTACCTCTCCTTATCCAAATTTTGTGTTGAATATAGTACCTTACATGTACTGTACTGTTTTCATGATAGTTTAATAAGTTATCATCATCTCTTCCTTTTAACTTCTTTTATACTAGTAGCAAGAACACCATCCGAGATGTGTCAATTTACCACATTCAAGGACGATGGGCTTTCAATTTCTATTATCATTCTCAATTATGGTCATGAAACCATTATTTTTATGGTAGAAACAGATTATTATATATTTAATATACCCTATTTAAGGTTCTGTAATCCCTTTGTACAAATGTTATTATGTTATATTGAAAAATGAGTTCGTTGTAATCAAAACCCACAAATTAACCGAAACAGTTATCATTAAAGGTCTATATAATAATTAATCCTCATTACATGTAACCAAGTTATATAAATTACCACTAAAACCTTTGTATTATAATAAATAATATGAAAATTTAATTATGGATATTTTCATGAAATTCATTACTTAAGAACAAGTGATCCGATTATGAAAATAAAGAAAACGAACATTGCGGAATGACAAAATTCAATATAATAACTTATTAATAAGGTCATAAATAAACTAAAAATAATTATTATAAACTAAATACATGTCTAATATGTTCTGAACTAGTATATTAATAAGTATAATTGCATATTCCAGGAGCTTAAGTTCAAGAGCGGAACACATTTGGATTTAAGGTAAGGATTTTCCCACCCGAACATCCATTTTCATTCGGGTTACTTTTATTGTATATTAACTCAATGAAACTCTTGTGTATTATTATGTACTCTTAAAATATTATGTGTGTGGGTTATATATATGTTTACCAACCATAATATTTCCTTATTTTATGGATGTTTACACGTTTTAAAAGGAACTTTTGAAATTATTTCCAAAATACAAGCCCGATCCAAGGGAATTTCTATAATTCTTACCTATTTTCAAGGGCACTCTATAATCTATTTTTGAAAACCATTATCTTAATAAAATTACTTATTTTGTTATGAAAATACTACCTTACATAACTTATGGTTTATACAAATATTTTTCCAAAAGAAGTCTTCTCTAAGTAAAAGAGTATTTATCTGAAGATTTACTCGAAGATTTTATAAGAGTATCTTTATCTATTTAAACATTATTGTTGATTATTATGTATTATTGGGATTACTATGAAATATTATCATCTACCATATTTAATTTAATGTTTTATGATTACTTTGGATGTGGATGTGCTATCGTAAATCCATTAACCAATTTACTCTGAATGGTTTGTGTTTATACTTAATGTTCATGGCAAGTTATTTGTATTTCATATATAAATTTCTATGTGAAAGTATATATTGTTTATGTTTATCCCCATTCATATGAGGAATTAATTGGGCATAGTAAGTGTCGGGTTGGGCCCGCTATATCCCCTTGATTCGTCGGTAGGTCTCGTGAGACAAACTTCAGTCTTGGAACAAGGCCTTGATAAAATTATTTATTATGGTATTGGCATAAGGCCTTGACGGTATGGTTATGTTGTCCCGCATTATGTGTTCCATATTTATGAAAATAGAATTTATGGTTCATGAGGTTATTCGACTAGTAGAATACCCATTATTATGTTAGGTTATGGAAATATTTACTCAGCTCATTTTTCTACCATATTATGTTGAAGTTTATTTTTAGAGGTATACGTTTTCAATTATTCACCCTGTCTAATGTTTATGTTATCTTCCACTGTATTTATTACTCTTAATAATCATTTGATCTCAACCCTTTATTATGTTTCATTTTATTAGGACATGAAGAAGTTTATTATAAATTACATGCAAAAATAACCCAGGAGTTATGGATGTTGTCTAAGGAGTTTCTATGTTGTATTTCTTTTCATGTTGTAATGTTTAACTTATGTAAAAATAATGTTTCCAATAATACTAAACTACTCAGTCCTTCAGGATTCTTATTCCTTGTTTTTATTCCAATGTAATCAAATAAGGCACCGGCTCTGGGAAATTGGGGTCTGGTTCTCACAGTTGGTATTAGAGAAAGTTTATTAGAAAACTTGGAAACTAGATCTTGGAAAACGTAGATTAGGAAGAGTCCCTAAGATAGTCTTTGAGGATAAATATACAAGAACGTACTGGTATTTTGGTAAGGAATAGATTATGTGGATATTTCAATCAATACATCCATGTCTGGATGTGAGCAGGTAGAGGTGGCTCTGGCATAGATTTACCTAGGAGTTAAAGTCATGACAATGAGTTTTGAGCTTGACCTGAGGTATCTTGGTACACGAAAACGGGCCTTGTAGCCCTCTTGGTTATGACACTCCTGGGGGATGTGCTTAGGATAACTCACATTTTTTTCAGAAGCCATTATGAAGGATTTAAATGTAAATTTTTCCTCAAATATACCATGTTTATGATTAAGAGAAGGGCTATGCATATAATTTAGATTTATGATAAGTATTTTTATACATTAAGATTATAAATTATGATTCATACCCTAATCTAGTGTATTCCATTATTTAGAAATGGTGCCTTGTGGAATGAATGTAAACTGTACGAACGCGTGTGTCCCAGGAGGTATTTCCCACTGATGTAAGATAGTGATGTTGGCTATGGTGCTGTGACTGGTTCTGAGAAACATTTAACTATACTGGGAAAACTTACTCAGGTTATGAATAATAACCTTACCTATATAGAGCATCTGGATCCACCACATGGAGAAGCTATTTTAAATCTCTTTATGCGACAACAACCTCCATCATTCAATGGGACTACAAACCTGTTTGTAACAGAGTAGTGGATATATTCTTTAGAGAAGATATTTCTCACTTTGGGATGTAATGAAAGAGAGAAGTTTGTCATGACAATTTATCATCTAACGGGAGAGATGGATCAGTGGTGGTCTTTAATCCAAAACACAAAGGATGATGAAGAAATAGAAGAGATGGAATGGAGGTATTTTAAGAAAATATTCTTAGAAAAATATTTCCCTCATGAACAAAAAGAAGATATGGAGTGGAAATTCTTAAATTTGAGGCAAAAGGAGGATGAAAATGTTGCCAAGTATGAATCCAACTTTACAAGTCTGGAAAGGCATCTTGTAGACTATATATACAAACCAAGGAGAAAAATTAATCAATTCTTTGATGGTTTAAAACCATTCCTCCGAAGGGCTCTAGTCTCCCAGAATTTCTCATAATATGAAGACATAGTTTCATGTGCTATTAAGACAGAAAAGTAATTCTCTAAGTCTTATGACTTTAAGGGAAAGAAAGAGAATAATAGGGATGCTAAAACCACTCGTAAAGAAAATAAAAAAATGTGGAATAAGGGAATATTTGAATTTCCATCATGCAGTAATTGTGGGAAGAAACAACCTAGAACTTTCCTGAAGGGTATGAGAGTATGTTACTAGTGAAGGAAAAAAGGCTACCTATCTCGGGATTGTAAGGGGAAGAAAGAATCTTCCATTTTTTTGTGCTACAATTTCAAGGAGATGGGAAATTATGAACATGAATGTTCTAAATTTTATGGAAATGCTCCCCAAAGAAGGCCAAGGGAGCAAGGCCTTGCTTATGTGGTCACAATTGTGGAGGTTGAAGTTCCTAAAAAAGTGGTGGAAGGTACATTAATCATTTCATCCAACTTAGAAAATACTTTATTGGATTCTGGATCACTACATTCATTTATATCTTCCCAGTTTTCCAAGAAAATTATATATGTCCAATTTGATTTAATAAAGGAGTTATTAGTCAAAACCTTTAGAGGATGTATCATTTCAACAAAGGTGTGTCGATTAGTCCCCCTCATGACACATAAATGTGCTTTTGTTTCTAACCTTGTCATAATACCAATTGTTGACTATGATATAATTATCGGTATGAATTGGCTATCAAATTATGATGTAAATATATATTGCAAGAAGAAGGAAGTTACAATCTTTTAGAATACTGCAGAATCCCTTATTTTTAGAGTAAAAACCTCACCATTTGATTCTCATCTAGATCCTCCCCTAGTAGATCTACTTAATTCAATTATTATTGAGGAAGGTAATGAAATAATATGGATGAGGAGATGAATTTATAGATAAAGGATGTACCTATTGTACAAGAATATGTTGATGTCTTTCTAGAGGATTTATCTGGACATCCTCTAGAGCAGAAAATTTATTTTTCCATTGACTTAATTATTGGTTCAAGGCCCATTTCAAATATCCCTTATAGAATGGCCACTATGGAGTTCGTGGAACTAAATAAACAACTAGATTAATTGAGTGATAAATGATTTATTCGACCTAGTGTTTCTCCATGGGGAGCCCCTGTCCTCTTTGTCAAGAAAAAAGTTGGATCCATGTGGTTGTACATTGATTACGGGGATATCAATTCTATTAAAATAAATAATAAGTATCATATTCCAAGAATTAATGATTTATTTGATCAACTTCATATATCACAATATTTTTCAAAGATTGATCTTCAATCTGGATATCGTCAGTTTCTTGTTAGGAAGGAAGAAATAAAAACAAATAGCATTCTGAACATGGTACGGGCATTACGAGTTTACAATAATGCCTTTTGGAAAAACTAATGCACTACATGTTTTTATGGATATGATGAATAGAGTTTTCAAGGAATATCTTGATGAATTTTTGGTGGTGTTTATTAATTATATCCTGTTACACTCTAAAATACATGAAGATCATGAAAATCACTTGCACACTATTCTGAAGACACTTAGAAGAAAAAAATTATATGGGAAGTTTAACAAGTGTGATTTTTGGCTCCAATCAGTTTCCTTTATTGGACACATTTTCTCTAAAGATGGAATATTGGCATATCCTATGAAGACAATGGTTATGCAAGAATTGTGCACTCTAATGAACATAACTGAGGTACATAGTTTTATTGGTTTAGCAGGTTCTTATTGGCATTTCGTTCAAAAATTCACCCGTTTAGCTAACCCAATCACCAAGTTGGATGAAAAGGGGTGAAGTTCATATGGACAATGGAATATGAATAATGTTTTGAATAATTTAAGAGGAAGTTAGTGAATGATCCAATCATAACCCTACCATTAGGGAATGATGAGTTTGTTATCTATAGTGATGCATCAAAGACAGGACTTGGTTGTGTCCTTATGTAGAATGATCAAGTGATTTACTATGAATCTAGGAATCTAAAAATTCATGAATGAAAATATAAAACTCATGATCTTGAGTTATCAGTGGTAATATTTTCCCTAAATATTTGGAGACATTACCTATATGGAGAAAAATGAGAGATATATACAGATCATAAGAGTTTTAAATATTTCTTCTCACAGAAAGAACACAATATGAGACAAAGGAGATGGATTGAGCTACTCAAGGATTGTGATTTCTCAATACACTACCACCTGAGGAAGGAAAATAAGGTAGCAAATTCTTTGAGTAGAAAGGATCACAGAGTTCTGAACAAGATGAGAGTTGAAAGTGATCATTCGTTCATGGAATCAGTAAAGTTGGATATTAGAATTATCAAGGAAGGTATCACATCACTACTTTTCTAAATGGTTACCGAACCTTCTTTACTGTAAAATATAAAAAGTTCTTAGACTGATGATGTGGTGTTTCAAAATAAAACTAAAGCTATAAATGATGGGAAGTTGATGGACTTCACATATAAAGGTGAAATTTTTAAATTTTGAAAGAGGCTTTGTGTTCCTGCTATTCCTGAGCTAAAGAGGGAACTATTGGATGATGCTCATAGCTCTAATTTATCTATACACCCTAGTAGCACAAATATGTATAGAGATATAATGTTATATTTTTGGTAGGTAAACATGAAGAGTGAGATTGCTGATTATGTGTCGAGATGTTTGGTTTGTCAATAGGTGATGGATAGAAAACAACATCTTGGTGGAGTCATGCAACCTGTTCCTATTCTTAAGTGTAAATGGGATGATATTATGGTGGAATTTGAAATGGGGCTACCACAGACTCCAAGAAAGAATGATTTGATATGGGTCTTTATTGATTGTCTTACAAAATTAGCACATTTTTTTGCTATAAGAGAAGATTTACCACTTGAACGTTTAGCAAGACTATATATAAATGGAGTTGTAAGACTCCATGTTGTACCCTTATCAATTATTTTAGATCATGATCCCCATTTTACATCACAATTCTATAAATGTCTTCAAAAGTACCTAGATAATGATCTTCGTTTGAGCGCTACTTACCACCCACAAACAGATGGAAAATCAGAAAAAACTATTCAAACTTTGGAAGAAATGTTGAGGTCTTGTTCACTTGACTTTCAAGGAATGTGGGATCATTATTTACCTCTCATAGAATTTTCCTATAACAATATCTTACATTCAAGTATTCAGATGGCACCATATGAAGCATTGCATGGAAAGAGATGTCGTACACCAACTTGCTGGGATGATGTTGGTGAAAGAGAGCTCATAGGCCCAAAACTTGTTGAGGAAACAGTAGAAAGGGTGAAGATTATCCAAGCCCATATCAAAATAGCTCAAAGTAGGCAAAAGAGCTATGCTGACAACCGAAGGAAGGATTTTTGAATTTTAAGTAGGAGATCATGTTTTCTTAAAGGTATCTCTATGGAAGGGTATTATAAGATTCAGTAAGAAGGGAAAATTATGTCCTAGGTACGTCAGACCTTTTGAAATTCTGGATCGAATTGGAGCCGTAGCTTACCATTTGGCAATACCGCCAAGTCGCTCCAAAGTTCACAATGTGTTCCATGCGTCATTGTTTAGGAAATACATGCTAGACCCAACACATGTTCTCACCTATGAAGAAATATAACTTGATCTTGATCTGTCTTATTGTGAAGAGCCTATCAAGATTCTTGATACCAGAGAACAAGTATTGAGAAATCAAACGACTCTTCTGGTAAAGGTTATTTGGAGGAACCATAAGATGGAAGAGGCAACATGGGATCCTAAGTAACTTTTGTTGAAGACATAACCTAATCTTTTCAGGTAACATTTTGTGAATTTTGAGGATGAAATTTTTGTAAGGAGGGAAGAATGTAACATCCCTATATTTTTCAATGGAAATTCCTTTGTTATAAATATGTCATAATGAACTACTAAGTGCTATGTGACCCTTAAAACATATGTTTGTCACTTCTATGATGTGAATTTCAAAAATATGACATACACGGTTGTGATAAGTAAGTTATTTGAAGTTCGATAAGAAAAACCTAATTTTTGGTGAATAGTAACCTAACCATGTGAATAATGATATACCCAAATGAATAGTAACCTTACCTATGATAGTATATAAATAATAATAAAGTGGAAGTAAAATATACCTATTCTTTAAAATAATTAAATAAATGTTTTAAAACTGTTATTTTTAGAATAAATTATGATTTTAATTAAATATTAAATTAACCATATTTAGAAATTTTTTTTTGAAAAATTCACTTCATTTTTGGATTCTACACATTAAAAAATGGTTGGGGTAATTGTTTTTGGATTTTTTTGAAATAGTTGATTTTTTGATGAATAGTAAAATACCATAATTTTTCAAATAAGCTAAATAAACTAATTATAGAGTCATGTACGATGTTACGCTGATTTAAGCTCTATTGATTTTTATTAAAATGATAGAATTACTATTCTTGTTCATGGAAGACTCACTATTCCTAGTCTTTTGGAGAAATAATTAATTAATGAATATAAAATTGAGAAATCCCTTCTCCCCTCCACTATAAAAAACCCCAATAACTCCCTCTTCTCTTCACTCCTCCCACGCCATGTGCCTTATCCAAATTCTGTCCAAATATCTTCCCAACCTCATATTTCATGTCCATAAATCCTTGGTCTCACAAAAAGACAAAAAACTCCCCCTTAATGAGGCTCTGAATGTAGATTGGTTCAAGAAGTAAATTCCTCTTTTCAATTCTTTGACTTTATTTTCAAGATCATTTGTTTTCTTTTTCTATTATTACCTCTACTTACCCAAATTTTGTGATGAATCCAATACCTTACATGTAATGGAATGTTTTCTTGATAGTGGAATAAGTTATCATCATCTCTTCCTTTTACCTTCACTACTAGAATTTTTGGCTTTCAAGGTGGGGGAATTACAGCGGCCTCCATTTGGCGGCCGCTAATACTATCACCAGCGGCCTCCAAATGGCGGCCCCTCCACTTTAATATAGAAAAAACCTAATTTTCCCTCTCGAACCCCGTGACCCCATTTCCCTGACCCCGTGACCCACCCCTCCCCGACCCCCGGCGACCCCGACCCGACCCTCGGTGACCCCTCCCCGACCCCCGACCTCCGGCGACTCTGACCCCAGTGACCACCGACCGAGCCATGTGATTCCCATTGACCCCAAAAACCCCCGACGACCTCGACCCCCGGTGAACCCCACCCCCGACGACCCCCACCCCCTTGCCTCCATCCTACTTCACCTGCAACCCTAGCAACCCCCACCACCTTGCCTCCGCACTGCGCCCCCGTGACCCCAAAAACCCCACGACCCGGAAACCCCATCCCCCTTCCTTTGTGCTACACCTTTGGACATTCTCGCCGTCGTCATCCCCTCCCAACCTCGCTGCATCCCTCTGGAAAGTCCTCCTACCTCCGTTGGACCCTCCTGGTCAATTGTGCCCCATTGTGTAGAACCCTCCCATGCTTTGTCCAATGGTTCCGTCCCTTTCGAGTCTGGCCGTTGAACCCCTGTCATCAAGTCGCTGTGCCGTCATGGATCTGCAATCGAGTCATACCTCGTTACCTGCGGTCAAGTCCTCTGCAGGTAATGTTTTTTATCCTTCAAATTTGGTTTTTAAATTTTAATGATATGTGTTTTTTTGAATTTAAATAATATATTTCACTTTTGATTTCTATTAAATACAGATATGGATAGGATCTAGATTGATATGAAAGATAGATTTTTAGCTGAATATTATGAGGGGATTAAGCAATTTATGGATTTCACCAACATATTTCCAAGCGATATGATTAGTTGTCCATGTAGAAAATGTGCAAATAGATATATCTTCAAATGAGATAGTGTTAGAGAAAATTTGTTTTTGAATGGGTTTTTGAAAAACTATAAGACATGGACATGTCATGGAGAATATTCTATTTCATGTAATCACTCAGAAAGCATTCATATGAATGTTGATTCAAGAAAAGTTGATCTGATAAATAAAATGCTCAATGATATGATGCATCGGTTTCAACCTAAAGATAGTAATGTCGTAAATGACGACGTTGGATTGAGTAATACCCATTCTTTTGTAGATGGAGAAGCATTGAAATTATTTGAAATTCTTGATGATGCAGTACTAAATTACATCCTGGATGCACTAAATTTAGTAAATTGTCATTCATCATTAAATTGTTACACCTGAAGGCCTTGAACCAGTGGTCGGACACCTCATTCGACATGTTGTTGGTATTGTTGAAGAAGGTACTCCCTGCTGGAGTGAAGATTCTGGAGTCATTATATCAAGCTTACAAGTTGACTGATGATCTTGGTTTTACATATGATACAATTGATGTGTGTCATAATAATTGTATGTTGTTCAGAAAAGAGAATGAAAAATTAAATATTTGCACTGTTTTCTATACATCCAGGTGGAATACCAATGAGAGTAATCAAGGTAGTCAAATTCTTCCTGGGAGAGTCTTGAATCAAGGGAAACAAGGTTCCTCTAAACAGATGCATTATTTCCCACTGAAACCAAGACTGAAGCGATTCTTCTTGTCCACTAAAATTGCAAAAATTGATGACTTGGCATTCAGAGAGAAAGAAAGAGGTTGATAAATTAACTCACCCGACAGATTCTTTGGCATGGAAAGATTTTGATCAAAGACACCCAGACGTTTCCCGAGATGATCGTAATATTTGACTAGGTTTGGCAGCAGATGGTTTTAACCCATTTAGGTCCATGGTTGGTGCGATACATAGTACATGGACAGTGGTGTTGGTTCCATACAACATTCCCCCATGGGTATGTATGAAGCAACCTTTTTTGTTACTGTCAATTCTAATTGATGGACCGAGAGGACCTAGCAATAAAATCGATGTTTATATGAAACCTTTGATTGATGAGCTGAAAGAATTTTGGGCCGATGGTGTAATGACTTTTTACTCTGCAGCTAATGAAATGTTTAGAATTTGGGCTGCTTTGTTATGGACAATTAATGATTTCCCAGCATATGCTAACTTATTAGGTTGGAGTGAAAAGGAGAATTTTCTTGCCCTTTTTGTAATAAGAGTAAGAAATATATATGGATTAAGAATTGTAGAAATTGGGCATATCTTGTTCATAGACACTTTCTTCCTCCATTGTACAGGTTCAGAAAAGACTGTATATCATTTGATGGGAATAGAGAGTATGACCCATCACCACAAATACTGTCTGGGGTTAAAATTTGTGCACAACTTGATCAAGAAAACATCTGTACAATGTATAATTTTCAAGATTTATTGGTTCCTACATTACCTTCTATTCCTGCTGAAAATAGACAGCGAAGTCATAATTGGAAGAAACAGAGTTTTTTATTGAATTGCCTTATTGGAAATATAATATTTTAAGACATAATTTGGATGTGATTCACATTCAAAAAAATGTATGTGATAATATTTTGTACACCATTTTAGGTGTTAAGGGGAAATCAAAGGATAGTGCTAATGCTCGACGTGATTTTCTAGAAATGGGATTGATAAAACCTTTACATTTACAGCTGGGTGAAGGTAATCGGGCATACATGCTTGCTACACATTACATAATGAGTAAAAAAGAAAAACAAACATTTCTATCATTTTTTAAGACAGTTAAGGTGCCAGATGGTTATTTCTTTAATATTTCGAAGCATGTGAATATGACGAGCATGAAATTACAGGGTTTGAAAAGTCATGATAATCATATAATGATTCAATAGTTTATTCCTATAGCAATTCATGATTGCTTACCTTCCCAGGTTGTTAAGCTGTTGATTGGAGTTTCTAATTTTTTCAGACAGTTCTATTCTAGGAATCCTCACATGAGTGATTTGAAAAAACTGTAGGATAAGATTGTACTTGCACTATGTCACCTAGAAAAACTCTTTAGGCCATCTTTTTTTGATGTCATGGTTCACTTTACCGTGCATTTAATTAGTGAAGTCATTTCTAGCGGTCCCATGAAATTCACGTGGATGTATCCAATAGAGTGATACTTAAATACATTGAAATGTTATGTGCACAACAAAGCTCATCCGAAAGCCTCAACTTCCAAGGGATATTTAATGGATGAGTGTACTAATTTATGTGCTTCATATATTGATGAGGTTGAAACAAAGATAGATAAACCATCCCAAAATGACGTGGGTCCAATTGGAGAAGGAATAACATTTGATATGCAGAACAATGAGTGGGTTCAAGCTCATCGATATGTGTTGTTCAACACTCCATCAGTTATGCCATTGATACAGTAAGTTTCGTAGTTTATGTGTATTTTGTTTCTATATTTATTTTATTGCTTACTATATATTGTGTTGTGATTTAGGATGCTTATCGCTGAGTTGAAACATGAAAGGCCCCATGCAACTGACTATCAAATCCAAAAATATCATTTCAACACATTTCATGAGTGGTTCAAAACTCATGTACGTATAATTGATTTAATATTTTTATAGTGAAACTTAGTTGTATTTTCACAATCCTTTATCCATTAAACTATATATGTGAAATTTGCAGAATTAAAAGTTACGTGATTTAACACAGCATGTGAGTGAAGAACTCAACCAACTAGATGATGGTCCATTTATTACTGCTCGTCACTAAAAGTCTTTGGATGCTTACAGATTCTGATTTCATATTAGCGATGTTGACATGAACTGAGCCACACAAAATAGTTGTGTTGGTTGTTCTTTTGTTGGTGAGGGTTATTATTATGGATTGTTGAGAGATATTATTGAGGTTATTTGTGGTCGTGGCTTAAAACACATATTGTTAAGGTGTGATTGGGTCAATCCGGTTCTTGGAACGAAATTTGATAACTTCCAATTTATGTTACTAAACTTTAACAATATGCTATATAAAGATGACCGAGTAATCAATGATCCCTTCATTCTGACATTACAGGCAGAAAATGTTTACTTTTTCGGCATTGATTCCGATTGGAAAGTTGAGGTAAAAATTTATAAAAGAGGGTTTTTTTCAGATTGACCAAGAGAAACCTGAAGTTGTCGCATTTCCTGATCAAACAATTGACCAAACAACAGTAGCTGTACGAGATGAAGATATATAATGGCCCAGAGAGACAATTGAAGGAGATACGATAGACTTTATTGATTAGTGAAAATTGTAATTATATCCCCAGTTATTATTTGTTAAAATATTTATGAGTTATATATGTATAAAAATTTCTTGATTTAACTATAATTTCTTTTAATTTACGTATGTCACAGGGTGGTCACAATGGTTCACCTGATGTTGTCGGTATGTGTGCTTTCATTTTTCTAAATTAATTGACTGTAATTTTTTGTGTATATTTCCCTAACTATTTCTAATCATTAATTTATATTGTAATTGAATTATGAATTTATGTTTATTGGGTTCTAGTGCATCTTCTAGTAGAAGCAGGGTTCTTGGTAGAGGGGTTCGATCCTGGAACTCTAGAGCCTGATTGGATGTGTTATTTGACAACACATTTCATCCAGTTAGAGATGGTGCTACTGTATTGAGTCATCAGTTTAGGCATATGATACGAGACTCACACAGATTCCCTCTGATGACTTGTGAATAGAGTTCTTTCCCCCAGGATACAATGGATAGATTATGGAGGGAGGTTCAGGTAAATTCAATGTTTAATTTTTCATGATATTATTATTATTATTGCCCCATCTACTGACAATTTTTTTAACAGGATAATTTGACATCCTGTCCAGATGAGTTTCAGGCAGTATGTATGTCCAAATGCCGAAAATTATGGAAGGATTACAAGTCAAGGGTGAAGAGAGATCACTGGACACCATTTGTGGGTGTGCTGGACATTCTACAGCGAGTCCCTGCGGGCATTCTTCCTACGCAGTGGTAGGATTTGGTTACGTTTTGGTCGAGTGAGGTAGCTATGGTAAGATTTAATACTTTTAATCTATAAATAAATAATTTTTCAAATGTCTATTAAGTAAATACGTTGAATGTAGTCCGATTCTGCTCATCATTCACATAATCAGGTGATGCAGGGCACACCTTCCAGACTTGGCACTCGACATGTGCCACATCTCAGACATGATGTATGTTTAGAATTCACTATTTCATTCATATTTTAAAAATATTTTAGTATTAAAAGGTGAACCCCTTTATTATAGTCACACCAAAGCGGAGAGACAATCGATCAGATGTCCATATGGGTGAGGACTTGTTGGGCGGGTGATCCCGATGTTGCCGGTGTTATAGTAAGAAAATTATTTACTAATAAATGTATTTTTATTTTATATAAATTATTCATATTTGTTCATTGATTCATTATATGCTACAGGCTCAGTTTGAAGCTCAGTTAGTAGAGTTTCCAGAGAAGCAACGTCGTAGTACTGTGTGTAGAGATGAAATATTTCACCGTGTCGTGGGGTGTGACGGTCATTGTTATTCTTTGACTTATGGCAGTGGTGTCCCATGACGTGCAGTTGTTAGAGAAGCTGTGATGGGTGCGTGTAGAGTGTCAGGGATACACACACAGACTGAGATAGATTCTTTCATGCAGGATTTGAAGCACAATTTTGATGCACAGTTTCAACAGTTACATGCCGAGTATGAGGAGAGGTTGTCACAGATGTCATCATGTATCGATGAAATGACGATGCAACAAGTGGTTCCAAAGGTAAACAATAAAACAAACCATACTCAGATTGAATTTTATTGATATGTTTAAGATACATAATATTAATATATATTGTAGGCTCCGAATACAGCTGGTGGACATCGTAGTGATATTGGTGATCCAGATGATAATGAACCCCATGCATGAGGTAATTTCATTTATGTTGATGAATTCTCTAGAAGTTTTTATATCCTTGATGAATATAATCTTCATTTTTTACACAGATGAGTTTCTTTTAGTATTTGTGGACGACATCTTCATGCAATACAAGACTGATGATGATCATACCCAATATCTTGACATCATATAGATTGCACTTATAAAGCATCGACTATACACCAAGCTATATATATGTGATTTTTGTATTGATTAGGTATAGTTATTGGGTCAAAAAATCTCAGAGGAAGGTGTGTCAGTGGATGGAGAGAAACATCTGGTAGTTTTTTATTGGGAGAATCCCAAGAACTCTTTCGATATATGTAGCTTTCTAGGGTGAGTGAATTGTGATGTGTACGCATAGACGACAGGTCAATTAGACGTATGGTTTGCGGGGTACGGCTCAATATGCGTTTTTTAAGTGTTGGGCGCGCTTCATAAATGTGCGTGGGGGGGGGGGGTCCCAATGGGCCGAACGAAGTCGAAATGGAATGAAATCAGACAACAAAAATGGGTGAGTGAATTGTAAAGTGGTTGAGTAGACCGAACGTCAATCGGAGGTGCCGTGTGTGCGTGGTGACCGAGAACACAGTTCTGGTGTCATAAACGGCCAAAACAGGCATTTAACGGTCTAATTCATAGTGGACGACATTGTATTGACCTGAAATCATAGGGAAATAATCTAATTTTTATTCGTGACATGTATGCGCAGACGAAACATCAATCGGACATGCGGTTTGCGCGGTACAACTCAATATGCGTTTTTTAAGTGTTGGGCGCGCTTCATAAACACACGTGGGGGGGGGGGGGGGGGGTCCAAACGGGCTGAAAAAACATAGAATGTCCTGAAATAAGACTAAAAAAACGAGTGATTGAATTGTAAAGTGGTCGAGCAAAAGGCACGTCAATCGGAGGTGCTGTGTGCGCGCGATGAATGAGAACGCAGTTATGGTGTCCTAAACGGCCAAAATGGTCATTTAAGGGTCGAATTAATAGAGGACGACATCGTATTGACCTAAAATCATAGGGAAAAAAATATAATTATTATTCGTGATGTGTACGTGTAGGCTTCACGTCAATCGGCTGTGCAGTTTCTGCGGTACGGCTCAATATGCATTTTTTAAGTGTTGGGCGCGCTTCACAAACACGCATGGGGGGGGGGGGTCCAAATGGGCCGAACAAAGTCGGAATGGCCTGAAATCAGAAGACAAAAAATGTTTAGTGAATTTTGAAGTGGTCAAGAAGATGGTATATCAATCGGAGGTGGCGTGTGCTCACAGTGACCGAGAAAGCAGTTCTGGTGTCATAAACAGCTGAAACGGGCGTTTAATGGTCGAATTCATAGTGTACGACATCTTATTGACCTGAAATCACAGGGAAACAATCTAATTATTATTTTCTACATGTAATCATGAACGACACATCAATCAGACGTGCAGTTTGCACGGTACAACTCAATATGCGTTTTTTAAGTGTTGGGCAAGCTTCATAAATGCGTGTGTGTGTGTGTGGGGGGGGGGGGGTGGGTCCAAATGGGGTGAAAAAAGACAAAATGGACTAAAATTAGACAAAAATAATGGGTGAGTGAATTTTGAAGTGGCCGAGTAGACGACACATCAATCAGAGGTACTATGTGCTCGTAGTGACCGAGAACGCAGTTCTGGTGCCATAAACGGCCAAAACGGGCGTTTAACGGTCAAATTCAGAGTGGACGACATCGGATTGACCTAAAATCACAGGGAAACAATATAATTATTATTTGTGACATGTACGTGGAGACAGCACATCAATCAGACGTGCAGTTTTCACGGTACGACTCAATATTCCTTTTTAAGTGTTGGGGGCGCTTCATAAAAACGCGTGGGGGGGGGGTCCAAATGAGATGAACAAATTCGGAATGGACTAAAATAAGGCGACAACAATAGGTGAGTGAATTTTAAAGTTTTCGAGTAGAAGAAACGTCAATCAGAGGTGCCATGTGCGCGCAGTGATCGAGAACACATTTTTGGTGTCATAAACGGCCAAAACATGCGTTTAATGGTCAAATTCATAGAGGAGAACATCATATTGACCTAAAATCATAGGGAAACAATATAATTATTATTATTGATGTGTACGTGTAGACAGAACTTCAATCGGACGTGCGGTTTTCACGGTACGACTCAATATGCGTTTTTTAAGTGTTGGGCGCACTTCATAAACGTGCGTGGGGGGATCCAAATGGGCCGAAGGAAGTCAGAATGACCTGAAATCAGACGAAAACAATGTTTGAGTGAATTTTAAAGTGTTCGAGAGGAGTAAACGTCAATCGGAGGTGCAGTGTGCGCGCGGTGACCGAGAACGCAGTTTTGGTGTCATAACTGGCCAAAACGGGCGTTTAACGGTCAAATTCATAGCAGAGGACATCGGATTGACTTGAAATCATATGGAAACAATATAATCATTATTATTGACGCATACGCATAGACGAAATGTCAATCAGACATACAGTTTTCACGATATGACTCAATATGTGTTTTTTTAAGTGTTGGGCGCGCTTCATAAACGTGTGTGGGGGGGAGTGGGGGGGGGGGGGTTCCAAATGGGCTGAACGAAGTTGGAATGGTCTGAAATCAGACAAAAACAACGAGTGACTGAATTTGGAAGTGGTCAAGCAGACGACATGTCAATCGGAGGTTCCGTGTGCGCGCGGTGACCGAGAACGCAGTTCTGGTGTCACAAACGGCCAAAACGGGCGTTTAATGGTCGAATTCATAGTGGACGATGTCATATTGACCTAAAATCATTTGGAAACAACTTAATTATTATTTTTGATTTGTACGCGTAGAAAAAACGTCAATCATACGTGCAGTTTTCATGGTATGGCTCAATATGCGTTTTTAAGTGTTGGGCGCGCTTCATAAACGCACGTGGGGGGGTCCAAACAGGCCGAACGAAGTCAGAACAACCTGAAATCAGAACAAAAAAATGGGTGAGTGAATTGTGAAGTGGTCAAGTAGATGGTACGTCAGTCAGAGGTGCCTTGTGCGTGCGGTGACCGAGAACACAGTTATGGTGTCATAAACGGCCAAAACGGGCATTTAACGGTCGAATTCATAGAGGACGACATCAGATTGACCTGAAATCATGGGTAAACAATATAATTATTATTCTTGACGTGTACGCATATACATCATGTCAATCGGACATGTGGTTTGCATGGTACGACTCAATATGCATTTTTTAAGTGTTGGGCGTGCTTTATAAATGCGCGTGGGGGGTCCAAATGGGCCGAAAAAAGTCATAATGGCCTAAAATCATACAACAACAACGGGTGAGTGAATTTTGAAGTGTTAGAATAGACGGAACGTCATTCTGAGGTGTCGTGTTCCCGCGGTGACCGAGAATGCAGTTCTGGTGTCATAAACGGCCAAAACGGGCTTTTAACAGTCGAATTCATAGAAGACGACATCGTATTGACCTGAAATCATAGGGAAACAATCTAATTATTATTCGTGACATGTACGCATATAATACAAATCAATATGACGTGCATTTTGCGCGGTATGACTCAATATGCATTTTTTAAGTGTTGGACACAATTCATAAACGTGCGTGGGGGGTCCAAATGGGCCAAATGAAGTCGAAATGGACTAAAATCAGACGACAACAATGGGTGAGTGAATTTTAAAGTGTTCGATTAGACAAAATATCAATTGGAGGTGCCGTGTGATCGCGGTGACTGAGAACATAGTTCTGGTGTCATAAACGGCCAAAATGGGTGTTTAATGGTCTAATTCATAGAGGATGACATCAGATTGACCTGAAATCACAGGGAAACAATCTAATTATTATTCGTGAAATGTACGCATAGACGGAACGTCAATCGGACATGCCGTTTGCGCGGTACGGCACAATATGCATTTTTTAAGTGTTGGACGTGCTTTATAAACGCGTGGGGGGTCCAAATGGGCTGAACGAATTTGAAATGGCTAAAAATCAAACAAAAACAATAGGTGATTGAATTGTGAATTGGTCGAGTAGACAACACATCAATCGGAGGTGCTGTGTGCATGCAGTAACCGCGAACGCAGTTCTGCCATCATAAATGGCCAAAACGTGCATTTAACGGTGAAATTCATAGCATACGACATAATATTGACCTCAAATCACAGATCAACATCTTAATTATTATTCGTGACATGTACATGCAAACGAGACGTCAATCGGACGTGCGGATTGCGCGGTATAGCCCAATATGCATATTATAAGTGTTGGGCGTGCTTCAGAAACGTGCGTGGGCGGGTCCAATTGGGCCGAACGAAATTGGAATGGCATGAAATCAGACAAAAACAATGGGTGAGTGAATTTCGAAGTGGTCGAGCAGACAAAACGTCAATCGGAGGTGCCGTGTGTGCGCGACGACCGAGAATGCAGTTCTGGTGTCATAAATGGCCAAAACGGGCATTTAAGGGTCAAATTTATAGAAAATGACATCTTATTGACCAGAAATCATAGGTAAACAATCTAATTATTATTCTTTATGTGTACGCATAGACGGAACATCAATCAAATGTGCAGTTTGTGCGGTACGGCTCAATATGCATTTTTTAAGTGTTGGGCGCGCTTTATAAATGCACGTGGTGGGGGGGGGGGGGGTCCAAATGAGCCAAACGAAGTCAGAATGGCCTTAAATCAGACGAAAAAAATGGGTGAGTGAATTGTGAAGCAGTCGAGAGGACAACATGCCAATCAGAGGTGTTGTGTGCATGCGGTGATCGACAACGTAGTTCTGGTGTCATAAATGGCCAAAACAGGCGTTGAACGTTCAAATTCATCGCGGATGACCTTATATTGACCTTAAATCACAAGAAAACAATCTAATTATTATTTATGACATGTACGCGCATACGGAACATCAATCGGATCTGCAGTTTGCGTGGTACGACTCAATATGTGTTTTTTAATTGTTGGGCGCGCTTCATAAACGCGTGTGGGGGGTCCAAACGGGCCGAACAATGTCAGAATGGCCTGAAATCAGATGAAAACAATAGGTGAGAGAATTTTGAAGTGGTCAAGTAGATGTCACGTCAGTCAGAGGTGCCATGTGTGTGCGGTGACTGAGAATGCTGTTCTGGTGTCATAAACGGTCAAAACAGGATTTTAACGGTCAAATTCATAGCGGACGACATCGTATTAACCTGAAATCATAGGGAAACAATCTAATTATTATTCTTGATGTGTACGCGTAGACAACACATAAATCAGATGTACTTTTTGCAAGGTACGACTCAATATGCCTTTCTTAAGTGTTGGGGGCGCTTCATAAACGCGCGTGGGGGGGTGTCCAAATTGGCCGAACGAAGTCGGAATGGCCTGAAATCAGACGACAACAATGGGTGAGTGAATTGTGAAGTGTTCAAGTAGACGACACATCAATAGGAGGTGCCGTGTGCGTGCAGTGACCGAGAACATAGTTCTGGTGTCATAAATGGCCAAAACGAGTGTTTAAAAGTCAAATTCATAGCGGACGACATCAGATTGACCTGAAATCACAGGGAAACAATCTAATTAGAACCATAGAATTAATGATTTTAAAATTTTAAAATGGTATTCAAAATTATTAATATATTTTTAAAATAAAATACTTTCGATCTATTACAGTAAGTTTGAATTGAAATATGTTAATTTGTTTCAATTATTTGTTTTTAGGTTTTATTCGGTACTAATTTTGTTATTAAATTATGTTATGTAGTTATATTTGATGATAGATGTGGAGCTTGGAAGATGACTGATGATATTTTTGTGGGTATATTTTATTGGGTAAATGATATTTAAAAAAAAAATTAAAAACCTATAGTGGTTTCCAAATGGAGGCCGCTATAGGGACAACATATAGTAGCCGCTATAGGTGTTTCCATTGCCGCCTCTAACGGCCGCCACTTGGCGGACGCTTTAGCTCTAGGCTACAATGACCGCCAATCAGTGGCCGCTTTAGCCCATTCCGGCTTGGCTATAGCGTCTGCCAAATGGTAGTCGCTGATAGCAACAACGACGGGCCAAAAGCAGCTACCGATTGGCGGACGCTAGGCGGCCACTATAGACCTTTAGCGACGACTTTTGGTAGCCTCAAAAGTTCATGATTATACTAGTTCTTCTTTTATACTAGTAGAAAGAACACAATATGAGATGTGTCAATTGACCACATTCAAGGACGTCGGGCTTTCGATTTCTATTATCACTATCAATTATGGTCATGAAACCATTATTTTTATGGTTGAAACAGATTATTATATATCTAATATACCCTATTTAAGGTTATGTAATCCCTTTGTACAAATGTTATTAAGTTATAAATAAAATTGAGTTCGTTGTAATCCAAACCCCCAAATTAACCGAAATAGTTATCATTAAAGGTCTATATAATAATTCATCCTCATGACATGTAAACAAGTTATATAAATGACCACTAGAACCTAGTAATGATCCTAAATAATATGCTAATTCAATTCTGCAGATTTACATGAACTCCATTAGTTAAGAACAAGTGACCCGATTATGAAAATAAAGAAAACGAACATTGAGGAATGAAAAAATTCAATATAATAACTTATAAATAAGAGCATAAATAACCCAAAAAGAACTATGATAAACTAAATACATGTCTAATAGGTTCTTAAATAAGTTATTAATAAGTATAATTTCATATTCTAGGAGCATAATTTTAAGAGCGAAACACGTTCTGATTAAGGTAAAGGTTTTTACACACGAACTTCCATTTTCATTCGGGTTACATTTATTGTCTATTACCTCAATGAAACTCTTTTTTATTATTATTCATTACTAAAAAATTATGTGTGTGGGTTATATATATGTTTACCAACCAGAATATTTCCTTATTTTATTGATGGTTACAGGTTTTAAAAGGAACTTTCAAAACTGTTTCTGAAATACAAGCCCGATCTAAGGGAATTTCTCTAATTATTTACTATTTTCAAGGGAAATATATAATATGTTTTTGGAAACCATTATCTTTATAAAATTACTAATTTAATTATTAAAATACTATCTTACTTCACTTATGGTTTTATACAAATATTTTTCCAACAGAACTCTTATTTTCCAAGTAAAAGAGTATTTATATCAAGATTTACTCGAAGATTTTATAAGAGTATCTTCCTCTATTTGAACACTCTTTTTGATTCATATATATTATTGGGATTACTATTCCATGTTATTATCTAAAATATTTAATTTAATGGTTTATGATTACTTTGGATGTGGATGTAAAATCTTAAATCCATTCCCCACTTTACTCCAAATGGTTAGTGTTTTGCTTAATGTCCAGGGAAAGTTATTTTCCTTTCATATATTAATTTCAATTTGAATGTATTTGTTGTTTATGTTTATCCCCATTAATATGAGGAATGCATCAAACATCGTACGTGTCGGGTGGGTCCTGCTATAGCCCCTCGGTGCATCGGTAGGTCTCATGAGACAAACTACGATCTTGGCACAAGGCCTTGACAAAATTATTATTTATTATATTGGCACGAGGCCTTGATGGTACGGTTATGTTGTCCCAAATTATACATTCCCCCATTTTAAAAATAGTATTGATGGTTCATGTGGTTATTCGACTAGTAGATTACCCATGATTATGTTATGTTATGGAAATATTTAGTCAGCTTATTTTTCTACCATATTATGTTCATGTTTATTTTTAGAGGCATATGTTTTCAATTATTCACCATGTTTAATTTTTATGTTATATTCCACTGTATTTATTAATCTTACTGAGCATTTGATCTCACCCCTTTATTATGTTTCATTTTCTCAGGACTTGAAGAAGTTTATTATGAATGAAATTCTAAAATAACCTAGGAGTTAAGGATGTTGTCTAAAGAGTTTCTATATTGTATTTATTTTTAATTTGTAATGTTTAACTTATATATGAATCTTATTTCCAATAATACTAAACTACTCAGTCCTTCAGGATGCTTATTCCTTGATTTTATTCCAATGTAATAAAATAATGCACCAGATCTGGGGAACTGGGGTCGGGTCCTTACATTTTCATTTTCTCTTAGTAGTAGTTTAGTGAGTTACCATAAAGGAAAGAGAATGCGTAATGGTTCTCATGGTGGATTTTGATAGTAGAGTTTTTCTAGACCTCATGAAGTTCCTGGAAGAGGCCATTTTACTTGATTCTAGTGTGTCAATTTTTGGTATTTGAAATGAGTTTGCACAAAGGCACCCAAAATATGTGGTTCCTGTTGTCTCTCAAGAAACTTAAAAAAGTTTTTTGTATATTTTCTACCCCATATAGTATAACATGATCATTAATACAAAATGTTTTTGTGGTTTAATCATATGCTTCATTACTTAAGGTTTCCATCAATAGGAATTCAGATGAAATCTTCTTCATGAAGTGGAAGAGTCTCTATAGGAAGCTAATACGTGTCCAATGACTGTGAGAGGTTCCATCTCTATAGATTAATCTTTTGTGACTACTTTATTTGATACTGGTTCATCTCATTTGTTCATTTCAACACATACTATGAACATGAAAAATATTCCTCTGAAGATTTTTTGTTATGTGATGGATACATGTATTCCCCTCTAAACAATAAGAAAGAAGTGTCTCCATTTTCCCACTTGTGTCTTCTCTTTATCAGAGATTGATCTTACTTGGGATTTTATGGTTCTAAACATGAAACCTATTGATGTAATTTTTGGGATGGATTGGATCATTATTAATAAATCCAAAATTTATTGTTATCTTTGATGGGTCTACATTATTGTGCTTGATAGAGTGTGTCATATTTTTCAGGTAGAATGAAACTCAAGGCCGAGTAGAGACGGAACTTCTTATCCATGTTCAGGGAAAGTGATATAAATATTTACTTTTGATATGTAGTGGGAATCTTTAAGTAATGATATCTAAAAGGTTTTAGATGATTTTACTAACATTTTTCATTTTTCTTTCTATAGTTTTCCACTGGTAAGGATGGTAGAGTTTTCTATCGATTTAGTGCTGAGAACCCAGAAAATATCCATTCCTTATTACCACATAGAACCAATAGAAATGAAATATTTTAAGACTCAATTGGATGATCTATTAGAGAAATTATTTATATGAATGAGTGTGTCACCTTAGGTGGTTCATGTTCTCTTTTCTAAGAAAACTGATGGAATACTTTGCTTATGTGCTGATTATGAAAAACTCAATAGAGTTATGGTGGTGAAAAAGCATTAGCTTCCATATATTGATGATATGTTTGACCAGTTGAAGGGGGATAACTGGTTCTTGAAGATTTATCTTTGATTTGGATATCATTAGTTGAGAATAAAGGAATCTAATTTTCAAAAAACCGACTTCCAGAGTAGGTTTAACCATTATGAGCGTCTTTCCATACTTTTTGGTCTAACAAATGCTCCTATAGTCTTTATGGGTTTGATGAAAAATATTTTCCATTAGTATATTGATATGTTATTAGTGGTCTGTGTGGATGACATACTAGTTTACTATAATTCATAGTTGGATCTTGTGCATCATTTGAGGGTAGATCTAGAATTTTTGAGAAATCAATGAATTTATTCCAAGCTATCACAATGTGATTTCTGGATTCTAGAAGTGAAGTTTTTGGGGCATATATTCTAAAAAAATGGTATTTAATTTGATCTCAATAAGGTGAAATCTGTTATGACATGGGATAAACCATGTAATGTTTTTAAGATTCAGATCTTATTAGGTTTACCAATATATTATTGTTGGTTTATAAAGGATTTTTCAAAATTAACTTCTCTGATGACTTATCTCACTCATAAGGGACTACATTTTCTTGGGATGAGAAATTTCATAGTTCCTTTTTTGATATGAAATTTATTTTTACTTATGTAATGGTGTTGAATCTTCTAGAGGCCAAATAGGGCTATGTGGTCTTCTATGATACATCAGGTTCTGGTTTGAGTTGTGTTCATATGAAAGGTGATCACATGGAATCCTATGGATCTTGGAATCTTAGGACACATGAGAATAATTATCCAACCCATGACCTTGAAATCATATATTTGATTCATTCACTTATTATTTGGTGGAATTACATTTTTAATGACAGTTTTACCATGTATTCTAACCATAAAATCTCGAGTTATATCTTCTCTTAGAAATATTTAAATCTACACTAGTGGAGTTTGGTGGAGTACCTACAATCCTTTGATTTCAACATCTATTATACCCTAGGGAAAATAATTTCATTACTGATGCTTTGAGAAAGAAACTTCATACCCATCCAATGATAAAATCCTTGAAAGAGTGGAGCTTGATGCCTTTTTTTGAAAAATTTCATTTAGGAGTTCAGGAAATAGGGTCATAGGTTGTCTTAGTTACTGTTTAGTTGACCTCCAATATTCTCAAGAATAGTTTTCTAGAAAAAAAGTATGATGATGAGTTCCATAGAATTATAGGCTCTCTTTATGGTGGGGAGACCATTTTTGAGTGGTCATTATCCACAGAGGGTGTTCTATGTTTTCAGAATTTATTTTTTTGTACCGTTAGCTGTGAGGAAATCTGTGATGGGGGATTTCCAAATTTCAAAATGGGTTGTGCACCAAGTAATAAAAAGATGTTTTTATAACATTTACTAATGATTATAGTGGGTTTTTTGATGTGGGGAATTATTAATTCTGTATCTCATTATTATAATTTCCAACAGGTCAATGCTGATCACTAGAAAACTTCTAGTTTGCTTCATCCACATCCACTACCGACTTAGAAGTGGAATGAAATTTATATGGACTTTGTGGTTGGATCAGATAGATATCCCCATTTTACTTATCTCTTTTGGAGAGTCCTCTATTATTCAATGGGATATTAGGTTCATTTGAGTAAGTCATATCATCAGCAAATGAATAACCAGGCAGAGAGAGATACATAGATCCTTGAGGATATGCTTTGTTTCTGTGTTCTCGATTTTGGTGGATCTTAGGATGACCGTTTGGGACTGGTTGAGTTCCTTATTTCAATATTTAATGGTATGAAATCATAATGGATTTTTTGAGGCATTTTATAGTAGGTTGTGTAAATCTTCATTGTTTTAGTCGAATATTGGTGAAACATCCTTGGTTGAACCGAGTTTGGTCCAAGTGACAACAGAAAATATTTGGTTGATTTGTTAGAGAATTTTGACGGCATAGAGATGAAATAAATCTTATGATGATAGTTTTCATAGGTTGATGTACTTTTTATTTGTTGATTGGGTGTTTTTGAAAGTTTCACCTCATTTAGGTCATTAATATCTTGGGAGGAAAGGGAATATTTCTCGTCATTTTTGGGACCTTTTGAGGTAGTTGAGAAGGTGGGGAACGTGGATTACCATTTAGAACTTCCTCAATAGTTGATGTTGATACATAATGTGTTCTATGTATCTCAGCTATGTATGTATCTTTCTAATCCATATCATGTTTTATATTAAAGTGATTTGGATGTTTATCCATATTCTTTCCCGACTGAGCAACCATTTGGGATAGTTGATTCTGAGGCCAATGTAATTTGTGGTAGAATGATACCTTTTGTTCATGTGATGTGGAATCATGGTTCTGATTTACATTATATGTGGGATCTTGAGACACATATGGTAGAGAAGTTCCCTCACCTTTTTTATATGAAATATTGTTGATAATATTTCTAGGTACATAATATTTTTTTACCAGGGAGGTTGTAACTCCCCGTTGATTTTTTGTGAGGTATTTTTTAAGCTTTTTTTTGGGTTTCCTTTTTTATTGGTTGAGTAATAACTAAAATTAATTGGGAGTATACCCATAATGATGGATTCATGGTTTTTTTTGGAATTTATAGAATAAAACCTACAGTTTTTGAAGTATGATGGGGATTTACATACTTGGTAACTGGGTTACACGACATGTAACCAAAACCTAGAATATTCTATGAAATGGGAACACAACATGAAGGGATACATGCTATATATATCTTACACGCCATTTAAATATAAAAAATTTGATTTCTAATAAAATAAGATGGGGTTTTAAGCATATATGAGACTCGACAATTACAAGAAGTGTAATTGGGTTACACACCATATAAAATACCAAGTGTTGGTTTTAAGTAGGATGTTCAGATCAAAATATCATTTCTTTCTTATAGTATTCCTTTCTATCAAATGAGAGTCTCTTCCTAGGTGATTTTGGAGATCTCAAATCCTTCCGGATCATCTATTTGGTGATTGATCATCATTTTGGTTGTAGTGCATCTCTCCAGGTAAGTGGTATTCTTATATCTTCTATATATATATATATATATTCTCCTTTGAGTTTTATAGATAATATTGGGATTAATGGATCTAAACTCTTTGTTATTGAATATTGATTCTAGGTTGTGTTACAAGATCTTTTTTCCTTTGTTTTCTTTTGGAGAGTACCATTTTTTCATTTTATTCCCATGATTAATGGTAGGTTTTTCAGTTTGAGTTTCTCAATTATATGTTAATGATAATTTCAATTAAATTAGTATTGATTTAAGAAAAAACCCCAATTATATTGGAATTGGAAATTGGGGTGTAATTTTAAATTGATGGATTTTTGAATTAATTTTTTAGAAAAATGGATTAAAATGAATTGATGAATAATCTATGATTGATTTTATTTTGGAAAGGCATGGATTGATAAAAAATTAGTATTTTGGTTTTGAAAGTGAATTGGAATTTTGACAATGAAAAGTTTTAAATTGTACTATAAATGATGATTTATTTTAAATGAAATGATTTCCCCATTTTCAACTGATAGATTGATTGATCAAATGTTATCATGGGTAATTAGTGTGTTATTTGGGAAAATTATGTTAGGATGGTAATTCCTTAGAAACATATTGATAATGAAAACTCTAACAAAAATATAATTAGGTAGAAAAAATTCATGATGGAGTTTTGATGAGTCCAATTTGGCATGATAATGAGAGATGTGTGTGCACATATACCATGATCACTGATATGAGAGTGTGAGGATCCTACAAATAAAAACTATCATACCCTAGGGAATATGAATAGGGTGATTATTATAACTATTTGTTTTTAAATTTCATTGATTGTGAAGCTTCCATACTCATGTCTAGTTTTTTAAATAACATCTTTTATATAAAGTGTCTATTTAATCCATGTTTGAAATGATTTCTATCATTCTAAAATGAAGAATGTTTTGTTTTAAATAGTAAAATATACTTATATGACTATTTTATTTAAAATTGAAAGAAATATTTGGTTTATTATTATGTCTTATTTTTAGAGAACACTTGGTGTGACCCTACCGAGATTTTTTTTCTCACAACCTACATTTTGCTTGGGGAAGTTGTAGATTTAATTCATTTAGGTCCAATAAAAGGGAAAGTTCCTCTGGGGGGAGGTGAATGTTCTTGAATATTTTTTCTTGGAGTGTTGATACCTTCAGGATGTTTTAGTTTTATCTTGTTATTTTATGAGTAATTTGATGAGGTACTATTTTTGGGTTTGATATACCTACTTGGTTTCCAGTACCATCTCCTTGGGGAGTTTAGATCATACTGATATGTATCTTTATCACTATATGTTTTTCTAGAAAATTATTTACCACCTTTGTATTGTATGATTCCATAATCTAGTTTCCAACCCATGGGGATTGGGTACACCCTTTGGGCTATGTGGGGATTAGCTGGGTTATCAGGGTACCATGGTATCGATGCTGGTTTGTGATAGGGCCCCACTATAAAGGTTGGGAGGACCACTTGGACATGTGCATTTGTGATATAAAAGCACAGAAATCTATTATCAAAATATATATTTGATTTATATTTAAATTCATTATATCATCCAATAAATATAGGGGTGTACATTTTTTAATCCCATAGAAATAAAACTTGATTGTTTTAACCTCATAAAATCAAATTGTTCTTTATTTTCATTTATTTTTCTCATCTAAATGCTTTGTGTTGAGTCTCATATGAGTGTGTGTAGATGAACTGGTGTGGTGATTAGGGTGTGATAACTTCTTGTATTTAAGTATTATCAAGTTTAAAGGTGATTTTTTTTTATCAATTTATCATTTAGAGCTTGTTATGTCCTCTATGCATAACATTCGGGGGAGTGCATCTAGTGGTTCATCGGGTCTCGTCCCAAACATCCAATTTCATCTGCAATGACATAGGATATGTTAACCGGTTATCAAGGAGACTATTATAGTTATTCTTCTATATATTACCATAATTTATCTTATATTTTTATTGTTAAGTCATGTCATTGGGGTGCATTTCAGTTTTCATATTTTCCCAGTGGTGAAATGTGTTGTACACAACAACTATATTCTTCCCATATGGGAGAAAGGTTTTTAGCCAAAAACCTTCTTCCTATAAAAGAGATAGTTATAGCTATTATCCATGTCCCTTATATATAGAATAGAATATATGATAGGGAACTTTTGATCCATCTCTTATCACACAAGATGATTTAAAATACCATGATTTTACTATATGATTGTTCCCATTAAACAATCACTATGACAATTGCTTTTTTCCCATAAAACATCGAACTAAAATGAAATGTGACATATTCAATACATATTATTAATAAAATTAAATAATAATAAAACTAATAGTAAATAAAAACATTTTATTTAATTATACTTCCATAGAAAATAGAAAAATAATACATAAAGTTTTAAAAATATTTTTTTATTAAAAGTAGATTTCCAAATATATTTTATTTTATTTGAAAGATAAATTTACAAATTTTAGAATTTTTTAATTTTTAAATTAAAATTATTTTTTGAATTAATCATATAAAAATTTAATTATTATGATTTTTGGTGTTTTTCTAAGATAAGTTATGTTTTTATAAATAGTAAAAAAATACAGTTTTTTCCAAAACGATGAATTTTATTACTTGATCAGTTTATAAGTAGGAACCAGAATTTTATAAATCCTATTATTTTTTGAAATATTTATTTAAGGAATAAATTTATTAATTTTTAATATATATATTTTTAAATTTTTAAAAATTATGTTTAACCTAATGAAGTAATAGTAATATTTTATTCTAAAAGAAATTGTTTTTAGTAGTTTATTTTAATTAATTATTTTAATGGTAAAATTAGGTTTTTATTTTATTTTTATGATATGTATTTTTTATAATAAATAAATTTATTTCATTAAAATTGATAATGTTTATATATATGAATCAAAGATTAGTTTTAATCTTGAAAATATAGTTTTTTTAAAACCTATTTTTACTTGAAATGAATAATTATTTTAAAATAAGTTTTTTAACATCTTTATAAATTATTTTTGATAAAATAATTATAAAATTAGAAATACTATGTTTCATATTAGTTAAAAGATCAATTTTAATTTTTATCATTAAAATTTACTACTATGGTAGAAAATTAATTACCTTAGTAAAAAAAATGTTAAATATTGATTAAATAATAGTAAATGACCTAAAGGATGTTAAAAATATGTTTCCAAATGGACGAATAATTTTTTGGTCAACAAAAAATCACCTCAAATTCTTATTTTCTCCCTTTTTAAACTATTTACCCTTTAATAGTAACTTTACATTATTGAAAATGTAAAGGGTCTTTCCAGAATTGACATACTCTTTACTAATAAAAGGGGATCTTTAAAATAATTCATGATACGCCATTACCTTAAAATTTACATCTAAAAATATTCAATTTTGTTCCACATAGAATTATTTTCCACTTCCTTAAGCCTATGTTCACCATTAGTTAGCTTAAAGCCTCCATTTCTAAGGGTAAATCTATGAGAAAACTCAAACTCTTGGCATAAGTATTACCTTATTCTTAATCATTTCATATTAATATTCCTATTAATTTTTTATAAACACATAAATATAATTAGATCATTAAAATTAATATAACAATATTTTATTATATTAAAGGAACAAATCATATTTATTCATTTCCTTCCACTAAGAAAAAAAAAGAAACGTCGATAGTGCGTACGTGTGGACTTCTACCTCCATGAATCGATTTCTTCCATTTTTTGTAAAAAACTATGATCGATGTATAAAATTGTGTAATTAATGAATAAATATGGAATATAAAATATATTTATTATTAATAAATTAAAAATTAATATTTACTTTCAATCCCTCTAATTCATTCAAAAATAAAAAGCTCTGTATGCATACATGCATACGACCACCTCCGTGAATGACATGCCTTATTTTTCTTAACCACCTAATAAGGATAGTACTAAAAGTGCAATTAATTAACTAATAATATATTTATAACATTATTTTTGGTCTTTAATTAAAGAAAATTCCCTACCTTCCACTTATTCTATGAAAAATTGAAAACCTCATACGCGCATATGTGCGGACTACCGCCTCCATGATAATAATGCACTTATTTTTTTCATCAAGAATTTTATTATTTATCAAAAAAAATATTATTCCAAAAATTTATAAAATATATATAATTTAAATAAACTTCTGTAATAATGATATTATAACTAAATCTCCCCATATGCATACTTATTAATTAATTGTATCATGTTCATGTTTTATTTTGTTTATCCACCTACATGAACGATTCTATAAATTTATATCATGAATTACTATAGAAACATAATTTGTAGTGATATTGGATAAAAATAAATAATTAAGGATTTTTTAAATTTTTTATAAATATAATCGTGGACATTTTATAAGTGATATTAATAGTAAACTATCATAGTAAATTTAACTACCAAAACAAAACATTTGACCTTTCCTTTCATACTTGATGTACATTTTTTAAACCTCTATAAATATATGAATTCTTTAATAATGTAATAAAAAATGACATAAAACTCTAGTAATATATATATTATGAATCAATTTGACAAAAAATTTAGTAATTTTTACTATACGGAAAGAGTTACAAAACAATTGACTGAATGAACCTGCATAATCGACATAAGAGAAAGCTATATAATGAAAAATTAAAATATGATAATAAATACACCATATAATATGAAAAATATATGAATAATTATATAAATAATTTTTAAAAAACTTTATTCGATAATCTAGGAATATAACTTCATGCACAAAATGAATTTGGAATAAGGTAAAGAGATATTATATCACATTAATTTTGTTGGGACATATTTAATATTACACACCATGAAATCAATATTATGGTGTGATTACATACTAATGAATTTATTTTACCACATTCATTTAATTAATTTTGTTTTATTATCCTTATCATGTTATTTAATTTAACGGAATTCGATTCAAAGGATAAAAATGTGGCTAGGTTTTTTCTAACTCAATTTCCTTCCATTGAGTTACAAAATTTATTATTGAACTATATTATTAAAAGTTTGATTTATTATACCAAATGAATAATTTATAATTTATTTCATTCTTTTTTATTGGGTTTTACAATTATTCGTTATGACCTCATTATTAAATGACTCTTAAATCCAAGATAATGATTCTTGGAAGGGTTTCTTAGTTTTAATTCCTAATTTTTTAGACACTCTTCTTGTTATGCACCAATTTAATTTTATATGACATATATATTTCCTATTTTTTTATATTATATCATGAAAAATAATTTATTCTTGGTATTTTTAGTTCAATTTCAAACCATTTCTCCTTCAAGTGTTTTTATTTAAATGTTACTCAAAGCATAAGGGTTTTATTGAAAATATTATTTTCGAATGATGAATGTTTTTATAACATAATACATTTTATGAGGTTTTATTTTTTTATAAAATCTCTAATCATTTTATTTGGTTATTTATGGGGGTTTAAATGTACTATAAAAATTTAAATTCAGATGGAATCATATTTTATCTGAAGTATTTCATGTAAATGAAACTGACCCTGTCACTTCTTCTCAGCTGGGAACCTCTATTTTCCATGTTCGTATTCATTATATGATTTTTAAAATATTGTTATATATTACTAAATAACTAATTATGGTTATTTGAGTCAAATTTAACTACTTTAAAAAAAGTAATTTTTACATTTTTATTATGGGTTTTTTCATCAACGTATAAAACAATCTATTTTTAAAGTTCTATATGTAAACATGTATTTTTTCCATATTTTTCATTCTCTATAACAATTACTTTTTAATATTTAGTGGGTTTTAATATAAAATCTTTTTATAATTTATTTATAAAATATTTCAATCCAAATTAATATTTTTAAAAACATCATTGATATTTATTATTTTCAAATTTATTTTTACTAATGATCATAAAAAATTATTTTCATCTAAATTCAAATTATTTTAAATAACTTTTTTAGCACCCCAATATATTATGTTTTTTCTCTTTTTAAATTTAATTTATTCTACAACATAGGTTTCACACAACACCATGCTTAAACGAATAATGATATACAATTAAATATCATTATTCTAAAATTACTGTTATAACCTAGCCATTAAATTAGTGGTAATGAATAATATTAATGAAATTTATATATATTATATTAAATAAAATATTTTTGCATTAACCCAAATTTTTTTAGAGGTATAAGATAAGAATAAATCCAATATCACACATAAAAGGCTATATTTTTCTAAATGTAGTTTTTTCTGCCCTTTAGTGGAGATTTTTTTAAATATAAACTTCGACAACTTTATAAATTATATTTTTTAGAAAAAAAAATTATTTTTTAAAGTGTAATATCAGAATTTACTTTGGTTAATTTTTTTGTATTTTTCTAAAATGTTTCATTTTTGACGAATACTATTGTGACTGTTAGGAATAGTAATGTGGCCCTTAGAATAATAACCTCACCTATGAAAGTATAATTAAAATTAAGTCATATTATAAATGGTAATATGATATATTTATATCATAGCACAAGTACATAAAGGTTTTAGAAATTTTTAATTAAGTGTTGATATTTTATAAAATATAAATATTTATTTTCAATTTTATAATTAATATAATGATTTAAAATAAAACATGTTTTCATAATATTGACTCATAAATTAATTTTTTTATTAATTATAATGTAATTTATTGAGACCTTAAATAAATTTTCAAAGTTATATAAAAATCAGTTATAATTTTAAAATCGGTATTTTTCAAATAAATAATGATTTTATTTAAAAATTAAATTTATAATATTAAAAAAATTATTTTCATAAAATTGAGCTCATTTTTTAATTTTACATGTCAAAAAAATGGTTAGGGTGAATTTTTGAATTTTTTCTAAATAGTTGAATTTTTGGGGAATAGTGAAATACGACAATTTACGATACTGAACAAAATACTTGTATTATGGAGTCATAGGTGATGTATGGATGATGTAAGCCCACAATCATTAAATATATTTTATTATTTTAATATATTTGGTCATAATTATCAGTCTATTCATATATTTGACCCAAAATAATAAAAAAAATGAATATAATATTCAAAAAATACCCCTCTCCTCCATTATAAATACCACCCATCACCACCTCTTCTCCTCACACATTCCAAGATTTGAGAAATGTAAAATTTATTCCCAATAATATATAAAAACCCCTTACCCATGTCGATGAGCCTTTTTTCTCAACAAAATACCAAAAACAATCCCCTAAAAAAGGTTCTCAAGGAGGAGACATCAAGAGGTAGAAATCCTCTTTCTTTTCTTTTATTTTCCTTTTCATTTTATTTTTTTTAATATCTTTCCCTCAACTCCCATTTCTAAAGTGAAATTATAACTTCCTTTTATTTTATATAATATATTTTTATTATGTCAATGTGAAATCCACAATCAAGTCTCTTCTCATTTTCCTTATATTTTAAAGATGAAAACATCGTCTGCGAGGTGCCGATTTACCGCCTTCATGGACGACATGTTTTCTTTATTCAATGATACCTTCAAGGATGGTCATAATACCATTTTTATTGTAAAAAGACTAAAATATATTTATTAAATCTTATATATGGTTTTTAACTATTATATAAACATAATACTAATTAATGAAATAAAACTAGTTTTTGATGACTAAAAAACTGATTAAATAATCTAAATGATTATCATTAACGTCCTATCTAATGATTCATCCACACCCAAAATAAAAACAAATTAATTATATAAATAGTTAATCTTATTTATGTTAATTATTAACACACACACACACACACACACACACAGATATATATATATATATATATATATATTCAATTTTTGATTTCTATTTCTATTTTACATGAACTTTGATACTCATTTATAATTAAATCGATCCCAAAAACCAAGGAAATGAATTCTTTCGAACAATAAAATTACATCTTATAACTTATGAAAAAGGCAATAAATAATATTTATAAAATTATAATAAATCAAATACATTTTTAAAATGTTTTTAATTAAATTATTAATGAATCTAATTTCATTATCTAGGATGTTAAGTACAAGTGAAAAATACTTTTAGACATAAGGTAAGGATTTTCTCATCTCACTTTTCTTTCCATGAGATATGACTTATTCACCACAATTTATTTTGTGTTTTTTATGTTTGTTGAACATTTATATATCATATAACTAATATATTAATCTTTATGGTTTTAAATTTTTCATATAAGGATTAATGATTTTAGGGGAATATAGTTCGACTGTTTTCACAATGTTATGGGTTTCTTCCTGAACCTCTATTTTCTCCATCGGGTAAAGATATCTTTATCTTTACCGAAATTTAATTATTCACTATCTTTATATACATCTTATAAATTTTATTTACATGTCCCAAGCTCATGTATCTATACCAGTTTATCTTTATTTTATGGTTAAGTACATGTTTTATAAGGATCCATTTTCAATTATTCCCAATAAGCAACCCCAATTAAAGGGAACTACTTGATTATTTACACATTTTCAAGTACCATCAATAATTTTTTTAAGAAACCATTATTTTTATAAAATAAATATTTTTTTTCATGAAAAACTATATTGGTTCATTTATGGTTTTATACAAACTATTTTGACAAATATAAATTATTTTTCCAAAAGAAATATTCTTTTCAAAGTAAAATGAGTATTTCTCTCAAGAATTAATCAGTGGTTTTGTTAGATTATTTTTATATATTTCAAAAAATATGTTGAAAAATATGATTTTTTGAGATTTATCTATTATTATTATCATGTAACATATTTTATTAAATGGTTTTTAATCAGTTCGACTGTGGATGTACTATATCGATACCATTCACCATACAACTCAGAATGGTTAGTGATTATGTTTATAGATTGGGGAAAGTTATTTAAATTTCATATATATATATATATATATTGTTTATGTTTCACATTATTCATAAGAGAAATGAATTAGACTTAGTAAGTGATAGAAGGGGCCCACTATAACCATCGATGCCTCGGTTGGTCTCACGAGACAAACTAGAATGGGTTTTGGCTAAGGCCTTACCCATTTATGTAGAATTATTTTCTGAGGCCTTGATTGAATATTTATGATGTCCAAAATTATGAATTACCTTATTATGATATTAGTAATTGGAAATCCATGTTATTATTTGACTAGTAGAATAAAAATGGTTATGTTTCGTTCTCATATGATTATTTATATGGAATTATTTAATCATGTTTTATTCCTTCCATATTATGCTCATGATTATGTTTTATTGGAATATGTTTTTAATTATTAAGAACACCTTATTATTTATGTTTATTTATGATATATTTTTTTATATTTCATGCCCTTATTAATCATTTGAGATCACACCTTTCTTATGTTGCAAAAATGAATATTATGAATGACTTGAATGGATTATTTATAAGTTTATGAGTGTTTCCAATGGAGTTTCTATGTTATATTCCATTTTATGTTGAAATTTAAAGTTCATATATGTAATATTGCTTCCGAAATTACTAAACTGATCAGTCCTTGGGGATTCAAGTCCAATATCTATGCCAATGTATTAATGTAAGGAACCGAATATGGGCTATTGGGGTGGGGGTCTTTACACTTGTTATCAGAGTGAGTTTAGTTGAAAACATGGAAACTAGATTTAGAAAAAATAGATTAGGGAAGATATAATTTGAGGATAATCATAGAAGAACATAATAGAATTTTTTTAAGTTAGATATTTTCAGGTATTCTTAGAAATACATCTCTGTATGGATACTAAAAGTGGACGTGGTTCTAGAAAAGATGTACCTAGGGGAAATTACTCTAACAAGGTGCCCTGGGTCTGACTCAGGGTAACTTGGTACACAACAATGGGACTTATTGCATATAAGGCCCCAACCTTAAAACATTACTAAATCTTGAGTGAAGTAATTAATTAAACATTGAAAATATTTTTAAGTTTATAGTTTTATAGAATTAGGCCATAACTATTACATTACATCTCAAATATTATGAAGTAGACATTTATACTCTATCAATTTCTTTTAACAATAATAAAAATCCTTAAATAATTCAAGAATTATTTTCTTGATATAAATCTTCTTGAATTCTTCCTTTCTATTAACCTTCCTTATACCCTGTGAAAAACATTTCAAAAACTTGGTATGAGCATAAAAATCACAGTAAGGGTTATAAAATAAGGAAAGAAAACACTAGTCAATCAATACATACAAATCAATAAAATCATAATTTTCAATAATAAAACATAATCTCTTTAACATACCTCCTGAAATCAGAAGATTTATGAATATCACATAGAAATCATAAATCATAAAGGTAACTTGTAGCATCCATAACATACTTACATTGTAGCTTTTACATCTACATAGGGTGTTACGTTGGGAATACCTATGTCGGTATCTTCCAAAATCTCTTAGGAGAAACATTAAAATTTTCCTCCGCCATGTTACCAAATTTATGCTATTTATTTTCCTTTTAAAAAAACTATGACTTGTAGAGGAATCCAAATATCCAATAATTCTCGCAGCGGCGGAAAGGTCGTTTTCACCGCGTACGTTAAAAAGAAACATTTGTTTTGTCTTTTAGTAAAACCCTACATATAAAAAAGATTCCATTTGAATGAAATTAAAATTTAAAGGTGTTTGTATTCCATTAAAATAAATTCGTGTATAAATAAAAATATGCCTCAATGAAAGGAGATTGAGACAAAGTCCTTTACCTTGAGTCAGACTCATCATGTATGTTCCTTGTTCTTCCGGAATAATAAACTTTAGTTAATTTCTACCTGATTCAGAACCTTCCTCACATTTATTATTCCTTTCATATCACTTATTACGACATTATAAACATTATATAATTATTTAAGTTAATATCGGTCATTTTGCAGATATTTGTTACCTGAGTCAAAAATAAACTTGTTATAATTAAAAATTGTCCTTGTGGTCAAAAGCCCATTATCTCCATAATTGTATTCATTATTTAAATATCATATATATCATATATATATGAATTTATAATATTCAATAAAATTTGGATATAATAAATGAAAATTATGGTTCATGGAGACAATAAGTCGTACGTATGCATGAACACTACTTTAATTACTTTTTCGAATTTGAATGAAAACTAAATGATACATAAGTATATTATAATTACAGTATAGTATAATATTTTATACATGTTACATATGTTCATTAACACCATCCTATATATGTTCTATGGATGGAATGGATGATTCATATCACTTTGAGGGGGCTGTAGTCCGCACTTCCTTAAATGAAATTATCATATTTACCCATTATGGAAACCATAAAGGTATGATATAAATGAAAAATAAAGAAGCATAGAAAAAATAAAAATATAATATTTATCACATATAAATACAGTGACATTATAATGGCCACCACGAGAGGTGGTGCTGAAAAATCGAACAATCATCCTTTCGTGAGACAGTAGTTCGCCGTACACAGAAATAATATATTTGTATCCATTAGATGGAGGTATGTTGAATTTTAGTCCAAATATTTCTCATAAAAACATCCTAGTATATTTAATATACTGGTGTTATTATAAAATAATGTAATAAAGATAGTTTAGGGGATGGGATTAATATTACCATTTCTAATAGCTTGGGAGATGAGTCTACTAAGGTAGTCTTCAGATATAGAGAAAAGGATAGCAAAGAGAGGGTCTCCTAGCCTGACCCCTTTAGAATAATTAAAATAACCTCTAGGAGTACCATTTAGAAGAATAGAGATATGATCCTAATTAAAGTGTGTTCTAATTTTTTTGATAAAGGTCTCATTGAATCCAAGATTTCTAAGCACTTTAAAAAAAATTCCAATCAATGGTATCGAAGGCCTTAGTTATATCATGTTTAATGGCTATATTCCCACCTCTGGTTTTTTTTCAATAGGTTTGTAGATTCAGAGGCTAATTAGATATAATCTTGTATAGATCTACCTTTAAGGAAACCACATTGATTCCATGAGATAATTATATTTCTGATATCAGAGATACGGTTAGAAATCAATTTGGTGATAATTTTAAACAATGAATTTATAAGGGAGATGGGTCTAAAATGATTGATTTATTCAGCATTTTCCAATTTAGGAATAAGGACAAGGAATTGAGAGTTCAGTCCATGAGGAAGAATGCCTCTAGAGAATAAATATTTAACCATTCAATAGACATCATCCTGAATGATATCCCAATGTTCCTGGTATAACCCATTATTAAAGTCATCTAGACCTGGGGCACCATCTGTGTTAAGACTAAAGACAACATCCTTAATCTCTTGATCCAGTGGTACATTATTAAGTAAAATATTATCCTCATCTCTAACCATAAGAGGAATAACTTCAGGTCGAAGATCTTTATCAATATTAGGGCCAGTGAAGATATTGTGAAAGTGAGTGACCACATGGGTGGAAATGCTTTCATCAGTGTCAAAAAATTTCCCCCAATCCCTAATATAAGAGAGAGGTTTACAAGATTTTTTAACTTTTTGAAGAGCATTTTGAAATTCTGTGTTTCTATCCCCATCGTTCAGCTATTTGGTTTTAAAAATTTTCTTCTTTAGGTTATCTTTAAAGTGAAGGAGAGTAATTAATTTAGAAGAAATATTAATTTCATGTTGGGAGTTTTGGGCAAAATTAGATGAGGTGTTATGATTTTGAAGTTGATTAAGATATTTTTCTAAGGTGGAAATATTATTATCTATTTTTTCTGATTTTGATTTACACCAGTTTTTGAGGATTTGTTTTAGAATTTTTAGATTTATAGTATAGGAAAAAGAATCATTATTTTTGTTCAAGTTAGTCCAAGAGCTTTTGATAATGTTCACACAGTCTATGTCAGAAGACCAGGATATTTTATATCTAAAATGATACTTATGTTTTATGTGGTTATAGGAGAAAATAACCAGAATTGGGTGGTTATCAGAAGCCATCTCGTTAAGGGTGATACTGGAAATGTTGTCCCATTTATCAAGTGCATGATCGTTAGTGAAGTCTCCATCCAGTTTTCTAGCCATAGTCTTGTTATAATGATGTCTGTACCAAGTAAACTTAGCACCGCTTAGGTCAATGTCTATAAGGTTATTATGTTCCATGTACTCTTTGAATTCTCTAGTAGATATGGAAGCATGCCACATTCCCCCTTTTTCACTATCATCTAGAATGTCATTGAAGTCCCCAACAATAAACCAGGGTTTTTGAATCAAGATACTAAGCTGGGTAATTTTAGTCCAAAGAGAACTTCTATCGTGATATCTATTATAAATAAAAGAGATTATAAATATTAAAATAAATTTATTTTAAAGATTTTTATGCCATCCAATAATTTTATGAATGATTATGACTTGTTATATTTTAATAAATTATTTTTTTAAAATAATCATGTTTTTATGGAATTTTAAAAAAGTCATTATATGAATAGTATAAAAGTTAACATAAATGAGTTTTTAAAACAAATACTACTTTATTAAATGATATAATAGTACTAAAAATATAATATTTGAACAAATGACTTAGTTAATGTTTAAAATTTCATTAATTAACCTCTTTAGGTTCAATTATCATTTTATAGTAACTATTAACCATATAGTATGAATATACAAGAAGACACGGTAAGAGTTAAATTAATTAACTAAGGGTTGAAGATAAAATAAAAAGTCAAATTTGTGATATAGACTTTTATAAAACCTATTTATTGAGAGTTTTCTGACCCAAAAGTATTTTTTCTTTGAAATAAATGCCTTTGGGACCATTTGAAACCGAAAATAATTTTACAAAAAAATAATACTTTCAAACTTTCCTAAAGTGACCTCTTCCCTCTTATAAAAGGGCATCACCCCTACCAATTTAATCACACCTCTCAAGCCCCTTAGATCATCAAATATCTGACCAAATAATCTCCCAACATACCTCTATTTCTCCTAGAATCCTTAACTTACAGATAAGGCAATTCAAGAAAGCAATTTGGTTCAAATGAAAGGGAGTTACACATTTTAAGAGGTAGGGTCTTTTCTAAAGTTCCTTTCCATTATTTTAATTACTAAATATCTATTATAATATTATTATTTGAATACATAACAATGAAAATATCTTCAATATACTAGGAAGTGTTTATGAGAAGTATTATAACTACACTTACATAGACACCTCCATCTAATGGATATGAACATACTGTTCCAGTGGATGGAGAACTATTGCCTTACGAAATGATGATTGTTCAATTTTCCCCTACAACCTATCATGGGGACCATTATGATGGAACTATATTTATATATGATATATATTATATTTATATTGTCTCTGTTCTTTTTTTAATTTGAAGAATATCTTTATTCTTTCTATAAGGTGTAAATACAATAATATCATTTGAGGAAGTGCGGACTACCGTCCCCTAAAAGTGATATGACTCATTAATTACATACATGGAATGTATAAAGTATGGAGTTAATGAAATTATGTAATGTACATAAAATATGATATTATAATATAATTATAATATACCTATGTATCATTTAGTTTTCATTCTTTTAAATATGAAAAATAAATGGAAGTAGCGTTCATGCGTATATACGGCTTACCATCTCCATGAACAGTGAATTTCATTTCTTATCTACAAATGATATGTAATATTATAAATATATATATATACTGGATATATATGATATTTAAATCATGAATATCATTCTGGATATAATGGAATTTTTACCACATAGACAATTTGTAATTATAACAAGTTCATTTTTGACTCAAGTACCGAATGTCGACAAAACCACCGATAATAACTTAAATAATCATGTAATGTTTATAAAATGGTAATAAATTATATAAAATGAATATTAAAATTGAAAATGGTTCTGAATCAATTATAAATTAACTTATTTTTATTATTCAATAATAACAAGGAACATATGGGAAGTGTCAGACTCAAGGTAAGGGAACTTCTTATCCCAATTTCCATTCTTTGTGTTAATCCTATACTATTTTATTAATTAATGACATGATTATGTGAGAAATGGATTTTGATATCTTATATTTTATTTAAAATTTTCTTATAGTGATTTATAATGAATACACCTAATAAATCTATTTTATGAAAAAAATGATCTTTGTAAGGGAACCTTTCACCATTCTCTTTTAGTCAAAGGTTTATTTTATGTTATGTATTCTAATTTTCATTTTATTATGATGGGATACATTATTATATATAATTATTGCTGTAAATTATATTTCCAAGTGATTAGAGACCCTTTTATCTATCATAAACTCATTTTATGAATTTTTAAGTGACGTCGTTAGGCTGCCAAATTTTCGTAAGGGAATTTCTAAATTTAATTTCCTCTCATTGATATTTACGCATAATTCATTAATTATATTATGCCATTATTATTTTTGGAATACATATTTATTTATTTTATAATTTAAACTTAAATTTGTGTGGATATACTATTTCTACACATAATCACCCCATTGATAAATTCTTTTGTCATTTATATGAACTTTGTTAGAAAAATCTTAACTCAATCTCATTTCACTGAGTTAAATACACATGTCATTGGTTTTGTTTTTACAAAAATATGTGTGAATGACCTATGATTGTTTTAAACTTAATATCCACTTATATTAGGTGTATTTATATTTTTTTACATATTTTTTCCATTGATTTACCCTTAATCCAATGATACGATATTTGTGATGGATTTCATCTCAATTTACATTTCCTTGAGACACATTTGTTGTTATGAACCAATTAACTTCTATGGTGTATATACTACCCTTTGAAATATTATATCATGAATCTCATTATTCTTATGATATTATAAGTTTTTGTTAAATGTTATTATTTAATTATTTTTATTCAAGTATTTTGTCAAGTGGTAAGGGACTCTTTAACTAAAACACCATTTCAAATGTTTTAAAGATTTATTATTCTAAAATATTTCTCATTAATGATGATGTTTTCAAAATTGTTTTATAGATTTATTTATATGGACATTAAATTTTTAAAATTTCATTTACTTTTAAAAAATAAAAGTGGTATGTGACCCTTTGATTCAAAAATATTATTTTTAAATGTTTTAAATATTACTTTTAAATTGGATTGATTTTGTAAATATCTTGAACTGATATCTTATGACTTTATTGTAGAAATGTTATATTTATTTTATTCTTGTTTTATGTATTATGATTTTGTAATATTACTTGGACATTTGACGGGTGGTTTCATGATAAACCAAATATGAGTGGTTCCATGATAAACTTGGGGTGGGTGAGCCCGTGATAGCTCTCCAATGAATTGGGTAATGTGAAAAAGGTAATCATTTGTGTTTATCCTAAGAGTTTAGGGAATCTTCTGTGATGGGTATTCCAAACATAATTCCATATGTAGATGAGAAATCTAAAATGTAAGTATGTTATGGATTCCACAAGTTACCATTACGATTTAGTACTTCTATGGGTTATTCATAAATATTAAGATTTCACAAGGTATGTTAAATAGATTATGTTTTATAATTGAAAAGTAGGATTTCATTGATTCGTATGTATTGATGGAATAATTTTTTATTCCCTTATTTTATAACCCTTAATGAGATTTTTATGCTTATCTAAAGTTTTTGAAAGGTTTTTCATTGGGTATAAGGGAGGGTAAAAGAATAATTCAAGAAGATTTATACCAAGAAAATGATTCTTGTTTTGTTTTAAGGTTTTTTATTTTTTTGAAATAAAATTGGATAGTGTAGAAGTGTCTACTTTGTAATTTTTGAGATATAATGTAATAGTTATGATTTAATTATATAAAACACTAAACAAGAAAATAACCTCAATGTGAATTTTTGACTTAACTCCAGATTATGTAATGATTAAGGTTGGGGCCTTATAGTTGGTATTATAGGTCGGTTTAGATAACTTTAGAGGTTAATGGGTTATTTAAGCATAAGTGACATAACCATAATGGTTAGAATTTTATAAAGAGTCATAGTTATTTTAGATAAATTGAATGATTTTAAGACAACATGAATAAGTATATCTTAGTGTTTACCCTCATCATAAGATATTATATGATGATTTTACTGATATACTCTCATTGAATTTTTTCTTGGTTTTAGTAAATGGCTGGATCTAGCAGGCCCCAAAGTAACACTGGATGTGAAGGAAACTATGGTTGTTTTCTGAATAATAAATCTAGTGAAATAGCATATTTAATGAGAACTATTGTGGTTATTCTTAACCAACTATCTGGGGTCATGATTGACCACTTTAACCTTGTTGATTTTCTAAGTCATCATATATGCGAGAAATGAGTCCCTATGGAAGTTCAAGAAATAATCACAAAGGTAAGTATATTAAAAAACCTACATGTCAAGGATCTGGAAAGAAACACCCAAGAAAATATTTCAAAAGGATGGGAAGATGTTATAGGTGTGGTAATTAAGGTCATAAAGCAATAACCTGTCATGGAAAAAGGAATCATTTAGTTGAATCTACGAAAAGAAATGAAGTTTTCTCACAAGGATCAATTGAATGTTTTAAATGTGGTGTGAATGTTCATTACAAAATTATATGTCCTAAAAATAAGGTTCAGGAATGATATCAGTAGGACTATACAAATATATGGTTGCAAATGCCTAATGCCATTCCAATTGAAGATAAGGAAACTGGAAATGACCTATGAAAGGTATAGATTATTTCTTAGATGATGTGTTGATATTATTGAATCTTAGGAAATGATTCATGATTTTTTGGTTTGAATGATGTATTATGGAATTAGTTGAAAAAATGGTAAAGGGATCATGAATATTGTTGGATTATTAAGATGTCTACATTTTATAAATTCAACAGTTATGGGTGATGAAATGTTTAAAAGTATTAATGCTATTTTGTTGATGGGATTACTTTGGAAGAATTATCTTTTGTATGTGTAACCCTAAAGTTTGTTATGTGAAAATTATATTTGAGGAATAATTACCTTTTATATTGTTGATATAGTTATAAAGATCAATTTGGGTTTATATGATCCTTGAATTTGAGGCAATTATAGGTTATTACTTTTTGGGATGCAAATGCGAGGTATGAGATAATATTTGAGGTTAAAATGTGTTATGGTTATTTTTTAGGAATTTATATAATTTTTTTGAATGTTATAAAATTATATAGTTTTAGGAAAATTAAAATCCACAATAATGGTGATAATCTGTCGTGTTCGGAAAGGTCGCGTGAATCGAACCCACAACTGAAGGGGGACAAGGGCGCATCGCCTACCACTGGCCTACGTGATGTCCCTGGTAAGTATGGATTATTATCTTTAGTTTAATGGATTTTATAGATCAAGAATAAGTTTATTTTTGGAAATTATGATTTATCAAATGTATATACATATTATAAGAAAATGATTTGGGGATTAAATGAAAAATGTTATTTTGGAAGAAGTTTTCTCTTTTGGGAAAACGATATTCCTAAGGAAAATAGAAAACTATTGGATTTCATTTGAGGCGTAATGGTTGAATTTTATTTTGGAAGAATATATGTTTTTATTGTGTATATATGGAAATTTTGGTTTTTTATGTAAATGATTAACCTATCATGAATATGTGATTAGGTTAATTACTTTTCGGTATGAGAAATTAAGAGTAGTTGATGTTATTTGGAGATATGTTTTAAGATTTATTGCGGAAGACTATGTGATAAAATCCTTATGAATTTTGGGTTTTCATTTTAGTTTAGATTATTTTAAATAATTTTAAGGAAATTTTTTTATTGAATTGTCTTTGTTGAAATTTGGGTATTGTTTGTTGAATTTTGGATATTAAAGGATTATTATTTTCGGGGGATTATCTTATCTTGTACTAACCATTTTGGTTTTGGTTAATGTCTAAATATAGGGGAAATATATAGTTCATATTTTATAGATTATTTAATTCTCTAGAAGTTGATTCTAGCACTTAATATGTGACCAATTCATCTTTAATACCCATTGTTTGGAGAAAAGATGAGTTTTTGATAGAAATTTATTAAAGTATGTAACTCTACTTGAAAAGTAAGTATATTTCCTTATGTTCTTAGTCAAACTCAAAAATAAATTCCTCAAATTTATGAAAAAGAACTTAAAACAAAAATTTTTTCCATTTACTTTTCCTTTTGTAAAATCAAAGACCATTTAACCAATCACATGTTTATGGTTTTCTGGTAGTTAACTTTCTCCTGATCTTGTTTATATCACTCTCCATCAGAACTTGATGGTTAGTTTATCTTCCATATAAATGTTTTCATACAAGGAATCCCAGTATGTATTATCTTGAGTGACCTTCATACCTATCTTTATTTATTTAAAAGTGATAGTTTTATTGACTCCTTTTTCTGATGTGGGATTTTCAATGATGTTTCTGAGCCCAATTTTGAAATTGCGAGGACACAATTTTCAAAATGGGGGAAGGATGTAACAACCCAAGAATTTATAGAATAATACCATTTCATATATATTAATATTTATGAATAAGATAAAATTTTTATGTTAAATAGTACCCTTTGTCCGATAGCATACTCAACATGTAACAATGGGTTTTTTGAAATCTTACGTTGCACAGAACTTTGAGTTATACCGAAAAATATCAATATTATTTTAAATGGTAGTTAATGCCAAACCATTTTATTAGAGGGAATGAACAGAACTAACTAAAATATGAGTATAATTTTTTTTAAATTCCTTTAATTTTATCTGATAAATTTTAGAGGATTAAAATAAGAATGAATCCAATTTTAACTATGAAATACTCTAATATTTTTTTAAAAGGTTGTTTTACAGCCTTTTGATGGAGAACCCTTTTTAAATCTAGTTTTTGTAACTTTTATATTTTATATTTGAAAAAATAAACTTCTTCTATAGAATCGATACCTCAAAATTTTCTTTGGATAAATTTATGGTAATTTCCTGATAACTTCATTTTTTAATGAATAGTGAAAAATACCGCATTTTAACCCAAAACTGCCTTTTCATCTAATTTATTTATATATTTAGATTTCACTTTTAATTGGTTTTAAAAATTAATTGGATTATATTTTGATTATTTAATCCAATTTCTTCCATTTTAAGTAATTTCACTTTGAATTTGGACATAAACACATGTCAATCTTTTAGTAGTTTTTACCTCTTAAAAACACACTTTTTGGTTTTGGAAATAGGAATTAATTTTAAATTAATTTATGAAACTTCTATGTTTTGAATTTTAAAAAATATATTCCATATTTTGAATCAGGAGGTCCAAATTGTGTAAATAGGTATCTTTTATTTTTAGACATTATGAATAGTATCTTGAGTAATTATTTTATTTACCATGGTTAAAGGGTATATCTGGTAAATAAGGGTAAAAAAATAATATTATAAAAATATTAGACCACCCGAAAACATGTCCTAATCTTATTGGATAAGATATTTCTAACCATGGTAATCCGTGGGTTGATTTTGGAACTCCATAGAGCCACTTGGATATGAAAATGACATTTTAAAAGAATTAATTTGAAGTAAGGAAAAATGTTACATAAACATGTATCTTTGAGTAAAAAACTTTTTATATGGGATTATATATTTTTTATTTTAAACTATAAATATTCGTTAGAAATATAAAAATATTAACTACATCATGATATTTTATTTATAATTTTTAGACTTGAAATAAATAAATATATTTATGACACAATGATGATGTGGTGATTACCTTATTAATGAATGATTTAAATAAATGAGATTATATATATTAAAATAAAGTTATTTTAAAACTTTTTATGCCATCCACGAATTTTATGGATGATTATGACTTTTTATCTTTGAATTAATGAATTTTTTCGAAATAATCAGGTTTTTATGGATTTTTAAAAAAGTCATGATTTGAATAGTATAAAAATCGACATAAATGAGTTAAACAAATACTATTTTATTAATTGATATAATAGTCCTAAAAACATAATATTCGTCCAAATGACTTAGATAATGTTTAAAATTTCATTAATGAACCAATTTTGGTTCTATTGGATTTTATAGTAACTATATTAGCCATATAGTATGAATATACAAGAAGACACGGTAAGAGTAAAATTAATTAACTAAGGGTTAAAGCTAAAATATAAGGTTAAGTTTGTGACATAGACTTGTATAAAACATATTGGTTGAGATTTTTTCTACCCAAAAGCATCTTATATTTGAAATAAATTCCTTTGGGACCATTTAAACCGAAAATAATTTTATAATAAAATAAAACTTTCAAACTTTTCTTAAGTGCCTCTCTTCCCTCTTATAAAAGGAAATAACCCTTACCCATTTAATCACACTATTAAAGCCCCTTTTATCTTCAAAACTCTACCCAATAATCTTCCAACATCTCTCTCTTCCTCCTAGAATACTTAAGTTAGGCATAATACAATTCAGGAATGCCTTTTAGCTCAAATCAAAGGGAGCTACACGTTTTAAGAGGCAACGTCTTCTCTAAAGTTTCTTTCTATTATTTTACTTATTCACTCTCTATTATATTCTTATTCTATGATTAAATAACAAAACCAGTATCCTAAATATACTGGAATATTTTTATTATAATTATTCAAACTACACTTACACACACACCTCTATCTAATTGATGTAAACATACTGTTTCTATGGATGACGAACTACAGCCTCACGAAACGATGATTGTTCCATTTTCCCCTACCACCTATAACTATGGAAATTATGATGAAAACATATTTACATATGTTATATATTATATTTATAATGTCTCTATGATTCTTTTTTATTTAAATCACACCTTTAGGATTTTCATAATGTTTAAATAAGATAATTTCATTTGAGGAAGTTCAAACTACCACCCCTTCAAAGTGATATTACTCATTCATTCCATACATGAAACGTATAAAGGATGGCGTTATGAAATTATGTAAAATATATAAAATATTATATTATAATTAAATTATAATATAACTATGTATCATTTAGTTTTTATTCCATTAAATATGAAAAAGAAATGAAAATAGCGTTCATGCGTACGTACGACTTACTGTCTCCATGAACGGTGAATTTCATTTATTATCTCCAAATGTTATGTAGTATTACAAATAAATATATATAATAGATATATATAATATTTAAATCATTAATATCATTCTGGAGATAATGTAATTTTGACCACATAGACAATTTCTAATTATAAGAACTTCATTTTTGTCTCAAGTATCGAATATCGACAAAACCACGGATTTTAACATAAATAATTATGAAATATTGGTAACATGGTATTAAGTGATATAAAAGGAATAATATACTTTAAAAATGTTTTTAATAGAGTTTAAATTAAATTAACTATATTATTTTGGAAGAACAAGGAACATATGTGACGATTCAGACTCAAGGTAAGGGAACTTCTTAACCAAATGCCTATTCTTTGCGTTAATCTTCTACTTTTTGAATATGCCATGATATGATTATGTGAGAAATTAATTTTATATATTATATTTTATTTACACTTTAATTATGTGGATTTATAGTTAATACACATAATCAATCTATTTGATTAACAAAATGATCTTTGTAAGGGAACCTTTCACCCCCGTCTTTTAGTCAAAGGATTATTTTATGTTATATCTTTTAATTTACATTTTATTATGTTGGGATATGTTATTATATGTACTTATTGATGTAAATTTTATTTCCATGTGATGATATACCCTTTTACCTCTCATAAACTCATTTTATGAATTTTTAAGTGACACCATTAGCCTACCAAATTTTTGTAAGTGAATTTTGAAACTTGATTTCCTATCATTGGGTTTTACGCATACTTTGTTGATTATATTATACCAATATTATGTATGGAATAACTATTTATTTATTTATTATATAATTTACACTTACTTTTGTGTGGATATACTATTTCTTTAGATAATTACCCGATTGATAAATTCTTGTGTCATTTATATGAACTTTGTAAGAGAAATATTAACTCATTCTCATTTCATTGAGTTAAATATCCATGTCACTGGTTTTGTTTTTCCAAGAATATGTGTGGATAACCTATGTTTATTTGACAATTAATATCCACTTATATTGGATGTATTTATATTTTTCACACATATTTAGGTCATTGATTTACCCTTAATCTAATTATTTGAACTTTTTAATGGATTTCACCTCAATTTAAATTCCATTGTGACTTATTTGTCATTATGAACCAATTCAATTTTATATTGTGTATATACTTCCCTTTCACATATTATATCATGAATATCTTTATTATAATGATGTTATAAGTTTTGTTTAATGTTATTATTTAATTATTTTTATTCAAGTAATTTGTCCAGTGGTAAGGAACTCTTTAACGAAAACATCATTTTAAATGTTTTATATATTTATTATTCTAAAATATATCTCATTAATGTCTACATTTAAAAAAAAATGAATTTATTTATATAGACATTACAGTTTTAAAATGTTAATTCCTCTAAAAAAATCAAAGTGGAATGGGATACTTTGTTTAAAAAATATTCTTTTTAATTTTTTTAAATGTGCCTTTTTAAATTGGAATGATTATGTAAATATATTGAATGAATATCTAATTATTTTAATGTGGAAATTTTATATTTACTTTATACTTGTTTTATGTGTACTTGGACATTTGATGGGTGGTTACATGACAAACCAAATACTGGTGGTTTTTTGATAAACCTAGGGAGGGTGATCCCATGATAGCTCTCCAATGAATTAGGTAACGTGAAAGATTGAAACGTTAATGTTTCTCCTAAGAGATTTTGGGAATATTCTAGGATGAGTATTCCAAATTTAACTCCCCTTATATATGTGAATGCTATAATGTAAATTTTTTATGGATGACACAAGTTACCATTATGATTTATGATTTCTATGTGTTATTCATAAATCTTAAGATTTCATGAGATATGTTAAAGAGATTATGTTTTATGATTGAAAAGTATGATTTCATTTATTTTTATGTATTGATGGAATAATATTTTCTTTCCTTATTTTATAACCTTTACTGTTCCTTTTATGCTCATCCAATGTTTTTGAAATGTTTTTCACAGGGTATAAGGAAGGTTAAGAGAAATGAATAATTCAAGAACATTTATACAAAGAAAAGAAATCTTCTTTTATTTTAAGGAGTTTTATTTTTGTGAAAAAAAATTATATATATAAGAAGTGTATACTTTTAAATTTTTGAGATGTAATGTAATAGTTATGGCCTAATTCTCTAACACACTAAACATGAAAAGATCTTCAATTTGAATTCTTGACTTAACTCAAGATTTTCTAATGATTAAGGCTAGGGACTTATAGTAATTTTATATGGGAATTATTTGGAAGTACAAGTTTTATTAATTTTGTTTAATATAAAGTTAGAAATTTTTTACTACTTTGTGTGCATGTTCTAATGGAATTATGGATCATAGTTTTCAGGGCATCACACTATTCCCTGGTAGAAAAAGGATACATGTAAAATTATGTGTCTAGAAAGCACAAGAAGGTTATCTTGGTGGAAAATGATTCTATTGAAATCATGGATAAGGGAGATGATAAGGTTTACATAAGGGATGAACATTACCATAATCACAATATTGTTTAGTACAAACAAAATTTATGAAAAAAATTAATTTTTATGGGACAACCAGAGAAAACATGGTTTATAATAACATCTTCTAATTGAGTGTGAAAAATTAATTAGGGATCTATGATCATGGATAAAGGCCTAAATAACATAACCTTCTATCTGACTGGATGATCATATGGAGTGACATTTTTTGAAATCGTAATGAACAATAGTTTAAAGGTATAAAATTTTCGACTTGGGAATCTTAGTAAGATTAGAATTATGGTTTTAGAAATAAAAGTCATGTTGAATATGTATCATATAGTCTTCGAAATTTATGAGAGTTATATAGGAATGAAATTAAAAAATGATTTTTTCAATATAAGTATAAGGGCTCCCAAGAGCCATAAGATAAAACTTGTTCACAAGGATGTTTTGGGGCCTTCTTCTATCCAATCTCTTGGAGGGTCACAATTACTTATGAAACACATTGATAAGGAAGGTTTGAGTTTACTTCTGATGAATAAATATAATTTATTTGGAGTGTTTGTCTAATAGAAGGAAATATTACAGAATGAGACCAGAAGTAAGATAAAGTGATTTTGTTCTGATAGTGGTTGTGATTATATAATATGAATCTTCTAGGTATTCTAAATATACATAAGGAAAATACTTGATAAGACTATACATGGTACACTAGATTAGAATGGTGTGGATGAAATAATGAACTATAATTTAGTTTTAAGGAATGAGGAATGAGGTTAAACTTTAGAATTTCAAAATATATATGACTAAAAGTGGTAAAATATGAATAATAATTAGTTAATTTATGTTTATCAACACTGATGGGTTAGTAAATTCTAAAAGGTATGTGGTTCAGAAAGTCATAGTAACTGAACCATCTAAAAATTTTCTAGAGTCTCACTTATTTCCATGTGTACACTATGTACGGAGATAACCCAAATGAAAAATCCAAGGAATGATTCTTTATTGGATATGGAGATGAAATTTTTTGTTTTTCACATTGGGATGATAACAAAAAATAATAAAATTCTATAATTTGATATTTAATGAGCGATTTTTATACAATGACCAAAACATGATGGTGAAATAAGTTGATGTTAAATTTTTAGTTGAGTATATTGAAGTTAATATGAAGGGAAACACAAAATTAACCCAAGTTCTATAAAATTAAAAGGGCACTAAATGTTTGTCCGATAGACTAGAGGAAGGTGAACCTGATAACTCAAGGGATGATGTGGCTCAAGTGGGAACACAAAACTCTAAGGATCTAGAAGTTAGACCATCAAAAGTGTCCGTATGACAAAAATTAGAATCAAATGTAAATTTATGGAGGACTTCATGAGTTATATTAATAGTTTAGAGGTATTTTCATTACTTTAATTATTTTCATCTAATGGATAGAGTGGAACCCGAGATCCTAGAAGAAGTGACAAATCTCAGTGTTTCCAAATAGTAAGAGTTAACTATTAAGGATGAGTTATATTTTATACATATAAATAAAACATGGGAGATAATAGTTTTACCATATGGTATGAATGATCTTAAAAACAAATCAATATTTTAATTAAATGAATTATATCATAATTGGAAGAGGTATAAGACACAATTGGTGGTGAATGGATTTTAATATAAATTAACAATCAAATTATATGAAATATTTTCACTCATAGTAAAACATAAAATCATATAGATAGTTTTTTTCATGCATATGATCTATAATTTATACTTATAGAAAATAGATGTAAAGATGATATTTTTATAAGGATATTTATAGGAGGAATTTTAGATTAAAAAACGCTGGTTTTTTGGATCAGTGAAAAAAGGACTTGGTGTTCAAGTTGAATACATGACTCTATGGATTGAAATGAGAATAAAAAAATGGTATTATAAGTTTGAAACATTAATTTTTGAGAAGAGTTTTATATATAAAAATATCAACCACTATTTCTAATGGAAGGTTTTTTAATATTAGATTTTCATCTTGATACTCTTGTTTATGGATGATATGCTTCTAGAAAGTCCTAAAATCAAAAGGATTCAGGAGATAAATAAATAATTTTTCAAAAGGTTTGTGATGAAATATATTAGAGAGTCCAATAAAATTATAGATATGAAGATTAAACAAGATATGAAATCCAGAATCATTGTTTTTTCATAGAAGTATAAGACATTGAATATTATTGAGAAGTTCGGTATATTTGGATGCAAACTGGTCCCAACCTCCATGGTCAGACTCTTCAAACATTCAAAGTAAAAAGTGTTGAATTTGGATGATGAAGTGAAACACATATAAAATGTGTCATTTTTATAAGTATATTAAATTAAGATATACCATATGGTGTGATATATCCTAGACATTGCATATATAGTGGGATTTGTTATCTATTTCATGTCTAATCTAAGGAAAATACACTGGTAATCAATGAAATCAATCAAATGGTATCTCAAAGAAATTGAATGTAAAACCTTTTAATTTGTGATTCATTATTCACAATAAAGGTATATTGATGTAGTATTTGAGGGTATATATAGATACATGAAATATTACAACTTTTTTTGTGTTCACATTCAGAGGAAAAATAGTGATCTGGATGTCAAGGTTGCAATTAGTTGTAGCATTGTACAAAATAGAAGTAGGATATATGATAGAAATGGAAGTTGGAAAATAACTTATATGGTCAATATGACTATTAAAGGAACCAATAAGGATCCAATAGAGTGGTATACTCCCCTTTAATAGTTTTATAATAATACATTTATCTTAGAATTTGGTATTCCATGCAGAGATGAAGCACATTAACCTAGAATATGATTTCACCTTGAAGTTGTTGGAGTACATAGAGCTTGAAATATTGAAGATAATCATGGATAAACTCAATAAGATATGTTATCTAATCATTATTTTAATATTTAAGGAAATATTATTACCCAATGGGACTTGGATGAATAAATAGAGAACAAGAAACTCTTTTTATAGGTTTAATGGATTTTCCCAAGTGTTTAAGAGTTTCCAAGAATTTCCTTGAAATAGCATTCAAGTGGGAGATTGTTCAGATTATGACGTGTGTATCAATTTACTAGATAGAGTCTAATTTAAGGAGAAAGTTTAGATGAAAATTTGACCTAATGTTTAATGTAATGAAAACAGAAGATCTTTATTGTTGGAATGTTTGATTGGACAATGGTCTTGCCATATGTATATGTATTGGGTAGTGGTATAATCACCTGATGATTCCAGTGGAAGTTAAAACCTTCAACATAAATTTATTGGTTCAATAAATTTAGTGGTAATATGATGATGAATACATGGAAATGATATTCATTAGGTTCATATTGTGGGTTGTCCATAAATCTTTGATGACAATGAAACTAGATGATTGGAAGGGCTTATAACGCCCCATTATCTTTCTGTCAGGTATGTTTTAACCATTGTTTTGTTTTTTCATTTTCATTGGTTCATTAATTTCAATAATAAATTATAAGTATACCTATAATGGAAAATCTAGGTTTTTTTGGAATTTCTAGCATAAAACATTCATTTTTTGCAATCTTCTAGGGATTTACACACTATGTAATGGGGTTACATGACATGAAATTATTACTTAGAATTTTACATAAAATGGGTACACAATGTGAAAGGTTAAATGAAATTTATTTCTTAGATTCCATTTAAATATTAAAAATCATATTTTTAATAAAAGGTGATGGGTTTTTCAGTGTATGAGGAACTTGAAAATTATAGGATGTGTAATTGGGTTACATACCATATAAAATCATGAGTGTTGGTTTTAAGTAGGAGTTTTGGATTAAATTAAAATTTATTTCCTACATGATTCCTTTACCTATACCTTGAGGATTTTCTTAGGTGATTTTAGATATATCTAATCCATCTGGATCAACCATTTCGTGATTTATCATCGTGTTGGTTACGATTCATCTCTCCAAGTAAGAGATATCAATGTTTCTTATATCTATATCTCTTTACTCCTTGGAGTTTGATATTTTTTTTCATATATATGGATCTAAACTTCGTGTTGTTGAATCTGTATTTAGGGTTGTGTTTTTAGATCTTCTGGGCTTTCTTTTTCAGTTGGTGAGTCCCATTTCGGGTGTTTTTTCCCATGATTAATGGTTGGTGGTTCTGTTTGAGTTTTTCCATATAATAAAACATTGATTTGATTGATTTGATTTAAATTTATTTCAATTTAATTATGAATACCCAATTTGATGCAAATTAGAATTAGAATTTAATTTGTATAGATATTGGGGAACAACACCATTTCTAATGGATTAGAAATTTGGGTGCAATTTGAAATTGATGGATTTGTGAATTGATTTTGAGGAAATTGCATTAAATTGAATTGATGAAAAATATATGATTGGTTTTATTTTTTAAAAGAATAAATTGACAAAAAAACTCGTATTTTGGTTTTGAAAGTGAAATTGAATTTTAAAAATAAAAATTGGGAAATTAAACAGTGAATGGTGATTTAATTGAAATGAAATGATTTATCCTTTTTCAATTGATTTATTGATTAAGAACATTCAATCCTGGGTACTTAGTGGGTTATTTGGGATAGGAATTATATAATGTTAATTCCCTAGAAATGGAATGATGATGAAGAATCTGACGAAAAGATTTCTTGTAAGATCATATTCCTTATAGAACATTGATGACTTCTATTCGGCTTGATCCTGAGAGACATGTTTACAAATATTTTATGATCATTGATTTGAGAGTGTGATAATCCTATAACTAGAAACTATAGAACCATAGAGAATATGACCATGGTTATTATTGTGATAGTTTTATTATAAATTCCATTTATTATGAAACTGATTTTCTCATACTTATTGATTTATATAAATTGCTGTATATAAAGTGTCTGTTTAGGGCATGTTTAAAATATTTTCCATCATTATGAAATGAAGCATGTTTTTTTAAATATGAAATTTACTTAAATCCTAATTTTATTTAAAATTGAAATAAATATTTGTTTTATTATTATAGAATTTTTTTATGTAACACTTGGTGAGACCCTACTGGGATTTTTTTCTCACACTCTTCCTTTTCCTTCAAGCGTTTTTAGATCTACTTATACCAGGTTTGAGAAAAGGGAAGTATCCTCTTGGAGGAGGTGTATTTTCTTGACCCTTAGGGATTAGAGTGTTGATACCTTTAGGATGCTTGAGTTTTTTCTAGTCTATTCCTAATTACTTTGATGATGTACTATTTTGGAGTTTTATATACTTGTTTGGTTTTTGATACCATCTACTTGAAGAGTTTTGGGAATACTAATATGTATCTTTATCTTCCACTATTTTTGTCGAAAATTAATTCCATATTTCATATTGTATGACTCCAAGTGCTAGTTACCAACCTATGGGGATCATAAATTTCCAATGGGAAATGTTGGGACTAGATCAGTTATCATGGTAACATGGTATTCAGGTTGGTCTGTGACAAAGTGGTATCAAATGCATAGGTTGTTCATATTTCTTTGATGTCATTATACAATATAGAATATATTTTTGATACTTAAGAGATAGTCAAGAGTGAGTTCCTAGAATTATATCATCGTAATTAGGTTTAATTCACCGTGGGTGGTTTGGTAAAGGCATCATTAGGAATAATTCTTGTCTTTTCCCTGCTTTTGATTTAGATAGGTAGAATTCCAAATATTGTTTTCTTATCTGATGGGATTAATTTTCTTATTACTATTATTTGATTTGTTGATCTGATTAATCTTATGATGTCTTCAATGTTATTTGATGAAATTGTGTAACATCATGCATCCAAGGATATGTTTAAATTGGATCCAAGAGGAAGATTCTGATGAACCACAATAATAAAATTCTCCCATGGACCAAAATCTGATTGAGGTTATTGTACATATTGTCCAAGATCTGGTATAAGCACTTGTACCCATTCCCATTCAGGATCCAGTTGTGGAACCTCATAGGGATAAATCCTATAATTGTACTCAAGAGTCCATTTATTAGAAACCACATACTTTCAATGGATCTGATGGTCCTTAAGTGGCTAAGCATTGGTTTAGTTAGATAGAGATTCCTTTTGAGTTATTGTAAATTCCTTAGTCAATCAAGGTGAAATGGGCCACCTTAAAACTGAAAGGACCTAGTAGAAAATTGTGTGACTCAATGGTGATGAATATGAAGAATGAGGGGTTTGAGTAGAAGGAAATTAAATTTCTTTTCACTAAATAGTTTTATCCATAGTCTATGGTTTTGGAAATGGATTTGGAATTTTTATGACTCGAGCACAATGACAGGACCCTGATGGAATCAGAAAATAACTTAGACGATATTGTGTTGTTTTCACTTGATATTATATGAAATGGGAAGATAAAGACTCAAAGTATGGAGATGGGAAATCAAATAGATATTCATTCATAGGTTTTCTAGTTGAATCTCTCTTTTTATACAAAGTTGATTGATAGAGAGTTGATGGTTGAGCTAGACCTAGATGGTAAGTCAGGGTTGATGGGATTTCCTATAAAGACCCAATATTTTTAATGAGAATTCCTTTCTTATAAATATTTCGTAATGAACTACTAAGTGCTATGTGACCCTTAAAACATAATTTTTTCACTTCTGTGATGTGAATTTCGAAAATCTGACATACACAGTTACGATCAGTAAGTTATTTGGAGTCCGATAAGAAAAACATAATTTTTGGTGAATAGTAACATACCCTTGTGAATAGTAACAAACCGTTAGGAATATTGATATACCCTAATGAATAGTAACCTTACTATGATAGTATATAAATAATAATCAAGTGAAAGTATCATATACCTGTTCTTTGGAATAAGTAAATAAATATTTTAAAACTTTTGTTTTTAGAATAAATTATGATTTTAATGAAATAATAAATTAATCATACTTAGAAAATTATTTTTGAAAAATAGACTTCATTTTAGGATTCAACACATAAAAAAATAGTTAGGGTGAATTTTTGGTATTTTTTTGAAATACTTGAATTTTTATGTATAGTTAAATACAATAATTTACAAAATAAGCTAAATACACTAATTATAGAGTATTGAATTGTGTTCTACTGATGTAAGCCCAATTGATTCGGATTAATTGGATACAATTACTATTCTTGGTCATTGAAGACTCACTATTACTAGTCTTGTGGGGAAATAATAAATTAATGAATATAAAAATGAGAAATCCCCTCTCCCCTCCACTATAAAACCCCCCATCACTCCCTCTTCTCTTCATTCCTCTCAAGCCTTGTTCATTCTCCAAATTCTGTGCAAATAACTTCCCAACCTTCTCTACCACGTAAAGTAAGCCTTGGTCTCACAAAAGACCAAAACCTCCCCTTACAGAGGCTCTCAAGGAAGTTTGGTTCAATAGGTGAATTCCTATTTTCAATTATTTGTCTTTCCTTTCAAGTTAATTTGTTTTATTTTTCTATTATTACCTCTCCTTATCCAAATTTTGTGATGAATCTAGCACCTTAAATGTACTAGAATGTTTTCATGATAGCGGAATAAGTTATCATCATCTCTTCCTTTTAACTTCTTTTATACTAGTAGCAAGAACACCATCCAAGGTGTGTCAATTTACCACATTCAAGGATGATGGGCTTTCGATTTATATTATCATTCTCAATTATGGTCATGAAACCATTATTTTTATGGTAGAACCAGATTATTATAAATTTAATATACCCTATTTAAGGTTCTCCAATCCCTTTGTACAAATGTTATTAAGTTATATTGAAAAATGAGTTCGTTGTAATCAAAACCGACAAATTAACTGAAACAGTTATCATTAAATATCTATATAATAATTCATCCTTATTCCATGTAACCAAGTTATATAAATTACCACTAAAATATATGTATTATAATAAATAATATGAAAATTTAATTCTGGATATTTTCATGAAATCCATTACTTAAGAACAAACGATCCGATTATGCAAATAAAGAAAATGAACATTGTGGAATGACGAAATTCAATATAATAACTTTTTAATAAGGGCATAAATGAAATAAACATAAATATGATAAACTAAATATATGTCTAATATGTTCTGAAATAATTTATTAATAAGCATAATTGCATATTCCTGGATCTTATGTTCAAGAGCAGAACACATTTGGATTTAATGTAAGGATTTTCCCACCCGAACTTCCAATTTCATTCGGGTTACTTTTATTGTATATTACCTCAATGTAACTCTTGTGTATTATTATGTACTCCTAGAAAATTATGTGTGTGGGTTATATATATGTTTAGAAACCATAATATTTCATTATTTTATGGATGTTTATACGTTTTAAAAGGAACTTTCTAAATTGTTTCCAAAATACAGGCCCGGTCCAAGGGAATTTCTATAATTCTTACCTATTTTCAAGGGCACTCTATAATCTATTTTTGGAAACCATTTTCTTCATAAAATCAATAATTTTATTATGAAAATACTATCTTACTTCACTTATGGTTTTATACAAATATTTTTCCAAAATAATTCTTCTCTAAGTAAAAGAGTATTTATCTCAAGATTTACTCAAAGATTTTATAAGAGTATCTTTATCTATTTTAACATTAATGTTGATTATTATGTATTATTGGGATTAATATTAAATTTTATCATCCACCATATTTAATTTAATGGCTTATGATTACTTGGAATGTGGATGTGCTATCATAAATCGATTAACCAATTTACTCTGAATGTTTTGTGTTTATGCTTAATGTTCAGGGAAAGTTATTTGCATTTCATATATTAGTTTCTATGTGAATGTATATATTGTTTATGTTTATCCCCATTCATATGAATAATGAATTGGACATAGTAAGTGTTGGGTGGGGCCCTCTATATCCCCTTGATTCATCGGCAGGTCTCATGACACAAACTATTGTCTTGGCACAAGACTTTGACAAAATTATTAATTATGTTATTGGCATGAGGCCTTGAAGGTATGGTTATGTTGTCCCGCATTATGCATTCCATCATTATGAAATTAGAATTGATGGTTCATGTGGTTATTCGACTAGTAGAATACCCATGATTATGTTAGGTTATGGAAATATTTACTCACCTTATTTTTCTACCATATTATGTTGATGTTTATTTTTAGAGGTATACTTTTTCAATTATTCACCCTGTCTAATGTTTATGTAATCTTCCACTGTATTTCTTACCCTTACTAAGCATTTGATCTCAACACTTTATTATGTTTCATTTTCTTAGGACATGAAGAAGTTTATTATAAATTACATGCTAAAATAAGATAAGAGTTATGGATGTTGTCTAAGGAGTTTCTATGTTGTATTTATTTTCAAGTTATAATGTTTAACTTATGTAAAAATCTTGTTTCCAATAATACTAAACTACTCAGTCCTTATGGATTCTTATTCTTTGTTTGTATTCCAATGTAATCAAATAAGGCACCGGCTCTGGGCAATTTGTGTCTAGTTCTTACATTTGGTATTAGAGAAAGTTTAGTAGAAAACATGGAAACAAGATTTTAGAAAACGTAGATTTGGGAGGAGTCCCTAGGATAGTCGTTGAGGATAAATATACAAGAACGTGCTGGTATTTTGGTAAGGAATAGATTATGTGGATCTTTCAATCAATACATCCCTGTCTGGATACGAGCTGGTAGAGGTGGCTCTGGCGCAAATTTACCTAGGAGTGAAAGTTCTGACCAGAGTAAGAAATCTATATGGCTTAAGCACTGTAGAAAGTGGGAATATCTTGGTCATAAACACTTTCTTCCTCCATTGTTCAGTTTTAGAAAAGACCGTGTATCATTTTATGGGAACAGAGAGCATGAACCATCACTACAAATACTGTCTAGGGTTGAAATTTGTACACAACTTGATCAAGAAAACATCCGTACAATGTATGATTTTCAAGATTTATTGGTTCTTACATTGCCTTTTATTCCTGCTGAAAATAAACAGCGAAGTCATAATTGGAAGAAACAAAGTATTTTTTTTGAATTTCCTTATTGGAAATATAATATTTTAAGACATAATTTGGATGTGATGCACATTGAAAAAAATGTATGTGATAATATTATGTGCACCATTTTAGGTGTCAAGGGGAAATAAAAGGACAGTGCTAATGCTCGACGTGATTTGAAAGAAATGGGATTGAGAAAACCTTTAAATTTAGAGCTGGGTGAAGATAATCATGCATATATTCCTGCTGCATAGTACACAATGAGTAAAAAAGAAAAAAAAACATTTCTATCAATTTTGAAGATAGTTAAGGAGCCAGATGGTTATTGCTCTAATATTTCAAAGCGTGTGAATATGACGAGAATTACATTATAGGGTTTGAAAAGTCATGATAATCATATTCTACTTCAACAGTTAATTCCTATAGAAATTCATGATTTCTTACCTTCCCAGGTTGTTGAGTCGTTGATTGGAGTTTCAAATTTTTTCAGACATCTCTGTTCTCGGAATCATCGCATGAGTGATTTGAAAAAGTTGCAGGATAAGATTGTACTTGCACTATGTCACATAGAAAAACTCTTTCCACCATCTTTTTTTGATTTCATGGTTCACTTGACCATGCAATTGACTGGTGAAGTCATTGCTGGTGGTCCTGTGAAATTCAGGTAGATGTTTCAAATAAAGAAATACTTAAATACATTGAAATGGTATGTGTGCAAAAAAGCTCGTCCAGAAGCCTCAATTTCCAAGGGATATTTAATGGATGAGTGTACTAATTTCTATGCTTCATATATTGATGAGGTTGAAACAAAGATAGATAAACCTTCCCAGAATGAAGAGGGTCCAATTGGAGAAGGAATAACATTTGATATGCCGAACGACAAGTGGGTTTAAGCTCATCGATATGTGTTGTTCAACACTCCATCAGTTATGCCATTGATACAGTAAGTTTCATAGTTGATGTGTATTTTGTTTCTACATTTATTTTATTGCTTACTGTATATTGTGTTGTGATTTAGGATGCATATTGCTGAGTTGAAATGTGAAAGGCCCCATGAAACTGACTATCAAATCCATAAACATAATTTCAACACATTTAATGAGTGGTTCAAGACTCATGTACATATAATTGATTTAATATTTTATAGTGAAACTTAGTTGTATTTTCACAATCCATTATCCATTAAAATATATATGTGAAATTTTCAGATTCAAAATTTACGTGATTTAACCCAGTATGTGAGCGAAGAACTCAACCAACTAGCTGATGGTCCATTTATTACTGCTCGTCACTACAAGTCTTTGGATGCTAACGGATTCCGATTTCATATTAGCGATGTTGACATGAACCAAGCCACACAAAATAGTGGTGTTGGTTGTTATTTTATTGGTGCAGGTTATTATTATTGATTACTGAGAGATATTATTGAGGTTATTTATGCTCATGGCTTAAAACACATATTGTTAAGGTGTAATGGGGTCGATCCGGTTCGTGGAACGAAGGTTGATAGCTTCCAATTTACATTACTAAACTTTAACAATATGCCATATAAAGATGACCGAGTAAGAAATGAGCCCTTCATACTGACATCACAGGCAGAACAAGTTTACTTTGTTAGCATTGATTCTGATTGGAATGTTGTGGTGAAAATGTCTAGAAGAGGGGTTTTTATAATTGACCAAGAGGAACCTAAAGTTTTCGCATTTCCTAATCAAACACTTGACCAAACAACAGTAAGTGTACGAGATGAAGATATACAATGTCCCAGAGAGACAGTTGAAGGAGATAAGATAGACTTGCATGATTAGTGAAAATTGTAATTATATGCCCAGTTATTATTTGTAAAAATATTTATGAGTTATATATGTATAAAAATTTCTTGATTTAACTATAATTTCTTTTAATGTAGGTATGTCATAGGGTGGTCATAGTGGTTCACCTGATGTTGTCGGTATGTATGTTTTCATTTTTCTAAATTAATTAATTGTAATTTTTTTGTGTATAATTCCATAATTATTTCTAATCATTAATTTATATTGTAATTGAATTTTGAATTTATGTTTACCAGGATCTAGTGCATCTTCTAGTAGACGCATGGGTCTTGGTAGAGGGGTTCGATCCTAGAACTTTGGAGCCTGATTGGATGTGTTATTTGACGACACATTTCATCCAGTTGGAGATGGTGCTACTGTATTGAGTTGTCAGTTTGGGCATACGATACAAGACTCACACAGATTCCCTCTAATGACTCGTGAATGGAGTTCATTCCCCCAGGATATGATGGAAATATTATAGAGGGAAGTTCAGGTAAATTCAATGTTTAATTTTTCATGATATTGTTATTATTATTTCCCCATCTACTGACAATTTTTTTAACAGGATAATTTGACATCTTATCCAGATGAGTTTCGGGCTGTATGTATGTCCAAATGCCGGAAATTATGGAAGGATTACAAGTCAAGGGTGAAGAGAGATCAGTATACACCCTTTACGGGTGTGCCAGGCATTCTACAGTGAGTCCCTTCGGGCATTCTTCCTGTTTAGTGGTAGGATTTGGTTGTGTTTTGGTCGAGTGAGGCAACGATGGTAAGATTTATTACTTTTAATCTATAAATGACTAATTTTTGAAATTTCTGTTGAGTAAATAAGTTGAATGTGAAATGAGTCTGCTTGTCATTCACATAATCGGGCGATGTAGGGCACGCCTTCCGGACTTGGAACTTGACAAGTGTCACAGCTCAGACATGATGTAAGTTTAGAATTCACTTTTTCATTTATATTTTAAAAATATTGTAGTATAACATGGTGGAACCCTTTATCATAGTTACACCAATGTAGAGAGACAATTGATCGGATGTCCATATGGGCGAGGACTCGTAGGGTGGGTGATCCCGATGTTGTCTGTGTTATAGTAAGAAAATTATTTACTAATAAATGTATTTTTATTTTATATAAATTATTCATATTTGTTCATTCATCCATTTATGCTACATACTCAGTTTGACGCTCAGTTAGCAGATTTTCCAGAGGAGCAACGTCGTATTACTATGTGTAGAGATGAAATATTTCACCGTGTCGTGGGGCGTGGTGGTCATGGTTATTCTTTGACTTAAGGTGGCGATGTCCCACAACGTGCAGTTGTTAGAGAAGATGTGATGGGTGCATGCAGTGAGTCAGGGATGCTCACACAGACTGAGTTAGATGCTTCCATGCAGGATATGCAGTGAAATTTTGATGCACAATTTCAGCAGTAACTTGCATAGTATGTGGAGAGGTTGGCACATATGCCATCACGTATCGATGAAATGAAGGCGCAATAAGTGGCACTGCAGCTAAATAATAAAACAAACCATACTCAGATTGACTTTTATTGATATTTTTAAGACACATAATATTGATATATATTGTAGGCTCCAAATACAGCTGGTGGACATCACAATGATATTGGTGATCCAGATGAGAATGAACCCCATGCATGAGGTAATTTCATTTATGTTGATGAATTCTCTAGAAGTTTTTATATCCTTGATGAATATGATCTTCGTTTTTACCTATTTGAGTTTGTTTTAGTATTTGTGGATGACATTTTTGTGCACTCCACGACTGATGAGGATCATACCCAATATCATGACATCATATAGATTACACTTATAAAGCATCGACTACATGCCAAGCTATATATGTGATTTTTGTATTGATTAGGTATAGTTATTGGGTCAAATAATCTCAGAGGAAGGTGTGTCAGTGGATGGAGAGGAACATCAGGCAATTTTTTCTTGGGAGAAGCCCAAGAACTCTTTTGATATCTGTAGCCTTCTAGGGTGAGTGAATTGTGACATGTACGCGTAGACGACACGTGAATCAGATGCGCGGTTTGTGAGGTACTACTTAATATGCGTTTTTTAAGTGTTGGGAATGCTTCATAAATGCGCGTGGGGGGGGGGGGGGGTCCAAATGGGAAGAATGAATTCTTAATGGACTGAAATAAGACTACAAAAACTAGTGAGTGAATCGTGAAGTGGTTGAGTATACGACACATCAATCAGAGGTTCCATGTGCGCGTGGTGACTGAGAACATAGTTATGGTGTCACAAACGGCCAAAATGGGAGTTTAATGGTCGAATTCATAGTGGGAAACATCATATTGACCTAAAATTATATGGAAGAAATCTAATTATTATTCATGACGTTTATGCGCAGACGACACGCCAATCAGATGTGCTGTTTGCAAGGTACGACTCAATATGCGTTTTTTAAGTGTTGGGAGCACTTCATAAATGAACATGGGGGGGGGGGGGTCCAAATGGGACGAACGAAGTAAGAATTGTCTGAAATCAGACGACAATAACAGGTGAGTGAATTGCGAAGTGTTCGAGAAGACGACACATCAATCGGAGGTACCGTGTGCCCGCAGTGACCGAGAACGCAGTTCTGGTGTCATAAACGACCAAAATGGGTGTTTAACAGTTGAATTCATAGCGGAAGACATTGTATTGACCTGAAATCATAGTGAAAAAATTTAATTAATATTTGTGATGTGTATGCGCAGACTTCACATGAATAGGACATGCAGTTTGCGCGGTCCAGCTCAATATGCGTTTTTAAGTGTTGGGCGTGCTTCATAAATGCGCATGGGGGGTCCAAATGGGCCGAACGAAGTCATAATGTCCTGAAATCAGAAGACAACAACTTGTGAGTGAATTGTGAAGTGGTAGAGTAGACAACACTTCAATCGGAGGTGCCGTGTGCCCACGGTGACCGAGAAAGTAGTTATGATGCCAGAAACAGCCAAAACAGGTGTTTAATGGTCGAATTCATAGTGGAAGATATCGTATTGACCTCAAATCATAAGGAAACAATATAATTGTTATTCGAGACATGTAATCACAGACAGAATGTCAATCGGACATGCGATTTGCGCTGTACAGGTCAATATGCGTTTTTAAGTGTTGGGCGTGCTTCATAAACGCGCGTGGGGGTTCCAAATGGGACAAACGAAGTCATAATTGCCTGAAATCAGACGACAACAATGGTTGAGTGAATTTTGAAGTGTCTGATAAGATAGAACATCAATCAGAGGTTCCATGTGCCCGCAGTGATCGAGAACGTAGTTCTGGTGTCATAAACGGCCAAAACAGACGTTTAACGGTCGAATTCATAGCGGATGACATCAGATTGACCTGAAATCATAGGGAAATAATCTAATTATTATTTGTGACTTGTACGCGTAGACATAACATTAATCAGACAAGAAGTTTGTGCGGTACAACTCAATATACATATTTTAAGTGTTGGGTGCGGTTCAAAAACACGGGTGGGGGGGGGGGGGGGTCCAAATGGGCCGAATGAAGTCGGAATGACCTGAAATCCGACGACAACAATGAGTTAGTGAATTGTAAAGTGGTTGGGTAGACGGAATGTCAATCAGAGGAGTCGTGAGTGCACAATGACTAAGAACGCAGTTCTGGTGTCATAAACGGCCAAAACGGGCGTTTAACGGTCGAATTCATAGCGGATGACATCGGATTGACCTGAAATCATAGGGAAATAATCTAATTATTATTCCTGACATGTAATCATAGACAGAACATCAATCAGATGTGCTGTTTGCGTGGTACGACTCAATATTCCTTATTTAAGTGTTGGGATCGCTTCATAAATGCATGTGGGGGGATCCAAATAGGCCGAACAAAGTCAGAATGGCCTGAAATCAGACGACAACAACGGGTGAGTGAATAGTGAAGTGGTCAAGCAGGTGAAACATCAATAGGAGGTTCTGTGTGCGCGCGGTGATCGAGAACACAGTTCTGGTGTCACAAACGGCCAAAACGGGCGTTTAATGGTCGAATTCATAGCAGATGACATCAGATTGACCTTAAATCACAAGAAAAAAAATCTAATTATTATTCGTGACGTGTACGCGCGGATGAAACATCAGTAGGATGTGTGGTTTGCACGATACGACCCAATATGAATTTTTTAAGTGTTGGGAGCGCTTCATAAACGCGTGTGGGGGGTCCAAACAAGCCGAACGAAGTCTGAATGGCCTGAAATCTAATAAAAACAATGGGTTAGTCAATTTTGATGTGGTCGAGTAGACGACACATTAATCGGAGGTGCCGTGTGCCCGCGATGATCGAGAACGCAGTTCTGGTGTTATAAACGGCCAAAACGGGTGTTTAATGGTTGAATTTCTAGAAGACGACATCAGATTGACCTGAAATCATAAGGAAACAATAAAATTTTTATTTGTGACATGTACGTGCAGACAGAACATCAATCAGATGTGCGGTGTGCATTGTATAGATCAATATGCATTTTTTAAGTGTTGAGCACGCTTCATAAACGCGCATGGGGGGTCAAAGTGGGACGAATGAAGTCAGAATGTCTGAAATCAGAGGAAAACAACGAGTGAGTGAATTGTGAAGTAGTCAAGTAGATGACACGTCAATCGGAGGTGTTGTGTGCCCACGGTGACCGAGAACGCAGTTCTGGTGCCATAAACGGCCAAAACGGGTGTTTAACGGTCGAATTCATAGCGGATGACATCGAATTGACCTAAAATCACAGGGCAAAAATTTAATTATTATTCGTGACATGTACGCGTAGACAGAACATCAATCTGACATGCGGTTTGCATGGTACAACTCAATATGCGTTTTTTAAGTGTAGAGTGCGCTTCAAAAACGCGCGTGGGGGTCCAAATGGGACGAACGAAGTTGGAATGGCATGAAATCAAACAAAAACAATGGGTGAGTTAATTTTGAAGTGGTCGAGTAGACGACACGTCAATCGGAGGTGCTGTGTGCCCGCAGTGACAGAGAACACAGTTCTGGTGTCACAAACGGCCAAAACGGGCGTTTAATGGTCAAATTTATAGCAGATGACATCGTATTGACATGAAATCACAGGACAACGATCTAATTATTATTCGTAATGTGTATGCGTAGACGGAATGTCAATCAGACATGTGGTTTGCACGATACGGCTCAATATGTGTTTTTTAAGTGTTGAACGCGCTTCAAAAACGAGCGTGGGGGGTCCAAATGGGCCGAACGAAATAAAAATGGTTTGAAATCAGTGAACAACAACAGGTGAGTGAATTTTGAAGTGGTCTTGGAGACGACACATCAATCAGAGGTGCTGTGTACCCACGGTGAACGAGAACGTAGTTCTGGTGTCATAAACTGCCAAAATGGGCGTTTAACAGTCGAATTCATAGCGGACGACATTGGATTGACCAGAACCCACAAGGAAACAATCTAATTATTGTTTTTTATGTGTACGCGCAGACAGAATGTTAATCGAATGTGCGGTTTGTGCGGTAAGCCTCAATATGGTTTTTTTAAGTGTTGGGCGTGCTTCATAAACACGTGTGGGGGGGTCCAAACGAGTCGAACGAAGTCAGAATGGCCTGAAATCAGACAAAAACAATGGGTGAGTGAATTGTGAAGTGGTCGAGCAGACAAAACATTAATCGGAGTTGCCGTGTGCACGCGGTGACTAAGAACGTAGTTCTGGTGTCATAAACTACCAAAACAGGCGTTTAACAATCAAATTCATAGTGGACGACATCGTATTACCCTGAAATCACATGGAAACAATTTAATTATTATTCATGATGTGTAATCACAGACAGAACATCAATCGAATGTGCGTTTTGCGCAGTATAGCTCAATATGCATTTTTAAGCGTTGGGCGTGCTTCATAAACACGCGTGGGGGGGGGGGGGGGTCCAAATGGGACGAATAAAGTCAGAATAGCCTAAAATGAGACGGAAACAATAAGTGAGTGAATTTTAAAGTGTTCGAGCATACGACACATTAATCAGAGGTGATATGTGCCCGCGGTGACCGAGAACGCAGTTCTGGTGTCATAAACGGCCAAAACAAGCATTTAACAGTCAAATTCATAGTGGAAGACATTTTATTGACCTGAAATCATAGTTCAACAATAAAATTATTATTCGTTATGTGTACACCCAGACGGCACATCAATCGGATGTGCGGTTTGTGCGGTACGGCTCAATATTTGTTTTTAAGTGATGGACCCACTTCATAAACGTGCGTGGGGGGTCCAAATGGGCCGAACAAAGTCGGAATGACCTGAAATCAGACGAAAACCATAGGTGAGTGAATTTTAAAGTGGTCAAGTAGATGACACATCAATCGGAGGTGCCGTGTGCGCGCAGTGACCGAGAAACCAGTTCTTGTGTCATAAACGACCAAAACGGGCGTTTAAAAGTCGAATTCATAGAGGACGACATCAGATTGACCTAAAATCATAGAGAAACAATCTAATTATTATCCATGACATGTACACACCGAGGGAACATCAATAAGATGTGCGGTTTGCACGGTACAGCTCAATATGCGTTTTTTAAGTGTTGGGCGCGCTTCATAAACTCGCGAGGGGGGGACCAAATGGGCCGAACAAAGTTGGAATGGCCTGAAATCAGAAGAAAACAATGGGTGAGTGAATTGTGAAGTGGTAGCGTAGACGACACATCAATCAGAGGTCTTGTGTGCCTACGGTGACTGAGAACGCAGTTCTGGTGTCAAAAACGGCCAAAACGGGAGTTTAATGGTCGAATTCATTCCGAACGACATCGACTTAACCTGAAATCACTGGGAAACAATCTAATTATTATTCATGATGTGTACACACAGACAACACGTCAATCAGACGTGTGGTGTGCATGGTACGTCTCAATATGCATTTTTTAAATGTTGGGAGCGCTTCATAAATGCACATGGTGGTGGGGGGGGGGGGTGGTCCAAACGGGACGAACGAAGTTGGAATGGACTGAAATCAGAGGAAAACAATGGGTGAGTTAATTTTGAGGTGGTCGAGCAAACAGCTTGTCGATCAAATTGTTGTGTGCCCACGGTGACTGATAACGCAGTTCTGGTGTCATAAACGGCCAAAATGAGCGTTTAATGGTCGAATTCATAGTGGATGACATTGTATTGACCTAAAATCATAGGTAAACAATATAATTATTATTCATGACATGTACGCATAGAAAACATGTCAATTTGACATGTGGTTTTTGCGGTACGTCTCAATATGTGTTTTTAAGTGTTCGGCGTGCCTCAAAAACGCGCATGAGGGGGGGGGGGGGGGGTCCAAACGGGCCGAACGAAGTTGGAATGGCCTGAAATCAGATAAAAAAAATGGGTGAGTGAATTGTGAAGTGGTCGAGAATATGACACATCAATTGAGGGTGTTTTGTGCCCGTTGGGACTGAGAACGCAGTTCTGGTGTCACAAACGGCCAAAACGGACGTTTAACGGTCAAATTCATAGCGTACAACATCGTATTGACCTGAAATCACAGGGAAACAATCTAATTATTATTCTTGACATGTATGCATATATGGAAAATCAATCAGATGTCCGGTTTGCATTGTACGGTTCAATATGCATTTTTTAAGTGTTGGGCGCGCTTCATAAACGAGCGTGGGGGGAGGGGGGGGGGTCCAAATGGGCCAAACAAAGTTGGAATGGCCTGAAATCATCCGAAAACAATGGGAGAGTGAATTGTGAAGTGGTAGAGGAGACAGAACATCAATCGGAGGTTCCGTGTACCCGCGGTGATCGAGAACGCTGTTGTGGAGTCATAAACGGCCAAAATGGGCATTTAACAGTCGAATTCAAAGAGGACGACATTGTATTGACCTGAAATCACAGGTAAACAATATAATTATTATTCATGACGTTTAAACACATACGGAACGTCAATAGAATGTGCGGTTTGTGCGGTATGGCTCAATATGCATTTTTTAAGTGTTATGCACACTTCATAAACGCGCGTGGGGGGGTCCAAATGGGCCGAGCAAAGTCAGAATTTCCTAAAATCAGACGACAACAATGAGTGAGTAAAATTTGAAGTGGTCGAGCAGACGAAACGTCAACCAGAGGTGGCTTGTGCACGCGGTGACAGAGAATGCAGTTCTGGTGTCATAAACGGCCAAAACGGGCATTTAACGGTCAAATTCATAGCAGACAACAACGTATTGACCTGAAATAATAGGAAAACAATCTAATTATTATTCATGATGTGTAAGCGCAGATGAAACATCAATCAGACTTGCGGTTTGCGCGGTACGACTCAATATGCATTTTTTAAGTGTTGGGCACGCTTCATAAACCCGCGTGGGGGGGTCCAAACGGGCCGAACAAAGATGGAATGGACTGAAATCAGACGACAACAATGGGTGAGTGACTGTGAAGTGGTCGAGAAGATGACACATCAATCGAAGGTGCCGTGTGCGCGCGGTGACTGAGAACATAGTTCTGGTGTTATAAACGGACAAAACGGGTGTTTAATGGTCAAATTTATCACAGACGACGTCAGATTGACCAGAAATCATAAGGAAATAATCTAATTTCTATTCGTGATGTTTATGCGCAGACAGAAGGTCAAATGGACATGCGATTTGCACGGTACGGCTCAATACGCGTTTTTTAAGTGTTGGGAGCGCTTTATAAACATGCGTGGGGGGGGGGGGGGGGGGTCTAAATGGGACAAACTAAGTTAGAATGGCTCGAAATGAGACGAAAACAAAGGGTTATTGAATTGTAAAGTGGTCGATCAGATGACACGTCAATCAGAGGTGCCGTGTGCGTGTGGTGACCGAGAACACAGTTCTGGTGTCATAAACGGCCAAAGTGGGCTTTTAACCCTCAAATTCATAGTGGATGACATCTTATTGACATAAAATCACAGGGCAACAATATAATTATTATTTGTGATGTGTACGTGTAGAAGTCACATCAATCAGATGTTCAGTTTACGATGTACGGCTCAATATCCATTTCTTAAGTGTTGGGCGTGCTTCATAAATGCACGTGGGGGGGGGGGGGGGGTCCAAACGGGCCGAACGAAGTCAGAATGGCCTGAAATTAGACGAAAAAATTGGGTGAGTGAATTGTAAAGTGATTGAGTAGAAGTCACATCAATAAGAGGTTTCGTGTGCACGCGGTGACCGAGAACACAGTTCTGGTGTCATAAATGGCCAAAATGGGAATTTAATGGTCAAATTCATAGCGGACGACATCAGATTGACCTGAAATCACAGCGAAACAATCTAATTATTATTCGTGACATGTACGCATAGATGGAACGTCAATCAGATGTGCGGTGTGAGTGGTACGACACAATATGTGTTTTTTAAGTGTTGGGCACGCTTCATAAATGCGCGTGGGTGGTCCAAATGGGCCGAATAAAGTCGAAATGGCCTGAAATAATATGACAACAATGGGTGAGTGAATTTTGAAGTGTTTGAGTAGACATCATGATAATCGGAGGTACCGTGTGCCCGCGGTGATCGAGAACGAAGTTCTGGTGTCATAAATGGCGAAAACGTGCGTTTAATGGTTGAATTCATAGAGGAAAACATCAGAATGACATGAAATCATAGGGAAACAATCTAATTATTATTCATGACATTTAAGAGTAGATGACACGTCAATCAAATGTGCAGTTTGCGTGGTACAACTCAATATACGTTTTTAAGTGTTAGGTGCACTTCATAAAGGCATGTGGGGGGGGGGGGGGGGGTGTCAAAATGGGCCAAAAAAAGTTATAATTGTCTAAAATAAGATGAAAAAAATGCGTGAGTGAATTTTGAAGTGGTCGAGTAGACGACACGTCAATCGGAGGTGCCCTGTGTGCGCTGTGACCGAGAACGTAGTTCTGGTGTCATAAACAGCCGAAACAGGCGTTTAATGGTCAAATTCATAGCCGATGACATCTTATTGACCTGAAATCATATGGAAAAAACTTAAATTATTATTATTTACATGTACACGTGGACGGAACGTCAATCAGATGTTCGATTTGTGAGCTACGACTCAATATGTGTTTTTAAGTGTTGGGCGCGCTTCATAAACACGCATGGGGGGACCAAACGGGATGAATGAAGTCAGAATGGCCTGAAATTAGATGAAAACAATGATTGATTGAATTGTAAAGTGTTCTAGTAGACAAAACATCAATCAGAGTTTTCGTTTGTGTGTGGTGACCGAGAACGCAGTTCTGGTGTCATAAACGGCCAAAACAGGCGTTTAACAGTCAAATTCATAGAGAACGACATCGTATTGACCTAAAATCACAGGGAAACAATCTAATTATTATTTGTAACATGTAATCATAGATAAGACGTCAATCGGACGCGCGATTTGCGTGGTACGACTCAATTTGCGTTTTTAAGTGTTGGGCGCGCTTCATAAACGCGCGTGGGGGGGGGGGGGGGAGGGGCGTCCAAATGGGCCGAACGAAGTCAGAATGTCCTGAAATCCGACGAAAACAGTGGGTGAGTGAATTTTGAAGTGGTAGAGTATACAACACGTCAATCAGAGGTGCTGTGTGCACGCGGTGACCGAGAACATAGTTCTGGTTTCATAAACGGCCAAAACAGGCGTTTAACGGTCGAATTCATCGCAGACGACATCAGATTGACCTGAAATCACAGGGAAACAATATAATTATTATTTATGATGTGTACACATAGACGGAATATCAATCGAATGTTTGGTTTGCACGGTACGGCTCAATATGCATTTTTTAAGTGTTGGGCGCCCTTCATAAACACGCGTGGGGGGTCTAAATGGGTTGAATGAAGTTGGAATGGCCTGAAATCAGACAACAACAAAGGGTGAGTGAATTTTTAAGTGTTAGAGCAGATATCATGTCAATCAGAGGTTCTGTGTGCGCGCGGTGACTGAGAACGTAGTTCTGGTGTCGTAAACTGCCAAAATGGGCTTTTAACAGTCAAATTCATAGCGGACGACATCGTATTGACCTGAAATCATAGGGAAATAATCTAGTTATTATTCTTGACATGTACGTGCATACGACACATCAATCGGATGTGCAGTTTGTGCGGTACGACTCAATATGCCTTTCTTAAGTGGTGTGTGCGCTTCATAAACGCGTGTGTGTGTGGGGGGGGGGGGGGTCCAAACGGGACGAACGAAGTCGAAAATGGATTGAAATAAGACTACAATAACGAGTGAGTGAATTTTGAAGTGTTCGAGCAGACGAAATATCAATAGGAGGTGCCGTGTGCACGCAGTGACCGAGAACATAGTTCTGGTGTCATAAACGGCCAAAACGGGCGTTTAACGGTCAAATTTATTGCGGACGACATCAGATTGACCTGAAATCACAAGGCAACAATTTAATTTGAACCATAGAATTAATGATTTTAAAATTCTAAAACGGTATTAAAAATTATTAATATATTTTGAAAATCAAATACTTTCAATCTGTTACAGTAAGTTTGAATTGAAATATGTTAATTTGTTTTAATTATTTGTTTTTAGGTTTTATTTAGTACTAATTTTGTAATTAAATTTTTTTATGCAGTTATATTTGATGATGGATGTGGATATTGGAATATGACTGATGAGATTTATGTGGGTATATTTTTTTGTGTAAATGATATTTAAAAAAAATTAAAAACCTATAGCGGCCTCCATTTGGCGGCCTCTATAGGTGTTTCCATCGCCGCCTCTAGCAGCTTCCACTAGGCATCCACATTATCTCGGGGCTACAATGGCCGCCAATCGGCGACCACTTTAGCCCGTTTTGGCTTGGATATAGCGTCCTCCAAATGGCGGTCGCTGATAGCAATAGTGACGGGCCAAAAGCGAATGTCGATTGGTGGACGCTAGGCAGCTGCTATAGACCTTTAGCAACGACTTTTGGTGGACGCTAAAGGTCATGATTGTACTAGTGATTCTTTTATACTAGTAACAAGAACACAATCTGAGATGTTTTAATTTACCACATTCAAGGACGTTAGGCTTTCGATTTCTATTATCACTATCAATTATGGTCATGAAACCATTATTTTTATGGTTGAGACAGATTATTATATATTTAATATACCCTATTTATGGTTATGTAATCCCTTTGTACAAATGTTATTAAGTTATAAATAAAATTGAGTTCGTTGTAATCAAAACCCCCAAATTAACCGAAATAGTTATCATTAAAGTTCTATATAATAATTCATCCTCATGAGATGTAACCAAGTTATATAAATGACCACTAGAACATATGGATGATCATAAATAATATGATAATTCAATTCTGGAGATTTACATGAACACCATTAGTTAAGAACAAGTGAACCGATTATAAAAATAAAGAAAATGAACATTGAGGAATGACAAAATTCAATATAATAACTTATCAATAAGAGAATAAATAACCTAAAATTAACTATGATAAACTAAATAAATTTCTAATAGGTTCTTAAATAAGTTATTAATAAGTATAATTTCATATTCTAGGAGTGTATTTTAAGAGCGGAACACGTTCTGATTAAGGTAAGGGCTTTTCCATGTGAACTTCCATTTTCATCCGGGTTACAATTATTGTCTATTACCTCAATGAAAATATTTTGTATTATTATTCATTCCTAAAAAATTATGTGTGTGGGTTATATATATGTTTACCAACAAGAATATTTTCTTATTTTATTGATGGTTACAGGTTTTAAAAGTAACTTTCAAAATTGTTTCTGAAATACAAGCCCGATCCAAGGGAATTTCTCTAATTCTTAACTATTTTCAAGGGAACTTGATAATCTGTTTTTGGAAACCATTATATTTATAAAATTACTAATTTTATTATGAAAATAATATCTTACTTCACTTATGGTTTTATACAAATATTTTTCCAAAATAACTCTTCTTCTCCAAGTAAAAGAGTATTTATGTCAAGATTTACTCGAAGATTTTAGAAGAGTATCTTCATCTATTTCAACACTATTTTTGATTCTTATATATTATTGGGATTACTATTCCATGTTATTATCTAAAATATTTAATTTAATGGTTTATGATTAATTTGGATGTGGATGTGCTATCTTAAATCCATTCCTCAATTTACTCCAGATGGTTAGTGTTTTTCTTAATGTTCGAGGAAAGTTATTTTCATTTAATATATTAATTTCAATTTGAATATACTTGTTGTTTATGTTTATCTCCGTTCATATGAGGAATGAATCAGACATAGTACGTGTCGGGTGGGTCCTACTATAGTCCCTTAGTGCATCAGTAGGTCTCATGCGACTAACTATGATCTTGGCACAAGGACTTGACAAAATTATTATTTATTATATTGGAATGAGGCCTTGATGGTATGGTTATGTTGTTCCACATTATGAATTCCCACATTATGAAAATAGCATTGATGGTTCATGTGGTTATTAGACTAGTATATTACGCATGATTTTGTTATGTTATTGAAATATTTAGTCAGCTCATTTTTCTACCATATTATGTTCATGTTTATTTTTAGAGGCGTATGTTTTAAATTAATCACCATCTTTAATGTTTATGTTATATTCTGCTATATTTCTTAATCTTACTGAGCATTTGAGCTCACCCCTTTATTATGTTTCATTTTCTTAGGACATGAAGAAGTTTATTATGAATGACATTATAAAAAAACCTAGTAATTATGGATGTTGTCTAAGGAGTTTCTATATTGTATTTATTTTTAAGTTGTAATGTTTTACTTATGTATGAATATTGTTTCCAATAATACTAAACTACTCAGTCCTTCAGGATGCTTATTCCTTGATTTTATAATGCACCAGATCTGGGGAACTGGGGTGAGGTCCTTACATTTCCATTTTCTCCTAGTAGTAGTTTTGTGTGTTACCATAAAGGGAAGAGAATGCGTGATGATTCTCATGGTGTATTTCGATATTAGGGTTTTTCTAGACCTCATGAAGTTCTTGGAAGATTCCCTTTTACTTGATTCTAGTGTATCAATCTTTTGCATTCGAAATGAGTTTTCACCAAGGCACCCAAAATATGTGGTTCTTGTTGTCTCTCAAGAAACTTAAAAAAAGTTTTTTATATATTTTCTACCCCATATAGTAGAACAGGCTCATTAACACCAAATTTTTTGTGGTTTAATCATATTCTTCAATAATTAAGGGTTCCATCAATAGGAATTCAGATCAAATCTTCTTCATGAAGTAGAAGAGTCTCTATAGAAAGCTAATACGTGTCCAGTGACTGTGAGAGGTTCCGTCTCTATAGATTAATCTTTTGTGACTACTTTATATGATACTGGTTCATCTCATTTGTTCATTTCAACACATACTATGAAAATGAAAAATATTCCTCTGAATATTTTGTGTTATGTGATGGATATATGTATGCCCCTCAAAACAATAAGAAAGAAGTGTCTCCATTTTCCCACTTGTGTCTTCTCTTTATCAGAGATTGATCTAACTTGGGATTTTATAGTTCTCAACATGAAAAATATTTATGTAATTTTTGGGATGGATTGGATAATTATTAATAATTCCCAAATTTATTGTTATCTTTGAAGGGTCTACTTTATTGTGCTTGATAGAGTGTGTCATATTTTTCATGTAGAATGAAACTCAAGGACAAGTTGAGACGAAACTTCTTATCCATGGTCAGGGAAAGTGATATAAATATTTACTTCTGATATGGGGTGGGAATCTTTACGTAATGATCTCCATAAGGTTTTTGATGTGTTTCCTAACATTTTTCATTTTTCTTTCTCTAGTTTTCCTCTGGTAAAGATGGTTGTGTTTTCTATCGATTTAGTACTGAGTACCCAGAAAATATCCATTCCTTCTTACCACATAGAACCAATAGAAATGAAAGATTTTAAGACTCAATTGGATAATCTATTAGAGAAGTTATTTATAAGAATGAGTGTGTCACCTTAGGTGCTTCATGTTCTCTTTTCTAAAAAAACTGATGGAATAATTTGCTTATCTGCTGATTATCAAAAACTCAATAGAGTTACGGTGGTGAAAAAACATTAGTTTACAAATATTAATGATATGTATGACCAGTTGAAGGGGGATAACTGGTTCTTGAAGATTTATCTTTGATCTGGATATCATTAGTTGAGAATAAAAGAATCCAACTTTCAAAAAACCACCTTCCAGAGTAGGTTTAACCATTATGAGCATCCTTCCATGCTTTTTGGTCTAACCAATGCTCCTATAGTCTTTATGGGTTTGATGAAAAATATTTTCCATGAGTATATTGATATGTTATTTATGGTCTTTGTGGATGACATACTGGTTTACGATAATTCATAGGTGGATCTTGTGCATCATTTGAGGGTAGATCTATAATTATTGAGAAATCAACAAATTTATTCCAAGCTATCACAAAGTGATTTCTGGATTCTAGAAGTGAAGTTATTGGGAAAAATGTTCTCAAAAAATGGTATTTAATTTGATCTAGATAAGGTGAAATCTATTGTGACATGGGATAAACCATGTAATGTTTTTAAGATTCAGATCTTATTAGGTTTATCAATATATTATTATTGGTTTATAAAGGATTTTTCAAAATTAACTTCTCTGATGACCTATCTCACTCATAAGTGACTAAATTTTCTTGGGATGAGAAATTTCATAGTTTCTTTTTAGATATGAAATGTATTTTTACTTCTGTAATGGTGTTGAATCTTCTAGAGGCCGAATTGGGCTATGTGGTCTTCTATGATACATCAGGTTCTGGTTTGAGTTGTGTTCTTATGAAAGGTGATCACATGGAATCCTATGGATCATGGAATATTAGGACACATGAGAATAATTATCCAACCCATGTCCTTGAAATCATATATTTGATGCATTCACTTATTCTTTGGTGGAATTACATTTTCAATGAAAGGTTTACCATGTATTCTTACCATAAAATCTCAAGTTATATCTTCTCTTAGAATGATTTAAATCTACACTAGTGGAGATGGGTGGAGTACCTACAATAATTTGATTTCAAAATCTATTATACCCTAGAGAAAAGAATGTCATTACTGATTCTTTGAGAAAGACACTTCAGACCCATTCAATGAGAGAATCATTGAAAGAGTGTAACTTAATGCATTTTTTTGAACAGTTTCATTTAGGAGTTCGTGAAATAGGGTCATAGGTTGTCTTAGTTAGAGTTTAGTTGTCCTCCACAATTCTCAAGAATATTTTTCATGAAAAAAACTATGATGACGAGTTCCATAACATTATAGGCTCTCTTTATGGTGGGGAGACCATTTTTGAGTGGTCATTATCAACATAGGGTGTTCTATGTTTTCAGAATTTATTTTTTTTGTACTGTTGGCTGTGAGGAAATATGTGATGGGGGGTTTTCATATTTCAAAATGGGTTGTGAACCAAGTAATAAAAATTTGTTTTATAACATTTACTAATGATTCTAGTGTCTTGGTTGATGTTGGGTATTACTAATTCAGTATCTCATTCTTATAATTTCCAACAGGTCAATGCTGATCACAAGAAAACTTCTAGTTTGGTTCATCCACATCTAGTACCGACTTAGAAGTGGGATGAAATTTCTATGGACTTTGTGGTTGGCTCAGATAGATATCCCCATTTTACTTATCTCTTTTGGAGAGTACTCTATTATTCAATGAGATCTTAGGTTCATTTGAGTAAGTCATATCATCAGCAAATGAATGGCCAGGCAGAGAGAGATACATAGATACTTGAGGATATGATTTGTGTCTGTGTTCTTGATTTTGGTGGAGATTAGGATGAACATTTGGGACTGGTTGAGTTCACTTATTTCAATAGTTATTGGTATGAAATCATAATGGATTTTTGAGGCATTTTATGGTTGGCTGTGTAAATCTTCATTGTGTTAGTCGAATATCGGTGAGACATCCTTGGTTGAACTGAGTTTGGTCCAAGTGACAACAGTAAATATTCAGTTGATTTATTAGAGAATTTTAACGGAATAAAGATGATATAAATCTTATGATGATTGTTTGCATAGGTTGTGGTAGTTTTTATTTATTGATTGGGTATTTTTTAAAGTTTCACCCCATTTAGGTCATTAATAGCTTGGGAGGAAGGGGAAGGTTTCTCCTCATTTTTGGGACGTTTTGAGGTTTTTGAGAAGGTGGGGAACGTGGATTACCATTTAGAACTTCCTCAATAGTTTATTTCGATACATAATGTGTTCTATGTGTCTTAGCTATGTATGTATCTTTCTAATACATATCATGTTTTATATTAAAGTGATCTGGATATTGAGCCATTTTCTTTCACGACTGAGCAACCATTTAGGATAGTTGATTCTAAGGCCAATGTAATTTGTGGTAGAATGATACCTTTTATTCATGTGCTGTGGAATCATGGTTTTGATTTACATGATATGTGGGAGCTTGAGACACATAAGATAGAGCAGTGGCCTCAACTTTTTCATATGGAATATTGTTGATAATATTTCTAGGTACATAATAATTTTTTACCAGGGAGGTTGTAACTCCCCATTGAATTTTTGTGAGGTATTTTTTAACCTTTTTTTGGGTTTCCTTTTTTTAGTTGAGTAATAACAAAATTTATTGGGAGTATACCCATAATGATGGATTCATATATTTTTTGGAATTTATAGAATAAAACCTATAGTTTTTGAAGTATGATGGGGATTTACATACTTAGTAATGGGGTTACACGACATGTAATCATAACCTAGAATATTCTGTGAAATAGGAACACAACATGAAGGGATACATGCTATGTATATCTTACACTCCATTTAAATACAATAAATTAGATTTCTAATAAAAGAAGATGGGTTTTTAAGCATATATGAGACTCAACAATTACAAAAAGTGTAATTGGGTTACACACCATATAAAATACCAAGTGTTGATTTTAAGTAGGATGTTCAGATCAAAATATCATTTCTTTCTTATAGTATTCCTTTCTATCGAATGAGAGTCTCTTCCTAGGTGATTTTAGAGATCTCAAATCCTTTCGGATCATCTATTTGGTGATTGATCATCATTTTGGTTGTGGTGCATCTTTCCAGGTAAGCGGTATTCTTGTATCTTCTATATATATATATCCTCCTTGGATTTTGATAGATAATATTGGGATTAATGGATCCAAACTCTAGGTTATTGAATATTGATTCTTGGTTGTGTTCCAAGATCTTTTTTCCATTGTTTTCTTTTGGAGAGTACCAGTTTTTCATTTTATTCCCATGATTAATGATAGGTTTTTCAGTTTGAGTTTCTCAATTATATGTGAATTGTAATTTCAATTAAATTATTATGGATTTAATAAAAAACCCCAATTATAAAGTAATTGGAAATTGGGGTGTAATTTTAAATTGATGGATTTTTGAATTAATTTTTTATAAAAATGGATTAAAATGAATTGATGAAAAATCTATGATTGAATTTATTTTGGAAAGGCATGAATTGATAAAAAATCAGTATTTTGGTTTTGAAAGTGAATTGGAATTTTGGGAATGAAAAGTTTTAAATTGTACTATAAAAGATGATTTATTTTAAATGAAATGATTTCCCCATTTTCAACTGATAGATTGATTAATCAAATGTTATCATGTATAGTTAGTGGGTTATTTGGGACAATTATGTTAGGATGGTAATTCCTTAGAAACATATTGATAATGAAAACTCTAACAAAAATCTAGTTAGGGAGAACAAATTCATGATGGAGTGTTGATGAGTCCAATTTGGCCTGATAATGAGAGATGTGTGTACACATATACCATGATAAGTGATATGAGAGTGAGAGGATCCTACAAATCAAAACTATCATACCCTAGGTAATATGACCAGGGTACTTATTATAACTATTTGTTTTTAAATTTCATTGATTGTAAAGCTTCCCTACTCATGCCTAGTTATTTAAATAACCTCTTTTATATAAAGTGTCTATTTATGCCATGATTGAAATGATTTCTATCATTCTAAAATGAAGAATGTTTTGTTTTAAATAGTAAAATGTACTTCTATGCCTATTTTATTTAAAACTGAACGAAATATTTGGTTTATTATTATGTCATATTTTTATGGCACACTTGGTGAGACCCTACCGGGATTTATATCTCACAACCTACATTTTCCTTGGGGAATTTGTAGATTTAATTCATTAGGTCCAAGAAAAGGGAAAGTTCCTCTAGGAGGAGGCGAATGTTCTTGAATATTTATGCTTGGAGTGTTGATACCTTCAGAATGTTTCAGTTTTATCATGTTATTTTATGAGTAATTTGATGAGGTACTATTTTGGGTTTTGATATACCTATTTGGTTTCTGGTACCATCTCCTTGGGGAGTTTAGGTCATACTGATAAGTATCTTTATCACCATATGTTTTTCTAGAAAATTCTTTACCACCTTTCTAATGTATGATTCCAGCTACTAGTTTCTAACCCATGGGGATCGGGTACACCCTTTGGGATATGTGGGGATTAGTTGGGTTATCAGGGTTCTATGGTATCGAGGCTTGTTTGTGATAGGTCCCCACTATAAAGGTAGGGAGGACCACCTGGACATGTGGATTTGTGATATGAAAAAAAAGAAATCTATTATCAAAAATATATATTTGATTGATATTTTAATTCATTATATCATCCAATAAATATAAGGGTGGAATTTTTTTAATCCCATAGACATAAGACTTAATTGTTTTATCCTCATAAAATAAAATTGTTCTATATTTTCATTTATTTTTTTCATCTAAATGCTTTGTGTTGAGTCTCGTATGAGTGTGTGTAGATGAACTAGTGTGGTGATTAGGGTGTGATAACTTTTTGTATTTAAGTATATCAATTTTAAAGGGTATTTTTTTTTATCAATTGAGCATTTAGAGATTTTTATTTCCTCTATGCATAACATTCGGGGGAGTGCATCCAGTGGTTCATCAGGTCTCATCCCAAACATCCAATTTCTTCTACAATGATATAGGATATGTTAAACGGTTATCAAGGAGACTATTCTAGTGATTATTCTATATATAACCATAATTTATCTTATATTTTTATAGTTAAGTCATGTTATTGGGGTGCATTTCAGTTTTCATATTTCCCTTGTAGTGAAATGTGTTGTACACAACAACTATATTCTTCCCATGTGGGAGAAACGTTTTTAGCCAACAACCTTCTTCATATAAAAGATATAGTTATAGATATTATCCATGTCCCTTATATATAGGATAGAATATAGGATAGGTAACTTTTGACCTATGTCTTATCACACAAGATGATTTAAAATACCATGATTTTACTATATAATTTTTCCTATTCAATAATCACAATGCCAATTGCTTTTTTACCAATGAAACATCGAACTAAAATGAAATGTGACATATTCAATACATATTATTAATAAAATTAAATAATAATAAAACTAATAGTAAATAAAAACTTTTTTATTTAATTATACTTCCATAGAAAATAAAAACAGAATACATAAAGTTTTAAAAATATTTTTTTTATCAAAAGTATATTTCTAAATATATTTTATTTTATTTGAAAGATAAATTTACAAATTTTAGAATTTTTTAGTTTTCAAATTAAAATTATTTTTTGAATTTATCATATAAAAATTTATTTATTATGATTTTTGGGTTTTTTTTCTAAGATAAGTTATTTTTATATAAATAGTAAAAAATACAGTTTTTTCCAAAATGATGAATTTTATTACTTGATCAGTTTATAAGTAGGAACCAGAATTTTATAAATCCTATTATTTTTTGAAATATTTATTTAAGTAATAAATTTATTTATTTTAAATATATATATTTTTAAATTTTTAAAAATGATGTTTAACCTAATGAAATAAAAGTAATATTTTAATTTTAATAGAAATTGTTTTTAATATTTTATTTTAATTAAAGATTTTAATGGTAAAATTAGGCTTTTATTTTATTTTTATGATAAGTATTTTTTATTATAAATAAATTTATTTCATAAAAATTGATAATGTTTATATATATGGATCAAAGATTAGTTTTAAGCTTGAAAATACAGTTTTTTCTCAAACCTATTTTTACATGATATGAACATTTATTTTAAAATTAGTTTTTAATATATTTTTAATTTTTTTGATAAAATAATTATAAAATTAGAAATATTATGTTTCATATTAGTTAAAAGATCAATTTTAATTTTTCTCATTAAAATTTACTACTATGGTAGAAAATTAATTACCTTAGTAAAAATAAAAATGTTAAATATCGATTAACTAATAATAAATGACCTAAAGGATGTTAAAAATATGTTTCCAAATGGATGGATAATTTTTGGGTCTACAAAAACTCACCTCAAATTCATATTTTCTCCCTTTTTGAACTATTTACCCTTCAATAGTAACTTTACATTATTGAAAATGTAAAGGGTCTTTCCAGAATTGACCTACTCTTCACTTATAAAAGGAGATCCTTAAAATAATTCATGATAAACCATTACCTTAAAATTTACTTCTAAAAATATTCAATTGTGTTTCTCATAGAATTATTTTCCACTTACTTAAACCTATGTTCACCATTAGTTAGCTTAAGGCCTCTATTTCTAAGGGTAAATCTATAAGAAAACTCAAACTCTTGGCATAAGTATTACCTTATTCTTGATCATTTCATTTTAATATTCCTATTAATTTTTTTATAAACACCTAAATATAATTAGATCATTAAAATTAATATAAAAATATTTTATTATATTAAAGGAACAAATCATATTTATTCATTTCCATCCACTAAGAAAAATAAAGAAATGCCGATAGTGCGTACGTGTGGACTACTGCCTCCACGAATCGATGTCTTCCATTTTTTGTAAAAAACTATGATGGATGTTTAAAATGGTGTAATTAATGAATAGATATGGAATATTAAATATATTTATTATTATTGAATTAAAAATTAATATTTACTTTCAATCCCTCTAATTCATTCAAAAATAAAAATGTCTGTATGCATACATGCATACGACCACCTCTATGAACGACATGCCTTATTTTTCTTAACCAGCTAATAAGGATAGTACTAAAAGTGTAATTAATTAACTAATAATATATTTATAACATTATTTTTGGTATTTAATTAAAGAAATTTCCCTACCTTCCTCTTATTATATAAAAAATTGAAAACCTCACACATGCAAATGTGCGGACTGACGCCTCCATGATAATAATGCATTTATTTTTTTCATCCAGAATTTTATTATTTGTCAAAAAAATTAAAATATTATTCCAAAAAATTAATAAAATATATATAATTTAATTAGACTTATGTAATAATGATATTATAACTAAATCTCCCCATATGCATACTTATTCATTAATTATATCATGTTCATGTTTTATTTTGTTTAAACACCAACATGAACGATTCTATAAATTTATATCATGAATTACTATAGAAACATAATTTGTAGTGATATTGGATAAAAATAAATAAATAAGGATTTTTTTAATTTTTTATAAATATAATCGTGGAAATTTTATAAGTGATATTAATAGTAAACTATCATAGTAAATTTAACTACCAAAACAAAACATTTGACCTTTCCTTTCATACTTGATGTACATTTTCGAAACCTCTAGAACTATATGAATTTTTTAATAATGTAATAAAAAATGACATAAAACTCTATTAATATATATATTATGAATCAATTTGGAAAAACATTTAATAATTTTTACTATATGGAATGAGTTACAAAAAAATTGACTGAATGAACCTTCATAATCGACATAAGAGTAAGCTATATAATGAAAAATTAGCATATGATAAAAAATACACCATATAATATGAAAAATATATGATTAATTATATAAATAATTTTTAAAAAACTTTATTTGATAATCTAGGAATATAAGTTCATGCACAAAATGAATTTGGAATAAGGTAATGGAGATGTTATATCACATTATTTTTTTGGGACATATTTAATATTACACACCATGAAATCATTAAAATGGTGTGATTACATAGTAATGAATTTATTTTACCACATTCATTTAATTAATTGTGTTTTAGTATCCTTATCATGTTATTTAATTTAATGGAATTCGACTCAAAGGATAAAAAGGTGGCAAGGTTTTTTCTAACTCAATTTCCTTCCATTGAGTTACAAAATTTATTATTGAACTATATTATTAAAAGTTTGATTTATTATACCAAATGAATAATTGATAATGTATTTAATCATTATTTTCTTGGGTTTTACAATTATTATTTACAACCTCATTATAAAATGACTCTTAAATCCAAGATAATGATTCTTGTAAGGGTTTCTTGGTTTTAATTCCTATTTTTTATAAATTATTCTTGTTATGCACCAATTTAATTTTATATGACCTATATATTTCCTATTTTTTATATTATATCATGAAAAATAATTTATTCCTGGTATTTTTAGTTCAATTTCAAACTATTTCTCCTTCTAGTGTTTTTATTTAAATGTTACTCAAAGCATAAGGGTTTTATTGAAAATCTTACTTTCGAATGATGAATGTTTTTAAAAGATAATACATTTTATAAAGTTTTTTTTCAAAATCTATAATCATTTTATTTAGTTATTTATGGGGGTTTAAATGTACCATACAAATTTAAATTCATATGGAATCATATTTTATCTGAAGTATTTCATGTAAATGAAACCAACCCTGTCTCTTATTCTTAGTTGGGAACCTCTATTTTCCATGTTCGTATTCATTAGATTATTTTTAAAATATTTTTATATATTCCTAAATAACTAATTATGATTAGTTGAGTCAAATTTAGCTTCTTAAAAGAAACTAATTTTTTACATTTTTATTATGGGTTTTTTTCATCAATGTATAAAACAATCTATTTTTAAAGTTCTATATGTAAACATACATTTTTGCCATCTTTTTCATTTTCTATAAAAACCAATTTATAATATTTAGTGGGTTTTAATGTAAAATATTATTATACTTTATTTATAAAATATTTCAATCCAAATTAATATTTTTAAAAACAACATAACTATTTATTATTTTCAAATTTATTTTTACTAATGCTCAAAAAAAAATGATTTTCATCTAAATTCCAATTCTTTGAAATAACTTTTGTAACACCCCAATATATTATGTTTTGTCTCTTTTTAAATTTAATTTATTCTATAACATAGTTTTCACACAACACCAAGCTTAAATGAATAATGGTATTGAATTAAGTATCATTATTCTAAAATTATCGTTATAACCTAGCCATTAAATTAGTGGGAATGAATAGTATTAATGAAATTTATATATCATATATTAAATAAAATATTTTTACATGAATCCAAAAATTTAGAGGTATAAGATAAGAATAAATCCAATATCACACATAAAAGGCTATATTTTTTCAAAATGTGGTTTTTACTGCCTTTTAGTGGAGATTTTTTTAAATATAAACTTAGAAAACTTTATAAATTATATTTTTAAGAAAAAAATTATCTTTTAAAGTGTAATATCAGAATTTACTTTGGTTAATTTTTTGGTATTTTTTTGATAAGTTTCATTTTTGACGAATAGTATTGTGACTGTTAGGAATACTAATGTGGCCATTAGAACAATAAAATCACCTATGAAAGTATAATTAAAATTATGTAATATTATAAATGGTAATATGATATAATTATATCATAGCATAAGCAAATAAATGTTTAAGAAAATTTTAATTAAGTGTTGATATTTTATAAAGTATAAATATTTATTTTCAATTTTATAATTAAAATAATGATTTAAAATAAAACATGTTTTCATAAAATTGAATTATAAATTAATTTTTTTTATTAATTATAATATAATTTATTGAGACATTAAATAAACGTTCAAAGTTATATAAAAATCAGTTATAATTTTAAAATCAGTATTTTTCAAATAAATAATGATTTTATTTAAAAATTGAATTTATCATATTTAGAAAATTATTTTTATAAAATTGAGTTCATTTTTTAATTTTACATGTCAAAAAAATGGTTAGGGTGGATTTTTGAATTTTTCTAAATAGTTGAATTTTTGGTGAATAGTGAAATACGACAATTTATGATTTTGAACAAAATACTTGTATTATGGAGTCATAGGTGATTTATAGATGATGTAAGCAAACAATATCTAAATATATTTTATTATTTTAATATATTTGGGGATAATTATCAATCAATTCATATATTTGACCCAAAATAATAAACAAATGAATATAATATTCAAAAAACACCCCTCTCCTCCATTATAAATACCACCCATCACCACCTCTTCTCCTCACTCATTCCAAGATTTGAGAAATGTACAATTTATTCCCAATAATATATAAAAACCCTTTACCCATGTCTATGATCCTTTTTTCTCAACAAAAGACCAAAAACAATCCCCTCAAAAAGGTTCTCAAGGAGGAGACATCAAGAGGTAAAATCCCTCTTTCTCTTCTTTTTTATTTTCCTTTTCATTTTATTTTATTTTTCTTATCTTTCCCTCAACTCCCATGTCTAAAGTGAAATTATAACTCCCTTTTATTTTATAGAATATATTTTTATTATGTCAATGTGAAGTCCAAAATCAAGTTTCTTCTCATTTTCCTTGTATTTTAAAGATGAAAACATCGTCTGTGAGGTGCCGATTTACCACCTTCATGGACGACATGTTTTCGTTATTCAATGATACCTTAAAGGATGGTCATAATACCATTTTTATTGTAAAAGGACTAAAATATATTTATTAAATCTTATATAAGGGTTTTAACTATTATATATACATAATACTAATTAATGAAATAAAACTAGTTTATGATGACCAAAAAACTGCTTAAATAATCTAAATGATTATCATTAAAGTCTTATCTAATGATTCATCCACACCCAAAATAAAAAAAATTATTATATAAGTAGTTAATAATATTTATGTTAATTATTAACATATATATATATATATATATATATATATATTCAATCTTGGATTTATATTTCTATTTTACATGAACTTTGATACTCATATACAAGTAAATCAATCCCCAAAACCAAGGAAATGAATTCTTTCGAACAATAAAATTATATATTATAAATTATCAAAAAGGCTATAAATAAACATTATAAAATTATAATAAATCAAATAAATGTTTAAAATGTTTTTAGTTAAATTATTAGTGAATATAATTTCATTATCTAGGATGTTAAGTACAAGTGAAAAATACTTTTAGACGTAAGGTAAGTATTTTCTCATCTCACTTTTATTTCCATGATATATACCTTATTCACTACAATTTATTGTGTGTTTTTTATGTTTATTGAACATTTATAAATCATATAGTTTTTATATTCATCTTTATGGTTTTAAATTTTTCATCTAAGGATTAATGATTTTAAGGGGAATATAGTTCGACTGTTTTCACAATATTAAGGGTTTCTTCCCAAACCTCGATTTTTTCCATCGGGTAAAGATATATTTATCTTAACCAAATTTAATTATTCATTATATTTATATAAATATTATAAATTTTATTTACATGTACCAAACTCATGTATCTATACCAGTTCATCTTTCTTTGATGGGTAAGTACATGTTTTATAAGGATCCATTTTCAATTATTCCCAATAAGAAAACCCAATTAAAGGGAACTTCTAGATTATTTACAGATTTTCAAGTACCATCAATAATTTTTTTAAGAAACCCTTCTTTTAATAAAATAAATATCTTTTTTCATGAAAAACTATTTTGGCTCTTTTCTAGTTTTATACAAACTAGTGTGACAAATATCAATTATTTTTCTAAAATAAATATTATTTTAAAAGTAAAATGAGTATTTCCCTCAAGAATTCATCAATGGTTTTGTTAGATTATTTTTATCTATTTCAAAAACTATGTTGAGAAATATGATTTTTTGAGATTTATCTATTATTATTATCATGTAACATATTTTATTAAATGGTTTTTGATCAGTTCGACTATGGATGTACTATCTCGATACCATTCACCATACTAATCAGAATGGTTAGTGGTTATGTTTTCATATTGGGGAAAGTTATTTACATTTAATATATATATATATATATTTAGTTCATGTTTCACCCTATTTATAGGAGAAATGAATTGGATTTTGTAAGTGATAGAAAGGGCCCACTATATCCCTCGATGCATCAGTTGGTCTCACGAGACAGACTAGAATGGGTTTTGGCCAAGGCCTTACCCATTTTTGTAGACTTCTTTTCCATGGCCTTGATAGAATATTTATGATGTCCAAAATTATGAATTAACTCATTATGATATTAGTAATTGGTAATCCATGTTATTATTTGACTAGTAGAATAACAATGTTTAAGTTTCATTCTCATATGATAATTTATATGGAATTATTTAATCATGTTTTATTCCTTCCATATTATGCTCAAGATTATGTTTTATTAGAATGTGTTTTTAATTATTAATCACACATTATTATTTATGTTTATTTATGATATATTTTATTATATTACACAACCTTATTAATCATTTGAGATCGCACCTTTCTTATGTTGCGAAAATGAATATTATGAATGACTTGCATGTATTATCTAAAAGTTTATGAGTGTTTTCAATGGAGTTTCTATGTTATATTCCATTTTATGTTGAAATGTAAAGTTCATATATTTAATATTGCTTCCAAAATTACTAAACTATTCAGTCCTTGAGGATTCAAGTCCAATATCTAAGCCAATGAATTAATGTAAGGAACCGAATCTGGGCTATTGGGGCGGGGGTCTTTAAACTTTTTATTAGGGTGAATTTAGTTGAAAACATAGGCACTAGATTTAGAAAAAATAGATTAGGGAAGATATAATTTGAGGATAAGAATATAAGAACATAATAGAATTTTGTTAAGTTAGATATTTTGTAGGTATTCTTAGAAATACATCTCTGTATGGATACTACAAGTAGACATGGTTCTAGAAAAGATGTACCTAGGGGAAATTACGCTAACAAGGTGCCCCGGATCTGACTTAGTGTAACTTGGTACACAATAATGGGATTTATTTCATATAAGGCCCCAGCCTTAAAACATTACTATGTCTTGAGTTATGTAAGGAATTATACATTGAAAATCTTTTCAACTTTATAGTTTTATAGAATTAGGCCATAACTATTACATTAAGTTTCAAATATTATGAAGTAGGCACTTATACTCTTTGTAATAGCCCGGACCTCTCCGGTCCATTACTTAGTGAAAATGTGGTGTTGGAGGTGTTCCGGGAGGTCAAGGTGAGTTATCCCCAACACTTTTCCAAATTTCCAGTTCTGTGAACAGTGTTTCCAGTTTTATAAACAGTAACAGATCGGTCTCACAGATCGATCTGACAGATCAGTCTGACAGATCGGTCTGACAGATTGGTCTCACAGATCGGTCTCACAGATCGGTCTAACAGATCAGTTTCATAGATCGGTCTCACAGATCGGTCTGACAGATCGGTCTCACGGATCAGTCTGACAGATCGGTTTCACATATCGGTCTGACAGATCGGTCTGACAGATCAGTGTCACAGATCGGTCTCATAGATCGGTCTCACAGATCGGTCTGATAGATTGGTTTCACAGATTGGTCTGACAGATCGGTTTCACAGATCGGTTTGACAGATCGGTTTCACAGATCGGTCTGACAGATTGGTTTCACATATCGGTCTCATAGATCGGTGTCACAGATCGGTCTCACAGATCGGTCTCACAGATCGGTCTGACATATCGGTTTCATAGATCGGTCTGACAGACCGGTTTCACAGATCGGTTTCACAGATCGGTCTGACAGATCGGTTTCACAGATTGGTTTCACAGATCAGTCTGACAGATCAGTTTCACAGATCGGTTTCATGTACAGTAACAGTGGGTGGACAGTGTTTCCAGATTCCTACAATTTTGCCCCTTTTTGATGTTTCCTTTGACGTAAAATACTTTTAAAGCCTTATTTTAAGGGCTCTTAAGGCCGTTTCAAATGCCATAAATCCTATATTAATTATTCCTAAGGCTGGGATGTATTTACTTTGTCAAACCGTGTGGGTTAATGTGATCCGTTTTTAATGGAGAATTAACTGGATCTTAAACTGTCGCCCCATTAAATATTAAAAAAGGGATGAGATATCATTCTCCCTTGTTCATTCCCTTTGTTCTCATCTAAGAGACGCTAGAACCTTTCAATCATTCCCGTAGGAGTTTCACAATAAATCTTTACTCCTAGGATTGGTTCTGCTCTATTTTGGATGCAACCGAACTGTGTCGGTCAATCTTCCCAATAAGGTATGTTTTATCGTCGTTCCTTTGGGGATCATATTCTCTTGTTTCTCCCTTTCATATTATGCCATGTAATTTCCAAGATTCTAATGGGTTTTTCTTGGGTTTGGTTGGTACTGTTGTTCCGTGGCATCCTCCAGTGGATGCAGTTGTCGTGAGAGGAGAATTGTGACCCGTTGTGTGGAGAAAGGATGTCAAGAACTCTTCGAGGTAGGGGATTCATGGCTTCTCTAATTGTATATGTGCAATCATAGAATTAGCATGATTTAGTGCTTTGGATCACAATGAAATTAAACTAATTAAATACTTGAACCGGATTAAAATAATTTGTTGATCGCATGTTGTTGCTTTATATCATGATAACGGTTTGCCTCATGTTTTTCTAGATAGAGTGATATCTATGATTTCTTTGATTTTTTGTTCGTTCATGATAGAAATTGATAATGAACGTAAAGCCGGAGTTAATTGTTAATTAATTGGCTAAAGATAAAGAGGAATATAAATTAATCTGGTTATTGCCGTTGTTGTAGTTGTTCTAATTTGAGGATAACCAAATTAGGGAAGTAAGCATGGTTATTTAATTGTGATAGCTTACTGATTAGGTATCCCGTAATTGGAACCTACGAATAACAAATCTACTAATTCAATATGGATTAATGAACAAATTGTGTGGGAATTTCTAAAAGGGTTCTGAGTTACCCTCTTATTTGTTAAAGGGTCAAGAGCCCATGGTTGTGACTGTTGTTTTCATGCTTCTTGTGCTGTGATGTGAGCCTGGATGGCTGTTGTGATATGTGGAGGCATAGAGGCCTTGTGGTTGTGGCAACAGATAACGCCTAGAGTGGCGAGATGCATCGGCTTATGCATGTGGGTGTCATGGAGGACACCTGGGGTGATGGAATGGGATGGATGTGGTTGCTGGATGCTTGTGGTTTTCTTTTAATGTTAATCTGCTTTGCTTTTCCCCACTGCTCAAGGCAGCTGGTCTTGCTACCCTTCTTCCGAAGGAGGCGAAGACGTGTGGGGTATGCCACGTGCTTTCCATGTTTAGCCTCTCAAGGGAGAATGGGTCTATGCTCTTTCTATAGGCGACAAAGACTCGACGGGTAGTATATCAACTCACCGTGTTGAGCCTCCTTTGTGTTTAGAAGAATAAGATGCTTTTCTAGAATGCTTGGGAATATGGAAAAGTAATTCTATAATGAATGTTTGATTAAATGGTGAAAATCCACGGGGATGGAGATACTAGAATTTAAAGGTGATGTGAATCTTAAAAGGAGCAGTTGATTTTGAATGTGATGCCAATTCAGTTTAATGAGGAAATGTTCATGCTTAATTAATGTTTAAAGAATTAATTAATGTACAGTGGAACTGATAAAATGAGAATGGAGTAATATAATAAAGCTCTTCAAATGTTTGTGTGCTTATAGGATACCTAGTCTTAGAAGTAGCATCGTGGAGTCTGAGAGACGTTAGCTACAGTTGTATCTAAGACTAGGTAATGCCCATAGTGTGGATGTGAGTTATATATATATTCTGTACTTTTTGTGTTTCTATACGTTACTCCACCCTGTCGGTAAGGGAAACTGACACCCAGAGGATTCTGAGCCCTGGGGGGGGGGGGGGGTGTTTTCCCCAACATTCTGATGGGAGGTTGAATGGTTGACTACCCCCTTTGACCCCGCTCTCTTCTCTTGGTAGATCTTTGTGCTGGTAGGTACACTGGTTAGTTTTACCCATATATGTGTGTAGAGGGCTGTAATGGCTTGTGGTTATTTCAGACACATATATTCTGGATATAGTATCCTATGGACTACTATAGGTGTTACGTGTATAGGCTGTGATGGCTTGAGGACCCCTATTCGGTGTATGGGCTATAATGGCTTGAGGTGTAATACCCGATGCATGATACACGTTATGGGGGCTGTGGTGGCTCCCGGAACATACCCGGTTGCTTTTGGTTGTGAGTATGGTGTGGTGCTTAGCCTAGGTGTCTTCGGGCAAGCCTTTGTGGTGCACGAGGTGCAGATTGTGGAGTTTAGCCCAGGTGTCTGCAGGCAAGCCTTTGGAGAGAGATGCACAGGACGTATGTCGTTGGGGAAAAGTAGAAAACCGGTGGGGAAGTAGTAGCGGGGCACCCTTGATAATCTTTACTATATGCTATATTCTTGTATGAGTTACTTGGTGAGAGTAGCCATGGTGAGTTTGGGAACTTAGTATACCTGTTTAGGTGACGAGTTAGTTTCACTTGTTGTTCACTAGGCTTTAGCATGCTTTCTTTACTTTTGCACGAGAGGCTTGGGGAGGATCCTACTGAGTATACTGTTATACTCACCCTATGTATATATAAACTGTTTTTCAGGTCACCTGGAGCAGGTTTGAGAACAAGATGGTTACTACTAGCTTGTGGTTGGAGGAGGAGCTATTCGGGCTTGTGGTCGCTGCCGTTTTACTTTCTTTTGGGTACTTTTAGTTTCCCATTTCAGTTGTAGTACTTTTGCATGACATTTCTTATATGTACTTGGGTTTCTTTTATATTTCAGTTCTGAGTTGGAAGTGATTGGAGTCTATTCTATCTCTCTCTTCTGCATGTGTTCTCTTAGAGGGTAATGCCTCCCATTTGTATGTTTATTATACCCTTGGTGCTAGTCGCCAACCCGGGGCCTACTGGAGGCAGGACTCGGGGGGTCATTATCTCTCTTCTCACATTGCCGACCCAGGAGGGGTACACTTTGTGGGGAGGGGGTCGTGACAGAGTGGTATCAAAGGTCTGGTTGAGGGATAGAATGGAGTTTAGAGTTAGGCATAGGTTAGGATGCATGGGATGGTAGGGCAACAACGTCATTCATGTTTAACAAGTGGGGTAAACATTGGAGACCAGCAGAGACATAGGCGTTTAGGGCCCCCTATGATCTGTTGCACAGACCTTTATGTTTACGATGACTACTAAACAAAGTGATACTGGTTGCAGGGTAGAGACCTAGGAAAGGATCATGCATCATTATTCTTTGCGCCTGTGTTTGAATGGGTAGACCTTGGGATATGTAAACTATAATTAATAAAACAAAACAATTAATTAATTAATGTCGAATCTTCCATATTCCAGGCTTAGGAGCTCTAACAGTTGTTATTTCACAGGTATGGCTCCAGGTCGACGTCCTCGTCAGGTTTGCGCAGAAGATGCCCAGCAGGGTATTCCAGCAGTTCGCCGCCGGGTAGAGGTTGACGGCGATGACACTTGGAGGAAGACACTCCGAGAGTTTCAGCACCAAAGTCTACAAAAGTATGAGGGCTCCGTTTCAAATGCAGTCACTGAAGACTGGTTGGAGGAGGCCGAGATAGGCTTCAGTTCAATTCATGCTCGGAAGGAACACTGGGATTCCTTGGTTGTGACGATGCTGCGTGGAGTAGCGAGGCAGTGGTGGTTCTTGTTCCTCGAGGATCGTGAGGAGTCAGCGATCTCATGGGAGGAGTTTCGAGACAGGTTTAGAGTCGAGTTTCTTTCTTCGACTGCGAAGGCATCCAGTCTCCAGGAGCTTCTTATCCTTCGACAGGAGAGATCCAGTGTTCGAGAGTTTGGAATCCATTTCAGGAACCTTCTACGATATGATTCAGACCTGTTACCAGATGAGGAGGCCAGTGCGAGGCATTTCGAGGAGGCTTTGCATCCAGAGATCTAGCACCATGTCAACCCATTTATGCTAAAGACATATCTTGAGGTGCTGGTGAGGGCAGAGGTTGTTGAGAGGAATTTGGCTAGGATCGGATCGTCACGAGAGGGGAATCATCATGATTCCTCACGAAGCAAAGCTGTGGTATGAGGATCCCGGTTTTCAGGGAAGAAGAGTTTCCATTCACCTGGGGGTAGGTCCCAGCCCTTCCCATCTCGTTTCCCAGGAGGCAGGAACTCTCAGGCCTATGCCAAGGGATTAGGCGCTTGTTTTTCTTGTGGTGGTCGTGGTCATCAGCAGCGGGAGTGACCGACTTTTCAGAGTAGTCATCGTGCACCGGGCGCTCCGCTCCAGGTTCCTCCGTTGAGGCAGTTCCAGCCGAGGCAGCAGCAGCAGGTTGCACTAGCTTTAGATCACCAGAGGGTAGATGGAGAAGGCAGAGGACAACCCCATGACACTCCCTGTCCTCAAAGAGCAGAGTGCGGTCGTGGTGGTGGTCGTCATCAGGGTTAGAGAGGCCATGGAGGAGGTCGTGGTCAGCTTAATGCTCTAGCGTTGCCAACCCCAGGCGAGCCATATGTCGTTCGAGGTACTCTTTGCTTGTTTTATACATTGGTGTATGCCTTGATTGATTCAGGAGCAACACACTCCTTCATATCACCTACCCTTGTCCATGCTTTGGGACTTGAGTTAGAGAGGCTTCTAGTGCCCTTGGCGTTGACTATTCCAGTTGGAGGTTGAGCCGACTAGTTTGAAGTATGTAGAGACTGTGAGCTAGTGTTGGGGGTAACACCGCTCTTGGGGAGATTTCCTATGTTTAAGAATACAACTATATGATGTCATACTCGGCATGGATTGGTTGTATTCGGTGCAGGCTATTGTGGATTGCTACAGGAAGAAGGTCGTTTTCTTTGATGCAGATGGAGAGAAAGTGGTGTTTGTTGGTGAGAGAGATCCTCGGATGAGTCATAGATGAGTTCCATCCTTATCATCCATGATGACTGGGATGATGCTGAGTTCTTCAGAGGTTCAATAGTTGGTGTTTCCTAGGGTCGTAGAGGAGTACCCTGACGTCTTTCCAGAAGAGGTTGTATCCTTACCCCCTCGACGAGAGATCGATTTTGGGATCGAGCTACATGTAGGATCGTCTCCTATCTCTATGTCTCCATATAGGTTGGACCCTTCTGATTTACGAGAGCTATGTATTCAGCTTGATGGTTTGTTGCAGTGCGGTTTTGTTCGGTCAAGTGTGTCACTGTGGGGAGCACCAGTTTTGTTTGTGAAAAAGGCTGATGACAGTTTGCGGTTGTCTGTCGATTATCGTCGATTAAACCAAGTGACAATAAAGAACCACTATCCTCTTCTGCGGATTGATGACCTATTCGATCAACTGAAGGGTGCAAGTTGGTTCTCAAAGATCGACCAGCGGTCAGGATATCATCAGATGCGTGTAAAGGATGAGGATATCCCGAAGACTGTTTTCCGTTGTCGTCATGGGCATTATGAGTTTGTTGTAATGCCATTCGGCATGACGAATGCTCCAGCTATTTTCATAGGGTTGATGAATGCGGTGTTCCGTGAATTCCTGGACAAGTTTGTTGTGGTTTTCATCGACGAAATCTTTGTGTACTCCACATATGAAGAAAAGCATGCAAAGCATCTACGAGCCGTTTTGGGAGTTCTTCGCCAACATCAGTTGTTTGGGAAGTTTTCCAAGTGTGAGTTTTAGGATCGAGACATTCGTTTCTTGGGGAATGTTGTGTCCCAACAGGGAGTAGCTGTGGATCCGTCGAAGATAGAAGCAGTGGTGTCTTGGGCAACCCCCAAGACCGTGTCAGAGGTGTGAAGTTTCCTTGGTCTCGTAGGCTATTATAGGAGGTTTGTAGCCAATTTCTCCTGAGTTGCGACTCCTATGACCGCTTTGACTAGGAAGGATCAAGCGTTCATATGGACTGATTAGCTTCAGGCAGCTTTCGAGTATCTAAAGGAGAAGTTGGTAAGTGCTCCTGTCCTTTGTCTTCCAGCGGAGGGAGTCCAGTTTGATGTTTTCTGTGATGCTTCACATCTGGGGCTAGGCTGTGTTCTCATGCAGTAGAGGTCAGTTGTTTCTTATGGGTCTCGGCAGTTGCGTCCCCAGGAATGCAACTATTCCACCCATGATCTTGAGTTGGCATCCGTGGTGTTTTCTCTGAAGTTGTGGAGACATTTCCTCATTGGTGAGCACTTTTTGGTTTTCACCAATCATAAGAGTTTGGGGTTTGTTTTCTCCCAACGTGACTTGAACTTGAGGCAGCGTTGGTGGATGAAGTTCTTGCAAGAATACGACTTTGAAATATCATATACACCAGGAAAAGGGAATGTTTTAGCCGATGCACTAAGATGAAAGTCACTTAATAATGTTGTGCGTGAATCTGGTGATTCCTGGAGAGTGATGTAAGAGCTATCATCTTTGCATCTTGATATGGGAGAAGTTGGGGGTAGAGGTTGTCTTTTCCAGATGACGGTGCAGTCATCCCTGATTCAGAAGGTGGAAGAGTCTCAGTTGGGTGATCTAGAGGTCGATGTTTGGAGAGACAGAGTTGTTTGTGGTGAGGCCCCTGATCGTTGGTCGGAGGATGAACAACACCAAGTGTTGTATCATGGAAGGATTTTTGTTCCCTTGGCGATGCACGAGATGGTTCTCTGAGAGTTCCATAGTTCACCCTTGGCAGTACATCCTAGTGTGACAAAGATGTACTGATCCTTGAGGAGTCAGTTTTGGTGGCCTGGGCTGAAGCGTATGGTTGTAGAGTGTGTGTCTCGTTGTTTAGTCTGCCAGAAGGTGAAGGCCGAACACCGTGTTCCTGGTGGTCTTCTCCAGCAATTAGATATTCCTCAGTGGAAGTGGGAGGACATCTCAATTGACTTTCTTATAGGTTCACCTCGAGCTCCGGGAGGACATGATGCTATATGGGTGGTAGTGGATCGTTTAAAAAAGTCGGCCCACTTCATAGCGATCAAGGAGTCGAGATCAGTGAAAGTTTTGTCGAGGCATTATCAAGGGGAGGTGGTGAGACTTCATGGAGTTATTAGGATGATCATTTCTGATCGAGATCCTCATTTTACCTCCAGGGTGTGGAGAGGTCTCCAGCATGATTTTGGCTCTCAACTGTGCCTTAACACTGCTTTTCATCCTCAAACGGATGGTCAGACAGAGCGAACCATCCAGACTCTTGAAGAAATGTTGCGCTCTTGTGTTCTTGATTTTGGAGGTTCATGGATGAAGCACTTACCCTTGGTAGAGTTCGCTTATAATAATAGTTTTCACTCTACCATCGGTTTGGCGCCGTTTGAAGCCTTGTATGGCCGACCATGCCGTTCTCCGTTGTGCTGGACTGGGGTCGGAGAGTTAGCAATTCTCGGACCAGAACTAGTGCAGAATACAACAGAGATGGTTCAGGTGAATTGTGAGAGGATGAAGATAGCACAAGATCGTTAGAAATCATATGCTGATCAAAGAAGGAGACCCTTAGAGTTTATTGTTGTGGATCATGTGTTTATGAAGGTGACTCCCTGTCATGGGCAGCGAAGGTTTGGTCGTGGAAGTAAGCTTTGTCCCCGGTTTGTTGGGACTTTCGAGGTGTTAGATCATGTTGGAGCTGTGGCGTATCGAGTAGCACTTCCTCCTAAGATGAGTCAGATACATGATGTTTTCCATGTATCACAGCTCCGTCGTTATCTTCATGATGAATCTCATGTTATCGATTGGGGAGAGATCGATTTTGATGATGATTCAACCTTCGAGGAGCGACCTGTGGAGATCCAAGACCGCAAGGAGAAGGTGTTGCGTGGGCATTATATCCCCTTAGTTCGTGTCTTGTGGCGACACGGTGGCATGGAGGAGAGTAACTGGGAGCGTGAGTCACAAATACGTGCTCAGTACCAAGAGTTGTTTAATGTTTAACTCTTTTCATGTATTGTTGTTTCCTTTACGATTAGACCTTTCATGTTTTATTTATGTAACTTTGATGTGATGTTATGATTGAATTGTTTGGGTATGGATTGTTTGTTTCCATACTATCGTATGTCATAGTTTTGTTCCAGCTTTCGAACAACTCATGGTGGTTTTCCCCTGAGAGGTATCTTATAGGGTGGTTGTTCGGACCCCTCTTTTCTTCTGGGTTGGTTTTTAATTCTCGAGGACGAGAATGTTTTGAGAGGTATCTAATGTAATGGCCCGGACCTCTCCGGTCCATTACTTTGTGAAAATGTGGTGTTAGAGGTGTTCCGGGAGGCCAATGTGACTTTTCCCCAACACTTTGCCAAATTTCCAATTCTGTGAACAGTGTTTCCAGTTTTATGAATAGTAACAGATCGGTCTGACAGATCAGTCTGACAGATCGGTCTCACAGATCGGTCTCACAGACCGGTCTGATAGATCAGTGTCACAGATCGGTCTCACAGATCGATATGACAGATCGGTCTCACAGATCGGTCAGATAAATCGGTTTCGCAGATCGGTCTGACATATCAGTTTCACAGATCGGTCTGACATATCGGTCTGACAGATCGGTTTCATAGATCGGTCTCACAGATCAGTTTCACAGATCGGTCTCACAAATTGGTCGCATAGATCGGTCTGACAGATCGGTTTCACAGATCGGTCTGACAGATCAGTTTCACAGATCGGTCTGACAGATCGGTTTCACAGATCGGTCTCATAGATCGGTTTCACAGATCAGTCTCATAGATCGGTCTCACAGATCGGTCTGATAGATCGGTTTCACAGATTGGTCTGACAGATCAGTTTCACAGATAGGTTTCACAGATCGGTCTGACAGATCGATTTCATAGATCGGTTTCATGTACAGTAACAGTGGGTGAACAGTGTTTCCAGATTCCTACAGTTTTGCCCCTTTTTGACGTTTCCTTTGACATAAAGTACTTTTAAAGACTTATTTTAAGGGATCTTAAGGCCGTTTCAAATTCCATAAATCCTATATTAATTATTCCTAAGGCCATGATTTATTTACTTGGTCAAACCGCGTGGGTTAATGCGATCTGTTTTTAATGGATAATTAACCGGATCTTAAACCGTCGCCCCATTAAATCTTAAAAAAGGGACGAGATATCATTATACCTTGTTATTTCCCTTTTTTCTCAACTAAGAGATGCTAGAACCTTTCAATCATTCCCGTAAGAGTTTCACAATCAATCTTTACTCTTAGGATTGGTTCTGCTCTGTTTTGGATGCAACCGAACTGTGTCGGTCAATCTTCCCAATAAGGTATGTTTTATCGTCGTTCCTTTGGGGACCATCTTCTCTTGTTTCTCCCTTTCATATTATACCATGTAATTTCCAATATTCTAATGGGTTTTTCTTGGTGTTGGTTGGTACTGTCGTTCCATGGCATCCTCCGGTGGATTCAGTTGTCGTGAGAGGAGGATTGTGACCCGTTGTGTGGATAAAGGACGTCAAGAACTCTTCGGGGGTAGGGGATTCATGGATTCTCTAATTGTATATGTGCAATGGTAGAATTAGAATGATTTAGTCCTTTGGATCACAATGACATTGAACTAATTAAATACTTGAACTAGATTAAAAGAATTGGTTGATCGCATGTTGTTGCTTTATACCGTGATAACGGTTTGCCTTATGTTTTTCTAGATAGAGTGATATCTATGATTTCTTTGATTTGTTGTTCGTTCATGATAGAAATTGATAATGAACGTAAAGCCAAAATTAATTGTTAATTAATTGGCTAAAGATAAAGATGCATGTAAATTAATCTGGTTATTGTCGTTGTTGTAGTTGTTCTAATTTGAGGATAACCAAATTCGGGAAGTAAGCATGGTTATTTAATTGTGATAGCTTACTGATTTGGTATCCCGTAATTGGAACCTATGAATAAAAAATATGCTAATTCAATATGGATTAAAGAACAGATTGTGTGGGAATTTCTAAAATGGTTCTGAGTTACCCTCTTGTTTGTTAAAGGGTCAAGAGCCCGTGGTTGTGACTGTTGTTTTCATGCTGCTTGTGCTGTGATGTGAGCCTGGATGGCTGTTGTGATATGTGGAGGCATGGAGGCCTTGTGGTTGTGGCAACAGATGATGCCTAGAGTGGCGAGATGCATCCGTTTATGCATGTGGGTGTTGGGGAGGACACCAGGGGTGATGGAATGGGATGGATGTGGTTGCTGGATGCTTGTGGTTTTCTTTGAATGTTAATCTGCTTTGCTTTTCCCCACTACTCAAGGCAGCTGGTCTTCCTACCCTTCTTCCAAAGGAGGCGAAGATGCGCGGGGTATGCCACATGCTTTCCGTGTTTAGCCTCTCGAGGGAGAATGGGTCTATGCTCTTTCTATTGGCCGAAAAGACTCGACGGGTAGTATATCTACTCACCGTGTTGAGCCTCCTTTGTGTTTAGAAGCATATGATGATTTTCTAGAATGCCTGGGAATATGGAAAAGTAATTCTGTAATGAATGTTTGATTAAATGGTGAAAATCCACGGGGATGAAGATACTAGAATTTGAAGGTGATGTGAATCTTAAAAGGAGCAGTTGATTTTGAATATGATGCCAATTCAGTTTAATGTGGAATTTTTCATGATTAATTAATGTTTAAAGAATTAATTAATGTACAATGGAACTGATAAAATGAGAACAAAGTAATCTAATAAAGCTCTTAAAATGTTTGTGTGCTTATAGGATACCTAGTCTTAGAAGTAGCAGCCTGGAGACTGAGAGACGTTACCTGCAGTTATATCTAAGACTAGGTAATTCCCATAGTGTGGATGTGAGTTATATATATATATTCTGTACTTTTTGTGTTTCTATACGCTACTCCACCCTATCGGTAAGGGAAACTGACACCCCAAGGATTCTGAGCCCTGGGGGGGTGTTTTCCCCAACATTATGATGGGAGGTTGAATGGATGACTACCCCCTTTGACCCCGCTCTCTTATCTTGGTAGATCTTTGTGATGGTAGGCACACTGGTAAGTTTTACCCATATATGTGTGTAGAGGGATGTAATGGATTGTGGTTATTTCACACACATATATTCTGGATATAGTATCCTATGGACTACTATAGGTGTAACGTGTATAGGCTGTGATGGCTTGAGGATCCCTATTTGGTGTACGGGCTATAATGGCTTGAGGTGTAATACCCGTTGTATGATACTGGTTATGCGGGCTGTGGTGGCTCCCGGAACTTACCCGATTGCTTTTGGTTGTGAGTATGGTGTGGTGATTCGCCCAGGTGTCTGCGGGTAATTCTCTGTGGTGCACGAGGTGCAGATTGTGGAGCTTAGCCTAGGTGTCTGCGGGCAAGCCTTTGGAGAGAGATGCACATGACGTATGTCGTTGGGGAAAAGAGAAAAACCAGTGGGGAAGTAGTAGCAGGGTACCCTTGATAATCATTACTATATGCTATATTCTTGTATGAATTACTTGGTGAGAGTAGCCACGGTGAGGTTGGGAACTTAGTATACCTGTTTAGGTGACGAGTTAGTTTCACTTGTTGTTCACTAGGCTTTAGCATGCTTTCTTTAATTTTGCACGAGAGACTTGGGGAGGATCCTACTGAGTATACTGTTATACTCACCCTATGTATATATAAACTGTTTTTCAGGTCACTTAGAGCAGGTTGGAGATCAAGCTGGTTACTACTAGCTTGTGGTTGGAGGAGGAGCTGTTCAGGCTTGTGGTCGCTGCCGTTTTACTTTCTTTTGGGTACTTTTAGTTTCCCCTTTCAGTTGTAGTACTTTTGCATGACATTTAACATATGTACTTGGATTTCTTTTATATTTTAGTTCTGAGTTGGAGTTGATTGGAGTCTATTCCATCTCTCTCTTCTGCATGTGTTCTCTTAGAGGGTAATGCCTCCCATTTGTATGTTTATTATCCCCTCGGTGCTAGTCGCCAACCCGGGGCCTACTAGAGGTGGGACTCGGGGGGTCATTATCTGTCTTCTCACATTACCGGCCCAGGAGGGGTACACTTTGTGGGGAGGGGGTCGTGACACTCTATCAATTTTTTTTCACAATAATAAAACTCCTTAAATAATACAAGAATTATTTTCTTGATATAAATCTTCTTGAATTCCTCCTTTCTATTAACCTTCCTTCTACCCTGTGAAAAACATTTCAAAAACTTGGGATGAGCATAAAAATATCAGTATGGGTTATAAAATAAGGAATGAAAACATTAGTCCATCAATACATACAAATCAATAAAATCATACTTTTCAATAATAAAACATAATCTCTTTAACATACCTCATGAAATCAGAAGATTTATGAATACCACATAGAAATCATAAATCATAAAGGTAACTTGTAGCATCCATAACATACTTACATTGTAGCTTTTACAACCACATAGGGTGGTACGATGGGAATACCCATGTAGGTATCTTCATAAATCTCTTTGGAGAAACATTAAATTTTTCCTCCATCATGTTACCCAATATATGCTATTTATTTTCCTTTTAAAAACACTATGACTTGTAGAGGAATCCAAATATCCAACAATGATCGTAGTGGCAGAAAGGTCGTTGTCACCGAATACATTAAAAGAAAATATTCCTTTTTTCATTTATTAAAACCCTACATATAAAAAAGATTCTATTTGAGTGAAATTAAAAGTCAAAGGTGTTTTTATACCATTAAAATAAATTCGTGTATAAATCCAAATATGCCTCAATGAAAGGAGATTGAGACAAAGTCATTTACCTTGAGTCAGACTCATCATGTATGTTCCTTGTTCTTCCTGAATAAAAAACTTTAGTTAATTTCTATCTGATTTAGAACCTTATTCACATTTATTATTCCTTTTATATCACTTATTACCACATTATAAATATTATATAAGTATTTAAGTTAATATCTGTCATTTTGGAGATATTTGGTACCTGAGTCAAAAATTAATTTTTTATAATAAAAAATTGTCCATGTGGTCAAAAGTAAATTATCTCCATAATTGTATTCATGATTTAAATATCACATATATCTTATATATATGAATTTATAATATTCCCTAAAACTTGGATATAATAAATTAAAATTATGGTTCATGGAGACAGTAAGTCGTACGTATGCATGAATGCTACTTTCATTTCTTTTTCACATTTGAATGAAAACTAAATGATACATATGTATATTATAATTAAAATATAGTATCATATTTTATACAAGTTACATATTTTCATTAACACAATCCTTTATAAGTTCTATGTATGGCATGAATGAGTCATATCACTTTGAGGGGGCTGTAGTCTGCACTTCCTCAAATGAAATTATCGTATTTACCCATTATGGAAACCATAAAGGTATGATATAAATGAATAATAAAGAAGCATAGATAAAATAAAAATATAATATTTATCACATATAAATACAGTGACATTATAATGGCCACCACGAGAGGTGGTGCTCAAAAATTGAACAATCATCCTTTCGTGAGACAGTAGTTCGCCGTACACAGAAACAATATGTTTATATCCATTAGATGGAGGTGTATGGAATTTTAGTTAAAATATTTCTCATAAAAACATCATATTATATTTAATATACTGGTTCCGTTATAAAATAATGTAATAAAGAGAGTTTAGGGGGTTGGATAAGGAAAATAAATGGAAGAAGCTTGAGAGAAGACATTACCTTAAACCAGGTAACTCCTTTTGATTTAAGTTAAAATGATTTATTAAATTTCTTTATTCCCATGTTAAGGATTCTAGGAGTAATATATGGATCTTGGGAGCTTATTTGGGAAGATTATGGATGATCCAAGGGGACTTTAGAGGTGTGAGTAAGAGTTAGAGGTGGTGCCCTTTTATAAGAGGGAGGAGGGGCACCTATAGAATATCTTGAAATATTATTTTATTATAAATTGATTTTAGGGTTAAAAAGGTATCAAAGTAATTTATTTTATATATAAAATGATTTTAGGTCTAAAAAATCTCAACTAATAGGTTTTACACAAGTTTTGGTCTCAAGTTTAACCTCATATTATAGCTTTAACCCTTAGTTAACTAAATTGACTCGTACCTTGTCTTCTTGTATATTCATACTATATGGTTAATATTGTTACTATAAAATGACAATAAAACCAAAAGTGGTTCATTAATGATATTTTAAATATTATTTAAGTCATTTGGAATAATATTAAAATTTTAGGACTCTTATAACATTTAGTAAAATATTATTTGTTTTAAAAAACACATTTATGTCAATTTATATACTATTCAAATATTATCTTTAAAAAAACCCATAAATACTTGATTATTTTAAATAAAAATAACTAATTAAAAGATAAAAAGTCATAAACATCGCTAAAATTCATGTATATAAAACAATTATCAAAATAAATTTATTTTAATATTTATAGTCTCATTTATTTAAATCATTCATTAATAAGGTAATCACTACATCATCATTTTATCATAAATATATTTATTTATTTGATGTCTAAAAAATATAAATAAAATACATGTTGAAGGAAATCTTTTTATATTTCTAATTATTATTTATAGTCTAATTTATCATTTTTATAACCCTAAATAAAAATATTTTTAGTAAAAGATACATGTTTCTGTTATATTTTCCTTAACTTTAAATTAAAAGTAATTAAATGTCATTTTCACACGCAAGTGGCTCCATGAGGTCCCAAAATCGACCCAAGGATGCCCATAGTCAGCCATATATCATCTAATATGGTTACGACACATGTTATGATAATTTATTATTATTATAATATTATTTTTTACCCTTATTTACAAGATTTACCCTTGAACCATGGTTAATAAAATATTTACAAATGTTACTATTCATATTGTTTTAAAATAAAAGGTATATATTTAAAAAATTTTGACATCATGATTCCAAATTTGGACTCCATTTTTTCAAATTAAAAATACATATTTTTTAGAAATTAATTTAAAATTAATTCCCGTTGTCAAAACCAAAAAGTGTGTTTTTAAGAAGTAAAAACTACCAAAAGATTGACTTATGTTTGTGTCCAATTTAAAGTTGAAATTACTTCCAATGACCAAAATTGGATTAAATAATAAAAATATATTACAATTAAACTTTTAAAACAATTAAAAAGATAATGTAACAATATAAATAAATTATATGAGAAGGCATTTTTGACTTAAAATGTAGTATTTTTCACTATTCATTAAAAAATGATCTTTATTAAAGAAATACCAAAAATTTACCCAAATTAAATTTTGATGTCATGATTCAAAATAATAAGTTTATTTTGTCAAGTGGAATTTATAAAATTAACAAAAACAATATTTAAAAAGGGTTCTCCATCAAAAGGCGGTAAAACTACCTTTTAAAAATATTAGAGTATTTTAGCTTATAATTGGATTCATTCTAATTTTAGGCCTCTAAATTTTATTAGATAAATGTAAAAACATTTGAAAAAAATGTTTAATCATAATATAATTATTTCTGTATATTCCCTCTAGTACAATAGCTAGGCGTTAACTACCATTTAGAATAATAATATTATATTTTTATTATTTATAGTATGACTCAACATTGTTTTCAAAACAAGATTTCAGAGAATCCCATTGTTGCATGTTGGGTACAACATATAACATATCATACCCTTTAAAGTAAAATTAATATTTAATTAACAAATATTAATGAATTTGAAAATGTCATATTCTTTATTTACCTGGGATGTTACACTGTATACCCGGTTTGACACTCCCGAGGGATATGGTTAGGATAATTCCCATTTTATTTATAAAAAATTATGAGAGATATGAATATATAAACATAGTTAAAAATAAATATTAGGTGCTTGGTTGTAAAATTATTTTAAGCACAACCACACCACACATAGAGGCTTGAAAGTCATGCCATATCCCCCCATGGGATAACCCACCAATCAAGCCTTTATTTATTTAATACATGTCCCATAGGACCAATAGAAAAGGTGGTGGAAATGAGAAACCAAATGGGATTTTGATAACAGTGAAATATATAATGTTAATTCCCAATTAGTTTTCCCAAAATATGATTAACAACATATACCTTAACAAACATCCAAACTCACCAAACAAGAGAAGAATGGAGTTTTATAAGATCACCAATGGTGAAGATCATGGAGGAAATAAGGTTTGATTTCCATAATGCATAAAATTAGAGGGAGACGCCCAGAAAAGTGTCTCAACAGAATAAATAAATTACTTTTTTATTGCAAATAAGGACACAAAGAAAATAATTTCCACGTCAAAATGAAGATTATGATGGAAGGATATAACAATCATCCTTAGAATCCATTTGTATTTCATTGCCTTAAATGTGGGGAACCTGGGCATTACCTGAGTCAATGTCCTCTTCTCAAGGATGAACTCTAGACCATGGATAAATCTATGTTAAAATAAACGGAGGAAGTATCTATCTATTTGGGCTATTTTTAAACCTTAGTTAAAAGTCTATTTAGTGGTTGACTATATTTCAAGGATGACTATTATATTTATTTGGTAAGTTATATTAATTTGGTTTTAGAAAAGTAAAACCTGTAGGATGGGTGATAACCTAACACATTTGTCATGGCCATATGGTTTGAACCCACAACCGAAGGGTGATAAGGGATAAATTCCTACCACTAGCCTACATGAAGTCTTGGTTAACATGAATTTTTTAGTTAAACTATCTCATGGGAAAAGGATATTATGATTTTAGGGATGTTTGTTTTATCTAAATTATAACCATGAGAATGGAAAAGGATTTGGTTATTAAGTGATTAATGTTATTTCAAAAAAATTTATCTATTTTTGGAATTCAATAAGTTTTAGGTAAACAAAATATTATGAGGAATAAATGTTGAATTTTTTCTTGGATCCCAATATGATTTTATTGTGGACATATGGTGATTATGGTTATTTATTGAAATTACTAACATATCTTGGAGATTAAGTGATTTAGGAAATTAGATTTTTTTTTGAGACATTAAGAATGATTGATGTTATTTGGAAGACTATGTAATCAAATCCTTCTTATTTTTGGGTTTCAATCATAATCTATAATATTTTTAGTAAACATGGTTATTTGTTGAATGATCTATGTTGAACTTTGGGTATTACTATTTAATTTCAGCGACTAATGTTGTTTTCATCATATAAAGGTTTATTATTTTTGTGGAATTAAATTATATTGTCATAACAATTTTGGTTTTGGTTAATGAATAAAGACAAGAGGAGTAGATAATTGTACTTTTGTGGATTTTGTGATCCATATAAGATGATTATAATTCCTTAGGAATGAAAAATTCATCTTGAACATTCATTTTTAGCTATAAGGGATGATATGAAAATAGAGAGAAGCACAACCAAAGGACGAGATTATTTTTATGACATGGAAAGTAATCAAGTAAATTTTTCTGAATATTAAAATAATGCCTCAACTCTAGGAAAAATATTTTGGAACAAAAATGTTATCCATTTACTCTTCTTTCTGAGAAATCAGTTGTAATGGCCCAATGTTTTATCAATGGAAATTTTTTCCTTATAATTATGTCATATAATCAGATGAAATCAGAACACAATGAACTAATAAGTACTATGTGACCTTTAAACATAATATTTCCACTTTGGTGTTTTGAATTTTGAAAATCTGACATACACGGTTGCGATCAGTAAGATGTGTGGAGTCTGATGAGACAAACTTAATTTTTAGTGAATAGTAACCTACCTTTATGAATAGTAACCCACCCTTATGAATAGTAATATGACCCTTATGAATATTAAATCATCCAAAATAATAGTAACCTCACCCATGAATGTATAAATAGAATTTAGGAATCTTATAAGTGATAATATGATCATAGTAAAAGTATTGGTTTATTTGTAAGTCATAAATAATTAATTAATATTAATTAATTAATTTAAAAGAAAATTTATTTTACTAAAAGATGTTCATAAATTTTTTTTTTATGTTTTCTAGTTTTAAGATAACTTTATAAGACCTTATGTAATTTTTGAAAGCATTATAAAATTAGTTATAATATTAAAATCTATATATTTTCAAGTAAATTACGGTTTTATTTAAAAAATTAAATTAATCATATTTATAAAAATATTTTTGAAAAATGGATTTCACTTTTTGATTCTACACATTGAAAAAATGGTTAGGGTGAATTTTTGGGATTATTCTAAAATACATGAATTTTTTATGAATAGTAAAATACGATAATTCACAATATATGCTAAAACCTGAATTTATGCATCATGCTTGAGTCATGGATGATGTAAAAGGATATTTTTTAAAACAAACATACACATATTTGTATTTTGGTCATAATAATCATTACTAATGCTTGTCTTATGAAAAATAAATAAACTAATTATTAAAATATAAAGAAAACCCTCCTCCCCACCACTATAAAAACCAACCACACTCCCCTCTTATCTTCACTCATTTAAATCCTTGTTTATTCCCTAAATTCTTCCCAAATCTGTCCCCAAGATCCTCCCCCACGCAAAAAAGCCCTTTGTCTCCTCAAAAGACCAAATCATCTCCCCTTAAGAGGCTCTCAAGGAAGATTTAATCAAGAGGTAAATTCATATTTTCTTTTCTTTTCATGTTCATTTGTTTTCTCTTCTATCATTACCTCACCAAATATAAATGTTATGAAAACTCTAGTGCCTTACATATACTAGAATTTTTTTATGATAATGGAATTTTTTATTATCACATTTCCTTTACTCATCTTTTGTACTTGTAGTAAATACATCATCTGAGATTTGTTAATTTACCACATTTAAGGGTGATGGGTATTAAATTTCTATTACCATATTCAATTATGGCCTTGAAATAATTTTTATGGTTGAACAATATTATCAAATATGTATGCTATCATATGTTTTTTTCTTTAATCTAATTTCACATTTGATGTAAAATAATAATATAAAACAAGTTAATTATGAGAAAAATCACCAAATTAATTCAACCGTTTATCATTAATGCTTTATATAATGATTCAACTTCACTCTAAGTAACCAAATTAATTTTACAACCATGAAATATTATATATGATCACTAATTTTATATAAATTCAATTCTGGATAACCACCTTCTCTAATCATGTGTGTTTCAACATGAATATAAGTGAACCGACCCTTAAAACCAAGGAAACAAACGAACCTGAAAAATGAAATTGAACCACATAACCAACCAAAAAGGTCATTAATGAACTTAAAAAGGTTATAATAAATATTTTTGACAAATAAAAGGTTCTTTATTTATTAATTAATAAACTTTATTTGATTATTTAGGTCATTAATATCAAGTGGAGAACACCACCAGACTTAAGATAAGAGATCCTATCTATTTCACTCTTATTCAAGAATGTCCTCTATGTTATTCCATTTTATGTATAATCCCTAATGATGAGGTATGATTTAGAACCTCCCCTATACTGATATCATGATTTATAAAATATAATAAAACCCTTTACCTCAAATTAATCTCTCCTAATACACCTGATACCATGTCGATATTTCGTAAGGGATTCTACCCGAACCTTCTATATTCCTTCGGGTTTCTCTATATTTATTTTTATCCAAATGAAGTTTTATTTTAATTTTGTGTAAAAATTATAAATACTGTGTATAATCTCCAAACTCATGTTTCAAGATCCATCCCTCATTCGTTTTCTGGGATATACATGTTTTTAAGTGATTCCCTCTTCAATACTTCTCAATTAACAAACTTGTTTTAAGGGAACTTCCTGAATTCTTACTTGATTTAAAGTGCACCCAATCATCTATTTTATGACACCATTGAGTTTATAAAAATATTCTTTTTTATTATGAAAACCACCTTGGTTGACTTCTGGTTTTATATAAATGATTTTTCCCTTTTCTATTTTAAAGGTTCTACAGTATTTTCCTTAAAACCACACAAAAATGTTTTAATGATAAAATTTATTAAATAATTTTCTTACATGTTTTCACTTCTACACGACATAAGTTACTATGATAAATTTATAATTTTCCTTATGAATGTTCTTGTATAATTTTGTTCCTTTCTTTAATGGGAACTTTTATGATACACACAATTTTTATGCTTTATGACGTGATTGTGGTGCCCAGTTATATCCATGGGTAACCCTTATGTTTATGTAAGATTGATTATGTATGATTATTTTTGTGGAAATCATATTCATGAATAGTTAATATGGGTGTGACAAAATATCACTCCAATGCATTAGGTAAAGTTTAGTCTCATGAGACATTATGTGAGATGGTCTTGGCGGTTAGCCTTGGCTTGTGCTACCATGAGCGACGGTCTTGGACGTTAGCCTTGGCCTGTGATACCATGTGCAATGGTCTTGGTTTTTATCCTGGAATCATGATAAAGTCATGTTTTATGTTTCTTCCACATTACTATGAGTCCAAGTTTATAAGATTCCATGTTTATATGTTATAATTATATATGTTCCATGATTTTGGTATCATTATGTCATGCCTTCTTACCCATGTGCTAAAGCCTTATTCTTATGTATACTCCATTACTAGGCTTCTTAGCTCATCCATTTGTTCATGTTATCACTAGGTTATCCTATGCACATGTACAAGCACAATGAAAGTTAGGATATCTCTATGAATATTAAATATAAAAGTGCTTATTTAGTTCAAAGTTTACAGTCTTATGTACCTAGTATTCAAAGACACTAGACTTTACAATCCTTGGATTGTACTCTAATGTATGATGCTGCTGAAAATCATGTAATGCTATATTTAAAAGGATAGGGTCACTACAGTCAGTATCATAGGATGGTCTTGTTTTTTTGGATATTAGGAATAGAGCACTTCAGTAAAAACCTTAGGAATGAGACCAAGTATAAGAACACACCCCTAAATTTTGGTAAGTATAGAATAAGTGGGTTATCAATAAAATACATCTCTAAATGGATAAAAATAATTAGTGGTGGATTTGGCACAAATTTATCTAGGGGGAAATCCCGAAAACACCACTTTGAGCTAGACTCAAATGAGAACTGGTGCATGACAATGGGCCTTGCTTCACTCTTGGGTTGACACTTCCAGGGGATATGCTTTGGTAAATTCATAATCTCATTAAAAACCATAATTAAGGGAAAAAATATCACATAAAAATATAAGTTAAGAAATAGTACATGGATAACCTAGATTTAAACACATGGAATCACAAGTTCAGATATACTATTCACATACAAGTTTATCCGTCTATGTTCAATGTTTCGTTTTTTACATTCTTATCAGCTATGTATTAAATCCCCATATTTTTATTATCTTTTTAATAGTTAAAATATGGAAGGAGGAAGATCACAAATAACCCTTCTCTCTCTTCTTTAAGAACTATTTGGAATGATCATCTTGAAGTTATGCTCATATGACTTTAAAACCTTTTCATATATCTAAGTTACCTATAAAAATCTTTATGAGGCATCCAATATCTCTAGAATTTCACGATTATTTCAAATACCAAGTAAAATCTATTAGGGAAAATTTATCTCTCAACTTTCTTACCATGCTAAGTATAGGATGTACCATCAGAGTCTTTTCAAATTCTTCTCTTTATTTGAGAATTATGAAGCACTAAAATAGTTTCTAGATGCTGCAAAAGAGGGAGACCTCTGAGCAGCCTATATGTATCAAATTATAGATTTTTGTCTTTGGGGAAATACAAAAACTAATTTACCAGAAGCTCTATTTTGATATATTTGAAGATGAATTAGTAATACATTTTTATATAAAACACATTCAAGAAGATATTTCAAAATTATATATAAGAAATACCTTTTTAATGACTTGTCGATACTTCAATCAATATAAACCAAGATGTCTAAAGTGTTTTTGGGCAAAGGAAGTAGATGATTTTGAAAATATCATAATGTATAATTGTGACACATGAACCCTTTCAATATGAAGGTAAGGATAATTGGAATTAATGATGATGTCATTGAGGTAATAAAGGAAAAGTACCCGCACCTGTTTATAGATTAGAATGAAAAACAAAATTTCAAGTGTGAAATTTCATAAGGGGGAATAATGTAACAACCCAATATTTTATCAATGGAAATTCATTTATTATAATTATTTCATATAATCACATGAAATCACAAAAAAATTAACTATTAAGTACTGTGTGACCTTTAAAGATAATATTTCCACTTCTGTGTTTTGAATTTTGAAAATCTGACATACAGGGTTGCGATCAGTAAGATGTTTGGAGTCCAATAAGATAAACTTATTTTTTTTGGTGAATAGTAACTTACCCTTTTGAAAAGTAACCCACACTTATGAATAGTAATATGACACTTAAGAATAGTAAATCATCTAAATGAATAGTAACCTTACCCATGAATGCATAAATAAAATTTTGGCATCTTTTAAGTGATAATATGATCATAGTAAAAGTATTGGTATTTTTTTATTTTATAAATAATTAATTAAAATTAATTATTTAATTAAAAAATTTATTTTCATAAAATGTTTTTATAAATTTAAAATTTTATGTCTTTTGGTTTTAAGACAATTTTATAAGACCTTTTGTAATTCTTGAAAGCATTATAAAATCACTTATAGTATTAAAATCTATATTTTCAAGTAAATTATGGTTTTAAAAAATAAATTAATAATATTTATCAAATTAATTTTGAAAAAAGGATTTCATTTTTGGATTCTACACATAGAAAAGTGGTTAGGATGATTTTTTTTGTGAATTTTCTAAAATACTTGAATTTTTGATGAATAGAAAAATACAATAATTCACAATATATGCTAAAATCTGAATTTATGCATCATGCTTGAGTCATAGATGATGTAAATGGAAATTATTTCGGAATCACATGCATATATTTCTATTTTTTGTCACATTAATCATTACTATTTCTTTTCTTATGGAAAAATAATAAACTAATGATTAATATATTAAGAAAATCCTCCTACCCTCCACTATAAAAACCACCCAGACTCCCCTCTTCTCTTCACTTATTTTAAGCCTTGTGCCTTCCATAAATTCATCCCAAATATATCCCTAATATCCTCCCACACTTCAATAATCTCTTTGTCTCCTCAAAATACCAAATCATCTCCCCTTAAGAGGCTCTCAAGGAAGATTAAACCAAGAGGTAAATTCCTCTTTTCTTATCTTTCATTTTCCTTTTAAGTTCATTTGTTTTCTTTTATATCCTTACCTCTCCACATCCATATGTTATGAAAAATCCTGAACATTATATGTATTTTAATGTTTTTATGATAATTGAATATGTTATTATCATCTCTCCTTTACTCCTCTTTTATACTTTTAGTAAAGACACCATCCGAGATGTGTTAATTTACCATATTCAAGGATAACGTGTATTCAATTTCTATTACCATCATCAATTACGGTCATAAAACCATTTTTATGGTTGAAATAGACTATTAAATATGAATTTTATATCATGTGTTTTTCTATAATCCTTTTTCACACATGATATAAAATAATAATACAGAACACGTTAATTATGAGAAAAATCACCAAATTAATTCAAGCGTTTATCATTAGTGATTTATATAATGATTAGACTTCACTACAAGTAAACAAATTAAATTTACTAACATTTAATATTCTGGATGATCATTAATTTATATAACTTTAATTATTTACAACCACCTTCTTCATACATGTCTGTCCGAACGTGAATATAAGTGAACCGATCATTAAAACCAAGGAAACAAACGAACCCGAACAATGAAATTGAATCACATAACCAACCAAAAATGCCATGAATGAAATAAAAAAGGTTGTAATAAATATTTTAAACATAGAATAGTTTCTATATTTATTAATTAAATAACCTAATTTTATTATTCAGGTCATTAATATCAAGTGGATAACACCATCAGACTTACGGAAAGGGATCCTCTGTATTTCACTCTTATTCAAGAATTTATTCTATGTAATTCCTTTTAATGTATAATCATTAATGATGGGGTATGCTTTATCACCTCACTCATACTTACTTCATGATTTATAAAATATTATAAACCCATTTATCTCATATTAATCTCTCCTAAGTACACCCGATAGCATGTCGATATTCCGTAAGGGATTCTACCTAAGCATCCTATATTCCTTTGGGTTGCTCTATCTTTATTTTAATCCAAATGAAGTTGTATTTCACTTTTTTGTAAAACTTATAAATACTGTTTATATTCTGCAAAATCATGTTTCAAGTTCCATCTCTCATTATCTTTGGGATATATACTTGTTTTTAAGTGATTCCCTCCTCAATACTTCTAGATAAGAAAACTTGTTTTAAGAGAACTTCCCAAATTCTTACCCAATTTCAAGTAAACCCTATCCTCTATTTTAAGACACCATTGAATTTATAAAATAAATCTTTTTTATTATGAAAACCTTATTGGTTCACTTCTGGGTTTATATAAAAGATTTTTCCCTTTTCCATTTTAATGGTTCTCTAATAGTTTCCTTAAAACGACACAGAAATGTTTTAATGATAAAATTTATTAAATACTTTTCTAAATGTTGTCACTTATACATGACATCACTTACCATGATAAATGATAAATGATATTTTTAATGTCCATTTATATTTTATTTCCTTTCTTTCATGGACACTTTTATGATACACCCATTTTTTGTGCTTTATGACATGATTGTTGTACCCAATTCTTTCCACGGGTAACCCTTATATTTATGTAAGATTTATTATGTATGATTATTTATGTGGGAAAAATATTCTTGAAAAGTTAATATGGATGCGCTCAGATAATGATCTAATGAATTTTATAAAGTTGAGTCTTATGAGACGTTATGTGCGACGATCTTGGCAGTTAACCATGGCTTGTACTACCATGTGTGATAGTCTTGGTGGATAGCCTTGTCTTGTGATTCCATGTGCAACAGTCTTGGAAGTTGGCCATGAATCCTGCTAATGTAATGTTTTAGGTTGCTTACATATTACTATGAATCCATGTTTATATGTTATGATTTTATATGTTCCATTCTTTTGTTATCAGTATGTCATGACTTCTAACCCATGTGCTAAAGCCTTATTCTTATGTGTACTCCCTTACTGGGCTTGTTTGATCACCCCTTTTTTAAATTTATCACCAGGTTATCCTATGCAGATGTATGAGCACAATGGATGTTTGGAGGTGTGTATGACGATTAAATATTGAAGTGTTTATTTAGTTCCATTTTTTATGTCTTAGGTACCTAGTATTCAAAGACACTAGACTTTAAAATCCTTGGTTTGTACTCTGATGTACGATTATGCTTAAAATCATGTAATTTTATATGTAAAAGGATAGAGTCACTACATCATTAGTCTTTTAATAAATCAAAAATTTACTACTTTGTGATAGTTAACTTTATAATAACCATGTTCTCCATTACTCTCCATCAGAACATGATGGTTATATTATTCTTTTTTTTGTCTAAATTTTCACTTCAAACTAATTTTATCCTATTCAAATTCGTAGTTTTGTGGTGACCTTCACATTTCCCTTTCCCAGTTATTAAGAGTATATTTTAACCTAATTACCAATGTGGGTTCCCCACAAAGTGATTTTGAAGTACAACTATCAATTTTTGAAGTAGAACTTCAAATTGTGTGGAAAAATTTTTTTATAGGAGGGGAGATTCGAAATTCTCAAAATATTATGGTATGTCTCTTTTAAAATTTAATTTCTTCAATATTATATGTTTCACACAACACCAAGCATTAAAAAATTATACACAATTAAATATCTTTATTCTAAAATGACCATTATAACATAAATAATAAATTGGTGGGAATGAATAGTATTAATGAAATATATATATTATATATTCAATCAATTAATTTTATATTCATCAAAAATATTTTTAAAGGCATGAGATAAGAATAAATCAAATTTCATAGATAAAAGAATATATAATTTTAAACATATTTTTTATCACCTTTTAATGGTTAACTTGTTTTAAATATAAATTTTGGCACTTTTATAAATATATTTGACAAAATAAAAATTATTTTTTGAATCATAACATCATAATTTACTTTGGTTAAATATTTAGTATTGTTCTGATAAGTTTCATTTTTGTTGAATAGTAATGTGATTATTGGAATAATAACATGACCGTTAGGAATAATAATGTGGAAATTAGAACAATAAATTTAAATATGAAACTATAAATAAAATTTTGGAATATTATAAATGGTAATATGATATAATTATATCATAGTATAAGTAAATTAATCTTTTATAAATTATTAATTAAGTGTTGATATTTTTATAAAACAGAAACGTTTATTTTCAATTTTATAATTAATATAACGATTTAAAAGAAAATATATTTGCCTAAAATATACTTTTAAATTAATATATTTTTGTCTTATGATTATAATATAATTTTATGAGACAAAATTAATTTTTCAAAGTGTTATAAAAATCAGTTATAATTTTAAAATCTATATTTTTTAAAAAAATGATGATTTTAATTAAAATAAAATTTCTCATATTTAGAAATTTATTTTCATGAAATGAAGTTCATTTTTTAATTCTACATAACAAAAACACGTGAGGGTGATTTTTTTGATTTTTAATAAAATAGTTGAATTTTTGCTTAATAGTGAAATACAATAATTTATGGTATTTAACAAAATATATGAATTATGGGGTCATAGGTGATGTATGGATGACGTGAGAAAATAATATCTAAATAAAATTAATTATTTATATATATTTGGTGATAATTCTCAAACTATTCCAATTATTGAGCCAAAATAATAAATAAATGAATAAAATAATCAAAAAACACCCCTCTCCCCCTATATATACCACTCCTCACAACCTCTTCTCCTTAAACATTCCAAACATTGAGTCTTCTATAATTTATAAATAATACTCTTCACAAACCCCTTTACCACATATAGGATCATTTGGTCTCAAAAAATACCAAAACCAATCCTCTTATGGAGTTTCTCAAGGAGGAGACTTCAAGAGGTAAAAATCCTCATTCTTTTATTTTATTTTATTTTCTTTCCATAACCCCCCCTGTCAAAAGTGAAATTATAACTCCAATATATTCTATATACTGGAATGTTATTATTTCAATGGAAAATACACCATCAATTATTTTCTCCTTTTCCTTTTATTTTAATGATGAAAACATCGTTCGTGAGGTGCCGATTTACTACCTTTGTGGATGACATGTTTTGAGTTTTCAATTATTCCCTAAAGTCTAGTCATAAAAACATTTTTATTGTTTTAAAATATTATAATATATGTATCAAAAATTATATAATATTCTTTAAATAGTATAAATACATAATACTAATTAATGAAACAAAACTAGTTTGTGATGATCGAAAAACCGCCAAAACTATCTAAATGATTATCACTAACATCTTATCTATTGATTCATCCTGACCCCAAATTACCAAATGAATTATATAACCATTTAATATTATATATTTTAATTAATAACATATAAATTTAATCCTAGATATCTATTCCTATTTTAAATAAACTTTTGTACTCATATAAAAGTAAAATGATCATGAAAACCAAGGAAATGAATGCTTTCGAAAGATAAAATTGTATCTTAAACTCTTCAAAAAGACTAGAAATGAATTTTATAAAATTAAAATAAATAAAATGAATGGTTAAAATGTTTTTAATTAAATTATTAATTAATCTAATTTCATTATCCATAATTTTATGTACAATTCTACTACACTTTCAGACATAAAGTAATGATTTTCTCATCTCACTTTTATTTACGTGAGATATGGATTATTCACAACTATTTATTATGTGTGGTGTATGTATACTTAAATTTTATATTAAATATAATTAATATATTTATATTCATTTTTTTAAATGTTTAATCTTATGATTTTTGATTTTATGGGACATATGGTTCGACTGTTTGCACAATAGTAATGATTTCTTCCCAAACCTCTATTTTTCATTCGGGTTATGCTATCTCTCTCTTTACGCAAATTTAATTATTAATTATTTTTATATAATTAATATAAATTATGTGTATATTTCCCAAACTCATGTATCTATATCATTTCATCTTTCCTTTATGGGGAAGTAAATATTTTATAAGGTTCAAATTTCAATTCTTCCCGATATGCAAACCTGATTAAAGGGAACTTTGTGAATTGTTACCCATTTTCAAGTACAATCCAAAATCTTTTTTAAGAAACATTTTTTTACTAAAATCACTAATTTTTTTCATGAAAAACTAAATTTATTCATTTCTGGTTTTATAGAAACAAATATAACAAATACAAATATTTTTTCTAAAGGAACTCTTCTTTGAAAAGTAAAAAGGGTATTTCTTTCAAGAATTCCTCGATGTTTTTATTAGAGTATTTTTATCTATTACAACACATATGTTTAATATTAATACTTTATTGATATTTATCTCTTATTTATATAATCTAACATATTTTATTAAATGGTTTATTATCAGTTTGACTGCGGATGTTCTATCTTGATACCATTCACCATACTATTCAAAATGGTTAGTGATTATGTTTACAGATTGGGTAAAGTTAATTATATTTTGTATGTATATGTATTTTTTTAACCCAATTATTATGAGGAATTCATTGATCTCAGTATGTGATGGATGGGTCCTTCTATATACCCTCGATGCATCAATAGGCATCATGAGACATACTAGAACGAGTTTTGTCTAAAGCCTTACCCATTTATATAGACTTATTAGTCGAGGCCTTGATGGAATGTTTATGATGTCTAACATTATTAAATCCCTCATTAAGATATTAGTAATTTATAATCTATGTGATTATTCGACTAGTATAATATCCTTGGTTAAGTTTCATTCTCATATGATTATTTAAATGGCATTTTTTGAAAATATTTTATTCCTTCCCTATTATGGTAAAGATTAGGTTTTAATGGAATTTATTTTTAGTTACCATGAATTATTATTTTAGCTTATTTATGATATATTCCATTATATTTCTTACCCTTTATGAGAATCTAAGATCACCCATTTATTATGTTTTATTTTTCCTTAAGATGACAAGATATATATTATGAATCTTTTACATGGACAATCTAGGAGTTTGTGGGTGTTTCCAATGGAATTTTTATGTTTTATTTCCTTTCATGTTGAAATTTAAAGTTCATATATGAAATATGGATTGCAAAACTACTAAATGTATTTGTCCTTGGGGACTCTAGTCTTGTATCTATGCCAATATATTAATGTAAGGAAACTTCTCTAGGATACTAGGGTTGGGGTCTTTACACCATATACTTGATCAAGGATATTATCAAAATGATACCATACTTATATTTCTGAAGATGGATTATGTTATATCCTTCTTTTTCATAGGAATGATCAAACACTGAAATTATCTTGTCCAATAAACATCGATGTATAACCATTATTTATCATATAATGTTTTCTCTATGAAAACTCTTTGTTTCAATAATTTAATTAAAGAGTGTTCAATTGGATTCCATACATCAATTGATTGGTGAAATTATTAACCCAACCCTATATCCTTTAACTATATGGTGAAAATACCATATTCATTATTATCTTGATTGAAGGGTATTTAAATAGAAATTTATATAATATATTTGGATACCAATTCATTCACCATGAATTTATCATGGTATGATTATTTATTGAATTTTAAATTATTGTTTATGTGATTACATTTGAAAAATATATAAAACCCATTTTATTTAAATGGTTATTTATGATGTGGATAATAAAACCCATTTTCTATCAATGGGTCCTTTGAGAAATGATGAATGATTGGTTTTAGGTGGAACTCCATATTATGGATGATTGATGGGTGGGGTACATAATCACCCTCCAATATATTGGTTAAAAGTTTTAATATCATGATATATGTATACGTGGGAAAAATTTAGTCTTCTCATGTGTGGGTGTAAGTGTGCGACTCATAAAATTGATATATATGTGGGTAAGATTATGTTTTTTCAGGTGGATAGGTGCATGTTTTTGACTCATGAATTTGATGTTTCCCTATACTAATGGTTGTGGGATATTTGAAAGTTTTTATAATTTTATTCCTATTTTCATGACTATGATATATTCTCATAGATCATGTTTATTGACTCATGTTTCTAAAATCTTTTGATTCACATGTTTTGTTTTTAAATCCTTATGCCATGATTTATGGTCGATATGTTTTTGAGCATAACTTTCTTATATATATTGATTATACCCATATACTCATCTAATGACCACTTATGATCTTTTATTATTATATATTATGTTTACCCTTATTGTTCATCTAATCTCACCCATTTTTCTTTTTTCAATGGTTAGGAATAAATGTAATACATAATATTTGTCTAGAAAAGTATATTTCATGGAGGATTGGTGGAAAAATTTTATGTCTTGTTATGGATTAAGTAGTTTCTTATATAGTGTAAAACATGTCCATTTAACACAAATAACATGAGTTCTACTAGTTAAATCATTATTCCAATTCTATAAAACTATAAAACTAAAAGGTCCTTGAGTTATAAATATTTCATTATCATTTAATTATGGATGTGTATCAAATATAACGTGTACACGTTATGTTTTTTCAACAACAAATTTGAGAGTGTGGGTTTGGTTCACCTCAGCTAGTACCATAGGAGGGTTTAGATAAATTTAGAGGTTAGAATTTTTTTTATGGATATTAAATTAAGATGTTATAAATGTCATTAAGTATTTATATGTTATGGTTGATCATATTTTTAAAATGTATAAATTAATAATTTTGTTGGTTACAATAAATATTTTATGTTGTTTGGGAATTATGATAAGAGAATATTAATGAACAATTTAGGGATAAGTATAAGTGTATTGTAACATCGCAAATTTTTAGTAAGGTTTTGTGTATATTTTTTTCTAGAAATTTGATCCTTACCTGGATACTAAAATGTATATGTGGTTATCGAAAGACTAACCTATGGGAAACCACCTTGAAAAAAATATCTAAGTATCAACTAAATCATTACCCTGGTGCTTGATGAGTGGGCCTATGATTACACACCTGGCTAGACACTCTCAACAGATATTATTTGGTTAGTCACAATCTCTTTATGATCCATAAAAAATGATTTATTTTGTTAATAAATTATGTTATGGAGTATGAGATAAACCAAACCTAAAAAATCCTCAATTTAACCAAGATTGATTTAGGTTAAACTAAAATCTAATGTGATGTTTTTAGAGAGTAAAACATTTTGAGGTGGAGATTTTAATAATATAATTTAGGATTAATTATTCATCACTCACATTGTATCCTTTTTGTTTTAGTATTGTATGAATCCTGAAGGAACCAAGTAAATAATGTATAACATGGGAAATATAGATATTATCCCAATGGAAAACCTAACCAGATAAGAGTTGGAGTGAGAAATCTTGTAATTATTCCAAGACAACTATTAATATTTTTAATTAACGATTTAAACATAGTTCAAATACCAAACACACCAAAGAAGAGAAGGATGAAGTCTCATAGAAAATTGGGTTATGAATATGATGTAGGAAAGAAGATTCCATTTCCTCTATGGAAAAAATGTGTGAAGAGACACCATAGGGAATGCCTCAAAATAATTGGAATATGTTTTATCTTTGGAAAGGGAGGGAATCAAAAAATAAACTACCGAGGTAAAAATAATATTTTAGTTAGGAAATAGAAAAAAATAATGTTCATACTAAGGACCCATAGATATTTTAATGTCTAAAATGTGAAAATACAAGAACTATAAAATTCACTGTCTTAATCAAATGGATAACAAGGATGATAGGCATCAGAAAATTCCATGAAAAGGTAATTCTTATACAACCCCAACTATGGAAGTGAGTTTTGAAGATTATTTAGAGTGAGAAACATTGATTTTCCACTCAATAACTAAATTTACTATATTTTATCTTTATTCTACCCACTCTTTTGTAACTTTAATGTTTTTTAATAATATAAAAGCACAATACTAATTAATATAAGCTGTTTTATTAATTAAAACCTATAGGAGGTATGATTATTATACCTTAATTCTATATATACTCTCTAATGAATGTTTTTGTGCACTCTATAAAATCCTATTATCCATCCTTTAGTAATTTTTACAATTTTATTGGGTATAGATTGAAAATATATTCATAGATACCATGATAATTTCCAAGATAAAAAACATTATAATTTTATATACACAGTTCTCCCTCATGTGTTTGGAATAGGTCACCATGAGACCTCATGCACACCTCTTCATATGCTAGAGGTTGCTGACTATCTCTGAGGGCCTGATATGTATAGTGGGGGAGACTATACCTCATGGTACTGAAATATTAAAAACATTATAAACATTGTTAAAAAATAAATATAATCAAATATGGTAGATAAATATGGAATTTAAAAGACAACCCAATATCCCCAATCTATGAAATGTCATAATGAATATCATTCTAAAGTCATAAAAGAAAATAATTGAATGAAAGAACTAAAATAAAGACTCCCAATACCAATCTGGAACCTCATGATCAGTCCCATATCCATGATCTAGTCCCAGCTATCATGCCAAAAAATCAAGCACATGACCCCTTTCTATTTTCTATACCTACATCCGTGAAGTCTCCTCGAGTAACAAAAGGTGGACCAAAGATGGTGTGAGTAAAAATTAGTATTACATCACCAACAGTCTCTAAAATTATCTAGTATGAGTAATAGTGCATGAAATAATATGATAAAAATAGGTCTTATTTGTAAATTAAATGTAGAACATCTAAAAAAATCCACCTACCCATAAGCGCCAGGTTGACATCCAGGGTTAACCATACCTGGCTCATAACAATTCTAAGTGTATCTATTTATTCCCAAAAATTAGTTGAGTATCAGTAACCAAGGGTTCAATATAAAATTTTTATAAATTTTCAATTCAATAAAGGGATAAGGTTGATTAACATGCCTAGGTCCAATTATATATTCATCTCACAAGATACCCATGTAGAATTCCCATTCTGGGTTCCAATTACTAATTCAATTTACAAAAGACCCAAAGAAAATTCCCACACCATGGATCACTTACATATTCAATTACCAATTTCATGACTGAGGTCAAATCAATAATAAAATACGTCAAGAATAAGAAAATATCTAATATATATCAATATTCCAAAGCATTCCAAGTATCTTACCTATATTCTATTTCTACCAATTAATGCCAAATTCCAATTTTTATGCTTGTTACTAATTAATCATGCCAATATTTCAATAAGAAAAAATATTACATTACTATGACGGTTTTTCGATATCATTCTAGATTTCCATATTACATGTTAATAAATTGTCATAACTCAATTTCCAATTACTATGGTAACAATATATACCAAGATTTAATTCAATTATAAATCTATAGTTTCACAGAACAATTTTATGGTCAGTAAGTTCACACAAAATCTTGTCCAACCTAGGGTCATGGTTTACACACCTTGTAAGGGGTTTAAAGTAAAGGGTTTCATCTACCAATGAACCAAGTGAGATCTGTGGAAGGTCTAAATAAGAAAAAAAACCATAAAAGGTATTAATAGAAAACATGGTCCCACACATGGTGTACCGATGAGATTACACATGATATGCATACTAAAAACCAAAAGAAGACTTTATAAAGAAGCTTTAGACTACCAAACTCAAGAGAATAAAATATAATTCCAAGAATAAAACATCTAGATTAACATGTTACACCATGAATCCATAATTATAATGATATATCAACCACACTTGGGTTGGAAGAAGAATAATCATGGAGAAAATGGAAGAATTCATCAATTATAGAAAAAACTAACATAATTTAGATGTCCATATTGAAAAACTGAAAAAGGGATTAAAGGAAGATATTGGAGAAGTCAAGGGAAACATGAAAAACCAATACGGTTCATTAATCCCAAATTAGGGTCAAATGAGAGGATTAAAAAACAAAAAATAATTCAGAGGAGGAAATTACCTGGCTTCCACCAAAAAAAATTCCTAAAGGGAACCATCAATGAGACACTGTGATCCCACTGGCTGGCCGTACTAAAGTACTAAAATTTGGGGAATTAATATAGCCTTAAGTGGATATTTCCTCATCCACTGGCTATCCAATGTCATTACAATAACTCCTCTATTACTTTTCATTGATTACCCTTAGAAATTCCTCTCCTCCGAGCCCCCAAGTACCTCTGATGTCACTCTTTTTAACATATATGATGCTTGATTGTGGAAATTTAAAAGGATCAGAAAAAATTAAAAGAGATAAAAACCTGGATAATGGATGAGTTATTATAACCTCCCCATTATATAAAGTCTCATACTTTAGCTATTCTCCCATATATCACAGAGAGTTATCATCCAAAAACTTGATCCACCACACCTGCATATCAAACTCCCTCTCCCAGGTCTCCTCCTAAAAAACCCCATACTCCTACTACACACACACCCAATGGGAAAATATTTTCTCATGGAATATTCTCATTATGGTCTGTGATATGGATCATATTCTCCTTATAGGATGCATCAACATCAATCTCGACATCATAAACATAAATAACATGGGAAGGATCAACATGACATCTCCAAAACTATGATGCATGAATCAAATCATTCTTGGAACTATAATAATATGAAATATCCAATGGATACTCCATTAGATTTATTCTCTATAATAGTTCAAATTTCTTAGCAAACCTAGGTGCTAGTTTAATCTACTTATAGATATGACATTTCCCTAACCAAGGAAATACCCGTAAAAAGACCCGGTTACCATACTAAAATTAGATAATTTATCTCTAATTTTCAGTATAATATTTCTACCTGATAAGTGTGATTTAAAACCACTTCTTAATTTATTAAACCTAATAAAATGTATCCAGCATGATACTAGGTCCAATTATCACTGAATCACGTGGCTCTAACCTATATTGTGGTGAACAACATTTTAGTCTATATAAAAACTTGAATGGATCCATTTGGATCGATTTCTTGATAATGTTTTTATAAGTGATCTATATTAGAACTAGATGTTTCTCCCAAGAACTACTAAATTCTAGAATATAGACCCAAAACATGTCCTATATAATTTTAATTGTCTATTTAGATTGTCCATTGGTATGGGGATAATAGGTTGTTCTTAAGAAAACTTGTGATCCCATTTATTTATTAATTCTTTTCTAGATAAATTATGTAAAATGGTTTTCTCATTTAGAAATGATAATCCTTGGGAAAATATGAAATCAAACTATATATGGAATTTAAAGGTTATTCAGGTCATTAACGACAGAGTTCTCTCTGATATGTATCACCCATACAATATCATTATTTTTTGGTTTCTTGAGTAAATTTTTTACAATGACTATATTGATATCACCCACTTCAATTTCAGGATGTGTAATGGTTATAATAACCTAGTAGGCCACTAATGTTTGTACTTAAATTAATGATAGGTGAAACATCACAACATGAAGACAAATATATATTTATTTATCCTAGGCAACTGGTACTACCAAAAGTGGTCACAATACATATTTTTCAATCTGGGATGTGTTAACTATTTTGAAGCATGGGATCCACTCATTATATCCTCATTCATTCTTATAAGAACCCAAATATATCGATGGGCATGAATAATTTCATCATCGTTCATAACCTAACCTACTGGTGGATCCCCACCATATTTGATATCCCTCAGAGATAAACCCTATAGATTAGATAACTTCCTTGGCATGATCTAATTCAGAATCATGTGAGAAAAAAGGATCAACTTAAAAGTTTCTCATCCATGAGAGTCTTGAAATCTAGATGCTTATCTGAGTAATCTATCCTCTTTCACTCATCATATGATACCCACACTACATGAGTTTCTGTATTCTTACCCAAGGAATCAATAGTAATGTTTCTTTTTCTTGGAGTATATTCCATCCCAAAGTGAAAGGACTACAGATACCTGAACCACATCCTATACCAATGGTTCATGTCCTATTGTGAAAATATTTACATAAATATCCTGTAATCATTTTTAACCAACAATATCTTTCCCAATAGATAATTTCTCTAACATCTTAGAGTGTGTACCAACACAGCTAAATCAAAGCTATGGGTACTCATGCAGTCACATTTTCGCAAATCCAAAATAAACCACTTGGTCCTCTTAAATAAGAACTTATTTCAACCCAACTTATAATGTGTCTCAAAATATAGTGTACACCTTACAAAGCATAGGTAAGATTAGGATCGATGATGAGGTCATCTAAATCTTCAATTTTTGGAAAGACTCTTCATAATCATATGATAAAAAAACTCAACCCTTTCTTGGTCACACTAGACATCAATGATACCAGATGGGAGAATTCCTGGATGAATTACCAATAATAGGCCTCTAAACCGAAAATCTATGACTCTCGAAGACATTCTTAGGTCACTCCCAAGACACCAAAACTTCCACCTTCTGTAGATCAACTGAAACTCCAAATTTTATGATAAGATGGACTAAGAATGAACTTACTCAATCTAGAAATGAAATTTAAAAATATTATCATTTTGTTGATGCGATCTTAGAGTACTCAAAATAATTTCAAGATATTCGCAATGATATTACCTAGACTATAAATACACTAATATATCATCAATTAATATAGAGACACACTAACCTTGATACAGGTGGATAATCTGATTCACCAAGCCCATGAATACTTTCGGTATATTTTTTAGACCAAAATTGATTTCCACAAACTCATATAATCTATACGTGCTTCTGAAAGTAGTTTAGTGTATATTAAATTGACTCACCCTCAACTGAGGGTACTCTTAAATGAATTAAATATTAGATAATATATAGGCACCTCTTAGATGATCAAAGGGATCTTTGAAGCATAAAAGTGGATACTGGTTATTGACTGTCATCTGGTTTAACCTTTGGTTACCCACACACAAGAACAATGTTCCATATTCATTCTTGAAGAATAAAATAGTATAACCCCATGATGGTTTAATAGTTCAAATGAATCCATTATATTCTAGATCCTCAAACTACACTTTTAGCTCTCAAAGATCTAATGGTCCCATCTTGTTGGTAGGATGAAATTAGGTTTACCTCTTGACACCAACTCGATAGCAGACTCAATATCCTGCTCTAGTAGAAATATAAAGAAGTATTAATTAAATGCATCTTTGAAGAATCATACCACTAAAGGAATGGTATTATACTATGACTCACCATCATCCCAAATACGTATTGAAACCTAGGCCATTATTCAGAATAATTTATGCTAAATTGTTCCTGCATAGGAAAAATGAATATCTCATTCATTTTGATAAACATAACTATTTCCTTTTAAAGATTAAAAGGTCACTCTCCCTTGACAAAAGTTGATATGCATATGGTAAAAAAATATCAAATCCTTTCCCAAAATCGTATAAAATTTAGGAATTTCTAATAATAATAGATTTTATAGAAACTTAGAACCACCAATTTTAAAAGAAAAATCTTTATATGGATAGATATCCTTTTATTATACCCATAATAGTGTATCTATGGTTATTAACCCATCCATAATTTCCACAAAAAACCATGTAATTCACCAATTGAGTAGATATAAAGTAATATGATTCTCTGATAAAAACATAATTAAGAGTATAATACACAAGAATTACACCTATAATAGTGGAAGGACGTACATCCGGATTGGTATGAGTAGACTTCATTGCATGCAACTGACTAACCCATATACCCTAGTATCTAGCCTAAATACCCTATAATTCCCATTTCTAATCATACGTTCCTTCCTAAATCAGGGCACCACACCTCTATGCCAGCTCGTGTGACTAGTAGAATTCCAACTAGAAGTCTACTGAGGGGTAGTTGAGTCCCTTCCAAACACTAGAGTCCATTATGATCCTCTACCATCCTTAGGTTTCTGAGTTCCCCTATATAATTTCCATATTTGGACAATATTTACACATGATAAAAACTATAATAGAAGAAAGAAACACTACAAATGATTGTATACAAACATTCTACACTAATATCACTACACCTAGTTAAGGTCTTGATATGGCAGTCTACTCCCATAACTACTTTTCCCACCAATACCTTGGTGGAAATTCTCTAAGTGGTGTTTATTTATTCCTGAACATGAACTCCCTAAGTATTTTTTTAGAACTAACTGCCCACCACTCAGGGCCTCATTTAGGTTCCCTTTAGTAATGAGAGTTTCATTTCCTATTTCAGATTAGTTCTTCAGGTGTACTATGTTCACCTTAGAGCTATAGGTGGATCTATATATTCTGTGTGATGCGTGTTCTCATTAACACTCTCTTGATGTTTAACTATAAGATGATTCATAGTTATTTCTCTCAAGTTTCAACACACTCATCAGATCATAAGGTACATAACATATTAAAACTCATAAGGGGAGGAATGGGGCAACAGATAAAGATAAACACAAGGACACTTCAAATATTTTATTAAAAATTGAATTGATATGTTATAATAGATTGATTTTTTTCTTTTTATCAAATATGTTATAGAGTTTAGTACACAATTTATACAAGAATAAATTTTATATGATGTAAATATATATCCCTATCTTGAACGATGCATGTTAACAAACCTCATTACATGATATCCCATGAGTAAAATATTATAAATCAATAAAATCATTTAATAAGATTATCAGAAAAGGTTAAATAACATTACAACCCTAACTAGTGATTCCTCACAAACAAAAATCCTATCCTTGGGAACTTGGGTTTTCTCTCACACATGGGTTAGTTACTACCATGAACAACCTCATTACCATGCCTTAAAAAAAAATACTATTATCAAATTTAAAATTTCAAAATAATAAATAACAATAAAATATCTCCCTTGATAATGTCTTGTAATGTACCTAACCTTTTTCTCCCTCGTGTGACCAAAATGGGTCACCACAAGACCTTAGATATGCCTCTCCATACACCAGAAGATTCAAACTAGTAAAAGGTGTATAATAATTATAGTGGGAATACTATAAACACTTGTAAAAAAAGATAAAAAAACCAAGACATAATAATAAAATAAATATAAAATAATCTGTTAGAAAAAAAATCAATTTCCAAAATAATCTGATATCTCTAATCTATTCAATGTTATGCTAAATATTGTACTAAAGTCAAACAAATAACCAAATGAATGAAAGAATTAAAATAAATACTCATAAAACTAGTCCTAAAAATCCATGTTTAGTCCAATATATTAGCACTTTTCCCATGTATCTCTTCAACCAATTAAGTACAGGGTCCCATTCCCTTTATCCCGAATTGCATCCAAAACTTTTTCTAGGGTACCAAGCAGTGAACCGCAAAAATGTGAGTATAACTCAATAGAACAACACTAATTGTGTCTATAATATCTTAGTATGAGTAATAGTGCATACAACAATATGATTAACATATTAATTATTTATAAATTAAATGTAGAACACCAATATAAACTTTTTGACCCATGAGCTCGAGGTTTACACCTAGGGTCAGCCATACCTACTTCAACACGTTACCAGATGTATCTATCCCTAACCACAAATGAATATAGTATCAGTAACCAAGGGATTCATATAGAAATATTATAAATATTAAATTAAATATATACCCAAGGTATATTCCCATTCCTAGTGATAATTACATATTCATCTCAAAACTAAACAATGGAAAATTACTATACTTGGGGCCTATTACATATTCAGTTCATAGCAGACCTAAAGTGAATTACCATTCAATAGACTAATTACATATTCAATTACCAATTTCTTTACTAATTATAAATCCAAATTTTAATATGTCATATACAAGAAAGGTTCAAATATATTTCAATATTCAAATACATGCTAAGCTTATTACATGTATTTCATTTTGATGAATTCATATCAAATACAAATTTACATGAGAATTACTCATGAATCATTACAATCTTCTATTAATTTAAAATATCCCATTGTCATGCATTCTATTAAATATCATTTTGGATATTAGGATTAAATGAAATTTCAAAAGTTGATGTGATCACACACGATTCACATACCAAAAACTGAAATCAGTGATTTAGGAGAAACTTTTGACCACCTTCCTCAAGAGAAGAGAAGTTAATTCCTAGAATAAAATGTCTCTACCAATTAAAAAAACCATAAATACCTTAGGAAAGTGATATATCTATCACATTAGGTTTGAAAGAATAAAAATCATAGAGAAAATGGAAGGATTCATCAATCCTCAGACAAATCTAGATGTCTGGATCAAAAAATGGATAAATGGGTCAAAGGATGTCACTAGAGAAGTAAAAGAAGCATAAGATAACCCATCAAGTTAATAAATTACAAATTACAATAAAATAAGAAGATTAAATAACATAAAAGTGGATATAGGAGAAAATTATGGGGCTACCTCCACTTAAAATTCCCAAAGGGAATCGCCGGCTAGCCACTGCGATCCCATAGGCTAGCCAGGGAATTCTTGTAGCATTATTGTGCCACTTCCCCTTCTATCGACTTGTTGGTGGCACTATAGTAGCCTCATTTCTACTTTAAAATAAAATAATTTAGAATTTACTTCCTTCTAATCCCATGAGAACCTTCGATGCCACTCATTAGACCATTAATAATGCTCGACTATAGAAATTAAAAAGTTTCAATAAAAAATTAAAAGAATGAATTATCTGAATAAATGCTGGGATCTTTCAAACCCACTTAAAAATCCCAAATCAACACATAATAACCCATTGGTGTGAGGTTGATTATAAAATCCCTTTAAAAATCACTCCAAATATACAGGTCTTAAAACCGATTCATGATGGGTACTTTGCTCAAACCATTAGAGAGAAACTCAATATTAGTGATATGCCTATTATAAGTTAACATAAGTGTCCACTTGTAACACCAAATATAGTAAGGATGAAACCTCACAAAAAATTATTTCTAGATATTTTTTATCTTATATATACCCTTAGATAAAGATGTTAGTGAGTAATAATAAAAATTGTGAGGTTGAAATACATTTTAGGGGGGGGGGGGGTGATGCAATGATCCAAAATTTTTCTACATAAGTTTTCCCTTTAAATAGACACTGTATTAGTTTTATGTTTCCCATGAAACACAAAAAAAAGATCCACAATAGATTAGATAAATATCCGTAGTAAAAATTGACAATAATAAAATCAATACTAAATAAAAACATTATAATCGATTAGAAATCACAAAAAATTAAAAATGAAAACTTAATGTTTTAAAAGGGAATTTTGTATTAAAAGTAGTTTTCCTTAAATATTTTATTTTAATTTAAAAGATAAATTTATAAATTTATAAATTTTAATTTTATAAAATGAAATTAATTTTTATATTATTTATATTAAAATTGAATTAGTATGATTTTTTTATTTTTCCGAGATAAGTGATTTATAGATGAATATTGAAAAATGAATTTTTAACAAAAAATTATGGATTTTATTAATTTAAGAATATATTAGTTGGAAATATAATTTTTATTCAATATTAATTGGTTAAATATGTTTTTAATGAATAATTTTACAAAATATAAAGATATATATATATATTTCAAATTTATAAAATATTACTTAAATTTACAAAAAAGTAACATTTTTAATTCTAATAAAATATATATTTTTTATTTTATTTTAATTAATTTTTTAGTGGTAAAATTTGGTTTTATATAGATTTCAAATATTTATGATTTTTTTTATAATAAATAAATTTAATTTCTGAAAATTGGCAGGGTTGATAACTATGGATTCCAGAAAAGTTTTATGCTTGTAAGAACACTTTTTTCTAAAAAATGTTTTATGCAATATCTGCATTTTTTTCAAAATTAATGTTTCAAATAATTATAATTTTTTTTAATAAATTGTAATGATCAAATTAGTTAAAATGGTAAAATTTATTTTTGGTCATTAAAATTAAATACTAAGAATGAAAATTAATTACGACGATAAAAGTAAAAAATGGAAAAAATCATTTAATTAGTAGAAATGACCCAAAAAAAGTTTCTAAATGAATGTTTGAGGATTTAATCGGCCAAAAATTACCTTAATTTCAGCCTTTTCCCATTTTTACCCATTTATCTTTGAATATAAACTTTATATTATTGAAAATGTAAAGTGAACATCCAAAATTTCCCTCCTATTCACTTATAGGAGGGGATCCTTCCACCACCTCATGTTACACCTTTAAATTATAATTTTTCTCTAAAAATATACCAATTAATTCCTCATATAATTTGTTCCCACTTTTTTAATACTCTATCCACCATTATCTATATTAAGGACTCCATTTCTAAAGTGATTTCGAAAAACAACTCAAGCTCTTGATGCAAGTATTACCTCTTTATTAACAATTTATTTATAATATTTTGTTCCTAAATCATTTATTAACACATTAATATAATTAAATATATATTATTAATGAAACAATATGTTATTTTATAAAATTAACAAACCTTATTTATTTATTTCCATCTACAAAAAAATAAATGAATATCAATAATGCGTTTGTGCAGACTATCACATCCATGAATCAACATCTTCCATTTTTAATCACTACCTCACATGGATGGTTATAATGATGGAATTGATTAATAAATATGGTACATAAAATATATTTATGATCTTGAAATTATTTTTTTAAATTTTAATCCCTCAAATTCATTGAAAAATAAAAATGTCATCATGTAGATGTGTGAACTATCACCTCAGTGGATGACACATTTAATTTTCCTTAAAAACATAATATGAATGGAATTAAAAGTGTAATTAATAAACTTTTATAATATTTATAATATTATAAATTTTATTAAATTATAAACAATTTTCCAACTTCTTCTTATTCTATGAAAAAAACGAAAACATCATAGATGTGTATACGTGGACTACCGCCTCCAAAAAAGTGATATATTACTTTTTCCATTTAGTATTTTATTATTTATAAGAAACGTTTAAAATATTATTAAAAAACTTAATATAATCTAAATAATTTAATTTTACTTCTCTAGTAATTATATTACAACTAAATCACTCCATAATCATACATATCCTTTAATTACAACATGCCCATGTTTTTCTAATTTTTACCATCTATAAAAAATTATGGTATAAATTTATTTCATGTGTTACTATTGAAACATTATTGATAATGATATTGGATAGATATATCTATGTAATTATTTTTAATTTTAGATAACTATAATATTTAAAATTTTCTAAGTAATATTAATAATAAACGTTCATAATAAATTGATCCACCAAGAATGACCATTTCATGATACCTTTCACACATAGTGTCCATTTTGGAAACCTATGAAACTATATGAATATTATAATAATGGAATAATAAAGTATATATAACTATATAAATCTATATATTATGAAGTAATTTTACAACACCTTTGTCCATTTTAAATATATAGTAAGAGTTATGAAAAATTTGACTCAAAAAACCTTAGTATCCGACATAATCAAAAAATATATAACAAATAAAAACCTTATGATATTATATAAACCATATAATATGGAATATATATGAATAATTTTCTTAACAAAGTTTTTTTTAAAACATAATTTTATTTTCTAGGACTTTAAGTGCATGCACAAAATGAATAAGGAGCATGGTAATGGGTTCTTATCTCTGATTTAATTTCCCTAGAAATATTTCAAAATCTATAAAAAAATCAAGATTTATGTAAGAATACAAATACTTCTCCATCTAAAATATCATTCCAAATGATTCATATATAATTCATATAAAAAATCACTTTAAGTAATCTGATGTAATTTTTGAAGTGTTTAAGTTATATTGTATTTTTTTGTCAACTGAAATTATGATAACGTTTTTATGAAATGTATAAAGTTGAAGAATTTATTTTTAGAGGAATAATTGTAAAAATTATTAGTTGAATTTTTTTAATCCATATATGAAAACTATGCATGTTTTGGACATTATATGTTACATATATGGAAGATTAGTCCATCATTACTTATTAAGTTTCTCCTGATATCTCTTATGTTCAAAAGTTACTAAGTTCTAGGGTAAATGATTATAAGAATATATTGAATACCTCTGGTCATCCATATGTTTCATAAATATATAATTTTTTTAGGATTGTTTATTTTTTTTCTGAAAATTGACAAAGGAAATACTTATACATGGGATTGAAAATATTTTAGTACGTGGAATATATTTGTGAGGCTCACACTGAAATGTGAAAAAGTAAGAATCCTTTTGTAAATACATAAGACTATAATTGTTTTTGATGTTAAAAATGTGTAAAATTTAAAAACCTTACATAATATATGAGTGTAAAATTCTAACAAAAGAGTAATTGATTTAAAATTTTAAAAAATGTTAACATCTTTATTAGGATATATAAGAGAAAATTTCTTTTACTGAAGTCAATATTAAGAAACATAAGAGTCTACTAGTTAACTAAATTTTAGAAGTTTAATGTTTTCTCTATTATAATTAAGTTGTTTAGTCAGATGATTCTATGATAATATTTCAAAGTAACAAACATAATACAACATTTAGAATAAACTATGATTCAATTAGAGTTAAATATAACAAACACAAAGGGGTATGTTACAATGGTAGAAGAATTAGATGGATAATATTGAGTATTTCTAAAAGGTGTAATAATTTGAAGTAATGGAAGTTATAGATGATGTTTAAGACTAGAAGTTAGTAAAAATGGTCTTGTTGATAAATTTGGTTGATATAAATCCATAGTATTAGTGTAATGAAAGTGCGATTAAATTGAAACAACAATACATTTTTATCTAAAAAATTAGCTTAAATTTTGTTGATTATAGGTTATGAAGTTATGATATAAAAAATGAGGGAATAAAAAGATATAGACAATAAAAATATAATAATATGAAAAGGTGAGTAAATGAGAAATTGTGAAGATGGATTGTCCAGCGATCCAAAGTTTTAACATTTTGTTAAATTAATATAAGACAAAAACCAGAAGCCCATAAGAATTTGAAGACTTAATTTGATGATTCAAAGGGAATATGATTCAATTATTTTGGGGACTCAAAGAAAGTTGTTGAACTGGGATAAAAATTGGAATAAAGTTCTAATTAGCATATCCTAAGTTTATGAATGTTTAAGAACCAATAATATCAATGTGATAATGTTGATATGGATATCAAAGATAAAAAACATAGATAGTTATAATTATAATTCTAGTGGAGATTTATGAATTAATTTAATATCCTTGATGTTGTGATTTATAGAGGATAAGAAGAAGTTAATATCTGATATTTATGAATTCATTGAAGACGGTTTACTAAGATATGGGGAAAGAAAATGATATAGATCTATTAGAATGAATGTATCACTGTAAGGATCATTATATTGAAGAAATTCATATTCATGTATTAATGATAATAATTTGGGATAAGTAATATAGAGAGCTATACCCACATGTTCCATAATATTTGATTGGTTAAAGAGATGAATGAGTGATTCTAGGTAATTTCAATGATAAGGAGGAGGCATCTAAATTTTGAAAGATTGTCGAGTTAAGAAGACCATAAAATGAATTTCTAGAAGTTATAGTTTTGAAAAATTGAGTTATAAAATTTTTGATGGAGAGAATATTGTATTTTTTATCGTTCAAGAGGATTGAAGGAAGATATTCTCAGTTACATAAGTAATTATGAGTTAATGTGATCTTACTCACACTGTTTAGTGGCAACATTGAAAACTATTGGGAACTAGTATAATCACTTACTGAGATATAGTAGTGTTAGAAAACACTATTGGGTAAAGGATATTACCTTACTATATTACTTATAATATTTGATTTATTTTAGTGTAAATCTATGTATCAAACCTGACCTGAATGCTATAAGGATTTAGTCTCCCACATTGATGGTGAACCTTATGAAATATTTTTTGCCTTGAATTTACTTTTATCTCTATTGTATTTGAGTATAAGTGAGTTTTAATATTTGGGATGATTAATACTCTAATAATCCATAGAGATTGATTTAAAATTAAAGGAAATTTTAAAAAGAGTACCACTAATTCTCCACTTCTCATAGGTACATCACAATCTTGTGAACATCAAATGGTATTAGAGAAACCCAGGTTCCATATAAAAAATCCCCACTTTATTGAAGATGGATATTTTTTATTCAATTAATTTTAAAGGTATTACTATATTCAATGAAAAAAATTATCATGGATGAATGAATAGGATGATAACTTATGTTTTTTACCTGGCTTGGAAGTTGTAGATGCTGCTGTTGTAAGATTTCCACTAAGGGAGAAAGATGCTCCTAGAAATTTTACTTATAATAGAAACATGGATATTTATTGGATAAATTATACAAGAAATTAATGTTTATATAAAAATTTAAGGAGACTTTGGATAAACATGAAAGAATTTTTTAAGGGAATGTGAAAGTAAATGAAGAAAAGACACAGGTATGGAAAAATAAATTCAAAAATGCGAGGATGAAAATTGATTATAATATTAATGATTACTTCACAAGTTTAATTGATAATTTCATTAACATTATGTGATTTTGATATAATTTGTAAGATTCAATGATCTAAAAGAAATTGATAAGAAAGATAAAAATCTAGGAAGTGTTTGATGAATACTCTAGTTAATCAAATGATGAGGAAAATAAGGCTGATGAGTATAAGTGGATTATGAATGCTATATCAATACAATTTAAAAAATATAAGTGTAGATAAAAAATTAAACTACCATATAAATTTTTTAAGTTTTATCGAATTGGGAAAATATCAATAAACTTTCTTGGGAAGAAAGCTTGTATTCATATGGATGATGAGAAGGAAAACTAACCAAGAGAATAAAATGGGATAAAAATTCAAAGGAAGTTAAAAATTTAGATTAGGGTAATAAAAGTTTCATTAAGAAGAAAATAATGTGCCTACTAATCATCTTGAAGTAGTCAATTTGATGAATATTTTTTTTGAAATTATTTTTTACTTCATATATTATATTGATTTTTTTTAATAAAGATCAAGCATTGAAGAAGAGAAAGGTGATGCAACCTATATGGATCACATATTTAAAGTGGAACATCAATAATGTCTTAATAAAAATATAATATTAAGAAAATAATTCTAGATTTTAAAGAAATAAGGTGATAAAAATAGTTAAGTAAAAGAATATATTCTCAAAAGTGATGATTTATACATTGAGGAAATTAAAAAACTCAATTTGGAGGAGGAATAATAATAAAACATGGTGAAATATTGTTAATAAAAAATCATATACACATTTTTTACCATTTTATTAAGAATATTAAATTATTTTTTCGATAATGCACTTGGTATGTGTCATTTTTTACTAGAATTAGGCTTCTGATGTTTAGATGGAGAAAATGAAGAAAAAGACAAAATTTTCTTATTACATGTCATGGAACCTCATTACATCATGTGTAGTAGAGTTTCAAAACATGCTGTAAGTTATTAAGCAAGTCACGATAGAAGTCATGAAAAATGACAGTGGAGAAGCCATTAAATGGATTGAGTTGACGATACACGTTGTAAAAGTTTTCAATAAAATTACTGCTATAAAGATAATGGTTAAAGGAAGGTACATGTCATGAGTCTTGGATACGTGATGTGAAATGAGTAAAATATTCAAATCTCAGACAAGATATGGATGATAAATGAATATATTCAAAATCCTTTAGGGAAATTATGGATTAGAATTACACGATGTGAATCCCCCATACATGTAGTGTAATGTTTGACCTATATAAATAGTAATAGGGAATCATATTTTAGAGAGTTCTGGAGAGTAGAAAAACATTCATTTTTTATTCCTGCATCATTCCCTTATACTTCTTAGACCCAAAACTTGAAATTTTTTTGTTTTAGTTTATAGTTTTATTTTAATAAAAACATTATTGATCGATTTCAATGTCATTGTTTATCCCATTTTTCATCCCTGATGCCATTTTTCTCATTCTTCATTTCAACTAACAATCCATGATAAACTGTTGTCGTATTTGTTCTCATCCTTAATTCATTTAAGTAAATAAGTTATAATTATGATTAAATATTTTCCGTTATTATCAATTAATTATTACATGTTGATCAAATAATAAATTTCACTTTGTGAATGTTCTTAAATTGTTTAATCCCCATTTCTATTATGAAATTCAATATAATTTTAATATCTTTCCTTTCTTGATAAATTTTACCGTTAGTGGATAAACCACATAGGGTAGGGAATGATAGTAGGGCTGTATGAACTCAATAAATATTCAATTCTTAACTTGGTAACCTTAGGAGTTAGTAATCAGGATAAAAAAACATTTTTCAATATAATTCATTCAAGTATCCATGACTACATGACATTTGAATGAAGTACCCCATACCGATTGGAGTTGATTAGGTTATGAACAATAGTCTAAAATAACTTCTTCTATTGAAGTTATGATTAATGCATCTAAGTTGTCACTATTTCCATATCAAGTAATAGTTACCTCTTATATAGAACTAGTTAATTTGACCATAGTAAACTACTGACCTCCTATTGCTTCACAACCTAAAATATAGGATCATACCTTGTGAGAATTAAGATCAACTTTTCTAATTATCCCTAAAATTGATCCATATCCCTTTCTTATTACTAAATTCAAACCCCAATTCCACAGAAATAGTTTCCCTTAACCAAATCAACTCATGAGGACTCCTACTCAAAAGGGTTCCAATCCATAGGTTACCATTTATAGCAATTTCCATATGTGATCAACCCTGAACTATCACTATACAATGTCTCAGTAGAAAGTGATGCTTGGGAAAAAAATTCTAATTTGACTGAAATGCAAGAAAATTAGATAATGCGTGCTGACACATAAAAGATATTGATGAAATATTTTCTCAAAATTAATAAGAGTTAAGTAATAAAAATCAAGGTGTATTAGAGATGAAAATACTCTAAAAAATGAGTTCTTATTTTAGAAAAGATATTAAATTTAAAAATAAATCATTTCATGTAACTAAGAATTCCATCCAAAAAATTAAAGTTAATCATTCTGTTAATGAACGTAAAAATAATTATATATGTTTACTAAAAATACTTGGTTTAATAGAGTTGAAATACCAATATTTGTTCGAACATAATTTATTTCAATATGGAAGATAAAGAGTCATAGTCTATAGTTAGTGTTGAGAGTATTTGGTCACAAAGCCTATAGATTTTTGTACATTATGTCACTCCCTTGGAGTAGGCTAGAATTAAGAGGGATTAAAATTGAATGAAAATAAAAAAAATTAGAAAGTTGAATAGAAACCTTCATAAGAAAAAATTTGAGACTAGAAATCTATTATTTCTATCTACTCAGAACATATTTGAATTCATAGAGTAAATTTAAGGAAGATGTGACCAATGGGGTAACTCTACAAGATAATATATCAATAAACTTTTGGGAATGATTCTTTATTAATAAAATTGAAAGGAAAATCAAAAAATTTAGATGGAATAAAATTTTTCTATTTCTGAAGTTTCTATAAAATATATATGGAAAGAATGGCCATAAATACTTGATAATAGTTGTTCCTATAAAATTATAGGTGAAATGATAATTTTAAATAACATTTAAAAACTTTATGGAAGAGTAGTTACATTTTGGAATTATAGTTCCTTAAAAATCAGAAGAATTAACAAGACTAATCTTAAATCTGAGAAACATAAATATAAATATGTTATATTTTTTGATGGGATTAAGAAAAAATTAATTTGTTAAACATAGATTTGTGATTATTTAAATAAATTAGTATTCAATAAAAACTCTTGTATACTCAATTTCTTAGAATATGGAAGAATTATAAAGAAGGAAGAAAAAATATTTGAAACTTATTCAAATTTAGTGATTTGAGTAATTCATTCTACCTGAGTGCTAAAGATAAAAATAAATGGTGGAATATAATATGTAGTTATTTTTTTAGTAAAATCTCAATGTATGATATGGTGATACACATAACAAAACTAAAAAGATAATGCGATGCTGTCTTTGAAGCATGATAGGGAAGATAGTATATAGATGTTCAATCCACTAAACCACATAAACTTATACGTTGTTATTTTTTCATACTGATGAGCCATAAATAAAAAAAAATTATCTATACTTTATCACTTAAAATAATGAATTTACCAGGATAAAAAATGTTATGTTCATTAAACACAAGTCAAAATCCATGGAAATGATCAATGTATTTAGAATTTAATTTAATAAAGAATTTAGAGTATATATTTTGATGTTGAGAATATATAGTGCAAAGGACTTCAATAATAATTATTTTGAATCATATTTGGAGAAACTTGTGTTTGAAAATCAATATTGTGATCCTTAAACTCCATTATAGAATGGTGTTACAAAAATGAAGAGTATTGATTTGGTTGAAATGGGTATAATCATGCTTACTAAATTAAACTCTTAAAATTTTTATAGAGGGAATATTTATGTATTTGTTGATCATATTTAGAACAAGTATTTTTAAAGGTTGTATTTTTTAATCCTTAAGAGATGCGGTATAAGAAAAAACTTCCCATTAAATACTTTTATATTTTTGGGATTCCATGTTTCATAAATATAAAAAATATAGATTCAGAAATGTTTGGAAAAAGTTGAAGAGGGAGTATTCATGGTAAATTTATCTAATGGAAGGAGTTATGTGTGTACTAATAAAATTCTATAAAATATGTATGATTCTTATGATGAGAAAGTCATTTAAAATAATTCCATCCTAAAGGAATTAGATAAAGAATATTCTGAATAATGAAAGGAAACTAATGTATAGAAATATGAAAAGGATAGGGGAAAAGAAGATAACTATGAACTTAATTAGGGAAATAATTACTCTAATATGTCCCATGATGATGAAGTTCATGTTTAAAGTATAAGTATAAAATTTTAGAATTTATGAAATCATATTGAATAAGAAAACATTATTGGAAGTTAATAATCTATGTTATAAATTATAATTAAATTGGGTCTTGAAAATAAAATAGCTTTTATTTTAAATTTTAATGAAAATTAGTTTTAAAATCTATTGAACATAAGCAGTGGAAAAATTTTATGAATGTAGAGATGAATGAGATTTAAAAAAATTACACCTAAGATATTGTTCCAAGACTATAAGAAAATAACGTTATAATAAATAAGTGGGGTTAAAAAAAAGAAAAAAAGGTGATATGTTGATAAATAATGACATATTAGTTTTTAAGGGTTACTAATAGGTTGAAGCTATAGGCTTTGATGAAAATATTTCTCTAGTTGTAAGACTTTAAGATATTAGAACATTTTAGTCCATTGAAGCTCACAATCATTAAAAATATTATCATATTGATGTGAAGTATAAAATATTAAATAGATATCTTATATAATATTTTTTACTAAACTACCTAATGGTTTTTTGATATATAGTGTTAATACTATGGTGTGAAAGTTGAAGAAATCAATATATGGGTCATAATTATCCCATAATTCCTAATACTCTAAATATGAAAGTTTCCTAAATCAATTTTAATTTTTAAAGGAAAAATTGATAGAAACTAATATGTGAAGGAGGTGATCACATTTACTCTAATTTTAATTGTCTATATTGATCAAATTATTTTTATAGGTAATAGGAATTATTTTTATGAGGAGTTTTATAGAACAAATAAAGATTCACTTTGAGGTTTCAATGATCGAAGTGACGAATTTATATTTACATTAACATTTATCATAAAAATCACTTATATATTTTAATCTTTGGAAAAATATACCATGGAATTATAGATTTATTTTTGAATAAGTGACTAAATGTAAGTATCCACACCTATTATAGCTTGTGCAAAGTTGAGTAAAGATGAAGTAGGGAAACATGTGAATAATAAGTACTTTAGGAAGTTAGTTGGAATATTTATTTATATTATTAAATCAAGAAGGAGTATTATATGTGAATTAACCTTTGGTGAAAGGTATAAAATTGATCCAAAATAACCACACATATTGGCTAAAAAGTATATTATTTGATATATCAAAGGAACATTGAATTATCATTAGCCGATTCTTGTCTGGTGTATCCTGTTGAGCTTTTTCTGAACCCTATGAACACTTTTCTAGATGATGCATTAACTACTAATTCCAATGGTAAGGAGGATCCAACTTTTTAATAATTATTATTTGGAAATAATTTAATGAATCTCTACTATTATATGACGAACCGTATGCCTCCACTCTATTGAGGGGTAAGAGAGAGAAGAAAATTAATATTCCTATTATGAGAAAAAAATTTGTGTCCACTAGATCCAAGACTAATAATTAGTCAATAAAAGACAAGGAATACCATTATGGTATAGTTCAAAAGTAAATAAAGGCTTTATTTTCTGATTCATCTTCATCTTATTCCATATTTGGAAAGTTAAGGGGATCATCTACCTACCAAAATGTAAATTCCATTCCTATGAAATTGTTTCCTACCAAGTTTCTCTCTTAACAGAACATAAATCCACACATATGGACCATTTGATCAAGAATTTATAATATAAAATTTTTTTGAATAATTTTATGCATATTATCCAAGTAAATTATTATATATTGGTATTTTTCAATGAGATAATCTAGGTGGTGTTGATCAAATAATCATCTCAATATAGCACTATCAATTTTGATCAGAAAGCTCAAATTAGAAAAATTTAAAATTTTTATATGAAATTGAATATAGTTTAAAGTATACTAATCTTACTTGACTTTAGGACCTTGAAATATGGATTCAATACTTATTTTATTTGAAGAGACTTCAATTCCATTATAGACTAATCTGATAAGAAAGGCATGTTCACCTTCTCAAGCAAGGGAATACCAAACTTTAATCATTTATTAAAGTTAATAAAATGGTTGGATATATGATACATAGGTATTTTTTACACTTGGTGTAACAAAAAATAGCTCCCTAAGATAATATGGATCCCCCAATGTGGGTTCTTCTCAAATCGCCATGGTATCTTTGATTTTCCCAACAGTAATTCCACTCATCTTGATCCTACTATCTTAAATTATTCTTCCCTCCTGATCAACATGTTGTAAAATTCATTGAACACAACCCACATATACATCTAAAAAGGGTGTAAAAGGGAAATAAACTTTACATATATCATCCTAGACTCAAGGAAATCTCTAAATTAGGGGCATCTTAGGGATATTTTTTCTAAAAAACTTAAAAGAATAAAAGAAATTCTCCTTGAATGGGAAAAAGGAAAAAAATACCATATGGGATCTAAAGATGATTCTTGGTGAGATATATTAGTTAAAAAATATATTAAAGGTTTTATAGGGTGATAATCCTAATATATCATGTGTTTGAGTTACTTTTGTAAGGATAAAGAGTGGTTATAGAAATATCCTATGTTTGGTGGCTCATTAGGATAGATAAAAAAACTCATACTTTTATTCTTGTTTCAAGGAATGTAAATATATTGGAATCATTAACTTGAATCTTAAAGATGGATCATTAAAAAATGACATCTATAATACCATTCTATTGGTAGTGAACCATCTTATTTAGCTACTTTTAAAAAGACTCTAAAAAGAAAATAGTAGATATCTTTATGACTATACCTATGTACCTATTCTTATCTCACTACCTTAAGATGTGAATAATTGGTGGAATGATATTATATATAAAAAACTTAAAGAAGATGAAATTGGTATGTGTTCAAGATCCTCAATCTGGAGAGTACTCTTGGTCTATATGGGATTCTTGGTTCCTTTTACTTGGCTACTTAGTCAATCATCAAGCTAGATATAAATTTTGATATCATGGATTTCTGGAATGGGAATGATCTAACTAGGGAAACTTGTTCCACATCTCATTTCCTCATCTATAAGATCAAACTACCACATTATTTCTATGATTTAAACATATTATTATCAATTATTTCTTCTATAAGAACCTGACTAAGATCTTAAATGATATACTTATAGGTTTGATTCTTATCTTGATATCATAGGAGCAACATTAATTCATTAAAGGAAGAAACATACAAGTAGATTTTGCAATGACTTAGAAGATTGGGGATGATTTAGATAGAATATTTCATGGATATAACATCCTATTAAAGGTGTATATGTAAAAGTATTATGATAAACCATAATGGAACTTTATTTTAGGCATCATGAAAGAAGAGGATTCTCAGAGTGGTGTGGTGATTTTTATTCATTCCTATTACTAATCCTATTTTTTTAGTTTCCTACATGGGTGAAAGGATTTATTTCATCCAATATAATTGTGGTGTGAGGTGAGGGGAGACATTTTCTCCTAGTCACTTTTCACTTTCACAAGATTCACTTAGTAGGAATGTGAACCATGATGTTTGGGTTGCACGATATATCCTTTCAAGGATATATAATATATTTTAGGTATAAATAATTTATTATTTATAGATAAAATGATATATTTACTTAATATAAAATAGTGTATGATCAAATATTTCAAGGATATCATCAAGAATTATAAAAAGTGGAGAGGGAAAAAAATTAATTCACTCAAGATAAATATTGATACCTTCCTAATATGATTGACTAATAGAGTACATAATATTGAAGGATGTATTGATCTATTCATGTTATATATTCCTTTAGAGTATCTTCTCATTCAATTTTCAAATGGTAGGATTAATTTCCATCTCTTTTATAGAATTATGTAAAAAATCAAAGGTCAATTCAAAAACTATGAACATAAGTTCCTCTCATTTGGTGGTAGAATTTATATAATAAATGTTGTTCTTAATTCCACTTCTATGAATATACTCTCAACTATCAATGTCCCTAAAGTGGTCTTTGTAACGCCCCGACCCCAGCTACCCGGAGTCGGTGCATTACTTCGTAACATTGACATGATCACAAAAGATCAAGTCTCGAAAGACCGATTAGTTTAGTAGCTTTGGAAACACTAGATACATTCATAAATGTTACATTACATCATAAAGTGAAAATATACAATAAAAAAGTCTCCATAGTCCGCACTCATATCCTCTTCTGACTATCCCTGCAGGTCATTCATAAAATATTTCTTCACATCCTGGAAAATATTAAAACATTGAAAGGGGTGAGCTCAGATGCTCAGTAAGGATAACAATATTACAAAAGCTTTCATAAATAAACATTAACATTTAAGGGAGTGTATAACTAAAACAAAAGGCTTTTTAAACTTGAACTTCAGCATAATATGGCAAAAATAAAATTAAATAATGCCATTTACACACTCACATAGATATTCTACTAGTCGAATAATCACATGCAATATCAATAACCACTTTCATAATGATGGAATGCATAATGCCAGACTATCATAACCACGTAGCCAAGGCCTCGTTCCAAGAATACAAATAAGATTTTGTCAAGGCCTCATGCCAAGACACTAGTTTGTCTCATGAGACCTACCGATGCATCGAGGAGCTATAGCGGGCTCCACCCGTCACTTATTAAGTCCAATGCATTTCTCATATGAATAGGTTTAAACATATCATAAACCATAACATAATCGTATCACATAAAACAAGCATAAAGGAAACATAACATTTCCACATTTCAATCACAAGATATAAATACAACACATTGATGTAATAAAAACACTTTCAAAACCATTTTCAATACCAAAATTAAAGAAAATTAAAACTTTGTATTTTTCATTTTAAAAAGTTATGGCTTGTAGAGGAAGCCGAAACTCAAATAATGGTCACGACGGCGGAGAAGTCATTGTCGCCACATATGTACGACAAAAACATTCCCTTTTTTCGTTTAGTAAAATGCTTCATATAAAAAAGATTCCTTTTGGATAAACGTAAAAGTCAAAGGGGTTTATACACCGTATAAAAGAAGGTTTTGTATAAAACAAAATATGCCTCAATGAATGGAGATTGAGACGAAGTCCCATACAAAGAACATTTTTAAAATAAAATAGATATATTACGTGTATTAACTATAAGTACACATAAATAAAGTACAGATACAAGATATGACATAGTAATATCATGACATAATTAGAAAGTAGGAGATTAACCCAAAGAATGGAAATTGGGTTAAGAAATTCCCTTACCTCATGTCCGACTTGACCCGATCGTTCTTTAACCTCATGAATAATAAACTTGAGTTAATTTCTATTTACATAAGAACCTTTTTCATGTTCATTATTCCTTTTATATCACTTATTACCATGTCATGAACATTATGTAATTATTTAAGTTTATAACAGTCGTTTTGTCGATCTTAGGTACTTGAGTCAAAAATAAACTTCTTATAATTACACTTTGTTCGTGTGGGAAAATATCCATTATATCCATAATTATATTCATGATGTATATATCATATACATCATATATATCTAGTATATACATTCATTTATAATATTACATAACATTTAGAGGTAAGAAATGAAATGCACCGTTCATGGAGACGGTAAGCCGTACGTATGCATGAACGCTACTTTCATTTACATTTCATATTTAATGGAATGAATTTATAATTATATAAAGGTATAATATAATTCCAGTATAATATAATGTATAATACCATTTACTACATCCTTTATATATCCCACATATGGAATTAACGATTCAAATCACTTTGAGGGGGCGGTAGTCCGCATTTCCTAAAATGAAATTATCGCGTTTACCCATAATGAAAATCATAAAGAATGCCATAAATAAGAAATACAGAAGCATAAGGAAAACATAAACATAATATGTATATCATATATGAAAATAGTGTCATCAAAATGGCCACCATTAGAGGTGTTAAAAGAATATTGAACAATCATCTTTTCGTGAGGCAGTATTTCGCCACCCACAGAAACAGTATGTTCTTTAACCATTAGACGTAGGTGTGTGTAAGTGTAGCTCGGATAATTATTATAACAACCTTCTAGTATATTTGGGATATTGGTGTTGTTACAAAATAAATTAATAAAAAGATTTTAGGGGGTTGGAGAAGCAAATCAAAACAAAATAACATAAGAGAACACATTATACCTTAAAATCGGGTAACTCTTTTTTTTATTTGAGCCAAAGGCTTCCCTGGGAAGAATTCTGCCCAAAGTGAGGCTTCTAGGAGTAATAGAGGGAAGTTGGGAGAGTATCTGGGCAGAGGTTGGACGAGCCAAAAGGATTTGAAAGTGTGAGTAAGGTGGTAGTGGTGGGGGCCTTTTATAAGTGGAGAGGAGGGGAACTCTTGGAAAGTAATGAAATGCTACTTTATTATACAATGCTTTTCGGATTCTAAAGGTCCCAAACTTATATAATTCGAGGATAAGATGATAACGGTTCGAAATATACTCATCCAATAGGCTTTGAACAATTTTAATGCAAAGATTTTACATTATCCTTCCATTTTATTAAAATCGTTAATTAATGAGGTAATCGCTGCATCATCATGGTGTCATAAATAATTTAATTTATTTAATGTATAAAAATTATAAAAAAATTATCATGATGTAGGAAATATTTTTATATTTATAATGAATATTTATAGTAAAAATATGACTTGTAAAACCCCATTTAAAAATTGTTTTAGTAAAACAACTTATGTTTGTGACATTTTTATTTTAACTTTAAATAAAAGTTATTTTTGTCATTTTCCTACCAAAGTGGCTCCATGGGGTCCCAAAGTTGACCCATGGATTGTATTGGTCGGTAATGACTCATCCAATAGGGGTAGGACAAGTGTAAATGTCATTTCATATTATTATAACATCATTTTTACCTTAAATTTCACTAATTACCTTTAATCGTGATCAATTAAACTTAAAATTTAATATTCACCAAAAATTATTATAATCCCATTGAACAACATTTTACTTCCTAATGACAACCATGTATGTCGGATTTTTGAAAATCAAATCACAGAAGTGATAATATTTCATTTAAACGAAAAATCAGTTATTTAACTACCACTTAGTGGTTTCACTATTCATCAATAATTGAAGTTTTTCAGAACAGTGCCAAAATTTCACCCTAAGATATAATTGATATTCCGAATTCAAAAATGATGTCTATTTTATGAAATTACAAACATATAAGTTGCATTAATTAATTTCATATTTAATTCCCGCTGTCACAACAAATAGAGTGTTTTTAAGAAACAATATATATCAAAAGATTGACAATTGTTTATGTCCAATTTCAAAGTGAAATTAATTCTAATGAACAGCATTGGATAAAATGGTAAAAATATATTCTAATTATACTATAAAAGAACTCAATAGTATAATTTATCACTATAAATTATTTTGATTAAAAAAGTTGGTTTAAGTATTTTTCACTATTCATAAAAATTTGGAAGTTCTCAGAAAATTACAAAAAATTCAACGCTGGATAATTTCGATATTACGAATACAAAAATGAAGTCCATTTTGAAATATATAATTTCTATAATTTTAAAAAGTGGGTATTACTATTCATAAGGGATATTTTGATTAGTCGTGGTGTGTTAGAATCTCGAACTTGCATATAATGCAAGCTATTGCATTATTGAAACAGAATCGTATCGTGGAAGCTCGGGGTGTTACATTCTCCCCTCCTTCAATAAATTACATCCTCGTAATTTGAATTTTTTCTTTGAAAATAAAAGGTTGAAAATAAGAAATACCATTGTGGAAAACCCACATCGGAAACAAGGTTAATAAAATTTAGCCTTAATAAGAGGGAAAGGGAAATGAAAAAGTCACCTCCCAATTATGATCTCGATTAGGAGAACATTGGTGGCAATTAAAGACATATAATTGGAGGAAAAACGTAAATATTTGTAGGGAGTGATTGAGGTCATAAATCACAAACAAGTGTCAAATTTAGGGTCTCAAAGCCTTCAATCTATATTGATTTAAAATATCATCAGTTCAACAAGACATAAGGTATTAGGATAACACATTTTTTTGTTTTAATATCCCTTTACTGAAGTTTAAGAATTAATTTATTCATAGAATATGATATAGGTATATATATATATATATATATATTTATGCTTGACAAGTAGAGTTTCAACCTTCAACTAATTTCTACCACAAACTCATCTTTCACTCAAAAATATAATAGAACTCAAAAATATTATATTTATCCTAATCGTACAAGGTTCAAAATATTAACACATACCATTTAGATTACGAAAACTATTTTGTAATAACCAGGGACTTCCTGTAGGCTAGTGGTAGGTCATAAAGGCCTGTCGCAATATGGTTGTGGGTTCGATTCCTGCAGCTTTGTCCGAAGCGACGGGTTATCGCCCAACCCTGCAGGTTGTTCTTTTCCTAATATTATAGTATTATAATATTCCAAAAATAATCTTCAGAAATGTTTTAACCTTAAACAATACTATCCAAAGATCAACTTAATCCATTCCAACCTTTATAGTTATCCAAAATACTTCTTCCCAACTCACAGTCCAAATTTTATAAGGAAGGTAAACATAATGAAGATCCTTTTTTCCACGTAACAACACGTGAACACCTTCATCATGTATTCTTTTAAAACACAACAACATATTGAATTACCAAAAATCCTTTTTGATTACATTCATGATCCCTTATTCCTTATATAATATTAGATATACTCCTTCTATCAAAAAATTCATACAAATCATCAATCAGTTTCAAGGAATTTAAGAATATCCAATATAATTTATCCAAATCAATCATGTCTTATTCCAAAATCACTATCTCGGTATTAGAACCATATTATGATTTATCTTTCTCTCAACCATATATTTTCCAAAAGTTTAACCTGCTGTGGAGTCACTTTTCTTGGTTCCACACAATCTCAAGTCCTTGATGAAATAGTACTGTAGTACAATCCTTATATACTCCATAATTATTATAACCAGTACATCATTGATACAACACTCAAATTACAAAATTCTTTAATAACAACATAATAACTCTAATCATTCCTCCTCATCTATGGTAGTATCATAACTTGATTATTATCCAATAACATCATTTGGGGAACACTCTGATGATTTGGACATTGGTTTTCATAGTGTCCCCACTCCTTGCAGATGAAGCATTGTACATTTGAAACCTTTTTCTTACCCTTGCAGTAACACACATGGTGTCCTTTTTCTCCACACTTAAAACAAACTCCCATTACTTTCAGGCAAGTTCCAAGGTGTTTCTTCCCACAGTTATCACATATTGGAAAATTCTTCTTTTCCCACGTCCCTTTTTCCATCATTCTCTCTTCCATCATTTTCTTCTATTTATTCCCTTCAAAGCCATAAGACTCAGAGAATTCTTTACTTATCTTATTAACACAAGATACTATTTCTTCATATGTTGAGAACACATGGGAGATTATTTACCTTCTAAATGTTGGCTTAATACCGTGAATGATATGCTCCTTCTTATGCTTTGGATCATACGTATTGCTGGAGTTCACATTCATTCCACTGGGCACCATTTCTATAAATTGTCATAAACTAGGTTAGTTTATGAATTGCAATGCATAATTCCAAACTTGTAAAATACTTAATGTAAATTGAATGGTTTATGGATATAATCCATAATCATAAAAAAATTTTCCTTGAGGAAGTATATACTCATAACCCTATATAGTGGTTTGTAAAGAAAACGAGAATTATCCTAAGCATATCCCCCAGGAGTGTCGTAACCAAGAGTACATCAAGACCCGTTGTCATGCACCAGTTCCCGTTCGAGTCTAGCTAAAAGCGGTGTTTTCAGGTTTGGACCCCTAGGTAAATCTGTTCTAGAGCCGCCTCTACCTGCTCGTATCCAGATCAGGATGTATTGCTCGGAAAACTCACAAAATCTCTATAATACCAAAATTCTAGGAAGTTCTTCTATATTAATCCTCAAAGTCTATCTTCGGGCTATGTGCTATAATCAGAGTTTATCTAAATCTAGCTTCCAAGGTTGGTACTAAACTGCCACTGATACCAACTGTAATGCCCCAACCCCAGCTACCCGGAGTCGATGCATTACTTCGTAACATTGGCATGATCACAAAAGATCAAGTCTCGAAATACCGATTAGTTTAGTAGCCTTGGAAACACTAGATACATTCATAAATGTTACATTACATCATAAAGTGAAAATATACAATAAAAAATTCTCCATAGTCCACACTTATATCCTCTTCTGACTATCCCTACAGGTCATTCATAAAATACTTCTTCACATCCTGGAAAATATTAAAACATTTAAAGGGGTGAGCTCAGATGATCAGTAAGGATAACAATATTGCGGAAGCTTTCATAAATAAACATTAACATTTAAGGTAGTGTATAACTAAAACAAAAGCCTTTTTAAACATGAACTTCAGCATAATATGGGAAAAATAAAATTAAATAATTCCATTTACTTACTCACATAGATATTCTACTAGTCGAATAATCACATGCAATATCAATAACCACTTTCATAATGATGGAATGCATAATTCCAGACTATCATAACCACGTAGCCAAGGCCTCTTGCCAAGAATACAAATAAGATTTTGTCAAGGCCTCATTCCAAGACACTAGTTTGTCTCATGAGACCTACCGATGCATCAAGGATCAATAGCGGGCTCCACCCGTCACTTACTAAGTCCAATGCATTCCTCATATGAATAGGTTTAAACATATCATAAACCATAACATAATCGTATCACATAAAACATGCATAAAAGAATCATAACATTTCCACATTGAAATCACAAGATATCAATACAACACATTGATGTAATAAAAACACTTTCAAAACCATTTTCAATACCAAAATTAAAGAAAATAAAAACTTTGTTTTTTTCATTTTAAAAAGTTATGGCTTGTAGAGGAAGCCGAAACTCAAATAATGGTCACGACGGTGGAGAAGTAGTTGTCGCCACATACGTACGACAAAAACATTCCCTTTTGTCGTTTAGTAAAACTCTTCGTATAAAAAAGATTTTTTTTGGATAAACGTAAAAGTCAAAGGGGTTTATACACCGTATAAAAGAAGGTTTTGTATAAAACAAAATATGCCTCAATGAAAGGAGATTGAGACGAAGTCCCATACAAAGATCATTTTTAAAATAAAATAGATATATTATGTGTATTCACTATAAGTACACATAAATAAAGTACAAATACAAGATATGACATAGTAATATCATGACATAATTTGAAAGTAGGAGATTAACCCAAAGAATGGAAATTGGGTTATGAAATTCCCTTACCTCGTGTCCGACTTGACCCGATCGTTATTTAACCTCCTGAATAATAAACTAGAGTTAATTTATATTTACTTAAGAACCTTTTTCATGTTCATTATTCCTTTTATATCACTTATTACCATGTCATGAACATTATGTAATTATTTAAGTTTATAACGGTCGTTTTGTCGATCTTAGGTACTTGAGTCAAAAATAAACTTCTTATAATTACACTTTGTTAATGTGGTAAAATATCCATTATATACATAATTATATTCATGATGTATATATCATATACATCATATATATCCAGTATATACATTCATTTATAATATTACATAACATTTATAGGTAAGAAATGAAATGCACCGTTCATGGAGACGGTATGCCGTACGTACGCATGAACGCTAATTTCATTTCCATTTCATATTTAATGGAATGAAGTTATAATTATATAAAGGTATAATATAATTCCAGTATAATATAATATATAATACCATTTACTCCATCCTTTATACATCCCAAATATGGAATTAACAATTCAAATCACTTTGAGGGGGCGGTAGTCCGCACTTCCTAAAATGAAATTATCGCATTTACCCATAATAGAAATCATAAAGTATGCCATAAATAAGCTATAAATAAGCATAAGGAAAACATAAACATAATATGTATATCATATATGAAAATAATGTCATCAAAATGGCCACCATTAGAGGTGTTAAAAGAATATTGGACAATCATCGTTTCGTGAGGCAGTATCTCGCCACCCACAGAAACAGTATGTTCTTTAACCATTAGACGTAGGTGTGTGTACGTGTAGCTTGAATAATTCTTATACAAAAATACTAGTATATTTAGGATACTGGTGTTTTTACAAAATAAATGAAAAAAAAGATTTTAGGGGGTTGGAGAAGAAAATCAAAACAAAATATCATAAGAGAACACATTACCTTAAAATCGGGTAACTCTTTTTTTGATTTGAGACAAAGGCTTCCTTGGGAAGAATTCTGCCCAAAGTGAGGCTTCTAGGAGTAAGAGAGGGAAGTTGGGAGAGTATTTGGGTAGAGTGTTTCCGAGCCAAAAGGCTTTGAAAGTGTGAGTAAGGTGGTAGTGGTGTGGGCCTTTTATAAGTGGAGAGGAGGGGCACTCTTGGAAAGTAATGAAATGTTACTTTATTATACAATGATTTTCGGATTCAAAAGGTCCCACACTTATATGATTCGAGGATAAGGTGATAAGGTTTCTAAATATACTCATCCAATAGGATTTGGACAAGTGTAATGCTTAGATTTTACATTATCCTTCCATTTTATTAAAATCATTAATTAATGAGGTAATCGCTGCATCATCATGGTGTCATAAATAATTTAATTTATTTATAGTCTAAAAATTATAAAAAAATTATCATGATGTAGGAAATATTTTTATCTTTATAATTAATATTTATAGTCAAAAATATGACTTGTATACCCCCATTTAAAAATTGTTTTAGTAAAACAACTTATGTTTGTGACATTTTTATTTTAACTTTAAATAAAAGTTATTTTTGTCATTTTCCTACCAAAGTGGATCCATGGAGTCCCCAAGTTGACCCATGGATTGTCTTGGTCGGCCATGAATCATAAAATAGGGGTAGGACAAGTGTAAATGTAATTTCATATTATTATAACATCATTTTTACCTTAAATTTCACTAATTACCTTTAATCGTGATTAATTAAACTTAAAATTTACTATTCACCAAAAATTATTTTAATCCCGTTGAACCACATTTTACTTCTTAATTACAACCATGTATGTCATATTTTTGAAAATAAAATTACAGAAGTGGTAATATTTCATTTAAACGAAAAATCAGTTATTTAACTACCACTTAGTGGTTTCACTATTCATCAAAAATTGATGTTTTTCAGAACAATGCCAAAATTTCACCCTAAGATATAATTGATATTCCGAATTCAAAAATGATGTCTATTTTATGAAATTCCAAAAATATAATTTTCATTAATTAATTTCATATTTAATTCCCGCTGTCACAACAAATAACGTGTTTTTAAGAAACAATATATATCAAAATATTGACAATTGTTTATGTCCAATTTCAAAGTGAAATTAATTCTAATGAACACCATTGGATAAAATGGTAAAAATATATTCTAATTATACTTTAAAACAACTCAATAGTATAATTTATCACTATAAATTATTTTGATTAAAAAAGTTGGTTTAAGTATTTTTCACTATTCATAAAAATTTGGAAGTTCTCAGAAAATTACAAAAAATTCAACGTTGGAAAATTTAGAAATTACGAATACAAAAATGAAGTCCATTTTGAAATATAAAATTTATATAATTTTAAAAAGTGGGTATTACTATTCATAAGGACTATTTTGATTAGTCGCGGTGTGTTAGAATCTCGAACTTGAATATAATGCAAGCTATTGCATTATTGAAAGAGAAGCGTGTCGTGGAAGCTCTGGGTGTTACAGTCTTGAAGATAATAGATATGATTACATACAACTTCTTATGGGATGCTAATTGGAAATTTTATTTCCAATGGGACAGTTGGAAGTGTCTTTCCAAAACTATAGAATAAGGTTGCATCATCTTAATGGATTTAGAACCCACAATACACAAAATGAAAGATAAATTGCCTTGGTAGTTTCTTGAAGAGAAAAATCTATGGGGTTATTTTTCCAGGGTAAGATATTTATCAACTTTAGATACTTTATCTAACACATAACTTTAGTTTATCTACTATGTAATAACCTATATAAACCACTTATAATAATAAATATTTAATAACTTTGGATGATTGGAAGATAAATTATTTCCATCTAGAATGATAAATTGGTATGAACCACACTATTTTTTCTAGGATAGCTTACTCCAAAAATAAACATCAGAAATGAAACTATATTCCCATCCTTTATTGAAATAGTGTCAAATGACCATCATAAGGTAATATTTTATAATATTTAAATAAAGGATGATGATTATTTCTATGATTTTATTCTAAAAAAGTTTGGTAACTTTATCTCTAAATATTATTGTAACCTCTTACATGTCCAACATAGTACAGATTGGTGGGAAAAACTACTATGGGGTGATCTGATCCCCCTAAGTTGATATTTTTGATAAATCATGGACGGTTCAAATCCTTTTACACATAAAATTATATATAATATGGAGGGATATCTATTTCATCCAAGTGAATTTATTTTATATATCAGAAGAGGGATAATGAGACACATCTATTTATAGAGGAAGAATCAGAACAAGTCATCTATTTCCTACTTGATAGCTCCATGGACACCCCCTTGATGGTGGGTCATTTGAACTCTTCTTAAATTCCAAGTTTAAATAATAAAATACCCTCTACTTAAAATTATGGATTCATGTGTGTGTTTTTCATCAAGATGCTATGTATTATTAGAATCCTCGAATAAGGTTAGGAACCACTATATGAATATTTTCCAAAACTACTTTTGATGAAGGACAATACTTTTAATTCTTGATTTATCTATATGGATATAAGGCATGGACTCCACTATTTCCCTCAATGACCTATAATTTTAGCACTAATACCCATAAAATTATCAATGTAATAGAACATAGGTCCATTGGATATATTGGTTTCCTCCCTCTAGTATCCCCAAGATTAACACTGATAAAGATGACTTTGAATTTTTCTTGCATGGTGGGGGAATCAATGGGACTACTAGGGATTAACACTACATGACTTCATAGAATACTAAAGTAGTGGAAACTTTCTCATCATAGAGGAACATGATATCTTTAATGGTATTTATTTGAACAAATATTATATCCTTCCCTTAACATTATTATAATCAACAGGAAAATAATGTTTAAGTTTATGCTTAATTTTCTCAACCACAGCTAGTAAATTTCTTATATAATGAGGAAATATTTAATCCTCTTGGAAAAAAATTATACAATTAACCAAATTTATAGGGAATTTAACATGGAATATGACCTATTGGATTTGAATGGATATATAATTACTCTTCTTCAATTTTTTAATTCTTAGTTCACATCCTATGGATTTTAAATCTGTGGATTGTAAGGATACACTAGGATTGTATGATTTGAGATGATCTTGAGTATCCTCCCTTGGTGTTGGGTGGATAGAAACATCCCAAAAAAAAATTATGATTGATATTATCCCTAGGTGTGGTAAATACCACGATGGGAGTGGGGGTGAATTATGGTATGTCAATTTCTTCAAAAAAACATCACCAATATTTTTGATCCACTATTCATAGGATCACCTCTCTCCTTGATATAATACATGAAGTGTTAAATTATGTAAATATGGGAATAATCAATTTTACTTAAATCACTAGTGCTGGGTTAATCCAAAGATAATACACCAACAATGTACCGATATACCAGATTCACTAAGTTAAATTATTTATATAATGTTTATAGTGGATTCAATATCCCACAGGTTGACTATAAATTATGTTTAGAGAATACAGTTCTCTTAAAATCAAGATAAATTATTAATGACATGTTTGGAGTAGAATCATTGTTCCTCCTGGATTAGTACCAGTAATGTGTTTAAGGATTAGTTCTCTATCTACAAAATTGTACTCACTGATACATCAGTACATTCATCTAATTCGTTTAATCACCTTTGATTGCTCCATAATTAAGGTGTCATTAATTTTGAAATAAATCCCCTTTAAGTGGTCTTTGAGTTAAGTTTGTTGATAATTAAGTTGAAGGAATCTTTGATGTAGTATATTTAACAAGGAGAAGTTCATAATTTTAAGGTTGGAAGAGGTTATAAGAAATCTGTTAAAGGATATAAAAAGTCTATGAGTACCTATGGTTGAGACTACAACATGTAAATTTGAGAAGAAAAATGATGCTGGACCTTATAAGGTTGATATAGACCATAATATTAAACTTGTAATGTTGAGACAAACTGCAGATGTGACCTCATAAGGTTGGAAAAATACCTAATTAGTTTTGTTCATTTCCCAATAAGGGTAAAGAGAGGGATCATAATTTTGGGGTGTTATTTTTAATGTTAGTTTGAATGTTTTTATTCTTGGTATAAGCTACTTGTTAGGTTGGGAAAATACTTATAATCTTGACTTCAGGTTCACCATGCTTTTTATGATTATTCATAATAATTTACATGTATAAATTATCTATTATAAAATTTGATTTTTCTTGTGAAATACTTTGGGTGGATAAAATCACACTAAGTTTTTGGGAGATTCAAACCATGATATTTGTATTAACTTAAGGGTGATTAAGGATAATTGCATGGAACCTAAATTAACCATTCTGGACATCATGAAAAAAGATATAAGCAATGTGGATGGTACAAAAAAAATTCAATATGAGTATATTTTTTAATACACTAATTAGATATAATTTGGTGGGTTATGTTGATGGATGAATGTTGCATCATGGAAGGAGTATGTTTCCATATATGAAAGGTAGATTTTTATGAATTTAAATGTAGAAGAGAAAAAAATAAAAAATGATTATTCAATTTTTAGATTTAAACAAAGTGTACTTCTAGATTTACACTGAAAACGTTAAAAGAAGGGTTTCATGAATATTGATCGACACTTTATTAAGAAATAAATAGGATATGGTAATTATAGTTATTAAAGTATAAAAATAGAGATAATTTTATAGTTTTAATGTTTGAATATGATGAGGTAGGTTGTTTTTTAGGAGCTGTTCTCACTGAGATATCATCCATACAATATTTAAGTGCAACACCAACATAGTGTTTTTTATCTTATATAGTACGGGGAGAAGAATAAGTTCATAGTAAGATCATTTTGTTTCCATATATGAAAAATATTTGTTCATTCTTCTATTTTTAGTTAGTGTTTTAAACCAAAAGTGTCAATGTGGCTGCTCCATTGTGAAACAAAACCAAAAGTAGTGAGATTTAGTGTCATAGGTGTATAAGAAAATTTCCATGCATTCTCCTTAGATTTTCTTATTTTGGAAAACCTATTAACAATTTCTATGTGCAATTTGTACTAATTTCATCACTCTATAATGTTAGTGATAAGGAGAGAAGATTATTTTTCTAAAATTAAGAAAAATACTAGTTTCAAGATTTTATTATAGAAATAAAATACCATGATAAACCCCCTCAAGCTATCACCCTTGGTTTGGACTAACAAGTTTTATCAAATTAATGGTTTGGGGTAAGGTTTTTTATCTCTTGATGTATAGAAAATTTCATCAACCATATTGGGATTACCACTTTTGACGGAATTACTTTTCATCTATAGAAGAATTGATGGAAACATTATTTTAAATCATTAGTTGTGGATGTTTACTTAGAATAAATACATGGGATAACATATAACACAAATATTGGAAGTATTTTGAGCAGATATCAGAGGGTATTAGATATAGATACCAAGGTGATTAATTCCATAGGAGGAGCTTTGGATAAACTAATTAATAAAATAGTGATATCATGAAAGAATTTAATTGAAATTTGAGAGAATATTATAATTTTGTATGATGGTGTCTCAAAATTCTAAGCATAAAAATGAATGTGTTGTGCAACAAGTATAAAGATCTGAGAATGATCTTGAATTAGAAGTTGATTCATTTTTTTATCTTCTACATTTAGTTTTGGAAGTTATTCAGGGTATCAAGATGATCATTGATGATATATATGTTATAAAAATAATTTTTTTGAGATTAATATGTGAGTTTAATAAAAAGGTATGAGTTCTTGAAGATAATGATTTGAAGGAGGTAACATTTGAATTCCAATATAGCACACTTGTGACATATGAAATGAGAATCAATGATTATGAGTATATTCAAAAATATAATTATTTAGAGATGAAATTAAAATCTATGATGAAGATATCAATCAAAGAGGAACCTGAGGATGGATAAGTTGATTAGATAATGTGTTTTATTTCCTCTAACCTCAAAATTGGAAGATGGAAATTCAAAGGTATAATGCCAATCGCTTGTTTCCTATGTGGTTAATTCATGAATATTATGAATTGGTTTGCAATGAAGTTTTGGAATGATTATGAGGAATAATAACACATGAAGAAATCATTAAATGACATGAATAATAAGAGAAAACTAAAAAAATATTCTTTATGCGGAAGAGTAAAAATAATTCTTCAACAAGAATAAATTACATTCCAATGAAAATGATATATCTAAATAATAAAACATATAGGAGTTCAAGTATTTTAGAGGCCTCAGTGAAGATGGACTTGTGGTTTTTGTAAGCAAGTATAAATTAGAGGATAGTGATGATAATGATTCAAGAATTAAGGGTAAAGTATATATTGATATTGAACTAATGGAATCCCTTGAAGAGTTTGACATTTAAAGAGATAAAACAAATAAATATAATGTTTTTTTCCATGATTACATGTTTTGTATCTAGAAAAAATAAGATGAAATTTTATAACTAAAAGTGACGATTGAAAAAAATATGGGAAATTTGGGGATGAATCTATGCTCTAGATTTAAATTGAAGAACATAAACATATTTTTTATGGAATCACCAACAAATTAAAATAAAGGGCCAAAAGAATATATTAAATTGAAAGTGAAGTCATGATGTGTCAATACAAGTGTGAAGAGTAGTAAAGATTATTTACTCCTGGTATGGATTTAGAGATTTATAATTATTTATCTCGTGAAGTGGATAAGAAAGTTCATAAGGTTCCCAATGAATAAGTTTGTATAATTACACTTGTGAAGTTTTTTATAAATGAAGTAAAATCAAATATTAGTCTTGACTAAAATAAAAAAATTATCCTTTGAATTAAATCCCCAAGATCAAATACCCCAAATGAAAATTGAGATGTAAAACCCCAAAAAGACCACTATTGATACAAAAAAAGGGTGGAAAGAAGACACCAATATCCAGGTTTTATTATTTTAGAAAGATAATGTATACCAAATATGTTCTATCAATTTCTAATAGATATTTTAGAGATTAAATAAGACTAAAATTGATATTTTTGAGTTTATATGAACAATATGATTTTAATGGATATTGTTTTTTGTTGTGATTATTTCGGAAAAAAGTATTGATTTTCCATCAAAATCACAAAGAAGTGCATGAAGGGATACCAAAATAGTATAAAAAATGTCCTCATACTAGATGAGATCCCAAATAATATTCTCATATTTATATGATGAGGAGAAAAGTGAGGAGTTGGCAGTATAGAAAGCATGTTCATCATCAAATAAAATTGGTCAATAGTCATGGTTAAGAAAATTGAAGTGGAAAATACCATTGTTACAAAAATTTAATTATTATAAACAAATAGATATGTAATGTGGATTATATAAAATATTTTTACATTTAACTTTATGGGGAATAAATTTCTTGTTTCCAATATAAAATATGATAAAGATAACAAATTCTAGTTTGGAAATTATAAAGGGAAAAAAATTCCTGGATTGGGGAAGAAAAATATTGGTGGAAATTATTTAAGGCACATGGATGTCTTTTTTGTTGATGTAATTTGTCAAAACTTACTTAGTGTGTGTTAACTTTGTGACTTGGGGATTGAAATTAAATAAAATAAAAAACTTTTATAATCAATGTAAGTGATATATTAGTTGTTTTATAAGGAATGTTCATGAAGGGGAACCTATGTTTTTTATGGATAAGAGAACATGTTCATGATTTCCATGGAATAGTAAACAAAATTTTTCTATAAAAAAATATTCCATTTTAGATAAAGATCTTTAGAGAAATTGGTAAATAATGAAGGTGATTGAGATCTCCCCAAAATTACTCATGATCACATACTTACATGTGATACTTATTAAAATGAAAAAATGTTCCAAAAGCATACAAGTATAAGAAAATAAAATCGACAATGTTATTTGAATGAGTTCATGTATATTTGTGAGGGATAATGAAACCAAAATCATTTATTGGGAAAATGTTTTTTTTCTATTAATTGATGACTATTTTTGGATGTCATGGTTTATAGTGATCACCCATTAAATGAAGGTACTCAGATGTATTACCTGATATCATATTTAAGATAAAAAAATGTCAAGCTTGAATATATAGAAGATCCACATGGAAAATGACACTAAGATCACTAAAATCTATGAGTAAAGGTATATTAAAAATAATGGGACACAACATCAAGTTACAAAAATACAGAATCCTAAAACAAACATATTTTTTGAGAGGAGGAATGATATAGTCAAAAAATGGCTAAAACCATGTTCATATAAAATAATTTTCTAGAGATGTAGTGTAAACAAGAAATTCTAGAATCAATGTACACCTACAAAATGGGGTTTCCCTGTCCAAATGAGGAAAATAATACGTATTAAATATAGTGAAAAAAATGATAACACTTAAATACATTCAAGTATTTGGGAGTAAATGTTTTATTTTAATTATGAAGACATATATAAAGTTAAAAACTCATAGTGATGAAGGTATTTTCCTTTTATATTCATGATAAATAAAGGTGTATAAGTTCTTTAATAAAGTACACATTAAAACAGTTTAGATCTAAGAAATAATAGTTGATAATGTGTTCATATTTTTCGAATAAGAAAGTATATTTTAAATTCTAGTAAGAATATTTCACTGATAATTAGATAAAGTTTTGATGAATAAAGTAAGAATGATATTTATGGACTAGGCAGAGTTAAAGCTACTATAGGGAACCCATTTGATGACTTTGATGATGGAGGAAATATAAAAAACATCACAACTACAAGTAAAAAATCCAATTGGATAAAAATCACTAAGAACAATATTTTCAGTGACCAAATATCCCATATTCCTCCTAGGAGGATGAAGGATCACTATAAAAATTATTATTAATCTCAATTCGAACATAATAATTTTAAATAATATATGAAGGATAATATTTGGGTCTAGTCTATTCATTATAAACATAACCATATTGAAAATAACCACACTTGAGAAGTTGTTCCAGGGAAAAATAACAAAAAAGTCATCACAACCAAGTGGGTTATTAAAAAAACTCAATGATGATATTAATGTGAAAAATAATAATGCTTATATTATGTGCAAGGGATATTCCAAAATAAAAGGAATTTAAGTGGGTGAATATTTTTCACCAGTTTCCTAATTGTAAACTATAAGATCATTATTAGCTATGGTAGTGAAAATAAGCCTTAAAGTATATAAAATTGATGTAAAATCAACATTATTCAGTATATTACTTGAAGAAGAGGTTTATATTAAACAAACATATGGGTTTATTTTATACGAGGATGAAAATAATGTGTGGCCATTGACGAAGACCTTGTATAACATAACTAAATAACTAATGACTTGGTATTCTTAGCTTGATCAAAATTTGATAAATCTCATATTTCGATGAGGAAAGATTGATCACGACATGTAAATTAATAAGGATAAGAAAAAATGTATGTTGGGGATTATTTTTGATGATGAAATAATTTTTAGATTCTTGAATAAGGAATAATAGAAACTATTTTCAAATTATGTGAGATGTGAATTCAAGATATCTTTGATTTCGAAGCTAGAATTTTTCTTAGCTTATATGTGGTTCAATGGAAGAAAGGAACATTAATTTCACAAATTAAATTTAATAAATAGGTGATCAAAACATTTGACATTGAATATTCAGTTCCATTTACAAATCCTATAGATACCTTGATGAAATTATCAAAGTATAAGGATGAAAAGGATGTTGATGTGACCCATTATAGGTTTATCATTGGGTATTTCTTTTATTTGATAACTAATAAGATGGATGTAATATTTCATAATTGTGAAGTTAGACTCTATAAAAGATATCCCAAATACATATATATGCAATATATAAAGATAATATATCATTATATCAATCACACAATAAATTTTGAGAAGTTTTATTACAATAGTTTATAACAATATTAATTGGGTTATATAGATACGAATTGTGGAGGTTTGGAAGATGAGAAAAACTCAAATTCTTGAGCTGTATTATATCATGGAAATGGTTGTGTATCTTAGATAAGTAATAATAAAGACTAAATATCCTTAATCATGAAAAATAATAAATATATCATATCCACACATTCTTATACCTAATAGATATGAATGAGACAAAAAATTAAATACATCAAGCTGGTAGTTGCTTCTCTTATTCCTATCAAGTGTGAAGACTCAAGTGCTATAAATATTATAAAAAAATTCCATGTATCATTTGATGGAAAAGTACATTGAGATCAATTACCATTTTATTAAGGAGATGGTAGAGGAATAAATTATGAAGTTAGAATTTGTGTCACATTTGGATCAATTATCTCCTATTATGACTAAGGAACTACACAAGGATTCTTATGAAAGGCATCAATAGTATATTGGATTCTAAATGAATCCCATAAACCTAATGATTTGGGGATGTAATACCCACTCTCCTATTGAAATTTATTTTATATTAATGTATTATTTCTCAGATAATTTCAATTCTTCAATTTCAAACTCTCTTTTTTGAGCATTAGAGTATGTTCTCTTTGGGTTCATTAAATATGGGGATATGGTGTTCCTATTTTTCAGGGAGAGGGTGTTCATAGAATGTTCCTACATATTGATAATAGGGGATTAATGTTGTTTTAGAAATGGGGAGAGTAATTGATTGACTAATCAGGGAGAGAAGTATATTGGTAAAGTGTTTAAAGATAATGAAGTTCCATAAGGTGTTTCTGGAGGATCCTTTCATTTAACTATTATTTGTATGGTCTTCCAACAGAAATTATAAGTATGTTTTATTTTTTGTAAGATATAATGTTTCTTGCGACTAGATTTTAGGGGAGATAATTACACCAATCTTCGAGGGGTATTCAAGCGATTATATATTTATTATCTTAAGGCTGATTTAAGATGATCTTGTGGAAGCCAAAATGACTACGTCGTGCTTCATGAAAAAATCTGACAAGTGACACGGAGGGTAAAACATATTAAATATGGGAATATTTTCTAATTCACTTGTCGGTGGAAGTTGGTTGATTCAGTTGTTGGATGAATATTTCATCATGGAAGAAGTATATTTACACATATGGATGGAGGATTTTTTAAGTGAAAATTATAAGAGAAGGATAAGAAAATTTAGGCTTTAGTTTTTAGATCTAGACATAGAATATTCAATTAATAACACTAGAAAAGTTAAAAATGGGTTTCCTAAATATTTATTGACACTTTTATAATAATGAAATAGGGTCTTGGAATTATCTTCCTTCATGAATAAAAAAGGGATATGTTTTCCATGATTATAGGTTGGAAGGCAGAAGATGATGAGGCATGTGGTTTTCTAGAAGCTGTTCTCACTAGCATATTGTCTGTATAGTTAAAAATATCTATAGAAAATTAGTGTGTCTTTATCATATAAAGTTCATGTAGAGTATGTAGTTTTCATGAGTTGTGTGTTTCTTTCTATAATGAAAAGTAATTCATTATTATATTTTTAGTGAGGGTTATAAATTGGAATGGTCGGTGTGGATGATCAATTGTATAACTAGAACAAAATCATGAACTTCAGTTTTTATGTGTATAATCATATTACCATGAATTCTTCTTGGATTAAACAGTTTGGTTGAACTAACTAAATATTCCCATGATCTATTTTTGACAAACATCATTACTCTAAATAGTTTTTGATAAAGATAGAAGAGTGTTATTATAAAATAGGGAACACGATCAGTTTTAATGATTTTTTTTTTGAATTAAAATACACTAATTCACCCACTTATTATGGCATCTCTCTTTATTGGGACCAACACTGAATCTATTCTTTTATCCTAATTATGAATTCTAGTTCGACATGGAAGTTCCAAGAAATTCATTTATGATTTTTATAATTTCCTTCTTGTGTGCAAAATATGTCTGTGTAACTCACACTCACACAATCAGTAGTTACATAACAACATTTTTGTGTGCAAAATATATTCACATAAAAATACTTTATGCAAGAATTAAATTAATGTAAGTATTATAAGAAAAAAATCTAAAAAATATTTTCTATGTCCTGGTCTCTCCAACTAATGATAGGATTGGTGGACTATTTATAGGTGAGAACAATTCATTGCATAAATTTATGTGATACTAAAAAATTATTCACCTTCATTCTAATAAAGAATGTGTAACTCAAATTATAAAACATGTTTGTGAAGCTCCAATTAGGAATAATTATGAATACCTTGCATAGGAATCCTTTCTTTTCATCAATGACTCACATGATTTTCATGAGACTCCATCTGAATTGTATGAGAATCCATTATTTCATCAAAACGATAAGAAATATTCTTAAATATACATGAATCTACACTATAACATTTACTTAATTAACACCCCAAGGGTATGTATACTCTGGAGTTTTGGAAAAATTGTTTTTCAATAAACAAAACCTAGAAACATCAAAATAAACCTTGAGATATTTTTTCTAATAACTCCCCTTTTGGGTTTTTATAACAGTTCAATAACTCCACAACCATATTTTTGAACAAACATGCATACTTTTTTACTTAAAAAATGATATTACCTATACAAATCTTTCTAGTAAACAACGAATCACTCCAAAAAAAACTCCAATACTTCATGATTCAAGATCAACATGAGAAATAAGAGTAAAATAAAAATCACATCAATAAATAAATTCATTCATCTCTCATTCACCATATGAACCTTATTCCAAATAGCATGCATCAAAATTTATCTTTATGATACTTAATCTATACTTGAACATATTTGACATAATCTTGTAAAACTCATAGTCTTGTCATGATGTTTAAGAACCATGCAAGGCACAACTATTCTAAAACCCATGAATTAATATAAAAAATCACCCCCTTTATGAGATTTACTCATCCTTTCAAAATATTTTAGCAACCTCATCCCCTTTTGTTAACAATATCTATCCCATATTATAAATGAATAGAAATGTGTCTACTTTGTGGGATATAGGAGGGATAAAACCACCATAACATTGAAAAATTCATATCATACCATTAGAGTGGGGTTCCAAAACCCACACTATTTAATCATAGGATTCAACTAGGCTTTGAGAGACAATATATGGCTCTAAAATTATTTCTTTGGTAAGGAATTTTTCATAATATCTATAAGTTGAAGATTTACATAAACATATTTCAATTTCACTAACCCAAGCTCAACTTTATCTATTATGAAGTGATACTTTATTTCAATATTCTTCATCATAGAGTAATGGATGGGATTTTTTTAAGATTAACATAACTTAAATTATTATTATAATTAAATTTGATAGGATACCTCACATCAAATATCATATCTTTACGATTTTTTATACATATAATTTCTTTTCTAGCCTAAGTAGCTATAATATATTTTTCCTTTTTTGTGCTTAGTGAAATTCAATATTATTTATAGATCTACCATGAATTAAAAAATATTTAAATATAAAAACCACCACCTAATGTTAACATTATGTCATCTAGTGAAATGAATCAATCTGCATATGCATGTCCTAATAATTCCTTCTATGATCACTATAGGAAAAAATGGATTTAGATTCATTATTTTAGGTATTTTTCATTTATAAACATGGATAACATATTTACCCATGTTTTGTTAAAAGATAGTAAAATACTATGTTGGAAAATTTATCTTACCCATTTTTATAAACAAGGGAAAATAAAAAATAATTAAAAATATTTTTAGAAACATGGGTTGGTATTTAACTTTTTTAAATTTATCCTACATCATCTTTTTTCTAGTCCTGCGTCTGTCTTCCTGAATTTACATGTCATACCTTTCATATTTCTTGTGTTCCCTTCTATATGTTATTGTCAGTTATTATATATTTATATATAAATTAAAATATATGGTATTATATATTAATATATATTCTATTATATGGTATTATAAATATATATTTTATTATGTATATTTTTGTATATAATAATATATATTTCATTATAAGTGACATATATATATATATTATTATATTATATTATAGAATAATCTAAATGTTATTATACCGAAAAGGCTCGATCATGGGCACAAAGACCCATGACCCCAAATTTATTAAAAAGATAAAAGTTGCAAGGAGCAGGATACAGGGGAAATGCTAAAATGCAGCAAACCACATCAAAAGCAAGGAACCACAAACAGAAATCACCTTTTTCGAGGACGTCCCCGACCCCTAGCCCCTCGATTGGCTGGAGGGCGCCCACACCCCCGTGAAATTCCAGCTCCTGGCTCCACCGGATACTCCACATGATCTGCAGCCGCAATCTGCTGCCGATCCTCTGGAATAGTCTGAGACACCAGCCAGTCTTGTTGAGTAGGCTGGGACACATGCCCTGGAGAGGTCTGCTCATCCAGTGTGCCGTCCACAGCCACCTGCATTCTCCCAGAAGAAGACCCCTCACAATTGCCTTCCTGGCGAGCTACAGCAGCAGGGAGATCAACTGGGCGAGCCTCCTGTGAATCCTGGATCACCTGCATCTCATCAACTGGCCAAGCCTCCTTTGTATCCTGGATCACCTGCGTCCCAGAAAAGGGGAAAGCAGAGTTGGACACTACCACAGGGGACTCCATCCCCTTATCAACAGCGGGTCGCAAGGTGATAGCTCGATGATTGCTGCATCCTGCATTCTTTAGCCCTTCCAAATTAAGCATATCAAACTCTGGAGTATTAATGGACTCCAGCATAGAAAAGAAACTAACTCCTGTCGCTGGAGTTTTTTGCTCATCACTCAGAGAATCCTTAGGAGAAGCCTCCATAGCTGCAACCGGCATAGGTGAGCCCTCCAACACAACCATTTTCCCGATATCAGCATCTGCCTGCTGGGCAACATCCTCGCCTACACTATCACTATCCACCATCACCGCACCTTCCAACTGGGCTCCCACAGTAGTTACCTGGGCTGAACCTGCCCTCAGCTTCTTCAACGTCACCAGAGTATCCTTTGGGGCAGCCTCCGTAGCAGCAACCGGCAGAGGGGAGCTCTCCAACACAACCGCTTTCCCAATATCAGCATCTGCCTGGGCTGAACCTGCCCTCAGCTTCTTAGACGTCACCAGTTGAAACCCTTCTTCATCAAAGCCCTTCATCTTACCCTTCATACGAGCCGAGGCCACTGCAGCACGATCAAGCTTAGCATTCACATCGTCCTGAACAGCTGCCTCATGCTCTGATTGGGCCCCTTCCTCTTCATCAACAAGCAAATATTCACCCTGCTGGGCATCAACCGTAGCCCCATGTTGAGCCTCAGTAGCCATTGTGGCAGCATCCGTAAGCACGAGATGACACCCTTCCTCCTCTTCCGCAATGTCAGCCCATGACCTGCAAACATCACCCCTAGAAATTCCAATGATAGATGAGTCCAAATCCTTATCCACTGATCGAGCAGCAGCAGCAGCCGGCTGGAAAGAAGACTGCTTACCCAAGCCAAGCTGGACAGCCTCAACAAAGGAGGAAGGACCTACCTTGGGAGGCTCTTGAACTCTGGAAACCAACTTGGAACCAGCCTGCACAACCGAATTCCTTTTGCACTGATCAAAAGTATGCCCCACAGACTTACAAAGTGTACAATTCAACTTTCGACGACATTGCACAGAAGTATGACCAATGCAAAGACAAGATTTACAGAAAGTAGGCAGCCACTCATATTGAATAGAAAGCTCTAGCTTAAACTCACCAGCAACAAGGAAGACAGTGTCAATCAAGACCTGTACCATATCAATTTCTACTAAGACCCTAGCAAAATGACCAAATCTAGGGTGTTCAGTCTCCTTATCCACCTTAATCGGACACCCAATGGCTGAAGCAACTTCCCATAAAACTGAAGGGTGCCAAAAAAACCAGTTCAAACCCCTAATGCGGACCCATGTTTGAGTGGAAGAATTCCTAGTGGCAAGGGGATTCGATAACAGATCCCATTGCTGCACCATTATGTAGCCAGGCTTCAATGAAACAGGTCCAAAACTCCATGCGATATTCAGCAATTCCTTTGAGGGAAAACCTACATGATACATACCTCTGCCTATGGAAATCAAACGCCAATCCGAGAACCCCCAGCTTCTGGCCAAGCAATTGCGCACCTCCTCAACCCTCACAGGGGCTTCGCTACGAATACCCGTCATCCTAGCAAGCAATGAAAACCTACATTCCTCAAGGCGATCCTCTAGGACCTTCGAACTAGCTTTAACAAAGGCAATCAAACCGTTTTTTGTGATCCTCTTATTTAACGAAGCAGAATCAGAGATAGATTCAGAGAAAAACCTATTACGGGAAGCCGAGGCATCGAACTTCCTCTTAGGGTTTAAAGGACCAACCTTCTCCGCCGAAGCACAATCAACACCCGAAGCAACCACCTTCGAGGGAGGGACGAATACGTCCTTAGGATCGAATTAGCAATCCAGCAACGCCGCCATCAATCGCCGAGTCGAAATCGCCCAAAAATTGCCGCAAGAGAGTTATCCCGCATTTTCCCCCTCATCCCATCATCATTGCCTCTAAATGTTATTATATGTTACTATGTATATGTTATTATAAATTGAAAAATATTTATTATATATTTATATACATTTTTATATTATATATATATATATTTATCACATATGCTATTATATGTAGCTGGGGTGTTGGATGAGTAGTAAGACAACCCTGTGAGACTACCTGAGGTCGAGGGATTCAACCCTTAACCATCCCTAATTTGAGAGGAATTCTGTGGGGGTACTGTACCACTTATTATAGTAGTGGTGACACTACAGTGATGAAAAGTATTATGGCATCATCATGTACTTTAGTATTATTATTCAGATATGGGGCCTCTGGGTAAAAAATGGTCCTTTGACCCGCGAAAGGGATTTCAATACATAGGGAATTCAGACCACAAAATGGACATTAAGACCACAAGAGACACCAAACACATTATAGATCAACGACCTTTGGGAATAGAGGAAGGGATTTAATAAACTGGGCCTTTAGACAAAAAATACGTAATAAAATAGGTCAAGTTGGATCTTTTCAATCCTAGTTGGGAGGGGTGAGGGTTGACCCACTAGGTTACCTGAGTGTGTGAATTGGTTTCAGTCAAGTAACCCCCACAACTACTGAAAAATAAAAATATATATGGTATTATATATTTATATATATATATTTATGTATATTTTGTTATATATTAACAATATGTGTTATTATTTATATATGTTATTAAGAATTAATATATATTTTTATTATATATTAATAATAAAATTAATATAAATATGTTATTATATATTAATATATATATTAATATATATTTTATTTTTATTAATATATATGTTATTATATGTTTCATATATATACTAGTTTTTATCTATTATTATATATTTATATATAAACTAAGATATAAGTTATTAAATATTAACATATATGTTATTCTTGGTATTCTATTATTTATTCATGTTATTATAAATTAAATATTTTATTATATATTTATACATTTTACTAATGTATAAATTAATAAATTAGTATACTTATAATTTATCTATATTTTAAAATATGGTTAAAAAATCTAAATTATCCATGTTTCTATAAAAACATGGGAAAATTATAATTTTGTCACATTTTATATTGAAGGCAAAAATCACAGCAAAATTTGTCATGTTTCTAAGAAAACATGGATAAATTAATGATTATACACATTTTCAAACATCTCTAAAAAGAAATTCTAAATTAGATATGTTTCTAGGAAAGCCTGGAAGAATTAAAAATGTGTTTCATTTTCTAGAAAGTGAGGCTAAAAAATGTGGCTAATTTACTATTTTTTTGTAGTGGTTGTTTCACTATAATGAAAACTAAAATCTGTCATTCCTTTGATATAGTTTACTATTATCTTCACCACTAGTTAGTGTATTTATTTTTGTATTACTTGGCTACCTTATGGATTGAAAAGTGTAAGAAGCAATGTTGGGTCGTGCGACAGTTTATTACAATATGATTTTAATGACCTCATTGTATCTTTTTGACATTAACCACTTTACCATCATAATTACATGAAAAAATATTCCAGGTAGCAATCAGTTTTATCATCACCTTTGAATTATCCATTCCAAATCCTTTTAGATTCACATTGGAATATTTTTAGTCATATATGAACATTCCATGATTTACTTTTATTACTTGTAGGATAATGGACAATTTCAACTCTGCAATCAATCAAATTTTAGACTCACACATTCTTACACTATGCCTCAGTCAATACAATAATGATTATTTCATCAACATATATTGGAAAAAGAATCCCTTGATCACTCCTCGGATTTATATTGGGATTATGATCAACTCCTCCATGAGCGAGTCAAATATTTTTCAAGTGTTGATCTTATCTAGAATAACCTACTCTTAGTTATTTCTTTAACCCACATAATTAATTCTCCACATAGAAAACTTTTCTACAATATTCATGAATAATAATTCCATATGACTACTTGATGTACACCACTTCATAAAAAAATCCATTTAGAAATACCATTTTAATATCCATCGAAAATATATTAAATATCATTCAAACCTCTATGGATAAGAAGAAGAAAATTATTTCCAACCTATACACATGAGAAAATGTCTCATCTACAGTGATAACTTTAATCTAAGAAAAGGCCTTTAAAGCTATACATTCCTTGTTTCAAATGCCCATGCCATATTCATTTAGTTTTTTATGGGAAACACATTTAGTACTAATTTCATTCTTATCTAGAAACCATGAAATAATATCCCATGTTTTATTTTTTTAATTTGGATAATATATTTATACATTAATTGATAAAAATTATAATCTCTAGAAAATATATAAAAAACCATGGTTTCAACTAAGATAAGGGTTAAGTTTTATAAAGATATTTCATTATCCTTTATTTTCACCTTTGTTATTCAATCACTAATTATATTCCACTCATAAATTTATGCCCTTATTTTAAACTTCTAATGATTTTTTTGTCTAACTTCATTCTACTCATGATCTATATGTTCATTAGAATCTTCTTCGACACCTTAATATTCCTTAGAAATAATTTTTTTTCTTATTATGATCTTTGAAAAAAATTATACTATTTTATTGAAAATTATACTAAATTTCCAATATATTGATTTCTCTTCTTTTAAAAATTAATCTATGTAATTTTTTTGAAACACTTATACACATTACTCTTGGAAGAGTATATAAGAAAAATTATTTCATATACAAGAAAATAAAATTTTCCATGTTTCCTCTTATTGAGGATAAATCACATACTTATAAAGATTTAAAAGTATTTCAACATTTTATTATTTATATTTCACATCTCATATATAGTTATCGGCTATCCTGGACACAATAAAAAACTATTAGAGATATAAACTAATTTCTTGACTGCTTATTTCTTGAAATAATGTAGTAGATCTTTCTCAATAAGTAATTTTATAACCTTATTGTTTAGGATTTGTTTTCTTCTATCAACTATAATATTTTTTAAGGATTTATAATTGATAAAACTTGATCCCTTGTCCCATGTGTAAGATCCCATGTTTTTACTGAGGTACCAATCTTCTTTTTGGGTTAAATGCATTGCTTACCTTTTTGGATTAGACCCTAGGCCGAGCCATGGTCCGGTTGTGTTGTTTTTGGGAAAGAAAGGAGAAAACAGGATAAAATATATCCGCAGGATAGGTACACATCGTGTACCTAGTCTACATGTTGTTTACTTCAAGTACACACCGTGTACTTGGCCGTTATGATGTGTATCCAGTTTGGCTCAGAAAAAAATAATTTAGAGTACACACTGTGTACATGAGGTACATGCCATGTACTTTCCTAGTAGGGGTTTTTTTATAAAAGAGGCAGTAACTCATATTCTTGACGGACAATATGTTTCCCCTCATTTTTGAACCCAAAAACCATTGATTATAGTTTTTCAAGTATTGAATCCATCCATAATCTGATTTGAGTGCCTTATATAAAGTTGGAACCATATCAGTGAGTACTTTATTCTTTTTAGTTGTTCTTGATTCTTCAGAACAACAACATCACTATTTTGATTTAGGTTCATATGACCTAATAATTTATTCATCATCCATTCCTCAGATTTCTTTCAAACTGGGATGAACCAGGACATGATACTGGATGAACTGTCTACTACCAAGCCTAGGTAAGTGTTCTATACTTTTATTCATCTTTTCCGGGGGTTTATCGATCATTCAGAAAAAATTACATTTGTTGGAGTTTTCAGTGAGGTCTCGTTCTTGAGCGAGTAGCTTTTAGTATACGTAGTTGGACCTGGTGAGGCTGACCATGGGTTCTATTTAGGTGTGTTAGCTCCTGTTCCTCATTTATAGGGCCACTGAGGGGTGTAAATTAAGGGAATGGCTTGTTTATGCCAGTTTAAACCACCCAAGGGGTGTGTTCTTGTGCTTTCCTAGTTTGAGGAAGATTGTTAATGACATGATTGCTTGAGTAGCTAGTTTAGGAGATGTACTACCTCCATTCTCTTTGAATATCATGTTATGACTCGCCTATTTTGATATAGTGGCATGTTAAATGGATGATATGGGTGGGTATACCTATATGTAAATTACTAATGACATTTTAAAAGGTTTATATGGGAGGGTAGGTCCATATTCTTATGATAAATGGTTTCCATGAGTGGGTATACTCATGGCTTATTCTTGTTGATGTGAGTGGGTATAATCACCTTGTTATAAATGTTTAACTTGAATTGTTGAGTGGTTGAATGCTTAATAGAATGGTTTGATAGATGCCTTGGACTGCTCTCCTTGGATTGATTCTGCCCCTTGGGTCTTGATTCTGGGGGATGCCTCAGCCCTTGCTACCTCATAGGATCTGGATTGGTTGGACTCATGTAGGAATTTCTATTTCCTTGCTTCTAGGACCTCAACCCGTGCCTAACTGAATTTCCACCATGGATTCTCATGGGACCTGATGGGATGCCTTGGACACACTCCTTGGATCCGGCCCTATGTGGACTAGATATTTATTACCTGGATGCCTTGGTCTTCTGACACCATTGATTCAGTGCTGGGGTCTAAATTTTACTATACGACATGGCTGTGGGATACTTGTTTACTTTATAAAGTGTGGCTGTGTGTTGTAGGATACATACGGATGTACGACGTGGTTTTGTGACTTGTTTACTTGTTATAGATGCCATGTTAAAAGATGACTCTCTTTTTTAGGTATCCTTGATGGATATTCAATTTTACTTTTTATAGTAGACTTATTCTATAGGCATATTCAATTAATTACCCTGTGTTTACACTTTCTAGAACCATTGTAGAATTACTGTTTGAATTATATAGACCAAGGTGGTTTTCTACTAGGATGTTTATCTTACACCCTATTTGGGCCTCCTTGGGGACCCAAACAGATTATATAGTTTTAGGTGATGATAGGGGAAGGTTCCATAATATAGGTTGTTGACTATGGATTTGGAGAAGTGGAGCATAGGACCAAGCCAAGGCTTGCAATGTTGGGATACCTTTTTGGTCTTTTGTTATTTTTAGGACATGTACTGTATTACATTGCCTTGTACCTAATTTGATTGTTTTCTAGACACTTGTACCATCTGCATCATTTTTTTATATGAGATACTTCTGGTTATTGATATTCATATTCTTGTATTCTTGTATTAATTTTATTTGTATTCTTATTTATTTTCTTTCTCTGTTGCATGTGTTTGACTTCCACTATGATACTTTATTAATGATGGTATAGTATCACCACTAAATCACCTAGTCCCTCACTTCTAGTCAACATCCTCTATTGTTTGGGGATATGCACTTTAGGCCTTGTGACTAACTAGTTTCAGGGTACCGTTTCGGGTGGCATCTAAGTATGGGACATTAAAAAGTAATATCATAGGGGTTTTCCTTTTTCTGGTTGACTTACTATTTGGTGACATTAGACAAAGATTATAAGGAAATGGAGTTTGGTAATAGACAGTTCCCAGGAGTAGCTACCCCGTGTATAGGGAAAATCTAAATTTCCTCGAATTAAGTTCTAATTTTATGGATTTTGACTATTATAATTGATTTAATTTCACCATTAAGTGATGAAATTGATTTATACTATTACTACTGATGCAATTTTTTAGTTTTATTTCAGATAAAACCTGATGAGATGAGGGTGTGCCATCTCATGCATCATACAGACAATTGATAGAATCCCATGCCATGAATTATACCATTCCCTCTAGGATGCATTAGACACTGCATGGTGTTGTGAATGTTTATGTGATTTTTGTGCTTGCTGTTGTGTTAGTTGGGTGCAGTATACAAATTTGTCACGTTATCTTTCAATCCATAAGGAGAATGGGATCTTATGAATTGGGAAATGATGCACTAGTAAAATTTAAATACTGAATGAACTTGTTATATGTATGGTTTGAATGAGAGAAATGTTTTGAGTTCATGAGGTGTTATGGGTCCTCATGGATTTAGAAATTAGTAAACCCTTGGAAAAATATTCTGAATAACTGAATGTGAAATTGAAATGGGAACTGGAATGGTGAAAGAGACTTGACCTAGACGAGACTTTTGAGTGGATGAGAAGAAAAATTTCGAGTGGTTCATTGATTTTTCTTTATACAGTCTTGGATTTAGGAGTAGGATGTGGGTTTGACTTGGTTTATACGAAGGTTTTCAGCTGTCTTATGCTTTAAGGGTTTGTACTTTGATTTCTTCCTTTCCTGAGGCATGTGTTTGGCATTATACATACATGACACCATGAATACCTCTAGTGGAATGCCACGATGGAGGCGGTGACCTTACTTTAGAGACTACAGCCATGGGCTACCGTTTGATCTTTCCATAGTGCCAAATATGTAACTTGAGGTTGTTTCAGACACAGGTGTTGAGGCACAGTTCCACGCGGGTTTCTTTTTCTATTTACAGACTTTAAAGGGAGTACCAGATCCATCCTTGACTATGGTTGAGCTGACACGGGTGTTCCAGTAGTAGAATACTCCTAAATTTTCAAGTTATTGTGGACCACAGGCTGCAGATATGTGGATAGAGGCCATGTTAGAAAATTTCAATCATCTCAAGATGCCTCCGGGGTAGAGGGTCAATCTCACGACTTACATGCTATGTGGAGTGCCAAAGAGTGGGTGTAAAATTATAAACCAGGATGTTGGGCTACGTAAGATGGGTTTGAATGAGTTCCAAACCTGTTTCTATGACTAATTTTATCCCACAACTCTACGAGTAGAGAGGGATAGTGAGTCCATGCATTTGGAGCAGGGCATGATGATGGTTATAAAATACTTGACACACTTTATAAAGTTGCAACATTTTTAATCAACGTGTCTTAATGATGAGATGTCGAGGGTGAGATGCTTCGAGGAATGTCTCCGACAAGCTGTCAGATCTCAGGTCAATGTGTTTAGGGTTCCTTTTATCTTTGAGATTGAGAATCAAGCGCTAATTACAGAGCGACACCTGAGATAAGATGGGGGTACAGAACATGGGTGTGTTTTTTCCCACTCCATTGGATCTACGTATTCAGGAAGGAAGCATCATTTCAAGTCTTACCATAAAGTGAGTGCTAGTCAGGTTGTGGGTGTAGGTAGCTTAGTGTTTTTCCATCAGTGTGTTAGGAGAGGCTTCATGAAAAATTAGTGCAACTGTGACCTAGTCGAGTGCCGAGATTGCGGTAGGATGGGGAACATGTAGCAGTTTTATAGGACCTTACCTCTAGCTATGATTGGTAGGGGTTAGATCTGATGTCCAGTTCCTAAGTAGGGTCTTCAGATTCATGCTAGGCTAGGAGCTGGAGCAGTGTAGGTAGGTCAGGCCAGGGCAGTGGTAGATGTGGCCATGGTAGCTAGACACCGAGTTCTCAGTGGCATTAGGGCAGATTAGCTCAGGGTAGCCAGGCAGGGTCACAGGGCCTTGGTACTAGTTAGACTTATGCAGTGAAGCATACCCAACATGAGTATGTTCAAGGACCATCTACAGTGAGAGGTAATGTTTTATTGGCTTTTACTATTTCATCTGCTCTTTTGGACACATGTTCTTCTCATAGCGTTATCTCTACATGAGTGGTAAAGAGCCTTGGGCTTGTTATTTTTATTTTAAAGGGTGTTTTGATGCTAGACAAACTGTTGGGAGTTAGAACGGGTGGTGTACACTAGTGTACAGAGTGTCCCCTTGAGGTCTAAGAGTGTCACTTCATCTTGGATCTTTATGTCCTCAAGATGATAGGTTTTGATGCCATTCTCGGAATGGACTAGCTCATAGCTTAATGAGCATACGTTCACTGCTGTCATCGGAGGGTGACTTTCACATCACCAGAGGGTGTAGTGTTTATTCACAAGGGTTAATTGGATTTCCAGGAAAGTATAGATGGACCCATGCATTGTGGGATTTTTGGGATGACAACCCAGATTGCTAGTTTTTTATTTACGATCAGAGAGTGAGTCTAGAAGATTTTCCTCCAGTGGTTGAGCACTTTAGGAATGTATTTCTCAATGACTTTTTTCGTTTACCTTCTAAGAGAGAGGTGGAGTTCTCTATCGATATTGGGAAAGGAGGTGTTCTAGTATCAATTAATATTTATAAGATAGATACAACAGAGTTGTAGGAGCTCAAGAGGTAGCTAGAGGATTTAGAGGTGAACGTGTTTATGAAAACTAGTACTTCTCTATGGGGTTCTCCGGTCCTTTTTGCAAAAAAGGTGGATGAAACTCTTAGGATATTCATGGATTATCGAATTATGAACTAGTTGATAGTTAAAAATTGATATCACTTTCCATAGATCGATGAAATGTTTGATCAGCTTTTAGGATCTCTAGTGTTCTCAAAGATCGACTTGAGATTCGAATATCACCAGGTGTGTGTTCGACCTACAGACATACCTCGTACTACCTTCCATAGTAGGTATGGGTTATATGAGTATATGGTTATGAAATTTGGTCTCAAGAATGCACCAATGGTTTTCATGGATTTTATGAACCGAGTGTTCCGTCCTTTACAAGATTATTTTGTGGTTGTTTTCAGGGATGATATCTTGGTGTATTATCACAATCAACATGACCATGCCAACCATATTGAGATCATTTTGAATACACTGAGAGAGCATCAGTTATATGATAAGATCCCAAAACTCCACTTCTGGATGGATCAAATTCACTTCCAGGGTCACATTATCTCAGAGATAGTAGTGTTAGTGGACCTAGAGAAGGTGAGAGTTGTAGTTTCTTGGGAATAGCTAAAGAATGTTTTGACATACAAAGATTTTTGGGGCTAGCTTGTTACTATAGGTATTTTATATAGGACTTCTAAAGCAAAGAAGCACCATTGATGGGATTGAATAAGAAGGGTGTGATTCTTGTGTGGTTAGAATATTAGGAGATGGACTTTTTGGAGCTGAAAGGGAGGCTGACATCCGCACTAATCCCAATACTGCTAGAGTAGGGCCAGAGTTACAAAGTGTACTGTGACGCTTCTGGTATTTGGATGGGGGTAGTGCTGATGAAGGGGGATTGAATCATTCCTTATAGGTCTTAGTAGCTAATGCATCATGAAAAGGACTATACTATGGAAGATCTCGAGTTATCTGCAGTTGTTCATGTGTTGCGCTGTTGGAGGCATTATTTACTTGTTGAGAGTTTTTTAGTATTCATGGACCATAAAAGCCCAAGTATATCTTTATGTAGAATGATCATAATTTGATGTAGTGAAGGGGGGTAGAGTACCTGAAATCCTTTGACCTTGAGCTTTCCTACATGCCTGGTAAGGGCAATGCAGTAGCAGACACACGAAGCAGTAGGCCAGTAGCGAGTGGTATCTTAGGGAGTTGTTCTCTAAGATGCATTTGGAGGTGAACAACAGATAGGGGAAGACTTTTATTTCATCCTTAGATGTCACCTCTACCCTTCTGGATATATTTATAATAAATTAGCTATCAGATTCATAAGTCCTAGTTCTACGGGAAGGTGTGGCAGGTGAGGACCCTCCTCCTGGTTAGATGGTAGGCAATGATGAGATCATGCATATCCATTGATGTGTCTGGGTTATAGTGAATATACATGAGTAGTTGATGTGGGAGTTTCATGATTCATCTTGGGCAGTGTATCTTGGTGTTACCATGATGTACCTTGACTTGTGATGTTAGTACTGGTGGTCGACTATGAAGAGAGAGGTAGTTTGTTTTGTTATGAGGTGTTCCACCTGTTAGTAGGTGAAGGCGGAACATCAACAACCAACTGGGGTTTTATAGCAGTTACCCATACTTGAGTGGAAATGGGATGATGTTGTGATGGATTTAATGATGGGTTTTCCAATGCCTTCTAGAGTTAATGTTGTTGTGTGGGTTTTCATTGAGAGGATTACGAAGGTTTCACACTTATTGCCGATCAAGGAGACCTTTAGTGTTGATGATCCTGGAAATTTGTACATCTGAGAGATGGTATGACTTCATGGGGTCCCACACACTATAATTTAAGATAGGGATGCCCTATTTATGTCTCTTTTCTAGATGATTTTTAGAGGGTTATGGGTATACAGGTGCTTCTGAGCACAACATACCACCCTCAGACTGATGGCCTGTCAGAGTGTACAATATAGGTGCTAGAGGTCATGCTGCGAGCATGCGTCCTGGATTTTGGGGGCTCTTGAGAGAGGAACATTCCCCTGGTTGAGTTTAACAACAATAATAGTTATTGGGTGAAGATATATATGGAACATTAAGAGGATTTATATAGAAGGCCATGTAGTTTTCCCCTATGCTGGTTAGAGGTCGGTGATACAGCTTTACTGTGACTACGTCCTGTGCATGAGACTTCTGAGAAGGTCCAGTTGATTCAGAAGTGGATGGCTACTACATAGTCTCATTAGAAATCATATAGTGATCACCGAAGATGGCCTTTTGATTTCAGGGCCAGGGATCAGGTTTTCATGCATGTTTCACCAAGGTTGGTACACATGCGTATCAGGAGACCGGGTAAAATTTCACTGACATATGTCAGGACATTTGAGGTTCGGGAGAGAGCCGTGTTAGTTTCCTATCAGTTTAAATTTCATCAGAGGTACTGAACCATGCACGATATGTTTTCTATGTATCTCATCTGTACCATTATCACTCAGACCAATCTCACATTTTTAGATCTGAGGAGATTGAGCTTTAGATTTATGAATCCTTTGAGGAGAATCCGATTCATATCTTTGACAGGAGCACAGAGGTTCTTCAAGGCCAATAAATTCCTCTAGTATGGGTTATATGGAATAACGTACATTTATAGCATGAGACTTGGTAGAAGCTAACTGACGTACATACTCAATTATTGGAGTAATTTTCAGATGAATCTTGACCACCCTTTCGAGAGAAATTCAAAGACGAATTTCTATAAGGGGGAAGATTGTATGATCTTGGGTTTTTCTTGAGGTACAGATCTTATTTTTGGGTTAAATGTGTTTCTTTCCTTTTTTTCTTAGACCCCGGGCAGGGCCATGGGCCGGTTGGGTTGTTTTTGGGAAATAATGGGGAAAAAAGACTAAAATCTTGCCACAGGATAGGTACACGTTGTAACGACATGAAATTTTGAATAAATCTTATTTCCTAATTTTTTGTGTTGTTATATTTTTATTCTTTTTATACTCAATAAAATTGTTTCATTTGATAACATGAGTATAATTAAAATGGGACCATTGGGTTTTGAATGTTATATGACCATTGGTCAATATGACTGCTGGAAACTAAACGTTTTGATTTTTGTCTCTAAATACAAGAGATCGTGGTTAATTAATATAGAAATAATATTTTATGGCCTCACCTATTAGTCTTGGACCGATAGAAGCCCATCTAATAGAACTTGGGAAAGAGGTAGCACAACTGGACTTTCCCCTGGACCAAACCCGAGCCGAACTTCATCGTGTGAAACTAGAACGGAATCGCCTTCGCGAGAAGTTCAAAATGATAGGAATTACTACTCGTGCGATGTTGGCCGAGCCTCCCTCAGATTCTCTCACCTTAGCACACCTTACACTTAGGTCCTATACTGGTGTGATAAGGGGCTATGTAAGGAGACCATAACTGCCTTGTGTAATCCTTTGTTTTAAATAAAAATTTTGATTTCTTCTTATGATGAAGTTTATGAATTTTCAAATGTCCGGATAAATATTGTATGCATATTTTTGGAGAATTTTAGAGAAAGGATATTTTAAAATTTTTTATGTAAACCTTAAATAATTTAAAATGTGTAACGATTTTCAAAAAATGGTATTCTACAATTATGTTCAGTACGAAATTTAGAGTCTAATAAGATCAACTTAATTTTTGATGAATTGTAAATTATGAATAGTGATTTTATGCTTAGGATTAGTAATGTGACCAAATAGATTAGTAATCTCACTTAAATAAAGTATTAATATAATCTAGGCACCTTGATTAAGTAATGTGATTCAATAAAATGGTTAAATAACAGTTCATAAATTATTAGTCAAGTGTTAGTTTTTTCAGGTGAATATTGTTTTTTAATTAAAAATTAAATTAAAAACATTTAGAAAATTACTTTTATAAAATGGATTTCATTTTTGAACTCAGAGCATCGATATTATGTTAAGGTAATTTTTGGGGATTTTTCTGGAAAAATTGAATTTTTGGTTAGTAGTGTATTTATTTATTAATTAAATTAAAAATATTTAGAAAATTATTTTTATAAAATGGAATTCATTATTTAAATCAGATCATCGATATTTGGTTAAGGTGAAATTTTGGGATTTTTCTGAGAAAGTTGAATTTTCGATGAATAGTGGAAATAATGTTTTTAAGTTACGGGTGTTTAATGACATCATTAAATGATTTATTAAGTATGTAATCAATATGTTCGAGTTATAAATAGTAATATAAGTTATGATGTGTCCCAAGTGGCCAATACCATGGGAAAATACAATGGGAAAGCCCATGGTTTTGCCAAAACCACCAATGAGGTGTCCCTTGGCCATTAATGCCTTGTCCCCTCACTTTCCCTATAAATACCAAGCCATCCTCTCATCCATTAGACTCCCAACTCTACCCCCACGAAGCTATGATCTCATTGCCTCCAAATTATTCCTCCCAAGGTTCCCCCAATCCCTCAAGGTCCCATCCTTTGAGTTTTAAGAGTTACGTTTTATGGTAAGGGATACTACCTCTCTCTTTCTTTTCAAGTAATCTCTTTTATGTCATTTCTTTTTTGCTCCATGATATTATGTTGGAGGATGTTATTATATATTCCTCTTAATTCCATTTTCATGTTCAGATGATGAGATAACCCCTCTTTCTCTCATCAATTCATTTTAATAAAGTTTAACTTGCGCCGTTAGGCTGCCGAATTTTTAAGGGATTCTTTCACCTTTCTCATTTTTTCAAAGTTCTACTTTCATGTCAGGTCTTTAAAGTTACTTTTTATTATGTTGGGGAATGATATCTATATCTATCATACTGATCTTTTATGTTTATATAATGAGAGACCCTATTTGACCTCGTCAATTCTTTTTTGTTGATGTTTAAGTGACGCCGTTAGGCTGCCTAATTTTTAAGGGATTCTTTCACCTTTCTCATTTTTTCAAAGTTCTACTTTCATGTCAAGTATTTAAATTTACTTTTTATTATGTTGGGGTATTATCTCTATATCTATCATACTGATCTTTTATGTTCATATGATGAGAGACCCTATTTTATCTCGTCAATTCATTTTTTTAAGTGACGCCGTTAAGCTGCCGAATTTTCATAAGAGAAATGTAATTTTTGCCTTCCTTTCATGTTCTTCATTTCATATGGTATATCTTTTAAATTTAATTACCATGTTCTTAAATATGTTATATTCTGTCCCCCTACTATTTTATGGATCATTTATGAGTGGGTGACCCATGCCCCCTCTATTTTCAATGTTTTCTAAAACCTCGTAACATAGCTGTTATGCTGCAGAATTTCCATCTCAAAATGTCTCTCTCTTATTCTCAAATTCATTTATTTTATTAAGTGAATAATCAAAGATCATTCTTCTAAAGGGGTATTCACATATATACCAAAATGTTATATTTTAAATTCTGGGATTTACATACATGAGACCCTCTTTCCCTTTCCGTGGGTTTAATGTGACATAAAGATCATGTCTTTAAAGCAGTTTTTAAAACGTTATGATTATGAAATGAAACCCATTTATTTTATGCTATATGGGTTGTTTATGAAATGATTGAAGATGATATATGTGGATCACATGATAATAAATTCAAATTTAAGGGTTCTCCCTGATAGTGCTCCAATGCATTGGGTAAAGACTTAATCATTAGAGATGACAATTTAGACTGATACCTTGGTGAATAACATTGGTAGTTTTTATTGACACCTTGGGGATGGACCTTAGTGAAACAGAAATTATTGTCTTTGTAAAATATTGTAGACACATCTTCAAGTTATGAAAAATGTTATTTTTATATGCCTCATGATTTCGTTCTCATGCCTTAAAGTTCTTTTCATGACCTTATTGAAGTATCTCAAGTTCACATGTAAAATGTTCCTGTTGTTTCCCTTACTGGGCCTTCTGCTCACCCTTTCTTTTAATGTATGTCCCCAGGTTATGAGATGTAGTAATGAACCTAGGATTAACTTAAGGAGAATCATTTCAAGTGTTTAAGAATAATTTATTATGTTTTTTTCATGTATTATGTTCCTGGTTTCCAAGACACTAAACCTTAAAGATCCTCAGTTTTGTGTAATGTGATGAAAGTTTATGTTATAAAAAGGCGGGATGCTATAGTTGGTATCAAAGGATGGTTTAGTTATTTGTGGAAATTAGGATATGAAAACTTTAGGAATAACCCTATATAAAAGATTAAATATAGGAAATATTTCTGGTATTTTGGTGAGTGTTGAGTAAGGGGTTGCTAAGAAAATACATCATTGTCTAGATACGAGCAGGTAGTGGTGGCTCTGGCACAGATGTACATAGGGCTGAAACCTGAAAACACTACTTTGAGCTAGACTCGAACGAGAAATATTACATGACAACAGGATTTTCTGCACTCCTGGTTACGACACTTCTGGGGGACATGCTTTGGTAAATGAATAAGCTTAGTATGAACCATTATTAAAGGAACAAAGATAAAATAAAATAAAGATTCACATAAGAATATATGTTCATCGATAACCTAGATTGGAACCTAGGGGATCACAAGTTAGGGTATACATTCTTTCTACAAGTTTATCCTTCTATTCTTAATGTTTCCTTTTAATTATTATTGGCTAAGTATTTAAGCCCCCTAATTATACTTTCTTTTCTTCGTTAATGGCAGGAAATGGAATAACATGTCCCAACAAACAATGTGATAGGAAATTTGATGATTTCCCTATTAATGTGACAGAGATGACGAAAGATCAAGTTGAACATATTGTGATTATGCCAAACCAGCTATCAAAATTCACAATTAATAATTGGTACCAAGTTGAATGCCCAAATTCATCAAGGAAGAAAAAGGCAAAGTCTCAAGGATGTTCATCTGATATGGTTGTTAACGGAACGAAGACCCAATTTATTTTTTGCAAAAAGTGTGGGAAGAGGCACCAAGGAGAATGTCACAAAGGAACCAGGAGATTATTTATGTGTGGGAAGATAGGGCATAAAGTAGTCTATTTCTTTAAAAAAATGGATAATGTGATGAATGGAGATAAGGTTCGATCTAATGTACCTTATAAATTTCGATGTCATAAATGTGGAGAAGTTAGACATTATCAAAGGCAATGCTCTCTTGGAATGAATGAGAAGCATGATGAGAATTAAAAATCTTCGAGGAAAAGAGAACAATGCAAGTCCTATGCTGAGATGGATCACGATGACTGAAGTACATGTAACTTCTTCGCAATAATTGTCTATGTCATGTTGTATTTTAGTTTGTGCTCTATCAGCATATCTTTTATGTTTTATAAGATCATCGAGTCACTACCTAAGATGATTTTATATCATTAAGTAAAACATCTATTGTTATGTACCACATGTTGATGTAGTGAAGCTGTTCTTCTTAAAAAAAGCGTGATTAGGGGATTAAAAGATGATTATTATTTTGGAAGACGTTTACTATTTTGGGAACCCTATTTGATCGAGGTAAACAGATTACTACGGTATTTTCTTTGAGCAGTAAAGTTTGACTTATATTTTGAAGAATCAATGAATTTATGGTGAAATTATGGTAATTTAGGTTACTTATGGAAATGATTAACCTATGTTGGGGAAAATAAGTTTAGGTTAGTTACTTTTGTTATAAGATGTTAGGAGTGGTTGATGTTGTTTGGAGATGAACAATAAAGTTTATCTTGGAAGACTATGTTATAAAATCCTTCTTGTAATTGGGTTACAATCTTAGTTTGGTTTATTTTGATGAATTTTAAGGATAGTTATTTATGGAATGGTCTATGATGAAATTTGGGTAGTACCATGGAACATTGAATATTTAAAATTAGTTTCCATTCCTATGGGATTATTTCTTTTTGAAGAGTTGTTTTATCTTACCCTTTCTGTTTTTAGGATAATGTTTAAAGACAGAAGAAATTGATAGTTAATCTTTTGTGGATTACATGACTCTCAAGAATATGATTCTTGTGTTTTGATGAGACCAAGTGTTTTTGAATGCTCATCATTTGGAGAAAAGAATAGTTTTGGTAGAAACTTATTAAAGGATGAAACTCTACTTGAAGGTAGGTATATTTCCTTATGTTTTTGTTCTATGTAGTAAATGAATTCTTCAAAATTATGGAAAGGACCGTAAAACAAAAATGTTGTCGGTTTACGTTTCCTACTAGGTAATCAAAGACCATTTACACACATCAAAAGTTTGGGATTTTTTCGTGTTAACTTTCTCCTAATCATGTTTTCTATCACTATCCCTCAGAACATGTCCATTTGTTTTCTCCTCCATGTCCATGTTTTCCTACATGGAATCCTAGTGTGGGATTACTTGGGTGACCTTTGTACTTCCCTTTCTTTGTTTTAAAGTAATAGTTTTACTGACTCCTTTTCCGGTGTGAGACTTTAAATGAAATTTCTAAACCCAATTTTGAAAATTTCGAGGATGCAATTTCTTAAGGGGGAAGATTGTAATGACCCGAACTTTTGAATAAATCTTGTTTCTTAATTTTGTGCGTTATTATATTTTTATTTTTTTTATACTCAATAAAACTGCTTCATTTGATAACATGAGTATAATTAAAATGAGTCAGTTGGGTTTTTACTGTTATATGACCATTGGTCAATATGACCACTAGAAACTAAACGTTTCAATTTTTGTCTCTAAATACAAGTGATCTTGGTTAATTAATATAGAAAGAAGATTCATTGGCCTCACCTAGTAGTCTTGGACCGATCAAAGCCCATCTAACAGAACTTCGGAAGGAGGTAGCACCATTGGTCTTTGCTCTGGTCCAAAACCAAGACGAACATCATCGTGTGAAGCTAGAACAGAATCACCTTGGAGAGAACATCAAACTAATATGAATTACTACTCATGCGATGTTGGCCGAGCCTCCCTCAGATTCTCTCACCTTAGCACACCATACACTTAGGTCCTATGCTGGTGTGATAAGGGGCTATGTAAGGAGACCCTAAATGCCCTGTGTAATCCTTTGTTTTAAATAAAATTTTTGATTTCTTCTTATGATGAAGTTTATGAATTTTCAAATATCCGGAGAAATATAGTATTCATATTTTTTGTGAATTTTAGAGAAAGGATATTTTAAAAAATGTTTATGTAAACCTTAAATAATTTAAAATGTGTAATGATTTTCAAAAAATGGTCTTCTACAATTATCTTCAGTACAAAATTTAGAGTCTAATAAGATCAAATTAATTTTTGATGAATAGTAAATTATGAATAGTGATTTTATGCTTAGGATTAGTAATGTGAGCAAATGGATTAGTAATCTCACTTAAATAAAGTATTAATATAATCTAGGCACCATGATTAAGCAACGTGATTCAATAAAAAGGTTAAACAACGGTTTCATAAATTATCATTCAAGTATTAGTTTTTTCAGGTGAATAGTGTTTTCTAATTAAAAATTAAATTAAAAATATTTAGAAAATTATTTTTATAAAATGGATTTCATTTTTGAACTCAGAGCATCGATATTATGTTAAGGTAATTTTTGGGGATTTTTCTGGAAAAAATGAATTTTCAGTGAATAGTGTATTTATTTAAAAGTTAAATTAAAAATATTTAGAAAATTATTTTTATAAAATGGAGTTCATTTTTGATATCAGAGCATCGATATTTGGTTAAGGTGAAATTTTGGGATTTTTCTAAGAAAGTTGAATTTTCGATGAATAGTGAAAATACAGTTTTTAAGTTACGGGTGTTTAATGACATCATTAAATGATGTATTAAGTATTTAATCAATATGGTCTACTTATTAATAGTAATATAAGTTATTAGGTGTCCCAAGTGGTCAATACCGTGGGAAAATACCATGGGCAAGCCCATGGTTTTTCCAAAACCACCAATTAGGTGTCCCTTGGCCATTAATGGCTTGTCCCCTCACTTTCCCTATAAATACCAAGCCATCCTCTCATCCATTCGACTCACAAATCTCCCCAACTAAGCTCTAGTCTCATTACCTCCCAAGGAGTACTCCAAAGGTTCCCCCAAGACCTCAAGGTCCCAACCTTTGAGTTTTAAGAGTTACGTTTTAAGGTAAGGGATCCTACCTCTCTCTTTCTTTTCAAGTAATCTCTTTTATGTTATTTATTTTATGATCCGTGATCTTATGTTGGAGGATGTTCTTTTATATTCCTCTTACTGCCCTTTTTATGTTCATATTATGAGAGACCCCCTCTTTCTCTCATCAATTTATTTTAATAAAGTTTAAGTGGCGCCGTTAGGCTGGCGAATTTTTAATGGATTCTTTCACCTTTCTCATTTGTTCAAAGTTCTACTTTCATGTCAAGTCTTTCAAGTTCCTTTTTATTATTTTGGGGTATGATATCTATATCTATCATACTGATATTTTATGTTCATATGATGAGAGACCCTATTTGGCCTCGTCAATTCTTTTTTGTTGAAGTTTAAGTGACGCCGTTAGGCTGCCGAATTTTTAAGGGATTCTTTCACCTTTATCATTTTTTCAAAGTTCTACTTTCATGTCAAGTCTTTCAAGTTCATTTTTATTATGTTGGGGTATGATATCTATATCTATCATACTGATCTTTTATTTTCATATTATGAGAGACCCTATTTGATCTCGTCAATTCATTTTTTTACGTGACGCCGTTAGGCTGCCAAATTTTCATAAGAGAAATCTTATTTTTGTCTTCCTTTCATGTTCTTCATTTCATATTGTATATATTTCAAATTTCATTACTATGTTCTTAAATCCCTTATATTATATCCCCCTAATATTTTATGGATCATTTATGAGTGTGTGACCCATGTCCTCTCTCTTTTCAATGTTTTCTAAAACCTCGTAACATAGCCGTTATGCTGTAGAATTTCCGTCTCAAAATGTCTCTCTCTTATTCTCAAATTCATTTATTTTATTAAGTGAATACTCAAAGATCTTTCTTATAAAGGGGTATTCACATATATACCAAAATTTTCTATTTTAAATTCTGGGATTTACATACATGATACCCACTTTCCCTTTCCTTGGGTTTAAAGTGACATAAAGATCATGTCTTTAAAGCTGTTTTTAAAACGTTATGATTATGAAATGAAACCCATTTATTTCATGCTATATGAATTGTTTATGAAATTATTGAAGATGATATATGTGGCTCACATGATAATAATGTCAAATTTAAGGGTTCTCCCTGATATCGCTTCAATGCATTGGGTAAAGACTTAATCTCCAGAGATGACCATTTAGACTGATACCTTGGTGAATAACCTTGGCAATTTTTATTGACACCTTGGGGATGGACCTTGGTGAAACAGAAATGATTGTCTTCGTAAAATGTTGTATCCACATCTTCATGTTATGAAAAAAGTTATTTTTATATGCCTCATGATTTCTTTCTCATGCCTTAAAGTTCTTTTCATGACCTTATTGAAGTATCTCAAGTTCACATGTAAAATGTTTCTCTTGTTTCCTTTACTGGGCCTTCTACTCACCCTTTCTTTTGATGTATATACCCAGGTTATGAGATGCATTAATGAACCTAGGATGAACTTAAGGATAAGCATTTAAAGTGTTTAAGAAGAATGTTTTATGTTGTTTTCATGTATTATGTTCCTGGTTTCCAAGACACTAAACCTTAAAGATCATCAGTTTTGGGAAATGTAATGAAAGTTTATGTTATAAAAAGGCGGTATGTTGTACATGTCATGTACTTGCTCTACATTCCATGTACTTCAAGTCCACTCCATTTACAAGGTTGTCATGATGTGTAGCCATTCTGGATTAGAAAACAATAAGTTGGAGTACATGATGTGTACTTGAGGTACTTGCTATGTACTTTCCCAGTGGAGTTTTTTTTATAAAAGAGGTAGTAGCTCATATTTTTGACATATATTATGTTTTATCTCATTTTTTAACCCAAAAAACATCTATTTTAGTTTTTAATGTATTGAAGCATCCAAACTCTGATTCGAGCTCTGTCTGTCATGTTGGAACCATATCGGTAATTAATTGATTCCTTTTTAGTCAACATTGACTCTTTAGAACAAATACTACACTCTTTGGATTTAGGCTCATATGTCGTAATAATCCATTCTTCATCCGTTCTTCAGATTTCATCAAAATTAGGACAAATCAAGACATGATACTGGGCAAGCTATCTACTACTGAAGAGAGGTAAGTGATATATAGTTTATTTCGGATTTTCATGGTGTTTTTAGAGAGTTCTTACCAAATTCCATTTTTCAGACTTTTCACCAAGGTCTTGTTTTTGAGTGAGTATCTTTTAGTAGCTGTAGTTGGACCTAGTGAGGTTGATCATGGATTTTGTTTAAATGTGTTGGCACTTGTTTCTTATTTTGGGGTCACCTAAGGGGTGTGCCTTAAAGGAATAGTTTGTTTATGTCGGTTTAAACCACCAAAGTGGTGTGCTATTGTGCTTTCCTAGTTAGAGGAAGCATGTTAATGACTTGATAGCTTGAGTAGTTAGTTTAGAAGATATACTGCCTCCTTGATCTTTAAATATCTTGTTATACATCACCTATTTTGATATCATGGCATCTTAAATGGATGATATGGGTGGGTATACCCACATGTAAATGATTAATGACATGTTAAATGGTTTATATGGGAGGGTAGAACCATATGCTTATGATAAATGGTTTTCATTAGTGGGTATACTCATGGATTGTGCATGTTGATGTGAGTGGGTATACTCACCTGGTTATAAATGTTTTAATTGAATTATTGAATGCTTGAATGCTTAATTGAATGGTATGATAGATGCCTTGGACTGCACTCATTGGATTTGGAATGCGGTAGAGGATGGCTTGGGTTGATTCTATCCCTTGGATCTTGATTCTGTGGGATGCCTTGGGCCTTGATACCCTATAGGATCTAGCTTTCTTGGCTCACAAAGGAATTTCTATTGCCTTACTCCTAGGACCCCAATCAACGCCTAACCAAATTTCCACCATGGATGCCCGTGGGACTAAATGGTATGCCTCAGACTTGCTCCTTGGATCCAACCCTCCATGGTATATATATTTATTACTTGGATGCCTTAGTCTACTGACACCTTGGATCTATCCCTTGGGGTCTATATTTCACAATAAAGAGTGGCTGTGGGAGAATTGTTCAGTTTATATAGTGTAGCTGTGGGTTGCAGGATACAGATGGATATACGGCCTGCCCGTGTGACTTGTTTACTTTTTATAATGGCCTTGTTAGGATTTGACTCTCTTTTGGAGGTATCCAAGAGGGATGTTTAGTTTTACTTTTATTGTAGACTTATGCAATGGGCATATGCACTTACTTACCTATTATTTACACTTTCTAAAACCTCTGTAGAATCACTGTAAGAATTGTACAGACCTAGGTGGTTGCCTACTAGGATGTTTATCTCACACCATGTTTGGGCCTCCTTGGGGACCCAAATATATTTTATGGTTGTAGGTGATTATAGGGGAAAGATCTCTAGTACAGGTTGCTGACTCTGGCTTTGGAGGAGTGGTGCATAGGACCAAGATAAGGATTGCAATAATGGGAAACCTTTTTGGTCTTTTTTTCTTTTTGGGACTTGTACTATATTATATTTCCTTGTACCTACTTTGGCTACATTCTAGAAACTTGTACCATTTAAATATTTTTTGTATATAAAATAATTCTGGTTATTGATATATATATTCTTGTCTTCCTGTATTACATTTAGTTTTCTACATATTTATTTTCTTCTTCTATTTCATGTTTTTGACTTCTATTGTGATACTATGGTAATGGGGGCATAGTCTCCCCACTTACTCACTTATTCCCTCACTACTAGTATATAGCCTCTGGGGTTTGGGGAGATGCACTTGAGGCCTTGTGACCAACTGGTCATGGGGCATCATTTTGGGTGGCATCCGGGTCTGGGACATTACACCATGATTCTTGAGATAGTACTACACCTGGTTACTGGTCAGCTTCAATCCATTTTTGGTTCGAAATTTAAGAATTTTGTGACAGAACATAATTTAATCCTTCTTGTGATACCGAGTAATGAAATTTAATACATTTTACTTGTGAGTGATGAACAAAAAACATGCCATCCTATTATAATAATAAATAAAGAAAACATATTATATCTTAACATCAATGGACCTTATAGATATTAGTACACACACATGAAATGCACCAATTATTGAACCCTTTTTTAATTTTGATATTTTGAAATATATATCTATAAAATAATCTTTCCTTTTTGATGAACAACACATGTATTCACATGACCATGTGTAAATTGAAGGATATTTTTAGCTTTATCATTATTTAATAGGTCCGTTGAGGATCATTGAATCATGTGATAAATATGTTTATGTCACAATCTATTTTATTCCTTCTTGGAAAGAAAGAATATGTATTCTTTTCTATTGAAGTGGTATATATAAATATTTTTTAATTTACATTTCATCACAACTTTACAATATTTACAATTAATGGTGAAATTATTCTTGAAAAAATTCATTGCATGTTTCAAGTCACATAATTGACTGACACTCAATAAGTTATGATCACGACTTTTAAAAACCAATTCTTCCTTACATTTAAAGTATCTTCCCCTAATGTTGGATTTTACTCATCTAATAATTTTCCAACTTTCATAATTTTAAGTATTATGAAATATTATTTCTCATATGTGATAACTAAAAATATATCCTTATTTATCATTTTATTGGATGGAAATTCATTATTAAGAATTTATGCACCAACATAATCTGATGCTCTTAGAAAAATCTATAGAACCACTAATTTATTAGCCATTTTTTATCATTGTTTTTAGATTCACAACCATTAATAACTTGAATATTTGATCTTCCACTAAGTATAATGGACCAATTAAATCTAACATTGATGATATATTTTTTAGTTTCATCTTACTTGATGATTCCTTGAGATGTTATGTATGAAAACTTTGGGATTTCATATGTCACGAACCATCCCCAGAGGTCCGTGCTGTAACTACCCCAAGCCCACCTTCCATAGGCTAGGGGATGAAAACTAGCACTAAAGGCGAATTCCCTAAAACTAGGAAGGCATTTCCTTTATAACCTGTAAGCACATGAAACTAAGCACAAAACAAGATACAAACTCAAGTAAACTGAACAGTAAACACAGTGAGTACAGTAAGAAAAAGGGGCCAGAATACTAGCCCAACTACAAAGTACAAGAAACTGGAAGTACAAGTAAACTAGAACAGCTCTTGTAAATAACCACCAAGGATCCTACCCGAAGGGTAGGTATAGCTCTCGATTGGTCGTCTCTGTGATACGCCTCGTCTAAGGTCCACCTCCGAGCTACCTCCAGCCCTGGTACTCACATCCTCAGTCAGCGCTGTCCGTCGTCTACACCAAACCAAATGAAGTGCGGGCATAACCCTTGTAGGGGAGAGTATAATGATACTTAGTAGGGACCCCGAGACCCTAAATGTCTCACAAAATCCACAAAAGATAATCCACAAAGTATAAAAACAACTGATAACACTAATTAAGTATATGCCCATACATATACCTAATTTATCAAGTATACCCATCTCAATCATGAGGAAAACATAGAGTCCAAATAAAATCCCAAAGATTAACTATTCCACAAAATAAGTAATACTATGAAGGAAAGTACCACACATGTATGCCACACAGAAGAATACCACCAAGGTATTACCACAAAGGAAAGTACCACATATGTACGGACTCAGCTCACACCAAGTATAACTTAGGTATAGTAGTAGAGATAATTATATGCAACTACTAAATCATTATACTCTGTTAAGAGTCAGACCCACAAAGGATCACTAATAACCATCAGACCCATATAGGTTCTCTAGGTGATGACCCACACATGACCGCTCAGTGCTGACCCACACAGAATCGCTCAGTGCTAACACACGAAGGTTCACTCAGTGTTGAACCACATAGGATTGCTAGGTGCCGACCCACACAAGATTTGTAGGTGCTAACCCACATAGGATCACTCAGGTAGTCCCGCATGGAATCCTAGAGTGGTTCAATGTGGGACCCTTAATCACAGACCCACAAAGGATCTCTTCCTCAAGTCACAGCCAGCTACTGGGTTCCCGCGCTAAGCTTTCTCGTCTCCAGGAGGGTTTGGTCCACAAGCCATTGGTTGATACTCCAAATTCCACAATGTACCACGTAGAAGTATCCCAAAAGGCTGCCACGCCATAGGTGTCTCAACGCAACAGACGATGTGTGAATCAGACACCCGGTCTGTGAGTTATTAGTCTTTTAGTTCTGGGGGCCCAGTTGGATTCATGCTCGATCGAACCGGACTCCACCCCATATTAATCCAAATCTACAGTGGGGTAAAATCAAAGGAACCATCTCACTCCAAGGTTTCTAGAGCCACTGAAGGTTCGTCAAATGGATGCTCGGTGCCAAAGTTATGGACAAAATTGAGTAAATTGGTCATAGTGGGTCTGGGTCTGGTCCGACCTTGTCAGACATTCCTAGCCCGAACCGTCCTGGGCCAACCCAGTTTGGGTCAACCCAGTCTGACCTGCTGGGTCCGGCACAGCCCGGCTCGCACTGGGCGGCCTGACTCATGCTAGGCGGTCCGACCTGGCAGCGGTGCGGTGGCCACGAGGGCCATGAGGGGACGTGGGGGGCCACAGAGGCCATGAGGGGGCCACAGAGGGTCATGGGGTGGCTTAGCGAGGCTGCTATGTGGCACACACATCCACAAGGTTGCGTGGTGAGGTAGAGCACTGCGGGCAGCGGTGGCCGCGGGTGGCTGCGACCACCGTCGGCAGAGGCCGCGGGGCGGGGGTGGCCGCGGAGCAGCGCCATTTCGCCGTCACCTTCATCGCAGCCGGCGGTGGTGTCGACTGCCATTCTCGTGCATCTTCATGGTTGGTCTCCAACCTCCTCCATCACGAAGAACACCACAAATCATCACAAGAATTATAGAGAGGATGGTCCATGTTTGTTTGGCCCGCACCCTCCACATTAGAGTGGTAGCAGGCGGCTATAATCTCTCTTTGAATTACAAAGAGTCATCCTGAAAGAAAAAGGGAATAATTTCAAACAACCACCCTAACTCATTCATCTGTTACCATCGATGAGGAGGGAAAGACGATCTTCGATTGAATACGTCCCACATTGGAGGATGTCCTGAGGAAGAAGTCGAAGTAATGCGTCAGCATTCTTTGTTGTAGGAGCTTTCTTCGTGGAAGAATTTATTCATGGAAGAAGTTCTTCTTTAAAGAAATAAATCCTCCAAGAGTTCTCCCCTTTGAAAATTCTTTCCCCCAAAATCAAAATAGACAAATGTTGTGTTTCCCCAATTTTAATTGCTGGTACAATTTCAAATTGGATTAATTAATTACATAGTGGTTGGAATAATAAATTAAAGTGGGCAACACCATTAAAGTGGGGGAAGTTTAAGAGGCTTCCCCACACTTAAGAGGGAGTTCAAGGGGTTTTAGCCATGTGTGGTCCCCACTACCATAAACTCTCATAAGAGGTTAGTTTAGGTGGTCCCCACCACCATAACCTTTCATGGGATGTTTACATCAGGTGGTTCCCACCTATGAAACATCCACATGGATGTTTCAAAAGAAAAATAAAAATAAAATGTTACACCATTTTATTTCATTTTATTCTTTCACGAATAAGTGAAAAACTAACTTCTACCCTCGACCTACTGCGGTCAAGTTGAAGGTCTCCTTAAGTGAATACTGGTGCTGTGAGTTCAACGGTACCCTCAGATTTCAATTCTGAGCACCGGTTCAAAAGTTAGAAAAACTCGCTCATACATTTACTAAACATACCTGAATAAAAGTTCAGAAATTCATTCCGAGCACTTCAGGGCTCAGAATCATGCGACACCAATTTTCGTGAACACGTAAAATTCTCATATATTTAAAAAAAATATGTGGAAATTATAGGTATTTACATTCTCCCCACATTAGAGATTTACGTCTCGTAAGCTACAACTCAAAACTAGGAAAAAAACTAGGGGTACTGAGCACAAATCTGAGCCTCCCTCTCCCATGTGCTCTCCTGGAGGTTCCCGTGATGCCAGCGAATTTTCACCAGAGGTATCGATAGCCAACGAAGGACCTACTCCTATCGATCCTCAATCTCCACTGGAACCTCCATAAAATTCGCCCCATCGTCGATGTCTATCTCACCATGGTTGATGACGTGGGAAGGGTCATGCATGTATCTCCTCAGCTGGGATACGTGGATGACGTTGTGCACCTAGTGCAACTAAGGTGGAAGAGCAAAGCAGTATTCCACCTCACCAACTTTGCAGAGGACCTAAAAAGGTCTGTTGAACCTCGGAGATAACTTTCCTCCTCATCTAAATCTCCACAAACCTCATCGAGGTGATACCCGTAGAAAGACATGGTCGACATCCTCGAACACCAGAGGTCTCCGTCTCCTATCGACATAAGACTTATGCATACTCAGTGTAGTCTTCATCCACTCCTGGATGATCAGAACCTTCTCTATGGCAGGCCGTACCATCTCTGGTCCCACTAGTGCTTACTCCCTTGGGTTAGTCCAGCACAAAGGTGGTCTTTAAGGTCACCCATACAATGCCTCAAAAGGTACAATCCCAATGGTGGAGTGATAAATGATGTTGTATGAAAACTACAACAAAGGAAAGTGATCCTTCAAGCTATGAATGAAGTTTAGAAAACAACCACGTAGCATGTCCTCGAGGGTCTGAATGGTCTGCTCAGTCTGACCATCTGTCTGAGGATGGAAGGCGGTGCTCAAACAAAGCTGTGTCCCGAAATCCTCCTACAACCCCTTCCATAGACGGGAAGTGAAACGTGCATCATAATCAGAGATAATAGTTGAGGGTACTCCATGTAACCGCCCAAACTCTTGCATATAGAGGCACCCCAATCTCTCTACTAAACCCAGTTCTATGATCTGTAAGAAGTGGGATGACATGGTGAGTTAGTAGACGATCACTGAAATAGAGTCATGTCCCCTAGATGTGCGTGGAATTTCTATCACGAAGTCAATAGATATCCCATCCCACTTCCACTGTGGAACCTATAAAGTCTGAACCAAGCCTTCTGGTACTTGATGCTCCTACTTCACTTGATGACAAGTGAGGAATCATGAAAAAAACTCTACTACTGCTTTCTTTATTCCCTGAAATCAGTTCTATCTTTAGAAATCTTGGTACATCTTCACCACTCTTGGATGTACCACTATAGGGTGTGTGTGAAACTCCCTCATCACTTCCTCCTGAAGTGACACTGGTACCATGGTATATCCTATGAAGAGGATGACATTCTCCCCACCTTTAGAAAATCTATCAGGTGCCAGTACTTTGGATATCTGAGCACGTGGTGTCTCACAGTCAGTGTCCCCACGCTTCGCCTCCCAGACTCACTGAAGAAGTGGGGGAGTGGCTGTAAGAGACTGAAGAAAAACTGCTCTATATCTATCAACAAAGGATATCTACAAAGCGGCTAGCTATTCTGTCACCTCGCCTAGCAGCTGTATACCAAATCTCTTGCTATGTTCATCTACTACAAAGTTCCCCTTCCCAGGAGTATAGAATATCTCGAAGTCATAGTCCTGGAGAAACTCAACCCAACGTCACTGTCTCAGGTTTAGGTCCTTCTGAGAGAAGATATACCTGGGACTATTTTGATCAGAGGACACTGTAAAACACTCTCCCATCAAGTAATGTTTCCACATCTTCAAGGATAAGACCACTGCTGCTAACTCCAGGTCAGGGGTAGTGTAGTTCTTCTCATGTTGTCTCAGTTGTTGAGAATCACATGTGATCACTGCTCGCTCTTGCATTTGGACACATCCAATTCTGGTCCCAGATGCATCATAGTAGACTATGTACCCTATGTCCTCCTCTATAAGGCACAAGATGGGGGCACCAGTCAGCCTCAGCCTCAGCTCCTGAAAAATCTCCTGGCATCTCTCTATCCATAGAAAGGGTTTCCCCTTCTTTGTGAACATTGATAAAGGTGCTGAAACTCTAGAGAAATTGAGCACAAAACTTCAGTAGTATCCAGCCAAACCTAGGAAACTCCATACCTCCGTCACACTCTTGGGTTGAACCCAAGAAAGTACCGCCTCAATATTCACAAGATCTATTACAACTCTATCCTCCAATATGACATATACCAGAATGTGAAACTCTCAGATCCCGAACTGGCACTTCGAGAGCTTACCATAAAGCTGGTGCTCTGAGAGTGTGTTCAGTATTACCCACAAATGATAAGAATGATCCTCCTTAGTAGTCTAGTAGATCAGAATGTCATCGATGAAGACTACTAAAAAGCGATCAACATATGGCTGAAATATCATGTTCATGAGTCCCATGAACACTACTAGAGCATTGGTTATGCCGAATGGCATAACCAAGAACTCATAGAGGCCGTACCGACATTTGAAAGTTGTCTTCTGCACATCATCATTGTGTAATCTGAGCTAGTGATAGCTTGATCTGAGGCCTATCTTCGAGAACCACCATGCTCCCTTCATTTGATCAAAGAGGTCATCAATCCTTGTAAGTGAGTACTTTTTCTTCACAGTCACCAGGTTCAGGGGTCGATAGTCGACACAAAGTCTCAAGCTCCCATCTGCCTTCTTGGAAAACAAAATTGGGGCTGCCCAAGGGGAAACACCAGGTTGGATGAACCCCTTCCCATGAAAGTCCTCCAGCTATACCTACATCTCATGAAGCTCCGTGGGAGCCATCAGAAACGCTGGTGTATATATCATTATCATCCCGAGGTACAAGTCAATGTAAAAGTACACCTCTCTATGAGGAGGTAGACCCAAAATATCATCAAGGAAGACATCTGTTTACTGGTCCACCACTATAGGATAACTCATACTCTCTACATCAACGACTCCGAGGGTAAGGCTCGACAACTGATGAGTGATCAGATATACTCTCTTGCAAGTAAGTCTAACCCGTGATGCAAAGGCTACCTTCTCACCGATGAAGGTAAACCTGGTCCAATCCATGTGGACACACCGCACTTTGTGCCTAATAAAGTCAATCTGAGCATGGACTATAAATAACCAGTCTATACCCAAGATGACATCGTAAGGCCTCAATGCTGCTTCTAGAAGATCATAGCCGAAGCTCTCTCCTCTTAGAGTAATCTCACATTGCCGGAAATAGTGAATAATCATTGAATCCACTCACGTAGGAGTATCTAGCCCTAAGGATCCATTCAATAGCTCTGTTGGAATCTCCAATCTCTGAATGAGGGCAATGACAATAAAAGAATGACTGGAACCTCTGTCTATAATTACTGCTGCTAAGGTGGAGTTGACACAGATCGTACCTCATATCATCTCCAGAGCACAGTGACCGTAGGCCTCAGCTTCCTGGAGCTGAGCTCGCCCCTGTCCACCTAATCCCTGTGGTCGGGGTGGACCTCCTAGCGGTGGTGGCGGTAACATATCGATTCATCACCCACCACCATCTGCACGACCAACTCCTCTGCCAAATCCTCCTGCTCCTTGCGGACCTCCTCGGTCGAATATCTGTCTCTACCTGGGTGGTCCTTCGACCATCTGCTGATCATCCATACGAAATGTCAGATAGTCACGAGACATGTGACACTGCCCGCCGCATCCGTAACACTTCCCGCTCCAGGCATGACTGGCTTTGCCTCATATGCCCCACACAACTGATCCTGAATCATGCATTCGTCCATCTGTTGGTCTTTTCCTCTTGGACCTCTGTGTCAACTGTCTTCTGCCAGCTATATAAGACTCTGCTACGTGACGACTGGTAGTGGGTCTCACTGCTAGTGACTGCATAGCAAGGAAAATATCCACTAAGAGGTCTCTCTCTAACACCCCCGCCTATGTCGGGATGCTAAGAGAAATCATCGAAGCCCTAATATACTACCTGTTCCCATGATCAAAGGTCTGGACCCTAAAGAATGGGTCACATACCATATCATTGTAGTAGCATGAGAGGTCGGTGAACCTCACTGAGTACTGAGCTACAGTCATGTTGCCCTACTTTAGATGAAGAAGCTCCTTTATGCGCACCGCACAAAGAGTCACTAGGAAAAACTCTACCCGAAATAGGCTCTCATTGTCTTCCCAGAGAAGTGTCACCTCGTCATGACCCTGGAGCATCAATCTCCACCATATTCCTGCTACTTCCTATAGAAGACTGGTAGAAAGGATCACCATGAGATCGACTAATGTCCCTACCAGTCAGAAGAGTCTCACTACGGCCTCCATCCAGTCCTTAGCTGCCCACGGGTCCATCTCTCTCCTGAACCTGGGTGGCCTATGGCACTGTAAATCATGCAACATGCTCAAGAAGCCTACACCCTCAGCTGTTGGGGCCGGTGGAATCAATGGAATAATAGATAATGGTACTGCTGGTGCCTCCGTTGGTGCCTATACTAGAAAAGGGCCCTACAGAGAGGCCTTGTCTCTTAGTGGGATATCTGTGTGTACTATATCCGGTACCCTAGCTAACTATCTGCGTGGAGGCATCCTGAAAAGAAACTAGTGCGCCATGGTCCATAAGTTATACCTGGTGAGCTGACTCAAAGAGTTCACAAGAAGACTCTTTAAAACACACACACAATCTGTGTTTTCATGTACTGAGTCAGAAATCAGATGTCAGGGTCCTGGTTTATGGATATGTCGGCCGCCGCACCAACAATGGATTCCCTAAACTGATAAACACACTCACTACACTTAACACTATTTCTGTTTAAAAATATTAGTGTCCTATGTTCTATGGTAGAACTGACTTCTCTGATACCAATTTTTCACAACCCGTCCCCCGAGGCCCGTGCCATGACTACCCCAAGCCCGCCTTCCATAGGCTAGGGGCTGGCGATTAGCACTGAAGGCATATTCCCTAAAACTAGGAAGACATTTCCTTTATAACATATAAGCACATGCAACAAAGCACACATCAAGATAAGAACTAAAGTCAACCGAATAGTAAACATAGTGAGTGAAGTAAGAAAAAGTGGCCAGAATACAAGCCCAACTGGAAAGTACAAGAAAATGGCAGTACAAGTAAACTGGAACAAATCCTGTGAACACCTACTAGGGATCCTACCTAAAGGGTAGGTATAGCTCTCGATCGGTCGTCTTTGTGGTACACCTCATCTAAGATCCACCTCCGAGCTACCTCCTGTACTGGTACTCACATCCTCAGTTAGCGCTGTCTGTCATATACACCAAACACAAGGAAGTGCGGGCATAACCCGTGCAGGGGTGAGAATAATGATACTTAGTAGGGACCCTGATACCCTCAAGATCTCAAAAAATACACAAAGGATAATCCAAAAATTTTGAAATCCACGAATAACCCTACTTAGATATATGCCCATACATATACCTAAGTTATCAAGTATACCCATATAAATAATGAGGAAAACACAGAGTCCAAATCAAAGCACAAAGATCAAATTTTCCAAAAAGTAAGGAATACTAGGATAGAAAGTACCACACAAGTATACCACACAAAAGAATACCACCAGGTATTACCACAAAGGAAAGTACCACATAGGTACAGACTCAACTCACACCAAGTATAACTTAGGTACTTTAGTAGAGATAATTAGATGTAACTACTGAATCATTTTACTCTATTAAGAGTCATACCAGAGAAGGATTTCTAATCATCATCAGACCCACATAGGATCTCTAGGTGCTGACCCACACAGGATCACTCGGTGCTGACCCACACAGGATCACTCGGTGCTGACCCACATAGGATCGCTAGGTGCAGACCCACACAGGATTTCTAGGTGCTGACTCACACAGGATCAATCAGGTAGTCCCACATGGAATCCTAGATCGGTTCCATGTAAGACCATTAATCACAGACCCATGAAGGATCTCTTCCTCAAGTCACAGCCAGCTACTCGGTTCCCGCGCTAAGCTTGCTCGTCTCGGGGAGGGTCCGCTCCACAATCCACTGTTCGATACTCTAACTACCACTAAGTCCTAAGAAGAAGTATCCCAAAGGACCATCATGCCATATGGGTCTCAACATAACAGACGGTGCGTCAATCGGACGCCCGGTCTGTGAGTTATTAGCCTTTTAGTCCCGGGGTCCCAGTTGGAATCGTGCTTGATCCAACCTAGCCGTACCATATATTAATCCAAATCTATTATGGGGTATACTCAAAGGAACTGTCTCTCTCTAAGGTTTCCAGTGCCACTGACGGTTCGTCAAACGAACGCTCGGTGCAAAAGTTATGGCCAAAAGAACGTAAATGGGTCGAAGTGGGTCCGGGTCTGGTCCAACCCAGTTTGGGTCGACCCGGTCCAACCTGCTAGGACCGGCCCAACCCAACCTACACTGGGCGGCCCATCCCACTGGGTCCAGCCCAACCTGTGTTGGGTGGCTCGGCCTGGCAGCGATGCGGTGGCCGTGAGGGTGTAGAGGCCTCAAGGGGGACGTGGGGGTCTGCAGGGTAGCGCTGCAGGCCGTGAGGCGGCGCAGCAAGGCCGCTGGGCGGCGCAGACAGCCGCGGTGCGACGCAGACAGGCGTGGGGCAGCACCACAAGGTCGCGGGGTGGCGGAACGCTGCAAGGTGGAGTGACGAGGGAATGAGCGGTGGTGGCCTTAGACGGTGGAGGCCGCGGGCAGCGGAGGCCGGGGTCGGCGGAGGTCGTGGGGCGGTGGCAGCCGCGGAGCGACGCTGTTGCGCCATTGCTAGCATCATGGCCGATGGTGGTGCCGACCACTATTCTTGTTCCCCTTCATGGTTGGTCTTCGACTTCCTCTATCACGAAGAACACCACAAATCATCACAAGAATTGTAGAGAGGACAGACCATGTTTGTTTGGCCGTACTCTCCGCATTAGAGCTGTAGCAAACAACTATAACCTCTCTTTGAATTATGAAGAGTTATCAAGAATGAAAAATGGAAGAATTTAAAACAACCACCCTACCTCGTTCATTTGTTGTCTTTGATGAGGAGGGAAAGATGATCGTTGATTAAAGATGTCCTATGTCGGAGGATGTATTGAGGAAGAAGTCTAAGTCGTGCGTCAACGTTCTTTTTTGGAGGAGCGTTTTTCATGGTAGAATTTATCCGTGGAAGAAGTTCTTCATTGGAGAAAGCAATCCTCCAATAGCTCTTCCATTTTCCAATACTTTCCCCAAAAATCAAAATATCCAACCATTGTGTTTCCCCAATTTTAATTGTTGGCACAATTTTAAATTGGATTAATTAATTACATAGTGGTTGGCATAATAAATTAAAGGGGGTGACACCATTAATGTGGGGAAGTTTAAGAGGCTTCCCCAAACTTAAGGGGAGTTTGAAGGGTTTTAGCCTCGGGTGGTCTCCACCACCATAACCACTCATGGGAGGTTAGTTCGGGTGGTCCTCACAACCATAACCTCTCATGGGAGGTTTAGTTCAGGTGGTTCCCACCTATGAAACATCAACATGGATGTTTCAAAAGAAAAATAAAAATAAAATGTTACACCATTTTATTTCATTTTATTCTTTCACAAATAAGTAATAAACTAACTTCCACCCTTGACCTACTATAATCGAGGTGACAATATCCTTAAGAAAATACTAGCGCTGGGAGTTCAACGGTGCCCTCAGATTTCAATTTCGAGCACCGGTTCAAAATTTAGAAAATCCCACTCGTACGTTTAATGAACATACCCGAACAAAAGTTCAGAAATTTATTCCAAGCACTCCGGGCCTCGGAATCACACAACGTCAATTTTCACAGACTCATAAAATTCCCATATATTTAAAGAAAAATTTTTACATAGATATTATGGGTCTTTATATCCTAGGTACATTTCCTTACATTTTCTATGAGAAATACCTAGACATATATCCATATACTATAGACTAGAAACAATTTCCATTGAGATAATACTAGGAATATCAATCTATGATTAGATTCATTCATTTCTCTTATAACCTCTATAAATTATTCTATATGGAAGACACATTTTAATAGTGTCCCATTTTTCAAAAATAATAACACCTGAGTTTTGATATACTATTGCTTTTCCTTTATATAGAATTAGTGATTTTCTGGGTACTATGTGTGTTTGGATTTGATTCAAAACAAATCAATCTTCAACTTTGGAGCTATTTCTTTTGGTATGATTTTAAAAACCAATACCTTCTATTTATTATCAAGCCCCATACCTTTTTTTATTAGAATTTGTCACTTTCTTGTACTGACAATCCTACGACTATCTTATAAGACCTCCATTATTCTCCTTAACTTTTTTGAAACCTTTTTAAAAACATTTCCCAATGAAATATTATAATTTAAGAGTCTCACATAATGATAAACTTGTATCCATATAATAATTTATTTTACATCAATAAATTTGATATGTTTGAATTCACATTTCACTATATTAGTTAACCATCAATAAACTGGTTCTTCTATCCAGTCCTGTGTTTTTTCCCAAAAAAATTCTATGAGTTTTTTTGATTTTTAGATTTTATTTTTCAATTTATATGTTAAATATAGACTTATATTCTTCTTTCTTCTATATGTAGAGTATAATATTATAAACCACTATATTGAATTTATTTTTCTTGGATATAAAAAAATATATCTCATCATGTGTATCCACCTAATCTTCATAGAGATCAAACCCCCCTTCTAATTCCCCTTAATCATTATAAATGACTTCTCTCATCTCAAAAGTAGATAAAACAACCATGAGAGTATCCTTATTATGGTATTTGAAGTCCTAAATCTCTCCCACTTTTTTTCTTTGAAGATATTATCCTTTTTATAAATTAGTTTCTTTTTCTTGGAGAATTTGTGATATGTATTCATATTACCTTTCATTTTATTTGATGATTTCTTCATATAAATTTTATCATTCTCATTTTTATCTTAAAACTTCATAGGAAATTTTTTTGTGAATCACAAAACATTTCAACATAAAAAACATATGAGTATAATTGTTTCCTTTAAAATTTCCATTGTTGATTTTTATATTTTCTAAAAGGAATAACATAACTTCCTCAATATGTTATTCTTATTGATCACTTTACAAGGTAAGATTATTCAATAACACAAATACCAATTCCTTTAACTTCCATTTTTTCATAACCACCTAATCATAATTCCTTATCTCATATGATATGAGAGTACTATGAAAACTATCCTACATTATCCAAATTGGATATTTATCCTCAAGAACATTGAATTTTGGATTAAACTAAGGTGGAAAACTTCTCATGATGTACTTAATGATAACCATGTTATCAAGGGTTTCTTTGATACCATGAATATCCTCCATAATAAAACTTTACCTATCAATGAATAAATAAAAGGATTGAGTTGGGTATGTATTCATGTCCTATGGATTATTCCATAGAACATGTAGTTTATCTTCTTGAACCATTGAGCCACTATCAAAGATATTAAGTAGCTTCTCTAATATGAAGTCTGTAGATTTTAATAACTTCACCTTTATATAGATTGTGTCAAAAAAAGTTCCCTATTACCCATTAATTCACTTAGATTTATTATAAAACTCTTTATGATCTATTTTTTATAGTCATCCATTTCCCAAATGCGCTGATATCCCATTTATTATAACCACGTAAACATCAGTGTATTTAGATAGAAAATAATACTACATCTAAATCTTCTTGAGTTGAGTGTTGTTTCCTTTGAAGATCATAATCCATTTATGATTTAAAAACTTTATTACTCTCTATTAACATAGAGTTGTACTACATTGAACCTCTATCCCTGATGCCTCTTGTTATCCTAAATAAAGGTAAATACCTCGGTGGGTGAATTAGGGTACACTACTACAAAACTAGCCTTTAATAGCGTTGTTATTTATTAGTGCTAGAATAAAATGCTGATAAATAGAATATTTGTCAGTGCTAAAGAAAGCACTGAAAAATTTAACATTTTGTCGATGCTTTTATTTAGTCACTAATAAAGAAAACCATTATCAACGCCTTATTTTTAGCATTGATAAATGGTATCCTTTATGATCATTTTTTATGCTGATAAAGGGTACGCTTTATCAATGCTTTATATTTAGCATTGATAAATATTTCTTTCATCAATGCATTTTTTGCACTAATAAATTGAAATAATTAAATAAATAAAAAATAAAAAAGTGTTTATAAAAAAAATAAAAAATATTATTAATTAAATAATTATTGATAAAAATGAATTTATTGATTATAAATTATTAAATATTAAACCTTTTATTAATTAGATAATTATGATAATTAATGTTATGAAATTGTATATATTAAATATATAGATATATATCAATGTATATAATTATTATTATATGTTACCAAATATTTATGTTATTTACAATAAATTATTATATATTTATTAAATAATGGTATATAATTAAAAATTAATGTGGATTGAAAATATTGACTAATTGCATAGTACTCGACGTACTTATAATTGAATTTTATTTTATTTTTCAATTTAATATAGATCAAATGTGTGTTATATTGATTTTAATATATACATATAATTAATGCATTTTTATATTAAATATGAACACACACATAACTTATCCCTTTTTTCAATATTGTTGAAGTGTACCTATATATTTTAAATTTATTCGATTTCACTCATTTTGTACATATATGCATGCACTAAAAATTAGATATTCTGTAATAATTTAAAAAATATATTTTTAAAAAATATTTATAAATAACAATATTTATAAATGTACATTCTCTATATTTATAAAATTATATATTTATAATTATAAATAAATAAATAAATATTTTTAAATTTATTTATACAATAATAAATAAATAATTATGTATGTTTAAATAATTATTAAATTTATAATAAATTTACTTAAATAATGAATATATTTACTAAATTTAAATATATATATATATATATATTTATTAAATATATTTATGTATAATTATATAAATATATATAAGGATATAAATAATATTTTTTAAAAATATTTCATTAATTATAAATAAATAATTTCAAAATAATAATCAATATATTCTATTTACTCTATTTATATTTATATATATTTATTAAGAATTTATAGATATTTAAATTTTTTATTCATAATTATAATTATAAATCCTTTAATAGTGATTTAGTAATAAGTACTAATAAAATAATCTTTATCAATTATTTTTTCACACTAATAAAGACGAGGATTTATCAGTTCTAAATAAGAATTGATAAATAATCCTTTAATCTCAACTTATATAATAAGCGCCGATAAAGGGGATCATTTTCAGTGCTTATTGGTAAGAACTGATAATAGTTTCCTAATCTATTTTAAGAACCCTAACCATTTGCGAACCCGTTATGATATAGAATATTTCTGCGAAAGCCACCCATTTCTAGTGCTCTTCCTCGGTGAATTGAAGGTCGAATCACACCACTCGACTGGCTTTGAACATCTAATCTGACATTAGAAGTGGGTCTCATATTTTCTTCAACGTAGCGAGGTAGGCCTTTTAAATTTCTTTGTGTATTTTGGGTTTCATTTTTGATTTCATCTTCTCCAATTTATTTATGATCTGTTGTTTACAATTTCTTTGTGGCCCATTATTTAGGGAACTATTTGTGGTCTGTTATTTGTATTTACTACCGATGTATGATACGTTGGTTTATATATGATATTGAACCCTGTATTTATTCATTGTTGTTTTTCTACTATGTTTTATATATTCTTACTATATAATTTTTTCCTCTATAGGTTATATGTATCATAAGACTGAGTTCCTCTTATAATTCACTATGGTCCTTTGTTTCTTATCGAAAAGATTCAAAGGGGACATCCCCAGTTAAGAACATAAGGTTTTATCACATCAAGGCTTCACTTTTTGAATCATTATGATGCCTTTAGTTCAGGTTATGTTTGAATACCAGGGTTTTACCTATTTCATATCTCTTATAGATTATAAGTGAGTGATTTTTTATACTGGCGTGAAATTCATGTGTGTTCATATAGCCATTTCATCATTTATTTACACAGTTGTTTGTCTAATAGGTATACATATATCAGGTAATGATGATTTTGGGTCTACATGTCCATTAACCCCAAGGGTCATGCTAGAATTTTGTTCAACCTCTGGTATTAATTGTTTTAATTTAGGTGGGGGGGGGAGCACCTCCCATTTATGGTTTCTTAAACCCAAATTATAAACCATCCTTTAGTGACTTTGAGGCATGTTAGAGGTCATAATATTATCTGAACTTTTTTTGTTTGGGTAATTAAAGCTAGGGTCATTACACTATCCATATCCCAGTTTACACCTATAAATATTAGTGGTAATATCATTTATTATATAGCTTTATGTCCCTCTGTTTTTTCAAATTATAACATCCTTTATTATTGGATTTCAAATATATAGGCACTCAGATATTCTAGTAGAAATAATCCATATTTCCCATATTAAAATTTTCTATAACTTTCACTTTTGATAATGAATATCTTATGAGTATTTATCTATATACTGTATAAAATTAATCTTTTAGTAATATAATAAGATGAATATGAACAAAAAATGTATGCATGCTAATCATTTGATAAACAAATATTAATATGGAGTTAAAGAGATTATCATGTTTGCAAGAGAGCATGTAGATGACCCTTCTACAATCCTTTGTTTGTATTTACATTCTTGTTATTAAAGAAAAAAGTAGTCTGGAAGAGTTAGAAGAAAATTTTATTTTTCCTATAATAGATTAAATCTATAAATGTTGTACTAAACATGGTGAAAAACTGAATGTGGACATCAATTTGGATGATACTATGGTTTATGAATCATTTTATATGAATACGATTGTAGAAGATGATGAGGATCACATGGAAGAAATAAAAATAGAAATTTAAGACAAACTTTTTGATTTTCCAAAGTTGTTTAAGGAGTTTAATAGATATTACAAGAAACCATTGTATATCAATTTTACTATATTCACAACATTTTCAGCTATATTGAAGTTATAAAATTTAAAATATAGCAACAGATGGAGTGACACCAGTTTTATAGAACTACTTAGTCTCTTGAAATATATGATACCTGAAAAAAATGAACTACCATTCCAAATACATGATACTAAAAACATGTTACATTTAATGGGCATGATCTCTAAAAAAATACATGCTTGTCCAAATGTTTTCATATTGTTTCACAAGGACCATGAATCACTAATCAAATGCCCTATGTGTGGCGCAGATCGATACAAGAAAAATAAATCAAGTCCGTCAAAAACTGTATGGTACATTACTATCATTACACATTTTAGAAGTCTATATGGATGCTAGGAAACTGCAAGACAATTAACATGGAATGAAGATATAAGAATTAAATATGGGAACCTACATCATCTAGCAGATTCTCTTAAGTGTAAGGAAATTGATTATGAGTTTCTTGAATTTGAAGATGATCCGAGAAAATTGTGTCTTGCATTATCTAAAGATGAAATAAATCCTTTTGGTTTACATATTAGTACTCACAGTAAATATCCTTACATGATAGTAAATTATAACATGAATCCATGGTTATGTATGAAGTGAAAATACATTATGTTTTCTTTTCTTATATTTGGACCAAAGCAACCCTGTAATGATATTGATGTCTATTTGGATCCATTGATCGAAGATCTGAAATTAACGTGGGATATATATGTTACAATTAATTATGCTCATAGAAGTGAAGAATTCACATTAAGGGTTATGTGGTATAGAATGATAAATAAATTCCTTAATTACGAAAATTTACTAGGATATAAAATTAAAGGTATGTTGGGGTGTCCCATTTGTGAAAAACACACACAATCAGTTTTGTTAAAACATTTTTCTAAGGCTGTGTTTTTAGGACATTGAACATTTTCACCTCGATGACATAAATACTGATCTTGGATGATTGAATTCGATGGGAGTATCAAATATGGTACACCACTATCTCTAAAAATGGGTGATCAACTATAAAAAAAATTGAAAAATATTGAAACTAAACTTAGTAAACAATTTCCATAAAACATTAAAAAATAGGTTGGAAGAAGAGACACATTTTCTTTGAATTACCATATTTGAATTGTTTGTATGTCAAAAATTTTCATGATGCCATGGATATAGATTTTTTTATTTGATAGTTGTATTGCAAAGTTACTAAATTTTCTGGTAAAATAAAATATGGAATCAAGGCTAGATTGGAATAGATTGAAATGGGGATAAGGGAAGAGTTGGCACTAGTGAGGGGTAAAATGGGGAATTTTCTTCCTCTAGAATCTGACACTCTATCCAGATATGAAAATTAGAATCTTGCCTTTTCATTATAAGTGTAAAATTTTCATAGGGGTATTAATAAAATATCAAGAACTTTGTTTCTATGACTAATTTTACGTTAAAAGGACTAAAATCACATGACGATCATGTTTTGATGTATGACTTAATCCTTGTTTCTTTTGGTTTCATTCTACCTCAAAAAGTATGATGTACATTAACTAGACTCTACTTGTTTTTCAAAGTCACATCAAGTAATGTTTTAGACTCAGTGAAGTTTCCCATCACGAATAAAGAGATTTTAAACATATTATGTGAATTAGAAATGTCATTCCCAAAATCCTTATTTGATACAATGGTCCACCTGATGGTTGACTTGGTCAGAGAGTTTCAACTATATGGTCCTATCCATTAAAGATGGATGTACCCCAATGAATGGTATATAATGATTTTTAAAGGGTATATAAAGAATCAATGTAGACTAGAAGGTTGTATTGAAGAACTATATACTATTAAAGAATCTATTTAATTTTTTACCGATTCCCTATCAGATGTTGAAAGCATCGATCTTCTAAATTCTGGTCACATATAATGCCTTATAGGTGAAGGGATTTCTGGAAGAGATGTTGTACGATTACCTTGACAGAGAATGAGAAATAAAATCTTTATATATTACATAATAGTAAATATGTTGATCAATACATTAAATCCCACAAATAAATTAATAAATATTTGAATTCATCAAGGGATGGAAGATGGATATCAGATACATATAGTCAATAGTTTATAGAATGGTTTAGTGATTAAATTTATAAAGAGTTATCTGAAAATATAAATTCAATTTCCAAACAAATTCAATGGTTATCAAAATGACCAAAGGAAGATGTTATATCTTAAATTGGGTTTGAAATCAATGGTTATATATTCTATACGAAGGAACACTTTGACTTTAGTATGATGCAAAATAGTGGTGTTATGCTTGTGGCTGAAGCATTGCACATATATAGTTCCAAGGATAGAAATCCAATTTATGAAAATATGTCTTATTTTGGAATTATTGAACAAATACACTATTTTTGTTATAAAACATTTCAAGTCCTTCTTTTAAGTTACAAATGGGTTGACAATATCAATGGAGTGAAATTTGATGAAATGAGATTTGTGAAGGTGAATTTCATTTTATAAGGGATACAAGACAAGCTAGTAATAATGGTATCAAAAGTAGTAAATGTATTTTATGTGTTTGGTATGACAAAAAAAATTGGTCAATTGTCCTACTAGAGACTAAAACAAATGCTGAGTCAGATGAAAATTCAATTGAGGATGACACTTTCATTGGGACATCACAATCAGTTCATGTTGGTCCCACTATAGAAAATGTCTTCTACATTATAGGGGACTAAAGAGATAGGATTTGGATTTTGAAAGAGGAACCAAATATTTGATACCATTAAAAAAAGAAAGACAGTTCAATGAGAAGTTAAAAAGTGTTTTTTAATATATTATATTTTTCCTCAGAATATTATATGTTCTCCACTACCTTAACATAATCTAAATTAAATGTTTGACTACTCATGCGGACAATTTATTTTGGATATGACGATGTTACCAGTCCCTTGGAAGAATAAACTATAAGGAAGGAAACCCTTTGGATAGATGAGAAGGTAGTGTTATTATATACTTAATCTATTTTACTGAAAAATTATATAATGGAATGTTGATTTAATTTCCATTATTCCTTGTAGAGTTCTTTTATTTTAAAAATTTATGTCCATGTGTCATACCTTTCAAAGAAGAGCAATGACGTTGTCTATACTCAATCAAAGAGGTAATCTTGATGTTTTCATGATAAAATCATTTTTTATAGAATTAATATATTATTTAATATTTATTCTTAATTTATTTATTTTTAGTATTTCTCACATAATAATTGTTTTCTTATACAAGTGGATTCTTTTGTTCGAGTTGGGGGTGGTCTATCCAACATTCATGCTCCTTCTCCCTTAAAACATTTTCACCCCTAAATTCGTGCATTTATCACTCTCTTTCATGTAATCTCTACTGCCTTTGCTCGAAGAGAAACTATGCCTCCCTTTTCTCCATTGCAGAGGTAATCTTGATGTTTGAATAGTAAAATTATCTTCCACATAATTAATGTATTGTTTCATATGTATGTTTAATTTACTTCATTTTTGAATTACTCACATAATAATTGTTTTCTTACACATATGGATTATTTTTTTTTGAGTTTGTGGGGATCTGTCCAACTTTCTTGCTTCTTATCCATTAAAAGCTTTTCACCCCTATAATGGTGCATTTATCAATTTCTTTCAAGTTACCTCCACTACATTTTCAGGAAGAGAAACGATGTTTCCTCTGCTCAATTACAGAGGTAATATTGATTTTTGAATAGTAAAACTATTGTACATAGATTTAATTTATTATTTATTATGTATGTTTAATTTATTTATTTTTAGTATTACTCACATAATAATTATTTTCTTATATAGGTGGATTATTTTGTTTGAGTTGGGGGTGCTCTATCCAACATTCATTCCGCCTTTGCAAACCTATAGTGGTTCATTTATAACTTTCTTTCATGTTAGATTCACTGCCTTTTCAGGAAGAGAAACGACACTACCTCTATTCAATTATAGATGTATTATTGATGTCTTCATAGTAAAACCACTGTCTATAAAATTAATGTACTATTTCATATGTATGTTTAATTTTGTTAGTATTACTCACATAATAATTGTTTTCTTATATTTGTGGATTCTTTTGTTCGAGTTTGGGTGCTCTTTCCATCTTTCATCCCATTCTGCACCAAAACATCAACATACTTCTTCTCTCACAAAACTATTCACTCCAGTAGTGTGAAAATTTATCCCTTTATTTAAAGTTTTCTCCACTACTCAATCATAGAGTTAATCTTGATATTTTTAAAGTAAATTAATTTTTCATAGAATTAATTTATTATTTCAAATTTAGGTTTAATTTATTTCTTTTCTGTATTAATCATAATAATTGTTTTCTTATATAGGTGGATTTTTTTTTTCAATTTGAGGTAGTTTATTTGGAACAACTCATGCAATATTTTCATTTCCATAATGAAATATGATGGAAATCATGGTAAAATTGACAGTTAGGGTTGTTTTTGAATTTATGTAATAATTTGTATTTTTATAATTGTATAAAATAATGTTTAAAATGTTTATAATATAATGTTTTTTTAGAATTTTTGTTGAAAATTTCATTTAATTTAAATTATTTATTGGGACAAGTTTTTATTGATATATGATGTGTTTCTATGGTTTTTTTGTGCTGCAGTGTGCTATAATATCATACTATAATATTCCCCTTTATTAGTGCTTTTAAAATCGATGATAAATAAGACATTTATCAGTGATTTTAAAAGTGATGATAAAAAAAATTATTAGGTATCTTAAAAGTGCTGATAAAATTCCTTTATTAGTGCTTTTATAAGCGATAATAAAGGTTTCCTTTGGTGGTGCTAAATTAAAGCACTGATAAAGGGTCTTTTATTAGTGCATTTAAAATCACTCATAAATTTCTGATTTATAACCACTAATAAATGATACCTTTATCAGTTCTTTTTCAGTACTGATAAAAGTACTAGTCTTTTATTGTCGCTCATGTTGTCAACACTTTTATAGTGCTGATAAAAGCAGTTTCTAGCATTGTTGAATGCTAGTTTTTTAGTAGTGGTATATCGATTTATTTTATTGAACATTTCCAACAACTACGATCCAAAATTAGTATGTACCCCTCTCCCCCTAACAGTAGATATGAAGTGATAATGTAATTAAATTGGGTCACATGTAGTTTTTTTGTTCACAAACACTAAGCTCATATCGAGAGAATATTCCAATTATGTGTTAATGTACCAGAATTATTAAGCACCTACTTGAGTATAATGTTCTAAGTGGGCTCACTCTCCCTATGGTTCACTACCAATCACATTTTAAGAACTCACTACCCTCTCAATCATTATCACTATTTTTTTTCATGTTTGAAGAGGACTCATTTCCCCTCTTAGTTTACTACCAATCACATGTTGAAATATCAATCCTCTCTATACTGAATTGTAATAACTGTTTCTCTAGTAGGATATTATAATGATTTCAATCACCTATTATTACACCATAATTTTTGTGAAATGAAGAATTATTTTTATCTAAATAATTAATTAATCCTTTCCAATGAAGTTCCAGGAAATTTCCTTAAAGTTCACATGGCTCCCATCTTATAAAAAAATATTTATGTAATTCACATTCTCACATAAATTGTCCTTGTAACTTCTATTCTATAAAAAACTGATTTTCATGTAAAATAACACCACAGAAAAATATATTCATGTAATTATTATGTAAAAATATAGACATATTATTCTATATATGTATTTGTCACTCTAACAAATGATGATATTTGTGGACTTTTTACAGGCTGGAACAATCTATCAAATTGCTTTCTATAATTCTATAAAACATGTCACCTCTATTAATACAAACTATTCAAGACTCATCTTATGTGAGAATTTTCAGGAAACTCCACCTGGGTAAAATTTAAATGCCTTATAGGATAATCATTTCTTTACATCAAAGACTCACCTTCAATGTGTCAGACTCCACTAGACTTGTGTGAGAATCATTACTTTTCCTCTAAATACTATAAAATCATATTATACAAACTCTTAATGCATCTAAATACTTTACATCATGAATAAAATATGATATTATCCAATTAAAATTATTCTCAACATGGTTTTTTAAAAACTAAAAACAAGAAACTTCTAAAGTATAGTTTAATGGTTTTTTCAAACAATTGATGTTGATGAGGTGTCAAGTTAGAGTATGCTCCAAAAAATATCATATCGCTGATATGTTTATGGAATATATTCCATGGTAAATATTTGAATTTTATATTTGGAACCTCATTTTTATAATTCCCCTATCACTTAAGTACGTTATTGTTTTACCCCACTTTTATATTGATTCTATTTTCAAAGGGGGAAAGTACAAAACTCCCTGTACTTTATATTTTATAAATCCAAAGTTATTGTTATCATTAAAAGGGAGAGAAGAGTTAATTTCATTGATTAATGGTAATAACATCAAAATCATGGATACAAATTTATTTTCTCTAAGGAATCAAATTCTCTAAAAAAATTTCTCTATCTATTAGTGTAGTTTCAAGAAACTTCCCTTCAAAAAAGATTATGGTTTTTTGAAAAGATAAATGATGAGAGTTGATGGTGATAAAAAATAATATAAAGGGGTAGATAGAATAACCCAATGATTTTTTAGTGTTTAAGTTGTGTTGTATTTTTGGTCAGCTGAATTTGTTATATTTTTTTTGATGAATGTTTAAATATAATAATATTATTTTTGAATGAATTATTCTAGAGTTTATGAGTTAAGGTGACCTGATTTTGTTTTCAAAAGATACACATTTTTTAGAAGTTATAATTTAAATCCACGGAAGATTGATGAATCTTTGGTGGCTAATTTTTTTTCATTCATAGAAGTTAATAAGTTATAGAATATAATACATTAGAAAACTACTAAAAAAATCTAGTTGAGAAGACTGAAAACTAAAAGTATGAATCTTATAATTTTATATAGTAAAGTTATATAAATTAATATTGTGGGCTGAATTTGATGTTATAAAGGAGGCTCAGAGTAAGTTTGGTTTTTTATAGAATCAATCAGATGTAATTTTGATCTCACTCGGTTTGTTTAGTAGAAAGATCATAAACTAGTGGATATAAGTATAATAACTTATTGGGTGATAGTAGTGTTTGGAAACACTATTTGGTAAAGCATGTTACCTTCGCACAACACATGTAATAACTGATTTATTTTAGAATAAAATATATGTATTGGATTGGATATAAACACGACATTGATGTAGTCACCCACATTTGGGTTGAACCTTATAAAAATTGTAAGTGGCTTGTATTTATTTTTAATTTTAATGCATACATACAAGGTTGATTTTTAATTTTTAAGAGGATGAAGAATCTAGAAATTCATAGAGGTTGATTTCACATTAAATAAGATTATAAAATTACTACCATTGATACAACCCCCCTTCCCAATGGTATCTCACATTATAGGGAACTTCATAATTAAATACCTGACAAAATTAATTGTTATCTCAATGTATTGAAAAAACATATAAAAACTTGAGCTTCCAAACCTCAATTTAAACTCAAAAGGGGTGGATTCAATGAAGACCACCATAAAATGATACATGAGTAAAAAAAATATAACCAAGTCATTAATTACTCCTAAAACATCCCTAGGATTTCTGTACATCCCAAACAATTCATAAATGATAGTCACTGAATTTCACTGTCCCAATATGAGATGTTAAATCACCCATAGAATTAATATTCTTAATCTGATGCTAAGAATATTTAATTTTAAATATAATAGGAATTGAAATTGACTACAAGAATAAAAATTTAAATGTATTTGGGAACTAGGAATATAACACATAAACTGATACTTTTACAATAGAATTTAATAAAATAGTTCATCTAAGAACACTTATAAACTTCTCAAAATCTCTTTAACACCTTCGATCATCAGGGGAAATGGATAAGCATAATAAAGGAGTGAGATCTAATTCTAATTAAAGGGAAAAAATTATCAATTATATATATAGAAATTATCAGTAGATTATACAAAAATTTGATAGGTGATCATGTTAAAAATAAAATGAATAATGGATTAAGGTCCTAAAATTATAATAAGTGAAAATGAGTCATTATAGAATAATCACATTTCATGGAATAATTTTTTTTTTATAATTATAGTATAACACACACACACACACACACACACACATATATATATATATATATCAAAGCATTCCATGGGATACTACACATCTTATGTCATGAACCCCTCCCCAGAAAGTGTACCCCTCCTGGGCCGGCAATGTGAGAAGGGCGATAGTGATTCCCTGAGTCCAAACTCCAGTAGGCCTCGAGTTGGAGACTAGCATCGAGGGAATAGTAAACACACAAATGAGAGGAATTCCCCTATAAGAGAACACTTGAGAAAGAGAGATATAATACAAACACAAACCAAATATTTCTTAGATTAAAATATAAAAGGAAACCAAGTACACATATGTAATGTCATGCAATAACTACTACAACTGAAAGGGAATACTGCAAGTACAAAAAGAAAGTAAAATAGTAGCGACCACGAAGCCTGAATTGCTCATGCAACCCCAAGTTAGTAGTAACCATCATGATCTCCAACCTACACCATGTAACAAAAAAATAGTTTATATATACATAGGGTGTGTATATTAGTATACTTAGTAGGATCCTCCTCGGATCCTCTCATGAAAAAGTAATGAAATCCTACTAAATCACATTGAACAACAAGTGAATCTAACTCATCACCTAAATAGGTATAGTATGTTCCCATCCTCAATATAGATACTCTTAAAAAGTATCACATATAAGAGTATATAATACAATGAAGAATATGAAGGTTCCCTTACTACCACTTCCGCAATGATTTTCTGCTTTTCCCCAACATCGCACGTCCTAAGCATCTCTCTCCAAGAAGGCTTGCCCACAAACACCTGGGCGAAGCACCAAAACATGCACCTCATGTACCAATCACCAAATTCATGTAACCAATCTCACAAGGCAGTTTCTGAGAGCCACCAAAAATCACTAATGTGTATCATAAATTGGGTATTATACCTCAAGCCATTATAGCCCATACACTGGGTAAGGATCCAAAAGCCATAACAACCTATACACATTACACCCATAATAGTCCATCTGAAATTATATTCAGAATAAATGTGTGTGAATAACCATAATCCATTACATCCCTCTATATACATATATGGGGGAAAAAAATAGGAATTCTTACCATCACACGTAACTACCAAGAGAAGAGAGTGGGGACAAAGGGAGTAGTTAGCCATCCGTCCTCCCATTAGGATTTTGGGAAAAACACCCCTAGGGATCAGAATCCCTGGGGTATCATTTTCCCAAACTGAAAGGGTGGAGTAGTGTATAAAAATTAAAATTACAGAATAATAAGTCTCACAACCACACTATGATAATAACATAGTCTTACATTTAACTACATCTAACATCTCTCGGACTCCCCAGTGCCAGTTTTAAGATAAAGTATCCTATAATCACACAACTATTTAAAGAGATACACTAAATTACTATATCCATTTTTATTATTTTCACTTTACATTAATTAATTATTTAGACATTAATTTACCATTAAAATTACATATTAAATTTCATTAGTGTTACATATAAGATCCATTCCCTCCAGGAATAACCAAACCATGTCCACAAATCTTTTAAATTGTAACCTCTTCATTTAATACTATAAAGCTCCAACCGCAGGGGTTAACATCATTTATTCAATAATTTATTTAAAAAATTATAACTTTTCCATAATACCAGGCTTTCTAGACAAATATTCTAAGCTACCAAAAAAGGGGGATCAACATGGTGAGTATGTAAACTACTTGTCAAGCCTTTTACACCTATAACAAGAGCATAGACCCCTCCATCATCAAGAAGATAAACTCAGAAAGCACATGGAATACCACACATGTATTTACCTATTTTGTAAGGAGAGTAAGAAAAACCATCTACCTCAAGTAGTGGGTGAAGTAAAGTAGATAACAACCAAAAGATTCAAAAAAAAAATTCATATCAATAGATTTCCCATATTCAAACTGTTCAATCATCCTTGGTGTCCACCCTGACACCCACATGCATAAACCAATGAATATCACCACTATAGGAATCAAATTTTGCCTCCACCACTAGGCCTCTCTTCCCCCATATATAATAATAACCCTCTAGGCTCAAACATCCCTAGCTCACACCAAAACATAAGCAATAAGAAAAAAATAACATAGCAAATGGGATCTCGGACCTAAAAAAGGAATTCTACCTTCACACACAATGAGCACTCATAGCTCCAAAGCATAAGGTTCTTGACCTTTAAAAGGAGAAGGGTAAATCACAACCCTTCAAGGAATTATCTTTATCACACAACCATTTCGTTATTCCTTATTTAATTAACCGATTCGATTAAACATTCATAACTTCATCCATTTGATTTATCACCAAGCAAAACAACAAGAACCAAAATCATTAAACATAAATCATTATATTTAGACAATTAATTTATAATTAATCATAGATTTACATTATTTACCATTTCCATCAAGAATGAAATGATAACAAACTAATCATAAATATCTCATGAACTATAAATCAAGAGGAAAATCATTATCATAGTATAAATCAAGTACCTATGATTGATTATTGTTCTTTAATCCTCTTAAAATATTTATTATGTCAATTTCACTATCATATAGTGGATAAAACATGATAACTCTACGATTTCACATAAAATAATATATAATCCATGAATCCCCTACCTCAAAAGGTTTCCAATGTTCTTTGCCTGAGAATGGGCCAACACAACGGATCACGATCACCTCTCCCACAACGGCTGCATCCACCCAAGGAATTCGTGACACAACCACATCAAACAACACCCAAGAAAGGTCTATTAGAAACATGTAGACCACATACTACATCATAGAAAGAAGAAATTAGAGGAAATGGATTGAAGAACAAACAAGAATAGAGACAAAACATGCTTTCTATCAAAGACAGATCGACACTTGATGCTAGCCCGAAAACATGGGGAGCACATGAAATATAAAGAACTCCCAGGAAAACTTGATATAAGGTCCACCCCAAAATTTGTTGTCTCCTGGATAAGGGAATGTTCTGGGTTCCTCATACCAATGAAAACAAGATAGAAGAATAAGATGGAATGTATCTCAAAATTTTTAAAATCTAAACAGTGAAATTGTTTAGATAAAGTTTAGATTTTCCATTAATGGAGGATATCATAAAGACTATGTGGATTGACTGAGTAAAGGTACCCATACCCTAAGGAATAGTAATATTTGAATTATTTGATTTGAATCAGCCTTAAATACCTTAAAATAAGTCTTTTAATGTGTTTTACGTCAAAGAAAAGGCCAAACGGGTGAAACTGCTAGAAGCTAGAAACAATGTTCACTAGTAGATCTAAAAACACTGTAGAACCTACCATCATATGAAGATGACTCACCAACACCGATAGATGAAGATGAATCACTGACATTGATATATGAAGTTACCTCACCAACATTGACAGATGAAGATGAATCATCGACCTCAACAGATTAGGATGACTCATTGATAGATGACTCACTAATAGTTGAATATGACTCACTGATAGTTGAAGATGAATAAATGATAAATGAATCTCTAATAGTTGAATATGACTCCCCAAAAGATAACTCACTAGAAATTAAAGATGACTCAATGAAATATTACTAATCGATAGATGATGATGACTCATCGATATATGACTCACTAATAGTTGAAGATGACCCACTGATAGATGGATCACTGAAAGTTGAAGACGACACACCAAAAGTAGAAGATGACTCATAGAAAGATGAATCACTAACAGTTGAAGATGAATCACCGACAGATGAATCACTGAAAGTTGAAGTTGACTCACTAAAAGATGATTCACCGATAGTAATATACACACTTTTCTCACCGACATCACTGTTTTCATGTATCTCATCGATTGCACTATACAAATTTGTCTCACCAACAACACTATTAAAAAAACTAAAAAAATATTCACAGAATTGGAAATTTGGAAAAGTGTGGTGGAAAATTCTCCCTAACCACTTAGAACACCTCAAACACTAGATTTCATCGATGGGATGGACCAAAGAGTTCTAGTTCATTAAATCAGATACCTCTCAAAACATTGTCATCATCGAGAATCCAAAACCATCCTAGGGAGGAAATAGAAAAAGGGTCTAAAAACCCACCATTTGAGATACCTCTCAAGGCTCTCACCACCAAAGGAGCTCAAACAATTTCTCAAAGGAACAATGAAAAACCATGTGAAAACTAAACCCATCTACTAAATACTCTCTCGTGGGAGATACCTCTCAAAAGGGAGCTATCCACAAAAAGAAACAAGGGAAACCATCTCATAAATAGAAAATGTATACTACCATAAGAAAGAACATCATTACAAGAATAATGTTATACATCAAACAACTCAAGGTAATGAGCATGTATCTAAGACTCATATTCCTATGTACTCTCCTAATCAGGTTTATACAATATTTATAATTCGTAATCCTATAAGAACTCCATCCACTAATGGTATCACAAGTTTATGTGACACTAGGAGAAAAAATACCTTGGAATTTTTTGATCCGTGAAGACCACAAATCACTCTTAGATGAGGTAATGTATCCAAAACTTGAGGGAAAACACCACTACTGCTAACTTAAAACTGTAGGTGGAATAGTTTCACGCATGGGGATGTAAATATAGATACCCATAAGATATGATCGATCTCTTCTACATCAGAATGTAGCCTAACCCCAGATGTGAAGGATAATAGAATACATCAAACTGAACTCCTTCTACTGACAGAAAAATAACTCGAGCACTAAAAAACTTCTCTTCACGTACTCAAAATCTACCTAACACTTTTCATTCCATACTGACACCTAATAATTTTTGGTCAACACTGTCCGAGGAGTCGTGACCTGAGATAAAGCTGCTATAGACCTCCTACAATAGCCTTCATGACCAAGGAAACTTCACACCTCTACCACTTTCTTAGGGGTTCCCAAAAATCAATTGCTTATTTATTATACTAATCCAAAAATAATCCCTACTATGATAAAACATTCCCTAATAAATGGACTTATAAAGCCTAAAACTCACACTTTGACTACTTCCCAAATAGCTTTTATCGACCGAGAACTCCCAAAAATGAATACAAATGCTCTGCTTCTCCTCAGATGTGGAGTACATAAGGTTTTCATCGATAAAGAAAACCATAAACATATCTAGTAACTCACAGAACATATCATTCATCAACTCCATAAAAACAACTAGGGAATTTGTCACAACGAACTACATCAAAATGAAATTGTAATTCCCATGACAACAATAGAAATAAGTCTTTGGGATATCCTCATCCTTCATACGCATCTGGTGACATCCTGACTACAATTGAATCTTCGAGAACAAAATTTAACCCTTCATTTGATCTATTGAAAAATCAATCCATGGAATGGGAACACGATTATTTACTGTCAATTTGTTCAAGAGATGATTATTGATACACAACTGCCAAATTCCATCTGCCTTCTTCAGGAATAAAACTGGTGTGTCCCATGGTGACACACTTAGTCAAACATAACCGCACTATAATAATCCATATATCTAAATATGTAGCTCTTTCAACTAAGAAAGTTCCATCCTATATAAAGACATCGATATTGGAGACACTCCTCACTGTAGCTTGATCCTGAACTTGATCTCTCATTGAGTGTGTAATGATACAACCTATGTTGTAAAGACATTAGGGAACTCTTATATGACCCTGGGAAACGACAAATATTGAACATCTGATGAACTCAAAATCAGCTTAGACATCAAGCATAACAAGGATGGGACACACCTCTGACCCATCCGAGGGTCTCGCTCACTAACAAAAATAGCTAGCTCTCCATCATCATTGAAGAACACCACCTTCCTCCTGAAACAACCCATGATAGACTTCACCGAATACAACCAATCCATTACAGAAATTACATAATATGGTTTTATCTATAAACATAGGAAATATCCCCAATAGTAGTGCTTCCCCAACACTAGATCATAGTTTCTACATACTTCCAACAAGTCAGCTCGACCTATAACTAGCGTAGTCAATGCCAAGGGAACTGGAAGACTATCTACCTCAATTACCAAGGCATGGAAAACAATAGATGATATGAAGGAGTGAGTCACTCCTAAATCGAAATAGGTATACACCCAAGTGGAGAACATGAAAGGGTACCTTGAATGTAATCTGGCTTGCCCGATGCTGGCAATGCTAAAGTATGCAGCTAACCAAGACCTACTCCAAGACCTCTCTGACCTTGCTGATGACCACCACCATGCCAGCACTCTGATATTTGAGGATGAGGAGAATCTTGGGGTTTTCCTCATCCAGTACCATATACTCTCTACTGATCCAAAGTTGGTTTAACCAACTACTGCTTCCCCTATTGGAACTGCCTCAATAGAGGAACCTGAAGTGGAAAACCTAACACATACTGACTGGTCAGAAAGGCCAGGCACTCCCTCTGTTGATAAAATTGGCATCCAAAATTAAAAAAAGTGCATAATACCCTGGGATAGGTTTGAAAGTTGTTTTCCCTGGTGAAACGAGATACTATGTTCTGGGACCTACCCCTGGCCGAACAAAAACTCTTCCAACCTAAACACTGATAACCACACAACACAACTCTGCGTCATGAGGAATTCTATTGACTTCCCTCTTATGATGGTCTAGTATTGGATAACATCCTTTTTATTACCTATACCCTCAACAACACCTCAAGATATGTCTTCAGCATAAACAGGGTGGCCTAGTGCTAGATCTCTGGATGAAAAGCCTCCTCAAAATGCCTCTCCCTAGACTTATCATCTGGAAACAGGTTTGAATAAAATCGTAAAAGGTTCCTAAAATAGATTCCAAACTATCGCACACTAGAGATACCTTATCTAAGGGTAAGAAGGTTCTGGAGACTGGAAACCTTATTGTTTGATGAAAGAAACCTGAATACGAACTTTTCTTAGAGTTCATCCCACAAGACTGTCGACTCCTTGTGATCTATGAGAAATAAAAACCACCACTGTCTCACTGATCCACGTAGCATCATCACAACCAAATACCCCTAGTACTCCTTTCGAGAATGGATCAAACCGAAATCTTTCTCAACCTCATCTACTACTTTTCTGTGACTTCATTTAAAATGGATCCTTTGTACTTTGACAAAATCTAGAGTTGAAACTCCCAGAGTGCACTCCTCCATGTTTCTTCATCATCAACCTCTACTCTATGGTGATAAGTACGCATAGCCCGCAAAACATCTTCGGTGTGAACCTGACAAGGATGTATACATGGAGCCATACATACAAAATAAAAAACATTTAGAGCTCCTTAACATAGAATATGGAAGGCTGAAGTTTAATTAGCTAATTTTTCTTCTTCATTTATTCATTATAGGTTAACCTATCCCAACGTCTACCCATTAAATGACATGAACAGAGAAGAATGATGCATGATCCATTACTAGGTCTCTAATAGTAACAAGTAACACCTCATTTAGTAGCTTCTATAAACATTAAGTTCCACCCATCATATCACAGGGGGCCCAAAATATCAATGTCTTAGATAATATCTAGTGCTTACAACACTTTATAAACTTGACTGACACTCTTTCCCTACCTACCCATGCAACCTCACCTATGCCAAACTCAAAACTCCATCCTATCCCTCAACTAGACCTTGGATACCACTCCGTCAGGACCCTCTCCTCACAAAGTGTACCCCTACTGGGCTGGAAATGTGGGAAGGGAGATAGTGACCCCTCGAGTCCTGCTTCTAGTAGGCACTGGGTTGGCGACTAGCACCGAGGGTAAAATAAACACACAAATGATAGACATTTCACTATAAGAGAACACTTGAAAAAGAGAGAGATAATACATACACCAAACAAATATTTATCAGATTAAAATATAAAATAAAACCACGTACAAATATGTAATGTCATGCGAAAAATACTACAACTAAAAAGGAAAACCACAAGTATAAAAGGAATGTAAAATTACAGTGACCATAAAGCCCAAAGTGCTTCAACAACCCAAGTTAGTAGTAACCATACTAATCTCCAACCTTTTCCAAGTGACAAGAAAAATTGTTTATATATACATAGGGTGAGTATAACATTATACTCAGAAGGATCCTCCCCAGAGCCTCTTGTTCAAAAGTAATGAAATCATTTTAAAACATAGTGACCAATAAGTGAAACTAACCCATCACATAACTTGGATACTATGTTCCCATCCTCAACATGGATACTCTCACCAAGTATCACATTCAAGAGTATATAACATAGTAATGAATATCAAGGGTACCCCACTACCACATCCCCATTGTTTTGCCACTTTCCCCAACATTTCAAGCCATAAGCATTTCTCTCCAAAATGACTTGCCCACAGACACCAAGGAGAAGCAGCACAATATGCATCTCATGAAACACAACCACCAAATCCATGTAACCAAAGTAACTAGGTAGTTTCCTAGATCCACCACAACTCTTATAACATGTATCATACATTGGATGTTATTCCTCAAGGCATTACAACCCACACACTAAGTAAGGATACTCAAGGATTCACAACCTATACACATTACACCTATAAAATTCCATAGGAAACTATGTTAAGAATATATGTGTGAAAATAAAAATAATCCATTATAGTATTCTACACACATATATGGGGAAAACTAATCGCCACTCCTACCAGCATAAGTAACTACCAAGAAAAGTGAGTAGGGACAAAGTGGGTAGTTAGCCATCCGTCCTCCTATCACGATGTTGGGGAAAACACCAAAATGGCTCAGAATCCCCTTGGCGTTATTTTCCCTAACTAACATGGTGGAGTACAATATAGAAACACAAAAAGTACAGAATAATATAGCTCAAAACCGCACTATGGTAATAACCTAGTCTTTGAATTAGCTATAGCTGACATCTCTCGAACTCCTGGGTACTACTACTAAAACGAGGAATCCTATAAGAGGGAAACTATATTAGGAGATACACTATATTACATCATTAATTTTTATTATTTTCAATTTAAATTATTTAATTTTTTTGTAGAAATTAATTAACTACTAACATTCTACATTACATTTCATTTGCATTCCAACCAAGATCCATGCCCCCAGGTATAACCAAACCAAGCACATAGTTCCTTCTAAATTTTAACCTCCACCTTGAATCCTATATAGCTCCTACCCTATGGGTTGAAAAAATTTATTCCATCATTTATTAAAAAAATTATCACTTTTCCATAATCCCAATCATTCTAGAAGAACATTCTAAGCTACCAAACACAAGGGTCTTAACATGGTATGTTGGTGAAATACTCATCATGTCATTTCTACCTACGGTATATGCATAGATCCATCCATCCTCAAGAAGCTAAATACAGAAAGCATGTGGCATAACTTGTGCGTATTTTCCTCTTTTAGAAGTAGAGTACGTAAAACTACCCACCTAAAGTAGCGGGGATAGTAAAGAAGATAACAAGAAACATATTTAACAAAAACCAGTTTTATATCAATGGTATGTCTAGCTTCAACCTGTTCCATCTTCCCCAATGTACTTCCTGACACCCACATGTATAAACTGATGCATCTCTTCACTTTAGCCATTGACTTCTGAAACCACCACTGGGCCTCTATGCCCCCACATACCAGAACAACCCTCTGGGCTCATCCATCCCTTTTTCACACCAAAACACAAGTAGTAAGAAACGGACAACCTAACAACTGGGATCTTGGCCTTAAACAAGGCATTTCTCATTCACACACAATGAGCACTCACAACTCCGAAGCATAAGGTTCTTGGACTTTAAGCATATAAGGTAACTCAGAACACTTTAAGGCATTATCTTTATCCCATAACCAGAATATATTCGATTAATGATTCATAACTTCATCCATTTTATTTATCACAAACAATAATAGAAAGAACTGGGTTCATTTAACATGCATATTAATCTTTATCCAAATAATTTATAATTAATCATGGATTTATATTATTTACCAATTCCATCAAGAATGAAATTATAACAAGAAAATCATAGATATCACATGATCTAGTAATCAAGAGGCAAACTATAATGGTAGTATAATGAAATAACACACGATCGATTCCAATTCATTTATCATATTCAAATATTTACTATGTAAATTTCATTGTGATCTAGTGGCTAAAAAATGCTAAATCTATGACTACATGTAAAAGAATATAGAAGAAATGAATCTCCTACCTTAAAAGGTTATTGTTTTTCTTTTCATGAGAACATTCAAACACAATGGATCACCATTACCTCTCACACAATAGTTGCATCACCCGTGGACACCACAACAAAACAACATCAACCAAAACACAAGAATGGACCATTATAAACATGGAGAACAAATTTCATGTCATGGAAAGGAGAAATTATAAGAAACATATCAAAGAGCCCACAAGAACAGATACATAACATACCTTCTATCGAAGACTGATCGAAACTTGCTGCTTGTACCAAAATATGGGGTGCACATGCAATAGGAAGAACTCCAAGGAAAACTTGATCTAAGGTTCACACCATAACCGCACGTCTCCTCAAGAAATAAATGCTTTGGGTTCTTCTTACCAAAACAAACAAGATGATAGAACAAGGATGAATGTATCTCGACCTTTTGAAAATCAAAATTAAGAATCCGTTTAGATATGGTTTAGATTTTCTATTAATGGGGGATATCATGTAGACTATGCAGTTGGACCAAGTAAAGGCACCCAAAACCTAAGGAAAATTGAGATAAGAGTTATGAGATTTGAATCAGACTTAAATAACTTAAAAAGTCCTTGAACGCATTTTAAATCAATGAAAACATCAAATAAGAGAAACTGTAGGATGCTAGAAACAGGGTTCACCGAATGATCTGGAAACACTGTAGTACCTACCGATAGATAAAGATGACTCACTAGCACCAACATATGAATATGAATCATAGAAACTGATATATAAAGCTTACTCACTGACACCGATTGATGAAGATGACTCACCGACCCTGACAAATGAAGATGACTCACCAGTAGATGACTCACCGATAGTTGAAGACGAATATCAGAAAAATGACTCACCGATAGTTGAATATGACCCACCGACATATAAATCACCGACTGTTGAAGATGAATCACCTATATATTACTCATTGACAAAACTATTCACAAAACATAAAACACAATTCCTAGAACATGAAATTTGGATAAGTGTTGGGGATAAGTCACCTTAACCTCCTAAAACACCTCAATAACCACATTTCTGCAAAGGAATGAATTATAGAGGTCCGTGCCATTACATCCTAGGTGGTACTCTTCTTAACATCCTTATTGGAAACTCTTTCCTTGTGAAATAATTATATGACACATATATAATTATATAAATTCATATCATTTTTCTTGGCTCAATACTAAGACTATCATAACATTGTGGAAGAGGCTTATTTCAACTTGAACACACATAATATTTTGAAAAGGACTAAATATTTTTGGCCCACACATAATGATCTCATGTGATATAAATAATTACCTTCTAAAATAGTTGGATATAAAATTTTAGTCGCACCCATCAGATCATAATTCATCTTTTTTATGTCTTCCACATATAAAAGAAGATTCATGAATCATAAAAATGAAATCAACCAATGATAAAAATGGGTAACTCTATAAATCTATATATATTTATTCATTAGTATGTCATATAATATACTAAGAAAATAATATAATAAATTATTCTAGAAATTCATCATAAAAAAAGGATCATTGGTCATGAAATTTTTTCTCAAAGTGATTAAAAAATAACATTAAATTATAATGAAGAAGTTATAACATAAAACCCCTTTTACCGTTTTTAAATAAATGGGAAATATAATTTTTAACAAGTATAAGGGAATACAATTTTTCTAAATAAAAAAAAATGAAACATAATATTTTATGTTAAAATAAGGATTATTTTTAGAAATAATATGATGAAAATAATCTTTATAAGAGTGGAACATGAAAAGTATTAAGAAATTGGAATATTCATATTTTCTTTTAGTTTAACATAATGAAAATATTAGAATGTGAACTTGAGAGACATATATATACCCATAAAAAATGGATAATGGTTTATTATATATGATGGAAATGTTTATAAAGGATATATAAAAAATTGTAATGATTAATTATTTGAGATAAAGAGTGATAGAGAACAAATCTTCAAGAATGTGGATGAGTGTGATAGATCCCTAACCTGAGTCTTGAATTTCTTCAAATACACAGGTAAACTCTTTAATAGTGAATGTAAATTTACATAAGAATTTATTCGAAATTTTTTTCATATATTTTTTTATCTCTTATAATTCATTTATTTTCATGTTTTATTTAGTTATCAACTTAATATAGTTTATATCAACCATTTTGATAGTGTTTGGATCATAGTTCCTCTAACCAACTTGATGTAAGTGTAATAGATGAAGGAAAATTTAAAATGGATCTAAAATATTTTTAAGTTTCATTGAACATTTTCCATTTTATTTAATAAGTGGTTAATTTAATTAGATTTGTAGATAGTTAATAATTTTAGTAATCTTCTTCAATAAGATTGTTTTAGTTGGTTAATACTAACTACGATTGATTAAATTTGATATCATCATTAAAATGAATATTTTCCATTATAGAAATATATAAATGATATTAATTTATTTTTATGTCATATAAAATCGAGACATAATTTTTTATAAATATAAAATAAATTTCTAAATGAAAAATAAAACATCATATTTCACTTAGGAAGAACACAACTACTATGATGAAAAATGTTTTTAACAATGTTTAAAAGGAAGGAAAAATAATAATTGGAATGAGGATAAATAATATAAATATTTAAGGTAACTTTTAATGATCAGTTATATTATAGAAGTGTTAATAGGAGAATTGGTTTGAGGATACACAAGTTTTGAAACCCATATTTTGACATTTTAATGAATTATGAAAAGTGTTAAATTTGATGTAATAGGTGATATATAATCAATAATGGATCTAAATAATGTTAATATCATGGTATTAGATTCTTTGAAGAAAAATAAGTGGAGTTTTAAATGATTTTATGATAAAAGAATATCAAATTATGAAAGGGTGACTCGAGAACCCTTAATTTAACAAACTAACAATTTATAAAAAGGGGTTTGATGAGAATAATGAGTAATATATCATAAATAATTTATAATAATGAGGAAAATAACATGTAATTTCAGGAATGAAAGTATATAATTAATATTTACAATAATGATTACAACAAAAGAGTTTCAAAAGAATTATTTAGGGTAAAGAACCATTACCTTGAATTTGGTGTAAATTTTTTTAAATTGGACCAAAAGAATTCAGAAGAAGTAATTTTGTTCATACTATATTATTAATGACTTGTGTATGAGTGTTTATAGATGGATTTGGACATATATTTATTATAGAAAATATTTTTTTAACCAAGGAGAAAGGGGTGGAGAGGGGTGTTTATATAGTAAAGGGGGATGGGTATAACATAATAATGTATTAATTATTTTACTATTTAGGCAAAAAACTATGAATTTTTTTATCTATATGACATTTATTAGTATAATATTTAAAAATAGAGGTTTTTTTGACATTTAACACACCCAAGAAAAACTAATCTTGGAAATATTTTAAATAAAGTAAAGAATAATAAATATTTGTTTTCAAATAAAATATAAATTAGGATTTGAAAAATGATTTATAGGTTTATAGATTAAAATTATCATGTTAAAATTTATTATTTTACTTTTTAAAATAATTTTAATACCTAAAAAATAGTTTATAATTTTTTGATTCATACTTAGATCTTGTTGATGTCAAAAAATTTACAGTATTCATTAAAACAACATTTTCACTATTTAATAAAAAATCATTTTGAGAAAATGATTAAAAATTAACCCTATGATTATTTTTATCCGATGGTTCAAAAAATAAATTCCATTTTATCATATTAAAATTCTAAATATTATAAATTTCTCTTATAAATAAAATCATATATTATAGAGAAATACAATTCATTTAGAATAAAAACTATATCTTTTATTATGAGTGATTACATTTATATTTTTTTATTACTCCATAATTATTATATTCCTGATAATTAATTATTTATAAATTTCAATACAAATATTAATTTTAAAAAATTCAAATTTTAATTAAGTGAAATTAATAATTTCATTAAATATTTAAGAAAATAAATTTTTTAATGAATATTATACATTATTGTTAAAATGATTTGTTAGTGACCACTTTACTTTTATAATGAACAAGTTATCTGAAAGTAATTTATAATTTGTAACAACAAGAAATTATATAAATGACAAATTGTGTTTATAAATAATAAATAATTTATAGTATTATTTCAATGTAAAACAAGTTACTTACATTTTTAAAAGGAAATTTATAGAGTATCAAAATATAAAAACAATAATTTCACCATTAAATTAATTTTTATTTAAATTATAAATTCCTGATATAATTTTATTTTAGTCTAAAAAATATTATTTAACATTTTAATTTTTCATATGTTTTACATAAAATGTTATATAGAATTAAATGGTTTTACATTTCATTAAATGTTCATATGTTATAATTATATAACTTCTCAACCTCATGAATACTTTGTTAAAAATTATATTTTAATGACTAAATAACTATTTTAATTATGATATTGAAATAATAATATCAATAATATTAATATGGTCATCAAATAAACAAAATATGTGTAAAAAAACATAAATATAGTAAAATATATTTTTTAAAACTATTTTAATAAATAAATATTGTACACAAAATTACAATATAATTAACATATTATTTTAATGAAAAACAAGTATCTAGAAAAGAAAGATACATTATTGATAAATATGTATATAATTTTTTTTGTTTAAATCTATAATAGAAATAAAAAAGACACATTTAATACTTATATTTATAATTTAAGAAATAAAAGTTATGAAAATATTTATTGGATATCTAGGATGTTATAAAGATGATGCAAAAAAACCATATGTTCAACCTCCATCAACCCCTTTTCTCCTCTTTACAGGTTGAGGATGTCACAGTAAGCCCAACAAAATAATTTCTCTAATTGGTCAACCAACCACAAGAACTATTTCCTGAGTTTGGTTGGGATACCTAATAAATGATGGGATATAATGATAAATCCCAAAGTGCAAGAAGATATGTAATTTTTTTCTCAAAAAGGGAAACCCTATAACTTTATCTTGGTGGGTCCCACTCACCATTGAAGGTGAACCTCAACCCATCAGCTCAACTGGAAATTACAATGAAATAATAAAATACCATCCAGCCCCACCAAGTATAGAGATTGAAGTTCTCATCTTGAAATTATGGAATCTTGAAATATCTCTATCTAACAGTTGGAAAACCAGCCAATTTAATCAATTTTGAGAAAAGGGATGATCAGAACTAATAAGATTATCCAGATGAAGTAGTCTATCCAGAAGATCCACTATAATATCCCACTATTAAACAAAAACACATATAGAAATAAATATCTCACATCAATATTGATGATTATGAGTGTTAGTAAAGAATACATAAATTATACCTCAAACCATGTTGAGTATTTCCTGATTGATACCAATGATAATGTCAAACTATCCACATTCTGACCATTAACACTCTAGGCATTATAGTAAGATGTTTCTATCACCTAAATCCCACCACCAATAATACCGGGGTTGGTGACTAGCACTAAGATAATACAATACAAATGGGATGCCTTATCCTACACAAAAATTTAACAAAAAATCATATATAAGACATAATATATATATCCAATAACCATGATAAATCTATATATATATATAACTAAACTATATAATTATTCATCTATGATACTACATCTATCGTGTACAATGCCAAAATGGAAAAACCTAAAAGACTAAAATAAAATTGATAATATCACTAATAAAAAATTAAATGTGATAGGGACAGACACCTTCACAGTATAAGAACTATTGGGAAGGGAAAAACTATATCATTCAACTCAATCATGTACTATTATATATTATAATGAAGTAGTAAAACTATCATTTCTAGGTCCATATCAATTAGAGTCACCTCTAAACTATGACACGTCTTGACAGTGGCAACATGTGTTAGAACATTGCTTGTTTAAGGGTGAGTATAAACATACTAAGATGGATCCCCAAAAACTCAAAGTAAAGTTACAAAATGAATTTATCTTGATAACCCTTGGATGAGGGGAACATTATAGAGAATAAAAAATATGCTCATTGATCTAGATAACCAAGAACATTAAGAGAATCCAATCTTTTCTATTCAGATTCATGAAAGATCATATCTCACAAGAAATTAGAGACATATAAAATATCAAAAGAACTATAAATAATGATGTCAAATGATGTGACATAGGTTATATGTTGTAGGAAACAAAGTTTTCCTTGCATATTTCAAGGCCCACAACACCTTTATCACACATTACCACATCAACTTAGACCTCTTAGCTCTATGATACTTCTATATAATCAAAGTGGGGGACCTCTACCTCACTGAGGTGTACATCTGAGTTGAGTGGGGGTAACTACCCCTAATATAGGAAGAAACCAAAAAAAATATCATTGAAAATATTTAAACTCTATATGTTAAGGGCCATAAAATAACCATATGAGGGGATACTGTTCATACTGTAGTATAAGAGACTCACACCTTTTTTGGATTAAGGGGATACCTAACTTATAGAGACCCTAGAATTTCACATATAAAATTACATGATTTTAAGCATAATTATACACCAGAGTACAAGCTAAGGATTTTAAAGTCTAGTTCCTTAGAAGACTGGGTACATAATCAAACCTTATAAAAAACAACTTTTTTTTAAACTCAAAAATGAGATCCTATTTTCGATTGTTCTCATACATCTGCATAGGATACACTAGGAAACACATGAAAAAAGGGATAAGAAAAAAAACCAAGTAAGGGAGTATAAATAAAAATAAGTATTTTTCACATGGGATACATGGGATGTCATAATGATAAAAAAACATTGAACATATGGAATCATAAAACATAAACATGGGATTATATAAACCTATAATCATATTAATATGGTAGTGTAACAACCAAAATTTTTATCAAAGGCAATTAATATTGATCTAATTAAATTTATTATTATGTAAAATGGTTATATGACATATCTACTTCTTTGGTTTTATGATTTTTGATTTTAAAATACCGTTAAGAATTGTGACCATTTCTAATATAGCCGTTGAACAGTGGTCACATGATTAGTAAAAATAGAGGGCTTTAAGAAATCCAATTTACATAGACAAAGGAATAGATGAACTCATATAGTATAATTTCTCCATATAAAGCCCATTTGGTAGAGCTCAGAAAGGAGGTGGCTTCATTGGGCTTCTCTGTTGACCAATCCCAAGCTGAGCTTCAACATGTTAATCTCGAATGGAACTGCCTATAGGAGAAGTGGAAGTTGATAGAGATTAACACCCATGTGATGTTATATGAGCCACCCCAATAGTCAGTCACCATTACACGCCTTACCCTTTGGCCTTATGCGGGTGTTATAAGGGTTTATGTAACAATTCCCTATCACTATGATTATACACATTATTTTTTATGGAGAATATACATTAATTTTATTATTGTTATGTTGTGAATAGTTTTTAAAGAACAAATAGTATTTTTAGTTAATATTCAATTAAGAAAACAATTTTTATGAATTTATGGACTTTTTTGAATTAAATAATATTTTACGAAAATATTATTACTAAATTACTTTTTATTAAATACAAATGACTGTATAATTTTTATGAATACAATTGTAATTTTTATTAAGGTTTAAAAGATGTTTTTGAAAAAACCTATGAATTTTAGATAAATATTAGTTTTTATTTTAAAAGTAAATATTCAAATATTTAGATAATTATTTAGTTAAAATAAATATCAATTTTAGAATCAGGAAGTAGAAATTATCCAACAATGATTTTTCACAATTTTTCAAGACAGACGAATTTTTTGGGTAAAAATTATATACCGTTTAAATATATAATGTGTTTTATGAAATCATAATGACCCAATAGTGGTGTAAAAAAATACTATAAATGCAATTTTTGGCCAATATATGTTTTACACTTAAAATAATGCGATTTTAGTTTTTTTTTTATTTTAGAAAGCTTTAGCGGACCCTCCAAGATTTATAAAAGATTTATCTTTTTAAATTGATTTCCTTGAGAGTGTGACTCACCTACACGTAATCAACGCTATTATTTTAAGAAGTTAGGATGTTTCCAATAAAAAATAATGGTTTCCACTCCCCTTTGAAAAAATCATGTGAAAAAAGCAACGATTGTTTTGTGGTTTTGATTAGTTTAATGTGTGGTGCCCAAATCTAAATAATAAATAATTCCCTCTCTTTTTCTATATAATCCCACTGAAGTTCCCACTTAATCTTCACTCAAAGCCTTTGGAGCTTGAAAACCCTCTGAAATACTCTATCTAGAATCCGCCCAAGGTCCTCCAGGCTCCCAAGAATCCTCTCTCAAACGTGTCCCAAGTCTTTGGGATCACACTTCCAAGTAAGGGATTCATTCCTTTTTTCATTTTATCCAAGATTCTTAATATTGTTATGTCCTTTTATTTTCAATTATAAATGTTTGGGTATGATTTCAAACCTCCCCCATAATGACCAATTTATGTTTTAATGATTATACACCCCTTTATCTTTCATTAATGCCTCCCATGTATACCTGTTACTATACCGAAATTCTTTAAGGGATTCCTTCCTTTCTCATTTTACCCAAGTTTATTAATATCGTTATGCCCTTTTGTTTTAAATTATAAATTTTGGGGTATGATTTAACACCTCCCCTATAATTTCCTCTTTATATTTTAATGATATGATACCCCTTTATCTCTGATCTATTCCTTCTATGTATACTTGTTAACATACAAAAAGTCTGTAAGGAATTTCTCTCTTCTCATTTACATTCAAGAAATATTTTTGTATAATGAATATAAATTCCATTACATAAGTTGGAACATGTTTCTATATGACCCCTTACTATCCATTTCATGTAATTATTATGAGATACCCTTTTCTCTCTCATCAACCATTTTTATGAATTCTTATGTCTTGCTGTTATGCTGCCGAAATTGCACCACAAGTTTCCAAGAGAAAGTCATTATGTAGTGAATACGATGCCCATTTCTCTATAAAGGGTATTCAGCTTTATAAAAAATTACTTATTTATTATGGAGTTTCATGTATGTATTCCACATTCTTTTAGCATGGAATAAATGACGATGTTGAATGATTCCATGTTATATGACCCATGTGGCATAGTTATGCATGAAATGAAATGATTAAGAAAAGTGCACCCTGATTGCACTCCAATGCATTGGGGAATGATTAGTATCATGATACTTCAAGTGTAATTACGGTTTAATCATGATAATTCAATTTTAATGAGGGTTTACTCATGCTCCATGTTGAATGATCCTTTTCGCATGCTAATACCATGTTAAGTGTTGTTTCCACATTTCCATGTTATGATAATCATGATATATCATGACTTTATGTTCATGTTTCTCTTATGGTCCTCTGATATGCCTATTTTTTAACATGTACTTTACTCTTTATGTTATTCCTTATTTACTACCTTACTAGGATTTATTTCTCACCCTTTTCCAATGAATGTATTCAGGTTATCCCATGAAATAATAAGTACGATGGTATTTAGTGGTCATGTAAAGTAAGTTTTCAAAAAAAAATTTGTTTCATGTTTTAATACATTATGTAATATTACTAAGCCCAAAATACACTATAACTATCTATCTTCTAGGTTTCATCAAGTAAATATTTTATGTAATAAATCATGTTTAAGTGTGTAATAAGAAGAAGGGTTGTTATAGTTGGTATTAGAGGATAGGTTTAGTTATTTTTTGGATTAGGATTAAAAAACCCAAGTGAAAGCCTTAGGGATAAGAATAAGTACAATTAAAAAATCCCTAAGTTTTGGTGAGTATTGATTAATTGGTTTATCGAGAAAATACATCACTGTATGGATACGAGCAGGTAGAGGCGACTCTGGCACATATGTACCTAGGAGTGAAAACTCTGACAAGGAGTTTTGGGCTTGACCTGGGGTATCATGGTACACAAAAATGGTCTTTTCTGAACTCTTGGTTATGAAAATCTTGGGGGATATGATTTAATAAATTAACATGATTAGTATGAACCATGTTTAAGGGAATAAAAAAATTCCCCTAAGAATATATGATAGGAAGTAGATCATGAATAACATAGATTGAAGCTTATAGATTCATAAGTTACGGAAATAAAAGTAATTTATAAGTCATCTGTTATTGTCCTTGGATTACCCATTATGTGTTACCCCAAACATTCCTTTTATTCTATCCAATGACTAGAAATACGAGGACTCGGGCTAACAACTGATGCGAAGATCAATGTGGGGACTATTCCAACGAAATACCCAATCCAATGGGAGCAAGAATCATGAACTTTTTCATGATACTCTCTCAGTTAACTCAAGATTTTAATAGAAACATGGGTCAAGGGAAATATTCAACCCCCCTAAGAAAGTTCAAGTTTCAATCAAGAGCTTCATGAGATAAAGGACTTATATGTTTAATAGACCATGTGATCCCTCAATTTATGAAAAATGGATCAACTCAATTGAAAAGATATTCTTCATACTTTGATGTTACAAAGAAGAGAAGGTTCTTATGACTGCTTATCGTATGGAGGGTGATGCTGATCAATGGTGGACATTGATAAAAAATATGAAGCCTGAGGAGCAGATCGAGGCATTGGAATGGAAGGATTTCTGGAAGACGTTTTTTGATAAATATTTTCCACTAACTCTCTATCGTAAGATGAAAAGGGAATTCTTTTCCCCAAAAAAATTACAAATCCATCCAAGAATATGAGTAAAACTTCACAAGGCACAAATGATATGCCTTCATCTTTGTCATTACCCCCTTATGAAAGGTTGAAAACTTCTTTAGTGGGATAAAACCCAGACTAAGGAAAGCCCTTGTGATATGTGACTTTGATAGCTATGAGAAAATTTTCCGATGTGCACTCAAGGTTGAAATGGCGATTATGGAATCTTAGGGTTGTCATGGGGATAAAAAGAGTAAGATGGACTTCAATTCTGGAGGTGCAATGGATAAATCCAATGGTGATATGAAAATCTAGCACCCCACTTTCCAAAGGTGCAGAAAGAAGCACACCAAAAACTACTTGAAGTGGATGAGGAAATGCTTTAGGTGTGGAAGAGAAGGGAACCATTCCATTAACTACCGACAAGAAAAATCCGCGACTACGACATATGAGAGAAATGATCCGTTTTACCCTCAACATGTTATTCATTGATTCAGCTTCAAATAACCATGGCACATTGTAAATCATTTCCCTAAGACAAGGATTTTCGGAGGCAACCAAAAACCTCTAAGGTAGAAAGGTGGAGATTTTGCCATCACTTCCGCCGAAGTGAACCCCGACCATGAAGTGGGGATAGGTAAGCTAGTTATTAATTCAGTAATAGTGAACATACTTTTTGATTATAGTTTTATGCATTCTTTTATATCTCAAAAGTTTAGTAGAACAATCCCAACACTACCACAAATCATGGAAGTAAAATGTCAGTGAGTATGGAAAATGGGGAAATCATTGCATCCCCTTAGTATAACTACTTCCCGGTCATAATGTGTGGATTTTACTTCTCAAAAAACCTCATCATACTCCCTTTGGTGGCATTTGATGCAATTATCAGCACGCTTTTTTTCTTTATATAGAGCCAACATAAATTTCCGTGAGAGGGAAATTACTCTCTATATAGAGAATTGACCACCAATTCTATAGAAGTACAAGGAGGAAGGCGAATCTTCTTTAGCACCATCATTTGACCATGGATATTACTTCCCAATGAGGATGCATATCTAGATTAGATGATTGAGTCTATGGAAGCAGCCATCCTTGAAGACATGCCTACTGTGAGGGAATTCGCTGAAGTGTTTCCCTAGGAATTTTCTGGTATTCCTCCAAGAAGAGATGTTGAATTATCAATTGATCTTATACATAGGGCATTGACAATATCCAATACTCTATATAGAATTGCTGTTGTGGATCTTGAGGAGATGTGAAAACAACAACAAGAGAATTTGGATTAAGGGTTTATACGCCCAAGTGCTTCACCATGGGGTGATCTAGTCCTCTTTGTCAAGAAGAAGGATGGGTCAATGCACCTTTGCATTGATTATCCTAAGCTCAAAAAAATCATGTTAAAGAACAAGTATCCTATTCCATGAATGGAAAAATTATTCGTTCAGCTATGTGGAACACAATACTTCACCAAGGTGGATTTGCGGTCAATATATTACCATGTAAGGGTGAAGAAGAAGGATATCGCCAAGTATGCTATTTGTACAAGGTACTGGCACTATGAATTCTTAGTAATGCCTCACTAATTCTGTAGAAATATTCATGGAATTAATGAATAGAGTCTTTAGTTATTACATCGAAAAATCTATGGTAGTCTTTATAGATGATATTCTAATATACTCCAAAACCAAGGAGGATCATGAGGAGTATATAAGAATTATACTAGAGACCTTGCTAAAGGAGATGCTCTATAAAAAGTACCACTAGTGTTAGTTCTGGTTGGAGGAGGTCTCATTCTTGTGTCATATCATCATAAGAAATAAGATATCTATGGATTCCTCCAAGACATCTAAAATTTAGTGATGGATGAGTCCAATATCAGTAATGGATATCCTCAACATACTAGGGTTAGCTGGATATTATCACCGATTTGTGAGAAATTTATCACAATTGTCCAACCCTCTTACCAAGATTCCTTGTAATGGAGTAAATTTTTCATAGAGTAATGAATGTGATGATTGTTTCAAGGAGTTGAAAAATATTGTTATCACTATGCCCATTCTCACACTACCCACATGTAGAGAACGTTTTGTGGTATTCGGTGATGCTTTGAAGAAGGGTTGGGCTATGTGTTGATGAAAAATGAAAAAGTCCTTTCCTATGCTTCAAGGAAATTGAATTTTCATGAGAAAAACTATCCAACACATGATTTGGAGGTCGCTGCAGTAATCTTAACTTTAAAAATTTTGCAGCATTCCCCCTTTGGGAAGAAGTGTGAAATATACACGGATCACAAAATCCTAAAGTATATATTCACATAGAAAGAGTTAAACATGCACTAATGAAGATGGTCTGAGATGATCAAAGATTATGAATTCTCAATCCATTACCACCCTAGGAAAGAGAAAAAGGTGGATGCCACTTTAAGTAGAATGGATCCAGCAATTCTATCATTGGTGAGAATTGAAAAGGATCCAATATTCTTAGATTTGAAGAAGATGGAAATGGGAATCATAAAGAAGGGAACATCATCAATATTTTCACAAATTATTTCTCAACCGTATCTTTGCGAAAGGTTATAGGATTCTTAAATGGATTATATGGGAATTCATAATAAGGTGGAAACTATTAGAAAAGGGAAATCCTCAGAGTTCAATGACAATGAAGAATGAATTGTGAGATTTGGGTCAGTACTATGTGTTTTATCAAATCCGAAGTTAAACAATGAACTTTTGGAAGATGCACATAGTTCAAAATTTTCCATTGACCCAAGAAACACAAAGATGTATTGAGATATTAGAGAGCATTATCAGTGGGATAACATGAAGAAGGCCATCATTTAGCATACATCAAAGTGCCTGGTATGTCAGAAAGTGAAGGCTGAGTGGTAGAAGTTTTAGGGGATTATGCATCCATTACCCACACTAGCATGGAAATGGGAGAACATCACCATGAAATTTGTCACTGGACTTCTGAAGACATCCAAATGAAACAATGCTATCTGGGTTATTTTGGATCCTCTTACAAAAACTATAGACATCATTGAAATTTGGGAGGATTTCTCACTAGATCAAATAGCATATATATATATATATATATATATATATATATATATATCCAGGAAGTGGTAAGGATTCATGGAGTACCAATATTGAGTGTAACAGATCGAGATATAAGATTCACCTATATGTTTTGGAAGAATCTTAAACATGCACTGAATACAGAGATAATATTTAGTACAACTTATCATCCTGAAATGGATGACCAATCAGAGCAGACTATCCAAACACTTGAAGAAATATTGATACCATGCTCAATGGAATTAAAATGAGGATGAGATCAACATCTTACTCTAGTTTAGTTCTGTTAAAATAACAATTTCCACTCAAGCATACAAATGGCTCTTTATGAAGCCCCGTATGGGAAGAGGTGCAGAACATAGACATGTTGGGATGATGTTGGGGGCATAAAACTCCTAGGTCCATAAATGATCAAAGAAATGGAGGAGGAGGTTAAGACCATACAGAAGCACAATAAAGCTTCTCAGAGTCGACAAAAGTGCAAAGCGGATAGTCATCGACGTGACCTAGAGTTTGATGTCAGAGACATAGTATTACTCCGTATATCACCATAGAAAAATTTATGATATTTTATAAGAAGGGAAATCTTAGTCCATGGTACATTATCCCTTTTGAGATCCTTGATCGTATTAGATCATTGCCCTATTGAATAGAACTCCAAATGAACCTATCTCAAGTGCATGATGTATTCTATTAACACTCTTGAAGAAGTACATACCTGACCCATCTCATGTACTGAATCCAAAGGTGGTACCATTGGAGAATGACCTCTCTTATGAAGAGATACCAGTGAAGATCTTAGATTTTAGAGAAAACATTTCTACGAAATAAGATAGTGGACCTCGTGAATGTGTTTTGTAGAAATCACATGTTTTAAGAATCAACATGGGAATCAGAGGAAGTGATGAAGCAGAGTTACCCACATCTCTTTTAGTGTGGAAAAAGTAAATTTTGAGGGTGGAATTTCTTAAGGGGGAAGATTGTAACGACCCAAAATTTTCTTAATGGAAATTATGCTGGATATAATTAAATATATTATTTTGTAAAATGGTCATATAAAATATGCACTTATTTGGTTTTATGATTTTTTATTTTAAAATACCATTACGAATTGTGACCGTTTTTAATATAGCCGCTGAATAGTGGCAACTTGATTAGTAAAAATATAGGGCTTTAACAAATCCTATTCACTCAGATAAAGGAAGTGATGACCTCATCCAATATAATTACTCCATACAAAGCCCATTCTTTGAATCTTGGAAAGGAGGTGGAATCATTAAGTTTCACTCTTGACCACGACAAAGCTGAACTTCAATATGTTAATCACGAATGAATCCGCCTACGGGAGAAGTAGAATTTGATAGAGATTACCACCCGAGCGATGTTATTTGAGCCACCCCAAGAGCCTGTCAGCATCACAAACCATACCCTTCAGTCTTATGCGGGTGTTATAAGGGGTTATGTATCACAACCCTAGCACTATGATTATGTACATTATTTTTATAGAGAATATACATTACTTTTTGTATAGAATATACATTTATTTTATTATTTTCACTTGTGAATAGTTTTTAAAGAAAAAACAGTTCTATTAGTTAATATTAAATAAAGAAATTTATTTTTCTGAATTAATTGATTTTTTTGAATTAAATAATAATCTAATAAAATATTTTTACTCAATTAAAATTTTTTAAATATAAATTATTATATAATTTTTATGAATACAATTTTAATGATTATTAAGGTTTGAAAGTTATTTTTGTAAAAACCCATGAATTTTAGATAAATGTCAGTTTTTATTTTAAATGTAAAAATTCACATATTTATAAAATTATTTAGATAAAATTAGTATCATTTTTTTAATCAAGACTTCCAAATTATCCAACGGTAAATATTTCACAATTTTTCAAGACAGTTGATTTTTTGAGAAAAAATTATATGCTGTTTAAATATATATTGTGTTTTATGACATCCAAACTACCCAATAGTTATGTAATAAAATAATATAAATGGTATGGTATTCCAATATATGTTTTAACATTAAAATATTTTTATTTTCGGTTTTTTTGATTTATTTTTCAGAGCTTTAGTAGACCCTCCAAGACTTATAAAATATTTTAGCATTTTAAATTGATTTCCTTGAGAGTGTGACTCACCTATACATAAGAAACCCTATTAATGTAATTATAAAATAATTTTTTCCACTCCCATTTGGAAAAAATCATGGGAAAAAACCGTGGGTTGGTGTTTGGTTTTGATTAGTTTAATGTGTGGGGTCCCAAACCTAAATAGTAAAGAATTCCCTCTTTTTTCCGATATAAACCACCCAATATATCACTTCCTCTTCACTAAAAGCCTTTTGAGGTTGAAAAACCTCTTCCATTCTCTCTCTAAAATCCTCCTAAGGTGCCACAATCTCTCAAGTAGCCTCTCTCAATCCCCTCCAATGCCATTGGGATCACACTTGCAAGTAAGGGATTCCTTCCTTTCTCATTTTATCCAAGTTTTTAAATATTGTTTTATCCTTTTATTTGAAATTATAAAAGTTGGGGTATGATTTAAAACCTCCCCCATACTGCACTTTTTATGTTTTAATGATGAGATACCCTTTTCTCTCTCATTAATGCCTCCCATGTATACCTATTACCATGATGGAATTCCGTAAGGGATTCCTTCCTTTCTCATTTTATCCATGTTTCTTAATATTTTTATTCCCTTTTGATTGGAATTATAAATGTTGGTGTATGATTTATCATCTCCCCTATACTGTCATCTTTATGTTTTAATGATTATATACCCCTTTATATCTCATAGATTCCTTCCATGTATACCTGTTACCATGCTGGAATTCCGTAAGGAATTTCTCTCTTCTCATTTTCATCAAAGCAATTATTTTGTATTATGAATATAAATTACATTAAATATGTTGGGACATGTTTCTATATGACTCCCTTACTATCAATTTAATGTAAATATGATGTGATACCCCTTTATCTCTCATTAACCATTTTATGAATTCTTATGTCACACCGTTATGCTGGTGTAATTGCATCGCAATTTTCTAAGACAAAGTCATTGTGTAGTGAATACCATGCCCATTTATCTATCAAGGGTATTCAACTTTATGAACATTTACATATTAATTATATAGTTTCATGTATTTATGCCACATTACTTTATCATTGAATAAATTACAATGTTGAATGATTCCATTTTATATGATCCATGTGGCACACTTATAAATGAAATGAAATGATTAAGAAGGGTGTGGCTTGATAGTACTCCAATGCATTGGGTAAAAATTAGTATCATGATACGTCAAGTTAAATGAGGGTTTACTCATGATAATTAAAGTACAATGCAGTTTTACTCATGCTCCATGCTCAATGAGACTTGTATCATGCTAATACCATGTTAAGTGTAATTTCCATATTTCAATGTTATGATAATCACGCTATATCATGCCATTATGTTCAAGTTTCTCTTATGCTCCTTTAATATGCCTATTTCCTAACATGTAATTTAATCTTCATATTATTACTTTTTTACTCCCTCACTAAGCATTATAGATCACAATTTTCCTATTCATTTCCTTAGGATATTCCATGCAAGGCTATGTACGAGAGAATGTAGTGGTCAAGAAAAGGTAGTTTTCAATAAAGATGTTGTGTTTCATGTTTTAAGTCGTTATGTAATTTTTCTAATCCTCAAAGACACTAGACCACTTGATCATCTATGTTATATCATGTGAATATTTTTTGTAAGAAATCATGTTTAAGTGTGTTATGAAAAGAAAGGTTGTTATAGGTAGCAACAAAAAACATGACTTTAATATGAGTCAAGGATAACCGCTAAGACTGTTTCACATAGTAGTACATGGAAAGGCTAAGCACCAAGACCGTCACACATAATATCTCATGATACTTACCTTTACCCAATTCATTAGAGCGTTATCTGGTTGAACCCATCATAATATGTTCATGAATATGCTTTCCTCATAAATAATAATACATAATCAATCATACATAAACATAAGGGAACCCATGGAGATAAATGGGTATCACATTCATGTCATAGATCATAATGAATGGCCGTTTCATAAAGGTGTCCATGAGATAAAGGAATTAAAACATAAATGGAAATTAATAAGGTAAAATTTCAATATATCATGGTACGTGATATAAAACATAATTTACAACATGTTAGAAGAGTATTTATGAAATTCTTAGCGATTAAAACATTTAGTGCGTTTTTAAGAAAATACTAAAGAGAATTTAAAATAAAAAAGAGAATAATATTTTATATAAAATAAAAAGTGAAATAGTAATGTTTTCATAATAAAAATAATGATATTATAAAGAAAATGGAGGAATAAAATATAGGATATAGTGCACTTGAAATTGGGTAATATTTCAGGATGTTCCCTTAAAATATATTTTCTTATCGGTAAGAATTAAGGAGGGAATCACATGAAAAACATATATATCCCAGAAAGAGAATGATGGATGGATATTGAAACCAGAGTTTAGAAATTATAAAAAATAAACAATATGTATAATTTGTACATAAAAATAAAGGACAACTTAATTTGGGTAAAAATAACATTGGAGCAACCCGAAGGAATAAAAGTTGTTCGGGTAAAATCCCTTACCTAAAGTCTGGTGGTGTTATCCACTTAATATTAATGAACTGAATAATAAAATTAGGTTCATTAATTCATAATTATAGAACCTATTCTATATGAAAATTATTTAGTAAAACTTTTTTGAGTTTATTCATATCTTTTTTGATTGGTTATGAGGATCAAATTCATTGTTCGGGTCTATTTGTTTCCGTAGTTTTTATGATTGGTTCACTTATATTCATGTTCAGAGAAACATGTAAAATGGATATGGTAGTCTGGAATCAAATTTATATTTTATTAGTAAAAATACCAAAGTTTAAATGGTTTTAAATTAAATTTGGTTACTTAGAGTGATGACGAATCATTACTATAATTTATTTTAATGATAACCATTTGGGTTAATTGGTGGATTTTGACCACAAGGAACATGTTTTATTTTAAAAAATAAAAAACCATGGGTAAAAAATGATTAAATAACCATATATGAGACATAATACATATATTATGTCTTTTACAACTATGAAAATGGGTTCATGACCAGAATTGAAGACATTAACATAAATTGAAAACCCATCATCCTTGAATATGGTAAATTTGTACATCTCAGATGGTTGTTTTAATTATTAGTATTAAAGAAATGGAAATAAAAAAAGATGAAGAATTATTTTATTTATCATGAAATTATTTATGTACATGTAAGGTACTAGATTCATCAAAAAATTTGGATGAAAGGTGGTTATTAATGAAAAAATAAATGAAACAAACATGGAAACAAAACAAAAGCTCAGAGATACCTTATCAAATTCAACTGCCTAACAACATCACATAATATTCATAAAACATATTTATGAGAGGAAAAAGGTTATATAATATCATGGACATTAAAATAACAGTAAAATGGATACATAAAATCATAGCCCAATAAATAAAAATGGAATTACAAAGAGATTACATAAAAGAAGTGTTGACTAAAAGAGGAGGGTGAAAGGTTCCTTACCTTGTGGCGTAACTCCTAAAACATGATGGGTTGGGACCTTGGGGGATTGAGGAAAACTTTTAGAGGTATACTAGGGTCATAAAAAAACTATATAATTTGAAGTATTATGTATTTTTAATGAAAGGAAATGAAAGAAAGATTGGCTATTTATTGTAAAAGAGATAGTTTTTTTATTAATTTCAAAGTAAACCACATTGTTGGTTTTTGAAAAACCTTGGGCTTTCCATGGTATTTTCACATGCTATTTGCAACTGGGAAAACTAATATATTATTTTACTGAAATAAAGTCTACCGATTTTTTATTTTAATTATTGCATCATTATGATGCCATTAAATATACTAAAAACTCAAAACTGTATTTTTAATATTCACAAAAAAGTCAAGTATTTTAGAAAAATCACAAAAATTAACTCGAATCATTTTTTGATGTCTAGAATTCAAAAATGAACCCCATTTTTTGAAAATAATTTTCTAAAAATTTATAATTTAATTTTTAAATAAAATCATAATTTATTTAACAAAAACAACATTATATAACTCGTTTTATAACACCTTGAAAAATTTATCAAGGTCCCATAAAATTATCTTATAAACATAAGATAATAAATTAACCATTTATGATTAAATTTTATGAAAATCAATTTCCATTTTAAATTATTAAATTAAAAATAAAATTGTAATTAAATATATTATTGACATTCAAAAATACTAATTCTTATAATTTGATTACTTTTTCATTTTTAAGATGTCTAAATTGTATTTATACATTCATGGGTAATGTTTATATTTTTTTGGATGGCTACTATTCATTTCTATTTATAAAGGTTTATTACTATTCATAAGGGTTTGTTACTATTCATCAAAAATTATGTTTGCCATTTCAGACTCCAAATAACTTACTGATCACAATTGTAGATGAATGTTTTTCAAAAATGAAAACACATAAGTGAAAAAAATTATGTTTAAAGGCCACATAACACTTAGTAGTTCATTCTGTGGTGATTTCATGCGATTATATGAAATTTTTATAAGAAATTAATTTCCATTGATAAAAACTTGGGTCGTTATATAAAATATGTTCGAATAGATACCCCCTTAAACAAGGATTTAAGTCCTATGAAATGGACCCATATGGGTGAACCTAAATTTATTGTACTTAGAAGTTACTAACACCCTAAAATTAAATATTATTCATGGGGTTTTTCAACTTCATGGATACACCAAACATGTCACCACTACCCCAACATCTACCCCATTAAGCTAATGATCCCCATATACCCAAAATTCTTAGAAAACTCTACATAAAAGCAAAGAAAATAAAAATACAAATTTAGGTTATAAATGAAAAATATACCAAAATAGACTATAGTAGTGTCTACTTTAAACATTTAGGAAATAATAATTGTGAATCATAAAAAAACATCCCAGTACACACCATGTACTTCACAGATTCAAGCCATAAAAAACCTAACTGATAGCCATATATGAATAGTAATTTTCTAGAACTTGTGTAGTGGACAAAAATAGTGTGTCCAATATGGTAAAAAATATGTTGGACCTGATTCTACTACTTAACATATATTAATAAAACAATTCAAGTAATATCACTTGAAAACACAACATGAAATCTGATATACACATCATGTGGACCGTCATTGAAAATTTATTATGTGATACACATAATACTTTTCTTATGAAGGATAACTTATTTTTTTAGGTATGTTATTTTATAATTTTTAGATTCATTTTTTTGGGTATGGACCATGGAAAATGGTTCTTCCAGTATTTGGTGTGTACCTATATTAAATAATGTATTCTATTTTTTGTCAAATTTATGGAGTAAATTGTCAATTAATTATATAAATTATTCCTCATTAGGCCTCACAATCTTGTGAATAACCCATTAAAGGGAAATTTATGCACTAAATCCCAATTTTTTACTTTGTAAATACCTCAAGACCTATATAAAAAAGAGGGAATTACATTTTTCCCCTCTGTTCATTTAACCTTATTTTTTCCTCCTCCTCCCTCATTTCTCATGCACAAAAACATGCCTCATTGGAGAGATACCACCTTGTTCTCCCTCTGGAATTGGTGAGATATCATCCATCTGAACTAAGAATCAAACATCATTAGTCATGAAAAATCACCCTTGATAAGTGTATGAGACCACTTGTTTTGTTTCTCTATTTCTCATGCTGTAATAAATTATATTTTCATGGAGTTTTTCTGGTTTTATAATTTATTAGTTTATAGATCGAATATAAATCCCATATTGGATGAGGTGTCATCAAATGAGATAAGGTAAGTGGTCTATAAAATTTCCCTAAAAGTACTGATGCCTATAGATTACAATATTGTATTGTATTTCCTAATTTCTATGTGTTTCTTCTAAAATGTGAAATATATAAAAATTAATAATTTATAACATAATCATGATAAACCGTATCCCATTTGACATGGTTAGATTTCACTGACCTCAAACCAAACCACCCCCTGAGGTGGGTCTTATTAAATACCTATGACTAAGAAACCCCACTCTTCATGTTATTTTTTCTACTTGGGTGTGGAATATGCATACGAATTGAATGGATTAATAAATGTTTAATACCACTCTTATAAACTTTTGATTTATAAATTAAAGGAATAATTTAGTGGACTAAATAGAAATTGTGAAACAAGATTGGAAATCTGTTGAATTATGCTTAAATATATAAATGGTTTTTAGTGTTCCATAGAAATTTAAGTTCCAAAGGATCATTAATCCACTCAGATGGGGGGGGGGGGGTGAATCAGTGGGTTTCTTTTTAAAATTTATTACTTTATTATGTTTAGATTGTTCATATTTTTAGAGATATTTTCTTTATAAATATTTATAACAATATCACAAGCATTAAAATATGATAAACAAAACAAGGCATGCATGATTTACAAGGTTATGCCTCAGTGTGTGAACCTAAATCCTAGAAAGAGACACTTCAGTGAGTATATAGAAATTCACTATTAGGATGAAGTGGATACAATTTTTATCAAACTATTATTATAATCCTTATATTGTCTAATAATTATGATTATACTAACTCCCGTCAGTTAAATTTTTTCTCTTATACACAATTAAGCCACAAAATTATTTTTGTAACTTTTTAAATTCTACTTTAGAAATGTTTAGAAAGAAAGTCCATCCAATTACTCTAACCAGTAATGCATATACAGTGTTCCTATCTTCTTATTATAAACTCTATATAATTCAACTTAGTAAACCTATACTTATTTTCTAATATATGTACTATCCAATTTATTAAAACTCTATGCCTCAAAAACCTTTCACAAAACTATGTCTAATTTTTCTATCAAATATTCTGAACTAAAACTCTTCCTGAGACTCCTAATCAAATATTCCTCTATTAGAGCATGTTCTTCAACCTGAAATTGTAATTCTTTTGGAAGCTCACATTTGACAGAAAAATTTATCATTTTTTTGTCTATATGAAAATTAATAATTACATATAATCTTTCACCTCTATTTATATGTGATATTAGAAAATAAAAAATGGGAAAAAATGGAGTTTCTCACTCAATGAAATTCTAAAAACTGAATTTCTCATATATTATATTTTTTATAGAATGTTATCAAGTATTTTTGAGTCTTATTGACTATTCTTGAAACTTTATAAATTCTCAAGTGATTCCAAAATTTCTCAAACTTTCATAAAATCAACTAAATCACAAAAAAAAAAAAATGAAAACTCTCTTTTCATAGCATGGTTACAAACCACTTGAAATAAAAAATTCATCATCCTCAAATTTTGGAAATTAACAAAGTTTCTTTATAAATATTACACCAAAAAATATTTTCAAGATCAATTTTCCTCAGTTTAATCTATATAAACCACTTGAATTATTCCTCCTAGAATATTCATTTGATAAAATCATGGAGATTCGTATGATGTATGTATATTTGATGGTTCTTTTACTAATAGACTCAATACATTTACTTTCCTTTAATACAACTTTTACAACTCCACAAACTTCAAACATCATTCAACTAATAACAAAACTTTTCTCTTTAAACATCATACAAACTATTTATGTAGTTTCTTTATCTACCTACATCCATTTATCTTAACTTAATTAAAAAATATATTTATTTCTCTATTCATCTTGATTTATAGAATATTTTTGACTATGTCAGTGAAATTGCTAAATACTTTAGTCACAAGTAACATTCATTCATTAAAAATTCTAGATCCGAATTATTTTATCTCACCTTTTAAATCTAAAAAAAAAAATTGATTTATTGATCCACTTAGTATTTCAGCCACATTTTCAAAATCAACACAAACTCAACAACATTATTTTTTTTGGAAAATCAGTATCAAAAAATTCTAACTTTCTAAAAACATTCCATTAATTTTGATCTATATTATGTTCTTCTCACTACAATGTACAAAATTTTTATAAAAAGTTTGATAGATGACTCAAATCAGTTATACACTTTTTTGTCTTATGATAAAGTTTGTTTAACCAATCATATAATTGAATGTTTTGAACTTCAAAAACCCTGTACTATTACAAATCTTCTTAAAATATGTTTATCAGGATAATTTTTCCTAAAACAACACTTTTTGTATGTCTAGTAATGTTTACTCAGATCTCAAATCCACTTCTCTTTAATTCCAAAAACATTAACTTTGGTACATTCAGTCATAAAATTTTCAACTCTCGTCTTCTTTATAATAAATTTATATATATTTGTTTTCCAATAAAGTTTTTACTAGTCTTAATTCTAGTGACATATTTATTTGATCACCTTATTTTACTTTTTTAAAAATTTAGAAAATACTATCTAAAGAGTGTTTTAGAAATTGTATGTCTAGAACCAGAGTTGATCTCCTCATTTTTCTTCACAAACATTGTATAAATTTTATAAACATCATATTTTATCATGATATTTTCATGACATTAGGAACATTGAGATCAACATAGTATCATCTAACTTTGTTAGAATGTTTCATTATAAAATTTCCGAAGCTTCATTCTTACTTAAAAAAACATTCTTAAAAAATATATATTTTTCAAAAATAAAAAAACATAGCTATAAGAACATCATAAAGGTTATTAAATATCCCCCTTTTAATCTATTGATATATATTTTTAAGAACTTTTGCAACTCATAATTTTTAATCTCTCATATTTTTTCATAAATCATTTTTTAATAACTCTATTTTACTTTTTATTTTACCAAAACATATTATTTATCAAAAGGAAGGCCATGAAACCACACTAACAGATAAATTAATGTTTTTAAAATAATTCCATCCCATAATGATATGAAAATTTTCTTCCATGTTAAGATAAAACCCCATCACTTTTCTGTTCTTCTTTTTATTCTCTCCTCTATTTTATGTTAAATATAACATCAGATTCATTTTGGAAAGAAATTAAATTTCTCTACCCCTTTTAGGATAATGGTGTATATATTATAGCCATTTTTTTATATAATTCAATGAAAAGTAGAGGTTTTCCTTACACAAAATTAATTAGTCTTTATGATGAATTTTAAGTTTCAACCTCAATTCCAAAAATATCTATTTTGGTACAGCTTTCATAAAAACACCAGCAATGTGATATTTTGTTGAAATGTACTCAAGAATGAATTCTCTACCATAAAATTTCTCTTTTATTAAATGATACTTAATATCAATGTGATTCATTCTTGAAAGTTGGATATGATTTTTTGATAGTTCATTATAACTTTTATTATCACAAATAATATTCAATGGTGTCGGAAATTTCAAATTCAATTCTTCTAGCTAAACTTTAATCCAAATAATTTATATACAAGATGGGTGGTAGAAACATAATTGAATTCTGTTATGATCATTGTAACTAAAATCTCTTTCTTACTATACTAACTCACACAACATTATCCAATAAAAAATGTTTCTCCGGAAGTAGATTTTTTTCATTAGAATATTTAACCCAATTTACATCAATATAACCAATAATGTTCATATTATAACTTTATTTATACAAAAACCCAAGATAATTCATTCCTTTAACATACCTCATAATTATTTTTACAAAAAACGTATGACATTATTTTATATCGCTATGATATCTAGCACATATAGTAATAATATACAAAATGTTTGGTCTCATAGTTTCAAGATAGAGAAAACTTACTATCAATTTTTAGAAGTATTTTTCATTTTCACATTTTCTAGACTCATCTTTACAATAACATAAATTGGTGTAGAAACTTATTTATAATATTCCATGCCAATGTTTTTTTAAAATTATTTACTATAATTTTATTGAGATAGGAAAATTTATCAATATTTTTATTGAACTTGTAAACCCATAATTAACGTTAATTTTACTAGCATTTTTTTTCAAAATTATTCTTCACTTAGTTAGTGAATTCTTTACAGGCATTTTATTTATCCCATGAAAAATTATTCCATTAAACTAAATAATAAAAATGAGGGTACCTAAGGTCATTTTTTATATATTTGTTTATCTAAGATTTATCTTTTTAAAAATTAAAAACTTTCAAGAAACAATCATGTTTTTATTTTAAGGTATGCTTCTCTTGTTTCAAACTGTATAATGATTTTGTCAAATTATACACCTTGGTTTCATCTTAATAAAGTATGAAATAAGATTATTTCTCAATATAAACATCTTCCTCAATCGTCCCATTCAATAAATAAAATTTTACATCCATCTAATAAACTTTATCAAAATGATGTAGAACCACTGCTTAAAACATTATAATAGTTTCCAATGTCACAACATGGGTAAATGTTGCTTCCAAATCAATACCTCTATGAACGGGTTTACAAAAAAGTTTTTCATTGTATCTTGAAACCTATCTATGTCCACTCATCTTTTTTGTGTACACCCATTTTTCCTAATAATATTCTTTCTTATTGGATGTGAAATAATTTCTCAGGTTTTACTTTTCCTAATCTTATCAAACTCTTTATTCATAGTATCTACCCATTCTTTATGTTCAGAAGCTTCTAAAACAAATTCAGGTTCATCTTACGAAATGAGTGATGTAACACCCCCAAATTATAAAATAAGAACATTATATTCGATAGTGTATGAAACTTGAAACATTGATCATTAAAAACTATGAAATATATTTCTTTATATTTAATCCCTTCTATATGGTTTGGAACACACAACCCCTAGTCAAAATAAATTATAATATAGTATACTATTATAACCAATCCGTTAAATTGAAGGGTATGAATAGTATGAACACAATTATTAATATTATATCATTTAAACATTTAAAAATAAATTAATTGGTTATATTTTTAATATAAATATAATAATACTCATTTAAAATAAAAAGAAATGTTTTCGAAAAAATCTTATTTTCTCTAAAGAATGGTTTTTCAATGCTTTTCTCAGATAATTTAAAATTAATTTTTACGAATTTTTAAAAATTTATTTGACAAAATTAACTTTGTTTTTTAAATTATAAAATCAAAAATATATTAGTTTCTTGTTTTTAGTTTTTTTGAATTATTTCATTTTTTAATGAATAATGAATGAGTGTATTTTTATTGAAAACTCCCTTTTTGTTTAAATAATTTCTATAATAAATTATATTTTAAATTTGTTTTAAATTAAAATTAGTTCAATTTTATTAAAATTTAAAAAAATTGGGTCATTACAATCACTTTCATATGGAATCTTTATATTAAAACCTTCTATACTTACGATAATGTTTTCTCTAAAAACCAGAATTTTCATCTCAACCATGAGAATAATTTTAAATTGAATTATAAAAATTATATGAATTGAATTTGAAAAAATGGATTCCATATTTCAAATCATAATAATTTTTATTGTCTTATAATATTAACTTAATTTTTGACCAAAATGAATAGTGAAATAGTGATAATTAATTACCGTGGTTAAGGTAAAAATGAGTTTTACAAGGGTTAAACTAAGAAGATAAAGGATAAAATCACATACCAACTTGTCATAATATTATTTTATAGACATATTTCGACCTTAGACATCCTATATTACAATTTAATTTTATTTTAAATCATTTTTATTTTGAGGAATATCATTTTTGAATCTTTTGAGGAATTTTTATGTAATTTCCAAAAAGATATCCATTCCCCATTATGAAATGAAGCTCAATATTTTTAGTTAGTAAAACCTATAAATCCATCTAATTTATATAAAACCTACAAAAAATATCTTCTCAACATACATAGACACAATTTTGCGATTCTGGTGTTCACAAAAGACCAACCACCGGTTCCTTGAGAGGATATCCAAATGTGGTTTCTCTTAGAGAAGGTAATTGTTTTAACAAATAACTTTTGTTTTCTTTATACTTTTCCACATTCAATTATGTATCAACACATTAAATATAAAAATATTATCATCCACCATATATTTAGATATTATTATATTAATGTAATTTTTTTATCCATATCCCCCTCTATCAAATGGGAAATGAAATCATTGATCATATGATACATATACTCTTAGTGATCACATCTCCCGGATGTGATAATCCTATGCGAGAATCAAATCCCCATAAAATGTATGATTATTCAGTGTTAACATTTAAATACTTATTAGGGAGGCCATTACTTGTCCCTATCGACTTTCCTAATTCACTAAACCTTATTTTCCCACCTAGATACCTAGGATTCCTATGAGTTCAATTTCATTTTCTATATCACACAAACCACCTCTTACATAATAAAAATCCAAAAAACTAAAACACACATGAAAACAACCAATTTCAAAAGGAAAATAATTATTAAATAATTTGGCACTCCAAAAATCATGGAAATCATGATTCTCCCCATCCAAAAAATTTATAAAATCCACTTAGAAAATAAATAAAGTATAATAAAATCATAAAATAATGTCAGAGCATAGAACCATCCACCTCTTGGATGGAAATCACCAAAAGTCAGTTGGAAACCAAAAATACACTAAAGAGAGTCCCTAAAAGTCAAGAGAAAACCATATTCATCAGGATTTAACCCAAATAATCAATATTGAACCCATATTAGGTCAAAATAGTTGTTGGGGAATGAGAACCCAAGAATAAAATGTGAAGAGACTAAGAAATGAGAGGAAAAGTGATAAGGAGAGGCTTACCAGAAGTTTCCTTGAAGGTTTTAAGGTAAATAACCAAAAAACATATATCCTAATAGAGAGTAGAGGTAGGGGATGGGTCATACTAGGTATGGTAAGTTTTAATTGGATGAGTTTGGGTTGATTTGGGGGTTAAAATCAGGGAGGGGTAGTTTAGAAATTTTAATTTTTTTAATGTTATGTTAGGCCAGAAAATTTGGATATATGGTTTTCTAACCCATGTGTCAAACATGGAAGAAACATTATCTAATAATAAAACTAACAATATGGATTTCCTAGAGTGAGCGCCTGACTGTGTTCCTAGTAGTGCGCCTAGCCATTCACCTCCCAAAGATCCACTATCATAGGCTCACAGTTATCCCTAGAGGGCCGCATGTCCATGCACTAGCCCATGAAACATGGAAACTGCCACTCTCTAGGGAGGATATTTTCCTATAGTTTAGAACATGGTTTCTACTAACAATTCTATAATTATAAACCTTCTACTATCCAGCCCAAAAAATTCTATTTTTCTTAAAAAAACCAGGGAAATCATTAAGATAACGATACGATAAAAAATAAAATAGAAAATGAATCAAAATAATACCTCTATTGTGACATTTATATAATGAAAAAACATTATATTTAAAAAATTAATATCATTCTATAGATTATGTAATTATATAATATGAACAATAATTTAAACATTCATGAAAAAGCATGAATGTGAAAATAAGACAATTAACAACCAAAAAAATGAAAAAAGTGAAATTTTATTTTAAAATGGGCGAAAAATGTTATAATAGAATCATATATGAAATTATAAATCTAAATATGATTCTGGTATAAATTAATAACATGTTTAAAACTATTTTTCATGAGGTTAAATCATGTCTAACTAAAGGAAAGTATGTGGTTAGTGACTTCATCTCAATTTTCCTTCAACTAGGAATATAGTAATCTTATGCACCTAATTTGATTATATGGTGTGTATTAATTCAATTTTAAATTTAATATCATTAATCATTCATACCTAATATAATTTTATGTTTCAATTTGAATTATTTCATCCAATGTGATTTTATATGAAAATTATCAACTGGTAATAAATTTCAAAACTCAATTTCTATACATTGGGTTATATTAATTCTTTTTTTGTATTTGATATTATTAGATTATGTGTGAAATTATTGTTTTTATTTTATTTTTTTATCCCTTTTTATTATTTGGATTTACATTTTTCGCACATAATTGATTAATTGATTAATTATTACTTAAACTTTATGATATTTCAAAGGGTCTGTTTCAAAATATAATTTTAATTATGAATGTTTATACTTGAGTTTCCATTAAAAGAAATTAATTGATCATTATGTAATAAACCGATTTAATTTTATAATCTTCTATTATTGATTTTTTGAAGTAATAATACTAATTTCAACAATTTGGTACTTAAAATAATTGATAAAGTTTATTGTAAAATCCAAATTCATTTTTCCCTTCGGTGAGAAATCCTTTTCTTATAGAATTTTTTTTTCTTAAAATGTTCTTAGTTGTATTTAAAAGTATTTATTAAATTTATTTCTATGCATGTTTTACATTTTAAAAATTATAATTTAAATGAATATTCATTCCATTTTCAAACAATGTCTGTTTCACTTTTACCAAAACAATGAAAGGAATATTTTTTAATGTATTTGTAATGTATGGAATTTATTTACATAATAACCATTCAATGTTTTGAAAACCCCTTTGTAAGTTTTATAATTTATTTTTAAATAAAATTATTTTCAAAATGTTTTTTGTACTTCTAGTTTTAAAAGAGTATTTTCAAAATGAAAAGGATATTTTTCTCAACTTTTTTTAATGATCTTTTATGGTATTTCGATCCATTAAGAACAATAAACCTTTATTTTACATATACTCCATAATGATATGGTTTATTTATACCATCCTTATTTATTCTCTAGATGGTTTATGACTATTTGAAAAAGGATTGTATTGAAATTAACATCCTTGATTGATTTTAATATGCATTAACATTCTTTTGAATTATTCAATTTCCTATGATCAATGGATATTAAATTATTATTAAATATCCACAATATTTATAATGGATATCATTATTGATTAATATATATGTCATGTATATAAACAATGTTTTAATTTATTTTTTTGATTGACTGGGGAAATATTGATAATCCCTATTCTTTTTTCAAAATAAAAATTTGTTGATAAGTAATATTATTCATGAATTAAATAGATTATTCAATATATAAGTAATTATTTGTGCATGAATATATGAGTGGGTCCTAATTATATATAGACACTCGAACCATCAGTAGTCTCATGAGATGAATTAATTAGTTACCCTTAATTAAATGGGTTTTTGGTGTAGACCCACCCATCATTTTTAAACTGTCTCGAGGAAGGTCTTGACATAGAGGTTTTCATGCTGCCTAAGATCATGATATCCAATAAGTAAGAATTTTTTCCATTGAGAATTCAGTTATTATTATACATGATATTTTCACAATTATATTACTTATGTATTTATTTCATTAATAGTTTGTTGATAAAAGTGAATGTGTTTTCTATAATTTACCTTGACTTATTGATTATGCTTTATCCGATTATGATATTCATGTTATTGATAAAATGACATGTGTTTTCCATTATTAACCTAGGACTATTTTATTTCACCAATATTTTATTTCATTTCTTAATAATCCATTATGTTTACTATGATTGATATTCAAGGATATCCTAGAGGGAATATTATTATTATAGAAAAAAATTACATTGGAATTTATGTTTTCAATTATAATATGGTAATCATGAATGTATCTAGTTTAAGAAGACTACTAAAATATTTGGTCCTTATGGATAATATTCCTTGTATCTTATACGAATGCAATAAAGTTAGGAACTATATTTGGGTTACTTGATTCGATGTCATTATATTTGGTATCATAGGAAGTTCAATAAAAACATTAGGAATAGATTTAGGAAAACATATAATGGGGACATAACCAAATGATAGAATTTGAGGATAAGTATTGAATAACATCATAATGTTTTGGTAAGGTAGATATTATGTGTTTTTTTCCTTGAAACTAATCCTTGTTTGGATATTAAAAGTAGTTGTGGTTATAGAAAAGTTATATCTAGGAGTAATAACTTTGAAATGGGTGAATTGGTATTGACACTATTTTTAACTAGAGTAGGAAAATGAGCCTTATAACGCACCTTGTTTGACATTAATGAGGGATATTCTTAGGATTATTCACATTTTTTTACCAAAAATTATATAGTATTTGAAGATATTATGATGATTAAGGATCTTTATTAAACCTAAGGTGTACTATATTGAAAATAACATGTCGTGATTTATATATCATACAAATGATTCTATGGTTTTCTACTGTGATTATTGATGTTCATACAATATTTTTTTGTTTTAGTCAATGGTTTAAACCCGAAGGAATCTTGTTAACATTGAAAATGAAGAAAATGTGGTGACTATAAGACACCAAATGGGATAATGATAACTTAAAGATTTTGTGATTATGCCTAACCAGTTATCCTAAAATTTGATTAACAACCTATACCTTAACCAACTACCCGAATCACTAAATAAGAGAAATATGGAGTTTATTAGAAGATCATGGGGTGGAGACCATGGACGAAAGAAGAATTGAATTTTCTAATGTGAGAAATTTGGAAAGAGAAACACTACTACAAATCTAGCCATTAACAGTCCTAGAATAGGCTTTTATTAGTGCTAGAAAACAACTAACAATGCGAGTGACATTAAAAGAACCAAAATTTTATCATAGCTGAAAAAATACCAATTAAGTGGTTATTTATAAGTGATAAAAAAAGAGATGATAAATATCACCTTTATTAGCACCGCTAAAGTAAACTTTTATCAGCATATATAAATTCACCAAAAAATGTATTTTTACCAGCACTTTTTAGAGAGTAGATAAAGGTCCTATTTATCAGCATTTTTAAAAGTGATGATAAAGGGCCATACTGAAGTATACTATTATAAAACATTTCATCACTTGAAACACATCAGATATCAACAAAACATGTCCCGATACTTAATTTAAATGAAATAAAATTTACAACACAAATATTAAAAAACACAATATTATAGGCATTTCAAACATTAGTTTATATAATTTTATATATAAAATTTATTACATACATTAAAAAATAATCTTATATGTCAATGTTAACATTATTTCCATTGACTTTATTTGTAGACCTTCCATAATTTCATGAATAATTTTGAACAAACCACAAAAACTAAAAAAAATGTATCCACCTATAGAAGAAAATAATAATTATGAGTAATAATAAAAAGAAATAAATTAAACATAAATATGAAATAATACATTAATTCTGTGGAAAATGATTTTACTATTCAAATATCATGATTAAATCTCTAATTGAGTTGTGGAGGGAACTTGAAAGAAATTGATAAATGTCAATACTATAGGTGTGAAAGGTTTTTTGAGTGAAGAAGTATTTGGAAGATTAGGTGAAGAAAGGGATAAAAGATTGGTAGAGCACCCAAAATTGAACAAAACAATCCAACTATATAATAAAACAATTATTATGTGAATAATAATAAAAATAAATAAATTTAACATACATATGAAACAATATATTAATTTTATGGAAAATGATTTTACTGTAAAAACGTCAATATTACCTATATAATTGAGTAGAGATAGTGTTATTTCTCTTACTGCAAAGGCAGTATTGGTAACTTGAAAAAAAGTTATAAATTCACCACTTTAGGTGTGAAAAGCTTTTAAGGGATAATGATCATGAATGTTGGATAGAGAACCCCCAACCCAAACAAAAGAATCCACCTGTGTAAGAAAATAATTATTATGTGAGTAATACTAAAATGAAATAAATTAAACATACATATGAATAAAAAAAATTAATTCCATGGACAATGATTTTATTATGAAAACATTTATATTACATCTATAATTGGGAAGATGAAGCATCTTTTCTCTTCCAAAAAATTTAGTGGAGAAAACTTAAAAGAATGTGATAAATGCACCACTATAGGGGTGAAAATATATTTAGGGATAATTATCATGAAAGTGGGATAGAGCACCCCCAACTTGAAAAAAATAATCCACTTGTATAAGAAAATAATTATTATGTGAGTAATACTAAAAACAAATAAATAAAACATATATATAAAAAAATACATTAATTCTAAAGACAATGATTACACTGTTCAAACATTAATATTACCTCTGTAATTTACTAGAGAAAAAATCATATCATTTCCTAAAAATGCAGTGGTGGTAACTTGAAAGAAAGTGAAAAATGCACCACTAGTAGGTTTGAAATTGTTTTATCAGAGAACGAGCATGAAAGTTGGACACTGTCTAGTTAACATATGCTGTACATTTTAATGAAAAATGAACCAAAAGTCAAATGCATTAAATCTTGCATCAAAACATGACATACATGAGATTTTATTCCTTGTAACTTAAAATTATTCTTTGACACGACATTATTGATATTTGATGAATACCCCCCTGTGGAATATTTACACTCATAAGAAAAAGGAAAAATTGAAATTTTTCTTGTCTAGATAGATTGTATACTACTGGAGGAATAAATTTCCACATTTTATCCTTCACTGATGCCAACTCTTCCCATATCCCAATTTCAATCATGTCCAACCTAGACTTGATTCCATATTTAATTTTAGCATGAACATTTAGTAACATGCTAATAACACTATCAAATGCATTTTTTCTACATGCATGTCATCAAGAAAATGAATGATATACAAACAATTCCAATTAATAAATTCAAAGGAAATTGATCTCTTCTTCTAACCTGATTTTTTAAGGTTTTTCTAAAATGGTATACTGAAATTAGTGTCAATATTTTATACTTTTTTGTAAAGTTGATCTACCATTTATAGAGATAGCATTGTACCTTATTCGAAATTCACATCATATGCTATCATGCATGGTGGATATTTATGTTATCGAGATAAAAAGTTTTGATGTACTAAAAAATAAGGCTTAAAAGAATGTTTCAACTGAACTGAGTATGTGAGTTTTTAACAAATGGGACAGCCCAACATTCCTTTAATGTGATAGCCTGATAAATTTACATAAATGGGGAAGTAATTTTTCATTTTGTAAAACAAGGAACTCAATGTGAATTATCTACTTCAATGAGCATCATACTTTGTAACACTTGTATCCAACATCAATTTAAGATATTCAATCAATGGTGCTATGTAGACAACCATATCATTACTGAGTTGATTTGGCCCAGATATAAGATGAGATAACATAATTTATTTTCACTTCATGCATATCCGTGGAGGAAAGTTATAATTTTCCAACTTGATGGGCCATGTACTATGTGTACTAGTATTTACACCCAACTGATTTATTCCATATGTAGATAATGCAATATGAATGCTTCTCGGCTCATCTCCAAATTCATGAAACTCGTAACAAATTTTCTTCCGCTGAGGAGAATCTACTAGATGAAGTAGGTCCCCATATTTTATTATTGTATCTATATGCCATGTTAATTGTCTTGCAATTTCTTGACATATATATAGTCTTCTAAACCATGGAATTATTGGAAATTACATACAGAACTCAAAGGACTTGATTAATTTTTCTTATATCGATCTGAGCCACAATTATGGCATTTGATGACTGATTAATGGTCCTTTATAAACAATATGAAATAATTTGTACAAGAATTTATTTTTAGTGATAATTCCTATTGAACGTAACATTCATTTAGTGATATATGTTCATCATGTTAGTTCATTTTCTTCTCGTATCATATCTGTCAAAAGACTATGTAGTTCTATAAATCTGGTGTCACTACCTCCTTTTCCAGATTTCAAATTATATAACTTCAATACAACTAACAATGTTGTGTATTTATTAGAACTGATATAAAATGGTTTCCTAGAATAACTATTTAACACCTCGAACAACTTTGAAAAATCATGATGGTTATCTTCAATGTCATTATCATTTCTTCCATGTGATCTCTATCATCCTTTACAAAGGTGTTCATATAAATGATTCATAAACCATAGTATCATCCCAATCGATGTCAACATTCAATTTTCCCCATGCATAGTACAAAATTTATATATTTAATCGATTCCATGACAAATAAAATGTTATTCCAACTCTTCTGGACAAAATTGTATTGAATAAAAAAATGTAATAATGGATAGAGGATTTTAGAAGGGTCATCTTCATGATCCTTATGAAACATGATAAACTCTTTAACTTTATCTTCATATTTGTTTGCTAAACAATTATCGGGAATCCATTTTTAGTTCATAACTATCATATTGGGTTCATAAAAGATTAATTTTATGCAATATATAAATAAATACACATATGATATTCATTATGAAAAGTGAAGGTTATAGACTATTCTAATATGGGAAATATGGATCATTTCTACTAGAATATCTGAGCACCTAGATATTTCATATCCAATAATAAGGGATGTTGGAATTTCAGAAAATAGAGGGAGCTAAATGTAGATAATAAATAATATTATCACTATACATTATAACTTTAATCCAAAAGAATGATAGTGTAAAAAACCTAGCTTGAATTACCTAAATAAAACATGGTCAGATCATATTATGACATCTAAAACACCACAAATTTACTAAATAACGGTGTAAAATTTGGGTGTTGAAAACAACAAATGGGAGGTGGTCCCCCCCATATAGAATTTTTTTTTACCAGAGGCTGAACAAAATTTTATCATGGCCCTTGTGGTTAATGGACATGCGAACCCAAAATCATCATTACCCAATATAGGCATACCTATTAGACAAAAAACTATGGAAATAAATTATGAAATAGCTATATATACACAAAAACATGTCAGACAAGTATCAAAACTCACTAACTTATATTCTATAACAAATATAACATTGATAAAAACATGATATTCAAACAAAATGTGAACTAAAGGCACTATAATGATTCAAAAGGTGAGGGCTTCATGAGATAAAAAATCATGTGCTTAACTGGGATGAACCCTTTAAATATGATCCATAATAGAACTAAGGACCATCATAAATTCTAAGAGGAACAAGATACTATGATATATATAACCAATAAAGGTAAAAACTATTGAGTAAGAAGATATAAAACATATTAGTAAAACAAAAATGAATAAATCCAAGGTTTAGTGTTAGATATAAACCAACAGATCATACATCAGTAGTAAATACAAAAAATAGACCACAAATAATTCCCTAAATAACATATCACAAACAAATCCTAAAAAATGGATCATAAAAAATAGACTATAAAAAAATCATAGAAGAAAAAATAAAAAATGAAATAAAAAATACATAGAAAATTGAAAGGCCTACCTCAAGAGGTTGAAGAAAATCCAAGACCCTGTTCGAATGTTTGGAGATATGTTTAAAGGAAATCGAGTGGTGTGATTAGACCTTCGATTCACTAAAGAGGAGAGCTGATAGTGGGTGACTTCTGTGAAAATCTTCAATATCACGATGAGTTCTCAAATGGTTAGGATTTTTAGAATAGATTAGGACACTTTGTCAGCACCTACCAATAAGAACTGATGAAGATCCCTTTTATCAGTGCTTATTATATAATCACAAATAAACAAACTATTTATCTTTACTTATTTAGAAATGATAAAACCAATATTTATCATCACTAAACTTATAGAGTTGATAAATTTTCATTTATCAACTTTTTTTAGCACTGATAAAGATTGTCATATCAGCTCTTATTCTTAAAGCACTATTAAATGATTTATAATTATAATTATAAATTAGAAAATTGTAAATACTTTTAAATATATAATAAATAAATATAAATTTAAATATATTAAATATATTCCTTTTTAAATATATTTATTATAATTTTATAAATATTTATTTATAATTAAAGAAATATTTTAAAAAATATTATTTTTATCATTATATATATTTATATAATTATACATACATATATTTAAAAAATATATATAAATTTAAATATAGTAAATATATAAATTATTTTAGTAAATTTATTATAAATTTAATAATTATTTAAATATACATAATTATTTATTTATAATTATATAAATACTTTTAAAAAAATATTTATGTATTTATAATTATAAATATATAATTGTATAAATATAGTGAATATTTATTTATAAATATATTTATTTATAAATATTTTTTTACAAATATATTATTAACATTATTAATGAATATCGAATTTTGAGTGCATGCATATAAGTAAAAAATGAGTGAAATTGATCAAATTAACAATATATAGGAACACATTAACGATATTGAAAAAATGTATAAGTTCTTTGTGTGTGCATATTGAATATAAAAATTCATTAGTTATACGTATATGTGAAATCAATACAACACACATTTTATCTATATAAAATTTAAAAATCATAGTACATTCAATTTAATGTACGTAGAGTACTATGCAATTAATCAATATTTTTTGTTCATATTAATTTTTAATTATATACCATTATTTAATAAATATATAAAAAATTAATGTAATGTGTGTAAATTATTTATAATATATAATCATATTTATATACATTAATATATATCTATATATTTAATATATATCATATAATAACATTAATTATCATAATTATATAATTAATAAAATGATTAATATTTAAAAATGTATAATCTATCAATTCATTTTTATCAATAAATATTTAATTAATAAAATTTGTAATATTTGTTTTATAAAAACCTTATTTATTTTTAATTTATTTAATTATTTAAATTTATCAGCGCTAAAAATGCATTGGTGAAAGAAATATTTATCAGTGCTAAACATAAAGCGCCGAAAATGTGTACCCTTTATGAGTGATAAAAAAATAATTGATAAAGGATACCCTTTATCAACACTTAAAATAATGCTCTGATAAAGGATTCCCATTATCAGTGCTAAAATTAATGTGATGATAAAGGTTTTCTTTATCATCAATAAAATAAATGCACGGATAATATTTTAAATTTATCAGTTCTTTCTTTAGTGATGATAAATATTCTATTTATTAGTGTTTTGTTATAGCACTGATAAAAAATATTATAACTAAATGCTAGTTATGTAGTTTTGAAACATGGGGAATTGTCTCAAAAGGAATGAGAAAATTCTTTATTTTCCGAAAGGAAGGGCATAATGTAAATAATTTCTAGGAAAAAATGAAGTGTATGATAGAAGAAAATAAAAAAAATCATTGAAATCTATTTATAATTAATTGTATTTAAGGTGGAGAACCTGAGAATTATTCATTTCAATTACCTCTTCTAAAGGTTAACCCCTAGACCATGGAAGAATCCATGTTTAAATAAAAGAATGAATTATTTATGTACTGGGATTCAATAATCAATGTGTATTAGTATTTCTAGTTATAAGAATCATGAAACATATAAGGAATGTGTAAAATTTTAGAATCATATATATCTTGATTAACATAAGAGTTATGGATACCATCATGGGTTTATGAGTTTAAGATTGATCATATATTCAAATTCTCAAACACCCCTTTTTATATTTTATGTGATGGGTGTTTTCAAAGATTAAGGATATTTTCTAAAACAATTAATGGGAATTCAAGAATGAATTTAATTTTTTTTTGGAAAACATATTCATGGTATTCATAACCATTAAGGTTTATGTTATATTTATATTATATTAATTATTGTGCATCATAATTTGGGAATTTTATATGATTTATATTAACATAATTTTTGAAAAAGGACAACCCGTTTCATCCAGTTAAGGCCACCCTGTTCGAACCCAGAACTGAAGGATGATATAGGTTTAACGCCTACAACTAGCCTAATTGATGCTTTGGTTAATATGTTAATGTTTTTAGTTAAAATATATGAAGAATAAATTTTAATGATGAACCAGTGGTGTTACTATTGAGGTTAGAGATTAATGTATTATATTGGATAAATGTGATAACCATATTGGTTTTGGAAAATATTTAGGAAAAGGCCGAAAAGCATGTTACTCTTTTATAGAACTTACGATCCCTTAATAGTGAATTTTAATTCATCAGGAATAAAAAAATTTGTAATTGGATATTAATTTCTTCAAGTACGTGATTAACTATAAATTAATCTAAGCATAACCAGTGGATGAAATTCTTCTTGTAAAATCAAAATGTCTCATGTTAAGTATATTTGCATACATTTTTAGAGAGGAAAACAAATTCGTCATCATCATGAAAATGATATTAAAACAAAAATGTTATCATATTACATTAATATCTGATTAATGAAATATAATTTTAAATCATCATAGATTTATAGTTTTGAGGCACTTATATTTTTTTGGATCATTAACTTTCCAATTATCAATAAACACTATCATTATATATAATTATATACCTTTTCCATCTATGTCCATATCTTCCCCTACAACCAATGCTATCCTACATAGAAACCTAGTTATATGTTATTACATATTACCTTTTTTACTCCAATTTCTATATTATTAATAGGATTATTTATCAATCATTTTTATGGTGTGGGTTTTCATAAAAGGAATTTCCAAATAGAAAACCATTAATTTCTGAGTGCATGATCAAATTGTGGGGAAATAATTTTTTAAAGAGGGGAGAATGTGACACACCAAAATTATAAAAGAATAACGTTGTATTAGATAGTGTATGAGACAAATAACAACTATCTTAAACAACCCATGAAATATATTTCTTCACATTTATTCTCTTTTATAGCTTGTGGAACACACAACCCTATGTAAAAAATGCACTGTAATATAGTGTAAAATTATAACCTAGAAATTAAATTGGAGGGTACAAATAGTACTGACTAAATTATAAAAATTATATGGTTTAAAATTGTAAAACGAATAATTTGTTATCAATTTATTAGAAACCAAATAAGAATAAATTAAAATAAAAAGAAATGTTTTTTGAAAACTATATTTTTTTTTCAAAAATATAGTTTAATTGCACTTTACACACATAAATTAAAATTAATTTTTACCAATTTTATGAAATTTATTTGATAAAATTATATTAATTTTTAAAATATTAATATCAAAAATATTTTAGAGTGAATTTTTGGGATTTTTTTGAAATGATTCATTTTTTGATGGTTACTGAAAATATTGATTTGTTTATTAAAAACCACATGTTCACTTAAATAATTTGTAAGGTTAAATTATATTATAAATTGGGTTTAATGTAACATTAGTTCAATTATTTTATAATTTAACTCATATAGGTCACCATAATAAATTTCATGTGGAATTTTTATATTAAAACCCTATATACTTATGAAAAATTTTTCATTGGAAACCATCATTTTGTTACGTCTGCGGGTATACTTTTATATTGAATTTGAAACATTATCTGAACTATATTTCAAAAAATGGATTAAATATTTAAAATAAATAAAATTTATATTATCTAATATGTTTAACATAAATTTTTACCAAATTTAATATTGAATATGGTAAATATTAATTACCATGGTTAAGGAAAAAATGTGTTTACTAGTAGTTAAACTAAGAAGATAAGGGTCAAAATGGCCTTCCAACATGTTCAAATACTATTTTTTACCATAGTTCTTCCTTAACCATATAAAATTAGAATATAACTTCTTCTTAATTATTTTTCTTGTGAAATAAATTTACCTTTAGGATTATTTTTTGAAATTTCCATGTAATTTTGAAGAACTTCCCCTTTCCCCATATATAAAATCGAACTCACTTCCTTAAATTATTCACAACTATAAAAACATTTATTTTATCAAAAAAATTCTTAACCCACCCAAATAATTATACACATTCTATATATTCTTTTCTTCCAAAAATTCCAACCCTTGGGTTCTCAAGAGGATATTCAAAGGAGGTATCTCTTGGAGAAGGTAATTATCTCAACAAATATCTTTTGTTTTCGTTATTATTTTTCCATTTTATATTACAATTTAACACATATAATATGATTAAAAATTTTATCTAACATATACATAGATATTATTATGTTAATATAAAAATATTTATCCATCTCCTCCTCCATCAAACGAGAAAGGAAATCATCGACCGTGTATGTGGCAGACTACCGCCTCACGAACTGAGGTAAATCATTTCCCATCACCACATTTAAATGAAGAATATAATAATATATTTAATACATTTATAGAATATTTATGATATTATCATACTTCAAGAATTATTATATCACATATAACTTCTTACTTTCCATTCCCTTTAAAATATGATAACGCCACTCATGTGTATGGTGGTCTACCACCTCATGAAGGGATGTGATTTATTTTCACTTCCACATTAAATGGAATGTAATAAAGATAAAATTAATGAATATATGTGATATACATGTGATTATATTTATTTTTTAAGATTAATATGTCACCCACTTTGTTACCCTTTCTCCCATTAAGGGCATGATAACGTCGCTCATGTGTACGTACGACCTACTGTCCCCACAAAGCAATGTAATCCATTATCCATGTTCATATTTAAAAAATTATTTTATAAATGTATCTAATTAAAATAATGATATATTTAACATTAATTACCTTTTTATGGAGATTTAAAGTTATAATAATCATAATATCTGTAACTTTCTTGAGAAATAATGAATGAGTAAACATGACAATTATTAGTTGGAAAAATGAAAGAGATGAAATATTATTAAAAAACTGGTAGTAATTTTTTTTAATTGGATCATATAAGATATTAAAAATATGTGCATGGTTCTGGTATATTTTAATAAATTTTCTAAAACTATTATACATTAGGTTATATAATGTTAAACTAAATAAAAGTGTGAGGTAAAGGACATTGTCTCAATTTCCATTCATTGAAGTATATTGTAGTGCTATGAACCTAATTTATTTTATATGGTTTATATTATTTAATTTTTACAAATAATATCATGAATAAATCATAATTAATTTTATTTTATGTTTTTATTTTAATAATTTCATCAAAGGGGATTTGACATAAAAATTACTAAGTGGAAATGAATTTTATAACTCGAATTCTTTTCACTGGGTTATATTACTTATTCATTGTCTTTATTATTTTATGATTATATGTGTAATTAATTTTTATTATATTACTTTTAAAATTTCATTTAATTTTGGTATATTTACATTTAACACACATAATTTATTCACTGAATAATTCTTACCTCAATAATATGATCTTTTTAAGGGTTTATTTCACAATCTCATTTTAATCAGGATTATTTATATTAAGGTTTCTATTGAAATAAATTATTTGATATTTCTTAAATAAAACCCATTAATTTTATTATAATCTGGTTATTCATGATTTTTTCATGAAATAGTACCATTTTTTCCTTGTGGTAATTAAAATTCTTAAGAAACAGTTTTTAGTAAATTTTACGTTATTTCTCTCCTCAGTCGAAATTTATTTTCATTCTAGTACCATGTTTTATTAAAATGATTAATAAAATGTTTTTTAAAATTCTTTTAAATGTTTTATCAAATAAATTTGTACCCATGTTTTAATTTTATAATTTTTTTTAAAGTAATCTTCATGTCGTTTTATAAAGTATTATCTTTTGGATTTTACCAAAAAATTGAATGGAATCTTTGTTTTAACTTGTAAGATGTATATAGAATTTCTTACTGTCATTACCCTTAAATGTTTTAAATCTTCTTTTATATGTTTCAATGGTTATTTTAAATGAAAATTTTTTTCAAAATTTTTTTCAAAATTTTATTTTTAAAAGGTGATTTTCAAATGAAAATAATGTTTTCCTCAAGAATGTTTTTAAAGTTCTCTTTAAGGTATTTCTATTGATCATTGAAAATGATAATTTAATTTAAATATAATTAAATGGGGATATTTTTCCTTGATAACATCTTTATTATTCCTATAGTTGGTTTATGATTATTTTGGACAAGGATAGTATTGAAATTCACTTCTTTGATTCATTTTTGTTGTTATTAACATTCTATTAAATTATTTTCTTTCTTATGATAATTGGTCATTAAAATATCCCCAAATATCAATATTATTTATCATGGATTTGATATATACTTAAAAAAATATGTCATTTCTACATATGGTGTTTTAATTTGAATGTTATTTGATTGATTGTGAAAATATTGAAAATATTCATTGTTTATTTGAAAACTAAATTTGCTAAGGCATATTTTTCATGAATTATATAAACTATTAAATATATGAGAAATGCTTTAAACATGCTGATATAGGTGGGTCCTGGATATATATATCCCATAAATACATCAGTTGTCTTATAAAATGAATCAATTGACTAGCCTTAGTTAAATATGTTTTTTGTGTATACCTACCCATCATTTTTGAATTATCTCATGGAAGGTCATGATAGTGGATGTATTTAGGATTCATGAGATCACAATGTCTAATAAATTATAATTTTATTTTTAAGAGTTAATTTATTATTATCGATGATATTTTCACAATGATATTATCTATGCAGAAACATCATTCTTAGTTAATTGATTAAGTGGAATTTTTTCCCATTATTTAACTTAATAGATTGATTATTACTTATGCGATTATGATATTCAGGTTATTGATTAAATGAAACATATTTTATTTATTTACTTCTCTATATTTATTATTCTTGTCAAATTATTTAAATAGAATGTCTATTGAATTATTTACCATTCCATATTTATTATAATAATTGATTCATGATGGATTTCATTTCACATAGAAATTATTGAGAATTTGAGCACACCATTACTTTTCTTTTCTTTCCCATGAATCCATGAAGTGTATTATGATTGATATGAAAGGATATTCTAGAGAGAATACAATTATTCTCAATAAAAACTATGTTATAATTTTTTTGTTCAAATGTATTATGGGAATCATTAATGTATCTAAAATTGAATTTTAAATTATGAAATTCATATGAAATTAAAAGTAATGAAAAAAAAATACAAAAAAAATTGGTAAATTGATTTCAGAAATACTCTGGAATCCATTAATTTCATCAATCAATTTTTTTTACTTTCGGAAATCAATTGCGTCCAATAGGATTTGAACCTATTCCAAAGGCTTAGAAGACCTATGTCCTATCCATTAGACAATGGACGCTTTTTCTCTTTTTTCCAAACTCTATCTTATATATTTATAATATTTTTATAGTATATTTTTATAGTATTTATTTTTATATTTATATTATTATTTTATATTTTTATATTATTATTTTTAATTATTTTTATTTTTAATTATTTTATATTATTATTATTATTTTATTTATTTTATATTATTATTTATATTATTTATTATATTTTATTTATTTATATTATTATTTATTATATTTATATTTTATTTATTATTTAATATTTTAATATTTATAATTATTTATAATATTTAAATAATATTAATATTTAAATATATTAATATTTAAAATTTAAATAATATTTAATTTATTATTTAATTTTATTATATTATTTTATAATAAATTTTATTATATTATTTTATATTTAATTTTTATATTTAATTTAATTTTATTATTTTATATTATTTTTTTGTTCAAATGTAATATGGGAATCATTTATGTATCTAGTTTACTAAGACTATTAAACTATTTGGTCCATTAAAATGTGATTCCTCATATATTATTCCAATGTAATAAATTAAGACACCATCACTGGGTTACTAGGGCCAGGGTCAATACAAGTTATGTTTGATTTTATAATATCAACTTTCTTTTAGTTTAAATTTGAGTTCCATAATTTCCAATGATATTTTCATATTCAAACTATTTTTATAGAGTATAAAATTTAAGATATTTTCCACTTAGTTTAGTTTATATACCACATTAATCTTCTAAATATTCGATATCCTATTTTGGATCACTTTTCTATTCGCTTTTTTTATTCTCATTGGAGGTATTTAAATTATCTTCCAACAAATTCTCAATAAACTTTATTATGGAAATAATATTTTCAACAATTTTTACATAATTTGAAGCCACAAATTTTTTTAAATGTTTGTTACAAAATTTATAAATTCTCTTATTAAGTGAATATCTTTTGAAAATCACTTTTATATTTTTTTCATCAAATTTTCCAAGAATTTTTTTTTCTATCTTTAGCAAATAGTGAATTCAAAAAAACATTTAAAAATCTCACCAATGGATTTTTGTTATACCATATCTCATAGAAATTCATGTTGTATTCTGGCCTTTTGAAACATCTTTTTTGAACATGTACAATAATACTAAAAAATCCTATCTTGAAAATCATATAAAGTTTATACTCAGCTAGCATAGTTCTTCCCATTTTCACCAAACTTATTTAATTTATTTTCTATAACACCATTTTATTAATGAGTGTTTGGATCACTATACTAATGTTTAATTATATGTTTATTTTTATAGGATTAATATTTATATATGTGTAATATATTTTATCATCTTTTATTAGTTTTAGTATGTAAACACCCAACTCTCATTCCACATCTCTTATAAAAAATCTCAACACATACATAGTATCTAATTTATGCTTCATAAAAATAAATTATGTTATCTAATTTAAATCATAAAAAAAATTTATAGAGTGAATATCCTATTTCATTTAATTATTCCTCATCGGCCCACATAAATAAAATGAATAATCTCAAGAAGTAATAGAGAATGAATTTAATCTTTCTTATGAATCTTAACAATCATCATCCCTTTATGAAATATTTTAAAAAAATCATCTCTATACTTTTAAATGTTTTTTAATTTTCTTATAGAATCTAATTTATATGTTTTTATCATAATTTTCTATCCAAGATACCCAAACATGTGATGACACAACCTGTTCTCATATTAATCACTTAAAGAACATGGGTTTCTAGTTCTCTAATTTGAAAGATGTTTTCAGTGGTTTTTTCTTGCACGGTAATAAATTTACCATATTCCACACTTCTGATGATGTATGATTTTTCCCTAAAAATAAATTCATTTCTATAATAACAAATTTTTACCACACTAAGTAAGTTGTACGTGAGCCTATCAATATATAAAACTTACTTAAATTTTAGTTTTTCAGCTTCAATATCACCTATTCCAAATCATCTAATTTTTAAGGAATTATCATTTCCAAAATTACTACTACTTCATTAGGAATTTCAACCTATTTTATGATTTTTATATTTCCTATCATGTATGAGGAAAAAACACCATCATAAATCAATGGTTGATTCCTTTTTCTTTATTTCAGAGTTATCTCATCAATAAAGTTTCTTTTATCAACTTCAATCATTATAGCTTCATTTTCTTACATCACATAAGAATATTATATGGGAATTTTTTTCATTAAGTATTCAGAAAAGTGGTTATCTTGATCACATATTATATATATTTTTCCAATAAATAAAATTGGGTTTTTATGAAAATTTTGAAACATCTTGATATTTTTTTTCCAACTTTTGGAATCTTAGTACTGTTACTTATTTTTATTGTGCTGTTACTCCCATAATTTCACAACTTTTGTAAGAAATACATGTTTTGAAAAAAATTAAACTTTGTAGAAAAATATTACACAATAAAAACAATATCCATTAAATCTCAATATTCTATAGAAATTAGATATTTCTCTATAATCAATTTTGTGAGGTTGGTAACATCTTTATATATTTTTTTCCTCCTAGAGTTGGGAAGCCTTCTAGTAGAGGTTGTTCTAAAATTTTTTATATGTGATATATTTATCAAATCCTTTTAAAATAAAAACATTCCTAATATTTTTTATAGAACCTTCATTATTAGAAAAATATGATGAACTTTCCTATTAAATTGGTGAAGATTTCACTTGATTCTTGGAGTGAGTTTTCTTAAAAGCCTGATATGATTCATATTTAAACTCTTATTCCTTGTTGAAATATATTTTTTAATTTAATTTAAACCTATAAAATATTTTATTGAATTTTATAAACCTTATAATCTTTAAATATAGGTTTTTAATGAGGCCTTCCATAATATTTCCCCAGTCGGTAACTTTCAGTTTAAGGTTTAAAATCTATTAGATATAATCATCTTACTATTTAAGGAAATATTTCATTCCCTAATCATTCCTTGCTCTCTCATATTTCATCATCATGATTTATTTATTTATTTTTCATTCAACTCAATACATGAAAAAAGTTTTGATTTGAGATGAATTTATCTTTATGTTTTATCACCTCCAATTTCTTCTTTACTATTTAAAAAATCTTTCATTTCTCAATATTTAAAAATAATGATCTAAATTATTATTAAATTTTATCCTTTGAAGAATTATTGTCTGTAGGGTCAGGTTATACTCTCTTACTCAATATACTTCTTACATTTATAGGGAACTTTTTCTTACCACCAGTATACTTATCTTTCTTATAAGTTTTATTAAACTTATTGCACCACAGTTATTATTTAGACTGATCTTCAAAATAAAAAACATTATTCTTTGAGTAATTCATAGAAAATTACTAATTCTGTCACACTCAAAAAACATAGTATATGTTTTAGTAAATACTTTACTCAATATCTAATATAGTTTTTTGATATAAGAGGCATTATCATATCATTCATTTCATCATCTTTTTTATCTTCCAAATCATTTTGGTAAACATTATCAGAATTTTCATTTTTTAGATTTATCCAAGATTCAAAATACTTTTAGTACTTGATATTATTTTTAATTGTTGGATATTTTCTCAAATCATAAGAAATATGGATGTTATTAAATTCATCAAGTGATAAATCATCTTTATATTATAAGGATGATATTTTATAGTAAAACTTATCATGGAAGATTCTAACACATTTCTTGAAAATAGTTGAATCTTATAATATATCTATAAATCCTATGATGTTGAACTTTAATTAATTAACTCCATTGAAGTACTCATTACTATTTTATTTATCTCTCCTTTTTATATCTTCAAATTTGGTTTAAAAAATTGGTAATTGTTCATCCTTAACTTTGGTGTTTCCCTTGATGATAATTTTGAGCTTGTGCCAAATTTAATTAACATTTTTGTGACCCATGAACTTTATGTAAATATTTTCTATTTGAGGCATAACAGTAAAATTTTGAGTATTTCCCCCAACCTCAATGTTTCTATTTTCATAAAAAATAATAGCATGAATTTTCTCTATTCATGGAAACCAGATTGTTACATATTCAACTACCTCCTAGTCAAATGATAGAAGATAAGGTATCATTATTTTTTTACAACCATGATATTATTTTTCATAAAATGTAGGAATACCTGTTATTTTGAATTAATTGATATGTTATATGATAATGATTTAATAAGTGAACCTTTTTAATACTAATTGATGTTCCTCAGTATCTTTGAACCACTGGGGGGGGGGGGGTTAATCATTGGTTGAATTTTGAATTTTTTTTTATTTATACAATTTTACCACAATAACAAGCTAGAGTTGTTTTACATATCAACTATTACAACAATCTCACAAGAATAAAAATATGAGAGAGTAAATAGGGAAAGATGCATTTAAAAAGTTTGACCTCAGTGTTAGAACTTACATCCATTCCATGGTGACTACTATAAGTCCATGGAAATTAACTATTATAAATATTTGAGTAAAACTTTAAGCTAAATATTATAAGTCTCCTTCTATATACCAATAGGTTTGATTATACATACTCTCATCATTTTATAAATTCTATATTACACAAATTTGAGAAAAAATAAAAAGTATATAACTTTGTAAATTATTGTCCATAAAAGTTTTTCCAAAAAGTTCATCTAACTCCTCCATTTGGTAATTATTATATGGTGTTACTGTATTCATTTGGTAAACTACATCCGATGAAACTCACTGAACTTATGATTATTTTTTAATAGTGTTCTATCTGATTTAACAGAACTCTCTACCTCACAAACCCAATATGTAGACTATGTCTAATTTTTCTATTTAGTATTTTGAATTGAATCCTTTTACGATACTCTTGATCAATAACTTTTTAATCTGGAAGCTTTATTGATCCTAGTAATGATATTCAGTTAGAAACTAACCTCTAACACGAATTCTATATCATATCAACCTTTTTTTTCTATATATACATCAATAAGTAGATTATAATTTGTACCCCTTTTTATAGAAGATCACATAAAAGAAAATATGGGAAATAAAATTCATTTTACCAATCAATTTAATTAAAAAAACCAAATTATTACATATTTGAATTATTCTAGACTATTTTCAAGAATTTTGGTGTCATCATGAATCATCTTGAAACATAATGAGTTCTACATTTATCCCAACCGCTCTCAAAATTTATTAAACTCAGTTAAACAAACCAAAAAATGAAAATTAAATTCTTATAGCAAGGTAACAAACCTCTTGAATGAAAAAAATTACTAATAATAACATTTTATAACATTATAAAGTTTTATATATTGGTTTATCCAAAAAATCATTGTCCAGAAATATTTTTCCAATCAAAGGTCCATAGTTCAATATTTTCACACCACTTGAATGATTCTTATCGGAATGTTAATCTAGTAACATCAGAAAGATTTATATGATGTATTTCTAAAATTTTGTTCTTTTTATGATGCATTCAGTCCACTAACTTTCCTTTCAAAACAATTTTATAACTTTACAAAATTTGAACATTATTTAGCCTCTAAAAAAACTCTTCTCTCCAAACATCATACACACTCTCTATCTGGTTTCTTTATATTCCTCTATTGGTTTCTGTTGAACCTATTAGAAAAAAAAACATATTCCTTGGTCTATTCCTCTTGGTTTACTGAAAATGGTTGATTATGTTGTTGTATTTATTCAAAATATTACAAAACTATGAAAAATCACCAACATTATTTGTCGATAAACTCATAAACAAACACTTCCTAATTTCCAAAAAAAATAATTTTTTGATGATCTGCATTTTTTATATCTGATTGTAATGTCAAATCTTCTTACAAAAAGTTTGATCAATGAAAAAAATCAATTATGCAATTTTTTTCCAATGTTCATGTTTTTACATCTGATCATAAGATTTGAAATTTCAAACCTCAAAAACTCTAAACTTTTAATAATTATTCTTATAATATGTTCATTCAAAATGTTTGTCGGGAAAGTCACATTTTTTACATTTGGTAATGTTTTTTCAGAACCCAAATTCACTTATATTTACTTCCATAAACAATAGATATGGTCAATATGATTAGTAACATTAATAATATAGTTTTTTATATAATAAATTCATCTAGAATGTTTTTTTGTAAAGTTGGATCCATTTTCACATTAAGAAACTTCTTCATTTGATCCCCTCCTTTCAATAATTTCAGAATTCCAAAAAACTTTTACCAGTAGTTTTTCCATTTTTTTCCTAGATATTCTATGTTTAGAACTAGAGTTGATTTCCTCCTTTGTATTCATAGAATTTATTAAAATTTTATACACATCAACTTAGATCATGATATTTTCATGATATTAGGAACTTTGAGATCATTATAACATCTTATAACTCTGTTAAATAGTTTTTTAACAAAATTCTATTGAATTCTTTCTCACTTTTTTTTACAAAAACATGTGTAAACAAAATTTCTTTGTCAAAAAATAAAAAACATCATTAGAAATAAATTCACAAAACCTTTATACATTAACATAACCCTTTATTTTAATTATAGGTGAATTGAATAATCAAGTGAATTTAATGAATTGAGTTAAAAAGGTGCATAAACACTAATATTCCCCCTTTTATCCCTTATATAATAATTTTTACCATGTATATTGAGGTATGGAAACATCCATAGGTATTACATTATGGCACTAATAATTCTCCTACATTTATAAAAATTGGAATCCTTGGATCTGGCTTGCATGGAAGACATCAGATGTGATCCATGGGATCGACCCAAGTCTTATCCCAAGTCACCTTGTATGAGATCCTCATACTTGATGAGGAATCCTCAAACATGTGCCCTAGGATCCTTCCCCATTGTAGGTCGACATTATATTGAGTTACCATGGATGAACTCCTTGGACTCAAGGAGGATATATTTGTCGATGGACTTGGTTCCTAGCCCATATAGGTTTGATTATTTTTAAAATCTATCTTATACTATATATGATCGTTTAATTTAGTATATGGTTATTCAATATTCACCTAATTACCCTTACACAACTTTTACTTATTGACCGAGTTTCATCACTTTATCATTTTACTAATTTAGTTCTTTTATACTTGGACACTACTATAGATCATATGCATAGATTATATTCATTATTGATGTGATTAGTGGTGTCTTACAGATTTTTTCTCACACCCTGTTCAGGATACTAATTTTCACCGAGATAGACTTTGGGAATATAGGTTTAGATAAAGGAGTGTACCAAATTATGGATGCTTAAATTTCTTAAATTAGTAAGGGGTTTGGGATAATAGTACTGAGATACAACATGTGAAGATATTAGAGATATATTTTCATATTTTGTTCATTTTTTTATCTTGTACTATTTATTTATGATTCTCTATTTTTTAGTGCCTTTTTCAAATAATCATGACATCATCATTTTGTATATGATACTGGATATTGATTATTCTTTATTATATTTATTTGGATGATATACTTCCAATATTCATTATTATAATTATGCATTTTTTTTGTTTTATTTGAATGTCTCTACTATGTTACACTCTGATAAAGAAGGTATAGTCTCCCCACTATACCATCATAGACCCTCACTGATAGTCTATAGAATCTAGTTTACAAGGAAGAACACTTGAGGCCATGTGTCAAACCATGTTTGGTTAATTATGAGTGAAATGGGATTGGGATTTCACAAAGTAGTATTAGAGGATTATTTTCCATATTTCACTATTTTGGGTTTGGTAGAAAGGAGAATTGGAATGTGCTATAATTTTTTAATGATCACATGACTGGGATTTTCTTACCCATATATAATAAAAAAGACAAGTTGCCTATGATGGGACTTATTGGTTTTAATTTTTCCCTATTACAGTTGTACTAATTTCACCGTTTGGTGACACACATGGTGTGGAGAATTTATTAGTATTATGAATTTTATTTTATCCTTGGATTTTTATGCCAAGGAGGTATTTTCTAAAGAATCATTATAGGAACACAATTATTCACACACCATGAATATGCCATGGCATGTAGATTGCATTGCTTGATTTCCAGGTATTTTATGTATACAGCTTGAGTGATATATCTGTTATTTTAATAACATTTCTATATGATGAATGAGATAAATAATTGGTTAACTAAAGTGTCTAAATCATCCAAAATGGTGTTTAAACTTAATGAGTTTTCCTCTATAACATAAAATTTACCCTTGATATTCCATAACCACTACTATAAGATATGATTCATTGACCCAAACATGATCTTATTAGTTAGTGTATGTCATGTTCCTTCATGATATTATAATTTACATAGAAATGGATTAAGGATCAGGCATATTGGTATATAAACATATATAGGTAGGATTTATAGCCTTTCTTTTTGATTATTTGAGATCTTTTATGTTATAAAATCAAATTTTGATTCATGTGTTTGGAATTGTAGATATATTCCTATATGAATATACCAGGTTGAAAGATAAGAAGGTGGAGGTGACCTTGATATAGAGGTGGTGGAACCCACACTACTAGTATTACCTCTTATATTACCACTTTAAGAACCTCTTGTTATACCTGATTTGGGAACCAATTCATAGTTTTGAGAGGTATTACTATAGTTCATGTAGACCATTCAAAGAGATTTGTAACTTACACCTAATATGGAAGAGTTTACACGAGAGTTTCAAAATTAGTATCCACTAACTTTTTTAAGGGATGGTGGCCCCTAAGAAACTAAGTCATTGACAGAGGCCATTATATCTATGTTTGTGCATCTGGAGATGTATCTAGAAAGATGGGACAATGTCGTAGTATATACTGTTCATCTCACATTACTAGGATTCATCACATCACACCAACTCTTGTTGAATATGACCTATTAGGGGTAAGATGGTATAGGGATGGGATTGTGTATTCTATCTGGTCACATGTGGACATTTTCAAGATAACTACCACTTCTGAAATAGTGAATTAGGCCCTTATTTCCAAGAATATCCTATGATAAGTTGGAGGTGAAGGGAAAGATAGTTCAGTGGAGAGGTAGGGATATAGTTCATCTGATGGAATAAATCCCTATTTTTTATCTCTCATGGTGGAAGTAGTAGATAGAGTGTGCACTTAGGAAGCCAGGTGACGTGTTATTAGTGTGGTATGTAGGGTTATATGATTCCCTAGTGAGATAGAGTTCTATTTGAGTGTAGATTTTATAGTATAATGGTCCATATTTAGATTTATTGTTAGGACTTTTTACTTGTTTTCATTGGAAGAGGATCTATACTATCTTTACTTTTTATGATTCAGATTTTTGGCCCCATGTGAGATAGGTAGGTGGAGTACTATCGGATCTGCAATCCAAGGAGGTGGATGCGGACAAGGGAGCTAGAATTATATTATATAGTACCAATAGAGTGGACCTACTCAGGGTTGTAAAGATATAACTCAGGGTTATAGATTGGGATAGATTTATGAGCTATATACTACTATCTGGGAGAGGAGTGCAAGTCCATCTATGGTGTGAGGTTTGATTTTGGTAGCTTCTACTTTAGAAACATCTTTTTTGCAGATGTGTGTAAAAACCCATATTATATGTTTCTATCATGAAATTTTTTGGGATTTAAATTTATTAATTCTAAAGATTTATAACTCTTAATACTCCTTTGGTAGTGTGTTCATAGAGTGTAATCCAGTGTAGGGAATTCCCCTTTTGATATCGAAAGTTACCATTTCTTATGGAACCTTTTCAATGCAGAGATGATTGGCTTTGACATCGTAATCAAGATGAATTGGTTGGTTTTATATTGGGATCATATTAAATTTTTTAATCGTATATTATGTTTCATATCCCTATATGGTGATGGAAATATTCATAAATGTGAGTTTGATGTCCAGGAATTTCAAGCTGGACATTAGCATCGTTGGCTTGGTGGAGTGACAACCTAGACTGCTAGCCTTTTTATGAGTTATTAGGAAACATATGAGACAAAATTCCCATACATAGTGGATCATTTTAGGTATGTATTCAATAAAACATTTTCAAGGTTACCTCTTATAATATAGGTATAGTTTACTGTTGATCTAGTTTTAGGTGGGGTGATGGTATCTATCCCTTTTTATTAGATTGCTCCAATTGAGATTCAAAAACTTAAGAGGTAGCTAGAGGACCATAAAAGTAAATGGTTTATATAAACCGTTAGGTCTACTTTTATTTACCATTACTTTTACCCAATGTGTATAAGACCCTATGGATCTATGTGAACTATCATAAATTGAACCAGATTATGGTTAAGAACTGGTATCCACTACATCACATAGAAGACCTATTTTTCCATCTCCAAGAGTCAGAGTTTTCTAAAAAATTATTTAGAGGTTGGGTTATTATCAGGTATTATTTAGGCCCTCATATAAACCGATTACTGATTTATAAATTATGTATGACCATTATGTAAATTTTGTTATATCGTTCGGTCTCATGAATGCATAATCTATTTTCATGTATCCCATGAACCATGTCTTACACTGTTATCTTGGATCTTTTGTAGTTATTTTGGTGGATGACATATTAGTGTATTCTTAGACTCGACACAATCATTAAACTCACCATGATATCATTTTATCACATCAAGAGAGTATATTTTATGTTCCAAGCTCAAAAACATAAACTACTAGATTCATAACATTCAGTTCATGGTTCACATTATCTTAGAGGAAGGAGTATCTATGGACCCATGGAAGGTGAGTACCATGGTTTCTTGGGAGCATCCAAATAATTTCTTTGACATAAAGTGTTTCTTAGGAATATATGTATATTATAGGAATATTATTCATGATTTATTACACATTGAAACACCTCTTATGGGATTAATAAAGAAGGGTGTTAATTTTATTTTGTCTAAGGATTGTGAAAAAGCCTTTCCATAATAGAAAATAAAGAATTTTGTTTTTTCTAATCCTAATTCTACATGATCTTGGTTTGGGCTACACTGTGTATTATATTTTATTAGAAACCAGGCTAGTATCTATTATGATGCAAGGGGATCAAGACGTGACATACATGTTTTTATAGTTAAGGCCCTATGAGGATACATAGCCAATTCATGATCTCAAGCTAGTTGTTGTGGTTAATGATTTATATTATAGAAGGTATAATTTATTGTGATAATTCATTATATACATAGATAAAAAATCCTTAAATACATATTCAATCAGCATGACTTGATTCATAGACTATATGAAGGTGGGATGAATACCTATAGTTATTTGACACTGAGCTTTGTTATACACATAGGAAGGGAAATGATGTTTCTAAATATCTAATCCAAAAGAATCAAACATAGTTGGTTTAAGAATCCAGTAGTGTGTCAATGTTGTTGAATTGAATTTTGAATACGCATCTTGAATTTATAGTGTTTCATGGATAAATTGTAATCAAAGATTTATCTGTGAATTCATTACTTATTGATAGATTAAAGATGATATAACTTTCTGACCATGAAGGATTGTACCTCAAGGAATGTTTTTTATATGAGGACCCATTGTCTAGTTGTGTTGCTAATGAGGATGCGATCTTATATATTCATGGGCATGTCTGGGTCCCAATAGACATCTGATAGGATCGAATGTGAGAATATCATGTTTCTAAAGGAGAAGTTCATACAAAATTTAGAAAGATGTTCAGTAACATACACCACCAGTATTATAAATCAGGTATGAAGAGGGAGATAACATGATACAGTACTTAGTGTTCCAATTGATTGTAAGTGAAGGTGGAGCACCAACAAATTTCTGGTGTTTTATATCCATTAACCACTCTTTAGTTGAAACATGATAATGTATAATTGGATTTCCTGATTGGTCTACCATAATCACCTCATGGAAGTGACACTATATGGGTATTATGGATAGGTTGATGAAAGTCACATATTTCTTTTCTATTAGTGAGGAATTATCAATAAGAAAGGACGTGAGACTTTATATTCGGGAGATTATACATCTTCATGGGGTCTCAGGTACTATGGTATCAAACATGGATGATTGTCTTACTTCTTGGTTATAGTAAGGGTTAAAAAGTGAATTGGGTTTATAGGTACCTCTAAATATATATTATCACCCTTAGACCAATGGTTTTTTAGAGCATACTATACAGTTTTAGAGGCATGATCTAGGAATGCATCCTTGATTTTGGTGGTTCTTTGGAGAGATATTTACCTCTTTTTGAATTTTATTTAACAATTGATTCCAGGAGAAAAATACACATGGATCCATATAATAACCTATATGATAGGTTGTCTTAATCACCTATGTGATAGTATATTTTTTTATACCTTTTAAAATAATGGAGAGAGTTTGTCTGATGGCCTATCAGTTAATTTTACCTCAAAGGTTTGGGGTCATTATTAATGTATTCTTTGTTTCATAGATTCTACATTTTTATTCATACCTATCTCATGTCCTTTAGCCTGATGTGGTTGAGTTGGATATTGATGATTATTTTGAGGATTATCCTATTTATACTGCTGATGAAGGCATGAAGGCTCTTTGAGGTAAGAAAATTCATCTAATATAGGTGGTATAGAAAGAATGTTGTGTATAATATGATACCTTGGAGTGATAGGATGATGATGTATGTTCTCTATGGATGGAGTCATTCTTAGATGATGTTCGACCACTCTTGAAAGGGAGACCTGGGTACAATTATTTTTTAGGTGGGGGTGTCATAAGATCTAATATTTTTTGCATATGCTCTTTTATAATTTTCAGCTTCATTAGTTTTGATTTGGACATTGGAAAATGTTTATTATGGTCTTTTGGTGGACTTGCAATAAATTATGGATTCTGTGTGATGATAAATTTATTCCATAAATTTTCTATGGGCGGATCCCTAAAAGGGGAATTTACCCCATAAATTCACTTTTTACACCGTAAACACCTTGAGGCCTATACATAAAAGGGGTTATTTCATATTTTCCCTTTGTTACATTAAACTAAAATTTACCTCCTCCCCCTTATTGATCATGCACAATAACTTCCCTCATTATAGGTATGCCCTTTTACCATCCATTTAGTATTAGTGATATATCCACCACCCAGTCTTAGAATCAAACACCTTCAGTCACATTTGATCAACCTTGGTATGTATATGAGTCCACCTGATTCGTTTCCCTTTTCTCTCACCCTTTTAAATTCTATCTTCATGAGAGTTAATATACCCTATTTTTATGTTATTTTTATCTTCTTTTGACTTATTCTATTCTATAATGACTCTAAAGATGATATCAGACAATGAATTGTCTACTAGTATAAGATAGTTAGTCTATACGTTTTCCCCAAAATTCCTTATGTCTATATCTTGTGACTCTATTACACACAGCGAACATCCCATGAATTTATTTAAAATATAAAATACCTCAAAATTAATTGTATATACCATAATCCTGATGTAACTTATCCCCTATGACATGGTTATAGGCCATTGACCACAAAATGAACTTCCCCTTGAGGTGGATTCAATTAAATTCCTATGACTAAACCACCCCTTTGAGTGTGATTATCTTTATACTTGTGAGTGGAATTTTTATATGAATTAAATGGATTTTAAAGGTGGAATTCCTCTTTTTAAACATTGAAATTTATTAATGAAATGGATAATTAAGTGTACTACATGTGAATTTTGATATGAGATGGAAAATATCTTGGATTATTCATATTTATGAAAATGGGTTTTAATATGGAATAAACATTAACCTGGACCTTTTTATCACTTATAAGATAATTAAATAATGAAATAAATGTGTTTAATTGAATTGATAAATGGAATGGAAACTAACATTTCCCATTTATCCCATATATAATATTTTTATGATATATATTGTGCAATGGCACCAACCATGGGTATTGTAGCATGACACAAACATTATAATATGGAACTGATGATTCACACAATTTTTTGTAAATTGGATTCCTTTGATTATCTCCCTGGATCTATTTTACTTATACCACCTTATATGTGTTCTTTGTGATCCTACCATATTTTATCCAGTGTTAAATTGGTTGAAATCCTCAGAATTAGTGAAGATTCATTAACCGTGGGCATTCGGTTCATGGCCAATTGTAGGTCGAAATTATACAGAGTTACAATTTATGAGATATATGGAACCCAGGAGGAAACCTTGGTTTATAGCCTTGGTTCTTTGACCATGTACGTAAGATACTTGATAATGTTTGGTTTATTCTATAGTTTATGGTTTACATTAGTAAATAATTATTCCCAATTCATGGATTACTCCTAGAATAACTTTTACTTATAGACCAGGTAGTATCAAATTATCATTTTACAACTTTACTCATGTTATATTTTCACATTATTACGTAGAATATATTTTTTATAGACATCATTGGTTGTTCCCTACGGAGTTTTCCAAAAACCCCATTTGACCTGCTTATTGATAACCAAATAGACTTTATGGATGTATGTTGGGACAAAGAAAAGTGCCTCATTATATATTCTTAACTTTATAATACTAATATGGGGTATGCAAGTAGAGGATAAAGACACTTATAATAATGTTATTGGAGATATCTTTTGATATTTTTTTCATTTTCCAATCATATAATATTTATGTATTCCACACTATTCCTTTACTCCCTTTTTGTATAGCATCATGAAATCATCATTTTTTATATGAAACTGGATATTCATTATACATTATTATATTTAACAAGATTATCTACTTCCACTGTTAATAATACAGTACTTTGTTATTTTATTTTATTTTTATATCACCACTATTTTCCACTATGATGGATATGGTATAGTCTCCCCATTACACATTCATAGACCCTTATTACTTGAAAGAAACATTTGGATAAGGGAATACATGCTTGATGCCATGCCGCCAATTGGGTTAGGTTAATTATGAGTCAACCATGCCCAATAAATCAAATCTTATGGTGTACATGACATGTGGTACCCATAACCCACTACGGAATATAACTCTATATCTCTCATAGTCATGTCATTTTGATGAAACATGTGCACTATGACCGATAAAACATATGGAAAATGATGATCAACTTGGAATGTACTTCATTCTATAATAATATTACATTACCCAAAAATCAAAGACATGTTACTTATAGACACTCCCTATGTGACATTTATAACACATAGAAACTCTATTACCATGTGGGAAGTAAAATACAAGGATTGTGACCTAAAGGTATACTCACTATGTAGTCAATAAAACTATAGATCAAAAAATCATTATGTATATTTAGTTTACACCAGATCACTCAGTACCATTAGTGCTACCTCCATGACTACACACTTTCCACCAATACCCCATAATCACATTATCCCTCTAGTGGACAATCATTCCTACATCACTATCACTACTTCATTCAAGCTAATCCTTCACCTCCCAAGTCACATATTTCCTTAGAAATCTAGTTTTCAGAACCACCACAAAATATTGGGATTAATCCTCCCCCATTACCATTACTTTTTTGTTTCATTACCACAAAATCATCATCCCTAATCCACATTTGATGAACCATCATCCATCATGGAGGTTTACTGGGAATATTTTATTATGAGAGAGAATGTACGTGAAAAGAAAAACAAGAATGTGTAAATGTTACGACTTTTTAAAGATAACTTTTGATGATTCTTCAGAGAATTATTTGTTGATGACTAATAATAAACAATATATAAAGCTTAAATATATTTTATGGAAATTAAATCATTCATAGATCATCAAAAAAATTTGTTTTAATAATTAATTGAATTTTGTCAAACATGAAATATTAAGATAATTCCAATCCATTATAATTTTATTCACTAATTAATGAAAAAATGTTTGATTAAACATCAAATAAAAAATGAATGCATCAAAAAAATTCTTTAAATATAATTTTATAACTTTATAAATTCCCATAATTTGTAATTTGGTCTCTTTATTGGGATTGATCACTAATTAAAATATTATGAAATATCCAATAAAAAATCCAAAAAATAAATATTTAATGGAACCATTTTTTCAATATTGCCATATAATTTTTATGATTAAAATGTTAGAGGAATAGGATTAAATCATATATAAAATTAGGAATAAAAAAAATATATCTTAACCCATAAATAAAACTCCAAAACAAATTTTTTCATTGATTTCACATTATTAGTTCATCATTTCTACACTAATCTATCATCAATTCTTGTTCATCCTCTAAGAAAACTATGGTCAATATCAATCTATGAATTTTTCAATGTGATAAGCAACCCTAGAGAAATGGTTAAACGAGTATTTTAAATTCCATAGAATGATAACTAAGAAGTTTTTTAATAACTTGAATCATCATGGTCCTAGAACCCTCTCATGATCAAACAATTAATACATTTCTTGTAAAAAACACTTCATTTTGGAAATAATCTTGATGCCAAAATTTTCATTAGGGAATTTATTTAGGTGATGCCAATGTTTACAGTCACAATATAAATATTTATTTATTTAATAAATATTAAATATTCAAAAATTCTAACTATATAGAACATCAACTAAATTCAAAAAAAGGGTAAATATTGAATTTGAGGTTAAATATAATAATCAAAATATTTTTCAATCTCATTCCCTAGGGTAAATTTACTATTTTACTCTTTTATGAGAGTAGTTACTTCTTAACAATATGGGATATGTTATAACTAGGGGAAACCTAGGTTACTAAAAATTTAAAATGGGATTTATATACCTAGGAAAATTTGAAATTAATATTTCCTGGTTGTAGATATAGTTTATTTGGGATATGTTACGTCTATTTATTAGGTAAAATAAGTAAATCCTTCTTATTCCAAATTCTTATAGTGTGTTGTGGATTAATATTTGAAATTTAAAAGCTAACATTTTCTTAAAAAACATTTTACATAAATTATTTAATAAAATATGAAGTTAAAATGATTATTAAATTATTTTTTCTCACATTATACTCCTTTATGGTTTTTCATAATATGATTTATACATGTATTTTTATTAGTATATATTGATCAAGCATGCATTGGTAGATTATTATGATAATATTTATTTTTTTATTTTTTTAATAATTCGATTATTCCATGTTTTGAGGCTTGGACAATTGTTAATAGCATGCATGAATACTTATCTTGTAAGAGACAAACTTGAGTAACCAGACAAGTTGCCTGAGCTGACCCATCATAGTGAGGCATAATAAGTAAAATGGAAAAAGTATTGAATACAATAAAAATACATACAAGTAGAGTACAATGTTAAAGAAACATTTACAGCCAGATCCAGACAAACCAAGAAAAATATGAAAAAATAGAAAATTTTTAACTAAGAAAGGCCAACAAGTCTTCATGTGACCAACCATCACCTCCAAACCTTCCCGTACCAAAAAAACTAAAATAAAATCTACCATGGTAAAAATGATTTTCCTTTACCTAGATCATATAATAAAACGTTTACAACCACCAAAATGAAAAATTAAGGTGGGAGAAAAATTCCAGTATGAACCACTAAATATTCTATACAAGGTCTAATAACATGAAAACAAATTTATATATTTTAAAATGAAAAAGTTTTAGAAATTAAATTCAGAAATCCAAACCCATTTGTAAATATTTTTCATTTAGTTCCAATAAAGTCTTTTGAAATTTACAAATCCATAATTACAATAAGTAGATGTGATAAAAATGGAAATCATGTCCAGAATCCATAATATAAGTAAATAAACATGTCTCTATTAAATAACCATCACTAAAAGACATGTTTTATAACCTATTATAAAAAAATATGAGCAAAAATTCATGACATAATCCATTATATGATAAATAAACCATAATTGACAAAGCATTCAAGATTGGGTCCTATGTTATGAGAATGAAAACAAGGCATAATTGAAAGCCCAAACTACGACTATGTTGGTACCAACCAATATATAGTCTCTCCAAAGTCCATTAATATCTTAAAATTATCCCTTAGTAGTGCCACAAACACTATAGCCACCTATTCCCCTTTCCCTCTATATCCAAATTTTTCAATGTGACATGTTTATAAGAATAAATTTAAAAACCATGGTCACAATTTATGAAACATTTTCAAATATAATTCAATCATATTTAGTGTTTTAAAAACCATTTCAATATAAAAAACACACTTTAATCACTTAATCAAATGATTAGTGTGTAAAAACCATTTTTAAAGTAAACTCCTAACATTTATCTATACAAGAAATTATTTGATGCAAAAAATCCATTAAATTAAATGAAATCCCCAAAGGATTTTTTCAAGAATGAATATAAATTCATATAATTAATCCATTAAATGGAAACACATAACTCAATAATGATATAACCCTATAATCCTTTAACAATGGAGATTGGAAAACCATGGATCAACCATTATAAGACAAGGCATGCCAAGAAACTGCAAAGGGTCAATAGAAAAACACAATCAATCACAAATATGAACCAAAAACACTTCCAATTGAGATACTTTAACCAAAGATAAAGATATAATAGAAGGATTATTTTATGAAGAAATTTATCACAACAAAAATGGTGATAAATCACCAAATGAATGATCTAGAAGGGGTGGATCTGTCCAAAATATCAGAAAATCACCTAGGGGTTTGAAAGGGAGGTCCATGAAATGAATAAAAAATAAATCAAGTGTCCTATTATCTAAAGGTCGTTAGGCTCAAGGATTATACATCCTGTATTATTTTATATGGAATGTAATTTCATGAATTAGGAAGGCAGAAAAAAAAAATCTCTTCTGATAAAAAATCCATACACTGACCATTAGATGATGTGAAGATGATTCATGGTGTGTAAACCTCTCACACACTAAAATTATTTGAAATATATTCACGAAGACAATTTTAAGATGTGATCATTTTTATGGTGTTTAAACCTTTCACACCTTAAAATAGTTCACACTATATGGTTGGTGAGAAATACACGATGTGTAATCCCATTACACATTGCATAAATTTAGAGATAATAATGATTGAACCAAATTATATACAAAAATATAAACAAAAAGGAAACCAAAAAGAAAGGTGAAAGCATACCTGATAAAATATAACAAGGTGTTACAATCACCCCACCATAAACGCTTTGTGTCCATTGAAAGTCCTCAATATCGTAGAATTGAAAAAACATAATCCCTCAAATTCCTCATCAACGATTCCCTCTCCCATGTATAATGTATATTCCATATGGACTTACATAGTACCGAGACTAGTGGAATTGCGTTACTACATAGTACATTATCATGTAGATCTACACTCTGAACTGGTAACTCAAAAATGGTTGTATCGGGCTCAAAATCAATATCCCCCATCCAATCACACGAGAAGGATCTAGTGTATACCTCGTCAACTAGAAAACATGAAATACTTCATCGATATAAGTAAAACAAGAAACAAATTCCCAGCAATAGGTCATCCTTCCCTATCATGCAATGATCTCAAAGGGTCCCACAAACCTCACTACCAACTTTCCCTACATTCCCTACCAATGATATCCTAAGCATGGTGAAACTCTATGAAAGAGTTGATCACCAACAAAAAACTCTATAGGACTACTAATATGGTATGAATATGATTTATGATGGCTTTATGACGTGACCAACCTCTTATGGATCAACTATACCTTTTTCATCATCTCTTAAAAAGAGTTAGCCCAATCACAGACCATTCTCCCAACTCTTTCCAACATTATGGAGATCTATATGTTCACCCATATAATGATTCCAATTATGCCATATTTATTGAATCATGATAAATATTATTGTATTAAAATATGTCCAGATGAAAATTCTTTTCCCACTATCCACTAAAATAAAGAACTTAAGCCATAAGTATATCCTCAAGAACCAGGATATCCCTCTCTGTCTATCCATCCATATTTGGATGATATTCTATGCATAATTTTATATAAGAACTGATATCCTCTGTAAAATTTTCTAAAACATGGATGTGAAACATAGTCCTTGTAAGAAACAACCACTGAGGGAACCCCATTAAGTCTTAAAATCTCTGAGAAATACAAGTCCCCATGATATTCCACCTTCATCATCTCCTTGATAGGTAGGAAATTTGATGATTAATGAGTCTCTCAATGATTACCCAAATCAAATACTTCCCACTAGGAGACCATAATTTTTTTGAAATACTTAGAAATATCTACGCATTTCCATATCAGAATGTGTAAAGGTTACAAAAAACAATCAGATATCTAGTGTTTTGACTTAATTATTTGACAAGTAAGACACCGTGATACAAAATCTAAAATCATCCACATAATCCCCTATCACCAATACCAATTTCTCAAATCATGATAGATCTTGGTATCTGCTGATGGTATGGACCAATATTAATTCTTCATATTTCTATCAACTCCTTCTTTAGGAGAAAAAGAATAACCAACCTACTATGGAAGAAAAAAGTTTCATTGGGAGTCCTAGACCACTCATCCAATGTGTCCCCACCATAATTAATTTTAATTAAGATTATACACATAGTGTCTACCATCTTCTTGAGCAAAAAACGCTCTTAAAAATTTTGTAATCTTCATCAAAGCCAAGAATTCATTTTTGGAAACATCTTTCACTCCAAAGATCTTATAAAAAAACAAACTCACCAAAAAAACTCTTGAACTAACTACTTCATGCCTTTGGTAGTTAGTTTCCTGGGTAGTGTATTTGGAATCATGTTCCCATTTCAAAAGGTATATGAAATATCAAAATAAAAATTCAAAAATAATCCACCCAAAAACTATTTTGAAACATTTTATCACACTGAGTGAAGATATATTTTAGGCTCTTATAATTAGAATACATTGTAAACAAATCCCCAAATAGATATTGATTCCATTTTTTCAGTGCATGTGTAACCACTGTAAAATCAATATTTTGTGAAGGGTAGTTCTTTTGATGAGAGAGTAACTGGCATGAGCCATAAGCCACCACCTATTTTCATTTTATTAAGAAACATCTCAACCCCGTACTAGAAGCATCACAAAAAATCTTATATCCCAAACCCATTTTTGGAAGAATCAAAATTTTTGCTGTAGTGATCCTAACCTTTAGCTCCTAAAAAGATCTCTATTTTTTTATTCAATTAAAAATTCACACCCATATGGGTTAAATCTTTCATTTAAGATTCAATATTGAAGAAATAATGAAAAAATCTATAGTAACCAAACAAAACCAAGAATTTCTTGATCTCAAACAAATTTCTAATATTCTACCAGGATATAAAAACCTATATCTTTTCAAGATCCAATATGAAAACCCTCTTAAATATCACATTCCACACAAATTTCACTTCTTATATCCAGAACTCACATTTAAAAGGCTTACAGTATAGAAAATGTTCCTTCCTGATTTGAATAATTGTATCCAAATGGTCCACATGTTCTTATTTTGTCTTGGAGTACACTAAAATATCACTAATGAACACAAAAAAATAGATATGCTTAGAACTGATGAAATATTTATTTCATCAAAGCCATAAATACCACAATAGTATTGGTGAGAACAAATGGAATAACCTGAAACTCAAAATTCCCATTCCATCTCCTAAATGCTATCATAGGTTTATTCTCTTCTCAAACACCCAACTGGTGGCACGATGACAAAAGGTCAATATTTCAAATCTAACAGACCCCTCTAAACTGGTCAAAAATATCATTATATATATGAAAATGATATTTGTTCAAACTAGTCACTTGATTACACTTTTGATAATCCAAAAAATGTATGAGTCTTCTATCCACATTCTATGAAAATAGGATTAGAGAATCCCATGGTGAAATGTTAGTATGAATAAATCATTTAGAATCTATGTCCTTAAGATGTAATTTAAGTTCCACCAACATAGTAGTGTCTATTTTATAAGATGGAAAAGAAATGGGAATTATACCAGGGGGAAAGTTCAATAGTAAACATAACCTTTATATACACAGGTAAACCAATAAACTTATACAGAAAGTCATCGGGGCACTCACACACCACCATAGGAAGTGGAATACCCATGAATGGGTCAATGACATGAAGAAAAATATCTAGAAACTAGCATGATATTATCCTTGAATAAAGAAAAACCAGACATTCCCTTCCCAATCTAGAGTCCCACTAACCTTGAAAAACATGAGTGACCCCATAGGTGGAGAAGAACTGAACAGGAAAAAGATAATAGTCTATCTATGTGACATCTTAAACCTAAGTTGAACTCAACGGTTCTGTGATCCTATTTAGTCACATGGCCCCAAGCACACCTCCCTTTATTCTAGAGGATGGTAACTAGAAGCTAGGGCCTAAGGTGAATCCATTTGAAGACTATTTTCTTATTACCAGAGTAGAGCCTAATAGATATGTAAGAATTAATAAATAACTGAAGATGATCAAAACTAAAGGTATAATGGAAATATATTTTATAAAAATTAGACCAGTAACCCACCGTAGAGGAAGAAACAATAGATATCCAGAAAATGAATAATAATAAAAAATAGTTGACAAAGATATATATAATGTATTGTGATTTCATGCCTCTATAAAGTAGGGAGAAATGTATACATGGAAGTTGGAAATCAATACACAACAAGATATACAAAAGGTACAAAAAGAAACTAGTCTATCAAAGAATCCCGAGCTCCAGCCTACTCATCTGCTACCATGCATACATCCTAAGTCATGCAAGATGTCACAAATACATAAGGGGACCCTTCCCATTATATACTCTAGTGAGCATAAAGTCTTCCCATGTACCATTGATGGCCCAAATAGGGTGTGAGAGAAAATCAGTTGGCCACCACCAATGATTTCTACAAATAACCAATATGTGTATATAATAAGGAATTTTGTAGATAAAATAATTAAAATTAGTAATAAAAACAGTAAATTAGATGGCTTTGGTTTTAGAGGGAAACCAGGCTAACACTACCTAATTTAGACCATGCTAGGATAACTCTGAATATGTACCAAGGATTACAATGCCTAGTGTTGTAGTTGTAAGGGACACCATGCCCAGTATCATATTAATAAGGGATGACATGCCTAACATAGAAAAATAGTTTCAATATGACCATATGTCCTATTTGAATAGGGAATCTATTCCCAGTATCATAGTATAGGGATGCCATGCTTGATATCCAATATTAGGGGATGCCATGCACAGTATCACAAAATAGGGACACCATGCCCTGTATCATATTACTAGGGCCGCTATGACCGTATCATAATTATAAAGGGTCACCATGACTATATATTACCACAATGGAATGGTATCCATTCCCATATATATTTAACAACATCCATTTGGGTCTCCAATCCCATTAACAATAATTTAAAATTAATTAATAGTAAAATAGGATTTAAAACTTTATATATTATTTTCTAACATGGGAATAACCATTATTCCATTTAATTGAGTGAAATGGTATTACCAATCACCTCAATTAATTCCATTTCAAAATCTATTAGAGTTTTATCCATACTAAAACACTAAATCCATCCAATTAATTTATGATGTCACCTTTAAAAGAAATACCTAACACACCAATAGGTACTTTGGAACTACTCTCAGGAATCCAATTAGGCATGTAAGAGGGAACACCCAAAGTGAAGGAACACTCTAAAGAGGATGATATGAACAAGTATTTGGGTTCTAAAAAGTCATTTGGTACCAAAAAATGCTACTAATTCATGGAAGATATAATTTAAGACTACACACAATAAAAAGGGTGTGCAACACATCGACATATATCATAAAACATCAATAATTTATGGGTCAAATACTAGAACGTTTACCTTAAGGTCATTATACTCTACTCGTTCAATATAATCCCATATCATGGACTAGATAGAGATAAAATGGAAGAATGAATCAATTTTTTAAAAATAGGTCATATGAGCCTACATCGAGATAGCATTGTCTTGGAAAATAGGAATGACTAACCGAGGAAGATAAACGTATAGCTTATGAGGAGGAATCCAACAAGAATAATTGAATTTTGATTGGAATTTGGAAGGAGTAGATATTAAAAAACTTAGGTGAGGGATTAAAAGTCTCTAAATAGGAGGATAAAATCCATTGCACACCAGAAATAGGGGGAAAAAGGAAGGGGTGGATTTTATGACTCATTATGGAAATTTAGAAAATTTTACCCAAAAATTTAGGGGACCAATGTTTCGCCACAATTTTGGGAAAAATGTGTTCTAAAAAGGCATGGATCACTGCTTAAAAAGGGTACCCACATAGTTAGGCCTCACAGTTTGAGAAACCATACATCAATCGCACTAAATGAATCTGCTAAAAAATGCAGACCATACAAAAATATGTGTGGGCTAATCTATATAGTTTCCTCAAATTGTACAACCCCCTATTTCTCACTATTTAACCCCACATGGTTAAGGGTAACAATGAAACCTATCTTGAATGGTTTCTCCTAACCGTAATACATGTTTGTTTTTTTGAAAAAACTAGGGTTTTAGGCTCCGAACAAGACCTAGACACCCTTGATACACCCCTAAACTCATTGGGTACTTATGTCAGACTAGAAAAAATAATTAGACTGAAATTAAAATCACAATTACCTCATATAAATAGTGAGTTCCTAAAGCCTACCCACATTAATAGAAATTTTCCTTGAGTTCACTTTCCAAGGGAGGAAGAACTTCCTCTGAGAAAAACTCTAGCCATTGAAAATATATTTCGACCTCCAGCTCCCATGTCTCATCATATACCCAACTGTGGTACCATAATACCCATACTAAATGGAAATACCAAACTTGGGGGGCCTTTGTGCTATGTTCAATGATTCATATAAGATACTCCTCAAAAGTAGCATAATCATCTAGATCAATATACTTGGGATCAAAAGTGTGCGATGGGTCTGCATGGTAATGAAAATCTATGAAATGAGGAAGACATCATGCTTCTCATGGTATGTTAGATGTAATAAAAACTGATAAGCTACAATAATGGCACTCTAAAAAATCTGAAACAACCTAAAAAAGCATAGAAACAACTTCAATTTCCTCTGTATCCACATATTCCCAAGCCAGAGTGATACCTGCAAGAATACATGACCTCGACTTCAAACTCCAATGGTTATCACTGGCGATCAAAATAAGATTCCTATCTAGACTAAGTGGTAGAAATCAGATTCCTAATTATCTTAACCTGGTCTGAAGTCTTCTCAATGAGATGAGGACCCAAAAAACTACTTCTCATGCCTCTAACCAAGATAGGGGTGAAGAACACAGACTACCATATAGGGCCACATAAAGAGAAATATAAATCATCTCATAAAAAATTTTATTAGAGGAGAAATCGACAAGTGAGATATGATTCACTCAATAATCAATGAAATATAGGGTGCATAGTAAGAAAATATCCATGAACACCTATTTATATATATATATTTTTGACTAGCCATTGGTGTAAGACATGAAAGATATTCTTAGAAGAACCATTATACCCACAGTATTCTGAAATCCCTTCCAAAACCTCAATGTAAAATGAGCATACCTATTTGAAATGATAGTATTTGGGAATCAATGTAGATATATAATCTCATGGGAATACAATATTCCTAGCTCATCATTGAAGATAATCTCCCAAATAGGAAGGAAGTGGAATAATTTTTTCAGTCGATGCATGACTACCCAAACTGTGTTTCTACCACAAGGTGACCTTGAAAAGTCGATGAAAAAATTTATATAAACATCTTCACATTTCCATTATGAGAAATGTAATGACTATAACAAGACTACAAGTTTCTGGTTCCCTTCCTTCACCTACAAAAATGTGGGATAACTGGTGATGTGACCTGTTATCTAATGCTTCATCCCTGGCCACCAGTACTATCAGTGTATATCATGATACATCTTAGAGATACTTGGATGAACATCCAATTGTGAATCATGTGACTCATGCATGATCTCCACTCTAATATCAGTGTAAACCTAGATATTACATGTATATTAAGGAAGTATTCAACACTGATAGACCAATCTAGAGGTGGATCCTCACACGAAATATCCTTTTATTTGACCAATCCCTTAGGATATGAAAACCGACTCATCTCCAACATCTCCATATTTGAATTGGTCATTGATAGTGATGTAAGTACATAATTTCAATGACTATAATTAACCTCTATGTGTATCTTATAAAATATATAAATAAGCATCCATTCACTACTAGCCTCATGAACTGCTTGTTTCTGAGTCCTCCTTCTCAGAGCATCATAAACCAAATTTCCCTTTCCAGGCATATAAGAAATCTCTAAGTAAAAGGATTGTAGATATTCATACCATATTTAATTCATGAGATTCAAGTATCACCATGTAAATATATAACTATGGATTTTGTGGTCCATAAACACCAAAAAATTCACTTCTAGAAGGTAATTCCTCCAATAACACAAGGTGTGTACAACAACTACCGACTCATGATTATGAATTGAGTAATTCTTCTCATGAGGCATCAACAACCATGACCTGTACACAATGACTCAATCTTAATATATCATAACTTCTACCTACATGATACTTGATGCATCAAAATATAATGTATAGTTTATGGATGGCTCTTGAAGAATTAGGATTGGCACTAAAGTTTGTGTCCCTTGGATCTCATAAAAGGCTATCTTATCGGAATCAGACCATATAACTTCACATCCCTCTTAGTAAAGACCATATTAAGTGTTGATAATTGTGATATTTTCAATATAAATCACATTTATTAACTAGATAACCCTAGGAAACATTTTATATCAAAGACGTTGTTGGAATGCTCCCAGATAACGATGGATCTCACATTCTCTAGGTCAACTTTAACTCCTTCCTCTGAGATAGTGTGACCTTGGAATTCAACCTTATTGATCTATAGGTTACATTTTAGTGATATTATCATATAGATGGTGATCAATTTGTTCATTAAAAACAATCTCATGATGAGTGGCATGGTCTCATTGAGTATGTGAAGACACTAATATTTCATCTATGAATACCACCACAAAAGAATCCAGATAGGGACGAAAAACCATATTCATCAAATCCATGAAGATGTCATGCATTTTTTCTGTATAAAGTCATAAGAAGATACTCATATGGGATATACTAACTATGAAAATCTACAAATGGAATATCTGAAGGTCTAAGTTGAACATGATGATAACCCATGTTAGTTCGATCTTTGAGAATACCCTTGCTCCTCCGATCAGGTAAAAAAGTTCATCTATACAAGGTAAAGGATCCCAATTCTTCATAGTAATCTAATTAAATTTCTATTAATCAAGGAATAACTAGAGGGTTCTATCTCCCTTCTTAGAGATAAGGGTCATTGAAACCCTGGGAGAAGTAATGAGACATATGAAACCCTTGGCCTTTAAATCCTATAGTTACCTCTTGAGATCCTTCAACTCAGTATTTTCCATCCAATAAAAAGGAATGGATAGTAGTAAAACTCTAGGAACTATCTTGATATTAAACTCTACCTCTGTCTTAGGAAGTATTCTGGAAAAGTCACCAAGAAAAATATCCCTCATTCAATCAACTATTGGAGAGAACTAAATCTTATGTAGTCCTTAATAATCTATATAGAGGCTATCAGTATTGGTGGTCACTAGCCTATCCCAGGTTGACCGGGTCTAAATATACTATCTTGGACATCCCACTCACCCTTGTGAAGATATGTATCACCCTCTGGTGATGTAAAAACACTCTCTAATGATACAAATACACATAGGTATGAAAAGGATCCAACCTGTCTATCTCAAGAATGAAATAAAACCCTTTCATTATAAGAATTATGAGGTTCCATATGAAATGATTGTTTCCTTCACGAATGGGATAGTCTTTTTATTGGATAATGACCTCTGATTGTATACCCAACCGTGTATCAAACATCATCACACCAAAATAGTTCTCAATATGATGCTCAAGGCTCTCCACAATAGACATCAATAAGAAAGATTGTGATGCACCTATACCAAATAAATCACAAAAATTAATATAGGACACTAGAATAGTACATCAAAATTTAGATGACCTGATGTCCGGTTACTCTAGTAAATTCTACACTTAATAAATTTGGCCCGATCCATGACCCTGTGCTATAACCCAACTACTCAGTGCAGGTCCATTCTGTTAGCACTATATATCTCAATCCAAGATACCATGGAAATGACCTCCTAATCATCCTATATACATAATAGTTTTTCTAGATACCTTCATTCTGAGGTTCTATTGAACCCTCTCCCAATGTTGGAGCTAGTATAGATCCTCTCCAAATTAGCACAGATGAGAAGATCTTGCAGAATCATTGTAGATGCCTCGACCTAATGTATACATGAAACTAAAAAAGATATCTAGTACACCACGAATTCTTATGCTCGGGATTCCCAAATTTTGACAAACCACATAACTATCTGTGGATGTAATCGAACTTCCACTTCTCACGTGAATATTCTCAAGGCCCATTTATAATTTCTAGTAGAACCACTACCATTTCTTATTTAGGAAAAAACCTAGCTCCTACCATTATCTTCCATCAGGTTCTAATTAATGATAAGAATATAGTTCACAATATTAGATATGGTAGTCAACTGGAAAAAAATTACCTAAGAATGGATTGGATGATGAAGGATATCCTAAAACCTTCTAAATCTCACTGGATCATCAGTAGTATATATGTTCTCAAAGTACTAATTTTTTTTAAAATGAGATAAATAGTCCTTAACTATCATAGAACCATATGATAGGCTCATGAAATCCCTATCCCGATCATCCATTAGGGTCTCAGGAGTGAAATAGTCAAAGAAGATCGACCTGAAATCCATTTAATTTTCATTCCAATATTGAATGGATTTATTAAGAATATCCCACTAGTGTTTGGTGGATCATCAAAACATATAGTTATCTTAATTCACAATCCTCCCAGGAGGTGTCTCTAAATGATCAAATATAGAAATTACTATCTTGATACATAACAATACAATCTCTGTCCGCCATCACCTAAAAATGTGTGCAGATGATGTTGTTGGAACTCCCATGTCAACTATCCCATATAAGGGGTAGAGTGTGGAGATCTATATGTCATATTCATAAGACATATGAAATCTCCTCAAAAATAGGAATCACCACTATCATTATGAATGGGAAGATATTCCACAGGTGTCGCTACATGAGGTATCACTGGTGGCATAGGGCCCACCACATCTGGAGCAGGGTTGTCACTACCCTCCCGACGTACGATTAGATGAATTCATTTTGGAATTGATCTAAAAAATATATAAAAATTCCTAATATTCTATTTAATAATGATAACATCAAAGATACTCATATTGGATAGGTACCACACTTCCTATGTACTAGTCACACAACTATTCTAACTCAAAGCGCCAGTTATGGGTTATAGTAACATTTATATAGAACACCTATGATGATTTCTATTTCCCACTTCTAAGGACAAGACTAGGTCAAGCTTTGTGTTTTTCTATTTCAATTTCATTTAATTTATATTTTTATTTCGATTTCCTTTAGTTGGATGAACCAAATGGATCAAAAATTTTGATTCATAAGAGACCATGAAACTTAAGAACTAATGTGTGGAATCCATTTCATCCATACCATAACACATCTTAGTCCATATGACCAATGTACCATGACTCAATGCGCCATAGTTGACTGCTTAGGGTGTGTGCTATAGAATAATTTTTCATACACTTTTCAGGTTATATAATAATCTCTAAGTACCAACTATGTTTCTCAATTTTCCATTCAGTCATCATTAGTCAATAAAAATTTTATTTATAGTAATCAAATCAATAATATAAATCATAGGTAATGAAAACAACAAAATTCTACGATATGTAATGACACATACAAGGCATATGATTTTCATACAAGGTTCGTAAAATGATTCATGATTAATTATTCCTTTCCATCATCTCATCATGCCAAGGATAATAAAGAAAACCTAAATCATAATAACTATAACCATCACATTGCATGTGCAACACCCAATGGTGGAATCAAATAAACACTAATAAGAATAATACAAAAAATTGAAATTCCCATCCATGAAATTTTTTATTTTCTATGTACATGGGTAAGATACTACTTAGAAAATATAATTAAAAACACCAAAACCTTCTTAATATATGAACTATTGTCTCAAATAGTATTACAAGAAAGTAATCCTCTAATACCACTTTGTGATGTCTCAGACCTAGTATACACTCAGAGGTACCCTCAGCCCGATTGTTCACATGGCCTCAAGCATGCCTTGCATTTTCCAGAGGATACTAAATATAATAAAGGGAATAGTTTATGTTTATGTGTAGAATATGAACTCATTAAAAAAGTGGATAAAACCTGATAAGTAACAATAGATAAATATTGAAAGCATATCAGTAATAAAGGCACAATAGGAACATACACTATGACAATTGGACTAGTAACCCACCATATTAGAAATAAGAATAGATATCCAGGCACTAAATAATTATAAAAAGTAGTATAATTAGTCTTATATATAATGGATGATGATTTCATGTCTCAATAAAATAAGGAAAACAAGTATACATGGAAGTAATAAATCTATACACCACATGATATACAAATGGAACAAAAGTCCAAAAGTATATCAAAGCATTCAGAGCTCCATCCCAATCGTATGATAATAAGAATCAATCATAAGTCATGTAAGAAGTAATGAATTAATAAGAAGAGACTTTCCCTTATCTACACCTTTATGAATAATGTATTCCCAAGTACCGTTGGCAGGCTAGATAGGCTGTGAGATAAACTCAGTATGCCACCACCGATAGCATCTATAAATATACAATTTTTCTATATAACATGGAAGTGTGCATATATAATAATGAAATGTTGTAAAAATAACTGTAAATGGGTATGATCTGGATTTTAAAGGAAACTAGGATGAAAATAACTACTTCTTGACCACTCTGAAATAACTCTAAACGAGTACCAAGGGTCCTAATTCCCGATGTCACAGTATTAAGGGATTCCATGCCCAGTATCGTAGTTGTTCGAGAGACCATGACCAGTGTCATAGAATTGAGTTTACATGACGATATGTCATAGTAGAATTAGGATTACATGACCAATATCTCAGTATAGGGTTTCCATGAATCATATCATAGATAAGGGGAAGACATTCCTAGTATCACAAAATATGGATTCAAATCCTGGTATCATATTACTAGGGTCTCTGCGCCTGTATCATAATTATAAAGTATCACCATGTCCGTATTGTTAATAAAGGGTCTACATGATAGTATATTACCATGTATGAAGGGACACCATTCCCCTATATATATATATAATAACCTGCATAGGCGTCTCCATGAACATTCACCATAATTCACAATTAATTAATAGGGAAATAGTCTTTAAAACTATGGATTTTTTTATAATAAGGGTGTAAAAAAGTTTGCATTTAATTAGGTGTTATGGTTAAACTACTCACATCCATTAATTTCATTTCAAAATTTATAATAATGTAAGACTTTCTACTAAACTACATCCATCCAATTCACTTAAAATATCAGCATCTATAAGCAAGACCAAACACACCAATAGGTGCTTTGGATATACTCACATGAATCCAATTAGGCAGGTAGAAGGTCACACCCAAAAGGATAGACCAATATAAGGAGGAAAATAACAATGAGTATTTGGGTTCTAACAAGTCATTTGGTACCAATAATGGATTCCAATTCAAGGAAGATAACATTTATGGGAATTCATGGTGAAACGGGTGTTCGAAATAACGAAACATTTCATAAAACATCAATATGTGAAGTTATAAATACTAGAACACCTAACTCAAGATAATAGTACTATCCTTTTCCATTATCAGTCTTTCACGGGGCCTTGATCAAGATAAAATTGAATAATGAATCAATGCCCAAAAAATAGGGCATATGAGCCGGTATCAAGATAGTGCTGTCGAGGGGAATACAAATATCTAATTGAGAAAGATAAAAGATGTGATTACCTGGAGGAATCCAATGAGACCAACTAAAGAAATATAACACTTCAAATGGAGGAGATATTCAAGAACCAAAGTTGTAGCTTCATAGCTTCTCAATTGGCAGAGAAAACCAAATGCATGTTGGAAATATGAGGAAAAAAGAAGAGGGTTGATATTATAACTCATTGATGAAATTTCATTAATTTTACCCAAAAATTTAGGGGTGCATGGTTTGGATGTGGGGTTGGCCAAATCATGAACGAATCATGATTGATTCATTTCTTAAGGAGGGTACCCACATGGTTAGGTCACACATTTTTAGAAAACATGCTCCAACCATGCAAAATGGATCTACTAAAAACTGTAGACCAACCACATGGGCGTGTGAACCAATATGTAATGACCCAATGTTTTTCAATGGAAATTAAATGCTTATAAATATGTCATAAAATCACATAAAAATTGAACATAATGAACTACTAAGTGCTAAGTGACTTTTAAACATAAGTTTGTCACTTTTGTGTTTGGAATTTCCAAAATCCGACAAACATAGTTTCAATCAATAAGTTATTTGGAGTCCGATAAGAAAAACATAATTTTTGGTGAATAGTAACCTACCCTAATGAATAGAAACATAACATTATGAATAGTGATATACCCTAATGAATAGTAACATTTACTATGATAGTATATAAATATTATTTAGGTTGAAAGTATGATATACCTATATTTTAGAATGAGTAAATGGATGCTTTAAAATTGGTTTTGATAATAAATTATGATTTTAATTAAATATCAAAATAATCATATTTAGAAAAATATTTTGAAAAAATGGGCTTTATTTTTGGATTCTACACATAGATAAATGGTTAGGGTGAATTTTTGATATTTTTATGAAATAATTGAATTTGTGATGAATAGTAAAAATACAATAATTTTCAATAAATGCAAAATAATGGATTTATTGAAACATTGATGATGTTTTGCTGAGGTAAGCCCACTTGTTTCTGGATAACATGATAAAATTACTATTCTTGTTCAAGGAAGACTCACTATTGTTTTCTTTTAGAGAAATAATAATTTAATGAATTTTATATTGAGAAATACCCTCTCTCCTCCACTATAACCCCCCCTCACTCCCTCTTCTCTTCACTCCTGTCAAGACTTGTGACTTGACAATATTCTTCCCAAATCTCTCCCCAAGATCACCCCCCATGTCCAAAAGCTCCTAGACTCTTCAAAATACCAAAACCTCCCCCCTTAAGAGGTTGTCAAAAGAGGAAGTCTCAAGAGTTAAATTCATCTTTCCAATTCCTTCATTTCTTTTAAGTTATTTTATTTTAGTTTCTTCCCTCACCTACCTCCACCCAAATAGTATGATAACTCCAGTAACATACATGTATTGTAATGTTTTCATGCTTATGGGATATTTTATTATCTTATCAACTTTCCCCACCATTTATTTGAAAGGAATGAAAGCACCGTTTGAGATGTGCCAATTTAGCACATTCAAGAACAACAATTTATCAATTTTTATTATCAACTTTAAATCTGGACATTAAACCATTTTTTTATGGTTGAACCAGATTATATATATGTAATATATCATATTTTGATGTTGTAATCATTTTGTAGAAATGGTATTAAGTTATATGTCAAACTATGTTCTTTGTATTCAAAACCACCGATTAACAAAAACGGTTGTCACTATGGATTTATATAATAGTTAGACCTCACTCTAAGTAAATTAATTAGATTTAAAACCATTTATTCTCATGGATGTTCACTAATATAATATAACTTCCATTATGGACAGCCACTTTCATCTTACATGTTTATCCAAACATAAATATAAGTGAACCGGTCATTAAAATCAAGTAAAAAAACGAGCCCGAACAATGAAATTGAACCTCATAACCAATCAAACCGGTTATGAATGAACATAAAATGATTATACTAAACCAATTATATATAGAATGGGTTTTATAATTATTAATTAATAAACCTAATTTTTCTATTTAGTTCTTTAATAACAAGTGGAGAACACCAACATATTTAAGGTAAGGGATCCTCTCCATTTCTCTCTTAATCATGTTTGTCCTCTATGCTATGCTTTTTATGTGTAATCCCAAATGATGGGGTATATTTTCAAACCTCCTCCATACTGAACTAATGTTTTTAAAGTGATCAGAAACCCCTTATCTCTCTCATCAATCCCTCTTATTTATACCTGATCCCATGCCAAAAAATCGTAATGAATTCTACCCAAACTTCCTTTATTCCTTTGTGTTGCTCTATCTTTTTTTACCAAAATGTAGTTGTCTTTTATTTTTATGTAAAACTTATAAATTCTGTTCATATGATCCAAAATCATGTTCCAAGATCCATATCTCATTATATTTTGATGATTTACATGCTTTTATGTGAATCCATCCTCAATACTTCCCAATAAGCACACTCGTTTTAATGGAACTTCTCAAATTTTTAACTGATTCAAAGAGAAATATATCCTTTGTTTTAAGAAAGAATTGTCTTTATAAAATCAGTATATTTATTATTAAAACCTTTTCGGTTCACTTCTTATTTTATATGAAATATTGTTCCCTTTTCTATTTTTAAATTCTTTATAGTATTTTCCTTAAAACCGCACAAAATGTTTTAATGATAAAATTTACAAAATATATTTCTTATAAGTTATCACTCCTTTTTGACAACACGTACCATGATATATGCCTATTGAACGTCTATGTATGTTATAATACCTTTATTTCATGGACAATTTCATGATATGATAATTGGTTATGATTTATGTCATGATTGTGGTACCCAATTCATTCCATGGGTACCCTTATGTTTATATATGGTTGATTATGTATGAAAATTTATGTGGAAAGATTAATTATGTGGAAAGAATATTCATGAAAATGTTGTGATGGGTGTTCCTAGATAGCGCTCCAATTAATTGGGTAATGTTAAGTCTCAGGAGATGCGATGTGAAACGGGATTGGCTGTCAGCCTTGACCCATACTAAAATTGGAAATTGGATTGGCGGTTATCCTTGACCCATACTAAAGAAATGTCTGATGATTCTGCCAAATTTATATGATTCTATGTTTATAAGATTCCATGCTTATATGATATGATTTCATATGTTCCATGATTTTTTATCATTATGGCATGGCTCCTAACTCATGTTATTAAGATGTATCCTTGTGTTTATTCCCTTACTGGGCTTTTTATCTAATCCCTTTGTTCATGTGTTCCCCAGGGTACCCTATAAAGATGTAAGGGATTAAAGGAAGTTAGGAGCTGATTATGTAGATTAAATAAAGAAGTTTTTTTAGCCCCATGTTTTGTGTTTTATGTACCTAGTCTTCCAAGACACAAGACTCAACGTTCCACGGTTTGTACTCGAATGATTAATTATACTTAAAATCATGTATGAATATATGAAAAAGTCTTGGGTCAATATAGTTGGTATCAGAGTATGGTCTAGTTATTTTTGGAGATTATCAATATATCACCTTAGTAAGCACCTTATATATGAGACTAAGTATAAGAAAACATTCCTGAATTTTGGTGAATATTGAGTAAGTGGGTTATCAAGAAAATACATCCCTATCGGGATACGAGCAGGTAGAGGTAGCTATGGAACTGATTCATCTAGGGGTAAAACCAAAAAAATGCACTTTGATCATGAATCAAATGGGATTTGGTGCACGACAATGGGCCTTACTGCACTATAGGTTAAAACACTCATGGAAGATATGCTTTATTAGACTCAAGAGATTGGTATTAACAATTATTAGGGGAAAAATAATAAAAAAATACCAAAATAATATATGTTATGAAATAGATTAAGGATAAACAAGATTTAAATTTTAGGAATAATAAGTTAGGATATACTTCTTCTTTATAAGTTTATGATTTTATGTTCAAATTTTCCTTTTTATGCTCAATAGCTAAGTATTAAAGACTTCTAATTATATGTTCTTTTTCCTAGTTAGTGGAGGGAAATAGAAGAACATGTTACAACAACCAATGTGATGGGAAATGTGATGAATTCCCTAATGATATGCTTGATATGACGGGAGAGGGTGCTCAAAACATCATGATAGTACTTGCTTAGCTGGATCGAGTTATGAGTAATAACTTGAATGAGGAAGAATTACCTCCTCCTCTAAGGAAAGGGAAAGTTGCCATGGAATCTCTCATGTGGCAAAGGCCTCACATGTTTAGTGGATCTTCTGACCCCTCCTCACTGAACAATGGATTAAATTCATTAAAAAGATATTATCTATCCTCCAGTTCTTAGAAGAAGAGAAGGTTGTACTGGAAGTCAATCATTTTGATGGATAAGCTGATCAGTGGTGGACACAGATCAAGAATAAAAAGTCCCAAGATTGAATTGATTCCATGGATTGGGAGGAATTCAAGAGGATGTTTTTCAACAATTATTTTCATCAAACCCTCCGTCTCAAGATGGAAAGAGAGTTCCTCAGACTTAAGAACAAGGAAGATGATTCCATCGGGGTGTATGAAAAAAACTTTACAAGGCTTTCAAGGTACGCCTATGGCTTTGTCATGAATACTAAAAGAAAGGTGGATCACTTCTTTAGCTGACTAAAGCCGAGTCTATGAAAAGTTTTGGTGATTCGAGACTTAAATTGTTATGAGGATATTTTACATTGTGACCTCAAGGTTGAAATGGATATTGGAGACTCCCAGTGGTCTTATGGGCCCAGTGACAAGAATCGATAAATGGGCAACAACATGGGTGGTTCATCAAACAAATATCATGATGGAAAGAAGCCTGACTTTTCCCCTTGAAAAAATTGTGGGAAGAAGAATCTTGGTAACTGTTTGAAGAAAACCAAGAATTGCTTTAAATGTAGAATGTTTGGTCATCTGGCAATGAACTGTTGAAGGGATTTGAAAAATCTCACTAATGTTGAAGTAGAAAGGAAGGTCCAAATCAATACTCATCCAACAATGTAGTGTTACAAAAGTGAGGACCATGGTCATTATGGGAAAAATTTTCCTAAGGTGAGGGTTGTCGGAGGCAATCAACAACAACCTCCATGGAAACAAGGAAGTGATTATGCTATTACTACTATTGAGGTGGAGTCAGACAATGATGTGGTTACAGGTACAATAGTTATTTATTTAAGAATAGAAAAAACACTATTTGATTCTGGTTCTACAAATTCTTTCATGTCATGCATGTTTAGTGGAACTATTCAAACACCAGCTCAAAATTTTGAGGAAAATTTATCCGTGAGAATAGCGAATGGGGAAATTTTTATGTCCATGGTTTATAACTCCTCCCCATTTAACTTTTGTGGACTAAACATCCTAATAAATCTCATCAGAAATCCTTTATTGGAGTTCGATGCTATCTTGGGAATGGATTGGATATCTTTTTACAAGGCCAAAATCAACTATTGGGAAAGGGAGATTACTCTTCACATCTCAAAGAATCCTCTGTTTCTATACATGTGTAAGGAGGAAGATGAATCTACTTCCAAATATTCATCTCAAGTGTGGATATTGTTGCCTTATGAGAAAGAATATCTAGCTCAAATGATTGAGACAAAGGATTGAATCATGCTTGAAGACATGCCCATCATGAGGGATTACACTGATTTATTCCCTAAAGAGTTTCTTGGTCTTCCTCCTGACTGAGAGGTTGAGTTCTCAATTGAACATATCCATGGGTCTCTACCTATCTCAAAGACACCTTGTAGAAAGGCCACTATAGAGCTAGAAAATCTAAAGAAGTAGTTATAGGAGAATATGGAAACGGGTTTTATATGCCTGAGTGCTTCACCGTGGGGTGCACCAGTCCTCTTCATCAAGATGAAGGGCAGATTAGTGCACCTATGCATTGATTATCATGAGCTCAATAAAATCACGATAGATAACAAGTATCCCCTTCCACAGATAGATGAATTGCTCGATCAGCTTCACGGGGTATGTTATTTCTCTAAGGTGGACCTTTAGTTTGGATATCAATAATTAAAGGTGAGGAAGGAAGATATTCCCAGGACCGCCTTTCGAACGAGGTATGGACACTATGAGTTCATAGTGATTCCCTTCAGAATCAGTAATGATCTAGAAATATTCAATGATTTAATGAATAGAGTCTTTAGACAATACCTCAAAAAAGTTATTGTAGTATTCATTAATGATATTATGATATACTCACTGAGAATGGAAGAACATGAGGAGAATTTTGAAATTGTGTTAAAGACTTTTCGAAGGGAGAAGTTGTATGAAAAGTACAATAAATGTGAGTTCTGGATAAAGGAAGTATCATATTTGGGTCATGTTATCACCGTCAAAGGGATATATGTAGACCCTTCCAAGACAAAATAAATTGAAGAGTATCATAGGACAACTTCTGTATTGGAGATCCGTAGCTTTTTTGGGTCTAGTTGGGTATTATCGATGATTTGTGAAGAACTTTTCATGATTTTCAAACCCAATGAACATGCTGACACAGAAGGGAGTAATGTTTTCATGGACAAAATAATGTGAAGATTATTTCAAGGAGTTGAAAAAGAGGCTTATCACTGCGCCTATACTCACACTCCCTACCATTGGATAACTCTTTGTGGTGTATAGTGATGTTTCTAAGAAGGGATGAAGTTGTGTGATAATGAAAAATGATAAAGTGATAGCCGATGCCTCAAGGAACCTAAAAATGCATGAGCAAAATTGTTCAACTCTTGATCTAAATTTGGTGGCTATGATCATTACATTGAATATCTGGCTGCATTATCTCTATGGGGAGAAGTGTGGGACATATACTGACCACATGTGTCTCAAATATATATTTACATAGAAAGAGTTTAATATGCGCCAGCGAAGATGGATGGAGCTCATCAAGGATTATGACTACTCAATCCACTACCATCCTTGTAAGGCGAACAAGGTGGCAGATGATCTAAGTTGAAAAGATCCTACAGCTTAATCATTGTTCATAATTTAAAAGGATCCAATCTTCTTATATTTACAAAGGATGGACATGAGAATCATTAAGGGAGGAACATCATCATTCATTTCTCAAATGATTACTCAACCACCCCCCTTGGAGAAAATAAAGGATACTCATTATAAGGACTTGGCCTTATTACATAAATAAACTTGATTTTAGTCAAGAAAACAATTCCTTTTTCATCGAGGATCTTTTAAAGTTTATATATTTTGAGAATTATGACAGTACATTCATAACATTACACATGTTTAAAGAGTGAATACCATAAAAACTCTTTCCATTTTTTTAAAATATAAAACATTAAAACATAAAATAAGACTATTTGACAATTATTCAACATTTAAAACGGATTCCTTCATTTTCTTACCCATCCATTAACCCGTGAAATTCATTTAAAAACTTGGGTCAGCACAAAATCTCAGTAAGGGATCATAAAGAAGGAAATATCACATTAGTCCATGAATACTCGTAATGTATGAAAGAAATATCAAAAGGCATTCTTGTCACCCATATATTTTTACTTTGTGTAAAATGAGATTTATAAAATATCCACAAAAAACATTAGAACATAAATATAATCATAAAGGTATCTTGGGGTGTTACTTACATAATCTTGTAACCATTCTTGGATACCTTGTAACTTGTAACCCTCACGACTACCTTACTTTGTGTAACCATCACAATTACACTTGGAGTAACCATATAGTCAACCTCCAACTTACTCGTACCCAATGCATTGGAGGGAGATATAGGTCCTACCCTTCATCATAAATAATTCCCAAGAACGAAAACATAATCATAAGACATGAATAATTCCATAAAACCATTACCTTGGAAATTAGAAAAACCAAATTAAAAAATGATTTTTAAAGAAAAACCCCTTATAAATATCATACAACTGAAGAGAGAATTAATAGAGTGGATGGAGTATGTATATATACTGTAAATACACAGAATAAAACATAATATAAACATAACTCATCACATAAACAATTTAAATATGACATAATTAATGAAGTAGAAGGTTGACCCAAAGAATGGAAATCGTGTTATGAATTCCATTACCTCGGGTTTGTCTTACTTCCAACTTGTTTAAACTTCTTGTATAATGGTTAAAAGAGTGTTATTAGTATTTTACAGAAACATGTTCATGTTTATATTATATTATATTATCATTTCATAACATCATTTCACCCCTTAATTGTTAGTATTTTCTTCTTGCACTATTTTGGGTGAGTTCCTTACATGATTTCCATGATTGGTTCATGATGGATGTTCTTGTTGATTGGAAGTGAAACAATATAATTGGAATGAAATTGTATTTACATATTTCCAATAGTATAAATTATACCACTTATCATTTTGATGTTTTATATAAGGATGATTCATAAGTTTAAACATTAATGATGTTCGTTTAGATGTTTTAGTGGTTCTTTAATAACAACAACCTCATTTTGCCTTATAATTTAGAACCATGAGTAAAACAAAATTATAGAACCATGGATGAGAAATAATACATATATTATAACCTGATTCAATCATAAAAAGGGTTTTATGACCAGACTTGAAGAAATTAATGCAAATTGAAATCACATCGTCCATGATGTCTGTAATTCGACACATTACAGAAAATATTTTAATTCCTTGAATAAGTGGGGTGGAGATAAATAATGATGATGAATTTTCCATGAACACGAGAGAATCCATAATATACAAGATTCTATAGTGTTCATTCCTCTTGGTTAAGAGGATGTGAGGAATGAAGAAGAAAAGAACTGAATCTTAAAATAAAATAAAACTTGATAAATTTCTCATGAAAATTCAGCAGTCTAACGACGTCTCCTAAAATTTAATAAAAATAGTTTGATGAGAGGAAAGGGATATCACATAATTAATAAATAATATATGAAGTAAGGGGGGATATTTAATGAAATATCCCATCATAATCCAAAGGGAATGGAAGAGAATAACATAAAATGAAAGGAAAGGAAGAAAATAAAAGAGGATATTTACCTCTTGATCTATTCTCCTTGAGATCCTCATTAAGGGCTTTGGTTTTGTTCTTTTGGTGAGACCAGAATCTCTAGGACGTGGGGAAAAAGATTGGTGAGGGAATTTGGCAGAAATTAGAAAATTCATAAGGCTTGAGAGGTGTGGGAGGAAGAGGGGAGTGAGGGTGGTATTTATAGTGGAGGAGAAGGGGTATTTTTCCTTGTTTTATTAATTATTATAATATTTTTACCCAAGACTATGAATAATAATAATTCATGTAACCCAAAATAGTAATATTGTCATGTGAGTTCTAACAAAGTGGTCTTACATCATCCTTTCATCATCTATGATGCAGTAAATCAAATATTTAGCATTTATCGTATTTTATCGTATTTTACTATTCAAAAAAATTCTTGAATTTCCAAAAAATCCCAAAAATTTACCCTAAAATTTTTTCGACATGTAGATTTGAAAAATGAAGTCTATTTTTGAAAAATAATTTTCTAAAGAATATTAATTTAATTTTTAAATAAAATCATACTTAATTCAAAAACGATCAGTTCTAATTCTACAACTACTTTTTTATCACAATGAAAAATTAACCAAGATGTTATTATCTTATATCCTTTAGAAAATAAAATAATAATAAAATTTACTATTAATTATGGTCACATTACTGTTCATATTACTATTAATAAGGGTATGTTACTATTCACCAGAAAAACAAGTTGGTTCTAATAGACTCCAAATGACATACTGAACAGAATTGAAGAAGGCAGTTTCCTAAAATTCAAAACGTAGATGTGGAAATGTTATGTTTTAAAGGATAGTTAAAAATATCTACTTAAATCAAAATTCCATGCATTTCTATTTATTTTTAGAAAAACTTGGGGTGTTACATTATCCCCACCTTCTGGAAATTGCGTCCTCGCAATTTTATTTACTTATTAAACAAGTGATGGTACCTTTCCATCATAGCATTTTTGAACTCCCATGTTGCTTCTTCAACAATGTGGTTTCTCCAAAAAAACATTTACCTGGTGGATTAACTTATTCTTTAATACCTGTTCCCTTCGATCAAGAATCTGAATTGGTTTCTCTTCATAAGGAAGGTACTCTTCCTGCTGAACTGCTTCTGGGCTCATGACATGTGATGAATCTAGTACATTCTTTCTTAACATCAAAACATGAAAAACATTGTGTACCTGAAATAAGCTCGAAGGCAAAGCTACGTGATATGAAAATGTTCCAACTTTATCCAAGATTTCAAAAGGAAAAATGAACCATGGACTTAGCTTCCATTTCTTAATGAAACACATCACACTTTTCGAAGGAGAGATTTCAAGGAAAACATGGTCACCTACCTCGAAAGATAAATCTTTCCTTCTATTATCAGCATAACTTTTCTGCCTGCTCTGAGCTGACCTCATGTGCTACTGGATCATCCTCACTTTCTCAGCCACTTGTTCTACTAATTATGGCCCCATCAACTTTCTTTCACCGAATTCATCCCAAAACGATGGAGTCCGACACCGATTCCCATAAAAAGCCTCAAAAGGTTCCATCTGAATTCTGGAATGAAAACTATTATTATAAGAAAAATCAACTATAGAAAGATGTTGATCCCAACTTCCCTTATGGTCCATTGAACAAGATCGAAGCTTATCCTCCAAAGTTTGAAATGTTTGTTCAGACTTCCCATCTGATTGAGGATGAAAAGCTTTACTGAAATTTAACTATGTGCCCAATGACTTCTAATGTCCCTTCCAAAATTTATAAGTGAACCTTGGATCCCGACCAGATACAATGGAAAGAGGAACTCCATGTAACCTGAAAACCTCCTTGAGGTACAATCGAGAAAGCTGATCAAAATACATTGTATCTCAAATAGAAAGAAAATGTGCAGATTTTGTCAGCCGATCAACAATAACCCAAATTGCTTTGTTACCTTGAGAAGTCTTTGGTAGTCCCACCACAAATTCCATGGATCCATTATCCCATTTCCACTCTGGCACTAGAAAAGTTTGAAGCATCCCCTTTGATAACTACCACTCTGCTTTAAACTGCTGACATGTCAAACATTTCATAGTAAAATCAGCTATATCCCTTTTCATTCCATCCCACCAGTAACACTCCCGAAGGTCTCTATACATCTTAGTACTTCTAGGATGGACAAAAAATGGATAAATATGAACTTCGTACAACAAATATTACTTCAACTGAGAATCAATTGGCACACACAACCTTCTTCCAAATCATAAAACACAATCTTTTTCGAGGTTAAATTTTAGAAACATACATATTTTAACCAACTCTACCTTTTTCTGTACCTCACAATATTCCTTTTGTGCTTTCTTAATTCTATCTGACAACGAAGAATACACTGAAACCTGAAACAAACCAGATTTATTCCCTGCACCAACAACTTCTAAACCAAAATTCATCAAATCATTAACCAGGGGATCATGTTCCAAACATAACATGGTTAATAATGAAATTTTTTTTGACTCAAGGCATCCACCACATTGTTTAATTTTCCAGGATGGTAATTGAATGTGTAATCATAATACTTTATCAGTTCAAGACATATTATCTGCCTCATGTTTAATTCCTTCTGAGTGAATATATAATTTATACTTTTATGGTCAGTATATATTTGGCATTTGGTTCCGTATATATGATGCCTCAAAATCATGTGTGGGATAATTTAGCTCATGAGGTTTAAGTTGTCTTGAAGCATAGGCAATTACCTAATCATTCTGCATCAAAACACAACTAAGTCCCTTCAAATAAGAATCATTATAGATGACAAATTCACCATTTTGGGAAGGTAAGGCCAAAACTGGAGCATTCACCAATCTTTTCTTCAGTTCCTAAAAACAAACATCACATTCCTCTGTCCAAAAAAATTTAACCCCTTTGCGTGTTAACTTAGTTATCAGGCTGGATAACTATGCAAAGTTCTAAACAAACCGTCGATAATAACCTATAAACCCAAGAAAACTACGAATCTCTATAACATTTGTGGGTCTTTTCCCTTCATCAACTACTTTTGTTTTGGCTGGATCAACTGTTATTCCATCCTTATTTATAATGTGCCAAAGAAAAGAAATCTATTGCAACCAAAAATCACATGCTGAATTTTCCATATAGTTTATTTTCTTTTAAAGTTTGCAAAAGAACCCTTAGATGTTTTTCATTCTCCTTTTCATTTTTAGAAAATACCAAAATGTCATCAATAAATACAACGAAATTTTTTTCCAAGAACTAATGAAATACTCCATTATTAAGATTCATGAATACAGGAGGTGCATTAGTTAATTCAAACAACGTAACAACAAATTCATAATGCCCATATCTAGTACGAAAGGCTATTTTCGGGATGTCATCCTCATTCACCTTCAGCTGATGGTATCCGGATCTCAAGTTAATCTTGGAAAAGTAATGAGATCCCTAGAGCTGATCAAATAAGTCATCGATATGAGGCAGATGATACTTGTTTTTAATAGTGATGTTATGGAAATCTCTATAATAAATGAAAAGTATCATAGAACAATATTTCTTTTTAACAAACAAAATAGGGGCTCCCTATGGTGAAGTTCTAGGGCGAATGAATCCTTTGTCAAGAAAATCCTGCAACTGATTTTTCAATTCATGAAGTTCTATTAGAGCCATACGATATGGGGATTTTGAAATTGGCTTATCATATAGAACTAAGTCAATTTTGAATTCGACTTCTCAATCAGGTATGACACAGAGTAACTCATCAGTGAAAACATCAAGGTATTCATTTACCACTGGAACATCATTAATTTGAATAGTTCCCTTGTTTTCAACAATATGAGCAAGATAACTTTCATTTCAATCTTTCAGTAGTTTCTTAGCTTCCTGATATGTTATCAATTGTATGAGTTCATTCATGTATACAAACTAAAAATCTTTTTGAAAAAAACATATTTAGATCTATAGTCAATCTTAGCATGATAATTAGAAATCCAATCCATCCCCAAAATAACATCAAACTCAACAAAGGGTAAAACAACAAGGTTTGTAGGTAAATTCATTCCACAGAATAAAATAGAAATATTCTTATAATTCCTCTTTTTTACAACATTTCCCCCTACTGTTTTAACAACAAGTTCATGTCTCATTTGTTGAGGTGATATTTCCAATTTACCAAAAAATTTCTCAGAGATGAAGGAATGTGTAGAACCCATATCAAAAAAACTTTAGAAACATCTAAGTGAACAAAAAAAGTACCTAATACAACTTCATTGGATGGCCTGACATCTGCTGACGTAGTCTCAAAGGATCTCACTACACCTTTTTTCTTATAGTTTGGATTATTTGCATCATTCATATCTCTATTTGGGCAGGAATTTGCATAATGACCCATCTCACCACATTTAAAACACTTTACAGTCTTCTTATCAGGATTAGTCATTGGATCATTTTTGTTACAATCTTGGTCCATATGTCCAAACTTACCACATTTAAAACACTTCCCAGTTTTGCTAAGACATTCCCCAGGGTGCTTCTTACTACACTTTTCACAAACTAGAAATTGGATTTTCTTACCATCAGATTTATTTGGTTGATTCTTACCCATTGCTTGACAACTTGACCTCTTCTTCTCTTTGTTTCCAAAATGCATGTGATCATCAGAAAACTCCATCTCTACCCTCTCAGCACATGAGAAAAGTTTCTCATAACTTTTGAATTCATGGGAGCCAACTCCCTTCGATACCTTTGCTTCCATCCTGAGTAAAAGTGGTTGATTTTTCTATCAAGATCCATAATAATATTTGGAGCATACCTCACCAGTCGGGTGAAGTTCGCTTCATACACAGCCACTGAATCTTCCTCCTTCTGTTTCAATTCAAGGAATTGCTTCTCCATTCTTAGTCACACCACCTTATGAAAATATTATTCAAGGAAAATACTTTTAAATTCATCCCTCTCTAAGGAATCAAAATCATCTCAACCCATGATATTCCTTACCATTGACCACCACTGATCAGATTCCCCTTCAAAATGATAAATGGAAAGAATTAACTTTTTATTGTCTGAACGTCCCATAACATTGAATATCTTTTCAAGGGATTTGATCCATCCTTCAACTGCTACTCAGTCAGAAGATCCATTGAATGCAGGAGGATGTTGTCTCATAAAATGTTCCACTACTGTCATGTTCTGTTGTGGTACCTCTATTGGTTCTCTTTCATGGATTCCACCACCATTTATTGCCTGTGTCATCTGATCCCTTACTGTCACAAACTGCTCGGTTCCAATCCCTACCATTCTGGGCTGTAGTTCTGGAAGGATGTCATTCTTTCAGTGCCTCTCCTCTTCATAATCCTTGTTCCTTCTGCGGACAACCATTCTGAACAAACCTGTCTTAGATGAAGCAAAATGGTAGTCTTTAAATTCTAAAACATTTCAAATTAAACATATAGTGAAAATCATTTATGATATTCTATTAACATCACCCTAACCCCTAAATTATCGAAACCATACTCTGATACCAACTATAAGGACTCGGCCTTATTACATACCTAAACTTGATTTTAGTAAAGAAAAAACTTCATTCATAATTGAGGATCTTTTAATGTTTAAATATTTATAGAATTAGGACAATACATTCATAACATTACACATTATTGTAGAGTTAATACCATAAAAACAGTTTCTATTTTTTTTCAAAATATAAAACATTAAAATATAAAACAAGACTCCTTGACAATTCTTCAACATTTAACATGGCTTACTTCATTGTCTTACCCATCCATTAACTTGTGAAAATAATTTAAAAACTTGGTATGAGCACAAAATCTTAATAAGGGATGGGAAATAAGGAAAGATCACATTAGTCCATGAATAGTCGTAATGTATGAAAGCATTATCAAAAGACATTCTTGTCACCCATATATGCTTACTTTGTGTAACATGAGATTTACACAAGATCCACAAAAAACATGAGAACATAAATATAATCATAAATTTATCTTGGGGAATTACTTACAAAATCTTGTAACCATTCTTGTCTACCTTTTAACTTGTAATCCTCATGACTACCTTACTTTGTGTAACCATCGTAGTTACACTTGGAGAAACCACGCGACTGACCTCCAACTTACTCATACCCAATGAATTGGAGGGAGATATAGGGTTTATGGAACAAAAAAGGAGTATGTATATATAATTTAAATACAAATAATAAAACATAATATAAACATAACCCATCACACAAAAAATTTAAATAGAACATAATTAATGAAGTAGAAGGTTAAACCAAAGAATGGAAATCGGGTTAAGAATTCCCTTAGCTTGGGTTTGTCTTACTTAAAACTTTTTTAAACATCCTATATAATGGTTAAAAGTGTGTTATTAATAGTTTACAAAAATATTTTCATGTTTATAACATCTTATATTATCATTTCATAAATCATTTCACCTTTGAATTGTTAGTATTTTGTTCTTGCACTGTTTTGGTTGAGTTCCTTACATGATTTCCATGAGTGGTTCATGATGGATGTTCTTATTGAATGGAAGTAAAAATCTAGAATTGGAATGAAATGGTATTTACATATTTTCAGTGCCATAAATTATACCATTTATCATTTCAATGTTTTATATGAGGATGATTCATAAGTTTAAACATTAATGTTGTTCGGTAAGATCTTTTAGTGGTTCTTTGATAACAACAACCTCAGTTTGTCTTGTAATTTATAACCATGAGTAAAAAACAATTACAGTACCATGTATGAGACATAATAAATATATTATAAACTGGTTCAATCATAAAAATGGTTTGATGAACAAACTTGAAGGAATTAATGCAAATTAAAATCACATTGTCCACGATGTCTGTAATTCGACACATCACGGGCAATATTTTAATTCCTTGAATAAGTGTGGGAGGAGATAAATAATGATGATGAATTATGAATGAACATGAGAGAATATTTAATATTAAGGATTTTAGAGTTTTCATGCCTCTTGGTTAGGAGGAGGTCGTGAAAGAATAATAAAATAAAGGAATCTTAAAATAAATGAAAACTTGATAAATTTCTCATGAAAATTCGGCACCCTAACGACATCTCTTAAAATTTAATAAAAATAGTTTGATGAGAGGAAGATGATATCTAATCATTCATAAATAATTTCTACAGTAAGGGGGTGTATTTAATGAAATATCCCATCATAATCCAAAGTGAATAGAAGAGAATAACATAAAAAGAATGGAAAGGAAGAAAATAAAAGGGGATGTTTACCTCTTGATATCTTCTCCTTGAGATCCTCCTTAAGGGATTTGGTTTTGGTCTTTTGGTGTGACCATCAGCTCTAGGACGTGGAGAAGAAGTTTGGGGAGGGAATTTTGCCGAAATTAGACAATGCACAAGGCTTGAGAGGTGTGGGAGGAAGAGGGGAGTGAGGGCGGTATTTATAGTGGAGGAGAGGGGGTATTTTTCATTATTTTAATCATTATTAAAATATCTTTTCCCAAGAATATGAATAATCTTAATTCATGTGAACCCAAATAGTAATAATGGCATGTGATTTCGGACCAAGTGGGCTTAAATCATCCTTGCATCACTTATGATGTAGTAAATCAAGTATTTATCATTTTTCATATTTTATCTTATTTTACTATACATAAAAAATTCTTGAATTTCAAAAAAATCCCAAAAATTTACCCTGACCATTTTTTGATGTGTAGAATTCAAAAAATAATGTCCATTTTTGAAAAAAAAATTCTAAATAATATTAAATTAATTTTTAAATAAAATCATACATAATTAAAAAATTAACAGTTCTAATTCTAAAACTACTTCTTTATCACAATAAAAAATTAACGAAGATATTATTTTCTTCTACCCTTAAGAAAATAAAATCATAATAAAATATACTATTCATTAGGGTCATATTACTATTCATATTACTCTTCATAAGGGTATGTTACTATTCACGAAAAAACATGTTGGTTCCAATAGACTCCAAATAACATACTGAACACAATTATAGATGACAGTTTCTTGAAATTCAAAACATATAAGTGGAAAAGTTATGTTTTAATGGCTAGTTAAAAAAATCTTCATAGAAAAAAGTTCCATGCATTTCTATTTATTTATATAAAAACTTGTGGTGTTACACTCAAAGAAAATATGTGGAACTTCAGAATAGGGTGTAAGTTGTTAAAAATAGGAAATCCTATGATTTCAAAATTAATGAGGAAGAAGTCATAAGATTTGGGACATGATTATGTGTACCATCTGATCTAGAGATAAAGAATGAGATATTGAATGATGCACATAGCTAAACCTTCTCTATCCACCTGAGAAGCACAAATATGTATCGAGATCTCTGAGAAAACTTATGGTGGGAAAATATAAAGTGGGAGACCATTACCATGGACTTTGTCACTGGAATTCCATGGACAGCTGGAGGAAATAATGAAATATGGGTCATTGTGGATCATCTTACAAAGACAACTCACTTTATTGTGGTTTGAGAGGACTTCTCATTGGAGCAACTTGCACAGATTTACATCAAAGAAGTGATAATGTTGCATGGAGCACAAATCTCTATTGTATCTGATCACGATCTAAGATTCACCTCGATGTTCTAGAAAAATCACCAACATGCTCTATGAATTGAACTAAACTTTAGTACAACCTATCATCCTGAAAGAGATGGCCAATCTGAGCAAACTATTTAGACACTAGAAGACATGTTGAGAGAATGTTCTATGGAATTCAAAGGAGTATGGGACCAACATCTTCCACTTATTGAATTCTCCTACAATAATAGTTTCTACTCGAGCATCCGAATGGCACCATATGAAGCCCTTTATAAGAAAAGGTGCACAACACCGGCATGTTGGGATGAAGTCAGTGAGCGTAAGCTGCTAGGACCTGAAATGGTTGAAGAAATAATGGAGAAGGTGAAAACCATTCAGCAGCATATCAAGGCAGCCTAGAGTCGATAGAAGAGTTATGCAGATAATCGTCGATGAGAGCTTGAGTTTGAAGTTAAAGGCATGGTATTTTTACACATATATCCATGGAATAAGGTTGTGAGGTTTGGGAAGAAAGGAAAGATAAGTCCCAGGTACATCGGCCCCTTTAAGATCCTTGATCGAGTTAGAGCTGTGGCCTATCGACTGGCACTTCCATATACCATGTCAAAATTACATGATGTCTTTCATGTATCCCTCTTAAGGAAGTACATTCAGACCCTTCACATGTACTCTCTTCAGAGGTGGTACAGTTGGAGGATGATATCTCTTACAATGAGCAGCCAGTGAAGACCTCGGATCACAGGGACTATATTCTACAAAAAAAGACTAATCCTCTGGTCAAGGTACTATGGTGAAACCATAAGTATGAAGAGGCAACATGGGAACTGGAGGAAGCGATGAAAGAAAAGTACCCCCACCTATATTTGGCCCAGAATGTAAAATGAAATTTCTAGGCTGAAATTTATTAAGGGGGAAAGAATATAACGACCCAATGATTATCAATGGAAATTTCCTTCTTATAAATATGTCATAAAATTACATAGAAACACAACATGTAGAACTACTATGTGCTAAGTGACTTTTAAACATAAGATTTTCACTTCTGTGTTTGGAATTTCGAAAATCAGAAATACACGGTTGCAATCAATATGTTATTTGGAGTCTGATAAGAAAAACATAATTTTTGGTGAATAGTAACCTACCCTAATGAATAGTAACATACCCTTATGAATAGAGATATAGCCTAATGAATAGTAACCTTACCTATGATAGTATATAAATATTATTCAAGTCGAAATTATGATATACCTATATTTTAGAATGAGTAAATGAATGTATTAAAATTGGTTTTGATAATAAATTATGATTTTAATTAAATATTAAAATAATCACATATAAAATTATTTTTGAAAAATGGGCTTCATTTTTGGATTCTACACATCGAAAAATGGTTAGGGTGAATTTTTGAGATTTTTCTAAAATAATTGAATTTTTGGTGAATAGTAAAAATACGATAATTTACAATAAATGCTAAATAATGGATTTATTGAGTCATTGATGATGTGAGGCAGATGTAAGACCACTTGGTTCGGTATCACATGATAAAATTACTATTCTTGGTCAAGGAAGAATCATTATTACTTTTCTTTTGGGGAAATAATAAATTAATGTATTTTATATTGAGAAATCCCAGCTCTCCTCCACTATAACTCTCCTCACTCTCTCTTCTATTCACTCATATGAAGCCTTTTTCATAGCCAATATTAAACAAAATATCTCCCCAAGATCCTCCCCAACGTCCAAAATCTCATTGACTCTTCAGAATACCAAAACCTCTCCCCTTAAGAGGTTCTTAAAGGAGGAAGTCTCAAGAGGTAAATTCCTCTTTCCCATTTCTTCTTTTCTTTTAGTTTCTTTCCTCACATACCTTCACCCAAATAGTATAATAACTCCAGTAACATACCTGTACTGGAATTTTTTCAGGCTAATTGGATGTTTTATTATCTTCTCTTTTTTACCCACCTTTTATTTGAAAGGAATGAAAGCACCATTTGAGATGTGCTAATTTAACACATTCGAGGACATCGATTTATCATTTTCTATTATCATCATTAAATCTGTTCATGAACCCAATTTTGTTATGGTTGAACTAGATTATATATATGTAATATATCCTATTTTTATTCTGTAATATTTTTGTACAAATGGTATTAAGTTATAAATCAAAACATGTTCTTTGTAATCAAACCCACCGATTAACAGAAACGGTTGTCACTATGGTTTTATATAATAGATCGACTCCACTCTAAGTAACAAAATTAAATTTAAAGCCACGTAATCTCTTGTATGTTCAATAATATAATATAACTTCAATTCTGGACAACCACTTTTATCTTACATGTTTATTCAAACATAAATATAAGTGAACCGGTCATTAAAATCAACTAAACAAATGAGCGCGAACAGTGAAATTGAACCTCATAACCAATCAAAACGGTTATGAATAAACATAAAATGATTATACTAAAAAAATTAAATATAGAAGTTGTTACTGAATTATTAATGAATAAACCTAATTTGTTTATTCATGTCGTTAATAACAAGTGGAGAACACCAATGGATTTCAGGAAAGGGATCCTCTCCATTTCTCTCTTAATCAAGATTGGCTTATATGCTATGCTTTTTATGTGTAATCCCAAAAAATGGTGTATGTTTTTTTCACATACTAAATACTGAATTAATTTTTTATAAGTGATGAGAAACCCTTTATCCCTCTCATCAGTCCCTCTTAGTTACACTCGATACCATGTCGATAAACCGTAATGAATTCTACCCGAACTTCTTTTATTCCTTCGGGTTGATCTATCTTTCTTTTTACAAAGATGTTGTTGTCTTTTATCCTTATGTAAAAATTATAAATTATGTTTATATGCTTCAAAATCATGTTTTAAGATCCATCTCCCATTCTTTTTCTAGGATATACATTCTTTTAATTGAATCTCTCCTCGATACTTCCCAATAAGCACACTCGTTTTAAGGGATCTTCCCGAATTATTACCCAATTTCAAGTGTACTATATCCTCTATTTTAAGACACCATTGTCTTTATAAAATAAGTACTTTTATTATGAAAACCTTCTTGGTTCACTTATGGTTTTATATAAATGGTTGTTACCTTTTCTATTTTTAAAATCTCTATAGTATTTTTCTCAAAACCGTACAAAATATATTAATGCTAAAATTTAAAAAATACATTTCTTATAAGTTCTCAATCTATTTTGACATAATGTACCATGATATATGTCTATTTAACGTCCATGTATGTTCTAATCACTTTCTTTCATGGACACGTTCATGATACACTCATTGGTTATGCTTTATGCCATGATTGTGGTACCCAATTCTTTCCATGGGTTCCCTTATATTTATGTATGGTTGATTATGTATAATTATTTATGTGGCTAGAATATTAATGACAATGTTGAGATGGGTGCGCCCAGATAGCACTCCAATGTATTGGGTAAAGTTAAGTCTCATGAGATGCAATGTGAAACGGGATTGGCGATTAGCCTTGACCCGTACTAAAATGGGAAACAGGATCAGTGGTTAGCCTTGACCAATACTAAAGAAATGTCTTATGATTCTGCTACATTTATATGATTCCATGTTTATATGATCCCATGATTATATGATATTATTTCATATGTTACATGCTTTGTTATCATTATGTCATGCCTCTAAACTCATGTGGCTAAGATGTATCTTTATGTTCATTCGCTTACTTGGATTTTTAGCTCATCCCTTTGTTCATGTGTTCCCTAGGGTACCCTATACAGATATAAGGGATCAAAGAAAGTTAGGAGGTCATTATGGAGACTAAATAAAGAAGTGTTTTTAGCCCTATTTTTTATGTCATATACACATAGTCTTCCAAGACACTAGACTTAACGATCCTTGGCTAGTACTCTGATGATTAATTATGCTTAAAATCATTATTGATATATGAAAATGGCATGGGTCACCATAAAATATTCACGGTTTCCTCCACGCAGCCCCCTACTTCTCACTATCATGTCCTACATGGTTCTTCATAACTATGCTGCATGTCTTGCATGGATTATACTAACCATGAAACCTGTCTATTTTTTCTAAAAAGCAGGGTTCTAAGCTCTGAATAATCCCCAAACACCTCTGATACACCATTGATCTCATTGGTACTTAAATTAGACCATAAAAAATGAACTAGGTCAAAATTAAAAATATATATACCTCATATAAAATCTAGGTTCTTAAAATCTATCACTAAACACTGATCATCCAAACCATGGAGATAATCATATCAATTTTCTCAAGATCAATCCCAAAGAATTCCCACACCACCTCAAAGTTGGCTATCATCAAGTGACATGTGAGAAACATGAAACCTTTTTAGAACTCTTTCCCCACAGTATGGAAAGATCCAAGAACTACAAAATAATCTCTAATCTCAAGCCTTACACATGAACCATATTTGGATATAGAAAACAATTTGTAGCACCTATATCAAACAAAGATATCACCATTGAAGATAATATAAAAAGAATACCTCTAAATGTAGTTTGACATAATTAGTCTTCCTCAATCACAAACTCTACAATATATAATCATCTAGTCTTATCCATATGAACATCTCCCTTATCATGAGGATTTAACCCAACACCCTTGGAAAAATTAGTATAATCCTATGATCCCTAGGTGAATGTGGATCCAACCTTACTACCTTGGGAAATCAAGTCGCAAAAAGGATTCAGATGGCCAGTCTCACCACAATAATGAAAAGTAGTGGGAACCTCTAGAAAATTTGGATGTTATGACCTGCCTTCCCACACTACTAAAAAATTATCTTCTAATATCCAGAAAAACTCTTGAAACTAATCTTCAATAAAACTAGCTACCTTTACCCTTCCTTTTATTTTTAGAAGGTGTGGCATTGCTAAAAATTGCACCAACTATTACTCCACCCAAACCTATCTTCCCAACTATGTTTTCCTCAACTAAATCTTTTTCCCAACATCCTCCATAAAGTGTATATGGAACAAGATAATCAATATCTATTGAATATCAATCCTCGATCCCAACTCTAACATTGAGCCTTTATATACTCATTAGTGACAAGATCTAATTTCAGATACACCAGCTCAAAAAAATAGGTAGAATAGTCTAGAATGGTATACTCCACCTACTCCTAGGTTTTAAAATTCTAGGTCTTCACCACACATAATGTCTTAGGACAATACTAATGATTAAATATTTCCTAAAATAATTCTAGGTAATTTCTTTATGAAACATATTTTTCACGATGATGTACCAATATCTCCTTCCAGAACCCTTTTGCACGTACGTGGAAAGACACACCATAGATCCCTTGGGTGTCTTTATGAAGTTGAATATGCTTTTAATCCACTCCAGCCACTCCTTAGATTCAGGGGGTTATTTTTCACCATGAAAACATGTGGATGATGCTTAGTGAATTCAGATTCATGACCAACTACATGTGCTAGGTTTTTGAATCCCTTTTGTCCTATAGTTTGAATTGTAGATATTACAGCTTATACCAGAGGGATCCACCAAAGGGTTTTCCTAAAAGAATTATCACAGAACATCCTCTCTTAGATTTGGAAGATCTATTCTAGGAGGAATTGTACAACAAACACAAGACAAAATGAATCATTCATGAGTATATTCCAAAATCATAGGACTAACATCAATTATTCATATCAAATATTTAAAACATTAACAATTAAAAGAAATTAATCATCATACTAATTGATAGAAAACAATTTTAGATGGAAAAATCCATTTAAATAAAATTCTCATATAATTTAGTCAAATGAACTCAAAATAGAAGCCTCAAACATGGTAAAAGTTTTCCAAACACCCATGGAAACTTGAGTCGAGACACAAAAGTGAGTTGTTCAAGCACACTATCACACTTAATACCTGAATTTTTATGGTCCAAAATCTTATACACATAATACATAAAGACAAACCCATAAAGCATTAAAAAAATTTAGATTGAGCTTCCCTTTGATACCCAATTAACAAAGACCAAACCAATTCAAAAAAACAAGGAACCAGAGTCTACCCATCATGGTGCGGTATAATACTGATAATGGAAACAAGTCTTTAATATAACAAAAACAACTCATAAAATAATTGTAAAGAAGAAGAAGAAAAAGATACACCCAGATCCAAAAAAACCAATATAAACAGACTAAACTAGAAAAGTATGAAATAAAGAAGACCAACAAGTCTCCCTGGAAAACACTTCACATCCAAACCATCTTATAATGAAGTTAATAATAATAAGAAAATCCAACATTCCAAAATTTTTCATTGCCTAACCTTGATCTTGAAATATAATATCTACAACCAACCAAATGAAAAAATTTGGTGTGAGAAACAAGAACAATATTCCACCACCAAAAAATCTATTAATGGTTTAATAGAAATAATGAAATAGTTCTATATTTTAAAACAATTTTTTTACAAATCATTTTCATAAATATAAAGCCATTTGTAAATCAATTTTCTTTGGTTTTCATAAATGCCTTTCATATTTAAAAATTTGAAAATTTGAAAAGTAGAAGGGATTAAAGAAGAAATATTATCCACACATAAAATGGTATGAGAGTAAAGACATATTAATGAAATAACAATTAGGGAAAGTCATGTGATACAAAATCATATAAAAACATGTGTTCAAAAATCCATGACATAACCCTTCACGTGACAAACATTACATAAATAAAAGAGCACTGTGTATTAGGACCTAGAATATGGTAATATGTAATAAGCATAAACTAAATCATGAACTAAGCCTATGTTGGTACAAACCAATATAGAGTACTTCTACAGTCCATTGATATCCCCGATGTAATCCCCAATGGTTCCCCAAACACTAGAGCCACCTATGCCTCTTTTTTGACATACCCAAGGATCAGAATGTGCCAAGTATGTCAAAACATATTTGAAATACCTGATCACAATTTGTAAAATATTTTCAAATCATAGAATAGACTATTTGGTTTTTGAATGACGCTTTCCAAATCAAAACTACTATTTAATCTATTAATCAATCACTTGGTGTGTAAAAACCATTTTTAAAGAAACCCACTTTAAAAATGATTATCTTTCAAAAATTAACTTGAAAACTACAAAGAAATTTATTTAAATGATAAAACCAAATGAATTTTATAATAATGAATGAAGATTCATAGAACTAAACCATTTTCTAGAAATATCTACCTCAATAATTATGGAACCCTATCCACTATTGACAAGAAATATTAGAAAAACACAAATCATCCTTCTTAAGAAAGGGCACAATAAGAAACTAAAAAGGGTCGATAGGGAAAACCAATTAGTCCTAAATATTAACCACAACTACTATCAATGCAAAATATGTGACCAAAAGCAAAAAGAAATAAAATTATTCTTACCTGGAGGGATGAACTAAAACCACAATGATGATCAATCATTATTATTTTTTCGAAATGGGTGGAGATGTCAAAAATCACCAAAATCACTTAGGGGTTCAAGAAGGATGGATTTCGACTCAATTAAACATAAATTAGGTGTGTAACAAACTTAAAATTGATGGTATTGATTATTACATGTAATGTATTATTTTAAACGATGTGTAATTCCATGAATTAAAAAGATTCTGAAAAATGCGTCGCCTTTAAAAAAAATATTGACATTGACCAATACATGAAATGAACATGGTTCAGGGTGTGTAAACCACTCATGACCTAAATTTATTCATGGATTCTTTTTGAATACTAAAACTGAGTGTGAAATCCCATTACAAAAAAATGTAAAATCCAAATAGACAGCGCTTCACCCCAATTTTGTAAAAATCCTCAAACAAAAATGAAACAAAAAACTAAGAAAATAGAATACCTGATGAAAGGTAATAGGGTGTTATATATAAATATTTATCACAAAATTTATTCTCTTTATATATTAAATTGAAATATATCAGGATTATATCAATGAAAATATTATATTTATGCATATACTAATTTTCTTTTTATATGAATCTGTTATAGAATGCTTGAGATGGTATTCAGGAAATTGATGGGTAAAGTTTTTGATATAAGATAGGTTTAATTATTTACATGATTTCATAAAAAAATTCCCTTTTCCTGAAGAATCTAACTATAAGATTTCCATGACTTCATATACACCATTACCATTCATATGGGATGGTCCTGTAGTTTACATAATTTTTTTATTACTTCACCATGGATTATGAGATAGAATAAAAAAAATATACATTGGTTTGGAACCTCTTGATATTCAGAGTTATTCATATAACTATTTTTTTATATATTCTATTTTTTAGTTTTCACCAATCTTTGATTATTTTTTCGGAAAATGGATTTATTAGTGTATATGTAAAATATTGGGAAACATTATATAATGGTTTTGGTATTAGAGTGAAGTAATTTAAGAATAATCTTTGGTAAAACATGAGAATTTAGACCATATTAAGGATTTTTGATTTTACTCATATGGCAAGAACTGGGTTTTGGGATATTGACTGGGGTTGGGGAAGAAATTCTGTAGTATGAAGAAAACCATGCCACAACATAAGGGTAACATGATGTGGCGAGGAGATACTTCAGATTAAGAATATTAGTGTCGGTTTATGGTCCCAAAATATCACAAGGGAAATAATCTATGATTTTTTTGAATAATAATAAATATTTTTAGGATATGATAAAAATTTTGGTTTGGTGATGGGTTACACCAAAACATGATCTGTTGAACTATGATGGGTTTAAAATAGGGTAGTGTTTCATTATATCATTGATGGATTATAGTGTGAATCCCTATCAATGTAGTGAGTTGTGTCATGATGAGATGGATCAATCTATAGAATGACCATAAGTAGTTAAGTTGAAGTTTTATTTGTAATTAATGGAGGTAGTTTCACCATGAACCAAGGGCCTATTCCATGAGGCATGTCCTTAGAAATGGAATTATAATATTACCCTGATGGATACATCATGATACATCATATGTATATATTTTTTAAATATTAATTCATTGTTTTTTATTAAATGTTAAATAAGGTATTATCTTCATTTTTTGGAAATTATCTAGAAGCAAATTCCAAATATTTGTCCTGCTCTCTCAGGATTCACTTCTCCCCTAAATTTGATTTTAATTATTTGTGAATGGATTCGAGTTTCATTCATAATAAGGATAAACTACATGGATTTTTACTAGGGTTTTTTATTTGAATCAATTAGATATGAATTGGTTTGTGATTCTCAATGATTACTGTATAGCTAATTTTGGTAGTTTTCTCAAAGTGATTTCTTATGTTACACATATGTTTGCATGCTGTGTAATTTTTTAGAATAGGTAAGGTCATGTAAGAAATGAATAATAGAGAAACATGTAGTTTCTTTTGTTTTTGAGATATTAATATGATTAGTCTTACGTGATAAATGATTGGTTTGGCCGATTAGTTATTATATTTCTTGGATCACAAGTTTTACCCATTGGGGGACATGATTCGTGCATTGTAGATGATGTTACTTGGGATGTGATGGTTGATGAGTTTCCATGGGAATGTGCTAGGTGTAAATTTTGTTTATAGGGGTGGTATTGATCTATGGTGACGAGGTGACATGTTTTGCAGGTGATACGGAGATGGTATTCTACATTATTAAGGGCAGTGATGGAGACTAAAAATATTATAGATTTATGTTGTTGGTGATTGCTGATCACTATGAGAATGAGGCTGTTAAGATAACGTGAACACAAGATAGGGAACATGATTTGTTTTTTACGTCTGGTTATTGGGGGTATCCTCTAAATATATGAGTAGTTTTGGGGTGGTGATGTTGAATATCTTTTAAGAGGAAGGATAAGTAGTAGGTGGGTATGATTTGGGTGGTGGTTAAGTTCAATATATTGAATTGGTTTTACACTATATATGGGAATCAATAGGATATTGTGTCTATGGTTGGTATATTGTATTTATCATGTTGTTAATTCAACTATTTGAATGAGAAGTGATCCATGATAGTACTTGAGACATGGGATAGGGGTGTACCTTCAGGGTGATGTATATGCAATAGAATAGTTATTTTTATTAGTGATTAGAGTGTTAAATTGAGTGAAATGGAATTGGTTGGAAAGTTTGGGGGCCTCTAGTGTAACATACTATGGGTGCCTCATCCCAATCTTGCACTAGTTAGAGCACGTAAATAAGATTACCTATGGATGGTTTATCATAGTGTTGCATGGGGTTTTCTTATTTTTAGTTAAAATTTAATACACTTGTCATACAATCATATATGTATGGATTTTATCTTAGGATATAGTTGATGATAGATTATTGAGTTTGTTCGCAATTCAGATATGATCCATCCAAGGTGCAGACAAATGTTTGGATTCATGGCTCAAGAATGGGTAAGGGATCATCATTAGAAGCTTAGTATAAAGAGATGAAGATGGTGTAAGGGATGGATGTCTTGTCCCATAGCTTGATTGGGTGGATCCTTGGTGATGAGTTAGGGATTGTATTTTTATATTTTTTGGACCTATTGTGTATTCTCAACCTACTTGTTATCTTTTCTTTTTCCTTATAAATGAATTGTTAATTTATTTATACATTATGTATTGAATATGGCATATTAAAATATATTTTGTTGTTTTATATCATGTTAGATGGTATACCATTTTTATTATATTGTTATTCAATTATTAATGGTTTTAATTTCATAAGTTATAGTCTGTCCACATTCACCCCTTAGGCCCTCACTATTAGTTGACAACCATTGGAATATGAGGAAGTGTACATGAGGTTAATGGGTCTTTTTCTTGAGTGACATTCAGGTGGTTCGAGATAGGGATATTATATATTTCTTAATGATTCATGTGTGATTTAATACACAGTTTTTGGTTCACTATAGTACCATTCCAAATCAGTTTACAATGAACAATAGGTTGTTAACCATTTTTCAGAATCAAACTAAAATGGAATAACTGAGACAAAATGTCCATTGATGTTTCCATGTAAGTTTTTAACATAAATAACCTAAAAGAAACAACTAATTATGTATCTACTCAATAAGGAAAAAATTTGTGTATGCATCAACATGTGTATTAATTTACATATGTATAATAAAATAATTTCATATACAGTCAATGAAAATTGAAATAATTGAATACATAAATTCTTATAAAAATGAATTGATTATAATGATAAAGTCTCTATACTTGATGGATTCATACTGACGCAACCCTTCCTTGAGATTAGTACTTAGAATCAATGATGACATAGTTAGGAAAACCATGATTCCATTCACAATGAATATAACATATGATAGTTAGGGTATAAAACCCATCCCATGGGAATGTTAAAGTGTATACTATATTTAAGGAACTATTAGCCTAACCCATGGAAAAAATGAAGGTGTATAATACAGTTTGCGCACTAAAACCCCATCCAATTGTAAAAGATGATAAAGTAGGATCAATTAGGGAATTACAACAAGTTCACAAGCGTTACCTACTTTAGAAAATTTTAATAATAATAAATTAATCAAAACTGAACCAACCATATATATCAACATGCTCAATATAGTAAACTAATAACAAGTTCAACATATTAATGAAAGAGCTATTCCCATGTAGATACTAAATTATAGTAGCTATTAGAATTAATGAAATAAATAGACACATGTTTATTTATGATAATCGATTAACACATCAATAAATCATGATTTGATATTACATATAAACATTGAATTTTCCAAGGTAAATCCAAGGGTAATGAATTGTAGTATTCTAACAAGATTAAATGAAATTGGAAAAACATGACACAATCCATGAACTATAATATTATTGGTGATGTTATAGTAACAAGTTATCTTAAACATAATCTATGATACGAATGATAATAGGTGTGAGCCAGTAGTATATTCTGTTTTTTACTAAGTAAGGTATTAATTATAACCAATGTAAAATTTTAAAACCTAAAAAATCACAAGATGATGATTGATAAATTATTTCAATAAATATATTCTAGGACTAGAGTTATTTAGTTTATTGGGAATCCTTTATTGAAACTTTACATTACGAAATATATTTAATTTAATTTTAGAACCTGTATATTAATTTGTTGTGACGAATAAAGAGTATTGAAAAATAAAATATTTTAAGAAAAAAATTTCAAAGGAAAAATATGTACAAAATATTATTTTTTATAAAATGATGTTATTTTTGTAAAATCATGTCAAAAATCAACATTTTTATAATCTAGAACTAGTAATTGTACAAAACTATATGTTAGCATTTAAAAAACATGGAAGACTTAGACCCAACAATTTCTTCCCAAATAGTTAACACACATATTATATCTTTATTGATTCAATAAGTTGAACAAATGTTATGTATCAATAATGAATTATAATTTATTTTGGTTATAGTGTGAAGAAATGAACTTACATAATAAAACCATAAAAGGATCCTAAAAGTATGTTTCTATAGAAAAACAACCTAATAAAAGTTAATCTTAAGGATTGATTTTATGTTTTGTAGAATTCCAAAAGTACCATTATTATCGGTATAGATCTACAATTTTATAAAGAATTATCAATCCTTATGTTTATATGTAATTATGTCTAAAACCATAAAGTATTATCTACATACTATACAAATGAACAAAAAAATAAAATTGAATATATTTCCTGCTATACATGTTTATATAAATAAACTAATACAATAAATCATTAGAAAAAATTAACCATACTCATTGAGGTTTTATATTAACATGAATTGTTAAGGGATAATAAATAATAAATATTACACAAAACCACAATAAGATTTGATAAAAAACAATAGTAAATTAATAATATAACATATTCCAAATGAAACCCCATTGAAAATGATCTAATTTTTATATAAAATTATAATTGAAACACTATTAATTCACAATTTTAAGAAACAAGGTTTATAGTTTATTATTATTTTAGAAAACAATTGTCACAGATGTCACATTAATAGGCTATAAATTCACTAGAAGGGTTGAGGTCACCTACCATAACTATTTGAGAGCATTAGAATTTGTAATTATCCAAAAGTCATAATAAAACAAATACTATATGTACATGAAATTTATCAAAATAAAATTCCATAAGAAAAATACCCCAATTAATGTCCACCATAACCAAATAATAAAAAACTCTTAAGAAAACATATAATAGGAAATGTAAAAGTAATCCCAAATTTATGAAAACCTAAAAACCCAATTAACATAACAATACCATCACTTAATATCACCCTAAAATCACAAAATAAATAAAATAAATTACATTTAAATAAACTCATGATAGAAAAATAATGGTAATAAATCAACCCAATATAGATTCCACGAGACAAATAAATCGGAAGACCTAGTTTTGGAATTGTTTCCCCTTTCTAAGGTATGTTCATAAATAAAAAACCTATCTAAAATTGTATAATTAAGAGGTTAAGGAAGGGTAAATGGATGAAACTATTATATTAGAATTTTTAAAATAAATTTGGAATGAAAAAACCTTAGGGAATCCTTGAATCCTGAATAAAATAAAGGTAAGCGACAAGATTAAGAAAAAACCAATGATGGGATGTTAGATGGAAAAAATAAATATGGTTCAAAGAGATTCCTAAATGGTTTAAAGGAATTGTAGTAAATGAATAATTTTCATTTTCCTTAAAAAAATAGGACTTGGATCTAAAAATAATTTATTATATAGTCATCAAATACTAATCATGCCATCATGAATATATACCACAATGCACAACCTTATTGGGTACCAAATGCCACCTGCAATTCTAAATTGTCTGTGGTACCACCTCTGGTTGAAACCTAAACTCTATAACATCCCACAAACCAAAAATCATTTCCAAAGACACCTATTATTCCACCCTCACAATTCATAGTTAAAATTAAAATTCCAAATTAAAAAAAGTTTCTGTAAATCCAAAAAAGAAAATAAACCTCCATTCCATCACCCAATTTTTCAAGAAAAACTAAAAACCCTATTTAACTAAATCACAAATGACACATTCCATTTGAAAATCCCCCCCATCATACTTTTCATCCACATGAATCCAAACTAAGAATTCACTTACAAAATCATGGCATTAATACATCTATATGTCAATGCCAATACTTTAATATATATCCCAAATCTTCTAACACACCTGTGATGTATAAATCTAAATTTAATAAATTTTTAACACCCATATGGTAGACCAACCACTTCAATGAATGATGTATCCTAAATAATTATCATTTATACAATATTAGATTCCATAAAGTTAATCAAATTTATATATAGTAGGAAATTATAACATCTAAAATATGTTCCAACAATAAAATTGAAATACATATTCTGATCATTCTATAAGTTCCAATTTAAATTCTCCAAAATCAATTGAAATCCCTTAATATGTTATAATTATAATATCACAAGGTTTGATAAGAATCCAAAAATTCTCAAAACATCATTGACTATGTTTCCCCCACTTCTACATAACTCCCAACTATATTAATTATCTATGATTTACCTTTCCCTATCCCACCAATAAGTTTTAATTTAATAAAACAAATTCCAGTAAAAATAGTTTCATCGATTGTACATTATAATTTTAGAATTATAGGAAAATATCATTTATAAAAACTTTTATTTTTTGAAAATCCATGTTCAATTTCACTTTAAATTAAAAGAACACATATTTTTCATCTAATATTTTCATGTTTTAATAACATTTTTTTAGATTGAATATTTATTTCAAATTACATAACAATATTTCATTTCAAAATCACTAAATTTAAAAAATAATATCATTTTAAATTAAATTTAATAAAACAACTTCAAAATTTCATTTCAATAAAAAGGAATCACATTCAAAAATTTATAACATTTAAAAACTGATTCCCATTAAAAAATAAGAGTATACTACATTTTTATTTAATTTTAATCACTAACATATTTCACTTAAAAACCCATAAATTATAACAAGAAATACATGAATACAATATATATATATATATATATATATATCATGCTCAATTAAAAAATCAAATGAATTTAATTAGTACATTATAGAAATGAATTTATAAACAATTATTAGAAATCAAAATTACCTATAAATTATATAAAACATTACCTAATAAATTTTAAATTACCATTCTCAACAAATCATATATGTGAGTGACTTTAATTAATTACACGATACTTCACATAGAGAAATCTATAACATTTAAAAACTGATTCCCATTAAAAAATAAAAGTAGAATACATTGTTATTTACTTTTAATCACTAACATATTTCACTTAACAACACATAAATTATAACCAGAAAGAAATGAATACAATATGTATATATCATGCTCAATAAAAAAATTATACGAATTTAATTAGTACATTAGAAAAATGAATATATAAAAAATTATCAGAAATATAAATTACATATCAATTCTATAAAACATTATCTATTAAATATTAAATCACCATTCTCAACAAAGCATATATGTGAGTGAATATAAATGAAATGAACATTTCCTAGTGTGTCACTTGACTATATGATGCATTGAATGATGCAAGGAGGGGATCTTTGTTGCACCTTATAAATAGTTTAACATGTATTCCCAAAAAAACATTTTAGGTACTTCAAACAATGCCTCAACCATTACCCACATATAGTGCCTAGATCGAGCACCCACTCTCCCATCATAATATATTTTAATTTTGTATCCATGTTGAGAAAAAATTCCCATGGTTTAACCCCAAATAACTAATATCCTATATACTATTTATAAAGTTAAACCCCCATAGAATTTTCATACACAATATTGATACCACTAATTGTGACCCAGATTTAGATATCTGAATAGTACATGAATTAAAATTTCCTTTGATCGTATGGGTGATTATCACTCCTTAGGGAATCAAAAAATCATTGTGGGTCTCAATATAGCATTGGTAATTGATTTACCCAAATTGAATAATATAATATGTCATGACATGGTTCCTTTAATGGACCGACCTATCTCATCCATATACTGGATGTCTCTAAAAAAAGAACTAGAATCCTGTATAATAATTAAACTAAAATATATGAATAGAAAACAGATTACTATATGATGGATTATAATAAATATATATAGATCTAAATTTAATTATGTTGTCCAGAACAAAGAGAACTATATAGAAGAAAAATAAATAAAAAAGAATGGGTGATGTGCCTCAAAACGATTTACAGACAAATAGGAACTCCAAGATTCAAATACCAAGTAACCCTTCCAATTCCTACGACATAAAAGATCAATCTATGATGAATACCAAGACACCAACAGTGCACCAAGAAAAACATAAAATGTAATAAGTGGGAAAAAATTTCCACCATGGTGTCGATTTGGGGTGTGAGCATAAACACTCAGTAAGGAACCACTGATAGTGGATGAACTCCAAATGAATAAACATAATTTACGAATGTCCAAATATAGTCATTTAAATTTATTTTATTCATTTTGTTTTTTAGTTAGTCAAAATACCATTACAATAATAATTTGATAATATATATCGAATCATAATAACTATAATAATCAACTCTTTATACCCACACGTTCCAGATTCAATCTTAATGGTCAAAATATGTGAATACCTAGTTTGGGAAACCACATTTCCAATTATAGTGAATATAGAATAAGTTAGTTAGGGTGTAATGATCATCCCAGGAGGAATGTGAAGGTTTATACCATATTCATGGAACTACTAAACCATCCTTTTTGAATTGTGATGTTTTATACTAGAGTTAGGAACTACTATTATATCATATGGGAAAAATGGAAAGAGTATACTCAATCAGGTAATTTCAACACATCCCTTGAGATGTACCTACTTAATAAATTTTTTATAACAAAAAATGCATAGTAACATAAATATCCCTATTAATATATAAACATGATCTCTATATAAATCACATAACAAGATCAACATATTAATTAATAACCCATTCATGAGTACCGACTCAATAATAGTAACTACTATGCTTAAGGAAACAAATATAGAAATTATTTATTATTCTAAATAAAATTAACATATCAGTTTAGTATGATTTAATTTTACACATAAAAATTAATTATTAATTTGAAAATCTATCATCACTAAATTATATAATTCTAGTAACAATTAAAGAAACAATCCAAACATGGAACAAATAATGAAACAAAATATTCTCCAATATGTTCTAGTAATAAGTCATATTAAAGATAAGACCTTTTAAGGATATTAGAATGTGTGAAATAGTATTATCTTAAGTCTTTTATTAAGTAAGGTGTTGGTTATAAAAAATGAACACTTTTATAACCCAACAAAATAAAATATGAGACATGATTAATGATTTGGATATACAAAATTAAAGAGTAATGTTCATTATATAATTTGAATTCATTTATTGATACATTCCATTTAAAATAATACTATCCTATTAAAGAATAATTTTGTTTAATGAATATGGTTTTACTCATTAATACATTGAAAAATTAAATTAATATATTACATTTACTGCAAAAAACTATATATAAATATATCATTAAAAATAAAGGGTTTTAAAAAAAATATTTTAATAATAAAATAAATCTATATGGAAAAGTAATTATTAATTAATTATTTAATAAAATAAAGGCCTTTCTATAAAATCAACTCTATATTTCATGTTTTAAAAAATTAAAACCATATAGTCTATCAAACATTATGTTATTTTTTAAATACCATAGAATACTTTGGTTTAAACTGTTCTTACCACTTAGTTAACTCAACCATTATCTCAATATTGGTGACATCAGTTAAACAATGGTTTATTATAGATCATTCATTACAATTTATGTTTTTTATATTGAGAAGAATTGATCAGACATGATAAAACAAGATAGAGGATCATGAAAGACAGTTTATGGAGAATAAAAACCAAATAAGAGTCAACATCATGATTTATTTTATGTTTTCTAGACATTTACAAGTAAAATTTTTAATGAGACACAAATACCATTAATGAAAAAAAATTTAAGACTTAAATTTATATGAATTTGAATCCAAATTAAAAAATTATTATCTACATGCTACAAAGACAATGTAAAACATAAAATTGAATATATAGCATGCTATAGATATTTATATAAGGAATCCAATAAAACATAATTTTGAAATTTGAAATATAATCCTTAATATTTAACTTAAAAATTAATGAATAGGGGTTTTACAAAAAGAAACATTAAAGAAAACAATAATAAGGTTTGCTAAAAAAATAAGATTTCATTAATTCTGTAACATATTTCAATTAAGTTTTTTGAGAAAGGTGATATTTTTATATAAAAATAAAAATAATATTCCATTAATTAATACTTATAAAAATTGGGTCTAATTTTTTAAAAGTTTAAAAAAAAGTGGAAGTCATGATGTAGGCATAGCCTGAGAATTCAATTGAAGGGTCGAGGCTACCAACTATAACCATTATTTAGATTTTTCATCTTAAATGGTATGTAAGAAATACTCTCAAAGATATTAGATGCATTAAATATTTTTCAATAGAACTAAATATCTAAAAAATCAACAATAAATATCCTTCATATGTAATGAATACTAAACTCTAAATAAAACATAGATGAATAAGACTAAAATTAAACCCAAATGTATTAGAGATTAAAGATCTAATTATACATACCATAACATCCAATAATATACAACTGAAATCACAAAATCCAAAAAATAAAAAACACATAAATTTCCTTATTCTAGAACATCGACGTGTGGAATGAAATAATCCCACTAGGGATTAATTTAGACAAGGAAATAGAAGGATCTTAGTTTGAAAGTGATTTCACATTTCAAGGGTAAAATTACAAATAAAAAACCTAACTAGAATAGAATAGAATAAAGTATATAGAAGATGAAAAGGAGAAATATATTATAGGGGAATGTTTATTTTATATTTGGCATGAAAAATACCCATGTAATATTCTTGAATCAAGAAGCTAATAGAAGGAGGGGATTAAACCAAGAAGAATATAGGGAGGGGATCTCAACTGGGAAAATAAAAAGTGTTAAAATCTCCCCTTATGGGGTTATATTAATTGGAATAAAAATTATAATTATCCATATCTATAAAAAATAGGATTTGGGACTATTGGGTACCTATCACAGAGCCCTCGAATACCTTATTCTTCCAAAATACCCCCTGATAATACAACCTCACCTATTACTAGGTTCCTTCCTCATGGAACTCCATTCCACAAAAAACTCTAAATTATAGCTGGTTCCACATTTGGAGAACACCAAAACTCTCAAATTCATTTTAGAATACAAAACTCATCGAAATGTACCTATTTTACAACCATTATAATTCAAAATTCAAATACAAATACAAAAATCATAAAATTCCCTTAATCCAGAAATTCAAATAGACCTAGATTTTGTCACCCAACTTTTAAAGAAATACTAAATATCATGTTAAACTAATTCACCAAGGACATGGTCTATTATAGATAATGTGTTTAAACCGAGTCATTACATTTGAAATAAAAGTAGTGTTTTGTGTATTTCTATGATTTAATAGATAGTTGATTGGATTTTCATGGCTTGATAAATAATCCAAATATTGGAATGATCAACCCATTTATGGTTGAATATAAAGTTTCCAAGGGATGTCATGGTATTTTATTAAAACATATGTTTTAATGACTATATTATTTTGATGTGTCCATTATAATATGTTGGAAATTGAGGAGTGTTATATGTCTTATTCAGCAGATACATAACACTATTTCATGAATCATCAGTCAAATGTAAAAATATTTCACAAGCACTCTATTTCATATGTCATTGTTATTATATATGAATGATTTTAATTAATTATAAATCAACTAATAAATTAATTTCTATTTTTTAAAGAACATTATTAGATTTTATTTAATTAATTTGGGTCACTCAAAAACATATTTGTATTGATATTATTAATTTTATCTCTAATTTTATATATAATATTAGATTTTTTATAATTTTTATCTTTATGTAATTTAGAAAATAAATTTTAGTGTTCTCAATGTCTAATAGAATATTTTTAATATGTTATTTTTTCAATAAAATTGTGTTTTTAAATATATTTTTAAAAAAATGATATATATTTTTTTACAGTGAAATTTGAAAAAGTTTTAAAATGGAATTTTGGGATTTTACATATTCTTATGAAATTATAATCTTCAACCATAATAATTAACTTTTTTTTTAAAATAAAATGGATAATTCAAATAAAATTTCCTAAATTAATATATTCTTTTTAATAACTAGAAATTTTAGATATTATATAAAATTAAATACACTATCTTATTAATATACTTTGGAGAACTGTAGATCATATTTTGATTATTTGAATTCATTTTGGGAACCTTAAGGATGATATCACATATTTTTTATGATGAAACCCTGGATCATAAATGGATTTTTTATGTGTGATGCATTAGAATAATGTGGGAAACATGGGAAAATATTTTGTAACACCATGAAATTTTAGTGTTAAAGGAATACTATGTTCAATTACATGTACCACATGTACTATCAAGATTAAAACAAAGAACAATATACTATTAAAGTATTATATAAATATGAAAATAATAAACTAGATGTTGAATCAGAAATAATGAATAGGGTCAAACAAATTAATAAATATATGTATAATTATATTCCTTAACGAAATTAATAATAATTCATACATTTTTTTCATCTTTTTTAAAAAATTTAAGGTAAAATATTTTTCTGGTAAATTGTTTTTATAGAACTAGTTTTTATGCATAATATATTTTAATAATAAAAGATTAAATTTATAACAATTAATTAATTAATTTAAATAATTTTATGTATTCATTAAATATAATTAAAATTAATTTAATTTTAGTCATTAGGTAAGGAATGAGAATAATGTTATTTTATGCTTAAAAATTAATTATTTTTTCTAAAAATAGATTTTACAATTTTGTGCCATGATTTTAGAAATTAATTATGAAATTTTTATAAATTTTATTTAATTAAATGTCAGGAATTTTTGATTTCATAAAATCAAAATATAATACACTTAATTCCATGGGAATAAATATTACACTAATTTTTTTATATAAATTCATGTTTATTTTTAAAAAACTTTTTTCGAAATAAATGTTTTAATCACATGTTTTATTCTTATATTAAAAATAATTTCCACAATTTATATATATTGAACCCCTAAAAACTTAATTTATATTTTTAGTCATAATATTTACATTTATTAATGAGCTTAATTTCATTTTTGTCTATAAGGAATAATAACCATGATAAATATTTTTCACCATGGTATAGGGTTAATCGTGTTAATTATGGTAACAAATTTTGAATAAGGGAATCTAATATTATCTTAATTATTTTTTATGACATTATTTAGACCCTTATAATATTATTTTCATGTGATAATTATTTTATTGCCACTTTACCATGAGTAAGAAATTCATTTTATTTTATGTAAAAATAATTACAAAATGAAGATATAAATATTTTAATATATCTAATATGTTTTCATATGGGGAAAATAAGTTATGAATGGTTATAAATGAATATTTTTAAGACAAAAAATTACTTTATGATCTATATATTTTATTTTTATAGACGGTATAATTACCGAGAACACTTTCATAATGCTGATACAACATTTGTGTAATTAGTAAAAAAGGTTAATGATTTTAAAAAACATTTATGTATTATGATTTGGATGAATTATAGTGTTAATGAATTAAGTAGATTATTATGAATTATTAGAGATAGTTAAAGTATTTATATTTTATTTTTATTTTTATCTTAATTCCTTTAAGTTCAAATTTTTTAATATTTTAGAAAATGCCCTTAAATGCTATTTAATGTTTAAATTACTATTACATAATTATAAAACCATAAAAAATTATATTTAACTCATGTTTATAAGAATTTATAGATCATAACATTCATGGTAAATTTATATAACACTTATAATTTTTAAAAATAGATTCTTGACCGTTAAAGATTGAAATTTTCTGAAAATGGAATTGATTACTGCCTTTAAAAACAGACTCATTTTTTCTTTCCAAAGGGACATATGATTTTGTTTTTCTATAAAATATATCCCGAAATACCTCTATAAGATTGTATTTCCACATTACAAATCCCATTGAGTCACTATAAACACCTCCTATAAAGGCCTAAAGGTCAATTTAATGAAGGACATCAAAAGATATGTGTTTTAACTCATTTAAATATACCAGAACCATTTGGATATATTAAAACTCATATCTAAAATATACTAAAACATTATAATGTTGATGGTATATCACTTTTTTATCTCCTTTTACATCCAATGGGAGATAAAAGCCTGTCTCTGGTGCACATATAGACTACCGTGTCTACAAAGTGATATCTTTTTTAAAAAATTAATTAATTAATATAATTTTATTATATAGGAGTTAAATAACATACATGGTGATTACGAATCTAGGTAATTAATTTTCTAAAAATCCTTGTCAGGAATGTTTTATAATTTTCATTCTCACTCTTTTTCCTCGATAACCGTGTTTCTTAACTTGTTTCAAGAATTTTACTCTTATAATAAAATGGAACTTTTAATTAATATTAAAGACATAAATGACATTCCATATTATTGGAAATAAATTTTAATTTAGTGAATGATTCCTTATGGGGGTGGGGGAATATCGTAAGAAACTCATTTGTGTTTCCCCACATGCCTATGAAACTCTCACGATCATAACCAATATTAACATCACTTGTTAGTAGGGTCACAATTGTGATCACCTGTTAGGTCTTGATAAAATTAAAAAGCATGATTATCTTCAACTTCTTCTTATAATATTGATGATCTCTTAATCCACATACACTAATTTTTATCCTAAAGTGTTAGGCCCACTAGGCTGGATACCCTGAGAGGGGGGTGAATCAGGGTATGACTAATTAAAAATTAATGCCCGTTCTGATCTTGTTTCGCTGTTAAGCAAAACACTCTTCTCTCTTTTCCATGTTGCACGATATAAACAGAATGTAAATCAAGCACAGGACACAGCAATTTTACTTGGTTCACCGCTAAGGGCTACGTCCAAGGAGCATACGCCGACATGTTGCCGGTCGTACCAAATTCCACTAATCTTCACTAGCTGTGGATTACATGGTTCGGGCTAGATCACTTCTATGCCCAGGCTCACTGCCTTTACAATGTTTAGGGTCAGCTCACTGCTTTCCCAAGGGTCACTCCCTGTTTCTCTCTCTCTGGCTCACTGCTGGTGGAGAGGATCACCTTCTTCCTCTTCCTGAGCTCACTGCTCTTGGATGGAATCCACTCACAGTTTATAGACCTGTAGGTCTCTTCATTTTCCTGAAAGAATGCATCTTCTCTTGTATTTAGATGCTCTTTTGAAGTTTAACTTTCACCCGTTGATGAATATCTCTTTGCACCGAAGGTATCGGGCAGACTTCCAGCTTCCACACAGTCTGAAAATCACTGCGGGAACAAAACCTTACTTGGCGCGCAAGTCAACCTCGGCGTGCAAGTATCGGCACGCAAGTCACAACGGGCGCGCAAGTCCTCCTCTGACACTTGCGCGACACAAGCTTCCTCAACTCCAAACTTGCGCGACTCTCTTCCCTTTACGCCCAAACCACCATTGGTGCGCAACTGCAAACCGGCGCGCAACTTCTAACACCGGCGCACAACTTCAACCACTGGCGCGCAAGTCCCACCTGCGCGACAACACACACCACTTGCGCGACCACCACACCTGCGCGACGGGAGCTCTCGACTTGAACTCCGGTGAGAAATGAGGAGGGGTGGTCCGGTATTTATAGGCAATCTGACCACCCTGCGCGACGGTGCGCAAGTCACCTGCGCGACCCATTTTCGGCGCGCAAGTCTCCTCTCCTTTAGACACTTGCGCGACCATCTCCCAAACTTGCGCGAACCTATTTCCTTAGCCATATTTTGATCTTCTGATCTTGAAAAACATGTGGCGCGCAAGTTTCCTATACTCCAAGTCCATGGCGTGCAAGCCCCTTTGCCAAAAACACTTTTCTTCATTTGCCGATTTTCAGGCCCAAAAATTTGGCAAACACTGGAAAACGGCGTCACCTTGTATCTGTTCTTTTGTACCGCCTCCAGATCTTCCATTCCTTTTATCGACGTTCTTGAATCAAACATGGATCGTTGACCTCAGCTCTTGAACTCGACATTCCATCATGAAATCCTCTTTGTCAACAATCACAACTCAGATGTCCACTTTGTCAACAAACACAATCACCTCAAAAGGCTTCAATGATACCTTGAGGGATTTTTGCCCAACAATCTCCCCCTTTGGGTTTGTTGACAACTCTTCCAATCAAAGATACGTCATTGATTCTTCAACCTCCATTCGCCGCATTGCGATTCTGATAGCGACCAAGGATTTACTCAACACATACTCTAAGCCCACATGAGCAATGCTCGGCGTGAGAAACAAGAGTAAATGAAAAGTTCATCAATGAATCACTTTGTCTCTAACATCCATTGTTGACACCAAACACTGTCCAACACCACTCTTCTGCTTTTATCACGATCCTCAGCTGTCGTGATATCTATTCTTTGATCGATCACTTCTAGCATCGTCAGATGTAATACGCTCCCCCTTTCTGCTCACAGCTTCAACACCTCTTTAGCCATATTTCCTGAGTTGTCCAAGATAAGCTCTGGCTAAGCACGTTAAACTAGCTTCAACTCCCCCTATCTGGCTGCTCCACCTGTCAGCGTCTCCCCATATCATTTATGATTTATCAAATCTCCGCACTGGCTCCCCCTTGAACAACCACTATTTTCTCCCCCTTTGTCAATGAACCCAAAGGTCACACCTTTGTAGTCTGTAACATAGTAGAGAACACATTAGCACAGTAGGGAATACACAGCATACCTCGGGGAGAGGGAGGAATCCCGCGTCCACACTATTTCAAGTGCGGGGAATCGACTGAACTCCCAGAGCTAGTCGATGCCTCTCAAAAGCTTCCTTGGGTAAGGCCTTTGTCAGAATGTCTGCAACCTGTAGCTCTGTAGGCACATACTCCAACTTCACGATGCCCTGCTCAACCTTCTCCTTGATGAAATGATACTTGATCTCAATGTGCTTTGTCCTGGAATGATGGACATGATTTTTGCTAAGATTTATAGCACTTGAGTTGTCACACTGGATTCCGATCGGAGACTTTACTTCAACTCCCATATCCTCAAGCTGCTGCTTCATCCACAATAACTGTGTGCATGCTTGAGTGGCCGCTATATACTCAGCTTCTGCGGTGCTCAATGAAATGAAATCTTGTTTCTTTCTTAGCCAAGAAATACACAATCCACCAAGATAGAATGCACCACCTGACGTTGATTTTCTATCATCTGCTGAACCGGCCCAGTCTGCATCAGTATATCCCAATAACTCTGTCTGAGATTTGTCGTTGTATGTCAAACCGAAGTCCACCGTGCCCTTGATATACCGAAGTATTCTTTTCACTGCAAGCATGTGACTTTCCTTGGGATTACATTGATATCTCGCTGCTTGGCATGTGGCGAAAACAATATCAGGCCTTGTTGCGGTTAAGTACAACAGACTTCCAATGATTTGCCTGTATTCTGTGATATTAACTGCCTTGCCATCCTCATCTTTTGATAATTTCATCCGGGTAGCAACCGGAGTCTTCATTTCCTTGGAATTATCCATTCCAAACCTTCTTAGAACTTCCTTGGCATATTTGGATTGAGAAATGAAAGTTCCATTCCTTCCTTGTGTCACCTGTAGACCACGGAAAAACGTTAGCTCTCCAATCATTGACATTTCAAACTCATTTTTCATGAATTCAGAAAATTGTCTGCACTGAGCTTCATCTGATCCGCCAAAAATTATGTCATCGACATACACTAGCACCATCATCCTTTGATTACTGTCATTGCTGAAATAGAGATTGTAATCAACTCCTCCACGCTGGAAACCAAGCTTCTTCAAGTACTGATCAAGCCTTGAGTACCATGCCCTTGGTGCTTGTTTCAGCCCATACAACGCCTTCTTCAGCCTGCAAACTTTGTTCTCATCCTCATGAATGAGAAAACCATCTGGCTGCTCAATATACACCTCTTCTTCCAGAACCCCATTCAAGATTGCGGATTTGACATCCATCTGGAACACTTTGAACTTTCTTTGCACTGCTATGGCCAAAAATAATCTGATTGTCTCCAGCCTTGCAACCGGTGCAAATGTCTCATCAACATCTATTCCCTCTATCTGGGAGTATCCCTTGCACACTAGTCGTGCTTTGTTCCGAATCACTGTTCCATCTTCATTCATCTTGTTGCGATAGACCCATTTAGTCCCGATGACATTCTTGTCTGCTGGCCTCGAAACAATCTCCCATGTCTGGTTCTTCTCAATCTGATCAAGCTCTTCATTCCTGGCCTGAACCCAGTTTTCATCTTCAGCTGCATCAGAAAAACATTTCGGCTCCACTTGAGACAAAAACGATGCTTGTTGCGATGATTTCATTCTTCGAGTCTGAACTGGAGCTGTTTGATCACCAATGATATTCTGCCTATCAATTTCAGCTCGACTCTTTGGCTTTCTCACAGACACCGACTTGACACTTTCCTCTTCATTGTCAGTATCTTCTTCTGAGTCAGCTTCTGCCACTTCTGCTCCCCCTGGGTTGCTTACCTCATCATCACTTTCATCCAGGAACTGTTCACTGGATCGTTGAGTATTCTGCTCATTTTCAACTATAGTGACATCATTGCTTTCAATGATTTTTCCCAGTCTTTTGTTGAAACATTTATATGCTTTGCTTTTCCCGGAATAGCCAAGGAATATCCCTTCATCTCCTCGTGCCTCAAACTTCCTATGATGTTCTTTGTTGAGAATGAAACACTTACTTCCAAAGATTCGAAAGTACTTCAATGTTGGCTTCTTTCCGTACCACAGTTCATATGGAGTCTTCCCTTGCTTCGGACATAACAGGGACCTTTTTGAAACATAGACCGATGTCAGAACTGCTTCCTTCCAAAATTTCTCTGGCAGGTCCTTATCAATAAGCATTGTTCTGGCCATGTTGTTGATGATTCGATTTCTCCTTTCAACTAATCCATTCTGTTGGGGAGTTCTTAATGATGAAACTTGATGCCTTATCCCATGTTTCTCGAGATAGTTTTCAACCTGACTGTTTGTAAATTCCGTACCGTTATCAGTATAAAACTTCAGAATTTTCTGCCCAAGCATCTTTTCTGATTCCCTCCTGTACTGCTTTATGCAACTGAATACCTCTGTATTATGGGTTATGATGAATACCCAGGCCATTCTGCTATAGTCATAAATGAAAAGTACATAGTACCTTTGCCCATTTATAGCTCGTGGTGAGATTGGTCCACATACATCAGCATGCACCAGTTCGAGCACTCTCGTTGATTTCTGTTCCTTTGGCCTGTATGTCTTTCTGATGATTTTCCCTTGTTGACAAGCATCACACGTATGAGTGCGATCACGTGATAGTTTGGTAAGGTCTCTAGCAGCATCACATTTAACGAGATCCTCCATAGATGGTTGGCATAGATGACCAAGTCGCTTATGCCACAGCTGGTTTTCTTCCTCTCTGGATAAAAGACAAGTATCTTCTTCCCCACTTACAAGATAGAGATTTCCCTTTGACCTTTTTCCCTGCAGAACAGCTGCTCCATCTTTTCCTTTCACAACACACATCTTCTTGGTAAATTGGATAGAGTGCCCAGAGTCACATAGTTGACTGACACTAAGTAGATTATGACTGAGACCCTCTACTACCAAGACATCAGCACGTCTCATCTCTTTGCCCCCAAACTTGGCTTTCCCTGAGCCAACAATCTTCAGGCCTTCATCATTTCCAAATTTGACAACTCCTTCTTTGTCATATTTGATGCCTGTAACAAGATCCTTATTACCCGTCATGTGGGATGTGCAACCACTATCAAGGATCCAAACACCAGATCGATCTGATGCTTTAAGGGCAATCTCCGCCACCACAACCTTCTCATTTTTCTTCTTCTTGGTCCATACTTTTTCTTTCACACTCGGCATGGATTGAGGCTTCTGTTCTTTCTCAGAGTATGATGGACCACCCTCATCTTGCAGAGCTGCAAATCTGTTCTGAACGTTTAACTCACTTGTTGGTTTATTGATCTGCTGCTTGCGAACATTTTGATTATTCTTTGACACATTTCTCTGAATGATTGATGTGAAATACCTAGCCATGTGTCCAAATCCTCCGCACCAAAAACAGTGTCCTTCAAAATGTGTTCTGGAAAACCGTTCTCTGTTTGGCTGCCGTCTCTGCTCATGTTCCCTTCTGTATCTCTTGGCTATGGAACACACAAACTGTGAATGTCCCATTTTCCCACAGCAATAACACCTGATATAGGATGCATTCCCTCGTGATATTTCAGCACTGTGATTTCCCCTTTGGGATCTCTGGATATTCTGATTCTGTTTTGTTCCCAAATCAACCTTCACTTTCGGGATGAGTGCTTGCGGTCTGACTACAATTGTCGCCAATTTTTGTTCTTGACTAAGCCCAGAAACGACCTTAACATCTGAGCTCAATTGTTGTTTCTTTCCTACTGAACTGCTAGGCTCCGCTTTCATCTTCTCTGTCTTCTGAATAGCCTGCTTTTCAGATATCACATTGGGGGTCAAGAGTTTATCTTGATCCTTGAGTTTTTGTCGCAGACTGACCACTTCTTCTTCAAGCTCTTTGATACATCTAACCTGCTCCTTTCCTGTGTTTGTCAGACAATCAATTTCCTTCTTTTGTTCCTCAATTGAAAGCTTATACTCAACAATATTTTCTGAGCTCTCTGGTGTTGAGGATTTTAGTCTTTCAATTTCTTCTAACAGCTCAGACTTTTCTTGATCTTGTTGTTGCATGTAGAGTTTGGCATCACGAACCACTTTATTGGCTTTCTTCATTTTGGCTCTCCAAACATCTATCTCCTCAAGAGCTGCTTCCAATTCGGCTTCCATATCAATTCTCCCTTCAATTTATTCTTCTTCTTTAGCATCAGCTTCTTCTCCCTTTTGAGAACTACCAACAATTGCCACCAAGGCATTTACCCCACGATCTCTGCAATTTTCTATTTCCTCAACTTCTTCATCCTCAGACTCATCTGAACTTTCAAATTCTTGTGAGAGAAGATTCTTTTTCTTGAAAAAATTTCTCTTGAATTGTTTCTTCCCTTTCACAAAAGCTGAAGACTTCTTTTTGGGAATTTCAACGTCATCATCATCATCATCATCTTGAAACTTCTTGGGGCATCTTGCCGCAAGATGACCAACCTTTCCACATCTAAAGCATGCTAGTGGAAGTTTACCTTTAAACTTTCCTCTTCCTCTTTGTAGATTCGAAGAAAGGAATGACATCACCTCATCTGTCTCTTCTTCTTCATTAGAATCTTCAATGGTGAGCTTCTTCATGGCCTTAAATGCCACCTCTTTAGACTTCCCCTTTTCCACAGCCTCATTATCATCGTTCCTCATTTCATATGCAACCAAGGTACTGTGCAAATTGTTCAATGTCAGCTCTTTTGGATCTTTATCTTCTAGTACTGAAACTTTCGGATTGAACCGAGGTGGAAGTTTCCTCAAGATGCGCTTTACAATCTTTATGTCTTCAATGACTTCTCCAAGACCTCGCATATCTTCCACAACAATGTTTACCCTATCAAAGAATGCGTCAACAGACTCATTCGGGTTCATTTTCAGATCTTCATATTTGTTCCACAACACCTGCAGCTTTGCCTCTCTGACTTTTGTGTCCCCTTCATATATATTCAAAAGCTTTTCCCACATGGAATGTGACGTTTTGCATGACATCACCTTTGTGTAGATGGGATTGGAAAGGGCTCCCCATAAGGCATTGATTGTTTTGGAATCAGCATCCAACTCTCTATGCTCAGCTTCTGATAAGGCACCACTATTAATATCAGCTGTGATACCATGCATAGCTGCTGAAAACACATCCATTCCCAAGGATCGGAAATAGTGTTGCATCCGATTCTTCCATATCTGAAAATTATATCCGTCGAAGATCAGAATCCCTTTATGATTGGTTACCTCCATTGAGAGAAGAACAACTTTCAACCTTTCCCTCTGATACCACTTGTTAGGCCCACTAGGCTGGATACCCTGAGAGGGGGGGTGAATCAGGGTATGACTAATTAAAAATTAATGCCCGTTCTGATCTTGTTTCGCTGTTAAGCAAAACACTCTTCTCTCTTTTCCATGTTGCATGATATAAACAGAATGTAAAGCAAGCACAGGACACAGCAATTTTACTTGGTTCACCGCTAAGGGCTACGTCCAAGGAGCATACGCCGACAGGTTGCCGGTCGTACCAAATTCCACTAATCTTCACTAGCTGTGGATTACAAGGTTCGGGCTAGATCACTTCTATGCCCAGGCTCACTGCCTTTACAATGTTTAGGGTCAGCTCACTGCTTTCCCAAGGGTCACTCCCTGTTTCTCTCTCTCTGGCTCACTGCTGGTGGAGAGGATCACCTTCTTCCTCTTCCTGAGCTCACTGCTCTTGGATGGAATCCACTCACAGTTTATAGACCTGTAGGTCTCTTCATTTTCCTGAAAGAATGAATCTTCTCTTGTATTTAGATGCTCTATTGAAGTTTAACTTTCACCCGTTGATGAATATCTCTTTGCACCGAAGGTATCGGGCAGACTTCCAGCTTCCACACAGTCTGAAAATCACTGCGGGAACAAAACCTTACTTGGCGCGCAAGTCAACCTCGGCGTGCAAGTATCGGCGCGCAAGTCACAACGGGCGCGCAAGTCCTCCTCTGACACTTGCGCGACACAAGCTTCCTCAACTCCAAACTTGCGCGACTCTCTTCCCTTTACGCCCAAACCACCATTGGTGCGCAACTGCAAACCGGCGCGCAACTTCTAACACCGGCGCACAACTTCAACCACTGGCGCGCAAGTCCCACCTGCGCGACAACACACACCACTTGCGCGACCACCACACCTGCGCGACAGGAGCTCTCGACTTGAACTCCGGTGAGAAATGAGGAGGGGTGGTCCGGTATTTATAGGCAATCTGACCACCCTGCGCGACGGCGCGCAAGTCACCTGCGCGACCCATTTTCGGCGCGCAAGTCTCCTCTCCTTTAGACACTTGCGCGACCATCTCCCAAACTTGCGCGAACCTATTTCCTTAGCCATATTTTGATCTTCTGATCTTGAAAAACATGTGGCGCGCAAGTTTCCTATACTCCAAGTCCATGGCGTGCAAGCCCCTTTGCCAAAAACACTTTTCTTCATTTGCCGATTTTCAGGCCCAAAAATTTGGCAAACACTGGAAAACGGCGTCACCTTGTATCTGTTCTTTTGTACCGCCTCCAGATCTTCCATTCCTTTTATCGACGTTCTTGAATCAAACATGGATCGTTGACCTCAGCTCTTGAACTCGACATTCCATCATGAAATCCTCTTTGTCAACAATCACAACTCAGATGTCCACTTTGTCAACAAACACAATCACCTCAAAAGGCTTCAATGATACCTTGAGGGATTTTTGCCCAACATAAAGAATATAATTAAAGGAAACACACAAGATAGAAGAGTTTTACTTATTTTACCCTCACTGGGATATGTCTGAGGAAATCACACCTACATTAGGTAAAAAAATACACTAATAATCATTCATTGATAGATTTTGTCTTAGTCAATTCTATTCCATGGGTTACTCACCATATAATGTTTTGGGTTATCTCACTACCACCCATGTTTTAGTCCCTTTATAAGGTTTATATTTAGCTCACTACAACCCAAGGGTCACACCTTTTGTCCTCTACCATTTCTCATTGATTTAAGAGGGAATTATTTTTAGCTCATGTTTCAATGAATGAATACACTATCTAGTTAATGTTTCACTTATTAATTCTCATTTATCTTTAAACTCATATTTCACAATCTAGTTATAGATATCTCCATTCCATAAACTTCACTTTCCCTATTGGAAATTTCCTTAAGAAATACTGAATACCTTTGGAAGGTTTTTCAACGAGCCCCAATCACTCTATATACATTTCTACTAATGAGAATACCCAATAAAAACTTTTACACAACTTTTCAAACCTTCAAGATACTTTTCACTTTCATGAAACTTTTCAATCCTTTGGGAAAATATTCATTTTCCTAAATCTCACTACCTTTCATGAAATATTAAATATTTTAAAGCTCTCCAAATTTTGTAAGACTTAAAATATATCAAAAAAATAACTTTTTCAAATTGATACAAGTACATTATTTTCATAACTAATGTTTTGTTATGTTTTTTAAAAAAGAAAATCCTTAATACCATCATTCACAAATTCAAATCCGTCTAATATCCAACAAATTAGTGTTTCTCAAATTAGGGGTCCATCAACCTATTTATAGATGATGCTGACCCTTTGTGAAACTTTTTAACATGCCACCACTATCACATCCCTGAATTATTTTAATGTTAAATTTCATTTAATTTCCATTCTTGCTTTATTGTGGGGGTTTCCCATGCATTTTTTGAGGGAAGGGTGAATTTTCATGATTTGGGCCAAACTGTGAGCCCACTTTTGTATTTAAAAAAATATTTTGTTTATTTTATAACTCTTTAATTTTTTAATATTTTTCACACATTACAATTCCAAAATATCATTCACTCACTTATTAACACCTCTATTGAAATTCTAACACACCTGTGCTTCTTGGTTTTCACACAAAGATTCAATATTTTTCATTATTAGGGTAGGTGATTACATATATAATAAATTATATATGAGTTATATTTTCTGAATTTCTATTTTGTAACACTTATACTTCATTATAATTTCTATGAAATCTAGTTTTGGTGACATTTGTTAAGAAAAATATTTTTAGGTACCAATTTTCTGTTAAATTGGGTGTTTTACAAGCGTATTTTATGTTATGCCAAATGGAGTTGTTTTTTGAATCATGTGATGGGTTTTTATAATTTTTTTTGGTGATAAAAATTATTTTTTGATAAATATGGGTATGTACATGGTGTTCAATGTGGGGTTTTAAGGTACCTAGTGTGCAAATCCTTGTTAAATTTGTTGATGTAGTTTTATTGAAAATTTAAAGGTTTTATTAAGTGATGTAAGTGGTGAAATACATGTGTATATAATGTTTTGAGTTGGTTATGACTATAAAGGATGTGTTTATGTGATAATGTATTTTTTTATCATGAGATAATGGTTTGATCACAAAGGGGGAAGCCCCGGTACCTAGGAGGGAAGATATGTACTAGTACGCAAGTGATTCAGAAGGGTTTCATCTCGATTTTGATGAGAAAAATGGATAATGAAAAATAATGATAAAACTATATTGATGATTATTTGGGAACACTAGGTTATGAGTATGTTCCCTACTAGTAGATCGTGTATGAGAATAGATTTTTCAATGGTTACTTCACACCAATGTGTGAGGTACATTGGGCTTGAGACTAACTAATGCCTATGGGAGTTCCCAAGATTGGTTCTCCTTGAATATTGTGTAATTATCTTTGGAATATGGTGGTTTTTTCTAGAAAATATAGTTTCCAACATGTTTTATTGAAATTTTATCTTTCATGGAAAATTCCCTTTGAAAACTGTTTACATTTAAAAGTTTCATTTCATAGAAATTATTTCCACTACTTCTTGTTTATAAAAAATGACACGATTTTTATCTTTTATTGTTTACTCTATTAAATATATTGGTGATATCATACTGGGATTAAGATAACACCCTACAAACACCTCTTTTATGTAAGTATATTTGACCGTGTTTGACACAGGAAAAGGAAAGTCTTTGGGTGATGGTTGTTCGAGGTGTTAGTTCCCATCCATGGTGCAGAGTTGTTGAGACAGATTGTGGGTGATGACCCCTTGTTTTGTGGAGTACTTGGGTCTATTTTTTTTTGTTTTTTATGAGTATTTGTATATCTTGAACTATTATTAGACCTATTTGTTAAGTTCTTAATTTTTTATAAACCTTATTTAGTATGAATTTTTCAGATTCAGTTTATGGAATGTTTTTGATTTTTTATGCATCCATATTTAGGTAAATAATTCCCAAACCAAAATAGATGATACCCTAGATCTTGAGACAGACCATGGGGATAGGGAATTCCCTTCGGGTCTTCTCACAGGTTGGTTTTGACATTGGTTTTTATGGTGACCAGATTTGGTTTGTGACAAAATGGTATCAAAGGAGGTTAATGTTTTTGGGTTGTATTATTATTTTGGGATGATTCGGGCTAGACAGGTGCTAGGAATTCCACGGATCAATGTTTTTTCCATTAGTATGGTCCCTAGATCACACCTCTCTTGGAATAATTTGAGTCACCATGGGACATTGGAATTGTTTATTTTACTTCACTTTTAGGTGAGACATGTGGGTTGGAGACTACACGTGGGCATTAGGAAGGTGTTAAGTAGTGGTTTGATTTATTGTTGTAATTTTTTTGGAGAAATTATATTTGAAGATATTGATGGAATTTTTCAGAAATATTGTAATTATTTTTTGTCTTGTGACTACTTCATTTTTGTAGAAACTTACCTCATGAGAAAGCTCCCATGCACCCATAAGAGGTAGTCGGAGAGAGTTCTCCCACACTGCTTGATTAGAGGCTAATAGAGGATATGGTTCATGCTATACAGGATATAGGACATAGACCGGCTCTTGTTACAACTCATGTTAGAAAATATGATATTTTTCATAGAAAGGAAAAGACCCCGGAGTTCCTGAGAAATAAGAGTCCTACCTTCCTAGGTAGCATTGAATTTCAGGAAGTAGTGGAATGGCTCAAAAAGACCGATTGCATGTTCGAGTCTCTAGATATACCTGAAGATATCAAGGTGAAGTGTTCATCATTTTTGTTGGAGGGTCCTAGCTATAGGTGGTGGGAATAAGTACTTCAAACTAAGAAGAATGAGAAGATGCACTGGGGAGATTTAAACGTTGTCTTCAATGAACAATATTTCCCTGAGGTCTCTACATATGCCAGGTCCTAAGAGTTCATTGATCTTGTTCAAGGGGATCTTTCTATGATGGATTAAACAAACTATTTTGCTGTGCTGGTTCGGTATGCTCTTGAAATCGTCTCTAATGAGTAATCAAAGGCCCAAAGGTTTGAGAAATACTTACAACCAGAGATATACTCCCATGTTTTCTTGTTAATGTTGAGAAACTAAGATTATGTGGTTAATCAGAAGTGCATGGTGGAGATTGATTAGAAAGAGAGGGATGGTTTCTCTTGGAATGTATCAGTAGTGTTCAGTGGAAGCTCTTTAGAGAATAAAAGGAAGCAGGAGGAATAAGTGAAGAAGGGATGTGGTAGTTTAGGCCACTCTTCCATACAGTTTTCATTTGTGGATTTTGATCTGAGATCAATCATGTGCCACAAGTGCGGGATACTGGGGCACATCCGACCAGAATGAACACTTCCTCTGATGTCCTTTTACCAACGTAAAGGTATGGGTCACTTATAGTGCTTTTGCAGGGTGGAAGGTCAACATCAGAGTGGGGCAGGGTCAGTGGATTCAAGAGGAGTGCCACCACTGTCAGAGCCATCGAGGATGGTGAGATCTCAATTTGGTCCCCATGGAGGTAGGGATGGGTCATATTTTTGGAAGATCTAGTTTATGGAATAACCACAGACTAGAAATCGTTCTCAGGTAGAGACTCGAAATCTCCATGCGGTGGATCAGGCACTAGCTGGATCAGAGGCAGGGTCGTCGACAATTCGTGGTACCATTTTGACCGCATATTCTATAGATACTTATATTTTTGATAATTGTGAATTTGTTTCATTCATTTCTACCCATTTTATAGACACTTCGAATTTCCCTGCCGAGTTGTTGTCTTTTGCAATGGAGTTGGTGACTCCGTTGGGAAAGAAGAAGAAGAAGGGTCTTAGCTTCCCGTCTTGTGTACTTTCTGTGTCAGGGTTTAAGATAGAGTGGGAACACCTAGTATTAGATATGGATCTATTTGAAATAATACTTGACATGGAATGGATAGTATAATTTCGGGCACACATCAATTTCTATAGGCGGCAGGTCAGTTTCATGGCACCCGATAGGAGTCGTCATGTTTTTCGTGAGGAATGGGATCCTCGGTCGAGTCAAGTGTGACCTACACTCCTAGATTTCAGAGATGTTTTTTTCATGTATCATCAATCATAATAGAGGTCGATGTTCGTGATCCTAACGGTGGACTGTCTCATGTAGTTGATGATTTTCGGGAGGTATTTCTAGATCATTTTTCATGTTTTCTCCCAGAGCAAGATGTGGATTTCTCGATTGATCTGGCGTTGGGAACACATCCGATATCTCTTCCCTCATATCTCATGGACCCAACCGATTTGATGGAATTTAATATAGAGCTGGATGACTTATAATACAAAGGATTCATTTTCCCCAGCTTCTCTCCTTGGGCTACTCTTGTTTTGTTCATGAAGAAGTGTGGCAGATCCCTCCGGTTGTGCATTGACTATTGGAAGATGAATACAGAAACAATAAAAAAAAATATTATATTAACAGAATAGATGACTTGTTCTATTATTTGAATGGGGAAAGGTGGTTTTCTAAAATTGACTTGCATTCGTGTTATCATCAACTCAGGGTTAAAGAGGCACATATCCAAAAGATAGCCTTTCGAAACAAGTACGACCACATCAAGTACTTGTTTTTTCCCTTCAGATTGACCAATGCTCCAGCGGTATTTATAAAACATATGAAAAGGGTGTTCCATTTGTATATCGATTCATTTTTGTGGTATTTTTGGATGACATCCTAGTTTATTCAAAATCCTAGGCGCAACATGATAATCACTTGCAGATCATTCTGGGCACCTTGTGAGAGCATCACCTTTATGAAATGTTGTCCAAATGTATATTCTAGATTAGGTAAGTGAAAATTTTAGGGCATGTGATCTCATAGAAGGGGGTTCTAATGGAACCCGAGAAGATCAGTGTGGTTTTTTCATCGGAGCAGCCAAAGAACATGTTCGAGATCAAGAGTTTCCACGGCCCTGCTAGTTATTACATAAGGTTTGTTCGGGATTTCTCTCAGCTTGCTTCACCAATGACCATGCTCACTCGGAAAGGGGTGACATTTGTATGGGGCCTAGAATATGAGGCATCCTTAGAAGAGCTAATGTAGAAGTTGACTACCACCCCCATTCTGATTTTTCTAGAGTATGGAAAGGGGTATGTTGTGTATTGTGAATCTTCAAATATGGGTCTTGGGTGCGTGATTATACAAGATGATCATGTGGTAGCATATGGATCTTGCAAACTTTGGCCACATGAAATGAATTATGCAAAACATGAATTTGATTTAGTAGCTATGATGAATACTTTAAAGTCTTGGTGTCACTACCTCTTTGAGGAGAAGTTTTTGGTCTAGTCTAATCACAGAATCTTGGCCTATATCTTCTCGTAGAAGGACCTCAACATGAGGCAATGTCTTTGGATCGAGTACTTGAAGGGGTTCGACATTGATATTTTCTATACTCCAGTTAAGGGTAATGTGGTGGATGAATCCTTAAAATAAAGAGTCCCAGTGCTGGATTTGAGGATGTCCAGTGATGAGTTGAATCTGATGGCACTCTTTGCTCAGATGCATGTGGAGACGAAGGAGCATAGTGGAGGTGAATTCTTGGTGAGTATTCAATTGACGTGTTCTCATTTGGAGTTGATTCAACAAGAACAACCTGGTTATGAGATTTGTGAGTGGTCAAATTAGTTTCTTCATAGTGGAGAGACTTATTTGGATTGGTCTTCATCTTCTAATGGAATTATGTGCTTCATGGGATGTTCAGTAGTTCTGTTATCTCTACGGAAGGTGGTGATGCAAAATAGTCACCAGTCATAGTGGGATGTCCATTGGGTTTCCACCAAGATGTATTATGCTGTCAGTCGATAGTTCTGGTGGCCTGGTATAATAAGAGACATCATGGACTTCATTTCGAGACGCTACACAAGCCAACAGGTGAAAGCAGAATATCAAAGGCCCTTCGGTTAGCTCAATATATTACCCACTTCTACTTGTAAGTGGATCGAGTTTTCCATGGAATTCATGTTTAGCTTACCTCATACAGCTCCAGGTAAGAATTCCATTTGGGTGGCTATTGATTGTCTAACAAAATCATGCCAATTCATTTCAATCAAAGATACAACTAAAGTAGATGAGTTAGGAATTTGCATCATTAAAAGGTTTTAAGGATCTATGGTGTGCTATTAGTAGTTGTCTCAGATAGAGACCCCCATTTCAATTCTCAGTTTTGAGAAGGCCTTCAAAAGGCCTTGGGGTTTCAGATTAATATGATCATGATATTCCATCCTCAAACAGATGGTTAGATAGAGTGGGTGAATTAGATTTTGGAGGACATGTTCTGTGCTTGTGTTTCTGAACTTTGGAGGTTTTTTAGATAGGCATTTGGGATTGGTTTTGTTTTCTTATAATAACAGTTACCAATCCTCGATTCGAGTGGCTCCATTTGAGGTTCTCTATTGTCTACCTTGTCGGTCCCCCCTGTGTTGGAATGAGGAAGGCGGGACCTCACTGTTCGGGCCGAGTCTGGTGTAGGAGACATATATGAAGGTCAAGTTGATCAGGAAGTGCTTATTGACAACTCAGAGTCTGCATAAAACATATTCTAACCAGAGGTTTCAAGACCTAAAGTTTTCTATGGGTGTCAGGTTATTCTTGAATGTGGCCCCTCTTCCAGTCCATCAGCGATTGGGAAAGCAAGGGAAGATGACTCCATGGTATGCTGGACCATTTTAGGTCTTCAAGAATATTGGAAAGTTGACATATAGGTTTGTCTTAACTTCTCATTTGACATCCATACATGACATCTTCTATGTCTCCCAGTTGAGTAAATACAACTCGGATCAATCCCTTGTACTGAATTGGGAGGAGTTGGATATAGACCCTCATTTGTCAGTTTTTGAGTGGCTTGTGAAAATAGTTGATTCCCAAGAGAAGGTTTTTTGAAGAAATTATATTCCACTTGTTTGGGTTCTTTGGTAGCATGGGAATGATACACAAGAGACATGGGAGTGGAAGTCATGGGTCGATAAGGAGTACTCATTCTTGTTTTTCGATCAAGCTTCAAGTTGACTTTACCTGGAAAAAATTATTTCATGGTGGGGAGAATTATCATATACATGACTTATTTGAAAGGTAAATTTCATTTAATTTCCATTCTTTATTTTTTGTTAGGGTTTCCCATGTATTTGTTGTGGAAAGGGTGAGTTTTCATGATTTGGGCCAAACCGTGAGCCTATTTCTATATTTAAATATGTATCTTGTTTCTTTTATAAATCTTTAATTTTATTTATATTTTTATTCCATTAAACTTTAAAAATGTCCTCAACTAACCTATTAATACCACCATTTAAATTTGGACCCTTTAGGAATCCATGATAATAGTGTATTTGGTATTTTATTTAAGGAATTAGGCCAGCCCGAAAGCTGATTTCCAGTTTTAAAAAAATTGTTTCTTTAATATCCTTTTTAATATTTATGATTATTTGGTTATTCCAAGTCTCACCTGATCCAAATGAACCCATGAGTGTCACAAATCTATTTATTCCCTCTTTGGATCTCATATGCATCATAAAATACAGCTAAACTTATTAGGATTTCAGAAATCATCTAGATTTGAAGTGGTAAATTCATTCTGTTATAACGCCTTAAATTCTTACTCTTTTCCCACATTTCAGTTATCACATGACATTATCAGACATAGTAAAACTTCACTTTCATTTTTGGAAGTTCAAAAATTCAGATACTGGTGTCTTTGGTGTGATTTATTCAAGATCCCCCAATTAAGTGGGTCTCCTTCATTCTTCCTCACATTTTCTTAGTTTTGTTTTTACTTTTTTAGGGTTTATTTAAATTCTAATTGAATATTTTAAAGTCCAATAAGTTTGGTTTTGAACCTAGGGTTTTATCCTAATATTCGTGGTCTATTCTTATGGTTTTAGGCTTGATCTAAGTCTGTAGTGGTGCGGTGGTGGTGCAGTTGGGTTTTTGCACAAAGAATCAAGGTTTTTCGTTATTGTGGAAAGAGATTCCATGGTTAATCAATGATAGACGAGTTATCTTAGCTAAATTTCCATTTTTTACACACTTATCCTTTATTATACAAGTTGTGAAATATGGTTTTAGTGACATTTGTTAAGAAAATGATTTTTAGGTTTCATTTTTTTGTTAAATTGTGTGTTTTACATGTCTATATTATGTTATGCCAAATGGGGTTATTTTATAAATCATGTGACGGGTTTTTTAGAAATTCTTTGGGTTCTGAAAATTCTATTTTGATGAATATGGGTATGCACATGGTGGTAAAAGTGGGGGTTTTAAGGAATTTTGTGTGCAAATGCTTGTTAAATTTTGTGAAGTTGTTTTATTGAAATTTTAATTGTTTTATTGAGTGGTGTAAGTGGTAGAAAACATGTGTATACACTGTTTTGAGTTTCTTATGACCTGAATGATGTATTTATGTTATAATTAATTTTTTTATCATTAAATAATGGTTTTATCACAAAGGGGAAAGCCTGGGTACCTAAGAGGGAGGATAAGTAGTATTAAGCTAGTAATCCGGATGGGTTTCATCCTTGTTTCACTAAAAAAATGGATGAAAAAACACAAAAAAACTATATTGATTATGATTGAGGACCACTAGGTTATGCGTATGTTCCCTACTAGTTGTTATTTCAGGATAATGTATTTTTCTATGGTTACTTTACACCGAGGTATGATGTACATGGGTCCCGAGAATAAATAGTGCCTAAGGGCATTCCAAAGATTGGTGCTCATTGACTCTTGTGTATTTATCTTTGGAATATGGTGGTATTTTATATAAAATAAATCAACCTACATGTTTTATTAAAATTCTCCCTTTTATTAAAAATTCCACTTGAAAACTATTTACATTTAAAAGTTTCATTCTTTGGAAATTATTTCCACTACTTCTTGTTTATCAATAAATGGAATGATTTTTATCTTGTATTGTTTCCTCTATGGAATCTCTTGGTGTTATCCTATTGGTATTAGGCTCACACCACACTTACACCCATTAGGTGTAAGTGGACTTGTTCATGTTTGAAATAGGAAAAGGAAAGGCTTTGGGTGATGGATGTTCGGGGTGTTAGTTCCCATCGATGTCGCAAAGTTGTGGAGAAGGCTTGTGGGTGATGAACCCTTGTCATGTGGAGTCCATGTGGATATTTTTCAGCTATTTTTATGTGTCATTTGACATCTTGTACTATTATTAGACCTATGTTTTTAGTTCTGGATTTTATAAAAACATTGTTTGGTATGATTTTTTCTGATTCAGTTTGTTGAATGTTTTAATGTTTTATGCATCCATATTCGGATAAATCATTCCCAAACCCAAATAAATGATACCCACACATTTTTTACAGCCCATAGGGGATAGGGAACACCCATGGGGGCTTGTCACAGGATGGGTTTGGCACCAGTTTTGAAAGAGACAATATTTTATTTGTAACAACCACCTTTTCACGAACTCTTCATTTTTAGTGAAACTATTTTTCTTTGTAAAACATTTGAGAAAATATTCCACTCACATACACTTCAAAAAAAATCTCATCTTCACTTAAATTTTTGTGTTCACCAAACATTGATACATTATTATTTCCTTTTCAATATAACTCTTTCACAAAATTATACCATCACAAACTCTCTAGAATATCAATAAATCCATTCCATTTACAAATATAAACATGGAAAATTCAAAAGGATATTTTTCGATATAGGTTGTGCATGTTCACACAAATGTACCTCTTTGATAAAAAATTTCACTAATCATTAATCATTTAGTAAATAACCAATATTTTTTGAATTCTAAGAATTATTCATTTTTTGATGAGGCAATCTTGAATATCCAATTTTGAAAAAAAATCCTAATACTATATGCGAATTTTACACAACATTTTCACTTTTATGAGAATCCTTGCATTTAATTTATCTTGATATGTTTTATAATCACCATGTTTTCACAAATTATGATTTTTGTGAGTCTTCTTTCTTTGAAAAATTTTCCTTTTCCAAATTCCCACACACACTCAACTAACTACAGAACTATTCCTTCATGAATATATGAAGGTCATCTTGGTCTTGGAACTTCTACACAAACTTTTCAATATGTATAACATTTTGTGTTCTCCTATTTATTTGATAAATTCAACACGTGTCTCAATATTATCATGATTTTCATTCTATGATCATGAAATACATCTTTTAATCCACCAATTTCACTTTATTTGGAACACCATATTCTAATGAAACTATTTACAACGTGAATAGAAAACACAATGTGATCCACTAAACCATGTTAATTAAAAAACAACCTCTAAAACACCAACAAAATATGGTTAAAAATTATTCCAAAACACAACGCATGGAAACACCAATTCTTTATTTGGCTAAATAATCTTCCCCTTTAGAATTATTGACAACACTTTCATAAATCCATTAACTCTATCTTGGTTCCACATGATAAAAATTTTTTGATACCAATTGTCCAGGGAGAATAATACTAATTATTGATTTCTATTTGATATCTATAATAACTCTTTCAAAATACATATACATTGATATGAAAAATTTCTTTAACCCCATTAGATGTCCTCACTCATCATGACAACTGTCTATGATTTATTTTCATTGAATGAACATATACAACATTATCAAAAGTACATCATTAACCTCCAATATTTGTTATGAAGGGATATGTAGGAACACACATGGATTCATGATACTTTATTCATTGTGTGAACTGATGATCCTTCTACCATTGATGTTTATTTCTTATTAGGGTGGATTCATGATCCTTCTCCCCCTTCAACATGAATTCCAAATTATAATTAATTCCATATATATATATAGAATGTATAGTCCTAAGGAAACTAATACATTAGGAAATAAGGATATCACTTTTATAATCATATAGTTCTCCCCCTATTTTCTTGATATCAAAAAATATAATCATGAATCTTTTCTATTCCACTGAGACAACATATTATATAATCGAACCCTATCTCCTTTATCAATGATTTGAATATGGTTATTTCTACTTATCTTCCTTGGTAAACATATTTCTTACATTCGTTGAGGATCGATAGCGACCCCCTATTAAATTGAAATCATCCTTTTGTTAGAACCATTAGTCAGGTCTAACAACTCACTTATACTCCTGTATTCTTTATTGACATGTTACTATAGGTTTGAGTAAACTCTCCATATCAAAAAATCCTTTAGGCATAGCTTCTTCCAATAAGATTTTTAGTGGGTGAACTTACCACTTAGAAAATAGCCATTGATAAGAACTCTAACCCTCCTATGTTGAGACTCTATAGTAAATAAGGTATAAAGTTAATAACACAGTTGTTTTCCATTTCACTAAATTACATTTATATATCTCAAATATAATTTTTTTTCTTCAGATTCTATGATTATTAATGATTTATTGTTTAGATATATACATCAAAACAATACCAATTGTTGAAACTGATACCAACTATCACAGATACCAACATGATAGATGATACCATTTATTGAATATTACATGAATCCAAATGTTAATATGATGACTCATTTGTTCATATTTTGAGACAACTTCATAAACTATACTTGGTAACTAATCTCTCCTCTCATACAATGGCTGTATCTCCTTGTTTTTTAGGTAAACCACCTATCAAATATTCATTTTAAAACCCATAAATTTATCATCTTTCTTACTAAATATAGTTCTAAAATTTAGAATTATTGTTTTCCACCTATATGATCCTTTGATATCATGATAATAGTTAAATGATATCACATTTTAGATAAAAAATAGATCATTAGATATTGTTTTGTAATTGCTTCCCGATTTTATATTTTTTATATTTGATGTTAGATATGTTAGGTGATCCGGGCATTAATTATTCATGGATCTTGATACCAGTTAAAATCAATAAGAATATCATCTTTCAAATATATATAAATATTTTTGTGTGTAGAGACCCGAAGCCTGACGTACATTGACATTACATTACTTTTTCGGAATACTTAGTACATAACAAAAACACACACACAAGGATCGTAATAGTTTAGTGTCTTTGGAAACTCGGAATATAATCTTCTAATCGTGGTGAAAGATCTTCAACATCTCCCATAAAGATCTTCCTTTTTTTATCTAAAACCTTTCTTTATATGATGGGGAAAATAAAACATAAAAGGGTGACCTCAAATGCTCAGTAAGGATAAACAAAGGAAATATCAATCACATCATATTCATAAGAACATAACATTTTGGAAATCTTAGCCTGAAAAAGAGATCATAATTTCATAACATGGGATAAATCATAGTAGTGAAATGAAATTCCAATAATCATAACATAAAACATGAAACATTGTAGCATACACACATAATCATAGAGAATCATTTCTTCTTAGTCAAGACTCATTTCCAAGACTATCTTAGTGGAAAAATTCCATTTCTGAACCGAGTCACCCTCGTTTCAGTCCAGTTTCACTGAATCGGTATAACTTAACATTCCAGCCATGTCTATCTCATGAGATATAAAATCTTTACCCAATGAATTGGAGGGATATATAGGTCCCACCCATCTCATAATGATACCATTCTTATTTGTGCCACAAAATCATAAACCATACATCATTGCATAACCCATGTAATAAAAATGGGAATCTTAATCATGAAGACATCATAAAACAATTCATATACGATAAAGGAATTCATTAAAATAATTCCATCACAACATAATCAAATCAATGTAATAATAGTGATAAAAACAGAACCCTTTATTATCTTAGATGGAAAATAATTTTGATAAAACACTTGAATTCATTCTTGAGGAAAATATCCTTTCTACTTCAAAAACACTTTTCCTTTCTTAACATGTCATACAATTTTAAACTAAAAGAAGTTGATTAAAAATAAACGTGAAAACTTGTAAAGGAATCTTTTTGGAAATAATGATTTAAAAATCCATTCATGTCGTATAAGTTAAAAGAAAACATTCTTCCCGTACTTTTGTAGGAAAAGTCAAAAAGTACCTCGTACGAAAAATGACAAAAGATTCCTTTCATATCCTTTACTAAAACTCACCGAAGGGTAAAATTGGATTTAAACAATTGCAGGTGGATGGAAATACTATTACATATTGAGGAAACATGGATGTGGATGATAAAATACACCCCAGTAAATACTAAAGTATAAACAATCTCGGATAAAAATGAGATTGTGATATTTCCCTTACCTTAGGTCCGATTTGCTTCGTAAGTGTCCGAACCTCCTGTATAATGATTTAAATAATATCATTGACTTATTAAAGAATCATACTCATTGTTATGATATCATATATGGTTCACTTATGACTTTATATTACCCGTTCTTTTGTAAATTCCATGTTAAAGAGCATTTTGGGTAAAATTGTTTCATTTGTCGTCCATGTTTTGCCTTGTAATTATTCATATGATTGCTTAGATAATAATTACTTAATTACAGAATATAAAACATGATTTATATATAATATATATTCAGAATATACATATATATAATAAATTAGTAAATGGAAAGAAATACACCGTTCATGGTGATGGTAGTCCGTACGTACGCATGAACGCTATTTTCGTTTCCTTATTGAGTTGAATGGAATTAAGTATATGACATACATATATATACACATAAATCCAGTTTCATTATTATTTCATATATTTCATTATTATTTCATATATTTCATTATTACTTATTATATATACTTTATAATCATTCATGAATGCTTAATGTGGAGAATGAATCTCCTCGCGTCGTGGAGACGGTAGTTCGTACGTACGCACGAGCGATGATATCGTTCTCATGATCGTGGAATTGTATTGAAGTGTATGTATACTATTTCAGAATCAATATCACTTTAAAATAATCATATATAGTTATTATGTACACCATTATACCCATCCAAGTAAGGTGGTGGTGGAAAATAGATTACACCACGGCATGGAGACAATATTCCGTATGTACGCACGTGCGGTGATTTTGTTTTCCGTAGGATGGATAGATGGTGAAATAGGGTTGTTTCATACTTATAATAACATATCAGTATATGAGTGATACTGATGTTATTACTTCATAATGAAAAAAACCTAAGAATAAGAAGTGGAAGAAGAAATAAAGATGAAAGAATCGGTAACGGACATTACCTCTTCTTTAAAACACCTCTTTGAGATCTCCTTTTAGGGAACTAAAATTGGTCTTTGAGAAAGACCAGAACCTCTAGGATATTGCTATGGAAGTGGAGAAGAGAATTTGGCAGGGGTTGGCCGATCTTGAAGACTCAAAGTGGTGTGAGGAAGAGGGGGAGGAGGTGCCCTTTTATAAGGGAGGATAGGGGTACCTTTGGAATAACTAAAACTATTATTTTATTGTAAAGTAAAATTCGGTTTTAAAAAGCTCCAAATTGATTTATTTAGAATCTAAGGTGGGGATGGGTCGAAATACTCTCATTCAATAGAATTTATACAAGTTTAGGTTCCTATTTTAACCTTATCATTTATATTTAACTTTAAGTTAGATAATTTTACTTTTACCGTGTCTTCTTGTTTTCTTACACTATAAGGTAAATAAACTTACTATATCAAGCCAAAAGAACCCCAAGTTGATTATTATTAATATATATAACCTTATCTAATTCATTTGGCCGAAAAATAGATTTTTAGGAATAAAATAACAATTAATAATATAATATTTGTTTTAAAAACTATTTTATGTCAATTTTGACACTATTTAGTAATTGATTTTTGTGAAAATCATAACAGAATGATTAGTTCGATCAAAGTTTATTAAATCTATACTAACATGTCATATTAACCTATAAAAGTAGTGTAATTCATAAAGAGTATCAAATTACATTTATTTGGGTATTTATAACATCAATTATGTCAATATTTCATTAATAAGATAATTACTGCATCATCTTTGTGTCATAAATAAATTAAATTATTTAATGTCTAAAAATTAAAAATAAAATATCATTATTTATTAAATACTTTTAGCTTTCTAATGAGTATTTATAGTCGAATTTACCTTATGTATAACCCTATATTAAAAATTATTTACTTATTAAACTTTGATTTTAACTATTTTAACCCTTCTTTAAATAAGTTAATAATAAATGTCCTAATCTAATCCAAGTGGGCCTAAATGGTCATATTTTATCCCTAAGGTTGTTTTTGGTAGAATTACACTTGTCCAATAGAATTAGGACATGTTTTAGGGTAATAATAATATCATTTTTACCATTAATTACCCTATTTACTTTTAACCGTGGTAAATAAAAGTAAAAAGTTACTATTCACCAAAAATTATTTTCATCTCATTGAACCACATTTTACTTACTGACATCAACTGTGTCTCTCAGATTTTTGAAATTCCACTCACAGAAGCGGTAAAATTATGTTTTATGAAAAATTCAGTTTTTTAACTACCACTTAGTGGTTTCACTATTCATCAAAAATTGAAAGTTTTCAGAAAAAGACCAAAAATTAGGCCTAAGCTATATTTGATATAATGAACTCAAAAATGATGTCTATTTTACCAAATTCAAAACATATCAGTTGCATTAATTAATTTAAAAATTAATTTCCGTCGTCAAAACAAATAGCGTGTTCTTAAGAGATAATAACTATCAAAAGATTGACACTTGTTTATGATTGGTTTAAATGTGAAATTACATCCAATGACCAACATTGTATTAAATTGTAAAAATATATTCTAAATATACTTTAAAACCAATCAAATTAATAATTTATCACTATTAATTATTTTGATTAAAAAAGTTGTTTTTAATTAAAATTTAGTAATTTTCACTATTCATCGGAATATGAAATTTATCCGAAAAGTACCAAAATTTCACCTTAGGGTAAATTCGACACTCTGAATCCAAAAATGAAGTCCATTTTGAAAAATAAAATTTACAAAATTTTAAAAAGTGGTTATTTCTATTTATAACGACTAGTTTTAATAATATTTTAATAACATATCGTTGTTTAGTGAAACTCGGTATTGCGTACTACACACGCTATCGAGAAAGGTCGCAATTGTGTGTAATGAAAGGCAAGTCAAGGATGCATGTTGTGCAAGATCCTTTTGGTTTAGCGTACAACACAAGATATTAATGAAATTAAAAAGAATATTTTTCACAAAATCTCGGGGTGTTACATTCTACCCCCCTTAAAATGAATTTCGCCCTCGAAATTCATCGGGGTTATTAATGGTTTACTATTGGAAAGTTTCTTTAATAGAAACCCTCATCGTAAAAAGGAATACCAAAACCAATCCTTAAAAACAAGAGTATGAAACGTAACGGTAACCCAAATAAACTAATCACTGGGTTTCCATATAGGTGAAAATATGGATATGGAAGAGAAATCTAACCATCATGTTCTGATGGATAGTGGTAGAGAACCTGGATATGGAAAATCCAGCAATCACAAAGCCATAAATTTGTGATGATCTAAGGTACCATCTGATTCATCAGATATAAGAGCACTAGGACAACATTTTTGGTTTTCATGATCATTTCCCTAAAGTTGAAAAATTTTGAATTAGAAGAAATACTTACTTGATTTTGGTACCATCTCACTGTTGTTCGTGCTTTGAACAATTTCCACTTCATCTCTTAAAGAAATGAAGTTGAATTTGTTATTCGTGAAGTGTTAATAGATCATGTGAGAGAATGATGGGTCATTCCATCTGTTTGAAATAAAAGTTTAGCAATAGTTATCAAATATACATAAGTCCGTCTTTGGTGAGGTTAATCATATACGATTCCAAAAATGAACTTATACTTCATATATCATACCTCTTAATAAAATAAAACTAGTTTCTACTAACCAGGGACTCTTTATAGGCCAGTGATATGCGATAAAGGCATGTCGCACTTTAGTTGTGGGTTCGATTCCCACAGCCTTGGCCGACGCGATGGGTTGTCGCGCATCCTACAGGTTGTCCTTTTTCTAAAACTACATTATTATAACATCCCATCAACAATATAAAAAATGTTTTATCCTTAAACAATACTAACTTCTGTCCAACATAATTCATTCCAATCTTTAGGCTTATCTAAAATACTTCGGTCCGAGCTCATAGTATAAAGAAAACGATTACTTGAAATGTCATCAACCAAGCATGTGAATACCATCATTTATCCCCCATATATCTTGTTGGTCACATTCCAATCATGTGAATACCTTAATGATGTATTCTCTTGAAAAATGAATACCCATTAAACCTTAGTGAAAACATGAATGCTATCAAAAGTTAACTCTTTCCACATACCAAAATCCAAAAATTCTATATACTCAAACCATGATATAACCTTTTCCTTATATCAGTCATGAGATCATGAATACATTTAATTTTCTCCTTATCCCTTCATTATGCTAATATCATCTACATTCCAAAAATATCTGAATAACCTTTCATGGATATGGTAACATTAATCATACACTTTCAAAACTCAAGGAAAGACAACAATGTAACAATCTTTAGATGTCTCTTTATTCCATAGTACCATGAGATTACTTATACAACATTACACATGATAAACATGTAATCATTCCACTACATTCTTAAAACATTGATCGAGCTTCAAAAAATCTTTCATCTCACATATCATTTGTAGTCTCTTCATCATCATCCACATAAATACTACCCATACGACCATACTGATTCTCTTCATGAGACTTTCCCTTAGGGCATTGGGTTTCATAATGCCCATACATTCCACATTTAAAACATTTAACCATAGTTGATGTCGTAGCAATACCATTATACTCATATCTGGTGTTAACTGAACCTTTTCCTTTTCACTTACTGGCTTTGTGTCCTTCTTTTCCACACCCAAAACTTCTTCCAGTTCCTTTGAAACATTCTCTTTTATGCCTCTTCCCACATGATTTACATAGGGGAAATTGAACTTTCTTTCCTCTATGATCATCATGAAACTCCATCTTTCTCTTATTAGCCGAGTCAGGAAACTTACCAAATTTTACTTTATTGATCATATTATGAGATTGTTGATTTGGCATAATAATGATGATTGGACTTCCAAATCCCATTTCAGTTGGTTGCTCATGAAGAATATCATTCCATTGTCCATCATATCCTCCATTATCGTGAATCATCTTGTTTCCAGCCATTTTCTAAAACCCAAAAAGAGTAGTGTGAGAGGAAAAAATCATAATAAAGGGGGAGTAACTTCAATATCTAACATCTTTGGTTTAATCTAATATCGTTTCCATAGTTCTAGGACTATATCATATACGTATACTTATCCTTATGGACATCCCTAGACATACCTTAGAAATATCTCTAGGGATCTCACTAACGTTTTCACATCCTAGTTTCCAAAGGTTGACTAAACCTTTCCTCTGATACCAACTGTAGAGACCCGAAGCCTGACGTACATTGACATTACATTACTTTTTCAGAATACTTAGTACATAACAAAAACACACACACAAGGATCGTAATAGTTTAGTGTCTTTGGAAACTCGGAATATAATCTTCTAATCATGGTGAAAGATCTTCAACATCTCCCATAAAGATCTTCCTTTTGTTACCTAAAACCTTTCTTTATATCCTGGGGAAAAGAAAACATAAAAGGGTGAGCTCAAATGCTCAGTAAGGGTAAACAAAAGAAATATCAATCACATCATATTGATAAGAACATAACATTTTGGAAATCTTAGCCTGCAAAAGAGAGCATAATTTCATAACATGGGATAAATCATAGTAGTGAAATGAAATTACAATAATCATAACTTAAAACATGAAACATTGTGGCATACACACATAATCATAGAGAATCATTTCTTATTAGTCAAGACTCATTTCCAAGACTATCTTAGTGGACAAAGTCCATTTCTGAACCGAGTCACCCTCGTTTCAGTCCTGTTTCACTGAACTTGTATAACCTACCATTCCAGCCATGTCTATCTCATGGGATATAAAATCTTTACCCAATTCATTGGAGGGAGATATAGGTCCCACCCATCTCATAATGATACCATTCTTATTTGTGCCACAAAATCATAAACCATACATCATTGCATAACCCATGTAATAAAAATGGGAATCTTAAACATCATGACATCATAAAACAATTCATATACGATAAATGAATTCATAAAAATAATTCCATCACAACATAATCAAATAAATGTAATAATAGGGATAAAAACATAACCCTTTATTATCTTAGATGGAAAATAATTTTGATAAAACACTTGAACTTCACTCTTGAGGAAAATATCCTTTCTACTTCAAAAACACTTTTCCTTTCTTAACATGTCATACAATTTTAATCTAAAAGAAGTTGATTAAAAATAAACATGAAAACTTGTAAAGGAATATTTTTGGAAATAATGTTTTAAAAATCCATTCATGTCGTATAAGTTAAAAGAAAACATTCTTCTGGTACTTTTGTCGGAAAAGTCAAAAAGTACCTCGTACGAAAAACGACAAAAGATTCCTTTCATATACTTTACTAAAAACTCACCGAAGGGTAAAATTTGATTTAAAAAATTGTAGGTGGATGGAAATAATATTACATATTGTGGAAACATGGGTGTGAATGATAAAATACACACCAGTAAATACTAAAGTATAAACAATCTCGGATAAAAATGAGATTGTGATATTTCCCTTACCTTAGGTCCGATTTGCTTCGTAAGTTTCCAAACGTCCTGTATAATGATTTAAATAATATCATTGACTTATTACAGAATCATACTCATTGTTATGATATCATATATGGTTCACTTATGACTTTATATTACCTGTTCTTTTGTAAATTCCATGTTAAAGAGCATTTTGGGTAAAATTGTTTCATTTGTCATCCGTGTTTTGAATTGTAATTATTCATATGATTGCTTAGGTCATAATTACTTAATTACAGAATATAAAACATGATTTATATATAATATATATTCAGAATATACATATATATAATAAATTATTAAATGGAAAGAAATACACCGTTCATGGAGACGGTAGTCCGTACGTACTCATGAACGCTGTTTTCATTTCCTTATTGAGTTGAATGGAATTAAGTATATGACATACATATATATACACATAAATACAGTATAATTATTATTTCATATATTTCATTATTAATTATTATATATACTTTATAATCATTCATGAATGGTTAACGTGGAGAATGAATCTCATCGCGTCGTGGAGACGGTAGTTCGTACGTACGCACGAGCGATGATATCATTCTCATGATCGTGGAATTGTATTGAAGTGTATGTATACTATTTCAGAATAAATATCACTTTAAAATAATAATATATAGTTATTATGTACACCATTATACCCATCCAAGTAAGGTGGTGGTGGAAAATAGATTACACCACGGCGTGGAGACGGTATTCCGTACGTACGAACGCGCGGTGATTTCGTTTTCCGTAGGATGGATAGATGGTGAAATAGGGTTGTTTCATACATATAATAACATATCAGCATATGAGTGATACTGATGTTATTACATCATATTGAAAAAAACTAAGAATAATAAGTGGAAGAAGAAATAAAGTTGAAAGAATCGGTAACTGACATTACCTCTTCTTTGAAGCATCTCTTTGAGATCTCCTTTTAGGGCACTAAAATTGGTCTTTGAGGAAGACCAGAAATCTAGGATATTGCTATGTAAGTGGAGAAGATAATTTGGTAGGGTTTGGCCGATCTTGAAGGCTCAAAGTGGTGTGAGGATGAGGGGGAGCAGGTGCCCTTTTATAAGGGAGGAGAGGGGTACCTTTGGAATAACTAAAACTATTATTTTATTATAAAGTCAAATTCGGTTTTAAATAGCTCCAAATTGATTTATTTCGAATCTAAGGTGGGGATGGGTCGAAATAAGCTCATCCAATAGAACTTAGACAAGTTTAGGTTCCTATTTTAACCTTATCATTTATATTTAACTTTATGTTAGATAATTTTACTTTTACCGTGTCTTCTTGTTTTCTTACACTATAAGGTTAATAAACTTACTATATCAAGCCAAACGAACCCGAAGTTGTTTATTATTAATATATATAACCTTATTTAAATAATTTGGCCGAATCTCAGATTTTTAGGAATAAAATAACAATTAATAATATAATATTTGTTTTAAAAACTATTTTATGTCAATTTTGACACTATTTAGTAATTGATTTTTGTGAAAATCATAACAGAATGATTAGTTTGAATAAATTTAATTAAATCTATACTAACATGTCATATTAACCTATAAAATTAGTGTAATTCATAAAAAGTCTAAAATTACATTTATTTGGGTATTTATAACATCAATTATGTCAATATTTCATTAATAAGATAATTACTGCATCATCTTTCTGTCATAAATAAATTAAATTATTTAATGTCTAAAAATTACAAATAAAATACCATTATTTAGTAAATCTTTTTATCTTTCTAAGGAGTATTTATAGTCTAATTTATCGTATGTATAACCCTATATTAAAAATGATTTACTTATTAAACTTTGATTTTAACTATTTTAACCCTTCTTTAAATAAATTAATAATAAATGTCCTAATCTAATCCAAGTGGGCCTAAATGGTCATATTTTATTCCTAAGGTTGTTTTTGGTAGAATTACACACTTCCAATAAAATTAGGACATGTGTTAGGGTAATAATAATATCATTTTTACTCTTAATTACTCTATTTACTTTTAACCGTGGTAAATAAAAGTAAAAAGTTACTATTCACCAAAAATTATTTTCATCTCATTGAACCACATTTTACTTACTGACATCAACCGTGTCTCTCGGATTTTTGAAATTCCACTCACAAAAGCGGTAAAATTACGTTTTATGAAAAATTCAGTTTTTTTAACTACCACTTAGTGGTTTCACTATTCATCAAAAATTGAAAGTTTTCAGAAAAATACCAAAAATTAGGCCTAAGCTAAATTTGATATAATGAACTCAAAAATGATGTCTATTTTACCAAATTCAAAACATATCAGTTTCATTAATTAATTTAAAAATTTACTCCCGTCGTCAAAACAAATAGCGTGTTCTTAAGAGATAATAACTATCAAAAGATTGACACTTGTTTATGACTGGTTTAAATGTGAAATTACATCCAATGACCAACATTGTATTAAATTGTAAAAATATAATCTAAATATACCCTAAAAACAATCAAATTAATAATTTATCACTATTAATTATTTTGATTAAAAAAGTTGTTTTTAATTAAAATTTAGTAATTTTCACTATTCATCGGAATATGAAAGTTATCTGAAAAGTACCAAAATTTCACCTTAGGCTAAATTCGACACTCTGAATCCAAAAACGAAGTCAATTTTGAAAAATAAAATTTAAAAAATCTCAAAAAGTGGTTATTACTATTTATAACGGCTAGTTTTAATAATATTTTAATAGCATATCGTTGTTTAGTGAAACTCGGTATTGCGTACTACACATGCTATCGAGAAAGGTCACGATTGCGTGTAATGCAAGGCAAGTAAAGGATGCATGTTGTGCAAGCTCCTTTTGGTGTAGCATACAACACAAGATATTAATGGAATTAAAAAGAATATTTTTCATAAAATCTCGGGGTGTTACATTGTGACTATTCATTATTGTTATTATTGTTCTTATTTTCTAATTTATTTTCATTGTAGGAACATTATAATTTACACTCGTGCTGATTTTTATCAATTAGAACTCTCGAGATAATCACAAAACCACTTTTCAAATTTTTATGCGACTTCCCCATGGATGAAAACATAAAACACATCAACAGTATTCAATGACGTTTAAACACATTGGGAGAGGGGATATTTCACTTCCTTTAGTTAAGGAATGAGGCCCGTCTTAGTGGAACACCCCTTCAGAATCAATAATTCCTTTTCCCCTTTTCCGATTCAAGGAATGGAATTCCCTAAACTCATTAACCACCCATTTATCCTGATAATTATTCTTGTTACACTTTTTCAATGCCTTATAATTTTCTCTCCTCTGAGTTATGTAACTTAAAACAATATCTATTTCACATTTTTTATTTGGAATTCACCTTTCCAAATTTGTGTATTTATTTTTGTTTATTACCCAACTCACAAACTCTTCTCCTTTCTTGGGTACTCTTATCATCAGGAACTCTCTCACATGTTACTTATTAGATCCTTTTTCTTCACATCTTCTTCTAGAATAGTTTATCCCTAATTAATTTATCAGCTCTCACAACCTAAGTCTTTTTATAAGATATCCACTTCATATATATTGCCTTTGGAGTCCATTACATTTTTTCAAGATTCTTTTTATCTTTCTATGAATCCATATACTCAGTGGTTGATTTAAAACATCTCATTATTTCATTGTTTTATCAGTTCTTAGGAATGACAACAATTATATTATTCTCTTGCATAAGATATATTTTTCAATACAACTCAAGAATACATTGCTTCTTAACCTTTTGATATGAAATAGTGCCACATTAGATGTTTTCTACTCCATTGAACCCCTTATTCAATACTGATACATTTTTCTCATAATTGGAGTAGCATATATATTTTTTGTCATGTTTTTTATTTCATATTAGGAGGGTTATTGTGATTAAACCTATGTTAATGCTTAATAATAATTTTATTGTGGTAAATTATTTTTCTCCAGAGCAATAAATATATTATCTAGTTTAACATGAGTTATTTATAGGAATTTTTTTACCCTTAATCAAAGGAATGGATTAACTGCTTATAAAATTGTTTGTTCCTCTATTGCTACATTTTCTTTCCATATGACCATGTTTAACCCATAGAAGGAATTTTAAATTAAAATCATATTTCATATAGTAATTCCTTAATTTTTATGTCTTTTAATAAAATTTTATTCTTCCTTTAAGATCCTGAGATTCTAGGAAAACACTCATTATATATCCCATGATTGAAAAATAGTAACACAAAGTGGCTAGCTTCTTCTAAGGCTCAGCTCTTTCTAGTTTTACATGATGTATTCAATTACTTATTAGCTCATGTTTTTTTATTATTTGTGTACATAAATTATTGATGGTCCCAAGGGAGTGATATTATTTTTATCATTTTAGGTTTTCAAGCATCTTTCAAGCTCATTGATCATCCAATCCTTTTCTTTAAGTTGGATAGACATTATCCTCGTATTTGAGCATGTTTAATTTTCAACTATTAACCATTCTCCCAGTTTATTTTTGAGAGGGAAAATTCAATATTCTAGCTCTATATCTATAGCCATTTTATTTCCCACATCAAATGTATGTTCGTTAAGTATGTGACTTTGAATCTTCATATTTGAGCCCATATTCCAAATGTCATCATTATAGAAAACATTAACTTTCCCTAACATTTGGTTCTCCTTAGCCAACTATGCCTTGTGTGAAACCTATTATAAATTATTGTACTGTAGATTATAAACCTCATTTTACTCAATGATATTTTTTTGGAACCATCTTTCCCATATTTAAAATTTTAATATATTTATTTTAAATAAATATCCTAGATATAATTATTCTCCCTAAGATATTTTTCAACATCAATTAGTATTTTATTGATACATTTGTATATCTTAATATCTCATTATCAGAAGTAGTCCTGATATATACTTGAATATAATGATACATTGATAGTCCTATAATATCATTTTATAAAAAAGTAGATACACAATCAGATTCATCCATAACTTTTGTTTCTTGGCTATTGTACTCTTTTTTCTATGTCACACACTTGTCATATATAGTTAAATTATAGTTATTACTCATATTATTTCTATTTCCCCTGTTACAAAATAATAAATGATATCAACACTAAACAACCAATTACATTAATTTAGATCCAGGAAAATCCAATAAGATAAAAATTCCTCAGATACAAATTATTGGACCCATAGAGGAATTTAGTGAGAGATTACAAGGGGTGAATACGGTCACGAAAATCATTCACATTTCCCCACATTCCCATTAAAGTGTTACTGTACTAAATGATATATAACTGAGTTTTTAGTAGGGTTACTCTTGTGTTCACTTATTAAGTGCTAATCTGTTAAAATGGTGTGCGTATCCTAGACTTATTAAGATAAGATCAATGATATGTATATACACATTAATTAATCTCTATAATGTAGAATATAGGAAAATCAAGAATAAAAGGAACATGATTTATAATTAGTTTAACTACACTGTTATTTTTCTATGGACAACTCAGACATTGTGTCCATGTGCCAAAATACACTAATAATCATTCAATGGTGGTCTTTGGACATGTCACTCCTTTACCTAGGGTCACCCCATTACAAGGTTTATGGTTGTCTCACCACTACCCAAGGGTCACTCCCCTTATATTTTTTAGGGTTTTATAACTTCTACCCCAGGATCACTCCCTTTTCCCTCTCCATTTACGTATGACATTAAGAGAGAATGATTTTTAGCTTCCAGGTGAAGGAATGACTTCACTATCTAGTTGATGTTACAATAACTTGTGCACATTGATCTTCACACCTCTATTTCACAATCTATTAATATACATCCCCAAAGATGCAACTTCACTTTCCCTATTGAATGAGTCTTTAAGGATTAAATAATAACATTGAATATGTATTTAATGAGTTCCAATAACTTTAAGTACAATCCCCCTAATGAAAATACCCAATAAAATCATTTCCAGAACTTTCCAAACCTTCTGCAAACATTTCACTTTCACGAAACATTATAATCCTTTAAGAAACATTAAAAATTTTCAAAACATATGACCATTTCATGAATGTTTTGTTATTGTGAAACTCTTAACCTTTCTTGATATATGAAACATTTTTCAAAACTCACCTAATATAACTAACATAATTACTTTATTCATAAAACTATAGTTATTATGAATTCTTACTACAATAAAAACCTTTATTAAATTATTTTAAAAATTCAATGCTTTTAGATTATCAACGATTTAGGCTTGTTAAAATTAGTGAGGTAGATGTCTATTTATAGACATTTCTACCCCTTAATAAAAAAATTTCACTTTCCATGTCCATTTTAGAAAATACAATATTCATTTTATGAAACTAATTTTCTTTATAAAACTTATAAAAATATATTAAATTAATTTAAACTTATTAAGAAATGATATATTTATAGAACCTTTTAGGTTCTCTAAAATTCTAGGAATTGATGTTGCCTTTGGCTAATAACTTCCATTTTTTTGATGAGGTCATATCAATGTCTTAAAATTCATTAATCTTCATGAATCTCATTCTTTATTTCTTGTAAATTTTCAAATTGAAAAATAATTAGTATTTTAAAATTTTTCTTGAGATGGATTGAAACCACCATGTTTGTGTTACTTTTTATTTTTTAAAGTATTCTTCATTTTCTCCATTTTTCAGTTCCAAATTCTCGTATGCAGTCAATAAATTTTATACCTATTATTTCATGAATATATCATGGTCTTTAGGGTCTTATAAGATTTTTATGAAATTTTCATGATGGATCACTTTTTAGGTGCTCCTCTTTCTTTGATATCTTCAACATGTCTCTCAGTATTATCATGATTGAAATTACAGGCTCACCCAATGATTCACACAATCGAAAACTTTACCATTATCTAGAATAATATCTTTTGATTAAATTATAAACCTAATGAAAAACAATTCTAGTGTACTCAACCACACAATATCAATTGAAACATCACATCCAACACACTAAAACACCAACACACAAGCACAATAGTGTTGACAGTGATAGGGTTTAGAACTTATTAGACATAAAAAAATGGAAGCACTAATTATCACCAGTTTATAATACTTATAGTGTTTAAAAAGGTATCTTTTTAACATATTATATATGGGTTATTTTTGAAAAACATTGAAATATTTTTTTTAATTTATGTGACATGAAATTTTTTTCCCACATTCTTGACCATCACTATTTAAGAATATTATTCTATAAGTTTTCATGGGTTTTAAAAGAAAATCTTACTTCCAATCCTACTTGGAAATTATTATTTTAGTATATTTTAATAAATAGGATTATTAAAATATTTTTACATGAATTGAAAAAGATATTTTGAATATATGGTTTCCATCCTTTTTAATATGTAAAATCGTTTGTACATAGTATGCCATTTAATCATATAAAGGATCTTTTAATGTTTAGTTTCTTAGAAATTAGGAATTCAGTACATGAAAACAAAAAATTTATTCTAATACACTAGAAAGGATTCTTAATATATTAATTCTATGTCACTTTTACTAAATATCAAAACCTGGGGACATAAAATAAAATAAAGGGGTGTGCATAAAGCCTAGTAATAGAATAACAGTGGAATTATTTAGCATGTAAAAAAAAGTCATTAAAATAGGAAATGATTATTTTAAAATGATTGATATCATAGTTGAATGATCATGAATTATACCATGTAAATGTGTCTATAATATAAAAATGATACATTCATAATAATATCACCAAGGTGTCCTAAAACATAATTTCCATGGTTAATCACCAAGGTATCATAAAACATGTCATCTATAGAGATTAATTAATTCTATAATTAATTAGAGAACTATAAGTGCAAACCCTTCATATATTTAAAATTATTTTTTTCAACATAAATTATGTATGTATTTTTTATAAATAATCCATGTGAAATAATGAACGCATTTAATGTGACGTCATTGATTTCATAAATTTATTTTATACACAAACACTGAATAATTTCTAAAATATGAAAATGAAATGTAGGTTTTGTACATGTAAATTCCAAAAAAAAAAAATTTACTTATAGGTGAATACCCATGGATAAGGAAGTGGTTTTGGTGTTCAAAATATAAGATTATTTCTTATAAAAGAGAGGTATTCATGAAATGATATTGGAAACATGTTTAGTATACAACATGTTTTTAGGAAAAGGAATAGTGAGATGAAAAATGTATCCCATTGATAAAACATTATTTTAGAATTATTTCCATATTGAAAATAGTATTAAAACAATTCAATTCAATATTTAGAAGACACACCGCAAAAGAGGTACGTGAATGGAAAAGAAGAAGAGAGTTCCCATACCTAGACGAGTTGCTTCTTACAATGTGAGGATGACCCCATAAAACCTTAAGCATGACTTGGATTGACTCTTTAAGAGGTAAATGACAAGAAAATCATGGAAAATGTATTTGGATTGGCTGGAATGGTGGTATTTGTTTGAATTTATAGTAAAAGAGGAAGATCTTTTTAATAATTTCTAAATATAGGTCTTAGAATTCCTGGGTGTGGAAAATAAAATAAAACTAGTTTACCCATGGGTTTTTCCATGGTTTTTGAGATAAAATTATTCTTTTATAAAATTTTAATTAATTAGAACAAAAATAATTTTTTTAATATTAAATTGGTATTTAAAAATAAATTTTCCACAAAATAAATTTTTACAAATCTCAATTTCTATTTTATACTTTAGAAAGTTCTTTATAGGTTTAGAAGTGGATGACAACCCATTAAAATAAATAATAATAATAAAAAATCTATTTTTGGTTATGAAATACTTTATATTAATTATTAAATGAATTTTAGGTATTTATGATATCATAATACATATAGTATGTTATATCATATTTAATATTTTACCCAAAAATTTAATTATCTCAAAAAATTATGAAAAATTCACCATTGGATAATTTTGATGCGCATGTTTGAAAAATGTCACCCTACGAAGAAAAAACTCAATGTAATAAAATTAATTTTTATAAAATAATTATATATTTAAACCACAAGTTTTTATTATACAATAAAATTTCAATCCCCTAGAATATATATATATATATATAATTAAAAAAATATTTTATAAATAAATTTTCTTTCAACCATTTATAAAAATTATTTTTTAAACTTATATTAAAGAAAATTAAATATATATGATTTATAGAAAAATAAAATCCATGTATATTTTTATAAAAATCTATTTTATCAAATTATCTAATAATATAAATTATATATATATTTTTAAAACTAAATAAGAATGTCAAATCTGGAAAATCTATTAATTCATTTCAAAAGTAATTATACCTTAATATTGATGGGTCCATGGTACATAACCACTTATTATAGAGGCCCAATATCTTGGGGTAAGGTGTGTGATGATTTTATTTTGTGAGGTACTTTGGACAACGTTGTTCTAGTGGTGATATCCTTTAATGGAAACTTATTTTATAGAATATTTCATTTGATCATCAGTTGTTCAAGATCTCCTTAAGTTTGATGGGGAGAAAAAAATCAATGATTCTACCTCCCTCCCTAGGTCTAAAAAATTAGTTTCATAATGCATGATTCTATTATTTGAGGCCATATTTTATTCCTTACACATTCAATTAACTCTTATAATTTCCCTTAGTATAAAATAACCCTAAAAATGACTTTTTAAAAACTATATTATCCACAATGATAATTTCAAATGGTCATACAGAACAACAATAATATTTAACAGCAATCATATAATTGTAATGTAATAGTCAAACTCTAATGGTCACATTATTTATTACAACCTATATATAAAATGTTGGAAGAACGATCATTATATGAAAAAAATGGAGTATTGTTTGTGATTTTTGTCAATACAAATTGAATGTTCATTATTTTTTCTAGGAAATGGATCATAATGTTCAAGAAGACAACATTATTGAAGGTGACATCAATTTCCAGTGTTTTCTCAAATTTTTGGGCCTGAAAACGTGTGTTTGGAAAAGGAAGTTGCACGCAAGATTGAGGGTGTTTCGAAACTTGCGCACAAAGATTATTTTGGGATCAAGGACTATAAATAGGTGTGTACCCCCACTGAAGACTTAATAATTTTCAAATGAATATCTGGTTGCTTAGCCATGCGAAAGATTTGCGCAAAAAAGATTGGAAGATCGTAAATTTTTCCCGCAAGGTTTTCCTTTAGTCTACAAAGACAAAGTGAACCCTTTGAGGAAGTTGGACAAAAGATTAGGGTTAGGAGGAATATAGGGGTTTCATGAAAGTAATATTTTTAAAAAATTCCCAAATCCTTCCTACAAATTGAGGTGTTGCGCGCACGTGTTGGGTTATTCTTCGGACATGCTTCTAAATATCTGGTTAAGTGGTTCAGTGATTTCAAGAAAATCAATTTGGGACTTCGATCAAGAAGTGTTTGATGATGAATAGAGACAAATAATTCAATGAAAATCCCTTGAAGTGACATAAAAAGTTGATAAACTGAGTTTAACTTCTCTGAAGGCAAAGAGTAAGGGGGAGTCGGTGGAACTGATCTGAGGGACACAATGAGCTATCCTGAAAACTTTATAAAGGAAGTGTTCCTAGCACAAAGTGACTATGACCGAATATTTTAATCCCCAAACTTGTAAATACTAGTGGATTAAGTATGACTAACACACTATCAGCGTATTCTCCTTGGACGTAGCCCTTTATGGTGAAATGAGTAAAAGTACCATGTCATCTACCTTCTTTCTTTTGTTTGATAGATTTAACAAGTTCCTCACCAATAAGGGAATGAGATACAAAACTTTATAAAGAAAAATTTGACACCCTGATTCACCCCTCCCCTCTTAGGGTGTTCTAGGGTCCTTCATAAAACACCAAATAAGACCATTTACTACTTTATTCCCAAAGGATTTTAAAATTCATTTGATAATTTATATAATATTCTAATTGTTTATTTTTCTTTTAATTGTTTACATGGGTGGTTTAATACTCATTGTCGAGTTTGATCCAGGGGATTATATCATTGCATAGTCATTATTCTTTTGTTTTTATACCCTTTTACTAGTCTTATCTATTAAAATTGGTATTATTACATGACATGTCATATTATTATTTTTTTAAAATTTATTTTTATTTACACCAATTTTTTAATATAATAAAATTTTTATTATGAAAAAGAATATTTCATTTATTAATCAAATAAATAATATTCATTCCAATACATTATCCCCTTTAATAAATTTCATCCTTAAATTTTTTGTCCTACATAAGAAAAATGCGGTTATTTTTTCTTCATTACTGCTTTAGGATTCCATATAGAATATTCAAACATGTAATTTCTCCAATGGACATTCACAAGTCATGTTTTATTTTTCCTCATTAACTTTTCCATTTTTCTAATAATATAGATCTGTTACCCTTTATATTAAATGTCTATTTCTAATTAAACCCCATTAATATGAATAACATATATTGGGTAGAATATACACATTCTCTGTAGATACACATGAACTAAATAAAACGGATTGAAATTTTTTGGTGGTAGTTCTAATAAATAAGAAACCACTAATACATGTTCCAGAATCTTGAATGGATAAATGTACATTGGAATATATTTCCTCTTCTTTTTTAATTGGATAACTTCTTTCCATGGTGATATCATTAGAAATAAATGATCCCATCTTGAAATTATTTTTTCTTCCATTGATTATAAACATAAATTTTCTACAATATCTGAGAATATTTGATGTGTTTTTGAATCACTTGTTTCTTTTCTATAGTATCGATTATAATTTCTAGTCCCAATAATTTACCTTCACTAACATCATCCCAACATGTTGGAGTGACACACATTTTTTGTATAGAGAGATTCAAAAGGATCCATTTAAATACGTTATAGGAAAATGTTTTTATAAGAGAAGTTAACAATTCGATGATTTTGGTACTAAACCCCTTTCAAATCAAGTGAGTTATCCCTTATTACACCTTCTAATGATGAAAATTTTATCTCAAACTACCCAACAGTTTGATGATGTTAGGTTTTACATAGGTTTACTTCTTTATTGATATCCTTTTGATGGATCCTTCAAAACATAGAAGTAATTATTTGATCTTAGTCATAAAAAATAGGCAATGGAACACTATAGAATATCAATACTTCTTAAATATATTGGTGATCTTGGTGCTTTAGGGAGAAATATTCTCTTATGGAAAGGAAATAAAAATACCTTTTCACCCTATAAATTATTTCCCGTATAATATTTTTCATTGGATGCATTTTTTAGGCTAGTGGAAAAGTTCATAGTGATTTTATAACACTTCCATATAGGTATGGGTGGTGGTTACAATAACCCATTATTAATTTGTCTCTCCACCTTCACTTGTTGATGCACCAAGTGCCTTATAATGTAATCAACAATATCTCTTTTCATATTATCCCATGAATAATTCCTTTGAATTTATTTTTATATTAGTGCTTCTTGGATGTATAAAGAATGTAGATTTGTGAGATTCATCCATAAACCACTTATTTATGTTTAGAATAGATGGGGTATATATCCTTGTGGAAAATTTCAGAACACCTTATCAATAAATATTTAATTTTAGATTCTTCCCACTTTTCACATCCTTTATCATCTTTTTCATAATAGGATAAACTATTTAGGATTTATTTTCTTCTATTATAATTATTGTTGAAAAATCATTTGGGGTAGTATGGATGATGTAACTTCACTTATGATTCCAATGTAAAACCTTATGAGGACCTTTATCAATAGATCTCTTTCAATCCTCATCATAGAAAAAACAATAGGATCTTTTCTATACTATAATTTGTAACTTTTTTTTATATTTTAGGATGATAATTAATTGAACAATATAGCATTTAAGAATATAAAACCATAAAATTTTCACATGTTTTCTTCCATTTTTCTAAATATACTTTATAAAATTTTGTTTTGTGTATATATCACATTTCACCATAACGATTGTATGTCTATATCGTTAGAGAAAAATTAATATAGCTAACTCTTGGTCACGAGTAGGATAATTTTTCTTGTGAGGATTTAAATGTTGACATGAATAAGTGATAACCTTTTCAAATTGCATTAGAACTCATCCAAGACCATTCAAATATTCATTACTATATATAAAAAAATCCTTCTCAGATAGAGGGTAGATTTTTCGTGGGTGCACTAACCAAACACTTCATTAGTTCTTAGAAACATTCATTACACTCTATTAACCAAGAAAGTTAACCCCTTTCCATGTTAACTTATTTATTGGATAATAAGTCTATGATTTTTTTTCAAAAACCTTATATAATATCTAGCTAAAGCATGGAAACAATGAATCTTAGTTACTATTTTATGATGAGACCACTCCTCTACAACCTTTTTTCTGGATTGATAAACTGATATTTCTTCACTAGTTACAATGTGACCAAAGAACGCAGCTTATTTTAACTATAATTTACAATTACTAAATTTACCAAAGAACTTATCCTTTATCAGAGTTTAAAATATAGACCTTAGATACTCCTCATAAATTTTAGAATATATGATAATATTTTTAAAAAATACCAAAAAACATTTATCAAGGTAGTCTTTAAAGACTCTATATATAAAATCCATAAATATGATATAAGTATTAGTCAAGCCTAGGGTCATACAATAACATGTAATTACCCTATGTTGATTAGATGGTATTATTTTGGAAATCTTCTTTCTTCACCCACAATTGATGATAGCAGGATCTATGGTCAATCTTGGAGAGAAATTGAGGCCCTCTAAGTTGGTTAAACAAATCATTAATCAATGAGAGAAGGTATATTCTCTTCACTATGATCTCATTAAGCTCTATATAGTCAATTTAGAGCCACATGGATCAATATTTATTTTTATAAAATTGAACAATTGAACCAAAACGAGATAGACATAGTCAAATAAAAACTTTTTCAAAGAGGTCTTGTAATTTATTATTTAATTCACTACTACAAACCAAAGTTATTGCAATGGTTTAAAACCATTGGGATAGGCTGCCAAACCATTGTTTGATATGGAATGGGGATATCCCCTATACAAATGGTTACAAGGAAACCATTGAAATAGAGCAATAAAAAAACCAATTTCCCTATTCTTTAAAAGAACCATTGCAATATATAAGTACCAACAGTTTGTAACCATTGGTAAATATAAATCTATTGCCTATACCAATGGTTTACAAACCCTTGGTATATAGGTTTACCAAAGGCTTCTATATAACTGTTGGTATACCTAATGGTGTAAATCTATACCAACGGTTGGTGAAACTTTGGTATAGTGTTTTACCAATAGTTAAGAAACTGTTGGTATAGTGTATTACCAATGGTTTACCAATTTTTCCATCTTTATACCAATAGTTTATAAAATGTTGGTACAACCAACTCTAGAATTCTAGCAGCCGACCCTGTTTCCTCTCCTCTACCATTTACAAAATTATAATAGCCTGCTTCCCCTCTTTCCTCCCCTCTGAAAAATACAAAATTCAACACCACATGAAAATAAAACAAAGGCGATATACAATAATTATCCAACAAATGAAAATACAAAATTTAGAAAAACACCCATGGCTACAATACAATTTATATAATTTAAAAAAAAAACTCATCGAGAAAATATACAGAATCACACTGAAACCAAACCAAAAAAACCTAAAAATACCCAACACCCATGGAACTACATTCCTTTGATTATGGGATTTATGTCCTCTAACCATATCCTCTATATGAAGGTTAGGGATGTTATTTTATGTGATTTTATATTTTTCTATAATTATATATTTATATACGTCATATTGTGGTTATGTGATATTTAGCTATCATTCAATATTTATGTATTTCCTGTTGTGGTTATGTGTTGTGTCAGTTGAACCACTAGAAGTTGGGTGGTGTGATAACAAATCAAAATGTTCTAATTCTATGGTTGAATAAAGAGAGGTGATAGTGGTAGTAAGACACTATTCATTTCATTTGAGGGTCACTATTACTATTATAAATTGGTGTATTTGGAATGAATATTCCATGTTTTCATAGCCTAATGTTTAATCATTATAATGTTTTCTATGTCAAAGAAGATAATATATGTGATGGTATGTGGTATCATTATGAGGATAACCCTAGCTGCTGTTGGTTGATATATTGGGATTAAAAATAGAATCATGTGTAAGGGAATAAGACCCACCTAGATGGTAGTTATTACATATGCCTATGTTTCTAGAGATTGTTACATATTCCAAAAATGGATTGTTCATTGTAGTGGATTTCATTTAGGGTCATTGAGCTCTGCGCAGTACTTGGTGCCTCACATAAAAATTGATTGAATGGATTATCATGGTTAATCAATTTGGTTGATGATGGGATATTGAATATAGAGTAGAATTATGTATGTTATTCAATGTGATAATTTAATATACTCATATGGTTTATATAGTCAACCTTGTAATATTTAAAAAGATTCTGTTGAGGGACGGTTTGTGGTCTTCTATAAAACTGATCATTGAATGATTTTAGTGACCCTAGAATATTTATGTGTAGTAGACTTAAGAATGTCTGTTTCCACATTTAATGAATTTTTCTTATTCATATGTATCATTTTATAAAGAACCTATGCGGGATTGGAAATTGAATGAAATCATTTCAAGACGAGAGGGAGTAGGATCATTGGTGCATTGACACATGGTTTAGAGCCTTATGGCCAGTGAAAGTGGATGGAAAATTCACTCGTAAAAACTCATTTGAAGTCGGTTAAGACTTCGGTGAGGTTGTATTAACATTTAAAATATGTTATCTAAACATATAGAACCATGATGGGTGGATTCATGCTTGGAGTCATACCCCCTACCCCCACTGCAGACGCCCCTACAACCCCCCACTACACAGCCCCCGCAATAGTCCCCCACCCTCTCTCTGCCCCCTCCTAACTACACAACCCCCTCCTTCTCACTGCCCCCACACCCACTACGTATCCCCCTCCAACTACATAGCCCCCCCCCACTACACAACACCCACTATATAGTCCCCCACCAACAGCCACCCCACCCTCTCACTGCACACCCCTCCAACTACAAAGCCCCTATACATCCCCCCAACAGCGAACACCCCCTCCCACTACACATCCCCCCACCCAGATCCCCCACCCTCTCACTACACACAACTCCCACTACACAACATCCCCACCCTCTCACTCACACCACTCCCACTACAAAGCCCCTCCCCCCACTGACACACACCCCCTATAGAAAACCCCACCCCTCACCCTCCCATTGCACAACCTCCACCCTCCCACTGCACACCGCCACCCCACCCTTTCATTGCACACCACCCCCCACTACCCCCACCCCCTCACTGCACCCCCCTACAACCCCTCCCACTAGACATCCCTCACCCTCTAACAGCACCCCATCCAACTACATAGCCCCCTCCCACTACACATCCCCCCACAACCAACCACCCCTACCATTGCACAGCCCCCACCCTCCCACTGCATATCTCCCACCCCACCCTCTCACTCCACACACCCTACAACCCACACCCCCTCACAACACATCCCCTAAAACCCCCTCCCACTACAAAGCCCCCTCTCACCCACATCCCCCTCCCAGAGCCCCCAACCTCTCACTGTACACCCCTCGCACTACACACCCCCTCCCACAGCCAACACCCCCTCCCACTACACAACCCCCTCCCACTACAAAGGCCCCCTGCAATCCCCTATGCACCTAAAAATTCCGAATTCAATTTAGAACCCAATTACCCTTTGCAATAAAGAATTAAAAATTGAATTCTAAATTGAATACATATAAAAAAAATTATGTATTGAATTCTAAATTATGAATGAATAAGAGATTAAAAATGAACAATGAATTACAAATATAATTCTGAATTATGTACAATGTATTCAATTTGATATTCATTACATACAGAATTTAACTATGTATAACACATATAGAATATGTCATACAAAATTGAATTCAAAATATGGGGGTGTTTAGGGGGTTTTCTTGGGGGTGGGGGTGTCAAGTGGGTGGGGGTGTCCAGGGGGTGGGGGTGTCCAGGGTGGTGGGTGGGTGGGGGGAGGGGAGGTGGGGGGCGCTCCATGGGGGTGGGTGGGGTAGGGGGGGGGGTTGTCCAAGAGGGAGGGTGTCTAGGGGGTGGGTGTGTTCAAGGGGGTGGGGGTGTCCTAGGGTGGGGTGGTGTCCAAGAGTGTAGGGGAGTCCGGGGGGTGGGGGTGGGGGCTGTTCAAGGCGTGGGGCTATGTAGGGGGTGGGGTTTCCAAGTTGGTGGGGGTGTCCAGGGGGTGGGTGTGTCCAGGGGTGGGGGTTGTCTAAGGGGGTGTGGGTGTCCAGGGGGTGGGGGAGGGGGTGACCAATGGGGGTGAGGAGTGTCTGGGGGGGGGGGGGGTTGATGGTGGCTAGGGGGTGGGTGGTGTCTGAGTGGGGGTGGGAATGTCCAAGGTGGTGGGGGTGTCTAGGGGGGTGGGTGTGCTGTCCGAGTGGGTGGGGGTGTCTAGGGGGGTTGTCCAAGGGGGTGGTGGTGTCTAGGGGGTGGGGTGTCTAGGGGTGGGGGGACTCTTGAAGGGGGTGGTGGTTTCTAAGGGGTTGGGCGGTGTTTCCCTGGGTTGGGGTTATCCAGGGGGTTGTCCATGGGGGTGCGGGTGTCCAGGGGGTGGGTGATGTCTAGGGGGTGGGGTTTTCCAAGGGGTGGGGGTTGTCTAGGGGGTGGGGGTGTCCGGGGGGTGGGGGGGGGTCCAAGGGGTGGGGGTGTCAATGGCGGTGAGTTGTGTCCAGGGGGTGGGGATATCTAGGGGGTGATTGGTGTCAAGGGGGTGGTTGATGTCCAAGGGGATGGGGGTGTGCAAGGGGTGGGCGGGCTGTCAAGGGGGGTATAGGGGGTGTCGAGGGGGGTGATTTGGGGGGTGGGGGGGATTGGGGATTCTCAGGCGATGAAATACCAATACAATACCTTGAAAATTACTTATACAATCCATCCAACAACAAAATTACAATCCATCACCCAACCAACAACCAATGCAACCACAATATCACTACCCTTCCCAATATTCTTTGAACAAAAACTATAAATACAAAATAAAAATCCAATTTTCAACTAAACTAAATTCCACAAAAACTGCCATATCACCCCACTAATAATTGGAAAACCACATACACTACTACCCCAACCATACCTAATCCCTTCTCATAGACCATTCTTATATCCATTATCATCCTAGAGACAATATGATTAAACAAACCCTTTACCATCTTTAAGTGGGGATACATCTCACCAACACCTCCATTAGTACATATGGTATTCTAAAACTACACAGAAGAAGTGGCTATGAAGACTTAAAATAAACGTGATTGACACAATCACAAAACATGATGTGTAGAAAAAAACATAAAACAAATCAAATTGTAATTATTGAGCATACCATGCCACAGACTACACAAACCACAAGTTTAGGCCAAATCAAAACATAAAACAAAAAAAATATGCAAAAAATTAAAACTAAGGTATAATATTTTTATTTGATGTGTAGAACTAAAAAATTTCTTGATTGAGGATGGGTCTATATGTTGGAAGTAGTTTCTAATCCTAGGTTAAAGAGAGATATTTGGATTGGGGATGCAATCTTGCAGATGAGGGAGCTGGATCTACTATATATATGGGGTAAACCTTTCCCAATAGTTTTAAAAAACCATTGGGAAATCTATTCTTTGCCAACAGTTTTAAAAAACTATTTATATACAGTAGAAAAAATGAAATCTTTCTCGATGGTTTACTCAAACAATTTGGAAAGGTTGATTCTAGAAAAACAATATACCAACGGTTTGTTCAAACCGTGTGCATAAATGTTTTGGGAAATCGTCCAGCTCCACCAGTGATTCCTATAATTCCTTATATTCTATTCTTTATGGTTTCTTCGATATTGTCTTGGATGAATGTAGGAATTAAATGGAGAACTGCACCTCTCTTTCTTGGGGATGTATAAGTATATCTTCAAGAAATAAATCAATGTATAGCTGAAAAATATAGAAATTATCTATCTTTTTTAATTTTATTTTCTTCTCCTTCTTCACTAATCATCTCTATAAGTAATTATATATGATGTGCTTCTAGAAAAATCTCAGGTTTGGATATCTCTTCTTTTATTATAGCTTTTTTTATCTATTAAAACCAACTAAAATTTCTATTCTTATATAGCTAAACTTAACATTAGTCTTTATTATCCCATCCATCCCTTGTATATTGTCAAATTGGACCATGAGAATTACTAATAGATTTTTTATGGGATTTTACTAAATAAATTTAATACTGTAGTTTTTATATACCATTTATACATATAAAATACATCTAGGTGCCTTAAATTATAACTGTAATTCTACTAGTTCAAGGTTTGATAATACATTCATTACAAAATTAGATAAAATAAAATAATTCATTGATCTAGAGTCAAACAATTTAATTTCTAGATTTTAGAGTTTAATAAGTACACATTCCACCACATTATTTAGTTTTGCTCCCTCACCCATTGTGATTAAGAATGCCTAACCCTGCTTCTCATTCTTATATTGTTGTTGATGGTGGTTTCAAACATTTTGTTTTGATTTTGGAATTGATTTACAATGTTTCCATGCTATATATACATGAATAATTGAACTTTAGGCTATGATTTCACTATATTTCCTTTTTCATTTGCATTTAGATGTTGAGACTTCACCTCACCTTTCTATAAAACAACCCATACGACCATATATTTCTCACTTTTAGCACTTTCCACTTCCATGAAGGTAGTTCCCTGAGTGTTTCTTCCAACATTTATTTAATGTGGGTAGTTTTAGTTCTTTTTTTATATTCTATGATAAAAATTAATCATTTATTCTTACTCTATTTCCCTGATAATTTCATTTGTACTATGTGACCACTAACTCTCTCCAAACTCCATTTAAACCATGATATAACTGTGTACTATCTCATCATAGTATTTATTGTATTGATTTTGTAGATTCATCCATAGGTGGGGTATTAGTATTCTAATGAATTCATAAACATTTCCCTCTATTTCTTTAACAAAACTAGAGGTGTATCGAGAAATTATTATAAAGTTCATTCCTATATTCCCACTAAATCATTTTCCTTAAACTTCATCTCTATTAATTCTTTCACCATTTTTGTTTTCATTGAATGGGGAAAATATTTATTGAAAATTAATCTACTAGACTCTTAAAATTACATAAGATCAATATTCCCACTTTGATTTGTGTTATTAATTATTTTCCACCACTGATCAACATCCTCTTATATGCAGTAAATTTCTCTGGTGACTTTCTCCAACTCTGAACAATGGAGTACATAAAATATATTTTATGTAGAGTTAATACATTATTATATAATTAATGAATTGATAAATTCACTAAAATCAAGAGTTCATTGATGAATTATGAAATCCACTACATATTGTTCTCATGGAGATTAATCTAGGCACCTAAAAAGATTTAGGTTAGTTTTCATAACACTAGATATTTGGTTCATTATCCTTTTGGAGTTTTCTATTCCATATTACATCATGTTAGGAATCCCCACAATACATAATGTGTTTTTCTAATCATTTATGTGGTTCCTTCTATTTTCCAACATTAATGAAAAAATGAAAACATTATGAGAAACATATTACTTTTAAAAATCTTTTAATTATAAAGGAATTTTAATTCCGAAAACAACATGATTTAAAGACATTATTCTTTAATTTCCTCTAATAATGTAAGATCTTAGTTTTCTTATAAGGTAAAAATTATTTAAATTTCATTATAAATATCTTTTTTTCTTATAATATATGTTCTTAAATGATTATGGAAGGGATCAAGAGAATATGTGAAATCTTCAAATCTTATATATTGGGTTTTTAGAGAAATAGTGTGAGATATAGAGTTCGAAAAAAACTAGTAGTAATAATGGAAATCAATCACGTAGAATTTTAAGATGAGGTTTATAATTAGTTTAACGATTAAAAAGTGGCCAAAAAAGCATGATAGAATCTATATAGAAATTCCATAAGGGACCTGTGTGGGCTACACATGGTTTTTCATACCGTGGGCATGCCCTATATGGTTAGTTTTAGTTAGGCAGTGGAGGTACATAGTTTGTGCATGGTTTGACCAAAACATGTCGCCAAAACTTACACTTAATTTAATACCCTATAAAATGAAACTATTTCCATATATTAAAAACATTAAACACTCTTATTTCCTTTTAAAAACATAGTATCCCACTTATTGAATCCTTTTTTTCCTCTTCTCATAGGATTTGAGCATCCTCCTTCATCCGACTTCTGAATCACATGCAATTTTTCATGTTGGTACTGTATTGGTAAGTGATTCATTCCTATTGATTCATTAGTTAACTTATCCCACCATATGGAATTCTAAATACAAGAAATCTATGATACACTATTTTAGAGTATTTTTATATTTATTCTATTTCTCTAATTCTGGCCTGAGTTGAAGTACGATAATTGATGATGAGAGTTCTAACCGTATAAGGTAATTGGTCTATCCCTTTAGCTTAAAATATTTCATGTTTATACTTTGTTTCAATTGTGCCACACACCAGAATTTCTAGTAATTTCTCTGTAAAATTAATAAATATTAATCAAGATTGTTCAAACCATGATTTAAACATGTTATTAAACCCTTGTAAAAGGTTGTAGGTTGACAACCTCAAACTAAACCACCCTTTAAGTGGGAGTTTTCTACTGATTATTTTTATTCCACCCTTGGGGTGAGTTGATCTAATCATTTATTAGTAGGATTTTGATATAAATTAAAATATTTCATAATTGTGAAATACCTATTGTAGAACTATATAATTTTTAAATTAATTTAGTACTAAAAAGGAATAATTGGGAGTTGTGGAATGAAAGGTACCATCCTTTAACTTATGTATAACTAGTTAACTGATTAGTGAAGTGGAATGGAAAATAACATGGACATCCTATTTATCACTAATATATGAATTGATTAATTTATTGAAAGTGATAAATTTAATTAGTAAAAGGAATGGAAACCGACATCCCCCCTTGATCATTTTTGTAATTTTTTGAATTAAATTGAGAAAATTAATAGACACTAAGATAAATTAATTCTTTATCACTTGTTAGAGATTTGAGTTATGAAATTATTAAGATAAAGTTAATTGATGAATGGTAATGGAAACTAACATGGTCCTTTTTTATTTCAATGATAATTGATGACATGATATGGAACTAATTAATGGTATTGTGGTATGGAATCAATGACTATCATTCATATTTATATTGGATTCCTTGGATTGTTATCTTGGATTTGGATATCTTGGACCTCCTTGGAAATGTTCACCGCGCTCTATAAAGGTCTATAATTAGTTTACTATGGATGAACATTGTAGAATAGTCGAGGATTCTACATCCATGGGCCCTGGGTTCCTTTCCTATATAGGCCAACACTACATCGAGTTTTCTATGGATGAGTTTGATGAACTTGAGGAATATTCCTTTGTTAATGGCCCTAGGTATTTCACCTTATAGGTCCAACACTGGGTTTTTCAGCATATTCTATAGTAACATGTTGATTTATATGCTACTGTAGTCCCCAGTTTATTCCTTACTCTACTATATACAATATTTAATCATTTATAGACATTGGATGTCAACATGTACTGGTAGTTGGGGTTGTACCTCCTTTTCATTTATATACTTTATTACTATTATACCTGAACCCCTATTCACCTTATATTCCTATAATTTAGTTGCTATAAACACTATTTGTGTTGGCCTACTGAGTATATCTCACACACTGTTCGGTCTACTGATTTGTACCCAGAATGACTTCAGGATTGTAGGTATGGAAAAAGGGATGGGTCTAGTTTTGGATGCATGATTTATATACCAGGAAGGAGTATGTGGGAAGAGGACCGAACAAATACTCATGATTCTATAAAAGTTACCTTCAATTTTTTTTTCATTTTAGTGTATCATGACATGATCAAATGAATTTCTTTTATGAAATTGGATATTGTTTCTACCAGTTTACTTTTGATGTCTACATGATTTACTATTCTCTTGTTGGTGTTTTATTATACTTCCATTATTTATTTCTATTTTCATAGTATTGTAACCCTATCTAATCATGATGATATAGTCTCTCCATGATGCTCATAGAGACCCTCACTATTAGTTTCTAGCTTTTGGCATGTACGTAGGTGCGCTTGAGGCTTTGTGAAACACTAGTCCAGCTACTATTATCATGTGAGCTTGGTTGGGATGTTACAAAGTTGTATCAAATCCCATTTTTTATTTTGGCATTAATTTTTGGAATCAGTAGACATGAATCTCTGAATGTTTTGGAATTTGGTAATGAGCCTATGTATAGGAGTAACTTACCCATGTAAGGGGGAAATCCAAATTACCTGGTAAAAGAATTACTATTCAAGATTATGATTATTATAGTTGTATAAATTTCACTATTGGGTTATATAAAAAATATGTGGGATTATTATTATTATTATGATAGATCTTTTTTTCCTGGACCTAGTATGAATGGTAGGTATCATTTAATTCATGATAATATGATATCTAGGATTTAAATTCCATGCATATTCCATTCAATATCTATTTTACTACATGCATTATTTACAACATGTTTTGGTTCCTTGAGTACTATATATTTTCTTTGAATAAATTTTCAGCATTATAAAAGAGATAAATAATTGGTCAATTAATGTTTCTATATCGAACTATATCATGTTTTCCTATATAGATTGACTGTGAACCCTTCGTTAAATTTTTCCGCAAGTTTTTGAAATGTGACTATAATTACATGAGATGAAATGTTAGTTATATATGTTCACATTGATTCCAATTTCAATTTAAATGGTTGGTACTTATATAAATCTGGAATAGTGATCCATCTAATCGAGCTATCATTATGGATTTATTACCTTATGTTGTTATGTGTAAAAGTTTGGTTTCAGTTTCATGATCTTCCAATTGAAACATATAAATCATAATACCTTATATATTGGGAATGGAAACTCATATAACTAGACCATTATATACATAAATTATTTTGAACTATTAATAGTTTAAAATAAAATGATTTTGTTTTCCAACTAACGGGGATGAAAATTGAAACTTAAAGGGAGTTTTATTCAATAAATTGTGATTGAAAATTCATATACTGGAACCCCAATGTGATATATTTGACCTTTCCATTGACCAATCCCAGGTAGTGGGAAGTGGGGGTATCTATTATAAACACTATGATATTATAGACCACCCTATCCTAGTTGTAGGAGTTCTAAAAGGGGTGTGACTTTTATGTTGAAAGTATTATACACATATTAATTATTTGTTAATGTTATATAATGTAGTTGAATTTTTTATGAGGAATTTCCATGGAAATTATAGAAAAACACAACCATGAAGTCCTAGAATTGTGTATCAAGAGGGTGGTGAAAACCAAGCTTCAAAGGTGGTGGACAATGATCCACTAGTATTAGCTCTTGTAGTGCCACTCACAACACTTTCCAATTTTACCCGACTTGGGAATTGAAAACCAGTTTTTAAAGGGATTCTTCTGAATCTTTTAAATCATATAGGGAGACCTATGAAAAACCCCTACTATGGTAGAGTTTACCGAGGAATTTCAATATCAGTATCCTACCATGTTTTTGGGGGATGGCGGTCCATAGGCTATGGTGTCTTGGATTGGGGCCATAATATGTATTCTATAGAATCTTTAGATTCATCACAATAGAAGGGTCAATATAGTAGCTTACATGTTACACGATTCATCCAACATAAGGTGGGATGTGTTGTCCTAGGATGATCATCATAGGCCAATCATCTAGAGGTTTTTTAGACAGTGTTCTATGATAATTTATTTTTTGATACACTGAGGGATAGTAGATGAAGTGAGTTTATTTACATAGAATAGAGAAGAATATCTATTATGGATTATTCGTCTCATTTCATGGAGCTTTTGTTGTTCATTCTTTCTATACTTGCTGGTAATATTTTTAGAGATATATGTTTTGTGGATGGGCTTGTATATTTAATCCTATCTCAGATGAATGTATTTCTTTTGACTAGATCCCATAGTTAGATGGTTCATCTGTAGTGTTTTTTCAGATGTTTCTACCAATGTATAGTGGAAGAGGATCTACACTAGATCTACCTTCATGATAAGGTTCTATAGCTCAATTTTAGGCATGAAGATATAGAAATTTTGTACATTTATACCAAGGAGGTAGTTGTGGATGAGGTAGACATACACCATATTTATAGTTCAAGCGGAGCAGGCCTACGTAGGGTAATCATGCTATATCTCTAGGCTATATACATGGCTATTTATAAGTAGTGTAGTGGATCCTGATAGAGTATAGAATTGGACCATCTATGGTTAGAGGTATGATTTTAATAGCCTCTTCTTTAGTATCTACATTATCTGATATGGGGAATTATTACTCTTATATATTTGGAAACTATAGAGAGTCTTTGACTTAGGATAGAGTAGTTTTGTGGTGTGATGAAACTCGATAATATTTTGGGAATTATATCAGAGAGTGTATGCCAATTCAAGAAGTGATCCAATGATATATGTAAGTATAATTTCTTATGAGACCTCATTATTCTTGATATTAATGGTTTTGAAATCATTTTCAGGATGAAATGGTCAGTTCTTTGTCATGAATTTATCTATTGATATCACCCAAGGATTTCCTTCACAACACCAGATATTGATAGTTATATTCATAAGGGTGAGTGGGATGTCTAGGAAAGTTTATCTTGAGATGATAATCATGGGATATAAGGAGTTATAATGCGTATTTATATCCTTTATATGGATGATCAAGGAATGCATCAAGATAATTTCTTTGTAATGATAGAATATTTAATGATTTCTTCTCTAGTGATTTTTCTGAACAACCTTTAGAGAAAGTAGTAGATTTTAAAAACGAGATTCTTCTAAGAGTATCACCAGAATCTATTCTTCCATATTGGATGGATACTAATGAGTTAAAGGATCTCAAGAGGCATTTAGAGGATTTGAAAACTAAGTATTTTATATGGTCCGATAATTCCCCATGGGGTTCACCGATCCTTTTCACCAAGAAGGTTGATGGTACCCAAAATATTTACATGGATTACCATCTGTTTAACTAGCTTATGGATAAGAATTGGTATCCAATGACACATTTAGATGACCTATATCACTAGATATGAGGAGTGAGGGTTTTTTCCAAGATCAATTTTAGGACAGACTACCATCACGTGCTTTCTAGACCATCTAGCATACCATTCACAACTCTACTTTATAGATATATATCATGTGAGTATTTGGTCATTCCATTCAGTCCTATAAACATACAATAAGTACTTATGGATTTATGTAATCGGGTCTTCCACCCATATTTAGATTCATTTATGGTATTATTTGTTGATGAAAAATTAGTGTTCTCACCTAATGAACCTGAAAATTCGAAACATATTAATATATTTTTTATCATAGTAAGAGAAAACAAAATTTATGGTAAGACAAAATATTTCACTTTTTATTGATAAGGTCTACTTACTGGGTCACATTATATAAGATATATATTTTTTAGTTGACCCAGATAAGATGGAAACTATTTTTCCAAGGGTGCATCCCAAGAATGAATTTGAGATATATAGTTTATTTGGGATGGAAAGTTATTAAAAATGATTCATTTATGATATAACGTTCCTAGAATAACCTCTTATGATATTGTATAAAAATAGTGTGAAATTTTTGTGGTCTTGGGCATGTGAGAGTGTCATTCATGAGTTAAATGGAAGGATTAATTTAGCACTGATCTTGGTTTCACCTAATATTGTACGAGTCTATAAAATTTAATAAAATGTTTCAAGCATGAGGCTCAAATATGTTATAATGAAGGGATATCATGTCATGGCATATATGTCTAACCTATTGCGGGAACGTAAGAAATATTACAAAATACATGATCATGATCTAGAAATTGTAGTTCATTCCATTATTTATTGGTGACAATATTCTCTGAGAGAGCAGTTTGTAGTGTACGAAGACCAAAAAATCCACATATTTATATTCAAACAGAATAACTTGAATGTTAGGAAATGAATATGGGTTGAATACATAAAGTAGTTTGACATTTATATTTCTTATACACCTGACATAGGTAATGCTTTTGCTAATTCCCTGAGATGGAAGAATCAAACACAAACAGTATAGGAGGCCAGTAGTGAGTGGTAGTTGATGGACCTCTTCAATGATATGAATTTGGAGGTAATAGAACATCGTGGAAAAACTGTATTCTCATTGTTATCAGTGACCACTTCACTCAAGATAGTGTAATATTGAGGTTTCATTTTTATCCTGAGTGTATAGTAGTATGTGAATGCGTTTTAGGAAAGGTCCCACCATCTTTTTTGGATCATTGATGAGGATGAGGTCTTGTGCATTCATTGATGCATCTACATTCCTATAGACAACTGAGAGAAACCTATATTAGAGTCTCATTCCTCATCTTGGGAGATAAATCCTATATTTATGAAGATGTACCATGATTTATTCTATAAGTACTGGTGTCTTGGTATAAAAAAGGAGATAACTAGTTTTCTTACATTGTGTTCCACCTATCCACAGGTGAATGTAGAACACCAGTGACCATTATGACTTTTCTAGTCATTTTCCATCCCTGATTTGAAATGGTATGACATCACTATTTATTTTGGGCCTCTCCCACCAATATCCCCATGATGAAATGATGCATTATGGGTTATAATAGATATATTAACAAATATCGTTCACTTCCTACCTATAAGTGTGACATATTCAGTAGATGAGATATGAAAGATTTATATTAGAGAGATCATACATCTTCATGGGGTTATATATAATATCATTTTGGATATAGATGCTCATTTTACAGTTTGGTTCATTAATAGATTGAATAGGGAATTGGTTTCACAGGTACTACTGAGTACATCCTATCACCCATGGACCGATGGTCAGTTTGAAAATATTATACCGGTTTTAGAGGATATACTCTTGGAATGAATCCAAAATTCTGGAGGTTCTTAGGAGAAACACCTACCTCTTATTGAGTTTACTTTTGAAAAATACTTTATAGAGACTATATAGATGGATCATTATAAGGACTTATTTGGTACATTGTGTAGGTCACTCCTATGATGGTTAGGGGTAGGAGAGGTAATGAACCTAGAACTTTATGTCATTTGAGAGACATCAGAGCAACTGCGTATTAGTGGGAAGAGTATGGATACATCTTAGTCTAGGTAGAAGTCTTACACCAATCACCATTTCTTCCCATTATAGTTCGAGGTGGGGGATCAATTTTTCTTATGTACATCACCTATAATGGGGTATAAATAGACTCTAAGATAGGGTAAGATTTCACCTCGTTATGTCAGGCCCTTAGATATTTTGTAGAGAGTCGATCTGGTAGCCTAGTGGTTTCACTTACCTCAAGGATACCTAACCTTTCATGATATCACAATTATATCATAGATTCACTATTATTATTCAAACCCATCACATATTATTTAGTCTGGTGAGGTTGAGTTATAGGTAGATGCCTCATTTGTGGATAATATTATATGTATAATTATTAGATCTTAAAGGCTCCCTGGGGTAGGTCGATTCCTTTAGTGAAGGCGCTATTGAAGAAATATTGTGAATAGTAAGAGATGTGGGAGTGACAGGTTGATGTACATGATCAGTTGTAGGAGTTATTTTTAGATGGTGTTTTACCACCTTTGGATGCAAAGAACATAGCATTTATGAATGAAAGTTATTCTTGATCTAATTAAAAGTGTTATTATATAAAATGGTTATATAACATATGAACATCCATGGTTTTATGTTTTTGGATTTCAAAATACCATTTGGAATTGTGATATTTGTTAATATAGATGTTGAATAATGATCACATTATTAGTATAAATACAGGGCTTTAACAAATCCAATTTACTCAGAAAAAAGAAGTGATTGCCTCATCCGGTAGAATTGATCTATATGAATCCCATTTGTCAGATCTCAGAAAGGAGGTGGCATCACTTGGATTTGCTCTTGAACAATCCCATGCTGCGATTCAACACATTAATCTTGAGCGGAACCGCCGATGGGAGAAGTTGAAGTTGATGGAGATTACCACCCGATGGATGTTATCTAAGACTCCCCCAGAGTCTATCACCATTTCACACATTAACCTTTGGTCTTATGTGGGTGTTATAATGGGTTATTTAAATGTACCCTAGAACTATGATTATGTACATTATTTTTTTATAGAAAATATACATTTATTTTATTATTATTACAGGGTAAATATTTATTAAAAAAATAGAGTATTTTTAGTTAATATTCAATTAGGAAATATATTATTATGAATTATTTGATTTTTTAATTAAATAAAATTTTATTGAAATATTATTACTTAATTAGTTTTTATTAAATATAAATTATCATATAATTATTATGAATACAATTGTTATTTTTATTATGGTTTGGAAGCTGTTTTGGTCAAAACCAATGAAGTTTCGATAAATGTTGGTTTTCATATTAAAAGTAAAAATATTCATATTTAGAAAATGATTTAGATAAAATGAATATTATTTTTTGAATCAGGATGTCGAAATTATCCAATGGTGAATTTTTCATAATTTTCAGAGCGTCGAATTTTTGGGTAAAAATTAAATACCATTTCAATGTAAAATATGATTTATAAAATTATAATGACCAAATAGTGCTAGAATAAAATACTAAAAACATGATCTTCGGCCAATATATCTTTTACCTTTAAAATAATGTGATTTTAGTCTTTTTGATAAGTTTTATGGTTCCTTAGTGGACCCTCCAAGACTTATAAAACATTTTACCTATTAAAATGAGTTCTTTGAGAGTGTGACTCACCCCCACATAAGAAACCCTAATATTTTATAAAGTTCTTCCATTAGCCTTATAAAATTACTTTTCCTACTCCAATTTTTACAAAATCATGGGAAACAACTGCGGTATTTGTTTTTGGTTTTGATTAGTTTAATGTGTGGTGTCCAAAACCTAAATAATAAAAAATTATCTCTCTTTTCCTACATAAACCCACCCAAGATCCCAATTATTTTCCCTAGAAACACATTGGATCATGTCCCTACCATTCCATCCTCTCTCTAAAATTCTCCCAAGGTGCCCAAATCTCCCAGTAATCCTCTTTCAATCCTCTCTCAAGACATTGGGATCACACTTCCATGCAAGGGATTTCTTCCTTTCTCATTTTTGTCAATATTTCTTTATATTGTTATGCCCTTTTATTTTCAATTAAAAGTGTTGAGGTATAAATTTTCACCTCCCCCATAGTTCTATACTTATGTTTTAATGATGATATAACAATTTTTCTCTCATTAATTCCTCCCATGTACACTTGTTACCATGCTGAAATTTCTTAAGGAATTTATCTCTTCTTATTTACATTTAAGAAATTCTTTTGTATTATAAATAAATATTACATTGAATATGTTGGAACATGTATCTATATGACCCCCTTACTTTTCCATTTCATTTAAATATGATGAGACAAACCTTTCTCTATCTTGAACCATATTTTATGAATTCTGATGTCATGCCGTTATGCTGAAAAATTGCACCATGATTTTCCATGCTCAAGTCATTGTGTAAGGAATACCATGAAATTTCCCTATCAAAGGTATTAAAAATAATGAACATTTACTTATTGATTATAGTGTTTAATGTATGAATTCAACATTCATTAATCGTGGAATAAATTATGAGTTTTAATGAATCCATCTAGCACACTTATGTGTGAAATGAAATGATTAAGAAGGGTGAGCCCTGATAGAGCTCCAATGAATTGGGTAAATATCAATATCATGATAAATAAAGTGAAATGAGGGATTATTAATGATAATTCATATGAAATGGGGGTTTACTCATGATCCATGTGCAATGAGCCTTGGCTCTTGCTAATATCATGTTAATGTTTGTTTCCACATTTCCATGTTATGATAATCATATTATACCATCCCTTTATGTTCATGTTTCTCTTATGCTCCAATGATATTTCTATTTACTAAGATGTATTTTATTATTCATGTTATTCCTTGTTTACTCCATTATTGGGCTTTATATCTCACCCTTTTCTTATTCCGGTCCTTAGTTTATCCCATTCAATGCTAAGTACGAAGGAATGTGTGTGGTCTTGTAAAAGTAGATTTCAATAAACATGTGTATTTCATTTTTTAAGTTGTTATGTAATGTTCCTAAGCCCCAAAAGACACTATAACTCTCAATCTTATATGGTTTACAAAGTTAAGGTTTTATGTAATAAAATGTGTTTATGTGTGAAATAAAGAGTAGGGTTGTTTTATTAGAAGTGGAACTTGGGGGAAATTTGTTTAGGGATGGAATGTTCTAAGATCCTGACATTTATTATGAGGTAAAAATCTTTAATATTTTTGTATAAATCTATTTTTCATGTAATGGAAGTTATTAAAGGTTTAAAGAAGTTGTTGGGAGTTATAAAGACTTGTTAAGTGCCCAAATATCTAGTTTTTTGGGAAACGACATGAGGTTCATGGTTGTCACATAGTTAGTAGTAATAAAGTGCATCAACTATGAAACCCAGTAAGAGGTGGTTCATGGTTAGTTTAATTGTGCACAAGAGGATGAAAAATCATGTGAGGAGTTGTAGAGAAATTTTAGAGGGGATTCTCATGGGGTGCATATGTTTTTTCGAATATTGTGCCTAAACCACATAGTTCATTCCGCATGTGTAGTCGAGCTATAAGGTTAGAATATGATTTATCCAAACTATGACAAAAAACCATGAGCTTCATCAAAACCCTACAAAATTAATTTTACCCCTCCTCTCTTCAAAACATGAAACACTATTCTTACCTTTTAAAGACACAACAACCCACATGTTGGACCCCCTTCTCCTTCTCTCGTAGGGTTGAGCCTCCTCCAACATATGATTTCTGAATTCCTTTTCATTTATAACATTGGAACTCTACCGATAAGTGATTCATTCGTCTTCCATACTTTATTTATATCTCCATATAGAATTCAAAATATGTGGAATCTAATTTGAAATATTTTCAAGGTATTCATATTTTTATTCAATTTCTCTTATTCTAGCCCGAGTTAATGGATTTTAATAGATAAGGAAAGTACTACCTGTATATGTTAGGTGGTCTATAACCTTTCCTAATATTTTTGGGTGTTTATACATTTTTATCAATGTTCCACATTCTGGAATTTTCATAATATCTATTTAAAATAATTAATAATTAATTTTATTATTTTAACCATGTTTTAAACATGTTATGACACCTTTAAGAAATATTGGAGGTTGTTAACCTCAACCCAAAACACCATTCAAGTGGTTCCATTCTATTTATTATGATTATTCCACCATTGTGGAGAGTTTCTTGAATGTCCCAAAGGCCTTAATTTTTTATTTATTATGGATAATCACCTTTTTAAGGGTTGAAGGGGAACCCTTACATGGACCTTAGGCCCATGGCATAAGGACTGACCTGACCCAAAGCCCAATACATAACCCGAAGTCCCAAAGGCATATTATTCCCATTATATTAACTGTAGGCCCAACCCACAGAACTTCCCCTACCCAGCCTATACATCATTGATCGCCTATCTAACCACCTTTAATTGATGATTGGATAGAATTTCCCAATATAAAGCTGCACAATGCATAGTCCTGATGTCTATTTCCATACCCTCTCATTCTTCCAATCCGGTTAACTCTGATTCTAGTGTCTGTTACTCTTTGTTGTGATCCTTTTTTGGGGCCTGATCTGAGTGAAACTAGGGTACTCCATGGTCTCTATGGGCCAAAGGCCCTAAGGCCCGAAGTCTATTGATGAAACGAAGGTCCTGAGACCCATAGGCCCAAACAAGTGGCCCAAAATCCAAAATCAGGTGAATAGTTCTAGTTTCTATAGTAAAAAACAAAACCTACCCCAATTCCTACTATAGTAACCCCTGAAATTTTCCTCCACTCGGTTTTGATCCTGGGTCTCTTGGATGCCACGCAAGTGCTCTTACCACTTAGGTATGAGCTCGTTGGCCCTTTTTAGAGTGTTTATCTCACCAACTATTAATGAAATCCATATATAAGTTAAATTATTCGATAAAGGTAAAATACATATTTTAACACCTTTTCATTTATGAATGAACGGATATTGAAATTGAATTAATGAGAGTTTTGGAATGAAATAGATAATCCATTGAATTTTGTATAATTAGGTGACTGATTAATGAGGTGAAATGGACACCAATTTGGACATCCTTTTTATCAATAATATGTGAATTTATTAACAAATTGAGCACAATAAATTCAATTGATAATGGTAATAGATACTAACAATCCCCATTGATCATTTTGTAACTTGTCGAATGGAATTGTGTAATGGAATGGTCACTTAAATGAGCTTCTTCCTTATCAATTTTAAGTGATGTTATTTATCAAATCACTAAGACGAAGTGTATTGGTAAAATGGAATAGATACTAACATAGACCCTAGAATCCATATAAATTGAATTGATAATGGATGAGATGACATGGTACTGAGGTGTGGTATCATGTTATGGACTCAATCACCCAATTTTATGTTTAAATTAGATTCCTTGGATTGTTACCATGGATCTGGATTTCTTGGACTTCCTTAGACAAGATCCTCGAGCTCCACCCATGTAGATACCATGTTTTTTGTATAAGGTAACCCTAGAATCTTAGAGTAATCCGGGACCATGGGCCATGGGATCCTTGACCATGTAGACCTATATTACTCCAATTTTTTCATTAATGAGATCCATGGACTCTAAGATGATGTCTTGGTCAATGAACATGTATCATAGACCTCATAGGTTTGATACATGATTATTTAGTTCATGTCATAGTTGATTGATGCTTGATATGTTGTCACAGTCTTAAGACTTTTTGTCATACACCAGGTGAATACATGTAATTAAACATAACTGTTACATTTTACATAAATCCTTCATAATAGATCATAAGAAACATGTAAGTAACCAAATGTATATGCTGATAAGGTCAAAATTTGATTGTAACAAGGAAATTTTGTCATGAACTAGGTGAAAATTGAGTTAATACCCAATACACACTTTTTTATGGTTATTTCCCCTAGGTAAAACTATTCCAAAGCTATATCCACTTATAACATCTAGACAGGGATCATATTTCTTGAAACCCACTCACTCTATACATCATTAATTTTTTTTGGATGTTTTCATATATATTTAATTATCGAGAGTGTTCTTACTAATTTTTTATAGTCATAATTTATACAAATAACTAAACCTTAATTTGATTCGGAATATGACTTGTCACATTTTTTATACATAAAACGTCCATTACATAGTGCAACATTAAATAATACATATGTTATTTTGTGGTTTAGTATCTTTTAATTTAGGAAGGTAATAAATGAAAACAAAAAATTTCTTCAAATATTCTTGAAGTAATTCTTTATTGATTAATCATTGTTTAATTTTACAACATCTCATAACTAGGGGACATACATTAAAAAAAGGGTTGAGCATAAATCCATGTAAGGGAATTGGAAGGGATATATTTAAAATGTGATCATGAGGGATAATAATTACAAATGATCAAAAGAACATGAGGTGTGCCATAAAATAATTATAATGAATAAGAACATAAAAATGTGGCTACAAATTTTTTTTACCTTCATAAAAATATCATGAAGGATTATCACCAAGGTGATATAAAACATAATTACCAAGGTTATTCAATAAGATATCATAAAACATGACATCAATAAAGATTAATTATTTTCCCAATACACTGAATCAATATAAGGGGAAAACCTTCAAATGTATAAATTCATTTATAATACATTTATCATGTAAGAAATAATATTATAAATAACATATTAGAAATAATTAATGAGTTTCATGTAAAGTTATTTATTTCATAAATTTATTTCAAACATGAATATTAAATTATTTTTAACGCATGGAAAAGAAATGTGGGATTAATACATATAAATAAACAATTAATTAATCAATTTTACTTCTAGGTGAATACTAATGGATATGTAAGAGGCTTGGGTATCCACAATTTAAGAATATTTCATGTGAAAGAGAGAAATTCATGAAATGATTTCGAAAGCATGATGGGTATACAATGTAAATTAAGAAAAAAAATGAGAGGAAAAAATGCATTCTATTTATAAAACACTATTTTGTAACTAATGGGGTAATCAATAGTTCCTGAAAATAATGTAATTCAACATTCAGAATACACAGTACAAAACTTGTACATGAATGGAGAATAAGAGGAGGAGAGTTTTATTACCTTGAATATTTTCCTACTAGAACTTCAAAATTTAACCTTAAGACTCTAAATATACCCCGAAGGGACTCTTTGGGAAGTAAAATGACCATAAATTCATAGATAAAGTATTATTAGGGGAATGATATTGTGGGATTTGTTGTTTTTTATAGTAAAAGAGGAGGAATTGTTTAATAATTTCTAGATATAGGTCTTGAAAATATAGGTTGTGGAAAATAAAAAACCATTGTATTAATTATGGTTATTACTCATGGTTTTAGGTATCCAAGTAACATTCTAAAATATTTTGAGTTATTATAATGGAAATAAATTTTTCTAATTTTACTCTGGCCATGAAAATGTAAAGTTTCCATAAAAATATTTTTTTATAAATCGGAATTTCGATTTTAGAATTTGGAAATCCATATATAGGTTTATAAATTGATGTATATCAATTAAAGTACATAATATTGTTAAAATAATAATTTTTTGACATGAAAGACATTAAAATGATTATTACACAAATTTTCTATATTTATGAAGTCATGATAATTTTTGTATATTATATAGTATTTTATATTTTACCCAAAAATTGACTATCTCCAAAAATTAAAAAAATACACCATCGGATAATTTCAATGTGATATTTTGAAACATGTCATTAATTTTAATAGGAAAATTTTTCTAATATTAGAAACTTATTCTTTTAAATAGAAAATAATTTTTATTGAAGCCTCCAATTTTTATTATATATTAAAATTTATATCCCTTAGAATAAATATATATAATTCCATAAAAATAATTTAAAAATAATTTTTTCCAACATTTTATAAACCGTATTTTTAATATATATTTATAGAAATGAAAACTAAATAATTTATTGAAAAATACAATCATTGTCTATTTGTATAAAAATATATTTTATGATATTATCTAATAATATAAATTTCATATAAATGTGTAATAGTAAATAAGAATGCAAATTCATTAAAACTATTAATTCATCTCTGCAATTAATATACCATAACACTAATAAGGCCTAGATAATAACCCCTTGTAAAAATGACAATGGGTTTATGGTTAAGGTGTGGGATTGTGGTAGTTCAATGGGGTGGTTTGTATAACTTTGATAGAGTGGTGATCTCCATTAGCTGGAACACCTCTCACATGAGATTTCATTAGAGCCTCACCCTTTGAATCTATTTTTGTGATTGATCAATAGAAAACACTAATGATTCTACCTATATAACTAGATCTATCAAATGAATTATATAATCTAATATTCAACTAGTTAAGGCCATTATTTCTTCACTCTAAATTTAATTTACTCTTATTATCACCCATAATAAAAAATAACCATAATAGTCACTTTATAACGACTACCTTACCCATTGTAATAATACCCAATGTTCATATAGACTAACGGTCATATAGGGAAAAAGTCACAATGACCAACATTCATATTGACCAATGATCATGTAACATTAATGCAATGGTATTACCCATGTAGTCAAAGTTATTATTACAACCTATATATAAACCAGTAAACAACAACATTTACTTATTTAATCCCAATGGATTTTAGAATTCTTTTGATAATATCTATTATATTCTTAAATTTTCTTTTTTTTCTTTCCATACTTTTCTTGGTAGGTGTAATATTCATGTTAGAGTTTGATATTATGTGTTATATTAATTTGTGGTCATTAATCATTATTTTTCTTATCCATGTACTAGTATTAGCTATAGTAATTGGTATTATTACTTGAAATATAATATTATTTTTTGATATAAGTATTTCTATGTACCTAAATTTTGTAATATAATTAATAGTAATTATGAAAAATAAGGGCTATTTCTTTAATAAAAAGAGGAATTTTCAGTTCGTCACAACATATGTGTTGAAAAATATTTTTTTTGAAATTTTATGTTGTAAAATAATGATTATATGGGTTTTATATATGATACGGTCCTTTTCCATTGTTCATTTTGATGGGAGAGTCTGATATAGTTCTCTAATGCATTGGGTAATGAAATTTTTTTCTCAGTATATTTATTTTGGAAGTAACTGAGTATAATATTATATGTGTTAGGGTTCCTATAATGGTTATTATAAGTAATCTATAAATATTATATCCTAAATAATCTACATGATTTTACTAGTATTGAAAAAATACTTTTATAAAAATATTTTTATTTCACATGGTTAGACAAAAAGATTTTATTTTAAAATATTTTATGAACCTTTTAAGGTTTAATGGTATTTTTTGCAAGAAAATGTTTTTTTATTGTCTCCCATGTGTAATGAATCCAAATGGAATACCCTCTCAAATCGGTACTTGACCCAAAATTCCATATACTCAAAGGGCAGTTCAAATCCACACAGATTGTTGACTAGTAGCTTGGAATCTAAAAATAACTAGAGGGTATAATATTTCCCAACCTAAAGAAACAAAATTGAATATATATATATATTAGAGAAAAAAATAAGCAAAATATATTTCTTTTTTAAAAAATAGGCATAGGGAGAATTAGAACATCCCATGGGTGAACACCCTAAAACTATCATTAAATGATGCATATTATTAAACCATTAACATACGTATCCAATGATTCCCATATAATTTTTTTCCCAAACCAATTAATCAAAAAATTATTCGAAATTAATTTCATATATCAATTTAAAAATTATTTAAAAAAACAGGTTTATTTTACCAAAATAAGGGAAAATCCATATTTTTTCAAAAACCCATTTCTACAATCACAAATCATCAAAAAAACCATGAAATTTAATTCATAAAATGATTTATCAAAACTAGAACAATAGAGTACATCTAATATTGGCTGAGAGGGAACCACATACCTCATACATGGGGTGCACAAGCACGTAATAGGATCCAACAACAAGGAATACCATAATGATGAAAACAGAGGCCATAGAATCAATCCACACATATTAGAATAAATTAAATTTAGAAAAACAGTTGGTAAAGAGGATAGATCATGAAATAAGTCAAATAACTCACATTCCACACTATAATAAATAGTGGATTAGCCCAAAAACAAGATCGAATGATGGATATAGAAAGGCAACAAGTGAATTATCATAATAGATCGAAAGTTCTATAAATTTTGAGCAACAATGATACTATAATCAAGGGAAATGAAGAAATAGAAATGATCTATTACCTAGAGAGATAAAAAAACTTCCCTAATGATCAAATGCTAAATGAAGTGATCCAAAAGGAGGGGAGGTCACTATAATTTTCAATGAGAGCTTATATGTAGAGAGGGAAGATTTTTTCAACTGAATTAAATAATAAATCAATTTTATGGTTCCCTAAAAAAACATCTTAAAACATTTACATGGTATGTAATCCCATTACTTTTCATATAATCTATGAATTCCACATATGAAAAATATGTGTCAAATTTTTATCAATATACTAAATTTTTAAAATACATGTTGTGTATTATGTAATGACCCGAATTTATCCAAAGACACATACCACAAAATTTTTCATTAAAATTCTTTAAAACGGCCCTTGTAATGATTCATAGGAGGTTAAATGAGGACTTGGGTGTGTGCATGACATGTTTTGATCCAAGAACATCAAAAAAGGATGAAACATAAAGGGCCAAATAGTTTTTCTACGACCATGTGGCATAGGGTGCACGTCCATGAAACTAGTTGCATGTTTCAAATATTGAGGTTCCAAAATGTTTGCGCATGTTTAGTCAAACTATGCACCTAACTATGTGAAGTTCCCTAAATATCAGAACCTTGCACGTGATTGGTACACATTTTGGAAAAAATTTGTAACTGAGACATGCACAATTTAAATATGGGTTAAATTACCTATTTGTTTACTAATTAATGATTCTAAAGCGTTATTATTCTTTCTTCCTTACCTCTAGAAAAATTTCCCTCATCATGTAGGTACACAATCCCATATCGCTCCTCCATGGCGTATTTATCTTTCACCCACATTTCTCCATAGATTATCTCACCGCCAAAAGAAACCGAACCATCTCGATAAGAACTACCTTCCACACTCTTCAACGTTGAGTTTCTTCCATCATCCATTGAACTATTATAGTGGGATATATTTTTACCCTATTTTAGGTATTTGAAACATTCCTTGATTTATTCCATTTTTGGTTGAGTCAAACCTCAACAATGGTCAAGTGGAGTGATACAATATTGAGGTGGGGGTCTATTCTCATTTCCATCATTTTTCTCATTTTAAATATTGTTCCATTGTTCCTCTTGTTTAAACCTTTATATGTGGTAACATCCTTGTGTATTAAATTAAATAATTTTGCCACCTTTGTAGTCACCTACCCTGAAACGAAAACTATATGTGGGTGTTATCCTTACTTTTGGACACCCATTTTGGTGTACTATCCTAAATGGCCTAAAATTCTCTTATTCCTTGAGTCTTGTTTCTCCTAGGGGGTATTTTTTCCCCTTGATTTTATTTTTTAAATTGTCTAATTGATTAAATATGGGTGGTGAACCATGAGTTGGATTCATTTGGAAAATCATATGTTAATTGTTTGGGTTGGCCCCATGTGTAATGCCATATGACATTGATTTTGCTTGTTGATATAAATGATTTCTATTTAGATAATACTTATGCTTCTTTCCATAGGACACTCTATATGCTTTATACTATGATCAATTAGCTAATTTCATTTTTCTTATTCTCATTCCATAATTTTTAGGCTTGATACTTGCTTCATGTTCCATGTTAATGGATTAAAATGAATATTATGCTTTGTTAAGATTGTTATCCTAAGATATTTAAATTACAACGATGACATGTAAATTTTTTAGATCTTATTCAATGAGTCATATGAATCTTACTCATGCCTTTTTCAAAATAATTTATTTATACCTTTCAATATGAATTGGGCCATTTTTTATTTGTCATAAATTTTATAGCTTGATTAGATAGTGAGAATGAGATTCTATTTTGTTGGAATATAATTATAAATATATTACTTTTCTTAAGATATTCCTTGTTTTTTATGGATCGCATGCTATGAGCTTGGAGTGAACATGATTCTTGAGTTAAGGATTTTATAGATTGACTCTACATGATTGGTTGGACACTCTTGATGCATCAGGATTGATACCTTGGGTTACCTAATATGGTCTGGTAGGGAGGATTTACTTATACTCATGAGTGAGGTCCGTTCCTTAGGTTAGAAACCAAGGAAAAACCTGTTTAGAAGGATGACTATGCCATGTATCAGTTGATACCTAGTCCCCTATGTGAGATACCTAGTACAGAGTCAGAGTCACAGTGTTTTGACTGATAAAAGGGACTCTTTATGTGATTCCTTGGATAGAATCTATAACATTGGTTATATTGGATGTTCTATTGCGACCCTTGGTATTTTATTTAGATCACCTTGGACGAGCTCGAACTCCACAATAGAAATTGATGGATTTATTTCCCTACTCATCTGTAATGCATCTTTTTTTATTTTCATTATTGTGATAAATTTTTATAATCAATTGTAAATTAGGCCCCAAGACAAATAAAATGCTTTTAGATATTCTTTCTTTGGTTGTCTTGATTACATTGGCCCTGGTGTAAAAATTACACCTTGTTGAGGTACTCATTTTTAGAAATATGCGTTAGGATATGTGTGTGGTGTGATATGGGTGTCTATTTAAGAACCCATACCAGGGTGTTGGTGTTTTATTTGTTTATTTCTATTCTTTATCATATATATTGGTGTGCCTTTATTTCATTTATAGCACAAAATGGACTAGTCAAGAATTTGCGTGTACCAGCCTACTGAGATTTATATCTCACGAACTAATTTGGCATCGTTTGGTACCTGAGTAGACTTTATGACCATATGTTTGGACAAAGGGAAGTGTGATTCTTCTAATACTTGATTGACTTCTTCCTTAAGATATAGTTTGGGGGAAGAGGATTGAGCCTATGATCGAGATATTGTGTAGCAGGTTTTTGAGTATTTTGTAGTTTTTGATATCTTGTAGTATATTATTGTACCCATCTTCCCATGTTCTCTAATTTTTTATAAACACAGAAATCATGACCATAATTTTTGTATATATTATTTTTATTCATATTCTTCTAGTTAACTATTTATTTCTTATGTATTATTTCTATATTTCTACCGCTTCCTTATTATATATTTTTCATAATATTTTTATTATCCATGATTACCGTTTTTCATCAATTGATATATAAGGGAATAGTCTCCCATTTAACACAACCTAGGCACACATTTATAGTTCAAAGCCTATAGTGTTCTATTAACTGTGCTTATAGTCCAATAGACACTATCTCGAGGCACTGTTGAGTGACACATATGGAGGGACACTATAGAGTGGCATCAGAACCTTATTCATTTTTTTTACTATTTGGGTTTAGATAGGAGACTCAGAAATACAAAATTCGAATTTACCCCAGGCTTGGACAAAGATGCACCATTTACAGGGGAAACCCAAATTTCTTGGGTGGGGAAATTTTGGTTATTTTTTGTTCCATTTATTGTTGATATGACTTAACTACTGGGTGACAGACTTCTTTTATGCCATTATTAATATTAATATGGCAGAAGTGATGGTTTATATTACTTCATCTAGATTATTCGAGGGAATATTAATTCATACATCATACTAGGTCCAATATAATTTGAAATGTCATGAATTATGACATAAAAAATTTAATTTTATCATACATTTACCATTTTTCATTTGGTTGTTGTTGTGACATATTATAATAAGCCTTGTTGTGCTTGTTTTGATATAAACAATGAAATTTTCCAATTTACCTTACTGGAGCATGTTTTGGATTGGGTTAAGTGGATGCCCTATTTCAATTTATAAGGTGTATGATCCCTTATAAATTGGAATGGTGGTCCACCAAATTCATCAAAATTGAAAGGAAATTAAATGTATCAGGGAATTAAAGTGAAAACCACCTTTAAAATGTTGTGAACACCTTATATGAAAAATGTGAGACCTTGAACGTGACCTTATCATGGTAACGGGATTAGGTTGTGTCTCTTGTGGTCCATCTAAGGTCTTTCCTTCTTATCTGAACATGGATCATAGGGCATACTGGCAGTTTTGTTATGCTCTGCGTCTAGCCCTGTACCTATTTTTATTTATCTAATTTCATAAACTATTCCATTGTTTTGTAAATATTTTTTAAGATAGGGTTCGAGAAATTTTAGAGTTATCCCACCATGAAGTACTCATGTTCTATGCCAAGAGAGTGGTGATGATATCACTTTGGGGGTGGTGGGCCCTGAACCACATGTTATACCTCCTTTAGTGCTACATGAGGCACATCCTGCTGATCCAATTCAAATAGAAACCAAAGATCAATTTCATGAAAGCTTCTTCAGTTTTATTTAGTTAGTTCAAGGTGATACTCGTCCTTCCATGACAATGGAAGAGCTAACTCAGGAGTTTCAGTAGCAACATCCTCCCACTTTATTATGGGATGGTGGACCACATGCTATAGATTCACTGTTAGAGGCTATAATATAAATCTTTAACCTTATAGAGATGCCTCCAAAGTGGAGTGTCGAGCTCACTACCAACATGTTGTGTGAGACCACCAAGAGTTAGTGTGACATCATATCTTAGTTAGAGTATTACCGATGCATGGTATGAGAATAATCCCAGACAGATTTATACAAAAAATTATTACAACATCCCATGTGATAAGATGGAGCCTAATAATTCATGCATCAACAACAGGTATATATGACTATACTTGGTTATTATTTTATATTCTCTAAGCTTTAGTGTTTTTCTCCATCTTTGACGAGTGATGAATTAACGAATGTGAGGCACTTGGAGGATAATCCTGGGAATGATTTCCACTCCTAGGTGAAAATATTCTGTTTTAATACCATAATAGATATCATGAACTAGGATATAATTATGAAACTAAATCTCAGAGAATCTGGCACTGTGATCTAGGGAGGTTCCTTAATGTATCAGAAAAGTGGTTCTTTAATAGGTAGAAAGTGGTGTTTTGATGGTGCACATGGGGACAATTCTAGTAATTTTACATAAAACAATTCTATAGTGTGTCACAAGTGTCGAAGTATAGGGTATAAGAAGATTTAGTGAATGAGATACCAGATTGAATGCTATTCTTGTGTTAGGATGAGTCACCTTCAGTTCATCTACCATTCTTTTTTCCTCTATCATGCAGTGGAATGAGATCCTTACTAGTACCTCTTTTAGGCAAGGGATCTACAACACCATTTCTGGATAGAATTTGGTCATCCATAGGCTCATCAGATCAAGGCAGTAGTAGCCATGGATGAGGAAGTCAGTCCTCAGATATTTGGCATCAATAGAGAGGATATGCTCAGGATAGTCATGAAACATATTAGGGTCACCATTCAAGACATATGTATATAGTGTAACCAGATCTAGATGATCATATTCTAAGTCTATCTACAGTTAGAGGAAATTTTTTGGTACCCTCTAATTGAGTTTATACCGTTTTCAATATAGGTGTTTCAGGATATTTCATAATTTCTCCATGTGTGAAGAGACTTGGTTGAGTAATCAAGTACTTATGTGGCATTATATCTCTTGAAACACTATTGGGAATAAAAAGAGAGAGTATATGCCAATTTTAGGAGTGCACCCTTGAGACTAGTGAGTGTATTTTATTCTGGAGTTTCTTACTCCTTATGATGACCAGATTTTATGTCACTCTCAGTATAGAAAGACTTGTACCTTATCATGCCCAAGTGAATTTTTATCATCGATGGATTTATTTCACATTACCCTAAGGAATCATGTATATAATCAAGGGTTAATGGGATATATAGACAGATTGATAAATACCCAAGTAATCTAGGCTTGTCATGGTGACAACTCAGTCGGAGAGTCTCTTTTTGAGTGATCAGATAATGAATAAGTATGAATTACCTCTTATTATTTATCATTTTTAGATGTATTCCCTAATGATTTGTCTAAATTTCTTCCTGAAAGATTGGTTTATTTGAATATTTATCTCATGCCAGGTACAACACCGTTGTCTATTCCTCATTATAAGATGGGACCTACAGACTTCCATGCACTCAGAAATTGGCATGAAGGCCCTTGAGGCTAAGGGTTTTATTAGTCCCAACACATCAGCATGGGTTTTACCCATCGTTTTCACCAAGAAGGTGGATGGTAGTCTCATATTTTTCATGGATTACGACTAATTGAACCAGCTTAAGGTGGAAAATAGGTATCCAATTATTTAGATAGATGACATATTTGACCATATCTAAGGAGAAACTATTTTTTTACAATATTTATTTCTATTTAGGATATCATCAAGTACTTTTTGGTCCTTTATAAATAACATGTACAAAATTTCAAACCATGAATGGATTGTATGAGTACTTGGTTATCTAATTTTGTCTGACAAACGTGCCAATAGTCTTCAAGGATTTGATGAATCATATCTTCTACCCATATCTTGATTACTTTATAGTGGTCTCTGTATGATATATCTTAGTGTACTGACACTCTAGACGTGATCATGACAATAATCATTAGATCATGTTGAGTACACTAACAGATCACTTGCTATATGTAATGCTAAAAAAATACCACTATTGGATCAACAAATTTAACTTTTTTGGTCATATCGTATTTGAGGCAGGCATATCAGTTGACCCCAAGATGATGAGATTAGTGTTTTCCTTGGAGAAAACCAAGAATGTGTATGATGTACGTTTCTTCTTAGGGTAATTAGGCTATTACAAGCTATTTATCTAGGAAATCACCTACTTAGAAGATCCTATTATTTCCCTGACTAAGAAGGGAGCACAGTTCCAATGGTATGAGTATTGGACACATATTTTCAAGAGTAAAAGTAAAGAATAACCTTAGAAATGATCCTTATGATGTTATAGTTGGTTAGTATTTATACAATTTATTGTGGAGTCCAGTAATCAGACTGGGTGTAGTTCTAATACAAGGTGACCAAGTCATAGTGTATCGATCTCAAATAATGAGTCCTCATGAGAGGAAATATCCTACACATGACTATGGTCAAGAAGCCTTGGTTCATTTTCTATGTTTTTGGAGGCATTATTCATTGGGATGATAATTTTTTGACATGGATTAAAACAAATTTAAAATATATATCCACTTAGTGGGACTTGAATCTGAGGCAGTGCGGGTTGATGTAATACCAAAAATTGTTCAATTTTTAGCTTGATTATACACCTAGAAAGGTTAATGATGTATCTAATTCCATGATATGTAAAGCACATAAAAAATCCATTCAGATGTCTAGTAGTCATTGGTAGGTGATGCCTGTGTTTTCTGAGATGCATATAGAGGATCAAGAATAGTATGAGAAGCTGATTTTAGTAGCTTTGTTAGTGGCATCATTTATTTAGGAATGGGTTTACATGTTTTAGTAATTATATCTCAAGGGACATATTTAGAGGAATAAAATCATTGGTTAGAACCCAAATCATTGTTGGGTTGTTGATGGCAGTGACACTCTACACTTTCATGGCCTTGTATGGGTGCCTAAGGATATATAGGAGGAGTTGTCAAGGTACTATCATGCCTATATTTTGATTTTTCATCCTAGGATTACCGAGATGTATAGATATATGGATCATCAATTTTTGTGTCCATAAATGAAGAGTAACATAGTAGTTTCATCACTTAGTGATCCTCTTATTAGTAGGTGAAGGCAGACCACAAGCTGCCTAATGGAATTTTCTATTCTCTACCCATCCCTATATAAAAATGGAATTACATCACAGAGGATTTCATGATAGGCATGCTGAGATCATCTTGAGGCAGTAATATTGTATGTGTGATCTTCAATAGGTTCAAAAAAGTCATGAAATTCCTACTCATCTTAGAAACCTTCTCTATTAATGAGCATGGAATGATTTACATCCGGGAGATAATGTGACTTCATGGTGTACCCCATTATATCACTTAGAACCATGATTCTTAGTTTACTTTGCAGCTCAGGAAAGGGTTATAAAAGGTACGGGATTCGTAGGTTCTCTTGTGTACAACATATCACCTTTAGACTAGTAGGAATTTTTAGTAGATGATCAGAGTGTTAGATGATATGCTTCAGGCCTGTATCATTAATTTTGGTGGTTCTAAGGAGAATTATATTCCTCTTGTTATGTTTTCCCACAATAATGAATTTTAGGAAATGTTTCAGATGGCTTCATATGATTCCCTGTACGGTGACCATGTTTTTCACCTCTATGATGGCTTTAGGCATTTGAGTCATCTCTACTAGGTTCTCATCTCATTTAGGAGACTTCATAGAAAGTCTAGCTGATAAATAATTCTATGGCTACAAATTAATCTCAAAAGAATCCATATACCTATTTTCACTATTTACCTTTTGAGTTTGAGGTGGTAAACTAGGTATTTCTTTGTGTGTTTTATAGGTTGGGTCACATATATATTAAGAGATAGGAAAAGTTATCTTGAAGATATATTAGGCCCTTAGAGATAGTGGAGAGTGTCGTGCCAGTAGCCTATCAGTTTTTGTTGCCTCAGAAGTACCATTTCATTCATGATGTCTTCCACATGTCTCAGCTTTGACAGCATTATCTCGACTTATTTCAATTATTTTACCCAATAATATCAAGGTGTATAAGGATGTGTCATTTGATGAGCATCTGATACGTATCATCGATCATAGCATGAATGTTCTCTGAACTAGGCCAGTCTCTCTGGTATGGGTTCTATAGAAGCACATAAATGTTAAGGAAGAGAATTGGGATCAGGAGGTCAATGTACATGTGCACTGCACAAATATTTTCTCAGAGGATGTTATACCACCCTCAGATGGGAAAACTAAGGATGCATTGTTTTGAAGAGAGGATATTTTAACATCACACCATTATCCAAAGTTATATAACATTAAATTGTTGGTTTAAATTATATAAAATAGTCCATTGTAATGATGAAAGGAGAATAAAGGAGGCCATGGGTGCATCCGAGTCTTTTTTGAAGCCTAGAGCATTGAGAAAGGAGAAAATAGACATGATCGTATAGTTTTTCTACAACCGTGAAACCCCGAACACATGACCATGAGTCCAGTTATTGGTTTCAGATAGTAATGTTCTGAATGGTTTGAGAATGTTTAGTCAAACCATGCATATAGCCATAAAATGTTCCCTAAGTATTAGAACCTTGGATGAGGTTGTCACATTGTTTGGCCAAACCCAACTACTAAACAACGTGCAATGTAAATATGAATGAAATTACCCTTTTCCCATATTTAATGATTATAAAGCCTCTATTTTCTTTCTTTATTTCCTATAATTAATTTTCATCCTCCTCATGACACACAAACCCATATTCCCCCACCATGTGATTTTGATATTTCTCCTTCATGTCTCCACTAAATTCCATCACTGTAGGAAGCAACAAAATCACCTTTCTAAGCCATACCTTATGCACCCTTTTCTGTTGAGTTTTTATGTAATCTATTGTTCTATTTTGGCATGATACATTTTTACCCTATTTTCATGTATTCTACAAATTCCTTGATTTGTTTTGTTTTAGGTCCAATCAAACCCCCAAAAGAAATGAGTGGAGTGCTAAGACATCGAGGTAGGGTGTCTATTCTCATTTCCATTTTTTAATCACATTTTAAATTTTATGTCATCATGCTACTTTCTAGAACCATCCTATGAGGTATACTAATTATTAATTATATTATAGGAAATGGTTTTCCATGCCGGCAGTGACCTTACCCTATAGAGGAAACCATCAGTGGGTATTCACCTTGCCTTTGACTACCCCTTTGAGTGTACAATCCTAAATGGAATAAATTGACCTTATGACTTGAGTTGTGCTTCACCTTAGGGGTATGTGTCTAGCCTTTATTTAATGTTTTAAATTGATAAATTGATTTATGATTGGTGATTAACCATGAGATGGATTACTTTGGTAGTGTATATATTAAATTATTATTATTTGGATCTATGTGTAATTCCATATTCCAATTATCATTCTTGTTAATATAGTTTCTTTCTCTTTAGCCAATACTTATACATATTTCTATAGTTCATTCCATGTGTATTATATTGGGTTCCATTAGCTAATTTCCTTTGTCTTGTGCTCATTCCATATTTTTTATGCTCGATGATGGCTTCATGTTCCATGTTAATGACTTGAACTGGATTTTGTGTTTTGTTAATATTTTTATATTGTGGTATTGAAATTCCAATGATGCAATTTAAATTCTTACATGATATTTCGTATGTAATATGACTCTTACTTATGCCTTCATCCAATTTCATGTGTTATGCCTTACAATATAAATTTTGACATTTTGTCTTGTATTAAATTGTATATATTGATTATATGGCCAGACAGTGGTACTCAGATGCTAATTTGAGTGGATATAATTATAAATTTATGCCTTGTTTTAAAAAATGGCAATTTTTATATGAATGCCTTGATATGGGTCGAGAGTGAACATGTGCCCCGAATTAAGGATTCCATAGATGGATCGACCAAGCTTAGTTGGACACTCTTGATGTGCCAGGAGAAATACCTTAGCCTCCATGTATGGGTTTACCAGGTGGATTTACTTATACTCATGAGTTAGTCTGGTTCCCTAGGAGAGTAACTAAGATTGGACCCATTTTGCAGGATGCCTATCCCATGCCTTAGGTGATACCCAGTACCCTCTGTTATAAACATGGTACAAACTCTGAGTCACCATGTCCTAAGTTATATAAGGGATGCTATATGGGTTTCCTTGGACGGACTCAATGACATTGGTTATATTGGATGTTCCATTGTGTCCCTTATGATTCTGTTTAGATCGCCTTGGATACGATCAAACTCCACAATAGGAATTAATGGATTATTTTTTGGATCTATTCATGTACGATGCATCTATTTAAATTTTAATTATTATGATCACTTTTATGATGAATTGTAAATTAGAACCCAAGCCAACTCATATTCTTGGGGGTATGTATTGTTGGATTGACTTGATTAATTTGGACCTTGAATAAATATTATTTCTTCTACTCATAATCATTTTCAGACATCTGGATTAGGACGAAGCAGTTGTTATGGGAAAAGTGTCTATTTAGAAACCTGGACCCGTGTGTTGGAATTTTATTAATTTATTTATTAACTTTATTATATATATTGGTGCACTGCTCTTTTATTTACAACCAAAAATGGACCAACTTAGAAATTATGGGTACCAAACTATTGAGATTCATATATCACACCCTACTCAAGAACTATTTAGTACCAGAGTAGACTTTATGACTGTAGGTATGGATAAAGTGAAGTGTACCACCTTTGATTCTTGATTAACTTACTTCCTAATATAGAATTTGTGGGAAGAGGGAAAAGACTTTGATCAAGATGTTATGTAGCAGTTTTTTGGATATTTTGTTGTTTTTTATAAAATTTAGTATATTCAGGTGACCCTAATCCCAAATACTATGATTTAGTATAGAGATATGGTATCAAGAACATCATTTTTCATCTATTATTGTTATTCAGCTTCTGTAAGTTAATTATTTTTTTGTATGTTTTATTTCTATATTTATGATTCTTCCTGATTATATATTTTTATTATGATATTTATTATCCATTTTTCCATTGTGAAATTGATGATCAATGATGGAATAGTCTCCCCTTGGACACACCCTCATCCCCCACTACTAGTCGGAAGCCTCTAGTGTTCATAGACGCATTCTTCACTGTCTCAGGGAATTTTTGTGTGACAGCTTGGGCAGGATGCAATATATTGCAAATACATATTGTGTAAACTTTCACACCACTTAAATGTTTCAAAACATCTACCTAGAATCCAATAAACTATTTTTAATCCCATTACATTAAATGAAAATCTCCAGAAGACTATGAAAAGTCTATTTTTCAGAAAAAACTCCAAACCAACCCATATATTCTATAACATTGGGGAGAACACCACAAATACATCAACACATTTATACTTTCAATCCATTAATTCAATAACTATAAATCAATTAATATTAGTTCATTTTACATTGAAAATTAAATCAATCCCCAGAGTCCTAATACACAACTAAATAGTGAGTAAAATGAATAAAAATATATGAAAGAATTGGAAAATGGTAATTATGTGTCATAAAAACAAAACCATGAGACTTTATATTAGAAGGAATACATGTGGAAAAATTATGTCCAGAATAGAGTAGAGGTCATTGATCCCCCATTAACTACTCACACTCCCAAGTCTCATGAGAACTTGATCTATGTGTCCATAATACTCTATCAAATTGAATTGACTTTCCAGGTAAAAATTTGAGTTGCTAGTATCTAATCTCTATTGGTTTCTCTGGAATAGAAATGTCCAGCTCCAAATCAATCACTTCCCAACTCAAATCATGTGGTTGATCATGATTGTATTTCATGAGCTATGATATGTTGAAAACCTCATGAATTCTTATGAACTTAATAGATAATGATTTTTGATAAGAAATATTCCCAAGATGGACAGTGGCCTAAAATAGTTCAGAATATTATAGATCCAAATTTCCTTGGTTTCTATGCAGAAGGTGACTAAAATTAGGGGAAACATTCAAGACAACCCTATCACCAACAAATAACTCCAAAGGATGACACTGCCGATCTGCATAAGATTTCTGTTGACTCTGAGCTATAACTAGATGCCGATATATCTCTTGAATCCTCACTATTGTCTCTTGAACAAGACTTAGTCCCACCAAGGTGCCCTCTCCTACCACTTCCCAAAAAATAATTGACCTGAATGGGTGACCATATAAAGCCTCATATGTATCCATTCTGCCCTATGATTGATAATCATTTTATAAGAAGACTCTACCGATCCCAGATGGATATCCCATGATCCACCAAAATAAAAGGAACATTTATAGAGAATATCTTCTAGAATATGAATAGAACAATTCATTTGGCCATATATCTATGGATGATAAGTTTCAATCAACCTGACGTGAGTCCCCATCACCTCTTGGAGACTTCTCCATAACATCATAGTAAACCTAGGATCCCTAGATAAGAAAATTATAAAATGAACCCCATATAACTTCATGATCTCTTGCATATATAACTTACCAAGATTTTAAATTTTATGGGGTCCCTGATAAGAATGAAGTGAGTTAAATTTATCAACTGATCAATCAATACCTAGATAGAATTTCACCCTTAAGGAGTCCATGGTAATATAACATAAAAATCCATAGATACTAGTTCTCATTTCCAAACCAACATTAGAACATGATAGAGAAAACCAAAATCTTTTATAACCTATAGCTTTATTTATTAGGAGGTGAAATAATAGGAAACATAACCCACTATATCATGCTTTAAACATGGCCACTAGAATCTTCTTGTCATTGCAAAATATATATTTTTAGTGCTAAAATTAATGAACCATAAAAAACTATGAAAAAAAAAATGATCTTCTCATAAATGTTTGGATCTCAAAATTCTCCCAAAATAGAGAATACTATCAAAAGAGAGATACCGACCCAAAATAGTCTCCCCACCCTAAAGGTTTCTTAAACTCATCTGATCTCTCCATCCTACTACTGAATCCACTAAATAATCTCAAGGTGGGATGATTGTAATTGAACATTGGTCAGAACCATACCAAAAACATCCTATTAATAATCCACTTGCATTTGAAAGAATATATCTATAAGGTCCCACTCTTTGTACAAATACAAAATAGCCTATGGTGATACTTTCCAACTAAAAGAATATGTAAAGACATTCACCTTCCCTAGGGTGTAGACAATGTCAAATTAAATTTTATAAAGGTAATCCATCCATCAAATCTATAAAATATTCATGTATTTCTGAGAAATTTTCTATCTTAGATTCTTATGATCATAAAATTATATAAATATCTCCACAAAAATATAGTAACACCAAAACATAAACACATCCATAACCATGGAAAGAGCTCAATTATGAGTTGGAAAATTCATATAATTTGGTTGATGCTGAAATGAGCTATGATCCACCACATGATCATCATTTATAGGAACACATCCCAAACTAGCACTAGGAACATAATAAAAACCATAAACCCCTTACTAGGCTTAGTTAGGATATTAATTGGAGCTGATTAAAGAAGTCATTTTAGCTCGTTGAAAGAAAAATGACACTTTTTATCCCATATCAATTTCACCCCTTTTATACGAATCATTGTCAAAGGTGGAACCAACTTTGGAAAATCCTTGAAAAACCATCAATAATATCCAGCAAGACCAAGTATGCTCTAAAACTCAACGATGTTACATGGTTATTCCAATGACAATTTAACCCTCACCATATCATGATCAATAGATAATCCATGATCATAAACCACAAGTACCAATAACCTCACTTCTTGTACCCAAAAATTATATTTTGAAATTTTTCCAAACAAATACTGACTCCTCATGATTTCCAGAACTTGACAAAAATAGTGCTCATACTCATTCTTGGATTTTGAATAAACCAAAATATAATCCTTGAACACTACCCCAAAAGTGAAAATATACACATGGAATATCTGATGCATCAAAGCCATAAAATTTTTAGTATCCTTAGTCATACCAAAAAAATCACTAGATATTCATAATTTACATTCATTCCCCTAAAATCCATCATCAGTATGTCAGGCTACCAAACTCTAAGATGATGATAAATAATTAAAAAATTTTTTACCCCCTTTAAAAAAACATTTAAGAAAAACATTATTTCATCCTTTAACTAGTAAAAAAACCCACATGAGGAAAATGATACGCTCTTTTAACCATCACATAGTACATGTTATGATATTTCAAACACAATAGATGTGAACCATCTGAATTCTTGTCCAGGAGTACTAGGGATTCCCACAGTGGAACGCTAGGCCCAAAAAAACCTTTTTCTATCATGTCTCTCAATCAAATCTTGCGTTATTTCAACTATAAAGTTGGTATATAATAATAAGATATCAAAATCAGTTGTGTACCCAACACATGGACAATTGTAAACTCTACCACCCTCTTTTTGAGGAAGAAAAATGGGCATAATGTAAGAAAATGTTAGGAACGTATTAAACAATAGTGAGAATATCAACAACAGAAGAAATGTCATGAAAAAGACAATGAACTGTTGAGATCTAGGTAGGAAGGTCTTTCACAACCAGACCTCAGATCCCACTCTCCAAAGAACACACATTATTTCTCATAAGATATAAGAAACAAGACATGCCAATGATAACAATCAGCCTCAACAAGATTTGAAACAAGGAAACCAATCTCGATGATGATGTAAAAAAATCCAAATCTAGAATTTGAAAATAAATGTCTAAAACCACATCAGATATCGATAGAAAACAAGGGCACTGAAGCCCTTACTCTTTATAGTTTACATGACTTGTTGATAACTTTATAAAAAAGGACATGATATCTATCAGATGTTTAATCAAATCAAAAACATGAATTAATATAAATGTGTGGGAAGTGCTAGTATAAAATAATGCATTCGCTACTGAAGATGAAAAAAATATAGTACCTCACACTATCACTGGACCTACATCTACCTCCGGTAGAAACTCATATAATGTGTGTATGTGATTCATTTATGTGCCATATGGATGGAGCCCTTTTTTATTTATAGAACTTGATTATCCTACAATAGCCTTTGGAGGAGATAATCCACGACATCATTGATGTATAGACATACCATGAAATAAGAACTTATTATGAACATATTTTCCATAACAATTACACATATTTTTAGGTGATGGAAAAAAATGTTGGGTATTTCCAAACATACGACATTGATAGTTAGTCAGAGGCACACTTCTAGTGGTAACTAAGGGTGAAGAGGATGTATGATGATGAGAACCACCTCCACCACTCCGGTGATGATCTTAGAACCACCTCCTTTTCCCTTGTGTTCCATTTAATATGCCACTAGGTGGAAGATAATGGGTAGAATAACCAACCATACGTTCCATACTCATTTTAGCCATTATAGATCTATCTATCATCTCTGCATTGGTCAAAGGATTCATCATAAATTCTTGAGATATGATATTTGATCCAAAACTCTATAGGTATTTCTCTGCCTTTAGCTAGTCATTCTTTACTACATCTAGAGAAAAATAAAATATATCAACAATTGAATTGATATATGACGACACTAAATTCTTTCTTTATTTTAAATAGAGGAACTCTTGATACTTCAAAATCATTATAAAATCTAGAAAAAACTACTAGAATAATAGATCATTGAAACCCTTCCAGAATATACTCAAATGACCACATTATTTTAACACAGAATCCCACCATCACATGTGTGGACCCTCAAGTCTGAATGCCATACATTTAACCTATATGGTCTCTGGTGCATCCAAGAATTCAAATATCTGATCGATAGTTTCAAGCCAACCCTCTAGATTTTAAGGTTAATCCATGAATTTTAAGGATAATGGATTATTTTTTGAGAAATTATGTGACTTATCTCTATCTCCTTCATCTTCTAGTGGTACCTCAAAAACAACATTCTAGACTTGATGTATATTCTGATTAACAGCACGAACTATCCACATGATTAACATGATAAGTTTCTAATCTATAAGTAGATTCCCTTACATAGTATCCACTTCACTATCCTATTGAACCCATAGAGGATTTATCAGAGGTATATTAATGCATAATGAAATACAATAACTAATCAAATAAAATAATTAACTCATTTTAAACCAGAAACTGTATGAAAAAAATATAATACAATCAACAAATCCTAATAAGATACACACGTCCCAACATCCCATTGTAACTTAAGTCTCTTCATGGAAATATATGGATAGGCACTCACTAACACCTACCTCTCAAGTCTCTAAAATACTCTCTCTAGTCCACCAAACATAATAGGGAATGAAATATTGGGAAAAGACCACCTTTGATACGAAATTATTATGAACCTAACACAAATATCCTCTCAAACTTGTAGCTAAAATTCATAGATATTCATAATGGTAGTAACTTCTCCTAAAAACAACTTTCTATAGTTCTGACTCCCTAACTCTGAGATATTGATAACCTGACCAAAGATTGATATTAAAAAACCAATTTGACTCCTTTAACTTGCTAGAAAAATAATCCAAACAAGGTAAATGATATTGTTTATTAACCATAGATCAGTTTAACATACAATAGTACACTCACAATTGAAGTGAACCATATTTTTTCTTAGTAACGAAAACTAGGGTTTCACATGGAGAAACACATAGGAGAACAAAATAATTTTCCATTAGGTTGTACAACTAAATCTTGAGCACTTTCACCTATGCTGGTCCCATAGGATAATAATGTATTTAAATAGGTTCCATACCTAGAACTAGGTCAATGATTAACTCTACATACAACTATAGAGGAAGATAATATAAATCATATTGTATAATTTAAATAAATTACCTAAAAATAATGGGAATATCAAAAATAGAATAAATATCATTAAGAACAACTACAAAAGAAGACAGAAAAACTTCTAATATATGATGTGTGAGGTCCCGTAAGGCTAGAACTCATATCCAAATCTACCTGGAACACATGTGATATCCAATAAAACATAAGAAATGAGACATGGTAATGATAAAAATTAACCTCATCATGATGAGAAAAACGTTAGTCCATCCCAATGATATTTTCTAGAAAATACAAATCAAGAACTAGAAAATCTAAGACTAACACTACATTAGCTATTGATAATGTAGAATTATGAAGCCGAGCCCCATATCGTACCTATTTCCAAGAGGTTTTTCTAACTCCATAACAATGGATATTAAATATTTAGTAAGGTTAATAATATCAACAAGACAAACAGATATAAATGAGTGGGAAGAACTGCTTTCAAATAAACCAACCACTACTGAAGATATAGTGAAGGGATGTCTATAAATATCACTAGACCTGCATCTACCTACATTGGAAACTCTTATACTGTGTGAAGGTTCTTCACTCCAATGGCCTTTGGCTAGATCCCTATAATATTTATAGAATTTGACAACGACATAGTATCCTTTAGAGCTGATGATCTTTTACCATATAGAGTTATAGATATATCTTGATAAAAATGCCATAGATAACCATTATATCCATAAATTTTACAAATATTTGTAGGAACCAGGCAATAATGTCTGGTGTGTTCAACCTTACCACACTAATAAGAATTCAGAGGTGCATTGATAGGTGTATCTAAGGGTGAAGAAGAGGCATAATGATTAGAACCACCTCTAAGAGTCATGTGATGATCTTTCAACATCCTCTTTTTCACTTGGGTTTCACTGAAGCTGCCACTATATAGAAGAGAAGGGGTGGAATAACCAACATTGACTAGCATGGTCATAAATTATATCATAGATTTATTTATAATCTATGCATATATCAAAATATGCAACATAAATACCTATGATCTGATCTCTGATCGTAAGCCCTTCAGGTACTTATGAGCATTCAACGGGTCATTATTTACTACCTCGGGAGAAAAAAAACAAGATCAAAAAACTGATTAGTGTACAACAACCCTAAAAACTCTCCCTGCTATATAAAGTGGAACTATAGAGACTTCACCATCATCGATTACTCTAAAAAAAACTTCTGGAAGAATAGATTCCTAAAACCCTTTTAGTCCAAACCCACATGCTTATTTTCTTACACCATAAAATCCCTCCATCTCTTGCTAGGACCTCCAAGTATGAATTATACTAATTTCACCTTGATAATCTTAGGTGTATCCAAGAAGTAAAATATATGGTACATCATTTCATGAAAATACATTGCCTCTTAAGGATTATCTGTGACTTTAAAGAATGGTGGATTCTCACGAAAGAACACCCATGATCGATCCCTTTTCCCTCCAGTACTTGTTGGAATCTCAACAACTATATTCTAAACATGTAGTACATAGTGTTCAATATCATGAACTACTTGCATGTTATCCTCGATATGGATATCATATATAAGTGTATTTTTTAGTAGAATCCACTAAAACTTCATGACGATCCCATGGAATACATCACTAAGACATACTAGTGCACACCAAAATTAATGAACTAGTCATACAAAGAAATAATCTAAGTTGAAACTAGAAAACCATGAGAAAATTGAGATAATGATCAGAAACATAAAATAGGAGACACACGTCCCAACATCCCATGGTAATTTGAGTCTCATCACAAAAAGTTATTCCTAGGTACTCAACTTAAAAAACATATAATGTTCAAACAATCCTATCTCAAGTCTACCAAAAATACCATGAAAAGAACTCTTTAGGACTTACCACCTCTGATATAGAACTATCAAGATCCTGACCTGGATAACTTATCCATCTAGAACCTGACTCGAACTGCCACATACCTGAAGTGAAATTCTGATCCCCCTAAGATAGTGACTAGCACCCTATAATCGAGAAAAAAATAGAGGGAACCATATCTCCGATCCTAAAGCATCAACATAGAATATATATATATATATAGAAATATAAAAAGAAGTAATTATATTCCATAACAGAGAGAAGATAATAGAAATGATATAACTAAAAAAAGAAGTTTGAAAAACCCATGTATAATTCCAACATAAAAGGATGGCCAAATTAGAAAATTTACTACACATTGTGATAGTAGGTAAACTCCCACCATATCACCAGCAGCTAACCAGATAGGATGACAGAAACCTCGCCACTTCCCCGCAGTGACATTCATTTTCATACATTATAATAAATAAAAATGTAAACACACTATCATAGGGGTGTGAAAGGTGTGACCTAAAAAGATAAGTAGGATCCCACCCAGGTGTGCCCTAACAAGCCTTTGTATAATAATACGAACATGCTTAACTTTTAAGAAAAAAAGGAATGATAAATATTTAAACATTATTTGTATCAAAATCATGGAATGAAATTTAATTCATTTATTTATCAATATTTACAAATAAATATATGTAAACTAGTTTCAAATAATTTTACATATATCAAAGCAGTCATATTTGTAAAAAACATGTATCACGTATCATATAAAATCCAAGGCAGTATAACTAAAAATATTTAATCAAAAAGCAAAGGTTATATCACATTAAGGATCATACTAGGTCATTATAGCTAGGACACTCATACCATCAACATATTGAATCACATGCATAATGTCCCAAGATATAAACATTAAATCTAGAGATCATAGGAACACCCTAGAAGGTAAACCCCCCCAATAGGTCTATCATGTACCTAGAACAACCAGAATAGGGAATAGAGAAATACCCCATGAGGGAACACCCTAACAATATCAAAAAATGATTCATATTACTAAACCATCCTCCTAAGTACCCAAGGATTTCTGGGTGAGATGTGTTAAAAATGAAATCATCGAACCATGCTTTGAAAAAACTAGAAATATATTTCAATATTCATTTTAAATGCCCATTTATTTTATAAAAATAAGAGAAAATCATATTTTATCAAAAACAAATTTCTACACACACAAATAATCAAAAAAATAATAATTACATATAATTTATAAAACAATTTATCAAAACCATAGAATTTTAGTTCATTCAACATAGGCTAGAGATTGAAAAACCTAACTGAAACTCTAGTCACTCACACCTATAATGGGATCCACCAATAAAGACAAAAAAAACAACAATAGAGGACCAATAATCAATCTACACATATTATAATCAAATCAATTTAGAAAATGAGTTAGCGAAGAGGATAGATCATGACATGCCTTAAATAACTCACAAGAAGCACCACAACTAACAATGTATCATCCTTCAAAATAAAATTTCGTGATGGTTCTAGAAATGAAAAAGGGAATTATCATCAATGATAAACATATCTAGAAATGTAGCACAACAATGATACCAAGATCAAGGGAAATGAAGAAGAAGAATATATTAGTTACCTAGATAGTTTCAATTCAACCACCTGAATGATAAAATTTGAATAAAGAGATTTTAAAGGAGAGGAGGTCTCCAAAATAACCTAGGAGACCATCAAGATTGAGTGGTAAGAGGGCTGAAAATGAATGAAATATAAAATCACTAATACAATGATGTAAAATCAAAACATTTTATATTTACATGCTTTGTATTTCCATTACACCTTTTGTAATACAGGAAGCCCACATACACCAAAAAATGTGTCACCTTTTTATAAAAACACGACTTTTTCAAATACAGGAAGGGTATTCCAAATACGCAGTATTTAGAATTTCATGCCCAGTGAATGGTAAACCACATCTGCCTAGTGACCCATACATGCCATTTAGTCCCATTACACAATATTTAAATGTCTATTAGTCTCATAAAAGTATATCTTTAAGAATAAAAAGTAAAAACCACCCCATATATTCTCTGAACTTGTGGATAACTCTGCAAATCCATTAAGAAATTTATACCTTATTTATATTACGTCAAAAAACCTACACCCCAAAACTTTAGGTCATTTCCCCTGATAAATTATATACATCCTTGGGAGTCCCATGATGAACCCAAATAAAATAAGAAAACAAATAAAGAGACGGAAAGTACTTGGAAGATGATAACGGTATGTTACACCATGTTTTCTATAAATACGTAATTATTATGATTTTTACTTAATTAATTCTCATCAATTTTTTTAAGAAAAACTTCATGATATAATTTTTTTTAAGAGTAAGATAATGTATATTTGTTTCTAAAATTTTATTGTATAAAAATTAAAACATTTGTTATGGATTTCGTAGATTTTTATAAAAATACTAATCAATTACATTCCCTTTTATATGCCTCACTAATATTTTTATTCACAATAAAAATTTTAAAATGTTTATATAGATCCTGAGGATGATTTATAATAATAAAAATGTTTATCTTTAAATTTTTATTACTTATTCTTAAAAAAATCATGATTTAATTGAATGAAACCAAAGTAAAAATTTAATTATCTAATTTTTGGGAAAAATATAAATTGTCAAAATTTCAATTTTCAGGTTCTATTTGCAAGAGTTTTCGCAATTATATAAATAAATAAACGTATATGATTATGTGAATGTGAAAATTTGAAATCCATTCTATTAGAGAAGTAATTATGGGTTATTATAGGAACATGCTATTATAGTTTGTATCATAACGAGGGTTTAGATAATATAGAGATTATGATGTTATCAGATAAAGATATTTTACAATTTTGGAAGTCCATAATGGGACACTATGTTTTAGGTTTATAATACATTAAAAGTATTTTATACCCTTTTGAGGTTATATTTGATTTTATTTTACAGTTTTTAATGATACATTCAATGATTATTGTTGATTGTGAAGACCCAACCCCAGAATTCCTAGAGCCAGTGCGTTGAATCAGGATTGGTAATTTTTTTTTACAAAAACATGAACTAATAAATTAAGCATCATGTCCCATACAGAGGATCAAATTAATTTCAGGTTCTAGGAAACCAGGCACTTATGTCAAGATTCTTAAGGTGAATACTGAAACCTAGAAATTTTCATTTATAAACGTAGGGTGAGAATACAAATGCCCAGTAAGGGGTTTTAAAAATAATATATTAAACCAATATAACTATTGAAAACATTCTCTAAAATTTCCATACAAAATTTTCTCAAAAATAATGCTATAAAACTGGAATATACCATAATAAATATCTATGAGATATAAGTGCACAATTAAAAGCATACTAACAAAATTACAAGGAAAGGTGATTCAATTATAGGCATGCTCATACGGAGTAAGAGGTAAAATACATTCCATGTGAGAATGTTGGGACAAAATTAATAACTAAGAGTATTACATGATTAGAGTTTCACATTATGAAAACATCAATTTCATCTTATTCTACTAAGAAACATGCACTAGCTAAAGGCTCTCAGTACTGCGTAAATACTATTCCATAACTTTTACTTCTTCTGGTTCATATTAACATAAGCTCTTTAACCAAGAATATTGTACTAGTTGAATATTCTTCTGGTTGATTAAATTTCTTATCCATAATAAGGAAAGTGCATATGCTGGACATCATAACAGTATTTTCCAAGACTCGTGCCAGGACCATAAAAAATCATTATGTCAAGGCCTTGAACCAAGACTATTGTTTGTCTCATGAGACCTACCGATGCTTCAAGGGGATATATAAGGCCCACCCATCACATACTAAGTCCAATACAGTCATCATCTCTCAAAATCAAAGTGCACATACCACTATGATTAAGTAAATTACTTATTACCTATCATTTTAAGTGTCATATATTTCATGTTTCCTTATTTCCCATTATTCAAAGTGTCCCTTACCACCTTGACTAATTTAATTTAATCCATATTTGGTCACAGTAGTTAAATTTTATCCTTTAACATTTACATATACCATGCATTAAAAATTTAATAACAAAACTATCAAATACATGACTTTATAATCGAATTGTGAATATAGTAAGCAGACAATGGCATATGTGATGAAATCCAAGGTACAAAAAGGAACACATGTTTTGTTACATTCAATATTATCCTTAAAATTTTTAACCGTAATAATCAAAATTCATATTGTAATTTAATTTGATGCATAATTAATTTATGATAAACGCAATATATCTTGTGCGGTTTTAATCTTATAGATTCTCAAGTATTTATTGCTAATACGATTTTGTAAAACACATCAAAATGTCACAAATAGAAAGCATGTAACCAACCGTAACCAATACCATTTAATATGTAAGAAAATAAGTTATTCATAAATATGAATATAGAAGTTCCAAACTCCAAATATAATACTCATGATCTGAACACAAAAAATTATAGAATTTGGAATATCTACCCTTTGGGTTGAGTGTTGTGTAAATTTATTTATACACCAGGGTATATATAAATAATAGTGTTTGAAGAAAACTAAATATATTTTTAAAACACATGTTTCATATTTCCTTTGAAATCCTTGTAAAATTATAAATAAAATTAAGGAACAAAGTTCATGTGTACACCCATATTTTCACATATCCAAAAATTCATCATGTATAAATGGGTTTAAACCAAAAATACATGACACCTATATGTCTTTGATATTTTAGTCACATTAATTAACAAAAGTTTCTAAATCATAAAATAAAATTTTAAAGGTTTATTTATCAAAAAAATTTATAAAATTGTAAACCTCGATCAGACATATAACATAAGTGAATAATCAGGTATACCTAGGGGTCTTACACCAAGATCAAAAGACACAAACATGTTTGTAAAAATGTCAATAAAATCCTTGAAGTCCAATTTGAGGGACTTAAAACTAGTCCAGAAGTTGGATTATACATACTATACAATTATATAAGTCTGTGTTCAAGATATATAAAAATATATGAAAATATAATTTCATATGATTAAAACAAAAGTTCAACCTCATCTTTGAAACTCAAAGTGTAGAGGAATTGAAACTAAAAGATAATAGAGGTTCTTTTAAAACTATATGATTATATATATATTAGTACATATATATTCGGATGTATAAAGTATATAATATATACTTCATAAAGATAATAAACCCATTTATAAAAAACTACCTCATAACTAAAAATCTGTAAGACCTAGGGTCGGGTTTTTGAGGGTTTTCAGCCAAAGCCATATGATCATACTTGAATTTATATATATATACTGAAAGTACACCCAACCGTCTGCATATAAAGCACATATTTATGTTTTTTAGGTATTACACAAACCATCAAGTTTATAATACTTCTTGAACTCAAATTTCCGGAGACTTAGTTTCAGTTTAAGAGATTATTTTAACTAAACCATATGCTTAAATATATTTTTTTATGAGTTGATATATATATATACATACCCTCAAACCAAAAATACATGGAAACATAAATCCCTTACCTTGATTCGAGGTGGGATGAGGGGCTCGGGAAGCCTCAGAGGTTCTCGAAAAAGGTGTTGGAGGAAGAAGAATATATGAGGGATTCTTGGGGTGCAACTTGGTAGTTTATAATCTATAAAATGCATAAAGACAAATAGGATACTTAATACTACTGTTGGAAAACCAATGCTTATCCGGCACATTAAATGACTTGGAAACGTTTTGTTGAAAAAGGAGGGAAAGAAGGGTCCACCAACTATCAATGGTGAAGATAAATTGTGCAGGTATGATGTGTATGGGTTACTGGTCTAGTGCAGGAAGAGAAGAAGAAGATAGTGCGAGAGAAAAATCTAGAAATTGATTGGACAGCCAAGATTAAATGTGGAGAAGATCACACAGTGGAGGAGTAACCATGATATTAAATGAGATGGATGACTTTGATTTGAATGTATTTCTATTGGTCTTATTAGATCAACGTATACATTTTTAAAATCAATTGACAGTTGTGATTACATCATTCCCGATCCGATAGTGTATAAAAATGCAGGTGTTTTACCACGACTGCTGAGAGTCGGGGCCCAGACTGTGATGTATGGACTAGATCTCTAGCAACACAATCCAATGGTCCAGATTGTGTTTCGCCTCAAAAAACATGTCCCACATCGAAACATTGGGAGATATCTCATCACTTTTATAAGCATGAGACTTCATAGAATGCTCAGAAAAAACACAAAACACACTCAAGGGGGCCTTATACACGGGCTCCCACCCCCGCAGGCCTCGGCATATCCCTACCCCACTGTGGCCTCTCACCCACAGTGGCAAGCTTTGAACCTCCATGCGCTTCTGTGTGCCCTTCGGGGATGTTATGCTCCCTGTTTGGGCTGGCCTGAGCTGAGGCTGAGGGCTAGGCTCAACTTCTGAGTGTGAGCTGCCTGCCTTGGCCCAGCTAATGGGCTGGCTCTAGTAGGCTTATTTTTTTTATAAAATCCAACATTCAAAATAAATATATTCACTTTAACTATATAGAGAATATATTAATTTTTATAAAATGCGACATTTATTTAAACTTCGAAAGATTAAAGAATACAAATTAATTTATATTTTCCCTTTACTAAAAGTCTTTATAAACACTATAGTTTTAAAATACAATGTTATAAATTGAAATTTAATATATCCGCATGAAAATTTTTATACTAGTATTATATAAATCAAAAAAATTGTTTGTTTTTATGATTTAAGAATGAGAACATTTACAAGATATTAAAAATATTTGTAAGATGTCTAAAATACTCATCTCATTTTAAAAAATCACCTAAGTGTGTCCCATAGAGAGGATCGAATTCAGTTTAGGTTCTGGGAAACCATGCACTTCTATCAAGCTTCTTCCACAAAAAACTGATACCTATAAATTTTCCTCTGAAAACATAGGGTGAGAATACGAATTCCCAGTAAGGGGTTTTAAAAAGAATATATTAAACCATTTTTACTTTTGAAAACTTTCTTTAAAATTCCCATAAAAAAATTTCTTAAACAATTTCGTAACATATGAAACATCCCATAACAATTGTCTATAAACTATTAGTGAAAAATTAAAAGCATACTAACAAAATTACAATGAATAATGATTCAATTATAGGCACGATCATACAAGGTTATATGTAAAAGAAATTTCATGTGAGAATGAAGGTACCAAATTAATAACTATGAGTATTACATGGTCAATGTTTCACAATAAAAAAACTTTAATTTCATCCTTTACTATTGAGAAACATGCACTGGCTAAGTGCTCTGAGTACCAGAAAAATACTATGCCATAACTTTTACTTATTATAGTTATTATGTACATAGGCTCTTTAATAAATAATATTCTACTAATAGAATATTCTTCTGGTTGATTAAATTTCATATCCATAATGGGGAAAGTGCATATGTCAAACATCATAACCATACTGTCTTGGCCTCATGCCAGGACCATAAATAATCTTTTGTCAAGGCCTTACGTGAAGACCATAGTTAATCTAATGAGACCTACCAATGAATCAAGGGGATATAGTGGGCCCCACCCAACACATACTAAGTCCAATGCATTCCTCATCTCTCTAAATCAAAGTTCACAAACCACTCCGATTTAGTAAAATACATATTACTTATCATTTAAAGTGTCAGATATTTCATGTTTCCTTATTTCCCATTATTCAAAATGTCCCATACCACCATGAATAATTTAATTTAATCCATATTTGGTCATAGTAGGTAAATATCATCTTTTATGATTTACATATATATAAGGTGAGTCATGCATTAAAAGGTTAATAACAAAACTATCAACTATATGAATTTGTCATTTAATGGTGAACATATTAAGTAGACCATGGAATATGTGATGACATCCAAGGTACTAAAAGGAACACATGTTTTGTCACATGAAATAGTAACTTTAAAATTATAAAACATTATTAATCAAAATTCATATTGGAATTTCATCTGGATTCATAACTAATTAATGACAAACCAAATATTTCATTTGGGGTTTTAAGATTGAAGATGCTCAAACATTTATTGCTAATATGCTTTTGTATAACACATCAAAATGTCATAAATAGAAATCATGTAACCCAACCATAACCAATACCATCTAATATGTAAGAAAATAAGTGATTTATACATATGAATACAGAAGTTTCAAACCCCAAACATAATAATCATGAGCTAAACACAACCAAAGTATAGAATTTCAAATATATACACTTAGGGTTGAGTGTTGTGTAAATTTATTAATACATCAGGGTATATATAACGAGTAGTGTTTAAAAAAACTAAATATATTTTGAAAACACATGTTTCATATTTCCTTTGAAAACATTGGAAAAATCTAAATAAAATTATGGAACAATGTTCATGTTTACACCAATATTTTCACATATCCAAAAAAATAAATCATGTATAAAATGGTTTAAACCCAAAATCCTTGACACCCATTTGACTTTGATATTTTATTCACATAAATTTATAAAAGTTCCCAAATCATAAAATAATATTTTAAAGGTTTATTTATTAATTTTTTTTATAAAAGTGTAAACCTTGATCAGACATATAACTTATCTGAATAATTGGGTATACCAAGGGGTCTTACAGCAAGATCAGACGACAGATACATGTTTATCAAAATGTTAATATAATCATTGAAGTCCAATGTTGAGGGACTTAAAACTAGTTTGAAAATTGGATTATACATACTATACAATTATATAAGTCTATGTACATAATATATAAACATATATAAAAATATAATTCCATATGTTTAAAACAAAAGTTCAACCTCATCTTTGAAACTCAAAGTGTAGAGGACTTTAAACTGAAACATTATAGAGGTTCTTTTAAAATTTTATGGATGTATATATATATATATAAGTACATATATAATCAGATGTATACTGTATATAATATATATTTCATGAAGATAATAACCCCATTTAAAAAAACTAACTCATAACCCAAATTCTATAAGACCTAGGGCAGGGTGTTTGAGGGTTTCCACCCTACGCCATATGATCATACATGTATTTGTATATATATATCGAAAGTAAAACCAAATGCATGTATATAAAGCACATATTTATGTTTTTTATGTATAAAAAAACCCTCAAGTTCATAATACTTCTTGGACTCAGATTTTAGAGTACTTAGGTTCAGTTTAAGAGAAGGTTTTAACTGAACCATATGCGTATATATATATTTTTTATGAGTATAAATATATATGTACATACCTTAAAACCACCTAGATAAGGGAACTTAAATCACATTCCTTGGTTCGAGGAGGGAGGAGAGGCTCGGGAAGTCTCAGAGGTTCTTGAAGAAGGTGCTGGAGGAAGAAGAATAGCCGAGGGATGCTTGGGGTGATACCGGGTAGTTTATAATCCATAACATGCATAAAAACACAAAAATTATACTTAATGATGTCATTGAAAAACTAATGCCTACCTAGGGAATTAAAGGACCAGGGAAAACATTGTTGAAAAAGGAGGGAAAGGATGGTCCACCGGCTATCAAGGGTGAAGAAAAATGGTGAAAGTAGGATGTGTAGGAGTTACTAGTCCAGTAAAGGTGGAGAAGAAGAAGTCAGCGTGGGAGGAAAATATAGAAAATTATTGGATGGCCAGGATTAATTATTGAAAGGATCGAATGGTGGAGGAGTAACCACGATTTTAAAAGATATGGACAACTTCGATTTGATCAAAGTTCGATCAGACGTCTTAGATAAATGTGAAAATTTTTAAAAGCGGTGGAGAATTGTGATTAGATCACGCCTGATCTGATGTAATATAAAAACATTGATGTTTTACCATGGCTACTTGGAGTCGATGACCGGACCATGATGGATTGACTAGATATCTAGTGATGCAATCCAATGGCTTGGATCATGTTTCTCTTTTGAAAACATGTCTGACATCGAATCAGTGGGAGATTTCTAGACTCTTTATAAGCTTGAGACTCTAAAGAACACACATAAAATGCCCAAAACACACACAAGGGGGCCTTATACATGGGTTCATGTCCTTGCATGCCTCAGCCTACCCCTACCCCACCATGGCCTCACACCCATAGTGGCGTGCTCTGAACACTCATGTGCTCTTGTGGGCCCTTCGGGGAAGCTCTGCTCCCCGCTCGGGCTAGCCTGAGATGAGGCAGATGGCTTAGCTCAACAGCCTAGCATGAGCTGCCTCCCTTGGTCCAGCTAAAGTGGTATCCCAAGTGTGGTTATTTTTTAAAAAAAAATCAGATTTCAAAATAAATACATTCATTTTAACTATATAGAGAAGATCTTAATTTTTATAAAATGTGACTTTTATTTAAACATCGAATAATTAAAGAATAAAAATTAAATTATACTTTGTCTTTACTAAAATTATTAATAATTACTATAGTATTAAAATACAATGTTATAAATGGAAATTCAATATATCCATATTAAAACATTTATACTAGTATTATAGAAATCAAAAACATAGTTTGGTTGTAAGCATTAATAATGAGAAAATTTACAAGATATTTAAAATATTTGTAAGATGTTTGAAATCCTCATATCTTGCAAAAAGTCACCTATGTGTGTCCCATACAGAGGATCGAATCCTGTTCTGGTTCTGGGAAATCAGGCACTTCTATCAAGCTTCTTCAGCTAAAAACTGATACCTGAAAATTTTCATTTGAAAACGTAGGGTGGGCATACGAATTCCCATTAATTGGTTTTAAAAATAACATATTAAACCACTATAAATTTTGAAAAAATTATTTAAAATCCCATGAATCATTTTCTTAAAAAATGTAGTAACACATGAAACATACCATAATAATTATCTAAGAACTATAAGTGCACAATTAAAAGCATACTAACAGAATTATAAGGAAAAATGATTCAATTATAGGCATGCTCATACAAGGTATGAATTAAAAGACATTCCATGTGAGAATGTAGGTAAATAATTAATAACTAAGACTATTACATGATCAATGTTGTGAAACAAAAAAACATTAATTTCATCCATTACTACTGAGAAACTTGCACTGGCTAAAGGCTCTGAGTAATGCATAAATACTATTCCATAGCTTTTACTTCCTCTGGTTCCTATGTACAAAAGCTCATTAACCAAGAATACTTTACTAGTAAAATATTCTTCTGATTGATTAAATTTCATAGCTATAATGAGAAGAGTGCATATGTCAGACATCAGAACCATACCATCCAAGCCTCATGCGAGGACCATAAATAATCATTTTTTCAAGGCATTGCGCCAAGACCTTAGTTTGTCTTGTGAGACCTACTGATTCCTCAAAAGGCCATAGTGAGACCCACCCATCACATACTAAGTGCATTACATTTCTCATCTCTCTAAATCAAAGTGCACATACAACTCTAATTTAGTGAATTATGTATTAGTTATTATTTTAAGTGTCACATATTTCTTATATCCTTTTTCCCATTATTCAAAGTTTTCCATACCACCTTGAATAATTTAATTTAATTCATATTTGGTCATAGTGGATATATTTCATCCTTTAAAATTTACATATATATAAGGTGAGTCTTGCATTAAAAGGTTAATAACAAATCTATAAATTACATGACTTTTTCATTGAATGGTGAATATAGTAAGTAAACTATGACATATGTGATGACATCCAAGGTACTAAAAGGAACACATGTTTTTTTCACATGAAATTGTAAACATAAAATTCTAAAACTTTATTAATAAAAATTCATAATGGAATTTCATCTGGATGAATAATTAAATAAATACAAACCAAATATTTCATGTGGGGTTTTAAGGTTGTAGATGCTCAAACATTTATTGCTAATATGCTTTTGTATGACCCATCAAAATGTTAAAAATAGAATGCATGTAACCCAACCATAACCAATACAATTTAATATGTAGGAAAATATGTTATTTATACACATGAATATAGAAGTTTCAATACCAAAATATAATACTCATGATCTAAACACAACAAAGGTATAGAATTTGAAATATCTACACTTAGGGTTGAGTGTTGTGTAAATGTTTTTACACACCGAGGTATATATAAAGAGTAGTGTTTAAACAAAACAAAATATATTTTGAAAACACATGTTTCATATTTACTTTTCAAACCTTGGAAAATTCTAAATAAAATTAAGGAAAAATATTCATGTGTACACCCATATTTTCACATATCCAAAAATACATCATGTAATAAATGGTTTAATTTAAAAAACCATGACACCCATATGACTTTGATATTTTAGTCACATTAAATAACTAAATTTCACAAATCATAAAATAAAATTTCAAAGGATTATTTATTAAAGAAATTTATAAAATTTTAAGCCATGATCACACATATAACTTATGTGAATAATAAGGAATACCTAGGGTTCTTACACCAAGATCAAACGACACATACATGTTTGTCAAAAAGTCAATAAAATCATTGAAGTACATTGTCGAGGGACTTAAAACTAGTCCAGAAGGTGGATTATACATACTATACAATAATATAACTCTATGTACATAATATATAAACATATATGAAAATATAATGGCATATGTATAAAACAAAAGTTCAACCTCGTCTTTGAAACTCAAAGTTTAGAGGGGTTGAAATTGAAATATCAGAGAGATTATCTTAAAACTGTATGGTTATATATATATATATAAGTACATATACAATTCAATGTATATAGTATATAATACCTATTACATGAATATAATAACCCCATTAAAAAAACTACCACATAACACAACATCTGTAAGACCTAGGATTAGGTGTTTGAGGATTTTCTCCCAAATCCATATGATCATACATTTATTTGTATATATATATACCGAATGTATAACCAACTATGTGTATATAAAGAATATATTTATATTTTTTATGTATTAAGAAAAACCTCAAGTTCATAATACTTCATGGACTCAATTTTCAAGAGACACAGGTTCTGTTTATGAGAAGGTTTTAACTGAACCATAGTCGTGAATATATATTTTTTATGAGTAGACATATATATGTACATACCGTCAAACCACAAAGACAAGGAAAAATAAATCCCTTACCTTCTTTTGACGAGGGACGAGAGGCTCAGAAAGTCTTAGAGGATCTTGATGAAGCAAATGGAGGAATAAGAATATCTTTGGGATGCTCGGGGTGCAACAAGGTAGTTTATAGTCTATAACATGCATAAAAATCTAATAGGAGACTTCATTCTACCATTGGAAAACCGATGCTTATCCTGAATATTAAATTAATAGGGAAAACTTTTTAGAAAAAGGAGGGAAAGGAGGGTCCCCTGATTATCAAGGGAGAAGAAAAATGATGCGAGTATGAGGTGTAGGGGATACTGGTCTAGTGCAAAAAGAGAAGAAGAATACATCGTGGTAGAAAAATCCAGAAAATGATTGGACAACCAGGATTAAACGTGGTGACGATAAGATGGTAGAAGAGTAACCACTATTTTAAAAGAGATGTACAGCTTCAATTTGATTGAAGTTCGATCAGACGGTTTAGATCAATGAAGAAATTTTTAAAAGCAGTGGATGGCTATGATTAGATCACGCCTGATCTAACGGTGTATAAAAATGTGGAAATATTACCGTGGTTACTGGGAGTCAAATCACATACCATGATGGATGGCCCAGATCTCTAGCGACATGATCCAATAGCCTGGATCCCTTTTCGCCTAAAAAAACATGCCCCACATAAAATTGATGGGAGATTTATTGGCTCTTTAAAAGCCTAAGACTCTGATGAACGCTCAGAAAAAACACAACACACACATAAGGGGGACTTATTCACAGGCTCCCGCCTCCTGCAGGCCTCGGCCTACACCTTCCCCACCATGTCCTCACACCCACGATGGCATGATCTGAACCCCCATGCGGTCTTGTGTTCCATTCTTGGATTTTATACTCCCTGCTCTGCCCGGCCTAAGCTGAGGCTGAGGCTAGGATTAGCCGCCTAGAGTGAGTTTCCTCCCTTGGCCCGACTAAAGGTCTAGCCCTAGTGGGATTATTTTTTTTATAAAAGACAACGTTCAAAATAAATACATTCACTTTATTTATATAGAGAATATATTAATTTTTATAAAACATGACTTTTATTTAAACTTTAAAAGATTAAAGAATACAAATTAAATTATTCTTTTCCTTTACTAATTTTTTTCTAAACACTATAGTTTTAGAATAAGAAGTTATAATTTGAAATTTAATATGTCCACATGGAAAATTTTATACTATTATTATAGAAATAAAACATAATTTGTGGATTTAAGCTTTAATAATGAGAACATTTACAAGATATTTAAAATATTAGTAAGTTGTTTGAAATCCTCATCTCATTTTAAAAAATCACCCAAGTGTGACTCATAATATTAAATCGTTGTCCTTTAAAAGCTCACAATAAGTGGTTGTGTTAAATTTTCATAAGTTAAATGTTTTGAAAAACTTCAATAGATATTTTTGATTAAACCACCGAAAAGACCAACGACTATTATTATAGCCATTAGAACTCAATGGTCACAAACATCTCCAACAGTCACCCAATTATAATGGTCAGGTAGATGCCTTATAAAAAATTAGAGTTCCTAAACCAAATAAAAAAAGAAGAAGATGGTGCTTGCTATACCCCTGATAGTCAGTACTGTTTTCATGATTATTGTGGTGATGTTCTTCGTTATGAATTACCCGAGGGAGCTTCTCCATTTACCAGCTCTCATTGTTGCTTTAGGGGGCCTTCCAGTGGCTCTGATAGGGTTTATTGTAGGTATCTTTGGTTAACATAATTACATTTTGATCTTGTTGAAATGTAACACTATGATGTTTTATTTAATAAAAAGCCTTATGTCCATTTTGTATGTTTTATTCAGATTTCATACAAAAAAAATTAAATAAAATAGAACCATATTATTATTATTACAAAAGAAATAAACATCAAGGTGTCATATTGATTTTGAAGGTAAATATATTATTAAGGTATAAATACCCAATTAACTATTTTTTCAAAGCAGTTTAATGAAATTTTGTGAAACACGTTTTAAGTATTAATACATTATTGAGGTATAGAAAACATTTATTCTAGTTATGTGATTTTAAGGTGAGGTAATTAGGGAAAAAGGTATTATTAAAATTTTCAAAATATATTTTGAATTGTATCAGTAACCTTGGTAAATTGTGGTTAGATTTATTTTGAAAGACGTTCATTTTTGGAACATTATTGATTTTTTTTTAGTATGTGACTTTATGATTCAACTGCTTGGGGAATAAAGATTATGTTTTAAAAAATTATATTATTTTTATTGTGTTTTATATCTATAAATTCATGTTATTTTGTGTAAATGAAAAGAATATATTTTGGAAAATATATGATTTGGGTATCTTCATCTGTGACATTATGATTATGTGATCAAATATTTCTTTTTTTAATTTTTAATTTATTAAACCTTACTTTGAGGAATTTTATAATCTTGTTATTTGTGAAAATAATTAACTTTATCTATAGGTGTTATTTTTGTAGTTTTAGGGATTAATGTTTTAACCATTTTTATTAATATGTATTGGGTATTATCTTATATTGTTAAAAAACATTTGTTTTTTAAAATGTATAGACACAAGATGAACAATAATCTATTATTTTTAGATCTCATGATCTATTAGATGTTTATTTTAGTTCTTAAATCATAAAGAATCCCTTATTCATGTGAAATGAGTTAGTGGTGGGAATTCATTCAAAAGAAACTGAAGGATAAAATTTTGTACGAAGTAAGGATATCTTATTATGTTCCATTTCTCACTGGTAAAATAATTAGTTTCAATAATGTAAGATAAAGAAAAATCTCTAGAATCCTTTGTGGGAAACAACATTCCACTATTAAGGGAATATTTTATAAAAACATATAAAAGATTTAGTCTTATATAGGTATTTGGATTTCTGGAATAGTATTGTTGTGGTGTTGAACTAGGAATTAATGTTCATCATAATATATATATATATATATTTACCAAGTTATGATGAATTAATTTTTGATAGAATCAAACATAAATTATGTAAATGAAATTTATTGGGGGGGGGGGAACAACCATTGTTTTTTAAAAGGAATTATATTTTCAATTTATTATACCACACATAATATCAAGAATAAAATATACTTCTATATTATATTTAAATATTATTAAAATATAATCACTATAAGCTAGTAGTTGAATTGGAATATATGAATACGAGTCACCACATAAATAGAATTATATAAATTTATTACTTAATAAGATGAATTATTTTTTAGTTAATTGCTGTTATTTGGAAAGGAATAATAATAAAGACCTTTTATGCTTTCAAAAAATTCTTTTTTTCTTTCTAAAACTAGTTTATTCACATTTTTTGCATGTCCATTAAAAAAATTTATTATATTCTTATAAAATTTATTTAATAAAATAGTCTTCATTTTATATTCATCGCATCATTATTATCACAGGGTGAATTTTTAGGGATTTTTCAAAAAACGCTAATTTTATGGTGAATAGTGAAAAATACAGATTTTTGAAATACCATGATAGATTTTCTTTTAATAAATAAATATTAAAGTACCATTCAGTATTGAATTAAATATAAATTCAAAAAAGTCTCAATTTATTAATAATAATACACTTTATTCCATGTGAATTAAAATTATTCTTCATTTTGAGCATAAATTCCTTTTTATTGTTAAAAATATATCTTGAAAAGAAATCAGTTATGCATTGAATATTTTAATATTATATTAATATTAATTTCATCTACTTATACATATTAAATCCTGAATAAATTATTTCATATTTTGAATTAGGTGGTTCGAATTTTTTAATTTGGTCAATTTCATTTTTGGTCATAGTGAATAATGACCGTGGTAAATATTTATCACCATAGTAAATGGTAAATTGAGCTAATTAATGAAGAAAATATGTGATAAGTTCATAAAATATGATCATAAAAATTATTATATGTTATTATTTTACATTTATCAAATTATATTTGAATTAATATTATTTTAGTGACACTTAACCTTCTGTGTGATAAAAATATTATTTTAAGTAATGGATAATTTTGAAATAATGCTCTCATTCTTTTAATATATCCAATATGATTTTATATGGATAAAAAAATTAGGAATGGATATAAATGGTTATTTTTATGATAATAAAATTATTTTATAATATTATTTTTTTAATGATGGTATAATTACCTAGAATTATTATGCCATATAGACGTGATGCTTTTAAAAGAAGTAAAAAAATAATGTATATGATATTAAAAACAACTAATGTGATATAATTTTGATGAATTACGTTTTTCGAGTTATTAAATGAATAATTATAAACTATAATTTACCTTTAAACTATATTTTTTTCATTATTATTATCTTTATGGATTTAAAGTCAAATTTTATGAATACTCCTAAAAATGGCCTGAAAATGTATTTAATATTTAAATATTATTTTAAAATCATTATAAAATAAAAAATGATATATTACTTCAAGTCTTTAGAACATTACCAAGAATATCACTCATTTTCCATGTATGTGCCACTTTTTATTTGAAAAAATACACAAATGACTATTTGTGATTCTTTCTATAGGGGCTACACAATGCCATTCCATATGGAAATAATGAAATCAGTTATGGACCCACCTGATCTCTTTCTAAAGGTGGGAAGTTTCGATCGCTACCGTCAGAGATGTCGTCTCCTTGATCAAAATGGGCTGATGGGATGTCAGTTCCTCCTTCCCTGGATTCGTCATTAGAGCTCATTGTAGGATCAAAATAATGATGTCGATGCTAAATTATAGGAGGTGGGGTGGGTGGGGGTGAATTTTAGGTTGAAAAACATTCATTTATCACATTAAGTAAGACTATGTTTAACAAAGATAAATAATGTAAATTACCAAGACCTCTTTTATTTCTAATTAAACAGACATTCTAGATTCTGAAAATATGGTTCTGGAGATGAAACATACAGAAAGTTTACAAGGAAATGATTCTACCTTAAATAATATAGGATCTTACTTATCAGAGTATAAAAAAGCACAGGAAAGTATAACAAGGTTATACATTCTCCCTTTATCAAATTACAAAGGAAATAATGTTAAAACAAAAAAAGTTACAAGTATGAAGTATTTTAACCCAAATAGTAAGGTATCCAACAAACTTGGATAAAGGTCCATTGATTTATGCTTTCAAGAAAGTGTGTTTTACCCATAGTAGGGTGATCCCTTGATAGAAATATCTGAATCTATCTTTCTCTCCTCACAATCCACCATACTTTAAGGTAGTCAGAACCTCTGTCTTCCAATCTCTAGAAGTCCTCGAACATTAAGTTAGTCTACACCTCTATCTTCTTATCCCTAGAAGACCTCTATTGTACTCAGCAACAATCAGAGTCGCACGGAGCAATCTTAACAAGAAGTTCAGAACTATACAAAGCTTGAGAGTCTCCCTCTAGAAATCACTTCAGTAACATGAAGTCTCTATAGGGATCAATATATATTGAGCTTGTTCAAATGAGATCATATTTATAGGATCTTCTCCAACAGTCGACTCCCTCCTCCAACGATCATATTTTTCCTTGATTCTCGGAGGGACCTATACACATGTCACTGAAACAATAGTTAGTTTGAAATATATTTTATGACATCATTTCATAATAAGTGTAAGGAAAATAAAGATGTTTAAACAAATATATTTTTCATAGTCTAAGAAAAAATAGAATTACGAATCTATCCAAATGAAAATTTGGAGTCTATAAGGCATGGATATTCATATTTTCTTTTCCAAAGAATTCATAAACTGAATTCTATAGATTTTGGAGTCTTAATTCCCATGAATTCAGAATCCGAATTATGAAGAATTTAGAGTCTGAATTATATGGACTTCGAAGTCTATATTCTGAGGAATTAGGAGTATGAATTCTGAGGAATTCAGAGTCCAAATATAGAGGAATTCGGAGTGTGAGTTCTAAGGAATTCGGAGTATGAATTCCGAGGAATTTAGACCCTCAATTTCAGTGAATTCAGAACCTTAATTGTAGAGAAATAGGAGTCTAAAAATACAATACTCTATATACATGGATTTCTAGGATTATGAGATTTTAGATATGAAACCAAAATTTTCCTTAGTAATAAAATGATTTATATTTAGAGGGAATATAAAATAAACATTGAAACCATAGGTAAAGATACAATTTCCATAGAGTATGAATCTTATGATAAGAATAATATTTGTCTACTAACCAAACTACTAATTGCAAATTTTTGTCTAATGGACAAGTTACACAATTATGAATCTATCACTAATGTATCATTGAATTAATATTATAAACTAAAGAAAACAATATTGATATGAAGAATATTAGATTACTTATTTTAACCAAATAAGTATCATATCTTTCTTAATATCTTGATAAAAAAACATTTGATTTTAAAAGTATATCCAAAAACATTAAGGAAGTAAATTTCAGGAAGGATAAAAATTCCAAGGAACTTGAAAATGTAATTTCCATGAAATATATTTCAGAATATAACACTAGTGAAAAAAATAATGTTTTTAGGATAAAAACATAGTTATTGAGCTAAATTCAGAAATATTTTCCTTAAGAAAATGTTTTTCAAACATTACTTATGGTAAGAAAAACTTTGACAAGATTTATTCTCAAATTGATCATGTAAATAATTTTTGTTGTTTTAGTTATACTCATTCAAAACCGATTTTTAGTAATTATAATTTTTCCCCCAAAGTGATCCATTTTTTCAGTAATTGATAGTGTGATGGACATTGGAATAAAATATTTTCTTTAAAAAAACCCAATATTTATGTTTTAATAAATCTTATTTTTCTTAAAAAATTTGGATTCCTAAAATCTTGCTTTCTGAAATTTTCAGAACCAAGAATGTTTGGGTGCCAAAAGTATAACTCTTTTTTTTTCAAGAAAACAAATAAAGTACCATCAGAAATATGGGGTAAGTGGATATTAGATGTTCTTGGCATATTATTGGTAACAAAAACATCTTTGAAAAGATTAGCAAGACAAAAGGATTAAAATTAACATTCAGAGATAATGCTCAGGGACAAATTTTTGGTATAGGAAATATTATTGTTATTGGAAAAATTTTAATTTCAAATGTATTATTTGTTAAAGTTCTTAAGCACAACCTCATTAGCATAAGTTAATTACTTGATGAATGTTACCTTGTAAATTTTAGGAATGAAATATTCTTAGTACAAAATTCGAAGGAAGAGTTTATTCTTTCTTCCCTTAGGCAAGAGAATGTATACACACAAAACATAGAAGACCTTATAAGGATCCCAGATCTACCCTGTTTTTGTGCAATGGAAGATAAATCTTGTTTAGTTCCTATAAATTTAGGACATTGTTACATTAGAAACCAATGCAAACTCTCGATAAAAAGACTTGTTAAGGATCTACCGAGGATTAGATTTGATCTGTCAAAAGGTTATAATCCTTGTCAATTTGGAAAGAAACCTAAATCAAGTGTTAAATCAATCAATGAATACTCAAATTATAATGAATTATAGTTAGGGCATATGGATCTTTTTAGTCCAATAAAAACTAGAAGAATTGGTGAACAATATTATGTATTTGTCTTAGTTGACGATTGCACTTGATTTATGAGGGCCTATTTTCTAGCAAAGAAGTCTGAAACTTTTTTTATTTCATAATTTTCAGAGCCTAAGTTAAAAATGAGAAAAGCTTTACATTGATAACTATTCATAGTGACCATGGAGGAGAATTTCAAAATCCAGATTCTGAAACCATTTTGTAGTAGAAAAGACAATGCTCATAACTTTTCATCTACAAGAACCCCTCAAAAGAATGGTGTTGTTGAAAGAAGAAATGAAATTCTTCAAGAGATAACTAGAACCGTGTTGAGTTAATATTCTATAGCCAAACACTTTTGAGCTAAAGCTCTATGTACTTCTTTCTATACTATAAATCAATTTTTAATTAGACCTTTTCCTCATAAAACCCCTTATGAATTGCGGGATTTTAGAAAACATAGACTTTCTTACTTAAATGTACTTGGTTGCAAAGTATTCATTCTAAATACTAGAGATAATTTATAAAAATTCACACCCAAATCTGATGGATTAATTTTCCTAGGATACTCCACATATTTTGAGGATTATATATTTTCTAATAAAAATACTTTTACTATTAAAGAAACTGAACATGTCAAATTTTATGAAACTGATCTTTTTTTTAAACAACCTCAACCTACATATTTGGATTTGTATTCAAAAAATGATTATCAACCCTTGATAGAATATCCTTATAATAAGGAAAATCTGCATGAAATTTTTTCTCAAGAATTTACCCTAGAATATTTCCTACCATATGTTGTTGAAAAGGTATTACAAAACCCAAATTAGTTTTTTCTAAAGAATCATCCCTATGATAGTATCATTGGTTATGTAAATCAACAAATAAGGATTAAAAGTTCCCTAATAAATTAAGAATAACACCTAGCATTCATTTCCCAATTTGAACTAAAAATCATTGATGAAACATTAGGTGATGATGACTGGATAAAATCCATACAGGATGAGCTAAATGAATTCAAAAGGAACAAAGTCTGGACATTGGTTGAAAGACCTAAGAAAACTTCTATAATTAGAGTAAAATGGGTATTTAGAAAAAAGTGTGAAGAAAATGGAATCATTATGAGAAATAAATCAATATTAGTTATTAAAGGCTATAATCCACAAGAAGGAATAAATTAGGAATAAACCTAAGATCCTATATCTAGACATGAATCTATTTGTATTTTACTTGCCTTTGCAGCATTCTTTAATTTCAGACTATTTCAAATGGATGTAAAATTTTATTTCTTTAATGGATATGTTAAAGAAGATTTTTTTTGAACAACCTCCTGGGATTGAAAATTCAAAACATCAATTTTTTTTTCAAACTTACCAAAGAACTTTATAGAGTTCATCAAGCTATTATATCTTGGTATGATAGACTTACATAATTTTTGTTACAAATCAACTATGATAAGGGAACTACTGATCCAACTATTTTTATAAATAAATATAAGAGAAATGCTTTTATTTTTTATATTTATGTTGAAGACATTATATTTGGTTCAACTCATCAATATTTAACTGATTCATTTGTGACATTAATGAAATATTAGTTTGAAATGAGTATGATGGGTGATTTTACATTTTCCCTAGGTTTTCAAATTTCCCCAAAATTAGAAGGAACATATATATCTCAACATAAGTATATTAAATATCTTCTTAAAAAGTATGGATATGACGACACTAAGAGTATAAACACTCCCATTAGTTCCTCAAATTCTCTTGATCTTGACGAATCTTGGAAACCAAGAGATCAATCATCATTTAGAGGTATGATAGAAAGTCTATTATACTTGACAGATAGTCATCCAGACGTAATGTTTTCAGTATTATATTTTGCAAGATATAAATCCAATAATAAGGAATCTCATTTAAATGAAGTGGAAATAATTTTTCACTATTTAAAGGGAACCATGGATTTTGGACTCTTTTTTACTTCTGGAAATGATTTTGTTTTAAAAGGTTTTTCGGATGCTGACATTGGTGAGTATAGAATGGTTTTGAAAAGTACATGTGGAACATGTAATTTCTTAAGATATTCATTAGTTTCTTGGTCATGAAAAAAGAAATACTCAATATAACTTTCCACTAATGAAGCTGAATAAGTAGCAGCTGAAAGTTGTTGGGGAAAAGTGTTGTGGATGCAACACACACTAACAAACTATGGCATGAGATTTACCAAAACACAGATATTGTGTTATAATACTAGTGCCATTTCTCTAATTAATAACCCTGAACATCACTATCATGCAAAACATATAGATATTAGGAATCACATTCTTAGGGATCACGCACTTAAAAGTGATATCGTTCTTTAGATTATCAGAACACAATATCATCTTTCAGATATTTTCACAAAATATTTACCATCCGATAGATTTCAGTACATAAACAGAAGTTAGGAATGATAACCGTAAGGTAATATTCTAAATAAAAGTTTTTTTAAACCTATCTCTTTATATTAAGAAACTTCTTCTCATAGGTGGAGTACATTTTCTTGTTTAAAAAATTCTTTTTCGTTAACCAAAATTCTTTCATAACCAACTTTTATTTTTTTCGTAACCAATTTTTTTTTGTAATCAAAATTTTTCATTTTCAAAATTTTTTTGTATTCAATTTTTTAATCAAATTTCTTATAATTAGAATTTTCATAATAAAAAATTTGCCTAATTAAATTTCCTTTAAAAATTCAACAATCTAAATTTTTTCTTTCTTAAAAAATTTCTCCAGGATCTAATGTTCTTCAAGAAGGATTTTCCTCATAACTAATAATTTTTCCTAGAAATACAAAAGGTTTATTTCCTTTCATAAAATTTTGTAATCAATTTTTTTACTTTTTGGTATTTTAATCTTGTTTAGGAAATTGTTTCCTATTATTTAAAATTTTTCGGATTCTCTTTCATTAAATATGAATTGTTTATCTTAAAAACCTCAAAATATCAGAACCTATCAAAATCCTTCTTCAGCTTTTATCTCAACTGTCAGATCAACTCAAAATTATCTCAAATGTTGGATCTTTTTGAGAATATGAATGATCACCTCAAAAACCTATATAATGTTCCCCCAATGGTTATTCCTCATAGGTTATCATGATTTGGGGTGCTGAATCTCTACTGCTTTACTTAAGTATCATTTCAAATTTTATAGTTTCATCATATCCAAATATACTTAGAATCGTCTCCTTAGAAGAAAATGTTGCCAGTAAATGATTTTTTAAATGGTAGATATATAGGGAGAGGTTTGTAGATCTGAAATTCTTTACCAAATACGATTCTCTTATTTTAAAGAATATCAAGATAAATGGTAGGGAGAGTCTTTGGGTATCAAAAGTAAAGGGACAGGATCTAGATTATCTGCAGTTTTAGGTAGAATTTTATGAAACTATAAGATTTTTTTGTTCAATATAGAAAAGATAACTTTTCTTTCAAGAGTTATGAGTAAAAATATTCTTTTTCATTCAGTATGGTAGCTAATATCATTGAAATCCTTTATGAGGGAGAAGCTTAATTCTGCACCCACATGATTCCGGATGTTTTAGGACGTTTTGAAAAGGAGAAGGATATAGAGTGCCTTGTTTTGTCAGGGGTGAAGCCACAAAAGATCAATCATCTTTCTACAAAATTTTTGATTTTAGAGTCATGTGTTCAGGGGTTTATTATTTTGAGAAAAGAGGATAAGGACACCCTAAAGAAAAGTGACATTTATATTCTAGATTTTCTGTAAACCTCAGGAAAATTAACCTTGTGTAGTATATATTTCTTAAAATTTAAAATAGCAATAATGGAACTATCAAGTCTCAAATTATTATGTATTTGGATATTCTTTCCATTCTTATAGTTCTTTTTCCTGATTTATTCAAAATTACTTTTAGCTTTAAGACGAGAAATTTCAAGGTTATGTTGCTTAGTGATGATACCTTGAGAAGGATGAAGGTTGGATTCAATAGTGAATCAGGAGAATTCATTGATTCATCTGAATCTGAATTCAAAGCTTTATCAGAGAAATCATAAGTGCCAAAGACTTCTAATAAAGGTTGGAAGAAGAGAAAGGTGAAGGAACCGAGAATGAAAGAAAAAACTCTTGTAGTTCAAAAAACCCAATCCACCCCTCTAAAACATATAATGAAAAATACCTATTTGGTTGAATTGGTTTCTAGGTGAAGATAAGATAAGATGACTAGGAGGGAAGGGGAGCCTTGTTTTGGCTTAGACCCTACTGATGTTAATGCCTTGACGATTAAGACTGTTGAGGATCATGAGAAGCAGGAGAAGCTAATGAAGCATAAGAAGAAGACGTCGAATGATAAAATAGTTCAGGTTCTTCTCAAATACCCTGAGCAATCTCTTGAACAAGTCCAGGTACCAGAATCGTTTATGTAAGAATCACTTCCAGTGACTCTGGAAATGAAAATGGTGATTCCCAAACCAGAAGAAGATAAAGAAAGTGTAAAGGAAGAAAAAGTGGAATAAGAAGAAGAAGTGGAAAAAGGGGATGACACCAATGATTTTATAAGGTAAGTATATATTTATCATGAGAAAGAGAGCCCTTCTGAGAAATTTTGTATCTGGACTTCTCAATATGAATCTTTAAAACTTTCTACCCCAATAAAAGAAGAAGAGGGTCATGAAGAAGTAAATAAACCAATTAAAGAATAGAGTTGCAGTCATGAATTGGTTCCACACGATGACCTTGTGGTAGATGTCGAGAAATAAATTACTTAGGAATAAAAAATAGTTAAACTATCAGATAGTGAACATGCATCACAAAAAGTAACAAAGATCATTCCAAAAAAGGATAAGGGAAAACAAGTGTTGGTAGATACACTGAGGAAAGCAGTAGTGGCAAAGAAGGATGTTGGTGGTTCATCAAACTGGATATCTGAAGAGACAGAGAAATAAGCCTCACCAACTAGAGAATATGATTTGGAATAATCCTCTCTGGTACATGAATTTTTGGTCCAATTGTTGAAGAATTTGTTTGATACCAGTCCTTTCATTCTGAGTATAAATTCGTGGTTTTAGATGCTTCACCACTCGTTTAATCAGAAATCGGATTCTTTTTCCAAGCTTATGGATAAGTTATTCAGGCATGAGGCCGATTTCAAATCATTCTTCATCAGGTACGAATCTCGCAAGGGGTCATGGAAGGAAATCAAAAAGTTGTCAAATAAGACAATTAAAGAGATTAGAATTTTTAATGACTTTAAAGACAATGTGAATGATGCTTTTGATTCTGAATATGTCATGATGAAATACCTTAATTCATGTTTTGATGAGAAGCTCAATCTTGAACAAATAGTGTGGAATAATTAATTAAAAGACCTGAATGGGAATCTTAATTCAGTTGCTATAAATTTAAATAGGGAAAAGGATCTCCTAATAGAGTTTGAGCAATAGTTAATCAAGCAGTAAGAGATTTTGATGATTTAGTTATAAATTCTTAAGCCTTAAAAAGAAAAAATCAATGTTCTGGAGAAGAAAAATGAGAATCTGGAATAGATGCTCAAGCACTTTGAATAAGATCACAAGGAGATTAAGAAGATATAAAACATCGTGAATAATTTATTGTTAAAGGAGAAATAAGGATGACTTTTTCCAATCCTATCTTTTATTTCATTTTATTCTTCGTACAAATTCGTTCAATCGTAATGAAATTATTGATTGTTCTTTATGAGTTTTTTGTACAGTACTAATATTTCAGGTAACATTTTTTTCCATACCCTTAATTCCATTTGAAAAAACACAATGGGGAGAAATGAATGATAAAAAGAATACTATGTAAAGAAGAAAATTCCATAAGGGGGAGTCTTTCTACGGGGGAGTTTTGTCAAAGAAAATTTTCTTATTCAAGAAAAACCAAAATCTCTTTAATTAAGTTAGGAATACAATCCTTAGGAATTTCAAAATAAAAGGGAGATTTAGTCATATTCAGAATGATCCATAATTAAAGGGAGATAAGTTTTTCTTTTATGTTCATATAGAAAAATTCTAAGCCCTTATATTCTTTTTTATAATGATGTTTGTTCTTTCCAAAAAGGGGGAGATTTTTGAGTCAATAAGGTTTATTTATGAATTTTAAATTCCTATTTGTTTTCAAAATCAGAAACTATTTATCTTAAGGAATTTTTTTCCCTAAGTATTATGTTCATACAGAAAGCTTATTGACTCAACACTCATTGACAAGTTCATGTCTCCCACATATATTTAATTCATTTTCCAGAAAATTGTTCCATGTTACATCTCAAGATAGATTCCAGTTAGTTACATTACATCTATCTCAATTGGGAAACAAACTTAGATCAGAGTTCATAGTAACAATGGTCATGTCTAGTAAATTTTGGATGTTGGGTTTGTTGTGAAATTTTAAAGTATTCCCATCATAAATTTGGGAGAAGCTTATATAAGGAAACATATGTGGGTAACCTATGGAATATTATGTCAGCCATGAGGTAGTTGACTCTATAGGCATAGTGAATCTAAGTATTTTTATATCAGGCATCCTATGTTTATTATATGGGGTATGTATTCATGATCAAGAAACCAATTTAACGTCTTGTGTATATGGGTAGGTCATAAGTTTAACATCTTATGGGGACATTTGGGTCATAAGTTTAGTATCTTTTGGGGATATATGGGTCACAATTTTGAATTATTGTGTTAACTAGTGGGTCATTAGTTTAATGTCATGGTGAGATAGGTTGATCATAGGTTTAACATCTTTTAGGGTTAGGTTGGTCACATATTTAACGTCTTTGTGGGGATATGTGTATCATAGCTTTAACTTATAGCAAGGACAGGTGAGTAAATGGTTTAACATCTTTGAGGAGAAAGCGGTTAATAGGTATAATGTCTTATAATGAATGGTGGGTTGAATTTTGGATACCATATAGGGAATTATGGGTTACATGTTTAATGTATTTTGCGGATAGGTGGGCCACAGTTTTAACATCTTGTGAGGAAATGTTAGTTTAACATCTTGTGGGGATAACTGGGTCACATATTAAATTTATTATGGGGATAACTGGGATTCATTATTAATTTATTGTGGGGAAAGGTGGGTCACATCTTCAATATGTTTTAGGGACATATGATACATAAGTTTAACAGATTGTGGGGATAGGTTGGTTATATGTTTGATGTATTTTGGGGATAGGTGGGTCTTGGGATAAATGTCTTGCATGCTCAAGTGGGTTATAGGTTTATCCTCTTGTGGGGATAGGTGGATAATAGTTTTAACATATTTTAGGGAAATTTGAACTACATGATTAATGACCTATGAGGACTGGTGTGTGGATGGTTTAAAATCTCATAGTGATAGGTGGGTCTTAGGTTTAATGTGTTCTAGCGACTAGTGGGTAACAAGTTTAACATCTTCTGGGGATATGTGGTTCATAAATTTTTGTTCATGTGGGGATAAGTTATTATTTAGTTTAACATATTGAAAGTATATATGGGTCACATGTTTAACATCTTGTGGGGGCATGTGGGTCACATGTTTAACATCTTTTTGGGAGATCAGTGTTATTAATTTTTTACAGGAGGGAAGATGATCAAACTTGATGGTGTTGTTAAGCATGGCCCCGTGGGGGAAGATAATAGGAATTGAGGGATTTGTAGTGTGCTGGGGAATTAGGATTGAACCTCAAAGAACTACACAATATTTGTTAGTATGTTGATATTAAACCTCATAGATGTGTCCTATATACCATATAAATACATTGGGGTCAAAACCCATGTAGATAGATGCTATAGTTTAAGGTAATGTGAAAGGACTATTCCATTTAGTATAACGTCATGTCATAAGGATTCTCATGTCATGGAAGGAGTGTCAATAAGGGGTGGTGTAGGGATTATATAAGTAAAATTCCAGTGTGATATAATGGATCAGTGATGGTATGAATGATTATTGTGTGTGGGAGTGGCCCATGTGATTCTTGGTGCAGAGAGGGCATGAATTGGTGGTATTCATGGGGGATTCCTTAGTTCTTCTAAGAGTACAGATGTTATGAATGTGGATTATGAATGGGAGCTTCTTATGTATTGCAATGAGAAGTGATGATATGAATGTAGATTATGTGTGGGAGCTTCCGAAGTTCTTCTAGGAGAAGTAATGGTATGAATGGGGATTATTCATGGGATCTTCCCAATGAATAGTGATTACAAAACTGGGCTACCCAAGTGATGGATATCAACTCAAGCGTATCACATGATTCATCTCATTCATCTCACATGAGGCTTCCTACAATTATCACACAGATAATCTCATTTTAATCACATAGGGTATGGTTATAGTATAATATTGTGTGAAAAGACATAGTACATGGGTCTTATACATTAATATTCCCTTCCTTTATTCCTCATGTATTGTTAAGAGGGAATCCTAGGATCTTGGCATAGAGTAATGTTACATTTTAACATAATCTGAAAGGGAGTTGTGTGAAGGGGTTATACATTGAGTTTCTCATCCTATATTCCTCATGTTTGGTCAAGAGGGAATCCCATGTTCTTGAAATAGGGTAAGGTTATAGTTTAATTTCTTGAGAAAGAACATGGTGTGTCTGGATTATGGATTGAGATTCCCATAATTTATTCTTCATGTTGGATCAAGTGGTAATCTCAACCTGCTAATGGGTTGAGGAACATTATTGGGGATTAGACCAAAGGATAAGTCTTATGGAGAATGTTAGTGAGTAGTGGGGATATATGCGGGGATTTAACTCTAAAGATGCTTGTTTTTATTTGTCATATTGAGTCATGAGGGAATCTCGACCAGCTGATGGGTAGAGGAATACAATCTGGGATTTAACCATATGAGGAGGCCCATGGTATGTTTTTGGTAGTCTTCTCCAGATAATTACTTGAGTCATCTTATTCTTAAAAAACAATGAACCTCGTGATTTCCACACAAGAAATTCTATACTATCCACATAGGGTGTACTATAGTATAATATTATTTAATGTAGACAACTATATAGGAGATGCCTAAAGTGGATAGTGTGGGACTTACACAAGAGTGTAACTTTCAGGTTTGACTTAGAATGGGAGTTATGTGACTAGGTTTCTTGTGTTTTTGGAGGTGTATTTTGACCCAAGGTATTCAGAGAATCCATGAAGAGAATCTCAAATTATGGCATAAGAAAGGGACCAAGGGGAGTAGTCGACTCAAGGTATATTAAAGAGTGTAGAGGAGTATCTTGAATCATGGTATTAAATGTAGCCGATGTTGGGAATGTATATTCCATAACTAAAAATTTCCATGAATTGTATTGAAATGTTTGTGGTGTGACTCTCAATTTTCCATGGGGGTCAGTGACGGTGCATCCCTAGTGGTATATACTGTAGGAATGAAGCTTGGAGTATTAAAAAAGATACGTTATTTTTTAAGGATAAGTATTTAAAAAATAATAGGTCTTTTGTGAAGGTGACCATATTTCACAAAAGAATATTATAAAATAATAGGGATCCAAATTGATATGGGAAAAACTATTTCATAAAATGTAGGAGTTTCATGAAAATATGAGTTTTTCAACACATGGATATCTTACGTGAACTATGTTTCTTATAGATAGACGTTCTGTGAAACCTCCTCAAACACTAACCCATATATGGAAGGGATCTTGTGAGGTAATTAAATAAATATTACCCATGGAGTAATGGGTTATGAAAATACATGAAACACTTTTGAGTTTCATGAATTGAGCACCCGATGTTGTAGCTATGTGTGTCTTCCTCCTTAGTGATGACTTGAAGGGGGTATTTATAGGCTCACTGGAGGAGGGAGACTGAGTTTCACGAAATACAAAGTCCTAGATGAAAGGTTAATAAATTTATTATGGAAGGGTGTTCCATGAATATACATACACTACATGGATGTCACTTCCTCTAGCTCCACATAGCCAATTGTCTTCCACACATAAGAGTTACGTTGCACGGAGGTCATCACATCACGTTATAAAGGGATTGGTGACTTCAGAAAACCAGAATTTTGCAACATGAAGGTCAATGTATTTCACAAAATTTTTACTTTATAAAATATTTTTCCTCATAAATGTTTATAACTTTGGGGAATTTTCTAGTTTCATGAAATTCTATAATTTTTTACAGAATCACCCTTGTTGGCTATATTCGATATTATGACTTATAACGACCAAAACATATGATCTATAAGTCTCTTTGGGATACATTAAAAATAAATATATTATTGTGAGATGAACTACACTTAAACATCATGTCACTTTTCATTTTTTCTATTATTGAATTAATTTTTTTCATCTCCAAAAATTACCCTTAATAATTAAAAAATTGTGAAAATACCGATTATTTTTTTCCTATGAAAAGGGAAATAATTTATGTCTTACAAATGCACATATGAGTTAAATTTTATCTCATAAATCTTCCTAATTTTATCTCAATACTAACATTTTCACATCATAAATCCCCTCTAGTGGCCATAAACCCCTCTTTCAGAGGGCTCAAGCTCAATCAAAAGGTGGATTTCAAAAGAGGATGTATCAGTCTTAATTGATTTCCTTTTAGTTTATTTCTACATATACATACTCTAAATCTATCAAAACCATGATGATATAATACTGTCAATATTTATGCTATATATAAATGTTATTATATTTATGGTACAACCCCTTTACATTATCTTTTCTATCCAATAGTTAATGAAAACATCGCTCATGCACACATATGTACTACCATCTCCATGAAGCGGTGCATTTCATTTTCCATCACTATATTTCATTAATGGTTATTATAAATTATTAATTTGATAATTATTATAGAGTAATAGTTATTTAAGAAAAATTTGAAGATAAAAAAACAAAAAATTAATAAAATATCTTAAATAAGTTGAAAACATAACTCGAAATTCAAATAGTTATAAATTTTGATATAGGTCTCCTCTTGGGATCTACCACATATCAAATTAAAAATTTCGATCATATCTACACCCTAATTATTAAGGGGAAACCCTGATCACAATATTCGAGGAAAACAAATGCTTAAAAGGCCTTTAAACTGAGTTTTTAGTCCGGGTGCCCCAATTTTTTAACATTCAATGGGTTTTCAGCCTCATTTAAGGTGGTATTAGTATTTTTTCAGTGGAGATTAAATTTATGTCCAATTATTACATTAATATTAAATTTTTTTTATGTTTTATCATTTTTCATATTGTATAATTATCTATAATCAAATATATAAAAATATTCCTATTTTTTTGTTTATTCAAATATAAAAACTCAATTTTGTAAAAAAAATTAATCATATTTACGTATAAAATTTATTTCCCAATATATAAATCTCATATAAATAAAAAATAATAAAAATTTTATTTAAAATAAATATGTATGAATATTTATATACGTATTCAATTAATGAATATATAATGTATATATATATATATTTGTCTATGTGTACTGACAAACAGATATATATATATATATCTATATATTACAATATATGTATTTTAATATTATTATATAATATATATAAATAAATATAATTAAATATAATTATATTTATAGATGCTCAAATATTCAGATGTTTGTATGTATGTATTTATAGACACACAGATACGCACAGAAAACATATTTTATATATGTATTTAAATATATATATATATAAACACATAGACGTATATATATATATATAGATAATAAAATGGAAGAAAAAAATATAAGGGAGTGGAAAAGGTGCAGGCTTATGAAATGGAGGTCTCATCTTTAAAACTTGATGGAGGCAAGTGCGTTCTTGGGAGGGTAGAATAATTTAAAGCGCTGATAGGGGGAAAAACTGATAAACAGGGGTGGGAGAACTAATAAAAGTCAGTGTGGGAAGTTATGTTTGATGAAAAAAATTTACTCCCTTTATCATCAGGGCCATTATTAGTGATTTTTTTAGCGTTGATAAAGGAGGACTTTATCAATGCTTTTTACGGGCACTTTTAAAGCCATCCCTTTAAATCGTTCACATTATACACACTTCTATATCACTAATATAATAATTTTACTAGTTATATTAATGTCCATATTTGTACAAGTGATATTTATGATTCTGTAAAGGTAAATCATTATAAAATTTATTTCTTTTATAATTAGTAAAAAAATTGAAAAAAGAATTCATGTCTACTTACTATATTTGATTGCTGTGAAATTATGTGCTTCAATTTTCATGTCAATATTAAATATATATTCCTAAAATTATATTTAATTTATAAAAATTATAATTATTTCGTGATTAATATTTTTCAGATGATGGAACAATGATGCTTTTAACAGAGTTCAACCTACTGAATTTGTTTGGGATTATGAACCAGATTTTTTCAAAACATCCGACATGAACATAAATGATTTACTAACTATATAAGATATAGTATTAAATATTATAAAACTTATTATAATATGGGAATAAACCCAATTATTATACCTCAGATATAAAATAATTAATACATGATTATTATAAAAGAGTTAAATAACATATGTAATGTGTCAGACTCATGGTAAGGAAATTTCATAAAACTTTATTTAAAATTTTTAAATAATTTATTTCCAAGAATTTTTCATAAATATCCTTTTTCATAAAATGTTTCCAAAATGTTATTATAATTTTAAATTTTATCGAGTAAATTAAAAATTAACTTTTATATTTTTAATAGTGGTTTAAAAAGGTATTTTTTAACATATTCTATGCATTATATTTTTAAAAAATCATGGAAGGAATATTTTTTTAATGAATATGGGAGGAAAAAAATTCCCACTTTTATGACCATTATTTTTTATTTATATTATTCAATAATTTTCTATGGTTTTAATGAAAATATTTTTTCCCATTCTCCCATAAAATATTAATCTTAAGTGTTTTCAATGGAAATTGGTATTTTTTCCTTAATTGTATTTGAATATTGAAAGTAATTATATATGTGTGTATAAAATAATATTTTATTATATTTTATGATGTAAATAGTATATTATATATGTTTTATTAATTTAATAGTCCTTGTAAATTTTTTATTATGATTTTTAACACAATATAGATCTCTAATGAATTGAGTAATGATTTTTTAATATGAAGAATTATATTTGACTAAAACAAGAAGGTTATCCCACATATAAGCGTTATTATAAGTGTTCCTATTAATTTTTTTTATAAATATTAATTTCCAATGAACATAGATTATATTAAAATTAATTTTAACGATTTTTTAAAATATTTTGATTGCATAAGTTTAGGAAATTTGTATTTATTTTTGGAACATTTATGACCCTCTTAAGGGTGAATGGTATGTTTTTCAGGAAAATACTTTTCATGGGTTCCCATATTTTATTATAAATCCTAATTATTATAATTTTTACTTTATTATTTATTTTAAATCTTTTATAAAAAAATTTGGAAATAAAGATGATTTCAGGACTAAGTAAATTAATATTTGAGAATAATTTATTTATGTAGAAGGTATAAATTTATTGTGTATTTAATAGTTTTCACAATGTACTAACACATTAATTTCCTTTTTATATCCCTTAAAAATGTTTCTATGCTCATCCAACGTTTTAAAATATTTTTCAAAGGGCCTCAGGAGGAGTAAGAACAAAATTAAGGACATTCTTTATGTGACATTAGATAATTTTTAGATAATGAAAAAGTTATTTGAATGCAACCAAAGTTTAAATTTAAGAACATATTTTTTTTAGAAAAAATTAACTTTTAGTGATGTTTTCAATTTGAAATTTAAGGGTTTGATAAGTAATATTTTCCCCAAATTATATAAAATTATAAACATAAAAGATCAAGAGAATGTAAAAAAGTGAAACCCTAGCTACTAAACTCATTTTTAAAGGTTGTTAAAGGAATTATAAGTAATATATTTAGAGTTTAATGATGGAATTAAGACCTTTAAATGTGAACTATGCACTTTTTCATTGAGGATTTGACAACTGTGAGTCCCATGGAAAATAACAGTTTACCTTCCATAAAGGAAATGGAAGTGGAATGCATGAAAATAATGGATTGGGATTTATTCTATAGTGGCATGTATTTTTTTCATCTTATGAAATTTTTTACTTAGATTGATTATTATATGTATTTTAACTTTTTGTAAAAAAACTGGCCAACCTTGAACACCCATGAATGATAGATCAATCACACACTTTTCAGAGATGGGATCAACCATTTTTGGAAATCCAACCTATATGGAAAGCCATAGTGATAGAGGAATTATTACATAGTGAAGGTAGGAAGAGGGTTATTCTACCATACGCAGGGGAAGATGACATGAAATGAAGTCTCTGATTACACCACATAGGTTTCGTGAAGACCAGTGAGAGTGTGTGTGAAAGTGTTCTAGGGTTCGAACCCTAGAGTTTTCTCGATATATGGATTATAAAGAGACACTTTTTAAGAGGTGATAGACAATGAGAAAAACTGATGTGGGATAAACTGTACACACTACATAGTTACTCCACAAAAAATATCCATATATAACCTCGGCTATCTGTTCAAGTAGATCCAACTCATCTTCTTACCACCATATCATCACATTTAACCTTTGACATGAGAAAGGTTTCTACACTTGTGAAAACCACACTCCAACCACCTCTGATGACCAATACATGAGAAACAAACTCATTTGATCCTCTAAAGTCTATAAATGTAATCCCTTTCTTACATTAATGCATTCTCGAGACTACTCAAAGTTAGAGATACTACCAAATATAATATATGAATGAAATTAGTTATTTCATGAATATATCACAAGAAGAATCCTCAGTTTTGATAGGTACTATAGATTACATGATTGTGTGGAGTCACATGAATATTATCATTAAAAAATCCTTGGAAGGTCATCGAAACATATCATGAGGAAGATCATAAATTCCATAATATTAAGCGTCCATCATTGGAAGCTTCAATCACTTGAAGAGTTTGGTATTTTCCAACAATATTTCCATTAAGACATCGCATGATCAAGGAAATCCTATCACACAAATCATGTGAATCCAACCCATGGAGAAGATTATATGTTATATCATATAAATATCTTATATTGAATATCATTCAGTACATGAAGCCCATGAAATCATTACATTTACTATACACAAAGTATTCTTCTTGGAAAAAAAATAATCATGTGAGTATAGCTGAGATACACAATGAATAGATCATGCGATTGCGCATCCACCTCAACATCATACAAATATAATGAACATTGAGAGTTTTATAACCCCAAAGATACACCACCCAATTCCACAAGTCAGTACATATGAAACCTTCATTTTGTAAATATGGGGAATATTTTCCCCATTTTCCAATTTCAATGCCTACCTCATTGAAAGAAATAAATGGGAAGACAGGAAGAAGGAGAGATGGAGGTGAGGAGGGATATTCTCCATGTAACTATACAATGCATGATACCCCATCACTTGAATCCATAACATGAATACCTTTTGTGATACCATGATTATTTGAACATTATGTGATTCCTTCAGGAGAACTGGGGTGTCATAATCCTCATATTAATTTCATACACATCCCCTTATCACGCGACACCCAAATAAGAAATTAGACATGTCAGCATAGTCATTCAATTCCATCATGAAGCATAAAAAATTCATCTCGAACCCCTAATCAAAAGTATAATTCATGAAAACCATTAGTAAAATGATATTTTCCATGTTATCTATCCACAATACCTTCTCTTATGAGATGTTATCCCTTGACATGTGCCCTTAAGATACAAATTTGAAAAAAAACCCATGGATATGAAACCCTTGACATATAGTCTAGACACAAAACATTGTACAAGTAACCATGGAGATGTTTCCTTTTCATGATAGCCCTTATTCATAGACCCTAATTGATGTGCTTTCTTATGAGCATGTAAACCACTTGAGGCCATATCATAATGTGACCCTGAAATGGTCATATGATTGGAGGGGGGAGGGGTGAGATCTCATGTTCCATGCCCTAGAAAGGACCTCCATTATATAAAATCATATTACATATAAATTTAATGGTCATATATCTTTATTCATTATAGTATAAATAATGAATATGTTATTGGGTCATCCATATTGGTGTAAGCCCCTCAATATTCCAATTATTCTGTCTCATGGGATAAAATTCTTTTATTGGTGTTTTATTATTCCTTGTCTATCAACTTACGAGAAATGGGTTTGTATATGTTTCACCATGAGATTTTAAAATAGTAAAAATTGGTTTTATAGAGTATATGAAACACAACCATATTATTATATGAAAATGTAACACCCTTAGACTTTATGATATATTTCGTTTCAAATAAATTTGATCACTTCAATAAATTATGATACACAAAACCCAGAGTCTAAATGAACCATAATATAGTATACCATCATAAACAAGTCATTAAATTGGAGGGTAAAAATAGTACTAAATAAATTATGAAAATTATTGTTATCTATTGATTATAAATAAAGTAGGAATCATTTAAAAGAAAAATAAATGTTTTATGAAAAAAAAATTTATTCTAAAAGGTGTTTTCGTCTCGATTTGTGAAAATAATTTAAAATTATTTTAAAACAATTTTAAAAAATTTATTTAATAAAAATAACTTCATCTTTTAAATAGTCATAAAAAATTTATATTAAGTTTTATTTTTTGATATTATTAAATGTTTTATTTTATTTTGATTAAGGAGAAATACTAATTTTTATCAAAAACTACCTTTCCATTTAAATTATTTACTAAGTTAAATTGTATTTTAAATATGTTTTAAAGTAAATTTACTTCAATTATAATAAAATATAACTAATTTAAATCATTTAAATCTTTTTCCTATTGAATTATGATATAAAAACGTTTTGAACTGTTGAATGTTTTCCTTGGACAAACCATTTATTTGACACAAATATGGGATTAATTTTATGTTGTAAAATACCTATTATATGAATTTAATTTAAAAAAATGGATTAGATATTTGTAATATTTAGAATTCATATCATATAATATGTTTAATTTAATTTTTTTAATATAAATAGTACAATTAGAAGAAATTAATTACTATAGTTATGGTAAAAGTTGATTTACGATGACGTTAACAAAAAAATATTAGTTTTAAAATGAAATAAAAATTTAAAAACAAACCCATTTTATGGTAATATATAGATCTTATAACCTATAAGGGTTGATAATAACCCATTTGGATTTCATTTTCAAGATAAAAACTTGGATGTAATTTATTCTTTTCAAATATTACATGTGTATCATCTTACCCACATATAAAGGCCACCACTTCTCATCCCCTCTTAGCACTTCCAAAGACACCTGGTTTTGAAAGTATAATCCCAAATCTCTAAATTAATCCCTTAAAAAATATTATACCCTATATATTTATCTCAATTACATTCTATTATTTATTTTTGGTTATAACCTAAATAGGTCATCCAAAGAAGCGATGACATTATTAAATGAAAATCTTTATCTTATTTCTTCTTACATCTCATTAAAATATTATTAAATAAATACCGTATAATAAAATAAGTATATAAAGTATAATGATATTTTATTATATTAATTTAATAACATTTATCCATCTCCTCCTCGATCACATGAGAAATGAAATCCTCGATCAAGTGTTGGGCTAGCTACCGCCTCATGAACTGATGTAACTCGTTTTCCATCAATGCATCTGGAGATTGTATTTAATGATACATTTAATGTGTATATATAATTTTATGATATTATTAAACTTATTGAATTATTATATCACATATACCTTCTTAAATTTAATGAATTTATAATTATGATAACATCGCTCGTGTGTACGGAGGACTACCACCTCATGAAGTGATTTGATTCATTTTTCACTTATGCTTTAACTAGAAAGTAATGAGGATAAATTTAATCAATATATGTGATATATATGACATGATATTTATTATTTAAAATTAATATAATTCCTGATATGGTGGATTAATATCATATACACAAGAACCATAACGTTCATGAAAAAACCCACCTGAGAAATCAAGGCAATTGACACCTAAAATAACAAAAATAATGATGCATTATTAACAAAAGGGTAACAAAATGTTATAATAGGAACATATATGAAATTATAAACAATAACAAGGGTTTTTAATAAATTTATAACTTTATTAAAAGAATTATATAGTATGTTAAATCACATTCAACCAAAAGGAAGTGGGGGAGGGGGGTGTAGGGGACTTCAGATCAATTTCCCTTCATTGAGGCATATTGTAATATTTTGCACCTAATTTCATTTATATAGTGTAAATACTTCTCATTTTTGATGAAATATCATAAATAATTCATATTTAATAATATTTTAGGTTTTAATTTGAATTATTTAATCTGTGGTTATTTGAATTGAAAATTACTTAGTGGAAAATAATTTTATAACTCAATTTCTTTTCACTGGGTAATATTACATCTATGTTGTCGTTGAAATTCTAGGATTATGTGTATACATAATTTGGAATATGTTATGTTTCAATTACAATTATATAATTTATATTTATATTTTATACACATATTTTATTCATTGATTAATTCTCACTTCAACATCGTGATCTTTGTAAAGGTTTATTTCAAAATTTCATTTTTATCTGGTTTATTTATGTGTGAATTTACATTGAATGAAATAGTTTGATTACTGTCTAAGGAAACTGCTAAAATTTATTCTCATTTTTTTATTCATTAATGTTTCAATAAATATTACCATTTTCATTTATTGGGTACTTAAAATGATTGAGAAATTGTTTTTAGGAAAATTCGACTTTATTTCTCTCTTCAATTGAAAATCATATTTCTTCCAAAACCATGTAATATATAAATGTTTTCAAAAATATTTTTAAAAAATCTCCAAATGGTTTATTTATGAAAATTTTACCCATTTTTTAATTTTATAGATTATTTTGAAAGGAATATTTATGTCATTTCCCAAAAAAGGCCCTTTTTCGTTTACCAAAAATGTGAAAATAATTAATGTTTTGATATATACGATATATATAAAACTTCCCTCAATCATTATCAATAAATGTTGTAAATAATAATTTATGGTTTTAAAATTCAGTTCACAATATTTTTGAAATCTTCTAGTTGAAAAAATATTTTAATAATAAAAATTTTATTTTCCTTAAGAAATTTTGAAGGACATTTTATGGTATTTCTATTAATAATCAACATAAAACATATTTTTTAATTATGATACTCTAGGGATATTCTATATTGATACCATCTTTATTATTTCTTGTAATGTTTTATTATCAGTTTTACTAGGAAATGTATTAACATTCTCTTTCTTAATTAATTTTTGTAATCATTAACTTACCCTTGAAATTTTCATTTTTTATTACTAATAGACATTAAATTTCACCATAATAACAATATTATTTATAATTTATATAATTAATAGTTAAAAAATATATATTTTATAAATATGTTATTTTACATTGAATGTTGTATGATTGATTGGGGATAATATTTTTAATCAATATTCCTTACATAATAAAGAAATTAGTTGATAAGGCATACTTGTTTCTAAATAAATCAATCATTCGGTATATGAGGAATGTGATAGACCTGAAAATATGAGTGGAGCCTGATTATAGATATCCCCTAAATACATATTTAGTCTCATGAGACAAATCATCTTTCTATCCTTAGCTAAATGTGTATCTCGCATACACATACCAATAATTTTTAAACTATCATGTAAAAGGTATTGATAGTAAAGGTATCATGATACTCGAGATCATGATGTCCAGTAATTAAGTAATTTATTTATTAATAATTTAGTTATTATTATCCATGTTATTTTAACAATGATATAATTTCTATTTGAATTTCCATTCTCATTTAATCGATTAGGTGGCTTGTGTTTTTAATTATTTACCTTCACATATTTAATATACCACATATATATTAATGATAATAAAGTAATTTAAATGGAATGTTTGTTTAGTTATTTTATCTTTCCATATTGATTATTCTTTATCTAATCATCGTATTCAAGTTATGTTTTAAATTGAATTTGTGTTCAGATATTTACCTTTTCATATTGATTATTACTTACTGTTTAATCATTATTTACTTATAATAGATTTCACCTTACATAACTATTTCTAGCTATTTGAGATCACCATTATTTTGCTTCTTTTCATAGGAATCCAAGATGTCTAGTAGGAATGATATGGAAAGATATAATAGAGGTAATAATGTTATTCATGAAAAAATATGTTGTAATTTGTTTATTCAAATGTAATATTTTGGAATCATATTTGTATGTCATTTACCATTACTACTAAACTAAAAATCCCTTCATGATGTAACTTAAAATGTCTTATGAAAATGTAATAAGGCACACACCAGCCCATGGTTACAGGTGTTAGGGTCATTATAGTTTGTATAATAGGATGTTTAGTTTAAATTGTTTGAACTATATTTCAGAAAGCATAGAATAGGGACCAAAACCCTATAATATACTTTTATGATAAGTAAAAAAAACAATCTAATGTTTTGTTATGGTTGTGATTGAGTGGATTTTATTGGAAAAAATTCAACGTCGAGATACTAAAAGTGGATTTTTTTTGGTATATTTGTATATAGGGGTAATAACTCTAGAAAAGGTGAATTTGTATTGACTTTAGCATTAATCTATACACAAAAAGTAACATATTTTACCCCTAGTTTGACACTCCTAGGAGATATTATTTGGCTAATTCAAATTTTATTTAAAAAAAATTATGAAGTATTTGAAGAGATTATTAAAATTATTGACCTAGTTTAAGACTAATTGTATTAAATTTAATGGAATGTGTCATGATTTTGACATCCTATAAATGATTATGTGAATTTTCCACTGTGATTTTTATTACTCACACTATTCCATTTGGTTTTAGTCAATGGATAAAACCTAAAGGAATTGTGTGAACATTGAACATGAAGGACAATGCGGTGACTATGAGAAACCCAATATGATGATGATATGAGTGAAAGATATAGTGATTATACATAATTATATATCCCTAAATCTGATTAACAAACAATACCTTAACCCAATCATATTCACACAAAAAAATATAAGAATGGTGTTCACTAAGAGCTAAAGTGGTGGAGACCATGGAGGAAAGAAGGATATATTTCCTTTATGTAAAAAAATATAGAAAGAGACTACTATGAAAGTGAATCAAAGGAATGGGAAAATATTTTTTTTGGAAAATAGTGGCCTTAAGAAATGAATTTTAGAGGAAAAATGAAGAGTATGATGAAAGGAAATAAATTTATGCCGGGAGATCCATTTATAGTTATTTTTATTAAATGTGGCGAACTTAGAAATTCTCTAAGTCAATGAGATATTATAGATGTTAATCCCTATACCAAGGAAAGAGCTATGTTGAAATAAAATGGATTAAGTATATAAGTGTTTTGATTCTATAATTAAATTGTATAATTATTTTTACAAATGGTATTTTGGTTATAAGAATCATGAAACTTCTAATGACTGTGTTAAAAATTAATAGAATATATGTATTAATTAATATAATAGTTTTTGATACTATATTGGGTTTATGAGTTTATGTCTGATCATAAGGTAAAATTCCTAAAAATCCCTTTTGAAATTTTTTCTGGAAGGAATACAACACGAATAAGGATAATTTTGTAAAATATTTATTAGAATAAAACCAATTTTTTTATATGAAGAAATTTTTTAAGGAAGAAAACCTTAAATTTATTTGACTTAGTATTAATGGTATTGGTAACCTTTACGGTTGATATTTTCTTTGATTTAGTATTAATTAAGCATTACCACTATTTAGAAATTTTATTTGAATTATATTAATATAGATTTGTAAAAGAGATAACATGCATGACGGGTGACAACCCGTTAAATTTTACCAATGTTGAGGGGGATTGAACTCATAAATGAAGGATGATAAGGGTTTTCACACCTACCACTCCGATTTTACTTACATAATTTTACAAATAAATATTAATGATGAAATAATGGTCTGATTTCTTAGGTTTAGAGATTAATAACTTGTGCTAACCATGTTGGTTTTGGAAAATATTTTGAAAGAGGTGGAAATAATATTAACTATTTTATAGATATTAAGATCTCTTAAAAGTTAATTTTAGTGACTAGGGTATAAAATATTCATTTTTGGGTATTTATTTCTTGGAATAAATTCTATTTTCAGTCATCATAGGTTTAGGGTTTTTTGGTTGTTGAATTTATCTTAATCATTCACATTGTTGTGATCAATTACCTTTATCACCCTCCATCATTATTTGAGCGTTATGCTTTCTTTCATGTCTATATATTCATTTTTCACCTATGTTTTCTTATATGGAAACCTAGTGATTTGTTATTTCAGATGATGTTTCATATTCCACTATCCTACTTTTGATAGTAAAAATTATTTACCCTTTTAGGATGTGGGATTTCAGAAAAATATTTTACAAATTTCAAACCCATAATTTACAAGTGCATGTTCAAGTTATGAGGATGCAATTTATTGAAGTTGGAGAGAATGTAACATCCCAATATTATAAAAGAATAAAATTATGTTTTCTAGCCTATATAACACACAACATGAAGAATACACAATAATGTGACACCCTAAGATTTTATGATATATTTCTTTTAAAAAATATTTGATCCTTTCGTTAGATTACAGAACATGCAACCCCAAGTCTGAATAAATTATAAATATTATACCATTATAACCTAGCTATTAGATTTCAAGTTATGAATAAAAATAAATAAATTATTAAATTTATAGTTATCTATTAATTAGAAATAAAATAAGAATCATTTGAATGAAAATGAAATGTTTTATAAAAAATTATATTTTTCTAAAAGTTTGATTATTCACGCTTTGCACACTAAATAAAAAATTAATTTTTGAAACATTTATTTTTTTTGGGTAAATGTAATGAATTTTTTAATTAAAAATATCAAAATTATATTAGGGTGATTTTTTTGGATTTTTCCTATTTTTTTTCATTTTTTGATTAATACTGAAAAATACACATTTTTATGAAAAATAACCTTTTTGTATAAATTATTTACAAAGTCAAAAAATATATATATTTTTATTAAATTTAGTCCAATATATGAAAATATAACCAATTTAGATCTATGGAATCAATTTAATTTTTAATTATGACAAATGTTGTTTAATCTTTTGAATGTTTTCTTTGAAAAAATCATTTTTTGACGCATATTTGGGTTTAATATTAAATTTAATTCATCCAATTATATGAATTTAATTTATAAAATGGAATTTTTTAAAATTATCATAATTTATATTACATGATTATATTAAATTAATTTTTCCACCATTAATAATATTAAAATCCATAAAAATTAATTAATATGGATAAAGTTAAAACATATTTATTGAGGGTCGTTAAATTAAAAATATAAGGGTTAAAATGACATAAAAACATGTAAAAACACATTATATCTAAATATTTATACCTTAGAACACATATGGGTTAATAATGACACATGTGGAGGCTTTTGGCTTGATGAAAATGTGGGTGTAATGGATTTTTTGTTTTGCAAAAATTGCACGTGTTTCCTCTCCCACACTTATAAACGGCCACCCTATTTCCTCCCATCATTATCCTTCAAAAATATATTTGGTTCATAAAATCCATTAAGAAACAACTTCTTTACTCCACTCACAATATATAATGTCCCTAATCATTTATAGATATTATCACATGATTTTAAGCATAACTTTCCATCAAATACAAACCAATGATCATAAAGTCTAGAGTCTTTGGAATATTAGGTACATAATTAAACAACATGAAATAGAAATACTTTATCTAATATTCATAATGAGATCCTAAAACCAATTAATTCCTTATGTATTGATAGGATAACATTGGTAATTCATGAACAAATGGGTGAGCTAAAAATTACAGTAAGGGAATAAATATAAGAATAAAGCATAACTCATGGGCTAAAAGGTATAACATGATTACATAAAAAGGAGTGGACCATGAATGAAAATATGGAATTATAACATATATAACATGGGATCATATAAAATTAGTATCATAATAATGTGAAAGTAACATAAAACCTGACGTAAGAATGAGTGAAGGATCATTGCACATGGAGGGTCATAAGTTAAGGATAACCACCAAGAGAGTTGCACATGGAGCACAAGTCTGGGATAACCACCATGAACATTGAAAATGACATCTCATGAGACTTAAAATTACCTTATGAATTTGATATCTCTCTAGTAACAACCATCATAACATGTTTATGAATATGTGTGCCACAAGAAGAATTAACCATAAGGTTTACCCATGGAAACATTATGGTATCATAATCATGTGAAATGGAATAAAAAAAGGGAATATCATAATAGTGACCATGAGATAATGGATTTAAGTGTTGTATATACTTTAATAAGAAAAAATATGAATATATTATGTTGTTTGATGTAAAACTGAAGTGAAAACATATAAAAATAGTGCTTATGAATCTTTATAAATAAAACATTTTCGTGTAATTTAAAGAAAATATTTAAGATTCATTGAAATGGAAAAGATATAATCATTTCTATAAAACATGAAATGAACCATGATAGTTTTTCATGATAAAATGAGTGATTTTATAAAAATAATGTTTTCATAAAAAAGATTTTGGAGTGCACTTGAGAATGGGTATGAAATCGAGAAGTTCCCTTTAACTGGACTTTCTTATCGGGAATAATTAGAATTGTAACCTTTTTAAAACATGTAATTCCATATAAAAGAAGGATGAAATGATATAGATACATTATTTGGTAACATATTAATATATTTTTGAAGAAATATATTAAAATAAATAAGAATAAAATTTGGGTAAAGAGATAAAAATTATAACCCAAAGAAAAAAATGAAGGATAAGAGAGAACCCCATACCATATATCCAAAGGTGTTTGGCACTTGATCTCAATGTACAGGATAATGAAAATAGATTTATTAATAACTTAATTAAAAAAATATTAGACATGTATTTTATTTATTAAAATTTTATTAAGTTTGTTTATGGCCTTTTTATTTATTTTTATGATTCAATTTCACTGTTCGGGAGTGTTTGTTTCCTTGGTCTTTATAATAGAGTTACTTGTATACATGTATGGAATATCATATGAAATGGAAATATATATTGATAATTAAAATTATATGTAATTAATTATTATCTATAATATTAAATGGTTACATAAGTTTGTTGGTTATTTTGGGTGAGGACAAAGCATTATATAAGAAGTTAGTGATAATCGAATAGGTTATTCTGGCGGGTTTTCGAACATTAGAAACTAGTTTTTTTACAATTAATATTTTTATATATATGTTAGTTATAGAAAAATACATAGTATTTAATATTAAATAGTCTATAATAAATATATTATAATCTATTTTAATGATAAAAATGAATTTATGACCTCTCTTGAAGGAGGTAATGTAAATTGAATACTAAGTCCTCTTTGAATGCGATAAATTAACATGTGACAGACAATGTTTTTATTTTTAGTACATAAATAGAGGGGAATATAAATGATGATGAATTGTTCCATTAATATTATAAAATTACTATATATATATATATATATGATACTGGAGTTTTTATTCCACATTGAAATGGTGAGGTGAAGAGATAATAAGAAAAGAAAATAATTTCAAATAAATTAATAGAAAAGAACGAGGTTTTTAAATCTTGAATTCTTCTCCTTGAGTACCTCTTTGAGGCACTTGAATTTTTTATTTTAATGATACCAAAGGTGATTTTTTACATTGAAGATTCCATTTATGAGGCTTGGGAAGAATTTGTACAAGCTTTTAGGCTTTAGAGGTCTGAGGAGAAGGGGTGGTGGGGGTGGTATTTATAGTGGAGGAGAGAAGTGTTTTCTCATTATTTTATTCATTAGTCTATTATTTTTCATCAAGAAAATGAATAGTTTTAGAGCTATCACTAAATATATTGAAAAAATTAATATGAGTTCGATATTATGGTGTTTACATTAGTAATGTATCAATTAATAGTGTATATGACATAATATATATATATATATATATATACATACCATAAATTAACATATTTTACTATTCACCAACAATTCAAGTATTTTAGAAAAATATCAAAAATTAACCCTAACTATTTTTTGGTGTTTATAACTAAAATATGAACTCTATTCTATGAAAACCTTTTTATAAATATTATAAATTCAATTTTTATTTAAAATCATCATTTAGTCAAAAAATACAAATTTTAAAATTATAACTCATTTTATAACACATTAACAAATTATTAATGGTCTCCTAAAATTATCTTATAATAATAAGAAAACTAAATTTCAATTTATGATTCTATTTTATGAAAATAAGTTTTATTTTATATCATTATATTAATTATAAAATTGTAAAGAAATATTTACAATTCAAAAAAATCCCAATATTTAATTTATCATTTTCAAAACATTTATTTACTTATACTATGATATAATTATATTATAATTTTTTAATAAAATTCCTAAATTCTTCTTATAAATTAATTAGAGAGTTTAGTATTCTATTTGGTGGTTTACTATTCATAAGGATCATATTACTATTTCAATTTTCATGTTACTATTCCATTGGTGTATTTTCATTAATTTCTATAAATTCATCTTATTTCATTAATTCATCATTTATAAAGTTTTTATTGTGTTCTATATGTGATTTTATGTGATTTGTAAAATATAACATAATTATAAGAAGGGAAGTTTCCTCGATAAAATTTCGGGCCATTACACAGTATCCTAGTGTCTTTGGTTTGATAAAAAATCCTTACATGGAAGGATTTTAGTGGAAACCGAAAGAGGTCATCTGAAGAAGAGGTAACATTCATAAATGATCACTTTTATTTTATTTATTCTTGAAACTCCTTAAAAATTATTCAATAATCATGTATAATAACACCAGTATCTCAGATATTCTTATATGCTACTATGTAAATGATATAACCTTTATCCATCTCCTCCACATCAAATGGGTAATGAAATCTCCAATCATGTGTATGAAGGACTGTTATCTCACAAATTAGTGTAACTCATTTTCCATAAGTTAATCTTCAAATTATGTATAATGATGGATATAATTTATATATATATATATAATATTTATGATATTAATATTTGTATGGAATTATAATATCACATATACCTTCTTATTTTCCATGCCCTTTAAATTGTGATAATGTCACTCGTGTGTACGATGGACTACTACTTCACAAAGTGATGTGATTTGGATTTCACTTATAGTTTATATTTAATGAAATAAGGATAAATTTAATTAATAAATTTGAAAAATATGAAATGATATTTATTATTTATAATTGATATAAAACCCACTTACATACACTTTCACTCGTTAATATAATGATATGTTCACTAATGCGTATGTATGACCTACTGACTACATGACACAATGTGATGCATTTCCCATGTACAAAATTAAATAATGACTATAATATGGTATCTAATGAGTAAATATAATATTTATAACATTAATATAATTTTTTAGATGATGTATTTATATCCTATACACAAGACCCAGAACTTTCATGACAAAACACACATGAGAAAAGAAGGTAATTAACACCTGAAATAATGATAGTAATGAAATATTATAAACAAACCAGTGGTAAAATATCATAAGTGAATAATATATAATATTATAAATATAAATATGGTTCTATAATAAGATAATAAATACTATATAACCATTATTTTGGAGGTTGATTCAAGTTATGAAAAAAGTAAGCATGAGGCAAGGGACTTTGTCTCAATTTCCCTTCACTGAGGCATATTGAAATGTTATAAAACAAATTAATTTTATATTTTTTATATATATCCAATTATTCAATTAATATTATGAATACTTAATAATTCAGGGTATTTAAAGTTTTAGTTTGAATTATTTCATCTAAGGAGATTAGAATTGAAAATTACCAAGTGGTAATGAATTTCATAACACGGTTTCTTTGTAGTGGGTTATATTAATTCATCATTGTGTTTTACATTTTAAATTAATATGTGAAAAAATTAATATCATATTTATTATTTATATTTTTTATGTTAATTCATGTTTCAAAAAAATAATCAATTCATTTATTAATTATCATTTAAATATAATCATCTTTGTAATGTTTTACTTCACAATATCATTTTAAATGGGATTGTTTGTACAAGAATTTATATTGAAGGAAATAATTTGATTATTTTCTAATAAAACCATTTAACTTTATTATTTTATATTTATTCATGAAAATTTCAATAAATATTACCCTTTCTCTTTCTTCGGCACATAAAATGATAGATAAAATATTTTTTCAAAAATTATAACTTAATTATCTCTTTTTTTAAAATCCTTTTCTTCCAATAAAATATTCTATAAAAACAATTAACTTTTTTTGACTCTATACAAATTATTTTTTAAATAATTTTTTCCTAGGTTTTAATTTTTACAAAACATTTTGAAAGGAATATTTATTTAAGATTCTGAACATGTCCTATTTGGATTTTAGAAAAATTCGAAAGAATATTTATTTTAATGTGTTCTATGTGTAAGGGATTCCTAACATAATTTCCAATAAATTTTTTAAAGTATAAATTATAAATTTAAATGGTTATTTAAAATTAATTTTTTTTAAAATATGTTGTGAACTTTTATTTTTTAAAAAAATATTTTGAATGTGAAAAGATTATTTTCCTTCAGAATTATTTTAATAATGTTTTTAGGGAATTTCTATTTATCAAATATGTAAAAAAATTACAATAATTAGGATCCAATGGAGATATATTATATTGAAAACATTTTAATTATTTCTTTGCATGTTTTACGATCAGTTTTCCCAGAATAAGAACAACAATTACTTTTCATGATTATTTTTTAAATTTTTAACATTCATTTTGAAGTATTAATTTTTTTAGTATCATAAAAAATTTAATTTACACTGAATGTCCATATTATTTAATATGAATATACATATTACATAAACTATATATATCATTATATATATGTAAATTTCTTTTGATGTTTATATGATTTACATGGTAAGTTTTTTTTAATTCGTATTCCTTACATGATTGGAAAATTTGTTGTTAAGGCATATTGGTTTATGAATTAAATTGAACTTTTGATATATTATGAATTAATTGGAAATGTAGAATAGGTGGGGATGGGTTTAGATAGAACCTAGATGCCTCGATATTATTCTAAGATAAATTTATTGTCTATCATTAGATAAATATATTTCTGGGGTATATCTACCCATCCAATTTAAATTGTTTTGTGAATATTATTTAAAGTAGATGTATTATGACATTTGAGATCAAGAAGTCCAATAATTAATAATTTTCTTCATTATAAATTCGTTTTTTATTATCCATGACATTTTATCAATGATATTATATTTAGATTAATTTTTATTCTCATTTTATCGATTAACTGTAATGTGTTTTCAGTTATTTTCCATTCCATATTGATTATACATTATCTATTCATGATAATTTAGATACTTAAGAGGAAGGTTTGTTCAATTGTTTCTATTTCCATATTTATTAATCCTTATATAATCATGATAGCCAAGTTATTGATTAATTTATAGTGTGTTTAAATATATAAATTTCTATATTTATTATGAATTATTGATTATTCTTTATTTACACATGATAACTTCGACTTAACGTAACAATTACTAATCATTTTATATAACTGTTATTTTTTCCCTACCCATGAATCTTTTAGGTGTAATATGAATGATATTCTAAAGGTAAAGACAATATTCTTGAAAAATTATGTTCTAATTTTTGTATTAAAATGTAAATGAGTATAATGTATCTATGTACTTTATCAAGACTATTGACACACCCAGGTTTTTAGTTTTCATTTTGTTTATGTTCTTTTTATTTTCCTCTAGAGCTGGGTGTGAGGGGTTTGAAATTTTGGGGTAGATTTTCCACCTTTACATGGACTATCCTTCCCTCCCTATATTTCCCTTCAATCCCTCTTGAGTTATTTTAGATTCCCCAATTGGTTACCCTTGAATTTGGAGAAAATGACATTTCTTGGGTGGATAGGATATGCCACATTACTTGGACACACGATTTACTAAACTGTGCAGTAAACCCATGCAAAATTTCCAACACATTAATTTTTTATGTAATTACAATTTTTTCCATTAATAAATAATCCTAATCCACTCCATTCGTCCCCCATTATACCCTATCATTAATGGGAGGTCTCCAAGCTTCATCAAGCTCCCATGGAACTCATCTTTAAAGGGTGATTTGGTGGGGAAACATCAAAATCATTAAAGTATGTGGGTTTCTCCCTTGTTTCTTCCTTACACTTATGGTTTCTCCCACTCTTTCATGAATTTATATGTTTCCAAAACCTATGGATTCATTCTCAGAGTTTAACCTTGGGTTTTTGGTGTAATCTTCTTAGATTAGGTTTGTTTTCATTCCCTTGTGGTGTAGTGGTGGTGCAGTTGATGTTTTGCACATTGATTTAAGGTTTTTGACATATAAGGTAGGTGATACCAAGTATAATCATTCTTTTATTAGCTATTATGAATTTCTTAACATTTTTACCAGGTTCCTCTTCAATTATGTTTGGTACGAAAACAATTTTTGGTAGCATTGGTTGAGCTTTTAGTTTAAAAGTTTCATTTTTTCTAGAAAATGTGTGTTCTTCATGTGTAACTTTTGTTGTATCATTTTTAGTCATTTTATAACATGTGAAAGTGGTATATTAATTTTTGATTGGACTGAAAATTATAATCTTTTAGGGTTTTAATGTGATTTTGGTCATGAATGAGGGTTTTTAATGGGTTTTATATGAAAAGTCTTTTCATACTTCTTGAAAGTGTTTTATAATTTTTTTTAATTATTTAGTGAGTTAAACGAGGTGTGAAAAGGATTTCTAGGTAGTGCTTTGGTGAGTGTGTACTCTAAAAATGGGGTTTTAAAAATAATGTGATGATTGGTGAGGTCAAATGGTTTGATGACGTTTTGTAAATTGTTGAAATGATTTATTAAATTTTGTAAATAGTGTGAGACATGTTTTTGGGCTATTTATGTGTGAGTATGCTGTTAAAATGAATTTTAAGGTGAAAAGAAAATTATACGACATGTGTGTGGGATTTTTTGTGTATTTATGATTTCGAAATAGAATTTTCATGTGAAAATTATGTTTTATAATATGTAGACATTTTTCAATAATAAAGAAGAAAACCCAGGTAGCTAGGTGGGAAGACTAGGACTAGTATGCTAGTGATCCAGAGTGGTATCGTCCTAGTTTCAATTATAATGATTGATTATTGACACAATAACTAAACTATGGTGAAGATTAGGTACCACTAGGACATTGTTATTTCACCCTAGTATCTCATGCATGATACATATATTTGTTATTGTTACTTTTACACTGAAATACAATGTACCTAGGGCCCACAACTAGCTAGGGTCTAGGGGTGTTCCTGTTACTAGTGCTAATTAAATATATTGTACATATCATCATAATATGGTGTGATTGGAAGGAGATTTTAGTAGAATGTGGGTTTTGTTTAAATGTGTACATTTTTTAAAGTATCACCCTTGAAAACTGCTTTCATTTTAATGTTTCATCTCTTTGAAATTGTTACTAGCATTATTGTTTATAAAAACATAAATGATTTTCATCTTAAAATTTTTATCACATGGAATCCCTTTGGGTGGAAAACTAATGGGATTAGGATCACATCCTACATACACTTTTGGGTGTAAGTTGACTTGGTAATGTTTATTACATGTTTGGGTAAAGATTTTATAACCAGTGGTTCAGGCTACTAGCAGTCCTACTTGATGCGGTGTCATGAAGATGGATTAAGGGTGATTCCCCTTGTCACAAGGTGGTTCTTGGCCAATTATTTTCTAAATTATTCCTTTATTGGTAGTCCTTTGTTTTTTTTACATACTTCTTCTTTCAATTATAATTTTTTAAGAGTTGTTTGGTTTGAAAAAATAATATTTGGTTTATTTATTATCAATGGTTGTTTTATGTTTATAAATTTGGGTAAACCATTCCAAACATAAATTTATGATACCCAGGAACTTGGTCCTGCCTTTAGGGATAGAGAAAACCCTTCAGGTATTTCTATGGACTGAGTTGGGTGACGATTTTGAAGGGGACCAGATCTAGTTCTTGAAAAAAAGGTATTATAGGTTGGTTCACTCTTTTTGGGACATGATATTTTGGGAATAGTGAAGATATAATGGATATAGGATTTTCGGGACTTGACATTATGATTATGAGTAGTGTTCCTGGCTAGCACACCTCATAACATGATCCAAGATTCCAAATTATGTTGGGGTTATTCAGAGTTGTTTTGTTCTTGTGGTTCGTTAATGATTAGGGGAATGAAAAGAGAGTTGGGTAAATGGTCTCAGTGAGATTGTAGGGCTTGTCAAGCCATGTGTAGCTATGTATATTTTCTTAAAAAACTATTTGTGATGGTGAAGTTATTGGCGTATTACCACCTTCCATATTTCCCAGACACCCACTAACACTAAATTCCTCTCACATTTTCTTGTGTCTATTGATTTGAAATTATAGAGACTTTGTTTAAAAGTAACAATGACTAGATTTAAAGAAATGTGAAAATTTTTGGAATTATTTTCCAATAAATTGAAAATGGTTTGATTTTTGAATGGATATAAATGCATTTTTGGAATATTTTTCAAATGGTAAATGGTGTTTTTACACCTCTTTTATATGTATGAATTATGTTATAGTGGGTTTTTGAAATTCTGTTTCAAATATAATTTCCTCACTATTGAATGGTATTTTGAATGGGAAGGAATGTTTTTAGAAGTTATGTGTGGAGTTTTAAAATGAAATTTTATTTGTTAACTAGTGAGTATTTGAAAAGTTTTATGAATTATTGGAACCATGTTTTAAATAATAAGAGATGAGTTTTGATTACATGGGTGTTGATGAAATGATGTTTTTCATAAAACTATAAGTGTTTTCAAATGAATGTATTGAAATTGAAGTGAGTTTTTATTATAATGATTGGTTTTTTTCGAAAAATGATGGTAAGATTTAAATTGTATTTTGATTTTTTGGTTAGTGTTTTTGAGAAATGGAATGTGTGGTTAGAATGATTTGATTTTGAAAAACGGAATGGTTTAGTTTTGATCTTTGGTATCCTCATGGGTGACCACAAGCTTGTGTTTACATGGAAAGATGGTTGCTTAATGGAATAACTAGATGAGTGTTGGGATGGATATGAGGAGGGTGACTAGTGTTCATGGAACCATGCATGTGTGGGGCCTATGGGATACCATTTATGAATGAACTAACTACCGACCCATTTATTTTCAAAGAAATTATTTTAAGGAAATTTTGATGTTTTGAAAACCAGTGATTAGTCGGTGTGTTCTATGTTATTTTGGTTTTTTTTGCAAGGGATGTTTTTTTGAGAACCCTTCTTGTTTAGATGAAGTTTTGGGTTTGTTTTTCATTAGTAAGTTAGGTTGAAGTTTTGGTCATTGGTTTCTTTTGTGGAGTGTTTGAGAATCCTTTATTGTGGTTTCCCACATATGTTCAGATCTGTTTTGTGGTGTATTTTGACCAAAGGATCTGATTGGTTAGGTCGTTGGGTTTTCATATTGGCTAAGGTGTGCCCCCATATAGAGATAATGCAGGATTTAAGTGTGGCCATTGGTGGTTCACAGTTGGAAGGTCCTCCATTGATCAAATTACAGACTCTCTTCTTGGGTTTCAGGGATGATTTATCTCTCTTATTTTTTTAGATTACATTGATCCAATCACAGTGAACGAGTATATTTGGAAGTATTTGAAACAAGTCAGGGATTTTTAAGTTTCTTGAATCATCAAAGGTTTTTTTTTTCACCTTTGGGTCTATAGGTTTTCATTGGAAGTGGTGAGGGTGAATTCCGGTGTGAAAGGTTGATGTTGCAGAACCTTTTGAGGGATTTTACTTAAATTAAAGTTTTTTTATATTATAATAATGTCAGAATTCATTGTTTTGAGTGATTTTGTCTTCTATGTGTTATTACATATAATTTTTATTATTTAGGGTGATAGGGGAGATGCATATGCATCTTTTAATTCATTATCTTGGTGAAGATTTAATAAAAAGGTAAGCGGTTTCAAGGATGTGTTGTGTTTTATTTATGTTGTTTGATCATGGTGTAGTTGCTTGTGGAACCCAAGGAAGATGTTCTATTTGGGAGTTTTATTGCCTGAATACGAGTTATTATATGATTTAATCATTTAAGATCCAACCATAAGTCCTATAATAAAGCTAGCATGCAGTTAGGAAACCCTAGTGGTGCATGGGATCTTGGTTCAACTTCTATCTCTAGTGTGAGATGTGGAGATTTTTTGACGATTCGATTTGTTGGTTTCATTCCACGTTTTCCGGTGTGGTGGAAAGGGACAAGAAGACCCTATCCCTCAGGTTTATAATCTGTGTTGGTGGAAAAGTCCCTCCTTGGTTACAAGGTGTCGAGGTGGTTTCGTTTTATCAACCCCCAGTGGTTGACCCCTTGTGGGAGAAACTCTATATATGGGTTTCCATGTATGAATAAACTTGTAGGATATTTTTAATATAGGTTTTGGTCGGACTCATTTGATGATTGTAATGTTCATGGGAGTGGTGAGACGAATAATGTTCATGTTGGTTACGGTTTCATTGTTTTTCCCGCTCATTTAGTGCGGATTGGGTCTTATGGATAATTTTTCATGTCAGCCCATTATAGTTGGTTTATAAGATTAGCTATTATGACAGGGAGTCTATTTAGGCCTCCCCCTTTTGTTAACTAGGTTCTGTCTTGGGAAATTAATTTGTCTCTTATGGTGGGGAATCTGTTTGGGTCACCCTTTATTAGTTACTCAGTTTTTTCCTTGGTATTGTCTTGGAGGTAGGTCGTATCGTTCAGAACTATCTTACCACCAACATAATTTTTGGGTAATATTTGATTTTGGGGAATTCCCAATGGTTTTCTTGAAGTAAGGTTGTGTTGACCTCATTCTAATTCATTGATTGTTTTAGGAAAATTGATTGAGGTTCGTCTGGTAGTGTTTAAGGCGTTTTGTCTTGGGATGTGGTTCAAATATGTTGGACGCTTTAGGAAAGTGGTGTAAATTTTGTTTGGTGAGGGTATCCTATCCTTTTTTGATCAGTTAGAGATTTTTTAGCCTTTGGGGTGTGGTTTCATATCGAGGGAGTCCATCATGGCCTCTCGAATTGAATCACATCACTCTTTTCCTGATGGTAGTATCCTTGTTTCCATTTCTTGGGGAACACCTCTCTGAATCTGGAAATTATATTGGGTTATGTTTTTCCATATGAAATTTCTATGGATTTCTAGGGGTAGAGATATTTATGGTGGGGATATTTGTTACACCATACTTTTTAGTTTTCACTTTGTTCTGGTTCTTATTATTTTACTGGGAGACTGGTGTGATGGGTTTGAAAATTTGGGGATTTTTTCCTTCTTTCCTTGGAAAATGTTTCCCTCCTTAGGTTCCCATTGAATCCCCTTTTAGTTACCTTGAATTTCCCCATTGATTCCAATTGAATTTGTTGCAAAATAGATCGTTTTTTGGGTGGATAATATAGGCTGAACAAATTGGATGCACAATTTACTAAACCGTGCAACCAAAATGTGAACAATGTCCATCACATTAAATTTTTTATTTAATTACAATTTTTCATTTTATAAATAAACCAAATATACCCACTTCTTCAACCATTTGACCGTACCGGACCTAGGAGGTATCCAAGCTTCTTCAAGCTCCCATGGAACACATTTTTGAAGGGGGTATGATGAGGAAACATCAAAATCATGCAAGTAAGTGAGTTTCTATTGAGTTTGTTCCTTCCTCTTAGGGTTTATACAACCTTTTCACGAAGTTCTTTATTTCCAGCAACTAGGTTTTCGTCCATAGGGTTTATCCTTGGGGTATTTTGTGCAATCTTCTTGGATTAGGTTAGTTTTCATTCCCTTGTGGTGTGGTCATGGTGCAGTTGACGTTTCGCACAACAATTTGAGATTTTTGGAATCTATGGCAGGTGATTACATGTGTAATAATTATTTTATGAGTTAGATTATCTTTATTTAAATTTTTACCTCATTCCACTTCCTTTGTGTTTGGTGTAAACCCATTTTAGTTGCATTTGTTGAGAATTTAGTTTTAATGTTGCATTTTTTCTTTGAAATTTGTGTTTTTCATGTGTAACTTTTGTGGTATCATTTGAGTTTATTTTATAAAATATGAATGTGGTTTATTATTTTTTTATAGGGATTCCAATTATGGTTTTATAGTGTTTTATTGTTCTTTTTTCCTTGAAAGAGGGTTTTTGAATGTGTTTTCTGTGTAAAACCTTGTCATACTTATTGAAAGTATTTTATGAAACTTTTAAATGGTTTATTGAGTAACACAAAGTGTCAGAAGGATTTATAAGTACTGTTTTGGTGGGTGCATGTTCTTAAAATGGTTTTTCAAAAGATAATGGGATTATTATTGATTTGAAACGTTTGAAGAATTCTTTGTAAATTGCTGAAGCAATTTATTAAATTGTGTGAAAGGTGTGAGAAATATTTGTGTGATGTTTTGGTGTGATTATGATGATAAAATGAATTTACAGGAAAACAATGAGATATAAAACATGTGTGTGGGTTGTTTGGTATGTTTATTATTTGGAAATGTAAATTTCATGTGAAAATTCTGTTTTATATCATGTAGAGCTTTATTGATCTCAAATAAAGATACCTAGGTATTTTGGTGGGTGGACTAGGACTAATTTATAGTGATCTGGATAGGTATCATCCTTTTTTTACATAGAAATATTAATTATGGAAATAATAAATAAACTACGATGATTATTGGGGACCACTAGTCCATTGGGGTTTCCTCTCCTAGTGGATTTTGTATGAGATAGATATTTTTTATGGTTACTTTTACACTGAGATATGATGTACCTAGGGCCCACAACTAGCTATTGCCTAGGGGTGTTACCGTGACTAGTTCTCATTGAATATATTGTACTTACAGTAAGAATACAGTGTGATTGGCTATAAAATTCAATAGATAATGTGTTTTTTAAATGTTTACTTTCTTTAAAGTATACTTTTAGAAAACTGTTTTCATTTTAACGTTGCATATCTTTGAAATTGTTACTAGCATTCTTGTTTATAATTTTTTTTTAATATTTTCGAATTAAAATGTTTATCATATGGAATAACTTTGGGAGGAATCATAATGAGCTTAGGCTCACATACTACATAAAATTATGGGTGTAAGTAGATTTGGTAATGTTTCATGGAGGTTTGGGAAAAGCTTTTAGAACCGGTGGTTTGCATTACTAATGTTCATTCTTGATGTGTTGTCATGGAGATAGATTGAGGTCAATGCCCCCTTTCCATTATGTGGTTATTGGGATGTTCATTTTGGAATTATTCCATTCTAGTAGTCCTTGGTATTTTGTAAAAACCTTCTTTTTCAACACTAATTTTTTAAGAGTTGTTTGGTTTGAAAAAATCAAATTTTATTTATTTTATTATTGATGGTTGTTTTAGGACTTTAAATTTGTGTAAAACATTCCAAATTTTTATATACGATTCCCCAGAACTTGTGAAAAACTATGGGGATAGGAAACACCCTTCAGGTATTCCCATGGACCGAGTCAGGTGACAGGTTTGATGGAGACCAGATCAGGTTCATGACAACTACTAAACTATTCCATGCTCCATGATGTGTTTTATTGTATCTTATACCATTGTAATAAAGAATACAATGGAACTATGTTACTGGTTTTGGGTTTTTTACAATACATGAGAATACTATTTAGTTTATTCCCTACTAATGATCTCAAGAACAATTAACTAAGATGTATCCTTTCAAATTTATCATGCATCATGATTCAAAACTCTTCTGCTAACATTGGGTAAATCCTATGTGGGAATCCAATTTGGTGTAAGTCATAAAAATATTCTAATATATTTAAACACTAATACAACAATTTCCATGAGTATTAATTATCATTATTCACCCATAAGTAGGTTATTAATTGACTAAACTATGGGGGATTTGATTCCTGTAATAAACATGATAAGTATAATGCTTTCTTAATGACTGAACTCCATATTTATCAAATTTATCATTGAAAATTTCACATGGTCGCATTCCCCATGAAGCCCATAATTCTCACACATAAACACACACACACACACACACATATCAGTTATTTCCTTGAGACCATATTCTCTATGAAGATCAAAACACTCACATATAGATTTTCACAACATAATACTCCCTAGAAGAGATTATAAATCATCTATTACAGAGACATACTCTCCAAAATACTAGAAATAATAGCTATCTTATTTCAACCGCAGTGTGTAATAATTATACCGAAATACATCCAATATGGGCATCCACATTATGTATAAGCCATGAACCAATCCACATATTCTTCAAGTGGCCATATTCCAAATAAAACATCCTACGAAATCCTCAATGTGTAAGCCCTATACAATTCATCATTACTCTCAAGGTGATGTGTCCAACCATTTTCTATATCTTGTTTCTCACATCGAGTGTGACTGACATGGGCATAAAGAATATCCATAACTATTCCCTAATCATGATGAAAATTCCAAAAATATGGGCCTCCATTATGATAAAACTGATTACATATTCTCTTCCTTCAGAGGGATATATTCTTAATGAAATATCTTAATGACCAATTATGTGCATAAGTACCACTCAATCTTCTACTCTAGTATGTTTCATGAAACATAAATATAATAAATTATGTTGGTCTTGACTATTGTTCTAATAGGATACATAGGAAGCCTCTTTGAGGTCCAATATTAATTCCAAAACATCAACCAACTCCCTAGAACAGGAAAATGTTCTAGAGATCCATAAAATAGAAATAAACATGAGAATCATATGTATATAAGAGAATAAAGTAAAACCTAGGATATAAGTAGTTTTTATCATCAAAAAAATGTTATGATCAAGTCATTATCATAGGGGCAACCATTACCATATTGGGATGTTGAAAGGATTCAAACATATCTTAAATATACCAGAGGGTCATGAAGTAGGAAATAATTACCCTAATAGGTTGTGTTGAGATGGACCTCCCATCATTTCGACAAATGTTATTTCTTAATTATTATTAGTAAGAAACATAAATGACCACTCAACTTTGTAAATATGTCCTATATATCATTATGAATGTGGGATCAATTAGATGTTTCATGTATAAACACTAATGACTTAAATGAATCTGAAACAATACTATGTATCTGACAATAAAGAATTTAGAAACATTGATCCATATCAAATAAATATGGGGAATTCAACATGTATCCTTTATCCATGTAAACCATTTCATGTGTATGGAAGGATCAATTCTCTATTTTCCTTCAAGAGATTTTATTTCACTTGTTCCATAAATCTTGTGAAAACATAAATGGTGAACCTAACACGAATCCATTATCAATGTAAAAAAACATAAAAAGGAAAATTTTATATCCTTTAACAATGAATGTAATTGATCAACCATGTACTCTTGACTATGATTCTACATGGGTGATGTGACTTGCTTCCTCTCGAGGAAATTTGATATTCCCTATAATCCAAATGGAATCACTAAATACACCAAAAAATTCCATGATATTTATACAATCAAGTTATACCCATAGAACACCATAAGTTATTTTAAAAATCCAGGATTCACACTAATCATATTCCTCTTCTCCCGTGGAGACCTTATCCTCTAGGACCCATTATATTATGTCTCCATCTCAATACCTCAATTACTAGTTGGTGAATGTGCTAGTATGAGAATACCAAATTAGTGGATCCATCAAAATTTTAGAGGTAGTGTATGAAATTATATAAATGATGAAGCACCACATGCCGTTTTTCTGCAATAGTCTATGGAGAAGAAGGAAACCCTTTTTTCTACACCCAACTTCAACTGTAGCCTATACATAGTGCGAAGAAACACATACCTTCCAGATATTAGGGGGGTGGATGAGTAAATTATCCACATAAAATAAACCACTTATGTGCAACCTAATAGGGAAAATACCCAATCTGATCATCCTCAACATGTGACCTCAAATCCGTAAGGTTTTGTAGTGGAATTTTTGTCTACCAAAACCATCCAAGCTAGGGAACCCAATTTGATATCCTTACTTAGTATTTCAAATAGAGAAATTTTAGGGTAGGCACATATCCTTGTTAATTCCAATTTATTTGGGGCCATTCATCATTCCCAAATAGTGGCCCAGAATCAATCCTAAAAGATCAATAGATGGAATCTTAAAACAACATCACAACTAGCCTATTTGATTATAGATTATAAGGGACAACCAAAACCCTATGGATTGGGGTAATTGTTTACATTTTCAACCCAAAATCAAATCTTATATGAGAACTATCCCACCAAATGGTACAAATGGAACCGTCCCACCAAACGATACAACTTGAGTCATCCCACCAAATTAGATACTCTGTTGAAGACTAGTACCAACCCAACCATATATCAATGAACCTGATATATCCAAAATAATTTTTTTTACTATATTTAGAAAAAAATTCTTGATGAAGATGTTTTTTACCTTCAATAGTCATTAGAGTCAAAATATTTTAACCCATTTTCTGCTACTAGTGCTGGTGAAGAAGTGATTAGTGATACCTTTCCCACATTTTCATAAAAAATTAACAACCCTATTTAATATTTAATGTTCAATATCAATGGAGAATATTCCTAATATAAAAAAAATTCAACTTACATGGTACATATTCAGACTCCTATCATAATACATCTGCTGACCCTACCATTAAAAAAATGGACCAGTTGTAATTTTTAATTTTTTTGGTCGGACCCTTAAGGGTGAAAATGCAGCTTCTATGGAAGAACAAATTTCTCAACACTAACAAGATAAAATTTCATTTTAGGAAATAATTCGAGGGAATATTTGTGAATATTTTCCTTAATAATATTTTCCAACACTCTCCTACAGAGATCATTCTTGTAGTGAAGTTTCCCAACCCACATGTTTGGGTGTGTTTTTACGTTCTTCACCCCCATTGGGAGAGGTTAGGACATTCTAAAACCCAACCCATCCTATATATGTGAGTGATTTTTTATATTTTCTAGAAACCATCCCATTGGGTTGAGGACATTTCCACATTTTTACCCCTTCATCATGTGAACCCCAAACACTTTCCATCTTTAGCAGTTTCCACTGAGTCTCTAAGAGAGTAAAATACATCTTATATATGATGGATATCATCTAGATAGTTCAACTTTGACCCTAATAACATAACAATAACACCTCCTAGATTCACCTAAAAAGGTAACTACATGATAGGTTTCCTCCCTGGATGCTTAGATCATAGTACCATAGAGATCTAACTGGGTGTGATATTCTATGAGCTAGGGGGAGCTGTCACATATTCCTGTATCCAACAATGAAGCTTTACAATATATTTTTGCAACATCCAGTTTGTAGTATCATATCCTTTCTCACAAAAACCAAGTATTCCCACATATCACAACAACGTACATAGTACAAAAAACGTATCTCATACCCTACACATGAATCCAATTATCATATTCTAATGGTAAAATCAGGGAAAGAGTGGGAATATATCCCCACATTAATATAATATCTTTTTAAATACATCATCTAAATAAAGAAAGTATATTCCTATATTTCTGTACATTACTATTATAGGCGGAAGTACATTTTTACCGTGATGGGGGAGCTTCACTTAGATATTTTGGGGACGATATTGGGATGGAAACATATTTTTATCAGAGAAGCTGGAGTAGTATATAAACATGTCCAATATGAGAAGACAACTAATCATGAGTAAGTGTATATAATTTTTCCCATTCAGTAGGATTTTCGGTATATTCTGATAAAGGATGAGGTATATGACTAGACCCATATCCCCATTTTTTCTGGGGTTCATCTTCATAGTTAATAAATCACATCAAGACATGCACATATTCTTTTAAAATAAATTTAATAACATACTCCAAAGGCATATGACCTTACTCAAATAATTTTTCTGAATGGGGATGGTCAGCGCAGTTTGTAACTTGACTTAGGATAAGTGCATATTTCCATCGAAGAAGGACAGAGGTATAGTCAAAAGGGATAGGAATATGCTTATATTTCGATTCTATCTTGGGTTTGTTAGCAAAGTTTTTCAATCACCTTAGGGAAGGATCATATCCCTACGAAAAAATATACTTGATATATTCCACTAGATTTCATGATCTAGGCACATATTCTTCCTCCAACAATTAAAATACTATACTAGTATCCTTCAAGGGATATATATGAGGAGTGTTTTATTCATTCTCCCATTCTATAGGGATTTAAATATATTTTTTTGGGGAATACATAATCAATTTTAGATAATAATACATCCTCAAAGAGGATTGATAGATATATTATGACAACCACCCAAAGGTAGGCTCATATCCCTCCTAATAATAAAGAATATGACCAACATACACTAGTATCATCTAAATAGTGGTATCAAATTTCTATAGAAATATATGATCATTGCTGATCATGTTGAACTACTTATTATGGGTGCTCAACAAACTAATTTTCGAACCCAAGATAAATGTGGTAGTCATTGGACTTGGGTTTGTATCTGGATGGGACATTATGGTAGTTGTGTTACACATTTTTTTGGTTGGTCAGTATGTAATTTTTTTTATAATATTGAACATGATTGGATTTAAATTTAATTTAGAAGTTGTTTATTAACCTCAGATGACCCTTTACCTTCCCTGTTAAATCATTATTCTAATTTTTTCTATCCTATTTTCTCTCATGTCAATTAAGATCTCACTCAATTACTCTCTCATGTAATTTTTGGTTTAAGTGGAAATATGTAATCATCACTATAACCTACAATATCTCCTATACCAGTAGTCAGAGATCTCTGATTATCCTTATGTCAACCCACTGCTCATGACCACAAGCAATATTGATGAACAAAATGAAATATTTGCGTGATCTAGTGAAGAAGAAATGTATAATAAAAAATTCAATAAATATGAATATTATTTTTATTATGATATTCAAATAAGTCAAATGATTCATTAAAGAGATTAGACATTTAAAAATAATAATTAAATAATTGGGGGATAGGGAGAGTCTCATCAGATCAGCCACTAAGGGCTTACAGTTCCATCACCAGAGTTATTATAGTGAGAAATTTTGGAACATGAGAAACATAAATGAATATTTAGTGATAATAGAGACAACCTATATAAATAATCTCTCATCCTATCCAACATTGTGCATAGAGATTTATTTATATAATAATTCTCGAAATTCCATGGTGGGATTTGAAATTTTAATCATGAGCATCACCGATTTCCTCAAGTTAATCAACAATTTTTTTCAATTTTTGTGTTGAATCTCAATAAATTTCATATCCTTGAAACGTGTCAATATTTAACTTTTTAAAGGAATCAATAATATTTCCAAAATTATTTCCACTCCTCTAATGATCATTATATATATAATTTATAGGACAATTTATTTAGTAATTTTCTATAGTGTGGATAGAATCTTATAATTAAAGGAAGAATATAATGAACACATTAGACATGATCCTAAGAAGTAAATTCAACTGGGCCTTGAAAACTATTCTTCTTGTCTTCAAATTCAGACATCCAAATAGAAAAAGTGTAAAAATTTAATTCAAAATTTTTAATTGAACTAAAATTATTGTTTTGTAGAGAGCTGGAGTTAGTTTTAATCAATATAGACATAAAATATATTAATTTATATGAGGTTGATGATGGTGTTTGATATCTCAAAATAATTGTTGGGTCAGATTTCAATGCTATATTGGGTTTTATGATGTTGTGATTCCAATTTGAGGAAACCATCATTTAATTTTCATGGGTTCTCTCCTGATGGGAAATTGTGATTCACAGATGGAATTTTATTGGAAAATTTAGAATTACTATAGGTTTTTTCCACAACCAATCTATAGTGATTAATTCATTGGAGAATTTTAGTGAGTTATTTGAGTGTGTCTTTTTTTAAAGTCGCATCTATTGATCTGGGGTTGAACAAGGTCTCTTTAGTCTTGGAATTATTACATTGAGACATCAAATACAGTGAATAATTTATTTATACTTATTTGGTAAAATATAATCTCATAGCTTGGGGAAAGTGTTTTCTCCTTAATGTCTTGATTGGAACATGTTATTTCTTTAAAAAATTCTTGTTATCTTCATTACGACATAAGGTTTGTCTCCACATAGTTCTTAGATTGCTTCTTCACTTCAACTGGTGGGTATCATCTATTAGATTCTCCCACAAGGTATGTGAGCATCATGTTTCAAGTTATCTCCCTTGGTTCTAACAAGTGTCACACATCCGATCATCTCAATATACATGAAATTAGTGAAACAAAATCATATTTTTATCTGATTAATTTTAAAAATAATTCAAAAACAAAAAACACAATTGTAACTCTCAAAACAAAATTATTTAAGATCCTTTTTTTAACCAATATGATTTTGTAGAATACAATAAAATTTCCACTAACAATTTTTAACGACATTTAAAAATTCTTGATTGTCATTTCACTATTAAAATCACATTTAAAAAAATCATTTGAATTTAAAAATAAACTTGTAGATTCCCTTTAATTAAAATATAAAAAAATGAATTAATCCTTTGAAAAATTTAATTCAAAATTGAATATTTATGCTTTTAAACACAATGATAAAACTAAAAATCAAAATAAATTTAAATAAAATTATATATTCTTAATTTAAATTCAAAATTAAAATAAAAAATTTAAAAATATTTATTTTAGTTAATTAATAATTATGATCCAAATTCAAATTGTTCCCAAAATAAAAGTTTTACCCATGATTTCTTTAATTAATGATTGTAATTGGAATAAATACAATTAATTTTTTTCGAAAATTTCATCTCAGATAAATCCCCCATAATTAAATTAACACACCCCTGAGTAATTATTTAATTTAATTCTAAATAGGTTATTGTTCTGTCTATCTCCAATTACACAAGGTGAAATTAAAGGAAGTAAACAAATTAATCTACAAAATGGGCGTGCCTCCTATGGGAATTGCACAAACTATTTTACTTCATCCACAAAAAAATTCTAGTCCGATGATTGAATTTGATATATTTTAGTAGAATTTAAATTTTAAAAAGTTTAAACTCTTTCAATATTTTTTCCAAAGCTTCCTAAAATGATGTTTTTTATACTTCTTTGATACCTTCTAAGTAATATTTTTTTACATGAACTTATCCCTTAATGGTTTTAATATTACACTCATCTAAATCAATTGATTATTGATATATGAACACTAAATTAATTTTTTTTAAAAATCTAAGAAATTTATGTTTAAATAATTATGAAAAATGACCCTCTTGAATTTATACTGAGGAATTAAAGTCACACACCCGATAAAATTATCTCATAGATTCATTGTGGGATACAAGTATACAATTGTAATCCAATTTCAATGTGATTGTATGAATTTATTTTAGGGAGGATCCCTGAGGTGTTATTCAATCACAAAGGTCTAGTCACTCAAGATTCAGTGTGAAATTATAGTGACCACATTTTATAATATTGGTTCCATAATGATTATTTCAATTTTAACTCAATTTCCTTGTCTTCAAATAGAATTTGTATATGAATAAAGGTTATGTTAACTTAGAAATAATTTAAATTCATTAATTATAGAACACATGAGTCCTCATATCCATATCATTACATTAATTTGTAAGATGAATATTGAAGTTCAATTTCTTATTTCTTTTGTTTCCATTTTTCTTTTTTAGTTTCATTCCAAAAATCATAAAATTAAAACCTATAAAAAATTTATTCAGATACCTAAAATAATATTTATTTTCATTGCGATTTTTATGTACATTGAAACCAACTTTTTCCCTCTTCCACACACTTGTATTAGACATCATTCTAGTTAAGTGGAGCATATAAATTTTTCCAAAAATTTAATATTAAAACGAATATGTAGACTAATGTAGAGGATATAAACAACTTGTTATTTTTTATTTGATGACATCCTGGAGGAGTTTGAAATTGTACATAGAATATTTAAAATGGTATTAATATAAATGATTCATATTTTGGTCCTTAATAATGAAGGGGTGATTTGATTCAGCTTCCTTGATTTCAAATGTATCAATTTGAAAAATATTACTTAGCTTATAATGTCCATCACACTTGGAATAATTTTTACCATGCATCATCTTCCTTCTTGAAGAGTGTAACATATATTTGTCTCTTAATTGAAATAATTTTTTTGATGAATCTATTATGGAAATAATTTTCCTCTTCCTTATACATTAGAGGTTTCTTAAGGGATTTTGGTCTTAATTTACCCATCTTTATGTCCTTCAGTTTCCTATCTTTTCTAGCTTTTTCTATCGAGTAAACTTCTTTGGAAGCTCAATATGACTATTTATATAACCCAAAAATATCTCATCATTTAATTTGGAATATATAGGTAAGGGAGTGATGATAATATAATATTTTATCAAATCCCCTAAATGATTCTCATCAATTCTGTCAAGCTATTTAGTACTATAACTATATTTCAGATTAAACTCATTTTTAAAAAAAATCAAGAGTAAAACCTTGAGGTTCTAAATTATTTCTTAAAATAATTATATCATCCAAAATTATGATTTTATCTTTAGAAAAATATGGAAATACAAAATGGTTCATAATAAAATAATTTTATTCCTTTTGTTGAAATTTAAAAGAATAATGTTTGTTAGAATCCATTGTTTATTAACCAAAGGGAATGGAATGGGTTACTTAATTGAAATTTAATTTATATTTTTGATGTATTAGGAAATTGAATTCTCAAGATTAAAAGGGAATGGTTCTTACATTTTTCTTACACCATTATTATTATGTAGAAATCAGTATGGAATTGATTTCATTTATACATACCAGAACATTATCTAAAACACTTAATAGGTAGGTAATGGAACCATTTAAAATCTTCACAACCACTTGGGTGGGTTTGTGTTCTCCCATATGTAGAGATGAATAAATTGTATATAGAAAAACATTAATTTATAATCATTAATCACATAAAGAATTTGAAAAATTAATCTCTACTATCGTTTATGGGATAGAAAAGATATATGGATCATGTAAATTATGGGGAAATTATGGGGTTACAAGTGCATAATTTTGTTACTTATAATTTCCTTTTCATTACCTGATAATATTATCCTTCCACTGCACATGTCCTGAATAAATTTCTCATACCTTGTAATTTCTCTGATTAAATTTTTAAAAGGGATGTCATGTTCATATTTTTTGGACACTTTTAAGACCACTTATTGAAAGTATTTTTCACAAGTGTTTTGGATTCAAACATTATTATAGGGATGGGTGGTTGAGGTTGATGTGGGTACCCAATATTGGATTTCCCTTTATCATTATTTACATTGAGTTTTTTCAGAACTACTACTTCTTTAGGTTATTTTATATTGGTAAACTCATATAGTTTAGTGGGTTTTCCACTTTGATATTCTTCTTAAGTGATTCTTCACTACCTTCTAGCTCCATACGACTCTCCAATGTTATGGAACAAACATTTCTTCTTGGGTTAAAAAGGGATTGGGTAGGATTTTTACATAATCAATTTTATTCAATTCATTAGTGGATGTTAGAATATGACTATTATAAATCAATATTTTTATAATGTCCTTCAATGATGTTTCTTGTGATTTCTTTGGTTGATATATTGTATAAGGTTGAGAATTTTGTACTTAAAATGGAAGTGGATGGAAATTTCATTACGAACCTTGCTAAAATTGAAATACATAAAGTTTTTGATTTCTAATTCCTTATTCATTATTATAATAATCTCTCATTCCTGATTTTTTATTTCTTACTTACCAGAGGAGGTATGGTGGGTTAAGTCTCCTATACATTGTTCATAGAAATATTTTGCACAAAATTTTTTAGTTCAACACACTTGTGTTAGTTCTCACATCGAATTGATGATAATTGTGGCTGATCATTTCAATCAATTGTCTACCATTAGTAGGAAATTTTTGATTAAATGTATTCACAAGGGAGAATAAAAATTGTATCAGTTAATATCCATAAATACTTAGTAATAGAATACATCAAAATAATGTTCCTTAGTGGTTTTTTTGTGGGTTAAAGTTCATTAATCCATTGAATATTTTCCAATACTCATAAATTGTCTCTCCACATACTTATTTGACATCATAAATCTTCTTACTAGGTTAGAGAGTCCATGATGTTGTTAAGTAATTCTAATGGAAGACTCTATGAATTTTATCCTAGGTGGAGAACTACGAATGTCGGATATTGTAGAGGCAATCATTGGCTAATGCTTCATGGGAGAAGGGAAATTACTTCAAGATGACATGATAGTTGGTAGATCATTTGGTTTGAAACCATTTTATATTTATCCAAATGCTCATAGATTCCTATTGGGGTTTTCCCCACATAAAATATGAAACATTGGGAGGTGTCTTGACATTCTAGTTTTAAACTCCCAATATTATGAATTACATTTTTGTAACGATCAGTTTTTTATTATTGAAATTAAGTGTTTAATATTATATTAATGTTATATTAAATTGATATTTGTTATCTTCCTGGTTTTTGTTATATAATGTGACTCAGGTGGAATCAAAATAAAAGGATGATGAGAGATTAAATAGAATAGTAAAACCCATTTTTCTAATTCATTTAAGAGTATAAATTTTATATTTCTAGGTAGAAGAGTTCAATATACCTTGGGATCAAAACCAATGCGTTGATATAAATTTTAGATGGTCATTTTTATATTAATTTTTTAATAAAATGGTAAAAAATAACCTTTAGCCTCCCTATAAATGGGGCCAGGTTTGATGAGTCACCTATAAAAGGGTTTTCATAATTATTTTGTGAACCCAAGTTCTATGTAGTAGTGGTGGGGATCTGGTTTTTCTCTAGAAAAAATAGTTCTACAGGTGCATTATAATTTTGGTTTGTGAATTCATTTTATGAAAATAGTTTTGAATATTGACCATTATTAGTGTTAAATTGAATTTTAAATATGTTTCATTTCCTATGATATACACTTACCTTACCTATTAAATAATCATTCCAATTTTCACTCTCTTGTTTCCTATCTAATCAAATTGATATCTCACTCGATTACTCTCTCCTAGAATTTTTTAAATGAGAGGGATAAAATAATCACTATGACCTATAATCCTTATAATCCTGGTAAATAGAGATCTATGATTTTGATAATGTCAACCCACTACTCATGATCGCAAGGAATAGAGAATACCTAAGAGGCCTATGTGTGTGATCTTATAAAGAAGAAAACAATAATTCAAATTAAAAGGGTATGTGTGGGGCTCATAGTTGGTTGGTTCTAGATTTGGTCACATGGTCACTTGGGATATGATTGGGGGTTCCCAGGGTAGGTATACTGACCCCAATCACATGGTGAGTTCATGAATTTGTATAATTTTTTAGCACATTCACTTATATTCTTATCATGTTTTTACTTTTTTTTCCAACACATGGCCAATTTCTTGGAACAGTCACTTAAGTGATAGTGCTTCCTTCACAAGGTCACTTGAATTTTTTCCCAACATGTTTTGTCACGACCCATCCCCCGGGGACCATATCATGACTACCCCAAGCCCGCCTTCCATAGGGCAAGGGCTGGCGACTTGCACCAAAGGTGTAATTCTCTAAAACTGGGAAGACATTGCCTTTATAAATCATAAATACAAACAACCAGAGTACAAGAGGAAAAAACACGAAGTAAAAGCTATATAACAAAACATGTTCTGTACAATAAAAGGGTCCAGAAATACAAGCCCAATAGTAAAGTACAAGGAAAAGATAAAACAGGTACAACTAAAAGACAATAGTTGGAAGGTGTCTAGAAGCTCCTGGATCGCCACCACAGATCCTACCTGAAGGGTAGGTACAGATGGGCTCCTTAGTGCTCCACATCCATCCGTCTCCTCTCGGTACCAACTCTTCGTGAGGTCCATCTCTAGGTACTGTCCAGTCCTCGTACACTCTGCCTCTTTCAGCTCCGTCCATCATCTACATCCAACACAATGAGGTGAAAGCATAGCTCGTGAAGGGGTGAGTATAACAATACTCAATAGGGATCCCGAGACCCTCAAGGTCTCACAAAATCCAACAAGGATAAACCAAAAAGTATGAAATCAACAGATAACCATTACATAGGTATATGCCCATACATATACCTAAGTTATCAAGTTACCCATCTCAATCATGAGGAAAACACAAATGTCCTTGACTCAGCACAAACAAGGATTTTCATTATCGATACCATAGCTGCTGGAGAACTCATCATCTGTTGAGTACAGTGGAATGGTCACGACTCCGAGGCGCTACTCACTCACCTTGGACTACTGAGCTACTCCTCCTGTCGAGTATTGTGGGTCTGCTACCAACTACCCGACACTCCATCCGCTATGGGGTTGTCGCCAAATACCAGGCGATCCCCCTAATAGCCTACAGAGGTACTCCTCCTATCGAGTACCATGGGTCTGTTTCCAACTACCAGGTGCTCCATCTTCCATGGATATGCCGACAAATACTAGTCACTCCCTACTGGGCAAGTTGAGTCTCTCTGAGTCGAATCAGTCAAGCAGTTGTCAGGTCTATAGGTACTAGGTCTCCGCAATCTGTCTGCTCGTCACTGGAAGGATCTGCTCTAAGAGCTACTAGTCGATACTCCAAGTGTCACAAAGTCTCACGTGGATGTATCTCAGATATCCATCTCATAAATGGGATCTCAACACAACAAATGGCACAACAATCAGACGCCTAGTCAGTGAGTTATTAGCCTTTTAGTCTTGGGGGCTCAGTTGGTTTTGTGTACGAACCAACCTGACCATATCTCAACTATAACCCAAACTCTCATGGGGTACTCTCAAAGGGACAGATTCATTCCAATAATATCGGTGACATTGACGGATCATCAAACGGACGCCCGTAGCCCATGATATGAGAAAAAAGGTAAAAACAGGTCTGACGGGTTCGGGTTTGGGGTCCGACCGGGTCCGCGGGTCCGACCCGGCCTGAAGGTAGCCTAGACTGAAGGTGGCCCGACCTAAAAGTGGATCAGCCCATGGGTGGGCCGACCCAAAGGGGAGGCACAATCCGAAGGTGTAGCCCGTCCCGAAGGCGGCCCGACCCGTGGGTGGCCCGACCTGAAGGGGCAGCCCAACCCGATTGGCTGGTCATGAGGCCCGGCCCAGCTGGCCGTGGGGATTAGCCCGACTGGCTGTGTTGCCCGGACTGGCTAGCTATGTGGCCGGGCCCGACTGGCTGTGTGGCTCGGCCCGACTGGCCGTGGGGCCTGGCCCAGCTTGCCGTGTGGCTTGGCTGGCCGGCCCGTGTGGCTTGGCTAGCCGGCCCGCGTGGCCCGACCGACCACATGTAGGAGGGGGTGATGCGCCCCCTATTACCCATTCAGAACTGGTGCTAGGTTCTGGTTCGGATTTCCCCTGTGGGTCCCGAGGGGTCCCGTCTTGTCTGGCTGGCCGATCGGCCAACCGGTTCTCGCTCCACCGCATCGGTGCGACAACATCATGCCCCTCCGCCGCGGCCCACCCTGGACGCAGTTCCTCATCCCTAGCATGATGCGATAGCACCGAGCTTCCTCGGCAGTGGCTCGGCCTGGCCACGGTCCCACTCCACCACCACGACGCGACGGTGCCGTGCTTCCCCCACCATGGCCCTGCCTGGCAGCGGCCCTCGGTTCCTCCACGTGACATGAGGATGATGCGCCTTTCTGGTGACCAAGCAGCCTTGCGCTGCCAGCTTCTTCGTGGCTAACCCTACGTCGACCGCTGTTGTTGTTGTTATTCCACCCCCATCATCAACAAACATAAATAACAAAGGGAGAGGGTTGAGCTGTGTTCGTGCAGCCCGAGCCTTCCACATTATTGTGATATCAATTAGAAAATTTATAACCAAGATCTAATGACGAAGAACAAAAATGATAATCAAACTCAAATACCCTACCTTGTATTTGTCGAACGTTGACGGTGGAAGGAGAGGAAAAGTGGACGTCAATTCGTCGACGTGGGGAAGCATCTGGGGAAGAAGCATCGTCAGCGTTCTTCACGGTCGACTTCTTTTCCTTTGGTTCGGATGAAGATTGTTGAAGAAGTTTGTCCTTCTTCGGTGGTGTGTGGCATTCTTCATTGGAAGATAACATGCTCCTCTCTTTCTCTCCCCTTTCTCAGTTCCACCAAATATTAATGCCCAAAAAAATAAAATAATAGGTCTGCCTATTATTTTATTTTTGGAATGAATTTTAAAATATTCAAATTAAATTAAGTTACTTCACTTAAATAGTGGGTGAAGTTGTCTTAATTAATTTTGGGGAGGAAGTTCAAGAATTCAATTAATTCATTATGTGAATTGGAACATTAAAGAGGGGAAGGTGGACAGTTGACATCCAACAAAAATGGGGGGGGTGTAGAGGGGTTAAAGGGGAGTTAGAACCCATGTGGGTCCACCTTAATTATATCCTCCCAAGGGAGGTTATGTCCGGGTGGGCCCCACTAACATAACCTCCCTTCGGAGGTTGGGTGTGCTGGCCCCCACCTCCAACCTCCCATAAGTGGTTTTAACTACCACAAATAAAAATAGGTTTAACACTTAATTTTATTCAATTTAACTAAAAATGCCAAAATAAAACTTCTATTCTCATCGGAACGCAACTGCAGTGAAGGTCTTACTAAGAAATCACTGATGCTACAAGTTCAACGGTGCCCTCATATTTCAATTCTGGGTACCGGTTCAAAAGTTATAAAAATACGCTCGTACATTTACTGAACATACCCGGGCAAAACTTCAGAAATTGAATCCGGGCACACCGGGCCTCAGAATCAAGCGCCGTCAAAAACCGCGGACTCGTAAAATTCCCATTTATTTAAGAAAAAAAATTCCCATGAAAATTATGAGTCTTTATATTCTACCCACCTCATGGATTTACATCCTCGTAAGCTACAACTCGAACTAAGGGAACAAATGGGGGTATTGAGAATGCCTCTGAGAGTCTCGCTCCCATGTGCTCTCCCAGAGGTTCCTGTGCTGCCAGAAAACGTGCACTAGAGGCATCGACCATCCACATATGACCCACACCTGTTGATCCTCAATCTCCATAGTATCCTCCATGAAAGTCACCCCACCATCGATGTCCTGCTCCCCATGGTCATTGATGTGGGATGGGTTGTGCACGTATCTCCTCAGTTGAGATACGTGGAAGACGTCATGCACTTATTGGAACTGAGGTGGAAGAGCCAATCGGTAAGCAACCTCGCCTAATCTGCTGATGAACTAGAATGGTCTGATGAATCATGAAGATAACTTGCCGCCTCGGCCAAATCTCTGTAGACCTCATCGAGGGGAGACCCATAGAAAGACGTGGTAACCATCCTCAAACTCTAGAGGTCTCCGTCTCTTGTTAGCATACGACTTCTGCCTACTCTGTGCAGTCTTCATCTGCTCCTGGATGACCTCCACCTTCTACATGGTAGCCTGTACCATCTCTGGCCCCACTAGTGCTGACTCCCTTGGGTTTTTCCAGCACAGTGGCGATCTGCAAGGCTGACCATACAATGCCTCAAAAGGTTCCATACCTATGGTGTAGTGATAGCCGTTGTTGTAGGAAAACTCCACCAAAGGAGAGTGATCCTCCCAGCTATGACCAAAGTTGAGGACATAAGAATGGAGCATGTCCTCAATGGTCTGAATGGTCCTCTCGGTCTGACCATCTATGTGAGGATAGAAAGTGGTGCTCAAGCGAAGATGTGTCCCGAAAGCCTCCTACAACCCCTTCCAAAGCCATGAAGTAAACCGTGCATCACGCTCAGAGACGATAGAAGACGTTACTTCGTGAAAACGTACTATCTCCTGCACATAGAGGCATCCCATGCTATCAACTGATCTTTTCTCTCAGATCGGTAGGAAGTGTACCGACTAGGTGAGTCGGTCAACGATCACCCATATCGAATTGTGTCTCCTGGATGTATGTGGAAGACCCGTCATGAAGTCCATTGATATCCCATCCCACTTCCACTCTGGGACCTCTAAAGACTGTACGAAGCCTAGTGGTACCTGGTGCTCTTCCTTCATTTTCTAACAAGTGAGGCACTGTGAGACAAACTCTGCTACCACCTTCTTCATACCCAGCCACTAATTCTATTGTCGAAGGTCCTGGTACATTTTCACCACTCCTGGATGTAACACTAGAGGGGAAATGTGGAACTCCCTAAAAACTTCCTCCCGAAGTGAAAATGGTACCAGAATACGTCCTTCGAAGAGGTTGACGTGCTTCCCACCTTAAGAAAATCCATCAGGTGCCTGCCCTGTGGATATCTGGACCCGTAGCGCCTCGCAGTCAGCTTCTCCATGATGCACCTCCCTAGCTTTCTGATGAAGTGGAGAAGTTACTGTAAGAGACTGAAGATAGGATGATCCATCTCAATCCACAAAGGATATCTGTAAGGTAGCCAACTACTTTTTCGCCTCTCCTAGTAGTTGTATAACAGTCCTACTGCTGAGTCCATCTGCGACAACATTTACTTTCCCAGAAGAATAGACTATCTCAAAGTCATTGTCCTGGAGGAACTCAAGCCATCGCCACTGTCTTAGGTTCAAGTCCTTCTGAGAGAAGATATATCTGAGACTCTTGTGATCAGAGTATATGGTAAAAAGTTCACACGTGAGATAGTGCCAGCCCATCTTCAAGGAAAAGACCATTTCTTCTAACTCCATGTCATGTGTAGCGTAGTTTTTCTCATGTTTTCTCAACTACCAAGAACCATATGTGACTATTGCTCACTCCTGCATCAGGACACACTTGAGTCTGGTCCCTGATGTGTCACAAAAAACAACGTACCCTACCCCCTCCTCTGGAAGCCTCAAGATGGGGGCACTAGTCATCCTCTATCTCAGCTCTTGAAAGCTCTGTTGGAATCTCTCCAACGGCATAATGGGTTTCCCCTTCTCCGTCAAGGCTGATAGTGGTGCTGCATCTCTAGAGAAATATGGAACAAACCTCTGATAGTATCCATCCAAGCCCAGGAAACTCCATACCACCGTCACACTCCTGGATGGATCCTAATCATGTACCACCTCAATCTTCGCTGGATCTACTACAACTCTAGCTTTCGAGATGACATGTCCCAAGAAGGGAACATCTGAAATCCAAAACTGGCACATCAAGATCTTACCATAAAGCTGGTGCTCTAGGAGTGTGTCCAGTACTACCCAAAAATGGTTGGCATGCTCCTCCTCATTAGTCTAGTAAATTAAAATGTCGTCAATGAAGACTACGACAAAGCAATCGAGGTAAGGCTGAAAGATCATGTTCATGAGAGTCATGAAAACTGCTAGAGTTTTCGTTATTGCAAAGGGCATAACCAAGGACTCATAATGGCCATACCGATATGTGAAGGCCATCTTTTTCACATCCTCGTCTCGAACATTGAGCTGTTGATAGCCTGATCTGAGGTCTATCTTCAAGAACCATCATTTTCCCTTGAGCTGATCAAAGTGGTTGTCAATCCTCGGGAGTGGGTATTTTTTCTTCACGGTCACATGGTTTAGGCAATGATAGTCGACACCGATCATCATGCTCCCGTATGTCTTCTTGGTGAATAGAATCTGGGCTGCCAAGGGAGAAACACTGGGCTGGATGAATCCCTTTCCCTGTAAGTTCTCTATTTGTACCCGCAGCTCACAAAGCTCAGCAATAGCCATACGATATGCTAGAGTAGATATCGGTTCCATCCTAGGATACATGTCAATGTATAAGTCCACCTTTCTATGAGGAGGTAGTCCTATAACATCATCAGGGAAAACATCCACGTACTGGTCCACCACTACAGGATAAGTCAGACTCCCCAAATCTACTACTCCGAGGGTAAGGCAAACCAAATGGTGGGTGATCAGCTATACCCTCTTCTGAGTAAGTCCATCATGCACTGTAAAGTTTCCCTTCTCACTGTTGAAGGTAAACCTAGTCCCATCTGTAAGGACACATCATACTTTTCACCTAATACAATCAATCTGAGCATGGACTGTTGATAACCAGTCTATACCAAAGATGTTGTTATAAGGCCTCGATGCCACTACAAGGAGGTCCTAGACAAAGCTCTCTCCTCCTAGAGTAAGGTCACACTACTGGAAGTAGTGTGTAATCATCGAGTCTTCTCCCTTAGGAGTCTCTAGCTGTAAGGATTGAGCCAACGACTCTGTCGAAATCTCTAAGCTCCAAATGAGGGAAGTGGAAATGAAAGAGTGGCGGGAACCTGTGTGTATAAGAACTGAAGATATGGTGGAGTATAAACAGATCGTACCTCGTATCCTCTCTGGAGTGCCGTGATCATAGGCATCAGCTACCTGAAGCAAAGATCTCCCTTGTTCATCTTCTCCCTACAGTCGGGGTGGACCTCCCTGTGGTGGTGGCTGTAGCACCTCGTATCGGTGTCAACCGCAAGTTATACGTCCATCTCCTCTGCCATGTCTGCCTCCACCCTGTGGACTGCCTTAATTGAACCGATGCCTCTTCTTGGGAGGTCCCTCAATTGACTACTAGTTATCTGTACAGACGGTCGAATAGTGACATTCCATGTGACCATGCCCGCCGTATGAGTAAAACTGCCCGCTCCTAGCATATCTAGCTTTGTCTCCACTTTGGGTGCTCCACACAACCGATCCTGAGTCATGTGGTTAACCACCATTGGGTCTAGTTTTCTTGGACATCTACAATATCTATCTACTTCTAGATATAAAATACTCTACCGAAATTCGACTAGTGGTGGGTCTCACTACTGGAGACTACTCAGTAAAGAAAACTCTCCACTAGGAGGGCTCGCTCCAACACCCCCATCCGTGTAAGGATGATCTGGGAGATAACTGAAGCTCTGATCTATTTTCTGAGTCCCTTCTCAAAGGTCTGGGGCCGGAATAATGGGTCTCATACCATATCAGTGGAGTTGTGCGAGAGGTCGGTGAACCTCGCTGAGTACTGAGCTACACTCATGCTTCCCTACTTCAGATGAAGTAGCTCCTGTATCCACACCGCTCGAAAGGTGGAGGGTATAAACTCCACTCGGAACAGGTCGTCTAAGTCTTCCCATAGAAGTGTCGCCTTGTAATGCATCTGGATCATTATGCTCCACCATCTGCCTTCTACTTCCTGAAGGAGGATGACATCAAGGATCCCTATAAAGTCTTCTGGTTTCCCTAATATCCTAAAGAATCTCACCATAGCCTTTGTCCAATCCTCATCCACCTACGGGTCTGTCCCTCCCCTGAAACTGGGTGGCCTCTGGCGTTGGAACTCGTGAAGCGCGTTCAAGCGGCATGCAATCTCTACTGCTGTGGCTGGTGGCATCGGTGGCCCCATGGGAAGTAATACCACTGCTGCCTCTGCTGGTGCCTCAACTGGAAGAGGGACCTGTAATGAGGCCTTATCGCTCGGTGGGATGTCAGTACGTACAACACTCATGGCTCTGGCTAGTCATCCGTGGGGAGGCATTCTGAAAGAAAAAGACGCAACATGATCAAAATACTATACCTGGTGAGCTAACCTAGTTTGATCTGACTTAGAGAAAACTTTTGAAAACACACACACAATCAGTGTTTTTGTGTACTAATTAGGAAATCAACAGTCAGTGTCTTGGTGTAGGATACATCAGCCACCAGACCAACACTGGACTCCCTTAACTGAGAACCACACATGGTACCCGTAACACTATTGCTTCACAGAAATGTATGATCAGATTCCTTAGATCTACAATAGAACCAACTCCTCTAATACCAATTTGTCACAACCCATCCTTCGGGGCCCGTATCATGACTACCCCAAGCTCGCCTTCCATAGGCCAGGGGCTAGCGACTAGCACCAAAGGCGCAATTCCCTAAAACTGGGGAGGCATTGTCTTTATAAATCATAAACACAAAGAACCAGAGTACAAGTAGAAGAAAACACTAAGTAAAAGAAGTATTGAAAAAGATGTGCTGGAAAGTAAAAGGGTTCAGAAATACAAGCCCAACTGAAAAGTATAAGGAAAATACACCGCAATTACAACTAAAAGACAACACCTGGAAGGTGTCTACCATCTTCTGGATCGTCCAACACAGATCTTACCAGAAGGGTAGGTATAGATAGCCTCCTCAGTCCTCCACTCTCATCTGTCTCCTCCGGGTACCGACTCATCATGAGGTACACCTCTTGGTACCGTCCAGTCCTTGTACACTCTCCCTCGGCAAGTACTGTCTGTCGTCTGCATCTAACACAAGGAGGTGTGGGCATAGCCCATGCAGGGGTGAGTATAATGATACTAAGTAGGGACCCCGATACCCTTAAGGTCTCACAAATTCCAACAAGGATAAACCAAAATGTATGAAATCAATGGATAACCATTACTAAGGTTTATTCCCATACACATACCTATGTTATCCAGTAACCCATCTCAATCATGAGGAAACACAAAGGTCATTGACTCAGCTCAAACCAGGATTTTCATTATCAAAACCAGGACTGCTGGAGAACTCCTCCACTGTCGAGAATAGTGGGACTGTCGTAACTCAAAGGCGCTACTCACTAACCTTAGACTACTGAGGTACTCCTCCTGTCAAGTACCGTGGGTCTGCTTCCATCTACCAGGTGCTCCATCTGCTATGGTTCTGCGGCCAAATACATGGTGCTCCCCCTAATAGCCTATATAGGTACTCCTCCAGTTGAGTACCATGGGTTTGGTACCAAATACCAGGAACTTCATCCACCATGGGTATTCCACCAAATACTGGGCACTCCCCATTGGTCTAGTCGAGTCTCTCCGAGATGAATCGGTCAAGCAGTCGTCAGGTCTACAACTATTAGGTCACCACACTATGTCTGATCGTCACCAAAAGGATCCTCTCCATGAGCTACTGGTCAATACTACATGTTTCATGAAGTCTCACGTGGATGTATCTCAAAGGTCTGTCTCATAAATTGGATCTCAACGCAATAGACGACGTGTCAATCAGACGCTCATTCTGTGAGTTATTAGCATTTTAGTCCCAGGGCCTGATTGATTTCGTGTATGAACCAACCTGATGATATCTCAACTATACCCCAAACTCCCGTGGGGTATTCTAAAAGGGACGAATTTGTTCCAAGAATATCATCGTTGCTGACGGTTCATCAAACAGATACTCGTAGCCTATGATATGGGTGAAAATGTGAAAATGGGTATGATGGGTTCGGGTCTGGGGTCCGACCCAGCCTGAAGGCGGATCGACCCAAAGGTGGCCCGGCCTGAATGTGGCCCGACACAAAGGTGGGGACCAGCCCGAAGGTGCCCCAGCCTGTGTGTGGCCCGTCTTGGTGGGCTGGCTGTGGGGTCCTGCCCGACATGCCATGCGGCCCAGCCGGGCGGGACATGTGGTCGGGCCCGACTAACTGTGTGGCCAGGCCCGGTTGGCCGAGTGGCCTGGATGACCGGCCCACATGGACCGGCTGACCACGGATGGGAGGGGGGGGGGTGTAATTCCCCCTATTAACCATTCCGAACAGGCGCTAGTCGCCGGTTCGGTTTTCCCCTGTAGGACATGAGGGGTCCAGCCTTGTCCGACGGGCTGAGCAGCCAGCCGGTTCCCGCTCCACCAGCGCGCTGCGACGACGCAACACCCCTCCACCGTGGCCCAACCTGGTCGTGGTTCCACATCACCAGCAGGGCATGAAGGCGCCATGCTTCCTCTATCGCGGCCCGGCCTGACCGCGGCCCTCGGTTTCTCCACGCGACATGATGATGTCCGGCCTTTCCAGTGTCCCTGTGGCCTTGCACCACCGGTTTCTTTGTAGATGGCCCAACACCGGCCTCCGTTGTTGTTTTATTCCACCTCCATCATCAAAAAAACATAAATAACACAGGGAGTGGTTCGGGCCGTGTTCATGCGACCCGAGCCTTCCACGTTATTGCAATATCAATTGGCAAATTGATAACAAAGATCGAATGACGAAGAATGGAAATGAAAATAAAACAGAAATCCCATACCTCGTATTTTTCGAATGCTGATGGTTGATGGAGAGGAAAAGTGGACGTCGATTCGTTGATATCGGGAAGCGTCCTGGGAAGAAGCATCGTCAGCGTTTTTTGCGGTTAGCTTCTTTTTGTTTGGTTTGGACAATGATCCTTGAAGAAGTTCATCCTTCTTCGGTGGTGTGTGGCGTTCTTCGTTGGAAGAGAAATGGCTCCTCCCTAGCTATCCCCTTTCTCTGTTCCACCCAAGAGTAATGCCCAAAAAAATAAAATAATAGGTTTTTCTATTATTTTATTGTTGCCAATAATTTGAAAAGCTTCAAATTAAATTATGTTACTTCACTTAATTAATGGGTGAAGTTGTCTTAATTAATTTGGGGGAGGAAGGTGAAGAATTCAATTAATTCATTAAGTGAATTGGCACATTAAAGAGGGGAAGGTGGAGAGTTGACATCCCACAAAAAATGGGGGGGGGGGTTAGAGGGGTTAATGTGGAGTTAAAACCCGCATGGGTCCCACATTAATTATATCCTCCCAAGGGAGGTTATGCTCGGGTGTGCCCCACCACCGTCACCTCCCTTGGGAGGTTAGGGTGTGGTGGCTCCAACATCCAACATCCCCTTGGTGGTTTTAACTACCACAAATAAAAATTAGTTTAACTCTTATTTTTATTCAATTTAACCAAAAACCGCAAAATCTAACTTCTATTCTCGTCAGAACGCAACTGTGGTGAAGGTCTCATTAAGAAATCACAGACGCTGTGATTTCAACGTCGCCCTCAGATTTCAATTCTGAGAACCTGTTCAAAAGTTATGAAAACATGCTCATATGTTTACTGAACGTACCCAAGCCAAACATCAGAAATTGATTATGGGCACACTGGGCCTCAGAATCAAGCGCTGTTAGAAACTGCAGGCACATAAAATTCCCATGTATTTAAGAGAAAAAAAATTTCCAAGGAAATTTTATGTCTTTACATGTTCCCTTTAGTATTTTTCTAAATATCATCTTTAATTTAATTTTTTTTGAAATTATTATATCCAATTAATTTCAAAAATATTTTTAAAAAATAACAATTACATATTTCAAAAAAAATAATTTAAAATCCATTTTTTTCAACCAATCATATTTTTTAGAACATAATCAATTTCCACTAATTTTTTAAACACATTTAAAATTCCTGAATGTCATTGCACTGTTAAAATAACATTTTTTAGAACAATTTTAATTTTAATTTCAAAATAAATTTGGGGATTCCATTTAATTCAAATATGAATGAAATAATTAATAGTAAAAAATCAATCCTTTGAAGAATTTAATTTGAAATAGAATATTTATGATTTTTAGTTCACAATTAAATATCAAAATCAATTTCAATTTCAATAATATTATGACTTCTCAATTAAAATTAAAAATTAGAATAAAATATATGACAAACATATTTGAGATAATTAATGATTAAGATCTAAATTCACAGTGTTCACAAAAGTAACCATTTTACCCATGATTTATTTAATTAACAAGGGTAATTACAATGAAAAATAGTCAATTTTTTTAAATGTGGGGATCACATCCACCCCCCATACATAAATTGTTTCACCCATAATAAATTATATAATTGAATTAGATGTTTTTATATGGATCATAAATTACATAATATGTAATTGTGGGAAATAAAATAATTAATTAACTAAATGGCCTTGCGTCCTATGGGAATTTAACACACTATTTTACTTCATTCACTTTCAAATTCTATTTCCATGAGTTAATTTGATAGATTTATGTGGATTTTAATTTTTACCAACTTGAAACTCTATGAATCCATTGTTCCAAATCATCATATAGAGATTTTTTTACACTTCAATGATAATTATTAAATAATTTTTTTATAGTTCAATTTATCCCATCATGGGTTTAATATTCCTCTCATCTAAATGAATTAATTCTTGATATAAGAACAATTAATTATATTTTTTACATTTTTCCTAGAAATTTATGTGTTGATCATTATTATAAATTATTTATTTGAATACGTATATGAGGATTAAGATCACACACCCAATTCCATTATCTCACAGATTCATTATATGATCCAAATATCCCATTTCAATCCATTTTTAATGTGATTATATGAATTTATTTTTGGGTGGATACCAATGGTGCTATTCAATCATAGAGGTCTAGTCACTCAATATATAGTCTGAAAATGTAGTGGATACGTGTTATAATTATTTATCCATAATAATTGTTTCAATTATCACTCATTTTCATTGTCTTAAAATAGAATTTCTATATGAATAGAGGTTATGTTATCATACCAATCATTAACATTCTGTAATTTTAGAATCAATGAGTCATTACATCTAGATTATCACTTTAATTAAGAAGATTTAAATTAAAGTATAGTTTCATATTTGTTTTGTTTCCAATCTTATTTTTTATTTTAACTCCAAAACTCTAAAAATTAAAACTTAAAAAACATTATATAGATCCTAAAACATTTTTTATTGTGTTTTTATGTACGTCCTAAAAAACTCTGTCCGTATTACCCACACATGTCATAGAAACCGGTCCAGTTAATTGGGGCATGTAAATTTATCAAAAAAGTAAATAGTAAAAATAAATATTCACACTAATGTAGATGAAATAGATAAATTGTTATTTATTTATTTGATGACATCATGGTGTAGTTTTAACTTTTCTATTGAATTTTCCAGGGGTATTCATAGAAATTATTCATCTTTTGGTCCTTCACCTTAAAGGGTTGATGTGATTAATCCTCTTTGATTTCAACTATATCATGTGTGAAAATATTACTCAGCTTATAGGGTCCAACAGAATTGGAATAATTTTTACCAGGCATCATATTCCTTCTTCAACAGTGTAAGATTTATTTGTCTCTCTCTTGAAATAATTATTTTATTGAGTATGTTTTGTAGAGATTTTACCTTCTCCTCATATAGTTGGGGTTTCTTATGGGAGTTTAGTCTTAATTTCTTAATCTCCATATCCTTTATGTACCCCTTTTTTCAATTATTTTCATTATTTTAGTATACTTATTTGGAATGGAAATAATATTGTTCATATTTCCCCAAAAATTGTTCAAGTTTTATTGTGTCCTTTATATGTAATGGAGTAGGGATGGTATAAAACTTGAGCGAATACCCAGAATGATAAACACTAATATCCTCAATCTATTCAGTAATTTAAACATAATGTAGTTTAAACTCATTTTAAAAAAATCAAATGTAAAATATTGAGGTTCCAAAGTTTTTTTAAAAATAATTTCATAATTCAATATTCGGAGTTCATATTTAGGTAAATCATTCAATTCAAAATGGTTCATAATAAAATAATTATATTTATCATGTGTTAATTTAAGTAAATGAAGTATGCTAACAATAACCATTTCATCATAAAAAGTCATGGAAAGTGTTACATCAATGAAATTTAATATTGTTTTGTAACTGTTGAGAAATGTACTTCTCAGGATTATGGGGGAATGATTATTACCTTTTTCTAACACCATTATTAGTGTATACAAATTGTTATGGAATGGATTTATTTTATGCTTAGTAGAACATCATCTAAGAAACCTACTAGGTAGTAAATGGCATGGTTTGAATACTTCACAACCACTTGGGTCGGTGTGAGTTCTCCTATATGTAAATATGAATAAACTTTATAAAGAATTGCATTAACTGTTTATCCTAAATCACATAATTAATTTGAAAAACTAAGATCTACTATGGTTTATGGGATATAAAAGATATATGGGCCTTTGAAATTATGGGGGATTTTTTTGTTTAAAAGTTCATAAACATTTTTACTTGGAAATACTTTTTCATTACCTCACAATATTCTCCTTACACTGCACTTGTCCAAGAAAATTTTCAAATACCTTGTAATATTGCAGTCAGAATCCTGAAAAGTGATGTTAATTTCTAATTTTCTGAACAATTTTTGGATTAATTAATGCAATGATTAGTCACTAGTGTTTTTGGTTTCTTATATTATTATAATTATGGGTGTTTGGGTTTGATGTGGGTCCCCAATATTGGATTTCCATTTATCATTATTCACATGGAGTTTTTCCATAACTACATCTTCTTTAGGTTATTTTCTAGGGATAAAATATTCTAGTTTAGTGGGGTTTACACTACCATATTCTTCTATATATGGTGATTCCTCATCACCTTCTAGCACCTTGCCACTCTATAATGTAATGGAACTAACATTTCCTCCTGGTTTATGAATGGATTTTTTATGATGTTTATATAATCAATTTTATTTAATTCATTGGTGGAAGTTTTAATATTGATGTTATAATTCATTTTTTTCATCAAGTCCTCTTGTGAGGTTTCTTGATAATTCCTTTGTAGATATCTTATAGAAGGTATATAATTTTGTACTTAAAATGGTGGTGGTAAGAAATTTCATTAGAACCCTTTCAGAAATGGTGGTCTCTAATGATTTTGGTTTCTAATTAATTTTTTATTATAATAATTATATCTCATTTATTTATTGTTTTTTGGATATTTACCATAAGATGTATGATGGGTAAAGTCTTCTATTCTCTTTTTATATATAGTTTGGGCACAAAATTGGTTAGTTAAACATTTTTTCAGAAAGGAGAGTGTTGTTACCATTCACCACATGTACTCTACTTGTGGTTGTTCTCATATCAAATTGATAAGAATTATTGGTGTTCATTTGAATCAGTTATATAGCTTCACTAGGTGATTTTTTTATTAAATCCTTTCTAGAGGAATAATAAAAATGGTATTAATTTGTATCCATAAATACTTTGTAAAAAAATACATCAAAGTTTTGTTCTTTAGAGGGTTTGTGTGGTTTAACATTCCTTAATACATTGAATATTTCTTAATTCTCAAAAAATGGTCTCTCTACTTATTTGATTTTATAAATATCCTTCCTTTGATGATGATTCCTCGATGTTGGTAATTAACTCTGAGGTAAAGATCTATGAATTTTTTCATAGGTGGTGAACTCTATAGGTTTTATATTTTAGATCCACTCATGGATAATGGTACAAGAGAGAAGGTAACTTCCTTTAAGTTTATATAATCTTTGGTGGATCCCCTAGGTTTGAAACCATTGCATATTTATCCAAATTATCATAGATTTCTGTTGGGTTATTCTCTTAAAAACCCATGAAACATCATAAGGTGAATAAAAATTCTATTTTTAAACTCAGAATCCTATTGAATACACTTTTTAACTGTCAGTTTCTATTGTTCGAATTATTTTTGTACTATTATCTTACAGTTATATTCAATTGATCTTTATTATCTTCTATGTTTTTCTAACATAAATTGAATCTATTGGAAACAAAATAATAGGATGAGGAGTCAATAAATGGGATGTTAAAACCCACCTTTTCTAATTCCTTTTTGAGTTTAAATGATTTATGTATATCTAGTAGAGTTCACTCTACCTTGGGAAAAAAACCAATGAGGTGAGATGAATTTGATATGGTCATTTATTAAATTAATTTTTAAAGAAAAGAGTAAAACATCAACTATAGCCTCTAAAGAAATGGTGTCTGGTTTGATGAGCCATGTATAACAAAATTCTCATAATATTTTTTGAACCCTTGTAAAATGTAGTCGTAGTGAGGCTCATGTTTTTATATGGAGAGTATTGCTCTACTGGTATGTTCTACTTTTGGGTTTTCAATTAATTTTATAAAAATATTTTTTATTATTGAACTTGATTTCTAATAAATTCACTTTAGAATAATTTCCCAAACCTATGATATCCACTGAACATCCATGTTAACTCACCATTCCAATTTTTACTCTCATGTTTTCCCTCGAATCAAAATAACATATAACTCGATTACTCTAACCTATATTTTTTTAACCATAGGAATGAAATAATAACAATAGCCTATAATCCCCCCTAATCCCTATAATCAGATATATCTTATTATGGTAATGTCAACTCACTACTCATGATCACAAGGAATGAAGAAATTTTACAGTCCTATGTGTGTGATCTAGTAAAGAAGAGAAGACAAACTCTAATTGAAGTACTATAAGAGGGGATCATAGTAGGTTTTTGCCAGATATGGTCACATGATCACTTGGTATATGACTGTGGGTGTGTGGTATGTATACTGACCACGATTACATGGTCTGTTCATTGTATTGAATAATTTTTTAGCACATTGACTCGTATTTTTATCATATAGTCACATTTAATTTTTTTTCCAAAACATGGTATGATTCAAGGAATAGTTACCTAAAATTTTGATGGATTTCCAGGTGATCCTATTTTAGTGTGATATTGGTTTTGGATTCTAATTACAGTTTAAGTGAGATGGTGTCGCTTAGAGGCACTGACTAATCTTATCTCTCCCCTAACCCCAAGGACCTATACTCTTATCTGAGTAGGAGATGGAGTAGTGGTTCCACAAAGGTATTGGAAGGTGGGATCCAGAGGTAGTTGACGCTTGTCATGCGATTGGTTTCTCCATGTTTTGATGAAAATTTGTGTGTTCATTCTTTGATGGTGACTTTGTAGGAGGTTTTTTCAGTGTTGTTTTCGACCTCTTCTTCTGGTAAAGTTTTGTTCTGAATTTGTCATTTCTCGATGATGGTGTGGTTTTTAGAAGAGGATGGTGATAGTGGTGTTAAGTAGGTGATGGTACGGTGTTTGGAATCAGCTAAATTATTGGATGATGGTTTGGTTTTTTGTGATTCTAGTATGGAGGAGACGATGTAGACTCTTTCGACAAATGATGAAGGATATCTATAAAGCTCGTCAGTGATATGGTTCGATTATATCTGGGTGGCCATAAAATTAGGTGGGTGACTCAAGGTAGGGTGAGATACTTGTGGTGACATGGGAATCTAGATGACCTGTTTATCAAGTTGGATGATGTTATCCTGATTTTTTTTAATTTCGAATTTTATGATTTTTTTTGTAAGAGGATGTGGAGGCAGGGTTCTCCTATAGTGGATTTTGAATTTTTATTTTGTATTCCATATGTTTATTGTCGTATTAGTCTTATTGGGGTATGTGTGGGTTATATGGGGAGGTTTTTGTATGGTTCACACTTCTCTAAACAGTGGCTTCTTAATAAAATAAAAAATGGATTATAGAACTTTCACTTTTTTGAAAATATGGGCTCACATTAATCCACAATAATTAAATTCTTTCACCCCTATGAAATTTGATAATTGAATTCCAAATATTTTATTATCCTATGTGTATTCAATTACAGAAGATGAAATTGAAGTAAATAAAAGAATTAATAGACTAAATGGGAATTCATACTATGGGAATTTCACACACTTGTTTATTTCAATCACATTTGAATTCCAACTCCATGAGTTAATTTGATATATTTAAGTGGAATTTAAATTTTAACAGGTTGAAACTCCATCAATACCTTATTCCAAATCTTCCTAAATCTATTTTTTACACTTCATTGATACATCCTAAATGTTAATTTTGATGGTCAACTTATCCCTTCATGGGTTTAATATTACTCTAAACTAAATGAATTTATTCTTGATATATGAAAACTAAATTCATTTGTTTTAATTTTTCCTATACATTTATTGGTAGATCAACATGAAAAAGTACTTATTTGAATATGTACAGAGGGATGAAGATCACACACCCAATGCTATTATCTCATAGATTCATTGTGGGATCCAAATATCCCATTTTAATCTATGTTCAATGTACTTATATGACTCTTTTATTGAGGATACATGAGTTGTTTTTCAATCAAAAACGTCTTGTCACTCATGATTAAGTTAGAAATTCTTGTGATTACATGTTTAAATTTTGGTTCTATAGTGATTGTTTCAATTTTCACTCAATTCTAACTTCATCAAAAATAATTTCCACATAAATAGAGGTTATATTCACATTGGAGTCATAAGCTTTCTGCAATTTGAGAATAAATTATCCCTCATATCCTTATTGTTAAATTATTTTGGAATACCAATATTTAATTTTGGTTTCCTATTTCTTTTATTTCGATTATTATTTTTTATTTTCACTCAAAATCTATAAATATTTTAACCTAAAAAACATTATATAGATCCTTAGATAAATTTGTACTTTATTATGTTTTTATGTACCTTATAAACTAATCTATCCCTCTTCACCACGCTAGTCTTAGAAACCGGTCCACTTAATTGGAGCATGTAATTTTTTTAAATAATGTAAATGTTAAAACCAAATATCCCCACTAATGTAGAGGTAATAAATAACGTGGTATTTTTTATTAGATGAAATCATGGATGATTTTGAACTTTTCAATGGAATATTTCCATGGGTCTTCATATAAATGATTTAATGCTTGGTCCTTCACCTTAAAGGGGTGATGTGATTCAACATCCGTGATTTAAACTGTATCAAATGGTAAGATATTCCTCATCTAATAAGGTCTATCACACTATGAATATATTTTACTAGGAATCATCTTCCTTCTTGAACGTTTTATCATTTCTTTGTCTCATTCATGGAATAATATTTTTGGTGAGTCTATTGCAGATTAATGTTTTCCTTTAAAAGATATAATAGGGTATTTTATGGTTTTTTTTTTCATAATTTATCTATCTTCATATTCTATACCTTATTTTTTTCGATTTTTCAATCATTTAGTAAACTCTTTTGGAGTCCTGATAATATTTTTTTATATCTCAAAAAATAGTTCAAAATTTATTAGTTCCAACATATGTAAGGGAGTGGTGGTAGTATGAAATTTGATAAAATCCCCTAAATGATTCACACTAATTTTATCAAGATATTCAATACATTAAAAATATTCCAGATTAAACGCATTTTCAAAAATTTTCAATAATAAAATATTGAGGTTCCAAAGTCTTTCTTAAAATAATTAGATCATCCAAAATTCCAAGTTCATCTGTATAAAAATATGGAAATTAAAAAAAATTATAGTGAAATAAATTTCTTCCTTATATGGGAATTTCTCTGAAATAAGTATTTTAAAACCCACTATTTCTTCATCAAAGTTCATGGATGGTGTTACATAATTGAAATTTAATATATATTTTTATGTCTTGAGAAATATAATTCATAGAATGATGGGGTAATTATTATTACCTTTGACTTACACCATTATTAGTATGCAGAAATAGATGTGGAATGTACTTTCTTTATACTTACCATAAGATCATCTAAAAAACCAACAAGAAAGGTAATTTCATGGTTGGAAAGATTCTCAACAACTCAGGTGGGTTTGAGTTCTCCCACATATAAAAATGACTAAGCAGTATAAAATATAACATTAACTGAGGATTCTAAATCACATAAATAATTTGAAAAAAGAATCTCAACTATTGTACATAGGATATAAAAGATATATGGATTGATGAAATTATGGGCGATTTTTGGGGTTACATGTGCATAAACATTTTTATATAGAATTTAATTTTCAATACCTCATTATATTCTCCTTCCATTTCATAAGTCCCTAATAAATTTATCATACCATGTAATTTTTATGATTGAATCTATCAATGGGAAGTTATTTAATACTTTTTTGAACACTTATAGGATCACTTATTTCAATGATTATTCAATAGTATTTTTGGGTTCATAATTTCTAATAGGGATGGGTTTTTTGGGTTTTATGTGGGTCCCCATAATTGGATTTCTCTTTATATTCTTCACATGGATTTTTTCTATAACTACCTCTTTATTTGGTAATTTTCTAGGTGTAAACACTTTTAGGTTAGTGGGTTTTCCACTTTTATATTCAACTGTAGAAGGTGATTCCTCACTACCTTTTAGATCCTTTCCACTCTGAAATGTAATAGAACAAGAATTTCCTCTATGGTTAAGACATGATTGGTTAGGAAGTTTAAATTACCCCTTTTATTAAATTAATTGATGGAAGATAAAATATGGGTGTTATACTTGACAACTTTTTCCTCAAGTACTACATTGAGGTTTTTGATATTTCCTTGGTTGGTATCATATATAAGATTGTGAATTTTTTACTTAAAATTCTGGTGGCTAAAAATTTCATTAGAATTCTTATAAAAAGATGGTCTCGAATGTTTTCTTGGTTTCCAATTCATTATTTACTATTAAAATACTATTCCCTTTCTAGAATGTTTATTGGATATTGACCAAAGGAGGTATGGTGGGTGAAGTATCCTATAAATTATTCAATGATAATTTTTTTAGAAAATTGTTTATTTAATAATATTCACAAAAGGGAGAGTTAGAACCATTCACCTCTTGTACTCCGCTTATGGTAGTTACCATATCTAATTGATTAGAATTATAGGTAATCCGTTCAATCAATTTTCTACCTCCAATAAGATATTTTTGATAAAATCCATGTGAGAGTAATAATGAAAAAGGTATCAATTAGTATCCATAAATACTTGGAATAATATTTCATTAAAATTATTTTCTATAGAGGGTTAGTGAGGGTAATGTTTTTTAAACCTTGAATATTTCCCAATACTCATAAATGGTCTCTCTATTTACAAATTTTATTTTCAAAATATCTTTCCCTAGATGGAGAGGTCATGATATTATTATGTAATTCTCATAGAATTATCTTTTAATTTTATCCCAGGTCGTGAGCTCTATATTCTAGATATTGTAGATCCAATCATTGGCTGATGCTTTTAGAGAGAAGGGGAATTCCTTCAAGATGACCTAATCTTTAGTGAATCCCCTAGGTTTGAAACCATTACACATTTCTCCAAATTCTCATATATTTCTACTAGGGTCTTATCCTAAAAAATCATGAAACATATGTATGTGAATTATAATTATAATTTTAATCTCACAATCATATTGATTAATCTTTTGTAACTGTTAGTTTTTGTTGCTGAAATTATGATTTTATAATTCTCTTAATGTTATATTCAATTGAGCCTGATTGTCTTCCGTGTTTTTTACATAAAATGACTTTGGTTTAATAAAAATAAGAAGATGAGAAGTTAGTCAATGGGATGATAAAAAACTATTTTCTAATTCCTTTATGAGTCTAAATGTTCTATGTTTAGCCAGAAGTGATTCCTCTACCTTGGGTTCAAACCCAATGAGGTGAGATGAATTTGATATGGTAATTTTTTATTTTAATTTTAAAATAAAATAGTAAAACATAAACTTTATCCTCCCCATAAATGGTTCTAGGATTGATGATCCACCTATCATTGGGTGATCATAATTTTTTTCTCAAACCCAAGTAAAATATATTAGTAGTGGGGCTCAGGTTTTTCAATATAGATGATAGTGCTATTACCGTGTTATAAATTTGGTTTGTGAATTTATTTTATGAAAATAGTTTTTATGATTGAACTATATTGGTATTAAATTCAATTTATAATAAGTTTCCTAACCTATGATATCCACTTACCTCCCCTGTTAAATCATCATTCTAATTTTTACTCTCATTTTTTCACATTAATCAATGTGATATCCCACGTGATTACTCTACCCTAGAATTTTTTTGTTTAACAAGAGGGATGAAATAATCACTATAAACTATAATCTACCCAATCCTAGTAATCAAAGATCTTTGATTATGTTAATGTTAACTCACTTATCCTGATCATAAGGAATGGAGAAGACCTAAGAGGCCATTATGTGTGATCCAGTGAAGAAGATAAGAATATTAAAATTTAAATAAAAAAATTAATATCTTATATAGTTTGAATATGTCAACAAATTAATATAAGAAAATAAATAGTTAAAATTAATAATTCATCAATAAGGACATAGGGGAGTCTTCTCGGCCCAACCACTAAGGAAATAGTGTTCTATCACTAAAGTTATTACAATGGTAAATAAATTAAAATTAGATACAAGAGTGAGTAGTGAGTGATCATAGAAACAACCTCCATGAATGATCTATCCCACCTTAAAACAACGTGAATAGTGATTTTTTAATACAACAATTCCCTAGGTTCCTTAGTGTGAATTGAAATTCTCTACAGCATAAAAAAATATTTTATCAAAATATTTTATAATTTTCTTCAATTTGAGAGCCTATTTTTAGTGAAATTTAGATCCATTACATGTGTCTATCTTTAAGGAAAACGTTACATTAAGTATTTTCCCAATATAATTTTCACACCACCCAGGATCAAAATCCATAGAATTTGGAGGTAAAGTGATTCGGTGTGTCACATCACATTATACATCTTCTTATAATCAAAGGAAAAAGTTGATGAATGTTTTATACTTTTTGTTAGAATAAAAATGAAAATGTGACTTGAAAACTGGGTTTGGATTCATCAAATTAATACTTTTAATAATATCAAAGAGAAAAATATTTAATTGATAAGATATAATGCAATTAAAAGTGGTGTTGTGTTGAGGGATTTATAGAATTATAATGTTAATAAAAATTATGCATGCTTATACAAGAATGTTGATGATGGTGTTTGATTTATCAGACATATATTTGCGTTTAATTACAGGTATGTATTTGTTTTTTTTTGTGATTTAGGGATTCTAATTGGAGGAAATCACCCCTAGATTATCCTGGGTTCATACATGGTAGGAATATGTGGTGCATAAGAGGAATTTCATTGGAGAATTTGGATTGGGCATGGATTATCAACCCAGCCTTTCTATAATTCTGAATTCATTGAGGAATTTACTTGAGCACTTTATATGTGCCTTTTTTTGAAGCTGTAGTCAGGGAATTAGGGATGAGCGAGGCCATTCCAGTCATAGAATTCATACATAATAAAAAAATATAGAAACATAAATATTTATTTTTTATTTATTTTGAAAAATTCAATCACATAGCTTACAGAGTGAATTTTCTCCTCCATGGTTCAATAAAGACTTCGTATTTCATCAACCCATTCCATTTATCCCAAATTCAAAACATGGGGTGGTTTCACGCAGTGCTTAAATTTCTTCTCCATTTAAGGATATAGAAGCCTAACTCAAAATCAAATTTTATCGCATAATAATTTTTTCATTTGGATGGGTTTTACATATTTGGGTCATCTCATTCATCTTTGGCAGGTGCGATAATGATTCTCTTCATCAGTAGAGTAATGAGATTTAGTGGTGTTGTGTTATTCTTCATCAAGGTAGATCTTTTTCATCTGATTCAACATTTCTAGGTATTTCAAAGAGTATTGGTTTAGTGGGAGGATTTTTAAGCAAGGGGGTGCACGTATTAATTTCTTAATACCTCATCCCAGGTGCATCTTCCTCAAGCCCAGGCTTCAGTGCATTTGATAGTGGATAAAAATGATTTGGTGGAAATTTTCTTCATTCAAAGAGGGAATGAATTACTTTGATTTATTTCAATTGGGGTGAGCATGTTTGGGATTTGGGTGTCGTTAGAGATATAGTTCTGAGGGCTTATATCGATCTCCCTTGGGGATGAATTCACTTGGAATTGATTATAGGGAGAGATCAAATATGGTAAAAAATTTGTGCAGTAGGTTGTAATAGAGAGTGTGGTCACAAGAAAAGATAGTTTATAATCATTTAATGATGAAATAATGGTAGATCGAGAGAAGTAGGTAGAATCTATAATGTCTCAAACTTATCCAGTGCTCTAAACTAGTGGTTCACATAGCCTCAAGAACACCTCCCTGTATGCTAGAGGGGGCTAACTAGTATATAGGGTGTAAGTGTGGTAAAATGGGGAGAGTATACCCTCATATCAGAGTTTCAAAATAGATATAATAAATAAACAATGCATATTGTAATCATATTATAAGTAGACCCTATGTTAACAAGATTATAACCCATCGTAGAGGAATCATGTTAAAATAGAATGGAACAACAATAAAAAAATATGATAGACAACTACATAAGCATAAAAAACCAAGAAAAATAATAATATAAAAATCCAAGATGATGAGTCATATAAAATGATTTCATGGCATGCTAATATAAAAAATGGGACACATTGAACATGCATATAAAAAATTCAATATAAAAACAAAAAATGGAAAAAATACTACTCCATTATAATCATGATCATATACATAGTCCTCTACCCCCATGTTTCAAGATATAATCTAAACAAATAAATCTCCTCTAGGAGGGTGATTTCCCTTATCCATACCCATAGACATGTAATGTACTTGGGTAAAAAAGGAGGTTTGAGTAGGGTTTGAGATAATATCAACATAGTCCACCACCAAATATGATTAGAAATAATCCACTCTATTTAAATAAAAAAATAGTGTATTGGTACAAGAATAATAAATGAATCATAATAAATAAATACTCAGAAAATTCGGTTCGTACATGACACCTGGATGGATTTACCTATTTCATCATAGGCATGTTTAAGAGTCTGATAGGTGACCATAAATATATACATAGTAATAACACATAGATATATATATTTATATATATATATATTTTAGAGTTATATACTATATAAACCTATATGCACAAACTATTTGGACATATAAATAGGAACATACATGGATACTAGGTGTTATCTAGACCCGGTGCATAACTCGGGAATCCATAACTAGTGTAACGAGATATAGGCCTATGAAAAGGGTATATTCTTTGAATCTTATAATCAATGTGAGAAATTATGATAAAAAATCATGATAGGTGTGGTGATATTTCATGAACGTCAACATAATAAAGGGAACATGGATCACCATAACCATCATCCATTTATAATTATAACAGTGAGAGATGTGATGATTAATGCCTGATGTAAAGGATAGTGAAACTTCATGATCAAAAATTCCTTTAACCATCATAAAATATGAATAACTATGGAATAAATACAATAATAATAATAATAAAATTAGGAATCAACTATAAATAATTTTAGTTATCTAGCCCAATATAAACCATGGGTGTCACAAATCACACAATTCGTATTTATATTGATATAATATATGGCATGGACTTATCACCTGATTATATTTATTATAAAAAATGAAACTAATTTATAAAGGATTTGAAATTTTATAATCAAGGAAAAATAATCTCTTAGAATGTTCTTTAATCAACTGGGAAATTATACACATTTGGAAGATTAATTTTACAAGACCAAATGAACACTTCAATGGTGTTTGGTAAATTAAAAAAATTTGTAATAGTGGAGAAATGATTTAGAACACCCAAGGGGTGGAAAGTAATGAGGTCAACATCCCATGACTACTTATAATGAGTCCAAGGGAGTATAATAACAATATTAAATTGATTTAAAGAGAATAGACACAATTCAAATCATTTTTCTATAATGTATGCTAAGCGACACAACATTGGGGATATAAAAACATCAACACCTATAATGAAAATAACAAGATCACCTACCATAGGTCCGTAGATTACTCCCAATCCAATATTGTATTTAGATTTGAGGTAGATCATAATAAAAATAAACAATGATCCAATACCCAGAAAATATGGAATATGATCTCACAACTAAATAAAAAAAGTGATATGAAATGAAACTGAGATAGAAAGAAATAGGATTTGAGTTCTAACCAATGAAGATCTAACGTGACGGACGATGTTTGTTTGATATTCCAGATGAAGGAGGAATCAAAATTCATCGTTTAGGAAAAGGGAGAGCTCCATGTAGAAGAGAAAGGGTTCATGCCTATTGAAATGGTAAAAAGAAATAATATTTTGAGTTTTTAAAATCATTAAGAAAAAATTTGAAATTCACCCGAAATAATGGGTCGCACGGTTTGGATGTAATGTTGGACTAACTATGCACCAATGGTGTTCACCTCACTACCTAAAGAGGGACCCCACATGGATTATATTTAAGGTTTTCCAAACCATGATTAAACATTGTGATTCATCATTTAAAAAAATTGTAGTTAAACTCTACGAGCATGTTCCTAATATCATATGATTTCAAAAAATCATGTGGCTCTACGCTCCCCTCTGAAACACCCAACAATGTTAGGGGAAATTTTGCAAGTTGTGTGACGCAATTTCTTTTAACCATGAGACCCTACCCGTTTGTTTAAAATCGAGGGTTTCATGCTCTAAAAATTCCTCAAAAACCATTCTAACCTCTATGAGTACATTATGTATCATTATAAAGATAAAACTAAGTAATTTAAGCCAAAAATAAATGTTCTTCACCATTGCTAAAAGCTACATCATTATAACCTCCCTTTGATAAAGTATGTTTTCCCTAAGATGGACTTATATGGGTAAAGTGGTATCAATAGAGAATATATCTATCAACTAATCTCAAATACCAAATTCCCACTCCTAGATCTCCCATGGTACATGGACATGCTTCCATAACACCCATACTGAAGGAACTGACTTTCCCTGGAGTTTCATCACACACTGATAAGAAACACACACATGATACACTTTAATTGAAGCATCATTATCTAAATCAACATCACTATGATGGAATATGTGTTATGGGTATAAGTAATGTTGGAGAATTCAAGATATGGAGATGAAATTATGGATATACCTGTATCTCCAAAGAAGTACCCTCTACTAAGCCATTATTTTGATTCATTTCAAAACCTCGAAGGGTCGAATGAATTGAGGAAAAAGCTTACCCAGCCTCCAAATACCTCGATGGCCTAACATGGGAAAAGTTTTCATCAAAACCCATTACCTAAACATAAACTAAATATGTCATCATTGTTGGTGGAATATTACCACTATCTAGACTGAGCTATTATCATGTGATTTTTGAACAACTAGACCCGTTATATAGTCTCCTAGATGAGATGTGGTATAATAAAAGCTTCTTCTTCTACCTCTAGCTTTGAATAAGGTTATTTGAAAGTTCTACTATATAAGGATTCAAAAGGACTCATCTCAATGGTATCCTTAAAAATTATATTATAAGGGAACTCATCTAGGGGTATGTCTTTCTCCCATGAAACCCATAAATAAATGATAGATGCATGAAGCATTTCCTATAACACTAGAATCATAAAATCAGTCATTTTTTTCCATATGTGGATGATAAGATTTTCTCAGAAGTAGTTGTGTACCCAAGGACTTTTTCAACCCATGCCAGAACCATGATATAAAAGTAAACATCTTTTTCAGATAAGATAGACCATGATTCTGAATTAAGATTTATGACCACTCTAATGTATATCCTCCTTAGATCATCTAGTTAAAAGGTTTCCAAAATTGGTAAAGAGTGCGTGACCTATATAAAATGATGAATGAATACCCATACTATATCATTTCCACAAGGTGATAAGGGTAAAATAGTCATAAAATTGGTTAAAAAATCATCCCATTTACACATAGGAATTGTTAATGGTTGTAAAATTACTATAGATAACTGATGTTTTTCCTTCACCTACTGATAGTTTTGAACACCTATTGATAAAACCAGTTATCTCCCATTTATATTTGGAAAAAAATAATGATGATACATCTTGGTGACACTAGGATGAACTTCAAAAAAAGAGGCACGAAATCCAAACAATAGATCTTCATCGATATCTTTTGGGAAACACACATTCCCATGAAAGTGTAATCTCTCATCATCACCCATGGTCCAACCAAAATATAAATCTTTATCTCGTATATTTTCCCTAAGGAATAACACTTCAAGATATAAAATATTCCTCATTCTCACCGATTTTAGAAGGGTAGAGTTCATAGATAAATCTGAGAGGATAATCATCCAATGATCATCATGAACCTCAACACGCATATCTGGAAATAATTCCATGAGTTGTTACTCACCACTAGCCTCTTGAACTTACTATGTATAAGTATTTTGGCTCAGAGCATCTACTACAACATTTCCTTTCCAGGACATATAGGAAAGATCATAATCAATGGATTTCAGGTACTCAACCAATCTGTTATTATAATTATTAATATCACATAATGTGCGTATGTACTTGAGGTTTTTATTATATGTGAACACCGCAAAACTCTCTCTATGTAAATAATGTCTCCAACTACATAAATAATTTACCAAAAGAACTAGCTCAATGTTTTTCATTCGTTATTACCACCCATTAGTCCTCAAATGATGAGACCCATATGATACAAATCACATTTCCTATATCATAATAGCTCACATATGAATACCTAATGAATCACATTAAACAATATAGCTCCTACCTAGATTCAGAAGAATCAGGAAATACACTAAATCCAATATTCCAATAAACTCTTAAAATACTACTTCATATGTTTTTGACCATAAGAATTCCACACCCTTATTAGTCAGTCCTATAAGATGCATTTCAAAGTGTGATAAATCCTGGATGAACCATCTATAATATTTTGCATGTTCCTTGAAATTCTGTATCCCAAATAAAATTCCTGGGATTTTCCCATGAAACCATAGCTCTATCTTTCTTTAAAAAACATTACTAGGTTCATATGTAAACCACAACTACATTAGAATATTTATAAGGAATTTATGAAGATCTAAAACATACCTGATGATAGCCTGGCCTCAAATAAATCTTTAAAAACACACTCTCTCCATGGGGATAATAAAATAGGTCATCTATTAGAGGCAGTGGATATTGGTTCATTACCATACGTTGGTTCAACCATTAGTATTTCATGTAGAGCATGAGGGTACTATCTTAAATCTTGGAAAAAGGACCGGAGAACCCTAAAGAGTAGTGATGGGGAATATAAAGCCTTCATCCTCTAGGTGGTCAAACTTTTTATTAAGATCTATAAGATATGTAGTTGATATTTTTAAGGGTTAATGGAAATAGGTTACACTATTTGCACACGATCAATATTACATTCAACCTCTTGCACTGGAGGTAGCCCAAACAATTTCTGCGAAGACATCCCTGAAATGATCAACTATAGAATGGAAAATAATGATTCAAATCCCCTGACCATCCAAAAAGATACTAGAAATATGGGTTGTCCCTCCACCCACCCTTCACTTCTCTCTTCTAGCCCATGATTCCTAAACATTCTATTTTCCCTTATAAATATTCCAACCACCCTCTCATTATGTAAACATAACCCTCTAATGATAATAGTCAATATGTGATCTATTGGGGACCAACCAATTCATACTGATAATTACATCGAATCCAGTCATGTCAAGGAAGAAAATGTCCCACTTGAAGAGATACCCTCGTACCTCAAGGGGAAAATCCTTATATCTAAGAATTCCCTAGAATCAGATACCAAAAGGGTATTGAGTGTCATGAAACCACAATAAAACTCAATATCAAGCCCCATAATATCCCTAATAACATAAGATATAAAGGAATGAGATGAACCTATGTCATATAAAGAAGTATCTAAGTTACAAGATAAGAGAACAATACCTCAAACCGTATAAGTTTACATGCTCTTCTCTGCTAGAATAGGCTGCAATACATGTCACAGACCCATACAGTGGTCATGATTAACAACCGACTTCCACGATCTGGCCTGCTCTATTTTTGATGCAAATCATAAGTCTGAACACATTTTCATCGACCATCACATCATCCTAATAGAAAATAGGTATTCCTTCAACCTACGTGACAAGATACTATGGGACCATTCCAGAATGTGGTGTGGGTGTAGATCCCTTCACACTAGGAACTGATTGAAAGGACATTTAGAATCATTAGATCTACCCTATTCTTACAAAACCTATACATTCAACTAGATCTCTCATATGCTAAGGTATCGTGTGTCTTGTTTTCCTACACTAGTGTCAAATAAGAATTGTTTTAGTCGAGGCTTACTTCTACCCCAATGGGAAACCTCAAAACAATTCTTTATACGATAAGAACAAACACTGGAAGATCTATATGCTAAAACACCCTATATTGTACCATCAGCTTCCCCCAAATTCTTCTCAGTAATGAGGTCTTGGTTAACTATGTCAGAAATTATAGTAATCTTGAAATCATTGAAATGTGATCTTATAGTGTATTCAAAACCATTGAAAAATTTACTAGCAGTCATATGACCATCACTGGATACAGTCTGTGTGAACAACTACATCTCAGTAAAGCAATAAAGTATCTTCATTAAATAAATATACCCTTATAAAAGGTTCATAGTATCTATAGCCTAGCTATAACTTAGAGTTTATCAAAATAAGTTATCATAAATTATTTTCTAGAATTTTTCCTAGAACATATCACGATTTTGGTCTGACTGGGTAATAAATCCCACTATCTCTTTGCTTAAATTTATAAAATATAAGTAGTGAGTTTTACCTTTACCTCTAGAGGCCCCTCCAGATGATGAAAAAAGGAATCATAGAGTCCAGCAAAGGCTCTACAACATGTGCTCTACCATCCTCTAATAATTTTGGAGGATACTACTACTTAAACTCTAGAGTCAACTTTTCCACAATTGGGGAAGGTCTAGAAACACCTCGAATATTTGGAATCATTTGGGAAAAGCCTTCTCAATATTGGGTGTTGGTTCCCATATCCAGAATAATAGGTGGTTCTATATGTGGTACTACAAGAGAGATCACTATAGGCTCAAGGCCCACCGCCTATAGTTCATGGTCATCATCATGATCAAGGTGTATGAATCGAGGCTATCATGATGGAATGGTTTTATAATGCCAAATGCATACATCAGAAAAGATTTCAATAATCAAGTGATCACAAATAGATAAATAGGACCGGTACATAGCCTTCATATGAAAAATTCAAACCTCTCTTCGTTATTCTAAAGCTAGGTCTAGGTGACATTTAATGAATATAATAAGCCATAATAATAATAGAAAACCACATCTACACACTAGTAAGTTTTGGTTTAGGTCTAGTTATTATATCACTTGATATAGGTTACGATATATGTAGTATCAATTTCATAGTATAGATTAAAACAACCTTTATATTATAATAGGAATCCAATTTAGTAGTAACCATTTCAATTTTAAAGATTTAAAATCATTTGAGTTCACAAGGAATCTGGAGGGGTTGGTTGTTACAACGTTCTTAGCCTTCTATGGCAGAGGCGATGCCTTGTAGGTAGAGGCACAAGCGATGGTCATGAGTCTAGAGTTTTGTGAGGAGAGAGAAATAATTCTAAAGGCAATGGAGATAGACTCATTAATCCAATATAAAGAACTATCAGGTACATTCTAGTTTCCATGGAAAATTGTGTATATCATCCTAAAGTGAAAAAAAACTCCGGGGTAATCACATCAAGATCACCCACACATGGTGGGAGGGGAACAAGGTCACAGACTTCTTGGTGTCTATGGATTCACCAAATTAAGTTATGTCCTTTTTTCATTATCAAAGGTTCTTTTCCCTAAGATGGGCTTAATTATGTTGTTAATGATGCTCTGGTCATGTACTACTTTATACCCCCATGATCATTATTTTCCTGTGTGTTTTCTTCTAAAAATCAATATAATTGTTAGTTTTCATTCATAACTAGTTGGTCCAGAACCCACAATATGAAAAAATTGGTGAATTAATGATTCATAAATAGTATATATCTGAAAGAAATTATATTTACGTAGGATGTTTAATTGATCCAATTATATTCTCTTATCAAGAAATATCAACACATTTCAACATATAATAATTCATAATCTAACTATATGTAGTGGAAAAAATTATATAGAAAGTATATGTGATATGGAAAATGCATGGAATATTATTCCTAGTGTGCGTATAATGATGCATGTGATGACACACCCTAATTTCATGTTAAATTGTTAAAAATAAAAACATTACAATAATATCGATAATAATCACATCACAAGACATATGAAACACCAAATGGTGAAATCATATCAACTATAATAGGTGAAGAATCAGAACAAAAATAACTCATCATAGGTTATTTGGGTTTTCCTTGTATACTAGTTTGAACTGCACATGAACATTCTCATTACCAAATTCCATTACCACCTAGCATCGTATATAATACACAAATAGTAAAAAAGGATAAGAAACTACTCTAATACCACTTTGTAACATCCTGACCTGGGATCCACTTAACCTATTCCCTAAAATGGTGGGTCAAATGGCCTCAAGAGAACCTCCCCATACATCATGGGATACTGACTAGAAATGAAGGTGTAAGGGGGGTAGAATATAGATACTATACCAGCATATCAGAGTGTAAAAAAATTTATAATAAATAAATAAGAAATAGTGAAAGAATAATATATATATATATATTATACCAGAACTAGACCAGTAACCCATTGTAGATGAAGCACAATATAATAGAATGGAATAGTGAGAAAAAACATAATAAAATAAATGAATGATAAAATAACCAATCACTCTAATAATATAGAAATCTAAGAGGTCGAGTCATATACAATGACATCATGGCATGATGATATAAAATAATATAAAATAGGGAGAATGCATAAAAAACATTCTACAAAAAAATACATAAAGCTGACAAGGATGATCCACTAGCATCACAAACAAATAATCAGTTATCTTCTCCCATGATCTAAGCTATAAGCTAAAAAATAAACTGTAACAAGGTGCTTCACCTTATCCACAACCACATACATGTCATCTAATTGGGTACCCAGGGTGGCCTGAGTGGGGTGTGACATAAATTCCTAGTATGCCATCACCAATGGTACCAATAAATAATACATCCTGTTTACATAACATCAATAGTGTGAATTTATAGAATAATAAAAAATATGAATAAATATATACCCACTGGATAAGGTTCCTACAAGACACATTGCTAGATCTACCTACTTCATCACATGATAGTGTAAGAGTATGATCAATGACTATATATATATATGTTAATATTATTTGTTTATAGTGTAGTTTTATGCTATATACACTTCTGTACACTAAGTAAGTGAGAATGTATGTTTTCATATACATGGATTATAGGTGCTAGCTGGACCGAGGGCATAACTAAGGAATCTATAAACATTCTAAATGCGGTATTGGATCAAGAAAAAGGTAAATTCCATGAATTTGATAATAAATGTTGGAATTCATGCTCACCATTTGATATATTTTGGGTGATACATCATGCCCAACACCCAAAGAAAGAGAACATGGAGTGTCATGCCCATTATCTAGGTATAAGTATAATGGTGAGAGATACCATGATCAACACCCAATGTAAGGTAGAGTGAAACCTAATTATCAACAAGTCCCTTAACCATCATCAACATCTAGTAATAATGGAATAATAACATTAATAATAATAACATGAGGAATAAACTCTATGTAATTTTGGTCATCGAGCCTAATATAACCATGTGTGTCACAAATCATGCAATTCACATTTATTTTGATATAACATAAGGTGTGTCCTTTCCACATGATTCTATTCATAATAAACCGTCCAATTAATTAATTAAGGAATTTTGATTTCATGATCAAATAAAAACAAGAACTTTAAAGGTTATTTTGTCAATTGTTCTACTACACCCTTAGGTACAATTCCATTTACAAGAGAATACAAACACTTAGATGATGTTTGGTCTAGTTAACAAATATATAATAGTGGAAAAAAGATTTAGAATTCCCAAAGGATTCTCAATGTATGATTTGAAAATCCTCTAAATGTTTATCAAGGATCCAAGGGAGTATAACAACATGATTCAATTGATTTATAGTTAATGGACACAATTCACAGAAATTAATGGAAATGGAATGTGTGAGACATAATGAAGGGTCTATGAAATCATCAATAAAATTAATGAAAAACACTATACCACATACCTTTATGCTGCATGTCAAAAAGATATTGGGGAAATATGGGTTTGGGGTTTTAAAACAATTCATGGAGAAAATAAAAAATTGACCCTAAAATATGTGGTCGCATAGTTTGACAACACAGTTGGCAAAACCATGAACCAACTGTGAACACCTCACTACCTAAGGAGGGATCCCACATGTATCATTTCAAAATTATGAAAGCAATTTAAAAAACCATGATATTTAGATATAATAAAAATTTTATACATCCTACATGGGCTTGCACCTTATATCCAAAGTTGAAGACAACAGTGAGGATCTCTTATCTCCCCTAAAATACCCCACATGGTGAGGGGAAACCATACAGGCTAGGAGATATGTTTTCTTATAACCATGTGGAATAGACTATTTCATTAAAATCTAGGATTCTATTCTCCAAAAAATACATAAACACTCTTTTTAACTATATGACCTCTTTATATACTATTATATAAGACAAACTAATGAATTCGATTTGAAAATAAATGATCCGTACCATTAGGAAAATATAGGTAATTATATAGGACACTTGATTCTCATTTTTGGATGGTTATCCAACCATGAATTCAAAATCACTTATGGTATTATCAGAGGGGTGTGGTAGCTTTCTAGAAGTGACTTTGAGAGAGTATCATGGTAGTTTGGTTCTAGAAGTGGTAATGTAGATACTTGGGAAGTGATCATGGGTGTTCAGTAGGTATATTGACAATGGAGTCATAATTAATTCATGCATTTATATAATTTTTTATCATAAACACATATGATTTCATTATGTAGTCTCATAATGGTTAGTCTCTTGGAATAAAAATGTAAGTGACCATGCTTCCTTTATGTAGTGAATTTTCATTTTTCTAAGCATGGTCACTTGAGGAATTTTCTTTATTTCAACTTTAATTTCATAAAAAGATACTTTTAGGGTATTAATTTGTTCTAATACATTATAAAAATAAAAAAACAATTAAAATAAACATTTCAACCATTAAAATAATAATTTCAAATATTTTTTTGTTAAACAATCATATTTTTCAAAATATAATCCATTTCAATTGAAAAATTATAAACACATTTTCAAATTCATGAGTTTTTTTCCAATTAACATCATAATCATTTAGAATAATATCAATGTAAATTTTTAAAAATTAATCCATTTAGGAAGATAATAAAAAATTGAAAACTTATAATTTTAATTTCACAGTTAAAAATAAATTTCAAAATAAATTTCAATATGTGTATGGATTCTCAATTTAATTTCACATATGAATAAAACATGTAGAATTAATGATTTGAACTAATTAAAATTTTAGTTTTCATTTCAAAAACATAAAAAAAATCACAACTTTAGCCAGTATTTATTTAATTAAAGGGGATAATTTCACTGAGTAAAATATTTTTTATGTGAATATTGTGGCTCACATTAGATCATGATAGAGTCGGCCCATGTTTCCACTGAACCCCATAATTAATGATCACATATTCCATCCATGACAAATGAAGAGTCTCATATTTATACTTTGATAGATTCATGTATCCTTGATGCTATATAACATAAATATAAAGCCCCAAAAGTGTCTTTTGTCTTTTCATCTAATACTAAAGTAGATGACTACCACAATAGTCCCCCTCACAGTTGTATAGATATGTATTACGAAGATCTTACCCCTAACATCCATCATGGATGGCCTCCTCTTAGTGATATCTAACTCAAAGAAGAAAATATCTACCTTGCAATGATAACTTTATCTATAGAGGTTCTTAAGACACTGGGGATAACCATACATCATTCCCCATAAACTATAGAAAATTACTCACCATACGCATCAGGAGACCTAAAGAAGCATCATCAGTGGTTATAGTAGGTGTATGGATATGTCACCATGTCCTTTTGTTGCGATGTCAAACTACATAGAAAATAACCTTACCACATAAACCTAAACTCCAATAAAAATATTGGTACCTCAAGATATGAATTTTATTAGAAACAATCCTTACCACATTGTGTTAAACTACACAGAAATTGATAACCCTTCCCTTTAATAAACAATAATTAATGATTTATCACATAATATTTCACATAATATTACCCAAAATATAAATAATTATGGTTTATTTGTGATCTAGGAACATTGGATAACATCTTGAACAAGGGACAGAACAACATTTTTGAAAAATATCTCAATATTATTCTAAAATTATATAGCTTTTAAAAATGCATGGGATAACCTGAGGACATACATAAGAAAAGGTATATCTTTGAAGACTGGTAAGGGAATAAAAATGGAATAATATGAATAATGTAATCCATGTTATACAATAGGTATATCACTGAGGAATAAAAGTTTTTATAATCTTAAACATGATCAATGGGGAATTATATAGCAAGATAACATAAGGGGAACATGGTAAATGTTGAATCAAATTAAAACATTTTATCACAAACATAGTTTAATGATAACATCCAACATATCATAATGAAAGAATTTCCATTATGGATTAGGTTTAATCCCTAATTCTTTTAATGATATCTCATGAGACTAAAATATTACCCAATGAAATAGATCAGTATATAATTATGGGGGCACTAACCCTGTTCATTTCATCCTCATTCTTAAGTGTGCCACATATATCATAATGAATTGAATCATTTTTCATCACAATTTATTCCATGATAAGGGATGGTGAAATAAATACATGTAAGTCACCAATTAAATAAGTATATGTTCATGAAGGTGAAAACCCTTGATAGGAAATGGGTATGATTATTAAGTACACAATGGTTTGGATTGAAAAAATTAGGATGAAATTCTGGAAACATAATGGTAGAGTATAAATGTTCATGGGAGAGATTAATGAGATAAAAAGGGGTATATCATAATTTAGACATAATATGGGCAGTAAGGTTAATATGTAATAACATGTAAACTCAGTATTAATGGGTGATAAAATACATAAGATAATGAAGAAACATAAATAACGAAGAGTATTGGATACCTTACTAAAATTCTGCATGGTAACAGGTGCCCATAAAGACACATTGGAGGTATTTAATGAGAGTGAAATGGGGATTAGGACTAATCACAAGTCAGTAAAGAATATTTGCACTTTTTCTCTAGATGAGGAATCAAGACTGAATAGATGTTGTTGTACTGGGTGCACCAGCCTATCTTGAATTAAAAAAATAGGTACAGAATGTAAGAATTTATGATATATTTTAAGTGGTGTTGGCTTATGTTTAATTGAACCTATACATCATTCCTGATCTATTTAGCTGATGGAGACCTCAGTGATATACTTTTTATCTTGTTCATGGTAAATTCAGCATTATCATGTGGAATAACTATAATTTATAAAGAGCTCATATCTGTTGGTATATGTATGATGAGTTCATTCTACCATAGATATTGCCACCCTAGCTTAATATACATAGATATTACATCATTTAGATGAATATTTTGTACATTTCAATAATAAATTCCCGAGGACCATAATATTTTAGTGTCTTTGGAAACGATAAAAAAACTATTATCCTAGTGAAATATCTTCAACATCTCCAATAAAGATCTACACCTTTAGTTCTTCTACCTAAAACCTTTGTTCATAACCTGAAGAAAGAAATCATCAGAAAGGGTTGAGATCAGATTCTCAATAAGGGTAAACAAAGAAAATTTTTATGTATAATGTGGAAATTAGGGAATGAAATATGTTCTTAACATTTGAACTTCATTCCATGTATATTAAAGATCATAATAAATATTGGATGTTTTTAATTCATGAACAACAAGGAAATAAAGAACATAATTCTGGAATGAATAATTAAGTAATAAAACATGGAATTGTGGAAAACACAAGAGCATATAAAGACCTTATGTCAAGGAGTCCTACCAAGACCTTCATAACATGTTATTCTTGGTATAATAACCCATGTACCTTCTTCAGGATTGGGATTCCCTTATGTGTAACCTCCTTTTTTCGTCTTGGGATGTCCACCCATGTACCCTCTTATTTCAGGCATGGGATGTCCTCTTGTTTACCATCTTGCTTCGTGGTTGGGATATCCCCCTATTTACCCTCTTGTTTTGGGATTAGGATTTTTGGTAGTTTATCCTATTTTTTTTATTTTGGGATTTCCTCACGTATACCCTCTTATTTAGAGAATGGTATGTTATCTTGTATACCCTCCTGTTTCGGTCATGGGATGTCCTCCCATGTACCCATTGAGATCATAAAACATTTATCATTACCCAATACATTGAAGGGAGATATAGGCCTCACCCACCACATAATGAAATCATACATTCAAGTTCCATATAAAATTCATCATATCATGATCCATGAAAAGATATAGGTTATATAAACATCAAATCATAACCCATGAAATGAAATGGGTATCATTAACATTTTATCACATCATAACCAACAAGAAATTGTTAGGTTTCATAATTATTTAATCAAAGAATTACCTATGAAAAGAAGTAGGTTTCAAAATCATATAACCCATGGAAAATAAATGCATTTAAAAAACATATGACCCTTTGAAGAGAAATATATTTCATTAACATGTATCTTGTGGAAGAGATATAGGTTTCATAAACACCATGACATTAGGATAACCCATTTATAGAATGGTTATGAATGGAACCATTGAATTAATTCCTAGAGGGGTATGAGTAACATAAATATATTTCATCATGGATGGAAAATAATTTTAATCATATTTAAAAACAATTACATGAGGGAAAAAATACTTTCTTTTATGAAAAATGTATTTTTAATATATAAAACTATTTGATAATAATTTTCATATAAAATACCTTTAAAACTTATAAAGAAGACATGAAATCATTTGGAAAACTTTTTTCTTTAAAACTTATAAAATAATATTCAAAAAATATTAATAATTTTTTCCACAAAAAACACTTTGAAAAAATATAATAAAACAATGAAAAATATTTGAAAAACATTTCTTTGAAAATAATTTGAAAACATATAAATAGTTCTTGAAAATGTTTTGAAAAATATTTTCCATAAAAATACGTTGAAAAATTATAAATAAAGCTTGAAAATATTATGAAATAAATTTTCATTGAGATTATATTTTAAAAATAATATAAAAAAACATCCTTTAAACATTAATTGAAGTTTTTAAAGGATTGATGATAGATAAATCTGTACATGTCATATGAGGTGAAAATAAAATTCATTTTTCCTAGTAAAAAGGATAGAAAATTAACCCATTCAAATAGTGACAAAAATATTCCTTGGAAAAAATTTGTTAAAGAAAAAAGTGTAAAAAATTATTTTAATGATCATTTTATATTAGTATAGTATTATTGGAAACCCTTTTAGAAAATAGTTTTTTGAAGGAAAATTGATTTCTGACCAAAGAGAGGGTAAAGTCAACCCTTCAAAAAAATAATTTCTTAAATATATTATGTACCAAAGAGTCAAAAATTTTTCCAATAAATTAATATATAATTAAAAAACATAGGAGAATAAAATTCATGAATTTCATGAGATATATAAAATAATAATTTATCAAAGGAAGAATAAACATAAACTATATCAAAATTCAATGAGATTGTCTCAATAAACTCTTATAACATGATAACTTGGGATCATACTCTCCATATAAAAAAATTATATAGACCATGAAATATAAAGAAAATATTTATATTCATGATAGAACATGTAAAATGAAATTATATATATAAGAAAAAAGAGTTTAGGTTCATAATAAAATATGAGTATAAAAGAAGGGAAATTGAGGCAGAACATTTTTACAGATTTGGTACCTTTTTAAACATAAACCCCATGAATATAATTTCATAAAAATCATATGTTAAAATCTATAAATTTAGTTATAATATAAATATAATACAATAATGGTAATTACTTACACAACACAAAAGGAAACAATGGGGAACATAGAATCTGTCTCACAGGAATAAAAAGTGAGATGAAATCCCCTTACCTTGTGTCTTGACTCTCATCATAATCATTCAAGTGTATAGTATAACAATTATATGTTTAATATATATCTTTTAAATAATAACATTAATATATATAATACCATTTGTGGTATCATTAATATTACCCTCTTGTTAACGATCCTATTTTAAGGTCTCACTTTTGGTAATATTCGCTTTGTTCTTTGTATGCATCTTAATTTGTTATATTTTTGTCCTTATATTTATATCATGATATATAGAATCCAATAATGATATAAATATAATTTATAACCATATTTTTTATATTATAATAATCCATATCATAAAGAAGTATGAAATGTAATACACTGATAATGGAGATGGTATGTCGTATGTAGGCATGGATGATGGTTCCAATTTAATTATCGTATTGAAAAAAGAGTAAATAACATATAAGCGTATATGAATATAATCTCAGAATAGTATAATTATATATATATATATATATCATATAAATTCACTAAACCCATCCTCAATATATTCCAAGTAGTGGGTGAATGAATCATATCGCTTTGATGGGGTGGTAGTCCACACATCCTCAAACGAATGTATCACATTTATACCAAATGGGGAGTAAAAAGTTATGTGTTTCAAAATAAATACATAATCTTAACGATGTAATAAATATCATATAATAAATATATGAATATGGGGTCCATCATAATGGTCACCATGATAGGTGGTAAATGAAAAATGAAAAATCATTTTTTCGCGAGAAAGTTGTTTGTCGTACAAAGAAGCAGTATGTTAATTACCCATTAGATGGAGGTGTGTGTATGTATAGGTCCAAATATCTACATAAAAAATTATTATAGTTATGATACATGTATTTTTATATAATCATGGAAAATATAATATTTTATGGTGTGGATAATGAAAATGAAACTAGAGATCTTGAGAGAAGACGTTACAACTTAATTGGGTGACTTCTTTTGGTTTTTTCCAAAAGGATTACTTGGAAGTCTTTCTACCCAAATGGAGGATAAAAGGGGGAATTGGTGGAATTTTGGGGCATATTTGATAAACTTTATGGTGATTCAAGATTCTTGAGAGTTGTGTGGAATAGAGAGTGGTGGTGGCCTTTTGTAGGGAAGGAAAATGACTCACATAGAATTTTTAAAATCAAGTTAGGTGTACACAAGTTATTATCTAAAAAATAAATAGAAGGAAAAATAATAATTAATCGAAGGTCTGTTGAAGAAATATATCCATAAAATGGGGTATGTAAAAGAAACTAGGTCATTTGGGAAAATAATATTATGGTTTAAACCCGAATTAACCTTAATTTGACCATAATCACTTTGATTAACTGTAATCAAATTTTCTAAATTATTTGGAAAAATTTATGTTGATCTTACTAGAATATAAATATTAGATGTATTATAATGGTTTATTTTTTTTTATAAATTCCAATCAAAAAATTAGGAAAATTAATATTAATGTTAATCCCACAGATGTGGCAAGAAAGGAAAGTTTTAAAGAAACCCATTTAAAAGTTTATTATGTTTCTATATTAAATTTCAAATTGAAATTGATTCTAATGACCTAATTTTTATTAATTTATTTATAATTAATATAATGTGACATAAAAAAATTTAAAATATAATTTTACATTAATAATTATTTATATGAAAATACAATTTTTAACTAAAAAGTGGTATTTTTCACTATTCCTCAAAAAATGACGTTTCTCATAAAAATCCAAAATATTCACCTGAAGGTGATTTCAGAGTTATAAATTCAAAAATAATGTATATTTTATTAAATAATATTTTTATATTTTTAAAGAATATATTTTTTTCTAAGATAGACATGAAGTGTAGTTAATTTTATAAAATATTATTATTAAACATATAAGGATTTTACTAAAAATTATATCTTTAATTATAAATATGTTTCATATGAAACAATTAATAAAAAATAATGGAAAATTTGTTATTAATATCAACATTACTATGTTTAGTGTAAAGGATATAATTACGCCGATAAAATTAGTTTAAGAATAAAATGATGTTTTTTAGGAAACATCGGTATTGTGTGTAACATATACCAAGTCAGTGTTGCGGGTTGCACAAGACAAGTCAGTATTGCATGTAACATAATAAATTTTGGTATTGTGTGTAGTGTAATTAAATTTTGTATTTCATGTAGTGCAAGACAAGTCAGTATTGGATGTAGCGCAAGCCATGTAAGTCCCATGTGAAAGGAATGTTTGAAATAATGCATTTAATATATATATATATATAATAACTATATCTAATGTCACGTGAAATGAAAAATATCAAAAATATATACTAATTTGAAAAAAAATATTTCACAAAATCTCATGGTGTAAAATTCTACCCACCTAAAAATGAATTTCACCTACAAAATTTTTCTAGGTTATCAAATGTCTAAAACATGAAAGATTCATTCAAAGAAACCCATAATGTAAAAATTAATAATAAAACATTCCTTATAAATGGGAAGTCATTACAATGATGGTTACCCCAATGTAACTAAAAATGAGGTTCCCATATAGGATAATAGAGGTGGGAATTGGAAACATGGACATCGAAGAGAAATCATACGATCAAGTTATGATTGAGAGTGATAGAGAAAAATGTTAGGAAAATTTTAACAATCACAAATCCAAAAATCTATGATAACCTAAGGAACCTTCTGATTCATTGGAAATGTTGGTACTAGGAAACAATTTTGGGCTTGAAGATCATTTTTCATTAAGTTGACTTATTTTCATGAAAACATTTACTTTCCTAATTTTAGAAAAATGTCACCCTTTGTATTTCATTGAACCACTTCACCTATTTCCTTAAAAAGGAATGCGACTTTTTTTAAAATTCCTGAAGTGACAATAGATCAAGAGACCCATGATATGGCATCCCATTAGTTATCATCAACACAAAGTTGTATGAATAGGCTATCCAATATGCATAAATCCTCATATAACAAGATGACAATTTAATATTACCGTTTTTTTTGACATTTAAATAAAAATTTATGTTAATGGTTAACCTTATTACCTGTAAATAATATAATTCACTATTTATTCCTTAAATTGGCTCTTATAATAAACTAAACAAATTATATTAGAAACATAGTTCCATCCTTATACTGATTAAATATAAAATGTGATTTTATTATTCCATAATCCTTGTAGAGAAATATAATCACATGAAATATCACCAAAGGATGAAAAATAAGACTTTTATAGGTATTATCCATTCAAAATAAAGAATAACATTCCAAACTAATGAGGGAAGGATAAGTACTCATTAATGAACTTCGTTTAATTCATCTATTATGATCACATAACGCTTCTCTTTTTCCTTTGTCATTAATGGCTTTTGTGTCTTATCATTCACATGAGTCCTTGGATTGGGGAACTTGTTAGCATAATGGACAAAACCCATACAGTTGAGACACTGAAGTATGTGAGGTGCATTGTAAGGGTATTTCTATGTATTTTCATTATTATTTAACTTCCCCCCATCATTTCAACATTCAACTACTCAATGACCTCCCTACCACACATAAAACATTTAGTAGTCCCTTTAAGACAAATTCCTCCATGTTTCTTCCCACAATTTGTGAATAATAGAAGGTTCATTTTCTTTTATCTATGGTTGTTAGATTTTACTTTGATCTCTATATTCCTTTTCTTGTCAAAACCATGAGATTGATATGTAACTGAAACCATGATTTCATCTTGTATTGAACAACACACAATCTCTTCATAGCTACTAAAGTCTCTTATGGTCAACTCCCTTCAAGGAGTTTTCTTTAATCCATTGAAGAAGCCATCAACGTTACTTTTGGGATGGATGATAATTCTAGAAGAATACATTACATGTCATGTGAAATTATCCTCATAGGTACCAAGAGATTCATCTTCCTTTTTCTTAATTTCAAGGAACTTTGTTTCCATATTCATATCAAGAACATGAGGTAAGTACTTATGGAAGAATAAGTTCTAGACTCATACCAGTCCATGGATTCAATCTCGTCTTGTTTCCCTGAATTCATGATAAGACTCCACCACTGGTCTACATCTTCTTCTAACTAATAAACAACCATAATGACTTTCTCATGATCTAGACACTTGAAAATGGAGAATATATTTTCAATGTTAGTGATTCAGTGTTTAGCAACAACTGGATTAGATGACCCACTAAAATTAGGTGGATGATGCCTCATAAAGGATTCAAAAAAACATTGTTCCCTCATTTTATCATATTTAAGCTCATCATGATTCATATCATGAGGAATCTATGATATTATATCAGTAATGTTTTGTATTCCATCATCCATAGCATTCATATCTTCAGAATAACATTTGTTACATTGTCCATTACAATCACCATTAACGTGGTTCCTTTGGGTTCCATCCATTGGATAAAAAAGAAGCATAGATTAATAAATATTTATCATAATGAGGAAGAACCTAATCATGAAAAGGAACTTATAGGATGTTAATTGGTATGGATTATTCCTCAATTGATGACACCATAGTTTCATCTTAGGTTATTCATATAAAAATTCTAAATTAATCCTTCATGATGGTTCATGAAGTGTTTGTGAATTCCCAAAGAATATTTCATAGGAGTGTCAAAACATGTGTCTAGTTAGGACTATTTATATATACCAGATTACCCCCAAGATAGTCCTAGAAAACATTTTTAGAATTTCATCTTCTAGGTAAATATGTTTTAGAGCCACATCCACTTGTTGTATTCAGATGGGGATGTTTTTCTAGGAAACCACTTACTCTATACTTTACCAAAATTCAAGGAAATTTTCATAAACATTAGCTCATACTTATACATATCCTCAATGACATCCCTAGACATATCCTTATAAATATAACTAGGGATCTCAATAATGTTTTATCATCATTGTTTCCAAATATTGACTAAAATATTCCTTTGATACCATCTATAGTGACCCATGCATAACAAACATAGATATTACATAATTTTTATTGAATATTTAGTTCATTTCATAAATATATGCCTAAGGACCGTGATAGTTTAGTGTCTTTGGAAACATGAAAAAATAATTAAACCTTGTGAAATATATTCAAATTATCCCATAAATATCAAAACCTTTAGTACTTTTACCAAAAACCATTATGCATAACCTAGTGAAAGGAAACATAAGAAAATGGTGATCTCAAATACTCAGTAAGGGTAAATAATGAAAATAAATAAGTATAACATGAAAAAAGGGTATGGAACATGAGCATGAAATTTTAATATCATACCTTGTATATTAGAGATTCTAATATATATTGTAAACTGATAATACATGAACAGAAATGAAATAAAGAATTCAAGACTTGAAATAATAACTTATGAATAGAACATTTAATTGTGGAAAAAACATAAGAATATAAAAGCCACATATGTAGGAATCCTACCATTATCTTTATAACATGTTAGACTTCATCTAATCAACAATTTACCTACTTTTGGATTGGGAATCCCTCCTGAGTAACCTCTTGTTTAGGGCTTGGGATGTCGTCCATTATACCCTCTTGTTTTGTCTTTGGTATGTCCTCTTATTTATCCTCTAGTTTCAAGCATGGGATGTCATGTTTTATTTACCCTCTTATTTCAGTCTTGGTATTTCCTATTATTTATACTCTTGTTTTGAGCTTGGGATTTCCTCCTGTAAACCCTCTTGTTTTGGGCTTGGGATTTTCTCCCATGTTCCCTCTTGTTTTGGGCTTGGGGTGCCCTCTTTGTTCCCTTTGATCTTATAAAATTTTTTCATTACCAAATTCATTGGATAAAGATATAAGTCCCTCATGTCACACTATAAAATCATACATGCATGTGACACAATACATTCTTCATACCGTGACGATTGAAAAGAGATGGAATTTATAAACATCAAATCATAAACCCTGAAATAAAATGGGTATCATTAACATTTTATAAAATCCCAACTTATGGAAAAGGGAAAGGTTTCATAACCATTTTATGAAAGCACAAACCATTAAAATAATCAGGTTTTACAAGAATACAACCCATGGAAAAGAAATGTTTCCTAAATATATAACTCATGTAAGAGAAATAGATTTCATAAACATATATCCCATAGAAGAGAAACATGTTTTCTTATACACCATGACAATAAGCATAATCCATTCATAGAAAGTTTATGAATGGAACATTTAGATAATTTCATAGAATGGAATGAGTAACATCAATGAATTTCATCTTATATGGAAATTTTTTTTGAAACATATTTCAAAATCATTTATTTTGGAAAAGATCAGTTATTCTTTGAAAATTTATTTTTAATACACAAAACCATTTCAAAATATTTTTCCAAGAGAATACCTTTAAAACATATATAAAAGACATAAAATCATTGGAAATACTTTTTCCTTGAAATTTTTTAAAATAATATTCAATAAATTATAAAAATAATTTTCTTAAAAAACATTTTGAAAACTCATAATGAAATATTGAAAATGTTTTAAAAATCATTTCATTGAAAATACATTGAAAACATATAAATTTTTATTGAAAACTTTTTGAAAAATATTTATCTTGATAATAGTGTAAAAATTTATAAATAAAGCATGAAAATGTTTTGAAGGACATTTAACATAACATATATTTTAATTTTTTTTGGAAATAATACCTTTAAACATGAAAAGAAAGCTTTAACAGATTGACATCATATAAATTTATACATTTCGTACAAGATAAAAAACATTCATTTTACATGAAAAAAGGATAAAAAATTCCTTCATTCAAAAAGTGAAAGGGAGATTCATTTGAAAATATTGGTAAAATAAAAAAAAGGAAAAAATTAATTTTATTGGCCATATGATATGAGTGTAATATTCTTGGAAACCCATTTTTAAAAATCATGGATTTTAAGTAACACCGATTTCCAAACTAAGAGAGGGTAAATCCAAGCTTTCTTAAAAACAAATTCATAACTATCTTATATATAAATTATTAGGAAATAGTACTACTACATGAATATATAATAAATAACTATATGATAAAAAAATTCATGAATGTATTGAGAGATGGAAATAATAATTAATCAATGAAGTATAAACGTAAATAATCTTGAAAAATGATGAGATTGTCCTAATAAAATATAATAACATGGTAACTTGGGAACATACTCTCCATGTAATAAAATAAAATAAAATAATATTTAATATTTAATTAATATAATTATATTGAGTATATAACATGTGAAATGTAAGTATATACACCATAGAGAAGAGTTTAGGTGCATAACAAAACAAGAGTCTCAAAGAAGGAAAATTGAGGTAAAACATTTGTACCGATTTGGTAGCTATTGAAACTTAAACCCCATGAATGAAATTTAATGAAAATTATATTTAAAAAAAATGTATAATATACATATAATAGAATCATTGGCAGTACATACACCACACAAAAGGAAATAGTGTAAAACAAAGCATGTATCTCATGGGATAAAAAAGTGAGATGAAATCCCCACACCTTATGTCTTGAATCTCATTGAACTCATTCAATATTCCTATATAATAAATATAATTTTACTATAAATATTTTAAATAAGTTTATTATTTTATATAATACCTTATATTTTTTTATTATAACCTTATATCTCGAACTTGTTAACAATCCTTTGATAAAGTTTCACATCGGGTAATATTCGCTTCGTTCTTTTCATGTGTCTTAATTTTTTATAACTTTGGTACTTATATTTATATCATGATATCCATAATTTAAATCATGATATAAAAAAATTTCTAAAAATTATTTTTATATTATAATAATTTATAGAATAAACAAGTATGAATTGGAATACACCATTCATAGAGACTGTAATTCGTACGTACACATGAACATGGTTTCCGTTTTAATTATTGATTTGAAAAAAGAAAATTAAATGTAAGTATATATTTATATAATATAATTATAATATAATTATAACATTTTATATATTATATATTATCACCAAAACTGACTTTAATACGTTCTATATAGTGTGTGAACAAATCACATTACTTTGAGGGAGCGATAGTCCTCACTTCCCTAAATGAATTTATCACATTTACATTGAATGGAGAGTAAAAAGATATGTCTTTTAAATGGAATACAGAAGATTAAGGATTAAATAATATAGTATAAGAAATATATAAATCGATTTTCCACTATAATGGACACCCTGATAGGTAGTAATGGAAAAATGAACAATCATCGTTTCATGAGGCAGTTGTTTGTTGTATACCGAAACAATATATTCGTCACAAATTAGATTTTGGTGTGTGTAAATTTTGATTCAAATATTTACATACCAACATCCTATTATTTTTAATATACTTTTGTTTTTATATAATCATGGCAGATAAAATAATTTATGTGATGTAGAAGGGAAATGAAACTAGAGATCTTGAGAGAAGGCATTACCAGTAAATCAGGTAACTCCTTTTGGTTTGTGAAAAAAGGACTCTTTAGAAGACATTATATCCAAATACATGATTAAAGTAGGATGTGATGAATGTTCTCAGATTATTTGAAAATATTTTGGGTGAGGAAATGTTCCTAATATGTGTGGGGAAGAGGGAGTGGTGGTGGCTTTTTTAGGGAAGGAAAAGGACTCAGTAGGAATTTTTGAAAAACAGTTATGTTTACACATGTTCTTACCAAAAAAATCCATAACAAACACAAAAACAAATTATGAAATGAAGGTTTATAGAATAAATACTTCCATAAAATGGGTTTTAGGAAAGTGTATGGGTCATTTGGTTTCTTAATATTAAGGTTTAATCCCTAATTAAGAACAATTTGACCATAATTAATGTGATTAATTTTAATCAATTTTGGTAATATTTTTGGTCAAAAATTACATTGATATAATTAGAATATAAATATTATACTAGATATAATGTATTATTAATGTTTTTAAAATTCAAATCATATAATTATGAAAATTATGATTAATGCTAATCTCACAGATGTGGTGAGAACGCATGTTTTTAAAGTGAACATTCAATAGTTTATTAAGTTTTTATATTAAATTTACAAGATAAATTGATTATAGTGACCAAAATTATATTGATATATATAAAATTTATAAAATTTGACCTTAAATTTAATTTTAAAAATATTTTAACTTTAATAATTATATAAATAAAATTTTGTTTTTAACTAAAAAACAATATTTTCCATAATTCATCAAAAAATGAAGTTTCTCAAAAAAAATCACCCTAATCAAAATTTTAAATTATAAATTTAAAAATGATTTTTTTTCAAATTAAATTTCAATATTTGTAAATAAATATTTTTTATAGAAGGACATGACGTGTAGTTCATTTTACAAGGTGCTATTTTAAAACATTTAAGGATTTTAGTAAAAATTATATCCTTCATTATGATTATGTTTTATATAAAACCACTATAAACCATATTTGAAAAGTTTTTATAAGTATTCCTATTACTATGTCTAACAAAAAGGTTATAATAATATTGATTAAATAATTTTAATAATAAAATGATGTTTCATAGGAAACATCGATGTTACATGTAACATACGCCAAGTCATTATTGTGGGTAGCACAAGCCATGTTAGAGTTGAATGTAAAATAAAACATGTAGGTATTACATGTAGTTCAAGACAAGTCATTGTTTTGAGTATTTGAAGCCAATTTGATATTTCATGCAGCACATGCCAAGACAGTTATGTGTCAATGGAATGTTTAACTTAATTATTTTAATAAATATATATATGAACTATTTATATTTTCACATGAAATGAAAAATATCAATAATATAATCTAATTTAGAGAAAAATATTTCACAAAAATATAAGGGTGTTACAATAGGTGACATGGGATGAGGCTGAAAGAATGCTGACATTGGTCCATGAGCTATCTAAATTGGTACATAAGGTGCAGAAGAGGAACACCAACTTAGAGGTGATATCCATTAAGAGTCCCAGATAAAGTTCTTCCTAGAGCTGCAAGGAGAACTTATTACCCATCATCACCCAAAATTGTAACCTTCATTAAGAAACTAGAGAATCCCTATTAGATTCTAGACCACATTAGTGTATGTCTAGTATAACAAGTGGGTCTATAAGTTTAAACATGTGGTTTGTATGAGGGACAATCTGACCAGATTTCTTATAAAGTGGTTGATTACTTACCTAATATTGGTTAGTGATTCTAATGGTGGGGTGAGTTTAGAGACATTTTGAGTAGTTTATAAACTATAATAGGGGATCAACATAGGGTTGGGTACCCATATTAATTAAAATATATACTGGTGTTTATTACATGTGTACACAGAGAATTTTATATATCAGATTTTAGGTCCATTTGAAGTGTTGTGGGGTTGGATTGGAACATAGTTATTCTCTTATATTGTGATGAGTGGAGTTCATGTTCCTAAATGAAATTTTCTCCCATTACTCTTAGATATTTCTTGTATAGATCCATTATCTATGATGTACGGAAAAGCCCTGAAGAATATAAAGTTGGTGAGAGAGTTCAATTTTTTCACATACAGTGATCTGATAACTAGGACATTATTTGAAAATGTCTAGGATAATGAAGACTAGAGGTCATAAATGATCATATTTAGGGATAGCGTATTGGTATCCCCCATTGACAGTTAGATATAATGTGAGACATATACTTTATATCCATTTTCCTTTAAGTTGATGTGTCTACAACAACCAAATTCATCTCCCCCTAAACATGTTTTGTTTGTGAACAATATCATCGTGGTTTAAAAAATTTAGACCCTCATGGATTTGGACGTTTCCAAATCATCCATCAAACTTCCTTCATAGGGTATATCAATTGGTGTATAATCTAGGTATGTTAATGGTTCGATTTATTCCTACTCACAATGGGCATTGAAAACAATAATACCTCAAGTAAAGGCCTCAATAATTGTTGGGTTGGCATGCACAGTAACATTGTTCCTCTCGTGCGTGATTATTTTGAAGCATAAAAGTCTTAGGAATGAACTTGGTAAATTTCCACTAAGCAAGACAATTTTCATAAGACTATATCTTTTGGGCCGAGGTAGCCTAGTCATCACCATTAAGAGGATACCTGAGCCCCATCGGTATAGTCTCATGTTAGATTAGAGTGTGTTGAATAGGATTCAATATCAAAGGATGTAAGGTCTTCCCCAAATTAGTTGATGAATGACTCATATTATTTATGACCATTGAAAATACAACCATGAAATGATGATAAATGGGATATCATTTATTTATTGATGTTTGTATAGGATTAAATTTGTATCAGGAATCTTGGGGATGTTTTATCACCAACCAATATTTTCCTCAATTATAATTTTATTGAATGATGAAATATATAAAGGATATAACGATGTTAAAATATTATTTCTATGATCAGATCCCAAATACAAAGCGGGTAACTAACATTATTTCATGTGTTGTGGATGAGGGGATATCTAGTTGATATAGTGAAAAATAGGATTACAATGTCGATACTAGTTAGGTATGTCTCTCTTTTACCTTCCCCCATATATTCAATTATTAATTTATAGGGGATTTACCTTAAATTTTGTTGTAGGATATGGATATATGGGTTGGCTCTTGAGTAACCAAAAAATAGGCAAATGAAAACCCCAATCAGAGTGGGGGATGAGTCCCCCAATCCCTTAGAGTTATCCACATGTAAAAGGCTGATGTTAGAGGATATAGAGGAGTGGTATTTCTAAAAAATCACTACCAGTTCCTAGGAATTAGAAGATCGATACAGCTCCCTCACCATCTCTAGGGAATAAATAGAAGTCGAAAAAGATGTTATCCCAGCATACGTGTTGTAATATGACTTTTAACTATCATTTAATCCTATGAATCACTTGAAATAAGAATTTTAATGTACATTTACTCTGTCGGATTTTCATATCTCTCCCCCATTAAGGGTTCCAGTATCGATCCTTCAAGAATAAAGTTAGAAATTTCAAATGAGGCCCAAACCTGTGTTGATGAATCCATTAATTTGATAGAATAATTACAGAGAGATAAAGTTGTGTCTACTCCTGTTACTATAGAGAGGGAAAGGGGTCCTTTTTATGTTAGTTGTGCATCATAAGGCTTCATATTCTAGTTACCAACTTTCTTCTCAATGATATTTATGATTCTTTGCATATAACAGAGTATCCTTCAGCTACCCCTACTAGCCTAGTCACCACTCTAGAAAGGGATTGTGATATTGATAAGTTTGATGAAGATGTGGGTGTTGTTCCTAACCCCAAAGGGTCCAAATAAGACATTCCTAATGAGAAGTTAGTGGATGGAATCTATTGAAGATCCATTTTAGTTCGTGATCCACACATCTAATATAACATTATTGGTGAATATTCTATGATATGTGAGGCCTTATGAAATGAATTTGTGTAACTTTACAATAGGTTGGGATATATTAATATTTACACCAATATGGAGGATTTTTGGGAATTTTCTAGGGAATTGGATAGAAATGAGTTTTATTTTCTTTATTTTTCAAATGAAACCAAACTCTAAACATTTTATGTCTCACACTAGATCTTGACTTGTGTTGCTTTGTCCAAAAAGGGTTTCTACGTAAATTCATGACCAAGTCCTAAAAGTCCATATTACTCCCATTTATAGAGGAGTGGAAGGTGAGGGACTTGAAGTGGGAGGTTCTCTAGATCCCTTATTCTTGGGTTTGGAGAAAATTTAGGGGGGGGGGGTTCCTTTTTAAGATATCCCTAATGAAAACATTGAGATAGTGTGTTTCAGAGAGGTGTCAATTACAACTGTTGATCTACCAATGGGTTGTTTTTTAAACTACATTGATTGTTTCCATGACATTTCTATCTATTAATCGTAATATTGATTATAGGTTCAATCTATTATCAAGTTATATCAACTTCATCATCCCTGACTGATAAGGGGTCTTCTAGGAAAAGTCATCCAACACTAGTAGGAAATTATGATGTTGTATTAGATGGAAATGATTAGGGTGGCACATTGAGAGCATTAATCCCATAGTACATTTTTCTTTATAAAAATAGTTTCAAATCAGACTTAGTGACACAATATTTCTTTCACACCATATGCTTTATTATCTAGAGAGATATCTATAAGATAATTTTGGAGATTACTCTAATAGATTTTCCATCGTGACTTCAGTAACATACAACCATGATTACCATTTTGGGGTTTGGTCAGATTTATTTTCATATGATCCACAATGTTGTGAAGTTAATCACTCAACAATTAGAGGATTATCATAGATTTCAGTAGGTTATGGTGAAACTAGAAGGTCAGTTTATAGATCTCAGAGATATTTTATCCTAAGTGTATCTCAACCATTCCGTGTATATAGAGGAGTATCAACATCACCTAGTTGAGTAATCTCTCAAAATTGTATGCCATCAAGAACAATTAAATTCTATAATGTAAGATATTTTACAAATCCATCAATCCTTGAAGAGGGTATCAACTTCAAGAAATTATTCTATTACTGTGGAGGTGGTTAAGCTCTGTTACACTAAATAGGATGTCGTCACACAACTAGATGGGTTTTAACATGATGTGTAGAATTCTCAAGCTAGAGTAAAAAACTAAGGACTATGTTGAGAAACACATCTAAAATTTTATAGTGAGAATCCATCCTAAGAAACATAATTCCCATTTTAATGCATGAATGAAAAAAAATCATCAATATTTGTGTTTATTTTCTTATTATAATCATAATACATTATTGAGAGTCGATCATTTGGTTGAATACAATTGTGTGAACGTTCTAAAATTTTAAAAAAAAAATAAGGATGAGTGAAAACTAATTTTTACCAATATTTTCTGAGCTAGTGTACATATTTTGATTGTCTACAGGGTAATTTGATAGACCATACAAACCTTGTGTCGATTATGTTATCACCCAAATTTTTTCCTATGTCAAAATAAAGACAACTTAGTGGGAGATACGGGCCTTTTACTTTGGACGCCCTTTTTTCAATGTAGAATTTTTTATGCATTTTTATTTTAATTTTTAAATTATTTTCTAAATGATTCATAATGCACATCTACTGATTCAAGAATTAGATTTTATCCAAGGTTCTTTTTGTGTGTTTTTAGCCTAATGAATGCTGGGACTCTTTCTGTGGTATGTATAGAGTCTTGCAAGCCAGACTAGTGAGACTATTGTTTTAGGTTAATTAAAATTGAATGTGAGTTATGTAATTACATCCAAAGATGTTAATTCTATCTTATAATGTTTCAAAATTATTCTGACACACATATGTGATTTTTTATCCATGATTCTATGATTTCTAGATCTAAAAAATGATGTCAGTTAAGCATACAAGGAGTGAATACTCACCATATTTACAAATTGGTATCCCACACTATGTTTTAATTGGGGATTACAGATATAGAAGAGGTATCTCATAGGAATGAATGTACCCCTGGTTTATAGGCACTTTTTATGGGTGACTCATGAAAAGACATACTGAGGAATACCAATGCATATTCAAAACAAAGGTGTCATTAAGAATCTAATATTCTATTTATCATAGATGAGGATTTTATAAGGATACATAATTCTCAAGACCACATATGGTGTTTCGTGAAGGGAATGTTTTTTCCAATTAAGGGAGTTCCAGTGTGGTCACTATTCAAGAATGCATAATTCATTCTTACAGAAATTTTGTGTGTGTAGAGGAGGGGGAATTAATTTTTATTAATAATATTTCAAGGGAGGTTTCATAGGAGATATATAAAACCACCTACCATGATCAATGTTTTTTCTATTAATGGAGTAGCACATATGTATTGACTACTATGAAATCTGGGCCTAGATTAGAATATATAGGCATCACTATATTTCTCGAAGGAATGGGAATCAATTCATACCCAGTTATTTTGGGTGATGAAATGGATGACCAACATTATGCAAGAATTTTCACCCCAAAAAAGTACTAAACCATTAGTCAGTTTTATATCATGTGACCTAGACATTGACTGCGTAGTTTAACATATTACAATAGGTTGTTGGGGATACCATTTATGGTCATTTATATTTGAATGAAATATTAGTGTTTCTCATTTCATGGTATTATTCCCAAGAATGTTCTATCATTTTCAGACCTGATGGGTGAATATTTTATGCAATAATATAGGGGTTTCTGGATCTGGGAAGTTATATAGGAAAAGTATGAAAGGAATGGTTATGGGCTAATATTTGAAATATAGGTTCCCAACATAATGTTATTTGGGGATTATTGAAATAAAAGTGGTTTATCTTGAGGATGAATGTTTCTCTGATTTAAAGGCCCTTTTAGAGGGAGACTTCTGAAAAAACCTTCTGGGAATATCAACTCATATAAAAAATGAATCCTATGAGTGATAGACCCTTTGTGTAGGTGACTTATGCAATGAAAAAATTGTGGTATATCAATGCATAGTCAAAATAAAGTTATCCTCTAAATTATTATCATTCATTATTGATGGTTGGGGGAATCGTATGTAGATTCATATTTTCCCAAACATTAAGTTTGGTTTTTAGAAGGAATGTACATAAATATGGAAGGAACATTTCATATAAAAATTACATGAGAATGGGGAGAAATGTTTTTCCCAGTGAAGGTTTAATTCATATACATGAAATGGGTATATTTTTTATATTTTGAATGGTATTAAGACATAGGATTCATATTTATATTCTATTTCAAATCAAGGAGATAATCAAGCCACACAAAATTCTTGATAAAATTTCCCAGAATTATTGAATTCTTGTATAGAGATGCTATTTTTTCTTTTGAATATGGCCTAGGAGTCGGGTGAGAATTGGTACCCGACCCCAGTATATTGACATGAATCATACCTGAATGTGTAGGGGAATTTACCATATTATAGATTGAATAGGATGTCGGACCCAAGCGTCACAACATATCTCATCAAAGAAAGAATCAATACATATATTGTTCTTAAATTTACATCATATAAGAGAAGTAAACCAAGAAGTTTAACACCTTGTTGTAAGGATGTATGTTGTGACTGTTAATGTCTTTCCTCCTAGACCATGTTAACCCTACCTTTGAATAATATTCTTGATCACGTGGGAAAGACTCAAAAAAACACCTAAGATCACATTATCCATTCTCAATGTGAGAAACAATGAGTGTAATTTTTTTTCCCCACACAAAGGTGATTAACATAAAGGATATAAGAAATTTTTTAATTTGGTGAACGAACGAGAATGTAGGATCTGGGTGTCGCTATATATCTCATTGGAATGATAATCAAGATGTATATTTTTCTAGGAAACTATGTATTTTAACATCATGTGGAAATGAATAAGGTTACCTGATGTGAAAAGGATGTCATGAAGTCCTATATACTATATTTATGAATTTAAAAAGTCATATTATGAGTGGCATACCATGTTTATAAAAACGAATCCATGATCTTGTTTCTTAGGGAATACTATTAATGGTATATAGGGTAATACTATTTTAATTTCATGTGATGAAGATATTTTCTTATAGTTTAAAAACATTTCACAAGGATAACATGGTTTCTTGTAGTTTTAGGTCTTATGTATAGAACAACATTTCATTAAAACGGTAAGGGATTTTAGGATTACCTAGACAAGAATGTCTCAACATACATTAGATGGGAATAAGTATATCATACTCCATGGTCTTCGAGATTATTATATTTGGAGAAATGGTATGGGAAAAGAACCCAAGGAATGACCATAAACTAATGTTTGAAAAGAGGGTTAACAACATAACATTGTTGATGGTTATTGAGATCGAAGATGTTTCTACTAAGTATGAATGTGCCTCTAGTTGACATATCCTTTTGGTGCATGACATATGAAAATACAAAATGGGGAATATCAATTCATATTCAAAATAAATGCATCCTAAAACTAAAATGACATTTTTGTGGGAAACTTATGCGAAGAAAAACTGGTGAGTATTAATGCATAGTCCCGACAAATGCTTCCTCAAGAATCTAAAATTATGTTATTGATGGCTGAATGAAGTTTACAGAGATCTTGAATTTCACATGACAAGTAGTATGATGTTTGTATGGAATATGTCCGAGCATAAAAGAATCATTTTCAATGGAATTTTCTATGGAGTGTTAAATATCTTTCATAGATCTTTATTTTTTTATAGTAGAGCAGTCAAACATTTGTTTCATGACTGATCCATCGATATAGGTTATAAACATCACTATTTTTTCTATTTAATTATAGAACATAGCCACATGTAGTTTTTTGTAAGACTCTATGTGTATGTATGAACCATACAAAGGGAGAGAGATTTTTTTTATGTTGCAGCTAAAACCAGCATAGGAGATCTGGGCATCCCTAGGCATTCCATGATGGCATGAATCAAGGAGGACATAGTTCTTGAACAATGGTGCGATTGCAGTGCAACACCAAAGATTGTGATCTTCTCTATCATAGATTGAAATGATAGGTAGTTTTATATCATGAAACAAGGATGTGAACCATATTTTTTTACATCATACAATAAGAACACCATCATACAACTAAGAATATTGTGAATATAATATTACTCCATGTAGCCTAAAGTATTATAGCATGTACAATGACATATTATATTTTTAAGTCGCATGACTGGGAACTTTTTATGTTCCTTTTAAGGTCATGCATCTAATAACATAATGATATATATTTTAACAACGAGCAATAAATATGAGAGAACAATGCAGTTTAACTTAATATGGTTAAAATGATAGTTTCATGTTGTTTCTCATCTTGTGAAATGGACCAAATAATGTTTTGATCGGAACAAAAGTATAACTTTATAAATCGTGAATGGGATGGGGTCGTAACAAGTTATACATCCATCAAGATCAGGGAAAAATATCTGTTAGAGTAGAACTTCTGTATGGAATAAGTCCCCTCCTAGATTGGCTCATGATTTGGAGGCATCCTTCCAAGCATCATCAGATTATTGAGGACTGGTACCACATCTCCTCAGAGGAAGGAACATAGGAAAAACTTCGTATTAAAATCCCATGATATCCATTTTTTTCAAACCTCCATGTGTTTTAAAATATTTAGTCTCTTCTCATCAAGTCACTCCAATTATTTCAATTGTTTTTGGGATTTCTTATTTATGGTTAGTTGGTTGTAGATGGAAACATACAGTGAGGGAAGATGGAACTCAATGGGAAGGTCTACTTCAATCCCATATATAAGATAATATTGGGTTTCTTGTGTGGTGGTGCAGTTTGTGGTCCTATAGGCCCACATGGAAAGAAGTAGTTTGTTAGGACTATAATTTTTATCTTCATACACCATATTCTGGAGTATGTTTGATAGGGTCTTGTTGAAGTCCTCTATCTATCCATTTTTACTATATTATAGTGGCTTTAATGATTGGATTTTATATTACAATCCTGATATAGTTCCTCCAAGTCATCAGAACATAAGTTGGAAACATTTTTATCATTATTTTATGAGGGACACAGAATATGTTAATGATATTAGCTTTCATGAACCTAAATATTCTTTTGGACCCAAATTATTTGAGTATTATTTCTTCAGTGAATTTGGAGAATAAGACATTATCATTTTGTATGTTTTTGAACTACATGAATTTTTCAATATGAATTAGTCATAGGACATACATTCCCCATATTTAAAATGACTATTAGTATTTGGTTGTGCATAAAAACAATTCAGATTGATAAATGAAGTTGGTATGAACCTATAATGAATGATAATTCTTGTTGAATGTCACAAAATCCCATTCCATTGAAGTATAAAATTATCCAATATATTGAATTTTATTGGGAATCCTAAACCCTGACTGGTGGGAACCAAATTATCCACTATGTACTTTTTTCATGAGAGAAGTAGTCTCTTCTCTAATTATGAAACTAAAATGGAATCCATCATAGCCTCATTTATATAGAACCTTTTATTGATTTGGTTCATCCTAAAGTGTCATGTTAGTCACTCATATTTGGGTATTCTCTTTTATAGATCTACCTAATGAGAGAACTTAATTTTGGAGGTAGACCACAATGGGTATCATTTAACTAGTAGTAAGAACATTCAGTTCAAAGATGGAGTCAAACTCATTGATTTCATCCATGATGACATGAATAAAATGAAAGACCATTTAGTGATGCACAATGTTGTTGAATATTTTATCCTGACTAGGATTTCTCATATCTGTGGTTGAATTATCTAATTCATTGTCATGTTCATTATATTGTAATGGGAAGTGATTCAATTCCAACTCAGAAGAGAATTCTTCCATTGGTCCCCAGATATGGTCAATAAGAAGCATTAACTCCTCCTTTCTAATACCATAACCCCGTTTGATGTACTATAAAAAAAATAGAATTTTCATTTCAGTTTCTAGTGATACATTATAATTTAATCTATAATTATATCCCTCCAATGTGGGTATGTTATTCTACCTCATTGTTTTTACAACATTCCAACAAAAAGAAAGAGTAAGGCATAAATCCCCTTTTTAGAGAGACAAAAAAGTCTCTTGCCCTATATTTTTGAAATTGGGGTCTTTCATTAACTTACCTATTGGGATTATAAATGCAATTTCATAATACATCTTCTATGTATAGGTACCTCTTCAACAGAGAACATATACCCAATGGAAAAGATTCTATTCAATGATTTTTCATCAGTAGATAGATATTCTAAAAGAAAGTATCCCCAAGCCCAAACATTAACCACTTTCTTTGGAATGACCTAAATGGCAATTTAATACAAGATCACTACCCACCATTATAAATATCTAGACAATATAGGACTACATGGGATGTATTTGAGTTGGTTTTTATGAGATACCAAATAGATATTATGGCGCGGTAGGCAGTTCTTCAGATTCAAAATATTGATGATTACTTCCAATAAAATCTTATAAACATCTAAATAATAAGTATCAGTTTTTATCATGGTTGTAACGAGATAATAGACACTATTTTCGTTCCTAATATTATTATTGCTGGTGTGGAAAGAACCCACTTATCATTCAACTGATGTCATGTACGAATAGAGTGGGTTCCCCACAAGGATTTTCATAAACACTGGTGGAATCAAGACATATTTATTTTTGCTATAAAATGAATCCTGACATTCATAATTCCATAGATATGTGAACCCCTTATTCATTAACAAATTTAATGGAAAACACATTACTGGAAGGTATGCTATAACGAATCAAATGAAGAAATGGTGTCCCTATAAACCCACAAACACATTGTTGTTTTGAGGTGGTGACATATTGAGGACAACCTTTGTCTTCTCATGGTCAATTATTATTCCACAATGGTGTATGATTAAGCTCAAAAATTTCCATTAGGTGACCCTATAAACCCATTTTAAGGGTTTCATCTTCAGGTTGTTTTGTTGAAGTTATTTGGAAATAGTCTTAGGATCATCGAGGTGGTTGAAATGTTATTAAGGAATAACCAATAGATCTTCGACTTATAATTAGAAAACCCTTACTATTAGGGGTTTAAAGGTGGGATTAATGGAAAGTTGATATGTAATTCCAATATTCTTCAAGAAAAAAGGCATTACCTAATATAAAAATATTCCCCAAGGGCCCTAAAGGTGGTGAAATCTTAAACTTCTTATGTCATTAAGCTTTTATTATATCTTGAATAGCCATTCATGAAGTATAGGTCTTGATATATAGCCATTGAATCAATCAAAAGATCCATAATTGGATATGGGAAATGAACTTCTAGAAAATTATGGTTGAGATCTTTAAAGATGTAACAGACCCTAATTTTCCCATTATTTTTATTTATCAGGACAATATTGGATTTCCATTTAGAATAGTGGACTCCTTGAATGAAATTGGATCTTATAATGTTGTCATATTATTCCTCAATGTTTATGGAATGATTTAGGTGTGTCCTTTTATCCACCTATTGGGATTCTTAGTGGTTCTATGGAAAGACCAAGTAGTGAGTGGCCATCACGATATCGAGGCCTAGAATGTATATGTAATTCCTAGAGAACACATCCTAATGTTGCTTCATAAAGAATCTATATACCTATTGTTCTATGGAATAAAAGGAAACATAGATCAATGTGGGTATGGTTCCTCTTATTTAACCAAATTTATTTCTTGGTGTTCATCATTGGTGGTTAAGACACCTTCTTCTAATGTGGAGGGGTTTCCCTAAGGTCCTGCTCTAATTACTATTCCTCTGCATATTTTTCATCATCATATTCTACCTTACTCATATGAGGAGTATGAAATGAAGAGAATTTATTAGATTTAGGAAAAGGGTCAATATTTCAACATCAAAAATATGATGTAACTTCCTCTAACCCAATTGATTATTTTGGGATTATTTGAATATTTGAAGGAGGGAAAGGTGATAGATAAAATAACATCCTCACTCTATCTTTGTTTAATGGAAACACCTTCTGACTTAGATGATGAGGCATGAATCTATTGAAGCTCAAATGATGGAATGATGATATTTTCACATGATACTTTACAACTAGTTGGAGTGTTTATGGATTATTCATCACTACATGATGTGTTGTAATGACTAATATCATGAAAGTTGTTTAAAGTGAGCTTGAATTTGGGCCCAAGCCTTTGATTTAATTAATGTAAAGCATGTATTCTTCACTAAATTATTTTAATGGTTTGGTTGAGTTAATTTTAAGTCCATTTAGACTAGTTAACTAGGATACAATGTCAGTAAGGTTTTTTTACCATCCCTCTAGTTGAGTTTTGAATCAATATACTATGTTTTCTAGGATTAGAATGGGGATTTATCAAATATAAACTTCCCAATTTGAACATTAATACAATATTTGAGGCATTGGTCGTATGAATCAGGGATTTCCATATGCTTATTCAACCATGCCCTTACCCTAATAATATTGATATCCATGTGTTATCGAACTACACAAATTACATGCTAGATACAAGGTCCCCAAATAGATCCCCAAGCCCAACTCTACCTAGAGGATTGTTCTCACTATTTTCACAACCCTGTAGAGTTAGAGAAGAAGGGGAAATTGGGCATCAATATAAACCATTGTGGAAACCATTTGGACCAGAATGTGGTTTTCCACTATGCAATTATTATTAAAAACTCATCAGATGTTAGCATCATTTATTATGGTAGACACATAAATGGTATTGATGTGTCTCAGTACAAGAAAATGTTCTTCCTTCTCTATGAAAGATATGATCACATGGTTATATGCAAGATCTATCTTTTCATGATATATTTAAGTATTATCAAATTAAGTTTAAAAATCTTGAGGGATGAATAAAGCTTATATGATTTCTTCCGAAATGTCATTTGATATACTTCGAGAATCCATAATTGACAATGTGGATGACACATGGGAAATTAATTTAAAATGTCAGATATTAGGGATAATGTTCTACATTTATTAGCACAATGTTAATCTCTTGTGAGAACTTTAGAAACTTATCACTACAAGAATTTGAGATATTTGCGATGGGCTATCTACAATGGGATCCCATCACAAAAGCGCTTTTGATACGGGCTCCTATTGCAAATATCTCATTGTAGAAAACGATGTCGCAAATAGTATTTTTTGCAAAGGGCCAATCGCAAAAAATTCTATTTAAGATGGGAAACTGTCATATCGTAAATAGATCTCTGATTATATACATTATATATATATATAACGTGTTGTGACGGGCCCATCACAAAAATAATATTTATGATGGGAATGTTTACCCATCACAAATAGATCTTTATTTGTATACGTTATATATATCAAACCCCTTTGCAATGTGCCCCTTCTCCCGTTGCAAATACTTATTTAAAATATATATATCAACTATTTGTGACGAGGTCTCATCGCAAAATGTCCGGTCACAAATACTGAATAAAATAAGAAAAATATTTATTATAATTAAGATAAATTAATAAAACAATAATTTAAATAATATTAAAATAATAAAAAAGTAAAATATATTAAAATTCTTAATATTCACAAAAAATTTAAAAAAATCATAAATTATTATTATTATTATAAAAAAAACATTAAAAAATATAATATTAATAATAAATAATGAAATATGAAAATATTTAAAAAAATTAAATTATGAAATATTTTCACTAATATAAAAAGATAGAAACTACAAAAAATTCATATAAAAAAATCATGAAATAAAACGGTTTTAACATAACCAGAAAATCATTGGGGGGATAGTCTTTTGAATGATTTAGAGGAGATAGAGGATATGGTGGAGGAATCTCCATCCCTAATTATCCCTAATTATCCTTAATTATCCTTAATTATCCTTAATTATCCCAAATTATCCCAAATTATCCCTAATTATCTTTAACTATGACTAATTATCCCTAATTATGACTAATTATCCCTAATTATGCATAATTATCCCTAATTATGCATAATTATCCCAAATTAGGACTAATTATCCCAAATTAGGACTAATTATCCCTAATTAATACTAATTATCTCTAATTATGGCTAATTATCACGAATTATTACTAATTATCCATAATTATTACTAATTTATCCCTAATTAATTCTAATTTATCCTTCATAATTAATAATTTATCCTTAATTATTAGTATTTATCCAAAATTATAAGTATTTGACCCTAATTATTAGTATTTATCTCTAATTATTAACATTTATACATAATTATTACTATTTATCCATAATTAATAGTATTTATCCCAAATTATTACAATTTATCACTAATTATAAGTATTTACCCCTAATTATTAATAATAATTAGTATTTAGTAATTATTACTATTTATATTACTAATTATTACTAATTATTACTAATTATTAATAATTATTACTAATTGACACTAATTATTACTAATTATTACTAATTATTATTAATTATTACCAATTATTACTAATTATTACTATTTATCATTCTTTATTACCATTTATTACTAGTGATTACTATTAATTACTATTAATTACAAATTATTAATAATTATTACTAATTGTTACTAATTATTACTAATTGTTACTAATTATTAATATTTACTACTCTTTATTACTATTTATATCTATTGGTTACTATTTGTTACTATTTATTAATATTTATTAATATTTATTACAATTTATTACAATTTATTACTAATTATTACTATTTTCTTACTATTTATTGCCCTTTATTACTATTTATTACTAATTATTACTAATTATTATTATTTATTACTATTTATTAATAATTATTACTAATTAAGAGTATTTATTACTAATTTTTACTAATTCATATTAATTGTTACTAATTGTTACTAATTTTTACTAATTATTAGTATTGAGAACTATTTATTACTATTTATTACTATTTATTACAAATTAATAGTAATTAATACTAATTATTATAATTTATTACTAATTGTTACTAATTATTAGTATTTGTTACTAATTATTAGTAATTATTACTAATTAATAGTATTTATTACTAATTTTACTAATTATTACTATTTTATTACTATTCATTTCTATTTATTACTATTTATTGCTATTTATTACTATTTATTACTATTTATTACTATTTATTAGTATTTATTAGTATTTATTAGTATTTATTAGTATTTATTAGTATTTATTACTTATTGTTACCAATTATTGGTATTTATTAATAATTCTTACTAATTCTTATTAATTGTTTCTATTTGTTTTACTAATTGTTACTAATTATTAGTATTTATTACTATTTATTTCTAGTTATTACTAATTAATACTAATTATTTCAAATTAATACTAATTAATACTAATTATTGGTATTTATTACTAATTGTTACTAATTATTAGTATTTGATACTAATTATTAGTATTTATTACTAATTATTAGTATTTATTTCTAATTATTAATTTTTATAAGTATTTATTTCTAATTATTACTATTTATTACTATTTATTTGAATTTATTACTATTTTTTACTAATTATTTCTATTTATTCTAAATTTTTACTAATTACCACTAGTTATTACTAATTAGCATTAATTATAATTAATTACCGCAAATTACCGCTACTAATACCTAATTATCTCTAATTATTTATGTTCATCACTAATTATCTTAAATAATTCGCAATTACTACTAATTATTAATAATTAGTACTAATAATTTAAATTTATTATTTAAAATAAATATTGATGACAAAACAATCTAAATCCAATTTAATTACAACTCAGTAATAGTAATTAAAATTAATATATAAAAAAGAAAATAAATATTAAAATAAATAAAATATAAATACCTTTAAACTTGATCTCTTATAGGTGGAGACGGCTTCAAAAGCATCTTTTCAAAAAAATTAAACACAGAGAAATTTTTACTCTAAAATTAGGGTTTTGAGGGAGGGGGGAAGTAGGAATTGAGAGGAAGTATGAAAAAAACAAATAAGGGGTATATATAGGTTAAATTAGTTCCGACTGTACTATTCTCCACAAGACTTTCGTTGCAAATGCTACTATTTCCGATAGGAGTCGTCACAAATAACTTTAGGCGCATTAATTAATGTCAATGGTTAAAAGTGTATTTGCGACAGGACCCGTCACAAATAGTGGTTGACCGAAAAACTATTTGCGACGGGGCAACATCCCGTTGCAAGTAGTATTTACCACAGTCGGGTATTTGCGACGGGTCCCATTGCAAATAGTGACCCGTAGACGAACTATTTACGATGGGTAAATTCCCCGTCACAAATCGTATTTACCACCTCTAGGTATTTGCCATGGGGGGTGCCTCCCCGTTGCAAATACCCTTCCCACGGTGTGGCGTGCAAACCACGCAAACCGCGCCTAAATTTTTGCTACTTGACCTCAAGTGCCGTCGCAGATAACTAATTATTTGCGACGGGTCGATGCCCCCGTTGTAAATAACCTCTCTGATGAACTATTTGCGACAGGATTTATTACCTTCTTAAATAACCCATCGCAAAATACCATTTTTCCCATAGTGGATTTACTTGACATGGGGAGGACAATCATTAGAACATGAGTTAAACACGTTTCTATCATTGGTGGGTTAGGTCCACCGGGTCTGCTTACTCCCTGAGGTTGTTTTAAAATGGTGTTGTCTCTAATTAATATTTCAGTATGATCAATCCATAATAACTCCTAGTAAATTTTTGTGATCTTTCTTACTCCAACTGGACTTATTTGTGGGATCTACGATGAGTTTTGGCAGTATAGACAGTCTAAATGGGAATGTGACCAAAGAATGGATTTCAACCATGATCACTTCTTCCCCTATATCCTTGGCCCCTATGGCATCTTCCACCAAATCGAAAATTAGATACAGAGGGTCAATATCATACATATAGTCATCATTAGAGAAGGTATCCATTATATGAATGAAATTAATGTAATAGTATATCAATTCATCCTCGGACGATGACTCAGTCTAGCATGTCAAATCTTGTTGAACTATTCGATGGGGCAACAACCGTTCTTGTGGAATGGAAGGCATGAAGTCAAAAAAATCCAAATTCAAATTTTTTCTTGTTACAGATTCTTAATACAATTCTTTCTTCCCACCACAAAAATTATTCTATTTCATGGAATATTGGATTTTTGATGACCTTGATGTCGTTGGAGTCAGCTATGTAATAGTGAAAACATTTATAGTAATATTTGGGTATTTCAACTATGCTCAGAGGATATCATGAGTTTGATTGATTCTTATTATTACCATCCAGTCATTGAAATTCTATGTTCCATTATAATTAACATCCCACCATTCACCGTCTTCCTATGGATTGGTGATATAAACACGTGCTACCACGGGTGGCTTTCCCATCTTTACATATCTAGTGTCCTATATTTTTTTAATATTTATTTGAAAAATAAGAATTTATAGATGATGTGACATAATATATGATGGAAGGGGAAATAGTTTTGGATATCTTTAAGACCAGCCAACTCATGTATCTTTAGATTTGGAAATTTGAGAATGTTGTTCTCTAAACCCGCATTAAAGTAGCAAGTTACTTATTCATCTAAGAAAGAATAAAATTTATTATCTAGTTACTAAATCACGTTTTTACTCTACTCACTTCATTTGTGCTAGGGAGGAATGAATTATTTCTATCACTCAGAAGGAGGCGCACATGATATGATGAAGCCTTTAGAGTTGGAATGGCTGTATGGGTTGGTTTAAGTATGACTATAACATCCTCTATTTTTTATGTTCTATACCCATTGAAATGATGGAATTATGTGATAATTTGCATTGGTTTCCAATATAGAATGTCATATTTTAATAGAAAAAATGATAATAACTTGAAACCTGCGACCACTAGGTCCTGATGACAATACAACCAGCCCGCCTTAACATGGCTATCGGGTTCTGTCCCAACAGGTACCACCAGCCACCCCGTAGATACGTGGTCCCAATCCAAGGGCCCACTAACATGACTGAACGGGTCATCTGAATAATGAATATCCCGACAGGCCAACACATGACCTTTTCAGCATGCTTTTTCCTCACTCACACACACTCTGGGAAAATTCTTAGAAGGTCACCCATCCTGATCACTACTCCAGGCCAAGCACACTTAACTGTGGAGTTCTAATCAGATAGGTTCCTGAAAAGGATGGTTCACCTTGTTGACATGAGTCATATCATTTAGTCATTTTAATCATTTATCATTCGAGGGTGTTATAATCACCCCCTCTTTAGAGCACAACATCCTCACTGTGGGCTCTACATCTCAACCCAGCCAGTGCACCACACTTAAGGATGGGTACCACCTTTGATACAAAATGTGACAACTGGGTCCTGGTGACAACACATCCACCTCACCTAAACATGGTCGTCGGGTTCTGGCCCACCAGGTACCACCAGTCGCCCCGCAGACACGTGGTCCCCACCCAGGGGGCCACCCACGTGCCCAAACGGGTCATCTGATTACAACATCATCTATTTTCTATGTTCTCTCCCCTTGACATGATGGAATTATGTCATAGTTGGAATTGGTTTCCAGTATGGATTGTCCTATTTAACTAGAATCTATGACATGAACTTGAAACCTGGGACAACTGGGTCCCGGTGACAACACAACCACCCCGCCTTAACATGATCGTCGGGTTCTGGCCCACCAGGTACCCCCCGTCACCCTGCAGACATGTGGTCCCCCCTAGGGGCCCACCCACATGCCTGAACGGGTTATCTAACTAATGAATGCCCCCATAGGCCAACACATGTCCTTTATAGTGGGCTTTTTCCTCACTCACACACACCCCAGGAAATATCCCAGAAGGTCACCCATCCTAATCACTACTCTATGCCAAGCACGATTAAATGTGGAGTTCTTACCAGATAGGCTCCCAAAAAGGAAGGTGCACCTTGTTGACATGAGTCAGATCATTTTTTCATTTTAACCCTTTATCATTCGAGTGTGTTACAATAACCCCCCCATCTTTAGAGCACAATGTCTTCATTGTGGTCTCTACATCTCAACCCAAGTAGACCACAACACTTAAGGCTGGGTACCAGCCTTGATACCAAATGTGACAACTGGATCCTCGTGACAACACAACCACCCTGCCTAATCTTGGTCATCAGGTTCTAGCTCAGCAGGTACCACCAGTCGCCCCACAGACACATGGTCCCCACCCAGGGGCCCACCCAAATTCCCAAATGGGTCATCTAACTAATGACTGTATCCATAGGCCAACACATGTCCTTTACAGTGTTCTTCGTCCTCACTCACACACACCCAAGGAAACTTCCTAGAAGGTCACCCATCTTGATCACTACTCCCAGCCAAGTACTCTTAATTATGGAGTTTTGTGGAGTTCTAATCAGATAGGATCCAAATAAGTAAGGTGGACCTTGTTGACATGAGTCATATCATCTATTCATGTTAACCCTTTATCATTCGAGAGTGTTAAAAAACCCTCTTATATATTTCTTAGGAATTTGTTGTGGGTGTAACTCTTCATGGAGATTCTAGACACAGATGGACCACAAATATTTTTATCAATGTTGGAGGTTTAGTGAGTAGGTTAACCCTTTATAACAAGTAATTAAATTTGATACCCTATCATTATCCCACTATTTTCCATTAAATAGGTCAAGGATTGTCGTCTTCTACAACATGGATCCAAATTAAAAGAAACATTATTGACAATGATCATCCCATCCAATGATTTATCGATGTGAAAAACTAGTATACCATATCATGGATGGACAATAAAAAATTTTCATGAAGAAACTTAGTTTCACATATTCTTATTGTGATGTGGTTTCCATTATGGGATCAAAAAGGGACACAAAAATGAATAAAATTTTACACTAGATCTCCAATGCATTATAAATTGGAAATGTAGTGTTCCCAAGATTCGGCAGGCGAGAGGTCAGATCAGCCTATTTAGGGTAAGGATTTATTTCTGTATTCCCTAAGGAACAATTTTAATCTTTAGTTTCCAATCGAGTTTTCAATTACTAAATAGTATTTACAATCCCTTGAGTAATGTATTATAAAATGGAATATTGGGAAGGAATTATAACGTGTATAGAAATCTATGATGACTCTATTTATACTCGTAGTTGGTAGATCACATGGGCTGGTAAGTGAGGGCGTATTTGACCATGCCTTGGCTGTGTTCCCATGGGAGGGAACTCCTGATGTCTCACTGCATGGGGTACACATATATTGTTCATTGGTTCCACAAATTAAGAGGATGTTTTGGGTTCATTTCAGTTACTGGGGGTAATCATCATTGGTGAGGTACACTGGTTGGGAGTGTGAGTTGTGGCTCTGCTTATAGAACATATCTAGTAGGAATGTTTCCTCATAGAAATTATTTATTGATTCTTCTCAACTTCTTCATATGATCTTCCTTCTGAGAAACAAATTCCTTGAATACGAGGGGTTAAAAATCTTTTGGAGGTGAATGAGGCACAACCTTAAATTAAACTATTTAATTGGTAGATAATCCTTGAAGAGTTAATAATGGAGTTGTTGAGGTAATTGAAATCTTTAGAGAAATCCTCTTGTTCTGAGTATACACACCTCTATCGATCAGTTTTGTGTGGATTGTATTATGAACCAAAACTTCTTTCTATTGCACCTTGATATTGGAACCATTTTCTTTAGAATTTTTAAGGGTGGTTTTAAGAATATGTATTTAAGTGTAACACATTAAAGGCATTTTTTCAGTTTTTTCAATAGATTTTTTTTGTGTCCACCGCAAGGCCTTGTCATCTCCTTCACTGGTCCTCCTGGAATGTTTTGACAAATGATAATATAAATGGAATAACCAAAAAACACTTTTAGGCATGTTTCTATAGAGGAGACATGGTCATTAGATAGGATTAGGTTGTATGATCCATTTTACAGAATTCCCCCCAGCTAGGAGAAGTCATATTTTTTCAGGAGGAGGTTGTTGATGGAAAAATCACCCAACCTTGATGGTTGGGGCTTCTCATGTTTCATTTTTCAACATTTTGATCCTATCTCTCTAACCTCAATAGTTTTGTTAAAATCCCCCCCAACCCTATGGGTAGGGGTTGCTTCTGGAGTATAGTGACTAATGCTCCCATGACTAATTCAATGATTTTATAGAGCCTTGATAAAAAATGGGTTGGGTTCATTATATGGTTTCCACTGGAGCCACATTATTCTAAATATGTTGTTGAAGATTGATGATCAGCCATATTTAGGTGGGAATCATGGTCAATATTTTCAAATTCATGGTGCAATAGTTTTTTATGGATCCCTCTCATCTAGATTTACATGTACAGGAGTTTGTATGGGGTGATTTTTAATGGTTCTTCCATTTGTTACAAATAATTTTGATTGGATAAATATATCCTAATGATATGGTATTGCACAATATCACTATTGGTATGATTTTATACTTGGTGGGAATTAAGAAATGCAATTCTCAATGATAATCCCATCCTATGATATGAACACTAGGTAGGGAATATTAGATCAGTTGATGCAATTAATTTAATTCATTGAGACATGCATATTGAAAGGCTCCTTATTTCCACTCCATTTTGGGTTCATTATTCTTAGAGAGCCTTCAAGTCAATTTGGTGGTTTCTCTCCACAATTTACTCTATGTGGATGACATATTCATCATAAATAAATACTTTTGATTTTAAAAGATTAAGACTGTTCCATTTATTTATGTGGATGTTGTGCACACAATCACCTGATTAATCCATTTTAATGTAGCAATGGAGTGCCTAAAAGCTAGAACGTGATTGGTATGTCATATTTAACCAACTACCTCGTCATGTTCAACAATTCCCCTTTGTATTATGAAATAGGCTCCCTAATCTGATACCAATTAAGTGGATGTTTCATTGCTAATTTTTTGTAAATATGATGTTCGGTGGGGACTTAATCTGTTATATTGAAAGATGGGCGATCAAAGGTTGGTTTAAAGAATGACATTTTCCATAGGTTTTATTCAAGGTAATAACAGATTTAACATAAAAAATATGAGGAATTAGGACTTATTGGAATTATTTTACCATGTTCCTCAAGGTAGGAGGGATTTATCATCATCTAATCAAAAAGGGGAGGACCTCATTCATGAACTAAACTGTCGTTATGTGGAGGAAGATCATCACAGCTTGATTTATGACTGTAATGAGAGTTCCTAAAACATATATCCAAGGGTGGAACTTCAGGGTGAACAATATTATGTGTATTACCTCATTTATATTTTATATTCTAGCTATATGTAAGGTTTCTATAACACTCATCAAGAGATGTTATCTCATGATCGATCAAATTTTAGATATGATGAAAGACTTATGGTATGATGTCTTGGGAGGACCTATGAAATTACTACTACTATTTCCATAATTTTGTAATAGAAGTGTAAGATCCAAAGTTATGAAAAATAAATATCTGAGGTCTTCAAGAACATATTCATTAAGAAACGTGGGATCATAGATCAGCTCTTTATTTTCCAGTCATCATTATTGAGTCATCTCTTTGGATGTATTCTTGTGGGTGAATATGGATACTTGTTAAGAGTAGAAACATTCCTAAATGAAATATAGTTTAATTAGATCATGTTTCTCTACATGGATTTATTGATAGGATTGTGGAATTTTAGAAGGATCTTTTTTCCTACACTTGAGTGGATATTGGGATAGACTTATTACCTCCAGTTTTAATGGGGATATGGTACTGATACAATTTTTTTTATATCATGGGTGAATTTGGCCCAAAACCTACTGGATGGTAGAAGATATGTGTCTCTAATCGATAGTGACCCTAAATTGATTTTCGTTTGTCAACCCACTTATGGGGATAAAGTTGTGTGTGATTTCTTCTACCACTTCCGCTATTATTGTTATGTCCTGGTAATTTTTGTAGGATCTGGGCATGAATTTTCATCTTCCCAAACCCTATTTTTAGGATAAGATTGGAGACTTTAGTGGAAATAATAGGGATATATGACAATTCCATGGGTGGATTGGGGGTGTGTTCTTAATCATGTACTTTATCTTTGGATAGTATGTACTGATAGTTATAAGCTGTGGGGGTAGAGATATGGGTCTCCCATATATTTAACGTTGGTATTTTCTGACTTATTTTTCTAATGGATGTAGGATTAGGATGGTAGTATTGATAGAGGTAGGAAGTTGTGTGATTATAATGATGGTTCAAAGATGAATTTTATTAGTAGGATTTTTTTGATATTGGTAGTTGTTGGTGATTACTCACAATTCACCACATAATTTGACTGGAAGTCTTCTTTGGATGATTCCAAACTATGTCAGTAGGCTTCGATGGTGTTATCAAGTGATTGTTCCTAATCCTATTTTTCAACTAAATTTGAATAGAAAAATTATTTGTAGTGAAATAGAGGTATAAAAATTCTCATTAATTCATTTTTTTCTTCACATAGAAGTTCATATTTCATGGTCTGAGTGACTTTGGCTAATATCTTGAGAAAGAAAACCACCATCCATCTAAAGATTTGTCACTGTGTAACATTGGCGGTGACAGCTACATGAAGGAGCCCTTTGGAGGGACATCTACGCTTCCAGGATAAGGCTATTAGTGGCCTCTTTATATTACTCCCCATGATAAGGGAGGAAGTTAATGTTTTTTCTTGGGATATGATCTCAAAATGGTTCAAGATGGAAATTTGGGTCATCTATTTCTACGCCACCAACCACCATTTAAGAAATAGATAGTGGGGAATCATGACCTAGATGGATTCCCAGGTTTACTCTAGGGTAGGGATGGTATAATTTAGGTGGTAATACCTGACCAGTGTATTTGAAACCCAACATTGGAGACAATGGGTTGGTGGTTCTCATTATCTCCACCAGTATCTTTCTATTTATTCTTTTTAGTTCCTCTTTCTTGGATATGATTTTAGATCTAGGATTTAGAAATTTTATTGATGTTTTAATGGGTGTCTGTGGTCCATGGATGTCTCATGCAGAGGTGTTTCAAATAAATATGGAATCTGTATAGTTTATCACTATTACACTGGTGTTTGATGGTTAGGAAGAATTATGTGTTACTATTGGTTTTCTGGCTTTGGCCAGGGATCATGTTAGGAATACTAAGTGGTTATTTTTAGTGATGTATGGGAGCTAGTATAGAGGTATGTGTGTGGGATAATATGCATTGGAATTCAAGTTAGTTATTGGGAGGTGATAACCATGCTTCACTGGTGGATTTAGGTTTGGTTTAGTAGGAATACATCTTGTTCCTTTGGCCTAGATGTTTGACTAGATTATAGATGTACATGTGTGTTTTGGATCATATCTTATTTAATTTGGTGCATTGGGGATTTTTCCATGTACTTCTGGGTGGGAGGAATTGAATTTTGATATGGGAGTTATGGAACCCCTCATTCAACCATATTTACTCTTTGTATGGATATGCTCCTTGGTTTGATTTTTCACAATTTTTGTGGTATGGTTTTTCATTTCATTAGGAAATAGTGTGGTGAGTTTTTTATTTGCATCACCTGGTTGCAGACTCAAAAAAGAATAGGTGTGATAAAACCTATTATCCATCCTCCCTTTATTTGTGTGTTTGTGTGAAAGGTTTTCTCTTCCATGTTGGGTTGACCAGCACTGTGGAACTTCTTGGTCAAGGGAAACACTTCCCTTTGATTGATTTCACTATTGCGCTATCTATTAGGGGGGGGGGGGTGGCGAGTTTTTTATAATTTTCATTTTGATTTTTTTTCTATTATACACAAAAGTTCCTTCTCATACCATTTATTGATGTTGTTTTATGGATTTTTTCTACAATTTATAATGGGTTTCCTCTTTTCCCTTTTCAAATGGGGGACAAATTTATTTTTTCAATAAAAGAGGACTGACCTCCAATAAGTTTCCAAAAAACTTTTTTTTACCTTAATTTTTCTTGTTGTGAAAGGGTCAAAACATTTGGGTGGCATAATCATCATCGTTACAGATTCACTTCATGTTCAACATTTTTTTATTTCTGATGAAAATGCGGGAATTTTTCTGAAGCTTCACATTATAATTGTGGGGGTTTCAATGTTTTCAAAAACATTCTTGATGGGTTCACAATTTTATATTGTCTTCCAATGCTTTCTTTCATAGTTCCAGAAACACCCAATTGTCCCCTTATTTTAGAAATTTCATAAACCATCTTTCTAAAGGTAGGAGGTCAATTTTTAAAAGTCTCCAATGATGCTTAGGGACTAACAAGGGTTTATTAAATGGGAGTTCAAGATCATCCACCCTTTATGGGGGAATTATTTCTTTCTCTAGGACTATTTTAATGATCTATGATATTTTTTTGAATCCTTTGTCAAATCCGATGTATAACATGGGTAACCTTGGTTTTACAACCAATTATTTACATGCATGAACTTTAGAATCATGTTTTTGTATTTGAGTTTCTCCATAGATAGAGAAATACTAATGTATCTACGTGTATCTGTTGGTGGTACTATTTTTCATGTGGATTATCGTCATTGTTCAATTAATATTTTTAATCTATTTTTATTCCACACAGTGGGGCACTCATTTTTCATCATTTAGGGAGATGTGAGTTATCTTGGTGTCAGAATTGGGCCCATAACATGTGATTCCTAAGCATCATTGTGAAAATAATTAGATACCATGTATTTTAGTTCCATTTAATTGAAAAAATAATACCTTTTATAGTCATGTGACGAGGATAGAACCATATAGTTTAATTTCATGTGATAAGGATATATAAGTAGAAGGTTCATAGTCAAAAGACTTGTGTGGGACTTACACCGAAGTGGACCAAGGAAGTCAATATGTAGGTGACATACTTAGTTGAATTTGAACCAATAGATAGTAAATCCAAGATAAATATAGGGTAGGTTTGAGGTGTCGTGTTTTAAACATAGAGATGCTTCCTACATATCCTATTTGGGTAGGAATAAGTGGCCCCAAAGTTTTATTATAGGAACCACACCTATGGAGGGCCTTTTAAGGTTTGTCTCATTGTATATGTATCCTTTTTTGATAATGACAACATATTTAGAGATTATACCTATTAAAAACACCATGGGTTTTGATATATGTATTTGAGGACAAACTCCTACAGAGGATCTTTGAAGGAAGGCAAGGGGAATATCTAGAAAAGGATTTTTTCTTGAGACATCCATCTGATCGTGAAAATGTCATTATCATAAATAGCCTCTAAGGCCATGTGATTTTTTATTAATGTGAGAAAACAGAGGAATTGGAAGATCTTAAAAACTAGATAATATCCTTCTTCCACTGGTGGATGAGGTAGGGGTGATGGGAGAGAGAATGAGATTTGAATGTGTCTATCTCCTCTTTTTTTCTCATAACCTGGATACAAACATCTGGATACCCATCTGGATATGATTAATAAGAATGTCATGTGGATTACTCTAGGTTGTAGTTGCAATTCTCATATCTAGATAATATAAAAGGATAATACACTAACCCTCACCAAATCGAAAAGAAACCATCTCACCCTCATCAACTGATGTGGGGAAGTCCCTGGTCATAGATATGATAAGGGGAGTACACTGCCTTATCCCTTGTGTATGAGAGATGATAAGGAGAGAACAAATCCACATCACTTGTTTCTAATACCAGGAGGTTTATATGACATACATTAATGTTGGTACCATCATTACCATAGGAATATAAAATTTAAAACCTTATGAGGATCCCACCTATAAGGGAAGCTAAATATGGGACCTCCCTTAAAACAAGAATGTAAAATGAATAGGACACACAAGGGTGACCAATTCTCTAATTGAACATATCAAGAGTCCTTAAGAGAGGTCATGTTTTGGTATCTATCATAGTAGAAATCAATGGGAATAGATTCCCAACAATTTTTGTGATAAAATAGTGATAAATAAAATCCTTACACAGGTAAGGATTGTGCATGAAGAAGTGGGATACCAGAGGTGATGGTATAGAGATATAGTGGTTTACCATGAACATAATTACTTAATGAGATATAGATACATTGTAGATGATGAAAAACCTTTTAAAAAAGTGTGAGTCCTTTTTCCAAGCTCAAGTTGTTTCCTCAGGTGTCCCTATATGGGCCTCAGGTTGTTCCCCGGGTTTTAGAGTGGACCTTTGCACTAGCATCTTCTGGTTAGGGGGGAGTGGTTACTCAAACATATTTTTTTATTTCACACCCTTGAGGGACATTAATCCCACTATAGAATATACTAACCTCTTCACTAGGGTTTTAGATATCTATAAAGATAGTATCAAGGGAATGATTTGAGGAATAGATTGAGCCAGGATTTGAGGATTATCTTGTTTTTTTACAGTTTAAATAAGGATCCCCAAGGTCCAATTTTTAGGTAATCAAGGAAACCTATTAAAAGGATGTTGTACAATAAAGTAAATAGCACACATTCTATGTGTAGGTTTTGTGCACAAGTGTGTCTGTTATTTTTAGGCCACATAGGTCAAGCCTCTGATAGCATCATGGAATATAGGCAGGGTGCACATAGGTTGACCAGGGTGAGTTCTTTTATTATATTTAGTTATCTTAATATCATTATTGTTTGAGATATTTTCCATTAAATATATTCATCACTAATTAATTAAAGGAGTGTGTATATCATGAGCTAGATAGATCTCACCCATCCTCATGATCTATATAGGAATCACCCATCATTAAGAGCTATATCGGCCACACCCATCATCCAGAGCTATATCAGGATCATCCATCATCATAAGATATATCATGCTCACCCATCATCATAAAAAATTTACAAGGACCATAAAATGAATAAAATATTTAATATTTTAACAATTTCATCATAAATTTCGTAAAAAAGCTTTTGAACCCATAAGAACATCACTTTAAACTTTTGAAATTCCATTTATTTTTCAAATATAATGTAAATAAAATACACATAAAAAAAGGAAGTATTTGTTTTAATTGAAGAAATCATGGAATCTTATAGTGTAAAAAAAGCAGATAATGGTTGTGGTCAGGTAAAACAATGTTGACCCCGAAAATGTTAAATATAGGACATTCTATTTGTCATTAATAAAAAAATCAAGAAGTTCTATAAAAATATTCCTATGGAAAACCCATTTATGAAATTTAATAGTGTACTTTATAATTCATTCATTTACATATAAATAGTTAAATAAAACAATTTTATGAATATATACATAGAAGAAAAAAATATATAAATTAAATCTTTAAAATTATAAAAAGTGATTTCTATAAGGTAAAGTGTCCCTTACCTCAAGACCAACTCGTCACATACATTATTTTTATTCATGAATAATAAAATTTTGTTAATTATTTACTTTTTTAATAGAATTTTCATGTTTATTATTGGTTTAATTTTTTATTATCATGTTATATTTAATTACTTAATCAATAAAGTTTAGGTCGGATGTTTTGATGATAATTTTATCATAAGTTCAAAATGAATATCTTTAGTTGAATAGGGTAAAATAGTTAATTATTACATCACATAATTAATAATAATCATTAAATAAATATCATTATTCAAATTAAGTATACTTTTAAAACTATCCTTGTAAAATTATTATTGGGAAATCATCTCATAACATCATGGAGATGAGATTCTACACATACACATGAGTAACATTTTCATTTTTCAAAGAAAATGATGTAAAGAAGGTAAATACTAATTTATATTTAAAATATTAGGATTATATAATAAATATAAAATTATTTTGTTGTGTAAACTTTTATATATAATTCGTGTGATTTGGCCTTGAAAAATGAAACAAATTGCTTCATGGTGGTGGTAATCTAGAAAATGCCTGAATGAAATTATCATTATTCAATGGATGGAATGGTAATCATTTATGCGATATATTAACCTTATATAAGGATAAATATTTTCTTCACATCATACATATACAATAAATACATCATTATGAATATACCCAAGAGGTTTTGATGGAAAATGAGTTACATTATTTTTTAATATGAGAGTTCGCCATAGACACGAATAATGGATTAATTTCCCATTTGATGGAAGAAGGAGATGGATATAGGTTATGAAATTAACACAAAAAATATTAGTATATTTAAGACACATATTTTATAATTTCATAATTTTTTAATTATAGTTTAATGAGGTAGAATAAGAAATAAAACTAAATCATAAAGCTAAAATCTATACCTATTCTCTAGAAAAAATCCCATGATTTACACCTTAATCCCACTAAGGATGGTATTATAAATAATCCAAGACCTCTATAACATGGATAGAAATTTTAGGAAGGTATTTGTGAATTTAATGTATGATAAATAGTGCAAATATGGTTAAGAAAGGGATGATATGTTATTCCCTATTACAAGTGAGGGGAGGGAACTATTTGAATTACATAATGTATTAAGTTAATATATGTTAATTTTCTTATTCAGGTGGATAAAATTGATATATTTATCATATAAGAAGATTATTTGTCTAAATAATACCATAAATTAAAATTTGATTTGCGTATTGATTATGTTTTTACCCTTATCATTTTTTAACCCCCGTTAACCCTTTGGACAAATACAATGACATCAATGTTTTTATTCATTATGGGTAATTAATTTTACAATAAAAAGGAAAAATGAACTGTAAATAGATAATGAATAATATTTTCAACCATATCCCACTAAATTTTCATAATATATATTTTTGTTTGTTTTAAAACATTTAATAAGATATCGTTTATTATAAAATATCTTTAATGTTATGTTTTGAACTATTCATTTTCTTTAACATTAAATAAATAAATAAATAAGCAATTAGAATATAAAAATATTAAACACATATAATATTATATATATATATATATATTTACTCTGACACTTCATCTTACCTGTGAAATATCACTTTTAGATTTTTTTTAATTCATTTACTTAATTTTTCTACTACTTGCACAAGCACTGTACTGGTGTTGCAAAATCATTTAAGGTAATAATTTAATCACTAAAAATTATAAATATATTGCAATCATTAAAATAATTTCGTTATTCTAAAAATAATATTTACAATTCATTAATAAATTATTTTTATCTCTACGAGAGCATATAAAATAAATTTAAAAGAAATATAGTTGCATTTCGTATATTTCATTCCTTCAAATACAATTAATGTTAAATTAAAAGATAAATGGACAAAAAAATATTTTAGAATTATTGATGAATATAGATGAAATATACTTATAAAATGAAATAAATAAATGTTTTACAATAAATTTTATTTCTTATGACCTTAGTTTTAACCTTAATTAACCCATTTTACATTTACCATGGTAAAAAAAATTTATAATAGTTACTATTCATATTGTAGAAAAATTAACATGATATATTTAAAATATTTAAAACACCTTATTTAAAATATGGAATCAATTTTTCGTGTTTCAATTTATATAAATGAAAAAATTAATCTAACATTAAACATTCTAAACAAGATGAAAAACATTTTTGTAAATGCCTTCAAGGTATACAAATGTGTTTTATTTCCAAATTCAAGTATATTTTTGACTAAGATAACACTTATCTGATTGATTTAAATAAAAAAATATAACTATTTAAAAAAAATTACATTTTAAATACTAGAAAATAAAAGATATTTTTCTATAAAAATTAGTATATTCACTATTCACTAAAACAGAAATATTTTCAGGAAAATATGAAAATTTAATCCTATGATAATTTTGATATTTAAACATACATTATTTTATTATTAGGTATTATTTTGTTTATTTTTTCTTATATTTATGTCTTTTATTTCTTAAGAATTTTAGTGAAAATTATAGTTTTTGGGTCCGACAACTGGTAGCACACAGTTGGTACATGATTTTTGAAAACTGTGCCCCATCCTTGGAGAGACCTTATGACCTAGATAGAGGAAATTTACAAGCCATATGAACTTACAAAAATTTTTATGACAAACCATGAAGATAGACTAGTGGGTCTAACTAAGGTGTATAGCTTACCGCATGGGTGTGCACCACACTAGAAAACCATGTGTCCAGTTTCCTCTTGGATAAAGAAGGCCACATGGTTACCGCACAATTTTTCATACCATGCAGCTATAATATGAATCCTATCTAGGTCATTAAAAGGGAATAATTTTCTCAGTTTCCCTCTTCAAATATAATCCCAAATCCACCATTTTTCTCCATCTTCAAGCTTCACAGCCCTAGGGGCCTATCTAATTCCCTCTTTTCTCCATTTGGCCTATTTACTTTGGTGGATTTATTGTGTAATATTCATGAATCATCATGTAATCCCTTTCTCCCTTGATTTCTTCCTTTATAATTTTCTTCATTCTTTCTTATCTGAGTTTTTATTTCACTCGTGGTTTGTTTGACCCTATAAGTGTTCTATCTAGATTAATTGGGTTGAATATTGATCATAGTGGTATAATTTTTCTTTTATATGGTATCACTGTGGTGCATTAGTGTTTTTCCACCATATTCCAGAAGTTTATAAGCTTGATTTTGGTGAATCCATGTTTTAGCATTATTAGATGATTTTAGCAGGTCTACTTTTCTTTTAAAAAAAATGTGTATTATGAATTATTTAAATGGAAAAAAATATATTTTCAAATGGTTTTGGTGTACATATGGATTAGAAAGATGTATTTATTATGTAAAATGGTATGTTTTGATGTTTGTTTATGTCTCCCGGCATGTGTATATGAAAGAGGTAATCTATGTGTTATGTGGAATGGAATTGAGTAAAAAGGGAATCCTTGGTGACTAGGTGTATGGGTTAGGACTAGTACTCTAGACAGATCAGAGTGGTGGAGTCTTAGTTCCATATATCAAGATTGATAGTATACCACTTACTACATATCTGATAGTGATTAGAGACCACTATAATTTGGGATGAATTCTCCTCTAGTGGCCCATGCACAATGACATAGTGAGTCATGGTTTCAATACCATATTACTAAGATAAAAGGTTCCTTGGGTCCCACTAGTGCTAGTACCTTTGATGATTGTCCATGTTGATCATTTGATGATATGATCACCATAGGCATTCAACTATTTTTTCTGTCATTTTAATTTAAAATAATATTTTCCTTAAAATTACATCATCAAAATGTTTTCTTAAAATGTTCCTTCTCTTTTTATAAAAAAATTCATGTCGATTTGACTTATAATGTTATTCCATAGAATTTAATTTGGGCGATATCCTACAAAGCATTGGATCAAACCCTACATTTGACATGGGGTGTATGTAGACCATGTTATGTTAGAACTTGGTGTAGGAAGGATGTTTCATCATGGTGATTGAGGATCCATATTTTAGTGGCCCCTCTTCTTATAGTTGTTGGTGTAGGTGGCATAGGTTGTTGTCCCTCTTGTTTCATTGAGGTTGAGTGGTCTACTTATTAACCCTACCCATTTTAGTATTTTGTTTTTTGGTTAATTTTGTAAAATTTTTAACTTATATTAGTTTCATTTATTTTATTTTTGGATATTGTTCTTTATTTGATCTATTATTATTGAGTGTTGTTTATAGTAATTTATCTTGTGTGAAATCAATCCCAAATTGTAGTGATGACACACAGACCCAATTTTCCATCGATTGGTCATTTGGAACACCCTTTAGGCCATTTCACGGGCTGTACTTGGTGTATGGTTGGATGGAGACTCATCTAGGATTGTGAAAAAATGTTGTTATAGTTTGGTTTCAACATTGTTTTGGGTTATGTTATTTGGGTGAGTCTAGATACACCTGAGATAGGGCTATTAGGGATCGAGGATCTGGTTGTGAGTGGGTTTTATGGCCAAAATATCTTGTGATAGTCCTTCGGCACCATAAGATGTTGGGATTTATACTTACTTCTCCAGGTGATACATTCTAGATACAAACTATCGATGGAAACCAGGTGGGGGTTAAGTGGGTTTTCTTGTTATTTTTAGGGATATGTGTTTTTTAATTTATAGAATTTTTTTTAATTTCTTGTTGATGGATTTTCATTATAATGTTTTATTAATGGTTTCCTTGTGTTTATTAGTTTATTTAGCAAGAATTATCCATGTACAAATCTTTTGCATCCATAAAAATATGCCGAAGAGTGTTCTCCCTCAACAGTTGGTTAGAGACTATTGTAACCAGTTGTTTGGGCTATCTAGGCATTAAATCATGTGGCGTTCTTTGGTCTTTCTCATGTTGCGGAAACTAAACCAGGTACTGTAAGTGACAGAGATTACTAGTTTCTCAAGAACAAGAATCCTTACTTCGAGGGTAGAACAATACACTAGGTAGTATATGGTTAGATTGAAATGATTGAGATGATGTTTTAATTTATTCATCATCCTGAGGTGATCAATGTGAATTGTGAATCATTATTGTTAGAAGGTCCCTTTCAGAGGTGGTGGGAATCAATGGTTCATGATTAAAAGCATGAGAATATGGGTTGTAAGGTCTTAAAGGTAATATTCAGAGGGAAATATTACCATGATACCTTAAATTTTCCCATGACCTAGGAGTTTCTATATTTATATCAGCGTGGTCTAGCCGTGTAAGTGTATTCCTACCATTTCACTAAGTTGGTCTGTTTCACAATCAAATTTGATTCAAATGTTTCCAGACATTTAATCACATCTATTTATATTTATGTTTAATACTTATGCTAAGGTGTTTGATCGAGCATTGATATTATATATTGATCAATGTGGTATGTCAAGTTCCTCTTGAGAAGTTTAAGCCGTGGTCCTCATCTATAGTAGTTTTTCTAAGAAGATGTGGAAGCAAGACTGGAAAGAGAGGAGGGGAGGTGTTAGTTCAAATCATCCTTACCATATGGTTTCATTCATGGTATCATATGATGGGTCAGTTATATTCCATTAGTGTGGAAAAGTAGGACACATTTGATCATCATGTTCAGCTTAACCTAGACCATTCCATAGACGTGGGATTATGGGGATCCTATAGTGGGTTTGAAGGGTGGCATGCCCTTATCAGGTTAGTGCAGTTTCTACAGAATCAAGAGGAAAAAAGTCATAGTCAGAGCTAAATAGGATACTGGGATTTCATTTCTGTGGTTTTGGTGGTAGATATGGGTCCACCTATGGACATAGATAGCTTAGGGTCAGGACATAGGTCAGTATTCTTTCTTAGGCTCAAGAAGAGACTGAAAGAACCGGGATTTTAACTCAGGTATGGATCCATTAAATTTAGGTATAATTATTTATTTTGGACCTATTTTGGTTACCTAATGATTTATTAATTGTCTTGAGGGCGTTCGAGGCTTTTATGGAATATGAAAGCTAGATTTTTTTGGAAAATAGGCACAGCAGACAATTTTTAGTAAACTATGTGGGAATGGCGCATGGTTAGAGAAAACTATGCAGGTGGCTTGTTTTTGAAAAAAATAACTATCATAGGGTTGGAACATAGTTTACCAAACCATTTTTCCTAACCATACAGGTTACCCTCTTCCCAAGGTACCCATTCAGGCTTCCTGCATGTTTTACCAAACCTTCTGGGAAAACCGTTCACATTCTAAATATTCGGTAATTTTAATATTTTTCCCATAATTATCTAATTAAGCCTCATCCTTCCTCCAAATCCAATTTTATTTACAATTGAAATATTGTTTTAGATATATTTGAATCCTGAAGGTCGGGATTGAAAGATCTCCTTCATCTACTATCAGACCAGGATTCCATTCATCACATTTGATGCACAACTGTAATTATAGGAATCATTTTTAGTTGTTCTTCTCTTCTCCTACTCTCAACCATGTTATCATGGTGTGATAAATTTCCCTTCTTATTAGATCTACATTATTTTAAGATGAACTAGAGTTAGATATTAGAGGGGAAATATTAAAAAACCATAAAGTGGGCGGTCTATAACTCATCCATCAAGTCCGTTGTTTTTAGAATTGTCTTGTGGGGGCCACTGATTTCATCAGGTTCCATTTATTGTATTTATATTCCATAATTATAGTCATTTGAATTATATGGTTCTTATTTTTCCATATATGTGATTAATTTTGGGTTTTTATCACCACAACTCCATGCATCCCATTTAGGATGTTATTCCATAACTGGGTTTTTAGTATTTGAAACTTTTGTGCCACTATTTGGGTGTGACTTGGATTGACCATTCTAAGGGTATGTTTTTATATATTAAATGGAATTATTTATTTTGTAAATTTCATAATGGAAATTACCACGTATGATCACCACTTGACGTACCTAAGGTAAGTTCTTTGATTAATAATTAAATGTGAAATGAAAATTGGAACGTATACTAAGTTTATGATAAGACCAGATTAAGTGTAAAGTAATAATAAGTTTCATGTCTATAGCGCCCCTTACCACAATAATGGAAGGTAGGAGAATGAAACATAATTATTGAATATGCCTAAAATGTATTTAATAATGTTTTTATGATACTTGGACTTGTCACACTAATGAAAGCCATGTCTTAAAAAATTTGAAATTATACATGACTTCATTATTATACATGAGTGGCCTACAAGATGCTCTCTTTGGATTCTTATCAAGGAATTCCATGAGCACTTGAAAACCCCATTATTATTCAAGGATACAGATTGAATATGTTGAGACTCACATAGATCATGATCCTTGTCTATTATTAGATGCTCGGTATGACACCGTAGGATCCCTCACATCGTATTAAAGGATTCCTTGGATACACTCATTAGATCCAGCATTAACTAGTATGTTCATGGTTAAATCTCATAGGGAACAGTCACTACTAAGCCCCATTTTACATTGGATGATTACCTTTGATTCGTTAAGCATCTTATTATAAAAACCCTTAGAATAATATCCATGGATTACACTATTACCGTTGTCCATGATAATGTTATTACTGGATTGGAGGACCTTTAGGTCTATGTTGCCATGGTTATTACCTTAGTACTTCTTTATTAAATTTCATTATAGGTTACCTTTTCATAAAATGGAACCTTCACTATTTTAACATGTGTCTTATTTATAAAATAGTATTAATCAAATAATTAACTGGTTATGTTCAGATTCTAACTGAAGGATGAAGCAGGTACATGGGTATTTAGTTACATTGAGCTTATTTACATTATATATGGATGCTTTCACACTATTAATTTTCCATTAAATGGTTCTTATATTATAGAAACAATTTTTTGTGGATCATTTAGATTTATCACACACCCTAACTAGGTGTCATTTGGTACCTGAGGAAGATTACATGAATGAAGGTGTTGGAAAAGGGAGGTATACAACTTTGAACACTTCCTTGCTTTCTATTTAGGATGGATCTTGATAGCAGAAGACCAAACCCGAGCTCTAGATTATTGGGATAATATTTTTATTTCCATTATTATTTTGTGGATCAAGTTAGGCATGCTTTCTTGTTTCCATGTTTTCTAGTTTTCTAGATATATGATATATCCTCTTCAGTTCTTGTATGTTATTCCAGTTATTCCAGTTATTCTTAGAATTGTCTATTTTTTGTGTCTTATGTTTACTTATATTTCTTCCTCTATTTACCTATATTTATATTTATTCAGTATGCTATAGTTTGGTAATGAGGAAATAGTCTCCCCACAGAGACACCCTAGGCCCTCGCTGCTAGTTGGTAGCCTCTGGCGTCTGGGGAGATGCACTTGTGGCGATGCGGACCACCGAGCTAAGGGAACCAATTATGTGGCATCTAGTTCCAGGGTGTCAGAATGTGGTATGATAGGTGGTTCCATTCTTAGAATAATATTAGGAGACAATAGATTAGAGATTATGAATCCTTGGGACTTGTTCATAAGTCATGCTTGGGCGTTGCGAACACAGGTTCATTGTAAAATCCGTGTTACCCAAAAATATAAATGTAGTTATGTATATCCTATTATTGTAAACATTATTTATCCATTGGGGGATTGACATGTTGTGTGGTGTTATTGATTATTAATTTTTTAGGATTTTCTTTCATCATCACCCAATGATATGAAGGGACGGAGAATTGTTACATGCATCATTATAGGCACCTAAAATTTTCATGTAATGAATATTTCTACACCATATAGGATTATTTAAGTGATTTTTATATCATGATATGCCTATGATTTTTGAGTGATGTTGCAATAGATAGTTTATACTAGTATTAATCAAGACTGAGATTGAGTGATTGCATGTCTCAATTCATGAGGTGTATTGTTCCTCATGGGCTGGGTTGAGTAATTAATCGAGTGGAGCCATATGCTATAATTAAATGGGTGTCATTTCCAATGATACAGTGTATGGGAACTAATTCACTAGGAATGTCTATCCATTTTAAAGAAAATAATGACATCCAAAACTAATTGGTTGCATACACTTATCCCACCTTGTCATGTTCATAAAAGGTATCCAAGCGAACCGAGTAATTAAATATAAAACGAAATGAAACTTATACATGATCACATAATGATACGTGGCTTTCTCAGTGAGTAGTTGGGATAATATACCTTGGGTAGTGAGTTTTCATACTTTCAGCTTCCGATGGTGATGCTATCTTTCTACTTGTGCTTGTTATAAAGAACATACTTGGAATTTATAGACCAATGTTGCCACGACATCCTTGAATCATACGCCATGAAGGTGCTGACTACCATGCTACATCCACGGTGGGCCCTGATCTGCCACTATTACCTCTAGGAGTTCCACTCGAGGTACTTATTACCATACATAATACGGGCACTAATGCAGATTTTCATGGTAGTTTCTGAAGTATCATGTAGTCCATTCACGGTGCCCTTGGCTAACATCTATGATGGCTGATCTGACTCGTGGGTTCAATCAGTAGCATCCTCCTACATTCTTAGGGGATGTGAGTCCACAATCTGCTATGTCTTTTCTAGAATCTACCCTATCTAACTTTGAGCATCTGGATATGCCTCCAGACAGGAGGTCCAAGATTTCCACAAACATGATTTGAGATTCATCCAATCACTAGGGGGATGTGATGAACTTGGCTGGTCATCATCAGGGCTTTTTATGGTTTGATTTTTAGACTGTATTCTATGATTCGTTTTTTCCTTAGACACTAAGATATGATAGAGCCTGACAGTTGATGCATCTCATGTAGCGTTTGGTTTTGTTCATGGAGTATTCATCACATTTCCTAGAGTTATAGTTCTTTGTAACATTTGTAGACAATGATTAGCTTTCGTGTTCTAGACATTTTGAGGATGGGCTCCAGTATACCATCGCTACATAGGTGAATGTATTTCCCCTTACAACATCTTTTGCAATAGTATATCAATATATTATCATTGAGAATAACCTAAGGGATGAAATAGTATGGAAAAGAAGACCAATTCTACATTAGGTCAGTAGGTCTTCTGTTGGAAGGAGGTGTTCCCTCAAGGTTTCTTTTCATGGTAGTGAATACCAAAGAGAATATTTCAATATCTACAAATTATGTCATCTGTGTGGATGATAGGGTAACTTTAAGGATCATTGCGATAGATACCAAATGTAATAATAGGCTTGAAACCATATGTGGTATCTTTATCATTTCTGTAGGACCTTTCCACTGGATTTGAGTGGAAAAGGATCTGTGTCAGCTCCACCTTCAAGAGTGCATTATTTTTCACCAAATTAGTTTGGAGTTGGAATAGAACCAGCTAGAATGTATAAGGAGTTTGTCAGGGTTGTGGAATCTAGAATTTTGATCCCCATAAGTGAGAACAGATCAGTTATGTTCATGGTAGTAAAATTGTTGCATAGGGTCATGGACTAGATCAATTACATAGACTACAACTGATACCTGATGATCAGGTTACAGAACCATCTACAATGTGAGGTACTATTCTTATCACATCTACAATAGGATCAGCTTTATTTGATACAAGTGATCCGAAATCTTTTATCTATGTATCTATCTTGGACTGTCTCAGACTACTGATACAAAATTACTATGGTGTAATGACCATACACACACTATTAGTGGTATGAACAGAGGGTATTTGCCCATTTTGGGACTTCCCCCTTGAGGTAGGGAATTACCTTTTCTTATGGATCCTACATTTTATCAAGATTATGAGATTCAGTTTCATTCTTATGATAGATTTTTTGGTTCAATATCAGGATTTTGTAGACTATTATCATCGTAGGGTATCATTAACATCACCAGAGGGTAATAGTTATCTACATAAGGGTGAGTAGGTTGTCCAGGATAATAGAGAGGGAACATAGAATCTGGGTTTGGTGGAGAGACAACCAATATTATAAATCTCTTTATGTATGATCATGGTTTAAGATGGTCTCGTTTCCCTATAGTAGTGGATACTTTTAGTGATATCTTTGCTGATGTTTTTTCTCTTACCTACTAAGAGAGAGTTAGGGTTTACAATTGATATTTTTCCCAGAGTAGCTCTAGTTTCCATTAATCTATATAGGATGGAATGTACATATCTTCAAGACCTCAATAAAGAATTGTAGTATTTAGAGACCAAAGGTTTTATAAATCCAAGTACATCTTCGTGGGGTTCACCCATTCTTTTTTCAAAGAAGGAAGATGGAAACATATGTTTATGCGTGGACTGCATAATGTTGAACCAACTTACTGTAAAGAACCTATATCCACTACCACGAATAGATGATATCTTTTTCCAAACCCATGGGGCTAAGGTATTCACTAAGATCAACCTTAGGTAAGGTTATCATTAGGTGTGAGTGAGGCCATAATTTATACCCTGTACAACCTTTCGTAGTAGGTATGGTCTATTTGAGTACCTAGTTATGCCATTCAGTCTTATAAACACACCCTCCATTTTTAAGGAATTATTGAATAAGGTATTTCACACCTATATGGATTCTTTTGTCAGGGTTTTGTGGATGAAATCTTAGTGTATTCTCCCACTTGTATCAACCATGAAATTCACTTTGATATCATTTAAATTACACTGAGAGAGCCTCATATTTATGCCAAGATTTATATGTGCATGTTTTGGATTGAAAAAAGTTCACTTCCTAGGTCATATTATATAAGAATTAGGCATATATTTTAAAACTGAAAATGTTATTTCTATATTTTGACAGAAGCATCCCAAGAATTTGATTAATATATTGAGTTTCTTTGGGATGGTCATATATTTCATGCATTTCATACAGGATTTATCATGTCTTGATTCACCTATTGTTGACCATTAAAAGAAGGGTTTAATATTAATTTTGTCAAAAGCATGTGGATAATGTAACACCCAGAGATTTAATGAAAAATATTATTTTAATTTCATTAATGTCTTGTGGTTTATGCTACACCAAGATTACCTTGCACTATACGCAACACCGTATTAGCTTGTAGTATACGCAACACTATTCTTGGATCGTGTTACACACAATTTTGATAATAGTAATTCTACGCAACATTGAGTATATATATATATATATATATTCAATGTATAAATGAAATATGGTTATATTCTGTTATACGAAACAACGAAAAATTCTTTCACAACACGCAACCCTGACTTGGCTTGCATTACACACAATCACGACCTTCCTCGATAGCGTGTGTTGTACGCAATACCGGGTTTTACTAAACAACAATATATTATTATAATATTGTTATGAACTAGCCGTTATAAATAGTTTTAACTAAATTTTGAATTTTATAACATTATTATTCATCTTACACATTTTCTAGAATATGGTATAATAACAAAATAAATTTTTCGGGTAAAATAAGTATTTTTCAAAAAATACAGTTTTGCCGCCTTTTGAGGGGGCACCCACTTAAAATGTAGTTTTTGAAATGTTTATAAGTTTCATTTGACAAAATATAATTATTATTTGGAATAAAGAAGTAAAAATTTACTTTGGATAAAATTTTCATTTTATTCTGATGACTTTCATATTTTAATGAATAGTAAAAACACGCTATATTTTAATTAAAAACAACTTTTTTCATCGTAATATCTTATGTGGTAAAATTATAATATTAAATGTTTTTAAAGTATAAATAGAATATATTTTTACCATTTAATATAATATATGTCATTAGCATTGATTTTACCTTGAATTCGTAGGTTAAATCAATTCAATCTTTTGCAATGTTTTAAAGAAAAACCCGTTTTCTTTCGACAACGGGATTAATTTTAATTTAATTGCAGCAACTTTTGTGTATTGAATTTGGAAAAATGGATTCCATATTTGGAATAAGTGGGTCCAAATTATGTTTATAAGCTACTTTTTATTTTTGGGCATTGTGAATAGTAACTACGGTAAATTTTATTTACCATAGTTAAAGGTAAATCAGGTAATTAGGGGTAAATATAAGATTATAAAATTACCCTAACACTTGGAAAAATCATATTGGATTACTAAAGGTAGACACATATCACCTAATGGTCGGATTAGATTCATTTAATGGACTTTTTTACATGAAAATAATTTAATTATTATTAAAACCAAAGAAAGTGGCAACTTATCACTCTCATAAATAATATAAGTATAATAATTTTAAGTTAGTGATAAACTTCCTAAAACTTAGAAAATTAATAGTATACAGAAATATAAAAAAATTATCTACATCATCAGAATTTATTTATAATTTTTTGGGATTAAATAATTATCATTATGTGTGACACAATAGTGATGCAAAAATTATTTATCTAGTGAAAAATCAAGAATATTGTTTTTATTAAACTAATAGTGACCATAAAAGGCACAAAAACCTGACCAAAACTTAGTGGTCATGTAAAGTTAAACTATAATCATCCAACGGTAGAATATTTGACCATTTAGAGTCTTCTACAGGCAATTATGACACTAATATTATTTTATTTTAAATGATGCCAAAGTTGTCACCTTCATAATTTAATAATTATAACAATTTAACTATTGTGATTTTAAGAAGATAAATTCGAGTAAAAGTATTATTGTGAAAGTTAATTGATTTATCTTCATCATAGTATTTTATTTTTAATTTTTATGCAACATATAAGTATATTAAATAATTATACAAATATGTTGTAGTAATTATTTTATTAAGCGATAAACCAAATAAATGGTTTTAAAAATAATAAAATAAATATTATATGAACTATTTAATGTTCTTCACTAATTTTATAGAACAATATTTCCTTTTATGAAACAATTAAAGCTTTTAGTTCGAACATATCTTCTGTATATATTTTATTTAAATTCATATAAATGAATATTGTCAAAATTCACACTATTGTTATTTTATAAAAATAACATATTATAAAATTGTTTAAAAATCACAAAAATATATAAAAATTATAAATTTAAATTCATATGGTCTAAAATGTTATAAAGTATCCAATTATGGACAATTCACAAAAAATAAGTAATTTTTTGTTATAAGTTAAAATTTAGAATTTTATTACCACAAATAAAATTTAATTGATTAAGTAAGGATAAATCAAGTTGATAATGTTAAAAATAATTTCCTAACATGTATAAATTTTATTGGATGATGACATTAACACCATATAGCATCATATATTCTAATATGAGTCATTTTTGGAGGTTTTTAAGTGGGGTTATATTTATTATAAATTAATATTTTTAAGATTTCCAAAGGTGCCCCTCTCCTCCCTTATAAAAGGGCACCTCCTCCCTCTCTTCCTCACACCAATTTGAGCCTTCAATCTCGGCCAAATCATGCAAAATTCTCTTCTCCACTTCCCTAGAAAAATCCTAGAGGTCTTGTTCTTCTTCAAAGACCAATTTTAGTGCCCTAAGAGGAGGTATCAAAGAGGCACTTCAAAGAAGATGTAATGTTCGTTACCGATTCTTTCAACTTTATTTCTTCTTCCACTTATTCTTATTTAGTTGTTTCATTATGAAGTAATAACATCAGTATCACTCATATAATAAGATGTTATTATAAGTATGAAACAACCCTATTTCACAATTTATCCATCCTACGGAAAATGAAATCACTACGCGTGCGTGCGTACAGAATACCGTCTCCACGCCATGGTGTAATCTATTTTCCACCGCCACCTTACATGGATGGGTATAATTGTGTAAATAATGACTATATATGATTATTATAAAGTGATATTTATTATTAAATATTATATAGACACTTGAATACAATTCCACGATCATGGGAATGACATCATCGCTCGTGCGTACGTACAGACTACCGTCTCCACGACGCGATGAGATTCATTCTCAATGATTAACCATTCATGAATGATTATAAAGTATATATAATAAGTAATCATGAAATATATGACATAATAATGATACTGTATTTATGTATATATATATGTATGTCATCTACTTAATTCCATTCAATTCAATAAGGAAACGAAAACAGTGTTCATGCGTACGTACGGCCTACCGTCTCCATGAACGGTGTATTTCTTTCCATTTATTGATATATTATATATATGTATATTCAAAATATATATTATATATAAATCATGTTTTACATTCTGGATATAAGTAATCATGATCCAAGTAATCGTATTAATAATTACAAGTTAAAACACGAACGACAAATGGGACGATTTCACCCAAAAGGCTACTTTAACATGAATTTACAAAAGAACGGGTAATATAAAGTCATAAGTGGACCATATATGATATAATAACAATGAATATGATTTTTTAATAAGTCAATAACATTATTTAAATCATTATACAGGGGGTTCAGATACGTACGAAGCATATCGGACCTAAGGTAAGGGATAATTTTGCAAATCTCATTTTTATCCGAGATTTCTTATTCGTAATTATTTACTGGGGTTATTGTTATCATCCATGTCCATGTTCCTAAAAATGGTTTCATGTATGTTTAAAGTCCCTTTTACCCACTTTTTACTTTCACTACATGGTATGTAAGGAATCTTTCTTTTGTTTACGTTACGAGGTACTTTTTTTGACTTTTCCGACAAAAGTACGATAAGAATGTTTTTTTAATGTATACGGAATGAAAGGATTTTTATGGTTTTATAAAGAATTATTTTCATGAAGCTTCCTTCAAAATATTTCATGACTATTTTCAACAAAAACCTTTTCTTCTAAAATATCATGACATTTTGTGAAAAGAAAATGATTTTGAATAAAAAAGGATATTTTCCTCAAGAATCCATTTAAAGTGTTTTATCAAAACCATTTTCATCTAAGATGACATTATTTCACATGTGTATGTTTCAAGTGTAATGTCTCTATGATTTACGTGGTTTCACTTTTTTTATGAAATGATATCCATTTCTTTTATATGGATTATGTGATGATGGGATGATGTTTATGAAACCCATTTTATTTATTGGGTTATTATGAATGATGTATGTTTATTTTGTGGCACAAGTAAGAATGATTTCATTATGAGATGGGTGGGACCTATATCTCCCTCAAATGCATTGGGTAAGTATTTATATCTCATGAGATAGACATGAATGGAATGGTATGTTAAACTGGTTCAGTAAAACAGAACTAAAACGAGGAGTGAACTCGATTCAGAATGGGACTTTGTCCACTAAGATGGTCTTGGCAGCAATGGCTTGGCTACTATGGAAATCATTACATGTGCTTAATAGATTCCACAATTACATGTTTTATTCCCATGCTATTTTATCATTCTTAATGTTTCTTTATGATCTATGTCATACGTACTTCCATGTTCTATGTCATTGCTCAAGCTTTTGATGTTTAAACATTATGTTCATGTTTTTAAGTTCAAATGTATATGGTATGTTTAATTTTATCCATGCTTACCCTTACTGAGCATTTGAGCTCACCCTTTTTATGTTTCCTTTTCCCCGGGATAGAAAGAAAGGTTTTAGGTAAGAAAAAGGGGGAAGATCTTTAAGGGAGATGTTGAAGAACTTTCACTATAATTAGAAGATTACCTTCCAAGTTTCCAAAGATACTAAACTATTACGGTCCTTGTGTGTCTGTTTTTCTTATGTAGGAAGTATTCCGCAAAAGTAATGTAATGTCCATGTACTTCAAGATTAAGGTCTCTACAGATAATCCATTCAAGAGACCGATGGGAGTATTTTTAAAATACCTAATATAATTCTAACAAAGAATAGTGTAGGTTGTTTTCACGACCCGTCTCTTGGGGCTCATGACGTGACTACTCCATGCATGCCTTTTGTAGGGAAGGGGCTGGAGACTTGCTCCGAAAGGCCTATTCCCTAAAACGAGGAAAGCATTGCCTTTATAACTTGTAAACACAATTAACCCAGCACACAACAAGATACAAACTCATGTAAACTAAATAGTAAAGAGAGTGAGTGCAGTAAGTAAAAGGGTCCAAAATACAAGACCAATTAGAAAGTACAAGGAAAAATTGATAGTAAAAGAAGGATGATAGGTGAAAAGAAACTTATGGATAGTCGACCATGAATCCTACCTGAAGGGTAGGTTCATCTCACGAATAGACATCTCTACGGTTCCCCTCATCTAACGTCCGCCACTGAGCTACCTCTAGTCCTGGTAATCTCGTCCTCAGTCAGCATTGTCCATCGTTTTCACCAAACACAACAGGGTGAGGGCATAGCCCATGAATGGGTGAGTATAATGATACTCAGTAGAGACCCTGAGACCCTCAAGGTCTCACAAAATCCACTATGGATAAACCACATAACATAGAATCAACAGACAACCCAACTTAGGTATTTTCTCAAACATATACCTAAGTTATCAAGTAAACCCATCTCAATCATGAGAAAACACAGAGTCCAACCCAAATCCAATTTCTATACTATTCAAAAAAGGAAGGAATACATCAAAGGTAAGTACCACAGAAGTACACCACATAGAAGAATATCACCTAGGTATTACCACGAAGGAATGAACCACAAGGTATAGACTCAACTCACACCACATATTTCCTAGGTACAGTAGTAGAGATGATTAGATGTAACTAATGAATCATCTTACTCTGTTAAGAAGCTCTGTTTCTGACCCACAGAGGATCACTCGATGCTAACCCACTTAGGATAGCTAAGTGCTGACCTACACATGATCGCTCAGTGCTGACCCACAAAAGATCACTCGGTGTTGACCCATAGAGGATCGATAGGTGCTGACCCACATACGATCATGCAGTGCTGACCGACACAGTATCACTCAGTACTGACCCACATAGGATCACTCGGTGATGACCCACACAGGATCACTCGGTGATGACCCACATAGGATCACTATTCATTCTTCATGTCACAGCTAGATACAGGGTTCCCACACAACGCTCACTTGTATCTAAGAGGGTCTGCTCCACATGCCACTTTTAGATACTCCTACTTCCATATAGTCTCATATATAAGTATCTCAAAGGACTGACACGTTGTAGGGGTCTCAAAGCAACAGACGGTGCATCAATCGGAACCTTGGTCTGTTAGTTATAAGCCTTTTAGTCTCGAGGGCCCGGTTGAATTCGTGCTCGATCCAATGCAACCATACTCCAAATTTAGCCAAATCTTCAGTGTGATATACTCAAAAGGACCTTCTTGCTCCATGGTTTCCAACGTCGCAGATGGTTCGTTAAACAGATGTCCAATGCCAAATTTATGGCCAAAAGAGCATAAAGTTCAAAGTTGGCCCGGGTTTTGTATGACCCGGTCAGTCCAACCTGGCCTAACCCGGCCAGGGCCATCCCAACCTGATTCGGGTCATCTTGTCCCACTGGGTCTGGTTCGGCCTGGCCCGGAGGCCACGGAGCGGCACGAGGCCAAGAGGGCGGCGAGGCTGCTGGGACAGCGAGGCCGCAGGGCGTCGTGGCTTCTGGGGGCTGTGGTACGACGAAGGCTGCGGGGGGCCGTTGGGAAGTGAGGCTGCGAGGGCCATGGAGGGAGGCAGGGCAACAAGGCCGTGGGGGATATGGAGGGCCGCTGGGCGGCAAGGCCGCAGGGTCCACAGAGGGCTTCTAGGTGGTGATTCCGTGGAAGGTGAGGCCCCAACCAGCATGAGGCCGCGGGCTGATGGAGGCGACGAACAGTGCGAGGACGTGGGGCAGTAGAGGCCGCAGACGGCGTGAGGCCATAGGCCGGCGGTGCTGGGGGTGGCGTAGGCTGTGTGCAGTGGAGGCCGTGGGGCAGGGGTGGTTGTGGGGTGGCACCATTGCACCTTCGCCTTCGTCGCTACCAACGATGAGTCGACCACCACATCCATTCATCGTTGTGGCAGAAAGTCGCCTTCTTCCGCTGTGAAGGATACACCATTCAAGAAGAACGAAGGAGGGGTCAGGCCACGTTTGTTTGTCCCACACCCACCGCGTTAGAGAGGTAGCAAGAGGCTCAAGAAGAACATGAATGAAGAACATCAAACCCTAACCTCCCGTAATGATTATTCCCAAAACTGTAGATGAAATCATCCACAGATCAACTAGTTAGAGTGTTGATCCATGTTCTTTGTTTTAGAAGGGAAGAACATGGGAATATAAAATCATACACAACTAAACCCCTACCTTGATTTCTCATTGATTTTGGAAGGGGTGAAGTCTGGGACATTAGTATTTTCGGGATCGTTGGTTCGTTGTCATCACAGGCATTCCTCGTCGGCGTGAGCGTTCTTTGTTGGGGAGCACATTCTTCATTGGAGAATGTGTTCTTCGTTGGAGAGAGTAATCCTTCCAATGGTTCTCCTCTCCCAAATCCACCAAAACGTAAAGTATCCAACATAATAGAATATGTTTTTTAATTTAATATTTGCACAAAATAGGTTGTCTTAATTAATTGAAAGAGTGTTGGCTTATTTAATTAAAGGAAAGTAGGCATAATTAATTAATGTAGGGAGTTGAGAGGTTTTTCTCCCATAATGAGGGGTTCAGGTTTTCCCTACCACCAAGATTTTAATTGGGGGGTTTTACAAGCTCGGGTGGTCCCCACCATCGAGCATTCAAGTTGGTAGGATTTAACCCCTCGTGGTCCCCACCTCTATAGCCTTCACATGGGAGGTTATTTAGAAATAAAATAAATGTTTATTTTATTTTAGTTATCATTCCCACAAAAAACCCCAAAAACTATCTTTCACCCTAGACTTACTACGGTTGAGGTGAAGGTCTTATTAATAGAATAATGGAACCATGAGTTCAACGGTGTCGTCTTATTTCAATTCCGAGAACCATTTCAAAAGCTATAAAAATCCGCTTGTACTTTAACTGAGTGAACCTGAAAAAAAGTTCAGAAATTCATTCCGGGCACACCGGGCCTCAGAATCTAGCGCCGTCAGTTTTAATGGATTTGTAAAATTCCCATATATTAAAAAAATACATGGAATATCTAGGTCTTTACATTATCCCCACATCAGGGCTTTGCATCCCTAAAAACCAAAACTCAATCTAAGAGAACATGTGGGAGTACTGGGCACGTATCTGAGCCTCCTGCTCCCATGTGCTCTCCTAAAGGTTCCCATGCTTTATACCAATGCGCACCTGAGGTATAGACCGCCCATGAAGGACCCTCTCTTGTCATTCCTCAATCTTTACTAGAACCTCTATAAAAGTGTCCCCATAATCGACATCTAGCTCGCCATGGTCGATGATGTGAGAAGGTTCATGCACGTATCTCGTCAGCTAGGAATCATGGAAGACGTCATGCACCCGGTGCAACTATGGTGTAAGGGTTAAGTGTTAAGACACCTCGCCAACTCTGTTGAGGAACTGGAAGGGTCCAATGAACCTCAGAGATAACTTTCCACCTTAGTCAAATTTCCATAAACCTCTTCTAGGTGAGTCCTATAGAAAGATGTGGTCACTATCCTTGAACTCTAGAGGTCTCCATCTCCTGTCAGCATACTACTTAAGCCTACTCTGTGCAGTCTTGATATACTCCTGGATGATCTAAACCTTCTCTATGGTAGCCCATACCATATATATTCCCACAAGTACTGACTCCCCGGGGTCAGTCCAGCACAAAGGTAATCTGCAAGGTCACCCATACAATAACTCAAAAGGTGCCATCCCAACAGTGGAGTGATAACTGTTGTTTTATTCAAAATCTTCCAAAGAAAAGTTATCCTCCCATCTATGACTGAAGTTGAGGATGCGAGTATGCACCATGTACTCAAGAGTCTGAATGGTCCGCTCAGTCTGGCCATCTGTCGGAGGATTTAAGGTGGTGCTCAAACGAAGCTGCATCACAAAAGCCTCTTTCAACCCTTCTATAGCGGGGATGTGAAACATGTATCACGTTTAGAGACAATCATCGAGGTTACTCCATGGATCCTCACAATCTCTTGCACATAGAGGCGTCTCAAGATCTTTACTGATCCCTACTCTCTGATCGGTTGGATGTGGGCCGACTAGGTGAGTCGGTATATTATCACCAAGATGGAATCACGACCTCTGGACATACATGGAAGTCCTATCATGAAGTCGATGGATATCCCATCCCTCTTCCACTCTGGGACCTCTAATGGATGATCCAATCCTACCGGTACCTAATGCTCTACCTTCATTTTCTGATAAGTAAGGCACCAAAAGAAAAACATTGCATCTTCTTTCTTCATTCATGGTAACCAGTGCCATCGTCGGAGATCCTGGTACATCTTCGCAACTCTTAGATGTACCTCTAGAGGGGATTTTTAGAAATACCTCAACACTTCCTCCCGAAGTGACATTGGTACCATGGTACATCCTCTGAAGAGGATGACGTGCTCCCCACCTTCAGAAAATCCATCAGGTGCCTACCCTATTGATATCTGAGCATGTCGAGCCTCACAGTCAGTGTCCCCATGTTGTGCCTCCCAGACTCATTAAATATGTGGGGGAGTGACTGTAAGTGGCTAAATAATGACTTATCTATCTCAATCTACAAAGGATATCTAAAAAAACCCCAGCTTCTCCATCGCCTCACCTAACAGATGTATACCAGACCTCCTATTGACTGCATCTGCTACAACGTTACCCTTCCGAGGAGTATAGACTATCTCAAATTAATAGTCATGGAAGAACTCAAGCCAATGTCATTGTCTCAGGTTCAGGTCCTTTTGAGATAATATATACCTGAGACTCTTGTGATCTGATTAGACTGTAAAATGTTCACCCATCAGATAGTGTCACCACATCTTCAAGGAGAAGCAAGTGCTGCTAACTCCAGGTCATGGTTAGCATAGTTCTGATCATTTTGTCTCAGCTGTCAAGAACCATTTGCGATTACAGCTCGCTACTGCATCAGGAAACATCCGATCTCTGTCCTTGATACATCGTAGTAGACTACTTACCCTACGCCCTCCTCTAAAAGCCTCAAGATGGGGCCACTAGTCAGCCTCTGCCTCTGCTCCTGAAAAATCTGATGACATATCTCTGACCACACGATGGGTTTCCCCTTCTTCATCAATGCCGAAAGTGGTGCTGCAACTCTGGGGAAATTTGGAAAACATTTCTAGTAGTATTCGTCCAATCCTAGGAAACTTTGTACCTCCGTCACACTCCTGGGTGGATCCCAAGCATGTACCACCTCAATATTAGCTGGATCCACTACAACTCTGACCTCCAACATGACAGGTCCCAGAAAGTGAACCTCTCAGATCCAAAACTAGTACTTCGATAGCTTACCATAAACGTGGTGCTCTCGGAGTGTGTCCAGTACTACCCGAAAATGATAGGCATGATCCTACCCAGTAGTCGAGTAGATCAGAATGTCATCGATGAAGAAAACTACAAACTGATCATGGTATGGCTGAATGATCATGTTCATGAGTCCCATGAAAACTGATGGAGCATTGGTTATGCCGAGTGGCATAACCATGAACTCATAATGGCTGTACCAAAATCTAAAAGACGTCTTCTGCACATCCATGTGTTGCAATCTGAGATAGTGATAGCCTCATTTGAGGTCTATCATCGAGAACCACTGTGCTCTCTTCAGCTGATCAAAGAGGTCGTCAATCCTTAGAAGCGGGTAATTGTTCTTCACGATCACCTGGTTCAGGTGCCGATAGTCGACACAAAGTCTCAAGCTCCTATCCTCCTTCTTGGAGAACAAAATTGGGGATACCCATGGAGAAACACTGGGCCGAATGAATCCCTTCCCCTGTAAGTCCTCCAGATATACCCGTAGCTCACGAAGCTCCACAGGAGCTATCTGATATGCTGGTGTAGATATCAGTGTTATCCCGGGGTACAAGTTAATGTAAAATTCCACCTCTCTGTGAGGAGGTAGACCAGAAACATCATCAGTGAAGACATACACATACTATTCTACCACTACAGGATAGCCCAGACTCCCCACATCAACCACTCCGAGGATAAGGCTAGCCAACTAATGAGTGATCGGCTGCATTCTCTTCCAGGTAGGTCCATCCTATGCTGCAAAGGCTCCATTCTCACCATTGATGGTAAAACTAGTCCCATTCGTGTGGACACACCACAATTTGCACCTAATACATTCAATCTGAGCTTGGACTATAGATAACAAGTATATACCCAAGATGAAATCGCAAGGCCTCAACACCCCTACTAGGAGATCCTAGATGAAGCTCTAGCCTCCTAGAGTAATCTCACATTTCTGGCACTAGTGTGTAATCATCGAATCATTTACTCTAAGTGTATATAGACACAAGGATCAATCCAATGGCTCCATCGGAATCTTAGAGCTCCAAACGAGGTAAGTGTAAATAAAAGATTGACTAGAACCTGTGTCTATAAGTACTACAGCTAAGGGGGAGTAAACACATATCATACATCGTATCATCTCTAGAGTGCCATGATATTAGGACTCAACTACCTGGAGTTGAGATCACCCCTATTATACTACTCCCTCAGGTTGGGGTGGAGAACATGGTGGTGGTGGTAGTAACATCTCTCATCATCGCCCACTACCATCTACATGACTAGCTCCTCTTCCAAGTCTGCCTGATCCCTACGGACGTCTTTAGTCGTACCTTTGTCTCTGCCTGGGCGGTCCTTCGACCATCTGTTAATCATCCATATGGAGGGTCGGATAGTCACAAGCCATGTGACCCTACCCTCAACATATGTAACACTACCCGCTACTGGCATGACTGGCTCTGCCTCGGGTGCCCCGCACAACAGACCATGAATTCTACAGTCATCCACCTAAAGGACTCGTCCTCTGGGTCCTCTGTGACATCTGTCTGCTTCCAGCTTCAGAAGACTCCAATACGAGATGAGTTGTGGTGGGTATCACTGCTCATGACTGCTTAGCAAGAAAACTATGTACTAAGAGGCTTCTCTCTAATACCCCACCTACGTCGAGATGCTGAGTGAAATCATCGGAACTCTAATCTCATCTATGAGTCCCTGATCAATAGTTCGGGCCCTGAATAATGGGTCCTGCACCATATCTATGGAGTAGCGTGAGGGGTCAGTGAACCTCACTGAGTACTGAGCCACATTCATGCTACCCTACTACAGATGAAGAAGCTCCTGAATACTCACTGCGCGAAGAGTTTCTGGGAAAAAATCTACCCAAAAAAGGCTCTCGATGTCTTCCCATACAAACGCCACCTCTTCGTGAACTTGGAACATCATTCTCTACCGTCTGCCTGCAGCTTCATGTAGAAGGATGGAGGTAAGGATCACCATGAGATCAACTGGTGTCCCTCCGAGAGGAAAAAATCTCACTACATTCTAAAACCAATCCTCAGACACCTGTGGATCTATCTCTCCCCTAAATCTAGGTGGCCTCTGGTGCTGGAACTCATGCAACACACTCATGTGGCGCGCAAAATCTACTATTGGGGATGGTGGCATCGGTGGCCCAATGTGTAATGTTACCGATGGTGCCTCTGCTAGTGCCTCTTTTGGAAGAGGGCCCTGCACTGAGGCCTCATGGCTCGATGGGTTATGGGTGCATACTATATTTCAAACCCTAGATGGCTGTCTATGTGAAGGTATCCTGAAAAGAAAAAGGTGCACCACTGAAAAAAAGTTTTACCTTGTGAGATGACTCAAAGAGATCACAAAGAAAACTCTTCAAAACACACACGCAATCAGGGTTTTCAGGCACTATGTTGGAAATCAGAAGTCATGGTCTTAGTGTATGGATACGTCAGCCACCGCACCAATAGTATATTCCATAAACTGATAACCACACTTAATAAACATAACAAAACCGTCCTTAAAGAGATCAGAGTCTTATGTTCTATGGTAGAACCGACTCCTCTGATACCAATTTGTCATGACCCGTCCCTCGGGGCCGTGCCATGACTACCCCAAGCCCACCTTCTATAGGCCAGGGGCTAGCGCCTAGCAAAAAAAGGTATATTCCCTAAACCTGGGAATGAATTTCCTTTATAACCAGTAAACACACACAACCAAGCACACAATAAGATAAAAACTCAAGTAAACTGAATTGTAAATAGAGTGAGTGCAATATGTAAAAGGGGCCAGAATACAAGACCAACTGAAAAGTACTAGGAAAACTGGAAAGTACAAGATGAATGTTAGGTGAAAAGCATCTCCTAGATCATCCACCAAGAATCCTACCTGAAGGGTAGGTACAACTCACGAACGGTCGTCTCTACGGTTCTCCTCATCTAACGTCCACCTAAGATCTACCTCGAGTCCTAGTACTCTCGTTATCAATCATCATTGACCATTGTCTACACCAAAAACAACAGGGTGCGGGCATAGCCCGTGCAGGGATGAGTATAAAGATACTCAGTAGGGACCCCGAGGCGCTCAAGGTCTCACACAATTCACCAAGGATAAACCACACAACATGGAATTAACTGACAAACCTACTTAGGTATATGGCCATACGTATACCAATGTTATCAAGTAAACTCATCTCAATCATGAGGAAACATAGAGTCCAACACAAAATCCCAATGATAAACTTTCCACAATGGATGGAATACCACAATGTTTAGTACCACACTGGTACACTACATAGAAGAGTACCACCAAGTTATTACCATGAAGAAAAGTACCACAGGGTACAGACTCAGCTCACACCAAGTATTTCATAGGTACTGTAGTAGAGATGATAAGATGTAACTACTAAATCATCTCAATCATTTAAGAAGCTCTGTTGTTGACCCACACATGATCGCTCGGTGCTGACCCACATATGATCGCTAGGTGCAAACCCATACAGGGTTTCTCGATGCTAACCCACACAGGATCACTCAGTGTTGACGCACACATGATCACTCTATGCTGACCCATATAAGATCTCTAGGTGCTGACTCCCACATAATCACTATTCATTCATCACGTCACAACAAGATATAGGGTTCCCGCACTACGCTCACTTTTCTCCGAAAGGGTTTACTCCACAAGCCACAGGTCGATACTCCAACTTCCCTGAAGACTTTGAATGAAGTATCTCAAAGGTCTTCCAAATCATAGGGTTCTAAACACAATAGAAGGTGCATAAATCAAATGCCCGGTCTGTGAATTATTAGACTTTTAGTTCTGAGGGCCCGGTTGAATTCGTTCTCAATCTAACTCAACCATACTCCAACATTATCCAAATCTCTTGTGTGGTATACTCAAAGGGACCGTCTCACTCTAAGGTTTCCAGTGCCACTGATGGTTTTTCAAATAGACGTTTGGTGCCAAATTTATGGCCAAAAGAGCATAAAGTTTGAAGTTAGACATGGTATGGTTCGACCTGATTAGGCTGACCCAGCCTGAACCGACCTGGGCCGACTCGACCCGATTCGTGTCGACCCGGCCATGTTAGGAAGCCTAGAGGCCGCACCAAGTGGCCCGGAGGTCACAAATTCACGAGAGGCCATGAATGCATCGTGAATGTTGTGAGGGGGTGAGCCCGCGGGGGCCTGTGAGGCCACAGGACGGCGTGACTGCGGTGGTCTACGGGGCGGTGAAGGTCGAGGGGGTCTGCTGGGCGGCGAGGCTGCAGAGGGCCACTGGGCGGTGAGGGCGCGGGGGCCGTCGACGGACACTGGGCGGCAAGGCCATGGGGGACATAGAGGGCTATGCGGCGCTGAGGCCGTAGGGTGGAAGAGGCCACAGATGATGTGAGGAGGAGGCCACGGGGCGACAGAGGCCACAGATGGGGCGAGGCCACGAGGCGGCGGTGGGCAGGCAGCATATGCTGCGGGGTAGTGGTGGCTGCGGGGCGATGCCATTACGCCGGTGACATCATCAGGACCGGGGAAGTGCCGACCACTGCATTAGTTCGTCATCATGGCACAAAGTCGCCTTCTTCCATCACGAAGTATTCACCATTCAAGAAGAACGATGGAGGGGTCAGTCCATGGTTATTTGGCCCGTACCCTCGGCTTTTGAGAGGAAGCAAGCACCTCAACAAGAACGTCAATGAAGAACATAAAACCCTAACCTCCCACAATGATTATTCCTAAACCCTTAAAAGAAATCATCCGCGGTTCAACTAGTTTGAGAGTTCATCTCTGTTCTTTGTTTTAGAAGGGAAGAAAACGGGAATCTATAATCATACACAACTATACCCCTACCTTGATTTCTTGTTGACGTTGGAAGGGGTGAAGTCAGTGATGTCGGTGTTTCCCCAATTGTTGGTTCATTGTCATCGAAGATGTTACTTGTCAGAGTGAGCATTCTTCATTGGGAAGCACATTCTTCATTGGAGAATGCGTTCCTCGTTGGAGAGAGTAATCCTCCCCAAGGTTCTCCTCTCACAAATTCACCAAAATAAAAAGTAGCCAACATAATAGAATATGTTGTTTAATTTAATATTGGTACAAAATAGGTTGGATTAATTAATTAAAAGAGTTTTTTCTTAATTAATTAAAGTATATTTGTCATAATTAATTAAAGTATGATGTTGAGAGGTTTTTCTCCCATAATGAGGGGTTCAGGTGGTCCCCACCACCAATCATTGAATTGGGGGTTTTACTAGCTTGGGTGGTCCCCATCACCGAGCATTCAAGTAGGGAAGTTTTAACCCCTCATGGTCCCCACCTTCATAGCCTTCACATGGGAGGTTTATTATAAATAAAATAAATGTTTATTTTATTTTATTTTTCATTCCCACAAAAAAAAAACAAAAACTATCTTTCACTCCCGACTTACTGTGGTCAAGGTGAAGGTCTTCTTAAGTGAATACTGACGCTTTGATTTCAACGGTTTCCTATGATTTTAATTCTGAGAACCGGTTTATAAGTTACAAAAACCCACTCGTACGTTAATTGAACGTATCCAAAAAAAAGTTCGTAAATTCATTCTGGGCACACCGGGCCTTGGAATCATGGGCCGTCAGTTTTCATGGACTCATAAAATTCACATATATTAAAAAATATTACCTAGAATTTTTGAGTATTTACAGTTATTCCATATCTTGTGACATATTAGGCATTAGTATAGGAGTAGTGATGATGCAAAAAAGATAGATTTGTTTCATATGGATCTCAGTAGGTGAGGTCTCATGATAGAAATTACCTAACTCATGAAATTTATCTAGTAGTATTTATCAATGCCTTATGTCGTATGAGACACTATATGTTAGGTGAGTTCTTCGTGGGCGTACAACGAACACAATTGCCTCAAATACATCTTTTTCATAGCATTACTTGAACCTCAGATAAAGAATATGGGTCAGGTATCTACAATCCTTTGATTTTGAGGTTTCTTATATGCCTGGAAAGGGAAATATGGTAATATATGTGCTGAGAAGAAAAACATAGATTTAGGTTGTGCAAGAAGCTAGGGATGAATTGAAATATATAAAAAAATTATGAGACACATATAGAGTTTCATGATAGTCACAAGATGCCTTATCTATCATCATTGGCAGTTACCTCTTCCCCCCATGAGATAGTGATGAGAACACATTTTTTATATATTGATGTCTTGGTTCTCCATTAATGTATATCAGGATATAACTCACCTCTTGATTGGTCTATAGATAGAGAAGATGTCCTACTTATTCATGGATGTGTCTCTATCCCTATATATATGAGAGAGGAGTTGATGAAAGAGTCCCATGACTATTAGTGGGTAGTTCATCAATGATTCTTGAAGATGTATTGACACATGTGACGTGAGTATCAGTGGATTGGGATGAAATTTCAGATATCAGGTTTTATCACTAGGGGTTCTACCAATTAGCTGGTGAAGGACGAGCACGAGAGGCCCGCAGGATTGTTATACCCATTTTTTTTGGAATAGAAATGGGAATGTGTTTTTATATTTTTTTGTTTGTGTACCTAGGTCACAAAGTGGTTGAGGTGTTGTATGGGTTTTCATTGACAGACTGAAGAAAATACCCCACTTTTTCCTTATTTAGAGGACATTATCAGTTGATGAGATTAGAAGACTATATGTCTATGAGATCATACGACTCCAAGGGGCCCTTCTTACTATCTTTTCAAACAGGGATGATCATTTGATATCCTAGTTTTGTTAGGGATTACAAAAGGCTAGGGGAATATAAGTGCTTCTAAGAAAAACAGTTCACCCATAGACTAATGGATAATCAGAATATAAGATACTAGTTCTAGAGGATATGCTCCGAGCATGTGTCCTTGACTTCGGTGGATCTTGGGAGAATAATATCTCTCTTGTAGAGTTATCCTATAATGATAGCATTCAAGTGATAATTCCAATGGATTTTTTTGAGGTCCTATATGGTAGGTTGTCTCATTCACCCCTGTGCTGGCTAGAGGAAGGTGAGGTAGCCCTACTAGGTCCTCATCTTAATCTAGGTGCTTCTGAGCAGGTTCAACTGATCAAAAAGTGAATGAGTACTGCAAATTATAGACATAAATCCTAAGATGATCTTCGTCGATGACCTCTAGAGTTCGACTTTGGGGATTGTGTGTTCCTTCCGATATCCCCAAGGTATGAGAATAAATAGTTACAAATGAAAGGGAAGCTGTCACCTTGTTATGTAGGTCCATTTGAGATCCTAGAGTGTGTAAGGCCAACAACATATAAGTTTCTACTACCTATAAGGTACAGTGTCATGAATGATAAATTCCATGTTTCACAGGGTCATCTTTATCATGCTGAAAATTAAAAAACCTTCGATCTAGAGGAATTTGAGTTAGATGCTGATGCTAACATTGACGAGTATCCAGTACGCATCGTCAACCGAAGCCCGATGGTTCTCCAAGGCCAGTTTGTCCCTCTAATACATGTTTAATGGAAACATGGCCACGTGCAAGAGGATATAAGGGAGTGGGAGGCCAAAATACCTGCTCAATGTCTATAATTGTTCCCAAATATTGTTTCTACAACCATGGAAAGTGAACTCAGGGAAAATTTCTTTTTATGGGGAAGACAGTAAGAACCCAATTTTTTCACTCAAGTACAATTTTTTTAAATTTCCGTATAATTATTTATTTTGGACATATTTTGGATGCATAATGAGTTAGTGATGGTACCGAGGATGTGAAAGGCTTATTTGAAACCCGAAAACCAAATTTTTGGGAAAATAGGCCTTGGACATGGTTTATAGTAAACCATGTGAGAATTCCCCATGGTTAGAGAAAATTGTGCGGGTGGCATGTTTTTGTATAAAGCCATACCACATATTTGATTTCCAGTTTACCTAACCATGTGAGTTACCTAATTCCATAGGAACTCATTAATGGTTTGTTCATGGTTAATCAAACTATACAAACAAATAGTGCATAAGCTAAATACTGGGTAATTGTACTATTTTCCATTAATGATCTGATTAATCCTCCTCATTCCTCATACTCCATGTTTATGTGGGATTGACCTATTTTTATTCCATTTTGGGGCTCTTTGAAGGCCTATAGTATGGATTGAATGTTTTACTTCATATTGGAGTCAATAAAATTAGTTTTCATCACATTGGATGAACAACATTAAGTACACCAGTCCTTTTTATCCATTCAACTCTTCTCTTTCTCTCAACCTAGTTATCAAGGTGTGAGGCTTTTTTCCTTTTTCTCTGATCTACTTTATCCTAAGCTAAACTAGGGACTAATATTATAGGAAATGTGTCATAGAACCCTATGGTGGGTGGTTAATAGGTCATCCCTCAAGATCATTGATTTTGGAATTTTCATGTGGGGCCCCTTGATTTCATCGGATACTATTTATTGAATTTATATGTGATGATTATAATCCTTAGAAATGTATGGTTGTGATATTTAAATATATATTATTATTTTTTTGTGTTTACTTACACAACTCCATTAATCCCATATTGGATGTTATATCATAATTGGGGTTTTAGTTGTTGACACTTTTGAGCCACTATTTGGGTGTGATGTGGCCTGACCCTTTTAAGGGTATTTTTTCATATATTAAATAGAATGATTCAAATTGAGAATATCAAAATGGAAAATAACATGTATTCTTACCCTTTTCGTCACCTAAGGTATGTTCATTGATTAATAATTAAATGTGACACTACAAGAATGTCAGCTATTTTTGACGATATATTTGCGACGGGATCCCGTCGCAAAAACTCTTTTGCGACGGGGTCCCGTTGCAAGTAGCCTTTTGCAGAAAACGACAGTGCAACTAGTATTTTTTTGTGAAATTCTTGTCACAAAAAATACTAATTGCAAAGGGAAGCATTCCATAACAAATAGATATCCTGTTAAATGAATAATATATACAAGAACTTGTTGTGATGGGCCTATCGCAAAAAGTATTTTCGACCGAACAACGACCCGTCCCAAATAGCTTTATGTTATAAACCTGTTTCGACGGGCCCGTATCCAAAACGTTTTTGCAATGGTAATATAACATGTCACAAATAAGTTTTAAAAATATATATAATCTATTTGCGATGTGAACCCTTTGTAAAAGTCCCCGTCACAAATACATTAAAAATAAAAAAATAATTATAATTAATGAAATAATAATATTAATATTATTAAAATAAAAAATAAACAATATTAAAATTCTCGATATTTTCCAATACTTAATGAAATAAATATAATAATAATCAAATTATGTTTAATAAAATATAATATTAATACTGTTAAAATAATAAAAAATAAAAAATATTAAAATTCTCAATTTTCACAAAAAAATAAAAAAAATCATAAATTATTAATATTATTATTAGTAAAATAAAAAAACATTAAAAAATATAATACTAATAAAAAATAAAAAATATCCAGATGTTAAAAATAATTAAAATAAATTATGCAATATTCACACCAATATAAAAGGAAAAAACTGTAACTAGTTTATATTACAATAAAATTTCAATTCAAATGTTTTTAACAGAACAAAAAATCATTGGGGGGATAGTCTCCTAAAGGAGATCGGGGAGATGGAGAAGACGGTAGAGGAAACTCTATACCTAAACTACAATTCTGACGACGCATGTACTCCATATGCTCATGTTGCTGCTACATCCATCCAAGCATGTCCTCCTTGTGCTGCTAACACATCTCTTCCTGCTGCTTCTACAAACTATCAATAAGCTCAGTTTGAGCTCACAACTCCTCTTGATACTATGATCCAGAAGATGATGCCTCTCTAAGAGCTCCTCTCGAGCTGGATGTTGATATAACAACAGTACCATAATAAGTCACAGGAGACAAATGAGAGTTTATACCAACAACTCAGCCCTTCTCGAAGACATACTGGGTCACTTGTATCTATGCATCCCCATAGAAATGGTGGAAAATAGTCTAATCAGCCGTCTCAGCCTGACTCTCAGCCCATGTTTGAGAGGTCACGACCTCTTATGACTTCTTTAGTTTCAATTTGAAATTAAAATAGTGAAAATATTCTATGTAGTTAATGTTAAAATTGAAAAAGAAATAATAATGACAACAATCTGACGCTAGGTATCACCTCTAATCACTCTATTGACTGGATCACTGTACATTCTCTGAAAAACGTCGCACTCCTTAATATCAGGATGATCGACTCCCTATATGAATATAAAATAAAATCATTATATTTAAAATTTTATAAAATATTTAAAAAATATACTTACCATATGCTCTCGTTGTGCACTAAATGTACGGTTACCAGCTCGATGTGTCATCTTTTGTCTCCCTCGGTTCTGTCGGCCCAATGAAGGTCACTTCTGAAATCCACCAGTAAACCAGTGTGAACATAATCCATCCCAAACGTGAGATAATATTTCCTCTGGTCTATGAGCTCTACATGAATCATCAAATACTGTCAGCCCTACTTTCTTAATGGAAGTCCTTCTCAAATTGTGCAAAAAATGACGAAAATTCTCATGCATGGGCACATCTAATGCCTCATGGATATCTCCATGCATGCTATCATTGATGGGATACTATAAACCCTACAAATAATTTTTAATATAAGTTATTATTGAAATAAGTTTCTATGTTAATATTATTTATTTACGTGATAGCTGATGATTGAACATTCCTAGCTACACATCAACGAGAATTTGTTCCCATGTCATCCATAGATGAGAAAAATAATTGCACAAGATAGCGCTCCCCTATCCAACATATACATGCACAAAACTATGAAAAAAGTACTAATAAACAAAAAATAAATTTATATATTAATTAATGAAAGCTATTTAAAATACACAGGTTACCATACCTCCTCATGTGTGGATCAAAACCAAGACATAGACATCACTCGGGGATAGGGTCAAGGATCATCAGCCGCGCAAGACCGCACCCCCTCCGCATACCCACTGAATCTCCAAAATGCTGAGGGTCAGATGATCCCAAATCCTCGTCATCTAAATGTAGCTCATCCTCCTCCTACTCACGAAATATATCAGAGACCATCTAAAACAAAAAATTATTGTTGTTAGCAGGTAGTTGAAATTAACTATTACACATAGATATATATTATATAGGACAATAACCATCATTTAACTATGTCAATGATCACCTTCATCATTATATTCACATCTAACGATGTTAATGTCTTCATATTCATCATCAACATCATCAATATCCATATGAGTTTCAGTTTCATTATCTCTGTCCGTTTCAATTTCATTTGTAACATCATTAACATCATCTTCACCATCAACACTTAATTGTTGCATGTCATCCATATCCATTTCATTATTTGATATGGGATCTTTTAATTACTTTATATCAACCCTCAATACGAAGTCATCTAAATTTCCAATTAAACTCACTTCGTGCATGATGGAGTTAGTGATACCACTTGGTAGGAGGTGGGAGAAGGGTTTTAATTTTATATGTTGTTCAGTTACTCTATCTAGGGTCAAGATGGAGTGGGATTTTTGGTTTATAGAAATGGAGTTCTTCTACATTATCATTGATATGGGTTCGTCGGTGTATTTCTAGGAACACACTGATTTTTATCGATGCCGAGTGAGTTTTGTGGCACTTGATGGAAGTACTCAGGTATTACAAGTTGAATGAGATCCATGTTCATTATGTGATTGACCTAAATTTCCAATGTTATATATTATTTATTTATAAATATCATCATTCTTTTTGGAAGACAATTATAGAGGCTTTTAGGGTTGGTTACCTCCTATGGTGGATGAGTTTCCATAGGTGTTTCCAAATAAATTATTTGGTTTTCCTCCTCAGTGGGATGTGGGGTTCTACAATGATTTGGAATTAGGAAATGAAATAATATCTCTTCCATAATACCATATAGACCCCTGATAGTTGAGGGATTTAAATATATAGATAGATGATTTGGAATCTAAAGTATTCATTTGCCCAGGAATCTCACCTTGGGCCGCCCCAGTTTTGTTTGTGGATAAGGATGATGGATATCCCCAGTTGTCTATTGATTATTAGAAGATGAATACAGTGATTATATTGTACAAATAACATGTTACTTTCATTGATTACCTTTTTGATCAGCTTTTGCGAGTGAAGTGGTTTTCTAATAGTGAATTACGTTACCGGTGTCACTGGGTCAGAGTTTGAGAGGTGGATGTTCCAAAAAAATCATTCCAATGTAGGTGAAACCACTTTGAGTATTTGGAAATTCCATTCTTATTGATGAATGCCCCAAAACTCCTTTTGGAACTCATGGGTAGGGTGCTCCACTAGTACCTCAACTCTTTAATCATTGTGTTTTTGGATGACATCTTGGTCTATTCAAGAATCAAAGAAGAGCATCAGTAGCACATGAGGATTGTAATAGTAACTCTTTGAGAATATCTATAAGGAACCAGCCTTAAAACAATAATTTATATGGAATTTTACCCAAGACCAAACATTACTACCCATTGAGGATATTTTCGGGTTGATATTTGTATAGAATTTGGATATCTTACATACATGTCATACCACTTTCATACAAGATGATATTACTAAAACAGTATCCATTTTCTCAAAATATAAATCATTAAATCTTAAAACATTATTTATTTAACAACACTCCATGTCAAACATATTGAATCCATTATTTATCTTACCCATCATTATATCCAATGAAAAATATTTTAAAAACTTGGTATGAGTATAAAACTCGGAAATGGATATGAAGATAGAAAGCGTTAGTCTAGAGATAACATAAAAACCAATAAAACCCATAATCCTAAAAACTAAAAATCATAGAAACATCATGTACTTTACTTGGTAAATAATTACCATATCACTCTTACATTCACTATTAAACATTGAATAATCTTTTGGTCAACTTCTATCTCTGGAGTACCCAATACATCGGAGAGCTATAATGGGGCTCAATCGTCATATCTTGAGCTATAACGGGCCCAACCCCACATATCATTAGCTATAATGGGATCAACCCAACATATATTGATATATAATGGGCTCAACCAAACATAAATAATATCTACGGAATATATAATAGAAATAAATTTTCTTGAAAATCATAATAAATCACTGATGCCACATACATATAAAAAATAATCCATTTGAAGTTTATTAAAGAGAATTCTAAACAGATTTTAAAAGGAATGTCCCGTAAAATATAATTAGAGTGAGAATTTATAGAATGGAATGTATATGTTTATACAATATAAATATACATTGTTCATTATAATATAAAAAAAATTAATCTCACCAATTATCTTAACACCACATAATTAATAAAGAAGAAGATTAACCAAACGAATGGAAATTGGGCTATGAACTCCCTTACCTCAGGTTATTCTTATTTAAATTGTGTTTAAAAATATTTTATAATGGTTAAAATAATGTTATTAATATATTAATGAAACATATTCATGTTTATAACACCTTATATGATCATTTTACAACATCATTCAATACATTTTTCAGTAATATTTTGCTATTTACATTCTGTCGGGTGCGTTCTTTATAAAGTTTCCATTATCAGTAGATGGATATTCTTGTATATTGGGAGTGAAACTCAAAAATTGGAATGTAATGGTATTTAAATATTTACAGAACCAATAATTATACCATTTATCATTCTGAATTTGGAAATGAGGATGATTCATAAGTTAAAACACAAATGATGTTCGTTTAGATCATTTTAGTGGTTCTTTGATAATAACGACCTCCTTTTGTTTTATAAATTAAAAACATGTGTAAAAAAGACTTCCAGAATCATGGTTGAGACATAATACATATATTATAACCTGGTTCAACCATAAAAATGGTTTCATGGAAAGACATATAATAATTAAATCAAATTGTAATCACATCGTCCACAATATCGGTAATACGACACATCACATAAAATGTTATTATTCGTTGATTAATTGGGAGAGGGGAAGAAGAATGACGATGAATTTTACATGAACATGAGAACATATATAAAATTCAATATTCTATTGATTTAATGTATCTTTTATATGAGGATTTTAGTAAATAATAATAAAATAAATGAACTTGAAATAAAAGAAAAGTTGAGAAATCCCTTACGCAAATTTGGCAGCCTAAAAGCTATGCAACATGGTAGTAAAAAATATTAAAAGAGGGGGTAAAGGGGTCACACATACAAAAATGAATCATAATACAATATAAAGAAAATATAAAATGGAAATAAGATCATGGTATGGAAACTTGAAAGTTATAACACATAAAAGAGAACTTGAAAGAAAAAAGAAAAAGGTGAGAATTCTCTTACCTTGTAGAGTATCTCCAAAGACTAGAAGGTTGGGAACTTGGGAGCTGGAGGAAACCTTGGTAGGGCTACTAGCAAGGTAATAAGGTTGTAACATCATTGAGTAGGAATTTTGAATGAATGGAATGAATGAATTGGTTGGTATGTATAGCAAAAGTGAGGGAATATTTTTATAATTTATATGGGACACCTCTTTAGTGGTATTTGAAAAACCATGGGCTTGCCCATGGTATTAGACACATGGGAAACCTCATATATTATTTTAATTTAAATAATTAAACCAGAGTTATTACATAATTATTACATCATTAATGATGTCATTAAACACACCGAAACTCAAAGCTGTATTTTCACTATTCACCAAAAAAAACTAATATTTCAAAAAGAACCCAAAAATTCACCCTAACCATTTTCCCACATGTAGAATTCAAAAATGTACTCCATTTTTAGAAAATAATTTTCTAGACATTATTAATTTAATTTTTAAATAAAATCTTACTTAATCCAAAAATTAACAATTATAATTCTATAACTTCATTTATATCACATTGAAAAATTAACCGAGATGACATTACCATGAAGCCTGAAGAAAATATAATATTAATAAAATTTACTATTAATTAGGGTCATAGTACTATTTAAAAAGTTATATTACTATTGAAAAAACATGTTGGACCCATCAGACTCGAAATATATTACTAAACACAATTGTAGATAACCGTTAATCGAAATTGTAAACATAGAAGCAAGAAAATTAAGTTTAAAGGATATTTATAAATACTTACGTAAAAATATAGTTTCAATCATTTTATTTGTTTTTGGAAACCTTTGGGTGATACAATATCTCTTATATGTAATCTCTCTATGTTTAAATTTTGGATTAGGGATTTGAAGTTTTGAGGACAAGTGATTTCAGAACATGGGGGTTCAGTGGACCTTGAGAAGATCGAAGATGTGATGTCATGAGTGCTTTCAAAGAATGACTTTCAGATTAGGATCTTTTTGGGCCTGGTAGGATATTTTAGGTGGGTTTTCAAATATTTTTATTGGTTTTCGTCACCCATGAATGTGATTACATAGAAAGCATTAATGTTCAAACAGAGTCTAGAGGGTCAGGTTTACTTTGAGGAGATTAAGTGGTGGTTGACCACACCAACTATTTTGATCATTCCAAAATTCCAAAAGGAATATGTGGTCTACGTTCATGCCTCAGGTATGGGTCTTGGGTGTGTGCTGATAAAGGATGACCATGTGTTTGGTTTATGGATCTTGCAAACTCCGACCACATGACAAGAATTACACAACCCATGACATAGAGTTAACAGTGTGGATACTTGACTTTAGGATATAGTGTCACAACTTCTATAGGGATAGATTTGTAGTCTGTTCATATTATAAGATCTTAGCCAACATTCTCACTTATAAGGATCTGAATTTGAGGCGGTGTTATTGGTTCGAGTAGCTTTATGGGTTCAATTCTGATATCGTGTACACCCTAGTAATGCGATTGTGATAGAAGATTAATTAAACAGGAATATAAAAATTATTGATTTGTAATTTTCTAGTTATTAGTGTACTTATATGGGCATTTTTTCCCAGATTCATTTAAAAACCAAATAACATAGTAGAGGCACATCCTTGGATATATTTTAGCTGATACATTCTCTTCTAGAGTTGGTTCACTAGGAGCTTCCAATTGATGTGCTATGTAAGCACTCAGTGTATTTACTAAATGTAAGGGAGGTTCCTAGTGGGTGGTATTTGACAAATGTTGGAGTTATTTCGTTTAAGGGATGTCTCATGGTGTTATCTTCACTGTGTAAGGTGGTGATATAGGATAGCCACCAGTCTTATTAGGTACACATCCTGGTACCACAAAGATGTTTTATAATGTACGCCATCAATTTTGGTGGCTACGTATGAGGAAATATATATTTAAATTTTTATCAAGGAGTTATATTTGTCGGTAGGTTAAATGGGATCACTTGAGACCCTATGGTTTTTTTCACCCCTACATATTCCTACCCGGATGTGGGAAAAGGTCACTATTATCTCATCATTATCTCACCTCATACACCATAGAGAAAGAATGAATTTTCAGTAGTGATTGATTATCTGACCAAATCAACCCATTTCATTCCAATCAAGGATTCATACAAATTTTTTGTATTGAGATAGTTGTATGTTCAGGATATAGTGAAGATTTTTTGTGTCCGTTCGATTATCATTTCAGACATGGACTCCTTTCTTACCTCATTATTTTGGGAAGTCATTTAGAAGGCCATAACGGAATGGGTCAAGTTGAGTACGACATAATATACTCAAATGGATGGTCAGATAGAGTGGGTGAATTATATCTTGTAATACATTATCTAGGAATATGTTAGAGTTTAGAGGGTCATGGGATATCCAATTGTGGTTCTTCATTATTTCATACGAAAATAGTTACAAATACTCAATGAGAAATGAACCATTTGAGGATCTCTAAAGTCAGTTGAGATTTCATATAACAATAGTCACCAATACTCATGTTATAAAACTCTTATAATTGTTTAGTGTATTTGAATACTTGGAGAGATATATTTTAACATGGTGGAATATATTCAATGTTTCCACCCTTTAGTATATCAACATAAAATCATTCTTCATAACCTAGGGAAAGGAAACATAATAAAGGGGTAATATTAAATGCTTAGTGAGGGTAAAAAAAGAGAGATAAAAATCATAAGGGTATGAGAATATTATCATAACATGTGAAGATCATAAATTTAATTTCAAAGATTATAAAAAATAATCATGGAATAATTATTGGAAATTTCTAATACATTTATCATAAGGGAATATAGATCATAATCTATGAAATAATAACACCTGAATAAGAGACGAAATATTATTAATAAAAAAATAATAGAAAATACTTTCTCATGGATACCCACCAAGACCTTCATAAAATTTTATACCTCGGATAAAAACAAGTTTACTTACTTCGGGCTTGGGAAGCCCTATAGTGCACCCTCTTATATTTGGCTTGAGATTCCCTTATGTGTACCCTCTTATTTCATGATTAATATAACCACTTTTTGGGCTTGAAATTACCTCCCATGTACCATCTTATTCTGGTCTTAAGATTCCCTCTTGTTTTAGGCTTTTTCTTCCCCCTTTGAACCCTCTTATTTTGGGCTTAATATTTCCTCTTGTTTATGTGTTGGGATGCCATCCCATGTACCCTCTTGTTTAAAGCTTAATATTCCATCTTGTTTTGGGATTAGGATTCCATCCCATATACCCTCTTGGTCTTATAAAATATTTATCACAACCTAATTATTGTAGGGATATATAGGTCCTACCTGTCACATAATAAAATCATACATTATTATTTTATAAGACAACAAAATATTCATCATAAAATGATCCATAAAAAGAGATCGGGTTTACAAACATAAAATCTAAAACCATGAAATTAAATTAGTATCATTAAAATTTAATCACATAATAAGATATGGAAAATAAATATGTTTCCTAATAATTTCATTAGAGCATAACCTGTTAAAAGAAGTGGGTTCCAAAATAATATTACCCATGGATGAGAAACAAGTGACATAAACATCATGAAACAAAACATAAACCATCAAATAATGAATAAGAATGGTATTATTAGATAATGTCCCTAATAAATCTTAAATTGTTTCAATGGTTTCCATCTTATATGTGTAAATATTTTTAATGATATCATTGATCATTTCTTAAGTAAAATAACTTTTCTTGGAAATTCACTTTTTAAAACATAGCCCATATTGAAAATCATTTTCTTAAAAATCACACTTTGATAATATATAATGTAATAATTAAAATAAATAAATAAATTTCTTAAAGAAAAATATTTTCCCCTTTGAAAAATATTTTCAAATCATAAATCATTTGGGAACATTTTTCTTTGAAAATAGAGTTTGAAACACATAATGGAATCCTAGAAATCATTTAGAAATCATTTTACATTGAAAATACGTTGAAAACTTATAATAAAAGAATAAAAACATTTCTAAAACCCTTATCATTGAAAAAATATAAAAATGGATTTAAAACTATTGAAACAATATTTTTAAAGAAAAAAAAGTTTTCAAAAACATTTTTATCAAACATGGGTTTTAATGAAAAAAGATTTCAGACTTAAAGGAAAAATAATGTTATATTAAAAAAACATATTTCTTAATCATATTACGTAAAAAAGAATTGAAAATGGTACTAATATATGAATATAAAATGGATAACGAGAGGTGAATAAAATTCAACACTCTTCTTGATAGATGATACTAATATTTCATCAATGGATGCATAATCATAAACAATCCCGATAAATTCTGAGATTGAATAAATAAACAATTACCACTTCGGTAACTTTGAATCATTCTCTACATGAGATAATGAGATTAAATTAATACTAAAATATCCTGAAGGATGGTTATTCATGATATTAAAATTAAAATGGCATTATATAAACCCCATATAAACTTCTGTGCGGATAACACAACATGTTTCTCAAAGAAGGAAACTTGAGACTAAAATTACTTTATTGATTTGTAAACATTTGAATAAAAAAAATCATGAAAGATATATCATAAAAAGGATATGTCAAAATGAATAAATATATATATATATATTAATTTATATATTAATGGAAATTATATACACCATACAAAATAAATTTTTGGTTAATAAGGAATGTATCTCCCAGATGTAAAAAAGTGAGAAGAGATAACCCTTACATTAAGTCTTGAATTTTATTTTACGCATTAAAAAATCTTGAAAAGAATATATAATTTTGTTATATAACTTCTAAAAACAAATATAATTATATATCATTCCATATATGATTCACTTATGATTTTATATCACCCGTTTATTTACAATTCTAGGTTAATGCAAAGTTTTGTGTAATAATTGCTTTTTTTATCGTCTATTTTTTGATTTTTTATTCTGGACCCTATTACATAGATAATTATTTACTAATTTCATGATTTTATAAAATTATGTATATATCATATGTATTTTTTATAAATATTTAAATAATATATTAAATATGGATATATGAAATGTAAGGCAACATTCACGGAGACAGTAGGATGTACATACACATTAACACTTTTTTCATTTTCTTGTCATATTTAATGAAAAGTAAATGAAATATATATATATATATAATATAATTATAGTTATTTTATTGTGTCATATATATCATATAATTTCACTAAAACCATCCTCAATACATTAATTACAATGTGTGAATGAATCACATCGCTCAGAGGAGGCAATAGTCCACACATCCACAATTATAGTTATCATATTTATAAAAATGGAAAGCATGAGGGTAGCTGTTATATTATAGTAAAAAAAGTAGAAATAAATTCTAAATATAAAATATATAATATAAAAATAGTTTTTTCATCCTAATTCACCATCATTATAGGTGGTAAATGAAAAATGAACAACATCATTTCATTAGGCGGTGGTTCGCCACACACAAGAACGGTATATTTGATACCCATTTGATGGAAGTGAGTGTAATTGTTGGCAAAAACATTATATTAAAAAATATAATTATAGTTAGGATACTTAGTATATTATATATGTATGGAATAATAACATTTTAGGGTGTGAATAATAAAAATAAAACAAAATAGCTTGAGCAAGGATGTTACCACTTCTTTGGGTTACATCTTTAGGTTTTCATAAAATAGTTCATCGGAAGGATTTATGAAAAAATGGATGCTTATAGGTTGAAAACATATATTTTTGGAGATTATTATAGTATATTTTTGGTTAAACAAAGGGTGTTATAGTTGTGAATAAGTTGGAGGGATGAGTACCTTTTTATAGTTGCTGAGTAGCATTCTTGAATGTTTTTTAATAGGGAATTCCACCGATGATTTCCCATTTCATGTTGATAAAACAATTATTTAAATTCAATAAATTGTATTATAGGTTATAAATATGAAAATCCAATGGGTTTTGGACAAATTTATGTCATTTTGCCTTACTTTTAAGGTTTAATTGATAGTTAAGCTATCTTTTCTCTTAATCACTGTAATTATTTTAAATCACATTCACTAATATTTTTTTTAAAATATAATTTGAAATTATTAGATTTTATAAATTATTATGATTAAAAATATAGATTACATTTTTCCAAATTACAATTACATAAGCAGAATAAATTAATCTAAATTTAATCCCGTAGATGGGATGACAAAGCAGGTGTTTAATGTAAATTTTTTTTAAAAGTGTGAAATGTTTTTATATCCAATTTCATTGTGGAATTGATTTAAATGACATAAATAATATTAAATTATTTAAAATTAATATAATTTCTCATTAAAAAAATTCAATATATAATTTAACCCTCTAAATTATCTATATGAAAAATCAGTTTTGAATAAAAATTTAGTATTTTTCACTATTCATCAAAAATGAAAGTTCCCAGAAAAATACCAAACACCCACATAATGTAAATTTTGATATTAGTTCTCCAAAAAATAAAGTTTATTTATTCAAATAAAAAATATACAAGTGTCCAAATTTAGATATATAATGGGGTTTCCATTAAAAGGAGATAAAAATTAAATTTTCGATAAATATATCTTTATATTTGTAAAGTTTTATTTATTATTATATTATACATATATAATCTATTGAATGATTATAAAAAAATTATTGAATAAAAAAAACTATTTTTGAAAATATTATTGAAAAGTGATTGTTTTAATTTGTTTGAGATAAAATTGGGTTTGTACATATGAAAAATAGTCTTCTTTGAAAAGTAATTTACATTATTTTAAAGTATTTATTTAATTCATTTGTACTAATTGATAATTTTAAGATTCATTTTATATAAATGTTTAAATAATATTTTTACAATTTCAATAATTTTTTTTTTCATATTTCAGTCCAAATTTTATGTGGTAACTAAAATAATATTTTAATTATAATATTAATAGAATATTGCAGTTCTATAGATCTTTGTCTTGCATGTTACACAAACTATCGAAGGAACTATACATTGGGTGTACAAAAATCCAGAAATAGATTTTCATGTACTGCATGTTAATTTATGCATTGTGTGATTCACAAGAATAACTTGGTGTTATTTATAATTCAAGACAAACATAGTTCATTCATACAATATAACCTATATTTAGTGTTGTGAGAAAAAAATAAAAAAGATTAAATTAATTCAAAAAGCATAATTAAAAAAAGCTCAGAGTGTTTTATTATAGAACATTTTAAAAGAATTTGACCCTCTAAATAGTTCTAGGATACCAAATGATTAATTCTCAAATTTTACGTTATTAGAAATCCACATCAGAAAAATGAATACTAAAACTTATTTGAAAAAATGAAATTTGGAAACATAACAGTTACCCATGCAACTTGTAAATTGGTTTCCACAAAGGATAAAAAAGGTGGGTAATGAAAACATGAACATGGTGGAGAAATATGATTATCATGTTCTAATGGAGAGAGATGGAGAACATGGTTAGGAGAAATAAAAAAAATAACAAATCCATAATCGAATGAAGATTGAAAAAGGTCATTGATATCATAAAAAATGTTGATGAATGGAAAACCTTTTACTTCATGATCCTTTTTCCTATAGTTGAATAATTTTTATGTGATAATATAATTAATAGGTTTCAGGGAATCGTCAACCTTTTTTTTGGTTTTGACCAATTTCCACTTTATCTATTATTCTAAGAAATGAAGTTGAAATTTTTATTCTAGATGCATTAAAAAATCCCCAGATCCATAATTAGAATGATAGTTTATTTCTTCTACCTTTATTTATTTTCTTAAAAAATGGTTAGTAAAACTTATCAAATATTAAAAAATCCTCAGGTGGTGTGATAATACATTAATATATAAAACCTCATTGGAGGCATGTATTAAACCATTCCATAAATGGTCAAACATGTATCATTTTCAAATTATAATACATCATTTATTCCTTAAATAAGCTCATTTCTTATACCAAAAAATATTTCTGGGAAACATGAGTTTGTCCTTATACCAATAGAATATCAAATATTATTTTATTAATAATTAACCATTAGGTGTGATATAATCACTTAAAATATCCCTAATGTTTGAACAATAAAATTTTCATGGGTCTTAATCATTAAAAATCAAACAAATTACTTAAAATGAAAGAATTGAAGATAAGTGTGCCTTAATTATCATGATTCACTTTATCCATAGTGATTGAATAATTACCAAAATCCATGAAATTGAAACACTGATGTGTGGGAGGTTAATTTTATTAGTATTTTCATTATCCACACTATTAGGTAACTTCTTCCAATTACATAGATATACAGTTTCTTGAAGAACAGACCTTTTATAGTTTAAACATTTATTTTTCCCCTTAATAAAATTCCCTCCATGTTTCTTTCAACAATTAGTGCACAATAGAAGGCTCATATTTCTTTATCTATGGTTGTTATATTTTACTTTTAACTCCGTATTTAAATTTTCTAAAACATTTGATTGATATAAAATCGCTACATCCATTTTCACCTTGATATCACATTAGAAAACATTTTCATAGCTGATAAAGTATATTTTAGCTAAGGTATTTTATAGACATGGTTTCACGACACAAAGGAATAGATCAATTTTTCTTTCATTTTGGATGATAATACCTAAAGCGTACCTCACAATCTATGTAAAATTTTATTCTTTTCCACCCATCGATTCAACATCATTCTTCTTAAGAACATGGAATTCAATTTTCATATTTTTATGAAGAATAAACCGAAAGTAACTATTAAAAAATAGGTTTTTGAAATAATCACAATCAATGGAGTCAAATTCAACATGTCAACTCATATTTTTATTAGGATTCCACTATTTATCTTCCTCAAATTCCCAATGGTAGACTACTAGAGTGAATTTTTCATACTCCAAACACTACATAATGAAAGATATATTTCTAGTGGAACTAATAAATTTCTCTACATATAATGGGTCCTTTGAACCACTAATGGAATGTGTGAGTTTCCTTATGAAGGAGTCAACATATCTTTATTCCCAATTATTTTCATTTGGACATTTAGTTTGATTCATAGCTTCAGAAACTTGTGTGAGCACAAAAATAATGTTTTTCATTCCATTTCCCAAAACATCTAGTTTCACTAGAGGACAATTATTGTTTTTTTCATTGTATTCCTCATTAACATAGTTCCTTCGGGTTCCAACCGATTACTAAAACCAAAAATCAAAGAGTAAGAAATAATTATCATAGTGGAGAAACACATAATCTTAAAAAAGTACTTTCATTATTTATAAATCATGAAAAATTACTTTTTTTAATATATTATACCTCAATTTTATCCTAGTTGATTCATAATAATCATATATATTTAAATCCTTCATGATAGTTTATAAAGCGTTTTTGGATTCCAAAAGAATATCCCTTGAGGGTACTAAACCAGGTATATATCAATACCCATTTTCGTGCACTAGTTCCTGATATAGTCTAGCTCAATACAGTTTTTTAATGGGTTTCACTATATACATGTGTTCTAGAAAATCATCCACTTGAATTATACATAAATGTATTTATTTATAGGAATCAACTCACTATATACTTTACCAAAATTCTAAAAAAATTCCCTCAATATTAACTCATACCTAGACCTATTCATAGTGACATATCTATATAAATCCTTAGGAATATTCTTAGGGATCTCAATACATTTTTCTCGTCCTAGTTTCGAAAGGCCAACTAAACATTTCCATTAATACTAATGATAGAGACCCAGTAAAAATATACATGAATATTATATAAATTTTGTGGAATATTCAACACATTAAAAAATTACATGTCTACATACCATAATAGTTCATTGTATTTGAAAATAGAGAAAACAATATTCTTATTAGGTGAAATATATTCAATATTTCCCACACAAATCTTCTCCTTTTGAACTTATACCTAAACAATTTCTTCATAACTTGGTGAAAAGAAGCAAATAAAAGGGTGATATCAGGTGTTGAGTAAGAGTAAAAAAGGGAAATACATATGAGCATAAGGGTATGAGAACATGATCATAACATTATAATATCAAAACTTACATGTCAAAGAACATAAAAATGAATCATTACAATGTGACTAACATTTTATAAAACATGAATTATAAGGGAACCATGAGGATAATCCATAATAGAATAACATAGTAATAATATATGGATTTTGTGGCATTCAAATAGTTATATAAAATCTTATTTCATAAAAACCCATCAAGAAATTCATAACATGTTAGTTTTGAAAAAATAACTCATGTACCTACTTTGGTGTTGAGATTAACTCCCATATACTCTCTTATTTATGCAATGGGATGTTCTCCCATGTACCCCCTTATTTCTGGCTTATGATGCCCTCCTATTTTAGGTTTTTGATTCCTTCTTATATACCCTCTTTTTTAGGCTTAATATTTCATCTTGTTTTGGGATTGTTATTCGCTCCCATGCACCCACATTTTTAGGGCTTATGATAAAATATTGTTTTGGGCTTGTGATGCCCTCCCATGTACTATCTCGTTTTGGGAATAATATGCACTCTTGTTTTGGGATTGGGATTCCATTTTATGTACCCTCTAGATATCATAAATCATTTATAGTTACCTATTTCATTGGAGGGATATATAGGCCCCACTCATCAGATATTGAAATCACACATGCCTGTTCTATAAGATAACATAACATTTATCATATTATGACCCACAAAAAGGTATTAGTTTTATTATCATTAGATCATAACCCATGAAATAATATGGGTATCATTAAAATTTCATCACATCATGACATATATATAATAGTTCTATTTTCTAATCTTTTCATTAAAGAATAGCCTACGAAATAAAGTGGGTTCCAAAAGAATATAACCCGTGGAAGAGAAATGGGAATCATAAATATCATGCCATACAAATAAAAACCATTCAAGAATAAATTTGAACAGTATTCGTGGACCATTTCCCTAATAAAGAATAAATTATTTCAAAGGATTCCATATTATATGGTTATATATTTTGAAAGACCTCATGTAGCATTCCTTAAGGAAAATAATATTTCATGGAAATTTACTTGTTAAAATATAGAACATATCCAAAATCATTTTCCTAAAAAAATACTTTGAAAATACATAACATAGGGTTTAAAATCATTTAAAATATTTATTAAGGAAAATATATTTCTTCTATGAAAAATATATTTAAAATATATACTGTTTTGAAATCATTTTTTGATAATTTACTTGAAAACATATAAAAGAATTCTAAAAAACATTTTGAATTATTTGTATATTGAAAATTAATTGACAAATTATAAAGAAAACATGAAATTATTTTTAAAACATTTTTACATGAAAAAATATAAAGGGAATTGAAATTTTTTAAATAACCTTTATTAACATAAAATAATTTTGAAAACCTTTTTTTTATAAAACATGGTTTTTTAAGAACACAGATATCTGAACGAATGGAGAAATAATGTGATATTTTTATTAGAAAATTTTATTAATTTTATTAAGTAAAAAAGATTGTAAAATGGTAATAATACATAAATATATTATTTATAAAAAAAGGATAATAAAATTTACAACTGTTTTGGAGAGTTAGATCATAAGATTTCATCTATGGATGCAAAATTGTAAACAATCCTAATAAATGATGAGAGTATAGAAATAAAATATTACTACTTTTTAAACATTTACCCGTACTCTATATTACAGAATAAAACTATATGGGGATTAAAAAAATAATAAGATAAGGATATTGATGATATAACATATAAAAGGATAGTACAAAAACCTTATAAAAATGCATTGGTGTATAACATGATATGTATCTCAAATAAGAAAACCAGAGTTAGAAATTGCTTGTCAAATTTAGTAACTTTTAGATAATAAATCAAATGAAAGAAATATAATAATATGGATATTTAGATACCCATAAATTTAATCATAATAATCATATAATACACTCATGGGTAATATATACACCACACAAAAGAAATGAGTGGTGAATAAGACATGTATTGCACAAATATATGAAAGGGATATGAGAAAACACATATCATAAGCATTGAAATTATTTGTAGAAATTAAAACACAGTTTATAATAAATATATTTTTATTATTCATGTTTTATAGAATCATGAACATGGATGAAGAAGCAGTTGAATAGTTTCTGTCTCTAAATGCAACTGGAGAAGAAGCTCCTTAAATGTCGGGGAGACCATTGAGGGTGACCCTCAATGAGGAGAAATATAAAAATACTAGAAACAGGTACATAATATTATTTTGGGGTCTCAATAATGGAATGACCAATCTTGAGGAGTACATCGAGTGTTTGGACATGCTATCCTTTTGGGTCGAAGATCTTCTTATAGATGAACACAATAACCAGGTAAACAATATCTTTTAGAAATTATTTAAGGATATTAACACTGGTATGATGAATATTTACTTTAATGATTATGTTTTATATTTTTTTCATTTAACTCATGGTTGGTAACATTTTTCATAAAAGTGTTTGGTAAATAAAAATTTAATTTTCAATAATGTTAAAGCAATGTTTTGGGTAATAATCGGTTTGTTTACTGTACGTGTTTTGACTTGTTATTATTAATAATATTTCTTATATCAGGATAAAATTATTTAAAGGATGTAAAATTTTTTTTTCATATAAAATATATTCAGAATATAAATATTTACAACAATAAATAAAAGATATATATGATTTGGAATACACTATTCATGAAATGGTAGGTCGTACGCATGCATGAACATTGTTCAAAGTTTCTTTTCAAATTGAAATAAAATATAAATAAATATATAAATATAAAATATATCATAAAAGTATCATTATTAGTTCATTTTTATCATAAAATTTCACTAAAATTAACCTTAATATTTTCCATGTAATGTGTGAACAAATCACATTACTTTGAGGAGGTGGTTTTCCACATGTCCATAAACGAAGTTATCAAATTTACAAAAAATGGAAATCATAATGTTATGTGTTATATAATAAATAAAAATTCATAAATAAATCATAAATATCATATATAACGTAAAAAATAGGTTTTATATTACAATTTCTAACCATGATAGGTGGTAAGGGAAAATGAACGACATTATTTCATGAGGTGGTAGTTCGATGTACACATGAATAGTACATTATTTTCCCATTAAATAGAAGTGTGTGTAATTTTAGTTTCCAAAAATAGAATAAAAACATATAAGTTTATTTAAGATACTAATTTTGTTATATAATCATGGAATAATAAGAGCTATAGGGGTGGATAATGAAAATAAAACGAAAGTGTTTGAAGAAGGATGTTACCTCTTCTTTGGGTAACACCTTTTGGTTTGCACAACAAGGTTACATAGATGGATTTATAAGAAAAGCGAGTCTTCTATGATTATTTGGGGGATATTGGGAGATTATTTTAGCTAAGTTTGGCTATCCAAAAGAATTTATATGTGTAAATAATTGGGAGGAGTGGGTGCCTTGGTTTTAGTGGCAGAGTAGAAATCTTGTAGAATTTTGAAAATTGAATTCCACCCACGTTCATTCCATTTAAAGTGGCTCCAATAATAAAACAATTTAATAAAAATGAGGATATGGTCTAAATTTTAACATAAAATGGATTTTGGACATGTTTTTAGGTTATTTTGAAGCTTATGTTGAAGGTTTTTTCCTTTAATAAGTTAATTTTTTTCTTAATCACTGTGATTAATTTTAATCACGTTCATTAATTTTTCTGGGAAACAATAAGCTGAGATTATTAGACATTATATATTATTATGATTCCAAATTTGGAATTCATGTTTATTAATTAAAATTACTGAAGTGTAAGAAATTAATTTAAATATAATCACGTGGATGAGATGACAAAGCAGGGTCTTCAAGTAAAAATATTCAATGTTTGAAATATTTTTAAATCCAATTTCAATGTGGAATTGATTAAAATGACCAAAATTACATTAATTGATTTAAATTTTAAATAATTAAACTTTAAAAATAGTTTAAAATATAATTTAACACTATGAATTATTTATATGATAAAGAAGTTTTGAATAAAAAGTTATTCTTTTCTCACTATTCTTCAAAAATGGAAACTTCTTAGAAGAATACTAAAAATTCACACAGAGTAAAAATTGTAAATATTATTTAAAAATGAGATTTAATTTTTAAAATAGTTTTTTTAAAAAATGACTAAAATTAGATCTTAAATAGGTTCACCTTTAAAAGGAGGTAAAAATAAATTTTATAAAAATAAATCATTTTATTCATAAAATTTGATATATTATTATATTATGCCTATTAAATCTATGAGATGAGTATAAAAAAATACTTATTGAATATATAATATATAAATTTTATTTAAAACATTAATCAAATTTTTTTTTAATTTATTGAGATAAAATTTTATTTATAGATAGAAAAATTGTTTTCATAGAAAAGCAATTTTATATAATTTCAAATAGTTATTTCATTCATTTAAACTAATTTGTGACCAATGGATTCATTAAATATACATGTTTAAATATTTTTTTAATAATTATATTAATCTTATTAAAAATATCTATTCCAATGGATATGTGGTAGATATAATGATATTTTAATAACAATATTAATAGTATAATGTACTTCGGTAAAAATCAGCCTTGTAGGTCATGAAAGATATCAAAGAAACACAAAATTCTGTGTAACACAAGAACACAATGGTGTTTCATATACCACACATCAATATAAGTGTTTCATTTAGCATAATAATAACATGGTGTTGTATATAGTTCAAGCCAAACATAGTACTTTCATATTATAAAATTTATATTCTCTGTTGTGTTAAATAAAAAAATTAAAAAAAAATTAAATTAATTAGGAAAAAAATATTTTACAAAATCTCATGGTGTTACATTGGAAAAATATGTGGAAGGTTTAATCTTGTATATAGGGGCCACACTGTTGCCGTATAGTTTGTAAGACCTTGCATCCAAACTGTGTAGCCTATCTAGGTCATTAAAAATGACGAATTTCTCCCTTTTCCCACTTTGAATTTAATCCCAAATCCACCATTTTCTGTCCCACTATAGATTAAAATGATAAGGAACTTATCTTCATCCCTTTTGGATCTCATATACCAATTTTCTTTGGTGTATTTGTTGTGGAATCTTTAATAATCATCAAGTAATCCATTTCTCTCTTGATTTTTTCCTTCTTCTTATTCTTTCTCTAATGGTTTGGTTGAACTAATAAGGATTAAAAATATATATTTGTAGGTTTAATGTTGAGAGTTTTTGTATTATATGTCCTTTATAGGTTCTCATTGTGGTGTAGGTGTGTTTTCAATTAGATTCTAGAAGTTTCTATGCTTGAGGCAAGTGATCCCATGATATAACTTTATTGAATGTTTTTTGTATTTTTTATTTTCTTCCACGACATCTTATATTAATTTCTTTAATGGTGTCAAATATGTTTAGATTTTTTTTTTTGTGTTTATGGTTTTGAAAGTGGTTTAACTTAATGAAAATGTTGATTTTCATGTGTGTTATTATTGTTTAGTGTGTGTATATTAAAGAGGTGTTCTACATCCAATGTAAAATATAATTGAATAGAAAGGGAATCTGATATGACTAGGTTGTTGGAATTATACTAGTACAGCAGTCAGATCTGTGGGGAGAAGACCCAATTCCCTCATGTATGATTGATGCTATTATAAGAACTAAAAATATGATGATGATTGGAGACCACTATAACATCTGATGCATTCCCCTCTAGTGGATCATGAATGAGGATAATTTGGGTCGTGGTTTCTCTACAATATAACCAATATATGGGTTTCATATGGTCCCAAAAGTGTTAGTTCCTTTGGTTATTAACTGTGCATCTCATGCGATGATATTATTACCATCAATATACAATAATATTTAGTATTATATTAATTTAAAAGCTTGTTTTTCTTAACAATTATACCCTGAAATGTTTTCTTAAAAAGTTTTCTCACATTTTATAAAAACTTTCATGTTGACTTTTTCTTTTAATTTTATGACATATAATATCATTAGGGTGATATCTGTCTGGGAATTGGATCGCAACCTATATACATTATCGAGTGTATACATGCATTTCTATTTTTGACCCATGTAAAGGAATCATATTCTGTGGTGTTGATGTCATATTCTATTTCTAGTAGTCCACATTATTTTAGTTGTTTTTGGGGATGGAATGAGTGTTTTCCCTATTATTTCAAAGAGGTTGAGTGTTCTTGTTGGTAACCTCCCCATTTTGTTATATTTGATTTTTGTTAAAGTTGTAAATTTTATAACATGTATTAGTTTAATTTTTCTTGTTATGGATAATGTTATTGATGTGATGTATTATTATTGAGAGTTATTTATAGGAATATATCATAATTGAAATCATTTAAAAATATAAATTGTTAGTACCCATGACCTAGTTCTATCCCATGGGTATTGTGAACACCCTTCAGGCCATGTCATGGATTGGGTCGAGTGTCAGGTTGGATGGAACCCCCACTTGGTTTGTGATAGATAAGATTATTTAAAAATTTATCTGCATATTTTAAAATTGTAAATTTATAATTTCCCAATTTATCTTTTAAATAGAACTATAAAATATCAAAAAACCCTTTTTAGAAATAAATGTTTTTCCCTTTTGACTGAAAATGTAACTAATATTATTATAATGAATACGACTCTAAAAAATATAGTTAATGATTTTTAATAATAAGTCAAAATTAATTATCATAACATTATGTTGGTGGAAACAAGTGGTGTCCTATGTATGCTAGTTGAATAAAAATCAAATCCTATATAGTGTGTTTTTATAGTTTATAGTCATTTGATAAGACCACACCATGTAGTTTAACATAATGTAAAATTAAAATGTTCTATTAATTTTTATATCATTCATGACATACATATACTAGGTGAAGGATTCCTAGAAATGGCTTCCATGAAACTTATGTACGAGTGTCCCTTTCTATGTTACGTTTTTCACTGGTAATGAACCAAGATAGAGAAAGCTTATCCATAGGGAATATTTCCCCACGTAGATAATCATATCATAGTGAATATGTTCCTTTTAGAGGTAATCTCAAGGGGGATACAATATTTTGATGATGAGTAAATTATAGGAAATATCTCACTTGGATTTCTTAATTTATGGTGTATATTTCCTAATAAATATGAGAAGATCAGAAGGAATATTTAAATTTTATAATTTATTTCACTTGGAATTTAGAATCATAAAATGAGTGACTCATAGATAATATTGTCATTTTATAGGTGGTTTCCTAGGGAATATAACCTTAAGCATATGTGTGTCTCATAGTGATTAAATCTATAAAGAAGGTTTCATAAGGGATATAAACTGAAAATAGTGAGATGAGAATACACATTGGATCCCTAGATATGTATTTAGAGTATTAATGAGTTATAGGGAGGGGGTCATTAATAAATGGAATAGTGAGGGATTACAGCCAAGGGGAAGGCCCAAATATGTGTTTATTTTATTCTAATTAATGAATTGAAAAAAAAGAATATAAGCATGGGTATATTTCCCCCTAATAAATATCACATGTCTTACACATGTAATACCCATGTGACACCGGGAAACATTATGGGTATTCACAAGGATTACACATAAGCTACCCTGAAGTGCAGACATTCACTCCCCATCTACGAGTAAAAATATCAAGAAGGAAAAGTGGTTCCAAATAGAATATGACCTAATGAGTAGTGAGTGGGTATTATAAACATTATTTATTATATTCACCTCATAACAACATGCCTGAATATTTCCCCATGATATTCCACTCTTCTTATCACATTGAGTAGGCTAAGGGGACAACTATGTTATTTTGAAGTCTAAATATTGGATATAACATATCCAATGTGGGAATCATGTAATAGGATATGACTCACATGTTACAACAAGATAAGGACCCTTATTTTCATGGGGATATATCATTTAAAACCCCCTAACAGACCCATATGATATGTAAGAGAATTGGTGTATTCCTTTTTTCAAGGTAATACAAGATTAATGGAGTGAAAAATAGTGTACATAACTCATTCATGTAGTTCAAGTGGTTATGGAGGGGGTTTATTAGCACAACACTAGGTAGTGAGTAAACCAATTCTAATAAATTTTTTGAATATTTTTTAGTAAAAAATCTTATCCCATTTGATATACTTGATAGAATGGGATGCTTGAGAGTATTTCATAAGTTGTTGGAATAGACCACAACAAAAGTGGTACCCTAGAAGGGATAGATAGGAAACCTAGTTCCCTAGTGTGGGGTAGGGTGAATCAATATCCAATGTATGGGGTATGATTAAATGGTAACCCTAGCATGAGATAAGGTGAAATGGTCACCCATGTCACATGGTAAATTGGACCTGACACCATAATAATAGGCTCGGTTAATAGTTAAACCATGTATGGCATGGATGGTGAGGTTTCAAAAAATATAAATAGTATAGCGTGGATATGGATCCATAGTAATAGGAAAATTGAATTTTCCACCTTGATTATAGGTATGGTGATGTGGTCACTGTACTATAGGGTAGGGTGAAGTGATGGTCCCAGTCACAGTGGAGGGTAGATATAGTGATCTAATAGTAGGAAAGGGAGTTAGTTTCACTATTATATAGGTCTTTTTGATGGTTCACCATGTGATATTGGATAATAAGGATATGGAACCCTGTTATTGGTAGGGTTTGGTGGTAGTTTTGAGGTTAGGACTGAGTAGTAGTTTTCAATAATGTAGAGGTCTATCTTGGGTGCGTAGTGCCCTATTATATCATCAATTGAGGTGGTCCTTTTAGCTTGTCTTAGATAATATGAAACGAATAGGTTTCCCATAAAGGTTTTAATGTAATAATCCTTTGAGAAATATAATTACCCCATTTTGTGATTAATAACCTTAATTTCTCAGCTTGATTAGGCTACTTTATGAGAATTTGGAAACTGGGGCTTGTAAAGTATTATTCTCACAAGGAATCCCACTTCAAGTGTACAAGTCTCTAAAATGAGGACAAATGAGGATCTATTTATAATAAAGGATATAAAACTAGGACCCACAATTAAATCATATCGGTGCTTTTAGGCGATTGATGATATATGAAAAATGGTTGTGTGATGGTGCCTTTTCCCAAATAAACTAAGGTTAACTTAGAGTCTTTCCCTATGAAAACATCTGGGACCCATGGGAAGCGATTAAAATACAAGAATAAGTCTTTGTGTAAATTTATATTACCCTTATCAAGGATTTTTCCTTCCTTATATCATTGTTTGTATAATTTATTCAAGAAAGAGTTTTAAAAACATCCCACATAGAATTGGATATGTTTGAAAAAGGATAATCTAATTACAATGTAGATGTGACCCTTTAATGAATGATTATTTAAATGAAGTGTAATGTTACGTAGGAATGATTATGGAATATATCATGTGAAATCATCCTTATCTATCCACTGTGTATGATTGTTCTCCAAAATGTGATGTTGATGTTTTCTGATAATACTTTGGAAAATTATGTGTGTTGTCACACTCTCTACCAGCGTGAGTCATTTTCTCTTCCCTAGTTAATTATATCTCTGTTCTATTTCACCCTAACCAAGAAAAAAGGTTCTAGGTTCATGAAATGATCATATAGATCCTCTATATGTGATATTTTACCTACATGAAAGTAACTAGGTAAGTATGTCTTGTGTGGAACTACCTTGGTGTGGCACCCCGAGTGAACACATGTAGGTGAACACATTTAATTTATAAAATTTACCACTAATTGTCTTCATGTTATGATTACTTTAGCCCTTTTTTATCATCCAAATTTAAATTTATCTTATTAATAAACTGTTGAACTCATTTATAGGAACAAGATAAATCATAATTTATTCTCAATTTTGGACGCTAAAATAGATACTAGCATGAAATAAACGGTTGAATATGTTGGATTGTGTTACCATCGATAGTCTACATCTCATCAGTCAAACCTCATAACAATTCCACAAAAAATCATCAATAGTACCCATTATCTAATATACTTGATTTATATAAGTACTAGATCATATCATATTAAATCATCCTCGAATCAAACAGAAACCTAACCCACTCCTAGTTTAATAACTATAGGAATTTTATGTAGAGATAATATATCCTAAAATGGAATCACTATCCAAGAGGGGGAAGAAAATAAAACACACATGTTACATCACCATCGAGCGACTATAGAGAAGCAAACACACATATTGAAACTCTAGATGCACTACTGGATATCTATCTTCTATCACTAATACACAAAAAAACTATATGTATATGATGGAGGTTGTGAGTTGTACACTAGATATTGGTGAAACATGAATGGATATGGGCATATTGGATTCAGGGCATTGTAGGAAATTCACAGATTATATGAATCAAGTGTCCATCTCTGAATATATCTTGATATTATATATGTATGTCTATATAAACATAAACTTTATCTAGGAACTACTGAGATATTAGATCCTATAGAAAAATATATTACATATGATGGATGATGAAGTTGGAATAATTTTCTTAAACATCTTTAAGGTCTTAGAGGAATCAATTCATGGGTAAATTGTGAATATTAATCTCTATAATGGCGGATGTCACAGATAAGGAACCTTGTAAATTGGTGACATCAGAGTTGAGTATGGGTGAAAATTTTATGGTGCCTCAGGTGGATTTTCAAACTAGAAAACACACAATGTGGTTCCATTTCGTAAATAAACATGGTTTCCCAAACACATAAAGGATATGTATGGAGAAAGGATGATACAAGTAATGGGTTTTTGACATCGAACCGAACATCCCTACCTATTCATGTCCAGTAGGATTCCTAGTTAGGTGGTTGAGAGACCACCTACATACAGTACACATATCACAAAATTATGTTAGTCCAAATTCATTAGTGGCAGTGTAAATTTTTTTATAGGGGTATCCTTGTGGTTTATTAGTTCCATTTATAGTGAAAATAAAATATTAATTTTTATATATCTATAAGTTGAAGTATCTGTTACATTTTTTGGGTCTATTCAATGTGTTTTAGAGGTGGGTGGTAGTGCACTTCAAAGCGTAAAACCCCATTTGAAATGTTCACATACTAGAATAAAATTTTTTACCCTCTATCTAGGATATATAATAAATTAAGAAATTTTCATAAAAAATTAGTATATACTATGTTCGTTGAGCCTATATTCCGGGTTTAACTTATTTTCCTATGACTACCCTCTAACCAATATGATCTTTGATGATGACTATAGTTAGTATAAATATGGTCATATATGATTTCTCAAAGGGAATTCACCCTAGAATCCATGGTTGACTACAATATCATATTCGATGATGATATGGACAATCAGTTGAAATTCTAATTTCATTGCTTGTAATAGCCTATATTGGTGTCACTGACAGACATCATCAAAGAGTGATATCCTGTTATGGTATGACATCTATGGGAAATAAATCCCTATAAACCACTGAAGTTGTGAGCCAGATGATTTTTTCATAATAATTAATTTGGATTACAAATTGATATCCCCACTTTTGGATATCTTTATGCCCTTGAGGAATCCTATTAGGTAGCATTACGAGGGTAACGATAGAGTTAGACCTGGAAATATGGTGGAGGGATTCTGGGAAGCCCTATAAAACACATGATACTGATTAATTCCTATAGTATTTTAAATGTCCCCATCCATCATAATGCATCAAGAATCATGGTTGAGGTGGTAACAAGTCATGAAGACAGGATACTCTAAACCTATCAATAATAATGAGGAGATACCTCAACTAAGTTTGATAGTGTTAAGAAATAACTTAATTCAAAATACCCAAAGTAATCTTCCAGGCCTAAAGGATGATCAATTGATACATCCATAGTCTATATACGTCTAAAATAAACTTACTTCTGGAAAAAATTTCCCCAAACTATGAATATTTGGATCTTATGGATTTCTCTTCATGGTGGAATATGTCTCCCACTGCTAAGAAATTTAAAGAGATATTTTGACTTCCACTTTTATATTGACCAAATTGAGGCCAATAAATTTTTTAAGAAGGTAGAGATTCTAGTATTTTCAACTAATTATGGGGTCCTTACCACAGAGAGAAACATTTTATAGAATAACATGGTACCATATAGGGTTCATTAATTAATCCCTTAATGATGAATATAATGAATTTTTGACAACAAGGATGTATGTTAGAGGCCTTATTATTGGTAAAACTATCCATTGTCTTGAAAAAATTCAATAAAAATGCTTCTTTTCTTTTTAATGCATAGGGATAAAAAATGAAGAAGTAATTTCCACTAATTTGACTACAGGAGGCACCCTAATAGGTGATTATGGATAGACTACCCAAATAAAATAGGAGATTTCGTTTTAAGGAAAGGGATATGTGAGAAGTTGAGGAATTAATTTTATATTTACATTTTCCATACCTAGGACCCTTCCCTATGGTGGAAAGGGTGAATAATATTCCACATAATATAGTGTGTTAGTGTAATGTTTAGTCCTTTTCCGAAAATATCCTTATTGATGAAGGTGGTTAGACATCCGTGGTTCACCGTGGGTTCCTATAAAGGCATTAATGGGGTGGTTTCAAATTTGAGTCTCCCTAGTGGCTCCAATAGAATAATTATTATATGTGGTTGGGAGACCGAGTGTGTACTAGGTTCTCCATATGAATGGTATAATATGAATGGATAAACCCATGTGTGAACTCATAATTGAGTATGATGAAATCTGAGATTTCGACCAGCCTCAGGCGTTTGAGATATTGGATATTACTGCACGCATGTTGAATTGGACCCTGTAAAGGATTTTGGGAACAAATTCATAAGGTCAGGAGGATCCAACTATAAAGGATGGGATATTTTAAATATATATATATATACATTTATTTTGTGTGTGTGTATATTTGTGTGTCTGTATTTGAGTGTTGAAATAAATCGTCTTGGAACTGAATCAGGTATCTTCAATCAAGTTCCAATTGGGGAGATCCTAAAGTCCACTCAAGGGGATACATGAGATGAATTATTACCTCTTATTGATAAATGGGCTATAAATATGGGGTAGGTAGCTTCAATAACATATTATCTGACCATCACATCAAGTGTATAGTCATATGGATTAGGTATTCTCACCGAGATCAAGAAGCACACTTTATTTCACCTTACCAGCTCTCTGTTTCTTGTATGGTCTAATTGCAATTATTGATTCTATATATATAATGGATGTTCTCTTCTCAGAAATAAACATCATTATTTCCTTATATTTATTCTATAGTTTCTATAGGAATACATATGGGTGTAAGTAATCGTTTTACCACTTTTTCATCCATTCCTCTATATGTGGAGTTGATTTCAACCTTAGAATAATACATATCTATTTCTAGAAACCAGATACAACTTAATCTCCCCTTTAATGACAAGGTCCATTTCACCTTTTCATGTTGAGGTTTCCATGACCCAGGAGTAAACATGGTTGAAACTATCTAGATCACATGATGTGGAACATCAATATATCTCTAAATGTTTACCTCTATAAGAAATTATATCTTTACAAACTAGTTTGACAGATATTGTGGGAGGGTACCATGAATCACCACTTGAATTGGTAGTGGAATTATATGATAAAATATATGTTTTTACAAATGTTAAAATACTTAGGATTGTTAATTTCCCAGTCAAGGAGTTCAATGAAGCTATCATAATATAAGATTCCCAAATTGTGCAGCTAAAATAAGTGGTAATGAATTCAAAAAAGGCTATTAAGATTATATGGGTGCATTAATGAACCTATACATTTATCATTAACATTAACCTACTGAAAAATTAATTTCTTAGACCACTTGTATCTATACTTACACAACAAATGATCTTATCAGGAAATATTCCATATTTAAACTACCATTGTATATACACATTGAAGATGGGTTGTTTTGATCATAAAGAGATCAGAACGGGAGGACCTTATCATCTATTTTAGAAAAATGATCTGAATACATATCACAATCTAAAGGAGTGATAATGATACACACTAGGAGTCCATAGATATTCAATTCAAATTAGGAAAATGTGCATGGAAATATAAATGGAAGAAAGTTTATAAAATCCCCAATTGAGGACTTATATAGAAATGCACACAATATTTTCATCAGTTAACGATTTTCAGATACCAGGTGATTTATTGTCAAAACCTTCATTAAGAAATGATGGAGATCATCTGGGTGTTTGAAAAAGATAAAATTACCCAACTACCCCTTTACATGGTGGAATCAACAACATGTTAAATTAATCATCCAGATATAGTAACTCAATAAATCTCTCACCATTGGTAGGTAATGTTTGGGTAAAAAATTTCTCTAATAAAAAAATTATTCAAAAACCTCCTGTGGGAACTAAACATAATGAATGAAAGAATATAAAAGTGCCAGAGGTTGCTCAGTGATTGTAGGACCAAAGGAGTGACTTTCATTATTAAGGTGGAGAGCCAAACCTTGCCGAGGAGCCTAAGGTCGCAGATTAGGATGTGATTATAAAAAAGGAGTGAAACCATGAAATTAATATATTTTCTCAAATAATATATATAAGTCATTCAATGATAGATACATCAACATATTTATTTCTTCATTACTTTATTTAATGGATATGATAATTTTCCACTTTCTAATTTTGTTAATTTCTAATTTTTTTATATTTCCTTGAATATCATCTTAATATAACCTATGATAGTCATGATGAGTGACATGAATAATATATAATTCCAATTGAACATCATATGGAAATTTAATAATTAAATCAGGATTCAAGATACATAAGTAAAATTACCTTTATTCCTAGGTGTGTGCTAATTAAAAGGTATAAGAATGATGAATATTTTTGTGTATGTACCATCACTATTTATTTGAGTAATTTTACATTGATATGGAATATTATTTCATCCTGGAAATGTTATTATATATGGGGATATGAATTCTAAATGAAGTATTATATATACCATCAATATACACCAGAGTTATTCTACTAATATATGGAAGACGACTTCCTACTAGATGTGTGCTCATGGAAATATATATGAAATATATATATAACTATACATACAATCAATATACTTTGGATAAATATAACTCAGATATGAGATATTATTAACTCATCATGTTTAAATCCATAAATTGGTATTGATAATGAAGATTACATTGTTTAATTTGACATATGAACCTAGAGACTTCACCATTGAATATTCAACATTGGTGATCTAAACAAACATATAGTTGGAATAGTTGATTTCTATAAAAATTTACTTGGTTAAGGAAACTAGAAATAAAGGATTTAATTTTACTAGGGGCATATGGTGGACCCAGAAAATTTTATGTATCATTTATTTTTTCACAAAACATTTTCTCAAATTATAATGTGGAAGGATTAGCTAGTTGGAAGTTTTCTTTTACATAGGATGTAATTTTCAGGTTTTGTCCTGAAAATTATTACACCCATTATATTTTTTATTCCAAAACATTTCTCAGTATTGAAAGGTGAATTCCTATAAATTAGAGGATTGACCTTTTTTTTCAGATTCATTTTTTTCGACAAGGTGAGTACTATGCATCTTTCTTTGGTATATTTATAGAAATACAAGAATGAACAAAATATTTGGTATTTTTGGTTAGAGATCTATAAATACAATGTGATTAAATCTATATAGAAAAATGGGAGATGTAAACCCAATGTGAATAAAGATCCCAAGGGCACGAATGTTAAAAAACTGAATGAATGATTCAAACATTATATGTTTATAATAAAGTAACAAAAGATTACTAATGTTTAAAGTTGGATTTTTTTACCAAAAGGTGAGTATTTATATACAGTCAAATTGTTAAGATAAAAATAAAATTAAAGATTATTTTCAATTCAACAAAAATAGACAAGATCTTAGGTACGTACGTGAAGTTTAGTGTCATTATGGTTGGACCAATGGTGGCTATAGATTAATGTTAGATATAATTGAGAAAAAAGTGAAGGGTGAGTTTGGATGTATTATATGAAGGAATGTAAAAACCTAATGAAGTCTTCAGTCCCAAAATTAATTCATAAATCCTAAAAAAATTCGTCCCCTATTTATATTAGGGCATAAATGTGTCTAATACTGATTATTATAAAATAAAAAAATAATTCAAATACCTTACCCTGTTATTTCTATGGATGAAAAATTAAAAATTAATTTATAACCTAAAATAAATAACATAATAAGTATGGAATAACATTAAATGAAGAGGTTTATTATATAGACATGGTCTTCTCATCTGATGAGGATCACATTATTTATAGACAAAATCCTTCCACCTCCCGAGATCCCCATAGATTGATATTAGTATGACATCATATGAAAGGTATTCTCCTACAACTATGATGTTCTAGTACCTTTACATGATAATTATGAAGAAGGTGAGATCATTAGATCATAGATAGGTTTGATCTAGTATCTCTAAAGTTCACACCACAACACTAGCACATGATATTAATCATTTACATCACATTATTTCACATCAGATGTAATAACTTATGAATAACCATCCAAAAAAACATTTAGATCAACAGTAAAAATATTTTTGAGTATCTCTATGAGTTAAATAAAATACATATTCAATAAATAATAAAGAGTCACTAAATGTGACTTTATAGTTTTGGAAATAAATATAAATCTGTAGACACATAAGTGTAAGAATAGAGCAACCTTTAGCAACGAACGAATGATGCACCTAGCATAAATGGATTTGATGTGATATCTATCAACAAATGAATATCTATAACTATATCCTCCAATTTTCATCATATGAAAACATTAATTATCATATTTTCCCACTGATCTAGACATCGAGTGACCAAAGAATATAGAGTATATAAATTTCTTATATCCTATCCAATAATTCTTACGTATGAATTTGCGGACTAAACTGGTAAGTGAATAAATCACAGTAAATCTAATGTATGGATAAGAACATTATGTGACCCATATCTGTATAGATATATGATATATAGGTGCATCCAAAAACATCCATAGTCTTCATGAACTAGGGGTCCATAAGTCATACTCTTCATAAGAGAGTAGAAATTCAATATTGGATGAGCCCCAACCCATGAAATGATCAAAAAAATACACAATAACCCAAGTATTAACTAAGTTAGTATGTAGACTTGTGTAGGTATGGTATTATAATATAAATGTTTTAATGATAAGTATCTATCAACCCTTAGGTAATGGAGACTAAAACACGATCCATAAACCACTATTAGACCACGTAAATTTGTATGACACTCCATGTGCTATATTTTGTGGGTCATGAAATATACAAATAGAATATTATTCTTTATTTTGTATCTCATAACCATATTATATATATCTATACAAGAATACATACCACACATACCTTAATAATTATTCATATCCTATTAGACTCCATGAAGGACTTTAGTTTTGGATAACTCAATGTCATAATTTATATGTCAATTATCAATAAACTTAAAAAAATTCATATCATTATATACATATATGAGACAACATGAAATAATGAAAACTAGGGATGAACTTTTATATATTATGATAAATTTCATTTTCCTAAAACTCTGTAATGAATATCTAAAAACCCAACATATGAACCTCTATATCATGTCTTTTATGATGAACTAGAATATTAACCATATGACTACTATATTTTTTGTGTTTTTTTCAACCCTTTATACAAATAAATCCTATAAAATTCTTATCAAATCTCTATGTGAACCTTAGATAAAACTTTTCCACTGACTATTTAGTGTGTAATGTATATTATGTAAGACAATTTTCATACTTGAGTGATTTTGGAATCATATTCTCAATGTTCAAATCTTTTAACATATTCAAACATATTAAATTCACAACATAATATGTTAGGATGCAAAATTCAAACACCATAAATTAAAAACATAATATGTTATGATATCAAAATAAATTGTTTACTTAGAATTATTTCTATGTTCATCATCATTATCATTGGATCTCATTACATCAAAATTTTTATTTCAAATTCATTGAAATCATATAAATAAATACTGTATTACTTTTCCGGAACATCCTATATCCTTTTAGGAAAAATTGAAAATAATTTTTTTATCTTAAACAATGTAATAGAATACATATTTATTTACTAACCAACACAACATTATTTTAGGATAAACCGTAGTTAACATTATAATAATTACTAGCATAAATCTTATGGAAATTCTTATATTCAAATTCTTATAATAACTAAATGTAACTTTTTACATTTTTCATTACTATAACATATCCTAAAGCTCTTTTTTGGATTTTATATGAAAAAATAGTATTTAGTTCATGTAATGTTTTATGAAAAATCATGTTAAATTAATCACGATAATTAAATGTAACTATTTATATTTTTCTTTGACGTTATATATTCTATAGTCTTTAGTATGTCATATAAATAGAACATTAATCATATACTGGTATAATTCCTTATTCCTGAAAATTGAACTTATCTAAGTCCAAATATACTCCCACAAGCTCATTAGACACTATATTATAATATAATATTCTTCTTTGATATGAAAGGCAATTAGAATAATGAAATAAAACCTTTTTCCTCCTAGTAGTATCATTTAAGAAATTATCTATTATATCCATATAATATATGGAATTATATTTTTTTGAAGAATGTTTCTTGAAAGGATTATATTTATTTATAATATTGAACTAATTGGTGGATGAATCATACCACTTCAGATTTTAATTAATTCTAGATAAAGATATTTATGATTATTTTCTTAAAAAAAGTATGTTATATAATTAGTTTAAACATAAACCAAATATATAAGAAGTCATCTAAAATTCATTTCACAAAAACTTTTTGTTATTGGATCAATTTTATGATCATTAAATAAAATGAGATAAACACACATATCCTTTAATTAGATTAATTCAGGTTTGATACATACATTTTCATTCAAAGTTGAATTAGTAACTCTTTATGTCATAGAATTAATGTTAACTACAATTTCAATATTTTTTTTTATTTTGACCAAATGAATATTTACAAAATTTTAAAAATATACATTAGATATCACATATACATCAAAAATAAGGAATTTATTTCTATAACATCTATACCTAAGATGGTCATTCAATGGAAGTTCCAAAACATATTCAAGTATATTTTTGATATTCTAATAATATTGATGTGTTTAATTTTCTTCCGAACAAACCTAGGTTTCAATTCCTTTAGCCTGAATCTTAAACAATCATCATTGAACACATTGAATTTTTTTCTTCTTATTTGAAATTTTACACAATAGAACATTTATACACTTTATTACTACCTTGGAATAATATTTCAAGTTCATAAATCCTCAAATATTTGAGAATACCTGGAAACCTTTACTTGAAATCAATAATATTGTTGGAATATTTTCTTAAAAGAAAAAATGATGATTTTTTTAACATGAATATACCATTAAAGTATAAATTGGATAATTTTGAAAAATTAAATAATTCCGAAACACACATATTATGTAATTTAACTAACCATTTTTCATATTCTCTTCTAAGTGGAAGATATGAAAATCCATATCTTATTAAATATTCATCTAAACCTAGAGCATCCATTAATATTGAAACTCCCTTTATCTGTTACTTGATTCATCAAACAATAATCCCTTTTAAACGTTTTATGTCCTATATATCTACAACACCTATGGAACAAATATTTAGCATCACATATTTTTTAGAATATTATAATTGAATTCCATAACATTTATATCTGGAATATACCTTCCATTAAAATAATTTAAACATTTAAGATAATCAAGGAAAATTATTCACCAATGGAATTAAATCCTACAATAAATACATTTTACTTGCTTATTCTTTCATAGGTTGATAGCTATAGTAGGCTCTCCATGATTTCTTTTCTACAACTTTGAAAAAAAACATTTATTTTTCTCATTCTATATCATCAACATTGTACTTGAGGATAAAGATTACACATAGCGAACCAATATGGGGTTTAATCTAACCAAGACCCTAACATGGCTCACTATATAACTCATTGGATATCCCTGATCCCAATGGTTGGAAAATAGTTCTGTAGCGTCATAGACCTTCATTGTGAATTATTTATACCTTATATAATACTATAAATATGTAGTTGAAAAAATGGAATAAACAAACCAAGATAGATAAAAGTAAAAATAAAAATCTAAAATGTAATATACAAAAAATAAAAAAATAAGACAATATTTATACAAGATACAAATAATGGAAATGTGTAGGATCCGTAATGGAATTTAGTGAATGATACCATGAGTGGGGTGGGGGAGGGGTGGTTTAAGGTTTGAAGTTCATTAATGATTCTAAACATACACATGAAATTATTACAATCCTATTTGATCATGACCTCACTTATTAGTAGGGCCACACTTGTGTTCAATTGTTAAGTAATGATCTAATAAATTAGAAATATTAGCATAGACATATTCATATAACAACGATGATTTATCAATAAATTAGTAAGGATTAATATCTTATATAAAATATGAAAAGGTGGAACAAAATATGAATAATTTTATATTGACTACTCTCACTAGTTTATGTCCAAGTAGCACACATTGATTTTTCTTCGATGTTCAAAAATTCTCTAATAATATTTTAGTGGTGAATTTAGACTGGTTCATTCCTATTACTAGGCTCAATATCCATTCATGATTTAGGTTCATCTCAGTATCACACAAGGGTCATCCCTCTTTTACACTCCTTTTTATCACTTCTTTTGCAAGGAATTAATTTTATCACAATAGGAAAAGGAAAATATCACTATATGATAGTTGTAAAATTGAATATTTCTTGTTAATAATCACCCTACTATTCGACAAAATGTTTTTTAAAATCAGCAATGTAGTATCCTCACATTCCTTATTTAACTAGTCTTTAAGGAATATTGACTTTCTTTTTAAATGATTACAATGAGTGTAAATCACATTTTTACTATTCTCCTGATGTGAGTTCCCAATATTGACATTCCTAAAGAAATTTAGTACCTTTGGAAAAATTATCATTATTGAAAATTTTTAATTTTTTGAAACATTAAAATCCTTCCTAAAACAATACACTTCTATAAAACTCACATTATTTTTTAAATCTTGATAAATAGTCATGAAACTTATTTAGTTTTACTTACCCAAGCCATTTCTTCATAGAACATATGTTTAACTAAACAATTCACACAAGAAAAACCTTTACAAAATTATTTTGAGAATTCCTATCCTATATATCCTCAATGATTCTAGATTATTCAAATGTGAGGATTATTCTCATATTTTTAGAATCTTCTCACCCTTAATCAATAATTCACACATTCCATTAACCCATTATAATTCTCTCCATTCTGATCAAGTAAATAACTTTCATTAGGAAGTTTCTAGGAATATATTTATTAAACCCACCTTACAAAAAGTATGAAATATTCACATATATTATCTAGTTTTTCAAACTTCAATTATTTGAAAATACATTTATTATGTAACTCCTTCACACAACTACACCTTTAAAAACTCTCAACACATTTTTAAAAACCATTCCTTTACCATATATGAAAAAGTATTCTTCAAAACTACACTATTCGAAAAATTATGAAACTCATTCTACCTTGTTTTCAACTTTTATTAAAATAATTTTCTATTTTTCTTGAGGTATTTTCGAATCACCATGTTTTATGAACTTCAAATATTTATGTGTATTTTTTCCTTGTTCTATTTTCACATGTCAAATCCCTATATTCACTAAAACACTTCCGAACCCCTTCATTTGTGAATAAATATATGTATTAGTTTTCCTTGTAATTTTCATGAATTTTTCATGATGTAGATCTATTTAGGTGATCCTCTTTCATTTATATCCTCAAAAAATTTCTTATTATGATCATGAATGTCATTTTAGGATCAAAAATTGCTCTGTATAGTTTTTAAATTTCACATTATTGATAAAAATGTTATCTCATGCAACTATTGACATGGTGAATAATAAACAAAATTCTCCAAAACACCTTTTAATGGTAAAAACTACACCCAAAACAGCAACACATCATATTTTTATTGACATTATTGAAAGTGAATCCAACACATAACCCTTGGAAACCTCAATCATCCTTAGTGTCCAATAATCTTCCCTTTGGATTTGATGTCAAATATTTCATGAACTATTTACCTCTACCTGGATTACACCTGAAAAACCATTTTTTATACCGACTATCCATAAATAACAATACCAATTATTAATTTCTTTTTGAGATCAATATGAACTATTTCACTATGTATGGCATATGAGAAGACAACTTCCTCAACCCCATTGGTAAACCACTTTCAACAAAAACTCATTTTATTTATTTATATTCATTGAATTAATATCTTCATCATTTTCAAATTTATAGCCTTTACTAAATACACCCCTCTGGAGGGATGGGTATGAAAACAAACTTATTTATGATCATTTCTATACAAAATAGAATTTTCACTTAGTTTCATGATCCTTTATTATATCCGTTTGACATCAAATCCAATGTATACATTGTACCATTTGAACCAAACATATTACTTTTGGTAAATTATCATCTCCCCATATTTTATTAATTTCATGAAATATTATATTAAAACCATCAATACCATTTATACTAGGAATTCTATCCTTGAATTATGTCCCCTTTATCAATGTTGTGCATTGGGGCATTTCTACCAATACCCCTTTTTTCAGCATAGTCCATGACTTTTATAAAGATATATAATTATCTTAATATGAATTGTTACTCTTTAACTTGTATGACCCGTAAGTTATACCCAAAAATGAATACTGGTTTGAGATACCTCTCTATCTCAATAAAAATTTTTAATTTGTAACTACTATTAACATGATTTTCAATGTGTGAACTTTCCACTAGTATTGATCCATCAACAATAACCCCAAGAATTATGGGTTGGGACATGATGTGGGAAATAATATATCAATTTAATAACATCATCACTATCTATTTCACTCAATTACCTTGATATATGTCAAGTATCCAATGAAGTTCATTTTCATTCATTTTAATTCTTTCATATTTTATCTTAAAATCTATTAACTATACAGAAATATTTTTTAAAATAATATAAAATATACTTCATTTAAACATGATTGATGATTCTATTCATCAAATTTTTATCGATAGAAAATATTTAAATGATAACACATTTTTTCATCTTTTGAGACCACTTCCAAAACAATTCTTAGTATCTGATTTTTTCTCTCATCCACAAGGTGTCTTTATTTTTTTATAGGGAGATAATATATTATATTTTGATCTCAAAACACTAACTAAATTTCACATATTTATCATAAAATGTAAATTCAATGTTCAATAAGAGTGTTATCCATCTTTATTAGCTCTTGAAATCCTGAGAGAAGTCATATGATACCACATGTCAGATCAAAAATAAATAAATTATAGTAACACATTTTATTTATAGTTCCCTATTTTTCTATCACAAATATATAAATATAAAGAGATCATGTTCCCTTGGTATTAGTGATTTATGGATCTTGATACCACTTATAATCAATTTAAATATTAACATTCAACTCCTAAAAAATCATTATGATTCTTCATTACTGTTATGAATCTTATTATTTTCATATTCATTATGAATAAAGATATATAAAAATTTATTATTGAACTAATTTGAATCATTTGGAACTCTGTTTGACATCATATCATCATATTTCATCATTTTATTCAACTTCAGGAATGAAAATATTTCATATAAAACCAAAAAATGTTCAATTATAGTCAAAATAATTTAAACATGTATGGAGAGGTGATGATTCAATTTCTCAAGTTGAAGAATGAAACTGGTCTTTGGGGACTACACAACCAGAATCACTCATTCCTTTTACCCTTTTAATATCTGAGGAAAATCATTTCATTACCTCATTGAGTTCTTCTCTATCTTAATCACACTTCATGGTAAGCTTCTTTAGTTCCACATATGCATGTATCAATTGAGTGAATGCCCATATAAAACATAATTTGAGATGTTTTATTTAGACTTCTCCACTCAGGGATTGGGAAAATTATTATTTTTATCTTCCCAATCATAAACTCTTCTTCATTGGGTATTGTTGGCCACATGGATCTTCTAACATGTTACCGATTGAATCCATATACTTCATAATTTCTTGATACTATATTTATCCCCACTAGATTTATAACATATATGTACCATTTCTTGTGTCAATATTTCTCTTTTATATGAGTGAATTTTGGAGTCCTTTATTTTTTTCAAATAGTATTGTTTCCATTCCACAAAACCTTGTTTTTAGATCCTTATTAGGATATTCTTTTAATATCATTATTTTATAGTTCCATTGGAACTACTATAGTTCTTTTTTTCTTTTATTTATGTCATATTCCAATAATCTATTTAGAAATCCCAAGTGTCGGCTATTTTTTATAGAAAATAGAGCAACCTCATATGTTTTATTCCATCACGAATCCTTTATTATTCACTCATCTACATTTCTCAATGAAATATAATCTTCTTTATTTTCCTCAAGATTTATATTAAATATTTCTAAGAGTGATGTTGTGACCATAATGATACTGGTTTTTGGTGCACATTTTTTTAAGTTGTATTATTCTATTCTAGAGTGGTAATTTTTTTCTATAAACAAACGATAAATTTTTATGTGATTTTTTTATTATTCAATGGAATGAAATATTATTATAAAAAAAATTTTGTCCCAATTTTTTTGGAATTCCCAGAAAAATAAACCAGGTTATCACAAATAAAGAATCTCCCTGAAAAAATAAACCTTTTATAGTCACTCTTTGATTGAGATGTTGTTTCAGTAGATTTAGATCTAACTTTTAAACCCATGGTATTCTAGGAAGACACTAAAGGTATACCCCATGATTCCAAAATAACATCACTTCAAGGATCACTTCATCAGAGTGTTATCTCTTTCACGTTTAGGAATATTGTTTTTGTTACATCTAACTCTGTATTTTCAAAAACATTTACTCCACTGGTTGATTTTCCCATTGGATGAAATTTATTTTTCTATTTTATGGTCATTTTATTTTAAGATAATTGATTTTCCCATACTTCTTATTTAATTTGGAATTCATGTTCATTTAGAATGATCTAATTATTTCCCATATTTTCACCACTCTTGTAGTTGTGGTTTGACATTGATAATGACTTCTTTTATCTCATTATATATGGATATATTCTTTTCCACATCATGTGAGTGTTTATCAAGTGAATCACTTTGACTTTTAATATTTTCATCCATCATTACAATTTCATCATTATAGTGCACCATCACTTACCACATTTTATGGTTATCCTCAACCAAGACTTATGTATGTACACATCATTTATTCTTTATATCCCTCAGAGTTTGGTCCTCCTTTATGAAAACGCTACTCTTTATTACAAGTTTAATTCATGATTTATTATATAGAAATAGAAATAATATAACCAGATTATTGGGAATTCTAGTGTCATTGGTAAGTAGGTACATTACATGACAAATTAAAATAGTGAATACATAATCATTATTGAAAACTTATTTTACATGACCATATTATCCCTTTGAACTTAATACTACATGGGATAGATTGTGGACATACATTAGAAGGGGTGAGATATAAAGACCAGTAAGGGAATCTGAATATTAAAAAATGATGAAGGTATAACAATTTATACAATAGACATATCAATCAAACATAAAAAGGGTGAGAATAATAAACATGAAAAATGAAACATGATATAGCATGATAACATAAAGGAAACATTGGAAATGTGGATTCACCTAAGAAATTGCATCATAAACATATGTCAAGGATAAAACACCAAGAAATACTATATTTAAAAGTAATTTTATGGATTGGGATCACTCTCTAACCCCTTTAAGGACGTATCATGACACAAAAACACAACCAAATGCATTAGGGCACTATATAATCCTAGGTGCACGCTTCACATTCATATCAATCACATGCGTAAGTGTACCAAAAAATTCCTACAACAAAGAATTATTTTCCATTAAATTTAATTATATGATTAAATACTACGGAATACATATATGAAATAACCCAATAAAATAGTTATGTGTTTATAAAGGCGAACAACCATGATTGAAAATGGATATTTGTATTCACTACACATTTGTTTGATAAGTAAATTTGGGGTGAACTATTGGTAGCATAAAGAAAGAGTAAAAATGTTCACAAGGTGATTAATGATATAGAAAGGGGTTTCTCATCATTTAGGGATTAGAGGGGAATTAAGGGGAATATAATAGAACTTTTCCAAACATTATAAAATATAGATAAATGGAATTAGATAATAAAGATGCTTGAATAAATAGGAGAAGGAGTGGATACCAAACTAAATATCAGCATGGTAATAGATGTACATAATGGTTAATGGAAGGGATTAATTAGAGTGAAAGGGGTATCTCATAATTTAGACATATAATAAAAAACTAATTGGGATATTGAAGAACTTATCCAAATACTAACTAATGGAAGTTAAGAGTCATAACATAAATGAGGCGCTTGAATGGAAATGAGATGAGATAAATCCATTACCTTGAGAGTGCAATTCAAAATTATTGGAAGGGGATTCCCAAGAGCTTGATGTCACCTTGGGAGGACTATAGGGAGAAGATGTAAAAGTAGGTACATTATAAAATGTTTCTTATTAATGATAAATGAGAGATTAAGTTGGTCTATGAAGGAAATGAGTGGGGTATTATTTTTTATTTCTCACACATATGTTTTAGATTCTATACAATAGAATAACCAAAACCTCAAACCATCCCATGGGGTTTTACAATGGTTTCAAAAAAATAGAGGTGATTTTATTTATTTTTTAATTCAATATGTTTCAATTATTAGAATATTACCCTTTTGAGGTGTAAGTGAGTCATGTACTTAAAGAAATTATTTTAAAGCCTGAAGACATTATATAGGTTTTAGAGGATTCAAAAAAGATTTATTAAATTAATCAAATAAACATCAAATAATATAATATTAAATTTTAAACGTATATTTATTCATGGATACCTTTAATAGTTTTTATTAAATCTCTTTTGTGTCCTTATGATTTCATAATATGCACCATATATTTATACAATAACTATTTTGTACCTGAAAATTTGACTATCTCAGAAAATGTTGAAAAATTCACCATTGGACAATTCCAACATTAATTTTCAAAAAAATATTATTTTATTAAAATAATTTTATAAATGTGTGAATTTTTACTTATAAAATAATAATAAATATTTATTGAAAAATTATAGTGTTTTGACAATACCAATTTTTTAACACTTATAAAAATTACACTTGACATCATAAAAATTATATAATCGTCAATATTTAATAAATAATTATTTAATAATCATATTTTTAAAAATTATTTTTTAAATAAAAAATCAATTAATTCATCAAAATAATTTCCTTGATTGAATTTGAATATTTCAAAAAAATATCTTTTATTACTGTATCAAAATTAAAATCATTTATAAATAAAAATAATTAGATGAAATTATATCCATTACTCTGTTTGAAATATAACATAAAAATTCATATCATTATGGTAATGATATATATCCCTTTATTACACCGGAATATTTATTAAGGGTGGGGTTCATGATGATGAGACTTTTATGGGGAAGTTAAATGTACATGGTTTGGGTTGTGATCTTTATGAGATTAAGCATATCCCAAAAATGGATTCACTCATGCATAGATTATTGGCATTCATCTTGGGATTTGTCAAGGGAAAATACAATTTATTCAACATACCCTAGAAGCTCAAAAAAATGAGATTTATAGGGTAAAATCTTATAATGCCCCAATATTATAAAGTAAGGACACTATGTTTGATAGTCACTCTGACACATACAAAAAGGGTGTAGAGGAATATAATATATCAAGACGTCACAAAAATAATTAATATTTTAAATTAAATTAAATCTAGAATATAGATCTCAGGGAAGAAAAACACTATGTTAGGTTTTTTGTATACGATTGAACAACCTTGATCGATTACTTTCCTTATATGCAACATAGAGTTTTACAAAGTACCAATATATTATTAAAAAAATTATTATTTAATATAACTAGAAACAACTTTGACATTCAATTATAGGTTATTAATTGTTTAAAATAAATTTATATAGTTTAAAAAAATATAAAATGAATTCATTGCTTACAAATTATTTAGAAATTAATATAGGAACCAATTGAATATAATGAGAATGATTTTATAGGAATCTATATTTATGTTAAAAAAGATGTTTTATATGAATAAATTAAATTAATTAAAATTAGTGAGTTATATTAATTTAATATATATATATATATATAAATTTTAAATATTCAATCAAATATTTTTGACATTAATATAATAGATTTGATAAGTAGAAGATTAGAACAAACCCAATATTTCCCATAAAACCTATATTTCATATAAAGGAAATTTTACTTGAATTTAATGGAAAAAATATTTTAAATAAAAATTTGGAACTTATATTGATTTAATTTGAAAAAATAAAATTCATTTTGTAGAGGAAAACAAAAAGTTAGGGTAGGGTTAAATTTTTTTATTTTTTTGGTGATGTTTCATTTTCAGACGACTTGTGAAAAATACTAAATTTTTATTTTAAAACATCTTTTTCATAAAAATTTATTTATAAAGATTAATTTTATTTAAAATTATATTTAAAGTCACATTATATTAATTTTAAGAAAGTTAATCTAATTTATGCCATTTGAAATCACTGTCACTTTGAAAATGGATATAAAAACACCTCAAACATTTGAACATTTTACATTAAAAACTTATTTTGTCATCCTGTCTACATGATTAAATATAAAATTATTTCTTCCACATGTATTATTAGAATTCGAGAAAATTGATTCAATAATTTTAAGTATAATAATTTTTTTATAATAATTTCAGGTTATTTTTTTACCAAAAATATTAGGGAATGTAATTAAAATTAAATTAATTAAATTAAGAGACAAATTAGAATAACAAGGGACTAAACCTAAAACCTAAGGGAGAAAATGAAAGAGAAACATTTTCAATTGGATTTAATATTTTTTCATTATTTTAGGCACTTTTAATAAGAAAAACTTGGGTGGAATTATCTTTTAAAAAATTTATATAAATATAACTCCACCTCCACTATAAAAAATAACTCACACCTCCTTGTTCTTCAAATATCCCAAGAAACTATTTCTAGACCAAGATCATCTCAAATATATCCTTAAAATCCATTCCCTCATCTTATAATCCTCATCTTGGGTAAAAATACATCCTTGTAATCCTTTTGGTGCAAACCAAAAGGAGTTACCGAAAGAATAGGTAACATCTAACCTCTAACTCTTGTGCATTACTTTCATTCTGCACACCCTAAAATATTATTATTACATGAATATATAATAAAAATAGTTTCCTCAATATAATTATATGTTTTTATTTTATTTTTATAACCTACACTTACACACACTTCCATCCAATTGGTAACGAACTTACATCATATGTGTACGGTGAACTACCACCTCACCAAATGATGTCGCCTCTCATGGTTTAAAATTATGATGGAAATAATTATTATATATGATATATATAATATATATAATTTGTTTTTTCTTTTTTAATTATTATATCGCATCCCATTATTCTTTTGAATTTGTTTAAATATTATAACATCATTTATGGAAGTGTGGACTACCGCATCCTCAAAGATATGTGATTCGTTCACACTATACATAGAATGTATAAAAGAAGGTATTAATAAAACTATATTACATATATGTACTAAATTTTGTACTGTAATTATAATATTCATATATATATATATATAATTTACTTTTTAATCAATTAATAATAAAAATAAATCATTGCAGCGTTCATTCATATGTACGACCTACCGTTTCCATGAACGGTGCATTATTTTCTTATCTCCAAACTTTATATATTATTATAAATAAATTATACTGAATATATATGATATTTAAATCTTGGATTAAATTATGGAGATGATTAATTTAAGATCTAATTAATACAAACAATAAGTAACAAGTCAAATCATTCTTGAAATCTAGATAATTATCACCTCAAATAGTGAGAATAAAGAACAATTGTTAAAAAAGGTAATAAGATATTATAAGAGGACCATATATGATTTAATTAATATTAATGTGGTTCTAGAATAATTTATTAACATGCTTAAAACCATTTTATTTGAATGTAATGGATGTTCACCCAAAATGAAACACAAGGATAGGTATTTTCATCTACGTTTTTACATCCGTTAGATAAATGTTAGATTCACCACTTTCATCATTTGTGTAGTGTAACTACTTTCCATTATGACGTATTATAAATTTAATTTATTTATATTATTTTTATTTTGTGTATTTATTTTAATTATTTTTTTAAGGATAGTTTAATTATATTTTACTAAGTGTTAAATAATTTCATAACCATATTCATTTTCATTATGTTAAATTACTTTCTTATTGTCATTAATATTCCCAGATTATGTGTGTAATAACTTTTTAATATATATTATTTTATTTCCACTTTATTTTTGTGTATTTAAATTTGACACACATAATATATTCACTAATTTATTCTCACATCAATGTTATGTCATTTTTAAGGGTTTATATAAAAATATCATTTTGATCATGATTGTTTACACTTGAATTTCGTTAAAAGGATATTATTTGATCATTTTCAAATAAATACTTTCATTTTCTTCTAATATGGTTATTCATAAACGTTTCTGAGTCATAGTACAAATTTTCCATTATTTGGTTCCCAAAATGTTTTATAATTTTTTAAAGAAAACCCAACTTCTTTTCCCACTTTAGTCGGATTAATTGTTCTCTTCTAAAAATCCAGTTTTCTAAAAAATATTTAAAAACTATTTTAACATTTCCAAATGATTTATTAAACAAAATGTTAATATTTTTGTGTTTAATTTATTTTTCAGAAAGATCCTATTGAATCTTTTTAAACAGGGAAGTTTTCCAACCTTTTAGTCTGAAAAAAATATTCATTTTAGATTATATGACTTGTATGGATTTACCGTAGTCGTTTTTATGAAGCTTCATTTTCATGTTTTAAAGGATATTTTTAATTTTTTTTCATAAGTAATTGTCAAATTGGTTTAAAAAAATTATATTTTCTTCAAAAATGTTTTAGAAATATCTTTTTATACTATTTCTTATCATCAACAACAACTTCCCATTATTTTTTCCGCCATTTGAGATATGTTGTATTAATGTCATCTTTATTATTCCTCTATATGGTTTATTATTTCATTGAACAAGTATTGTATTGAAATTCACTACCTTAATTCCTTTTAGTCTCTTGGATATATTTATTTTCTTATGATCATTTCACATTAAAATTCCCCTAATTATCCATATCATTTAGCATGGATATGTTTTTTTACCTAAACCATAAATCATTTTTACATATGGTGTTTACATAGAAAATTTATATCTTGAATATTCTTATTCTCATGATATTCTATGTTTAATTGAATTCATGGAGAAATATGATTCAAATTTTTTAGTGTGGTATGGGACACTTTGGAATGTTTATGGATTATTTTGATTAAGAACATGTTAATAATATTTTAATGGTGTCTGAATCCATCAACGTCGACAACAATTGTTGTTAGTAATTCTCCATGAAATAAATATTGATAAATTCCTATATTCTTCTCCATATAGATATTTTTAAGGAACATTGTTAAATTGATTATCGGATAGATGAGGAATGCTTTGGATTATTAAGAAACAGGTGGGGTTTAGTTATAGATATTTTTTTGGTGCTTCTATAGTCTCATGGGACTAGTTTATTAGCTAACCATAGATAATTGTTTTACTCAATATGCTAAAGAATATTGTGAATGTTATTTAAGGTAAAGGTATCAAATACTTATGAAACATGGCATCTAATAATTATCCATTTCCATCATTTTGATTAAGAATTTATTTATACATGAGATATTGCATTAATAAATATATGAATTTATTTAATTATCATCTCATTGATTAAATGAAATGTGTTTTAGTTATTTAACTTTCCATATTGTTGAGACACATCTTTCTAAATTTACTGATTATATGATAGATGTCTTCAATTATTAACTTTCGATATTTAATATTCTCATTTTTTTCAAATTTTATTTTTCTATACATTATCATTACTGAGCATTCAAGATCAACCTTATTTTATATATATTCCATAGCAATCATAAAGGTTTACTTAGAAAGATATGAATAGACACTCTATATGGAATACTGATATTATTACGCTCTAAGAAAAAATGAAATATTATGTTTTAATTAGTGTATTTATTTGTAATCGAAGACTAATGTATGTATTTGTTTTACCAATACAACTAAACTATTTGGTCCTTTAGGATTTAATAATTTGTAATCGTGCTAATGTAATGGTTTTAGGAAACCAGCTCTAGGAATTGTGGGGTTAGGTCAATATAGTTGGTATTAGATGAAGCTTAGTAGTAGACATAGGAACTAGATTTAAGAAAACATGTATTAGAGAAAGTAACCCTAAGGTAGAATTTGAGGATAAGTATAAAAGAACATCCTCACATTTTAGTAATGTAGGAATTATGTGGGAATTCTTAGGAAGACATACATATATAGATAGTACAAGTAGACATGGTTCTAGAACAGATATTCCTTGGGATGGAAACTCTAACAAGGTATGTTGGGCCAGACTCGTCGTAACCTCGTACATGATAACAGACCTTTAAACGCACCTGGTTTGACACTCTTTGGGGATATTTATAGGATAATTATTATTTTATTTACCAAACAATGTGGATGATTTAAAAAATTCTGAAAATAAATATCCAGGTTTTAAGTGAAGGTGTTTTAGATTGAAAATACTGTTTCCAAATATATAAATACTAAAAAAATTATATGTTTTTTATAATATTACAATTGATTCTCACACTATGGTTTATGGTTTTAGAAAACTTCCTATTATAAATGATAAAAAATTGACCATTTATGGCCTATGTGGAAATAAATGGATTAATTATTGGTGTTTTAGGGTTATATTTAAAACCTAATTTAAAATGATATTTAGTGATTAACAATGTTCCATGGATTTCAATAATTTTTTTAGATATTATATTAATATGATTTTATAAAATGAAAACTTTTATTCTAGGTGACAACCCATAAAATATGGGAACGACATTGGACTGGAACCCATGATCAAAGGATGATAAGGGCTACGCGCCTACTACTGGCCTATACGATGTCATTACTAAATTATCTTTCTTTTAGTTAAAAAATATGAAAAATAAAAACTAATAGTCGTCTATCATAAATATTTATGAGTTTTAAGGATTAATTTATTAACCATATTAGTTTTTTAAAATAGTTAGATACAAAAGTAATTAATTGTTTTATGGACTGTAGGATCTGAAAAATATAAAATTTAGTACTTCAGGAATCAACAACAATATTTGGATATACATTTCTTAAATTAATGGATTAATTCAAAATTGATCAAAGCACAACCAAATGAGGATATTTTATTTTTTAAAAAATATGAAATATGTATATTTTCACACATTGTTAGGATATAAAAGTAATTACTCATTATTAGGAAAATGATCAAAAAAGATAAAATATTTTTTTTCAAAATACCTTTATTTTTTTTGAACTGATGGTTTTTTAAATTGTAATTGATTTATGGATTTGAGGACCTCAAATTTATATTTATATTCATTTTTTTTGTGATGGATGACCCCAAGAAATCTCTATAAATATTTATGCTTCTCCTCCATGTATGTATCACTATTTTCCTATACTGTTTTTATACATAGACACTTATTTATATTATAGTCTATGTGACCTTAGTACTTCCCATTGTTTTTTTATAGAGGATTTTTTATGAACCTTTCTCAGGATGTTGGTTTTATATATATAAAATATCAAACAATTTACTACCAATGTCATGGATAAATTTCAAGGACAAAATTTTATTATTATTTGGAGAATTTAATTCCTAAAATTAAAATGTAAGAAAATTGTATTTAAGAGTTTAAAGAACACACAACATCAAGTGAAAATAAGAATATAACATCCTGATACTTTACGATATAATTACTATTTTTAAATAAATTCAATATAGGATATATATTTTTATGCACACAATAAATAACTTATCTTTTCTTACACACAATAATGACCTTGTTCTATATCTTTCATTACATGAAAGATCATGTTTTTCTAAGAAAAAATATATTATTAAAAATAATATTATTTAATATAATATGATATATCCGGAATTTAAATTACATATTATGAATAGTATTAACTAAATTATAAAAATATATGGTTTACAAAATTATAAAAATAATTAATTTCTAAATAATTTTTTATAAATTAATATATCAACCCATTTAATATAATTGGAATGTTTTTGTAGAAAACTATTTTTATTCTCAGAATGTCGTTTTGACATAAAAAAATTAATTATTTAAAATTAGTGAGTGATATTAATTTAATATACATATATATATAATATTCAATCAAATAATTTTTACATTCATACAATAGATTTGGCAAGCATAATATAAGAACAATCCCAATATTTTGCATAAGAATCTATATTTTTATAAACAAAATTTTCCCACCTTTTATTGAATAACATAGTTTAAATGTCCTTTTTGGTAGTTTTATAGATTTAATATGAAAAGTAAACATAATTTTTGAAATAAAAAAATACAAAGTAGGTTATGATGATTTTTTTAATGAAGTTTTAGTTTTTGATGAATAGTAAAAAATAATGAATTGTAATTCAAAACATCTTTTTCATATAGTTTATCTATAATGTTAAATTAAATTTTTAATTGTTTTAAATGTCACATTATATCTGTTATAAAAATAATAATTCAATTTAGTTAATTTGAGCCAATTTCACTTTTATATTTCATCTAAAAACACCTCAAAATTTTGAACAGTTATCTAAAAAAACTCACTTTGTCATCCTGTCTGTGGGATTATGTATAAATTAATTTTTAAAACTTATTTTATTAGAATTAGGAAAAATGGATTCAATATTTGGAATAAAACAAATTTATAATATCTAATAAAGTTAAATTAGTTTTTTATGGAAAATATTAGATAAGGTAATTTTTATTAATTATACTAATTAAGAGAAAAATTTGCATAATAATGGTCCAAACCTTAAAAATAATGGCCAAACATTCCTTGAAACATGACCAATAGATAATGTATGGATGAATTTAGAACATATATTACATTTTATTGTTATTGGACTATTATTATATACATTTTTCATAGTAAAAACATTGGTGGAATTCACTTTTTCAAAATTTATAAGAATGTCATTCCTCCTCCACTATAAAAAGGCACTCACCCCTCCTACTTCACAACACTTCTCAAGGAAATTTTTATCAAAACATATCTACAAAAATAGATCATAAAAATGTTACCCTTTTCATATATGTGTAAACATGGTCATGAATCCATCCAAAGATGACCTCAGTTCAAAACAAAAGGAGTTACCCAAAGAAGAGGTAATATAATTTTTCAAGCTCTTCTGCATTGTTTTCATTCTCCACCACTAAAATAATATTATTAAATTATTATATAATAAAACAAATATAATAAATATATTTTGATTTTTTTATTATTCATTTTATACCAACACCTACAAACACGTCTATATAATGGGTAACAAACTTACCGTTTTTGTGTACGTCGGTCTACCACTTCACAAAACGATGTCTTCCATTTTTTCCATAACCACCAATAATCGTTGGTAATTATGAAGAAAAATATGGTTATATATTGTATATATGATATTTATTATGTAATTATGATTATTTATTTATTATATAATATTACTTTATATTTTCCATTTTCTATAAATATATTTACATCATTTGTGGAAGTGTAGACTACCGCCTACTCAAAGTGATGTGATATCTTCACACTATATATGGAATGTATAATTGATGGTTTCTACAAAAAAATTCTAAATTAAAAATAAATATTAAACTTTAATTATAATATAATTATATATCAATATAATTTAATATTTATTATTTTAATATAAAAAATTAATTAATGTTGTCATCATGCGTACATACGACCTACCAACTCCATGAACATTGCATTTAATTTATTATATCCAAGACTTATCTATTATTAAAAACAAATATTCAAAGAATTAATATGATATTTAAATCATGTTTTATATTCTGGAGATGACAAGAAAAAGATGTAATTAATAGTGACAATACGTACCAATTCAAACCATTCTTGAAAAACTAGACAATTAACACCCAAAATAGTGAAAATAATGAAATATTGTTAACAAAAGGGAAATAAGATATTATAAGATGATTATATATGATATAATATATAATAATATGGTTATTGAATATGTTTTTATCCTATTTAAACCTTTACATATGATTATAAAATAAATACACCCTAATTGAAACACATGGTAAGAGATTTCTATCATACATTTTACATTATGGAGATAAATGTCATATTCACCACTTAATTAATTTTTTAGTGTAAGTACTGAAAATTATAATATATTATATCATCAATTTATTTATATTGATGTTATTTTTTGTTTTATTATGAATACTTATTCTAAGGGTATTTTAATTAAATGTTTGAAACATATAAATAATTTCTTAACACGTTTCCTTTTTATTGGGTTATATTACTTTCTCATTGTAGTTAATATTCCAATAATATGTGTGTAATAAATTTTTACTATATATTTTTTTGCCACATTATTTACTTTGATTTTACTTTGAGACATATAATATATTCATTTATTTATTTTCACCTCAATGTTATGGTCTTTTCAAGGGTTTACATCACAATATCACTCTTTTCAAGATTATTTACACTTGAATTTCCATCAGAAGTAATTACTTGATAATTGTATGATAAACCCTTAAAAATTTTCTTCTCCTTTATTTATTAACGACCTTTTATAAGTAATATTACTTCTTTCCCTTTCTTTGGCACTCAAATTTGTTTAGAAAAATGTTTTTAAGAAAACCTACTTCATTTCCATCATTAGTAAGAGATACTAATTTCTTCTAAAACCCCATCTTCTAAAAGGTTTCCAATTTTGTCTTATCCTTTCCAAATGATTTATTAAAGAATTTTTTATTATTTTTCACTTTTAACTTTTTTGAAAATTAATCTTATTGCCTCTATCTAAATAATTCTCTCTTTTAACCTTTTACCATGAAAAATGAATACTCTTTTTTACCATGTAAAACATATATGGATTTACTACCATAATTTATACCATGTTTCCTTTGTATGATTAAAATGTTGTTTTTTAAAGATGATGATTTCAAAATTTCATTTCATTGAAAAATACTTTGAAATGGTTTTTCAGAATAAAATGAATATTTTCCTCATTAATGTTTTCAAAAAACAAATTATTGTATTTCTATTCATCAATGACAATATACCCTTTTCTTAAACATATTAGGATATGATGTAATGATTCAATCATTATTATTTCTATGTATGGTTTCTGATTTCTTTAAACAAGAATATTATTGACATTCACTACATTGAATCATTTTAGTCCCTTTGAAATATTCAATTTCATATGATTTTTTGACATGGAATTTCCTCTAATCATCTATATCATTTATCAGGGATATTAGTAATGAGTAAACAGTATATAATTTTTTCATATGACGTTTAAATTGACATGTAATATCATGAATCTCATTATTTTCATGATATTATAAGTTTCATTTAATTAATAGGTAATTATGATTTGAATTTTTTAAAGTGGTATGGGACACATTGTAATGTTAATAAACTATTTCCCTCAATAATCCTTTAATTAAATTTTATGGGTATCTACATTAATCAATGTCAATAACCCTTTCTTTAGTTATCCTCAAATTAATAATTATATATAAAATTGTGTCCTCAACTATATATGGATATTTTTTTGGTATACCAATACATGAAGAATGCTTTGGACACGTATGAAACATATGGGGGCCTGGTTATAGATAAAACCTAAATGCATCTGTAGTCTTATATGATTAGTGAGTTAGAGAGCCTCAATTTATTAACTAAATAGAATGAGTTTCTATTAGTTACCTTTTCCATATTGTACACACACATCATTCTAAGTTAACTGATTATGTAGAATGTGTCTTCAGTTATTTCCTTTATATGTTCACTATTCTCATTAATTCACTATTTCTTCCACAGTACCTTACCCTTATGAAGAATTTGATATCACCCTTATTTTATTTCCTTTCCCCATGAATACAAGAAGCATACTAAGAATGATATGAAATGATATGATAGATGGAATAAATATATTATTATACACTAAGAAAAATAAAAAATCATGTTTGAACTAGTGTATTTATTTGTAATAGAGTAATCATGTATGAATTTAGTTTAGAAAGACCACTAAACACTTAAGTCATTTGGTATTTGATTCCTCGTAATCAGAGAAATTTAATAGTAGGATGATACCAGCTCCAACCTTACTGTGGTTGGGTTGCTATGAATCCACCTAGTTGAGGCAATCACATCATTTTTCTATGTTAATTTGATTGATTGAAACCCAATATTTATACTAGTCATATGATCAAGAATAACCAACTATATTATCAATTTTAATAACGATTAATGGTATTTCAAATCTAATATGATTTAATATAAAAAAATGTGTTCATGTGTTTTCTATATCCACAATATATAATATCACATTTATTTAAATCACTAGGGAAATTTTTTTTATAAAATTTCTAGTAGTTACATCCTTTGAGTCAATGATATTATCTTTGGAAAAAGGATTATACTATTTAAATTTAAAATAAATGTACTCTAATTCTTTATTCTATATATAATTTTTTCCCCTCAGATTTTTTGATACATAAAAAGGATTTTTGTTGATAATTTCCATTTTGTGAAGATAAATTTCTAGTCCTCTAACATGGTTCTCTTCAGATTCATTGTACTTTTTCAACTCTAGGTTTTATTCCTTTATCACATGATCAACCACCCATGATATGTAAAAAAATTCCACCTCTAGATATCTTGATATATCATCTTCTGCATTATTTATAATTTATCTTTTAATATGACACTACAAATATAGTCTTATTGTATCACTATTTGATAAAGTAGAAACAAAATCAGATTCATATACCTTCTATTAATAAGACAATAGGCTCCTCTAGCTCAATCAAACACATATAAAATATTGTTATATAATATTTAATTAATTTTGGGATATAATTATTTATCAGATAATATGTATTTCACATGTTTCATTGGAAGATAATATCTCACATCCAAAGGCAAATGAGATTAATTTAGATCAAAAAAAATATAGAAAATTGAATATTCCCTCCAATACCAATTGATGTAAACCCATGATACTTTAGTGGGAGATAGACTGAGGGGGGGGGGGGGTTGAATCATGGTATGAATTTTTTTGTTTCCCCACAGACCCATGAAACAATCACTACCCAAATAGATCATTACCACACTTGTTAGTAGGGTCACTATAATGTTCACCTATTAAGTGATGAATCAATTAACTGATGTGATTATCTTAGAATAATTAAATTTATGTTGATGATCTCTCAATCCATATGGACAGATTATTATACCATTAAATATAATAAATGAAGAAAAAAATTCTCTCAAATTTTACATGATTCCCCTAACTTGGTGTTTTCCATGGAGAACACACCGATATTGGCTCTATATGCCAAAATATACTAACAATATTTTTTATTGGGGGATTTAGTATAGGTAACTCATATTTATTGGTTAACACCCCTTATAAGATTTAGGCTTAAATAAATTCCACTAAAGAGTCATTACATTTGTCCCATACCTTTACTCAACGCATTAGGAGGGAAATATTTTTTCCTAATCAGCAACTTCATGAATATACTATATAATAATTTTATCATTTATTAGTTCTCAAGGATATGTATAATTATCTTTAACAATATTTTTTTGAACATGATTAATGTATATGCCTAACTTCCCCTTTTAAAATATTCTTCACGGAATAATGACTTCCTTTTGCAATGTGTTAAATGAGTACACATCACTGTACATTTATCCTAATAAAAATTATTAATATTGAATTTCATGAAACTTATTAGTTACTTTGGTGAGGAATTATTGTTTGAAAACAATTCAAATTTGTGGATACATTATAATACTTCATGAAACATTACACTTTCACAAAACTCACAACATTTGTGAATGTTACCATACATTCATGAAACTCCCATTCTCAGACTAACTCATGTATTTTCTTCACACAACTAATGTTCTTATGAATGATTTGAATTAGAAAAACCTTCATGAAATTAATTTTATGATTCAAATATTTAAGATCTTTAATGTTTAATTATTATTTAAATGAGGTGGGTAAGCCCTTATTTATAAACTTAACTATCCCTTTTATAAACATTCAGAATCCCCACTGTAATTTTATGAAACTATTAATTTTTCTTGTAACTCCATTTATCATGAAACTTTTATACTCAAACACTAATATTTTAAGAAACTATTAATTCTATTCACGTAATACCATTTCTTCAGGGAACATTTAGGAATATCTTATTTACATGTATGATTATGAAAAACATCATGTATTAACATTAATTTTTGGGTTTTCATAACATGAGTGCTTTATCACCACCTTTAGTATGTAACCCATTCACAAAAATCCACCTTCACATACTCTGGTTATATTAAAAAAACTTTTCTTTTCAAAATATAAACAAGGAAACTTCTAAACACAACTTTCATGAAAATTTTAAAATATCATTATGGATTTTGTATAAATTTTTCACATCTGTTTAAATCCTTCTATTTCCATTTTCTTGTAATGGATTGGAATAATAAAGTTGGTGAAACCTCTAATTTTGACGAGTCATAATACTTTTCTCTAACTTTTTAGCTCTAAATTTTTACATTAACTCTAAATATTCTAGAATTATTCCCCTGTAAATATATAAAATATATCATGGTCCTATAATATATCCACAATATTTTTATGATACGAACCTATCTGGGTTATAACATCCAATACTTTACATACATTGTTATTACTTCAAAATTGAAGCACACTTATTACAACATATAACAAAACCATGAAAGGACCATATAGGTATAGTGTCTTTAGAAACTGGGAAACATAAACAACTAGTTCATAAAGCATCTACTATGCCTCCCATTTATTTCAACATATCAAGAGTCCCTTTTTGGCATATCCTACTTAATAACCTTCTTCCTGACCTGGGGAAATAAAACATACAAAAGGGTGAGCTCAAATCCTCAGTAAAGGTAAACAAAAGAAATATCAATCACATCATATAAATAACTTTTGGAAATATTATCCTGCAAAAGAGATCATAATTTCATAACATTGGATAAATCATAGTAGTGAAATGTAATCCCAATAATCATAACTTAAAACATGAAACTTTGTGGCATACACACATAATCATAGAGAATCATTTCTTATTAGTCAAGGCACGTTGCCAAGACTATCTTAGTGGACAAAGTCCATTTCTGAACTGAGTTCACTCCTCGTTTCAGTCCTATTTCACTGAACCGGTTTAACCTGTCGTTCCAGCCATGTCTATATCATGAGATATAAAATCTTTACCCAATGCATTGGAGGGAAATATAGGTCCCACCCATCTCATAATGATACAATTCTTATGTTTGCCACAAAATCATAAATCATACATCATAGCATAACCCATGTAATAAAAATGGGAATCTTAAACATCGTGACAACATAAAACAATTCATATAAAATAAAGGAATTCATAAAAATATAATTCCATCACAACATAATCAAATAAATGTAATAATAGGGATAGAAACATAACCCTTTATTATCTTAGATGGAAAATAATTTTGATAAAACACTTGAACTCCATTCTTGAGGAAAATATCCTTTCTGCTTCAAAAACACTTTTCCTTTCTTAACATGTCATAAAATTCTAAACTAAAATATGTTGATTAAAAATAAAACTGAAAACATGTAAATAAAGTTTCTTGGAAATAATTTTTTAAAAATCCATTCATGCCGTATATGTTAAAAAACATTATTCTCGTACTTTTGTCAGAAAAGTCAAAAAGTACCTTGTACAAAAAATGACAAAAGATTCCTTTCATATCTTTTACTAAAAACTCACCGAAAAGTAAAATTGGATTTAAACAATTTTAGGTGGATGGAAATAATATTACATATTTAGGAAACATGGATGTGGATGATAAATACACCCTAGTAAATACCAAAGTATAAACAATCTCAGATAAAAATGAGACTGTGATATTTTCCTTACCTTAGGTCCGATATGCTTTGTACGTGTCCTAACTTCCTGTATAATGATTTAAATCATGTTACTGACTTATTCCAGAATCATAATCATTGTTATGATATCACATATGGTCATATTCTTAGCTTCTTATTAGTAATATTTCATTACAACTTGTTATTCGAGTGTTTATTACTTTTTGTTCTTATGCGTGTTTTGTCGAATAAATTCTTATTCTTCTCTTTAGGTTATAGATACCTCATTTACAGAATATTATTAGTGTAATATATATCATATTTATTCATTCAATTCATTTATATAATCATTATGCAATGAAGATCATGTAGAACGAGTCATATCACATCGTGGAGACGGTATTCCGTACATACACACGAGCGATGATATCATTCCCATGATCATGGAATTGTATTGGAGTGTATGTATAATATTTCAAAATCAATATAACTTTACAATAATCATATATAGTCATTATTTACACCATTATACCCATCCAAGTAAGGTGGTGGTGGAAAATAGATTACACCACGGCATGGAGACCGTATTCTGTATGTACGCACGCGCGGTGATTTCATTTTCCGTAGGATGGATAGATGGTGAAATGTTGTTGTTTCATAATTATAATAAAATATCAGTATATGAGTGATACTTATGTTATTACTTCATAATGAAACAACTAATGAAGAAGAATTGGAATAAGAAATAAAGATGAAAGAATCGGTAATAGACATTACCTCTTCTTTTTTGTGCTTCTTTGAGACCTCCTTTTAGGGCACTAACATTGGTCTTTGAAGAATACCAGGACCTCTAGGATGTCTCTAGGGAAGTGGATAGGAGAAAGTGGCAGGGGTTGGCCGAGCTTGAAGGCTCAATGTGGTGTGAGGAAGAGGGGGAGGATGTGCCCTTTTATAAGGGAGGAGAGGGGCTCCTTTGGAAAAACTAAAGATATTATTTTATTATAATGTCAAGTTCGGTTTTAAATAGCTCCAAATTGATTTATTTCGAAGCTAAGGTGGGGATGGGTCGAAATAATCTCATACAATAGAATTTATACAAGTTTAGGTTCCTATGTTAACCTTATCATTTAGATTTAACATTAAGTTAGATAATTTTACTTTTACCGTGTCTTCTTGTGTTCTTATACTATAAGGTTAATAAACTTACTATAAGTAGCCAAACGAACCCCAAGTTGTTTATTATTAATATATATAACCTTATATAAATCATTTGTCCAAACAATAGATTTTTAGGAATAAAATAACAATTACTAATATAATATTTGTTTTAAAAACTATTTTATGCCAATTTTGACACTGTTTAGTAATTGATTTTTGTGAAAATAATAAAGGAATTATTAGTTAAAACAAAGTAAATTAAATAAATAATAACATGTCATATTAACCTATAAAATTATTTTAATTCATAAAAAGTCTCAAATTATATTTATTTGGGTATTTATAACATCAATTATGTCAATATTTCATTAATAAGATAATTACTGCATCATCTTTGTGTCATAAATAAATTAAATTATTTAAAGTCTAAAAAATACAATTAAAATATCATTATGTAGGAAATCGTTTTATCTTTCTAATGAATATTTATAGTCGAATTGATCTTATGTATAACCCTATATTAAAAATTATTTAGTTATTAAACTCTGATTTTAACTATTTTAACCCTTCTTTAAATAAATTAATAATAAATGTCCTAATCTAATCCAAGTGGGCCTAAATGGTCATATTTTATTCCTAAGTTTGTTTTTTGGTCGAATTAAACTTATCCAATAGAATTAGTACATGTGTTAGGGTAATAATAATATCATTTTTACCCTTAATTACACTATTTACTTTTAACAGTGATAAATAAAAGTAAAAAGTTACTATTCACCAAAAATTATTTTCATCTCATTGAACCACATTTTACTTACTGACATCAATCGTGTCTCTTGGATTTTTGAAATTCCACTCATAGAAGTGGTAAAATTACGTTTTATGAAAAATTCAGTTTTTTTGACTACCACTTAGTGGTTTCACTATTCATCAAAAATTGAAAGTTTCCAGAAAAATACCAAAATTTCACCCTAGGCTAATTTCGATATTACAAATCCAAAAATGAAGTCCATTTTGAAAAATAAAATTTATAAAATTTCAAAAAGTGGTTATTACTATTCATAATGGCTAGTTTTAATAATATTTTATTAGCATATCATTGTTTAGTGAAACTCGGTATTGCGTATGACGCAAGCTATCGAGGAAGGTCGCGATTTCGTGTAAAGCAATCCAAGAAAGTGTTGTGTGTAGAAAAAAGATTCCTTTGATGATTTATATAACATAAAAGTCTCAGGTGATACATTCTACCCCCCTTAAAATGAATTTCTCCCTCGAAATTCGTCACTTTGTAACAAACAGATGAGGATACCTCTCCCTCATCATATCCTCAAGCTCCCATGTAGCTTCTTCTAATTGGTGGTTCCTCCATTAATCTTTCACCAATCGAGTGGTCTTGTTTCGTAAGACTTTTTCGCTACGATCCAGAATCTCTATCGGCTATTCTTCATAAGAAAGATCCTGCTCCAACGATACAACTTCTGAGCTGAGTACATGTGAAGTATCAGGTATGTACATTCTCAAGAGAGATACATGGAACACATCGTGAACTTGAGATCGATTTGGTGGAAGCTCCAATCGGTAAGCTACCTTCCCAACACGATCCAGTATTTCGAAAGGACCGATATATCTAGGGCTCAACTTCCCCTTCTTTCCAAATCTCATGACCCTCTTCCAGGGAGATATTCGTAAGAACACTTTATCACCCACTTCAAACTCTAGGTCTTTTCTTCGGTTGTCAGCATAACATTTCTGTTGACTCTGAGCTGCTCATATGTGTTGTTGAATAGATCTGACCTTTTCTTCCATTTCATCAATGAGATCAGGTCCTAATAGCTTTCTTTCCCCAACTTTATCCCAGCAAGTTGGAGTCCTGCATTTCTTTCCATAGAGAGCTTCATAAGGAGCCATCTGAATACTGGAGTGAAAGCTATTATTATAAGAAAATTCCACCAAAGGTAGGTGTTGATCCCAACCACCTTTGAAATCCATAGAGTAAGCTCTCAACATATCTTCTAGAGTTTGAATTGTTCTCTTAGACTGACCGTCTATCTGAGGATGATAAGCAGTGCGGAAACATAACTCTGTATCCAGAGTATACTGAAGACTTCTCCAGAACTTTGAGGTAAACCTCGGATCCCGATCAAATAAAATAGAAAGTGGTACTCCATGCAATGTTACCACTTCCTTTACATATATCCTGGCAAGCTGACCAGATAGAAATCCTCCTTAATAGCAATGAAGTGTGCAGACTTGGTAAGACGATCAACTATGACCCAGATAGAATTATTGCCTTTGGATGTTTTAGGAAGTCCGGTGACAAAGTCCATAGTGATGTTTTCCCATTTCCATTTGGGTATGGGTAATGGTTGTAACATCCCCTTAGACTTCTGTCTCTCAGCTTTAACTTGTTGACAAACCAAGCATCGAGAGACATATTCAACAACATCTCTCTTCATGCCATCCCACCAGAAGTACACTTTCAGGTCCCTATACATCTTTCTGCTTCCAGGATGAATAGAGAGTGAAGAACTATGAGCCTCATCCAGAAACTCCTTCTTCAATTCAGGGATGGGAGGAACACAAACCTGATTCCTAAACTTTATTATCCCATCACAATCAAGGTTGAATTCAGGAACATTTCTCACCTTCTTTTGTAACTCGACATCTTCTTTCTGTGCCTCTTTAATCTTCACATATATAGATGGTTGAACATTCATTTGAGAAAGATACAATTTTCCTCTTTCATTATAATTCCAAGATCCATCCTTTGTAAATCCATAAATATTGGATCTTTTGTGATCCTCATCATGGATAAACTAGCATGGTCTTGTAGACTTAATGCATCTGCCACCTTGTTTGCTTTCCCAGGGAGGTAATGAATTGAGCAGTCATAATCCTTAATCAGTTCCAACCATCTTCTCTAGCGCATATTCAGATCCTTTTGTGTGAAAATATACTTTAAACTTTTATGATCAGTATAAATGTCACACCTTTCTCCATAAAGATAATTCCTCCAAATCTTTAATGCAAAGATTACCACAGCTAACTCCAAATCATGAGTTGGGTTATTTTTCTCATGTATTTTCAACTGTCGTGAGGCATAAGCTATCACCATATAATTTTGCATGATAACACATCCCAGTCCCTTCTTGGATGCATCACTGTAGATCACAAACCTTTCTCCACTACAAGGAAGTGTGTGTACAGGTGCACTGGATAACCTTCTTTTCAACTCCTTGAAATTCTCTTCACATTCCTCCATCCAAACAAACTTAAATCTTTTCCGAGTCAACTTGGTGAGTGGATTAGATAATCGTGAAAATTCTTTCACAAAACGTCGATAATATCCAGCCAAACCAAGAAAAGTTCAGATCTCAGTTACTGTTGTTGGTCTCGACCATCTTTCGATAACCTCTATTTTTGCTGGATCCACAGATATCCCCTCTTTTGAGATTATGTGACCCAAAAATGAAACTTTTTGAAACCAAAATTTACACTTGGAAAATTTGGCATAAAGCTTCTCCTTTCTCAGGGTCTTCATTATAATTCTCAAGTGATCTTCATGTTCTTCCATGCTCTTTGAATAGATATGAATATCGTCTATAAAGACTACCACAAACTGATCAAGATAGTCTCTAAAGACTCAATTCATTAGATCCATGATGATAGCATGGGCATTAGTAAGACCAAATGGCATCCCTATAAATTCATAGTTTCCATACCTTGTACGAAAAGCCGTCTTTGGTATATCCTTCCTTTCGACCCTTAATTGATGATACCCTGAACGAAGATCAATCTTGGAAAAGTATTGAGCTCTGTGTAGTTGGTCAAATAAGTCATCAATGCGCGGGAGAGGATATTTGTTCTTGATAGTGATCTTGTTAAGTTCTCAATAATCAATGCAGAGTCTCATTGATCCATCTTTCTTCTTAACAAACAGAACATGTGCTCCCCAAGGCGACACACTAGGGAATATGAACCCCTTATCAAGATTCTCTTGGAGTTTCTTCTTCAATTCCTGCAACTCAATTGGGGCCATTCTATAAGGTGTATTTGAAATAGGCAAAGCACCCGATACGAGTTCTATTGAAAACTCAACTTCAGGATTTGGTGAAAGACCCGGTAATTCCTCCGGAAATACATCATCAAACTCCCATACAATGGGCATATTCTTAATCGTGAGTTTCTCACCAACCATTTGAGATAAATGACCTTCATTTAGTGGAATTAAGACCCATAAGATGGAAGCAATTTCCACCAGAAGGTTATGTTCATACTTGCATCGATAGATGATCATAGATTGATCTAGAATATGAAATGTGACTTCCCATCTTTGGAAATTGATATGAGATCCATATAATGAAAGCCAATCCATGCCATGAATCACATCCAATTCCACTATATGAAGGATCACAAGATTTGCCGGAAGCACTTTCCCACAAACTTCAATCGGAGATGAATTATAAACTTTTGATGCGACTGTTGTGCCATTAGTGGTTGTCACAGCTAACTCAACATCTATCTATTGAGGTAATACGGTGATATCCTTAGAAAATTCTTCAGAAATAAAAGAATGGGTGGATCCAGAATCAAATAAAGCATTGGCTACTTTAGAGTGGATGGTAAGTGTACCTTTCACCACATCGTTATCGTACTCCACATCGCTGATAGAAATTGCACGTGACTTTACATTGTATTTAGCATTAAGAGTTTGTTGACATCGACCATCATCATCAACCCTTGGATTTGGGCATTGATTGGCATAATGCCACATCTCCATGCACTTGAAACATTGATGTGTAGTAGGGTCATTCTGTGTATCCCTTCCTTTGTTTTCATCATTAGACATCTTCTTCCCATCATTTCGGCATTCAAATGCCCGATGACCTTCCTTTCCACATTTGAAACATTTACTTGTCCCTTTAAGACAACTCCCTCCATGTTTCTTTCCACACATTGAGCATAAGGGAAAGCTCATCTTCTTTTCAGTGTGCTCTTTAGATTTTCCTTTGAATTCCATTTTCCTCTTCTTATCAAACCCATATGACTGATGGGTTACTCCAATCTCTATCTCGACTTTGAGAGCACATCGAACGATTTCCTCATAGCTATTGAAGTCCCTTATGGCTAACGCCCTTTGAACACTTGGTTTTAAGCCACTAAAGAATTGATAAATCTTACTCTCAGGTTGGATAATAATACCAGAAGCGTACCTTGCAAGTCTTGTAAAATTTGCTTCATAAGTACCAACAGATTCATCATCCTTTATCTTCAGTTCATGAAACTCTTTCTCCAACTTTTTTCGGAGAATATGAGGGAAGTACTTATTGAAAAATAAGTTCTTAAACTCATCCCATTCTATGGACTCAATTTCATCCCTTTTCCTTGTATTCTTATTAAGATTACACCATTGATCAATATCTCCATCCAAATGATACACCGCTAGGATGAATTTATCATGATCAGAACATTGAAGGACTAAATATATCTTTTCAGTAGTACTAATCCATTGTTCAGCAACTAATGGATCAGTAGACCCGCTGAAAGAAGGTGGACGCTGCCTCATGAAGGATTCAATAGAATGTTTCTCCTTCCTTTGCTCATTTGGAAGTCCTGCATGATTCATATCTTGAGAAAGTTGTGTGAGCATGGCTACAAGAATTTTCATTCCATCTCCCATAATGTTTGCTTTCGTAGGGGGAAAGTCATTGCATTCCCCGTCGCATTCCGCATTAACACGGTTCTTTTGGGTTCCAGCCATTGACTAAAACCAAGAAGAATAGTGTGAGCAACACTAATTATAATAGGAAAACCACATAATAAAAAAACATTCACACTTAAGGTCTTATCCTAGGTTATTCATGGCCATTTCTAAAACACTAAGATTGTGTTCTATGCTTAGACTTATCCTTAGGGTTCTTACTAAGGCTTTCACATCCTAGTTTCCAAAGGTTGACTATACCTTTCCTCTGATACCCACTATAACATCCCATACTTTTCATACATTGTTATTACTTCAAAATTGAAGCACACCTATTACAACATATAACAAAACCATGAATAGAACGTATAGGTATAGTGTCTTTAGAAACTGGGAAACATAAACAACTGGTTCATAAAGCATCTATTTTGCCTCCCATTTATTTCAACATATCTAGAGTCCCTTTTTGGCATATCCTACTTAATAACCTTTTTCCTGACCTGGGGAAATAAAACATACAAAAGGGTGAGCTCAAATGCTCAGTAAGGGTAAACAAAAGAAATATCAATCACATCATATACATAAGCACATAACTTTTGGAAATCATAACCTGCAAAAGAGATCATAATTTCATAACATGGGATAAATCATTGTAGTGAAATGTAATCCCAATAATCATAACATAAAACATGAAACTTTGTGGCATACACACATAATCATAGATAATCTTTTCTTATTAGTCAAGGCACGTTGCCAAGACTATCTTAGTGGACAAAGTCCATTTCTGAACTGAGTTCACTCCTCGTTTCAGTCCTATTTCACTGAACCAGTTTAACTTGCCGTTCCAGCCATGTCTATCTCATGAGATATAAAATCTTTACCCAATGCATTAGAGGGAGATATAGGTCCCACCCATCTCATAATGATACCATTCTTATCTGTGCCACAAAATCATAAATCAAACATCATAGCATAACCCAGGTAATAAAAATGGGAATCTTAAACATTGTGACATCATAAAACAATTCATATAAGATAAAGGAATTCATAAAAATATAATTCCATCACAAAAAAATCAAATCAATGTAATAATAGGGATATAAACCAAACCCTTTATTATCTTAGATGGAAAATAATTTTGATAAAACACTTGAACTCCATTCTTGAGGAAAATATCCTTTCTGCTTTAAAAACACTTTTCCTTTCTTAACATGTCATAAAATTCTAAACAAAAAGAAGTTGATTAAAAATAAACTTGAAAACTTGTAAATCAAGCTTCTTGGAAATAATGTTTTAAAAATCCATTCATTCCGTATAAGTTAAAAAAACATTATTCTCGTACTTTTGTCGGAAAAGTCAAAAAGTACCTCGTACGAAAAACGACAAAAGATTCCTTTCATATCTTTTACTAAAAACTCACCGAAATGTAAAATTGGATTTTAAAAATTTTAGGTGGATGGAAATAATATTACATATTGAGGAAACATGGATATGGATGATAACATACACCCCCAGTAAATACCATAGTATAAACAATCTCGGATAAAAATGAGACTGTGATATTTTCCTTACCTTAGGTCCGATATGCTTTGTACGTGTCCAAACCTCCTGTATAATGATTTAAATCATGTTACTGACTTATTCTAGAATCATACTCATTATTATGATATCACATATGGTCATATTCTTAGCTTCTTATTTGTAATATTTCATTACAACTTGTTATTCGGGTGTTTATTACTTTTTGTTCTTATGCATGTTTTGTCGAATAAATTCTTATTCTTCTCTTTAGGTTATAGATACCTCATTTCGAGAATGTTATTAGTGTAATATATATCATATTAATTAATTCAAATCATTTATATAATCATTATGCAATGAAGATCATGTAGAACGAGTCGCATCACATCGTGGAGACGGTATTCCGTACGTACGCACGAGCGATGATATCCTTCGCATGATCATGGAATTGTATTGGAGTGTATGTATACTATTTCAGAATCAATATCACATTAAAATAATCATATATAGTCATTATTTACACCATTATACCCATCCAAGTAAGGTGGTGGTGGAAAATAGATTACACCACGGCGTGGAGACGGTATTCCGTACGTACGCCCACTCGGTGATTTCATTTTCCGTAGGATGGATAGATGGTGAAATAGGGTTGTTTAATACTGATAATAACATATAAGTATATGAGTGATAATGATGTTATTACTTCATAATGAAACAGCTAAGGAGGAAGAAGTGGAAGAAGAAATAAAGATGAAAGAATCGGTAACGGACATTACCTCTTCTTTGAAGTGCTTCTTTGAGACCTCCTTTTAGGGTACTAAAATTGGTCTTTGAAGAAGACCATGACCTCTAGGATGTCTCTAGGGAAGTGGAGAGGAGAAAGTGGTAGGGGTTGGCCGAGCTTGATGGCTCAAAGTGGTGTGAGGAAGAGGGGGAGGAGGTGCCCTTTTATAAGGGAGGAGAGGGGCTCCTTTGGAAAAACTAAAAATATTATTTTATTATAAAGTCAAGTTCGGTTTTAAATAGCTCCAAATTGATTTATATCTAAGCTAAGGTGGGGATGGGTCGAAATTCTCTCATCCAATAGAATTTAGACATGATTAGGTTACTATTTTAACCTTATCATTTATATTTAACATTAAGTTAAATAATTTTACTTTTACCGTGTCTTATTGTGTTCTTATACTATAAGGTTAATAAACTTACTATAAGCAGCCAACCAAACCCCAAGTTGTTTATTATTAATATATATATACTCATGTAATTCATTTGGCCAAACATTAGATTTTTAAGAATAAAATAACAATTACTAATATAATATTTGTTTTAAAAACTATTTTATGTCAATTTTGACACTATTTAGTAATTGATTTTTGTGAAAATCATAACAGAATGATTAGTTCTAAAAAAGTTAATTAAATAAATACTAACATGTCATGTTAACCTATAAAACTATTTTAATTCATAAAAATTCTCAAATTATACTTATTTGGGTATTTATAACATCAATTATGTAAATATTTCATTAATAAGATAATTACTGCATCATCTTTGTGTCATAAATAAATTAAATTATTTAAAGTATAAAAATTACAAATAAAATATCATTTTGTAGGAAATATTTTTATATTTCTAATGAATATTTATAGTCTAATTGATCTTATGTATAACCCTATATTAAAAATGATTTAGTTATTAAACTTTGATTTTAACTATTTTAACCCTTCTTTAAATAAATTAATAATGAATGTCCTAATCTAATCCAGGTGGGCCTAAATGGTCATATTTTATTCTAATGTTTGTTTTTGGTCGAATTACACTTATCAAATAGAATTAGGACATGTGTTAGGGTAATAATAATATCATTTTTGCATTAATTACCCTATTTACTTTTAACCGTTGTAAATAAAAGTAAAAAGTTACTATTCACCAAAAATTATTTTCATCTCATTGAACCACATTTTACTTACTGACATCAACCGTGTCTCTCAGATTTTTGAAATTTACACTCACTGAAGCGGTAAAATTACGTTTTCTGAAAAATTCAGTTTTTTTAACTACCACTTAGTGGTTTCACTATTCATCAAAAATTGAAAGTTTTCAGAAAAATACCATAATTTCACCATAGGCTAATTTCGATATTACGAATCCAAAAATGAAGTCCATTTTGAAAAATAAAATTTATAAATTTTCAAAAAGTGGTTATTACTATTCATAATGGCTAGTTTTAATAATATTTTATTAGCATATCATTGTTTAGTGAAACTCGGTATTGCGTACGACGCAAGCTAGCGAGGGAGGTCATGATTTCGTGTAAATCAAGCCAAGAAAGTGTTGTGTGTAGAAAAAACATTCCTTTGATGATTTATATAACATAAAAGTCTCAGTTGTTACATGGGTTATCTTGTTTATTTTATATCTTAAATCCATATAACAATTTGATCATGATTGACATTATAGGATCACATAGGGGTTAATGAAATATAATATATTACTTTTATAAAGAGTATCATTATCTCATGAAAAAATTGACATGGTGGAAAAATCTATCATTCTCCACCACTCCATGAAAACATAAACACAAAATCCAAAAATCCAAGGTTGATAGTGATAGGTATGAAAATTCATCTGATAAACGACACCTGAAAACACAAATTCTTAGTGGTTTTCAAATCTACGAATAAAATAAAATAGTTTAAATGACCAATACAGAACTCATGTTGAATAAAAATCCCCAATCACTCTCAGAAGCCTCCATAACCCAAGGACACTATCTAAACAAAACATCTCCATCAAGAATACGAGAGCGATGAATCAAACAAGAACAAATGTGGACCTATAAAATTATAGGTCTGATCTTAATAATCCAATAGGTCACCTCTCAATATATCAATGTAGCCACATTCATATTATATCCTAATAATTATATTTTTAAATACAAAATAAAATATTTACACCTCAAAATATTTTATATCATTAAAAAATAAACACAACATAACTATGTCAAAACTTATTTATTTTATTTTAATTAAATGGAAATATAACATGGAAAATGGTTTTACTTAGCCAATGTGTATTTTTTAAAACCTAAAATTTTTATACCAAATTTACAACTATTTTATTAATAGCCCCTTTAAAATTACCTTTTAAATCTAAATCTAGATTACCAATTTTCAATTTTTTTCTTAAAAATTGTTGTAAATAGATTGGCATATAAAACCTGGAACTGAGGCCTAAAAAATATTTTCAAAACTTAGGAACCATAGTGTTTTAAAAAAACCATTTATAACTTATCATAATAAAAACACTCATTGAAAAACACCTTTCTAAATTTAAATCACACTTTTATTTGATTCATTTTAATAGAGTTTGAAGGAACACAAGAAACATGCCATCACCTTCCTTATTTAAAAACCTTACTTAAATCCTGTTTAAAAAATTTAAAAAGTAATCCATCAAATAAATGATGGAATAAAACAAGAATTAACTACTATTTCATTTTTATAAAACAATGAAACAAACCAAATTAACATTGGTTTGAATAAAAAATACAAGAATGAAGGGATACAATAGGAAATGTATAAATCCCATACAATGATTATAATTAATATCCTAATTTTATAGGAATCAAACTATGGTTTTGTTATTAAATTCATTAACTAGAGCCAAGGAACCCAGGATGAAAGTACCAAACCTTTCAATTTCCCCAATATTTTTGTATGAATATCTATAAATAAATGGTCTTAATTCATCTTTACTATTATGAGAAGACATGTAAAATTACTAGATTAAAGGACTTTTACCACTTCTAGTATTACCATCTCAGTGTAACCCATAAAACACTACCTTTTCAACCTACTATATATACTAGTGTTTTTCCTCACATAGGTCACCTACTATATTCCTAATACTAACATGGAAAGTTAAATGGGTGTGAGAACAAATAAAATATTTCATATATAAAAAATAAATATTTTTACACAACTCACAACCCACATCCCACATCCCACACCCCTACAAGAATCAACATAGTAATGTCTATAATTAATGACATATAATGATTTGAAAATATAAAACATACCCTCATAAGATCGCAATACACAATGCGCATAAAAAATGACAAGGGTGTCATAAAAATATTTAAAATTTTATGAAAATATTTTTTTCACAAAATTCCAAATGATAATTTTCTATTCAAAATATACATCGAATTACAATTTCAACTCACACTATTCCTATCTCATCCCAATAATTTCTTAGTTCATTATTTTATTAAAAACTCCATGAAACCTAAAATCGGATCACAGACATCGCTTAAAAATACCTCTAAAATAATTTAAGGTTTTAAAGATGTTTAAAATATCTATCACACAGGTTAACACACCCATTTAAAGTAAAAAACCTATGACAATATTTTTTTAAACGTTAAAACTAGCACTAAATGACCAAAATTCCATTTATTTTTATTTATTTATCAATGTAGGATGTTTTGGATTAGGTTCGAGGTCAATGTCCCACAAAAACATTTATGGTTTGGTTGTTTGGTTTTCTTCTAGCCCTCTTATTAGTTATTGTTAATGGTAATGGGAGAATGTTACATGGTGGGGAGTCCTTGACACCATCAGTGTCACTATAATGTGTTTAAATTATTCATGGACCATTGGATGAAATTCCCTAGTGTTTGAGGTGTCATTTTGGGGTTTTGGATAGTATTTCTAGTCATACAGTTTGAGCATAGTTTGCCCAAACAATGTAACTTAATCCTACAATGTTTCAGAATTTTTCTTGTAGCATTCATATGGGTTTTTATGGTTTTCAAATATATGTAGCAATATCATGAATCCTAGTATATACTGAATATCATTTAATTTTTAAATATGATTTATGTGATTCTCCACCAATTATAAGCTCTACCTATTTGGTATCGACTAGTGGGTGCTTCCCCTTCATTAACATTTGTTTTTGGCCAATATTTGGGCGATTTCTCAAAAAATGTTAGTGATTCATCATGATTTCTTCATCAAATCATTACCCATTCACTTCTTCTCTCCTCTCATACTATATTTTTTAGTTTTATTTGTGGTTTACTCCCACAGACGAACCCTAATAGATAGGGTTTAGGTTTGGTTCATTTTCCATCGTATGTAGGGTGTGTGAATGGTCCCTCAGGTATAGATTTATTAGCTTCGAAGGTTTTTTTTGGTGTTTTCACACCACTAAGGTTGGTGATTCTATGCTTAAACATTATTTAGAAAATTTTTATTTCATTCTTTTGTATTTTTTTATGTTCTATGATTTTTGTGTGTGGTGTGATAGTGGTTCCTGAAATGTTTTATGTGTATTTGGTTTGAAAATAGGGTTTCCTTGTGATATTTGGTGTATTTTGTGTGTAAATCAAGTTGTGCTTCCGAACAATTTTTGGTAAAGTGGGTAATTGGTTTGTTAACATGTCTAATGGGTAAGAATCATTTTTTATATGGTTTTTCTATGTTTTTGGTTAAAAAGTGGCATTTTAATGTAAAATTTGGTGTGTTAATGGTGTAGACCCTTGATGTGCTATTAATAAATGTTTTATAATTTTTTTATATGATTAATAAAATTATGTAAGAGGTGAGAATCAGTATGTGAAATGGTTTTGGTGTGTGTTTAATTTTTATAAGATATCTTTTATTGTGTTTTTGGTGTGAGTCCTTGTGGTGCTTCTTAGAATTGTTTAAATAAATTTTTTAATGATTTTATAAATGTTTCAAGAGGTGTGAATAATTTTTGTGAAATATTTTTGGTGTGTGTATGTAGTTAAAATAGATTTTAGGTGTGAAAGTGGGGGATTGTAATGTGTAATGCTTGGTTTGATTGTTGAAATGTATAAATGTTGTACTATGTGACATGTGAATATTATGTGAGCACAAAAGGGGAGACCATCTATCTAGTAAGGAGGAGTTGGACTAGAATTATATTAATTCATATGTGTCTACCACCCAGTTTCACTTAGCAGGATTGAAAATGAAAACACTTACTAAAAATTGATGATGGTTTGAGATGACTAGAATTTTGGAAGCTTCTCTTCTCCTGTGGCTCGTGCATGAGAAAAATGTTGGTTTTGGTTTCTATGCCACATTTTATTGATATAGGATATACATAGTAGAAAATTATTAGCTAGTTCATAGTGTTATTTTCCATGACTAGTTCCCATTGGATAAATCACAGTTACTTTCATCAAATAATATGTTTTGATTGTAATTTCAAAATAAAGCGGGTTTTCTTTAAAGTTGTACTCATTAAAATTGCTTTCTCATTAAATACAATTCCATTAAAAATTGTTCGATAATTTTAATCATTCATAAAACATTAATGATTAATTCTCAATTAATCTTTAAAACATAGAATCCATTTTGGGTGTCATCCTACTGAGAAATAACTCACACACTGCATACACCCTTGGGTGTATGTAGACTCGGTATTTCTTGATATAGGTATGGGAAATGCATTTGAAGATGGTGATTTGATTTTAAAGCATTCGTCTTAGTAAGAAATTGTGGAGATAGATTGAGGGATTTTCAAATTTATTCCCTATGGTGGATTGAGTTGGGTTCTGGTTTCTCTTTTGGTTGTAGCCATTTTTTCTCTATAAGCCTTTTTAAAATAAAATTTGAAAAATTTGTTAAGTATTTTTGGGTTATGAATATTCAGTTTGTGTTTATTTATATTTATGTTTGTTTCATGATTTTTTAATTCAGGTAAATCACTCCCACTCATTTTATTTGATACCAGAGAACTTTTTCCAGCATAGGGGGATCAAGAACATCATTGGGGCTTTCCATAGACCGGTTTGGGTGTAAGTTTAGATTAAGACCCGACATGGTTTGTGTGAAAATGGTATCCTATCATGGTTCATAATATTTTGGGTTCTAGGTGGTTGGAGATTAGGACTCTCGTTAATCGGGAGCTATGTACGAGAAGGTATTTATGAACCCTTACCTGTTTTGAACATCTAGTTTCTACAAATTGTCTATAATTTGAGTCTTCTAGCTATATTTTGTTTTGAGGGATGACAATGGAGGTGAGTTGGTGTCATGTTGTGACATCACATGGATTTGTGACCTATGTAGATTCATAGTGCATATTTTAAGGCCCTCTTAGTGTTATTTCTTGCTGGGGGCATGACCTACTACCACGTCTTCAAGTAAGGCATAAGAACTAGTTACTCATTTTTGTAGTCCATTGTAAGTTATGTTCTTTTTTAGATCCAGTTGGTGTAAGTTTATTTTGAAAATGAAAATTGTTTAAAGTGTAATTGTTTTCATCCAAAAAAATTTAAATTAGGAATGTGTGTTTTGGAATAGAAAGTGTTTTAGAAATGTAAACTGATTTCATTCAATTGTTTTTAAAAATTTATATGGTACTTTTTTAAGGAAATAATTTTGGTAGTTAAAATATGGTGCTTATTTATAATTGGTAATTAAGTGTATTTTCATGACCCATGGTGTTTCATAAGAATGTTTCCAATGTTAGGGTGTGTTTATGGAAAGTGCATGTTTGAACGTGTGGATGGAAGTGGATGAACACATGTGTAATGGTTTGTGGGATTTCATGGGTGTGGGATTGAGAAGGTTTGGCCGAATATTTATTGAAAAGAGTTTTGAAAGATAAAAATTATTTTGAAATTTGGTGTTGTATTTATTTTGGGGGTTTTGGATTTCTGAAGAGTGGATTTGTATTAGGAAATTTTCCTAGAAAGAAATCAATTTTCAAATTTAAAATGGAAATGGATTTTTGAAAATGTGTAACATGATTGTGCTTTCATGTGTTTTTTTATGAACCAACTATTTTGATTCGAGGTTCCTTTTTTCATTGTTCTTCGGTTTGATGTTTGTTTTGGTTTATTATTTTTTGTTTTTATCATAATATAATACCTAAAAAGGTTACCAATGTTTCTGATGAATCATGTTTAGTTTTTGGTTGTTCTAGGATATTACCTATTTTTTGTAGTGTTCAAGTTATGTTAGACCTAGTTCTGTGGATTTAGGAAGTAGAGAGTGCCACTAGATTGTTTCAAACTCTCGAAGCTATTATGTTGTTTCCTGTTCTTGGATCGTTCGAAGGTCCAGGTTTGGAGGAATGGGATATTATTTCCCTTCAATTGATGCATGTTGGGATGATGTGGTAATATTTTAAGTCTATAATTTTCTGATGGTTTATAACTGGTGAGGTTAAGATGAAGAAAAGGGGAGATCTCATGAGTATTCAGAAAGGACAATAGACAGTGAAGGCCTATGTTAACAACTTTAAATAGTTGTTTCCTTTTTTCCAGAGCTATCCTTGCAGGAATTAGTGATGGATTCCCTTTTCTTTTGCTGCCTTTGTCTAGAGATCAAGGAACATGTCCTCATTTCTATGGACCTTCATTTTAAGAAGAATGTGGGGGAATAATTTTATGCTGGGTTGGTTTCTGGAGATATGGTGGTTGATTTTTTGTTGTCTCTTATTGCTGATGAAGGTTATCCATATAGAGAGAACATCATTCCAAAGGATCCAATATCTAAGGATCCTCCTTCGTTGACTTCGATTCCTAGTTCGTCAGATTTTTCACTTGTGTGACACCAGTGTGGCCGGTTTGGGAATTCAAAGACATCTTGTCGCAATCCACCAAAATCATTCCATCATTGAGGTTTTTTGGGTAATCTGGAGAAGTTTTATATGGAGAATGACCTGAATAAGATGTTATGGTTAGATGATTTTAATGCCTAACTGTGATCCAGGAGATACATTGATAATCATGTCACCCACTACATGCCTTAGAGTGAATCTCGTGCACAGTCAGGAATCTGTGAGGGTGTGGGGAACCTTTGCCTAGTTTTCCCCATGGTCAGAATAAAGACAAATGAAATTTCTATGTTTTAATTTTGATGTTATTTTATGTTAGTCAATTCATTTTAAAAGTTTAATGTACTACTTTAATCATATTATGGTCCATTTTATTTATATGATTATTTATCTTTGAATCATTGGTTCTTCTTTGAATGTGATTGGCCCTTATGTGGGTAGATTTCAGTTTCCACTATACTCATTTAAAATTTATTGAAAAATGTGGAATTTATGGATGGTGTTTTTGTTTTTATATTTGATTTATATTCTATTTATCTATGTAAGAAGATGGGTGATCCCTTTTTCCTACAGTACCAAAATGAAATTTTATGTTTTGGGTTCCTTCAGGTGAGATTTTTTTGAAAAATCAATACTTTTGGGGCATGGTAGTTAGTGGTGTATAGTTAGATAATTCTATGGGGAAAATATGTAGATTCACCCAAGAAACGTCCTGGCATGATTTTGGTGCATGTGAATTTTTGGATGGCCCACATACAGTTAGAGAAACTTTGAGCCAAGTGTGTGGTATGGTACTCGAGTCGATTAGTGGCATATCTCATGTTTGGAGCACAATTTGAAAAACTGTGGGTCCAAACCATGAATCTTACCTTGATCATTAAAAATGTGAGAATCCAATTTTTTCCCTCTAATTTTTTAACCTTAATTTAGGTTTCCTATTAGTCTATAGGTTATTGGTTTGTGTCGAGAGTTTCAGTGTTGGGAGAGTCTGATGTAGTTTCATATTATTAGTCTTTGTTTTTGTTATGGGGGTAACTCTCTTATATTCTACCATTGTTCATCATGTTGTAGATTCTCTTAGAGTGGGTTGGGTGTGAATTGTTAAGTTAATGGTCACCCAAATGTTTGTGGTTTTGTTTATCTTATTTTGAGTTTGATATCTAGTTCATTTTATCATTCGACTGAGTGATTTCTAGGGGAAGAAAGTGTTTATAGTGGGGATAATTGTTACACCCTGACCATATATTTCATTTATTTTTATTTATTTCTTTATGTTGGATATTTTGGTTGAGGTTCGAGTTTAGTTTCCCACAAAAGTCTTTGTGGTTTGGTGGTTTTGGTTTTCTTCTAGCCCCATGATTGGTTATTTTAAGTATCATTGGGAGAAAGAGGCATGGTATGAATTTTTTGATAAAAAATATTTCACTCCTTTATTTTTAAATTATTCAAGGATCATTGGGTGGGATTACATAGTTATTGGGTATTCATTTGGGTGGTTTTGACGAATTGTTTTAGTCACTTGGTTTGAGAATGGGTTTCCCAAACTGTGCAACTTAAACCTACAAAGATGCAAAGTTTTTCCTATAGCATTCGCATGGCTTTTTCACAGCTTAAAAAATAGTGCAGTCTATTACAAGATGAATTTATTTTATTTTAAAAAATTTATTTATGATATTCCACCTCCCATTTGAATACCTACCTATGACCAGAGTTCTCTGCCTTCATTCTCTTTATTTTATTCTACTTTTTGAGTGATTTCTCACCAAAGGCTAGTGACTCTTCATGATTTCTTCATGACATCTATCCCTTTCATCTTATTTTCTATTCACTCTCTCTATTTATTGGTTTTTAATGGGGTTTCCTCACATGTACGAATCCAAAATGGTAAAGTTTATTGTTGGTTAATTTTCCTTTGGATCTTGGGTGTGTAAATGGTCCCTGGGTCTTAGATCTCTTATCTTAGAAGATTTTTTGTGTTCTCACAACAACTAGTTAGGTGATTCCATTACTAAGCATTATATGAAAAATTTATATTAAATTTTTGTGTATTTTTATATTTTCAATGATTTATGTGTGTGGTGTGAAAGTGTTTTTTGGAAATATTTTATGCTCATTTGGTTTGAAAATTTTGTTTCCATGTAAAATTGGGTGTATTTTGTGTGTAAAGATTTTTTCCCTTTATAAATTTTTGATAAAGTGTAAAAATGGTTTATTAAATTGTCTATGTGGTATGAATCATTTTTTATTTGGTTTTTTTGTGTCTTTGGTTTTAAAGTGGCATTTTAATGTGAAATTGGGTGTGTTTTGGTGTAAACCATTGATGTGCTATTTATAAATGTTTTATAATTTGTTTAGATGATTTATTAAATAATGTATGTTGCATGTATCATAATGTGAACTAGTTTTTTTGTGAGTTTAATTTATTAAAATGGATTTAGAGTGAGTTTTTTGTGTAAATCCTAATAGTGATTCATGGATTTTTTAAAGATTTTTTTAAATAATTTATTAAATTATGAAAGAGGTTTTAATCATATTTCAGAAATGGTATATGTGTGCATTTATTTATAAAAAGGATTTTGGGTGTAAAAGTAGTGGCTTGTGATGTGTGATGATTGATTTGGTTGATGGAATGTGGAAATAGTGTGTTATGTGACATGTTAAACTTGATTGAGCAAAAAAGGGAAGCTCATATATCTTGGTGGGTGGACTAGGATTAGTCTGATAGTGTTTCAGAAGTGGAGAAAACTTGGTTCCACATAGTTAGATATACAATGTAAATACCAACTAAAAATATATGATGATTTAAGACCACTAAGATTTTGGATGTTGCTCTTCTCTTGTGGCACATGCACGAGAAAGCTTTTGGTGGTGTTTTCTCTGCCACATTTCACTGAGATACGAGGTACCTAATGTCCCACTATTATGTAGTTCCATGTGGTATTTCCCCTGACTAGTGATCATTGGATATAGAACACTTACCATCTACACAAATTCAATTTCATTGGTCATTTAAAAAGGAAGTTTTTTTTCATTAATGATGTTTTACTTTAAAATTTCATTTCATTTAAAGAAGCTCCCCTTAAAATTGGATGACCTTTTCATTTATTTAGAAAAAATAAATGTTTATTTTTGATTTAATGTTAAGAGTATTGAATCCATTTTAGGTGTAATACTACTAATAAATATCTCACACCCTTCTTACACCATTGGGTGTAAGAAGACTTTGTAATGATTGATATAGATAAAGGTAAAATTTATGGAGATGGAAGTTCAGGTTTCTAGTGTTCGTCATGGTGTGGCGTTGTAGAGATAAATTGGGGCTTTTAAACCCATACCTACATTGGTGTTTTGAGTTGGTTTTTGGTTACTCTTTTGGTTGTAGACTTTTTGGTTTTGTGTAGGCTTTTTAAACTCAAATATAGAAATTTTGTTAAGGCAAGTTTGGTTATGAATTTTCTTTTTGTGTTTATTTATATTTTTTTGTTTTTTTCATGATTTTTTATTATGGTAAATCATTTCCATATGTTTTATTTGATACCCGACCACTTGTTCCATCCTAGCGGTATTGGGAACTCCCTTCGGGCCATGCCAGACACCGGATTAGGTGCCAGTCCAGATGGCACCCCATCATGGTTAGTGATAAAAATATTCCTAAACTCAATTTGAACATAAATTGATATGAAATGAATATTTATAAATTCATGCAAGAATAATGAAACCTATGGAAAAATAACATAAATAAAATATTAATATCATTATTTATATAGTTCATATAACAAATAATCACACAACCCAAAGGACTTAAAGGTTTTGTGTCTTGATCATTATTTACAAAAATGTGTTATTTTAAAATACATGTAAAAATTTCTCCATATTCATTATTCTTTAGAACCCTTTAAATATATATCATGTGATATATTATTCTCCAAAATATTTCAAATAATAAATTAATAATGTAGTGATCTTATAAGCTCATTAATGGATAAATATATCATAATTTGTTAGATCATAAACCTAAAGGAGAAAATAAAAAAGACATAAATATAAAAATAAATTATCATAAATCCACAAAAGATTATAAAAAATGACCATGTTACATAAGATATTAACTAGATCATTATGTAATCACAACATTTTTTACTTCACTCAAAATATAGTTCAATAAATATGAATCAAGTTAGGAGTGTATAAAATATAGAGACATTTAAAAAAAATGATCAATCATGATAACATTTCATATCATGATAATGAAATGAATCATTAAAATTTGGAATAACATGATAAAAAAATAGAAATGAATAATAATAATAATCAGCTAAAACCATTATTAGAAAATCCACTATTCCTCCAAACATTTAAAGAAATTCATTATGTCGATGAATTAAAATGTGACCAAACTCATTATTCCCACTCTTGTGTGAACAATATCACTATCTATGAAGATGAATATCTCAGTAGATATAAACAAAAACCAATGAATTGGAGGGTGTTATAGGACCCATACCATTTTAACCCATACATATGTGTTCCAATTAAAATCAACTATAATCATATAAAAAATTATTGATTGAAGATGAACGAGTTTCATACACATTTCAAAAAAACAAAACATAAAATGAACATGAAAAATCCGGTGATTTCAATAAATATCATTTTACAAAAGGGATAACATAATAATTACACTAATAGGTTATTTAGAGAATCACTTTATGAGTGATAAACAATGGAGTAATAATATATATAAATATAAAAATATATTTCAAAAACCATTAAAACATTGTAATAATTAATTTAGTTAAAATTACTATAAAAAAATTTATATAGTAAAGAGAATTATTTTTAAGACCTTATTATAAAAAGTTCCAATTAATTAATCTTGAAATTATATAAATAAAATTATGTAAATATATCCAAAGTTTTAATCAATGAAAATTAAATACCTCTATTAATATTTATAGGCTGTTTTAAAGAAATGAAATTATAGAAATATTGAAATACACCAATTCACTATGAAAAATAAACAGATAATATTAAGAATATATAATAAAAGACTTATATTTATTTTCTATTGAAATTACATTCCATAGAAAAAACATATTAATGAATGAAAAATATTCATTAATAATAATGAGAATTGTTATTTCCAATGTTATACTTGTATTTTGGGAAACATTTTATAAATGTAGTGTTTATTGATAATAAAGTTTAATTACCCTTGTGAAAAATGAGGAATACCATATAGAATTATTCAACCAATGGATAAAATAAATCTGCAACAATATATTAAAATAATAAAGACAATGATCCAATGTATCGGAAATTTAGTAAGTGAAACACTTAACATTTTTTTAATAATCTCAAAAAATATTTATAAATTCTTGAATAACTAAATAATGTTTATTATAATCCCAATTAGTAAAATTATTAAAATTTTATTAATTTATAGGGATAATTTTTTAATGGCTCGGACCACTTCGGTCCATTACTTTGTGAAAATGGGGTGTTGGAGGTGTTCTGGGAGGTTAAGGTGACTTATCCCCAACACTTTTCCAAATTTTGATTTCTGTGAACAATGTTTCCAAAATGGTGAGCTCTATCAGTGACCTTTTCTTTCCTTTTCCAAATTTCACGTTTGTGAAAAGTGTTTCCAGAATGGTGAGCTCCATCAGTGACCCTTTCTTTCCATTGCCAAATTTCACGTTTTTGAACAGTGTCTCCAGAATGGTGAGCTCCATCGGTGACCTTTTCTTTCCTTTTCCAAATTTCACGTTTGTGAACAGTGTTTCCAGAACGGTGACCTTCTAAGTATCACATATTATTTCTTTTTCCAAATTTCATGTTTGTGACCAATGTTTCTAGAACGGTGACCTTCTAAGTGCCACATATTCTTTCCTTTGCCAAATTTCAAGTATATGAACCGTGTTTCCAGCTTCCAATAGTTTCTCCCCATTTGATGTTTCTTTTGACGTAAAATATATTTAAAGCCTTATTTTAAGGAATCTAAGGCCGATTAAAAGGCCATAAATCCAATATTAATTATTCCTAAGGCCGGGATGTATTTAGTTGGTCAAACCGTGTGGGTTAATGCGATCCATTTTTTAATAGAGAATTAACTAGATCTTAAATCGTCGCCTCATTAAATCTTCAAAAAGGAACTAGATATCATTCTCCCTTGTTCTTCCTCTTTTTTCTCGACTGAGAGACACTAGAACATTTCAATCATTCTTGTAGGTGTTTCACAATCAAACCCTAATCCTCTGATTGGTTCTGGTCTATTTTGGATGCAACCGAGCTATGTCGGTCAATCTTCCCAATAAGGTATGTTTTATCGTCGTTCCTTTGGGGATTATCTTCTCTTGTTTCTCCCTCCCATATTGTACTATGTAATTTCCAAGATTCTAATGGGTTTCTCTTGAGGTTGGTTGGTACTGTCGTAACTTGGCATCCTATGGTGGATGTAGTTGTCGTGAGAGGAGGATTGTGACCCGTTGTGTGGATAAAGGATGCCAAGAACTCCGAGGTAGGGGATTCATGGATTCTTTAACTTTATTTGTGCAAACATAGAATTTTAATGATTTATCCCTTTGGATCACAATGAAATTGACCTAATTAATGACTTGAACCGGATTAAAAGAATTGGTTGATTGCATGTTGTTGCTTTGTACCATGATAACGGTTTGCCACATGTTTTGCTAGATAGAGTGATATCAATGGTTTCTTTGATTAGTTGTTCATTCTTGATGGCAATTGAAAATGAATGTAAAGCTATAATTAATTGTTAATTAATTGGCTAAAGATAAAGAGGCATGTAAATGAATCTGGATGTTTCCGTTGTTGTAGTTGTTCTAATTAGAGGCCAATCAAATTAGGGAAGTAAGCATAGTTATTTAATTTTTATAGCTTACTGATTAGGTATCCTATAATTGGAACCCACGAATAAAAAATCTGCTAATTCAATATGGATTAAAGAATAGATTGTGTGAGAATTTCTTAAAGGGTTCTGAGTTACCCTCTTGATTGTTAAAGTGTCAAGAGCCCATTGATGTGATGTTGTGTTTTATTGCTGCTTGTGCTGTGATGTGATCCTGGATGGATGTTGTGATATGTGGAGGCATAAGGACTTGTGGTTGTGGTAGTGGATGATTCCTAGGGTGGCGAGATGCATCAGCTTATGCATGTGGGTGTCGGGGAGGACACCAAGGATGCTGGTAAAGGATGGATGTGATGGCTGGATGTTGGTGGTTTTGTTTGGTTGTTTATCTTATTTACTTTTCACCACTACTCAAGGTAGCTGGTCTTGCTTAACCTCCTTCCGAAGGAGGTAAAGACACGTGGGGTATGCCACGTGCTTTTCGTGTTTAGCCTCTCGAGGGAGAATGGGTCTATAATATTGATATAGGCAGCAAATACTCGATGGGTAGTATATCTACTCACCGTGTTGAGCCCCCTTTGTGTTTAGTAGCATAGGATGACTTTCTAGAATGCATGGGAATATGGGAAAGTAGTTCTGTAATGAAAGATTTATTAAATGGTGATAATCCACAGGGAGGGAGATACTCGAATTTAAAGGTGATGTGAATCTTAAAAGGAGCAGTTGATTTTGGGTGTGATGCTAATGAAGTTTAATGTTTAATTATTCATGGTTAATTAATGTTTAAATAATTAATTAACATTTAGTGGAACTGATAAAATGAAAATGGAGTAATCTAATAAAGCTCTTCAAATGTTTGTGTTCTTATAGGACACCTAGTCTTAGAAGTAGCAGCCTGGAGTCTGAGAGACGTTAGCTATAGTTGTATCTACGAATAAGTAATGCCCATAGTGTGGATGTTAGTTATATAAATATTCTGTACTTTTTATGTTTCTATACGCTACTCAACCTTATCGGTAAGGGCAACTGACACCCCGGGGATTCAGAGCCATGGGGGGGGGGGGGTTCCCCAACATTCTGATGGGAGGTCGAATGGCTGACTACCCCCTTTGGCCCCGCTCTATTCTCTTGGTAGATACATGTGCCAACAGGCACAACAGTTAGTTTCCCTATATATGTGTGTAGAGGGCTGTAATGTCTTATGGTTATTTCACACACATATATTCTGGATATAATATCCTATGGACTACTATAAGTGTAACGTCTATAGCCTGTGATGGCTTGAGGATCCCTAGTCGGTGTACATGCTATAATGGCTTGAGGTATAATACCTGATGTATGATACATGTTATGCGGGTGGAAGTGGATCCCGGAACTTACCTGGTTACTTTTGGTTGTGAGGATGGTGTGGTGCTTCGCGCAGGTGTCTGCATGGAAGACTTTGTGGTGCACGAGGTGCAGATTGTAGAGCTTAGCCCAGGTGTCTGTGGGCAAGCCATTGGTGAGAGATGCACATGACGTATGTTGTTGGGGAAAAGTGGCAAACCATTGGGGAAGTAGTAGCGGGGTACCCTTGATATTTTTCATTATATGCTATATTCTTGTATGATTTACTTGGAGAGAGTGGCCATGGTGAGGTTGGGAACTTAGTATAACTGTTTAGGTAACGAGTAAGTTTCACTTGTTGTTCACTGGGCTTTAGCATGATTTCTTTACTTTTTCACGAGAGGCTTGGGGAGGATCCTACTGAGTATACTGTTATTTTTACCCTATGTATATATAAACTATTTTTCAGGTCACTTGGACTAGGTTGGAGATCAATCTGGTTACTACTAGTTTGTGGTTGGAGGAGCTGTTCGGGCTTTTGGTCGCTTTCGTTTTACTTTATTTTGGGTACTTTTAGTTTTTCCTTTCAGTTGTTGTACTTTTGCATGACATTTCATATATGTACTTGGGTTTCTTTTATATTTTGGTTTTGAGTTGGATTTGATTGGTTTCTATCTTATCTATCTCTTCCGCATGTGTTCTCTTAGAGGGTAATGCCTCCCATTTGTGTGTTTACTATACCCTCGGTGCTAGTCGCCAACCCGGGGCCTACTGGAGGTGGGACTCGGGGGTAATTATCTTCCTTCTCACATTGCCGGCCCAGGAGGGGTACACTTTGTGGGGAAGGGGTCGTGAAAAATTTAATGTCATATTGTATTTATTTACAAAATATTTATGTTTATATTTGTTATTTCAGGTGGTTCATCCAACAAGACTGTAATATTTTTTTCGTATATTGACCATTTTCAATGATATTATAGAATAACTCATTAATATATAGAATTATAAAGGTTTATATATTTTATTATTCTATCCATATAAAATTTATACAGAAATATATGTTTATTTATAAAGACCCTATATTAGGAAATATAACCCGATATATTCATCTTGGGTGATTAAATTTATAATGATAATTTATTGTTTGTTTAAATTATATAATTTATAACATTAACTTTCTAGAATATTAATAGTGTGGTAAAAACATGTTTACAATGAAGAATTATTTTTAAAATTACCAAATTTAGCTTGTTATGGAAATTAAAGTAGACTATCTTGTGGCGGTTGTTGTCTACACATTCAGAGATTTGAATTTTTCATTTCCCATGTAACTAAAAGAATGTAAGAAAAATATTATTATTTTAGGTATTAGTCATGATATAAATATCATATTACACAAACTTTACCATTTATTTAAAAGTTACCTTGAAATACATGGGTGATTGTGGTGGTGCCAAAGTGTGGTCCCACCAATAAAGTGATTGATACTATTATGTAAATATCCAATACATTAATAAAGAATGAGACTCTCAATTTCGATCCCTTTATAATAAATATTTTTTTCCAAATAATTCCCTTCCTTCAATTATTTATTAGCCTTTTTGACTTATCCACTGACCATCTTTCATTTTATGGTGCAATAGGAAAAGTCCCATGGGATGCAGAAATTATATCTAAGGAAACCCACAAAATGTTTCTATTAGTCCACATAATAGTGAGTATAAATATCATAATAAATCAATAATTTCCTTATTTAAACCATCTATTAATTTTATTTATCATAAAGAAAACATTTTGGTCATGAAAGTAGTTATCTACACATACAGATGATTAAATTTCAATTTTTCTATGTTGAAGTGATTGGGTAGTTGCTGAAAAGTAAATCATTATAAAATCATTTTAATAAATTATTAATATGGGTTTAAGTAAAATATTATAGAAATAGATATTAAATACGTGTGAAAATAATTTAATGACTTAGTATAGACCGGTATATAAGATTATATTTATTCTTTGAATGATATCCCTTGAGTAACACATTATGGAACACAAGAATGGACTTTACGAATGGCCAACAATTCTCAAATATGTGGAGGGTGTTTATAAGATGGTGGGTTTGATATTTACACAAGTATGATGATTTGAAAAATGTGGGGAAGTGATGTGGTGAATGGTTTCTTTGATAATGGAGAGTTGTGGAACTTTTTAAATAATTAAAATTATTAAACACTATTTCATGAGTCAATAGATTGAATATTGAAAATAATTTGAGTTGGGGTCGGATTGGTTCAATATTGTTCTAAAACACAATTTAACACTTGTTTTACACATGTTTGAGGCCATTTACTCTTATATTTTTTTCTTTCACCAATTCATCATTTACCAAGGTATTTTGTTTTAACAAAGTAATTTATCGTTTATGCCTATAAATAAAATGATTATTTTCACAAAATTTAGACCTAATTATTACAAATTTGATGTAAATTTAATAATTATAAATTTATATATGTGTTAAAAATTAATTTCAAAAGAACTAATATATAATGTATTAAGAGAATATTTTTTTAAAAAAAAATATCTAATATGTTCTTAAATATAAAATGTAGGCTTATAGATTAAAAACCTCATTTTTTAAATTATAAATTCACTTATAAAATAATTATTTTTTCTTCTAAAATGGGTTTTAACATAAATTTTTTACTTATATACTAATAATGTAATAAAATTCATGTTATTTTTAAAAATTATATTTTTCACTATTCACCTAAAACTTATTATTTTTAGAAAATGACAAAAAATTCATATTATTATAATATTTAATTTCTAATCCCAACAATACATTTAATTTTTTTTTTCAAATTTAGATCAAAAAATTTACTTGGATAACTTATAAGTATGCATATATTTTTTAGTTTTTATATTGCATGTTTTGCATGTTATCAAATATAGTATTTATTTAATATGGAATATTTTGAGAAAACATGAGCTCTTACATTCTACACACCATTAAAAGAATTAATTCCTTTAAATTTAATTACATGGAGGAAATAAGTGACAGTAATTTTCTCTCATCACATCATCATGTTCCCATATATATTCCTCAAACATATGATTTTACTAGATAATATTGACATGATGAGTGGTCTTGTTTCTTATAACGCTGTCTCTTTGATCCTATAAGTCCATTTTTTAAATGGTCATGTTATTGTTATAAAACTAATTATATCATTGGTTTTTTTATTTATATGGTATTTACAATATGAAAATAGATTCATGGAATACATAATGAACTTTAGAGTCATGTGAAAGGAGTTCTCAACAGCCTATGACCCCAACACAATCAAGGATATTGAATGAACCAATATATCTAGGTATTAGATTACTTTTTTCCAAATCCTCAAAAACCACTTCTATTGAGATATTATAAGGAACACAGTGTAAACTATATCAAACTATTAATATTTTGAACTACTACATCCATAACTCTTCTATAAACTTTGTGCCAAATTAAAATAGTTTTGAATGTTTTGATCTTACTCCATCATTTCATAGAATTGGTCAGAACCTATCATCTTCAACTCTATAACATCATCCCATATTGTTTGTGTCTTGAATCTACTCACATAAAGAGCCTCATATAGTACCATATGAATGTTATAAAGTGAAATATTACTAAATTATCACACTTATAGGGGATGGTTTGATAAAAAATATAGATACCATAGACTTTTACACATAATATTACATGATTTTAAATATAATTATCCAAAAAATAAAATACAAGTATTGTAAAGTATGGTGTCTTTGGAAGAGTAGGTTAATAATTATAAAAAATTAAATTAATTTTTTTAAACACCATAACAAGCTCTTAACTTATTTTGGTCTCTAAAATATGCATAGGATTAAATGATGAATACATGAACACATGGATTAGATAAAAACACTGATATGAGAATGAACATAGTAAATAAGCACAACACATGGGATTGAAGGAATAGTATGACAACATGAATAATACTGGATCATGAATAAACATAAAAAATAATGACATGTAGGAAATGGTATCATGTAATCATTTCAATATATAAATTTGGTGACCAAATTCCACATGACATAAACATGAGTCCATGATAAAATCCCATACTATATCACATGGTAGACAAAGTCCCGTAATAGAATTTGGTTTACTACTAGTCCCAACATGAAGTATCATAAGAATAAAAATTATCAAATGCATAAGAAAACTATTTGAGAATAGCCATCATAAAATGTTCATGCATATGTGTTCCACATTATGAATAAAACAAACACATAACGGTTAACCATGGAATGAAATGGGTATCTTAATCATGTCTTAGAGAATTAAAAATGATTAAATCATAAAAGAGTCCATTAAATTATGGATTTAAATCATAAATGGAAATTAATAAGGTAAAATAGTAATATATAATGATAAATCATGTTTGAATGAAGTGAAATCATGTAAAAATAGTGTTTAATAAACATTAGAAACAATAAAATTTAGCACTGTTTGAGGGAAAATATTAATGACGTTTAATGAAAAATTCTCTTAATTATATGCATAAAACTTGAAACGAATTGATATTTTTTATCATTAATAAATAACTGACTTTTGGAAAACATTTTTCTCTTAAAAAACAATTATGTCTGGTACATGAAAATGGGTATGAAATTGGGTTGTTCCCTTAAACTGGGCTTCCTTATTAGGATGAATTAAGAATTAAACCTTATAAAACATGAATTTCCTCATAAAAGAATGACGAATTGAAAGAGTATTTGTAGGCCAAATGTAATTTGAATGTATAGTGAAATTCCTTGACCTTATGTCCAAAACTATTCTAAAGATGTAATTAATATCACATATTTTCAAAATAAATACATTAATTAATTAATTATTAACACATTCTAATTGTATATAATTCATTATAATTTTTTTAGGTTCATTTATATAAATTACATTGAGTTGTAGTGTTTAGTTTTGTTTTTCTTGGAGCATTCATTTCATGGATTTCATGATCAGTTCCCTTGAGTTTTATTGTGGTGGATATTTTTAATTTTTAATAACTCTTTAGAAGAGATATTATATATAATTAATTCAATTATATAAATTTAACTGGTTCAATATTCAATTTTTTTAGATATGAGGATTAGTAATTTGATAAAAAGTTAATGATAAACGTTTTTTATTTTTGTACGGTTTTGATCATCAAAAACTAGTATTCTTTTATTATTTAATATTAAGTATATAAATTATTTTATAACATAATAAAAGTTTCAATATAAATTTTGATGTATTTTTTAGCCATAAAAATGGTTTTATGACCAGTCTTTAAGGCAGTAATAAAAAATGAAAACTCGTCATCTACAAAGGCGGTGATTTGACACCACATGGGTGATGTTTTTTACAGAATAATAAGAGAAAATAAGATACACGATGATAGTTATTACATTAAAATAACAAAATTGTTGTATATATAATTCTGTAGTTATAATTATATTTTGGACATGGTAGGTGATGTAAAGAAAAGAAAAGAAAATAAATTATAAGAGAAAGAGGGAGGATTTTAGCTCTTAAGTGTCGTCTCCTTGTGGACCTTCTAAAGAACATGAAATTGGTCTTTTGGTGTGACCTGTAAATCTAGAGCATTGGGAATAGGTTTTTTAGATGAATTTATCCATACATAAAACATATAATTTTTTATAAGGAGTGAGGAGAAGAGGATGTGAGGTGTGGTATTCATAGGGGAGGAGAGGGGTTTTTTTGATTATTATATTTCTTATTTTATTATTTTGGATCAATATAATAAATAGTTTGGATTTTGTGACTAAGTATAGTAAATAAAAAATATAAGTTCAACAAAATGGTTTCTTACATCTTTCATTACTGAAAATTCTTGTATTTGACATAAAATGTTAAATACCCACTATTGACATGAAATTATACAATTTTAGAAAAATAAAAAATAGTCACCATTAACTTTTTTTGATGTGTATAATTAAAAAATGGACATGATTTTTTAACAATGAATTTATAAATATGATAAATTTAATTTTTAATTAAATTATTTATTTAGTCGAAAATACTTATTTTAATATTATAATAGATTTTTTGACACTTTGAAAAATAAAATATGACCTCATAAAATTATATTTTAATTCTAAGACAAAAAATTATTAAATTATGAATCTATTTTATAAATTTTTTAAAAAATCAATATATTAATTATAAGATTATAAATATGCATTTCTATTCCACAAAAAAAAATAATTAATTTATTATTTGAAAAATATTTATTTACTTATTCCATGAAATAAATATATTATATTTTAATTCATAAGATTCATAAATATTGTTTATACTTCCATAGGTGTGGCCACAATTCTATTATCCACTTTACTATTCTAAATGGTCACATTAATATTTCAACAGTAAATTTATTATTCCCTTGGTATAGGTTCTTTAATTTCTATAAATGCCACTTATACATTCTTAATTTATCAAAACAATGTTATTGTTAGGTTATGTATCTATTATATGTATTTTATACTATATAAAATAATTTAAAAATGAAAATTTCATAGGAAACGTTTTCAGCGTTACGTTCTTTCCCTCTTATAAAATTTCACTCTTGAAATTTCAGTTAATATACTCATGTAATAAAAAGAAAAGGGTATGCCTCTGTAATCACTTAATCAAGTTACCATGTCACATATTCATACATTTTAACTCTCTACAACACATTGACTAGGTGCTTTGTCTTATTGATTCTGACTTTATCTCTATGATCAAGGCTTTTCACTCGGTTCTCTTCAAATGATAGGTCATTCTCTATTTGTAACACCAATAGATTTAGTACACGTGAGGGGTTATATATTTACATTCTTAAGAGAGACACATGTATTCATACTGAACTTAATCCATATTTGGTGGATGTTTAAGATGATAGTCCACTGCTCTTATGAGATCAATGATCTCAAAGGGGGAATGTACCTTGGGTTAAGCTTCACATTCTTCCCAAATCGCATGACTCTCTACCACTATGATATTCAAAGGATGTATTTGTCTCCAGCATTGAAATATATGTCCCTATGATGGTGTCCTTTATAAAACCTATTCTAAATATGGGAATATTTGATATGTTGTTGGATGGCTTGATCATTCTATGTCATCTCTTGCACAAGATCGGATACAAGTTGCTTTTTTTCTCCAACATCATACCAATAGGATAGAGTTATATACAACTTCCCATAGAGATATTTATATGTAGCTATGTGAATACTCAACTAGAAACAATTTTGGTTTGAGAACTCAACAAATGGGATATGTTGATCACTACAACCTTCACATTCCATTGAACATGCTCTGAACATGTCCTTGAGTGGTTGAATAGTCCTTTCAGATTGACCATCAGTTTGCAGGAAATAGGTCATGATGAAATGAAATTAATTACACAAATCATATTGAAAAATTATATAGAATTTAGGTGTGAACCTTATATCATGATTAAAGACGATCTAAAGTGGTACCCCGTGTATCCTTACCAATTCCTTAACATTTAACTAGGAATGTTTATAAATCTAGTGATTTCCTGAATATCAATAATGTTTTTAGTATTGTTGAGTTGATCCATCATATCCCATATCACATTAATTCCTTTGGATTTTTTTGATTGACTAGTGAAAAAGTCCATAGTGGCATTACACTACTTCCATCTGGGCATAGTCAATGGTTGGAACATCCCTTTTGACTTTTTATAATCTGATTTAACATTATATCATACCAAACAACTTGAGATATAATCCAAAATCTCTTTTTTCATATTATCCCCCCATAATTTCTCTCTCTGACCATAATACATCTTACTATATCCAAGATGGATGGAGATGGATGAGCTATGGGAATTATCTAGTTGCTTATTCTTTATCTTAGGTGATGAAGGCACATAGATATTAGTTTCAAAACAAATCACACAATCCTCATTGATATGGAACTGTTGTAGATTCCATTCATTTAACTCATTTACATTATTTGGAACCACCAAATCATCCCATTGTGCTTCCTTGATCTTCTCATGCATAGATGGTTGGGAAATCACTGGGAAAATATATGATATATTCTCGGCTATTATGATTTTCAAATACATCCATTGAATATCCATAGAGATATAGTATTTCCCAATCCACATCATAGATAGAGTATCCAGTTATTTTCAGCTAATATAATTTTCTACCTTGTTTTACATACAAAGATGATTTTGAATAGAAAAATCATATTCCTTAATTTTAATTAACTATCCCATTGGATTCTTTTTGAGTTTTTTATGTTTGGAAATAAACATCATACTTGTACAATTAGTAAATATTACAAAATTCTCACCAAAGAGGTAGTGTTAGTATATTTTCAAGGAAGTATTCACACCTGATAGCTCCAGATCATGCATTGGATTATTCTTCTCATAAATCTTTAACTTTTGAGAGGTGTATGATACCAATTTATATAATTATTCTTGAGTATACAAACCTAGACATAATTTGAAGCATCAATATATATCAGAAAACCTACTCCACTTATTGGTGGAATTTGTATAAATGTAGTGATTATGATCTTGATGAGATACTAGAATCATTCCTCACATTCTTCAATACCAACATACATTACCCATTTCATTGTTAAATTATTTAGTGGATTATAAAATCATGAAAAATTACTCAAAAAATTTCATTCATACCCAGTAAATCCAATAAAACAATAGATCTCTATTAGGAATGTTGTCCTCATAAAATATTCAATTTTCTTTGTCTTTAAAGGGACCATATATATTTCCTTCCCGGTGATAAAATTCCCCAAGAATGATACTTACTCCTTAAAAAATTCAAATATATTATAATTTTTATAAGGGTTGTCCCTTTGAAATGACTTTTTCATAGTATTCATATTCTCCTCACATTACTCCATACTCTTTTAGTATATTAGAATATCATCTATAAATACTACAAATTTATTTTCTAGGTAATATCTAAAGACTCTATTAGTAAAGCACTTGAATACTGTTGAAGAATTAGTGGGTCAAAAGGGAATCACATTGAAATCATTGTTCCCATATATCATTTGAAAGAATGCTTTGATAATATCTTCCATCCTCTCCATTAATTGGTTATATTTTGAGAAAATTTCCACCTTAGGGAAATAATATTCCCATGTAAATAATAAAACTAGTAATCTATTCATGGAAGGCGATACATTTTCATTATCACTATTTTATTGAGATCAAAATAATAAATCCCAAGGATAATTGATATATCCTTAATATTAATGAAATTGACTGTTATAAAACACAGTGAAGAACTCAGGTGCATGAAACACTAGTTTATATTATCATATATCTACTTATTTTGTTATTAATAATCAATTATAGCCTATAAGGAATTTTTCATATAGGCAGAGATCGAAAAATAAGATTAATTGATAACTATACCTCTTGGTTTGGAGGAATACCATTCAATTATTTTGGTAACTCATTAGTATAGTCTACCAAAATGAACATATCTTCATGAACGATTATCTCATTTTTCTCAATCGGTTGAGCTAGTTATAATTTTTGGTAAGGAAATAATATCAACAGTTTAGAAGATGAATCTTATGGAGATGAACCCCCTCCATAAAAATAAATAGACTTAGAATATTCCTCATGATGTGAAGAGTTTTCTCCCTTCTTGACAGTTAATGTTTGATTTATATAAAGAAAGATAATCCATGAACAATATGGCATTAATCTCCACTAAAGGATGTAAGGAAATATTTTAGAGATGTTTCATCCAATAATAATTAACCAATGAGGAATTATATAGCTTTCATGCAATAATATCTCATTGTTATATTATCATGGATAAATCACCCTCCATATTTTTATATGGTGTTTAAGTTGTTCTACTAAAAATGAAAGATATGAAAGTATGCTTAGAACTAGAATAAAATAGTATTTTTTCAATTCATGCTTGAATAACCATAATACCTATCACCACATCATTATTGAGTGCCACCTCAATAGCAGAGATAGAATATATTCTTCTAATAATCCTTAGAGGTTGTTATTGATTGCCTCTGATAACCCTTAGATTATGAAAATGAGTCAGATAATTCCCATATTCTTTATTGTTGAAACACTACACTATAGGATGAGTGTTGATCTAAAAATTATTTTATTCTCCCACATTAGTGGAATTATTCATATCAATTATCTAATTATTATCTAGATTACCAAATCTTCTTCATTTTATGAAAATTCTAGTTACCCTATGGAAGTTACTAGGCTGTTTCTTCCTACATTTTTGATATGTGGGATGTTGGGAATTTCTTCCATCATGGGATTTATCTGTTGAAAATACCATATTAAACCCTATTTCCTCCATTTATATTTAGGCCCATGAGACCACCAAGAGTATCTAATATATATTTTTGCCTTAAATTCCCACCATACAATCTTCTCATAACTGTTAAAGTCTCAAATAATAAACGACTTTCATACAATCAGATTTGGTCTGCTAAAGAAGCGATCCAACTTGGTTTTAATGTTCATGAAAACGTCCGAGACAAATTGTGAAAGCCTTGTATTTTTTGAAATTTATACAATGATAAAAAAATAATTTTTTTGTTCATTCATATGAACTTTATTTTCATCCTAAGATGGCTAGTTTTGGAAAAATATATGTTAAAAAATATTTTTGTGAAATATTCCCATACCATGGGATCAATTTAAACCATGGAATTTATTTGATCACTGTACATCACTAATCAGATTCCCCATAAAAATAATATTTATCAAGTATTATCTTCTCTTCCTCTAATAATTTACTGATAGAGAGTATCTTATCAAATGAGTTAATACATTGTTCCATTATGATGGGATCATAAGATCCACTAAATATGGGAGGCCTTTGTCACATAAAGTTTTCAACCACACCTTTCTCTTTGTTAGGTTATTGGTAGTGTTCCACACGATTAAATTTATTCTTCATAACATTATCCATTTTATCATGTAATATCAGCATGTTTCGAGCTCCCTTTCGTATTAGGTTTTGCATTTCATTAGTGAAATCATCACACTGCCTATCACATTGACTATTCACACGGGTTCTCCTATTTCCATGAATTATCTAAAAAATTAAAAAACAAGAATGGGGATTGAATACTTAGATAATAAGTATACAAAAATGTAACATTGACCAAAAAGAACAAACATCTAAATGGAATATATTTCCTCTATTGTGATTTTCTAGGTTTCAATCAAAGTTATCCATGGTTATAGAATTATCCCTTGGGTTCCTATTAATGTTTCATTTTCTTACCATCCAAAAATAATTATACCATTATTTTATACAATCTACAGAGACCATATCATTTTACACATAATATTATATGATTTTAAACATAACTATCCGATAGATACAACCCCAGGATAATCAAAACTTGTGTCTTTAGAAGATTAGGTGCATAATTATAAATAAAACCAAAAGAAAAAACTATATTATTTAAACTATATAATTATATAATAAAATAATTTTATTTCATAAATATTAATAGGATGAAATTGGGATGAAAAGAATAATGGGATGACTTAAAAATCATAATATGTTAATAAACATAGTAAATAATCACAACACATGGGGTTGAAGGCATAATATGATGACCTAAAAAGGAATAATACATGAATAAAAATAGGGAAACATAACATATAGAACATGAGATAATTTAATAATATAATCATAGGAATTTAGTGAAAATATATAACATGATATAAACATTAGCCGAGGGCAACTTCCAAGACTATATCACATGGTGAAAAAATGTCCTATAAAAGAATTAAGATTACTTCTTATCCCAACATGATTTATCATGAGACTAAAAATAACTCAATTTATTTTAGATCAATCTAGGCACAACCATAATAACATGTCTATCAATATGTGTTCCATATGAATAATCGAAAAAAAACATAAGGGTTACCCATGAATATAAATAAGTATCATAATCATGCTTTAGAGCACAAAAAATTGGTGTATCAAAAAATGGTGCTTGAAATAATGGTTTTAAATGAATAATGGAAATTAATAAGGTAAAATATGTATAGATAATGATATCTTATGTTCAAATTATGTGATAAAATGTGCAAAGAGTGTTTAATAAACATTAGAAATGAGTCTCTATAATGCGGTTTACGGGAAAATATTAAAGAGTCTTTATAGTGGGAGAAGGAATAATAGTTATCTTAAAACCCAAATTGGAATTAGATATTTTTTTATGATCAAAATATTGATTTTAGAAAAATATTTTGGGATTAATAATGATTATGTTTGGTACTTGAAAATGGGTATAAAATTTGAAAAACTCTTTTAATGGGACTTCCTTACTTCGAAGAATTAAGAATGAACCTTGTAATACATCTATTTTACCATGAGATATGGATGAATTGGTATAGATAAATAATTTGGTAACATATAAACAGAATATATAAGAATTAAATAATAATAAATTTTTAATAATTTGGTGAAAATAATGAGGAAGCATAACCTTATGGTAATTTAGACTTTCAAAGAGAATCCCAATCCATATATCCAAAACTAGTATTAATTTATCCTTAATGACTTATATAAGAAAATTAAATTAAATAATTTATTAATTAATAACCTATTAAACATGTATTTAGTTTTTTATAATTTTATTATGTTCATTTGTGGCCATTTTATTGAGTTATAGGGAATAGTCATGTCATTCTGGGTGCCTTCATTTCTTGAATTTCATGATCAGTTCCCATGAGTTTTATTATAGAAGTTCCTTTAAAAGTGTAATAACTCTCAATAATTTTTATTACATGGTATTAATACACATAAGATATTTTAATGGCAACATATATCATTTTTTCAAATATGTGGATGATTAATTAAATAAAACACTAATGATTCATGTTAGTTTCTTTGGAATTTTTTCTATCATCTTGAACTAGTATTGTTTTATTATTTAATTTTATTTATATATTTTAGTTATATAACATAAAATGATTTCTAATATAAATTTTAAAACTTTCTGGACCATGAAAATGTTGTTATTACCTTCCTTGAAGGCAGTAATGAAAAATGAAAACTCATCATCCATGAAGGCAGTGAATCGACATCACATGGAAAATGTCTTCATATTTTTTAAAATAAAAGGATAAAAAGGGAATTGAAGATATATATTACATTAACATACTAAAATTCTAGTACATATAATACTGGAGTTATTATGCTATTTTTGATACGATAGTTGAGGGAAGGATAAGAAATGATAACAAATTAATAGAGAAAGAGGGAGGGATTTACCTCTTGAGTGTTGTTTCCTTGAGAAACTTCATAAGGAACTTAAAAATGGTCACATGGTGAGAAATAAAATACTATAACATGAGGGAGTTGTTTGGTAGAGGAACTGGGTAGTATATAAGAAATATCAGAGTCTTAGAAGGTGTGAGGAGAATAGGTTGTGAGGGGTTGTATATATAGGGTAGGATATGGGTGATTGTTGATTATTATATTAATTATTTTATTATATTGGATCAAGAGTATCAATAAATTGAATTATTGTGACTATATAAACTAAATAATAAATTTAATTTCAAAACAAATTTTGTTTAAATAATTTACGACTCTAAAATTCATGTATTTAACTCAAAAGATTAAATTCTATAAATTAAATATTTAAATATTGACAAAAAATTCAACTATTTACGAAAAATAAAAAAACAAAATCACAATAACCCCATTTTGAAATTCATAATTAAACAATTTACCCCATTTTCTGAAATTTTTTTCATTAATATGAAAAAATTAATTTTTAATTAAAATACCCATTTATTTAAAAAACACGATTTTAATATAATAACCTATTTTATGAAAATTTGAAAAATTAACTATGGTTCCCCATAATTATATAATAATTATAAGATAACAAAATATTAATTTATGAATCTATTTTCTGGAAAAAAATATTTTAAATCATTATATTAATTATAAAATTGTAAATAAAGATTTATGTTCCACAAAAATCTAAATAACTAATTTATCATCTTTAAAACATTTATTTACTTATTCCATTATATAAAAATATTATATTTTCATTAAAAAGATAGTGAAATATTATTTATACTTCCATAGGTGTGGTTACAATTCTATTGTCTAGTTTACTATTCCTAATCATCGCATGACTATTCCAATGGTCATGTTATTTTGCTATTAGTATTAGTTCCATAATTTCTATAAATACCTATTATTAATTATTAATTTATAAAAATAATATTTTTTTATGTTCACTATGTTTTTTATGTGTTTTATAATATATAACATAATTATAATGTTGGGAATTTCATTGATAAAATTTTGGGTCGTAACAACAAAATCCTTTGAAATCCATTGAATTGGATCTTATCATATAATCAAGAGTTTTAATTTTTCTCTTAGGCTGACATTGAGTCTAAAGTTGATAAATATTTACAATACTCTGGTCAATATTTAATAATTTTGGAAGAAATATATTGAACAACCATTTAAACCATATTTACCCGTAATATACCAAAGATTGTGGTACTCCACACACTCTCACCATTTTCCTTATGTATATCATGGTGAGTTGGTCAAGGGAGAAAGTTTATTTGATGGAAATAAAATAGGATAAATTCATAAGTTGATTGATTATCACATAAGTATAATTACATTCTTTTTATGGTGTAGGGAGTCATATGATGAAGTCCATAGTTATGTTTCCCCATTTCAACAATTTTACAGGTAATGGTTTTGACATAACCATCAAATTTTTTCATTAAAACTTAACATAAAAGAATACCAATAAATAATAGACTTATTCTAGAATTTATATTTTCATGATATCATACCATATGTACTATTTCAGATACCTTAACATCTTTATAATTTTGATATTTTTAGAGAAGGATATGCTCTGTGCATCATCCAAAAGTTCCTTCTTCTATTCCAGCTCTGCTAGGGCACATATCAATTTTCTGAAACTTATAAAACCATAATTATCAGTGTAAAACAAAGAAACATATTCCACTAATTTTTATAGCTTCACAAAATCTTTCTAGGATTATTTAGACTTTACATGAATAGACGACAGAGAATTTTTTCGGGAAAGATTTGATTGATCTCCTCCCACTATGACATCATTATCCATCCTTTTCAAATCTTTGAGTATTGGGTTCTTTATCAATCCTCATCAAGGATTGAGTATCATGGTCTTTCCTACTCAGGGAACAAACCAAATTATTTTCCTTATTATATTGGTATTATGTTGAGAATTTATAATATTTTATCAATTATAACAATCTCCATTTGCACACATTATCCTCCTTTTATTTGAATAATTATTTCATTATAATGTAATCAGTATATATATCACACTTTTATCAATAGAGATAATTTCACCAAATTATTTATGTAATGATAAATGATTCCATCTATAAATCATGTCTAGGGTAAATGTTTTCATTAGTATTTATTTAGCATGAAGCATATGAAATTAGCTTATCATTCTGCATGAGGATCCAACCCAATACCTTTTTGAAGAATCACTATATATTACAAACCCTTTCCCATAATAGGGTAATTTATGCATAATATATTTGGAAAAACTCTTTTTCAGTTCCTTAAAACATTCTTATCACTCTTCTTTTTAATTTATCTTTATTCATTTTCATGTAAGCACAGTTAATGGATTTTATGGGCATGAAAAATTTCTAACAAAACATTGGTAATATCCCGCCAACCTAAAACAAATATATACCACCATTAAAATGGTCATTCTAGGACACTGAGAAATAACTATTGTATTTTATGGATCTATTGATAAGACCTTTCATTTTATTACATGAGATAATAATGATACTTTTTGTGTAAAAATTAAAACTTTCAAAATTTAGCATAAAATTTATTTTTTCTAATGTTCATTAACAGAACCAAAAAATGAACTTCATCTTATTAAATTTTATTTGAATATATAAGAATATTATATATATTAATGAAATTGAAAATTTGGCATGGTAGTCTCTAAATACTCCATTAAATAGATCCATGAAGATATTGGGATCATTCTTAAGTTCAAAGGGAATCACTATAAATACAGGGTTTCCATAACTCCTATGAAAGGATGTTTTTTTAAATATCACCCCTTTTAACACATAACATATAAAATATAGATCAATGGTCCACCATCAATAAGTATAAAACTATAATTATTTGATAAAACTGATAATTGATACGTGGTAGAAAATATTTGTCCTTGATTTTCACTTTATTAATCTAATAATAACAAACTAAAAGATGCATGTACCAATAATTTTTTTTAATAGAGGATAGTTTCACCCCATAATGAAACATTGGGGAGTGTAAAACCCAATCCCAAATTCTCTTATAGTTACTCAATTAAATCCTAAATTTTAATGGGATATATTCTATATGGTGTCTATAAGATGGATATAAATCTAGGTATGAGTTCTTTTAAAAAATCATTCTCAGTCTCAAGTGTTAAACCAACTAGTTCATTTGGGAATACATTAGTATGATATCGTTTTGTAGGCTTGCTGTCAATATGGACTTCTTTCTCAATATTTTGAGTAAAGGATACATTGGTGTTGGGTATCATGACCAATATTATATAATTTTTTTCCTAAAGGAGATCATTTTAATTATTACATTGGTACATGATAATATGATGATTTGGAAAATGAAATGAAATTTCCTTTTCTTGATTGTTGATATGTTATTTTTATAGTGAAAAAAAATCCATACCCAATATTATATCAAATTAAACCAAAGTAGGAAGAATTAATTCTACCAAAAATAACCTCCTATAATTCTCAATCAAAGTAGACTTATTAATTTTATATACAATCACAATTCCACCAAGGGTTTTCATTAATAGTTCAATATCTATTTCATGGGGTAATAATTACATATTATTGGAAAAAATATGTCATATAAAATAATTTGATGAACTTAAATGAAATATGGTAATAGTCGATGTAGAAAATAGATCAACTGTACCACACATCACTTCGTTATCAAGATTTCCCTTAGTGGTAGTGATCAAGAATTCCATTCATTGGTCCTTATGTTGTATTGGTTAATACAACATTTTTTCCTCATTAGATTAAGGGCTGGGGAATTGATTTTTAAAATGTCTTCCCCTATACAACTAAACAATTAGCGTATGGGTAGATCATTAGTTGATACCTTCCTCTATTCCATTGTTTTTATCATCCTATTATAATTTGTTTGAAATTGGTGTGCATGATATCTTAATATAAAGAACATAAAAAACATCAATGACATTAGGAGGAAATTTCCAAGGTTTTTTCTACTACATTTATTTCATGTGAAAAATTAGTCTTTCTTCCCACTATATATCTGATCATACATGCTTTAATGATATTCAACATTCCTTTTTTTATAAAATATTAGAAGGTTCCTTTTTTTTATCTCATACTTATAAACATATCGAACAATCTATTTTATGATATTGATGTATCTTATGGATATCTCCCTTAAAAGAAAAATCATTAAGCATGTCAATAGGCCATATATTTTCTATCGGTATTAGGGATAAAACTAGAGTAATACCTCATGATTCCTATGAAATTTTCATCATATGATCCAATAGATTCATTATATTATTTTAAATAAATAAAATTTTTAACTCTATTTATATATAGATAGTGCAAATAAAATACTTATTGGAAAAAAAATTGTGAAATTTTACCAATACAGAGAGCCTAATTATTTCTTTTGAATGGTATTCTAAATAAAACTCCACTAATGGTCAACATCACTTTTTTTTCAACAGAATACCAAAATATCCCAGTAATAGTCTGAGTATAGGAGAGTTAATAATATATTCTATTTTATATTGTCCTACTACCCAACAACCAATGTATTAGAAGACACACTAATTGAGGGTGTATGTTGCATCATAACTGACTCAACAATTATTGTCTCCTTACTTGGTGTGATCACGAGATTAATATTATTTGGGGTTTTTTCCAAAAGCATGATATAGTTGGGTTAGCATTGTGATGAGTTTTTATTCCAACCCCAATCTCATTAGGTATCCTATTGGTAATATCTACCCACTATCTATTGCACTAATATCAAACATATTTCTTTCAAGATTCCATCATTAGGTATAACAAATGAAAATTCATAATGACTATAAATAAATAAACGATTGTTCATAGAAGAAAACTATAAACATAACAGGTATATTTCCTAAATGAAATGCATATGTTAGCTAATGAATTTCCTGGTTTAAATATGGGACGTCCATGATAATTTTTATACAAGGTTTTCTATCCTAATTGTTTATAATCATACTCAAATAATCTATTATAGTTTTTAAAGATAATATAATTTACCAAATCATGTCACCCAAGGATTTAAATCTAGGTGAAATGATTCCATATTCATTATTTAGTATTTTTAAAATATATATATATATTGATTTTTCATCATAGTCAGTGCTATTAGTTAGTGTCACAAGAACATTAAATGAATATTTTAAAAATATAAAAACTTATTAAATAAAAAACACTCATATTTTTCTTATAAATGGTTTTCCCATTGATCATAACATCATATGTAATAGATGAGACAACTGTTGATTCCAAAACATAGGGATTTTCCTAGTCATGACATAATGTTGTTCCCCTTTGGGAATTTAGTTAGAGGCAAACTTTGGAAGGTGTGATAAAAAATTAAATGAGTAATTTATCTAATAAACTAAAACCTAGTTATCCTCTATAAATATATCATTATGATGAATCACTTTGGTAGGAAAAACCCCTTAGATAAATAGAGGATCCATTGAGGAGATCTATTGATGATCAATAATGGATCCTGGATAAAAGATTATTCGTCAAATAATTTTCTTAAACCAATGAAATTCTTAGACCATGACAATAATAGTAGAATGAAATATTTCTTCATTAGCGATCAATCCAAAAATGAAGAAGTGAATATAATTTCATTGATTTACACCCTATTTGATTTAGTTGAGAATCATATATTTTATATACTAATATTCTAAAAAGTGTTTTCTCTTTATGAGCACGATTTATTTTAGTTTTCATAAACACAAAATTATTGTCCTTATTGCACAAATTACTCTCACCAACATTTTTTCTGTAATTCCCGAACTCGTGTTGGGATCACAACATCCAATGATAGTATCACATTTTTCCTATTTTCCATCCTACAATTCATAATGTTATTCACTATTGGACTAATGGGAATGGTTTGGAATAACCTGGATCCTTTAAAGTGTGATTTAACCCTTATATCCAAGAAGTATGTGTGAAGGAGTTTGATATTTGAGTTTTTTATTATTTCAAGAATTATTGTGAGATCCGGGTTTTAGAGACATGAATTTGAAACTATATTGATGTTCATTATCCACGAGTGAGGAAATGTGATGGTTCAGGGCAATGATACATGTCTATGTGTGATTTGAGTTGTTAACTTCTTACCGCTGATGATATATCAAGCATAGTTTGGAATAGATCCAAGATCAATCATGTGATTTATGACATAATTATTAACAAAGGTTGTGTAATAATGACATGTTGTATGGGTTAAATAGTCATGAAAATACTAACAAACATGATGTGTAGTCAATGAAAACACACCACATAGTACCCATACATCAGTATGTAGGGTTTTGGGTAGAGTTAAATGTAAAACCGAGTCTATAGAACATACACACCATGTGACTCAGTGATTGAGTCTCTTTATATACTAATGGTTCACACAAGTATAGGCACAACAAGGTATATAAGAACAAATAGATTATATTACCATGACCATGTACTAGGACAATACCACCGTATCTAGACACAACTAGTGTACATAGGCTTAGAAAGAGTACACTGGAACAGTCCAATGCTTACGGGCTTGAATCAGGAGGACATAGGAATTCCTTTTGTATCAATGATATACAATATACTATATGTAAAAGATATAATATTTCACATGGCCAGCTATTACATATACATCAGAGGACATGCCTAGGTGTCCATGCGAGGTCACATGATGCGTGAACAATTTTACAAATTGTGTACTATTATATAAAAATTTTACCTCATGTATATCATTTTTCAGGACTCAGATATGGTTCTGAGACTAGAATATCAAGAACTATTTTCCACATAGAATGTGATGGTGGCATTTGTTATGAAATAAGAGATACTCCAAAGGTGTTACAAGTGAGATTAATCTTTCAATGATGCTTTTCTAATAATAGTGATTGGATTTGATAATCATATTTATACCAGGTTTGGCACTTCCTATAACACCATGAAGTGGGTCCTCCATACTCTTTACCTTGGTAGGTTTGGTAAACCCCATATTATAGAGGGTTTGTGACCACTCTCTATAGATCGACACTCCTCTAAATTCGTCATCTGATGGTGAGTTGATCCTTTAATAGAGATACTGAACACTTTACTATAGATTGTATTAGAGATGTATGGACCCTCCAAACATATTTTTTAGAGGATAAAAATGATGAATGGATCGAAGATATCCCCCCGTCAAATATATATTGAAATGGAAAGGTACAATATGTCCACAGAGATTCTCACCCGGTTACCCATGGTGCTGGGCATCAGAGATATACCTTTGGAGATGCATCCTAACTCATCATTACTATATCATCTATGAATATAGAGATCCCCTTTATCTCTCACATAGGTTTCTTTTTTATTATATATATTGGGTATCATTTCACTATTTATTATTTGTTAATCTGAATATTTTATCGTTATATTTTTCAACTCTTGGTTTTTAGGTAATCTTATAAGGTATTTATTTACTCACACCTACATGGGATTAGCACACACATGTCGTGTCTTATGCAGATGAAATAAAAATTGATGGTAACCCCTAGTGGACTAGTTATTATAAGAGTATAGTTGAGCATATAAAATATGATCGTTTTAAGTTGTCGGTCTTAGAGATTATTATCCAGGCTCTCTTTTGACTCATGTATTCCATCTTGCTTCTATTTGGGACTACATTTATCATTAGACATGTATTTTTCCTTTTTTTATTTTTTACTACTCTGTTGTACATTAATTATTTACTAGAGGTTATTGTATACACAGTTTACACACTAGATATTCAGACTTTTATTATATCTCTATATGGTTTCAGGGACATGGTTTTGTATGTACGAAGAAGTAAATATAATAAGGCTCCCCAATATAGTATTTCCTAATCAACACATGTTATCATACTATAGCCTATTGGAGGAGGGATTGAGGTGTATCTTTATACCTACTGCCAAATAGGAAGGCCCTGAGGGGTTGGATCCGGATATAGTAGTGGAAAAGGTGATCTTCTCTAGGGTTAGTGTTCGTAATTGGGACTTGTTGTGAGGGATGTTTTGGAAACATAGGGAAATAGTTTCAGAGTGTCTTCAGTGTGTATTACATGCCATAGATCCATATATTTCTTTTTTAATAATGTTTTTATTCCCTAAGACTATGAATTCCATATTGTCTATTCATAAGGATGAGGAATCAGTTGCATGGGAAAATTGTACAAGCGTCATATATGATTGGGTATTTAAGCATTCATGTACTTCTTGGGCCCACTCCCCATATATGAACATATAACTATTGTATGTATATATTTTAGGAATCCTCGAGGATGATCACTATTTAGGATACTAATACATGATCATGATAACGATCAATTGAAGGACGATACCTTAGTTCCGGGACAAACTCCTGAGGTGTTTACCATAATATTCAAGTAGGTGGATTGACTGTGTGTTGTATAGAAAATACATTTGGAAGCTCATAATGATGATGCACACATCCTTATAAAATATATGTGTTCCAAAAATAGAGAATAGTAAGGTTTCAAAGATATCTTGACCCTTATGTAGCATAGGATTGGATTGAAATAGTGGTTTTATTCATCATGCTTGTTTAGACCCTATTAAATTAGATGGTTGAACTTATAAGCATCCATATTAATGGAGTAGTAGGGAACAAGTGGAGTATGATCACCTAAAGTCATGATCAGATGACTCTCTTAGGGATTTAATTACACCAACTTTTCCATGATGAGTATTACCCTTTCTTCTTGATCTTTTTATGGATTTAGGATCTTAGTGAGCATGATTAGGTTTATATGATAGTTTATGAGTACTCAATGAGGATTAAAAACATCACACATTACTCTCTTGATATATCTAGATATTGATACTTCTATTCATGAATTCTTTAGTAGGTATTTTATATAGAAAACTATGCAAGTGTGATCTCTATTTTAATTTTCAATTATGTTGGAATTCGTGAGTGGGATGTGGTGTTAGAGATATTTTTAGTAGAGGGATTTCAGGTGGAGGGTGATGATAGTTGAAATAATGGGATGAGAAAATTATAGTAGCTAATAAGAATTAATCGTTAGGGTATCATTACAAGAGATATCTTCATGGTAGAACTCAGAAACATGGATTTTTGCCTTAAGGTTCACATAGAGGATCCAGTTATCCATGAGAGTGGTGATCTATGATGGTGATGGGAGAGGTCACATGGGATGAGATTCTATTACCAGATGTGATTATGAAGTTTTAATATTAGGGGATAAGACTCCACAATAGAGGAAATTTTAGGATTAGTGATATACCCATCATAGTCAGGGAAGACCCTAGGGAGGTTGTCCTTTTAGAGTAGTTGGTCGTGCTCCAAGTAGAGGAGGTACTAGTGGAGGATGATGTCATGTGATACTCCAACCACAACAAAAAGTGTCCATCAACTTGATCATAATGGTATCAATTTAGGGAACATGTTTTTATTAGATATGGAGGTATATGAAATGGTTATTCATGATATGATTCAATGTACAATCTTTGTATTTTCTGCTCATTTTATAGTAATTATAGACACATGCATGAGTTATTGCTTTATATCTTTGTCTTTTATGTAGGAGGTAGAGATTTTTGTTCCGTCTTTATCCCAAACACTATGGCTAAAGTATTATATAGAGATAGATTCTTCTAAATAAAACATATATAAATAGTTTGAGTTAGAATTCAGTGGAGAAACCTTATGGATTTATCTTGGGAATAGACTATTTTTCCATGGTGTAGGAACATTTATAATAACAATATAAGAGAGTTGAACTCCTACATACAGATGAAAAACTAATATTTATCATGTGGAATATATTTAATATGGTCAAGTAGGTAGGGATTTTGGGTATGAAGCTACAACCTATCACCCATCAGTTAGAGAGTTGAATCGATGGTGGAACATTCTATTTATGAATATACATTCCATAAAATTAGAGGATTATATAAAAGTGTTCCTCAATTATTTTTTGGATCTACCTCCATGTTGGGAGATAAAATTCTACATCATAGTTCACACCAAGACCACACCAATATATTTTTCAGTATATCATATTCCCCCCACAGAGCTCTGTGCGAGGAGAGTGTAGTTGGGAGATTGTCAATAGAATGATTCTATTAAAGCCAACGTGTCCCCCAGGGTGGCATCCATTTTTTTCATTAAAAATTTTGATGGAATTTTGAGGATTTTTTTGATTATTATCTTCTAAATTTTCTAACAATAGAAAAGAATTATCCCCTTTCAGAGATTGACAACATGTTCTTCCAATTGAGGGTTTTCACAAATGATATTATTTTGATGGTAATCCGAAGTTTCTATGGACACTATGAGTTCTGGTTGATTTCTTTTTGTGTGACTAATTCCCACAAAATGTTCATGGACATTATCAATAATATCTTCTAGAAAATCTTAGACCATTTCATAGTTGTATTCATCGATGAAATACGAATTCACTCTATATTAGGGGAGGAACATTAAGTCCATTTGAGTATGGTACTAGGCATTCAATCAGCGAACTAATAATATGTTAATATCATGTAGTGTTGGTTTTTGATTCCTGAGGTTCACATTCTAGGGATTACAATCTCTAAACATGGTTTAACTTTGGATATAGTGATTATTGATGTATTAAATGTTTGAGAACCACCCAAGAGCTTTTATATGGTGTATAGTATTCTTGGTTTCATATGGTACTATAGGTGTTTCCTTTTAAACATTTACAGGGTTATAGACACTTTGAATACATTTAAGTGGAAAGTTAATTAATTTTACTAGACTAATTACTGTCAGGGATCCTTAAAAGAGATGAGTGAGAGGTTGGATAGTGCTTCTGTGTTGAGAAATAAAAAAGAGGGCATTGATTATAAGGTGTTATGAGATTCTTATAGGTATATTCTAGATTGTTTAATGATGTAGAGTTAGGTATTTATAACTTATGGTTTTAGGAAGATAAGAACCCAATAGAATAATTATGTATCTCAGTACTTAGTTATGGTAATAGTTGTGTTCTTTTTTAAGGCGGTAGAGGTGTTTTCTTCTATATGAGAGGTTTTTTACTTTTATTTATAAATTAATCTACACATATTCACTAAAAGATATATTAACATGAGGGAAAAGTGTTTTTAGAGCCAATGTAGGACAATGACATTGATATACTCAGTTATCTTGGGAATGGTAATATGGTAATAGTTTCCCTTATCATGAAGTCCAATTCCCACCGAATGGAGTAGAAAACGGAGTATCTATCTTAGCTATAGTGAAACCTATTAAAGGAGTTGGGTGAAACATATCATCAATCAACAGTGGAGAATCCAACCATACATTACCTTTTAAGAGAGTATAAGTGGGGAGAAATATACAATGAGGTATTATTTGACCAATTATCATTAAGAGATAAACTGTATGGTATTTTTATAGGAGAGGGGCATGTAATCCATTTCTAGGGACTGATAATAGCTATGGTCATGTTGTGTGAGGAGTTGTTAAGGGATTTCAGTAAAATTAATAGGTTGTATATTTGGGTAGGGAAAGGGTGTATAAAGACTATAAGGGGATTTTGTGTGTGTTGGGATAAGGAAAATCATTGATGAGTTTGTTTCTCAGCGTTTCACATGTAAGTAGGTAAAGGTTGAACATCCATATCAAACAGGCATGGATCAACCTCTGTAGATTATAATAATGATGTGGTTTGGAATATCAATGAATTTATTAATAAGCATTAAATATATAGTGAGATTCCATGATGCGATCTGAGTTATTTTCTATAGAATCACAATTATGGTAGATTTTCATTCAAATAGGGATCAAGGCATGATTGAGTGTTTGGGGACGTTTTACATGTGTGAGATCATATGGATACATAGGGTACCCCAAAATATAATATTCTATTATGATTCATAGTTCATATCACAATATTGGAGTGGTTTGTTGGAGGATTTCGGTACATAGTTGAGTTCAATCACAGTGTTTCACCCATAGACATATGGGAAGATCGACCAGAATATCCAGGTGATGGAGGATATGAAGAGACCCAATGTGTTTTAATTCCTACAAAGTTGGGATGATCTCTTTAAATTGTTATAGTTTTCATAAAATAATAGCTATCACTCTATTATAAACATGTTTTTTTAGGATCTGTATGGTAGAACATTTTTGTCCCATTTGATGTATTGAGATTTTTGAGACATCTCTCATTAGGCCAGAGATGGTATAGGCAATGAATAAGAACGTTCAGGTTACTTGAGAGCATATAAGGACATCCCAAATATGCTATAAATCTTACACATATTGATTTCATCTGCCTTTTGTGATAAAACAAAGTACCCATGTTTCCCTATGAGTCTCCCCAGGATGAGGATTATAGATATATTTTTGGGGGAGTATGTTATCCTTGCGGTTTATCGGTCCATTCGATATCCTACACAGGTATGGATCTTACCAATTTTTCATTTCCCCCGTAGTTGGATTAAGTGCATGAGGTCATTCATTTGTTGTAGATGAGGAGTTAAATTCATGAATTGACACATGTTATTGATTGGGGACATCTGGAAATTATGGATGGAGAGAATCTTGTAGAGTACCCAATGGTGATTGAGGAGTGATTGGTGTGGACCCTGTGTAGACCTTACAACCCTTTGGTTCGAGTTATTTGGTAGTATAAGAGCATGCATGAGAGATTTGTGGAGTATGGTAGTTAGAAGTGGGCCCAATACCGCTACATATTTTTGGTATATTGATATTTTTAAGATGAAAATACTTTAAGGAGGCGATAATTTAACAAAAATGGTTTCATTTATTTAGTAATTTGAATATATATATATATATATATTATTCATCATTTTCGGTGTTGTGTATGGGTGTCACATGACCCTATCATTAATATATTTAAAATATTAACATATATTATTGCATGCATGTGCATCTTTTCAGAATAAATAGTCATCCCAGAAACTGTGACCTCTGATGGAAAATCTGAGACCACGGTTTATTAAAGACTGTAAGGTTTATCCATGGTGTAACATAATGTTTTTCATTATTAGGTGTTTAGCTATAAGAGACCATATGAAGGGGAATTAACTGAATTAAATTAATAACTTATTTAGTATATTTTATAACCCAAAACGAAGACATCAGTTATAAATATATAATTATGATGAAATTATTGGTTTATCTACAGAACCCCAAGATAATTATAGTATCAAAGGATGAAAAACTTTAATGAAAAAAATGGACTGTGGAGAATCAATTTGTATTTAAAGGATTTGACTATGAAAATGATATTCTAGGATCTTACCAATGAAAATAAAAAAAACCATTTATTATCAGTGATCAATACAAACGAGAATCAGGGAATGCTATTAAAGGGAATTAAGTAATGTTATATTGAATTTAAAATCATATATTTTGTCCCTTTATTATCCATTCATTGACTTTTCACAAGATACCCATATTTGTTTCATTCATAATACCAAAATTTTTATCCTTGTTGCATATATGATTCAATATAAATTGTGTTTCTACAATTCATGGATGTTGGCCAGAAATGAACCATCCACGAATGATCTCACTTTTCCTTTGATATTTTACATCGATAATCAATGTATTCTTATCCATTGGCCAATAGGGTCATGGTTTTACATTTACAGGTTGGATTCATGGCATATTGATAAACAAGTTGGATATTAGTATTTTTCAATTGGATCTAGATGTGATGTTCATGTTGGTGACATGGAAAATAGGTTAGATTGACGTAAATTATATATGGTTGAGGCGAGGCAGATATGCGGTGAGACTAGAGTGGTCCTACCATAGCTAAGATATAATTAATGTAGCCACCAGCAACAGATCATGTATTTATGGCACCACATATGTGATCTAGGACATGATTTATGAAGTAATGACATTAGAAGGGTGGGTAAGAGGAGTTGAATGAGAATAAATTTCTAAAGAATCTTGACATATATGTCATGTAGTCTAGGAAGACATGTCGTGTAGTCCCCCTACTATGTTTTCTAGGGTTTTAGGTAGATTTTAATATCACATTTCGTGTGACCTTGCTCTGTAATCCCAACATGTTCCCAAGGGTTACATAGGAATAGACATGGATAGGTATATGGACACTAATAGAGTAAAAAAACATGGACATGTAATTTTACATGGCCAACATACCCTATAATGTAAAATGCATATGATCATAACAAGAGTACTTGGGAACATGCTAAAGTATATAGAAATATGCAAGTATGACAATGGAATGCCCCAATAACTTGGAAACACCATTTATTACTTGTACATGATGTTTATATCCACATTGAAATCTAATACATGTGTAGGATAAGAAATTAATAGGATTCTAGGTGTGGTTACACAACATATGAACCATTATACACATAGTGCATGATTTTGTGAAACTTTTACGTTCGGTCTTTATTACATTAGGACATGGATTTGGGACTGTGAGTAGCCTATCATAAGCTATTTTATACTTAGAATATGAGGTGGAATTGTTTTAGCATGTGGGATATAGAAATCAGTGTTATGAGTAGAAAGTATCTTTCAATAATTCATAGATAGTGATAATTAACAGGTGTGATTATCAGAGTTTTAATGGTTCAACACCCCGTATCACACTAGGTTGTGGGTTCCAAAATTATTTACATAGGTTGTGTTGGTAACCAATATTTCAAAAGTGGTTGTGTGTACTCTATCTATAGCAGGGCACCCCTATCATCGATCAATTTTTGGGCGATGTTTGTCCACTTGAGATAACTCCCCCTCTATTTTGGAGTATTATGGTGAGGTGAAATCCTTCCACACAAATTTTAGAGAGGTAACACAAAAAACATGGCTATGATATTGTGTCCCCTTGTCTATGGAGTGTATTGGAAATTTTGGGCCAATCCGCATGGATTCTCAAGTGGTAATGCATAGTTTTGGGATTTAGAGATGTAATTTGGGTGCTATAGGCTGATTTATTGTTCTTAGATGGTATATAGAGATAGTGATCCCCATTCTCCATTTATGGGATTTTATTACGAGAAAATATTTTGGGTATAATTTCAATATTTATTTTGGGTTACGTGGGATATTGTATCAATATATTTGTCCCTTATTTGTTTTTAGAGTTTTCTACTAGGTATTAATATACTAACCTCTATATGGGCTTAGTCCACATGTAATTTTTCTTACACTAATGAAGGATATATCGTTGGTGACCATAGATAGACCTAAATATAAAATATTGAAGTTGTACCTAAAGATGGTGATTGTGTCTTGTGGGAAAACATAGATATTGTAAGCCAAAGAGTCTTCATTCTCTCTTATTCTAGTTGTTGTTAGGTTGGGACCTCATTTATAGTTTATCATGTATTTCTCTACATTTATTTCAATGATTCTTTACTTTGATTCTTTCAAAGATGTTGTTGTATTCATGGTTTATACACTAGATGTTTAGTATTTTATTTTATCTCTGCATTATTTTATGGAAAAGTTTGTGTGCATGTATACAAGTACATAGGTTAAGGTCTTCAATTTTAGTATTTCTTACACATTGACTATCCCTAGGCTATAGCCTATTAGAGTCATGGTTGGGGTGTCTCATTTGGCATACCATTGGCCATGTGGGCCCTAATGGGTAAAGATATGAGACTAAGTGTGTGGTTATATCCCTTCTACATACACCTAATAATGATTTATTTAATACCCAATCTAGAATTTCTGATGTTATTACCCCTATGATGATTTTTTATAGAGTATTTATCGATTTTTACTCTCCAAACATAGATATAATTTTTGGGAGAACATAAAAATATGAACATGAAAAAAATTTCAAGATGTTATACTATACTTGGGGCCCATATCTATAGTTTTTTATAATGTTTCTATAACCATAATACCAATGGAAACTAATCCTTTGTTTGATAACAAATATTGTTTCCCAAGGTAAACATGAATTAGATAATACATTATTCCCATGATTTAAATGACACATGTCACAACCCTTATACCTAAATGTTTATCGTCCTGAATATTATCTAAAAAACATTTGTTTTTTAAAAAATGTTAATGTTTATCCATAATTGTGATCCAATAGACCATGTTATAGACTTTTTAAATTATATAATTATCAATACAACCTAGGGAATTGAAGCATAAGAAAAGGGAAAGCTAAAATGCAATGTAAGGGAAAAAACCTCATGTAACCGATATGAAATATAAAGTATTAAATTTACATAATATTAATCATTTCATAAAAATCATTTTTATAATATAAAAATATTTTTAAATGTAACTATGTATGGTAGTTATGGTAATTTGAATACCTAACCCTATGAAGGTGGTAGTTCGCACATTCGCATGAGGGAAATGTTTATTTCCCATATAAGGGAAATAGAGTTTTTTATGGTATTCAAATTTTATTGTCTTAATGATTCCATAAATATAATATTAAACAATTAATTACCATTTCAAAACATCCCTAAAATTAAATGGTGAAAATAAAATATTTGAGTCATGGAGCTAGCAGTTCCCATGTATACACGATATTGTTTTCATTTTTCTATGTGAATGTGATATGGTAGTTAATAAATATTCCATCATCATGAAAAAATTTAATTATATAATTAATAATAATTTCATTAGAATATAATTTTAAAAAATATCTAAAATATTTGTGAAAATAAAGGAATGATTTATGAGATATTAGTAGATAATATTTCCTTTGTCCACCAGATCATATCCCATAGATAAAAACATAAGGAAAATAAGCCTATGATTTTGTAAAGGAAAAGGAATATAAAATGAATTTAAGGTTTTGAGAAGCGATTTGGTTAGAGTTTTTGTTGATCCAAAGGATTTGGAAAATTTTAGGAAGTGAAGGGGTGAAGGGTTTGTTTTATAATAGAGAAGAGGTGAAATTTTGTAATAATAAAAACTAAACAAACCTATTCAATGTTCAATGGTTCAAAAAGTGATATTTTCTCAGACTATGGGGTTATATTTTGTTTAAAAAGCCTCAATCAAACAATTTAATGCTTTTTTGACCATGTTTGAGGTAATTTTCTCTAATATTTTTTTCCCAGTTTTTATTTTACTATAGTAACTAGTTTTTCCATAACTAATTTATTCTTTATGACTAATAATATAATAGGTCATTTTATATAGTTTGGACCTAATGATTCTAAATTTTACATCCATCCAATAAGACAGATATTTATAATTTATAAATTTTATTTTAAAAAATAATTTTATAGTGTTTGAAAAAGAATTTTTGAAAAAATATAATTTATGTTTTAAAATGTGAAATATGGTTTGAAAATTTAAAAGATAAAATTATTAATATATAAAGTCACTGATAATATAATTATTTTTTATAATAAAAAGTTTTTAGGAATTTTTAATTTGTACTTATATACTAATATTTATATCAAAATCTTTTTATTTGTAAGAATGGTATTCTACACTATTCCCCTAATAATAGATCAGTTTAGAAAAACCCAAAAAATGAAATATAAGCTAATATTGACATGATATATCTAAAAAATAGAGTAAAAATTTACAAATTTGTATGATTATTTTTTATAAATTTCATTTTATTTAAAAAATTAAAATATTGGTGAGAACTGTTTTTACAGAAAAACCACTTTGGTATAGTATTTATTCTTCTTCGCATTTCTTATATATTGTTAATTAAACTAGTGATAAATCTTTATTAATTTAAAAATATATTAAACATGAACAGAATTATATTTTATAATAATCATAATATTATTTTATTTCTTTAACTAGTTGAGTAAATTTTTAGAGTGAAATTTTTGGTTTTGTTATATATTTAATATATATATATCATAATTAAATTAAAATACTTATGGAACAAATTATAAAAATACATTATAAAATTATATATTATTTTTGGTGCTTAATGTTGGTAAATATATCAATCATAATATTTATTTAAGGAGGAATATTTCAGTAAAATATACGTTGTAACGCAACATCAAGAGACACTTTAAAATACACTCAAAAGAAATAAAATACTTGATGAGAAATTTTGAAAACACTTTATTTTTTTCCATTTCCATTATATGGGTTAAAATTTTTTTAATGAATCATTTTCCCCTTATTGGAAATCATACTGGTTTGATATTCTTAAATAATCACTTAACTCAGTTATGTGGGGAACTAGTCAGAAGTCATTATCTTTTCACGGTGAACAATCTAACAAGACATAATGTCCCTTTTATAACTGGTAAATTTATAAACCACCATGATTCAAACTAACACCTACCATAAAATTAGGAAACATCATAGTTAAAGTTCATTAAAGGAACCTGGTATTAAGAACAAGATAGAATATAAGAGTGGATGGATTTTAGTTGGAATAACCATATAATAATCCTCTTGTAACCAAGGAGGAGGACAACAAAAATAAAATGAGAATGGGAGAACACTAACATGTGAGAGACATATGGTCTGTTAAATTGATAAGGAAAAAGAAATGAGGCTATAATGGTTGAAATGGAGATGGGGAAAATAGTAATCTCAACTTCTAATGAATGTAACTTAGTTAACAGATTTAGCTACACTATTTTAAAAAAACATTTGAAAATCCTGAATACACCACCACATAGAATAAACCCACTCGCATTTTTCACCTTGGATTCTTAATTGTTGGAAATCCTTATACCAACAATGACAAATGATACTGATAAATTACAAATATGATTTACATGCATGTTGCATAATTTACCAAACCAGGTATCAGACGGTTAGTCTTACCCTTACATACCAAATTTCTTATACAATCTCATCTAGAATCGATATGGTCTGGACATAACATGGGGAGAACTATATAGAAGCACCATGTGATTAAATAAATGAATTGAAAATTACACAACATAAGGATAATCACATGGTTTCCTATAAAAAATGTATAAAATCATTTTAAATATGGAAAACTGTAGAATTTTTTTTTGGAAGAACTAAATGGAAACATAAAACCAAAAATAAAAAAATAACCAAAGTTAATATGAAAAGTTACATGTTGGGTGTCACAATTATACCCAAAATTCTATTCGATTCCCCTAGTAAGTATCAATGATATGTTAAGGATAATAGAAAATGGATTTTAAAACAAACCCAAGGATAAAATAGAGGTCATAAAATAACTAGAATACTACTCGAAAAATATTTTAAATAATCATTTTTTTCCATTAACTATGCATGAAGAAGCATTAAGAAGTTATGTAACTAGAATAAGTATTCCCATAATTTATAATTAATTTATAATGGTGAAACAACAAAAAAACCAATTTCCAAAAAATATGTGGATTTAATCAAACAAAAACACTACTAAAACCTCCTAAGATAATTTAGAAAACTTCATCATCCATATCCAACTAAAAAGCACTGGCTCAAAAATAACCCAGGGAAGGAACTAAAATCTAAAATACCCTAATATATCAAAAAAACAAGATCATTAAAACATGATATCCAAAATAAATGGATTAAAATATCTTGGATTATACCTCATGAGGAAATTAAATGGATATCTCTATGGGTTCACAACCTGTATATGAGGGGGGAAAATATAAACCTATTTAATTCCATCGAACGGTGACACCAATCAAAAACTGTATACAGTACAACATGAAACAAAAGTATTCCCATAAGTATCCATGTATATATCCTAGGTTTTTTCATGTCTAATCCAACAAGAACAAACCAACCCATTATCTATCCAATGAATAGGTGGAAACAAATAACACCTTGCAATGAGGCACCAACATTCACAAAAAAACAACCACTCATCTTGAGAAACATAAGAAAAAATCAGGTATGATGTCTCTTATATCAAAACCACCCTAAAATAAATGAGTATAAATTATAGTGTTTGTTAATTATACAATAGAGACACTACCAATCTCATTAAGGACACCCCAAATGATATCCACTATATCAAACTAAAATATATCAAAGATCAATCAAGAAAATAATCAAAACTAGAGCTCACATAAGTGTCTCCATGAAAAATTACCCTCTATTTCCCAACCTTTAATCCAAGGATCAAAACCTTGGGAAATTGGAAAATGCTATTTCAAAATATAATATCACCAAATAAAAAATTCCGAATAATAATAAGTAACACTAATAAGAGTTAGAAAAACAAATTCCACTATATTCAGATCCAAGGATGTGTTAAAACCACAAAGAGGATAAAAATCAAACAAGACCCAAAACAAGCTTATCAATTTTATGATAAAAAATTCAAATTTCAAACAATTATAAATAAATCACTATTTTTAATCAAAATCCAAGGAAAAAAAACCAAAAAAGCTCCAAAATATAATTCCAGAATAAATGATTTCCCTTAAAATAGAAAAAACACAATTTAAAACTTCATTTTTACTTGATTAAAAATTCAATCACACTTAAAAAAACATTCTAAATTTCAAAATAATATAAACATATTCAAGAAACTTCGTAAAATAATAATCATTTTACAAACAATCCCGAATGCCTTTTTGTAAGTTAAAAATAATAATTTGCATGAATTTTAGTTTTCACACACATAAACCAATTTCACATCACACACAAAATAACAAGGATAAAATAATAACAAAATACTGAATAGAAATAAAATACAATGCTACTAATATATCACAAGACCTATATTGAATCTTTTCTAACAAACCTAACATACTTGAAAAATCAAGACAGATATGGAACCATTACCAACATCGAAATAGGGTTTATGGATACATTATAATCATTTTTTATCCCTAAATCATATTATACATTCATATTTTAGTTGTGGTATGGTCTCGTAGGACCAATAATCCATCCTTGTACATTAAGCCCCATTTCTGATTCTATGTCATCCACCAAATATCATCCTCTAAGGAAACTCAAGCCATGGCATTGAGAATAGAAATACAATATCTATAAGAATAAACCAATAATATTTCAATTAAATTGAATAAAAAGTTATAAGAAAAGAATAAGTCCCAAGTACGCATTGATACTCGAGGATTAGTGAGAGAAAGGAATAAAGACACTTTCCCTGCACCTACCTTCCATGTCCTGAAAACATTATCTCCCCACAAAAACATCCCAAATAACAATAAGGAATCCTATAACCTAGTTCCCACTGATAAAACATCCTATTATATAGTTTAATAGTAATATAACTCAGTGCTCTATCAAATTTATCTCCCAAAATGGACCACTACATAACCCGAAATTATTTCCAAGCACCCAAGGGCTAGAAAATAGTTCATGAGAATCACAAAACAATCTTAGAGTTGATTGAGTCATTATACAACATTATAAATATGCATTAGAATAAATATAATAAACAAAACAAGGAAAAGAAAAACATAATTGAATATCCAAAATAAAATATACAATATATAAAAATATAAATCCATTGTAGAAGTAGATTAAAATAAATATGATGCACAAAAAATAATGGGCTGAAATTCCAATATAGAACACAAGAATGAGTGAAAATACAAAACCACTCACATTATCCTTTATGACACATGGTAACTATCCATATGAAATATATCCCATAATAATATGATTTGGGAATAATCAAACAAGAATTATCCTAAACAAACAAAACTATAGGTATGAGATACACAAAAAAGTAGGCTACACTGGCCTTTCCTTCCACACAACCCAATGGGTTTTCTCGATCCCTATAGGGTAGAAAATAGTTCCTAGGAATCCCAAAACAATATTGGGAAAGATTTAAAACTTATAAAAAATATAAATAATTAGTTATAACAAAAATAATAAACCAACAAAGAAGGAGATATTCATAAATGAACATCCAATATGAAATATACAATTGAAAAAAAATAAATCAATTATTATTGAAGATATAAATAACACTAAAGAAAAGAATTTATCTTTTCAAATGTACAATATATAACTCTAGGATGAAATAAAATTCCTAAACACACTCATGTTCCTATGTGACCCATAATAATCATCCCAATAAAACTTATAAAATAGAAATCCTATTACGGAAGAGATATACAAGAATGAATTTCAACCAATAAAAATATAATTATTTGTTAAACAACCAATAGGCCACCCCTGATAAATCAAAGAAGGCACTTTCATATTTATTCGTAAAATTTATATTTTAAAATAAATTCGAAAAATATATATTTTCTATAATTCATTGCATTATGTCCCAAGAAACACATAATAACTATATTTATAATCATCATTTTTTAAATGAAAATTTTTACAGGGAAACACTTTTTCCCAAATGGGGCCTTATGTGTAAAAAATTGTTTTGATGTCAAAATTTAAAACCATTTTTTATATACCATTATTAAAATTTCCCATTTAAAATTTATAAGTAGTTATAATTTTTTTTAAAAAAAATCAGAATCTTTCTTGGAAAACGATTTTCCAAGTAAAACTACCCACTAATAAAAAAACCACATTTTAAAAATCCATGCACACTAATGTTTAAAAAACAAACCATTTCCACTTTCACATAAAAAACTGTAAAAATATTTGTAAAATTATTCTTCTAATTTTAGGTAAACTATTTTGAAACTCATTTTATAATATTTTAAAAGCACTCTAAATTTTTTCTCACATTTGATATTTCAAATATATTCAAAAATCACATTTTAAATATCTATAAAGTATCCCATAAAGTGAAGTAGGAGGTTTTTACACAATCAAGAACTATTATGTTAAGTTAATATGGAAATTAAACAATACAAAAGTGTATAGGTAAAAAACTAATACAAGAAGCATGTAATAAAATTGAAACAAAATGAGAAATCCCTTATAATGAATATATAATAATATCTTAGTGCAATGAGAATTAACATAAGGATCTAGTAATATAGATTTTAACTAGTGATATTTAACCACATCTAATATAACTAAACCATATAATTTCTTTTATATTTAAATTGATAATCCAAAAATAAGCACCATTAGAGCTCCATTGCTACCACAAGAACAAAATGAGGATCACATGCTCAATGGAATACTACCCACTACAATATAACCATATAATAGTATCAAAAAAAAAACAATCCCATGTTAAATCACTATCTTTACTAGGGTATTCCCTCATATAGTCAATTAATAATAGTATTATGAATCTCATGACTAGTAAAATTGAGGAATGAAATAAGAACCATTTCATAAGTCAATTATAATAAATTTTAAATAACTCAAACCTCACTAACCCTAGCATCAAATGAATTAACCATAGTAACATCAATATATTCAAGATATATTATCATGTGACATTATAAATAATCTGGTCATGGGATCCCAAGACACCATATATATAAGAAAAATCACATGAGTTTCAAGAGGTTCTTACACCTTTTATGAATACACATATTTTATAAAACAAAAAACAATAATTTTCATTCATAAAACATACACTAAGTGAAAAAAAATCAGATCATTTAAATCTCTTCCCAATCAACATATTGGTTGATATTTTATTAACACCTTTTGAGACCCTAAATTGTAATTAACACTTCCTATAAAATACCATTGAAATATGCCTAGGTTAAAAGTGTTTTAAAATATCATAGAGAGGGGTTAACAGAAATATTTAATTTCAAGAAAAACTATTCTAAACCTTTTAAACAATTTAAATATAAAAATACTTAGTTTTAAAATCAATTTATTTGAAATTATCATTTTTACGTCCTATATGTATTCAAGAGGAACTTTTGAAAAAATTTCTACAAGCATTAAAAATAGATATGGGAATATTTATAACCACATGTAATGGATTTCCATTCCATGACAAGGACTGAAAAAATTTGGAAAACCTCATTTGTCTCCCATAGAGGGTTATTTAGGAATATAATTAATAAATAGAGGCTGTAAATATAAAAAATCATCCAAAGTAATGTAATATATGAAAAAATAAAGAATGAAATGCCTCATATCAATGGTGAACAAGCCATAATTTATCTCCTATGATGGAGAACACTCTAACATGATAAACATTAACCTACACAACCCCTACATGAGTAATTACTTGTGATTCAAACTAATACATACCCTAAAATTCTCTAAATTTCATATTAGTGTTCATATAAGGAAATAGAAATAAGGGGAACCAAATTATATAAGAAGGGATGTGGTTTAAAGATAATTGCCATTGACAAATCCACTAGAATGCAATGAGGTAAGCACTAAAATATAAGGAGAATGGGAGGAGACTCTCATGGGAGTGGTGTCTAGTCTACTCTAATGTGAGGGATAAATAAAGGAGTCTAAGAGTATTATAATTATGTTGTGGGAAAATATTAATTTGTTCTTTTAATGAATATCAATAGATTTAATAGAAAGTATGTGTGATTTTCCAATCCATGAGCCAATGGTGCACATGCCACTATCTTTACCAAAACCACTCAAATGATTAACCTAGGACTCCAAATGGTTGAAAAAACATTGTACCAACCATTTTTAATGAAACTATCAAATTGAGGAGCTGATTCCCAAGATAGTTTAATGTTTTACCAAACCATTTTCAATATATCCGCTCACACATAAATACTAATGGTCCTACATATTTTCCAATAGTATCCAAAAGAATGGGACTCAACCATGAACCACATATATAGCCTAAACATTCATATAAGTAATTAAATGAAAATTACAATGCATAAGGAAAATGGAATGGCTTCCTCTTAACCATTCTTGCCAATATTCAGGCCAAAAACCCCCATAAACATAAAACAAATGTCGATAATATAAATTACAACAATATAAACTTCATAGTGATGTAATAGATTTAGTATAAAATTTATAAATGATTAATAATCAACATATTAAGGATAACATTCAGGTTTTAACAAAATTTATTTATATTATAATTCAAAATAAATTATCAAAACCATTACTGTAGTTATTATAGAATGAATTCTATAGCTAGTTTGTGATTAAGTTGTGAAATTATTCTCCAAAAATAATTGATATACCCAAAGAGACATAATTTCATTCTAGAATATGAAATATAAAACGAGTTTTTAAACAACATGCCATTCATTCCATGCATTATCCAACAATATATTTACTAGGTTTTCGACCATTTGATAAGAATCTAGGGTCTCTTGTTGTTTTTTCATGTTAGACTCTATTGTAACTAAAATGAGTTTGTATAATTACTTTGTATATTTTATATATTTATTATAAAAATCCTAATAATTTTTTGTTAAACACATTTACAAATTATTTCTTAATATGGAGCTGTTCCAACACATCTAATATTTCTTATTGTTTGAGAAGGAATCTCCAATTTTGGTACAGGTCAATAATGTCAACACCATTTAGTTTCGTCTTGTCCTTTATTTCTCCCAATTTAATGATTGATGATGATAATCCCATTTATAAAAAAATTATTTTATTAGATGAGTTCCAAGATTTAGAAACATTTAATAACGACTTTTATTAAATGTGATCCATATAACATAATGAACCCTATTTAAAACATATCGTATTTATTATAATTCTAAGATCCATAATTCATTAAGAAATGGGTCTGCTATGGTGTTTCTCTAAAAATTTTGTAATTTATGTAGGAAATCATCCTAGTCGTATCATATATGAATCTTGGATAGTCGAACAGTTTTCTTAAAAATCCATTATATATATAAACTCAACTCATTTCTCTGGTAAAATAATCCTATTCATGTCTCCCAGCTAGTTTAACCAGTGGAAAATTCTAAGAGTATGAAATCAATGGAAAATCTAGTGGAACTCTAACATGGAATATCAAATACAAGGTTGTTCATGTGCCCCATATCATTTATTTTATTACATATGATAATATATGAAATTCTAACTATGGAATCTCTAATCATATGGATGATTGAGGTATTGAAAGGTTTCAATTTAATTTTAATTTAAAACATAGTATTTGAGTTCAAATTAATATCACTATATTATATCTTGTAATTCAATTTTATATACGAATTATTTTAGTGATTTTTTTGAAATCAAATTCTATCCACTAAACCACTGTAATCAATTCATATCAATTTGTAACTCTTTACACGACCCATATGTTTATGTCACTAACACAAAAAAATCAAATCTGTATTCACACATTTCAAAATGTATTTTATTAATAAGGTATATGAACAATTAATGTAAAGGCATATAGATGAATAATATTTATATTATACATGTGAGTAAGACTATAGAAATTGATATCTATCCACATTAACCTTTAAAGATACGTAATAATCCACTAGGCTAATAGGTAGCCTGAGTTTATTTTTTCTCCATATAGAGGCTTTATTAAAAATCAAATCAAATCTGTTATAACTAAAAACCCTAACACGAACAAGATATTCCCCAACTACTAAACTCAATATAAAAACTCTAATTACAAAATGATTTACTGGTTGATGTGAATATAAATTCATTATAGATTCATTCCTAGCTTGAAAATGCAATGATCAATCCTAGAAGAAATTTATCAATTTTTTTCGAAAATAAGTACTCATAATATAATTAATTTATAATTATTAAAAAAATAGGTAATAACCATTAAAATAATGAAATATATAAGTATTAAAACATTAGATAAGAATTAATGTGAAAATACTAAATAAAATCTGACAATAAACATTTAATAGTCATGGAAATTATTAAGTACATTCTATTATTTTGAACACAGACATTTTATATTCATATTCATATGAACTCCTTCGAATATTTCATTATATTATATTCTATTTCAAAGATATGATATTTTATGAATTATTAGCCATTTTATAATACAATAAATTTTATATAATTATTTTTAAAATTATAAATATGTTATATTTTTAATTTTCTTTAATCCAAGATAAAATATTTGAAGTAATTTATATAATTCCAAAATAAGGCTCTCTAATTTGAATAATTAAAAATAAATAATTTTGAATAATTCAAAATCATGAATATAAGTATTTAATATTTTATCTCTATTTTTACCATTTATAAACATTGTATAAAAGACACTTATTATTTCTAAACAAATAATTTTTTTCAAGATTATATGACATCCATATAACTTATTTAAATAAATTTAAAATTGTACCATTTAATATAAAAATAATATTTAATATTAAATGTTTAATAAGTATTTTTAATTAATTATATACCATTAATAATTATTTAATTAATTTTTTATTAGTTAACAAATATCTCAAAAATCATTTATATTATAATTTATAAGAATTATTAATAATGATAAAAAATATGAAATTTTGAAAATTTTCTATTACCCTTATCCTTTTTGGGTTACCTATGAAATCATAAATCAAGCTAACCTTAATTAACTGAGTAATGTAAAGGTAACACAAGGCCTAAATTTATGCTAAAAACTGTGTAAAGTTAGAATATAACATATCTTTATATAGATTTACCACATTAAGGTTATATAGTGGTAACCTTTATGCAACCCAGTAATGTAATGGTAATTAATATATTACCACTATATAACCTAGTTAAATTTTTTTCTAAAAAAACCAATTTTTTTTCGCTTTTCCATTTTTCTCTTCATTTCATGGAATTTTTCACAAATCTTACTCATGGAGTGGATCTAAATCCGCTTTTAGGATTTATAAGAGTCTAATATGGAATATTAGAATATGAATAAGTGAGGAAGTCACTTACTCATGGATCTCCATGAAATAAAAATTAAAACTACATATATAATAACAAATAAATAACACTGAAAATATTGTATACCATTTTCCAAATGAGAATCTTCAACAAAATATTTCTCCATTTAATGCATTTGATGAAGAACACAAGAGTGGAGAAAAGAAGCATCCAACCGCTGTAGGCATCCATTTATCAATCTTAATATCTCATCATATAGAATGATTCTATTATATCCATGGTGTACTAGTAGCTAACTTTTCTGAGGCTGAAGTATGAGAGAGATTTGGGTTAAAAAGTGGTTCATCGTAGTGTCCAACAATCACATTCCACAAATCAATCATATTGTATAAGGATTTATAATGAAATCATGGACCCTAACCAATAGTGGAATCCATAACCTAGGAATTTCAATGGTTGAATTAATTCTCTATATTGTTTAAAAATTCATCATATGAAAGAAAAACACCTCACATGCTTTGGAATATCAAAAAATTATTTTAATAATAGATAATGTGGATGATTGATGATGAAGAGGTAAAATTCATAAAATGATACACCCAAGGAATGAAAATAACAATTTTCAAGTCATACAATATATATTTTATATATATCATATACAAATAATAGTTCAGGTAATTTTTTCTCTATTTTTATGGTCATAGTGATTGGTATAATATAGCTATTTTCAGGGTCAAACACTACAAAAACTATAAATATACTATGTTTTTTGCCACTTTTTCATAAAAAAACCCTGTTAAATTTTGAAATAATTATGTTTTCTAAAAAACATTATAAATTGTAATATTTCTATATATCTATAAAAATTTAGCTATTTATTAAACTTTTACACATATTTAAAATGTTTAAAAAAAATTTATTTAGAAATGTTTTAAATTTTATTAATGTAACTCTGTTTTTAAAAATAGATAATTGTAAACTAGGTATGTTTTTATAAAACAAAACCTAATTTTATTTTAATTTTTTAAAATTTGTGGAGATTAAATTAGAAATTTAATGTTATTATATGTTTATATATTTATAATAGTTTTACATAATATTTAAAATAAATTTCATTCTGAAAACTTGAACACACAAACACACATGAAGGCACATACACACTCACATAGGGAAACAAAGATACATACATATATCTAGGCACACACCCACACCCACACATTTAAAACATAATTAAAATTAATTAATAATAACAAAATAAATGAACATTAATGAAAAATGTATAATGATGTGAATATATTTGTAATAATATTACATATTACTAATTATATATATACTCATATATTAATATATTAATTTATATTTATGTGGGTGTACATATATTAATTTATATCAAAATTAAATTATATATATACATATATAAATATATTTACATTTACATATATAAATATAAATATATATATATAAATCCAGAAATTAATATTTTAATATATAAATAAAAATATACACTTACAATTATTTATACACACACTGAAATATATTAACATATAATGTATATTTATATAAAATTATTTTCATAATTATATACTATACCACATTATAGCTTCAAAAAATGGTTTAATTATATAAAATTAATATACACACAATTAGAAACTTATAAACACACAATCACAATATTTAAAATAAAAATAATGCTAACTAATAAAAAAACACGAATCATAGACCCTTCATATAAAAAATCTACAAAATATAACAAATAAAAGAATCAGTTTAGCCAAGACACCCTGCACACATTTAGGTGAGAAACCAAGGGTCATAAACATGTTAAAAATTAAAATCTTACTCTATTTTTTTCATATTAAAAATACCCATACCCAAAAGAATCATATATCACTTTCCCAAAATATCTATTCCTCACATTTCTATTATAGTGTGAGTAATACTTAATATGTTTATACTTTTTTGAGGGACCATTTGAAACCCCTAATTATGCACTCAGGTTTTCTTACTTGCAACTAAATCAACCTTATATAAGTACTTATTTGAAGATACATCTTTGATCAAATCATCCCAATCACTTTGTATTCCTTAAATTTTCTATACCTCAATAATTTTCTCATAAATCATTTATAACTCTAAAACCCCATTATCTTAGGCCATATATATCTCCACACACAACCTTTAAGTCACATTTTTTTTCTTTTGGTTATTTTCCTAATGAATTTATGTGGACTATAATTCCTTTGATATTAGATTTAGTAAGAGGAGAACCATGATATTATCCACAAATACTAGGTGTGCCTAATACATTTCAAATTATATTTCTCACTCAAAGCCAAATGATATAGAACCATCAGTGGTTCCATAGATCATGGAATCTTCCCCAATCCCGTTATATCTAATACCATTATATGTTGCATCCCCTCAGTCCATCCAACTATATTTATGAAAACATCAATGAATAAACTCCTTTATTCCACATCAAACAAGAAGATCATAAAACATTCCCTATAGTTTTAAGAATATGAATAAGTTTCTTTGAGTGCTTCATTTCCATCCTTATCTGCATTTTATGCTCAGAAGTTTTAAAGACTCCATACTCAATTACCACTTACACCATAGAAAATGATTAAGTCCCTAGATGATTTAGAATATCGAATTATAGTCCTGGACTTACACTTTCATTACATAATTATTCTACAACACATGTTCTATGATTTTCCTAAGAATAATTAAAACCCTCATTTGTCCCTTTTGAATAATCTACTAAAAAATTTACTTTACCAATACTTACACATTTATGACCATTCATCCTATTTATCTTCATAATATTATTTTCTTTAGGTCCATTGAGGTAATAGTGTCAATATGTTACATTCATGAAACTGTTCTACTCAATATAAATAATAGTAAGGCATGACATACAAGAAGTTGAAAAATTTCCAAAATCAATTTTAAGTATAATTTCATCATTCATAGTTGATGAAATAACATTCCTAATTAGATTAAAATGGGGATTAGTCCTATAAAGATCCCAATAAATAAAATAAAAAAAAATTGTTTTTATGTCCATTTTTGTTACAATTCCCAAAACATATGAAATTTTATACAATAATCATGGTTTACAAGGATTCAAACTTAGATCATTAATATTTATTCATTCATGAACCTGAACGATTCTAAGTGTTAATGGATATAAGTGTATATTCCATTCCCAAAGACAAATCATTTCTAGTTTTAGGAAAATTGATCCAGGGATCCATTTTCTATGCATAAATTTATCTCATGGAAATATGGCATGTTCAAACTCATTCCGCATAAAAACACACCTCCAATTAGAAAAAACCGAAGTTGTTTTTAAGTGATGGAGTAACACATCCAATACAAATTTATTTACACCCATTAATATAATAATTCTAAATAAAATAATGAGTTTGTTGATTTTAAAAATTTCTATGATGGATTATTGATTTGTAAATTTGTAAGTCATATTTACCTTTCGAATAATCCATCCCCAAATTCTATCTATCAAAGAGGAAAAGTGTTTGAGAGTAGATTTCTATTTCTAACATTTCATGGTTTTAATTACATACCCTTCCCATTATAACTGACCAATTATGAGATAAATGACCAAGATCACTTTGAGATTAGAGATCAAGAACGATTTCATGAGGAAAATCCTTCCCAAAATCATATCTGTCATTATCGCAGTCACCATACCTCAGATCACTTGACCAAATTACCTTGTCCATAATTATAATAAATTAATAATAACTGAATAAATGGTCTGTAATATATAAAATAATATATTTATATCTATGTGTGTTAAGTACATGATTATATAAGTATATATATATTAGTTAAAATTTATATAAATGTGTGTGTGTAAAAAATATAATTATAATGTTAGAGGTATAACAATATTTTATTACCATAAAAATAAATAATATATATATATATATAAATATATGTATATACCTTTTATAAGAATATATATAGATTAATTTCTATATATATATTGATATATATTTTTATACATAATAGTCTATTTAATTGTTTATATATATATATATATATATTAATCGATACAAATCAATTAAAAGATCATTAATATGTAAATTATTATACACACACATATATAAACACACACACACACACACACATATATATATATATTGATACATATATATAGACACACACACACACACACACACACATATATATATATATATCGGGGGGTTGGGTGGGGAAAAATTAATTTCTTTTATAAAACATTGTGTATTTAACTGAATACCTAAAATGAAGGAAACATATCACTATTTTACTCACATTTATAATAATAGGTAAACACAAATGATTTAACATAAATAGAATTATCATTTAAAATAAACAAAATTAAATTAATTATCCATTTTTATAGGTAAAACTAAATCCAAAAAAATTGGTAAAATGATTTTTAAATTGTAAAAATTACAAGAAAAAAAGGATGAGGAAATCAATTTAGAAATGGGAATAGAAAATCATGCCATGAATAAGGATTCCAAGTCTATTACTGACCATATCATCGGTTTATTCACATGGATTAAGGTGTTTATGATTTGCATATTGTGTTGTACTGTTAAGGGCTACATGACAAAGACCAGTGGTGGTTCATAAATAGAATGTATTATTCTTTCTCTAAAATGGGTATGATTTATGACCATGTAAAATTGATTATATTCAAATCCCATTCAATATTAGGATCATGTTATTTGTAAATCAAAACTTGAGATATTTGAATCAGAAGTTGATGGCATGAAATAGGTATAGAAGTGTAACAGTGTACCAAATTCAAATGATAGATTCTAATGTGATGTTATCGATGAAAATGAAGATTAAATGACCTTATCCTTAATACAATTATTCCTCTTGTTGTAATTTTCAAACTGGTTGACCAAAATATGAGAAAGTATAGGTATCCCTTATAGTCGAATACACTTTTTACTAATGTCCAATGAAATTTTCATGAAGATTGAAACATTTTTTGAATAATTTTGCCTTATAGAGAATAGGATTTTATATATGGTTTCAGGTACATTGAATTTTATTCAACCATAAACAAAACCCAATTCAAGGGTGAAGGGATATAAAAATCAAAAGGATTATGTGATATAATGTTTACATAATCATTTTCCTATTCTAGTGAATCATTTGAACATAACATGTATTTCTCTAGGGTAATATGGTTGAACGAAAAGCTTTACGAATCATTATTATTATAGTAAAAAAATTTCCTAATACATAAAAGGATATTTAATAGTGAGTAGAGGCTTAAATTTTTCTTAGGATTCCACTTTTAGGGTTTTCCGTTAGATTGGATTTACATTTGTTTATTTTTAAAACCCCAAGTCTTTTTTCATCATTTGAGTTTCATGTCTAGAAAGTAGAGAATAATATCATCCCCTCTTATTCCCTTTATTAATTTTAATATTGGTGAGTACAAAATATCATTACTTAATAATTATAATATGATGAAGTCGGACTAATGATTAATGTGATTATGTTTATGGAAATTTTACCAAAGGTTGAGTTATATATATTTTAAGGGCCATGAAATTCCTGACGTTAATTAATATATTAGTAGTAGTATAGACCATGACATGGGTTGGTGTAAATAATTTATGTTCATATTGATCAAACACTAAATTGTCATATAATAAGAAAATATACCTATGAATAAAAGGTGAAATAGCCTATATAGAAAAAGGAAAGATGAAAAACCTAGATGAATAAAGAGACCATTATAATTTGGACAAAATCAAGAAGGGGAACAAACAATTTATGGTCATGGTATAAAACATTAACTACTAGTGGTTAAGGCCACCCAACTATGACTAACAACGAGATAGTTTGTGAAACATTGGCTAGGTAAAACCAAATGTCAATTGGCATACAAATGTTACTATATTCGATAACAAAAATGGTTGCACATTGTATAAATTTATTGTTCCTGGACAAATAAGGTGATATAATAAAATTATAATAGGAAAATCCAATACAAATTAGATAGCCTACTACTACTGATTACTATCTTTTCGAAGGGAGAACATAATGTAATGTTGTAGTGATTAGAAAATATATTACGAGGGTGAATAATGGTAAACCAAATGGGTCTAAAAACATAATATTTCCCCAATATATTTTACTGGAAAACGAAAATGAGAAAAACATGAATTTATATATCTGAATGAATTGGATTAAATAGAACAATTATATCAATGAATAATGGTAACCACTATTCAAATAAAGGGTTATATGTAAATGTTGTTAGAAGTATATACAGATTATATTGGCTTATCCATAATATAAAGATACCTATGATTGGTAGTTCCAAATATAGTAGAATAATATTCACCAAGAATAGGTTCCCATTTGATATGAATACACTCATTTATGATATATAGTGAATGTTTTATCAGGATTCAAAATGTTTGAGGTATGATGTTAGATATGTTGATGGAAAAGATAAAGAGGTATTTAAATCATTCTAGTTTCATAAAAATTTTCTAGGTTGTTTTGGGATGATAAAGGGAATCGAAATGGATAATAATTTATGAAAAGCATTAAAATATTTAGTTTAGATATGACTATATATTTGAGAATTATAGGAATCAAGTCACACATAGTTTTTACGACGAATAAATTCTATATAGATCTTGATCAATGATGAGATCTTTTGTTTATTATTCTTTTATAAGGCTATAACTGAAGTAAAACCACAATATTTCAACTAGAATAAGAGATCTAAGTACTCATAAAGGATGATACATGTTATTAATATGGAATGTGTTGGGGATAAGACATAGTTCATATGAATGAGTCAATTTCACCCTAGACTAGGATTATATATGGGTCTCTTACATAAGGCAGAATTTAGTGGATCTTACCCCTCATGTAGGGATTCTAATAGCCTGATGATGAACCACCCTTTGTAGTTTACATTCATATAGGGTAGTCCAGGTGTAGTGCAGTTTATCATTATTAGAAAATGGATTAAGTGTTTTTTGGTTTAATATAGTGTGACGAGGAACAATTCCAATTAGTTTGAACTCATCTAGGTCATACGTTGATGTTATGCCATCAAATAGTACAATAGATAGAACCTTTATCCAGTGGTTTTTATAAAAATATGGTTTTTAATTAAAATGAAATGGATTTATCTATGTTCTGAATATATTTAGGTAAAACCCAACAAGAAATGGATGGCTAAAACATTAAGATGACATTGGGGTTTAGGTTTGGATTTATGTATAGGTCCATGTTAAGAGGTCTTAGCATCACTACATATCATTAAATATAAGGAATGAAGATATACATAGTTCTTCAATATGTGGGGGTCTTATTCTAGTTTTTGGTTAAGTGAAGAACAATAATAGAATAAGAAAATTTAACCATGCCTGTAATATCTCTAAAGAAATAGATCATTTAATGGGGGTGAGAACATACTCATAGAGAAAATCTAGACTAAACATACCAAGAAATATTTTTAAGGGAGATTTTATGACACGCGATCACATGAGTTTTATAACATTGTATATTTTATAGTCATATAGGGTAGACTATTTTGAATAGTTTTATGTCATGTGGAATGGAATTTATATCATAAAATTCAATGAAATTTTAAAAGGTTGCTAAAAATATAATAGTTCCAGGGTCATTAGATAAACCTAACATGAATGGTGGTGGTGGAAACAATAATATTTGAAGGGGATAATTATCAATGGGTACATGTGGCTAAGCCTTGTCTAGAAGAGACAAGTGTCTATTAACATTCCTAGTTTTGTAGGAATCTTTCAATAAATAGTTATAGTATACCAAACCTCTCATTATCAGTATAGATTATCTATAATATTGGGAGGGTATAATACATAGGTTTCATAATAACAGATGGGTGACAAAATTAGGTGAATGAAGTAAATAATCATCACTACAGAAGGATAAAGCATTGAAATAGATGCTGCGACTCAACCTATTTTAAGAGAGCCAATAAATTCTATATATGTTGATCTAGAAAAAGTCAATACACGTGAATTATATTTATAAGGGTATTTTTTTTGACACATGATAGGTCTTTCATGTCTATATAGAAAACTTGTATATCCCATTGCATCCACAAATAAAGAACATGATCCATTATGTAGTCTTATATATAAAATAAGGGATGGAAATTTCATATATGTGTTTTATGGATTAGACCATCTTAATCTATTTAAGGTCATATAGGTTCGAATATATGTTGTGTAGTTTATTAATATATGGGAAAGACTAAATAATTCTCCAATATTATGAATGATCTCTTGAAAATCAGGGTTATTTTTCTTAGAATAGGATTATCTACAAATAAACACATATTAAGGATCATTTCATTTATCTAGATGGCATGTAAAAGAATCAAGGTCTCATAAAATAGATCACTGTAAGCTGTTTCAAGTATTATAAGATATAACATACTTCATGAAGTTTATTTTCATTCAAAAAGGATATTGATGTTCTATAGTTTAAGCTGATATGATGAGTAAATGAATGAATATTTTTTTTAAGTGATATAGATCATTTTTAATATGAAATGTAATTTTCTTCGTCAAAGAACCGTTTAGAGGAAACCCAACATGAATTAAAGGGATAAAGCACTACGACGAAGTAGGTATTTGATTATAATTTTTGACTGGTTCTAGGGTATGTGATCTTGGAATCACTATATAACTTCTGATCATAAGAATAAATCCACACATAGTTTGGATATGGTCTTAGTTTAGGGGACATTAATGGAAAAATTATGGGAATATAGATCCTCATACATGGATGAAGGAAAATGTCCATGTGACTTGTAAATAGGGCTAAGAATAATGATATAGGCATAAATATTTACCCTCTGGGGATAAGAATAAATCTATATATAGTTATAATAAAATACCCAATACAAATAAGGATCTTAGATAGGGGAGTATAATTTTATTTTACTATATATACAACGATATAAATTAATATTGAAGGTACTCTTATGAAAATATGTCTTGAATATAAGGGAAATGAGGCCCAATGAAATGGGCTCCTCTAAAAAGTTTCATGTATTAAAGAACGGAACATAAATTGAATAGTGTAATTTAATGTGAAAAAGAAAAGTTTTTTTTAATGTCAAAAAATTAGGACCTTGATTTTTGAGGTTTTCTGATGACCATTCTCACGACAAGAATAATAAAGCCCTTCTAAATTTTGATAATGGAGTATATAAAAACACAATATAAATAGAATGATGGTTCTAAAACCTATAAATAGTCAGGTTATAATTATAATTAATAAAAAATACTACTCTATATGTTTTTATATCACTATCTATTATGTGATAATAGGAATCAATCCACATTATGTAATTTTTTGGTGAGAAATGTTTTTCCTAGTACAGTCTAAAAAATTATGTAGGAGAATATGCATTAAAAAATATTACACAAATCTTACTATAATATATGGATAATGGATATTAAAATAATAACACCTCAAATACATTGAAAGGGATTGAATTGTAGACCATTTTTGTTAGTTTTGACATCATGTGATTACAGATTAAATTATCTTGAGTTTAATGTCTTGTAACTATGACTTATTTCATTTATAATTAATATTCATATAACTAGTAATTTCATGAACCTATAATGAAATTGTGAGAGGTATTTATTAAGAAACTATTTATTGTTGGTAGGTATGATATTATCTATAAAATGTATGAAAAATTAATAATCTCTATTGAACATACATTATTAATAGTTTAATACCCATCCCATTTCATTTAAATATTTAAAGACTTTATCTATTGTATGAGGAGTGTTTTCTAAACATTCCCCAGCATTACTTGTAATAATGAGTAGTGTTGAACCTTCTGTTTGAATTATCATGTGAATATGTTATATTTTATTTCAATTTTATGAAGTGTATTGAACATTTCCGATCAATTCAAGCCATCTCATACAGTATGATCTGATACTTCTCATCTTTAGACAATTGATTGCTGATGGAAATTTAGAGTAAATTTAGTTAAAAATATATGGGAATCACTACCTATTTTATATATAAAATTTAATATGGGGTATCTCATATATTTTTAGGGTTTATTTTGGGATAAAAAAACAAATTATTAAAAAACTGTTTTGGAAAATACTTCTCATCATTTTAGAACATCTAATGAATGATATTAGGTATATATTTTTTAAAAGCCTTTATTTTTCAATTCAATGCTTCATGATAATGGGAGGAATTGTTGGAATTGATATTTTATTTAATATACTTCCATTTAAGCTAAAATTATAAAAAAATGGATCCATTTTTTTCATTATTATGAATGGGACACAAATTATGTTGATGATATTAGTCTTCACGAAACTGATGATAGTATTTGTTCTGAATTTTTTGAGGGATATAGCCTTACCCAATTTGGAGAAAAATTTAATGGTTGTAACTATATACATGAATGAAACTTATATATTTGAGGGATATAGATCCATTAAATCAATTGATCATATGAAAAATATTCACCCATTCTTGGTGACATGAAACAACTCTTAGGTCTCAATGAAAGAAATTGACATTTATCGAACATGCAATACATTTATTTCAGAATTCCATGATGTCCAATATCTATTATGATAAGAAGAATCCATGTCTCATTGTTTTATGTATGAGTTTGGTTCTTAATTAATGATCACCACACGTGGAATGATGGATTTTCTATAAAATATTAAGTGTCTCTCCACTTTCAACATAATTGAGTAAGAATACTTTAGAGCAATAATTTTAGGGTTATTTTTAATAATTCAAGATATCATAAAGGTAAAAATTTAAGACCCTCTATTTAAACTATTTTTATGACCCCAAATATTCTTTCCATCTATGAATCTTGTTTTTTCGTGTTTTTGAGAGAAAGAGGAGTTTCTTGATATTTAGAATTACACACCATGTACTTAGCAGTACAAGCCAAGTACCGGGTTTCCGCGGGTAGCCGTGTACTGGCTGTGTAACTGCTGAGTAAAGGTCCATGTGGGGTGACCTGGAGACTACCTAAATGGGGGCTTCGTAAAGGTATATACATGCTATGTATATTTAAAAACACACCATGTATTTTTATTTTTTAATTGTTATATAGGACTGGGGTCACGTCTAATTGATAGAACTATATTATTCTAAAATTCTCTCATCCAGGAGAAATGAATATCTTTGATTCTTCTCTATGCCCCAGATCGACCGTTTATAGTCCAAATTGAACACCATCGATTGAGTTGGAATCGTTTTGGTGAGATCTTCCTTCTTCTAGAGACACTTCGGTTGATTTATCCTATTTAGTGAGATATCCTTGGTTGAGATTAATTGATTTTTTTATAGATATACTAAGTTCTAGGTTGATTCAAAGGCTAACGTAAAGCTATATCAATCGTACAATGCCGAGGATGTTGGTTTGTGAGTTTCTGTAGATATCTTTGAGTTATATGTGAAAATTTTCTAAAGACCCTTGTTTAGGGAATTGTGTGATTAGGGAATTTAACCCTATAAATTCTTTCTATGATTTTTTCTTGGGTAGGTGTGTTTGATTATGAATTGGGTTTATTAGCATGCTATGGAGGTGTTTTCCCATGTTTGTTTGATATTGGACATTGGGTCTAGAATTACCTATTAGGCTGTTTTTCTTTCCATTTCTAGTGCTGTTAGGATGAAGTGATTATTTTATGACATGATTGTGAAATGCATTGAAGCTATTTGGAAAAGTAGTATTTGATATTTACTTTTGATATTAAATATTTTTTGAACATCATTTTTTTACATAGGTTTATGGGAACCTGGTGTAGTTATAACAGACGGGAAATGGATAATGAGGGCATCCCCAAAGTGTCTTTTATACCTTTCCTGTTTCGAGTCCATAGGGGGGATGGACGCGATTTCTCCCTTAGAGTGTTAGTTGTTCCATGTTGTGAGACCACATGGGAAATTGGACGTTGAATGCATCCTCAGAGAGTGTGTAGTATACCATTACGAGACCACATGGGGAACTGACGGTGGGTGCTTCCAAAGAGAGTCTTTTTCTAATCTGAAACAGAGGGGTTAGACAATGAGAACTTCCTAGAGGTTTTCTTGTAATTGAATTTTTGAATAATTAGTACACATAAATGAAGGTAGTTGAAATTGTAAGACTATTAACTACAAGTACTTCCTTGTTTATTACATCATTTTGAATATCTACTACTATATATTTATATTCACTAAAAGTTAGGTAGATATAGATGGGTGGGTTACTACTGGGATTCATCTCACACCCTATTTGGTTCGTGCTTTTGGGTCCAAACAGATTATATTTTTGTAGGGATAGATATGGGAAAACTCCCTTCTAATTTAGGTACTTGACTGTAGTGGAGCAAGAGAGTATGGGACTATGCTGAGGCTTGCGATGAGTTTAGAGTTGTTTACTTGTTTTCAGTTGTACTCAATTTTAGGACTATATACCAGCATTGTGACTTGTTTGGCTTCTTTCTGAGAATGTTGTGACATGAATCATTATTTATAGACATGATGCAGCTGTTAATTTATTTTCAGTATTCTTTTGTTTACTTATTTCATGGTATTAATGCTTCTTCTACTAATATTTATTTGTTTTTGCTGTGTTACTATGCCAATGAGGTTATAGTTTCCCCACTATCACACCCAAGGCCCTCGCTGCAAGTTGGCAGCCACTGGTGTTCATGGAAATGGGCTTGGGTCCATATGACCAACTAAGAATGGGGAAACTCTGGGAGGAACATCGAACCGGGATGTTACAATGTGGTTTTAAAGGAATTATCTTCTTCTTGACTGATTATTTGGTGCCTATTGGAAGGGATAGGAAAAATAGGTTATTGTTAATAAGCTATGCCAGGAGTAGCTAACCTGTGTACATGGAAAAGATAATTAACCTCGATTATTGTATTTTATCTAGTTCTGAAATTATTATAGTTGAATTTATTTCACCATTGGGTGGTTCACATGTAATGTGTAGTTATAGTTGATATTATTGATGTTCTATTTCCATTGCAACCTGATGAGTTGAGGGTTTACAATCTCATGCATCATATATGCATTTTCTATAGATCACATGTCATGCATTATTGTGATTCCATTTAGTGAGCATTACCTATTGCATGTTGTTTCGAGAGATGTTGTGATAGATATGCATGCTATTGTGATAGATTCCTTGATAGAATACCTACTATTTGATAGGGTATTGCTGATATGAAAAGATTCTTTTGGATGAGCGCCAAAAATTGGTTCCTAAGTTGTTATGGGCCCTCATGGATTAGAATTTGACAGATCATGTGTTTCTTTGCACTATTATACCGTGTTATATATGAATAAGATGCCAAGGTTTGATTCACAGGGAGTATGAGCCCCCATAGATCAGAATTTAGAACTTTAATGATTATTTCAATGATTTTAGGGTGTCCAGAGTAGTTTTTGACGTTTACTATATGAAAAACCCTAGAATACACGGTGTGTAATGATGAATACATGCCATGTATCCTTATGTTCAAGAAGGAAAAACATTTATTAAGTATACACCATGTACTGTATACACACACACCATGTAGTTCCAAACCCTGTGACTAGCTGTGTGGGCAGAGACACGGGGTTGGGAAAGGTTTGGTGGCACACAAAGAGTACTTGGAGTACATGCCGGGTTGTAGGAGCCATGTATCCAGACATGTAACCCCCAACATGGGTGGATGAAAGTCAGGTTGTACATTCCATGTTCTTTTATTTCATTCTGTCTAGAGTGAATCGCGTCACCGACTGCATGACTAATGACACATATGATAATAACATAAGGGGAACACACCATAAAGATTTACCCAAGAAGTAACCATGTGTTTATCCATGTAGAGGAACTCAGGCAGGGGGAAAATGATTCAGGTACACACTGTTTTTGAGGATGAACACTATATGTGTATTGTTATTACATGACCAGGTCTGGCAGAAGTACATTCCCATGTAAAGTTTTAAGGGAACATTCCATGTAGGTTTTATACACATCGTGTATCCCTATTCTGAAAAACATGATTATTTTCATTATCATGTACCTTTCTTGTGATTCTATGTTTCTGTCCTTCATAATTTTGAACTAAGGTTTCCTTTTGACCTTGTAGTATCATTCGACCAAGATTTCCTCTAGTTTTATGCCAGATACATGGCAATGATCTGATGACAGACATGGTAGATCAGGGACTACTTGCAGATCCTCCCATAATGCCTATTTTGGCACAAGATGTCATTCCAGATACAGGTGCTAATGTATATTTCCGAGAAGGCTTCATGAGGTTTATACATACCTTGAAGTGAGAACCACATATTACCAAATCTATTGCAGAGTTGATGCAGGGGTTCCAAAAGTAATAATCATCCACTTTCTCAGGGGATGGAGGACCTCATGCTGCAGTGTCAGGTTTAAAAGCTAGAGACCCCTCCAGAGAGGAGACTGAAGCTCTATACATATATGCTTTAGGATTCCTCCAAGAGATGGTGGGATGTGATATCATTGGAAGGACTCCATTAGTGTATGTCTTGGGATGATTTATGAAAATCCTTCTATAATTACTTCTTCTTAAAGACATTGAGGACAGAAAAAGGCCAAGAGTTCATGAGTATGGATCAAGGTACTCTCTCAGTCATGGAGTATTATTCTCACTTCACATAGTAGCTGCAATTCACACCCATTCTAGGGGGTGATGAGTTATTCCTTATGAGGAAGTTTGAGGATGGACCTAGTCATGACATACGATATCAGGTGAACATCTTCAGGTTGATTTCTATGACATATATAGTCAACCAGGTGATGATCACAAAGTATAACCTGAGGGATTTTAATCCTTTGAGCCAGGGAGGTTAGGATTCTAATTATGGTATCTCATTGATTGACAGTATGAATTTCCATTGGGAGTCTATGCACAAAGATCCGAGTAGGGGGAATAATTCTTCAGGTTACCATGTGGTGTGCTGGAAGTACAAGTATAGTGGGATTACCAGCCCACATTTGTAGAGAGACCCAGTGGAGTGCTGATCTTATGGTAAGATGGGTCATCTTTAGTATTTATGTCAGATTTTTGTTTCCAGAAACTGGTGATAAGAGTTTTACTATGTCTCCATGTCCAGGAGAAGGACCGCTAGTTTCTCCTTAGTGAAGTAACAAGAGATATATAGGCCATTCAGGATGACGTAGAGGTTGAAGCTGCGGTGGTCAGACAGGGGGTTTTCGATAGCCGTAGGGTAGATCAGCTCAAGGATTGTTGGCATATTCACAGGGCTATGACAGAGGTCAAGCTCTTGCAATAGAGTAGACCGAGCAAGATTAGGATCTTGTACCCTCTATAATTTGAGTTATGATTCTAGTTTACTTAGTTATCACTTATGAACCTTTTGATATAGGGGATTCCCATAGTTTCATATCTATTTCTTTTGTAGAGATCCTTGGGATCCATATCATTGCCTTTGTTGATATATTAATGCGAGAAATTTTTGTTGGGGCCCAGAATGAAATGTGTACATCATTGTAAGGAGTTCTCTCTTGAGGTTTGTGGGTTTCACTTATTATGGGACCATTATGTCTTAGAGATGATGGGATGTGATGTCATTCTCAGAATGGACTAGTTGGTTCCCTACTAGGCTATTGTCGACTACTATCATCGTTGGGTGAGTTTCACATCACTAGAGGGAGGTTTCTTTCTATATAAGGGAGAATGAGATGTCTTGGAAAGAAGAGAGAGACCCAATCTTTATGGGTTGTGAGGATTTATAGCCCAAATTTCTTGTATGTATCTTGAAGACTAGGGGACTTCACAGAAGGCATTTCCCCTAGTGGTAGATCATTACAAGGATGTCTTCACAGATGAATTTTCACGTTTTCTTCAAGATAAAGTGGTTGAATTTTCAATTGATCTTGTTCTGGGAGAGGCATCAGTGTCCATTCCTCTTTATAGGATGGATACACTAGAGTTACAAGAGCTCAAGAAGTAGTTGGAGGAGTTGCGGGAAAAGGGTTTCATCAATCCCAATACTTCTCTTTAGGGTTCAACTGTCCTCTTTGTGAAGAAGGTAGACCGTACCCTCATACATTTTGTGGATTATTGGAATCATAAAAAATTGATGGTCAAGAAATAATACCCGTTGTCGAAAATTGATGATCTCTTTTATTATCTTCGAGGATCCTGGGTGTTCATGAAGATTGACATGTGGTCTGGTTATCATTATTTGCATGTTAGAAAATCAGATATATCATTTACAACCATTCTGAGAAGGTAATGTCTATATGAGTATGTGGTTATTCTGTTCGGTCACACAAACGTGCCTGTAGTTTTTATGGAACTGAGGAACCGTGTGTTCCATCCATACTTGTATTTCTTTGTGGTAGTTTTTGTGGATGATAGATTTTTGTACTTTCACCCTTTAAACGCCCATGAGACCCATCTTGAGATAATGTTGAGTACACTAACAGAGCATCGATTATATGATAAGATCTAAAAATTACACTTTTGAATGGACGAGATCCACTTCTTGGGTCATGTTATCTCAGAAAATGGATTGTTTGTAAAACCCAAGAAGGTGAAAGTAGTAGTTTCATGGGAGTATCTGAATAACATCTTTGAGGTACAAAGTTTTCATGGTGTGTATAGTTACTATAGAAGATTCATATAAGACTTTTCAAACTAGTAGTGCCACTGAAAGACTTAACTAAGAAGGGTGAGAAGTACCTGTGGACTGATATCGATGATTCATCCATTCAGGAGTTGAATGGGAGGTTGATTTAAGCACTAATACTAGATTTTCCATAGCTAGGTTAGAGATATAATGATTACTATGATGCTTTAGGTATTGGGATGGGAGTAGTGCTTATGCAGGGGAATGAGTCATTGCGTACGAGTCTTGTCAGTTGAGGCCACATGAGAGGAATTACCCAACACACGATCTTGAGTTGTCTAAAGGTGTTCATGCTTTAAGATTTTAGAGATAATATTTGTTGGGATAGAATTTTTTGGTTTTCACCAACCACAAGATTCTCAATTATATCTTCACTCAGCGTGATCTGAATTAGAGAAAACGTTGATGGGTTGGGTACCTTTAGTCCTTTATTTTGGAGATTGCTTATACACCTGGGAAATGCGACAACATGGCTGATGCGTTGAGCATGAGAACTCAGATACATGCAGTTCAAGAGGCCAACAATGAGTGGCAGCATATGGACATGTTCTTTGAGATGCATTTAGAGGTACAAAATAGACAGGGAAATGCATTACTTTCTTCAATAGCGGTTACCTCTACTCAACCTGATCGAGTGTGAACGAGGAAGCTATCATATGCTAAAGGCCTAGTTCTACAGAAGAGTGAGTTGGGAGAGGACTGTATTCCTATATGGACCATAAGAGAGAATGATATCTTGAATTTTCATGGACAATTATAGGTGTCAGCTGGCGTACGCGATGATCTGATGTAGGATTTCCATTGTTCAGTTTGGGCAGTTCGTCCTTGGGTCACAAAGATGTATTGAGATCTACACTGTCAGTATAGGTGGACAATCAGGAAGAGATATGTTTCAGGTTTTGTCATGATATTTCCACCCATTAGTAGTTGAAGAAGGAGAATCAATGACTAAAAGGGTTTTTTTTATAGTTACCCATTTCCGAGTGGAAGTGCAATGTTGTCGTGATGGAATTCATGACAGGAAGACCGAGGTTTCCTCGAGGGAATGATGCAGTTTGGTTTGTCATTGACATACACACTAAGGTTAATCATTTCTTTCTAGTCAAGGATACCTTCAGTATTGATGAGTTGGGATTTTCTTACATCCATAAGATTATACATTTACATGGGGTTCCACAATCCATCACTTCAGACATGGATTCCCTTTTTTACTTATCTAGTCTAGTAGATACTATATTGGGATTTGTGAATATTGGTGCTTCTGGGTACAAATTACCATCCCAAGACAAATATCCCGTTTTAGCATACAATTCAAGTGTTAGAGGACATGCTTCGAGCATACATCCTAGATTTTGGAGGTTCTTGGGAGAAGAATACTTCTTCTGGATTTTTCCTACAATAATACTTTTCAAGGAACTATTTAGATGGCACCTAATAAGGTTTTGTATGATTGGCCATGGCGATCATGCCTATGTTGTTTGGAAGTAGGAGACGCATCTATGTTGGGACCTCATATTAACTAGGAGATGACAGAGTAGGTGGAGATAATTGAAAAGAAGAGGGCTACTACATAGTCCTAAAACAAGTCTTATGCTAATCAACGGAGACAACCTCTGGGGTTGGAGGTCATAGAACTTGTTTTCCTATGTGTCACACCAATGTTGGGACACAAGAGGATTATGTGGCATGGAAAGATTTCACCGAGATATGTTGGGTCGTTTGAGGTTTTGGAAAGAGTCGAGCTGGTTGCCTATTGATTCCAATTATATAAGAGGTAACATGATATGATCTATGTATTCCACATTTCTCAACTACTATGTTACTTTTCATTAACGTCTCATGTTTTCCAACCAGAGGAGGTTGAGTTAGAGATTGATGCATCGTTTGAGGAGTATCCAATCCGGATTATTGATCATAGTGTTAAGGTTATTTGTGGATAGTATATTCATCTAGTGTGGGTGTTATGTATGGATGGGCGAGTACAAAATGAGACTTAGGAGAGGGAGGCTGATGTGTGATCGGAGTGGCAGAAGTTGTTCAAGGTTTCTTCTTCACCTCTTTATTAGGTAAATTTCTGGAAGAATTTTATAAGGGGGGAATTTTGTATGAACCACGATCTTCTTTTCAGGTATGTAACTCGTTTTCTAGTGTTTTTTAGTGAAAGAGGAGTTTCTATAAATTTTTGTGTACATCTCATGTACTTTGGTCTACATGCGGTGTACCGAGATTCCACGGGTAGCTGTGTATTGGCCGTGTAACGGAAGAGTACATTGTTGTGCGGGGTGACCTAGTGACCGCCTAAAGTAGAGCTTAGTAAATGCATATACACTCCATGAATCTTTAAATAACACACCATGTATTATTATTTATTAATTTTTATATCGGACCGGGGTCACATATAATCGACGTAACTGTCTTCTTCTGAACCCGTCTCATCCTAGAGCGATAGATATCGTCGATTCTTCTCTGAGCCCCTGATCAACCATCTGTACTCAAAATCGAAAACTGTCGATTGCGTTGGAATCACATTGGTGAGTTATTAATTTTTCTAGAGCCTCTTCTCTTGGTTTCTCATCTTTCTTGATATACGCTTAGTTGATCGTTCTTGGCGTTTTTGTAGATCTACCACTTTCTAGGTCAATTCAAAGCATGATGTTCAACTATATCGATCATACAATACTGAGGTTGGTTATTTTTTCCTTTCCATAGATGTATTTTAGTTTTATGTGAAAAATTTTCTGACACCCTAGTTTAAGGTATTGCGTGTTTAGGGATTTTAACCCTATCAATTCCTTACATGCTTTGTTTTCTTGAGTATGGATGTTTGATTATGAATAGTGTTTATTAGCTTGAAAGGGATGTGTCTTCCAAGGTTTGTTTGATATTGGTTTTTGGGTCTATAATTACCTATTAGGATATTTTTCATTCAATTATTAGTGCTGTTAGGATAGAGTGATTATTATATGATATGATTTGATATGAATTATAGCTGCTTGGCCAAGTAGTATTTGTGATTTACTTTGGCTGCTAAATATCTTTTGTGCATGATTGTATTACACAGGGATGTGGGAAACGGGTTCAGTTATACCACAGGGGGAATAGACATTGAGGGCTTCTCCATAGTGTCCATTATAATTTTAACATTACGAGACCATAGGGGGGATGCATGTGAGTGCTCTCTTAGAGTGTATATAGTTCCACATTGTGATACCACAAGGGGAATTGGACGTCGAGTGCTTCCTTTGAGAGTCTGCAGTATACCGTTATGAGACCACATGGGGAATTGATGGTGAGGGCTTCCTCAGAGATTCTTTGTCTATACTAAACCATAGGGGTTAGCTATGATAATTTCCCAGAGGATTTCTCATGTTTGTTTTCCGGAATAATTGGTATATATATTTGAATTTAGTCAAAACTATAGGATTTTTTTACTTTGCATACATCCTTTATTATTACATCATTTTTCATATGTCATGCTATATATATATATTCACTGACAATTAGGAATATATTTTTGGGTGGTTGCCTATTGAAATTCATCTCACACCCTGTTTGGGCCATTCGTTTAGGCCCAAAAAGATTATATTGTTGTTGGGATAGATAAAGAGAAGAACCCTTATACTTCATGTACTTAACTGTTGTGGAGTTGGAGAGCATGGGACCAAGCTTAGGTTTAGGATTCTGTTTGATTTTTTTACTTATTTTCCTTTGTACTCTAGTTTAGTACTATTTTCCAGCATTGTGACATGTTTGGAAGCATTCCTAGATACTTGTGTCACGAATCATTAGTTATAGATATGTTATAGTTGTTTATTTATTATCTATCTTATTTTTTTTACTTGTTGTATGGTATTTCTACTTATTCTATTGTTATCTGTTTGTTTCCACTATGTTAATATGCCCATGAGGGAATAGTTTCCCCACTATCACACCCAAGGCCCTCACTACTAGTTGGCAGCCTCTGGCATTTAAGGAAATGTGCTTGAGGCCATGTGACCAACTGGGTAAGGGGACCCTCTCGGCGACACCCAGAATCGAGACTTTACACTATTATTTATTATCTTGATAAAATAATATAATTATCATATTTAAATTGTATAATGTTTGTGTATTCCACCCATTTGTGGTACCGACTAGAGTGGGTACAATCTCAACCATTTATATAGTGGAATTAATATTATTGATCACCTTTAATTAAATAATGATGAATGGTGAGATGAAATTACGATGTGCGATGTAGATAAACATATCATCATAGTTTGGGTATTACAAGGCTATGACTGCATTAATAAATTAATTGGAATGTTATTTTTTGAATGTATATTACAAGACAATATCGAATCTAAGGGGAATTCATCCATAATTGCTTTTACATAATCAAGTAAGGGGATACATTATTACTTCTCAATAACATATTAACCATTTATCTACGTTAATTACAAATCTTAATTGACAAAAATATTTAATGAGAACACTAGTATTTTCATGGTCACCTCGAAGCCTTTAATAAGGTCTTATTAATCAACCTCGTTTATGGTATATATTTATGATAGAAGGAATGAGTATGGTAGAACTAATTTGATTTGAGGGATGATCAAAATCCCAATTGGAATCCTATTATTCATTGATCATTTCATCCTTCTTCATATAGAGTTTCTTGAACCACCACCAAAATATATCTCACATACACAAGAAGTGTAATAGATCCTAGAAAACTTTTAATTTAGGTGAATTAACTGATATCAATACATTTGTCACCTTATAACACATGAATTTGATGTAAAAAATCTATAGAATGATCATCCATTTTAATATAATTATTCTTATCGTTGAGAAACCAATGCTATTTTTGAGAGTGTCCATATGGTAGAAAAGATAGACCTCATGATGTTTAAGATAATCTATTAACTTCTATAATACAAATATTAGTTCCATATAGTTATTCTCAATATCAAAGTTATGAGTATCAGTTTCTAACATTGGCTTATTGATATAATAATGACTATTGTACTTTCACACCAACGATTTTTGACTCCTTTCTTCATCAAATTTTTAAATGGAATGTATTTTACTGTACTATTGCAAATGAATTTTCTAATAAAGTTGATATACCCATACGGGACCATCATTTCATTATAATTATGAGGAGGTTTGATATCAAATAATTTAGATTTTTTCTTAGGGTGAACAATGATACCGGGATGTCACACCATGATGATGAGGAATTTCCCTCATGTTACCCCGATAACACATTTTTGGGATTCCCTCACCAATTTATTTTTTCGTTGTTTTTTTTGAGAAATTTCCCAATACCAACAGGATATTCTTAGTTTTATTTCTATATTAGCACAAAATAATCTACATTTTATTCTAAAATCATCTTAATGAGGTAATTAAAGATAATTTATAGGTAACATTAATACTTAGATCTATATTTCTTTAATACCAAGGGACATACATAATAGAATATTAACCTTAGAACACAATAAAGGATTGGACTCCCCAAAACCAGGGGATATCATGGTTTATTTGTAGCTTTATATACTTACTCAAATAAAAGGTAGTATAAATGAGTGGTTAAAACGATCAATAATTCCATTATTGTCACTCAGAAGTCATACTTTGGGAAATGCGAGTTAAAATCCCTAAAATTGATATAAAGTTGGATTTTAAATTTTCTTTTTCTAACCGGAATGATATTGGGGATACATTTTTGGAATTGAACTTACAAAATAATGTTTAGTTTTATATGTCAGTTAACATTGGTATCTATGTTGAAAATATTGATTTTGTGCATCTTTCTAACTTCCCGCCAAAATACACAACAGGTTTTGGGATATTCCTATTGATTGGTAGAAACATTATGATCCAACCCCAGAATCGTAGTGTATTTCCATGAAAAAATAGAAATTTTATATTTGTGGAAAGTGTTATATTTCTTATACCCTTTCTGGTTTAAAATAAAAATGATAAATATTAGCCACAAATCATTCATTCTACCCATATTCACATGTCAGTGTTCATAGATGGTGGGGAAGATACAATCATAAAATGATGGATGGTCTTCCCTGATATCTTATTAACCCTCCACTTCTACAACTCTATTATCAGATGCATAAAATGAATGGTAATTATTGGATATGATATATAATAAGGGAGTTCCTTTAGATCCAAATGATTATTTTAGGGAATCTTAGATATTATTCCTCCCTCCTCCTCATGATCATATGAGACGAATGATGTGCCAATATATTTCAATTTGAGAGAGATGAGAGGATATTATTTGATTCTAGGATCACACTTCCCTCATTCCCAATTATTTCTTATTGAATGAATTCATATCTTAAGGATATAGGGAAATGTTCACATTTTACATGATTTCCATTTTAGTCAAGTATTCATATCCACTATGATGAAGAGTCTGAGTTGTGTTGACTAATACTAAATATAGGTAAGATATTCATTTCGGTATATAAATTATTTATCAATGTTAAAAGAAATATTTTTTTAACTATTATGTTATTTCCTTAGTGTAGGATAAACCGTGATAAATTTATCTAAACCTGTATATGTAAGTACTGTGATTGAATTATTTAGATTATTATTGGATAGAGATTTCATGATCTAGAGACTTCCTCAATCACAATTTTTTTCCTTTATTTGGTTGATTGGAAGTGTATATTTTTCTTTGAGTTTTCCATGGATTTATGTGGCCAACATCTAATTGATTGGGGGAATTTATTGAGATGGAGATATCTACCATTTTTTATATTCCATCTATTTTATTGGACCCTACAACTATATATTGATAGTCTTAACATTTAAAGAGAGAATTCTGACCATATAATACACTCAATTTTTTGTTTAAAGTGTTATTAATGTAATAGTAGTATGATTATGGTAATGAGACATGAATGTGGAAGCACAAAATTCATGGAAATGAATTCCAAGCTATGTTATAGATAAGAAATATAAATTTAGGGTCAAATTTATGGTCACAAAACATGCTTTAAGATTAATCTTTCCATGTGAATTCTACTCACTCTTATCATACCCATTAATGTTTTATTGGATTGTGTTATGTAGACATCATACATTTCCAAATTTCAGTGGTTATATACTGGTTTAATATTTATAAGAAAATTATTATAAATTAGGACTTGAATAATCTCAATGTCACACACACACACACACACATTTATATATATGGGCCAGAGGTGAAATTGAATGGATATTTATCAATCAATATTTTTAGAGGAAATTTCTTTATAGAAATAGTCAAAACCAGTCTCTACATGATACGAATTGACAATGGTGAATTCTTCCATGAACTCTTATGGATTTAGAGGGCCTAAATGATAGATTCCCTGGATTTATGGGAGAAGTGAAGTGCATAAAAATAGAAATATTATCTAAAAAATAACTAACTACCAAATAATATCATATTTATGGATGAATGTTTTGTGCTTCCCATCATGGGGTTGTTTTTTATCTTAAGGATTATGAGTCGAGTCTGATTTGGTATGAGACTATACTACTATAATAAAATATGGGATATTGTTTCCATCTATGGTCTTGTATGAGTTTTCCATTATCTGTATTGATCTTTACAAGTTAATTTCATATTTTTAATTTTTTTTCACATTAGGATGGATCTGAATGATCCGTATATGTTTTTTAATTGAATAATGGAAACTATTGAGATCTAAAGAGCGATTGTTTTTAATTTTATTATATATACTTAGTAGAAATGATTCCCAAGGATAAGGGACTATTATGAAATTTCTACCATGAGCTTCTTATCCCCTATATTATAGTCTTGTATTTTATATTAGGATTTCATGTTTATAAAAGAACTTAACATTATCAGTAAAGGGGTCTATTGAGTAAAAAAATTGATTGATCCACATTAAATCTCCCCATCCGAGGAAGACTCCATTTTTGGGAAGTGCTTGTTTCCTCATTTCGTAGGATCGATTCCACCCTCCCTTTTGTAGAGGTAATAATTCTGAGATGGTCTAGACTATATTAAATATTATTATGAATTGTTCCTCCAAATATGTTATTTATTGATTATTGTGTCATATTTTATAAGGCTATATTGATGAGGACGTAATCTATTATATGATCAATGGAGTTTGAGATATACCATTATAATTAAGCTGCAATCCATGTATGGTGTGTTATCATTTGAACAATTTTCTATACATTTAGTATACTTTTTTTTTCAAATACATGCTCAATGCTTCATTCCATTCCGCTTTTTTTCTTATTGAGAGGAAGAAAAAGTAGTCACATGTACTAGGGAATTAATAGTTTTAATTTCTTAATGTATTTTATTTTTGGAATATAAACCTCAAATAGATGTAGTTATGGACATTTTTACAAAAGATTTCATTAAAATTATTGATGTTGGAGTAATAATGTTGACAAACATTTTTATGATTATGAATATATAATAATATGAATAGGTTGTTCACCATGGTAGTAATAGAATACCCTAGGATCAATTGTATTTGAAAAAATATATTTTTTTCCATTGATCCTAAAATTTTTAGAAATTATGATCCATAAACTCATATCAAATAGGGAACCATTACAATGACATCATTCATTGGAGGCACACCAAAATATTACATTATCTTGGGTACTTGGGATATTAGAAATAATGGATTTAACATAATGGTATACAAAATAATATTATTGGTTTCATTATTCATAATTTTGATGTAATCCAAGATGTGGCCTTGCAAAAATATATAATATTCTCTAATCACTATGAAACTAAATTAAAATACATGAAACTATCTAGGAAATATAATTAAATTAACAGTGTCTATAGTTCATCTCATAGATTTTATAATAAGATTTACAATAGATACTTTTTAAGGAGATTAAAATCTAAAGATTTGGTTTGTCCCTTACAAATGGTGATGAAATATATGATCCAAGAGTTTTTATATGGTTTTAATTTTAATTCTTGAGTTAAATTTAATTCTTTAGGGTCACAATAGATTTTTAAAGGGAATGTCTTATCAAATATTCCAAAATATTAATAGAACCCATTGAAAAAATCTATACCGGACGAAATCTGGCCCTCTTAGGCTTTAAATAAAACATATTATATTTTACACTAATTTTAATCCAATATTTCCATCATGGTCCCTCAAAAAGGAAAGATGGGAATCAAGTGCTTATCTAGGTCACCCATGTCATTATTAATGGGGAATGTAGGGTTCCTAAATTTTTGTGGTGGAGGTGAAGTGGTGCACACCTATCATGGGTTGTGGAAGAATAATTTATTTTTTATATGAATAATTTAGTATTTTGGGATACTAAAATTTTCCGCACAAAATTGATTTCTAAATTTATATTGTCACATATAATTTAAAAAATGGGTGTTTTTATTTCATGATTTTATAAAACAAATAAAAAAAATGAAATAAGAAGATAGAATATAAGATGTTTGAGAATGTGGTGGGTTTAGTGTTGGATTTCCTTTTTTCAAAGCATCCTTATTCAATAAAATGGTTTTACTTCAATTATTATAAGTTGATAAATGAAATACACCATGACTTATTTTTCTATAACCCCTAGTTGATGGTAATTGTAGAAAATTACTTAATACAAGTTACTTCCCCTTCATCCTCCATTCATTTATATGTTAAATTCTAGAAAATTAAATCTAAAATAATTAGAAAATAAATAATTTGGTATTGGTACTATCAAGTAATTATGAAATAACTTACTTCTTGCAGACACATGATAAAAATTTCATGACACTCACCAATTAACATATCATGTTCCTGTAATACATGTTAAACTATGTGGATGAATAATACAATGATTAAAAGAAGAAAAAAAATAGTGAACATGCTTTGTAATTTATAAATGAGAATATTAAAAAATACCAGAAAAAACTCTTAATGTCAAAATCATTCAACATAAGAGAGTTTTTATTCAATAAATGTTTTATTCGGGCATTAAAATGGATCTCGTTTCCCTACCAGATCACTCATAATACTAAACCTGCATTCAAAGGGTAATAGTGAAGAACAAGGAAATACAATTCCTAAAAAGAAAATTCTAATATTAAATAGTGAAAATCATTGGTTTAATTCATGAAATAATTATAGTAATCTAGAAATGTTATGTCTCTATTTAGAGGTATCCTTGTGTTCCCAATATATTTCCTAGATTTCTATTTTATTCACCTTGGAAAAACCTATGAGGTACATGATCCAATTTAATATCCATTATAATTTTTTATTATGGATTATATTTAACTTTGTGATATTCCAATATTAATTTAGTCTTATCATTCCAAAAACCTTCAACAACCTTTATTTGATGGTAATAAAAATATCATTAAGAAAATAATCCATGTAGTTACGTCTGTGTGGATGTATGAATATATATGTGGATCCCAAAAGATTTGAATTTAAATTTAGATGAATACCTCTTTCAGAACCTTTAATCATATAGGTTACCCATCCATGGGTAGAATAACCTCATATAATCCTTGATGTAGGTTTTAGATATTATATGTAACCTTTACATGCCTCATTATTTGCAAAAGATACCATAATGAAGTTTATTACACATTTAGATTTTCATTCTAGTACACAATTTTGTCCATTCATGATTGGATTTTCCAAATTTAGTATACTTACATGAGGAATCACAAGATAATTTATGTTCATAGTGTAAATTATCTTATGTGCTGAGAAACATATTTTCTATTTTTTCTTGAATTCCAAAATTTTTCATACATTGGATCAGTAATTCTCATATAGGTGGGTCAAATTTACGGATTATCATAGAGATGTGTCTTCATAAGGAAAAATATCCCACTTTAGGTTTAATTACATATTCATTTCTAAATAATTCCCTAGTAAGGATCATAAATCACTTATACATAAGTGAATTTAGTTATACCAATATAGAATATTATATGATATATAGAATTCATATGGTAATTTTTATATAAATTACCACAATGTTTATATAACTTCTGAAAATGTGTCTTAAAATTCATGAAATTAATTATATGAAATTAAAATCTCATATTGGAATACCATGATAATATAAAAAAATCAACAATTTTGTGTATGTATTATTTTATTAATTCCATAGATGAAATAATAAGTTAAAAATAATGTTTTAATCTATAAATATAAAATTAAATTAATGTTATAAATCTAATAAATGTAATACATGCATAATAATTTACCAAAATTATTGTATAAAAAATTTTGAAAATGAAATTGTAATATAAAAAATCATTTCCTATGTCAATTCCCCTACACTTAACATTTGGATTCTCAGTAATGTAAACATCAAAAAGCATAAAAAATTAAAATAATAATACTATGCAAGTTCCCTTAATAAAAACCATACTATTAAAATATTCATTTCTTTTAAATGATATTAATTATATTTTTTATTGAATAAATTCAATAAATCACCACATATTTGGTATTTTCATTTCAATTTATACCCACCTTTCCTGAAATATTTTAGTAATCACTCAAGTTAGAGTTTAAAGAAAAAGTTTCATCATTATAGGATTATGTATGTTTAACAATATTTTTTATTAGATTTATTGTATCCAAGAAATGATTCATGTATTTTTATTTATCATGATGTATTTTAAGGATTTTTTATGTCTTAATGTTAGTGGTTCATTTTGAAAAAAAATATCATAAGAGTTATATTAAGAGTTTTGGATATATATTGATGATTAATGAATTATTTTTTAATTCTATGGATAATGTATTACCCCCTATGTTCATATTTTTTGAATCAACATCATTTAGCTTTTTTGGTGAGATATCAATTACCCCTATTAAATTTATTAGTATCAAACATTCCCTTTCTATCTTTTTTATGAACATCTTACATTTTTTATCATGCTCTTGATAGTAGAACACTACACTAAATTTTCTTATTGTGGGTGTGTTTTTTTCTAGCCCCGAATTAGGATGTATATCCCTTTCATTTTATGTCTTCCATGGCCTTTATTCAAAATATTTTTTTCACTCCCTTTCAAATTTCTTATTTTGGATATGTTTCATATATTTTCATTTCCACTTGAAAATTTTATTTCCTACGCCACTAAAAATTCCATTTAATTTTTTATTTGATTCTTGGAGATTCCACCATATAGTTTTTATACATCAATTCCACGGTTCTTCCCACTCTTCACCTTTGGTATTATTATTTTATATTTTCTTTAAAATCACATTCCAACACTTATATTTTGAAATTATTATGCATATTTGTGTCTTAATAGGGAATGATAGGTCACAATCACTAAAAAATGTGTTGTATTTACATGACCATCCATGCATGATATATATATATAAGAAAATATAGTCATCCTTCCAAAAATTATTTTCCTAAATAATAGTGTTTCTATAATTTCAAAACATATATATTCAACTGAAATAGATTCTAATTTTTTTATCAGTTCACTATCTCTTTTACCCACACGTTAATTTAATGTAGATCATTAATTTGCTTATAGAGTAAGGTGGATATGGGTATATTTATTGTAATGTGGATTCCAAAAGCAATTATTCATGCATACTAAGGGTTATTAGGAATAAATGTCAAGATGGGTTGAAAATAGTGTTATCTATTAGAAGGATCTATTAAAATAAATGAATTCCTCTATCAATTTATCAAAAATTCCATGAATAGTTCATGAAATTTACAATATTACTCAGAACATTTTGCTTATTTAAACATGTCTTGGTTATCTCAAGAAGTATTAATTATAAATAATATTTCCAAATTAGTTCAGAATCCTATCAGGAATGTTATTTAAAATATTTAATACATTTCATGGATTAGTATTAACATATTTTTAGTCTGAACGTGAATTTTTATCACATAGAATTAAAAAAATCATTTTAAAATTCATATAATTGGAGTTAGAGGGTCTAAATAGTTCATGAACATTAAAATATACTCATGGTTTCAGAGGTATTCAATTTAATCACACGGAGATTCATAAAAAGAAATGTGAAAAATCATTAACTACAAAGGTTCCCTCCAACACATATAAATGTTTTAGTTTCCACAATTCATTTAAGTAAAATTATATATAAATTTAGTTAAAATAGAATCATAATAAAAAAATATCTACCAATGAGATGTATAAATGATAGTTCACATTGATTAATAGGATAGTGGAGTTTGATATCCTTAATTGGATATTAAAAAAAGTATATATAAAATGTAATTATCTTATTCCCATTAACAATGTAGGGGTACATGTTTCTATACATTAGAAACTCCACAACCTGAAAATGATATACATGAGTAACAATATTCTGTTCTATCACATATGAATTGAAATTTATCCAGAAACTTTTTGATCCTTTCATTACATAAGAACATATGGTCAAAGGGATGAATGCCTTTATGTTGGATGACCTTTTTTGGTGAATCAAATGTTATTTATTTATAAATTTTAGAATCCTCAAAATATTCTCTTCTAACTTCCTCTAGTACAAATAAATAAAATCTCATATATTTTAAATATCAATTAATGTCAATATTTATCTCTCTCAGAACCCAACATGTTTTATGTTCTATCTATAATGACCCAATATTTTCATATTAATATATGAAATAAATTTATATAAATATTGAATTCATAAAAATAAAACCCATTCCCAAATTATAAAGGTTTATAGTCTTTGGAGATTATATGTACAATATTATTTTTTAATAAAGTATCTTAATCATATCCCATTATTAACTTCTTTTATAGTACTCTTCATAGTCAGACCCTACAAATAAAATTCTTTATTACCTGAGGAATGGGAACAACATAATGTGTGATATCAGATTCATAGTAAGGGTAAATAATGTATATATCAATCTATGATCATATGTATGAATAAGATAAGAATAAGGACATGATATCATTCTATAACATACAATGTTCATACTCAGTCTGAAAAATACAATAAAAATTATTAATGGAATAAAACATTAACATTTAAAAATATAAGAATCATTAGAGAAGAAATTCTTGATAACTCAGTCCTGAACCAAAAGTTCATATAATAGTTGTGTGTGAAACCATAATAACTATAAAAACCATTTCATATGTCAGGTTTAACTTCTTAAACCATTGAATCATTCATAATCACTATTTTTCTATAGGGTATTAAGAACATCTACTTATTTCCCATAATAAAATGAATAAAATATAACTATTTTTAAAAATATTTCATGAACATTGATTTGTTCATCATAAATATTTTATGAGATATAATAACTTACACAATTAATTATTCGGGGAAATAGGTCTGACCCATCACATAATGGAAACCATACATATTTTTCCCAATAGGATCATAAAAAATTCATCATATCATAACTCATGAAAATAAATGCATATAATTAACATTTCATATTTTCATCCTAAAAAAATGACAAAGATAAATAAGAAGAATGTTTTCCTTTTATAATATCTCCATTTATGTATATTCATCGTAAAATTATTTCAACTTAGATGGAAAATAATTTTGAAAGACCAGTTTATATAATTCATGACGAAAAATAAATCTTCTATTTTAAAATCACCCATATTTTGAATAATATGATCACTTATAAATAAAAAAATTCCTTAAAAATAAACAATTATAATTTTAAAGGAATACTAAAATAATTTATTCCTCATGATTTTGGAAAATTTAAATCATTAAATATATGTTAAAAATAACATTCCTTCTGTAATTTTGTCAGAAAAGTCATTAATATTTTTGGAAACTGAGAAAAAGATTCCTTATAAATTTTTTTGTGGAATGTCATGCATGAGTAAAAATTATTTTGAAAGACTATTATAGAATAATTAAAAAATATAAAATATTTTTAGAAAAAAATAGATATGGAAGAGAAACATTTCCTAGTGGAGACTAAAAGATAATAAATCCCTAATAATGATAAGATTAAGAAATAACCTTATACCTTAAATCACATAATTATAAATTCACATTAAATCATCCAGTATACTAAATATATATTTAATATATATGTATTACATTAATATATTTATATATACCATACCATTTATGATTTATTTATGACATCCTATCACCCATTTATTATTAATTTGTTATCAAAGTCAATGTTCTAGGTGATAAATACTTTCTTTACCAAGCATGTTTTGTTGTTCCGATCTTAGTCCTTATACGTTGATCATGGTCCAATAATTTACATAACCTCAATAATGTTATAAATATAATATATATTATTTATATACATATTTATAATAATTCATAAAAATTAGAGTTAAAAAAATGAATCACACCAATCATTGTGATGGTTCGTTATACATTTTCATTAATGGCATATCCATTTTAGGACTGATGAAATGGTAGAATGGTAAATAATAATTCACCTATAAAGAATAATGATTTTTCATAAATATAATATATATTAAAATATTTCATAATTATTTCAATGATAGTGAAATTTGTATAAAAAATGATTCTTATCGCATTGTAGAGGTGATAGTCTACATTAAAGCATAAATAATGTAATCATTTCCTAAATGATTGGATGGAAAGTATGTGGACATGATAAAATCATTAAAGAAATATAATAATGTAATAAATATAATATATAAACATTAAAACCATCATAATACAAATACATACTGTATGTGGATGAAAATTAATCTTATCACTATGTGGAGACAATAATCCATACAGAACTAGAAAAACAGGTATTTGCGACAGGGCATTTGCGACGGGGGCCCGTCGCAAATAGCTTGTTGCTGAAAACGGCGTCGCAACAACACTTATTTGCGACGGGCCCGTCGCTAAAGCCTTTTTTTGCGATGGTCATTCTCCCCGTCGCAAATAGTATTCTGTATTTTTGTAAAAAACTTTTAAAATAGTTTTTGCGATGGGTCCCGTCACAAATACCTTTTGCGACGGTACCATCGCAAAAACTATTTTTTAAAAAAAATAAAAAACTAGTAATAATACTAGTATTTGCGACGGGACCCATCGCAAATACAATTTTTTAAAAGAAATAAAAAACTATTAATAATACTAGTATTTGCGACGGGCATAGTATCCCATCGCAAATACTATAAAAAAAATAAAAAAATAAATTATTAATAAATTATTTTAATTAATATAATAATAGAATTATAATTCACAAATAAAAATATTTAATTATTTTAATTAATATAATAATAATAGAATTATAATTCAAAAATAAAAAATAATAGAATAATAATAAATGATTTAATTAATATTATAATATTAGAATTATAATTCATAAATAAAAAAAATATTAATAAATTATTTTAATTAATATAAAAATAATAAAATTATTTTACATTCAAATATTAAAATAATTCAAGTATTACAAAAAATATAATTAAATTATAATATTATAAAATTTTAATATATATATATATTTTAATATTATAAAATATAAATAATATTATTATTCAGATTAATATTGTTATTTAAAAATATAATATTATTAATATTTTATAATGAGACAAAAACTAAGAATAGAAAAAAAAATTGATTTCCCAAATTTTATAACATAAATACAAACTCTAATCTGAAGGAGGGCGGGAGGTGGGGGATCTGCAGATGGTGGTGGAGGAAACTCCATCCCTAAAGCATGAGTGAGTCGGCGCATGTACCCCATCTGCTCCGGATGCTGCTGCTGCCCCCGACTCGTCTGCTCCTCGTACAACTACTGCTGGCGTCGACGCTCCTCCTCATGCTACTGACGCATCTGCTCCTGCTCCTGTCGAAGACTCTCTATCTGTGCAGTCTGAGATCGCTACTGATCCTCATACTGTGTAGTAGAATAAGATGCACGAGCTCCTCTCGAGCTGGACGTCGACATCGCAGCACAGCCATAATAATCTCCGGGAGTCAGTCGAGAGCCGATACCAACTACCCGGCCCTTCTCGAAGGCATACTGGGTGGCCTGCATCCATGCCACCTCATCAAACTGACGGGCAGTGGTCTGATCTGATGACTCGGCCTGACTCTCAGGTCGGGCCTGTGACGATGCGGCCTCATATGACTCCTATAGTTTCAATTTAAAATTAAAATTGTGAATATATTATATGCAGTTAATTTAAAAACTTGAAAAAAAATAATACTGACCACGATGTGTTGCTGACGATCACCTCTGAGCTCCCCAGTAGCAGGATCACTATACATCCTCCAATATACGTCGTACTCTGTAATATCGGGGTGCTCGACAGCCTATAAGAATAAAAAAGAAACTGTTAATATTTATAGTTATATAAAATATTTATAAATAATGTACGTACCAGATGCTGTCTATGAGTACTAAAAGAACGACTCCCAGCTCGATGAGTCACCTCCTGTCTCCCCCGATTCTGCCTCCCCACCGATGATCTCCTCTGAAAGGCACCACTCAACCAGTGCGCACATAATCCATCCCATACATGGGATGAAATATACTCTGGTCGGTGTGCTCTACATGACTCCTCAAAATCTAACACTCCTGCTTTCTCCTTCACAGCTTTTCTTAAATTGTGCAAAAACTCACGAAGGCGATCACGCATGGCCACCTCCCATGCCTCGTGGATGGCGTCACACATGGTATCCTCGATCAGATACCATAAACCCTACAAATAAATCAAAATATCAAGTTAGAAATGAAATAATTTTCAAAATAAAAATTATTTATTTACGTACGTACCAACCAATGGCCGAACATGGTCTGCTGCACATCAATGGGAATCTGCTCCCATGTGGTCCACGGCTGAGAGAAATAGTTGCGCAAAATAGCGCTGCCCTGTCCGACTGCTATATGCGGAAAACTGAAAAAATAATAAACATTTATTATGTGAATAGATTAATGAAATCTTAGTCAAATCCACCGGTTATCACACAGGTTATCACACCTCCGTGTGCGTGGATCAAACCTAAGACGTGGACGTCGCTCGGGGACGGGGTCAGGAATCATCAATCGTGCAAGACCGTTCCCCCTCCGCGTACTCCTTGGAGCGCCTGTAGGCTGAGGGTCATCTGTCAGCAACGCATCCGCATCGAAAGTCAGGTCAGCATCCGCCAACTCACGAAATGTGGCCTCGTCCATCTGAAACAGAAAATGTTAATGTTAGCAAATAATTGATAATTACTATTATATATACATATATACATATATACATATTATGATTGTATATAAATACCATGGAATTCTATCAGTTTTCATCTTCATCATCATCTTCATATATGTCAATGTCATCTTTATATTCCTCCTCAACATCATCGATATCCATTCGAGTTACAGTTGCTTCATCTCTTACCATTTCAAATTCATATGTGACATCATTAACATCATCGTCATCACCGACTCTTAAATGTGGGGTGTCGTCATCGATACTCATGTCTCTTTGAAAAAAAGATTGATTTTGAGTACTCTCTTGAAAAACTTCAATTCTTTGCACATCAGTGAAAGCACATTCACTTTGACTAAACTGATTGTCTCGAATATTGATTTTTATTATACTCCACCAATCAGTCAAGTCTCTTGATGTTGCACAGTACTTTGCATAATAAACATGATATGCCTGTTGAGCCAATAAAAATTGTTCATTTACTGCGAGAACACTTTTACATTTATTATCGATGATTCCATGAGTCGGATGAACATGCACGCCTCTCTCTGTATCCAACCACCGACATTTGAACATGGTTATGTAATGTTGTCCAAGATAACAGAGTTCAATGATTTTATCAAGTATGCCATAAAAGTCAACTTCATTTTCTCGATGATGAGATCCTCTCAAGCTAACTCCACTGTTCATTGTTTTTTTCGATTCCCCATATGCATGTGTGTGGAATCGAAATCCATTCACAACATATGCATTATAAGTTTTAACAAGTTTGGACGGTGGGTTACTCAATACACATAGCCATTTGTCAATTTTATCAGCATGTCGAGACACCTAAAAATTTGTGAAATTATTATCAATATAGTAAACTATACATTGAATGAGTTGCTAAAAGATAAAGAATTTATGTTACCAGTTTTTGAAACCACTGAGAGAAATTTTTCAGTCGACGTTCTTCGAGAGCAGCTGCTGTAATTTGTGGAATTTGTTTCTTGATATGATTATCATACAACCTATAAAAACCAAAGTTATTTACTGTAACATAAATGATAGAATAAGTGATATAAACACTTACAGTACAACTGATGTCATCTCTTCACAGTTGAGCAGAACATACGTATGAGCTCTCTAATGTTCATCATCTGAAAGCCAGCGTTCATAAACTCCACCAAAACCAAGCTCTGACTGGTTGAAAATAGATAATTGATTGTCGATTTCATCAATATTCCCCTCGTTCCGTCCCATTCGATTGTGTTTTGAAGGATACTCAGATTCAAAATAATGGGAGCAGAAAAAAGATATTTCCTCTTGCAAATAAGCTTCTGTAATAGATCCTTCAACAGATGCTTTGTTACGTACTTTTCTTTTCAATTCATGCATGCATCTTTCAAATGGGTACATCCATCGAAACTGTACCAGACCTCCACATTTGGCTTCATATGGAAAATGTAACATCAAATGTTCCATTGAGTCGAAGAAAGATGGCGGAAATATTTTTTCCAGTTTACATATAATTACAACAACATCTTTTTCAAGTTTTCCTAGAGCATCATAATCTTCCGTAGCCGCACAAATTTCCCGAAAAAAATGAGACATGTCTGTTATGGAATCCCAAATCACAGAATTCAACAGTCCTCTTAATCCAATGGGTAGACGTCTCTCCATTATAACATAACAATCATGACTTTTTAATCCAGTAATATGACCATTCTTTACACATCTACCCAAATTAGAAGCACAGCCATCATGAAGTCTCAAATCTGCAATCCACTGACAAAATAATAAACGGTTTTCTTTAGACAATGTATAAGATGCTTTTGGTTTCAGTAACCTTTCTGTTCTGACATTCTCAAATAATTCCAATTCTGGACGCCTACAAATTTGTGCAAGATCTAAACGTGCATTTACATTGTCTTTGCTCTTTCCGGGCGTATCTAAAACTGTATGAAACAAATTATCAAAATAGTTCTTCTCAATATGCATGACATCTAACATGTGTCAGACCAACAGATCAGACCAATATGGAAAATCCCAAAATATGCTACGTTTAATCCAATTGGGTTCTTTCCGAAAACCAGAAATTTTCTGTTGATTTATTGTGGGACCAAAACTACTGGGAGGTAATGAAAATACAACTAATTTTAACTCCAAACCTGATAGTATTTTTGGAGGTCCATCCCTTTTAACTGTTCCTTTTCTGAAATGAGATCTGTTTCTGCGAAAAGGATGATCAGCTGGAAGAAATCAGTGATGATAGTCAAAATAACAAGGTTTCTTTCCATGAATGAGCATAAATGCTTTGTTCTCTCCCATATAGTAAGGACATGATTTCTGACCATGTGTACTCCAGCCAGATAACATCCCATAAGCCGGGAAGTCACTTATTGTCCACATCAATTCTGCTCTCAGTATGAAATTCTGTTTCGTTGCAACATCATATGTACTGACACCAGTACTCCACAATAAATGTAATTCATCAATCAATGGCTTCAAATAAACATCAATATTTTTCTTCGGATGTCCTGGAATTAGTAAAGTCAAAAAGATATATGGCTCCTTCATCAACATCCATGGAGGTAAATTGTACGGAGTTAAAAAAATAGGCCAACATGAATATTGACTACCATAAGATCCAAACTGACAGAAACCATCAGTGGAAAGGCCCAGTCAAACATTTATAGCTTCTAAAGCAAAGGATGGATGCACTCTATCAAAATGTTTCCATGAATCACCATCGGCTGGATGATTTAAGCTTTTATCGGTTGAAATATTCTCTTTATGCCATGACATCATTATCGTTGTATTATTAGACATGAATAAACGCTGAAGTCTGGATATAAGCGGAAAATATCTCAACTATTTTACAGGAATCAAACCAGACTTCCCGTGTTGTCCTTCTTTATTTCTCAGTTTCCCACATGTAGGACAACTATCCAACGACTAATTTTCCCCAGAAAATAAAATGCAGTCATTTGAACATGCATGAATCTTCTGACAAGTAAGTCCCAAATTTCGAACCAGCCTCTTACTCTCATAGTAATTTGCATGTAAAACATTTCCTTCGGGTAACAGTGTTTTCAGCAAAGAAAATATCTCGTCAAAACAGGTGTATGACATTCCGTTATCTGATTTGATAGCCATAAATTTTGCAACTGCTTCTAATTTTCTCATCTTGCAGACAGGATATAATGCATCCTCAGCAGATTTCAACAACTCATAAAATTCAGACGGTGCCAACTCAGGATTTGAAGCTATATCAGCCGGAGTTTCTGTATGTTGAACAGATGAACCTGCAACATCATGTACTAAATCTTGAAACCGGGATGGATCTAGAATCAAGTTGGTATCACCTGCTCCGGAACTGCGTTCATCGTGTTGATACCAAAAAACATAATCTGGTTGAAAACCAAAACGCAAGAGATGTTCTCCCACTTTGTCAAACGTGTCAAACGCTCTCAATGCACATTTTCTGCAAGGGCATTTTATTTTGCCTTCTGAAATAAATTCTGAATTTGATGCCGCAAATGATAAAAAAGTCTGCACACCCTCAACATTTACTGGATTTAAACCAGAACCGTTTGGATTTCTACGTTGATTTATCCATATGCGGTCACCTAATAATGATTGTTGGCGACCTCGTTGTTCCATATTTCTCTATAAAATATAAAAGCATTACTGGTTTTGAATAATTTGTTAGAAAAAACACTCAAGTAAATATTGAATATATTGAGAATAAATCAAAACATTTTTCAAATATTGATAATTTTAATATTATATTGATTTTTTATTATTTTTATAATACTAATATAATTTTTTCATAAACATTAATTATATAATAATAACATTATTACATTATTAGTATATTATATTATTAATATTAAAATAACATAATTTTTTATATTATATACAATTCTCCTTTCATCTGTGTGTTTAACATTCTGTCTCCACATGTAAAATTTACATTCACTTTCACCTCTCCATTGGCGAGTAGGTTGATAATTTTGAAAAAGAATGCGAATATTACATGTGGAGACAGAAAACACACAGATGAAAAGAGAATTTTATATAATATAGAAAATTATATTATTTTAATATTAATAATAAAATATACAAATAATGTACTAATGTTATTATTCGTAAATATTGGTAATTATTCCAAATTATTGGTAATTATTTCTAATTATTTGTAATTATTTCTAATTATTGGTAATTATTTCTAATTATTGGTAAATATTGGTAAATATTGGTAAATATTGGTAAATATTGGTAATTATTACTAATTATTGCTAATTATTACTAATTATTGGTAATTATTACTAATTATTGGTAATTATTACTAATTATTGGTAATTATTACTAATTATTGGTAATTATTACTAATTATTGGTAATTATTGGTAATTATTGGTAAGTATTGTTAATTATTACTAATTATTGGTAATTATTACTAATTATTACTAATTATTGGTAATTATTACTAATTATTACTAATTATTGGTAATTATTACTAATTATTACTAATTATTGGTAATTATTACTAATTATTGGTAATTATTACAAATTATTGGTAATTATTACTAATTATTGGTAATTAATACTAATTATTGGTAAATAATACTAATTATTGGTAATTAATACTAATTATTGGTAATTATTACTAATTATTGTTAATTATTGGTAATTATTGGTAACTATTGGTAATTATTGTTAATTATTACTAATTATGGGTAATTATTACTAATTATTGGTAATTATTACTAATTATTGGTAATTATTACTAATTATTGGTAATTATTACTAATTATTACTAATTACTGGTAATTATTACTAATTATTACCAATTATTGGTAATTATTACCAATTATTGGTAATTATTACCAATTATTGGTAATTATTACCAATTATTGGTAATTAATACCAATTATTGGTAATTATTGGTAATTATTACTAATTATTGGTAATTATTGGTAATTATTTGTAATTATTGGTAATTATTGGTAATTAATGGTAAATATTGTTAATTATTACTAATTATTGGTAATTATTACTAATTATTGGTAATTAATACTAATTATTGGTAATTAATACTAATTATTGGTAATTAATAATAATTATTGGTAATTAATAATAATTATTTCTAATTATTAGTAATTATTACTAATTATTGGTAATTATTACTAATTATTGGTAATTATAACTAATTATTGTTAATTAATACTAATTATTTTTAATTAATACTAATTATTCCTAATTATTACTAATTATTACTAATTATTACTAATTATTATTAATTATTATTAATTATTAGTAATTATTTTTAATTATTGTTAATTATTACTAATTATTACTAATTATTGATATTTCTTACTAATTATTGATAATTATTAGTAATTATTACCAATTATTAGTAATTATTACCAATTATTAGTAATTATTACCAATTATTAGTAATTATTACTAATTATTAGTAATTATTACTAATTATGAGTAATTATTACTAATTATTAATAATTATTACTAATTATTGGTAATTATTAATATTTATTATTAATTATTACTAATTATTGGGAATTATTAGTAATTATTACCAATTATGGGTAATTATTGGCAATTATTACTAATTATTGGCAATTATTACTAATTATTGGCAATTATTGGTAATTATTGGTAAGTATTGTTAATTATTACTAATTATTGGTAATTATGGGCAATTATTGGTAATTATTGGCAATTATTGGTAATTATTGGTAAGTATTGTTAATTATTACTAATTATTGGTAATTATTGGTAATTATTACTAATTATTACTAATTATTACGAATTATTACTAATTATTGGTAATTATTACTAATTATTGGTAATTATTACTAATTATTGGTAATTATTACTAATTATTACTAATTATTGGTAATTATTACTAATTATTGGTAATTATTCCTAATTATTACTAATTATTGGTAATTAATACTAATTATTGGTAATTAATACTAATTAATGGTAATTATTACTAATTATTACTAATTATTAATAATTATTGGTAATTTTTAATAATTATTGGTAATTTTTCCTAATTTTTTCTAATTTTTCCTAATTTTTCCTAATTTTTCCAAATTTTTGGAATTTATTACTAATTATTACAAATTATTGCGAATTATTACTAATTATTGGTAATTATTGGTAATTATTGGTAATTATTGGTAATTATTGGTAATTATTGGTAATTATTGGTAATTATTGGTAATTATTGGTAATTATTGGTAATTATTCTTAATTATTCCTAATTATTCCTAATTATTCCTAATTATTACTAATTATTACTAATTATTACTAATTATTACTAATTATTACTAATTATTACTAATTATTACTAATTATTACTAATTATTCCTAATTATTACTAATTATTTCTAATTATTTGTAATTATTGGTAATTATTACTAATTATTACTAATTATTGGTAATTATTGGTAATTGTTACTAATTATTACTAATTATTGTTAATTATTGGTAATTATTCCAAATTATTGGTAAGTATTACTAATTATTGGTAATTATTACTACTTATTGGTAATTATTACTAATTATTGGTAATTATTACTAATTATTGATAATTATTACTAATTATTTCTAATTATTGGTAATTATTACTAATTATTACTAATTATTCTTAATTATTGATAATTATTGATAATTGTTCCTAATTATTAGTAATTAAATGAATAATTATCAATAATTAGAAATAATTACAAATAATTACAAATAATAACATTATTAATATATTTTATTATTAATATTAAAATAATATAATTTTCTAATTTATATACAATTCTCCTTTCATCTGTGCGTTTTCTATCTCCACATACAAATAATACATGTGAAGACAGCAAACTCACAGATGAAAAGAGAATTGTATATATATAAAAAATTATATTATTTTAATATTAATAATAAAATAGACTAATAATGTAATAATGTTATTATTCCTAATTATTGGTATTTATTACTAATTATTAATATTTATTCTTAATTATTACTAATTATTACTAATTATTCCTAATTACCATTAACTATGAACAATACTAATAATTTAAATTTATTAAGTAATAAAACAATGTAAACATAATTAAATTATAACTAATTAAGAATAATTGAAACTAATAAAAAATTAAAAATAAATATTAAATTAAAATGAACATAAATACCTTGAAAATTGATCTGCTCTGATCGTTCTTCAAAACTTTAATATCAGCTCCGGAGAAAAAAATTAAACTGGAGAAAAACTGAACTCTTGAAATATAATTTTGAGAGAAGGAGAAAATAGAGAATGAGAATGAAATGAAAAAAAAAGGATGGGGGTATTTATAGGTTAGATTATTTGCGACGGGCCCATTTGCGACGGGTATCCCGTCGCAAATAGTATTATTTGTGACGGTACCCGTCGCAAATACCTTTGCCAACATTTATTAGGGTCAACGGGTAAATAGTTATTTGCGACGGGACCCGTCGCAAATAACCACCTGCCGACATACTATTTACGACGGGGGAATATTCCAGTCGCAAATACCTTTTACCGCCGTCGGTTATTTGCGACGGGAATATTCCCCCGTCGCAAATAAGTTTCCCGCGATTTGGCGCACAAACCGCGCCAGCCCTTTTGCAACGGGGAAAGCTGTCCCGTCGCAAAAGGCTACTTATTTGCGACGGGCAAATAACCCCGTCGCAAATGCCCTTTTTTCCCGTAGTGATAAGTACGCCGGAGCCGTACGTCCACTTATTGTTTGATGAGAAAGATGGTTTATAATAGTGTTTTAATAATCATATTAAAATTTATTCATATTAAGGATAATTAATATATTAATTTATTTAAAATAAAATATATTTATTTTAGGTAGAAATGAGTTAAAAAAATTACTAATTAATGCAATTGCCACTTCTTTGAAATGACTCTTTAATATTTTTTGTAAAGGACTATAGGGCTCATCTTTTTGAAAGACCAGAAACTCTATAATATATATAACGATGTTGAGAATGTATTTTTTCATAGTATGTTAGAGATACATGGTTTGAAGTATTGAATATATGTCAGATAGGAGACACCCTTTTCTATGGGAGGGGAGGGACACTCTTGGATTTTGCCAAAAACATAAATATGGCTATTCTAGAAAAAAAATATTTTAATATGGTCATAAAATTGATATTTGGGTATTATATTGTTTAAATAACATCAATAAATAAAATTTGGATAGGAGTATCTGGTAATTTAAGCCTAATCATTTGGTTTAACCCATTAATTAACTTATTTTATCATTAAATGTGGTAACATATTTTTCACTATTAAAAGGTTACAATTTTACATATATGGTTACTATTGATTCATAAATTGTAAAGGAATAAAATTTTAGACTATATATTATTCAATTTTTCATTATTTTACAATTTTTAATTTTTTAAATAGTTTAATATAATATTATTATAATAAAATATTGTAATTGTCAATTTTTACACCGTTTATTACTTTCACATTAATACCATCAAGAAAACACATATAATTCAATATATATATATATTAAAACATATCAAAAATGTAATGGGAATCTATAATTTTTTTGATTTCCCTTTGTTATCTCAAATTAAAATACTACTAATATTTTTAATATAATTTATTTGGATTTTCCATTATTTGGATAATTATTACATCTGTGTTGTGTCATAATTTAATGTAATTATTACATTACTAAACATTATAAATAAATTATAATGATGAATATAAAACATTTATATTTAAAAAATAATATTTATTTATGACCATATTCTCAAGAAAACATCAAATAAAATATTTTATAGTTATTACAAACTAGACTGTGACATGTATGACTATTCTTGAAATAGAATATTGTAAAATGAATAATATCATAAAATTTTAAAAAATGGAATATAACTGAATATTGGATGCCTATGTTTAAAATGAAATCATCCATTAAAATTAATGAAATTTAATCGTGATTTTCATAATCCATATCATTTTTTAACATTAATTACCTAAAATGCCCATAACTATGGTTACAAAAATTAAAAAAGAAGACTTATTATATTAAAAAAAAACACGTAAAATATTTAATAAATTTGGGAATCATAATTCTAATTGTGGAATAATATTTCATAATTATAACTAATGGTATTGAATCAAATAATTAAACATTAATCAGTCCAAATATTAAGAAAAATAGTTTTTCAAAAAAATATTTTTTATAAATATAAAATATATTTATACTGTATTAAAAAAAATACATTTCAAAATCCAAAATTAAAATCCAAATGAAGTAATGAAAATTTAAAACTGATAAATAATATAATTTTTTTAAAATAATTTTAAATAAAATATAGTTTTCAATAAAACGATGATTTCAAAACTTAAGATAAATATTTGAAATAAATTTTATTTAATTGAAATAAATAAATTATATTACATTATTTAAAAAATCAATAAGAATACTTTTCAAAGAAAATGTATTTTGAATAATAAAATCAATTTTCTATAAATCGAGTGCTATTTAAAAAAATTAATTAATAAATTAGTAGTGATTAGGAACATTATATATTTCATAAATATGTTATTATAATGCATACATAGAAATTTAATGACTAGTATATAATAGAAACATAATATTTTAATAATGTTTGATTATTTGAAAAAACACAATATTTCTTGTAACATAAGATAATGTAGAAATAAAGTTATTTAAATAAAAAAATTCATTAATATATTGGGGTGTTAATGTTTACCAATCATAAAATGAAATTTTTCCTTTAAATTCATCAATGAGATACACAAGGATGAGGATACTTATTACTCACCACATCTTCAAACGCCCTCATAACTTTTTCAAATTAACTCTTCTAAAAAAACCTTATCAATGAAAGTGGTATTTTTTCAAGATCTTTCTCTATATTTTCTAGAATATACACATGTTATTCTTCATAATAAATATTTTTCATTAGTGGAAATAAATATAAGTTTCGTACATGTGAAGGATCAGGAATGTACTTCCTTTGTAGAGATACATAGAATACACCATGAACTTGATTAAGATTCTGGGGGAGAACCAATTGATAAGCTAACATCCCACTATTTTCAATAATATCTAATGGGCCGATATACCTAGGAATTAACATTACCTTATTTAAAGATTTCATCAAAATATTCCAGGGAGTTTTTCATTGGAATACCTTATCAGACACTTCAAACTTTAGATCATTAGTTTGTTTGTCATCATAACTTTTTGTCAACTCGGAGCTGCAATTATGTGATATTGAATGGATCTCTCACATTTTAACATCTAGAAAAGAACAAAATTTCTTTCTTTTCTACAACTTCATTCAATCATGTTGGAATTATGAACATCATACTATAGTAGGCTTCATAAAGATTTATCAAAATGATTGTGTAAAATCTATTACTCTATGAATATTCTACAAAAAGAAGGAATTGATCCCAACCACCTTTGAAATCTAAAGTGAAATCCCCCAAAATGTATTATATCATTTAAATTGTTCTCTCTATCTAATAATCTATCTAAGGATTATATGCAGTACAGAATGTTAACTCAATGTTGAGATCCTGCTAATGAATTCCCCAGAACATCATGTTAAACCTCATATCGTGATTAGATACAATAGAAAGAGGTAATTTGGAAAATATTACCATTTCTATAATATATACTTTTTCATGATAATAAATAGACAAATATTATCTACGAATAATTTAGTATTCCCAATTCACAAGGAAATATAATTTAAGCCCTATATTATTATAGAATTTAGTTGTTTTGTGAAGTTTGATGGAAAAATCCATGGTATGGATCTCCCTTGTTCTTTTAGGAATGGTTAGTGTATGTAAAATCCCCATAGATTTATTTAATTAAGAATTATTTTTCTAAAAAATCAATCTATGAGAATCATATTATGATATATATATAACTTCATTACATTCTAACTAAAACTATCATTAAGGTCTCTATATGTCTTTATACATCAGGGATGAATAGTTAATGATGAACTATGATAATCAACCAATAGATCCTCCTTAAAATATAGTATGAGTGGGAAATATATATGGTTACTGAACCTTAATATTTCATCATAATAAAGGTTGTTCTTAGGTCCATTTACACCTACTTTTTCAACTGTACCCTTCTGCACCTCTTTAATCATCACTCGGATAGATGGTTGGACATTCATTTAAGATGGATACTATTTCGCTATTTCTTTTTTGAATTCAAGTTCTATAAGAAAAAAACAAAAAAATATCAGATCTTTTTTATCCTATTTCTAGATAGGATTGCTCAATCATTTTGGATATAAGCCACTACCACCTCGTTTACTTTCCGATGGTGGGACATCGCGACCCTAACACCACACATCTGTACCCTGATCTGACCAGTTATATGATCTTAAGAATGCATTCCCATATACCAGAGGCCTCCGACTAGTAATTAGGGTCAAAAATACAATATGGGGATACTATACCCTCTTTATCAAAGAAACATGACAGAAAAAATAATAATAATAACCAAATGAAAATAAACTTAACCAGAATAAAACCAACATCACATGATTACCAAAAAATAATAAAATATCAAAACTAATGTAGTCAAAATTTCGTTACATAATACATTTCATATTTCAAATTAAAATCCCAAAAATAGAGACACTAATAACTCCAAGAGGTCCCCAACATAATTTCTAGTCCCCTCATCCAGGGTCTATCTCAAATCATCTATTTAACATATGGATCTTTCCCTTATCATATCTTACAAAAATGATGTCTATTCAGGTAACGATCAGGTTTCCCACATGTGGTGTGAGTAAAACTATGTAGTCAACCATAAATAATGTATAGGAAAAAAACCCTTCAATAACATGTTATGTTGTTCTATAAAGAATAATGTATAATTTTACTTGTAAATAGATATTAAATTTCATTAATTCTTTAATTAAAAACATAATTTCCCATTTTCATGAAGAAACCCAATCCACCAATACCTACATAGGCCCATGATGTTGTCTAAAATAAACCTAATGGATATTACATATCACATAGATTATCACAATCCATTATATAATTCTATTTAATTATCCATTTAATTTTAGTTTAATAATTATAGTTACATGGTTCTATATTCTAATGCCAATATTTTGGGCTATGAACGATGATACATGAACCCCAGTGGTATTTGAATCATCTTTCCATGTACCATGTCACGTTTATCATGAAATCACACAAGTGGTATTTTGAACCATCAGTCCATATCCAAAAATCATTTATCAATAAATTACATGTGTGATTTTGCAGCATCAATATGTGTCCCACACTCATATCACATGAAAGAATTTCAGTCTAGAACACCATTTCTAGCACCCTGTGGGTATTTGAAGCCTCGGTCTTTATCCCATGTCCCATTTGTTTATCAATCAAGAAAAAACAAGTATATATCATTTAAAATCATAATCACCATTAACACCCTCATAATCCTTTCACATCTAGGTATACCATTTAAATTATCAAGAAATAAAAAATTAATCACCTTAAATTACATGGAATGATATGAACAATCACTATGAAACCATTTATCATCGTTTAATTATAAAATTAATTAACCCATAATTTTAAATTGAAACAATCTTAACTTCCATTTAATTAATCAATTTTATAATTAATTAATCAATCAATTCAATGATCCCATCATTTGAAAAATTTAATAATACCATTTATCAATCAATTCCACAAATGATTAATTAAATAATTAATTCAATTGAAAATTCAATTTCTAAATGTTCCTATTTAAATTGAAAAAATACATGATTCTGGAATTAAATAATATAAAACTATCAATTTAGACCACCTTCGGCAAATAGTTTATGAGAGTTCACCAAAAGAATTCCCAATTGAAGCGATGAAATCAAGAATAGAGTGAAAAATTTGATCTATATCAAAATACAATAAAAAAATATCATATGACATTAACTATATTATAAATAGATCTAATATATTTCCAAAAAAAATAAAAACATTAGAATTTTCTAGGAAAGAGACACAAGAGAGATAAGAAACCAAAAATGATGAGAATCTCTTATAAAGAGAGGTGTAGATTCATCAATCTGAACATTGATTAATCATGAACATTGTTGAGAAGCCCTTAGAATCCATCTAAAAGACTCCAAATAATATAAATGAGTTAGGGACAAGTGGGGTCAAAATTTGGTGAAGGATGGGGGGCTCGAAAAATTTAAAACTAAATTTTAGGGGTATTAGTTCCACGGGCATGGTTTCCTGGGTAGTGGAACGTGGTTTTAAAAACTGTGTTCCCTAACCACTATCCTATCCTATGGGGGTTCATGGTTACTACTAAGAGAAAAAAAATGTTTGAAAAACCATGCACCATCTGTGAAATCAATTTCTCTCTAGGGTTGTACGGTTTTTAGGGTATGGACCATGGTATAGGAAAACCATACACCAACCATGCACTACTCAAAACTCCTAATAACAATCCAAATATCACACAAATTAACCCAATATGTGATTAAAAAATGTACAAAAAAAAAAGAAAAATTTCACTTGTAAATGAGCTTGATAAATCTCTAGAATAGGCCAAGATCTTAAAATATCGACACCTTCTAATAGATCATCTTCAGGATTTAATCCCATGTTTTTCTATGATTTTTAGGTAAAAATGGCATGTCACCATGCCCTTATATATGATTCCCTCTCCCATGTTTCCTTACTAACATGTCCATTTTACACAATACACATACTATCAACATAATATTTCCATACAACACATTCTTTTTGTGATCTAACACATGTTTCAGATTCCCATCACACGATGCATCTGTTCAAGATCAATATCATCCACATTGAACACATGAGAAGGGTTAGGGTGATACCAATAAATGTGTGACACATGGATGAAATCATGTAAAAACATTACATATGTGGAAGATTCAATTAATATGCCACCATCAGGATTCTCTCCCAAACCTCAAATAGTTGAACAAACCTGGGGAACAACAAACCCTTCATTTAAATCATACGGTGACCCAATATTGGTGACACACATAGGAAAACATGATAACTCCCTAAATAATTAAGGGGTGATCTCCATCTATCAATATAAGAGTTATTAATACTATGATCCATAACCAGCTAATTTCTGAAATTGATGAACCAACTCTGACATCTCTTACATGAATCTTGTTCCAAATAACTATGACTCACCTGCATTCATCCAACATAAATTTGATTTACATAGCCTAAAATAATGTGCCTCATATGGTTACATGTGAATAATATAATGATACATGTTATTATACGTGAAATTAACAATCTTAAATTTATTCAACCAAGACCCACTAAATTCAAGAACACACACTCATAGAATATCCTCTAATACCTGCATAGTATACTCTAACTACCCATATTTATATGGGTAGAACTATCAACCCAAGTGAAAATTTTGTATGAAGTTCCATCTAGAATCTCTTCTAGATATGAAAATTAAAACATGAGTCATGGTCTAAAACTATACTCCGTAAACCCCATGTATATGGACTTTCCCTAGAACATATATATCTCATTACTGATTTACTAAGAAAGTCTCCCGTATAGGCAAGTAATGTGTTACTTTCATTAGCCTATCAAAAACCACACAAATAGATTCATTCTTCTAATTCATATTTTTGAGACCAACCTAAAATTACTTGGTAATTTTATCCAACTTTCATTTTGTAATGGGAAATGGTTGTAATAAACCACCAAGTCATTGATTCTTAGCCTTAAATAGTTGATAGGTGTAGCATCAGGTCACAAACCTTGTAATTTCCATTTTCTTGTCGAACCACCAATATTGTGAATGCAGGTCATGGTACATATTGGTCAAACCTAGGTGTAGCACCTACTTGAAGGCATGGAATTCAGGCATCAACTCTTCCCTCATACATGAAGGCACAAAACCCAGATTTATGACGAAGATGGTTTTATCCTCATCTATGGTCCAATCCAAAGGTGACTCCCCACCTTCAAGGAATTCCCTTAAGAAAAACATTATGGATCTAGTTACTTCCATTCCCTGATTGGTCTAAAAAGGGTGGAATCCTTGGAAAGTAATACACGAGTTATCTACTCAAGTCTATCTTGAACAAAAACATGTATCTAAACTTGTAATGTAATCATTTTATACTCATCAATAGAAACATGAACTGATATAGTCTGAGCTTTCCTACTTAAAGCGCTAGCAACACTATTTCCCTTCCCGAGCATATATGCTAGCTCAAAATGATATGAATTCATTCACTCAACCCAAATCCACTGTTTGGGATTCAAATGTCACTAATAAAATATAAAACTTAAGCTGTTGTGGTCTGAATAAATAGTAAAATTTTAACCAAATAGATTCTATCACCAACACTTAAAATTATAAACCACTAATGCTAACACGAGGTCATTCATAGGGTAGTTCTGTTCATGTGGCCTCAACTACAATGACCCGTATTCTACAACTTGATCTAACTATGTTACTACTACTCAAGGCAGTATCCTAAAATCACAAAAAACACAGTATACTCCTCACCTAGATTGGGTACATTCAATATCAGTTTAGTAGTCAAACTATTGGTGAGCTCCATGAATGTATTATGACATGATCAAATCCATTAAAACATTATCCCCTACTTTTTCAACATTATATAATGTAATACCTTGTGGTAAATTTCCTATAAAAAATGTGAATAATATTCGGATAAACCCAAAAACATCAGATGTCAAAACATGTCTTGGGTTACATGAAAAAAATCATTTCCTGAACATTATCTAGGTCAAATGACAAAACTTCCTACAAGATGATGTGACATAATAAGATTTACCTATCAATCCATAATTTAAACATATTTTAATGGGAATATAGTATGTTCTCTCATAGTGTACTCCGGATGATGTGAAGATGTTGGGAATGATCACCCTGATTCTTAGAGTTAATGATGATTTCATCCACAAACACTACCAAAAGACTTATCTCGGTAAGGGTGGAAGATTCTATTAATCAAGGACATTAACTCTTTAGGATAATTTTTCAACACAAATGGTATGATGATGAAATCCCAAACGCTATACCTTGTTCTGAAATAAGTACCTACAATACAAAAAGGTATAACCCTAAACTGTTGATATCCCAAGCATAGGTCAATACTGAAAAACATACAATCTCACCACGATAGGTCAAAAAGATATTAAATACATGAAAGAGGATTATGGTTCTTTATATTCATCTGGTTCAACTCTTAGTAGAAGAAAAATAATAACAATATTCCATCAACCTTCTTTGAAAACAAAAATGGGGAAACTCAAGGTGACATACTCTGATTAATAAATCCATTACCCATGAACTATTTCAGTTAATTTTTATGATTTTGAGGTGCTATTGGTGTTCTTCCTAGACTTTTATATATATTTATCATTCACATTTATAGGTAATATTTTTCCATGATTATGTTATACTTTGGATGAGGCATGCCTTGGTTTTGTTTAGGAAAAATTTGGATGTTTTTAGAGTAGTTTTGGGTAGTGCATAATTGACACACATTTTTCCCATACTATGTAACCTACCCTAGAAAATAATGTAACTCTTGAAAGAAAGTGATTTTGTGTTTGTCATAGGGGTTTTCAAACAATTTATCCTCTTTTTAGTAACCATTTGACCCATATGTGGAGGTGGACAATTAGGCACACAATTCGGCCAAAACTGTGCACCCCTGCCTAGTAATAAATTTATGTGGAAAAAATTCCCCTAAAAGTTAATTTTAAAATTATTAAACCCCACAAACATAACTACTTTTTGATACAACTCGGACCTAACTCTTTATACCATTTTTGGATGCTTTCTGGTGGATTTCAAGGGCTTATGATCCCCTTTATTTATGAATCAAATGTCTAATTAAAGAATATTTCCCTCTCCTAGAAAGAAATTCATATCCAGAGGGGAATACTCTCTCTCTCATCTCTCTTTCCATGAGAAGATGACTGTTTTGATATCAATTTGAAATGTATTTGATCTAATAATATATTGATCTAATTCCATTCAATCATGTTTCAAGGATTTGGTTCTAGATATCATTTTCCAATGTGTTCTTGTTCATTCTCCTTCAATTAGGGAATTCTGTCAGTGAATACTTATCAACGATCTTGTGGTAGGTGGTATGAATTGAGGGTACCATAATATTGAATTAATGTTTCATGTATGTGTTTTGTAATTTCAATTGTAACACTTGGAAGTTTAATCATGAATTAAATTAAATAATTTGGTTAATTAACTAGTTATTTGAATGTGGAATTTATTGATTATCAGGGATATGAAATTGGTCAATTGAAGGGATCATAAAATTGATTGATTAATTGAATAATAAATTTACATATTAATAGGACGTAAGGGGTGTTTGTATTAACATCTAATGATTAATGAATTATATGATTTATGTTTTACAAATGGTTTAATAATGATTTTTCACATTATTCCTTGTAAATTAATGTGATGAATTTTCATTCATTTAAAATATAAAAGGTATACCCTGATGTTAAATATTGATGAGAGGGTCAATTATAACTATCATTGTTAAATGTTATACATGTGTTTTTTGTTAATTGATAAAATAGATGTGGGACACAAACTAATACTTCAGAAACCCATGGGGTAATAGACATGAAATTCTAGACCCAATTAAATGCATGTTAAACGTGTGTGGGATGTGGAATGATACATAACAATCTTACAATAGATTGATCTATAAATTAATGCGGGACACATACAGATGCGTCAAAATTAAACTTGTCAGATTTACTAAAAAATAGGTTGTGAAAAATAGATTGATGATTCAAATACCCATAGGTTCCTAGCCGTTGGAAACTTGGACCAAAATTTTCGCATTGAACTATAGATCCAAGTAGCCATAATTATTAAAATTAAATTAAATAGATATATAAAGGCCATGTGATAATGAATTATTATTCTCTATGTGATATGTGATAACCCTTGGGGATAACTAAGACTCTAGCATTCGGCGATGAAGTTATTGATGGGTTGGATGTGTTCGTGAACCCAAGAAATTATGTTGTTAATTAAAGAATTAATGAAATGCATTAGCTATTTAATTTATACATAGTACATTTTTATTAATAAAAATTTATACAATATTATTATCTGGATATTTTTTTAGACACCATTGGTGGTGAACTACTACGTTTTACTAACACCCAACTCAGACTACCTGATTGATACCTGAATAGACTTCTTGTTTACATGATAGTATATGGGAAAGAGAAATATGATAGATGGTTAATTACGAATAGAGCATAGATGTGTGATCCTGAAATGGTGTCGGGGAACACTTGATGTTTTCAGTGTATTAAATTTTCATTGTTTTATTTGACATGTGACAAATAATACAACATGACATATCATGTATTTTAGTTTGGATATTGTATTTTGGTTTTAGTCATTATATGATACCATAATTATTCTGGTTATGGGTATGGTTAATTATTTCTACTGTTGTAATAATGTGACAAAGATATTATAGTCATATCATTTTGTAAATTTGACCATAAAATAGTCATCATCTAACATACGAGGGGGTGCGCTTGAGGATATTAAATCGACCAAATTGGGGAACCAGTGTGTGGCACCCAGATTGGGATGTCAAAATGTTGTATCAAACAGGTTTTATTTTCATTTCTTTTGTCTTAATTTTTAGGAAAGGATGGAAAGATAATACAATGAGTTAGGACTTAGTTAAGAGATCATTAATGGGAGTATCTATCAAATTTATATAGGTCAAATTGATGTACACTAGGTGGTATTTTTGTTATTGAGGTGTTTTTTATAGTAAGATGCTATTTCACCACGAGTGATGCACTTGTTGTCTGAGGTGATTATTGTTTTTGAGAATTTATGAGATTTTAATAATGTATTTGTATGTAATGTGACTTTTTTTTCAAGAATAATTCTAAGAACTCATTATTAATAGGTGACATAGATCATCTTTTCCACGCACAAGGAAAAAATTGTTTTGTTATAGTTTTTAATATGAAAGTGATTTTCTTACATGTGAAAATTTTAATTAAGTGGTTCCTCATTTCAAATTAAAAATAAAAAATTATTTAAAATATATAAAATGGATAGAATGGTGTCAAAGAATAAAAATTAATAACGAGACTATGTTTACCTATTTCTAACTGAGACCTATTAGAGGGATGGTTAGGGGTAGTGATAAGACTTTGGTTTTGATAGTGTGGTGGGGGTTTGGGTTAATGAGTTTTTTTTGGCTTTTTATGAATCCATCTTATGTAAATGAATTAATATTCTGTAATGTTCTGTGTGACATGTTTTTGGAATTATAGAGATATTCCTCCAAGATGACTCTTGTTGATAGAATGTTAAGAGGTTATGTATGGAGGCGATCGTCCAGAAATGGTACCTGATGTTCTGATAGTTCTATATATGAAAAAATGGGAGTAGTTATAGGAGAATTTTTCTTATTTTATATATTTTATGGAATGAGTCCTAGGGTGGGATGTGAATAGTATTTCTTACATTAAATGAGAGCTTCAGTTGTAGATCCCTCTGATATTTTCCAGAGAGGGTAGACCTGAGGTAGTGGGATATTTTATTAAGTCTATATAGATGATAATTGATCACATAGAATCTATACCGAGAAAAGTGTCAAATGAGATGATTATATATTACATGTCTAGGAGAGATTTTGGTGGGAAAAATAAACTCAGGATGGATAATTGGACAATAAAAAGTGTAAGGACGTTCAATATAATTCTTTGGATAACTCTTACCATGAGATGCTCAAGAAGGAGAGGGAGTTGAGTACATGAGGTTGATCATGAGGAGTATCCCTTTGATGTAATATGTTATCACATTACAAATTTACCCCTCTTTTTTCAAGAATTGGAAGAAGATAATTTGACCACGTTGAAATGGTTTCATGATTGGTTTAATTGTGTGATTAAGTCCTAGGTAAATATCATTAGACTGTAATTTTTTTTAAGTGGTGTATCAGGCTCTCATTTATGACGGGAACCTAAAGGAAGATTATAATAGAGGAAATGTGGTTTATACTGAATGATCAGGAAGTATATCTTCTGTGTGTAGAAAACATATTATGAGGATTCCATCAGCGATGACTGAAAGAAGATATGACATGGGGAAGGGTCAGTCACACAAGGCCAGACCCAAGTGAATTAACACAAATGTGGTCGGCCAGGTAACCTTGGTAGAAATTTTCTCCGACCACCTATAGAGCAGCGATCTAGTGGAAGGATAATGCATCTATAATGGGTTAAAGGAACCCATGGAAGATGGGTAGTGATGGGATCACTATAAAAAATCTTAGTTCTTGAAGGGGGTCTTCTACCCCATATCAATCTAGCAGTTATAGATCTACTATCCATGGCAGTAATGGAAGTGTATGTGGTGTTTCTGGTAAAGAGATATTTTACCAACAGAATCATGGAACATAGTGAAAATATGATATGTCATAGTGAATAGGGCCATGATAACTGCATGTAGATTACCCTACACTTGACGATACTGAGTCTGGACTATCGATGGTTAAAGGTACAATTCTTATAGATTCCACACTTTCTATTGCCTTATTTAACACTTTTTTCACTCATTAAATTATTTTTTCACAAAATGTGAATGGGTTCAGTTCAATAGTGGTGTTTTTAGTGGTTTTATAATGATAGATAAACTGTTCAGAGTAAGGTGAAGAGGCGTCTACTTTTTCTAGGGGTGTTGTCTCATGGCCTTGGATTATCTCTTTTATTAGGATATTTAATCCCTGATTTCTCTATTTTTTATTTGATTTTGGGTATGTACAATTTACTCAAATACCAATACGACTTATATAGTCATCACCAAAGTGTGATATTTACATCTCTCTGAAATAAATGTTATGTTGATTGTAGAGATATGGAAATTAAGGTGGGTTATACGTGCCTAGTTCATCAACAATAGGTGGAAAATACAGACAAGGTCTAGTCTTTTTATAGATTATGGGGGTGTGAATCATGATGTATTTCCACCTATAGCAGACTATTTTTTGGTTGATTATCCTAAAAACATCATAGGACTTCAACCTAAGAGAGATATCAGATTTTAAATTGATCTCATGCCTAGAGAGGATATAGTTTCAATTCCACCATACATAATGGAATAAAGAGAGCATGAAGAGTTAAATAATCAACTATAAGTGTTGATGGATAATGGGTTTATATATCCAAGTACGTCACCTTAGGGTTCTCCTGTTATGTTTGTGAAAAATGATGAAAAAAGATTGTGAAATGTGTTAACTACCAGAATTTGAACCCGATTATTGTGACAAGTAGATATCATCTTTTAGGAATCAAGGATATCTTTTATCATTTGATGGGATATTTTATATTTTCTAACATTGACATAGATAAGGGTATCATATTTTGATAGTTGGACCATTTGATATAATATGGACTACATTTATATTTTGATACGAACATTATGAGTTCTTCAGTATGCTGTTAGGGATGATGAATTCCCCTAAAGTGTTTATGGCCCTGATGAACCGAATCATCATCCCGTTCCTAGGGTAGTTTGTGGTAGTGTTTATGAATGAAAACTTATAGTAATCCATGACTCATGATGATCATTCCCAACAAAATGATGTCACCTTGTGTACAATGATATGACATCTTCTATACTACAAGATATTTAAGGGTCAATTCTTGATCAATACAGTAAACTGTTTAGGTCACATCATCTCATAGGAATGTGTGTGAGTGTCCATAAAAATGATTAGATTGTGACTTATCGAGGGCATCAAAAGAATGATTTTATATCCATATTTTTCTAGGTTTATAGGGATATTATTAGAGGCTCAACTAGGAATTTTTCCACTTGGAATCACCTCTTTTAGGCTTGAACAATAAGGGAGTAAAATTTGAAGGGTATAGAGTATCTGATAATTCATTCCAGGAGCATAATAAGTGTTTGAATGACAAACTGATCTTGATCCTACTTAATCTAGGAGAGGCATATACAGTGTTCTATGATGCATCATGGATTGTTTAGGGAGTTGTTCTAATATAGGGGGATTGATTCTTCACATTTGGGTCACGATAGATGAGGCTGCATGAATGAAACTACCCTAACCTTGAGGTCATTCAAGATAATATTTTTTATGCCTTGAAGTGTTGGTGTCATTATCTATTGGGAAATTTTTCTTCTTTATATTATTATCATAAGAGATATATGTATATACATTCTCAATGGGGTTTGAATAAATAATAGTGGAGGGGGATTTAGTATGTTAAATCATATTATTTTATAGTATATATGACACAGAAGGGAAATAATGTTTTTGGATCTTTGAGTAAGAAAAATCTGACTCAAGTAGTTCAAGAGTCTACTTCTATGTAGAAGATTATGACCATGTTGGATAAGATTCCTGTTGTGGTTTAGGGGGGAAAATTTCAAAGGACTCTCATATCAATAGCAGTTCATTCAACACTTTTGACCTAGATTAGAGAGAGGAACCATGCAGATCTAGAGTGTTTAGACTTGAGGGAATGCCTTGAATATGGGGAGACACATTCCTATTAGAGTATTTATGAGGATTATATTGTATATTTTTATAAGGTTGTGTAGTTATATATACATTTATTTGAGAGGATATGAGGCATGAAATTCATGCCTCAAAGTGGAAGGTACAACCAGGGTTTCCCAAAAGGTACCATGAACTACATCTATAGTATTGATGTCTGGCCATGAAAAAGGATAATGTTGGGTTCATGACAAGATGTTACACATTTCCATATGTTAAGGATATGCATCAATGACCTATTTTTCTATTACAACTATTTACCATTATAGATTGGATGTTGGATGAATTTATCATGAACTTATTGTGGGTCTTATAAGGACACCATGAAATAATTATTATATTTTTGTGGTTGTGGATGGATTGAAAAAAATAGCACATTTATTTCTTATATGAGAGACTTTATCAGTATATAAATTGATATATATGTATGTTCGATATATTTTATATCTATATGGATTTCCACAAAGTATATTTTAAACCATGACTCATGTTTTACATTGATCTTATGGAATATATTACAAGAATTACTTTGTGAACATGTTTTACTATATATGTCCTTACACTCACAAAAATATGGTTATCTATAGAAAAAGATTTATGTTTTTTAGGATATTCTATGAGTTTTTCTTCATGACTCCATTAGGTCTTGGTATAATCACACAGTTCTCATTTTTTCTCCTATAAAAACATTTATCAAAAGGTTATTTAGATGGAAAAATATGAGGAACTATTTGGTAGGCCTTGAAGATCACCTTTATGTTTTATGGAGGCAGTGATTCAAAGCTATTGGGACCATGTCTCATGTAGAATACATCAAAGAAGGTTCCAATAATTCAGAATCATATATCTATGGCTTAGAGTAAGAAGATTTCATATTATGAGAGATGATGATGACCACTTGATTTTATGGTTGTTTTTCGAGATTTTGTATGGGTGTCAACATGATTGAGTAAATGTATGATTCAAAGGAAATGAATGTTGGTGCCTAGGTTTGTTAAAATGTTTGAGGTCATTGAGAGAATCAGGCCAGTGGTGTACTGATGGATTCCTTCATAGAGGTAGAGTTATTTTCATGATATCATTCATGTGTCACAACTTCATCGGTATCACCCCAAAGCTTCTCATGTGATTGTTGTGGATGATATTGAGCATGATAATGTCTTTTACTTTTTGGAGAATTTGATACGTGTGTTTGATCCCAGTGATAAATTGATGTGAGGAATAACCATGCAGATAGATCAAGTATTATAGAAACATGGGAATGTTCACGAGGAAACGTAGGAGAGAGAATCATATATGAGGTCTTAGTGGCCAAAAGTTTTTTTACATAAGAATCTTGGAGATGCTTGGGGGTACAACATGATGTCGAGCTATTATAACGTGGGGTGATTATAAGATCCCAATTTTTTGATATATTTTAATTTCATTTACAGGTATTACTTATATTTTCTTTTTTATACTTTCATTGAGTCATTTCTGTGGTGGGTTTGAGTAAAATTTTGATGTTTTTTGAGGGTTTTTTTGTAGTGGACAGTTGGAAAATGGGTTTTCCAAAACATACACAGTGACCTAGAAAATTGTGAAACATTACACAAAGAGGGATAACACAGTAGTCTCACGGTTTGTCATACTAGGAACCCTCTTTTATGTAACTATGTCACCCCTATGAATTGGTGCATGGTTAGTCTTAGGGTTTGGGAAAGACATTCTCCATTGCCTAGGATACCATTAATATAGATTTAATTCCAATAAAATGTAGTTTTTAAAATCTAGAACCTCCCAACCATCACTTTATTTCAACCCAACCTGACCCTAACACATTCATCTCATTTTTAGAGGATTTAAAATGGTTTCAAAGGGATTATGTAACCCCGTTAATGATGTATTGAAGGCTAGATTGAAGAAACTTAACCTCTCTTATTATGAAATTATAATCATGTGTGGTTTCCTCCATCTCCCATGTATATTTAAAATTGAATAAGGGTGTTTTTATATTCAATAAGAATGAATTATAACTATATTATGATATATCTAACTTCATTTTATCTTTTTTTAGGGACTTGGTTATTGATCTCATTCTTCATCATGTTCTTGATCGTTCCACTTTTATTGGAGATTTTTTTGGAGAACACTCATCAATGATCTTGAGGATGGTGGTATAAATTACGAATACCATAGTATCGAATTACAATTAAATGTATGAGATGTGTAATTTCAATTGTCATGTTTTGAAATTTAGTGTCGAACTGAATTAATTAATTTGTTTAATTAATTAATTAACGAATTGTGGATCTGATTGGATAATGGGTTATGAAAAGGTTTAATTGATTGTATTTTGGAGTTGATCGATTAATAAATTTAAAATTTATGTTTTCATGGTATTAAGGTGTGTCTGTATTTGTAAAGAATCGGAAATTTCAAGGAAATATTTTTTCATAAACATTATGGAATTTTTCGAGTCTGTGGTTTCTGACGGTACCTAATTCCGAGGCCCGGTGTGCCCGGAATAAATTTCTAAAGTTTTGTTCTTGTACGTTCAGTAAATATACATGCGGGTTTTTCAATATTTTGAACCGTTTCTTGGAATTGTAATATGAGGGCACCGATGAACTCACAATGCTGATATTCGCTTACGTGTAACTTTACCGTAGTTTCATTTGCTCAGGAGGAGAAGTTAATTTTTGGGGATTTATGATAAATTAAATAAAATTTCTATACACGATTTTATTTATCTATGGTGGTTATTTCCTACAAGGGGAAGTTAGAGGTAGGGACCACACCCACATAACCACCCATGAGAGGATAATCTGAGGTGGTTCCCACACAAGACCCTAACCATTTAACTTCCCTTTATTTAATGTGAACTCTTCACCTCCTCTCTTTTGAATTTTGAACTCTTCACCCCCCCTTTTTGAAACTATTGGAATTACTAAGAATTAATGAGGCGACCTATTCTATCATAAGTTGTTCCAACCCAAATAATTAATGGCTACTTTAATAAACTTGTGTATCAATAATTATTTTTGAATTATATTGAATTGCATGGAAATTATAATATAATGGGAAGCCTTATTATAATATTATCCTTGGAAAATATTCTGTAGGGTAAAACCTCTGGAGAATTTGAAGAAGGCGTTCCTCTCTCGATGAGGAACACCATTCTTCAACAAAGAACATGAATGAATTATCCAACGATGATTCCCTTTCGGATAGACCCTGATGTCAATGGAATCGACGTTCGTATTCCACGACGCCCAACCTTCCCGACACTCATCTTCCACAGCTCATTGATGTGCTCTGCTCTTGAAATCGAGGTAGAAGTTTTGTATAATTTATAAGTTAATAAATTATCTCGTTTGTGTTGAAATATCTGGAATGTCTTCTGTCAACTGCTACCGCTTTAGGCGGAGGGCGAGGGCCGAACGAACACAGCCTGATGACCCTCCGATGAACCCTATTCTTTTTCACGGTGGAGGCGGAGATGGTAGAGGTTGGGGTGACCAGAGAGAGCGGTGGTCGTATGCTGGCCGCATAGGGAAAAACTATGGCCCATATCCGCGGGAAACTTGACCGAATAAGAACCTCTCAGCTAATGTTGGCCAGGCCGAAGGAACCGCCGCGCCACGGGGGCGCCACGCTGTGGAGAACTGCAGCCTGCGCACTGCTGGCCGCTACGACGGCGAACCGGTCAGCCGCCTGCCAGCCAGGTTGAAGGAGGCCATGACATCCACTGGTTCTACATGGGAGAACCGCGGCCCGCCCATGCGGGATTCTCACACCGGGAAGACCAGCCGGCTTTGGCCGGCCCGACAGGAGGGCGGCGCCGCTCGGCGTCGCCGGTTCGGGAAATTAGGGGGTCGTGCCCCCCCAGACCAGCTCGACCAGCTAGTTGTACCCTGCCTCGCTGGGGCAGGGCAATGCCACACCAAGATGGGCTGTGCTCCACTGGGCCGGGCAGACCACCCTGCCTGGCCGGACCCGCCAGACCAGGTCGGGCCGACCCGCCAACCCACTGGGCTTGATGGGCCGGGCCTGTTTCACTTAAACGTAAATAATTTTAGGACCGCGCGTCCGATCGACGCGCCGTCTGTGGCACTAGGACCGTCGCAACGAAGCGGTCCTTTTGTGATACACTAAGTGAGTTATGATTGAATTTGGGAAACAGCTGGGTTTGGAACGAGCGTATTTCCATCCGGGCCCCTGGAATGAAATTGCCAATAAATCTCAGACCGGGCGTCCGATTGACGCACTCTCTGTTGAGGTGTGTTCCTGTTTTCGAGATGGATCTTTGGGATAAATCGACTCCGGATTTCGTGATGGTTTATGTGTCAAACCCTTGGCTCGAAGAGCGGACCCTCCCAGAATCATGCGTGTTGTGTGCGGGAACCCTAAAGCTGGCTGCGACTACGACGACTACCGTACTGGAATCCTCCGTGGGTTAGACGATGATGACTACCATACTGGAATCCTTCGTGGGTTCAACGATGATGAAAGCTGTATTAGAATCCTTCGTGGGTTCGATAGTGATGACTAATATACTTGTATCCTAACTGGGTCCGACAATTTTACTTCTATACTAGTTTCCTGAGTGGGTCTGATAGAGTAGCTGGTCTAGTTTCATATGTGGGTCCAACAACATAGCTGGTCTAGTATCCTATATTGGTCCCACAGGTTAGACGAATCAGTGACTACATATGATCATCCATATCGCTATACAAAAGATGTATACCTGTGTGAGCAGAGTCATGAATTTCAATAATAATCATCGATGTGATTGCCTTGCTTTCTTGTCTGGACTGGGTTATGCTATGGCTCAAGAGTGGGAGTCGAACTATGATTGATATCTTAGCTATATGTATGTGCATATACCTAAGTATAGTTGGTTGATACTTTGCGATTGTATCTTTTATCTGTGGTTTATCCTTCATGGGTTCTGGGAGGCCTTCGGGGGTCTCAGGGTCCCTACTGTGTATCATTATACTCACCCTTGCACGAGCTATGCCCTCACTTCATTGTGTTGGATGCAGGTTACAGATAGTGTTGACAGAGGCCAAGAGAGAGCCAAGACCAGATGGTACCCAGAGGTGGACCACACAGTGAGACGACACAACGATCATACCGATAGATGTGGAGTGATGAGGTGGACTTCTATACCTACCCATCAAGTAGGATACTCAGCGGACATTCCAGGAGCTGCCCTTTTTAGCTGTTGTCCCTTTTTAGTTGTACTTTCTTTCCGTTGTACCTGTACTTTACTGTTGGGCTTGTATTTCCAGCCCCTTTTCTTTCTGTTCTACATTTTTTACAGTTTTCACATAGTGCTTTGCTTCCACCTTACTCTTTTTGTGTGTGTGTTACCACTATAAAGGCAATGCCTTCACAACATAGGGGTTTTATGACTTTGTTGCTAGTCACCAGCCCCTGGCCTATGGAAGGTGGGCTTGGGGTAGTCACAGAACGGGCCCCTGGGGCAGGTCATGACAAATTGGTATCAGTGGGAGGTTGAGTTTCAGAATTTAGGATTCTGAACATTCTTTTCTATGAATCAATAGTGTTAAGAGTATTGAGTGTGGTTTTCTGTCAAGGGAGTCCAGTGTTGGTGTGGTGGCTAACATATCCATACACCAGGACCCTAACCTCTGATTTCTAACTCAGTGCACGAAAACACTGATTGTGTGTGACTACATTGTGTCATCTTACTAGGTATACTGTTTGACCGTGGCACACCTGGTTCATTTTAGGATGGCCCCACTAAGGCAGCCAGCTAGGGTTCCGAGTTACATACGAGATGGGATCCCACTGAACGATGAGGCCTCGGTGCAGTGCCCCATCACAACGGAGGTACCGGCGGTACCACTACCCACTAGGCCACCGATACCAATAGCCCCAGCAGTAGAGAGTGCATGCCATATGAGTGCGTTGCACGAGTTCCAATGATAGAGGCCACCTAGGTTCTGTGGAGAGATGGACCCACATGCAGCTGAGGACTGGCTGGAGGCTGCCGTTAGAGTTTTCAGATTGGTAAGGACACCAGCCGACCTTATGGTGGTCCTTTGCGCAAGTCTCTTGCATGCAGCAGTAGGCAGATGGTGGAGCCTGATGCTCTAGGTGCATGATAAGGATTCTTTACTTTGGACATACTTCGAGAGTCTCTTCCACTCATAGATTGTTCCATCCACCCTTTAAGTGGTTCGGATTCAGGATTTACTTCATCTGGGACAGTGTAGCATGATAGTAGCTCAGTACTTAGTGAGGTTCACTGACCTGTCACGATACTCCATGGATATGGTGCGAGACCCATTCTTTTGGGCCCTGACCTCTGAGCAGGGACTCAGACCTGAGATCAGGGCTTCAATGATCTCCCTCAGTATCCCGACACAGGTGGGAGTACTGTAGCGATCCCTTCTTGTGGAGATATTTCTGGATGAGCCGACACGAGTGGCGAGACCCACCATAGGGCGACATGTAGTGGAGTCTTCTATAACGGGCAGTAGACAGTTGACACAGTGGTCCAAGATGACTAGGCCATCAAGAGAGCGACCTCAGTATATAAATTTGGTAGTGTGGGGAACCCGAAATAGAGCCAACTATATGAGGAGTAGGAAGTGTTATGCATGCGGCAGGTAGGGTCACATGGCTCGAGACTGTCCGATATGCAATGCAGTTGAGCAGCAGATAGTAGAGGGACCATCCAAGTAGAGGCATAGGTTCTACCATGGTGGTCCTCCGGGAGCCTATGGACGTGACAGAGGAGCTAGATGAGTAGCGGGTGGTGGATGACGTTTCGAGACTCTACCACCACCACCACCAGGAGGTACACCTTGACCATATGGAGCTTATAGACAGAGGCAGGCTCAGCTCTAGGCTGTCGAGGCCTATGACCACGACGCACCTAAGATGATTCGAGTTACTATCTGTGTCTACTCCACCTTTGTTGTAGTACTTATAGAAACATGTGAAAAATCATTCTTTTATTGCCAATCCCTTTATTCAGAGCTCGGAGATTCCGACAGAGCCGTTGGCTCAATTATTACAGCTAGATACTCCTACTGAAGAATACTTGATGATTACGCACTGGTTCAAGTAGTGTGAGCTTACTCTAGGAGGCCAGAGCTTCGGCTGGGATCTTCTTGTAGCGGCGTCGAGGCCTTAAGACATCATCTTGGATATGGACTAGTTATCTACATCTCATGCTCAGATCGACAGTTTTTGGGACGAAGTGTGGTGTATCCGCACGGATGGGACCAGGTTCACCTTCACCGGTGAGAAGGAAGCCTTTGCAGTGCAAGATGAACTTACACAGAGGAGGATGTAGCTGATCACAAATCAGTTGGCTAGTCTTATCCTCAAAGCGGTTGATGTGTAAGGTCTGATTTTTCTTGTTGTAGTGGATCAGTATGCGGACGTTTCTCCTGATGATTTCCCAGGACTAGCTTCTCTATGAACGGTAGACTTTTACATTTACATGTGCCCCGAGACAACAACGATGTCTACTCTAACATATCGAATGGCTACTTCCGAGCTTCATGAGTATCAGGTACAACTGGAGGACTTGTAGGGGAAGGGCTTTATCTGACCCAGTGTTTCACCCTGGGAATCATTGATTTTTTTCGCCAAGAAGGGGGATGGGATCTTGCGACTGTGTATTGACTACTGTCGCCTGAATCAGGTGACTGTGAAGAACATGTACCCACTTTCGAGGATTGACGACCTCTTTGATCAGCTCAAGGGACCACGATGGTTCTCGAAGATATACATCAAGTCAGGCTATCACCACCTCAGAGTTCTAGATAAGGATGTGAAGAATACGACCTTCAGGTGTCAGTATGGTCACTACGAGTTCTTGGTTATGCATTTCGGTGTAACCAATGATCTAGCAGTGTTCATGATTCTCATGAACAGGATCTTCCAGCCTTACCTCGATCAATTTTTTGTAGTTTTCATCGATGACATACTAATTTATTCGACTACTAAGCAGAAGCACACCTTCAACTTGCGGGTTGTACTGGACACACTCTGAGATTACCAGATTTATAGTAACCTCTCGAAGTTCCTGTTCTGGATTTGAGAGGTTCACTTTCTAGGACACGTCATTTCAGAGGCTGGAGTTGTAGTTTATCCAGTGAAGATTGAGGCAATACTTTCTTGGGAGCCACCCAGGAGCATGATGGAAGGGTGGAGTTTCCTAGGACATTCTAGGTACTATTAGAGATTTGTGCCAGACTTCTCGAGTGTTGAAGCACCACATTCAGCTTTAATGAAGAAGGGGAAACCCTTCATGTGGTCAGATAGATGCTACCATAGCTTTCAGAAGCTGAAATAGAGGTTGACCATTGTGCCCATATTGAGGCTACCGGAGGAGGGCGTTGGGTATGTAGTTTACTACTACACATTAGGGACCAAATTCAGGTGTGTCCTGATGCATGAGTGAGCGGTGATCGTGTACGGTTCACGGTAGTTGAGGCAGCACGAGCAGAACTATTCTACCCATGACCTGGAATTAGCCGCAGTGGTCTTTTCTTTGATGATGTGGAAAAAATATCTGATGGGAGAGCGCTTTATAGTCTACTTTGACCACCAAAGTCTAAGGTATATCTTCTTGAAGAAAGACCTGAACCTGAGATAGAGACATTGTCTCGAGTTCCTCCAGGACTATGACTTTGAGATAGTCTACACTTCTGGGAAGGCAAATGTTGTAGCAGATGCTCTTAGGAGGTGATCAGGCATTCAGCTGCTAGGAGAGTTGACAGAGGAGCTGGCCTCATAGCAGATATCCTTTGTGGATAGAGATGGAGAAACCATTCTTCAGTCTGTCACAGTCAGTTCTCCACTTCTTCAGTGAGTTAGAGAGGCACAATGTGGGGATATTGACTGTGAGATGTGACATGCTCAGATAACCATAGGGTAGGCTCCTGATGGGTTTTCTAAAGGAGGGGGGCATGTCATCCTCTTCAGGGGACGTAACATGGTACTAGTCTCACTGTAAGAGGATGTTCTGAGGGAGTTCTACACTTCTCCTTTAACAGTATATCCAAGAGTGGCGAAGATGTATTAGGAACTCAGACGGTAGCATTGGTGGCTTGGTATGAAGAAGGCTGTAGAAGAGTTTGTTTTATGATGCCTCACTTTTCATCAAGTGTAGGTGGAGCACCGGGTACTAGCAGGCTTGGTACAACCATTAGAGGTCAAAGAGTGGATGTGGTATGGGATATCCGTGGATTTTATGATGGGGATTCCATGCACATCCAGGACTCGTGACTCTATCTGGGTGATTATCGATCGACTCACCAAGTTGGACCACTTTCTACTGATCAAAGAGTAGGGCTCAGTAGAGAGCTTGAGACGCCTTTACATTCATGAGATCGTACGACTTCATGGAGTGATATAGACTATCGTCTCTGATCTAGATTCTCTCTTCACTTCCCAGCTATGGAAGGGGTTACAGGAGGCCTTTGGGACGCAACTACATCTGAGCACCACCTTCCATCCTCAAACGGACGACCAGATAGAGAGGACCAATCAGACTCTTGAGGACATGCTCTGTGTAGTTTTCCTCAACATTGGTTGCAGTTGGGAGGATCACTTACCCTTGTTGGAGTTTTTGTACAACAACAGTTACCACTACACCATCAGGATTGCACTATACGAGGCACTATACGAACGACCCTACAGATCACCTCTATGATGGACTGGCCCATGCGAGTAAGCACTTGTAGGACCAGAGATGGTTCAGGCTATGATGGAGAAGGTGAAGATCATCCAGGAGCGGATGAAGACTACACAGAGCAGAAAGAAGTCCTATGCTAATAAAGGATGGAGACCATGGGAGTTCGAGGATGGAGACTACGTCTTCCTACGGGTCTCACCACGATGAGGTCTATAGAGATTTGTCCAGGGTGACAAGTTATCTCCACGTTTCATTGGACCATTCTAGGTCCTCAACAGAGTAGGCGAGGTGGCTTACCGCCTGTCCCTTCCACCTCAGTTGCACCGAGTACAAGACATCTTCCACGTATCTCAGCTGAGGAGATACGTGCATGACCCGTCCCACATCATCGACCATAGGGAGCTGGTCAATGAAGATAGGGAAAAATTCACGGAGGTCCCGGTGGAGATTGAGGACCGACAAGAGTGGGTCCTATGTGGACCGTCGATTCCTCTGTTGCACATTCACTGGAAAAACGGGAACCTCCAGGAGAGCAGTTGGGAGCGGGAGGCTCAAATCCGAGCTCCGTACCCCCATTTTTTTCCTTAGTGTGTGTTGTAGCATTATAGGGATGTAAATACCTGAGGTGGAAGTAATGTAAAGACGTCGAAATTTCAAGGATTTTTTTCTTAAATTCTTTTGAATTTTACGAGTCAGCGGTTTCCTATGGCACCTGATTCTGAGGCCCAGTGTTTCCAGAATCAATTTCTAAAGTTTTGTTTGGGTAGGTTCAGTAAACGTACGTGTAGGTATTTATGTCTTTTGAACCAATGATCAGAATTGAAATATGAGGCATTGATGACCTCGCAACACCGATATTCGCTGAGGGGGAACATTACTGCAGTTACGTTTGCTCGAGAGGAGAAGTTAAATTTTTGGGGATTTATGATAAATTAAATAAAATTGTTGTACACAATTTTATTTATGTTTGGGGGTTATTTCCTACAAGGGGAAGTTAGATGTGGGGCCCACACCCACATAACCTCCCATGAGAGGATAATGTGAGGTGGGGCCCACATGAGCCCATAACCATTTAACTTCCCTTCATTTAATGTGAACTCTTCAGCTCCTCTCTTTTGAATTTTGAACTCTTCACCCCCTTTTTGAATCTCTTGGAATTCCCATGAATTAATTAGGCCAACTCTTCTCTCATAAGTTGTGCCAACCCAAATAATTAATGCCTACTTTAATTAACATGGGTGTCAACAATAATTTTTGAATTGTATTGAATTGAATGGTCATTCTAATATATTGGGAAGCCTTATTATAATATTTTCCTTGGAAAATATTTTGATAAGGGAAAACCTCTAGATAATTTGAATATGTTTTACCTCTATTGAAGAAGAACATCGTTCTTAATTGAAGAACGCGATGGACTTTGCCAACGATGCTTCCCTTTGGATGCACCCTGACGTCAATGGAATTGACGTCTGTATTCCGCGATGCCTGACCTCAGCGACTCTCGTCTTCTATAGCTCATTGATGAGATCTGCTCTTGAAATCAAGGTAGGGGTTTTGTATAATTTATAAGTGAATAAATTATCTCCTTTTTGTTGAATTCTTTGGAATGTCTTCGACCAACTGCTACGGCCTTATATGGAGGGTACGAGCCGAACGAACACGGTCTGACGACCCTCCGATGATCCTTGTTCTTTTTCACAATAGAGGCGGAGATGGTAGAGGCAGAGGTGACTAGAGAGAGCAGTGGACGTGTTCCAGCCACGTAGAAAAAAACTGTGGCCCGCATTCATATTCCGCTCGGCCGAAGAAGAACCTACCGGCTAAAGCAGGTCGGGCCGAAGGAACCGTAGCGCCGCGAGGGTGTCGCGCTGTGGATTACCCCGACCCACGCACCGCGGCCCTCTATGGTGGAGAACCGGCCGGCTGCCTGCCGGCCGGGTTGAAGGAGGTTGTAGCACCCACAGGTGCTGTGTGGGAGAACGATGGCCCTCCCGTTCAGGCCGCTCACGCCAGGAAGACCAGCCGACTTCTGCCGCCCAGACAGGAGGGTGACGCTACTTGGCGCCACCAGTTCGGGAAATCAGGGGGTCGTGCCCTCCCCCCTCGCACCGGATCGACCAGATGGCCGAGTGGCGCCCCACCGGGCCTAGCGGCACCCCACTAGGCCAGGCCGCGCCATGCCGGGTTGTGTCGTGCCACGCCGGGCCTAGCGGCGCCCCGCAGGGCCTGGTCACGCCACACCGGGCCAGGCCGCACCACGCCCAGCTGGGCGGCGCCCTGCCGGGCTGGGCCGCCCCCCGCCGGGCCGACCCGCACCACAATGGGCCGAGCCACCCTCCACCGGGCCGGCCCGACCCCCCTGCTGGGTCCGACCTGCCAGACTAGGTCGGTCCAACCCGCCCACCCACTAGGTTTGATGGGCCGGGCCCGTTTCACTTAAACCTAAATAATTGTAAGACCACCCATCCGATCGACGCACCGTTTGCGAAAGTAGGACCCTCGCGAGGAAGAGGTCCTTTTGCGATACTCTAATTTAGTCATGGATGACATTGGGAAATGGTCGGGTATGGAATGAGCTTATTTCCAATCTGGCCCCTCGAACGAAAATGCTAATAACTCTTAGATCAGGCATCCGATTGATGCAGATTCTATTGTGTTGGGTTCCTTTTTACAAGACAGAACATCAGGATACATCAACTCATGACTTCATGATAGTTTATGTATCTCCCCCTTGGCACAAGGAGAGGACCCTCCTGGAATCATGCGTGCTGTGTGTGCGAACCCTAGAGCCGGTTGCGACTGCGATGACTACCGTATTGGAATCCTCTGGGGGTTAGACGACGATGACTATCGTATTGGCATCCTTCGTGGGTTCGATGACGATGACAACTGTATTGGAATCCTCCATGGGTTTTACAACGATGACTATTGTACTTGTATCCTAAGTGGGTCTGACAGTTTGACTTCTATACTAGTATCCTGAGTGGGTCCGACAGAGTAGCTGGTCTTGTATCCTACGTGGGTCCGACAACTTATCTAGTCTAGTATCCTACGTGGGTCCGACAGCTTAGATGAATCTGTGACAATATCTGATCATCTCTTTCCTTATACGAATGATGTATACATGTGTGAGTTGAGTCATGACCTTCAATCATTATCATCGATGTGATTGACTTACTTTCCTGTGTGGACTGGGTTATGCTTGGGCACGCGTGTTGGAGCCGAATTGTGATTGAAAAATTAGGTATATTTATGGGCATATACCTAAGTATAGATGGTTGATACTTCGTGATTGTATCTTTCTTCTGTGGTTTATCCTTTTTGGATTACGGGATACCTTCAGGGGTCTCTGGGTCCCTACTGAGTATCATTTTACTCACCCCTACACGGGCTATGTCCGCACTTCGTTGTGCTGGATGCAGATGACAGACATATTTGACGGAGGCCGAGAACGAGCCACGACCGAACGGTACCCGGAGGTGGACCACACGACAAGATTGCACACAAAGTGGACCGATAGATGTGGAGTTATGAGGTGGAATTATATACCTACCCTTCAGGTAGGATACTCGACGGATGTTCCAAGAGCTGACCTTTTTAGCTGTCGTCCCTTTTTCAGTTGTACTTGCTTTCCGTTGTACATGTAATTTACTATTGGGCTTGTATTTCTGGCTCCTTTACATTCAACACTACTTTTTTGTATATAGTTTTCACATAGTATTTTGCTTCCAACATAACCTGTTTGTGTCTGTGTTACAACTATAAAGGCAATCCCTTCCCATCATAGATATTTTATTCCTTTGGTTCTAGTCGCTGGCCCCTGGCCTATGGAAGCGGGCTTGGGGTAGTCACAACATGGGCCCCAGGGGTCGGGTCATAACGGTCTTATCCTTGAAGGATTATTTAATTATATGATTAATGGTTGGTAAATGGTTTAACATTGATTGTTCAAAATATTCCATGTTAATTAATGTGATGAATTTTGATTGCACGATAATCAAAAAAGTATAGCATGATATGAAATTGTTATGAGATGGTTGATGACGATTAACCTTGTTAAATATGACATATGTATTTTTGCGTGATATATTGATAAATGTGTTGTGGGACATGAAATAATGCTGCCATTATCCATGGGGTGCTAGACATGGTGTTCTAGACCCAAATTCATGCATTTGAAAAATATGTGTGGGACACATAATGATGTGTCAATATCCTATATGTGCTCGATTGATAAATTAGTCTGAGATAATGAATATGTTTTCAAAATACGAATTGTGTGATTGACTAATAAATGGGTTGTGGGACTCAAACTAATGCTTCATATATCCTTGAGGACCTATCCATGGAATTACACATAAAAAATGTTTTCATTGTACTATGTTTCCAAGTGGTTATAGGTATGATTATAAAACCCCAAGCTTCCACGGTACGTTTCTCTTTGAAAAATGTAATAGCTTGCATTGTACGCAACATAGAGATTCTAACACACCACTACAAATCAAACTAGACTTTATAAATAGTAATATCCAATTTTTTATATTTTTTAAATCTTATCTTTTAAAATGGAATTTATTTTTGGATTCGGAATATCAAAATTAGCTCAGGGTGAATTTTTGGATTTTTTTTGAAAACATTTAATTTTTGATGAATACTGAAAAACACTGAGTTATAGTTTAAAAACGAATTTTTATTTAAATAATTATTTATTTTATGTAAATTTATTTTAGGTCAAAATATATACATAATACCTATATAAGTTCAATGTAATTCATTGGAGTTAGTTTATAATAATTTTATATATTTAATTTTTTTTTGAACTTTTTAACCGTCTTTTACCCACCTCCTAAGAGCATTTGCAAATTTGAATAAAATATAATTTTACAGCTTCTGTGAATTGAATTTCAAAAAAATGTGAGACACAGTTTATATGAGTAAGTAGAATGTTGATCAATAAGATAAAAATAATTTTTGGTGAATAGTAACTTTTGACTTTTATTTACCGCGGTTAAAAGTAAATAGGGTAATTAAGGGTAATAATGATATTATTATTTCCATAACACATGTACAAATTCTATTATATAAGTGAAATTCTACGAAAATCAACTTTAGGAATAAAATATGATCCTTTATGTCAACTTGGATTTGATTAGGACATTTATTATTATTTAATTCAAATAATAGTTAAAATTGTTAAATTTAATTTTTAGTACATAAACCATTTTTAATATTGGGTTACAGATAAGATAAATTAAACAATAAATATTCATTAGAAAGATAAAAATATTTCCTACATAATGGTATTTTATTTATATTTTTTAGACATTAAATAATTAAATTTATATATGACACGATGATGTTGTAATAATTACAGCATTAATGAATGAATAAAATAATTGATATTATATATTTTCAAGAAAATGTAATTTTAGACTTTTTATGAATTAAAATAATTTTCTAGGTCAACATGATATATTATGGTTGGTTAGATGAATTGTATTCGATGTATAAATGCTGTTATGAATTTAGGAAAAACAAAATACCCAATAGAGTCAAAATTGTCATAAGAGAGTTTTTAAAACAAATATTATATAATTAATTTATATTCTATTACTAAAAATATAAGGTTTAGCCAAAATACATATATAATGATAGGTGTTTAATTAATGAACCACTAGGGGTTCTCTTGGGAGTATATAGTAATTTTATTAACTATATAATGTAAAAATAGAAAGAGACGTGGTAAATGTAAAACTATTTAACTAAGAGTTAAATCTAAAAGATAAGGATAATATAGTGACCCAAAACTATCTAAAACCTATTGGTTGAGTTGTTTTAAACCCATACCAAACTTATCCTTTACAGAATTCAATTTGGAACCATTATAAACTGAAAATGATTTTATTATAAAATAATATTTCTATCTTTTTCTAAGGTGCCCCTCACCCTTCTTATAAAAGGGCACCCCCCCTTCTCTTTAATTCACACATTCATATCCATTTGGATCAGCCAATATATGACCAAATACCCTATAAACCATCCTAAATTAATCATAGAGTCCTTCCTTTAGTCATAAGTCCTTCCTAAAAATCCCTTTTGATAAAATCAAAAGGATGAACCCGAAGAAGATGTAAATATTTTATCACCTCTTTCAAGTTCCTTTCTTCATCCATATCTTCATTCTTTGTTTTTTCGATTATAAAATAATAACTCTAGTATATTCTATATTATTTGATGTTATTAAAAATAAGGTACAACCATATTCATTATTCTATCCATCATTTGAATGACATGTCACCATATGTGCGTACATATGGCTTACCTTCTCCACGTCGTGGTGTAATTGTTATTCAATACATTATTATTTGGATGGGAATAATAATGATTTGTAATTGATGTAAATAATAAATATTAAATTATAATTATTCTATATATATTATATAAAATCCAATAATATATTAATTTAATATCAAAAGAATAATATTTTTGCTCATGCGTACGTACGGATTACCGTCTCCATGAATGCGATGAGAGTCATTCCCCATTATAATCCATTCAAGAATAATTTTCATTAGATGATTAAAAATAATGATTAAAGACTTAATATAATTATGAATATGAATAAGATACATCCTATTCATAAACAACACCACTTACGAAACTAATCATATAAAGAAAAATGAATCATTTAACACCCAAAACGACGATAATACCAAAATATTATTAAGAAAAAAAAAATTAAAAGATCATATATGATATCATATTAATGTATATGATTATTTTATAATTTAATAACAATTATTTAACCATTATACTGGAGGTTAACCTACCCTCTATGAGGGAAAATTACAAAGTAAGGGGTTTCTTATCTCACTTTTAATTCCGTGAGATTTCTTCCCATATTGCAACTATTTCCTTTTGTGTGGTGTATGTACTGCCAAGTGATTGTATTATTTGTGTAATATAATTTAATTTAGGAGTAATTAGCTCTTCATTTTAAGATTCATATTTCATGGGATGTATGTTTCGTATGATACCAAATTGTAAGGGAATTTCAAATTTCAATTTCCACTCATTTGGATTTACGCATACGTCATTGATTATTTTACTCCATGATTTTGTGTAGAATCACTATTTATTATTTGGGTAGTAATATCAACTCCCATTTCTGTGGATATATTTTTTATACCCATAATCACTCCATTGATAAATTTTCAAGTTATCTATATGAACATGATAAGAGAAATTTTAAATCAATCTCCATTTATTGAATAAAACATTCAATTCATTGGTGTTGTTTTTACAAGAATATGTATGAATGTCCTATGATTGATTTACACTAAATATCCAATAATATTTAGTGTATTTTTATTTTTCACGCATAATTAGGACGTTGAATTATACTTAACCTATGTATACTGTCATTATAAGAGATTTCATCTCAATTTAAATTACATTGATACTTTTTTGTTGTTATTAACCAATTCACTTTTATATGGTGTATATAATGTACATTAACGAGGTATATCATGAATCCATTTTTCCCATGATATTATAATTTTTTCATTACCTCAATGATTTGTATTCCAGTGTCTCTCTTTTGGTTAATAACTCTAACAAAAATATCATTTAAATTTTTTTAAAGATTTATTATTCTAAATCTTTCTCATTAATGTCCATGTTTTAAAAATGGATTGAAGGATTTAATTATATATACATTAATGTTTTAAAACTAATTTTTTTTAAAATCTTCAAAGTGGTATGGGACTCTTTGATTCAAAAATCTATTTTAAATAGCTTCTTGATAAATAGTGCGACTTTTAAATGTTTTCAAGAAAAATGGGGATATTTATCTCAAATAGTTTTGATGATTATTTTCATCGATGTAAATATCATTCAGTATTATTTATTGAGGCAGATATATTATATTATAATCTTCCATATTGTTTTGAATGAGTTATGTAATACTGTGGATGTGCTATTTTTATACCATTCATCATTTGTGGTTAAAATATTTGACATTTCGTATGCTAGTTTTAATGCAAATTTTTAGATTATGATACAACATTTTCATATGAGGAATTCATTGGAATTAGTAAGTGATGGGTGGAGCCCTCTATAGCTCCTCGATGAATTGGTAGGTCTCATGAGATAAACTAGTGTCTTCCCACAAGGCCTCGAAAAAATCTTATTTGTAGTCTTGGCACAAGGCCTTTACTATTTGGTTATGAAAGTCTGGCATTATGTATTTCATCATTATGAGATTAGCTATAAATATATCACGTGGTTATTCGTCTAGTAGAATACCCATGAGTAGGTTTTATTATGGAATTATTTATTCATCTCATATTTCTTCCATAAAGTTCTCATGTTTATTATTCGATAAAGCATGTATTTTCAATTATTCACCATGCCTAATGTTTATGTTATCTTCCGTTGTATTTCTTAATCTTGTTGAGAATCTGAGCCCACCCCCAATCTATGTTTTATTTTTCCCATGATGTGACGATGTATATTATGACTGACCTATAGTGATAGTCTATGGGATCTCAATTATGTATATGGAAACAATGTTGTTGTAGTTTTCTATTTTATGATGTAATGTAAACCTTATAAATGTATCTATTACTTTCAAGGCTACTAAACTAATCGGTATTTCTATACTTTATTATTTGTGACCATGCCAATAATAGATAATAATGCATAGACTCTGGGCTTCTGGGGTCGGGGCATTACATTTGGTATCATAAGAAGTTTAATACAAACCGTTTACACTAGATTTAGATAAACTCTGATTAGATCACGTTACCCTAAGATAGAATTTGAGGATTAGTATAGAAGAACTTCCTAAAATTAATGTAATATAGTGATTTTGTTTATTTTCCAAGCAGCACATCCCTGTCTGGATATGAGCAGGTAGAGGCAGCTCTGGCATAGATGTACCTTGGGGTAAAACTCAAAAACATTGCATTGAGTTAGACTCGAATGGGAACTGGTGTCCGACATGGGTCTTGCTGCACTAATGGTTACGACACTCTCGGGGGATATGTTTAGGATAATTTACATTTTCATTACAAACCGATTTGTAAGATTTTGATATAATATGAGAAAAAATGACCTTGGTTAATCCTAAGGTGTTTCAAATTGAAAATATGGTGTCATGATAATCTCGAAAATATTTTATGACAATTATCACTCACACAATGCTTTCTGGTTTTAATCAATGGCTGGATTCCAAGGAAGTCATAGTAAATTTGATAATTATGTACAAAGTTGGAATAGTGGTGGAAATGAGTAGAAAAATGGATTGTTGATAGGTGTAAATGATAATTCCTTTATGCCGAATCAGTTTTCAAAAAATATGATAAAAAACATATATATTAACCAACTCCCGAAATCAACAAGGAAGAGAAAAGTGGCAAATGATAAGAGCTCCAGCAGTGAATACCATGCAGAAAAGAAAGCTCATTTTCCATCATGTATGAAATGTGGAAGGAGACACCAAGGAAGGTCTCTTAATACCACAAAGGAATGCTTTATGTGTGGGAAAAAGGGCATAAAGTAAATAATTTCCAAGGAAAAAATGAAGATTACTATGGAAAAAAATAAAAATGATCCAAAGAATATAATTACGATCATTTTTCATAAATGTAAGGGACCATGGTATCACCCAAGTTTATATCCTATTCCATATGATAACCTCTTGGTCAAGGAAGAACCTATGTGGAAATAAATGAATGGTAAAACATTTAAAGGTACTAGTGCTCTTTGTTGATTAGATTACTTTAGAAGAATTTTCTCTTTTATGTGTAACCCTGCAGTTTGTTATGTGAATATTCAATTCAAGTAATAGTTATCCTTTCTGTTGTGGATATAGTTATAAATAACCATTTGGGTTTATATGACTCTTGAATTTGAGGCAATTACAGGTTATTAATTTTTGGGATGAAAATGTGAGGTATGAGATAACATTGGGGGTCAAATTATGTTATAATTATTTTGAGTAATCTATCTCTTTTAGGGAATGTTATAAAATTTAGTTTGTGAAAAAATGATAACATGCAGACCGTGTGACAATCCATCTTGTCAGAAAAAGTTATCGGAATCGAACCCACAACCAAAGTGTGATTGCGATTTATCGCCTACCACTACGTGAAGTCAATGGTTAGTGTGACTAATTATTTTTAGTAAAATGATTTTATTGATCAATAATATGTTTATTTGGGATCCTATGTCTTATCAAATTAATACCATTAGTATAGGAAAATGATTTGGTGATTAAGTGATAAATGTTATTTTGGAAGACATTTACTCTATTGGGAACACTATATGCCTAAGGAAAATAGAATACTAGGAGATTTCATTTGAGGAGTAATGGTGAATTTTTATCTATGGTTTTATTATGTATTTATAGTGATTTGGGTTTTTTTATAGAAATGATTAACCCATAATCCGGAATATGTGATTAGGTAATTACATTTAAGTATGTGACTTTAAGAGTTTTCGATGTCATTTGGAGATATAATTTAACATGGAAGACTATTCTTCTATTTTTTGGGTTTCAATACTAGTTTGGATTATATTAAAGTATTTTAAGGGTAATTGTTTATTGAATGGTATTTATTTAACTTTGGGGTATTTTTGGTTTAATTTTAGAAATTATGATTAGTGTTTCTTTATCTAACTGAATATCCATTTAGGGGATCATCTGATCTTGTACTAACCGTATTGGTTTTGATTAATCTCTAAATACAAGGTAAATATATTGTTTTTCTTTTTTGGTTCATGTGATTCTCTAGAAGTCAATTCTAGCTCTTCCACTGTGACCAAGTCATCTTGAATTCTTATCATTTGAAAAAAATGAGTTAGTGGTAGAAATTAATTAATGAAGGAAACACTACTTAAAAAGTACGTATATATCTTTATTTTCTTAGTCAATCTCATAAATAAATTACTCATCTTTATGAGAAGTATCTTAAAACAAAAAAAACATTGTCGGTTTACTTTTCCAACTAGGAAACTAAGGACCGTTTGTTGCATCACAAGTTTTTGGTTTTCTTGTTGTCAGCTTTCTCTAGATAATTTTTTATATCCCTATCTAATAGAACATGACACTTAGTTCATCTTCCATATCCATGTTTTCTTACATTGAATCCTAGTATGGGTTACCTCGGGTAACCTTTGTACTTCTCTTTGTTTATTTTAAAGTGATAGTTTGATTGACTCTTTTTCTGATGTTGGACATTCAATTATGTTTCCAAAGTCCAATTTTAAAAATTGCGAGGATGCAATTTCTAAATGGGGGAAGAATGTAACACCCCAAGAGTCCACAGTACGTTTCCCTTTGAAAAATGTAATAGCTTGCATTATACGCAACTTCGAGATTCTAACACACCGCGACCAATCAAACTAGCCATTATAAATAAAAATACATATTTTTGAAATTTTATAAATTTTATCTTTCAAAATGGTCTTCATTTTTGGATTCTGAATATCAAAATTAGCTTAGGTTGAAATTTGGTATTTTTCTGAAAACATTAAATTTTTTATGAATAGTAAAAAACACTACGTTATAGTTTAAAAATGAATTTTATTTAAATAATTATTTATTTTATTTAAATATAGTTTAGGTCAAAATATATACATAATACCTATATATGTTCAATGTAATTAATTGGAGTCAGTTTATAATAATTTTAGATACATAAAAATATTATTGAACTTTTTAACCGTCTTTTACCCAACTCCTAGGAGCATTTTCAAATTTGAATAAAACATAATTTTTCCACTTATGTTAATTGAATTTCAAAAATCCAAGGGACACAGTTGATATAAGTAGGTAAAATTTGGTTCAATAAGAAAAATAATAATTTTTTGGCGAATAGTATCTTTTGACTTTTATTTACCATGGTTAAAAGTAAATAGGGTAAATAATGGTAAAAATGGTATTATTATTTCCCTAACACATCTATTAATTCTATTGGATAATGATAATTCGACCAGAAACAACCTTAGGAATAAAATATTATCCTTTAGGTCCACTTTTTTTAGATTACAACATTTATTATTATTTAATTCAAAGAAGAGTTAAAAGTGTTAAATTTAATGTTTAATAACTAAACCATTTTTAATCGGGTGTTAAACATAAAATAAATTAGACTATAAATATTCATTAGAAAGAGAAAAATATATCTTATATAATGGTATTTTACTTATATTTTTTTTAAATTAAATTATTAAATTTATTTTTGACACAATGATGATGCATTAATTACCGTATTAATAAAAGATTAAAATAAATAATATTATAAATATCCAAATAAATGTAATTTGATACTTTTTATGTATTAAAATAATTTACTTGGTTAATTTGACATATTAGGGTTAGTTAGATGAATTTATTTCTTTGTAAGAATTATTTTATGAATTTAAGAAAAAAAACCAAATAGTGTCAAAATTGACATAAAAGACTTGTTCAAACAAATATTATAGAATTAATTGATATTATATTCCTAAAAATCTAAGGTTCGTCCAAAATACTTAAATAATGATATTTTTATCATTAATGGACCACTTGGGGTTCTCTTGAAAGTATATATTAAGTTTATTAACCATATAATGTAATAATACAAAGAGACATGGTAAATGTCAAACTATTTAACTAAGAGTTAAATCTAAATGATAAGGTTAATATAGTGCCCAAACCTATATAAAACCTATTGGTTGAGATGTTTTTGACCAATAACCACCTTATCATTTACATAATTTTATTTTGAGACATTAGAAACCGAAAATTATTTTATTATAAAATAATATTTCTGTCTTTTCCTAAGGTTCCTCTCACCCACCTTATAAATGGGCACTCCCCCTTCTATTTAATTCGCACCTTCAAAGCCATTTTTCTTGGCCATCCTCTACCCAAATACCCTATTAATTTTCCCCCCTTCATCATAGAGGCCTTCCATTAGTTAGAAATCCATCCTAAAAATCCCTTTTGATCAAAAAAAAGAACCCGAAGAAGAGGTAAATATTTCATCACCTCTTTCAAGTTCCCTTCTTCTTCCACATCTTATTTCTTTGTTATTTACAATCTAAAATAATAACTCCAGTATCATATATATCCACAATTTAGAAGATGAATCATCAATTTATCCTTAAATACATCAAAAAAATCATGTACAATATGTGTATCCTTAATGTGGAATATCTACCACACCATATTATACATATAACCTTTAGGTATAGGAATTAAGACCCACAAGATGGAATCTAATTACATTAGAAATTTATATTCACCGTTACATTGATAAATGATCATAGGTTCATTTTGAATATAAAATATGACATTACATTCCCATAAATTTATATGAGATACTTATTGAGAAAGATAATTTATGCTAAGAATCATATTTAATTAAACTAGAGGGAGAACAATAATTTCTTCAGGAAACACTTTCACAAAAACATTAATCAAAGAAGAGTTATAAATATGTGATGCGACAGTTGTTTTGTTAACAGTTTTCATAGACTTCCAAAATAATATTTTTTAGGTTATATAATGAAAACTTTATATAATTATTTACAAATAAATGAGTTATTAGATCCATAATTAAAAAATACATTTTATGTTCTAAATTGGATAATATGTATAAATTTCACCAAATCATTCAGTTAACCCACAATGATAGTTTTTATTGTATGATATTTTTTATTGAATTGAGGATTAATTGGATGTTTTAATTTATCACCAAAAACCTTTTGATTCATGTATTGATTTGAATAATTCCAGTATTACTTGAATTTGAATCATTCGACTATGCGTGGTGAATTAAATTGCATATTCTTTTTATAAATTACATTAACTAGCCTATTCAAATCCATTCAGAAATTATGGGATTTATGACATACCTTCACATTTTTAAAGAACCTAATTTTTCTTTTCAAACTATTCCCTTGATGTTTCTTCCAACTTTCTGGCATACATTTTGTTTGAATTTATTTCCACCATGTGATTTTTTTTATTTTCATGATACTCAATTTTTTTCATATAAAAACCAAGGTAATGGTGGGAATCTCAATTTTTTATTTCTATATTGATTGAACATAAAATGATTTCTTCATAGATATTGAAGTCTCATAGAGCTAATTAATTTATGAGACAAGATTTTAGGAATCCAAATAATTGATCAATTTTATATACAGAAATGATAATTTAACCCAAGGCATACTATGAAAGCCTTAAAAAAGATTCCTCATAGGCAATATGGGATTAATCATCCTTTTTATTTAGTTCTAGATGATACATATCCATCATTGTATATAGAATATAAGGTAAGAAATTACTATAAAAATTACCACAAACTCTTTCCATTCCTTGAATCAAACATTTTCCTATTGCATGATATTCTTCATAAGATCCCACCATTGATTTGATTCTCTATCTAGATGATGAAAATCTAGAAAAATCATTCATATTCAAAAAATTAAAGAATATAAAATATTGTATCAATGGTTTTTATCCATCACACAACCCCTATTTGATCATAATATCCCCTAAAAGCCGAGGTATGTGTCCTCATGAAGGATTCAATATTATATTGACCCATATTTTGATCATTTGGAAACAAACATTATTTATAGACTGATAAGGTAATGTGAGCATAATAGTATTATTATACATTCTAGCTCCTATAAAATTTGGTTTTCCTTGTACAAAATCAATAAATTTTCCATCACATTCATTATTAACATGATTCCTTTGGATTCCATAAATTTACAAAAAAACAGAAATATTAGTGTGACAAATAATAATCATAGTGTAAAACAACACAATACTGAAAAATATTTTCTGGAATTTCTAACTTAGATCACCTTATTATAGGAAACCTTTGTCTTAACGTTAGTTATTCATTAGTGTTACCAAAACATTAGAATTTTATATTATACATAGAAAGATATGAAGGGATTTAATAAAATCATTCTAACCCTTGTACCCAATGATTATCTAATCTATACTTTGATAACATCTATAATGGACCATGTTTTTATACTAAAATATAACATATGTTTAAATGAATATTCAGTATATAAAAATACCAACCAACCCATAACCATGAAGGTTTAGAGTAGTCATATATTACATATACAATTTTCTTATTTTATGAAATATATTCATCATGTCTTGTAAATATCTTCGTTTGTAATACAATTTATATGAATAAACTACAAAGAACAATATTCATAACCTAGGGAAAGGAAACATAAGAAAAGGGTGGAGACATGATTATTAGAAAGGGTAAATATGGGAGATATCAATCATTGATCATATGTAAGAATTAAATAAGAGAAATTTTATTAGATATTGAAAATAACATAAAAAGTTCATACTCAATCTAAAAAAGATCATAAACACGATTTATGGTATAAAACAGTAACATTTAAAAATATATAAATCATAAGAATACAGATTCATCATTACACAATAATAAACTATAATTTCAAGTCATATATATGTGAGAAACCATAATAAGAAGAGAAACATTTTCATATGTCAAGATAAACAACCAAGACCATAATATTATGAATAAACACCTATTTCCCATAGTAGATCTAACATATCAACTTGTTTCCTGTCACATATCAAACAAGTATAATTGTTTCCCATAAATGATAAAGATTGTCTACTTTCTTCCCAAAAATATATTATGAGATATAATATGTTACCTAATTAATTTGGGTGAGATATGGGTCCAACCTATCACAAAATGGAAACTATACTTTTGTGTGCCCCAATATCAAAAAACATTCATCATATCAAGAGTTATAAAAAGAAATACATTTCATAAAAATTTAATCCTTTTATCATAAAATAAATCAATAAAGATAGATAAAAAGGATGATAACCATGGATAATATACCTAGGAAATTAAATATAACATAAAAGGATTTTATATTAGATAGAAAATGATTTTAGATGATTTATTGGAATTTTGTTTGAGCAAAATTAATTTTCCATATAGAAATAAATTCTATTTTAGAAAAAATGATCATTAATAAACAAAAAACAATTTTTAGAATATAAACTTATAATAATATAATTTTAGATTCATATTATTGAGTAATAAATATGGTGTCAAAATAATCTCATTTAGTATATGATAAATATCCATTTATCCATACTTTTGTTGGAAATTTTACAAAGTACCTTACTTAGAAATTGGCCAAATGATTCAATCCAAACCATTTTATAAAAATAAAAAACATGTTAAAATGATTTTAAATTATTTTATGAGAATATTAAAAACTTATTTAATTTTTTAAAAACATGACATAGAATAGTTATATTACCTCATGGGAGACTTAAGCATGTACAATCACGCATAATGGTCATATTTTGAAATAAACCCTTACCTCAAGTGTCACCTTTCTTTATTCACATTAAAAAATCATATTTAAAAAATATTGTTTCACTACTCATGTATTCAGTAATGATATTATGATTTATAATTTAATTCATGATTTATTTATAGCATCTTATAACATGTTTATTAATAATTTATTATTAAAATCAATAACCTGGGTGACAACTTCTTTATTTTCCATGCATGTTTCAATTTCGATGTCCAAGTACATATTCTTTTTTCTGGGTATAGTAATTTAGATAATCATAATCAAGGTATACAAATAATTATAATTTACAAAATACATGTACATTAACATTCATAATCAGTATATATTGAAGATACATTACACCATTCATGTAGATGGTATTTCCATTTTTTAGTAATGAAAATAAATAAAATGAAAAAAATAATTCAAAAAAATAGAATCAAATTTTTTTAATATATATATATATAATATTCATCAAAATATTAGTAACTACTATGAAATTGAAATAAAAATGAAAAATGAATCTCATCGCATCGTGGAGGTTGTAGTCCACATAAACACCCGACAGATGTTATCATTTCCCAATGGATTGATTAGTAAGAAGGTATAAATGATATTATAATTATATATATTTAATTATTTAATAATATATTAAATATAAAAATTAAACCCATTATAATACCCATCTATAGTAAATGGTCATTAAAATTTATTTTTATTACTATGTGGTGATAGTATGTTGTACAAACAGATGAGCGATACTTTCACTTCTTGTTTGATGGGAAAGAGGGCCAATAATTGAGTTTTCATAAACCTAGTAAAATATCAGAAGATTGGGAATAAATAATTTCTTATGTTATTAAAAATAACACATTTTTATAAGAGGTAAAGTAGATAAAAAAATATTGTAATCAGTCAAGGAGATTACATCTTCTTTGAAACAACTCAATTAGATCTCCTATAAATGGTTATAGGGTTGGTCTTTTGGGAAGGAAGTAACCTAAAGAATGTTACAAGGTAATTTTTTAAGGTATATTTTCATATTATAATAGTTATATAAGGTACTATGTTATGTAAATATGTGAGGGAGGAGGTTCTCTTTCCTAAGAGAATGAAGGATCACTCATAGAATTTCCTAAAAAAATAAAATATAATAAGACTTCTTTTGAGGTAAGTACTTCTGAATGGTCATTGATTTAAATTAAGTGTAGGATATGGTTGAAATATCATCATAAAATAAAATTTTGATTGGTTTATTATAATAATTCAAGCAAAATATTTTAGACTTAGTACCAAAAAATGTGGTGTAATTATTTTAAAGTAACTAAACAATTACCCAACACTAAAAAATGAGCACTTTTTACCAGTATAGGTTATAGAGGATTAGACAACACTTTAAATTTATGATAGTTGAAAAAAATAAAACAAGTGACTAATATTATTCCATGTATTGACTCCAAAAGAGATGACATCTGAATTTGAACTTCTATGTTACATGTGAAAAATTATTTTAAAACAAAGGGTGAGCATTTAATTTCCTAGTAAGGGGTCTGAAAATCATTGTCATACTTTTTAGAAATTAATTAATTGAAAGTAACATTAAAAAATTTCTTTGGATAATAATATAAAATAATTTTATAAATTCCATTTGAAAACATAATTGAAATTACTTAGGTTAAAAATAATATAAAACTGTTGAATTTACATACATAAAAAATTTCATTTAAAGTAATATAGAGATTTATTTCTGAAAACAGCACACAAGATCTCGAAAACAATAAATTGTGGAATTTTAAAACATTTAATGCTATAATGGTCCTACCTAATTTTTGAGGTATTGGGTTCAATACCCAATTCCCTAACATATTAATATCTTTCATGTACCGACTTTTATAGAAATCAATTTTTGAGCTTTCTTTACATATATATACACATTAACTGGATTTTTAGTTTCAAATTTATATAATCATACATGAAACAAACTTGTTTAAATTTATTTATATATAATTTTATATATACTAATATTAATTTAAAATTACATGTTCGACTTGGTACGACCAAATTATATGATACATAAACTTTTCTTAACCACATCAAAGATTAATTATCATTCACGTACTTAAAATTTTAACAAAAATATATGTTTAATTTATTTTTTCTGCATTAAATAATGACATGAAGGTATAAAATAATTTATTTACCCAACAAATAATTTTTTCTCCTTAAAATTAATCATAATCAATAGATAATTATGGGTCGCACATAAAATTCTCAAATAATCCTTTATTTACAAAATAAAATCCTCTGTTCGTGGATGTATACATATATGTACTAATGTTTAAAGGAAAATATCTTTAAGAGGTATATATATATATATACATAATAATAGAACTAGAATTATAATAACAATGATCATTAATGTCACACATATATATATGTTTTATTAGCATATACACATGTATCTCACACCCATAATTAGATTCTTGGATGGTTTAATCAAAGTGTGAATAAATAACGCATTAATTTTTATATATATATATATATATCATGTATAAGAAAGAAAATTTATATATGCCTGTATATATATATATATATATCATCCATGAACAAAACACCTAAATATTAAATTTGTGAGTTCAAAGTATAGATTTGGACTTCATTGTAGTATAAAACATGGAATCAAAATACTTAAATAATTAGAAACCAACAAAAATAGAGATTATAATTTGAAATGAACAAACTCCCCTTACACAAAAATAAAATTATATCATTAAAATAATTAAATGCTAAATACTGAAATATATAATCTGGTTTCATATCATAAAACACAAATCATTTTAATAAAATTTTCCCTTACTATAATTTAGCAGAGTTTCAAAAATGAAAACATGTTTATTTTAATTTTAAGAACCCACAAAAGGAATGAATTTCTCAAGAAAATTTATAATTTTGGAAGAAAATAATTGACAAACCAATTATAAGAAACCGCTTTCAAATTATTTTCAACAAAATCACTTCTTCTTATTGATTGAAGAATCACCTATTTAGAAAACATGCAATTACTTAAAATGGGCATGCTGTACACTCATTATTTATAAACATAGAAAGGAAAAATATTATTTTATTTAAAAAAGTTTATTGATCCATTTTGATAGATGGGAATTTTTGTAATTGAGATATATATATTCACGTTTTCATTAAATGCATAATTAAATTTGAGGAAGATAAGAAAAAGAATTTATACATTTTTTATTTCTAACTTGCTGATAGATGTACATAGCTACCACTACAAGAGAGAATGACATGTATCAAAGGCTATGACAACCACAAAAGGGAATATCCAGTTCATTAAATAAGAGAAATGATTTTAATTCAAACTAATATTTTCACAGAACAGATTAAAAATTTGAATAATACCATTAACAGAATGATATCTTCAAATCAAGATTAAAATAAAAATGATTGAAGATATTCACATAATGTTTTCTACAATATTGACTGTAAATAAAATCCATATAAGGAAAAATGATTGATTTAGAAACAAGTTGAGGAAACTGAAATACTAGGTCACTGTTCAGCAGATCATAATAATAATTAGTCATGAAAAAATTAAAAAACTTTTCTCGAATAAATATGAAGAATGTGAATAGTTATACGAATCTAAAGATCATTTTCTATAGATCTCATTCATAATATTTAACAAGACACATATTGAGTGTATTAAAACTATATTCACCCTTCGAACACTGCTTTGATACCCTAACCTGATCTCGATTCCAGATCTGGACTTGATTTATCTTCTCTAGTTCATTCCTCAAGCTCAAATGCATCACCTTCATATTTTCCTCTCACCATGGTCTTACTGACAATCAGATCTTCGTCGAACCCTTGATGTCTGCATTGTTTCATGACCTAGAGTCCCCTGATCAGCATGACCCATGCTTGAAGGCTCCACTCAACTCAGAAAATCACAACCTCGATAAACTCTACTGCTTCACGAACAAGCCTCAACCTATAAGCATGATATTTTTCTCCCAACTTATTATTTATTTTTTGAACTCAATTATTATATATAGACACACAAACATATATATAATCCATTTTCATTTTTTTAATTTTTTATGTAAATATATTTTAATAATAATTACATTACGTATATACATATATAAAAATAATATATGATTTCATATATTCATTTTTTTTATAAATATGTATAGTTTTATAAGATCCTGAATGTTTATTTTTTTATACAATTGTAACATGTTACAAAAATAATCAAAAAATATTTATTTAAAATATAAGAATGTATATAAAATTATCATTAATTTCTTCCAAATTTTATTATTATTAAAAAAAAATTGCTATATTCCTTAATCTTAAAAACATATATAATAATTTAAATTTATCAAATTGAAATCAATATTTCTAAAAACTAAAATTTAATCATTTATTATTACAAAAAATATGTTATTATTTTAGATATATATATATTTATTAATATAAATTTCTTATTTAAAAAATAATACCGTGTTTTGAAAAGTTGTATTTAATAAAAACTTATATACATAAATTGTTATTATAATAATTTGATATCTACTTACAAATTTTTTTTATTAAATTAAAATTAGGATTGAATTAATAAAATAAATAAATATTTTAATTAAAACTCGATGTGTTACATTCTCCCCCACCCCTTAAATAAATTGAGCCCTCCAAATTCATGTATCAGACTTAAGAAAATTCTTAATTTTCAGCATCATAATTAAATAATGTCATAGGGGACGAAAATAATTATATGAAATTACAACACATACTCTTCTATTTCCTCAAGATACAACATCTAATCTCCAATGTTTTCTCGACCATGCATCTGATACCAATTATAAAAACCCAAGACCTCTCATCCAGACTTAGTACTTGAAAATATAGGGTAATATTTTTTATAAAAGTAACTAAACATTTACACAACTCTAAGAAAATGAGGACCTTTTACAAGTCTAGTTTATAGAGGATTGTAAAAAACATTACAATTATCAGAGTTAAACAAAAATAAAAAAAGGGCCTTCTATGATTCCTTACACTAACCCCAAAAGTGATGACATCTGAATTTTAACTTCTAAGATACCAGTGAAAAATCATCTTAAAAAATATGTTGAGCGTTCAATTTCCTAATAAGGGGTATGAAAATTGTTGAGTTAATTTTTAGAAATTCATTACATGGAAATAAGTTTCAATAATTTATTTTCATAATAACATAAAATACATTTTAAAATTCTCATAGAAAACATAAATGAAATTACTTACATTAAAAATATTATACCTATTTTGAAATTATATACATACAAAAATTAATTTAAAAGAAACTTGGTGATTTCTTTATGAAAACACTACACTGGCTCTTGAAAACAAAAAATTTTGGAAACTTCAAACATTGAAGGATATCTTGGGCCTACCAACTTGTTGAGGGATTTGGTTCACTCCCCAATTATATACCATTTTTACAACGTTCAAGTACTATCTTTTAGAAAAATCATTTTTAATATTTCATTACATATATATACACTTCCCTAGGGTATTAGTTTTAAATATATAAAATCATACATGAAATAATCATGTTCACTTTTATTTATATATAATTATAAAAATTCAAATATTAATTGAGAATTAGATGTTTGACATGGTACAACCAAATATTAGAAAACATAAACTTTTCTTAACTACATGGAATATTAATTATCATTCACGTACATAAATTTCAATGATATATTTGTTTAATTTCTTTTATGCCTAAAATAATGACATGATGGTATGAACTAATAACAATAAAGAACATATAGTTTTTTGTTCTTAAAATTAATCATCAAAAATAGATAATTAGGCGTCATGCACAAAACTATCAATGTAACATTTCTTTACAAAACACAATCATCCTTTCCTGGATGAATATATATATTTACATAAGTTTTAAAGAACGCAAATCTAGAAGTATATATATATAAACACACACATACACACACACATAATCATATAACGCGAATTAGAAAAACAATGATCATGAATGTAATATAAATTATATATATGTGTGTTTGATTAATATATACACATGTATCTCACACTAATAATTAGATACTTAGATGATTTATTCGATGTGTGAATAAATAAAACATCAATATATATGTATATATATCATCCATAAACATGAAAATTTATATATTTTCACATATATATATATATCATTCATGAAAAAAACACACACATATTCATTTCTGAGTTCAAATTATATATTTAGACATTATAGAAGTATAAAAAATGGAATCAAAATACTTAAATAATTAGAAAACCACAAAAATAGAGATTAAAATTAGAAAGGAACAAAATCCCCTTACCCAAACATAAAATTATATCTTGAAAGTAATTTAATGAAAAACACTAAAATATATAATCCGATTTCATAACATAAAACCCAAATAATTTTAATAAAATGATCCCATACTATAATTTACTAGCTTTTTAAAAATCCAAAACATGTTGATTTTAATTTTAAAAACCCATGGAAGAAATAAATTTACCATGCACATTTATAATTTGGAAAGAAAATAATTGACAAACCAAATATAAGAAATCCCTTAACAATTATTTTTCAAAAAATCCTTTATACTTCATGATTGAATAATCACTCTTTCAAGAATCATGAAATGAATTATAATTGGCATGCAGTACCCACTATATTTATACACTAATCAAGACATAATATTATATTATTTAAAATTTTTTATTGATACATTTATCTTGACGTGAATGATGATAATTGATATATATATATATATATATTTATAAGTATTCATTCATGCATACATTGATTTGAATTAGATAAGAAAATGAATTTATTCATTTTTATTCACAACTTACAGATAGAAGGATTTGGTTTGAACTATAAGAGGATATGCCATGTATCAAAGGTTAAAACAACCGCCAATGAAAAGATACAATTCATCGAATAAGAGAAATAATTTTAATTCAAATTTAGATTTGCATTGAACAAATTACAGATTCGAATAATACCCTTAATAGAATGATATCTTCAAATCAAGATTAAAGTAAAAATGAAAGAATATATTTGGATCAAATTATTGATAATCTCAAATGTAAATAAAATCCATATAAGGTCAGTATTTCGATTTAGATAAAAGGCGTTGAAATTGAAAAACTAGGTCATTGTTTAGTCGATCTTAGAAATATATGGACATAAAAACACAAAAATTTATCTATAACAAATATGAAATACATGAATAGATATTCGAATATGAAGATTGTTTTTTCTTGATCTTGTTTGGAATCTTTAACATGACACAGATCAAGTGTAGTCCAACTATATTTACGTTTCAAACACTACTTCAAAACCCTCATTTGAAATCAATTCTAGATCGGGACTCGATCCACCATCCATAATCGATTCATGAAGCTGTAATGGTTCGCCTTCATATTCGACTATCATTGTGCACTTATCGACATTCAGATCACAATTGACCCCTCATTATTAGCTTTATTCCGTAACATGGAGTCCCTCAATCGGTGCAAACCACACTCAGAGACTCCACCTGGCTTGGTAATATTATTCCTTGATGAACCCTACTACTCCACGTCCCAGCCCCAGCCTCTAATCACAATTTTTTCTCCCAGATTCATTTTTTAAATTAAATTATTATAGATATACATATATATATAATCAATTTTTTTAATTTTTTTATTTAAATATAGTTTAATAATAATTTATTTACATATATACATATATACATATTATATATGATTTTACTTATTCATTTTTTATAAATATAAACAGTTTAATAAGAACCTAAAAGTTTAGTTTTTCATAAAATTATTAGATATTATAAAAAAATAAAATAAAATATTATTTTAAATAAAAAACTGTTTATAAAAACATCATTGATTTATTCCAAATTTTATTGTTATTAAATATTAAATTTTTAATTCCTATATCCTTAAAACATAAATAATATTTCAAATTTCTCAAATTGAAAACCATATTTCTAAAAACTAAAATTAAAATATTTCTTATTAAATAATTTTTTTATTATTTCAATTTTATACATTTATAAATAGTAATTTAATATTTTCAAATATAATTCCATATTTTGAAAATTATTATTTAATCAAAACTTATATATATAAATTTTCATTATATGAATTTAACATTTATTTACAAATTTGTTTTATCGAATTAAAATTTGCATTATGTTATTAAAATAAATAAATACTATATTTAAAACTTAGGGTGTTACATTCACCCCCCCAAATGAACTGTTCCCTCAATATTCACGCAACGGACTTAAGAGAATTTTGAATTTTCAATATCATAATTTAAGAATGTCTAAGGGGATGAAACTAACTAAATGAAACTATAATGCATGTATTTGTTTTTCCTCAAGAGAAAACATAAAATAATTAATTTTGTTTAGACCATGCCTCTAATAACAATTATAATAACCTAGACTCACTCTTCCTTACTTATTACATGAAAATGATGTGTAAATTATTATTATAAAAGTAATTAAATAATTAAACAACACAAAAAACAAATGAGGACCTTTTACTAGTCAAGGTTCTAGAGGATTAGAAAACAACATAAACTTATCAGAGTTTAAAAAAAAATCATGTTCCTTATATGCTTCTACACGCTTACTCCAAAAGTTATGACATCTAAATTTGATCTTCTAAGATACGTGTGAAAATCATTTTAGAACAATGGGTGATATTTCAATATCTTAGTAAGGGATTTGAAAATCATTGAGATACTTTTTAAAAATTCATTCCATGAAAATAACATTCAAAAAGTTATTTGGATAATAACATAAAATACTCTTTGAGATACCCATTGAAATCATAATTGAAATTACTTATGTTAAAAATAATATACCACTTTTGAAATTATTTACAAAAAAAAATTGATTTAAATGGAATCCATTGATTTCTTTCTAAAAACACTACGCAGGCTCTTGAAAAAAACATTGTGGAAACACAGAACATTGATGGATATTTTAGTCCTACACTCTTATTGAGGGCTTTGGTTCAATCACCAATTCCCTACAATATTTACAATGTTCAAGTACTAACTTTTAAAAAAAATCATTCTCATGCTTGATTTACACATATATACACTTTCAGCGAAGTTTTAGTTTTAAATATATATAATCATAATGAAATAAACATGTTATCTTTTATTTATATATAATTATATAAATAATAATATTCATTGACAATTTCATGTTCGACTAGGTATGACCAAATACTATGATATATAAACTTTGGATAACCACATGGAAGATTAATTATCATTCACGTATTTAAAATTTCAAAGAAAAAATTGTTTAATTTATTTTATGCATGAAATAATGACCTGAAGGTATAAACTAATGGAAATAGAGAACATATAATTTTTATTCTAAAAATTAATGATTAGAAATAGAAAAGTACGTGTCGCGCTCAAAATTATCAAAGTATAATTTCATTAAAAAATACCATCATTTTTCAAGGATGTTTATATTTATATGTACATAAGTTTTAAGGAGCATAACATTAATAAGTAAATAAATATACATAATCATATATGTATAATTTGATAACCAATGATCATTAATGTTAAATAACTTATATATATATATGTTATATTATAATATACATATGTATCTCACACCCATAATTAGATACATGGATGGTTTAATAAAACTGTAGAAAATAACATTTCAATATATATATATATCATGTATAAAAATAAAAATTTATATATGTTCATATATATATATCATGCATGAACTAAACACACACATTTTCAATTTGTGAGTTAAATGTATAGATTGGGACTTTATAGAAGTATAAAACATGGAATCAAAATACATAAAAAATTAGAAAACCACAAAAATAGAGATTATAATTTGAAGGGAAAAAACTCCCATTACAAAAGAATAAAATTATATCTTCACAATAATTAAAACCAGAATAATAAAATATATAATATGGATTCCTATCATAAGACACAAATAATTTTAATGAAATGATCCCTTAATATAATTTATCCGAGTTTGAAAAATGAAAAACATGTTGATTTTATTTTGGAGAACCCATGGAATAAATAAATTTACCTTGCAGATTTATAATTTGGGATGAAAATAATTGAAAAACAAAAGATATGAAATCTCATACCAATTATTTTTCACAAAATCCCTTCTTATCCTTAATTTAAGAATCAATCATTTAGGAAACAAGAAATGCCTTAAAATGGGTATGAAGTACCCTCTCTATTTAAACAATTACCAAGATATAATATTACATTATTTCAAATTGTTTATTGATCCATTTATCTTGATTTACACGCTGATAATTGATATATGTATATATATTAATTTATTCTTCCAATGCATACTTTAATTTGAAGAAGTCAAGAAAAATAATTTATGCATTTTTATTTCTAACTTGCTGATAGATGTATTTGGACTGCACTACAAGGGGATATTCCATGTATCCATGATGAAAAAAACTGCGAAAGAGATGATCATGTTCATCGAATAAGAGAAATAATTTTAATTCAATCACAGATTTTCACAGAACATATTACATAGTAGAATAAGACCCATAACAGAATGATATCTTCATATCAAGATTAAAATAAAAAATATTGAAGATATTCAGATCGTATTTTTGAATATCTCGACCACAAATAAAATATAAATAAGCACATCAAGTTGAATTAGAAAAAATTTGATGAAATTGTCAAACTACGTCACTGTTCCGCATATCATAATAAGATTAGGACATAAAAAGTGAAAAAACTTATCTGGAACAAATTTGAACAATGAGAAGAGATGTTCGAATCAGAAGATAGTTTTATCTGGACCACATTCCAAATATTCAACACAACACAGATCGAGTATAGTCAAACAATATTAACTCTTCAAACACTACTTTGAAACCCTCACCTGAAATCAATTCTAGATCCAGACTTGATCCATCATTTACAGTTGATTCATGAAGCTCGAAGGCTTCACCATCAGATTTGAGTCTCATTGTGCACTTACCGTAGATCGTATCTCGGTCAAACCCTCGACTTCAGCTCCATTCCATGACCTGGAGTCCCTCGATCAGTGTGACCCTCACTCTATGACTCCACTCAGCTTGGTAAAGCTCGACATCGACAAACCCTACTACTCCACAAACCATCCCCGACCTTTAATCCTAATTTTTTCTCCCACTTGATTATTTCATTTTTTTAATTCAGTTAATATATATACTAAAAATATTATCTATTTTCAATGTTTTTTATATAAATATAGTTTAATAATAATTAATTTACATATATACATTTATACATATTATATATGATTTCATTTATTCATTTTTTCATAAATATGTATAGTTTTATAAGAACTTAAAAGTATAGTTTTTCATAAAATTATAACACGTTAAAAATATAAGGAAATAAAATATTATTTTAAATAATTTTTTTAAAAAAACATCATTCATTTTTATAAAATTTTATTATTATTAAATAATTAATGTTATATTCTTTAATCCTTAAAACACAAATATTGTTTTAAATTTCAAATATTGAAAATAGTATTTCTTATAACTAAAATTTCAACATTTTTTGTTAAGAAAATACTTAATTAATTTAACTATATATATTTACTAATAGTAATTTCATATTTTAAAAATAATACCATGTTTTGAAAAGTAGTATTTAATAAAAACTATATACATATATTTTCATTATAATAATTTAATCTTTATTTAGAAATAAGTTTTATTAAATTAAAATTTTCATGGAATTAATAAAATAAATAAATATTTTTTTCAAAACTCGGGGTGTTAAATTTATGTACAATATTATAAATTACATATTGGTTTAACCTCGCAATTAATAATTTTTATCATTAGTCATGCAAACATATTTTTCACTCTTAAAAGGTTATAATGTTACGTATATGGTAACTATCGACTAATAAATGGAAAATTGATGAATTTTTATACCATATAATATCAAATATTTCTTTTTGAATGTTTTAATTATTTATAAATAATTTGATAAATTGTTGTTTTCACAAAATATCAATATTTTAAATTTTGACACTATTCATTACTAATGACTTTTATAACATTAATAAATAGAAATAAATTGATCCAATTATTTTCAAACATACCAAATGTGTCATGGTAAGTTTTAAAATTACATTATATCCTTAATTATCTTAGACTATTGTAATTTTAATTATTTTAATATATTTTATTTTATTTTTTTATTAATTGAATAATTTCTACCTCAGTGTTCTATAACCATTTAAGGTAATTATTTTTTCACTAAAAATTAAAAATAAATTATCACCATGGAGAAAAATATTTTATTTTCCAAAAGAAAATTTACAATCAATAATATCCTATGTATAACTTCATATTAAAAATAATATAGGTAATTATAATAATATAGTGACATGTTTGGCATTTCTTGAAATAAAATAATATAAAGGTCAAAATACTATCCAAATGGAAATAAAATTCCATACAACCAAATAATAGATGATTATGGATGAAATGAAAAAATATAATAAAAATAATCCAATTTTTATTGTAATTTTATAACACATATCACTTTCTTTTTTTTACCTGAATTTCTCGGCATACCATTTCAGTTTGTAACAAAAAATAGTAATGTTATTATTCATCTAATTTGATAATAAAATTGAACAATTTTATAAGTTTGGACCTCCAGATTATAAATAAAGAAACACTTTATCTAAATTTTAAACAAAAATTTATAGTGATTAATTTAATATTAAATCGTAAAAAAAGAACAAAAACAATTTTTTAAAAATGTTCCCCTTATGAATATAATACCAATCTATTCTAAATTGAAGTATAAAATCAATTTCAAAAACTGTAATATAAATATTAATGAATTTGTTAAATACTTGATCTACCCTAGAAAATAATTCCGCTTTTTAAGTATTATAAAATAAAATAATTTTTTTAATAAAAATCAGCATATTTCACTGATCATTGAAAAACAAATCATTTCAGAAAAGTCTCAAAAATTTATGCTTAGATAATTTTGAAAAAGGGGTTCCAAAAATTAGGTTAATTTTATGAATTAAATTTCCCAATGGTAAATTTAGTAATTTTATTATTTTTACACAAAATTAAATTGAAATCATTTTTAATGAAAAAAAATTTTAAGAATAAAATTACATTACTAAATAATGAGGGCTTATTTCAAAATAAGTAATTAATAAATTAGAAATTTTAATGATAATTATATATATAATAAATATTTTATTCCTATTCATTCCAACCAATTTAATTAATATTATATAATAAAATAAAAACAGTTTAATAATATTTCATGATTCGACTAAAATTGATGTTCCATGTAATTAATGATATCAAAGTAATAAAATAATTTAAAGAAAAATAAAATTTTAAGATAGTTGGGTGTTGCAATAGTTACATAGGTAGTTGAAATATCTATTCATTAATAAATATTTATGTGATGATTCCTATGTATGTTTTTCATATATCTGTTAATCCCATAAGTTTTCTTCCATCCTTTTCTTCTATGTTTATTATTTCCATTTATTTTGATCCTTAAAATCACTCTAATTTCACTGTTGGACTCTTCAACATCCCCCCATTTAGTTTTGATGGAAATGTGTTGATATTTTGGGATTCATTCTACATTTTCTCAGCAAGGACACCATGCTATATTTTTCATAAATTGGTATGTTGATCACTGGATAAAGATTTTTCTAGTTCTGACCTACAAAATAATGTATTTATGATAAAATATTACACAAAATTAGCATCAAAAATATTGTGGGACTTAAATTCTACTAGTGTTTTAAACATAATCCACAATAAGAAGGATGTAGGACATTAAAAATGAAATTTGAATGTTTCCCTTGAAATTTATTCCTATACTTCAAATATTTCAAGAGAACTAATTTGATTTTATGTAATATGATATATTTTGGAAATAATTCTATAAATGTGGATTTTCTATTTTTTTTAAAAAAATTATTTTACATATTTCAATAGTGTAGAATAATTAATTTATATTTTAAAACAATCCATTAAATCATTTGTAAACTTAAGTGTCCTGTATAAGCCAAGGTAAGAAGAAAATAAAAAAATAGAATAAATTTCACTCTTGGGTAAGAATCACAAAATCACTTTATCAATATAGATTTACTGAATGTATGGATATTTTGAAATGAAAATTTTTGATTGAGAATTATGTTTATAGATTTGAATGGTGTTCAGTTGATATAGTTCAAATGATGTATTTACATATTTGACCATGTTAGGAAAAAAAGAACTTATTTTTCAATCTAGTACATGTTCTCCCATGGAATGTGAATTTTCAATGTTTCATGGTATAAAATTTCAACTACATCAATGTAGGGATTTTTGTTCATGTGGTAAAACACTTTTTTATATATTCATATCAAATCTTTAATATTAAGATTAAATAAATTTATTAGCAATTTATATATAATTATCCTTGGTTTGGATTTATCATTAATCAACTGGTATCTAAGTGCCAGATGGTAAAATAATGGATCGAATTTAATTTCAATAAATTATGAAATGAAATTATCAAAAGAAAAAAAGTTATCCATAAACTCATTTTAGAGTCTGTATAGTTGTGCTCTCAAGCTTCTATGGATTTTGCGGTATAAGAAATGACATGAGGTCTACATTTAATTTTCTCTGAAAGAAATTATCAAATATCATAGATGTAATAATAATAAGTTAACTAAAATGGATTATCCTGTAATGTCCCTCGATCTGAATCTATCTCAAACTATTAAAAAAGGGCTTTTATTAGACTTCAAACACAATTATTTTTATGCTATAGGCTATCGGATAGTAGTGGGTGTGTGCTATGAATAGTGAGGAGACTATACCCCCCAGTATAAAGTGTTATTGTAGTATAAATAATACATTCAAATACATGAAATTAGATAAATAAAAATATTTGAAACCATATAACAGATGTGCGAAAATAAAGAGAAACCAATATATAACAAGGTGGAGGAATCATGTAATGATTCAATGAAATATACCTAAATTTCAAACTGAATGTTATACAAAAAAATATTTATTTTATAGAAGTTAAAACCAAAATATTCTAGTCTTTAACACCATGTTTCACCCATCTCATAACTTCAACACATCCACCAAGCAAAAAGTCAACAAGAAGGTCCATTATCCATTTCCAAAACACCATCCATGGAATCTGTTTGCGTACCAAATGATGACCCAAATAGGTAATGTGTAAAACTCAAATTTTTGAAACCACCATGTATACAAAACCAGTATGATAAGAAGTGCATGAAATAATGCGATAACTATGCATATTAACTAATTAAAAAAATAATAAAATAAAATAACCACCTACTTCAGCACCATGTCAGAATATATCTGAAAATATCTCTCAATGATACCAACCATAACCATATAACCAGGGTAAAATATAACCTACCACATCATCACTCTATAATATATCTGGGCATGTGTCTAAACAATTTCAACTATAATCATATTCCCATGGTATAAAAAATCACTATGCCATGCCTGCAATATAAGCATCCCAACATATTTTAGAGCCTTTCTCAGCATATAAGCATATTAGAATGTTCTAGGGCATAACCTGATATAAGAGAATCTAGCACATGGTAGGGAATATCCCAATATATAAGCATATCATCATTTTTGAGGGAATATACCAATATATAATCATCTTTTTATGTGTCTAGGTGTAACCCAGTATATAATTATCATATAAAGTATTCGTGAATAGACATGTATATAAGAATTTCTATATAGGTCGTAAGTTCATGTCACAACAGAAAGCATATCACAATATGACAACACAAAACCAAATGGTTAATTATACTAATTACCATTTTCTTCCAATTTACCCATTAATTGAAGTATTCAATTAATCCATTTCCCATAGTTAATCTATAATAATAAATCAACTAAATCACATGTCATGAATAAATCATATGTATGTCATTGATAATTCATTAATTTCAAATGCTCACTCACCCAACAGGTATACATAAGACAATTCACATAATTAATTGAATCCAAAGGGATACATAGAATAATCAAATAATGAATTATTATCATTCATATCCAATTAATTATTTATTATTCTCATGAATTTTATGAATATGTGTTTTTCAAACACTTAATTATTGAAAATTTTACCTTCAGGTTAATATTTAAACCCCCAACATTTAATAAGTAAAGAACACAATGATTTTAATGGCATGTGACACCAATGATAAAGTAGAGAATACTTGAAGGATAACCTAGATTAAATACGATCAAGATTAAACCTCTATTGACCATGATCAAGAGATTCAAACCAAAATGGTTTGAGAACAATGGAAGAGTAAATAAAAACAAGAATAACCTCTTAACCAGGGAACGATCCCACAAAAAGGAAATCAATAATGGATAGAGGCACTCTACAACTTCTTAGAGGATTCTCTAAGGCCGAGTGAAATAGGATTCATGAAGGAATGGAATACAATTCACCCACATGACTACCCTAAAAAATTTCCTTGAGTAATTTCATGTTGTGTAACTCCTTTACAGATTGTGCAATTTTGTTTAGAGTGTTTTGACAAAAACCAATTACATCAGCTAAATATTTAGTTCTCTCAATAATTTCATGTAATGTGATTGTATCCCAATGTGTTAACCACTTTACATCATGTATTAGTCCACGAGATGAGTCCATTGACTTGTATACATTGTGTAACCCATTTACATGTTGTATATATTTCCTAAAAAACATTTTCATCCCAATTTACTTATAAAAAATCATTCTTTATTTAAGGCTTATCAATATTACTAGAACCATTGGAAACATGTGAAATATTTAATCTTATATTCCATTAAATAAAAAAAGAAATCCAAAATTTCTCCCCATTTGGATCCTCTCTTATTTTATCATGATTTCTTTAAACTTTGGTATCAATTTATTCAAAAAAATAGACAACCACAATGAAAAACTAACACGAATGTTTAAATTTTGGGAAAAAATAAATCAAAATAAATTTAATAAAAATCATAGAGAGATACATACCATGAAAAGTATGAGACCTTACAACCTCCCCACAATATAATAAGTCATCCTCAAGCTACTCTATGAATCACTATGAGGTGTCAAAAAAATGTAATGCCACTGTCCTCAAATATCCGATTACCTCTCCCATGTACCTTCCAAAAATCACCAATGCTGTCACTACAATCAAACCCATGGCATAGTCCTACCCCAGTGAAATATTACACTATGGTCCATGATATGTATCATATTCAACTCAAATGACACATCTTTATCAAGCCCAATATCTACTACAACTACCACATGAGTAGGTTTTGGATGATATCTACATAGTTTCATCTTCTAAAACACATACTTCCTTAAAATGTAATAATATGGAAGGGATAAATTATATTCCATTGGGATAACCCTTGGAACTATCTCAAATGACCTAAAAAAATAGGCACAAACCTTCCCTATTTCATGATATACATTTTCGATAAATTTTGTGATTGTTGATAGAAAAAATTATTAAAAAGATCAAAATATATAGGTCATCTTCAGTGATCAAGAACATGATTTGAACTTTCTATCCAGGGTGAAAACCCATTTATTTATCAGTAAGAACATAATAGACGTCTCCTACATGAGACTAGGAAAAATAATTGCAAAATAACCTGCCTACATCCAATAAATAAAATAATTCAATGACCTACCATACAAAGCATCAAAAGGTTCCATATGGATGAATTCATATAAGTTATTATTTTAGTAAAACTCAATAAGTTATATTTTCTTCTCCAATGAACCAACAAAATCCAAATAATAGGCTAGTAACACATATTCTTGAACCTTAATAATCTACTTAGATTGACCATCAGTCTGAGGATAAATAGTTGGGCTCAAAAGAACCTGTGATCCAAAAGATGTATGAGGACGCTTCCAGAACCATGCTGTGAAATGAGTATATCAATCATAAATAATACTCTTCAGAAAACTATGCAACTGAACTACCTCATAGATATAAAGTCAACCTATATCATCATGTCCCATGGTCCCCTTAAGAGGAAATAAGTATGCAACTTTTTCATTAAATCTACAATCAAACACACTACATTATTATTATTGTGTTTCCAAGGTAATCTAAATATAAATCAATAAAATCATCCTAATTCCACTAATTTATAGGTAGACACAAAAAAATCCCTATCATCATATGATTCATGAAATCCACTTACTGACAATTAAAACATTTCACCATAAATATAGCAACTTTCTTGTTTATTCCTGACCAAAAGAACGATCTATATAGGTCACAAAATATCTTTATCAAACAATGATGTGCCACCAATCAAGAAGCATGAAACAACGTCATCATCTCATCGTTTATTCTTGTAGGAAGTGATACCTATCCATCGAAAATAATATAATATCCAGAACTAAGAGATTCTCTTGATGGTTTCTCCCCACCACATAAACTATCTCTCAGAACTAAAACCTTGGATGAGATAATGGATCATTCATAATCTGGTAAAAAAGAATGAGTATAAAAGATATCGAATTCAGAGATACCTATCCCCAAGACACCTGAACATCTAGATGCGTGTCTGAAAAGAGGGATATCATCTTTCATTTTCCAAAAGACTCCAACACCAGCTCCATCTACATCATTCAGCTCAACGGATTAGTAAAAAAAATTTCCTATTACTATAGGATAAGCCATATCGAGGTTGAAATGCAATAGATACCCATCCTATCACCTATGAAATTGTTTAGGATGTGATGAGAAAACATGTAACTGATTTTCTTATTGTCCATGTATACTGAAAAACACTCACCCAGGAGATAATTTATCCATTATATCAGGGGTTATACCACTTCTTCTAAGTGCATGTCATGAGTAGGGTAATTCTTCTCATACAGTATCATATGAATTGAGCCATAAGAAATAACTTGATCCTCCTTCACCAGAACTTCTCCATGTCTTACAGAAGATATGTCATAGTACATGATTTATGGTTTACATGGAAATGGTAAAGTAGGGACTTTTTCAATTTAAAACCTATCTTTTAGAACCCAAAAATCTCTCACAAATCGTAAAACCAAACACACATAACCCCCTTCTTGTTAATCCCTTTAATTGGTAGTACCATATGAGAGAAATCAAGGATAAAGCACCACTAAAAAATATATAAACTCATAAATCTTTAAATATTGAAGAAATTCTTGGGATTATACCAACATACTATAGCTATAACCTTATACAGGTCTAAATACACCACTACCTCTAGGATGACATGGCCAAAAAAGTGCTCTTTCTCAATCTATCAACTGCATATTGTTAGATTTTCATAAATCTGATTCCCTCTCAATTTACTAATGTTGATGTCATGATGTTGAGAAAAATCATCTATACAATAGGTGTACACTAATATATCATTGAAATAAACCACCAAAAATCAGTCTAGAAAAGGATTAATGATTCTCTCATCATGTCCATGAATACCACATATGCATTAGTCAACTCAAACAACATTTAAATGAATTCATACAAGCCATGCATACTAATAAAAGCATTTTGAGGTATATCATGTGGTTTCACCCTGAACTAGTGGAATCCTAATTTCGAATTGATCTTGAATAATATCCGTAAAACTCACCAATGTTTGAAGAGACCATCAATACAAGGAAGGGGATAATAGTTCTTTAATATCATAAGGTTCAATATTAAATAATCAACACATATGCACAAAGTAACCTCAGACATTTTTTGAAGTTAATTAGAGAACCCAAAGGTGATGTATTATCCTGTATGAACCTTTTATCATAAAATCATTCAATTATAATTTCGACTCTTAATTCTCTACTAGTTTTTTTTTCTATGGAAGAATAGAAACATTATCTCATCCTGACCCCAACATGATCATTAAATTGATCTCTTAGTCATGTGGTTATCCATATAATCCTTTTAACAATATATCCTAAAAATGATCAATCACTGTAGAAAAAGAATCATACTACATTATATCTACTTCTAGACAAATTCATGCTATTTGAGCCATGATATATTCCAATATTTATAGAATTGGTCCTGCACAACAAGTTAGAATTTCCCACTCACCCTTGTGACAATAACTACCTCTTTATAGATATATAAAAGTAAATATACACCAACAAAAGTTAATATGATCTTGGTATAGAATTTTCCAATACAAACAATGAATCAAATTGAATCCTATCATTTCCCAAATGAATGGTTCCCAAAAGAAGTGGGATCCACCGATCTCTAAGGAACGTGACCTAAAACATTTTATATTCTCTAAATAAGCTCCCAACCTTGAATAAATTATAGAATAACTATCAAATATTTTGAAATCCAATCCTAAACCATTTAAAATAATAGCTTATAAAAAGTAATTGGTTCTCTTATATCAAACAGAATGCACAATAAGCTAGATGATATAAGAATCATACCTCTGGTGGTAGATTGTCATGTATCAATAATAATAAACGTAGACTATATTGCATGAAGCTAAAAAAACTCTCTACCCTCAGATCTGGTCTGACTCCATTAGGTTTTTTTTCGAGTGAGTAGTAATATAACCCTCTCACTGGGGGACCACGTCACTTAACATAGCCTAAATGACTAAAAAAACTCCAACTACCAACTGTTGAGGGGTGGCTAAGTCCCTTTTATAACCTGTTTCTTCCCATAATCTCCTTCCACTACTCTACTATGGAATATTCCAAAAAAACATCTAATGATGACTTATTATTCCATACACATAACACTCAACTATAGGGTAAGGACAATGTGGGTGTTTGTGGACAAGATTTCTACATGGATATAACTATAATGGAACTGTGTCCAGAGATTTTCTTCCACTTAGATTTATTCTCTTCCCACACTACCTTGATGAATACCATCATAGAGGAACTTATTTCTACCGAAATAAGAGATCCATGTTTACCCTGATAAAATACTATAGCACATACTTGGGTACTCTCTCATATACCCCTCCATGATGAGTGTCTGATTCAGTATGAAATCAAAACTACTCAATCAAAAAAATGTTTACTTGCAACCCAATTTCATAACAATGTCTATATAGAAAATATATCACCCTAGAGATCTCATCTGCTTCCAAGGATGGAGAAAATTGTTGTAGGTTGGTAAAATGATTGGTGTAGTCCAACACTAACATACATTCCTATGTCAAATGTATGAACTCTTCAGCCTCCTCATCCCACAGTATCTTAGGATAGTAGTGGCTTGGGATCTTTATCTCAAATTTCATCCATGAAACAATCTTCCTCTACAAAATATTATCTAGAATGTCCCACCAACACATGGATGGTCTATATATCATTTTTATTACAAGATTCCCCCAACTACCTAAGGCTATATCAAGGTACATTAAAATAATATAGTTGAATCTATATAGAGCTCATATTCCAAGGGACCTTCCTCCACAATTAACATTAGTCAATACTGTAGGTGAATCTATCTTGCCAGCTTAGGAATCAAAGATACCATGTGAACTGTCTCTATATCCATGTGTGGAATGACTCATTGAAGGCAATCATGAAGACAAATATACTCATTATAATAATAATATAAATGAATATTTTCCTCAGTTGCATTAGGAGCATGATTTGTTTTCACTATCATGACAATCAATTTGAAGACGATGAGGGGAATTTTTCTCTAAAAGACAAATTAAAACCTTAGAGAACTAGGTAACCATAAGATCAACCCCAATGGGCGAGTTCAACATATTAGAACTAACTCATAATCTATCTAAACATGTATTAACAAGTATGTTAGCATGAAATATCAGTTATTTCATGAAATTTATTAGGAATAAAAAATTATTCATATCGCAGTCTAAATATAAAATATAGCACATGCATATAAATATGTCCCTATCATGAACCATGAATTTCATAATATATTCTTATGTTCATATCGTGATGCGTTAATAAACATCTTGGGACATACTAGTCTGTGAACATAAATCTCATGAAAAAATAACATCACATATCATATGAGTCACCCAACGCGAAATAACAACAAACCATAAAAGAAAACCTCAAGAGAAACAATCCCATCCCTAGGTAATCAGTTATTCTCCTACACATGGGTTAGCTACTCTTATGCACAAGGTAATTACCGGGTCCTAACACATGTGTGAGGGAACTATATTCCAGAGGCCGCCATGTAGTATCATGGGTGTGATATATATAGTGGGGAGACTATACCCCTAGTATAAAGTATTGTAGTAGAGTAAATAAATAATATAAATAAAATAAATCAAAGTAATAGTTGTAGTGGGAACTATATAAAAAACTAAGAAAATAAATGATAAACTAATATATACCAAAGAATGAGGATAATACAAGGAGAGGTTGAAATGTATTTAAAATTAAATCCAAAAAAATACTATAATGGTGTTATCTAAGATATGATCAACCCAAAACACATAATTCTTGAACCCTATATGGAAGATATCTCATAACTCTAGCATAACCACTAATAATAAATTCAACAAAACATTACCTTTCCATTTTCAAAAATTTTATCCACAAAATCAAATTGGTCACGAAACATATAAAAAATTATAGTGTGAGTAAAACATCATAGTTTGACACCACCATGTCTAAAAAATGTTATAACAAGAAGACCATTTAACAATGTGATAACCATATCTATTAATCTATTAAAAAAATTATAAAACATAATTACAACCTGATTTAGAACCATGCGATATTATTTTAGAGTATGACTCACAACCATACCAACCATAACCAAATAACAATGGTAAAATATGACCTAACACAGTTCCATGCTGTAATGTCTTTGAGAATATCTCACAATCTTGCCAACCACAACCATATAAAAATGGTATACCCCATCATAGGACCAATCCCACTATATAAGAATAAAATCATGTGTTATGGCATTGAATAACATATAAGCATCCCAACATGTGATAGTGTATTTCCTGATATATAAGCATCTCAACCTGTGTTAGTGTATAACATGGTAGATAAGTGTCTCAACTACTGTTAAGAAATGTCATGTTATATAAGCATCTCAGAATGTCTAAGAGCATAGATTTGTATATAATCATCTTAGTATATATTAGGTAATATCACAATATATAAACATGTCAGCATATTTCAAAATTAAATATCACAACAACAAGCATGTACTAGTATGGACATATAAAACAAAATGGTTAATTCTACTAATTAACAATTTTATTTAAATTTTCCCATTAGTTTAATTAATCAATTCATTGATTTTCTACGGTGAATCTATATCTCGCAATCACATGAATAATACATCATGCTAAAATCATATATAATTAATTTCTATTTCATTATTTTCAATGGTTCTCTTACCCAACAAGTATCCATGCTATGTCATATCATCAATTGAATCAAACAATATTAAATGATGAACCACTGCTGAATTATCATCATTCTTATCCAATTAATTAATTATTTAAAACATGTTTTAGAATAATCATTCTATTTAACACACATTACAAATGAAAAATCAGATCTTAGGGTTAAAATTTTGACCCATTACCTTTAACTGGAAGTGAATAAAACATTTACAATGGAAGTAACTAACAATGATGATTATGTGAATGGTTTCAAATAGAACCTAGATGAAAACACATCATGATCAAAACTAATAATGGCCACAGTCACGATAATCACACCAAGATGGTTGTAGAATGATTAAAGAATAATGAAATCCAAGAAGATCCACTTACCAAGGGATTGATCACACAAACATGTTGTCTAGAATGGAGATAGATGCTCTATAATTTCCTATAGTATTACATAGATTGAATAAGAGAAATCCGTTTGAAGGAATGAAAATAAATTCCCCCACATTACACCATTACAATTTCCGTGTGGGGAATTATATAGTCTGTAACTCCTTTACATTTAGTGTAATCATTTTTAAAGTGTTATGTTGACAAACCAGTATCCTTAGAAAAATATTTAAATTTATGAAACATTAACTCTCATGTTATTAATCTATGATGTTTAACCACTTCATTCGATGAATTACCTCATGACATGAGTCTAGTGGTTTTGAACAATCATATAACACATTTACACAATGTGTAGATTTTAGGAAGATAGAATTTAGTCCAGTTTTTTTATAGAAATATGAACCCCCAATAAGGAATCAAAACATACCAAGAACCATTGGTAATAGTATACACATTTAAACCCAGAATACATTAAAAAAAATAGAAATTCAAAACGTTTCTAGTTTAGAACCTCCCCATTTTCTCATATTATTCCCCAACCTATGTTTTTTTTAAAAAATTGGACAACCATGAGAAACCATGACAACCAGGGTTTAACAATGTCGAAAAAATCAACCAAAAGAGAATTTATAAAGAACTCAGATAGATACATTCCAAAAATAACACTAAATCTTAGATATCACTTGTAGGAGACTACAACATTGGTGGGGGGGGTTACTAAGAAAATATCAATGTCAACATAAAAACATTCACCCCTAACAAAAATCAATATAATTATCCATTAATAGTAATATACATATTGGGAGAAATGTTATGAAATTCTTTTAGAATACTAATAGAAATTATAAATACCATAGGAATGATCTAATATGTTTCACAGAAGTTTTGAACATAAATGAATATATACCATTAATTTTTTATATACACATATTAGTGAAATTATGTTAACTTTTATGCATTGATATCATCCATTTATTCACCATGAAACGTTCCTTCTCAATATTCAGAACAATTTTTTTTTCTAATATGCTTTCATGAAATATCTAGAATATTTTTAGAAATAATAAATAGAATTTCCTAAAATGGTAAAGTCATCCAAAAAACCAATATAAAATATCTAAAATGAGGTAAAAATATAATTACCATACACCTATAAAATCTAAATATTGAATTGAGTAACCCAAAATTCATCTTCACAATAGTAATGGTCATAAAACAGACATGTAAATGTTTTCATATTCTAGTCCTCTAGGAAAATAAACACCTAAATATTTCTTAAAATAAATATAAGAAAAACTGATGAGTTTTCATGGCAACCTTTTTAGTATCTATTCAATAAAACTAATGTGGAAATTATCATTACCAGTGACCTAGTTTAGCACTACATATTAAATGAAATATCAAAATATATTTTTGGATTCTAACAGGTATCAAATAGTTTTTCTTATTTTTTATAATGGACTCTCCAATTTTCTTGTGAAATAAATTAATGAGGTTTATCTATTATGTGTCAAATATTGGGTGAATGATGTATTATTTTAACAAATTCTTTATCATATTTTTACTCTCTCTATTATGTAATTTTTTAATATTTTTTTGTGGAGGATAGATAGGTGTGTAATTATACTCATGTAAACTATTATCCGAGTATATTTTGGAATTAATGATTATGTTATCACCTACAGTATAACCTATTACATTCAACATGTCATAAAAAAAGAAGAAAGAATATATGTTTGTGGATAGAGGTAAGGTTTTTTTTCTATTATCATGGGTAATTCTTCATTCACCATTAAATACATATAATTAAAATATGAGGGAAATGATTTCATTTCCCGATTTACATCTATTATAGTGATGAAATAAATTTTTATTTTCTCACTTCCACTACATATTATTTATATTCATAAGAAGTCATACAAAACCCTCATCACTAAATAGACACCTAAATACATGAATGATCTCCCTATTTTTATCTAACACCACTCTAAAAATAGATTCTTCATAAATCTATACTGCTTCATTGTTTCTATAATATTCAATCATCATGTGTTTTTATATGCCTAGGAATTCCTGTAATTACCTAGGTCTTCACTGTATCCATTCATTGAGTTTAAAATGTAAATATATACATTTATTTATCCAAAATAAATTGTGAGTTTTCCTTCATGAACACTGAAGAATATTTTGGTAGTTTTCAAGAAGGGCCTAAAAAATATTGAATGAGTGTGCTATGATTCGACCAATATTTTTTTATAGAAAACATAAAAGTATTATTTAAATATTAGATCTTGCACCATCACCAGAAAATATTCAAAAACTAATATTAACAAAAATATATATTTATTTACAAGCTACATAACCTCTCTTGTGGGATTTAAGACTCCCATCTGAGAAAATGTTTCCAAAGAGTGGGGACATGCATTTATTGGAAAACCTAAATGAAATAAATCATTTGAAAACATTATGTAACCAATAGTGAGGGATATAAAATTTCTATGTATTGTAATATTTTATGAGTAGTTATGGTATGATTTAAGATGATATTCATCACAACAAATTACTTATTTGATTTGATTTATACCATATCATTTTGGAGAAGAATTCCTTGAGTGACTGAGTAAATTGGGGAATGTACATGATCTATTCTAATAGTGGAATATTAATTAAATTTGTGTTAATGTTCTAAAAATGGTTCTTTGTAATTATTCCTATTGGATACCATTATATTTAGTCAACATTGGTGGTAAAGGAAGTAGAATGTAATTATTCACTATTTATATTATTTTTATTAGTTTCTCTTATCTTTCATTCCTCCTTATTTTAGTGTTGTTCTCTTATAATTTTTACCTATATTGGGGATCATGGAAATTATTCTTATATTATTCAACATTATGTTGTTATTGGTTTTTAGGATATTCTAAAATATACTCTTCAATGTTGGGCTATGTTTGGAAAAAATCAGGTTTCAAAAATAATCATTCAATGATGGGTTGATTTTTTTTATGATAATGTGTTGTGATAGAGTTAATATTTTTACCACATTTGGTGATCATCAATCTCACATTTACCTTTGGGTATGATATTTTTTAAGTAGTAAATGTTTCTACATTTTTTGGAGAGAATGTCCCCAAGACTGACCAAATTATTTGTAAAATATTCCACATTCTTTCTAATGTTCTCACCATTATATCTTGGACAAAATAACTATTCTCTGTTACTAGCGGAGGGATGATAACATAGTTATTTGATTTTGTAAATGGGTTATCTAGTAGTTTTATTAGGGGTAATATGTCTTACAAGGTTGTGGAAATGGTGGGGGATTATTGGAATTTGTTTTTTGTAAGGACGTAGTAAATGAAAGATATTTCCATAGGGTTGATTAGTTATTTTCTTATTGATTTATAATTCAATTTTATTATTTCTTATTTACCCTCCTTCATTGATTTTTTTTTTAATATTTTCTTGGAGGAATGGTTACCAAACAACTCTTTATTCCTTGAATTTCTATACACATATCAGTGAAATGGTTAGTTAGTGATCATAAAAAATATACCTTAACAAGTGATTGTTTATATTTTTTTCAAATACATATATCTAAACATGTCTTATGGTTATTAAAATTGTTATTTTAATAATCAATATGTGTAAAAAGTTCATACCTCATGTATTCCTCTAATACTAGTACCACTTATGCAAAACTACTATGAGTTCTATGAAATAATATCTTTCAATACCATAACTTATTTTGGTGATGTATTGACTAGTGATCATATAGATTATTTATATTTAATTCTTCTATTATTTCCTATTAATAATTGGTAAAATAATGAAAGAATCTGATGATCCTTGATGGCTCAATCTGATAAATTGTTTCACAAATTGTTGAATTGTTAACTGTACTAAAATATAGTTTTAATAGTTGATTTATTGATGGCATAACAATCATTTTTTGTGGATATTATTCTATAAAATGGGATTAATATCCAAATAATGAATGATTTATTGTCTTCCAAATAGTGGATTTCTCTTTTTTTAGGCTATAAAACAACTAATTTCTTCTCCATCAAGTAAAAAATAAAGACCCTCCACATTAATTTGTTCTCAGTATCTCCTCAAATGTTTTCTGTGGAGTCAAAATGTAATAACTTATATATATATATCTGTAGGGTATTCACCAATAGGAATATTCATTTTTATAAATAGTTGTATAAATAATTTTTAAAATTCAATTTATTTCTACAAAGAGTCTATATGTATTTTATTATAATGATTAAAATATTGTGGTGCACGCATGCCTACAAGGTTTAAGTTGTCTTACAACCAATGATAAAATGGTTAGTGTGAACACATATGGTTTCACACAAGTGTGAAAGAAGAACTCATTCACTGTATGATAAGAAATTTATGTTTCCTAGTATATTAAATTCATGTTATTTTAGGATCCATAGAATAAAGATCATCAATTAATTATATGGTTATACTATTTAGACTTTGTTTTTTTATTGTCGCCCTATATCCCTAAAATTGGTGAAATATTTTGATGTACAATTATCATGGGTAGTGGAAAAATTAATTTTTTATTCAAGTTTAAATGCATTATTAATTTTTTCTAGAGTTTTTTTCCTGTACAATATTGATAAAAACATATTATCACCTTTAAGTAAATAATTTTTTAATTTGTAATTATTGAATGTGAAGTAATAAAATATGACTAATTTTCTGAAAATTGATTTATAAATAATGTGATGGGTTTAATGTTTTATTTCCCTTTCTAATACTATTATGGTATATAAAATGGTTTTATTTATCAATATACTAACTAATAAATGAATGAATCCTCAATAAATATATATATCAAATTTGGTTTAATGATATCATGGGGACTTCACAAAAAGTGGTTAGTACTTGGTCATTATCTACTCATTTTATCTGAAAATATAACATAGTTCTCCTAAATTAGTAATGAAAAAACACATTTGGTATTGGATTTACTAGCTAATTAAAAAGTAATATAGTACTTTCACAAGCATGACAACAACTAAAAGATAAATAAAACATAAAAAAATTTGTTCCTTCAAGAGAGGATGAAATAGGTGTTTAGATATTTAAAATGATCATCCTAAGAGGAATATGGTAAAAATGTTGAAAAATATAAACATGAACATATTAAAATTTACAATACAGCTTCAAAAAATCAAAATCATTTAACATATGGAATTTTTGTTGTAAAAAAGTAGAACATACACATTAAAAACATTATAATCCCCTTCTTTGGTGACTCTGAATATAACCCCACCATTTAGAGGTTAACAAAGAATAAGGGGGAAGAATTATTATTTAACAAATTTATCTAAATAGAAAAATTGCAGAAAAATGAAAAGAAACAATAATAGTTGTGATAAAAATACATCAATCCATTATAGTTATGTATCCAATGAATTTCTACATCATATTAAATTTATCCATCCTCTACTGATATTTTATTCACCACAGATTTACCTCTATGATCCCTACTAATTTTAATTATTTTTCTTCCCTTTTCACTGATGCTTCACCCCCCTTTACTATATTAAGATCTCCATCTAATCCTCCCTTCTTGAAAATCCATAGAACCATTTAGTTTTATCCTAATAAAAGAATTTGATATATAATTATTTAGTTGGATAATTTTTAGTGGTTATGTAATTATTTATGGGGTACATAAAATATTCATATTGAAACATAGATGAATACCCTGTACAATACATTTATGTATATATGTTACCACCATATTGTTAGAAAAATTAAATATTTACCATTTTAATTTTTATTTTATTCCAAATAACCATTTCATACATCCTTCTTATTTTCATGTTTGTTTACATAGTGTATTTCACACTGATTTTATCTTCAAAAACCAATGTTTTTAATCCCTCTATGGATGAATTTATCGATTTAAATATACTTGTGTGAGAATCATCAAATAATTTTCTAATGTGGGTTAAACCCCCATTAAATTGTGAAATTCCATTTCCATATTATTCATTAACTCCCAAAATTCTATTTCATGGGATTAATAATTCTATTATAGGTGGATCATATAGATGATTTACCTTAAAAAGGTACATTAATAGGATTGTTAGAACTAGAATGCGCATCCATTTAATTCACTTAATGCTTCAATCCATGATCTCGAAGCATATATTGTTCCAAAATCTTTGATTTTACCAGTCTTGGATCCTGAACGGAGGTATGGATCAAAAGTTTTGGTCGTTCGAAGTCAGGCTGCTGGAAATGGCCATCCGAGACAATTTTAGGGAAAAGTATGGTTTTGCAAGCAAGAAGTAAAATCTTGCATGCAAGAATGAATGTTTTTCATGCAAGAATGGATGTATTACTACGATGAATGGAATATTGTGTGCAATAGAAAAATCATTCACACAACATGTTGCACAAACCTTTTACGCGACGAATGAGATGTCATCTTCCGCCAATGCTACCTAAAAAATGTAGAAAAAAAGATGAGCACAAGTTCTGAGAAGTGAACGGAAGATTAGAATCCCCACGCAAGATTTTTACGCTTCCAAGGAGATTTGAAATGCCCCTTTGGGAATACATCTACCGCAGGGTGCACGTAATATCACATCCGCACCCAGAATCGTACGCACAACTAATTAGGAGTTTGCCGATAAATACAAGTGCAGCCCATACACATCGGGGGAGATCATTAGAGTTCAGCCGCTACTCTACCGCGCATAAGACCTTCTCTTTCACACCCTCGCTGAATAATGGGACCCTCCATGTGATATCTTTCACGATAGGTCATATATGTGTCCGATTTCACTCAGGCCCACAATTGTTTGATCCTCACCTGGAATATTTTTTTCCTAAGTTCGGTGCACACAAGATTCCATGATTGCATGAAAAACATCTAATCATGAAATAAAAACATCCAATCATGCGCATAAGACTTACATATTTCATGGAAGACTTAAATCCTATCCACAACAGTTCCAAGGTGCTAAATCTTTTTCACACATATACCGCCCGGTCCATTATTGGGCGCAACCCTCCCCTTTTGTGCACAACCCTACCCTCTTGTGCGCAACCCTTCCATGTTTCGCGCAGACCATCCCTCTTGCTCACAATCATTCCAACTTGTTTGTAGACATTCCATCTTTCCACCCAGTCCAATATTGCTCACAGACCATCCCTCTTGCATGAAAACCATTGCTACCATCACTGACCCCCATGAAAAATTGAGAGTTGCACCACAATGTTTTTGGGTCGGGATGTCGGTAATTTCCATTGTTCCCTTCTATGTAGCCTCCACCCACCTACAGGATACCTTGATTTTAGATTCTCCTTCGTACACCATGAATCACATTGAGTCATAATAATACTCTTGGTCAGTTTCCTATGTCATCAGTTTTGATTCTCGTAATCACCCCCCCCCCCCCCCCCGAGTACCTTGAGTTGACCCATTTATCAAGAAACTCATCCACACACCATCACCTGGCCTCTATACCAAGTTGAACCAGAAAGTGATTCCCTTGTCTATGTCCCAACACCAACCATTTCTAATCAGCTTATCCCTAAAAAACTTTTCTACATGACAATATTCTGTAGTGCACCCTATGTTCCAAACATAGGACACCTCTTACTCAATATAAGAGATGCCAACAATACTCTCTACATGATTATAAACTGTATTATTTTATGTGTTCCAAATATAAGATTCCTCTTTCTCTAAATGAGAGATTCCTTATGCTACAAGAATAAGATACCAATAGTGTTATCTACATGACTTTAAACTGTAGTAATCCCTAAATGACAAACATAGTATGCCTCTTAATCAATATAAGAGATGCCATGTACACCAAGAATAAGATGCCAACAGTCCTCTATACATGACTATAAACTATAGTATTCTATATGTTCCAAATATAGGATGCATCTTGCTCTAAACAAGATATGGCTTATGCTCCAAGCATAAAATTATAATAGTCCTATCTATATCACTATAAATTGTATCTTTCCCTATTATCCAAACATAGGATGCCTCTAACTCCAAAAAAGAGATGACTTATGCTCCATGCATGATGTGACAATAGTCTTGTCTACATGAATTTAAACTTTAGTACACCCTATGTTACAATCATCAGATTCCTCTTGATCCAATGAAGACATTCCTTATACTACAAGAATGAGTTTCATAATTCCATGATTATTGTGGCATAATTTCAAGAGCATTGGAATTTGTTCAAAAATTCCATCACTCCACATCATGCTTTGTGTGTCCATCATTTAGATATTCATCCACTTCCATTTTTGACGAGATGCAATAATGGCCTGGTCCCATGCTACATCGGCTCACCTACCATCCTATCCAACGCCCATGAAGACATTGGACAACACTTTGAGTTAGATCCTATGTTTTGAACACAGTCAATAGTTGAACCTCATTTGTTTGTCTTCATTTCAGGATAACGCAATATGTATGTTGTGTTTCAAACACGGTCAACCATTGTACTTCTTCGCCATGCCACCCTCACCGTGTTCCAAATATCTGGCATGTGATTCAAACTTTATATCTCTCTTTTTTTCGGACAGATTCCAACACCATTGGCATTATCCCTCTTACGCTCTAGCGCATAGGTGAAAGCCTCAACCCACTAGTGGGTTGGGATACCAACATGGTAAGACATGAGGAATACATTACGGGAAACATCCTTGTGTAAGCCCCATGCACCATCTCCATTTCATAGTGGAACCTGAGCAGATTCCTTACATAATCCCCATTTACCATTGTAGCGCCATAGCAGCACACATGCAGCTTCCTTTAATAAGCCCCATTCACCATTGTCATTCCATAGCGACACCCGAGAAGCATCCTTGTGTAATCCCCATTTACCATTGCTGATCTATAGGGTCACCAAGGAATCTTCCTTATGTATGCCCCATTCAGCATTACTGCTCTATAGCAGCACCTGGGAAGCTCTGTTATATAAGCCCAATTCACCATTGCTACTCCAAAGTGGCACCTGGGAATCTTCCTTGCACATGCCCCATTCACCATTACCGCTCCGTAGTAGCAACCTGGTAGCTTCTTTATATATTCCCCATTCACCATCCTCCATGGATGCACCTTTGCGCTGTGATCTTCATGTCCTTGAAACCTCTTTTTTCTCAAACCGATCACGACTCACATGGGCATAGAGTAAGCATCAGCCATGACATCCTCTCAGGGTAGCTTAAAGTGTGAGCCCCAAACAACATTCGATCTATGAGGGATTTTATCCTTTCCATGGAATGGTATGTATGAAACCTCTCTGAGGTTCAAGCCCAACATCGATTGTTCCCAACCGTCTTCACATCGGTTCACCAAACCCACCATGATCTATGGGGTCTTTGATCCCTGTGAAGGCAAGGTATGTAGGAAGCCTCCCTAAAGTTCAATACCCCCACCCATTGGTCCTGGCCATCTTCACATAATTTCACCAAACCCACCCAGAACTATGAGGTCTTTGATCTTTTTTATGGCAAGGAATGTAGGAATCCTCCCTGAGGATCCATCCCACCAACCATTAGTCCTAACCATCTCCATGTCTATACAAAAAATACTCCCCGTGATTTATGAGGTCTTCGATCCCTGCTAAGGAATGTTACGTAGGAAGCCTCTCTGAGGGTCAAGCCTACCAACCATTGGCCCAGACCACCTTCACATCGGTTCACCAAACCCAACCTCAAATACAAAGTCATTGATCTATTCCAAGTAAAGGTACGTAGGAAGCCTCCATGAGAGTCAAGCCCAACGTACATTGGTTCATTCATCCTTCACGTCGGTCCACCCCCATCATCCATGACATTAAACTATACTATAATTTTGTCCCACATGTCACTAAATTGTCGCCCCATACAACATTAATCCATTGTGACCCCATCCAGCGGTAAACCATTGTGACCCCATCTAGTGGTAATCCATTGTGACCCCATCTAGTGGTAAGCCATTTTAAACCTCATTCAATGGTAAGCCATTGTCAACCTCATTCTGCGGTAATCCATTGAAGTCCCCAATCGATAGTAAGGCATCACCAGATGAACTACATGGAACTGATTCCCTGCCACGAGGAAACGTAGGAAACATCCATGAGGTTTAACCCCATCACCCATGTCTCATCATGATCTATCCCTTGATCCCATGTGTTCTAGGAAGATAATTCCCCAAAATGGAGCTTCTATTTCCGCTAGATCCCATACACACATCTATTCTCATGGGTCGCCACCTTAAGTGTCCCATTTTCTCAATAAAATTTGTAGACTTTGAATATCGACCATAGGGATACATAGGAAGTCTCTTCAAGGCTCAACACCAACATAACCATTATCCTCATGTCAGTATGATCTTATCCTCCCTCCACTTCATTCAACTCCCCAAAATCCATCTTGATTCTTACCTGTGCTGCCACATCCAAGTGGGATCATGGAATCCACCTCCTCGCTGCTCCTAGCAGTGCATGTGCCACTTTACATGCATATTCCCCTGTATATATCCAGGTTGTTGTGCATTCTGTACACCCTGATTCATAACCCCTTTGAACTATATGGGGTTTGATCTCTATCATCTACATAAGGTACATATGAAACGTCCACGAGGTTCAATCCCCGCAAATGGTAAACATTGGTGTTTCCCCATTCCAGGGTGCACAATCATTGATCCTCCCTTAGTGGTGTCCATAACAGCCTTTACGGTGAGACATAATCCCTTTATGTGACACACCATCCAGGGTCTGCTCTTATTGAGTGTTCAGATCCATCCACCTGGTAAACACTCCTAGCACTCCCTCCTAGGGATATACCAATCTGATCCGTCTCTATGGGACATTCTGATCACCCCCATTCCATATCTATAAGACATTAAACTCACAACTTACCTCGTGTTAAGAATGAGATACCTGATTGAAACCTCCAAAGACATGCCTATGACATAACCGTGGATTCTAGATGTTCAACTCAAGATATACCCCATGTTAAACATGAGATGAAAAGGTAAACCTCAAAGACATGTCTCCGGTATAAGATACCCCATGACTAACATGGGATTCCTTGAGTTCTGTGCCCTTGAGATTCCCTCTTATGAAGAAGAATATAGGTTACCCAATTTCCATGCATCAAGAGATGCCCTGACATTCCTAACATTGTCATCTAATTCGACCGAAGGTTGCTACCATGACAAAACCTCATGGATTTTCCCGACGGATGTAGTGTAATTAACCGACGTCCACAATGATATAGAACATGGAATCTGATTCACAAAACATGAAATAATATTTAAAGGAGACCTATACTAGGTAACTATTTCTAAGCAGGAATCTACAGAATGAATAACCGACATCCCATCATCCCATTTGAATCAAGGAGAAATCATCCCTCAGTATGGAACAGATGTCACCTGCCTTTGGGAAGAGAGAATTTGGGGAAAGAGCTATGCTTCCTCCACAGATGGATGCACATTCCCCAATGAAAGTGTTAGAAACAGTGATATATTGTCTTAAATGAGGCAAAATTCCTTTTGAATTTCTATGTAATTCACCCATATGTCTCAAAATTTAGCAATTAAAAATTAAATTCACATACATAAAATTGAAATATTATATAAGCATAGAATTTCATTCATAAATTTATTGACTTTAAATCAATGTCTCTATAAAATTTCCAAATGTGTCCTAATATTCTCAAGTTATACCCTAGGCCTTTAACACCTTCTCTAGACATCCTACAATAACATCACTTCCCACAAAATTTGGAATGATGTTATTTGTTAACATTACAAAGATGAAATAATCAATTTAAATAAATGTTTTAATCTCTTTTATGATTATATTCAATTTTACTATATTACAAGCAATTATGATATATATACAAGAATTATTCAAAATTGGGGGTAAAAATTCATGAATATTATAGTAAAATATATAAAAATATTACCTCTATTATGTATCAACCAAAAAATGGGGATATTAATTTCTCTCTAGTGGTAGTTAGAAACTTCACCACTCTGTAGCTTAAATTTGATATGTCAGGTATTTGATTTATACAATTTTATATGAAAATATGGTCTAACAGATGATTTTCCTTGTGCGAGTTTTGCGTGAATATTTCAATGACCATGTCACATTTTCTTTTTATTTATATCATGTTTAAAAATTTACTGAGTATATTTGATGGAATGAAATCATATACATTTTCTGGATAATGTTGTGATACTCTAAAACAATAAGGATTAGAAAAAATGATACCCTTGACCTAGATCAGAATTTTTTTATGAATAAAATATATTTAGTTAAGAATTAAATTCAACCTGATATACAATAATTGTGAAAAATTATAATCTTCTAATAAATTAGACATATTCTAAATATTTCCTCTAGTATTTTTTAACCGAGTCATTTTAGCTCATCCATATATCCTTTATATTGGGTGAAACATTTCTTGATGGAAATAGATACCTCATCCTCAAGTAGTAGGTTGTTTATTTATATATCCATTCCATTCCATTTTTGGATGAATCTTGCAGAGTCAATATTAATTAAGTTATATTATAAACTACCAGACTAATAATCTTCTTATGATTCTAGGGAACGACTCTCATTGTTTTTGGACATCCTTCAATGATTGATGTGCTTCTACATATATCATCATTTCTAGGTTTTTTAGTGGGGATTCACCTCATAGAAAATATCAAGTTCTACCTATAATATTGAGATTTATCCATTATGATGGTAATAATATATTATCTTTTTCATCAAATGGTACATGAGGCACATGGTTAGTGATTAAATCCCCTTTGTTGGTGAGGCGACAAACATTATTGTAGTGAAGACATATGCATGGTATCTTAGATTGTTGATAATAGGTGAATACAATGACTTTTGATGAAAAATAGATTATGCAGGACGACTAACCTGATACAAGATGTGGATATAAGTTTCCATTTGTATTAAAGTGATTTTAATGGAATATTTAGAAGATCATATTATTATTAAATGTATTAAAATGTCATGAACAATAAAATAGTAATGTTATCATTGCAATATCAATAGCAAAAAGATCTTATTAATCAATATTATTTGTAAAAGATTCACCTTGCATTATCCCTACTATTTTTAATTCTTTTCTAACATGTATAATTTTTGTTTTAGAAAAATATAAAATTATTAAATGAATTTGGAAACTAGTTAGAACTTTTATTTCTTTATAATTTGTATTAGTTTATAGTATGGGTGTTCATACATATCTCCCACTTTGGGACTGTTTGTTTCATGATATAGGAATCTTTTATAGATTTAAGATATTGTTTTGAATCTTTCAAAAAACCTAGTGTAGGATAGCTTTCCACCAATCCATTTACCGAAAAATCCATGTTTTTATGCTAATAATTAAATATATTTGAGGTTTTCTATCATTATCATATTTATTACTGACACTATATTTTAAGGCCTCATAGTTTGTCGATTTGGAATATTTTCCCCAAGGTAGTAGGACTGAGTCATGGTTTTGGGATTGATCCCCTGAAAGGTGATTTATATGTATCCTTATGAAGGTAATTAGAACCCATGTTGTTTGATTCCACTTAATGGGACACATAATACTTCTTATGGTATTGTGATAGTTAATAATTTTTTACTTTTATTGTCATGAAATCATGAAAAAGTGAAACATTGTTTAAGATCATGTTTCTAGAACCTATTTTATTCTTGGAATGAACCTCATAGAGTCATCTTAAATAGTGTGGTTAATTAGAATGAAAGGAATCATAGTACTTTTTGATCAGTTTAATTTCTTAAAAGAGGAATATACCAAGCATTATAACGTAATGAGGTAGATACATATGCCATGAATTTCAAATTAATATAGATAAGAATTATACCAAGTGAATAATTCATTTAAATGGTTATATGGATCTTTTTAACATAGAATTTTATGATTTGTCTTATTTATTAGTAACAAAACTAGAGAGTGACAACAAGATCACAGTGAATATGTCTCAACAAGAATGATATTCTAGTGGGGAATACAAACATTTAAGAGGTGATTTTTTGGGGAATATTTCCTCTTAGTTATTGATAGATCACAAGTAATATTTACCTTTCTGAGGTGATTTCATCTATAATATAGATTCTAAATGTTAGTGGATTAGAAGGAATATAGCCATTAGATAGCTAATTACATAGAGAATATTTTTTTATTAATATGGGTTCCTCATAATGAATATACCCCTTGAGAGGTGATTTCAGGGGAAATATGTATTTGTGAATATCTTCATTTTATTATAAATATTATACATTTATGAAGGATTCATAAGGGATATGATCATGTGAGAATATGTTTGGGTTTATAAATGGGTTTTCGAAATGGGTTTTTTAGTTCATAAATGAGTCACAAGGTTGAGAAAATTAATAAGGGAATGGATAGGAAGTTTACCTATGGAGGAACCCCACATATGCATCTACATCCCACTGATTGATGACTAGATAGGGATGGATGACAGGAGTCATTATGGACATCGATCCTTAAGAATGTGTTTAGTGTTGACACATGGGTTACCCTTATTCTTTTAGTGAGAATTAATTGTATATGAGATTATTACACATATGATTCCCTAATGTTGGGATGTTAAATATACATCTATTAGTAAAATGATTTTGAATGATGTGTTGAACCATGTGAAATTTATTTCAATTGTGTTTGAGTTACGAATGACACGTAGAATAAACAACATGTTTCTCAGAACAATGTTCATGAATGATACCCAAATAATACTCTCTTTTCTAGGACAAATGAATGATTTAATAGGTGCACTAGGTTCCTAGGTAGATAAAAATTAAAATAAGGGGTAGTTAGCTATGGAATCATGTTTTTGAAGCGGTATTATAAGTTTTTTTATGACATGGAACCTCATTATTAGGGTATAAAAGAATGTCAGCAATGTAAAGGCCTTGTTCATTAAAGAAAATAAGTGAGGGATGCCCATTATTAAGGGAATACATGATCAATGTTGTGCACACTACTATGCACAACCTGGTCATATTATTCAAGAGGGGATTTCGTGGTGGGGCTTTGAGGGATTGTAACAAATAGGGAGTTTTCCTAGGCTAAAAAATTTTAAATATTTCTTTAGTGATATAATGTTATACCATTTAAGATACATTAGTGAATTTATTTTGATGAGGATCTCATACATTATTGGCATATAAGACATGGATAACGGAACCCAAGTAGGGATACATGGGAGAATTCACACTCTTTATTAATGGTAGAGAGGGATTATCCATTGTATAGGCTTGGATGAAGTGGTAAACCATGTATTGAGCATGGTGAAATGGTCACCTGAATAACATGGTAGAGTAAATATAGAACCCTAGTAGTAGGTCCCGTCAACTGTATGATCCCAACACATTAACGATATACGATTCTATTTAAATTTTTGTTTAACCCCTTTCAATATTATTTATGGAATGTTTCCTCAGGATATGAAAGGTCTCAACGGTGTCTCAGGGTGGTCTAGAACCTAAAAAATCAAAAAATGAACCAAAATGTGAAATTTTTTATGGTCGGGGAATGGTTAATAGTAACCATTAAACAAGACCACACAACCTACTATAAGGAAAAATAGTATTTTTCAAACCGTACAAGGTGGAATAAGAGTCCATGTGTCCTAACCCCCCCCCCCCTTGAATAGAGGAAACCACATGACTTAATTAATTACACAGATGGCCTATAAAAACTATATTTCTTCATTTCTTTATGGATGTAGGAGGCCACATGTTATTCACACAGTTTGGAAAATTGTTTTTCCAAACAATGCAGATCAATAAAATTTGGAAAATAACCACCTTTCCCCAATATTTATACATTTTCCACCAAATTTTCACCCCCTTTCAAATGTTCCTGCAAGGAGTGAGAAATATAAGTTCTACCCCTATCCAAGTATCAATATAATACATTTATTACTCTTTTTTAAGTGAGGTTATGTTAAAATAAAAGTACTAGATAAGTTCATGATTCATTTTTTCCTTTCTTTTTCTAGTTTAAGATTTGTGTTCTTGTTCCCCTTCTTTTGAATCTCATAGACCAATTTTTTTTCTAGGGAACTCTTTTTTTTGAGAATTTGTTTTAGTTCGAATAAAGGGACATGTTTGGGTGTGTAGTTTTCTATGATTTTGAGGTTGGGGGTTTACATGATTTCCCCTATATTATTTATTTTTTCCTTCTGTATGTGGTTGTGCCAATGTGCTTCCTTACATTGATTTTATTTATTTGATTTTGAAATGTATATTTAGAAATAAAATTAGTGTGTGAAAACCTCCATGTATTCCATTAGGTCAAAAAATTATTTGGAGACCAGACCTATGAAAAACCATATAGTGCACCAACCCCTTGAATGTAATTTAATAAAATTGAAAATGATGTAATTAACAGTTTATTAGAAAATACTGGTTGTAATTATTATCTGACATATTAACATGGCATAAAAGGACACATAGATTGACATATAAAGTAATGCTATTATTATATGATAATTCCAATTAATGGGAGTTGGGTAAATGGAAATATTTATATTTTCAAAAATCATTGAAGAAGTTTTTTAGTTATATTTGTATGGATTTTAAGAATGAAATTATACCAAAGAGGTTGAGTGTATAAATAATTTGACAAAATGAGTATCGTAATTGGTTTAATCTTGATAAAAATTTCATATATATATATATATATATTGTCTCTTGGAAACTATGAAATAGTATTGTTTTTATAGATGATGAACATGATGGTTCTAACACATCAGTAAGGATATTAGACATTCCATTTCGTATACATGATATAGGATAACTAGGTATGACACATGGAATTCATTAAATGGTATGATGTAAATGGTTCTCTCTATTCTTGGCTAGTGTAATGACACGGCTATTTGGGCACTAAGAGAATTTTATATGGAATTATTAATAATATAAATGAAACTTGGTGCAAATAAATATAAATTTTCAGTAAATTCATTGTTTTTGATAAAATTGATTAACCCTACGTTTGATAAATATTGTTGAGAAAAATGATTCATTTATTTCCCTATTTATTATATCAAAATTAATTTTTCATACAATGTTTAAGATATTGGACTAGATATTTCATTATACATCATTTGTGGTGGCATACTATGTTTTACGGACACACTTCTTGAGCATCCTATGGTTCCCGATTATACTTCGTTGTTATATGTAGGATACTGGTAAAATCCCATTCTTATATGGATGTGGAAGTATTTTTATAAATCATGGATAAGGCAACTTGATTCCCTATCTGGGCCTAATTTGGGGATCTATAGTGTGTCATTATTTTGAGCCTTCCTTTGAAAGAAGACACTAGTATGACCTGTCATATTTACTATATTTTGTCTACGGATATTCCTTGGCTGAATATTTAGATATTTGATTTGGGATTATTTGTTATTTGTTATTTTTGTTTGATGTTACTTTTTTTTGGTTTTTTTGGTTTCTTAATCTAGTAAAGAGGGTACAATAATCCCAAATATGCATTAAACCCTTACTTCTAGTCAGAATACTACGGAATGTGGGAGGAACCCCTAGGTATAGGTGGGGAACCATATAAGGGAATTTAGTTAGTGGAACCTAAGAAAGAACATTACAATGAGGTATTATAAGATTTCTCTCTTATTTCATTAATTTTTTATAATGGTAGATAATGGACTAATATGTGAGAGGCCTTAGAAATGAACTCATTCATGGGAGTAGGTAACCCCTATGTGGGTAAAACCCAAATTGGTCTGGTGTGATTACAGTTATTGATATTTTCATGTTATTGTTGTATGATATTTCCCATTGTGTGGCACGATTTTTTTGTGATGTTATTGTTTTAAGAGATTTTACTCATGGGATGAAATGATACGATTTTTGTGCATACGATAATACATTTGGGAACTTAAGGAATTATGTGAAATGCATCATATTAGGCACACATGGGAGTTCATGTTTGGTTGTGTTATAGAGAATGGAAATTCTATTATGTTTTCCATGTGGTTTCATTAAAAAATGTTCCTAAAATATCGGTTTCAATTATTTTGACATAAAATATGTTAAATTTAAATGGTTAAAATAGATTTAAATGGGTTGTTGGAAATTTGTTTTTGTTTTAAAATCACAAAATGGAGTCAAATCAGATGTTTGTAATTTTGAAGTTTGGTTTACCATATTTTAGAAATAAACATGGATTTGTATGATAGTGGGCAGTGATAGTGTTATGGATTTAACATGTTAGGAGGAGTATGCATAGCAGTTTATTTATTCTTAGTTATAACACCCTCTATTTTGAAATTTCAGAAACAATATTCTATGTTCCATGATTGTTCATTTAGAACAATAGTGAGATTACTCTTGGATGATGCTAAATGATACTGCAAATGAAGCAAATGACTGATAATTCTACCCTAGAAGTGGTATAAGAGGCCCCATTGGTTCCAAGTGATTTGGAGGAAGAGTAGTTTTTTTAAAATTTCTCACTTTTTATGATATCCGTTGAAGGATACCCAGTGTAGGATGCACTGAGTATGTTTGATCTCACTAGGGATACCCAATAACCTCACCCTCTATAATTCAATAGAGAGGGTGGTCCTAAGGATGTTGGGGTTTGGAGATATTCTATCAAGATGATTGAAAATCAGTTGTATACTATCCTATTGAATATGTTTATGTTAATAGATTACATGCTGTGAAGACCAATGAAGCCTTGGTGGGATAATAATGTGTAGAATTATCTATTTAAGGGAATGAAATTGATGTATTTCAAGGAATTCATGTTAGATAATTTCTACCCAGAGACTCTAAGGGAAGACAAAGCATCAATTATTATCTGTTTGACCTAGGGGAAAATTTTAGGGATTGATTATAATGGATTCTTCACTAATCTATAGAAATTGGTTCCAACATTGTTTGGTGATGAGACATCTGTGGTGAAACTTTTTAAAGAAATAGTTAAATATAAGTTCATGTAGCATGTAAATATATTATACAAAAATATGTTTTATGGGGTAGATAATCACAATCTCATTTAACGGGGATTAAAAATGAGGCCTCAAATAGGGGACACAGAGAATCAACTGGGTGATCTATTGGTACTTTCAACGATAGTAGGAAGCGATGTTATGATGGATTTCGACAAGGTGGTGTTGGGAAGAGTAGTCATGGGAGAGGATCATACTCTCTAATAATTAGTCAGTTCAATCATTATTTGTGATGTAATTTGGTCACATGTGTGGTTAAAGACACTAATAACTAGTGTAGTTCGATGATTGTGGAAGGACTAAATAGGTCGATCGCTAAGGAGGGAGGACCTAGGATGAAAAAGATCACTAGAAGGGTATATACTTCCCCTTATTAGACTGGTTGTTGAAGTTCCACATGTATGAATTGGTAGGTCCTAGAATTGGGTGCTTTAGGACAAGAGAATATATATTCCAAAATTAGTGTAGTGCATGGAACTCAAAAATAAGAATAGAGTAGAAGGATATGTAACTTACATGAAGTTCAAGTTAGACATGGTGATTGTGAGTCTAGACCATAAAATTATTGATATACGATTTAGGTTGATTATTAACTTGTAAACTAGTAGTTTGATACTCAATTTTTACATTATTTTATATCAACATAGTTGGTAAATGTTTTGGGTATAGTGGTGTAATTAAATTGTGGGGTTATGTTGATCGAAAACCACATTGTGTGTAATTATATAGTATCAGTATTTGTAAGGAGTTTAAACTAGAGGTTGGAGGATAATGTCTCTTTTGGGACATGTTTTTTCTTGATATGTTAGGTTTTGAAAAGATATTTGGAAAGGATAGGTCGGTTTTAGGTCAATATCTTATTTATTTTTACAACCAAAGGGCCATTTTTTACGACGTCTGAAGACGATATTTATGTTCATTATGGGTAATCTGATATCAAGGTGGGCTGTAAAGGACTAGTTATAGAGTAGTTCATTGAGTCTAAAATCCATGTTGTGAGTCTAATTCTTAATGATGGGAGACCAAATAATAAATGGTTCCCACTTATATTTGATCTGTATAAGGATATCATTTTAGAGGAGTTTGTAGGGGTTACACCTAAAGGAATGGATCAGTTTAGGATTGAAATGTTTTCCAAAGACGAACTTGTTTCTACTAAGCCATGTATAATTCCACCAGTATATATTCAAGAGTAAATTATATAACCAAAATAGTTGGAGGACAATGTATTCATCCATTTTAGTATGTCACCTTGAAGATCTATAGTTTTTTTACTAATAAAGATTATGGAACCCTATGGTCATGTATCAATCACCAAATTTTCAAGCTAATGATATTTAAGAAAATGTATAAAATTATATGTATTGATGATCTTTAAAAATTGATTAAGGGTTTTTGTGTGTTCTACAAAATTTATTTAAGATCAGGGTAGCACTAACTGAGGGTGAGTACAACTGGTATATAATAAAATAATAACAAAGGTAAGTATGGACTATATGAGTTTGTGGTCATTCTGTTTAGAGAAAATATTATTTTCCCCTATTCATGTGCATGATGAATTAAATCTTTCAATGATACTTTTATTAGTTTCTTGTATTATTTCTCGATGAAATCTTAGTGTACTCTCATACACATGACGACCATTAAAAACATTATATCATCTTAATTACACTGAGAGAGAATTTTATTTATAGAAATCTATCTAAATTTCATGTATGGATAAAAAAATAAAATTTCTTTGGGAACATCATCTTAGAATATAGCTTGTCAATCGACCATGAGAAAGTATGAAATGTTTTTTATAAAGAGTAACCCATTATAGGATATCCAATTACTTTTTGGATTTATGGATACTACTAATGGTTTATCATGTACTTTTATCATTTTTAAGTTCCATTTCAGGAATTTAAAAACAAGGATATAATGTTTTAGTGGCCTCAAGCATGTTAGAATTGTTTCTGAGAATAGAAGTGGCATTTGACCAAAACTAATGTTTTGATCTTACCTAAAATAGGTGAAGAATGTAATATAATTTATCATTCGTATGGAATCATTCATAGAGAAGTGTTTATATTGGAAAAATAATTTATAGAATAGGGATCATGAATGTTGAGGCTATATTTGTGTAACTTCCCTATGTATGATGGAATGATAGCCACAATGGTCCACTTCTTGATGTTTTGGAAACACTACCTTATGGGTGAGACTTTTAGAATTTATAATAATGAAAATAGACACAAATATATATTTGCCAAAAATTATTTAAAATATTTTCTAAGGAGATTGGTTATGAATATGAAAACTTTTGTTTGTGAGTTATCTTATAAATCGGGGAAAGGAATTAATATTGATGATGCCTTGAGTCAAATGAAATAGACATAAGTAGTTTCTGAGTATAATTATGAATGGAAGATGATGGTGTTTTTCAATGAGATACATATTGTTGTTTTGTAAGATAATTAATTTATGACAGATGTGTCCTTATATGTTAATTCCACTCTTTTTATAAGATCAATATGATTTAGAAGGAGGATTCAGAGTGCTGGTATGGAAGGATAGCATTGATAGTGGGTAGATAACTCCTAGATAGACCATCTATGATGATGATATTTTCCTTGTTAATGAAATATTTATCATTCATTCTTCCATGGGTGGCAAAATATGTGTGTCTTCTATGATTCTATTTCATAGGTTAACCCTGGTTTGACCAAAATATACAATTACATTCATAGAAATCAATGTTGGTTAGGATTGAAGAAAGAGATAGAAGGTTTTTTAGCCCTATTTCATTATATAATGGAAGTGAGATGATGTTATGATGCATAGTTAAATGGGATTATCATGGATTCATTATAATAATTAAGTGATTTGGTTGATTTTGGATATATTGAAAAAGATAAATAATTCCATACCGGTCAAGAAGACATCTACCATCGATCAACTGGGGAGTAGAATGTTTGAGAGATAGTGTGGATTCATAGGTTTCCACATTGTATTGTTTTATAATGTTCACCCCATTTTACTTCATTATTTTGGAACATTATTCCAAAGGAAATTGGTGGACAGATGATTTTGGGTACATATTTTCACCAAAATATGGATGAGAAATCAGAGTGCACAATACATGTGTTAGAGGAAATTCAGAGAGAATACATCATCCACTTTGGTGGAATGTGGGAGAATAAAAAAAATTTAGATTGACTATGAAAATAGTTTCAGGTGAAAATTTATATTAAAATATATGAGGCCATATATTTCAAGAATTTTAGATCACATTTTTGATTTATGAAAGTGGGAGAATAATATTTATTGTGGATGAGTATTCATGCTGAAGATATCAGAGCATGTTCAATTGATATGGAATAATATATATATATAATTCATATTAGGATATAACTCATTGAACTATTGAGTTTATATCGGGTGTACATGTGTTCATTTGGGTGTCACTAAGACAGGGACACAGTTGGATACAGATGTAGAGTGAGTTAGTTCCACGATATGTTTGGATATTTAAGACTTTTGATAGGGTTAGGCGGGTGGAACATCAATTTTCTCTTGAATGGTTTTATTTTACTATGCATGGTGTTTTTCCAATTTCAAATATTTAATAGTTTCACCTAGACCCATATCATGTGATTGATGTTGAAAATTTTGAGATTGAGGTTGATGTTTCATTTGAGTAGAATCTGATATTTGTTGTAGATCATAGTGTGAAAATGAATCTATGTAATACCATGATAATGATATGTGTGTTATGGCTATACGGTAGTTGTTATGAGGAAACAAGGTATATGGAAGACAATAAGTGGGCCTATTGGACCGTCCTTTTACCTTCGAGGCATAATGATGTTAGGATGTAAATATCAATGATGAAATTTTATAATGGGGTGAGGTTATAAGATCCAAAAACATTAATAAATAGAAACTACTTTATTATATTACATTAACCATGTTTATAATGTTTTATGGAGTGTTTCCTATGGAGAGGAATGGTATTCAAAGAGACTCTGGGGATAGGGACATGAAAAAGGGGGAAATTGTCGATACTATAAAAGGGGCATGGTTAGTGTACAATTAATACTAACCTTTACCCAAGGTAGTTTGACCTAACAATCTAAATAGAAACTATTTTAAAACCATGAATGGTGGCCTATGAAACTATTCATCTTGATCCCCCCTTGGATATAGAAAATCACAAGGTTGTTGAATGGGTTTTCAAACCGTGTTGGTGGCCCAAACAAACCATGTGTCTTAGTTTCCTCTAAGACCAAGGAGGCAGACATGGGGTGCTTCAATCCATTGAAAGTGATTCAATGAAATTGTAAGTGATGGAATTAAAAGTTTATGAGATTTATCCAATTGTCGCTATTGTATAGCATGTTATAAAGATATAAGGTATACAATGATTAACATGATAAGAAAATGTGTTATAATATGATAATGATTATTAATGGTAAATTTTTTAAGGTAAATAAATATTTTATTGATTGATATTAAATATCATTTATGTATTGAGTTAAATGAGTATGTGTTTTATATATGGAATTAGGAAAAAGAGATGGATTTTATTATACAATGGGAATAAATAAATGTTTTAATGGGATAATCATTAATGAAAAGGTCAAATATGTTAGAATTTTAAAATTATGAAATGATTTAATGGTTACAGATAATGGACTTGACAGTTCCAACCCATGGAGAAATATTGTGGACATTAAACTACTCATATTTGATATAGGATGGCTAAATGTGACTCTTAACATCCTTGAACTGATATGACAGACATGGAGCTCCTTATTCATGGATTTTTTAAAATAAAAATATATGAATTAGGATAATTTTATATATAATTAATTAATTGTTCAATGTTATTTGGTTCTAATTATGTTTAAATGGTTAATAAATTCATTATATTTGATAAATTCATTTAACCCTATGATTGATGATCATTTTTGAGAAGCAAGTATTATTTTTTCCCTATTTATTTTTCTTGATATACTTATGCATACACTATTATTGTTATTATAATAGATATTTATTTAGAAATAGGTGGAAGGGTCCTACTCAGTTGTACTCTCCCCCTACTCAAGTTTCTAATGGTAACAAAGAAGATTTTGTGGTTTTATGTTTTATAATTGAAAATACCATTCCTAGATCACTATCTAAGGATTGGGATGAAGAATGGATGGGGAAAACAAAAATGATTTTGGGAATTATTTTGAGAATTCTATTCTATATTTATTTTGATTATTCCATAGTCATAAAATACAATTATGAAAGGTCATATTTATATATTCTATTTGTGGGCATTCCATAGTTGAGAATTTGGTTATGTGATATGTTATGCTTGGTTAATCATCATTATTTATAAAAATTATAATTATTTATGATTTATATAGTTTCAAAATAATTTAAAGAGGGTACTGTATCCCCACATTTTAATTAAACTCTTTCTACTAGTTGGAAACCTCAACCATATGTGTAGAAACATATAAATACATGTGCTGAATCAGCTTGGGGAACCTGTCTGGGGGAACTTGGGATGGGATGTTACAAAAATAGTTCTCCGAAATATATGGTAGTAGGGGAGGTTTTTTCCAAGTTATATTGGACTAGGTGGATTTTCATATATTGTTCTTGTATTGGGTAATGTTTTCACCCTAATTCTGGGTGTGAAAAATTGGTCTTCCAAATGTGGGTTAGGGTGAAGTGGTCCCCATTTTCATAAGGGATGGTAGAAATACCATCCTTGTAGTAGGTTGGCGAAATGGTTCACCCTAACTTATGCTTTAGGATAAGGTATATATGGATTGATATTAATGTTAAGACAATTTTGTCTCCCTAATGGTAGGCCAGGGTGATAAATCAACCTCGTGAAGAGGCCAATTGTTATCAATACAATGACTTATTACCTTTTGTATTATTGTGTGAGGGGGAATTCACAATTGTTTTAGATAAATTGGGAATAAGTGGTCTATCTTGACGATTTTACAATTGTAATCCATCAGATACCAAAATAAACATATCTTCTTTTTTTAATTACCTTCAATTTAGGATTAATTAATTTAACAAATGGAGTTTGGAGACTAATGTGCATCAAGATTCATTATCTTAGGGAAACCAACTTTATGTGTCTCAGTATCTCAAATGAGGACCCATGGGTGTATTTTTGTATTATATGATAGGGGAGATGGTACATCATAGATTGGTGTTGAAGGAAGTTCGTGTATTTTACTACTGCAAGCTCTAGACTTATAGTTGTGTTCATTCAATCGAAGTTATGTGGAAGAGTGTGAGGGGTTGTATTAGTTATATTTCACAAATGAACTAGGGAGAACAAGCATTTTTACAATATGTTAACATACGTGGACATCAGTGAAGTGATTTGGGAACATGACCAGGGTCTTGAGTGAAGTGATAGTACTATTCATAGGGATTTTTACACCATTTTGTGGTTTCCATCCACTGTCAAAAAAGGTTCACTAACAACAATCAATTGCTTGAATCACAACTCATCATGTAGAATCATGATATTTATTCACTAAATAAAAATATAGAATCATCAGATTTAATAACACACTTTACTAAAAAAATAATAGATAATATTATTTATCCACAAATACATCTCAAGTATCCATTTAATCCCTATGTAAGTCTTAATCATTATAAAATTTAATGTTATATAAAATTGTAAATTTTAGTTATAATGTGTTGTGTCACCATATTACTCTTATATATCATAGTGAACTTAAATTTATTCTTATATATCCTAGTACAATAGAAAATATCACTTTTAAATAACATATATATATAATTGATAATATTATATAATATTATTTTTAATCATTTCTATAAATCAAGGATATTATATACCAAAAATGAAACCCTAGTTATTATAATGTATGGACACTATCTCAGATCAAATCTGAAATTTTATGAATCATCTCTACTAAGATTATTTGATCTCAAAGCAGTGAAAAAAACTTCTTGAAATAATATTAATTTTATAAAATATTACATTACAATGTACATATCTATTACAGTATTAAATGAATTATTTTGAGACTATAAATTAATATTCCACTACATCAACACTTTCTCAGCTCAAAATTCTTAAAACTCATTCAACTAATAGTGTTTAATTTAACTATTATATAATAACAGACGTTATTCATATCAATTTAGTATAAAATTATCACTTCAATTATCATCCATCTATGTTCATCCATATAATAATATAATAATCAATATAATTAACTAAATTTTGGACCATACAATTTCATCTAGAACCTTATTTCTCTAATCAAAAACCAAATACTAAACATAATTATAGTGAAACCATATATCTGAATATCTATAAATTGGAAACTCATAAATATAATTAAAACATAGTATAATGTCATCACACATCCTAAACTAACAGTTATTGTCTGATTTTTTCTGTTAATTTATATATTACAATGAAAAAAACATTCTACATTCATTTAAAAAAAATGCACACATTCCTTATTTTATGAAACTCCTAAACTTATTAAGTATTTAAAATAATAAAAAATATACACTTCTTATTATACATGTTTACTCATCAACGTATCATTAAGACATTCATTAATATCTTATTTACCTGAATCATTCAGTTTATCATTCTTAAAAAATATAAGTTTACTTTATCAACTATTCAAAATAAATAAAATACACTTTTTCATAATACCTTAGGAAGATTTTATACCATGAAAAGACCCCCTTAGTATTAGATTAAAACCATTCATTTTGGAATTTATAAATACCAATAACAGGTTTTCATTTAATATCTTTCAAACCTAGGTTACATGAAAATTTATAGAATATTTGGAAAAGTATTTCCTTCCCAAATTAAGTATGTGGTAATAGAAATACATATGGGTTTAAATTTTGAAGCGAGATGGAAATACATTGAGAATATTGAATTACACTAGTCATTACTCAAGGTTATAGAAGAAAATAACCCCTAGATTATTTTATATGTCAAGTATAGTATTCAATGTGGGAATGATTTGTGGTGGAATAAATACACGTATATCTAACCAAATTTTTATGGGATGTTAGTGGAGCTACATAGAAGAAAAATTTCATTCGTAATCATGGTATTACATTGTTAATTCCATATATAATGTATGATTTCATTAAATATTAACTCATCAAGAAATTGTCACAAGGAACTAAAGATAGAGTAAAATAATATATTGAGAATACCTATAAGGAATAATTCCTTATCCTCTTTGTTTAAATTATTCTAATTATTGTTCACTTAGACACTTTTTCTATGAATGAATGGATGTAACTACTCTTTATATTTTATTTTTTATAAATACCTTGAACTATGTTAACCTATAATGATGATTATTTTTACTGGATGGTATATTTAGAGTAAACTCATCATTGGGGGTATTTGGATGAACATATATCAACATGAGGATTTGTTGTGTAATACTGATTCTATGTAATATTTAATCCATAAACTGGGATATAAATCATGTAGAAATACAAGGTGATGTTTTGTGAATTTCATTATCATACTATAATAAGTCTCCAAGAATATATGGTGTAGATATTGATTGTTATATTTCACCATGAAGGTTATAGTCAAGATATAACCATAGAATTGGAACCGGATGGTGTATGCGCCCGTAAGGGGCTCTCGGTCTAGGGTTTTCTCTCTCTCGCCGTGACCGGCTCCTCCGCTGTGGATCTAGGGGTTTCTTGCGCTCGGTGGGTTGGAGGTGGATCTCCGCTGCTGTAGTGTCGCTTCGTGGTCCTCTCTCTGGCGGTGAGATGCTCTCGGGCGTCGGTGGTGGCTGGTTCTGGTCCATGGGTGTAAGACCGGTCTTGGTGACGGCATACTCTCCGGAGCGTCGATGGATCAGATCTCGGCAGCTGTCTGCTGTCCGGTAGTGTTTTATTCGCGCTTGAGGGTTGCGCTCGTGCGTCGGCGGCCTTCTGCCTCCTCCCAGGTGAGGTTGCTAGGGTATCTCTTTGTATGACGCGGTAGGTTTGTCTTGTCGCGGTGGGTTCTTTCGTTTCGTGGGTGTTTTCTTTGTTTTTGTGTTTTGTGTTGCGTTTTGTGGTAGTTCTTGGAGGTCTCGTTTTGGATGTGTTGTTTTGGCATTGTGTCGTGGGGTTCTACCTCGCTGTTACCAGTAACGAGGGTTTCTCCCTCATTGAAATCGGTGAAGGGTTCCACCAGCGGTGAAGCGCTCTGTTTCTCGTCGCTGGCATGGGTGATTGAGTGATGACGGGCGTCGGTGAAGCTCATCGGCGTTCTGGTGTTGTGGAGATCTCTGAAGGGTGTGATCCGTTGTTTTTTGACAACGTCGATGGATGAAGATGGCCGGAATCTCTCGTCGGCGACATGGCTGGAGGCGGTTTGATTTCCGTCGACTCGTTTCTCGAGGTGGGGTGCGGCTCGAGGTGGCCCGTGGAACGCATCTCGAGGTGGCGTGCGGCTCGGGGAGACGCGTGGTTCGTTTTAAGTTTGAATTTGGATTTGCTCCGCTGAATGTGGTTTTCTCTCTGAATTTGGGTTGTTGTGAAATGTACCATGGGAACCGGCTACCCTCAAACCGGCCTTCATAAAATCAAAAAGAAATGATTTGCAGCAAGATATAAAATTGGTCTGGTTTTTTTGAGTATCCATGGGAAGAGACATTATAATGTTCCAAAATAGTTCATTCCACAACATTCCACCCTAAAATTTTTATTAATAAATTTATTAATATATTTATAAATAATTATTATTAAAATGGATTCCTCTTTCTTCTTTTCTATCAAAATAAAACTCTTAAATTAATCCCTTATATCCCCATTTTACCCAAGTGGTATTGTTGGAATCATTTATTATAGTTTGATTCAAGTTCAACACTATGCATCACCAATTCATCCTTCTATAATTTCCCTAGGATTCTAAGAATGATATAGAAATGGTTCCACAAGATAATTAGTTCCCTATAATAAGTGTTCTTGATTGATTATTTCACACAAAATGGATATTGATGATACCAAATAAATAAATTTTACATCTTTAACATATAGAGGTTTCTAAATGAAATGTATTTTAATGATTAAATTCGGGATGAAGATGCACTAAAAAAATAATATGAGGACAAAGAATAAGAATATATAGGATTTTCTGATGAGGGAGTTCTTGTGAATAAATACTGGATAGGTAAGTTATCATGAAGAAGTACTAGTTAATGATTGTCTTACCCAATTTCTGATAGATGAGCCTATATTTTATTAATCACTAATCATTATGATGACAATAAACAATGAGTCAATATTTATAAAATAAAATATGATTATTTTAGTTGAGTTTTAAAGAGGAAATAAGGATCTTTGACACCTAGATACGGGGATACTCTTATGAATTTTTATGACTCTGATTTGTTTAGATATAATAAAATAAGTTAAATGAACAATGATGTTATGCAGAAATTATAATTTGGAATGCACACTTATTCCATGTTTTTGCAAATGAATTATGATTATATTCAAGGGTGTAGAAAAATTGTGAAATATTATAGGTTTTATAGTTATAAATGATCATTGAGAGACCTCTATTGGTGAGAGAATTCTAAGAAGACTAAAAGATCTGTTTAGGATGAATGTTTGAGAAATATATATCATTTTATTCTAGATTTAATTGTTCTTGATAAATTGGGATGTATATAGAGGTAGAATATGAATGAGTTTTAATTTGAGATGAACTATATGGAGAAGCACTAGACTGAGTGTATCCAAGAGTTCTTAATGAATAAATTTTAATTTTACATTATTATGCTTTATATGAAGAATAATCAAATCTTGTAACTAGTTGGAATCATTAATAATTCCATTTAATATATAGAATGATAGTTACATTATTTGGATCATTTTTACTCACGTGAATTATATATTATTTATCTATGGATTGATGGGAATTGAAATCACAAAGAATAGGTAAATGCATTGGTGCTGAACATTATAAAAAATCATATACCTAGAATTATTTTATTATAATTTCATATAAGTGAGGAAGATTTAGAATGTTTATATCATCAAAATTGTTACATTTTCTAGAGGTAAATTTCAAGAGGATTGAAAATGTAAAATTTCACTACTAATTTAAAACCCCTTGTATGTGTACCACATACTCTTAGAAACATAAATTATTATTATGTTCAGGGTTCCTTGGCTTTATCTCTAAAAAAATTTCATTGATTATATAAACACAAGAAATTGTAGATGTATTCATAAATTCAATAATAGAATGTTTCAGGGATGGAAAAACAGATTGATACCTGATATTTTTTTTCCTAGCGGTGATTTGAAAATATACTATAGAGTTTAAACCCGTGAAAAATATTTTATTATGAAATTTACTAGAAAATGGGATGACGAGGTTGATGAAAAAGATTATAATTTTTATATAATTTCCTTTTCTAATAATAATTTAATAACAATGGAGGGTCTCCAAATAGTGAGGTAAAAATGAAACAATATTGAAATATTCTTTCGAGGGGAATGTAAAAAAATGAAAAAAAGGAAATATAGAAAACAAAGTTCAATTAAATCACGATCAATGAGGAGAAAACTATTGATGAATACTTCATCAAAGTAAATGAAATTATTAAATATATCATAAGATTTAATGATGTATTATAATATTGAAATATTGTAAATAAAAATAACTAAGAACATTTTAAGAAGGTTTGATCCAAACCTATCTACATTATATGATATAAATAATATATTACTAGATGAATTACATAATAGTATTGTTTTATATGAAATGAGAAACGATATAGAAATACAAAATATTATTAAATGCGAGATAGATTTTGAATACATGAGGATATTTGAAATTAGGGAACGAAAACATATCTTAATGGGACATAGTTAAATATATGATAATGATTATACTAATAAAGAGAATATGTGTATAACATACCTTGTCACTAGAACATCCAAAATAATCAGGGACTGTAAATATTAATCCTTGCACTCAAATATTTTGGTTGTGAAGGTGTTATAAATTTTTTAATTATATATCAAAAGAAGAAATATAGAGAACATGATAGTGATTACTCTTAAGAAATATCTCAGAGGTAAAAGTTGGTTAAAATATCTGATAGAGTTATAAAATCCACTAAAATGAAGAAATGTTTTACTAGAAAGAAAAATGAAGTATGCTGAGTAAAAAAGGAAGGGTAAGAAACTATTGAAAAATGATCATTAAAATACATAGTTACAGAGAAATTTAATAACTCTAAAGGTTCTTGTTGAATTAATGGAAGATTTATCCTATTGTGATGAATAAAAACAAGATGATGAAACTTATATGGATCATATGATGTGATCAAAACGTGAGTTCTATCTTCATCAAACACAGAAACTCAAAAAAATAATGTGAACGTTAAATGTGAAAAAACTAGAAGTAAATTTAATTTCACTACCATGATCATTTATGAAACAACAGTGAGAGATCTTGGGTTCAGAAAGGATGTGAGAAATTAATCACATCAACAACACTTTAAAAAACCTATTGAAGAATGATCTTTACTCTAATAGAAATTAGATGCTTTAACGAATATTGATTCTCAAAAAACATTTAATAGGAAAATACCTACATATATAGATGATCATTATTTAATATATATTATTGGTGTAATGGGATATTGAGACATAAATAATTTAATTTATGACCCAACATGTTAATCTATATGTGTAAGAAAGAATATTGGTGAAAGGGGTATGAAAAAATTTAAGAAAAGGATATGATTTCTTAATGTCAAAGGGAGATAAAAATGTAAAGGCACCGGTAGATAAAAAGCCCAAAAACAAATAATTACACTATTTAGAAGAAATTTTTTGATGGTTTCACCAACTAAGTAACTATGATGAATATTTCAAAAACAAACTTCTAATGTAATTAACTTGTACTATAAATTATAAGGAATATGGGATTATATATATTTGTGAGAAATATATTATTATTGAGATTACTCAAAAATCAAGAAAAGAGAATATTCCTTAGATAAATTAGAGCAATATATACTCTCATATAAGTCGTTATATTTGAATATTTAAGAAAATTAAAGATATTTTTGGAGGAGTATTCTCCTTTTGAAATGAAATTTCTTTTAAAATAAGTGTAATCAGTATGACTATAATTTATGTTAAAAATTTATAGTTAAGAGATGTTTATTTGTTAACAAACATAAAAAAACTTACAACATAAAAGAAGGCTCTATGATGTTGGTGAATAAGTTTTTTTAGAAAATTTTCATGTATTATATTATGTTTGAATAAAGGAAAATTTGTTACCAGGGAGAAGGAACCAATAGAAATCTATACAATTTTGAAGATTATCGTGACTCTTTCTATTTGATTTATAAAGATAAAACAAGATTTGGAACTAAATAGTTGACCATAATGGGTATAAAATTACGAGAAGACATTAAATTTATGATTTACTGATATATTTACCATAACTAGAGAGGAAGAAAAATTTTATTTAATGAACTCTCTATAAATGAATAATTCTTTCTGTAAGGAATATGGATGTTGAAATTTAGTCTTCCCTACAACTTGAACTCATAAATTACGAGATATTTAGGCTAATGATACATCAATTAAGAAAGGGTGATATATACATTATTACTTTCATTGATGATTTCATTCTAATGATAATGTAAAGTTCATGAAACAAAAATATGAGGTTACAACGATGTTTATAATTTTTAGATAGGACGTTGATAAGGAGAATATTGTATATATATCGGGACTGTGAACGAATTATTGAACATAATACACATGTGAATCCAATGATTCCTTTAAGAAGAGACATCGTATTAACAACTCGTATATTTTTCCTTACAATCTAACCAAATTTATTTATTAGAAATGAAAAACAAAAGATATGTCGATATGGGATGAATCATTCTCATTGAATATAAAAATTCAATGTTGTTCTCTATGGAAGTTGTAATTAAAAATATTAATAATAAGAAACTAGGTTTTATATTAGTAGAATGAATAATATATCATATGGGATGTTATATAAATATAATATTATAGTAATAGAATTTATGTTTTTTAGTCCATTCTTAATAAAGATAAGTAAATTTGGATTTAGGGATATTTGTTTAAAATGTAGAAGAATATATTTTCATGGTATATTTATAATGTATAAGAATTAACAAGTATTGGAATACATGAAAACATATTCCAGATGATTAATTTGATGTTAAAAAAAATTAAATAATGAAAACCTAAATAGAATTGGTTAAACACAATCTTGATGGTTTAATGGAAGATAAAATAAAAATTATGTTCAGTTTAATGGAAACTAATATGACTATGATCCAGACCATTACATATTTGTTTCTACTAGTCCAGTGATGAGGAATGTTATACTTAAATAAAAAAATTAAAAACATTAAAAAATCATTTTTAAACTGATAATTCAACAAAAAACAAAATGCTTTGGTTTTGACTCGATGAAAAATGAGTATTGGAAATCAAATATTTCTTATCCCACAGGGGTATCCAAAATGAATTTGAGAATTAGTTGATCATAAACAATGTTTTAATATTATGAATTAATAGTTGGATCAAATTGAGAATAACGAAACATGGGATATTATTCTTGAACTGGAAAGAATGAATATTATAGAGAAAATATTTTTTATAAATAAACATGATGAAAAAATTGAAAATTTGTGGAATAAATGATGGTTTTATTTTAAAGGTTATAAAAATATAGAAGGTGTTAATTTTGAAGAAACCTTTTATCCAATTGAATTATTTGAATAATTTAGAATATTCTTTTATCAGAAAAAGTATTTCAGTTATGAATTCTATTAGATATATAATAAATAATAATTATTTAATAGATAAATTGAATAATAGGTTTAAATTGAGAATATTTATGGGATTATACATGATATTGATGGAAGTATAATGTGAAAACCGAAGAAACAATTGTATGGATTTGGAGAGGCTGGTCATTACTAAGGTTAAAAACATTATAGTTTCCTAATGTAATAAAACATTTTTGGAAGAAAATTTTATAAATAATTATGTTTGAAAATATTACTATAGGTAACCAGATATTTAATATTTACATTGATGATATAATTCTCATGGGAGAATGTGATATAGACTATGAATAATTTTTTAAAAAATGATGATGATTTTTGATGTAAAATTCTTATATATTTGAATTTATTTTTTTTAAATAATTCAATAGAAAGGGATATACATTTTAATTTCAGAAGAAATTTATTTTAAATAGTTATTAAAAAAGTTTGGAAGGACATATTTTATGAAAATAGATACACAGATTTCTATTTATATGAATACGAGAAATAATGATGCTTGACAATGTTTGAATCTGGGATTTCAAATGTTGATTAGATTATTATTTAATCATGAAACATATTATTTAAATATTTTTTAGGTTGTAAAATTATGTACTAGGTGTCAAATTGATACTAAAAAATTGAACATGGAAACATTCAATTGAAAATTTAATGCTGCCAGTGGAACATTGAAATATGGCTTATTTTATATGAAAACTTTGAAGTTGAACAGATGTTAGAATATATTTATTTGGATAGTAATTATGATGATCTAAAATTAATATGTAAAGGAAAATTTTTCATTATATAGTGTATTATAGTGTATTCATACTAGAAAAAGACGTGTTATTACTTTGAGAATAGAGAAATAAGAATAAGTTTCTTCCACTCATGAATGTACTCAAATGATGTGAATAAAAGTACAACCTGAATATTCGAGGGTGAATGTTGAAAATAAATAAGAAATTATTTATTATAATCATTGTGCAATTGATCAATAAAAAAATCTCGTCCAACTATCTAGGTCATAGAACAATTACAATAAATGTCATTTAAATATGGAATTATTGGATATTATAGATGTAATTCTCGAGTCTAATGCATTGAAATATTAAATTGATTATATTTTCATCAATTATTTTCCTAGTGAAATATTTTTTTAATTTAGTTAGATAATACATGTTGGATGGAACTTTTTTAATAATAATTTTTTTAAGACACCCGTATATTACTTTGGATTACGTTTTAAAAGTATTGAGAATTTGAAAGCTCTTCACTATGTCTTTCTTGAATTAGTAGTTGGTGTTTTCATTGAAATGGGTTGAAAAAGTATAAAATTTATAGTTCTATAAAGTGAGATTATTAGTTAGAAGTTAATTAATATCACAATCATAAAATTTCTTATTAATGAGGGATGTAATTCCATTAATTTTTTTATTAATATTAAAATTTTGTTTCACAAAACCTATATATGAGCAGGGATATGGTGTGATAAAAAATATTGATAAGAGTTATTGAATGTTATTCCAAAAAAACTCAAAGGGGGATATTAGAGAACCATTGGTTTCATTTTCGTTTAATTTTTTATATATTTTCATTAATATTTATATGATTTTTTTCATTTTTAGTAATGATAATAAATTTTAGAAGGAAAAAATTTATCATGATGGTTGTTACTTTATATAAATTTTCAAATGGAAGAATATTATGAATAAAGAAACCCAAAAGTACATTTTTTGAAATATTTCATATGAACTTTTCATCTATTTTAAAAAATCAATATATTCATAAGATTTGTTTTTGACCCTCAGTCTTTCAATCATCAATAATAATAAAATTATTCACGATTTAAGGAGAATTTATTCATTATATTTCTAGAAAGAGAAAACTTGTAGTATTGGGAGAAGAATTAATTTATAAGTTTCATATGAAAAGCATTAATTTTGTGATATGACATTTCATAAATGAATTGGATATATTATTTTTAAATGGAGTAAAATTAGATGTTATTAGATAGATTATTCTTGATGGAGAAACATGAGTAAGAGTTTTTAGCAAAAAGTGATCCATATAAAGTGTTCCTAATAGATGATATAATCAAGATACTAGATAAATAACTCGTGTGAGTTCACATAATAGAGGTTTCAAGATGAAGGGGTTATAGAAAAATAATCTATAGAAGATTATATAATAGTTCAAATATAACCAAATAGATAATAATTAGTGAGATGATTTCTTACGATTAAATACTAATAGAGAATTTATTTTTGAAGAAGTAATAGACAAAGAAGTTATTACACTATTTCAAATAGATCGAACTATGTGAATATAATCACTAAACATTATCATGATATTCTTATGCATGTTTTAATTCCCAATATTCTTGAATTACATATCATGATCTCATTTGAGATTTTAGTGGGAAATGGATTTCATTGACACCATGATATAAGTGAGTTTTTATTAAATATATATGAATTTGATTTATTTTGGTTATATTGATGTAAAATGATAAATGAATAATGAGTAAATTTGAAATTATTATTATTTGATTTTATCAGGTTTTTTGAGCATGTATGAGTATATAATGGGGTGAAGTCTCATTTTGATAGGTTTATATTAAAATAGAGATAAATAATCATTCAGAGGGAACCTTTGAACAGAGAATTTTTGGAAGTCTGATGCATCTTGTTTTGATGAATTTTATAGAATATTATAACATAGTGATTCATATTATGCATTTTTTTTGAATAAGGTCAGATATAGTGGAAGCAAATATACTATTATGTACTGGAGAAGAACTAGATAGAGTAGTTCTAGTCTGAGAGTATTAAAGTTTTATAGTTAGGTGCTTTAAAAATTATAATATTTTGTTATCTATAAAGAAGAATAAAATATATTTATATTCAAGAATAAGAATTTTTTTTAATCAGGATATAAATATAGAGAGACGAGATTTGAATCATTTTTATACACATTCATTTTAATGTTGATATCCAAGTTTGACTTGAGATGATAAGAGAGGACTACACACCCACATTGAGAATACAACTTATAAAAACTTATTTTCATTACATTATTTCATTATCATTTAATTAAATTTATGTTTAGTTATACACATGAGAGGATAAAAACATTATCATGTTACTGTTGTTAATTTCAGGAGGAAGGGAATTGTAAAATATCTCCATTGAATCGACCACATTTTTAGTGGTCCATATAAACCCAGGAACATTTTTAATTATGTATTTATAGAGTTTATTGTTTATAAATTACTATAAATAATTAATTGGAGTTCTATATTAAGATATGATCTTAAGATTAATAGATAAGGTTAGAGAGCATATCAATAATAGTGTAACTCCACTAAAAAGGTAAGCGGTGGAGGGTTTATATGGACCAAATGAATCTAATTCCATTCAACAATGGTAATTATAAATATTATGAAAACATAAAACACACATGAAAATAAACAAATTTATTAATATTTAATAAATAACACTTTATCTTTTAGTGAATTTTTACTACTAAAATGCAACACCATACGATTTTATTATATATTTATCTTTAAATAAATTTAATTGATAGCTAGATTTTTACGCATCATCATGTTTAAATGAAATAATATGACTTATTAAAATATTAGTATATTAAAATTATATGATTTTGGAATTTATCATTTGAATATTATCAACGGGTCAAAATTTTGGATTTTTATGAAAATGTTGACTTTATTTGCGAATATTGAGAAATAAAAATTTTAGTAAAACAATCATTTTTTAATTAAAAAAACTCAATAAAATTAAATAAAATCCAAAATTAATATAATATACCTTTTTTAATATAAAATCAAATTAATTAAATTTTAATCATTATAATTTATAATTTCAGTATATTTCCATTTTAGGAGTTAAAAACACATTTTTTTAAAAACAATTTTTTTTTTCTAGTTTAGTGTTTTTATCTAAAATTAATTTATTTTACTGATGGGGATTGATTTGAAAAAATTTATTCCACATTTTCAGTAATATTTTTCAATATTTACAAAATTTTCTTTTCTTACCTTTTGTTATTATGAATAGTAATAGTTATAAAATTTCTCACCTTTGTCAAGGGTACATCAGGTAATTAATGTTAAAAAATAATGTGATAAGAATATAAAATATCTCTAAAATTGGAATTTATATTATTGGGTAAATTTATCCCATTCATTTACATCCACTAATTTAAAATATTTCGACTTTTTGAGATTTATTATTTAATATTTTATTTTAAATAAATTTATGAAAATAATAAGTATAAACCCCCACACTCAATACCGTAATATCCCTATTATTTTTTCATAAAAATAAAAATGGCTTATTTTATTTTAAAAATCATATTATTACAAAAAAAATTCTTGTCATGGTAATACATTTTAAAAATTTAACAATAGAATAATACCTTACATGATTATGCGACACCGACATAATATTTATTCAATTTATAGAAAAAATAAATAAATTATATTCAAAATATTAAAAGTAAAAAATATTGGTGGACTTATTCTGTTCCACAAATATTATATGTATATAAAATATATTATGTATTTTTAAAAATATTATATTATATTTTAAACATTTTTACATATGTATTTGAAGTCAAATTAAATAAATTGTATCCAAAATGACAATAAATATATTTTATAGAAATAGTATATTATAGAATTAATATAAAAATATAAAAATTTGAAACATGGAAATGTGGGATTTTAAATTCTCATAACATTCATCCATTTTTCATTTGTGTGACTATTTTCCTTTTATGCTAACTGAATTGGATCCTATAAAGTAAAAAAAATTATCGGAGTAATTGTCAACAAGGACTATGAGGGTTAAAAAGGATAAGGGAAAAAGTAATATCTAGACTTGTAAAATATTAATTTAATTTGATTATTTATAATAATACACATCTGATATTATATTTTGATTAATTTTTTGTCATTTAGACTTGAAATAAAACTAATATTAATTTAATACTTCAAGAAATTCTATGAATGGCCATGTCATAAATTATAAAATAACACCACTTATATCTTTTCTCTACACTATATGGACACATATATATATATAATAAACACTACCTAATAATCATCTCATTATCAATATTCATTTTATTTTTGTGGGTTTCTTGTTAAATTCCACCCATATGTCTATTAAGATTAGATATAAAGAAGGACTTCTAAAGAAGAGGTAGTCATCTTCACCAAAACATTCACTTTTCTTCAAATTTTTTACCACCAAAAATAATGTACACATAATTTTAGTCTTATTAAACATGAGTATCTGACATAATTTAATTATATTATCATTAACTCATAATATTTATCGATATAATTCTTCATCAAATGAGAAACAAGACTATCACTTTTGTGTACAATGAACTACCACCATGCAAACTGACATATTTTTTCCATTACCTCATCGCAAGAATTACTATAAATATTGATAAAATAAATTGACTGTATATTTTTGAAATAATAAAAATTTTAGATTTATAATATCATATTTAATTTCTTACTTTCCACTCCATTGGTAAATGATAATGTTTCCCTTGCGTACGTGTGGAATACTAGTCCTATGAAAGAATTTGAGTCATTTTCATTTAAATTTAACAAGAATGATATTAATGATAGATTTAATGAATATATATGACATATATGAGACTAATGTTTCTATAAAGGCGAATTATTATTCAAATTTCTTTTTTCCATCTTTTAAAAAGTGAAAAACATCATTTATGCGTACATTTGTCCTATCGTCTCCATGAACGATGTAATTAATTTTTCTATATATACGTTTTATGGATGAATTTATCTATATATATATAATGAATAAATGTGATAGTTATTATATTTCTAAAATTATTGAGATTATGGAACCAAAATGAATGTAGAAAGAAAGAAACTGCCAAATAAAAATGTATATGAAAAACAAATCACTTAACACCCAAAATAAGGATAATAATAAAACATTGTTAATAAATGGGTGATAAAATGTTATAAATGGACCATACATTATATTATACATATGATTATGGATCTTTTATATAATTTTAATAAATCTAAATCTATTTTATATTTCTATTGAAACATTTATGTGGTAATTGAAACTTAGGGTAAGGGGTTTCATAGTACAATTTTTTTCATTGAAATATATTAACTCCCCACTATCTTTGATATGATACTATTATGTGTGTGAGGAAAATATATTTTTTATGTTGTATTTATAATAATTTTTTATTTATTTACATTTTATACACATAATCACTCCATTTATTATTTCTCAGTTCAATTATATGATTTTGGTGAGAGATGTCATCTAAATTTTCACTATATTGAGACTTACTTGGTATTATAAACCTTTATTGGTGTTGTGTATATAATTAATATTTGATATATATAACATGAAAATATTTTTATTAATTATGATTAATTTTTCATTTTATGTTTAAACATTCAAGGGGTTTCAATTTTAATGTTACTATGAGTTATGTATTTATTTTAAAATATAATTTTTTGGATTACTGTTGTTTCCATTGATGGAATCATATAATATATCCTTCATAAAATCCATCAATTTTATAATCGTATATAAATTCTAGGAGTGTTGATATATTCATACTACATTTAATATCTTTATAAATTTAATCAATAATATAAATAATTTATATAAAATCTTATATTATTTCTCTTTTGAATAAGTATATTTATCATCCATGCCTGAATTATAATTTTTTAACATTGAAATATTCAATCACCCAAAATATTTATTAAAAAAATCAATGTTCAGATATAGTTATTTAAAATTTGTAAAGTAATAATTCAACGGTTTTTTAATAAGTTCATTTTCTAATTTATTTGAAAAAAATCTAAATACAATGCTTTCAATGTACACCACATTAACTTAAATTCCTACTGGAATAATAGTTTTATGATATTTATCATATTTTACATGTGTTTAATGGTTCTAAAATGATAATTCATTAATGAATGATTATTTTACAGAATTGATTCCATTTTACATTTATCTATAAAAGACATAATTTAATTATAAAACCTAATTTATTTGATGAATTAAGGGTCATCTTGTATCTCTAATAAATTTAACGATTGTTAACTTTATCTTGACACATTAAACTTATAATGATCAAATTTATTATGAAATTTAATTTTTTAAAAAATATCTATATTCCTACCTTCATGGATTTTATTTTTTCCTAAATAATATAAATTTTTTATATGGTTTTATACTATGAATGTTATTTGATTGATTAGGGAAATATTAATATTCTATATTCCTTATTCAATATAAATAGTTTTTTGAAAATGACATTTTAAAATTAAATTGATTAATCACTATATAAGTAATGTATTGGAATTTATTTTATGGGTGGGGTTTTTTATAGATAACCTCTCAATTCATCTACATGTCTCACGAGAGAAATCAGTTTTCCGGCCTTATTAACTATGTTTTTAGTGAATAGTTACTCAAAATTTAATCTCTATTTAGATAATGATATTATAGTAATTATATCATGATATCTGAGATCATGATTTCCAAATTTAGGTATTCCCTTCAATGTGATTTTTTTTATTACTATCCATGAGATTTTTTCATTGATTATATACATTGATTCATTTACTGATCATGTTACTGATTAAGTCTAACATGATTCAGTTAATTATCTTTGGAATATTGATTATGACTTATTTAATCATGATATATTTTTTCATATGTAACTATATTTTAATATATAATACCAAACTTTTTTTATTTCCATAGGATTTGAATAATTTTATTTTGAAAAATATCAAGGTTAAAGGAATTGTTTTTGCATACGTATTTTATATATAAAATTTAATATGGATATAATATATGTATCTGGTTCGTCATGACTGATTAACTAATCATGCCTTCATGGTTTGATCATTTGTATCTTATATCAATTTAATAAAGTTATAATTTTATCTTTGTTAATGAATTTGTCTTTTTGTCATTGATATCATAGATGTTTTTTTACAACATGTGAACTATATTTTAAACGAACATAGATAATATGAAAATTTTGAAAATCTTTTATACAATTTCATAACTATTATTGTTATATAGAATTTTATTGCTTAATATTCATGGGGATTTTTATCTAACATAGTGTGTTACACTATCTAGTAATGTTTTATATAAGAAAAATTGAATAAACCCTTTTAGATAATGACTGTTTTTTCCTGATGAGTAACCTAGTACAATTACTTCAGGAACTATACGGATCATGTCCACATTAGGATACCTGAATAATGTTATGATTAATAACCTTATACGAATGACGAAAATTGTTCTTCTACATTGTGATTCACTTATTTTGGATCTTTTCATGGGACAGAAGCCATAATTTTTAAGTAAAATAACAATTTATTATTAGTTAAACAATGGATTATATCCATAGAGAATATATCATTTTATTAGGGAATTTACATTTGTTATTATATATCAACATATGAATTTATTTCACTTCGATGATGAATCGTAACTTTGAATGAAATTTTCAACCATCATTTGGGTATTAATAAATATTAATAAGGTATATTAAACTCATATGGTTGGATATAATTCAATAATGAAGATGTGTCTATAGTTCATGAGTTATTTGATGTATTTCTAATGGAGTTTCATATACTTCCACCAAATCAAGATGATGAGTTTTGAATAGAACTCATAAATTGATCTGCTAATATTTTAAATACTCTATATAAGATTATCACGATTAAGATGCATTAATTGAAGAAGAAATTACGTTATAATCTAGATACTGGATTCATTATATTCAGTGTATAACCATTGGTCATAGAAGTGAAACGTCCCCACTCAAGTGACACACTCCAGTGTCTTGAACCAGACTGTCACATAACCTAAGGCACACCTCCCTATATCTGAGTGGCTACCGACTAGATTTGAGGGTTCAATGTCGATCATAGAGATGCTATACACCCTTTTATCAGAGTAACACACCATCATGGAATTTGAAATAATAACTCGATAACATATAACTAGAAAAATAGTTGTACAAAGATCACAGAATAAAAAAATTTATAAATATAATATCAAAATAGATATGCCATTCTAATGTAAATACCATGTATTATAATGAAAAATAGAAAGTAAAGAGACTATGAACTCCCAGGTGGGTCTCACACCATATCCTATTCCCTTATCCAAGCACCATTATCAATTAATCCCTCCAACAAAGGGGTTTTCCATTATTATATCTAGAAAAGATGAAATATATTAAAGTACTGATCTGGAACTCAAGTAGTGTGTTAGTAAAAATCATTAGGCCACCAAAAATTGTGTCTAAAACAATATACAGTCAATAATTATTTATGTAATTATATAAATAAATAATTACAATGCGGAAGTTAAAAGTTATCACATTATCATTTATTCTCTATTTAACAAATATAAATCCCTAGGTTCTCAAGCACACCCGCATCTCAATACCTGCTTTGGCTAATCCCATAGACTAATTTTTCCCAAAAGGATATCATGTATCTGAAATATAAATTTATAATTCATTATCACAATTTATATTTGATGAAATGTTATGAACATGTAAATAACTCTGGAATGTTTAATGTTTAGATAAGTCTCTAATCTCAAGGGTCTAATGCAAGTAAGACTAAATGAAGAATAATTTCCTTTCAGGAAAAGGGTAAATCTATCACGATCTTTTCCTAAGCCTAAAACCATGTGCTCTCAAGGACTCTTGGAAATAAAAGTGGAATCACTCATAGTATTCCACCTTTAATGGTATCACCGTACTTCAGAAATAGAAATAGTACTCCTACAATCATCCTAAAAAAATCATTCACCCACATCCCTATTAAATAAAGTGATAATCCATTCCATCATAATAACAACTAAGTGAGATACAACCCAAGGAAATTTCAATAATAACTATATTGAATATTTAAAAATTTAATTAATCACACCCATTACATTAATAACGTTTCACAATTAATTAATCATACAAATATTATTAATTAATTTCCACAATTAATTATTCACATTATTTATATTAATCTATTCAACTATTAATTATCTTATCTAAACAACTAATTTATTCTTCAATTAATTAACCACATATTTTCAACAAATAAATTCAAAAATTAATAAGTCATTTTAAAAAATCAAATCAAATAATTAATTCATTGATAATTATTCTTAATTTAGAATTCAAAATTTGTATAATTTACGAAATAACTTATTATCCCCAATTCCAAAATTAAATTATTCAATCAAATGAACTATATGTTAATTAATTAATTAACCAAATTAATTTATTCAGTCAGGAATTATAATACCTATACAAAGAACAAAAATTAAACAAACACATACATGTAATTTATATCTAGAATATGGGATTAGAATAATATACCACCTACCTCAAGTCATTGATAAAAAATTACTGAACCAAAATCCAAAAAAATAATCATAGTAATGGAATAGAATGAAATCTGAATAAATAAACTAAATCAAGATTAATAAATTCAGGATGTCTTAAACATTGATCTAGATATAGAAGTATATATCCATATTTATCAAATCCAAATCATCATAAAAAAACAAAGGAAAAAAATCCTCTAATGGAAAGGTATAAGAACAAGAGATTAATTGGAAAAAACAACATACCCAAGGAGATAAATACTTTCCAACTCAGATTCAAATCATCTTGAATGGAGGGAAAATGGACTTAGAATCAATCCAAGAAGCACAAAAATTAATATAATTTGGATATGGGTTGATCTTGGGAATTAAATGGTATTAGAGGTCGGTTCAATAATTTTTAAAATAATTTTCAAGGGATTTAAATCCTATATACATGGTTTACTATTTGAGGAGCACAGTTTCCCCTATCAATGTACCTAACGATGAGGCTATTATTCCTGGGTGAATTTATTATTTTATCAGGGTGTAAGGTTTGAAAAACCATGTGTTAACCATGAAAATACCCACAATACATGGTTTCATGGTTTTTTGTTCTTGGTTTCCTAGTTTGGGAAAGTTCTTCTATAAATATACATTTCTCTATTTCTTCCATTTCTTCAAATATCCACCCAAGCACACACCAAGGTAAAACCCCAATTAAAATTATTCAACAAAATCCAAATGGGTTAATGAAAATGTGCCTGAGAAAACTCCAAAAAAGGTTTGGATCTTACAATATCCCTAAATTATAACATCTAATCCTTGATTTTCACTCCCAAGTATCTCTATTATTCCAAATCAAAATTATAAGTCCACTAATCCCACATAATCTTATTCTATCTCCAATTAATCCTCTTACACACATCCATATTCCCACAATACCAAAACTATCAGTATAATCATTCCCCAACACACTTTCTCACTATGATCAAATATATATAATAGATACTCCTCAAAGGATTCCTCTTTCTCAATATCAACATCATCCACATCGATCAAATGAGAAGGTATAGGGTGATACCACTGAAGTTATGACACATAGAAATCATCATTAATAATAAAATAAATCAATGGAAGTCCCAATCTATATTCTATCAACACGATTCTCTCCCCAACATCAAAAGGTCTAATGAAAAACAAGGCCAACATTCCTTGTATCCATATCATATGGTGACCAAACTTGGAATCATTTCAAGTAATACAAGATAACCCTCTACAAACACAAGTGTTATTCAAAATCTATCATCATATGGCATCCGTGTACTCGATGACAGAGTTGTACATTTCTTAACCATCTGAACTCGTTCTGACATCTCCATCATGAGACTTGGTCCCAATAACTCTAACACATTTTCCTCTATCCAACATAGAGGATATCTACATTTCCTATCATAAATAACCTCATATGGTTCCATATGTATCATTTCATAATTACAGATGTTATAGGAAAATTCTACCAAATCAAGGTGATTCTCCGAATATCCTCAAAAGTATACGAAACATGATTGTAATATAATGTCAATCACTAGTATAGTACACTCTGATTTCCCATATTTCAATTAGTAAAAGGATATACTCAATAAGACCTATATAGCATCTTCCTTCTGTAATACCTTATTGAAGTGAGAAATAATGAGTGAGTCAGGGTTTAAAACTACAGTCTATAACACCTTATTCATAGGGACTATATCTTGATCATAAAAAATCCCAACTTCTCCACTGATAAAATCTCCCATATAGGAATGAAATGTACTAGTTTCATCAGTATATCCCAAAAAACCAAATAACATCACTTTCTAATGGAATAATTGGATGAAACACCAAAACGTCCATGGTCACATCATCAGAATTCCATTATGGAATGAATAATGATATTTTTAATCTTACCAGCCATTAATTTTTGTCCTTCACCTACTGATAGGTGTAGCATTGATTCATAAAACCTTATATATCCTTTTTCAATATTCTCTACATAAACTATCATCATATGTCACGATATATTTTGGTTACACGTAGATCTACAAACCACTTCATGGATTGAGATTTTTGTTTCAACTCCACTCACATGTTTTTACACACAAAAACCCAACTACTGACATAGATGATCTAATTTTCATCTACACTCCAATATAAAGGTTAATCCATACATTCAATTATTTCCCTCCTGGCCTGGAACTTCATATCCTCATAATACCTATCCTTAATATGTCTCAAATGTGTTGAATCCATGGGAAATGATATCAGAGTTATCATCTCATAAGTATCTCAAACCACCAAATTCATTTGATCTAATAGAGTCATCATCATCCATTCTGCACTAGACTCCAGAATATTCTAATTTTGAGTTTTTCTACTTAAAGTATTAGAAACACTATTTCCATTTTCAAGTGTATATTATTGTTCAGAATAAAATAAATTCATATACTCAACCCAAATCTTCTATTAAAGATTCATATCGTATAGTAAGAAGATATAAATAATGCCCTTGTGATTTTTAAACACAGTAATCTTATCCCTCAATAAGTAATTGCACGAAACAATTAAATAATAAATCAAAAATTCTAACTCGAGGTCATGCTTAGTGTAGTTTTGTTCATGAGGACTTAACAACTGAGACCCATACACCACAATTTGATCTATTTCCATCAAAAAAAATTGAGTAATATCCCTAAAACATCACAATACACTATATACTCCTCACTTATCTTTGGTTGGATCAAGATTTGGGATTATGTTAAATGAATTATCAACTTCAAGAATGATTTCTCACAATATTCCGACCAATAAAACATCATTTAATTTTTTTTCAAGATCGTAACTGATACTTCTAATTAGGAGAAGTCTTGAATGTACCTTTGATAATATCCAGATAAACTTATAAAGTCTTAGGTATCAATGAATTTCTTTGGATTATCCCAACATACAACTACACGAACATTCTCTTAGTCCACTGATAAACCTTACTCCAAGATGATTTGACCCATGAAGTATATCTAGTCAATCCCAAACTAACACATAGATTTCATGGAGAATAGATGATTCTGTTAATGAATACTCATGATGATACAACGGTGTTGCACACGATCATCATGATTCAAGGTGTACACCTATATGTCATCCAAAAACACTACCTCAAACTAATTGAGGTATAGAAGGATTATTCAACTCATCAAGGATATAAGCACTGTTGGTGAATTTTCAGTCTAAATGGAATTATGATGAACTCATAAAGCATATATATAGTTATGAACGAAGTCCTCAATATTTTAAATGTGATAAATCTCAACTGATGATACCCAAACCTCAGGTATTTCTTGGAAAATACCTAGGCTCCTCTCAACTAGTTGAACATATTATGAATATGCAGATGTGTATACCAGTTCATCAATTTCATCTAGTAAAACTTTTCATAATCAATGTGTAAGTGCAAAAATATATGAGCCATATTTGAAAATAACCTCATAGATCCCCTATGTTATGCACATAGACAGACAAATCTCTTATACACTAACTCTAATAGCTATGTCTTGCACTCTTAATCATTTATTAGTTTTATTCTATACGTTGTAATTGAAACTAGATCATCCCTAGATATGATATCTATAGTAAATTCCATATCTTTCTCATGTGAAAAAACATATAATTATTTATGAAACAAATCCTGGAACCTTCCCTCTATCAGGGGAAATACATATTTCTTCACACTGCTTGAAACATGGAAAATAAGCTCTCCAAGTTTTATGTAAATGGCCTTGCTCAGCTTACGTGGATATCCCATTCTCCACAGTAGATATAAGGGTCACCCTTAAGAGATATGAAAATACTTATCATCTTATACAAATAAATATGGGCTCTATACTCTACTAATCAAACCATAAAAATAGTTATAAGTATATTTTTTGTATCAATAATATTAAAATTGATGAAAAATTGTTACACACAAATCCCAAGAACCCCCCTTGAAAAAACTGTATCTAGACTAAACACATAATCGTGTGTATATTATCAGCATCATAGTCATGATCTCCACCACATGGATCAAACTATTAACAATTTCGAAAAAATGGAACGAGAGGCACCAAATTCAAACATTTCACTAATTAATATAGAAGGGACAATAATAGAACCTCTCATTATTGTTAGACCAGTCTTGATATCAAAAAAGGAATGTGTAATGTCATGTAACTAACCATACCCTCTTTCATTTGATGTTGTTTGACTCCCATGAGCTATGATGCAGTAATGATATGGGGGCACTATCCCCAAAGCACCACATTATCTTTTTCTATATCCTATGCTACTAGAACTCCAACTGCCTGTCTGATTAGTGGAGAAGACACCCTTCCCATACTATGGTTCAATATGGATCCTCCATCAATTTCCATCTATCTTGGGTTACTATAGAACCTATGTTTATTTTCTTATATTTACACAACCTCAACACTTCACTCTTGGTCGGGGACAAAATTTCTGAAAGTTTATTTACCTAACACACTGGTAGAAAACCACATAGTAAAATTCTTGATTAACTAGTCCCCCAGACAAGACACTTTTCTTCCCACTACTCTAGATAATTTTTTCATAATAACACTTCATGATATCAGAAGTGGCTCCTCCTGGTCATAAAAAAGAAACCACATGTCCACTAATAGAATCCTCTTTAATGTTCTCCTCAAATAAAAGTGCCTAATTTATCAAATCAAGGACTATATTCAATCTGAAGATATTTACAAGGTACATAATTTCATGGTTATAAAAATCCTAAAACCTCTTTTCCATAGTAGTCTCACCTCTTACCAAAACTAGGAAAAAACACTAAAAATCATCAAATCATCAATCATATTCCATTATAGAAATACTACCATAAGTGAACCTCCAGAACTTAATTTCTCTCTCAAATCTATGTGTTTTTGGGTAATAATTATCCAAGAATTTCTCTTGAAATTCTTTCCATTAACATGATTCCATCTATCCATGCTGTGTTTAGATGTCATGTCATTACTTTATAAGTCCATCTAACTTATATGAAGCTAATTTGACACTATAATCAATATGAGTCTGCATGTGGTCAAGTACAGTCTAGATAGACTCAATCTAGGACTCATACTTATCATGTCCGACCACTATAGTAAAATATAGTGGGTGCTCCAATTGGATGTCCTTTGTCAGATTAGACATGCTTTTTGAAACCTACCATGTGTCTCTTTCCATGAATTACATGAAGTGAGTGATGTTATCTCATAACATCTCCCTGACATCCTCAACCATCAGTGTTGGTTCCTCAGACTAACCTACTGGTGGATCATCTCCAACTATATCTTTTTTTTAATCCTCTAAACATGCATTTTCATTGTCTAATATCATCAAAATTTCAAACACCCATCTTCAGCTCAAAAAAACATTATCATAATTAATTACGATGGAAGTCAAAAAAACATATAATAAGGCTCTTCCACATAACTCAATACATGGTTTAAAACTAAGGTTCTATCACTAGTCTTAACCGCCCTACACCTAGGTCATGATTAACAATGAAAAACACATTCCCATTATTTACATTATGTTAAACACCAATTTATTTACATTTTTTATGATTTAAAAATTTTTAATTTCTTATTAGGAACCATTTTCTATTCAATTTCACAATCCAGGAAAAATAGTTCATTATCAATAACTTACCCAAAAGAAATTTTCCAATTCATGCTTAAAATGACCCACATCACAAAATAATCATGAGTTCCAAGAATGATTGCTAAATAATCAACACTCATTCTTTATTGAGCAACTGGTAAATTCTCAAATTTTTAAAAATAATAATCACATCACACAACTACTATGCCAGTCATGGTGAAATAAAATTCAATTGTAATGTTAACAACAATGAAAAAAATCCCACAATAGGGACTTGGGTTTCCCCCCATATGATTTTTTGAAACTCCCATACATGAGCTCATAAACATGACCCAAATAATCCTAGTATCCTGTCTAACTTTCCCCAACTAGTAATAAAAAAGAAATATAATACAAAAATACTATAATACAACTTTTTAACATCACATCTCAGGATACATATATTAGTTCTCTAAACTGGACTACCACAGGCCTAAAGTACACCTACCCATAACTTAGAGGATTTCAACTATTAGGTAGTATATAATATCAATCATATGGATACTATAACCCCTTTTATCAAAGTATTACACTAGTGGAATATAATAGTCAATTTCAAGTTACTTATAACATGAAATAATAGATTACAAGGATAAAAAAGACTAAACACTAGAAATATAATATAAAACATAAATAGTGTCTATGCCATGATAAAGTGCATTACATGTTTCAAAATGAATATTCAAAAGTAAAGACACTATCAAATCTAAAGAAGGTCTCGAACCAAGTTTGTTTCCCTCATCCCTGCTCTATTCAAAATTCGTACATCTAACACAAGGCTTTTTCGCTTATCCTATCTCACAATCAAGAAATCCATTCTGGCACCGATCCGGTATCAAATGTAGGGTGTGAGAAAAACTCATTTTCCACACCCAATGGTGTCTAGAAAAATATCTAGTAACTAAAAGTTTATGTGGTGGTATAAAAAAACAATTACATTGCATAATTAAATAGTAATCACATTATCAATTATTCTTTAATTAACCAAATTAACCCCTAAATTATTGAGGACACCAACACTACAATACCAAATTAGGCTCATGTTAGAGTCTAAACTATCCCCAAGGGATATCATATATCCGAATTCCACTATTACCATTCATTATTAAAATTCAAATTTGATAAAAATTCATAAAAAATGTATATTAGTCTAGAATGAGTAATATTCACATAATGATATAGCCTCAAGGGTCTAATGTGAGTAAGAATAAATGATGTATAATTGCATTCTAGTAAAAGGGGAAATCTCCCATGGTATTTTCTCTGGCTCAACTGAATGATCTCTAAAGGTCTCCTCGAAATAAAAATGGAATATCGCATGGTATTCCACCTTAATTGATTTCACAGTCCTTTGGAAATAAAAATACAATCACTCATGTTCTTCCTGAGGAAATCTCTCACTCACGCCTTAGTTAACCCTTGTATTACTCCATGCCATCATAATCAGAACCACACGACATACAAAAAAAATAAATTTCAAAAATCATTCAAATAAATAATTAATTAATTTTTAATCACACCCATCATATAAATTATTTCAATTATTAACTAATCATACCCATATTATTAATAATATTATATATTTTGTTAATCATATCATTTTAATTTATTAAATAAATAATTACTTATTCGTATATAACCCATTAATTAATGACAAAATAAATTACACAAATATATTCAATTAATTAATTCAATAGTTAATTAATAATTTCACAATATAACATCTAATAATTAATTAAATTATTAATTACTCTTAATTTTTAATTTATCAATCTATTAATTAACCTAAAAATTCATTATCCCTAATCCCCCTGTTCAATTATTCATTCAAATCCTCAATTATTCAATTAAATAATTGACACGATTAATTAAATAAATTTGGAATTCCAATTACTAAACAAACACATTAAATTATTAAATCACATTCACACAATTGATATCAAGAATATTTTATTTGAATAATATAAATCATATGTCGATTCTTCAAAGAACATTCACATAATAGAAATTCCCGATATTCATAAGAGTATTGGTGAAGAATAAGATCCAAATCTATAAAAAAAAGATTGAAAAATCAAGATTCTATTAAATATAGACATAGGTCAACAAGTATAGATCATGATTTATCAAATTAAGATTTATATCCAACAAAATTGAGGAATGGAACCCACCAAAAAAGGTAGAATAAAGAGAGATTAATTAATAAGAAACCACATACAAGAAGAGATTAAGACCTTCCAACCAGGACTTGAATCCCCAAAATAGAGGTCAGAAGACCATCAAATCCATCTAAGATGCTCTTTAATTAATTATAAGAAGTTATGTGTTGAGATACTTTTTTTAGGGTTATATAAGAGGGTTGAATAATATCTTTAATAATTCATCAGGGATTAAAATCACAAACATATGATTTACTGGTTTTGTTTTACATTTTGCACAAGCCACATGCATATTTTTGAGGAGTGCATGGTTTCTCCTATTATGGGACATATTTAAAAAAAATTCACCAACCATGAAAATAACCAAAGTATAGGGTTTTGCATATTTTTATGATGGGGTGAACGGTTAGGGAAAAACCAGCACCAACAACATACTACCCTATTTCTTCCATTTTTCTCAAATTTCCAACCAAACATAATGAATTGTAAAACACCAATGAAATTTACATAACAGTAGGAAGAATTTTACCAACAAACATGCCAATTTCAACTCTAAAAAAGGTTAGTATCCTACAACATGCTCTTATAATTAAGAAGATTGATTGGTTAAAACACCTTTACATTGATTATCAAGAACCTAAAATATAACTATTAACCAAATGTATCATCTTCCCTATATCAATGTTCTTTTTGATAAATTAAAATACATTCAATATTATTCCATTATTGATCTTCAATATCAAAATCATCAGCTATGGGTCATGAAAAATGATATACACAACACTCCATTCCATACGAGGTATAGTCATTGTGAATTTAATGTAATGACATTAAGATGTACCAATGATCCTAATAAATTTATGTATTTAATGAATGAAGTATTTTGAGATAACAAGGATCAATTTTTATAATCATTATAAATAATATTATAATAAATTAAAAGAGAAAGCAAGATCATAAAGAACATTTGTGAAATGTACGTAATACCCAAACGAATGAAATGTGGTATGTTAAATGTAAAAGTCTATATTTCTACTCCAGAATGATTCATTCGTGGTTCATATAATCAGAATAGAGGTTATATATGTGGATCCTTTAATGAATGAATTTAAAGGGAAATGGCTTAGACCAACCAAGAAAACCCGCATCCATTTTTTTCTTAGCTTGGATGGACACTACTAATGTTTTTTGAGATATTTCCCATGAATATAAAATCTACTAACTTGGTTGACTCAGATTGGGGATAAACTATTGTGCATAGATGAATCTCTAGAGAGTATCAAAGAACTAAATAGAAGGTTTGTTAGCACACTTGTGCTTACACTATCCTATATTAGAGAAGGGTTTGTAATATACAGTATTGAATTAAAAAAGGGATTGAGATACATCCTAATGTAGAATGACATGGTGATACATTATAGATCAAAACGATTGAAAATTCATAAATATAATTACACAAAACATGGTTTGGATCTATAATTGGAAATTTTGGAATTAATGGTATAGAGGATTAATATAAATAGTAATTTTTTTGATATATATACTAATCATAAAATTTTTATGTATATATTTATGGATAAATATTTGAATAAGTACTAACGAATATGGTTGGTGTTGCTCATTGATTATAAACTATTAAAAAATGATCATCCTAAGAAGGAGAACAAGGTGACTAATTTACTGAGTTGGAAAGATCATATTATTTTTTACATGATGATGATTTAAAGAGTTTCAATATTTATGGATTTTCCGAATTTGTATTTTAAAATATTGAGAAAATGGACAAATCATATCTTTCTCAATTGAATATTTGATCATCCATCTATGGGAGAATTAAGAAGGAATAGAGGGATGATTTGTAATTACATAATAAGGCGAGGAATGTTCCTCTATTTAACCATAGTAACACAAGAATGTTATGTTTTAGGAAACAAGAATGCGTCCTATCATTATCTTAGTTGAAAAGGGGGATATTAGATGAAGATCATGTTCCATCATTGATTATTCATCAAGAATGGAAGACTATGTATAGATACATCAAATAATATTTGTGGTGGGATATGATAAAAATTGATATTTTTAATTATTTATATCGATTCCTAGTGTTTCTGTATGTTAATTCTGAGATTAAGATCTCTAAGAGGATGTCAGAACTATTAACTATAAAAAAATTTAAATGGGAAAATGTTACCACTGATTTCATCATTGTATTACCAAAAACATCTAATGGGAATAATTAATTTTTTTTAATAGATTTATAGTTTAAATCACCACATTTTATTTCTAATAGAGTATATTTATGTCTTGACTGGAATATTAAATTATAATCAAGGAAGGATGTCAAATTTCAGGGACTACCACTCTCAACTATATCTGATTAGGATATTTATTTTACCTCTATGTTCAGTGAATACTTCTCTAGGATCTAGAATGTGTTGGATTTCATTATTCCATGGATAGATTGTTAGTTTGAGAGGAACATTAATAATCTAAAAGTCACATTGAGAGTTTTATATATGGATTTAAAATGTGATTTGGATCGACATACTACATTTTTTGTATTTTCATAAAATCATATATTTCACTTGATCATTCAGATGGATTCTTATGAATCCTTATGAGGATGGATGTGATGAACTCTATTGTGCTGGGATAATTTTTTATAACGAAATTTATTGTGATATATTTTTTCTGAGGAAAATATATAGAATGCTAGATGAGTTGAACAACACATAACAGAATCTCATGGAATTTTTTTACTGATATTCATTAATGATATCTTTATTATTATGTTGTGATAAGGTATTCATATGAAAATCTCCATGGATTAAGGTTATGATATTTTCAATGGAGGGAAAGCTGATCCCCATATATATTGGTCCATACAAAATTCTTTATTGTATATATATGGTATCATATATTATGGTGGTTCAACCAAATATCTTTCAAATTCATTATGTGTTACATTTATATCTCTTAATAGTGTACATACCTTATCCTTAATTTGTATTGAACTCTACATTTATACAACTAGAGGTATATATATCTTATGAGGAGCAATCAATGGAAATTCTGGATCATAGATAGAAAGTGCTACGAAACTCGACCACTCATATGATCAATATTTTTTTATGAAATATTAAAATTGAGATTGTATTATTGGAACCCAAGGATGTGATGAGGTAGAATTATCATTAGTTTTTTTATCAGGGTGATGAAATTTCAAGGGATAAATTCTTATAAGGGGGAAAATGCAACAACCTGATATTTTATTATATAGTTCTCTATAAATAATTTTATATGATAGCATTGTCTGTACTCAAAATCAAGTTAAAATGAATTGTAGGTACCAATTAATATATAAATATTTAAAAATTATATCATTTATGAATTCATCATTTCAATATTTTCTTTGGTGTAAATTTTTGCATTTCTTCTAAAAGATTCATTTTTGTTGAATTGTGAAAAATACCATTTTTTTAAAATATTAATTTATTTTTAATCTGAAAATCGCCATAAATATTGTAATAAAATAATAAATTTCATAATAATCATTTATTTATAAAATATCTAAATAATTAATTTTGAATCAATATTATACATGATTTTAGTATATGGTCATTTTGGACTTAAAACACATTTTCTAAAAACAAAACAAAACATTTTTATTTTTTATCTTAAATTATTTTCTAGAACTCCTATGAATTCAATTAAATAAATTTAATTATATAATTGATGTAATGAGGGTCAAATTTGGTAAATAATTCCCCTTTATATTTGGTTATTCTGTATAGTATCATTTGTAAAATTTATTGACATGATAAATGGTAAATTAGTTAATTTTGGTTAATGAATAATGTGATATGACATAGAAATTTATCTAATAATTGAATTTATCCAATTGGATTAATTTAATTCGGTTTTTCCCATTCAATTCAAAAACTTATTGAATGTTAGTTCCATTTTTCATTAATATTGACCATTATATTACATTGAGAAAATAATTAGAATAAAATCTCACACTCTTGACATTAATATCGCTAATACTTTTCCATAGTGATAAAAAGAGGATATGTTTAGTTATATATTTTTTAGATATAAATTAATGTTTTATGGTGATTTATTTTTAATTTTTAGTTGTATAATATCTATCTAAAATTGGTATGCAAGAGTCACAAAATATTTATTCAATTTACTGAATAATTATCTTACTTATCTTAAAAATGTTAAAATTAATACAAAGTGGTTGAAATATTCTGTTCAATGAATTTGATAGATATATATAATGTATTATGTATGTTTGAATGGATTATATTCTAACTTTATATTTTTCATTATTTTTTTAATTTAAAATTAAATAACTAGTATAACAAATAACAATAATATTATTTTATTGAAATAACATTTTATTAAATTATTTAAAAATCATAAATATTATAAATATCTTTAATTTTTTTAGGTTACATAATATGTAGTCGTAAATTTTATTTTATGTCCATTTATGTTATAGTTTTCATTTAATGGTATCTTTCTTAGCTTTAATATTATAGAAAACAGTGTTATCTCAGTAATTGTTAAATGGGTTAATTGGTTGTAAAAACAAAATGATATGGGTGAAAAATCAAATATAAAAGTAAATTTTTTATTTTCTTAGTTTATTTTTAACCCTAATAGTATAATATTATAATTATTTCAATTTGTATATAGTTTTTATTGAAAAATAATCTATATGAATTTAAACATTTTATTAAATTTCAATAACCCTATCTAATTATATATAAAGGGAATCCCATTATACCTTATATTAATACAATATAGTTCCATTTAGATATAGAAAACCCTCTAAATTAATATTATCATCATCGTTATAAAAGTTATAAATGTACCGGTCTTCCCAAAATTCAAACCGTAGGCCCCTTAAGAGGATATCTAAAGGAGATCTTTCAATGAATAGGTAAGCATCTTCACCAAGAACGTTAATATTTATTCTTCTTTAACCACTATAAAGAATTTATTCATAATTATAATAAAAAAATTATAATATAACCTGATCTTATTTGTTATTATATTTAGGAAATAATATTTATTAGTCTCTGTCTTTATCATGTGAGAAACAAAACCATCACTCGTGTGTACGAAGACTACAACCTCATGAACTAATGAAACTTGTTTTCTATTTAAACGTCATTTGGATTGTTAGAAAGATGGATCGAATGAATATAAAATATATTTATAGATAAATTATTCTTATATAATTAAATTATCATAAATTACTTCTTACCTTTTAACCCTTTGGAAAATGATAATTTCACCCATGAGTACATATGGACTACCACCTCCACAAAATAATAAGAATTATTTTTCCATTTCCATTTACATGGATGATAATAAGTATAAATTAAATAAAATTATATGATATATAAGATTATATAATCAATCTGAAAGAGTGAATTATTATTTACCTTTAATTTGTTTCATCCATTAAAATGTTAAAATATCAATCATGAGTAAGTTCGACCCCCAGTATCCTGGAATGGTTTTATTCATTTTTATATCTATAATATTTATGGGTGACACAAAAAATAATATATATATATATATATATATATATTTTATTTTATATCATGATTATAATTATAGATATAATGAAATCATAATAAAATTATTAGGATCATAACATCCAAATCCAAACATACATGAAATACAAATTCATTTTCACCCTAAATAACATCAATAATAAATGATTTTAAACAAATAGGTTAGAAAATGTAATAAATGGATCATATATTATATTATCTATATGGATATGGTTCTGGTATGTAGGTAAAATAAATCAATCATTCTTATACAAGATGTTATAATCCATAATGAGGGAATTTGAACTTATGGTATGTGGTTTCATTACTCTATTTATTTTTGATGGGTTATATTACTTCTTCATCATCTTCTAAATTAATAGAAGATGTATATAATTTACTCTGAATATCTAATATTTTATTCTGTGTTATTTTATTTGGACTTAAATTTTATACATATAATCACTTTATTTATTAATTCTAACTTCAAACATATAAATCAGGTAATGGATTTCATCTCAACATCCACTATATTGAGACATATTTGGAATTATGAAACCATTAATAATTGTTTAGTGTATAAAATTACCATGTGATGTACTTAAAAAAAATAAACTTTTATTCATGATGATTGATGTTTCTTTTTGTTTTATTCTTTTAAGGGGTTACAATATTAATGTAACAAATGTGGCAAGGATTTTTTTGGACTCTCATTTTAGGTATTGCTTTTATTTTCATTGATGAATATTATAATCAATTCTTGACAAAATCGATTAATTTTTTAATTTTATAGATATTCAATGATATTTGATATTTTCTAAAATGATTTCATCTCATTAAAACATGAATAATGAAAATAAAATTTTATAAGTGAAACCAATATAATTTGATTTTTGATCAGGTATATTTTTCTTCAAAGCCCATGTTTTTCAGCTATTTTTAAGAAGCCTTATTTATGAACTAATAAGATTTTTTATGGAAATTTTATGCTCAAATTTAATTTTTTTTATTATTTTAATGGAATATTTAATTTTTTTAAAGAAAATTAAATTTTAATTTGTTTTACCAAAAGTAAAAAAATATTTTTTAACTTATATGTTCTTAATTGATTTCCCTACAAACATATCACCTTTATGAAATTTAGCTTTTCATATATCTTTTAAATAGTTTTATAGAGAAAATTATTTAATGAATTATTATTATAATTTTATTAATCTATTTTCTTTTTTTCCCTATATTTTAAGTTATTTTATTACAAAATGTATATTTATAATGAATTAATGGTCATGTTATATCTTATTAATATAGTGTTCATTACCATTCCAATTAATCATTAAAATTTTACACTAATTTTTTAAAAGAAATTACATTTCTCTTGAACGTCAATGTTCTTTTTATCATGGATATGATTTCTTTGAAAACCATATACCATTTTTTATCTAGTGTCTTACAATGAATGTGATATAATGAATAAAGAAATCATAATATTCTATATTCTTTATTTAGTGCATATAGTTGGTGATAAATCATTTTATTTGTGAATTAAATAGTTCATTAAATATTTTAGGAACACATTGGTCAAGTAAGGACATGTTATTATTGGATATATATAGCCCCTCGATGTATTAACATGATTTGTGACACAAATATATTTGTTTCCATTATTAAATGGTATCTTTGTGTACACCTACCAAGAAATTAAAATATCTAGGAATAAATATTTAGTAGTAAATATATCGTGATGTTTGAGATCAGGAAGTTCAATAATATAATCTCTTTCATTTAGAATCTATTTATTACTATCCAGGATATTAATTCGTTGATTTATCCAAGGTTTCATTTGGTGAAAACGATATTGATTAAAGGAAATGTGTTCCAATTATTTTATTTTCTATATTTATTAAGACTTATTTATTCAAGATAGAATTTACTATCTATAACTCTTATTATGAATATGAGCTCACCTTTTATATGGTTTACATACCCTATGAAATGATGAATGATATTATAATTAATATTATGGACGAAAAAATGTCTTCCTACTATGAATTTAATATTTCTAGTGTAATATGGTAATATTGTTTGTATCTAGTTATTCAAGATTAATAAATGATTGATCCTTTGATATGTTATCATTTTTACTTTATTCCAATGTTACAAATTAGATATGGCACGTGGTTATTTGATATTTTGTTTCTATATAAAATCATCATTTATAGTGGTTGGATGAATAAATATTTGTGGTATACAACATAATCCCATATCATTAGTCTATAGATGGGTTGAAGTGAATCATCCCAGATTTTTATGGGATTATTATTAATTCCAAGATATAACTGTATTTTAAAAGGTTAAGGAGGAATAAGTAGATATCCTCAAGGGTAATAAAACATTAGTTATAATATTTTCTCAACGTTTGAAGACCTAATTTTAATGCCTCAACCATCTCTATATAATCCTAGAAATGATACAGATTCCTAATAATTTACTCGTACATAATGTGAAAATTGGAAAGATCAAAATTATTATATCCCTTTTCCCATCCCACATTTATGACTATTTTATTATATTATGTACATTATTTTTTATAGAAAATGTGTATAAGTTAATTGAAACAATATCTCTAAATTATTGTTTGCCTAAATATATCATAGGTATTCCATATGAATCAAATAATAAGATTTATTTCCATATGATTAGCCCATATCACAAAATATATTAGGATTAAGGCATTGACCCAGATTCTATATTTCATTATTTACGACATACCAATATCATACCAAATGATATATCATAAACTCATAAAATGTATTTAAGGCTCTAAGTACTATATTCGTAAATCTCTAACTTCATCTAATAACTTACAGAGTTTGTTCAATTTTAACTTATATTGTATAAAATTCAATATATTTTTAATATTTATCAAGAAATCCTTTTTTGATATTTCAAAAATACTTTTCAAATTATAACATTGAATTGACTGTGTATCACATCATATGAAAATCTTTGCTATCATTCTTTAAAAATATATTTTTATTAACACTAAAACACTTTTAGAGAATATATTAGATTAAATTCAATCTATATTCATTCGTCGAAATGTGTGAGCCCACATACCTTTTAGGAACTACCAAGAAATGTAAATTCTAAAATTCCAAAATGTTATTAAAGAACAACTTATAAAAAAGAATAATTGATAATAAATTATGTTAATGGATTTTCAATTATATTAATAAAATCCATGTATCTCCATAATTTTTTCCAAGTGATGAATCATATGTTAAAATTACTTTTCAAATAATCCCTTTTTCAAATACATAGAGTCAAAATAATTCCTACAGTATGTTCATATCATATTGATACTCACAAATTCTCTATTATCTATGTACAAAAGAACTATGTTTATGAATAGATCACATGTTATCAATCTAAAAGGTTGATAACATATCATGCCTTATTGCAAAATAAAAAATCACATTATATAACATACCTTGGCTTTAATCCACAATACATATGCCTATAATAATAATTTCAAAGATAATATAATTTCTATTCAAATTGAATAAATACATTTTTTGAGATCCAATCACTGAAATGATCAATAACATTAAAACCACCTCTATGCCCCATTATCAATTTATGTATCTCTATAAAAATAAAAAAAAGAATTGACTATGAAAATCCATGTCATATACATGGAGATTCATCCGACTAACAATACTTACTTTGCACCGCACAAGCATATACTGTATCTCCATATAAAATCCAACACATTCTTACCATTTATATTCATTAGAAATTTTAATCCTCCATGAAGAACATCATTCTAGGATACATCAATGTCATACATTGATAGGATAACTATTATTTCATTTGGTAATTATATGTAGAAATTATGAATTAATTATGAAAATGTGGCTTCTTATATATAACTTGATACATTTTAGGTTCTTAAATTATTGTTATAATAATTAAAGAACCATACATAAGTGACCATATAATAATAAACCTTATAATATTCTTCTAATTTGGCTTTACATTATATGTTCTTTTAGGGTTTTATTAATGTCATTATGTATCTAAGTATTTACTACCACATACAAATGTGACCATTAAGAAAAAAAATCCCACTAATGTTATTAACTAAGTAACATTTATAATGTTAGAAAGAATGAATAATGGGGGGACACATGTATCATATTCTTAATGTTTAAATACTTTAACCTAGTATCAGAATCTCTTTACTTTAAAACTTCATAGGTTTTTATGTTATTATCTCTCATTTTTTACTTATAAATTATCTATGTCTATTATTATCATCATTTTGGAAACCATTTCAATGAATACATTTTTCCTTGAGATCATTTTGTTAATAAATGACACCGTATACATTATTTTTTACTATTATACCCAAAAAATCATATATAATATAAAGTTATATTAATTATGTTATAGTAATAAAATATAGACCATTATATTTGTCTTTTTTAACATACCTTAATCTCCTTTTATTCCTATGTGTCATTCACATATATTATTGAGTAATTTAATCTTTTCTTGTTACACTTCGAGTTCTCCATGCCCAAGTATACCAGTATCTTATAAATGATATTCTCTTTAGAATATCATATTAACATACAATCACTCCTCATTTTTAGTAAATAAATTTTTTCTTTAGTGAAAATATTTATCATATAAATAAAATATCATATCAATTTATTATATGGTATTATATATAGTCATAGATTCATTCAGAAAAAATATTATTCTTTTTAGAATATTCTATTAATGGATTGTTGGGTCATATCACTAAAATTTTAGGACATATATTTGATTGATTATTAATCCTTGTATTTATTTGAAATATTTTATTTAACCCGATAGATCATAAACCAAATATATTAAAACCATTAGCACATATGTTTTCAAAAAATGCTTCATTTATATAAAAATATCTTATTATATAAGATAAAGAAGATGAAAATAAAATTCATTTATAAAGATCTATTAAATAGTTATATATTATTATACTTTATCACCTGGGTTAAGAGACCATCTGATTCATCACTTGACTGAAATCAATAAACATGATTAATTAATACCTTGGTTTTGAACACATGTATATCTACGATATTAATAAATAAGAATTTGGGATCATATAACATTTAAAAATATAGAATTTATTTTTTTGTTTTGATATCTTACATGGGAATTATATGGACATTATAAAATACATTCATATGTTCTAAACAATTAAAAAAATGAATACAAAATCCTTCTATAATGACACCACCTTATATTTGAATAACTAAGGATAACTACTGGTAAAATTCAAAGTTCATTTCCTATATTAAAAATTTTCCCTATTTTATTTATTTCACAAAAAATAATCCTCTAAATGAAATTTCACACTCTTCTGTCCTCAAAACATTTGAGCTAATCTGGTAATCATTTTTTAAACCTATTGAAATTATTAAAACCATTCTAATGATATTTTGAGATTAAAATCTATAGTCAAAATATAGTCTTCAAGGATATTTTTAATCTCATCATGTCACTAGATCACTCATTACAATGGATTATATGAGTGTAGGATAATTTAATTTTATCATTTCATATATAATTTCTTTTAAAAACTATGTGGAGCATTTTTTGATTCTAGTAACCATCTGGATTCATTCATTGAACCGCATAAAAATAATTTTATTTTGGAATGAGAATATTATTTCATAAATAGTTCATCTCAAAGTCAAGATGAATTATGATGATTCTATTTATATCTAAAATGAAATAATTTTTCATACGGGTCTCACGATTAAAATTATTTTAATATTTACTTTTATTTAATTCGTCCCCATAAAATTGATTAAAATATTTTGAAAACACCATATCCATTAGTGTGAAAAGATTTATATCTGATTATAATTTTTTTTATTTTAGTTTTTTCCCTACTTCATAAATATATATAGAAAATCATGTACATTATATCCGATATAAGTCATTGATTGTTGTGTGGATAAATATTTATTATAATACCTCAAATATATTTACCAAAAATTATTCCTTCGATATCCTAATACAATTTTTTTATCCCATCCATGTGTAACTGAACGAAGAAATTCAAAAACGGTCACCTATTCATTCCTGGATCACCCATTACATTCTTTCCCAACACAAGAAAATCTATGGGAAACAGAAATTGGTGTGACCTTTTCATTTCGATGATCGAGGTCATGAATAATATTTTTCTTTGTAATTGACTAGAAATTTATATTTTTAGAAGTTATTTAAAATCTACATCTTATATTATGTTATTCCCTTTAAAGTTATGCATGATTATAGTTATTTATTGATGAATCCTTTTCCTTCTACAAAATCAGCATGATCCAACCATATTGATAAATATTTCTTTAGACAAATCATAACCTATGTTACTGTAAAAAAATTAAAATCATAATATATTAATAAAAAAATAAATCCATGTAATTAATAAGGTACATGTATCTCTATTCATGCTAAGGATTCGAATAATATGATTTAATAAATCCCTATAAGATTAATCATTGTGGGATAGATAACAAAATCCTACATTTCTAGATAAGACATAAATCTTTCAAACATTGAGTGGCCCAACCCTATTCACCCATACCTAATGATATTTCAATATAAAGAGTCATAAATTAAAAAAAATCATAACACCAAATATTTTATTAAAATAATCAACCTTTACATTTTTCTCATAACCCAATATAATTAAATGTCAATATAGAATAAAACTAAATAAATAATCAAACCTCGAATTAAACTCATTTTATTCATAAATGAAAATATATAGATGTTATTTATCCCATTAAAACATTCATATATTTGAAATATAACAATTAATTTTAGAGATAAATTAGGGAATAAAATAAATAATTGATTTTCTTAAAAATTTAAAAACATATAAACATTTATTAATAGTTTACAAATAAAGAAATTGTAAAAAATTTATCGTTTTCCTATGGATTATGGAAAACCCATCATCGAAGAAATTTAAATTTATTATATTCATTTTCAAAATAAAATCATTCGTATTTCTTATATATGTAAATATACTTAATTTTTTGAAATTAAATGAAATATAAATATTTTATATTATATTTCTAATATTTTATAAATTTAAATCATTTAAATATGAAAATTTTAACATTATGCAAACCTTGATATTATAAGTATATAAAACTCATATTTTCATCGGTTAAATAATTTCTTAAATAATATTATTAATTATAATAAATAAAAATTAAAAATGAGGAACAATTCGATTTTTTTTATAAAAGGTTCATATTTATCCATTTTTTATAATTAAAAAAATATAAATTAGTCTAAAAGTAATGTGTGAAATCATCAAATAAAATTATAATTTATGAAATATAATTTTAACTGACATATTATTTTAAATATTAATATTAATGATAATTATTTAACAAAATTTTCAAAAATATTTAATTATAAAATTAAGAACTTTTTATAAAAAATCAATTTATAAATAAATTATAAATCATAGAAATTCCCCAAAAAACCTTTTGACATTGTTTATAAACAATTTTTAGACCATATAATTCCATTCAAAATAGAAATATTGACAAAATAATTTTTTTCATATATATAACATATAATAATATATGCATATCATCATCTTCATTTAGAAATAATGAATCTCCCAGTGCAATCAATCATATTTTGGTGTAACTTCAATCCAGCGTTGGGTATACCATATAATATTAACTCTTTGTGTTTAACTATTTTTAATTATGATAGTACCTACAAAATAATAATATTAATCTTCATAGTGTGTGTCATATTTACCTGGCGTGGATAGAAAATCCATACTCCTCACAAAGACTGTATAATATTAAACAATAAATTCTTGGTAATTTTCCATTGTAATACATCCTATATTCTATAGACAATACACCAAACTTTTTTTCAACTTCATTAACGATTCATACCAGAACTATCATATTTTAAAATTTCCCAGATCATACATAAAAATTTATATATTAACAATAAATTTGTACCACACAATTTTTATTTATATCTAATACTATAATACATGTTCTCTTAAGAGATTAAGATATTATATATCATAATATATTCCATAATATAAAATTTATAATTTTTCAGTAATGAACAATACAACATCAAAAATAATATATCAATTCATAATTTTATATATGATTTCATTATATAAAAAATGACATAGATCTAATACCTCAAATTTATTTCTATTGATTAGATTATAGTTTTCTAACATAAATTAATCTATAATAAACCTTAACAAAAAATCAATGATCCAATAAATTAAAACCATATACTAAGGTTAAATGACGAAATCACATACCATTCCTTATCATAATTCTTCCATAAAAATTATTTATAGTGTTGTATAAAGATCTCTTAGAGTTATCCCATTGAATTACTCCTTTATAGTGTATACATGTGATAAAATGAAACTCCCAATGATTAGTTGGTATTATTTATCACTCCATGATATTCCAATATCTCACATAGTAAATGAGTATAATGAAGACATGTTTAAGAGAGTGGGAGTATCATCCCAATGTCCTTACCATAGTTCACACACATGTACCCAATTCCTTATCCTTCCTATTTTAGTTTGTTGAACACTCTTGAGGACCATGTAATTACTCATACATTCTATATCGTTTTAAATAGTCAAAATTCATGTCACCCTTTATCCACAAACTCTTTTGAAAATTTAATTGTATGAAGATTATTATTAATGAAAATAAATGTGTATTTGAAAACATGAACATTAACACTTAATCCCCAATTACATAAATATATCATATTGTTTCTATATGAATCATAAAATATGAATTTGTCTCATAAATAATTCTATATCTTATAAAAAAATAGTATTATGTATAAAAATCCATACAATTCATATATAAATATTAATTTTTTTATAAGAATAATTAATACATTACAATATGATCCTTTACATAATTTTATAGGTTTATCATCATTGAAAATATGCATATATAAATAGTTGGTTTATAAGTTATTTATATCATATCCCACTTTTTCTATAACTAGAACCCATCTAGTTAAATCATACTCAAAACCATTCCTCATAAGCTGGGTGAAGGTAACATAATGAAAGGTGGGATCAGATGCTCAGTAAGGGTGAAAAAGTGAGATAAATATGATAACATAACAATACATATGAAAAAGGGTATGAGAAAAATATTTTTTCATTTTAAAACCATACTATGTAAATAAAATATTATAATCATGAGTCAGGAATAAATATTGGAAGTACATAGGACATGAATCATTAAGGAAACAATATACTAATCCAAAATGGAGTAGCTTTTACTTATGAAACAAATTTTTAGAATACATATATGTATAGAAAATAATTTCATTGATCCTGTATTAATTCAATGATTATCATCGTAGATTGGATTCACTTTCCTTTCAACGAAATCTTTATCCAGAGTTCACTCCCAAGACTATTATAGTTGAAAGAGTCCCTTACAGGAATAAGTTCAATCACAATTAATGTCACTATAAACTCATGATACATCCATATTTTCCCAAAACCATTGTTGGATTATTAATTCATGGACCACACATAACATAATTATAATCAGTCATATGTGTTCCATAGGACCATAAACTATTAATTATATCATAATATTTAGAAAAGATATCAATTATATAACAATATCATCATTTCATCATATCATAACCCATGTTAAAGAAACAAGTTTCATAGAATCATCCTTAAATCATCATCATCATAATCCATATGAGGAATGAATGTGGATGGTATCATTTGACCATATCCTACATAAACTATGAGAAAAAAAAATGACTCTATTATTGATATAAAAATAAATTAAAATACAACTGATACATTTCATAAAGAAAAAAGACATTCTAATTTTGAAATAAAAAAATAAAAAAATAAAAAATCCAAAATATTATGGAATTTTTTATAACCTTGGAAACATGTAAAGGATTATTCAAATCATTGAGAATTCACGATGGAAGAAAATATTGGTAATTTCATATATGTTAAAATAATAAATCTGTCCACATTTTCAATAAAAATTAAAAAATAATTCATTTAAAAAATTATATTATGATTCATTTTAAACTATTTTAAAATTCAGTCGTTGATGTGGAAGAAAGAGGATTTTCATGTGATAGAATAAATAAAATCGATTTTCTAAAAAAACATTACTTCAGATTCTTAACTTATCAAATAGAGGTAAATAGAGGGAAAAACTTAATCTCTAAAAATAAGTAGAAGAAAATAAAAATCATTGGGTTCTTTGGATATATTTCATGAAATGTAATCAATAATGTATTAATAAAAAATTACCTCGATAATCAATGATATTGTAACACAAATCCCCTACCATAAGATTGACTGAGCTGGGAAAAGATATTATAACATAAAAAAAATAAATTAAAATTTATTATATTTATATACTATCATCATTTAAGAAATTATATGAGCATATATTATTCACATACAACATTAAAAACACATTTTTTAACAATTCATTATCAAAGTCATTATTTATAGATATCAATTATTTATTTTGTTCTTAATAATTTCAGTTTGTTAGTTGTTTCCATGTGCATTGATCATGGTTTCACCATTTGAGGAATATTAATCCAAATATAAATATCATATATATTCATTATATATATTTAGAGTCATCCATAAATGGTAGATATAGAAAAATGAATTACACCATTCATGGAGATGATATGTCAAACATACAAATGAATGTTGTTTCCACTTTTTGATAGATGGAATGAAATAAAGATAAATAAAAATGTAAATTTTCTGAATCACTATTATAATTTATATATCATATATATTAATAAAGTTTATCCTTATTTAAATTTATGTGTAGAATAAATGAAACACGAACCAAATCGCTTTATAGAGGTGGTAATCTACATCTACACAAGAGTGACATTATGGATTTCCAAAAGATTGTAAATTAAGAATAAAGCTATGATATTATAACTATATAACCATAACGTTTCCATAAATATCATATATTAAAATTAAACTAATTATATAAACAATCCATTAAATATAGCGATGAAAAATTAATTATATCTTTATGTGGAGATTTTAGTCCGCTCATACACATGATAGTCACTTTCAAATTCCATTTGATGGAATACAAGATGGATATTAGTGGTCAATAATCACATTAATTTGTAAGTATATTTAACTTACCTAATTTTTTATTTTAGGATTATTATAATTGATTTAGATGAGGTAGAAGAAGATATAAATTGAAATAGGTCAGGTAAGATAAATAACTCTTCTTCAGTAACTCTCATTTAGATCCTTTCAGAAAGACCCATGAAATGTTATTTCATGAATATCATTATAAGATGCCATTATTTTCCATGTATATTCTTCTATGAGTTTTTCATTTACGTCTTGCTAGTCGAGTCTTGTTTGGAGACAAAAATACTTTATTGGGGAAATAACGTAATGTTATTAGATATACCATTGTTTGAATTAATGGATTCTGAATAAAGACATGATAAATGGGGTTTTGAGGGTTTCTCTATTTTGGAAGTCTTTGGTGGTGGTGGATTAGATCCTTTTATAGAATGTTTTCTAAAAACTATTAGTTGGGTGATTACACATAATATACATGTTACATGACATGTAACATCCTCTAGACACATGTTTTGGACAAGTAAATGGAATTACATCATTACATGTTATATAAACCATTCATGTAAAATAATAAATATATCAGGTTTTATATTAACATGATATGAATAGTTTTTTAGCATATTCCTCTAAGAAGTAATTAACTACATGTAAAAGAGTTACATGCTATATAATATCTCAAGAAACAACTCTAAAGGTGCCATAAAGATAATTTTTCACCAATCCATGGTAGAATTTATAATCTCAAACCATGGTAATCTTCCATGTGGAAATGGAGTTCCATCATCCTTTTTGGATGTCCTATTTCTATAAAAAAAATCCATGGAATGTTATTGGATTTTTTTCTCTTACTCTTTCGTTTTTCTCTATTAGGTTGGTTGAACTTTTGGACTATGATTGGGTTTGATGTTAATATCTATCTGAGTTGATCAATGATTCATATTATGATTAATTCCATTAATTTCTATTTTTCCCAATTTTGGTTTTTCTTTGATCAATAGTTAATGGTAGTGAATCTAAACCTTTTCCCAATGGTCTGTAAAGCTACAAATTATGTAAACTATTACAATTTCACCAACATACCACGGGTATAAATTAGTTAAATGATGAATTGGATTAATACATGGAATACATTTGAATCTAATTGTTATTGAAAAAGAATATCTCTACAATTAGGTTGAGGGAACCCTTGATTTCAAAGGAATTGATTAATGATTCGATGTGTGTTTATCATAATATGAGTTGTTAGTGTTTTCATGACATAGAATCAAGATGGGTTTTAATTATTATTTATATTATTGAAATTTCATTTGTTAATGAATAAATAATAAAAAAACGCGTAACTGAAATATAATTGGTATAATATCCCAAACCCATACATCTAGGTTCAATGATTAAAATGAAATATATTTGTTTTAAAAAAAATAACTATAAATACACATAGGATTTACATTTACAGAAATGTTTCTGATATAGGTTATATATAATTAGATTAAAAATATTACATTTCCACAAAATAGTAGAAAAATATAATTAAATAGAAAAGACGTTATATCATTATACCCTCATAAAAACTAACATCACAATTTAATTCTATTAATCATTTATGAAATTATTTTAAAACGTAGGGTGAGAATTTAATAATCATAGTAAGGGTATTTTAAAATGTTAATAAAATAATTTTTAACAATTAATTGGAATAAATAGATGTACATAGAAATTTATTTTCAGAACCATTTTATACTAAATAATAAATTTACAAACACTTCTTTTCTCTAAATCATTTTAATTGGAAGGATTGTTGGGATTCCTCTATTGAAAAAAATAAAAATTTATGTGTTATTTCAATTACTCACCAAACTAAAATAAAACCATAAGTCCCCTAGTCATCACTCATAGGGAATAATTTCCCCTTAAACTTATGGATTCACTCCACATAACAATAAATTCGTTATACTAATGCTAGTTTTTGAATACCCATTTGATGAATTTTTATTTCCCAATATTAACCTAATTTGTTTTTTCAAAAACATAGATATAAAATTATTTCTTTTAAAAGAATATAACTTTTCTTATAACATATCATAAAAATGTCATTAATAATTTATAATACAATTTTAGAACAATTCATTTCATAAATATGGATGTTATTATTTAAAATTAATAAATTAAATTCATAAAACAACAGATGAAAATTTGATCTAAAAGTGAGTATATTTTTTTTGTTAAAATAATCATAAAAAATAAATAATTACATTTAACACATAACATTATAAAAGAATAATTTCAAATAAAACATTTTTATGCTTGATGAAATCCCTGTTCTTGTTAATTTCCTAAGTGAACATTAAAATGTAAATTGAAATCTTGAATTTGTTATGAATGCAAGGTATGTAGATGTTATGCATAATTCATGTCCATGACTATATGAAAATGCGATATCCTTAATTTAAATATAAAATGATGAAAGGATGATTTTTCAATGCACATTATTGTAGATAAATTAAAATAAAATTGTAAACATGAAAATTTACTTATAAACATTATAATAAACATTTAATCCTGAAATATACATACATATATATATGAAATAGAATTTTTAATATGCATAATCAGAAAATAAATTCATGTTTAATAAAAACATTGGTAAATAAATATATCTATATTTTATAATAATTAATGCATTATTTTTATTTACATAAATATAATCCTTTCTAAAAGATCAAAATTAATTTCACTAAACCACCATGTATTATAACATGATTTTATGAATGATTCCATTCCAAATATATTCGATCATGTAACTAAATAATAAATCTCCAAATATATCACAAGTTATAAATTGATAAATATATATATGGCAGTCATAAATATATAAAAATAAATATTGGAGAATAGGAAAAATTATATGATACAATAGATTAATCATTAATTAAAACATAACATTCATATAAAATAAATTAAAATAAATAATTTGATTCCTTACATGATCTAAAAAACACATGTCAATTGTATTATTTATTTACTGTAGCTTTTTATACACTCTTATAATATATGGAATAATAAATGGACTTTAAAAATAGATTTTCATATAAAATTAAGTATTTTATATCCATACCTATCACAGATTACACAGTGAATAAAGAATTGGCTAAATCCATTTCAATAGATGATATTCATAAAGATATCAAATCATGGGCTTGTTCAATCTTGAGGTGAAATATGAGAATAAAAACACAGAAAATGAAAATATATATTGATTAATTCACTATTATCCAAAGAAAAATCATCACACAAGATGTGAAAATGTTAATAGATTCATTTTAAATCGACGAAAAAAATATATCTGAATCTATCAGTAAGAAATCAAGGATGTAAAAAAAGGAATTATTCTGTTAATAATATCAAATCAAAAACATAAAATAATGACCTAAAAAAGTTAAACATTAACATTTGGTGGACATCTAAAGTATATGTAAAAATGGTATACGATGTGCATAACAGAGATTGTCAAATGCTTCAAACAAATAAATCAACTAAAAACACTAAATCATTAAATCTTTTAAGAACAAACCACTCCTAACCATAACATCATACAATCCACATAGACGCAGCTTATACTCCTCATCGATACTCAGTTTACCTTGGTCAAAAATCCCATGAAGAATCAACCTAATCAGGCTCGGCTTCACCAAAGATCATCCAAGATTGAATATCTCGATGGGTTCTATCGCTACATGAATTGACGCCTTTGAAATACCTAATCATGGTTTCCTTAATTCATTTCTCCTCTTTTTTATCATGTTTATCATTTTGTCAATAGGTGAAATTATGAAATAATGTTATCATAAAATTTGTATAAAAATTATAACTATATGTAATATAATTTCAACATTTAATTAAAATAATTATAAAATATAATCCTAATTAATATCTAATAAAACAAAATTTTAAACAATAATTATTTTATAAATCAAATCATGATTAATAATATCAAAAAAAAATTATTATAATTTCACACACACACATAAATATATATCTCATTTTAAAAATTAAAATTTATAAAACCAAATAAATTATATTCAAAAAGAAGTATCAAAATTTTCAAATTAAATAACTATTTTCATAGTTATCATATATTGAAATATGAATATTAATAATGTGTATATTCATACCATAATTTAGTATTTATCGAAATAATTACAATAGCCAATATATATTTTTTATAAATTTATTCATTTAAAATATTTTTACAAATACTGGTTTGATAAAAATAAATTTTATTTTTCATATTATTTTTATAAAAATAATAAATATATTGATATTAAAATTTTCTCTAAAAATTAATTTGGAATCTATATAATTATCTACATGAATTACTATATAATTAACATCTGATCAAATTAATTTACTTATATAATTTAAATTTTTATTTTTCATAACAAAACTTATTTAAAAATATAAAAAACTCACTCATCAATATGGGATGATACATTATTTCTCCCTCAGAACAATTTCATCGTCATAATTCATTCATCAAGATATAGAAAATTATGAATTTCTATCTTCAAAATTAGCAAAACTAGAACTACTAAACTTCTATATGATACCGATTTCAAGGTAACATCTTATATTCAATAATATCTAGACCATTGATCTGACACGAACTGCAATCACCCAACCCCATGCTTCTAGGATCTGCACATAAAATGTAGGGTATTTCTTTTTTATAAAGAAAATTAAAAATACACATAGAATTAATATTTCGAGGAACTTTTCCTATATAGTTTCTATAAAATAATAAAAAAATATTACATTTTAAAAAAAAATTTAAAAATATTAACTAAACCAAAATGTCATCGGTTCGCTACATCCTCATAGAATCCCACATCGTAATAAAAATATACGAATCCAACACAAGATGATTTTAAAAAATAGGATGAGAATTTAATAATCCCAATAATGGGTTTTGAGAATGTTACTAAATAATTTTAAGATAATTCCTTTGAAAAAACATCTCTACTTAAAAATAAATTTTTATAAAATTTGTATACTAAATAAATAATATACAAAAATAATATTTTAAAAAAATAATTATTATTGTAGATTTCATTGGGAATCCACCACTAAAAAAATAATTTTGCAAAGTTCATTTTTGGTACTTGATAGACCATAGAAAAATCCATAATTCCACTAGTCATAATTCATATGGAACAAGCACCCATTAAGACTTATGGTCTCCCTCCCTATAACATTTTATTAATTATACAAGTGTTAGTTTTTAAAACAATTTTTATGGACATGACTTTCTCAATCCTAACCCAAAAACATTTCAAATATATATACATAAAATTATTTTATTTAAATTAAAACATCCTTTCATATAAAATGTCATCAAAATTTCCATTAGAATTTCTACATCCATTTTTAAGAAAATACTATGCTTAAAAATAGATGTTCTTAATTAATATTCATAAATAAAATGAATAATAAAATAAATACACATTTAATCTAAAAATGAATATATTAGTTTTCCTCCTACAAATAATCATAAACAATAAATATATATGTTTCTAACATAAACATTTGAAGGAAGCATTTTAAAAAAAACATTTTAATGCCGGAATAAATATAGGTTCTTAATTATTTTAGAAGTAAACCATAAAATTTAAGTTAAAATTGTGAATTTATTATGAACTCAAGGCATGTTTATGTTTTTCATAACACATGGCCATGAATATATGAAAATGTGACATCCTTAATTTTAATATAATATGATTCCATTCTTAATTTTCTATGTGTTCTCTTTTAGAAACATGACAATAAAATTATAAATTATATAATACAATTATAAACATGATAATAAACATTTCATCTTTATATATATATATATGAAATTGAATTATAATACTACTAATTCAAAAATAAATTCTCATTTAATCAAAATTCTTAAAAAAAATATCAATATTTAATAATAATCAAAATATTTTTTTGGTTAACATAAATATAATCATCTTCATATGAACATAAATATTTTAATGACACCACCATGTATTAAAACATGATTTGAATAATATTTCAGTTCAAAATAAATTTGAATATATAAATAAATAATAATTCTATTACTATACTCATTATATATATATATATATTACAACCATAATTAATTAAAAATATATAGTTAACAATAGGTTAAATTATATTTTTAAAAGATTTAACTTTAATTAAAACATAATTTTTATAAAATGTAAATTATAAAAATATAATATGATTCATTATAAGTTCTATAAACACAACCTAAAGAAATTTTTTTCTACTATTGATTGGTTCACACTCTCATTATCTATGGACTAATAATTGGATTTCCCAAATACATTTTTTTGTTGAATTAATGATTTTATAGCCATACCTATCACCACTTACACACCAAATAAAGAATTGGAAAATAAATTTATTTTCATTAGATTATCAAAGATCTAAAATCATTGACTTGATCATGTTTTCAATGCAGGACACGAATATAAAATGCAGACAACAAATAATCATATTGATACATTCACTATTATGTAAAGAAAAACCAGTTCAAAACTAGTGAAAACACTGAGAGATTCATTGTAAAATGACCAAAAAATGATATATAAACATGTCAGTAAGAAATCAATAGTCAAAAAACAATAAGACTTTTTTTTATAATCACAAAAAAAATACAAAAAATATCAAATAGACCTCAGAATAGGTAAATTAGAATAAAAGGAAGAAAAAAATGGATATGAGAAATATGGAATACGATGTGCGTAACTGAGATTTTCCAATGTTTCAAACAAAATAAGATACTATAAAACAAAAACTATCCTCAAGGATTATTGATGAATAGAAATCTATAATCCCTGATAGCATATTATCCATATCGATGTTGTTTATAAACCTCACTAGAACTTGATTAAGCTATGTCGAAACCCCCTTGCTGAATTGACCCTATCACACTCGGCATCAATGATTTTGTTTTCCATTCGAAGCTCCCTCCGGGATCCATTACTGTGCGACTCGACACCCACAACCCATTACAGCCGATTTCCCCAATTCATTTATTTTATTTTTCACATTTTTATAATGTTTTAAACACATGAAATTCATAAATTAAGTTATTATAAAATTTGGATAAAAATATAATGTGTCTAAAATATAATTTTATATTTTAATTAAAATAATTAAAATCTATAATATTAATCCAGAGTGTAATAAATTATAATCTAATGTAGTAACAATTTTGTAAATTTAATCTTAATTCAACATTTCAAATCTAATGAAATTAATTTCATATATATATATATATATATTGAAATATGAATATTAATAGTGAGTATTTGTACCGTAATTTTGTATTTATAAAAATAATTAAAATTATCAATATTTATTTTTTGAAGAAATTTATTCATGTAAAATATTTAATCAAATAACCTTTAGATAAAAAAATTATTAATTAAATTAATTTTATTTAAATAGAAATACATTCATATTAAAATATTCATTAAAAAAATATAATTACAAATAATTATTTTGAACACTATATAATTATATATATCCATTATTATATAATTAACTTATGATCAAAATATTTAAAATACATTATTTAAATTATTATTATTTTTGACAACATAGTTTATTTAGAATTTAAAAAAACTTGTCACTAATCATTATGGGATGTTACAAATAGAAATATTCATAATTATACATGGATCCTTATGATGTTATACTATCATATCATTGCTATTATTCCAATTGATTTGTGCTATAATGTGTAATAGTGGGATATGCCTATTTAAACACGATAGAATTCATATATAATAGGCATGGCCCTGATAGATGTTGTAATGCTAATATCGGTCTAGGCCTTGATACAAGCTATAATTATTGTACATCGGGATCATCTATGATACATGATATAATGGTTATACACATTTCATGGCCATGATTTACTACTTAAATGATTATATAGTGGGTTTCACATAGATTTGTGTGATTTATACCATGTAAATATGGTTATAATTGGCATGGTTGTAAGACATGCTTAAAAAACATTGACATGCTGCTAAAGTAGGATATGTTTTACCAAGGATATATGGTTATTGTTGGAATGATTATGATACATTCTTAGGGAGATTCCAGCGTGAAGCCAATGAAGATTAGATTTTTCCATGGATATACATTTTTGAATCATATGGTCATGATACATCCTCAACAACATTATATCATGGTTCCAATGTAGTATGATGTGGTTTAAATTTTATTATTTAAATAATTAATAAAAAGGTTTATTACATTATTTCATACACATATTATCGTACTGGTCATATTTTGATATGGTGGTGTCAACATAGTGGGTTATAATGAAACCTAATTTGGGACTCCATTTGGTACATGATAAGAGTAAATAGATGTTGGTTTGGACAATGGAAAAGGACCAAGTTTTTGATTATTTTTTATTATATATGATGTAGTTTGGAGATGAGACCGACATTGGGGCTTGAGACCTAGATCTTTTGAGTCCTTAATTGAGTCCTCTAGTTTATTATTTATCTTACTTATACCCTGAAATTTTGGTACATTCTAGCACAACATTACTTATTTTTTATTATTTTTTTTTACTATTCAACAACCCTTTATTTTATGGCTTTTTCATTGGGTTGTTTTTTTTCATTTTTTCACCACTATGCTATTTATTTTTGTAAAATTTTTCTTTACTTTTGTGACTCTATTAATTTTGGATATTTCCACCTCACTATATTTATCACACCCCACCTTCTAGTTTGGTGCATTTTTCATATATGGATGCGCACTTGAGTTCCTACAGAAAACCTGTTTAGACATATGAGGAAGATCTAGATTGTTGAATGTTACAAAGTGGTATTGTGGACACCGAGTTTTTTTATATTTATTTACTATTATTAAAGGTTGAGTGGATGGTATGATTTGTCTTGAATTTTAATGAGGTTTTCCATTGTACTAGAAAACCAATATATATGGAAAAATCAAAGTGCCCAGAGATGTATCATTGTTTAAAAAGTTTTATTTTTTCATTCAATGTTATTCACCCCATGTGATTCACATATTGTGTGAGGTTATTATTGTGTAATGTTATTCTTTCTTGAGATTTATACTCATGGCCTAGTATGCTGTGATATTAGTATTAATCCATTATGATAGGAATATAGGGATATATTAACATCAATTCTTCTTGTTAGAAATATATTAATTTCAAGTTTTATATACATGACTATATAAAATGTGGTATGAAATTCCTATTATATTTGAGAAATAGAATAAAATGAACTATTTTGTCATGCCAAAACACTTGTAATACATATTTAAGGAAACCCAGAGTCAGTGGTTCTCTATTGAAGTCACATACTGAGGTTCGCCTTATTGTTATATCCAGTGTTCTAAGGAGCGTTTTATTTTTGAAAAGGAAATAACTCCTCAAAATCATTGAGTTGAGAATTAGGTGAATAAAGAAATCACACTCTAGAAATAAGTGAATCTGAGCTTCCTGTAGTTGATGAGCATCGGATTGACTTTCATCTCTAGGAATGATTCTAATTGTCATACAATCAATGGAAGGTATTTGGTTTTATACCATTCCATCAATGTCGGAATTAATGAGAGAGTTAAAGATACAACATCCTTCTATATTCAACTAGGAGGGATACACCTTGACAATTGAGTTTAGGATGTAGTTAGTCTGAAACATTATTAATTATCTTTGACACCCATAGATATGATGGTGAATCCTTTTGCATATATTCCTCATGGACCTACCAAGAATTGGTTGGATATTCTCGAGAAAAATTTATAGAAAGATAATCCATATTTGATGTAATTACAGATAAAGTTCCATGTCTATTTATATCATGGGACAATGAGGGATTAGAAGGCCTATGAGTTCATGCACTTGAAAAATGTGGGTAGTGAAAGTGGATTAGTGTGGGAATTTGATTATAAGGACTCAGATGCTCCTCAAAAGACATGCTGTAGGAGTTCCAAAGGATATTCTGGTCGTGTTAGGGTTGTGGTAGCTAGTTTAAGAGTGGAAATATTGGGTACAAGTAACAACCCCATATAGATAGACTGAATCGTAGGTTTGATGGTCTATTCAGATACAAGTTATGCCGAAAAATCCATATAGTGTGCTTGTAATTAAATCAACTATTAGAGGTATGATTCCAAGATCATTTACCTTTTCTTTTATTTTTTATTATATATAAGAATCATATTATTTTTTATCTATTATTTTATTAAAAAAATTAAAAATGAATGTTGAAATAATAGATGGTTTCTAGACCATTGATACAACATTAGGATATTGGTTAAAGAATATAAAAAATTTCAAGGAATTTCATCTAGTGATGAGTGGTTACTGTTTCATTTTGGGTCTTTATGTGGGACATGCATGACTAATTCAGTGTAGATTGGGTTGTCTAATTTATCATGTAGTTGAAATTTCTCATAAAGACGGTGGAATGCTTCAGGTCCAGTGGTAGATCATTTTTAGTATTTTTTCTCAAATGATTTCAATGACACACGTCCCAAAAAGACATCAATTTCATGATCTCATTAGTATCAAGAGAAAATCCAGTTTATATCCAACCACATAGGATGTATCCAATTGGGCTTCAGGAGTTGAATGTTCATATGAATGAAATTTAATCTAAATGTTTGACATAGACTGGTAAAAATCCATTATATTCACTATTTATTTTAACTAAGTAAGATTATTAGTCATTCCCCTTATGTGTGAATTATCAGAGGATCTACTAGATGATGGTCAAGAACTGGTATCCTCGTCTATGAATTGGTAGTCTCTTTGAACAACTGAGAGGAGGTAAGACATTATCTATGATTATTTGATAACTGGAGACCACCACTTTCGGGTTAGAAAATTAGTCATTACTCAAAATAATTTTACATTAGTTATTGATTAGTGGATATCATAGTGAAGCAATTTTTTTTGAAAAACACAACCATGGTATTAACTTCCATGATGAATCAGATCACTTATCATTTACTAGATTGGTTTGCGGTGGTTTTTATCTATTACATCGTAGTGTACTATCAATTATTAGATGATAAACCCAAATATCAAGACATTATCTAGAGTAAACTGAGATAACATCAATTTTATTCTATGCTAACAAAATTTTATTTTTTGGATTGATAGAGTTCACTACATGGTTTTTTTCATCTTAGTGTCTAGAGTGTTAGTTAACCCAGATATTGTTACAACGATGGTATCTTAGAATCATCCTAAGAATGTCTTCAAAGGTAAAAGTATTCTTGGTTTAGCATGTTATTTTAGGATCATTATCTATATTTTCTCCCATATGAAAGAGATGGTGTCAAGAAGAATAAAAAGGAAATGATGTTTGGTTGGTATGATGCTTGAGAGAGAGAGATTTCGGAGATAATATGAAGGATGACCTCACCACCTATACTTACATTACCTTTTTCACGTAAATATTATATTGTGTACTTTGACAAATCCCTAGTAGGTCATGGAGTAGTTATGAATCTATAGGATTGAGTGGTTACTTATTAAACTAGAAAGATGAGACAATATGATATAAATTCACCTTCTTATGATTTTGAGTTTGTCGTAGTAGTACATGCCCTGACATTCCAGAGGAACTATATTAGGGGTGAGAGTGTTGTGGAAGACATAAAACATAAGATCCTTAACTAAAACATTTCTCGATGGGTCTTGAACCATTTATAGAGGAGGTAGGATGAGTATATGTAATCTCTTACCTTATTATTTTATCATAATTTGGGAAAGGGAAACATTATTTCCGATGAATTGATTAAAAATAAGTTTACAGAGGTAATATGAGAGTCTTGAGACATATATATGATTATAGAAATCATTTTAGGCATGCATCTTGTTGTTTAGTTGTCTTGAGGATGAGAAGATATAACTTCAAAATTTATTATAGTCATTATCTTGGAATGGATCTTGACAGAGTAGTTATCTTATCCGGTGGGCTTAGATGAATGAGATAGCTTATGTGATGGGGAGACCCCATCAGGATGGTCTCTTCATAGTGTAAAATATATTCTCTCTTTGTGGTTTAGTATGGCTTCTTATGGCCTTTTTCTTGGAGATGATGAGTGATTTTCAGGATTTTATATGGAAGATATAACTTGGTTCAAAAATTATTTATCATTTTCTACCTCGATAGTACTAATGGAAATTAATTAATAAAGAAGTGGAAGGTTTTTTGGAGATATGTTTCACTTTTATGTTGCTAAAGTCTGACCATTAGAGACTAGTTGTGCATTGATACCCTTTTACTATTTTTTTAGAAATGGAGTGATGCCAAAAAATATTTTGGGATAGGATTACCTAGGACAACCTATAATAATGATGATGCATTAGTGAATATGGATTAAAAAACGAATGTAACCCACTTCATTCTTATCATGGAAACCTTTACAGTTTTTGATATGGTTGGTCTTTATGTGCACATGGTAGTTGGGATGTACGATGTTTTGAGGAATGTAATTTGAGACAATGATCCTAATTTCACATCAATATCCTAGAAGGGTTTTTAGTAGGATAAGGGGTCACATGTCCTTTTGAGTATGACCTATCATCTTTAGACCACTAGTCAATCTGAGTAGACTATTCCAGTTTTAGTTTATATGATTTGAGAATATGTTTTTGATTTTAGTGGTTCATGGGAGCATCAAATGGAACTAATGGAGATTTCATGTAATAACAACATCTAGTAATCAACACAAAGGGAAATAATGAATTATTTGTATGAATGTCCATGTTGTTATCTTCTATTTTAGATGGTGGTATGTGAGTCAGTTCTTGTTTGGAAAAATCTTTTATAAGATATGTCTAAGATGGTTTTGTTTAATTGGAGGTGTTTAATGACCATGTTGAGAAGGAAGAAATGGTATAAATACCATCACAGGTAATCTATAGAGTTTGTGGTATGCCATCATGTTTTCCTTAGGGTGTCTCTTAGATTGAGGAAATGCTATTTCAGAAATAGGGAAAGTCAGTTCCATGGGTTATTAAACCACATGAGGTGCTGGATAATGTCAATCTAGTGGTATTCTGACAATCCCTCCAATAGATCTGCTGTTCCACGCATGATGTGTTACACATGTAGTATATTTAGTGATACTACTCATATACATTGTATGCGGTGGATATTGAAGACATTGAGATTTGTGTTGATGTTTCCTTTGATGATCATCCAATATATATTGTGGTCCATGGTTACATGTATCTTTGGGGTGGGGTGATTACATTATTTTGAGTACAATGGAATAATGAGTGTGTTTACAAGGAGTCCTGGTAGAGGGAGTCTAATATGTTAGTGCAGTGGAAAAACATTTTTGTTGCGACCACATAGTGAACATTGGAGCATCATAGGGACAGAATATTATATGGTGGTGAGATCTTAAGATAATTTAATTTTTTAGGTATTTCCTTCTTTGAGTTATTTAAATCCCCGGTGGATGAGTCTTGTTTGGAGATATGGATCCTTTGTTGGTGAAATTTTCCTAATGTTTTGGAATATTTTTTTTGAATTAAAGAATTCTGAATAAAAATTTATTAAATGGGTTTATGAGGGATTCCATGTTTTTTAAGGAATTGGAGGTGGTTCATTTCCTTTTATATAATGTTGGATGAAAACTATCTGTTGGGAGATTACATGACATGTACACATTACACGACATACACATTCTACTAGACACATTTCATGAAATTTTCGCATAATGTTTAAACAATTAAAATCCTATACTAAATCAACCATGATAAATATTAACCTAAGAAGACGGGTTTTTTTCCTAACCCTTTAAAAATAAAAATATGACATGTAAAATAGTCACACATCATTTAAAATAATGATAATAAATATTAAAGGCTATGGGTGAATGTTGTTTCATCAATCCACTTAATACTTTCTCCTCTCGACCCTTGCGTGTCTCCTAGGAAATTTTGGAGTTTCATCCTCTTTTTCAACAATTTCAGTTGTGCAGTCGATCCCTGATAAATCTTTGGCTTAGATTTTCACTTCTTCTCTTTCTTCATCTTCTGTTTATCACTTTTATGGTTGTGGAACCATTGGAATGTGTTTATGTTTTATGTTAATATTTATCTAATTAGATATAGGCTTTGTATCGCGATGTCCTTTAACTTCATTTCCAATATAATTAAATGTTGTATGTGTTTCATTGACATTTAGTTTAAGAAATGGGGTGAAACTCTTATCCCTATAGTCTGTTAAATTGTGAAGTATATAAAATATTTCAATTGTGCAATCCTAATGAGATCTTAAATTAAATTAATGATGTATTGGAATATTATGTGGAATCCCTTTGGAAAAAATTGATATTTAACCCACTTATATATATCGTTCGGGTGAGTGAACCACTAATTTCAAATGAATTTATTAATGGTATAATGTTTTTTTAGTATGGCATCAGTTTTGGGTGTTATCAGGATACATAATCATTATGGTTTGGATTGATTTTTGAAATGATTAGAATGTTTTTCATTTATGAAAAAAATTGATAAATTAACTATGTAATTAAAAGTTAAATGGTAATTTTCATAATTAACCATAGAACCATATGATTTGAGTTTATGATATCTTTATAGAAAAGAATGAAAATTCATGCTGTAATGGGTATATTCAATATTATTCAGAGTGAGACATGTTGATATTATTATATAATATGTTTGGAATAGATACTTGATTTAATACTTATGTTCTGGGTCTAGATGTAATATATTTTATAATGCTTATACGTATGGTGTATCCCTGATTCAAGCTATAATGCTTATACACTGGGATTTTCCCTAATTAATTTTTGAATAATTATATAGTGATTTCGAAATTTATTTGTGTGATTTATAATGTGGTCATATTATTATTGAATAAATGGTTTTTAGATATTCTCAGAGAAATTTTCACAATATCCCAGAGGAGGTAATGATTTAAAATTGATATATGGTTATGGTTGGAATGGTTTTGAGACATTATTTAAGACATTACAGAATGGAACTGAAGTAGTTTATGTTTTACCATGGATATATGGTAATCATTGACATGGTCATGAGACATTATTAGAGTTATTCTGGAAAATTGTTGAAACAAGATGATGTGGTATTAATTTGATTTTTTAATATATTAATACACCTATTTATTGAATTATTTCATCCATTAATTATTTGAATGGTTATGTTTATAAATTTTTGTGTCGAACAACTATGTAATACTCAAACCTTATATAGGATTCCATTTCTTACCCAAGAATATAACATTGATATAGTTTTGGACAAGGGAAATTGACCTTACTATTGATTGATGTGTGTTGGATGGACATGAGTTTAGAGATGGGCTGACATGGGGCTCTAGACCAATGAATATTTAGTAATTATTTGATTATTATTTTACTTTTTTTATTACTTAAAGAATGAAATTGAGTTTGATTATAGTACTAAATTGCATTATTACTGTATGAAAAACATTAATATTCAGTTGGATTTCATTCTTATAATTTTCAACTGTATTTATCTATTTCCATTATTTGAGTTACTCTAGTAGTTATTGTTATTTGTTTTTCATAATGCCTTGTAACTCTATTAATAGGGATTATAGTATCCCTAAAATACTAATCACACCCCATATCTATTCATATGCTTCCAGCATACGGGGATGCATGCTTGAGGTTCCATAACCAACCCATTCGACAACATGATAGAGAACCAGAATGAGGGATGTTATAAAGTGGTATTAAAGGAAACTTGGGTGACATTATGTTGGTTTAATATTTGGGAAATTTTGAAATGAGGGTAGGATTATTTGGGAATTGTTAATGATCTTGTGCATGATATTTTCTAGCCCATGTACTGGAGAAAATTTGAGTTCCCAAGGATGGATTTTTTATACTATATTATTGTTACAGTTGATGTTATTTTAGCATTATTGATTCACATGTGGTGAATGATTATTATTGTGTCATGTAATTATTTCATGATATTTATATCCATGGAACAGAGGGGCATGCGATTAGTATACATGCATCATGATGGACACATATTGATATATTGTCCCTGATTTTTCATGATAGTGAAATATTAGGTCCATGTGTTATGTACATGAATATATGAACTGTGGTATAAGATAACTATAATATCTGAGAAATGTAATGAAGTGATAATATATGTCAATAGTAAATAGTTATAATTCATATTTAAAGAAACTAGGACTTAGTGGTTATCTATTTTTATAACCAATTGAGGTTTTCTTTATTGTTATTGAATGTGTTCTTAAGACTGTGTAAGTTTTGTTGAGAAAATGGCTCCTAAAAATCGTTAATTTAAGCATCATGAGAGTTGAAAGAAGCATTCTATAATCAAATCATAATTTGAGATTCCAATATCTATTCATGATTATAATGATGTTTAGGTTTTTTCATAACTTTATAAGGTCCATGAAATCCATGGATCGAGTGGTTATTCATACCATGACATCGATGCTTGAGCTTTTTAGGGAGTTATACATATAGAATTTTCCAAAATTAACTGGGAAAAGATTCCCCCAAGGTGTTGTGTTATGGATCAATTCATTCTATATTATATTTAAATATATCAGGACACACATAGATATATGAGTAAAATGTGTTAGAAACATATTTGTGGACTATCCAAGTGTTTCAATAATATTGTAGAGAAGTTTGGAAATTTTATTATCCCAATTGGAAGGACTTCAAGAACATTTACCTGATATGTTAATATCCCACGATGTCAATGGATGAGAAGGATCATGTGATCATGCACATGACATTAGAGGGAATTCAAGGGATAGATTATGTTGAAAATTAATCAAACTATAGTGCTTTACACCATCTTTTATAGCTATTGAGATATCCATGGAATGATTTTGTCAGGATGGTCTTCACTATAAAATTTGGTCATAGGTATTCTTTTTTTAGCTAAGATGTTATGTGGAAGTGATAAATTAATAAATAATCTTTAAAGGGAAAAAAAGAGACGCCCAGATCTGTGGGAAATCTATTTTAGCAGAAAGAACTGTGTTCTCTTCTATTGGTGGAAAGGAGTGACACTATAAATTTTTTTCCAATGAAACAATAGTTAGATAAGTATCAGTAGTGGGTAGCTGTCTCAATATCATATTCAATTTCATTGTTATCTATGTGGAAAAATTTTACCCATACAAGCTCAATGTCCATACCCTGCTTTGGATTTTCATTCTTGTAGTTGAATCATCCACCTATAGAATTTTTGAAGGGGAATGAAGTGGTAGAGTAGTAGAAGGGGATCAATAAAGGTACTGTATCTATAAAGGACTCAACTACTCTTCACTAGATAGGTAGAATTTGATCCACATGATTGTTTGGTCTTGTTAGTGGATGCAGTACCCTAGTATAAGAATAATAGTACCATTCAATGTGAACATGTAAGGTGTGTCAAGTTAGAGACCACGGTATAATGGTTAGACAGATACACATTATATAGACTAATCCTCATAGAATTGATGTAAGACCATCAACTTTCAGAGATACAATTCTTGTATCATTTACCCTTTATTGTGTTTTTTTGATAACGGATAATAAAATTATTCTTTATCTCCTATTTTTTAAAATGGTTTGGGCATGGATGTGAAAATATTAGATGATGTTTTGATCATTGATAGATAGTTGGGAGTGATATCAGAGAATATTCAATGATTTATGGTGTGTTCTATAGAGATTAGTGGTTTTCATTTCTTTAAAAAAAAAATGGATGTAAATGATAGGCTTTGATTTTTATAATGTGGATTTTCTTGGTATATACAAGGATTATATAAACTATTTCCAGAGAAAAGTTACCTTCTTATCTCTAGAAGGAGGCCTCTATTCTAACCATGGTGAGTGGGATCTTTAGTGTGGTTATCTAGGACTAATTCAGTGAAGATTAAATTCTATCATAGGTCATATTACCATCCATACTCAAGATGATGGTGGAATACATTAGTATTATTCTACTGTAGTGGTAGACCATTTTCTAGATGATTCTCATGATTATTTTTATAAATTACCACATGAGTGAGTGATAATTTTCATGATAAAATTAGTACTGGGAGTAGAGACAGTTATATCATTACCTAAAGAATGGAACAAATAGAGAATTATGTGTTGAATTTTAGGATGGAATATATGGGAGATAAATGTTTAATATGACCTATTACATCTCCATGGGGGGTCAGTTATTTTTTAAAATATGGATAATGAAGCTTTGTGATTATGTGTGGATTATTGTATCTTGAATAAAATAACAGTCAATAACTAAAATCCTCTTCTACACGTTGATAATATATTTGAACAGGTTATAGGTTCTATGATATTCACTATAATTAATTTTATATATTGATACAACCAGTTGATGGTGAGAATATTGGGATTACCTCAAACAACTTTTAGGGGTAGGTATGGATTATATGAGTTTTTAGTGATGTCATTGGGTTTGACTAACTCACTGATGCTATCATGGCCTTGATGAATCAGATATTCCATTTTTTAATGGATTTGTTTAGGGTAGAATTTTTCAATTTAAACATAGTTCAATCTAAGTTTGCAACGATTGATAAAAAGAATCTTCACATCATCCTGATTACATTGATATATCATGATCTTTTCACCTAGAAAAAAATAAAGTGATGGATTGATAAAGAGAAGTTCTTATGGCTTGTCATCTTAGATCCTAGAGTGTAAGGGGACCCAGAGAAATTTGGATCCATGACATCACGTAATAATCCTCGTAATTTCTTCAATGTGCATAGGTTTATGGGTTTTGCAGGTTATTATTGGTTTTATGTCTAAAACCTCTCCCATCATCTAGCACTGATGTCAAGGATGACCAAGAAGTGAGTGATGTTTGTTTGTATGTATGCATTCCAAATATATTTTCAGGGGAATAAGGTAGGATGAACTCAGCACCTATCCCCACATTACCTATGTTGCGTAATGAATATACTATGTACTATAGAATATTCAGAGTTCGACTCCGAGTAGTTATGATGAAAGGGGATTGAGTGGTTTTTTATGGATCTTGAAAGCTAAGAATATACTAGATAAATTATCCTAATTTGGATTTGGAGTTATTAGAAGTGGTATATTCCAAAAAATGAGAGATCCATTTCCTCAATGGTAAGTGGTTTTTAGTATACAATGACCACATGAGCCTCTTGAAAATCACTACACATTAGGACTTGATACTTCTGTAGAGGAGGTGGGTTGATTATCTATATTCTTTCATATTAATGTGGATGCATACAATAATAAAGGGAAATTTAATTGATGATTAACTGAGAATTAAATCATTGTAATAGAAATTAAATAGTATTTCAATGAGTGTTTTATGATTAATCTCTTTAAAGACATGCATCAAGATGTTCATTATCCCATCGTCGAGTAACTCTTACTTCGACATATATTATACCCATTCTTTTGGTTAGGATCAAGACACCTAAGTTATCTGATTCAGATTTCATAGTTATAATATCTTTATAATATATTTGGTTGAAACATTCATAATGGTCTCTTCAAAGTTGTAATTATTATTTTTCCATGGATGGATATTTGATTATGTGGGCTTGCGTGAGGATTTGATGAGAGAGTTTCATGATTCTACCTGGGCCGTACATCTTGTATTAAAAATATGTATCAAATTATCAAAATATATTAATGATTTTTAGTAATGAAAAATATGTAGTAGGAGTTGTAGATAGATATTCTAGTTTTCATTAGGTGAAATATAAGCATTATTGTCCAGGAATTATTTTTTAGCCTTTGACCATTCCTATGTGGAATTAGATTTATGACACTATGGATTTAATGATAGGATTGCATAGGAAAAACCAAATGAATGACGATTTAGGTCTGATTTTGGATCGATTAAAAAAATTATACAACTTATATTATTTTAGGGAAATTGTCATTGTTGATGATCGAGGTGGTCTTTATGTGTGTTAGGTAGTTTTACTTCATGGTTTATGAAGGAGTATCATTTATGGAATGTATTCTCATTTATCATTGAAATAATGGAATGGGCTATAGAAGTATTTGTGATACTAGTATTATTTATGAAAAACCAATCATCCGTTGATTGAAATTAAATATTAGTGGAAATTTCAGGTTCTAAAGTACATATTACAAGACTGCATTTTGGATTTTAGTTATTCATGGGAGAAATATGCGGAACCCGTGTTGTTTTCATACAATAACATCATACATGAACAATCTATATAGAATATTATAAGGGATTGAATAGAAGGACATTCCATTTTCCCCTTTTTTGGTTGGAGTTATGTGAGTCAGTTCTTGTTGGGCCTACTCTCAAGTATGACATTTCTTAGTAGTTCTAGTTGATCAGGAGGCTGTTGGTAACATACAGAGAAGCCACAAATCATATGATACCGAGATGATTTTACCACTATAGTTTTTGTTTCACAATCATTTTTTCTTCTCAGTGTTTCCTAGTATGGTACAACTATGTATCAAGAAACTGGGAAAGCTAACACCTTGGTTTATCAAGCCAATTGAGATAGTGGATAGGGTTGGTCCAGTGGTGTATCGATTATGCCTCCCTTATTGTGTTTTTCTATACATGACATGGTTTGTGTGTCACATGTTCAAATATATTATAGATATAATTCTCATGTAGTTTATGTCGAGGGAAGGGAGATCTTTAAAAATTCATCCTTTGAAGATCATAGGGTAAAAATTATGGATAGTAGTGAGAACAATCTTTAGGGTAGAGAGATTCCTTTGGTTCGAGTGTCGTGGAAGCATGTGCATGTTCAAGAGGAGACTTAGGAGAGGGAGTGTGATATGAAAGAAAAATGGACATAAATTTCCATCAAGACCCTATAGTGATTCTTATAGCATCTTGTGGATTATTTATTATATAGTTCGGAGGTTGTAAGAACACATCTTTCTCAAGGATTTTTCTTCTTTGAGTTTTTCATTTATTCCATGGTGGTTGAGTCTTATTCAAAGATGGCGATACATTTTTGGGTAAAATAAACTTATGTTTAGGTATACGTCATTTTTTGAGTTAATATATTCTATATATAAAAGTATTAAAATTATCTAGGAGGGATTTCTATTATTCGAAGTATTTGGAGATAGTTCGAGCCCTTTTATAGAATGTTAGATTAAAACTATTTACAAAACGATCATACATTGTGTACATGTTAGATGATATGTATCATTCATCAGACACAAGTTGTGAAATAGTAAAGTGTGTGAAATTGCTACACATCATGGATAATATACAAAATTGTGAGAAATGATCTGGATAAACAAAAGCCTAAGGAGATGATCTGTTTAGTTTATTCCTCAAAAAAAATAAATACATGATGTGTAATAGAGTTTCACACCATATAATATATTGAGGTGAAATTTTTATGTAATATTCTAGATGATTTTACTTTAATACACTACATCCTTCCTCCTCTCGACCATAATATATCTTCTAGTCGATTTTGGAGTTCCATCCACTTTTTAAAAATCTTGTTTCTATCATCGATCCCTAATATATATTTGGAGTCCATTTTCTCTTCCTCTTCTATTGTTATCTATTAGGGAGTGGAATATTTGGACCCTGTTTTCATTTTATGTAGATATTTATTTGATTTTATCTTATATTAATCTCATGATATTATGTGCCTTCATTTCCATTTTTCTTATCATGTTTTAGTGTTAATTTGATCACCAGTTTTTGGTAGGTGTATAATCCAGAACCATATTGTTTATTAGTTGAAAAGTATGTACAATATTTTTATATATCCAAAATAACATAATAAAAAATTATTTAAATAATTAAATGGATTTTTCATTTTAATTCATTTGGATCAAATTGTTATTAACCTTGATTTTGGCTACTGTATGGGTGAGTAAACCCCTGATTTCAAATGAATTGATTAATGGTTTTATGTGTGTTCAGAATAACATGAGTTGTGGGTGTTTTGTTGATATATATTTTCCATGTCCTGGATTGATATTTAAAATCACTAACATGCCATGGGTTTAATACCAAATGATAAATGAAATGTTTTATTGAATGTAAAATAATAATTTTCATAATTAACCATCGAGAATTAAGATGTGATATTGTGATATCTTTGATAGTATTCCTAGTGATTTTTCTACTAATGTGTACATAGATGGATATTCCTAGTGATACATATAATAATTCATATATACCAGTCTTAGACCTAATATATTCTATAATGCTTATATATCGGGCTTGGACGAGATACATGCAGTAATTCTTATACACTGAGATGAACCCTGTTACATGTTCTAATTCTTATACACTAGGAATAACCTAGACTTAATTCTGAAATACTTATATTGTGGGTTTGAACCATATTTATATAATTTATACCATTGGAATATGGTTACAGTTTGATTTTTTGGGAGACATGCTCAGATACATTCCAACATGGCACCAAAGAAGGTTATGTTCTACCATGAATATATTCTTATAGTTGACATGGTTTAGAGACATTCATAGAGACATTTCCGAATGATGTTGAAGATGGTAATGATTTAGCATGAGTATATGCTTATGGATAGCATGGTAATCAGACATACTAAGAGATATTTATGAATCATGACAAACATGGTTGATGTAATCTTTATTTAATTGTTTAATTAATTAATACAAATGTTTATTGAATTATTCTATGAACTTATTATCAGAACTATTATTTTTAGACATGGTGGTGTCATCCTAATGAGTTATACTCACACCTAATTTGGGCCACCATTTGGTAACAGATAAGATTACATGGATGTGGTTTGGACCAAGGCAAAGGAACTTACTATTGATTATTGTGTACTGGATGTGATGCTTTTTAGATATGGAACCAAAATATTGCTCAAGACTGTGTATTTTTTTTCTTTATTTAATTATGTAATTATTTTATTTTCATTACTTCTATCAAGAAAATTAGATACATTCTAGAACAATATAACATCATTAATTTATTATTTATCATATTATTTAGTTGTCTTTCAATATAGGTGTTTTTGTTATATTGTTTTGATTCAACAATTTCTTCTACTCTGCTATTTATGTCTATATAATTTTTCTTCTATGTTGTAACTCTATAAGTAGGGTTATAGTCTACCCACAATACATATCACACCCCATCTTCTATTAGCCACACTCTGGAATTTTGGGAGGCACACTTTAGGTCACGTAACAATCCTACTCTTCCATTTGAGAGAGCACCAGATTGAGATAATTTACAAACATCACCTAAAATTAATGTATAAGGTCATAAGAAGATAAATATTTAGGGGTTTTTTGAAAAAGATGGATAAAATTGGTGTAAACAAGAGGAATGAAGAGTGTTCTATTTTATATAGGGTAGAGGACACACTATACATTTCATAAAGTAGAAAATATAATAAATTCATACCCATGAAAAATCATTTCAAAGGGATATAGATATTAATTTTTTATTATAAATGGTTGAAACAAGTCTCAAAAATAATATTCAGAAAAGTTTAATTTATAAACAAAAATTTATTTTTTTGTTTAACAACTCGATAAACCCTTTTATCATTCATTGTAGAAAATAAAATTTAACATTTTTACTATTTAATTTGAACCAATCTATGTAGAACAAATTACATAAAATTAACTATTCTAATTCAAAATAAAGAATCTATATTATGATATTTAGTTCATTTAAGTTGAATAATTTAATTTAAAATTACAGCCCCAAAATATGACATACATATGTTTTCCTAAAAAAGATTTTCTTAAGTATAAAAATTTCTTATAAGAAAAATGAATATAAAAAATAATCAAACAACACAAATTGGATTATTTAGAATATAATTTATTTAATGGAATATTGAAATCATTTCTAATGAAATTGAACCCTGTAAATTCATTAAACGGAAAGGTATTTTCTAATAAAAAAATTATTTCTCAATATTCATTGGACAATAAATATTTTCCATGAATTATAAACATTTAATTCTAAGATAGATTCAAAATTATAATTCCAAAAATTAATTTCATTTTATAAAAAAAATTTAAAAAATTTAAACAAATAATTTTATTAATTTTTTCTTAAAATGAAATAAAAATAATATTTGAGTGGAAATTTATTTTAAAGCATATAAAGACTTTAATAAATATGTAGAAAATATTTCTCAATATATTCTATTTATATTATCACGTTTAATATAATTTTTAAAATTTATTCATTCATATTTATTCCATAAATTTAACATAAAAATGATTATGGTATACTATATTACTATTCATTTATACTCAGGGCTATGTGATTAACATGCTATTAATGAAATTAAATATATTTGAGGATAAATATTTCATAAAATCTTAACATGTTGCATTATCAACACATGAATATTACTTTAACCTAAATATCAATAAACATAATATGATAAAACCATGATATATATTGTTCATCACATCCTTGAATCCCCATGTAACTTCTTCGAATTTTGTATTCCTATAGAGAACATTAAACATCAAAGTATTCATGTTGCATAGAACTTTATCTTTATGACCAAATATTAATATTAGACTTTAATAAAAGGAAAGATATTTCTCCTTTAGAATGTCCTTTGATATCAGAATTTTGATAGGTTGGGTATGTGATTCCTCTTAAGGATACATGGTATAGATAATTATCTTTTGAGAGGTTTTGTATAAATTCCAAGAGATAAGCTACCTTACCATCTTGATCAAGAATCTAGATGGGGAAATATACCAAGGGTTCAGAAATAACATCTTTTTAAATCTCATAACCTTCTCCCATGGAAACATTAATAGAAATACATTCTCCCCAATTTCAAATTCAAGATTTCACCGATGATTATCAGCCTAACATTTATTTCAACTCTAATATACATTAGTGTGTTTCAAAATTGATATGACATTCCATTCCATTTTATTTGGTTGATCAGGACCCAATACATTTATTTATATAAAATCATATAAAAACATTGCATGTATACACATATTTCAAAATTGGTCTTCACAATGAGCTATTTGAATGCTTGAGTGAATTATATTTTTGTAAGAAAGCACCTCTAGTCCAAGGTGTTGATCCCAACAACATTTAAAATCGATAAGACAAGACTTCAATATTACCACTAGGGGTTGAATAGTTGTCTTACACACTCTATCTATCTATGGATGAAAAGTATAACTAAAACAAAACACTAAATCTAGATCTTTCCGATGACATCACCAGAACATTTAAATAATACTTAGATCTTGATTAGATATAATAAAATGTGGTAATACACGAAACCTTACAAATTTTATAATATATAATATGAAAATATAATTAAGAGAGAAATTTTATGTGATAGTAATGAAGTGTTATAAATCTGAAATGAAATATAATACAACCCAAATATCATCATGGCCTTTTGACATTATGGGGACTTCCATGAAAGAATCCATAGTGATATTTTCCTATTTTTATTCCAATATTGGAAATGGAATTGGGATACCCATATATTATATCTATCATCCCAAACTTATTTTCATACCAATAAACAAGACACATAAATTGATATATATATTTATTTATATAGTCCAACTAGAAATACTTTTTTGAAATCTCGATATATATTCTTACTTTTAGGATGATTGGTAAATAATGAACTATGATATTTGCTTGAAAATCATTCATTAAATCTAATAAAGGTAGAATACATTCAACGCCACAAAAACTTATTACTCATTAAATATTAAATTTTAACTCAGGTACACTTCTCAGGTTATTTTAAAACTCCAAAATTTCTTTTTATGCCACTTTAATCATTACTATGATTCATCGTTGAATAATCATATGAGAGATAATATGTATACCCATCCAACAACATTTCCAGATCCATCCATTAAACATCCCTAAATATTTGACCATTTTTTATCCTCACTATATATAAGAGAATTGTATCCTTTCTTCTCAAAGAATCAACCCCTTCTTAACATTCATAGGGTGGTAATGTATTGAGCTATCATAATATCTAATAAAATCCAACCATATTCTTCGAAACATATTCAACTATTTCTTATTGAAAATATACATTAATTTTTTTCAGTATATATATCACTTGTTGATTCAAAATGATATTGAATAAAAATATTTAATTCAAAAATTACCACATCTATCTATAAATCTTTAGTTACTGAATTTTTTTAATGAACCATTAATTTTCATAATGCATAAGATATAACTGTATCATTATAACTATGAATTAATCCTATTCTCTTCATTAATGAAAAAATAATGATCATAATAATTTCAACACTATTGGGTAGTAAAAGTAGAGGATCACTAAATAAACTTCAATTAAATTCATTGATTTGTTTTTTAGACTTACCTTTTCAAATGATTTCTTCTCCCTTCCGAGTTGATATGGTTAGTGGATTAGATAGCTTTGGGAAACATTTCAAAAAGAATCGATAATATATAGTCAGATAAAAAAACAATTTATAATAGTCATAGTGGTTTGACATAGATAACATTAAAAAACATTTATATTTGATGGATAGAAAATATAAAATATATTAAGATTATAAGACAAAAAATGAATCATTTTGTAGCCAAAATTCACACAAGGTAAAATTTCTTATAGATTATCCTTCCATAAATACTTCAATGTAATACTCAATTATTCTTTGAATAAGATTTAATATCATAGAAAAATACTTCTCCAAAATTAGTGAGGCAATTTATAAATTTTATATTCATTAAGCCCAAGAGTGAATTGAGGGAATTGTTATGACCAAATGGAATCACTATAAATTCACATTTTCCCTTCCTTGTTCAGAATATTTCCAAGGGTCTATCTCCATTATTTACGTTTAGTTTATTATATCCATAATCAATGTAAATTATTAAATGAATTTATATCCACATAGATGATGGAAATAGTAATAAATATGGGGTCAGAGGATACTTATTATTGACTATGATATTTTTATGTTCCTGATAATCAATGTAGAGTCACATTGATCCAGAATTATTCAAAAAAATGTTCACTCTATGGTGAAACATATGTCCGAATAAAACTCTTTTGATGATTCTACATGATTTTATCCTTCAATTAATACAAATCAATAGGGATAATTATATATTACATTTTTTAAATGAGTGTAGTACTAGGTTTGAGCTCTATTAAAGGGTCAACATTATGACTTGGTGGAAGACTATGGAACATTAATAAGAATAAATCAACCAACTTTTATACAATAGATTTATCATTGATGTTCAATTTATCCCATACCATCAAACATAAACTCCACTTTTGAATAAGAATCAACTCTTATATAATAGATTTAATTTCAATCAAAATTTCATATTTTTCATTAAATAGACTAATTCCTATAGGTTGGTTAAAAATATGAAACATAACATACCTTCCTCGACATCTATGTAATGTATATGTAAATAAATCCAATTCATTCCTAAATAACATCAAATTAAAGTAGAGAGAAAATAATTAATTATTTCTTCTAGAGTGGATATTACGTATATATTTCTCCACTTCATTGGCCACATCATCTATTGCTATGGAATGATATTTAACTATTAATTTTGGATTAATATGTCCTTAATTTACATTCAAATATTCAATAATTTCAATTTAGTACTTGTTACAATAATTACTATCTTCCAGGAATCTGAAACAATAGAGTGTGGGTGGTTTATTCTATGGTTAATTTCTTAACCATTATCTAACATGTTCATCTCATCACATCGTCATTTGATTTCTTAAAGAAAAGGATTTGAAAACAAAAAAATTTACTACTTCCACTATAAAAATTTCCTCTAGGATTACTTCCACAATTTTAGCATTATGTAATGTTCATATTCTTTTACCCATGGTTTTTTGAATTTCTATTGAATTCCATCATTCTTTTTTATGAAAACATTGAGATTTTTGGGTAACTCTAAATTTTATTTCAACTATAAAAACATATTTAACCGCTTATTCATATCTTTTAATGTAACATATGGATAATTATAATTTTATTATTGTTTTTAATCTACTGATCAATCAATGAAGCATAATTATAGGTTTAATGATAATAAAAGAAGTCGACCTCACATGTTTTGCAAGTTTTTTTCATGTGTACTAATACATTCATCATCCTTCTAATTTAAATAAATTAATTAATTATATATATTCATATTTTGATTAAAATGAATTTAATTATTTGAAAATAAACTCTTAATCACATACCACTCCCTAGAGTTAATTTCTTACCATAACATCATGTTCTGGATAAGATCCCATAGTTGATCTTCATAGCCTTCAAAATGATATACTTATAATGTATCACTTCCATTTTCTAAACCATGGAGAATTGAAAATGAAAATTACAAGGTATAGATCAATTAATTTTTAATTGGTTTATTATTTGAACCAATAAAATACGTTTGATGTTTCCTTATGAAAGACAAAATGGAATTTTTTTCCATCCATGTTTCATATGGAATATCAATATAATTATACCCGTATAAATATTAATTATTATAATTATTATAATTATATAGAAATTACTTATTAATTATGTAAATAGTAAAGAATTTTATTTAGAAGTATATATTAAATTTTTAAATGATTATGGCATCTATTAATGGCTCACACTTCTTTCTTCAATAAAGTGAATTTAAAATTCAAATTATAAAAAATTGAATAGTTTCCCTTGCATGCTCTATAAGAGTGTTCACAAGAATATTAATGTTGTTTATTATGGGTTTTTAGTGTCGTATTACTTTCTCAAACATGTTGCATTGTATATAATATTTTAAACATATAAATTATTTTTGTGATAAAGGCATGAAATTATTTCATAAATATTTTTTAATGAAATTATGAATTGCTTGAGGGAGCGTGAAATTCAATGAGATTTGATTATAAACTATTTTAATTGAAAATAAAAATATTATGTTAGTATTATATAATTAGTTTGATAGAATACGTTCAACATTGGTTTGAGGACATTCATGAATTAGTTTTGTGATACCCCATGGAAATCAGTAACTGATCTTGGATAGATTTGTTTACTTGATAAATTTCTTATAGAGAGAACATTGTTCTCTTGAAACTAATATAATTACTTCTTTCTTAGTTTTATATAATTCTTAAATATTTATATTATTCTATGATAATTTGTTTTATTATGTTATAATACCAATAAGTGGTTGAATTTGGGTTATAGTTCCCCATATAAAATATAAATGTGGGTTGTACATAACCGTTAAAAGGTATATATTTCAATGGTACCATAGTCTGATAAAGATAGTTTAATTTATTCGTACAATATAAATTGAAGATTGTGGTTTGTGACTATATGTGAAAATATATAGTGATAATTTGTACCTCCAGGGTTTAAAAAATCAGTTTTAACAAGTTGAGACACCTTTCAAAAGTCATAGTTTCCATACATGGTGGGTTTAATTTCTATTTTTACATCTGGGAGAAGTGAAGTGTAGTGCTGGATAATTTATTTCCAATATAACATAACAATCATGGTATTGATAGTATTTATAATTACATAGAATTAATTATAAAACATGATAATAAATTAATAAATATTTTTAATGATGTTAATTCACCCATATTGACCATTTGACCATTATCATATTGGGACATAACAATTAGTATTTTGCTTTGACCCTTAAAAAAGGTATATTAATATTTATCAATGCTAATCATTTAATAACATAAAAATAAATTGAAAAATAATTTGTAGACAATAGGGAAAAATGATGAAATTGGATGGGAACCCCAAAGAACTCCATTTTTTGTTGGAACCAAATATGGTTATTGGAAGTCTCGCATTAAATATTTTTTTATGAGATTTAACATTAACAGTAGGAAAAACATTGTTATACCATTAAAAATAGATAATTTTTACCTATAATTGTTTACAACTAAAGATGATGTTATATATGTTTTGAAATAAAAGGTATTTTTATTATACTGTGTAATTATTATAAATGTATTCATCAATATATTTTAATATAAATCAACTCCCAAAATATGGAATATTTATAAGCTTATTATTTTACTTTAGATTTGATTATAAGAACCAATATGGGTATATTATTATTTGAGTATCAAGAGTATATAATATGATTTAGTGAAACATTTAAATAATTATTCATAGATTTATTGGTATAGAAAACGAAACTACTGGTAAGGGAGATAAATTAGGGAATTCTGTATATATGGAAATAGATTGAACATATTTACAATAAAATATCAAGAAAAGGTGTCTATTTAAAAAATGAAAAATATATCTGATTATAAATTATTTGAGTTTATTAGATCATAATACAAATATGTATTATAATTGAAAAATATTTATCAATAAACATTTTTTGATAGGAAATTAATTTATTTTAAATTAAATTTTAATACTTACTATTTAGACGCAGATCTATAGTTAAGTGAATGAAACCATACTTATCATTTATAAAATTAAAGAAATAATAATAATAATGTTCTATTATAATGATTCAGAATGTATCATCCCAAACATGAAAATATGGATAAGAAAATAGGTAATGATATTTCAAATAATTATTAAAAAATTACCTATTTTGAGTTAAAAAAATAGATGGATCATCAATCATATTTTAATGATACCTAATAATGAAAGGAACAAGATAGAATAGAATATAGTATAAAGGAATAGATTTATGATGGTTGGGGTTGGAATTGAAAATTATATTCTAGTGACGATGCTATCTTTAAAGGGATCTCATCCTTTATGGTTTTTCCCATCACCACCTGCCTCTTTTCCACCTCTGGTCAGCATGGAATTCCTCCTTGGTGTTGGATTACCAGCTTGTGGTGGTGAAACATTCGCGAAGAATTCATGTGACCTCCTAGATAGAACTGTATTTTCACTTTTCATCGATGTTGTCCTTCTTCATGCCTCACTCCCCATTCGTGGGATAGGGTTTCTTCTGGCAGCGTGGGGATGGACCAGTGGCCGAGGTCCATTCTCCATGACTTAGGGTTACTGCCTCTCATCCAGTGTTTATTTCCGTTGTCCATTATGGTTCTTTTCTTATAGGTGATGGGATTTTCATTCTGGTCTGCGGTGGGGTACTTTTTCGACGATCTGTGGAGCTTGGGTGGCTGGTGACATTGTGATGTTTCATGATCATTAATTTCTTCTTCCATAATTTGTTTTCAGATTTGGTTCATACTATTCATGTGTTGGCTTTTGTTCTTCAATTTTTTGAGAATCCTGCAATGGTTTCTGGTTTTCCACAAGGACTGGTACGATTGGTGATGTCTTCATGGGCTTTGTTGGCTTGGTTGCAGTTTAGTGTTGGTGTTTGAATATGTCATTCTTTTTGGGAAGATTCTGCTACTTTTGTTAAGGCTACATTACTGTGTTCGTATATGAATTATGTTGGACAAAAGATAAAGAATGTGTAATTAGAATTCATCAAGAATGATGGTGCTCTAATTCTTGGGAGGTTGTCTGTAAGAATTGAATTTCTTTGGTTCCATGATTTGTGCTGAAGATGTTGCATTTTTATATTAAATTTTTGGGTTTTTCCACAACCAACACACTACATGGGTCTAATTCAGATGATGTATATTGTAGGAATATTTCACATTTCATACCATTCATATTTGTAAGTTCGTGAGGGTATGGCTCTGCCATTTGTACCAGGCCCATGCAACTCTGCACGGGACCACTAGCAGAGTGGTCTTTCAATAGTGAAAGATTATCATCACTTTGTATTCACAAGAAAGGGTTAGATCCTGTAATCGTGTTTTGGGTTGTCGTATTCATGGTTTTTTTCTTTTTTGTAATGGTTGTGTGGTTTCTCGCATTTTCCACAAAAGTGTTGAAGTGCATTGTGTTGCATTTGTTGTCAATAAGGCATGAAGTTGTCGTGGAATGAATGGATGTCAAGGAGTCAAGATGTGAATGTCAAAGGATGTGATGGTGATGGTGATGTAGGAGAATGGCCATGGTACTAAGAGGCATGTCACTTAGGAGATTCACTAAGTGGCATAGGAGATGTGGTTGAAACATTCTCTAGTAAAATCAGACGATTGATGAGCTGATCTTTAAGTTCATAGAACTTGTATCATGATGATACAATGTCACAACATTGTTTGAAGACCATGCATTGTATTGACAATGCATGAGGAAGTGAAGGAGAACCATCCACTACTCCTGAGTGGATGAAGTGGATTCAAAGAAGTCCATGTACTAACTCTTAGTGCATGTGAATTGGAAGTGATCCAACTTGATCTCTAATTGGATCAATGAAGCACATTGGAGATTTTATGTTGATTCAAGCGTTCGGTTGATGGAGAACCTTCAAGAATTCACTCCTAAGTAATAAATAAATTAAGAGGAATGGAGGAATTCTTAAGAAGAAGATAAGAAGAAATGAAGAGGAAGAAGTGGCTTGGCACTTGGCATGTTTTACATAGAGGAGGACTTTGTTTTTACAAAGTATAGGTTCTGTCCTTTGCCAAAAAATTGGCCATCTCAAGCCAGCCCACGGGTTCAACCCCACGGCTCATATGGGCACTAGGCGCCACGCCCATGGGGGATCCCATGGTGCAAGCTCGAGAGGCAAGGGGGGGCCGTGTATAAGCCCCCGAGGGCACGCAGTGGTGAAGCCCGCGCGCCCGGAGAGTGCATGGTGGGCGCTTGAAGCGCGCCCGCGAGGACCATAGTGGGCGCAGAGCGCGCCCGCAGAGAGAACCCGGTGCGGGGCGGCACCGGGAGGGAGGAAGTTCAACTGAGCGCTGAGAGGCAGCGCTTAGTTGATAAAGCGAGAGAATTCCGCGGCCCGTTTCGATGTGGGACGCGGAAAATCTCCCGGGATTGAATCTGAGCCGCACATCTCATCGCGCGTCTTATTTCCGCCGCACGATTAATCCGCCGCGCCCCCGATTTAATCCGGCCGTCCGATATATCTCAAATGGCCGATCCGACGGCTCCCGCCTCGTCCTCTTCCCCGAGCTCGGCAGAGGTCTTCCCGCGCCTTCCAGCGAGCTCCGCTCGAACCAGGAGCCTCCCGAAGACAGTTTTCGAGCTCCCGGCCACCATTTTCGAAGACGAAAGCTCCTTGAGGATCGTCTGAGCCTACTGATCACATTCATGCAATAAAAAAGGCATGCATGCAACTAGTGGATGAATTCGGTCGAGGACGAAGCAAACCGAAGGTGCGAGGCCACGTGGAGAGCATGCTTTGCATGCATGAGTTTAACCAGAGCCATGCATGTGTTCTAAAAACGCATGTACGTGGAGAAGGCCGAAGGTGAATGAACCCGCGATTGACAGAAGATAAAATCAAGATACGCGGAAGATTTTTTAACTCGTTTAAAGATTTCAAAGATCCGAAATCTTCGGGAATTCAAGTTGGAAACACGCAGATCATGTGAGGCATCTTCTGCCTATAAAAAGAGAACCCGAAGCACGGTAATGCTTGCTGAAGTTTTGTTGAAGACCTGTCGTCCCGCGTGTGCCTCTGCCTCGCGAAGAAGAAGCCGCCGCGCAAAGTACTTGCGCGGCTGAGGATCTCGGTGCCACCCGAGGCCCGAAAGAGTTCCCTGCGCGCCTATCTTGCGCGACAGGAAGATCCTAAGCGGCTTGAATTTGCGCGCTCAAGGATTGGCACCCTCACTGCCCGCATACTTGTGCGGCAGGAGGAAGTGCCCGCGGGTGCAGCACTTGCGCGCCCCGCGGCAGGAGGGTCTTGCGTGCCCCTGTGCCTTGCACCCGTGGCTTGCGCGGCCCTTGTGGCTTGAACCTTGCGCGGCAGGCAGTGTTGGAATAGCAGAAGAACCTGAGGCCTTCTGTGTGTGCCTCCTTATTGAAAGGAGCTCATGTGGAGAGGAGAAGCCGAGGCATAGCCTTGTGTGTGCATAAGTGGGGAAGGACACACTCGGGTGCGTGTGCAAGAAGGGAAAAGAAAGCCGAGGCCTTGCCTCGTGTGTGTGTGTGCCAAGTGGAGAAGAAGGCCCTACGGCCGTGTGTGCTTAACAAAACATGAAAAGGCAGTAGCCTTGTGTGTGTGCAAGAAGGGAAGGAAAGGCCTTTGTGCCTTTGTGTGCAAAAAGAACAACAAGTGGCCGTAGCCCTTGTGTGTGTGCCCATATTAAAGAACACATAGTGTGTGTGCTAAGTGGAGAAGAAGTACCCGAGGCACTTTGTGTGCAATTTGAAGAAGGAGGCCGTTGCCCTTGTTGGGTATGCACACTTGAAGATTAAAAGAGAAAGAACAAATTGTGTGTGCAAAGGAAGTGAAATTCCGTAGCCTTGTGTGGGTGAAGTGAAGACCACACCTTAGTGTGTGTGTGCTAAATTGAAGAACCACCTATGGGTTAAGTGTGTGCATTTGAAGAGGCCGAGGGCTGTGACCTTGTGTGTGCATACCTTGAAGAACAAACTAAAAGAACACTAAAGTGAGTGTGTGCAACAAGAAGAGGAGAATAGGCCAAGTCTAAAGTGTGTGCAAAGTGAAGAACTTGTGTGTGCTTAACAAGTGAAGGCCGAACCTAGTGTGTGCACTAAAAGTGTGTTCACACTTGGAAGAAGAAAGAAGTGAAAGACCCACACTAAAGTAGAACACACTCTAAGTGTGTAAACCAATTGGATAAAGTGTGTGAAGTTCAGTGAAGGTGTGTGCTTAAAGTGACTACACCCTTTGTGGGTCTACTGCACCAAGAGGAAGAAAAGGAGAGTGCATGCTTGCATGCATGCACATGCACACGTGAACAAGTCTGAATCAGCTTGTGTGCAGTTTGAGTTGTCCAAGACTAGGAGGTTCTTGAAGAATTGAGAAGGCCATGCAATCATTGCATGAAGAGACAGAGATGCCATGCACTCAGTGCATGAAGTTGTTTTGAACTGAGACTGGACCAGACCGAAGATAAAGACATCAGTTGTCTGAGCATTCAGTAGTTGAAGAGAGAAGCCGGGTCATCCTTAGAAGAAGGTGATAAAGCCCGAGCTAGACAAGAAGACCCTGATCACCACAAGTGATCAGAAGAAGAGCAAGGCCAGCAGCCTTTATCCCAGGCTGCTGAAGTTACTTGAAGAAGCTTAAAGTGAAGAAGAGCTACTCGTGCGACTCGAGGAGCCAGGAGAAGACCCTGTGGGACTCAGGGAGAAGAAGTCTACAGTGGGATTCTGGAGCAGGCCAGTGGGACTCTGGTAACACTGTGGGATGCAGTATAAAGACCCTCCTGTGGGACTCAGGAGAGATACGGTGGGAAGCTGTATCGACCATTGTAATACTAACAGATTATAATGGGAGAATCCATGCTGAGAGAGCATGGCAAGGATGTAGGCCTTTGGTGCCGAACCTTGTAAATCCTTGTGTCCTGTGACTTTTCATTACTGCATTATCCGGGAAAGGTTGAGAGATACAAGAAGAGTGGATCGAGGCTTTAACCAGCCATAGAGGTTTAATTGATAAAGAATCAATTAGTAAAAAGTTTTAAAGGATCACTGATTCACCCCCTCCCCCTCTCAGTGATTCACACTGATCTGGGCACTTCAATTGGTATCAGAGGGAGGTTACCTCTAAAAGATCCAAGGGAGTCTATATGGAGTGCAGATTTGAGGAAATGAAAGAACAGCCTCAAATGGAGATATCTGCCAAGACTCTGAAAAACAGAATGAAGAAACAGGCAAAGAAGATGAGGAAGAAGGTTGCTGCAATCAGAGAAACTCCTTCTATGGAAAGAAATGTGAAAGTCACATCAGATGACAATTCCTTTTATCATTCTTCTGATGAAGCCTGCTCTAGCTGTGATGAAGATGGAAGGAACAATAATCTTCTAAATGCAATCAAATATCTTCAGAAGAGAGTCCCCAAGGAAATTGCAATGTGTATAGCTACAGGCCTCCTTGATCTTCAAGAAGAAAAATTACAGCTAGAAGATGAAGCCAATTCTCTGGAAGTCCAATTGGCTAAAAGGGTTGGCATAACCAACACTCTCAGAAAGCTGGTAAATGCCAAAGGTGAAACAGTATCTCTTTGCAATGAAAGATATGAAGACACTGCTGAAGAATTGCAAAGAATCCTTTCTGAGAAAGAAATCTTTAAAGTTATAATCAAAGATGTTTACCATGCACTGGAGAAGAGACATAGAGTATCAATGGTTGTTAAAGATGCTCAACTTGAAGACAAAGTAAAATTGGTGAAGGAGCTAAACAATTCATTGCAAGAATTAAAGAAGGTGCATGAAGACCAGATGAAACAACTGGTGGAGAATTGGGAAGGAAGGCTAAGAACTGTTGAGGATGAGAAGAACTCCCTTAACATGAAATGCTTAGAACTAGAGGTGATATTGACAAATCAGCAATCACCTAAAGCCAAAGCCTCCCAGTCAACTGAAAGAAGAAATGTTGCTACTCAAGTGAGCTTTGAGAAGGATGATTCTAAAAGCAAGACATCCTCTAGTGAAAGTGCAACAACTTCTAGAAAGAAGGTACCATCCATACCATCTTGTAATGATGCTTCTAATTGTGTTTCCACAAAAAGTGCAGGATGGAAAAATAATTCCAAACAAGTATGGATGAAGACAATGAAGAAAGAAAGCTCTCCTGAAGCAGCACAACAATTCAAGACAGGTACCCAACAATCAGAAGGAATCAAGAGGTCATGATTTGTGGGTCAATGTTAGTGTTGTAACAAGTATGGGCATTGTGCAAAGGATTGTTGGTACAATCCACTGAATGCCAAAGCACAGAGGAAGCTCATGCCAAGGGGGAGCAAGCCAGAAGGAAAGAAGCAACATCCACAGGTCCAGAGACATCTGTTTACTGCAAATAGATTTGGATTACTTGACAACATCTGGGATGATTGCAAAAGTGGTCAAAAAGATACATGTCAATCTCCAACTGTATCCAGAGCTCAAAAGAAGAAAAGATCACAGAACCTGGCTCAAAAAGATTCCTTGGGAAGCAAGAAGAAGAAAGTGGAAAATGCTCCCAAGAAGTGTTTGAGCAATGAAGAGAAGTCCTTGGAGTCTGAGTCCAAGAAGGGTGATGCATCCAGAAGGACCACCAAGAAATGCTTCTACTGTGGAAAGAAAGGACACATCATGGACCTTTGTAAAGAAGCCATGAAACTAAATAGAAGCCAACTGCACTCAAACAGACAATCAATCCAGAAGAAGCCGAAGGGATTGATTGAAAACAAGTTGCCTAAGAGAGGTAGCTTGACAGCATCAAAGGAACCATGTGGAACTTCCAGAACTGAGGCCACACTTCCAAATGATTTACTAGTCATATGGCCAAATCAGGCGCAACTTGCCAGAGAACTGCAAAGAGCTGAAGATGAAGCTCTGGAAACTGCTAAAGCAAAAAGGAAGAAGAAGGTTTCACATGAAGATGTGTTGAGAACCACACCAGCACAATCATCAATGAAGATCAAATGTGCAAGTGTGAAGACTGGTGAAAATGGGACATCTCGGTTGAGAGAATCTTCTCAACCTTGTTGTTCACATTGATGAACCAAGAAGGTTCCATCTTATTCCCTTATACATTGGTATTTACATGTGCTAACAATGCAGGGAATTGAAGATGATGATCATTCTCAACTGGAGGATGGTTTGGAAAGAATCTTGTGCACCCCTTGAGGGGGAGCCAATCTGGAGAAGATGGTATTCTAAGATTTAATTCCATCTTGAGAAAAGTAAAGGTATTCCAATCATACTTTCATCCCTTGTTTCTTAATTGAGGCTATCTTGTCAATTAAGGGGGAGTATGGATTGAAGACAAATGGATGAAAGGGGGTGCTTTATCATTGCACTGAACTTTCTAATGAGTTTTGTGAAGTATGTGCAGGATTTAGCAATTCATTGGTATATCTGAAAAATTTCAAACCCCTGAAGCATGATCTCACATGTACAGTGAATTTTGGACAGCTTTGAATTCCTTGGTCATATCACTCTTGTTTTCTACACCGGGTTAGCCCAAGTAGACTTAGAGCTGATTTACTAAAGGTTCATTGCTCAAGTGAACATGTCACATCATCCCTCTCTCAGTGTTTTTCAAGAAGATACTTTTCAATGGGAGGAAGAGATTTTTGAAAGTGAACCACACCACACCTTTGCATTTGATTGCCAATAAGGGGGAGAAAAGATTGGGCACACATATTGACCCATTCATATGTGCTGAAGGAGTGTATTGACAACAAATACAAAGGGGGAGATTGAAGTGCATTGTGTTGCATTTGTTGTCAATAAGGCATGAAGTTGTCGTGGAATGAATGGATGTCAAGGAGTCAAGATGTGAATGTCAAAGGATGTGATGGTGATGGTGATGTAGGAGAATGGCCATGGTACTAAGAGGCATGTCACTTAGGAGATTCACTAAGTGGCATAGGAGATGTGGTTGAAACATTCTCTAGTAAAATCAGACGATTGATGAGCTGATCTTTATGTTCATAGAACTTGTATCATGATGATACAATGTCACAACATTGTTTGAAGACCATGCATTGTATTGACAATGCATGAGGAAGTGAAGGAGAACCATCCACTACTCCTGAGTGGATGAAGTGGATTCAATGAAGTCCTTGTACTAACTCTTAGTGCATGTGAATTGGAAGTGATCCAACTTGATCTCTAATTGGATCAATGAAGCACATTGGAGATTTTATGTTGATTCAAGCGTTTGGTTGATGGAGAACCTTCAAGAATTCACTCCTAAGTAATAAATAAATTAAGAGGAATGGAGGAATTCTTAAGAAGAAGATAAGAAGAAATGAAGAGGAAGAAGTGGCTTGGCACTTGGCATGTTTTACATAGAGGAGGACTTTGTTTTTACAAAGTCTAGGTTCTGTCCTTTGCCAAAAAATTGGCCATCTCAAGCCAGCCCACGGGTTCAACCCCACGGCTCATATGGGCACTAGGCGCCACGCCCATGGGGGATCCCATGGTGCAAGCTCGAGAGGCAAGGGGGGGCCGTGTATAAGCCCCCGAGGGCACGCAGTGGTGAAGCCCGCGCGCCCGGAGAGTGCATGGTGGGCGCTTGAAGCGCGCCCGCGAGGACCATAGTGGGCGCAGAGCGCGCCCGCAGAGAGAACCCGGTGCGGGGCGGCACCGGGAGGGAGGAAGTTCAACTGAGCGCTGAGAGGCAGCGCTTAGTTGATAAAGCGAGAGAATTCCGCGGCCCGTTTCGATGTGGGACGCGGAAAATCTCCCGGGATTGAATCTGAGCCGCACATCTCATCGCGCGTCTTATTTCCGCCGCACGATTAATCCGCCGCGCCCCCGATTTAATCCGGCCGTCCGATATATCTCAAATGGCCGATCCGACGGCTCCCGCCTCGTCCTCTTCCCCGAGCTCGGCAGAGGTCTTCCCGCGCCTTCCCGCGAGCTCCGCTCGAACCAGGAGCCTCCCGAAGACAGTTTTCGAGCTCCCGGCCACCATTTTCGAAGACGAAAGCTCATTGAGGATCGTCTGAGCCTACTGATCACATTCATGCAATAAAAAAGGCATGCATGCAACTAGTGGATGAATTCGGTCGAGGCCGAAGCAAACCGAAGGTGCGAGGCCACGTGGAGAGCATGCTTTGCATGCATGAGTTTAACCAGAGCCATGCATGTGTTCTAAAAACGCATGTACGTGGAGAAGGCCGAAGGTGAATGAACCCGCGATTGACAGAAGATAAAATCAAGATACGCGGAAGATTTTTTAACTCGTTTAAAGATTTCAAAGATCCGAAATCTTCGGGAATTCAAGTTGGAAACACGGGGATCATGTGAGGCATCTTCTGCCTATAAAAAGAGAACCCGAAGCACGGTAATGCTTGCTGAAGTTTTGTTGCAGACCTGTCGTCCCGCGTGTGCCTCTGCCTCGCGAAGAAGAAGCCGCCGCGCAAAGTACTTGCGCGGCTGAGGATCTCGGTGCCACCCGAGGCCCGAAAGAGTTCCCTGCGCGCCTATCTTGCGCGACAGGAATATCCTGAGCCGCTTGAATTTGCGCGCTCAAGGATTGGCACCCTCACTGCCCGCATACTTGTGCGGCAGGAGGAAGTGCCCGCGGGTGCAGCACTTGCGCGCCCCGCGGCAGGAGGGTCTTGCGCGCCCCTGTGCCTTGCACCCGTGGCTTGCGCGGCCCTTGTGGCTTGAACCTTGCACGGCAGGCAGTGTTGGAATAGCAGAAGAACCCGAGGCCTTGTGTGTGTGCCTCCTTATTGAAAGGAGCTCAAGTGGAGAGGAGAAGCCGAGGCATAGCCTTTTGTGTGCATAAGTGGGGAAGGACACACTCGGGTGCGTGTGCAAGAAGGGAAAAGAAAGCCGAGGCCTTGCCTCGTGTGTGTGTGTGCCAAGTGGAGAAGAAGGCCCTACGGCCGTGTGTGCTTAACAAAACAAGAAAAGGCAGTAGCCTTGTGTGTGTGCAAGAAGGGAAGGAAAGGCCTTTGTGCCTTTGTGTGCAAAAAGAACAACAAGTGGCCGTAGCCCTTGTGTGTGTGCCCATATTAAAGAACACATAGTGTGTGTGCTAAGTGGAGAAGAAGTACCCGAGGCACTTTGTGTGCAATTTGAAGAAGGAGGCCGTTGCCCTTGTTGGGTATGCACACTTGAAGATTAAAAGAGAAAGAACAAATTGTGTGTGCAAAGGAAGTGAAAGGCCGTAGCCTTGTGTGGGTGAAGTGAAGACCACACCTTAGTGTGTGTGTGCTAAATTGAAGAACCACCTATGGGTTAAGTGTGTGCATTTGAAGAGGCCGAGGGCTGTGACCTTGTGTGTGCATACCTTGAAGAACAAACTAAAAGAACACTAAAGTGAGTGTGTGCAACAAGAAGAGGAGAATAGGCCAAGTCTAAAGTGTGTGCAAAGTGAAGAACTTGTGTGTGCTTAACAAGTGAAGGCCGAACCTAGTGTGTGCACTAAAAGTGTGTTCACACTTGGAAGAAGAAAGAAGTGAAAGACCCACACTAAAGTAGAACACACTCTAAGTGTGTAAACCAATTGGATAAAGTGTGTGAAGTTCAGTGAAGGTGTGTGCTTAAAGTGACTACACCCTTTGTGGGTCTACTGCACCAAGAGGAAGAAAAGGAGAGTGCATGCTTGCATGCATGCACATGCACACGTGAACAAGTCTGAATCAGCTTGTGTGCAATTTCAGTTGTCCAAGACTAGGAGGTTCTTGAAGAATTGAGAAGGCCATGCAATCATTGCATGAAGAGACAGAGATGCCATGCACTCAGTGCATGAAGTTGTTTTGAACTGAGACTGGACCAGACCGAAGATAAAGACATCAGTTGTCTGAGCATTCAGTAGTTGAAGAGAGAAGCCGGGTCATCCTTAGAAGAAGGTGATAAAGCCCAAGCTAGACAAGAAGACCCTGATCACCACAAGTGATCAGAAGAAGAGCAAGGCCAACAGCCTTTATCCCAGGCTGCTGAAGTTACTTGAAGAAGCTTAAAGTGAAGAAGAGCTACTCGTGCGACTCGAGGAGCCAGGAGAAGACCCTGTGGGACTCAGGGAGAAGAAGTCTTCAGTGGGATTCTGGAGCAGGCCAGTGGGACTCTGGTAACACTGTGGGACGCAGTATAAAGACCCTCCTGTGGGACTCAGGAGAGATACGGTGGGAAGCTGTATCGACCATTGTAATACTAACAGATTATAATGGGAGAATCCATGCTGAGAGAGCATGGCAAGGATGTAGGCCTTTGGTGCCAAACCTTGTAAATCCTTGTGTCCTGTGACTTTTCATTACTGCATTATCCGGGAAAGGTTGAGAGATACAAGAAGAGTGGATCGAGGCTTTAACCAGCCATAGAGGTTTAATTGATAAAGAATCAATTAGTAAAAAGTTTTAAAGGATCACTGATTCACCCCCTCCCCCTCTCAGTGATTCACACTGATCTGGGCACTTCAAGTGTTATGATAATAAAAAAGTTAGTTTTCAGTCAGATTCTATTGAGTTAATTTTTGCTACAGAAATCATAAAATCTAGGTTTAATATACTCATAAAAATGGGTATGCGAATTAGATTTTTCATACTCTTGTTAATATGATTCAATTACAACTAAAAAAGAACATTAAAAATAAATTTATAGATTTGATCTTTATGTTTACCATATTTATATATTAATCAAGATTCTTAATAATAAACATAAATATGAACATGATAAAAATGAAAATGTAATAAATATACATCTATTATATGATGATAGAGTATATAATTAAATGCAATTTATTCAAACTGAGAATTTTAAAAATATGATTGTTAGTCTAAATGCGATGAATATCAAAGAATTAAATTCTATTATTGCATGGATTAAAATAATAATATTAGAAATGAAATTGACATATTGAAATTAGGGTAGTACATTTTGGTTCAACTTAGAAATTTTTTTGTTAAATTGATTATATTTTCTAAATTAAAAAAAGGAAAGTAGTATTTTATATGATAATTTGTAAAAAAAATATTTAAAGCCTTATTTTTTGAAGGTTAAATGGAAATGTTTTAGGTTTTACATTCTTTAAATGAATAGTTAATGTCAATTATAAATGTCAGTGTTCAGTGAGATTTCTATATTCCATTTTTCACATGATGTATTTTATCTCTAAATAATTTCCATCGTGATTTACCACATTCTAAATATCCATTTTGGATCCAAATTTTTTTATTCTAATCCCATAGGACACATGTTCTTTTGGGTATCAAAAAACATAGTAAATCATAATGTTTAGGAATAATGTCATGGAATTATAAAGAATGATGTTTAATGTATTGACGTTAGATTTACACAAAACATTACTATTTATATCCTTATATTTATAGATATTTCTATGTGTTATGGTTGTAGTATTTCATTTTTTAACATTATAAAGGGTAATATAAAATGTTTTGAAAGGATTCAAATTTTAAAATATGTTGTAATTTTAATGTTTTTAATTTTTTAATGGTTAAAAAGTCATATAATATCAATTTCAAATATTTATTATGATTATATGAATATGAAATTTATCAATGCCATATAAATTGTATTTTAAAATAATCATTCATATTTTATTAAAATATAAAATATAAAATTAATTCAATTAAATTTACTAATTTAAATGAGATTAATTAAAAATGTTTAAATTCTATAAAATATGCTAATGTTTTATAGAAAAAACTATTGTGACTTAAATATTTTATATTAGTACACAGGACCATTAAAAACATAAATGATTTGGATTTTACTCTATTAAATATACACATCACCTATGTTTACTATTATTCCTTGAATTGAATGAATCATAATTGATAATTTAAATTAGTTCAAGCAGTAAGGACTTGTAGAACACTTTATATTATATATTTATATCTATTTTTCAACTTGAAAAATTCTAGTTTTGATAGTAAAAGGTTTTTATTTGTTATCATGGAATACTATTTGTGGCCTTATTTTATTTCACATTAACACAAGACATTACTTAAATTGTTTATCCATTTTAAATTTGATAAAAATAAAAAAATGTTATTGAATATTATCAATTAGAAGTAATATATTTGGTGAGTTTTCTAGTCTATGATTTTATAAATATTATAAAAATAGGACAAAATAATATGAATTTTTCATAACTAAAGAAAATTCAAAAAAATATGGTGAGATTTATTGAAAAAATAACACCTTATAAGAAATGGATAGTGTATTGTTAAATGAGAATATTTTGGTAAAAAATTGTTCGAAGAAGATATAAACACATTTTATCAAACATCTAATAGAATATTACCTATACCATTATAAAATAACATATATTATGAAATATGAAATAAAATAAAGACTATAATTGTTTATTTATAACTATTTAGTTGAAATTTTTTCATTCCTAATAAAAATGATACACTATAAAATTTCTAATTCATTGTCTAATGAATATATTATTCTAAAATATTCTAACTTTATAAAAGTATATAGACTTTAAGAAAAATGAATATTGGTTTATTATGAAACCATTCAATTGATATTTAATTATAATATATTGAAATAATGGTATATATTTTAGAACATGACGAGAAGTAGTTTTGAAATTCTAACATTAGTGATTAAAATAATTCCCAATGAGATGATTTAATTGAGATGAAAATTATTTCTCATAAAAAAAACTAAAATTTCATAAATATCATCATATATAAAATGTACATAGTGATATAATTATTGTTCATAACACATGAAATTCATTATAAAATTTTTTCAGTAATCAATATTTAATTACTTACTTTGTTATAACAAATATATATGAATATTATTTAGATTAAAATAATATTTTGAAAATTCATGAAAAATGAAATTATTATTATTTGGAATAAATATGAAGCTTCATCAAGAAAAAAATGTACCATAATATATTTTTTCAAAAAAAGGTCTAACAATATTTAAATGAATATATGAAAAAAATGTAAACAAATACAAACTAAGAACCAAAGTTTTTAATTAAGAAAATATAACATATTTTGATGTATCTATTTCCCTTGATTCTCCACTATAATCATTAATAATTTATTTGGAATATTAATGTCATTAAAGAATTTATTTTTTCAAATGGATATAATTTTTTATAAAAAGATATTTAATAAAACTATTTTTACGAAATATTTCTTTGAAATTATGGATGAATGTAAAAATTACCTTCTCTTGAAACATCCAAAACCACCTTATGGTTTAATATAATCTCTTAGAGTACACTATAAGATATTGAATTATTTCAATTGAATTATTTTTTTAAATGGTCATGTTTATCCAATTTTGTTAACTAATATGGATTTGAAGAATTATTTAATTGTTAAAATATATATGTATGATTTTATATTTGGAACATAATGATTTTTAAATTTTAATTAGTTATCAAATTCAACACTGTTAGTGTTTGACATGAGTTTTATGGGTAAACCTAAATACATCCATGGGATTGAAAATAGTTCAAAGAAATATTTGAATCATTCTTAATAAATCAAAATATATTAATTAATTTATTAATTTTATAATTTTGATGGTTGTAAAGGATCCATAATTCTATTTAATACTTTGTGTAATCTAGATTACAGAAATTATGGAAACCTATTTTATAATAATATAGTTAGTTCTATGATTTTTATCATTATTTATTCTATAACATCTAGAATGGAATTGATGCTTTTGTGTGTATATGTATAGATTTCAATGTAAATGTACCAAATGAAATTTATAAATGGCTTAAAGGATTATTATGTTTGTTTATGAATTTGACAATATTTTATAATTTTTTCTTACATGAATTTCATTTTATATAACAAGCTTGTAGATTATAATTTCTATGACTGAAAAAGTGAAAAAAAATTCTAAAAAAATATTTTTCACAGTATTAGTCAATGTTTAGATTAATCCATTTCCAGAAAAAAAATTATGTTAATGAACTATTGATAGTTAATATGTCACAAAAATATCATATTACTCACAACAGTTATGTATTAAATAATAACTTTGTGATTTGGAGTACCATTATTTTAATAGAACAATTTATCATGATAATACCTCCATGATTTATATTTCTATATATCCTTTCGAACATTATAGGATTAATCGAAATTATGTTATCTTTTAATTTCCAAGATATCATGTTTTAAAAGGGAATATATTTTATAAATTTTTTTTCCAAGGAACACGAGGTTACATGCATATTTACTAAATAAATGTATATACGTAAATTTGATAATTTTTTTTAATAGTATAATTGAAATTTATCATTACAGGATATATTTATTTGGATTTAAATTATGTTAATAAATAAATTATTGAATTATTTTTATTTCATTTCATTCATATATCCTAGTATAATTTCTATTTTAGTACCATATTCATTAAGAGTTTGTAACAATTTAATTTAATGATTATCATTATGAATCATTCCTTGAATATCTGACATGTTGTCGTATCTCTATGATGAATATTAAATATTTTTAAAAGGATTTAAAACTATTGATTATGACTAGAATACTATTTTATGGAATGAGTGTATTCTGTAATGAATGGATATAGAAGAACCCAGTTATATGTTTGATGTAATTTTTATGTTTGTTTCGTCCCCAATAATAATTTCGGAGTATAATTTCAGGTTTAATGTTAAAACTATAAGGGTTAGTTTATTTACCAACAATGAATTTATATCTGAAGGGGTGTGTGTTTTTCACAGACTATATTAAATGAAAAATTAATATTATTCAACAATTATTAAAAGGGAAAATTTCTTGAAAATTATATTTTGGTTTATAATTGTAAAAATGTTATAGAATATGGAAATGGCTCCTCGATCTAATTTTTTTGTTATGTTTGGAAAATAATAAACAGTTATTTTTTTCATAATTATAAATTCTCACAACATTTTTGTTAACAATTAAATTATAATTAGATGTTATTTCCCTTAAAAATGATAGGTATATAATTTTTTCCTTATCATGGTCATGGATTTACCATTAAATAGTTATCCATTACCCTTACATGTCATGTGAAACATTCGTTTTCCATTTACATAATATACCATTACATGGTTTTTCTGAAGCATATTATAAATATGTTCATGTGTTTATCTTTACACAACATATTCATTCACCATTATATATGTTTTATTCTTACCTTTATATAATTAACTCAATTTTATTATACCAATACACAATTTAAATTGTCTAAAAATTTCCCTCTCATAGATTATGTTATTTTCTAATTTCATATACACAACTTATAAATTATATAGAGTACTTTTACATAAGAATATTGAGCGAACGTGAGGCATACAAATAATCCAGAAAATGTAAATTTCCTCAACTTTATGGAAAAATATATTGGCTATATGAGAAATAGAACAATCATAAGTATCATGAACACGAATAAGGATATACCAAAGAATAAAATTGAAAACGGTAAGGGATTTTTCATAATTCTAATGGATCCACCACATGTTCAATATAAGAGACCACCCAATGATCTAGTCAACCATGAATGGAAATTTTTATAATTCATGGCTTGATCATATGATATTTCAATCAAACAAATTAATAATGTTGGTACGCACCATGAGACATAAAATACCATAACGTTTGAACTACCATTATACATAAACTACCATATTGATATCAACCATATGAACTTTTTTCACAAAATTATGATGATTTATTTTATATATATTTTTTATCATTATTTAATACAAGTTTTAAATATTTTTTTTTAATTTAGTTATTTATAACTGAAATATTTATTTTTATACACTAATGAATTTTTTAAAATGATTTTTACAGGTTTTAATTATCATAATATGGATTTATGAGACATGATACTTCTTTGAAAAAATATGAATAGATGATTTTTGATATATTGAAATTGAAAAATTTCCCCCTTGATTCTAGGTAATCATTAAAGTATATTAATTTCATTTATTATGGATTGTTTATTCCGTCTTATCTTTTTTTAACATGTATTACTTTAAAACATGTTTTATTTATATATATTTTCAATGTATCACACGTGGGAATATTTTTTAGGGACATTCAATAAATAAATAAACTATTTCATTTGGAAAAATCTAAAAAATGAGCTTCTTATTTTATAACTATTATAATTTAATGAACCATGTATATCTACTTTTACTGAACCAGTTCAACATCAAGGTTGTGAATATTCTTGATCTGTTTTGTACAACCCACCATTGAAACTTACCAATGCCCTCTACTTGACCTCATTCATTTGATCCATCACTACTAAAGAAATCAATAATTCCTCTACAATCATAGCATTATTTTTTCATTTGTTTTATATGATTGTTGCATTATTTTTTTTAATCTATTTTTTTTATTATATTATGTCATACTACACAAAAATTTGAGGAGTTAGGTTATACTACCCAATACGATTGGAATATGTTGATTATGGAAAACCCATAAATGGATGGAGTTTTGGTTATGCCTTGGTCCTAATAATGGTAGTTTGGTCTCATATATGAACATAAATATATGATAATGTTTTGTGACTCAAGGTGAGAAAATGGCAGTACTCGTTTTTTCATAGGGTTCAAAAGGTTAGCAATAAAATGTTGCGACTCACAAAAATTTTCAAAGATTCAATTGGTGGTGGGTTCTATTTCACTTTATTATTTTGATAATTCATGAGTAAAGATTGATATTTTATATAAAAAATACTATAAAACTACTCTATTGATAGTATTAATATTTCTGCTACATTAATTAATAAATTTGATAAAAGATCATTAAATATTTTTAGAGATCAATTCACCCCTCTTTCCAATTATAATATTCTTTTATTTGGACCTAATAGAGGAATGGAAATGGATTTAATGAGTTGGTGGTTAATGGTTTTATCCTACTGGAACCATCAAGATATGGGTATCGACAGGGAAAAAAATAGTTTACTGATATAGTGAATGAACCAAAGTGGAAATGGTAATGAGAATTGTGATGAATATGGTTTTGTATGAAATTGTATAGGGATCTTTTTTGACACTTTGGATTTGAATTGGTAAATCCAATGGTATATAAAATCAATGATGAGATATTTTATATATGTGAATATTTGTTGTTAAGGATTATGTTAGGTCTAAACAACTAATGTTTTACCATGATTTAGTAATATATCTATGTCGGTTATTTTGGGTTATCTTATCCTCTGAGATAAGGTATGACATAAAGAGGATATATATTGTGTAAAATATAATGATGTGTTTTGATTTGAGTAATTGGTGTTCTAAATGGTGCATAACGACCATGTTATGTGTTAGGGTGAAAGAGGAATTTTTTTTGTGAGAAAATAGTTATTATATTGGAATAGGGGATGTTATTTCAAGTTATAATAGTTCAACATGAATATACTAAGTCAGTTATAAAGTTAATGGATATATAGGGATCTAGGAGAAAGGATTGAGAGCTATACCACCTAGGTGATAATCCCTTGGGATGATTTATTTACCACCCATGGTTAGAACAACAATGATTCTTGGACAACATCTAGAATTTGAAAACCATTATTTGTAACATCACAAGTAAATAAATAATATTACATTCAAATTTTTTTCAATATTTGTGAAGAAAATGTAAATACTACTTTAAAAGGAATGCTATGCTCGATGGCGTACCCTATACGCAACAATGAGATTCATTGAAATCATATATTACACACTAATAATATGATAATATTATAATAGTTATATGCCTAGCCAATGTAATGGAGGGAATGAACAGAAATTACTACAAAATGATTAAATATGTTTGTAAAATATTTTTACATTTATCCTATAAATGTTATATGCGAAAAATCCAAATGAATCCAATTTTAAGAATAAATACTCTAATATTTTTAAAAGATCGTTTTACCGCCTTTTGATGGCGAACCTTTTTTAAATCGATCTTTAGACAATTTTATATGCTCTATTTGTCAAAATAAACTTATTCTTTATGATTGGGATATTGAAATTTACATTGGTCAAATTTTTGGTATGTTTCTGACAATGTTCATTCTTTATAATGAATAGTGAAAAATATGGTATTTTACATCATAACTGCTTTTTCATCTAATTTAAATATATTTTTAGATTATATTTTTAATTGGTATTAAAGTTTAATTAAAATATATTTTTTACAATTTAATTCAATGGTGTTCATTATAATTATTTTTACATTTAAATTGGACATAAACAAGTGCCAAAATTTTCATAGATATTTCTTCCAAAAAAACCCGCTATTTGTTTTGACAGCGGGAATTGACTATATGATTTGTTAATGAAACTTATATTTTTATAATTTCTTAAAATGGATATCATTTCTGAATTTGAAATATCAAATATAGCTTAGGGTAAATGTTTGGTATTTTTCTGATAATTCTTTTTTAAAGGAATAGTGAAAAATAAAGTTTTTAATTCAAAAATGCCTTTTCATCCAATTTATTTATATATTTAGATTATAATTTTAAATGGTTTTAAAGTATAATTGAATAATGTTTTAATCACTTAATACAATTTTGTTCATTTGATGTAATTTTACTTTTCAATTGGATGTAAAAACAAGTCAATCTTTTGATAAATATTACTTCTTAAAAACGCGTCTTTTGTTTTGACAACAGGGTTTACATTTAAATGAATTACTACAATTTATGTGTTTTGAATTTGATAAAATGGATTACATATTTGGAATCAGAAGGTCTAAATTATTTAATTAAGACTCTTTTGTTTTTGGACATTATGAATAGTAACGACAGTAATTATATTTAATTATCTTGTTGAATTAGTAATTGTGTAATTAAGGGTAAGAAAACAATATCATAAAATATAAAATGATTCCAACATGTTGAATAATTCTATTTTTCGTGTCATGGATGATCATGGGATTCCTTGTTCCATAAATGGGACCCCATGGAATCACTTTAGTGAGATAGTGACCTTTTATCATATTTTTTTAAAGAAAGAAAAATGTAACCAAAGTATGTAACACCTAAGTAAAATAATTTTAATTTTGTCTACATAAATGATATCTTAGACTATAAATATTCATTGGAAAGATAAAACGATTTACTAAATCATGATATTTGTTTTATAATTTTTATACATTAAATAAGTTATTTTATTTATGACACCGTGATGATAAGGTGATTACCTCATAAATGAACGATTTAAATAAAATGCGAAGATATGGTCAAATATAAGTCTTATACTTGTCACAAACCTATTTTATGGGTGGATTTATAATCTGCATCATCTTATCCTCTAAATATATCCCTTTGGGACTTTTAAAATCCGAAAACCATTTTATTAAAAAGTAATATTTTATATCTTTCCAAGAGTTCCCCTCCTCTTCTCTTATAAAAGTCCCCCAAATATACCACCTTACCCACACGTCTCAAGCCTTCTACTTGGCCAAAACCTGCCCATTTAATATCTACAGACCCCTCTATTCATTATTAAACCTCAAATTTGGCAGAATGATCTTGAAGAAACCCATTGGGTTCAAACCAAGAGGTGTTACCCGATTTAAAGGTAATGTATTCACTTTTGTTCTTTTGTTTTATTTTACTTCTCCAAACCCCTAAACTCTTTTTATTCCATTATTTTGTAACAAAAATAGTATATTAAATATACTAGGATGTTGTTATATGATTTATTCGAGCTAAAAATACACACTCCTCCGTCTAATGGTTAAAGAACATACTTTTTCTGTGGATTGTGAATTACTGCCTCATGAAACGATGATTGTTCAATCTTCTCTTAACACCTTTCATGGTGGAAATTATGATGTCACTGTATTTTTTATATGATATATATGGTATTTATGTTTCCTTTATTCTTATGTATTTTATATTTAAAATATACCATTATGCTTTGCATGTTGTGAAAATACGATAATTTCATATGAGGAATTGTGGACTACCACCCCCTCAAATGATGTGACTCATTCATGCAATACATGGAATCTATAAAGAATGAAATTAATGAACTTATGTGACCTATATAACATATATATTATACTGGAATTATAATATATATATCTCTCAATTATTTTTAATTACATTAATATGTCAATGAAATGAAAGTAGCGTTCATGCGTACATACGACCTACCGTTTCCTTGAACGGTGCATTTCATTTCATTTTATCTAAAAATGTTATGGAACAGTATAAAATGAATATTTAATGGATATATATGATATTTAAATCATTAATACTATTCTTTAATGATTTACTTATAACTACATGGACAATCATTTTCAAACATGTTCATTTTTGACTCATGTACCAAACATCGACAAAAACGTCTGATATGAACTCACATTATTTACTAATTATTATAACATTATAATATGTGATATGAACTGAATAATAATATTTAATGTAGGAAATTAATCAATTATAAATTGACCAAATTTCACTATTCAGGAATATAATGAAACGAACAAGACAAGTCGGACGTGAGGTAAGGGATCATACCTCTCTCCTTCTTTTGAAGTACTCTTTTTTATGTAACATACATTAAGCTCCTATTTCATATATTGGGGGGATGTTATTTTATATTCCTATTTCTCTAAATTTTATGTTAATATAATTAGAGACCCTATTTGATCTCATCAATCCATTTTTGGATGATTTATGTGGCACCGTTAGGCTGCCGAATTTTAATAAGGGATTTTTCATCTCACTTTTTTTCCCATGAGATATATGCTAAATTTGCCACCATTTCCTTTGAGTGGTGTATGTACTGCCCATTATTCAACCCTTTGTTTAATATAATTTCTTTTATGGGTATTTAAATCAATGTTGTATAGTTATTCTTTCATGGGGTGTACGTTTTGAAAGTTACCCAAGTTGGTAAAGGAACTTTTCACCCACCTATTTTTAAAAGACTTATTTTTTGTTTTGTCTTTTAAATTACATATCCTTATGTTGGGATATGTTATTATATATCCTTATTGCTGTAAATTTTATTTCCAAGTGATGAGATATCATTTTCTCTCTCATTAACTAATTTTACGAATTTTAAAGTGAGGTCGTTAGGCTGTCGAATTTTACTAAAGGAACTTCTTAACCAAATTTCGATTTCTTTGGGTTCAACATGTAGTTATTGAATATGTCATCCATTGAATATGTGTTAATGACCTTTTATTATTTTAAACTTAATATCCACTTATATTGGGTGTATTTATATTTGTCACACATAATTATGAGATTGATTTATCTTTAATTTAAGGATACCTTCTTTATAAGGGATTTCATCTCATTTTACATTTGTATTGAGACATTATTGTTGTTATACACCAATTCACTCTTATATAGTGTATATACTATCCTTTGGAATATTATATCATGAATCCCTTTATTCTCATGACATTATAAAGTCCGGATTAAATGTTATTCCTCAATTATTGTATTCAAGTGTCTCTCATTTTGTTAAAAACCCTTTAACTAAAATATTGTTTTAAATGTATTAATTATTTATTCTTATAAATATTTCTCATTAATTTCAATGTTTTAAAAATTGTTTTAAGGATTTATTTATATTGATATTAATGGTTTAAAATTTTAAAAGCTTCAAAGTGGTACGAGACACTTTGATTCAAAAAAACTCTTTATTAAATGTTTTAAATGGGTTTGAAAATGGTTTTTTAGAATGGATTCATTATTTCAATATCGTAAAATGTTATATTGTTATTACAATGTGTGGATGTTATGTTTCATTTATGCATGTTTTATGTGATACTATTATGTTATGGTTCATGGGAATTTTTTATGATGATGGGTGGTTCCATGATAAAGTAAGGGAGGGTGAGCCCGATATAGCTCTCCAATGCATTGGGTAAAAAGAAGGAATTAAACGCTAAGGTTTCTCCGAAGAGATTTAGGGAATATACTATGATGGGTATTCCAAAATTAACCATGAGTGTTACTCCCTACGTAATAATGTAATGAATGCCTCATGTTACCTTTATGCCTTATGATTTTTATTGAGCTATGAAAAAAACTTATGATTTCATGAGGTATGTTAAAATTCTTATGTTTTATGAGTAAAGTATGATTTCAATGATTCTTATGAATACATGGACTAATGTTCTCTTTCCGTACTGTTATAACCCTTACTGAGCTTTTTATGCTCATCCCATGTTTTTGAAATGTTTTCATAGGACATAAAGATGAATATGGTCAAGGATGGGATCAAGGAAATGTCAGGCTATCTAAAACAAGGACTAGACCTGACTCTTTTGTTCAATAGTTTTTATTATTGTGAAAAAAATGGAATCTGAGTAGATCTGTCTACTTTGTAATATTTGAGGTGTAATAGTTATGTCCTAATTCACTAAAACTATAAACTTGAAAAGATCCTCAATGTGAATTATTCATTTAATTCAATAATAAGTAATGTTTAAGGTCGGGTCCTTATATTATTGGAGGATAAAAGAGCCCAATAGGCCATATGAAATATAGTTCCCAAGGTTCAACTCAAGAGGGATTGGTATTCCATCCAAAATATTCCAGCCATGTTAGGACTGATAGATATTCTTGAATGTGATTTGGAATTTTGAAACCACAATCATACCAATAGAAATCTTAATATTCCATTTCAAATATTTGACCCACAGTAAAAAAGGGATTCTTAGAAACCATACAATATTTACTATCTATAGTAAACAAATAATGTGAACAAGTCAACAAATTGAATTTATCTCCCAAAATAATAATGGTATGGAGTCTGTGAATCCATATTTTATTTAGTGATAACAATTAGACCAATAGAGAATTGGACATTTCATCTTGATTTTAGTGTACATGGTTAGAGAACATAACAGTGTAAAAATAAATTATAAATTCACTAACATCTATGTTTCTAATATAAGGTTGTGTGGTATGTGATATAAAATTTCTATTTATATATTCAATGATATATGTGATTTACATGATAATTCCATCTAGGTATGCTATGTTGTTACAAGGAACTTGTCTGTAAATGTTGAACCAATATGTAATCTCATATGTGGTGTGAATTTTAATTTTTTACATGTAATCTAATTGATAAATGTATTTTTAATTTTTAATTTGTTAATAATTTAAAATATCTTCATATTTTTTTTGAAATATTTTTATTTTTCATATTAATCATACCTTGGTTAAATATGGAGTTAATTTTTAATGTCATCAAAATGTTGGATTTAAATAATTTTATTTATTTTTGGAATTATTTTGATAAGCCCTAAATTGATTGAAACTTTTTGATGAATTTATAGGAAAAAAATATAACCCTTGTATATCTATTGACAGATACATAATGAATCATATGATTTATTTATGATGATTATGCCTCCATATAAGTTATTATGCATGATATGTAATATATGCCACATAGTAATGATATTTTCCAATGAATCATCTCTGTATAGGGCATACATAATATCCTTGAATAATATTTAAGGTTATTAGTTATCAAAAACAAATAATTCATTTGAGGATTTATAATTTATATTTATGATTAATTCCATTATTTATGAAGAGTTATTCCTAATACATAAGACCTTTTTAGGATATGACTAAGTCGTTGGATATTTTATAAGAAATTAAACTAGAATGTAAGAGACTATCCATTACCATTGAAGAGTTAATCATTAACCACTTATGGAAAAACCTTATAACAAGAACTATAAAAGTATAAACTAGCTCTGATAATGGGATTAGGCTGCGTGAAACCCTAATGTTAGAATGAGTTGAACTAATCATGTATGAATGTTCAGGAACCACATTATAATGAACACACCAATGTTTCAGAATATAATTCATATATAGTCACAATGTATGAATCACACCACATCCCAAATCTGATATAAGGAGAAAACGATAGGGATACCACTCACATTATAATGGCTAGGAATGAACTTAAGAATTAATTGAGATCTATAATTGGTTTTTTATGGTTAACCAAGATAAAAATTTTGAACGATGCACATGTATGAAGACCTGTATATGTTGAAATTAAATTGATATATTTGTTCCTAATTATTTTCCATAACATAGATAAGAAATTATTTTATATTAAACTCATATGATGTAAATATTAAATAATATTTATACCAATTAAATGTTGGATCAACTAAGAATATGTAAATTCAAAATATTTCATTTTCATTTCTAAGAATAATTTTGTAATTATTTTCTAATTAATCCATATGAAATCCATCCAGTAATTGAAGGAGCTGAAAATCAGAGGGATGAATTTTTATGATTGTGATTTGATGGTATGTGTGCCAAAGGTTTATCCCACTAATATAATCCCAATGGAAAAAATATAGTAATGGATTTTATAATTTAATAAATTGATAGACATAATGCTTCATAATAGAGGAATTTGAGAAAAATTTATAAAAACAGGGGTAATTTTTCTTTGGCGGGGCTCTCCATATGAGAGTAACTTATACCTATTTTCTACAATAATTTATAAATTATTCATGACATGTCTCTATATTTAAATTTTGGTAGTTATGTAAAATAAAATTATATGTTCACCAAGATGGATAAATATTATATTTTATTGAGCAATATATTTCACGAAAAAAATATTTTCATTTCTTGTTATCTAGTTTTTAAGCATTTTCATTTGATGATTCTGGGAATTTAAAAGATAAGTTTACTGTATTTTTATCATTCCATTTAAATTATTTTAATAATTTTCCCCCTTCTTGACCATTCAAAAATATAGTGAGGATCAGATGGTTTATTGGTAATGTAAAATGTGATTATGGGAATGGAATTATAGACATGAAATTTTGGAACCTAACTTACATAAATCATTTTAATTGGGATCAACTACTTGTAGTTGGGAGTTTACATTACTCTGAGACCCAATTTCATATGAATTTTGTGCTGGCTAAGTAGAAACCCTCTCAATCACAAGAGGATAAGAGGATGTTGTATTATAATCATAGTTATGGGGACCCTAATATTAAACTTATTGTAAGGGTGAAAGAAAAGAGGTAATGGTTTCCTCAATGATAATTGTTAGTAGTGGATACCTTAATTGGGGTAGTCATAAGATCAAATCTAGTAGAAATCCACCCAAATATTCACATATAATTTTCCTCGAAATATTAATATCATATATATTTTTTATTATGTTAAAAGAAAGTACATTTCCCCTATGAATGTCCATTTCTAGAATTTATAAAACTCTAAAAAACATAAATATATAATGAATTAAGATACAACGTTTCTTATACCCTTTTGAGAAAATCATGTTGTCATCTCCCATGGTATTCATAGTGGATTTAAATTTGTATTTTTTATTCCAAATAGAATATGTTTTATTAAATTTGGTTTTATTTTTAGTGAGCATATCTCAACTACCAACTCGTTATTATCTCACTTCTATAAATATATATTGTTTTGAAAAAAATAAACCATTGAAAAAAGATAATTTTTTGAGACCACACTATATTTTTTATGAAACAATGAATTTTTTATTAATATATTAATATAATTTATGAATTTATTTTATATTTAGTGTTTTTGAGATATTTTTGAAGATATAATTATATATCATGACATTCAATACCTATAATTTTTGGATAGTAAAATATACGAACTATCCTGATAGTTTCATGAACTTATATAGGTAAAAGAATAACATGTATAACCACTAAATATGGATCCCATTTAAGATGACTAAATATATGACGTTGAGTCTGAACTAGATGAATATAAACTATCCAAGAGTTTTATATATTCATCTGTGACACTCAAGTAGAAACAAAAAGCACATGAAAAAACACTCTAGGGACCCAACTAAACTATTCAACCTATGGACATCACCTAATCTAAAATTTATTCAAGTACTCATGCTTCCTAATATTATAATATATATTAACAAATTTTAGTGAATTACCTTGATGAAGTGATACAAAATATTTAATTAACCAAAAATAAGGTTTGGAGAGTTCAATCAATATCCCGGAAGATGTATTCTCAGTAGTGTTAAACTCATAGGATGGAGTTTCAGAAGAATAAAACAAGGGATAATCGATATTTTTTAGTTTAATTAAATATAATGTTTCGTGGAATCAGAATAACCTCTATCTCCCATTCAATTTTACTAAAAAACAACCCCAATGTTTCATTCCCTACTGTATTTTCATGGTTTTTCAATAAATAGATGAATTATCATAAGATAGCTTGGAATAACCCGTTTATTATTTCCAAAGGTGGATATAAGTCTAATGGAATAACATTATACATCATTAATGATTCAATTATGAAATTGGAAAAGAATAAAAGAAACATTAGGTTGTTAAAATACCATTCCCAATGGCCACCACAACTCATATTGAAAAAGTGGTGATGGATCAAAAGATTTCACTATCCTCACATTTCATTTTGTAAATAATTTCCAATAGCGTGGAATCACAATAACTAAATAAGTATATATCTAGGATAAGAGGCTAGCGATAAAGATGAATAGTTGAACATAGATATTGTGATTCCTATTAAGGATACACAGTATCCATTTAGATTTGTGGTAACCAGTTGACTACCTATTTTGGACTATCAAAAAATTACACCTGTTTTTTTGGTAATACCCAAATATTATTCACCATATTTTTTTAGTTAATTATATTATGTATTTAATAGATTAATACCATTTTTATTCCTTTTACTAATACTTTCAAAGGATTAGAATTTATATAAATACCACTATAATTCAAAATCAACTAATGTCTCTATTATAGCTAATTTTTATACCAATGGGGATCACACCGTGTTTTTGTTGAACGTAATATATAGTACATAAGTGTACTTTCCACCTCAAAAATAAATCACTAGTTGTATTTCTTATTTTTATTTTTTATCTTCCATATTCTTTTGGTTATACAAGAGCTGAAATGAAGTCTATATAACAAACCATATATATGTATCCCATATATTACGTGATTTATTGTGTATATTAAATTACTTTCATCCTAAATTCCTTTTTTGTTTTATAGGTTAAAAAAATTAGAATATTTGTTACATTACAATGGGGATATTTCTATATAATTCAATTTTTTCCTATAAAAATGTTATTTATAAAGACACACCTTCTTATGTCAAAGTAACTCCCATAGTTAGAAAAATTAATTTATTAATATTACTACTCATCCTTAATTCCCATGAAAACATTTGAAAATTTGGGATGATTAAAAACTGTAAAAATGGACATAAATGAAAAGAGACTTATTATTCTATTTTTAGACTGTAAAATTAATTGATAAATATTTAATTTTTAATAATAATCATTTGAACAGACATATCCATTTACTTTTCGATGAAAAGAATTTAATTTTTAAATTGATTTCACAAAACAATTTACCTGAAATAATAAAGGGATAATCATGATGATATAGATTTATTATGAAACACGATAGCTCATGAATATGTTTAATTGATAAATAATCCTTTAATAATTATTTTCTGACAAGGTTATAAAAGTTCAATAAAAACATAATATTATTTTCTTATATTTTGAAATCAGAAGACATTATTTATAAAATATTATATTCATATCATATAGAGACCTTAGGAAATTATCATTATATTAGCCCTCACAATAACTAATCAAATTTAATCACATCACCATATAGTATCTACATCACATATATGTAACCTATCACTAATAAGATCTATCACTTTAACAAATGCATTGGAAAGCTATATTGGGACGACCCATCATTCAAGATATATCATACTTACCGTTCATTCATATAAAATTTACTATATTAATTTCATGAATAAAACAAATATTTTTTTACATAGACAGTAAAAATCATTTGAATTTGTATCTAATCCCTTAATAGATAAAACATTAAGTTACCCTAATAAAATGAGAATAATTTTTTTTCTATGAAAATATTTCTAAAATAAAACAGTACTAGTAGAGTGGGAATACAATCTTCTTATAAATTTTTTTCTTTTAAAGGAATTTTTATAATTAATATTGGATTGGAGGGAATTAAATAGTGTTGATTCCATATTTATTATATAATATTATTTTTATACTTTTTTAGACCATATAAAAAACATATTGAAAGGTCAAAATATATCAAACAGAAAACATTGAAAATATATCTTTTTTAACTGCATGTAAATAAAGTCCAAAATAGTCAAAATTGTATTTATAATCATATGATGAATAAATATAAACATTATTTGAACATTAAAAAAAACGATAACATAGTTATATGATTTTTAGGTGAAAATTTATAAGAAGATATTTTAATGAAATTTCCTTACCTTATGTCTCGACTCATTTCAATGGAAAGTATATCATCATATGTAATAAAAATATATTGTGTTTTTACTTTAATAATATCCTTTTTCATCTTTTTTTATCAATATTTAATTTATTTCATTTTCCAGGTTTTATTAAATTAAAAAAAAGTTTAATCTCATATTGGATTTTTTGAGTATGTTCGATTTGTAAGAAAAATTTGTCTTCTATAAGACAAATATTGTCCAATGGGTCATTATTACGTCATTTAAAAAATCCTAATAATTTTTTTTTATAAATTATATGGTTTTTATTATTATCTATAGATATTGTAAATGGAAAAAAAAATATTTCATATCATTGGGGCGGCAGTCCATACGTGCACCTATGTAACAAATCCGTTTTTGGAAAGGATACAAAAGAATTAATTATATAAAATTTTACAATTACAAATTATTAATTACTTATAAATTTTTATCTCTATTCATTATTTCTATTCTTATATCCCACCATGCAACATGGTAATGAAAAACTAACCAACTTTCATTATGGTGGAGTTATTCCACACATACGCACAATCAAAATTATCATTTTATACCAGATAGAATGTTAATGATGATAAGTAAGATATTATCATCATAGAATAATTTTTTTTCATTTAATCATTTATAGCCAATAATTCCATCATTATAAATGGTTTTCAAAGGTGGTGATGGAAAATTAATTATATCACTTTGTGGATATAGTAGTCCACACGCTCACACATATGATAGTTTTATATTTTTTTTGAAGAGAAAGAGATAGAAAAGATTTGTTACATGAGAATAATATCATTTATGTGTATATAGTATTATTATTTTCAGGACCCACCTTCTTCATGATTAGGGATGGGACACTAAAGTGCCAGACCATTCCTTCCTCAAAATGAATGAGAGATAATGACCCACCAAGTCCACCCTTCAATAGGCCCTGGAGCAGTGAATATCCCCATGTGTTTAGAATCTGACACAATATGGAAGGAATTACCCTTTCTATAGAATAAACTTAGGAATAATATGGTAAATACCAAACAAATCCCAATACCAAAAGTAAAAGTGAAGTAAAAAATCCATTCCCACATGCATGATCAAATGTAAGCTGATACAGGGTACAATGAAACTGCCATGGTAAAGTACCAAAAGAAAAGAATCTATGTATAAAAACAACTAATACTGATTCCCAATCTAGTAAGCTCCATCACGGTCCTCAAAGTCCTCAAAGAAAATTGAAAATTGTTTTATATACATATGGTAAGAATACAAGTATACCCTATTAGAAAACAAAATACCTTAGTGAAAAAGTGGGGTAACATACTAATGTACCTGTGATAAAGTAGTAGAACCTTATAGAACCTGCCATTAAATAATATCTATCCCATACTCACCGAGGAACACTCCCTAAATGATTCATTTCAAGTAATGTAGTAGTATAAGTACATCAATATTTGGGTACCTTGCACCACTTTCCCATTAGTTGACTACTCATCCATAATGGCTAATTTATTTTTGATACCTCTCTTACAATATGTAGTGACACTGCCACAACCTAACCGAACACACCTATGAATAAAACCACACACAATCCCTCCCGCAAACACCTAGGCCCCAACAAACATGCCTCTTCCTCGAAAACACATGGTCCTCATCCCGAAGAAACTTGGGAAAAAATAATGGAATGTAGAAACATATTCCCCTCATATCAGAAAAACTATTTCTATAAGGATTTGGTGCTATGGTAATCCTCAAAACATTATATACTATTCAAATATGGTCGAGTGGTAAGAAAACGGAAGAGGTTCCGAGGAAGAAAGTCAATAACCAGTCATCCATCCTCCAACCAGGAAGTTTGGAAAGCCACTCTCCCCCATGAAATGGAGGTGTTCGGCACATAAATCCAATAAAGGGTGGGGTACATATAGAGATCAGAAGTAACTTCAATTTATATATATATATAGGTAAGGAAAAACATGACCCAACCTATGGGTTTTCGAATAAACTACCAGCCCACTCGTAACCACTTTTACTACCACTCTTATATGCACAACCACACAATAACCACTACCAAAGCCTAACTCAACCCATTTTCACAAAACCACTTTCCATTTATTTATTTATAGATTCACTTTATCTTATTCTAGAACTAATGGGAAACTACCAACACCAATCATTTTAAAACAATGAGTGGTATGATACTTGTAGTCCCACTACATGCTCCGATTCATCAACTACCTACAATCATTCGTTGAAACAAGACAAAAAATTCTAATATTTTGCCCTGAATTTTATCATATTAAATGTCCATATCCAGATAATATTTCCACATCCAAACAACACTCTATGAGAAAAACACAACAAAGGGTGTTCAACTACCTTCAAGTTCATCAAGTCTATAATCAATATGTCTCTCAAATTGAGATACCAACATACCATGTGTACTGACCCACGCACAAATCCTACAACAAATAATATTAACCCAAATCCAAAATGTACACACATATAAAACCACTTCTCACGGAACCGACTCCTCAATTCAACCTTGTACCCACAACAGTTCTCCCAAAAACCGCACCACCCAACTAATAGAAAGTCACAAAACCCAATAGAACATAACACTCAGAAAAACCTATCAATAGGTTATATATATATATTTATTTATATTTAACTGACAAATTTACTTTGATTCCAATTAATAATAATCCTGGTGTTCTTACAATAGGTTTGATCATGGGGCATCCATTTATTTAACCATGTATATGTAGTTTAAATAGTTTTTTATGTTATGATAGTTTAGAAAAGCATCACAACTAAAATGAGCATCACTAGTAAACAAGAAATGATCAGAAACATACATAAAATTTATAAAATTTTATAGAAAAAAAGATCATAATATCAATAAGGACAACAAAAATAATGTAGATGATCAAACATCATTCCACTCTTGGCCCATTATTCTATTGACCGATTATTTGTTGATCATATTTACTTCAGGTTTATTTCTCATTTTTACGAAGAAATGTATTCATCTTTTCCTAATTGGGAAACATTATTACACCCACCCCGCATGATTCACAGTTAAAGAAATACAGAATAAATACTTACCATATGATCAAATGATCTAAGTTTCTTTTTGTGCCAAGAATAGGGGATCACTTGAGCAGTAGGGATGGACATCAATGGAAAAATGAGTAGGAGATATCTACTACATGCTCTCAAATCTTATAAATGTGAAGGCTCTAGGTGCAAAAGTAGAAATAGAGAACACACATATAAGGGAAGATCCATGCTTTGATGTGCCAGATCCTAATTTAAATGATGAATGGTTTTAAAAGACATTAATCGAAGAATCTTGCTACGATAACATGGTTTTAGTATCTCAAACTTACCAGGGCGTTAGTATATTTAAGGATATAATTAATACCCTTTGAAAAACAGTTGAAAATGAAACATTAAGTGTTTTAATGGAGTTTACATACAATAATACATAAGAGGGGAATAATTGGAAAACAAGGAAAATATGGGAAACTCGAAGATGTGTCAGCGATGGGTGAGTCACCGATGTGGAGCCACTGATGCTGAGCTACTAAAACGAGCTACCAATGCCAAAACATACCAATTATATGACCTACTGATGCCCCATAATGTTAAAATTGATGCTCCGATGTACTGAAATGTGGATGCATTAACAAGCCGAGACCCTGATATGTCGACACACTGCCATGCCAATGGAAAAGTATAAATCTGGCAAAGTATTAAAGTGAGCCACCCATAGATCTCAGAACACTTAAAGTACTATATTTTCATAGAGGAATGGATGAGATACATTTGGTTTATTACATCAAATAACTCTCAAAATATTCACGCCCTCGAGAATTCCAAAAATAACCTAGACGAAATGGAGTCCAAACAACCATCCCTTAAGATGCTAGTTATGAGTAAACCACCCATTGTTATTCTAAAGATGGAGTGAAAAACTCGACATCCCAGAATACCTCATTCTAATCTAACCCCTAAAAAATTGAATATAAACTACCACACCACATCCAAAAGTAACCACACAAGCACTAAAGGTCACACCATCCAGAAAAATTGATTAGGGAGCTCCATCATCCATGTCCTGATGCAAGCTGCTTTGGGTGACACTATCCCACCTACACAGGTTTAATCACATATATATTAATGCATCTTGATTAGGGATTATGTTCTCCCATCCCCATAGTAAGGAAATTTCACTAAAATATACTAGAATAGGAAAAAAGTTATCATTCATCAAATAGAATTAACATTACATCATTCGAAAGGCACACAAGAATAAAAATAAAAGATAAACTCAGAACAACTCTGGGTACTAGGAACACATACATTTTTCTTGTTCCTAGGTACTCTCCATGAGGATTCCATGTGTCCACCACACACAAACCAATAAAATGTTTCCTCCGCATAGCACCATCCCCTCAAAATCCTTGATTCTCTCTTGTTTCCCCATGAACATCACACTGTCCTTGATATCCAACTCTACTCAGTCAAGGACAAGAGACTCATCATGTAGATACCGGTGAAGTAGATAGACCTGGAAGATGGCATGGATTCTCTCCAACTATGATGGTAATTCCAGCTGATATTCCAATTCTCCAACTCATCCCAACACCTCAAAAATTTTAATGAACATGGGAGAAAAATTGTTTCCTCTTCCAATCCTCTACTATCCAAACCGTGTGGAGAAATTTATGTACACATGATCCCTAAACCTAAACTCCAATGCCTCATCCTAGGACCAATATACGACTTATGTCAGTCTTCTGCAACCTTCATAATCTCATGCACAAGAAGAACCATCTCCATTTTGTACTGCACTACCTCTGGTCCAATAATGGAAGTTTCCCAAACCTTTGTCCAGTATACAGGTGAATGACATGAACATTTGTTCAGGGACCAAAATGGTCCTTAGCGAATGGTATATTGATAGATTTTATTGTAGAAAAACTCTACCAAAGGCCAGTGAAGTACGGACGATCCTCCGAAGTCTAGAACATAGGGCCACAACATATCCTTCAATGCCTAGACCGTCTACTCTATCATCCCATCCTTATGAGGGTGTAAAGTGATGTTATGGAATAATTGGGTTCCAAAAGAATGCAACAATACCCTCCATACTTGTGAGGTGGATCATGAATCATGATCTAAGATGATGGGTCTTGGAACTCCAAGTATCCTCACCACTTCTCCTACGCCCCTCTATGCAAAGGAACCCCCAGTACTAAACTACCTGATTTCCAGGAAGTGATCCAAATTCGTCAACTGGTCCACTAATACCAAAAGATAATTGTATCTTCTCTGATTCTTAGGTAATACTAGGAAATAAAATCCATTTAGATGTCATTACACTTCCACACGGGATCATTGAAGGGACGAAAAAGTCCACTGGGAACACAATGTCTAGCATTCACCTACAAACACAATAGGCATCATTCCACAAAGGCCACCACTTCCTGCTTTACCCTAGCCCACCAAAACTATTCCCTCAAGGCTCAGTACATCATTGAAACTCTTGGACGCACCACCTAGGTGAGATATAGGACTCACATAGAACTCTCTTGTGTATTTCCACTAGAAAAAACATATTCTCATAAAACAACATCTGATTATGGCTATCCTATGACCGTCCTTCTGGAGCATCACCCTGGGCATCGTGATCCCTCATTCCTTGAGCCTCTGAGTCTACCCCTAAGACTCTTTTTTACTATCACACCATGTAGGACTTCACTATCATCTGAAATAGATATCCTCTACCAATGTCCTTCCTAATGTCTAGGTGCTATGTGGAAAACTCTTCCACTTCCATCTAAGCATTAATAGATTCCCAAACTACCTCCTTCTAAGAATTCTTAATCAATTAATTAGCCACCATGTTCCCCTTCCCTAGAGTGTAAGTGATTTTGAAGTCATAATCCTAGAGTAAATATTTAATACTTTCTTGATGAATGTTTTGGTCTCAATGGGAAAAGATATATATCATGATCTTATGATCCATGAAGACCATGAAGTGATCCCCGATGAGGTAATTCCACACCAAGAACAAGATAAACATGACCACTTCAAGCTCTAGATCATGGGTGGGAAATTTATATTTGTAATGAGGTAATTTCCTAGACACATAAGAGATTAATCATCATTATTTCATTAGAAAAAAACCCGAGCCTAGGCCATAAGAGTCATATAACACCTCAAATATCACCCCTTAATCTCGAAACCTATACAGAATGGCGCTGACTAGCTTCTCCTTTAGATATCTGAATGCTGCCTGACACTGCTCACTCTACACAAAGACCTGGTTTTTCTACGTCAAAGATGTTAATAGAGATACAACTCCAGAGAAGTCGGGTATGAACCTTCGATAACAGCCTGCCAAACACTAGAAACTATGAACCTATTCCACATTATTGGGTTCCACCTAATAACAAACAACTTCAACCTTTGATGGGTCCACTGCTATCCCCTGCTAAGACACTAGATGTCCAATAAAGTGCACCTATCGCGTCTAGAAGATGCACTTGGACAACATTAACTAAATATGGAGGTGTCGGTGGACCTACAAGATAGTACTAAAAATCAAGACATGATCCCCCACTAACATTGAGTTGGTAATGATATCATCAATGAACACGATGAGGAATTGGTCCAGGTACTCATAGAAAATAGAGTTTTTGAGACCCATGAACATAGATGGTGCAATTGTGACATCGAAGGGCATGAACCTGAACTCATTGTGACCAAACCTACACATTAAATAAGTGTTCAGGAACTCACCCCCTTTTCCCTAAAATGATGATATCCTGACCACAGGTCGATCATAGAGAACCAACCTTCACCCTTTAACTGGCCAAAGGGATCGTTGATCCTTGGAAGGGGGAAATGGTTCTTGAATTCGACCTGATTCAGTCTTCTGTAGTCAATGAACAGTCTTAGACCACTATATAAATTCTTTTTGATAATAAATGTAGTAGTCCATGGTGACACACATAGCGAGATTAAACCCTTATTCATCAAGACGTCAACCTGAATTTACAACTCTAGTAAATTCGAAGGGGTCATTCGATGGAGAGTCATCAAAATCATACGAGTATTGGGTTGCAAGTATATTTCGAACACAACATCACATTGAGGGGGTAAAGTCACAAAATCTTCAGGGAAGACTTCCAGGAACACATTGACAACCAAATTAAATTCCACCACATCTATATCTGTTGTTCCCACTGAAATCTATGATGAATATGAATGGAGTGGGTTCACTCTCCGGCTTCCCTACTAAAAACTCCACTCACCAACCAATGATATGCGCTGGTCTCCCACATTTGTGAATGCGACTCTTCTCTAGAAGATGTAGATAATAGAGTGAACTGAAAAAAACTAGTTGAAGCCCTGTATGGAATCATACATCAGCATATGTAGTGGAAAAATATTCCCACTAGTCTGATGTGGCCCCAACATCAGTCTACATCCTCAAAAAACATCAAATAGATAATGATGACCTATAATAGGCATAGTAAACAAAAGGGGAATAAGAAGACTATCTATGTCTAGTCATAGATCATGCACCAGGCTGGGTGAAAAAAAGTATTGTGAATCTCCTACATAAAACAAAGTGCATTCAAAGGTACTAAACAAATTGATAGTACCTTGAAAAACCTCTATCCCTGCTGGAACTACAACCTCTATTGTGCGAAACTGCCCACACCTAGATCTTCTACCTCTGTAGTGCCAACCACCTCCCCAAGCACACCATATTCATGGTCCCTGATTAGAACCCTAATGCCAAAATCCACTTACATATTATACAATTGGAAGAACAGGAGCTCACTACCTCTATTACTGGAAGGCCCGGACTTGAAGCTGTTGCGGCTGAGGTTAGCGCTGATCCTTCCCACCCCCACTGCATGTCGCTCGAACTGGGCACTACTTCCAAATATTTGCAAAGCCAACACATAGAAAACACCTTATTCCCATGACCATAGGGAAATTGTGAGGACTATGATATCAAAACTGGAACTGCGGAGGCCTACTACCCACATGCCAAAATATAGAAGGCCCAAATACCAGAGACCTATTGTTGATGACTTTCCCCTTTGATGAACTCATCTGGAACACCTCTCACAGAACAAATCTCATCGAGTGCATCCTTTCCACTACCTGTACCTTCTTATGAACATCTATATATGTTGGTAGAGTGAAAGGGGTAACAACATATTAAAGAGAAGTTCAGACTGCCTCCCCTAAGCATCTCACTATGGAATCCTCATATAGAATGATATGTGGTGAGAATTGCACGAGATCTTTGAAAATGATCCCCAATTATTTTACCAACTTACTCCCCTACTGGAGGGAGAATATATCATGCCTCTTCATAGCCATCCTTGTGGATGAAAGGAATTCCACCCGGAACTCTTTCAAAAAGTTAGTAAATGAAACCTCAGTTTCCTTCTTCTCCCTGAGGTGAAGCATCCACCACTAATGTACTACTCTTAATATCTTGTTAACTACTAGAGAAACCCAGTACTCCATCACAGCTTATATCATAATGAAAGATATCACCATATTCTAGATCTATGTTTCTATTTAATTTTCCACTATGATTTCCTCGTACTTTCCTAGAGTCTTCTACTAGAAGGCACAGATCATAATCTACCACTAGTTATCCCCCTCCTCTTGATCATACCTCCACTGATAAACTGGGTCAACCTACAAGGCCTCAACTACCCATACCACATGTGGATGATGTTCGGGTTCCATAGCTGAAAAAAATTAAACAAGAACTCCTATGCTCAAGTAGTGTAAAAAATCATTTAAGCTTGTTTTAATTATTCATTTATTTTAAAGTCCCAAAACACCAAACATGCATCATAACACAATTCATTATGATGTATATACCATTCCTAGGGTCTTGTCCCTTCATCGATGTATCCTCACTTGTCCATTTAGTATGTTTATATTCCTTGCATCAGATCACGATGGGCTCTAAAATCCCATTTCATAGGCAGTCTTCTATACCCTATCTCAAATTCGATGATTTCCTAGAACGATTTTCATACCATCCAATTAACTACACACTATCCCTAACTCTAAACAGTAGATTATCTCAAGACTCTCGTAATCCTTCCTCTGATACCATTTTTTCACGACTAGCCTTCATTAAGTTGAGGGATCGGACAATAATGTACCACACCCATCCTTCCTTCAGATAAAGAATAGTAATAACCCCCTACATCCCACATTCAATAGGTCTCAAAGTGGCGACTTGTACCAATGGAATATTATCTCGAACAATATTATAGGCATTAAACATTATAAAGAATAAGATCAGAGGATATTATGGTGAATCACAATCAACTCCAAATACCAAAAGTAAAATTGAATCCAAAATCAACTACCACATGTATGTTCAAAATTAAATTTGATACAAAGTACAATAAAAATCCAAAGGTAAAGTAAAAAAATGAAACTAATAAGTAAAATCAACTAATCATCATGCTTGAGCTAGTAAGGTACAACACGGTCCTTGAAGTACTACTGACGGACTGTAAATCATTTTTTAATTATCAAAATCTGGTTTAAGCGAACCAGTGTGCAAACATACAATCAAAAACCCAACCAAGGGGGACACAAACACGGACACCATGCCAAAACAGAATTACACATCAGAAAAACGACAATCATCTCTGCATCCCCTTCCAGATTCATCTTCACCATTAGTCATTGCTGATTCCCATTCAGGCAACCTCCAGTTGCTTGCACTTTGGAACCGACAGCTGAGTTGTTCCAGTGTTGATTGGTCTGGAGAAGTCCCATTGATCAAGCTGCCCTTCCTAACAGCCACGGACTTGAAGTACTACAGGAAACCTAAAAATAGTTTTATATACGTAGGTTAAGTATACAAGTATACCCAGTAGGAGAAATAAATCCACCCATAAAAAAGTGGGGTAACATACTAAATTCTCTAAGAGAATGAATTATTACCTCAAAACACCTACCAAAGAATACTAACCAGCTCAGCCTCACTAATGCTCAGTCACCAAATAACGCATGTCATGTAAAGTTATAGTATAAAAACATAAATATTTGGGTACCCTACACTTCATTCCCAGGAGATGAATGTTCATACCTAATGGATAATGTCTTAACGCTACTTCTCTTCCCATATTCAGTCCCACTTCCAAAACCTTCCTGCACACATGTGGGCCTCAAACCACATATAGTCTTACCCGCAATCACATGGGCCACAACAACTACACCTCTCACCCGAAGACCATCGGCCCTTATGCCAATGAAATATGGGAAAATAATCATGGACCGTAGACACCTATACCGCTCTTCTAGAAAAACATTCTTCCTAAAGGATTTCGGACAATGGTTTTCCTAAATCTATTATAGCCTGTTCAGAGATGCTCAAGAAGTATGAAACCAGAAGAGGGATTGAGGAAAAAGTATGTAACCATCCATACATCATCTCACTGGGATGTTGGGAAAGTCACACTCCCCCATGAAATGGAGGTGTTCAACACATAATTCTCAAAAATTGTGGGCTTTGTATGAAATAAAAAAGAAATAATATATATATATATATATATAAGAAAACACACATTCCATCCTATTGGTTTCTGAACAAACAACAGGCCCACTTAGAAAAACTTTTGCGGCAACCCCTATATGCACAATAACGCAACACTCACTACAAAAGCATAAACCAAACACTTTTCCTTTAACCACATTCCATTTATTTATTTAGGGATTCAATTTAAATTATTATAGCACTACAGAGATTCTACCAACCAGTACCATGTCAAAACAACTATCTAAACCAGACTCACAGTCCCACTACATGCTCCTATTCAACCACTGCCAACTCGTATTCTTAGAATCTGTAAGGAACAATCCTAATATTTCTCAATGTTTTCCCACTGAATACTATTCTATATCCACAGAGTTTTCCATCTACCCAACGTCACACCATGTCCACAACACAATAAAGGTAGTTTAGCTGCCCACAAGTTCATCCATTCCACATTCAATCGGTCTCTCAAACTGCGGTACTGACACACCCTATGTACTTTTCCACACATAAATCTTACAAAAATACTATTAACCCACAAGCCCAATGTTCACGCTTACCACTCCCTTTCACGTAGAAGAAAATCATCTCTCTAACCTTGTATGCAGAATCATTCTCAGAATAGCATCACTACACAAATCACACATGGTCACAAAAATCTGTAGAACACAACACATAGCCACACCTATACAAACATGTGTATATATATTCAAATTTAACTAGTATAGGTTCTTTAATTACACATAATTATAAACAGGGTGATCACATGATATGTTTCATCCTAGGGAATATATTTATATAACAATGTATATCTAGTTTAAGGGTTTTTCATGTTATGAAGAATTATCGAAGGATCCGAACTAAATAGAACATTACTAGTTCACAAACAAAGACCACAAAAAAATTATTTTAAAGAAGTAATTTTGACATAAAATATCTTAATATCAATATGGAAAACAAAAATAAAGTAGATAATCAAACATTAATCCACTCTCGGACCATTATTTCATTACCCTGTTATCTTTTGATAATATTTACTTCTTGTTTATTTCTAGTTTTTATGAAAATTATTCAGACATTACTCAAAAGTAATCATTAGTAATCCCAGCCCACATGATTTTTAATTAAATAGAGATAGATGAAATCTATAATGAATGATCAATGGATCAAATTATCTTTTTGCGCCAAGAATAGGGGATCATGCGAGTAGCTGAAAAGAACTCGAATGAAAAACTGAGTAGGAGAGCTCAAGCATATGCACACAACTCATCTAGGGAATAAGTCTCTAGGAGAAGGAAGGGGAAATGAAAAACAAAAATGGAATGGATGATCATGGCTTCGAAGAGTCATAAACTATTTTAAAGGAATTACGGTTTTAAAAGACATTAATCGTGGAATCGTGGTCAATATCACATGGATTTAGTACCTCAAATTGGCTAAGTTGTTAGGATATTTAAATATATAATTAATAATGATTGAAACACCCTGAAAAATTAACGAATAAGGATTTAAAAAATGTTTTCATCAAATAAGACATAAGAGGTGCGAAAATAGAAAATTGGGAAAACAAAAGCTGACTTGCTGATGGGTGTGTCCCTGATGCGAAGCCACCGACACGATGTACCAACATGAAGACCTACCGATGCCACAACCTACTGACACTATGACCTACTGATGCCATGACCTCTGAAAACTGTGACTTACCGACGACATGTCCAACTGACTCCATGGCCTACAGACACCATGGCCTACCGATTCCATGACCTACAGGAACCACAAAATACCAACGCAATGACCTACTGATTCTGAATCCCTAAAAAAATAAAATGTTGATGCACTGATATGCCGACACACTGACATGCGGATGAAATACTATAAATTTGAAAAAATCATCGTGTGAGCCATCGATAGCTCTCAGATCACCTCAAACCTTGATGTTTCACGAAGGAATGGCCAAGGGAAATCCTGGTTATTACACTTATGTGATAATTCTATAATGGGATTAATATATTTTATAGTGTATGAATAATAAATGAAATTGAAATAAGTCAGCTATGACTCATACCACTTCCTTATATATTTCTATTAAAATTCTACCTTAAGCCTTCAAGGATTTTACATTTGAGAATCAATGAAACTTTAATACATCATTAGAATGAATGGGAAGTATTTTGGTTATGAATTTTTTAATATACGTTTCTTGAAAAGATTGAATGAGTGAGGATGGAAGGAGACTGTTTATATTTGATGAGAGGGATAATCATGTAAATACTTTAATGATTTAAATATTATAATTATCATTATAAAATGAAATTGTAACCAAATGGAATAATTTCAAGTATAATATAATATATGGAAAAAATAAATACCACCAATAACGTTTATCATTGACTTATAGTTATTTTATGAAATATCTGTTAGTCTAACTTGTATCTTTAACCCTTTTAACATTTACCTAAGTGGTAATATTTTACCATGATAAAAATTCATAAAAAATAAAATTGACCACATTACCTGATTTCAACCCCATGATTTTAAATATAAAAACCATTTTCTAAGAATTACATTTTAGGTTCTACAAATTAATCTTAATATATTTGTTCACAAAACCATGAAAAATAGTTTTTAGAATAATCACATTTTTATGAATTAAAATGAATTAATACCAAATTAAATTATTATAATGATTGATATGTAATTATTTGGATTATTGTTAATAAAATCGGAATGATTCCAATTTATAACCAATAGAAAACAAAATGAGACTTTCTAATTTCATGAAAATAAATTATAGTTTTGTAATCGCTATTTTCCACTATTATCACAGAAATTAATCATTTCCAAAAATGGACAAAATGAAGCCAAAAATAATTTTGATATTCTTAATCAAAAAATAAATTTCCTTTAATCAATTAAAAATTATAAAAATTATAAATTTAATTTATATGTAAGGCCAAATATCTTCTTCAAATGTTTTCCAATAGAACAATCCATTTCTTATATAACTAAAAAATCATATAATGTTATCATATTGTATATGAATCCATAAATAATATTTATGTAAATTAATATGGAATAAAAATTTTTATTTTTAATATTTACTAGGTTATTACATTCACCCCTTTAAAAAATTGAATCCACTAAATTTCATTCATTACATATAATTAATGGTGGTTTTCCCAGATATAGTTTTTTATTCCCTTGTTTCCTCTCAATCATATATTTTCTCAAAAAAAAATTTAAAAAATTTCTTTTTAAATAACACCATTTATATTTTTGATCAATAATTTTAGCTATTCATTCCCAATTAGATATATTTTTCTATAATTTTACCACTCTGGTAATCAAAACATCAAATGTGTTAGAAATTGACTTCCTTAGATTTTATTTAGGAAACACATCACATACATGTGATAATCATAGAGGTATGGATACCCGGTAATAAATTGTACCCACATTATCCATATTTTCATAGAGTCCAATGAAATGTATGCTAAATATTCCTTTTATACCAAAGAACACTACACTTTTTCAAGGAGATATTTTTGGAATGACTTGGTAACCTGTCAAAAATAATAGGTCTTTTATCTATTTGTCTATGAAACTATTATTCAAGATCTTTGTTTTCCACATGTTGAGATGAATAATTTTAATTTTACGAAGATTATATCATAACAATTTTAGGGCCAATAATTTTCCCTCATTGACTTCATTCCAACATTCAAGAATTTAACAACTCTTTACCTATAATGTATCAAAAATTTTCATTAGATTTAAAAGATTAAAACATATATCAAATAAAATTATACTAAATAATTATTGTTAATGAAACATCTATAATAATATATGATAAATATATTAAAATATTATATATTATCTTAATTTTATTCCCTGCAATTCCATAATATTGATGATGAAAATATCTAATGAAATTTTATTCTATACCCATCCTAATCTAAAGTCGTTTCAAAAACATTATTTTAAATTAACGATGTTGGTATGATACAACATGTAGTGGAACTTTATTTTACTTCACTATACACTAATATTAAATTCAATAAAGTATTCCAAAATATATTTTATATAAAATAGGTATAAAATTAAAAAAAACATAACGTAAACAATAACGTGAATAACATTATTTCCTTGTGGAATATTTTGTAATACCACCATGAAATCTATTCAAATGTTCTCCAATTTCAATTCTGAAACAAACAATTGATAAATCATACCATTAGGTAAAAATTATAATGTTACAACCTTCTAACAAGTCCAACATTTCCCGATAAAATAATCTACATCCTTCTTGATACAATCTCTTGAATAAAAGTTTAAAAATAAATTTATACATTTTAATACTGGTAGGATAAATAGAAAATAGTAATCTATAAGTTTCAGTCAATAATTTATTCTTCAATTTGGAATCACGTACAATGTATACACTCTCTCTAGTACTTCTTCACCAATATTAAAAATAAGGAAAATAACCTTTTTGCCCAATTCTACTATTTCATTAAAACTGTGAGCCTCCTTAATTCTTTCTAATAATGATGACTACAATAATACTAGAGGAAAAATAGAAGTGTGTTCTACATACACAATTTAATATAAATAATGTTTTAAATTATTATCTTAAGTAACGTGCTCAAAATATAGTATAGTTAATTTTCATTATCCTTTGAACTCTGGTATTATTTTACCTGTTTTATTTACTTGTAAGATAGTGAATTGTGCACTCAAAATCCTTAAGCAGTTATAACTAACTTCTTTTATCCAGGTTTGAATCCTTTTGAGTGAATATAATCTTTAAACACTTATGATATTTATAAATTTTAGAATTATCACCACAGAAATGGTGCCTAAATATTTTTATTTAATAAATTAATACATCTAGGTCAAGGTAAAGTGTAGGATAAATCTTATAGTGGGGTTCTAATTAATGAGATGCATATGTGATAACTCAATCATTCAGTATGAATGTATATCCAAGTCCATTCAAATAAGAATCACTATATATAATAAACTCCATATTGCAAGATAAAAAACCTAATATGTGTGAATTAACAAATATTTGTTGCAATTAACTGAAAATATCATCACATTACATTATATAGACAAAACAAACACGTTTATTAGTTGACTTTTTTATTGTGATAAATAACTTAGAAATTTTTTCAACAAATCATTAATGATTACCCAAGAAATTAATATAACATTAAATCTATATATATATATTTTTCTTGGACACTCTTCAAATACATTATGCATAGTAGGATTAACTAATATTGTATCTTTATAAATAATATTTTCAAGGAATGAATTATATTAAAATAAAAAATCAAATTTAAAAATATTTCCATACACCCAATTTTATTTTTTTTAAAAATAAAATCATTTGATATTTCTCACGATCTTCATAGATTGTAGAATATATTAGAATATCATTGATAACCACATGAAAATAAAATATTCAATTACATATGGACCACTATATTCATTAGATCTACAAATACAACTTTAATATTTGTTAACATGAAATACATAACCACAATCTCATAATGGCCACGATGAGTCCTCAATATCAACCTTAGAATGTACTATTCTTTTACTTTTAGTTTATGGTAACCAGAGCTGAGATAAATCACTGAAAAATAATTTACACCATAATTGTTTTAATTAATTTGATGGACCAACAATAGAAACAATGGTTTCCACACATTTACGATTATTTTATTAATTATCACTATCCCAGACACCATTATTTGGGCTCAAATATTCAGAATAGACCATATCATTACAATTGAAAAAATTCACTCCATTCTTTTCATTATGAGTATTTCCAAAAACTATTTTCATTTTATTTAATGTGAGTATCCTTGTTTTCTAGCTCTACATGTTGAAAAAAATTCCAAGAGCTCATAAGACATTTCCCATAATTTATCTTTTCACACTTATCATAAGAGGTCAGTCAAATTATATTAATTTAATATATATCGAATGAATTATTCCCTATTAACATCCATCAAAATAACTTGTTATCCTTATTTTTATAAAAGTAAAAAAACTCAATCTTACCATTACATACACTCTGCATAATTTCTCTATAACATATAAAATCCTAATTAACTTGATCCCTTTATAAACATGTCATTGATCCTCCGTAATGTAATTTATTTTTTAAATCATGGTCCATAATTGAAGTTTATATGTACTTGGATGATATTTTATAATTTTATTCATAAGTCGAAACATATTAATTCACAATATTCTCAAAATTTATGAATTTCATTTTGATTAAATGTCAAATTTATTTTCAAAAATAATTATCAAGGAAAATATCATTAAATAATATACATTATATAGAATCAATTTATTTCTTTTCCATAATTTTATTAACATAGACCATAATTTATTGAATATACCTTAAAAATAATAAATAATATGGCATACCTTATAATTTTCTCACATTATAGAACATAAAATATATTCTCCAAGAAATTAATCCATCTATTTAAGTCACTAGGATTGAAGATCCACCAAATTTTATATTGTGCAATTTCATAACACACTCTAATAGTGACATATTTTTCTCTAATGAATTTTTCACCTCATTACATTGGTACCTTTATTAATAACTCATATAATGTGAGAAACCACATCTTCGAAATTCATTATTTCAGTTCTAACCATTCCAGGTTGTTTGTTTTAAATAATATTAACCTTTTGATTTAACTCCACCTCACTTACACAATTTCTTCTATGGTTAAGAATTTAAAATAATAAAAAAATTATAATGAAACCTAGTAATCTCCAAAATATATTAGATACCAATATAACCATAACATATAATATATTATGTGTATCTGTTAACATCATCATAACCTCCAATGTTATCCAAAGCCTTATCGGATGCCAACTAAAAAACCGAAACATAATTTTTAAATACATAATATTATTTTTTTCATATAATTTACAACTTATAAAACAACAAACAATTTTAGTTAATAGTTCTATATATTTTATTATCATATTACATGAAATTTTTTAAATTTAATTATAGTTCCCATTTCTCCCACACACAAAATTTTTTTATAACAACCCAAATTATTCATTAATGGAAACAACTATAACTGGTTCTAAAAATTTATTAATGTTTATATTTCCCTTAAGGCCAATGAATTAAAATTTGGGATCATAGAAAAATATAAATAAGGGTAAAAATGATAAAAAAACATTTAAGTTAATTTTTAATCATATAAAAAACATAGGGAGGTTTAATTTAATAATAATAATCAATTAAGATAAAATAATAGTTTAAATTTCCATTAAAAAATTATAGTATCTCATTTTCATTCAAAAATGATTTCATATGTCATCTTAAATTGAGTGTCCAAACCATAAGGGCTTCCTGAAAAACAAGAAAACTCATGCATACATTTCAGTGAAAACAAATATGTCACCTGTCTTTTATAAAATAGAGATAGAAATTCCTAAAAAATTTCTTTTTATTTAATTTTTAAATAAATATATTCCCTATAAAAAATTATTATAATATAACAAATGAACCATATAAAATTATCATTACATTCACCATTATAATAAACCTTTAATTATAATCACCTAACCAAATAATTCTTACATCACATAAGAGTATCCAATCATTTATAAACTATATCACATTACCAAATTCATTAGAGAACTATATTAGTCCCAAAAATCACTAGAGATATATCACGATGAACTACAATTCCTTAAAATTGAATAGTATCCATAGAGAAAAAATATATTTCATATTAATAATAATAATTCCTTTAATTTTAATTCAATCCCATAAATAATAACAATTACTTCGAATAATGAAAATGAAAATAAATCTATGTCTCATTAGGAAATTATTTTAAAAGTAAAAAATTCAATAAAGAGTGTGAATATAATATTATTTGAAATACTAAGTCAAGATAAAGAGTAATAACGATAATAAACAATGGATTTGATGTTTGGAATGTGCTCTAGGGTTTTATATTAAAAAAAATATTTTTTATCAATTGTAAAATATAAAAAATAAACCATATAAGAAATGTTTAAAATATGTCTTTATAATACATTTTAAATAAATAAAAAAATATGAAAAAAAATAAAAAATTTCAACATTTTATGGGTAAAATTTAACATTGTTTAAAAATTTAAAGGATCATAAACATGGAATAAAAAGGCTTCAATAGAAAACATTATAATTATAATTATATTAAATAGTCCCCTACCTAGAGTGCAAGATCATTTCGTTTGTATGCAAAAACACAAGAGTAATAAAATTATATTAGTTTTTAATTTGATAATAAAACTATTAATTTTAATTATAATATAATTATTATCTTTTTCTATATATTTACAATGAATTAGGTTGTACTGAAATGGATAATTAACATTTCTTATTTTGGGGACACAATTTTTATAGGTCCAAAATTAACATATATAGGATGAATAAGGTCAAACGGATCCCAAGTCAGTTATATAAATAATATTAAAAATCCAAAAATATTATATTTATATCATAAAAACATTTTCAAATATGACCATGGAATGTGGATGTGGATGACTAAAAACACTATATCATGGATGTGGATGTCTGTATGTGCACATGAGTGATGATACAAATTTTCTTCTGGATGGAAATGAAATATCTTATAAGATATATTACTCTTATATAATCATAACTAGGTTATAAATTTCATATTTATTCATATGTAATATATTTATTACCAATCACCTGAGGTCGCAATGTAATGTGAATCACATTATATCACGCATGTGGTATTCCACAAGTAAGCATAAAATAAATTTTCATTTTCAAATGGACTTTTTAAGAAGGAAAGAAATATATTATAATTATACAATAATAATAATATTAAAAAATATCTAATGACATCATTATAACCATCCATTTATGGTGTTGATGGAAAAGAAAACACATCACTTCATGGTGGTGGTATCCCACTCATATAGACATGTGATGTTTTAATTCCACAAAAGAAGAAAAATAGAGAGAAAAAAGTTATCCCATCAAAGAACTATATTTTTTATTATATATAGTATATAGATGAAATTATTTTATAGAGCATAGAATTTTACTTAAGGAGGTACAAGAATCAATAATCATAAAATAGTACAGTTTGAAATACTACCTCATACTCGAATATCTTCCATGACATACCCATTATCCATCTATGATTGTACTTTTGAGAATAATAACACCATAAATTATAGGAGAGGTGAGTTTATAGTGGATATGGTTAGTTTTGCGATGAAATATGTGTCTCAATGTCTGTGCAAAAGGAAAGAGAGATGGTTCCCTTCTATAAATGAAGAATGTATCATTCTTGTGCATACTTTAATATTTTTAATATAAAAAATATATTTTTTAAATTTCAAGTTAGAAAAATTAAATAAACTAAGAATAAAAGATATATTAATCCAAAAATACATTCAATAAATTAAATATATCTATGTTTAGTTATATCTGGTTCCATATCTCATAGATTAATTACCACTAACCCTTTTAAACCATACTGGGGTGACAATGTTTTACAATGATAACTATTTTCTATGACCCATAGTGAATTTGAAGACATTATAAAATAAAAAATTCTTGATTAAGAATATAAAATTCATTTTTTGTATTTCATTTGTTTATGTGGTGTAATTTCATTTCAATATATATAAGTCGAATATAAGAAAATAAATTTCAAATTTTTTTATGCATAAAGAATAATTATACAAAAATAAAATATAAAAATATTTAATATGAAATTAGTTGGAATAATTTTTAATAAAAATTTAATTTTATAACTTTAAAACCAATCCCCAACCAATTTGTTCTTTACAATTACACGAAATGATATGTTATTTTTTAAAAAAATATTTTTTTAGCATTCAATAAAAAATCAATCAATTTTTTTTACTCGAATAGAAAAAATTTAGACTAATAACATTTTAATAATATAAATATAAAAATGAATATTATTTAATAAATAGAAAAAATAATAATTACATATATAATTTTAAAATAAAACTATATATTTAATGTATATAAATTCAACTGGAATAAAATGAATTATTTTTAGATAGAAAAATATAATATAATTTTTATATTACATATAAATATATAAAATAAGTTTAAGAATAATATTATGATATCAAATTGAATAATTATTTTATATAACTGGTTTTCAAAATGTAAAAAAAATAATTATGGGGCTAAGATGCTTGTTATGATGACATATATGTCTTTTCTTTTTTCAAAACATTGAGTATTGTTTGGGAACATTGCGCTTAACAGAATGCCTTGGAAAATTCAGGATATATAGGTGTCTTGACGAATTGATTGAATTATATATTAATATATTTTTTAATTATAGAAATTAATTATCCCATTGATTTACAAGAAAAAAATTTGAGGTTGTTTGATTAATTTTAAATCTCACGTAAACCTTTGTTGTTTCATGTTTTTTCCCAACATGAGGGGTTTCTAAATTTATTTTAAAAACATATTTAATTAATAAATTTTTTTATAATCATAAGTAAATTTATTGAATCTAGAATTTTATATCTTTTCTTTTTCAAACTGGTAGAGATGATTAAATTTGAACAAAAGTATTTCAAAATTATTTTAATTGAAGTTTATAATTATTAAACACTATTTGTAAAATACCATTACATATAATGTTTATATTAAGAGACTATAAATCATGAATAATCTAATTGGTATCCTCATTTCAATATTATTTACCATTCTTATAAAGAACAATCTTGGGTTTACTAGAAACCTCACTTTTGATTGCTTGCGACAAATCTCGAACATTGTTCCCAATCTTATTTGCTGATGAAAAAATCCTGTGTATAAACATATGAAATTATGGGAATGATTTAATACTAGAAATCATAATGATATTTAAGATACAAAAAATAAAAAGTACTAGAATTGAAATCCATATCCGAATAAAAAGTTTAATCTAAATCCAAACATGATATATAAAAAACAAAATCCCAATCGTCCAGAATACATGAAACACCATTATCTAAAAGTGTATCTTAGTGTGTTCATTGGTTAATACTCTCCCTAATCACCCATAGAAAATGTAGACTAGGATTTTCCACCAACCTATATGATTTCCTTTACATTACCCAAGTCCTGAAATCCCAATTCAAAATATTACCAAAGGCATATGTAAGGTGTGAGAAAATACCTTTTCAAGATCCTCTAGGAATATATAAAAAGTATATAAAAACTATACCATTAATTATATATTTAAATAAAACTAGTTACATAAAGAAATACATTCGAATTTTTTTTTAAAACATCCCATTAATTTTTTTAAAAAATTATATAACCCAATTTTTAAAAATTGATGTAAAATATGATTGATTAAATAGAATTCATTAACCAAGAGAAATATTCATTTTAAAACAAGTGGTAATGTTAAGACGGAACATCCATGTCATTTCTCATTACAATTAACAAGTAGGCTTGAACACATATCCTCTAGAATTATAAAAACTAAAAAATTCTTGCTAGTAGAGTGAGTCCTTGTTCTTTAACAAAATATACATCCCAGGATAATATTAATGTTCCAAATTCATCCATTATTTGTAGGATAATACATTGTTTTCTTTCAAATTATGATTGTTTCATTACATCAAACCCTTAGTGTTCATAAAATCTATTTATAAGGAATACCGTTTATAAAATTTTCTCCTTACCACAAAATATCAAGTAAGATTCATTTATTTAAATATATACTTTAACAATATCAAAATAGTTATTTTAGAAGAAAAATTAAATAGATATCACTAGATCATTCTGGTATTCTATGGAAATAATACTTTGGGTAGAGATACATACCTCATCTATGGAGGAAACATCGAAACCATTGAATTTCAGGATGGGATACAAAGAGATATTTCGCTAAAAAATAAATATAAAAATTAATTAATCAATTCTCCACCCAAAACCCTTTATCTTATAATTTTTTCCCTTATGGGTTTCAACCGAACTAGGGTAAGGGAGATTTGAGATAGATCTAGTGAAAAGATAAGAAATATAGAGGTAATATAATCATATCTCAATGATATGTACCAATATTGATTTTGAATCACTAAGGAATCATTTTGAGGGTAATATATATTCACAAGGAGGTATGGTTTGAGATAATTATAAATTAGGAGTATAAATGAAATTAAAAATGATACGGTATTGGGTGTTATTTCTATTTTTAAAAAGTTCTAATTTGATCATAAGATTTGGATTAACTGTTAGAACAACTATTCCCTGAATGTGTGGTTGTTAATGTCTCTTCAAAAAAGAATCATATGGTTATGAATGAATTTATTAACTATTTTAAAAACAACAATAAATAAATGAATATCTCCAATGGAACAAAAAAAATACATATCACATGGTAAATGTATGGTTACAACCAATCATGCCAAAATAATGAATCTGGCCTTTTTTTTGAAAACAATTCATATTTCTGACACTCAATGTAATTTGTTGACCCAAGATCCACTAAAATGGTTTATCAAAAAATTTAGTAACATGGGAACAATAATTCATCCACCAACACCATCAGTTTCCATGTTTCAGTAATAGTCGAGTGGTGGTACTCTAGGGATATTATACTCTCTATATTAATATCAAATGTAATCATAAGGATAATAAAGAACAAATTATTTGAATATAATTAATAACTCATGGAATAAAACACTGATTAAATATACAACACTAACTGCACAACCATGAATGACTATATTATGCTACTATATATAATTAGAATACATAAAGCATGTAATAAATAAGTACTAAAAAAATAAATGAACAGATGCACCAAAGGTTATATCCATGACCAATATGAAAAAAGACTCAGTCAAATTCTCTTAATATATCAAGACCAAGAGTATTAAACAATATAAATAGAAACAATCCATCCAAATCATGGAAATATGGGGTTAGTTCAGGTATAAACAGATTCCCTAATTGGGTGTGAGATAAACTCATTAAACCACCACCAATAGTGTCTAATGAAATCTAGTCCCTTAATATGATGTACAATAGTGTAAATGTATAATAAATTATTTAGTAAATAGATAATGTAAAATAGTTTGGTATTGGGTCCCTCAAGGTACACCTAGCCTAATCCAAAATATCTCTAACATACCATCATTTACATATAAGAATATACACCAGTGATGATACGAGGTGTGAGGACAAGGAAACCAGATTATAATAAAAAAGGAGTCAATTATTTAGTTAGGGGATCAACAAAAATATTCTAACCGTGGGACATATCCAATTTTATAATAGAATATTAGATGGATATGAATCATGGTGAACCCATAAAACACATGTATACATGTTATCAAGAATGTAAATGAATATCTTTTTTCTTATGAGCCTATACATGGAACTCCTACATATGAATCTTCGTATCTCTTAAGGAATAATATAAATAATTTTGAAATTGATTCCCTCCAAAGCATTATTTACAAGTAACCTTGGTTTCATACCATTGTCTATTACAATTTCTTTAACCAATATAACCATCCATGGAGTTCCACATAAAGATCCTATGTATAACTTAAAGATTACTATAATCCATTTACCTCTAGGTCCCTCTATAGATATTAGAATAATGTTTTTGAGTTTTAATTATTGTATATGTAATATCAATTATCCTATGATACCATCCAAAGATTTAATTATAATTCAAATGAGTATCATTCAAGGAATACCTAATCCATTCAACCTATGATCCCATCTAATGTGTTATATATATATAACATGAGTATCATTCTAGTTGTACATAATAAATAATGATGATGAATTGGAAAACTGATTAGATTCTATGAACAAAATACCAATTCCATTACTATTTTTATTGATTAATCTCATTTGAAAAAAATCCAAATCAAATCAATTAAATCACTTTATCACTTCACTTATTTGTAAAGGAGTAAAAACTTTCATCAAATATTTTGGTCACAAATTGATTTAAATTTATTCTTTATGCATCATGATAAATTCAAAAAAATCCATTTCTTTTATGAAGGATGGATCAAGAATATTTTAAATAACTATTTTCATCTATGCGTGTCATATATAACACATATAATTCATTAAATTTGTTTTTACTATTTAATTTGAGTAAAAGATTATAAGCATTATAAAAAAAAGATTTTTATTCCAAATATAAGACATAAGTGATATGGAGTAGAAGACACACACTACTAGGGTGTGGTTCAATTTAAGGAAAACAACATCAAATTGTTCAATTAAATTCTCAATGTATATCTGATCTATAGTGTTAGGTTATACATAATTAATTTCACATTTTAAGGGTGACACATTGAATGTTTACAAAATTCGAGGAAACAAAATCTATAAATCAATGAAACATTTATGGAAAATCTTTAGACCACCTAACATTGGATTATAATACATCAAAAACTCCTTGGGATGCTCTGATTTGAGTTTGATTGTTATAAAATTGAAAATATAGACAAACACCATGAAAATTGGGAATATTTGACTGAATTGAAATGAAAATAAATATAGAATGATAATATGATAAAGTGGGAATTAGGAATCTATTAATAACTTTTATTCTTCCAACTAACCTGATGATTTATTATTTTGAGTTTGAAGGAAAGGGAACTATGGAATCCTAGGAAGATGGAGGAGAGTTCTATATGTGGGAGGGTGTTGATACACAAATGGGAAGGATAAAGAAGGGTTTACTATTTAATGGGAACATGGGTAAATGAGAACATCACCCCACATAATTAGGTGCACTATTTTTATATATAATTGTCCAAACAATGTAGAAACATGTGCACTAGTACTCTCTATGGTGGCTACCCCATGCAAGGATTGGGTCTTAATTTGAAAAACCATGTGAAAAACATGAACTATCTTCTAAAATTTTATAAAAAATATCATGCACAGTTGTGAACTTCTTCTCATATTACTAGTCCAAACCATTCTCCAACACAAATTTATCACATGGTTTTTGTGCATGGGTTTAAAAAAATGTGATGATATTGTACCCCCATTACCTTTTCTAAAAGATGGGTTTCTTAATAATAATACTCCCAAAACACAATGGAACAATCAAGGAATGTTTCAGGCCTTCAAATCCATGTAAAATATTATTTTTTATATTCCAATTATTAGAATTTTATTTCAAATCTCCAATTATTATTTGGATAATATACAAAATTGGCAAATTTTGAGCAACATTCGGAGTTTCAAAAAGTCCAAAACGTGGGACTTGAAAACTTCTCCACCATAGAACTTATCATCCTTAATAATAATTATAGAGCAAATTAATATCTCTTAACCTATTAGGGTCTGGAAATATCCACTAAAATTTTCATTTGATATTTAAAATTTTCAATGTACAAGTAAATGTCTATATAAATCAAAATTCACATAAACCATTGAAACACAAGCTAATTATCAAATTCATAGATGAATCATTGAGATAAAATATTATTGAGACCATACAACATGAGGCACATTCACATCATTTCCTATTTCACCAACCAACTTATGGTGCTCCCCTATATAGGTTGTATCTTGAAAGACCAATTTCGTGTCATGGTTCTCCCACCATTGGAATTTCCAATTTAAGCACACCCTTATCATTTTAATGACTCTCATAGCAGGATTATCAATTTAATCCAAGGATTTATTTCCAATTTAGTTCATTTATCCTAGTTGACCCATCTTTGTCCGGCAAATCATCATAAAATCTTTCAATATAGTCACCTCATTTTGATGACATACCTAATGAGATTCGTTACATACCACAAGAATCTAAACAAGACAATGAATTTTGGGGCATTATCAAAAAACTATTTTAGTATAAATAGACTTAAATAGATGAAACATATAAAAACATGATATTATTGCCTTGAAACTATGGTATCATGATATACCTTTGATAATGTTGACTAATGAATATAACTAGAATCTAGTCACATATGTAGCTAACATATATATTTTTTCGTCATTCCATTACAGGGCCATAGGATCATACCCAATATAACACCTATAGATTATCACACTGATATTATATAAACTGATCCTGATAGTATTTATATAGAAAACATGGATTGAACTACTAGAATCCAAGGATATCATCAAAGGAAGTATATAATCTAATAATTACAAGTGATACACTGGCATATATTTGAGAAATTTATATATCAAAAACACTGACTAAGAAAAATAGAAGCATCACACATGGATATCAATTCAAAGAATCGATTAGTGTCTATGTGACCATTAACAGAAATTCTATAGTAGAATCCAAATATCACACTAAACTATCTATACCACTAGGATTATCTATGATTCCAAAGTGAAATTCCAAACATGAATATTTATCAAGACTATAATGAATTTAATTCATTTATTTAGCTTGTTCTATTATTGATGATGTCTTAGTATAACTTTAATGATTTTATGTTAAGGGAATTATTCTCACAAACCCAATTGTACAATTAGAGGTTATCAACTATTACAAATTTAAACTAATTAACTCCCATTATATCCAATACAAAGTTCCCTGAGTGGTTTCTATATAACCATTTTCAAATACACATAGGAAATAATTGTCAAATCACATATGACTGACTTCCATGGAAGATCTCAGTTGTACCAACCAACATGTCATCTTTAACTGACCATGATTCACTCATTATTGAGAAATCCCTAATTAGTTCAAGAACCTGATCATATTCTATCCTCAAATCATGGTTCCCTCAAGGATTTCATACTTTGAAAACCATTTAATCATTGCCCAAACTTTTGATAAGTAAAACACATTAGAATAGTTACATTCCCCAGTTTCTAAAAACCTTGTGTTTGGATATTTGATCAGGACCCAATCACAACCCATAATCATTTTTATCTCGAGAATCATTTTAAGGACTAAAAACTAAATCTTATTAGGATAAGGGGTTCCCAAAATCTATTCAGAATTATTGTTAATGTACATTTTGATCACTCTACCTCTAAATGGTAGGAAAAAGGAAAATAATTCGATTAGGTGATCCCCACCATAGGAGTTTCCTAGTGATCATTTATTGAATATGGGAAATCATCCCCCCAAAACACACTCCATCAACAAAAAATAGGTTCATGATGTGGCCAACACACCTTTAACAAGAACCGTCTTAATTAAATAGACAAATCATATGCATAAAACAATAATAAATTAGATTATCTCTAGACATATGAATTATTCATTTTTGAGATATGATCACACACTTAATTAGAATTTAGAATATTAGACAAAACTAACCTTATAGATAGTGTTAAATCACTTGAACCTATTACTGTGTAATCCCAACCACTATAAAAACATTATTACCCTTTAATGCCTAGGTCACCCTACTCCCAAGATGACTCAATAATGTAGAGTGAAAACTTTAGTATTAAATAATTTTTATTAAATTCACATAGTTTTCTCCACCAATTTATTAACACGATGGGTACCACAAATATTTCTAGACACTTATTAATCTAGAAGATGGCATCTCAATTCATTTATAACTTATGAAGAAGAAAAGTCACATGACTAATTATGTGGAATACTATTCCATAGTCAATCATAACCCATTTTAATAGAGGAATCCAATGCATTGAATGAGGCTAAACATACTGAATAACCACCTATTCACCTGGGGTTTCATTTAACCACTTTGAGTTATACTTAGGAAAGTTATCACCAAATTAATGGGAAGAAAAAGTCCCAAGGGGTATCTTTATAAGTATCCTAAGAATCAAAGCAGCCATGTGTTCATATACTCTAATGTCCATGGGTAACCACAAAAGATGAATTACAAATGGATTTCCAAATCTAGAACATGATCCTCAAACCATGAGGTCTATTTGGTTACCAAATGACGGTCTTCAGAGGGTGTTTGATAAAAAATATAGTCCTCCACCATCAGTGTCTAATACAATCTAATATGTGAATATTATATAAAGTAGTGTTTAGGTATATCATATAAAGTTGTTAAAAATAAATGTAAATATGTAAGCCTTGGGAACCTTAAGGTACACTTAGTTGACCATACCTACTTCATATTGTGCCCAAATATCTATAATATTTCTTTATGTACATATATTTACATATATATATATATATATGAACACATTTTTCATATATTTACTTTTAAATATTATGATCTATGGTGTAACACCATAGAATATTTGTAATAGTAACACAAGATTCACCTATTTAATTAAGACACCATCCCAAACATCCTACCCATAAGAAAAAACAAAGGCTATTAAATTATATTAGTCATATATGAGTCATTGTAAACTCATTACATCCATGTATAATGGTGATAATGAATTTAATATATTATCAATTTTCCTATGATCCCATGTGTGGAATTCCTACTTGGGAATCAGCGTATCACTCAAGGTATAATGTAAATAATTTATCTAGTGAGACTATCAATGGAGTTCTGTATATGAATCCCAAGTATCATTCCATAGTCTATGACAATTCTATTAACCAATGATCTGATCTTAGGTATTCCGTTAAAGGAAAATATGTATCACATAAGACATATATATGAAGTAGGCATGTTGAGTTTTATAAATATTTATAGGTATTGAAAAATACCAATGCCATTTCAATTTTAAATGATGTATCTCATATGAAAAAAATTCAATTCAAATCAACTTATTTTATTTACCATTTCATATATGAGTGAAGGAGTCCAACATTCCATATACTCATTTTTTCATAGAAAAGGGTAAATAATTTACATTATCATCCAAATCAATTCAAATTATCCGTTTATTTTAAGAAAGATGTATATAAAATAGAATAAATAATGAGCATATTAAATTTGAGTCACTTACACCTGATATAATGAATTTAATTAGATTTTAGCAATTTATTTGAACAAAAGAATGTTAACATTTTCAAAAGGGTAATTTTTATTCCAATACTAATGCATGTGGGTTATAGAATATATGTGAAACACCCCAAGGGTGTGCTTAAATATGATTTGAATGACTTCTAGTGGTTCAAATAAATAAAAAATGGATATATATTTTATGTCATTATGTTTGATATAATTAATTTCATATTTCAAGGTTGTTTTATGGAAAGAGTTTTACATGTGAGAAAATAAGACATTTAATAAATTTATGAGACAAAAAAAATACAAAGAAAACCTACCTCATTCATAAGAAGCTTTACTCACCCATTATCAAGAATTGGTTCCACTCAGATCGATTGAAAATAGTAAAAATGATTAACAAATATAAAATTGGGAATAATATTTCCTAATGAAGTAGAATTAAAACTGAAAATAAAAGCATAGAACCATGGAATTAGGAATTGTAGAATTACTATTACTCCTCAAACACAACTGATTACTCTTGATTATAAGTTCAAATCAAGGAGAAGCATGTATTATTAAGTGGAGGGAGGAGATATCCAAGCATGAGAGGGATATACTGTATGAATTAACAGGGTAAAGAGGTATTTTATTTAAATAAAAACAACAGAAAAGTTTAATTTCATCAATTTTAATGAGATACAATGTTTTGATTCATAATTCGATAAAAAATGCTCCAATATTTCACCATTAATTCCTAAGAGGATCCCCTCCCACAGATAGGTATAATTTTTGAAATATTAGTCACAAACATTGAGTTATCATATTTAATTTAACCAATAACCCCTCACACAACTGTGAAACTACACATTCAAAGTTATTATAATCTTTACTCCCAATGATACGGTCTTTATGATTTTAGAACATGATTTTTATGATCCATTTACAAATATTTTACCATATTATCCAATTAAAAATAGTTTTTTTTCAATGACATACACTATTGAGAATAAATATAACACATAAAGAACTTCTTAGGGATTCAAATCCATTTTCAAAAAACAATTTAAAGTGTCCAAATTGTCATCAATTCATTCTTAAGATCAAATTATGATTCAAACTATCAATAGAATAAAAAATTAAATTTCCATTGATAGTTTCTAATTTTCTCAAATAAATGAAATTACATTATACTCTAGAAAGAATTTACAACCTTAAAAGAGATAGAATAATTCAAAAAGTCAAAATATGCAGGACCTAGATTGAATGAAACTTCACACCCCTCTCTTGAGTAAATATAATGCTTTCATTAATAAAAATTGTAGGTGGATGGTTTTTCTATGAGTTTAATGAAGCAATGTTTCCTTTTATGAATATTTTCATGGTATGTGTATTTTAGTAGGTTCAAATAGTTCTCATAATTTATGTAAATATAGTGGTACCTATGTTTTCCCCAAAATTAAATAATGTTTTTTTATAATTTAATAAAAATAAAATATCTATAGAAATAAAAAAACAATCCATTTCTATATACTATATTGTGGATTTACATCATAAAGGGGAAGTGCAAGGTATAATGTTTATATTTTACTATATTTATCAATTTTTTAACAACTAATGGGGTATTATAGAGTCGTACATCCTCTTTCTGAATCAATTAATCACATTTGAACCATGTACCCTAAACCCATAGAACAATCCAAGGTAGAGACAACACGAGTGAATATTTTTAATGAATATATAAGTTAGAGAGATTAGGATACTATTATTAATTTTTAAATAATTAATTAACATTATAATGTGAAAAGATACATATAAAAATACCTAATGTGAAGATAGATTTTTAAAAAGGTATGCGCAAAATGCATATGGGGTGTATTAGAGGATCAAATCAATTTTTCTGAACAACGTGTAATTATTAATTATATATTTATATTAGTTTTATTATAGTTCTAAGGATTTTATAATTTAAAAATTATACCAACTTTTATAAGAATATTTTTGACTTTAAACTAATTTATTTTCCCTAGAGTGTATATCAATTAATTTGGAGTAGTGAATTAGCATGATGTTTTCATAATTTTATTCTTTTAATTGATAGAAATATCTTCATAATTAAGATTATATGTAGAAATTATGAAAATGTCAAACAAATATTTTTATACTTGATTTAAAATATTAAAATAATAAAATATAAATTGTTAATTATTTTATTTAATATAATATTTTTTTTTGAAAACACTTAATTAAATTTAAAGTTTTTAATGATTTTTTTGTAAAGGGAAAACACATACATTAGGGTCAAACGATATGTAATAGAACCTAATATATTTTCATGAATATTATGAAATTTTATAAGAAATTATACATAATATATTATATATAATTGTGTAGTAGAATATAGTAAAGTACTAGCTCTTTACAGGTCATATGTAATCTCATGAGATAAAATATAATATTTTTGTTCGATAGAATATATGATTTGTAAGAAATTGTGATACTAATATGTATGATCGAGGCCTTTTTAATTAATGAGTTATTCCAATTTCATTATAAATTATAGGTGTTGGAATCCTCATGTGTTAATCATGTTTTAATTATCACAAATCATATTACTGTTAATTAATATCAATATTCATTGTACATATTTCTAATTCTCTTCAATCTCAAAAATAACTACACATCATGTTTTAATGATAACAAATCTTATGATGTTAATTACTCTCTTTATTATTTAAAAGTCTCATGCATGAACATTAATCTCACATATATTATCACACCTTTATATTTATGATTCAAGCTCTTTTACTCTCTAATGATTATACTTAATCCATGTTCTGCATAATACTATCTAAGTCCAAATACAGATATTTGTCTAAGTATGGAGAAACCATGAAGGAATGACTGTGACCAGACACCGTGAAGGACTCACCGTGACCACATACCATGAACTACTCACCGTCACATGGAAATACCATCTCATACCGTGAGCCACATACCGTGAAGAAGACACCGTTCCCATAATCAATGTTACACCATTTCTTAACTTTTTGTCAATATTATTTAAATAATTCTAAAGGTCATATTTGTTGTTTTTAATGCAATTAATGTTATTTAAATATAGTTATTGACATGTCAGGAAACTGTATCTTGTACCTATGGAACGGGAATCATTCCTACTGCCAGAACTCATGGAATATAAGAAAGATTTAAATGCAATACATGAAAAAACAAAAAGCAACAAGTAGAAGCGGTGTGCAAGTGTGACTATACAACACGAAGAACTTACATACACCCGAGAGCATTGTGCTGAACAAACAGTACAAACCTAGAAAAGGAGGATATATCAAGTTTTTCATAGAACTCTCATGTGTGTAATCTAGTACAAAAGAACACACAACGAATCAAGAGATCATTCTCACTCCTGTAGAAGACAAGATGAACTACGACACTCTATTTTTAAATAGAAAAACTAAAGAAGGACTCAAAAGCACTCCTATTGAATCCAACGAGTCCTGAGCTGCATTGATAATCCCTAGAGATTTCTAAACTCTTATCTATCTTCTCTATGTGATTTATTTATTAACTTTTGAGAAGTGTGGTGTACTCTGTATTTCTTAAACACACACTGTCTCCTGTACTGAACTGGAGGATATCAAATCCTCACTCAAATTCTCTTAACTCCTGTTTATCCATGTCAATTGTGGAAGAGGTCCTTGTGTGTCCTGGTCTTTGTTTTGTTTCCCACATAGAAAAGTGGTAGAGGTCCATGTGTGGCCTGGACAATTTTTTAAACTATTGTCAACCCCGATCCAGGTTGTGGATTAAATTTATATAAATTTGAAAGGACTAAGTCTCAGCTTCAGACTGAACCTCTTATTATATCTGCTGTGCTTCTTTAATTTAAGATTAAATTATACCACATATATTTTATTTATTCTGCTGCTATTACATTGAAATACAAAAATATTTTGAAGCTACTTTGATAGTTAAATTAGCAAGTGTTTACACTTATTGTACATCAATAGGTTAGCTTTAAAAGTTAGTTTGACCTTATGGTTAAATTAACTGAGACCTAATCAATCTTTGAGAAGCTAAGTGACCATTTACAACTTGTATAAATTCAATATAGTGTAACTTGTTTTATAAATTGGAGGATTTTAAATAGACAATATTTTAACATAAATTTTAATTGGAACTCAATTCACCCCCCTCTTAAGTGTCCACTCCGACCAACATTTGGTATCAGATTTTTTTTTTTTTTGATTAACAGATTTTTGAAATTCTCTGTTTTTTTTTCAATTGTGATTTTATTTTCATTTCTAAAGTTCTTAAAATTTCTATTATTTCTAAATTTTTATCTCATTAAATAATATTTCTAAAATCTAGTTATTGATAATAATCTAGAGGGTTCCGCTACTAACATCCCACCTTTCATCAATGGTACAAACTATGCTCAATGGAAACTAAAAATGAAAATTCATTTAGAGAGCATGGGTTTTGATATCTGGACTGCCATAGAATCAGAATATAAATTTCCCACTACTATTAGATCCACTTTAGATGAACCTACAAAGACTACTTACAATAATAATTTTAAAGCTATGAATGCCCTGTACTATTCTTTAGGAGATGAAGAGTTTAACAAAATTTCTGCTTGCAAAACTGCTTTTGAAATTTGGGATACATTGAGTGTTTCTCATGAAGGAACAACCAATGTTAAAGAAATGAGATTAAATACTTATACTATTAAATATTATAATTTTATAATGAAGACTGATGAACCTATTTCTGATATGTATCTCAGGTTTAATGAGATAGTCAATACAATGAATTCACTCGGTAAGGTTGTTCCAGCAAAGGAACAAAATATGAGAATCTTGAGATGTTTACCAGATCGATGGAGAGGCACCCCTGTTTCAATCAGAGAGTCATGTGACATTGCTGCTCTACCTTTCAAAGAACTCATTGGTAATCTTATGATGTATGAGGAAGAACTCAAGGTAAATAAAGAGTATGATGAGGAACCTAAGAGAAAATCAGTGGATTTCAAGACTACTGCTTCAAAGAGCAAGGACAAAGATAAAGCTCGACTACTTACTGACAGTTCAACCAGTGAAAATTCAGACTCTGATAGTGATGCTGAAATGGATCAGATAGCCAGAAGGTTTAAGAAGTTTTATAGGAAAAAGATGTTTTTACAAAAAATCAAATTACAAAGGAAAGTATGACAATAAAGGACACTGGAAAAAGGATTGGAAGAAATCTGACAAATCCGATGAAGTTGTCTGCCATGAATGAAAAAGAAAAGGACATATTAAAGCAGACTGCCCAAAGCTAAAAATAAAGAAGAAATGTGATTACAAGGATAGTATGTAAAAAATATATATGAAGGCTACATAGAGCTCTTCTGGGGATAGCTCCAACGAATCTGAAGCATCTGAGACTGAAACCAGAAATAAGGAAAACATGTGTTTCATGAAAAACACATCTGAGGTAACCTTAGATACTCCTGATTTAAATTCATCTTATTCAAGAGATGATTCTGATTCTAAAAACATGTCAAAATCTGAACTGTTTTAATATTGTGATATGTTGGAAGAATCCTGTAAGGAACTGAAAGACAAATACAAAGGTTTAAAGAAACAACATTCTTTAACTATTAAACGTAAATATGATCTTGACATAGAAATAGAAAATAATGCTTAGTTGCTTAAATAGAACACTGAACTAAATTTGCCCAATGAGCAACTTAGGAAGGATTTATAGAAGTTCACAAATGGAAAGGATACACTAACTCAAATGTTAGGAAAGAAATTTTCACCAAAATACACCATTGGAATAGGCTACAAACCTAGACAGAGACTGATTACTAAGAATAGATTTATTCATAAATCTGGACAGAATAATGCTAGTTCTAGCTCTGGACATTCATATGCTTCAAATAGTTATTTACATAGTTATAAATCAAATAGAGTTTTTCTTTCACAATATTTTTATTCTGTAAATTATATGAGACCCATGAGACAAATTTGGGTACCGAAAGCGTTGATTGCTGACCTGTCTGGATCCAAGAAGATCTGGGTAACACAATAATTTCCTATCTAAATTTGTTTTGTAGGGAACCTGCTTGAAGAGTTCTCACAAGCAGACATGGTATTTGGACAATGGAAGTTCAAGACATATGTCTGGGGATTACTCATGCTTAAAGACTTTAATAAAGGTTGATGGAGGCTTTGTAACCTTTGGTGATAATTCTAAAGGGAAAATCATTGGCCTAGGCTAGATTGGTAACACCGACTCAGTATTAATTTCTAATGTTTTATTTGTTGATAGACTTAAATATAACCTGTTAAGTATTTCTCAGTTATGTGATGATAGTTTTAATGTTAAATTTGAATATAATTCTTGCAATGTTTTTAATTCTAAAAATTCTTTAGTATTTTCTTCCATGCGAAATGAAAATGTTTATGTTGTTGATTTGAATTCTTTAGCCATGCAAAATATTTCATGTTTAAATCCTTTTTATAAAGAGTCTTGGTTTTGGCACAGAAGATTAAGACATTGTAATATACACTCACTTAGAAAACTAACTAAGAAATACTTAGTGAGAGACCTACCCAAACTTGAGTTTCCAAATGAAAAAGTTTTCAATCCCTATCAAAAGGGAATGAAACATAAGGTTTCTTTTAAATCAAAGAAAGAAGTTTGAACTTCTCAACCTCTCGAGTTGGTTCACATGGATTTGTTTGGACCATATAGAGTTTCTAGCTTAAATGGGAAGCACTATGTCTATATCTTAATAGATGAATTTTCTAGATATACTCGGGTATACATCTTAGCTCACAAAAGTGAAGCTTGTTCTTACTTTGTTAAATACTCCAAATCTATAGAAAATTACAGTGGACTTAAGATTAAAACTCTAAGAATTGATCATGGCCATGAGTTTGAGAATCATGAATTTGAAACCTATTGCTCACACAATGGATATATTCATAACTTTTCTACCCCTAGGACACCTCATCAAGATGTTGTAGTAGAAAGGGGGAATAGAACCCTGCAAGAAATTGCCAGAACATTGCTAAATGAGTATGACCTGACTATTTACTTCTGGTATGAAGCTGTGAATACAGCTTGTTATATTATCAATAGAGTCTTGATAAGACCTGTTCTTAAGAAGTCCCCTTATGTGTTGTGTAACCATAGGAAACCAAAGGTTAACTTTTTTAGAGTCTTTAGATGCAACGTCTTTATTCTTAATACCAATGATAATCATGAAAAGTTTGTATCCAAGAGTGATGAAGGGATTTTCCTAGGTTACTCTATTTCTAGTAAAGCCTATAGAGTTTTCAATAATAGATCCAAGTGTGTGGAAGAATCTCTTCACATAAAATTTGATGAAACTGTTCCACATGAGCCTAAAATCTCTCTTAAAAATCTTGAAGCAAGTTTATCTATTCTATACCTTAATGACAAATCAAATGAACCTGCTATAAAGACAACTAGTTCTGGAAATTTTCCAGAACCTGCTTCTGTTGATTCCCAACCTGTTGATGAACCTGAAGTTTCTAGTCCTACCTTTACTAGATCAATGATAATTATAAAGAATCATCCTTTAGATGCTGTTGTAGGAAATATTGATAGAGGAACATAGACTAGAGCTTCTCTTAGAAATCCGGTTTAACATAAAGCCTTCTTGTCACAGCTTGAACCTAAAAACATTGATGATGCTATTAATGATGAATTTTGGGTAATTTCTATGCAAGAAGAACTCAATCAGTTTGAATGAAATACAGTTTGGAATCTTGTTGAAAGACCTAAGGATACTTTCACAATAGGCACAAAATGGGTTTTTAGAAATAAAGTAGATTATTATAGAAACATAGTTAGAAATAAAGCTAGGTTAGTTGCATAAGGCTATAGTCAGGAAGAAGGTATTGACTATGAGGAGAATTTTTCTCCAGTAGCCAGATTAGAAGCAATTAGGATTTTACTTTCTTATGCTGCACATCTAAATTTCAAACTATATCAAATGGATGTACAACGTGCATTCTTAAATGGATATATTGATGAGGATGTTTTTGTTGAACAACCACATAGTTTTTCAAACACTCATTTTCCAAACCATATTTTCAAATTATCAAAAGCATTATATGGTTTAAAGCAAGCTCCAAGAGCTTGGTATGATTTATTAAGTACTTTTCTAATTTCCAAAGGTTTTACAATAGGAATAGTTAATCCTACTCTGTTTATAAAATGAATTTCTAAAGATGTTTTAGTTGTACAAATTTATGTAGATGATATTATTTTTGGATTATCAAAGACTACATTATGTACTGATTTTTCTAAAATGATGCAAAATGAATTTGAAATGAGTTTAATGGGTGAACTTAAATTATTTCGTGGTTTTCAAATCCTTCAAAATGATGATGGAATTATTTTAACTCAAAGTAAGTATACTAGTGATATTTTAAAACGTTTTGGATTGGATAGCACGAAAAGTAGTGACACTCCCATGAGTACCACATGTATGATGGATCTTGATGAAAATGGTAAATCTGTTGATCAAACCACTTATAAGGGAATGATTGGAAGTCTACTCTACCTAACTGCTAGTCGTCCTGATATTATGTTTAGTGTGTGTATGTGTGCTCGTTTTCCAGAAAACCCTAAAGAGGCACATTTAAATTCTGTAAAGAGAATTTTCTAATACCACAAGCATACTCCAAATTTAGGACTATTCTATCCCATAGGACAATCATTTGAATTAGTTAGTTATTCTGATGCTGATTTTGCTGGATGTAATCTAGATAGAAAAAGCACCTCTGGAACATGTCATCTTTTAGGAAAGTCACTAGTATCATGGTGTAGTAAGAAACAAAATTCTGTTGCATTATCAACTATAGAAGCTGAATACATAGATGCTGGCAGTTGTTGTGCACAAATTTTGTGGATGAAACACACATTACTAGACTATGGATATCAATTTAGACATGTCTCAATAAATTGTGACAACACAAGTGATATTAACATTTCTAAAAATCATGTTTCTCATTCTAGAACAAAACATATTGATGTAAGACATCACTTTTTGAGGGATCATTATCAAAAGGGTGATATCACTTTGGAATTCATTGGTACTAAATATCAACTTGCTAATATATTCATCAAACCATTAAATTCTAAAATATTAGACTACATCATACATGATCTTGGTATGATTAATCATAAAAAAATATCCAATTGATCTTAATGTTTAATACATTATTGTACTTTACCTTACGGTTTCATACTCACTGTTTCTAAGTTACTATTTTATGTTCATGGTCTCACCTTCAAGACTTTATACTCACAGTCTGTCAACTCACTGTCTCCCCGTGACTATACAAAATGCTCACTATCTCACCGTGACGACTGCCAATTGTCTCACCGGGAAGAGTTATTTATGTTTATTCTTATTTTAATCTGTATCACTGTAATTTTTATTTCACCGCTATTTGATTTCCCACGTTTGTGTTTTTATGACGTTTGACATTCCCAAATGATAAAACATACGGGTTTCCTTCAATTCCTTACCTAAAATCTCTCCTGAACCTTCTCTTCCCTCTCCCCCGAACCTTCAGTAAATGCCAAGGATGAAGTTTCCATCTTCACCCTCGTCTGAGAAGCGTCGCTCTAAGAAACAAAAGAGGATATCGAGGATAGCTCCCGAAGGACCTCTAAACCCAAACCCAGTAAGACGTACAGTTGTACCTGAAAAAGAGGTTTTTGCAGAGTGGTTGTTGTCTAGCAGATCTTTAGTTTTGAAAGTTTTAGGAGAACAAGGATGGCTTGAATGGTTCACTGGACAAAATATACCGACTTACCCAAGGCTTGTATCTCAATTCTATCAGTATGTGAAGTTCTCTTTTGAGTTTGGAGAAATATTTATTATGACCAGCTGGATCGATGGTCAGAAGTGATCTTTCTCTTCACGGTTGTGGGATGCATGCCTAAGAATTCCACATGAAGGACTTTGTGAATATTACAAGAGAGACCCTCCTCCAACAATCACATATTTGACCTAGAGAATGCTTTGGTTAACCAGACTGGAAATGGCACCAAGTGATGGGCCATAGCTGCTAAATTAGATGGGGAGACAAGACTTCTGTTCAAGTTTGTTCAGAATTTGGTTAGTCCAAGAGAAGGGGATTTTGCTGTGATGAAGTATCAAGATGTGTTCCTGATCCATCTGTTGAAGAATGGCCATAAGATCAATCTGTGTAAGTATGTTATCAACCATATATGTGAGATGATCAATGTAACTTCCAAATCAACCTCCCTGTTTTTTTCAAGGAGGATTTCAGCTATGCTAGTTGCAAAAGGGATGGTTGGACCGAATGAAGAAAAATTAGAGGACCTTGATTACTGTTTATCAATGCCTATCATCAGAAGAATGAGGATTAGCTGGAACCCCTGGAAAAAGTAGTGGGTTGAGGATAGTGATCAACTGTATAAAAAGTTTAATCATGTTGACTATCCAAGAAGGCCTAAAATTCTATCTGATCCTGGTTTGGAACCAGATGAAGTGGGTGAGTATTCAGAAGAAGAAGAAGAAGAGGAAGTAACAGCTGAAGTATCTCCTAGAGAAGAAGCTAGAAGACCTCAAATGGAAATAGCTTCTGTTAAATAAGAAAGGACTATTATCCCTGCTGAAATACCTCAAGAGGAGGAAGTTGGTGTTAGTTTGAGAGAAGAGGATGCTCCTGCTTCTAGTGCGGATGTAAATCAAGAAGCTCATCCTAATGCTACAAGGAAATTGGTTTTTCAGGATTTAGAACAGCAAGAAACATTAGAGTCACATCCTGTTGAAGAGGATCGTTCTGTTGAGAAAGAAGCAAGTCTGGAAGTTCAGCTAGTGGAAAATTCAGTTCCTGAGATTATTCCCTTTACTGAAGAAAGGATGGAAATTTCCTTTCAGCTGGCTAGGTAAGAGTTTTCTGAAGAGATTAGGGATGATCATGTGGATCTTGTCCATGTTCCGGAACCTCAAGAATCTGGAAGGGAAGCACAGGTTGAGGGGGAGGAACTTCAAAACCTTGATATTGTGGAAGCTGGATCTGCTGAAGCTTCTCAACCTTCTATCACTTTTTCTAAGTACTCTCGGTATGAGTTCCCAAGATTTTATGATGTTAATGAGTCAAAGAAAGTGACTGCAAATGGAATGGATGTTTCTTCTCCGTTTCCACTAATGTCCTTAGCTCATCCAGAACCAGAACCGGAGCCCCAACCTCAATCCGAATCAGAATCTGAGTCTGAAGATGACTCTGAACCTCAACCAGAATATGAACCTCTACCTTTACCTTCATCCTTACCTTAACATCCCTCCTTTGTGACCAAATATGTTCTGATTTTTTTGGAGAGACTTTGTTAGCTAGAGATGATAAAATTGTCTCCACTCAACCTCACCCAGTGACTCAGTTAAGTTAAGAAGATGCATCAATTCTATTGGAAAATATTATCTTGAATATTCAACCATGGATGATTAGTGAAATTCAAGAAGTCAGAGTTGAGAATAAGATGATGAGTGCTGATGTTTCAAATCTGAAAAGTATGGTAGCAAGTCTGCAGAATGAGTTATCTTTGAGATCAGAGCCTGCTCCTGTTTCTGCTCCTACAGTTGTTGCTTCTTCTCCTGAGCCATCTGGTTCCCTCCTTCCTAGGGAGATTGTGTCTCAAGTTCATCCATACCAACTATCATTTGATGAGAAGATTGGAAAAAGGCACACCAAAATGATGGAATGCATGAGAAAGATTGTGGAAAATCTGAATAAGCTTACAGATGAATACACTGGATGCCTACAAAAAGTTCTGAAACAACACAAAGTTCTAACTAAAGTTGTCAAAGCTTCACCTACTTCTGGTCAGACCTTCACACCTTCTTTGGATGAGTCTATGATGAGATCCATAATAAAGCAAGAATTTCAGAATGCCTTGAGTGGCTTGGATCTACCTTCTTTGTCAGAGGTGATTAAGAATAGTGATCGAGCATTGGACTTGGTTAGAATTCATTCTAAGATAGCCAATGATTCTCAACAAGAGATCACCAAGAAAATTGATTTGTATCTCTCTTGGATTTTCCCTAAAAGTGATATAACATATCACTTTACATATCTTGTTGAAAATTTGAGAATCCCTCCGGTGAATCAAGCTTTTAAAGCTCACGATCAGAAACTTACAGAGTTCACCAGATTATTGGACAGATTTATGAAGAATAAGGATGATTTTGAAAAGGCTATGCAATATGGTAGTGAAATCATTACTGATTTCATTAATCTTTTGAAGCTGTATCTTCATGTAAAGAGTACTGCTATAGTTGCTCCTACTGCTGCACCCCTTAGACCTGCTCTAACTACCTTAGCCTCAACTGCCATGACAGTTAGCCAATCTCTTTCTCAGATCCGACCAGTCATTCTTGACCAACCACAACCTAGATCTTCTACTGCTCCCACTTTGGCTCCATCTGTTTTTTATGGTCTACCCTTACCCTCATTGTATACATCATCTTTTCCTTGTTCTACTTCACCACCAGCTCCTGCTACTGATAGAGGCAATGAAAAACTAGATCCCTAAAGATTCCGACGACTATTTTTCTTTTTGATGGGATGTCTTTTTTTGTTTCATGTTTTATTGTATTCTGAACCCTTTATTTTATGCCAAATGCAGTATTTCATTTCATTCTCTCTACTTTTTGATAATCCCAAAAGGGGGATAAAAACAACAAGTGTCCGTTCTATAATGTTTTTCCTATGCTAGTATCTTTAATATTACATTTCATTTATATTCTGCCTATATCTGATTTGTGATCATCCAAAAGGGGGATATTGTTGGACTCCTCATGTGTTAATCATGTTTTAATGATCACAAATCCTATTACTGTTAATTAATCTCAGTCTTCATTGTACATATTGTTAATGCTCTTCAATCTCAAAAATAACTTCACATCATGTTTTAATGATAAAAATCTTATGATGTTAATTACTCTCTTTATTATTTACAAGTCTCATGTATGATCATAAATCTCACATATATTATCACACCTTTATATTTATGATTCAATCTCTTTTACTCTCTAATGATTAAACTTAATCCATGTTCTAATTATTTCTGTCGATGTCCAAATACATATATTTGTCTAAGTATGGAGACACCGTGAAGGACTCACCATGACCAGACACCGTGAAGGACTCACCGTGACCCACTCACCATGACCAGACACCGTGAGCAGACACCGTGACCCAGACACCGTGGCCAGACACCGTGATGGACTCACCGTGACCACATACCATGAACTACTCACCGTGACATGGACATATCGTGAATTTCATACGGTGAGCCACATATAGTGAAGAAGACACCGTTTCCATAATCACTATGACACTGTTTCTTAACTTTTTGTCAATATTATTTAAATAATTCTAATGGTCATATTTTTTGTTTTTAATGAAATTAATATTATTTAATGATAGTTATTGACATGTCACGAAACCGTATGTCGTACCTATGAAAAGGGAATCATTCCTACTGTTAGAACTCGTGGAATATAAGAAAGATTGAAATGCAGTACACGAAAGAACAACAAGCACCAAGTAGAAGCGGTTTTCAAGTGTGAATATACAACACGAAGAACTTACATACACCCAAGAGCACTATGCTGAACAAACAGAACAAACCTGGACAAGATGGAGATTGAAAGTTTTTCATAGAATTCTAATGAGTGATATCCAATACCAAAGAACACACGATGAATCAAGAGATCATTCTCAATTCTGTAGAAGGCAAGATAAACTACGACACTCTATTTTTCAACAAAAAACCCAGAGAAGGACTCAGAAGCAGTCCTGCTGAATCCATCGAGTCTCGAGCTGCATTGATAATCACTAGAGCTTTCTAAAATCTTATCTATCTTCTCTACATGATTTATTTATTAAAATTCGAGCAGTGTGGTGTACTCTATATTTTTTATACACACACTTTCTCCTGTACTAAACTGGAGGATATAAAATCTTCACTCAAATTCTCTTAACTCTTGCTTACCCATGTCAACTGTGGAAGAGGTCCTTGTGTGGCCCGGTCTTTGCTTTGATTCCCACGTAGAACAGTGGTAGAGGTCCCTATGTGTCCTGGATAGTTTTGTAAACTGTTGTTAACCCCGATCCATGGTGTGGATCGAATTTATATAAATTTGAGAGCACTAAGTCTCGACTTGAGACCGAACCTCTTGTTATATCTGTTGTGCATATTTAATTTATGTTTAAAGTATACTAAATATATCTTATTTATTCCGCTTCTATTACTTTAAAATACAAAACTATTTCAAAACTGCATTGATAGTTAAATTAGCAAGTGTTTACACTTATTGTAAATCAATAGGTTAGCTTCAAAAGTTAGTTTGACCTTATGGTTAAATTAACTGAGACCTAATCAATCATTGAGAAGCTAAGTGAACATTTAAAATCTGTATAAATTCACTACAGTTTAACTTGTTTCATAAATTGGGGGATTTTAAATAGACAATATTTTAATAGAAATTTTAATTGGAACTCAATTGCCCCCCTCTTGAGTGTCCACTCCAACCAACATTAAGGATATGTAAGATTATTAGAATAAGAATTAATAAATCAGAATAATAAAAATTATCTCCCATATTTATCTAAGAATTAATATCAATATTCATTAGCAAAACCCCTAGTTAAAACTCATAAGATAATAAACATACTCATATCTGGTGATTAGCTTACACACAACCGGCTTATCAAAATAAGGTGCACTACTCAACTAAGCATTAACAGGACAAAACATAAAAATCAACAAACCATTATTTCATAATAAAATCCATATCAGATTATTATATATGAATCATCATATAGGCTAATTCACACATATTAAGAGGATCACATGGTTTCCTCCCATGTCACAATTTTTAGACTCTCAATTAAAATTGAACTAATCTTTAAATATACTCATGTAAGATTAACTAGATATCATATATATTCAATTCACTCATATATATTCTTATGATGGTTTTATCAATAGTATAATGTCGAATAATCTTTTCTAACCAAGATCAGTCATTTCATGTCATTAAACTACAATACCATAAAATATTAAATAATATCCAATATAAAGAAATAGGGTATTTACCAGGAATGTGTAAATAAAAAATCACTCATTTATCTTATAAGGAAAAATCAACGATCCTTTATTTGTATTATTCGATATAGAATCTATCTGATAATTGAAGTATGTGAAGATCGTATGAATAAGTCCGAATTAGGTAGTCATGTGTGATATTGTTACATGAATTTGTGCAAAAAAACAATCCCTCATACATCATAGTTATTGGGTTTATCTACTAGTATATTGGATTTTTCTTTAATATAATACATCTATTTTTATTAGTGTTTTATTGGGTACATATTAACTCCATATATTATGCAATGATAAAAAGATGGTGTTCTATAAAAAGAGTGAATGTGAACCCAATTTTAAACATAGTGACTGGGTGTGTAATATGATTAATTTGGTTTCATCATCAAGCAATTGTAATTGTGTAAACCTCAGTGGTGGTGGTGATGTGATGAAATTTACTGTAAATCATTATAAAGGATCACAACTAATTATCATTCAATTATAATTTTCATTTTTTCTCTTCATAATGTTTAAATATAGATACACAATTTCACCCTTTCACATCCTTTTTAGGAATTTAATTTACTCTTTAAAAATATAAGTGAGGAAGTAAATCAGATGTTTTATTTAATATTTTTTCCAAAAACCATTGATATTCTCCCTAACACTTCATAGAGGATTTTAATCTTCATTTTTTTATCATCATAATAAACAACCCATAATATACCCTAATATATCCTGACATATATATTAGGACAGATTAGTGGTTCCCTATTATGATTTATTCCTAACAACCTAGATGTACACCATACTAGATGTTAAGACCATATGTCTTATGTAAATATATGTTAGATTATAATTTTTATATGTGATAATGAAAATTTTTTTGTTGGATTTTAGAGATAAAATCCTGGTTAGAGTAGTGTAATATATAAAAGCCTCTTTTATTTTTGTGTTTCTAATTTTATGTTGTATATGATCTTGCTAGTGTAAGTTCTCTGTTATGAAAGATTTTATGATTTATACATTCATTTTTCTTATTACTTGATTGACTTAATTTAGTTTATATTGATGTTAACAAATGCTTCCATTCAAAAACATTGATTATATTATGTGTGTTATATATTTTTTATTTTACAATTTTTTGTTTCTATGAAATCAACACTATAATCTCCCAAATGTAGGTTATTGACTCACATCAATGTTTTGATTGATATGGTAAACAAGTAGGAATTATGGAGGTCATTTGGTTCCACTGAATAAATATTTGTTTGGGTAGGTTTATGATGAATGTCGAAATTAAATCTCTTATTTATAAATGATTTGTTGATTAGTCACTTGTCAACAGATATTACGGTGAGGGTGATGAAGTGATACAATAATACTAAACTATGTAATTGTGTTTTGATAATTGTATTCCAATGAATTAATGGTAATAAATGTGGTAGAGACATAGTGACATAAAATGAATTAATAGTATCTTATATGTGGAAGAAATAACTTTATACGGACTCACATCCTTATGAGTATGCCATTATCTATCTTGATAATAATTTTTTTCATGATTTTTTAGATAATATTTATATTGTATATTTAATGATTATGAAACTTATTGTTACTTATTTACTAAATTTCTCCATTAATCACATTCAGATTCCAGACTCCATGTTTTATGATTCTAATTTCTTACTTTAATGAAAAATCATATAATTAATATCCTAATATCAAAATCATTTTCATTCTTATCACGAAAAACACAAAAAACCGTTCATTTTAGTTTCTATTCATTATGAATAATTTAATCAGTGCAATAACCAATTTTTTATTATAGAAGTGATTATGTATATTAATAATTTTAAAAATAAAAAATTAATATATATTCTATATACAGATTCATAGATTAAATTTAATGATTCAATACTCTAAAAATATAGATACAATCATTTTCTATACATGTATATTGAATAAATAGATTTTTATAAGGTGAATAATTTTAATTAATAGTTCATATTGAAGGGTATTATTATTGGAACAATTTTTTAAACTAAAAAATATGTAGAAAAAATATACTATTAATATACAAATAAAATAGTGTACAATAATTTTAAATTTGTTTTGAAGATATTTTATTTGGATTAACTAATAGTACCTGATTTTTATATTACAATAGTAGGATAGCATCCATCATATATATGATATTCATATAATTAATGATATTTTGAGCTGAAGCACAATCACATATAGGATTTAAATCCCTTAAATGGGATTAACATAGATGAATAATTCACCTTGAGATTTATTTTTGATAATAATGATATTTTTTAAACTCAATTGTTTAAGAAAAGATAAATTATTATTAAAATACATCCAATGTTGAATTAGGGGGAAGTAAAAAATTTCACACTCAATTTGAGAGAGGAATAATTTATTCATTTAGAGTCTATTTATAAATAATTCATTATAATGTTCTATACAACTGAAGTGTTTATGGAATTGGGGATTGAAATTAATAACATTTTTCAAAGGTATGATATAGCATTTTATAAATGAAGGTATACGATAAAAAAAATACTAAAATCTCTTACACTACTAATTCTACCCCTTTTCATATGAAAATATTTTATGATATACTTTCCCAAATGGGATATACTATTATTGAAACAATAACTAATGGTAACTATGATTATAAGACAACTATGGTGCTAAAAAACAATTTATGTTTTCTAGATATATATTCCTGAAAAAAGGACATGAGGAAAATAATAGTTTCAATCATTGAATCATTTTTCATATATGACATTCCTTTAGAGATTTTTAACCATTATAAATTGTTACAAAGTTGATTCCATGGACCCAAAAGTGAAAAGTGGAGCATTAATTATATGGGAAGTCAGGAAAACGTAACATGATAAAATAATATTCATCATATGTTATAAATGATATGGTATATATTGTATGTTAAAATAAATATCATAGGAAAATTCATCCATTATATAACACATATAATTAATGTTAAAAGAATCATCCTACCTTAAACTATAATAGGAAATTAACTTTATCAATCTATAATTCTAATATTTCATGGAAAATAACAATTAGGATATCAAAAATGAAATTTAAAATTGTTTCAGGTGTAATTATTGTTAAATTCATGTGTGTTAGATAATACAACTAATATTATTTTATAATATCTTGAATATAATCATTCTAAACAAAAATGGAGTGAAGATATATTATAAATATTTATTAAAACATAGACCCAAATCCAAAATACTGAATCCAAATTAGATACAAATCATTAATATATTGATCAATCATCACAAAATATCAAGGTAATAGTCCATAAAAGATGATGAATTAGTATAGTTGTTAAAACCCATTAATGTGAGTGACTAAAGAAAGAATCCAATCATTAATTAATTCAATAAAATAGTTTATGTGTCATAACTAACCACTCTATGTGGTATGGTAATGGAAGGGAAATATAAAGGAAAAATTAAATAATATTGATTTTAAATTATGAAATTACATTAGTTTCACTATAATGATTAGCATGATTAGAAAAAAAATGATATCAAGAAAGGTTCCACCATATGTTTTTAATTCAATGCAAGGATGAAAAATAAAAATTGCTTATAATGGGTTTTATTGAAAACCATAAACCTATTTACACAAGATAATTGTATACGAAGAACTATAAAATATAGTATGATTTTTTATGTGGGGTATGTCCCCTAACTAAATTTTTTCCCTTGAAGAAATTGAATTTTAAAATGGACGTGATGTGTCTAAAATATCTTAAATTTAATAAAATCTACATGGAAATATAATCGAGAACAATGTGAATTCTTTTAAAACACAAATATTCCTAATAAAAGCTTTTAATGAAGAGAAAAATAAATTCACACATTTAGAATTTGTATTTCTTATGTGCTATGGATTAAAATATAGAAGAAGAAGTCAGTAGAAGAACTATAAACACATTCTATTGGTGGGAAACCCAAGTATAGTAACTTTCAAATTTTTTATTTTTTTTATTTCCTATATTATTTTTGTAATCCCAAAAAATATGTTATGTGGCCTTTATAGGAAAATCATATATAAATAAGCGAAAAATGAAACATTAAAGCTATACACACACAATATTGAGTGTAACTATAAACAAAGTATCTGTATTATTATATTATCACCTTCATAAAAAAATATAATTAATGTTTCCCTATTTCAATATATTATTGCATCTCTATTTCTATCCATAAAATGACCATATAATAATCAATATTATGTCTGTATGGGGGGGTGTAGAACCCTGGGATTTTAAAAGTGGTACATCATTTTTGGAAGCATGTATAACATGAAACACAAATATAAGAACAAAATATATAACTGCAATACATTGGAAAATGTTTATTTTTTAATAACCTCAATCTCTTTGATTTCATGTGATGCACACAACACAAGGTTTGAATGAAAGATTATAATGTATTATATATTTTTTCTTAAAACATGATCATTATATCCCAACCATTTACATGACTGGTATTGATTAATAATAACTATCATATGAAATTTTATTTTTTAAAAGTGTATAAAAAATATTCAATGGATATATTTATTAGATAAAATTAAGATCAATATTTGAGAGAAAAAATAATGTTCTTTAAAGAATTTATTTTCCTAAATTATGGAATATGAAATTTTTTATACATAATTTAGAAATAATTTTTTCCATTTTAAGAATATTTAGTTAAAAAATATTTTTGAAATATACATTTGAAAATTATCTTAAGGTGAATATTTTATTATTATTTTAACAAATACATATTTTGACGAATAGTGAGAACTTTTTAGTTTTGTTCATAAAATTACTTTTCAATTAAATTATTTGAATTGTAAAATTATATTTTAAATATGATTTAATATAAATCAAGTTAAATCTTATTTACAATTAATTAATATTTTTCATTTTAATAATTTTCATATTGAATTCAAATATGAAAAAATCTTATACATTTGATGGTAATTTGTTACAAAATTAGGTTTTTTGACCCATTTGTGGGATTAAATTTAAATTAAAGTATGTCACCTCTAAATATTAAATTTATAAAACTGGATTTTTTATTTATAATAATAACATTATTTTATATTACTTAATAAGTTCAAATTAATTTTTGAAAAAAATGGATAGGGAAATTTGTAAAAATTAATTAATATGATTTAGGTAACAATGTGTTCATTGGGGGATAAACTAAGGAGATAATGGTTAAAATGGCCAAAACTAGTCCAAAACCATTTTTATGGCCATATGAGGACTTTATAATCACTATGGTTCAAAATGCCATATTTTTAGAATTGTGTATTGAAAAAATGTAGGTATAATTTGTTTTTCAAAAAATTATGTTTTTATCCTCTCCCCCATTTATAAAAGGTCATCCCCTCTCATCCCATCCTTAAAATAAAAAATTTCAATGTTTTAGAAGATAACTAACCAAATAAAATCTTTAATTTCATACCCTTATTCCAAATGCCTTATTTATTTTATTAAACACTCCTAATATGGAATCATGTATAAAACAAATAAGTATATCCAAGTAAGATGTAAAACTATTAATCAAGTGAATTTGTTTGGTTTCATTTTCCATTTTTCAAACATATTCTCCAAATATTATGATATAAAAATAATAGTATCTAACATAAAACTATATTTTATTATTTCAATGGAATAATAAATATATATTTCCACTTCCATTAAATAGGAAATGAAATTGTACATCATTTGATTAGTGAACCACCACCACACAAAATGTTGTAATTCAGTTTACATCACCACCTATAAAGTATGGATATAATGATGTATATTACATTTGAATATTATATTTATGATATTATTACAATATTATAATATTTATACTAATTATATCTTCTTATTTTATATTTTGTGGGTGATCTTATTACATCGCATATGTGTACGATAGATTGTTTCCTTGCAAAGTGATGTGATTAACTTTTCACTTATTCTTAAAATGAAATATTATAAATTTAAATTTAATGAATATATGTGATATCTCTGATCCATTCAAAATTATGTAAATATAACATCTCGCATAACTTCATACATTCCAATCCATAAAAAATCAATAATTGGGCTTCTGTGCATATGTGGATTATCTCCGCCACGTATTGATGCGAAAAGATTGTCATTTTATTTTTTCTTCAAAGGCAATAAGGATTTATTTGATTAATATAAATTTTATATATGAAATAAATATTACCATTTTATTTATAATAAATATAATTTTTATTTTTCTCGTCCATTAAAAAATTCAAAACAACATTTATGCATACATACACCCTATAATCTTAATGACTGGTGCAATCCATTTTATGTATATATATTTAATAGATTGATATAAGTACATATATATTTAATATATATGATAATTATATAATATTAAAAAATTATAGATATTATTTAATATTGTCAGTATTAAAATTATCTTAATTAACAAACTAAAAAATAAAAAAATGAAGCAATTACCAAATGAAATAGTGATCTAAACAATGAATTATTAATTAAAAAGTGAAAAATGACTATATGGAAATAATTCATGGTTTGAGGTATATGAATAGTGTTTTTTAATATATTTAATATAAAGATATATTTATTATATATGAGGTTTAGACAAATATAATGAATGTTAACCTTGAGTTAAGGATTTATCATCTTACATTTAATTTTGTGAGACGTGTTCTATATTCACCACTTATTTATTTTTTGTGACATATATACTACATATTATATATTTTATACCATTAATCTAATTATCTTAATGGTACTTAATGTTTTGTTTTATATTATCTATTTTTTGTAACTTATGATCTAGAAGATAACAATGTGGTAAGGGTTTATTTCAAAATTCCATTATTATTTTGGATTATTTTATTATAAGTCCTTACTGGATGAATTATATTTATTATATATATATATTACTTCGATAGGGTTATTCATGACCTTTTTCATGTAATAGTTTCGTTCATTCGCTCTTTAACACTAAAACTTGTTGGGAAAATGTATTTATGAAAATCATATATTATTTATCTATTCTATCAAAAATCATCTTTGTAGAAAATTTATGATTTCAAAAAAAAAATTCCAAATTATTGTAAACCTTTTTAAAATATTTAATTAAAAAAATATATTATTTTTTATTTTACAAAATTTTATGAAATGAATGTTCTTGTCATTTTCAAAACAAGGAACTTTTGAACATTACTATAAATATTAAAGGAATATTTGTTTTACCATGTTAAGAATAAAAAAAATTCTTCTATCCTGGACAATCAATGTTTAGAGAATCATCTTAATTTTTTAAAAATTTTATTTTCAATTAATATTAGTTTAAATTTGTTTTTTTTATTTTTTATAAAATTATTCTAATTTTCCAAAGAATAATTTCATATTTAAGGTTTTTAATTAAAATATTAAAAAATTTATAATGGTCGAATGTGCAAAACCTTTATTATAATAATGATACACTAGGGATATTTTTTATTGATATAATCATTAAAAATTCTCTATATTTTTTATAATTAGTTCTAATGAATATGTAATATTTTATTAAAATTAATTATATAAATTTATATGGTTTTGGATTATATTTATTTGATTGGGGAAGGTATTTAAATTTCAGATATATGTTTTTTAGTAAGAATTTTTAGGTTGATTATTTTTTCCCATTCCATATGAGGAATGAGTTATAATTATTATATGATGGCTGACAAGGATTTATAGATATCCCCTTGATGCATTGACATGTATTAATAGTCAAATTAGTTGATAAATTAGATGGGTTTCTAGTAACAGATTTAATGTTTCTTGTGAAATGTCTTGATAGTATGTTTAAAATTATGTAAAATTTTACATTACCATATTATGAGTTCAATTATAAACATCAATTTGATTTTTCTATTAGTTAGTAAATCTATAGATATGATGCATGATTATATTTTTATTAATTTTTATTTATTTTATCATCAATTATTTTTTCCATATTATGACCATTTAATTAATTATATGGTTTATATTTCTGTCATTTTTCTTTATATATTGATGATTATTATTTATTAATGATAGCTTACACTTTATGTTTTCCTTTAATGACCAGTTATTATAACCAATTTATTATATTTTATTTTTTCAAGGATACCAATAAGTATTTTTTGAATGATATGTAGGGATACACTATGAGGAATACATGTGTTATCAATGAAAATAAATTATTTATTTTCTTTTTTCATTTGTAATGTGAATTTTAAATAAAACCAAGAATGATAGTCCTGGTGCATGTTTTCTCTATGATGAGACTATAGAGATGACTTTTATCACTAGTCAATAGGTTGATTATTATCAAGAGATTGAAAATCTCTTGAATTCCTCTAGGATATATGGGAAGTGGGGTGACATCTCGGAAGTGAAAGGGGTTGCAGCAGGTTGCGGTGGGCATATTTCATTTAAAGATTCATCCATTTCTGGTAATGCAGAGGTTGAGCACACTCCTACTCCCTCAAGGAGAAGGCCGAGGTAGGATTACTCTAATACACCTCACGTTGTGTATACTCGATCTATTAAGCTCTTAGTAAAGTTTAATTCTTATATTCTTAAGATCTTTAATATGGGAAAGTACTAATCTGAATGGGAAACTACAGATGACTATGATTATGGGAATGATATGTCTTATTATGATCTTTAATTTTTTGTTTTGATGGATGAGGTCATGTCCCTTTCTTTGACCTCGCCCATCTCCTCTGAACTCTTTTCCTTTTTTTAATAAATAGTCAGAAGAATCACTTATAACTAGGATTTTTGGTATAACCACTGGCTCCAACATGATGGGGTCAGGGTATTTATAATTGGAATGAGAAATATTTTAGAAGAAACCGTAGGAAATGATTTAGGAAAACATATATTAGGGAATATAACCTTGTGATATACATTGATTTAAAGTATTGAATTACATATAATTTTTTTTAAGGTGAAGAATATGTTGGTCCTTGTAGTAATACTTCACTATATAGATTCTACAAGTATAATTAGTTCTATAATAGATGTACCAATGTGATATGATTTAAAAAATTGCACTCTGTGATTGAATCGAGTGCAACCTAATACATGACAACTTGCCTGATTAAAAACTGTGTTTGATACTCTAACTTGATATACATGGGTTAATTCAAATTTTCTAAATAAACCATCTTGATGTAATTGAATTTATTATAACCATAAATAACCTAGGATAATTATATGGTGAGATATATTGAAATTATTTTTCCATTATATATATATATATATACTGTAAGTTACTCTTCATGAATATGTGATTTCCTACTATGATTGGTTTTTCTCGGACTCTTTTTTTGGGGTGATATATAATTTATAAAACCATTATGAATTTGTTTATTATTTAATAAAATAGACAACATTTTTATCTGAAAAAAATGAGATTATGACGAGGTACAAAGATATTTTTATTATGAATAATCAATTATAATGATATATGACTAACAAATTGAACATTAACCAATGGTCACACTGACAAAAGAAGAGAAATATGGACTACATTAAGAGATTTAATTTTGTATACCACTGAAGAAATAAGATATGATTTCAATCATGTTAGAAATGTGGAAAGATACATTAATAAGGGTGTATCAAAAGAAAATGGTAATTTTTGATGTGCAGAAAATAATGAGATAAAGGAAGAATTTTTTAAGAATACTTTACCATTCAGTTAATTTAATTAATAATAATAATAGTTTTTATGGTGGTAATACAAATGGTTAATGTTTTAAATGTGTAAATTATGATAGCTATGAATATCAATGTTTTATAGTGGAAATATATTGAAGATAATAAGCATGGTTGTATGAGTAATTATCATATTGTTGATGATAAGGATGCTAAAAATATAATATAAAAGGAAGAATGTATTAAATATAATGATGATTAATATTAGTTAATAGTTTATTAATGTTGTGTAATGGTTACTGTTCTTGTGTATGGATTCAATAATTATTTTATAAGAGTATTTAATCAAATTATTTCCATATAAAATTGTTTTGAAATTTATTATAACTTTACTATAGTACTTTTTCATTAATGGTTTCAGAGAATATGTTGAATGGTACTAATGACTAGAAAAAGCATTTCAGGGGTAGGTTGATCTTTTTGGTGAATACATTATTGGGGGATGATAAACGTTTACAAGTGTAATATTTACAGATAATAATGGTTAAATATATTTTTATGATGTATTATTTTTAACCATGGAAATGGTTATTGTTTTGATGGTTTGTTTAATCTTTAATGGATTTTAATGCATGGTTTAACTTGGGGAACGTGTTTAATAACTTGTGACTATATATTTTGAATCATTCATGTTTTAATTAAGGTTTATTGTGATCAAGGTCTTCAAATACATGGACTATGACATTAAGAACAACATTATATTGATTTCTGAATATAATGTTGATTTGGGGACACTCCTAAATTTTTCATAACCAGTTTTGGATAAGGTTTAAGGCTAGATATTTATGGAATATATCAATTTAAACATCATGTGTCATTAAATAAATATTTATACTATTTTTTTAAAAAAAATTATAAGAAAAATATCTTGTTACTCATTTATTGATCTTAAGATCAATTAAAAGTCAATCATAGTTGTTTAGGAATAAAAAATAAATTTTTTATATTAATTTCATTAGGTATTATAGGAGGTGGAAATTAATTTAGGTACAATGAATGGATGAAATTATTCTTATGAAATATGAAGATATCAATTAATTACATTTACTTATATTAGTAGAGTTTAAAAGAATTACTCAACTATTTGAAAAGGATATTAAAAAAATTTCAAAGAACACCATTTTTTATTAATCGATGGTTTTTTAACCCTTTTATATATTTGTGGTTTTTAGTCATTATCATTCTCTTGATATCAAAATCTATTTTTATCAATTATCTTTACCACTCTCCATAATCATTTATTGTTTTCTTCCACATATATATATTCACATGTCACAAATTTTACCCATGCTTGGAATCCCTAAAATATGTTATTTTGGATGACCTTGTTAATTTACTTTCACTAAAATCAAGAGGATGTTCTATTAAACCATATTGAAATTTAGGCTTCTAATAATGGTATTTTGTAATTTGAAACCCTTTATTAACAATACCATGGATAAATTTCATGGATTTATTTTATTTAATGTTGATAGAATGTAACACCATTAGATTTTAAAAGAGAATCACCATGATCTATTGAATGTATGAAATGAAAAATCATGATTAGAAGAGAATATAATACACCAAGATATTATAATTTATTTATATTTTAATAAACTTAATCTTTCCAATATCTTATAGTGCATTCAACACTATGTTAGAAAAAATCACAGTACTCAATTAAAATATTACTATTTAAACACAACTATTATAACATACATGTTATATTGAAGGGAAATATTAATAAATAAATATTTTTTTGAAATTAATATTTATTAATCATGTAAAAATATAATCAAATAGTAATTTTTTGATTATAAATTAAATAATTTCCCTTCTAATGGGAAGAAATGTTTTATAAAACATTATATTGTTCTAATATGCAGATAAGTCATGATTTAAGAAAAAAATTGAAAAATAATTATTTATGAATTTAGAATATTTATTTTAAAAACTAATTTTAAATATGAATGAAAAAAAACATCTTTTGGTGAATTTTGGGAATTTTCTAAAAACATTTATTGATGAATAGTGAATAATAATTATTTTTATTGAAAACATCATTTTTTATTTAGTTATTTAAAAGGATAATTAATAAAAAATATTCTTTAAAAAAATTAGTAAAATAGTTTTATAAATTTATAAATTCAATTCATTTTAATAAATTTCATTAATAATTTGGATGTAAAAACATTTTATTATTTTACAGTGTTTTCTTTGCTAAATCAAATATTAATGCATCTATGGGTTTAATTTTAAATTTTATTCTACAAATTTTGAGAAATAAATTTATAAAAATATAATTAATATTTTGAATTTGAATAATTTGATAATATATAATATGTGATAATTTTTTCTAATCAATCCAAATATTGAAAACAATAATAATTAACTATTGTGGTTAATGTCATAATGGGTTTAATAGAGGGTTACAGTAAGAATATAAGAGTTAAAATGTCCTTAAACATATAAAAATACCATTTTAAATCAATATTTTAACATCAAAACCTATAAATTTCTATAAAGAAACAATTTTTATGCTTTTTGAATGAGAAAAATGTGAGTGTAACTTTATATTTTCAAAACACTGATGACTGTGTTATCCACCATTTATAAAACGACACCTCTCTCCTACCATATACACACACACAAAACAATTTGTTTAGGTAAATTACTTACAATATACTTTACTCTATTTTATATACACTTTTTACAATACATGTTTGTTTCATAAATCCCTTCAATAAAGGATTTTGTTATAAACCTAACAGGGATCTATACAAAAGTGGTGAAATTATTAAGCATGCGTGTTTTCTCTACTTCATCTTACACATCCTTAAAATCATATAAAAATATGACTATATAATAAAAATATAGACTTATATTTACTAATATGTTATTACGTTAATTTAATAAACATTATCCATATCCACTTCCATCAAAAGGGAAACAAAACTATCCATCGTGTGTACAAAAAACTACAACCTTACATATCGATGTAATTCATTTCACATCACCACCATTAAAGAATGGATATAAATTAATATTTAAAAAAATAAATGATATTTATGTAATTATTTTAGTTATAGATTTATGATAACAAATATACCTTCCTACATCCCATTTTGTAGGGCATAGGATAACATCCTCGTGTGTACGACAAAGTACTACATTACGAAGGGATGCGATTTATCTTTCACTTACAATTCAAATTAATGGTAAAAAATAAAATTTTAAGGAATATATGTGATATTAATGTTATAAACATAGTTATCAAAATATAATATCTCATCTAACATATTACCATCTAATATATTAGAAATTAATAACTTCACCTGTGCACATAGGATAAGAACCACCTCTATGTTGTGATGTGAAATGTTTTTCATTTTTCTTTTAAATGGATGATGATAAGAATTTATTAGATTATTATATATCATGAATATTGAATAATAATTATTATATACATATTAATTAATATTTCTTTTTATTTTTCTATATCAATCTTGAAAAATAGAACCAATCTTAATGCGTATTTACGATATACCGTCTCCAAGAACGACGTAATCCATTTTATATCTGATAAATTAATTCATTATTAGAAATAAATATAAAATGAATATATTATAAATTTATATAATGATTAACATTCTATATATTATTTAAAAATCATCACACTTTAAGGAGAAAAATCATTGAACTGAAACATACATGGAAAAAGAAGAAATAATCCCCTCAAATGGTGAATTTAAAACACTTTTTAACAAAATGTTGATAAAAGACTATAAGTAAATAATATATTCCATGAAATATAATATTATTTTTATATAAATAATTTATAACAAAAAAATAATTATTATATAAGAGGTTTTTATGCATACAATGGAAGTCCAACCTAAGTTAAGGATTTCTCATCTCATTTTGACTTCTATGAAAAACATGCCATATTCATAAATTGATTATTTTTTGGTTTTATATATTACCCCTTTTATATTTTATATCATTAATATAATTATATTCTTGGAAATTTTTGTTTTGTTTTATGTTATTTAGTTTAGGGTTCTCACTATTCAGAAGTTACCAAGGTGGTATGTGTTTATTTCACAATCTAATTATTATTACGTATTGTATTTTTGTACATCTCCATTTAGAAGAGTATTTTATATTTATGTCCTAAAATAGATAATTTTTTATAATATAGTTATTAAAGAATATTTTTATGTAATATTCTTATTTTAAACTATTTTTCAGCAAATTTTTTTGAAAAAATGTTTTTAAAAAAATTTGACATTATTTTTATCTTAGACCAAAAACACATTATCCTCAAAATAGATGTTTCTAAAAAAATTAATAATTGGTTTTTACCATGTAAAAATGATTTATTAAATAAAATTTTACCCATTCTGACATTTTACAAATAATTTTAAAACAAATATTTATTTCATTTTTAAAACAGGTCACGTTAGGATTTTACATAAAATTTCAATGGAAACATTGGTTTAACATGTACGAAATGAATGAAATTTTACAATATAAAGAATACTAAATATTTTAATTATTATTTGTCATGGGTATAAAGGTAATTTTTATAGAAATTAATTTCAAAAATTTTGTGAACTATTTATTTTAAAATTTGATTTTCAATGTGTAAAGGACATTTCCCTTAAGAATGTTTTTAATAAAAATGTTTTGTGTATTTCTAGTTATTGAATAAATAATCCCTTTATTGTAATTATGATAAAATGGGGATATATTATATTGATATGATCTTTATTCTTTATTATTAATGTTTATGATCATTTTTTTGGATTTATAATATTATTACCATTCATCATATTATTCTGGATGGTTTATGATTATTGTTATTTTATTAGGGTAAGTATTAACATTTCATATGTTAGTTTTTCAATATTAATGTGTTTGTCGATTATGATTAACCATTTTCATATGAGCAATTAACAGAAATTATTATTCCTTGGTTGGGTGTTTGTTAGAGATTTCCCCTTGATGCATCAACATGTCTCATGGGATAACACTATTGGCCAAATTAGATGGGGTTTTACCCACATATATAAATATTCATGTGAAAGGTCTAAATAGTATGTTTTAGAAGCCTAGATTAATGAACTAACATAATATGACATCAGTTATTGATTTTTATGTTATGATTTTATTTTTTATAATATCCATGGAAAAACATAACGCTTATGTGTTATTTTATATTGATATATTAGTCCATCATTTATATCTACAATATTATGATTTGTTTACTAAATAAATGTAATATATATTAGTTATTTACATTACCATATTGATCATTATTATTTATTTAGGATATATTCCACAATAAGCATTACCTTAATTATCATTATTTCTCAATACATTCATATGTTCTATGTTCCCCTTGATATAATCATGTTTTTTGTGATTGATAAACATGAATGCACAATGATGAATAATGGAATTATCAAATAAAATGAATTTTTTTCTTGAATTTTTCAATTATAATATACATTTCATCTATGTATGTAGTTTATATATACTGCTAAAATATTCAGTCCTTTAGGATGAAATTCCATGTATCTTATTTCAATTTAATAAAGTTACATCTGGATCCAGGCTATTGGGGCCTAACTCATTATAAGGATTGAATTATTTAATGTGTTGAGTGAATTAATTTCAAAAACCATAGATATATAATTCCAAATTCAAGATGATGAATAAATTGTGTATAGTAATTGAGAATTTTTTTAATTGAATCGAATTTAGGTTAATCGAAATTTTCCATGCTTGATATGAATTATTGAAAATAGTCTTGAGTAACAAATTTTTCTATAAAAGAGTAACACATCAATAATTTAATATAAATAATGGTATTGGTATATTTTTTTAGATTAGAATAAAATTTTTAGTTCAGAAAAATATATGAATACCTTTAAAATAGAATGGAACAATGAATATTTGTGAAAATGAAAACCAAAGAGTATAAGTTATGGTAAACAAGAGAGTACTATTTCTAATATTTCATACCATTTCTTGGATATTACAATTATATTATGTGGATATATGGTGATTGGAACAATTTAAATTATGTAATATGTAACCAATTAATGAATATGTTCTATACATAATATAATGAATTTTTTATTTGTGTATGTGTTCAATTAATTGCATGATATAAAGGGATATTGAAATAATGTGGAACACTAAACTCAGAGAAAGATATAGAAAATAAATATATCATTTTAGTTTTATAAAGATAAATTATTATATAGTGAAATGTGTTGTAATATGGGGATCCCAAGAAGGAAGAAATTAAAAAATGAATTCCATGTTTAAATTGGGGTTTAATTAATTCTTTATCAATTAAAATTAATTGAACCATGTGTTAGAAATAAAATGAAAAATATATTCTTGAATTTTTCCTTAAGGAAATTAATTAAGGATAAATAGTCTCTCTTGTGTGGTGACATATGATTAGAATATTTTCATAGTAATTTTCATAGATTATTTTAGTAGTTTTTTTTATATTTTTGTCACTATTAAATTAATATTTATATAATTTATTTGTGATATTTTGATAATAAGAACTCATTTTAATCGTTTTATCCAAAAAAATATGTTTAATTTACCTTCTTTGTAACACCCCAACCCCAGTTACCTAGAGTTAGTTCATTATTAAATATCATTGGCATGATCGCAAGAGATCAAGTCTTGAAAGACAGATTAGTATAGTAGCCCTGGAAACACTAGATACATTCATAAGTCTAATATTACATGATAAAGTGAAAAACTACAACAACAGAGTCTCCACAGAAAACACTGAGATCCCATCAGACTATCCCTAAAGGTCAGTCATAAAATACTTCTTCACATCCTGTGAAAAATAAAACATAGAAAGGGGTGTGCTCAGATGCTCAGTAAGGATTACAATATAGCAAAATCTTTTATTAAGAAGAATAAAATTCTAAGTCAATGTATATCTAAAACAAAATCCTATTAAACTTGAACATCAGTATAATATGGAAAAAATAAAATGACATAATTCCATTTACTTATTCACAAGGATATTCTACTAGTCAAATAATCACATGGAAAATCAATAACCACTTTTATAATGATGGAATGTATAATTCCAGACTATCATATCCACATAGTCAAGGACTTGTGCCGAGACTAAAAATAAGATTTTGTCAAGGCCTTGTTCCAAGACACTAGTTTGTCTCATGAGACCTACCGATTCATCTAGGAGCTATAGTGGGCTCCACCTGTCACTTACTACGTCCAATGAATTAAAGATATGAATAGGTTTAAACATAACATAAACACTCGTATTAAAACTAGAATACGAAATTCCAGTAATTTCTCCATAATCCATGAATTGTATAAAAATAACACATCCATATTAAAACATATCACAAAACCTTCAATGCAATATGGATGTTTTGTATCATAATAAATCAACTTCAAATAAGCTTAAAATCCATCAAAGTATGTTGACCTAAATGAAATCAAAACTATTTGAGAGAAATATCTCTTTTTAAAATAATTTAAAAGTTACATAATTATAAAAGAAAAAATTTACTTTGAAAATATTTTTATAAAATTTTAATGGAGGATACGATGATTTTATAACTGTAGAAAATAGTCGCAGCTGCCATATAAGTTAAAAAAAGACATACGTAACATAATTTTGCCGAAAAGCTTAAAAAAGACCTTGATTGGAAAACATCGAAAATATTCCTTTACAAACATCTTATAAATATAAAACAAGGGTATAAATGACTTTAACCAAAAGTCTATAAAATATTAATAATGTTTTGAAATACATTTTTAAGAAACATAGATGCGGATGATAAGGAGGTCCTAGTCGATAATTACGTATAAACAATCTCGGATAATGAAGAGATTGTGAAATTAACCCTTAACATATACCATTCTTTGATCATGGGTAGGTTAACCTCCTGTATAATGGTGAAATAATTTTTATTAGGTCATACAAGAATCATATACTTTAATAGCATATCAAATATGATCTTTTAACATTGCTTTATTAATAATATCTTAGTATTATCATTGTTTCGGGTGTTAACATATTCGTTTTCCTTTATATTAATTGTTATGTGAGTCATAATTGTTGTGAATGGGATGTATCTTATTCATATACATAATTATATCATGTCTTTAAACATTTTTTGTAATCATCTAATGAAAATTAGTCTTGAATGGATAGGATGGGGAATGATTCTCATCGCGTTCGTGGAGATGGTAATCGGTATGTATGCACGAGCGATAATATAATTTTTTTGATATATAATTGAATGTTATATAATATATATATAGAATCATTATCATGTGATATTTATTATTTACCTCAATTTCACATCATTATTATACTAATCAAAATAATAATGTATTGAATAACAATTACACCATGACGTGGAGACGGTAAGCCGTACGTACACACGTATGGTGACATTTACTTTAAAGGATTGATAGAATAATTATTTTGGTTGTAGTATATTTATAATAACATCACGGTGTATAGAAAATACTAGAGTTATTATTTTATAATGGAAACAAAAATAAAAAAAGAAGTGGAAGAAGAAATGAACGTGAAATAGGTGATTAAATATTTATCTCTTCTTTGAATTCTTCTTTTTGATTTGATCAGAAGGTATCCTTAGGATAAACTTCTAACTAAATAGAGGATTCTATGATTAATAGAGGACAATTGAGAGGGTATTTGGGCAGAGGTTGGCCGATTCAAATGGCATTGAAGGTGTGAATTAGAGAAAAGGGCGAGTGCCCTTTTATAACAGGGGTGAGGGGCTCCTTAAGAAAAGATTGAAATATTATTTAAAGGCTAATGTGGGGATAGGTCTAAAACCACACAACAAATAGGGTTTATATTGGTTTGGGTCACTATATTAACTTTATCTTTTAGATTTAACTCTTAGTAAAATAGTTTGACATTTACCACGTCTCTTTGTATTTTTTATATTATATGGTTAATAACCATACTATATACATCCAAGAAAACCCCAAGTGTTTAATTAATGATACAACTATCATTATATAAGTCCTTTGGCCATACCATAGATCTTTAGGAATATAATATCAATTAATAATATAATATTTGTTTTAAAAAAACTCTTTTATGTCAATTTTGACACTATTTGGTATTTTGTTTTTGCTAAATTCATAACAACATTATTACTTCCAATAAAATTCATATAACAAACCCTAATATGTCATATTAACCTAGAAAATTATTTTAATTCATAAAAATATCAAATTACATTTATTTGGATATTTATAATGTCAATTATTGTAATATGTTTTTAATTTGGTAATTACTCCATCATCATTGTGTCATAAATAATAATACCTGTTTAATGTCTAAAAAATATAAATAAAAAATAATTATATATAAAATCCTTTTAGCTTTCTAATTAATATTTATAGTAGAATTTATCTTATGTATAACCCAATATTAAAAAAATTTTAGTTATTAAACATTGATTTTGACTCTTTTAACTCTTCTTTAAATTAAATAATATTAAATGTCCTAATATAATTCCAGTGGACCAAATAGGTTCATATTGTATTTTTAAGGTTGTTTTTGGTCGAATTTTAATTATCCAATAGAAATTGTACATGTTATAGTGTAATATTAATATCATTTTTACCACTATTTACCCTAATTACTTTTCACCGTGTTAAATAAAAGTAAAAAGTTACTATTCGCCAAAAATTCTTTTTATCTTATTAAAAAAACATTTTACTTACTAATATCAATCATGTCTCTTGGATTTTTCAAATTCCACTCATAGAAGTAGTAACATTATGTTTTATGTGAATTTATAAATTCTTCTAGGAGGTGGGTAAAAGATGGTGAAAAGTTCAATAAAATTTTTATATATCTAAAATTATTATAAAATGACTCTAATGAATTGCATTTAACATATATAAGTATTATGTATCTATTTTGACCCAAAATAAATTTATATATAATAACTAATAATTTAAATCAAAATTCGGTTTTAACCAATAAGTCTGTGTTATTCAATATTTATCAAAAATTGAAATTTTTCAGAAAAATACAAAAAATCAACGCAATGCTAATTTCAATATTATGAATCCAAAAATGAAGTGAATTTTGAATGTTGAATATTTATAAAAATTAAAAAGTGGGTAAAACTATTCATAACAGCTAGTTTGGTTGGTTATGGTGTGTTATAACTCGAAGTTGCGTAAAACACATGCTATGGTATTATTCAAAGACAAGAATACCGTGGAATCATGGGGCGTTACATTCTCCCCACCTTCAAATAATTTCATCCTCAAAATTTCTAGAATATTACTACATAAAAAGACTCGGGTGGTTCTTCATCATAAGTTCCTCGGGTTCCCATGTTTCCTCTTCTATCTTATGGTTTATTCATAGAACTTTTTCAGACAAGTCGTCCAGTTTCTCCGCACCTGTTCTCTTGTATCAAGAACCTTGACATGCTCTTCACAATAAGACAGATAGGGTTCCAGTTCAAATTCCACATAGGTGAGTACATGCATTGGGTCAGGCATGTATTTTATCAACAGTGATACGTGGAACACATCGTGTACTTTGAAGAGACATGGTGGCGTTGCTAAATGGTAAGATACATTCTCAATTTGTTCTAGAATTTCGAAAGGTCCTATATAACTGGGACTCAATATACCCTTCTTATCGAAACGTATAACACCATTCCACGAAGATACCTTCCTGAAAACATGATCTCCTACATAAAATTCCAAATCCTTCCTTCGATTAACAGCATAGCTCTTCTACCTAATTTGAGCTATTTGACGTGAGTTTGGATAACCTTCACCTTTTACATCATTTCCTAAACAATTTCTGGGCCTACAAGTTTTCTTTCACCAACATCATCCCAATAGGTTGGTGTGCGACATCTCTTTCCATATGACGCTTTATATGGTGCCATCTATATACTTGAATGTAAGCTATTGTTATAGAAAAACTCTACCACATGTAAATATTGACCCCACATAACATGAAAGTTGAGTGAGCATGATCTCCACATGTCTTATAAGGGTTGAATAGTCCGTTATGATTGTCCATTACTTTAAGCGTGGTAGGCTGTACTCAAATGAAATTCCATATCAAGGTATCTCTGAAGACTTTTCTAGAATCCTAAAGTAAAACAGGGATAACGATCTGAAACCATCGATATGGGTACTCTATGAAGTCTCACAACTTCATTAATATATTTTCCTGCTAGATGTTCAAGTTGTAAATCTTCTCTTATAGCAGGAAAGTATGCTGACTTGGTAAGAGGATCAACAATGACCCATATTGTATCGTTTCTTCTATGAGTCTTATGTAGTACCATGACAAAGTCAATCGTAATATTATATCATTTCCACTCAAGTATGGGAATAGGTTTCATGACTCCACTTGGATATTGCCTTCCAGCTTTCACTTGTTGAAAAATCATACATAATGACAAAAAATCAGTAATCTCCCTCTTCATGTTGTCCCACCAAAAATGTTCCTTCAATTCTTTATCCATCTTAGTGCTACCAGGGTGTATAGAGAAATTGGAACTATTAGCATCATCCAAAAATTTCATTTTTAGATCAGATATATCAGAAACAGATAGTCTCTTCCCAAATTTCAAAATTCCATCTATATACACAATGTCACTCAATATCCCATAATTCACAGCTTTAATATTATTTTGAAACTCTTCATCACCGGTCTGAGAACTCTTTTCCCTTTCTAGAATAGATGGCTTAGAAACCATTTGAAAAAGCATTGGTGTTTCACCTTCTATGGTCATTCCCATACAAATCTTTACTAGATCCATGTATATATGATTCTTTTTCAACTCTCATCTTGTTCGAAACTCCATGATGTTTTTTACTCTAAGAATCTGCCACCTAATATTCCTTCCCCGGGTTGTAGTGTATCGTGCAATCATAATACTTCAGTAGTTCAAGCCATCTTTTTTCCTCATGTTGAGTTATTTCTATGAGAAAATATGTATCAAACTCTTGTGATCAGTATAAATCTCACATTTTTTACCATATAGATAATGTCTCCATATCTTCAAAGAAAATATGCTGCTAACAAAAGATCATGAGTGGGATAGTTTTACTCATGAATTTTCAATTGTTGTGATGCATGGGCAATAACCATATCATTATGCATAAGGATACAACCAAGTCCTCTCTTTGAAGCATCTATAAAAAATAAACATTGCATTATTCCCCGATGGTAGAGTCATGATGGGATAAATGACTGATATTCTCTTCAGTTCTTAGAAACATTCTTCACAATCTTTTGTCCTAAAAAATTTTACACCTTTACGTGTGGGCTTCATTAATGGGTTAGCCAGTGAGGGAAAATTCTGGGTGAAACGTCAATAATAACCTTCTAAACCAATAAAACTGTGTACCTTGGTTATACTAATTGGTCCTGGCCATTCTTGGATTGATCATTTCTTAGAAGGATCAACAGAGATTCCATCCTTAGAGAAAATATGGCCAAGAAAATAAATCTCTTGAATCCAGAATTCACAGTTTCTAAACATCCCATACAATTCATGTCTTCTAAGAGTCTATAGGATATTGTACAAGTGATTTTCATGATCATAGTAGTTTTTGGAGTATTCCAAGATATCATCGATGAATACCACTACACATTCATCAAGATATTCCTTGAAAAATCAATTCATTAGATCCATGAAGACATTGGGTGCACTAGTCAACCCAAAAGGCATTACTGTAAACTCATAATGCCCATACCTGGTTTGAAATGCTGTCTTTGGAATGTCTTCCTTTTTCACGCACAACTAATGGTATCCAGATCGAAGGTCAATCTTTGAAAAGTATTGAGCTCTAGGCAGTTGGTCAAATAAATCATTAATACGAGGTAGGGGATACTTGTTCTTTATTGTTAAAGCATTGATCTCCTAGTAGTCAATGTACAACCTCATAGATCCATCATTCCTCTTAACAAAAAGGACATGGTATCCCCATGGAGAAACACTAGGGAAAATAAATCACTTATTACTCAATTCCTATAGTTGTTTCTTTAGTTCCACTAATTCCACAATGTCCATTCTATAAGGGGTAATGGAAAACTCAATTTCTCATTCTGGAGGATGTCCATGTAAATATTCTGGAAACACATCAACATATTCCTTCATAATAGTTAAATCCTCTATTTGAACATTCCACTCCTCACCCACAGTTATTTCATTCTCTTCCTCCACAATAATTAAATTTAGTTGAGTGACTGGGGGTGGATCTAGATAAGAATTTGGTGGTGACAATTTTTCTCTAAAGATAAGGTGTTCTTTATCATCATCATAAAAAATAGTAACCTCATTCTTCTTACAATAAATTTTTTCATTATGGTCCGAAAGTCAATCCATACCGAGGATTATATGAAATTCAATAATGGGTATGTCGATGAGATTAGCAGATAAATAACATTTATATGCTATAATGGGAACTGATTTAAAAAAATTATTGTGATGATACTTCCCTTAAGAGTATTGACTGAAAACTCCCCTGTCAAATCAAATTGAAAATATCTAATATTATTAGAAAACTGGGAAGATATAAAACAATGTGATGATCAGGAATAAAATAAAGCATTTGAGAAACTTGAGGAAACCATTAAATTACATGCCACCACATCTTTCAGAGCTTCAACCTCAGCAGTAGAGATAACATAAGCTTGGCCTTGACCCATTTTCCTTTTCTGAGGTATGTTTCCCTAATGCTTAGGACATTTATTGGCATAATGTCCCATCTTCCTGCAATTGTAGCATTGATCATCGTTAGCTTCTTTCTTCCCCTTTCAGTCACGAGCTTGGTGGCCTTTTTCACCACACTTGTAACAGAATCTCATTAAATTCAAGAAAGTACTGAGGTGTTTATTCCCACATTTACTATAGGATGGATATTAAAATTTTCCCTATCCCCTTATTTCCATTTCTATAGTGATCAGTAGATCTCTTCTTCTTTTGCTTTTCTTTAAAGTCATACGTCTTAGAGAATTACTTTTCTCTCTTGATTACACGCGAGACAATATCTTCCTATGATAAGAAGGATTGTGAGACCTATTCTCGATGGAAAAATGGTTTTAACCCATCAATGATATGATCAATTTTACTTCTTGGGTTGCGTTTATAATCTATTGCATGCCTTTCAAACCTTGTAAAGTTAGACTCATACTTTGCAACATTCTCATCCTCCTTTTGCCTTAGAATCATAAATTGTATTTCCATATCTACTCGATGGTCATAAAAAATGTATTTTATTAAGAAAATAACTTTAAACTCCCTCCATTCCATACATGATACTTTGTCATCTTCCTTTTTGTTTTGTATCAATGACCACCATTGATCAGCATCTCCAGTGAGGCGATAAACTGCCATAACAACTTTTTCCCTTTCACTACTCCCCACAGCCTGAAATATTTAATCTAAAGAATTTATCCATTTCATGGATAATAGTGGATTTGTACTCCCATTGAATATTGGTGTTTATTTCCACATAAAGTAATCTATCATTGATCCTCCACGCTGTGGATCAGGGTGATCCATATGTGTAAAGTTATTATTGATAACCTGAGTGAGTTGTCCTAATATTGTGATAAGCTGATAAGCACCAATTGTATCACCAGCTCCACTATAAATATCTTGAGAAGGAGAGAAATCCTTACATTGAGTGCATGCATTAACACAGTTTCCATTCCTTCCACTAGGCTCCATTTTTAAACAATGGAATAAAGAAGATTAGTTTATGAATCAAAATACATAAATTCCAACATGTAAAACACTTAACATAAACTGAACAATTTATGGATATAATCTATAATAAAAAAATGTTTTTTGAGTAATTATATACTCATAAACCATTCATAATGGTTTGTAAAGATGATGAGAATTAACCTAAGAATATCCCCCTAGAGTGTCGTAACCAAGAGTACAACAATCCCTGTTGTCGTGCACCAGTTCTCATTCGAGTCTAGCTCAAAGCGGTGTTTTCAGGTTTTACACCTAGGCAAATCTATTCTAGAGCTTTCTCTACCTACTCGTATCCAGACAGGGATGTATTGCATGGAAAACTCACAAAATCTCTACATTAACAAAATTCTACAAATTTCTTCTGTACTAATCCTCAAATTCTATCTAAAAGTAATGTGCTCTAACAAGTGTTTATCAAAATCTAGCTTCTAAGGTTTGCACTAAACATACTATGATAACAACTATAATTCCACGACCTTAGTTACCCAGATTTGGTGCATTATTACACAACTTTTTCTTGATCACAAAAGATCAATTCTCGAAAACCGATTAGTTTAGTAGCCTCGGAAACAGCAGATAAATTCATAAGTCTTACATTACATGATATAGTGAAGAAACTACAAAAACATAGTCTCCATAGACAACACTAAGATACCAACATACCATCCCAACAGGTCAGTCATAATATTCTTCTTCACATCCTCGAAAAAATAAAACATAGAGAGGGTTGAGCTCAGATTCTCACAAAGGATAACAATATAGTGAAAACTTTCATAAATAAGCATAAACATGTAAGGCAATGTATAACTAAAACAAAATTCATTTAAACTAAAACTTTAGAATAATATGGAGAAAGCAATATGAAATAATTTCATTTACTTATTCACATAGATATTATACTAGTCGAATTATCATATGCAATATCAATAACCATATTCATATTGATTGAATGCATAATTCCAGACTGTCATAACCACATAGTCAAGTCCTTGTGCTAAGACTACAAATAAGATTTTTTCAAGGCCATGTGTTAAGACAATAGTTTGTCTCATGAGACCTATCGATGCATCGAGGAGGTATAGTGGCTCCACCCATCACTTACTAAGTCCAATGCATTCCTCGTATGAACATGTTTAAACATAACATAATCATTCATATTAAAACTAGCATACGAAGTGTCAATACTTTTTCCATAAACCAGGAATGGTATAAAAATAACACATCCATAGTCAAACATATCACAAAACCTTCAATTCAATATGGACGTTTTGTATCATAATAAATCTAACTTCAAATAAGATTAAAATCATTCAATGGATGTTGACATATATGAAATCAAAACTACTTGAGAAAAATATCTCTTTTTGAAATCATTTAAAAGTCACATAATTATAAAACAAAAAATTTACATTGAAAATATTTTCATAATCTTGTATGGGAAGCTTCAACGATATTATAATGATAGAAAATAGTTGTACCCTCCATATAAGTTAAAACAAATACAGTCTTACATTAATTTTGCAAAATGGTTAAAAAGGAAATTGTTTGGAAAATGACGCAATGATTCCACTATAAATATATTATAAAAGTCAAACAAGGGTATAAATGACTTTAACCAATAGTATATATAATAGTAAGAATGTTTTGAAATACATTTTTAAGAAACATGGATGTGGATGGTAAGGATGTCCTAGTAGGTAATTACGTATAAACAATCTCGGATAATGAAGAGATTGTGAAATAAAAACTTAACTTGCCATTTTCCATGGTCAAGGGTAGGTTAACATCCCCTTTAATGGTGAAATAATTTTTATTAAGTTATTAAAAAATCATATACATTAATTTGATATCATATATGATATTTTAACATTTCTTTATTAATAATATCTTAGTATTATCGTTGTTTCGGGTGTTAACGAATTCATTTTCCATTATATTATTTTTTATGTGACTCTTAATTGTTATGGATAGGATGTATATTATTCATATCCAGAATGATATCAAGTCTTTAAACATAATTTTTAATCATCTAATGAAAATTAGTCTTGAATGGATACGATGGGGAATGAATCTCATTACGTTCGTGGAGACGGTAATCCATACGTACGCACGAGCGACAATATCATTCTTTTGATATATAATTGGACGGTATATCATATATAAAGAATAATTATCATTTTATATTTATTATTTACATCAATTTCATATCATTTTTATTCCCATCCAAATAATAATGTAATGAATAAAAATTACACCACAACATGGAGACGATAAGCCCTATGTACGTACGTAATGTGACATGTCATTCAAAAGATGGATAGAATAATGAATTTGGTTGTACCATATTTATAATAACACCACAGTATATAGATCATACTGGATTTATTATTTTATAATGGAAACAACAATGAAAAAGGAAGTGTAAGAAGAAAGGAACTTGAAAGAGGTGATGAAATATTTACCTCTTCTTTGGGTTCTTCCTTTTGATTTGATCAAAAGGGATCCATAGTTTGGATTTATGACTAATGTGTGGTCTCTAGGATTGAGGAAGGATAGTTGAGTGGTTATTTGGGTAGAGGTTATCCGATCCCAATGGATTTGATGCTTTGAATAAGAGATAAGGGGGAGTTCACTTTTATAAGAGGGGTGAGGGGCACCTTAGGAAAAGCTAGATATATTATTTTATAATAAAATAATTATCAGTTTTTAATGGCTCCAATGTGAATTATTTAAATTTTAAGGTGGGGATAGATCAGAAACCAAAAAACTAATATGTTTTAGATTGAGATGGTTCACTATATTAACATTATATTTTAGATTTAACTCTTAGTTAAATAGTTTTACATTTGACATGTCTCTTTGTATTTTTATATTATATGGTTAATAAACATACTATATCTTTCCAAGAAAAACCCAAGTGGTTAATTAATGATACACGTCTCATTATATAAGTCCTTTGGCCGAACTATAGTTTTCATGAATAGAATATCAATTAATAATATAATATTTGTTTTTAAAAAAACCCTTTTATGTCAATTTTGACACTATTTGGTATTTTTGTATTTTCTAAATTCATTACAACATTATTACTTTGAATAAAATTCATATAACTAACCCAAACATGTCATATTATTCTATAAAATTATTGTAATTCATAAAAAGTATCAAATTGCATTTATTTGGATATTTATAATGTCAATTATATTAATATTTCATTAATTAGGTAATTATTGCATCATCATTGTGTCATAAATAATAAAAATTATTTAATAAATAAGAAATATAAACAATATAACATTATGTAGTAAATCATTCAATATTTATAATGAATATTTATAGCCGAATTTATCTTATGTAAAACCCTATATTAAAAATAATTTATTTTTTAAAATTTATTTTTAACTCTTTTAAATCTTCTTTGAATTAAAAAACAATAAATTTCCTAATATAATCCATGTGGACCAAAGTGGTCCATATTTTATTCCTAAGGTTGTTTTTGGTCAAATAATACTTACCCAATAGAATTAGAACATGTGTTAGGGTAATATTAATATCATTTTTACCTTTAATTACCCTATTTACTTTTAACCGTGGTAAATAAAAAGTAAAAAGTTACTATTCACCAAAATTATTTTCATCTTATCGAACAACATTTTACATAATAATATCAACTGTATCTCTTGGTTTTTTGAAATTCCACTCCCATTAGTGGTAAAAAAAATTTAATGTGAATTTGCAAATTCTTCTAGGATGTGGGTAAAAGACGGTGAAGAGTTCAATAAAATTTTTACATATATAAACAAATTATAAAATGAATCAAATGAATTACATTGAACATATATAGTTATTATGTATTTATTTGGGCATAAAATAAATTTAAATATAATAACTAATTATTTAAATAAAAAGTCAGTTTTAACCAATAACTCTGTGTTTTAACTATTCATTGAAATTTGAAAGTTTTCAGAAAAAATACCAAAAATTCACAGTAAGCTAATTTTGATATTCCGAATCAAAAAATGAAGTCCATTTTGAAAGATAAAATTTAACAAAATTTAAAAAGTGGGTATTACTATTCATAACATCTAGTTTGATTGGTTATGGTGTGTTAGAACTAGAAGTTGAATACAACACATGCTATTGTATTATTCAAAGAGAAGTGTAACATGGAAGATTGGGGTGTTACGTTCTTTTATTGTAGAATGTAGGATTTGGGGAATAAAATTTTTATTATTTGATATTGGATGTTTTAAAGACTTTTTGTCATGAAATGAATTGGATGAAAAATTGATAAGATGGATGGGGAATTTAAATGAACAAAGACTATGCATAAATTGTTTTTATATCCTATGAAATACCATATCATTCACTATTCAGAACACATAGAAAAATATATAGGGTATGAATCTGGTTGAATCATTAATACAATGATGTATGAATTCAATAGTAGATTAGAACTACTATATGTGAATAGTATTTTTTTTGTAAAAACTCGGATTTTCCATGTAATTTTCTTAATTATATGGTATTATTATGAGTCTGTGAAAATTGACAGTGCCTGATTCCAAGGCACGGTGCGCCCAAAATAAATTTTTGAACATTTTTTAAGGTACGTTCAGTAAATGCGTGAGTGATATTTTATATCTTTCTAATCGATGCATATATTGAATATCTAAGAGCACAATTGAATCTGTAGTGTTGGGATTTACTTATGGGTGGCTTCACTTTGACCATAGTATGTCTGGAGAAAAAAGATATATTTTGGGTCTTTTATAAAATAATAAAATGACTTTTATATTTTATATATTTCATTCTATTCCTTCAACGGACAAGTGGAAGTGGTTGTTCCAACAACACGTCAAGCCATTAAATGGCTTGACTCCTCAAATCCTAAGTAACAACATCATTGGAAATTTGGAAGGTTCCTATTAAATGAACCCCCATAAATGCCATTATCATTACTTAAACTCCCACTCTCTTATATATTTGGATCTTGGAGAGAGTTATTGGCATGACTTCACCAATAGATCATGCTCTCATAATGTCATGTGATTCCCAACACTTGGAGGATGAAGCTGGTTCTAGTGGGTGGTGATGAGCGAAACTGAATCACGAACCGAAGGATAACGTTTGAGTGGCTATGTTGGTGTCTTGTTGGAGTGATGGAAAATGCCAACTCTTCTGAAATCACAGGTGTTCTCTAATGATCTTGAGGTAGAGATTTATTTTTGTTATAATTAAAAGCGATTGTTGAATACTATTATTTCCTCCATCATACTTTCAATATAACGTGGAGGGCGCATGCCAAAAGAACAAGACCCAGAACCTCTTCTACGTTATTTAACCTGTATGTTCTATGCAAAATACCACCAGGGCATCACTGAAAATCATCACCGATAGATGAAGGAGATAACCATCACCGAATGACCGTAATGGAGGCGGCACACCATCATGCGCCGCAGGAGAAAGTCGTGGCACTGGGCCAGGGCGGCCACCACCGGCCGGCTACAGATGTGTTGCGGTGTGACGTCATGCGCCACCGGTAGAGAGGGACCATAGCTTTTCAGCTATGGCGGTCGAGCAAGGCATCTGACTCCGGCCGACCATGGGAGGATGTTGCGTGCCATCATGCACCACTAGCGGAGGAATCCGCAGCTCCGAAATCGTGCCAGAAGGGATACACATCCTACTGGTCCCACCGCGAGACTAGGTGGTTCCATGTAGCGTAGCCTCTTCACAAACTGAACAGACGTTCGGCCGTTTGGGAAACCGGGGGGGGGGGGGGCTTCCCCCCCCCCCCCCCCCCCCCCGCGCTAGTTAGGACCATCCCCACCACTGACCGGGCAACGCGCGCCAAGAAGACCACACCCATTGCTTTCTGGGCCACGCCAGCCCAGTGGGCCGCCTCTCGGCGGGCTGGGCCATGGCGGTCACGCCTCTATAGGTCGGGCCGCATGAGACCCGTGGGCCATGCCCTTGCTGGTTCGGTCGTGCTCCCTAGTGGGCTAGATCGTTCTCCCTTGCGGGCAGAGTCAGACCCAGACAGGGTTAGGTCGACCCGAACCGGGTCAGATTGGGTCGGTCCGGCCGGTTCGGACCAGATCCAGACCCAACGAGGCCTAGTTTCAGTTAAAGGCACATAACATGAGAACCATGCATCCATTTGATGGACCATCTATGACGCTAGGACCCTTGTACCGAGACAATTCTTTTGGTATACGTCACTTTTGTTTTGGATATATGTTAGAGTATGACTGGGCTGGATCGAATATGAATCCAACCAATTCCTCGGAACTAAAAGGCCAATAAGTCATAGACTGGGCGTCTGATTGATGCATCTTCTGTCGTATTTGTACCATTATGACATGGTATCCCATTGGAATACTTTCTCATAGAGCTTCATGAAGGTTGAGTTATGACTGATTGCTTGAGGAGTGGTCCTCCCAGAATCAAGTGTAATATGAGTAGGAATCCAGAGGATGGCTATAAGGGGAATGTTGGAGACATATCATATGGAGGTTAGTACCGAGCGATTATCTGTGGATCATTGATCAGCAATTCTTTGTGGGTCAGAATAAACCAATCTTTTATGGGTTAGATTCTGTGTGGGTCAGTTCTCAGTGATCCTATATGGGTAATCTCATATTGATCTTATGCTGGTCAGATCTTGTGTGGGTTATTTTGGGGGTTAGTACATATTGACTCTAGTCAGTTCGGAACCTGTGTGGGTCATTGAATGGGTTAGTACATATCGATCATGTGTGCGTCAAACTTCATATCAGCAACAGCAATGCCTCTTGATATAATAAGATTATCTAGCTTTGTGACTAACCATCTTTACATCTATACTTCCCTAATACCTTGTATGAGCTAAATCATTTAATATTCATGGTGATACTAGTGTGGTACTCCTACCTTCATGGTTTTATCTTCATTGTGATAATTGTGTGGTATATTTACCTTCATGGTGTTATCTTTGTGGTGAAACCTATGTGGTACTTTTACCTTCGTAGTTTTATCTTCGTGGTGTTACCTATGTGGTAATTTTACCTTCATGGTGTTAAATTCATGGTGTTACCTTTGTGGTATTATTCTCTCATGTATGAGATGAGTATATCTTGATAACATAGGTATATGTATTGGAATATTCATAAGTAGAGTTGTTGATTGCTCTGTTCTTTGTGGTTGGGGTCTTGCATTGTGATTTTTCCTCTGTGGAACTATTAGAGACCATTGGGGTCTCAGTGTATCTATTGAGTATAATTATACTCACCCATACATAGGCTTCCACACACCTTGTTTTTTCTTGTGTAGATGAAGGAGACATTTGATTGAGACTGGGAGATCTAGGACTGGACGGTGCTCAGAGGTGGACCATTTGATGTGACATGACGTAGGACTACTGATCGTGTGCTCCACCTACCCTTTAAGTAAGATTCTTAGTGGAAAATCCCAGAGATGTTTTTCCTTTTCTAGTTATACTTGTAATTTACATTTGGGATTTTATTTTAGCCCCTTTACTTTCAACACACTTTTTACTACAGTAGTTTACCTCGTGGTTTCTTCTTGTTGTGCTCTTGGATTGTGTGTTTCTATAGGTTTAAAGGAAATTACATCCCATTTTAGGGATACCCCCTTTGCAGTGATAGTCTACATCCCCAAGACTATGGAAGGAGGTCATGGGGTAGTCACAACACAAGCCTCAGGGGACGAGTCATGACAATGTGGTATCAGAGGAGTCTATTCTACCAAAGAACTAGCGATTGGATCTTTTCTAAGGGGCAATAGTGTTAACTTTTATGAGTGTGGTTTTTAGTTTAGGGAATCCAGTGTTAGTGCAGTAGTAGACCTATTCATGCACCAAGAACCTAAATTATATTTTCCAACTCAAGGCATGAAAACACTCGTTGTGTGTGTTTTAGAATGATTTTTTCTTATGATTTCTTTGAATCTTCTTTCCCGGTTTAACTTATTGATTGTGGAACACCTTTTTTCTTTTAGGATACCTCCATGTAGATACCCATCTAGGATTCCAAAGAGAGTACATGTGGATGGCCCACAATGAGATGAGGCATCAATGGGGGCCCTACTATGGTGTTATCACCTTCGAGTGTTATACCAGCAGCACCACTTCCCATTGGGAAGCCGTTTCCACCAGCCCCACCATCCCCACCAACAGAAGGTGCATGCCAACTGAGCATGTTACATGAGTTTAAGTGACCGAGACCTCCAAGGATCTGAAGCGAGTTGAATTCACAGGAGGCTGAGGAATAGCCGGAGGCTCTGGCTAGAGTTTTTCTCTTAGTTGGGACACTAGATGATCTAATGGTGATCCTAGCTGTGAGCCTCTTCCAGGATGATTCTGGGAGATGGTGGAGTCTAACACTCTAGTTACACAATGAGGTGACCCTCACCCAGGAGAACATCAAGGGCCTTTTCAAGGTACAGTTCGTCTCAGTGACTCTACGCTTAGTGCATATATAGATGCTTCTTAATGTACAACTGGGCAGCATGACTGTGGCCCTGTACTCGATGAGGTTCACTAATATTTACCACTACACCACCGATATGGAAAGGGACGCTTTCCTCAGGGCCCAGACCATTGAGAAGGGGTTTTGATCTGAGATCAGAGCATCGATGGTATCAATCAGCATTCCTACATAGGCTGGGGTTCTAAAACAAGAAATTTTGGTGGAGATATTCCTAGCTGAGCAGGCAGCGACACCAAGAGACACCACCAGACATTAGGCAGCTGAGTCATCCACAGTAAGTAGTAGATAGAAGATATAGGGACCTAAGTGGGCTAGACCTTCTGGTCGTTGAACTCAGAATACATGTTCGGTGGTGAGGGGCTAATGTGATAGAGGAGGACCGTTGAGGATCAGGCAGTGCTACTCAAATGGAAGGAAAGGTCACATGGCTCGTGACTGACCAACCTGCTGTATGGACGATCAGTTGATGGTTGAGGGATGACCGAGGGAGGGGAAAAGGATCGAGTAAAGAGGTCCATAGGGTGACAAACATTGTAGCGGAGCTGGCCATGCAGCCGGAGGTGGGTGAAAATTTTAGGTTCTACTGCCACCACCTCTAGGATGTCCACCCCGACCAAAGTGTATAAAAGGATACGCACGAGATCATATCTAGGAAGATGAGGCCTATGACCATGGAACTATAGAGTTTATTAGAGGAACTATCTATGTCTATTACACCCTATATGAAGTACTTATAGACACAGGTGCAAGTAACTCTTTTGTTTCCATAACCCTCATTTGGATCTCCGAGATTCCAATGGAGTCTTTGGCTCGATCCTTATTGATAGAGACTCCTACGGGGGAAGATTCGACAATTGAATATTGGTGCCGGTAGTGTGAGATTAATCTAGGAGGCGAGAATATCAGCTGAGATCTTATAGTATCGACGTCAAGGCCTTACAACATCATCTTCGATAAGGACTAGTTATCCAAAGTCCATGCTCTGATTGACTGTATTAGGCACAAAGTACAGTGTGTCTGCACAGATGATACTAGGTTTTCCTTCACTAGTAAGAAGGGAACCTTTGCAGCACATGATGGACTTTCTCGGCAGCTGGTGTTCCCAATCAAACATCAGCTGGCTAGCCTTAGCCTTAGAGATGTTGATGTGGAGAGTCTGAGCTATCCTATAGTGGTGGACTAGTATGCTGATGTCTTCCTAGATGATGGTCCAGGACTACCTCCTTGTATAGAGGTGGAATTTTTCACTGACCAATACCCCAAGATGACACCAATGGCTAAACCATCATATTGAATGGCTCCTGTGGAGCATCGTGAATTATGGGTATAGTTAGAGGAATTTTTGAGGAAGGGGTTCATAAGTCCAATTGTGTCTGCATGGGAAACCACGAGTTTGTCCCCCAAGAAGGTATATTGGATTTTAAGACTCTCTATAGACTATCAGCGCCAGAACTAGGTGACTGTGAAGAACAAGTATCTACTTATGAGGGTTGATGATCTTTTCGATCTGCTTAAGGGAGATCGATGGTTTTCAAAGATAGACCTCTGATCAGGCTATCATAAGTTTAGGGTATAGGACGAGGATGTGAAGAAGATGACTTTTGTATGAATGTATGGCAACTATTACTTCTTTGTTATGGCTTTCAGCATTACTGACAACCTTTTAGTGTTCATGGGACTCATGAACAGGATATTCCAGCCATAGCTTGATCGATTCATTTTGGTCTCCATCGAAGACTTGTTGGTGTACTCAATGATGGAGGATGATCATTTTTATCATCAGTAATGTAACATCCCCAAAATGATAAAGGGTTAAATGACTAAATGATATGACTCATGTCAACATGGTGAACCATCCTTTTCTAGAGCCTACCTGATTAGAACTCCATAGTTAAGCATGCTTGGTCTAGAGTAGTGATCAGGATGGGTGACCTCTTGGGAAGTTCCTCAGGGTGTGTGTGAGTGAGGACAAAGCACACTGGAAAGACATGTGTTGGCCTGTGGGGACTATCATTAGTCAGATGACCCGTTCAGGCATGTGGGTGGACCCTGGGGTGGGACCCACATGTCTGCGGGGGCAACTGGTGGTACCAGTAGGGCCAGGACCCGACGGCCATGTTAAGGCGGGGTGGATGTGCTGTCACTAGGACCCCGTTGTTACATTTGGTATCAGAGGAGGAACCAAGCCTTAAGTGTGGTGCACTGCCTGGGTTGAGATGTAGGGCCCACAATGAGGGCGTTGTGCGCTAATGGGGGGGGGGGGGTGATTGTAACATCCCCAAAATAATAAAGGGTTAAATGACTAAATGATATGACTAGTGTCAACAAGGTGCACCTTCCTTTTCGGGAGCCTACCTGATTAGAACTCCACAGTTAAGCGTTCTTGGCCAGGAGTAGTGATCAGGATGGGTGACCTCCTGGGAAGTTCTTCAGGGTGTGTGTGAGTGAGGACAAAGCACACTAGAAAGGACATGTGTTGTCCTGTGGGGACTGTCATTAGTCAGATGACCCGTTCAGGCATGTGGGTGGACCCTAGGGTGGGCCCACATGTCTGCGGGGGCAACTGGTGGTACCTGGTGAGCCAGAACCCAATGACCATGTTAAGGAGGGTGGATGTGCTGTCACTAGGACCCGGTTGTCAAAAGTAAATAGTTCTTGATACACTCTATGAGCACCAGCTTTCTAGTAAGATCTCGATGTCCAGTTCTGTATATGTCACGACCCCCTCCCACCAAATATGCCCCTCTTGGGCTGGCAATTGTGGAAGGGAGATAATGACCCCCGAGTACCGCCTCCAGTAGGCCCCAGGGTGGAGACTAGCACCAAGGTTATGAGTTTTCACAAATATGGGAGGCATTACCCTTTTTTTATTATTTAGGATTGGGAAATAGGACAAGTCAACCACCAAAAAGGAAAAAAACCAGTGTATATAAATAACCCAAACCAAGCCCACATGAATTTTTACATAATTTTATAACAAGGTACAAGTACAAGAAATATCAAAGTACAATACCAAAATAAATCAAGGTACATCAACAACAACAACTCCAACAAGGTGCACCATCCTTTTCGGGAGCCTACCTGATTAGAACCTCACAGTTAATCGTGCTTGGCTTGGAGTAGTGATCAGGATGGGTGACCTCCTAGGAAGTTCCTCAGGGTGTTTTTGAGTGAGGAAAAAGCACACTGGAAAGGACATGTGTTGGCCTGTGGGGACTGTCATTAGTAAGATGACCCGTTCAAGCATGTGGGTGGACCTTGGGGTGGGCCCCACATGTCTGTGGGGGCAACTGGTGGTACCTGGTGGGCCAGGACCCGACGACCATGTTAAGGCAGGGTGGATGTGCTGCCACTAGGACCCAGTTGTCAAAAGTAAATAGTTATTGATACACTCAATGAGCACCATCTTTCTAGTAAGACATTGATGTTTCAGTTCTGGATATGTCACGACCCCCTCCCACCAAAGATGCCCCTCCTGGGATAGCAATGGTGGAAGGGAGATAATGACCCCCTAGTCCCGCCTCTAGTAGGCCCCGGGGTAGTGACTAGCACCAAGGGTATGAGTTTTCACAAATATAAGAGGCATTACCCTTTTTTAATTATTTAGGATTGGGAAATAGGACAAGTCAAACACCAAAAAGGAAAAGAACCAGTGTATATAAATAACCCAAACCAAGCCCACATGCATGTTTAAATAATTTTATAACAAGGTACAAGTAAAAGAAAGCTCAAAGTACAATACCAAAAGAAAACAAGGTACAACAACCGCAACAACTCCAACTGTCCGACTAGTAGGGTCCCGCATGACCCTAGTAGTCCTCCTGGAAACCTGAAAGTAAACGTAGGGTGAGGATACAAGTATAATCAGTAGGGAAAACTAAAGCTCTCTTGCACAAGTGGGGATACATCCTAATGTCTCTTGAAAACAAGAGAAGAAACCTAGCAAGGAATTCTATCCACCCAACCTCACCAGCCACACTCACCAAAAACACAAGCACAACAAGTAGTAGTATATAAGAAACAAGATTATTGGGCACCCCACACCATTTCCATTTTTGTTACCAGGTCTTCCTAACGGTGAACGTCGTGACCCTGCCACACTCTCCCCGCCCGCACACACCTGGTCCTCACAACCACATATCCCGCCCACACACACCTGGGCCTCACAACCACGTATCCCGCCCGCACACACCTGGGCCTCACAACCACTTATCCCGCCCGCACACACCTGGGCCTCACAACCACTTATCCTACCCGCACACACCTGGGCCTCACAACCACGTATCCCACCCGTACACACCTGGGCCTCATCCCAAAAATTCTTGGGAAACAGTAGAACCTGCTCGAAGAGTCTTGCGCTAAAACCAACCCAATCAAAACCTACCCAAAGAGTCTTAGGTGTAAGGTCGCCTCAAGCAATCACAGCCTAGGGGAGAAGGAGTATGAATGAGCTAGTAACTAAGGAAAAAACACCATCTCCCATGAAATGAGAGTGTTCGACACTAAGTTCTCAACATGGGTGGGGTGCGATAAAACACAAAAGATACAAATATATATATATACCAACCACACAACCCAACCTATGGCATTTAAATAGAGAAACTGAGCACATGCCTCGACAATGCTACTACGAAGCATGCATACAACAACAAACCCCAACCCCATTTAAGTTTTCACGTTTCAGCAGAATTAGTTTATTTAGTTCCTTAACTACTGGGAAACTATCCACAACCAACCACATCGATCGTTCGTAAAGCATAACCCTGCCATCCAAAAATCATGTTATGAAAACACAAGCAACAAAACCAAGTCCTCTTATTAACCAACCAACCCCATTGATTATTAAAGTTGTTCCATTACCATGACCCACCATTCATTAAATCTTCCACATTTTATTTATTAATCACAACCCATAGCCCATTCACATTCAAACCCATCCCTGAAGCCCCACTACCAACCACCATAACCACGACCACACCGAACCCACACATCATCCTCTCTTTAATACAATTTATCGCAGCCCTGCTGCTCATCACCATCACAACATTCACACCAACCCACAACCAAGTCAGCCGCAACACCGCTGCTAACCCAATCCACAACAACCCACAAAACACCCCCATCACATGCCACATAACCAAGCCTACACCCACATGTTCATTATTCCATTTTGTTTAACCGGGGTGATCCCACAAGGGTTCTAGATTTTAACATCCAACTTTACATGATTAACCAATTTCCAAATTCCAGAAAGTTACATCCATAAGAAAATCCAGAAGGAGAGGGAAACATTTAATTGAGTAAGCAGAGGCCCCCAACGACCGTGATTTTCCATAGGCAGAAGCTCATTCAATTCACAACATAATATCACAGGATATAAAGTAACAACAATCACAACTTCACATCCCCATTCTTTAACCAGTTATTATCTTTATTTAAAGGTTCAACTGTTCCTCATGATAAAAATAGGATACCCACCCCCCATGATGCAAAAATTAGAGATACGAAGGTAAGATCCCTACATCAACAGTTTCCTGAACACAACACTCCCCCAGATCATCCTTAGAAGATGTCTGTCGGCGTCCGTCACTTCTCTCGGGTCTCGGAAAAACCTCCTCTGGTGGAGGTCGGAAAGGAAAGGCTGAAGGAAAGACAACGGATCCAAGCTCGGAAGCTACGGCTCGTCGTTACGATCCTGTGGCCGCTGACGGATCGTAAATCGGAGCTCGAGCGAAGAAGCTATGGAAGGAAGAGCCTTCGAGTCTCTTTAGAGAGCTTTGCTCAGTGGAGAGGGGAGGAGAGGTGTGTGTTGAAAAGGAGGAGGGGACCCCTCCTTTTATAGGCGTGAAAAGAAAAAGTACACGGCGTGTACTCGGTTCTTTCACACGGTCTCCACGCGACTTCCAACACGGCTCTGCGGCCGTTGACTGGTCAACACACGGTTTGTGGGTAACGCATATGCCAGGAAGGACTACAGGACGTGTAGTTTGGACACACGGCATGTACTCAGTTATTTCACATGGCAAGGACACGCCTCCAACATGGCACATGACCGTTGACTGGTAACGCGTATGCGAGGAGGGACTACATGGCATGTAGAACTGGTCATACGACATGTACTCATTTACTCCACACAGAAAGGACACGGCTTGCAACACCGGGTATACCTGAAAAGGGAGTACACAGCGTGTAGTTTCAAAATTCTAGAAAGTGTGGGAAAAGTCCATTTTACCCTGCAGAACACTTCTTGACTTTCTTTTTGACAAAGGAATGGGCCGGAGAGGTCCGGGCCATTACATCAGATACCTCTTAAAACATTCTCGTCCCCGAGAATTCAAAAACCAACCCAGAGGAAACCCAACAAGATACCTCTTAGGGTTTTCGTTATAACAGGAACCCAACCAACAACCCTAATCATATGTGTTATGAATTCCTTCTCCTATGTAGAGATATTATCCTCTTTAGGCGGCACTGACTCGCATGCACAGGTTTAATCACATCCTCATTAATGCGTCTCGATTAAGAATTGGGTCTTCCCACTTTAATACATTAGGATTTTCAACTCGCACTAACCCCAACACCACACAACCAACACACTGCCTGAACATGTGGGTTTGGTAAATTACTTCACCTATGTCGAGATATTATCTGCTTTAGGTGGCGCTGACTTTCCCACACGTGTTCAATCGCATCGGCATTAATGCGTCTGAATTAAGGGTCAGGTTTTTCCCTTTCCCACACATCCAGACATGTTACACATTACCAGGGAACAAAGAAACAAAATGTCTCACAACTGAAAAGACAAGCATTCTATATTTCAAAGGTATAGAGTACAACATCAACACAAAGCTCAGAAGAACAAAGGAAAAACACAAGTCAAAAAAACTCTGGGTACTGATCGTGCATCTGGGTCTCCCGCTCCCAAGTTCTCTCCTCGAGGCCGCCATGCCTCTGCAACACACAAACCAAGGGAATGGTTCATCCATGGAGAACCTTCTCTTTACGATCTTCGATTTTGACTGGTTGTTCCTCTAAGGTCGTGTCATCTACCATATCTAACTCTCCCCAGTCTAAAACGTGGGAGTCATCGTGTATGTACTGACGAAGTTGGGAGATGTGGAGGACGTCATGAACCTTCTCCAACTGAGGTAGCAGGGCCAGCTAATATGCCACCTCGCCAACTCTCCTCAGCACCTCAAAAGGTCTGATGAACCTAGGTGAGAGCTTTCTCCCATTCCCAAACCTCTGCTGCCCCCGTCGAGGGGAAACCTTCAAGAACACATGATCTCCAACCTCGAACTCCAAGGGCCTCCTCCGAAGATCAGCATAAGACTTCTATCAGTCCTGAGCCCCTTTCATCCTCTCACGTACAAGCTGGACTTTCTCTGTGGTGGTCTGCACTACCTATGGCCCAAGAGCACCTATCTCACCAACCCCTTCCTAGCAAATGGGTGAACGACATGGCCCTCCATACAAATCCTCAAATGGTGCCATGCCAATAGTAGAGTGGAAGCTGTTGTTGTAGGCAAACTCTACTAAAGGAAAGTGTGTTACCCATGATCCTCCGAAATCCAGAACGCATGCTCGCTGCATGTCCTCCAACGTCTGGATAGTCCGCTCCGTCTGCCCATCGGTCTGGGGGTGGAAAGCAGTGCAGAGGTGTAGCTGGGTGCCAAAAGCATGTTGTAACCCCCTCTAGACTCGTGAGGTAAACCGAGTATCCCGATCTAAGACCATAGTCTTCGGGACTCCATGAAAATTTACCACCTCGTCTACGTACCTCTGTGCTAAGGTACTCACCGTCCCTGACTCCTTAATTGCTAAGAAGTGAGCCGATTTCGTCAGTCGATCCACCAACACCAAGATAGCATCATAACCACCCTGATCTCTGGGTAGTCCTATGACGAAGTCCATTGAGATGTCATCCCACTTCCACTCGAGGACATCTAAAGGATGCAACAAACCACCGGTAACACGGTGTTCTACCCTCCCTTGATGACACACTAGGCATTTAGCCACAAATTCCACCGCTGCACGTTTCACCTCGGGCCACCAAAACTGTTCCCTCAGGCCTCGGTACATTTTTGAAACTCCTGGATGTACTGCCAAGGCTAAGCTATGGAACTCATCGAGAACTCCCTCATGCATCTCCTCTGGAACAAACAACCTTCCATGGAAAATCATCCGATCTCGGCTATCCTCTGACCATCCTTCTGGAGCGTTCCCCTGATTGACACGATCCCGCATCACTTCTTCCTCGGAGTCCCCCCACTGAGACACTTCTACTTGCTTTAACAAGGAGGACTACGCCGTCATCTGAAACATGCAGCCTCTAACACCTTCTACCCCTTCATCCAAGTGTAAGGTAGCCAAATTTCCCATCACCTTCCAAGCATCAGCAGATTCCCAAACTACTTCCTGATGCGACTTCCTGCTTAGGGCATCAGCCACAACGTTGCCCTTACCTTCAGTGTAAGAGATATCAATGTCATAGTCTTAGAGAAACTCGACCCATATCCACTGCTGTAAGTTCATGTCACGCTGGGAGAAGATATAACGTAGGCTCTTGTGATCTGAGAAGACTGCAAAGTGCTCCCCAAAGAGGTAATGTCGCCTAAACTTCAGTGCGAACACTACTACTACAAGTTCCAGGTCATGGGTGGCATATTTACGCTCGTGAGGGCGCAACTGCCTAGACCCATAACAAATCACTCCCTTATTCCGCATCAGTACGCACCCCAGACCAAGGCCAAAAGCATCACAAAACACCTCATACAATAACCCTTTCTCTGGAAACCTGAGTAAGAGAGCACTGACCAACTTCTCCTTCAGGTAGTCAAAATATTTCTACCACTGCTCGCTCCATTGGAAGACCTGGTTCTTCCTCGTCAAAGCTATAAAAGGAGCAGAAACTCGAGAGAAGTCTGAAACGAACCTACGATAGTAACCTGCTTACCCAGGAAACTATGATCTTATGCCATGATCTTGGGTGCTTCCCAAGAAACAACTGCCTCCACCTTCGACGGGTCCACCGATACCCCATACTGAGACACCACGTGCCCAAGGAAGTGTACTTCTTGCGTGAAGAACATACACTTTTACAATTTCCCGTAAAGCTGGTGGTGTTGAAGGACTTCCAAGACTGCCCTGAGATGCTCAACTTGTTCCTCTTCTGACCTTGAGTAGATCAGGATGTCATCGATAAACACAACGACGAACCGGTCCATAATCTCTTGGATGACAATGTTCTTAAGTCCCATGAACACAGCTGGTGCATTCGTAACACCAAACGGCATCACTACAAACTCAAAGTGCCCATACCTGCACCTGAAATCCGTCTTCGAGATGTCACTGTCCTTTACCCTCAGCTAATGATATCCCGATCGCAGATCAATCATAGAGAACCAACATGCTCCCCTCAGCTGGTCGAAGAGATCACCTATCCTTGGAAGGGGTAGCGGTTCTTGAGCGTTACCTGGTTCAACCATCGGTTGTCTATACATATCCTGAGGCCACTATCTCCCTTCTTCTCGAACAAAACTAGAGCACCCCATGGTGACACGCTGGGTCAAACAAAACCCTTCTCCATCAGATCGCCAATATGAATCTGCAACTCCCGCAACTCCAAAGGTTCCATCCGATAAGGGGCCATCGAAATTGGACGGGCACTAGGTTGTATGTCTATCCTGAACTCAATGTCATGTCGGGGGGTAGAGTCCCAACCTCCTCAGGAAAAACATCGAGGAACTCCCTAACAAATTCTGGGACATCCATCATCTCTGTGTTAGCTGGTACCACTAATAACCCGCCTAACAAGGAAAAGAGATGCTCCACACGCTGGCTTTCTTCCTGATAGCTCCTCTCGCCAAAAAAAGATACGTGATGCCCATCCACGTCAGAGAAAACGACTCTTCTCCGGAAGAAGTTGATAATGGCACTAACCGAAAAGAACCAGTCGATGCCTAGGATGACATCGTATGGCTGCATCTGTAACAGAAGAAGGTCCCCAATAGATCGATGTGGTCCCAACATCAGCGCACATCCCCAGAAAACACAAGATACATTGGTCTGGCCTCCAATTCGTGTACTCAGCACCAGTGGTACGGAATGTCTCTCTACGTCTAGTCCCAAAGCATGGGCTAGACTTGGTGCAACAAAGGAGTGCGAGTCTCCTGAATCGAACAAGGCAGAAACAAGAGTGCTGAACTAACAAATCGTACCTCGCACCACCTCTGGTCCTACTGGTGTTTTCAACTCTACTGCATGCAACTGTCAATGCCCAGCTCCTCTGCCTCTCTGATGTGGTCCACCTCCCTGACCACGCCCTGTTCGAGGTCCCTAAGGAGCACCCTGAGGTCGGCCTCCTCCAGCAAAGTCTGGCCTCAGAGGATCATGGTCCTGCTGCTGCTGGAAGGGCCTCGCTGGCAACTGGTGCTGTAGAGGTGGGCGCTTAACCTTCCCACCTCCACCGTACTAAGATCGGGTTGGGGACCGACTCTGAACGTGCCCGAAACCTCCACAAGATAAATACTTCGGTCCTGGGCTTGTGAAAAAAGGACGAGGACCCGGAGATCTGAACTGGAACTGCTGGGGCCTGCTCCTCACTGGCCTGAACCTAGAAGGTCCCGTCGCAGGAGACATGCTGCTAACTGCCTTCCCCTTCGACGAACCTGGCTGGATCCCCTCTCGGGGTGCACCTCCCAACGAGTGTATCCTCTCTAAAACCTATGCCTTCTTCTGTATAGCCATGTACGTCGGAAGGGTGAAGGGGGTGACAACATACTGGAGCGAAGGACGATGTGCCTCCTCCAAACATCTCGCCCGAGACTCCTCATCTAGAATGAGATCTGGAGCAAAGCGCAGGAGATCCTTGAACTTGATAACCAGCTCTCGTACCGACATACTCCCCTGCTGAAGGGAGAGTAACTCCTACCGTTTCTCCGCCTTGATCATGGAAGAAAGGAATTCCTCTCAGAATTTCTTCTCAAAGTCAGCCCGTGGAACCTCTGCCTCTATCCTCTCTCCGAGGTTGAGCGTCCACCACTGTCGCGCCGCACCTCTCAGATGACTGACTGCTAGAGGAACCCAGTACTCCCTCGGAGCATTGATCAAGGTAAAAGCGATCCCTAGCTCCTCAAGCCACCCCTCCATCTCCGTATCCGATGTGCTACCCTCATACTTCTTGAGTGTCTACAGCTAGAAAGAACAGAGAGTATTCTTTCAATGGATATCATCCTCCTCTCGGTCAATCCTCAACTGATCGACCGCCTTAATCTACTGTGCCTCGGCCATCTGAGCCACCCGGGGACGACATCCAGGTGCCATAGCTGTACGGTAATAAGGATCGCCTAATCCCAAGTAGTAAGGAAAAACTCAAGGTTTCATTTTCTCATTTTATTTTAATTTTTTCCCAGAACACCCAAATCGAGTAAAACACAATCATGATGATGCATGTACCTTCCCTAGGGTCTCTACCCTACAATCAATGTAGTCTCACTTGGTCATTCGGTAGGCTCAGAGTCCTAGCATCATATCACGGGGGGCCCAAAAATCCCGTGTCCTAGCCGGTCTTCCCTAGCCTATGTCACGCACCAAGATTAACTAACACTATTTCCCTACCATCCCATGAAATCCTCACTACGCCTAACTCTAGACTCCATCCTATATCTCAACCATCATCTCTGATACCATTTTGTCATGACCCCCTCCCACCAAAGATGCCCCTCCTGGGATGGCAATGGTGGAAGGGAGATAATGACCCCCGATTCCCGCCTCCAGTAGGCCCCAGGGTGGCGACTAGCACTAAGGGTATGAGTTTTCAAAAATATGGGAGGTATTACCCTTTTTTATTATTATTTAGGATTAGGAAATAGGACAAGTCAACCACCAAAAAGGAAAATAACCAGTGTATATAAATAACCCAAACCAAGCCCACATTCATGTCCAAATAATTTTATAACAAGGTACACATACAAGAAAGCTCAAAGAACAATACCAAAATAAAACTAACTACATCAACAACAACAACTCCAACTGTCTGACTAGTAGGGTCCCGCACGTCCCTGGTAGTCCTCTTGGAAACCTCAAAGTAAACGTAGGGTGGGCATACAAGTATACTCAGTAGGGAAACCTAAATCTCTCGTGCACAAGTGGGGAGACATCCTAATGTCTCGTGAGAACAACAGAAGAAACCTAGAAAGGAATTCTATCCACCCAACATCACCCGCCACACACACCAAAAACACAAGCACAACAAGTAGTAGTATATAAGAAACAAGAGTATTAGGCACCCCGCACCATTTCCCTTTTTTTAGCTGCTCTTCATAATGGCGAACGTCCTGACACTGCCACACTCTCCCCGCCCACACACACCTGGGCCTCACAACCACGTATCCCGCCCGCACACACTTGGGCCTCACAACCACGTATCCGGCAACACACACCTGGGCCTCACAACCACGTATCCCACCGGCACACACATGGGCCTCACAACAATGTATCCCACCCGCACACACCTGGGCCTCATCCCGAAGATTCTTGGGAAACAGTAGAACCTGCCCGAAGAGTCTTGGGCTAAAACCACCCCAATCGAAACCTAGCTGAAGATTCTTAGGTGTAAGGTCGCCTCAAGCCATCACAGCCTAGGGGAGAAGGAGCAGGAAGGAGCCAGTAACTAAGGGAAAAACACCCTCTCCCATGAAATGGGAGTGTTCGGCACTAAGTGCTCAACATGGGTGGGGTGCGATAAAACACAAAAGATACAGATATATATATATATAACAACCACAAAACCCAACCTATGGCTTCTAAACAGAGAAAATAAGCACGTGCCTCGGCACTGCTACTATGAACCATGCATACAACAACCAACCCCAACCCCATTTAGGTTTTCACATTTCAGCAGAATTAGTTTATTTAGTTCCTTAACTACTGGGAAACTATCCACAACCAACCACATTGATCGTTCGTAAAGCATAACCCCGCCATCCACAAATCAAGTTTGGAAAACACAAGCAACACAACCAAGTCCTCTTATTAACCAACCAACCCCATTGATTATTAAACCCATTCCATTACCATGACCCTCCATTCATTAACACTTCCACATTTTATGTATTAATCACAACCCATAGCGTGTTCATATTCAAACCCATCCCTGCAGCCATGCTGCCAACCACCATAACCACGACCACACTGAACCCACACATCATCATCCATTTAATACCATTTATCGCAGCCCCACTACTCATCACCATCAAAATATTCACACCAACCCACAACCAAGTCAACCACTGCCCCGCTGCTCACCCTATCCACAACAACCCACAAAAAACCCCCATCACATGCCACGTAACCAAGCCAATACCCACATGTTCATTATTCTATTTTGTTTAACCGGGGTGATCACACAAGGGTTCCAGATTTTAACATCCAACATTAAGTGATTAACCAATTTCCACATTCCACAAAGTTCCATCCATAAGAAAATCCTGAAGGAGAGGTCAACCGTTAATTGCGTAAGAAAAGGCCCCCAACCACTGTGATTTCCCATAGGCAGAACCTCATTCAATTCACAACATAATATCACAGGATATACAGTAACATCAATCACAACATCCCATCCCCATTCTTTAACCAGTTATTATCTTTATTTAATAGTTCAACTTTTCCTCATGAAAACAAGAGGATACCCACCCCTCATGATGCACAAATTAGAGAGACGAAGGTAAGATCCCAACTTCAAAAGGTTCTTAATCACAACGCTGCCCCAGATCAACCTTAGAAGATGTCCGTCGGTGTCCGTCACTTCTGTCGGGTCCCAGCAAATCTTCCTCGGGTGGAGGTCAGAAAGGAAAGGCCAAAGGAAAGACAACAGATCCAAGCTCGGAAGCTCTGCCTCGTCGTTACGATCCCAGGGCCATTGAAATATCGTAAATCGGAGCTCGGATGAAGAAATTATGGAAGGAAGAGCCTTCGAGTCTCTTAAGAGAGCTCTGCTCAGAGGAGAGGGGAGGAGATGTGTGTGTTGAAAAGGAGGAGGGGACCCCTCCTTTTATAGGCATGAAAAGCAAAAGTACATGGTGTGTACTCGGTTCTTTCACAAGGTCTCCACACGGATTCCAACACGGCTCCGCGGCTATTGGCTGGTCAACACACGGTTTTTGGGTAACACATACATGGGGAAGGACTACACGACTTATAGTTTGGACACACAGCGTGTACTCAGTTATTGCACCTGGCAAGGACAAGGCTCCAACACGGCACACGACCGTTGACTGGTAACGCGTACGTTGGGAGGGACTACATGGCGTGTAGAACTGGTCACACTGCATGTACTCATTTATTCCACACAGAAAGGACACGGCTTGCAACACAGGGTATACCTGGAAAGGGAGTACCTGACATGTACTCAAACTACACGGCGTGTAGTTTCAAAATTCTGGAAAGTGTGGGAAAAGTCCATTTTACCCTCCATAACACTTATTGACATTCTTTTTGACAAAGGAATGTGATGGAGAGGTCCGGGACATTACTGGATAAGAGATGTCCACATTCGGGGACACAGTATCTTAGAGGCTGGAGTTGTAGTAGATATGGAAAATATAGTGGTTGTGCAAGCTTGGGATCCACGCAGGAATGTGATCGAGGTTCGGAGTTTCTTGGTGTTGGCTAGGTACTACTGGAGATTTGTACCCGACATTTCTAGAGTTTTGGAACCCTTTTCTTCATTGATGAAGAAGGTACATCCCTTTAGGCATATAGATAAATGCCAACAGAATTTTCAGAAGCTGAGGCAAAGACTGACAAGTGGTCCCCATCTTGAGGCTACATTATGAGAGAGTATGGTATGTAGTCTATTGCGATTCATCATGGGTTATAATTGTATGTTTCCTGATGTAGGAGTGAGAAATGATCATTTATGGATCTTGATAGTTGAGACAACATGAGCAGAACTATACTTCCTAAGACCTGGAGTTAGCAGTAGAGGTCTTCACCTTGAAAATGCAGTGATATTACCTGATTGGAAAAAAAATTTACATTCTAGTCTCATCACAATAGTCTCATGTATATCTTATCACAGAAGGGCCTGAACATGAGAAAATGATGATGGCTAGAGTTGTTACAGGACCATAACTTTGTTATATTTTATACTCCTAATAAGGGGAACTTAGTGGCAGATTCACTCAGTAGGTGTTATGGACTATGACTACTGAGTAAGGTGACAAAGAAGCTAGGCACACGGTAGATATTCTTTGGAGGATAGAGAAGAAGCACCATACCTCTAGTCTATAGTTGTCCCTCCCCCACATCTTCTACAATTTAAGGATGCACAACTTGGATACATTGACTGTGAGGCCGGACATGCTACGATATCCACATGACATGAACCTAATGAATTTTCTAAAGGTGGGGAGCATGTAATCTTCTTTATAGAACACACCATGGTACCAGTGGAACTATGGGAAAAGGTATTGAGGGAGTTCCATACATCCCCACTGGAGGTACATCCTGGTGTGGTGAAGATGTACCAATACCCTTGGTGTCATCACTGGTGGCCAAGGATGAAGAAGGTAGTGGCAGAGTTGGTTTCACAATGCCTTACTTGTCAGTGATCGAAGGCCTAGAATTAGGTTCACCATGCTTAGCACACCCACTAGATGTGATAAATTGGATGTGTGATTATATCCCCACTGAATTTGTGACATGGATTCCACATACGTCCAAGGGATGTGATTCTATCTGGGTGATTGTTGACCGACTCACCATGTCGGCCCACTTCTTACCCATCTGAGAGCAGGGAATAGTAGAGGGATTGTGATTCATTTACATAAACAAGGTTGTATGAATTAATGGATTTCTATTGATGATCATATATGATCGTGACAAGAGTTTTAAATCATAGTTGTTGAAGGGATTGCAGGAGGCGTTCGGGACTCAGCTATGATTGAGCACCACCTTTCATCTGATGATGGATGGTCAGAAAAATCAGACCATTCAGACAATGGAGTACATGCATTGTGCTTGCATCATAGATTTTGGATGTAGTTGGGAGGATCACTTACCCTTGGTGGAGTTCACGCACAACAACAACTATCACTGCACCATCGGTATAGAACTATTTGAGGCCTTATACGACCAAGCATGCAGATCACCTCTATGCTAGACAGACCCTGTGGAGTCAACACTTATGGGTCTAGAGTTAGTACGGGATACTACTGAGAAGGTTCAGATCATCCAGGAGCAGATGAAGACTACACAGAGTAGAAATAAGTCTTTTGCTATTTGGAGACATAGAACTTTGGAGTTCGAGGAGGGAGACTACGTCTTTCTACGGGTCTCACCTCGATGAGTTTTTTACGATATTTGGCCAAGGCAGAATTTTATCATCATAGTTTATCATACTATTTCCGATACATCATAGTATTTTCAAGGTGGCATATCACTTGGAACTCCCACAATATTTGGAGAGGGTGCACGATATCTTCCACGTATCTCAGGTGAGAAGATACGTGCATGACCCATCTCACGTTATCAACCATGGCGAGCTAGACTTTGATGATGGGGTGATGTTTACAGAGGTTCCAGTAGAGATTGATGATCGAAAATATTGAGTCCTTCATGGAGGATCGATCCCTCTGGTGGGTGTTTTCTGGAAGCAAGAGAACCTCCAGTGGAGCACTTGGGAGTGGGAGGCTCAGATTTGTGCTAAGTACCCCAAATTGTTTTCTTAGTCTATGGTGTGGAATTCAGGGATGAAAGGCTCTAATGTGAAGAGAATTCAAAGACATGAATTTTCCATTTAATTTTTTTAATTATATTGAATTATTATGAGATTGTGAAAATAGACGGTGCATGAATCTGATCCTCGGTGTACTGGGAATAAATTTTGGAACTTTTTTTAAGATACATTCAGTAGATGCACGAGAAACAATTTCTATCTTTTGAACCGGTGCTCAGATTAAAAATTATAGGGAACCATTAAAATCTGTAGCACCAGTACTTTTTTAATGGATGCTTCACTTTAACCGCAGTAAGTGGAGAAAATATTTGATTTTGTGAATTTTTAAAATAATTATATAATAAATTTTTTATTTTATTTATTTCTTCCTTTTCTTTCAATGGATAAGTGACAATGGAGAGTCTAAAGATGAGTCAAGCCATTAAATTTATTGTATATTCAAATCCTATGTAATAATGTCTTAGAAATTAGGATGGTTTCTATTAAATGAACCCCCATTAATTCCACGATTGTTACTTACCCTCCCCCTCTCCTATATATATGGAACTTGCAGAGAGGTATTGGCATGTCTTCACCAAGTGATGATGCTCCTGTAAAGTTCCGCGATTCCCAAAACATTGACGACGGAGCTGGTACTGGAGGTCAGTGATGGGTGACACCAAATCACAAACTGAAATATGACATCATGCGGCAACGTTTGAAGCTAGTTCCGAGGATGAAAAAATTCAAATTTTCCTCAATTGCAGGCGTTCTGCAACGATCCTGATGTAGGGATTTATTTTTATTATAATTACAAGTGAATGTTGAATCTTATTTTTTCCTCCCTCATATTTTAATAGTATTGTAGAGAGAGATGGAAAAATTAAAAGAACCCAAACCCTCCACTACCCTGTTTCACAATTGCGTTCTCCATGAATGACCGATTGTGCGACATCGACGACTGGAACCAACATATAATGATGGTGGTAGGCACCGGACGTCCACTATGGAGGTGGAATTCCATCATACGATGTAGGAGGAGGTTTCAACACTATACCACGACGGTTAGTAGAGCTGCTGACACCGACTGGCCGTGGAGGTGATGCGGCGCACCGTCACTTGCCGCCAGTGGAGAGGAGCCATAGATTTCCAGAAACGGTGGTCGAGAATGGTGGAAAGCACCGACCAAACATGGAAGGATGCGGTGCCCCATAACATGCCACTGATGGAGGAATTCATGGCTCTGATGCAGTAGTAGTAGGGACACACACCCGGTGGGTCCCACCGAGAGTCCAGGCGGCGCCACGGGGCACCACCGCTTCACAAACCAAACAGTCATTCAGACATTCCGGAAAATAGGGGGGCTTCACCCACCCACACCAATGCTAGAAATGGATAACCCCACTGTTTTCCAGTCCATGCAATCCAAGAAGACTGCACCCCCTTGCGGGACGATCCGGAGCCGTACCCCACCAGGCCTAGTTTCGCTTAGAGGGCCATAACTTGAAAACCATAAGTCCATTTGACGAACCATCTGTAGCTATGGGACCCTTAGAGTGAGAAGGTAATTTTTTTATACTCCACATGAGTTTTTGATAAATATTTGAGTATGTATGGGTTTGATTGAATCTGAATGCAACCGAGCCCTCTGAACTAAAATGCTTATATGTCACAGACCGGGCATCCCATTAATGTGTCATCTGTCACGTTGGAACCCCTAAGACATGGAAGTACTTTGGAATACTTCATCGGGGAGCTTCTTGGTGGTTGAGGTATGACCGATGTCTTGAAAAGCACTCCTTCTAGAATAAAGTGTAAAATGAGAGGGAATATAGTGGCTGGAAGTGAGGCGGAGTTTAGAGACAGATCATATGGAGGTTAGTACTGAGCGATCGTGTGTGTGTGTCAATGCTCAACAATACTATGTGGGTCAGCGCATACTGATCCTATGTGGGTCATATCTTGTGTGGGTCAATGCTCATCGATCCTTTGTTGTTCAGCGCATACTGTTCCTATGTGTGTCAGGTCCAATGTGTGTCATTGCATGGGTTAGTACCTATCGACTCAGGCTGGTCAGATCCTGTGTCAGTCATTGAAGGGGTTAGTACCTATCAATCCTTTGTGCATCAGACTCTGTATGGTAAACAAAATTCCTCTTGACATAATAATAAGATCTATCTTCACGACTAGTCATATGTACTTTTATATTTCACTAATACTTGTTGTGAGCAGTGTTTTCTAATCTATGTAGTGATACCTGTGTTGTACTCCAACCATCGTGGTTTTATCTTAATGGCGATACTTATTTTGTATATTACACTTAGTGGTGTTATCTTCATGGTGATACCTGTGTGGTACTTTTATGTTCTTGGTGTTATCTTCGTGGTGTTACCTGTATGATACTTCTACCATCATGTTGTTACATTCATGCTGTTACCTTTTTGGTATTCTTCCCTCTTCTATGAGATGAGTATATCTTGATAACATAGGTATATATATGGGAATATACCTTAGTAGAGTTGTTGACTCCTCTGTGCTTTGTGTTTGAGGTCTTTCATTGTGGGTTTTCCTTAGTGGATCTCTGGGAGATGTTCATGGTATCAGGGTCCTTACTGAGTGTCGTTATACTCACCCATGCATGGGTATCACCCACACCTTGTTGTGTCTTGTGCAGAGGACAATCATCATTGATAAAGGATGATGGTTCTAGGACTAGACGATGCTCATAGGTGGACTATTTGACATGACATGACGCATGACTGGTGATCATGAGATGTACCTCCCCTTTAAAAAGGAATCTCAGTGGACGTTCCAGGAGCTATTATTCATTTTCCAGTTGTACTTGTACTTTTCAATTTGGCTTGTATTCCGGCCCCTTTAATATCATTATAATTTTTACTACAATAGTTGAAAAAGTGGTTAATTCTTGTTGTGTTCTGGGATTGTGTGTTTGAATAGGTTTAAAGGTAATGTCTTCCAATTGTACGCATACACCTTTTTGATGATAGTCACCAGCCCCTGGCCTATGGAAGGCGTGCTTATGGTAGGCATGACATGGGACCAAAGGGACAAATCATGATAGTTTTAAATGATATTATAGGAACAACCCTCTATGAACCATGATTTTCCCTAAACCCTATAATTATATCCCCAATACAACATATCATGATAATCCCTTTGAATTTATAATTATACTTGACGGAATTTTATCCATACCTTACAGATAGGACTGGATAACCCTAAAACCAACATTACATAGAGGGTTAATCAGTTTCCTTTTAAAAAACCCATAACCAGTGTCATGGTAATTATATCATGATCCATGTTTTTATATTTATAATAATCAATATCCAACATTATCAAAACACATTAATCATTCCCCCCTCCATTTTTCAAAAAAAAATGAACCTACCAAAAATAAAATATAGAAACCACTTCTACATGATAAAATAGAAATAAAATTACTCACCATTTCAATGTGATAATTTTATCATTTAATTGACTATTGTAAATTTTTTCTTACGTAAATTTTCAAATATGATCCATTTATGTTAGAAAAAATAAAAAATCCTATACCCATTAATATATTATCCCTGTAAAAAAGATGTTCAAAATACAATAATTGATGAAGAGTTATCATTATCCATGTTTGATATTACTATTATGATAATGGATATAATAAGTCCGTATTAATGGGAAGGGTGGAGTCAAAACATATGATAGAGGATATTAAAAAATATGAAGGAGTCATTCTATAAAATATAGGGTTTTTAAAATATTAATATGATACAATATTTTTAAATAAATAATAATTTTTGAAAATAATCTCGTATGTTATGTGACATATAAAGAACAAACAAAGGGAATTTTTTTATCATATCTTGTGATATAGATATCAAAAAAATCAATGATATGAATCATTATATTTTTTAAATTTGTTCTTAAGGTGAAACACAATTACAACAAATTTGATATTTTCCATACAAGATTATGAGTTTTTGTTTTATTGGAGAAATTAAGCTACACTGTTTGAGAATAAAAAGGTCCTAATGTAGGACCTACCCATTTAATGTGAAACCATTCACTCACTTTCAAGATAAATTCTTGTAATATTCTTGTAATTTTATATATTTTTTGTAAAATTTAAGAGGTTATATATTGGGTTTAGGTATTCATAGAGGTGGATCCATGAATACAGTATGTATTTACTTGAAATTTTAATGAACAATTGATGATATTGATCTGTCAATTAGAATCCATGGAATCCTAGTGGATTTAGATAGTCATTACTAAGGAAAAGTGGGCCATTTTCCACTTAGTGGGAGTCCAATGTCCATCCAATGGGGGAAATGTTGTATGAAGGCATCCTAAAGTCACCAATCAACTAGTGGGACCCTACAAGCATATTAGTAAGATCTAATGTGGTCACAAAAATTCTTTAAGGGCTAATAGCCAACCAATGTCCAGACATTAATATACTGTGTTGTCGGGTTATGCCAATTATATAGTGGTGTAAACACATTTTTATTCCACAAAACCACTAATAAACCATTAATACTATATTTCTAAACATAATTTGATAATGGATCTTAGATTAGTTTCTCTATGTGTTTCTGTGATCCATTAAACCTCTCCACTTAGAATTTTGATCACTAATTGATTGGTTTATAATGATTTGGTATTTTTTATCAAATAACATCTCATTATTACTTCCATCATTGATTTAGTTATGATGATATGTTGTATTGATTGGGTATATCATTTGTTTAATGTTTCCTTCTCCATTTAATGAATATTTTTCAAGTGTTTGATAGTAGGAGGATGGATCTTGTGTTGGTTGTGGGGCGACATGTGTAATCATTGAAATGGGAATATATTTTTCTATAAAATAGGAATAGATTTTTGGGGCTTAGTAAATACTTTTCTAGTGTTCATGTTCCTTTCATTATTTGGATCCCATTGTAGTTGGTGTGTAACTAAAGTTTGATGTAGGTGGTTTAGTCTCTAAACCATGGCTAGTTAATCATATATGGTCTCGATTTTTTAAATTTTTATCTAAATAATTTTTAGAATGATCATTGAACCTATATATATGTCTGTTTAAATTATTTTTTTGATAATATTTGGGTTCCACTTATTTTGGAAAAGTAATGGTGAATTTAATGCAAAAATTAAATGATTTATAAAATATATTTTCATTCATTATTTTGAAGAAAATGATTGTATGGAAACTAATAATGAAATTTGATAAGGCTTTGTAAATGAAAAATTATTTTCTATATACAACACCTGGATTTTGTGGTTACATATAAAGGGGTTTAATTATTTTTCCTTCTCCTTACTTCCATTGGTGCTTCACTCTTAGGGTGATCCTCTATTTCATAGTAAATTTTGTTCTAGGGAAATGATTTTAAAACTATAGGTTGTTCTATAATTGGGTGTTCCTCTATTTGTGGGCTGCTATAGTTTTGAGGACTTATATAATGAAATCTTTTATTGATTTTTATTGAGATACATGTGAAATAACATTCCAACATCTATGTCATTATAGGGGTGATATCCATATTTCTTTCACTTTGAATTTGGTTTGGTGTTTATATGGTATGTGATACATGATTTGAGGAATGTAAAATGGGTTATTTTAAAGTATCATAGAAACTTTATAGTTTTAAATTTTCTTAGAATTATAAAAATATGTTGACATAACTATGAATAATTTTTTATAATTCTGTGTATTTTTTATAATGAGCATTAGAAGATTATCTTATAGATATTTTTTTAAAAAATATGGATGGGATCATACTGGTCTTATTTTTATCTATCAGTGAACACTCCTTTAGTGGTGTGTAGTCCATTTTGTCTCTAATATAGGAATAAAAAAGGTGATGGAGTGAGGTTGTGAGGTTTATATTTTATATGATTTGGTATTTCATAGTGATATGGTTTGATTTATACCATATGTACACAGTACAACTATTGGTATTTTAGGTTGTCTTTTTTGATTTTTTTTGATCATATAAAATTTTTTGTATTGCAACATATGTTTTTATTTCATTATAGTGGAATATTTTATTTCCTGTAATATTTTTCGATATTTATTACTTAATTTTTGTTTTATGTTGGGAACATTTATCCTTTAGTTTGTTATTGGTTACCGGGACACTAATAACTTTCCTATATGTATTGGGTACACTCTTCGTGTGGTTTATTAGTCATTTTTAGAGCTCAGTTTGATGGTTGTTTGATCTTGGTTATAAAAATTTGTTATCATAGGATATTTTGAAAAATATTATGTTGTTGGTTGAAAGTAGATATTTTTTCTAGGAAAATAGATTTATTTTTCAAGTGATTATCTAGATATAATTTATATTAACAAACCTTAAGTCACCATGGTATATTGGGTTGTTTGTATTTTTTTATTGATCTTGATAGGAATTTGTGGTTATGTTATATTGAGTATAAACTATTGATGTTTCATTTTCCTATCATTTCATTATTATTTTTTTATGAATACTATTAACTCACCACTAATGTTAAATGGTAAAAATCACTTAGATGAAAAATATTAACATTGCATAAAAGATTATTATTTTGCTTCTTACCGTCCATATAATGAAAATTATATTCGTACAAATGGAATGTCTAAAAAATGGAATGATAATCACATGGGTAGTGGAAGAAATTCTTATAAGTGGTATTTTTATACTCCATCTCCAATTTTTTACATTTTTCCATTTATTGATTAGTTTCACACTACAATGAGATTAATTTTTATTCTCTAAGGGTTTTGTTAATTTCTTTTTATATGATATATAAAGTGTTTATAAGAGAGTGGAATCCAAGGATTTGTCTTGAAATACCTTCTTTCCAATATCATATAATCATAATATTTTATATTTTGGTAAAGCCAAAAGATGTATCTTATCATGGTGATATTAATCCGGTTTTTAGAGATTTTCCAAGGATTCTATAGACTATTTTTTCTGTCTTCCCCTAGAAATTGAGGTAGAGGTCCTTAGAGATATAGTCCCCAATATGAAACAAAATTTCTAAAACCTATTATCCTATGAAAAATAATATTATAGAAGAGATCATGATCCTATTTGATGACATGTTATGGAAGAGACTTTTTTTCTAGTATTTTATTATAAGAAAACCTTGTGATATTTTCCATGATGGATGATAGGTCCCTTCATCTCTATGTAGATTGTCAACTATTGAATATTTTAAAAATTAAAAATTAATATCCCTTTCCCCATATCTATTATATGTTTTGTCAATAAAAGGGTAAAATATAATTTCTATTTTTTTAGCATAGTCGTGTAACACAAACATTGATTTATATAATTGTATATCACAAATATAAATTTTATCTAGTCGAACCAACTCCCTCATAGTATTTGTGGAAATGATGAAATATATTTTCGAATTTTATATGTATCCCTTAATTTTATAAATTCTGGATGATATTTGATCCAATTCATTATTAGAAAAAAAACATTTCACACATCGGCATTTTTCACGGCTGTTCAAATAACTAAAGTGCAAAGCATTAGAAATTGATATATCACGTTTGTTATTTTATAACAAACCTGATATATCAATCATGATCCATTTTTAAATCAGTTATTTTATAATTGATGTACAAATTATGGATATTAACTTTTTGACATCAGTTATTTTATAACCGACGTGAAAATCGAATCTAGCACGCTTTATCACCTTAGTTATAAAAAAACCGACGTGATAAAGCTCCATTTATAACATCAGTTATAAAATAAACGACATTATAAATAATTTTATATGTTTTTTATTTAATAACCGATGTTATAAACATATAATTTTTTTTATCACATCTGTTATTAAATAATCGATGTTAGAAATCTATTAAATGACTAATAGTGCCCCATATTCAGTCATTCCATTTTCGTCGATCGTGAAACCTGTGACTCATCTCTTCCACATGGAAAACCTAGAAAGGATTCTTCAAAATCATGCCCTCTAGCCTTGTTTTTCCAAAATCATTCACCATCTTTATTATCTCCAGATATATCAGGTCGACTCACAACACTCAAGTAAGCCTCACACGGCTTGATTTTAGTTATTATTTTTCTCGATACCCTAATCTAATTTTTTTAGATGTTATTTTTCTATCTTTGTTCTTTATGTCATGGTATGTATCATAGTGTTCATTAATACGATACTAAATTCATTTCTGGTGAAGGAATCCATGGAATTGATATCATGCAAGGTTATGATTTTTCTTTGTGTCTGTTTGTGCACGTTCAGGGGGTGTCCAAGCGGGTGGGGGTGGGGGGGGGGGGGGGTTGTCCAAGTGGGTGGGTGATGTCCAGGGGTGGTGGGGGTGTTTTCTAGGGGGTGGGGGTTTATAGGGGCTGTCAAATGGGGTGGCAGTGGTGTTTAGGGGGGTACGAGGCTATCCAAGGGGGTTGGAGGTGTTCAAGGGTGTGAGGGGAAGTCCAAGGGGTGGGGGTGGTCTCATCAGGGATGCGGGTGCTATCCAAGCGGGTTGAGGGTATCTAAGGGGTGGGGGTGTCTAGGGGTGAGGGGGATGAGGGGACTTTCCCAGGGGATAAGGGTGTCCTGGGGGTGGCTGTGTCTAGAGAGGTGAGTGGGATGTCAAGAGGTAGGGGTGTCCGGGTGGTGGGGGGTGTCCCAGGGGTGGAGGTTGTCCAGAGGGGTGGGAGGCTGTCCAGAGTGTTCGGGGGCTGTCTAGAGGGTTGGGGGTGTCCAGGGTGTCCATGGGGGTGGGGGTGGGAGGGGGGTGTGGGGGGTGGGTGGGGTGGGTAGGCGAGGGGTGTGTGGGGGGGGGGGGTCCAAGTGGTGGGGGTTGTCCAAGGGGGTGTGGGGTTGTCCAAGTGGGTGGGGCCTGTACAGAGGGTTTGGGGGCTATCTAGGGGGTTGTCCAGATTGTTGGGGGTGTCTAGGAGGAATCCAAGGGGGTAGGGGGTGGGGCTGGTGTCCAAGAAAGGTGGGGGTGTCCAGGGGGGGCTGTCTTGAGTGGTGGGGGCTGTCCAGGGGGTTGGGGTGTTTTCTAGGGGTGGGGGTGTCCAAGGGGGTGGTGGTGTCCACAGGGTGTCCATGGGGGTTGGGGTGGTGTCCAGGTGGGTGGGGGTGGTGTCCAAGGGGGTGGGGGTGTTGTCCAAGGGGGTAGGGTTGTCCAAGGGCTGGGGGTGGTGTACAAGGAGGTGGGGGTGGGGTCTAGTGGGTGGGGGCTTTCCAGAGAGGGGGGGGGGGGCTTTCCAGAGTTTTCAATTCGTTGGGATCTCTGTAATTTCTTGTAGTGAATGTAAACATATTTTAATATTTATACTTCATATTTCTTTTTTACAGAAGGGTGAATTTGGTATCCAGTTTCACAAGGATGTATTCTTTGTAAATATTAAGAATAAAGAATCCAAGATGAATTTAAAATTATCATATCTATATATATTTTATTTTTAAAATCATTTTCATGCACATTTTTTTAAATACGCATGGATTTGTTTTATATTTCAAAATTTTTTACATTTAAATTATGATATTTTTCATATAAGTATATATTTGTCTTATATTAAAACGATGTATAATTTTGATATTTGTTATAGGTATTAATGAGTCAATGTTGGATTATAGCACATCGAATGAGTAATGAATATGAGGAAGCTGTTGATGTATTTTTTGAATTTTTTAAATGAAATGTTCCAATCAGTGACATTTTTTTCTGTCTATGCCTGAAATATTTCAATATGATGAAGTTGAAAAGTATAGAGATAAAATATCATCTGATTTGTCATGGTTTTAATTCGATTTATAACCCTTGAATTTGGAATGGTGAAATTAGATAGAATGTCAGATCTACTGATGATGATGACGATTCACATGATGGTAACTTCGATGGAATTGAAGAAACGATTCTCTATATTGTACCAGAACAGATTGAGATAGAACCAACATGTGCACGTCTATATTGTGATGCTGAAAAACCAGTGTATCCTGGTTGTACAGATCTTACAGTTTGTCAGTAGTGTTATGATTTATTTACCTGAAGGCGAAACATGGATGGAGTGATAGATGTTTTACAGAGCTGCTATAATTGATGGAAGAAATTTTCCCACAACATAAAAATCTTCTAGATTCACATTATAAGAAGAAGAAAATATTATGCCTGATGGGATTAGGATACAAGAAAATGTCTTCTTGTCCAAATTACTGTATGATATATACGATGAAATATATATTTCTATGAGAGTGTCCTAAATGTGGGACATCACGGTATAAGGTGAAAGAGTAAACACAAGCTAATGTAGAATTATAAAGATCTTTTCCAAGGTATTTTTGTATCATCCTATAATTAATCGTTTGAAATGTTTATTTGCTAATTCACATAATGAAAGAAGGTTAGGATCGACATGCAGATGAGTGGATATGTGATGAAAAAATATGTCATCCAGTTGACTGTCCACAATAGAAGAAAATTAATGATAAATGTCTTACATTTGGAAATAAAATTAAAAATCCCGTACTAGGGTTGCAAAGAGATTGAATGAATCTATACCAAACCCTCAGTAGCACAAATAGTTCATGGCCTGTTTTATTTGTAATTTACAAACTCTCTCTTGAAGATTGTATAAAGCGCAAATATGTCATATCGAGTATAATGTTCTCTGGTCCGAAGCAACTTGGCAATGATAGTGATGTTTTCTTGTCACCATTGATAGATGATTTGAAAATTCTATGGGAGGATGGTATGAGGGTGTATGATTCTTATAAAATGGAATATTTTTAACCACATGGAGTGATTTTGTTCACTATAAATGACTTCCCATCTTATTGAATTTTTTTTTGGATATAGTGTTAAAAGGCATAAAGAATGTCCAATTTGTGAACAAAAGACATCATATTGTCAATTGCATCATGGGAGGAAAATAGTATACATGTGTCATCCAAAGTTTTGGCCTATGTACCACTCTTATAGAAGAATAAATTAGGTATTAAATAGATCACAAGAATTTGATATTGCTCTGAAACCTTTATCCCTTGATCAGTATTTTGAGAGGGTGGAAAACCTTGATATGACATTGGGAAATATAGAGAAATCTGGTAATGGTAGACATATTTGGAAGAGAAGGTCCACAATATTTGAGCTACCATATTGGAGATACCATGTAGTTACACATAATATTGATTTCATGCATGTGGAGAAGAATATCTATGAAATTTTGATTGTAAAATTGTTAAATATTAAAAGAACGACATGACATGGGTTAAATGAAATATTAGACTTACTATCAATGGGAATACGTTTGGAGTTAGCTCCCACTTCAAATAGAAGATGAACATTTCTTCCCCTGGCTTGTAATACATTATCTAAGAGGGAGAAAGTTATCTTTTGTCAGTGTATTCATGATAACAATGTGCCTCAAGGTTAATCTTCAAATGAAATTTTTTTGTCTCATTGAAGGACTTGATGTTGATAGGTTTGAAATCTCATGATTGTCACATCATGATGCAATAACTTTTACCAATTACATTGTGTGTAAAATTTCCCATCTGTATTAGAAAGACTATAATAAAGTTGTGTTATTTTTTCAATTCAATTTATAATAAGGTGATTAATGTGAATGATTTGAACATTTTGGAAGAGGATGAAATTTGTATAATTTGTCAAATAGAAATGTATTTTCCAATACCTTTTTTTGATATAATGGTGCATTTAATGATTCATCTGGTTTGAGAAATAAAGCTTTGTGTACTTTTATATCTTCATTGGATATATCCTTCTGAACGATATAAGAAAATATTAAAGGGGTAGCTTAAGAACCCATATCTACCTGAAGCCTCCATTATTGAAAAGCATATTTTTAAGGAGGTTATAGTGTTTTGAACGAGGTACTTGGCTGCGGTGCAGCACATAGGTTTTCCTCCGTCTCATCATCAATGAATTAATAATGAGGGAAAGGGGATTCATGTCTTAAAAGTCAAATCATTATCAGCTGAAAAAATGAAGAAGTTATAATTATACATCTTGAATAACATAGCTGATGATCAACCATATATCACATTGAATATTAATGAGTTGAAGTAAGGTCATCCAAAGTAGAATGAAATGTGGATTTTTCATGAGCACAAAAAACCTTTTTTTCCTGGTTTAAAAAGTCCTTTCTTTGTAGATCAGATGTATCAGAAACATTAGAATGGATAGTGGGTGGTACATATTAAAATGTGATAACATGGTCCAGTTATGACATTAATATCTATACGTTTCATACTAAATCTCAGGACAATAGATGTGCAGTTCAGAATAGTGGTGTATTTGTGTTGTAGAAGCAATGAATTTTTCCAGTGCTAAAGACAAAAAACCAAATTTCTACATCATATTCATATTATGGAGTGATTGATGAAATAAGGGAGGTTGATTACATTAAAATTAATGTTTCTATATTTAACTTTAAATGGTTTATCGATAAACACAGTGTCAGACACGATGAATTTGGAATGACAGTTGTTACTCTGAATAGATTGGAAGACAGAACTGATTCTTTTATAATGGAAACACCTGAAAAAAAAATTCTATGTTGTAGATCAATCAGATATGTAGTTGGATATTGTTTTACAAGGGAAAAAACAATATGTTGGTGCGGATCAACATTATAAAGATGATTATTTATGAGATATCCCTATATCCATGGAAATATTAACAAAAAATAATAATGAACATGTTGATGACATGGTTTGGGGCATAAGGAACAATCACAATGATATAATTTGAGAAAACAATCCATTTTTACATTCCTAAAATTACAACTATCATTTGTTTATTTCTTGTTTATATTTATTATTTTCATAAAATGTTAGATATTGTATGTTTTTTCTTTATTAAAACACATATTAAAAAAAATAAGTATACGTTTTTATTTGTTTTAATATTGTTTAGTTTACTTTTTCATTGTTACCATTACATAAATTATATATCTATTATTTTTGTTCAATGAAAATTACATTACCATTTTTACCATGTTCCCCGGGTTTAGTATGTTTACCAAATTTACCATGTTTACCATCATTACAATTGTTTAACATGCTTACATAATTAACCATGTTTACTATTTCATAACATAGTACAATTTTCTACATTATGTTTACATTAGTGTTGTAATATTTGAATTTTTATATTTGTGAACTAATGTGTTTTTTGTATTAAAAGTATAATGACAGAACAATCAGTTGATCAACCACATGATTCTGGAGATGAGTATATTGGTCATACCTGTAGGGAGGAAAATTCACATGCTCCTCTTGATGTTCCACAATCTCCATCAGGTGCTCCGATTATGAAAAAGAGATCAAGAGTTGGTAAACGTGGGTGAAAACATTTACAAAAATTATCACTTGCCCATACGTAGGACCATAGGATACTCATTGAGGTTGATGAGGATGATATCCCTAGAGTTCCAAATGAAAATGATTTTATGTTTCTTGTATCAACTCAGGGTATGAGCAAAGTAATCATTTTGTATAATGACTAGAGAAGTGTGGACAAAGTAATAGTCTCTTAGTTGTGGGAGATGATTTTTGAAAGATATTTTGCTATTAATTTTTAAATTATTTAATTTTTTCTAGTATATATAATATGTTTAACATCTTCTTTATCAGATGAAATTTGATATTCCTGACACTGGAGGAGTCAGGAAGAAATGCTTATCGATGACTGCTAGGAGATAGAGGGATTTCAAATAAACCCTCTCATCTAATTTCATTTTTTTTCATAAGATTCATGACAATACATTTCATATATATCCTTTAATAGATGAAGAAACATTGAGATAGTTTGTTGAAAGTTGAAGAACAGATTCATCTTTGGTAAGGGCAATATGAAATTTTATAATATTTCTTATATAAATGATCCCATTAATGTGTTGTTATTGATTCTATATTCATAATTTTTAGAAAACAAGGAAATATCATCAGGAGATACAATCTAAAAAAATATACCCTCATAGATTATCTCGGGGAGGGTATACATTATTGGAAGAACAAATGATGGCGAAAAAGTTACAAAAACTAAGAGCTGAGAGGTGGCCCCTTTATCCCCTCCATATAGACATGAAAAATGGAAGATATGAGAGGTGGCTAGTTCATACATTCTTATTAATGATTTGTCTTTAATCTCTAGAGAGGTGGCCCCTTCATCCCCTATATCTAGACATGAAAAATAGAAGAGATCTCGGATGGGAAAAAAGGGGAATATCTTTTCGAAGATTCGAGAATTGTAGATGATAGAATTGTAAGATATCTATTTTATTTATTTCGGTTAACTATATTCATCATATAATTTCAATAATTATAGAAATTTTCAATTAATTATCATTGGATTCTTTTGAGGAGTAGAGATCGCATGGGGTATTTACAGCTTTTGGGAGGCAAGATATTTTATCTGTGACATTGGGAAAGCCCAAACATCCTGGTCGTGTACGTGGGTATCCAATAGGTGTATCAGTAAGAAAAGTGTTGCCACATTCTTCATCTTCTTCCTTTGAGGGTGTTTATAAAAAAATATAATCATTAGAGGCTTATGTTTATAATATTAATGCGACGATGGAGGAAAATATTAGAGCATAAGTACAGTTAATGTTTAAAGACATGTAAGGTCAATTTCAGACTGCAGCTCCCACTTTTACACCTCCCTCTACAGACAACATTATTTATCCACCACCTCGTCCTGTAGATCCCACTCCCTTGCCTCATCCTGTGGACCCCATTTTTTATCATTCTCCACCTCCGTAGCTTCTTACTTATTGCGATTTGTATGTCGATGATCCACAACATCAGGTAGTTTTATATGGGATTGTATATTGTATAATAGATACAATTCATCATCAACAATTAGAGGTAGAGAATAATAGGGTAACTGTATAAGATATTATAGATAGATCAACTCAATTACTATTACATACAGATGAGTTGATGATAGTAAGACATAATATCGTCCATTTTTCAATTTGGGCATCCCGACATCTGTGAATCATTACCATAGAGGTATGTATATTATATCATCTATTTTATTTTTTTTGTTAATGTTGTATTATCATTTTAAAACTCATTAAATTTTCAATTTATTTTTATAGAAATACATGAAAGGTAATTAAATAATGTATAGCCAAAAACAAAGACAAATGGATATAAAATCTGATACAGATTCTAGTAGTCTTGACAGATTGTCAAGATATTCAAATTTTTAGCGGATTATTGTTAATTCCTAATGGAAGCTCATGTTTTTGGACGTTCAATAACTGTGGGTATTGTGAAAACTGATATCAGGGAGCTTGTTACTAGAGATAAGTTGGGCATGAACGTGGTGAAAATGTTTTCCATGAATGTTTTAACACTTTTTACCAGCGTTTTATTTATTAAAAATGTATATTTATGACTATTTTGTATTAGGTATCTTTCTAACATTTGTGAGAAGAATGAGTGGAGAGATGTATATGGATTCATGGACCCACATTTGATTTCCCCTGAATCACATCCATTGGATGAGGAAAATATCCATTTATAATTTGGAAAGGTACGTTTAAAATTTTTAATAGTTTTATATATTATAATGAATTTTAAGATTATCCCATTCATATAATTTTGTAACAGGGTATTGGTCTACTTTCGAAAAAACACAATGTAAATGAGTACGAAGATCAAATATGTAAATGTAAAGGAAAATATCCATTTATAATTTGTACTTTTTGATTCATTACATAAAAATAATATATCGAATTTACACTCATTCAAACAAAATTTTCATGAACAACAAGGCTTCATCTAATGCAGATATTATATGTTATGATTTATGTATGAAATAATTAAAACTGGAACAGTTGTGATCTTTGACCTGGTAATATTTCCTTTCAAACATTTCCATATTATTTCTTTTGATTTATTCATTATACACATTAACTACTATCCTATTAATTTGTATATATTTCATGACCGTAAACCGTATATTTCTCAAGATGCCAAAAACTTACAAGTGGAATGGTCAAATTATTTTATAGGTCTGATTGGATTTTAGCTGTTTGTATTTTAAAAGGTAATTTTGAATATTTTCATTTTAATTGTGTATTTTGTAGACATTTAGGTTGGATTTATTTTTTTATGTTGAAATTGTAAGTTTTTAAAGTTATATATGGGAATAATTAAATTTTTCTCTACTTATTCTTTTGGTCTACTTATGATGGTTTTTCTGGTATAGATTCTCGTCTGGGGGTGGAGGGGTTACAAGGGTGTGGGGGGTGTCCAGTGGGGTGGGGGTATTTAAGGGTGTGGAAGGGCTATCTGGTGGGTAGAGGGGGGGTGTCCTGGGTGTTCATGAGAGTGCGGGGGGGGGGGGGGGGGCTGTCTAGAGGGTGGGAGCATTTCTTGGAGGGTGAGAGGGCTATCCAGGGGAGTGGGGTGCTGTCCATCGGGTGTCTAGGGGTGTGGGGTGTTTTATGGGGTGAGGTGGGCTTCCAGGGGTGTGTAAGGGATGTCTAGTGGGGTGGGGGTGTCCAGGGTGTCCATGGAGGTTGGGGGGGGGGTAGTCTAGGGGGTGGTACCATTTCCAGGTGTGTGGGAGGGTTGTCCAGGTGAGTGGGGTGGTTCAGGGGGTGCCAGGGGTGTAGAGGTGTCCTGTGGGGTGAGGAGGTCTATCTAGGGGGGTGGGGGTATCTAGGAGGGTGGGTGGGGGGTTTCATGGGGTGAGGGGGGCTGTCCAAGGGTGTGGTAGGGGCTATCCAATATGGGGGGGGGGGGGGGGTTGGTATGGTTTTGGTAGTGTTTTGGTCTATTTTTGGTCTGGGGGTGTCTAGTGGGGTGGGGGTGTCTAGGGGTGTTGTGGGGGTATCTAGTAAGGTGGGGTGTGGGGGGGGGGGTCTGGTTGGGTTCTGGTCTGTTTTTGCTTTTGGACTAGGATGTCTACTGTGGTGGGGTCTATCCAAGGGTGTGGTGGGGGTTGTTCAGTGGGGTGGGGGGGTGGGGGGTCCAGTGGTCTGTGGGAGGGTGACCAGGAGGATGGAAGTGTTTTCAGAAGGTTGGGAGGGCTTCCCAGGGGAGTGGGGGGTTGTCCAAGGGGTGTCTATGGGTGTGTGTGTGTGTGGGGGGGTGTCTTGTGGGGTGAGGGTGGATTACATGGTGGTGTGGGATGGTTTTCCTGTGGGGTGGGGGTGTCCACGGTGTCCATGGGGGGGGGGGGGTGAAGTCTAGGGGTGAGAGTGTGTCCAGGTGGTTGGGAGGGAAGTCCAGGCGAGTGGGGGGATGTCTAGGGGGTGTCCAGGGCTGTGTGGTGGAGGGGGTGTGAGGGCTATCTAGGGGTGTGGGAGGGATGTCCAGGGGTGTGGAGGTGTCCATGGTGTGCATGAGGGTGCGGGTGCCCTATGGGTGAGGGGGGTTTCCATTGGTCAGTGTGAGGGTTTCCTAGTGGGGGGGGGGGGGGTTCCAAGGAGCCCATGGGGGTGGGGGTCAGTCCAAGGGGGTGGGAGGGTGTCCATGATGGTGGGGGCGAAGTCCATGTTAGAGGGGGGGTGGGGTCCAGGTGGTGTCCAGGGGTGGGGGTCCAGTTGGGGGGGGGGGGTTCTAGGGGTGTGGGAGGGCTTCCCAGGGGTGTGGGAGTGCTGTCTAGCAGGTGGGGGTGTCCGGGGGGGGGGGTTATAGGTGTTTGGGAGGGACTTCTAGGGCTGTGAGAGTGTCATCTAAGGGGTGGGGTGTCTAGGAGGGGGGGGGGGTTATCCAGGGGTGTGAGGGGATATCCAAGGGGGTTGTCCATGGGTGGGGGTGTCCGGGGGTGTGGTGGGGGCTTACTAGTGGGGTGGGGGGTGTTCTGGTCTGGTTTTGGTTTGTTTTTGGTTTGCGGCTATGCAGTAGGGTGGAAGTGGTGTCCATGGGTGTGGTGGATGCTCTGTCCAATGGGGTGGGGTTGGGAAGGTGTCCAGGAGGGTGGGAGGTATGTCCAGGAGAGTGGGAGGATGTCCAGGTGGTGTCTAGGGGTGGGGGTGTCCAGTGGATTGGGGGGGGGGGGGTTCTTGGGGTGTGGGAGGATAGTTTAAGGGTGTGGAAGTGTTGTTTAGGGGGTGGGGTGTCTTAGAGGTTGGGTGGTGCAAGGGGTGTGGGCGGGCTGTCCAGGGGTGTGGGAGTGTCCAAGGGGTGGGGGTTTCCAGGACAGTGGGTGGTTTCCAGGGGTGTGGGGGCTATCTAGGGGGTGGGGGTAGTCTAGGTGTGTGGGGTGGGAGGTGTCTAGGTGTGTGGTGGGGCCTATCCAGTGGCAGGGGGGGGGGGGTTCTGGTCTGATTTTGGTAATGCTTTTCTTTGGTTTTGGTCTGGGGGTGTCTAGTGGGGTGGGGGTTGTCGCGGGGTGTGGTGGGGGCTGTCCAATGGGGGGGGGGGTCTGCTCTTTTTTGGTTGGATTTTGGTCTGTTTTTTGTATGTTTTGGGTCTGTTTCAATTCTTTTGGATGGTCATAACTGAGGTTGATCAGTTTTATTAAAAAAATTATTTTTTTCATCGGATATTTTATAACCGACGTAAAAAATGAATGGGGATTAGTTTTAACATCGGTTCTTTAAAAACAAACGTAATAAATGATTGGGAAATGGGTTTTATTTCGGTTATTTCATAACAGACACAATAATTGGAAATGAATTGTTTTTACATCGATTATTTTATAACCGACTTAGTAGATATGTTTTCACGTCTATTATTATTTAACCGATGTGGGAATCCACTTGGAGGACATATTTATCACCTGGGTTATGAAAATAATTGACATGATAAATGCTTCAGAGGAGTGATTTCTAACGTCGGTTATAAAATATCTGATATGAAAGAGATTATTCCATGTTTTTTATTTGATAACTGATGTAATAAACCATGAATCTGAAGCCTTTTCCATGACGATTTGTTATCAACTGATGTGAAAAATGCTTTAGATTTGTGTTTTATACATAAGTTTTAAAGTAACCAATGTAAAAAATAATATTTATAATGTATCATATAATAATGTCAGCCAAAATCCGATAGAAAAAATAAAAAATAGCCACCGTAAAAAACATTTTCTTCACTAGTGATAAGAATGAGATCCATATTTATTTCATATTCAGAAACATGTTGAGTCACTTCTTCCATGTTAAATTATCAAAACGTTATTTCCGGTTCTAAGAGGTAATGTTTTTGGAGAAATTTTTTTGGAATGGTGAATTATATTTGATCCTAAAAAGGTGAATCATGTTATATCATTTAAGGATACCAAAATCATTTTCACGATTCAATGATTATTTAATCATACTGGATATTATTACCAATTTATAAAAGATTTATTAAAATTGTAAAAAACCTTGACTACACTTAATAAGAAAGGGGTGAAATTAACATGGGAGGATTTTTTTGACTTTTTTGATGAATTGAAATGTAATAATACATATGCTTTTATTATGATCTTATTAGAACATAGTAAGTGGTACATTGTTTATTTTGATGATTCTAGTATTGGTCTGGGTTGTCCTCATATATATGATGATCATGTGGTGGCTCATAACTGAGATAATCTTAAAATAATAAAAATATAATTTTACTAATAGGACTTGAATATTTCCCCTATTATTCATAATATAATGTGATGGTAACACTATAAATTAGTGGATATATTCATAGTCTAACATAATAATAAGTGTTTGAGTTATATATTATTTTATAAGGACCAATACCATTGGAAGATGCAAAGAGTTGATTATTTCTAATCTTTTGAATACGACATGGGTGATATCCACATGAAGGGAAATATTGTTTCAAGCACTATCATTAAGAAATAACCTTACAATATAGTTAGTTAGTGTAATGATTAGTGTGATATTTTTGGGATTTTCACTTAGTTATATATGGAAACTCTATAAGAGGATTTAGTCATAGTTCATAATAGTGTTCGACTATCATCATAACTCCATGAGTCAGTTATTCAAGAATAGTAGTAGGATGTTCTTTTCAGAGGAGTCAGAGTGTCCTTATATTATAGGGAGATAATTCATCATCAGTCTATTAATAAAAATGAGATCAATCTCTTAATCGGGTGGGTAATAATCACATTATCTATAAGATATTGAATTATATATGATTTTTAATGTTCATTATGGTCCATCCATCATATAACTATAAAGATATATAATCACACAAGGGAGTTTTTTTGTGGATGAGTATAAAGCATGAATTTTTTAAATTGTATTTCACATATTAGAAGATTAATCTTGAGATCCTAATTCATTTTGTTAGCTTTAAAATCCTATAGTGTTAGTATGGAAATAGATTATAGTTTACATTGAATTATTATTTGTATTACATTGTAATACTAGAGGATATAATTATATCTAAGTGACGATTGATCAATTGAAAAAATGGATAAATTCATTTAGATGAAGTTTATTACTATGTATGATGATTTTGAAAAGAAATACTTGTATGAAATTATGACATTATATGGAGTTACCTCTACCATTGTATTTGATAGGGATAGTAGGTTTACATTCTGGTTTTCTAGAAGACTCCTTGAGTCAATGTTTATTTAGGTTATAATGAGTATGACATATCATCGATACACCAACGGGCAGATAGAAAAAAAAATTAAGATTCTAAAGGATATTATATATTCCCAAGGGATGTATTTCAGAGGATATTGGATAGCTATCTATGATTGGATATGTTTTATAAAAACAAATATTAATAATTATATATTATAATTTGTTCACACTCAGCTTTTTTTGGTCACCCATGATGATCATATATTTTTTTAGTAAATGTTGGGTGATATCTCTCTCATGGGGTTGAGTAGCATTCAGAAGACATCCATGAAGATTGATGACAAGTGTTCCATTGGTGAGTGACAATTTTTAATTTTTTATCCCATGTGTAGTAAATGTCATCATAGGTAAAATGGAAATTTGGATCCGAGATATGTTGAACCATTTCAGATCACTGATTTAGTTAGACAGTTCCATAATCAGTTTGTATTTTTAACTAAGTTGATCACAATTCATGATGCATTCCATATATCTCAGCTCATGAGGTATCATATCAATCCCTAAAATTAAATTAATAAGTAGGATATTGAGGTAGTGATAGAGGATTCAAATGTAGAGTTTCCAGTGGTGAAAAATGACTCTTAGATAAAAGTTAGTCATCAGTAATTTATTTTTCAAGTCAAGGTGTCATAACAATATAGATTAGATTCTCACAAGGCATTGGGGTGAATATATTTTGTGAGGATGAAGTGGCCTCATATCTATTAAGATAATCCACATAATGTATTAAATTAAGATGTATAAATTCATATAGTGGGTATAATATTAACCACTTAGTGGAGATATATATTTTTCAATGCTTAAGAGGTTACATTTATGGGTTGGGTGGTTTATGATGCATCATTTGGTTTCTATATGATTCTTCACATAATTTGTGTAAAGTTGGGGCCATCATACATTCATTAGGGATTAACATTCTAGTTGATATTTTATTATAGTTACTAAATAAATGGAGGGCCTCAACCAACTACCTAGAAGGCCAGATAGTGGTCTTGACACTTGTACGGTGGCCAACATCTAGTCAGTGGCCACATAAATGTAGCCAAAACCATTATGCTAGTCCTGTTGTGTTAGGGTGTCATTGAATTTTTTATGTAATAAGAATCCATAATTAACCCCTAAGACCCTATTATATGAAAATAGTGTTACTAGGATTTATAGATAGTTACCCTATTGAATTATTGAATTCGTCAAACTCCCCCCTTGCCATTGTGATCCTGGATTGTTAAGCCACCAAAAAAAATTTATGACTGATCAGATCGCATATTTTCCTTTCTTATTTATTGGATTTAAAAATATATCAATTCCACAATGATTGGTTTTATTATTAATTTAATGTTTCCTTTTATTTTTCATATATATATACATAATCTATTCGATATTCTGATTTTGAATCTCATGTTGGTTTTGGTGTAGCACATGTGACCATTGAGGTATGTGATGATAAATTTTTTCCACCAACATTATGATTATAGAAACTAAATTACATTATATGGGAATAAATTTTCACGTCCTCCTCTCAAATCACCTAGTCATCCCTTTTTATCAAGTGGTTATAATTAATTGTGGCCAATACGAGATAATTGTGTGATATAGGTTGTTCCATCACTATCACTTGTTTAATGAACTATTTATGTTATTGGTTTTAGTAGATATATAAATAATATTGGGAAAGATAATTGATCCTCTTGATATATATGAAAAAATGGGTTCAAAAATGAGTTATGGAATTTCTATTCAATGCATTCTTTTTATGAGAAGTGTTTTTTTCGGAATTGTTCATGAAATTTTATATTCTCTTGGATTTAATAATTTACTTTCCATAGGTAGATCGTGGAATACTTTGTTACCTTCTATATGGTTTTAATATTTCTTCGTTTCCATGTTTTCTTATTTGGTTCACTCATGTGGTGTTTTTATTTTTCTTTAGGATTTATATTTATGGGAAATGATTATGAATCAATAGGGGTTTCACTCATGGGGTGTTTCTATGTTCTGTAGTTCTTATTGTTCTAGGTTATAGTTTAGTACAAATTAGTCCTGATTTATTATTTATATATTTTTTATCAAGATATCCCAAACCTATGTTATCCTTGGGGTGATCTCCATGGTCTATTAGTTATGAATTATTTTTGGATTTTATTTTATATATTATTCATGCATGAAGAAAATTAAAATGGTTTATTTAAAATGTTGTTTGAGACTTCATTATATAGATTTTGTTTTAGGGCTATAAAAAATTGGATTTTATGATCAAGATTTTACAGATAAATAAATACTATTTTAGAATGCCATGTTTTTAATATGTTGACTATTTTTTGATAATTTTATAGAGACTTATTATGGAACACATGAGAGGGATCATTCTGGGCTTGTTTGTTTCACACTTGATAGACTCTATTAGGGGCGTGTAAAACAAATTTTTCATGATGTAGTTAATGGAATTGTATAATTGTGACTAAAAACATTTATTTTATCTGGATATGGGTAGTTAATGGTGAGATATTAATATGTTTTCCATGTTTCATATGTTGTTGGGGTTGATAGTTCATGATTTCAGTTTTCATTTGTTTTTGGAAATTTACCACTGTTGTATTTCTATTAATTTTTTTATTTTTGACTATAGAATATTAGTTTTATTGTTATCTTTCTCTATATTTATGTTTTTTTTGTCTTAGGATGAAAATATTTTTTACACTATTTATTGTTAGATACCTGTGTGGTAGTGAGTATCTCATAGGGATTCAGAATGAAAACTGGGTAAAATATGGTATGTTTTGGAGCATTATTGGATTATTTTCTATTGAGATCTATGGTAAAACATATTTGAAATAAAAAATGTAATTTCAAAACATGTTCAACCTGAAAAATAAAATTTTAGAAACGTTTCATAATCTATATTTTAAAAGAAGATACCACTATTAAAAACTCTTTCCGAAGATACTATAGTACCTTAGATGATTGAACAAAAAGAAATGATCCATTTACAACATGCCAATTTCATAAAATTAATCAACTAATCATGAGGGAACAAAATACCTAGACTATGAATTTTTACTCCATAACTTATAAATACTTGTATGAATTTCCCATGAGCATAATGGTTGAGGTTAGAGATAAAATGATCGTATAACCAATATTGAATATGTTTTTTTTAATATAACTCAAACAAATGAAGAAGAAAAATAAAGGGAATACCATTTAAAGAGAAAGTCCCATTACATCGGATTAAAAACACTAAAGAAGAATCATTGAAGAAAAAAATATTTTTGTATTTTGTCTCCTTTACATGTGGGTTTCATGAAAATGAAGGGATTTTTTTCTATACGTGTTTCTTACCCAATTCATATATGTTATTATAGAAATAAATGTTGTTGTAGATTATGAAGAACAATAGAGAGAGTGTTAAAGAAAATTTTCATTCTTACTAACAATTATTCATTCTCATGTACTTGGATATATGATAGATGGTATGTAGACCATGTGACATGGATTTTATAAATAAATAGGGAAATAAATTTAGTTTCATTCATAAAAGAGGGATTCCATTAAAATTTCTATCCATTCCATGTTCATTTATCTATCTATTAGATGCATTAAGTAAATAGGTACATACATATCGTTCCATTCATTGTAGAGGGATTCCATTGATATTTCCATTCTTTTACTATCCAGCCTTCTACCTATTGGGATCAGTATACATAGAATAATGAGAAATTGGGGATGGAGATTTAAATTGAAAATAATTTCCTAAAATCAATGTTTTAAATTTTCAATGTAGTTTAATGTAGATAATATTTGTTGCAATGAAAATGATATAGTTACTCCGTGTGGATAATTTTTTTTTAAAACCCAAAGAAGTATTATTTAAAAAAATTTGGTAAATAAATATACGAGTAAAAATTAATTGATACATATAGTATGGTATGGTTTTTGGAGTATGTTTGTAAGAAAAAACTATGTAACAGAGTTTTGATTCTTTAATTATATGCATTGAATAATTGAGGAATGTAGTTGTAACATATATATAGAGACTGAATTAATAACTATTAATAGATCAAAACTATAACCCTACATGGGATATTGAATTTATGAGACAATAATTATCTTTATATACAAGGATATTTTTTGAAATGTATTATGTTTCAGAAAATATTTTTAAATTACAAATTGTATTGTTATAAACAATAGGTTAATTACTACCTTTTTCCACCAATCATCTCCTCCATATTCAATTTTCCATGTTTTTTTGTTCTTATGGCCTACTCAATTACACTATAACATAACAAAATAATATTAATACATATATTCCTATCATAATAACTTTTCACACAATAAAAACATTGGTTTCATTTTCAAATACATAATTAAATCAGTGTAGTATCCAATATCCAATCTCAGTAGAGATGGCGTATTTAATATTTATTAGTGTGATACCCTAATACAAATACCTTGTAGAAATTTTGTTGTATCTTGTATATAAATTCACAAAGTAGTAGGTTTCGAGTTGTAAAAAGAATAATTTCATAATACACAATTTTAACGAAAAGGTAACTTTATAAAGTATTATTGTAATAATACTTATAATGGAAATGATTCATGTTGAAATATGGGGAGTAATTCTAACATTGATTCATATTATTCAACAACAAATAGTGGTTATTGTAGGTGGTATTTTTAAAACCTGAATTTATATTATACTTGAATTCTAATTCACAAAATATGTCCCTCAAATAAAATTAAATAAAATTTAATACTAAATTTAAAATTTTTCATATCTTTTTTGAAAAAAAATAAAATTAAACATTATATTTCAACAATAGAACACCGTGTTAAAATATATTGTTGATAATTTCGGAAATTTTTGATCAAAATACATTATTGAAATTTAATATAGAACCACCTAATTTTAATGTACATACATGAACCACCAATAAACATAATTTTGTTTATCCTTGTATCTCAAAAGACTGAATCTATGGATATCTCACACCCACATTACACACAATATATGTGTTTTATATACCACATCTATGAATAGGTCTTCATCAAATTTACAAATAAGGGAACCTAAAATTAAATATAATGATTTCACATTATGAACTAATAATATTGAACAATGATAATTAATATTTACAGATCTAGAAAAAATTATCCATGTGGAGATAAATCAAAAGGTCATGATAATTTCTAAGTTTGAACTTAGTATGAAAATATATATATTTTGGATATTTATTAATTTTATGAATGAGTGTGTTTGAGGGTAATAACTATTTTAAGTGGTTAAAGAGACACTATAAGGATATATTCCCTGAACACTACAATTTCAATCCATTTATAGTATTTTTTATAATCTTTTTTTATTTATTTCTAGATTTTTAGAAGTTCTGCATTATGTATTATATTTTTAATCAATTATGTGTTTATTCTCAATCAATTAATATAACTTCATTTTTAGGGATCACAAATTGGGGGATGATATTAAGTTGGAGGTAGTAAAATGTTTGAGTTCTAATTTTGGAAAATGCATAATTTTTATATTTTGTATTATAGTTAATGTGATAAAAAAATTTAGCGTGTCAGTGTAACAATATAGGTAACAATGTAATAAACAATTTTAATATTTGTTAATGTAACAAACATGACACCAATATCCAAGATTCATTGGATTAACTCATTAAATTATTATAAGAAACATGAAATCAAATCATAGAGGGTAGAATAATGTATTAATCATGGTAAACTATGTACATATTTTAAATTCAAAATAATATTTTAAACATAAAATAAAAAATTATTCTAATAATTAACACCATTATCCCCCTTAGTGAAACCCTTCATATGAATCATTATTAACTTCCTCGTAACCTAGGGAAAATTAAAACATATGAATGTGGTGAGATAAAATGATTAGTAATGATTATGTACAATGAGAGATAATTTGAATCAATATGAATATTCAAAATAGAATTGTAAATAACTAAAAATAATTTCCATTTATTAAATAAACTAGAATGAAACCCACAAACATATTTTTTTTAATAATCAATATCCTCTTAATATTGATAACTGAATAGTGAATGTAGTGATTTCTTAATTATTGGACATCATTTATCTAGAACATGAACCACCACCATCACGACCTTCTACAAGATAGTTTAATCTACATGTAAAACCATGATTATTAATAGATTAATTGATTCAACCCAATATAAAACTAATGAATCATGTGGATATATATAATTGGGCCACATTCATGTCTACCAATCCAAAGCATTCCTCAAATATCGAATAATTGATAAAAATAGACATTCTTAAAAAAAAGTTTAGCGTACAACATTAAAAGATATAAGTCAGAATACTCATGGTGTAGTAGATTTTAACAACATACTAAAGAACATGATAATCAATAAATTCCTAATATGACATGTCAAAAGTGATATATATACACTATATAAAATATGGTGGGTGCATAATATCAAAATATGCCTCAATGAACTGTAATTGAGATGAAGTCCCATACAATGGTCATTTCTTTAGTCCGATTGATTTATTAAGTGTATTATCTATAAATCCACCTAAAAGAAGTTAATATGAACCATTATATATAATCAAAATTCATTTCACACATATCCTTAGGATGACAAAATCAATGGAATAGAAATTTTACCCAATGATAGAAAATTGACATAAGAAATCCATTACCACATGTAATCTATTGAATCTTATGTCTCATAAAATTAATAATTATACAAAAGACACTTAATACTAGGAAGATAATGATATTCTTGATATGACATATATAAAAGATATAAATAAACCATAAAAAAGTATAAGGTGGTGAATATGTCATATATTTTATAGAATTAAAAAGTGATACAAGAAAACCCTTACCGTATGATTCACATTAGTGTAGCATTCATTAACATCCTATATAATGATTTAAAAAATTTTATTAAAAAATTAAATAACTGTATTAATATTTATTTTACCTTAATATATGATTTTATAATAACTTATGATGTATTCACTATTAATATTCCATTATTTTCATGGTTTCTATTGTCTTTATTTCTCTTTGATGCCTTTTCCCACATGATTTAAATGATGGGAATTGAACTTTCTTTCCTATGTGATCATCATGGAAATCCACATTTATCTTACTAGCTGAGTCAGAAAACTTACCACAAGGAATCATGAAATGTTCAATTGTGTAAAATTTAGGATTTACTTCTTAAATTGGATAAAAAATCCATAATTTGAAATTAATAGTATTAAATATATTACATAAGTATTAATGGATCCATATATCGTTTTTATTTCATACACAAGGATGAGTTATTCTATATAACATTGATGATAAATGTTTAGTTTATTTTAGTGGTTTTTACGAACATTAAGAACTAGCTCCATTTTAATTTCTATTATGAGTATATTTTACATCTAGAACATGAAAAGGGCTATAATAAAACTATAAGAATACAATTATTTAGAATAATACATGTATGACTATCCTTGAAATATATAAATTCAAATTAGATATCATTATTTCGGGAGACGATAAATCGGCATAATTTCAAAAATATTTTCATTTAATTGAATAAGAGATGGTAATAAAGGAGTTGTATATAATATATTTCATTATAAATATTTCATTATATTATGTAAATAAATATAGAATTATTATCCATTGATTAATGAAGGATAATAGGAGAATTCATAATAATATAATAAAACAAGAGAGGTGTTTTGATATAATTACCTCATGAATATCACCTCTTTATAAAATGCCTAAGGACCTTTGATTTGGAATTTTAGTGAGACCAAAATAAAATTGACATTTTGATTGTGATTATGTAATTTTTTTTGAATATTTGATGAAATTCAGGTATTTTGAGTAGATATAGGTATGTAAGGGGATGTATTTATAGTTACGTGAGGTGGATTTAGGTTATTAAATAATTAAATTTTTATAATTAAAGCCAACCACATTGATAATGAATTAATTATAATGAGTTTTACTTTTCATTAAATTTTTTTAGGCTGGTTAGTGTTATGAAAAATATCATTCACAAATTATATTTTTTATTATTTAGGTATAGTAAGATTTTTAAATTTTACTTTAACCCCTTTCATTATTTTACACATACTATGAAAAATTGTTTTTTAAAACGATAATATTTTATGTCTGAATATGAAAATGGTTTTCCAAAATAAATCACATCATATAATTACAAATATATAATCAGTTTTACTAAATTAAAATCAAATAATTTATTAATATTAAATTTAATGTTAATCTCTTAGACAGAAAAAAATATGGGTTTTAATGATAAGGGTTCAAAAGTTTGATATGTTTTTATATCCTATTTCAGTTTGAAATTGATTCTAATAACATAAAATGGATATATTTATATATTATTTAAATAATTATACACAAAAATAGATGAAAAATATAATTTAATAATACAAATAAATTAGATAAAAATTTAGTTTTAAATGAAAATTTTATATTTTTAGTTAATAAAAAAGAAACATATTTGATAAATACATTCATCTTACACTATAAAATTTTGATATTTTGATTTAAAAAAGAGAAAATTTTTTTAAAATAAATATTATTAATGTGTCAATGTTTAGTTAGAAAATATATTCTCTATTAAAATTCAATAAAACAAATTTTATAAATATATTACTTTTATTCTTAAAATTTGATTTATTTTTATCTTAAGATGATCAAAATTGTAGTAAAAATTTAACACATTTGATTAAAGATATAAAATTTAATTTTTATTAAGATATTTCAGTAATAGAGATTAATGTAATTTATTAAGATAAATTCTCATTGTGGGCATAAAAATAGTTTTTATAAAGAAATATCCTTTATTTTCCTTATGCTCTCATTTTTATTTATAATGAATTGGTAACCAATGAAGTCATATTATAAATATGTATAAATTATATTTTCATAATTTAATTATACTCATTCATTTCCACTGTTCTGATGGGTTCGTAATAACTATCAAATAATAATAATAGTATTTAACTGTTTCTTTATGATCATTGTTCAGTGTTACATGTGATATAAATGAAATTTAATTTATTTAAGTAGATTCATACATCAAAAAACTTATGGTGTCGCATTATGTCTTACATAACTAAATTGGGTAATCAAAATGTGAAGATTCTCTATGAAGGTCAGTGGTTGATACTATAAAACTACTTTTTTCAGAAAACCATATTGTGAATAGGGTTTTTAAAAAATCCCATTAAGAAGAGTGAAAGTGAAATGCGATGGTAACAACAATATTTGTATATGATAATATTAATGAGAAGTGAAAACTTTTACATGGATAATATTATTCATAAGGTTGAGAGATTCTCTTAAAATCCATGAAAGTACATGAGAAAAATAAACATGAAATATTTCATTTGATGTAATATGAATAAGATTATTCTTTATTTGTTATTATATCTATTTCTATTTCGTCCCCTATACCAGGAAATGGATATTCAATATGATTTTTTATGCCTAAAAAACATTGGATTAATCATAAGATCCAGAAGTCACTTCCATATTCTATAAATATATTGCAAAACAAAAATTGTTATAAAATATTATCCATTAGAATAACTCATACTTTAAACAAAAAATATAATATATAAGGTTCTAATTAATCCATAACATAAGTATTGAACCTTATAACTCATCCAAAATACATAAATAAAAAACCGCAATAAAAATCTATAATGATTGTTGAATAATTTCCAAAATCAAAATTAGATTCCCCAAACAACATAATGTAACTATTATTTTCAAATAACATATATATTAATACATTGATAACTTTAAAACCATAATGAAAATAAGATCTCATCAAAAAATAAACCTCAAGGTTATTGAATATATTTATTAAATACAAAATTATAATATTCCTAGTAAAGACAAAAAACCATGAAATCATTAAGCACCTTTATGGTCACCAATAGTATCACATAAAAACTCATTATCATTATTATATTGACATCAAAATCATATTTAGTATATCTATTACAAATCAAATATTCTTTAAAAGATCATCTTGTGAAAAAATAACTACTCTTAGTTACTCTTATTGTTTATCACATGATTCCAAATAATTAATGAAGATGTACATCAGAAATTTACATAAATATCCCAGGATTTCTATATCAAAAGCATCATTGGTAAAATAATTCATTAATCTAAATACATAATAACTTTAATTATTTAACATCATTTTATTCGTAATTATAATATTCATTAATTTAACCTTCCTCTCACTTCCCAATTGTATTCTCTTCACCTGTAGTATAAATATTACATGTATAACTATTCTGATTACGTTCATGAAATAGGTTTAAATAAACCTTATACCCTTTACATTTCAAACATCCAACCATCATAATTCCATAGGAATTCTTTTATTCCATAATTTTCATTTATCCTCAGAAATAACATTCTTTTTAACCATAATTCCACTCCCAACACATCTTTCTATTAAAACTATAAATTTATAGGAACAATGTTTTTTCATATCCATGATCTACACCACTCTATCTCTTAGAAAACATATATCATTCTCTTATTTTGTGAGTCTGAGATTTTGTGTTGGTGTATGTTTTTAATCATATATCATTATAGATGATTGGGAATAAACACAATACCCTTTATTGTAGACATCATCAAATTTATTTTATCTACCATACATTGTTTATAAAATTCAATGTTGACATGAAATATTTTAGTTCCCACCACTGACTGAAACAAAATAGTAATGTGTAAGCATCCGACTATAATAATCACAGTGAGATAATATTATAAAAATTATGTCTAAAAAATGTCATTTTTACCAATATATTAGCCTTTAGGTTTGACCTTGGTTATCTTGGGTCAATACCAAATATATATGATATTTTCTTATACATAAAATTATCATTAGGGTCATTCATGTCGTTATATTCTGTAATAAATGTTTTCTTAAATATTGATACCATGTTTTATAATAACTTGATCTCAATCCAATTTTAATGAACCTTGAACCCAGTAGCCCGATGTTAGTTCCTTACATTATTACATTGGTAGAGGATACAAGAAATCACATCCCAAATGATGAAATAGTTTATAAGTCTTGATAAACTAGAAATATGTTTGAAATTAAAATGAAATTTTAATCATAAAAGGAAGAATTATTTTCATTGAGAACACCATTATACCACTTATAATAACCATAGATATCAGTCATGACAAACTTCATGGAAACTGAGGGAAAATTAAAACAAAATAAAGTGGTGATCTCACATTCTGAGTAACAAAAAAGTACAATAAGAGATAATTTTAATTAATAAGAAAAATTTACATTTCATGGTAAATAATATAAAAACATGATATTCAATCCATAAAAATATTATTAAATGAATCTATATATTTATTCATAGTAAAAATACTCTTGATATTGATAAATTAATTCCAAAATAATGAAATTCTCAATTATTGGACGTCATGTATCTGGAACATGAACCAGTACCGTCAAAACAATTCACAATATAGTTTAATATACACTAAAATACCCATTTACTACTATAATAATTGATTTATTCCATTAGAAAACCAATACATCAATGATATATATATATAACTAGGCCCACACATTTCATCTTATCCAATTAAGTAATCATCAACTGTATAATGGATTTAATTATATATTTTTATATCAAAGTGTCCCATATAACTGTAATGAATTTCAATCATAAGAACCATGACAGAATAAAATTTTAGAAACATTATATAACATGATAAGAAATAAAATAATTATATTTTATGTCAAGTAGGTATTATAAACAAATCATAAAATAATGTGTGTTCATAACATTCAAAAACTCTTCAATTATGTGAAACTGAGATAAACTCCCATATGTGGATCATTTCAAAAATAAAATGGATATATTATGTGTATTCACCATAAATCCACAAAAAATAAGTATAAATACACCATTATATGATCACAACTAATTTCTAGAAATAACCTTAACATGAAATAATCAATGAAATATACGTTTAACCTAATGAATGAAAATTCTGTTAAGAAATAACTATCTACTTGTAATCTATTAAATTGTATAACACATAAAAGTAATAATTATAAAAATATTCATTTAACACCATGTATATAATGAGATTCATGATATGATATACAGAATGGAAGTATATACCCCACACATAAGGATTAATTGGATAAAAAGTCATATGTCTCAAAAAAGTAAAAAAGGGAGATGAGAGAACCCTTACCTCATGCTTACATTTAGTGTATAGTAATTTAAACTCATGTATAATAGATTTAATAATATTATTAACTCATTATATAATTATAATAATATTTATAATTCAATATTATATGATATAATAACATATTACGACCCACTCATTAATAAGATTTCATTATTTTCATTGTTTCGATTGTGTTTTCTTCATGGTTTCATGATCAATTTATTTATAAAAAATTATGAATTTTCTAGTAAAATGGGATTACAACTCCAAAATAGGAATGTAATTGTATAATAAAGTTTCTTATGTACTAATGTCCCCATATATAATTTTTATTTATTAAATGAGGACGTAAAATCAAATAAAACATAAATGAATAATGTTAATTTTATTTTAGCAGTTTTTCTAAACATCACAAATTAGTTTTTTACAATTATCATAATATATCAGTTTTAGAACATGATATAGGATATAATAAAAATACTAAAATAAAATTTTACTGGAATAATTCTTTTATGAACCTCCATGAATGCAGTAATTAAAAATAAAAAATTATTATTCATGGGGACAATAAATCGACATAAATTGGAAAATAGTTTAATTTATCTAAATAAAAGAATGTAATAATTTGAGATAATAAAAGATATTACATTAGAAAAAAATATTGTATAATAATGATTCTAAAATTATTATTCCTCGATGGATAAAGGATTTTAGTAAATTTTAGTAGAAGAAAATAAAATAAGAGAGGTGTTTTGAGAAAATTGCCTCTTGTACATAACCTCCTTGAGAGACCGTAAAAACCCATGGATTTGGTCTTTTGGTGATACTAGAATCACTTTATTGTTTTGAGGATACCATGATCATGATGTATTTTGAGACAAAATTTAGGGGTGAGGGGTGGTATTTAAACTTGAGGGGAGGTCGGTTTAAGTGATTAAATATAGAATATTTTACAAATAAAGTGAACCACATTGAGTTGGAAATAATTGACACAAATTATATAGTTAATTTATTTTTTGGAATAATTTTAGGGTGTATAAAGACTTCATCCACCCCTTAAAATTTTTATTTTTAGGTACATTAATCTTTTACCTTTTAACTTTATCCATCTTTTTGATTTTATTGATACCGTGTTATGTACTTTTTTTCAATGAAAATTTATTATATATAGGAATGAAACATTAAATATAAATAAATTCTGAATTTATTATTATAAATATTTAATACTTATTATAAAATTTAATTCACATAAATGGAATAAATATATTTTAATGTAATCCCATAGAAACAATGAAAAAGAAACTTTTTAATGTGAAAATTTCAAATGTCTGAAATGATTCTACATCCTATTTCAATGTGAATTTGATTAAAATAAACATTATTGGATTGATTTATTTATAATCTGACAAATTATAATTTAAAACTAATTTAAAATTGTATTTAACCATATAAATAAATTAGCTGAAAATTCTGTTTAAAAAAATTAATATTTTCCACTAAAAAATAAATATTCTAAAAATAATAAAAAAAATATACTAAAATGATTTTTTTATTCATACCAAAATTAAATTAATATTAAATACTAAAAAATAAATAATTTCGAAATATATTTTTAAAATAGGTTCTCTATTGAGATGTTTCAAAACAACCCTTAGAAATATAAAGATTTTTATGCATAAAATTGGATTTATTATGAACATAAGACTTTCCAAATATTTGGATGAATTTGATAAATTTTATTGAATATATAACAGATAATGTTCATTAATATGTTTTAATAATTGTGATTAATATAGTTTATTATGATAACATGACATTATTTGTAATGCCCCGACCCAGTTACAAAGAATCGATGCATTATTACGTAACATTGGCATTATCACAAAAGATTAAGTCTCGAAAGACTGATTAGATTAGTAGCCTCGAAAACACTAGACACATTGATAATTATTACATTACATCATAAAGTGAAAAAATACAATAACACAGTCTCCATAGTCCACACTCATATCCCCTTCAGACTGTCCTTGTAGGCCATTCATAAAATAGTTTTTTCACATCCTGGGTAAATAAAACATAGAAAGGGGTGAGCTCAGAAGCTTGGTAAGGATAACAAAACAGCAGAAAATTTCATAAATAAACATAAAAATTTAAGACAATTTATAACTAAAACAAAAGCCTTTTAAACTCGAACTTCAATATAATATGGATAAAGTAAAATGAAATAATTCCATTTACTTATTCACATAGATATTCTACAAGTCGAACAATCACATGAAATATCAATAACCACTTTCATAGTGATGGAATTTATAAGGCCAGACTATTATAACCACGTAGCAAAGGCCTCATGCCAAGAATACAAATAAGATTTTGTCAAGGCCTTATTCCAAGACACTAGTTTGTCTCATGAGATATACTGATGAATTGAGAAGCTATAGCGGGCTCCACACGTCACATACTAAGTCCAATATATTCCTTATATGAAAAGGTTTAAACATATCATAAACCATAACATAATCGTATCACATATGCATAAAGAAAACATAACATTTCAAAATTTCAATCACAATATATCAATACAACACATTTATATAATAAAACCATTTTCAATACCAAAATAAAGGAAACGTAAAAATAGGTATTTATTTTTCATTTAAAAATGTTATGGCTTGTAGAGGAAGCCGAAACTCAAATAATGTTCAAGGCGACGGAGAATCCATTGTCACCACATACGTACGACATAATTTTTTTTTGTAATTTAGTAAAACAATTTTTATAAAAAGTTTCCTTTTGAATAAACGTTAAATTCAAATGTGTATATACACCATATAAAATAAAGTTGTATATAAAAAAAATATTTCTCAATGAAATGAGATTGAGACGAAGTCCATTACCTCATGTCCAACTTGACACGATCGTTCTTTAATCTACTGAATAATATTATAGAGTTAATCTATACTTGCTTAAGAACCTTTTTAAAGTTCTTTATTCCTTTTATATCACTTATTATCATGTTATGAACATTATGTGGTTATTTAAGTTAATAACGATCGTTTTGTTGATCTTTGGTACTTGAGTCAACAATAAACTTCTTATAATTACAAGTAGTTAATGTGGTAAAATATCCATTATCTCCATTATTATATTCATGATATAGATATCATATATATCATATATATCCAGTATATGCATGCATTTATAATATTACATAACATTTAGAGGTAAGAAATGGAATGCACCGTTCATGGAGACGGTAAGTCGTACGTATGCATGAACGCTACTTTCATTTCTATTTCATATTTAATGTAATGAAATCACAATTATTTCATTGAATATTATAATTCTAGTATAATATAATATATAATGTTATTTACTCCATCCTTTATACATCCCACATATGGCATTAACGATTCAAATCACTATGAGGGGGCTGTAGTCCGCACTTCCTAAAATGAAAGTATTACATCTACCCATAATGGAAATAATAATGTATTCCACAAATTAAAAATAACAAAGCATAAGATAAAAATAATATATATCGTATATAATTATAGTTACATCTTAATGGCCACTATGAGAGGTGTTAAAAGAATATTGAACTATCATCGTTTTGTGAGGCAGTAATTCACCACCCACAGAAACAGTATGTTCTTTAACCATTAGGAGAAGGTGTGTGTAATTGTAAATCAAATAATTCTCATAAAAACATCCTATTATATTTAAGACACTATTTTTGTAACAAAATAAATGAATAAAAATAGTTTAAGGGGTTGGAGAATCAAAATAAAACAAAAAAACATAAGAGAAGACATTACCTTAAAATCGGGTAACTCTTTTTGATTTGAGCCAAAGGCTTCATTGGGAAGGCTTCTACCCAATGTGAGGATTCTAAAAGTAAGATATTGAATTTTAGAGAGTATTTTGGCAGAGTTTGGCTAAGCCAAATTACATTGAAGGTGTGAATAAGGTTGTAGAGGTGGGGGCCTTTTATAAGAGGAGAGGAGGGGTACTCTTGGAATGTCATGAAATGTTACATTATTATGAAGTGCATTTCGGATTTAAAAGGTCCCAAAATTATATATTTCAAGGATAAGGTGATAAGGGTTCAAAATCTACTCATCCAATAGGTTTTTGACAAGTTTATGTCTTAGATTTTACATTTTCTTTTCATTTTATTTAAATAGTTAATTAATGAGGTAATCGCTGCATCATCATGGGCTTATAAAAAATTTAATTTATTTAATGTCTAAAAATTATGAAAAAATACCATGATGTAGGAAATCGTTTTAGCTTTTTAATGAATATTTATAGTCAAAAAGTTAAATTATATAACCCAATGTAATAATTGTTTTAGTAAAACAACACAACTTTGTGATAATTTTATTTTTACTTTAAATAAAAAGTTATTAATGACATTTTCTTACCCAAGTGGCTCCTTGGGATCCCGAAGTTGACCCATGGATTGTCATGGTCTTCCATGACTCATCCAATAAGGTTAGGAAAAATGTAAAGGTAATTTCATATTATTATAACATTATATTTATCTTAAATTACACTAATTTCCTTTAATAGCAATTAATAAAACATAAAAGATACTATTCACCAAAAATTATTTTCATCCCATTGAACCAAATTTTACATACAAATGACAACCATGTATGTCAGATTTTTGAAATTCAATTCACATAAGTGGTAAAGTTTCATTTAAACAAAAAAATAGTTTTTTAACTATCACTTAGTGGTTTCACTATTCATAAAAAATTGATGTTTTTTAGAAAAATACCAAAAATTAACCAGAAATTATATTTGATATTCCTAATTCAAAAATGATGTCTGTTTTACAAAATTCAAAACATATTAGTTTAATTAATTAATTTAATAATGAATAACCTCTGTCAAAATAAGTAGTGTGTTTTTAAGAAACAATATATATCAAAATATTGACACTTTTTTATGTCCAATTTCAAATTGAAATTAATTATAATGACCCCCATTGTTAAAATGCTAAAAATATATTCTAATTATACTTTAAAACCACTCAATAGTATAATTTTTCACTATAAATTGTTTTTATTAAAAAAGTTGTTTTTAAGTATTTTTATCTATTTATAGAAAATGGAAGTTCTCAGAAAAGTACAAAAAATTCACCTTAAGATAATTTCGATATTCCAAATTAAAAAATGAAGTACATTTTGAAATATAAAATTTATAAAATTTCAAAAAGTGGGTATTACTATTCATAATAGCAACTATAATTGGTCACGGTGTGTTAGAATCTCGAACTTGCGTACAATGAAAGCTATTGCATTATTGAAAGAGAAGTGTATCGTGAAAGCATAGGGTGTTACATTCTTCCCTCCTTCAATAAATTGCATCCAAAAAATTTGAAAATGTTCTTCGAAAATAAAATGTTGAAAATAAAAAATACCTTTCTGGAATACCCATATCAGAAATTGGGTTTTTAAAAATATAACATTAAAAGAAAGAAAGAGAACTACAAAGGTCACCCGAGATATCCCATACTATGATTCTATGAAAACAGGGATATGGAGGAGAAACAAACCATCAAGGTCTGATGGAGTGTTGTAGAAAAACAGATTAGGATAAAGTTAACTACAAGAAAATCACAAACTTGTGATTGGTTAAACGACCATTGATTCCCCAGTAGGAAAAGTTAACCGACAACATTTTTGTTTTAAGTTACCTTTCATAAATTTGAGAAATTTATTTAAGAGATTTAATAAGAAAATAAGGAAATATACAAACATTATATGTAGACTTTCATTCTTTAATAAATTTTTATCACAAACCTATCTTTCACTCAAAAAGATAATAGAACTCAAAAATATTATATTTATCCAAACCGTACAAGGTTCCAAATATTAAAACATACCATTTAGATTAGGTAAATATTTTGTAATAACCAGGGGATTCCTGTAGGCTAGTGGTAGGTAATAAAGGCCTGTCACACTATGGTTGTGGGTTCGATTCCTACAGCTTTTTCCGACACGACGGGTTATCCCCCGACCTGCAGGTTGTCCTTTTCCTAAAACTATAGTATTATAATATTCCCAAAATAATCTTGAGAAATGTTTTAACCATAAACAATACTATCCAAAGTTAAATATAATCCATTCCAGCCTTTATAGTTATCCAAAATACCTCTGTCTAGAATTTCTCTAAAAGGTCCCTAAATTCCAAAATCAATTGTAACATTATATTCCCCAAACAAAGAAATGTTTCACTTATTGTCACATACTAGAAATATGATTACCTTTTGAATATTAAAACCTTAATGAAAACAACAAGTACCACAGTACAATCCTTATATATATCATAATATTCTTATAACCATAATATAGTTCTTGAGTCCATAAACACAAATACAATAACTATTCAACTTCATCTGTAGTAACAACGTAAGCTTGGCCTTGCTCCCTTGGCCTTTTATGTAGTAAGTTTCCTTGGCGCTTAGTGAATTCATTTGAATAATGCCCTATTTCTCTACAGTTGCAAAATTCAATTTTGATAGCCTATTTCTTTCCCTTACAATCACAAGCAAGGTGACCTTTTTCTACACATTGGTAACAAACTCTCATTCCCTTTAGGCAAGTACCGGGGCGATTCATCCCACTATTATCACATAATGGAAAATCATACTTTCCCTTTTTCCCTTTATCTATCTCTGTTTCCACCATTTTCTTCTTCCCTTTCTTTACTTTCTTGTCATAAGACATAGAGAATTCCTTTTCAGTCTTGATAGCACACGAGACTATATCTTTATATGTTGAGAAATATTGTGATACTAATGCTCGACGGAGAAACTATTTTAACACATCAAATAAATGATCAATATTACTTATTGGGTTACTTATATAATCTGCATCAAACCTCGCTATCCTTTTAATGTTTTCCTTATACTTTGCGACATTCTTATCCTCCTTTTTTCTTAGAGTCAGAAATTTCCTTTCCATATCTGCTCAATGGTCATGAGGAATGTATTCTTCTAAGAAAATATCTTTGAACTCCCTCCATTCCATATTTGATTCTTCATCATCTTCCTTTGTGTTTTAAATCAATTACCACCATTGATCAACATCTCTATTGAGGCGGTAAACTGCCATGATACCTTTTTCCCTTTCACTACTACCCAAATCCTAATATATTTTCTCTAAGGAATTTATCCACTACTCAGATACTAAGGGATTTTTACTCCCATTTAATGTTGGTGGTTGTTGCCTCATGAAGTGATCTAACATTGATCCTCCACGTTTCAGATCAGGGTGCTCCATACAAGTAAGGATATTATTCATAACCTGAGTGAGTTGTCCCAGTATGGTGATAAGATGATCAGCACCAGTTGTATCACCAACTCCATTATAATTATCATGTGAAGGAAGGCAATCCCTACATAGAGTGCGTGCATTGATAAATTTCCCTTTCCTTCCAATAGGTGCCATTTCTAAACTATTTCATAAACATGATTAGTTTATGAATCAAATTACATAATTTCATACTTGTAAAACACTTAACCTAAATTAAACTATTTATGGATATAATCCATAAAAAATGTTTTCTTTAAGGAAGTATATACTCATAAACCCTTCATAATGGTTTGTAAAGAAATTGTGATTTATCCTAAGCATATCCCTAGGGAGTGTCGTAACCAAGAGTGCACCAAGGCCCATTATTAGGCACCAGTTCCCATTCGAGTCTAGCTCAATGCGGTTTTTTTGGGATTTACCCCTTGGTACATCTGTTCCAGAGCTGCCTCTACCTGATCGTATCCATACAGGGATTTATTTCTCAGAAAACTCACAAATTCTCAATAATACCAAAATTCTAGAAATTTCATCTATACTAATCCTCAAATAAAATCTTCGGGCTATGTGGTCTAATCAGAGTTTATCTTAATCTAGCTTCCAAATATAATACTAAACTACCTCTGATACCAACTGTAATGCCCCGACCTAGTTACCTAGAGTCAGTGCATTATTACGTAACATCGGAATGATCACAAAAGATCATGTTTCGAAAGACCGATTAGTTTAGTAGCCTTGGAAACACTAGATACATTCATACATGTTACATTACATTATAAATTGAAAAATCAAAATAACATAGTCTCCATATTCCACACTCATATCCCCTTCAGACTATCCCTGTTGGTCAGTAATAAAATATTTCTTCACATCCTGGGTAAATAAAACATAGAATGGGGTGAGCTCAGATGCTCAGTAAGGATAACAATACAACAAAAACTTTCATAAATAAACATAAACATTTAGGGAAATGTATAACTAAAACAAAAGCAATTTAAATTGGAACATCAGCACAATATGTCAAAAGTAAAATGAAATAATTCCATTTACTTATTCACAAGGATATTATACTAGTCGAACAATCACATGCAATATCAATTACCACTTTCATAACAATGGAATGCATAATGCCAGACTAGCATAACCAGGAAGCCAATGCCTCGTGTCAAGACTACAAATAAGATTTTGTCAAGGACTTATGCCCAGACACTAGTTTGTCTCATCATACCCACCGATGCATCAAGGAGATATAGCGGGCTCCACCCATTACTTACGTAGTCCAATGCATTCCTTATATGAAAAGGTTTAAACATATCATAAACCATAACATAATCGTATCACATATGCATAAATGAAACATAATATTTTTACATTTAAATCAAAAAATATCAATACAACACATTAATATAATAAAACCATTTTTAAAACCAAAAAAATGAAAAGTAAAACATGGTATTTATTTTTCATTTAAAAAAAAGTTATGGCTTGTAGGGGAAGCTGAAACTCAAATAATGGTCACGACGGCGGAGAAGTCGTTGTCGCCGCATACGTACGACAAAAACAACATTCCTTTTTTTCATTTAGTAAAAGTATTCGTATAAAAATATTTGTTTTGAATAAACATAAAATTCAATGGGGTTTATACACCGTATAAAATAATGTTGTGTATAAAAGAAAATATGCATCAATGAAAGGAAATTAAGACGAAGTCCCTTACCTCGTGTCTGACTTGACATGATCATTATTTAATCTCTTGAATAATAAACTAGAGTTAATCTCTACTAGATTAAGAACCTTTTTCAAGTTCATTATTCATTTTATAACACTTATTATAATCTTATGAACATTATGTGGTCATTTAAGTTAATAACGGTTGTTTTTTCGATCTTTGGTACTTGAGTTAACAATAAACTTCTTATAATTACAAATTGCTCATGTGGTAAAATATCCATTATCTCCAGAATTATATTCATGATCTAGATATCATATATATCATATATATATAGTATATTCATGCATTTATAATATTACATAACATTTAGAGGTATGAAATGAAATGCACCGTTCATGGAGACAGTAAGTTGTACGTACGCATGAACGCTACTTTCATTTATATTTCATATTTAATGAAATGAAATCCTAATTTTATAAAGGTATATTATAATTCCTGTATATTTTCATATATAATATTATTTACTCCATCCTTTATACATCCCACATATGGAATTAACGATTCAAATCACTTTGAGGGGGCGGTAGTCCGCACTTCCTAAAATGAAATTACCGTGTTTACCCATAATGGAAATCATAAAGGTATGCCATAAATGAAAAATACCTAATCATAAGGAAAACATTAACATAATATATATCATATATACCTATAGTTTCATAGTAATGGCCACTATGAGAGGTGTTAAAAGTAGAATGAATAATCATTATTTCGTGAGGCAGAAATTTTCCACCCACAGAAACAGTATGTTCTTTAACCGTTAGACGAATGTGTGTGTAGGTGTAAATCAAATATTTCTCATAAAAACATCCTAGTATATTGAAGACACCAGTTTTGTTAAAAAATAAGGTAATAAAAATAGTTTAAGGGGTTGGGGAATCCAAATAAAACAAAAGAACATAAGAGAAGACATTACCTTAAAATCGGGTAACTATTTTTGATTGGAGCCAAAGGATTCTTTGGGAAGACTTATGACCAAAGTGAGGCTTTTAGGAGTAATAGAGGGGAGTTTAGAGAGTATTTGGGTAGAGTTTTTCCAAGCCAAATGGCTTTTATGGTGTGAATAATGTGGTAGAGTTAGGGGCATTTTATAAGAGGAGAGGAGGGGCACTCTTGGAAAGTAATGAAATGTTACATTATTATGAAGTTATTTTCGGATTTCAATGGTCCCTCAATTATATATTTCGAGGATAAGGTGATATGGGTTGTAAATATACTCATCCAATAGGTTTTTTACAAGTTTAAGTCTTATATTTTACATTATCTTTTCATTTTATTTAAATTGTTTATTAATGAGGTAATCACTGCATCATCATGGTGTTATAAAAAATTTAAATAATTTAATGTCTAAAAATTATAATAAAAACCATGATGTAGGAAATATTTTTAGCTTTTTAATGAATATTTATAGTTGAAATTTTAAATTAGATAACCACATGTAATATTTGTTTTAGAAAACAACACATATTTGTGACAATTTTATTTTTACTTTAAATAAAAGGTTATTAATGTCATTTTCTTACCCACGTGGCTCCATGGGGTCCCCAAGTTGACCCAGGGATTGTATTGATCTAACATGACTCATGAAATAATGGTAGGATAAGTGTAAAGGTAATTTCATATTATTATAACATTATATTTACCTTAAATTAAACTAATTATCTTTAATCGCGATTAATAAAACATAAAAGTTACTATTTACCAAAAATTATTTTCACCCCATTGAACCAAATTTTACATACTAATGAAAACCATGTATTTCGGATTCTTGAAATTCAATTCACAGAAGTGGTATAGTTTAATTTAAATGAAAAATTAGTTTTTTAACTACCACTTAGTGGTTTCACTATTCATCAAAAATTGATGTTTTTCAGAAAAATACCAAAATTTAACCCTAATTTATATTTGTTATTTATAATTCTAAAATGATGTCTATTTTAGAAAATTCAAAACATATATGTTAAATTAATTGATTTAATAATTAATTCTCGTTGTTACAACAAATAGCGTGTTTTTAAGAAACAATATATATCAAAATATTGACAACTGTTAATGTCCAATTTCAAAGTGAAATTAATTATAATGACCACCATTGGATAAAATGTTAAAATTATATTCTAATTATACTTTAAAACCACTCAATAGTATATATTTATCACTATAAATTATTTTTATTAAGAAAGTTTTTTTTCTATATTTTTTTTCTATTCATAGAAAATTGGAAGTTATCAGAAAATTAAAAAAATCACCTTAGGATAATTTTGATATTTTGAATACAAAAATGAAGTCTATTTTGAAATATAAAATTTATATAATTTCAAAAAGTGTGTATTACTATTCATAATGACAACTTTGATTGGTCGCGGTGTGTTAGAATCTCGAACTTGCGTACAATGCAAGCTATTGCATTATTGAAAGAGAAGTGTATCATGAGAGCTTGGGGTGTTACATTCTACCCTCCTTCAATAAATTGCGTCCTCAAAATTTTAAAATATTCTTTGAAAATAAAAGGTTGAAAATAGAAAATACCTTTCTGGAATACTGATATCAGAAATTGGGTTAATACAAATATAACATTAAAAGAATGAAAGAGAAGTACAAAGGTAACCCGAGATAGCCCATACTCGGATTCATTGAAAACATGGATATAAAAGAGAAAAAAACCTTCAAGGTCTGATGGAGAGTTGTAGAAAATAGGATTAGGAGAATGTTAACTATAAGAAAATCACAAACTTGTGATTGGTTTAACGAAAATTGATTCCCCAGTAGGAATAGTTAACCGACAACGTTTTTGTTTTAATTTACCTTTCATAACATTGAGGAATTTATTTAGGAGATTTAATACGAAAATAAGAAAATATACATACTTGTCATGTAGACTTTCATTCATTAATAATTTTTTACCACCAACCCATACTTCACTCAAAAACATAATATAACTCAAAAATATTATATTTATCCTAATCGTACAGGGTCCCAACTATTAACCCATACCATTTAGATTAGGAAAACTATTTTGTAATAACCAGGGACATCTTGTAGGCTAGTGGTATGTAATAAAGGCCCGCCTCATTGTGGATGTGGGTTTGATTCCTACAGCTTTGTCCGACGCGATGAGTTTTCCCCCGACCTGCAGTTTGTCCTTTTCCTAAAACTATAGTATTATAATATTCCAAAAACAATCTTCAGAAATTTTTTAACCTTAAACAATACTATCCAAAGTTAAACTAAATCCATTCCAACATTTATAGTTATCCAAAATACCTCTGTCCTGAATTTTTCTAAAAGGTCTCTAAATTGCAAAATCAACTATAACACCAGATTCCCCAAACAAAGTAAAGTTTCTCTTATTGTCACATACTTTAAATATGATTAACTTCATCATATTAAAACCTTAATGAAAACAACAAGTACTATAGTACAATCCTTATATATTTCACATTATTCTTATAACCATAATATAGTTCTTGAGTCCAAAAACACAAATAGAATAATTATTCAACTTCAACTGTTGTAACATCATAAGGTTGGACTTTCTCCCATGGCCTTTTCTGAGGTAAAAATCATTGGTTCTTAGGGAATTCATTTGAATAGTGCCCCATTTCTATACAATTGTAGCATTCAACATTGATAGCATCTTTCTTTCCCTTACAATCATGAGCCTGGTGACCCTTTTCTCCACATTTGTAACAAACTCTCATTCCCTTTAGGCAAGTACCAGAGTGATTCTTCCCACAATTATCACATAATGGAAAATACTTCTTTCCCCTTTTCCCTTTATCTGCCTCTTGTTCAACCATTCTCTTCTTCTCTTGCTTTACTTTGTTGTCATAGGACTTAGATAATTCATTTTCTATCTTGATAGCACGCGAGGTTATATCTTCGTATATTGAGAAAGATTTTGATACTAATTCTCTAAGGAGAAACGTTTTAACCCATCAAAGAAACGATCAATATTACTTATTGGGTTACGTATATAATTTGAAGCATACCTCACTAACCTTGTAATGTTTCCCTCATACTTTGCGACATTATCATCCTCCTTTTGTATCAGAGACAGAAATTGTCTTTCCATATCTGCCCGATGGTCACGAGGAAAGTATTTTTCTAGGAAAATATCTTTCAACTCCCACCATTAGATATTTGATATTTCATCATCTTCCTTTTTATTTTGAATCAATGACCACCATTTATTAGCATCTCTAGTGAGGCGGTAAACTGCCATGACACCCTTTTCCCTTTCACTACTCCCCAAATCCTGAAATATGTTCTCTATGGAATTTATCCATTGCTCAGATACTAAGGGATTTATAGTCCCATTGAATGTTGGTGGTTTTTTCCTTATAAAGCGATCTAACATTGATCCTCCACATTGCGGATCAGGGTGCTCCATATGAGTAAGGTTATTATTAATAACCTGAGTGAGTTGTCCCTTATGGTGATAAGATGATCAACACCGGTTGTGTCACCAAATCCATTATAATTATCTTGATAAGGAGGGAAATCCCTACATGGAGTGTGTGCATTGATACAGTTTCCATTCCTTCTACTAGGTTCCATTTCTAAACAATGTCATAAAATATATTAGTTTATGAATCGAAAAACATAATTCCATACCTGTAAAATAATTAACCTAAATTGAACTATTTATGGATAATATACATAAAAAATACATTCTTTGAGGAAGTATATACTCATAAACCCTTCATAAAGGTTTGTAAAGAAATCGTGAATTATCCTAAGCATATCCCCCCGGGTGTGTCGTAACCAAGAGTGCGGCAATGCCCGTTGTCGTGCACCAGTTCTCGTTCGAGTCTAGCTCAAAGTGGTGTTTTCGGGTTTTACCCCTTGGTATATCTGTGCCAGAGCCGCCTCTACCTACTCGTATCAATACGAGGATGTGTTGCTCGGAAAACTCACAAATTATCTATAATACCAAAATTCTAGGAATTTCCTCAATAGTAATCCTCAAAGACAATCTTAGGGCTCTGTGGTCTAATTAGAGTTTAACTAAATCTAGCTTCCAAGGATAGTACTAAACGTTCTCTCATACCAACTGTAACACCCCGAAATAGTTACCCATAGTCGGTGCATTATTACGTAACATTGGTATGATCTCAAAAGATCAAGTCTCAAAAGAGCGATTAGTTTAGAAGCATTGGAAACACTAGATACATTTATAAATGTTACATTACATCATAAAGTGAAAAATCACAATAACATAGTCTCCATAATACACACTCATATCCACTTCATACTATCCCTATAGGTCAGTTATAAAATATTTTTTCACATCCTGGGTAAATAAAACATAGAAAGGGATGAGCTCAGATACTCAGAAAGGATAACAATACAGCAGAAACAATCATAAATAAACATAAACATTTAACGTAATGTATAACTAAAACAAAAGCCTTTTAAACTTGAACTTAAGAATAATATGGAAAAATTAAAATGAAATAATTCCATTTACTTATTCACATGGATATTCTACTAGTCGAAGAATGACAAAAAATATCAATAACCATTATCATAATGATGGAATGCATAATGCCAGATTATCATAACCACGTAGCCAAGGCCTCATGCCATGACTACAAATAAGATTTTGTCAAAGCCTCGCGACAAGACACTAGTTTGTCTTTCAAGACATTCCGATGCATCGAGGAGCTGTAGCAGACTCCACCCGTCACTTACTAAGTCCAATTCATTCCTTATATTAAAAGGTTTAAACATATCATAAACCATAACATAATCATTTCACATATGCATAAAGGGAACATAACATTTCCAAATTTCAGTTAAAAGATATCAATACAACACATTAATATAATAAAACCATTTTCAATACAAAAATAAATGAAAAGTAAAACATGGTATTTATTTTTCTTTTAAACAATGTTATGGCTTGTAGAGGAAGCTGAAACACAAATAATAGTCACGGTGGCAGAGAAGTCATTGTCGCCACATACGTATGACAAAAAAACATTCTTTTTGTTGTTGTGTAAAATGATTCACATAAATATATTCTTTATGAATAAATGTAAAAGTCAAAGGGGTTTATACACCGTATAAAAGAACATTGAGTATAAAAAAAATATGCCTCAATGAAAGGAGATCGAGACGAAGTCCCTTACCTCATTTCTGACTTGACTCGATCATTCTTTAATCTCCTGAATAATATTCTAGAGGTAATCCCTACTTTATAAAAACCTTTATAAAGTTCATTATTCCTTTTATATCACGTATTACCATGTTATGAAAATTATGTGGTCATTTAAGTTAATAATGGTCGTCTTGTCGATCTTTTGTACTTGAGTCAACAATAAACTTCTTATAATTACAAGTTGTTCATGTGGTAAAATATCCATTTTCTCCAGAATTATATTCATGATTTATATATAATATATATCATATATATCCATTATATTCATGCATTTATAATATTACATAACATTTAGATGTACGAAATGAAATGCAGCGTTCATGGAGACGGTAAGTCGTACGTACCCATGGACACTACTTTCATTTATATTTCATATTTAATGGAATGAAATCATAATGATATAAAGGTATATTATAATTCTAGTATAATATTATAGAGAATATTATTTACTCCATCCTTTATATGTCACACATATGGCATTATCGATTCAAATCACTTTGAGGGGGCGGTAGTCCACAATTCCTAAAATGCAATTTTCGCGTTTAGCCATAATGGAAATCATAATGGTATGCCATAAATAAAAAATACAGAAGAATAAGGAAAACATAAACATAATATATATCATATATTAATATAGTTACATCTTAATGGCCACCATGAGAGGTGTTAAAAGAAGATTTAACAATCATCGTTTCGTGAGGTAGTAATTCGCCACCCACAGAAACAGTATGTTCTTTATCCATTTTACGATGGTGTGTGTAAGTGTAAATCAAATCCTTATCATAAAAACATCCCAGTATATTTAATACACTTATATTGTTACAAAATGAAGGAATAAAAAGAGTTTAAGGGATTGGAGAAGCAAAATAAAACAAAATAACACAAGATAAGACAATACCTTAAAATCGGGTAACTCTTTCTGATTTGAGACAAAGGCTTCCTTGGGAAGACTTATGCCCAAAGTGAGGCTTCTGGGAGTAAGATAAGGAAGTTGAGAGAGTATTTGGGCAGAGGTTGGCCCAGCCAAATTCATTTGATGGTGTGAATAAGTTGGTAGAGTTTGGGGCCTTTTATAAGAGGAGAGGAGGGGCACTCTTGGAATGTAATGAAATGTTACATTATTATGAAGTGCTTTTCTGATTTCAAAGGCCCCAAAATTATATATTTCGATGATAAGGTGATTAGGGTTCTAAATATACTAATCAAATAGATATTTGACAAGTGTAAGTCTTAGATTTTACATTATCTTTTCTTTTTATTTAAATCATTTATTAATGAGGTAATCGATGCATTATCATGGTGTTATAAAAAATTTAATTTATTTAATGTTTAAAAATTATAAAAAAAATATCATGATGTAGGAAATCTTTTTATCTTTTTAATGAATATTTAAAGTTGAAACATTAAATTATATAACCACATGTAATAACTTTTTAGTAAAACATCCCAATTTTGTGACAATTTTATTTTTACTTTAAATAAAAAGTTATTAATGTCATTTTCTTACCCAAGTGGCTCCATGGGGTCCCCATGTTGACCAATGGATTTATTTGTTTGTCCATGACTCATATAATAAGGGTAGGACAAGTGTAAAGGTAATTTCATATTATTATAACATTATATTTACCATAAATTACACTAATTACATTTAATCGCTATTAATAAAACTTAAAAGTTACTATTCACCAAAAATTATTTTCATCCCATTAAACCACATTTTACACACTAATGACAACCATGTATGTCAGATTTTTAAAATTCAATTCACAGAAGTGGTAATGTTTCATTTAAACGAAAAATTAGTTTTTTAACTTCCATTTAGTGGTTTCACTATTCATCAAAAATTGACGTTTTTCAGAAAAATACCAAAAATTAACCCTAATCTATATTTGATATTCCTAATTCAAAAATTATATATATTTTACAAAATTCAAAAAATATATGTTTAAATAATTAATTTAATAATTAAATCTCGCCGTCACAACAAATAGCGTATTTTTAAGAAACAATATATTTCACAAAATTGACAATTGGTTATGTCCAATTTCAATGTAAAATTAATTCTAATGACCACCATTGTGTAAAACGGTAAAAATATATTCTAATTATACATTAGAACCACTCAATAGTATAATTTATCAATATAAAATATTTTTATTAAAAAAGTTGTTTTAAGTATTTTTTTTCTATTCAATGAAAATTGGATGTTCTTAGAAAATTACAAAAAATTCACCTTAGGATAATTTTGATATTGCGAATACAAAAATGAAGTAGATTTTGAAATATAAAATTTATACAATTTCAAAAAGTGGGTATTACTATTCATAACAACTACTTTGATTGGTTGCGGTGTGTTAGAATCTCGAACTTGTGTACAATGAAAGCTATTTCATTATTCAAAGAGAAGTGTATCATGAATGATTGGGGTGTTACATTGTTGGGGTAAATATTTTTATTAGAACACATCATATATGTTCAATTGGCTCTCATATTAATTTTAAATAATCTTTAACAAATAAATTCTTTATTTATACGTGGAAAATAAATTTTCATAATTTATATATTCTCATTATGTCATGTCAATTTGATGATTAGGTGATAACAATAAAAATCAATTAATATATTTAATGATTTTATTAAGCGTGGTGTTTGGAGTAATGTATACGATTAAAGAAATTTAATTTATTTAATAATATAAATATCATTCAATTTTGGTGTTTTAAAATTATTAACAATTAGATAGTTTCTTCATTATAAAAATATAAAATAAATTTTACATAAAAAATGAAAGAAAAATAACTAAAATATTTTCAGAAAAGTTATTTTAGAGAATAATTTATGAATTTTTTAATTTGAATTAAATTATATGAAATAATTTTTTTAAATAATAATATTAAAAATAATTGAGTTGAAATTTTTGGGCTTTCATGAAAATTATCATTTCTCAATGAACATTTAATAAATAAATATTTTTGTAAAAATTTAATTTAATTTCAATAGATTTAAGTAATATTAAAGTCCCACTATACATTGGAAATAATTTCACATAAAAAATATTATTTATTTATATTTAACCCACTTTTATGAAGAATCATTTTACTTTATTTTCATATAGGTCATTATTTCTGGTTAATAATTATATTTCTTATAAACTATTTTAAAAAGAATAATGTTTCACAATTATAAATAACTAAAATAATAGCTAATGATGAAATTTTTGAAATGAAATTTATAGAATATATATAAATTTATTTTTATTTTTATTTATACAATTATTATTATTATTTATATATTCATCATAAAATAATATTTTTCTAAAAAAATACACTTACTGAATTCCCAATTTTTCATCATATATCATAGTTTTTTTAAATTAAAAATATCCTTTATAGAGAATTGAAATTTTTAAAAGGGATTCCATGTTATGAATAAGAATAATTTATATTATTTAATAAGGTCGAATTAGTTTTTTTAGCATAATGAATAGTGAAACAATAATTATTAATTATCATAGTTGAGGTAAAAAAGAATTACATGGGGTTAAATTAAAAATATAAGGGATAACAGAACCCAAAAACTACCTAAAATTTTATTTTTATATATATATTAACCTTGTCATGGTTAAGTCTCGATAATGGTCTATTTTGGAGCCATGTATAAACTGAAAAATATGGGTAGAACATTTTTTTTCAAAAATTACATGTGTACCAGTCAACTCACTTATAAATGGACACACCCTCACATCTCTTATCCATACCTTCAAAGGTCTTTTTATTGTACCATACAAATCCCGATATCTTCAATAATTAACACCACATGAACATGATCCTATATTTTTATAATAAATCCCTACTATTAAGGATTTTGGTGGTTACATATGGATGTTGTTTGGAGAAGTGGTAGCATGGTTAACCTGGTGTTTTATTTTATTTATTATTCCACCTCCTTTAAAATATTTATCTCACATATACTACTATGATATTATGTTAATATAGTAAATTTAACAAATCTCATCTTCCATCAAATTTGATATGAAATCATCATTTGTTTGTAGAACAAACAATATCCTCACAAACATAATTCATTCATTTTATAGTGTAACCCCTAACGGATTTTGATAATGATATGTTTAATATTGTATATATATATATATATTATGTCTGTGATATATTTATACTTATATATTAATCATATAACATAAACAGTTTATCTTTTCATTATCTAGGGGATACAATAATGTAACTCGTGTGTACGATGAGCTACCACATATAAAGCAATGAGATTCATTCTTCACTAAAATTTTATAAGAAACCTAATAAGGATAAATATAATGAATATATATTTTATAAATAAAATAATTATTATATTCATTTATTATTTATCATTTTGGAATGATAATATATCATTTTCATTCTTACACTGAAAAATTATATCATATTTCATGTGTACGTGTGGACTTCCACTTCCATAATGTGATGTTAATATTTTTCATCACTAAATCACATAGGTCATATATATAAGTATATTTAAATAAATTATATGTAAATTTTTATATTATGAGAATTTTTTAAATATAATATAATACATATTTTCGTTCAAAAATGTTTATCAAAAAATGGAATGATTACTCTAATGTACGTATGTCCTACTATCACCAAGATCATAAAAAAATAATTTCTCATACCATCAATTATTATTTTTTTAGAAAAAATTATTGATTTGTAAATATGAAAAATATTTCAAGATTATTATTTAATATATGTTTAATTAGTTACATCTTTAACCATAATAAACACACAGAAGTCATTTTTGGACATACAAGACCCATATTTTTCAATCATGTGAAGTAAACAAAATTAATTAATTAGTTGAATATAAAATTATAATTCGTGAAATAAAATTTATTATAAATATAGAAATGTTTTTTATGAAATAAAATAACTAACATAGTCCTATTATTTAGGAATTTAAAGTATGAGCATGAAGAATCATACTCGAGGAAATGGACTTCATATTTTTTTTCATTGAGACATATTTTGATGTTACAAACCTATATTATTGTTATATGATATATATGAAACCATTTTGAAATTTTATATTAATTATTTAACTATTATCAAGGTATTTAACCTTTTTTAATTATTTTATTTCAATGTTATTATGATTGAAATATTTCAAAATTGATATGGTGATTTTGTTTAAAAAATGAATTTTTAATTTATTCAACATAATTAACTTTAGAATGAATGTTTATTTTTTAAAAATAATTTAATTACTAACATGATAGTTTTATAAATAAAATTCACTTGTCAATTCCATTTTTTTATAAGGTTGAATATTTTTGTGAAGTAGTTGAATTTAAATGATAAATGAATTTATTATTTTAATTTATATAAGGATAATGTCCATTACCACCACTATAACCATTATTTGATGCTTGGATTCCATTAAAATGATTCATATTTTCTTCAAATAAAATACTTCACTAATTTTTTGGTTATTTTTTATGGGAAATATTTTTTACAATAAAATGGTATTTTGGTATTAATTTTTTTAATGAAAACAATTATTTTGATATTTGAGACTGATTTCTAACCTTGTATAAAATAATATTTATAATTTTTTATGTTGAATAAGTAAATGAATGAAGTGTTTTACATATGATGTCGTCATTGGAATTTTTTTATTGTTTTTATCTCATTATAGTTTATAGGTGAACTCGATAGAACATATATGATGGGTGCTCCTGGATAACACTATAATGCCTTTGGTAGTCATTTTTGTCTCTGAAGAATTATATTGGATGTGGTACACATGGTTAGTAAAATTATTAACTTTTATGTAAGGATTCTATTGTCGTTCAATGATATTATTTCTCAATTATCCTTCATGAATTTTAAATTTTTATAGTCTGTTTTAGTTGATGTTAATTGATTTCAAAAGAGAATATACTGATACTTTTTAAAAATATAACTGATTCTATTTCTAAAAATGTTTTTTTTATGAAATAGTGTTTCATGGGATTTCATGAGTCTCACATGACTAATGGAATTATTTCTTTTATTTCCCTCACTATATTTTTTATTCCCATACCACATTTTTAAATTATTTTACACAGGGTTTAAGGAGGGGTAAAGTATTGGAATAAATCAATCTAAATGTCTTGAATATATTTCATGAAAAGAAATAATGATTTATATTAAAAGGATTATATTATATAAAAATAGATATTAATAAGAATTTTTTACATTTTAATTTATGGGTTTTACCTATGATATATAACCTAATTCTCTAAAACACATATCCTAAAAATATCTTAAAATATAATAGAAATAATTATTGACTTAAAAACCAATATTATGTAATATTTAAGTCTGGATCCATATAGTTGGTTTCTTAGGGGAATTTTTATAAATCATGATGTTAACATAATTTAAAAATTATTCCCTTAAAATATTTTAAAATTTTTAAGTTCAAATTATATAAAATTATATGATTATTATGTTTCTTCATATATATTTGTTTTATTTAAAATTGTTTTCCATAATGGAAATGGGAAAGCTATAGTGGGTTGGTACTGAGAGAATAATATACATCTAAATTATCATCTTGAGATGATTTCAATTAGAATTTAAAAGTTGTAAATTGTAGTGGTATCCAAGTTATAGATGAATCAGATCTACCATGAAGGAATATGTGTATAGTAGAGAATTTTTTTAAAAATTTCCTCATAATTAAGTGGATAATATAAAACTATTAAAGCCAAATGAAGGATCAATTGCCTATAAAATTATTTTCAAATCAGTGGATGTCCATAATGGAAAAATTTGGTCCTTTTAAGTTGTAATTTTAAAGGTGAATATGATTCATGGTGGTTTCGGTTAATATTTTTTTGGAAACATGCTCTTGATGAGATGTAATGAGAAACTATTGAAGGAATGTTTCATTGAGAAACATGTTCTAATGTTTATTCACATATAGTTGAAAGAAGTTACTAAAATTAAAGAAAAATCTTAATAATTTTGTGGCATTGTTCAAAAAATATTTTACCAAAATGAATATGTATATTATCGAAATTGTTCAAAACATTGATAGTATAATTAATTTATATTTCTCAGGATTGACACCATGGGGATTAAAATATTTTTCCAAAATATAGTTTAAAATATTCAAGAAATATCTTCATTGTGATGATAAGGTTGATGTGGGATTTATAAAAATTAAGTCCCTTCAGATGATTAATGTAAGAAGTAATGAGGATGATATGTGATGGGGAATCAAACATCAATGAAATATGGAAGAAAGAATAAACATTTCAATTTCTGGTGGTATGTGTGGTGAAAAATCACCTGGGAGGATGTCCAATGAAATCTAAGAAATGTACCAAGGTGGAATATTTTTTTATATAGCCCATGATTTGAAGAAAAAAATTATTAAATAATCTGAGAATAGAGTCACCAATAGACATCCATTGATTAGATTTTTTAGTTGAAATGAGTTGGGTCATTATGCTAATGTGTTCCCAGAGTTTGTAACTCATGTTAGAAATCATGTTTATCTGAAGAAATGAGGTGTGCAGAAATATTTTTCTACTAATACAGTTGATTTTGGGATATCAAATAATGTGGTGACCAATAAGTTGCATTTATATTCCAATTATTCCAATTCTATTTTTTACTCTGGGTCTTGAAATTTTTCATTTTTTAGAAATATTTATTTAGTCGAGGAATATCACCTTATAAATCTAAGATATATCTTTAAAAAAATTCCATGTGGATTTATTAACGAAAAAAATATTTATAGCAATATTCCTACAATTATTAGTAAGATAGTCATTCCTACAATTCTTGTTGAACTGTGCATAATACTATTTGATATCATTCATGGTTGGGATTAGATTTTAGTTTACACTTATAAGACATGTATATTACCTAATAATGTTATTTTCAATGATATTATGCCTTTTATAACTTATCAAGAAGATGAGGGATTTATAAGAGTTGGTAGTGAAATATAATAATCTCATATTTTTGAAAATAAGATAAACATTTAAATAAGTAATGTCCCAATAGTGAATGAATACAAGCATGCATTTAGGAAGGATTTTATTTGTGTTATTCCTAATCAGTAATTATAGTTTAAAACTGATATAGTGTGTGATTTCAATCCTATTTTTAAACCACCTTATCAAATCACACAAGTAGAACTTTTATTATTGATAAAAAAATTATAGGATTTTTTATGAAAATGTTTCATTTAATCTAGAACATCAACATTACGTGATCATGTTTTGTTTGTATAAAATAAAGATGATTCAATGACAATTTTCAATGATTTTTATCCTTGAATAATTTATCTATTAAGAATAAGTACCATTTTACTTATATTAAATATTTATTGGATCATTTATAGGGATGTCAATAATTTTTGAATGTTAACTTATGGTATGTGTACCACTTGATATTTGGTGAAAGAATATGAAATAGAAAATATTGAATTATATAATAGATATAAGAACTATGGGTTTTCATTATTCCCATTTGGTTTTATAATTCACCTACATTATTTATGGTCTTTAAAAATTTAGTTTTCCATAATTTATTATATAATTTTTCAGTTTTGTTTATTGGGGAATCTTTGGAATATTATAAAATTAAATAGGAGCAGTAAAGACACCTAAGGATTTCTTTTCAAACCATAATATAAAGAAATAATACCAGAAATTTAGTATGTGTAAATTTTGGTAGCATAAAATTTATTTCCATGGAAATATAGTTACTAAATATAGAATACCTATTTAACATACTAAAACAAATGTTTTTGATGATTTTCAAAGACCCAGAAATAATATAGATACACATAATTTTATTATATTTCTTTCTTAAGACTAGTGATTCAACAAAATCATTTCGGGGATTTCTATCTGAATTACTATGTTAATTCAAAATGGATTAAAATTTATTGAAAAAATGGGTTGATTATTTTTAGTAACATAATTTGATGATTGGTGAATTCATTAATTTTTTAATATTATTTTGAAATGAACAATATTTCATCTATAGTGTTTCTTAATTGAATTGATTTTTTTGTCCAAATGTATAATGATAAGTTAATTTATTAAACTTTTCATTATTTTAAAACGTGTGATTTAATTTACCCCACACGTTATTTGGAATTGTATGCCTTGTTTTTTTCAATAAAAACATGGGGGAACCATTTATATAGAGTAATATATGAAATATTTAGTACTCATAATTGTTTGAAGTATATATTCACTCAAAAATAATTAATCATGAGAAATATAATATAGATAGAAATGTTCATGGAATATTATGGAAAAGTACATTAACATCTTAGAAAATATAAAAAAGTGGATAATGATTTAAGTCATTAAAATAACACAACATTAAAAATTTTTCTTTTATAAAATCACCCTCTTCGTTTGGATTGATTAATTTGATGTTTTGGATGCAGGGACATTCAGTTGTTTCAGGTTTCACATCATTTTACATTTTAATAAAAAATTAAACTAGTTTAGAAGGAGAAAAATTTCATTTTAGGAAAAGTAACAGTCCATTAAATAAGGAAAGTATCTTGAATTTAATATTGGAGAAAAAGGTGTTTTATGATTTGGAAAACTATTATGCATTCCTTTTAATTTCCAGTTGAAGAATTATTTTTGCACTAATGCTCATAATTATTTATTTTTCATTCATCTAGGAATCACTAAGGTTTAATGGGACCTTTAGGAGTATTATTGGTGGGACATTACAAAAAATGATTTTATTGAGACAACTTTGAGATATTTGACTTTTCAAAAAGTTAAAGATGAATGAAAACTAGTGAATGAAATTATTTAACCCTTTATAGTGCTAGAGTGCAGATGGAAAAATATCTTAATGGATTTAATGTTTGTATTACCAAAGATTTTATGAGGTATCAATGAGATTTGGGTTATTTTTGATAGACTAAATAAATATTCACATTTCATTCCCATTCGAGATACTACGTATTTAGATCATATATATAGGATATATCTAAAGGTGATAGTAATGTTACAAGGATTTCCTATCCCTGTTGTATTATAAATGATCCCATGGTCATATTTATTTTATTAAAAATAATTAAGAAGTCGATGGGTACTAAATTAAATTGCAATACTTTTTTTCATCCTCAATGCAATGAAAAATTTGAGAGAATTATTTATACCATGGAATGAATTATTAATTTATTTTCAATGGGGTACCAAAGAGGTTGGGATCAAAATATTTCTTTAGTAGATTTTTCATATAATAATAGTTTTAATCATAATATACAGATGGGACCATTTAAGGAATTATATGGAAAGTGGTGTTAAATTGCTGCTTTTTTATAATGATATAGGAGAGAGGAAGTGGATAGAACCATATTTTGAAGATGAAATTATGGAGAAGGTGTAGTAGAATAATTAATATTTGATGAGGGAATGAATAAGGAGTAAAAATTATGAGTATGAATGGAGGATAGTTCTTTCTTTCGAGGGTAGTGATCTTAATTTATTAAAGTATCTCTATGTAAAAGTGTTTTGAGTTTTTCTAGAAAGGAAATATATTTCCATGAATCATTTGAAAATTCGAAATCCTAGAGACGTTTGGATCAGTTTCCAATGTGGTCCTTCCCACAAAGTTATTTCCAAGTACATAATGTTTTCATGAATCGATGTTATGAAAATATGTACTAGACTCAAATATTGTTTTTATATGTGTTGTAATTTAGTTGGAAGATAATGTTTCATATGAGTAACAAAATATTTAGGTTCTTGAGAATATATGGAATGATTTTTATAATAAGGTGATTTCCTATGTTGAGGTTTTATAGAAACCCAAATATAGTTATAGAGTCATTTTGAGAATCTTAAAATGAAAAGTGGGTAATATATCCCAACTTCTTTATAAGTGAATTAAATTGTGAGGATGTTATTTTACAAAGGTGTAAGAAAATAAAAACATATCTAAGGATATAATATATCATATTCATGATTTTAGTATAAATTTTATAGTTATATTAACTTTTAAAATATTAAGTAAGTTATACATTAAAATAAAATAGTTTTAAGTAAGGACTTTTATTATATGGTTTATTATGTAATAAAATAATTTAATGTTATTATAATTTTAATAATTAAAAATGAATTTATTTTTTAAAATTAGAATATAAAAATAATTAAAGGGATAAATTTTGTGGTTTTTTTGGAAAATATTGATTTTTTACTAAATAGTGAAAACATCGATTTTTGTTAAAAATTCATTAATTTTCCATATATTTAATAAATTAAAAAGTATCTAATTGTTTATATCATGATTTAATGTAATACATGTATATTTTATTTATATTTGAACAAGTATTTTTTATTTTTAATTAACATTATACAATATTTTAGATTATGTCTTATTTTTTGTTTTAAAAATGATATTTTTTTTAAAAAATATTTTTTTGTATAATATTTTTCTCTATTTTAAAAATTATAATAATCCACAATTATGAATTTATAAAATTATATTTATAAATTATATATTAATATAAAATAATTCATTTTAATTCAATTATTATTATTAGTCATGGAGTAAAAATAAAATCATCTTTTGCATGAAATATTCAATTCTTGAAAACTCACTTTTCATTGTGCTTTTAGGTTTTGTTTTATTCAAAATAATTAAAAATATATGAATTAAATTTTTTAAAATTTATTCCATTTTTTTATTCTAAAATATTTATATTATCTATTTTTTAAATTAATTATTTATCATAATTAATAGTATATAGTAAAAATTAATTACCACAATTAAGAGAAAAACATATTTACTGGAGGGTTAAAATAAGTGTTAAAATGAAATAAAAATCTATAAATTATATTTAAATTATATATTTAGACCATATATTATCATTGTATTTAAAATGGTCTATTTATGAGCCTTGTGTCATGTGGAAAACATGGTTACACATTTTTCATTAAAAAAATTAAAGGGTGCCACTCCACTCACTAATAATAGGTCACATACTCTCCTCTCTTATTGAAATCATGAATTCACATTGGATAGGCCATTAAATACCCAAATATTATCCTTAATTCCATCCAAATTAACTAAATAACTTTTTTTGTCAAAAATAAATCCTCTCATGGATTTTGGTGCTCACCTAAGAAAGCTATATGAAGAAGAGGTATCATGCTTAACCTAGTCATTTAAATTATTTCATAGTAAAAATAATTTAAATAATATTAAATTATTATTATATAAAAATGAAAAACATCGAATATATTGATATGTAACCTGTTAATGTAATAACTTAAAACGCTTATTCTCTTCACAAAAACCAGATATGAAATCCTTATTTGTCTGTATGGTGAACTATAACGTCACAACCAAATGTCATTAATCATTTATAATAACCTATCATAGGATGTTATAATTTTTCTTAATTTATATATATGATACATGAATTTTATTTATAATTATAGAGTTAGGAAACCACAAATTCATTATTAATTTTTATTCCATTGGATGTACGATAAAATCGCTATTATGTTTTGCAGACTACAACCTGAGGAAGATATTTGATTCAATTTTCTTTAAAAATTTACAGTGAATTTATTAACGATAATTTTAATGAATATTTTTTGTATAAATGAAATAATAAATATATTAATTACATATTTATAATAATTAAAATATAATATATCATTTTATTACTTACACATAAAAATGATAGCATCATTTGTGCATACATGTGGACTATCATCCCTTGAAGTGATACGGTTCTTTTTAATCACTAAATCACATTGATGATATATATAAATTTATTTAAATAATTAATATAATTTTATTATTTTACAAGAGAATAAATGATCATGATGAATCAAACTGAAGGTAAGGTACTTCCCCACAATTTTTTTTCATTGAGTTATATTTTGATATTTTTCACCTGTATTATTTTATGAAGTGTATATAAAATCCTTTTAACATTTTATATAATTATTTTTAATATTATATTGGTATGTAATGTTCTATTTTTTTTAATTTCATGGGGCTTATGAATAATTTATTTTTAATGTAATAAGTGACTTTTAACTAAAACAATTCTCATTTAATGTTTTCTATTTGACTATATTATACTTCTAGGTACATGTTTCTAAAATTATTTGAGTATTCAAATGAGAGATTAAGAAAGGAATTTTTTAATTTAAATATTTTTATAAAAAATAATAATTTTTTAAAATGTTTCATATTCTTTATAAAAGAAAAACTGAATGTTATATTTTATAATATATAACAACAATGTCTTTTACAACGTCCATACCCTTATTTGAATCTTGGATTCCTAAAAAAAATTAAAATTTTTAAAATGAAAACCCCTCTATAATTTTTTAGATATTTTTATATTTTATTTTTTAAAATAAATGGGTATTCTAGTCTTGAAAATGTATTTTGAATGAAAATTAGTATTTTGATATCCAAAATTGATTTTTATGGGAGTTTAAAAGTTTTTTTTAATGTTTTAGGATGAAAAGGTGAATGAATAAAATATTTTACTTATGATATGGTCCATGGAAATTTTATAAATGGGTTACTCACCATTATTATTTATAGGTTATGTTGATATAGCTTATACGATAGGTATTACTAGATAATTCCCTATTTCATTGGTAAATGATTAGGTTAGTATGATAATTATATTGAATACTTTCTTTAGGGTTACTTCAATCTGTTAGTGTTTTATAATGGTTCAATTAGATGATTTAACAAGGAACCTATATTAATATTATATTATTTCTAATTTTTTCTCATGTTAATAATTTTATTTTAAAAGGAATGATAATGATAATTTTTAACTAAAAAATTATTCCCTCTCCAGTAATAATTGAATGTTTAAAAAATTGGGTTTTTTGGGTTTTAATGTTTTTTGGGCTAACATATTTTTTATTTTAATGTTTTTATTGATATTTTTGTTCTCATCCCATTTTTCTTAAAAAAATCACAAAGTATAAGGATGAATAAAATAATGAATAAGTCAAATTGAATTTTGTGTATATTTTTTTATGAAAAGACATCATTAATTATTTTAAAGATTTTTTATTAATAATGAAAATATATAATAATATGAGGTCTCTTGTTTGTAAAACATGGTTTTTTTAGGTCTTATTTATGAACTATCTACCTTAAACAATAAACCAAAAAAATCATAGAATTTATTAGAATGAATTCATGACCTATATATCATGATTATGTTATGTTTAAATAATGTTACTTATAGTTTTAGTAAATGATTATTTATAATATATTATAGTTGTTCAATACTATTTTGACCAAGTATTATCATACATAGAAAATAAATAATTTTTTTGTATCAATACATTACTCAAACACACTTATGAGGACCACAATAGTTTATTATCCTTGGATGTATATAAAAAAACTAGTCCATAGGTAAACTACGTCATCACAAACTACAATCATTATAACTAGAAATCTTCCTAAAAATATAGTACATGTTATATTTATTCAAAAACTAGGGATATGAAATGAAATAATTGTGAAATAATATTATCAACAAGGGTAAACAAGGGAGATATGTAAGTATTATATGAATATAGGTTTATGAAAACTTAAGAATAGCATTTGATAACCATATAGTTCGTATCAGAGTTCATAATATCGATTCATTGAATAATTATTGGATGTTATTAGGACATGAATCATATAGGAATCATAGAATATTATCCACGAGATAATGAAACTAGAATAAGGAATATATTTTTGGAATATAAATAATCATAGAAAAATATTTCCATAGTAACAAATTCCAACTAATAAGGCTATCATAAGGGAATGTGTTTACTCGAAAACCCATAATTATAGTCAAGGTTCAATTCAATAAAAATAATATCATATAAAGACCATTAACAAATTGGGTTCACTCCCATCTCAATTCTTATTTATCTTATGAGATATTAATATTTACCCATTTCATTGGGGAGAGATATGGGTCCCACCACTTTCTTATTAAAAACCATATTTACGTGCCCCACAAGATCATAAGAAAATATTCATATCATAACCCATTAAATTAAATGGGTTTCATAAATATTTCATTATATAATTAGTTTTTTAAAATAGGTAGTTTTCATAATCATTTTATCATATTCTATCAATGGAAAACCAAATGACTTTTATATTAAATTTTAAAGGGATTACATTATGGAAGTGAAATTGGTTCATAAAAATAACTCCATCATAATCATAATGTAATAATAAAAATAATAATACTAGTATCATTGGATAATATTTCTTTTAAGTAATATTTAGCACCAATGTAAGTGAACATAGATGGAAAATGATTTTGACTGGTCATTTATAACATCTCATGAGAAAAATATATTCTTTTATTTGAAAAAAAAAATCATTTTAAAACATAATAATATTTGAAATTTTTTTCATATAAAATAAACATTAATTATTAAAATGTAATATTTTAATCAAATAATTACCATAAAGTTGAGAAGTTTCATTTATGGCATACACATTAAAAAATGAATCCTTTAACATCTTTTGTAAATTTTGAATAGGGATTGAATAGATATTGAAAATATGATTCCATTAAATGTTTTTATTAAATTTAAATAATTGGTAAATATGAATTTAAAAAATCATAGTACAGTACTAATTACAATTTGAAAACATTTTTGTAATATATGGTTACGGAAGAGAATGTATTTCTAACCGAAGTGACAAATAATGTCTTGATTTCATAAAAAAATATTATCAATTATTTTAAGTACCAAATATCATAAAAATTGTACTATTATATGAAAATATGTTGTATAACTAGAAGATAATAAAAGAAAAATGTTTATAGAGAGATGGATCATAATAAATTATTATCATAATCATAATCATAAACAATCCCGATGAACAATGACCTTTTGACATAAAAGAAAATTAACACTTTGGTAACGTTGAATAATAAGTCACATGAAGGAATAAAATATAATGGAGATTAGAATATCATGATTTCAAATAAATTCATGATATTATATGTAAAAGGGGTTTTATATGAACTTCGTGAAATAATATAATTTCACAATATACCATATGTATCAAGAAATGTAAACTGAGAAATAAATCTCATATCTTAAGTCTTTAATTAAATCATAATTTTAAAAAACTCAACTATAAAAAAATTATTAATAATATATTATATATCATTATTTATAAACATAAAAAATACTTTATTTTCATATGACCATTTATTATATGTTTATTAACAATTTCATATTAAAATAACATTTTGGTTAATAATTGCTTCATTTTTCGTATAGGTTTTGGATTTATATATTTGTTCATTCTAATTGAATCATCATTTATCCATATACACAATATAAAAATTGATATAAATATAATATATATTACATATAATTTTATTTATATAAATCTCTAAAATGTATTTATAAAAAATGAAATTCATTTTTCATGGAGACAGTAGGCTGTACATATGAATGATTGATATTTCCATTTTTTGGATTGAATAAAATAATGTTAAAGGATATATAATCAATATATAAAATTTTTACAGAAATATATATCATATATTTTCATTAAAATGGAATTTAATACCATTCATTTAAAGCATAAATGAATCAAATTGCTTCACAAGGTAGTAGTCCACCAGACACACGAGCAACATTATCAAATACTAAAAACAGAGACAGTATGAATATATTTGTGATATAATAATTCCATAAGTAAAATAATAATATAAATACATTATATAAATAAAAAATTCTTCATTATTTAATTTTTTTAGGTGGAATTGGAATAATGAATGCCATTGGTTTCGGGGGTGGTAGTCAGGCAGATACATAAATGATGATTTTGTAACGTAGTTTATTAAAGTGTAAATAGTTATAGGTCATGAATATAACATAGGAAATATAATTATATAGAATATTTATTATTTATTATAGAATCATGGTATCATATAAAAATAATTAGATGTAGGTAGAAATAAAACAAAAACTCTCCATGATGAATGTTACCTCTTTTGCGGGCGTCTACTTTTGGATAGAACCAAATGCTTCCCTGTTTTGTATTTATATAAAAAATAATGAATCTAGGTTGAAATAATGGAATTTTTAAGTTATTTGGAAAGTAATTGGAAATAAAAAATGGTTTATGATGTGAATAAGAGAGTAGAGGGGGTGTTGTTTTATAATTTAGGTTAGTGGTACACATGCACTATTTTGAAATAAAAAAGTGAAACTATGTTTCTCAAATGCCAAGTTGGTAAAACAATGAGTCCAATTATAACCCTTGACATAAAAGGGTTGAAATATTATCATAATATTATATTTCGGCATGTTTTTGGGTTTTCTAATCATTATCTATTTAGATTAACTCTCAAAAAACACATTTTCACTATAATCAAGGTAAATATTTTTTACACTTTTTAGCTTTAATTATGGAAAAAAATTAATTTGACCATATTTGAAAATATAAATTATGATCATTCAAAATATGGAATACATTTTTAAAAATTATATTAATATATGTTGATGATTTTAATTTATATTTAATCCTGTAAATTTGACGAGGAATAGAGCTCTTAATGAATAAATATTCAAACGTTTGTAATGTTTTTATATATAATTTCAATATGAAATCGATACCAATAAAATAAATCATATTAATGGATGTATAATATAACAAATATTTATTTATAAACAAATAAAATATAAATGATCATTACTAATAAATTAAATGAAAACGTAGTATTCATATAAAAATCAGTATTTTCAATATTCGTAAAAATGAATCATTTTAGAAAAATTTAAAAAATTATCCATAAGTTTATTTTCAAAAGATTTATTAAAATATTATGTATATTTTGTCAAAATAATATTCTAAAAGTATGAAAATTTATTTTTATTTGTTTTAAAAAATGAAATAAGAATCCTCTTTTAGAAAATAGTATTTTTGAAACATATAAACACTTTACCCAAAATCAAGTACATTTTTATAAATATGTATCATTTATGGAAAACCTTTTAATTAATATTTCGAAGTTCCTTAATAATATTAATATCTCACTATATAATGGCTAGGTTTTAATGACCATGTTTAAGTATTGATATTAATAATATATCATGTTTATATAAAAACTCATAGTAGTGTGTAAAAAAAGTTATCCTAGTGTTGAATATTTTGAAAGATTCACATGGTATGTCATAAAATAAAATCTATACCAGTATTTATTTTCTCATAAGTATAAAATGATGTTTTTTATAACATAATATAACAATTAATGTTAATTTATTTTGGAAAAATATAATTCATAAAATCATGGATTGTTATAGTATACCCCTAATTAAATGAATATCACTGTTGAAATTATTCACTATAATATACAAATATGATGATAATTATGTCTTATAATTTTCTCAAGTTCCCATAATAATTATTCTAACATCTGGTTTCACCATAAAATTTGACTTGGTAAGTGTTTTGTTTTATAGATCATTATCAATAAGATATATAATCTCCACAAATTTCTCCTTATAAAAAAAATTCTATACAGGGTGGTGTGAACTATAAGTTCATAAAATGTGATGTTTTAGGTATATACATACTCAACTAAGATACATATATAACATTTTGGAGTTAGTAGAGGTGTGATGGAATCTATAATAAATAATTTACATGAACTAAAAATCAATATTTCAAATGGGATGATATACCAAGGTCTAGTTTTAAATTTCATCCAAAATATCCTGACTGTTTTCTGTGGGGAAATTATTAGAGACACCTTATCACCAAAATAAAATTATAGATCACACAGATGATTATCTGCATAGATTTTCTATTGAGACTTATCCACTATGATGTTCTGATGAATGGATATAACCTTCAAATCAATTTATTCATATATCATTTGTCCAAATTGATTTATTTATCCATATTCATTATATAATGTTGAAACAATAAATTTATTTCCATATCAGGCTTCATAAGGATCCATATGAATGCTCTTGTGAATTATATTATAGTATGAAAATTCATATTTTTGGAAGGTATTGATCCCAAACATCTTTAAAATCCAATTAATCAGATAATAACATATTCTAGAGGGTTTAAATTTTTTTTCTTAGATTAACATTATGTCTATGAATTATACACAATAATGAAACTCAACTACGTATCATGATCTTTCAAATGAATTGACCATAACATTGATGTAAACAGTGTATTCTAATCAAACAAAATTAAATGTTCTACCAAATATATCTTTCAGACTTCTATAATGTAAGCCCAATAATGGTTATATTGTTAAAAGACATATATAATATCAATTATGTGTTTTGACATAGTAAGGAAATCGACTACAACACATATATCATTGTTCCCTTCAGATGTTTTTGGGATGACAATGAGAAAATACATGGATATGTTTTTCAATTTCCATTATGATATGATTAATATACGTAACATACCCATAGAATTTTTTCTTTTATTATTAACATTATAATATAAACATAAATGAGATATAAACTCTATGATAACACCCTTTAGTACATCCGACCAAAAATACATGTTTAAATCTCTTTATATATTCGTAATTCCTAGATGAATAGATAATACAAACCCAAAAGATTCCTTCAATGAATAATTATTCAAATATGTTATAGTAATACCACATAAATTATTCCTAACCCTTATCATTCTATCATGATTAATGTTAAACATAGGAATATTTCGAAACTTCTGTTGTTTTAGAACATCTTCTTGGATCACCACCATAACATTCACATGTATAAGTGGATGAATATTCAACTAAAAAAGATAAAATTTACAGCCTTCCTTATAGATTTATAGTTATATACATTAAAAATATAGTAATATGGGATAATTTTATTCCTCACCATAGAATACATATAATGATATTTTTAAATCAAATCATCATTCAACCTGTTCACATTCCTAATGCTATAATGTATTGAAATGGCATAATTTTTAATCAACTGTAACCAGATTCTCTAGAACATATTCAAATCCTTCTATATGAATATATAATTTTAAATTTTATAATTAGTATATATATATATATCATTTATCTATAAATAAAATTCTCTTATATCACTAATGAAAAAAACAACTCGGCTAACTCTAAATTATTTGAAAGGTATTTTTTATCGGGAATCTTAAATTTTCTTGAGGCAATAGTTATGACCATTTGGTTCTATATAATAAATCATCCCATTACCTTCTCATGTTCATCAAAATTTTTTAAAAATTATTCTCCACAATATGGTAATGTAATCACAGGTACATTCAAAAATATTATCTTTAGTTAAATAAATATTTCCTCATATTTATTTGTCTAAAATAACTTTTCTCCCTTATGAGTTAACAAGGTTAGAAGATTATATAATAGTACTAAATTATCCACAAACCATCAATAATATATGGATAAACCAAGGAATGTTTAATTCATTTTTTCTTTAGTTGGTCTAGGATAATGTCAAATATATTTTTTCTGTATATATCTATCAATATATCTTTTCTTAAGATTATATGTCCCAAAAATGATTCTTTTGCATCCAAACATCACTAGTTGAAAAAATATCATATCTTTTATCCTTCCGTAGAGTCTTTGGGACAATTCTTAGGTGGTACTGATGGTCTTACATTCTCTTGGTATATATAATAATATTTTCAATAAAGAATATAAATAAATAACCAGGTTAATCTCAAAAGACTATATTTATTAAATTCATAAAGACAGTGTGGGTATTAGTAATAAGAAATGGAATCTCCAGATATTAATTAGTTTCATGTATTTTATTGAATGATTTCTTGGGTATCAGCTCTTTATTTAATCTAAATTGATGATATCTATAATGTAGGTTATTCTTGGAAATGTATTGTCCTCCATAATGTTGATCAAAAAATTCAAAAATATAAGGATAATAATATTTTTTCATATTTGTGATCTTTTTTAGATCCTAAAAATCAACATAGAGTTGCACCGATCTATTATTCATTGTAGTAAAAATAACCTCCACACTCTAAGGTGACACAATCGGGTGAATAAGTCTATTGTAAAGATTTTCATGGGGATTTTTCTTTACTTCCTATTACTTAATTGGGGGAATTATATAGGGAGCTTTGATATTGGTATGGAACTAGGTATGAGTTCTATTTATATGTTAACCTCATGATTTTGTGGAAGGATTGAAAAATATTTTAGAAATATGTAGATAAAGTAAACAATAAATATAAAATTGAATCATGCTTCTCCCAAACCAACTGAGACTAACACCCCATGTGAATTGGAATTAAAACTCATTTAATGAATATTAATTCATTTGGATGTTCATATTTATCATCATGTACATATATGTTCCTATATTGGGTTGTAATATCAAATGTAACATCCATTCCTTGTTAATTGATTTAGTACTTATATAGATAAATCTAATTAATGCACAAGATAACATGACAGTCTATCATATAAATAATGAACATATTTATAGAAAAAGCATTCCTTCGAAGGTAAAACATTGAAGAATCATATACTAGATGTGGGATCATCATACCATTAAGAGGATTTACTGAGAATTCTATATTTAATAGTTTCGTTGGCATCTTGGTAACCATAAAAAATTATTATGTTATGAAATAATTGGTTGATAGAGAGTCAAATAACACATTAGTTGTTCTAGTGTAGGTGATATGAGTACCTTTCACCACATTATTATCTAACAACTCATTTAAAATATTACAAAATTGATATTTCACACTACCTCTTAGCTTAAGAGGTTAATGATATCAATCACCTACATTAAACATTTGGTTTTGGAATTGGTTATCATAATAGATATACTCCATATTTTTGAAAAACTGGTTATATATGGTATATTATATTCATATTTATCACTATTTTCAATGTTAACTGAATACTTACCATCACATTATTAATAAATTTTCTGATGACCTTCCCTTCCATAGTTAACAAATTTACTATAATCGTTATGAATATATACACCATGCTTATTTCCACGCATATAGAATAAAAGGAAGATTATATTCTTCAATATAAGGTTATTTTATTATCCATTAACTTTTATTTTTATCTTCTTATCAAAACCATTATATTGATATGTAACTCCAAACTCTATTTCCACCATGTTATCACATAAAAAAATGTCTTCATGGATGTTGATGTCTCTTTTGAGTAATGCTATTTGGATATAAGGTTTTAATGCTTTGAAGAATCAATCAACCATTCATTCATGTTTGATGATAGTACTAGAAGAATACCATGCATGTCTTTTAAAATATGCCTCATAAGTACAAATAAAATCATCATTATTTAGCATTAAAAAATTTAAATCATTCTCTATCTGTATAATATGAATACGAGGAAAGAACATATCAAAATATAGGTTATTGATATCGTGACAATACATGAAGTATATGTTATAATAATTCCATATATTTTTGATAAGATTCCACCTTCGATCTACTCAACCTTCCAAAACTTATACAGACAAAATAGGTTTTTCATGTTCAGAACATTGGAGAATAGAAAATATATTTTTAGTGTTATAGAACAATTTTTTAGAAACTAGTGGATCAGAAGACAATCTTAATGAAAGTGGAAATTTCTTCATGAAGAACTCAAAAGAATTATGTTGGATATATTTTTCTAAAATTCCAAAAAGATTCACTACTAGAGAATGTTATGTGATCCTAGAAACAATATTTTTTATTCTTCATCCCATAATGTTTGGACTCTATTAAAAAAATTATTTAATTTTTCATTGCACTTAATATTAATATGGTTACTTCTAGTTCCAAAAATTTACTAAATAAATCATAGTGTATGTAATGTCCACCACTCAGGAGACACTAAACCGGTGCCTCGATCCGGGTCACCACATGATGTGAAGCACGCCACCCTGAACTCTAGAGGTTTCCAACATGCGGTGAGGGTCTAATAAGATAAGAGGCAGACTATACCCTCTTTACCAGAGTAAGACATAATAAAGAAATTTATATTATAGAATCAATATGAAAAACCAATAAAAGAAATAGCCAAACATCTCCCAACTGGGCATAGACAAAAACTCAACATTTATAATGTCATGACATACTCATAGTGCAAGGTAATAAAATCCAGAAATATGATGAACAACCATGCTCTAAATGGGTCTCGACTCTAGGTCTGGATCTTTTCCATGAACATTCCGATCCCAACTCAACATCGTAGTGTAGGTACTTTTTACTTGTACTGACATGCAACCAAGAGATCTGATTGGGTACCCAACGACATCCCAAGTAAGGTGTGAGTACGAAACACTGTAGGCATCCACCATGAGTGTATAAAAAATATACAGTCTAACAGATAGTGAATGAAATTAGAAAATAATGGTAATAAAGAAATGGACAATACGAGTGCCATTAGTTAACCACGTACATTTGATTCATTACTAGCATTAATCCCATTTATATTCATTATACCATCTTCATTCTTTAATCCATTTAATCAAATGTTCTCGGGGTGAGGCACAAGTATCATATAAAAAAGGGTCTAAAGCAAACAATCAAAATCCATAGGGGAAATAAATCATGTCCTTATCTAACTAGGGATAAAAATATCACATAAACACATTATCCTCCCCTCAAAGACACATTTCGAGTGGAATGTAACCATTTTTGGAATAGAGACTCCGCCCCCTTCCCTAACCCATTCCATTTGGGGTGGAGTTTAAAGCCTCAGTCTAACTCGACCAGTGGTCATAGAACCTCATGTCAATACCCCTATCTACCAAGCCACGTTCACAAGCTTATTTTTCAAATCACCACAACCATACCATAAAACAACATATCCTTACCTATTCCATTGGAAATAGTCATTCATAATTCATAAAAAACAAAATGGGAATTAATATTATGCCATAACCCATTAATTCGTTTACCAATTACAAATCATTACTATTTAGCCAAATTCTCACTCTTGTGCCTTAACCCTTCACATTTATTATAAAATCCTTACGACTTAGTCAAATTAATCAATGAATATAAATTTACACATTTATCCAATTTTCCCCATATATAATTCCACATGTATTTATCCACTCTTATATTTCAAGTACATTTCCCATATTCCATAACACAACCACTTATTACATTAAACCGTTAGGTATACAAAAATATCCATGTATTAATCCATTGAACATATTCATCCATTTCATTATTACTACCCACTAACATAATCCCCCATTCATATTTTTTTTTTATCAAATTATGACTTCCCCATTTCATATGCCCTAACCCAATTAGGTTATTCTAACCAAATTCTGTCAAATAATTGATGTAAACCCATTCAACCCATTTTCCCATTTCTTTGTCATGTTATGCCACCCATTATGCTTTTTTATACTAGGTTACGTTATTATCACTCCAATTACAACATAATAAATCATTGAAACTTATTTTACATGGAATTCACACTTTACTCGGTAGTCCCCCACTTGACCCTACCACTCAAAAATTCTGGGATTTCAAGCGCACCCCATGGGATGCTATAAACGGTTATGTCATCCTTAATGCATCCCATCAAGACCGTGAAGGTTATAATTGATACATAAAACCCATTTTTATCAAAAACATTAATTGAACCTATAACACAAATAGGGAATATGATGAAAAAAGAATTAATGCACACATCCAAAATAAAACTATGAGATAATACATTTAAACCACCTACCTCGAATCCATTGATGAGAATACTCTCTATCATAGCCCTAGATCTGGATTCAAAATCCCCTTGAAACCACGACCTAAACCTCTCACAAAAAATATGGCCTTAGAGCTTCGAAAAAAGTAAGAGAGAATGATTCAAACCCCAATCGAAAAGAGTATGAAAAGAGGGGATTAGCCTTACCTAAAGCTTTGATCCACAACCAATGGCATCCAAATTGGTCATGAAACTTGTGATATTGATCTATGGGAGCTCTTGAGGTTATTGATGCATCAGTTGGGCTAGAGAGGGTGGAATGTTGAAGAAAACCAAGTTTGTGTTTAAAATCCCATAATGGAAATTTTGTAAATTTTCCAACTTTTTCTGGGCCGCATGGTTTGCCAACATGGTTTTAAAAACTATATAGAAGCTACATTCCTAAAATCACCCCCATCACACAGTTTCCTAGGAATTCTACATGGGTTTTTTAAACAAGTGTCCACCGTGCATAAGGCCCTTTCCAATGCATCATGGTTACTCGGAATGCTCTGCATGATTTTCTTTAATTATGTGCAAACCATGTGACATGACAAGAAAAACCCTTATCCTTCCTATTTCCTATCCTGAACCCTTAGGAAACCCCTGATCCATCACATGAACTTGGGAAACACTTAATTATCCATAATATAAGAGGGAAAATCAAAAAATAAACAAAACATATATTAAGAAAATCTGGGACCTTATAACCTCCCCACCTTAAAACAACTCACCCTAGAGCTTCTCTTCCATGAATCACTAAGCCCATCGAACATGAAACAAGGGTAACGACTTCCCCACAATCCTTCCTCACTACAACCACAACACGAGATGATAACTCCTCATGGATGAATCCACTTCAAGAATTCCCTCCAAGAGAACTTCATGGGGGAATTTTGGTGTAAACACATACCCACAATTCAAGATAAATTAACACACAACAACACATCCTCATAAAGGCACCAATAGACACCTCAATGGCCCGATCCTCTATAAAACTCATGAACTAAAAAAAATTCATCATTTTAATCTATTTTTCTTTTCTAAACTGTAACGGTGACCCAAACCTGATATCACTAGAAGGAAAATACATGATCCTTCCAACCACATTTCCAATAGAATTTATTCCACAACCATACAACCAAATTCCACTCAACACTTATGGGTAGTCGACCAACTAATCTTGCACTAATGATATTTACTACGGCTTACCCACCCTAACAGTGACCCTTGAGTCCTTCCAACTTGATCCTCTTGTCATGTCGTTAACCAACCATTTATCAAATATGGTCTCTCAACTACATTTATTTACATGGCACATCCACTTTCGACGAAACACCACCAAAACTCAAATCAACATTCACATCATCTAAGATGTTCCAACTCGCTATGCCAAAACATCTATAGGAGCATTAACCAACCTTGGAATCAATCTACACCATCACAATAATTAGGAGACATCCCTATGATAACAATTCAAGAACAAAGATCTTCCGGACCTCACATAGGTAAAACATCATTTAGAAAGGTTCTTTCAGCTACAATATGAAATCAGAGGTTGCTGACTCTCACCTCACCCAATCAAGTTTAACATCTCATGTCAGAAAAAATTTAACTGGCTTTCCCTAGAACATATACCATCTATTTAGTTAATATCCCAACATCTTGTAGAATTCCATCATCATGGCACTACCACCCTCTATACTATCATCATATTCAGCCATGGCATGTCACCACATCACATGTCCATGGTTCTCTCAAGAACCCAGCATTCTGAAACCACAGAAGGGAAAAATTATCTGATTCTAACATCAATCCTCATTGGAGTGGTAGGACTCAAACTTCTCTAGAAAAAAACGGTTGAAATGTCGACCAAAAAACTCCTACGACACAAAATAGACCTCATAAGATTCACATAGAATCACCATGAGATTATGCCAACACTTGGATCATTTTTCACCACATCCAAGTTTCACATTCCCTTTCTAAGGGACCTAAAAATAACCTTGCATGCTCTTCATTGGCATCTTGGGAACACTACATCGGCTCGATGTTCTCCACTATTCACCTAGGACTGATATATCACATCCCACCTCAAGGAGTCGCATTACCATTTCTCACCATAAGGGATTCCAACCACCGCATCTTATTCCCGATCACAAACCAAACCCCAATCATAGATATTAACATTCAACAATTTCCCAAAACAATAATGAAAACATCACCCAATACACATTTCTAGATTCCATGGACGACACCCACAGAATTTGTCAACATTAGATCTATTTAGAGGACCTCATCCAAACCCATAGAGGTTGTGCATTCCATCATCAATCTCCAAATATACAATTTTCATGTATGTAATCTACAGGATTTCCCTAATCTAACAAAACTCCATCATGTCTTTCGGTGTGAGTCAGATCTTCTCAACGTACATGGTTTCATATCAATTTATTGGGCATGCACATCAGTAACTAAGGTATAATAAGAAGTTTTAGAAGAACACTACCACTAACTTATACATTTTTGTTGTCAAAACATGGCACACTATGACCTACCAAGGATTTCAGGCCTCCCTGCCAAACATATGAGATGAACACTTAACCCCACCACTCAGGTGTGGTTACCAACCATGTTTTACCATATCTCCAAACCAAATAAACTAAATCCATAATCCAACATTTCATGTAGAACTATTTCCACCACACAGCTCAAGTTATTCTGATTCATCCTTTAGAACTAACAATTGGAGCATAACAATCTTCCCCTCTAATCAAAACAATGGTCTCAAAAAACAACTATAACCCACTTTTAACCCATAACCAACTTAATGTCCATACCATGTATATGTGTTAGAAATTCTAATCATCCCTGAGGAAGATTATACATCTCACCCAACAACTAACCCATTCATACTAACAAGTTCATCCACGTGTCCACCCTCACCATGGTATCACCTGGAAGGTTAAATTATACCAACTCCCTAGAATTGATTCATAACCAAGAGAATCCCTTGTTCCTCTCTCCAAACCATATATATCATTACATAAACAATAAAATTCTTGTTAGTAGAACCCTCAATCCCATTACGATGGACATGATTCCTAGCACACCAAACAACCATATACTATATGTTCCAGGCCAAAGGTGTACACATTCATCAGAACTATGAGAACACCCCCCTCTGAGATTCAAGAGACAAATCTCAAGTTCTCTACTCACAAGGTTACCATGACCCAAGAACCATCCTTAGACTCTATCATGTACTCTGTATGGTCACGAACGATGAGCGTTCTCTCACTCACATTAATGAACAACACCTCAAAACCAAAACGCCACAACCCTACTTAGGGTTCTTTAAATAAAGAACCTTGGACATATCACTAGCGGTCTGGCCTCACAATCCAAATCCAAAGTCTCAAACTATGTCACTCTCAATTCCCAACTGACACATAAAAGGGTCAAACCAAAAACACAACGTATACCCACTTATGAAATTAATCATTCTAAATTTTTAAACATTTCATTCACTTGATGCTTTAAGGAATGACCAACAGAATTTAACAACATATGGAAAAAGGTCTCATGCTAGCAACCTTAAACAAACCATTCTCTATTATGTTTCTCAAAGAACAACATCATACATATAACACTACACCCTACCATATAACACTACACCCTACCATACCTACCATGGTCATGGTCAACATTGGGTAACCAATTCACTTAATCACAAGTCTTTTGTCAACACCACTTCAAACCAAATCACCTTTTACAACATGATTATTTCCCTATTAGGAACATTTCAAATTTCAAGACTTGTTATAATAATAATTTTAATTCATTTAGACCATTAATTAAGAAAACATTATGAACAAGTTTACCATTATTTGGAAATACTTTTTATTTTAGACAATTAATGAACCCTTATGTTTTTTATAACCCAAAATTTTAACCTCGGTCACAATTTCTCTTTATAAAAAATATTCCTTTACTATTAATTTTCTTTCTTTTTATTCACCCAATTTCATTACCATTACTAGGAATAATTTTGTTCATATTTATCGATGAAGTAAAATGAATTCTACTCTCTACTCCCCGTACACTCAACCCGTGTTTGTGTCGATAACAATGCATGCCACCTCTATCCTTAAGTTCCAAAAATGATGTATGAATTCCCAAACTCATTCTATTATGGACTTGAGTGAAATATCATAAATCATCCATTTAACAAAACATGTGAATCACACAATGGTGAAATATTATTCCAATGTAACTACACACATCAATAATAAGAATTCCCACCCTGGGTGACTTTGGTTTTATCTCGTACATGGGTTAAATACACCCACGGACGATCTCATTTCCAAGTCCCAACACTATCCTAATATCATATATCCCATCAAAAAATAGTGAGAAATAGAATATAACTCCTATGATACAACTTTGTAACATCTCTGACCCGAGATCCACTAAACTGGTGCCACGATCAGGGTCTCCCCGTGACATAAATCACAACTCCCCATACAACAGTGGTTGACGACAAGTGGTGAGGGTCTAATAGGATAAAGTGGGAGACTATACCCTAATTAATAGAGTAAACTATTACAGAAACAAATTTAAATATATGAAACACTATGAAAAAACAAATAAACATAAAATCAAAACATCTCCTAAATGGTAAAAATCTATAAATCAACATGAATAATGCCATAAAAAACAAGTAGTGAATGTGAATAATCCAAAAAAATTAGACGATCAACCCTGCTCTAAATAGGTCCCTACTCTATGTCTGAATCCTTCCCCATGAATATCTCGAGCCCAACTCAACATCTTAGTATAGGTCATTTTTCCTTGTCCTAACCTAAACCAAGAGATCTTCTCGGGTACCCAAAAGTGGCCCGAGCAGGGTGTGAGTACGAAACAATTATGCCACCACCAATGATGTGTGAAAAAATATACAGTCTAAAAGAAAATGCATATGAGTTTAAAATAATGCTAAGAAATCCTGGGATGGATCATGTGACATTAGTTAAAATGTTTATTTAATTCATGACTAGAATTTAACCCAACTATATTGCGTATACCATATTCATTTCGTAATACATTTAATCACATGTTCCCTAGGTGTGGCATAAGTATAATATATACAAGGGTCTAAGGCAATCAATCATAATGTATTGGGGAAATAAATCAGGTCCATGTCTCACTAGGGATAGAAATTTTAAATCAACACATTATCCACACCTCCATGACTCAATCCGGGTGGAATGAAACCATTTGGGGAATAGAGACTCAGTCCCATTATTTAACCAATGAATTTTGGGGTGTTGTTTAGAGCCTCATCCAAACATGACCAATGGGCATAGAACCTGATGTCAATTCCCCACTCAACAAAGCCAATTTCACATGCTTATTTATCAAATCACCACAACCATACCATAACAAAACATATCATAAACTATTCTATTTGAAGTAATCATTCAAAATGCCTAAAAACATGGTAATTAATATCATGTCAAAAACAATTAATACGTTTACCAATTACAATTAATAACCATTTAACCAAATTCTCATTCTCATGAAATTACCTTTAAATTTTATACAAAAACCCCTATACCTTAGTCAAATTTATCAATTAACATACATTTAACCATTTACCCCATTTATACTATTTATAATTCCACAAATATTTACCCTCTCATGCATTTCAAGTACATTTCCCATATCTCATAACACATCCACTTATTAAATTCAACAATTAGATATACCAAAATTCCCTTTTATTTACCCATTAAATATATTCATCTATTTCTGTATTAATAACCAATAACATAGTCCACCATTCTCATTTCATCATCAAATCATGAGTTCACCATTTCATATTCCATAAAAATTATAAAAAAATATAACCAAATTCTATTAAATAAATGATGTAAACCCATTCAACCCATTTTCCCATGTCAATGTCATGTCAAACAACCCATTATGATTTTTCACCCAAGGAACCTCTATTATGGTTCCATTTACAATTAACAAACAATTAATAAATGTTCTACAAAGGCTTCACACTTTACTCAACAATCCCTCACTTAACCCAACCACTCAATAGGTCTTGGATTTCCAGTGCACCCCATGGGATGCCATAAATGGTCATGTCATCCTCAACGCAACCTATGGGAATATATTTGTAGACCACCTACCTTGAATCAGTTGATGAAAAAACTCCCAATCATATATTTGGATCCAGATTCAAACACCCCTTGAAACCACAACCTAATACACATTAGAAAATGGGGGTTTTAAAGAATCAAATGAATATGAGAGAAGGATTCTAACCCTAATAGAAAAGATGAAGAAAAGAAGTGATTAGCTTTCCCTGGAGAAAAGTTCCAAAACTAATGGTATAAAAAATGGCCAAGAAATGAGTGATAATTATCCATCAGATCTCTTGATGTTCTTGGGGCATCACTAGGGTTGGAGTGGGTGGAATGGAAGAGAAGCCAGAGTTGGGGTTTAAAATACCATAATGGAAATTTTGTAAATTTTCCAACTTTTTATGGGCCGTACTATTTTCCCGGATGGTTTTCCAAACCATGTGAAAACCGTGCAGAAGCTACTGCCCAAAAATCACCCGTTCAAACAATTTCTTGGGAATTACCCACTGTTTTCTTAATTGTGTGCCAACTGTGCATAAGGTTCTATCCAAGGTGGCACTATTACTCGGGATGCTCTACACAGTTTTCTATAATCGTATGTAAACCATGCTTCTTGAGTAATAACCCCTTTTCCTTCCTATTTTGTGTCCCAAACCCTCATTTCACTCTCAAGCCTTTACACAAGCTTGGGAAACACTTAGGAAGCACAAAAATAAGATCCCAAATAAAAACATACACAAAAAAATACCTTAAGAAAATCTGGGACCTTACAAAGTATGATAGTAGAATCATGATGGAGAACCAGATAATCTAGAAAAATCACGTATAAGATCTCTAAATCATTAGTCATTCATTAATTTATAATACTGCATGTTTATATTTGTATATTAAAAGTCATAATATTTTAAAATACATCATGATGGATCATAATCATCTTTGTTAATTTCTAATAAATATCATTGTTGAGTGTCAAACTAGGTATTCTACATGACCCATTTTTGGGCCCTAGGTTACGATCTATTATAGTTCATCACACCCTTTTCAAAGTAATTATCCCTAGGCATTTCTATGCTAGAGCCACATCCAATTTTAGTATGTAGACACGGACGTAATTTCTTAGACACCACTTGATCTATACTTTACCAACATTATAAGAAAATTCCCTATACTTTAAATCAACCTTATCCATTTACATAGAGGCATCCTGAGACATATTCATAGATATTTTATCTTGGATTTTACTAAATCATTCTCATAATAATTTCAGAAATCTAACTTACACTTTCCTATGATACCAAATATATGGGGAAAGTCTTATGATACATTGATATTACCTCTATTTGTATGAATATTTAATACATCACACAAGAAAATGCCTAAAATCCATAACAAATTATTTTATCTGTGAATTGGAAACACAAAAAACTGGTCTATTGTGAAAATAATTCTTCTCCCACTATGATATTCATAACTATATCGCTTCTCAGAACATATTCTATGTAATGTATTTTTTCATGAACTAGATTAAGGAAACATATGAAATGATGAGGCTAAATTCAATGTAAGGGTAAAAAGGGATATAATAAAGCATAACATGAATATAAGTGTAATAAAACATGATCTTAACTTTTTAAAATGATAACATCCCTAAAAAAGATCATAATCCTGAGTCATGGTATACATATTGGCAACATAGAAGTCACGAATCATAATGGAATAAAATTGAATTATCCATAAGAGCATTAAATTTGAATAAGTCGTTGATTATTAACATACACTAAATCCTAGAAAATCATTTCCATAGTAGTCAAATCTCACAATAAAGGATATCATTATGGATTGTGTTCACTCCCCAAACTATAATTTAGTCTGGATTCAATCCCCAGAACATTATAGAGAGAAAATTATCATTCTGAACTGGGTTCACTCCCCATTCCAGTTATATCTATCACATGAGATATAAATCATTACTTGATACATTATAGGGTGATATAGGTCCTTCCCATCTAATAATGGAAACCATATTTATATGTGCCCAAAGATCATAAACCATTCATCATATCATAAACCATGAAATGAAATGGGTTTCAAAAATATTTCATCACACCATATCCATTGGAAATGTGAATTGTTTTATAATCATTTAATAATTCCATTATACATATAAAACATAGTGGGTTTCATAATAATTTTATCATGGTATAACATGTGAAATAGAAATGGGTTCTATATACATCATGCAATTGAAATCATTAACCAATAATAAGAAATAATAAGAATGGAATCATTAGATCATATCTCTAGTAATTAATAAGAATCGAATATATATTTCATCTTGGATGGGAAAGGATTTTGAATTATCAAATACATATTTATTGATGAAAATAACTTTTCAACAATGAAAAACTATTTTTAATAAATAAAACAATTTGAGAATAATTTTCTTTGGACATAATTTTCTTTAAAAATATATTTGAAATGTTATGAAGTAATCATCATATAAATTACTGTTCATGATTATGATAATATTCATTTACTCCATCCAAGTTGAAAAAATATTCCTTTCAAATTTTTTATTAAATCCAAACAAGCATTGTTTGGAAAAAACAACATGAGTATTTTAGTCTAATAAATTTTTTCAGTTGTAAAACATGGGTAAATTTTTCTAAAAAACAAAAGGATATCAATAAATTTTTTTTGTTACCATTTTAAAATATTATAGTTTTGTTTTAAATGGATTTTTGAATGAAGAAAAAATAATTTCATATTTTCATAAAAACATTTTCTTAGTTATTTTAAGTACCTATAAATAGAAAAAATAGTAAAATTACATTAAAATATTATGAGTCAATATAGGAATAGAAAATTCATGAGTTTATTGAGTGATGTATTATATGATTTTATCACCATAAATATAATTATAAAAAATATTGATAATCAATGATATTGTAATATAAAATCACTACGACATTTGTTAAATTGAATCATAATACCAATGACATAATAACATAAAATGGATCATAATATATCATGTGGATAAAAAATTACTTATATTACATGTCATATGGGTTATATGTATGCCTCGTAAAATAAAATAGGTCCATAATATAAGATACGTGTTATAGAAGGAAAATTGAGAATAAAATCCCCAACCTTAAGTCTTAACTACTTTCATACACATTAAAACCTCAATAATAATTAATATATGTTTATTATAAATATACTACAGAAAAATATTCACATATATAATATGATAAATTTTATTCTTTTGAGTTTTATTATCTATTTATTAATAAATATTTATTAAAGTTATGGTTTGGGTAATAACTACATTGTTTTTTGTACATGTTCTGATTTTTTATCACAGGTCCTCTTATATTGATCTTGATTTCATCATCTCTATAATATCAAACATGATATAAATATAATATATATAGTATATATATATTTTTAGATTAATTGATAAATTTTTTTGATATAAAATTAAATAAACCATTCATGGTGGTGGTAGGTTGTACCTACGCATGATCACTGTTTCTATTTTCTCATCAAATTGAATAAATAAAAGTTAAATAATATATTATCATTACAGATTAATTTATCTCAGAACATAAATATTCAAGTTGGTGTGTATCCTAATTATCTCTAGTTTAATCACATGGCTTCGACCTAATGTGAAGTTCTCGTATGGATATGGAGGAAATAAGGGAATCTGGTTATATTTAAAAGCTCAAAGCCCTCTTTTTCAGAGAAAAATGCTAGTCTGTATAGTGAGTAGAAACACTGCCACCCAGTACACATGGTTAGTTTAAATCATCTGGGGAATTTCTGTTCACAGTAGAGGGTATATTGTTTTTTCATATCATGTGATGCTTGTCATGCATCTGTGCAAGTGCTATAGATTGGCCAATAGAGGATAAATTGATTGTTAGCACACTATTTGTTTAGATGTGTTCTAGGAAAGTGCAAGGGGTGTTCAATGATAGTGGTGGGTTCATGGTTAGTGAACAGTTTGGACAACTGAGTGGACAAAACATATGAACTGGATTTTCAATGGGAAATTTCCATTTTCCCCTAATTAATTTTTTCTCTAACCCTCCTCTTTATTTCTTTCTACAGTGAATAGAAGGTATTATTATCCTACACTGAGATATTATTCATGCCTTTGAGATATATTTTTATCCTGTATCATCACCTATACTATTATTTGATATCCATTCATATTGTTAGATAGCTACCAGTGATTCCTTCATTCCTTAGTCTCCATTCACAGCATTCCTTAATATCGTTGATGATATTTTAGTATAGGATAAAATGACAAATTTTTAGTTTTTTTATCTTTTATTTCCTTTTCTTATGATCTCAACTAAAGTATAGGCTGACATTGGATGAGTGTTCATATATGGTCAGAAGATAGGTGGTTTCACCTTTCACTTAAAATACTTTCTATTTATATCTTGTTGGCATTATTCTTCTCACTAAAAATTTTGGATGATTTTTCCAAAATTAATCGAACCATGAGTTAAATGATATATTCATTCCCATGACGTTGAGTTACACTATTATATAATCATAGATTCTATCAACCTCAACCTAAACATCCGATTAGGTGGGTTCCTCAATTTTTAGAGTGATTATACTGACCTTGGGTTGATCTGGTCTCATTTTCGTATTCAAAGATTAAATATGGTAACTAAGATAATTTTTTATGTTTTTTAACACTATATAGAACCTTTTTATTTATATATTAAAACTATAAAATTGGTAATCCATTGGATTACAAGATATTGTGATGGATTTAATGAAATTATAAATTAATTTTTTTATAAAATACATACTGAATTTGTTATGAAGCATTTCAAATTTATACTCATTGGATCTGGTAGCCTATTAGGTTATTGGAGAAATTTCAGCTCCTTAGAACCTATTTACTAGAAAAGATTCCATGGCTTGGTTATTTTTACTCATGGGATATGAAAACATATTTGGTTTCCATAGACATTTTTACTTCTTACTCCCATGTAATTTAGATTATCTTGATACCTTGTAAATTTCAACACCATTGATGATATTTAATAATCTAATTAGAAAATGTTGGAAATTTATACCCCTTATAACTAAGCCATTAGGATACCTTGTAAATTTATACTCCTAGAATCCTATTTAATTGTTTACTTAGATAAATTATATTTTATGGACATTTTCAATCTTTGGATCAGAGACTATATATGTCTGATACATGATTACATTCCATATTCCATTTTTGATGAGGCTTTTTATAAATTTTAGATTTCCCTTCTGATATAGTTTCCTGATATCATTAAGACATGATAGAACGGACATTATCAAATCTTTTTTATTACTCACACTCCTATTATATTTTTACACTGATTTAGTAAATATTCAAATGTTGGACTTTTTATAGTCACCGTGGTTGGTGGCATAATGAGAGTTTTCTCACACCCTATTTAAGCTGACTTTGGGGACTTAAACATATTTTTAGGATTTAAATAGAGGATGAGGAAAAATAAAACATTCTGATGCTTGATTTATTATTGAATAGTATTCAGACAACATATGACTTGTCTATGGATACTTATTTAATCTTGAGGTAGTTTATTTTTTTATATTTGTACTTTAAATACATATACTATACTAGAATTATTCCTTTTTCATAGCTTATCGTGATAATAATTATTTATGACACTACTGGATGAGATTTCATGGATATTTATATGATGTATGTTTTTTCATAAGCTATCTAGTTTTTTTATATTCCTAAACAATTGATTGATATGATTATACCAATGTTTTATACTCTCACCATGATGGTTTAATATCCCCTCTATTCTGTCATGGACCCTTCCTTCTAGTTGGTAGCCTGTGGGGTATGTGAAGGCACAGTTGAGGCTATATATCCTAGCATGATCCGTTTCTGTTGAGAAAATGGTTCCCAACCTTCATGATTTTTATTTCGTATATATATTTATATTTATATGTATATCTTATATGTTAAATAAACCCAACCATATCACCTTTAGTGTATATCATGAAAAATCACCTAAGTACACAAAATCAATGTTATCGTGTAACCTAAAAATAATGATTACGAATGTACATGTTATATAAATATTTTAAAAGTATAATAACATAATAAATATGATATATAAATAATAAATTAACCATTGTGTCTATCCTTGACATGCGGTGATTGTAAATTGAATTATATCAATTTGTGAGGTAGTAGTTTTTCGTGTACAAGATTGCTGATTTCGTAACCCATTTGATGGATGAGGAAACTATTTTAAATACCCACCATAACATAAAAACATATTTTTATGTAGAATATTTTGATTTTATTTAATATTAATGGTATAATAAGAATTGAAAATTATGGGGGAATGAATAAAAAATGATTCTGGATGACTTTTACCTCCCATTTGGTTATCCCCCTTAGGTTAAAAAAACAAAGTTCCTAGGTTGAATTTTTTACAATATAAGGATTATATGATATATATTGGGATGTAGGGAAGTGAATTTGTTATGGAATGTCCATGAAAGGGGTTTTATAGTGTTATGAACAGAAGAGAGTGGGTGACCTTTTATATGTGTTATGAGTGACAATCTTGTAATTTTTTGAAATAAAAATGAAAACCCATGTTTTTCAGTTGAAACAAGCGTAAAAAATGAATCAAATTCTTTTTATACACTATAAGGCAAATTTATTCTCAGAAAATTGATTTTAGACTTTTTTGGTTATTTTGAACCATATTTTTTTAGTTTAACCAATGGTAAAATTGTTTTTACTAAAACCATAGTAAATAAGTTTGGTTATTTTTATAATTAATTTTAGTAAAAAATGATTTTTATTCTATTAGATAATATAAATTTTAATAATTAAAGGTTTATAATAAAATATTCTATATTACATTCACTAAAGGTGAAAATTTTAATTTAAAATTAGAAACTCTGATGTAATTATAAATTTGGGGATCAAATAATAAATGTTCAAACATGTAAAATGGTTTACATAAACAATATATATAATATTAAAAAAATGATATAAATTTGAATAATGGATGTATAATTGAACTAATATTACTTTAAAAATAATTCAAATATAATATAACATTTTAAATTAATTATATGAAATGGAAACCTTCGTTTAAAATTAATTAGCATTCACTATTCAAAAAAAATTATACTTTAGGAAAATTACCTAAAATATTCCCTATGATAATTATTTCAAGGGGATTTCAAAAATGAAGTTATTTTATCACATAAATATTTTAAAAGAGGTAATTTATTTAAATATTTTTCACATAAATAAATAAAATAATTTTTTTTAAGATAATTTTTTTGAAAAATATAAATATATTACCAAAAAATTAATTACTTTTTTAGTAATAGATATTATTTATATAAATACATTATAATTAATGTTTAAAAATTAATTAGTAAAATTGATATATCTTTGTTTAATAGGTATGTTATTATTATTTTTTTGTAAACAACTATATTAATAATATGTAGTGGTTTTGTCAAAACACCGAGTCATGTGTGAAACATGATATGACTATGGTGTGTATTGTGTGAGAATAACATAGTGTTTTAGGTAATACAATAAATACCCATGTCATTTTTAGAACTTCATTAATCATTTTTTAGTAGAAACACAATTTTGAAATGAGATGTAATTTATTCTAGTAAAATAATTCATAACAACTTAGGGGGTTACAACTACCATTATTATTCTTTTATTAAATCAATTATTTCTCATGTCACCATAGTAAAAAAATTATGATTTACTTGAGATATCTAGTTATTTAATTATATTAGTTATAGGTATTGATTATTATTGGATACATATAATCAATAAAGTTTTCTTTACTTCACTTTCTATGGAGAAAATTGGTAATTTGTTTGTTTTTAACAAATCTCATAAACAACAATTAAAAAAACTACCAATTAATGGTTATTTAAGTAATTACATTGAATTTAATTATAGATTCAGAATAAAATATAAATTTATAAATAATTAATGTATCCAAAATATTTATCATTTAGAGTAGTAGTTATCTATATAAATTGTACTTTATTTTTATTCATTTTGATATATATTTTATTTTATTTATAGTTTGTTATTTTATAAAATAATGACCTATTCTCATATTAATATTATTAATTTAATTTATAAAATTAATATGTTATAAATATATATTAATTATTGACATGCTGATAATGAAAAAAATATCGAACACTTTGAGTGAAGAATTGTGGTAACCGACTATATATTATACCAATGGGCATAATATTTTTTATTAAAAAGGTCCTCATGACATTAATTTATCAATTTGATTATATTATAGGGATATTCTATTGACTCTTTTTTCCTAAACATGTTTTAACTTTATCATTATTTTTTCAATTTTTAATTCTTATATTATTCCATTAATTTCGTTTCTTCTTTTAATAATGTTGTTGTTTATGTGTGATATATTCTATTTATTAATTGATAAAAATAATTTTTAAGTATTTTCATAAAGTGTATAAGCTATTTTAAAAAATATATATATATCTCAAATCCAAAATCCTGACCACTGTTCTATAAAACTAGTGGATCCTAAGTAACATGAATTTTAATGGAAACATAGACCATAATATATGTTAGTATTCCAATGTGTATGGGTGAAAGGATTATACTTCAACATTTATTTTAGTTCACAAATACATCACACAACCCATAACATCATGATGATGAGTATGGGAACACAATTTAGTTTGACTTATCATTTTACATATACATAAAGAACTAATCAAGAATAGAGGTGTTCAAGGATAATATGATTTTCATAATTTCCACCGGCTAATATATCATGGAGTGATGTCCTCACCCTAAATAAGAATATGATTTAATTCCAATGGTATTTTAAAAATTAATATATCACAACGGTTGAATATTACATAAATAACTATACAATCCCTAGAATTTATAAAGACCTCACAAAGGTTTTATAATGATATTTTATGATTTAGGTTTGAAATATATATGGAGGTTACTTGAGTATTAAATAATTTCAATTTTTTATCAATCTAAATTGATTAAAAATAATATTAATATTTAATTTATAGATTCAACACTGTAATTAAAATTTTATGATGATATGGATGATGAATAAACCTAACATAGGGTGGTCGTGATAAATTTATAAGATTTTCCAATGGGATGTAATGAAGAGGAAGGTCCCCTGAAAGAATAGTTAAAGGTAGGAAACCATTCTTTTTATTCCATGTTATTTTATTTTTCAGTTTTTGATTGTCAAAATAAATAATTTTTTTATACTATATATAAGACCAGGTTATTTCACGGCCTAAATTTTGAAGATAATTATGAATAAGATACCACAATAGAAGAGGTGATCACTTTTTATGAAAATGCATTACATTTAATGAATCCACTACATTGTCATCACTAATTTGAGGATTAAATAGAAAAATATGTAAGAAATTAAATTGACTACACTTTTATTATAATCATGAGATTCCCAAAGAATTACATACATAAATATTACACATTGTTACAGGATTATTCATTACATATTATCATAAACCATTCCACAAAACATATTGGTTTACTGTCTTTGAAGACGTGATAAATTATGAAAATATCAATGAATCATTTTTAAATATGTTTTCCAAATATTCATCTCACATGACACACATTTTTGAAATTTAAACAGAATAATATTCTTCATAAATTGGAGAAAAGAAACATAAGATATGGTGGTATGAGATGTTAATAATGGAGTGAAAATATTACATGTTCATCTAAGATAATTCAATATAATAAGATGAGAATATGATAATGAGAAACTATTGAAGGACCATATGCATAATATAAGAATATCATACCTAATAAAAGATATATTTGAAGACATGAATCATGGAATTAGGATTTTGGAATAACATAATACATTAATCATATGGGTATGGAAACAATAGTCAATAGTCATAGGATATGTTTACATAGCAATGTTAGGGTGAATAAAATAAGATTTTATCGTATACATAATCATATAAATTATAAACTATATGAATATTAATGATAAATAATTTCATATCATATGCAATAGGGTAACCAACTATCTAAAACATGGAGGAATTTGGATAAAGAGTCATTTTCCTTCATTATATGAAGAGATAATAAATGCTACCCACTACATTAGAGGGATATTCATAACCTCATCACTGAACTCGAGGGCCTAATTCTAAAAAAATAATTTTAAAAATTAAATTTGAAACCATGTGAGAAGAAATAGATTTAGCATTTTAGAACATTATATTATAATGTGTCGTACAAGAAAAAAAATCATAGAATATTTTGGTTTGTTTTCTACGAGTACCAGCTACATATAAATATTATATTATGAAATATGTTAACATTTCTACATAGTCAAACCATACTAGACTTCATTATAGACTTCTCTTAGGATACAATCATCTCCAAAACATTATTAAAAAAATATTATAAATGGGTCAAATTAGTTGAACAATAAGGGTAAACATAGATTATTATAACTAAATATCATATGTAAAAATATGATGAGCATGTGGGTATAATAATGATAAAAAATAAAATTAACTGAAAAAATGGTTGAACATGAATCATGGTATACGGTAAATGTTTGAATAAAAATATTGTGGAAACAATCATCATTAAACATGATACTTGAGAGTATAATATCAATATATATTAAAAATGTTCCATAAACATTTGAATAGGAAACACTACATTCATGAGGCACCCTATGATGGAACAATATATTAATACATAGAATATTTTAAATATTTTGCAAGTAGTAGTATAAGGAATATTATATTCATGAGACACACCATTAGTTTTGACGTTTGAGTGCATGTAGAGCGTACTCATGAATACTTAACTCATCAAATATAAAAATTTTACTGATGAATTCTATGTTGATATAGGACCTCACTGATAATTCTTCTATAATTATATATTTTATATGAAATCAATCATTAATCATATCATAATGAACCCATGGAGGGAAAATTCTGTTTTCATCAAATCCTTAAAAGATCCCTTGTAAATAAAATTAGTTTTAAATAATTTTCAATTTGATTCACATTAGAAAATCATTCACATTTAATAAATAATAATATCATGATAAACCCATGTAATTTAAATTGGTATCCAATGATATTTATTAATTTTATTGGAGAATACACATTAATCTGGATAATAAAAAAATAAGAAATTTACCACATAAAGATAAATATAATATAGTTATGTCAATAATTTCTATAAAACATCAATATATTATATATTTTTGAATTCCATTCAATTATAGAAATAAAATATATTGTGTTCACAAGGAATAGTAATTTTATGTAATGACATTAATATTCATGGAGGATGGATAATCAAGAGTAAATGTAGTTATAAATAATATATTTTATAGAATAGATCATTACCTAAGACGTCTTTTAAAACATGGTGGATGATATTATTTGATGAATATACATGATCAATAATAAGATATATCAATAGACAATGCATTATATAAAATAACAATTTAATGATTATTTGTGAAATTGTTATGGAAAAAATAAATATCAATGAACATTTAAAATTTTTGTAAACAGACTATTTTATAAATGTAGAGGAAAAATAATTTACTCTAGAAATAAAAAACATTTTCATTGAATTATTCACATAAAAAAATATTTAATAGAATCATATTCACACAAAATAAAACATAAAATTTTATTTTGGGAATTTTATTATCATTTTCACAAAAAGATGACCTTATAGGTCCTTTATTTTTTTAATTCGAAAAATGTGAAGTGAAGTGTGTTGAAAACATTTAATTTTAAAAAATTATAAAGTAAAAATTTTTTATTTAAAAGAAATAAATGATATCATAGTAATTTTTATTTGGAAGTAAATCAATTATATGTTAAATGATAGATTTTTAAAAAAAAAATAGAATATCAATTTTAAAAATAGACATCATAAATATAGAAAAAAATCATTATTATTAAAAGAGATAATGAAAAATATATAGGTATTCTAGGATAAATCATAGATATTTTTTAAATACAATGTAATTATTAAAGGGAATATAAAATAATTGTATACATGGGAAATAATTATTAAAGGGGTGGAGAATTATTCTGAATGTTTATATACCCTTTAGGGATCCAATTTAATCAAAGTGAAATATATGATATAAAAGGACATTCATACTAGAATGGGAGAGGCATTACCATGTAATATAATCTTAATTTGAGATAATGTAATATGGGAAGGAACATGTTCAAGAGGAAATATTGTATGTTAATGGATGGATTTTAGTAATGATAAAAACTATCAACCTTAGTTCCTTTGAATCAAAATACATTCAAATAAAGAACATGATATAGAACATAAAGCATCATGATTTCTATTATTATGTTAAGATAAATTTAATAAGATATAATAATACTAGATTAAAAATATCTTGGTGTACAAAATGGAATTTCTACTAAAGAATTAAAATTTATAAAATAACCCCTCACATTATTCAATATTTGTTTCACCCATGAACATAAAAACATTAATAATTAAATTAAGAAAATTAAACAGATTCCTATGATCCCTATTAATCTATAATTTATTTATTATTGACCATTAATTATTATTGTATATTTATTTATTTTAGTGTTTTTGATTAATTTTGGTTGAATATTAAATTTTTGATGACTTATTCTTATAAATTTAGCAATCGAAGATGCCATTTTATTAATAGGTTATATTTTAAATATTAAATTTACAGAACCATACAATATTTGTATTTTTTTTAATATATTATAATAATATTAGTATTTATTTTCCCATATTTATCCACAAAATAGTTTTATAGTGTTGTTTCAGTAGGTTATTAAAAAAACCAAAACATGAAAACACTATATAACTATTGGTGAGTGTGGTTTAGGATGTCAACACAATAATTATAATTTAAAATTAATTATATTTTTTATATTTTTATCTTTTCAGGGAATCATAATTTATGTGGATTTATTAATTAATTAAAATTAGGATGAATAAAAAAATGTTAATTCATGGAGGTGATATTCAATAAAACAAACTATTATTGTTCTTTTGTCAAAATTAGTAAGAAATGAATAAAAAATATTTTTTCTATAAATATACTTGAATTTTAGATTAATAATGACACAAAGTTTATTATATGTACATTAATAAGGTGTGTGTGTAAAAAAATAAAAAAAAATAATAATGATTATGTAATACACACTTTTCTACCATTCTCATAGAATTCTCCATTAAAATGATAAAATTATGCTAACTTATGTTGAAATAGGGATATTGGTATTGAATGTAATATCTAAAAAAATAACATTGGTAAGGTTTTAATGTAAAATGTTAATTTATTAAGTACATTTTTAACATTGGATGTGATCCCCATTTAACTTTTAAATGGGATCATGTTATATATATATAAACAATTTTTATAAAAAATATTGGTTTAACCATTATTAGTTCGTAATATTAATTAGAATTGATTAAAAATAAAATTATTTTAATTATAATTTTACAATTTATAAAACATCATAATAGTTTCATTAATTCAAATAGATAAATTTAATTTATAAGATAATATGTATACAATAGAAATAATTGTTTTTAAATAATATCTTTTTCAATTATTATGGTCATTAAAAATAATTTTTCGAATCCCAAATTTTTGTCTAAGATTATATTTTAAAAATTAAAAAGTATTATCATGATGATATAAAAAAGAAAACATATTTTTAGATGTAATTTCCATAGTTGGTGAAAAATAAATTTGAGGATTATTAAACCACAATTATTATTTACATTAAAATGTCTTTTAATGTTTCCATAATGTTAATCATGAGTTTTATAAATGGATTTTTTTTGAAAATATTTATTAAATTTTTGAAAATTTTTTTTATAAAAAGATGGAATACAATAATTTTTTGTCATAAAACATATTGTATTGGAATAATTAGAATCGTTTGATATTCACATAAAAATAAAAATTTATAGAAAAATATGAAAAGTTAACCCCCATATTTTTGGATATATTAAATAATAAAATGAAGCTATATATATCATATTTTATATATTGAATTCATATATTAATTTTTTAAATAAAATAAAAAATTTAAATAAAACTACTTTTATTAGAAAATATCCCTTATGTGTTTTTAATATTATTTGATATAAGTATCATATTAATTAAAATTTAAAAATAAGTTCATATATTTAAATATAATATATTATTATCATAATTTATTTAAAAAAATTGAATTTATTTTATTAAGAAAAATTTCAAAATATTTAAAAATTAATATTATTTGATAAATATAATATTTTTAATAATTATTATTAATATTCTAAATATATGTATTTTAAATTGATTAATGTCCTTTTATTTACATGATATTTTATTGTTATTATATTTCAAATTATAATAATAATGTTATATTTAACATATCATTTTAGTTTAATGATTCATATGTTCATTGTTGTGTATGACACTCATTATTTTTTATAATATTCAATTGCGGGATCCAAAATCTTATACTGTTACATTCTATCCCTCATAAATGAATCACAAATTCAAAATTTTTAATTATTTTTTTGTTATTAGTGTATGTCAGGTATTTTAACCATATCTATCATTCGTGATATAACTTCTCACATATAATTTACCATACTCACAAAAACTATATCAAGTTATGTATTTCCCTAAAAAAATAATCATTCATAAAATAATATACTCAAGTATGTATGTACCCTAATCATATATTACAAATAATATACCAATAAAAATACATTCTAATATCTATGGCATAAACCACAAATGAATCATATATTCCTTTAAAAATAACTATATATCCATAAATTGTATTAACAACTAGTTCATAATGTTACACACTTTTTAAAGTATTCCAAAATAAAAAAAATGAAATAAAAAAAATAAAGGATTCATATATCAAGATATATTAGTATTTAATAAAAGTATGATATTGTGATATAGTATCCCAACCAAAATTCATCCATACATATCTATGTCATCTAAAATCGATTATTTATAATAATATAAATAACAAAATGCGTTTATTTATTAAATCATGAACAACATAAATTAATAAAACAAGATAAATAACTTTATCATTTAGATTCTGTTAAGTAAATAAATTAAAATTACATGAATACAAAAAATATTAGAAACCCATGTATAATAAATGGGTATCCAATGACATATAGTTACATTCAAGGTTAACACACTTCAACCAAGATAGTAAAGAATATAATATTTATACCATATAGATAATCCACTATAAAATTAATTCTATAATTTAACTAATAAAAATGATTTATGATATATTGGTACACCCCTATCAATAATAGTAAAGAAACATAGAGTGTAAGTAATTTAAATTCATTGGAATAAACATTATGCATCATCAAAGTGGTTCATTAGAAAGAAAAAAAAAGTATTTGTGGATCATATATTTGATAGAAAATAACATTTAATACACTATCTAGAGAAAGAAGATGAAGTAAAAAAATTTAAATAACATCCTTGATCGATAAAATGATATATCAAATTACAATGAATTTCATGAAAAAGTGGTTTTAATAGTCTTATAAAAATCAAATTCCAAATAAGAAATATAATTGATCAATTGAAAATAATTTTAATATAATTTTATTTTTAAACTAGGGGAAAGATATTTTTTTTGAAACCTGGAACAATGGGGAAATATTTTCATATAAAATGATAAATATGTGAGAAGGTTGTTTTTACATGGAAGGAAAAATAAATTTTTATATGTAAAAACATTTAATAAAATAACATAAAAGATACGATGTTATTTGTCATTTCAAAAGAAATTCCCAAAAGGATAATGTTAAATTGATAGTAAAAACACTTGTCAGAATAATATATATCCATAATAATTTATTGGAAAGACCTTTATATTATGATGGAAAATGTGTGATGGAAGATAAAATATTTGAAATAAAATCATAGAAAACCATTTAAAATATTTTAGAATATCTTAGTTGAGAACTCACACTGTAAAAGGAGTAACACAAATTATTTTTTAAAATAAAATAAAAAATAATATGTTGTTAACATGATATAAAACGAAATTCGGTTTGAAATTATAAAGGAGAACACTGAATGGAAGGAAAATATAAGCAAGGAGGGAAAAAATTCATTCAGGAGGGTGATAATTATTCAAAAATGTTATATACCATTTCAGAGTGAAATATTTTTAATGTTAAATATATAAAGTAATAAAAAAATTCACACAAAAATTTAAGAGTTTTTATAATTAAATAAGGCCATGTGGTTTTGAAAACCATACATATAATAAGGAAGCCCAATAGGAATAATTATAACTCCATGGAGGTATTTGTTTTATAAATAATACATAAAAACATAGTTCCATAAAATAGTATTCCATTTAATCAAAGAATTAGTTATGGAGCATCAGACCTAATGAATTAAATAAGTACGGTAGTAGAAATTAATTATTAATTTATTAGACTATATAATATATATCTTTAGGGATAAAAAGAAATATTTCTCATGAAGTTAAATTTGAAAAAAATAATAGGATAACATGTTACTAATTTCTCTCTGAATTGACCTAAAATTCTAAATAATAAAATTGAATTAATTAAATACCTTCATAAATTCCATTTCCATATTTATCTAATTCTACATTGTTCAATTGTTATCATATTATAACTATTTATTATATAGTATTTTCTTATTTATTCATTAAAATTGAATCAGTTCAACTTATTTGGGGAATTTTAATTATAATAAATTTTATTTTAATACTAGTATTAAAAAATAATATTAAATATATATATATAAATGAAACAATATATATTTTTATATTATCATACAATTAGATTAGTATTTCATTTATTTTATCCACCAATGATAGCGTATTATAATTTTTTTATTTAGGTGGTTAAACCAACACAAAAATGAAGAAGCTGTGTCTCGATGAGTGAGTGTTCTTAAATAAAAAAACATTATATTTACAAATTATTAATGATAATAATATTTTTTATATATTTTAAAAATCATATTTTTTGTGTTTTGGATAAATAATTAAATTCCGTATGAAGAGTGAAAATTTTTACCTTGTAAAGCTGGTAGTCTGCTCAACGTATAGTTAACATCCGTTTATTTTTCTATATTAATAATATTAAATAAAATAGAATTTGTATTTGAAAAGATCCATATAATTCAAGGAAATTGTTCTCTTAATTTTCTTGAGAATTTTACAAGAACGCAGTTTCTGAAGGCACCTAATTCCGAGGCCCAGTGTGCCTGGAATCTTTTTCCAAAATTTAGCTCGGGTGTGTTCAATGAATGAATGAGAGGATTCTTATAACTTTTGAACCGGTGCTCAGAATCGAATTCTGAGGGAACCAATGGAATCGCAGCGCTGGTAATTTCATAGAAACACCTTTTTCGGAGTTACGTTTTCTCAGGGGTGGTTTTTAATTTTTGAGGTTAAGTTAAGAAATAAAATAAAGTGGTGCGACAATTTATTTTATTTTACTTAAGGGGCCTAATCTAAGTTAAGAAGATTAGGTGGAACCCACAATATTCTACCCACTTGGTAGGATATTTTTGAGGTGGGTCCCACACAAGCCCCACTATTTCATTCCTTCTAAGTAACGCACCCGCAACCCCTTTTTTAAATGAGGTCAACTGTGCGTTTATTTTGGTTAAGAAACGCCTCATTAATTTGGGCGGTTTAATCGTTACAATTAATTCATGAATTAATTGTTCATTTCATTTCTTTTGAAATTCAAACGTTGGCATATGTGTAAATAAAATAAGATGACTCTTATTTTATTTTAGGTTGGATTTCTGGTTGTGGGAGCCTTTAGTAGAAAAAGAGATGCCTTGAGGAACTTCTTCGTTCTTCAATGAAGAATGCAAAGAACGCACGACCGCCAACGAAGAACGTCGACCTCCGACGGCAGATGACAGCAAGAGAAGCCTTCCTTAGAGACCACCTAACGCCAACGATGTTCCTTCCGTGACGCTTCTTCCACAGCGATCCTCTTCTTCCACGGTGATCCTTTTCTTCCGCAACAGTTAATTCTGCGATGAACGCCCATTCGACGACAACGTTGAGGTAGGGGTTATGGGTTTTAATTTAAGAAATCTTCTGTCATCTATCCTCATTCTTTGGGACCGCTTGATATCATTTAATGGGAGGGGGCCAGATAGCACAAACACGGCCGACCATCCTCCCTTATTATTGTTTGTTGTTGCAGTTCGAGGGAACGTAATGCGGTGCCGTCGCACCACGCCTGAACGAGCGGTATGGAATGCCCAGTGATGTCGTGCCATGAATTTGGGAATTGAAACAAGCCACGGCGCTGTCGCGCCGCACCGGAAGAAACCGAATACACCACAGCCAGAGCGGGGCCGCGGTGGAAGGGTGCGGCGCCAGCGCGCCGCGCTGGACGGACCAAGGCTGCGGCCGGTTCCGGGCTGCGGCGGAGCAGGGGAACCAGCGGCTGGTACCGGGCCGCTGGAAATAGAGCAGGGAGACCGGCCTTGCCGGTCCCGTGGCTGCAACAGCCGGCCGGCCGGGGCGGGCCGGCCGGACAAGGGAAAAGCCGTGGGTTACAAACCCCCGACCGACTGGCTAAGCGGCCCCATAATGGGGTCGCGGTTTCATCACGCGTGGGCAGCGCGCCCCCCACCTGCATCGCTCAGCCGTAACGGCTGATCCGCCCAGGCCGGGCCGACCGGGCCGGGCCAAGCCCAAGTGGGCCAGACCCGGACCCGGTTCGGGTCGCCCCGGTTCGTGCTGACCCAGGGGGGTTGGGCCGGGCCGGTTTGGGCCCATACCCCCCTGTTTTCGGACCTCTTCGGTCTTTTTCACATATCGTGGGATACATACCTCTGATCAACGCACCGTCAGCGGAATTTAGATCCTTGGATCGAGACGATCGTTTCTATATATTACACTCAATGTTTCATAACACTTTGGGTTCGACCGGGTTGGTTCGCACACGAAACCAACCGGGCCCTCGGAGTGGAAACACTTATAACTTGAGTTCCGGACATTCGATTGACGTGCCATCAACTTTGTTAGATTCCTCTTAGTGATACGGACCTTTTGTCTTAATATGCTCGAGGCTTGGATGCATGTGGAGTACAGTCGGGTTGGTTTTGACTTAAAAACAAACTGGGCCCCTGGGACGAAAAAGCCAATAACTTCCAGACCGGGCGTCCAATTGACGCGCCGTCTGTGATGTTGTGTTACTGTTGGCGATACGGAACTTTTGGATACATCAACTCCGGACATTGTGTCATTTGATGTATCAGCCCTTCGGCTCGTGGAGCGGACCCTTGGAAACTAGCTTACTATGTGTGGGAACCCTAGAGCTGGCTGCGACTGCAATGACGCCGACGACTGTACAGAGATCCTCAGTGGATTCGACGACGACGACTACAACACTCAGCAATCCTACATGGATCAGTGCTACATATACTGTGTGGGTCTGATCCAGTGTGGGTCATTGCGGGGGTCAGTTACCTATCGATCCAGTGTGGGTCAGATCCATTGTGGGTCATTGCGGGGGTTAGTTACCTATCGATCCAGTGTGGGTCAGATCCATTGTGGGTCATTGTTGGGGTTAGTTATCTATCGATCCTGTGTGGGTCAGATCCTTTTTCGGTCATTGCGGGGGTTAGTACCTATCGATCCTTTGTGGTTCCGACAACTTAGATGAATTAGTGGCTATATATGACCATCTTTATCGTCATACGAAGAAGTATACCTGTTTGAGATGAAACCTGTTTTTCTTTCCTATGTGGATTGTGTTTTGCAATCCTATGTGGATTGCGTTTTTCTTCTTGTGTGGACTGAGTTGTATTTGGGCTCGGATGTTTGAGCTGTACTGGGAATTGATGACTCATGTATACGTATGGGTATATATCTAAGTAGTGTTAGTTGTTACTTCATGATTGTTTTTTTCCTTTGTGGATTATCCTTTGTGGATTCTGAGAGACCTACGGGAGTCTCGGGGTCCCTACTGAGTAGCTTATACTCACCCCTGCATGGGCTATGCCCGCACTACGTTGTGTTGGTTGCAGACGACGAAAATCGCTGATTGTTGTTGAGGCTTGCAGAGTAGGACGATACCTGGAGGTGGACCACTAGGCGTGACGTACTCAGAGCGGACGGCTGGACCCGAGGATCTGTGGAGGCCATCTGTACCCACACTTCACGTGGGACTTCCAGTGGATGGCTCGAGGCTACGACTTTACTATTCAGTTGTTGTTATACCTTTCCAGTTGTACTTTAATTTCAGTTTGGGTTTGTATTCTGGCCCACTTTCTCTTCCGCACTTACTTTTGTATCAGTTTTTACTTAGTGTTTTCTTCTACTGCTTGCCAGCTATGTGGTGTTTTTTTACATTACAAAGTTAATGTATTCCATTTTTACCAGGAATTACGCCTTGGTTCTAGTCTCCAGCCCCTGGCCTATGGAAGGCGGGCTTGGTGTAGTCACGGCACGGGCCCCGAGGACGGGTCTTGACAAATTGGTATCAATGGGGTTCAGTTTTACCGCAGAACTCAGGACTCTAATCTTTTTCTATGTGAAGTAATAGTGTTAAGAGTATTATGTGTGGTTATTAGTCCAGGGATTCCAGTGTTGGTGCGGCGGCTGACACATCCGTACACCAGGACCCTGACTTCTGATTTCCAACTTAATGCACGAAAACATTGATTGCATGTGTGTCCAATTTTTCATTGTGATTACTATATGTCAGCTCACCAGGTATACTATTTGACCATGTCACACCTTTTTCTTTTCAGGATGGCCCCACGACGGGAGCCATCTAGGGTTCTGAGAGTTGTGCGTGATGACAACCCACCGAGCGACGAGGCCTCGGTACATGGCCCTTTGACAGCAGAGGCACCGGTGGTACCTCTACCCGTCGAGCCACCGATGCTACCAGCCCCAGCTGCTGATGATGCACGTCACCTTAGTGCACTGCACGAGTTTCAGTGCTAGCGACCGCCTAGGATCCATGGGGAGAAGGACCCTCAGGCAGTCGAGGATTGGATGGAGGTAGTTGTATGAGTTTTCAGGTTAGTGAGGACACCAGTAGACCTCATGGTGATCCTCGCAGTGAGCCTCCTACACGCGGCAGCAGATAGATGGTGGAGCATGATGCTCCAGGTGCACGATGACACATCTCTTCTCCAGTCGGACTTTGAGAGCCTCTTCCGTTCGGAGTTCGTCCCAGCCACCCTCCATGCGGTGCACATCCAGGAGCTTCTACAGCTGCGGCAGGGCAGCTTGACGGTCACCCAGTACTCGGCGAGATTTACCGATCTCTCGCGCTACTCGACAGACATGGTACGTGAACCATTCTTTCGGACCTGAACCATTGACCAGGGATTGAGGCATCAGATTAGGGCAGCACTATTCTCCCTTAGCATTCCGACCCAGTAAGGATTGTTGGAGCGATCCCTTTTGATCAAGAGCTTTCGTGCTGAGCCTACTTCAGTAGCGAGGCCTACCGCGGGGCGGCACGTAGCAAAGTCTTCTGCAGCAGGCAGTCGACGGATGACTCATGGGTCCAGGCAGACTAGACACTCAGGCAGACGACCTCAGGACACTGGCTCAGCAGTGCGGGGCACACAGCGCGGAGCCAGTCTTTCGAGAGGCAGACGGTGCTACACATGCGGCGGGCAGGGCCACATGGCTCATGATTGCCCGACTCACCGTACTAAGGAGCATCAGATAGTTGAGGGACCACCCAGGCATAGGCAGAGGGTCAACCGTGTTGGTCCGTAGGGATCAGGCAGATTAGGCAGAGGAGCTGGCCGAGCAGCAGGTGGTGGGCGACGCTTTGAGGCTCTACCACCACCACCACCAGGAGGTCCACCACGATCACAGGGAGCTGACAGGCAAAGACAAGAACATCTCCAGGCAGCGGAGGCCTATGACCACAGCGTGCCCGAGATGATTCGAGGTACTATCTATGTCTATTCCACCCTTGCTTCAGATCTTATAGACACAGGAGCAAGTCATTCTTTCATAGCCGCTGCCGTTGTTCGGAGCTCAGAGATTCCGACATAGTCGTTAGCTCAATCCTTACAGCTAGAGACTCCTATTGGAGAAGACTCGACGATTATGCACTGGTTCCAGTAGTGTGAAATTACTCTAGGAGGCATGTGCTACGGCTGGGATCTTCTTCTAGCAGCGTCGAGGCCTTACGAAGACATCTTGGGAATGGATTGGTTATCAATATTCCATGCTCCGATTGACTGTATTAGGCACAAGGTGCGATGTGTACGCACCCACGGGACGAGGTTCACCTTCACCGGTGAGAAGGGAGCCTTCGCAGCACAGGACGGACTCCCACAGAGGAGAGGACATCCCATCACTCATCAGTTGGCTTGCCTCATCTTCCGAGCAGTTGACGTACAGAGTCCTAGTTTTCCTGCAGTGGTGGATCATTATGCGGACGTTTTCCCCGACGACGTTCCAGGACTACCTCCTCGCAAAGTGGGAGACTTTTATATTGAACTATACCCCAGGACAACCCCGATATCCACTCTAGCGCATTGGATGGACCCCACTGAGCTTTGAGAGCTACAAGTACAGTTGGCGGACTGGGAGGGAAAGTGATTCATCAGACCCAGTGTTTCACCATGGGCTTCCCAGATATTGTTAGCCAAGAAGGTGAAAGGGATCTTGCGACTTTTTGTCGACTACCGTCGCCTGAACCAGGTGACAATGAGGAACACGTATCCACTATCGAGGATTGATGACCTCTTCGATAAGCTCAAGGGAGCATAGTGGTTCTCAAAGATAGACCCCAGGTCAGGCTATCATTAGCTCAGAGTTCGGGACGAGGACGTGCAGAAGACGGCCTTCAGATGTTGATATGGCCACTATGAGTTCTTAGTTATGCCTTTCGGCATGACCAATGCTCTGGCAGTGTTCATGGTCCTCATTAATAGGATCATTCAACCATACCTCGATCGATTTGTCTTGGTCTTCATCGACGACATTTTGATATACTCGACGACTGAGGAGGAGCACGCCTACCACATACGGGTTGTACAAGACACACTCTGAGAGCACCAGCTTTATAGTAAGCTGTCAAAGTGTCAGTTCTAGATACGTGAGGTCCACTTCTTGGGACACGTCATATCTGAGGCCGCAGTTGCAGTAGATCCTGCGAAGATCGAGGCAGTGCTAGCTTGGGAGCCACCCATGAGCGTGACGGAGGTGCGGAGTTTCTTGGGACTAGCTGGATACTACCAGAGATTTGTGCCAGACTTCTCCAGAGTTGCGGCACCACTCTCAGGTTTGAAGAAGAAGGGGAAACCCATTGTGTGGTTAGACAGTTGTCAGCAGAGCTTCCAGAATCCAAGACAGAGATTGACCAGCACACCTATCTTGAATTTGCCGGATGAGGGAGTAGGGTACGTAGTCTTCTACGATGCATCAAGGACCGGACTCGGGTTTGTCCGGATGCAGAAGTGGGCAGTGATCTCCTATGGATCACGTCAGTTGAGGCCGCATGAGCAGAACTACGCTACCCATGACCTGGAGTTAGCAGCAGTGGTCTTCTCTCTGAAGACATGGCGACACTATCTGATGGGCGAGCGCTTTATAGTCTATTCTGACCATCAGAGTCTCAGGTACATCTTCTCTCATAAGGACATGAACCTGAGATAGTGGCGATGGATCGAGTTTCTCCAAGACTATGACTTTGAGATAGTCTATACTACTGGGAAGGGGAACGTAGTAGCAGATGCTCTCAGTATGAGGACGGGCATTTAGCTACCTGAGGAGGCGACAGAGCAGCTAGCCACTTTGCAGATATCCTTCGTGGATAGAGATGGAGCAGAATTCCTTTAGTCACTCATAGTCACTCCTCCACTACTGCAGCAGGTCAGAGAGGCACACCGTGGGGACGCTGACTGTGAGACGCAGCGTGCACAGATATCCTCAGGATAGGAAGCTAATGGATTCTCCGTAGGAGGAGAGAACGACGTCCTTTTCAGAGGACGTACCGTGGTACCAGTTGCCTTGCAGGAGGAGGTGCTGAGAGAGTTTCACACTTCCCCTTTGGCGATACATCCTGGAGTGGAGAAGATATACCAGGATCTCAGACGACAGCACTGGTAGCCGGGCATGAAGAAGGTTGTGGCAGAGTTCGTTTCTCGATGCCTCACCTGCCAGCAGGTGAAGGCAGAGCACCAGGTACAAGCAGGCATGGTACAACCCATATAGGTCCCTGAGTGGATGTGGGATGGCATATCTATGGACTTCGTGACTAGACTTCCAAGAACTTCCAGAGGTCATGACTCTGTTAGGGTGATTGTCTACCGACTCACCAAGTCGGCACACTTCTTACCCATCAGAGAGCAGGGATCAGTGGAGATCATGAGACGTCTCTACGTTCAGGAGATTGTGAGGCTTCCTGGTGTTCCATCATCTTTCGTCTCCGATCGAGATGCTCTCTTTTCATCCCGACTTTGGAAGGGGTTGTAGGAGGTGTTAGGGACGCATCTACGTCTGAGCACTGCCTTTCACCCTCAGACGGATGTTCAAAAGGAGAGGACCATTCAGACTCTCGAGGACATGCTCCGCGCATGTGTCCTCAACTTTGGTCATAGCTGGGAGGACCACCTACCCTTGGTGGAGTTCCCGTACAACAACAGCTACCACTCCACCATCGGGATGACACCATACGAGGTGTTGTACGTCTGACCTTGGAGATCTTCTTTGTGATGGACAAACCCTGGGGAGCCAGCACTTGTGGGACTGGAGATGGTCCAAGCCACGACAGATAAGGTCTAGGTCATCCAGGAGCGGATGAGGACATCTCAGAGCTGGTAGAAGTCTTATGCTAACAGGAGGCGGAGGCCACTAGAGTTCGAGGATGGCAACCATGTCTTCTTGAGGGTCTCACCTTGACGTGGATTACGGAGATTTGGCCTAGGCGGCAAGTTATCTCCTCACTTCATCAGACCGTTCCAGGTCCACAACAGGATTGGTGAGGTGGCTTATCGCCTGGCTCTACCACCTCAGTTGCACCGGGTGCACGATGTCTTCCACATATCTCACCTGAGGAGATACGTTCATTACATGACACATATCATTGACCATGGAGAGCTGGATGTTGATGATGGGTGCACATTTGTGGAGGTCCCGGTGGAGATTGAGGATCGAAAGGAGTGGGTCCTACATGGAAGGTCGATCCCCCTAGTGTGCATTAGATGGTAGCATGGGAACCTCTAGGAGACCACTTGGGAGTCGGAGGCTCCGATGCGTGCTCAGTACCCACATTTGTTTCCCTATTTTTTTATGTATCTTTACAGGGACATAAATCCCGGCGTTGGGAGTAATGTATAGACCCATAAAATTCAAGGAATGTTTTTTAATTTTCTTGAGAATTTTACAAGAACGTAGTTTCTGACGGCACCTAATTCCGAGGACTGGTGTGCCCAGAATATTTTTCTGAAGTTTAGCTCGGGTACGTTCAGTGAACGAACGAGCGGGTTTTTCTATCTTTTGAACCGGTGCTCGGAATCGAATTCTGAGGTCACCAATGGAATCACAGGTCCTGTAATTACTTAAAAACACCTTTTCCGGAATTGCGTTTTCTTGGGTGTGGTTTTTAATTTTTTAGGTTATGTTAAGAAATAGAATAATGTGGTGCGCCAATTTATTTTATTTTACTTAAACTGCTTAATCTAAGTTAAGCTGATAAGGTGGAACCCACAATATTTTACCCACATGGTAGGATATTTGTGAGGTGGGTCCTTCAGGAGCACCACCATTTCTTTCCTTCTAAGTAACGCACCCGCAATCCCTTTTTTTAAATGAGGTCGACCGTGCGTTTATTTTGGTTAAGAAACGCCTCATTAATTTGGGCGGTTTATTCATTACAATTAATTCTTGAATTAATTGTTCGTTTCATTTCTTTTGAAATTCAAACATTAGAATATGAGTTTATAAAATAAGATGACTCTTATTTTATTTTTTGAAGGATTTATTGTTGTGGGATCCTTTGGGAGAAAAAGAGAAACCTTGAGGAACTTCTTCGTTCTTCAACGAAGAACGCGAATAACGCAACGCTGCCAACGAAGAATGCCGACCTTCAATGGCGGACGGCGGCAAGAGAAGCCTTCCTCGGAGACCACCTAACACAAATGACGTTCCTTCCATGATGCTTCTTCCGCGTCGATCATCTTCTTTCACGGCGATCCATTTTTTCCGCGACGGTTAATTCCGGGACGAACACTCGTTCGACAAAAACGTTGAGGTAGGGGTTATTTTTTTAAATTTAAGAAATCTTTCGTCTTCTATCCTCATTCATTGGGACCACTTAATATCATTTAACGGGAGGGTTCCAGACCGCACAATCACGGCCAAACCTCCTCCCTTATTATTGTTTGTTGTTGTGGTTCTAGGGAATGTAACGCGGTGCCGTCGCACCGCGTGGGAACAAGCGGTAAGGAATGCGCGGTGACGTCACGCCACAAATTTGAGAATTGAAGCAAGCCACGACACCGTCGCGCCATGCTGGAAGAAACGTAAGATAGTACAGCCGGAGCGGGGCCACGGCGGAAGGGCGCGGAACCGTCGTGCCGCGCCAGACGGACCAAGGCCGTGGCCGGTTCCGGGCCGCGGCGGAGCGTGGGAATCGTCGGTCGGTACCGGGCCGCCGGCGATGGAGCAGGGGGACCGACCATGCCGGTCCCGTGGCGGGAACAGCCAGCCGGCCGGGGCGGGCTAGCCGTACAAGGGAAATGTTTGGGGTTACAAACCCCGGCTGGCCAGCTGAGCAGCCCCATAAAGGGGTCGCAGTTTCTTCACATGGGGGCAGTGCGCCCCCCGCCCGCATCGCTCGGCTGTAACGGCCGAGCCGGCTCGCCTGGCCACCCGGCCAACGCCAGCGCATCGTGTCGGGCCGCGCCAACCAGGCCGAGCCTCGCCCATGCGGGCCGGACCTAGACCAGGTTCGGGTCGACCCGGTTCGAGCCGACCCAGGGGGGTTGGGCCGGGCTGGTCTGGGCCCAGACCCCCCATTTTCGGACCTCTTTGGTCTTTTTCCCATATCATGGGCTACAGACCTCTGATCAACGTACCGTCAGCTTCAATGCGATCCTTGGATCGAGACGGTTGTTTCAATATATTACAGTAAAGGTTTCGGAGAACATTGAGTTCGGCCGGGTTGGTTCGAACACGAAACCAACCGAGCCCTCGTAGCGGAAACTCTTATAACTTGAGTTCCGGATGTCTGATTGACGTGCCGTCAACTTTGTTAGATTCCTCTTAGTTAGACTGACCTTTTGGCTTACTCTTCTTGAGGTTTGGACGCAGGTGGAGTACGATCGGGTTGGTTTTGACTTAAAAACCAACCGGGCCCCTGGGACGAACAAGCCAATAACTTCCAGACCGGGCGTCTGATTGACGCACCGTCTGTGACGTTGAGTTCTTATTGGTGATACAGAACTTTTGGATACATCAACTCCAGAATTTGTGTCAGTTGATGTATCACACCTTCTGCTCATGGATCGGACCCTCCGAAATGATCTTTCTGTGTGCGGGAACCCTAGAGATGGCTGCGACTGCGATGGTGACGACGACTGTATAGAGATCCGTAGTGGATTCGACGACGACGACTACAACACTCAGAGATCCTACGTGGATCAGTGCTACAAATCCTATGTGGGTCCGATCCTGTGTGGGTCATTGTGGGGGTTTGTTACCTATCGAACCTGTGTGGGTCAGATCCTTTGCGGGTCATTGTGGGGGTTAGTTACCTATCGATCTTGTGTGAGTCAGATCCTTTGTGGGTCATTGTGGGGGTTAGTTACCTATCAATCCTGTGTGGGTCAGATCATTTGTGGGTCATTGTGGGGGTTAGTACCTATCGATCCTTCGTGGGTTTGACGACTTAGATGAATCAATGGCTATATGTGATCATCTCTATCGTCATATGAAGAAGTATACCTGTGTGAGAAGAAATTTTTTTTGCTTTCCTATATGGATTGTGTTGTGTTATCCTGTGTGGATTACATTTTGCTTCCTGTGTGGAATGGGTTGTATTTGGGCTTGGATGTTGGAGCTATACTGGGAATTGATGACTCAGGTATAAGTATGGTCATATACCTAAGTAGTGTCAGTTGTTACTTTGTGATTGTGTATTTCCTTTGTGGATTATCCTTTGTGGATTCTGAGAGACCTACGAGAGTCTAGTGGTCCCTACTGAGTAGCTTATACTCACCCCTACATGGGCTATTCCCACACTACGTTGTGTTGGTTTCCGACGACGGACATCACTGATCGTGGTTGAGGCTTGCAGAGCAAGACGATACCTGGAGGTGGAACACTGTGCGGGATGTACTCGGAGAGAACGGCTGGACCCGAGGAGCTGTGGAGGCCATTTGTACCCACCCTTCAGGTGGGACTTCCAGTGGACGGTTTGAGGCTACAACATTACTTTTCAGTTGATGTTTTCCCTTTCCATTAGTACTTTACTTTCAGTTTGGGTTTGTATTCTGGCCCACTTTCTCTTCCGCACATACTTTTGTATCAGTTTTTACATAGTGTTTACTTCTACTGCTTGCTTGCTTTTTGGTGTTTGTTTACTTTACAAAGGCAATGCCTTCTCTCTTTTCCGATAATAACGCCTTGGTGCTAGTCACCAGCCCCTAGCCTATGGAAGGCGGGCTTGGGGTAGTCACGGCACGGGCCCCGCGGATGGGTCGTGACAGTATTAATATAATAACACATTGGTATAACAATGGTACATATATAGATTTATTATAATGGAAATGGAAGGTTCATAAGAGAAATATTAACAGGAAAAGGATAAGTATTTAATAATACTTACTTTGGTACCATGATATTTATTACAAATGTGTCTTTATAAATGAGGGGATTAAAATTACATTTTATAAAAATATATTTTTTATAATTCAAGTTAATTCTATGAGAGATAAATTATGATGTTTTTAAGGAAATTTATATCCTAATGTCTAACATTGCGAGAGTTGAAGTGATCATGTTTTATAAGCGGGGGAAATTGGTTTTTTGTGAAAACCCATAGTTTATCAAAATATAATGAAACTATCCATGGGTCAATTGTTCCAAATTGGATAAATAATTATTTTTGCGATGATTATGGGTCAATAAATCCTGAAACATGTATTTTTAATAAATTTTATAAACATGTTTTAAGTCATATAATCCTATAATTTTACATTTAATTATTTTTATTTTAATAGGGCTAAATAGTTGTTATCCAAGTATAATATATTTTAATAAATAATTTTTATAAAAAAACATAAATAATTTAGGTATGTGAAATATTAATTTATTTTCTATTTATTATAATCTATATTTTAAATAATTTTAAATTAAATTTCAAGATAAATCATTTTATATTTAGAAAACCATTTTTGTAGAAAAATGGGGTTTTAACCATTATGTTTTAAAAAGTTTACATATGATAATTTTAAAAGTAAATGTTTTTTAAATTAATAAATATGTTATTAAATATTATATTATTTTCATTTTTTTATTATATAATCGTTTAATTTAATAGAATAAAATTACAAAACATTAATAAAATAATTCATGAAAAATAACCTTCTCACTATTATCATGTTCATAAACCATCACATTACTAGTAATAGATTTAATCCTAAAAAGTATTTTTACCTTATTACAAAATATTATCATGGTTATATAAAATACAAGATCATATTTTTAAATCTAATTTCATTTAGCGATGAAATCTAATTGATATTAAGAGTAAATAAAAAAAATTGAGTTAAAAATTACTTATGTTTCTAAAACAATATTCATGAGTTTTATAAATTGAAAATTGAAAAATAATATTTTATTTTATTTCCATCTAATAAATTTTTATATAAAGTGCTCTTGAAATAATTTTAAAAATGAAATGTGATATAATGTAAAAAATTAGAATTTTTTTAACATAAAAGTAAATTATTTAATAAAAAAATATAATTATAACCATAATGATATTTTAGATTTATAAATACATTTTTTTAAAAAAAATTAATTTATAATATATATATATATATATATTAATAAGAAATATAATGAATAATGAAAAATATCATTTATTGAATAATATCATTTTGGTGTATCTATTTTATTTTCCACTAAAATTTAATTTAAATAATGTAAAATTTTTAATTCATTTATTGTACTATCATGAATTAATATAATAATATTTTAAAGGTATTGAATTAAATTTATTAGGGTTAAAAAGATAAATGACTAAAAATTATTATTTTAAACAACAAACATCATTAATATTAATTACTTTCCTTCTAGAAATATAAATTTTAAATTTATTAATATAACTATATTATCATGTTTTTTTATTTCTATTATATTATTATTAGTGACATGAATATAATACTTCACTGATTACTTTAGGTTAGTTTTGTGTGTGTTTATTATTACGCATGATAAATGTTTGCAGGGATAATATTAATTTCTTTAATCAAAAATATTTTGTCGATTAAAATTTATTAAAATGACCTAATATTTAATTATACTTATATATTTCATGTGAACATTAAAACATACATAATGTCATCAAATTATAGTTTACTCATTTGAGATAAACATGTTTTATAAATATCTACCCAAAATATTTTCATAGGACATCTAAAGAAACTCATTGGATGGTATCATTATAGCATAACCCCAATGGACCATATGAAATATTAAATTATGTTAAAATATATTGAAATAAAAATTTCAAGATAATTAATGATTACATTGAGAAATAATATGAAATACACATTAAATTTTTTATATCATTTATTTAATATTGAAATAATTGAAAAAAATGACATAGAAATGAGTTTAAAAAACTAAGAAAACATGGAAAGGAAGATTTAAGAATTGTGTAAAGAAACATGAATACAAAATGTACTTGTGAAGAATAAGAAAAAAATTGTTTAAAACATTTCCAAATAATGTGATGATAATGGAAAAGATCTAAAATAGAAAATAGTTTAAAATAAAACATTTATTATTTAAAATAAATTTTATTTTAATAAAATTTAAATTAAGAAATCATATAGTCACAATAAAGGACACTAAGAAAGTGATGAAAATTATACGGACATCAAACATAATGCACCAAGACTAAAAATAATTGATGTGGTTAGTCCTATTTTTGAGATATGTTTCAGCTCAATTATGACCCAAATATAGATAAAATGGGATTAATATAGGTAAAACACATTAAAAACCTCAATAGAATAAAATATATCTGATTTTAGAGAGATAAAACATTTAATTTCACTATATTTATGTTCTAACATTAACTAAATCAAAATTAAAATTACAATATTAGATAAACACTTTACTTTATACATAATTTCTATCAAGGCTGTTTAAAAAAATTAAAAATACCATTTGAAAATGTTATTCAAGAACAATATTTTTATCTATTTCCTTTTGTAATATTAAATTTTAATAATTAATTATATATATATTATCGAGATTCTGTTTATTTTCATTATCAAATGTCCAAAATGTTTATTTTTTATAAAATATTTTTTAAGGCAATGTACGTCGTTATTCAGTGATAAATTGTTCATCATGAAAAATAAATTAAAATATAATATAATCATCATGTTCTAATAATTTATTTATTCTTATCATAATAGGAAAAAAATTATGTGTATTTTTTCTAAGAAATAAATTCATGATGAGAATATTTTATGTAATTTACTGATAACAATACATTACTTTATATTGAAAAATTAGTTTCTATGTTAAATTTACTAATTTATAATAAGGACAAAAGTTTCTCCATAATATCATGTTTCCCTAAAATTAATGTCTTGATACTACTTGATGATGAATATGACGATATTGGCGTGTCATATTTCAAATAAGTGGTTAATCCCACCATGAAAAGAACACTGTATACAAGTGATTGAGTAAGATATTAAAGTTATATAATTTTATTATAATTTTTTTAGAACCATAATTAAGGTAATATAAAATCATTATAGTGGATAATGATATATTTAATGTATTTATATTAGAAGGAAATTCAAAAAACATGGAGAAGAATAAGGTTCCTCGATGAATTAACTACTAATCATCATATGTTCCATAAAATTAAAGGATTTATGCCACTTTATTTGATTTAATGATATCCAAAACCTTTGAATTATTTATGGTGAAAAATGAGTAGTAATTAAAGAGATAAAATATTGGGTTGATTTGTTGAATATGCATAGAGGAGTAGTCCCTCTATATGTGAATTATTCAGGGTATTTCCTAAAATACTAATTTTATATGATGTATTGTGGTCATTTTATAAATAAAGGAGACATAAAATGGAAAACAATGGATATTGTTCCTAAATGATGTCATCCATGAAAATTATATACAATTTTTTTATGATATTTTATATATTTTCAACTTAGTTTTGTCATTTTACCTCATTTTATGGTTACAATTGTAATTATGTTTTTTAGCTCATTAATATATTTTTTTACCGAGGACATTTCCATCATACTCAAATTGGGAATGATAATTTACAATTCTGAATCAATTTAATAAAATTAAATTTGTAAATAAAATAAATTTATCTTTAAATGTAAAACATAAAATATATTGAAAAATTGTTTTTATTGATAAATGAAATTTTAAACTATTAGTATTTTTAATAATATTACATATTATTTACCAATTAAATGATTTTTAATTCATTCATTTTATTATTTTAAAAATTTAACTAGAATAATAAATTAATACAGATTAATTTAATTTTTTATCATTAAAATAATCAACAGTTAATAAATAATTCTTTGAAAAATACCCCCTTTTAACATTAAATTACTTCTATCGCATCTAATGAAAATTAATTATTTATCCTATAACCATTAAATTATAAAAGTTCATTCAAATTTTAATTGGGTTTTTGATTTTACAAACTTATTAAATAAATATTTTTTTAAGACAAAAATATGATAATAATATTTTCTATTGAAAAATAAAATAATAAAACAATTTCATTTATTTTTTAATTCTAGAATTATTTATTATTTTTCAATTATATAACCTATAATTTATAACTAATAATTACAAAACATCATTTCACTAATTGGGTATATTTTTACCAATGACTATATATCCAACAACCATATTTCACATAGATATATACCCAAAAAAATATATTCAATTGTCATACTTAATTCGAATATATATCCTCAAGTACAACTCTATTATCATTCTATAGATTATTTACATCATTCTAAACATTCACGTTATATTTCTAATGTTTTTATTCATTTCTATTTAAATAATTAGATGTATGGTCATATTTGAAAACCATGGTTATAATGATTTAATGTTCATGGTATTTTTATTTACATGTGATATTTTCTAACAAATAGTTTTCTGAATTATTTTTCGTATTTTATTATCATATTGTCCTAATTTTTTCCTTTTAAAACAATAACTTATCTCAAGAAAATATTTCGTGGTTTATTTTAGTTCAGTATTTCATATATAGTAAGGCATTTAATATAGTTATCATATAATGGTAAATTTAAACTACAATTCTAGGATGTTACATTCTACCCCCATGAAAATAATTTTTTTCCTCAAAACTCCATTAATTTTACAAAAGTAAAGTGTGAAATTATACCACATTATATAATCAAGTTCTTATATTTTGACCTCAAACATTTTATGCCTCTAGATAATATTAAACGATTTCATGGTCTTGTTTCATTATTATTTATCTTTATTTAATGATACTTATATCTATTTTTCCCACTAAGAAACATAAATATCTAGTTATACTACATTAGAGTATACTACATTTTTAGGGTTATGTGTATAATTAAATAATAATTATATATGGAAAACTTATTTTAATAGTGAATGGTTTAATAAATTTTATATGTGATAAGATTCCATCCCCACATTATTGGGTATTTCTATTGAAACTACCTATTTTCATTTCCAAAAACAGATCCCATTTTTTTTGTAAATCCCCACTAGGTTGATCAGGGAGTTTTCAAGGAATGTTTTCTTATTATAAATGATGACTATAGTGTTTATGGTAAAATCATTTCTTTTTTTTTTCTAACATTTATATCTCAAAATCAGGTGGACAGAGAAATATACTTGATTGATTTTTTGGAATTGAATCTTCTAAAATATGGTAAACACAAGATTTTCATGATGACTGGTTATACCGAAGGATGATATACATGATGATGTTTATCATTTTGAAAACTAATCATTAAAAATGTGAGAGATGATGGTAAATATTTATAAATTGATGAATATTTTACAATTCATGATAGCATTACATTAAATCATTGAGACTATGAAAAACTACTTGAATTCATGATTGTGTGACGGTAAATCAATGTAAATACAAGAATGTTTGTGAACATGTTAGATTTAACTAGGGATTTGTGATGAAGTATATTCACATACACAACTTTGGTGATTCAATAAAAAACCACATGGATCATGGAATATTCATGAATGTATGAAAATATAAATTCGTGGTACCCCACTTAAAATTAACTAATTAAAATTAGATAAAAATCTGAATCATTTTGAATTCATTAATGTTGATATCATCATTGAATCAAGTATTAATTTTGATACTAAACATCATGAAATGATTGTCTTAGTCTTGACAAATTTGTAGGTATCCTGAAATAATTGAGTTCTGTTATGACTAGTCATTAAATGACGACAAAGTGTCCCATGAAAAGATTTAGATTCATAAAGGAAGTTATCTTCACGAAGGTGCTTCTTGGAAGAGTTTTATAAAGGTGTGTGGGTTTGAAATTTTAAATTAATTTTAACCATAAGGGGGTTTCATAAAGACTATTATCTTCATGAAAAAACGCATCAAACATATTTTTCATGTGAAAAATGATTTCCTGTACATCAACATAAGACTACGGTGCTAGAAGAGTTTCATGTTATGTCAGGTACAAATACATAAATTCCAATCTTCCATAGAGAACTTCTATTCATGAATCTGAGTATGACATCATCCAATGATGTGGGATAGGGGAGTCAATGGAAGTGCACCTGGGGAGGCAATGTGCTATCCCAAATATCATTTAAAGGAACTCTGCCTACAATAGAAAGATTGTGTCTCAAATTTTTTGTTCCATAACTAGTGAATATTATTGGATTTGGGTACAACCAAAACACACTTAGAATATGCACCCTAGACTATCCTGTAATGGAGAAACATGTAAAACTGATGTGCTTACTCTCAATATTTGATTATTTGTTTAATATATAATTACATTATATGGATTTAACAAGTTACAAACAATATAGGAACAATATTTATAACTTTAAAAGAGAAATATTACACCCTGATTCATCCCTAGACTCTTAGTTTATTATAGTGTCCTATAATTTCAAAGTGGTCAATGTATCTAAGAATCAAATATTACTTATTGAAAAATTAAAAAAACTATATTCCATGATGTATTCAATGTAATATCATTTTTATGAACTCAAAATCCAATTCACAATGTTGATTTTCTAAATTTATCTTTTTTCAACTTCTTGGTGTTTTAATTTTTAACTGGATAGCATGAATATTATCTCATGTATTTTGAGAGATATGTAGTCATAGTAGATTATTTTCCCCATTTTCATCGAAATATATAATATAATTCCACATATTACAATACATATCTTCATATTTTTCCATTTTAATATTATAATGGAGACTATTATTATATGATAATTACACTAGGGGTGGTTTTGATACCAAATTCCATTGAAATTATATCTATGATCCCAACACAATATCTAATAATTTAATTGTCCATTTAGATTGAAATAAAATGTATAAAAGATATTTATTTCTATATATTATATCTTTACCCAATTTGTGTAGAATAATTTTATAATATTTTGGGAAACCTATGATATTGATTAAAAAAATTTACTTTGTTACACCATGATGTCATTGTATTTATATTATGTATATCTTGTATTTTTGGTCAACAATGAAATAATCATGAACATTAATGAAATTTATGTAAGTAATAAGGTAATCAAAAAGCACCCAAATGGTTGTATCGATATTAGATATATTGGTATTTCCTACAATAAAAATCCAAGGTGGTTTTCTCCTATTTCTATATAAGTATGGAAAATAGTTGTATCATCTAATTATAATTTTTCATTCTACTTATCTTTCTGTCCTACCATGCATCGTGATGCATACCCTAGATAATACCACTTCTTTCTGCAAGTAATGATTCTTGATATCCATATATATCATTTTACTTTCATAATTGATAGAGGATCAAGAGATAGTTCTATTATTTAATAACTTCTTATTCAATTCTAGTATTAATTGAAGAAATATTTATTTACAAAATATTATAATTATAATAATATGAAAAGTTAAAATATAAAATTTTATCAACCATATGATGTACCTTCATATTGTAAATTTAAACGTCCTTGTTGTTTCATGATCCTTCTCAGATCTTCTCACATCATCATCTCACTCCGTACTTCCTAACCATTATTCAGTCTAATTTTAATTGTCATTCTAATATTTTAATTATGATGAAGAAATATATACGACATAAGATTAATAATTAAATTTCTCTGTACCAACTAATCATATGTAAAATATATTATTTCTCACTATGATTCCTTATATCAACTAGAAGAAAACTACACTTTCTGATGAACCTTACTGAATATATAATAAAAAACATTGATACCACTCTACAATAAAAAATGTCAAAATATATAAAAATAATATCAATCCTTAAAATTACATTACAAAAAGAAATAACTTTTTGGAAAACACTTTTTGAACTATTTCAATTAAATATAATTTTCTTCATTTCCTCGGACCCGTGATCCTATATCGGATGATGTCCAGTAGCTAACAACTTTTATCAGTGTTAGTCGGCCCATGATGGTTCAGTATTGGTTTTATTACAATTTACCAATGTCATCTCTAGTCATATATGTTGGCTCTCAATATTTTTCTATGACTATTGACACATTATATGAAAATAATGAAAAATTATTTTTTCTCTCTTGATCTACATGTCAATGAAAATATAAATCAATTTTCAATTTACACAATTGAAAACATTTATGAGCTCTTAATTCATTATTGACCCAATTGACCAAAAATTAAAAACATGAAAAAGGTTAATTACATATTTTATCTTCTTCATGTTTATCAGACTATCGGTTTCTTACAGAAATAGGTCAAAAACTCCACTACGTTTCTTTTTCACTGTTCCCAAGATACTATAAACAAAAACATTATTCCATTGATTAATATTTTCACACCAGATCTGAAAGAAAAATATTGAAAATAGTTTCCTGATATAAATATTTTAGTCCTATAGAATATTTGGCTGATTTAAAGAATCATCTTTATCTAATAACATTTCAAAATAATCATTATTGGCTTAAAACAATTCTGTATTTGGGGACCTGATAAATATAAAAAGAGAATGGATTTATTTGGCATCACAAGAATTCAACTTCTAATAAAACCACATTATAATCCTAAATTTCTCTTGATAGTGAAAATATTTATGATCAAAATTTCATTGACTAACATATAATGGATTTTATTATGACATCACATCCTTCCAGAACCACTTTCTAAAAAATCATTAAACCTATTAGCATCATGTGTCCCCCCTTTTCGTCACTCGTCATGAATAAAATGTTTCCCCAAAAACTGATGCTATTTTTGAATGTAGTTAACATTAAATAATCATCAATTTATCATTATATCAATGTAAATATTGATACAGTTTCTTATTGAGATTAAAACATACATTACGGGCCCATGGTGAGTTCGATGAGCCCTTTTTCCAGCAAACTTATTCGCAACCCAATGGATTTTTATAAGAATTTTCTCTCTGCTCATACGATTATGACTATGATTCAAATCACAAAAAATTAAAAAATGAATTGAATTTATTTAATTGTCATTAAAATAAAATGCTTTCACCAAAAACATCATTTCTATTTCAAAAACAACATCCAACCGACTTAGTCCCAATAATATACCCGTCATTCTTAGGGATGATAATTTCAACTATTAATTTGATATAACATTATGTTTGTTATTTTCTTTTAACTAATCTGCTGATTCCTTATTAATATTAGATTTTAGGTTATTTAAATTTTTTTCTCAAATGGAAATGGGAGTATTATCAACCCATTTAGCACCTTAAAACCGCACAACTAGTCAGAAGGAAATAGATTGTTAGAAGGCATGCCTAAATTTAAGTAGTGGCCATTTGTTCCAACGACTATTAAATGATTAATTCTCTTGAAAGAATATATATATATATATATATTGGTTAATTTGGTTAGAAAATTTATTTTTTCTGAATATGATATAAATAATATTTTATCACACATCTAAATATATGATATAAAATGGAAAATGCACCATGGGGAAAATGTGTAAAAAAATTACATAAAAAATTATAAATATAGTATTATTCATATATATTTTCGATTTAACATCATATCTTTATAGATATGACTACTCAGAATATATTATACTGTATATTGACAGAAATGAAATGTTTTCTTGATTGAAAATAAAATACAGGGTTGCTCGAATTTATGGGCATAATTTTAAGGGATTTATTATCCAAAGGGTTTTATCATGGTAAAAATAAATTAAAACCCAGAAAAATCTATAGGCGAACAAATATCATACTATTTAGTTATATTTGATTTCAAACATAAAAAAAACTTGTATTCAAAATGATATTGGTAAAAAACATGATATTATTAATCTAAATATCAAGAAATTGTTTTTCCTCTTGATTAATAAACATAAAATGTGTAATAAATTACATTAAAAACATAATATATTCCATTAAAATTTATACTCCTCATTTATAAAAATTAATTACATATATAATAACATGTTTTGTTAATTTTTGTCATCATATGTCTAAAATTATGGTAGTTTTATTTATAATTCAAAATTGTGTTGTTGATCCTCATCATTGATACGACATCCATCATTAATATAAAGAACCAACCTTAAAACACTACATAATCATGAATTGAATGGATAATTCTCATTGATGATCTTTTTAGGATTAGAGTTTTAGAGAATATGGTCATAACTATTACATTACATATCAAAAATTACAAAGTAGACACTTCTACTCAGTTTCATCTCTTTCATAAAAACCCTTGAAAAAAAGAGTCATGCCTAGTTCCATGTTTTAGATAGCATGACTTATCCTTGATCCCATCCTTGACCCTATTCATCTTTATGTCGTGTGAAAAATATTTCAAAACATGGGACGAGCATAAAAAGATCAGTAAGGGTTATAAAATAATGAAAGAAAACAATAGTCCATTAAAATATAAGCTTTTTAATAGACCTCATAAAATAATAATATTTATGAATAGCACGTAGAAACCATAAATCAAAAAGGTAACTTTTGGAATCCATAACATACTTACGTTGTAGTATTTAGAGTTACGTATGTAGTTATATTTGGAATACCCATCACAGTATATTCCCTATATCTCTTAGGAGAAACATTCATGTTTGCCCCATCACACTACCCAATGCATTGTGGAGTTGTCTCAAGCCCTAGGTTTATCAAGGAACCACCCTTATATGTAAACAATTCCCGAGAACCATAACATATTCATAACACATAAAACAAACATAAAGTTAATATTAAATTTCAACATTTCAAACAAAATATATTATTTAAATTTATTGATATAACCAATCCAATATCAAAGCCATTTTTAGTACCAAAATATGGAATAGTGTATATGATATATATTTTCCCTGTAAAAACATTATGACTGATTAAGGAAGACAAATATTAAATAATACTAATGCCGGGGAAAAAAGACGTTGCCACCGATTACATTAAAAAGAAACATTTTTTAGTAAAACACCTTGTAGAAAAATATTCCATTTGAATGAAATAAAAATTTAAAGGTGTTTATACACTATATAAAGAGAAAGTCATGTATAAAACAAAATGTGCCTCAATGAAAGGAGATTGAGACAAAGTCCTTTACCTCGTGTCCGACTTGACCCGCTCGTTCATTAATATCTTGAATAATAAATTAATGTAAATTTATAATTTCCTAATAACCTTTTTCATTTTTATTATTTCTTTTACATCACTTATTAGCATGTTATAAACATTATGAAACCATTTATGTTAATAACTATCATTTTGTCTATATCTAGTACTTGAGTAAAAAATAAACTTCTTATAATTACATGTTGTTCATGTGGTAAAAATTCCATTTTATCCATAATGATATTCATGATTTAGATATCATATATATCATATATATCTAGTATATATATATATAATACCCAAAATTTGGTGATAAGAAATGGAATGCACCATTAATGGAGACGATAAGACGTATGTACGCATGAACGCTACATTAAGTTCTATTTCTTGTTTCAAATGGAATGAAAAAATAATGATAAATTAGTATATTTTAATTTTATTATAATATCATATATAATTTCATTAACTCTATCATTTATAAGCTCCATGTATGGCATGAACGAGTCATATCACTTCGAGGGGCTATAGTCCGCACTACCTCAAATAAAATTATAGCGTTAACCCATTATCGAAACCATAATGTTATGCTATAAATGAAAAATAAATTAGTATAGAGACAATATAAATATAATATATATCACATAAAAATATAGTGACACCATAATGTTTACCATAATAGGTTATAGGAGAAGACTGGACAATCATGGTTCTGTGAGGCAGTAGTTCAACATCCACATAAAGTGTATGGTCTTTGCACATTAGACAATAGTTTGTATGTGTAGTAATAATAATTTTCATAAAAATGACATAATATAATGAGGAAATTTTATTGTTTTAAAATAAAGTTATAAAAAGAGTTTATGGGTTAGGAGAATTATTATTGAAGATAAGAACTTAAAAGAAGATGTTACCTTTAAATCAGGTAACACCTTTTTGTTTGAACCAATGGCTTACTAGAAGTGCCTTCTACCTCAGATAAGGCTTTTAAGTGGAAGAGAGAGATCTCAGAAGCTTATTTTGGAAGATTTTGGATGAGCCCAGGGGCTTGAGAGGTGTGAGTAATGGGTTAGAGGTGAGAGATTTCTATAAGGGGCAGGAGGGGCTCTGAATGAATGTTTGAAAATATTATTTTATTATATAAATATTTTTGGATTTTAATGGTCCAAAACATATTGAAGTCAAAGATAATATGCCTATTGTTCGAAATGAAATAATCCAATATTAATTGGACATGTTTTGGATATTGATTTAATTTTTATAGTATTACTTCTTTAAATCATTTATTAATGAGGTAAACACTTCATCATTATTGTGTCATAAACAATTTTATTTATTTGATGTCTATAAGTTACAGAAAATTTTCCATGATGTAGGAAATATTTTTAACTTTAAAATTAATATTTATAGTATAAAATATAAATTATATAACCCCATGTAATTATTTATTTACTAAAAGATATATGTTATTGTCATTTTTGTCATTACGTTAAATTAATCGATATAAAGTGGAATTATCAATCTTAGGTGGCTCCATGGTGTCCCAAAGTTGACCAAATGATGACCATGGCCGTAAGTTTTTCAACCAATATAATTATGACACATGTTCGGGTAATTCAATATTATTATAATATTATTTTTACCTTGAATTACCCAATTTAACTTTAACCATGGTAAATAAAAGTCAAAAGTTACTATTAACCAAAAAAAATTCATCTGACAGAACCAAATATTAATTAATAATAACAACCATGTATATTGGATTTTCAAAATTCAATTCACATAAGTAGTAGAATTATATTTATATGAATATTTTGGTTTTTTAACTACTACTTTATGTTTTCACTATTCATAAAAATTGATGTTTTTTAGAAAAATACCAAAAATTAATCCTAAGTTGTATATGATATTCTGAATTCAAAAATGATGTTTATTTAACCAAATTCAAATAATAGAAGTTTGATTAATTAATTTAAAATTAATTCCCACAGTCAAAACAAATAAACCGTGTTTTTAAGATATAATAACTATCAAAAGATTGAAACTTGGTTAGTTCCAATTTCAATGTGAAATTACTTCCAATGATAAACATTGGATTAAATGGTAAAAATATAATTTAATTAATCTTTAAACCCATGTAAAAGGATAATGTAACTATATAAATATATTATATTAAAATGCTATTTTGAATTAAAATACATCAATTTTCACTATTCGTTAAAAATGAATTTGATCAGAAAAATAACAAAAAATTTCCCAAAGTAAATTTTGATGTCCTAGTTCTAAAGAGAAATTTTATTTTCTCAAATATAAAATATAAGAGTGAAAAAACTAAATTCAAAGAGGGTTCTCTAAAAAATTGGCTAAATTGACCATTCGAAAAATATTAGAGTATTTATTAATAAAATTAGATTCATTTACATTTTGAGCTTCTAACATTTATTTTATAAATGTAAAAAAATTTAACAAACATGTATAATTATATTTTAGTTTGTTCTATTCATTCTTCCATTACAACAGATAGGTGTTAAAAATAATTTAAAATAATATTATAATATTATTTTTCAATATGACGTAGCATTGTGTGTAACATTATACTTCAAAGAAACCTGTTGTTGAGTATCGTGTATTCCATTGAACATAGAACCCCCGTTAAAATAAAAATTAATATTTAGTTCAATAATACTAATAAATATGAAAATTCATTATTCATTATTTACGTGGGATGTTACATCCTTCTCCCCTTTTGGAAATTTTGTCCTCGTAATTTTTATTCACATATCAAATAAGTGGGGTTATTTATCCCTCATAGAATTTTTAGATTCCCAAATTTTCTGTTCTACCACATGGGTTTCCCCTAAAAACCTTTACCCTATGAATTACATTATTCTTCAACACATTATCTCTTCGGTCAAGAATATGGACTGGTTGTTCATCAAAAGAGAGACTCTACTTCAACTGAACTACCTCAGGGCTCATAACATGAGATTGATCCAGAATATACTAACTCAACATTGAAACATGAAAAACATTATGTAACTGGGATAAACCTGGAGGTAAAGACACTCTGTACATAACTAATCCAACTTTCTCCAGGATTTGATAAAGTCCATTGAACCACAGAATCAACTTTCCCTTCTTACCAAAACGTATCACACTTTTCCATGGAGAAACATTGAGAAAGTCATGATCACCAACCACAAAATAAATATCCTTCCTCTAGTTATTCACATAACTTTTCTACCTCCTCCGAGTTTTTCTCATGTTCTTCTAAATCAATAGAACATTTTGTGCCATCTTTTCTACTAATTCTTATCCCATCAACTTCGTTTCACATTATTCATCACAAAAAGATGGAGTTTGATATCGATTCCCATATAATGACTCAAATGGATCCTTCTGTATACTAGAATAAAAACTGCTATTATATGAAAACTCAACCAAAGAAATATGTGGGTCCCAACTTCCCTGTTAATCTTCTGAACAAGCACGTAACATATCCTCTATGGTCTGAATAGTTCATTCTGACTGCCTATCTGATTGAGGATGAAAGCTATAATAAAATTTAATTCATTACCCAATGACTTATGAAGGCCATTAAAAAATTTAGTAGTAAACTTGGGATCACGATCAGATACAATGGAGAGGGGAACTCTATAAAACCTGACTATCTCTTTAACATACAACCGATAATGTTGATCTACAAACAAAGTATCCTAAATAGGATAGAAATGAGAAGATTTATTCAATCGATCGATAGTAATCAATATTGCATTATTACCTCAAGATGTCCTTGGTAATCCCAAAACGAAGTCCATGGATATATTTTCCCATTTTCACTAGGGAAGCAGTAAATACTGAATCATCAATTTCTGTAAATACCGCTCTTTTTTAACTTGCTGACAAGTCAAATACTTCAAAGTAATGTCAAAAAATTATATTTTTATTCCATCCCAGTAGTAATACTTCTCAAGATCCTTATACATCTTAGTAATTCCAGGATAAAATCAAAACATGAAACTATGATCTTCACATAATAACTCGTTCATCAACTGTGAATCAAAAGGTACACATAATCTCTCCCCAAACCAAAAAAAAATCATTATCAATGTTAAAATCAGGTGACTTACACTTCTAAACAAACTCTACCATTTTCTGCAACTCAATGTCTTCCTCTTCCACCTTCCTAATTCTATCTTATAGAGATGATTTCATTAACACCTAAAAAAATTAGAGGAATTTTTTGAACCAATATCTTCAATGAAAAATTTCATCAAATCAGAAAACCAAATGATCTCGTTCCAAATGTATCATGGTTAATGAAGCATTACATTTTAGACTCAACGAATCAGACACTTTATTTGTTTTTCCTGGATGGTAATTGATCATGAAATCATAATCCTTGATTAATTCCAGCCATCTCCTTTGTCTCAGGTTTAATTATTTCTGAGTGAATATATACTATAAAATTTTATGATCTGTATATATTTCACATTTCACTCCATAAAAATGATTCTATAAATATTTAAATAAATATAATAAGAGATAATTTTGAATCTTGTGTAGGGAAAAATAACTCATGTGGTTTCAACTGAAATGAAGCATACATAATTACAAGATCATTCTGCATAAGGACACGTCCATGTCCTTTTAACAAATAATCCCTATAGATGGAAAACTCACTATTTCTAGAAGGTAATTCAAAAACCATGGAAATCACTAATTTTATTTTTAATTATTGAAAACAATCATTACATTATTTTATCCTAATAAACTTAATTCTTTTTTATGTTAACATATTCAGTGGGATAGATAACCATTCAAAATTTTACACAAACCATTGGTAATAACCAGAAAAACGACAATCATTATGGTTCTCAATTATATTTTTGGGTCCTGGCCATTATTCAACAAATGTTGTTTTAGTATGATCAACAATTATTTCATTTATTGAATCATTATGACCACAAAATAAAATAATTTCATACCAAAACTCACACTTGATGAATTTACCAAACGGATTTTCTATTTTAATGTTTGAAATTCAACCAATAAATGACTTTAATGTTCCTCTTTACTTTTAGAATAAATAAAAATATCATCAATGAACACAACCACAAACTTATCCAAGAACTCACAAGAAAATTCTATTCAGATGATCCATGAATACATAATGGGAATTGGTTAATCCAAAAGGCATAACCAAAAATTCATAATGGCCAAATCTAGTATGAAATGTGGTCTTAGGAATGACTAGTTTCTTTACATTCAACTAATGGTACCCCAAACTCAAGTAAATATTTGAAAAATACTGAGCTCCCTAGAGTAGATCAACAAATCATCGATATAAAGAAAAAAGGTATTTTCTTAATAGTGATGTTATTTAATGCTCTATAATCAATGAAAAGTCTCATTAAACCATATTTATTTCTAACAAACAAGACATAAGAACTCCACGGTGATATTCTAGGTCGAATGAACCCTTTATCTAATAACTCATTCATCTGCTTCTTTATCCCTAAAAGTTCAATTTGAGCCATTCGACAAGGTTGTTTTGAAATTGGCTAAGAACCAGGAACTAAGTCAACAGTAAATTCAACTTCTTAGTCAGTTATAATACCATACAAATCATTAAAAAAATATCAAGGTACTCATTTACCACCAGAACATCATTAATCTGAACAGTTCTTTTTTTTCATAAATATGTGCTAGGAAACATTAGTTTCAATCTTTTACTAGTATCTCAGCTTCCTGATATATTATGAAAAGAAAAAGTTCATTCTTTTACATAAACTAAAAATCTTTCTGAAAATAAAAAACATTTTACCTCTATAGTAAATCATAAGATGATAAATGTAAGGCCAATCCATACCCAAAATAACATCAAACTCTACTAGAGGTAAAACAATAAGGAATGCAGGTAGATTCTTTCTGAACAAAAGTGAAAAAAGGTTTTTATAATTTCGTTTTGTTTCAACATTTCACACCAGTGTTTTTATAATAAATTAATGATTAATGTCTTGAGATGGAATTCCCAATTTACAAGAAAACTTTTCAGAAATAAATGAATGTATAGACCCCGAATCAAACATCTCATTTGGCATAATTTGAATAAACAAATAGTGTACCTGATACTACAACATTTTATGACCCAACATATGCTGAATAAGTTGAAAAGAATTTTACCACACATTTAGGCTTGTAGTCCAACTGGTTTCTTTTAGTTGAGTTCTTTTTTTGACACTTATTTTTTTAATAAATCATTTCATAGCTCATAAAACATTTTACTGATTATAAATCAGATTTTGTCTTACCATCAAACTTATCTTTTTTAGTGAAATTATGAGCCTTATGTCCTATTTTAGCACATTGATAGCACTTACCGGAATTCAATAGTCATTCTCCGATATGTTTTTTACCACAGTTTTCTCAAACTTTCAACTTGAGATTCTTACCATTAAATTTTTTGAGTAGTTCTTCCCTTTCAACTTCCAACTTGACCTCTTATTCTGTTGTTTTTCAATGAACACCTGATCATCGGTAAAAATCTATTTCCACCTTATCTGCATTGAGAACAAGTTTTTAATATCGTTTGAACTCACGAGAAGCTAAATCCCGTGGATAATATGTCATTAGTCCTGAGTAAAAATGGTTGATTTTACAATCAAGATCTTGTATGAAATTTGGAGTAAAACATGCCAGTCGAGTGAAGCTTTATTTATAAGAAGCCACTAAGTCATCCTCTTTCCTCAATTATAGGAATTTTTTCCATCCTAATATGAACCACCTTAGGGAAATATTTCTCAAGAAACATACTTTTGAATTCATCCCAATCCAGTGCCTCAATCTCGTTAGTATCCATGATATTTTTCACCATCGACTGCCAATGATCGGCTTCACCATCAAAACGGTAAACAACAACATGAAACTTTTGATGTTATGAAAACCCCATGACATCATAAATCATTTCCAATGATTTAATCCACCCGTATTATAGCCCAGGGTCAAATGATCCTCTCAATGATGAGAGATTTTTCCTCATGAAATGCTCTACTACAAAAATGTTTCTTTGTGGTTGATATGGATGATCTCATGCATGGATACCAACAACATTTATAGCCTGAGTCAATTGTACCATCACTACAAAAAACTGTTCAGTTCCGATTTCGTCCATATCAGGTTGATGATTTGGAAGGTTGTATACTTCTTGATGTCATCCAATCATAGGTTCTCTGTTTCCTCTGTGGAAAACCATCTTGAACACAGAAATGTCTTAGGAGAAGAAAAATGGTAATCTGTAAATTCTATATCATTTCAATCTTATAATAAATTAATTTATAGACATTAATTTAACAATAATATAACTCCTAATGTTTCCTAAACTGACCTTTCATACAAACTATAATGACGGAGCCTTAAAACATTACATAATCTTGAATTAAATGGATAATTCACATGAGGATGTTTTCAGGTTTAATGTTTTATAGAATTAGGCCATAACTATTACATTACATCTAAAAAATTACAATGTAGACACTTCTACTCAGATTCCATTTCTTCATAAAAAAACTATTGAAAAATGAGTCATGTCTAGTTCTATGTTTTAGAATGCATGACTTTTTCCATAATCCCATCCTTAACCGAATTCATCATTAACTCCTATGAAAAAAATCTCAAAACAAGGGATGATCATAAAAAGCTTTGTAAGGGTTATAAAATAAAGAAATAAAACATTTTTACTTAAAAACACATGATTTTTAACGTACATCATTAAATCATGTGATTTGTGAATAGCACATAGAAATCATAAATCAAAAAGTTAACTTGTTCCATCTATAACATACATATGTTTTAGCTTTCACTGCTACACAGAGAGTTACATTTGAAATACCCATCACAATATATTCCATAAATATCTTAGGAAAACAACCAGGTTTACCATATTCACATTACAAAATGAATTAGAGATCTATCTCAGGCTCACCCACCCTAGGTTTATCATGGAACAACCCATATATGTATACAATACCCAATAACCATTACTTATTCGTAACACAAAAAACAAACATACAGGGATAAAAACATGTCCAAATTTCAATCACAATATATTATTAAATATATTTACATAACCAATCAATTATCAAATCTGTTTTCAATAAACAAAATACATAAAATAGTATATGGTATTTATTTTCCTTTTAATAACATCACGACTTGTTAAGGAAGCCAAAGATCAAATAATACTCACGGTGATAGAAAAAGGTTATGTCATTGATTACATTAAAAAGAAACATTATCTTTTGACATTTAGTAATATACCTCATAGAAAAATATTACCTTTGAATGGAATAGAAATTAAAAGGTGTTTATACACCATAAAAAAATCCACGTATGTAACAAAATATGCCTCTATAAAAGGAGATTGAGACAAAGTCACTTACCTCGTGTTCGACTTTACCCAATCATTCTTTAATATACTAAATAATAAACTAAAGATAATTTATAGTTCATTAAGAACCTTGTTCGTGTTAATTATTCCTTTTGTGTCACTTATTACCATGTTATAGACATTATTTAATAAAATATGTTAATAACGGCTTTTTTGTCGATATTTGGTACTTAAGTCAAAAATTGGATTCTTATAGTTGCAAGTTGTTCATGTGGTTAAAATTACATTATCTCTATAATGATGTTCATGATTTATATATCAATATATCATATATATTAATTATATATAAATAATAGTACATAAAATTTTGAGATAAGAAATGAAATGCACCGTTCATGGAAATGGTAATCTGTACGTATGCATGAATGCTACTATCGTTTATATATCGTATTTCTAGTGGAATGAGAACACAATGATAAATTGTTATATTATAATTTCTGTATAATATGATATATCATTTCATTAAATTTATCCTTTATGCATTCCACTTATGGCATGAATGAGTCATATCACTTTGAGGGGGCGGTAGTCCGAACTTCCTCAAATGAAATTATCACGTTTACCCACTAGGGAAACAATAATGGTATGCTATAAATAAAAAATAAAGAAATATAGAGAAATATAAATATAATATATATCACATATAAATATAGTTACATCATAATGTCAACCATATGGGGTGGTAGGAGAAGATTGAACAATCATAGTTTCATGAGGCAGTAGTTCACCACCCACAGAAACAGTATGTTCTTGACCCATTATACATAACTGTGTGTATGTGTAGTTCAAATACATATCATAACAATAACCTAGTATATCTAGGATACTGGTGATTTTATAAAATAATGGAATAAAATGTTTTTAGGTGTTTGGAAATGTAAAATAAATTAAGAGAACTTAATAGAAGAGATTGCCATTAAATTAGGTAACTCACTTTGGTTTGAACCAAAAAGATTTCATAATGTGACTTCTTCATAAAATAAGTCTTCTAGGTGGAATATAGGGATCTTGAGAGATTTATTGGGTATATTTTGGATGATCCAAGGGGTTTGAGAGGTGTGAGTGAAGGGTTAGATGTGAGGGATTTTAATTAGGGGGTGGAGGGGCTTTTTAAGAAACTCTGAAAATATAATTTTATTATAGTTAGATAGATAACTCATATAACCCCATAAAATAATTGATTTACTAAAAGATATATGTTTGTGTCATTTTTGTCATTACATTAAATTAATTAATATAATGTGTAATTATCACTCTTATGTGGCTCCCTGGGGTCCCAAAATTGACCCGTGGATTCCCATGGTAAAAAATGTATCTACCAATAGGATTAAGACACATGATAGGGTAATTTAGTATTATTATAATATAATTTTTACCATGAATTACCCTATTTACCTTTAACCTTAGTAAATAAATGTCAAAAGATACTATTCACCAAAAATTATTTGTATTCTATTGAACCAAATATTACATAATAATAAAAACAATGTTTTTTATATATTTGAAATTCAATTCACAGAAGTGATAAAATTTCATTCAAATGAGGAGTTCAGTTTTTTTAAATACTACTCACTATTTTCTATATTCATCAAAAATTGAAATTTTGTAGAACAATACCAAAAAATCAATGTAATCTACATTTGATATTTTAGATTAATAAATGATTTCTATTTTACCAAATTCAAAACACAAAATTTGGATTAATTAATATAAAATTATTTCTCGTTGTCAAAATAAAAAGATGGTTTTTTATAAATAATAGCTATCAAAATATTGACACTTGTTTATGTCCAATTTCAAAGTGAAATTACTTCAAATGACCAAAATTGGATTAAATGGTAAAAATATAATCTAATTAAATTATAAAACCAATTAAAGAGATATTCTAACCATATAAATGAATTATATTAGAAGGCATTTTTGAATTAAAATACAATATTTTTTTACTATTCATTTAAAAAATGTATTTTATCAGAAAAATATCAAAAAATTTCCCAAAGTAATTTTGATGTCCCGATTCAAAAAAAGAATTTAATTTTGTAAAATATAATATATAAAAGTGACCCGAACTAGATTTAAATAAGGTTTTCCATGAAAAAGGTGTTAAGTCATCCTTTAAAAAAATATTAGAGTATTTATGATTAAAATTAGATTTAATCACATTTTAAGCCTATAACTTTTATTGGATAAATGTAAAAACAATTAACAAACATGTATAATCATATTATTGTTAGTTCTATTCATTAATGCCAATACAATGGTCAGGTGTTAACTACCATTTAATATAATATAATATTATTATTTTTTAGTATGACTCAACATTGTGTGTAGCATTAGACTTTAAATAAACATGTTGTTGCGTATCAGTTACGCCATTGAACAGAGAATCCTATTTAAAATAAAATTAATATTTAATTCACAAATATTAATAAATATGAAAATAAATTGTTCTTTATTTACTTGGAATGTTATAATTAACATAATAATAATTGTAATATAATTGTTGTGTTCTAGTTATTAATTATATTACACATTCAAATTATGAAAAGGATAACTACGGTTTATGTTAATTGAACCAATACAGTACTATCCTTAGGTAATCTTCCAATTAAAAAAGATATATTATAATGACCACTATATTTTATGGAAGTCCTAAAAAGATATATTTTTTATCTCAAATAATACATAATATTTAGTGTTATCATTATTATTCTATTGAATTCTTTTTCATATAGAAAATGATGATTTTCGTAAAACATCATTCATATAATAGTTTAATCAACCCAAATAAGAACATACCATACAAGTTAAAGTGTGATATATGTGGTATATAATATTAGTATCATATTTTAAAGCATAATGATAATAATATAACATATTTACTATTTATAATATTACTTTTAATTATTTTTGATTAGATGGTAATTGAAAAATATGGTGACGATTAAGGTGACTTGAATAATTCACTCCTTTGAATCATGGGTACCATTGAAATGAAGGATTTACAGAACTAGAAGATTCCCAACATATTATAATGATTAAGTAGAGGTTACATTGAATGGTATTAAATAGACAACTATTGATTTGATTGGTTTGGTAGGGGTATATGAGGGGTTCTTTTATAAGTGAATTTTGAGCGGCATTTTTACAAATAACCAGTTCTTATTGTGGAAGAATATCAGCTTAAAATAATATTGGAAAAAAGGGGAAAATTATTTTATATGACATATTACAAACTTCATCCAAACATGCTATAAAAAATTCAAGATATATTAGGTCTTTACAATATAATTTTATAATGTATTCGTAATTTTACCTATATTTTTAAAGGAAATGTTTTACCTCAGTATGTCGATTTTATGGCTAAAATGAAATTTAGTTCTCCACATAATATTCAGGTAATGATTAATTTTTCATCTCTATTTAATATAATTAAAATTAAAAATATAAATAATATATGTTTTAAATAAAATCATAATATATGTATATATAACTAATTTTATAAAAAAAATTTAAACATCAAGTGTACTTAATACTATTTAATATACATTTATAATTAAATGAATGATAATGAATTTTTTAAAATGTTGAATCATAATAATATACGAATCCATTTTAAATGAATAATTTAACTTTTATAAAAAATTTTAAAAAACAGTTGATTTTTCCCAAAATATCCCTTATTTATAATAAATAATATTATTCAAATATAAATAAAATAAATTATTTATTATCTAATACTAAATTTTATAAATTTATATTATTTATATTATATATTTTTACTTTATAATCTCATCAAATAATTCATTCTCTACATAATAAAAAAATGAAATAAAAATAATTATACTTTTTAGAAAATGATAACATATTTGAATTAAATATTGTCATTTAATTTCATTATTGAATTATTTATATTATTGGAATTAAATTTTTATTATTTTTTTTAGTAATTGATAAAAAATTAATGTACCAATTATATTTTTTATATCAAATGACCACATATCCAACCAATATATTTTCAATGACAATATATGAAATTTACATATTTATAACACTCTTATTTAATTATGATATATAGGCTTACATAAACTTCTGCAATCATTTATATTATATTTTAACTTTACATTCATAATGTATATTGTATTAATATTTTTATTCAATTTATTAGTTATAATTTTCTGTATTATCCACATGGAAGATAAGGTGGTTGCAAATTTCATATTTATCAACTTTTTATTTACTACATGTCTTATGCTACTATGTTTTATTAATGAAATTTCATATTTTATTATTATAATGTATTAATTTTTTCCATTATAATACTTTATCTCAATAATTTTATTGTGGTTAAATGTTTAATTCAGTGTTTAATGTGAACCCTACTTTTCGACATAACATTTATTTAAAAGAGAATTCATACTAAAACCATGGGGGTGTAACAGTTCTCTAATTTTTTTTATTTTATTTTTTTTGTTAATTTAGGGTTGGGATTATATTTATTTAAATTTTCCACTACCCAATTTCATTATCTAATAAATGAAATTTAATATAAAAATATATTACAGTTGTAATCAGGGGAACTAAACTTTCTATTAATTAAGAATAAAAATTGGGAAAATCAAGGCATGGAAAATATAAAAAACCATTTTAGTTGTTTCACAATACTTCTCTCTTACAATATTTTTTTTTTCATTCCTAACTAAAATGGCAAAAAGCTAATCCCCAAGTGATCCCCATAAAATTAAATCCAATCAGGTTAGGTCATTCCATAATATTTAGAGTTTTGTTCTATTTTTTATTAATTATAATCTATATCACATAAACTATTATTTTCTATGGATTATAAATAAAATAAATTTTTTGCGGTTTAGATATTACATTTTTTGATGATACAATTATTATTTCTTTTGAATTATACATTTTAGTTTAATTATATTTTTTAAATACAAAATAAAATTAAAAATAATTTTCTCACTGTAATAGTGATATATCATGTATTAATTTTTTGTGTATAAAAATATATTATTCATAATTGAATAATATAAATAGGTGTTTTAACAATAGTTAATCTCTATGGAATTCAACATACTATTTAATCTCTAATCACAAATGAATACTAATATGTGCTTATTTTATTTTTTTCAATTATTTACAAGGTCTTTTATTATATATTCAATTTTAAAACCATGGGGGACTGTCTCAAATTATTTTTCCTTTACCAATGGGTTTCTATAAATTTTATCGTGTTATTTTATAATAACATCAGCTTCTTGAGGGAATCATAGAATGTATGTTGAAATAATATATTATATCAACTATTTATCAAAAAAAATAGATTTCATGAATTGTTTTCAAAATAATTATGGAATTAATTTTTATTAGCCAATATTTTACATTATTAAGATCCTATAATACCTATAATAGATTCAACGAAATTACATGTATTAGAGAATGTGAGGGTTTTTCTTTCAACATAGAAATTTTGGAATAAAAAGATAAAAATACATAATCTACTTATTATATTTAATTATTATTTCATTCCCATTGATAAAACAAATACACAAAAAATATGGTATATAAAAAAGAAATACGTATAAAAATAAAAAATGGATATTGAGGATTGTATTATCAATTTTATTATTATTCACAATAGATGATATGAATTTATTCAATATAATGTGTGGAATACTATTTTCATGGATACTTGAGGGAGTGGGACTCATCAATTTTGTGTTATCATGAATTATATTAATGTGTGAAACAACTAATTTTATCCTCTATTGTTAAATTCATTTTTTACATCCAATAGACATAAAACTAATCATTTGAAACACATATAAGTGATTTTATTTCAACTAATCAATTTTATGGATAATTTTTTTCGTCCATATTTGGAAATAATTATTTTCCATATCCAAGAATAACTCGACATATATATTCTCAAGGTTGAAAGAGTGAAAATGAATTTCATGAGAGGAAAGATAAAAAAGGATTTTGGATGGATATATAATGTTGAGTCCCACATTAATCATAAGAATCATATATATGGAATGAAATTCTGTAATGAATCATTTGAGATTTTTTTATTGAAAATAATGGAATTTTTCTCCTTTTGACTTGTTCCATTGAAATTATTCTTGAGTATTTTATTTCTGTGAATTAAAATGTGTGGCTACACCTAATATATTTTATATTATTTATTTTAGATATTACATAGAAACCATGTGGATGTTTAAATTAATATTAATTTGATTCGGTTATTTTAAATATGTTTCATCTTTATACAATATTGGATCCATTTTTTTTGAACTAGGACTTGAATATTAATATTTATATTTTCATTAAACAGAATAAAAAAATAATTGAATCTAAATTAATTTTTCTGCACTAATATTTTTTTGACTAATCAAAATATTTAACTATATAATATAAATTTTTCAGATTATTAATATGCACTATGCATTTAAAAAAGATCAAAAGGGTTTTAATTTGATTGGGATATTTTTTAATTTTTCATAACTCTTTATATATTTAGAGAGTTTTGTTACTTATGTTTTCACCAAATATGTTCGTTTTTTTATATGAGGGTTTTCTATTGTTGAACTATTTTTTATTAAATATATTTATGTTTCATGTATTTTTGGATTTGAATGCAAAATTGATACATTTTTGTAAATGCTCTGTGTAGTACCCCTAGGTTGAGGAATATAAACCATGTTTATTTAATCATATACATGTAAAGAGTTTGGGAACTATATGGGAGTGTTTGGAAGGGTTTTTTAGTTTTAGATGAATTTATAAGGGTGCATAGTTTGATCATATTTATTTAAAACTTTACATCAAACCCAAGAAATTGTGCACAACAAGGTAGAGGCAATGGGATTTCACATGGTTAAGGCACCCGGTTTTAAAAATTGTGCGGCCACCCCTGTAAACTGTGTAACTTTATGAATTGTTGATTTTAATATTTTATGCATGTTTTTTATAACTGTGAGGACCGACCATGTGATTCAAACTCTTGATATAGTATCAGGCACATAGATATCGCACATTTTTTTAACCATGTGAGCTAACAGTGCACAACATTAAAAAGAAGCTTAAAAACATTGGGGGCTCGATAATTTCAATGAAAACTCCATTTCTCATTCCACATGAACACAAATCAGTATTTAATTTTCTCAGGGGTTAGTTAACCAATTCCACTCATTTGGTAGAAAATCAATGGGTTTTCTTAGTGGTCTTAAGGTGATTCACCTCTGGTAAATCTCCTCTCATGATGTTTTCTGGGTTTTCCTAATATCTATTCTCCTCTATCTCCAAGATTCTTAGATCCACTTCAATCGTATGTTGACCCATGGTTTTTGTTACATATAACAATGATCTTTGGGATTTTTTTGTTAGTAAAATATTTTGAAGGAGGTTTTGTAAAGTTTTCACCTCAATTTTTGGTGTATTTTTGTGTTGGTCGATTTTACCAAAACATTAAGGTAGGTAACTTCTCTCTCTACTCCATTTTGAAAGATAATTAAATATTTAATTTCAAATTATTAGTTAATTCATGAAATATATAGCATTTTGTATGTGATACTAATTATTGGAACACATTGAGTCTTGTTTTCTAGATTTGGTGGAAATGGGATTTTTGGTGTAAGGTACATAATGATAGATTTTAAAATGAAAATGTTTATATAGTTGGAATTTTCAATATGTGGAAATGGAATTCAATTTTTTTTTCATAAATAGGGTTGTTTTATGGAAATTATATTTTGAATGGATGCAGTTTAAGGTAACATTCATTAAATATATATTTTTTTGAAATTGTTTTGGCTTGTTTAGGTATTATTGATCATCTTAAGGAATTTTTTGGATTGAAAATTTTGTTGTATCATGGGTTTTTTATCATAAATTAGTTAATGATTTATTGTAAATTTTTATTGGCATGGTCTCTTACTCAAGAGGTTATGAAAGGGTTGGATGGGATGGATCCTAGTCATGATGATCCACCACAAAGGGGTCATGAAGTACCACTATAAAAGGGTACTAGTTTTTGATTTGATGTTCCATAATCAATGAAGACCGAGATCCTGTGGTTGGTTTGTGGGTATTTTTGAGTTATTTTGTAGCCATGTAAGATAAATTGTGTATGAAAATATGTGTTGGGAAATGGTTAAAATCATTTTTGGTTTTCTTCATTGGTTCTATTTAGAATTGGATAAAATGATTTGGTAATGTAGTGTTTGGAATGTTGAATATTATCTTCTTATTCACAGTTTTATATAAATTGTTTTATATATTTTGATAACTGGTTTTATTCTAGTGGTTTGTATAGGGAAGTCCTTTTGGGAAAACCAAATTTGTATTATTCTCATCCCCTTACTTTGACACTTGGTTTCTTCTGCAGATGTTGTATTTGGAGACATAGATATTGGTAAGGCATATCACTAATTTAGTGGTGTATCCTGATGATTGGGTAGTCTTGTAATTCTTGGATCTTGGTGTGATTATATATAGTAATTTCATAGCATCTTTAGGTTTCATTTTTTAGTCTTCCTCTTGGTACTTTGAATATGGATTATTGTGGTTTGGTTGTGTTTTCCTTTTGGGGATTGTTGTATTGTATAACATTATTAACATGCATAATATAGTGGTCTTGATGAAGGAATTTTTTTTTGGTTACATTCATCTCATGGGAAACTCATTCACCAATAGTTCTTGAATTCCTCAAAATTTATTACAATTATTTGGTGACTTGGAAACAATGTTTAAGGTTGAGTAACATTCAATCACCTCCTCAATCCAATGAGAAGGGGTGAGATGTTACAATTGTTATTAGTTTGTTCATTCCTTAACATTCAAGTGAAATCAGTTTGTTCAGCCCATTGAAATATGTTATACATATTAGAGTTTACATTTTATCTTCGTTACTTCTTGAGTAGGGATTGTAGTAAGGATTATGATTGTGAAAACATGAAATTTATATAATAAAAGGTTGTAGCTAACACTTTTTTATAAACATCATGTTACCCAAGAGTTCAGTACATATGTGTTTCAGAGATACTTATAAGAGAGTAATCTCATTGTCATGGGTGTATCCAATAAGATGAGCTTGTAATTCATGATAGAAACGAAATCCCACTAGTATTTCATATTCTATTTGGAATAATGATTTATCTTATGGTTTAAATGATTTAATTTTTGAAAAATCTGGATTTTTTTTATGTGTAGTATTATAAAGGTTACAGTTTTAGTAATATGAAAATGTGTTGATTTTCAAAATAGAGTTTATTTTTTCATAAACAATTGATCATGGACAATTGTTATGTTTGGAAAACATGGTATATATTGTTGCAATGTAATAGAATTTTAAATTATAAGATATCATTTTCTAGGGAATGTGACTCATGGAGACTCTTGTGACGATATAAATGGAACAATGTAGAAATAGTAGAGACTAACCAGAGGTTGCTGCAGAAAATGTGGTTGAACAAAATCCCCAAAAGAACCACCAACTAGTGCATAACACAGTGAAATATTTTCATCTTTGAAAAGTGGGAATATGAGGTATGAACTGAGGTAGGTGCATCACGCTATTCTATTTCAAAAGAATAATTGACCTATTTTTTTGGATGATTTAAAACCCAAAAATAGAGAATCATGGATAAAAAGTATTAATCGAAATATCAATTTCATAGGAATGACATTAGAAAAAAAGTGATGTTGGTGATGTACATTTTAGAAGACATTTTATATCCATGGTAGTATTTGGAGATCTACGATGGAACATCCAATGTTATAACATGGGAGGGTTTTAAGGAAATAGATTGATAATAAATTATACTATCCCGTGTTTAATATTCAAGGAAAGGTGGATTTCATTAACCTATATCAAGAGAACATGTTGATAATAGATTATATAACTAAATTCAAGAATTGGGTTAAGTTTTCACCGCCATTGTGGCTCGTTCATCCTCAAAGGTGTACACCATTGAATTGGGATTGAGAATGAATTTTGTTATAAATAAGTGTTTAATGTATAAGTGGTTATACGAAAATGGTGAATAGAAAAATAGAGGATTCAAGAAAAATCATGGGGGCTATGATCAGGGGAAACATTTTTATTCCCGTGGGAAATAGTGGGAAATCTAAATCATGGGTAATGTGAAAGAGGGACAATTATTTCTATAGTGGCATTATTGCCTAAAATATTTGTTTGTCTTAGTGAACCTTTCTTTGAAGACTCATACCATTGAAGGATGCTAGCATTGTGGATATCTGACACACATGAAGAGAGATTATACAAAAAACACCTAAAAATTTCAGATTTTAATGATGATCTAGAAATTATATCACTATTTTCATAATGCTATGAGGTTGGATGTTCATGAAACTCCCTAGGTGTCACATGTATCATATTCCTCGATGAGATAGGGGCTGCCGCAAAAGCATCATCATCAGAGTATAATTATCAATGGTGTTTCTAGGAACAACAAGACTCTTTTTTATGGGATGTTTCAGTATGGGAACAATGAGAAGAGTGTGACAATTAAGCAGGTGTTCAAAGTTGAACAAGTTATGATGGATGATTTTTTGACACAATCAACAATTAAAGTTGTTATTAGTTTCAATTCTAAATTTATTCATGTTTTTTTATATTGTTTGTTCTCATTATTTCATTACATCTCATTCTACAAATTTATTGGGTTTAGATGTGGAAATTATTTCTTCTATTCTTAAAATTCAAACTCCTCTATTTCAAAAAGGGGTTTGAGACTTCTTGTGTAGAGAATGCTATTTTATTGTGGATGGGGTTTAGATGGTGTGGGACGTCTCCATTCTTGATATAGATTTGTAAGATGTAATACTTTGTATGTATTAGTAGACTCTATGAAAGTACAACAATGATTATTATGTGTGAATAGTGTGTTTCACAATGGAGGTTGGCATCAAGAGTCTCTTTAGAAGAGAAAAGTGTCAAAGGGTGTGTGTAAATAATTTTTTGGAACCATCTATTGGGGAAATATCATATCAATTGGAAATATTTTCAATGGTATCGATCTAAGATGTCGAGAAAACAAGTAGTTTTATAGTGGTCGATCAGTTTCTTTATTTCATTCTCGATGATTTATCATGGATTCAACCTATGAGAATGGTGGAGTTTATAATTGATCTCCTCTTAGGGGAAACTCCTATTTCACTTCCATCTTACTAGATTGAACTAATAGAATTGTGGGAATTGAAAAAGCAGATGACGGAGAATGAAAACAGTTGGTTCATCTATCCTAGCACATCTCTGTGGGTTGCACCAATGTTGTTTGTTAAAAAAGATGATGAACATATTTGGTTTTGTATTGATTATTTTAAGCATAAACATGTTATGATAATGAACCAATATCCAATTCTATAGATTGATTCCCAATTAAATTAGTTTAATGGAGGTTAGTGTTTCTACAAGGATTGCATTCGATCAGGATATCATCAGTTGTGAGCACAAAAAGAGGATATTCTGAAATCATCCATTATGTGTAGATATGACTATTATGATTATTTGATTTTCTTCATTGATCTTTCAAATACACCAATGGTCTTTGTATGAAAAATGAATCAATTATTTTAAGGTTATGTGGATTCACTTGTGGTAGTCTTTATAGATGATATACTGATGTATTCTAGGATAATGGTGGGGAACGAGAAACACATAGTAGTAGTGTTAGGAATCTTGAGAGACCATAAATTATATGCTAAATTATCAATGTGTGACTTTGTGATAGAAGAGATACATTTTCTAGGACATTTAATTTCATAAATGTGTGCTTTATTGGATTCAGAAAAAATAAGTGCGATTAACTCTTAGAAACTACCAAAGACTGATTTTGAGATACATAGATTCCTTGTTTTTGATTGGTATTATCGATGTGTTTTTTATGAATTATCATGATAATATTTGTCGATGATATATTTTTTAATAAATAATGATCTATTTAAATAGAATGATAAGTGTCAAGAAATTTTAATAGAATAAGGATCATCTTAAATTAGGATTAATATAGGTTTTATAAAATCCAAGGATAAGGTATGTGGTATATTGCAATTCATCGAGTTCATGATTGGGGTGTGTTATCATGCAAGGGGATCATTTTGTTGAATATGGCTCAAGGAAGTTGAGTTTTATTGAGGGTAACTACCCAAAAATGATTTGCGGTTGGGGGTAGTGGATCATGTCTGAATACATTGTGTGACTATCTCTTTGATGAGAAATGCAGGGTGTATACTAACAACAAGATTTGGAACCATATCATTTCATATAGATAATTGAATATTTGGAAAATGTTATTTATATTGTACCTTCAGATGATTTACATTTACTTGATTTATAAACTGTGTAAATGAAATTAATTGGAAGATTCATTGAGTAGAAATTCATTTGATTAAGAGTTGAAATGAGCATCAAATCAGTGGAATTGGATGTCGGTTATAGCCAACATGTGATTGGAATTTAGAGACTAGGGTGAGGTTGTGGTTATCTTTCCGGTTTCATTGGTTCCTAACTGGTTTTAGATTATTAAAGAGGCAGAAATGTACAATTCAGAGTGTGTGGTTATAAGGTTGAAACTTAGTGATTGGAAGACCATTGCTAGCTAGAAATTGGATATGAATTCAGTGTTGTGCATTCAAAATAAGATAGTTATATTGGTGTCTTTACAAGAAAAACTTATTAGTGCCAACTATTATTCCTGATTGGTTATGAATCATGGAATTGAGAAAATTTACAAAGGGTTGAATGTGAAATTCAGTGTGCTTGTATGAAAAAGAATGTGGCTGAGTTTGATTCGAGGTGGTCAAATTTTAAGAAAGACAAGGTAGAGAATCACCAACCTAAAGGTATGTTGTAGTATTTACCTATTACAGTGTGGAAGTGGTAATAGATTGTGATGTATTTTGGTGGATCATGGTTGGAGAACATGACTTTTGTGGAGTTTTCTGACAAAAAAGTTATCTATCCTCTATACATATGAAATATTTTGAGGCATTCTATGGGAATCCATGTTGTTGTACACTTTGTTTGGTGAAAATAGGTAATATATCATTAGCTGGGCCAATCCTTGTTTTAGTGACAATGGAGAAGGTTTTGATGATCAGGAAGAGAATGCAAATGGATTAGAGTCATTAGAAATCATATTCAAACCACCATCAGATGTGATTCTCATTCGAGGTGGGTGGTCTTGTTTTTTATAGAATTTAAACAGTTTGGGACATCATTGGTTTCAGAAATAGGGCAATTAATCTTTGAGGTATATTAGTCCTTTTGAGTTACATGAGCATGTTGTAGAGGTGGTATATCAGTTGTATTTTCCACCATGGTTTAGTGTGGTGTCCAACGTGATTTATCTGTCAGAGTTGAAAATGTATTAGTAGGATTGTGTCCATGTGATTCATTGTGATCATGTTGAGATAATGTCAGATGCTTCATTGGTACTTGTGAAACATCTAATTGTTGACATGAGTGTAAATTTATTGCATGGGAAAATTATTGGTTTAGTTCAGGGTTTATGAAAACATTAATAATGTCAGGATAAGACTTGGTAATGGGGAAAAGATATTATTAAGCAATATATCGATCTATTTTAGAAAAATGATTGATTTATAATATTGGAGAATATAAAGACCAAGGTTTTGGAGAATTTTATACCCCCATTTTGAGGTATGTAACTCTTTTTAGGTCTCCTTATGTATTTAATGTTGTCATGTAATGTATTTTAGAGTTTATAAGGGTTTTGGGATGGTTTGGAATATTTTATAAGGGTGTATGGTTTGAGAATGGTTAATCAAAATCATGAAACATACATATCTAACCATGAATTGTGAGGCAGAGGTAAAGGGGTGAAATACGGTTAAGGCGCACCGTTTTCAAACCACGAAGCCATCCAACTTAAATGTGCATATTGAGGCAGTAACATTTTTCATCGTTTGTTCGTGGTTTGTTTACCCATGTGGTCTAACTATGTGAGCCACCCTCTTGAGACAGTATCGGGTGCATGGTTAGAAATGGATTCTCCAACCATGTGTGCTAACCTTGTGCAAAATTAAAATGAGGTTTTAAAAAATGATTAGGCTGTAGATTTTCCCGAACCACTCTTTTTCTCCTCCCATATGAAACTAAATTTGTATTTCCTCTTCTAATGATTATAGGAAACTCATCCACTCATTTTATAAGAAAATCAAAGGGTCTTACTTGTTATTTGTTAGTGATTATCATCCTGTAAGTATCATCTCTTGATTTTTTCATAGTTTTCCTTAGATCTACACTCTAATTTCTTCCATTTTTGTAGATCTACTTCCATCTCTTGTCAATCTTGGGTTTTGGTTTCCTATAATAGTGAGTCATGGTCTTAGTGATGTTAGGAAATGTGTTCTAAGACAGTTTTGTGGCTTTTTACCTAGATTTGTAGAATATTTGTGTATTAGTCGATTTTGTTGAAACCCTTAGGTATATTCCTTCTCTCCCTACTAAATATTGATATACCCTAAAGGATTTAATTTAACATTGTTAGTAATTTCATGAAATTTACTGTGTTTTTTATGTATGATGATTGTTTGAAACCCATTGGGTGATGTTTTGTGGTGTTAGGGAAATTGGGTTATTATTTTTTAATGTGATTGATGTGGTATTTTAAATTGAAAATTCTATAATCATCGGCATGATAGATTTATATGAACTGGTTTTCAAAAATGGTTGTAAATAATAGGGTTGTTTTATTGAAATTATGTTTGGAATTGAGGTTGTTTGATGGTTTTTTGAATAAATATTAATTTTATTGAAATGTATAAGTCTTGAATATGATATTTTTATTTTCTTAAGGTATTATTTGGCATGACAATTGGGGTGTGGAATTAGTTTTTATATGTATTTTTCAATTTCATTTTGTAAAATGTGATATGCATGGTTTCTTTCTTAATTAGATTATCAAGGGTTTGATGGGAAAAATCTTGGTTTCTATGTACCACAGTCTTGTGTTTTTGATTTACCACTATAAAAAGGGGATGAGTTATGGGAGTGATGTTCCACTATCAAAAAACACCAAGATCATGTGGTTGTTTGTCAATACGGTTGTGTTATGCATACATCCACACATGATAAATTTGGTTTTCTAGTATATGTTGGGAAACCGTTAATGACATGTTTGGTTGCATTCCTTAGTATTGTTTTGAATTGGTTTTGATGGTCTGGTGATGGTGTCTTTGGATTGTTGAAAATTATTTCCATATTCAAGGTTTTATATAATGTTATTCTTTGAAATTGTGATAATCACTTTTATCCTTGGGTTATGTGTAGGGATGTAATTTTGGGGAAACCTACATAGTATTTTTACTCACCCCATGATTTTGAATTTGGGTTCTTTTGAAGATGTTATATTTTGAGACATTGGTAATGGTAAGGCATATCACCTTTGGAGTGCTGCATATTGATGCTTGGGTAGTCTTGTTGTGCTTGGATCGTGGATCATTATTGTGGAGATATAGTGTTATGTGGTAGCATATTTTGGTTTTATTGTTTAGTATTCTAATTGGAACTCTGATTCTATAATATTGTTGTTTTGTTGGGTTAGTCTTCTAGGTATTGTTCTGTTGTGTAACATTCATGATAGTAACCATAGATTTATTTTTCTTAAGTCATGTTTTTTTGGTTAATTATTTCTAAAGGAAAAAATCATTCCCCAACATTTCATTACGTGCATAATCATTATTTCCAACCTTTAGCACCTTGGAATTGTCACCTATGGCCAAGAATAATTCAATTACCTTCTAAATCCAATGATACGGTGTAGGAATTTACATTTTGGAAGAATTCTATTGAAATATTGAATATCCATGACTGGGCTGAAATGTTCCTATTTGGGATGTAAAATGATAATATCATACCCTATATATAAAAATTATGTGCACGGGAGAGGTAAAAAAAATTTGGATATATTTTACTTATAATTTATAATATAAATTCAGTTATATCATATTAAATATTATCAAATTTTTATTTATATTTGTTCAAACATTTTTTATATAAATAAATATTTCCATAGATATTAATTTCAATTAAAAATAATCATATTTGGAATGTTATTATCGATCTAAGAGAATTTAAAAATGTATTAGATACTATCATAAAAATTAATATATTCGTATTCATGGATTGTAATTGAAAACTATTTATTTTTTAAATACCGATTTAATATTTTGATTTAAACTACTGTGTAGTTAAATAGAGAAGTAATTAAAGAGGTTTTATAATATGATTATATGTTTCAAACCCAACTAAAGAAAGATTGATGCCTTATTGGTCCACACATTCACTCAAAAGATGTCGAACAATCCAATAATGTATGAGGATGATGCATTACTAACCATTCAGTAAACTATCCAAACTCCTCTAAACTAATTCAATCAATAATTTATAGCATCATTAATTCTATCCCAATATTTTCACTCCATTTTATAAATAAAGGAGTTGTATATTATATTAATCTATCAAGGTTTAACTATAATAGTAGACATTTTTACAAATATGGTAAACAAATCCCTAAAACTATTGCAAAAAAAATTCCATTACCTCATTATTAAATTATTGAAAAAAAATTGTATTCTTAATTATATTTAAAAGGTATTTATAAATATTTTATAATTTTAATTTTTTAAATATAAAATTATTTTTATATATGAAATATTGACTTGATCTTAAGAAGAATTTAATATATTTATCTACAAAGGATTCCTTTAAATGATAATATTTAATTATTAATTATATTGAACATAAATTTTATAATATTTATAAAATTTGTGAAAAAATTAATTACATATTTGGAAATTGTATTCAAAATATACATAAATATTTCTATATTATTTTTTCATTTGAAAAAATATATTTAAGTCAAAATTTTTCCACCATAGAAAGAGTTAAAATGGTTAATTAGGGGGATCAAACTATGTGATATGTATTAAATTATAAAAAAAGAATTAATTCTATTTTATGAGTTTATATTCATATATATACTATCATAAAATGGTTTTTTTCATTTTATACATTAAAAATGTAAAATAAAAATATATTATTTAAAATATGAGACTATTTACAATAGTTCCACCACTATCACATAAAAAAGGACCCTCTCTTCACCTTACGTATGAAAAAACTACAATCATCATAGACCATCCAAGATCATTTAAAACTCACACCCATTTCCCTTATAATTATCTCAAATATTTTGGATTTTCAAAGGATACTCTTTGTATTCATAAAGAACATAGTGAAGAATGCCTCAAAAGAAGTAATGATTGTAAATTAAATTATTATTTTTAAATTAATTTTTCTTCATAAATCTCAAAAAAATTATCCTACCCATGTAAATATAAAAACATAAATATCAATAAATTACATTAAGGTTATTTTTTTTATGTCATAACCATTATATACCATCCTCTTACATATTTTAAAACAATGTTTTCTTCCCCTGGGTTACATACTAACTATTTCTTTCATGAAAAAAATATATAGTTTTTATGGATTCCATACATGGATGGTTTTATAGATATATTTATCAAATGAATAAAATATTTATGAAATTATTAAATCTTGAGATGGATAAATGGGGAATCTTAAGAATGAAATTAATATTATTTGATCATATAAATTTTAAATGCCTAAAATCCATCATGTTGAGAAAACATTAGACATTTGAATATACATTAATAATATATATAACTGTATAATAGTTATAAAACTATAATGATAAATACATTATAATTAAATATATGTGGAAAATATTTTTTAACACCGTTAACCATGGAAAATTTACCAATGTATTTTTATAGGAACAGACAAAACAATTCCACGTGGCTGACAAGAGTTAAAAATATATGATAAATGAATGACATATATTACTAAATAAATCATAATAACTAAAATATAAATGAAATAAATTTATGATAAAGTATTTAATCATTGTACTGTCCCTTTTATGTGGTTATATATTTAAATAAAAAAACTCATAACTTTAGTTAAAATAAGCCTTTACTCAATATACTTTTATTCAATTATGATTATATTTATTTTTATCTAATAGTAATCAAAAACATGTTCTTAGGTTCACTCTCTATTATCATGTTTATCCTTATTATTTTAATATTCTACAAATTAAAATTATTTTTACATTAATTTGTGTTTTTTATTTGATAATTAATAACAAAAATAATAAATTTCTAAAAACCTTCTCTTTTGTTTTCAATTACAATTATTTTGTATAATCATTTAGAAATATTATAAACAACTAAATTAATGCAATTTCATGGAATTATCCTCTATTTGATATATTTTTAATTAGAAATTGCTTATTCAATATAATTATTCTATATTTAGAATCTGTATAAATACATAAAAATTTGATAAAAAATGAAATAAATCTAAATACAAGATATAACCGTGTTTTTTTTAATGCATTGTGGTTATGTGGAAAATAAATTCAATTAATAAAATACACAAGTGGATAAATGATATGAAATAAATTCATCTATTGATAATTATGAAGTTATTAACCTTAATATTCTTTTTCATGGTGGTTTCTCACAACTTGTTGGTGTAGAGTTGGAGTTTTGTTCTGATATAGAGGTTTATGGTGGTGTTTTTTCCAATTCGTGGTAAATATGGAATTTAAGATGAATTTCATTGATATAGTGGTCATTATGTTGGATTGAGTGTAATCCTATATTAAATTAATTGAGTATAGTCTCCATGGGGAAGGCATAGTGCATGGATATGGGTTTGGTGGTCTCACTATAGACAATTGTTTAATGAAAATACCTAATTAAAGAAATAGTGCTTGGAATTGTTCTATAGTGGATAGAAGTTGGAGGAAAAGAAGAAGTAATATTCTTACCATATACTTGGGTTTGATGAGGTTAACATGGAAACATATTTTGTGACCAACTATGGTGTTCAACATTGGGATATAATGAATGAAGCACCATAGCATGGACAATTTTATAGTCTAGGCAAGGTAGTTCTGAAATCCTACATTAAAATACATTTAAAAGTAGGTAAAGAGATCAAGTGTTTCAGTTCATTCTATAACAAGACCAAAAAATAGATATTTGAATATACCCCACACCATAGTGGAGTCCAGCAGTGTACATAAATAAATAAGTGCAAGAATACACATTTGTTTTGAATTTTGGAACATCCCTCCTTGAAGAGCTAACCCCTTCTTATCATATCCTTCTCTGGTGGCCCCTTAGTTTTTTATCACCTTTATCTATACCGAATCACTCAACATGGAATTATTTAAATCCATTTATCCATTTGTTTTCTTTTCTCAAATTCTTGTATTTCTATTCTATCTATAGTTGAATATGGTCGGTGTTCCCCTCGATTTTGGTTGGATGTTGATATTTATTTATATTCATGGATTTCTACTGTGTTTCCTTTTTCTAGCTGAATTTTTTTTAATTATTCAAACACATTTATGGAAATTGTGATAAACCACACATGACCTCACCACATCACCAATTCACCAATTCACCACATAAAATCATCCAAGCACAATGGATGAAATCCATTCAAGCCTTCAAACTGACTAAACCTCACAGATGAAGCCGAAGTCACCATGAAATGGCCGTGGTAACAAAAATGAGGGGAAACAAACATCAGGAGAGCAAGAAAAACTCTAGAACCATTATCCTCAAGTAGCCATCGATTTGACTGTCGACACCAGCCAAAATCCACAAACCCGCCAGTGGACTCCAGTCGGATTCTGCCCAATCCTCCAGCGAAGTGAATGACCCCTGAAAAGAGCACATCCCCAATAGGAGATGAACCGACCAGAGAAAGGAAGACCAGTCTATCTAGATGATGTATGCTACTCCACAGGAAACTCCGGTGCAACTCAGTCTAAATATATATGAAACATTCAAACTCATCACCAAAGCCAATTCGGCGGCACAAGACCAAAATTGTCTAAATTCCATAAACAAATACGATAAACCAAAAAACACTCATCGAAAAAGTTTGATCCAATACATAATTTTTCTCAATGTATTTGCAATTACACCTCTCACCAGCACCACTAGAGTCATGGTCACTACTGCCAGTGTTGAGACCCGCCATCAAGACCAACCCCATCAGCACAATGAGTCTGTCCATCACAACATCTACTCACCACCATTGCTGAGGAAGACACCCCATGGGACAGTGAGTTATCTGACCACCACATAAGGCTGAATGACCCAACATCCTACCCAAGAAGCATCACTAGAGAAGGGGCCAAAACAGATCCAACCAAGAAGCACCACCTTGGGCTTCAATCCAGGCGGATCTGAGCTGCAGGGGGACCCAAGCCGGCTACCAACATCCATGAACAGACTTCCAAAGGAGGATAATGAACAACACAAAAGATGGTGGTGGACCTCTATATGAGCAAATCACACCAGATTTGGATGAACCCACTAGCAACCAGATCCTCAAGCATGGCTGAGCTAATGAAAACAACATCACGAGGACACCACCCAATTCTCCATGAAACTGAACAATGCTCCAAAACAAAAAGAAACCAAACTCAAAACAAAATCCAAGAAACTAGATCAAGAATACCTCCCCTCCCCTGAGTTTCTCCAGAGCCGTCGATGAGCCTCAATAGTGAACAATGGATCCAATGCCGATCAGCTCCAACCCTACCACATTCGAGAATCCGGAGAGTTCTAACCACAACGGGCCTATCCATCATGCCTGATAAATTAACTATATTCATTTAAATTAAAGGGTAGGGAAGAGATCAGATAAGCGTAAATTGATCATGTGTTTATCCTATATATATTTTATTACATGTTTTTTAATTTTGTAATGTTGTAGAATTAAAATTGGTTTTTTTTCTGTTATTAAAATCACCAGACAATAAAATGGATAATAACATCCATTTTAATATTAAATTTGTATCTTATAAAATCATTGATTAATGTGGGAATACAATAAAATTAATTAATTTATATTTATTAATATTTTTCAAACTAATGTGGTGATTCGATGTGGATTTAACTTGTGGTGGGTTTTCTTAGATGTTAGTTTCAATGTGTGGTGGTTGTTATGTGACATGGTTGTGAAATAGGACACATTAGAATTAGATTTATGAGTTTTATTACTTGCGTTATTTTATTTCCCAGTACAAATGAAATAGATTTGAATGACTAAAATGAGTATTTACACACAATATTTATAAAATACTAATGATGTTGGGTGGAAATTAATATTTATAAAATAAATAATATTATGGAATGGATAATAATTTTTTTATAAAATGTAGTATTTAATGCCCCAAAAATTATAAAAGAGTGAATTTCTCGATATCAGGTATGGAACAAAACACCAAAAGTTGAAATAAAAAAAAACTAAATAATTTATGTTATAAATACTCTTTTAAATTAATTTAATGTATTCTATAGCTATAAATTCAGGAAACACTAAGTTGGCTTGTGTTACATGGAAGAATGTAATTTTTTGATATCTTGAAATACAAATAATACCAAGATTTTATGAATTATAATTTATAATTAAAATATTATTGTAAAATAGAATATGATACAAAGTAGACAAAAAAATTAGTGTTTATAAATATTATTAACTAATATTTGAAAATATATGGTTGAATTAATTTGTTACTAATTGATAAAAAATTGAAAATAATGACGAATTTAATATAATAGAAATGAATTTATAAATAAATGATCACAAAAGATTTTTATCCAAATAAAATATTTTTATTATTATTATTAATGAATGATAATAATTAAATATGTATATTAGATATTAAATAAGATATTTTTATTGTTCTTTCAAAAACATTGATAGGTATAAGATAATAAAAAACTGAGCTCTATACATAAAAGCAATATTATTCTAAAGGTGGTTTTTCCGCATTTTAATGGATTTTCTATATTAAATATAACATCTGACACATTTATGCGTATAATTTTTCAAAATAAAATCAGTTTTGAATTCCTATTGTCAAAATATGTTTAGGATGATCTTTCGGTATTTTTCTATTGAGGTTATATTTTTTATGAATAATGAAATATATTGAATTCTAATTAATAATTGGTTTTTCATTTAAATAATTTCTAGTGTTAAATTATATATTAAATTAATATTAATTTCTAAATACTTCAATTACACATATATTTGTGAAATTATATATTTTTTTATTAATTTCAAATTATAATTTGATAGAAAAACATGTTCACTTTAAGAAACATGCTTTCTCGTCACGTCTCTAAGATTAATTTTAAATTAACTTCTTGTACTTTATTGATTGGAATATGTTAAACTGTATTAAATTTTTTTATTAAATTTTTTTTATAATATATATTATGGAAAAATTGTATTTTGAGAAAAAAAATATCAGTAAAAGAAATTCAAATTAATTATACCGATTTAGGTAAAATTAAGCTTACCAAGATACTTAACATTAACCTTATGGGATAAAATGACCATGAAAATTGTAGAAAACACGATGGATGGAAATATTTTGAGAATATAATCTCATGGATTTTTATTATTATTTTAGTAATAATATGTTAAGAATAACTCTCAATATTTTTTACCTTTTTATATTTACATGAATTACACTCCTCCCCCACTATAGAATGGAACTAACCCTCTCACCTCTTCACACCAATATTGTAACGACCAAAACTTTTATTAATGGAAATTAGTCTTGATATAATTAAATGTATAATTATGTAAAATGGTTATATAAAATTTTAACTTATTTAGTTTTATGTTTATGGATTTTAAAATACCTTTAAGAATTGTGACCGTTTCAAATATAGTCATTGACCAATGATAACATGATTAGTATAAATATAGGGATTTGAACAATAACATTTATTCAAACAAAGGATGTGATGGACTCATCTAGTAGAATTTTCCAATATGAATCTTGTTTTTCAATGTTATGAAAGGATGTTGCATCATTGGGCTTCGTTCCTGACCAAGACCAACCTGAGCTTCAACAAATTATTCTATACAGAACCACCTACAGAAGAAGTGGAAGATGATGGAGATTTACACCCGAGCGATATTGTCTGTGCCATCCCAAGAGTCTGTCACCATAAAACACCTTATACATTGTCCATATGAGGGTCTTATAAGGGGTTATGTAAAAAGACCATATCACTATGATTATGTGCATTATTTTTGTATATAATAAATAATATAAATTTATTTTATTATTCTTATTATTAATAGTTTTTAAAGTATATGTACTATTTTAAGACAAGATTAAACTAAGAAATCTATTTTGATAAATTAAAGGAATTTATAATAAAATATTATTATTTTCAAATTAATTTTTATTATGAATAAATGATCTTATAATTTTTATGAAGACAATTGTAATTTTTATTAAGGTTTGAAAGTTGTTTTTATCAAAACCCATGAATTTTTCATAAATATCGGTTTTTATTTCCAAAGTTAAAATTCAAATATTTAGAAATTAATATATATAAAATGGATATTATTTTGGGATTCTGGATATCGAAATTAACCAATAGTGATTTTTTCATAATTTTCTGAGACAGTCAAATTTATGGGTAAAAATTAAATACCTTTTAATTATATAATGTGTTTTATGACATCAAAATGAACTAATAGTGATGTAATAAAATAATATAAAAATTATCTTCATCCAATATATGTATTATCATTAATATAATGTAATTTTAGGTTTACTAAATTTATTTTACAATTCCATAGTGGACCTTCCAAGACTTATAAAACATTATAGCATTTTAAATTCATTTCCTTGAGAGAGTGACTTACCAACCCATAAGCAACACTATTATTATAAAAGTTTCGGCCATTAGCCTTATAAAATACAGTTTTTAACTCAACCTTGAATAAAACCATGTTTAAAAATTATGGCATGGTTTGTGGTTTTGATTAGATTAATGTGTGGTGTCCCAAACCTAAATAATAAATAATTTCCTCTCCATTCCCATATAAACTCACGCAATCTCACACTTCCTCTTAACTAAAAGACTTTGTAGTGCGACCTAAAATAGTTATCCTATCTCTATAATCCTCCCAAGGCTCCAAAATCTCCCAATAAGCCTCTCTCGAGCCTCTCCCAAGCATTTAGGATCACAATTGGAAGTAAGGGATTCCTTCTTTTCTAATTTATCCATGTTTTTTAATTTTATTATGCCCTTCTATTTTCCATTATAAATGTTGGGGTATGATTTAACCCCCCCCCCCCACCCACATACTGCCCTATATAGGTTTTAATGATGAAATATCAATTACCCTCTCATTAATGTCTCACATATACACATGTTTCTATGCCGAAATTCCGTAAGAGATTTGTCTCTCATCATTTACATTCACGCCATTATTTTATATTATGGATCTAAATTCCATTCCATATGTTGGTAAATTATGTCCCACGATACCCTTACTATCCATTTAATTTATAAATTATGAGATACCACTTTCACTCTAATCACCCCATCATACAAATTTCTATTTGACATTGTTATGCTGCCGAAATTACACACAATTTTTCATGCTGAAACCATTGTGTTGTAAATACCATACCCACTTCTCTATCAAAGATATTCACCTTTATTCACATGTAATTGTTTATTGAGGACTTAAATTTATGTATTCCACATCTCATATTCAAGGAATGAGTTATTGTGTTAATGAATCCTTGTTCTATGATCTACGTGGCACACTTATGCATTAAATGAAATGATTATGAAGGTTGTGCCTAATTTTTCATCAATGCATTAGGTAAAGTATATTATCATTATATATCACGTGAAATGAGTGCTAACTCGTGTTAATTCATGTTCAATGTGGTTTTTATCATGCTTCATGTGCAATGAGTGTCTACTCATGCTCCATGTTAAAATGAGCCTTGGATCATGCTAATTCCATGTTAAGTGTTGTTGCCACATTTCCTTATTATGAAAATCAAACTATATAATTTATTTATGTTCATATTTATTTATGATCCGTTAATTTGACTATTGCCTAACCTGTATTTTATTCTTCATTTTATTCCCTTTTTACTTCCATAAAAAGATTTATACCTCTCCCTTTTCTTATTCATCTCCTCATGTTATCCCATGCAATGCTCAGTATGAGAGAATGTAGTGATCATGTAAAGGATGTTCTCAATAACATGATGTTTTTCATGTTTTATGTTGTTATGTTGTGTTCCTATGCCCCAAATACACTATACCTTTCAATATTATATGTTTTATCATGTGAAGGTTTTATGTTATAATTTATGTTAAGTGCGTAATAAAAAGTAGGGATGATATAGTTGGTATGAGAGGAAAAGAGTAGTTATTTTGGTATTTGGATTAGAAAATCCTAGAGAATTACATAGGGATAAGACTATGTATAATAAAAACATCCATACGTTTTTGTGAGTATTGAGTAAGTGTCTCATCAATAAAATGCATCCCTATACAGATACGAGCAGGTAGAGGTGGATATGGCACCGATGTACCTAGGAGTGAAAACTCTGACAAGGAGTTTCAGGTTTGACTTGGGGTATCCTGGTAAATGATAACGGTCTTTTATGAACTATTGGTTATGTAATTACTGGTGGGTATGCTTGTGTAAATTCAAAAGATTAGTATGAATGATTATTAATAGAATAAAAAATGACCTTAAGAATATATTTTAGAAAGAAGATTGTGGATAACATATATTGAAGCCTATAGATTCATAAGTTAGGGAAATTAAGGTTATTTATAAGTCATACATTTTTTCCTTGGATTAACCATTATGTGTTACCCCTAAATTTTCCTTTTATTCCATTTATTGGCCAGTAATAGGATGAATCATGCAAAAAACCGATGCGAAGATCAATGTGATAACTGTTCTAATGAGATACGCAATCTGATGGGAGTAGGAATCATAAACTTTTTCACAATTATCTCTAATCTAACTCATGATTTGAATAAAAACATGGGTCAAGGGGACATTGAACCCCCCAAAGAAATAACAAGTTGTTATCAAGAGCTTCATGAGTCACTTGCCTCCTACTTTAAGTGGATCATATGAAACCTCAATCGTCAAAAATGTATCAACTATATTGAAAATATATTATCCATCCTTGAATGTTATAAATAAGAGAATTTTCTTCTGGATGCTTATCATATGGAGGATATAGCCGATCAATGGAGGAAATTGATAAAAAATACAAAGCCTGAGGATAATATCGAGGCATTATAATGAATGAATTTTTAGAGCATGTTTTTTTATTAATATTTTCCATGCATCTTACAAATAAATATAGAAAGGGACTTCCTTGACCTATAAGAAAAAAGATGAATAATCCCTCAGAGCATACGAGGAAATCATTACAAGTCATTCATGATATTCTTCCAGAATTGTCCTTACCCCCAAATGCATGGTTGACCACTTCTTAGATGGGCTGAATCCAAGCCTACAAAAAGCACTAGAAATATGTGACTTTGATAGCTATGAGGAAATTACCCGATTTTCCCTCAAGGTCGAAATGGAGATCAGAGAATCTCAGAGATATCATGGGGATAAAGTGCGTAGGTGGGATTTAATTATATTTTTTGAGGGATAAATCCAATGGTACTAATAATGTCTAGCACTCCACTTTCCAAAGGTGTGGAAATAAGAACCCCATAAATTTCATAAGGAGGACGAGGAAATGAATTCAGTGTGGAAGAGAAGGGAAGATATCCTTTAACTGTCGAAAGGAAAAACCCGTGACTACGATAGTGGAGAAGAATGATCTTTTCTACACTCAACACATTGTTCATTGCTTAAACTACAAAAAAATAGGGCACCTTACAAATCATTCCCCTAATACAACAGATTTAGGAGGCAACCAAAAACCTCTAGGGGAGAAAGGGAGAGATTTTTCCATCAAAACCGTAGAAGTGAACCCCGTTAATGAAGTGGGGACAAGTACGCTAGTTATTCATTGAAGAATAAATAATGTACCTTTTGATTCTGGTTCTACGCTATCTTTTGTATCTCAAAAGTTTCATATGAAATTCCCATCACCACCAAAAATCATGGAAGTAAATATTTTTGTGAGTATAGAAAATGGGGAAATCATTATATCCCATGAATAAAACTCATCCCCTATAATAATATGTGGATTTAAATTCCATGTGAACCTCATCATACTTTTTATAGTAGAATATGATGCAATTCTTTGCATCGATTGGATTTAACTATATAGAGAAATCATAAATTTCCATGAGAGGTAAATCACTCCCATATGGAGAATGCACCCTTGATTCCATAGAAGTGCAAGGAGGAAGATCAATATTCTTTAGCCCCATCATCTCAAGAGTGGATATTACTTCCCTTTGAGAACGTGTATCTTGCTAATATGATTGAGTCTAATGGGGAAACCAGTCCTAAATACATTTTTATTTTGAGGGAATTTACTAAACTGTTTCATTAGGAATTTCCAAGCCTTACTCCTAGAATAGATGTTGACTTTCCAATTGATATTATACATGGGGTGTTGTCAATATCCAAGACTCCATTTAGAATTCCTATTGTGGAGCTTGAGTAGCTGAAGAAACAACTATATGAGAATCTGGGTAAAGGATTCATACGACCAAGTGCTTCACCATGGGGTGAAATAGTCCTCGTTTTACAGAAATAGGATGGGTCAATGGACCTTTTCATTGATTATTGCGAGTTCAACAAAATCATGATAAATAACAAGTATCGTCTTCCATGAATTAATCACTTGTTCGATCAGCTGCATGGAGAACAATACTTTTCCAGCTAGATTTTAAGTTAGTATATTATTAAATAAAATGAAGAAGAAAGATATCCCCAAGACTACATTTTGTACAAGTTATGGTCTCTATGAATTCATAGTAGCTCCTTTCAAACTAACTAATTCTCCAGAAACCTTCATAGACTTGATAAATTGATTCTTTAGATAAAACCTCAACAAATTTTTGGTAGATTTTATAGATAATATTCTAATATAATCCAAAACTAAGGAGGAGCATGACGCGAATTTAAGAATTGTACTAGATACCTTGTGAAAGTGGATGATCTATGAAAAGTACATCACATGTGAGTTCTGGTTGAAGGAGGTATCATTATGGGGTCATATCATCACAAGCAATGATATATCTATGGATCCCTCCAATACAACTGAAATTGAGGGATGGAAGATGCCAACATCAGTAATAGATATCAATTTATTTTTAGGGTTATTTGGATATTATCGCTGATTTGGGAGAAAGTTCTCACAATTTTCCAACCCTCTTACCAACTAACTCAAAATGGGGTATGGTTCCCTTGGATTGATGAATGCGAAGATAGATTTAAGAGGTTAAAAAGAGGTTTATCACAAAGTACATGCTCACATTGACCACAAGTGGATAACTTTTTGTGGTATTCAGTCATGCTATAATAAAGGGTCTCGGTTGTGTGTTGATGCCGAATGATAATGTGATAGCTTACACCTCAAGGCAGCTGAAACCCCATGATAAAAACTATACCACACATGATCTGGAGTTGGCGGCTATGATATTTGAATGGAAATAAGGCAGGATTTTCACTATGGAGAGAAGTGTGGGATATATAATGACCATAATAGCCTCAAATATATATTAAAAAAAAGCATAATATGTTCCAATGAAGATGGATATAACTCATCAAAGATTAGGACTGCTCAATCCACTACCACCCTGGGATAGTGAACAAGGTGGTTGATGCTCTAAGTAGAAAGGATCTTGCATTATTATAAATGATTAAAGTTGAAAGGGATCTAATATTCTTATACTATAATAATATAGACACGAGAATCATTAAGGTAGGAACATCATCAATCCATTCTCAAATGATTTCTCAACTATCCCTCTTGGGAAAAATATTGGATGCTCAAAGAAGGTTGTGGAAATTCTTAAAATGGTAGATGTTTTCAAAAATGGGAAATTCTTAGTGATTGTGGTTGACAAGGATGGAATTGTGTGATTTGGGTCACAATTATGTGTACCATAATATCCAGAGATAAAGAAGGAGATTATGAATTACACACATAGCTCAACCATCCCTATTCACCCATGGAGCTCAAAAATGTATCATGATCTCTGAGAAATATTTTGTTGGGACAATATGAAAAGGGAGATTGCTGAATATACATCAAAATGAATTGCATGTTAGTATGTGAAGGCTGGGAAGAAAATGTATAATGGGATATTGAAACCAATAAACATACCAACATTGAAGTATGACTACATTAACATGGACATTGCCACAAGAAATCCATGGAAATCCCAAGGAAACAACGCTATATGTGTAGTTGTGGATCATCTTACAAAGACAACTCACTTTACCATGAATCATGAGGAATTATCATTAGATCATCTTGCATGGATTTACATTAAAGAGTTGGTTACGAATCATGGAGTACCACTATCTATTTTATCTGATCATGATACGAGATTCACCTCAAAGTTCTGGAAATGTCTCCAATATAATATAATCACTGAACACATCTTTAGTACCACATATCATCCTCAAACTGATAGCCAATATTATAAAACTATTCATACACTACAAGATATGTTAAGATCATGTTCTATGATCTTCAAAAGTGTATGAGACCAACATCTTCAACTAGTGGAATTATTATAAAATAACAGTTTCCACTCAAGAATATAAATGACACCATATGATGCCTTTTATGGGAAAATGTCTATAACATCAGCAGGTTGGGATGATGTTAGTGAGCGTAAGAATCTTGGAACTAAAATGGTTGATGATATATTGGAGAAGGTGAAAACCATTTAGTAGGATATCAGGGAATCCAAAAGATTAAAGAAGAGTTTTGCAGACAACCGTCGATGAGAAAATGAATTCAATTTTGGAGACAGAATATCTGTACATATATCCGTGGAAATAGTTCACAAGAATTGAAAAGAAAAGGAAGTTACGTCCTAGGAAAATCATCCCCTTCGAGATTATTGATCGTGTCCGGGTCGTGGCATATCGACTAGCACTTCCACCCCCATGGCCAAATTGCAAGATATCTTTCATGAATCCCTCTTAAGGAATATTATACCAGAACCTTCACATGTACTCTTTTCAGAGGTATTACATATAGAGGATTATATTTCTTATGAGGAGAAACCAGTGAAAATCTATGATCGTAGAGAAAAATATCGACGAAAGTAGACAATGCCCCTCATCAAGGTGTTCTAGCAAACCCAAAAGTTTGGTGAAGGGAACTGGGCATCAGAGGAAGTGATGAATAAGAGTTACACACATCTGTTTTAGTGAGGGAAAATGAAATTTGGAGGGAGAAATTTTTTATGGCCTGAACATTGTAACAACTGAGAAAATTATTCAGGGAAATTACACTTACTATAATTATATGTTATATTAGGTAAAATGGTTATATAAAAAGTGAACATCATTGGTATTTTGTTTTTGAATTTTAAAATACCATTAATAATTAAGACCACTACTAATATAGTTGTTTAATAGTGATCATATGATTTGTATAAATAGAGGGCTTTAGCAATTCCAATTTTCTTAGACAAAGGAAGAGATGTCCTCATCCAGTAGACATGCCTAGTATGAAGAGAATTTGTTATAGCTCAGAAATCAGGTGGCATAATTGGGCTTCTCTCTTGACCAAGCCCAAGATGAGCGTCAATATGTTAAGCTTGAGTAGAAGAGCTTATGGGATAAGTGGATGTTGATAGAGATTACCACCCGAGTGATGTTATCCGAGCCACCCAAAGAGTCGGTCACCATCACACACCTTACCCTTCAGTCCTATGTGGGTGTGATAAGGGTTTATGTAACAAGACCTTAACAATATAATTATGTGTATTATATTTGTATATAATAAATAATATAAATTCAATTTATTATTGTTCCATTGTATATAGTTTTTAAATAGAAAATAGTATTTCGAGTTAATTTTAAACTAAGAAATATATTTTGATAAATTAATGGATTTCTGAATACAATATGAATATTATTAAATTAATTTTTATCAATTATAAATTATTAATAATTTTATGAATACAATGGTATTTTTTATTTCTGTTATAAATCTATTTTTATCAAACACCACAATTTTTTGATAAATATCAATTTTTTATTTTAAATATAAAAAATCACATATATAGAAAATTATTTAGATAAAATTGATATTATTTTTTAGATCAGGTTATCGAAATTATCCAATGGTGAATTTTTCATAATTATCTGAGAAAGATGAATTTTGGGGTAAAAATTAAATACCGTTTAGTTATGTAATGTGTTTTATGACATCATAATGATCCAATAGTGATGTAATAAAATACTAAATACATTATGTTATACCAATATTTGTTTTAACACTAAAATAAATTTATTTTATGTTCTTTTATTTATTTTATAATGCCTTAGTTGACCATTCAAGACATATAAAACATTTTATCATTTTAAATTGGTTTCCATTATAGTGGGATTCACCTCGACATTAGAAACCCTTTTATTTTTAGAAATTGGGTCATTGGACATATAAAATGTTGTTTTTTAAAACCCTTTGGTAATAACCCTGTGAAAAACCATGGTTTGGTTTGTCGTTTTGATTAGTCTTATATGTGGTGTCCCAAACCTAAAAAATAATGAATTCACTCTCATGTCCTATATAAACTCACCCAAGCACCAACATCATCTTTAGTAAAATATTTTGGAGTTTGACCAACCAAATATCTTCTCTCTCTAGAATCCTCCCAGGGAGGAAAATGCTCCCATGAATCCTCTCTCAATCCTCTCTCACGCCTTTGGTATCACAATACCAAGTAAGGTATTTACTCCTTTCTCCATTTTCTATGTTTCCTAATATGTTTATGCCATTTTTTCAATAATAAATGTTGGGGTATGATTTCACATTCCCCCCATTAATCCCTATTTATTTTTGAATGATTAGAGACCCATTTCCCTATCATTAATGACTCCCATATGCACCTGTTACCATGCCAAAATTCCGTAAGCAATTTTTCTCTCCTCATTTACATTCAATAAATTATTTTTTATTATACATATAAATTACATTCCATATGTTGGTATATTATCTACCATGATCCCCTTACTATCCATTTAATGTATAAATGATTTGATTTCTCTTTCACTCTCATTAACCCATCTTACTAATTTTTATCTTACGCCATTATGCTACCGAAATTACACCAAAACTTCCTTTCAAAAATAATTGTGTAGTGAATACCATACCCACTTCTCTATCTAGGGTATTCCCAATTATAAACATGTACTTGTTTATTAAGGAGATAAATATATGTATTCCACATATCTTATTCATGGAATGAATTATGATGTTAACGAATCCATGTTGTATGATCTATGTGGCACACTTATGTATGAAATGAAATGATTGTGAAGGGTTCTCCTTGATTACATTTCAATGCATTAGGTAAAGTATTGTATCATTATACTTTAGGGGCAATGATTGTTGACCCATTCTAATTCATCTTCAGTGAGGGTTTACTCATGCATCATGTGCAATGAGGGTTTACTCAGGCTCCAATTGCAATGAGCCTTGGCTCATGCTAATTCCATGTTAAATGTTGTTTCCACATTTCCATATTATGATAATCATGCTATATCATGCCTCTATGATCATGTTTCTTTTATGACCCATTGATATTACTATTTCCGAACATATATTTTATTCTTCATGTTACACTCTTTTTACTCCATTTTGTGGCATTAAAGATTAGCCTTTTCTTCTGCCTATCCTCAGGTTATCCCATTCAATGCTATGTATGAGGGAATGTAGTGGTCTTGTAAAGGATGTTTTCAATAAGATGTTTTGTTTCATGTTTTAAGTTGTTATGTAGTGTTATTAAGCCCCAATGACACTATAAATATTGATCTTCTATGTTTTATCATATAAAGTTATTATATAATAATTTATTTTTGGTGATTAATAAAAATCAAGGTTTTTATAGTTTGTATCATAGGATAGGTTTTGTTATTTTTTTTATTAGGATTTAAAAACCCTAGGGAAATCCTTGGGGATAAAACAAATTATAATAAAAACATCCCCAATTTTTTTGTTGATTATTGAGTAAGTGGTTTATCAGGAAAATACAACCATGTCTAGATACACGTAGGTAGATTTGGCACTTGCATAGATGTACCTACGAGAAAAAACTACAACACAGAGTTTCATGCATCATCCACAGAATCTTCGTACACGAAAATGGGCCTTTCTGCACTGTTGGATAGGACACTCTTAGTGTATATTCATTGGTAAATTCACAAGCTTAGTATGAACCATTATTAAGGGAATAAAAAATACCCAAAGAATATATGTTAGAATGTAGATAATTGATAACATAGATTGAATCCTTTAAATTCATAAGTTATGGAAATAATTTTTTTTATAAGTCATATTTTTTGTCCTTGGATTACCCTTTATGCGTTACCCCTATATTTTCTTTTATTTAATCTTTTGGATGGTAATATGAGGAATCATGCTAATAACCGATGTGATGATCAATGTGATGACGTTTCAAATGGGATTCCCAATCTGATGGGAGCAGGAATCTTGAACTTTGTCATGATAATCTCTTAGTTAACTCAATCATTGAATAGAAACATAGGTCAAGAGGAACATTAAACCCCCCGCCCCCTATGAAAGAACACGTCACTTTCAAGAGCTTCATGTGACAAAGGCCTTCTACATTTAATAGATCATGTGATCCCTAAATTACCAAACAATGATTCAACTCCATTGAGAAGTTCTTCTCCATCCTTCAATGATATGAATATGATATAATTATTTTGGTTAATTATCATATGTAGAGTGAATCCTATCAGTGGTGGAAATTGATAAAAAGTATGAAGCCTCAGGAAGAGATCATGACATTGGAATGGAAGGATTTTTGGAAGATGTTTTTCAAAAAATATTTTTCGCGCACCCTTTAACAAATGATGGAAACATACTTACTTGACCTCAAGAAAAAAGGCAATGAATCCATTAGATATTATGAGGAAAATATAAAAAGTATTAAATGACGTGCTTCCATCTTTGTCAATACCATGAATGAAAGGATGACCGATCCATTGGTGGGATGAAACCGAGTATGCGAAAAGCCTTGGCGATCCGTGACTTCGACAGCTATGAGGAAATTGTATGATGTTCCCTGAAGGTCAAAATGGTGATCATATAATATCAGGTGTATCATGAGGATATAATGAATTTGTTGGAATTTAATTATAGAGATCTGATGGATAAATCCAATGGTGCTAAGAAAATACATCACCACACTTTCAAATGGTTTGGATATAGGAAACCGAAAATTTCCAGAAGGGGATGAAGAAATGATTCAGGTGTGGAAAAGAAGGGAACCTAACTATTAACTATCAATAAAAAAACATGCGACTAAGATAGAGGAGAGGAACACTTTTTTTGACTCTCAACAAGTTCTTCATTGCATAAAATAAAAAAGAAACATGGAAAATTGAAAATATTTTCCCAAACCCAAGGGTATTCGGAGGCATCCCACAACCTCTAAGGCACAAAATCTAAGATTTTTCCATCACTACTGCCAAAGTGAAACCTGAAAATGATGTGGTGATAGGTATACTGGTTATTTATTATAGAATTATGAATGTACATTTTGATTTTGGTTCTACACATTCTTTTGTGTCTTGAAAGTTTAGTTTAACATTCCCAACACCACCACAAATCATGGAATTAAATATGTCTGTTAGTATGTAAAATGGGGAAATCATTGTATCCAATGAATATAACTCATCTTCTGTCATACATTGTGGATTTAAATTCTCATCTAACCTCATCATAGTCTGTCTAGTGGAATGTGATACAATTCGTAGAATGGATTAACTTTCCATATATAGAGACAACAAAAATTTCTGTGATAAGGGAATCACTCTCCATATGGAGAATAAACCCCTGATTCTATATAAGTGAAAGGATGAAGATTATTATTTTTTTGCCCCATCATATCAAGAGTGTATGTTACTGCCCTATGTGCACATGTATCTGGCATAGATGATTGAGTCTAATGTGGAAACCATTCTTGAAGACATGCCTATTGTGAAGGAATTCACTGAAGTGTTTCCCGAGGAATTGAATTGCCTTCCTCCTAGAAGAGATGTTGAATTCTCGATTGATCTTATACCTGGAGAATTTCTAATATCCTAGACTCTATATAGAATGGATGTTGAGGAGCTTGAGGAGTGAAGAAACAACTGTAATAGAATCTGGATGATGAGTTAATACACCCAAGTTCTTCACCACGGAGTGAAGCAGTCCTCTTCACCAAGTAGTAGGATGGGTCAATACATCATTTCATTGATTATAGTGAGCTCAAAAAATTACATTAAAGAAAAAGTATCCTCTTCCATGAATTGATGACTTATTTGATCAACTGTGTGGAGAAAAATACTTCTCCAAGATGGATTTTTGGTTTTAATATTATCCATTAAAGGCGAATAAGGGAGATATAACCAAGAAAGCTTTTCGTACAAGATATAGGAACTATGAATTCCTAGTAAAGCCTTTTTAAATCACTAATTCACTAGAAGTCTACATGGACATGATGAATGGAGTCTTTAGAGATTACCTCGATGAATTTATGGTAGTCTCTATAGATGATATTCTAATATTCTCCCAAATCAAGGAGGAACATGAGGATCATCTAAGAACACTACTAGAGTCCTTGTGAAAGGAGAAGCTCTATGAAAAGTACATCAAGTGTGTGTTCTGGTTTAAGGAAGTCTCATTCTTGGGTTTTATCATCACAAGCAATGGGATATCTACAGATCCCTCTATGAAAACAACAATTGAGGGATGGTCAAGGCCAACATCGGTAATTGATATACATAGCTTCTTGGGGTTCGCTGGATATTATTGCCGATTTTTTAGAAATTTCTCATGATTCTCCAACCCTCTTACCAAGATAACTCAGAAGAGTGTAATTTTTTCTTGGAGTGATGAATGGGGGGATATCGTTAAAGTGTTGAAAAGGAGGCTTATCACTATGCCCATGCTCACTTTACACACATGTGGAGAACTTTTTGTGGTATTTAGTGATGCTTTAATGAATGGACTCAATTATGTGTTGATGCAAAATGATAAAGTGGTAGCCTACGCCTCAAGGTAGCTGAAAATCCATGAGAAAAAATATCCCACACATAATATAGAGTGGGAGGTTTTTATCATTTAATTGAAAATATGGAATCATTATCTATATGGGTAGAAGTCTGAGATATATACTGATCACAAGTGCCGAAAATATATATTCACAAAAAGAGAGATTAATTTGCACCAATGAAGATGGATTTAACTCATCGAAGATTATGACTGCTCGATCCATTACCACCGTGGGAAAGTAAACAAAGTGGTAGATTATCTAAGTAGAAAAGATTATGCATCATTTTCAACAATGAGAATTGAAAAGGATCCAATATTCTTATATTTTTGGAGGATGGAAATGATAATCATTAAGGGAGGAACATCATCAATCATTTCTCAAATGATTGCTCAACTTTCCCTCACCAAGAAAATAAATGATGCTCAATGAAAGGATTTTAAAATTTCTAAAAAGGGTGGAAGCCATCGAAAAAGGGAAATAATCATAGTTCGTGGTTAACAAGGTTGGAATTGAGAGATTTTGGTGATGATTTTGTGTATCGTATGATCGAGTGATAATGAAGGAGCTTCTGAATGACGTACATAGAACAACCTTATCTATTCTCCTGTGGAGGACAAACATGTATCAAGATCTCCATGAAAAATTTTGGTGGGACAATATGAAAATGGAGATTGCTTAATATAATCAATGATCCTAGTATATCAGTAAGTGATGGCTGAGGGAAAAAAGTATAAGGGGGTGATGCAACCACTATCTATTCCAACATGGTAGTGGGAGAACATTACCATGGACTTTTTCACTTGAAATCCAAGGAAATCCAAAGGAAACAATACTATACGAGTCATTGTGGATTGTATTATAAAGGAATATCACTTTATCACGATTCGAGAGGACTTTTCATTAGACCAACTTAAATGGATTTACATCAAAGAAGTGGTAAAGATGAATGGAGTTACTCTATCTATTGTATCCTATTGTGATCCTATATTCACCTCGATGTTCGGTAAAAGTCTCCTACATGCTCTAAGAACTGAACTGAACATTAGTATGACCTATAATCGTCACACTGAAGGATAATTTGAGAGAAATATTTAGACACTAGAAGATATGTTTAGATGTTGTTCTATGGAATTCAAAAGAAGATGGGACCAATATCATCTAATGGTTGAATTATCCCAAAATAACAGTTTCCACTCGAGCATCTGAAGGACACCATATAAATCCCTTTATAGGAAAAGGTGTAGAACACTGGTGTGTTGGGATGAAGTCAGTGAGCGTAAGATGTTAGGGCCTGAAATGGTCGATGAAATGGTGGAGAAGGTGAAAACCATTAAGCCACATATCAAGGAAGCCCAATGTTGATAGTAGAGTTATGTAGACAACCATCGACAAGGAATTGAATTCAGTGATGGAAACATGGTATTTCTATGCATATATCAATGAAAAAAGGTCACGAGTTATGAAAATAAAGGGATGTTAAGCCATAAGTAAAGGTTCAATGCGCATTAGACGAGTGGTTGGGATGACACCCAACATTGATTTTTACCATGATCAATGATTTTTCTAGGATCAATACGTCAATAAATGCCAGTCTCCGTGAAATATAACCAATGATTTAGATAAAGTAGAAAGGATCCCAAAACCATTAGAGAGGATCTTGCACCTCAAGATTATAATTAATTTAATTTTTTTCATGGAGAAAAATAATACTTGTATCTTTGGTATTTTTCATCATTTATGAAGTTGATCATCCGGAATGACCATTCCAGATTATCTCATTATGCATGTAATGATCCAAACAAAAACCCATATAGTAATTATCCACATGGTTATTCAAGAGAGAAATTGTTTAGCTCATCAATTCTCACTTCATTAGGCATGTGGTGTGATGTTTGGTATAATATTCCTAATTTTCTATTTATATACATGGAATTTTAGTTACAATTTTTAAAATCATTGGAAAAATTAAATACATTCATGAACATAGAGAAAACCCATTCTCATAATAATAACACCGTGTCATTATTAATGGTGCGACAACTTGTGCAAAATGAAATTATAAAATAATATTACACATCACAATATAAGAGTAGAATCATTATTATTTTAACTTGTGCTAACTTGTTAAATAAATATTTACAATCTTGAGAATAATTATTTTACAACTAGACTAACCCTAGTCCACTTGAACTCCACTTCCATTTATTGAACACCGGAATAAATAAATAAATAATTTATATTCTTAACTAAATATATTATTTACAAACAAGTAAATAAATATTTATTAAATGTTGAATAAAATTAAAAAATAAATTTTATTTAATTTATATGATCATTTTAACTTGAATAAAATTTTTCCACAGTCTTGAGAATAATATTTATTTCATTAATTAAATTGAAATTAAATTTAACCAAGACCACCAAAAAAGAATTAGTGTGTGACCCTCTAGGATTATTTCTCATTGGCATTAGGGAGACTTTCCTAAAATCCATGAGTACAATCTAGAAATGGGTCAAGGCACCAAAGAGAAGGAATATAAAGTCGCAAAAACATAATCCAAATACGAATGCTCACTATGTAATATAATTCCTTTATTGTAATATCGCATCTAGTAGGTTTCATGATAGTGTCATCATATTTTATGCCTGACACGTCGTTCTTTGAATATATGAAATAAACACATCGTTCCCCCATGGCCAATGAATTTCACATGACAGTTCTATTTAAATCAAATGAACGAGATATCAATGACTATAAATGAATGTGATAGGTCCTTCCTCAAGTTATCCATTAATTACATGGCACTTGTGACACACCCAAGGTACCGTACTTCCAGGAAACTTCCTTCTTGACAATTTTTTTTTAGTAAATCAAAGTCTATGAGTCATGACACATATTAATGATAATCTTAAATTATAAGGATCATTATACATGCTCACAGATAGAAATATCTGATGACACTAAAACATTTTGAATTATTACATGCAAGTTTTTTTATAATCTATTATCTTGGATATTACCAAGTGTGAACATCACGAGAGGAAGTCTCATCGGCTTACGAGTAATCACACATAATGGTCTACATGGTTTGTGTCCCCTTATTATATTCCATCAAATCGTAGAACTATAGTTAAGAATATTGTTATAGAATTACAACGTTCTCTTCATAGCAGGGAACTGTGATGACCTTATCAATGAAAAAATAATATAGGACATTATTACATCATACTCCTGAAGAAAAATTAAAAATATGTAATAATACATTAGATATCCATGTAATAAAATTAAAACTAGTTATTTATAGTACACAATATCTTACAAACTCCCTCTTGTACTAGAGCCACTACCTTTTACATTCAGTCCACTAGACCTCACATAGTGATCATGTTTATGTAGAGACCTGGCATTAGTCAAGGGGTCCACCACATTTTCTTTCATCGAAATAATGTTCACTACAACCTCACCTCTCGGAGAAAAATCCCTCAAGAGATGATACTTCTAAAGTATATTCTTTGTCCGCTGATGTGACCATGGATCTTTTGCTATAGCCATCAATGCAGCATTATCACAGAACATTGTGATGTGATCTTAACTCCTATGTATCACATCATTATCTTGGACGAAGCTTCATATCTAAACTGCTTCTTCAGCTCCATCAGAAGCTATGATGTACTCGACCACTGCTTTAGAATCTATGACCACACTCTGATTTGAGCTCTTCCAGCTCACTGCACCTCCCCTCAATGTGATGATGTTTCTATTTTGGGACATCATGTCATATTGATCAGTCTGGAAACAAGCATCTTCATAACGTATAATGAATAGTTCCTCATCTCCTCCATAAACCAAGAACATGTCCTTAGTACACCTCTGATATGTTAGGATAGTCTTGACTGTTATCCAACAGTGGTCACTTGGGTCACCTTGATATCTTTTTACCACACTCAATGCGTAGGCGACATCCATCTTAGTACATATCCTGGAATACATGACTGACCCAATCACTGATGTGTATGGATTCATTTCCATCATCTTTCTTTCATCATGTGTCTTAGGAACCATTTTCTTGGAAAGATGAATTCCATGTGATATTGGAAACAATACCCTCTTGGTTTTTTCCATACTGAATCTCTTCATTGTCTTATCAAAGTATGTACTTAATCTTAGGCCCAGCTATATCTTGGATCTATCACGATGGATCATGTTCCTAGGAATATACACTACCTCACCCATGTCCTTCATGGAGAAGCATTGATTCAACCATGCCTTAACAGACTGTAAGATTTGTATCTCGTTTCCAATAAGTAATATGTCATAATCATATACTATTTGGAAAACTACTACACTCTAACTGAACTATTTTTAGACACAAGGATCACATTAGTTATTGATAAAACTAAATTATTTTATGGCTTCATCAAAATGAATGTTCAATGACCTGGATGCTTTCATTAATCCATAAATGGATTTCTGCAACTTGCATACCATATTGGCATCCTTAAGAGTCACAAACCCTTCAGGTTGTGTCATGTAGACATCAATCTAAAGTTTCTAGTCAAGGAATTCTATTTTTAAATAAAATTTCCAAATCTCATAGTCATGGTAAGATGTAATGTAAAGTAAAATTTAAATGGATTTCAACATTACAACTGGTGACAATGTTTCATTGTATACAATTCCTTGATGTTGTTTAAACCCTTTTGCAACCATTTGTGCATTAATGGTACTGACTTGCCCTTACAAGTCTAGTTTCTTCTTGAATACCCATTTTCCACCAACAGTATTTGCATCATCTAAAGGATCTACCAAAATCTAGACATGGTATTGGAACATGGAATCCATTACAAAATTCATGGATTCATTCCACTTAGCAATGTTTGTGCCACTTAATTCTTCCTTGTAGGTTAGAGGATCATTATTATCAACTAATAATGAGCCACCATATTTGGTAACTAGAAAACCATAGAGCTCCCGTTATCTTGCCTCTCAAGTACTCCTACGCAGTACTTGTGTCTCTGGAATAGATTCTTCTTCCATTGGGCTTTGTGGAATCTGTTCCTACACCAACTCTTGTATACTTTTATCCTCGACTTAATCAAAGTCTATCTGGCTCCCACTATCTATATTGGAGATTTTCTCCCTTTCATGGAATAAGGAATGTCCTTCCACTATAAATTTTTTGTCTGAGGGGTTGTATAGGTAATATCTCCTTGTTTCCATGGGGTGTCCTATAATGGTACACATAGTTCCATGGGGTGAAATTATTCTACCTGAAGAGGCCTTAACAATATCTTTACTACCCCACACTTGTTAATTAAATAACATGACCATTCATACAATCTAGAACTTGTATGGAATACCATTTTTCTATTTAGTTGGTACATGTTTTAATATGTGTGCCTATGTTTGTAATGCATACCCCCAAAAGGATTTGAAATACTTTCATGACTCATCATTGATCTCACCATGTCCAATATGGTGGGGTACCTTCTTTCTCTTACACTATCACATTGACTTGTGTAAGGTGGAGTGAGTTGGGATAGGATCCCAAACTGTCTAAAGTAATCAATGAAGTCCTGATTTAGATATTCCCCACCTCGGTATGATCAAAGTTTCATTATCTTTTTACAAAGCAGGTTCTCAACATCGTTATTGTATTCCCTGAACTTATCAAAGGAATCTCACTTATACCTATTTAAGTAGATATATCCATATCTAATAAAATCATGAGTAAAAGTTATGATGCATGATTACCCACCCATTTATTCAACTGGAAATGGTCCACACACATCGGTATGATGCAATTCAAGAATCTCTTTAGCACATTCAACTTTCCCACCAAATGGGGCTTTAGCCATTTTTCCTTATAAACATGCATGACATATTCCAAATGTTTTTAGTTCAAAAGAATATAAATATCAATTTTTTTTACTATTAAATAATTAATATCTCTCAAACGGTGTGCCGTATAATAATTCAATGACAACTGTTGGGTCTAGAATTGGGTGTTTACCCTAGGTGGGGTATAAACATTATGTGTAATAGGCATTTGATATATTTTATTTTTATGTTAAATAGTTGAATTTAATAATTTAAATAAAAATAGAAAATGAAACCATTTTTATATTCCCCATGAGAATCCACCATTAACTCCCCATGTGAGATTTCAGTGAACCATATCTGACCATTTTGGCTGCATTAAAAATTAGAAATTCCTTAAATAGAAAACATAATCAAATTTGTAATATATTGTTTTATGTTAAATGGATAGAAGTTGGAGTATTAACTTTCCCATTTGGTAGAAGCATAAAGATGTTAGGATTTCTATAAAAACCTAATAGTCTTCCTTAAAATTTTATAAATCCATTTGAAGAACCTAGAAAAGATGTTTTTTCATGGGGATTGTTTGATTCACATGTTGATGTACATGATGATGTTTTGTTTCTCATGATGTTCCCTAAGGCTATTATCATTATATGAATCTTTATGTTTTACTTTGGAGGTTTTGTATCTATATACCTGATAGTTGGATGTTGTAATATGATTACTTCTTATGGGGTTCATGCATGGTGTGTGGTGGAGATAATGGTGCTTCTTAATAAATTGCTATCCCAACATCTACTTAATTCCGTGTAGATATTTAGTAGATGACAATAATTTAATGCTTTATGTATTGAGAGTGTTACTCGATGCCTACTGGATTTAAGGTAGATTATAAATACTCGGTGCCTTATTGGGTCCGAGTAATACTTGATCCATTATGGAATCCTAGTTGGATGTTTTCACTCAATACCCAACGGATTCTAAGTGACTCGCTAACAGACTCATGGTAGGTTTTGGATAATTATTGACATATAGTATATTTACAGAATAGAGCTGAAGCAGGTAAAACACTGGGTTTGTAGGGTCCTGGTTAGCACATAACCGCTCGATTTTGGGCTATTTGTTAATATGCTTATTGGAAATATTTTATTATTAGTGAATACACTAGTTTGTTTCAGCTTATAATGTTAAGGATGCATTGTTGGTGTCTGACTAAGTTATGTAATAATACCCAACTTGGGCATTTAAATGTGCTTGTAGATTGCTTGAAGGATCTGGTGGATGCCAAGGACCTTGTGGTGGATTGCATTAAAGATGAACATGAACATAGAAGTAGACAAGGATTGACTCTGAAGAATCCATCATTCATTTATTTACATTATCTCCTTTAATTCCTTTGGAAATTCTTGTCACTTACATGATCTTCATTATATGTATTACATTTATCTAAATTTTATTACCTTTTCAAATATTACTCCAATTTTTTATAATACTATTTTTTATCGAATAAAAATCTTATGAACTGACTAAATAGCCCAACGGATGAACTTTTTATTGATTTTGGATAAGACCCTTTTAAGGGTAAAGGGTGGGAAACCAAGTCTTCAAGGGCATCAGGACATCGAAAAAATTCAAAAAAAATAATAGGATTGAAACCAAGAGCAAGACTACAAAAAAGAGCCTCATCCAGCAATAATATCATTAAGGCGTGCCTCCACCAAAGCATGGCTTCTCAAGAAGCTGCCCCGTGCTTGAATGAACGGGCCTGGTGCCGATGGTTGCGCCACACCCTCTCAATCATCCAAATCCAAAAATTCATGCCAGGAGAAGACGACCAGCTCAAACCTCTTCTGAAGAAAACCCTTGTACCTTGTTTGGGTTCCCAAAAAGTCAATCCATTTCACCTCGAACAACTGAATCAGAACTAGAAATCCCCTTTTACATCCAATTGCATTCATCCCACACAACATAACCATTAACTCAATGAAATCAACACAATCAACAAGAAACACAAGATCCATCAAGAGAAGACATGTATGAATACCGCAAGACCACCGGAAGCCCGATCCAAGAGGCCCTCCCCCATCCATGCCATTATGGGGCTGACGCCGAGCCACAACCACTGATGATGAGAAAAGATCCGAGATGTCGTCATTCCTCAGTTCACCCAGATCGAAAGAAACAGCCATTGAAAATGCCTGCCGAGCATGGCATGATGAAGCCTCACCAGAGTGGCCAAAGAAATACTGTAGCCATGCCCACCAAATCATTACGTCATCGCCTGACAAGCTCCTCCAACCACCCAGATCTGAAACAGACCCACCGAAGATTTCTAGCAAGAAGTGAGACGAAAATGAGGCCTCACCAGAGCTGACGAAAACTGAAAGCACCATAGAAAACTATGTCGAAGCTGACACAAAGGATCTGACACCAATCCGCTCGAGATATGTCGTAGGAGGGAAGGGAGAGACTATGGAGGAGGAAACCATAACCCTTTAGGAGAGAAGAAACACGCCGCTCTGAGTTTCTCATGTAAAAGTCCTCTAATATCTCATAAATCCTATGACCTGATATTGTGGGTATTGTCTCCCCACTGATTGAATGAGGTCCTAGCTTCTAGTAGTCATCCTCTGGTGTATGGGGAGATGTGTATGATGTCACATAGTATTCTATCTTGGACATGGTGGTTTGGTTCGGATGTTACAAAATGGTATTAGAGATTGAGGACCCATTAATGAGTTTCTTCTCTTTTTTGGGTGGGGACAGGTTACAATGGAGATAGGAAATTGTTAGTTGAACAAAATAGCTATAACAGTTCTTGGACATCACTGAATAGTGGAGATTCATGTTTCAGAAAATATTCAAATTTCTGTTCTGTTGTTGCTATTTATTCACCATGGGTGACACTCATGACGTTATTATGGTTTATGGGATTTCAAGTATGTTATTGCATCATTTCTAGAAATGTAGGTTCACATGTCATATGTATACCTATTTTTGTGTTGCTTTGTAGTTGATTAATTAAATTCCTTTATTTCTACTCTTTTTTTGGGATAGTTTTATTCATGTCATATAATTGTGTTCCCATGTTGTGTGATATATCTTTATTTTCATTAAATAGTTGATATGAGCGTGTTGTTTTTTTAATATATATATAATGACTTTGACTAACATGGTTGGATGAAGTCAAGGTTTAGTGTTAGGAGGGGTATACAATGGGTTATGTGAAGACTCTAGGGAAAACCTTATTTTATCCTATAAACTAGTTAGGGAAACCTTTTTGATCCCATTGACAAAATAGAGATTATAATAATTAATTTTTTTCTTTTATAGTGTTTCCTTCACGTTACAAAATAATTCACCTTGATATATATTATGGAACTACCTAGAATGTAATTCATAATAATTATTCAATGTAAGAGGTTTCAACATTACCACATGGCGTGAAAGAGAGTGAATTGGTGCCTTCATTCAGACACTCTCTAAGGTATAGGTAGAAGCCCTTCTTCAAACAATATTATATGATATAGTATATGTCATAGGCATATGAGTTCAAAACTATGGTTGCGTAAGAAATTATTTCTAACTCTAGTATTCTTCATCCTTCTAGAGAATCAGAGTCTATTTGGATGATGAAGAATGGATTGTGATATTATTTTCAATCTTCAACCTTGTAAAGACACTTATGGATTGACATTTCAGGATATGATTGAGATCATTTGGGGAGTGCATCATTTTCAATACCCATATCATAAGATACTTACTGATATAATGTATGTGAAGGTTCAAATGGTAGAATAGGAGTTAAAAATATAATTACATGACCATGGGGTTCACCTATGTTGTATTCCAACAAGGTGGATAGTATTCTTCCAATATGAATTGATTACAAGAGAACTAAAAAAAGGTGATGATAATGAACTTATATCCATTGCCCAAGGTTTATGATATTTCCAATCAACTACATGGAGCAGGTGGTTCTTCAAGATATTCCATTGATTGAACTATCACAACTTGCGATTTAGATAAGGGAATACTCTGAATAAAGTATTTTGGAAAATATATGAATTGTATGGGTACGTGGGGATGTCATTCATACTAATAAATGAAAAAGCGGTGTTCATGGCCATTATGAACAAGATATTTCATGAATACATAGAATATTTTGTTATAGTGTTCACTGTTGATATCATCATCTACTCATCAACTCATGAAAAACATGCTAGAAATATAGAAATAATCATGTGTAATCTTCAATCGCAGAATAACTACATTGAGATGTCAAAATGTAAATTATAGATTAACGATGTGATGTTCTGAGGACATGTGCTGTTTTAGACCAGTATATCAATAAACTTAGAGAAGTTCATGGTAGGGGTGTCTTAGACACAACACCAAAACATGTTTGAGATAAAGAGTTTCCTAGGATTGGAATAATATTATCTGAGGTTCATCTAGAAATTCACTAAATAATCATCACCCATGTCCGAACTAAAAAATAAGAGAGTTAATTTCTGGTGGCCAAACCAATGTGAATATGCCTTTCTTGATGTAAAGTAAAGGTTGATGGTTAATCAGTACTAACAATCCATAATCAATGTATGATTTATCATGTACCTTGATTAATCATTTATTGGTCTGGGAGTGGTACTGATGCAGAGAGTGTAGGTATTTACCTATGCATCTCATCAGCTACGAACCTATAAGAAGAACTACCTTACAAAAGAATTGGAGCTAGAGGAAGTGGTCCACACACTGAATTTTTGGATTCATTATCCCTTCATTGAGATATTTTTTATTAGATGGACCAAAAGAGACTTTGTTATATCTTCACAGAGAGGGACCTGAATCTGAGGCAGTGGCACTAGGTTATGTATCTATAGATGATGGATTTTTTAGAGATTTAATTAGAACTCTATAGTTAAGAATTCATTGGTTAGAGTAGTACTAGGATGGGTCAATTCATAGAATTCTCTCATGTAGATCCCTTGGATGAAACTAGAGATGGATTAATGCACCATATCCCATTTGAACATTGCTTGTTTTTGTCTCCCTATGAATTACCTGTCCAAGGTTATGGTTGAGAGCCATCATCTGGGTGGGTTTTTGAAACAACTCTTGATACCTATGTGGAAGTTGTAGGAAGACATGATATTCTTTGTTACAAAGTTTTCCATGACCTACAGAAGTCGTGACATGGTTTTGGGGATTGTTGATTGTTTAAACAATGACTTCTCACATCTTAACAATCAGAGAGACTCACTAAGTGGAAGGGCTAAGAAAGCTATATGTCCAAAATATTATACACCAGAATGAAGTGCATTTTAGAATTATATAAGATAAGGATTCATGTTTTAAATTTCTATATTTGTAGGGCTAGGTATGATAATTAAACAATTATGTGAGATTGATAACAGTGTACCATCTTTTTACTGACATATTGTCTTAGTCGACTATATTCATATTGGGGGAAATTCTTCAATATTGTGTTCTACAAATTGGAAGAGAATGGGATGATCAACTGACCATTATTCATATTTCATACAATAAAAATTGTCAATATTAGATTTATATGTCACAATATAAGGATCTTTATTGGTGGTTTTTGTCACTCACCACTCTGTTGGCATGGGGAGGGTGAGGCTGCGGTTGTTGTCCTCCATGTGGTTTAAGAGACCTATGAGTTAGTTAAACTGATATAGAAGAGATTGATCACCACCCAGAGTAGGAAATTATTATATGTAGACTATAGGAGGCGACTCTTGTAGTTATTGTGGGATATCATGTTTTCTTGATAGTGGCTCTATGGATGGGGTACAGACTTTTGGGAAACTATATAAAGCTATCACGATGTTTTTTTGGACCCTTCTATATCATCGAGCAGACAGGGGTAGTTTCATATCATGGAGTCCTCCCATCTTATTATAGAAGTATGCATGATGTGTTCCCTGTGTAAATATGTCAGAGGAACATACCCAACCCAACGCATATTATTAATTGTGAGGATGTTGATGTAGTGACTATATTATCTTTTGAGGATCGTAATTTGTGTATTATTAATTGATGTGAGAATGAGTTATAAGGGAAGATGATACCACTAGTTTGTATTCTGTGGTAGTGGAAGATATAGAAAGAGACGTGTGAATGTGAAAATGATGTTCGAGATTAGTGGATATAGATTATTGAGAAATTCATATCAAGATACATATCAAGGAAAAGAATTAGAAATAAGGGGATAATTGTAATATTCTAATTTTTACAATGATAATAAAATACCTTTATTTCATAAATTATAAATTTCATATGTGAAAAAAATATTTATCAATGATAAATGTCATAAAATGTGATAAATGTTTTTTAGAAGGATAAAATCCTTCTTTAACACTATGGAATATTCAATCTCATATGTTTGAAGGAAGATGTTATGTTGGTGCAAGTTTTGGAGGCTCATATATTATCGACGAATGGAAAATAAAAATAGTACATATATTATATTAAACATCATTATTTTTTAATATAAATGAATAAATATAAAATGGTATATATTATAGTATATTTGAGACAACTAATAGGTCTTGGATGTGGTTTGTAACCTAATATGGCTATAATATTCAATGGAATTAGTGTTTTGGATATATTTTTCATGAGATAAAGTTATTAAACAATATTTAGTATTTTTAAAAATATAATTTCATAACATTCAAATGATTATTCCTCTAAGAAGTATGACAACACAATTTCTTCCATAATATAGTTTTTACCCTATGTTGGGTAAACTATTTGTAATCATTAGAAGTTCGTATGCCTCACTCACAAAAAACATTTTTTAATTAATTATTTAATCAATTTATTGAATACTAAATAATTAATATCTCTCAAATGGTGAACCATATAGAAAACTAGGGACCACCATTGGAACTAAAATTGGGAGTTTACCATATAAAATGAACAACAATTATGAGAAATAGGCTTTTGATAAATTTTATTTTTTTGTGTTAAATAATTGAATTTCATAATTTAATTGAAAATTCAAAATAAACACAATTTTCATCTTCCCCACATAGATACCAACATTAACACCCCATGGGAGACTTCAAAGAACCTAATCTATCTGTTTCATCTAATGTATAAATTAGAACCAACATAAAGAGAATAATTAAAAAACTCCATGGTGAATTATTTTGTTTTAAATGGTTTAATGTAATAGGATTAATTTCACCAATTTTGGTAGAACCCTTATCACTTTAGGTTGACTATAAAAATTGGATCGCCTTACATTAAATATCAAATATTATTTTGAGAAACATGGTTAAGAACTCGATATATAGGGATTTTTTTTATTCACATGTTGACTTACATGGTGATGATATGTTTCTCATTAAGCGTGCTATGGTTGTTTTCATTCTAAGACTTGTCATGTTTTCTTCTTGAGGATTAGTATGTTCTTACTTGGAAGATGTTCATTATTTTATTATAACTCATTATGGGGTTTACACATGATGTGTGGGGAAGATGATGAAACAACATGATAACCTTATAACCTTAAGTATACATGATACCTTTTGGATTCCAAGTCTTCCCTGATGCCTTGTAAATTTTGGGTAGGTTAATGATAAAAGATACCATGTGTATTCTGATTATTACCACATTCATAATTGATTCTTGGGATATTGATTTCCATAAATTCCCTTTGGATTGTGAGTGACATTCCGATAGCCTCGTAGATGGTTTTGTAATCTTATGGACATATAATATTTTTTTGGCATGAATCTGACATTGGTACAACTCAGTGTTTTTGGTTGAATAGATATATCACATGAACTCAATTTTGGATTGTGTGTTACTGTGACTATTGAAAATTTATTATTATTATGGAATAAACATGTATAATTGAGTACATAATGAAATAGACACATTGGTGTTGTCCTTCTAAGTCTTGTACTCACAACCCAATCAGGAATTTTGATGAAATTGTAAATTGCACGAGGGATCTAGAGAAGTGAAAGGACCATGTGGTTGATAGTTGTGTAGAAGATTGTGGAGCATGTAACAGAACTAGAAAGAACCCATAGGATCCACTTTTTATTTATTTACATTAAATTTTTATTTGCATTGGGACGTTGTTTCTACTTATGAGAGCTTCATTATATGTATTACATGTATGTCATTTTTTTTAACATTTCGGCATTATACTATGATTACTGATTATATTTTCTATTGTTGATTATAGATCCTATGACTTGATTTTACATCATTAATTATTCAATCTAATTGAAGGTAGAGCCCAACATGGATATTCTTTGGGGCCACACACTATCTATTTATAGACTTCATCCACCATTATTGGGATGATGGAATCCATTCAACTACTTTTTAAAAAAAAATTAATGATATTTGATTAAGTTTATATTTTTTTTAAAGAATTAAATTTAATGAAAATATTAAAAACATAGAGTAATCCATCCTCCAGACTAACTAATTTCGTCATAAATAATTACCTCAAATATTCTTTGTAACACCTTAAGAACCTCATGGAATGATCTGAGATGTCATACTACGACATTATTGTATAATGTTGGGGAAGGATGTCACTATTCTTATAACTGGGTGATTAGATAAATATAGAGCTTCAATATTTTCACGTTTATATTAGAATATTAAAGATTAGATAGATGAACTATGAAAAATAATAGAGGAAAATCATGGATTTCTAGGTCGGTTATTGTGCCTTCATAAAGGTATCATTTTCTAAAGATGTTATAAGGTCCATTAAAAATAGAATCCTCTATCATTGGTATATATAATCATTTAAAATTTTATAGAGAATAAAATTTCTTTGGAATCATTTGGATATCCCACTCAAAAAATAAAATGTGTCACGCATCATTCATGTTTCATTTTAAAGTATGTATATACTAGACCCAATGAACACACTCAGAGTTAAGGAAAAGGTGTTTTAAATTTAAATATATTATAATAAATATAATATATAGAATATATATAATAGAGATAATGTAGCGAGTAATTAGATCAATTAGCTTGTGAATGTACACTGGATGTGATATAAGTTAGATAAAAATGATTGGAAACTCGGGAAGAGATAATGTAAACTTTCTAAAATTTTAATATGTGAAAGAAAAAAATAAATAATTTTTGAGGAACAATATTTTGGGGGATCACGTAACATATACAATTTTGTACTATTTCATAAATCCAATATACAAATATTGGTTACAGAGAGACATTTTTTCCCCATAGAGTAATATATTAAAGGTAAATTATCTTCATAAACATAATTAAATTGAATATTTCTAAATTAAATAATATAAATTTTATAAAACTATTAACTTTTTTATATTCAGTATATTATAATTATCTTAATGTGATTTTATTTTTTTATTATAAAAATTATATTATTTTATGTGAAACTATTGGCGGTTTTAAAAATTTTATGAAAACAATAATAAATATTAAAATAGAATCCAAAAAATAGATTTAGATTTTTAATCAACATTTCTGTATTATTAAATATTTTCTATTAAATTTTTTTCACAAAAACAAGTAACCTTAGGTAAATGTTTTACACTATGGTAAGGGTTAAGGTTTTCATTAAGGGGTTAAATTTAGTGATAAGGTCTAAAATATCACAAAACCTTATCATTAATTTAATGGGTTAAATTTATTTATATATATATAGTATACTTTCATCCATTTTTTGTTTATATGGAACCAAATTTCTTTGAGAAAGACATTTATATTATTTTATGTTATGTGTATTCAAAAATATACCACCTGATATTTAAAATTATCACTTCACCAAATCCCTTATCCACACACATTTGGAATATTAAAAAAGTACTATTTCAACAAAAAGGTTGTTATCATTGATGAATAAATATACTGGTAATGGCTATTTACAAAAATTCCAAATGGAAATACCCTTTTCTCTATAAAATATTTATCAATACGAAAAATTTCTAAAATAATAAAATATACTTTTTGAAATAATTTTTTAAACAGGTAAAGCGATATTTAAAAATTTATCAAATCATGGTGGTTATAAAATCACTTCATACCCTATAAATTAAAAGAACACATTCCATTTATATATTTGTTAAAAATTCCCTACTTCAAAAAATGATAAGAAGATTTCATATAATTTTTTTTAAAAAGAAATCATGTAAAAATATATTTAAAATATTATTATAATCATAAAATAATTCATGAAATCATTTTTGTAGAATATTTTTATGGGAGAAAAAATATTAGTTCAAAAAAATAAATAACAATGATTTTCCTTGAAAAACACTCACTAGAAATCATAAATAAATTGAGTAAAATGAAATGAAAATATAAATTCATTAACAATGTGGCTATTAAAATGAATGGGATTCATTTGTTAATGGTCATATAACTCCCTCAATTCTAAATCAATTATATACAATCCTTATTGAAATATGATTAAAAAATACAACATTTACTGCGATTGTAACAATTGATTCATAATCCCTATGAATAATTCATCAATATATTTATAATTAAATAATAATAAATTTCATTATAATAATTATTAAATATATCTATGGTATGTGTATAAACAACTTAAAAGAAACAATTTTTAAATATTGAATATGGCTCAAAAAGATACAGGTGAGTTGAATATCACTTATTATATTTTTTAATTCCTTCGTTCCCATTGGAAAATATGAAATTATTATTAATAATTTATTTTAAATACATATAATATTATATATAATTACATATAAAATTTACATATAACATTTTATCACCTGTCTGATAACACTTATTTCTTAAAATAAATGTTTTGGATGATATCTTGTTCATTTTTCATGTATGTTCTCATTCGGTAGTTTTGGAACTTTTACTTTTTTCATGGTTAAATCATATCCATAATGTTAATAGTGATATAAATTTAATATAAATTAATTATATGAATTTTTATATTCACTCATAAGTGATATATATATAAAGAGGAATTACATTATTTATGGAGACAGTTGGCCATATGTACCCATAAACCCTATTTTAATTTTTTTAACTAATGAATAAATGAAAGGAAAATAATGAGTAAACATTAAAGAATAATTGTTATATAATTTATATAATACATATTAATTTAATAAATCATTATATCCATCCATTTAAAAATCAATTGAAAACTGAATCACATCGCTTTGTTGTGGTGGTAGTCCACACATATTCATAACCGTTGTTATCATTTCCCCATGATTTATAAAGTAAGAATGTATATATTATACTATCATTAAATATATTTCTATAAATATAACATATAAAACCTAAACACATCATATTACTTAATATTGAAATATGTTAACAAAAAAGGAATTATATCCCTTTGTGGACATAATAATCTTTACAATTGTATGGGTTATAATTTCACACATTAGTTGTAAAACATTTGTTATATAATCGTGATTTCAAAATATTAATTAAAATGAATTATATTAAGGATAAAAATGTTATGATTTATTGAAAAATATATAATATTTGTAGTATTTAATAGTATAAATTAAAATAATATGACCAATTTTGTAGATTATGTCTCCTTTAAAAGAACACATTTTGATTACCTTTTAATGACCCTATAGATTTTATTTTCAGTAGAAAAAAACTAGTAACAAGTATATATGAAATTTTAAAAGGGATATTTATTGGGGTTATTAAATATAGATGGGTAAATGTGGTGTAATAAAGTGAGGGAGTATACAACCTTTTATAATTGAGTCGAGGATCACTTCTATAATTTATAAATCTGTGAAATTATAATAAATTTAAAACCTAGCCGAAATACCTCCAAAATTTCAAAAATTAAATTTTATAATTTTGTATGGTTTTAATACAACAATACATTACAATATGGACATGTTATTTTTATATTTTAAATCATATTATTTTTATTAACCACTTTAACAACTAATATTATCCTTAACCGTGGTACTGCCTTCTTCACACTTGAAGTGTTATAATTTTATATATTAGGAGAAACACATCTCATAAATGTAAAATTGATGGAATTATAATCCATTTATTATCAGTATATTCCCCAAACAATTTTTTCTTTTTTATAATTTAATGAAATCTTATTTTTTGTAGAATATTATTTATATATATTTTCACACTATTCAGTTTTTTGACATAAAAAAAATTAATAAATAGTTTTAATTAGAATATAATATTTTAAAAATTAAATAGTACATCATAATTAACAATAAATTTCATGGAATGTCTTAAATAATGATTATTTTAAGACATTTAATATCTTCAATATCATTAATTTTATTTTTCTATTTATTTAATAAATAATGTTTTGGTGTTGTGTTAGAATTTAAGGTAATTATTTGACATGTTAAAATTATGAATAAATTACCAAAAAAATATGTTTATTATTATAAAATTAGACACATTTATTCATTCCTAATAATAATTATCTCCCTATGTGGACACACAATATTTGATTAAATCTAAGAGAGTGACATTTTACAGCCATTATTAATTTAAATAATATATTTGTAATTTTATAAGAAATTTATCCATTAAACCAATAAAAATTTATATGAAGTTGATAATTGAAAAATTTTATTGAAAAAATAATAATTATAGTCATTAATTGTATCCTTATCATTTAATTTTAACCTAGAATAAAATTATTTATCATTTGAAGAGGTGATAAAATTTTCCATGATTTGTAATCATATTTAATGAAAATAAAATGGGGCTTTATAAAAATTTTGAAACTCAAGATTAAAAAAATTAATAAAATTTTATAAATGTTTATATGAATATGTTTTAAAAATTAATCTTTAAATACGTGCATGAAATGTGATGTAAACCACATTCTTAGAAAAAATTCATATTTTCAGTATAAATTGTTTATTTATTAAACTAGAGTAAAAAATTAATTTCAAAAGAGATAATTTTATAATTTTAGATTAAATGTTATTATTATATATTAAAAATAATGTAAATTATAATATTTTTTTGTAAATAATTTAAATAAAAATATAGTTTTCATTAAAAAATAATTTCTTCGAATTCACTGAAAAATTATACTCTTCAGTAAAATCTCAAATTTTTACACTAAGATAATTTTTATGTTATGATTCCAAAACTTAAATTATTATTTTTCAAATAAAATATCTATAATTTCAAGAAACTAATTAAAATATTTCTGAATATAAATAAGTAAAAAAAAATTATTCAAAATATATTTTTGATGCATAAAATGAAATTTATATACATTGATTTCCTTTTCAGTCGGAAAAAATAAATATTTTTTATTAGGACTATTTTGTAAATATTTGTGAATTAATTTAATTTTTTTCATACTCTAATCAATCAACTAAATGATAATCGTCACATTAAATATTAACATATTTATAGAATATCATGGGTCGTTTAAAATATGTGTTGGGTGTAACAAAAGTTCGAGTAGTAATACAATTATTCAAATAGACTTATGATATTAAAATATGGTTTTAAATCCCACCAAAAATAAATGGCGACCTTGCAATTTTCCATCGTTGTCAAGGGATTAATATTTTAAATTCTATTGTTGATGTCCACATCGTATGGAAGAATAATAAAAAAACCATTAATAAAATAAAGTGGAAATGTATGACACTACGATTTTAAAGGATGAAAATTTTATTTAATATATTTTGATACATGAAACAATTAGCTTATGTAACCAATATAATATATTTCTTTATATTTAATCTCTTTAATAGCTTATGGAACCTGCAACCCTGAGCCTAAATAAACCACAATACAATATATCATTATAACCCATATGTCAAATTGATGGATATGAATTGTAGAAAAATTATAGAAATTAAGGATATGTATTTAATATAAAAAAATTATTCATTTAAAAGAAAAAGAAGTGTTTTCCAAAAATCGAATTTTTCTAAAAAAAGATTAGGCATGATGTACACACATAGATTAAAATAAAATTTTACCAATATTATAATTTTTTATAATATAAAAATAATAATTGAAATATTAATGTATAAATTATATTAGGGTGATATTTTGGGTTTTATTTAAAAAATATCTTTTTGGATGAATAGTGAAAATACATATATTAATGGAAAATTACCTTCTAATTTAAATAATTCATAGGGTTAAATAATATAAAAATGTATTCATATAGGAGTATTAGATCATATATATTTTAATTATTATTATTGAGTTCATTTTACACATTTTATATTGAAAATTGACATTAAAACCTTCAATTCATATATGAAATTTCACTTTGGAAGACAAGCCATTTTATTTCGTCTTCATGTATAATATTAAAATAATATTTTTTTCACATTTGTGAATTTTATTTAAAAATTTAATTAATATTTATATTAATATTAAATTATATTATATAATAATTAAATAATAATTTTTTACTATAATGAATATAGAAAATAACAAAAATTAAATACCGTGATTAAGAAAAAATAGGTTTAGAAAGAGATAAACAAAGATGATATGTGTTGAAAATGACATATAAATTGTCTAAAACCCATTTTATTTACATATTTATATTTTATTACCTATAATGTTCTAAAATTACCTATTTTTAAGATTTTATTATTTTACAAATGTTTGTCTAATTGAATATTTTCAAAATATCCAAGTGTGTCCCCTTCCCCACTTATAAATGTCAATCACTATCCATAACTATTCAAAAAAAAAAATTGGATCGTACCATTCAATCCAACATAAATTAATTGAAATTATATAAAAATACTATATCCATTTCTTTTATCATTAATACAACCTTGAATGAATTTTCATGCAAACATATTGATGTTTTCCAAAGAATTGGTAACTATAATAAACAAGCATTTTTACGTTGATTCTTCTTATACCTCCTAAAATTTTTATTAAAACAAGTTTTTATAACAAAATAATTATCTTAAATATAAGGATATTTTATTATGTTATGTTAATGACCAATATCTATATCATATCCCATCTAATGGGAAACAAAACTCTTGATTTTATGTAGAAGAGAGTAACGCTTTACGAATTGATGAAACTTATTTTCCATCAACAGTATTAATGGATATATATATAAGGTTGTATTTAACACATCTATATTCTGTGTATGAGATTATTTAACTTATTGAAATTTTCAATCACATATAACTTCATACATTTCATTCCTTTTTAAATAAGAATTTGTTTCCCTTTTTATGGTGGACTACTGGAAAATTTGGGGTGGGGGCAAGTTTTTTTTTATGAAAATCGGTTACCGATTTTATTTGTTAGGAAAATGGGTCAGTGTAGCGCCACTTGAATTGGAGCTAACGGAAAAAAATTCCATAGTGCCACTTCAAGTGGCGCTAACCTGAAAACCGGTAATAATTGGTCAGCGCCACTTCAAGTTGCGCTGATACCTTTAGGATAAAAGGATCACCGCCACTTGAAGTGGCACTTATCCCTTATCCTTATGCCGATCAGCACCACTTCAAGTGGCGATGATCTCCACCCGCAGCTATAAACCCCCCCTCCCCCTCCTCCTCTCTTCATTCCCTCCCCCCTCCCCCCTCCACCTCTCCTCATTCCCTCCACTCCTCTCCTCATTATCCCTCTTCCCTCTCTTCATTCTCCCTCCTCCCTCTCCCACATCCTCATCCAACCGAGGATCTTTTTGCAAATTTAAAGTTTTGCAAATTCGAGGTAACTTTTTATATACATTTCATTAATATTTTAAATTGTGTATTTAATTGTTTAGTTAATGTAATTAGATTGTGGAATTTGTTTTGAATTATTTTTAAGTATCAAATTATTTAATTGTAATTTTTTATTTAATACATTCTAATTAGTTACTAGTAGTTAAATATTTGTAAGTAATTAAATAATTAACTGTAATTAGTTAATTAGTAAATTTTAATTAGTTAATTAATAGTAAGTATTTAAGTAATGGTAATTAGTTAATTATAATTAGTAAGTAGTTAATTTTAATTAGTTAATTGTAATTAGTAATTAGCTAATTGTAATTAGTAATTAGTTAATAGTAGTTAGTTAATTGTAATTAGTTAATTTGTTAATTGCAATTAGTTAATTAGTTAATTGTAATTAGTTAATTAGTTAATTGTAATTAGTTAATTAAGTAATTGTAATTAGTTAATTAGTTAATTGTAATTAGTTAATTAGTTAATTCTAATTAGTTATTTAATGAATTCTAATTAGTTAATTCTAATTAGTTACTTAATGAATTCTAATTAGTTACTTAATGATTTCTAATTAGTTAATTATTCATTTCTAATTACGAAATTAATGACTTATAATTAGTGAATTAATTAATAATAATTACTGATTTAATTAATAATAATTAGTGAATTAATTAATAATAATTAGTGAATTAATTATTAATAATTAGTTAATTAATGATTTTTAATTTGGTATTTAATTAATTCTATTTAGTTAATTATTTATAATTAGTGAATTAATTAATTATAATTAGCTACTTAATGATTCCTAATTAGCTATTTATTGAATTATAATTTTTAATTAATTAATTATAATTAGTGAATTAATTAATTATAATTAGTGAATTAATTAATTATAATTAGTGAATTAATTATTTATAATTAGTGAATTAATTAATTATAATTAGTGAATTAATTAATTATAATTATTGAATTAATTAATTATAATTAGTGAATTAATTAATCATAATTAGTGAATTAATTAATTATAATCAGTGAATTAATTAATTATAATTAGTGAAATAATTAATTCTAATTAGTGAAATAATTAATTCTAAGTATAGAAATAATTATTTCTAAGTAGCTAATTAATGATTTCTATGTAGCTAATTAATTAATTATAATTAGCTAATTAATTAATTGCAATTAGTGAAATAATTAATTGTAATTAGTGAATTAATTAATTTTAATTAGTGAATTAATTAATCAATTATATTTCAACTTAATTAATCAATTATAAGTCGACTTAATTAATCAATTTTAATGAAGTACTCTAAGTAGCTAATTAACTAATTGTAATTAGTGAAATAATTAATCGTAATTAGTGAATTAATTAATCAATTCTATGTCAACTTAATTAATCAATTACAAGTCAACTTAATTAATCAATTCTAATTAGTTAATTAAGTATTCTAAGTAGCTAATTAATTAATTATAATTAGCTAATTAATTAGTTGTAATTAGTGAAATAATTAATTGTAATTAGTGAAATAATTAACTGTAATTAGTGAATTAATTAATCAATTATATGTCAACTTAATTAATCAATTATAAGTCATCTTAATTAATCAATTCTAAGTCAAATTAATTAATCAATTCTAATTAGTTAATTAAGTAATTTTTATTAGGAAATTAATGAACACTAATTATGTAATTAATGAACACTAATTAGTTAATTAACTAAATTTAAGTTGGTAATTCTACTTAGGTAGTTAATAAAATATACTTAGTTAGTTAGTTAAATCTACTTAGGTAGTTAATTAAATCTATTTAGGTAGTTAATTAAATCTATTTAGGTAGTGAATTAAATCTAATTGGGTAATCATTGAAATCTAATTGGGTAATCAATGAAATCAAATTGGTTAATCAATGAAATCCAATTGGTAGTTTAACTAATTAGCAAAGTAGTTTAACTAATTAGCGAAGTAGTAACAGTAATTAGCAAAGTAGTTACAGTAATTAGCGATGTAGTTATATTAAGAATTGTTTATATAATATATATTTGCATTCCATTCTAAGTATAATAATTTATTTAGTTTGTCATCTACCTTGACCTCAGTTTGTAATTGTAGTTATGAACTTGAATTTAGTTGTTTAATATATTTTTTACCTATTAAGTGTTAGATTTGTCATGAATTGAAATTCTTGCTTTAGTAAAGTATCCTCGGATAGAGGGGCTTTGGGTCAGCCCACCTACTTTCATGGAGGCTTGCCTTGTCTAGGAAAGTGAATGGGGTTGGCTATCTGTCGCTCTGGGCTTATTCATGTTGAGTTTTTCAAGTTCAGATAACTCTATGCTTTTACATGATGTGTTCATGTACCCCATCAATATGATGGATGTGGATATGTATGAATATGTTTGACTTTCTATTTTTGGGTAAATAACAAAAACTTGTGGGTTGTGTAAAGCGAGTTACACATCAATATGGGTTGAACATATTGATTTGGTGGAGGGACTAGGATTCCAACATAAATTACATAAATTCTAAAAGCATGCAAACATAATTAGACTGTTTGATCATATGTGATTAATAACGATGGTTTATTTTAGATAAAAAAAGATGGCTGCTTATATTTATTGCAACGGACAAATAATTGAGATGGAACAAGGATGTAGTTATATTATACAACCAGAAGTTGTTGTAATTCTTGGAGGTAGTACAACTTTGGGAACTCTTCAAAGGAAAATTCATCAAAAGTTTAAACTGACGAGTAAACAAGTGATAGAATCTATCATATACAGACATCTACAATATGTTGATAGATTTTGGCATGTGGCCTATCCGATAACTGATGATGAAGAATGGGAAAACGTACTTTCATTGGTTATGTTTCTACCTACCAATCAAATGATGGAGTTGTATGTGACCATATCTACAATGGAGATCCCATCGACATTGGAAGTTGGGTCATCACAATTTCACGAGAAAATGTCATCTGCTCTTTTTAGAACACATCAAGAAGTTCCATCAACATTGGTACCATCATTTCACTCGGCCACAATTTTAATAGATAGTCCCCCACATACTATAAATGAGTTGGTTGATAATTTTGAGGATGATGACAATTTAGAAGAAGAAGAGGAAGAGGAAGCTGAAGATGAAGAGGAAGCGCATTCGGAAGAACAACCAGTACCTACTCATGTGATGTTTAACTGACCGATGAACCACCCCCACCATTGAGTTCATGGTCGACAGAAGGCATGAATCGCTTGCCAGAATTCAATTGGTTAGTAATTACTCCTCCTTCAGAATTTCCAGGAATCATTGGGGGCACAGATCGAGTGGCAGATGAAGGTGTTCTATACATTGGAAGAGAGTTTGACAGTAAAGATGCAATGAAAAATGTGATAAAACAATATCACATTGACAGACATTACTCTTATGTTGTAGAAGAGTCAAAAAGATCTTATTATGTGATCTGTTGCGACAAATATGATTCGAACTGTCAAATGTGTATACGAGCTATATTTGATAACACTTTTCACAACTGGCGCATCACAATATTTACTCCAAACACATGTGTGAACCCAAGATTTCCACATGAACATTCTTCAGTAGATGTTGACTTTGTTTCAACAGTTATTGTTGAAATGATTAGTGATTGTCAAGAAGTTCCTGTTGTTGTTGTGATGGAGCAAATCAAACAACTTTTTGGGTATCAGATCTCTTATTGAAAGGCATGGGCAGCACGTCAAAAGGCTATTGTGAAAGTGTATGGTGATTGGGATGACTCTTATCGAGTTTTACCACAACTTTTGGTGCTATTACGCCACAACAATCATGTGATCTATCAGTAATATACTATTGAATATGTTAACCAATAAAACCAATTTGACCAGTCAATGGTTGTTTTGATAGATTTTTTTGGACATTTTTACCATGTGTGGCTTCTTTTAGGCATTGCAAGCAGTTTATACAAATAGATGGCACATTTTTATATGGAAAGTATACAATAAATTTATTGATTACTGCCACACAAGATGGAAATAGAGCCCCTCTACCTTTGGCATTTGCAAATGTGGAGAAAGAGAACTTCTCGTCATGGAGTTGGTTTCTCGCATGTCTTCGTGAGTTTGTTACGGGCGAGGAAGGGATTTGCCTTATCTCAGAACGTCACCATGCAATCAAAGAGGCAGTACAATCTGGGGGACTTTCATGGAGACCACCTTATGCCCATAATCGATACTGTATTCGACACATTGCTAGCAATTTATGAAAGGGATTCAAGAACGAGTCGATGAAGAAAGAAATCTTGAAAATTGGTATGAAAATCATTTTTTGTATTAACAAATCCTATCATAGTTATGATCATTATTGGTTCAGATTTTTTCTTGTATGATAACATACGAGCCTCAACCACAATGAATGGAGGAGCGTCTTCAAGATATTCAAAGAGTTAATACAGATGTTTATGAATATATGATGCAAATTCCAAAACAGAAATGGTCGTTGGCATATGATGATGGGAGGAGATATGGTCATATGACTACCAACATCACAGAATGTATAAATGGGGTTTTCAAGGGAGTTCGAAAATTACCAATCACAGGTAAATATGAATATTTAATTATATATTGATCAGAAAAACATAATTATAATATACTATTAGTATAATGACATAAATCTAAATTGTAGGTTTAGTACAAGAGACCTTGTATCGTAGTGTCAAGTATTTTCTGGAATGGGGAAAGCAAGCTGAAGAGGGCTTGAACAGAGGGATGCGTTATGGACCCCATTTCCAACGCGATTTAGATATAGTTCTTCAGGAAGCTGCAACTTATCGTGTCACCGCATTTAATCATCCAGAGCAACGATATGAGGTCGCTGAGCCCGGTGATGTTGTGGCTTGTAGCAATGATCGGATCCGAAATGTTTTACTGGAGAAGCGTTTCTGTGAATGTGGAAAGTTTCAAGCATTGAGATATCCTTGTGGCCATGTGATTGCAGCCTGTGGTTACGTACACATATCTTGGGAGCAGTTTGTTGATCCAGTTTATCGACTTGACACTATTAACTCATGCTACAAAAATCTATGGATGCCAATCGGAGAATATCAGAATTTTCAGCTCTCTGATGACTCACCCATGCTTCTACCAAACATCAGTAGACTTCGACCTAAAGGGAGGCCAAATTCGACTCGTATTCGGAATGAGATGGATTGGCCTACTGAACAGGAACCTGGACGAAGGTGCAGCATATGCCGACAGGAGGGTCATACGAAGACACGTTGCCCTCGACACATAGGGCAATCATCTAATGGTTAAAATGATTTTTGTACTCCATCAGTTACTGTAACCATATTGTACGTGTAATAAATATTTTTCCATCGATGAGTTTTGAAAGCATTCATAGTGAATATATCATCATCATTTAAATAAGTGGTTGTTGTTTTAGATAAATAACAAGAAATTTTAAAATAAATAAAATAAAAGATCGAGGATTTAACAAAATCTGAGAATTATCTAGAGTGAATAATAGTGGAGAATAAATTGAGGATATAACAGAATATGAGACTACTAGCCTAGAAAATGACAAATAAAGAAATTCAAACATTATGCCCCTATCATCCTTTTCTTCATAATTGTTAAATAGAGTGATGAACATAAATTATTGATATTCTTGAAAATTATTAAAACATTATGCCCCTCGTTTTCAACCATGAGAATGTGTTTTATCCAAAAAAACATTGATTCATTATGCAACATTGGTAATTCCTTTCTTTAGTCGACCTAGTGAAGAACCAACTGCCATATATTCATTCAGAGGTCGTGAATATGTGATAGTTGGTTTTTTACTGGGTCGACTAAAGCTACGATGCAGAAGGAGGATGTTTTTTCATTTCAACCGTACATGGATCAATGTTTTTTTCATATTCCTTCTAAACGATGTTGACTGAGCATATTGAGTTGGAGAATCAATCCAAAACATTATATGTTGAATATATCATTAATTACTTTAATAATTTTGGTCAATTATTGTGATGTCAACATCTTTCAAAATCCAATGTCATCGTTGAATTTTGAAAACATTCAACGTGAATATATCATCAACTTTATATGTTGAACATATCATAAATTCCTTTATATATTGAACATATCTTAAATTACTTACACGCTTCATTCAGACATTACATGATAAATTTCATACCTTAAATGATAAATGTGATGACTAACATGAAATTAATGTTTTAATATTTGTACAATCAGATGGGGCAGCCACTATTATCTGGTCAAGAGATGCATGTGTCACGTCTTGTGTTGGCTCTACGACCTGTTCGACAGCTTGCTATTCAGAGAGCACATCATTTTCATCACAATGCGCCCCCGACATCGATTTCTCCATACCTTAGACGTGCAGGATTTTATGGAGTCGCTATGTGTGACTTCAAGACTAATGATCATCATTTGATTGCAGCATTGGTTGAGAGATGGCGGCAAGAGACACTCACTTTTCATCTTCTGGAGGGGGAGATGACCATTACTTTAGAGGACGTCATCTACATGCTTGGTTTTCCCATCCATGGACATGTAGTTACGGGTGCCACTAGTGGCAACTGGGTTGTCGTCATACATCGACTATTAGACGTTGATGTCGTTGGCGTATGAGGTGTCCTCGTGGGTTCGCGATTGCGCATGACATGGCTTGATGAGAATTTCAATTTTATTCCTGATGATGCAGATGAGGAGACACTCATTAGGCATACACGTGCATATATTTTGCGACTACTCGGAGGCATGTTATGCGTCGACTAATCCACCCTTTTGGTACACATGATGTACCTCCCATTACTTGAGGATCTTGATTATACAACTACATAAAGTTGGGGATCCACTATATTAGCACATCTGTACAGATCCCTTTGTACCAGTTGTCAGGAAGATGCACATCAGATTGCTGGTTGTATGGATTTAGTTCAGATGTGGGCTGGGGAGCGTTTTCCACGCATCACTCCTCGAGCTATCACACCTCTTGCAGCAGAGCTATATCAGGATTGTCCTCATGGACGATGGTATGTTTAATTCATTACTTTCATTTATTTAGTACTTCTGTTTTTTTATTAACTTACTGTGTTTTACTATTTTGTATCCAGTTGGAGTCAGTCTCAGAAGCATGCACACACACCGAGACATAGTGTGCACAACTTTCGACCGATATTCGATGCATTAGTGCCAGCTGATGTAAGTCAAACAGTAATTTTTTATATTTCGTTATCACTATTTTAAGTTCTTACAATGTAATCTTACAAACATTATCTTGCTAATATGTCACTTACTTTTTGAGTTTACATTTCAGGTTTTTTGGTCTCCATATACAGGTTATGTCTATGCATCACTTCCACCATACTTCACATCTATGATTAGAGATCGTGCTGCAGTGGTTCCACTCATCCACTTCCATATCATTGAGTGGCACCAGCCCATTCGGGTCATGCACCAGGTTGGTTATATACAGCATATCCCGATGGCACCAGGACATCCAGAGGGGTTGCATTCGATTGTACTTACAGGTAGACAGTCGATGAAACAGCGGCAATTTCATGCATCTCATATTGAGCTGTGGGACGCGCATGCCCGATATGGTATTTCTCGATATGGATATCCCACAACACAGTATCGGTAATCTGACCAGGGGGATTATGGAGATTGGTATCGACACCATACCATCATGCATCTTGCATGTCAGAGGATTTTCATTCAGCGGATGGTAAACTTATTAAAATATATTATATTTGTTTAACTCTTTTATGGTATTAATTTGAATGTCATTTCATTTTCAGACAGACATCATTGATCATCTTGCACATATCACACATCCTCAGGAGGAGGCATATATTAGATGTGATGTAGTTCATCGAGATGTGTTGGCTCTCTACGACTATCTCTGGATGATACGATACATTTTTTATGACGAGGAGACACAGGTATATCCTGATCCATATCCTCCAGCTAGAGATCCTGAGAGTGAGGGTGATGATCTGCCTGCTATGCCTGCTGATGACGATGTACCGCCACCACCGCCGCCAGCTGAGAGACGAAGACAAGGTCCTCGGGAGGGGCAGAGGCGGCGAGATAGACATCCGAGAGCACCTCCTGCAGATGTGGCAGCACCACATAGAGATGATCATGCCCATCTTATTGATGAGGTTGCATAGTAGGGAGACTTTTATAGACCACATCAATCATCTCTGATGACTACTATGGACTACGAGCTAGATCAGGTGACACAGCTTGTGGCAGCCCCCACTCCTCCATCGAGGACTTCTTCAGTATGCCATTTCTACCATTTTTATAAGCCTCAGGACCATATGGCTCGAAGCATGATTATGGGCAGTTATCCACGTATGATTTTGGGCAGTCATCCATGCATGATTTTGGTCAGCCCTCTACACATCATCATGAGGAGGCACCAGATGCACCAGTAGTAGAGGATCCCTTTGATAGGACATCGTAGCGACACGTACGTCGAACACGAGGAGGACGTGAGATTTAGATGCCATGTTGTGGTACCGTGGAGCATCGACGTTGATTTATTCATATTCCATGATATATATGATAAAAACCCTATTTATTTAGAGAAATGAATGTTATTTAGACATATAATTAGAAAATAAAACAGATAGTATATAGAAAATAATATAAATGAAACTTTAAACATTGATTAAACGTATAAGAAATACTCGAAAAAACATAAAACATGGATTAAACATATAATAAATAGTTGAAAACAAAAGGATTTTCCAAAAAAAATGTTAGTGAATAGTAATCTATAATCTTTCAAAACCGCCTACTTGAAACTTAAAAATAGTTCAAGTACGTGACTTTGAAAGACTATAAAATATATACTATGAAACGAATAACAAACAGAAACTTTAAACATATAACAAATAGTTAAAAAAAGGAATTTCATAAAAAACGTCGATGAGAACTATTTTTGAAGAAATCAGACACTTATTTGAAACTTAAAAATATTTCAAATACTTGTCTTTGAAAGAATATAATGGATACACTATAACACCGATATAGATTAGACATTAGTCATTGATTAAACATATAATAAATATATGAAAATAGAATGAATTTAATGAAAAATGTTGATAAAAAATAATTTAAAAGATTTCAATTTGAATGAATATAAAACATATACTATTACACGGATATAACTGAAACTTTGAACATTGATGAAACATATAATAAATAGTTGAAAACAAAAGTAATTTCCAAAAAAAATGTTAGTGAAATATATCATTAATTATTAAATTTAAAATAGAGAACATTAATATAGTAGAAGGGTTTTAGATAAAACAGTAAGTGTGTCTTCATCCACTCTCACTCGGAGGTTTACCATGGACGTCTCTCCTTCGTTGAACGGTACGATCTCAGGGGCGTAGGAATTGGGGGGTTAATTTGGATATGTGACTGATATTTCGGTAAAAATGGGGGCCTGCCCAGATTTATTGAAACTGAATTGAATAGTTAAGCTGCATGTAAGACACTGTGGTGGTGTTCCCCCCAAAACGAAAGGCAGCTTCAACCCTTCTTGATATCCAGTATAGATTTTGATATCCAATTCACTGCAACAAATACCAGAACATTCACATAAACACACCATTTCTGGTATTTATTGCAGTGAATTGGAAATCAAAATCTATACTGGAAATCAAGAAAGGTTGAAGCCGCCTTTCGTTTTTGGGGGAACACCACCACAGTGTCTTACATGCAGCTTAACTGTTCAATTCAGTTTCATTAAATCTGGGCAGGCCCTCATTTTTACCGAAATATCAGTCACATATACAAATTAACCCCCCAATTCTGACACCCCTGGGTTCGTACCGTTCAACGAAGGAGAGACTTCCATGGTAAACCTCTGAGTGAGAGTGGAGGAAGACACACTTACTATTTTATCTAAAACCCTTCTACTGTTTTAAAGTTCTCTATTTTAAATTTAATAATTAATGATATCCTTCACTAACATTTTTTTTTCAGAAATTCCTTTTGTTTTCAACTATTTATTATATGTTTCATAAATGTTTAAAGTTTCAGTTATATCCGTGTAATAGTTTATGTTTTATAGTCTTTCAAATTGAAATCTTATAAATAATTTTTTATCAACATTTTTCATTAAATTCATGCTGTTTTCAAATATTTGTTATATGTTTAATCAATGACTAAAGTCTAATCTATATCGGTGTTATAGTTTATCTATTATAGTCTTTAAAAGACAAGTATTTGAAACATTTTTAAGTTTCAAATAATTGTCTGATTTCCTAAAAAATAGTTCTCGTCGACATTTTTTTATGAAATTCCTTTTTTTAACTATTTTTTATATGTGTAAAATACAATTATTACAAATTATTAAAACTAATTACATTTGTAACTATTACAAATTATTATAATTATAAGTTATTATAATTATAAATTAGTCATAAATAATTAATTATCATTAATTAAATAACAAATTATTTATTATTAATATTTGATTATAACAAATTATTCTATCTTTATATATACATTTTATATTTATTTTATTTATATTTATATAATTATAATAAATATATAGTTATAATTATAAATATTATAAATATATACTTATAACTCTAAATATAATAAATATATAATTATAATAAATAATTATTATAGGCATATGTTAATTATAATTACATATTTTTTATAATTACATATTTATAATGTAAAAAATATATAGAATGTATACATATAGAATTATATATTTACATTATGTAATTATAAATTTATATATACATTATATATAATTAAAATTGCATATTTACAATGCAAAAATATATATGTAATGTATACATAAATATATAATTACATTTACTACATTTATTATATTTATTACATTTATAACTTTTATTATAGTTATATAGTTATTATATTTTTGTATTTACTATATTTATATATTTATTATTTTTATATATTTATAATAAATATTATATTTATAATTATAAATTTATTATAATTCTCTAATTAATATTATATTGAATATATAATAATTATAAATATAATAATTATAATAAATATAAAAACTATATAATTATTTTAAATGTAATATAATAAATATATATAAAAAACAGTTTAGCTCCACTTCAAGTGGTGCTATTCGATTCTTTGAATGGCGCCACTTGAAGTGGCACTAAAGGCACCCATTTCCCTAAATAATTTCTAGCCTACCCCATTATAATAAAAAAAAACCCCCTTAGCTAAATTTTCCCAACACCTTGTGAAGTGATCTTATTCATTTTTCTCATAAAAATTATATGGAAGATAGTAAGGATAAAATTATTGAATATATGAAATATGTATTAAATTTAATTGATTCTATAAAATTATTATATCATCTACTTCTATATCCTTTCAAGCATTAATGAAATGACGACATATCTCGTCTGTATGTATGGCATGCCTTCTCTACAAAACAATGTGATATATTTTCCATGTTCAAATAAATATAAGAACTATTAATGTTAAATTTTTAAAAAAAAAATATTTATAAAATTAATATAAAATTTTTATATTATTTATCTACAAAATATCTATAAGAAATAGAACATTTGTGAAGAAACATTCAAGAGAAAAACCCACATTAATAGCAAGAAAATTAAAAATAATGAAATATAATTATTGAAAATGTGATAACTTATTATAAGATGATCATAAATGATGTTATATTAATTTGGTTCTTGAATATATTTATTACATGATTAAAACCATTATATATTATGTTAAATTACATTCAAACATGGGATGTTTAAGGGTGGGGCATCATCCCAATTTCCCTTTATTGAGGCATATTGAAATGTTATGCATTTAGTTTGTTTTATATGGTGTATACATTAACCCATTGAGTCATAATATCATTATTTATTAACAATTAAGTCTATTTATGGTTATATTTTAAATATTTCAACATAGGGGTCTCTACAAAAAACTTTTTATGTGGTAATGAATGTCATAGATCAATTTCTTTTTGTTGGGAATTATTACATCATTTTTGTCATTTATATTTTATGATTATGTATTTCTGGACTTGTGACTATATTATATAGATCGTTGGATATTTAAACACTATAATTATATTCCCTTATGTTTATTAACAATTTTTTATGTAATAGTACCATTTTTCCACTCATTGATCACTAATATTATATAGAAAACGTTTTTAATAAAATACGACTTCAGTTCTCTCTTTGATCAAAAAATAGTCTTCTTCTAAGAGTATATTTTTCTAAAAATGGTAAAAAAATGTAACAAAAATTATTCAAATGATTTATTAAATAAATGTTTACCCAGCATTTTCTTCTAAATAGTGTTTTGAATGGAATATTCTTGTGTGATTTTAGAAAATACCTATTTGTACTTATCAAAAATGGGAAAGGAATCTTTTTTTAACATGGTTAAAATGTATGGCATATCCTACCATCATAACCACTCAGTGTTATGCAACATTATTTCTATGTTTAAAATTTTATTTTCAATGAAAATAATTTTTGAAATAATTTTTGATTTATTTTATTATATTTTAATTAAAATTTTTTTTTTCTAGAATTATTTTAGGACATTTTTATTATATATCTATTCAAGAATTACTACAACCATTTATATTACATATAATATATTGGGGAAATTTTTTATTAATACTATCCTTATTCATTATATGGATGGTGTATGATTACTTTTTTTACGCACATTCTTTATGATGAAGGAATGGATGGAAAAATGTTTTGAACATCATTATTCAAGACAAAAAAGAGATAATGACCCCCTCCCATGTACCACCTCTAATAGGCCACGAGGTGGTCCTTGTCCCCAAGTTATTGAAATCTCATAAAATTGGAAGCATTAACATTTTTATGTTAACTGTTATCAGAATATATGATGTATCCAACACAAAATATCTCCACGAAATTTAATAAAATGAAGAAAAACCATCCCACATATACGTTTATATTAAAACTTCTAGAAATACAGTGAAAAAATACACCTAAATACCTAAAGAACAAATAAATAAGAGACCCAAAAACCATCCCTACAACTGAGGTAGTAAGGTCCAACATGGTTCACAAAATATCTATATAAACATAAATAAAATTTATATTTGTAGGGTGAGTATACAATTATTAATATTAGGAAAATCTAATGTTAGTCATGATTTAGTGGGTGAAGAATACTATATAACCTCTGAAAAAAATTAAAGAATATCAAAAGAACCTGCAAAGGTACACTATCCCTCTAACCTTACTAAGATATGATTACGAAATAACACATGTCATGTAAAATTATTGTATTATGAACATAGATATTTGGTTACCCTACACCACTTCCTACAAGTTAATATCTCATTCTTAATGAAGAACATCCTGACTCAACCACACTCCTCCACAAGAACCACTATCACAACCAGCCCACACACAGCTGGGCCACGTACCATATCCCTCCAACAAACACCTGGGCTAGAAAACCACAACTTCATCCTGAATACACATGGGAATGTACAATATATCTAATCCAGAAGATACATGGGAAACACATCTTGCTCATAGACACTTAGGCATCACATCTATAACACAACCTGTCCAAATAATCTTGAGCTACCAATGCCAAGAAGTGGGATCATTGAATATCAAATAACCACACATCCATCAACCCACTAGGATGTTGTGAATAGACACCCACCCCCATAAAAATAGATTTTTTGGCATGTATTTCTCAACATGGTTTAGGTGTATATGTAAAACAAAAGGAACTACAAGTATATATATATATACAATCACCAAATAGACAACCCAACTTATGGGTTTTAAAAAAACAACCAAAAAAACTATCTTTTTTGCTACCTCTAAATGCATGTTTCAGAATGAATGATGGTCCATTCCCAATTAGATAAAAGAAACCCACTTGACTCTGAATTATTTTCACATTAATATGAATTTATTAGTTATTACATCCTGACATGAGAAAATACTATGTACAACATACAACAAGATACACCACAACCCACACACAGTTTACAAAAGAATTTTGAAACCCTAGGTGAAAGGCCCACATAGTGTAAAACCATCCTTGTTCAAAATTATCTCTCACATACCATACTCAACCACCCAACTACACTATAAGAACCACATCTAGTAAAACTACTAAACTCAACCAAATTTAATTACCATTGCACACTACCATTTCTTAAACACTTGTTTGTCCACGTCCTACATCATTCTTCAATGTCATGCTACCATGTACTTTCTCCCTAAAAAAACCCCAACACACCACATCAAAACTACACTCTGAATCCCAACTATATAATAATACATCAAACAATAACATAAATATAGTGGAACCCAAAACTACATCCCGTCTTCCTAACCAATGCCTAGGTGTATTCCTACTATATACAATTCATCCATTCCACAATCGACAAAAAAATGGGCACAAGATTCCATCATATGACCAATACAACCCCATACTTAGAACCACAGCCCTAGAAACATCACCACATGACTATCACAAACCACAATGTCAAGTAAAAGAATACACAACACACAACCACGCCAAACATCATGGTGTATTAATATTTTGCAACCCCCCTTATTTAATTCCAATTTCATATTTCAGGGGTGATCATGAAACATTTTTTATCCTAGAGAATAAATATATTTCACAGGGTGTACCTGGTTAATATATTATATAATGTCATTTATTTGATAAGGAAACTAAAAAAATATGAACAAGTCATACAGGTTCACAAACAAAGTCCAACAACAACAATGATTTTCAAAAGTCATACAACCCTGACAAAACACAACATAGATCAATGATAAGATATAAAACAAAGCAATCATCATTATCAACTTCATATCCCACCTTTATTACTTCTTACTATATTCATCAAATTTGGGTCTTATTTTATTCACAAGGGTACATTAGTAAAAACACCCCACATGATACAAGAATAAAATAGTTATAAAGGCATCACAACTTGAAAATAAAACTAGAAACTACTACTTGTTCAAAAAAGGGGGTGCTTGAGGAGTATGAAATTATAAGGGAAACTTGACCGATGTCTATAGCATAGATATGAATCCTAGATGAAGAATGTTTTTAGGATCACTAATTGGAAATTAAATAACACTAGAAAGAGAATATATCATCTTAGAAAATCCAGATTATATAACAATGGAACAGAGATGGTTTTAATGGCCTTTAAAGTCAGATCATGGCCATGACAATAAGGTCTGACTATTTATAGTTCCCAAGAGCATTATAACATTAAATATGTAAGGAATATTCTATGAAAAACCTTCATAAATCCTCAATCAAAATAAGTAACACATTTAATTTCAAATAAAATTTAATGGGGTGAAAGTGAAAAAATGTAAATGACTCATCATTGGGGGGGTAATTGACATGAGTCATGAAAATTAGACACTGACCCCTGACTCACCAATGTGGGTAATCGAAGTGACTCATGGAAATGAGTACCCAAACATTACCCATCGATAGTGAGTCATCGATATGACCCACCGATGCCACTCACTAACACACAACATACCGACGTTGAGTCCCTAACATTGATCCACTATGGCGGGCTACCGAATCGACCTACCGATACAAGCTACTGATGCCTGAACTACTTACACTTGACCTATTGATGTGTTGACCCACCGACGCCCAGACCTAACAACGTCTTGGCATACATATTCTCTAACTTACCAACTCCCTGACCTACCAATCCCTAGACCTACCAAACCCATTATAACATCCCAAGTAAATAAAAAATATTTCATTTTCATATTAATTGATATTTTTGAATTTAATTTTAATTATACTTTAAAAGTTATTCTTTGTTCAATGGAGTACACGATACATAGCAACCAATTTCTTTGAAATCATACGTAGCATACTATATTGAGTTATACTGAAAACTAATAATATAGTAATATTATTTTATAATGTAGTTAACACATTGTCATTGTATTGGTGGGACTAAAAATAGTAACTAAAATATAATTACACATGTTTGTTAAATTTTTTTATATTTTTCCAATAAATGTTAGAGTTATCAAATGTGAATGAATCCAATTTTATGCATAAATACTGTAATATTTTTAAAAAAGTTGATTTACAGTATTTTAATGGAGAACCATTTTTAAATATAGTTTTTCTCCTTTATATATATTATATTTGATAAAATATATCTATTCATTTGTATAGAAACCTAAAAAATTACTTTGGATGAATGTTTAGTATTTTTCTGGTAAATTTCTTTTTTAAATGAATAATGAATAATATTGCATTTTAATTCAAAACTATCATTTAATATAACTTATTTATATAGTTATATTATTCTTTTTATTAGTTTTAATGTGAAATTTTATTACATTTTTACCATTTAATCCAATGTTGGTCATTTTATGTAATTTCAATTTGAAATTGGATATAATCAAGTGTAAATATTTTGATAGTTATTATTTCTTAAAAACATGTATTTTGGTTTTGACAACATAAATTAATATTAAATTAATTAAGGAAACATAAATATTTTTAATTTGGTAAAATATATTTGATTATTTAATTAGGAATATCAAATATTATGTTTTGGTGAATTTCTAAAATTTTTCTGAAAACATTAAATTTATGATGAATATTGGAAAACATTGCATAGTTGTTAAAAAACCGAATTTTTCATTTAAATTAAAATTTACCTCTTTTTTGAATTGAATTTAAAAAATCCAACATACATTGTTGTCATCAAAAAGTAAAATGTGGGTCAATAAGATGATTTTTTTTGTGAAGAGTAAATTTTAATTTTAATTTACCATAATTAAAGGTAAATAGGGTAATTCATTGTAAAGATAATATTTAAATAATATAAAATTTACATAAAACATTTCATAGACTTATTGGATGAGTAATGAGAAGCCAATCCTTAATGTGGGTGAGAATTTATGCCTTTTAAATCCACCGGGGTAAAATAATGACATAAATAATTGTTTTGTATGTAAAAATGAAAATATCATAAACATGAATATCTTTAATAAAAAAATTATAATGGGTTATATAATTTTAATTTTTGACTATAAATATTCATTAGAAATATTAAATGATTTCCTACATCATGATATTTTTTGTAAAATTTTTAGATGTCATATAAAAAGATTTAATTATGACACAATCGTGATGTAGTAATTTCTTCATTAATAATCGATTCAAATAAATGATATTATAAATATTAAAATAAATTTATTTTTACCCTTTTTATGCCATCCACGAATTTTAAAAATTATTATGAGTAATTATCTTTGAATTAATGAGTTTTTTATAATTAATTAAATTGTTTTGATCTATAAAAAAGTCATCATATGAATAGTTTTAAAATTGACAAAAAAGTGTTTTTAAATTAATCAATGTTTTATTAAATGATAAAATAATCCTAAAAATATACTATTTATCAAAATGACATATAAAATGTTAAAAAATTAATTAATGGTCGATTTTTTATTGATTGGAATTTAATTGTTAATATATTAACCATATAGTATGAATATACAAGAAGACATGGTAAAAGTTAAATAAGAGTAAAAAAACGTTAAATAAACAATATAAGGATTAAAAAGTGTACAAAAACTGTTCAATTATCATTGTGTGATTTTATTTATACTAATATGTACCTTATATTATTATTAAATATGTTTTGGACCCTTATAATCCAAATATAATTTTATAATAAAATAATACTTTCAAACTTTCCAAAAAGACCCTTCTCCCTCTTATAAAAGGCCACCAACACTAACCCATTACACACACCTCTAATGCCTCTTGGAACATTCAAAATATGCTCCAAATAGGCTCCAAAAACGTCACTCTTCTACCTAGAGGCCTTATATTAGACATAATTCACTTCGAAAAATCCTTTTGGTTCATGCCAAAGGGAGTTACAAAATTTAAAAGTAATGTCTTCTCTCCTGTTGTTTTCGTTTATTTATCTTCTACAACACCTTAAACGTTCTTTATTAAATTATTATACAACAAATGCATTATCTTTTATATAATAGGACATTTTTATGATAATTATTCGGTCTACACTTCCATACACCTCCACCTAATGGATTCGATCATACTATTTCTGTGGATGGAAAACTACTAACTCACGAAACGATGATTGTTCAATTATCTCATACCGCCTCTTATAGTGTCTATTAATATGGAATTATATTTATATGTGATAAATATTATATTTATATTGACTATATTATTCATTATTTTTCATTTATATTATATCATTATGGTTTCCATAATGGGAAACTACGATAATTAAATTTGAGGAAGTGTGAACCACCACCCCCTCAAAGTGATACGACTCGTTCATGCCATACATGGAACGTATGAATGATGGAATTAATAAAATTATATATTATATTAAAAAATAATTATAATATACCTACATATAATTATGTTTTCATTCCATTAAATATGAAATAGAAATGAAACTAGTGTTCACGCATACGTACGGCTTACCGTCTCTATGCACGGTGCATTTCATTACTTATCTCAAAATGTTATATAATATTATTAATACATATATATATATATATAATTGATATATATGATATATATGATATCTAAATCTGGAATATAATTCTATAGATAATGGACTTTTGATTGTATAGACAACATGTAATTATAAGAAGTTCATTTTTGAATAAAGTACATAATATCGACAAAAACAACCATTATTAGCTTAAATGATAATGTAATGTTTTAAACATGGTAATAAGTTATATAAAAAGAATAATAAACTTTATAATGGTTCTAGATAATTTATAAATTATCATTAGTTTATTATTATGGAGATTTAAGGAAAAACGGGTCTAATAAGACATGAGGTAAGGGACTTTATCTCAATCTACTTTCATTGTGGCATATTTGGATTTATACACAATTTTCTTGTATACAGTGTATAAGCACATGTGAATTTTCTTTTCATTCCAATATAATATTTTTCTATGAAGCTTTATAGTAAAGGGAATCTTTTTATATGGATAGTTATACTAAACGACAAAAAATTAATGTTACTTTTTAACGTACATGGTAACAACGATCTTTCTGCTACCATGAGTATTATTTAATCTTTAGTTTCCGTAACAAGCTTTAGTATTTTTTTAAAAGGAAAATAAATACCAACTACCCTTTTAATGTATTCTAGTATTTAAAATGGTTTTTTAGAAAGCATTGATTATTTCAATATTATAAAATGATATATTATGATTGAGAAGTGGAAATGTTGACTTTCCTTTATTCTCGTTTTATGTGTTATGGTTCTCGGGAAGTTTTTATGCATACAGGTGGTTCCATGATAATCCTACGGTGGGTGAGGTTCAGATAGCTCTCTAATTCATTGGGTAATATGAAAGAGGTAAACGTTAATGTTTCTCCTAATAGATGTTGGGAATATACTGTGATGGTTATTCCAAATGTGACTCCCTACATTGCTGTGAATGCTACAACGTAAGTATGTTATGGATTCTACAAGTTACCATAATGATTTATGATTTCTATGTTTTATTCATAAATCATACGATTTCATGAGGTATGTTAAAGTGCTTATGTTTTGTATGTATTTTTGGACTAATGTTTTCATTCTTTATTTAATAACAATTACTGATATTTTTTTTCTCATCCCTAGTTTTTGAAATTATTTTCACAGGATATAAGGTAGGGGAAGAGAAAGGAATAATTCAAAAGGATTTATATCAACAAAATTTTTTTAAAGAGTTTTTATTTTATGAATAAAATGGATACTGAGTACAAGTGTCTACATTGTAATATTTGACATGTAATGTAATAGTTATGGAATAATTTTCTAAATCTCAAAAATTGAAAAGATCCTCATTGTGAATTATAAACTTAATCCAAGATTATTTAATGATTAAGGTCGAGGCCTTAAATTTAGTATTAATGGTAGGTTTATACATCTTTTGGTGTTAGGATACTGTTAAATTAAATTAGGATGATATTGAAATGATATAGCATTTAAAAATTACCATCTTTCTTCGCCTATGATATTTATGTTTTTCAGAATGGTTTTCCATAGAGGAAACATGGAAGATGTGATGGGATGGCATCAGGAAGAAGAAAACCTCTCAAATCAGCAACTAGTGATGGTCATATTTAGAACTGAGTGGTTTTTAAAAGTGATGGGAAAATTGAAACAAGCTATAAATGGTGGTGGTATCCTTGCATGAGATCAACCACAGAGGAACATCTCAGTGGTAGAGCATTTCAGGTGGAAACATCCCCCATCATTCCGATGATCTTCTAACCTTGTACTAGATGATGGGTGTATTAAAGCACTGGAGAATATTTTTGATGTATGGGGTGTTCAAAATATCAAATGGTCAGTCTCGATGTTTATAATTTTTTAGGTGAAGCCGATTAGTAGTGGTCGGTGGTTAAAATATAATGGATAGTGAGAAGATTGATTCGCTTGATTGGGATGAATTCATTGGTAAGTTACATGAAAAACATTTTCCTATGGAGGTTCATATTAGGATTGAAAAAATTCATAGAATTGAGGAAGGAGATTACTCAGTGGATGCTTATGATGAAAAAATCACTAGACACTAGTGCAGAAATCATTTTTTACGTCACCATTTTTTACGTCAGTTATATATAACCGATGTAACAATGCGGAGAGTAGATTTTTCACGTCGGTTATTTTAATAACCGACATTACAAATCGCGCATGTTGGGTTTTTACGTCGGTTATTTGATAACCGACGTAAAAAACCAATGCGTGGGGGGTTTTTTACGTCGGTTATTTTGATAACCGACATAAAAAACGCGTCGATGTCGGGTTTTTTATGTCGGTTATTTGGAAACCGACATAAAAAACCAAAGCCCCGGGGGGTTTTTTACGTCGGTTTCCAAATAACCGACGTAAAAATACCCGACATCTATGTGTTTTTTACGTCAGTTATCAAATAACTGACGTAAAAAACCAAAGGGCGGGAGCCTTTTTACATCGGTTTTAGGATAACCGACGTAAAAAAGCTAAAAAATAGTTTATAACATCGGTTATATAATAACCGACGTTATAAAGCATTTAAAAAAATTAAAGCCCGTGTTCTGTCATTTACGATTTTTTCGATTGACAGTCGTCGGCTCGTCTCTCTCTCGCGCGGTAAACCGTAATCGGCTCGTCGATCGCCTGCATTACACTCATTTTGGCTTCATTGTTTATCTTCTTCACTACTCTCGGATCTATCATCTCAACTCGCGACATTCAAGTATGCCTTCCACGAATTTATTTTGTTCGTTTTTGTTTCGATTCTTGATGTGCTTTTCGTTCGTTTTTGAATCTCGTGGAATTTTTTTATTGCAAATGGTTATTATGTTAATTCAACTCACAACATTAAACTCGCAAATGATTATTAAAACATTGTGGATTAGCTTCCGCAAAATATGAAAAATAATGGGTGGATCTGTAACGTTCCATTCTTCCAGCAACATTATTATTTCCTACATAGCTGGAATGTGTCTTTCTGGATGAAGATTGGTAGTACTTATTTTCTTAAAATCATATTTTCAATATGATTGTCCAGAAAATTATTTTCATGAATGAAATTGGACCAAGTACAATCGGTAATACCTATCCTTAAAATTTCATTCAACATTCTTACATCATAATATTTTTTCAAAAAATTATGATTTTTAGAACTCCTAGATCAGAAAACCATCATCTGTTTTCATCTGCATTCATAAAAATATCAATTCAAACCTATTACAATCAAATATTTCATTCTGGACTCATGGTGAGTCTGATAATACATTTATTCTTTCAGTCATCTCCAATGTGTTATGTGATGTGCCTGGTAAGAAATATTATAATAAATTATAAGAAAGCTGATTAACATATCCCAATATGAGGTGAATGAAACTATGTTTTCCCTTGACATATGTTATGACTTAGATGATTATGTTTGTTCCACACTCTTATGTTATTCCTCATACCAATGTTGTGATCTTGTGAATAAGGTTTTTTAAATCATGTTCCCACTATCATATACATCATGTCTTATGTTATGCTAAAATTGTTATACTTGGACTCAGGTTTTATGATCTATGATTAAATAGAAATGTTTCACTTATCTTTTTGATCATGTGCTTTGTGTATGCTCTTATACCCCCATGGATATATTTTTATGAGATTAGATATTATATTTATATATATCATATTTACCCATAATGAGTATCATAAATCAAAACTTTTATTATTTTCATTCCCTAAGTTATAAAAATAAGTATTATGTAGGATGATTCAAAAATTTAATCTGTGAGATGAGTTGATTTATGTGTGAAACCCAGGCCAAACACATATGTATTTTTTTATTGGTATTACATATATATAGTTCGACATATACTTTTTATTACATTACCATGATATTAACATTAATTTTTCTAAAGAAATATTAATGTCCTTAGATTATATATCGGATCAAAAGGATATAGTAATTCTAATATATAATCAGAATGATCAGATAATATGACAATATTAGTAAACATAAAACAAATGGTCTATATTCATATTTTTAACATGACACTTACGATGTATAGCTATTTGGTGTTGGGTACTTATGAAAACTACTACTACATTCAATATTTGTTTTATATTTTAAATTGTTTTACATTCAAATTATGATTTTTTTCATATAAAGATGTTTTGTATTATCTTAAAAATATATATTTTTTGTTGATTTTTGATATAGGTAATAATGAGTCGAAGTTGGATTACGACACATCGAATGAGCAATGAATTTGAGGAAGGTGTTGATGCCTTTTTGGAATTTGCAAAACGAAATGTTCCAAGTACTGACATTTTTTTCTGTCCATGCCTGAAATGTTTGAATATGAAGAAGTTGAAAAGTAGAGAGATAAAAGATCATCTGATATGTCATGGTTTTAATCCGAGTTACAGCCCTTGGATTTGTCATGGTGAAACTGGACGGAATGTCACTGATGATGATGATTCGCAAGATGTTAACTCCGATGGAATTGAAGAAATGATTCGCGATATTGTAGAAGAACAAATTGAGATAGAACCGACAGTTTCACGTCTATATGGTGATGCTGAAAAACCATTATATCCCGGTTGTACAGATTTTACGGTTCTGTCGGCAGTGTTAAGATTGATTAACCTAAAGGCGAAGCATGGATGGAGTGACAGAAGTTTTACAGAGCTGCTACAATTGATGAAAGACATCCTTCCAAAAGATAACGATCTTCCAGATTCACATTACAAAGCCACGAAAATATTATGCCCGATGGGATTGAGATACAAGAAAATACATGCATGTCCGAATGACTGCATTATATATAGGAAGGAATATGAATTTCTGTCAGAGTGTCCAAAATGTGGGACATCACGGTATAAGGTGAAAGAAAAATCACAGGGTGATGTAGAGATTTCAAAGCTCCCTTCAAAGGTATTTTGGTATCTTCCTATAATTAATCGTTTCAAACGTTTATTTGCTAATTCACATGATGCAAAAAGGTTAAGATGGCATGCTGAAGAGCGGGTATGTGATGGAAAAATACATCATCCAGCTGATTGTCCACAATGGAAGAAAATTGATGCGCAGTATTCTACATTTGGAAATGAAATAAGAAATCTCAGACTAGGGTTGTGCACAGATGGAATGAATCCATACCGAACACTCAGTAGCACACATAGTTCATGGCCTGTTTTATTGGTAATTTACAACCTCTCTCCTGAAGTTTGTATGAAGCGCAAATATGTCATGTTGAGTACAATGATATCTGGTCCAAAGCAACCCGGTAATGATATTGATGTTTACTTGTCACCGTTGATTGATGATTTGAAACTGTTATGGGCTTATGGTATTAGGGTGTATGATTCTTATAAAATGGAATATTTTCAACTGCATGCAGTGCTTCTGTTCACTATAAATCACTTCCCAGCGTATGGAAATTTGTCTGGATATAGTGTTAAAGGGCATAAAGCATGTCCAATTTGCGAACAACAGACGTCCTATTGTCAATTGCATCATGGGAGGAAAACAGTGTACATGGGTCATCGAAAGTTTTTGCCTATGGAACACCCTTATAGAAGACTAAAAAAGGCATTTAATGGCTCACAAGAATTTGATACTGCTCCAAAACCTTTATCCCATGATCTTTATTTTGAGAGGGTGAAAAACCTTGATGTGACATTGGGAAAGACACAGAAATCTGGTAATGATAGACATATTTGGAAGAAAAGGTCATTATTTTTTGAGCTACCATATTGGAGGTATCATGAAGTTAAACATAATATTGATGTCATGCACGTGGAGAAGAATATCTGTGATTATTTGATTGGAACATTGTTAGACATTAAAGGAAAGACTAAAGATGGGTTGAATGCAAGATTAGACTTACTATCAATGGGAATACGTTTGGAGTAAGCTCCCACTCCTAAAGGAAGACGAACATTTCTTCCCCCGGCTTGTCATACATTATCGAAGAGGGAGAAAATTAGCTTCTGTCAGTGTCTTCATGATACCAAAGTGCCTCAAGGTTATTCTTCTAATGTAAATTTTTTTGTCTCAATGATGTACTTGAAGTTGATAGGTATGAAATCACATGATTGTCACGTCATGATGCAACAAATTCTACCAGTTGCATTGCGTGGAATATTGCCCATTTGTGTCAGAAAGACTATAATGAAGTTGTGTTATTTTTTCAATTCAATTTGTAACAAGGCGATTGATGTGAATGATTTGAACATTTTGGAAAAGGATGCAATTTTAATACCTTGTCAATTGGAAATGTATTTTCCTCCAACTTTTTTTGATATAATGGTGCATTTAATGATTCATCTGGTTCGAGAAATAAAGCTTTCTGGACCTGTATATCTTCGTTGGATGTATCCTTTCGAAAGGTACATGAAAATATTAAAGGGGTATGTTAAAAATCTATATCGACCTGAAGCCTCCATTATTGAAAAGTATATTTCTGAGGAGGTAGCAGAGTTTTGTACGAGCTACTTGGCTACGGCGCAACACATAGGTTTGCCTCCATCTCGCCATGAACGAGTTAATAATGAGGGAAAGTGGATTCGCGGCTTGAAAGTCAAATCATTGTCAGCTGAACAGATGAAGAAGTTAGAATCATACATATTGAATAACATAGCTGATGCTCAACCATATATCTCATTGCACATTAATGAGTTGAAACAATGTCATCCAAAGAAGAAAGAAATGTGGATTTTGAATGAGCACAACAAAACTTTTTTGTCATGGATTAAAAAGACTTTGCTTGGTAGATCAGATGTATCAGAGACATTAAAATGGATAGTGGGTGGTCCATGTTTAAATGTGATAACATGGTCTGGTTATGACATTAATGGTTATACATTTCATACAAAAGCTCAGGACAACAGAAGTGCAGTTCAGAATAGTGGTGTATTGGTGTTTGCAGAAGCAATGCATTTTTCGAGTGCTAAGGACAAAAACCCAATTTCTGCATCAAATGCATATTATAGAGTGATTGAAGACATATGAGAGGTTGATTACTTTAAAATTAAAGTTCCCGTTTTTAACTGTAAATGGTTTAACGGTAACAACAGTGTCAGACACGATGAATTTGGAATGACACTTGTTAATCTGAATAGATTGGAAGACACAGCCGATTCTTTTATAATGGGAACACATGCAAAACAAATTTTTTATGTACTCGATCAATCAGATATGCAGTGGGCTGTTGTTTTACAAGGGAAAAAACAATATGTTGGTGAGGATGAACTTGATGAATATGCTGATTTATTTGAGATCCCTACTTCAATGGAAATATTAACAGAACATAATGACGATCATGTTGAAGACATAGTTTGTGCCATAAGGAACGATCACGACGAAGTAATTTGGGAAAACAATCCATATGTACATTCCTAAAATTAATGGTAACATATTTTTATTTCTTGTTTACATTTATTTTTTTCATAAATGTTAGATATTGTATGTTTTTTATTTATTAAAACATGTTTTAAAAGAAGGCTGATAGTGGACTCTCTGAGTCTACCGGCCAACCGGTGGATTCCCACCGGCCTGCCGGTGGTCTCTGGCAGAAGCATTGCATTCTGCCAGAGCCACCGGTCCGCCGGTGTTAGCGCACCGGCCAGCCGGTATGGGCACCAGCCAACCGGTTCTTGCCCACCGGCCAGCCGGAGGACCAAGGAAGTAGGCTTGCCCACTGCCTGGTGACACCGGCCAACCGGTGGATGACCACCGGCCAGCCGGTGGTCTCTGGAAGAAGCATTGCATTCTGCCAGAGCCACCGGTCAGCCGGTGTTAGCGCACCGGCCAGCCGGTATGGGCACCGGCCAACCGGCTCTAGCCCACCGGCCAGCCGGAGGACCCAGGTTTACCATTTTTTCCATTTTTTACCATCTTGACCATCTTGACCATCTTTTCCATCTTTACCATTGTTTAACATTCTTACTATATTACCAATGTTTACTATTATGTAACCTAGTACACTTTTCTATTTTCTGATTATAGTAGTATTAAAATATTTGAATTTGTATATTTGTGAACTGACGTTTGTTTTTTTGATTTGAAGGATAATGACAGATCATTCAGATGATCAACCACATGATTCTGGGGAGGAGCATATTGCTGGTCATACCTCTGGGGATGAACATTCACATGCTCCTATTACGAAAAAGAGTTCAAAGGTTGGTAAACGTGGTTGCACACGTTTACCAAAATTATCACTTGCCTGTACGCAGGATCAGAGGATAGTAGTTGAGTTTGATGATGATGATATTCCTAGAGGTCCGAATGCCAAAGATTTTAAGAGTTTTGTTGCAACTCAGGCTAAGACCAAAGTAAGCATTCTGTATGATGATTGGAGAGGTGTGGATAAAGCGATTATCTTTCAGTTGTGGGAGACGATTTTGGTAAGATATTTTGTCATTGTTTGAGCATTCTTTTAATGTTTCTGGTATATATAATATGTTTAACCTCTTCTTTATCAGATGACATTTGATATTCCTGACACTGGAGGAGTCAGGAAGAAATGCTTATCGTTGGCTGCCAGGAGATGGAGGGATTGCAAATCAACCCTCACATCTGATTTCATTTATGGTCATAGGAGTCACGACAATCCATGTCGTATATATCCTTTTATATATGAAGACACATGGAGACAGTTTTTTGAAAGTAGAAAAAAAGAGTCATTTCTACTAAGGGCAATGTAAACTTTTATATACTTTCTTATATAAATGATTTTATTAATGTTTTGTTAATGATTTCTTATTCTTAAATTACATCAAACAAGGAAGGCTCATCAGGAGATCCAATCTAAAAATGTATACCCTCATATTTTATCTCGGGGAGGGTATACATTATTGGAAGAAAAAATGATAGCGGAAAAATTTCAACAACTAAGAGCTGAGTCTTCAAGCTCTGGATAGGTGGCCCATCCATCCTCTCCATTTAGACATGAAAAATGGAAGAGAGCTCAGAAGGGAAAAAAGGGCAATATCTTTCAGAAGAATCGAGAATCGTAGCTGAGAGGACTGTAAGATATCTATTTAATTTATTTAAGTTAACTTTTTTCTTCATATAAGTTTCAATCATTACAGAAATGTTCAATTAATTAATACAGGACTCTCTTGAGGAGCAAAGTTCAGAGGGGACATTTACAGCTACTGGGGGGAAGATATTTTATTTGCAGCATTGGGAAGGCCCGAACATCCTGGTCGTGTAAGAGGATATCCGACAGGTGTATCGGTAAGAAAAGTGTTTCCACGTTCTTCAACTTCTAACATTGAGGGGGTTTATAAAAAAAATAGAATCCTTGGAGGCTGAAGTTCAAAATATTAATGCGACGATGGAAGACAATATTAGAGATTCGGTGCAGTCTATGTTTGCAGAAATGCAAAGACAATTTCAGACTGCAGCTCCCACTCCTCCACCTCCCCCTACAGACCCCATTATTTATCCTCCACCTCCGCCAGTAGCTCCCACTCCCCCACCTCAGCCTGCGGACCCCATTCTTTATCCTACGCCTCCGCCGCAGCTTCCTACATATTGCGAGTTGTATGTTGATGATTCTCAACATCATATAGTAGCATACGGGTTGGTATATTGTATAGGAGATACAGTTCATCATCAACAATTAGAGGTAGAGAATCAGAGGGTCACTATACAGGATATTATAGATAGATCAGCTAGGGTACCAATACCTACAGATGAGGTGGCGACAGTTGGACAGAGTATCGGCCATTTTTTAGTTTGGCCATCCAGAATTCTTGGACTCATTACCATAGAGGTATGAATATTATATCTTTTATTTTATTTTTTTATTAAAGTTGTTTTATCATTTGAAAACTACTATAATTCTCAATTTTTTTTTCACATGAATACTTCAAAGGTAAAGAAATATTGTATAGACAACAACAAAGACAACATGCTATGAGATCAGATACAGATTCCAGTGGTCTTGGTAGATTGTCAAGATATTCACATTTGTTGTTGGGTTTTTATGGGTTTCCAATGGAATCTCATGATTGTAGACGTGAAATAAGTGTGGGGATTACAAAATCTGATATCATGGAGCTTGTTACTGGAGATAAGTTGGGCATCAACGTGGTGCAAATTTTTTCCATGTAAGTCTTAACACCTTTTCCCTGCGTTATATTTATTAAAAATGTATACGTATATATGTTTTGTATTAGGTATCTTTATAAAATTTGTGAGAGGAATGAACTGACAGAAGTATATGGATTCATGGACCCGCAATTGATTTCCCCTGAAGCATGTGCATTGACTGAGGAACAAAGAATGGTTTATATTGCTGAAAGATTTGAAAAGAATGTAATCCAACAATGTTGGATGATTCCTTTTTGTGAGAGGTATGAAACACATTTCTCTCAAAGAGTTAATTATCTTTTAACATAAAAAACCACTAACATTAAATTTCCTTTTATCAGTAATCATTGGATGTTAGGGATTTTTTGCCCACGGGAGAAAGCTCTTTATTGGATATGCTCTGTTTATGGTGATATGCGGGCAAGTTTTAAGAATATAATGGAAAAGTAAGTTTCAATTTCTCAATAGTTTTATATATTATAATTAATTTTAAATTTACCTCATTCGTATTATTTTCTAACAGTGCATGGGTCTACTTTCGAAAAAACAAAAAGAAAAGAAATGCAAAGATCAAATATGTAAATGTGAAGGTAAATTTCCATTTAAAATTTGTACTTTTTGATTTATTACATAAAAATAATATATTGAATTTACACTCATTCAAAATAGAATTGTCATGAACAACAAGGCCTCATCGAATGCGGATATTATATGTTAAGATTTATGTATGAAATAATAACAACTAGGACAGTTGTGAATTTTGACCTGGTACGATTTCCTCTTAAACTTCGCCATAATATTTCAATTTGATTTATTCATTATACATGTTAACTATCTTCTTTTTCATTTGTAGCTTTTTGATGACCCTCAAACCTATACTGCTGAAGACATCAAACACGTACAAGTGGAGTGGTCAAATTATTTTACAGGTTTGATTGAATTTTAGTTGTTTGTAATGTAAAATGTAATTTTGAATATTGTCGTTTTAATTGTGTATTTGGTAGTTGTTTAGGTTTGATTTAGTTTTTTTTGAAGTTGACAGTGTAAGTTTTGAATGTTATATAAGTGAATGTTTAATTTTTCTCTACTTCTTGTTTTGGTCTACTTTTGATGGTTCTTCTGGTATGGATTTGGTTCTGTGGGGGAGGGGTTCCAAGGGTGTGGGGGTGTGTTCAGTGGGGTTGGGGGTGTCCAGCGGTCTGGGAGGGCTGTCCGGTGGGGTGGGGGGACAGTCCTGGGGGGTGGCAGGGATGTCCAGGGGTGTGGGAAGCCGGTCCAGGGCTGTGGGAGTGCTGTCCAGGGGTGGGGGGGGGGTTGTCCATGGGTGTGGTGGGGGCTGTTAAGTGGGGTGAGGGGATGAGGAGGTGTTGTTCAAGCGGGTGGGGGGTTGTCGAGGGGTGTTTGGGGGTGTCCGGGGGTTGGGGGGCAGTCCAGGAGTGTGGTGGGGGCTCCAATGGGGTGGGGGAGGGTTGTCCAAGGGGTATACATGAGGGTGGGAGCTCCAATGGGGTGGGGGAGGGCTGTCCAGGGGGTATACATGAGGGTGAGGGCTCCAACGGGGTGGGGGAGGGCTGTCCATGGGGTATAAATGAGGGTGGATACTGTCTAGTGGGTAAGTTTTATATGGTATCTATATACATGCTTAATTTCGATGTACTTCTGTTTTTGTGGTACGATTTCTTGATTTGTTTTCTGGTTGATTCTGGTGGAGAGAAGATCACTGCATTCTGTTTAAAAAAAATTAGGTTTATCACGTCGGTTATTTAATAACCGACGTGATAAAATGCCTGGAAAATAGTTTATCACGTCGGTTATTTAATAACCGACGTGATAAAAGGTCTGCATAAGTGTTTATCACGTCGGTTATTTAATAACCGACGTGATAAAAAGTATGCAGAATGGTTTATCACATCGGTTATTTAATAACCGACGTGATAAAAGGCCTGGAGAATGGTTTATCACGTCGGTTATTTAATAACCGACGTGATAATGTGCCGGGAGAATGGTTTATCACGTCGGTTATTGAATAACCGACGTGATACACCGCCTCCCTCCGTTTATCACGGCGGTTATACAATAACTGACATGATAAACCCCCCTCCCCCTGTTTTTCACGTCAGTTTTATATGAATCGACGTGATAAACCACGCTCAGCCTGGTTTATCATGTCTGTTCGATAAGAACCGACGTGATAAACCTCCCGCACCCCCAGTTTATCAAGTCGGTTCTAAAATAACCGACGTGATAGACATCGCGATTTTAGGTTTTTGACGTCGGTTTTTAAATAACCGACATCAAAAACCTTATTTATAACGTCTCACGTATTAACGTCGGCTAGAAACCGACGTAAAAAATTAAAAAAAACAACGTAAAAAACGTTTTCTGCACTAGTGAGACTGTCAAGTTATGCTCTAGTTTACATACAAGATAATGATAGATAAAATCAACCATTTTTAATGAAGATTAAATCCAAATTATCAAAGGGATTTATATTTTTGTTAGTTCAATAGTTATAAATAACATGTTCAGTGTGCGGAAAAGGTGGAAATGTAGTTTTCTGATGATCATGTTTTCTTTGAAAAAACAACAGAATTAGTGTTCGAGGTGGAAGATGAAATGGAAGAGCTCTTCAAAAAAGTATGATGTTAAGAAACTTATGTTTACAATTTGGGAAAATTATTGTAAAAAGCATGCTGGGGAGTGTCATTTTAATTCTTGTATGTGCTACCGATGTGGTAAAATGGGACATAAGTCTCGTAATTGCACTGAAAATGATCAAGGTAATGATAAAAAAATCTAATTTATAGTTAGTAAAAATTTTTAAGTGAAATTAAATGAGTCATTATTCAAATGAGTGTCCAATGAAGAAGTGATCTAAGGGAAAATAGCCAGACTGAAATTAGAAAGGAGTTGTGAAACCTTTTTCAACTGCTTCATAATATGTTGGGACATCAAAAGAATTAGTATCAGATACACTGTTTTTTATTCATATTATGCCAATGTGTTGTTTGATTCAGGGATTACACATTCATTCATTTCTGAGAAGGTTTCTATTAAATTTTTAATTCCATCTCAAGATATGACTCCTAAACATATGGTAAAAAATGAAGGGAGGAAATGTTGAGATAAGAATAAATTATAAGAACCTTCCTGTCCTTGGGTGTATTAAAAATGTACATTCAAACCTTATTGTTTTGCATCTAGTAGTGTTTGATGTTATTTTGGCTGTGGATTGGCTTTACATTTATCATGTTATGATTAATTGTAGAGTTAAAGTGGTTTCTCTTTTGAATGAATTTTAGTTTGTGTACAAGAATGAACACTTACTTTTAATAACTTATCAGGAAGTTGAGAAACTAGTAAAATATGGAAATGAATGTTACCTTGAACATATGGTTGAAATCAAATGAATTGTTTAGATTAATGATGTTCCATTGGTAATGAATATCTTGATGGTTTTCTTGAAGAGTTTCCTAGTATAATACCTGATCAGGAAGTTGAATTTACTATTGACTTAGTTCCTGATACTAATCCAATTTCAAAACCCCCTTATAAAATGAATGAAATTCAACATTTATAGTTAAAGATGCGATTGGAGGAGTTATTAGATAAATGTTTCATTCATCCTAGCACATCCCCATGGGCTGACACTATTTTATTTGTTAAAAATAAATACGGTTCAATGAGACTTTTCATTTATTATAGATCATTAAATAATATCATTATGATAAACAAATATCTTTTGCATCATATCAATGATTTTTTTATCAGATCCAGAGTGATCAGTATTTTCTGAAGATTGGCTTTAGGTCGGGGTACAATCCGTCGAACGTAAAAGAAGAAGACACTCTGAAGAACATTTTTCATACTCAATACGACTAATATCAAATATTAGATATGCCTTTTGGGTTAACCAATGCACCAACTATATTTGTGGATCTTATGAATATAATTTTCATTGAGTTATTGGATAAGTTTTTGGTTGTGTTTGTTGATGATATATTGGATTATTCCAAAAATAATGAGGAACATGAATGTCATTTTTGGGTTGTCTTGAAAACCATAAAATAAAATAAAATGCATGGGAAATTCAGAAAGTGTGTGTTTTGGTTACAAAGTATTTCATTCATTGGTGACATTGTTTCCGAAAACAGAATAAATTTTGATCCTTCTAAAAATAGTAGTTGAAGAATGACCAAGACCCAAAAATTTAACCATGAATCGTAGTTTTCTTGGATTGGTGGGAAATTACCTGAGGTTTGTTAAAAAAAAATTACAGTTATCTAGCCTAATGACTATGTTAACTGGAAAATGTGTTAATCTCATGTGGACAAAAATTGTGATTATTGTTTTCAAGAATTGAAAATAAGATTTGTGAATTCCCTAGTTTTGGAACTGCCTTATAGAAATGGTGAGTTTGTTATCTACAGTGATGCTTCGTTAAAAGTACTTGGTTGTGTCCTTATGTAGAATGATCAGGTAATTGCTTCTTCTTCACATCAGTTGAAACCTCGTGAGCTAAATTACCCGACACATGATTTGGAATTAACTGTTGTTTTTTTTGCATTAAAAATTTAGAGGTATAATCTATATGGAGTAAAATGTGATATATATATAATGACCAAAAAAGTTTGAAGTATATATTCACTAATATATAATTGAACATGAGATAGAGGAGATGGATGAAATTAATCAAGGATTATTATTTCACAATTAATTACCATCTAGGAATGTAAAATAAAGTGGATGATGATTCTAGTTGAAAAAGTAATGATACATTATCCTTTTTACATTTGGAAGAAAATCCTTTGATTAAAAATTTGATAAAAATTGGCATAGAAGTTTTTTTGAATTAAATTCTAATGTTTTGATTTATATTTTAGTGAAATCATCTCTATTAGATAAAATTAAGCTAGCGCAGAAAGAAGTCAATGGGTTGCAAAAAATGGTAGAATTTTTTAATAAGGGTATGTTGTATGATTTTAACATTGATAATGATTGTATTTTGAGAATTGGAAATAGATTATGTGTTCCTTCTGATTTACGGTTGAAGAATGTGTTATTATGTGAAGTGTATAGTTCTCTATTTTTAATTCATCCCAAAAGTACTAAGATGTACAAAGATCTATTTGAGTATTACCGCTGAGATGGAATTAAAAGAGATATTGGCGACTTTACTGTAAATTGATTGACTTGTCAACAAGTCAAAGAATAATGAATGTTACCGAAAGGGATGCTTCAACATTTACGGTTCCAGTGTTTATATGAAAAAAAATATCCATGGACTTTATTGTGGAATTACTGAATACATATTGAGATTAAAATGAAATTTGGATTATTGTTGATCAATTGACTAAATATGATAACTTCCTTCAATTTGGGATACGTTTTCTCTAGATGAAATTTCTAGATTGTATGTTAAACAGTTAGGCAAGTTTCATAGATTTCCTCTCTCAATTGTATCTGATCATGATATCATGTATACTTCTATCTTTTGGAAAGGCCTTCTGATGTCGTTGGATACTAAATTAAATTTTAGTACTAATTTTCCTCCTCAATCAGAAGGGCAGTCAGAACGAACAATTTAGACATTGGAATATATGCAATATTCTTCTTCAATGGATTACCAGGGATGTTGGTACGAAAATCTTTCTTTGGTTGAATTTTATTATAATAATGTTTTTCATTCCATTTTATAGATGGATCCATTTGAGGCATTATATAGAAACCAGTGTAGAACTCTATCTTTTTGGGATGAAGTTGGTGAAAGGAATTTTATGGGGATAGTATTTGTAGAAGAGACGGTAGAAAACGTTCAATTGATTCAGAAGGACATGAGAATAGCTCAGAGTAGGTAGAAAAGTCATGGGGATAACTAGAGGAAGGATCTTTATTTCAAGGTAGGTGATCATGTCTTTATCAATGTTTCTTCGTGGAAATGTGTGATGCATTTTGGTTAGAAGAAGAAGATGAGTAGGAGGTTCATTAGACCATATGAAATCCTAGAGAAAGATGGTTTTGTTGCATATAGAGTGGATTTACCTCAATTTTTATCCTAAGTACACAATGTTTTTCATATTTCAATATTGAGAAAGTATATGCTAGATCTATCTCATGTTTTTTTAGTCCAACGGTAGTTCTGTATGAAGACAATCATTCTTATCAGAAAAAACCAGTCTAGATTCTTGATAGTAGAGAGTATGCTTTGAGGAATAAGGTAATCCAATAGGTAGAAGATTTTTCAAAAAACCATATAGTTGAAGAGGCAATGTGGGAATCTGAAAATGCTATGAGGTATTAATACTTCTATTTATATAATATGTGAATAAAATTACAAGGACACAATTTTTAAAAGGGGGAAAGATGTAACATCCCAGGTTAATAAAGAATATAACATTTTCATATTAATTAGTATTTGTAAATTAATTATGATTTGTACTTTAAATGGGATTCTATGTTTCATGGAGTACCCAATACACAACAACAGGTTTCTTGGAAATCTTACATTGCACACAATGTTGAGTTATACTGAAAAATAACAATATAATATTATTATTTTATATGGTAGTTAATGCATAGTCATTGTATTGGTGGGAATGAAAATAAACTAACAACAATATGATTAAACATGTTTGTATATTGTTTTTACATTTATCCAATAATAATTGGTGGCTTAAAATGTAAATGAATCAAATTTTATGAATATATACTCTAATATTCTTTAAAAGGTTGATTTACCAACTTTTGATGGTAAACCATTTTTAAATATATTTTTTTAAATTTTATACTTTTTATTCTTCAAAATAATGGTTTTCTTTAGAATAAAGATATCAAAATTTAGTTTGGATGAAATTTTGGTATAGTTCTGATAAAGTTCATTTTTAATGAATAGTGAAAAATAAAACTTTTTAATTCAAATCTTCCATTCAATCTAATTTATTTATATAGTTAGATTGATATTTTTATTGGTTTTAATGTGTAACTGGATTATATATTTACCATTTTATCCCATGTTGTTCATTGGAAGCCATTTCACTTTGAAATGTGACATAAACAAGTGTCAATCTTTTGATAGTTATTATTTTTTAGAAACAGACATTTGGGTTTTGACAACAGAAAATAATTTTAAATTAATTAATTGAACGTATAAGTTTTGAATTTGGTAAAATGGAAAACATTTTTTAATTCGGAATATGAAAATTTTCTTTCGGTGAATTTGTCGTATTTTTCTAAAAACATTAATTTTTTATGAATAGTGAAAAACACTACATAGTAGTTAAAAATCATCTTTTTCAATTAAATGAGATTTTATAGCTTTTGGGATTTGAATTTCAAAAATCTGTCATACATGGTTGTAATTCGTAAGTAAAATGTTTTTCAATAGGATGAAAAATATTTTTTGAGGAATAGTAACTTTTGATTTTTATTTATCGTGATTAAAGGTAAATAGAGTAAATCAAGGTAAAAATTGTATTATAATAATATAAAATTACCATAACACTTGTCATAACATTAATGGATGAGTAATAGCTGACCAAGAGAATCCTTGGGTGAGACTATTGTCCTTTTAAATCTATCTGGGTAAGATAATGACATTAATAACTTTTTTAAGTAAAAATTAAAAATATTATAAACATGAATCTTTTTATTAAATTTTTTTTTCTAATGAGTAATATAAGTTATATTTTAAACTATAAATATTCATTAGAAATATAATAATATTTCCTAATACATGGTAGTTTATGTGTAATTTTTAGACTTAAATAAATAAATTTAATTATGACACAATGGTGATGTAGTAATTGCTTCATTAATAATGGATTTAAATAAATGATATTATACATATTAAAATAAATTACATTGAAATTTTTATGCCATCCATGAATTTTACAGGTTATTATGACGTGTTATCTTTGAAATAAATAATATTTATATAAATAATCATGTTGTTTTTATATTTTTAAATTTTCATGATATGAATGGTATTATAATTGACATAACAGAGTTTTTAAATCAATCAATATTTTATTAAATGAAAAAATATTCGTAAAAATATATGATTTGTCCAAATTACATATATAATGTTAAAATTTTCATTAATGGTACATTTTGGGTAACTTGTAATGTTATTGAAAATATATCAACCATATAGTCTAAATATACAAGAAGGCATTGTAAACGTTAAATAAGAATAAAAATTGATTAAATAAAAATGATAAGGATAAAAAATATCCACCTATCTGATTATTATTGTCTGATTTTATTTAGACTTATATGTACCTTATATTATAATTAAATATGTTTCGATCCACTTGAAACTAATAATAATTTTATTATAAAATAGTACTTCCAGACATTCCTAAAGAGCCCCTCCCCTCTCTTATAAATGGCCACCACCTCAAACCCATTACTCACACCTATCAAGCCTCTTACCTCGTTGAAAATCTGCTCTAAATAAGCTATAGACAACACTCTATTCCACCTACAGTTTTTAATATGGTATTATGGAACTTTAACAATCCCTTTTGGTTCAAACAAAAGGGAGTTACACAATTTAAAGGTAATATCTTCTTTCAAGATCTTTTCTTTTATTTTCCTTGTCCAACCCCCTAAACTCTATTTATTACATTATTATATAACAACACCGGTATGTTAAATATACAAGGATGTTTTATTAGAAGGATTTGAACTAAACTTCCACAGACATCCATCTAATGGATACAAACATACTGTTTCTCTGGATGGCGAACTACTGCCTTAAGAAACAATGATTATTCAATAATCTCTTACCACCTCTTATGGTGGCCATTAAGATGGAACCATATTAATATGTGATATATATAATATTTATATTTATATTTTCTAAATTATTCTTTTAGTTTTCATTTATAGAATAACTTTATGGTTTCCATAATGGGTAAATACGATAATTTCATTTGAGGAAGTGCGGACAAACAACCCTCATGGTGATATGAATCATTTAAGTCATATGTAAAACATAAAAAAATGGAGTTAATGAAATTTTATAAGATATTATGTTGTTATTAATATATACCTATGTATCATTAATGAATTTATTCCATTAAATATGAAATAGAAATAAAATTAGAATTCAAGCGTACGTACGGCTTACCGTCACCATTAATGGTACATTTCATTTCTTATAACCAAATGTTATGTACTTTTATAAATACATATATACATATATATACATGATATATAAATGATATATATGATATCTAAATCATGAATATCATTATGGAGATAATGTACTTTTGACCACATGGACCACTTATAATTATAAGAAGTTCATTTTTGACTGAAGTACCAAATATCGACAGAACGGCCGTAATTAACTTAAATGATTATGTAATGTTTATAACATAGTTATAAGTAATATAAAAGGAATAATAAACATGTTAAAGTTTCTCAAGAAGTTGTAAAATAAATTAATTTATTATTCATGACTTGAAAGAATGAACAAGTCATGTCAGAAATGAGTAAGGGACTTCATCTCAATATCCTTTAATCGAGGCATATATTGATTTCTACATGAAATTCATTTATACAGTGTATAAACACCATTGAAATTTAATTTCATTCAAAGGGAATCTTTTTATATGAAGTGTTATACTAAACGATAAAAATGAATGTTTCTTTTTAATGTACGTAGTGACAATGACCTTTCCAACACTGCCAGTATTATTTAATATTTGGCTTCCTTTACAAGCCGTAGAATTTCTATAAAAGGAAATTAAATTCCATATAAACTTATTACATATTTTGGTATTGAAAATGATTTTGAAGAATAATTTATTTATTTTTATATCCTGAAATGATATGTTGTAATTGAAATGTATAAATTTTTTCTTTCCTTTATATGTGGTTTATGTGTTATGGTTCTTGGGAATTATTTACATACATGGGTTATTCTCTGATAAACCTATAGTGGGTGAGACCGATATATATGTCCAATTCATTGCGAAACATGACAGAAGTAAATTTTTATGTTTCTCATAAGAGATTTAGGTAATATACTATGACAGGTATTCCAAATGTAACTCCATACGTAGCTGTGGAAGGTACAATGTAAGTATGTTTTGGATGCCACTAGTAACATTTATTATTTCTGATTTGGTTGTGTTATTCATAAATCATATGATTTCCAGTGGTTTGTAAAAGATATTATGTTTTGTATGAATTGATGAACTAATGTTTCCATTATTTATTTTATAAACTTTACTAATATTTTTAGAATCATCCCAAGTTTTATAATTTTTTTCACATGATATAAGGTAGGATTAGAGAAAAAAAATCAAGAATATTTTTATCAAGAATGGAATTAATGTTTTCTTTTAAGAGTTTTTATTTTATGAAAAAAATGGATACTGAGTAGAAGTGTCTACTTTGTAAAATCTGAGATGTATTTTAATAGTTATGGACAAATTCACTAAAAGTATAAACTAGAAAAGGTCCTCAATGTGAATTATTAACTTAATTCAATATTATGTAATGTTTAAAGTCTATGACTTATAGTCATGACCAACTGATTGAAAACCAGAATTTTGGAAAACTCTTGAAATGAGCAACCATTGAATCCCAAAACACACCAAACACTAGATTTTCACATTGTAATGGATCGGGGAGGTCTGTTCTACTAAAAGGTTACATCTATAACTATTATAAACCTCAATAATTCAAAACCAAACCTAGAAGAATGATGATTCCAAACAAAAACCATATAAGATACCTATCACAGATGAACTACACTACGTTATTTTTAAATCTAGAGTGAAACCATAACATCAAAGAATAAATATTTGCACATCTGCTAATAGAATCATCCACAAGATACCCCACCCAATTACCAACTCTTTGGACACATTAATAATGTAATTCCTTCCACCATGTCAAGATACTATCAGCTCATGGTGGCACTGACTTGCGTTTTATGGTTTAATCGAATATCAATGAATCCATATTGATTATGAATTGGGTGAACCACACCCCATGTCCATGACTTTATTACATTTCACAAAACTAGTAGACAACACACCTTATATAAAAAACATGGTTTAAGAATTATATCACAAGACAATGCACATTAGAAAACACAAAAAAATCTTGGCATTGGGCACATATCAATGATTTTAACTCCTATGTACATTCCTCCAGGATAGAATGCCACCCCAATTATTGAACCAAGGGAATGTTTCATCCATACACCACTTTCTTATAACGATCATGGATCCCCAATGGTCGCTCCAAGAATGTCTCATTGTCCTCAATATCAATATCTCTTTAGTCAATGACATGAGAGTCATCATGATGATATCAACGAAGTTGAGAGACTTGAAAGACATCATGGACCTTGTACAATTATGGTGGTAATTGAAACTATTATGCCACCTCACAAACTCAGTCCCAGTACCTCGCAAGGAAAATGAACTAGGGAGAATTATTTATCCATCAACTGAACCTCAACTTACCACATAGAATGATAAACATCAAGAACTCATGGTCCCTAAGTTTTAACACCAAGGACCTTATCTTGCAATCATCATATGAATTATTTCAGTCTATTATTACTGTAATTTTCTCGTGGAGAAGTTTTTACTTCTTTGTCATACTCTGTGCCATTTCTAGACCCAGAACAGCTACCTCCCCATCTTCTTTTTCAGCATAAAGTTGAACAACACGACCTTTCTTATAATTCTTTGAAAATACCCAAGAAATTTAAAGAGTGATATCTATTATTTTAATTGAAATATAACTATAATAATGTCTTGTAATAATTATCTACCAACATCTTGAACACATGCCTGAAACTTGTCCTCCAACATCTCGATGGTCCTCTATACCTACCCATCGGTCTGACGGTGGAATGCAGTGCGAAGGTGTAAATGACTTCCAAAATAATGTTGCAATCCCCTCCAGACACTGAAGGTAAAACTCATATCTTGATCCATGACAATGGATCATAGAAAACCATGTATCCATGCTACCTCATTCACATACCTCTTCACTAAGGCATCTACTATGCCTGAATCCTCGATCTCTATGAAGTGAGTAGATTTTTTCATTCAATTCAATACTGCCCAAATTTCATCACATCCTACCTAGTACCTAGGTATTCATTTGAATAAATCAAATGAGATTTAATACCTCTTTCACTTGGGGATATCTATGTGATGTAATAAAAACAGAAATGCACATAGTTATCCGCGTTCACCTACTAGCAGACTAGGTACTTTTCCACAAACTCCATCACTGCTCGCTTCATCTCGGGCCACCAGAACAACATCTTCAAGGAATAGTACATCATGGAAACTCCCATGTGTATCAAAATGGGGGATATATGAAACTGATAGAGAAACACATCATATATATCCACTAAAAAAGTTCTTATCATTGGAAAACATCTACCTTTGATCAACCACCAACCATCTATCTAGAGCATCACCCTGGTAAATGTGACCACATATTACCTCTTACTCCATGTCACCCCACCAAGACACCATTGATTGATTCCTCATAGATGACTAAAATTTCATATAAAATATATTACATATTCTATCATCAATTACAGCAGCAAAGTGAAAGGAATCCTACACCACTACTGCTCTTCATGCATCCACATATTCCCAAGCCACCTCTTTATGTGACTTTCTACTCAGAGAATCATCCCAAAAATTCTTCTTTCCTAGGTATAAGAGATCTCAAAATCATAATCCTAGAGGAATTCCTTCCACCTCCACCATCGGAAGTTCCGATATCGCTGGGAAAAGATGTACCTCAGGCTCTTGATATCCAAAAAGAGAAAAATGTACTCCCCAATGAGGCAATGTTTCTACAAATTTTGTGCAACCACATTAACTGGAACATCTAGATAATTGGAAACATATGTATTTTTATGGGGATGTAACCTCCTAGGAATTTATGAGAAAAATCATCACTAGTGCATCATCACACACCCCAAAGATAGATAGGAAGCATCACAATACACCTCGATCATCAACCCTTCCTTTGGAAACCTAAGCACTAGATCTCTGAACAACTTCCCCATCAGGTATCTGAACCCCATATGGAACTTCTCACTCCAAAAATATTCTTATCCTTTTATGGTTGGAGCCATAAACATATTTGACACTCAAGGGAGATCAGGTAAAAATATCTGGTAATAGACTTCAATATTGAGAAATATGCGAACCTCTTCCACATTCTTGGGTGATACCCAAGAAACAACTTCTATGACCAACGACATGTCCCCTTCTATTCCTTACTATGAAATGAAATCTGTAATTAAGTTTACCTCCCATTCCCAAAACATGCACTTTGACATCTTCTCGTATAGATAGTGGCATTGATGTCCCTCGATGACTTTCTTCATATGCTATGTATGAGTCTACTTTGACATTAATTGTATCATAATTTCATCAACGAATACACTGATGAACATGTCTAAGAAATCCCAAATAACGGAGTTCATAAGTCCCATGAACATGGCCAGTATGTTCATAACACTAATTGACATAAAGAAAAAATAGATGTTCTCATAACTTCATCTTAAAGAATTATTTGTGATGTCACCCTCCTTCACCCTCAACATGTGATACCTGGACTAGAGATCGATCATAGAAAACCAATATGCTCCCCACATTTGGTTGAATTGATAACCTATACTCAAGAGAGGGTAAAACTCTAGACTGTCACATGATTCAACATCTGTTAGTCAATGAACAACCTCAAACCACCATCTGTCTTCTTTATGAACAAGACCATAGATTCCCATGGTGACATAATGGGTCAGATAAATACATTCTTAATCAGATCATCAATATGAATATTTAGATCCCACATCTCAGATGATTTCATGAGATAATGAACCATCAAAATAAGAAAAAAACATGATTATATGTTCATCTGAAATTCAATCTCACATCGTGGGGGTAGAGTAACAACATCCTCCAGAAAAACATCCCAGAACACCCAATAACTCTAGGAACCCACACAATCTCTGCATATATCGATTCCACTAACATCCTGGCCAACAAGAAAATAAGATTCTCTATATCCCGACTACTCATCAGAAAACCCTTCTCTATAACGAAATCCTCATGTTGGTCAACCAGGCTTGAAAACAAAACTCTCCTTCATAAGAAATCGATGGCAGCATGCACAAAAAATAGCCAGTCAATGCTACAGATTAAATCGTATTGTAATATCTGTAGCAAGAATAGATTCCCACTAGACTATTATTACCCCAAAATCATTCGGCATACCCAAAAAACATCAAACAAGTTAGTTTGACCTCTAAATAGTCTACTAAAAATTAGAAGCACATAAAGACTCTTTATGTCTAGTCCCATAGAATGGGATAGACTGGGTGCAACAAAGGAGTGTGAATCTCTTGAACCAAACAAGGCGCAAAAAATATTACTGAACAAAAAGACCGTAACATGAACAATCTCAAGACAACTAGATGTGATGCCACTACAGTGTGAAACTGACCACGTCCTACTCCACTAGTCCTCTACTGTCGACTACCTCCCTAATAATGCCCAAGTTGATATCCCTATGGAACACCATGAGGATGGCCTCCACCTGTTCCATCTCCCCTCAGTGGAGAAATTGATTGCCATCCCTGCTGTAGAAATAGTCTTGTTGGAAACTACTGCTGAAGAGGGTGCTGAAAATGCACACCCACATAGTACTACGATTGAATTGGGCACTAACTCTGAATGTCCCTATGTCATCCACCAGAAAATACCATAGTCCCATGCCTATGAGAAAACAAAGAGGACCAGAAGGTCCAAAATGAACCTCTTGGGGTCATCTCCCCACTGGCTGAGAAATAGAAGGGCTTAATACTAAAGACCCCCCACTATAACCCCCCCCCCCCCCCTTGATGTACTCATATGGATACCCTCTCATAGTAAACCTCATCACAAGTGAATCCTTTATCAATTCCCCTCTATTCTTCTAATCCTCTTTGTATTTCAGTAAAGTGAATGGAGTAACTGTGTACTGGAAAAACGGATATAGATCATTCTGTAAACATCTCACCTGAGACTCCTCATCTAGAAAGTGATCCAGAGAAAATAAAAGGAGATCTATTAAGTTAATCCCCAACTCTAGTATTGACATACTCCTGACTTGAGGGACAATAGATTCTATCAACTCTCAGCCTTCATGTTTAAAGAAATGAATTCCTTAAGGAATTCCATCTAAAAATTGATCCACAGAACATCTCCCTCATTTCTCTCCCCTAGGTACAAGGTCCCCCACTAACACAAAACTCCCCTTATCTTACTAACTAACAATAAAAACTAGAACTCTATCGGATCCATGATCATGCTGAATGTGATCCCAAGATCCATGACCCAACTCTCTATATCCATGTCCAAGGAACATCCTTCATACATTCCCAAGGTGTGATACTAGAAATCATGTTACATTCTCTAACACTGGTTTTCCTACTCCTCTAGATCAACCCTCCACAAATCATATTGATCAGCTTACTGAGCATCAACTGGATGATCTACATGGGGTTGTGGACCATGTTCTATAACTAAAATACTAAATAGGTAAATAATAAGCCTAAGTAGTATGCACATTAATTAGAAATCATTTTAACTCATTGTTTATTTTAATTTAAAAAAACTCAAAAAACAAAAAAGAACACAAGTCTTCAAGATACATGTACATTTCCTGGGGTCTCTTGCCCACAAACAGTGTAGCCTCACATGTTCATTCAAAAAATATTAGATTCCTTGATTCTGATCATGGGGGCCCTAAAATATCATATACAATCCATTATTCCCTTTAATATGTCATGCACCAAGATCACCTCACACGATTTCCCTATCATCCCATGAAATCCTTACTGTTCCTTATTCCAAACACCCTCAAATATCTCAATCATCACCTCTAATTCCATTCTGTCAAGATGCTCTTTCTTCAAGATGAGGGAAGGTATATGAAAATGTTGTTACCTTACTTCATCTTTCTAAAAAATAGATAATAAACCTAGTCCCACTTTTAATAGGCCTTTAGGTGGTGAACATCACCATGGTTTTTAGAATCTCAAAAAATGGGAGGTATTAACCTTTTTATAGTAACGATGCTCAGGGGATAAGATATGTCAACCTCAAAATGAACTGATGAAATATATATTATGGAAGAAAAAATCTATCCAACTTGCATTTTTAAATCAAAACAATTATAAATACAATGAAATAATCTTTGTAACTACCAAACGAAAAATTCATGAAGCAACAGAACAACTATCTCGATGACCAAGAAATTAAGGTCCATCTTGATCCTCAAAATCTCCCTAGAAACAAAAAAAACATTATATTTATTGTGTGAGAATACAAGTATACATAGTAGGAAAATACAAAGTCACACATGCACAAGTTGGAGAAGCGTAGTAGTACCCCTGGGAAAAAGTACCAGTAACTCAAAGGTACATAACAATGTATACTCTCCACCCCAACCTCAGCAAGGCATGCCCACAAAATAACGCAAGTCATGTAAAATTACAGTCATAATAACATTTATATTTTGGTACCCACACCACATCCCACTAGTTAACTAATCATCCCTAATGGAAAATATCCCGACACTACCACACTCTCCTGTAAGCACTACTGTCACAACATTCCCACACAAACCTGGTTCACATACCACATCACACCTACAAACAACTGATCGATAAAACCCAAACCTCATCTAAAAGACACATAAGAGAGTACAACATATATCACCATGATGAAACCTGTTAATACAAACTCTCCCATAGTCACCTGGGACTCACAACAGCTCCAAAACCTGCATGAAGAGACTTGGGATAACAATGCCTAGAATAGGGAGTAAAGTAAATCCAATAACTAGACATACATACTACTACTATGATATTTGGAAAGGAAACCCCCCACTATTATAATGTTGTGTCTGGTATGTAGTGATCAACATTGGTGGGGTGTGTATATAAAACACTAGGAACTACAATTATATATATAAGTACCAAACTATCATCTCATCTTACGGGTTTTCAAAACAAACAACCATCCCACAAAACTACATTTTCTCCTACCTGTGAATGAACATATCTGAATAAATGATGTGAACTTTCCAATTTAATAAACGAATTACACTTTACAACTAATTATTATGAATTTAATATGCATTTAATAGTTATTCCTTCCCAACAAGGTAAACAACCAAGCACATCACACCACATATAACTTCATAACCCAGACACACATAAAAAAATTCTCTAGAAAATATAGGGAAAAGGCCCACTCATGGTAACACCATATTTTTTAAAAATTACCCCCTTACCATCCTAAGTAGTCCAGCTACACAAAAAGCACTGCATCCAGCAAAAAAAATAACTCAAACCGATTGTAGTCCCATGTGACTCTCCCCATTATTAAACACTCATCCAATCACTAAAACCATTAATCATAAATGTCGTGCCACCATATCCTTTCTCTCAACAAAAAACCTCTAACACACCTCATCACAACCCCACATGGCAGACCCAATACATAACAACACCACACCCATTAACATAAACACGGAAAAACCAAAGACTACCACCCCACTACCCAACCATTTCTTAGGTGTAGTCCAACTGCATAATAGGTCCATCCATTCCACAATCAACTAGCCTCGTATCTTGAGACTCCATCACACTTCTTGTACCACACTATTCTAATAAAACAGTCCCTTTAATATTACCACATGATTAGCATTAACACAAGTTTGAACAGAACGTTACACAACACAAAACAACACCAAACAACAAGTCATATTAATATTTATCAAACCTCATTCATTAATTCCAATTTTATAATTACTGGTTGATCATAGAAAATTTATTATATTAGGGATTACATATATTTAACCAGGTGTACACAGTTAATAGATTTAATAATATAAATCGTTTGATAAAGAAGGAATGAAAAATATTCAAAATTCATATAAGTGCATAAGTAATGGTTACCACCAGAAGGCATGCATCCCACACAAAGAACAATATAGACCAAGGATAACATATAAAACAACACGATCATCTTCATCATATTACAATCCACTCATTTATTAAAAATTATAATCTTTGTTAAATTTGGTCCAAATTTATTCACAAGAGGATATGAGTACACCCATCCCACATGACACACAGATAAAATATAAACAAAGGAATTTATAATAAGAAAAATAGATTATCAAAAACTCTTCCTTATGGAAAAAAGGGGGTGAGAAGGCTGCAGGAATCTCCAAGGGAAAAATTGATCGATGTTAGTAGAAATGAGGAGAAACCTAATTGAAGAATGGTTTTATCCACAACAAGAGGAAATGAAAATACACAAGGAATAGAATATCTCAGCTTAGGAGGGCCAGATACCATATCAAAAGCAGGGAGATAGTTTCAATGGAAATTAATGACAGATCGCAATCAAGATTATGAGGTATAACTATTTGAAACTCTCATGAGAATTTGGATATTAATGATATAATTATTATCATTTGAAATTCCTGTATAAATTCTCAAACAAGATAGTAACACATTTAACATCAAATAAAATGTAATGTGGATAAATTAGAAAAAATGAAAAAATATATATGACTCACCAATTGGGGAGTCACTGAAATAAGTCTCCCATAGTGAGTCACTAACGCCAGACTCATAGAAGTGGGATACCGATGTGACTCATCAAAATGAGTCAACGACAGGACCCACTAATATTTAGTCACTGACGCGACCAACTGACTCCGCTCACTGATTCCCGACCTACTAACACTGAGTCACCGACACTAAGAAACATATTATAGCTACCGAAACGAGCTACCAATTCAAGACCTACCTACACATGACCTATCAATGATTTATTAATTAATGCCTTGACCTATCGATGCCCTAACCTACTGATGAAAAAATAAAAAATCTGGAAAACTCTTAAATTGAGAAACTGTTGCCTCTGAGAACACACAAAACTGGGGATTTTAACAAAGTAATGGACTTGGGAGGTCCATCCCATTACAATATTAACCATGTAATATTTTGAAATTCACATTCCTAATTCATTTTTGTAATCATTAATATTCCCTTTAAATATTCACTTTCCTACAATCATTTGGTATTAAATTTACAAAAACATCAGTATTATTTATTAGGTATAATATTTTCATAAATTGTATATCATTTATATGTAATATTTTCATCATTGAAATTTATTTGATTATATAAAGAAATATTGACAATTGGTTATTCTTATCAGAAAATGGATATTTAAAAATAAGGATCATTGTTCATTAATTAAATCTATTTTTTTGATTTATGAAGAATTATTTGGACATGCAGTGATGGATAGGGCACAAAATTATACTGATCACCAATGCATTTGTAGTCTGATGAGGGGAGTCATGAAGCTATAATTACATATGGTTTTACAATTAGTTTTAGGACATCTATTGAAATGAATTCAAAATTGTTGTATCATGATGTCTAAGATCAAGACGTCTAATAATTTATCTAATTCTTATTTGGGAATTTATTTTTTATTTTTTATGATATTTTAAAAATGATATTATCAGTCAATGAATTTCATTCTATGTTATTAATAAAATATAATGTGTTTTTAGATATATAACATTCCATATTTACTATGTTTTATATATTCATGATAGTTAATTTATTTAAATAAAAAAATTTGTTTTTGGGTGGTTTAATAATCCATGTTGATGAATATTTTAAAATTCATTATAGTATTATAGTTTAAATGGAATTGTGTTTAGTTATTTTCCATTCCACATTGATTAATTCATATATATTCATGATATTAATGTTATTTAAAAGGAATTTGCTTCAATTTATTTACCTTACGATATTGATTATTCCATATCAATTCTAGATTGTCATGTTATTTAAATAAAATGTGTTTTTAGTTATTTATATTCACATATATATTATTCCATATTTATTCATGGTAGTTGAGTTATTTAAATAGAATGTGTGATTTGATATTTATTTTTTCATACTATTTTTACATTATTTACCCATTATATATTCTAATATACATATATCTTATTATGTATATGAGCAAAAACATATATTTTTTCTTTTCCCAGGTATCTAGTGAGTGTACTATGAATGATATGAATGGATACTCTAGATAGAATAATCATATTCTAGAAAACATTATGTATTTATTTTTTTACTCAACTGTAATTGAATAATAATGTTTTTATATAGATTAGAAATAATAATACACTATTTAGTTCTTGGGTTTGCGATTCCATGTTTTTTATGCAAATTTTATAAATAAGCTACTACCTCTAGGATACTAGGGTTGGATTTGATAACAGAAATATAATCTTTATCGAAAATAAAAACTAGTTTGTTTGTAGATATATAGAACATTTTGTTGTAAGTTATGATATTTACATGGAAGAGAAAATTAATTCAATGGATATAGTAAATTGTAAAATAGAACGTGGTCATGGGAATTTTTACAATAAAAAATCATCAAAATGAGATGAGTTAAAAACACTTGATTCATCAAAAATGAAATTAAATAGAAAATGTTTTCTAATTTATGATATTTTTCTTAAATTCAAGGGATTTATTTACTATCATGATAATAAAAATAAGAAAAGAAACACACATAAGTTATTTCGATATAAAAATTATCTATTACACTAGGATATGGATACTTGAGATGATTCTTTCATGCCTGCTGCACATTTGATATACTATATAATTAATATGTTATACCTCCAACCTCTAAATATTTTCCAAAAACTAATATTCTTAGGATATTTTATGTAATATAATAGGAAATCATAATTTAATCTCTAAAACCTAATCCAAATTACAACATAAAAAATTTCATAAATAGTAATTCATAAATCATTATAATATATATCTAACCAAAATTGAATCATAAATATTAGAATGATTTGTCAATATATACTTCCATGATAAACATAATTAATATATTGAAATATTTTTAATCACTTATGATGTCTATTTAAAAATTTATAAACCCCAATCATTTCTAACAATTAAATAATAATATAATTATATATTATTACAAAAGGAAACTCATATTTTCGTCCTTATATAAGCACTTATCTTAACCAAAATATTTTCCATCAGATGTTTGGATTTATCCTTGCACCAATATATGATCATATAATGATTAAAAATTCCAAAGGTAATTACATTATACCCAAATTTAAATTTAGATTGACAGTCATGTATTAATTCAACAATTGAGTTAGTATATTTTTCCTTTTAATGCTGAAAATATCCCATATTTATATTTCTAATGATGTTCTATATCCGTAAATTTTAGAAAAATAATTGTTTCAGAATATTATTTCTACAAATATATTCAAGATACTGTTTCATGGGGGATATTTTTTGACAAATTTATGAATTATATTAGACGTATTATAGAAACACTTATGATACACTAATTTAGTTAGTGTATTATATGATTCATTATCTCCTATGTTTTAAATGTCACATGTGGATCACGTACCCTACACTGATGGAACCCTATGTTTGAGAAAGGTGAATTTATTGATAAACAACCTTGCATTTTGAAGAAACCCGATATTTGAGGAAAGAAATGTGTGGTACATAAACCCTAATTTTTTTATCAAATGTTTGTTGGAAACCCTAGGTTTGGAGTTTTATCATGTCATTAAGGAAAACATTGTTTGAATATTCAATTATGGAGTTTAAAATCAATGATTATAAAAAGGTTTTGATGGAATTAAATAGCTATTAAGATCCATTCAAAGGATAATCATGAATAACTTGTAGACTCATATTCAACGGAGTTAATCATTTCTGTTGTCAATAGAAGTTAAAAAAATAAAAAATTATTTTGAATTAAAACATTCATGATTTATTATGTTATATTTCTTGACCTAGTTTGACCTAGAGATGTTCGAACTACCTTTTTAATATTGAGAAATTATTAATTAGAAAGAAATTAGAGGATATATACATAAGGGAAGGTTGTGTTTAATCCTACAAGTGTTTCATTGGATTTAGAGACATTATTTTAAGACATACATGTTTTGATCTATTAGGTTGACTCACTATTATTGTATTCACTTCTTCTGAATCTTATTATTAAACAATCTTATAAATGTTGAAAAATTCATTTTTCAGAACTACACTTTGGTGATATACATGTTTACACATCTATCAGTTGTTTTTTTATTTGAAAATATTGTGTTTAAAATTAAATACCTATTTACTGATGTATGTTATTGAAAATTAATTACATTTTTCATTTTCTGTTGCAACTGTTATGTTAATCATATTTTATAAAAATAAATAAATAAAAATTTATTTATAAGAGTATTATATTCCCATACTATGTTTTGGAGGAGTTTAAACTGTATTGACTCGGTCATGGTGAAGAATAATCTTGATTACTAAGATAAGGATTTATTGTTCAAAGTAAAATAACATAAAGAAATTGTAAAATCCTCCTAATGGTGTCAATATTAAAAAATAGTTTCTAAACGCTTTTGATATGAGGACATATCAATTAAAATCTCTTAGCTCACTAAATTAGTGTTGGAGGAGTGCACTAGTAGATCTTTGTTCTATGAACCACTGTATATCGTATTTTAATTTTCTCTTATTTATTCCCTCTTCTCATTAATAATTATGATATGAGTAAATGTTTGTTGCATAACAAGAGTGGTGTTCTTAATAAATCATATATTTTTATGTATATAATTGATCCACACATGTTTCATTTACTTCATCACTCCTATGTCGACCTTACAATTGGTATCAAATTGAAGGTTATATTGGTATATTTTTCTCTTGAGAATATACTTTTTACTATATCTGATATCAACATGTTATGTATGAGGAATTTTTCTATATATATATATATATTGTCCATGAAATATTTTTTCATCTTGTATAAAAAAATGATATTTGATGTATCAAAATGTAATATCAAAGGTGATTCCCCTATTCAAAATCATGAATATTTGTGGCATCTAACAAGCATTTCTTATATATTCAGATAAAGATATGCTGAAATGGATTTTTTAGAGAACGTATATAGATTATTCGTACTTCTTATTTTTATTGCGATAATTATATATTCTATAAATATTTAATTATTTATCATTATAAAAATATATTCATTAATTTTTTAAATAAAATTTTGTAATCGTTATAATATTTATATAGAAGATTTGGAAAAATTGGAATGATGATCAATAATGGTAATATGAGATCAATTCAAATGAATTGAATTTTATTCACTATCGTTTATAAATGATGAATTCAATTGAGTTTCCAAAAATAACACAACACTTGAAATGTGTTAAACTATCATTTTTTCCATTGATGGAATAGAAAATATCATATAATAAAGTCACACAACTGTAAATCAAAATATTTATATTTTCATAATGTATGTGGTATTAAACAATAACTAAAACGAATTGAATATTAATTGATGTTGTCATTAAATTTTAGTTTTTATGAAGTACATTTTCAAAATCATATTAGGCATTTAACGTACTTAGAGTGATACCTTTTATGCATAATGTATTGTCTATAGAGAGACACCAATCTATAGCAATGAAAAGTTTATGTTTGAAATAATTGATTGGGACATAAATGATATATGAAGACGAGATGCATGATGATGCTAAAAATAATATGAATCTAATAAAGGATACTCTTAAATTTACTATGTATTAATCATTTGATTCAAGTATTAAAAATTTAGATAAAGACATTTAGAATCTTGTAAAAATATTTGAAAGTCTATACATAAATAAAAAAAGGATTGGAAAACTATAGATATTATAAATGAATGGAATAATTGCAAACATAGGAAAAAATTACATTACTTAATGATAAATGGAAATATGATCACATTAGAAGTGGTGACTAAATTATAAAGAATACCTGGAGTAATTCATCTGGTTCACATGATGAATCATCATTAGATTCTATGACTGAGTAGAGAAGGAAAATATTATGTCATATTCCTCATATTGATGAGGTATAATCCTAATATTATGAAACAATTAGCTGAGAAAAACATTATTATGATAAATTAAACATGTATTACATTATTATGCAAGAGTAATATGAATCTATAAAGAAAGATCATAAATACATTAGGAAAAAATATGACATTGTTCTATCAGATAATGATTTTTTTGAAAATATATTATAAATTCGAACATTATTTCTTTTAAATTCTCTTTTGATCATAAATAAAATAATATTAAAAATTAGTGGATAAAATTTATAATTAAAATTAATATTATAGTATAATAATAAAAGGTGAAAAATATTTAAATCAATTTCATAGAAAAAATAAATTGAAAAAGGGAAAATTGGAATAAAACGTTATGGTGAATGACCAAAAGAATATGAAATTATTTTTATCTTGGTTTATATAAGAAAAACATGTCTATTTTTTTAATATCATATTAATGGATATTACATGAATAAATTCTATTTAAGGAAACATCATATTTGAGGTGTCAAAAAAGTTTATTTATCAAAAGAATTGTTTAACATTGAAAGTTGAATCATTACTCAAAATAAACTACTATAGAAAAAAAATTCATTAACATATTACAATAATTGACCAAAAACCATATGGGTATCAAAAATAAATAGTGTTTTATATTTTGTAGAAACACACCACTATGTTTCATCTTTGAATCTTTAACTGATTGATTAAGTTATATATGATAATATATAACAAAATAGTGTTAAACTATGTGGTAGTTGACTATAAAAATCACAGGTAATAAAATCCATGATTCATGATGTATTTCATTATTACTTTTCTATATACCCATAGTGAATTAATAGTTTCATAAAGGGGTGAAATATTTTTTAATGACATTATAAATACTCTTCTCTTATATTTGAATCATAATAATTTTGTATTTTTCAACCTAAAAATGTTGAATTTTTAATATTTTTTCGGATAATTTTTTTTGTAAACTAGAAACAATTTCTTACATAATACGTATTCTCAAAATACATAAGATGTCATTATTATTATGTATTATTTTACTTGATAAATTTAAGATTCATCTATGTCACATTCAACCAAAACATATCATATCCTCTTTAATACAAAAAAACCTTCATCATAAAATGTTTACATTCTGAATCTATCATCTATGAAATATCATGTTCAAATGACTATAGAAATCAATCATTGTAATATGAAGAATCAAGTAAATTGAATCTAGAAGAAAATATTTCCTAGAAAATGATGAAATATATTCCTTTTAACTCATTAAATTAATATTCGGTTTCTCATGTTATATAATTTAATATAAATTATCCTGAAAAAAATAAAGAAGATTGTGGGTATGATGATTTGTAAGTCTCTTTTTCTCATATATCTTTATAATAAGTTTCATATCAAATTCAACACATTGAATAGTGAAAAATGATGTTAGAAACCGATATGGATGTGTCCAGAAATAAATTTTGAGATATTTCAAATGAATATGCAGCAGAAATTATTTTTATTGATTTGAAAGGAAACATCATAATGGAAATGATAGTTTGATCTCAAAAGAATACATTTTATATTTAAATGAGAAAATTCTAATTCAGAAGGGGTTACTCAGAAGATTAGACGTTTCTAATATTGATCTTAATAAACTAAACCCTTCTGGGTTTCATAGTTTTCATCTTCTACATATTAAATAATTGAAAATCGTAAAAAAATTAGTTGAATTTTTAAGAGTTTTACCTACTATAATTTAAAATTTTTGATGTTTTTGGAAGTTAAAATGAACATTATATTCATTATTAGTACTCTAATATTATTTTATATTTATTATTTTATGTAATATATATATATATACTATTTTTAATCAGGTATTTATTGAAAATATGTGTTATAAGTGTTTGGGTAAATACATAATAGATTTTTTATGTTTTCTCACACAAGAATATACATAATATTTGATTATCTCATAGCTTAAATTAGTTTTTCTATGCATGTTTTTTTTCATTTTAATTATGAAGAAATTAGTAAAAGGGATTCGATTTCTATTAAAAATATTTTAATTCGTTGAATATCTTATATACATTCATTTAAGAATTCTTATTTTAACAAAATACTAATTTTACCTTTCTGATGTTATAATAATTTGTTGAATATTATAGTTTTAGTCGACCTAGTAATCATGATATTGAAGAAATTTTTGTTGTTTTGATCCTTTATGATGAGGGAATGTTTGATCTAGTAGATAAATTAAATTAAGATAAAATGGGAAAGAAATTTATATATGCAATTTCTCTTAAAATTTAATTATGATAAATGTTATTTTAATTTTTTCCTCATTTTTTTTTTTACATATTTTAGTTATATATTTTCTAATCATCTCAAAGAGGGGTATTGTTGAGAATATTCTTATTAGAAAAATGAGATAATTTCATTTATGGTTTAGATAATGAAAAATACCTAAATTTATTTTTCTAATGAATTTAATTTTAAGTTAATTTCAAGAAAATAAAATTCTATAAAATGTTTATTCAGGAAATATTTTTAAGAGACCAATCCCAAGGAAATAGGTTTTTGAAATATTATTTATTTGTTTTAAACTTATTATTGAAAAAAAATTCACAGACTACATTCATAAGAGTAACATATGTATCATTACCACTATATTTGAAATAGGATGTATGAATCATGTAAACAATACTGATGGAACCCTTCATTTGAGAAAAATATAATTTTATAGATAAAAAACCATATGTTTGGATGGAAATCTACATTTTTGTGAAAAAATGTATCAAATATTGATACTAATTTTAAAATAAACTGTACATCATAAACCTTATATTTGTACATTTTTCATCTCATGAAGGATCACTACCTTTGAAAACACAACAATAGAGTATTAAATCTATGATATTGTACTATATTTATGCAGTGGTTTTCGATAGAATTAATAAACAATTCAAATCTACTAAAAGTAACATTATGTATGATATAAAGGCTCATATTAAATGGAGTAAATCATTTTTATTATAATGAGAAGTTATGACTATATTAAATGATTTGGAATTATGATATCAAGGATTTATTCTATGTTATTTTTAGAGATGTGTTGACATTGAAATGTTGGAATGACAATATTGATTTCGAGAAATTATTCATTGAAAAATATGATAGGATATATACATAATGAAAAGAACTATTTAAAAACAAAATGTGGGAAATCTCCTTCAAGATTATACCTTTGAGACATATGTTTTTGGATATATATGATTGAATCACAAATATATTTAACACTACTAATGCATAATATTATTACATCTTCTTATGGAATATTATTGAATCAATTTTCAGAGGTACAATTTGGACACATACATTTTTACACACTTATCTTGTTTTTTATTTTATTCACTATAAAGAAATAATATTCCACATTGATGATCTATTTTATACTATGTGTTATTGGTAATCTATTAAATCTATTTTTTGATGCTGTAACAATGATTTTTAACATGTGTTCTCAGTTGAACCAATGCATTTTTGTTTATTTGATTATCGACTGCTCAGACTCAGTCATGGTGCAGTTTCAATTATTCAGAATCAGTCATGGTGAACTTTCAACTTCTTGTACTATGTTTTAAATAAACAATTCATTTTAAATGAACCATAATGCCCTGTAAAATAATTATAAAGGTGTCATCCGTCACACACATTTGTTATATTTTTATGATAACTGGACATGTCTTGTGAAATCATTGAGCTCACTATGAGAATGTTTATGGAGTGGAATAGGGGAACATCAAGCCCTGAACTACTATATATCAATGTAATTTTACCATTATTTTGTATTAATTATCACTCATCTTTAAGAGAGATGTAAAATTTCATGTCATAGAAATATAGGTATTCTGAATCTATCAAGGTTTTTTAGTATATAATCAACACCACCTCTTGTGTTTTTGTCTTCATAATCACTATAAGGACCTAAAAATTGGTATCAATGTGTGGTTTGTTATATAAAATTTTATAATTGAATAATATATTTTAATCTATATGACATTATCATGAAATATCTGCGGAAGTTATCTATTATTATATTTTTTATTCTTGAAATATTCTATAAATATTTACCAACAAGAAATTTTTGATGTATCAGCATGTAATATTAAATAAGGTTATTTATTTAATAATAAAGAATATATATAAGATAATAAAAGAAAATTTTAATGATTATGGTGAATAGTTCATGAACTATATGATTCTAGAGATGGTATGTCAACGATTTATAGTCCTTATATTAATGGTGATAATTATTTATGATGGAAAGCATGCATGATTATTGAATTTTTAATTATTTGAATATGATATTATTTAGAGGTAGTTAAAACATATATGATATGTAAGGATGTTTTTGATGAATTTAATGATCATCAAGAATTAGAATAGGATCTCAATTCCAAATCCCTTAATGATATGTTGTGTGGTTTAGGAACTGTTGTGTTCAATTGAGCATGTCAAGGTACCACTGAACATGAGATGTGTAAAACTATTTTTATTTATTATGAAGGATTGAAAATATTAGAAAATTATGTTACACTATTGTAAAACTAATTTTTCAGACAATAGGGATGTATGAGGATGAATCTATCACTAAAATGAATGGAATATTGATAGAGTGTGTCAATAATAATTATTATTTAGGAAATAGAATTTAACAGTCATATAAAGCATTAAAAGAACTCATTTTACCACATTCTAAGTGGAATGTAATATCTGTAAGTTTACTTCAAAATGAACTAGTGAGAAATTTAGTAATGAAATAATGGATTATTAATTTAATGATGTATTAATCTTAGATGCTGGGTGAAGCTAAAAATATTATAAAACATAAAAAAACTTCCTTCAAAACTACTCTATATGAATTATATGATTCATGTAATCAAAATTTAGAAAATTATATATTAGATCATGTTAAAATATTTGAAAATATGTTCATAAAAAAAGTAAATAAAATATATGTTATGAATTCAAGAAAAACGGTCATATAAAGAAGAATGATCTTTTACTAAAAAACAAAAGGAAATATGATTATATGAGAAAGGGAATAAAAATTATGAAGTATACCTATAGTAAATCTTATGGTTCACATTATGAATAACATACATATTAAAAAAATCAATGATAAATACCCAACACTAGAGTGGATGATATGATTTATAAATATAACAATTCACATCAAATTTTGTGATTGTGTATGTATTACCTTTTCCCTTATACATTGGATATTGTTGATGTTTATCATAAAAATCTATTTTCTTAATTCACTTATTTTCATGATTCCCATTATCTTTTTATTTGAGGAATTTTTTAGGTGTTTCATAAGTTGGCAATATATTTCAATCACTACATTATATATCATATTCATCAATTTATACATTTGAAGGCATTTTGACCCACCCTTCAACACATTATACACCTCCCCGTTCCATTTATAAAATTCTAAATAATTTTCGTCCCATATTTATAGAAGGTAGATTGATAAATACCTTTTCCCCAGGTGATTTATTTCTGTTTTCATTGGAATATATTTTAAATTTCATATCAAAATAATGGTAATTATAATAATTTATAATTGTCATTATAACAGTGATATCAAATGAATAGATTTGTTAATAGATCCTAAAGTTTCTTATGTATAACATCCTTTAGAGGCATAATTTTAAATCACTAAAATATATATCAACCTTCTATTATGTTAGAAAAAAATACAAGAAGATTACCTCAAAAGTCTTATAAAATATTCCTAATTTTTATTAATATATTCATTATATATTTTTCTTTTTATTTGGGAAAAACTTACCTAATTTTATATAATAAATATTTTTAAAATAATTATTTAATAAAAAGTTGTTAAGGTCGTCCCACTACATGGAGTAAATTGTTTCATATTTCCACATATTATTGATCATAGTCCACCATTGGCACAAGACCCCCATCCCAGTTGGTGGGGAATCCTTAAGAGCATCCAAAAGACCCAAGTTCAAAACAAGGTAGAGGCATATTTTTGGGGCAGTGTAACATACTGTACACTTTTTGGTACTGTAGAAGAAATTTACACTGTACTAGAACTGTAGTAGTTACTATAGCAGTTACTATTTGGTATTTTAGCAGCTAAAATTATTCACCATGGGAGACCAGTTTGGGCTTGGAGTCGTGAAGGCTTTCTGGAAACCAAGGCCTTAGAGTCAGAAGGGATTTCATGTCACCTTTAAGGCCTTCAGGAAACTTTAAGGACTTTTGGCCCCATGCAGTTACCCAGACACACAACAAAAAAGGAGAATCCCTAGAAGAGGATTGATAGTAGGGGAACTCACGAGAGAAAAACCAAATGGATTTGTCATAATGAGAGGGTATGGCTATGCCATCGGGACAAGCATGTGCTTGTACGGGAAGCCTATCCAGACAAAAATGCAAAGGTAGAGAGCTATTATCATGATGCATATGTTGGAGAGGGGTTGTTCCTTGTAGATAGTCTGTTTGAATTCCCTAAGACCTTTGGGTCATGTAATCTCCGAAGCCTACAAGCCATGGTATATATGAGTGTACGAGCATTTTAAGGGTTCCCTACTATCCCTTGAAAGGGTGTTTATCACAAATCAATAAAAATTATGGCCTTCTGGCCATTCGAGGGTAGTCCACCATTGAACGACATATCCTTTAAAATGATATACAACTAAAATCAAAATTTCATGCTATAAACACAGGAGAATATAATATTTCATTTTTTGTTGAACTGATCAGTTTTAAAGGAATATCGGATCAATGAGACCATTAAATAAAGCTAAGAATTTCTTCAGGGAGGACCAAAGAGAACATTTTATTTTTTCATGATTGGAGGTTTAATATGATTTGGATCATGAGAATGGTGTGTGAGTATATAATTGTTTTTAAACCCATCCCCTAAATCATTTGATTTCATTGGAGGAAAATTAATTATTTTCTCATTAAGTTAAATATTAACAAGATTCATTTTGTATTGATCCAATTTTTATTACCATAAAAACAAAGTGTGTTTAATAATAATCATATTGGGAAACTAGATAATATTGAAAATCAGCAATATTATTATAAATGTTGAAACTGTATTCAATTGAACCTTAGGATTAACCAACATGGTTCATGACCATTAAAAGAATTAGGATTTTATATAATTTATAGAAATATCCACGGGGTTCTGACTAATGTAATCTCATCCTAATCCTTAAAAATTGAATTAAACCTGCTAAAATACAAACTACAAGTCCCATAACTCTCATACATAAATATACATTTATTTATATGAATATTCAATAAATTTTAAAAACTATTTCATGAGAACAATAATAGGCTAGTTTCACTAGATACTAGATAATCAATGACTTAATCTCACAAAAGAACCTCAACATCACCCAAAAATACCTTCTTATTTAGTAATCATTATAGAAAAACCCAATTTTACTACCTTCTTCCAACCCCAAGTAATGAAAACAAAAGGAATAATGAGAATAGATTCTAAATAAGGGTAAAATTGGGAGATATATATCAAGGATCATATAAAAGAATAAGATACAAATAATTGTATGATATCATTAACAAAACTTATAATTTTCAAACCCAATCCCATAAGAAGTCATTAATATGAGTTATGAAATAAATCATTATAATTTCAAAATACATGATACATAATATCAAGAGAACATCATAAATCGGTAAAGAACCATAAGTTCATGTCATATAACTGTTTAATCATCATAATTATATAAAAATAATCATATGTCAGGTTAATTAAAAAAATCAAATCAGAACAGATTGGGACACAACACTTATTTCCCAAAATGGATCAAGCGCAATGGGGTGTTCCCCATAATAAATCAGGCACATCGAATTGTTTTCTATAGAAATCTAATGAGATTTAAAACAATACATAATTAATTAGAGTGAAATATATTTACCAACTAGAAAATAGTAAATTCTATACATATGTATGTGTAAATATCACGAGACACCCATAAAATCATTATATCATAACTTGTGCAAAGTAAAAAGGTTCGATGTTTTATTAAAAAATTGCTTAACACAAGAAAATTGGTTCTATAAACTTCACATCATCATTAAGGTAAACAATTATTTATAAATAACTTTAATTTTAATATTTTATCATGTCCCTAGTAGAATATATGCAACCAAAAGGGGTTTTTGGCTAGTAAATATGAATACTTGTAAGATTTCAATAAAAAATCATTATGAAATTTACCTTTTTATTTGAAAATAATTTTTCTAAAATAAAATTTTCAATATTAGAATGGAAATATTTTTCTTAAAAAATATTCTTAAAAACATGTAATTAATTCATTAATTTATTGGTATTTCATGATAATTGATAATTCTATTCATTCCATATTATTTTAATGAAAACATTGATGTCATATATTTTTTCAATATTTACCCTATTTGAAAATCAAAAATAATATCCATATTAAATAATTTTTTATAAAATAATCACATGAATAAAATTATTTAATTAATTAAATTATAATCTTAAAATTATTCACGAAAATATTTCTTTGATAATTATAACAATGATAGAAAATTATTTTATGCTAAATAGATACGTAAAGTAAATTTTCCTTAAAAACAATCTTTTGACCTCTTAAATAATTACAGTTAGGAAAATTAAAGGAAAAAATATATTATTATTAAATAAACCTTTATTAATAAATAAAATTTATTCAAATGATAAAAAACATTATATTTCTTTAATGATAATTCTTGTACAAACAGTCCCGATTCTAGTAGGATTGAATAATAAATCCCTTATAGGTTTGGTAACATTGGATTCATAATCCTCATTAAAGAAACATACACTTGTGGATATGAAAATACACATAAATATTATAATATAAATCATAAAAGAAATTAATGGGTAGTATATAATCCACATAAAATAAACGAGCAGTGACTGTGGATTATTTGTCATAGAGATAAAGGTGTGATGATAATCCCTTAACATAGGTCCAACATCCTTCGTACTCTTTGGGACCTCTTATAGAATAAATATATATTTATTAATAATATATAAAATATTCGTATTCATATATATCATACCATATATGACTTACTTATAAACTTTTATCACTAATTTTTAACATTTTTTTTTATTAAAATCACTTTTAAGAGTGATATCTACTTTTTTCATGTATGTTATAGTTTTATATTTCTTCATTTTATTTTGATAATGTCTACATAATCAATAAAATGTAATTAATTTGATAAATATCATATATAAAAATATATATAAATAAATTAAATTTAAATATTCCTCTATAAATGATATAGATTGAAAAATAAATTACATCACTCGTGGTGATAGTGAACCGTACAAACACATGATTTTTTTGAACCGACAGAATGAATGAAATGTAAAAATGAAATCTAAATTAATAGTAATTATTAATCATATATATTAATTTAATCTATAATTATTAAAATCAACCTAAAAAATAATTAATGAATCGAATCATTTCATGGAGGTGGCAGTCCACACATACACATGATTGGCATTATCATTTTCCAAATTTTTGGATGATAAAAATGTAGATTAGATACTATCAATATAGATAAATAATTATTTTCTAATAGTAATATATACAAACTATTACCATTATATAACTCATCCATGAAATATGTTAACGTAATATTTATTTTATATCTATGTTGAGGTGTTTATCTGTACATACACATGAGTGATATATTAACACTTTGATTGAGTGAAAATATTTTTGTACAATGTTGATTTTATAGACATAATTAAATTTAGTTACAATTATGATAAATATATTATTATTTAATGAATAATATAATAGTTTTAGAAATAGAAAAAAATGAACTAAACATAAGGTAATTGGTCAAGGAGATTACCTCTCCACTGAGAGAACTCTTTTAGATCTCTTCTTAACAATTATAGTCATGGTTTCTTGGAAATAAAAGCACCTATATAATGTTTATTATTCAATATATAAGGAATTTTTGTATGGTATGGTTTACCGATAAGGCAAAATGTTTTATCAATATGTGAGGGATGATGCGTCCTTTTATCATTTAGGGTAGGTACACTTTTGGAAATTCATAATAGATAAATTATAATTAAATTATTATCATTCCCAAATGAATTAAAAATGATAGTTATTTGAATAAAAATAAAGTACATGGTAATGATATGAAAATATGATAATAATTGGACATTTTTAGTTGTATTTAAAACCTTGTTGTTTTGAATAATTTTCTTCTTATAAAATATTATCGTTAACAATGATAACGCCTTCTTCACAATTAATGTTTTATAGTTTTACGTAAAAGGTGAAAATTGGATCATAAATGGAAAAGAAATTAAATTTTGGACCATATATTATACACAATTACCACATTAGTGAATTTTCATATTTTAAAATAATTTAATATAATTTTAATTTGATAAAATATTATTAATGTATTTCTTGAAAATAATATTTTATTTTTACTCCAATGGAATAAAGATAAAGTCATAATTTAAATATTATTGTTATATATAATGATTAAATTTTATAATAATCTATAAATTTCATATCACACATTAAATTAGTTAAATTATATATCTTTTAATATCTTTTAATATTATTTAATTTATTATTCCATTAATTGAACAAAAACTCATTCAACACTGTGTACGAATTTAAAGTACTTTTTTAATACCTTAAAATATAAATAAATATCCATAAAAAAATAGTTTACAGTGATCAATATAGTCATTTTTATGCGTTCAAAACAAAATTATATCCATATATGGACACATAATATATATTTCAAGCTTAGAGAGTGACGTTTTTCATCTATCATTAATCTGAAGAATATTTTTTATCATGGGAAATAATAAATTGAATAAATAAATTGGAGACTAAGGTGATAATAATAAAATTATCGTAATCTAAAAAGAATCAGGGTTTAAAATATCAGCATTATCACTTCTTTTTAACCTATATTAACTATATTTACACATTACCAAGGTGATATGTTATACCATGGTAACTATTCGCATTGGCCAAGCATAAAAGAGGCCTACATTAAATTTTTTAGCCATATGATTTAAAATATAGATCCAATTTTATAGATCTAAATATTTATAGATGGTAGAAATTATTTATAAAATATGTGTGGAATATACGATGAAAATGACTTTTTTAGAAAAATTCTTATTTTATGTTTGAAATGGTTTATACTAAATTTTATTATAAAATTATTTTTAAAAAAAAGTTGGATTTTCTAAACTAAAAAGTAACTAATGAAATTTTAAATCTAATTCTATAAATAATTTTACATTTCAAATAATTTAAATGAAAATATAGATATCAATAAAAATTAGTATTTATTAATATTCCCACAAAAATCATAATTTGTAAAAAATTATCAAAATTTTAGTTTGAGATAATTTTGATGTACTGATTTCAAAAAAGAGTAATTTATCAAATAAATTTAGAAAGTGTTATATATATATATATATTATTATTTTCTAAAAAATGAACTCTTTTTTTATGAAAACATAATTTTGGAGAATAAAATCATTTTTGCTCAAAATAAAGTGCTAATTAATAAGAAAAAAATAAATATATTTATAATTATTAGAAATTTTATTTAAATATTTCATATTTTATATAATCTAATTCATATTTTCAAATCTTACGACAAGTTGATAAATTTAACTTTTGAGAATAATATTTTAATAGTATATCTTTGTTTATTTAAACTTGATGTCTTGTGTAAGGTATGTTATTATGAAATAATATAAGATAAAGAGAAATATATCCTAAAATATTTTGGTTTAACAACTGGTAGTGAAAACTGATCCTAAAATATAAATTATTTGTCCATATTTTATGAGAAATCATCAAGCACATGTTAGTTCCCTCAATGGATGGTTACAGAGGGATTTAGCCACTAAATAATCTGCTACTTTCTATATGCTCTCAAATTTAGGGTTGAAATCCCATAATGGTGAAAATATTTTTGGTAAATTAGACTATGTATTTTTTGATTTAATATTATATTAAATATAATTTCATCTATTTTCTAGTCATGTAGAAAATGTTTATGTTCTAGTATGTGCTAGAATCATTCGTATAATGTTGTTCATATACAATATAGGAGTGACCCCTATCAAATAATCAAAAACAATAAAAACATTTCTATTCTTCACCATATACTAATCCAAATCTTTTTTGAACCCAATTATTCTATACATGATACAATATATATGAATAAGATTATTGAAATTCCAATTATTCCTGATGTAATGTTATTAAAACATTCTAGCTAACACTGGATACACCATAAATCTAATTTACTCAATAGGTCTACATTCATCATTCTAATTACCATAACACTACTTTTCAAATTGGTATATATAAATACAAGTTTCAATTTTGTGAAATTATCATAACCATATATAATTAGAGTTCCACACTCATTTTCCACCTCAATTTTTACCACAAAATAATCAATATTAAACTTATGTAGTACATACTTTTAGTTTATAAAAGAGTTGTAACTCACCCAATATTTCCATGTGATCAATATATATATTTATTGATTCATGAAAGTATGTTCCCAATATTCTATTTCTTATCAAATCCATGAACTATTAATTAAATAAATGACTATAAAACAATTACGATATAGATAATTATAATAATAAACACTAAATTAAGAAAATAGATGAGGAGTTATAAATATCTATGTTCGATTATTTGAAAAAACATTACACTTTATTTTATTCATAGTCACTCTTTTATACTCACACACATATACATGTAAATAATATAATATGAATTTTGTTTTGTTTGGTGAGACAAATAAAAATTCAGGTAATGAATCAAATTGTTTTCAAACAATATACTACCCATTATATTTGATCCCTACAATTAACATCCATATTTTACAATTGGGGAAGAATAAAAAAAATTATTAAAATTATATCATATTTTTTAGCTCTAGGTAGCAAAAAAATTATGCTAGTGATTAGTTTGTTTTTTTTTAAAAAAAATTGAACTAATTTTTATTAGAAATTTACTCTATAATTTAGATATAAGATGTGAAATTTTCCCAATTTTACAATTTTACGAACCTATAAATAATTTATTAAATGTCATAAATCAATATTTTTAATTATTTATTACATTTTCGATTAATCTGTAAAGTTATTCATTGATTCCAAATAATTTTTATTTAAATATTTTTTAATTATTATTTTTATAATTTAATTCATTTTGAATTCCACATAGAATATTCCTATCTTAATATTTTTTGTTTCCTAGGCTGCATGTCCATAAATTGAAAAATAGGTTATGACCTCATGTAGCATTCCACTATAGAATCATATGATATTTGGAACCTTTTTTATATTTATGATTTTTATAATATGAAAATGGAAATATCCACTACTGATTTTGAAGGCATATTCCCCCACATTTATAGTATTTTGGACACTCATATGAACTTTTGATGACGCAGAGGCTATTTTTTGGCCACTCAAATTCAAAAATGATATTTTTATCCACCCATATATATTTTCCTTCTAGGAAAATTCCCTTTTAGATTTTTAATATGATGAAATTTAGGGTCCCTATAATTATTATTCATTTTATGTACTGAAAATAATTTCGATCACCCATAAAAAAATTAATTCCTAGAGTTTGAGTTTACACATGTATGGAATTTTTTACATCATTCATGAGATTTCAGTGCTCATAAGAAATAATATATATAGTTTTGGAAATTTTAATCGTGAAATATATTTAAACATGTTTATAAAAAGTACATTATCTATTTTCATGTTGTACTATCTAAAAAATAAAACATTTTATTTAATTGTTTTTTTCCTAAAGTTAATTTTTATTTCTATTAGTATCCCAAATTTGGAAAGGGTTCTATTGAAGTACACATTGGTAAATTATATAGTTTAAGATTAAGAATATTATTGATAGAATAATGAAAGTGATGAAGAATATTTTAGAGTTTTTACCCCTATAGAAATTTCACCACATGTCATAAAATAATGACGGAATCAAAAAATACGATAGTAGAATAGAACACCATAGGGATATTCAAGATACTAAATATGATAAAAGAATAAAAATGAATCAATGTGGCCCATGCCATGTTTATATTTGATGAATCATATGAGAAAATATGGATCATCTATAGAAGAGGTCAACTGTTCACTATTGAAGACGGATACTAGAGTTACAACTGAGTTAATCGATCAAGATGAGTTGATATTGCTATAATTATCTTTCCATTGGATTAAAATTAATTTCGTTTATGGAACCGTAGGATATTTTATATTTGGAAATTGGGAATCTATTCTTTCCATGTTAATGAATTAAACTGGTTGATGCAATATTATTTTTTCTCACTTATCCGGTGTGGTTAAATTTCATAATCATTTTGATTTTTAAAATTATATTTGTTATTAAATTATTTATATCCAAATAAAATATATTAAAACTTTTAAAATTATATTTACTACATCAACTATGATAGTGAATAGTTTTTTATGAAAGTTCTTAGAGATTTATAATCACTTGGTTTGATATTATTATGGGATATAGTGATTATTACATTTCATTATTCAATTTGAATAAACTAGTTGATAGTGACCAATGATATTTTTTTTTTGATTTGAGAAAGTGTAACAAAATAAAAATGAAAAATTATGTAATTTTTGTGTGGGTTGACAATATATTTTAAACCAATATTATTAGAACTCATATTAAAATCAGTCGAGTTACATTTTAAAAACATATAGTCCACATATCATACAACACACACTAAAATCACATCACAATATATAGACACACAAAAAACTACTTCACTGGAGAAAACCATAGAAATACATCAAATACATTAATCAGGGTTCCAAAATTGTTTGAGTGGGGACCACAAAATGATCCGTAACCCACTAAGTTCAAATTTTTGAGATGGAAATGTATTTTTAGGATTTTATTTTGTTTTTATTCATTCGAATATTTTATATAAATGATGAAATATATTTATGATAAACTAATTGATTATATTTTTGAGGATGGTAGAATAGTACTGGATGGAAACATAACCATTGGGATCACTAAACATGAGAAAAATGTGATTTCCATAGTACAATTTAATGTTTCTACGTCCTCGTCTTCTTCTACTTCAGATACAACTATTTGGGAAATCATGGAGTATAATTTATATCATTTAAATAGAACACTAATATAATAATAACAACCTAATTTAAGAAATAAAATTCATATCAAACAACTAAATAAATAATTTGATCATAAATTATAAACATGAATAAACCATCTATAACCCATATTTTATAAATTAGCAGGACATGGTCTTATTTTAAACATGGTATAATTTTGTAATATTGGTAGTGATTTGAATCCTAAAGTCTTGGAATCCTAAATATGACAAAATATCCTTCAATATTCCATCAATGGATCAACCACAGAATGGATATAAAGTCTTTGTCTTTGAGAATTTACCAGCTTAATTAAACACCAGAGGGCCTTTTAGTAGATTTTTTCCTTGACTAATATATTATCCAACTACAAAAGGATATATATGTAATTAAAAAATAATCTAAATAATCTCCCAATGAGTTTTATGATATATTAAAATGGTTCACATCACCCTTCCTACATCATCCTTTTAAAATTCGTAATTTCCTAGAAATATTTTACCAAGGTTTAGTTGAAGATTATCAAAAAAACAAGAAGATTTGATGGGAGATGAACTAAATTAAAATTCATTTAATTAAGTAAGATATTTGTTAAATAATATTTTTATAAAAATAAACATTTCAAAAAATGATCAATAATTTGAGGAGACCTTGAGGTTTTGACTTATAGAAATCCTTTACATAAAACCCAAATTATAAAACCAACCACTCTCTTGAGATAGATAATAATGAACAATATGCTTGATGTATCAAATTGAAAATGACCTAGATTTTTTTAAAATATTTCCTTCCCTAGAAAATACAATGGTTTATGCATTAATGTTAATGTAATTTATGAATGTGAAGAAATGTTTAAAATGTAGTAATGGAAAAACCAATCATCAACTAATTATTCAAGTAGTTTCCTTCAAATCGGTTTAGAGATAGAATCCAGCAAGCCCCAAGATCACCATTGCAATAGAAATATAAATCATATTTCCAACATCTATTGTTATAAATAAAGTATTTCTATGATTTAATAATCTTTAAACATGGAAAAGATCATGAAACCTCTTGGAATTACCTACTCGAAAATATTTTGGAATATTATAATAATAATAGTACCATAAAAAGTAAAATATAATAATTGAATGAGTGGTAATATCATTCAATCAAAAATAATTACAACATTGAAAACATCATATATTGAGTATAAGGTAAAATTCCCACCCAATTAGTTCCAAACAACAATGTAAATTTTATTTATAAATCCTTAAGGATTCAAAAGGAGGATAAGAATAAAGAAAACCCAAAATGGGAAGGTAGAGTAGGAATTATTATAACCTAAGAACATAGAGAATTTATCACAAAATAAAATCTTTAAGAGGATTTTAATATAGTATCACAAATTGTGAATAAATATTAAAGAAAAAATATGATGGGGAACTTATATAAAAAATAATCTCACATCCCCTAATGAATAATCTCATCCAATATGATTGGTTGATATTTTTTACAACAAGAGGAACTGGAAACATTTGAGGGAATATAAACGGATATACTTATGGTTTAGGAAATCATGAAAATAAAAATGTATGGAAGTTTTCTCAGGGAGATATACACAATGAAGATAAAATTAGAAGGACATGAAAATTCCAATTTAGGGGAAATGAATATACTTGTATAATGCCATAATCACCTAGGAACATTCATGATATATGTACATTCATAATCACATAGATTATATGTGATATAATTTAACAATTTCTGTATGTTATTTAAAATCATAAATTATTATTAGTCTTTACTAATTATAATCATTTTTAGAGATAGGGGAGATGAAATCATGATGAGTGGATATGAAAATTTCTAAGAGAACCATTCCATAACTAGTGTGATTCGTAGAGGAAGAACTATTAAAAGTGAATGGAATGTGGATACATGTTGACCTTTGTATTCTCATCATAGTATAATAAATATTTAAATATCATTAATCTATAATTTTAGGTCCCATTTTTCATGAAAATTATAAATCCATAATAAATGTTAATGATTGAACACTCTCAATAGATTTTTTGGGAGATGAAATGATATATATATTTATAGATTCAATGAAATTCCATAATCCTGAAAAATATTTTTTTTGTTGATCCTTTATAAAATTTATTAATTTTATAAATAATAGATTAAAATTTTTATGTGATAATTAATTTTAGTGATGTCTTGAAATCACTGAAATTTTTATATAAATATTTTTTAAATTGAATTAATTATTTAATATTTTCTACAGAATATGTAATTTATGGAACCTGATGAAATTTATTTTCGATTATTTTATCATGTCTTACTATGAGTGTTGTTCCTTACATGTGTAAGTTTTAAAAATAAATAATAGTAAGTTAATATCATCATTAGAATACCACTTCATCTAAAACTGATGTATCTTACCTTAGACATAAAATATTCAATACATATTGAAAATAATAAAATAACGGTAAGAATTAAAAATTAATTAAAACCTAATGAAGATAATAAATTTCTGTAAAATATAAAATAATATTTCTGGTCTATATGCTGAAATTTCAGTGAAATCCCAGGGATTAGTTTCATGGATTGTTAACATAAAATATTATAAAAAAGAAGGTAAAAACATTTCAGAAATCCCAAAGATGGATCATATAATCCTAATCAAATATATAAATAAATTGAATGAATTTTGGGAGATTAAATTGTAGAGACTATCTCAAACCCCTAATGGGAGGTTGAATTTCAAATTTTACTCCTGAAAAATAGCTTTACCATTGATCAATATGAGAACGGTTAGATTGTTCCTATAATGATTTAAGATAGTTGGTGACTGTGTATTGGATATAAGGGATTAAATCATGTTTCCATAGATAGACCCAACCCTCATACATTTTGTTGATAATATGTTTAATAGAAAATCTAGGAAAGGACATTTTTTTCTTCATTTAAATTTAGATATTTTTATAATCCCATTGATCAAAATAATAGGTTTACATCAATATTCACTTATCCTTTTTGTAATATTTATTACTAATATAAACAATTATATTTTGAAATTCACTGTGTAATTTTAAAAATGAATTTTAAGTATATTTGAATACCTGATTGAGAGCTACTTGGGATAATTTAATCAATACATTAATATTTATTGTACATTTTTTTTTGAAAAGACTCCATAAAATTTGAAAAAATTTTTAAATACGTGCATTGAAAAAATAAAATGTTTATATATTGAAAAAATAATTCTTGTGTGATGAAGGAATGTTGTGTTCATATTATTTTCAGATATGTAATTGTGGTAGAAAATTAAGGGGTTGACATCATCTCTACACTGCCTAACCCAACCATGGGAGTCACGTTAGATTATTTTTGGTACATACTATATTCTGTAGAGGATTTATTATAAACTATATAAAATTTCTCTTCCATTAAATAATCAATTATAGAATGAATTATATTTTTTTGCTTGAAGACCCATATTTTATGGTTTTTGAATAACATAAATAGACATTGACAACATCTCTTGTAATCTATCTATTGTACTAGAATTCTCCTCTTGAGATGCAATGTGATGACACGAATAATTTTTTCATTACTGTTCAATCATTAAAGATTGGAAGGGACTAAAATGTGATATATTAATATTATCTAAACCTAAATATAACTTATATAAAAAATATTCAAAATGAGTTATTTACAACAATATTTTTATTCATAAAAACTTTATTCTTACTTGGTAGGAAATAATGTAACTATTTTTATAATTATGAACCTCTATGAAATTTGATCCAGATTAATGAATCAAAGGAAATGTTAGGAATGTAGATAATTCTAATACATGAATTTATATTTTTGATAAAATTTATGATACGATGAGAATATTTAGCATTTCACTATAAAAGAAGGAAATATTAGACCACCAAGGATGAAACGTTGAGAGATATTTCATAAGGGGACTCTCTCTAAGGTAATAACTTGCACCATCCCATCAATGTGCCATAATTTGAAGTCTAATTGAAATGTTTTTTCACATCAATGAATCTTCCCTTATTTTATAGCATTAAACTCATGATTTAATATCAAATGAAAAATTCTATGGATAGGAGGACCAATATTTATGAATGATTTATCATTATAGAGTGAATATGAGGTGCATCCCTAAGGAATATGTTAAATATAATATTTTTATATTACATTTAATGTAGAAACTATTATAACCTCAAATAATGAATAATGTAGTGTTATAAAATGGTTCTCATTGATGAAAAATTTATAAATACTCTCATGATTTTTTTAAAACATGTAAAAACATATTTATTGTGGTATATACCAAATGATATGATATTATCATAAAACAATCTATTTTTATTGAATATTTAATGTATGGGGGTTATCATTCGTTATCCCATATATTGTATATCTTAGATTTTTCAATATTCTACTTTAATGTATTATGTTTCCCAATGGTTTAATTAAAAATATACTCAAAATTCTAATGGAATATTTTCCAATGAGTTCCTATGAGAAATCTTTTTTAAAATTTTACAATTCCTTGGGTAATAATAATATATTAAAGAATACACTTATTTAAAAATATCATGAAAACCTTCATGTATAAATTTATATTATACTATAAGAAAACTATTACCTACCAAAAAAATAGATAGGTTGAGGTTTCCAATAGAGAAATAAATGGGATCCTTGAATGAATGATAATGGATAATAAATTAATTATTATAGTAAAACATGAAGATTCACTCCATGCATATAATAACTATTTGGAATTATCCATAGGTAAGTTATATTATATAATTGTTTAGGGGGTATAATATTTAACTAAATATTGAGACGAAAAAAAATATTTTTGAGGTATGATGATTGTGAGACTTGAGTTTCGAGATGTTGGATATCAAAGGAATCATTAAATTATGGAACTAGAGAATTTGAGAAGATAATCGTTAAAAAAAATTATATAACAAAATATATATATCTACCCAAGATATTATTATTCAGAATAGAGATTTCAACTTCAAAAAAGTACTAATATCATCCTCAAAAATGGAAATCAAGAATTTTAAACTGAATATAATGTGTAATAAATTATTTTATTAACAAATAATGTTATATTTTATTTATTTTAAATCAATGAATATGAATCAAATAATCAATTCAATTTCAAAAGACATTAGTAAAATATTTTTTGTGAAAAAATTTAGAAACATCAAATGTAGAATTCCTAACTCCCACTTGTTGATTCAAAATAGAGGGTGGGAATGTTACTCATTCAATGAAATTTTTCGAGAACCTAACACTCAATCGAATAGATACTTTGAAATTTCCTATCAAGATAAATTAAGTCCATTTTTTGAGATAAGTGTTGGATATAGGATAAGTATGATTGTATGTAAATACACTTTCACCCATATTTCATGGTCAATTTCCAAGTGATTTTTCTACAAAAGAAAATAAATCAAATTGATCAAAAATCTATTTTTATAATTAATACCCGATTTATTTTTGTATTTATTATTTTATTTGAATTATTCAGACTTGTAATATTTATAGTTTGATATATATTTCCTAGTGGATGAATACATCCCTAGCCCGAGGGTTAAAATTTCCAAAAATTATTTGAAATAGATGATTTTTGAGTGATTATTCAAATATATCATTTAAATTTTTTTCTTAAAAGTAGTAAAATGTGTGTAATTTATAATACTTTTGTGTCCATAATTATAATACATGAGGAAACGTTATTTTTAATACATATATAGTTAATATTACCATTGTGAAAATAGAACACCTTAGGGATCCATCTAAAAATAACATCAGATAAATGCTTTGAATATAGAGTAAAATAGGAAATTGGAATCCCCCATGATATTATGGGATATTTACTCACATGGTGTGTGAGTAATTTAATCCATCTATAATGAAAATAAGTTTTTTTATGTTCCATGTGCTACTAATTTTTCTTTCATATCATGACTCACTAATATTTTAATATTAATTTTTATATAATAATTTTTAAACATGATTAAGATATCATATAAAAACATATAAATTAAATTTCTAGAGAAAAACACTAGAACTATAATAGGAGTTTCTTAACTGGTATATTATAAATAATTTGTGTGCATATATAGAATTACCTCAACCTACAATTATATCTTCATTGATGATCTAATTGAAAATATCCCATTATATTATCATTATTTTATTGGATTCTAGTGAATAACCCATCTATACATGATCCACATGTTCTCCACAATCCATAAACCACTTCATAGACTAATTTGGTGCTAACAAGGCCAATTCCAGTCACATGCATTATTCAAGGTAGATCAAAATAGAAATATTCACCAATGGGGATTCAAACATCATGTTATTTCAATTTATTGGGAGAGGAAGAGGATTGAGTGAATTCAATATCTCTATATATATCTCATTGTATTGAGAATATCTCTCTTTATTTGTTATGTACACCAAATGTGATTGTGAAATGTGATTTGATTAAGTATTTATTACAGCCAATTTAGGATTGTAAAATCAGAGACAATACCCTTTAAAAAGGTATAATTATTAGTAACTACAAGTCCAATAATAATATTGTTATTTTTATTATTCAGTTTAAATGTGAAAAAATTCAACAATATAAATAAATATCTTTTATATATTTTTTATTTAGACCATTTATATTGGTATTATTTCCCTCATCAACATTTACAAATTGTTAAATATTAAAAAACTATTTAACTAAAAAATTCACAGAATTATTCATTGAAAAATGTTATTTATTTTATAATTTCTATACCATATAAAAAATATAATATTATTATTTAACTCGCTTATTCTTTCTAAAAACATGTGCCTAAATATTGGAAATCATCAAATAGAATAAAATTATTTTTTCCAATGTATTATATTCAACACGTGAATTTCATTTGGAGAATTGATACACGTTGTGTGACCCTCTCAGACACTTTCTAATCATAATTAGGAAGAAGAACCTATAGTATATGATTAATATCTATAAATATTACAAGGCACACCTACAAATAGAATTTAATTTCTATATTACATCTATCAACTTTCACAAACATAACATGTAAAATTATCTTTTTATTTAAATATCTCAAATAAAGTTGTTGCATGATTTTTAAGTCATCCTATTGGACTGAGTTATATTTAAATTTTTTTCAATAAATGAAATAAATCACTATGGCCATGGATTTTTATGGCCATTCCATTATAATAAAATGGTCTTAAATTATCAACATCCATCAAGAAATAAAAAGGAATAAATCCTTTATCTCATTACCCATTAATCTAATATCACTCCTGACAAACCCAATGTCTCTTACCTCACCCTTTATATATATATTCCTGGTTTTCATCAATATAGAAAATACTATGAGTTATTATAACCATTAAATATAATATTAAATTCAAATGATCAATACACAGGTCTACTATTTTGAAAGACCAATGACACATAGAAATAAGGATTTCCAATTAACATTGAGGATCTTATAACTTCTTTTCATATAAATTTCAAATTTTGAACATCATGATATGTTTCCTCAATTTCATATGGAAATATTACCCCTGAAAGACTATAAATATTTTCCTTTATAGAAAATATTTTATAGAAATCGAACAAATATTCCATAATACTATCATGGAACCTATAGGTTTTATTCAGATATGTGACCTTATATGTCTTTTGTAATTAAATATATTCTTTGGAAATTATAACTAAAAAATATAATGGAATAAGAATTATGTGATGCAAAAACTTAGTTAATATTAAGAACATTTAATCATGTATATTGAAATTGAGTTTTAGGGAACCAAATCTAACTTATTCCATCATGTTATATAGCCAAATGACAAAATATTTTAGCCCACTATCTCTCAAGTGATACTTGTGACTATATATTGATGATGAATTTTCCTAAGAGTCAATGAAGATATCCTCTCTGTATACACTTTTCATTAAAACATTACTTCATTAAGAAAAATCCCTCAGAAAAAGAATGTTGTGAAGTGTATTCATTTTCCATATCTATTTCCTTGTATCCTTGTAGAGAGCCACTATTATAATTTTTTCTGGGTAAATAAATGGTATTTTATTAAATATAAATAACCAAATCTATATATAGAAAATATATTCAAATAAGAACAACTACAATAGATGCATCAGAAGTTGCAGCATACATTAGCACCACTATAGAATAAGTGTGAACTGACTTATTAGAAATCATATAGATCATATATATTCTATTGAGACGAAATAATTATATATAATATGTCTTCACATTATTTTTACCACTCTTAAAACAATTATCGGTATGCCACATTATGACTTGATCAAGATATTACAATTTCAATATAAATAAATACTTGGGTTTCCAGATTTACTTAAGGATAGACATTATATTGGTCAAATATTTTACAGATATATCTACTTGAAATCTTAAATCAATTTAGAATTAATAGGAAAAATCAAGACTCATACATTATATGAAATACATGATTGATCTTTTCGTATATATATTAGAGATCACGATAATTCCCTCTCTTTCCACTTGTGTATGGGGGCGTATTTCCAAGGAAATATGTATACAATGTGAAACATGGACCAATACCCTCTTAAATTATTAATACTAAATATAATCACTAATTAGTCAATTTATATACCAATAATTTTTACAATAATCCTCTTATATCAAGCATTCATGTTCATTATCCCTAAAATTTTTGCTACTTCACCAAATACTATTATAAAGAATGTCGTTATAAATTATTTTTTATCCTTTTGAAAGGATATTATATCATTCCAAATTAAAAATATTTCCTCAAAAAATAATACTATTATAACTACTTTAATACAATTAAACCTCTTATAAACACCTAGACCGCATTCATTATTAATGAAACAGAATTCCTTAATTGTTTTTTCAAACAAAATATTCCATGACCTGAATGATTTGTTTAATACAAAAATAGTTCCTTAAAATATGCAAACCTTTTTGAAATTTCTGGGAGTGAAAATTCATTCTAGTTATTTCATGTAATCATTTTACAGAATGAACACATTAAGTAAATTAGTTCTGACATCCATTTTATAAATCTTATATTCATAGTATGCCACTATGTCTAGAAATATTCTGCTCGATTTCAACATGGATATTTGATAAAATATTCAATCATATTAAATGAATTAACATTATCTAAAAACTTTATCCATATAAAAATAATTTTAGATATTTAAATTACCTTCCATGTCCATTTTCAAATTAAATACCTATTTACACACAATGAGATTGATATAAACTATGAGATCGATTATAACCAAATCATGGTTTTGATACTTGGTGTATGTCCCTTAATTTGGGGCAGCATTCCATCATATAGATTCTGATAAATCTATTTCCTCTTTTTATTAGTCATGATCATTTTTTTACACAATAAAGAGTCATATCATTACTTACTACAAACCCTTATCTATCAATTTATCCCAACACTCTTGCGGTCATATGGAATACATGGTTTTAATAACAACATGATTCATAAGAACATATTAAATATGTATATACCAAATCATTTTATCTTTATAATAATCTTAAATGAAGCTAATATTATTTACACTATCCCCCTTTATTATTTTATATAATCTCAATAATGACATCCAATATTACGAAAACAAATTTCATGTATAAATTTGTATACACGGTTTCTCTTTGATTTGTGAAGATTCCCCAAAAAGATATATTTAAGGTATCAAGGTGACAATTTGATTATTGAACTATCCATAATAAACACATCATATCCAGATGATTATAATTTTTTTAAAAAACTTTGTTTATGTCAACATTATTACTCAATGAGAGTACCATTGGATTCTTTTTCGGTACTCAGCTTAATAAGTATGTTTTTTGTGAAATTATACTACCAAAAATATTGTGGATGTCTTCTGAGACTCATCAATTGACATAATATTTCAATTAGTTTATGGTTCTTCATCCACTAAAACTATTCCTTATATTGTATATGGTGGATTTATTGGAGGCAAAACCTAGTACAAGTAATACACTCAGATTTTGTGAAGTATTTTTTCAAATTAATTAAATTATGAAACTCTATGTTTGTGTGAACATATATTTTATAAAAAAAATAATTTATTTTATTTCACTAAATCTATGAAACACCTATTTAATAATTCATTATATTTTACCTTAATTTTAGCATGGACTACAGGCAACATCATCTTAGCTTGTGTTTCATGAATCACTAAGTTTCTATGAAACAATATTTTTCCATTGTAATTATTTAATGAGATTTTTAGAAATAACCATTAATTATAATAACATGAATAGTAATAACTAATTTTAAAATATTATTTATAATTATTTTATATAAATAAAATGTATTTATAATAAAAAATATAATTTCTGAAAAAGACTTTATATGTTCTAAAATATTATTATCTCATATGAAAAAAATTATATCTTTTTATGAAAAATAATAAAATTAATTTCATAATCATTTCAATGAATAATTTTATGAAATAAAAAAAAATTAATTCCTAATTTACAAATTATCTTATGGTGAATATCTGGGATTTTTTTAATAATGTCATTTTTTATGAATAGTGAAAAATACATAATTTAAATTCAATAGTGATTTTTCATATAATTTAAAAATATATTTAAATGATATTTTTATTATTTATTATGGTTAATTTAGAATAATTGTAAAAAAATAATTCAATTTCGCTTATTATAAAAAATTTCTAATTGGAAATTGGATATACAAATAACTAATGCTTTGAAATATTTTCGCTTAAATAACATGTTGTCGCAACATGTCTGTGAGAATAATATTAAATTAATTAATATATATTACATGATTATAATTTATAAAATAGGGATTCTAACATTTTAATCTGAATAATAAATAATTCATAATAATTTCAACATTGTTTCTTAGAAAAAATATTACTGATGTTAATTAAAATTTACTACCGTGAAAAAGGTAAAATCAAGATTACTTACTGATTAAGCTTTATCTTAAGTGTCCAAATAACCAATAAACATGCCCAAAATAAATATTATTGAAATATTTACACTAATTACCATAACATATATATTATATAACATTATTTTAGTCACATTATGTAAGAGATTCCTCGTAATATCATTAACCTTATATATTTACAAGAATGCCACTCCTCCTCCTCCATAAAAGCGAACTCACCCAAAATCCCTTACTCAAACATCATTAGACCTTTTTTTGATAAAAAATAACCAAATATCTTTTAAACATTAGTCAATTCATCATATAATACACATTTTATTCATAAATCAAACCATGTGAGTGATTTGGTTCAAACCAAAAGGGGTTACCCAAAGAAAAGGTAACATCCTTCCACAAAATGATTTTATTTATCCTTATGAACATAAAAAATATATATTATTCCATGAATATATGGTAACATTACTCTTCAAAGTATTATGATATTTTTTTACTACATGTGGCTATCCTACAGCAACACACACATCTATGAAATGGGTGATGGTCAAATTTTTTATATGAGTGACAGACTACCAACATGCAAAACTATGTCATTCTTTTTCACTTAAAAACACTCATGGATGCGAAATGTGATGTTAAATATATTTTTATATGTTTTAAGATATTTTTGATATCTTTATTATAGTATAAATCTTATATAATAGATAACATAATTCTTCTAATTTTTTTTGTAAATTCGATAACATTGTTTTTGGATGTGTCGACTACCACCTCCCCAAAATCATGTAATTTGTTCACAAATAACAAGGAATGAATTATAGTTGGGTTAAGTAAAACTATATGATAAATTTTACCAAAAAATTTATAATATAATTATAATATATATAAACACATATATTTCATTTTCTCTCTTTAATTCAATATAAAAATAAAAAAAGAAACATTGGTTGTGCGCATGTATGACCTACCATCTCTATGAATGTTGTATTTCATTTTATATTTATAAATTTTATATATTATTTTAAATAATTATATACTGAATATATATATATATGGTATTTATATCATGTTTTACAATCTTTAAATAATTAAATAAATATCTAAGTAAAATAATGAATAATAATAAGTCAAAACTTATACGAAAACAATGTAGACGTCACCCAAAACATAAAATTAAAATTGAATTTTTAATAAATGGGAAATATAATGTCATAATAGAATCATATATGGAATTATATATAATAATATTATTTTATGTTATATGTATAAATGGCTAATATATGTTATACAAGAGGTTTGAAGGAGTACATATGAGAGTCAATCCATAAGGTAAGGGGATTCCTCATCTAACTTTTATTTATATGTGATATGTGCCTTATTAACCAAGAATGTTTTTGTGGTGTATATAGCTACCAAGAATACATTATATTATTCTTATTTACATATCAATTTTATGGCCTCCCTTTCTTGGGGTTTGTGATTTAAAGGTTACAAATTCGCAAAGTAATTTTTTCCCAATTTGTGCTCTTGGCGAAACATGAAATATTATAAACATATATTATTCTACCATATGTATGCATAACCCATTGTCCTATCATTATATTAATATAATTATTTTTATGATATTTTAATATTAATTTCAGGACATCTTATTACATTGGGAGTATGATTCAATGTTACCCTATTATAAGTGATTATTGCAACGATATCATTATAATCAGGATTATTTGTGATTATTTTTTAATTGAGGAATTCTTATTATCCATATGTAAAGAAAACTAAGGAATTTTTTTATCCTATATTTATACATTATATAATAAATTATTATTTAAAACATTACATGCTTTGGTAATTAATATAATTAATAATTTTTTTGAAAAAATTTGACCTCATTTCTCTCTTCATTCAAAAATATTTTTTATTTAAAAAACATGTGTTCTGAAAATGTTTTAAAAAATGTGTTTTATCATGGGAAGGGATTTTAAAAAATTATATTTATTTTTCATATATCAATTTATTTACAATAAAAGATAATTTCATCAAAAAAATTTTAAAAGGTTTTTTTCTTTAAATTTTTTTTTTGACGAAATGATATGTTCCTAAGAAAATTTGAAAGATATTTCCAAATTATTTTCATCTAAGATGATATATATATTTTTTTACTAAATCCATTAATAGAAAATTATCAAATGGTTCAACTCATAATCTATACATAAATCCTTTATTTTTGGACAACATGATTTTTATGGGACCCAAATATCTGTCATGGGTTATATGTTTTCAAAAACTACTTATTTACATGAGATATTATTTAATGAAATGATTATGAAACATATCTATATACCATTGTTTATGAAATGAATTCATGTTTATGATACCCATTTTCTTTGTTGGTTTATGATATGATTTATTTTTATGAACTAGTGGCGCCCATATGTATGCTTTTATTATTATATTTTTGAAACCTATATCTATCTCCGATGAATTGGGTAATTATTTTTGTCACATGAGAAATAAATAACATGAAAGGGATGTGAAATTGGTTCAGTGAAGGAATTTTTCTTCTAGGATGGTCATGGGACTGAACCCTAACAACAAATATGGTATGGGGATTGAACCCATACTACTAATATGAATTTATATATAAGACATGACTACTAAGAAAATAATTTTATATGATTTTGTGTTTTCTACAATTCGATGTCTTATTCCTTGGTTAATATTTTATATCTTTTTCTCTTGATTCCCTTACGATTAATTTCTTATGTATTTCTAATAATAAATTCGTTATTCATGATTATGATTTTTTAAATGATCTATATTGTCTTCTAATGTTAATATCATGTTCTATAAAATTTACTCATGTTTCTTCTTATATATCTCTCTTTTTAACCCTTACTAAGTATCTGATATCACCCTATTTTATGTCTCCTTTACTAAGGATAATAAGACACAAATTATGTATGATGTTTTTAATAACAATTCTATTAAGGAAGAACCTTATAAGAGATAATGGAACTCACTTATGTACCATTTTTGGTTTTTCCATGTTTCCAAAGGAACTATATTAAAATGTTCTTTGGGAGTCTTGTTGTGTTATGTGCTATGATTTCCAAAAAATTATGTCATTAATATTCAAGATAAGATAGGGCATTATTAGTTGGTATTAGTGAAAATGTTTTGTTATTAATATGGATATAATTATGATAAATCCCATGAGAGAAACCCCAATTACATGTCTATGGACACGTAAAAGGATGATGAAAAGTAGGGGAAAATATCATAGAATTTATGTAGAGGATATAACTAGTGGTTTCCTATCAATAAATACCTATTGAGATACTATAAGTGCATCTGGATCTAAAATAGATTTGAAAAACAGTAAATACCCCCAAAACATTGTATTGAAAAAGACTTGATTGGGAACTAGTGAATGGCTATGTGACCTGCTGCACACTTGGTTTGACACTCCCATGGGATTTGAATGGAAATTAAAAAATACTCCATGAACCATCAAAAAGGTTTTAAATACATTTTGTTTATGAATAAACATGGATAAAATTAGGGTGTTGTATATTAATAATGGTGAAATATTTTTGACAATTTATAAGTGTTTTTTAATGAGTACGTGGTTACACACTATGAGAATTGTTTCTTACTCTATGTCCTTTTTTCAATGGATTTAACCTAAAGGAACAATATTAATGATGTCTGTGAATAAAATTCTATTGAGTTCTTCGTGATGTAACATTCTATTGGACTTCCAAATATTTGGAATTAAAAATCTAATTACTATGATCTCCCAAAATTCTAAAAAAATATATCATGATGGACTTCCAAATAAGGAAAGGAGCGAATAACATTCTATTAAGTCCTTTGTGAAGCAACATCTACATTCAATCAATGTGACTTTTGGTCAACTATTTTGTAAATAGTGGAATAATAAAACTAAAAATATATTTTCTATTTTCAATTTTCCAAACAAGATAAATTCATTATTCTTGTTTATTAGTTATTAGGTGATTAAAACTAGTGGTGGACACTGTTTAGGAATAATAAGAAATAAAATGAAATATAATACATGGATTAGGATGTTTTAAAGAACATATTATTCAATAATTACTTTATCTGTATTCTTCGTTGAAATATGGAAGAAATTTTCTTTAGTCCAAGAAATTAGATGATGAATCTATTGGTATCTATAATATTAATTTCAAATGACATGTGTGTTACACTTCTGGTATTATCATCCAACCAGAAAGTAAATTTTATAGTATATTTAGTGTCATAATCCTCTGCATTAGAAGGTAATTTATCATAATATACCATAGTATCTATAACAATATTGTGCGTTTGGGAAATCAAGGTTGAAACAACAATTGGAAATATGTATCGATATCATGATTTTTACTAGAAAATCAATATGGATTTCAGTGTAAAGTCTAAAATATATGAAGTTATGAATATGAGCTTTCATTTATTCTATTAGTGTGGAAAGTGATATAGAAAATATTTTCTTAATGGTTATAATAAATTATTTAACCGAGGAATTGAAGGTTGTACTGAATTTGATTTTAGTAGTGACTGGACGAAACTAAATAACAACATGGATTGGGAGAATATTGCATAAAATTAATCTCCCCATTTCTATATCACCTCCAATATCTATTATAAATCAATTATTTAATTTAAATTTTTTATTATAATGTGTTTGGATGATTTTTGGGAGGTAATGATGAATTTTGGATTGTTATTTGGGGATTTATAATCGTGTTTTGTTATTGAAGGGTTTGGGGAAACCCTGCAATGCCACCAAGAAATCATGAAAAATTAGATAAGGGATAAAAAGAAGGCACACAAGAAGGTTCATGATTATTCCAATATTTGTTTCCACCTATGAGAAATAGTGAAACATGGGACATATGGCTTTTTCATATTGAATTTGTAGTTTCATAACTATGTGATTTATCCATGTAAGGTCCCCCTTAAGACAGAATTTGTCCCATGGTAACAACATAGTTTCTATAACCATGAAACTAACTTTTCATGGTTTAAAAAAAATATCCTAAATATTTTTCTATAGTTATGGATCAACCATTAATAGTTCACATATTCTAAAAAAAGACACTAACCAGATACTTATCCCACTCTAAGCCTATGGGACACTTCTCCGTGGATTATGAATTGATCTAAAGGTGTTTCTTTGTGCATAGAATCCTAACTATCATGGTAATTCATCGTTTATGGTTGTTTTTAGGGGTTTAAAAAGATATTATTCTCCATATCTACTGGTTTCATATATATACATTTTATGTGTATAGATCCAACATATTTGATGCAAATTATGATTAAATTTGTCTTTCATGATTCGAAGGGAAGATTTATAAAGCCAGTTTTTGGAGTTTTAAACCAAATATGTGGACATTGTTTGTGTCATATATCATATTCACCATAAATAATAAGGTAGATGGCTTCACTCATCACTCATATTATATAATATGAAGGATTAGTTCCAAATAAAAATAAGAATTTGTTTTGAAGTTTCTATGAAATTCTTGTTGGAAACCCTCCTGGGTGATGTCTTATAGAATAATGGAAATTGGTATTTTTGTGGAATGTAGAATCTGTAACATGATTTTAAAATGATCATTTTTACATCAATGTGTTGTTTTGTTTCATGGAATATTTTTTCCATAACACATTTGTTTTATTCAAATGGTTTCTTTGAATGTATTTCAATAAAAGTGTGATTTTAATAAAATAGTTGTAATGGTTTCTTTGGAAGTAGTATTTGTAAAAATGGTTGCATGTGTTCTTGTGTATTCAGGATATATAAGGGTATTAATTATCCCATATCATTATTATAATGGATTATTGTTAGGTATTTCCCTCATTAAAATTATTCACTATATGAAAACATAAGTAAAGGGTGACTCACCACATATTAGTATATGATGGTCCAATTTCATTCATTATTGGATGTGTGGATATATGTAATAGAATTCATTATTTCATAATGGGAATTGTTAATTGGTTTTGAATAATTTCATGGTTTCATTTCATGGAAAATGTTTTGTTAGGGAATCAATTTTATTATTGAAATCCATAACTTTGTGACAATATGTTTTCATTTATAATATATGAACTCTTTTATATAAATATGATAACATGTTCTTTCTTAGATGCGTGTTATTTATGTCATTTTGGAAAATCGTATCGATTTTAATTAATTTCCACAAATTTGTCACTTTTTTGATCTTGTAGAAAATATTTAATGGGACATTGGAAAAGGTATCGTGTCACATTTCTTTGGTGGTGCTTAGTGACAAGGTTGTGAAGTTGGATCGTAGAGATAGTTGGAGTTTGGGGTTTGTTTTAGATTCTAGGAAATTTGTTTTTTAGATCTTAAGTTGTGTAATTTAGTCTTATAAGATTCTGAGTTGGTTCTCTTTTTGAGTTAGATTTGACAAAAATGGGTTTTCATTGAATTTCATATTATTTATATCATGTATCATGTGTTGAGTTAATTTTTTGTAAAATTTTAGGATTGTGTTTTTTTCAAATGTAAAGTAGTCCACCAATCTATTTTGAAGAACATAGAATTTATTTCTATCCATTGTAATCTTGGGAACATTGCTTAAGGATAAATAATGGCCCTCCACCATTTCAATCTAATGAGAAGTGGATGGATGTTACAACTGGTACCGTCTTCTTCATTCATTGACTAAAAACTGGTCTTCAGTTATCTTTGTCATGTAGTTGATATTCATTATAGTCTATTACTAGTGTTGGGTTGGTATTAAGGTGTAGGATCATTGATAAATGAAATATATATTATAAAAGACATAACTATCCTTTTAATGATGAATTTAATGTTATCATGGATTTATGTTTGTATGTGTTTTGGAGACACTTATATGAATTGGAATCTCATTTTTATGGGTTTATCCAATGACACATGTTTTAAATGCATTAGATAAATTAATTCCCATTAAGAGTTAATATTTATTTTTGTTTAATAATTTGGTTTAATTTTTTTATATTTGAGATATGTATAAATTGGTTTCAAAAAATATATTTTGAAAATTCATAATGTGGTTATATTGGAAGTGGTGTTATCTTCAAAGTTATGAGGTGAATGTAGAGACTGGTTTAATATGGAAATGATGAATTTTTTATTGAAATACTATGATAGTATTCTGTGGGAGAATTTAAATCAGATAAGACGTCACTTGATATAGAGTGATAGTTATGGTATTTGTAATCTATATAGAAAATGGAAACATGTATTTTTCATAGGAACAAACCAAAACAAGCTACTGAGAGTTTCCTTGAACATGATCCACATGAGATTCATTAACTATTTCAGAGTATTTTCCATGTGTTTTATGTTGTGGAAGGAAGGAACATGAGTGATGAACCATGGAATGTGGAGCATTCCATACAATTCCAAAATCAGAATCTACCCATATTTTTGGTTGTTTCTAATCGATGGAAGGAATGGGTGTGGCTTAATAGGATGAATAAAATAATTGATTTCATTATCACACCAACATAGTAGAGAGACAAGATATTTATGTATATTATGGACAATCTTGAATGCTAATGGTGTTATTTAGATATTCTGGTTAAATTGGACCAAGCCTTTCTTGGGAGGATTTTCTAGTATTTTCAAATAATAAATTATATCCTCATATTTTCATAATTCAAAGAACAAATAACATTTCATATTGAAGTAAGAAAATATTTCTATCATAGATAATGTATCTAAATTCAAGAATTTATTGAACTTTTAACACATATTTGTCAATAATGCATTCATCAAGGCATGTATCTTTGAATCGAGGTTGAGGTAGGATATTCTCTCAAACATAGTTATTCCCAATATTAATGATTATATAAAGATGTATAATTGAGATATGGTTGAATAAAGGGGTGTAACATGAGCTATGGGATGAGGAAATATATTGATACCAATGTGAAAGGGTGTGAACACAAATCCTGGGATGAAGTGGAAGAGGGAAACCAATTTCCAAGATGGGAGAATGTATTAGAATTAGACGGATGGATTTTTGAATCATCCTCCACTAAAAATGATCCATAATGTACTTTTTCAATGTAGTTTGTTATACATTATATGGAAACATTGTATGAAACCACCTAGATATTTCCTCAATTGAAATTAGATGGGTTGTATTTAGCATGATTGTCATAGTGCTTAGTAATCGGATGATTGTAACACTTCTCTTGGGTCATAAATGTTTTATTATTCAATGGGATGAGGGAAATAGAATTCCTGTCACCGTTAAAATAGAAATATCTAGGGTGACTCTAGGAATACAATGACTTTTCAGGTAGTGGAATCTAAATAGGAAAATAAGAAAAAAAGCGTAATAGTCAAGCAATTATATAGAGCTGAGAAGGTGATTATGGATGATTAGTATGTACCATCGAATAAGAGAGGTATGATTCTATTGAATTATACACATAAGCAATATTTTTTATATGGGTTCATACTATTCCTTAATTTTTTCTTTTTTTGTTGATATGATGGGTTTGTAATTTGAGATGCTTCCTTCTATGTTTGAACATCTAGAACCCCTTAATCACATAAATCTTGAGCCTTAGTATGTAGAGAAATTTATATAAATGTTGATAGAGAATAGATGATTTTGGAATTGTATACACATGATACTTATTTCTATGATATAATCCTGGGTATGGATTAGTTGAAAATATTCAAATATCAAATTAACTTTTATTCCAAAAGGGTTAGTTTTATGATTGATGATTGTGTTGAGAATATATTTCAAGGAGACAAAAATATAAAGGTAGGTGAATCGGTATTTTTGTAACCATTACATGGATTGATCCCACAATAGTTGGTGGCTTTTAATTTTTCATTTATGGATGATATTGAGAATAGAAATTTTTTTAGTGGTTGATCAGTTTCAGGATGTCATTCCCAAAAAAAATTCAAGGTTACCACTTATAAGGTCAGTGTATTTGATGATTAATATCATTTAAGGGACCACTAATAATTCAATTATTCCTTATAATATGGAACCAAAATAATTAAGGGAATTGAATGGGATTATGTAAGATCTAGAATGCAAAGGGTTGATTCGTCCGAACATATATCTATGGGAAACGATGATCTTACATTTCATAAACATATATGGAACCGTTCAGATTATTTTTGATTATCATATACTTACCAATGTTATGATAAATAAATATTATCAATGTCCATGAATTGTTGATCTATTCAATCAATTAAGTCAACCTTAGTGGTTATCTATGATTTAAATTTGACCAGGACATCACCAATTGTGTGTTCTGAATTTGGATATTCCAAAAATTGATTTCAGGAGTAGATATGGACATTATGAATTTGTGGTAATGACTTTTGGTATTATTAATGAAAAATTGGTCTTCATGGTATTGATGAATCTGATATTTCATATATATACATATATGTATATATATATATGTATATTATATTATGGTGGTGTTTGTGTATGCCATATTGGTGTATTCAAGGACAATGGATGAGCATGAACAACACATGGAGACACCGTTGGGAATCATAAGGGATCATTAATTGTATCCCAAACTATCAAAGTGATAATTTTGGATTCATGTAAAACATTTTAATAGAATTATAATTTTAGTTAAATGGGATTTTGTGGATAATGAAAGGATTGAGTCAATTATCTCTTAGGAACAACCAAAGAACGAATTTGAGATAATGATTTTCCTATGTCTCCTAGGTTGTTAAAGACATTATTTCATGTTTTCTCATGACTGGAATCCCTTATGATATCTCTGATAATGATTAATTATCCATTAAATTAGACAATGGAATTTTTTAAATCATCTCAAGAATGCAATTTTCACCTTACATCACAAAAAATCCTTATTTTTCTAGGATCATGAAAATTGTATGTGGTGTATTGTGATGCATCAGGATCTAGTTTTGGATGACTTCTCATGTAGGGATATAATGTTTTTTCTTATTGTGGAATAATGTTATGGTTTTAAGTTAAAGACAACCTACATCATTATTTATAGTTTTTTTAGAATATTCGATGGTTTGAAGACATGGCTTTATTACCTCATATGTGAGAAATCCACTGTGTTTACAGATCATAAGGGGCTGAAATATATTTTCTCTCAAAGGGATTTAAAAATAAATGAAATATTATTGATGGAGTATCTCAAAATCCTTGAAACATAATTGAAGTATACCCTAGGAAAGGGTAATTCTATTGTAGATGCATTAATCAAAATTTCATTTTATTAGTTTCTAAAAAACCATTAGTTTCATCAAAGTTCATGTCAGTCCAAACTAACATGCACATGGACTGTGAAGACTAAGGGGAATTTTTGGCCTTCTTTCTAGTTTTTTTTCATAATTTTGTGAATATAATTATAGATGCATATAAATATTATTTCTAATATTTGGTAATTAGGTAAATACTCAATGGTTGAGAGACCATTGATGGATGTAAGATGAATGAGAGTTATGTGTTGAGGTTTGGAAATAAGATGATCATACATATGGATTGTTATTAATAACATATTAATGCTTACCACTATTCTAGAAGAGATTTTCCCCTTGGTATTCAAATTTTTTATAAGGAATTGAATTCATAGTTATTATTGGCAAGAATGGGGAGGAAGGTGGATGAGTTTTGTTTAGATGCTCAACTTGTCAGCAATATAAAGAATTGTAGCAGTGACCTGTAGGAATGATGTAGAAATTAAATATTACTATTTAGAAATAAGACAAGATAACAACAAATTTTTATTATAGGTCCCCAAATAATGTTTTCAAAACATGATTCCATATGGGTGAGAGAATATCGACTTGAAAATTTGGACAATTTAAACCCTATTCTAGAATCACATACGGTGGAGAAGTCGTAAAAAATCTATATCGGAGATGTCGTAATGATAAATGTCATACCAATTTCATTTTCTCAGAAATAGATATAATTTTTATGATTTTAATTCATAAATCCTAACAAAAATACTGTGGGTTTCAGTTGAAAATAAAAATGGGTTATCATCCTCAAACAGTTGGAGGATCCAAAAAGGAAGACACAAATGTTAAAGGAAAGGTTGAAGGCTTGGGTAGTGGATTTTTGTAGCTCATGGTAAGATCATGTACCATTAGTGGAGTTCTCATATTTCTACATATATCCTGAATCGATACATATGGATAATTATGAATCATTTTATAGACATCATTTTCATTCACCAATGTGTTGGCTGAATAAAGGTAAGGCCCTGTTAGTTGGGCCAATCCATTTTCAAAAAACAATAGATAAGATTTAGTTGATCAGGAAAAATATGGAGATGACACCGAGTTGTCAAATATCATATGTGGATCAACATCAATGGTCATTTTCATTCGAGGCTAGTGATAATTTTTTCTAAAGGATCTATCCAAGGCTTGTAAATCAACATTTTGGGATATAGACAATGTTATCTTCTTGATACATAAGCAATTTTGCAATTCCAGAAAGTTTTGGTGATATGGAATATTGTTATTCACTTCCAATATAGTATAGTTCTGTTCATAATGTGTTACATGTATCACAGTTAAAAATGTATCATCCAAATCCTAACCATGCAATGAAATGGGGAAAATTTACCAATAGCTAGATTCCTCAATGGTTCACATGATAGTGTGAATTATGGAAAGGTATGAAAAATTATTATGTGGAAAAATTATCTGCCTAGTGAAGGTTTTTTGGAAACATGATCTGATTCAAGAAGGGACTTGGGAATTATAGGGAAAATGAATATCTAATGGCATGAACCCTTTCATTGTAATGATGGTTTTTTACTTTCCTGGGAAAAAAATTGTAATTGTAGGGAGACTGTATCAACAATAGTTTCATGTATATAACACATTTTTTATATATTAATTGTATATAATGAGTTTGAATGATGTTTCTAATGGTTTGGATGAAGTTTTGAATGATTTAGGAGGCTTTTTTATAGGTATAAATTTGGTTCATGGTTTTAGGAAATCAAAAAACACCAATAGAATACCATGCACAATGAGATATGTGATATGGAATAGTCACTCAGGTAGGAACATTGTTTATCGAAATCATGTGGAAACTTTGGAAAAATTGTGCATCAAAGGATAATGGGATTTTTCACTACTAGGACACAATTTTCTAACCATGTGAGCTAACCTTGCATGGACCCCCTTGAGATAGAATATAGTGAATGATTTTCATACAGTTTGTCTAATCATGAATTGTTTAAAAACAAAATCCATAAAAGTAGATCTCGGTCAGGATTGACCATTAACCTATCATTTTTCCTAAACATACTCTAAATCAATATTTATACCTATCATGCGATAGTTAACCCTTATCCTTCAATTTGGATGCGATATAGAGTCATTTCATAGTGCATTAAATCATGAATATCGCAGTAAGTCATTATTTATTGTGTGTTTTCCCAAGAAAGCCTAGATATAATTCCCCCACTCTCTTGGTTTCTTAGATATATATCCATAATGGATAAATCAAACTAATTTTATGTTAAACATGATTATATATTTAATTTTTACGTTAGGTTAATAGATCTAGGGTTTATTTTTTTGATTTCCAACCATGTTTTGAAGACATTTTTTAGTTCCTTTATAATTTTATATATAAACACTGAGGTTGGTGGCTTCACTCTCATGTCCTCTTTTTAAAAAATAAAGGATTAATTTTAAATTTTTTTATTGAAATTGGTTATGATATTATTGTGAATCTCTTTTTGGAAAACCTTTTTGATGATAATATATAGAATTATAAAAATTGATAATTTTAATTGAAATTATAATTGGTAAATTGATTTTGAAATAATGATTTCAAAATGATTGTGTGTGTTTTTCCTAGATTTTTTTTATCAAAAAATGGGTGGATTTATTGAAATGTGTTTTTTAATAGTTTTCAATAAATATATTGTTTTATTGAAATGTTTGAAACTATTTTTTTGGAACTGGTTTTTGGTATAAGGATCCTATGTGGTCATGTACATTTGATAGGGGTAAGGGACATAAGTCTCCCACATCATTTGAGGGATTTATATTTGTGAGTACATTCCCCTTTCAAAATTACTTATAAATTAATTCTTTAGGGAGTGAATGACTCACCACTAAAAATTATTGGTTGGTCCTAGTATCATACATGGTTGAATGTGTGGATATATGGAATGTAATTAGTTATACAATAATGTGATTTTTGAAATGGCTTCTGAGGGTTGTGTTGTTTCTTTTTATGGAAATTGTTTTAGTATTGAAATCATTCTTGGGGCTGATCTATTAGGATTTTTGATAAAATAATTTCCATAAATTTATATAAAAACTTTTATATAAATTTTCTCACATGTTAAATCCTAGTGTCATGAGAAGGGATGTCATTTGGGTCAAGCATACTGATATTCATTACTCACCCCTACATTGTAACTTTTGGTATTTTGTTGATATAATATACAAGGACATGAGAAATGGTAAATTATCAGATTTGTATAGTGGTTCTTAGTGATACATGGTATATTTTGTAGAGTTGGTGCATAGAGCTATTTGGGGATTTGAGTTTGTTTTGGATTATTTTAATTTTTTTGGTTATGTTTTATGTTGTGCACTTTGGTGTTACAATCTACTATTATGGTACTAATTTTTGGTTAGTTTATATATAAATGGGTTTTCATTGAATTATATTTCAATTATATCATGAATCATATAGTGGTTATATTTGTTATTATGTGATTGGTTGGATGTTTTATTTTCAAATTAAAAATATTCCACCAAATTATTTTGAATCCCTTGGAATTTATTGCTAGACCATGGCATCGTGTTGATGTCCTTTAATTCTATGTCACATTATTCAACATTTTCAATCCAATGGGAAGGTTAGTGATTTTACAACATTAGTTCTCACAGTGTTAGGATAAGGTAAATTATTCTAACCAGTGAACAAACCAGAATGTTAATGATGATTGTCAACATTAGAGACCACTTCTACTATGGAATAGGGGGATATCTCATGTGATCGTTGATTTTAATGATGGATGTGATAATCATGTGATAAAAGATACACATCAAATTAAATATATAAATACTAATTTATTATTTTATTCTATATCTACCCACTCAATCATATACAAATAAAATTATAAGCGTAATAATGTTACAAAAAAATTATTACATGAAGAATTTCAAATGAAAACCACTAATAGTGTTACGATTGCATATCAGATTTCTGATTCCACTCTCATTTAATATTTTTTTGGAATTTTATTCCTATAAATATTTTCAATCATCCTATGGTTGACTTTGATATCACATTATCCATGGATTTTCTTTCTCTTCATAATGAAAACATCAATTGTAGAGGTAGGAATGTTATGTTTTATATTCCAAACAAAACATAGATCTCCATGAATGGTGTATTTATTTTAATATTTATACATTTTATTGGTAATTATAATAATTTATATTCAAAATATATATGATATTTATAAAATGTTTAACATTATGGAAATATGTAAATCTTGATCTGTATAAGAGGATCAATATTAATAAGTCAAAACATATATAAAAGAGAAGATGGATATTACCCGAAACATAACATTAACATGGAATTATTAATAATAGGTTAATATAAAGTCATAATGAAGTCACATATGGTGTTAGATATAAAAATATGTTTATTTTATAGATTCATAATAATATTATATTTATTATTTTAGAGGATTTATTGGATAGGATGACTACCAATACATATGGTATGGGAATTTATTATGTCATTTTTATTTCTGTGATATTTTATACTTCATTACAACTCATTAATTTTGTATTGTATATATACTGACCAAAAATATATTATATGAATCTTATTTACAAAAAAAAGTTATTATCTCTATTTCATATTGTTTATGGTAAAAATTTAAACAAATTGATAAACTAATTTAGTCATAATTTTTCTTCTTTGAGACACATACCATATTATGCACCAATATTCATCAATGAGTTGTATAAAATTCCCTTTGACATGATATATCATGAAACTATTTGTTTTAATGATTTATTTATAAAATTTAATGTCATTTTTTATATCTAGAATATGTTTCAATGTTTCCATGTGGTAAAAGGTTATTTTACAATTCAAATTATTGATTTTGATTGTTCATTATGCTTTAATTGATGAAATTTTTTTATCCAAATTTGATGAACACTAATGATTTTCTTCTATGTTGGTCAATCGAGATATGTTCAAGTATTTGTACCATTTTACATTCTTTAGTAATTAGTATAATTAATAATATTATTTCTAAAAAATGATACATGTTTTATCTCTTTGGTTAATAAATTTTTTTCTCAAAGACCATGTTTTCTAAAAAACAAAAATAAAATCAATAAATAGATTTTAGTTTTAGTTTTGATTTAAAATATTATTTAAAATGGTTTTTAAATCATACTTTATAATATGAAAAAACTATTTTCTATAAAATATTTCTAAAAATAGTTTTCTTTTTTAAAAGAGTTTTTCATCATAGAAATGATATTTTACTCTATAAATTTATTTATTTATCATTCCAAATTTGATTCCATATAATATTATTTACATTGGTGAAAATAATTCCATTTTCTAGAAAATATCCAAAGGTTATATTCATAAAATTAATCTGAATGGTTTGGGTTTTGATAGAATGGGGTTTATGAAACTGATTTAACATTCTAAGGATATATTCTTAGAAAGCTTACTTCTTTTCATGGGTTATGATTTTATGAAATGATTATAAATCCAAAATATTTTCCATAGGTTATGATATTATTACAGGTTTTTGATACCCATTTAATTTCATGGGTTATGATATGATGAATTATTATGATACAATGGAACACATATTCATGTTTTCATTTTGATATGGGTGGGTCCTATATCTCTCTTTAATGAATTGGGTAAAGATTAACATCTCAAGAGTGAGAAATGGTTGGAATGTGGAGTGAACTCATTTGAATATACATCTTCTTATGCTATGGTTGTCATGGTAGTGAACCCTAACTACCTTGATAGTATCCTTATGAACCCATAATATTAACATTTCCATAGAAATAATCCTTGACTACTAGGGAAATGATTTCATATGCTTATGTGTCGACCAAAGGTACATGTCTTATTCATATATTATTCGTTCGGAATGTATTCCCTTGATTTACTTATAATTCATGTCTTATGAATTCAAAATACTTATCTTGTGATTTTTATTTATGATTATATATTTGAAGGGTATTATAATTTAATATTATGATCTAGTTATCTTACCCTTACGCTCATATTCATGCATACACATATATTCATTATTAACCCTTATTAGGCATCTAAGCTAACCCCTTTTCATGATTCAATTCTCTAGGATTTTCAGGTATGTATTATATATAATGTGTCTAATATTGGTGTTGGTTATGATGATCCTAGCTGGAGATAACATATCTTACTTATGTACTAGTGTTTATGATTCATTAATTCCAATGAAAATAACCTTAAACAGTATTTAGAAATCTATTTGTGTAATGCAATAAGTATTCAAAAAAATGATTCAATTTATATTCATTTTATTGGAGAAAACCTATATAAGTCATTTCAATATTATACATTTCATACAGTAATAAATATCGTTGTTGTTATATAAATGATATATGTCAGCTTATGTTTCACGCAACAACAAGTTAATATATCACTACATGAAACTCTTAGATTTTATTATGGTACATAAAATACCATGTTTATATTCTTTCACACACATTTTATTGTTCATCACTATCATGAATCATACACAAGGAAGAGTTTTACCAAACAATAATACTCTATTATTATTCCCACAAAAATATTATAAAAGTTACCACCATGCAATTGGAATGGAATTAATGAATAATATTAAATAAATCGTGAAATTTTTTACACATGTATATAAAAGGATCCTTTTGGTTACTAATTAGGTATAAAATAATGTATGAACTATCTAAGAATAAAGAAATAATTTCTTTAAAAATACTAATTTTCTATACACAAACAAAATAGTGTATTAATAAATTAAGAGAAAAAAACATTTCATAAATGATTTCAATAAAATTTATATATTATATATTGAATAATTTTTCACAATCATCCAATATATTTTATATTTAATAGATAATAATAACATAAATAATATAAATAAAAGATGTATTTCTCTTAAAATTAATTTTACCAAAATTTAATAGTTCACCTATTTAAAATATAATATTAAGCATTTATATTTTATATTTTACCAAAAAAATAATCTTTTAAATCATTTTATCAAAATATAATTCAGGTCAATTTTTTTTATTTTTCTTACTTGTTTCAATTTTAGATGAATAGTAGAAAATATTGAATATTTATTGAAAAGATATTCTTCCTAAAATTTATTTACACTATTAAAGGATATTTTAAATTTTTATTAATAAATATTTACATATATTATACATCCATTAATTCAAATGATTTAATTTAACTAAATTTCACATTGAAATCTGATATAAAAACAATTAGAAAATTTTATTATAAAAACCCATTGATTCTCCCTCATGCGAGATCAATTTTAAATTAATTTATTCAAATTTTATGTTTTAAATTTGATATAACTTATCCTATATTTGTATTCATCAATTTTTACAATTTATAATATAGTGATCTGGATTTTAACATACACTTTTAGTAAAATTATTTAAATATAATTTCGGTGAATATATTAAAAACAAGATTACATAGTTTCCAAACATCAAATTAAGAGTAAAAATAACCTAGAAACATTAAAAAAAGTAATTTTATGGGCATATTCCCACCATTATCTCCATTTTATAAAAAAATGGTTCATTATTTTCTGAAAATTTTGTAATTTAGACATCAATATAGTGTTTAACTTCCAATATTTACAAGAATGTCACTTCTCCAATATAAAAGGGATCTAAAATCCCATCACTTCATTACACCTATATGGAACTACATCTCATAAATCATTGTAAAAAACAATAGACCAAAATCCTTCATATATATTTATAGAATCCACATTTTTTGAAGAGAGTAACCCATGGTAGTTATTTGATTCATACCAAATTGAATAATGAAATAATGGTTGGGAATAAAAAGTTAATATATATTTTTATATTATAAATATATATTAATACTAATTATTATTTATTTAGTATTATTAAATTATTATATAACTCATACATTAACACTATACATGTTTTGGAAATAGGATTACATTGTTTGTGGATATGTGGATGACCATCTCCTCAATAAAATGTGATTCTATATAAATTTACATGGAATGAATTAATGATGGATATATAAAATTTATACGGTATATATGAATTAATAATTATATTTTAATTATAATATAAATATATACCCACAATTATATTTCATTTTCTTTTATTTACTTCATTACGATTGGAATACGAAAACAATGTTCCTTCAAATGTACGACGTATCATTTCCATGAAAAAAGTGTTTATTTTCTTAATTATTTCTTTAATAAATTATAAAAATAAAAATATAATTATTATATATGATATTTGTATCAGGTTTTTCATTTTGTTAATATGAATATCGTGATCTATATAGGAGGATCATGAATAACAAACCAAATATATACGAAAAAATGATTAATACCTGAAACGTAACATTATCATGAAATTATATATAATTGGGTAATATAATGTCATAATGAAATAATATATTGTATGATATATATGAATATGGTTTATTGGTTGATTAATAATTAACTAATGTATATTCTACAGAATGTTTGAATGTTTAATAATAAAGTTAAGACTTACGGTAAGGGTTTTCTCATATCACTTTTCTTTCTATGATATATATGATACATTCACCGCTTATTATTTTTTATTGCATATACTGACCCATGAAATGTTATATAATGAATTTCCATTATTTTATTATAGGAAAAGTTACATTTTACATTTTATATTATGGGGATATTGATTCAAAAGATACTGATGTAGTAAGGGGATTTATAGTAACACTTTTATTTCTGTGAGACATATACATTAGTCACCACTCATTTCATATATTTTTTGAATATAAAAACCATTAATGTACTATATTATTATTATCCATAAATTTATATGTATTTACATATCCATATTAAAATCACTCTTTCACTGGGATTGTTCTTTAATAGTTACCCGATTGGTAATGTAGTTTTTTTTATCAATTTTCCATCTCCGAGTCACATGGCATTCTATGCAATAATATTCTTATATGAGGTGTATATACTTACCTATGACATGTTATATGATGAATATATTTATTTTCATGATATATTATGATTCATGTAATGGTATTAATTAATGGGGATCATAATTCAAATTCACCAATGTGGTAATATTATATCACTATTATCTAATAATTTATCTAAATTTTTATGAGTACATGAAAGAAGGATTTTATTTATATATTATCAATAGTAGATATAAAATAATATCATCCAGGTGGACTAAAAAATGAAGATCAAGTGTTTAAACTCTCATAATAATCATATATTTCAGGGGAATAGATCTCAGATTAGTAAATAAGGTGAGATGCACATTATGAATAATCCTAAATAAAAGGAATCTCACTCCCTTTCTCCCTTCAGGATAGGTGTGACTCACCTATACATGGTCCCTAGAGATATGATTAAAACTTTAGAAAATTTAGTTTATGTTCCTTTTGACAGAATCTTACCTATGATTGGAATTGCTGAATATTATGGAGTGTGTATCAACTAATTCAGGTTCAAATTTATTGACATAAAATTATACATGCCACTGAGAATCTATCTGTAACTTTCATTAATATAGTCTCATTGACCACAAGAAGAGAAATAATAGAACACCACTATGTCCCTATCAACATGAACCATGATAGCACCCCTTTTAAGATCATCACGAATTAACTGACAATGACTTATTTCAAACAAATTCCAAACAGGTTCTATATCATCCATGTTCCCTCTTGTAGAATCCACAGAGACTGGGAGGATCGGTGTCTTTTATGAAAATATTCACTAAAAAATTGATCCTTATTCAATTTCTACAAGAGTACACCAAAATTTTCTACCATACAATATGACCATTATATAAGAGCAATATATGATCTCTGAATACCCTCATGCTCATAATTATTCCTTACCCTCTATACAATACCATACTATGAAGAAATAAGCCCTCTTCTCATCATATGATCAATTTATTAAAGATCAAATTAAATTTTCTTATAATATATTTATTAATTATATAAACATGTAATGGTTCCATTTTTTAACTCTTTATAACATAAGGTAAATAAGAAACTTTTTTCATAAAATATGAATTTATTTTACTATTTGGATGGAAATGTTTATATTTAAAATACTATGTCTTCTAAATATTCATTAAAATATTTTTTCAAATGTTATAATAAGAAAATATTATAGGAAATTATATTTAAAATTTTTAATGCTATATAAACCATCCATTATAGGATTTAATATATATTTAAAGGAAAATATTTTTTCCAAATGATTTATTTAAAAAAAATTGTAAATTAGAAAGGATATATTTCTCAAGTATTTTATAAATGATAATTTAAAATTTTTCTACAACTAAGAGGACATCCTACGATATATTTTATGTATTACTAGGTAAATTATCCATGGAAACCATTATAATTCTTTAATTTAATGGGTTATGATTAATATGAAATGATTTTTATGAATCATTTTTCTCATCCATGGGAAATACCATGATAAAAAATTATAAAACCTATTTATTTTCATGGGTAATTATATTAAAAATTGATCAAGAAACATAACTTTTTTTTACAGGTTATAATTTAATTTAATGTTTATAATGAATATTTCATTTCACTAGTTATGATATAATTCTTTCGAAACAAATCTCTGTTTACGGGTCCGAAAATGATGAATGATTTATTTTCTTATGGAACACATGTATAAGATTTAATTTTGTGAATGTTGGGACAAATATCTCAATCTATGTAATTGTGTAATGATTTATAATGATTGAGATAAATAGGATTTGAAGAAAGAGTGAAATTAGTTTAGTACAATGTGGATGGAATATGGATTGAAATTATTGTATTAATATAAGGCTGGAAGAGGAAGCGATCCAGGTTCAATAAAATAGGTCTTGAATTGGTAGTGAACCTCATTTATTATTACATAGATGGAATTAGATGTGATCCTATTTTAGTAATATAGGGATGTAATTGAAATTGAAAATGACTCAATCATATAATTTTGGAATGGGAGTGAGCAGGATTCCTTAATAAAGAGATGGAATAAGATGTGAATCTAGTTCAGTAATACATGGATGAAATGAAAAGTGAACCTGATTCAGTATTAATGGTATGGAATGGGGAGTTAACCTAGTAGAGTAAAGGAATTTTTTCCTAATATGGTGTTGGGTGTGATCCTTTACTACTGTGATGGTTAGGGGAGTGAACCCATTTCTCTACAATGGCCTTTTTAGTAATCCTTCGCTAGTATATAAATAATTTTTTATGTCTATGTCATTGAAAAAATTCCTTGTATTATTTCACCATTAATATTTCATGAATTATTCTATTGATTATCTTATGATATCAATCTTATGAACATCCAATATTTATCTATTGATTCATGTATATGATCTTTGTTATATAGGGAGTCATCTTCAAATGTTATTACCATGTTATCAAATCCAAATTTTCATGTTATTATTATGTGTCATTATTGCTTACCCTTAATGATCATATAAGCTTAACCATTCTTATTTTTCCTTTCCCCAAATTAGGAAGAAATGATTTGAATAGAATTACTTAAGGGGAGATCATTATGGGAGACTTTGGTGATCTTTCACAAGGTTTGATGATATTTTACAATGTTTCTAAATACATTAAACTGTTACGGTCTTAGGGGGCGTACTATTGTATTGTATGGAATATTCACTACAAATTATCTACTCTACATTTATATAATTCTTGGTTAGATGTATCTTTTATAAAATAAAAGTTTTAACGAACATTTTGAATCTAGGATGAGAAAACAGTAGTGAGATCCATGAGGAACATTATAAAGGCATATATAGGCATATATATATGAATACGTTAAAGGTTTCATAGATTTAACTGAACATGTTATGTTTTAGAAATAATATAATTAATTATTCATGACAATTTCATTTTCTTATGTGATAACTATTTCCCATACTATTCGTTATTGTTTCACTCAATAGGTGATACAAGAAGGAACCATATTAACATTGACTGTCTCAGATGTGAAATGTATGGGAATTATGAAAATTGATATCCTAGGTGGAAATATCATGAGGATATTAGGAATGGTGTCAGGATTAATGGTTACACTTCTAATGATAAAGAGAATATGAATGACATGTGAATGATATGAGATGTTCTGACAGTTTTTTTCCCATTATACATATTAATCATTATTAAATTGTGGTTAAAGAACCTTATGTTGCGTTTCATATTTTATATTCAAGTAAATGGGTATTAAATAATTATATTATGAATCATTATTAATTTTTTAGGAGTAATGTTGTTTGTATAAACACAATAATTTCTCATATTATCCATTAGATTTTTTATAGCATTACAATACACACAACACCAAATTTAATTAAAAAAATATGTAGTAATATTTTCTACATATCTAATTAAATTATAACACTTTTGTAGAGTTTATGTAATAAATTTATAGAATATATATCCAAAAAATTATTTTCACACTCAAATAATTGATTTTATAGGCATACGTTTAGAACAAACCCAATATTACATATAAAATATTGTATTTTAATAAATGTAGTTTGACCACATTTTGATAGATAAACAATATTAAATATGAAATTCATCACCTTTTTAAGTTTATTCTGTCAAAATGAAGTTTATATTTTAAATAAAAATATTAAAAAAATTTATGGTTAATTTTTGGGAATTTTTTGTGAAGATTAAATTTTTAAAGAATAATGAAAATATTGATATTTACTTCAAAACTTGTTATTAATATAATTTCAATATAATGTCAATGTAAATTTTAGATTAGTTTTGGAGTTTAATCGTTCTATTTTCTTAGTTAATATATGATAGTTCCAGGGGAAAAATTTCAATTTGAAATTGAATATTAAAATACATTAGTCTTTTTGATGTTTTTTTAATTTAAAAACATGCATTGTCTTCCCGCATAGTAGATGAATTTTTTATTAATTTTTACCACTTCTATGATTGGAATTTGGAAAAATAGATTTAACAATTAGAATATATATAATTTATAATAAAAAATACTAAAATATTTTTTATAACGAAAAATATTAGTGAATGTAATTAAAATTTATTACAATTATTAAGATAATATTATGTTTAACAAATGACTAAACCATTATCCTAATGTCACAAATGACCTATCCACTTATCCAACATCCATTTAATGGACATAAATATACCATTAACCTTCATTTATTGATATTTTTTCATTTTTAATGACTCTTTTTGGTAAAAACATGGTAACACAAAACTTTATTTCAGAAATACCAAGTGAGTCCTTTTCATCCATCACCTCTCCATGTTCATCACACCTCTCAAAAAATTTGTTTCAACAATTATCACCCCATATATCATCCCAGAATCCCTTCCATGGACTTTTAATCCTTTATTTGCGCAGATAAACATCCATGTAATCATTATTTGTATAAAAAAAATGTAGATACCATTTAAGAGGCAACGTCTTCTCTCAAAATCTTTATCTTTATTTCAATTCACCACCCCTTGAAATCTCACTGTTAAATTATAATGTAACAAAAAATTATCCAAAATATACTTATATGTCTTTATTCTATGTTATATATCCATAATTACATCCACCTCCATCTAATGGTTATGAACATACTATTTCTGTTTATAGAGAACTAATGCCTCATGAAAAGATGATTGTTCATTTTTTATTTATCAAATATCATGGGGGCATTATGATGTAAAATGTGTTTCAATAGGATATATATTATATTTATAATTTATATATATCTCTATAAGTTTCATTTAATACATAACACTATGATTACTATCTTGTGTAATGTGATAATTTCGTTTGAGGAAGTGTGGACTACCACCCCCTCAATGCGATATGACTCATTCATGCCATTAATGGTTTATATAAAAGAGTGTTTTAATATACCAATTTGAAAAACATAACATATATTTGATACATAAATTATAATATACATATTTATCACGTTTTCATCATTTTTTAAATGCGATAGTGAAATAAAAGTTGTGTTAATGCATATGTACGACCTACCATCTCAATGAACAGTGCACTTCATTTCAAATATCCAAATACTATAGAACACTGAAATTAATTATATAATAAATATATATGACAATTTGGTCATTTTTTAGATTTTTGGTATCATTAAATTATGATCTAATTAATAAGAAAAACAAATCATAAGTCAAAACATACTTGAAAAACTAGGCTATTAACCATAGAAACAGTCATAATAAGTAAAGGCTGTTAACTAACATGTAATAAGAAATTAGAAAATGATATTATATGGTATTATAAACATGAGTATGTTAGGATATTACTTAGTAACATATTTTAAAACACTATATAAGAGGACAAATACCACACCTTGATAATAAAGGATATGGTAAGTGAATTTCATCTCAAATTACATTCCACTAAGTCTTATTTTTTAATATGAACCAATTAACTTTTATTTGGAGTATGTACCCTATTTTTCATGTTTTTTCATGAATTAACTTAATATAATAATGTTATATGTTTAAATTAATTTTATTCATTTAAGATATTTTGATTGAAATGTTGAATGTTTTATGATTATTATCCACTAGAATGTTCTTAGGGATAAATAATGAAATATCAATTCCTTTTGTTATCGTTTTTCATTTTAAATTTACCAAAATATGAATATTTTTAGAAAATTGAAATTATTATTTTCAAAAACATATATGATATAATATATGGTGTTTACTTTGATAGTTATTTGATTAACTAGGGAATTTTTGATGAATCTATAACTTTTATTTAATACATATATTTGATAGGGAATATTTTATATTGATAATATAGAATATTCAATATGAGCATTGATTTGAACAAGAAATTTTGAACGTATCTCAAATATTATATAACTCTTCAATGCATCAATATGTTCCCATGATATTATTATATTGGGAAAATTAAACAGGTTTCTACATGAAGTTTTACAAAGCCCGGAGGATTGATATTGGCATTATAGGTCCTCAAGTACCTAATACATGGCGTCCAATTCTAAATCACTTTTATTATATATATTTTAGTTATTTTTCATCCATCATATTTTGAATCGACTTATCAATGGAAATATTCCTTTATGTACATCTATGAAATGGAATTTCTATTAGTTTGTTACGTTTTACCATTTAATTTTCTATACATGATTATTTTAATGGAATGTATTATCATTTAATTTTCATTCCATGGTAATTTATTCCAATTTATTCATTCTTTCTTCCACATTAAATAACATATCTAATCATTTGAGCCCTCCCTTATTATTTTTATTACCCTCCGATATGAAGAATAAGTCATTGAATAAGCGTTCATTGATGGAGTTTATTCCATTTAATTGGGTATCATTTTTTATTTTGTTTTACCATTATATTATGGGTATCATATATGTAATATTAATTTCCAAGAATTCTAAACTAATCGGTCCTTTAGGATTAATATCCTATTAAAAATTTCAAATTAATGAAATAATTCACATTCTCTAGTATTCTGGGGTCAAGGAGTTATTGCTAGAATCAGAGTATATCTAGAAAAAAACATGTAAATCGATTTATAAAACATATATTCTATAAAAAAACCCTATGATAGACATTTAGGTTAAGTATAGAATGATATCACATATTTTTGTATGGTATAATTTGTTTGGGTATTCTTATAAATATATCTCCTTCTAGATACTAGATGTGGATGTAGATCTTGCACATATTTACATAGGTATAATAACTCTGAAATGTTGTTCCATTCATGTCTCAGGGTAACCTGGTACAGAGTGTAAAGACCTGAAAATTTCCAGGATATTTTTTTTCTTAAATACATTGGGATTTTATGAGTCTGTGGTTTCTGACGGTGCCAGATTCCGAGGCCTAGAGTGCCCAAAATCAATTCCTAAATTTTTGTTCAGGTATGTTTAGTAAACATACGTGTGGGTTTTTCTATCTTTGGAACCAGTTCTTAGAATTGAAATTCGAGGGCACCAATGAACTTGCAGCGCTGGTATTCGCTTAAGGGGACCTTTACCACAATTGCGTTTTCTCGGGTGGAGACGTTATTTTTTGGAGATTTTTTTTAAAAGTAAATAAATTTTTTTACAAAATTATATTTATCTTATGTGGTTATTTCCTATAAGGGGAAGTTATAGGTGGTTCCCACACCCATATAACATACCAACAGAGGATAATGTGATGTGGGGCCCACACGAACCCCTAACCTTTCATCTCCCATTTAACCCCTCACTTAACTCTTCATCTCCTCTCATTTTGAATTTTAGACTCCACAGGTCCCTCTCAAAAAGTATGCCAACTAAATTATTTAATGACCTCATTAATTAATATGTTGTGTAAACAATTCATTTGAATTTATTTGATTTTCATTGAATTTCTATTAAATTGGAGATTTCTATTATAAATTTTTTTTAGAAATTATTTTGGTGGCGAACCTTTAAAGAATTAGAGAATCTTCGTTCTTCCATGAAGAACGTCATACTCTCTCGAGGAAATGCTCCACGACATTTCTATATTCATCTTCCTCCATGTCTAGGTAGAAGACAACACTCATGAGAAGTGTCGCCTACAACACCGTTCTTCCGCAATGCCTGACTACAGCGACACTCGTCTTCCGCCGCTCGACGAAATGCGACATCAATTACGAGGTAGGGGTGTGTTTTGATTGGATCAACATTGAATCTTCTTTACTTCTTGTTTTGTTTCTCCTTAACCTCCTGCTACTGAACTAATGCTGAGAGACCGGGACAAACTAACATGGTCTGAATCCTCTGTCATTATTGTGATTGTTCTCGGTTCTTCATATTCTTCATGGGTGACGAACAACGGTTCATCACGGGTTTGTTATGCGATGCAACGAACCCAAAATTGATGAATCAACATCATGACGACCTAGCGTAGGTGTGATGATGATAGTTGGTGACGGTTCGGTCCAGAACGGGATGGATTGTTCCTCGACCGCTGTTCAAGAAGGAATTAAAAACGTGTTTTCGGAGCCGATCGGAAGCCCAAAAACCCTGTAATCGACTTCGGGACATCAAAGAGACCTATAGTCTATTGTTTCGTGACGAAAGAACCATCAAAATGAAGAACAAGAATCAAGGGAGGTGCGCTGGCTAGAGGCGTTGTTTCTGGAAAATTCCAAACTATGTCGCACGTACTCCTGGAGAACACGCTGTGTAGTTTGGGCATTCTACAGCTAGGGTTTCGAACGTCAGATGGATAACACATAGAATGTGACCTCTGTCACATGGCGTGTACTCGCCACACAACATGGAGGTGGAGGCTACATGAGACTTGGTGTGTATTTTTGGAAATACACGGACACTGACAGAAATACACGGCCAAGAGGCATGATGTGTACTCTCTATGAAGAATGGTAGAAACAGCTTCACGAGACACATTGTGTATCCCGGAGATACATGGACATGGTGTGGAGTACATGTGCATGTACTCTACCACATGGCCAGACATGGCCAATGGTATGTGCCAACCAGTTTACAAATTACACGGGCTAGGGAACACTAGTTGAGGTAGTGTACGGGAACATGGCCAGCGTACACGGAGCCAACCCCAGATGTTTGGACACTACGTGTCACCATACCACATGTCGTGTACTTACTTTTCTACAATAACAGCCCTTTGATACGGGTCAATGCACATGGGCAGTTCCCGAGGTCTAACTACACTGCGTGTACTATATACCAACACGCTGTGTACATTTTGGTAAAAGGCATGGTCATCTTGTAGAATGTTTCATGGAGTATATGCTTGGGGCTCATGGAGCGGACCCTCTCGGTGATGAGTGAGTAGATTTCAGTGACCTTGTAGCTGGATCAGACATGATGACTACTGATCGATCGACTTAGAGTGATTCGGATGGCCCAGTGGGGAGTGCTTGGTTGTAGTAGCAGACCCACAGTGGAGGAGCACTAGGTTGTAGCAGCAAACCCATGGTACATGACAGAAGGAGTACCTCTATAGGCTATGAGGGTAGCGCTTGGTTGTAGCGGAAAACCCATGGTGGGAAGCACTTGGTTGTAGTATCAGGCCCATAGTACTCGACAGGAGGAGTACTTCAGCAGTCCAAGGTTAGTGGGAAGTGCTCGGTTGTAGCAGCAGGCCCACTGTACTCGATATAGGAGTAGTTCTCAAGTATATGTGGTTTTGACATTGTGAATAAAATTCATGGTTTGAGCTAACTCAATGAATTTTGTGTTTTCCTAATGATTGAGATGGGTTACATGATAACTTAGGTATATGTATGGGCATATACCTAAGTAATGGTTATCCATTGAAATCATACATTGTGGTTTATCCTTGTTGGATTTTGTGACACCTTGAGGGTCTTGGGGTCCCTACAGAGTATCGTTAAACTCACTCCTATACTAGATATGCTTGAACCTCATTGTGTTCAATGCAGACGATGGAAAACGCTATTGATGGGGGAGTGTGCGAGGACTGGATGATACCCGGACGTGAACCCCACGACGAGACGGTACCCGGAGGAGACGGACAGACGTGGAGTGGTGAAGAGTCTAATTGTACCTACCCTTCAGATAGGATCCATGGTGGATGATCCAAGAGCTTCTAGACACCTTCCAGGTGTTTTGTATTTTCCTTGTACTTTACTATTGGGCTTGTATTTCTAGCCCCTTTTACTTTTAGCACTACATTTTGTACACAATGTTCATTTAGTGCTTTGCTTCTAGCTTACTCTGTTTGTGTATGTGTTACTACTATAAAGGCAATTACTTCCTAGGATAGGAATTTTATACCTTTGGTGCAATTCTCCAGTCCCTGGCCTATAGAAGGCGGGCTTGGGGTAGTCACGACATGGGCCTTGGGGGACGGGTCATTAAAAATTGGTATTCGAGGGAGATTGGTTCGACCACAGAATATAAGACTCTAATATTTTCTTTCTGTGAAGCAATAGTGTTAAGGGTACTAATTGTGCTTTTCAGTTCAGGGAGTCCTATGTTGGTGTGGGCGGCCGACGTATCCATACACCAGGACCCTGACTTCTGATTTCCGACTCAGTGCATGAAAACACTGATTGCGTGTGAGTTTTCAAAGGATTTATTTAAGTCCCTTCAAACCAGGTTAGCTCACTAGGTATATTATTTTGAACGTGTCACATCTGTTTCTTCCAAGATGCCTCATTGTGGATGAAAAGATAGACCCCCAATAGTTATATGTACGGAAAGTCCGCTAAGCGACGAGGCCTCAGTACAGGGACCTCTTCAAATTGAGGCACCAGCGGAGGCAACAGCGGTACCACTTTACATGGGGAAACCGATGCCACTAGCCCCAGTAGCAGCCGATGCATGCCACATGAGCGTTCTGGACGAGTTCCAGCGCTAGAGGCCACCTAGGTTCCGGGGAGAGATGCACCCATATGTGGCTCAAGATTGGCTGGAATCTATGGGGAGGGTCTTCAGACTGGTAGGGACACCAGCAGACTTTTTGTCGATCCTTGCTGTCAGCCTCCTTTAGGCAGCAGCAGGTAGATGGTGGAGCCTAATTCTCCAGATGCATGATGAGGTGACACTTTTATGGGAAGACACGAAGAGCATGTTCCAGACGGAGTTTGTTCCAGCCAACCTTCAAGCGATGCGTATACATGAGCTAATGCATCTACAGTTGGGCAGCAAGACAGTAGTACAAATACTCAGTGAGGTTCATCGACCTCTTACGGTACTCTACAGATATGGTACAAGACCAGTTCTTTAGGGAATGGACCTTCTATCAGGGACTCGGGCGAGATATTAGAGATTTAGTTGTCTCCCACTGCATCCCAACGCCGACATGGGTGTTGGAGAGAGCCCTCCAAGTGGAGAGATTCCTTGCTGAGCAATATCCAGTAGTGGGACCCACTTCTAGTTGACATGCAGTGAAGTCTAATGCAGCTGGCAGTAGACAAATGACTGAGGGGTCCAAGAGTACCAGACCCACAGGTGGTCAACCACATGACTCAGGATCGTGTGTGCGAGGCACCCGGGAGGGAGACAAAATTACCAAGAGTGGACAGTGTTACTCCTGTGGCGGGCATGGTCACATGGCATGTGACTTTCCAACCCTCTGGGTAGATGATCACCAGATAGATGAAGGACCTTCTAGATAGAGGAATAAGTTAAATCGAGACAATCTGCAAGGAGTAGGTGACTGTGGCAGAGGAGATGGCAAGGCATCTGGTGGTGGAAGACGCATCGAGGGGTTGCCACCACCACCATCAGGAGGTCCACCCCAACCGCAGGGAACAGGTGGACAAGGGAGAGAACATCTTCAGGCAGCTGATGCATATGACTATGGAGCTCCGGAAGTTGGTGGATAATAGTAGGACTAGTTCCAGGCATGGAGGCCTTTGTTCTAGGAGCATCTAGCTTAATTACTGTCATTGTTGTGGTTTCTTTGTGTCTTTATACATCGAGATGCAGAAATAAAAGACACGTTTTCTTGTGATGTTTTATTTCCATCCAATTTGTGTGTTTGATACAAAGAGGATTCAGTTAAAAATGTTGGCTTGACCCTCACATTTTAGATTCCTACTAGAGGAGACCCAGTGACTGCACACTGCTGCCAATAGTGTGAATCGACCCTTGGAGGAGAGAGTAATGTTTGGATCTCTTGGAAGTAGCATCGAGACATTATGCTATCATCCAGGGCATGGAATAGTACCGTTCATGTCAGGATTGACTGTATTAGGCCACAAATGTGGTTCATCTAGGGGATGAGAACAGATTTCACTTTTCGGCAAAGGGAAAATCTTAGTAGCTCTTGTAGGACCAGAGATGGTGTAGGCTATGAAAGAGAAGGTTCAAATCCTCTTGGAACGGATGAAGACTGCACAGTATATACAGTATTCCTATGCTAATAGGAGATGGGGACCGCTGGAGTTCGAGGATGGAGACCAAATCTACCTACGGGTTTCACCTCGATGAGGTCTATGGAGATTTGGTCAGGCATAATGTTATATCCATGTTTCATCGGGCCTTTCAAGGTCCTCAGTAGTATAGGAGAGGTGGCTTACTGCATGGCCCTTCCACCTCAGTTGCACTGGGTGCATGACGTCTTCCACGTATCTCAACTGAGGAGATAAGTGCACGACCCAACCCACATCATCGAATATGAGGAGCTGGACATCGATGACAGGGTGACTTTAACAGAGGTCCATGTAGAGATCGAGGATCGATGGGATCGGGTCCAACGTGGATGGTCCATTGCTTTGATGCACATTCGTTGGCGGCATGGGAACCTCCAGGAGAGCACATGGGAGCGGGAGGCTCTGATGCATGCTCAGTACCATATTTTGTTTTCCTAATGTGGGTTAATGATTTACGGGGATGTAAAGCCTTGAGATGGGGGTAATGTAAAGACCCATAAATTTCAAGGAAATATTTCTTTCTTAAATAATTTTGAAATATACGAGTCCACGGTTTCTGACGGTGCATGATTCCGAGGCCGAGAGTGCCTTGAATGAATTCCTAATGTTTTTTTAGGTACGTTCCGTAAACATACGTGTGGGTTTTTTAACATTTGAACTAGTGCTCGGAATTGAAATCCAAGGTCACCAATGAACACTCAGCATCAGTATTCGCTTAAGGGGACCTTTACCTCAGTTGTGTTTTCTCAGGTGGAGAAGGTAATTTTTGGAGAATTATTAAAAAAGTAAATAAAATGGTTGTACACAATTTTATTTATCTTAATTTGTTTTTTCCTACAAGGGGATGTTAGTGTTGGGGACCACACCCACATGACCTCCCATGAGAGGATAATGTGTGGTGGGGCCCACACAAGCCCCTAACCTTTCAACTACCCTTTAACCCCTCACATAACTCTCCATATCCTCTCTTTTTGAATTTCAAACTCTCCACCTCCCTGTCATTAAGTATGCAAAATCAATTATTTAATGACTTCATTAATTAATTTGAGGTGTAAAAATTCATTTGAATTAATTTGATTTTCATGGAATTTCTATTAAATTTGAGAAGTCTATTAAAAAATTTTCATTAGAAAATTTTTTTTTGGGAACCTTTAAAGAATTAGACAATCTTCTTTCTTCCATGAAGAACTCCATACTCTCTCAGCAAAGAACCCTCCACAACTTCTCCTATCTTATTCTTCCTCCATGTCATGGGAGAAGACACTGCTCGTGAGAGGCATCGCCTACATCACTGTTCTTCCGCGATGCCCGACTACCACGACGCTCGTCTTCCACGACTCGACGACGTGCGACATCAATTATGAGGTAGGGGTGTGTTTTGATGGGATCAAAGTTTAATATTCATTACATATTGTTTTGTTTCTCCTTAACCACCTGCTACCAAACTAATGCGGAGAGACCAGGCCAGAGTAACACGGTCCGAATCCTCAGCCATTATTGTGATTGTTGGTGGTTCTTCGATTTCTTCATGGGTGATGAACAACAGTTAATTATGGGTTCATTATGCGATGAAACAAATCCAAAATTGAAGAATCAACATCACAATGACCTAGCAGAGGTGCGACGATGAGAGTGGGTGATGTTTCGCACAAGAACGGGACGGACCGTTCTTCGACCAGTCATGGAATGGAAATTCTAAACGTGTTTTCGGAGCCAATTGGAAGCCAGAAAACACTAGAATTGACTACCAGACTTCAGATCGACCTAGATTCTGATGTTTCATGATGGATGAACCATAAAAATGAAGAACGGGTGGAATATTCTAGACTACACGGCGTGTACTCTTGGAGAACACGCCGTGTAGTTTGGGTATTCTGCAGCTAGGGTTTCAGATGTCAGACGGCTGATACATAGCGTGTGACCTCTGTCATATGGCGTGTACTTACCACACAGAAAGGATGTGGAAGCTATGTGAGACTCGTCATGTATTTTGGGAAATACACAGACACAGATAGAAATACACGGCAAAGAGGCACGACGTGTACTCTCTATGTAGAATGGTAGAAATAGCTTCGTGAGACTCGGAGTGTATCACGAGGATACGCGGACACAGTTTGGAGTACACGGGCATGTACGCTACCACATGGACAGACATGGATAGTGGTTTCGGCTAACCCATGTACCAAATATGTGGGTTGGAGAACACGAGTTGAGGCCATGTACGGGCACATGGCCATCATACATGGAGCCAACCCTAGATTTTTGGACGCAGCTTGTATCCATACCACACGTTGTGTACTTACTTTTCTACATGATCATCCCTTCGACACGGGTCATCGCACACAGTCAATTCTCGACGTCTAAATACACGGCATGTACCGTATACAAACACGCCGTGTAATTTTTGGTAAAGGCTTGGTCATATTGTACACAATATCTTGGAGTATCGGCTTTTGGCTCATGGAGCGGACACTACTGGTGATGAGTGAGTAGATTGCAGAGACCTAGTAGCTGGATACGACTTGACAACTACTGATCTATCGACTCATAGTGATTCGGATGGCCCAATGGGTATTGCATGGTTGTAGTATTAGACCCACGGTAGAGGAGCACTTAGTTGTAGTGGCAAGCCTGCGGTACTCAACAGAAGTATAACCTTTGTAGGCTATGAGGGGGAGTGCTTGGTCTTAATGGTAGACCCATGGTTGGAAGAGCTTGGATGTAGCAGCAGGCCCACAGTACTCAACAAGAGGTGTACTTCAGTAGTCCAAGGTTAGTGGGAAATGCTTAGTTGTAGTGTCAGGCCCACTGTACTCGATAGAGGAGAAGTTCTCCAGCAGGCGTGGTTTCGACATCATGAATAAAAATCTTGGATTGAGCTAAGTCAATGACCTTTGTGTTTTCCTCATGATTGAAATGGGTTACTTGATTACTTTGGTATATGTTTCGGCATATACCTCTGTAATGGTTTTCTGTTGAAATCATACAATGTGGTTTATCCTTGATGGATTTTGTGAGACATTGATGGTATCAGGGTCCCTACTGAGTATCGTTATACTCACCCTTGCACGGGCTATGCCCGCACCTCATTGTGTTGGATGTAGAAAATGGTCACCGTTGGCGAGGTAGAGTGTGCGAGGACTAGATGGTACATGGAGGTGGACCCCATGACAAGACGGTACCCGGAAGAGACGGACGGACGTGGAGCACTGAGGAGTATAAATGTACCTACCATTCATATAGGATCTGTGGTGGATGATCCAGGAGATTCTAGACACCTTTGAGCTATTTTTTCTTTTCCTTGTACATTACTCTTGGGCTTGTATTTCTATCCCCTTTTACTTTAAGCACTACCTTTTGTATATAGTTTTCACTTAGTTCTTTACTTACAACATACTCTGTTTTATGTTTTTTACTACTATGAAGGCAATTCCTTCCTAGAATAGTGTGTTTACGCCTTTTGTGCCAGTCTCCATCCCCTGGCCTATGGAAGGCGGGTTTGGGGTAGTCACGACACATGCCCTTGGGGACGGGTCGTGACAAATTGGTATCAGAGGGAAGTTGGTTCTACCGCAGAACTTAGGACCCTAATATTTTCTTTCTGTGAAGCAATAGTGTTAAGGGTACTAAGTGTGGTTTTCATTTCAGGGAGACCAGTGTTTGTGTGGAAAACCGACGTATCCAAACACCAGGACCCTAACATATGATTTCCGACTCAGTGCCCGAGAAAAACTGATTTTGTGTGTGTTTTCAAAAGTTTTCTTTAAGTCAGCACAAACGAGGTCAGCTCACCAGGTATATTATTTTGACCATGTCAAATCTATTTCTTCTAAGATGCCTCCCCATGGACGACCATCTTGAGCTTGGAGAGTTGTACATACTTACAACCCAGCGAGCGACGAGGTCTTAGTACATGGCCCTCTTCTAGTTGAGGAACCAACCAAGGTAACAACGATACCACTTTCCGTTGGGCCACCAATGCCACCAGCCCCAGTAGCTGGCGATGCACGCCACTTGTGCGTGCTGCAGGAGTTCCAGCACCAGAGGCCACCAAATTTTCGGGGAGTGATGGACCCACAGGCAGCCAAGGATTTGCTGGAGGTTGTGGCGAGAGTCTTCAGACTGGTAGAGACACCAGTAGACTTTATGATGATCCTTGCTGCCAGCATTTTTCATGTAGCAGTAGGAAGATGGCGGAGCATGATTCTCTAGATGCATGACAAGGTGACACTTCTATGGGTAGACATCGAGAGCATGTTCCAGGTGTAGTTTGTACCAGCCACCCTTCGAGCGGTGTGTATATTGGAGCTACTGCATCTGCAACAGGGCACCATGATAGTAGTATAGTACTCAGTGAGGTTCATAGACCTCTCGTGCTACACTAGAGATATGGTACCAGACCCATTCTTCAGGGCCCGAACCTTCGACCAGGGACTCAGGAGAGAGATTAGAGATTTAGTTGTCTCCCACAACATCCCGACGAAGACAGGGTTGTTGGAGTGAGCCCTCCTAGTGGAGAGTTTCCTTGCTGAGCAATCTCCCAGAGTGAGACCCACTACCAGTCAACATGTAGTGGAGTCTTCTACAGCTAGTAGTAGACAGATGAATCAGGGGTCCAATAGGACCTGGCCCACAGGTTGCCGAATGCATGACTTAGGATCGTGTGTGCGAGGCACCAAGGATGGAGACAGACTTACCAGAAGTGGACAATGTTACTTCTGTGGTGGGCATGGTCACATGGCACGTGACTGTCTGACCAGCTAGGAAGACGATCAATAGGTAGACGAAGGACTTTCCAGGAAGAGGGAGAGGTTCGATCGAGACAGTCCGCAAGGAGCAGGTGACCGTGGCAGAGGAGTTGGCTGTGCGGCTGGTGGTGGACGACGATTCGAGGTGTATCCACCACCACCACCAGGAGGTACACCCCAACCGCAGGGAACAGGTGGACATGAGAGAGCACAGATTCATGCAGATAAAGCATAAGACTATGGATCTTTAGAATCAGGTGGACAAAAGCATGACTAGTTCCATGAATGGAGGCCTTTCTTCGTGGTGCCTCTAGCTTTGTTATTATAGTTTTTGTTGTTCATTTTTGTCTTTGTACTTTGAGATGTAGTAATAAAAGTCCCTTGTCCTTGTGATGTTTTCTTTCCTTCCTTTTTGTGTGGTTGATACTATGAGAATCCGGTTAAAACTGTGCACTTGACCCTCACTTTCGAGATTCCTACAGGAGGAGACCCAGTGACCACACATTACTTCCGACAGTGTGACTCGACCCTTGGAGGTGAGAGTAATGGTTGGATCTCTTGGTAGTAGCGTCGACGCCTTACGATGTCATCCATGGCCTGGAATAGTACCGTTCATGACAGTATTGACTGTATCAGGCAAAGAACATGGTTCATCTAAGGGATTAGACCGATTTTCTCTTTTCGGCTTAGCGGAAATCATAGAAGCTCTTGTTGGACTAGAGATGGTGCAGGCTATGACAGAGAAGGTGCAGATCATCCAGGAGTAGATGATGACCGCACAGAATAGATAGTAGTCCTATATTGATAAGAGACAGAGACCACTGGAGTTTGAGGATGGTGACCACGTCTTCCTATGGGTCTCACATCAACGAGGTCTTAGGATATTTGGCTAGGGTGGCAAGTTATCTCTGCATTTCATCGGAGCTTTCCATGTCCTCAGTAGTGTAGGTGAGGTGGCTTACCGCCTGGCCCTTCCACCTCAGTTGAACTGGGTGCATGACGTCTTCTACGTATATCAGTTGAGGTGATACGTGCACGACCCGTACCACATCATCTACCATGGGGAGCTGGACATCAATGATGAGGGGACTTTTATGGTGGTCACAGTAGAGATTGAGGATCAATGGTTGCGGGTCCTATCTGGATGATCGATTCCTCTAGTGCTCATTCGCTGGCATCATAGGAACCTCCAGGAGAGCACATGAGAGCGGGAGGCTCTAAGGCCTGGTCAGTACCCTCTTTTGTTTCCCTAGTGTGTGTTGTAGCTTTACGGGGATGTAAATCCCTGAGGTGGGGGTAAGGTAAAGACGAATAAATTTCAACAAATTTTTTTTCATAAATATATTGGAATTTTACTATCCCGTAGTTTCTGAAGGCGCCTGATTCCGAGGCCCGGAATGCCCGGAATCAATTCACAATGTTTTGTTTTGGAACGTTCAGTAATAGTATGTGTTGGTTTTTCTATCTTTTGAACCGGTTCTTGGAATTGAAATCTAAGGGAACCAATGAACTCGCAGCATCGATATTCGCTTATGGGGACCTTTACGGCATTTGCTTTTTCTCGGGTGGAGATGTTAATTTATTGAGATTTATTAAAAAAATTAAATAAATTTTTTGTACAAATTTTATTTATCTTAGGTGGTTATTTATTATAAGGGGAAGTTAGATGTGGGGCCCACACCCACATAACCTCCCATGAGAGGATAATATGAGGTGGGGCCCACATGACCCCCTAACCATTCAACTCCACTTTCACCCCTTACATAACTCTCCAACTCCTCTCTTTTTTAATTTTAAACTCTCCACCTCCCTCTCATTAAGTATGCCTACTCAATTATTTAATGACATCAATACTTAATTTGAGGTGTAAACAATTCATTTGAATTAATTTGATTTTCATGGAATTTCTTTTAAATTGCAGAAGTCTATTAGAATATTTTCTTTAGAAAATATTTTGGTGGGGAACCTTTGGAGAATTAGGCAATCTCTGTTCATCCACGAAGATCACCATACTCTCTCGGTGAAGAACGTTCTACGACTTCTCCTATCTTATTCTTCCTCTGCATCAAGGGAGAAGACACCTCTCGTGAGAAGCTTCTCCTATGTCACCACTCTTCCGCGATGCCCGACTACCACGATGATCATCTTCCGTGGCTCGATGACGTGCGACATCAATTACGAGGTAGGGGTGTGTTTTGATTGGAGCAACCTTGAATCTTCTTTCCTTCTTGTTTTGTTTCTCCTTAACTGCCTACTACCAAACAAATGTAGAGATACTGAGAAAAACAAACACGGTCTGAATGCTCCACCATTATTATGATTTTTGGTGGTTCTTCATGTTCTTCATGGGTGATGAAGACGACAGACAGTGCTGACGAGGCGGAGTGTTCAAAGACTGGATGGTACCCGGAGGTGGACCCCACAACGAGACGGTACTCGGAGGAGACAGACAAAAGTTTAGTGATGAGGAGGATAAATGTACCTACCCTTTAGGTAGAATCCATAGTGGACGATCCAGGAGCTGCTAGACACCTTCCATCTATTTTGTCTTTTCCATGAACTTTACTATTGGGCTTGTATTTCTGGACCCTTTTACATTCAGCACAACTTTTTATATACATTTTTCACTTAGTTCTTTGCTTCCAGCTTACTCTGTTTGTGTGTGTGTGTTACTACAATTAAGGAAATGCCTTCCCAGCTTAGGGATTTTATGCCTTTGGTGCTAGTCTCCAGCCCCTGGTCTTTGGAAGGCTGGCATAGGGTACTCACGACACGGGCCCCAGGGGACGAGTCGTGATACAGAACAACAAGATTTACTATTCACATAGTAGTAAACTCCTAGGGGATATGATTATTACAGTTATCATATTATTGACCTACTGTTTTTGAGGATTTAGTAGTAATTATATAGAAATGTAACCAATGTTTATGATCCAATGATTTACAATGCATAAATTTATCGTATATGTTATACCATATTCAAAATTATATATTTTTCTATAATCATGTTTTTGAAATTGTTTAAAAATGATTCCTGGAAGAACAAAATATATTAATAATAATGGAAAATGAAATGATTTCCCTCATGTGGATACCAATACAGTTAGTATAAGAATAAAAAAATCATTTAATTATTATAGAAACTAATTGAAATAATGAAAAATAACATTTCTAAAATGGAGAAAACAATTCCATAGTGATAATATACTACGATGGATATTTTTATGAGGATTAATTCCCCATCATTTTGTGGGATTAATAATCCAATTATAGTAGAACAATTTATTATGTATGTGGAAAATATATTTAGTTTCTTAGAGTTCATTGCAAATGAAAAATTTACACTTGCAGTATAATGTCACCAAAGATTGGTAGACTAGTGGTGGAATCTATTACATAATACAAGGGTGGAAGAAGAAACTGAACTCATATAATGGTATAATTGTAATGATATATTCTTTTTCAAATACTTCCCACATGATCTACATATTGGGATGAATATAAATTTCATTAGTTGAATGTTGATAGAGGAAGTTAGTTTTTAAAAATACAAAGCTACCATTACAAGGTTATCTAGGTATGATAAAAATCATATATGCAACATATAGTGAATGATTGACCATATTATTGAATTTAATAAGCTATATATCCAAAGGTCATTGGTTTCTCATAATTTTTCATTATATTAAAAGATAGTTTAATGTTCCATCATGATGGAGAAACAAATTTAATGAGTTAATATATTTAAGGAAACTAAGAGAAGAAGAGGTACTCTAAGCATCATGAATAGGGGAATGAGACTTCTAAGAATATGAAAAGTCATCCTTTTCCACATTATAAAAACTATAGGAATAATAACCATAGAAAATGGTTGAAGGGATGAGGTGTTTGTTATATGTGTAGGGAAAGGGGTCACCTAGCTCATGAGTGCAAAGTGAAAAAGGAAAACATAGTTTTCTATTGTTTCACGTATAGGGAGTTCCAACACTATTAAAATAAATTAAATATGATTCAAGAGAATCTCCCACAGAATGAGCCAAGGGGAAATAAAAATGATTATGTGATTACTACAATAGAGTTGGAAGTACCAAATTATGTGGTGGTAGTTACATTAATACTATCATTAAATTTATATAATGCATTAATTGATTCTAGATCATGGAGGTCTCTTATATCTACCAAATTCCCATTAAAATTTGAATGTTCCATTTGATTTAATAAGATAACTTTTAGTCAGACCTCCCATGGGAAGTGAAATTACAATAAATATGTGTTAGGAAGTCCCAATTATGACATGAAAATGTGATATATGTACTCATATTATTACCCTAATTAAATGTGTATTTATATTATTATCTATATGAATTATCTCATGAAATATAATGTATTTTTTTATAGGAGGAAAGAAATTACAATATTTGAGGAAGATGCAGGATCCCAACTCATTAGAGACAATGTATACTCAGTAGATTTGTATTTAGATCTAACCTCAGTAGCTCTACTGAATGAAATTTTAATATTAAAATTTATGATATACCAATTTTATGGGAGTACAGTGATGTATTTTTTTATTATTTACCTGGACATTCCCAAGAGAATGAATTTGAATTTTATAATTATTTAATTCCTGATTCATGGACAATATTGAATAATACTTATAGAATGTCCACTATATAATTTGTATAACTGAAGAAACAACTAGTGGGAGAAGGTAATAAGAGATTTATTTTCCCAGTGTTTCTCCATGGGGGTCAGTTATCATAATTGTAAAAAAATATGGATCCCTAAGGTTTTGAATTTATTATAGGGAAATAAATTCAATTATAATAAAGAATTTTTTTTTATACATTTCATTGATGAGTTTTTTAATAAACAACATGTGGCCCAATATTTATCAAGGGATTTTCTTCGTGATTAGGATCAAGAATTGTGAGTGAATAAGGAATACATTACAAAGATATCTTTGTCTGTTGTCTTCAATTAGGACCCCTTCTTTACATCAATATTCTTGAAGAGTATTTAGAATTTTCTCGACACTAAGCTTTTTTTAGAACCGAATACCATCCACAAACTGATTTATAGGCCGAAATAACAATTAAAACAATTAAATACATACTGAGATCATTTTCACTCAACTATCTAGGTGTTCTAGATTACTAGTTAGATCTGGTATTGTTTTCCAATATTAATAGTTTCAATTCACATATTAAAATAAAGTCATATGAAGCACTATATGTCAAGAGATGTAATTTCTTGGGATAAATATGGTGAAATAAATTAATACACCTAGACCCATTATATGAAATGAAATAAAAGTTAAAATATATCCAAACACATATTAAATATTCTCATATTAAGAAATAATGATACGTCGACATTTAAAAAAATTATTTATAGTTCCAAGTGAAAGAGCATGTTTTTTGAAGAGTATCTTCACAAAATAGTGTTATTAGATTCTATGAAAAGGGAAAAAATTCCTAGTTACATCAGACCCTTAAAAATTATTAAATGGGTTGGAGTTATTGTTATTGTTTTGAATTATTTCCAAATCATTCAGGGGTTCATGATGGTTTCATTATATCTATTCCAAGGAATGAAATTAAAAACCCAATGTAGGTACTCACCTCTAATTGTATATAGTTGGAAACTAATTGTTCATATTTTTAAGAACACCTAATTTTTCATTTTACTAGAGAGAAACTATTGAGAAATCATAAAAACTATCTTATAGGGGTACTCTGGAGAAATCCCAAAATAGAGGAAGAAACATGGGAACCAAGGGATTCTATGAAAGTTAAATACCCACAAATTGTTATAGTTTATACTCATGAAATTATCAGGAATAATTGTTTTGGAGGGTAGAATGTATCACCACATAAATTTACAATATTTCCTATTAGATATTGTTCATATCATTGAAATACACCAAAAAAAATTAAAAAAAATGTATAGTGACATTTTTTAATATCCAATTAAATTCTAACACATTTAGAGATTTCACTTAGTAAATTAATATATTATATATCCATTTTTTTCAAACTCACCTAATATATTTTATAGGCATAAGATAAGAAAAAACCAATATTACATATAAAATACTATATTTTTATAATGGTGGTTTTCCACATTTGGATGGTGAACCTATATTAAATGTAAAATTTAATCATTTTTTATGTTTATTATGTAAAAATTAACTTCATATTTTTAATGAAAACAACAAAAAATGGGGTGAAAATTTCAAATTCTTTAATAAAGAAATATTTTTGGACGAATGGTAAAAAATAGTGCAATTTAGTTAAAAATACTTTATCATATAATTTAATTATAATTATGATTTTTTTTGTTTTAGAATTTAATTACATATTATTTTTATCAATTAATCCAATTTATGTCATTGTGTAACATCCCAAAATTTAAATGTACAACTTTGTATTCAATTACATACATGACATGTATCACCAAGCGCGTAAGGGAATATAATACCTTTAGAAAATTCTATATATTTATAAATTTAAATATATTAAATACCTGATATTGATTCTAATGAATGAAACCTTGGTTTAGCTTACATTTCATAGATGATATACTTCCCTCGATGTAATGTGTTACACAGAAGACCATGGTTCAACAAATAACAACATATTATTAAAACATTATTATTTAATATAAGATGACATACACTAGGTGTTATGTTAGAAGTAATTAATATTATTTAATAAAATATGAAAATTTAATTATTATATAAATATTAAATAAATTCATCGGTTACCAACTAATGTGAAACAAAAAACAAGACCTAATTGGATATAAAAGATATATTATTATTTATATGATTCCAAATGAGTTTTAAATTAATAATCATTGTTAACTAAAACTAGTGAATTATATTAATGAATTACATATGTTATATATTCAATCAAATATTTTTTATTAATCTTTTATGTTTTACATTCATACGATAATAATAAATCACTTTTATACAAAAAAGCCTAAATTTTTATAAACCCAATTTTACAATATTTTCATGGACATGCCAATTTAAATAATAATATTAAAAATCTAATTGACTTAATATATCAAAATAAGATTCATAATTTAAATATAAATATAATAATTCAGGTATCATGAATTTTTTTTTTATTTTTCATTATCTTATAACTTTCTTATGAATAGTTTAAAATACATCATTTTTGTTCAAAACTACTTTTCAATATGATTTATTTATAAGTTGAAATTATGTTTTATATTGATTTTAATCTTTAATTACATACAAATATTATAATTTAAAATAATTTAGGTTATTATAATTAATCTATCTTTTTTATGTATTATAAAAATATATAAATCTTTTGGGTGTTTTTCATCAAAAACATGTGTTGTCATCCCACTTATGGGATGAATTTTAAAATAATTTTATCTTCTTATGTTATTGTAATTTGAAAAATTTTATTCATTTTCTGGATTAATAATAATTTCTAATTTATAATAAGGTATAATTAGTTTTGGGCATAAAATATTAGTGAAATTAATATAAATTATTATGGGAAAATTATGCTTAATAAAGGACTAAACCATTAACTTAAGGTACCAAATGAACTCCCCATTTTTCAGGCACAATTTTTTTTGGAAATATCATGGCCACAAACCGTCAATTATTTAGTTGGTTTGTTTAGTATGTCTTTTTATAGGTAATAACATGTGTACAATAATCTTGTTTAAAAAAAATCTGAGTGAGTCCTTTTCCTTCGCTATAAAATTCTACAACCTATCCCACGTATTTACACCTCTAAAACCAATTTAATTCAGAAACAAAAATGCAAAAATAGATCCACAAAATATCCCCCCTATATATTTAATCTCTCTTTGGGTAGAATTACTTCCAAGAAATCCTTTTGGTATAAACCACTTCAAGTTAACTGATAAAAATTTAATGTCTTGTCTCAAGATTTTAATTTCATTTCTATTTTAAAAACAAGTCATATTATTATACTTTTTTATAGCAAGAAATGTATCCAAAATATACTATTATTTTTAATGTAAACATTTTCACCAAACTAACACAATAATAAGTCTAATGGATAAGTAATATATTGTTTTTATGTTTGAAGAACCACTACCTCACAAAATGATGACTGTTGAATTTTACTTTACAACCCATCATGGTGGAAATTATGGTGGAAAATATGTTTATATATTTTATATATGATATTTATAATTTATTTATTGTTATCTAATTTTTATTTATAAAATTCCTCTATGGTTTCCATCTTGTTTAAATATGATAATTTCATTTGAGATGTTTCAACTACCACCCCCTCAAAGCGATCCGACTCATTCATTCCAAACATGGAATGTATAAAGGATGGTTTTAATAAAACAATGTAATATATATATATATATAACATATATTATTCTTTAATTAAAATATAAATATGTGTCATTTATTTTTCATTTATTTAACATAACAATATAATGGATGTAGTGTTCATACACATGTACAGCCTACCGTCTCCAGAAATGGTCCAATTCGTTTATAATATCCTAATATAATGGAATCTTATAAATACATATATAATGATTATATATAAAAATTAATCAATGGATTAAATTCATTTAATGATGAATCAATGATATAGTTAATGATGACAACAAATAACATGTTAAAAAATTATCGAGAAAACAACACTATTAAAACATGAAATAGTGAAAATGATGAAGTAGTGTTGACAAAAGGTATAAACTATAATAATGATTTAATATATAAAATTATAATACTGAGTATTGTTATTATAAAATTTTTGAACATATTTTAAACAAATTCACATGCAGATAAATACCACACATCAAAATGAAGGTTAAGGAATTGGATTTTATCTCAATTTACATTCCATTGAGAATTATTTCGTGTTACGCCCCAAGATTATTTTATACGGTGTATATGATGATTTTATTTAGTTATATCATGATAAATCATATGATAAATATATTATAAGTTTCATTTAGTTTTATACTTTTCATGTTATTATGATTCAAATGCTCAAAGTTGTATGGGATGCTTTGGAATCTCTCAGGATTATTCTCCTAAATAATATTCTTGATTATTATCTCGATGATATCACTTCCTTTTGTGATTGATAACATTATATCAAAATAATAACTATATTATAATCATTTTATGTTTGAAATTTACTTGAATATATATAATCCTATACAATGTATATATGCATTTCATATATAGTATACCATTTTACAAACAATGTCTTTTTTGACAGTTATTTGATTTTTTTGGGGAAATATTGATAACTAGATATACATTATTCAATATAGATATTTGATAAGGATTATTATTTATATTTATTACTAAATACATGGATTTATTTGGACATTTAATTATGGGTGGATCATGGACTTTATATATCTCCCCGATGCATCATCATATTCACATGAGACAAATAATATGGAAAAATTAAATTGGTTTCTATCCATAGTTTTAAACCAACATTTGGAAGTTATTGAAGGTATTGGTTTTCATGTTCCTTAGAGGTTATATCCATTAAAAAATCATTTCCCTCAATTTTTTTCATTTATTATTCATCCTTGATATTTTTTATCGACATATGTATGGATACATTTTTTCTAGTTCATTAATTAAATGGAATGTGTTTCTGTTTCTTTCCTTTATATATTGATTTCTCCTTATAATGTAATTTTAATGGAATGTGATATCAGTTATAAACATTTCCAGTATTATTTATTCTCATTCACACGTTATTTCTTCATCTTTACTTAACCAAACTAATCATTCGAGCTTACCCTTATTATGTTTTTTTATCCATGTTTTGAGGAAGAAATATTTGTTTATGCTTTCAAAGATAAAATTTATTTTTTATTTTCTTTCGTATGAGGTTTTAAATTTATATTTCCCAATGTATTATATGTATAATATATATAATCTATGTATCCATGACTGCTAAACCGACTCGTCCTTTTGGATTTGATTCCTTAAAGTATTTCCAATGTAATAAAATAATGCACCAGATCCGGGATTCTAGGGTCAGGGAATTATAGTTGATATCATAGGAAGTGTAGTAGAAACCACAGAATGTTGATTTAGAAAACATAGATTAGGGATCAAGACCCTAAGATATTAATTGAGGATAATTATACGAGAAAATCCTAGAATTTTGGATGGGTATTGATTACATGGGTATTCCTAAAAGTACATCCATGTCTGGATTCTATAAGTCGATTTCATTCTTAAACAGATATACCTAGGTGTAATAACACTAACATGATGTTTTGGGACTAACTTAGGGTAACCAAGTACATGGGAATGGTCCGTACTACACACCATGTTTGACACTCCTGGGGGATATTCTTATAATATTTCATGTTTTATTTACCTACCATTATGAAGGATTTGAAATTAATGATTACACCAGAGTAACCAATGATTATAATTCTAGGATTCCGGATGAATAAATTTATGTTATATAATATAATTTTTTAGAGATATACGATGTTCACAATGTTATGAGATAATCTAGTTTTTAGTATCATTTAGAAAAGGATCATAGAAGGTAGTATTTTTTCAATACTCATGGAAATTGTATTGGTTTACCTATTATAGAAAAAATATTGCTTGTATTGCATCCGATCAAGTTATCAATATTTTAGGGTAGCTTATTCAAGTTATGTAATATAACATTTAATTTATGAAGAAGATAATTCCATAGAGAGAATATTTCATATTGGATCACATTATGTGGTAGAAGCCCAATCATTTAGTGGGACTAATATTCTAATCGTAGGTGGGAAACTGGAAGAATCTCTGGAGAAGATATTTTTAAAAATGGATTATTTTGAAAAAGAAAAGGATACACATTTAGTCAATTTTCTCCAAGGTGATGCAGACCATTGGTGGTATTCGATCTAGAATATAGGGTAGGAAGAATAAATTGAACTCGTGGGATAAAGTAATTTTAATGACATATATTTGATATATAATTTACTCACGATCAAAACATGGAGATGGATAGGCCCTTAGTTTGATTTATGAAAAGGAAATAAGAGAATATTATAGATTACAAATCTTCCATTACATGTTTATCTTAGTATGATATTGATTATTTATGAAAAAAAGAGCAAAAGATCGACCAATTCTTTAAAGAACAGATACCAAGTCCATGAAGGGCATTTGTGTCTCAAATATTTTCATCGTATAATGAAATTGTCTTATATTATATCATGATATTGAAATAATTATAAATGTCTTATGAATTTAATGGAAGCCAATATAAAAAGTGTTCTTCTACGAACCACTAAAAGGGGAATGGTTCAATGAAGATAAAGGGGGAGAAGGATTTTCAACCATGTAATAACTATAGAAAGAATCACCCTAGTAAATATTTTAATGGATTGTGAGTTTCTTTTAAGGGTAAATGAAAGGGTCACCCTAAAAATAATATAAATAAAAGAAGGAAAATGATAATATTCAATGTTAAAATAGTAAGAAGATGGGGAACTATGAAAATAAATCTCCCATGCATCAATAGAATCTACCTCAGAAAAAGTTAGCAGATCAAGGTCAAAAAAATGTTTTTAAAACAATAGATGTGTAATGATTAATGTAATTATATAATTTGGTCCGAGAAATATATTGTAAAAATATTTTCATTTTGTCACATGATTTATGAAATATTTAAGGATTTTACTACTGTAAATTCCCAAAAATATTTGAGATCATATGTTGAATGGTACTAAGAAAGATTATTATCTTGAAATTTAAAATATTTAGAAAACACATGATGGACGGAATGAAAACCCCTATCATGTTCCTAACCATGGTATAATGGTGAAAAAATGATTGATTTAGAAAAGTGTTGATTACCGTATAATTGATTAATGAGTTGTCAAAAAGTATTCAATTCCTTCACTGATTGAAATTACAACATTTTGTGATTTAATGATTATATATAATAACATGTGTATTACTTTAGTATTAAGTATGAATTCTAGTTTAGAATATATTGTTAAAAAATAATTGTGTTATTCAAAAATGTTAATAGGATAAATGTAATTTTTTTTAAATGTTTCAAATATGAAAATTCAGAAATAAATCATGTTGACTAAATGAAAATGATACATTTATTCTCTAAATTTAGGGAATCACCATCATATGTTATTGGATTATAATTTTTTAGAAATGTAAACCATTTATAAAATGCTTTATGATTATTATTGGCTCTGATTTTAGTGGTCAATTTATTAATTCCCCATACGATACATCATGTGATAAGAGATGATGTAGAAATATCTAAAGGGTTAATAAAAGAAAAACAATTTTTTATAGAAGTAAATATTTAATTATATTTCTATATATTTATATGACTCAATATAATAGAAAAAAATGTGTTTAAAATAATATTTTCTCAATTATAATCATTTTATATGATAGCAATGATCTTTATTCAAACCTACGGTTTATTATTTTCTAGTTAATAAAATTCATCAGAACATGTTCTCTAGTGCTCTACATTAGTACATGATTGTTATAATTTTTCTTCCATATCCATGTTTCTATTTCCCACCTATGTTCTCTGATTAAGGAATCTCGTTACATGACCATTGTAATTTTATTTCTATCATATTAAAGAGATGTGATATTAACAATTTTATATGATGTGGGTCTTTTAGAAATATTTTATCTTAATACCTATATTATATAGTCTAGGATTAAATTGTGAGGGGGTAGTTTAATTATAGTGGGGAGAATGTAACACCTTGAAATTTGAATGTACAACTTTGTAATTGATATAGTGCCTGACATGCATCACCAAGTGCGTAAGGGAATATAATTTTCAAAGGATTTACTATATATATATACTATTTGAAATATATTAAATAAATGATATATCTTGTAATAAATGCAACACCGAGTTAGCATGTGTTTCACGCAAGAGAAACATTCCTTGACAGCATGTGTTACATGCAAGACCGGGTTTCCCCAAATAACAATGTACTATTAAATCATTATTATAAAATATAGTATGTTATACCATATCTATTATGTTATAATATTCAAATTGTATTAACTAACTTATGATACATTAATTTTTAAATTATTATAAAGTGAATTCATTTGTTACCAACTAATGAGAAATGAAAATAAGAACCAATTGGATATAAAAATTAATATTAGTATTCATATTATTCCAAAGGATTTATATCTTAATTATCATAGTTAATTACAGTTATATAATGATTTTACTGAAATATATATGTTATATATTCAGTAAAATATTTTTTATATTCATCCATTCTGTTTGATATGCATAAGATAGGAACTAACCGTGTTTTACACATACAAAACCTACATTTTTATAAAAACAATTTTATGTCATTTTAATAAATAAAACAATTAAAATATAAATTTTTTCAATTTAATTGGTTTATTATGTCAAAATAAAAATTAAATTTTAATTGGTAACATAATTATTAGGTTATGGATAATTTTTTGTATTTTTAAAAAACATATCATTTTTTAATGAATAGTTAAAAATACTACATTTTAGTTCAAAATTTATTTTTCATATGATTTATTTATAAATAAAAATTATATTTTATATTGGTTTTAAAGATTTATTAGATTATATTTTTTTCAATTAATAAAATTTAGGATATTAGAATCAATTTTAATTTGACGATGACTATAAAAACGTTTCATGATTTTTGAAATTTTTACATTTAAACCCCACATTGTCCTCCCATTTACAAGATAGTGTTTTAGATTAATTTATGCCATTTATATGATTGGAATTAGAAAAATTGAGTCCATAATTGGAATAATCATAAATTATAATTCAAAACAAGGTAAAATTAGTTTTTTATCAAATATATTATTGATATTAATTAAAATTATTAATAATTATTAAAGAAAAATTAGGCTTCATAAAGGTCTAAACCATAAACTGAAGGGCCCAAATGACCAAAAAACATGTCCTAAACACATTTTATTGAAATATTTCATCCATAAAACATACATTATTGAGTTTGATTTATTTTTTTATGTAATAAAAAATGGAAACCTAATTTAGTTCCAAACATTCCATGTGAGTCATTTTCCATCCCCATAAAAGTCCATCAAATCTACCACTTATTAACACCAATAAAAACACATAGGTTCTTTCCATATATACCCATATAGTTTCCCTAAATTCATCCCCACTACCTAGAATCCTTACTTTGGGAGGTAAGCATTCCATGGGGGCCTTTTGGTACAAACCAAATGAAGATACCTGATTAATATGTAATGTCGCCTCTCAAGATTTTTAGTTTCTTTTCCATTATATAGAATCTATAAGACACTTTATCTATTATTGTTATAGAAATATATTATCAAAAATATATTAGAATATTTTATACAAAATTTATTACATATACATGCACACACCTCCATATAATCTGTAACAAGCATATTGTTTCTCTAAATGAAAAACTATTTCCTCATGAATTAATGATTTTTCATTTTTACATTACCACCAATAATGATGGACATTATGATGTAGAATATTATTATATCTTTTTTATATGATATTGTTAATTACATTATTCTATGGAAATTTTTATTTATAACATAACATTATTCTTTCCTTCCTTTGTAAATATGACAAATTTTTTGGAAAATTTGGACTTTCACCCCCACAAAGTGATATAAATCATTCATACCATACATGGGAAATATAAAGTATTTTTTAAATAAAAATGTGTAACATATATAGAATAAATATGATTATGGAATTATAATATACATTTGTGTCCACAACAAGCCATAATTTTTTTATTTTTTTTAAATTAATTTTTATTCTAGATATTTTTAATTCCATGTGACAATAGAAATATTTTTTATATAATTAAACAAAAATTAGAACATTAATTTTACATGGAACCTAATTTTCATTCACTACACATAATATTTTCTTATCAAGCCCTACACATAACAATGTCTTTTCTTCTGCTACATGCAACACCGACTTAGTATACGTTACAGACAATACCGAATTCCAACGAAGCATCATTTTTTAAATGATATAATTATAACCTATCCAATAAAAATAGTGTTATAAATATTTATAATTACATTAAAATTATTTTTTATAATGGTATTATCGGAATAAAAAATATTGATAAAAAAATATATTATTTTTTGTAATGTCATTATATATTTAAAAATATTCTGAACTACACATCATGTCCTTCTATGAAAAAAAAAATTAATTTTAGACAGACCTAGAAAATTAAATTTCATAAAATAAAATTTATTTTCGTAATTATAATTCCAAAAACTATATTACAATTTTTTTTGAGAAACATCAAATTTTGATGAATAGTGAGAAAAAATACTTTTTAGTAAAAACAAGATTTTCATTTAAGTAATTAATAATGATCAATAATATATTGACTATTTTTGGTAATATTATATAAATTATAAATTTATTGGTTCAATTTAGTTCATTATGTCCAAATTTACGTTGAAATTGAATTTAAAAATATAATAATATTTTGATCTTTTTTCTACCTTAAAAACTTGTAAGTTCATCCCGTCAGCAGGAGTGTCATTAATCATATTTTTTCTACTTATGTGAATTTAATCATAAAAAACAAAATAAAAAAATATTATTAGTATAATATTATTATTCCAAAAATGTCAACTATCTTTTAAAAAAAAGGATTAGTAAAAATTATAAAAGTTAATCATAGATATTACTGTCAAATTAAAATTAATTAGGGAGTAAACATTAATTTTATGGGCCCATATGTCCTAGAAACTTGCCCAAAAACCATTTTACATCCATATATCATAAATTAATAGTAAATTATTTATTTATATTGAATTTTTATTACTTATTTAGGTAATTAAATGTACACAACTAACTTGTTTTAAAAAATTCAAGTTAGTTCATTTCTTCTCTATAAATGGCCTCCACCTATCCCTCTTCTTCACACCTCTCAAACCTCTTCCTATATGAAATTATCTTCTCGATATAAATAAAAATATACCTCCATTATTCTATTAATAATCCATTTTGGATTATTGTCTTACGACAAATAATTTTTTTACAAAACAAAATGAGTTACCCGATTAAGTGGTACCGACATCCCTCAAACTCCTTTCTTTTATTTTCAATATCCACACCGTCAACTCTATTTACTCAATTATCATATAAAAACACATACATACTAAATATAATTTAATGTTTCCATGATATTTTTTTGAACTACACTCACACACACCTCTATTTAATGGGTAACAAACATAACGTTTATGTGTAGGGTGAAGAATGACCTCAATAGACAATGATTATTAATTTTTCCTTTACAACATATCATGTTAGAAATTATAATGGAAATTATATTTATATATTTATTATATTATATTTATTTTTTTCTTTAAAATATTTATTTCTTTTTAGAGAACATAACTTTTTTACAGTCCATTTTTTGTCAATACGATAATTTCGTTTGAGGAAGCGTGGACTATCACCCCTCAAAGAGATATGATTAATTTTTACACTAAAAAGATTTAATTTAGGATAGTTTTAGTGAAGAAATATGAAAAATATGATATAAGAAATATAATTTAACAATTATCTATTTATAAATATATTTCTTTTACTTTCTTTCTTTCAATAAAACAGTTAATCAGAAATAGTGTTCATGTGTTTGTACGACCAACCGTCCCCATGAGTTGTTTAATTATTTCATAATTATATATTATATAGATGATTATAATAGAAATATATACTATATATATTATATTAATATCAGTTTTTACATACTGGAAATATGATATAAGTATAAGGACCAATGATATAACAAATTTAGACATATACAAGGAATAAAGAAAATATTACCCGAAATGAAACCTTAACATATGTTGTTTATAATGGGGAAATATAATTTCATAATAAATACATATAAAATATTAAATACATGAATATTATTATATAAAATATATAAAATATATTTATATTTATAATACAGGTGGTTCCAACGAGTACAATGAGTGTCAGGACACAAGGTGAAGGGGATTTCAACACACTTTTTATTTTGGTGAGATACTTTGTTTATTCACCAGCCAATAAACTTATGATGTGAGTATAAATCCATTAAATTTAATAAATTATTATTATAGTTAAATTTATGGTTATTTATGAGTATATATTAAATTAAATTTATTTCATGGGGTTTATGTTTCTAAAGTTACTGAATTGGTAAAATAGTTTTGTCTCAATTTGGCTTCATTGGGACTCATGTTTTGTTTTGTGCAAGAAATAATTTTAATGTGTGTGTAAATCAATTTTACATGATAAATCATTAAACTATATCATTTAATTATATTCTATGATTCATTTAATATCTTTTCTTACTTTAATATCAGGATCCCAAGGTACCAATTGATAAAATTTTATTGAAATAATCTTATCACCTTTCATTATTGTATATGTTTTTTTCTTTCATTGATGAAATCATACAACCCATATCTAAATTCATTAATTAATTTTATTCCCTTCTATTAATTAATTCTATAATCATGTTTTGGTACCATATTTTCCCTCTACGACACAAAATCTATTTATGAATGTGTTTTTATGAAATCTAGACATTACCCTCTCTTTTATTGGAAAAATGTGTTTTCTAAAAAGGGTATCAATGTATATTCTACTATTGTCATATAATATTTAAAATAAAATTTAAATGTTTTTTTATTTCACCAATGATTTCAAATGAATATTCTTATTTCATTATGAATGAAGAATTTTCTATCTTATTTACGTTGAAAAAAGAATGTTATTTTTACCTCATACGACATGTACAATTTTATCCACCATCAATCATTTAAATAATTATGTTCATGTTTAAAGGATCTCTTTTTTGATCTTTTCATAAAAGATATTTTCTAAGAAATGGTTTTCAAAACATTTTCATTCTCATTTTATATGTTTTGTAAGGAAACTGGTTTTCAAATATATTTTTTAATATTTCTTTAAATGTTCACAAAGAAAGAGGTTTCAGAAAGGTTTTCAAATCATAGTTTATTAGATCTCACATTCATTTTTACGAAAATGGATGTAAAATGGTTTTATTATTTAATGTTCCTCATCAAATAAACATGAATATTATCATTAATTAATGTATTTAAAATATTCTTCCAAATTATTTTTAATCTATGATGATGAACATTAATGTTAATTAGGATAATTTAGTAAATAATAAAAATGTTCTATTCATATTCATTATTGAATAGTTTTTTTATTTTGATGGAATTGTTCTTATGACACCTATTTCTCTTCCATGAGTTATAGTCTTTTAAAAACAACATATTTTCATGGGTTATGTTTTGATGAAATGATTATAAAACCTTATCTTTTAAATGGGTTATGATGTGATGAAATGTTAATGACACCCACTTAATTTCATGGGATATGATTTTATTTTTATAAAACATATGTATTTTTCGAGGTCATAATATGATGAATGCTTTATTATCTTATGGATCAGGTATGAATGATTTTATTATGAGATGGGTGGGACCAATATCACCCTCTAATGCATTATTTAACAATGGATGGGTCAGGAATATAATTTTATATTTGTCCTTGACTTCATATTAAAAATGTTATGCATGGACATGATTACAAGTCCTTAAGTTTACATGTCAATCTGATTACATGTTTACAATTTTATTAGTCAACCTTATTGTGTGTTCATAATTTTATGTACGGACCTAGTTTTATTTCCATATGTCCATATGTGAACCTAATTACATATTGAAAATGTTATTCATGAACATGATTACAAGTTCACAATATTATCCTTACACGTTGTTACATGTCCATAAGTTTATGAGTGAACCTAGTTACATGATCACATTATTATGAATGGACCTACTTGTATGTCCATAATTTTATATAGGGGACTAATTTCATTTCAATAACAAAATGAATAAAAATTATTCTACTTATAATTTTTTACAACATTAGAAACCAATATTTAAATGTGAATCTGATTACACATTCTCAATGTTATGAATATACCATGTTGGATGTCTATAAGTTGATGTGGGGGCCTTATTTAATGTTAATAAATTAATGAGTGAACATTTTTCTACTTAAAAATGTTTACAACATTAGAGACTAATGTACCTGCCATAAATTATATGTATTATTCCAATGTTATGCTTTTATGGATTACACTCATAATTATTTTATGATCTATTTTTTATGAGTTGTGAATCTTTATTATGATCTATAACATATAGGTTATGAAATTAAAAATTAATTCTCATGTTCCATATCCTTATGTTCACTTGATTCATACACATTTCTTTTATTTACCCTTACCGAGAATTTGACCTCGACCCTTTCTTAGTTTTCCTTTACCCTAGTAATGAAAAATGGTTTTAGGTAGAAGTAATAAGGGTGGTGATCTTAATGGGATATGTTGAAGATATTTCAACAAGATAGAATATTTTTTTCCATGAATCCAAATACACTAAACTATTATTATCCTTAGACATTTTTTATTATAATATACCAAATATTCATCTAAAATGATGTAATATCAATGTATGTTAATCCAAGGTCACTATAGATGTCACAAATGGAACGGTTTAGTCAACCATTGGAAAATTGGATGAGAAAACCATAGTGATATCCCTAGGCATATATATAAGGATACGTATTGGGATGAATATGTGGATAAATATAAGGATGTGTTCTCATTTAAGAAAAAGTTTTTGAATTTTGTTAAAGGATAGTGTAAGTGGTTTCCTATAAAAATATCTCTTTCTAGATACTTCATGTTGTTGTGGCTCAGACAGAAATTTACCTAGTGGAGACCACACCGATAGTATATTAAAATCCAAACATAGTGAAATCTAGTACACAAAAATGGGCCTTTCTAAATACCTAGTTTGACACTCCCAGGGGATATACTTTTGGAATTCACAAACTCTTCATGAACAATCATTTAGAATTTAACTATAAATTGTCTCTGAATAACATATGATAAACCTATGTTTTCTTAGATTAAGGAATGTGTCATGATTTAGATATCCAATATATTAATCTTTTCTTGAATATGTGTATTTCTTCTATGATGTTTAGTGCACCCACAATACTTCTGGTTTTAGTCAAAGGTAAGAACCAAAAGGAACTGGAGTAATGATGGATGTGATGGATAAATTGCTAATGAGAAGTCTTGTGTGATGACCACTGGAGTGAAATATGTTGTGAAAATTCCATTTCTATATTCATGGAACATGATCAATAACATTTACATAAAAAATTTCTTAGACTCACAATAGAAGAGAAATAAGGAGTTTATTGAGAGTTCAGGAATTGGAGACCATGGACGAATGAAGATTCAATTTTATTTATTCAAATAATGTTGAAATTATCACATAAGTTAATGTCTTAGAAGAACAAAAATATGGTTTCACTAGGAATAATAAAGACACAAAAAAGTGATCGAAAGGTAAAAATAAAGAGTTTGGTTAATATAATGTATGAGATTATTGGCCTCCCTAATAAATCATATATTGATATTTTTTCTATGTTTGGAATAAAATTTCATTATGTAAATCAATGTCCCAAAGGAATGATGCCAAAGAAGGTCAACAAGGTGCTTCAAATAATTGTAATATTGTTGATAATGAAAAGACTATAGATGAAGTGTGAAAGGAGAGTGGAATTATGAGGAGGTATCTCTGTCAATAGATTCAGTATGAAGTAATAAATGATTTTATGTATTTGGATTCAAGAATTAGGAATGTTGAGATATTAAAGGATTATCCAGTTTTTGTTTTTGACTTCATATTTACAAGAACATGTTGAATTGATCTGATGGAATAGAAAAATCATATAATAGAAAGGTGATTTCCATTGAAACACATGATTAAGGGAAAGATAACGCTTAAAATGTTTTTATAGTTTTTTTGGAAAAGGATATGTGGGATATTAATACATAATGTTAGTGATATTTGATTACCCTGGAACTAGTTAAGGACTTGTCAACAAGTAGTTTATGATTTCATGGATGATATTTATAACATATTTATTTTTAAGGAATAATTCCTATATTTTATAAATAAATAATCATTCATTTTTTTGATAGGTATGTTTGGTCATTCAGTTTTTTACCATGTTTCAAGAGATTTTTTGATGATGGTATTCACAAGTCTAGAATGAGACAACCAAGATATTGTTTTTGATATATTTTGCAATCAATATTAACCAAATTTCGTGATTCCTTTTTTAAATATTTTTTATTTTAATAAGGTTAATGTTTAATGAAAAGATAAATTTAAACTTCATGGGAAGTGTTTATGTATTTATATTTTATTGTATTCCTTGGTTAAATTGTTATATAGTGACTAACCTTAGTTAAAAGATGTATAACATATTTATTTTGGAAATTATATTAATATAGTTTTAGAAGAGGACATCATGTAAGTTGTGTGACAACAAAAAAAAATACAGCAAGGCCACAAATGTTGAATCTATGACCAAAGAGAAATAATGGTTTCATGCACACTATTGGCCAAAGCAATTGCCAAGTTAATGTATAACAATTTTTGATAAATAAATATTTATAATGAAATAGTAGTGGTACATTTATGTTTAGAGATTAATATATTAACACTATTGATTTTTAAGAATAAATAGACAAATAATTATTATTTAATTATTTTATGGGCCTTAAGATCTATTAAAATTGTATTTTAACATTTTAGTCATTAATGTTAATTTCTAGAAATCCATTAAATCATGTAATTTATGAATTGAAAATTTATAAAATTAAAACAAAAGAATGATATTTTTATAACATAAATACATTAATTTAGAATATTTCCATATATTCTTGGTCAATAAAATAATTACTCAATATTAGGATAATGTTCATAAGGAAAAGTTTTCTTCCACTACCCTAGTTTTTATTGAGTCAATTTCCTTGTAAATCATCACAGATTTATCACTTTGAGGCCTAAAAGATTTCATTTATTAGTTACGTATTTGTGATTGATGACCTCAATCAATCCATATAAATATTTATACATTTCTCCCATGATCAATATTTACTCCCATCATATGTTCACCTATATGAAAACTCAGTTATATGTTACTTTGGGAAACCGTTGTGGTCCCAACATTCCTTTTTAAGTGATGTTTTATATTCATTTTTATAATATTTCTTTTTTATAATGGGTTTTTCAATTATCAATCCTTTGATAACCCAGAGGAATTGCAATGTAAAACACAATTTAAGGGGGTAAAATGTAACACCCTAAGATTTTTGGAACATATTTTTTCGAATTAATTTATATATTTGATTGTTAAATTTCACATGAAATTAGAAACATTTCTTTTTATATAATAAAACACTATGTGAAAAATTACATTTATATTAAAATTATTGGTTTTCACTAATGGAAATTTTACTTGGCATGAACTATACACAATACCGACTTGGCTAGTGCTACCCACAACACCGACATAGCATACATTACAGACAACCCTGAGTTTCTACGAAGCATAAATTTTATATATTTACAAAATCATAAAATTATAATATATCCATTAAAATTATTGTTTTGAATATTAAAAATATGTCTCAAATATTTTTATGATGGACTTTATTGAAATAAAACATATTAATAACGAAATACTAATTTTTTTTGTAATGTCCTTATACATTTAAAAATACAATCAACTACAATTGATGTCCTTCTACAATGAAAGATTTCGATAATTATAGAGACATCTAGAAATTGAAATTGATAAAATAAACTAATTTTTTGATTTTATATTTCTAAACTATATTAGGGTTAATTTTAGGGATTTTTTGAGAAGCTTATTTGTTTGGATGAGTATTAAAAAATGAAACTTTATAGTTAAAAACTGACTTTTTCTTTAAATAATTATTAAAGTAATATAATACATAAAATTTGTAATTCAGTCAAATTATATAAATTATAATTATTTTAACAAAATTTATTGAATTTGATTCAATTTATCTTTGAAATTGAATATAAACACTTTATAAATATTCAAACTTTATTCTACCTTGAAACACTGTAATTTCATCTCACCTATAAGATTAGCACTAATATTAATTTATATACTTTTGTAAATTTAATTTCGAAAAATAAAAAATAACCCATTTTAATAATTATAATATTTATATAATAATAATATCAACTTAATTGTTCACCAAAAGTATATGTAAAAGTGATTTAAATTAATCAAGATCGATTATGGTAAAATTAATCTTTATATGGGACTAAACCATATTATTATGTGGAGAAATGAGCTAGAAACCCGTCCAAAACCAATTGGAATGAAATGTTTCGTCCCTTTAGTTTCAATTATTGATTTAGGTTCTTTTTTGACTTTTTAAGGTAGGAATATTTGTACACAAAAATTGTTTTCAAATATTCCATGTGAGTCCTTTTCATTTTGTTTAAAATACTAACACTTAACCCTATTCATCACACCTATCAAAACTCATAGGTTAGTATATGATAAAACTAATATACTTATTAACATCTCTATGTTTTTAATTTATTCCTTCCTTTTGTAATAAATTCTTCCATGTAATCCTTTTGTTCCAAACCAAATATAGTTACCCGATTAATAGGCAAGACCTTCTATCAAGATCCTTTTATTATTTTCTTTTCCACCCCTCCACTATATTTATTCCATGATCATATAAAAAATCCAGTTTCCTAATTATATTATTATTTTTTACAATAATTTTTCGACCTACCCTCATACACACCACTATTTAATGTGTAACAAGAATACTTTTTATGTGTACAACGAAGTACCATCTCAATAAAAGATGATTGTTCATTTTTAATTTACCTCCTCTCCTAGTAGAAATTATGATGGATAATATTTTTATATATGTAATATTTTATATTATATTGTATATTTTATATTATTTATTCTTTTTTACAATATATATCTTTTGACTTTTATTTGTTTAATAACATAATTTCATCCCTAGATGTTTGGACTAGCACCCACTCAATGTTATATTATTTATTAATATAAAACATGGTATAAATTAAATATTATTTAGGTTAATATATATTATATATATAAAATCATAAAACTAATTTAACAATAAAATATATACATAGATAGATATATATATATTTCTTTCACGCTATTTATTTTAACATGATAATTAAATGGATGTAAGATTCATGTGTACGTACGACCTACCAAATCCATGAATGGTGTCTTACATTTCATAATTATATATTCAATAAATTAATAAAATACACATATAATGAATAGAAATTATATTTATATCATGGTTTAAAAAATGTAATTGGGATGTATGTATAAGGACCAATGATATAAAAAAGTAATACACATGCGAAGAATAAATCGAATATTAACAGAAGTGAAACATTAGCATAGGATTAATAACAAGCAGGTAATATCGGGTTTTAATAAAAAAAATATTGTATTTGATATATTCATATTTTTTTTGTAAAATATTTATAAAAAATTTATATGTATTATACAGGTGGTTTAAATGAGTATGACTAGAGTCAGGACACAAGGTTAGGGGATTTTTGTCACATTATATTTCCATGAGATACAAGCTTTATTCACATCCCATTCCTTTTATGTGTTGTGTATACATACCATGAATGCAGTTAATGATTATTATTTTTAAATTTATGTGTATTTACATATCGATTCTATGACCGAATTTTATGGGGTTTTAGTTTCAAAAGATTTCAAATCTGTAAAAAAACTCTCAATTTTCCTTCATTGAGACTCGTGTGTTTTTATTCACTTAAATTAGTTTTGAGGTGTGTATACATAAATTATACATTATATATAATGATTATAATTATATTAATGACATTTTAATATTCATGTAATTTTATTTTCTTGCATGGTGATCATGATGCCATGTTACCAGGTGATATGATTTTATTGAAACAATCTCATCGATTTTTGATATTTTTTATGTTTATTCTTCATTTGATGAAATATTACAACTCATATCTCAATAAATTCACCGATTTTCTTACCCTATGGTTATTCTTGTTATACACATTTATTTGTGCCATATTTCTACTATTAAGTACATAATATATTTATGGATGTGTTTTTATAAAAGGAAACCATTACCCACTCTTTGGAAGAAAAGTTATGTTTTCCTACAAATGGAATCTAATTATATTATAAAAATTTCACATGAAAATTTGAATGATCATTTACCATTTTTTATTTCACCGATTATTTCAGACAAATATTCTTGTCCCTTTTTGAATGATATATTTTTCTAATCTTTTCATCATATAACAAGAATTTTATTTTTACATAATGAAACATATACAGATTTATCTGTCGTTAAGTGTTTAATGATTTCATTTATTGTTTAAAGGATAATTTTTATGAAAATGGTTTTTGATGATATTTTCAAATAAAATATTTTAATTAAATTATCAATCTAATTTTATATATTTTTACGGAAACTAGTTTTCAAAACGTTTTGAGAATATCTTTATATATCTTAAAAGTAAAAAGATTCCTAACAATTTTCAGATATTTGTTTATAATATTTTTAGTTTATTTTCATGAATATTTTTTACAAATGTTTTCAGTTTTAAATATCCTTTTAAAAAAAGGTTATTTATCCCATTAAATGATTCCATAATATTCATTCATGTTATTTTCCATCTAAAATGAAATATTATGATTTACCAAGTGCATTCATAATAAATTTTCCAAAGGATTCATTTATATTATTTCTTGAATGGTTTTGTGTTTTGATAGAATTATTCTTATGTCCCCTATTTCTCTCTTATGGTATATATTATTTTAAAAACCACTTACTTTAACTAGTTATAGTTTGATGAAGTGATTATGAATCTGATTTCCTTTCCATATGATAAGATTTTATGAAAAGTGAATTATAACCTTTTAAGTTAATTGTTTATAATTTGAGGTTTATAAAACATTTGTCTATTTATAGGTCATTATATGATAAATTTCTTATTATAATATAAAAATTGTTTGAATTATTTAATTATGATATGTGTTGGAAATATATCTGCCTAAAAATAATTAGGTATCATTGAATGAATCATGAGTATAATTGTTATTGGTGATATATACTATATGTTCACAGTGTTATTTTTTGACTAGATATCAAGTCCACAAGTTTATTCATGGACCTGATTACATTATCAAAATGTTATGTGTGAACCTTACTTTGTGTTCACAATATTATGCATTGACCTGGTTGAATATCCATAAATTTATGTGTGAACTTTATTAAATGTTTACAATGTTATTTTTAAACCTAATTACATGATCAAAATGTAATGTATTGGCTTCAATTTCTCTCCATAAGGATTTTAATCAACCTTATTGCATGTTTACAATACAATGCATGGACAATGTTTTGTAACAAGACAACATAGGTACACTAGTAACCTAGTAAATGAGCCGGCCCTGACATAGCCCATAGGTCACTAATGATCCCTACTAGTCAATGACTAACACCTAACATTATAAAACATAAAATTGGTAATCAATTTACCACAAAATATAGAAGAAGAGAAATAAACAATATAGTATGCATGACAAAGGAAGAACTACTAGATATAATTTACAAGAATAAAAAAACTCATGAAATCCCAATGTATTATAAATAAAGTATCAAAATAGGAATATAGCCCATGTCCCAAAGAAAGAAACAAACTGATTCCAATGCTCAACATATGGATCCACCTCTAGGAGAACTACTTCCCTTACATGAACCTAGATAGAGAAGTCGTACATATACTCGAAGGAAAAAGGTGTGATCTGAGATAAATCAGAGTAGGGTCTCATCAAGGATTCTATAACAGATTCCAACAAATGATTAACCAATAGAATACATTCAATTTAAAAATGAACATGTTATTAATTTCAAATAATATTTAATTAAATCATGAGAGGAAATTAAAATGATGGGAAAATACTTTATAAAAAGGATTTATAAGTGATGGAATATTTCTAAAATAATGGCTTAAGTAAAAGACATATATAAAGTAGTTCCTATAAATTTTGATGGCATATAAAATAGTTTTACTACATTAGATGATATTTAAATCTAAAATATTTACAACAGGTGATGAACATAGTCATCTTTCTAATAGGTACAAAAGTATTTAAAAATATACGAATCTACACACTCTAAGTGATCATAGAAATATGTGTATACACACATCCCCCTAACACTAGACAAAGCTAACTTGTCACCATCCCATTGGTTATTTAACCATCTACATGTTTTTTTATAATTTTGTAATATTGTAGAGTGTCTCCAAAAAACTCACCAAAAAACTAAGGATTGAACGTTCCCTTACACAATAAATTATTATAAACTTATTTCAAGACTACTGATAATAAAATTAAATCTCATCCTTCTATTTAAAATACAATTTTCTATTTAAAACCAAAATTCTTTTTAATTGAAAAAATTCCTCTTTAATAGGACAAAACCATTAGGTTTCTATAAAAAAAATATAATTTCATTTTCACAAGTTTGAAATCTATTCAAAACCAATTCCATCAACATTATCAATTTATATCCACAATAAAATTAAATAATTTAATTAAAATCATTATCATCAATTTAAATCAACCAATTTTCATAAGAAAACACAAATACATGGGAATTAGGGGATTTCTTATGTTCCATTCCAAAACAAATTCAAATATCCCAATTCATATGAATTATATTTTTAATAAATCAATTAAAACAATGTTTGATAAATTTTATTCAAATCAACAACATAAATAAATAATTAAATAAATAGTAAATATATTTTTCTAATCAGGATGGAACCACTGACCTTTTCCTGGAATGAAACACTTGCAATGACACACATCAATAAGAACAATGTTGTAGAATACCAAGAAACCCAACATAAGAATGAGATCGAACATCATGGATCATATATCCACAAATTTCATGATGATCTATAGAAATCCAAATGTAGAATAAAAAGATAAAGGTGAAAAACATAGGAGGGGGATTACTTGAGAGTAACATCGTAAGTGCAATGATAATCTTAAACCTAATGAATGGATCTGGAAGGGTTGGTTTCATGATCCAAAAAGGTCCGACCCTGAACCAGTCACCTGAGTCAGCCTGTGATATGCCCTGAGAGGAGTTCACAATCCACCCGAGCTAGAAACTATCACCAAGGGAATCAACTAAGAGATAATTGTAATTATTTATCCCAATACAAATAAACAAAATTTGGGTAAAAGAAAAAATCGAATCACATAAAACAAACCAAAAAGAATGACAAGAAATATTTGAAAAATAAGACTAATAGAACCGAATGACAACTATTGTTCCACTTGACCCTATAGGTTAATCTCTGATACCATGACTCATCATCACCCTAGGTGATCGAACTGGCCCCAAAACCAACAATAGAAATGATAAACAAGAAATCACTATAGGTCAAATTATTAAAACTCAATAATTAGGCTAGAATAACTACATTCCCAATGAACAAGATTTTCATTAGGAAAAATTTATTTTCAGGTTTGTACAACAAAATATAACTATAGGTTTTCCAGAAATATCATTCTAAATCAAACAAACATAATTCATTCCCTTTGGGATTTTAAATCCTAGAGGAAGAAAGGGGATGGGTAAAATAAAAAATAATCATTTATAAAGGTTTAAAAAAGTTGAATGTGTTTGTTCATTCAATAAATTTTCATATAAACCTTTTTATGTAATTCCACACACGTTTCATTTCACACAAATATAAAAAACCCAAATATAAGGGATATGGTCTAACATAAGAGGATAGCGGAACAAACCATACTAGAACCGAAGGATCAGAAAAGGAACTAGGAACTAAGTTGAGAACATGAACGTAATAATCCATGAGACCTCATCCATAGTAACATGCCGCACACAATGAAATCCAGACACCCAAATTCCAATCCACCCTAACTCTGGACAGATTGAGGGGCCAAATTCCATAGCAATAAACCCAAATATATCCACTACCATGGGTCATTGGTTAGTATGTCAACTACCAATGAAAAAATCATTCTTTTTAATCCACATATCTATTCCAGGTTTTAATGATATGTTCATAAGTGGGTTCACCAAAAGTGATGAATCAAAGATCCATATACGACCACAAGTAACACAAACTAGCACCACCCTGGCCACCCCAAAGAGTAGTCCCTTTCCATTAAACAATCATTACACAAGGGAGGTTATAAACTGAAGATACTCCCATATTTTTGTTGATATAAAAGGATGGGGATCCATTTTGCTGGGTGTTTTTGACAAACTATTTCAAAAGTACCAACAAACACTCACATAATTTTCACAATTTAGTCCACTTCATAATGAACCAAATACATTCCACTTTGAAATCCTAAAAAATACTTGGAAACCCATTCAAGGAAAACCAACCACAAGTCTAAATCTATAATACATTTTTAATATCCAACAAGGCATTAAAAAACACTTTTCTTGTACACCACACATAGACCACCTAAAAAGAGCCAATATATGTGATACATAATTTCTTCAAAACAATACATTTTACAAAAATGGACATACAAAAATATTTATCGAAACAAGACACATTTTGAAACCTATTCAATAAATTATAACCATCTTTTTTATTTTGAAACATTTTAAAAAGGGACAAAGAGTCATTCCACCAAGCACATTGTGTGCAAAACCCGATTGGGAAACACAAACCATCATTTTAGGCTTCAAAAACGAATTTATAAAATCAAAAAATGACACAAAAAACATTAACTATAATGAGAATCCAACATTTTAATTTAGAAAACTAATTGAGGGAACTATTCAATAAAATAATTCTAGTTAGTACAACACAATGCTTTAAGCCCCATTTACACACAATGTTACATAATCTGAATATAATATATTCACGTTTATAAATTAAATGTGGTGTGAAAAGCATGAAATCAATGAAATATAAAATTTAAAGGCAATGTGATATGGGGTTATACCTTAGGGTGGAATTTATTTAATACCCATCACATGAAAAAATTGGTTGTGAGCACTCATACTCGGCCCCACATGTTCACACGCATACCTTCAAACACACACACACACACACACACATTTTCCTTAACCCATTGAATGTGTTCCCCACTCCATGAGGGAACACTTATATTCTAAATATATATATATATATATATATACCTGGTAATATGTGTCATCGTCATTAAAATCATTCCGTGTCCACTACAACATTCATCAGGGACTCAAAATCACTACTGCAAGTCTAAAATAGTTACAGTAACATACTAAGAAATCAATAATTAATGTGGGAAAGACCAAAACACAAAAAAAAAATTAAAAGGGACTCAAAAATACCTTAATATTAAGAAATATTATATGTGAAACAAATAATGGTTTTAGGACCTAACCCCAAATAAACTGTGGGAGGAGGAATCGACCAACACGGCCTCACCTTTAGCGGTGGTTCATAGAACACTGAACAATAAAAAATGAAGAATCATTTTTATACCATAAATATATAATAAACCACAATAATCAAGTTACCATTTGTCTAATGATTTATCTCAATAGTATTGGGTAATGGGATGACTGAAAAATGGCCGAAAATTGAAAGAAACCATGAAAAATGTTCTTACCACTTCAAATCAGATGAGAACCGTGATGAATAAAATGAAGATGATGGATCAAAAAGTGATCCATGGTGGGGGTGGTGATCATACACCAGAGTCTGAATAGATGAGAGGTCGTGTTTTGGATGAATAAGAGGGAGAAAAGACTCTACCAATGTGGGTTGGTGCCCACCAAATGGAGTAAGGGTGGTTTTGGAAAATTGAGGTATGTCAGGGGTTGGGTGCATGTTATTTAGGTAAGGGAGGTAAGTAGGATATTTCATAAGGAATGGGGTGTGGGGTGGGTGGATGATTAGGTTATTTAAATAAAATTTCTATCTTTTTATAAAAACCCTACCAATGGCAAAAGTTAATAAAAATAATAATATTAATAATAATTGCCACAATAGTAATAATAATAATATAACATAATGATAAAAATTATAACAACAATTTCCATTTTTAACAACAACTATATTAATAATAAAATTATAATAATAACATAAAAATGTATATAATTCTAAAACTAATAATTATTTTATTTCCACATTTAATGATAGAATTATAATTATTAAAAAAAATATTATAATAAATGTTACAATAAGAATAATAATACCAAGAATTGTCAAAATAATAATAACAGTTCTCATTTCATTGTAAATATTAATTATAATATTGATAATTTTAAGGATAACAATGATAATAAAAATTTTAATAATATAATTATTAGTATTAATAACAATAATAATAATAACCCCATTGATAATATTATCAATACATTTAGTTCTATTTTTTAATATTTATTTTAACACTCATATAACATGAGTTTATAATTAATTTATCATTTAAATTTATCTTTCATATCTGTTAGGTCGTGCGACGATCAGGGCATAGTGGCACAGTCTCTAAACCTTTATCCTCATACCCGCTAGATTCAGCCAAAAAAATAGGCCTTTTCTCAATTAAACTAATAAATTATAACATGGAATCACCCAAACCCAATACCAATCTGGAACTAATGAAAAATTAAAACCTTGGTCTAACTATTCTCCAATCCAAACACTTTATACCCCTAAAAACCCCTAACAAGGTCATACCCCAAAACAAAAACTGATACTCCTTTACAGCTCAAGGAGATTCACAAAGAATGATAGATAACGATATAACAAAAACACCTTCAAGGTGAGAAAGTATAATAATATGGACTTGGAAAACTGAAATCGAATCCCCACTATGTTCCACCCTACCCTAAACACATAGACACTACCAATTGAATGATTTAAAAAAGAATATATGTTTCTTGATGGTAAATCCTTCCTTAAACCATGAAAACCTATAAATTATTAAAATAGAAATCACACTACCCACCCAATAAATGGAACAAAAATAAATCACCTTCATGAGGAAAGTTTTTTGACTTTTATAATCTTACTACAGAAAAACCGCTAGGAATACACCCGTCCAAACATTTTCCAAAACCAAAATCCCACTATAAAAAACCAAAACCTAAGATGAAACCAGAATACCAACATGAGGTAGTCCAATTAGACTCATCAACATTATGATTAGGCTATCATTGGATTACAGTTGTGGTATCTATGTGAGACCGTCTGTTGGTCTCCTCCTATAATAACTAATTAAGTCCAATAACGTTAGAATCTTTTTATATGGATGACCCCCCCACCACCACCACAAGGGGAGGGGTGGGAAGGGCCCAAATAACGTGTCATAAAAACTATGGTAGACAATATACCAAAAACCTAACAAACATAGAAGAACACAACCCAAGACACAATCGAGTAACAAAAAATAGGGAAAACTGAGCCCATTTACTAAAGGCCTACACCAAGAGGATGAAATATATTTTTCATGCATAATGAGGATATAAATTAAACTAATTACATTCTATATCTTTGTGCTTCGATGGAAAACATGATAGCTTCAATCTGGGACATATTTTTGGAGATCTGATGGTTGAATAATCTCTTTCCTAGTATTTAGTCTTTAGAAATCACCCAACATAACTTCTCTATATGATGCCACAAGAAACCACACGACATTCAAAATATACATTGATTATTCATGGGGGAACACTCTATCCAATGACTAGAAACAATTGACAAAACTAAATTGGTCCATTTTCAAAAACAACATCATCTGCATTTTAAATTTAGCTTTTCAGCACTAGAAAATAGGTATTTTTAAAAAATGGAATTTAAGGAAGAACCCAAACGACCCATAATGGGGAACTAGTGTTGGTAGGTTCTGCATAAAAATGTGTGGTGGACATATTATAATCACACAACCATCATTCAATTCATTCTAGGTTTATTTTCCCAGAGCCACATGGCTTTCTAGGCCCTATGAGCTCACAGAAGTCACTTTCCAAACTCCAATTTCAATTCCCAATACCAAAAATTTGACAAGAACCAAGTGGAAATATCAATCCCAAACATCCCATGGTAACATGAGGTTCAGAATTAGTGTGGGTTCATTAAGTCATTCTCATTCCTACATCCCTATCCCCAACAATTATACTTCTTCTGCCTTTACATACCTAAAAACGATGGGTCATCTAATAATAAGGTCAACTAAAGGGTCAACCTACTATGATACAATTTTTTCACGAACCAACCCATTACAACACTAAACCCATCACCCAAGACAGCATGCAACAAGGCCCAAGAGGTGTTCCCAATCTACCAGGGATGGAAAAAATCACTAAGGGGATCAAGTGAATGATAATGGAAATGATTTAACCCTATATAAATAAATTAAATCTAGGGAAATAATAAAAGATAACAAACACAATAAATAACCCAAATAGAATGTCAAAAAAGAACTGAAAAACAAAAATAACTGAACACAATGAGAACTGAAGCTCCACATGACCCCATGGATCAATCTCCAATCTTAAGACTCAGCATTGACTAATGTTATCAAACCCAATCCAAAACATGAATCATAAACTAAAAATAAGAAAACACTATTGATGTTAGTAATAAAACACATTAGGTAGGCTTGACTAACACTATTACCATTGTAGAACAATTAAATAAGTGATCATTTATTTTCAGGTTTCAACTAATGAATATAAACATAGGTTTTCCATACATTAGGTTTAAAAGAATAGTCATAATTAATTTCAATAATTATTTTAAAAAAGGCAGAAGAAAGGGGGAGGGGGACCAAATAAGAATTCATTTTTATAATGGGGAAAAGGAGGGAAAAGATCGTGTTCATTCAAAACATTTTTGTTAGAAACTTTTTATACAACACCACACACTAACCATTTCACAAAAAAAATCAAAAAACAAATACGATTGATATGTTCCTACACAATAGGGAAATGGATCTAAGAATACTATTATCAGAGGGACATAAGAAGTCCTAGGAACTCAGAGGAGAACTAGAGCACACTAATACATGAGACCCCATTATAAGTAGTATAACACACACACACTATGAAATAAAATCTTCCAAACTCCCATCCACCCTCACACGGGACAGACTGAAGGGCCCAAACCCATAGCAACAAACACAAATATATCTAGATTTTATGGCCACTGGTCAGTATGCCAACTACCTGTGCAAAAATCATTCATAGTATTCCTCATAGCTGTCAGGATCCCATTCTACGTTCATAAAGGGGTGTGCCAAATGAGATAAAGCAATAATCAATATAAATAGAAATGTTCAAGAAATTGACAGCACCCAGGCCACCCATTCCTTTAAACCGTCACCACAAAAGGTAGGTCTAAAATTGAGGATTAATAATTCTCTTCATTTATCAACATGGAATGGGGCCCATTCCATGTAGGGTTTTCCAACATCCCTTTCAAAAAGTACCAACTGGGCCTCATATACTTTTAACAAGTTAAACCACTTCTTAAATAACCACATGCATGCCACATAGAAATCCATAAATTTAGATAGAAACCCATTTATGGAAAACCAACCACCACATTAAATCTATAATACATTTATAAGATTCAAACATTGATTAAACAAACAATTAGCTTTCAAACAACACTTAAACCACTTGAAAAGTTCCAAACATACCTTATTTAATATCAATGAAATGACTATTTTTTAAGAAATGTTCATACACAACAATGATTTAGAACCAAATAAACATTTCCAAACATATAAAATATATGAAAATCACAATTTTAATTATAAATTTTTTGAATAGTTCCAAAGAGTCATTCTACCAGGCACCTTGTGTGAAAACCCCATTTTTAAAACACAATATATCATTTTAGGCATAAAAATTAATTTATAAAATCAAAAAATGATTTTAAAAATCATTAAATATATAAAAAATCCAACTGATCCATTTAACAAACACATAGAGTGCACTGTTCTGAAAAAATATTATACTAATTATAAAATAAGGCATTAATCTTCATTTCCTCACTAAGAACCCTAATTCAAAGATCACAATTTCATGTATATATATTATTGTGGGTTCGAAAAGAATGAAATGAATGAAATATAAAATTTAAAGAAAATGTTAAATGGGGTCTTACATTAGGGTCAAATTAATTTAATACCCAACACTTGACAGAATTAGCGGTGACCACTCCACCCAGCCCCACATATAGACATACATAATTTCATACAAACACACACACACACACACACACACATACCCTATCCAGATGCACGTGTTCCCTACACCATGAGGGAATATGTACATGGGATATTTATATATATATATTCATTCCTGGGTGCATGCATCCATTTCCTAAAAAAAGTTCCATGTCCACTACAATAATTAGAAGGAACTCACAATCTCTGTGGAAACGCAAACACACTTAATGTAACATATGAGGATCTGGAAAATTAATTTGTTAAAGACCAATGCACCACAATATAACTACAAGGGACACATAAACACCTTATGATACTCAAATAATAAATTGAGAAACCAAAATGGTTTTAGGTGCTTACCCCAAATCAACGGTGGTGGAGAAAATTGACCTGAACCACATTTCCATCGGTGGTGGTTCCCAGAACACGAACCAATATGATGTGAGGAAGACATAATATAACATAAATCTTGAAGAAAATATATAAATAGAGTTACACCTTAGACTACAATTTCAGCTGAATAGTATTAGGAGACCGGAATACTGGAAAACGGACGAAAATGGAATGAAACAAGGGAAGAAGGTCTAGCCTTGTCAAATCAGATGAAAATCATAAAGAAAACAAGAAGTAAGATTGATCGAAGAGGGATCCGTGGGGTGGGGTTCATGCGCTACAGGCCAATGAGAAGGGATGTCCCAGGTTGGCTGGAGAGGAGGAATGGAGGACGGTTCCATCATGGGATAATGCATTCCGAATGGAAGAAGGGAGGATCCTTGAAAATGGAGGTGTGCTATGGGGGGAGGCATGTTTTGTAAGCCAGGAAGGGGTGGGGTTTTGTCGTGACGAAGGGGTGAGAGGGCATGCATAATTATATAATTATTTTTTTCTATCTTATATAAAACCCTACTAATTATATTATTTAATAAAAATAAAAATAATTATTATTATAATCATAATTATTATAATAGTAATAATAATAACATAACTTAATAATAAAAATAATAATAATATTTTCAATTTTTTAATAACAATACAACAACAATAATAATAATGTCAAGAATAATAATAATAATAATATTATTATTATTTTTACTAATAATACCTTTATAATATGATCATAGTTCAAAATGTAATATTTATATTATTTCCAATATTAATAATAACAATAAGAATAATAATAAAAGTTTTTTTATAAAAGTGAAAATTTTAATTTTAATAACACTAATTGTGAAAATAGTAATAATAGTCATCATTTTATACATATTAATAACTATGGTAATGATAATTTTAATGAAAATATTGATAATAAAGAACTTAATAACATAATTATTAATATTAATAGAGATAATAATAATATTAACCCAATTTATAATATTATCAATAACTTTATTCATATTTCATAATTTTATTTTTTTATATTAACACTCATTTTAACTTAATTTTATTATTCATTTATCATTTCAATTCATCTTGCATACCGATTAGTTCGTGCGGTGGCCATGGTGTAGTCGCATGGCCTTGAAACTATGCATTACCCATACGCTAGATGCCACCAAACCCAAACCAAGCATTTTTTTCAATAAAACTCGAAAAATTCAATAGGTACTCACCTAAACCCTGACAAGTGTGGGAACCATGGAAAAATAAACACCCATGTGTGAAAATTCTCCCCATCATAACACATTCATCCCTTGGAATGCCATAATAACGATTTACCCAAATATAGAAAATGATACTTCTTTGAGAATTAAGAATATTATTAGATAATAATAAATTAATATATCACAAAACAGCACTAATAAGAGAATGTATGACAAGATAAACTCTAGAGACCGAAATAGACTCCCCGCTAAGTGCCACCCGCCCACAAAATTTTAGACACCACTAGTTGATTTATCAAAAAAGGCAAAGAACATTAACGTTGGTAAATAAATCCCTAAAATATAAACACCTCAAACATACTAGTATAGTATTCATACCATCCACCAAAAAAAGAAACGAAAATCAATCCCCATCTTAGGAAACCCTTCATGACCTGTATAGTCTTACTCTAGTAAAACCACAGGGAATACACCAATACAATCCTTTTCCCCCAATTGAATCCCCACCAAAATAAACAAAAAAACATGAGATGGAACTAGCCTACTAAAAGGTGGTGGCCCAGGTGGAATCCCTACCATATCGATTATTCTAACACTATATTACCTTTGGTGTAGTTCTCCAAGACCCACTATGGGTCTCCAAAACATAATAAAAACAAAGTCAAACAAACTTGATGAATATTTAAATGGAGAAAAACCACCAACCCCCCCCCCCCCCCCCAACATAAGGGCAGGGTAGGTATGAGACCAAATAAGAGGGAATCAAGACTACTGTCGATAATGTTCCAATAAATAAACACCCTCGGAACAACCCAACCCCTGAAGCAATATATTCAGACAAACGAGACACACTAGGACCCTATTATAAAGGCATACACACAGACGCTTAACTATCTTCATATTCCACAATGAGGAAACAAATTAAACTAAGGAAATTAAGCACCACTTGGTTTCTCCTGACTATCTGCCTACTTCACATCAGGACCTATGGATAACATAATGATGGTTAAAGAAACTCCATCCTCATAGTCAAGTTTTTGGAATCCCCAAACAAAACATCTCCATCAAGTACCCCTAAAAACCACACCACATTTTGACCATACATTTATTATTTATGGGGGAACACTTTAGTAATGATTAGAAACCAATGACCCAACCGAATTGGACAATTAGCAAAAAAACATCACCACCATTCCAAATTCAACTATTCACCCTTTCAAAAGAGTACTTTTCAAAAGATTTATTAGATTTCGTTAAAACCTAAAACAATCCATAACGGGGAAACTTGTGTTGGTGGGTGACTCAGTAATGTGGTTGGCAGACATATTCTAATCATTACACCAATACAGAATGCAATATAGGGTAATTTTGTAGGCACCACATGGCTTTCCAGGCCCTATGAGATCCCAGAGGCCACTTTCCCGACTCATATTTCATTTTCTAATAACAAATAATACACAAGAACTAAAAGTCCATAAAATCACACACATACCATGGTAACCCATGAATTGGAACGCGTGAGGTTTCATGAAGATCTTATCAATCATACACTTAATGCCCCCACAATCTAACCCCTTCTAGTTTTACATCCAAAAATATTGATGGGTGCTCTAAAATATTGGTCCGATAAAGATTTGACCTGCTTCGATAACATATTTTCATAAACCAACCTATGATGACCTTGAACTAGTCACTCTATCTGGCCCATTATATGGTTCAAGAGGCATTCTCGATCCTCTCAGGCTAGCAAAATCTTCCATAGAAATAAAGTCAGTGCCAATGTGAATAATATCACCAAATATAAATAAACAAAAGTTTGGGAAATAATAAAAGGGCATCCCAAAAATAAATCAACAAAAAAAATCAAGAAGTATTTGAAAAATAAAACTAACAGAATATGATGAACAGTAACTCTCCACGTGACCCCACGAGTCACTCTCCAACACTAAGAATCAGTATCAACCAAGGCGATAAAAACTGATCCAAAACCACCACACTACTACAAATATGACCTTTATTAGTGCTAGGAAATAGCATTAATAGCACTAAAAAAGAATTGTTAATCGAGGAGAAGTTAAAGGGGGGTCCCTTTTATCAGCGATCAGAAAATTGATGAAAAAGGCACATTTTATCAGTGCTAAAAAAATCACTGAAAAACGACCCCTTTTATTAACTCTAAAAAAAGTGCTGATAAAAGTGGTCCTTTATCATCAATTTTTTTAACACTGATAAAAGTCATAAAATAAAAATAAAAATAAAATATTTATATAATATGGAGTGGGGGTTGAGCTTTTAATAATGCCGGACACCCCCCCCCCCTTATCAGTCCTAGGTGGACCCCTAGCCTAACAATCTCCCACGCTGCCCTTCCAACGCATCCCCCACATGCAGGGCACCTCCTTGCTTCCACCTGAACTCGAACCCACGACCTCCCCCCTTTCAAGCCTGCACCTTTACCACTAATCCATTCCATTTTTTTCATTATTTATTTATATATATCTATTTATTTATATTTATTTATTTATATTTATTTGTATATTAATATAGGTTCATAATAATATAAATATTTTTAGTTATATTAATACATATATATTTATTCATATATTAGTATATATATTTATTCATATATTAATTTATATTTATTTATATATATATATATTTTATGTTATAATTTTTTATCTATATATATATTTGTATATTAATATATATTTATAAGATTAGTTTTAAATATATTTATAAAAGTAGTTTTTTATGTCTGTTTATAAATAAATAAATAATTACATACATACATATATACAACACACACACACACAGACACCCACTCACACATGTATATATATTTATGAATAAATACATATATATATATATATGTATGTATTTGAAAATCAATAGAATGTTAAAACAACTATAACTTCTAATCCAGAAGCCCATTTCAACTCCACAACCAGTAAAATTGTAGAAAATGATACAATATTTTATATGATATGTGGTACAGACCTAAAAGACATCCTGTTTAGAAGTTATATCTATTTTAATGTTTACAAATTGGGGTATCCGGACTAAAAACTCAGTTTTGGAGGCCTTTTGGGCCTCTCTTAGACACAAAAATGTGACAAAAGCTTCCCTTCGGTCACTAGCTGGTAGAGCTCATTATAGGATTCAGTTTGATATGTTGTAGAGATCAAAAGGACTCCCAGATCAAAATTTATGGTCATTTGATATTTGAGTTACATTTTCACCTTATTTTAGATCTTTTTTTTGAATTTTTGTGTCTCCCAATTGTTATTAAATGATTATTAAACGATGATAATTAGAAAATTATTAATTAATAAAATTTTATAAAATATTTTGATAATATTTTATCTATATTTATTATATATTAAATTTAATAGTCTATTTACACTTATATAAATCATAATTAAAATATATATATTATATTTATATCAATATATAAATACTCATTTAACAATAAATTTTTTTCATTATTTTTGTTGAAACATAAAATTTATCAGTGCTAGGAAAAAGCGCTGATAAATCCCCCCTTTATCAGTGCTACTAAAAAAAGAACTGATAAAGGGGTGGGGCTTTATCAGTGCCCAATAAATGCGCGGATAAAGGGTGGGACTTTATCTGTTCATTTGTTTTAGTTCTGATAAAGACCCCCCTTTATCAATGCTTTTCTTAGCCCTGATAAAGGGTGGCCCTGTGGAAACCTAGATTTGTGGTAGTGACAGCGGAACCTATAACATGGAAAACACTATTGGTATGAGTATTAAACCCTAGTAGGTAGGCCCGACTAACTCAATTCCTAAAACACAATATTTACATAAGGAAACATTGATATAATTTTTTGAACTAAAAAATATAAACATAATTTTTCCACATTTTTCATTTAAAAAAATTATAATTCATTTCCCTCATGATTTCCAAATAAGTCAGATGAAATGGGTGGGGGGAACTATATAATAAGAATTCATCATTCATAAAAGTGAAATAATGGTAAAATTGCAGGTTCATTCAAAACATTTTTAATAGAAACCTTTTAAGATAACTCCAAGCACTAACCATTTCATATAAAATCACCAAAACCAAATAAAGGGGATATAATATTACTCAAGAGGGAAATGGAACTATCTATACTAGTATTAATGGAACACGGGAAGGCCTAGGAACTCATAGGATAACAAGAATGAACTAATACATGAGACCCCATCCCCGATATAATTTCACACATGATGAAATCAAGACGCCCAAACACCCTACCACTGTAACATAGGATATATCAAAAGGCCCAACCCCACAACAATAACCATTATATATCCACCTACTATAGGACAGTGGAGAGTACATAAACTATTAGTGCAACAATCATTCTCAATGATCCTTGTAGCTATTCAAGGTTATGATATTATGATCGTAAATGGGTGTTCCAAATGAGATCAAGAAACAATCCATATACATACACATGTCACCCAAACAAGAACTACCATGTCCACCGTGAAGAGTAATCAATTTACTTTAAAAAATTAGCACTCAAGTGACATCCCAAATAGCAGGAAACTCTCATCTTATTTTTTATTGATAAGGAAAGGGACCCATTTCAAGGAGGGTTTTCTAAAAAACCATTTCAATAGAGCCAACTGGGACTCAAATAATTTTTAATAGATAAACCACATGTTAATGAATGAAACAAACCCCTATTATGAATGATAAAATCATACTTATAAACACATTTAATGAATATTTTCCAACACTTTAAATCCATAATACATATATAAGATTAAACCAAGAAATAAATACACTCATAGCTTGCACACCAATTCTAAAACACTTGAAATGTGCCAAATGGGCCTTACATAATTTATTAAAAATAATCCATTGTACAAAAATGGCCATAAAAAACCATTTCAGAACCAAAAACACATTTGGAACCCCATTCAATTAATTAAATCCACCATTTTGATTCTAAAACATTTTTACAAGGGCCGAATATGCATTCAACAAAGAACTACGTGTGAAAAACACATTTTGGAAACAAAGTCTATCATTTTTGACATCAAAAATACATTTCTAAAATGAAAACATGATTCTAAAAATCATAAACTATATGATAAATCCAACTAGTCCCTTAAACAAACATATATTGTTCACTAATCTTCAAAAAAATATTGTTATTACAAAACAAGGCATAAAACACCATTTTCACCCTAAAAACTAATCTGAATATAAAATATTTATTTTCATAAATTATAGATCGTTATAAAAGTAAGAAATAAATGAAATGTGAAATATGAAGACAATGTGAAATTGGGTCCTACCTTACAGTGGAATTAATTTAATACATAGAACTTAACATAATTTGCGGTAACCACTCACACCCATTCCCACAAATGGATGTACATACCTTCATATATATAGACACAAACACATTTATCACTTAACCCAATGAACGTGTTCCCAACACCATGTAGGAACACGTACATGGGAAAATATATATATATATATATATACATTCATAACAAAGAAGATGTGTTGTCCTAAAAAATTTTCCAAGCCTACTAAAATAATAATCAGGGACTCAAAATCACCACAGCAAAGCTAACACAGTTAATGTAACATACAATGAACTCCCAAATTAATGAAATAAGGACCAAAATTCCATAAAATAATTACTAGGGATTCATAAACACCTTAAGAAACTCAAATTTGAGTTGGGAAAGAAACATTGTTGTTAGGATCATACCCTAAATCATAGGTAGTGGAGCGAATTGACCAAAAACAACTACCCATCAGCGGTAGATCCTAGGACATAGACCTAAAAGACTCGAGTAAGCCTTTGTATAACATAAATTCTAAAGACTCCCATAAAACCATGTAACCCAATTGACTAGTGTTTTATATGAATGGTATTGGGTGGTGGGGAGAACAAAAAATGACACAAATGTAATAAAACTAGGGAAGAAGGGAATACCTCATCAAATCAAATGATAACAATGATGAAACCTGGGAGGAAGATGGATCGGAGAGGGAGACGCATGGGGGTCGCACAGTTCAGGATGAAGAGACGAATGGTTTTGGTTCGGTTGTAGAAGAAGGAGGGGGGAAACACGAGCATAGGTCAATTCAGGATAGTTGTGGAACTTCCAGATCTCCTGGGAAGGACTTTGGGTCAAGGGAGTTGAAAATAATGTAAATAAAAATATATATCACTTCTGGGATATCCATTTAAAAAATCATAGTCGGGGTATTTCATGACATGTTATAAAATCATTGGTCATGAAATATATAATATCTATAACTTCTAATAAAATTATTGCCTCTAATTTAAAACCATCAATTAAATAACTCACAACGTGTAAAGGAAAATCACAACATGTAAGTTGCATAGCATGAAGCCCTGCACAACATGCCTCCAAAAATCCATACAGATAGTGTAACCAAGCTACATAGTGTGTAACCTTACTACACCCTATAAAATAACTTTTTAAATCATAAAAACCAAAAAATATATGAAAACCCCAATACAAGTATCCTCTATATTCTTTATTAACCCTAAACAGACAACAAAAATAATAAATCATGAAAAGGTTAATGATGTACCATCCAGATTGGTAATGGTATGGTATGCCTTCCTAACTACAAAAACCATTTTTCATCAAAAAGACAATGAAGAAGCTTTCATTCCAAAATAATGAGTCCACTACTCAATCATCAGTGCCTCACATTCCCAAATCTTCTGATTATTATAATTATGCTAATATAACACACAAACCAAAGCTATAATCCTTTAATAGAGTACCTTAGTATTTGAATGAACTATACTAACTAGTTTCTCATTCAAAGATAAATCAGGTTCTATCTATTGATCACTCCATCTCAAAATGTGAGATGGATTAAATTAGAACTTTTTCAACTACGAGACATGGAAAAAAATTTGTATTTATTTATTCTATGACTGATGTGATAAATGGAATTCAATATTAACCACATCTTCAACAACCTTGAAAGGTCCCAAAAAACGAGGGAATTCTTTCCATGCCTCTCCAAGACGTCCATGACCCATTAATTGTGAATCATTCAATAACTCATAGTCTTCTACTGGGAACTCTAATGGATTATGTTGATAATCAACATAAGACTTATATTAGCTTTGTGATGTCAACATTCACTTAAGAATGAACTAAATATTCACTTTTACCTCCTGCAATAATCTTGGTACATCAAATGATCTTTCACCAATCTATGACCAACCAAATTAGGATTTACAAGGATGACCATAAAAGTCCACAAAAGGATCTATTATTAACGAGTACTGGTAACTGTTTTTATAGGAAAAATCAACCATTTCCTATTGAACATCACATGCCCCATTGATGTCGAAAACACATGCATGAAGAAAATCCTCATGAATTTATATATATCTCTATGTCTGGCCGTCTAACTATTGATGGAAGGCTGTGATCAAACATACCTGTTATCCTTGTGGATTTTGAAGGCCTCTCCAGAAGAAGGATGTGAACTGGGGATCTCTATTTGAGTCAATAATAGATGGAACTATGTGCAAACGAACAATATCATCAATGTAAATATTTCACATCACATCAACTTTGGTTTTATCATAAATGTGTATGAAGTGAGCCAACATGATCGACCTACCGATCCCAAAACATATCACATTATTCTTTTTTTTGTATGAAGAAACCCAACCAAAAAGTATGTAAAGATTTCGTCCCACTTCCATGCAGGGACTGGAAAAGGATTTTTTAAACTAGATGGTTTCTGATGCCAATCCTTCACCTGCTAGCATGTTCCACAATGCAAGACAATATTATCAATGCCCAATCTCATACCATGTCACCAAATTTTCGGCCACATTCCATAGAACATATTAGTTGTTCTTGGGTTCACAACCCACTAGGAATTATAACCCCCCCCCCATTACATCATTCCTTGATTGTAATGGTATAATGAAGAGACTATGATATCATAGGACATCCAATTTTGAGAATGACGACTAGGAAAATATTTCCCCACCATAAATGGAGACTCTAATTCTTTGTAATTAATCATCAAACATTGTATCTTGAAAAATCAACTCAAGAAGAATGGATGCTAACTAAACATTGGATATAAAAACAACAACCCCTTTCTCCTAAACTCTAATATGAAACTATTCAAAGAGATCCATCAAATTCCACTATTTTGATGATTCATTCCCATCCTAGGTTGATATTATCATACTCAATACATTTGTAACAACATTCCATCTTTCCAGGGATTATGCGATGACAAATTCAAATGATTATAGAAAATTTACCATATTCTATTCATTGAGATTCAAATATTTTTTAGAGAAGATATAACTCAATATTTTACCTTAAGAATACATAGTAATCCTTTTTATATAAAGGTAATGCAGCCAAAACATAAGCACTTGCATCACATTTTCATGTTCAAGGTGATGAGTTGGATAATTTTTCTAATGTCACTTAAGATGACAAGATCCATGAGGAACTAAATGATCATCCTACAGAAGAATGTAGACCAAGCATGGACCTGATGAAAAGAAAGACCATATATCCCTTCCTAGCTTCTGGAAGAGTCAAAACCGGTGCCATTGTAAATGGATGTTTCAATTCAAAAAAAATGCTGACGTTTATTATTCCTATCAAACTTCACCCCCTTCCAAGTCAGAGAAGTCATTAGAGAAACCATCTTTTATAATCCGTAAATGAATAGACGATGGTATCCAACTATGATCAAGAATCCCTAAATCTCATAGACATTATGTGGATTTTCCCATGTTTTAATAGACTTTACCATCTTACTATCAACTAATATTCTTTGTTAAGACACCACATATCCCTATAATTTTTTTCCAAAATCCAGAAATCACACTTAGAATAAATTTACAAATGTTTATGAATTATTATTAGATGTCGAACTATCCTCAGATGATGCAAATGGTCTTCCTTAATCATGGAGTAGATGACGATTTTTTCCTCAAATATTACTACAAAAGTATCTATATACTCATGGAAATACCTATTTATTAGAACCATGAAATCTATGAGAACATTTTTCGGACAGAAGGAAAAACAATGTACTGATAATGGTCATACCTACTTAGAAAGGTGGTTTTATAAATTTCAAATTATTGTATCCTCAAATAATGGAAACCATATCAATTTTCAATCACTGAAAACCACATCTAGCATTTAGTCTTATTAAAAAATAATAAACTTGTGGAAACATATACATTTCTTTATCGTAACATGATTCAATTTATGGTAGTCAACACATACATGAATTGAATCATCTTCTCTCTTAGTGAAATGAATTGTTTCCACCCAGGGCGACCCAATCATGAATATAATGCGTTTCTCAAGAAGATTTCCAATTCGGAATTCAACTCTTTCATTTTAGAAGTATCCATTTGGTAAGAAGTATTTTAAGCTAGTTGGGAAATTGGAATTCAAAAAATGGAAAACTAAACCTCCCTTATCAGTTGATAAATAGATAATTCAAAAAGAAAAATGTTCAGAAACTCAATGAAAACTGGAGAGAGATCACCGCTCAAATATTCCTACTCCAAGTGAAAAGAAAAAATGATATTACATTCTCTAGATCCGTATAAGAAGGCCTATATCTACTCGAAATTGGGTCCCATTATCTTTTAAATATAAGATGCACACCACTGGGTGTAGTAATGTAGACTAGTTAATGATAAAAATCATTCTGGGATTTATTGGAAATGAGTCAATCCAATCTGAAAATGACATCAATAGGTTTCATGTTGAGAACCAGAAACTACAAGAATGCTCGTCATGTGATATAGGGAAGATATAACTAGTACTATAGAGATCCTAGTTATTCATTATTCCAAGAGGTGTAGTAATATCCATTGAAAAAGATAAAATATCCATTTTAATATTATGAAAATTATAAATATGACATGAATTAAATAGATTAGAATCACCAATATCGAATATATTAGTCATTAAGGATGATTCTATAATAATGGTACGTATCAGAGATGATGGACCCATGTCTTCATCTTCTAGAGACTCTTCCACTTCTTGAAGTAGCTTCATTCATGATGTGCATTGTTGTAAACCTTTTATAATTGTATAATATGATTCACCCATATTTCTAGGAATATTTGATAATCCTATTCCTCTATGTGGAGTATAATAATTATAGAAGAATATCTATATGTGACTTGATATTATGAAAGAGATATAGATCATGGGTGCTTTATTGAACACCATATTTGAATGTATTTGTTTTCCACACTGATATCAAATGATTGTAATTCAACCTGGTTCTATAGGAGGTCTGTAATGAATCTTTAATCAGGAACATCTACAATAATAATCACAGATCTATTTTCCATTGAAGTAACGAACTGTAACACTGGGGTAAAAAGGTTCTCCCATCCACCCTTACTTCCCAGAAAATTTATTATCTACGATCATTTCCCTTTCAAGTATGTTATCATAATTGGAAATATTAAAAAAACAAAACCAATGAGCAAATAGCTGATCGAAGTTCCGACTCAAATCGTAAATCCTTCATATTACTATTAGATAAAATATCAGGATGATACTACACATGATCTATAATGTGATTTGATTACCCAGTCACGGTTCTATCTGTCTCTCCATTGTTGAGAAACTCTATAGCCTTGTTCGGCACAATTGACTCTTGATATAACTGATCGATTGAAATAACATTGATGTATTTCAATTATAAGACCTCATATTTATTTTTATTTACCATTATGTTCCATCATCTTCTGCTTGGTCCTTCCAGAATGAATGCATAACACTTTACCATGATCTTATCTATGGTCTCCATGAACTCAAATAGACATTCTATCATTCCCAACCATTCCTCATCATATTTAGTATTCATGGATCCCTTGAATACTAGTGTATTTTTGGGAGGGAACTCTTCATAATTATTTTTATGAATATCCACCTGAGTATCAATAGCCAGAGCCTAAAAGGGGACTGGAGGTGGTGTCTTCCCAAGATCATAGATTATACACATGATGACCTCAAACAAATTTAGTTGCACTAGAGTATTCACTCGCTTTGGATCCTCAATAGATCCCTACAGGATATAATATTCATGTCTTATAGGATTCATGATTCTACACAAAATTAGAATATAAAAAAGAAGGTAGAAGATAATGGACAAGTATAGTAATAAGTGAGACAATGTCCCTACCTAAAGAACAAAATGATTTGGATTTCACTCTGTCGATGCGAAAATATGGAAAAGAATAGAACTAATCTATAATACATCTTTCCCTAACCATGTGTGGAAACATAACGCTAGTTTTGGTTTGGGTTGGATAAGAACTCAATTGCAACTACCTCTTATGTCCCTATAATATTTTACCAATTCATACTGACTTCAAAGAAAAAGCTCTACAACCTCATCAGATACCACTTTGTTATGAACCAACACAGGTAGAATGAATTCCATGAAACTGAACATGATTTAACATATCCCAAATGGTATTCTCAATCCCCACAAGATGATGAATATAACATGTAATCATAAAACATGAAAGTTAGAATGAATTTCTGACAAAACATTGGGGAAGAAAAAGAAACAAAACAACATGCATAATAAAGGAATCTCCACCATGAGAAATTTATTAGAATAAAACAAGGAATAAAATCCCAATGTACTAAAACTCATGTACCAAAATAGGAAAATATCCCATGTCCCTAATAACACAACTCAATAAGTACAAAGTTCAATAACTAGATCAACCTCTATGAGTTCTATTTCCCTTGGTCTAACCTAGATGAAGAAAGTCTACAAACATCCAAAATAAAAATTTGGCTATGAGTTAAACCCCTCTGTAGTGTCTCACTAGAAATAACATAATAGAATCCAACTAATGATTAACCAAAGGAACACATTCAATTTTAAAACGAACTTATTTTGGAATTTCAAATAATTCTTTATCAGATCATGCTATACAATTCAAATGATGAAAAATACTCTAAAAAGTCTTTATAAGTTATTGAATATTTCTAAAATAATGTATTGATAAAAACATTTCTATAAAATATTCTATAAAAATTTATATTACATTTATATATGTTTCAAATAATTAGTATACATTTTTATCTCAAATTTAATCAACTAGTTGAAATCATGGTCATCTATAAAATATATACAATAGTGATTCCTAATATAGGGCTCCACACACACTATATTATATCAGCAATATGTATATAGACACATCCTCTTGGAACTAACAAATTGATGCTTTTCATAATCTTACTGGGGATGTAACCCATTGCATGTATGTTTTAGAATGTTGTAATACCATAGGGTGTCCAAATAACTCACCAACTACGTAAGTCATGCATGTTCTCTTATGAAATCAATGATGGTATATTTATTTTAATACAACATATTTACAATTAAAATCCAACCATACAGTTTGATAATTATTTTACAATTAAAACAAAAAGGGGTTTTAATAAAAAAATATTCCTCTTTAACAAGATACACCCACTATGTTTCTATAAAAAAGTTGTTAATCCATTTTCAAAATTTTGAAATACATTTAAAACCAATTCCATTTATTTTTTCAATTAATAGCCAAAATTAAATTCTATAATTAAATTGAAATTGTTTTTATTAATTTAAATCAACTAACGTTTATGAAAAACCTCAATCTAATGGAATTAGGGGGATTTTTCATGTTTTATGCAATAAGAATTTCTAAACTACCAATTCACTAGAAGTAGATTTCTAATAAATCAATTGACATAATTTTGGGGAAATTTAATTTAGATTGACCATTGAAATAAATCTATAAATTCAGGGTTTTAAAATTAGGCAAATTAGGATGAAACCACGTGCCCTTTACTAGAATACCTCATTAGAAACAACACTGATTAACAAGAATAAAAGTGAATAAGACCTGGAAACTCAACCAAGAAACGAGATACAATAACATAGTGTGTAGATACATCAATTTTTGTATGATCTACAGAAATACCAAAGGAGGAAAAAAATAGAACGGTGAATATCATAGGAGAGTTCTTATTCATAATAAACACAATAGTTGAAAGGATGATGGAACACCAAAAATGGATATTAAGGGGCTGGAGAGCCACAAATCACTTGATAATGGATTTTGGTTGAGGGAGTTGAAAAAACAGTGGAGGTGAAATGAGATATCTATTTTGATTCCCAATTAAAAAAATAAAATCATTGTATTTCATGACGTGTAATAGAATTTAATGTCAAAAAATATGTAATATCTAAAACCCTGAAAAAAATATATTGACTAGAAATAAAAACCAACCGTTAAATAACTCATGGTGTGTAATGGATAGTCACGATGTGAAACCTTCTCAGAGTGAATCCTTTAATGACTATCGTCTAGAAATCTATACACAATATGTAACATAGTTACATAGCGTTTAAACCTCCTATAACGTGCATAAAAAGATTTTTTAAGTTATGAATCCAACAAGTCCCTTACCTAACCATTATAGTTATCCACCCCATCCATTCTCACCACTACGCAGTCAAGGAAATGAATAAAACACAAATATGTTGATATAATACCATTCATGCTGGTATTGGGATGTTACATGTTTCTTGTCCATAAGTTGATACAGAGGCCTAATTTCAAGTGATAACTTAATGAGTGAACTCGTTTCTACTTAAACATTTTTAAAAAATTACAAATTGAATTTAATTAAAAAAAATTCCTTGTCTTATTCATGTGTTATGATTTAATTACATATGATCTTAATTCTCTTATGATCTATATCTTATAAACATTCAATAATTATTATGATCACTAATACGTAGGGTATGATCTTCAAACATTATGCTCAAGTTCTGTACCGTTTTGTTAATGTTATTTTTATGTTATTTATGTTATTTAATCTTATTGTGAATCTGATCTCTCCCCTATATTATTATTCTTATCCTAGGATATTAATAAAGGATTTAGGTTGACCAACAAAATGTGGTTATCGAGATAGGATATATAGATGATCATTCACTTGGATAGATGGTTTTGTTCCCATGTTCCCCAAGAAACTAAAATATTATTTCTCCCTCACATGTATTTTAGTAATGTAATGAATATTTATCAAAAATGTTTTAATATCCTTGAGTTTTAATATATTTTTTTCTATAATATCATTTATTTCCCATTCTTTTATTATAAAACTGAAATAGAAGTATAGTTCATGCATATGTAAGGCCTACCATCTCCATGAACGATGCACTTCATTTCAAACCTCCAAATATAAAAATAATACTATAAATATTTATATATTGATTATATGTGATAATTAATCCATGTTTTAAATTTTATAAATTATGAAAGCACTATTTATTTAATTATAGAAACAAATAAAATGTTAAAACTTACTCGAGATAACCAAGTAATTAACACTAGAAACAGTGAAATTAAAGAAAGAGTGTTCACAAATGATAACAAATTATTATAAGAAATTAATATATGATATAATAATAATGGTTTGGGTTCATGTATTAATTAGTAACATATTTTATATAACTATATAGAGTGATAAAAACCACATAAAAAATGGATGGTTAAGGTTTCTGATTTCATCCTAATTTACATTCTTTTGAGAGTTATTTTGTTATGTACCAAGTTTCATTTATATGGAGTATATAATACATTATTCAGGCTATATCATGATTAATCATATTATAAATATATTATAAGTTAAATTTATTTTCATGATTTTCTAGATATTATGATTCAATTGTTTTAATGCGGTATGGGACACTTTGGAATGTTTAAATATTATTCTCTTAAATAATGTTCTTAAATGTTATCTCCATGATAGCAATTATATTTGTGATAGTTAAAGTTATCTTGAAATAATAACTATATTATAAACATTTTACACTGTAAATTTATTTGAATAATATTATTCTCATACAATGTATATTCATATTTCCTAATCCATAAACCATTATACATATTTTGTCTAATTTTACATAGATTTGATTATTTTTAGGATATATTGATATTATCTATTATATACTAATTATTGATATTTGATAGGAAATATTATTCAATTTTATTATTCAATATGAGGAATTATTTCGAATATAAATGAATGGTGGATCACGAACATTATATGTCTCCTAGATGCATTGACTGGTTCTCATGAGACAAACAAGTAGGGAAAATTAAACAGAATTCTATCCGTAATTTTAAACCATCTTTTGAAATGTCTTGATGAGATAGGATTTATTATTCCATTTATATGAATTCCATCATGAATTACCTCATTTTTTCATATATTATCCCTCCTTGATATTGTCATTGACATATCTATGGATTCCTTTCATTACAATCCATTTATTAGGTGGAATGTATTTCTGTTTCTTACCTTTCAATATAGAATTTGGCTTATTTTTTTATTTTAATGGAATTTGTTACCAGTTATTTACCATTATATATCAATTTATTATAATTGAGTCATTATTTATTACAAATTAATTAGACTTCTATGTATGTTAGATCACCCTTATTATGTTTAATTTATATATGCTTTAAAGAATAACTATTTGATTAAGCTTTCAAGGACATAATTTAGTTCATTTTATTGTTTATAATGTTTTTAATTTCGAAATCCTAATATATTATGGGTATCATAGATGTAATCTGGTTTTTAAGACTGCTAAATTGACCCGTCATTCGAGGTTTTATTCTTTGTAATAATTACAATGTAATAAAATAATGTGTCAGCTTTAGGCTTTTGGGTTTGGGTCATTACACCTTAGGATTGATTTCAATTCGAAATTGAATGACAAATATTATCAATATTTTTGACGTTTTTACTTTTAAAACCTATACTTATGTCCCACCTATGGGATGAATATTAATCTAAATTCTACCAATTATTTTATTGGAAAATAGAAAATGGATTCCATAATTTCAATCAACATAATTTATACTGTCAAATAAGACCATCATTGTTTTTTACCAATAATATTAGTGAAACTAATTTAAATTACATATCTTTATTATGTTAAAATTAAGCTTAATAAATGATTGAACCATTAAATTAAGGGACTAAATGACCATGAAAATTTTCCAGCACCCATTAGCTACTCATAATTCTGCAATTCACCTTCAATTTTTTTTAAGTTTTTGAGGATGTTTTTTCTAAAAACATGGGTACACGTAACTTCTGTTCAAAAATAACCTGTGATTCATTTTTCTCCCTTATAAAAGGCAAAAACCTCTCCCCATTTCTCATAAATCACAAAAAATAATATTTTCAACTTGTATCTTCCCATATAGCTTACAAACAACCGTCATATTTTGCATGAATCCTCTATTTTTGTAGAATGCCTTCCAAGAAAACCTTTTGGCATAAACCAAAAGTAGCTACCTGATTAATATGTAACCTCTTCTCTTAATATATTTTGTTTTATTTCCATTTGACACCCTCTAATATATATTTATTCTAGGATCATGTAACAAAACTAGTATCTTGAATTTATTGAGATGTTTTTATGCTATGGGTTCTACCTACACTTCGACACACCTCCATATATTGGGTAACAAAAATATTTTTTTTGTTGAGTGTGAACTTTTACTTTATGAAATGATGATTGTTCATTTTTACATTACCACCAATAATAGATGACATTATTATGGAAACTGTATTTTTACATGACATAAATGATATTTCTAATTTATTTATAGTTAATTAATATTAATTTATAAAAATATATTTTCTTCATCTAGATTAAATACGATAATTTTCATTTAGGAGTTGTGGACTACCACCCCTTAGAGTGATAGGACTCATTCATAAAATTAATGGAATATATAAAATATGATTTTAAAAACCTATGTAACCTATATAACAATTTTATGAAAATGGAATTAAAATATATAAATGTATAATTTATTTTACTTTATTTTTATACAAAATTTAAATAATGTAGCTTCTATGTTTACGTTTGGCCAACTGTCTCCATGAACGATGCACACCATTTCTAATCTAAAAATATTATAGAACACTAATATATATATATATATTGTATTTATTTTATAATTAATTAATAGTTTACATTAATTATATTAGGAGATTCTGATCTAATTTATATGAACTAAAATTCCATGTCAATATAAACATGATAAAACAAGTCGATTAACACTCGTAATTGTCAAAATTATGAAATATTTTTAACCAAAGGGTATGAAGATACATTAATAAGTTAATATATGGTATTATAAAAACGATTATAGTTATTATAATAGTTAATAATTTTTTTAAACAACTATATATGAGGCTAAAGATCATATAATGAAAATGATGGAAATAGTAATATAATTTTGTCTCAAATTATATTATATAAAAAACATATTTGTTATTATGCACCAATTAACTTTTACTTGGTGTGTATACTACCATTTTCATGTAATAGCATGAATCCACTTATTATCATGATATTGTAAGTTTTATTTAATGTCATACATTCTAGATATTTTGATTCAAAATTTTCAAAGTTCTATGGGACACTTTGGAATGTTAAAAGTTTATTATCCCTAAAGAATATTCTTTCTGATAAAAATATTAATGTCACTTATATTTTTGATAAATTTTAATTGAATATATATATTTTTATAAAATTTATGTTATTATTTCTTAAATGCAATATCATTTCCTATAGTGCGATTACATTGAATGTTATTTGATTAACTAGAAAATTATTGATTAATCTATATATATTTTATAAAATAGATATATTATCAGGACTATTTTATAATGATAAAATTGATTATCTAACTTGAGTAATGTTTTTACATGCAATGGTGGGTGTATCCCATACATTATATAGATATTTGATGCAACTACACATTCGCATGAGATGATTATGTTAGCCAAATTAAATAATATTTTCTTGTTGTATTAAACTATCATGAGGATGGATATTAATTGTATAGGTCATCATGTGCCTATCAAATAATGTATAATAATTAATAATTTACATCATATATATTTTAGTAATTAATAAATCATAAATATTAGTTCTTACATATCAACAGATACATTTCATTTATATCCATTGATTTAATTTCATGCGTATCAGTTTTTTACCTTTCCATATTGAATTTTTCATATATAGTTATTAGAATAGAATGTTTTATTATTTATATTCCTTTTGAATTTAATTTATTCCTATTTTTTCATTATTTATTTTTTGATACTTATCCTTATTGAAAATTTGTGCTCATAAATTTTATTTCTTTCTAGATAAATTGAAGAAGAAATATTTAAAAATGAATTCATGGATGCAGTTTATTAGAATAATTATATATCATGTTTTATTTTGATTTCCAAATTTTTTATGGGTATAACGTATGTAATTATTCTTTCCAAGACTTATAAATAAATAATTTTTTTTGGGATTTTTCCTTTCTAATAATTCCAATGTAAAAAAATAATTCACTGTTTCAGGGTTTCTAGTGGTAGTGCTTTACATTTTTGAATAGAAATTTATATGTTTTGAAATTAAAGAAATATGATATATGAATATAAAGTATATGATTTCACTTATGAATTATAAAAAATATATTTAATTTTACTAAGGAACTAGAAATAATATTTATTGGAAAGATGATATTTTTTATGATAATTTAACCCTTAATGTGTTTCTGATGTTGTGAATATTTTTTTTATCTTGGACAAAGAATAAATTATTTATAAAATAAAATGGATTGTACTAATTACCCATGAACTATTTTTTAAAAAAATATGGTCCATGTTGTATTTTTTGATGTATATAAAAAATTTTGGATCTAAAGATTATTTACAATAATATTTTAAATATGAAAGAATCTAGATTTTCAATAAGAATTTACTGTAATTCATGATATTACCATGTTTTAAGAGAATCTATGAATAATTTATTCACATGTTTGGTATGTTAAAATTTACATATAATTTATAATATTTAGGGGACCAATTGTGAAATGATTTTGAAAAATTTAGTGACCTTTTTTATAATGTCATTATACTTTCACATTTTTGAATGGTTATATGGTCATCAATTTATATAATAGATTATGAAAAACATCATATTAGGTTTTAGAGACTAAATTATTATCTCTCCTTATAAAGATGTGTGAATATTAGATAATACGTGCTAACTAGTTTTTTGTGATAAAGACAGTTGGTATGACAATTCATTCAATTTATGGATCTCATTATCTAAAATTGTTTAATTAGTGAAAAATTCATCATCATTTATTGGAATTAGAAACAAATTGTAAATTGATAACGGAAAAAACAAGTGATATAGTTCTGAAATTAAGTAGGTATATCATTAAAAGTGAATTAATCAACATTAGAAAAATGGACTTGAAATAAAATGCCGTCACATTATCTTATTTTTTTATGATATCAGTGACATTATTCAAGCGTCATTGTTTAATGGAATTAGAATCATTATATTTCTCCAAACAATGATCTCTAACTCTATGCATCAACACAAAATAGTTATACGTCTCTTCCTTGTTCATATTATAACTTTTCACCTATGTTATTTTATATGGAAATCTAGTTATGAGTTACACTGGTTAGACGTTATGTTTCTATCATTCCACTTTAAAAGGATGTTTCAATGTTCATTTTAAATTTATTGTTTATTAGAAGGAAAATATAATCGTTTGGTACCTTTATAACCAATATTAAATTTTGGGGAAAATTCATTTGGTGGGGGGGTTGAATATAACAACATGATATATTGTGAAATTGTTTTTTCGAAATTAATTTATCAATTTCAATATTCTACATTTCACACAACAACAAATGTAGATTGTGTTAAATGAAATAACTTATTTGGCATGTGTTTCACTAAAAACAATGCTTTGAGTTCACTACACAAACCACTTATATCTTCATTCAGTATATGAAACACAATATTTGTCTTTTATTAAACACAATTCTATGTTTCTTTAATATCTTGTGTAACATTCAAGGCTTAGTTTTAAAAAAATACAATGTAATGTTAATATTTTTATAAAAATATTATTATATTTACCACCTAGCCACATGAATGAAGTTTAAAAATTAGATTAAATAAATTTTGAAAATAATATTTACACATGTATAAAAAGTTAATATTTTTTACTATTTATTTTTTAATTAATGTAGGAACAATCTGAAAATAGATAAGTTATTTTTCAAATAAAAATATTTTTCAAGGTATTTGCAAAAGTTTACCTTAATAAATTTATAAAACCATAGTGGATGAATATTTCTAATAATATATATATATAATATTCAATAAATTTTTTTGACACTCATATGATAGATTTTATTGATATAACATAATAATAAATCCAATTACAGGAATAAAAATATGTATTTAACCAAAATGTAATTTTACCTCATTTTAATATAGTACCACTTATAAATATAAATTTTTTACCCTTTATTAATTTCTATTTAACAAATAAAAATTAATTTTCTCATGTTTAATATGATAATGTACTTAATGTGAAATTTTTGTAATTTTATGAAAGGATTTATTTTTTGGTGAATTATGAAAACCTATGATTGTTAATTGAAAATAAATTACTCATATAATTTATTTATGCCATTAAATTATATTTCAAAATTATTCAATTTATATTTAGATTAAAAAAATCTATTAACACAATTTTGTTCATTGGAATCATTTTCATAATGAAATTGGGTAAAAAAATCAAAGTTTTGAACTTTTTTACATTAAAACCTCATTTTTTTGTCCAATCGATTTTATTAATCTTAATTTACTTATGAATATTATATGATTATAATCTATAATAATGGATTCCATATTTTTAGTTATATTTTTTATAATTTATAATATGGTCAACATAAATTTTTACAAAAATTAATAGTAAAATTAAATAAAAATTAATTAAAATGATTATGGAAAGAATGAGTTCCTTTAGTTTGAAAATGATTACTTAAAGTGGAAAAATAAATTTCAAAAAATTTTATAATGAACATTTATGGACATATATAGACCATATACTCCATTTTAAATAAAATGGACCATTATTGGATGCACATGATATAAGGGAGACCTCTTACTAGTGTTTCTCATTTTATATTTACTAGAATGCCACTCCTCCACTATAAAAGGTCACTAGACCCCCCTAACTTCTTCACAAATATCATGACCTTAGGATAATATAAAATATACCCAAATAATATTATTAAATCCCTCATGTACACTAGGAATCCAAACATTGCAAGAAACCAATCCATTTATGTCCTTCAGTGCAATCAAAAAGAATTACCCAATGAAGATGCAATGATCGTCAATGATATCATCTGTTTTAATTATTTTCCAAAAAACTATATTTTTTTTATATAAAAACTGTATAATATCATAAGTATCCTCATTATGGTGAGAGATTTTTATTATATGCTTATGAACTACACCATTAGAGATGCCTAATAAATGAGATACACAATCACCGTTCGTGTATTTGACAGACTACTACCTCAGAAACATATGTCATTTGTTCATAATTTTAAAACATTAAATGTTTTGAATAAAGATATAATATATATTGTCATATAATATGTTTTATTTGTATGATGTATTTATCCTCTTTTAAATATTATATAACCCATTCCTAGATTTTTTTAATGTCGTTGAATTACAATAACGTTCTTTGAGAACACGTGGACTATCGTATCCTCAAAGTGATGTGATTCATTCGGAAACAAATTTAATGTATTAATGTTGGTTTATTAAATTTATAATATAAATATTAGATATTATTTATATTATAATGAAAATATATAAATACATATATTTTATTTTATTTTATTTTATCAAGATGTCATGAAATCAAAAATAATGTGCATGCCTAAGTACGACCTACCATCTCTATGAACTATGTATTTAATTTATTTTAATAAATATTATAGATTTTTATAAATAAATAAATAATAGATAAATATGATAATTATTAATATAATAAAATTATGGAAATAAGTAAACCAAGATCTCTGTAAGTGGGCCATGAATTACAAGTCATAACATATACAAAAAAACAAAATAGTTATTACCAGAAAGATATATTTAACAATAAATTGTTAATAATGGGTATTATAAAATAAAATAAAAACAATAAATGGTATTATATATAATTATATGGTTCTTGGATTGATTTATTAGAAACAATTATTTAATATACATGAGTGTTAACAATTTATGAACAAATTAAATACTTAAGGAAATGGTTTTCTCATCTCACATTTATTAATGTGAGATATATGATATATTCAACACTTATTATTATAATTTTGTGTATATACTGACCTATGACATTTTAAATAATTTATTTATTTTATTTAATTATATTATGTGTATCAATTTATATTATTCTTTCATGGGGATCATGATTCAAATGTTAGTCATGTAGTAATGGGATTTCTAGTCTCACTTTTTTTTCAATTAGACTTATTCCATATAAGCTACTTATTTATTTTATGTGTTGTATATAATTACAATGAATATATTATATATATATTATAATTATATTAATGGAAATTCTATTATCCATTTTATTTTATATCTTATATGTGCTTTTTTTCAATAGCTTTTGAATTTGTATATATACTTGTCTCAATTTTTTTTATTTCTGACACATGCCAAGTTATGAACCTATATTCTTCTACAAGGAGTATATACTACCATTTTAAATTATATATCATGAATATACATTTTATCACAATAATTTATGCATTATTTAACAATAAATTTTCATGGGGATCATAATTCAATGTAATCAATGTGGTAAGAGTTTGTTGCTACAATTTCATTGTTTTTATGATTGTTTTTTATTATGATTAAATTGTGGAAATATTATGTTCCATATCTTATAAAAAATGAATATTTTTTTCAATATAGTTATTCATGATATAATCATGTAATTGATTCATTTTAATCTCTTCGGTACTTAATAATAACAAGAAATTGTTTTATGAAAATCCGACATTAATTCTCTCTTTGGTTAGAAATATTTTTTTTTAAAAACTATGTTTTTAAAAAATTATTTAAAAATGTTTTCAAAGTATATATTAAGATAACTATAAATGAATTTATTTTATTCATGTTTTATTGTATTCAAAATATATTATAATTGTTTTTAAAGTTATTTTAAAATAAAAAATTACAAAATGTTTTATTTTTTTAATAACCATTTAACAAAAAAAAATTAATAAACATTTTTTACTGATAAGAGGATGTCTTCCATAAGAAATATTGAAAATGAACATTAAAAAAATTCACCACATAATATGACATAGTTTTTTATAGTTTATGAATTACATGTTATATTATCCAAGGACACCATTCTTATACTTTTTAATGGTTTATGTTTAAGAACACTAGTTTTTTATGAAACCAGTTTCTCTTCTTTAGGTTATACCATGATAAAATTCATATAAATATTTATTTCATTCATGGGTGATTATATGATGATATTATCTTGAAATATATGACCTTTTTATTAGTTATAATATTATGAAATTATTTCAATACCCATTTCATTTTATTACTTACGATATGATTTTTATGAAACCTTTCTCTTTTTATGGGTCCCGACACAATGAATGTTTAATTATCATGTGGCACACATATGTTTGATTTAATTATATTTTTGGTGGGAACTATATATCCTTCCAATGCATTGGGTATGTATTTATAAAAAAAATAACAAACATGTTTTAGGAAAATATGGTCTTAAAATGTATTAATGGAGGAGATAAACATTAAATGTTATGTATTGAAAAGGAGTTTACAAAGATGGCACTAAACCACCCCTTGAATGGAATTGTTAACTAATTAATTGCAATAGTCATGATCTATTAATGACTGTGCCATAATTTCTCCCATGATCATATTATTTCAAAAAACAACAAACACCTTATTAGATTATGTATATGCATGTTAGAAAATCAGGATAAGCTGGGTAAAATGATCAATACAATCAATCTAGTTAGGTAAAAGTCACCATGGGACATTACTGAATCTTAATTTATAGTCCAAGAAGTAAGATTCATAGTTTTATTCAACAAATAAGGAATTCCACTTATTTTGGACAATAGTTTCATGTCATATATCATCACTCATAATTACGATTCATATACAGTTCCAATAAAAACTTAATGGTGGAAACATCCATTGACAAAACCATGATAAGTTCATAAGTTACATCTGTAACCTGACAATCCTAGACTTCCAAAGGCCGCACAATAAAAATTGACATTTATCAATATAAAACTATCAATATTCAACCATAGTGGTGTTTGATCTAGATGATTCATTGATTGTCATGTACCTCCCATATAGATGAGAAATATCCTATCATCTTTTTTGGAATACATTAGACCCATTTTTACCCTTGTAGTAGTATTAAACTCTTTTTCCATGGTAAATATGTTAGCATGGATGGAGGGTTCCACATAATAAAAAACCTTCCAATTCATTCCCCCCGTGTGATAAAAATGCGGATTCCAAAACTTCTTGCATGAGGTGCTAAATCTAGACACACATTCTACAATTACATGGGAAAGCCATGTGATCATTCGGTTGTCGTCCAGCATTGATCATATGGTTGAAAACATGGACTATATAATTCCACTACTTCCTTGAATAATCATTGATGATGAAATTATTCTTGATATTTTAATTATCATTGAGACAAATATGGCATGATAAGACAATGTATTATCCTGCCTTCTTCATTTTTCAGGCGTTGGAAACATATTTTTTCAAATTATTTATAATTGAATATACCTTGATGGTTTTATGATGTTAACATATAATTTTTGAACCCATGGTGAAATCATGGGTGATATATCACTTTAATTATTTTATTAGACATCGATATTGATCTACCCATTTCAATTTGGTTTCCACACAAAAGATTCAGTATCCATGAAACAGGGAATTTGAATTTTTATTTCACCTTGTAGTGGAATAAATTCATGGCTGCAATTATGTGAAATAAGATTAGAAATTTTCAGGTTCATTTTATTAGAATATATGTTTATCATTTCATTGAGTGGTTTTTCAATCTAACAAGTGCTCTAGAAAATGGTATTAGATTTCATACTAGCCATTCATTTTGTGTTTCTCATGAGGTTACTAAAAGTGTTATTTATTGAGGCCCATACAAATGATCCATGATAGTGGTATTATCCATCCTCTTTCCTCCCCTTGATACTTCCTAATAATAATTCATAGGATGGGTCATTCATGATTAATATATTCTATGTGATCTTACCAGTAGGAACATCATTGATTATTTTTTGGTCATTGTTGCCAAGACCCCACATTTCAATTTGTTTGATATATTACTTCCTGGTGACAGTTATCAAATTTCATTAATCCCCAAACCCATTCCAAATAATATTCATAATCATAATCATCAGTTCCATGATAAGATATCCTATCCTACTATAGATATATATTGTCTAGAATAATTTAAAAGTGTTGATAAGAATAATAAAGAACATCCTACTAAATTGAGACATGGACACCATTTTCCATTTAGAGAGTTTATTGATGAATCAAAATATAGTTCCTTAATGAAATTGTATTTTTTACTTTTTCAAAAAATAGTGGAACAACAAGATAGTTTAAAGGAAGGGCTAACCTTCTCACCTCATGTTTTCTAGTGATCATGTCATATTTACCTATAGATAAACCATCACTAAACAAAATAAATTATTTATCCAACATTTTTCTTGAACAAAAACTTCATCATAACATAAAAATTGAGTCTAGATAGATCATATTGTTATCATTGAGGATTTCCCAAATAAATTAGTTTCAACATCGTTTAATAAATGTGATGGAATGAGTTCATTCCTCAAACATTTAATTTTCTTATAGAGGCCAACCAGAGAAAGATCATTAATTCAGCTACTTAGGTATTCTTCAGAAAAAGAAAATATAATCCTACGAAATGTGTCACTTTTATTTACCGCTCTCGTGTATAAAAATTATCCTTTCAAGGTCCCATTGATTATTATGGACTACCAAGATGATTAGAGAATTGAGCTGATTAATCTGAAAATGGTATTCAAGAAGCCATATCTCTTTTAGTATATTATTAAGAAAACTACACTTGAGGGTATCAAAATCCTTATATATATATATATCAATAAGCCAGTGATATTTCCATTATTCCACCTTTTTATTCATAATATTAACACTTTATAAAAATTTACATTGGATATTTTGAATGCATACTCTATGGAAAAAAATAATACTTATTCACAGTGCTGAGATCCTTCATGATTCCCCCATCCTAGACATCAGTTTTTACTAGTGTCTTTAGGTAATGTATTCCCAAGGGGATTAGGCTGAAGACCATAACATCAATTGTATTTATCATCTTGAGAAACAATTGAATACAATTTTAGTTAGACCTATAATGATAATATACATTATTGAAGAATTACCTTACTGAATAGACCTGGTGATCCAATAGATTATCCGAATAGAAATGATGATTTTTTATGTAAATCCATATATCTCTAAAGCACTATCTATATTCAGAGAGAAATAATATTTCATGATTTCATCCATATCAAGTTATTTAATGATAATTGAGTTCTATTTTTCATTAAGGGGTGGATATACTTTTCCAATCACCATCGATGTATTGTTATTCCCATCATCTGTATAAAATTCTATAACATATTCAACCATTGACATTGATACATCATTTTTAGAGGTGTATAATTACACATAATTACTGATGACAATATTACCATATTTAGATATCTTTTTACTATAATTTATATGGAAATAATTTGTTTCCTTATCTCCTTCTTTCAACCATTTCACATTCACGTTATTCTTATAGAGCAATTATTTAATGGTTAAAAGTTCATCCAACTTTAAGTGAGACCACACTTCATCCCTAAAGGGGATGTTAAAATTTTAAAATCTATCATGGATTATTCCAAGATATTTTCCAGCATTCAGAATATCAAGGTATATCTACTAGAAGGATATTTTTCTGCATTATCTAATTAGTCTATTGTAGTGTTTTTATTTCATAGCATGGCTCTAGAGTGGAATTCCCATTGGTAATGACAGTCAATCCCCAAAATTTGTTTCCCAACATCTTGGATTAATAACACATAAATTTTTGAAATGAATGGGGAGATGGTTTATCATTGACAAAGTTAATAACTCCAAAATTATAGGTTTATGTTACGAAATATGTGTGGGGAGGCTGTACCCTAAAATCCTAATTGAAACACACCAATCAACCATTTATATAAAGAATCTATCTATATTTATTTCTTCTCTTCTATTAAAATTGTATCGATTCCATGTAAATTTACATCAAGCAATTAGGACTTCAACAATATTATACTAATCAACACAAGTTTAATATTCAATAGCTAATATCTTATTGAAATTTGTAACAGTTTTTCATCAAGTGATGATATTGTGTTAAATTAATTCATAATCACCCACAATTGAACAAAATTTAAAATTATTTCCTTAGCATCCCTCCAAATGTCACTTCTTGGGATATATGATTTTGACGCATACAAAACAGAAATTTTAACAGTGGATCCCAAGCTTTTGAAAATGAAAATTATCCTCTCATTTTTTTATTTCATGTATTAAAATTAATTCATTAATTCCTAAGAATCCATTAATGGTCTACTATGAAATAGTAGATGTTTATAAAAACAAAATGGTATCTGAATGAATATAATTTGAAATTATTCCCATTCGTAAACATCATATTATATTCTTCTATTCCTATAATAAATTTTTTGTTTCCCAAAATAAGATATAAGAGTGATTTTTCCAATATATGGATCATTATCTCTTTAATATTACAGAATAATAGACTCAATATTTTTGGAAATTCCCCGAGTTATACGTCCTCCATTATTTTCAATATTAGATAGGCCTTTCCCCAATTTATTTTGACATTGTTTTTCCCATCCATCATGTTTTATTCCCTTTATAATCACTATATAGATCCAGATCATCTGTTATAATTGAGGTCAATATTCTTCATAGAGGTATATCTATTCTACCCTTCAACATCCCAAAAAAATCAAATCAATGAGGTAAAACACATTATGGAGTGCATAAAATTAGGTGTTTCATATGAGTATTGTTACACCGAGATGTTTTTATGAAATATTTTCATTAAATAATTTTAATGGTTCAGTAGATTTCAATTCATGCAATAAAAAGTTTAAAAAACCACGATACTCCCTTATTATAAAATGAGTATTATAAACTATCCATTAGGTTATAGGGAATAAGTATAACTTACTTATGAAAATGAATTATGTATTTATTGACTTCTAATTTTTTATGAAAAATATAAATCAATTAGATATTTGTCTTTTTGGCATAATTAATATTAGTAATTAAATTAATGAGATATATATATTAAATAAATAATAAAATCTTTTCTATATTCATCAAATAGATATTTTAGTCTTAGTGTATGAATAAACAATATTTTATTTATAAAACTTATATTTTTCAAAAGGGTGATTCTATGACATTTAATAAAGAACCCATATTAAATTAATATTTTGACACATAAATAATTAATATTTGAAAAAATAAAAATTTTATTTTTATGTGGAATATAAAAATTCTTTTTGGATGATATTTTAATATTTTTCTAATAATGTTAAAATTTTCATTAATAATAAAACTTTACGAAATTTTAATTGAAAATAACTTTTTTAAACAAAATAAATTATATGGTAAAATTATAATATTGAATAGTTATAAACTATAAATATAATATATTTCTATCCTTCAATTTAATGTATATCAATGTCAATAATTTTACATTGAATTTAGATGTAAAATCTTTTCAATATTTAACAATATTTTAGTTATTAAATCATGATCTATCTTTCCGAAAATGAGATTAATTTTCAATTAATTACATAAACTTTTTTGTTTTTGAATTTTTTAAAATTGAATCCTCATTTTTATTCAGTAGCTAGAGACAATGTAAATAGATTTATTTTATATTTTGGCATTATGAAGATTAACTTTGGTATTTTTTTTAATATGGTAAAAGGGGAAACAAGTAATTAAGGGTAAGAATACAATTATATAACTTCTCGAACACTTGTACTAATATTATTTTATGAGATATGGCTTACCAGGATAACCGTTTGGATTAAACATAGGCCTTTGGAATCATATTGGGAGTGATTATGACACTTATAAATTTTATTTTAATATAGAGGTAAATATGTTATAAGAATATATCTTCTTAATAATTTTTTAGTATAGGGTAATATATGTTATATAATAAAATATAAATAGTTTGATATAAAGAAGAAAATATTTCATACATCATGGTACATTATTTATTAATTTTAGACATTAAATTATTAAATTAAATAATTTCATAATGATGATGTAGTGACTCCTTTATTAATGAATGAATAAAATGAATGATCATATAAATATTAAAATAATAATTATTTTACATTGTTTATGTCATCCATGATTTTTTGTGGTGAATACGACATGTATGAATACTTTAATATGTTTTTTTTCAATTTTATCTCTTTTTATATTATAGTTAAATTCAATTTTAGTAATAGTAAAAAAATTGAATAATTGATTTTTTATAAAAATAATAAAATATTAAATTATTATAAAACCCTAAAAATCATATAATATGACAAAGTGAGTATTATAAGGACATAATGTTCATTAAGTGTCCCATTATGGGAACTTTACTCCCATATAAGTAAAATTTATAACCTCTTAATACTTAATATGTTATTATCACAATTAAAATTGAAAGAGAATAATTAAGGGTAATCTAAAATGATAAGGTTTAAAATATAATAAATAAATTTCTAAAAATTATTGTATGGGAGGATATCAAACATTCCTAATATTATCTTTGAAATATTTCAATTTTGTAGCACATAAATGAAACGATTATTTATATTAATATAATATTGTAAGAATTATCAAGGGTGCCCCTCCCCTCAATAATAATGGTTACCACTTCCCTCACGACTTAATTTCGCTTTGAGCCATCATGATCATCCATCCCTTGAAGGTTTCCCTTATCAAATTAACTATTTATATTGTAGATGTTCTAGTCTTCTTCAATGTCCAACTATAGTGCTCAAAGAAGTGATTTAGAAGAAGTTCATAGAGGAATAGTTAATCTCTTCCACTGATTCATTCATACTTTTTTATTATATTTCCAATTCATTAGTTATTTCATTATACTGTTAAAATATAACTATATATAATATAATAATATGTTATTATAATTATGAAACAACCATAATCCACTTTCTTATTCAGTTAATAATTTTTCATTTTGACTTTTCCATTCCTCTATGTTATGATAATCACACTCTATCTAAAGGCAAATTAAATTTTCTATAATAATTATCTTAATAAAGAAAAAATTTCTTTCCCTAAGGGGATTATATCCTTAACTATGTTTTCATTATCCAGTTTCTCTAAATATAACTCTTTCTATTCATATGGGTAAAATTCAGTTTCACATCTAAAACCTCAAATTCCTATAAATCATATGTTATAGAGTATTCCATTTTCAGTCATTAAATTATTTGAAATACAGACTTCGAATTCTCAGAAATTCAGACTTTGAATTCTATAATATCCAGACTCTGAATACTCTGAAATTTAGAGTTTAAATTCCTCAGAATTCAGACACCCAATTTATTGGAAAACAGAATCCAAAATATCCATGATTTAGAGTCTCAAAATAATTATTTGGTTAGACTCTGAACATTATTTTTCCTTAGACTTCGAAAAAATAGATTTGGTTAACAAAGATTATTTTTCTTATACTTGTTATAGTTATGAAATTATTTTGTTCAATATGTTTCTAACAAAAAATTGTTTGAGTGATATGTGTACAGGTTCCTCTGAGATTCAATGAAAAATATGAATGTTGGTGGAGCGAGTCGAAAGTTGGAAAAGTTCATATAAATATGAACTCATTTGAATGAGCTCATAAGTTTTCTATCACTCTAGAGATTTCATGCTGCTGAAACAATTTCTAAAGAGATACTTGCCTGCCTTGTGTGTACTGAACATCTTGTTCAGCTTACTTCGTGCAACTTCGATTATTGTTTTGTACAATCGAGGACTTCCGAAGATATGAAGACAGAGGTGTCTACTACCTTAATGTTCTAGGACCACTGTAGACAAGAAGACAGAGGTTCTAACTACATAAAAATTTGAGGGGTTGCGGGGATATCAAGAAAGAATTTGATATTCCTACCGAGGGATTACCCATGTGTGGGTAAGACATACTTTGTTGAATTTATAAATCATGGTGCCTTTATCCAAGGTTGTAGTATACCCTACTATTCAGGTTAAAGTATTTCATACATTTTACTTGTTTTGTTTCAAGTTTATTTCCATTGTGTTCTGATAAATGAATAAATTATATCCTTCTTATACTTTCTTGTACTTGTGAATACTTCAATAATTTAGATTTTATAAAAATTATGCTATAATATTTTACATGTAAATATTCTTTATGATTCATTTCCAAACCACATTTCTTGAACCTAGGAAGTTTGTAGAACTAAAAGTGTTCTTGTGAATTTACCTAGTTTAACACTATTAAACATAGTTTTTCATATGGTTAAAAATGAATGTTCATAAACTTAGAATTTACCCCCTCTGGTAATTGAGCATCTACATTCATATTTCGATCAAACAATGGGTATCATAAGTGGTCTCGGAAATACTTATATTCACATATATGTTTTCTTGATCATGTATTCATTGTTCTAATTTTGTCTTGCTTAGGTATTTTCCCTTGTCTACAAACTTTTTCAATTAACATGTTTTTATGAATAATTTTTTTCTCCTATAATGGATGGAATAAATGTTGGTTTGATTGGAAATATAAATCCAACTAGACCACTTATTTTGATGGTAATGATTATAAATATTGGAGATACCACATAAATTCTTTTGTTATTAATACCGTAGTGGAAAAATTTGTTATACTTATTATAGTTTAAAATATTTCTGATACGGAAGTCAAAAATATTACAAATCAAGAAAAGTGAAATATCAAGTAAACAACAAGGTATGAAATACTATGTTATGTTTCATGACCAACAATATATATAGTCTGATTTCATCATGTGAAGCTTATAACTATATCTGGAGATAATTGTAGGTTACACATTTTGGTACATCCAAAGTCATAGAAACTAGAAAAGCTATGCTTAGAGTAAAATATCATGGATTTCTATTTTTTAAGGGGAACTATTGTACAATGTAAAAAATGGTTTGTGACTATTGTTAACATTTTAAAATTTATGGGTGAGAAAGGATTAGATGATGAAGCACTTCTAGACAATATTATTAATATCATGCCAAATGAGTGAGAGTCTAAGAGAACAACTATTGATCAGAATATGAAAGTATCTCAAATTAATCTAGATGGAATTTTTTGAACTCTTATTAAAAATGAGACAAAAATGAAAAGATATGATGATATTAATATGGAGAATAATGGCAATGGAAGTGTATCCTTTATTACTACTAAATACAAGACTAATGAAATTATTACACAGTCTATGTATATGAAATCCACTGTTTAAACTTAATCTCGTGGAAGGGAATATTTTGAGAATGAGCTAGCTAATATTTCTCAATGTATGAATAAGATTTTTGTGAAGAAATAAATTCAATATAGAAATAATAAGAAAGAAGGGAAGGACAATAAAGGCTTGGAAGTCACATGCTATGAATGAAAAAGATCTAGGCATATAAGGAATGATTGTTCTATTCTTAAGAAAAATTATAGAAAGGAAAATCATTCTTAGTGAAATAGAAAGAACTACTACAACTCTAAACATAGGAATGTTTTGAATTCCAATGACACCTGGAGTGTCAGTGGTGGAGACTCTTCTGATGAATCCCCATAGAATGAATCATTATGTCCGGAAAATCACGGCCTACTAACCAGACTATCCATTGAAAATCATTGCCTAATGACCAAGTTACACAATGATTTATCTATCACATATGTATCCATGAAAGAAAATTATAGTGATGATAAATAATATGAGTCTTCATATGAAGAATCATTTTTTTGAAGATAATACATTATCTGTTATGAAGAAGTATATAGGTTTGCTAAACTTTTTGAGAATAAAAATTCTAATCTCATGAAAAATATCGATAAGGAAAATTCTAGAATTTCTATATTAATTAAATAAGTATCAGATATTTCTAAATGTATTAATAATAAATCATTTTATTTTAAATTTATTTTAAAAACCCTTGGGAATGTTAATTTAGAGAAGGATAAACTTTAAAAAGATCCGAAAAATGTAATTTCTATGAAAAATATTTTAAAGACTAACTCTAGTTTTAGAACAAATGTTTTTAGCATAAAAACATGGCTATTTATATAAAGTTAGATATAATTTTCTTTGAGAAATTGTTTTTCATACTTTACCTCTAGTAAAGAAGACACTGACTTGATTTATTCCCAATTTTGACCTCTAAGAAATAGTTCTAGATTTGGATATTCTCATTATAGACAAGTTTTCAGTAACAACAACTTTGATCTTTAAAGAACACCATTATGTTCAAAATGTCAGTGTGGGGGATATTGGGTGAAAAATTCTTCATTAAATAACACTCAGTCATTAGGTTTTAATAAATCTTATTTTTCTAATAAAATGTTGATTTCTAAATTCTTGCGTTCTGAAATTTTTAGAACTTAGAAATCATGGATTATGAAAGTCAAACACTCTTATTTTCAAAATAATTAAAGAAACTTCCATCAAAATACATGGTACCTAGATTGTGGATGTTTCCGACATATGAAGGGTAAAAAAAGCTTCTTTGGAAAGATTATCAAGAATAATGGAAGAAACGTATGATTCAAAGATAATGCTCAGGGAGAAATTATTTGTATAGGTTTCATTGTTCTTCTTGGAAAAAATTGATTTCAAATGTTTAATCTATTAAGGGTCTTAAGAACAGCTTCATTTGAAAAATTCAATTATGTGATGAAGGTTAACATGTGAATTTTATGAATAATAAATGCTTAGTACACCATTCCAAGGAAGATTTTATTCTTTGTGCCCATAACCAAGATAATGTATACACATTAAACATAGAAGACCTTATGAGCTAGGACATACCTTGCCTTAGATCAATATAAGGTGAATCTTTGTAATGGTATAAATGGACATGACACTGTAACCTAAGGAACCTATGTAAACTCTCTATGAAAAGACTTGTTAGAGTTCTACTAGAGCATAGATATGATTCTCAAAAAGTTTATGATCCTTGTCAAAAAAAAACAAATCTAGTTTTAAATAAATCAGTGAAGTCTCACCTAATGATTCATTACAGTTGCTTCAAATAGATCTTTTTGGTCCAACAGAAACATGATGCATTGGAGGAAAATAATATGTATTGGTCTTAGTTGATTATTACACCAGATTTATGTGGGTATATTGTATAGAAAATAAATCTGAAGCTTTTACTTATTTCAAAATTGTTTGATCCTAAGATAAAAATGATAACAATCATCAATTAATTACTATTCATGGTGATCATGTATGAGAATATCAAAAATCTTATTTTGAATGTTTTTTTAGTAAAAAGGGAATTACTCGTAACCACTTGGCACCAATAACTCCTCATCAAAATGGCATGGTTGAATGAAGAAATCAAATTCTTCAGGAGATAACTAGAACCATGTTGAGTGAATATTCTATTGCTAATCATTTTTGGGATGAAGCTATAAGTAATACTTGTTATACTATAAAAAAATTTAAATAGACATTTTCTTAATAAAATCCCCTATGAGTTATGAAATAGTATAAAACCCATACTTTTCTACTTCAAAGTATTTGATTGCAAAGAATTTATTTTGAATACTAAAGATAATTTATATAAATTCTATCCCAAAATGGATGAAGGAATTTTCGTAGGTTACTCCACAACATATATGCTATATAGGTTTGTTAATAAAAATTCTTGTACTATTGAAGAAATAATATATGTTAAATTTGATTAAACTGATCCTTTTGTTTTTAAACAACCTCAACCAACATCCTTAGTAGTGTTTTCAAAAAATTATTATCAAAACATGATAAAAGATTCTTCTGATAAGGAAAATGTTCAAGAAGATGTTTCTGAAACATTTACTCCAAAATATTTACTACCATATATTAATGTACAAGTTTTACAAAACCCAAATCTGTTGTTTCTTAAGAATCTTCCTAATGAGAGTATAATTATTAATGTAAATCAACCTATAAGGACTAAAAGTTACTTAAGAAATGAAGTATAACATATATCATTATATTCTCAATTATAAAATAAAATCACTGATGAAGCTTTAGGTGGTGATGATTGTATTAATGCCATGTAGGTTGATCTATATTAATTCGTTAGGAATAAATTTTGGACCACGGATAACATAACTAAGGAAAATTCTATTATAAGAGTAAAATGGGTCTTTATAAATAAGTGTGTTGAAAATGGAATCATAGTAAAAAATAAAGCCACATTATTTTAAAAATGAAATAATCAATAATAAGGAATAAACAATGAAGAAACATATTCCCTAGTAGTTATACTTTAATCTATCTCTATACTACATTACATTGTAGCTTTATTCAACTTTAAACTTTTTCAAATTGATGTTAAATGTGAATTCCTTAATGGATATGTTCAAGAGGAATTTTTTGTTGAATAAACTCCATGTTTTGAAGATACAAAACATCTTGAACATGTTTTCAAAAATACCAATTCTTTCTGTGGACTTAAACAAGGCCCTAGTGCATGCTATGATAGATTTACATGATTTATATTAAAAATCAATTATGTTAAGGGAACTTCCGATCCAACCATCTTTCTAAAGAATGGAAAAAAAATTAATTATTCAAATTTATGTTGATGATAATATATTTGGTTAAACTAAGAAATCATGAATTGATTCATTTCTGAATTTAATGAAATATGAGTTTGAAATTAGTATCAAGGGTGAGTTAACATTTTCACTAGGTTTTAAAATCTCTCAAAAACCAGAAGGAACATATATATCTCAACACATGTATATTAATGATCTTCTTAAATAATTATGGATATGACAACACTATGAGTATAAGTACTCCCATTGGTACCTCAAATTCAATCGATGTTGATGAAGCTGGTAAACAAGTAGATCAAACGTTTTTAATGGTATGATAGGAATTCTACTATACTTGACAGCTAGTCATGTAGACTTCATATTTTTAGTATGAATATGAGATATATAACAATATAATACTATGTAATCTCATTTAAAGGTAGTGAAAATAATATTTTGCTACTTAAAGGGAACCATGGATTTAGGGCTCTTTTATACTTATGTAAATGATTTTGCTTTAAAAGGTTTTTCAAATGATGATTTTGGATGGTGTATAGTGGATCGAAAATGTACATCTGGAATGTGTAATTTCATATAAGATTCATTATTTTATTAGCCATAAAAAAAGCAACACTCAGTAGCACTTTCCACTACAGAAGCTGAATACATAGTAGCTGGATGCTGTTACGCTCATGTGTTGTAGTTGTAACACACACTAAGATAATATGGAATGAGTTTTACTAAAGAACTATTATTGTGTAATAATAATAGTTTCATTTCCATATGAAAAAACCATGAACATCCCTCGCGTGAAAAACACAAAGATATTAGGCATCAGTTTTTATGGTATTGCACACAAAATGGAGGTGTAATTCTTTAAACATTAAAAATTCTAGATCAACATGCAAATATTATCACCAAATCCTTACCCTATGATTTATTTGAATACATTAAACATAAGTTAGCAATGATGTCCATAAAGTAATATTCCATATTAACATCTTTGTAAAACCAATATCTTTATAGTAAGTAACTATTTTTTATAGGGGGAGTACATTTTCCTGTTAGTCAATATATTTATCAAAATTTTTGTAGTCAAAATTTTCATAGTAAAAATTTTCCCAATCAATTTTTTCGTAATCAATTTTTTTTTGTATTTAAAATTTTCTTAATTTTTTCTGAAAACATTATGAATCTAATGTTCTTTAAGTAGAATTTTTCTCATTATGGATAAATTTCCTAGTATTCCAGAAGGTATACTCCCTTTCCTAAATTTTCATAATTATCTTTTTATGTGTTGGTATTTTCATTTTATAGAAATTTTTTGGATTCAAATTTCCTTGAATCTGAGTTTTTACTTTAAAACACTGAAAAGATCGGAACCTACCAAATTTTTTCTTCGACTATCATCTCAACCATTAGATATGATCAAGAGTTTTTCAACCATTGGATCAATTATGTAAGATGAACAATCATCTCTAACACATATATAAGGACACCCTGATGGTTATCCCATATCGATTCTCAAAGATTTGGCATGCTGAATCCCTACAACTCTACTTATATTCATTCTTAATCTTTTGGATTTTCATAATTATGGATTTCTGTTCAAGATTCTCCTTAGAAAAAAATGTCATCTGTAAAAGAAATCTTCGAATGTATTATATACAGAGAGAGGTTAGATGATCCAAATTGATTTTCAATGTATTATTATATTATTTCAAACAATATCAAGATTAATGGTTGGGAGAGCCTATGTGTATCAAAACCAATTTCATAGGATCTGGTTTATCTAGATTTGTTGATTAAATTCTATAAATCAGTAAGTTTCTTTAATAAAGGATGGATAGATATTTTTTCATTCATGAGATTTGGAAAGACCTACTCCCATTCCTACATTAAGGCTAGATGTATAATTGGAATTCCATATGATGTTGAAGATGAATTTTGAACCCATAAATTACCAGATGTATCAGGATCATTTGAGAAGGAAAAGGCTTTGGAGTTATTTTTCATGAAAGAAGTGAAGACTATGAAGATTAACCATCTCTCTATAAATTTATGGATTCTAGAATAATGGGTTCATGTAATTATTATTCTGAGAAAAATAGATATTTATACACTGATTAAGAGGGACATCAATATTTTGTATTTTCTAGTAAACCTTGGGAAGATAAATATGGTGATGTATATCTTGACTACATTTGAGAAAATCAAGAATAGAAATCTGAAGTCTCAAATCATCATGTATCCAGCCATTCTCTCAAAAATACTAGTTCTTTGTCTTGAATCATTAAAAATCCCTTGCAGTTCTATGCTAATAAATTACAAGGTTATGCTGCTTAGCGATGATACATTGAGGATGATGAAGGATAGATTTTCAAATGAATCGATATAATTTTATGAGCTACCTAAAGAAGAAGTAGAAGAATTATCAATGAAACCGAAAGTGTCTGAATCATACAAGAATGGTGGAAGGAAGTGGAAGGTGAAGAAACCTGATGTCAGAGAAAAAATCCCTACAATCAAGGAAACTCAATTAGTACACACTAATCCAAAGAATCAAATGTCTTATCATGATGGAGTGGTTTCCATGTAGAGAGAGGAGAAGAATAATAAGAATGAAGGGGAGCCTGTTTTTATATTGGACCCTGCTGAGGAAAGAGATTTGAATTTAATGGTTACATAGATTTTTGAGAAGCATGATAAAGAAAAGAAGTAGAGAAAGTAGTTTTCTGAGGTTGAGATTGTTCAATCCTTTTTTAGGTCTCATTGGAAGTCCTTTGAACAACACCCAGTACCTGAATCATTTTTCCAAGAATCACATCTAGTGACTCTGGAAAAAAAAGATGGTGAATCCAGAACCATAACAAGATGAAGAAATATTTCAAGAAGAAGAAGTCGAAGAAGAAGAATAAGAAGAAAGAAGTGGTAATACATATGACATGATAATGCAAGTAGAGGATAATAATGGGAAGGAGAGTCCTTCAGAGTTACTATCTATCCAATGGGCTAGAGCTGAATCATCAAAACTTTCTACACTAGGAAAAGAAAAAAAGGTTCAGGAAGAAGTAAATAAACCCTCTGAAGAGAAGAGTAGAAACTATAACATTATTCATCCATAAGATATTATGGAAGGTTCCAATAAAGAAAACCTTGGGAATGACAAGATTGTTCATTTAACAGATATTGGGCTTGAATCACTAAAAGCAGAAGAGAACACTCTAAAAGATGATAAGGGAAAGCAGGTGTTGGTGGATACACCTAGGAAATCTACGATAGAAAAAAATATTTTGGTGCTTCATCGAAGAGGAACACTGAAAAGATAGAAAAATAATCCTCACCAACCAATCACTCTAATTCAGAATCATCCTCTCTTGGACAGGATTTTGTGGTACAATCTTTGAAAAAACTAGTTTATTCAATTCGCTTATTTTAGAGAATAAACATAAGATGTCAGATGATTCAACATTCGATAAATCATAAATCAAATTCAACCTCAATGCTTATAGATAAGTGTGTCAGACTCGAGGCCGATTTAAAATATTCTTTCATTAGTTATGCTTCTCATAAAAGATCATTCAAGAAGATTAATAATTGATCAAGGAAGGAAATGAAAACAGAATATTATTTGATGCATTTCAAGATATTGTAATGGATGCATTTGAGACAAAATAAGGGATGTTTAAAGATCTTACTAAGAGTTCTAATGAAAATATGACTCTCAAGTAAACAAGTCATAAGAAAGAAATCAAGGACATCAATGGAAAGCTTAATTCAATGGCTATGAATTGGAGGAGGGAAAGGGATCTCAATAATTGAGTTTGAAGGAAATATTGTTAAGTAAGAAAAATTCATGAAGGCTAAGCCATATATTCTTAAGGCTCAAGAATAAATGATCAAATCCTTAGGGAAGAAAAATAAAGATCAGTATCATCTACTCAAGCATGTTAAAGAAGATCACAAGGAGATAATGATGTTGAAAACCATCATAAAGAATATAATTTTGAAGGAGAATGAAGGATAATTTTTCCCCAATCCAATGTTTTTTTGTATCATTCTTTAATTGTTTAAATCATTCACATCATAATGAAATTTTTATTGTTCATTATGTTTGTATATTGTATAGCACTAATTTTTCAGGTACAATATTTTTTCCATTATTTTTATTCTTTTTTGAAAATTGAAAAGGGTGGAAAGAAATTATAAAATGAATTCAATATAAAGTATTCAATTCCCTATGTAAGGGGGATTCTATCTAAGGGGTAATTTTATCTAAGTATATTTTTCTTTATACAGAAAAAAAAATCTATTAAAGTAAGTCATGAATACAATCCTTATAGATTTAAAAACCTAAGGGGGAGTTAGTCGTATTCACCATGATTCATAAGTATAGGTGGATAACGTTTTATTTTCATGTCTATAATGAAAAATTCTTAGTCCTTATATTCTTTTTCGTAAAGATGATTGTGCTTTCCAGAAAGGGGAGATTGTTGAGTCAATGAGGATTTCATATGAATTTTCCATTCTTCTATGCGTTGAAACTCACAAACACTCTACCTTAAGGAAAATTTTATTTTCCCTAAGAATAATCTTAATAAAGAAATTTTTCTATCCCCAATAAAATTTTATCCATAACCAAGATTTCATTGTTTAGTTTCTCAAAAACTAAGTCTTTTTATTCTTAAGGGTAAAATTTAGTTTCACATCTAAAGCCTTGGAATCTTATAAATCTGTGGTTATGGAGTATTCTATTTTCAGACTCTGATTTCCCTATAATACAGAATCTGAAATCTCTGAAATTTAGTCTCTAATTTTATTGAAATTCAGACGCTGAATTCTCTGAAATTTAAACTCTGAATTCCTCACAATTAAGACATCAAATTTATTGGAAAACAGAATCTGAAATATCAATTATTTATATTTTCTATATGATTATTTGTTTAGACTCCAAACATTATTTTTCCATATAATCCAAAACATTATATTTGGTTAAGCAATCTTATTATTTTATACTTGTTATAGTTATGAAACGATGTCGTATAATATGTTTCTAACTAACTATTGTTTGATTGAAACATGAATAGGTACCACCATGATTCAAGGAAAAATTTCACCATTGGAGTGGGGAGCCGACCGTTAGAGAAGAGCCTATAAATAAGATCTCATTTGAATGGTCTCATAATAATTCTATCACTCTAGAGATTCCATGCTGATTAATTAATCTTTTGAGAGAGAGACTCTCACACCTTGTGCATACTGAACATCTTGTTTAGCATGCTTCGTGTGAATCTGATTGTTTCTGTTTACAATTGAGGACTTACGGGGATATAAAGACAAGGGTGTTGACTTCCTTAATGTTCTAGTACATCCGTGGATAGTAAGACAAAGGTTTAGACTACCTTAATGTTTGATAGATTATGGGGATATCAAGATAGACTATGGTATTCCTATCGACAGATTCCCTGGATTGGGTAAGAAATACACTGTGGAATGTATAATTCAAGGGTCCTTTATCCAAGGTTGTTGGATACCCTAATATTTTGGTTAAAAGATTTAATACTTTTTACTTGTTTTTTTTCAAGTTTATTTCCATTGTGTTTTGATAAATGAAGAAATAATAACCTTCATATAATTTCTTATTATTTTTTCCACATTGATAAGTTAGATTCTATATGATTTAAGGTAGAATATTTTATTTTTAAACATTCCTTATGTTTCATTTCTAGAACCACATTTTTAGAACATAGAATGTTTGTAGAACTAAAAGAGGTCTTTTGAATTTAACTTGTTTAAAATTGTTAAACATTATTTCCATAAAGATAAAAACAAAATTTTTTAAACATACTACTCAACCCCTATTTTAATTGAGCATCTATATTCATATTTATGTCTTACACTTCTATCCATCATACGAAAAACCAAATGACCATATGTGCATATGTAAGACTTATCATCTCCATGTCGTGCAATAATCTATTTTTTACCCCCACCTTAATTAGATGGGTATAATGATGGCAATAAAAACTATATATGATCATAATAACATGATATTAAATCTTAAATACTATACACAATAATTCAATTCATCAAGTATATGAATGATATCGTCGCTCGGGTATACGTATGACATATTGTTTCCAAGATGTGATTAAATTAATTCTACATGATCTTTATTAATGAATGTGTATTTACATGTATATAATAAATAATTATGGTATATATTATGTTAATATAATTTTTTAATGATATAACTATGACCAAAGAATGATAAACATAACATTTTAGACAAAATAACATAAGAACATAAAGTAGTTAATATACAAATAACAAGTAATAATGAAACATTCTTAACAACTGGATGATATTATGGTCATATATGATATCGAAAAAATAACTATGATGATTGAATAAGTCAATGCAATAATTTAAATCATAATACCTGATTTTCCAATACATACAATGGATATCAAAACTAAAATAAGGGAAACAATTCAATCTCATTAGTTTCCGAGATTGTTTACATGTAAGTATTTACTGAGTTATATTTATCATCCTAATCCATGTTTCATAAATATGTAATATTATTTTTCTTCAATTGTATAAGTCAATTTTACCCATTTGTGTGTTTTTATTAAAGTTTATAAAGAATCTTTTTTCATTTTCAGTATGTGGTAATTTATTTACTTTTCTAGCAAAATTATGAGGAGAATGGTTTTTTAACATATAATGAAGGATTGATTTTTTATTATTTCATGACTACTTATTGTTATGAATCAAACTTTGAATTGTTTTAATATTATTTTGAGGGAAATTATTCTCTTTTAAAATTGGGCGGTGTGTCGAAAAAATATATCATTTTTTGATGAAAATATGATATTTTCCTCAACAATTAATTTCATGTTATATATCAAAACTATTTTCCATATATGATGTAATTATATAAATAATTTTATTCTTATATCTCTATTATTAATATTATATGATTGTGTTTATGATGGAATGATATTTAGGAAATCCATTTGTTTTACATGGATTATATTATGATAGAATGATATTTAAGAAACCCATTTTATTCTATGTGTTTTTCATTATGATATTATTATGGGATGGGTGGGACCTATATCTCCCTTAAATTCAATGGGTAAATATTTATATCTAATGAGATATAGAAGATTGTAATGAAAAATTAATCCAATTTTTTAATACTGGGCTGGAATTGAAAGTAAATTTGGTTAGTAATAGGCTTTTTCTACTATGATGGTCATGAAAATAATACATTGATAATATAAAATGATTTTATATTTATATTTGTATGCAACCAAATATCATGTTTTTTATGACATCTGGTATTAAATTCATTTATTCTTATTAACATTCATGATTTATCCCAGGGCATGATATCATAATATTTCTTATGTAAGATAAAATTGTCAAATGTTATGTTATTTTGTCTTATGATTAGGATTTGATTTATATCTCTCTTGTTTCCCCTTACTAAGAATCTGAACTAAACCTTTAATATGTTTCTTTTACCCTAGTTCATGAATAATGGTATTAAGTAAGATATGTCAAAAAGGGTTATAGTAGTGAAACAATTAGTGGGAGATAATGAAGATTTCTTATGAACCAATTGTTTATGTTTCCCAAAATCTAAACACATTATCCTATATAGACATTTTGTGTATTTGTAATATTTCCTAATAAATATTATTCAACATTGAAGTAATATCAATTTATGTAATGTATGGGGTGTTATAGTTGGTATCAGGGAAAATGATTTTTTTTACATTGGAAACTAAGATGAGAAAGCCTTATTAAGAACAATAAAGATATGTCAAAGTATAGGTTATAATCTTAGTTTTTTTATAAATAACCTTGAATAACCTATTAGGTAACCTAAATCTTCCTAAATTGAAATTTCATTCTTGATTATGTGGGTTTCCTGTTATGATTATTATTTCTTATAGAATTCTTCTTGGTTTTATTCAATGTCGTGAAGCCAAAGGAAACACATTAATGTTGAATGTGATGATAAATGAAATGACTTTCCTATATAAAAACCAAATGTTATTGGATCTAGAATGAAAAATATTTTATCTATTCTCTCAAATATTTCTAAAGCTATGAATCATGTAAGACATTCAAATGAGAAATGGAGGTAGAATATTTTTGTTGAGTTCATCATGAGGTAGCTTCCTTCTTCATTTGGTGGGACTTTAGATCCATTAGTGGCTGAATAATGGATCAATACCTCTGAAATGATATTTTTTCACTCCAAGGTTCAAAACATGATAAATTCATCTTAACAGTCTATTTTTTTGATGGTTAAGCTGATTAATGGTGGAACCTTATCATGAATATAAGGAAAAAAGATGAAATTATTTCCATGGAATGGGTTGAGTTCAAGAACATATTATTCAATAAGTACTTTTCGTATATTCTTCCAACAAATATGGTGTAGGAGTTCCTTGAACATAAGAAAAAGGATGATTAATCCATTGGTACCTACAAATTTTTTTTAACAATACATGATAGGTACACTTTTGGAATTATGATCCTACCTGAGAGTGAGATTAATTGATTCTTTAGTGGATTAAAAGTAAGTCTCAAAAGGGAATTATCTATAGGGGACTTTAATAGCTATGAATAAATCGTTCAATGTTCACTAAAGGTTGAGATTGATATTAGAGTAACCCATTTGACTAATGGGTTTTATATGAAGAGAAAAATATAATTCAATAAAAATATAAATAACACACTAAAAAGAAGATGAGTTTCCCCTTATGCTCAATGTGTGGAAGGAATAATAGAGGGAGTTTTCTTAAAATGAACTCAAAAATGTTTTAATTGTGGAAAAGAATGTCATTAGGACATTGAATGATGAAGGGATGGGAAAAAAATTTCTAATTATGCGAATATAGACAAGGATAAACTGAATTCACCTCCTACACTTCTATGTTACAAGTGAAAGGAAATGGATACTTATTCCAATCAATTCCTAAATCCTATGTTTATTGATAATGATCTATTATAATAAACTATTAAGGATGAAGAAAAATTAATGTCACATGTGAACACTATTAGTTATGTGGAGTGCGATAATGAAGTGGTGAAAGGTAGACCTACCATACACTCTTAAGTGGGAAATGTTTTATTTGATTATGGATTCACCCACTCTTTTATTTTAGAAGAATATTCTATTGGTGTCAATGTATTACCTCAGCAATTATATATTGAGTTTTCTATGAAAACTCCTAATGAAATAAATATCACATAAAATTTTTATAATTATTCTTCAATTGAAGTTTATAAGAACGTTCATCGTGAAAATATTGTTATCCTTCATATATTAGAATTTTATGTGATTCATTTATATATTATCTTCCTCTCTTGGAATATCATATCAATTTTAATGTAAGTAAAGTTTCAATTTCATAATTTGGATAAATTTATGATCATGAATTAGTTAAAGGTTGAATATAAACTTCTAGTTGAAATTTATTCCCACTTATGGGTCTTGATTCCTATAAATGAATGTAACATAACTCAAATGGTTGGGGGAAACACACGATAAAAAATTTACCCAATATGATGTATTTTTATGAATCATTTCTAGAAGAGTTTTAAGGTTTTCTAGAAAATCTAGATGTTTATTTTTTAGTAGAACATATATCTAGTGTTATGCCTATTTCATAGAAACCATATCAAATGTCCCTAATTGAGTTGCAAGAATTGATGAAGGAACACCAATATAATCTTTTAAGGGATTCATATTCAATAATGCATCATCATGTGGATAAACACTTTTTTTTATTAGGAATAAAGTTTTATCAATGATACAATTCATTGATTATAAAGAACGTAACAAGATCCCGAACAAGAAATAATATCATCTTCCCCACATTGATGACTTATTCATCCAACTAACTAGAGATCAATACATTTTAAGATCGATCTTCATTAAGGATATCATAAATTATGGTTAAAGAATGAGGTCATACCAAAAACGGAATTCTTTTCATGGTATGGAAATAATGAATTTATAGTGATGCCTTTTAGCCTTACTAATTCCACCACTATCTTCATGGATATAATGAATATAGACTTTAGAGACTACCTTGTTCAATTTCTACTAGTATTTATAGATGATATTATTATCTATTATAAGAGGAAGGGAGAACCAAGCAATCATATTAGAATTGTTTTAAAACACTAAGAAAATAGAAGATTTAGGAAAAATTTACCAGGTGTGATTTTTTTATGACGATAGTTACATTTTTGGGTAACATAATATCAAAAAGGGGATATATTTGGAACAAAAAAAATAGATGTTGTTGAAAGGTAGTTGAGACCAAAAATGTTAACTGAGATCTAAAGATTTCTAGTTGTGGATGGATATTATTGACATTTTTTGAAATACATTACATAATTATCTAATACACACACTATGCTGACATAGAAAAGAAGATATGATTGTAGGGATGGAGGAATGTGAAGATAATTTCAAAGATCTAATAAAAGTATTAGCTAGTGCACATTCCTCGCAATTCCTTGTAATGGAGAAAGGATTGTAATCTACAGTAATGCATCCATGAAGGGGTTGGGGTGTCTCCTCATGAAATATGATATGGGGATAGCTAAGGCCTCATGGAATTAAAAATCCACGAGTTTAATGACCACATAATGGTTTAGAGTTAGCTATGTTAATCATTTGATTAAAGATATAGATGAATTAACTTTATGGTAGAATGTGTGGTTGTTTATTATCATAAAATTTTAATGTATATTTTTTCACACGATGTAGCTAAGTATGAAACAATGAATATTGTTGTATTCTATTAAAGATTACGACTACTCAGTACATTACCGTCATTGTAATGTGAAAAAGGTTGCAGATGCTATGAGTCAACAATATCATGATATCATATCCATGATGAGGATCACAAAATGTCTAATATTTATGGATTTCAAAAGGATGGATCAATAAATTCTAAATGATGAGGATAAATATTATCTTTCTTAAATGAATTTTCAACCATGTATAGAATTGATGATTAAGGTGGAGTAAAAAAAATATGTATGGAAATAAATGATTGTGAGAGTTGTTGATGAATTCAAACATTATTTTTATTGAAGAATAAGGTTCAATAATTGGGTTTTTATTCATCTCATAAGAGAATTATAGAAGGATCTATTTGATAAGGCTCATAGTTATTCCTTATCTATTCACTATGGAAGCCTAATGTTGTACATGGACCTGAATGAGTATTTATGGTGGGGGGGAAGGAAAACAGATTTTACTGAATATGTCTCTCAATCCCATGGTTTTTAGAAAGTTAAGGATAGAGATAAATGTCTAAAGGGATGTTACAAACATTACCCATTCAAAAATTGAAAAGAAAAACATCACTATGGACTTCTCCATTGGACATACAGAAACATAGAAAGGCAATAATTCTATCAACGTTATAGTCGATTTCCATATGAATTTGTCACACTTCATTAATATTAGATAGTATTTCTCTATTGGCTATCTTTACATTTAATATGTAATGGAATTGGAATGAATTCAAGGATTCCCACATTCTATTATATTTGAGTGGTATATGAGGCGTACCTCAATGATCTAGAGAAGTATTTAGCAGGGTACACATAAAGCATTTTTCTTAGGAACTACTTATCATACTTAAATAGAAATTCAGTCTAATAGGACAATTCAAACTCAAGAAAACGTGTTGAGATATTTTTGTATGGATTTGAATGGTTGTTGGGATAAAAAAATAACTTTGGTTATATTTTCATAGAAAACTAGCTTTCTATCTAGAATTCATATGTCTCTATATGAAACTATCTATTGAAAGAAGTGAAAAACTCAAACTAGCTGGGATAAAGATAGGTAAATGCAACTATTAGGACCTATCCTAGTTGATGACATCGCAGAGAAGGACAGATCTATTAAAAAATACATAAGAGAAGTTTATATTTGGAAAAAACGTTATGCTGACTACCAAAAAATATAATATAGTTTGAAGTTGGTGAAAATGTTTTTTAATGAATATCTCCTTGGAAGAGAGAAGTTGGATTTTTAAAGAATGGAATGCTGAGCTCTCTGTGTATTGGTCCATTGGATATTCTGGTTCGTGTTGGGTTGGTATCTTATCGATTGGATCGTCCAATAAATCTCTATCATGATCATGAGGTGTTCCATGTATCTCTAATAAGAAATTACATACATAATCCTTCACAAGTACTAAACTCAGAAGTCATTCTGCTGGAGTATGATCTTTTTTATAAAGAACAACTGATAAAGATTCTGGATCGTAGTAAAAAATTCTATCAAAACAAGACCTCTAGCTTGGTTATTTTTTATTGAGGAAAAAATATTTTTAGGAAAATAAATGTGAACATTAGGATATAATGAGGTAGAGGTATACAAATATGTTGGTTTCCAAGTGATTAATTTATAGGGTGAAATTCAATTTAAGTGGTTGAGAATGTAACGCCCAGATGTTTATATGATATATTTTCTTTAAATAGTTTCATTTCATCAGTAGCTTTTATTGCACACAGTTGTCAGTTTAAATTAACCATGAGACACAAATAGTTTGAAATTAATTTCATAGACTAGAATATAGGTTATCAGAAATAAGTATAACTATCTTATGAGAATGTATCAAGAATTAATTGGTTGTTAATTTTTATGTAAAATAAAAATCAATTACATATCAGTATTTTTTAGTGAATTAGTATTAATAATGAAATTAATGATATATATATATTATATACCTAATAAAATATTATTGATATTCATCCAAAGGAAATTTTAGTCATAGGCTTTGAAAAAACCCATTTGATATATAAAAATATTTATATTTCAAAATGGTAATTTCAATCCTTTGAATGAATAATCCATTTTAAATTAACATTTGACACATTAATAGTTGTATATGAAAACATATAAATTTTCATTGAATTTGTAAGCAAAAAATTTTCATTTGATGAAATTTTAACGTATCTTTCAACTTTTTATGAAAAGTAAAAAGAAGCTAAATTTTAATTGGAATCAAATTTTTTCATCAAAATAATTGATAGGGTTAAATTATAATATTGTTTTTTTAATCATAAAAATAATATAATTTCATCATTCAATTAATTTGTGTAATTATCATAAATTTTCGATTGAATTCAAATGTAAAAACATTTTAATCATTTGAAATGATTTAGATTTTAAAACATATTATATATTTCTGATAATATGATTAATTTTAAATTAGTTACTAAAAATTATCTATTTTGAATTTTGAAAAATGTAATCTATATTTTGAATTATTAGGTCCAAATTATTTAAATAGATTTATTTTATTTTTGGGAACTATGAAGAGTATCTTCGTAAATTTTTATAATATTATACATGGGTAAAAGGGTAATTATGGGTAACAATAATATTATAAAACTACCCTATCACTTGTAATAATCATATTTTATGAAATATGGCCAACCAAGACATCCCTTGGGACTAAAATTTAACATTTCTATTCTACTTGGTTGTGATTATGACATTTATAAGTTCGAAATCAAAGTATAAAAAAATATGTTATAAACATATATCTTCTTACTAAAACAATTTTAATATTGGGTAACATAACTGATATATTCGATAATAAATTTTAATTAAAAGCTATGAATATTTCCAATGATGCTATAATTTATTTATAATGTTTTACATTATATAATTTAATTTAATTATGACACAATGATGATGCAATGATTGATTTGTTATGAAAGCATCATATAAATGATATTATAAATATTAAAGTAAATATTATTTGACGTAATTGTTGTCATACATGATATTTGTAGGTTGATATGGCATTTTATAACACTATTAAATTGTTTGGTTTATAGTTTTCTATCCATTTATATTTTATTTAAATTTAATAAAATGAATAGTGTTAAAATATACATAATCGATGTTTTATAAAAATAGAAAATTATTGGATTATTTAAAACAATAAAAATTTTAAAATCACCCAGTGATAATGATATGGTCTGAATGTTAATTATGTTTCAAATTATAGTAAATTTACCCAATATATGTAAAATTTATATTCTCTTAATACATAAAATGTACTTACCAAAATTAAAATTATAAGATAATAATAAAGAGTAAACCCAAAATATAAGCTTTAAAAAAATTAATACATGTATAAATATTATTTTATTAGAGGATTTATAACTATACTATTATTATTAAATATGTATCTCATTTTGGAATCATTTTTGTTAAATAATTAAAAGTACTAATTTAATATTTTAAAAATTTTCAAGGGTTCCCCTCACCTTTATTTTAAAAGGGAACCTCCGCCATCACATATTCAATTCAAATATTGGCTTCATGCTTGTCCATAACCATCCTTTTCCCTTTTTCGACATCCCTAGTTACATTTTATAGGTTCTTTTCTTCATCAAAGACAATCTCCACTGTTCTAAGAAGAGATTTATAGGAATCACATCAAAAAAGATGTTATCTATTCTACTGATTAATTCAAAATTCATTCTTTTACATACTCTACATTAGATGGTTCATTATAAAGAAATAAAATCAGTATCGATCATATAATTATATGTTATTATTATTATGAAAAAACTCAATTTGACCCTCACTCCATCTTATAGAAAACTAAATCACCACACGTGGTTATGTATGAATAAAATTCTCCACAATGTTCTATAATCTAAATTTTCACCACCACATTACTTGGATGGGTATAATGTTTGAAAAATGACTATATATGATAATTATAAAATGATATTAATTCTTTAATATTATACACTTCAATACCATTTAAAACATGGGAATGATATCATCTATAATGCATATGTTTAACCTATAGTCTCCATGATGTGATGTGATTCATTCCACATGATCTTCATTAAACAATTATTATATAAGGTAATGAATGAATAAATTTGGTATATAATATTTTAACATAAATTTTTAATGATATAACTATGTCCTAATATGAATAACATGAAGTTATTTGAAAATACAGGAATAAGATCATAAAGTAATTAATATCTGAATAACGAGTAACAATTATTTTTTTTTAAAAAGGATGATCATATGATCATATTTGATATCATAAAAATGACAATGATGATTTTATGGGCCAATGAAATTCATTAAATCAATATAAATGAGTTTCAGATACGTAGAAATGATATCAAACCTATTGTAGGGGATAATTTCATGAAATCGTTGTAATCTAAGATTGTTTATACAAAAGTATTTACTAGAATATTTTTATCATCCATGTCCATGATTCATAAATATTTAATATTATTATTTTAAAAAAATTTATGTATAATTTTCCCATTGGTGAAATTTTATTAAAATGTATGATGGGAATCTTTTCTGGTTTTTTGGCATGATGTACTTTTTGAATTTTCTTGTAAAATTAAAAGGACCATATGGTAACTTATATGAAATGAATGAATTTATAAACTTTCATGAAACCTAATTTCCATGAAGCTTCCTTTAAGAAATATCATGTTTATTTTCAATGAAATTAATTTCTTTTAAAATTTCATTGTGTTTTGGGAAAAAAATCATTTTTGAAGAAGCAAGGATATTTTCCGTAAGAATTAATTCAATGTGTTATATTAAAACTATTTTACATATAAGTTGACATTCTGAAAATTAGGATTTGATTCTATCCCTATTATTAAAATTATTTGATTGTGTTTATTATGAAATTAAATTTATAAAATCCATTTTTTTACATGGATTATGTTGTGATGAAATTATGTTCAAGAAACTCATTTTTTTCATGCATTCTGCTATGATGAATGATTTATGTTTATTCTAGAACACGTAAAATCGATGTTATTACAATATGTGTGTGATTTATATATCCCTATAAAAAATTGGTAAATTATTTATATATTATTATATAGACATTAATAGAATGTAAGTTAAATACAATTTGGTAATATAGGGCTAGAATTCCATTTAAACCCAGTTTAGTAATGTATTGTGTCAGGTATGATGGTCTTGGAAATGAGCCTTGACAAATATGAAACGATTTTAAAAGATTATGCGTATGTCACAAAATATAATGTCTTATGTTATGAATTTTGGGATTACATTCATTTATTGTTATGAACATTAATGATTTATCTCATGGAATGATATCATGGTATTGCATATGCATGATAATGTTTCCAAATATATTGTTATTTGGTCTTATGCTTATTATATGATTGATATCTCCCTTGTGTTCCCTTACTGCGCATCTGAGCTCACCCGTATATTTTTTTTATTTTTCCCATAGTCATGAAGATGTATATTAAGTAAGATATGTCATAAAGGAGTCCATTTTTGAAGAAATAAGTTGGAGATAATGAAGATATCTTATAAACTATTTGATTGTGTTTCATAGTTTGTAAAGACACAATACCTATACAATCATTTTATATATTTTCTATATTATTTAATGAATATTCATTAACATTTAAATAATAAAAATTTATTTTAATTATAGGGAATAATAAGGATATGTGTTTCCTCAATTTTTTAGAGGTTAAAACCTATAAAAATAGATTTCCAATAATACTAACATTATCATGTTTTGAAACAGGAGTTTCAGGATGCCTGTAACTATATATTTTCTATACTAGAAACATCTATTCATCAACAATGTTTCCTAATGTACTCATATAACTAATTCCCAAATTTTTCTGAGGCCCATATTTTCCTTGAGGGCTACTCCCTTGTTGAGTTACCTATTCATATCCATCCTATATTCCCTCTATATGGACAATAGTGCTTGTATTCTCGTAGTGAGTCTACAGCTTCTTACCTTCATTGAGTTGTGGTAAATTCATTGTACTCACAACATAATTTATCTTTCACTGATTATGAACATTCATCTATAAGGATTCCTATTTTTACTAGTCCATTGTGGTTCTTTAAATAGAGATTCCCTTAGTAGGTTTCCCATGGGATCCACCACATTTAATGGTCCTCTATGTTATAGAGATATTATCTTCAGGAATACCATTATATTTGTCACCAAAGGTAATATTTATACTCGAAGAGAGACCATGGTTATACCTCATAGGGAAATTCCCCATATTTTACCCATTTTTAATCAATTGTTTATCCTTTACACCACGAATGGAACTGTTTTGGGTATGAACATAGGATTGATAATGCTTACCTAGTAGCTCACAATTTCCATTTGCATGATTTTCCTCTATAAATATGGTTTCTGGAATATCCACTTTATAGGGGCCAATAGTGATGTTTCTAGTTGGGATAGAATAGGTTATTTTATCTTTTTTTCTTTCCTCTATCTATAATTATTAGTTTCATGTCTTCTCATTTGGTGTTATTTGAAAACCTTTCCCCTGTTTAATTTAGACAGTAGATTTCCAGTGAATATGTAGCTTTTATATGACTTTGGATTCTTTACATACTATATGGGTAGATCGATGGTATTATTCATTGTAGTTTGCACCACTTCCTACAGAAGGGTGTTTGACATATAAACATTGACCAATATTTTGAAAATATGGCCATATCGTTGGTTATGAGTCTACTAATCCAACCTAGTTGGGTTCCCTATTACAAAAGATATGTCCTAAAGGATACACATACTCCAATGTAGCTAAGTCAACATGAATTTATGCATCATGATTTGTGTGTGAATTTTCATTACCATATCATAGTCAAAATTCATATCCCATTATTAGATTCGTAAGAAACTATGCCTCATAGACAATGACCTAAATCTCGTATCTCTTCACATTTGGACATTAGAGGGATTTAATATGTTATTATACCATCTCTATATGGTCATATGTTTTTCTCACCAGTTTCGTGGATCTCAGTATTCCTCCTCACTAGTTCAATGAATTTCCATAGGTTCTCTTCCAACTAGATTAAAATATCAAAATAATAGAGTAACAACAATGATATCCCTATCTTCCACCACCTCATGATTAGATAAAACATGTTCATTACAACCCATACAATTTAATCTCATTGGAGGTGGAATATCAACGTATGAGAAGGAAGTGTTATTTACTTATTTATTTGATTCTGTGATGTTTTCATCAAATTAAAAACATCATCTGAGTAAAAAATTTCCATATTCGACTTTGTGATGCAAGATGTAAAAACTCCTTATGTATTATATGATCTAAATTATTTTAACACCTTGGGTTATCAACAAGATTTACCTTCTTTCAACCATCACTTTCTCCTGATGTAGGGGTTTCCCTATTCTCCCTTTTCTCTTCAATCTTAATTTTTGTGAATTTTTAGGTAAATTTTTATAAATCATTAGAAAAAAAGGATGAAAATGAGTGTTGAACATGTTTTAGTGTAATAGAGATGGAACAAGGGTTGAACTAATTTCTATAACATTGTGATGGAATGGGAAGTAAAGTTGAAATATCTATACAATGATGGAATGGGATGTGAACTCAGTCTGTAATACAGTCTGGAATGGGATGTGAACCCGATTCTTTAATATAGTTATATAATAATGAGTGAACATGATTAAAAAATAATGTTTCAGAATGGGAAGTGATTGGGATTCTATAATACAAGTCTAGAATTGAATGTGAACCCTGTTAAGAAATTTTGGGATAAAACTGGGAGTGAAAATAGTTTTGTAAATAATATTTTCAACAAATACAGAATTGGGAAAAATCATTGGATACTAAATGTTAATGGGGAGTGAAACTATTCCACTAATATGGAATTTAATTTAACAGCTGACTGCTATGAAAAATATTTTATTTGATTATATTCCTTCCACAAATCGATGGGTTATTCTTATGTTATAATTTTATAACATGAAATAATTACTATCTTATGATTAATGTATTATGAACATGTAATTTTAATCTAATGAATCATGTATATGATCATTGATATGTAGTTTTTGACCTCGAAACCACATTCACTTGTTCACATACACTAATTTTCATGCCATGATTTTGTATCTTAGATTTTTACCCTTAATAACCATGTAAGATCACTCTTTCATATGTTTCCTTTCCCCAACAGATGAAGAAAACAGTTGAGTGGGATTACTAAAGGGAAATATCATTAAAGTAAACTTTTATATCTTTCAAATGTTAGGAAAATATTTTTCAAATATTCAAAAGACACAATTGTATTACAATCCTTGGGAATGTACTTTTGTAATCTTATTAAAATTCATCGAAAATGAAATAATAAACATAAATTGAAATCGTATTTAACTTTTTTGGTCTCATATGAAGCCAATAAAATATTGGTTAGGATATTTATTCACATAATTTGATCAATTTTTATTTATCTTATTACCAACATGACTCTAAAATTATTTCCTGAACAGTGAACTTTTAGTGTGATTCAAATTTATACACCATGAAGTAGATAAATCCATAATTGTTCAGGTATTCAGTAAATGTAATAGTGTACTAATATAAACCCTATATATTCTAATTGAAATTTTCAATATGCATCAACACATAAAAACTCTATAATATCTATGTTATTTTTAAATTGGTCACTGAATAGTCATTTTCTCGACATTAATAGTAGAAAAGTATGAAATTTTACTTATGGTTTCATATCCAATTTCATTGAAAAAAAATATTAATAGAGTTTTCATGAAGTATTCTTCTTTTCATGACAGTGATAGTTCTTCCATTACTAGGTGTTATGGGATTCATGAATATTTTATTCTTTTTCAATTTCAAATTTATTGGTTTTTCATTAAATGTTACTTGGAATCTTATTTAACAATACTAGCCCATAGTATATGTTATCGTTATGAATATAGAAAATTATATTTCTATAGATCAATATAAATCAATAAATTTATAAATAATATATAGAAAAAATATTTTAGAAACACTTTTAATGTCATAAAAATTCATTAAAAAATTAACCTTATTATAAATGTGTGATGTTAGTTTCAAATGGATAGAGAATCCAACCTCACTACATTGGCAGCCCGCTGATTCAAAATGCCCCTAGAAACCCACAAAACTCTACTTGGATATTACATTTTGATAAAAATATGAGTATAAAATTAATTCTCTAATACCAATATTATAGATAAACAAGGATTTCATTTGATATAAAATACCCCAAAACATACCCATGCTTCTTTTGGAGGTGTAATTCCTCTTCTAGTGGACCTTCATGACACATGAAAATTACACTACTTCTTATTAATTTCTAAAACTATATATCTCTTTATTATTATAAGTATTGTTTTCTATACTTATAATTAGAATAGGTCTCTAAAAACATTTCATTATTCATCTTGATTTTATTTACCATATAAACTATTGGGTTTTTAGTCACCATGTCATTATAAACATGTAAAATAATGTTTAATGGTTATGAATGTCTATTCTCTCTATTTATCATATTATAATTCATAATAAACCTATGATGTTTTTGGTTAGTGATGAAATAATTTGATACGTTCATTAATCATCACTGAACATCAACCTTAAGATGTCCAAGTTCTCATTATGGCCAATAATCATTACTACTTGTTGACTTGCAAGTTTTAACTCAGCAAGATAACATGTCATTTGTGCGTTGGTGATATTATATCACTCTGAGAAATCCGATATCATGATATAGTTACAAATGTTTTGAAATCGTACAATAAACATATATATAATCATTTTTCATTATAATCTCATTGAATAATGAGAATATCATAAAATATTCTTTATCTATTATTTCATCCACATGTTTTATGTATAATATGCTTCTTCCTCACGAGCCTCGATGTAAAGAGACTCATTAATTGGGGCTTCCATCACATATAATTTATGATTATGGAAATATATGATGCATAAGTTCAAATACGATTATTTTAAATATTCAATAGAGGTATTTTTATCTTTCTATAGTATGGATCATAGTGACACTCTCAATTTTTTCAATTTTTCACTTATACAAATTTAGAGATCACAATTATAACTTATTTGATTAGAAAACAAGTATATAATATAAAATTAAATTAAATAAAATTTTCCTCGTACAGTTTTATTTGAAATAATATCTCTCACAATTAGTTTAAAAATATATTTATGTTTAGATATTCTGTTTGAAAGGGTTTATATTGATCTTCTCGTAACCTAGTGTTTTTTCTGACAAATAATTTTTAGGGTTTGAGGTAGGAATAACTTTCTAACCATATTAACTCATAGTTACATGTTATGTTTATAGGAATCCACCATCTTGAAATCCTAGTTCAATTGATCCCATAACACATTCCTCTTAGTTATACCATGTCTAACTTGGTCATTCCAAACATGATGTAAACCATGTCATGTTAGAAAGACATCTAGCTAAAATTTACATGATTATTGAATGTATCTCAACATGGGTTAGTCAATGCACTTTCAACCATTAGGTCAATTCTATGATTAGTAGTGGACATATATACATACATAATAATTTAGTTGAGGGATTCATTTAATTATTCATAAATACCATTTCACATTTCTTTTCATTCATTTATTAATATTAATTGGGATTATTTATGTGATTATCCATTTCTGATAAAACATTCATGCATCATCAGAATATATTTTATTCCATATTTCATTCCTGTTAATTCTATAATTAGATGATTGTGCCTCATGAAAAAACCTAAATTAATATAAAACTATTTTAAATAAAATATGATTGGTATGATCAGGATATTCATTAATGGTTAGCTAATATAGTTCAAGATAAGCTCTCCATCAATATTAGGAAAAAAACATTACATAGTTTCATGTTTCATGAATTGTCATTCCACCTTGGATCATATGTATCTTCTTAGGAGCTCCATCCATAAATATTATTTTACACACATGAAGGTTAGGGGATTTAATGGATTAGATAATGGGGGTTCAAAAAAGTAAAACAATGGGAATATATGCCAATTCATAATAGGGGGGATGAGATAACACTTTCTTGACCCATCCCAGTGAAGCCTGTTTCACGACACCCCAAGCTCGCCTCCAATAGGCTGTCAACTGGGTGCTAGCACCAAGTAGGCATATCACTAACATGAGAGGAATTTCTTATGTACCTTTACTAATGAACACATCTCTATGCCCACAAATAATGAAATTTAAAAACCACCCAGAAACAAATGCATGCATACCGCTATCTAAACCAACATAGTAGGAATTGAAGTAAGGTGTAGTAATTTAAACTATACCAGAATACAAGCCACAAAAATGTATATAAACTACAATTTATAACATGTAAAAATGTAATGGGAATACTACTTTAAGCCACAAGAATACCTCAGTCTAGATGAACTCACAAGTCTCTATCGGGTCCTGGCCTTCCCTAGACTCCATCAAAAGGTTGCTCATCTGAACAATTCATAACACATGTGTGAAAATCCCATACAGGGGTGAGTATAAAAATACTTAGTAGGACACCTGGAACCCAAAACTCAATAAAAAAAATAAGATACATTCATTACTAAATTTTATATGTCTAAATCACTTATAACAATAATATCAAGATATAGTCAAACAAAGATAAATAGTTTCGAGATATGTCACATCTACCATATAACCTCAATAGGGATTCATTCTCATGATTCTACAAGAACTCGTCTAAGATAACACACTCCTGAGTTTTATAGCATTAAAAAAGTCTTTCTGAGAATTACTATTCATTGAATACCATCATGAAAACGATACAATGATATATCTGAATATTGATATGATACCAAAATCTCCATTTAGAATAACCAACTATGTTAAGTATTGATTCCCATCAATTTGGTCACATCAATATCAATGAATGTTCACATTGAATAGTGAATTAATAAGGGATCCAGATCCAGGCCACTTGGAGGGGGTTATAGCATTTTTATCCCAAATTCCCATTTAAAGTGATCGTAATGTCAGGACTATAAAATGATACTCTTCAATATTTAGGGAAACAACCAAGGGCATTAAACCTAACAAAACATGTCCAAGATACGATCACCAGGATATTAATTCCTTGTAGAAAGTGGTACAGGGCATGTAGTTGGGTCACACACCATGTCTCTTGACTTTGGGTTCTGCCCCTGTACAACAACCCTTTTCAAAGTTACATGTCATGTAGAATATGTGTTCATGCCATGTAAAAGGGTAAAATGTCATTTCATTCAACTTGGGTCCCACCTATGTACCGTGGTAGTGTTTCGGTACATAGTGTCAGCCTGTTTCGGCTTACCTGTGGACTAGGACTAAGGGGAACCTATGTAACTCGTCCAGGCCATGCTGTGTGGTGGGGTACATGCAGTGCAGTCAACTCGTGTACTCTATCCCAAGTCAGTGTATCTTGTGAGATACAAGTTGAGTCTCCGAGAAGGGCATACATTCCATGTGATATGGTCACAGTCTATGTGGCGTTTAAATATCTCTTGAAACTGTATCCACCGCTGAGTGTGGGCCACATGCCCTGTCACCCTATGTTACACGCAGTTTCCTCCCGGGTTTCATGCCGTGTTGATTGGTATTTTCTAGAAACATTGGTTCCTCCTCCAGATTCTTTAGTTGGTAATCTGAACTCATTTTCGTGATCTTTTCTCCTTGAAACCGAAAATCTAGAGTCACTTCATCATCACACGAATGAATTAGTGAGGTTAGGGCCTTCAATCAGCTCTGAAATCTGATTATGATAACTTGTAGGTAAAATCGTATGAAGAGTGATATATCCTTAATTGTTACGATTTGACCACATCCATCACCATCTCACCCCACATAGGTTGTCCTGATGATGGATCTTCAATATCAGATTATTTCACAGAGAAATGAAGGTGCAACAATCAATTGTTCATAATCCATGAAGAACAAAGACTGCGTAGTAAATATGGGGGGAGTAAAAATACACATATGGATAAAACCTAAGTAACGTACCTTGATAGTTGTTTGTTTTGGTCTTGATCTGTTCCTATTATAATCATCATCAAATCACTCTATAAATCAATACCATAAATCCGAGTGTTAAATCCCATACATTGAGAATGATTGAACTGTGGATCAACCTATTCACTAGTTGGTCCACATTTTTCATTGAATATATAAATATGGAAATTAAATCAAACAAAAACATCCTTCCTATTGATTGGATTTATATTTTAATAGGATTAGTTTTTTCGTCATTCCATGTTGGTAAGATCAACCAAAAATAGAAATTGTTGGTCTCTGATCCATGTTCTGTTGCCATTTTCCCAAGAGAGAATTTTCAATGTTCCTCTCTAGATATTCCATATCATTATATGGTTATGATGCTAAACTCCGATCCCTGCCTCTAGATTCATTTTAAAAATAATAATCATTGGGTCGTAATATTGATGAAAAATTTAAATAAAATAAATCGTCCATTTATTTTATATATTAAAATACTGAAAAATACTTTTCAACGGTGAGCTATGACAGCCGATGATTTGACTTTACTTGGGTAAAGTTTTTTCTCTAGATGAAAAAATGCCCTCAAATTTGGGATCATGACACCTATTTAGATGTTATTTTAATTTTTCAAGAAAACCACTTGTGCATGATTTTTAATATTTTAAGATTTCTCTAGAAATTGTTCCTGGCACATCGAACCTTGGAATCGGGTGAAAACTCATGGAATGGTCACGAGTTAATTCCATAGAATATTTAAATACACCTTAAAATATAGGAAATTATGGACACAAAATTAATCAATTTTAATTTAATAATAATAAATGAAATAGAACAGATAATTTGTGTGAGGATGAAATAATCTCATGATTATCCACACAACATGCTAGAAGCTTACATTTTAAATGATATTATAAATTACATATTTTTTCATTAATTAAGACAATGCACCAAAAACATGGTTGATTAATAATATATATCAAAATTTCATCCAATAATACCTATCTACACATCATTTATTATTATAAATGAAATTAATTTCACCATAAAGTAATTAAGTACACAAGTTTACATGGATGAAATGATTTATTCTTATCCAAAATTGTAACATCAAAATTGATTATATATATATTTATCAATCCTATGATGTTTTTTTTCTATAAAATAAATGATAGATAGAAGACATGTGGATAATATTGATTTTATATTTATTTATTTTCATATAAAATTGTGCACATAGTCTATAGTAGACTATACACCTTTCAATATGGTTTACCACATGTACTGTCCTCTCCCAATCTATGTTGCATAGATCTTTAGAGTGGGTGTCTTCCCAAAAATAGTATATTTCAAGATACAAGGTATGTAATATATAAAACATGGAGTTTTTCTTATGTGTTTTATTATATATCATTCCACTTTCTATGTATCTGATACATGGAACGATGGGACAACCTATGTTCTATTCCAAAAGATATTAGGGACTACACACTATGTATAGTTGTCACATGAGATCTGGTTCTTCATGTCATTTGACAACCAACCATGATCTATACACCAATCCAATTTATTAATATAATAGATTTAGTTATATCAGATATGACTCAATATTGTATGCTAATGATGAGATACACTATATAACTTTTTTTTTGATGTACAGACTAGGTAGTATGATGTTTGTCAGGGAATAACCTTTGGAACTTCCAGATGATATTTTAGGATTTTTCTATATATTTTCTTATTTGTATACATGTTCTTTTACAGATAATTAATAAAGTGATGATATTAATTTATAATATATTAAAATTAATTTATATAACTAAAAAAACTAAACTACTTGCAAACAATCAATGAATTAATAATTATTGTTAATTAATCACGAATCTACTTTTTAATACCCCCCAGTTTTTGGTACATGACCATTAAATGATGATTTTTATGGTTATACTGTGTAAGGGTGGTGGTTGGGGTAGTTGAGAGAGATTTGGAAGTGTTTTGATGCTAAAGGTAAGTCGCACGAGCAGCACACGAGTCCGCAAACTGTGTGGCCAAAACGTGAATAGTAGTCATATTGAGGTTGTAGCTTCAACATGGTAGGAGCACAGTTTGGGAGGCCAATCAATGGGATTAAATGCAGGTAGGGGCTACTGCATAGTTTACACCCAGTTTCCCTAACCGTGTGTTCAAACCATGCATGGAGTTAGAATTAAATCCTTAAAAATAGGATCTCACTTTATTTTTCTAAAATTCCATCATTTTTGTCCCAAACTAGCCCTTACATGGTATTTTTCTTTTCCTAAGGCCATAGAATATTCTTCTATCATTATAGAGGCGATCTGAAGTTTTCCCTTAGTGAATCAATGTTTGATTCATGAGTTATGTGGTCATTCTTCTTCTTTCTTCATTGATTTCTAATATCTAGTTAGATTTACTTCTCCTCTTCTCTGGGATTCATAGAACTATTCCCATTATAGGTATATATAGTTGTGAGGATGCCATATATGGGATATTTTTTATTGCTCCCTCTAGGAAAAGTTATCTATCACGGGTTCTTGGAGAATCGACTCGGTTTTTATGTGTGTTCATCCTTTGAGGGGGTTTTCATAAAATACAACACGGTATGAGGCTTCATTATCGATTCTGAAAATTAAAACTAATTGGAATTCATTAAATTCAATGTGTGGCGTTCAATTTAATCTGATTTTTTAAACACCTGTTGGAAACCTTCTTCTGTGATGGTTGTGAAATCTGAAAAAATGGCGATTTTTAATTTGTGCTTTGGTTCTTGGTTATAAAATATGGATTCTAAAAAATGTATTTTTTGATTATTGTCACATGAATTACATTTTATTATTTCAATAAATGGAAAGTTATATTGAAATTAAATGTTGTTTTGAAATTGTTTGTGCTTTGGATTTCAATAAAAGTCAGTTTTATTAAAACGGTTTATTATGGAGATGAATGTATTTGGAATGATTGGTATTGATGTGAGTTCAAAATTAATAGTCTCATGATAATGGAAATGTACCATTTGTGTATGAAGAACATGACTTGGGATTGGGGGCATGAGTCATTGTGACACAAGGTAATCGGGCAGGAGACAACTCATGGGTATGGAACTGTCAAGAAAAGCATGCATGTGTGGGTGTGTGGTGAACTTTGGAATGTTTATTCCAAATGATAATAATAATTATTTTATCTTTTTATTTTTTATTTTTCCAAAAAAAATAACTTTTTAGAAATCGGTTTCAATTGGTTTCTTTTTTACTTGGTTGTAAATGGGGTTTAGAACTTGTTTATATATTGTTATAAACTATTTTGGTAAGTCGTTTTATATAAAATATTTTATATAAATTTGGAAAACTTTTGTATCCTAGTGGAATGAGTAGGGAAGTCATTGGGGAAAACCTACTGAGTTTTTTACTCACCCCTGCTTGGTCACTTTGGTTCAATTGAAAATGTTAACTTCTGGGACAATGGAAAAGGTAATGTTTTCTATGTTTTTAGTAATAACTAGTGATTCATGGTCTATAAAATGATTGTGGAGATTGGATATTGTGTATCATGTATTCCTGTGGTATATTGAGATTCTTTAGTTTTCTTTCTGATGTTTACAGGGATAGTGGATTATTCTTCCATTGTCGTACACTTTGATGTGGTTTTGAGAAACATGATTTTTTAGTGGCAATTCTTTTGTTCATGCATCATTTAGTGAATGGTTTGTTTATGATTTGTTGGATTAATTGTATATTTATTAATGGATAAATCATCCCCCACTTGTATATGAAACCCTTCTGCATTTATTTCCAACCTTTGGCATCTTGGGGATGTATCATAAGGCCCAGTCATGACTTATTATTCTCTTAGGCCAGTGAGAATTAGCGGGTCATTACAAATGGTGTCAATATGGTCATTACATTGAGGTATAAATTTTATCATCTTTTTTGGACAATAACTAACAAGTATTCATCAGTGTTCCTGGACTTTGAGTTCAAATTCTCTCATTTATATTTTTTGGGATGGAATATTAAAAAAGAATATGATTTTCGGAACATGAAATATATAGCATAAAAGGAGGTAGAAAACCATTTTATAATGAAAATCAAGTTACCTGGTTGTTAGGTATATAATAGTTTGGGTACACTTCCAAGATTTAGGAATATCATGGTCATGATTTTAGCCAATGAGATGATCATGATATATATTTTATAGGAATGAATTCCCACTAGGATTTCAAATATCATTTAGAGTGATGATTTATGATATTGTGAAAATGTGTAATGTATTTAAAAATTCATAATTTGTTTTCATATGAAAGATTTTTGAAAGCGGATAATTAGTGTATTTTAAAAATGGTTTGGTTTTTAAAAGAATGAATGAATGTATCGCGAATTGTTAATCATAGAAATTTTTGTTTTTTGGAAAAAAAATTTGTGATATTTGATGTGATAAAATTTCAAATGCTAACCCATTTGTTGCTAGAGAGTGAGATTGATGTAGTTTTTTGTTTGTTTACAATATGAAATTTGGTAGGCGTCGTCGAAACCAACCCAAAGAATCCAAAAATAATGTAGTTTCACTTTAATCACATGTGAACCAATTGCCAATTCAATGTATTTTCCATTATTTTCAAGTTGTGGATATAAGAAAATGGAGAAATGAGCCATGGAATGTTGATCATAAAATCCATTCCATGAAGCCGAAACCACCTAACATTCGGGGTAATGATGACCCTGAGAAGGCAGAGGTGTGTCCCATTATGATGAATCACATCTTTGAGATCATCGGCAAACCATTGGAGCTAAAGGTCGTGATGGAAATATACATGTTTGGGGATACTTAATGCCAGTGATGGGATTTAGTAGTGAAAGATAAATTGGATGATGGTCTTTCATGGTAATATTTTGAGGAATTTTTCAACAAAAAATTCTATCCTCACGCATTCAAGATTTAGAAAACAACATACATCTTCAACTTGAATCAAGAGATACTACTGGGAAAATACCGTATACCAACGGTTTGGAGAACCGTTTCCATGTAAGTCGTGAGGATAGGTCTATACCAATGGTTTTGCGAAAACCATTTATAAAGACCTATTCCAAAAGTTTTGAATACTGTTGGTATAAGTAATATGAATATCTATACCAACGGTTCCATAAAACATTGTTATATGTAATTCAAAAAATAATCATCTGGTTGGTTTTGATCCCAGCACCTCCCGTTTCTGATTGAGCGACCAAACCAATAACCTAACTTACTTTTATGAACATTATTTCATAAATATATAAATGTATTATCATACGTATTTTCAATTTTCATTTATTTAATTTCCACTATAATAAGATTCCACTAAAAATACATGTACCTATAACAATGGTTCTCAAAACTGTTGGTATAGACCTAAACTGACGGTTTTGAGAACCATTGGTATATATTCTTTGATTTTGGGACCTATACCAACACTTTTGGACAAACAATTGTTATAGGGTCTCTATAATGGATCTATACCAACGGTTTTGGACAAACTGTTAGTATAGGTCCAAATTAGTGAACATATATACCAACGGATTCGTCAAACTATTGGTATAGGTCCCCCTATACAAACAGTTTTGGACAAACCATTGGTATAGGTCCAAATTAGTGAACTATACCATTGGTTTTTCCAAAACTGTTGGTATAGATCATATTTCCAGTAGTGAGAGTATCTTTTTCAAAGATTATGCTAATAAATTCATTAATTCAGTGTGTTTTTTTACAAAATGTTGCAGTATATGATTATTTAAAGGCACATATCATTGAATCGTGTTTATGGAAGGTCATTCAACTAATTATTGTGGTAATCTGTATTATGGATTATACAAGGATGATGAATAGAGAAAATATGGATGAATGATACATCTCTAGATCTATTAGAGGGGGTATGATGATACCTATAGGAAATGTTGGGAACTAAACTTCTAGGAGAAATCATAAGGACAACCATTTCTATGTTGTAAGTGGAAATTAGAATCCGATGGTTGGATCAGTGAACCTTCCTCTATAACCCCAGAGCAAAGCGGGTTTAGTTCAATATGGTTCAAATGAGCATATAAAGTGAGAGTTTATGGACAAAGTTAGAGCATGTCATAAATTAAAAAATATGGGGCATCTTCAGAAAATATTTTCATAGTGCTCCATGTTCAAGTGCTTGTGTCACTTCTTAGGCATCACAAAAATCATATGATTTGACAAGGTGAGGACAATATAACTAGTCTCAATAGAAGAGTAGAGCTAGCCATGGAGATTCTAGAAAAAACCATGACCCGTCAACCAGTGAAATATCAATAAGAAAGAAGGATAATATTATAGTCATAAATGAATTTTATGGATCTGAGAAAATTATTGTTGGTGATCAAGCCAGACCATATACGGTGAGAGGTTTTTCTTTTAATTCTACCCTTGTGAAAGTGCTCGTCGATACTGATTAATCACATTATTTCATTACTCCTTATAATGATTATTTTCTATATTCCATGATAGAATTTATGCCTTCTATGTGGAAACTCAAAACTCCTCTCAGAGAAAGATAATTTTAAGCCATTGTATGTATAGAATGTGTCATAAATATTAAAGTATTTGAGCTGAAATGGGACTTCTTAGTGTTGGACATGAATGTTTATGATGTAATCCTGGGTATAGATTGGTTAGCATTGTTCAAGGCTCACATCGGCTGTTATAGGTGAACCATTTGTTTCATGACATAGGAAGGAATTGGGAATCATTTTATAGGATAGAGGATAGTAATTAAGTGTAAAAAAAAGATATTTTGTCATTGATGGTGGGAATGGAATTGACATTGGAATTAGTGGAAGAGATTGAGAGAAATAGTTTTCCTATATTCTTTGATCAATTTAAGGATGTATTTCATAAGAACATATTATGGTTACCACCTATAAGGGAAGTGGAGATTACGATTGATCTCCTTCTGAGGACAAGTCCAATTTCCCTTCCATCTAATAAAATTTATCCAATAGAGTTATGGTAAATGAAGGTGTTGTTGGATGATCTGGAAAGAAAATATTTCATTCATCCAAGTATATCTCTCTGGGCATCACCTGTTTTTTTCATGATGAATGAAGATGGAACTCTTCAGTTGTGTGTTGATTATCATAAGCATAACCATGTTATGTTAAAAAAACAGATCCCCACTTCCATGTGTGGATGATCTATTTGATCAATTAAGTGAAGCTCAATGGTTCTTCATGATTGTCTTGCGTTCATGATATACCTAATTGCGTGTTTTGAAGGAAGATATTTTGAAGATAACTTTTATATGCATATATGGCCATTATGAACATGTAGTCATGCCTTTCGGTATAATGACTTCACATGTAATCTTCAATGATTTGATGAATCAGATACTTCATCAATATCTATATTTATTTTTTGTGGTGTTTATGGAAAAAATCATAGTATATTCAAAGACAATTTATGACCATGAGGAACAACATGAAACAATGTTAAAAATCTTGATAGATCACTGTTTGTATTCCAAATTATAAAAGTGTGATTTTTGGACACCAGAAGTACGTTATCCTGGCCATTTCATTTATGAGAAAGGCATTTCTATTGATCTAGAAAAGATAGAGGATGATATCTCATGGAAAAACATGAAGAATTTCATTGAGATCAAAAGTTCTCATGGTCTAGATGGATACTAACGATGCTTTTTGTGTTATTCCTCATGACTAGATTAGCCAATGACAGCTCTAAAAAGGAATAATTATCCATTAAAATGGACATAGAAATGCCAATAGTATTTACCGGGGCTCAAATTTAGGCTTAAATCAGCACCAATCATTTTTTTTCCAGAATTGGTATAGGGTTATGTCATGTACTTTAATGCTTCGGGATTGGGGTTGGGTTGGGATCTCATGCATGGTGATCATGTGGTTTCTTATCATTCAAGGAAATTGAGGGTGGATGAGAAGAATTACCAATCTTGGATTTAGAGTTATCTATAGTCATCCATGATTTGATGACTTCGAGACCTTATCTCTTTATTGATAAATTCAATGTGTTACATATAATAAATGATTGAAACAGATTTTCTCATATTGAGAATTGAATATGCGGAAAAGGATATGGATGAAATATCTCCAAATGTTTGACTTTTACTTTATGTATACACCAGGAAAAGGGAATTCGAGGGTGGATGCATTGATTAGAAACTCATATACTCAGTTGGCGAATGACGCTTCAAATTAATGGTAGTTTATGTTGGTCCTAGCTGACTTGCATGTTGATTTTGAAGATCAAGGTTATGTTTTTGTTTTATTTTCAGCTATTCTTGTTCCTAATTTGGTAAATGTGGTTAAATAGGCACATACATCTGATGTAGAATGTTTGGTAATGAGATAGAAACAAAATTTTAGAGAGGCCATTGAGGGAATAAAACATGATGGGAGTTCAGTTTTGTGCTGTAGAAGATGGATGGTTGTACATATGGATTTCCATGAACAACTCCTTCATGATGAAAACTGTTTGATATGGGATGTCCATCAACGTACACGACAGATGTATGAGGAGAAAAAGACACAGTTTTGGTGGAGATGAATTAAAAAAAGCTGGTCTAGTTTATCTCATGATGAATAAATTTTCAGTATGTTTAAACAAAGAATCAGAGACCTGTAGGAATGTAGCACTATTTACCTATACCAGTGTGGAAATTAGAAAAAATATATATGGATTCTTTCAGGTCTTCCAAGAACGGTTCAGAAACATCATTCCATATGGGTGATAGTGGATCATATTACAAAACCAGAACATTTAATCCCTATTTGTGAAACTCATATGATGTAGGACCTAACAAAACCTATATATCAGGATTGTTAAATAAGAATGGAATACTGGTTTCAATAGTATCAGAAAGATATACTTGTTTCACATCTCCTTTCTATAAATCCATACAACAATCCCTTGGGACTCACTTAACTATGAGTATAGAATATCATTCTCAGATAGATGGTAGTTTGAGTGGGTGATACCAACATTTGAATACATGGTTTGGACTTTTGTAATATATTTTGTTTTCTCATTGATGGAGTATATACCCTTTCTGGAGTTCTCATACAATAATAGGTATCATGCCATAATACATATGGCTCTATTCGATGCATTGAATGGGCATCCTTGTCGTTCTCTACTATATTGGGTGGAAACGGGGGAGACATTACTAGTTGGGCCAAGCCCAATCTAATAAAATATAGAGAAAATACAATTGATTAGAAAGAGTATGGAGACAACTCAATGTCATCAAAAATCTTGTGTGGACCACCATTAAAGACCATTGTCCTTCGCAATGGGTGGTAATGTCTAATTGAGTATATCTCCCATGCCTAGACATCATCATTTTGGTAATTAGGGAATGTTATATCCAAGATACATTGGCCCTTTTGAGATACTGGAATAGGTTGTAGAGGTAGAATATCAGATGGAATTACCACTATAGTTTAGTTCAGAGCATAATTCGGTCCATATATCTCGATTGAAAAACTATCAGCATGATCATGACCATGTGATCAGATGGGATCACTTTGACCAAGAGCTGGATCCTTCATTAATACATAACCTAGTGAGTATTTTGGATAATAAATAAAATGTATTTATTGGTAAAATAATGGTCTTATTTTGGGTTTTATGGTAGCATGGTTAGATTCAAAAGGAAACATGGGAACGCGAGAAAGAGATAAATGAGCAATGGTCAAAACTCTTTCAGATCGATTTGGGTTTTCTACTTTCCATGGATGGAAGAATAATGGTGGTGAAAATTTAGTACCCTCAGTTTCAAGTATGTACCATTTACATGATGATTTTATGGTTATAATTTATAAGGGTGGAGGTTGGGAGAGTTGAATGAACATTACAAGTGTTTTTGGGACTAAAGGGAAGTCACACAAGCAACACATTATTTTTCAAACCATGCTAGCAAACTCTGTGCAATAGTCCTCATGAGGTAGTAGCTATATCATGTTTAAAGAACTATTTGGGAGGTCCTGTAAGGTTTATTTGTGAGGTTAGGGTCTAGTGCATTGTTTGTGCATGGTTGTCATAACTGTGCTGTCAAACCCTATGTGGTGTCAGAATGACATCCTTACAAATAATATCTCACTCATTTTTGCTATAACACCCTTGTTTTTTTAACCCAAACCAGCCCTATCATGGGAGTTTTCTTCTACATAGGACAAAGAATAATCTCTGATCAATTCAGTTGTGATCCAAAGGCTTCCTTTGGAGAATAGAAGCCATATTCTTGAGGTATATGATCATTCTTTTTCATTCTTGATCAGTTTCATAAATCTACAAAGTGATACTTCTTTTCTTCAATTGGTTTCGTAGATATACACCCATAATGTGTTGATATAGGTGTTTGGATGACACATATGATGATATTATCCCATTATCATTCTATGAGAAGAGATCTAAGGTGGGTTCGTGGAGAATTGACCCAGTTTTTTTGTCTTTTCTTCATTTGTTGGTGTTTTCGTCAAAACCATCGAGGTAGGAGGATTCATTCTCAACTCCACTTAGTAGAACTGAATATAATGCTTTCAAATTGAATTTCGGTGGTTCAATTGGTTGTGATTTTTTATATTAACACTAGTTGGAAACATTCTTGAATGATGTTTTATTGAAATGAAATGTTCTTTTGAAATTGGTTGTGCTTTGATTTTCAACCAAAGACTGGTTGTATTGAAATGGTTTGTTGTGGAAATGGATGTATTTAGCATAAATTGTAGTTGTGTGAATTTATGACTAACAGGATCATGATAAGTGATGTGTACCATTTGGGTACAAGGAAAATGACCCTCAATTGGGTGTGTGTGTTATTGGGACACAAGGTAATCAAACAAGAGACTGCTCGTGCGCATGGAACTGTCAAACGAAGTATTCATCTGTGGTTATGTGGTGAACTATAGAATGAGTATGCCAAAGGATAAATATAATTGGATTAAGTTTTAATTGGTAATTTTTCAATAAAATAACGTGATGGAAATTAGTTTCATTATGTTTTTTTTCAGTTGGTTTTAAATGGGTTTTTGATCCAGTTTATATTTGTTTATAAACTGTTTTGGAAAATTATTTTATATAAATTGTTTTATATAAATGTGTCTTTGTTTTTTATAATATTGGTGTGATTATAGAAGTCATTGGAAGAAAACCTATGGTGTTTTATACACACCCTAGCTATGGCACTTTGGTGCTTTTGTAGATGTTATCTTCCCGGAAAGGGGAAAAGGTAACATTCCCTATGTTTATTGCACAACTTCATGATATGTGGGATGTTAGGTGATTGTGGAGCTTAGAGCTTGTGTAGGAAAGAGTCTTGTGATCTCCTCGAAGTCTTTATTTTTTTTCTATTTTTTATATTGATATTGTATTATTCATCCATTGTTTCACAATATGATGTTGTTTTGAGATACATGAAGTTGTTTAGTGGTCTTTATTTTTTTTCATGCATCATTTTGTAAATGTTTTGGTTAGGGATTTTTGATAAAATCATTTAATTATTAAATGTGTAAATCTTCCCCCACTTGTATTGAAAACCTTCTACATTTTTTCCAGCCTTTGATGTCTTAGGTATGTCCTTTAATTCCCATTAACGACTTGTTGTTCTCTGAGGAAAATGAGAATTAGCCAGTAATTACATATATTGATTCCAATTTAGGTTTCAGGGATAACAGATTCACCATTGATGTCATGGGAAACTCTGAACATATTTTTTAAAATTATTTTTGGAAATTATTTCAGATAATTAAACTGTAATGACCAATGAAAACTATAGAGTACAGTAGTATGAAAAAATATTGGATGTAGAATATGATGATCTACAAAACTATTACGTAAAAAAAATATTATATAGACGAAGATTTATTTCAAAATTAAATTCTCTTTTAGTTGATGATATGGTTGACTAGATGTCATCATAATTTTGCTGTGATTTAGGATCCAAATATGTAATTCTTTTAGTAGTAATTCACACATGGTTTGTAGTCACCAAATGGCACCGTATAATCTCTTGTTTATAGCATAGTACATCTTAATCAATTGATCCATTTGTGGTTAATTTCATCAACATTAGAACCAATGGCGGATGAATCCTAGATGTACCCATGATTACTAAAGGGTGGAAGATGAGTAGAGATTTTCTAGATCTCTATATCGCTAGGCCTTGTGAGAGTATCCCTCAATCTGCTGAGAACATATAATGTGATTGTGGAATGTGATTTAATGTGATATTAATTATGAAATTTTTGGGGTTTCCAAATCATATGCGTGCCCCAATCAAACAATTTATTTCATAGTTGAAATCATCTATGTTAATGACGATATCAATATTATTATTAATTACATGAAATGTATAGCGTTTAATAATATAAATAAATATGGTTTATAATATTTCCAATTACATCATTAATCTCAATATCATTTCCCCTATAAATATCTACAAATCCGTGAATAATGAGTATACATATAATAGATAAATTTCACTAAATTATATTTCAATAAATTTAATAACTATAAAATTTCTCAAAAAATTCCAAAAAAATTACTAATTTTTATTATATACATAAATTATTCCATTTGAATAACTTATGATTAAATCATAGAGATAATTAAATTTGAATAAGTAATATTTATATAAAAATTAACAATTAAATACATGAACATGAATGATTTTGTGAATAAAATTATTTTTTGTCCACATAAGAATCTTTCTATGTGGAATTTTACACAACCACCTGGTGATAAATAGTTCCATCTAACAACATACCAAGGATCTCATAGGGAAGGATTCTAATTTCATAGTTCCACCCAAACTTCTTAGAATAGTAATCATTTAATATAATATTTCTATCATGATATAACAAATCAACAATTGTGAATGATGGTTCTATAATCCTATACGATTGATTTGTATTGTTTTGGAATTTAAAAAATATAGTTTCCCACCATGGCCATTGATTTATCTAGGTATTTCCATTCCCATCAATGCACTTCACATATGAACATCTGTCAGGGGAATGATGGGACAAATAATATCTCACATTATCCATTAATGAATTATCAGTACAGAAACTCCCAACATATCCTACCTCACCATGATAATATGTCACCAGAATTATTATTAATAAATTAAAGTACATGGGTTATGATATCCTTTAAGTATAATTTTAATGTATATGAATCAATATACACACTCACTAATATGAACATCCAATGAAACATATAAATGTTGTTTTTTATTGATGGGTCTATTTTCACAACCTCTTATTTTGGATACTACAAAGGTAATAAACCATGAGAATGTATATTAATTACTTATCAGATTCAACACACTAATAGAATTTATTTTCTATTTCCTATTTTATAATAACAACTAACCATAGAATAAATATTCACGAACACTATAAAACACATCTATTTCTCATCATATCAGGGGAACTGTATTGAAAACTCAACATAAAAGTTATTATTATAAAATTATTTAGATACAAAATTATTTCCTATAAAGAGATAATAAACCATTTTTAACAATGGAACCATTTAATCATTTAATTAGAAAGTTAGTTCTATAGAAGTAACATCAAAAAATTAAACCTACATGCCTAGGGAAAAATCATCAGTACCTACCTATCAATAATAAATATATTTAGGTGAATGAAATCTAGATTACATATAAATAAGTTGATATTTACTTATAATAATTTCATTTATGTTGTGTTAAGGAAATATAACATGGAAATTGGTTATAATAAACAATAGAAAAAGGGATGAATGAATGTGAACCTCAATAAAATATTAATTTGACTAAAATAATATTTTTAAACAAATAATTATATAATGGAACTGAATTCACGTAATTTAGTGAGATTAATTCACATAGGAGGAATGAAATTGAAAGGAATGGATTAATCTATTATGTATATAATTATTTGTATATATCTGAACAATTGAATAAAAATATTTTGTTACAGATAAATTTCTCATATTTCAAGGGAATAAAATATTATGAATGTTGGGGACTGATGGTATCCAATTTTTTTTTAAAATTTAATAATTCATTATTGGAATTAACACCAAAATTTAGATAAAACATAAGATGTTTTGTAATTTTTCTTAAGTAAATGAATCGACTATGATATTAAACAAATGGATTAGGTTATGTTTTTTATTTATCATATAATTTTTTTCATTAATGTGAAATGGCATGTATTCATTTCTAATATTCAATAATTAAATGAATTATAATTAATATTTTTTAATTAATTTTTATGTTAATATAGAATAATCCTATATTAATTATTTTCACATGATGGAGGACTAAAAATATATAAATAGAACACAACCTCTTATAACATTAAAAATTGGTCTTATAGAATATTTCAAAGCCTAGTTTAATAATTGATTTTCCAAAATATTAAAGACATGAATCATTGCTCTCTATATATGAAAAAAACATCTACCTTATGATATTTTAGACTATTGTGTGAAATTTTCAATCTCATTCTAGTATCTACATTAGTTTCATAGATCCATAGAGTATAGTTATCACCAAATCTAAGATACTTTCTTCCATTGACCACCCATATGGAATTTTATTTTTTTCAATATTCTGGTATTTCCCTTTATATGTAATTTAATTCCATGTATGATACTCTTTATCCTAAATAGTATAATTAATCAATCAATTTATATTTCACCTCTCTTGTGATGTGTTTCGATTATCATGAGACATTTTATAGACAATTATTTTTCTATATTATGTACGATATTTCATTTTTATAAGATATCTCCCCTAATATACCCTAATTTTCATTTCCATTTGTTGGATGCAAGGATTGAAAACATGAAATTATAGTATTATATTTGTTTTTTAATAAAATAAATCTTCATTCACCTTGTCCACCCATATCAAGATATGATTCTACTTGGTGACCCACATAGTGATTGGTCATATGGAGATGATGAATTGGATTATATAAATAATGTTAATGATGTGAATATTCAATAAATATACCTTCAATAAATCATACCAATGATTTAACACATGGTGGAATTCAATGAATGAGTGATAGGTAGTAAACTCTTAGAGAATATTAAATACAATGTATGGAATCAAATAAAGATTCTGTTGGTGTGACAACCCTTCCTAGTGGGGCCTGTTCTATGACTCCCAAAGCCTGCCTCCAATAGGTCAAAGGCTGGTGACTAGCACTGAGTAGTCATATTAATAAAAGGGAGGCATTGACTATGTAATCATACACATGAACACATCTCCATGATCATAATTTCTTGGATGTATAAACTAATATAAAACAAAATACATTCATTCCTATAAAAACCCAAAAAGAGTACAACATGTAATATAAAGTGTAGTAAGGTAAACTAGGCCATAATAGAAGCCCAAAAAAATAAATATTCTATATACTACAAAGAGAAACCAATTAAAAAGGTACTGGGACTTATAATTATATCCATAAGAACACCTTGGTTGGTCTGAACTCCCGATGCACCGCATGGTCCTGGTGCAAGTCTTGGTCTACCTAGGACTCTAGAAAAAAAATTTATTATCTTCACAAGACAGGACATCTGAGGGAAAATCTAGTGCATGGGTGATTATAAAAATACATAATTGGAAACCATGGAAAAACATAGAAATACAAAAATAAAGGTAAAAATATCCTTAAAAATATGTGTCCACAAACCATATAAAAAAATGCAGATATACTCAAACCCAGACCTGTAGTCTATAGGTTTGTCACAACTACCATATACCAATACTAAATATTCAGTCCAAAGATTCTAGAAGATACCATCTTGGAGAACACACTCTTGAGTATGATATAACTGATGATGTTCTTCTGAGAAGTATCATTCCGTATGAACCATCATGATATAGATACCCTGATATATCTAATGAGGGAAATAAAACTCTCAGTCTAGGAGTACTCACTCCACAATTGTTGAATATCATGATACATAGATGAGGATCTCTACCAGGGCCATGGGGTGATACCATGAATCATTTGGATTCAACTGCTATGTGTCGGATCGATGTTTAGTAAGATTGATCATGAAGATACCATGAATCTACTTATGGAACAAGAATGGATGAAGGATCCCGTTCTAGGCCTCCAAGAGAGGTTTCCAACTACCCAAAATTGAATGTATTTTTGAAGGGATCCTACTCATGTGATTAAGAAAAAATACCCGTTATCATTCAATTGAAGTATCAAGGGAGCCAACCCTAATAAAACATTTCCAATAAACAACAGACAAGGAGATGAAGCCAGGTAGAAAAGATTGCATGATGTGTGGTGGAGTTACATGATATATTCCTTGACCCTAGGTACTACAAGTGTAAAAATTTCCATGTACTAAGTACATGTCATGTAAAAATATATTACATGCCATGTAGATGGGTCACAAAAAATTTCCTTCCATTTGGGGTCCACTCATGTACTCTAGTCATGTGCTAGGTCGTGGTGTAAACCCTTGTTCATCTACCAATGTACTAGTAAACATAATAACCCATGCATTCTATCTATGTCATACCATGTGGTGCAGTACATTCCACGTAGGCAATCCATGTACTCCACCCTACGACTTTGTACCTCGTAAGATACCCATCGATCATTGGGGAATGTCCAAAAATCCATGTGATCCATCCTCGTTCGGTCACTCCATCACCCAATAATGTGTTTCATCTTCCAATCTGGTCACACAGTGGATTAAAAGGTAAAATCATTGATCCATAGAATATTGTTAAAGAATGAAGATTCTAGATTTCATCATCATATGAATCACTTGAGGTCTATATTTATATCTCCATCATTTCTTGTTGATCCCAGATCTGCGATATCAAATCGTTACACAAAGAATTTGGTGCCCAACAGTCGACCGATTGAAATATGTTGAGAAATGGAGAGATAAAAGAATAACTTTGACAAATGATGAATGAGGGGGAGAAAATAATATATCAAATAAGAGAAAAGGACCTCCATGGATGTTCTAATGATATTCATTCATTTTTGTTATAATGTAAATCAAATTAGTTTAAATCTAATCATATGATCAACTCCCAATAAGTCCCTGTAGAAAATATTTCCCATTTCAAAAGGTGATGATCGAACAGCTGATCAACCTATCTATTGGATGGCCTGTGTTTGTCATGGAATTCCAAAATAGTGATAGAAATCTAGAATTATACTTCCTAACTTTGATTTGGATCGAAAAATGATGAAGTTTGGTCACTCTATCATCATCGTTGGTGAGATCAATCATGAATGACATTCATCGATCATCAATTTGTGATTCTATTGTTATTTCGTTAATATATTTCTCCAAATATCTCCCTTAAAATTATCTCAAATTCCCAGGGTTATGTGGCTTGACCTGGGGTTTTTGTGAAATGATTATTTCAAATGAAATCACCATTTAATTAAAAGAATAAATTACCATTAAATTATAAATAATGATTACATCCTTTTCATGTTTTTCTACAGAAGACCTGCACCATCTAAAATTAAGTCATGCCTAGGGAAAACCGAAAATATCAAACTCAACAATAGAATTTATTTCTATTTTGAGTCATAATTCGTTATTTCTTATAATTTCAAAAGAAAATAATTTTATTTAACAATTTTACTAATGGTTACATCTAAAAACTATATTTCACAGCTGATCCATATTGGATGACGATAGGCCTCACATAAGCTAAATCCTCTACATTGAACACAATAGTTCCATTAGATTTCTGATACCAAAACCCATTTAAGAGTTATTCCAGAATTTTAATAAAATCACTCATGTGATTTATAAAAAACTGAAAATTTTTAACAAATTTTATTGGGTTGATGAGGCCTAAAAATTTCATGTTTTCCAACTATTTGGTCTCTGAATTTTCCCAAATAATTAAAAAAAATCTGGAAAATATGATTCATTAAATTCTACCCACCTTAGGGATTCACATATTTGAAAAGAAAAAAAAACCAGAATTCTCAAAAATATGTGGGTACTATGAATGAATCAAAGCCTCTCGCTTCAATGTGATATCTTAGAGATTTTTATGATTCCATCAGTCATGAACAACATAAATCGACTGCCCACAAATTATCATCTCTTTCCAAACCCCAATATCCACTAGGTAACTGGTAAAAGTTTCTTCGTCATCGATGTCCATATCTATTGAGTCAATGATGTGTTATGGTTCATGCATGTACCTCCTAAACTATGACACGTGGATGACATCATGTACCTAGTGAAATCGCGGGGTTAGAGTGATGCGATACAACACCTCTCCAACTTTATATAGTATCTAAAATGAACTGATGAACCTCATAGATAATTCGTCACACTAGCCATATATTTTCTACCTTCATTGATGTGAGACATGATGAAACATGTGGTCACCTTCCCTGAACTCAAATGTCCTATTATATTTAGTAGAATAAGATTGATGATAGCTCTGTGCAGTCTTGATCATCTCTTGAATGATCAGAACCTTCACAATAGTAACTCATCCCAATTCTTATCCCATAGGTGGAGACTCTCCTAGTTCAGTCTAGTAGAGTGGTAAGATTTTGGTTTTCCCATAATTAACATCGGACAATGCCATACCAAAGGTGGAGTGGTAGCTATAGTTGTATACACACTCCCCAAGTGGTAGTTAATCATCCCAATAAAACTGAAGTCCAATATAGAAGACCACATCATGCCCCTCAGAATATGAATGGTCCTCCCCATCTGGCCATCTGTCTAGAAACAAATTCCATTCTTAAGATTTATTATGTCTTAATTCCTCTTGTAATACCTTCCAAAATGTGGATATTAAACAAGATTCATGATCAGAAACTATCTTCGATGTGACTCCATAGAGTAAAAATATCTCTTGAACCTAGAGGTGTCCTATGTTCTATACTAAACTCTACTCTCGAATAGGTAGGAAGTGGTCTAACATGGTGATCCGATCAATGATAACCGAAATAAAATTGTGTCCCCTAGATATACAACGTAAACCCCCCAAAATGTCCATATATATCCCATCCCACTTACATTTCAGAATCTCAAGGGGTTTAGACAAACCCACAAGAACATAGTGCTCAGCATTCACCTACATACAGCAAAGAGATCGAGAAATGAACTCATCCATCCTCATATTCATCCCTATACACCCAAACTGATGTTAGAGGACTATGTCCATCTATACAACATAAATGTGTACAACCGATGGGGATGTATAAAACTCCCATAGAACCTCCTCCTGAAATTCCACAAGTAAGACTGTGCATCCTCTAAAAATAATGATTCTCTCCCCTTCTTTCAAATATTTATATGTAGTATTTTTCTCAGATACCTAATTATGTAGAGCTTCATAGTCAGTATCCCCAAGACGATCCTCCCTATATCGATGTACATTTGACATGATGTAAGCTGATCCATATCCATCTACAAGGGATAACTATAACAAGTAAAATTTCTCAAACACCTCATTCATCAATTGTGAACTAGATCTTCTAAAGAGTTCATCTTCAACAATGTTCTCTTTTACATGAGTAATAAAAATCTAAAAATGTAGAGTATTGGTTGTACTCAACACGTTGTCTCAGTCTCACATTTAGATCCTTATATGAGAAGATATACTTGAGACTATTATGATTGCAGTAGATGACAAACTGCTCACCCATATGTCAATGTCACCACATCTTTAATGTCAAGACGACCACTGTCAATTCTAAATTTTGGGTCACATATTTCTTCTAATTTGTCTTCAAATAGTGTGACTCATAAGGAATCACTAAATGACACTACATTAGGGAACATCCTTTCTCGGTCCTTGATGCATCACAGAACACTGCGTACTTGACACCCATCTGTGGAAAATCACATGACCAGGGAACTCATTAATCATTACCACAAATTCTAACATAACTGAGTTGGGATAAACCTTATATAACCATCATGACTCTCTTAACTACCCAGGTTAGTCATTAATCCATGGTAGCAGATACTCGTTCTCCATTTTCAGTTGGTTTATGTGCCTTCCATCGACAAATAACCTAAATATCCCATATCCTTTTTTGAAACAAAAATGAGTCAAACATATGGTTAAACACTAGGTCATACTAAGCCCTCCCTAGTCAAGTCTTCCAACATCACCCCCATCTCAATATTCCCTACGGGAGGCATTCGATACACTAGTGCTGAGATCGGTGCAGTATCAGGTGTAAACAAATGGAAAAGTCTATCTCACTATGGGGAGCAAATTGATAGATCTAATATTCTCAACAATTTTTTTGTATGAATTTCAATTTTTTTAATCATCCCAAATAATCAATTATAGAATATATGAATCAATTTTGGATTTATGATGTGTTCCAAAAAAATGGTGAAAATGCATAATTTTGGATTTTAGACAGATTTTTACATCAAGGGTATTTTAGACATTTAATGAAAACTATAAATCTGAATTTTGTGATTATATTATTTATAGAATTATTATTTTATTTACTTGAACTTTGGATTCTAGACCAGGGGGTGATTCAGCCATTTAAGGGACTAAAACGTCATTAATGATGGAAATTTTTCCAAGCAGACAGAGTGGACCCCACCATTGTAACAGAACCCAAAATCGGCATAAACACATAGAAATGAGGTGTTTCCACCTTTTCTATCATGAGGATATATAGGACCATATCTAAATCAAATTTGGAGAAGTATTTAACTCATTAAGGTTTCCATTTAAAAAGATATTTTTTGAGGAACCATCCTGGAAGCTTCGTCCAAAAATGGAAACCACCAATGAAAAATTAATCACTCCATAATCCGGTTTCCAAAAGAGCTGAAATTTAGAGGAGGAACGTCCAACATATTTATGAATAACTTTGAGGAAGGGGTCCACTCATGAAACTACAATTTACTAGGTTAACATCGTGGAATATTTTGGTGTACAGATTTATGCCTATGAAAGGAGGCCCTGACCTCCTTCCCAACTAATCTCATTATCCATTCCATTCTATCAAGGCACTAAGGAGAAGATCTCCACGGAGGGACTCTGGCTGCAATTAATCCCCATTTCATTTTTATTTAATTTTTTTTAATTATTTTTGTTTTAGTTTTCAATTGAAATAGGGATTTTTAATAAAATTAATGCATTGTTTTTTTATTTTTGTGTCCACCCATCCTCCATGGTTTTTATTCTAATATTACCATTGTGAACTATAATACTCATGATCATGAGTAACTAATCAGATGAATACAACGAGGGAGTAATCATGTTCTTGAACCCAAGACCGTGTTTTTAATATTCTTTGTGTTAATTCTATGGATAATTTATAGTGGGTTTAATCCTCACTGTGGTAGTCTAAAGATTAACTTCTTAATCTACAACCATTTTCCCTCGATTGAGGATGTGGATGGAGGGTGTTCTTGGTGATCAATAAGTAGAAATTTCATTCATAACTAGTGTATAATATGGTATGCACGCATAAAATAGAGCGTGTTCACTAAGAATATTTGGAGCTGGCCAATGAAGGTGCTCCCTGAATGTTCTCTTGGGATAACATCCTTTCTTCTCTAATTACATTCTGTTTAGCATTTTGTGGAAATTTAGAAATAAATTTTAATTTCTTAAGATTCATGAATTTCATTTATTTTATTAAATTACATTTATTTTATAAAATATAAAACAAAAAAAAGAAGTAATTATGGTGATTTATATTAAGTAGTTGAACGAACTGAGAAAGCTTCTCAAGTGAGACGACCATGGTGAGCCTCTATGTTGCACTAGGAAAATATAAAAATATGCTTTTTCAATTCCCTAAGATAGGAATAAATTAGTAATCATAGAACATCTTTTGGAAAGAAATCCTCATACTCCACCACCATAGATGGAGACTAAAAAATCATAACATTGAATGCTCTGAGGGTCCGGTTAGAAATTTCATGAGTAATATGTGGAACCCTCATATGCATGAGATCATTTTTTGATACATGGGATTCCCTTTCATTGACAAAGGAAATGAGTTTTCTATCATTATATATATACTGCACCATTAATAGAAAATAATCAATCTCATATTGGACTGAAGATATCAAGACCATTTTGAGAATGATGTCTTAAGGCCTCGAAACTACAAACAAAAGTTTCTAACTAAAATAATATCCTATAATGGTCATATCACACTATCAGCACAAGTGTGTGATCACTGAGTCACCTCCTGTAGATGTATCCAAGCGTAATGGTTAATTCAATGGTTCTAATAGAATCTAAAGGCATTGTACAAGGTAAATAGTTAGAATATAATGGCTAATAACTACTTGTTTTAGTACAAAAGCTATGGTAGAAATTACATAGATCATACCTTAAATATTTCTTGTTGCCTCAGAGTTGTATTACTCGACCACACGTAGATGTCTCTGCCTCTTTCTTCACGATCCCTAATCCTAGTGCAGACTACCTAGGGGTGGTGGTGGAAAAATTTCAAAAATCATCAACCTCTTGAGATTATCCTAGCTCATCTACCATGTATACCACCCTATAGATCATCATACTCTTATTTGTCCCTCTGCCTCAATGGCTCATTCACTATCTCTATGTCTGCACCTCGATAGGTTGGATAATGTCTATCGAGATACCCCCTAACAAAATTAGAATAAAATAACCTTTAACAAATATTATTGGACCCATCCTGTGAGTTCTGAATTGTTTACTCCATATTCTGGGTCATCCTTTTGTGACATATCCCATGACTATATTGCTGAGTTAGATGTTGGCCTCCCACTGATGAGGTCTATACTCATACTTTCCCACTACTGACTACCGCCAAAAATATATTCCCATCAACAAAACTCTCAACTTCCGACCCATTCTATAGCACCATATCATAGGTATGAATAAATATAGGGGATACACGTGCTATGATGTATCTTCCAGGAAAACACTTGAAGCTCTGACCCCTGTAATTCAGGTTGTGTATCATATCTATCAAGTAAGTATATAGGTTCGTATGTGTCGATGAATACTCCGACTTTGACATGTCATCTTACCATATCTGAAGAAGCTCATGGATAAGCATAACCTACATCTTATAATGTAATAATTACTCTTTTAGGAGGACCTAAAACTCTTCCCATGAAAGGGTTGCATCATCGTATGATCAGAATACTAACCCCCCCCCCCCCCCATTTCCCTATGGAACCAAAACGAGGTCTCACTGCCAGAACAACCGTTTGATCTGCTGGTGTCTTGAATTGATGGAAAACTATGTTCAACACAGCCATCCAGTCTTTAGTTATAGTATGAAAGGCCTGCCTTAGAACCAGTGGGGCCTTTAATGCTAAAACTCATGAAGCACGCTTTGCATGTTCTCTTTATCTTCTGGTACTGTGAGTACCAAGTTCATCGCTATAGGTGGAAGTATGGTTGACGCACCACCTAGACGTTACATCTAAAAAACTGATCCTTGTATCAAATACTTGTATCTAGGGGTGTCATACTCATAATCATGATAATGAATCATAACTGGTATATATTTGATGAAATACTACAAGAGAACAATATGTACCCCAATCAATGAGTATATTAGGAGAGCTAACTCATAAAAACATAGAATCCATACCACATTTATATATCATGTATGTACCATTACTAATTCCCTCCAACTAGTTCTCTCATATACTGAGTTGAAATCGTGGATATCATATTCCTGGTGTATAGATACCTCAGTCATCTCACTAATATTGGTGTCCCTGGCTAGAAAACAGAACTCAAAACACATAAATTTTTTGACAAACATATCTCATAGACTCTTGGTCCTAAGGTATAACTTACCACCTCTGGTACCACTCGGTCATGACCCGTCCCAGTGGGGCCCATTTCGTGACCCCCCAATCCCACCTCTAATAGGGCAGGGGATGGATACTAGAACCGAGATGGAATATCACTGACATGGAAGGCATTACCTTAGATCCTATACACATGAACACATATTCAAGCCCACAAATGATGGAATGTAAAAAGAACTAAGAATGAGAATGCATTCATACCACTAAACCCAAAAAATAGTGTACAACATAGAAATAAAAGCGTAGTAAAGTAAGCAAGGATATAATATATTCCCACTAAAATAAATATTTTGTAAACTAAAAAACTATCCACTAAAAATTGTAGTATGACAGATATCTTTTTTTTCTAGGAACACATTGGACTGTTTAAACTTAAGAGGCACTACCTTGCCTTGTTTCTAGTCATGGTCCACCTAGGACACTGTTAAAAAGCATACATGTTAACACAAGACATGACATTTGTGAGAAAAACCAATGTATGGGTGAGTATAACAATAATCAGTTGGACACCCTGAATCCACAATGAAATACACAATGTAATTTTTTAGTTAGCTGTAAAAAAATTTCACCACCCATATAAAAAACATATCCAGATATATTCGAACCAAGACCCATTTTCCAGAGGTAAATCTCAAATTCCATATACTAACACAAGATATTCAGTCCAAGGATTCCACAACAAATAATCAAGGAGAACACCCTATGAATTCTGATAGTACTAATGATGTCTTTATAAGATGCATTATTAATCAGGAACTGTCATTAGATAGATACACGGATTGATCTAAATAGAGAAACAATACCCTCAATCTAGGAGTACACACTCCATGAGTGGGGGAGATCACGATACATAGATGAGGATCACAACAAGGGACATGGGGAAATTCCACGACTCATACAAATTCACCTGTTAAGTACAAGATCAATGTCTAGTAAGACGATCCATGACAATGCCAATAATATACTTAGATAAGATGAATGGATAGATGACACTACTTCAGGCTTCATGGAGGGGATTCCAACTGCATTAACCAGAATTTACTGCTGAAGGGATCATACTCCAGTGAGTAGGAAATGATACCCACTATCCTTCGGGTGATGGATCAAGGGAACCCACACTAATGAAACATTACCAATATTTGGGAAACAATAGACCAATACATGAATAAAAGTGTACTCAACATGTACTAGAGTCACACATAGTTTCCCTTGACCCTAGGTTTTCACCTGTACAACAAACTATGATAGATGTATATCTTTTTTAAAAACAGAGTACACAACATTTAGAAGGGTCACACTATGTCCATCCATCCAGGGTCCACCAGTGTACTTTTTCAATGATCCAATATATTTTGTGAACCTATTTGGACAGGACCATATACAAATACATTTGGAAACCACTTCATCCAGTCTAGGTGTTGCCATGTGGTGGGGTACACACTGTTTAGACAATCCATGTACTCCAACCCTTGTCTATATACCTCTCTGGATACATTTCAAGCCTAGAGGGAGCTCTCACACATAGTCTGAATGGGGTCACATTATATGAGGTACTTTTCTACCTTCCAAAACACTAGATTCCAATGAGGGGGGTGACAAGCTGTGTAATCCCATAATACACGCTATGTAGTGATCGATTATCCATAATACCTTGTTTATGCTACAATCGCCTGCTCCACAGGTCTGACCACCATTCAAACCATGCCTTCCTAAGAAATTGTTGATCCGTCCACATTTGGTCACTCCATCACCCACACAATGTGCTTCATCTTCTGATTCAGACACTCACTAGATTAAAAGTGTATGTTTTTTATTCCATTAAGGAATGTTAGAGTACAAAAATTCAGCAATACACAATCTTATAAATCACTCCACGTATTTCTTCACACCTCTGTCATGTCACACAAATCCCGGATCTAAAATATTGTATTTTTGCACCATGATTTAAGAGTTCAACAATCCATTGATTAGGATATATTGAGTGGTGGGACAAGTGAAGAACACCCAGGATTAATGATGAAGGATATGGATAAAATAATAAATAAAATAAGTAGAACATACCAAGAACAATGTTACTGTATATCATGGTTAATTTGTCTATAAAACATAATCAAATTAGTCCATGAATAATCCCCATATCAAATCCCAATTAAACCCCAATGAAATAAAACCCATCCTGCAAGGTTATGATCAAATTGCAAATCAACATGTTCATTTGTTAGTCTGCATTCATCATACAATTCATGAACATGTAATGAGAAACAATATAACGAATCCTACCTTTAATTTAGATCTCTCTTTATTGACGGTTGGTCTATGCGTCGTCGTTGTTGATAAGATCCATCAAAAGAGATGTTTTTCAATCATCGATCTGTGATTCTCTTTATAATTACATGAGTGGTTTCTCCAAGTCTCTCATGAGAAATTCTCCAATTTTTCTAGGGTTATATTGCTACCCCTATGATTTCTGCATATGTATTTATTTAATGGAAAATTTCACTTCATAAATATAATTATTTTTTGTTAAATTATTTAGTAATTATTATGTCTTTTTCTATTTTTTCCACAGAATATCCACATAGAGTAATGTTAAGTTTCACCTAGGGAAAACACAACCTTTTGAATCCAAATGTTTTCTCATATTTCCAATCAGATTTTTAATTCATGAGTTATTATGATTTCAAAATAATTTAAAATATTTTTTTTTATTTTATTTACAGTCACAAATAAAAACTATCGTTCAAATCTGATCCACGCTGGCTGATGTTAGGCTTTGCCTGTGGTAAATACACTACTCTGAACACAATAGTGTGCTTGAATTTATGATCTAGGGTCCCATTTAAGAGTAATTACAAATTTTCTGGAAAACTGAACACACACATTATTAAAAACAGATCATTTTTCGATGAACTTTTTCAGTCACAGCAGGCCTCAGAATCACATGTCTTCTCAGTTCTTGGTTGAAGAATATTCCCAAATAATTTATATAATATTTGGGAAAATATGATTCATTACAGTATGAATCATTTTAATTTTATATATGACAATGTTCACAACACTCTCTAGATCATCTATATAATAGGTTCCATTTTCACTATTAGGGATGAGTTCCAGTATTTTCATTGAGTCGATCAATCGAGTAGAGAAGATGTTAGAAATGTTTTATTTTCTTTTTCTATAATGTATCTCATGTGAGGGAGAATTATGAAACTGTTGTTTGAGCCATATATAATTTCCAAATTTTTATTAATTAATTACAGTCTTAATGAAAAATACCGTATGACTATTTGTCATGTAGTGTTTAATTATGTTATCAATCAATGGTTTCTACTAATAATTTCCCTTAATTTATTCTTCTATCATTGTCATGTTTTCACAAACATTACACAAATATTTACTTCATGTCCTATAATGATGATTAGTGTATTGATCTAGAAGTGATTTTAGATATCTTTTTAGTGGTCTTTGAGATATTAGAGGATAAAATGATTATTTTATATCATTATTGATGTCAAAAAAACTTGGTTGGTTAATAAATGTGATGTAAATTGAATATAGATACATTAGAAGAAAAATATTGAATAATAATTTAACAACATGGAGAGATGATAATCCTTGGATAGATCACACTCTTTAAAACTAATGTTATATCACAATAGTAAAATTAAAAACAATGATGGTCATAATTTGTTTTAGTACAAAACTCTTCTGAATCAAAAAACAATGTATCACACAAGAAATCCTTCATTATGGGGACAACCTAATTTCCACTACTAATATGATAATTTGTGTTTAACAATTATTTTAGAGGAGACATGGGATGTACTCATCATCTATATTAAAGAATTTATTTTGGCCAAGTCATTTATTGTGGTGAGCCACTATAGGTAGTGATTATTTTTGGTATTAAATCCCCAATCAACACATTTATAAAAACATCCCCAACTATGGATTTTTAAAAAGGTAACTTTATTACCTTTCGAATGCCCATAGGCATATCAAGAATGAGATAGAATGATTATTTTCAAACAGTGTTGGATGTTAGTCCCAAAATCTACCAATGTCAGTACATTTTCAATTTTATGTATAATGAAAATATTTAGATTGTTGACACACATCAAATATATTATCTCACATATAAAATGTAAACTAATATCAATTTTTTTAGTTTGACATTGATTAACCAGATTCTTTTAAGGAATAATCAACCTCTTGTAATAAAAAAGGACATAAAAATTCTTTTGTATTATCCCAAAGTCTCTCAATAGTACACATAAGTAGAAAACAAGATTTGAAACTTATATAACCTCTATATAATCCATATATATTTTAGAAAAATAAAATATTCACTGTAGAATATCTATAAATATTATTGGACCTCAACCCCCATGAAAACAAACCAATATTGGATTTTTTTTCTTCTCTTTGTCACCTATATAATCAGAGTTAATATAACCACTATAAAATTTCATAACATTTTTATCGATCATAAACATTGAATCCATATATATTATACATTTAATATACCATATAGTCTATCTGATTATCAGTTAATCACCATTATGAGGGTCTGGGTTAATCTAACATACCATCATAACTATAGGTGCAATACCATGTATTTATCACACCATCATACCTCAAGGATACAACATTAATTGCCCATGGATTAAGATCTATCAACTTCCAATCTTCATCTATCTTGGAGATAATGATGTTCATTTTTATAATGATAAACAATCTAATTTATTTTTTTCGTTAATTTTGAACCACTGGTAATGTTTCGTCAAATATTTCATATATATATTTGTAATAACACTCTCTTCTCAATCAAAAATGATATTGATCCCAAGAACCTATTTGGATGATCATTGATTTTATATATATATTTTTGAGGAAAGGTAAGATTTTGACTTATTTGTATCCACCACATATTTATAAATTATCAATATATCATCCATATATAAAATGAGGTAGATAAATTTTCCATTACAATGTTATCATATGTATACACAATTATCAAACTGACTATAAAAATATTTATCATTCAGTATAAAAGTGTCAAAACGTTTCTTCTACTATCTTAATTACTTATTTCACACACATAATGATTATTTAAATATTAAGAAACAACTATGAAATCAAGTAACATGAAACCCATTAGGATGTGTCATATATACCTCTTCAAACAATGATGTATTAATAAATTTTATCTTAAAATCAGGTTGATCTTACTACATATCACCCTATGAAACCAATTCCAGGAAAATCCCATTCGATTCTTTCTTGATAACATGAGAATATAACTTTTTTGTCCATTAATTTCAATATTTTATAGAACATAGATACTATTTTAGATATCATATTACACCATATGATTTTATAATGTATTTAAATAACACTACGTTAGATATTTTATGGTTTACGTAATGGTGAGCTCAAAAAAACAACCATGTAAAGTTGAAATATTATTATTTAAATACAATTGTTATAACAAATCCATTAGTTTGGATGTTATGAATTTTAATAACTACATTATAGATTTCATATATACTATTTCACATAATAAAATTATTAATAAATTATATGACGATTTTGAATTTTTTATGAATGATTATAGAATATTTTGACCGAAAATATATATTTTTCATTACACAATTTCAACATATGTAATGTATTTTTTTCTTAGGAAATTAAATTAATAAATATTGAAATATTTAAAAACATTATATGAGTATATTATTTATTTTATAAAATTAATTAAAATTAAATTATTTATTAATTTAGGGAAAATAATGGGAATAATCTCATTCTCTATTTCAAATTAATTGTTTTTAAAATTAGTTGTATTTATTTTTTGGGCATAAATATTATAATTAATTTCTTCCACATTAATAAATTCTATATAGAAAAATGGATATATTTTTAAATTATAATTTTATAATAGTCTTAGAATGAATAGTTCATATTATTCTAAAAGGATTTATTTAATATTGGATAGTAAAAATGCTGATTTCTTTCAGAACTGTCATTCACATTATTTAAGTAATGTTACATAATATTACCAATTTATATTTTAATTTTTTATTAAATTAAATTACATATATATTTTAAAATAAAATCTAATTAATTTTATAGTAATCATAATTATATTTTACTTTTTATAATTTTATTTTTTAGACTAAAAAATAATTCTTCTAAAATCTATTGTAATTTATTTTTATAAATCAACTTTCTTTTTTTTATAATTTTATTAATTTAATTTTTTAAAATTTAATCCATATTAAAAAAAATAAAAAATTTCAAAAACTCCCTATTATTTTTATTCATTATTAATTATACCCTTGGAATAAATTCAATCACTATTGTAAGTGTAAAATAGGTGAAAAAAGGTAAAACCATGAGATAAGGCCAAAATGCCTCTATAAAACAAATATTTAATTATTTTTTGATGGGTTATTATGGAAATAAACATTCATGACTATATCATAAAGAAATTCATTTTCACATTATATGGTCAATAAATATTATATTATTTATTCTAATGTATAATTTAAAAACTTCACTCTCTTACTTATAATATCTCCTATATAATTTAATCTAGTTAAAAATAGGGTTTTAAAGGTTATAATGGTTATTTAAAATATTAAAAAATAAATTTTATCATATCAAAATATTTTTTAGTTATCATTTAACTACATTAAACACATATGCAACAATGATACAACTCTTACACATGTATTAGAGAAATCAAGTTAAATGATTTTAAAAAATAATTACATTTATTTCAATTTTTTTACACCATGGATATAAATGGTAATTAAAAATTGAAATTAATGATAATTTTATTTATATTTAAATCTTATTACTATATTTATGCCTTTTAAGACAAATTTATTGAATAGTCCAAAATGGCATTAATGAATTTTGATGACAAAAATATATTATTAAATGATTAAAAAAATTAAATAGTGAATGTGGGGTTATATATGGTGAAAATTTAATCAATACACTATTTTGTATCCCCTTTACATAATATTGGTAAATTTATAACTTTTAAATATGGTAAAATTAATTACCACATTCATAGTTTAATAGTGTTCATGAAGGGGTTAAAATAATGAAATTATTTTAAATGTATCATAAACATGTCCAAAATTTATAACCTTAAATAATATTGAATTTCTCATGTTATTTCATTGGAATTATATCCATTTGTTACAACTTTATAGAAAATGAAAATCAATTTTTTCATTTATAAAACACTTTTGAGGAAAAGTGAGAAACCATAATGTCCAATTACACCCTCATTCAAGAAAAACAAAAACCCATAAAAAACTATAGGATCACCTCTTCTTTGAAATTAAATCATCATGACAAGATTCAACCAAACATGACCTTTCAGTGAGAAGTCCCGTATAGAAATGCATGGGCACAAAACCAATGTTAAATCATTAAACCCTCATCATCTAGATCCAAAAGGCATTATTTAGTGCAGAATTAATGATATGATCCCATTATGTAGATGATATAAGTAGCATGCTGAATTCTAAACACCAGACTTCTCAAAGAAGCCAAACTACATGTTTAAATCAACCCAGAAACATTGAAAATATAATTCCAATAACACCATCCATGTAACTACCAATTTTTTAAAAAAAGTCATAAAAGTGCAACATAGGTTTACCAAAATCCACTTTTGTGAACAAATTCTAGGAAAATGTCTAATCCTGAGTACTGGATTCCTCCAACATCCTCATTTCAACCTCATAAGTGAGCAAGTCCCATGCCTGAATGTACTCCTATATTCTTATAATCTCTTTATGGAATCCCCATACTAGAATGAGATCTTGTTTTTCAATCCATGCATATTGATCCTCATTTAGAGACAAACCAAGGGTCCTCCCCATTATCATGATTGCCTCCTTTTTAGTTTCATTGACCTCAAATACCTGCTCAGTCACATCCTCATCCAAACATAACAGAAGAACCATGGAATGTTCATATTCTTTCTCTGGCTTTAGGCGTCTCTAGGCCTCAATAGTTATTTTCTTTTTATTTAACATTTTTTAAGGGCATGTCACTATGGGAGCTGGTAAGGATGAGTAATCATTTCTCCCCTTCCTCCTCCAAATGATTATGTTTTTACTCGGTCTTGAATCTCCATCCGCCAAATGATTGTGTTCACTCACATTGAATTCCTTCTCGTAGAGCCCATTTATATATCTCTAACAAGTAAAACCATTTTCCAAAACGAACTCATACAATAAGAGTCCTTTGAACCTATTTTTAAAATGAACAGGAGTCAGCTTCCAAAATTCCAGACCCACTGCAAAAAATATCCCACCTCTATATAGAATAGACACATATTTAGCAAGACCATGTTACCCCCTAAACACATCCACACTATCTGATCCGGATTCCTTCGAAAAATATCCAATCAAATCCACCTTATCACCAACCTATGTCTGTTCCAAGACCTTGTTACTCCCATTCCTTTAAATTTCACAATGGGTATGCTCATGCTGGGCTCTTCCCTAACCCTTCTGTGGGTTGAAAGGACTCGTGAGATCCTAACATAGTCGATTTAACTTATCGGATACCTTAATATTGGGATGATGGGGCATGTATTTATTCTCCCACAAGAACCAATATCATCCTCACTAATGCAGTCCATTTACTCATTGTTGAGATAATTCTCTATGCCCATCCACAATAACGGAGGTTCCTTGCCTTTATCTTCTCCACCTATTTCAGTCTGTCCCGATCTAAACTCTTCACCATCCTCAGTAGTCTTTCCACAACCATTGTGCACCATCCTTGTCATACCCAAGAGACCCTAATAACCAACCTCCAAAAGATTTCTTAAACCATTTTCAACCATCGTTACATTCCCTCGATGACAGACATCTGAAGAATACAACAATTGTCTACATGATGAACAAAAGTCAGTCCAGTTCTCATAAACCACTAGCTTCATGCACCTGTACTCTTCTCTAATTGTGATCCATACAAAATAAAAGGGTAATCCAGAAAAATCAAACTCAGCACAGACTCACATATTCACCAAGTGAAAAGCTGACTCATTACACCTATCCGAACATAAATACCCACCGATAAGATTAACGAGAATTCTGATAACAGAGGTGTTTTGGAGTGGTAATGGATGATTATGGAAGCTAACCAAAATTGAAGCAAATGTAATGTTGAGATTAATGTTGAACTCAAACGACCATCGAAATAGAAAAAACTAAAGATCATTGCAGATTGGGGTGGCCTCAATTAGGCACTAATGAGGACTTCCTCTTATTCCAATTGGATCATAATATTGTGATTATCATGAAATCCCATTATCTCTCTCTCTTTTGGTATCTCTTACACTTTCTAATTTAAATAAAATTATATTATTCCACTAACTGAAATGTTATTATGACTATGTAACAACCATTAACCTAATTCTGTATTCATCTAATGGGAAATGAAAACTTTACCCATGCATAATTTCACACTACTACCTCCATGAATTGATGTGTTTTGATTTTCTTCACCACCTCACAATGATAGGTGACATAATATATTTTATAATTATATATTAAACTATTTACATAATTTTTATTATGGACAGGTAATATATTTCATGACTTATTTCCCTTCCACCCACTAAAAAATGATAGCATTGATCATGCATACATGCATAGTACCTATTTTTTATTATGAAATATATGAAATGCTTTATAGATTTGAATTATCTCCCATTTCAAAAATAATTATTTTTCCTCAAAAACATTTCATACTATATTCTTCAATATGTTTTTGTTCATATTTTTTCAAAATACATGTGCATTGATCATGAAAGCACTATTTTAATGTCTAACATTAAATTCATTTTCCTCCATGCAAATGTTTTTATATATTTTTATTAAATTTTTTATTTATAGGTAAAATTATATTAAATATCATATTCTAATATTTTTTAATAAATTTTAATTTTTTTAAAAATTAAAATTTTCATTGTTTCCAGTATGTGTTTGTTTTAATTTTTAAAATGTATTAAAATAATGTTTTCAATTTATATAAATTAACCTCATTTTACAACAATCATATATACTATTCCTTATTGATATTACTCTAAAAGTTAACATGGTACTTCAATTATGTTCATATTAATTATATTCTTGTATTTTTTTATTTGATTTGTTTTCAATAATAAGTGGAAGATTCTAATTTTTTATGAAAAAATAGAAAATTCTATGGTTATGTGATGAAATATGTTTTTAAATGGTTTAATTTTCAAAAAGTTAAAGAATGAAAAAATACTGATATTTTACATGATAATTATATGTGGGTAAGGGAGATCTTGATATATGTCCCAATGATAGGGGAGACTATTGTATATCCTTAATACATTGGAAAATGATTAGTCATTAACAGTGAAAAATGAGAGAATCAATCTAGTAGATCACTGTTATATAATTAACTGGGCCTCAATTATTTTTGGCATGGTTCAAGAATGACTAAAAATGGGTTATTCATATACTTATCATATATATATATATATATATATATATATTATACCTTCATGAATGGACCTTTACAGAAATATTTTTGTTTATTCAGGTTAGGAATATTTTTGATATTTTGAAGGTGAATGGTCTGTATTTCAATTAAATGATTTCATATGACTTCTAATGGGCTTAAAAGGTTCTCATTGGGAAAATATTGACAATACCATAAATATATACATACCTTTGTGTGTGTGTATTATTTATGTGTTCAATGCTTTATCATATAAACATTAAAGGTTATCATGTGTTTTCAGGTTTTCCACTAAGCATTTAGGATTCATTTAATTTTATATTACATACTATTATTGTTTTTATAATAATTTTTCATTATATCATATTCACTCCATCAAATGATGGGTAGAAGGTGTATCATGTTCAAGACTTACTTTAGGGTGAATTTCATAAATAAGAACAAGTTTTTAAATGAATTATGATTTTAAATGTTATAATTTATTTTTTGGAAAAAATGGACACTTTGTTATATCGTTCTAGATATAACATAATCTGATTTCATAATTATCGAAAAATATAAACAAAAAAATCATTGAAAATAAAAAATGTGAAACCCCCAATATGAATCATAAATATATGAGTATTTATTATATGATGTGTTATTTTTGGTCACATAATATAAGACAAGATAATAATAAATATTATGATGATTCAGATGAGAAAAGTTTTAGATTTTTAGACACCATCAAAGTTTAATAAGTCTATGGATGATCATCGCACTAAAGGAAGTGATTCCCCATTTGAGGTTCAATGTTAAGGGTGCACTTTGGGTGACAATTATTGATTTTTAATAAAAAATTGGTTTATTTACCCCTTCTGTTTAAATTATTTCATTCTAAAACATTTTATGAATAATAATTTTATATTTTATGAACATAAAATAAATACAATGAAAATCATTAGGGATAATTTTATTTTGTTTCTGTTGAATAAATTAGTAGTAATTGGCAAAAAGGTTATAAAATTATGGGGATATAATATGTATTTTAGATATTAAAATGGGGGAAAATGATATTTTCAGACTACGTTATTAAATATTTTAATGAAAGAAATCACAATATGATAGTAAATACTTTTTATATCATGTTTGGATATTATTAATTATATTCTAAATCATTAATATGGACCTAATATGGTTTTTATTTATTGGATAAAAAGGATTTGTGTGGTATTTGTGGATTTTTTAGAGCTCAAAACTCCAATTGGTGTATAAAAATACGAAGCCCCATAGTTAGTAGAAAAAATTTGACCCAACCAAAATGATATCGCAAAAATTGTGTGGGGTGGGACTGTGCAGTGATATAGGGTGCATAGTTTTCCATATTGTGATTATATGTTTGAATTCCCACACAAAAACTACAATATTTTTAGAAGAGGTTATTTATAATATTGTAACATTGTTTTTCTAACTACGGGGCCTAACCATGATGTTCCCCCTTAAGACACATATGGTCTAGGATTAGTGCATAGTTTTTTCAACTATGTGGAAAAACTATGGGACCCATGTTTTGGGTGTAATGAAAAAAGGCCGCATAAATAAATTTTGGACACATACCATCTTTCTTATTTCATTTCTATCAGACTGCATGGTCTCATATCTCTACCATTCAGCTCCATTAGGTATCTTCGGTAGTTCTAGATCCAATTCTCCAATCCATACTCTGATCGATGTACTATTCATCTCATTTGATCGGAGTCCGTAATATATTTATTTTTTTTGTTATTCAACATTCTTATTCACGTCAACGGTTCTATTTAGATGCAGGATCATATGACCTATTTTTAGGGTGTTGATATGTTATTCAGATATTTTACAATACATGATAAACTAGAGGCTTATACCATATTAGGATGGTCGTACGAGTATGAGATAGGAGGTATATGACTCATTCATTAAGATTTGTCAATTTATACATTATTTTGTGTGTTCACCGATTCCATCAGGAATTTATTATTTATTTCATGTGGCATACTTATAGTCATTAAAACCATTTTACAAGAAATATGATTTTAAATTGTATCCATCATTTGAGTTTTCTTCCTCCGCATCACCATCCCAAATTATGATGTTTACCCTAATTATTCATTTGGATTCCTGTAATGAGCATCTTCACCACCATCCAGGTGTGCATCGGCTTGACGTTGATAACATCACACCCTTGGATAATTAAATGGAAATTAATTTTTTATTATCCCTTAAATATTTTAGTGAAACTTGATATTTTAAGGTGAGGGGTCTACTTAATTAAAGTTAAGTGGTTACTATGGAATATATAATTTGAAAATGACATGGTGTTATTGAATATAATTTAATGGATTGGTTTGATGTCTCTGGAAAAATTTCAATGTCTAGTGGAATGTGTTACTGTGACCCTAATAAAAACTGTATGCCTTTAATTAGATAATAAATGATTTCATCCCTAGTAGTCCTTGTAACACTAATTAATTGAAATGACATGAACCATATGAAATATGGAATGACATGAGTATTATATTATATAATTAATTAAATGAAACATGTATATAGTTCCTATTTAATTATGAATGAATTAACAATTACAAGAGTGGATAGAATTTTTGAATCCTTGGATTCACAAGGGAATGCCTTCATCACTCATGGACTCCATTCCACTTCAGGGATTCCTGTTATCATGTTTGATACCCATCTTGGATCCAAATAATTTTCTACAAGTGGATAACCAATTTAAAACCATAGGACCATCTATTATCCTTATATGATCCTTTGGATAAAATTATTAATTTGATCTTGATGTCTATAGAAAATGTTGTTTTATAGTTACATACATTGTTCTTATTCATTGTTTATATGTTTTAACATGGAAGACATCCTTGGAATCAAATACAATTAATATTGTGTGACGTTACAAGAGATTCCCCTTTGATTAAACTCTTACCCTTTTTTCCAGGATATATGTTACTAGTAATATTTATTGAATTTTGAAGTTATAGAGTCATTTGTTATTATCGGGGATCCAATTAAATATTATAATAATTACCATATGACTTTTTATATATTAGATACATTCAATAATATAATCTTAATGGATTACACATTATAATTGGATCCATTATCATTTCTATTATCACATCAGGTTTTCAATGCTAGTTATTCCACATAATATTTACATAAATAAACCGAAAGATAAAAAAACAAAATGGAAACCTTTTTAGGCACCATCTGAGAACGATGAAAGTACATGGGTATTTATGTTTCTATAAAACATTAATTATATATATATTATTAACACTATTATAGTTTATATAAAATAGAATATATATTATAGATTCTATTGGTGGTTGTATACTATTATTTTTCTCACACCATATCCGGGCCTCTATTCATACCAGTAAGATTTCATGCACGGAGGTTTTGAGAAATAGAATTATCCAACCATGTGCATATGATATTGATTCCTTTCATTAGGTCAAATATCTGTAGAAGATGACCCGAAAAGGGATCAATATGATGGAAATGTTTATGGTTCATTTGTATATATTTTTTAGCATGTATCCCCTCTGAAGTTTATCCTTGTTTTCTAGCTTTGTAGAGACAAGACTAGTGTCATTAGTTATTGATAATTGTTATCAGTTTCACCCAATGTTTATTACTACTATATCAACTACTATTTTTCTATCTATTTATAATTATTATGATATGTAAATAATATTTTATTATTAATCCAATTTTCTAATCTCTGGTAATGTAGAAATATCTCCCCATAGATGCCACATAGACCATTTATTTATGTCGGAAACCTCTGGTATTTAGAGAGATGTGCTTGAGAGCATGTGGCCAACCGGTTTCGGGGAATCCCTGAGTGGAACTTGGGTACGATATGTACAAAATTTTATTAGATTGATTCATTTGTTCATTTAATATTTGGAGGTAATATACTGGTGATTTGGAAGTCTTTGAATATTGGGTAGAAGATGTTCCTAGGTGTAGATAATCCATGTTTTGGGTAAATGACGTGTTAACATAATAATAAAATTTTATCTAGTTTTTTTTCTTTTATAGTTGTAATCATCACACTATTGGGTGAGACACATGATATGTGATAATAATTATTATTATCAGTATTATAATATTGAATTCGATATTTCCATATAATGATGTGATGAGGAGAAATGAGAATCCATCATGCATAATCGTATTAAAAAAGAATCCACATATCATAAATATTTCATCCCATATATGTGTGTTTCACCAATTCTATTGCCCATATATTCAATGATGGTTGAGTTTTCAATGTTTATATATACATTTACTGATCCATGATAGTTACAATGTTATTTTTATCTTCAATTCATGAGGTGGATAGACCTTTTAATTTTCAAGGGGTAGTTTACCTACTTATTCCATAATATATAACATGTTACGTTAAGAGAATAGATATAGATCAGGTAAATTTGTAGTTAAATGGGTGCTGATTTTTGTGATAAGGTGCATGTTCCCTGATACAATGGGACTGATGAACCAATTTAATTAGATTTTGATATAGGTTTATAATAAATTTTAACATAAAAATTAAAATTGAATTATAAAATATATTTTTTTATAGTAAATAATGTGGCAAAGTACTATTGATAATTCACCTCCTCGAACACATTTAATTTAAACAAGTAAACATACCCATACCTAGTCTTTTAAGAGGTTATTTGGGGTTGTATACAATATGTAGTGAACACATTCCTTTTATTTTGATTATTATAATGCTATTTATCTATTTATTGTTTTTCTGATGGGAGTTCATAGAATTCTTGACCTAATGTCACCACAATTTCCTCATGTTGAATGCTAGGAGGTTGGTAGTGACCTTGATCTAGATAGGGTTGGACATTATTAGCCAATAATTCCACTAGTACTAAAACTTGGGACACTACCATTTTACCTCATCTGGGAACTTACTCTCATTTTAATTGTAATATATTATGATTGATGAATTCCCTAAATAGTACTCCCTGACCTGCACCTATACTGGCTGATTTGAAATGTGAGTTCTAACAACTACATCCTCCTACCATCTCCATAGATAGAAGTCCATAATGATATTGAGTCTTCATAGAGGAAAATCAATCTATCATTTAGAATCTAGAGATTCCACCATAAAGTAGGTACAATATATCTATTTACAAGCTACGTGATTCAGACATGAACTTGTGTGATGTGGTTACATAGGCTTGTCACCATAATGGTATGGTATGAGATGGTTTATATAATTTCAACTATGAAAAATTATTTTCTTACTCACTGAGAGATGTTCCATGCAGGTAGTTGATGCATGTACGTTATGATGCAATATCACTCATGGTGTATTCATTATGTCTTACTGAGTTACAAAACTTTTTCCTACTTATAACTGGTGATGAGATTTTTTATGTTAGAAACATCAAATACAATATTAATTATTTCATCCATACTCAGGTGAATTTATTTTTCATATATATATATATATATATGAATTAAATAAGACACTTATCATTGAGTGCAACCTAACGAATGAAAATAGAACTGGGCATAACAGATCGATGTCAGGGAAGTCTAGTTGTTATTTAATTAGTAGAGAGTGATCTATCAATGTTTCATGATTGGGGAATGGTAGGTATTGTACTTATAAAAGTATCTACATGGTGAAACATCATTTTCGATTGTTATAGAATATTTTTTCAGAATGAGATAGAGACCCTCTAGGGTTCTATGCTTTCCACCATATTAGACACCTTCAAATACTCTCTCATACCTTTCCATTTTCTTCTAGTTCGCAAGGATCAATAACATGTCATAATTTAGGGGAATGTTATTTAATTCCTTGTATGGTGGGGAGTTGGTGTAGAACCAAAATGACTGGATGAGGAGGAGGTCCTGATCATAGTATCTAAACTTCGGATTATTGGAAGTGCTATTGGAGTGGTCTTGACTGGTTAGTCCAGCTACAGAGAAGAGTTGCGAATTAGGTTTCTTTCATGATCTACATCGAATAAATATGGATTATATTACATAAATTTTTAATATAAGAGGTACTATACTAGTAACCTCTACTATATTATTTGATTTATTTTATATCATTTCTAAAAACTCCATAATATTTTTATATATTTCCAAAACAATTAGGCAAGAAATAAAATATCAAAATCGTTTAATGACTGTAGATAAACTATTGAGAGTTTTGTTAGAGGGAATACACCAATGTTTGGATAGTCCCCTAGAGGTAGATATTTACCCATTATTATGGTTACACATTGTTTTTTATAACCTAAGCATTGACATAATCAACAATATCGATTGCTTGGTTCTATATCAGTACTTTTTAGACTTCTATCATCATAGAGTATCATTAACATCACTAAAATGGAGAAATTATCTACATAAGGGTGAGTGGTATGTCTATTATGGTAGTTCTAGAGTTGATAATGATGGTCTAGGTTGAGTGACAACCAAGACTACCAATCTCTTCATAGAGGATCATGGTTTAAATCATGAATGACCCTATCATATAGTTGATCATTCCAAGGATATCTTTTTTTAATAATTTCTCTATATTATCTCATGAGAGAGAGGTTGATATTAACATTGATCTAATTTTGAAGGTAGATCTAGTGTCTATTTATCAACACATGATAGAAGCTTCGATGCTCTAGGATCTGAAGAAGAAGACGGCTGATCTATATGCTTAAAGTTTTATATGACCCAACACATACTCTTGGGGTTCACCCAGGATTTTTTTTTCAAGAAGTCACATGGGACCCCTCATTTTTACCTAGATTGAAGATGGTTGAACCAACATATAGTCAAGAACTAGTGTCCACATACTCAAATATACGATCTATTTGACCATCTCTAAAGAGCTAGGGTGTTTTCTAAGATTGATCTTAGACCATACTACTGTTAGGTGTTATTTAAGAAAACATACATAACTCTTACACATTTTAATAGTTGTTATTATATAGATTGTTACATTTATTAAATTTGGTCTTAAAGACATATGTTTCATTTTCATGGATTTGATGAATACGGTTTTCCACCCCTCTATGGATTATTTTTTTATATTCTTTTTCGAAAGACATCATTGTGTATTTTCAAACTTATAGTGACCATGATATGAACCCTGAGATTATTTTAATTACACAGAGAGTGTGTTATAATTATCTCGTTATTTCTAGCTGCAATATATTAATTGAAAATGGTCTTTTAAGGATAAAATCATCTTCATAACAAGCATCTTTGTTGACCCAAAGAAGGTTAGTGATGTGTTTTTTTCAGAGTAGTCCAAGAATGTGTTTGATATATATATTTTTTAGGGATGTATGGATAATATAGGCATTTCAGACATTACAATTTACACCATTATTCATTACTTAATTCTCTTACTAATAATGTTGTTATGTTCCTATAGATGAATAGGATGATAAATCATTTTAAGAAATGAATTTTTGGCTTATCTCATCACCTATTATAATTCTTCCAGAGCCTAAGAGAGAATATACACAGTTATATGTTGCTGGAATAATTAGTTAGGGTGTAGTTACATTGTAGGAGGACATATTTTGTGTGTGAAGATCTTTGTAGTTAGGAAATACTGAGAGAATTTGTCTAACAAATGACCATGATATAACAACAATTTCTCATGTCTTACATTTTTGGGGATACTATCAGAAGGGTGATAACTTGTTGGTGTACATGGAGTAAAGTAGCCACATATATATCATTACATAGTGTAAATATAATATTAGGAAATGGACATGGTTTTTGTATATTCAGTCATTTGATTTTGAGATTTCACGTATTTTAATTAAAAGTAACATTGTAGCGGAAGTTCTATGTCCGGATACTCAAGAATTGGTCATACAAAAAGCTTGTGATGAATTGAAATTGATGGTCTAAATCATAGTGTTGTATATTATGTTTTAAGATAGTCATGTGTACTCTTATCTCTTGTCCTTCTAGGTTCCCTCTCCACTCTATAAGAAGTTGAAGAGAAGTCAATTATATGATATGGATGGCTTGGTTCTTTATGAGATAATTTCAGGAGATACCCCACATCCATATTGGTCTATGCATAGATGAAGAATAATATTTATACATTCACATCGTTTGGTTCTTAATGATATGAGAGAGGATGTGATCCATGAGTCCTATTTTTTCAGCGTGTAGTTCATCATTTCATATCAATGATGTATTAAGATATTTGATGCCAATATTAGTGGGCTATGATGAAATTTTACGTAACAATCATTATCACTATGTTTTCAACCTTTTATTTGTTGGTGGTTGAGAGAAAATGACCTACTAGGATGATACAACTGCTTCTTATCCCAGAATGGAGAGGGAAAGATGTTTATACGGAATTTTTTGTTCTTTACAGAGGTAACCTATAAGTAGAGATATTGTATGAGTTATCATTACAGTTTGAATAAATTATCCCACTTCCTTTTTATATTGTAGAAATTATGAATTATTGATCTAGGATTATTTTTTGGCCTACGAGATCTTCATATTACATGGGTTCCTTATACTACATTTTAGATTGGGATTCTCATTTCTGTCACAATAATATTTGGGGTTTCAGAAGATTTTGGATACAAAGGTGCTCTTGAGAAAACCTTTCCTCTCCCAAATCGATTTTAGTTTGAATGAATTATATAGGGATTATTGGACATGATCATAACATGAATCCTTTATTTTAGGGATTCTTTGGGGAAGCATATCCATATCATCATTTTCGCATACAACATATATTTTTGGGAAAAAATCAGATGGTTCCTTTTAAGGAATTATTGGGTAAGCTTTGACACTCACCACTGGGCTGGTTAGAAGAAGGAGAGGCAGAGATACTAGGTCCCCATATTGTTCAGGATAATTTAAATTAGATTTATCTAATCAAGAATTGTAGGTCTACTAATCAGTATAGATAAAAATCATAAGATTATTTCTATTGATAACCACTAGTGTTTGAGGTCAGGGATCATGTTTTCTTACTGATACAACATAGGATAGGGATTAGACCAATACAGAGAAAAGGGAATCCATCACCTTATTGTGTATGAAAATTTTAGAATTTGGAAAATTTCAGGAAGGTACATATCATTAAATATTACCTTAAAGGTACTTTTCCATTAACGATATATTCTAAATTTCACAACTCCACTATTATCATATTGAACAATATTATAATTTTTATCCCAGGTATGTTTAGATTGATGTTGATGATTTATTTAAGGATTATCATATAATTATTATTGAATGGAGAATAAAGGATATATTATGATGACCTATCCCCTTATTATGGTTACTGTGGAAGAGAAAACATGTATAGGACAAGATATGGGTGTGGGAGGACAATGTACATTCCCAATGGTTAGAGTTGTTCATAGACCGAGTTTCACCACATTTGGATGGCGATCTTAGGTATGAGTTCTTTTATGTGTGGAAGACTGTAAGAACCATGTTTTTATCTCTGGTATTGATCCTTATAATTCTAGTACAATTATTTATTGTGGATCTAATATGGATTCCATTTAATGTTTGATAGGTTTCAGGTGTGTTCATGTATTTTTTTGAGTTCAAACTTCAATCAATGGAGAAAAACAATGGATTACATGGTTATTTTAAAATATATAAATCACCAAACATGGTCTATCCTATCCATGTGGGGGTGGAAATAGTGGTGAATTTTAGTGAAAAATTTCACCTAACCATGTACCAGGGGAAACATATCCATGTAAAATCGGAATACATTTTAATAGTGGTTATTTTGAAGGATAGATCATGGGTTCTCAAACCATGTAGCCTATAAATATGGGTGCCTCCTTAGCACAGAAGATATAATATGTTCTGAGAATATTTTGGAAATCATTCTAGAAAAATTATGCAAACCCATTTTTTTACAGGATGAAAATTCCATTAATGATATAATTAAGCACACCCCAACATTCCCATTTCATATCCAATGGACAGAATGAGTTCTTATCTCCCCCTTGTAGGTCAACTGAATCTATATTGTTATACTAGATCCCATTTGTTTATCTGAAGTCCTATAAAGTAACAATTCATCTTATTGTATCTACATCGATAAGAGCTTGATTCCTCTTAATACGTTCTTCGTTCTTCTTCCCCTAACTGATGATATTTATATACGGGTTCATATGCCTTATTTGAATGTAATTTATCCATTTATCATATCTCATCCAATACATTCCTTACTAGAAGAAGATACTAGATGATACGAGTCATACTAATATTATTCTAGTGGTATAAAACTTTTCTTGTAGGATTCGTCATTTTATAAATTGTTGTGTGTGCGCGCTGATTTCATCGGGTGTTTCTAGTTGGATTCTTGTCACTTTATTATAGTTGTTAAAACTATATTAAAAGACTCATGTTTTTAATTTTATCAAAATTTTGGGTAACTTATTTTATTTCAACTACCCAAAGAAATATGTATTCATTAAATATGGTATTTGGGGTTTGTAATGTGTGGTTGCACCACTGTTCAGGTGTATATTGTCTTGAACCATAAAATTGAAATCCACTACATAATTAAATGGATACTGAATTGGTTTTTTGTTATCCCATTAAAATGTTAGTGTCAATTGAACATTATATGGTAATGGTTATTCTTGATTAATTAATGGTCAAATGGTAAATTTGGAAGGTATAGAACATATATGACTTCACATAATTTATTGTAATTGAATGGTTTGGTTTCACATCCATAGCACCACATTCCATGCTTAATAAAATGTAGAATTTGAACAAAAAAAACATTGTTACCTAAAGTAGTTGACAAATGTATTTATGCCTCGTTATCCCTATGAAATTAATCAAATGAAATAGATTGATGTAAATGACTTATTAAAAAACAGGGATATTATGTGGAGTGATTAATGAAATAAAAAAGGCATATAGTTTCATTTCGATATATAACTATTCATTATTATTGGACTGTTCAGACTTTAGCTAGCCTAGGATTCTTAAGGGAATGCCTTGATCACTAATAGAATCCATTCCAATTCTAACCATGTTTACATCTATTGGGCCCTTTCATTTCTTACCCATTTAAATTTAGATGATATACTTGGACTCGAATAAATTTATTATTTTAGAATTCCTTGTAGGATTTCATAGGGATTAAACTCTTTCCCCTACACCAAAGATAAAATTTACAAACGAGTTAGAATGAACCATGATTTTTTAGAGGCCTTGGTTATTACATTCGACCCATTTCATTATTTTTATCCTTATAATATGACTTGTTATATCTTTGATCGTTTAAATGTTATCATCTTCATGGGGGAATTTCTATACTTGGATCCTTTATCTTAATTATTATTATTTCAGGATTTTAGTTATGGTTAAACCTCACATAAATCTGTTATATAAACTAGAACAAAATTTATAAATTAAATAGATATATATATAGACACTATCTGACGATGAAGCAAGTTTATAGGTATTTAAGTAACTATACTGCGTCACTTATATATATTCCTTCATGAAAACTATTTTAGTTTATATTTCACAAAATGAATATTGTATACACCAATGGTGGTGGCCTATTGATATTTATCTCACACCCTATCTTGGAATCCATTAGTAGTAAAGAATATTACATGTATAAAGGTGTTGAAAAGTGAAGCATACCACCATAGACACGAAATATTTAATGCTTTCTTTAAGATAGATCATGGTAACAGATGACAAGTCTAGGGCCCAAGATGCTGTATAGTTTTAGGTTTCTCTTTTAAACATTTTTATAACATGTATTTCATGCTACATTGTATCCTTGTTTTCTATAATTATAGAGACATGACATGTATCATCAGCATTTGAACTTTATTATAAGTTGAACCTATTGTTTATTACTACTCTATTTTCTTCTATTTTTCCAAATGTTTTTCCTTCTTCCACAATTTACCTATTATTATATTATATTATTTATTTTTCTACACTATAGTAATGATGGAAAAGTCTCCCCGTACACACCCCTAAGGCCCTCACTACTAGTCGATAACCTCTTCCATTCGAAGACATGTGACTCAGACCATGTGGCCAACATTGCTCAATGAACCTCAAAGTGGAACTCAAGTCCAGCATGTGGCACAATATTTGAAAGAATATGTGATTAATTTAAATGGTGTTTTGTTTAAATTAACTTTTTTTATTTGATTAAAATTGATTGAGATAACATTTGTAAAACTATATGATTTTATTATATAATTATGAAGATAATTATAATATTTGGGAAGGTTTAGGTTATTTAAGACATTATATAAATTGGGAATATACATTAAATTTTTTGTGTTTATTAGTATCTAATATTTATATTATAAAATGTTTAATATATCATAGAATAATATATGATCAAGATTTTATATTTTTTTTGTGTTGGACTTAGTAAAGAATATTTTGAACTTTTTTATTATAAATTTGATATAGAAATTTTAAATTTTTACATTGGGTTTTATTATTCATTCATTATATATAAATAATGTATTTAACTACATTATATTTTATTAATATTGGATAATATCATATATATTTTAAAAATATTTTTTTGGTTAATATATAGAAACATGATAAATTATACACCTTTGTTTTGCGAATCAGGTCATCCCATAAATGAAAATTTTAGAGTTCTATGAAGGAAATGTAAAATAATAATATTCATTTTATTGAGTATGATTTGAGATTAAAGTGTATATTGATCCAATAAAAAACAATGTACAAAATATATCTTTTGAAATGGAAGGATATTTTTTATGTTTTTTTTCATATTCTCTGTATGGATATAAAATGAATCTCTTAAAATTAACATTATGATATTGAAATAAAAAATTTATACATTTTCCCAAATTTTAGTGGAATTAATTTATTTTTATCCCTAACTAATTTATTAATTTATGGATTTTAATTTTCTCTTGAACATTATATATGTAACACCCCAGGTAAATTAAGAATATGATATTTTCATATTTATCCATATTTGTGAATAAAATATTAATATGACTTTTAAGGGGACACTATGCTCGATGGCGTACCCAACACGCAACAACGAGTTTCTTGGGAATCTTATGTTGCACTCTAATAATAAAATAATATTATTTCAAATGGTAGTTAACATGTAGCCATTGTATTGGCGGGAATGGATAGAAATAACTAAAATATGATTATATATGTTTTTTAATGTTTTTACATTTATCCAATAAAAGCTAAAGGCTTAAAATACGGAAAGAATTCAATTTTAGGTGTATATGCCCTAGTTTTCACTAAAGGTTCACTTATAGCCTTTTGATGTTGAACCATCATTAAATATAGTTTTGTTCACTCTTAAAAATTCTTTTGGACAAAATAAAGCTCTTATTAAGAATTGGGACATTAAAATTTACTTTGTGTAAATTTTTGGTATCTTTCCGATAAAGTTCATTTTTTAATGAATAGTGTAAAATGTTGTATTTTAATTCAAAACCCCTTTTTAATCTAATTTATTTATATGATTATATTATCTTTTGAATTGGTTTTAAAGTGAAATTAGAATATATTTTTACCATTAAATCCAATAGTGGTCATTGGAATTAATTTCACTTTGAAATCAGACTTAAACCAGTGTCAATCTTTTGATAATTTTTGTTTCATAAAAACACACTATTTGCTCTGATAGCGGGAATTAATTATTAAATTAATTAATGTTACATATATGTTTTGAATTTTGTAAAATAGACTTCATTTTTGAATTCGGAATATCAAATATATCTTAGGGTTAATTTTTTGGATTTTTCTGAAAAACTTCAATTTTTGATGAATAGTGAAACCACTAAGTGGTACTTATAAAAACTGATTTTTCCGTTTAAATGAAAATTTTCCATCTTTGGGTCTTGAATTTCGAAAATCCTACATATATGGTTTTCATTAAGAAGTAAAATGTGGTTCAATGGGATAAAAATAATTTTTTGGTGAATAGTAACTTATTAAGTTTTTAATCGCGATTAGAGGTAATTAGTGTAATTTAAGGTAAAAATGATATTATAAAAATGTGAAAACCCCATGAAACTTGTCCTAACCCTATTGGATGAGTCATTTCCGACAAAGACAAGCCATGGGTCAACTTGGGGACCCCATGGAGCTACTTTGGTTGGGAAATGACATAAATAACTTTTTATTTAATGTAGAAGTAAAAATGACACAAAAATAATATGTTTTACGAAAACAATTTTTACATGGGGTTATAACAATACTATTTTTGATTATAAATATTCATTGGAAAGATAAAAAGATTTACTACATCATAGTAGTTTTTTTTAAATTTTTAGACATTAAATAAATTAAATTATTTATGACATAATAATGATGCAGCGATGACATCATTATTTGACGATTTAAATAAAATGGAAAGATAATGTAAAATCTATGCACTACACATGTCCAAAACCAATTGGATGAGTGGATTTCGAAGCCTTATCACCTTAGCCACAAATTATATCAATGTGGGACTTTTTAAAACCGAAAATGTTTTTCAAATAAAGTAATATTTTATTACTTTCCAAAAGTGCCCCTCCTCTCCTCTTATAAAAGGCCCCCACCTCTACCTCATTACACACACTCCTCAAGCCTTTGTCTCGTCCAACCCCTGCCCATTTACTCTCTCCACATCCCTCTCCTCATCCTAGAGGATTCCCTTTGGGCATAATCCTTTCAAAGAAAGCCTTTAGTGTAGAGACCCGTATCCTGACGTACATGGACATTACATTACATTTGCGGAATACTTAGTACATAACAAAAACACACACTAAAGGATCGTAATAGTTTAGTGTCTTTGGAAACTCGGAACATAATCTTCTAATCCTGGTGAAAGATCTTCAATATCTCCCGTAAAGATATTCCATTTTTTTTACCTAAAACCTTTCTTTATATCCTGGGGAAAAGAAAACATAAAAGGGTGAGCTCAAATGCTCAGTAAGGGTATACAAAAGAAATAAAAATCATATCATATCTTTTTGAAAATCACAACCTGCAAAAGAGATCATAATATCTTAACATGGAACAAATCATAGAAGTGAAAATGAGATCCCCAAAATCATAACATGAAACTTGAAACTTTGTGGCATGCACACATAATCATGGAAAATAATTTCTTGTTAGTCATGACTCATTGCCAAGTCTATCTTAGTGGACAAAGTCCTTTTCTGAACCGAGTTCACTCCTCGTTTCAGTCCTGTATCACTGAACCGAAATAACCTTCCGTTCCAGCCATGTCTATCTCATGAGATATAAAATCTTTACCCAATGCATTGGAGGGAGATATAGGTCCCACCCATCTCTTAATGAATCCTTTCTTATGTGTGCCACATAATCATAAAACATACATCATCGCATAACACATGTAACAAAAATGGGATTCTTGAAACATCATGACATCATAAATCAATTCATATAAGATAAAGGAATTCATAAAAATAATTCCATCACAACATGATCAAATCAATGTAATAATAGGGATAAAAACAGAACCCTTTATTATCTTAGATGGAAAATAATTTTGATAAAACACTTGAACTCCATTCTTGAAAAAAATATCCTTTCTTCTTCAAAAACATTTTTCCTTTCATAACATGTCATATAACTTTAAAATAAAAGAAGTTGATTAAAAATAAACTTGAGAACTTGTAAAGGAAGCTTCTTGGAAATAATGTTTTAAAAATCTATTCATGCCGTATAAGTTAAAAAAAACATTCTTCGTACTTTTGTCGGAAAAGTCAAAAAGTACCTCGTACGAAAAACGACAAAAGATTCCTTTTATTTCTTTTACTAAAAACTAACCGAAGGGTAAAAATGGATTTAAACAATTGTAGGTGGATTTACATATTGATGAAACATGGATGTGGATGATAAAATACACCCCAGTAAATATTTACGAATAAACAATCTCGAATAAAAATGAGATTGTGATATTTCCCTTACCTTAGGTCCGATTAGCTTTGTACGTGTCCGAAGCTCCTGTATAATGGTTTAAATAATGTTATTGACTTATTCAAGAATCATACATATTTATATGATATCATATATGGTCATATTATTAGCTTCTGGTTAGTAATATTTCATTGTTACTTGTTACTCGGGTCTTTATAACTTTTTGTTCTTATGCGTGTTTTGTCGAATAAATTCTTATTCTTATCTTTAGGTTATAGATAATTCATTTCCAGAATGGTATTAGTGTAGTATATACCATATTCATTCATTCAATTCATTTATATAATCATTATGAAATGAAGATCATGTAGAACGAGTCGCATCACATCGTGGAGACGGTATTCCGTACGTACGCACGAGTGATGATATCGTTCCTATGATCGTGGAATTGTATTGGAGTATATATATATTATTTCAGTATCAATATTACTTCATAATAATCATATGTAGTTACTCATTACACCATTATACCCATCCTTTTAAGGTGATGGTGGAAAATAGATTACACCACGGCGTGGAGACGGTATTCCGTACGTACGCACGCGCGGTGATTTCATTTTTCCGTAGGATGGATAGAAGGTGAATTAGGGTTGTTTCATATTTATAATAACATATCAGTATGTAAGTAATACTGATGTTATTACTTTATCATGAAACAACTAAAGAAGAAGAAGTTGAAGAAGAAAGAAATTGAAAAGATCGGTAATGGATATTACCTCTTCTTTGGAACGCCTCTTTGAATCCTCCACTTAAGGAACTAAGATTGGTCTTTGGAGAAGACCAGAACCTCTAGGATTATTCTAGGAAAGTGTAGAGGAGAAAATGGCAGGGGTTGGCCGAGCTTGAGTGCTCAAAATTGGTGTGAGGAGGAGGGGGAGGAGGTGCCCTTTTATAAGGGAGGAGAGGGGCACCTTAGGAATTCTTAATAATATTAATTTATAATAAATCTAACCCCACTTAAAAACCTCCAAAAATGACTCATATTCGAAGATTAGATGATATTGGGTTGTAATCTCATCAACCAATCAAATTTAGACATGTTTGGATATTATTTTAAACCTTATCAATTATATATAACTCTAAGTTAAATAATTTAACTTTTACCGTGTCTTTTTGTTTTCTTTCACTATATGGTTAATAAACTTACTATAACATGTCAAACGAACCACAAATTGTTTATTATTAATATATATATCCTTACCTAAGTCATTTGGCCGAACCTTAGATTTTTAGGAATAAAATAACAATTAATAATATAATATTTGATTTAAAAACTATTTTGTGTCAATTTTGACACTATTTGATATATGATTTTTGTGAAAGTCATAAAAGAATTATATGTTCGAACCAAGTTTATTAAATCAACATTAATATATCATAGTAACCTAGAAAATTAGTGGAATTCATAAAAAATCTCAAATTACATTTATTTTGGTGTTTATAACATCAATTATGTCAATATTTCTTTAATAAGATAATTACTGCATCATCGTTGTGTCATACATAAATTAAATTATCTGATGTCTAAAAATTACAAATAAAATACCATCATGTATTAAATCTTTTTAGCTTTCTAATGAATATTTAAAATCGAATTTATCTTATGTATAACCCCATATTAAAAATGATTTACTTATTAAACTTTGATTTTAACTATTTTAACCCTTCTTTAAATAAATTCATAATAAATGTCCTAATCTAATCCAAGTGGGCCTAAATGGTCATATTTTATTCCTAAGTTTGTTTTCGGTCGAATTACACTTGTCCAATAGAATTAGGACATGTGTTAGGGTAATAGTAATATCATATTTACCCTTAGTTACCCTATTTACTATTAACCGCGGTAAAAAAAAGTAAAAAGTTACTATTCACCAAATATTTTTTTCATCTCATTGAACCACATTTTAGTCCTTGATATTAACCGTGTCTCTCGGATTTTCGAAATTCCATTCACAGAAGTGGTAAAATTAAGTTTTATGCAAAATTCAGTTTTTAACCTACCACTTAGTGGTTTCACTATTCATCAAAAATTGAAAGTTTTCAGAAAAATGCCAAAATTTCATCCTAAGCTATATTTCATATTCCAAATTCAAAAATGAAGTCTATTTTACCAAATTCATAACATAGAAGTTGAATTAATTAATTTTATAATTAAATCCCGCTATTAAAACAAATAGCGTGTTTTTACGAAACAATATCTATCAAAAGATTGACACTTGTTTATGTCAGGTTTAAATGTGAAATTACGTCCAATGACCAACATTGTATTAAATTGTAAAAATATATTCTAAATATACTTTAAAACCACTCAAATTAATAATTTATCACTATTAATTATTTCGATTAAAAAAGTTGTTTTTAATTATAATTTAGTAATTTTCACTATTCATCAGAATATGAAAGTTATCCGAAATGTACCAAAATTTTACCTTAGGCTAAATTCGATACTCCGAATCCAAAAATGAAATCCATTTTGAAAAATAAAATTTACAAAATTTCAAAAAGTGGTTATTACTATTCATAACGGCTAGTTTTAATAGCATATCGCTGTTTAGTGAAACTCGTTATTGCGTACTACACACACTATCGAGGAAGGTTGCGATTGCGTGTAATGCAAGGCAAGTCAAGGATGCGTGTTGTGCAAGCTCCTTTTGGTGTAGCGTACAACACAAGACATTAATAAAATTAAAAAGAATATTTTTCATAAAATCTTGGGCTGTTACATTCTACCCCCCTTAAAATGAATTTCGCCCTCGAAATTCGTCGGGGTTATAAATGGTTTTCTATTCGAAAGTTTCCCACATCGTAAAAAGGAATACCAAAACTTGGCTTTAAAAACTAAAGTATGAAATGTAACGATTACCCAAATAAACTAATTGTTGGGTTTCCACATAGGTAAAAATATGGATATGGAAGAAAAATCTAACCATCATGTTCTGATGGAGAGTGGTAGAGAACATGGCTATGGAAAAGCCAAAAATCACAAATCCATAAATTTGTGATGATATAAGGTACCATCTGATTCCTCAGGTATAAGATCACTAGGACAACATTTTTGGTTTTCAAGATCATTTCCCTAAAGTTGAAAATTTGAATTAGAATAAATACTTACTTTATTTTGGTACAATCTCACTGTTGTTCGTGCCTTGAACAATTTCCACTTCATCTCTTAAATAAATGAAGTTGAATTTGTTATTCGTGAAGTGTTAGCAGATAATGTGATAGAATGACGGGTCATTCCATCTGTCTCAAACAAAAGGTTAGCAAAAATTATATGCATAAATCGATCTATAGTGAGATTAATCATATATGGTTCCTAAAATGGACTTATACTTCATATATCATACTGCTTAATATAATAATACTAGTTTCTACTAAATAGGGACTTCCTGTAGGTCAGTGGTAGGCGATAAAGGCCAGTCGCACTTCGGTTGTGGGTTCGATTCCTACAGCCTTGTCCGAAGCGATGGGCTGTCGCCCGTCCTGCAGGTTGTCCTTTTTCTAAAACTATATTACTATAACATCCCATCAATAATATCGAGAAAACTTCGATCCTTAAACAATACTCACTTATGTCCAACATAATCTATTTCAATCTTTAGGCTTATCCATAATACTGCAGTCCACTCTCATAATATAGTGACAACGATTACCAGAGATTTAATACTGTCGTTGATCCCCACATATCATAAGATATGTTTTGTTGGTCACATTCTAAACATTCAAAGTCCTTAATAATGTATTCTCTTGAATACCTTAGTGAAAACATGAATGCAGTTAAAAGTTAACACTTTCCACATACCAAAATCCTCAAAATTCTATATACTCAATCCATGATATCACTTAGTCCTTATATCAATCATGAGCTCATGAATATTGTTAAACATTTCATTTTCTTATTTTCCCTTCATTATGCGCATATCATCTTATTTCCAAAAATATCTCAATCACTTTGAATACCACATTAAACCAATACATAAATATTCCAATACTCCATGATACAACATTATTTTGGAATCCCATTACATAAACACGTAATCATTCCACCACATCGTTATCATATTCAACATTGCCAATAGTGATCGCATGTGATTTCCCTTTGTCCTTTGCCTTCAGTGGTTGCTCATGTTGATCATCACTAACCCTTGGATTAGGGCAATTATTAGCATAATGCCCCATTTCCTTGCACTTGAAGCATTGAAGTGTTGGCGGTGCGTTCTCTGTAGTGTTTGCTTTATTCACATCATTAGAAAACCTTTTTCCATTACTTCGACACTCAGCTGCTCGATGACCTTCTTTTCCACACTTAAAACATTTTCTAGTTCCTTTAAGACAATCTCCACCATGCTTCATTCCACACTTTGTGCATAAGGAAACATTCATCTTCTTTTCACCATTATTATGAGATTTCTCCTTGAACTCCATCTTTCGTTTCTTGTCAAAACCATGAGATGGATATGTAACACCAACTTCCATTTCTACCTTGATAGCACAACGCACAATTTCTTCATAGCTACTGAAGTCTCTTATAGCTAATGCCCTTCGAAGACTTGGTTTTAAGCCACTGAAAAATCGATCAACTTTACTTTCAGGTTGGATGATAATGCCAGATGCATACCTTGCAAGTCTTGTAAAATTCGCTTCATACATACCAACAGATTCATCATCCTTCTGCTTCAGCTCAATAAACTCCTTTTCCATCTTTGTTCGAAGAATACGAGGGAAGTACTTACTGAAAAACAAGTTCTTGAACTCGTCCCATTCCATGGACTCAATTTCATCCCTTGGCCTCGTATTCCTGATAAGATTCCACCATTGATCAGCTTCACCTTCCAAACGATATACTGCTAAGATGACTTTATCATGTTCAGAACATTGAAGAACTGAAAATATCTTTTCAGTGGTACTGATCCATTGTTCAGCAACAAGTGGATCGGAAGTCCCACTGAAAGAAGGTGGACGTTGCCTCATGAAGGACTCAATAGAATATTGTTCCCTTCTCTGCTCATTTGGAAGTCCAGAATGATTCATAGCTTGTGTAAGTATAGCAATTAGATTTTGCACTCCATCTCCCATAACATTTGTTTGTTCAGGAGGGCAATCATTGCATTGTCCATTGCATTGATCAACACGGTTCCTTCGGGTTCCAGCCATCATCTAAAACCCAAAAAGAATAGTGTGAGAGGCAAAAATCATGCTAGGGAAAACAACATAATAAAGGGGGAGTACCTTCAATATCCAACATCATAGGTTTAATTCTATGATCGTTAGCGTAATTCTATTACTATAACCTATACGTATACTTATCCCTAGGGACATCCCTAGACATACCTTAGAAATATCTCTAGGGATCTCACTAACGTTTTCGCATCCTAGTTTCCAAAGGTTGACTAAACCTTTCCTCTGATACCAACTGTAGAGACCCGTATCCTGACGTACATGGACATTACATTACATTTGCGGAATACTTAGTACATAACAAAAACACACACTAAAGGATCGTAATAGTTTAGTGTCTTTGGAAACTCGGAACATAATCTTCTAATCCTGGTGAAAGATCTTCAATATCTCCCGTAAAGATCTTCCATTTTTTTTTACCTAAAAACTTTCTTTATATTATGGGGAAAAGAAAACATAAAAGGGTGAGCTCAAATGCTCAGTAAGGGTATACAAAAGAAATAAAAATCATATCATATCTTTTTGAAAATCACAACCTGCAAAAGAGATCATAATATCTTAACATGGAACAAATCATAGAAGTGAAAATGAGATCCCCATAATCATAACATGAAACTTGAAGCTTTGTGGCATGCACACATAATCATGGAAAATCATTTCTTGTTAGTCATGACTCATTGCCAAGACTATCTTAGTGGACAAAGTCCCTTTCTAAACCGAGTTCACTCCTCGTTTCAGTCCTGTATCACTGAACCGAAATAACCTTCCGTTCCAGCCATGTCTATCTCATGAGATATAAAATCTTTACCCAATGCATTGGAGGGAGATATAGGTCCCACCCATCTCTTAATGAATCCTTTCTTATGTGTGCCACATAATCATAAAACATACATCATCGCATAACACATGTAACAAAAATGGGATTCTTGAAACATCATGACATCATAAATCAATTCATATAAGATAAAGGAATTCATAAAAATAATTCCATCACAACATGATCAAATCAATGTAATAATAGGGATAAAAACATAACCCTTTATTATCTTAGATGGAAAATAATTTTGATAAAACACTTGAACTCCATTCTTGAGGAAAATATCCTTTCTTCTTCAAAAACATTTTTCCTTTCATAACATGTTATATAACATTAAAATAAAAGAAGTTGATTAAAAATAATCTTGAGAACTTGTAAAGGAAGCTTCTTGGAAATAATGTTTTAAAAATCTATTCATGCCGTATAAGTTAAAAAAAACATTCTTCGTACTTTTGTCGGAAAAGTCAAAAAGTACCTCGTACGAAAAACGACAAAAGATTCCTTTTATTTCTTTTACTAAAAACTCACCGAAGGGTAAAAATGGATTTAAACAATTGTAGGTGGATTTACATATTGATGAAACATGGATGTGGATGATAAAATACACCCCAGTACATACTTACGAATAAACAATCTCGAATAAAAATGAGATTGTGATATTTCCCTTACCTTAGGTCCGATTAGCTTTGTACGTGTCCGAAGCTCCTGTATAATGGTTTAAATAATGTTATTGACTTATTCCAGAATCATACATATTGATATGATATCATATATGGTCATATTATTAGCTTCTTGTTAGTAATATTTCATTGTTACTTGTTACTCGGGTCTTTATAACTTTTTGTTCTTATGCGTGTTTTGTCGAATAAATTCTTATTCTTATCTTTAGGTTATAGATAATTCATTTCCAGAATGGTATTAGTGTAGTATATACCATATTCATTCATTCAATTCATTTATATAATCATTATGAAATGAAGATCATGTAGAACGAGTCGCATCACATCGTGGAGACGGTATTCCGTACGTACGCACGAGTGATGATGTCGTTCCTATGATCGTGGAATTGTATTGGAGTATATATATATTATTTCAGTATCAATATTACTTCATAATAATCATATGTAGTTACTCCTTACACCATTATACCCATCCTTGTAAGGTGATGGTGGAAAATAGATTACACCACGGCGTGGAGACGGTATTCCGTACGTACGCACGCGCGATGATTTCATTTTTCCGTAGGATGGATAGAAGGTGAATTAGGGTTGTTTCATATTTATAATAACATATCAGTATGTAAGTAATACTGATGTTATTACTTTATCATGAAACAACTAAAGAAGAAGAAGTTGAAGAAGAAAGAAATTGAAAAGATCGGTGATGGATATTACCTCTTCTTTGGAACGCCTCTTTGAATCCTCCACTTAAGGAACTAAGATTGGTCTTTGGAGAAGACCATAACCTCTAGGATTATTCTAGGAAAGTGGAGAGGAGAAAATGGCAGGGGTTGGCCGAGCTTGAGTGCTCAAAATTGGTGTGAGGAGGAGGGGGAGGAGGTGCCCTTTTATAAGGGAGGAGAGGGGCACCTTAGGAATTCTTAAAAATATTAATTTATAATAAATCTAACCCCACTTAAAAACCTCCAAAAATGACTCATATTCGAAGATTAGATGAGATAGGGTTGTAATCTCATCAAACAATTAAATTTAGACATGTTTGGATATTATTTTAAACCTTATCAATTATATTTAACTCTAAGTTAAATAATTTAACTTTTACCGTGTCTTTTTGTTTTCTTTCACTATATGGTTAATAAACTTACTATAACATGCCAAACGAACCACAAATTGTTTATTATTAATATATATATCCTTACCTAAGTCATTTGGCCGAACCTTAGATTTTTAGGAATAAAATAACAATTAATAATATAATATTTGATTTAAAAACTATTTTGTGTCAATTTTGACACTATTTGATATATGATTTTTGTGAAAGTCATAACAGAATTATATGTTCAAACAAAGTTGATTAAATCAACATTAATATATCATAGTAACCTAGAAAATTAGTGGAATTCATAAAAAATCTCAAATTACATTTATTTTGGTGTTTATAACATCAATTATGTCAATATTTCATTAATAAGATAATTACTGCATCATCGTTGTGTCATAAATAAATTAAATTATTTGATGTCCAAAAATTACAAATAAAATACCATCATGTAAGAAATCTTTTTAGATTTCTAATTAATATTTACAATCGAATTTATCTTATGTATAACCCCATATTAAAAATGATTTACTTATTAAACGTTGATTTTAACTATTTTAACCCTTCTTTAAATAAATTCATAATAAATGTCCTAATCTAATCCAAGTGGGCCTAAATGGTCATATTTTATTCCTAAGTTTGTTTTTGGTCGAATTACACTTGTCCAATAAAATTAGGACATGTGTTAGGGTAATAGTAATATCATATTTACCCTTAGTTACCCTATTTACTATTAACCGCGGTAAAAAAAAGTAAAAAGTTACTATTCACCAAAAATTATTTTCATCCCATTGAACCACATTTTAGTCCTTGATATTAACCGTGTCTCTCGGATTTTCGAAATTCCATTCACAGAAGTGGTAAAATTAAGTTTTATGCAAAATTCAGTTTTTAACCTACCACTTAGTGGTTTCACTATTCATCAAAAATTGAAAGTTTTCAGAAAAATGCCAAAATTTCATCCTAAGCTATATTTCATATTCCGAATTCAAAAATGAAGTCAATTTTACCAAATTCATAACATAGAAGTTGAATTAATTAATTTTATAATTAAATCCCGCTATTAAAACAAATAGCGTGTTTTTACGAAACAATATCTATCAAAAGATTGACACTTGTTTATGTCAGGTTTAAATGTGAAATTACGTCCAATGACCAACATTGTATTAAATTGTAAAAATATATTCTAAATATACTTTAAAACCACTCAAATTAATAATTTATCACTATTAATTATTTCGATTAAAAAAGTTGTTTTTAATTATAATTTAGTAATTTTCACTATTCATCAGAATATGAAAGTTATCCGAAATGTACCAAAATTTCACCTTAGGCTAAATTCGATACTCCGAATCCAAAAATGAAATCCATTTTGAAAAATAAAATTTACAAAATTTCAAAAAGTGGTTATTACTATTCATAACGGTTAGTTTTAATAGCATATCGCTGTTTAGTGAAACTCGTTATTGCGTACTACACACACTATCGAGAAAGGTTGCGATTGCGTGTAATGCAAGGCAAGTCAAGGATGCGTGTTGTGCAAGCTCCTTTTGGTGTAGCGTACAACACAAGACATTAATAAAATTAAAAAGAATATTTTTCATAAAATCTTGGGCTGTTACATTCTACCCCCCTTAAAATGAATTTCGCCCTCGAAATTCGTCGGGGTTATAAATGGTTTTCTATTCGAAAGTTTCCCACATCGTAAAAAGGAATACCAAAACTTGGCTTTAAAAACTAAAGTATGAAATGTAACGATTACCCAAATAAACTAATTGTTGGGTTTCCACATAGGTAAAAATATGGATATGGAAGAAAAATCTAACCATCATGTTCTGATGGAGAGTGGTAGAGAACATGGCTATGGAAAAGCCAAAAATCACAAATCCATAAATTTGTGATGATATAAGGTACCATCTGATTCCTCAGGTATAAGATCACTAGGACAACATTTTTGGTTTTCAAGATCATTTCCCTAAAGTTGAAAATTTGAATTAGAATAAATACTTACTTTATTTTGTTACAATCTCACTGTTGTTCGTGCCTTGAACAATTTCCACTTCATCTCTTAAATAAATGAAGTTGAATTTGTTATTCGTGAAGTGTTAGCAGATAATGTGATAGAATGACGGGTCATTCCATCTGTCTCAAACAAAAGGTTAGCAAAAATTATATGCATAAATCGATCTATAGTGAGATTAATCATATATGGTTCCTAAAATGGACTTATACTTCATATATCATACTGCTTAATATAATAAAACTAGTTTCTACTAAATAGGGACTTCCTGTAGGTCAGTGGTAGGCGATAAAGGCCAGTCGCACTTCGGTTGTGGGTTCGATTCCTACAGCCTTGTCCGAAGCGATGGGCTGTCGCCCGTCCTGCAGGTTGTCCTTTTTCTAAAACTATATTACTATAACATCCCATCAATAATATCGAGAAAACTTCGATCCTTAAACAATACTCACTTATTTCCAACATAATCCATTTCAATCTTTAGGCTTATCCATAATACTGCAGTCCACTCTCATAATATAGTGACAACGATTACCAGAGATTTAATACTGTCGTTGATCCCCACATATCATAAGATATGTTTTGTTGGTCACATTCTAAACATTCAAAGTCCTTAATCATGTATTCTCTTGAATACCTTAGTGAAAACATGAATGCAGTTAAAAGTTAACACTTTCCACATACCAAAATCCTCAAAATTCTATATACTCAATCCATGATATCACTTAGTCCTTATATCAATCATGAGCTCATGAATATTGTTAAACATTTCATTTTCTTATTTTCCCTTCATTATGCGCATATCATCTTATTTCCAAAAATATCTCAATCACTTTGAATACCACATTAAACCAATACATAAATATTCCAATACTCCATGATACAACATTATTTTGGAATCCCATTACATAAACACTTAATCATTCCACCACATCGTTATCATATTCAACATTGCCAATAGTGATCGCATGTGATTTCCCTTTGTCCTTTGCCTTCAGTGGTTGCTCATGTTGATCATCACTAACCCTTGGATTAGGGAAATTATTAGCATAATGCCCCATTTCCTTGCACTTGAAGCATTGAAGTGTTGGAGGTGCGTTCTCTGCAGTGTTTGCTTTATTCACATCATTAGAAACCCTTTTTCCATTACTTCGACACTCAACTGCTCGATGACCTTCTTTTCCACACTTAAAACATTTTCTAGTTCCTTTAAGACAATCTCTACCATGCTTCTTTCCACACTTTGTGCATAAGGAAACATTCATCTTCTTTTCACCATTATTATGAGATTTCTCCTTGAACTCCATCTTTCGTTTCTTGTCAAAACCATGAGATGGATATGTAACACCAACTTCCATTTCTACCTTGATAGCACAACGCACAATTTCTTCATAGCTACTGAAGTCTCTTATAGCTAATGCCCTTCGAAGACTTGGTTTTAAGCCACTGAAAAATCGATCAACTTTACTTTCAGGTTGGATGATAATTCCAGATGCATACCTTGCAAGTCTTGTAAAATTCGCTTCATATATACCAACAGATTCATCATCCTTCTGCTTCAGCTCAATAAACTCCTTTTCCATCTTTGTTCGAAGAATACGAGGGAAGTACTTACTGAAAAACAAGTTCTTGAACTCGTCCCATTCTATGGACTCAATTTCATCCCTTGGCCTCGTATTCTTGATAAGATTCCACCATTGATCAGCTTCACCTTCCAAACGATATACTACTAAGATGACTTTATCATGTTCAGAACATTGAAGAACTGAAAATATCTTTTCAGTGGTACTGATCCATTGTTCAGCAACAAGTGGATCGGAAGTCCCACTGAAAGAAGGTGGACGTTGCCTCATGAAGGACTCAATAGAATATTGTTCCCTTCTATGCTCATTTGGAAGTCCAGAATGATTCATAGCTTGTGTAAGTATAGCAATAAGATTTTTCACTCCATCTCCCATAACATTTGTTTGTTCAGGAGGGCAATCATTGCATTGTCCATTGCATTGATCAACACGGTTCCTTCGGGTTCCAGCCATCATCTAAAACCCAAAAAGAATAGTGTGAGAGGCAAAAATCATGCTAGGGAAAACAACATAATAAAGGGGGAGTACCTTCAATATCCAACATCATAGGTTTAATTCTATGATCGTTAGCGTAATTCTATTACTATAACCTATACGTATACTTATCCCTAGGGACATCCCTAGACATACCTTAGAAATATCTCTAGTGATCTCACTAACGTTTTCGCATCCTAGTTTCCAAAGGTTGACTAAACCTTTCCTCTGATACCAACTGTAGAGACCCGTATCCTGACGTACATGGACATTACATTACATTTGCGGAATACTTAGTACATAACAAAAAAACACACTAAAGGATCGTAATAGTTTAGTGTCTTTGGAAACTCGGAACATAATCTTCTAATCCTGGTGAAAGATCTTCAATATCTCCCGTAAAGATCTTCCATTTTTTTTACCTAAAAACTTTCTTTATATCCTGGGGAAAAGAAAACAAAAAAGGGTGAGCTCAAATGCTCAGTAAGGGTATACAAAAGAAATAAAAATCATATCATATCTTTTTGAAAATCACAACCTGCAAAAGAGATCATAATATCTTAACATGGAACAAATCATAGAAGTGAAAATGAGATCCCCATAATCATAACATGAAACTTGAAACTTTGTGTCATGCACACATAATCATGGAAAATCATTTCTTGTTAGTCATGACTCATTGCCAAGACTATCTTAGTGGACAAAGTCCCTTTCTGAACCGAGTTCACTCCTCGTTTCAGTCCTGTATCACTGAACCGAAATAACCTTCCGTTTCAGCCATGTCTATCTCATGAGATATAAAATCTTTACCCAATGCATTGGAGGGAGATATAGGTCCCACCCATCTCTTAATGAATCCTTTCTTATGTGTCCCACATAATCATAAAACATACATCATCGCATAACACATGTAACAAAAATGAGATTCTTGAAACATCATGACATCATAAATCTATTCATATAAGATAAAGGAATTCATAAAAATAATTCCATCACAACATGATCAAATCAATGTAATAATAGGGATAAAAACAGAACCCTTTATTATCTTAGATGGAAAATAATTTTGATAAAACACTTGAACTCCATTCTTGAGGAAAATATCCTTTCTTCTTCAAAAACATTTTTCCTTTCATAACATGTCATATAACATTAAAATAAAAGAAGTTGATTAAAAATAATCTTGAGAACTTGTAAAGGAATCTTCTTGGAAATAATGTTTTAAAAATCTATTCATGCCGTATAAGTTAAAAAAAACATTCTTCGTACTTTTGTCGGAAAAGTCAAAAAGTACCTCGTACGAAAAACGACAAAAGATTCCTTTTATTTCTTTTACTAAAAACTCCCCGAAGGGTAAAAATGGATTTAAACAATTGTAGGTGGATTTACATATTGATGAAACATGGATGTGGATGATAAAATACACCCCAGTAAATACTTACGAATAAACAATCTCGAATAAAAATGAGATTGTGATATTTCCCTTACCTTAGGTCCGATTAGCTTTGTACGTGTCCGAAGCTCCTGTATAATGGTTTATATAATGTTATTGACTTATTCCAGAATCATACATATTGATATGATATCATATATGGTCATATTATTAGCTTCTTGTTAGTAATATTTCATTGTTACTTGTTACTCGGGTCTTTATAACTTTTTGTTCTTATGCGTGTTTTGTCGAATAAATTCTTATTCTTATCTTTAGGTTATAGATAATTCATTTCCAGAATGGTATTAGTGTAGTATATACCATATTCATTCATTCAATTCATTTATATAATCATTATGAAATGAAGATCATGTAGAACGAGTCACATCACATCGTGGAGACGGTATTCCGTACGTACGCACGAGTGATGATATCGTTCCTATGATCGTGGAATTGTATTGGAGTATATATATATTATTTCAGTATCAATATTACTTCATAATAATCATATGTAGTTACTCATTACACCATTATACCCATCCTTGTAAGGTGATGGTGGAAAATAGATTACACCACGGCGTGGAGACGGTATTCCGTACGTACACACGCGCAGTGATTTCATTTTTCCGTAGGATGGATAGAAGGTGAATTAGGGTTGTTTCATATTTATAATAACAGATCAGTATGTAAGTAATACTGATGTTATTAATTTATCATGAAACAACTAAAGAAGAAGAAGTTGAAGAAGAAAGAAATTGAAAAGATCGGTGATGGATATTACCTCTTCTTTGGAACGCCTCTTTGAATCCTCCACTTAAGGAACTAAGATTGGTCTTTGGAGAAGACCAGAACCTCTAGGATTATTCTAGGAATGTGTAGAGGAGAAAATGGCAGGGGTTGGCCGAGCTTGAGTGCTCAAAATTGGTGTGAGGAGGAGGGGGAGGAGGTGCCCTTTTATAAGGGAGGAGAGGGGCACCTTAGGAATTCTTAAAAATATTAATTTATAATAAATCTAACCCCACTTAAAAACCTCCAAAAATGACTCATATTCAAAGATTAGATGAGATAGGGTTGTAATCTCATCAACCAATCAAATTTAGACATGTTTGGATATTATTTTAAACCTTATCAATTATATTTAACTCTAAGTTAAATAATTTAACTTTTACCGTGTCTTTTTGTTTTCTTTCACTATATGGTTAATAAACTTACTATAACATGCCAAACGAACCACAAATTGTTTATTATTAATATATATATCCTTATCTAAGTCATTTTTCCGAACCTTAGATTTTTAGGAATAAAATAACAATTAATAATATAATATTTGATTTAAAAACTATTTTGTGTCAATTTTGACACTATTTGATATATGATTTTTGTGAAAGTCATAACAGAATTATATGTTCGAACCAAGTTGATTAAATCAACATTAATATATCATAGTAACCTAGAAAATTAGTGGAATTCATAAAAAATCTCAAATTACATTTATTTTGGTGTTTATAACATCAATTATGTCAATATTTCATTAATAAGATAATTAATGCATCATCGTTGTGTCATAAATAAATTAAATTATTTGATGTCTAAAAATTACAAATAAAATACCATCATGTAGGAAATCGTTTTAGCTTTCTAATGAATATTTACAATCGAATTTATCTTATGTATAACCCCATATTAAAAATGATTTACTTATTAAACTTTGATTTTAACTATTTTAACCCTTCTTTAAATAAATTCATAATAAATGTCCTAATCTAATCCAAGTTGGCCTAAATGGTCATATGTTATTCCTAAGTTTGTTTTTGGTCGAATTACACTTGTCCAATAGAATTAGGACATGTTTTAGGGTAATAGTAATATCATATTTACCCTTAGTTACCCTATTTAATATTAACCGCGGTAAAAAAAAGTAAAAAGTTACTATTCACCAAAAATTATTTTCATCCCATTGAACCACATTTTAGTCCTTGATATTAACCGTGTCTCTCGGATTTTCGAAATTCCATTCACAGAAGTGGTAAAATTAAGTTTTATGCAAAATTCAGTTTTTAACCTACCACTTAGTGGTTTCACTATTCATCAAAAATTGAAAGTTTTCAGAAAAATGCCAAAATTTCATCCTAAGCTATATTTCATATTCCGAATTCAAAAATGAAGTCTATTTTACCAAATTCATAACATAGAAGTTGAATTAATTAATTTTATAATTAAATCCCGCTATTAAAACAAATAGCGTGTTTTTACGAAACAATATCTATCAAAAGATTGACACTTGTTTATGTCAGGTTTAAATGTGAAATTACGTCCAATGACCAACATTGTATTAAATTGTAAAAATATATTCTAAATATACTTTAAAACCACTCAAATTAATAATTTATCACTATTAATTATTTCGATTAAAAAAGTTGTTTTTAATTATAATTTAGTAATTTTCACTATTCATCAGAATATGAAAGTTATCCGAAATGTACCAAAATTTCACCTTAGGCTAAATTCGATACTCCGAATCCAAAAATGAAATCCATTTTGAAAAATATAATTTACAAAATTTCAAAAAGTGGTTATTACTATTCATAACGGCTAGTTTTAATAGCATATCGCTGTTTAGTGAAACTCGTTATTGCGTACTACACACACTATCGAGGAAGGTTGTGATTGCGTGTAATGCAAGGCAAGTCAAGGATGCGTGTTGTGCAAGCTCCTTTTGGTGTAGCGTACAACACAAGACATTAATAAAATTAAAAAGAATATTTTTCATAACATCTTGGGCTGTTACATTTAGTCTCAAATCAAAAGGAGTTACACTTTTAAGGTAATTCATTCTCTCATGTTCATTTGTTTTATTTTGCTTCTCCAAACCCCTAAACTCTTTTTATTTACTTATTTTGTAACAACACCAGTATCTTCAATATAATTGGATGTTGTTATAAGATTTATTTGAGCTACACTCTCACTCAACTACATCAAATGGTTAAAGAACATACGGTTTCCGTGGATGGCGAAATTCTGCCTCCCGAAATGATGATTGTTCAATACTCATTTAACACCTTCAAAGGTGGCCATTATGATGTCACTATTTTTATATATGATATATAATATGTTTATGTTTTCCTTAATATTCTGTTTTTCTTCATTTTGGGCATACCTTTATGGTTTCCATTATGGGTAAACGCGATATCTTCATTTAAGGAAGTGCGGACTACCGCCCCCTCAAAGTGATTTGATTCGTTAAATACCATATGTGGGTCATATAAATGATAGAAATATGATATTATATATGATATTATACTGGAATTATAATATAACTTTCTATAATTATTATTCCATTCTATAAAATACCAAATAGAAATGAAAGTAGCGTTCATGCGTATGTACGGCTTACCGTCTCCATGAACGGTGCATTTCATTTCTTACCTCTAAATAATTATGTAATGTTATAAATCCATGAATGTACCTGATATATAAAAAATATATTATATCTACATAATGAATAAAATTCTGGATATAATAAACATTTGGCCACACGAACAACATGTGATTGTAAGAAGTCCACTTTCGACTTAAGAACCAAATATCGGCAAAATGAATATTATTAACTAAAATGATTACATAATATTTATGACATGGTAATAAGTGAAATAAAAGGAATAATGAACTTGAAAAAGGTTCTTAAGGAAGTTGAAATTAACTCAAGTTTATTATTCAGGACGTTAAAGAATGATCGAGTCAAGTCGGACCCGAGGTAAGGGATCCTACTCCTCTCTTTCTTTTTTAAGTACACACTTTTATGTCATTCCTTTTAAAGCACATATTTCTTTTTTATTGTGATGATCTTTTATATTACACTTACTGTAATTTTTATGTTCATGTGATGAGATACCCTATTCTATCTCATCAATCCATTTTGGATGTTTTGACTGGCGCCGTTAGGCTGCCGAACTTTCGTAAGAGATCTAACCTCTCTCTTTCTTTTTAAGTACACTCCTTTATGTCACTTCTTTTAAGCTCCTATTTGTAATGTTGGGGGATGTTCTTTTATATTCCTCTTACTGAAAATTTTATTCTAATTTGATGAGATACCCTATTTTATCTCATCAATCCATATTCGGAAGTTTTATGTGGCGCCGTTAGGCTGCCGAGTTTTCGTAAGGGATTTTTCATCTCACTTTTATTCCCGTGAGATTTATGCTACATTTTCCACAAATTCTATTGAGTGGTGTGTGTACTGCCCATTATTATACTCTTTGTGTAATATACTTTTGTTTATGAGTATTTACATCAATGATCTATTGTCCCTCTTTCATGGGGTGTATGTTTTGAAAGATACCCAAGTCGGTAAGGGAACCTTTCACCCACCACTTTTTAAAAGACTTCGTTTGTTATGTCTTTTAATTCACATACTATTATGTTGGGATATGTTCTTATATATCCTGATTTATGTAAATTTTATGTCCAAGTGATGAGATTCCCTTTTCTATCTCTCATCAACTCTTTTTCTGAATTTTTGAAGTGACGCCGTTAGGCTGTAGAATTTTACCAAGGGAACTTTTTAACCCAATTTCGATTTCTTTGGGTTCAACATGTTGTTATTGAATATGTCATCCTTTGAATATGTGTGAATGAAGTTTTATTGTTTTAAAATTAATATCCAATTATATTGGGTGTATTTATATTTTTCACACATAATTTTGAGATTGATTTATCCTTAATTTAAGGATACCTTCTTTACAAGGGATTTCATCACATTTTACATCTCTATTGAGACTTCATTGTTGATATGCACCAATTCACTCTTATATGGTGTATATACTGTCCTTTTTAATATTATATCATGAATCCATTTATTCTCATGATATTATAAAGTTCTGATTAAATGTTATTCCTCAATTATTGTATTCAAGTGTCTCTAATTTTGTTAAAAACCCTTTAACCAAAATATCGCATTAAATGTTTTAATGATTTGTTCTTATTAATATCCTTGTTTTCAAAATGGTTTAAAGGATTAATTTATATGGATATTAATGGTTTAAAATGTTAAAATCATCAAGGTGGTATGGGACACTTTGATTCAAAAATCTCTTTATTAAATGTTTTAAATGGTTTTGAAAATGGTTTTTTAATGGATTCATTATTTCAATATCCTAAAATGTTATACTGTGATTGAAATGTGGAAATTTTATATTTCCTTTATGCATGTTTTATGTGATACATTTATGTTATGGTTCTTGGGCATTGTTATGAAAACGGGTGGTTCCGTGATAAACTAAGGGCGGGTGAGCCCGATATAGCTCTCCAATGCATTGGGTAACGCGAAGGAGTGAAACGTTAAGGTTTCTCCGAAAAGATTTAGGGAATATACTGTGATGGGTATTCCAAACATAACCAAGAGGGTTACTCCCTACGTAAGAATGTTATTAATGCCTCAAGTTACCTTTATGTCTTATGACTTCTATGATTTATTCATGGTGTGATGAGGTATGTTAAAGTGCCTTTGTTTTATGGGTAAATTATGATTTCATTCTTATGTATATATGAACTCATGTTTCCTTTCCATATTTTTTATAACCCTTACTGAGCTTTTTATGCTCATCCCACGTTTTTGAAATGTTTTTCACAGGTCAAGGGAAAGGTACATGATGTGATGATAGTGTCAATGATGTGTCAAGAAAGAATCCATGTTTTTTTTTTCAATATGTTTCCTTTGATGGGAAGAATGAATAATGTATTTTATGTAACCATTTTTTTTAAATGTGGAATGTAATGAAAGTTTTATGATCTAATTCTCTAAAACTCTAAACCTGAAAAGATCCTCAATGTGTAATCTTGTATTAACACAAGATTAAGTAAGGTTTAAGGTCGGGGCCTTATAGTTGGTATCAAAGGTCGGTTTAGATAACTTTAGAGGTTAGGGTATTCTCTAAGCATAAGTGACATTACCATAATGGTTAGGATTTCAGAAATAGCCCTAGTTTTAGATAAAGTGAATGAGTAAGTATATCTTAGTGTTTATCTTCCTCATTAGTACATGATGGTTATGTTGATATACTCACACTGACCTTTTTGGTTTTAGTAAATGGCTGGATCTAGCAGGAACCAAAGTGACAATGGGTTTGAAGGAAACTATGGTGGTTCTCTGATTAAGAGACTGGATGAGATGGGGGATTCAATGAGGAATCTCATGGTTTTTCTAAACCAACTATCAAGGATTCATGATCAACCACTTCAACCTTGGTGAGTTCTCTAATGCATCATGTACGAGATGGACAACTCGATGTGGAAATTCAGGTAATAATTATTAATGTAACCATTAGGGCTTATATGATCCTTACTTTTGAGGTAATTATGGGTTATTATATGATATGATGGAAAATGAAGGGCATGAGGTAAACTTGAGGTTAAAATATGTTATGATTATTCTTGAAGATTTTATCTCATTTTGGGGAATGTTTTAAGAATTATATAGTTTTGGAAAAAGGACAACACGCAGACCGTGTGACATCCCGTCGCGTCAGAAAAAGCTGCGGGAATCGAACCCACAACCAAAGTGCGACTGGTATTTATCGCCTACCATTGGACTACGTGAAGTCCCTGGTTAGTTTGACCGATTCTTTTTAGTTATATGATTTTATGAATTAAGAGTAAGTTGATTTTGGGTTATTTATGAAAGTGATTAACATATCATGGAGGATATGTGATTAGGTTAATTACTTTTCAATACAAGACTTTAGAAGCAACTGATGTTTTTTGGAGATAAATGTTACGATTTAAATTGGAAGACTATGTGACTAAATCCTTCAAATATTTGGGTTTAAATCTTAGATTGGTTTACTTTGAAGAATTTTATTGACAACTTGTTTATCGAATGGTCCTTGTTGAACTTTGGGTTTTGTTGGAAAAAATTTGGAGATTAAGTATAGATTTTCTTTTTAATGGGTTATCCTTTTCTGGATTATCTGACCTTGTACTAACCTTTTTGGTTTTGGTTTTGGTTAAATCCTAAAGACATGGAATCTATATAGTTTTCTTTGGTGGATTAGGTGATTCTCTAGAAGTTGTTTAAAGTACTCTTAATGTGAACAAGTCTTCCTAAATACTCGTCTTTTGGAGAAAATATGAGTTTGTGTAAGGAATATAATAAAAGTTAAAAGTCAATATGATAAGTGATTATGTTTCCTTATGAATAAATTCCTCAATAAAAAGCAACTTAAAACAAAAATTTTGTCTATTAACTTTTCCTACTGGGGAATCGAATACCATTTAACCCATCACAAGTTTGTGATTTTCTCGTTGTTAACTTTCTCCTAAACATGTTTTCTATCTCTCTCCATCAGAACATGACCCAATGTTTTCTCCTCCATGTCCATATTTTTCTACATGGAATCCTAGTATGGGTTAACTCGGGTGACCTCTGTACTCCTATTTCATTATTTTAAAGTGATTGTTTTACCGACTCTTGTTCCGATGTGGGACTTTCAAGGATGTTTCCAAGCTCAATTTTAAAAATTGCGAGGACGCAATTCCCAAAAGGGGGGAAGGATGTAACACCCCAGGTAAATTAAGAATATGAAATTTTCATATTTATCCATATTTGTGAATAAAATATTAATATGACTTTAAAGGGGACGCTATGCTCGATGGCGTACCCAACACGCAACAACGAGTTTCTTGGGAATCTTACATTGCACTCTAATAATAAAATAATATTATTTCAAATGGTAGTTAACATGTAGCCATTGTATTGGCGGGAATGGATAGAAATATCTAAAATATTATTATATATGTTTTTTAATGTTTTTACATTTATCCAATAAAAGCTAAAGGCTTAAAATATGGAAAGAATTCAATTTTAGGTGTATATGCCCTAGTTTTCACTAAAGGTTCACTTATCGCCTTTTGATGTTGAACCATCATTAAATATAGTTTTTTTCACTCTTAAACATTCTTTTGGAAAAAATAAAACTCTTATTATGAACTGGGACATTAAAATTTACTTTGTGTAAATTTTTGGTATCTTTCCGATAAAGTTCATTTTTTAATGAATAGTGTAAAATGTTGTATTTTAATTCAAAAACTCTTTTTAATCTAATTTATTTATATGATTAGATTATCTTTTTAATTGGTTTTAAAGTGAAATTTGAATATATTTTTACCATTAAATCCAATAGTGGTCATTGGAATTAATTTCACATTGAAATCAGACTTAAACCAGTGTCAATCTTTTGATACTTATTGTTTCATAAAAACACACTATGTGCTCTGATAGCGGGAATTAATTATTAAATTAATTAATGTGACTTATATGTTTTGAATTTTGTAAAATAGACTTCATTTTTGAATTCGGAATATCAAATATATCTTCGGGTGAATTTTTGGGATTTTTCTGAAAAACATCAATTTTTGATGAATAGTGAAACCACTAAGTGGTACTTATAAAAACTGATTTTTCCGTTTAAATGAAAATTTTCCATCTTTGTGTCTTGAATTTCGAAAATCCGACATACATGGTTTTCATTAAGAAGTAAAATGTGGCTCAATGGGATAAAAATAATTTTTTGGTGAATAGTAACTTATTAAGTTTTTAATCGCGATTAGAGGTAATTAGTGTAATTTAAGGTAAAAATAATATTATAAAAATGTGAAAACACCATGAAACTTTTCCTACACCTATTGGATGAGTCATGTCCGACCAATAAAATAAATGGGTCAACTTGGGGACCCCATGGAGCCACTTTGGTTGGGAAATGACATAAATAACTTTTTATTTAATGTAGAAGTAAAAATGACACAAAAATAATATGTTTTACGAAAACAATTTTTACATTGGGTAATAACAATAATATTTTTGATTATAAATAGTAATTGGAAAGCTAAAAAGATTTCCTACATCATAGTAGTTTTTTTATAATTTTTAGACATTAAATAAATTAAATTATTTATGACATTATAATGATGCAGCGATGACATCATTATTTGACGATTTAAATAAAATGGAAAGATAATGTAACATCTATGCACTACACATGTCCAAAACCAATTGGATGAGGGGATTTCGAAGCCTTATCACCATATCCAAGAATTATATCAATGTGGGACCTTTTAAAACCGAACCACATTTTCAAATAAAGTAATATTTCTTTACTTTCCAAAAGTGCCCCTCCTATCCTCTTATAAAAGGCCCCCACATCTACCTCATTACACACACTCCTCAAGCCTTTGGCTCGTCCAACCCCTGCCCATTTACTCTCTACACATCCCTATCCTCATCCTAGAGGATTCCCTTTGGGCATAATCCTTTCAAAGTAAGCCTTTAGGCTCAAATCAAAAGGAGTTACACTTTTAAAGGTAATTCATTCTCTCATGTTCATTTGTTTTATTTTGCTTCTCCAAACCCCTAAAATCTTTTTATTTACTTCTTTTGTAACAACCCCAGTATCTACAATATACTTGGATGTTGTTATAAGATTTATTTGAGCTACACTCTCACTCAACTACATCAAATGGTTAAAGAACATACGGTTTCCGTGGATGGGGAAATTCTGCCTCCCGAAACGATGATTGTTCAATACTCATTTAACACCTTAAAAGGCGGCCATTATGATGTAACTATTTTTTATATGATATATAATATGTTTATCGTTTCCTTAATCTTCTGTTTTTCTTCATTTTGGGCATACCTTTATGGTTTCCATTATGGGTAAACGCGATATCTTCATTTAAGGAAGTGCGCACTACCGCCCCCTCAAAGTGATTTGATTCGTTAAATACCATATGTGGGAAGTATAAATGATTGAACTATGATATTATATATGATATTATACTGGAATTATAATATAACTTTATATCATTATTATTCCATTCTATAAAATACCAAATAGAAATGAAAGTAGCATTCATGCGTACGTACGGCTTACCGTCTCCATGAACGGTGCATTTCATTTCTTACCTCTAAATGATTATGTAATGTTATAAATCCATGAATGTACTGGATATATATTAAATATATGATATCTACATCATGAATAAAATTCTGGATATAATAAACATTTGGCCACACGAACAACATGTAATTGTAAGAAGTCCACTTTCGACTTAAGAACCAAATATCGGAAAAACGAATATTATTAACTTAAATGATTACATAATGTTTATGACATGGTAATAAGTGATATAAAAGGAATGATGAACTTGAAAAAGGTTCTTAAGGAAGTAGAAATTATCTCATGTTTATTGTTCAGGACGTTAAAGAATGATCGAGTCAAGTCGGACCCGAGGTAAGGGATCCTACTCCTCTCTTTCTTTTTTAAGTACACACTTTTATGTCATTCCTTTTAAAGATCATCTTTCCTTTTATTGTGATGATATTTTATATTACACTTACTGTAATTTTTATGTTCATGTGATGAGATACCCTATTCAATCTCATCAATCCATTTTGGAAGTTTTGAGTGGCGCCGTTAGGTTGCCGAACTTTCGTAAGAGATCTAACCTCTCTCTTTCTTTTTAAGTACTCTCCTTTATGTCACTTCTTTTAAGTTCCTATTTGTAATTTTGGGGGATGTTATTTTATATTACTCTTACTGTACATTTTATTCTAATGTTATGAGATACCCTATTTGATCTCATCAATCCATATTCGGATGTTTTATGTGGCGCCGTTAGGCTGCCGTGTTTTCGTAAGAGATTTTTCATCTCACTTTTATTCCCGTGAGATTTATGATACATTTGCCACAAATTACATTGAGTGGTGTGTGTACAGCCCATTATTATACTCTTTGTGTAATATAATTTCTTTTATGAGTATTTACATCAATGATCCATTGTCCCTCTTTCATGGGGTGTATGTTTTGAAAGATACCCAAGTCGGTAAGGGAACCTTTCACCCTCCTCTTTTTAAAAGATTTCGTTTGTTATGTCTTTTAATTCACATACTATTATGTTGGGATATGTTCTTCTATATCCTGATTGATGTAAATTTTATGTCCAAGTGATGAGATTCCCTTTTATATCTCTCATCAACTCTTTTTCTGAATTTTTGAAGTGACGCCGTTAGGCTGTCGAATTTTACCAAGGGAACTTTTTAACCCAATTTCAATTTCTTTGGGTTCAACATGTTGTTATTGAATATGTCATCCTTTGAATATGTGTTAATGAACTTTTATTGTTTTACAATTAATATCCAATTATATTGGGTGTATTTATATTTGTCACACATAATTTCTAGATTGATTTATCCTTAATTTAAGGATACCTTCTTTACAAGGGATTTCATCACATTTTACATCTCTATTGAGACTTCATTATTGATATGCACCAATTCACTCTTATATGGTGTATATACTGTCCTTTGGAATATTATATCATGAATCCATTTATTCTCATGATATTATAAAGTTCTGATTAAATGTTATTCCTCAATTATTGTATTCAAGTGTCTCTAATTTTGTTAAAAACCCTTTAACCAAAATATCGCATTAAATGTTTTAATGATTTGTTCTTATTAATATCCTTGTTTTCAAAATGGTTTAAAGGATTTATTTATATGGATATTAATGGTTTAAAATGTTAAAATCATCAAGGTGGTATGGGACACTTTGATTCAAAAATCTCTTTATTAAATGTTTTAAATGGTTTTGAAAATGGTTTTTTGAATGGATTCATTATTTCAATATCCTAAAATGATATATTGTGATTGAAATGTGGAAATGTTATATTTCCTTTATGCATGTTTTATGTGATACATTTATGTTATGGTTCTTGGGCATTGTTATTAAAACGGGTGGTTCCGTGATAAACTAAGGGCGGGTGAGCCCGATATAGCTCTCCAATGCATTGGGTAACGCGAAAGAGTGAAACGTTAAGGTTTCTCCGAAGAGATTTCGGGAATATACTGTGATGGGTATTCCAAACATAACCAAGAGGGTTACTCCCTACGTAAGAATGTTACGAATTCCTCAAGTTACCTTTATGTCTTATGACTTCTATGATATATTCATGGTGTGATGAGGTATGTTAAAGTGCCTTTGTTTTATGGGTAAAGTATGATTTCATTATTATGTATATATGAACTCATGTTTCCTTTCCATATTTTTTATAACCCTTACTGAGCTTTTTATGCTCATCCCATGTTTTTGAAATGTTTTTCACAGGTCAAGGGAAAGGTAGATGATGTGATGATAGTGTCAAGGATGTGTCAAGAAAGAATCCATGTTTTTTTTCAATATGTTTCCTTTGATGGGAAGAATGAATAATGTCTTTTATGTAACCATTTTTTTTAAATGTGGAATGTAATTCAAGTTTTATGATATAATTCTCTAAAACACTAAACCTGAAAAGATCCTCAATGTGTAATCTTGTATTAACACAAGATTAAGTAAGGTTTAAGGTCTGGGCCTTATAATACAAGTCACTCTATATTATTCAATGGAAGAAAAGTTTCTCCTCCATGACCATATTTTCACTCTCCTTAAATATTTATTTTATGTGTGAACTAGATATGTATTATACATTGTGAAATACGTATTTTCATTATTTACTTTCCAAAATTCTGTTTTAGTAATTTTTATGATTTAGAACATCATAAAAATGTATTACAAAAAATATAAAAATGTTTTCCCATTCATGATAATATATTTTATAACTCTTATTTAAATTTATTTTAAAAAATATTTTAATCCAATTTTTTATTTGACATAAGGAACAATTTTGAGGATTAAAGGGTATAATTTTACAACCAAATATTATAATATTTATATAAATAACAATAATTTTTATTGTGTGGTATATAAAACATGAATTAAAAAAAAAACAATATTGTACTATATAAATACAATTACTGAAATTTGAATATTATAACCTACCCATTTGTTAAGTGGGTGAAAATATAAATAACCATTTAATTTGATATATGTAGAAATATTTTACATAATAAGATTAATCATAAATAAAACATTCAATATCAATGGGTTAGATATGAAGAAAATCAATTTTAAGGGAAAATATCTATTTTAAAAAATTTTTTTTTTTGGGGTGATATTTTATTATCATAATAACATAAATTAATAATTATTTTTATACTATCCTTTTGATATATGTATATTACATATCCAATAAAAATAACTAACATTATTTTCATTATGTTTATTAGTAACAGAATGAGAAAAATAAATTCTATTCTGGAAAAAAATTTTATATCACATTTTGTGAGAGGGTATTATAAATATTCTTTTCCAATTATATAAAACCTATTTGGAAAAGTATATATAATTTTATAAATTTTTATATTATAATAAACCTAAGATGAATTTTTTATTTTTTTCTGAAAAGGTTGATTTCAGATCGAATTGTGAAAAATGCAGTATTCTATAAAATTTTGTTTTTATTTAATTAAATATAGTAATTTAAAGAATCATTTAATTTTAGATGTGGTTATGAAAAATAATAATATTCTATTGATTAGACATAAAATATTAATGCTATAATAATACGAAATATATTTTATTTTTGTATAAGATCATTTTGGGGCATAAAAAATATGTTAAAATAACACCTATCACTCTGTTTAATGTATTAATATGAAAAATTTATTTTTATTCACTTTTATAAATTATAATTTTGAAAATGAATTATATATATTGAATCATGGGGTTAAAATTTTTTAAATACATCTCCATTATTATTCAATCATTATGAATAGTAAACATAGAAAATTGTACTCACCATGGTTAGAGTAAAACAAGTAAAACATGCTTAAAACTATGAGATAAGGCAAAAAATATCTCTATACTTTGTATTTACTTTATTTTCAGATGATTTTTTACCATGAACATTCAAAATTATAAAATTTTGAAATTTATTTCTACAATTCTTTTCTTATTACAATTATATAATTTCTAGTAATGGATAATTAAAAAAGTTCCACTCTCTCGCTTCTAAAATATCTAATATATTTTAGTGTAGATAATAAAAATTTATTAATGGTTCTAATTTTTAATTTTTAATATTGATAATTTATTTTAATGATATTGATTTATATTAAATTTTTTGGGTCGATAAAATTACATTGAAATCATATGCAATGTAGATACACTACGTATAAAAATCATAGAAAAATAAGGTTAAATGTTTAAAAAAAAACTAGTTTTTGAGGGAAGAATTGTTGAATTATAAAAATTTCTGATTTAAATATATATTATTATTTATTATAAATTTGATTACAATGAATTCAATTTTTTTATTTATTTGATTGAAGTCAAATTAAATGTGTAATCCGAAAAATTACATTAATGATATTTTATGAGACATAATAAATTATTATTTGATTTCAAAATAAAATAAATATTATATTATTAATTTTAGAATTAGAAATGGTGTAATTTTATTTTATCAATAAACTATTTTTGAGAAAATATCCATCATTGAAGTAAATTTATAATACTTATATTTGAATAATGAGTTAATATGGTTATGATTAAAAGGGGTTAAAGGGGGGTTAAAACCAAATTACAAGGTTTAGAATTAGTCATACTAATTTTTACTTTTATATGAATTTTATTTATATTTTAATTTCCCATACATTTATATTAATTAATTTTTATTCTAGTGGACATGATTATAATATTTATTATATTTCAAACCTCTTTCTTCCTACAGTTATGCCACTCACCTAATTTATAAAATGTAATTCCTCACCATTCTTCCTAAAAAATATTCATCAATTCTAATAGGAAATCGTATGGTGAAACCCTTACCAACCATATTTTATACAAAATGAAGGCTCTGGTCTCACCAAAAGGCCAACATACTAGGAATATGGTGTTATCTAAATGAGGTTGTCAAAAAAAGGGTTATAACTCTTTCCACATACTTAGACTTCAATTATTATTCTTCCTACCATAATTATATTCTGAATTTTCATTAAAATAATATATGAATTTTTAATATATTTAACTATTTTAATGATGGTAAAAATCCTTTATATTCTGAATTTAAATCCTTTTGAAAATGATAACAATTCTCATACATACACATGAAATACAAACTCTATGAAGTTTCATATATCATTTTTCGTCAACACCTAAGGATATATGTTATTAAGATGGATTTAATGAATATATATGATATTCATGACATAATTATAATTCTATAATGAAAATTTAGTACACACATTATTACCCTTCAATCATATAAAAATGATATTATCTCTCATGCATATAGGTGTACTACCACTTCAATGAAGTGTGATACAATTTTCATCCAACCCATTCATATATGATTATAAAATATTATTTAATTTATATAAATAGAAATTATTTACTTATTAATATTCTATAGATTATGGAATAATGAATACTTTTAAAATTTTTAACCAACTGACATTGTTTTGGAGAGAATGAACCGATAATTTTAAAAATATTAGAAATGATTATAATTTATTGATTAAAATTGTGATAACTGAAATAAAATAGATTATAATAATTAAATGAACCTGAAAACAGTATTTATAGAAATAAATAACCAATATATGTACATTATAAATTTTTAAATTATTATTCATGTAATTTCAGGAGTTGTGGTAAGAAGTTTATTATCTCATTTTCTATTTGATGGTGATTATTAAATTTTCAGAAAATGTTTTATTTGGTTTAGTGGATGAAATTTCATATTTACAAAATTAATCCTTAATTTAATAAATATTAATTTATTCAAAAAATTTATTCATTGTGTCTTCTTCGAAATCATTTTTTAAAGATACAGAAGACTCACATGAGTTTCCTTCAAAATACCATTTTAATGAATTATTTCAAAAAAATACATCTATATAAATGTTCTTTAAAATGTTTCGGGAATGTTTTTTCTTCATGAAATACTATTATATATTATTTATGACTATTTTATCATTGTTTAAAATTGATTAAAAATGAATATTGTTGATGTTTCTTATTTTATTTTATCATTATTTCTTAAAAATCAATAAATTGAATGTTTTAACATTCATGGAATGACTACCTTTTTCATAATCATAGAATTTATTTATTATTCTGAATACAATAAAATTTAATGTTGTTTTTCAATTTTTTTATTCCCTCTCCTATTACACTAATTAATTTTTAAAATTTTTAATAATACAAGGGATATTTCTCAACATGTTTGTGTGAAAATAGAATTTTCTTTTCTTATAGATTGAAATGATATTTAATAAGGTTTTATGATAAAAAAGTTAAATAATTAAAAAAAATTCATAAAATTTTACATGAGGATTATAGAAAATGATTTATAGGCCCTATATATCTTATGATGATGGGTGATCCCCAACATGACATTCAAAGGAATTTGGAAATCAATAATCCATAAAAGTGAAAAATAATAAACATAACCATATTGGTTAATCCCGTGGATTTAACATGGCACAAAATTTTTTCCATATTAGTTAAATATGAGTGAACATATATTATGAAAATAATTCTCCATGATACAGATATTATTAATTTAAGAAAGGGTTTTAGTGGAAATCATTTGATTTCTAGAAGATATAGAATGTTTACAAACCATTAATAGTGAATGTTATGATTTTAAAAATAAATTATTTAATAATTTTATCTTGTATTTACTTTTATTTTTAATGGGATTCAATTTTTTTCACTGATAGAAGATTTATTTTCTCATGTTATTAGGTTTTATTTATGATCATAGTGTTTTATTATGAGAACGATAAACATTATGACAAGGTTTTATGTTTTTTTGAGTAATGATGATAATTTATTTTTATATATGTTAATATATTGGTTTTATCAACCCTTTTTTAACATTTTTTGTATGATATATTGATACATGGATTATATATATAGGTCAATATTTCCACCAAATAGACTCATATTAATAGATAAATTATTTTTTTGAATGAATCCTGACATTATATTTTTTGGAAAAAATTGAGATCGTTTTTCAATGTTCTTTATGTTACATTAGAGGTAAGAATAGTTCTCTAAAATATAAAATTAAAATATCATTAAAATTTAAAAATTAAAAACAAATTTTATTAATATGGTAGTTATGGTTTTTTTATATATCTTGATATAATAATTATATATAATATTTTTCATGTATGTTTAATTTTCCTTTTTTATAAAATAACATTTTCACCCATGAATTTTGTTGTTCATTAGATGAAGAATAAGAAACCATTTCTAGTTTTGATTTTGTCACGTCATGTATATTATCATAACTATCTGCTAATAATCCATCTCATTGATATCAACAAAAATATCTTGATAGCATTTAGTGGAATTTTCTTGCATTTCTAAAAGGTAATTAGAACTCATATCATCATACCAGAAAGTATTATGTAATTTTTTATAATCTAAAATTTCAAGTACAATTATGATTTTGAATATATTATAATAATGTAACTTATTTTTCCATTGTAATAAATGTATGATCAATGTTGTATGTCAACTTTGGAATCTAATCAATAAGTTGTGAATTTACTTTCACTTTAATTTCATCACTATCTAATCCATACATATATTTTTTGAATCATTTGATGTAATCATTATAAATTCATCAAATTTAACTTCATGAATCTGAATTATCATTCATTAATTTTTATTAGATAATCAGAATGTTTTCACACCGTTAAAAAAAATAAACAAATATAGTTTTACGATCCATAGGATCTAATTTCTAGTTTTTGAATAAAAATATAGAACAAATATATTAAATTTATAATAATAAGAGACATTATAGGAAGGAAAACAACTAATAGCGTATTTAGATCTATAGTGTATAAAGGTAATCCAATCTTAATAATTATTTCACACATAGAAACATTTAACAAAGATAGTTTTTCAAACTAGACATTGTTAACTCACATTTTACACTTTATGTGAATCTGTGGTTCATTTATTTTACCACTAAATTATTTGTTAGTGTTATAATAATTGTAATGTGACAGACAATACCTTAAATATAGCATACCATATTTAATGGATTTGATTTTTATTTTCCAATATTTATTGATCTCAGTCTCTTAATAATTCATCCCATTATATTATTAGTTATATTTATTGATTTATGTAACACATTTAAACATAATCATTATTATTTCGGGAATAAAACCAATCATTTAATGAGTGATCATCAATAAAATTTACAAAATAATGATTTACATCAATGTATGAATAAATTCATAGTACATCAATATAGATATGAATATAATGAATTATTCCCTTTGTATGATGAGTTTCAATATTGAAATAAAATATATATTTTTTATCCATCCACAATTTCTCACTAAATTAAATTTTTATTATCATGTAACCTTTTAAAATACCTTAATAACATCCCCAACTAAGACTTATCCCTACAATGGATGAGTCTCAGATTCCATGATCTTGATGTGTCTAGACCACTCACCTATGATATCACTTCCCACAATTAAAAATCTCATTATTTAAATAAAATAATAATAAAATATTATATATAATTTTATACATGGATTCCATTATAGATTACTCTCATGAATCCATATTCCTTTATTATTATGTAACTAATCATATAAAAGACTCTCAATGAGATGAGGTTCTAATCAATTTATAGTATGTATCTAACATATGTATGTAGTAGAATTTGACTAGTATAAATTTTCAACCACCTTACATAAATACATTTTGTGTGGTATGGATAGGTGTTCCTCTTAATAACAAATCAACCCTCTAAATAATTGTTCCTTGAAAACCATTCTGTATTCCAACAATCTTGGAATGAAAAATATGAATTAAGATAAATATAAATGAGTTATTATTAACGAAATGTGAAATGATGAATCCTATATATATATATATATAATTCATTAACATATGGTTTCCCAATATAGGGGAAACCCTTCTTATAGTCCCATTTCTAGTGTAAGTAAGAACAAACCGCATTTTATAGCTTCATATATGTGGACTAACCTATAAATTTTTATCATAATTCTCCTATTTAGAATCCACTTTTCTTCCAACTAGATAGTCATACATTGGTTATTCTAAATTCATGTGATGTAGAATCTAAATCATATTACATAACCTTCAATAAAAAATAATTTTAAATCCATTCATTTGATATATAAATATATTTTTCCCCATCCTTACAATAATATAATGTAGTGGTCATATGATACCACCTCTTTGGTTTAGAGTTCAATGAGAAGTTGTATTTATCCCCAATTATGATAATCAAACATTATTTTTTAAAATTTTAACTTCTTTTAGTAAAATTATATTGACATTTAGTTATGGACATTTCATTATTTTTTTAAAATAAAAATAATTTATTTTTTAGGTAGTTCTCAGTTTTGATGATTTTAAACATATATTTATTATCTAAAAATCCTTCAAAACCTATTATAAATGTTCTTCCACACCATAATATAATTTTGATATTTTTCTAAACAATTTTGAACCTTGACATAGACATGGAATTTGAGCCTCCTTTGACTACAATAGTGGATTCTAGTTATATTTTCAAGGAAAATAGTATATAATTATTTTTTATTTATCATATCACGAACATCATACATTAAAATGTAGTGAGTGGGGTTGGTAAGGAATATAAAACCTCAATTATGGTCTATAAAATATAACAAATTAAAATTTGTAGAGGCATGAAGAAAATTAGGGTTTCATATGGAGCATGGATAAATTAGAATCGATGTGATATAGGTTCTAGGATTTCATTCTAGGATAACTGACATTGTTTTTATATAATTATGTTTTGTAGAATCTCACTCTCTATTGAAATCATACACTCCTATTCTCACCCTCACACACATATAGGAATATAAAATAATATGAATATTTCATTATTTAGTTGGATATAATCCATCCATATATAAAGAAAAACATTATTTCATTCAAATCAGATCAAATAACTTACACGTTTTGGAAATTATTGTAACCCATATTTATCGAATAGGGTAGGAGAAATTAATTTAATGACATCTGTAATAATCTTTATTTAGAGATGGATTCCATTTATTGTGTCTAGGAATATTATGGATTTCATAAATTTTTTTAATGTCTTGTGAAAATATGAAAGATTTTATGTCTGGCTAGTAGTTAACATTTATTACCTTATCATGATAAAAACAACATAAATACTTGTTGAGGAGTGCGGTTAAGAGAAATTGGTTGATGGTGGACACCACTAATGCTAACAGAGTCACTCTATATGACATGGGTTTATCACAAAATAAATATGAAATGAAAAACTAATATCAATGAATACTATTATATATATATATATAAGAAACATTAGGAATTGGTTTATTATATAAATAATATTAATATAATGGATTAAATTGTATAAATCCATCAAAAATATTTACATTTTCTCAATTTTTTCAATTTTTTTAATAATAATGAGTAAATAGTTATTAAAGAGTATGTGGTTTTGTTTCATATAAGAAATGAAGTTTCAATTTTTTAGGACATAATGATATTTATGTCGAATATACCCATGAAATGTGAAACAATTCCGTTAAATTCAATTTTGGTAAATATTTTAGCTACTGAACTGTATATTTTAACGCATATGACTCAAGTATAACATTATTTGGGAAGCATTACACAATACATAGATTTGAATTAGTTAAAACATATAAACCATTTCTCAAGGAACTACATTACAATAAATGATGGGGGAAGAAGTATAATACATTTTTTGAAAAACTTATATCCAAAAGGAAATGCACTAAAAAGGGTTCATAATGCATATAATGTATCATATCATTAAGAGATACACAACACTCCCATGGAGATAAAGTATTTCTTCAAAGATGAAAATTTTATATCCCTAAGAAATAATCTATTTCATTAATAAAATTTTGATAATTGATGCGATGAAATAATGTGATGGCTATACTAAGAGAAATTATTTGAAGCAAGGATTTAAAGATACCAAAGAAGAAACTATCAAGTTAATAAATTCTCAAATATTTCATCTCCATCCTAGATAATATTTATAAAAAATAAAAACATACGCATAAAATTATTTATTAACTAATGAAATTACATTCTATTAGTACACATGTAAATAAAATGTGATGATAGAGTGATACATAGAAATGAAATCGACATGCACACTCACGCATAAATTGTCTCATGAATTTAATTGTAAGGAACCCTATAGAATAATTATGAATTTATAAACTATATTCCATGTAATTTTTTTTAATTAATAGAAAATAAAAATGGATCCATCATAATTATCCTTGGTTTCCCATATATATTTTTAAGAGTTTACGGTCTTCTATTGTATGATTATTAAGTTAATTTTTACATCAATTAATTTATCAATAATACATTTGATTAGAGAGTTATTGAAAATTTTGTATAATAATATGATGGTAATTACCATACCTAATTTTTCATCAATCACTATTTTTTAATTTTTTTTCATTTTCAAATAACAATTCATCATGAAGTGGATAGATATAGTTACACCCCATGTTTCATTACTGAATAAACACCGTTTTTTATTTAATATTATTTTATTAAATGGTTAATATACTAAAAATAGTTAATTTATATATTAGAGTGTCACATATTGTGAAAGAGTAGAATATTAGACAACGTAATAGTTTTCTGATTATTTTATTCTAAATAATTAACATTTAAGGAGTGCCATAGAAACAAAATTATATAAAATAAATTAATAACTTCTTATATTATATAACTATAAACATAGAAGGAATCTTAATTTTATAATTATTTTTTTTCTTTCATGAGAAGATTTTTTAATGAATATATCATGTTTCGAACTACATTTTTATTTTAAATTAATTTGATATACAAAATGAGGTTAATTAACACATGTATCTCCACAATATTTTTATATAGATTCAAAAATAATTGATTTTTATTTCTAAAACCTTCACTTTTATGTACTCATATTTTTAAAAGACTATAAAATTTATATTCTTGTCAAAATATATATGAATAGTCAATTTTTTTAGTTTTCATTCATTATAGAATACTATGTTAGTCTAGTAAACAATTTTTTTATCCCAATTGAGATGGGATAGTTCTTTCCTATTGATGTGATACAAGAAACATATTCACATGTATAATTATATAGTATGCAATAGAAAATATATCAAGAAATAGACCAAAGTAATAGTTTAATAATATTGATTTCCCATGATAACATTTTGGATCATAGTGGGACTTGAAGAAGAACTATTGGAATATGAATTATCATTGACCTAATTCCTAATGAATTGTGGGGATAACATCTAAAAATAGTAATACTATTCTATTAAGATATATTAATACCCAGTAGTATTGATGAAATAGGAATCCAATTTAAATATGACTTGTAATTCAGAACATTAATATATAAAATACGATTCATTTTTAGGAAATATATAATTTCTAAGCCTTTACGTGCCTTTATCAAATAAATGAATTCCAAATTATTTTTTCATTTAAATGATAAAAAGAATTTCATTATTTTTGAATATAAATAAAGAATATTTTGAAATATGTTTTGATATTACTCTTAATATATATCATTTTTAATGTTATTGGATTTTAATTACAAAAAAAATTATAAAACATCATATTAAAAGTATGATTTTTTTGTTTAGTAAAATATTGATTCATCCAAAAAAGTTATATACGTCCGTTAAATGGGCTAAACCCACCAAAAGTATACCTGATGTATTCAAGGGACTAAAATTCCATAATATCAATTCCTTATAGCTTGTACCATAGTAGGAATCAATATTACAACTCAGTAGATCTGGCAATATAATTGAATTACTAGAAAAAAAATATGATCAAATTATTTAAATAAGAATACATTATATAATTTTTTAGTGATAATAAATTATAATATATATGTTTTTAGGTTTAATTTGGAAACACTATACTGATACCAACTCCTTCCAATAGCTAAAACTGAAATTCCATTAATTCACAGAAATCAATCATTATTCCTAAATTTTTCAAATAGATTTAACACATCGATTTGGATCCTTATAACTAAAGATTCATGATTAATTCACTCTGATAAATTTTCTTTTATACACATTTAAATTCAATCAAATATTCATATTAAATTTTTTCCCATTATATGTATATTTGTATCCCCTCAAGCATATAAATCACCTAAAATAAACCCTTTTTGATCTAATTGTAGAAATCATTACAATATATTGACATAGTTTTTATCCTTAAATATCTTGAAACATAGAAAAATAATGTAATCAAATACTCACATTCAGGTAAACAGAAAAAAAAATTATATCCTAATGTTATTATTTCCACTCCTTTAGTTTGACAATAAATACTAATCCCAGAACCAATGACCTTGAGAGGTCATAGAATCCAAGAAGTATGGGTCCAACATGACCAAAACATATTAATAAGTTCCTTCTTCCACCATGAAACAATATGTTAAATTAAAAACTAAGTATTTACAGAAATTTTTTATCATTATAAACTCTAGAAATTTGACATATAACCTTCTGGTTCCAATCCAGATCATAGTCCTACCTTGATGTTCCATGTATTATCCTTATATCAAAAAATGTTAATCACGAGTTTATCCAGTAACCACATTACCTCTATTATATTTTTTTCATGAATGATCCACGAACTTTTAATCTACTATTTTATAAAAATTCCACAAAATAATTGTCATAATAATAATGCATTGTGATTCAACTATATTTAAGGTAGGCAAAAAAGAGTGATTTATCAAGGTATCGCTATCCATGCAGAGTCAAATAAAATGATATATATGGTTCTTTTCATTGTTCTTCTTATAGAATTATAGAATAATATTTTTTAATATGTTACATTGATATTTAGAAATTGTAAAATATGTGGGTTGTAGCTATTAAACGAGGGTTAAGTTTTAATTAATAGAGATATTGTGTGACTTATATAACACCCAAGCATTTATTTTTTTTATGTTTTTTCTAGGAATAGTATATTAAATATTGATAGTAATTATTCCTTATGTGATATATTTTTATTCAAATATGTCTTCCTACACTATAAACATCTATAAATATATTTTCCTTGATAAATAATATGGCCCAAACATAGGATAATGGATGAGTTATTAAGCACTAATTCTAGTGTATACAAAAATATTTTCTTATTTTTTTAGTTTTTTAATGTTTAGAATTTGATTACAAATATATTTCTCATATCGTATTATTTTTCACTGGATTTAGTTTTTCAATTTCTAAATCATCTATATCTAAATTATATAGACTCACTAAATACTTGGTGTATTTGAGTGACCTATGAGTTGAATAATATATATGAGATGGTAAAAGTTTTATTGTATACAGAAACATGATATTGTAATATTTTATAATTTTATTTGGATAAATTCATGTTTTTTTGGCATTTTAGAGAAATCATAATAAAAAATTATTTATAAGAATATATAAAAATATTGGTAGACTATAAGAGCCTCACTGATTTGTGTTGAATATTTTATCTAATCATGAATAATATTGTAAAATTTATAATTGAAATTATTATTGGTAATTACTCCTTTTGGAAAAATATGATGTTTGGAGGATTTTTGATAATTAAATATTAATTAATATTATGATTGGATTTATTGAAAATTAAACTATATTCTATATAGATCCTACATGGTAATATTTTGAATGAAGGATTATAGATCATGATACATTATAAAAGTTGTATGGCATGATCTTAATTTTTTCAAATGTCATGATGGTTTAGATTAAAGTCAAGATACACAAACAAGTTCCATATTTTAAAATTAGAATGTACTATATAAGATGGAAAAATATCACAATTTTTTCAAAAAAATACTTGTAATAACATGGAAGATTTTTTGAGTTCTCCCTAAAGACACATTCAATGCCAAGAAGGTGAAAGAATATAATTTTTTAATGTATAATTGAAATATATCAAGAAGATAAAACCCACACCATAATAAATCATGTTGTTCTATGCAGATAACCTACATATAGGCCACCATGGTTTTCATCCACTGTCCATAGAATGGGTATATACTCAAGCTTTTGTGTGCTAAAATCTAGTGGAAAAAATTGAAACCACATGAATTCCGGAAGTGATAAAGTCTATATTAGAATAGGTACATTATATGATATAGAGAAATTAAGGACTTAATATTATCTAAATTTGAAGCATCACAACATAAAAAAGAAACAAACAATATTTATTTATTTTCCAAACATTAATGCCACTACACTTTCAAATGTACTTACACCCTTGGGAACAGATCATCTCGTAGTCTAGTTGTAGAGGAGATGTTTAGGATATATGAGCTCAGTTTGAGGTGAAATAGGAAATTTTTTTCATATGGGATTAATTGATATTTAAATTCCTCTTGGATATCAAGGCACATAGGATGTGAATTCATCATAGTTGTTTTTGTGAAATTGGATGCTAGAGGAGATCATTCTATAAAAATGGGCAAGTTATATTGAAGATTCATATGATCAAATGGTGGATCTAGTAAATTTGATGTCATGAATCAGAGAAGATAAAGGTGAATATATAATTTCATTAGTCTCACATATAGAACCATAGTGAAATATGTTATACGCTATAGAAGGCATAAAAAGATATGTATACGGAATAAAATAATAAACCCATCCGAATTTAATGAGTTCTTGTCAAGCTATAAATATCATGTAATTATAGAAATAATAGTTAATGATCATTTTTTTTATGATATATATATTATATAATACTATAGTTCCATTATATGAATGGGATAATTGGAATAGTAAAAGTACAATTTGATATAGCCATAAAACATGTATGGAATGGAAATACATATTATCTCTATAAAAATATATATTTATGTTATGGAGAGGGAATATAATAATATTGTTTGAAGGGGCATCAATTTTTTTGATATGAGAGTTAGTAATTACTTGAGTATGTAAAATAAGAAAGGAAATACGCGAGAAACTTTTGAAGATCATTTCATTGAAGAACGAGAATGTTACTCAATGTATTATCCTAAAAAAAGATTTTACGAGAAATTAAAGTGTTAAATTCAAACATTTAATGGAAAACAAGTATAAAATTAAGGGAAAATATCTATAAAATAATGAAAACATCAATAGTAAATTGATTTTCATATTTTCCTATGATAGATTATTTTTTCCCTTTGATGTGGTGGTTGAAAATCGGAAGTTCTGTGGAATCGGCCCTGAGGTGATAATGAACTAAAATTTAAAATTATAATAAGGATTTACCAAATTAAAACACTAGAAATATATCTTATAATGATTTGGTTCGTCGACACATTGTCAATTGCATGGTCCTTAAACTAGCCTATCATAGTAAACTGTGTAAAAAGAAATATGTTTGTTTTGATTTATTTTAAAAACTATAAACCATAGAGCATAAAAATGGAAAATATTTCATCAATAATAGATTGTAAATTATTTTCATGTTATCAAATAACAAAAATAGAAAAAGTGGTGAATCGTTTTAGTAAGGGGAAAAGATATAGTTGGTGGTTCGAGTTCAAAGGAAAACAAATTCATTATAACTAAGTTTCATTCCATTCTTTAACCCCTATATAGTTTTATATCATATAAGTCCCTTATAGGTCCTAAATTTTTTACAATAAATATATATTATTTGATCATTGAATAAGGGTAAAATACACATTAACAAAAAATGAAAGAATCTACCAACTTCAATATTTAGAATATCTATTCACTAAACACATTTTATATTTTCACCCTAAACTCAATTTTATATATTATTTTAATTAATATATTGTTATATTTTGTAAATTTTTATTTTGAGTTATTTTTAGACATTTTTATATTTTTTGGTTGCACTAAATTGTTCAGTTGTACTATAATGTAGGCCAAACCTTATTTCCTGTATTTTATCATTGTGGTCCATGTGAGGAATGAATATACAAGTGGATGGGAATTTACTACATATATGGGCATTTTAAATGTTTTTACCTTCATGAAGTCCCTTTCATGACAGTCATCCTTATTGTATCCAAATGGTTTAGGGAATGAAGGGACTATGAAATTGTCTACCCTTACATAGTAGTGGGAAATACCACAATTATATGATTGTAGAATAATGATGGGATGGGTTTCATAAGGGGTTATCCATATTAAGATCCCTTTCATATGGATTGGAGGACATAAAAATAATGTTGTTAATTATTAATTATAGGTTTTTTCATACAGTTACCCTTATAGAATTATGTTATGATTCACACAATCGAGGCCTAGAGCTTAGGGGAGGCTAAATTAATCTAATCTGGAGGGAACCAAACTATGTTCATAGGGCAATTCATTTGGATTAACTTGGATCGAGCATGTTGAAGTTTCTAGAGGATATTCCACATGGACGTTGTCTACCTAAAATTTTATATTGGTTTGACACATTTAATTATTTATAAATTTAATGATTTTATGAGTTCTAATATATCTATATTCAGGTTCTTTGATACCCTGACATTCACCCTCTCACCCCACTCCTTCACTCTTGAATATATCATATTTATATTTTGGTCTTGATTCAAATTATTCAATTTTTTCCTTTTATAAACCATTCTAGACCATATCCACTTCTCTAATTCCTCAATTATTATTATTATAGAGACATAGTGTTTATTATGTCCTAATACATCATGATGATTTTATAGTGTTTTTATAGGATCTCTACGGGTATTCTTATCTTCTTAAGGTGGATAAGTTAATTTTTTGTTAAATTGATATTATTGTGGAATGTTGATTCTATTTTAGGAATTATATTCTAACAACATGATTTTGTTCTTGTTTATGTTTTTTTAGAATAAAATAACAGTATTATGTTTTTTATGATTATATGATTATAAAATTATGATTCACCTGATTTTATTTTAAAATAATGTATTTATCAATTTAATGTTTTTATATGAATAATTAATACATAACCATGGATATATGATCTTTGATACATTGTCCAAATGGAATTTATTAGTGATTATTTTTATTTCATGGGATGTATTGTTCTTCAATATTTTTTTAAAAAGTCTCTTTTAATTTTTATGATATTCATGGCTCTCAAAAAATGATCAGTGTGACCAAAAATTACGGGATATATTAGAATGTAATTTAATTAGTTTTATTAAATAATTTTATTACTCATGATGTTTTAAAATGATTTTGTGGTTATTAAATAAATAATATTGAAGATTTCACGATAAAAACACCCACTTAGAACATAACCATTTCATTATTATTTAAGAAAATAATGAAACGGTTCATGATATATAACACACTTATTATATTTTATAATTATTCAATATTCCCTCATTTTGATGTAGGGTTATAAGTAGAAGAATCATTTTTTATTGTTATTACTTCACTTAACATGATATTTCAATAAATTCATATTTATTTTAATCATTGATATTATTTATTTTCCTATGCCTACTTTACTACACCAGGTTAACCAAATGAAGTTAATCTAATTTAAAATAAAGGATTATAGAATAGTGTATATGAATATGACCCCCTTTTTTGAACCATAATATGGATTGTTATGTCCTTTTGATGTTTCCCCTTGTATAGTCTATGTATTCTATGAATGAGTTTTAAAGATGTTAGATTGAATTAGGTGCACTAATATGATGGATTAAAACATAATATGTTCTCTATTTTTCACTCATCACATGGGAATTAACATGATCAGTTATACATTAATGTATTATATTGGTTACATTACATTTATTACTGTCACAGTATACTAGCTATAATTTTTATGTTTCATATATCAAATATATGTTTCAATTTTTTCATTACCATTATTCTCCTTTAATTTTAAGAGAAATGCACATATTTAATGTCATATGGTAAATTTTATATGAATTAATTCACTATATTATTAATAAATATATACACACAGTTAAAATTATTTTTCAATAACAGTATACTACATATTCTTGTTTTTCTGGACCCTAAATTTTAAAATTAAAATACATCATGTTCTAAAAATAAAAACATATAAAGAAAATAGGGAAGCATACCTCTATTAGTATAAAAAATAACAATGAAATCCATTAGTTTGAATGATATACTTAAAAAAATCACGAATTATATATTTTATTTAATGGAAAAAGATTGGATTTTGTTTCTAGGAAAATACTTCTTGAATTTTAGACTCATTCTAATTTTTTGTTAATTTAATGTTTAGGTATACGTTCTACATTGATCATTATATATAGATATTTGTATCCATGAATATTGGATACCCCGATGTCATAAAAAATATTTTATTGGGTAGTATGGATATTTTTTTGTTATTAATATTCCTAGTACTATCTATGTCATCCATTATAAGATCAGTTTATTTTTTTAGTTTTATGTTTCCCTAGTATTGTATATTAATATAATTTTTATAGGTTTGGTTATTATTATTATAAATCATTTTTTTACTAGTGAATTCTCTTACAATGTGCAGATACATCAAGAGAAATTAGAAAGGGGATGCCATATGTTTAGTTTTATGGTTAATTTATAAAAAAAATCCCCACTAGTTATAATCTAATGCCAAATAAGTTGTTTCCCATGAGGGGAAATTAATAATACACCTCATGTTTTTCATGGACTGGATCAAGTGATATTTTAGGGATGCCCATGATTGGTTTGTTGTAAAATTTTATCAAGGTCTAGGTTCTTAATTGGGTCTAAGTTTTAGAGTTCCCATTATTATTTGGGAAATAATTGTAGAATGATGATATGATTATTTTTTCATTGTTTACAAATATGAAACAGTGTTTCCCCAACACTTTTAGGGAAAAAATGACATCAATGTAGAATTTTGGTTTCAAAATTTTGGTTTTATGGTATTTTACATAACATTGATGTGGTAAGAATTTTTATGGTGGTGTTCTGGTTTCATTAGTGACATGTAAATCAATTGAATATTTTTTATTTAGGTTACGATGATGGGAGTTAAATAGGATGTTCCTATATAGATATCTTGGAATTAAAAGTGATCTGTATATCTAATGCAATGTTTTATGTTCAAAATTGTAGATTTTGTGTATTTACCACATTTTTCAACAAACCCTAAACCTAAACAACACCAAACCAATATAGAACGTCGAATTTTGTGTCAAGAATTACTGATTGAATTTTTTTGGTTATGATATGTTTCAGTAATATATATTGTGTTTTTTAAAATTAATTGTAAATTAAAATGGTAATATTCCAATTTTATAATTAATAATTAAGTTTTTATAAATTAATTTTTGGATAAGCATCATGTTTCGATATTTAATTAAATAGTTTTTTTTAATTGGATTATTTAAATTATTTTTTTCAATATCATTCAATTTTTATATCTAGTCATTCATTTTTAATTTTCACACTAAAAATTTATTAAAATTGAAAGGATGATTTGATAATGAAATAATTTTTTTGTAAACTAATAATTTTTCGTTTAAAATATATTACAATGGATTTACAAGTATACATGATTTATAAATTATGGGATGTAGCTTAAATTGTTTTCAAAATGTTGTAATTATATTTTGATGATATTTTGTGAATTGGTTCATTAAATATTTCCAATAATAAATATTAATTTTAAAATACTGTAATATTGAGTTTGGAATTATTTTTGTTGTTATGATTCGATTCTCTGGATATTGTTTCCCATTCTAGAAAACATTTATTTTTAAGGTAAATATATATCTGGTTTAAATGTAATGATTCCATTACATTATCAACTTATATATTTAATTTTTGTAATATGGAGGTCATAAAATTTTCTACTATATGATAATCTATATCCATTTCTATTATATGTTTGACTATCATGTATTAAAATGAAAATTGTTGTTTGAGAGATTCTCGTCTCTCTCAGAATCTTATTTGACACCAATATACATAAGGTTCTAAGTTAATAGTTTTTGAAGTCAATTGCTCAAACTAATCCATCAGAGGGCCCTTCTAGGGATAATTTTAAATATTTTTTTCATGAAGTGGTATTTCTCTAATATTGTGAAATGGAATCATGTGGTAAATACGTATTATCTCAATTATGGTTATTGATAAGTGTTTTATTATCTATTTTTTTATTTTCCTATAACATATAGAATTATTTATATATAACACTTTGATAGATTTTATTTATAGGTAACTTTGGGTAGATATATATTTAATTGTGTCGTTGTCTGGTATGACATATTTTTTAAAAGTAGTGATACTTATGGTTTGAATTCAGGTGACCTATCTGGAGAGATTTAGATGAGGGATACATAATATATTTTCTATAAAGTAATTATGGTAATCTAGTAATGAAACAGGGAACTGGAAATAGTTTGAGAAAATATGTGGTTGTATCATGAGATTATATATTATATCCTAAATATAGTCATTGTATCATAATATTACATGAAATCAGCTTGAGAATTCATTTTATATGATCCCTTTATTCCCAAAATCTATAAAAACCATTCATTGTTATTTATATTTTTTTCATCAACGAATTTTTTGAAATGTATCCTCTAGAAAAGTTAGTGGATCTTGATCTACCCTTTCAAAGTGTTCCCCAAATTTATTTGTGGAAGGTACTTTTGATCAATCTCCTTTTTAGGTAATCTTTATTCTTTTATTGTTCATCCAATCCATGTGTTATTATTTATCTTTTTTTATTGAAATTTTTTAATATAAACGTTTTTTAAGTTTTATTGTTGTATTTATTGTATATTCTTGTTTTTAAAACTTATTTCGCATCTCTATTTTTTCTTTATTGTGTATTACATTATTGGTTTGATGATTAATTTATACTTTAGTGGGATTAATATTTTGTTGTGATCCACCGTATTTGGTCTTCTAAATGATTTTTTAGTTTCTATTACCCTTTTTTCAAAATCAATATTTCTATGTGGTGAATTGTTAGTCGATGATTATTTCATTTGCATTCAAATCCATTATAGAGATATTTATAGATTTCATTGTGTGATGACTTTATGTAAATGTAGGAAATTTAATGGAAATGGTTTTTATCTTTGGGATAATCCATAAAATTAAGGGGATTCATTTTGATTTATGTTCTGATCATTTTCCTGGTGGTGGTCGTAGTGTTCCTTCATTTTGAGGATTGTGTCATGATTGAGGATATTAAACCTCATATATCAAATTGAATTAACAAATATTCTATTTATTTTAAAAGAAACTTTTAATATTTTGGGAATAATTTTCAGTCATTGAGCCAAACTTCTTTCATGATTTAATTCATATAGAGGTTCTATTTTTTTCATTTTTTGTTTTGTGGGATTCCAATTGTCTTTGAAATGTTTTGGGAAATAATTGTTTTTTGATGTAGTCCACAACATGCCACACCATAGTATGCAGGCTATATCATTTTGGTCCTAGTAGGGTTTTACCAAGTTATAGTCCATGTCCCTACATTATAAAGTGGGTTTTTGTATTGGTTTACCCACACACATTCCCTTTCATTAAGGTTTCCCATGCTGAAATTGAGATATTTATATGATGTTATGAGTACACTAGTGTTAACCATTATGTAGAAGGAGGCCTCACCCCATCAAAGAGTGTTCTGATAAGATGTATGTAAGGATTGTGTATGTTTTTAACCTTATTGAAAACCTTTCCATGGGATTCAAAAGAGTTACATAGAATTAGGTGGAACTATTACATGGGTTTTTTCATAGTGGGATGTTCATGTTACATGGAAAGGTTCTACTATCTGGAGTCTCATATTTGGAGGGAGAAACAATTTAATTAATATAGATTAAATGAAATGGAAATAGGAGGGAAAAAATATAGGATTTTGTGATAAGTGTTCCCATATATTTATCTACTAGTGATAAAAAATTTCTTTATATGGTAAATATTTTTAAAATTTGTTTTTACAATTTTACCCTATTTAAATTTTGAGATTTTCATGGTTTGTTTCTGTAATCATTAATCTTCATCTACACCATGAATGGTCTCTCAATCTTATCAACTTATTTTTATTATGTTCATGTTTTTATCTAAAATTTTAATATTATTCTTTAAGATATTTCTTTATTATCCATTTATTTTTTCATTCTTCTTCATTTGTTTCCCTATAACAGTCGTGATGAATTTGGGTTTCATGTGGATAAAAATATTATCAGGGGTTTTAATATTGTTTCTCTAAAATATTTATTTGTTCTGTAATCAGGATAATGTGATAAATATTTTTTATTATTAAATCAATAATATTGATGTATGTAACCCCATTTAATAAAAAATAAATTCCAAAAACAGGATTGATTTCCTGTTTAAATTTATTCTATAGACATAATGTAAATGTATTTAATTTTTTCTGGGATTATTTTAATGGAAATAATTTTATCATGTTACATTATATTTTTTATTAAATGAAAATGAATTTTCTAGTTTTTAAATATATTAAATATCTATTATAAATATCCATGAAAACAATATGCCTAATGAAATGAATGAAAAGACAATATTAATTAGTTTTGATACAAAAATATATGTTTTGATCTACACTTTTACTTCAAAATTTTTCTTATCATTTTTCGGTGTGACTGGTAAATTCAAATTGATAGATTTTAATATTTCAATAATTTATTATTTTTAGAAGTTATGTAAATTGTTTTATAAATTATTTTAATAACACTTGAGTTCTAATGATATATTATAAGCCCTGATTAACACATATATTGATGATTTCCTAGTTAAAATCACCATTGGAACATTCTTTTGTCATGTTGTCTTCAAAATAATGATTTTATCCATATTATAAGACACAATTGTTATTTTTTTATTTTTGATGAATATGAGGCATTTTTGTGGAGGATACCCTATTTGTGAGGCCCTATTAGTGGTTCCTAATTTTTGTAAATTTATATGTATATGTCTTTATATTTGTATCATTTTTTATTTTTTCTTGTTGATTGAAATATATTTTTATACGAATTGATATCCTAGAGTAGCTAGATGTATTTCCAAGAATGCATATTACATTATACTAGGATCATGCTTTTTCCAGTGACCCACAGTTCATATCAAACTCTTCTTTGGGGTTTTTTCCCTCAGTTATGCTTGGTTGGGTATGACCAAGCATTTGGTTGGATTGAGTGAATCATGTTCATTAACATTAATGATCATTTTATAGTATGTTTTAATATTTCACCTAAACTCCTCGGTATTCCAAGGATCACTAGTACTTTTTTAATTTAAATAGGTTACATAATATTTTTTAAAATATAGTTTATTCAATTTTTTAATTTTTTTTTTATTTCAGTATAGTTTTAATTTTTATTATTTCTAATATAATCCATTAATTTTTGATGAAACATGATATATTATTGTAACATTAAATATATTTTTAATATATATTTACAATACTTTATAAATATATACTCTTTAAAGGGTGATTTCACAAAAAAATATTCTATAGTTAAATTTTTATGCACCTTATCTATTAAATTGGTTAGAAATTCTGTTTTACAAATATATATATATATATATATATATTTATATAACTGAAAATGTAAAAACAATCTATTATTTCTTTTAAATATAATTATGAAATTAATTTTTTAAAATATATTTCATACCTGAATAAATTGGATCATTCATTTAAATGTAATACATGGGTTCTAGTTTCATTCAAATACCCAATAGGGTTTTTATTATCATGAATATTTAAATTTTTTTAAGATTCTAGTTAAAGATAATTATTGATCATCATAGATTAACGATGCTATTTAGGATTGATATTAACCAATGGATAACAGAATGATTTCCATTAGTTTTGTAGATATTAGTTTTACATTTTTATAATCATTTTATCATCCAAGTAGTCAATTTTTTTTCTAGTTATGTTATATTTTTTAATTAAGATATATGTTTTATTAAATTTTATACTATTTTGGGTAACCTGTTTTGTGAAACATACCTTTTCTCTTGGAACAGGATCCTCCAGTTTTCAAAGTTGTAAAGAGATATTTATGAGGGTAGGTAATAGGTTTCATTATTTATTTCATTAATTTTTTCCCAAGAATTTATATTTGATATTGTGTCACTAGATTCTTACATTGGGTGATTAGGAATGTTTCTCATCTATGTTATGTGATATATTTGGTGCCTAGTTCATGGGTAGAATATAATGGTTTATAAAAAAATTCTAATTCTATGACAATTTTAATTTGTTTGATGTTTTTTTAATAATCCAAAAAATATTCTCCAATATATCTTATTTCAATCATTAAAAAAATTAAATTATAAAAAAAATAGATTAATATGTGATACAATGAGTAATAATTGTCAATAAGTGAACTCCTTGAGAGTCAACTTATGGTCTGCCATTATGCTACATCCCAATGGTGTTATAATATTATTGAGAAACAAATTAAATTTGGAATTTATTAATTTTAATCCATTTTAATTGATATTCATGTATGGGGTTATTCTCTATCACATTGTAACAAATTCATTATTTTTTTATATTATTTTAATTTTCATATTTATCCATTCCTTAATATCCTTTTAGTTTGAGTATCAATTGTCTTCCATATAAATTATATATTTATAATAATTTTTTCAAATTTAGTGTTCAATGTTGTTAAATTCACCATAATAATTAGAGTATCATCATTGAAACATAAATCTTAACCACTCTTATATCCTCAAATAAGGGTCTGAGAAACAAGTTGAAAAATAGAAACATAATAAAAAATATCCTTTTTCCATCAAATTATATTGTTCTACATATAAAAATACAATAATTATTTATATTTATTAAAAAATCACAAACACTCATCCATAGAGATTTAGAGGATAAAAACAATATGGAGTTTATCATGGACATGTAAAATTACACCATTAACTAAAGGGGAAATAAGGAGCTATTGGAAAATATTTCAAACATGACCAACATCAACTAACAATTCATGTAATGAGGAACATACTCAGTTGAATAATATGACATATCTATAATGATCTTTTTCTTTTAGGATTTTATGTAGGTCAAAGACAAATTTCATGAATCTTATTCCTTTTAATTTCTACACTTTTCCCCAAGGACATACAAGGAGAGTAAATCTTATAAGATGAAATTCAGCCAAGAGTTTTCAAAACCATAGAATCATTTATATGTAATTTTCATCAAAATAAAATTTTTATCAACACTTACCATTTAAATGTTAATGATTCAATAATTTCATTTCCCCATAAAGAGGATAATGATGACGATGAAATGAACCTTGAGGTGGTTGAAATTTTTGAAGATGATATCATAATGTATCATAAAGAATAAGAGGAACTCTTGAGGTTATCATTTAATAGAGGAAAATAATAAATTTTTAATTTATATTTTATCAATGACATCATGAACCATATAAAATGTACATATTTTTATATTATTGGATTCCATAAAAAATCAGTGTCCTAAGAATATTATAATGATGATATTGAAAGTAATGGAAATATCATAGTAGTGGTTATTAATATTGATGAACAATAGGTACCAATAGTGATTCTACTACTTTTTTATCATTTTTTAGATGATTACATGTATGAATCTAATGGAAATTATATATAGTAAAATATTCTTTTGCTCATATCATGTTGTATTATTAGTTACATATCAATTTTATAATGGTATTAATATTTTCTATCATTTGGGTTCTCCATGTCCATTGTGCACTGATGAAATTTAATAAGAATAATATATAGTTGTGTTAACAATAGAAATAAGACACCATTTTAATCGGGAATAACTAATGGTATTGTTCAACTATGTCTTGTATAAAACTACATAATTTTAGATTTTTACTCTGGACTTCTAGCCCTATACCTTTTCACACGTTCTTATTCATACTTTTTACCATTATATATAAAACAAATATTTTATTGTGTTAATTATTTTTAAAAAATAAAATGGGTAGTGTATTCAATTTGAACCTGGATATCATTTGAATCAAATAGAAATGAAAACCACCATATTCCAAAGAGCACCAAATGGATATAAATCATATAGGGATGTTTCTTCCTCTTATTTAGATTCATTGTAACCTATTTATTAATTTTTAAATATTTATCATAGAAAATAAAATTTATTTAGAATTCAACATCAAATAAGTGAATAGGAGCTGAAAAACTACCATTATATTGTAATTTTTTATTATTTTATTTTTTATGTATCTTTTTGGTAATTCTGTTTTATAAATAAATGAGAAAATGAAACCTACATTTTCATTGTGTTGATATTTTATATGTGATATTTTTTATTTATATTATGCCAAATTTAAAAAAAAATATTTGTAACCCCCATATATCAATGATAATGTTAATATTATTATTGAATCATAAAAATAAAATTATGTGTGGAATCTATTTTATCATTTGTTTTTTATAATTTTTTTCATTATATTAACTAAATAATAATATTCAAAACTACGAGTGACCTTCAAAACATTAATTTCATTTCATAGTAGTTTTATATCAATTTAATTAACTAATTTATTTATAAAACAAATTTTTATGCAGAAAACTTGGGATTAGTATGTAAACCTTATATTCTATCAGATAGTTTTGAAAAGAATAAAATTTGAAATATTTTAAAAATGAATAATGAATTAATTCGTATTTTCCTTTATTTTACATTATTAATCACATAGAATATTGTAAAAAAATCATTTGGAATTATATGTAAGATAAAATGCAGGGGTAGTGTTATAAATCTATGAATTTGAAAGAAAAAGGTAATGAGTTAATATTTGTTCAATATATTCACTTGTCATCCCATCCAACATGTTATAAAGTAAATAAATTTATTTATATAAAAAATATAAATGTATAAAAAAGGATGAAATGGTGAATATGTATCACATTACTTATTGAAACCCAATTCATGATTGTGGGTCTTAAAAACAAATGGTGGGAGAAAATTTGTTTTTTGGTAAAACTACGAGAGGCATTATTCATCAATTATAGAGTTATCTGGCAATATATATAAGAATGAATCGTTTTTTGAATTTATTTTAAAAAAATTATCCACCAACCCCAATCCATTGAATAAAAAATTGATGACGTTATTATTTATTTCATTTTCATTAACATATTTTGTAGAGATTAATAATTTTTACCATGTAATGTTGCAATATGTATCTTAACGGTATAATTAGAACCCAAAACATTTATTTTTATGAATGATAGGAAATTAATAGATTTTATTTGAATTAGGATAAAAATAAAATTTTATTGGATAATGATGGAAGAAACTAATGTGTATTGGAGGAATTATACATTTTTAAATAAAAAAATGATAAAATCTGAATTTTTTGTTGAAAAATTTTGAAATTTTTTCCACTAATGACTTATCAATTGGAATGTATTTTTGGTTATTTTTTTATAGATTAATATAATTGGATAAACTAAATTGATTTATAACATAAATTTTAGATAAAATTTTTTAATCATGCTGAAGCTTAAACTAATATCGATTTGTATGGGTTTGTTTTCTCGAGACTCTTGATCATAAAATAATGAATCAATTTTGTGTTTTTAAAATTAATAAATTTGATACAGAATTTATTTTTTAATTATAGAAAATAAAAATATAACTTCAGATAAATTATTTTAATCTTGCTAATTTAGATTTGGGATTGAGATAAAGATGAATGTACGTAAATAATTTTTTTAGAACTATTAAAATGTATTTTACATTTAGAAAATATACAAAAAAATATTAATATATGTTGAAATAAACTTTTTTTTATTGATTGGTGATACTTGATGTGATTTTTTTCATTTTAAATGTTTTTTGAAATGATTTTTTGGGTTATATTATAACATTCTAATATTTACCTTAGATAATATAAATTTTTTTAGAAAATATTTTTTTCAATGTGAACAAAAAAGAAGGAAACATGTAACGAAATAAAATATTTTATTCATTATATACAAGTATATCTACTAGGTGTATGAGTTCCAGTGGAGTTACCCATTCCATATTATCCCTCGGGCATATAGTAGTATATACCATTATACAATTGTTCCCCTATAAATATAGCCTTATGGATATACTAAAGGAAACCATTCATGTGATTCAACTCATATCGTATTACAAAATATCATTCATCCCAAATCAAGTGTGACATCTAATATTCCCTAAAATCATAACTTGTTGTAACCTGATCTATATGTAGTAACTCGATGTATCTCAGTAGTAGATAGAAATCACTATTGACTATTCCAAATTAGATTATATTGATTTTACAAAACATTTATCAAGCAAGGATCTCACCCCACTAAGATACTGAAACAAGTCCCACAATCCCCCTCATTACACCATGATAAAACACACACCATGAATTTGTTAATATTATTGACAAAAATAATGTCTTCAAATTATTTTTTATACCACCCCTGTTTAATTTGAATTCTAGATAAACTACTGATGTATTAGGGTTCCATAATATATCCATCATTTCTGATCCATGGTCTATATTATTCTTTTTTTACCAATAGTTTTGTGGTTTCATATATGTGATCAAATTATAGGCTTATAGTACAGCGGGAAGAAGAAAATAAATTATTGGTAATGATAATTTTATTCCATGCACTGATCCAATTTGATATAATTGATGATGTTTGGGGATCAATGATATTCTTCCCACATAATTATCAATTGAACGATGAATATGGTACTGATATATTATATTACTGTATAATTAAAGAATGTTATTTTTTTATAAATTTATCATATCATTTTGGAAATAGTGAGTTGATGTTCTACATTATCTATTTTGGATGATATTATCCCATTTATTTGAAAAAGATTGAATGTTTAGTTGGCGAGATGGGTTTCCAATATCTACTATACCACAATCATATTAGAGGAGTAGGGGATGTAGTGAATATTATTGAAGTAAGATCACCCCTCTCCTAGATATCATTCAATTATCCTCTATCGAATAATTTTCTTAGTTATAGATTCATATTTGGGAGGTTTTTATCACTACTATTCAATATAAGGAAATTGTGAGGCTTTTCAATTTGTAATAGTTATAAATACTATAAAATCATTTACATAGCGGGGTTATTTTATTTTCATGTAGTTTATTACCACTATATATTTATGTGTTTTCCATGTTACATCAGGTGTCTATTTTTTAGAATTAATCCCATTTTATAGAAAAAATTTATAAAAAATATTGGAAAATTCATTTTTGGACCCAGTAAATGCTGTTATAGAATTTTTCTATCGTGGAAGTGTTCAGATTTTTTTGATTCAATAATTCTCATGAATTTGAGCATTCTATATGGTTGTTAATGTGAATGATCTTTTACATTTGAAAAAAATATATTGAGATTCATAAAAACCCCATTTTTAAATTAAGGAGGTTTTGGAATAGTAGAATATCTACATAGAAGTTGGAATTTAGATCGAAAAATTCAATAAAAATTAGTTTCAATTAATGTAAATGAATATACATGTGTGAATGAAAAAATATTATACTTTTGTTTTGAGAATTGAAATCGGGATTGTTAAAGGAGAAAGAGAAAGAAATGGATTATAATTCCTTTTGAAACATCCATAATTATTTGGTACATAGTGTCCTTTTAAGTATTTTTAAAAACATATGGTGATGGAAATATTTGCCAATCAGATAATGTATTCCATGGACATGTCACAAAATAATATAATTTTCAAAGACATGAACTATTAACTAACTGAATAAACAAGTGGTCATTGGTTATTATATAACTGAATACCCTAAATACCAATCTCATATAGCTTAGGATGTTGGGATTAATCATTGGAGATATTGAACATGTATAGCTTATGGCCGAAGGATTTCTATATTTATATGAACAAATCATCATCATCCACACTAATGATATCCTACTAGATATATATCTCTTCAATGGTGTTTTAGATATTTTTTATGAAAAAACATTCAGTCAATGGTCACATAGGACATATAAAAAATCTATAGTAAATGGGTAATATTTTTATTGACTGAGAGTAAGGAGGATGGTTCATGGTTATAGTGGGAACCAAAACCATGATAGGTAATAATCATGGTGTAATATAAATAATATAACAGGTTATAATTATATAATTAAGTGAATCATAAATATGGTTTATTGAAATAAGGAGCATAAAATAAATTACTCTCATAGAAAAGTTCACGTACTTTATAATACACAATCATACTAATTAGTGATGTGAAAAAAGAAATATAAGGTCTATGTACTTGGTTCTTATTTGAGGTAAATATCCTTAAACTTCCATTAATTTCAGTTTAAATGTTTACATAAGACCTAATGTGAATTTCCTTTATGGTTAGGGAGGTATAGAGGATATTAATGGATGGTTCGGAGCCCCAAACCAAACTCATAGGGTGATAAAGGCTTGAAAATCAGTTATCAAACACCATGTAGGTTTGGCCACATTGTTCGAGTAACAATGAAAGGCATCACATAGAGTAGGAGGAGCATGTATGTTTAGACAAAACCTTTCGATTTAGTTTGAACGGCCGTGTTCAAATTTATAAAATTTTGATAGTGTAGTTTTACAATAGTTGCACACGGTTAGTCAAACCATTGAAACAAATCCTACAGTATTCCCTTCCCTAACGAAAAGCATACATTTTTTGAACCCAATTTTTCCACCCATGTTTCAAAACCATGTCACATTATATATTGGGAGAATTTCCAAATTTCTGCCTGATTAATTTTATTTATAAGTATTAATTTAGTATTATTCTCCATCATAGAAAACTCACCCCATAAAAGATATCCTTAGTGACTATATTTATATATCTTCACACTTAGTCTAATATATAATTTAAGTGTCTCTCATGTCATTGGATATACATCATTGAGTTATCAATTCTTTTTGTTACATTCCTCATTTGGTTTTTTATCAAATGCACTAGGTATACACAAAATAATTTCCTTATTATCATGTTCTTATTCTCTTCATTGATTTTCGAAATATTAGAGTCAAATCAAGAGATGATACTATATAATCTATCCACTACAAACTTATGGTAGGTGGAATCATTCCTTTATTTAAATTTCATTATTTTTATAAAATTTTTTGTTATGTTTGCTCAAATAATAGAGCATTTCCTTACAAATAAATCATATTCCTTTAATTGAATTGATATGTATAACTTATTCAATTAGTGGGGTCCATTGATAAATGAAAACTTTTTAGGTACCGTAAATGGAGTCATCCAGTTTTTTGTGTTGGGTATTCAAATTTTCCATTATGAATGCATATAAATTTTTATTCTTTAGGGGCGTTCCCTTTACACCTTTTCATTAGATGTTATTATTGAGTTGTCAAATGACGAAATGAATTGTAAATTGAGTTTTAATATGAATTATGAAATGTAATTGAAATAGATTTCTCCAATTTGTATGGATTCTATATATCTATAAACCTTCCATGAATTTGTTAATTAATCATGATAATATCCTTTTAATTAAATTCCCACCTGTGTAATTAAAGGACTTTGCCTTAAAAGAATTGACTAATAATTAAATCACCTCATGAGGGAGTTATAATTGAAATTAAATGTGAGGACCTTGAATTTATTAAATTATATTTATTTAATGGTATTGTGTCTTTGATTACATAGGTATTCATATATTAAATCCATGGATGGACTCAATTGAATTTTAGTTTGATTAATACTGAGTGATACAAGGACTCCTCATATGGAATTCCTTGGACAAACTCATATGGGTTGAGTATTATATATCGAGTGATACTTGGATTCAAAAGTATGAATGAGAAAAAATGAATCAGATGTCATTTTATCATATATCCATTTGTGATACTTGGGTTACCTTAGTGGAATGAAAAGGGTTAACTCGAATGGAAGTGACGTTGTACCACATGTAACATCCAGGATCCTAATATCACTCAAATGTGCCCTTGTTTGGTTGGTCACATGGCCTCAAATGCATCTCCTCAAATAGAATATGTTGTCAACTAGCATCTAGGGACCTGGTGATGATCATATAAGGACTATTAACTCATTGATAGAAAATAACATAGTGGAAATAATAAACAGATAGCGGAAGTGGTAATACCATACAACAATGTAAATGGGGAAATATTGAAAAAATAAATTAATATATGTCAAACCATACAAAATATGATGTTGAAACTCACATCTTATAGTAAAATAACCAAAATAGGTTGCACTATAGTAATACATGATATAGGTACCAAATTTAAAAAAAAAACAAAAGAAAATGTGAAGAATTGAAGGCCTCATCTTAGATCCATTATCTGCTAATAATAAGATGAAAATCAGGTACCTGATGAAGGGTTCTTTCCCTTATATACATAAGAATCAATATAATCTGTTTGAAAACAAAAAAAAAATACCAAAACAGGTTATGAGACTAAATTCGAGTAGCCTACCTCCCACTACATATGCCAATCCATTAGTAAATATATATATTACTATGTGTATAATAGGGAATATAATATTCTAAGAAGTAATCAGTTGTAAATAGTCCTACGAGAAATGAATACCATTATAGTCATTTCATATTCATTAGTATTTGATTTATATTGAATTACATATGTTCTGGGAACATTCATAATCCCAGAAACCCCTGTCAAAAGTATGCACAATAGATAACTCGGAAGGCTATCCAAACAACGATAATTGAAGGCCATATGAAATCTTATTCTAGGGATTGGAAAACACATCATATGTATTTCCATTTTAATAATAAATTTATATCCCGTTCCCATCAATGAAATTCCTATGCTGGAATTCAAGTATCATTCCCTGTGAAAATCTATCTACAACCTATAGGCCCATTCCAATGAACCTTTTAGAAATCCTAGTAGTCTTGTGGGTGAACACTACCAACATCCTACATTCCCATCCTTGAGAACCCATCTGAAATTCTGATATATCTTTAGATGTGGTATATGTCGATGCTAACTAATCTTGTTACTAGAGGTCCTATAAAGAATCCCTAGGTATCACTGATGAAATGTAAAAAATTCTAGTAGATTCTATCGATGGAATCCATCAATGATCCATTTTTCACTCTGAAAAATAGGTAAATCCTAAATAAGCATGACCGATACATCCCAAGATCTATCACATCTTGAACATAATAGCCAGACCAACCTCATACGGCTGGGACTTTAAATTACTCCCACAGTTAAATTACACATAATAATAATTACACATAAATTAAACTATTACTTGGATTTCCAATAATAAACTCACATGGGATTATAATATAATACCGCAATCATGAATTTGAATGTATCACAAGGATTAATAATGATTTTATATAAAATGGGAAAGATTCAAATTGGAGAAATAAATTCCAATCAAGCTTAATCAAATATAGGCATAACATGGGGGAAAGGGGAAAACCACTAATCCCAAACCCTTAATCAAACCAATACAATTAAAAACAATTGAAATTACTTTTAATAACCAAAATAATTTTAAATAACCCATGAAGATAAGAATTTAATACCTTAAAGGAAACCTTGTACAAATGGAATGAAATGGACATAGAAGGCTAACACAGTCATGGGGTGGCCTTCTTTCAAGGTAAACCATCAAATTCATGAATAAGAACACATTTTCACTTACCTAAACAATTATAGGATATAACATAAGAAAGGTTTCTCTTAGGATGACACCCTAAAATGTTCATGTGACACTCCTACACATATGGTCAACTTAACAATTCACTAAAATCATGAGGGCACCTACCTAATTATAGTACAACTCTCCTCATCCAGCACCGACCTATAATTCAACCTATAACATAGTACATATAAAAAATGAGAATAATTTCACAAGAATAGATAAATAGGTTGAGATAAGAAATAATGAAGAAAGGTTCATGGGTAATTGGGGACTCATCAAAGATATTTTAACACATCTGACAGTGTTTGAATCAGAGATTGGATGATGAATCAGAATAAGAAATTACCTCCATCACTTCTTTTCATAATACACAGGAATGTTGTCCTGTTCGTCTGATGAAAATTAGGATACTTGTTTTTTCCATAAAATAATGTAAATGTGGTTTACAAGATAATATTTGGCAAGTATATGTCTGATCTTATTTTCTTCTGACATCCTATTCCACTTCATAAATTAGACATGCTGACATCCATACACAATGTTTACTGGGATTACATGGTGTGTAACCTGAAGTCACATTGTGAAACAGTCTTGATGCTTGTACTTGGCCTATTTTTCTATTGTTTCTCATCTGCAACCTAAACAGAAAATATACTATCCTTGAAGGAAAACCGGGTTCTTACACAAAACATAACATGATACCGGGTTTCTTGTGAGGATCAGCATTGTTGGGCTTGTAAGTATCTTTGATTATAAATCACCTTGAGTGATACATGGATTCCAACTGAGGAATTACAAGTATGTTCTTTGGTAAAAAATTGAATAAAAATGGAATTTTTTATATGACAAGTTATCCAAGAAAAATAACTAGATTGTATTCATTATTTTTATTACACTATTTGGATGGCTAGTTTAGGTATCAATTAAGAACATTAATACAATGGATGATGGGATATTAATCAGGTATCAAGACATGATAATTAAATTAAATGGGTTATATTAATTGATTATAAATGGGAAATGGTTCTTTATATGTTTTCCCATTTCAGTACTTCCTTTACATATTATATTATAGTCTACACACAGTGACTATTATATAATCATGGATGGGGGGAATGAAACCTTGTGTGGTTATCTACTAGTATTTTGTCTCATATCTTGTTTCCTACCCCCTTGGATACCCAAAAAGTACATTTGATTTTAGGTATGGATATAGTAAATCACCCTACTATAGGTTTTGGATTTCATCTCAGGATATGGGGAGTAATGAATCATGAAGTGCCTTATAATTCTAGATGAAATTTTTTTAGTGTTTTTAAATTTTTTTTCCATGTATTGAGATGATGATATGTATACATGTTCTAGATATTTTTAATGGCATATGACAAGTATCATCATCTTTGTATATGATATTCCTTTTAATATTTCTATATATTCGAGTTGGTTATCTATTTTCTGATTATATTTAATGCTTCCACTGATAATTTGTTTATGATATTACAATATTATACACTCTATTGATGATGGAATATTCTCCCCATAGAGATATCTATTTCATCAGTGCAATTTGATAGCCTCTAGAAATTGGGGAGATCCAATTGAGGATGTGTGGCCTGATGGGATCAGGGCTCTATTGGGAGGTATCTAGGCCAAGGATATTATAATATGGTATCAGAGGGTGTTTTTTATTTTCTGTTTTATTATTTGATGACAATAGGCAGAGGGATAAGAGAAAAAATTGTTTTTGGTAATTAGGTGTTCCAAGGAGTGGCTACCCAAGATAAGGTAAAGATCCAAATTTCCATGAATGAAATTGTTTTTTATATTGAATATTATAGATGGTTTTATTGCACCATTGGGTGATGTAATTGAATTTTTATGTTTTTATTATTATGGTTATGGTTTCTATTTTATTTCACCTCGATGAGATAGGGGTATTACATCTCATGCATCTTGTTTGGAACATTAAAAGACTCACATTCCATCCATTGTGCTATAGAATTTATGATTTATTAATTGTTTAATTCTATTGTTAAAACTCTTGTGATATATATACATGATTTTGTGATAGGTTTTATCGAATTTTTTATGGGGGAAATCTTATGGAACCCATACACCGGTCCCTGAGGAGTATCAGCCCTCAGAATTTATAATTTGGCAACACATTTGTTCAAATTTTAGAATTAAATGAGATATAAATATGAAATGAATATAAAATTAAATGAGAATGAAATAAGAATTAAAGTGACAATTAAATAGTCATTCGAACATTTTATAGTAGAGAACATGACCTAGACATGACCTTAGTAGTTGGAAGTTGGTAGTGTTTCTTTCTTTTATATGATTTTTATGACACATAGACATAATTCATGGAGTAGGAAGACAAATTTTTTCTTATATAGGAAGGATGGTAATTGTCATATTTCAATATATTGGATTTTTAATTTCCATATTGGATTGAAAAACTAAATTTGAGGTATTTTATTGGTATTGTAGAAGCATTCCATGATGATGACATCTAGTTCTAAAAAATTAGTGTGGTGATTAACATACTCCGGTGGTTGTTGGACATGGGATACTAGTGGATCCTCTATTAGAGAGAGATGAAGTGTTAGTGATATTAAAGGACATAGGTGATGAGGTACAGTTCCACAGGGGATTATTATGTTTTATTTAGACCAATTATGGAGCACCACGACCTTTCCCGACTATGGAAGAGCTGACACATGAGTTACAACAGTTTCATGCACTCATGTTTTCATGTGATGGAGGAATAATGGTTGTGGAGACCTGGATAGATTCTATGAAATCTATCATAATGTATCTATGGATTCCTCAAGAGAGTATGGTAATTCTCACACGTATATGATGTTTGATTTCAATTAGAGATGGTCTGATCTCATAAATCAGAGTGATCATCATTGGGAAATGGAATATATGGATTTAAATAGGTTATTTTGCAAATAAGTATATACCAAGAGATTGAGTTAGGATAGAGCCTATGATTCCTCACCCATGGACCAGGGTATGTTAGATTTTATTCATTATTCTACCCATTTAATTGTGCTCCATTGCTTCACACATATTCTGTTAGGTGATGAGTTATCAAAATCCAAGTGATTCGATGATGGTCTTATGTTTGAAACCCTACCATTGTTGAATTTAAATTAGCTAACTAATATTTATGTAATAGTAAATCAGGTACTTATCATAGACTGTATCCATATAATGGTTAGAGGTAAATGCCTAGGAGGTTTGACATGTATATCAAGTACTGCATTGACCAGTAGTATGTATCATCTTCTAGAGGTTTCATGAGGTGATATTAGTAGTCAGGGAATGGATAAAATTATCTAGGTGAGGTCCCACCAATGTGGTAGGATATTCAATATGATGAATCAGTATTTAAAAGTTCATGTCCAGTTCTATTCTTGTGTAAAAATGTGTCATGTATAGTTCTTCTACAGAACGGTTCCTCTCGAAGCTAGTGTAGGTGCGTCTATATTAACTAAACATTCTGGAGTAGGGATGGCAGGTTCTCATCAGGTAGAGATCTAGAGAATATCTTATCAATCATGCCATTGTGGTGGTCATAGTTATGGTAGTCAGACACTATTTTTATAGAGAAAATAAATACAATCTACTCAAGGAAGCTAGACATTATAACATGGTCACGTTTTAGGATACATATATGTAGTAAAGATGACACTTAAAGAGAATGATATCTATCCTTCTACTACCAGTGGTATTATTATATTATCATTAATTTATGTATATTTTATATTAGATATAGGGTTTTCTCATTGCTTTATATTTGTTCCCATTTTGGAGATCCATGGGCCCAAACATCAATGTTAAAATGGAGTATGATTCTTGATGCTCTTTTGTTGATTAGAGTAGATGTTGTACATTAGTACATAGTGTGACCGAATGGGGTGAGTGGGTTTCAAATTTTATGGTACCTTTTAGTCCACATGATTATGGGTTTTGAACTCATGCACAATATTAAATGGTCACTTTCACTCCATGAATTCCATTATTACTATCATTGTAGGGTTAACTTCACATAAATAGAGGGTGGAGACTTTATTTAGAATGGTAGTGGGATATCTAGGTGAGACATGTTTGATATGAGAATAATAATATGTGAGGGATGATTTCAAATTTTTTGAGTTTATATCTATATGATCATGGAAAATATAAGGATTATTTAACTCTAGTGATTGATCATCTCATGGATTTTTTCCTGGATGAAATTTCTAGAATGAATCTAGTGAGGGAGGTACAGTTATTATTCAATCCAATTCAAATAGCAGCATCAGAATCCAATTCTCTGTTAAGGATGGATTCTACTATGAAGGATTTTTTCAAGAGGTAGCTAGAGGGTTTAAGGTAAAATGTATTTATCTAACACATCGCTTCTCAGTGAGGGCCACTAAATCCTTTTTTGAGAAAAGAAGACAGAACACTCATCCTATGTGTGGATTATTGGAAATTGAACTAGTTAACAATTAAGAACTAGTATCAGATATCATAGAGAGAGGGTCTCATAGAATATATATAAAGAGATCGAGTTTTAATGATGTTGTATTTAATATTCATTTTGCATTTTCTGCTTGGTATACCATCATACATACCTATCACAACCTTCCGTAGTAGGTATCATCAATATGAGTATTTGGAATTGTTATTCGGTCCAACAAACATGATAGAAGTCAACATTAAACTGATGAAATGAGTATTACATCATTTTTTGTTTTTGTTTTGGTGTATTCATCGATTATATCATTGTGTTTTATCATAATTAACAAGACCATTCCATTCATCTTCATATTTTATTGAATACAAAAATAGAGAATCATTTACATGCTATGCTCACAGTGTTCCACTTCTGGTTGGATCTGATTCACTTCCAAGGTCACATTATCTTAGAGACAAGAGTATATGTAGACCCAATGAATGTGAGATATGAGGATTTCTAGGAGTATATTAACAATCTAATGAAAAAAAATATTTTTTTGCATATATCATCTTACTATAGGTGTTTCATGCATAACATATCACACTTATAAACATAGATAACATGCATTAATATGATGGTTTTGATGCTTAAATAGTGGGACTCAAGTGATATGATCCTTAAGAGATAAAAGGGATATTGACTTCAGCACAGATATAAATATTACTTTTTCCTGATATTAGTTATAATGTTTACAATGATTCATCAGGTATAAGGTAGGAGCAGTACATATTGAGGGAGATTGGGATATATAAATATTGGGCTACTTAGTTGAGGTTGTTTGAGAGGAACTACATGAATCATGATATTGAGTTAGCCATGGTTGTTTATACATTTCGCTGATGGAAACATTACTTACTTGTAGATCAGTTTTTGGTGTATGCTGCTCACAAAATCCTAATGTACATATTTACGTAGTAGGATCTGAATATGAGACATCGATGGTGGGATGAATACCTATAGTATTTCAATATATTACTTCACTATAAGCCTTGTAAAAGTAATGGAATGGTTGCTTCATTGAGTAGGACTACTCATATATTTGCAGTGTAGTGGTCCAATAGTGACCTAAAGATCATGGTCATGTTCTATATAATAAACATGGAGGTTCCCGAAATCCATGGGAAGGCCATTCTATTATACATAGCAATTATATCTACTCTTCTGGGTATGGACAGTATAATCAAATATCAATGTAAGTGGGACAAGTCCTACAAGAGTTTTTAGATAGTGAAGACCTCCTCCTAGATGAATCGTATGAGAGGATGATATTCTACATGTTTATTATCGCATATGGGTTTTATGAGACATTTTTAGTAGATAATGTGATACGTTCTTGCTTAATCTTGGACTATACACCATGAAATCATCATGAGGTATCCAAATTTATATCTCCAATACTGTTGTCTGAGTATTAAAAGACATGTAGCTAGTTTGTTCTAGAGATGTACCCGTTTCCAGTAGTTGAAGGCGAAACCCCAACATCTAGATGGAATTGCACAGTAGATTCACATTACTGATTTGAAATGGAATGATGTCCTGGTTGATTTTAGAATACTATTACTGAGGTATTCACGAGTTAATGATGTTTTATTGAATGTTACTAAAATTCTCATGAAGGATTCATATTTCATAAAAATGAAGGAATCCTTTAGTATGGATGAGGTTGGAATGTTTTATATCCACATGATAACCCATCTTCATGGGCTACCACATTCATTCATTTTAGAGAGTGTTGTATGATTTACACGATGATTCTGGTAAGGGTTGTTTAGGGTGTTGGGTACATAGTTGATTATAAGCACAACATACCACACCCATATAGATGGCTAGCTTGTGAAAATAACTCTAGTTCTTAAGGACATGTTAGAAGAATGTGTCCTAATTATTTGGGTCTCTAGGGAGAGGCATATAACCCTAGATTAAGTTTCCTACAACAATATATTTTTGGATACTATACTAATGAATCCTTATGATGATTTGTAGGGTTGGGTATCAAAATAAGACTTGTGTCTTTTATAGGTAAGGGCATATTTTATTGGAACTCATCTTCTTTTGGAGACAATATTGAATGTTCAGTTGATTCAGTAGTGGATGGTTACTATGTAGTATCATCAGAAATCGTACATTGATCACTGTAGATGACCTCTAGATTTCTAGTTAGAGGATCATTTCTCTTTTAATGCATCTCCAATGATTGTACATATGAGGATTAAGAGATTGGGGTAGCTTTCATCTTCATATGATTGGATGTTTGATATTTTGTAGAGTGTCTAGTAGGTAGCCTATTTTTTTAGGTACCTAAGAGGTATTGATTCATGAATGACATATTTGATGATACTTAGATGTACTACTATCATTCAGAACCATCTCATGCCTTTTATCCTGAGGAGATTAACATACAAGTTAATAAATCATTTGTGGGGAATTTTATACCTATTTTTTATTGTAAAACAAATTTTATCTGACACTTTTCATTCCCCATGTATTGATGTTATAAATTTACAACAATGTACAAGATGAGATATTGGAGTGGGTATCCATTTTAATATCATAGTGAAATGATTTGTTCAAAAAAAATATTGTCCATCCTTAAGAGGAAAATTCAAGGATGAATTTATTTAAAGGGTAAATTTTGTAAGAACGTGGTTCTTATTTGATGTATATGGTCTTTACTATCTATAAATTTTAGTTTAACATTTTCAATACAGAATAATGTGAATTCTATTTGTGGTCTTGGAGGTATCAGGGGTGTCAAGTGCTGGTTCAGAGCCCAGAACCTAACAGTTGGGTGGGAAAACATCATGGTCAATGGTAAGTAGAAACTATGTAGAGTATGATTTAAGGTATAAATATCCCTATGATAAATGGACACATATCATGAGGATTTTTCACTATTAGGAATAACCATGTTATTTGGGGCACATGGACATGTTGGAATATATAAAATTTTAACAATGGATTTTTGAATAGTTATCATAGAGATAGTAAATTTGTTTGTACAAACCATACAGGGTACCCATCCCTATATAAAATAATACATTGTTTGTGTACAGATCATAAAACCATGAACAAAAAAATGAACGTATATTTTGGGTGAATTTATGAAATTTCCTTAATTATTTATACTTACCAAAAACAATATAATATTCTTCTCCCAGACAAAAAAATCCCCCTAAAAGCCACCTATTGTGACTATTCATGGTTTTTTCACTGACTCTCCATCTGATTTTCAATTCAAGTTCATCTAGTGTTATTGGATATATTTAGGCGAGTTCTCAATTATTTTATTATGGTTTGTAATTTGGTTTAGTATCAGATGCACTATTTATTAGAAAGATAATTATCCCTATTATTATGTTCTTAATCTGTTATTTGATTTCATCCCAGTATAATTCAAATCGGGAGCTGATAATGGAAGATATATCCACTAGAATCATATTGTAGGTGGTATCATTCCATTGGTTAAAATGTTGTGTTATTAAATATTTCATTTTTCGGCATGACCAATTCTCGTATCATCACCCTTGAAGTGATTATTCATCCTTGAATGGAATTGATAGGTATAGCTTATGCAATTAACTATTCCCATTGAAAAATATTTAATGGGAGAAGAACTATAAATTGAATCACCATTATGGGTATGTTGGTATTAAAATGAACCATTATGAAGGCATATAAAATTGGAAACCTTTGATGTCTTCCCTTTACTAATTGTCATGGGATATTTATATTGAGGTTTGAAATGATATATTTAATTATAAATTGAGTTGATATATTAATTATGAATTAGAATTGAAATGGATTTTTCAAAAGTGGATGGATTTCATGATTTTGGACATATGACATGTGATGGTTAAATATGAGAGCGATTCTAGTCTTAATGAAATATTCATTTGTCTAAATTATTTAACAAGCCTTATAAAATTGGAATATGAATTAAATAAAATTATAAGGTGAGTATAAATTGAAACTACTAGTGATGAACCTGAATTGATTAATGATATTGATTAAATAATTTTATTCCATGGGTGAAACATTGATTTATATACAAATTCCATGGATGGACTCAATTTTGTTGTACCACGATTATGCTCGAGTGTTAATTTTATTCCATTTATGTATTTGTAATGATGGACTCATGGTGGATGACTATTACATGTCAAGTGATACATGGATAAAGAATGCCAAGGAAAATCTCCTAGGTCATTTGTTCTTATGTTCCATGGGTGATACTAAATCTCCCTTTATAGAACATCAATGAACGACTCAAATAGTTGTGGCATTATACCACACCTTGAGTGATACTCTAGTTTTTTAAGGATCAACAAGAAAGTGATTATTCAGTTCTTGGATTATGAGACCCCTAGATTGATACCTATATTAAAGAATATAAATTAAAAGGAAGGGTATTGGTTCTACAATGGATAATGAATGGAATGGTTTATATGATGTTTCTTCCAAGATAAGGAACATGATTAGATTCAATATTTTTTTTACAAATTATGGATTACCTATTTATGAATCTATTGATCACATTATCATACGGGTTTTTAGGCTATGAACTAGGTACCAAGATTTAATTAAATGAAATTCATTAAATTAGTTTATTATTAATGAGAACCTAGGATTTATAGGATGTTTTTTATTAGTACTTATCTGAAAAATTACTCACTAACATTAGTGAACTAGATATTTGGTGGTATTATACTAGGATTATATGTCACAATGTATTTGGGACACTTAGGATACTAGAACAAACTGTATGATATTATGTATGGAGAATGGAAATCTCCCTACAATAATTTCTTTATATCTTCTTCAAATCATGGGAGCATGGTATCAATGTATGGCTTGTGATGCTATCTAGATAGCTTATAACATTTTTGTATTTATTTTTTTATATTGAACTGATGTTATGTATTCCTATTTTGTCTTTTCTTTTGAGAAATATAACATATATCACTGTCATTTTACATGATATTCATTTTGATATTATTAAGTATTTCTTCTAGATATATATGGGATTGTTTTCATTACTACTTCTGATGAATATATGATACTGATATTATTATGTTATACACCATGTTAATAAGGGAATAATCAACCAACAGTCACACCTAGGCTCTCACTAATAGTGATAATACTGTGTCATTTAGAGAGTTTCACTTCATTTCATGTGGCCAAGAAATCATGGGGAACTATTTAGTGGCATCTAGGTATGGGATGTTATATATGGTAGAATATATCAAAAAACACATTAATAATAGAATTGAGACTAATATTCAAAATAATTTCTCAATTTGAATGGTTTAATTAGAATAAACTTATACTAGAAGGACTCAAGTATATTGGTAATGATTATAAATTTAAAATAATGGGAGTTGATACCATCAAATATAAGATTCATGGTGGTGTTGTATGAAACATTGAAAGAGTGCACAATTTTTGGATCCTAAAAAAGAATATTTTTTATTTCGAAAAATACTATGATATTATATGAAATAATCCCATTCATGAATCAGTGATGAAATTTTTTAAAGAGATTTTTTAGTGGTGAATGTGGAGATGATCTAATAAATATAAATGATTATGTGTGAAATTTATAAGTATAATTAGATATGTGTATCGGGAATAATATTTAAAAGTGTGGTAATGATTTCAATTAACAAAATGTAACTTTATATGTCCAAATAATTCCTAAATACTCATTCTGATATGAATTAAATCCCTTGTCATAGAAAATTATCCATAACATTTTATTAGAATTTTCTTTTGTAACTAAATAGAATGAAGTTATGGATGTTATCACTATTAAGAAATTAAATATTAGTGTTGATCCATTATTAATATTTGGAAAAATTTACTATATTCCAGATAGGACCTAGGTAATTTAGAAAATATTGGTATAATTATTATCAGATATATTAGTTGTATATAATTAAGATGAAAAGAAATGATTTTAGTCAAAAATGAATTCAATAAAAAAAGGATCACGAATTCAGACTGAAGATAAAATTCTTGACGACTAATAATGACAGAGATTATTCAATTAAAGAGTATTATATTTTATTTCAACATGAAGGAATCATGAAACAATTCACAGTGAAATACATTATACGGTTTAATAGTGTCATGGAGTGGATGAAAATAACATTTCTAGATTAAAAAATGGTTATGTTTATGTCTGTAAGTGTGGACAACAAATTTAGGAATATGTAATAAAGAACACTTGTTATGAGATCAATCTATATACATATTTATTTATTTATTTAAGAAACATATGTTGGTATGAATTCTTCACCCCACTGAACATTTGTAATTATGTAGTGTTGTATGTCCAATATATTTTTAGTTCAATTATTAATAATTATTGATTTTAGATTCATGATCTACAAAATGTATCTTATTGGTATATTCTAATGGTGTGAAGTGTAATAATTTTTTTGACCTGACTACCCAAAATAAAATAATTAACTGTGATTTCTATTTTAAATGTGGGATGGTGTAAATGAAAATTTACCAATAGATAGAGAAATAGAATACATAAATCAGAATAATCATTGTTGTGGATTAATCAATGAAAGAACTTCTTTAATTAGATTCATTTACATAGAAACATTATATTGTACTAGTTGATTTTAGAATAAGATAGTCTACCCGACAGAAAAGATTTCAAATATGGAACTCATATAATATCATTTAATGGAATATAGAATATAGAATATTGATGGAGGTTGAATGAATGTCTTATTTTATAGTGGTGGTTCCATTTCAATATGTTTCATCCTAAATTGTGGTAATATTGGAAGAGCTTGAATCCAAATATAAGAAGAAGAATTTGGATATGGTTCAAATTTCTCAGAGATGGAAGGATATTGTTCAATTTTCTCACAGATGGAATGATATGATATGAATATGCATATTTAAGATCAATATAGTTTTAATGGACCATGTGGAATAATTTCATGTGTAAATTTAGGCAAAAGATATCCTAAAAATAATGGTTTTGATTTTTAAAAAGAAATCTACTATTATTATACTGATGACTACTCATGTAGTTATATTGTTATGGGATAAAGATATTTTACATCTTTATGACCTATATGTGAGGATAATATTTTCTCTATAGGGAACTTGGTGAATAAATATATATGATCAAATGATAAATATTTTTAAAACCTAGAAATCTTTACTTGGTTTGTAGGTTTAACAATTCCCCCTACAGTCCCAAAAAGGCACCGGGGTTTTGGTAAAGGTGATTGGATTTCGATATCTGATCATAAGATATATATTAGAATTATTTTTATGTTTTTTTTAATTTTATTGGGGAGTAAATGATAATGATTTTTTTATTATTATATTTTATTTGGATTAAATGTTTGTTGGAAATCCTAAAAAATGATCAGATATATGAGACACATTAATTTTTGGAAAGGTATTCTGATATAATGGTCATGGGATGAAAGAAATAATATTATTTTTATAATAATTTTTAGAGATAAAAATAACATTATTATTTATTTATCACAAATGAATTACACGATCAATGTCTTAAAATGATTCAAAATGAATGAATATAAGTTAATTTATAACCTTGTTTCTATTAATTCAATGGTATACCCTATAAAGAGTACTAAAAATGAATAAAAGTGGATAGAGATGTCTCAATTAGAATATTAATTGGTATAATGAAGTATAGAGTTGGATATTGTATTTACAAGACCAACATTTCATATGATGTAGGATGAATAAGTTGGTATAGGGAGAATCTAGGATGGTAGTATTGAAACATAGCAAACATAATCTATTGAAACATCAATAATACCTCAAATAATTCATTATGTTATAATGAATCGTATTTCAATATTAGAGGAATTGTTTATTCATATATTACAAGGGATTCTATGTAGAAAAAATCATCCACTTGTTATTTTTTTAATTAGAGAATAATTATTAAAGTAAATTCTGTATTTATTATATGATATGTATTTATCCATGATTGATATGAGGTGTCTAGTAGATAAATATGCATGTAATAGGGAAATTTAGATGACATGGTTATTTAGATTAGGAATTAAAAATGTATATTATTTTAATTTTGGATATCCAATGTGTGTATCATATTACAAGTAAACCTTATTTCAGTTCAATGATGAAACACATTTGGTTAAAATATGATTTTACTAATGATTTGGTAGAGGAATGTATTTTTGACAAAAAAATGATTCTACAAAAAATAATATAGATTTCATATCAGTGAAGATTATATTAGACTAGATTAGATGATGATGATCTTTGAGAGGACTTGTAGATATGTGAGATGAAAGGTGTAGACTGCATAATAACCTTAGAGCAGTTTGTGAGGACATGAAAAGTGAATCCGTGAGACCCAAGACCACATCTAGGAAGAGAAATATTTCTTGGTTTACTATAGCAGGTGTTGTAGTATGTATTATAAATGGTTCTATAGCAGCTGTAAGAAATCATCTATTTGGGATTTCAGGCCATTAGTTTTTTCCTCATGTCTATCAAGGCATTTTGGCCACCCAAGGGCCTCAGGACCCTAATGCTTACAGTCCACCTCAAGGCCTTTGGGCCACCTTAAGGCCTTCATTCCACCTCTAGTCCTTCAATCCACCTCAATAAATTTGGGAAACATGAAATTATTGTTAAATGCACTAGGAAGAATCTACATGGAACACTCTATGGATGAGGATTTAGAGAATGTTAATTCACCCAAAGAGATAGAAATTATTTTGAAGAATGCGATAGTATGGAAATTTATATCAGGGCCATCCTGTGTCTATATAAGAATCCCAACTGAATAGACATGTGGAGGTGGAGTGCTGACATCATGATGTAGATGTTGGTGAGGGGTAGCTTCAAGTAGTTATAGTCTTGATGAATTTCTCTAAGGCCTTAGGGTGATGTAATATCCCAAATTATATGGCCCATTTAAGGGTCCCCCTAAGACCCATAAAAGGGGGATTATCAATAAAATAATGACAATGATAATAATGGTACATAATATAGAATAGAAAAATTTATATGTGATTTTTTCTTAATCAAATATATATTTGGGAGATATATATATGGTGTCAATTTTTGGATGGAAGAACCACATTGATTTGTCAAAGGGGGATAGTGTTATTGGTGAATTGAGAGGCCAAACTCACTAAAAATCCATATAAGGGGGTATTTTGCAATGTAGTTCATTCTATTAAAATATTATCTCACCCCACAAAAATATCATAATGTTTTCCAACAATAACACCATATCATAGTTATTGGTACATCTTTGAATGTTACTTCTTAAGGAATTTTTTTCTAGTATTCATGTGAGTGAAATAATCATGGTGTTTTACTTTTAATAGTTATAGAGTATGTAGCCAATATTTTATTGTGACATCATATTATTTTCAATGATTTCCCCTTATTTAGGTGTTTTTTATGTTTCAACTAGTGTCCATTTTTTATATTTTCACATAATTTTTATCCAACAAATATGCTATGCATAAGGGACAATCATTATCTGTATCCATAAGGATTTCTATATAAATGGGTGTGTGAGGATATATTTTGAGTATTCATGTAACCTCTATAAAACCTACTCTATTATTATTATTTTTTCTATATTCAATTTATAGTATTTTATATGTTCATAATTGTTTATTCATGAGTGATCCATTATTTATTCTCTATGTGTTATTAATAATCCGTTCCACTCACTTATTTATCATGGAACATAATTTTTGGGCTAATATAATTGTTGGTTTTTTAAACTAACCAATTAATAATCCCAAAAAAGTTTTAATTATTTTATTCCTTTTTCAATTATGGTGACATTTAATTCGAAGAGTTTGTTTATTTCCATTACTAAGGATTCCCTATACATTAATACATTTTTCTTTCATTTTAAAATCAATTAAATATAACTTTTCTAAATATAATAAATATATTCATATTTATGTGATATAGAAGTTAAATTTTTTCTTATAGGAGTTATGGGATTTAGTGAGGACAACTACTCATTATAGGTATATTTTCTCTCATTTTAAAATGTCAAAAAGGGATGTCGGTGTGATTTTGGATAATATAAAGAGCATAAATTAAAAATTACATATATTAATGGTTTTTTATCAAATTAGTGTTGAATAATAAAATAATTTAATAATAAAAAATAAGTATTAGTAATAATAAATACCAATATAATACATTGTTTTCTAAACTAATCCTTGTTTAACAGTTATACTTGATTCTTTTCATTTCATTTATCATTTTTAAAATAATATTAATCAAAACAAATTATAAACCTTTTATCCAATTAATTACATATTTTTAATTTAAAAATTTAAAACATAAAAATATCAATAAGTAACCAATACAAAAAAATTCTTATAAGTGAACACCTATAATGAAAACATGTGGTCTACTGTTGCCCGGTATCCCACCATTATTAAACATTTTTATAACATGTGTAGGGACTTGTTAATTAAATTTCACTAATAATCAAATACTTTGAATCAATTACCCCTTTATATATGAATTTATTTCCCTTTTGGGCCTTCGAGGCACCCTTGGAGGGTGGTGGGTAATTAGGTTTCATCCATTTCTTATATTGTCCACCAAATTTACATATTATTCACATTGGATCATCTTCCATACATGTTATGAAATATTTTTATCCTACTTCTAGATTACCTATTCACTATAATGGGATCCTTAATAACCACTTGATCATATTTTCTCATATAAATAGTACATGAAGAAATCACACAGGACACATTTGGTTCATGACATTGGGTTAGAAATAGCGGAATATGACAGAATTTTTGTAAATGAATTATAATATAATAAGAATATTCCTTATTATTTTTATATTGTTTATCCTATGTCACTTCATCTGAGGTGAAATCCATTGTCAATGGTCTTAGGTTGGCTCAGTGTCACCCAGAAACACTTTACTCAATTCCTAACTTATTTTACATTTGTTTGATAGAGGATACAGATATTTTTATAGACATGTTGTTATAATAATATAAAACATTGGTATAGTTTCATGAATCCTCAAATATATATTGATTTAATATTTATATACATAGATTACCTTTCCCTGTCTCGTTCTTAAAAATCACTCAATAAACGTTACCATCATTATTCAAACACATAACATGAAAAATATTTTTAACTAAATATTAGTGTTGACTTCACCCTATTTTAGATTACATCGATGAAGAAATATCCTTCTTATCCTCTTATAAATGTTAAATTCAGGATGGTAATACATCATCCAAAATAATTATCTACTTCATTATTGGTTTTGAGAATAAAAATCATAGTTCAAAATCTCTATACTACTTTATTAATTTTTATAAACATCTCATTATTATTCCTTATAATAATATATTTGATTAATTAAATTTTAATCCTGAGAAAAAAATCTATATTTAATAGTGAAATCAACATATCTTAATTTAACATGAATGTATAGAATACAGTATTTTGGTTGAAGAATTGTTCCAGTCCTCCATGTGATAGTGAAATCAGGTATTTAAAAACATATAAGTTCCAATTATCAATGATTCTTAACTTAATTTTTATTAGAAATAAATGCAATTACAAGATAATATATGGTGAAACAACCACAAAATTTCCTAATCCTTCTTCATGTTTACAAATTAATTGAAAAAACCAAATCCACCTGTTCAATGATACCCCAAAATCAAATAGTATCGAAATAATATACTAACTAATTTAAATAATACTCAGGTAGCATGATATTTAAATGATAGTTACTTGTTCTTTTTGAGGATATTTTCTTTATAGTGAGATCATTAAATCATATAAATATCGTTACAACTCCACCTTAAATTAGAGTATAAATTATGGAATCCATTTAAAGGTATTTGTTTTCTAATAAACTCACAAATACATTATGAATCATCTAAATTAATAAATAAACCCATAAATAATATCATGACATATATAATATTTAAAATAAAATTGATATATTAGGAAGAATGCATTAATTTTCTATTTTATGAAGCCATATTATTTTACTAGAAAAATATTTTATGAATATTAAACAATATTAAAATTTTATGATGCATACCCTGCTTAATATTATGTTGATAGAGACCATGTGTATACTAAGGATAGCTATGAAACATTTAATGTGGAATATGTAGATCCTAGATCATGTATAAAATCAAAAATTATTATTTTTATGATGAAATTATATGATGGATACATAGAGGCCTCTATTTTTTATATATACCAAAGTCATGGATACACGACACATGATTATAATTACAAAGAATAGTATCATGGTTTCTCATAACCAGGCCTTCCCAAAATCATTATTATATAGTCCCTTTAATAATTCATACATTAAAAATCTTTTCAAAAATTCTAACACCCACTGGTCAATGAAATGACAATATATTTAAATCTATATATATTTCCACACATTATCATTCATCCCATGAAATCATCTATGTGATGCCATATACCAAAATAAATAGAACAATTCCACTACAATGTATCTATAACTTTTCTAAAATTATATTAGGAATAATAAAAAACCCCCATTTTCCAATAACTCCACATTTCTTGAAACAATTGTTTTCCATGTAATACATTGTAATATTTGAATATAAATTTTCTGAGTTCAACGCTGAGATGGTGTATGATTTCAAGGCATGGTGTTCTTAAAATAAATTTTATAAGAGTGTTAAATATATATTATATTTCATGTGGATGAAATATCAATGAAAATAGGTTAAATCTTAAATAGTCGATCAGATCATAAATATGAGACCATGGTTGAGTTTAGAATGTTTTTTTACCATTGGAGTGACATAATGTGAGTTAGAAGTAGATATCTGGACCCCTCATTCATTGGATGAAATTTAAGTGAATGTATTTTATTATTTAATTATTTATATTAATTCTTTTAACCGAAAGCTAAAATATTATAAATATACCACTATAGATATTTTTCTAGGGTTTTAATCACAATCATGTGATTACAAATGAATCTCTCTCTTTCCATTTTGACGAATACATTCATGAACAATGATGAAAAGTTAAATTTGAACATATCAGGCTGCAGAGAACGTGAAAAATCATCCTAAATAGTTGAAAAATGAGTTCTTCATCAATGTTTGATCCAAAAACAAGGAAGGAAGAATCAATTTTTTTTTACACCAATGAGTAAATTATTTATTAGATCATTGTTTTTTCTTTGATCAATATGTCTGTTGTAGAAAATAAATTTTCCTAACTACTCCAATCTTAATTGTTGACATTTGTTTTATAATTTACCATTCTTGTTCTTGTTGTCAGCTATGAACGCTTGTCCAAACAAATTAAATCTTCAGGTTAAGGGAATTTTCTCCCTCAATTCATCATATTCTTTGCCGGTTGGATCCCCAGGGTCCTTGCTCGACATTCTCGGGAGGTAATGATCTTGATCAGACCCTCGGATTCACAGAGGATTGACAATACACTATGAAAAACTGAGCACATAACCATAAACATTGTGAGGTAAAGATGAACATTATTTTGATTATTTTATCATGGAAATATATATTAGAATCATGATGTATTTTTTAATAAATGGAGGATCCCAAAATCTTCTTTGGAACATATTTACGATTAACGACGACCGATAAGTGTTAGATATGGTCAAATATAATGATTTGAAATTTATTCCAGGTGATATCTATAGCGATTGGGGAACATTAATTTAGGGGAAGAGGATCTGGAGAACTGGCTTAAAACCCAAGTACATATAGTGTTCAATGAAGAACATAAGGTGTGTATCCCCATTAGTAGAAGTGATAGGCTTTCAAAAAAATAGGGTAACACTCTCTCAAACACTGTGTTTCCTATTCCAGTTAGATTACCCATCTGGTGGTCCATACGGGTGGCGGTCTTTGTATAAGTACATGTAAATGGGGTCCAGTACACATGCACAATGAGCATCACATAGACCAATCTCCATGTATCTTGGCCACAACGTATCATCAACCTGGATGATGTGTACTCTTACACAGCTAGGAGTTGTGTGCCAGTAATGGATACAACATTGATATAAAGTGGTACCACACTCTGTGTGGGTCCCCTCACATGTTTTTAACCCATTGTTCACATCTAAGAAACCATTGAATGTCTATATATATTTTGTATAAAATCATATTTTGGCATGCAAGTATCCTATACAAATTATTTTTTCACCTAGAATGCAATTCTGCCTTCTTTTTTTTGGATTTCAATATATGATGTGTAATTATCTAGGAATAAAACCTTTTGAGGTGACACCGATAATGGAATATATAATGAAGGATCACTATGACATCTTCCAAGTGTTACCCTCCCTTATAGTTTTGGTAGTGGATTTCCCTGACAACCAATTACAAGCATTACACTTAAGTAGGCCTAGGTAGTTGAGTTCCCCGATGACTTCTTCAAGGAATTATCATATTCCAACACTGGGTAGGGTAGTTCTCTGAAAACCACTTTTGGGTTTTATCTTCAAGCATGGCTGAGAAGTGGATTTCTCTGATGAACTCTTTCTGTTTTTCCCACCATGAGTGTTGGACAAGGGAGTTCCTAGATGACCTCTTCTGGGCATTACCCTCTATCCATTCATGGTAGTGGAGTTCCCCAAGGACATTACAGGGTGTTACCCCGTAACAGGGTTGGGTATTGGAGTTCCTTGGTTACTACAAGAGTAGAACCCTTCTCTTATCTCTTGGCATCAGACCTATATCTATAAATTATTTCCCCGCAACTATTTTTCATAGTGATGAGAGTTTGTTTGATTTACCATTGGACTCATGAGGAGTAGAGTTTTTTCCGCACAAATATTAATTTTTTAGACCTGACCTAAACCCATGTGAGTATGTCTGTTCCACCTAAATGAAATTGTATCTAGGAGTGATGATTGATTTACTTATTCTTATGTTATTAGGGTAGACATGTGGGATTATAGGCATCAATGATGGACTTTTGGAACTATTGGATATCGTTCTTCTTTGGCAGAGCTATGAGATGAAGGTCCCATTACTCTCCCCTTTGGGATTTTTTTATGAATATATATATATATATATATATATATATATTTATAATATACATTATATATTAATGTCTTCTATTTTGACATTCTCCTTCTAAGAGACGTGATGTCGCATAAGGTATTTTATGTCATTTCTATGTCTATATTCTCATGGTTAGATGAGTTTACTCTCTTCCTATATGCAGAGAAGGCTCGATGGGTAGTTATTCTACCTACCATGCATAGACCCTTTTTTATGGTTGATATTATGTTGACACATTGTTGGGTATCACTGTACTGTCAGAACCCATCCCATGGGGCCTCTGTCGTGACTACACCAAGCCCGCATTCTATAGGCTAGGGGCTGGCGACTAGCACTGAAAGGCGTATTCCCTATAACCGGGAAGGAATAGTTATTATATCCTGTCAACACACTCATCCAAGAACATAGTAAGATAAGAAAACATGTAAACAATATAGAAAAATGAGTGCTGAATGTAAGAGGGGCTGTAATACAAGCCCAACAGTAAAGGTACAAGTAAAAGTGAAAATACAATAAAACAAAAAAATGTGAAAGACAGATAATGGTTCATCCTCCGAAGTTCCTACACTATGGGTAGGTAGAGATTTCCTTCTTAGAACACCATGTCTATCCCTATCATCTGCGTACCGTCACATGGTATGGTCCACCTCCATGCACCGTCCAGTCCTGGTACCGTCAGCCTCGATCAGCAATGTCTGTCATCTACACCAAACACAACAAGGTGCGAGCAAAGCCAGTGCAGGGGTGAGTATAACGTTACTCAGTAGGGATCCCGAGACCCTCAATGTCTCAAAAAATATAGAAAGGATAAAACACATAGCATGAAAACTAGTGACAACCCTAAATAGGTATATGCCCATCCATATACCTAAGTTATCAAATATTACCAATCTCATTCATGAATAAACAGAAGGCCCAACTCCTTATCCCATGTTCAACTATTCCACGAAGGAAAGATAACAATGATGGTAAGTACTACACTGGTACACCACAATGAAGAATACGACAAGGGAAACACTATGAATTTAAGTACCACACATGTATGCCACATAAAAGAATACCCCAAAGCTAAGACTCAAGTCACAAAGGTATATCTTAGGTACGATAGTAAAGATTACTAGATGTTACTATTTAAAAATCATACTCCATTTAAAGGAAGACCCACATTGGATTTTAAATCATCATCAGACACACATAGAATCATAGTACATTGTCAAACCCACAAAAGATCCTAGTACAACATTAGACCCACAAAAGATCCTAGTACATCAACAGACCCACATAGGATTCTAGTAAATCAGACCAACATAGGATCCTAGTACATTTTCAAACTCACACAAGATCCTAGTACAGTATACCCATATGGATTTCTAGAGAAGATCCATGTGGGATCCTCAAATATAGGCCCATGAAGGATCCCTCTATCATGTTAAAGCCAGGTACAGGGTTCCAGCACTAAGCTTGCATGATTCTAGGAGGTTCCATCTCTCAAGCCACAGCTGAATCCTCCAACTACCAAAAGACCCATGAAGAAGTATCCCAAAGGCCCCCCATGTAATATGGGTCTCAACGCAACAGACGGTGCGTCAATCGGATTCTCGGTCTGTAAGTAATAAACTTTTTAGTCTTGAGGGCTAGGTTGGATTTGTGCTCTATCCTACCCGGCCATACACAAACTATATCCAAATATCATGTGGGGTATACCAAAAGGAATTTTAAATCAAAAGGTTTCTGTTGCTGCAAGCGATTCGTCAAACGGACACTTGATGCCAATGTTATAGCCAAAACAGAGAATATGGGTTGTAGTTGGTCTCGGTCTCGTCTGACCCGGTCGGACCAACCCGACCCGTTTTTTGGTCGACCGGACTCGGTTTGGGTCAACCCAGCCTACGGGGTCTGCCCTAGCCCGCTGGGTCTAGCTCGGCTCATGATGGTCAGCCCGATCTACATTGGGCGGCCCAGCCGGGTCGCATGACCGGGGAGTCGCGCACCCCCTACTCATACTCAACGAACGACTGAAGCCATCAGGTTGCCAGGAAGCAAGAGGGATTGGCGGCAAGTCCTGCTCAGTCTAGCTCATACAGCAGAAACGGTCGTCCCTTGGACCTCCTGGCAGTGCGTTGTGTGCCGCCACTCCACAGCCGGCCGAACGTCGACCACTTTCCTTTCTCCACGGAGGCTAAGGCTGTGGCCATCTGCTCTGATGGTGGCAACGTGATCATGCCGCCCATTCTTCCATGTCCGGCTGAAGCAGTAGCCACTCTTCGGTTTCCACCACAGCTGTATAGTCTAGGTTCCCTATTTTGGTGGTGTGGTTACGGTCGCCGCCTAGCCGTGCGGTCGGCCGGTGCATCGACCGCCATCTGCTGTTCTACCCACTCGAACCAGAGTCGGCCAGTTATTGTCCGCCCTTCGGGTGCACTGCTGAGGCGCCTCAGCATGACCTTCCCTTCTTCAGGTGATGTGGATTCATGCCTCCATTCTCCCACATAGTGTGAAGATCAAGTCAAAAAGAAAAGATATGAAGGTATTGGGTTGTGTTCGTTTGTCCCATACCCTCCTCCTTAGATCGATTGTAGTCATTTCATGAATTATTCACGAATAAAAACAAAGATCAAACCCTACCTTGTTTGTTTGTTTGTGTTGGTGTGAGGAAGAAGTTGAAGATGTCAATGTTTGTCGTGCCTACAGCATGCCTATGATCCTGGGATCGTTCATCGGTTCGTCCGAAAATCACTCATTGATGGAGGTTGATCTTCATTAGAGAACTATTTCCCATATAGGAACATCTTTTTCCAACCCATAACTACTATGAAAGAATAATTGATTAAATATTATCATAACTTAATACATTAAAATCATCTAATAAAAAAGTTCATTAAATGGGTGTTTACAATTCTTGAGTAACCACTCATTTAATGATCCTCATTAAATGAGGATATTAAGGTCAGGTGGTCCCCACCATTATGAATTCAAATGGGAGGATAAAAATAAGATAAAATTTATTCTACATATTCGTTTTATTCCACAAAAAACACAAAAAATAAATCTCACCCTTGACCAATTTCCATAGAGGTGAAAGTCTCCTAAAGTGAATATTAGCCCTGTATGTTCAACATTGTCCTCATAATTCAATTCTGAGCACCGGTTCAAAAGTTACAAAAACCCGCTTGCATGGTTCGTGAATGTACCTGAAGAAATGTTCAAAAAATCATTCTAGTCACACCGGGCCTCAGAATCATGCACCGTCAATTTTCCTGGACTAATAAAATTTTCATATAATTAAAAAACATTACATGAAATTTCTGGGTCTTTACATTCTCCCCACCTCAGGGATTTGCATCCCCAAAATCCACATTACAAAAACTAGGAAAACAAGTGGGATAATGAGCATGATTTTGAGCCTCCTGCTCCCATGTTCTCTTCTAGAGGTTCCCATCCTACTCGTGAATGTGCAAAAGAGTTATCGACCGCCCTTTAAGGAACTTCTCTTGTTGATCCATAATCTCCACTGGAGCCTCCATAAACGTCTCCCAATCATTGATGTCCAACTCGCCATGGTTGATGATGTTAGAAGGGTCATGCATGTATCTCCTCAGCTAGGATATGTGGAAGATGCCATGCACCAGGTGCAAATGAGGTGGAAGAGCTAGGCGGTAAACCACCTCGCCAACTCTACTGAGGACCTAGAAGGGTCCAATGAACCTCAGAGATAACTTGTTTCCCCATACAAATATCACCAAACCTCATCGGGGTGAGACCCATAAAATGACATGGTCTCCATCCCTGAACTCTAGAGGTATCCATCTCTTATTAGTATAAGACTTATGCCTGCTCTTTGTAGTCTTCATACCCTCCTGGATAATCTGCACTTTTTCTATGGTATCCCATACCATATCTGGTTCTGCGAGTGCTGAATTCTCTAGGTTAGTCTAGCACAATGGTGATCTGGAAGGACGCCCGTACAACACCTCAAAGGGTTTCATCCCAATGTTGGAGTGATAGCTATTGTTGTATCCAAACTCTACCAAAGGAAAGTGATAATCCCTACAGCGACTGAAGTCGAGGATGCAAGTACGTAGCTTGTCCTAAAGGGTTTGTATAGTCCGCTCAGTCTATCCATCCGTATGAGGATTGAAGGCGGTGCTCAAACAAAGCTGTGTCCCGAAAGCCCCTGCAACCCCTTCCATAGTTGGGAAGTAAAATTTTCATCATGATCATAGAAACTCATCAAGGGTGATCCATGTAGCCACACAATCTCATGCACATATTTTCATCCCAAGCTCTCTACTGAACCCTACTCTCTGATCAGTAGGAAGTGGGCTAACTTGGGGAGTCGGTCGATGATCACCCAGATATAATCAGGACATCTAGATATATGTGGATGTCCTGTCATGATATTTATAGATATCCCATCCCACTTCCACTTTGGGACTTCTAAATTCTTAACTAAGACTGATGGTACCTGATTCTTTGCCTTCACTTACTTACAAGTGAGGAATCGAGAGACAAACTCTACTACTGCATTCTTCGTTCCTAACCACCAGTGATGACATCAGAGATCCTGGTACATCTTCACCACTTCTTGATGTACTGCTATAAGGGATGTGTGGAAATCCCTTAACACATCCTCCCAAAGAAACATTGGTACCATGGTTGGTCCTTTAAAGAAGATGATGGTCTCCCCACCTTTAGAAATTATATCTTCTGCATGTCCTATGGATAACTGAGCTCTTTGAGCTTCATGATTAGTGTCCCCGAACTGCGCCTCCCTGACTTGCTGAAGGAGTGGGGGAGTGACTGTAAGAGACTGAAGAAAAGTTGCTCTATCTCAACCGACAAAGGATATCTGCAAAGTAGTCAACTACTCTATCGCCTCACCTAGCAGTTGTATACCTGACCTCCTGTTGAGTGCATCTGCTATAACATTCCCCTTACCAAGAGTATATATTATCTCAAAGTCATAGTCCTGGAGGAAATCAAACCAATGTCACTATCTCAGGTTTAACTCCTTCTGAGAGATGATATACCTAAGACTCTTGTGACCTGAGTAGATTGTAAAACTCTCACCCATCAATTAATGACTCAACATCTTCATGTTGATGACCACTACTGTTAACTCTAGGTCATGGTTAGTATAGTTCTACTCATGTTGTCTCTGATGTCGAGAACCATATGTGATCACTTCTCAGTCCTACATCAAGACACATGCGATCCTGGTCCCTGGTGCATTACAGTATACTACGTACACTACACCCTCCTCTGGTAGCCAAATGATGGGGGAACTAGTCAGCCTCTGCCTCTTCTCTGGAAAACTCCCCTGGAATCTCTCTGACCACATGAAGGGTTGTCCCTTCATTGTAAATCCTGATAAAGTTGCAGTAACTCTAGATAAATCTAGCACAAATATCTAGTAGTATCTGCCAAACCCTGGAAACTTCGTACCTCTATCACACTTATGGGTGGTTCCCAAGAATGTACCACCTCAATCTTCACTGAATTCACTGCAACTTGATCCTCTGAGATGACATGTCTGAGAAAATGTACCTCTCAGATCCAGAACTAGCACTTCGAGAGCTTACTAAAAAACCAGTTCTCTCATAGTGTGTCCAGAACTGTCTGTAAATGATAGGCATGTTCCTCATCAGTAGCCGAGTAGATTAAAATATTGTTGATGAAGTCTACTACAAGGAGATCAAGGTATGAATGAAATATCATGTTCTCGAGTCCCATGAACACTGTTGTAGAGTTTGTAATGCTAAAAGACATGATTAAAAACTCATAATGGTCCTACCAACTTCTGAAATCGGTATTTTGGACATCCTTGTCCTGTACTCTGATTTGGTGAAAGCCTGATATGTGGTCTATCTTAGAGAACCACCATGCTCTCTTCAGCTGATCAAAGAGGACGTCAATCCTCAATAGTGGGTAGTTGTTCTTCATAGTCACCTATTTCAGGCACCGATTGTTGACACAATTTATGAAGCTCCCATTTTCCTTCATGGAGAAAAAAATCAGGGATTCCCAATGAGAAACACCAGGCTAGATGAATCCATTCCCCTGTAAGTCCCGCAGCTATACCCGCAGCTTATAAACCTTTGCGGGAGCCAATTGATATGCTGGTGTAGATATCGATGCCATCCCAGGTTACATGACAATGTAATAGTCAACCTCTCATCGAAGAGATGGACCTGGAAAATCATCAGGGAAGACATCCACATACTGGTCCACCACTATAGGATAGCTTGGACTCTCCACAACAACCATTCTGGGGGTAAGGCTAGACAACTGATGTGTACTTGGCTACACCATTCTCCGGGTAAGTACATCCTATATTGAAAATGCTCCCTTCTCATAGGGGAAGGTAAACCTAGTCCCATACCCGGGACACACCACACATTGTAGCTAATACAGTCAATCTGAGCAATGACTATAGATAACCATTCCATAAACAAGATGATGTCGTAAGGCTTCAACGCTACTACTAGAAGATCACAGCCTAAACTCGCACCTCCTAGAGTAAGCTCACACTATTGGAACAAGTGCATGATCATCGAATATGCTCCCATATGTGTCTTTAGCCTTAAGGATCAATCTAATAGCTCCGTTAGAATCTCCGAGATCCGAACGAGGGTAGTGGAAATAATATAATGATTGGAACCTATGTCTATAAGTACTTCAACTAAGGTGGAGTAGACACATATCGTACATCGTATCTTCTCCAAGGCACCATGGTCGTAAGCCTTAGATGCCTAGAGCTGAGCTCTCCCCGGTCCACCTACTCCCTAGCGGCAGGGTGGACGTCTTGGTGGTGGTAGCTGTGACATCTCGAATCGTCTCCCACAGCTAGGGGCATGACCAACTCCTCCTCCACGTCCTCCTACTCCATTCGGAAATCCCTAGTTGAACCATTGTCTCTTCCTAGGCCGTCCTTCAACCCCCATCTAATCATCCGTTTGGTGGTTCGGGTAGTCTCAGGCCATGTGACCCTACCCGCCGTATGTGAAACACTGCCTGCTCCTCGCATGACTGGATTTGTCTCCTTTGCCCCGCACAACTGACCCTGAATCCTGCGGTTTTACATTCGTGGGTATGGTCCTCTTGGGCCTCTAAGTCATCTCTCTAATACCATCTATAGATGATTCTTCAATGTGATGCTTGGTAGTGGGACTCGCAACTGGTGATAGATCAGCAAGAAAACTCCCAACTAAAAGTGCTTGCTCTTACACCATCGCCTACGTCGGGATGCTAAGAGAAATCATTGAAGCCCTGGTCTCCCACCTGAGTCCGTGCTCAAATGTATGGGCCTCGAAGAATAGGTCCTCCACCATATCACTAGAGTAGCTCGGGATGCTAGGAGAAATCATTGAAGCCCTGATCTCCCAACTGAGTCCCTACTGTGTGTTTCTTCCATGTGGATCGCAATGGTGGCCTCAGAATCGTCCTTGGAGTTGCCAGTTGTGGCGTTGTGGTGGGTTGCTTGGGTTAGCGACGTTTGGACCAACAGTGTTTGACGGTACTCCCTTGGTTCGTTCCTATGAGGTCCCATGAGGCACCACAACATTAGTACAGTTTTTTGATCCTCTTGAATTGATGTTTAATCTGTTATAGTTGTGCCATCGATCAGGTGGCCCCGAAGCGGGATCCTCTAGCAGTGTTTCCCTATATCAGGATCTTGGTATCGTTGTGACCGCTTATCCATGGGCGGTGATCCCCTATCTAGCGGGTTAACTTTGTAGGGATTGTGGAATCATCAAAAATATGATCCCATACGCATTGGGCTCTGCTCAGTAGGGTTGTGGCGTCATTGGGTATATGATCCCCTACTCAGCATGAGGATTATAGTAGGGTTGCAATATCGTTGGTTATACGGTCCCCATATCAGCGCGTGGTGTCGGTAGGGTTGTAGTATCGTCTGTTCGGCCCTCTACAGTGTGAGATGTGCCTAATAGGGTTTCATTATCATCACGAACATCGTGAAATGGGTGATGATCATCTATATGGGAGACGTGTATCTGATGAGCACCTGATTGGGTTGTGGTATCCCCCAGTGTATCCTGGGAGTGATCCTTTATCTGTGAGATCTACGAATTCCTCATCGGGTTGTGGTTTTCCCCAGTGGACCCTGGGAGTGATCCCCTATATGATATATTCTTATACATATGTGGTCTCCGGTATCCCCTAGCGGACGCTAGGAGCGATCCCCTATCTGAGGAGATTGATTTTTTTGTTGTTTCAGCGTGACTTTCTCTGTGATGATATCCGACGAGCGTGATCTCTTAGGTGAGAATCTGAGGTCTTTGTGTGGGAACCGATGGAGTGTATATCTTAGATGACTGTCATCTGTATGACAGTGCTTATAGAGTGTATTCTCCTGGTTGTGAACTGTTGCTGGTGATGAGGTCGGTACGTTATGTGGCTTGGCGCATGAGCGGTGTATATCTAGATGTTTAATGTGTTTGTATGGGAATACACCTAGATTGATATGACTAGTTGTGTTTAGCCGAGGATGGTCACGAGATGGAGTTTCTCTCTCATTTGGGTTCTCTACAGCTGGGATGAGCAGAATATTTTCTTTCAGTTTCCCTCTTTTGTTTTGGGTTTTTGGGGTGCCAGTTGAGTATTGTTATACTCACCTATGCACAGGATTTCCCACGCATGTTTATGTCCTGTGCAGACCACATGCCTTTTGACGGTCTCCCAGGAGGAACCGGAGAAGGCAGAGTTGAGTGAGCGAGACTGATCGTGGAGTCATAATGGAGCCATGCTAAGGAGATTTCTGGTGAGGCTTTTGGTAGTGTTTCTGTCCTTCTGAGCAGGTTGGACACTTTGTGGTTTTCTTTTGGTGGGCCCTGTTTTTCCCTTTTGTGCTTCTGTTGTACTCGGGTTGTGGGATAGTTGGATGCATGCATTTACATTTCAGTTTTATATATCTCAGCACATTTTCATGGAGTTGTATGTGGGTGCGTGTGTACAGGTACCTTAGGCTAATGCCTCCCATGTGTGTGATAGCCTAGTCGGTGCTAGATTCCAACCCCTGGACTTTTGAAGGCTGTCTTGGGGAGTTGACTCTCGAGCCCCATTGGGTCGGGTCGTGACACGCAGCCCCCTCTCATACACACCAAATCAATGAAGCCATTCGGTCTCCAGGAAGCACGCATGACTCGTAGTGGGTCCCACTCTGTCCAGCTCGGCAAGTCGAAACAGCCAACCCTTGGTCCTCCCAGCAGCGCATCATGTGTCTCCCCTCCGTGGCCTACCGAACGTTGGCCACCTTCCATCTTCTACAGTGGCTAGTTGGGATGTGGCCATCTTCTCATAGGACAATGTAGTGGTCGCACCACCCATTCTTCCATGGATGGCTGATGTGTTGGCCATTGTTTGGTTTCCACAGCTCCTGCTTAGCCGCGTTTCCCTACTATGGTGGCACATTCACGGCCAATGCCCTCTGATATCCTGCCTGCTCAAACCACGACAGGCCAGGTGTCTGCCGCCCTTCGGGTGCACCCCCGCGGCTCGGCATCCGCGGCCTTTCGTTCTTCTGGCGGCATAGATGCGCACCACCCTTATCTCACACAGTGTGAAGAACATGTCAATAAGGAAAGATGTAGAGGGATCAAGCCATGTTCATCTGGCCGGTACCCTCCAAAATTGATCAATAGCATGAATTTCATGAATTATTCAAGAATAAAATAAAATATCAAACCCTACCTCGTTCATTCATTGGTGTTGGTGAAACAAATAAGTTGACTATGACGACGTTCTTCATGACTGCAACATGCCTCCGATCCCGGGCTTGTTCGTCGGTTTGTCGGATAATCGCTCTTCAATGGAGGTTGTTCTTCATTAGAGAAATTTCTACCACCAAGGAACATCTTTTTTCAACCGAAAACTCAACACAAAGATGAGGATATATAATAATATCTTATCTTAAGATAATAAAATCCGCAAAACAAAAAGATCATTAAATGGGTGGTTACACTTCTTATGTAACCACTCATTTAATGCTCATCATTAAATGAGGGGTTTATGGTTGGGTGGTCCCCATATTTATGAATTCAAATGGGGGGATAAAAATAAAATAAAATTTATTCTATATTTTATTTTTATTCCACGAAAAACACCAATATTATCTTTCACCCTCGGCCAACTACCGTCCAGGTGAATGTATCCTTAAGAGAATACAGGTACTGTGAGTTCAACGATGTCCTCATATTTCAATTCTGAGTACCGGTTCAAAAGATACAAAAACATGCTTGCACATTTACTTAACGTTCCAAAAGAAATGTTCAGAAATTCATTCTGGGCACACTTGGCCTCAGAATCACGCATCGTTAATTTTCACGGACTCGTAAAATTCACTTAAAATAAAAAAAATTACATGAAATTTCTGGGTCTTTACACGTATTCAATAGTTGTACCTTGTTATCTACTATATTCATCTTCTATGGTATCTCTTACTAATAACCCTTTAGCTTTCATGTTTTTATTTTGGGTATTCATATACTCACACATACATGGGATTTTCTCAAACAAGTTATGTATTATAAAGATGACAGATAAGTTGATAGTGACTATAGAGGTTCATAGGGATTCATGGTTCATAGTCTATATATGGTGTTTAAAGATTGGGAATAAAAATATAGGCTCTCTTTCAGTTGTTTACGTTCCAGTTTTTTTGTTAGGATGGAATAATTCACGGATTGGGCATGTATTTTCCCCCTTTATCATTTTTGTTAATCTATCATACTTCTATACACATAATATGTTCATGCGTGTTTTTTTACATGATAGAAGTGTTTTACTGTTTATTGATTCCCTATAAAAATTTTCATTGACTCAAATATGTTTTTATAGGTTCTTAGGAAAATAATTCCTTGTTTTTTTGTGTGACATCATTACTTGTTTCCACCCCTTCCTACGGAGGAGGTATTTTGTTAGTTGTAGCTCAAGCACCCTCTTGGGTAGGTGTGTGATAGATTTGTAATAGGGAAATATCATTTATTGTGATCTTGTTTGAAGTATTCCAAATAATAGGATTGGTTGGGTATAGTGAAATAGTGTTAAGGTATCCCTAGTATCGCTCTATGACCATAGAATCTAGTGATGGGGAGGTGTCTGATGTATCCATTTACAATTATCATGACTACTTTCTTGTTGACTCAAAATGCCATGAAATTTATTATTGGGTTAAATGGTATATGCATTATATATGACTAATTCATTGAATATCATTCTTAAGTTATCTCCCTAATATAATCAATATAAATATATATTCTCATATGATTGTGGTGCTAATTAATAATTTACTAGATGCCTCCATGATGACAGCTAGCGGGGATACCGACTTTTTTCATAATGACTATCCTATAAACGATGAGGCCTCAGTTCATGGTCCATACTGCAACCGCCATCATCTAGTTGGATAAGTTGAAATAACTCCACCTATCAAGTAGAATATCATCTAATAAAATCAAACTGAGGATCTATGAAGGATTAGTTCACTTTGTGATTTCCATCATCAGAGACCACTAAGGTTCCTTGGTGACACAAATCCCCACGAAGTAGAGGATGGTATTGAGTAAGTGGTATGTATCATGTGGCTCATTTGGAATTTTACAAATCTCGGGCTGAAACTTGATGCCATAATATTCCATGGAGCAGTTGGTCTTTAGTGTATCCTAGGTACTCTAGTTCACATCATGTTGAGTCTCTTATTGGAAAAATTCCAATAGTTTTTCTTTGGGGAGTACTACCCCTCCTCCTTATTCTCGGCATTAATCTAAGATATTCAAGAGCATTAGTATGGATGGATGATGGTGGTTGGATACATTGCGAGGATTTAGACCTTATGAACTGTTCCCATGAAATGATTTTGTATAGATAATTACAAGAATAAAAGTTGGAGTAGAGACACTACTATGAGATTTGAAATAATGTTTTCCCATAATAATCCCCACATTTTTTGGGGTGCTAGAGAGGGAATTGGTGAAAGAGAGATTTGAATCCACAGGATTCCAAAATATTGGAGGTATCCATTGACGCCCCTGAGTTGAGACATTAGTAGTAGCTAACAAATTGTAGTCGATGTGATCTCAAACTAGGAGAAACCTTCGTGATAAAGCTCATGCATGTAGTCTTATGTGGATGAGGTAGCACAGAGTGTCGGTGAAGCACTATGATGGGTATTGTTTTAAATATGGAATGTGAGGTCAAATGGCACAAGGCTTCACAACTAGGCATGCTAAACAGCCCAGAAAGATAGCTGATGGAGCATCATGGTAGAGACAATGCCCTGATCTGAGATCTCCCTGGTGGTGATAGGGTTGTCCCTAGGGAGGCAGAGCTATCATAAGATAATCAGGACATATGGTTCATGGTTCCTTCTATCACCACCGCCATGAGTCCCATTAAATGTTCCTGGAGCTTGTTTCCGGGGACACGGATAGCTACTAGCCTTGGATGTCTATGACCACATAGCACATGAGATGATTTGAGGTAAAATGTTTGTTTATTCTACTATTGCCTCAATATTAATAGACACATGTTACATTCATTCTTTTATCTCTCAAATATTGGTTCAAGATATAGGGTCCCTAGTTGAGATGCTATCACATAACCATCATCTTGATTTTCATATAGGAAATTATTAATCTTTATCTTTCTTATATCAGAAGTGTGAGATATTTCTTTGATGGTAGGGAATAGCATGGATCCTTTTGGTCATGACGATGGAAGCTTATACTGTCATCTTTCGTATTGATTATCTCTCAATTTCAGGATCCAAAATTTATTTTCACCATAGATACTCAAATTCATATGCACTGATGAGATGAGATTCTCCTTTTCTCAAAAGGGATATATCATGATAGGACATATAGATGCTATGAGTCAGAGGATTCATTAATCGCTTATCTCTTTGATATCATATATTTTTGTTTAATGGGATCTTTAGGGAGATGGGTCCCTTCAATTTTGAAGTATTATATGTAATTATTTCCCAATGAAATTTCGGGACTACCTATAAGGTAGGATATGGTGTTTTTAACTGACATTCATCCTAGGATAACCTCAATAACTTCTACAACATATCATATAACACCTACCAAACTCCGAGAAATATTGTTGTAGTTGGAGGACCTTTAAGATGGAGGTTTCATAAATCACCTGGTGTACCCCAGGGCAGCTCCCATCATATTAATGCAAATGGTTGACTATATGTTATAGCTTCTCATGGATTATCAATTCTTGAACTAGGACATGATAAATAATAAGGACCCCTTGTTGAAAACGTACAACCTCTTTGACCATTTAAGTGGTTTTATATGATTCCCAATGGTTAATAATTGGGTCGGCTACCTCAATTTGAGTTTCTACGAGGTTGATATTCCAATGTTGGTGTCTCATTGAATCTATATACACTATGAGTTTCTAGTGATTCCATTTGGTCTGATGAATAGACCAAAAATGATTATAGATTTGATGATCAAGGTTTTATTGCTATACAAGGACCCGTTTATTATATCATTAATTGAATATATACTCATCTACTCTATAAAAGTCGGTGATAATTTAGTGAACTTGAGTAAAGTTCATGACTATCTTTTAGATTTCCACCTTTAAATAAATCTCTCAGAGTTCAAATTCTAGAAACGAGAGGTTCAATTTCTTTAGAATTTAATTTTTGAACATGGTTTACCCATGAATCAAATAAATATTAGAGAAGTGATTTCATGGGAGCCACCCAACATCTTTTCAGAGGTTTGGAGCTCCTTGGAATGTAAGATTACTATAGAATAATTTTGGAAGACTTCTATAAAATCACATCCCCTTTGACATCCCTAACATGCAAATGGTGGTGGTTTACTTTGTCTGAGGAGTACCAGGGGTCCTTTGAAAATTTTAGAAATAGGCTAATGATTGATCAATTTTTTAGACTACCAGATGTGGGAATAGAGTTTGTAGGGTGTTTGGATACTTAAGAAGTTATTCTCCAATGTGTGTTGATGTAGAGGAATGAAGTCATTGCATAGGGTTCCAGATAGTTGAGAAACCATTGGAAGAAATAGATAACTGACAACCTAGAGCTGGTCTTCATAGTCTTTACACTGAGGATGTGGAGACCGTACCTTTAGGGGGAGCATTTGGTGGTTTTCTTAGACCACCTGAGCCTTATGTATGTCTTCACTCTTGGGGGCGTGAACCTGAGACAATGATGGTAGTTGGAATTACTACACGTGTACAACATTGAGATATTCTATACTCCATGTAAGTGAATAATTTTAGTATAATCCCTCAGTATGAATTCTTAGGATCTCTTATTGAAGGATGCTTAAGGGAAGTTAGCTTCCATACTACTGAACCTGGTTTATGAGGTGGGTACAAATTTTCTTCAGTCGATGGTCCTGAATCCTTCACACCATGAGAATGTGAGAGATTTCTAGTTGGTACACATCAACTATGATGTGTTACATAATCATATATCCACAACAGTCTCACTGATGGATATTCAGCAGTATGTAATCTCATCATCTTGTTCTATGGGAGAACAGTTGTTCCAGTCACATTGCATGTGGAGGTGACGTGGGAGTTCCACACATCTCCCCTATTAATACAAACTGTGGTGGGGAAAAATTACATATTCCTCTAGATTATGAATTATCTATCTAGAATCTGACGAAGCATAGAGGAGTTAATCTATTGGTTCCATACTTTTTAGCATGTGGAGGATGAGCACCATGTCCTTAATTGTTGGTTAAATCCTCCCAAGATACTAGAGTATAAGTGGGATGAAATTTACATGTGTTTTTTCTCATGTTTTCCATGCCCAATGAAGTTGCATGACACAATCTATGTGATAGTTGACTGAATCATGATGTTAGATCACTTCTGTTCTTATAGGGAGTAATGTTCTATAGAAGGAATGAGATATTTGTATCTATTGGATACTTTTCACCTTCACTAGGTACCCATGAAAATTTTCTCTTATCATGACACATGGTTTACACAATTATTGTATAGAGGCATGCCGGTGGAATTTGAGACCCAATTGTGGTTGAGTAAAACTTTCCCCCCTATGCTGACAGGATGACTGAGAACATGATCTTGGTGAAAGAGGATACATAGATGGATTAAGTGTTATACATTAGAATGATTTGGGAGGATCCCTTAACCTTGGTGTAGTATTCATTACATTACAATATCCACTCTATCATTAGCATGATTCCTTTCTAGGCCCTGTACCGGATACCCTGTGTGCCACCCTAGTCTGGGGTAGATATTGGTGAGTCATCTATTTTTGTCCTAAATATGGTGTAGGATATGACATTGAAAGTCATAGTAATATTTAGGTAGATGAATATGGCCCTTAGAAGATAGAAATCATATGCCAACCATTATCATAGGCCCTTGGAGCATGACTTGGGAGACTATGTCTTCATGCCATTATTCCCATGACGTAGATTTTGTAGGTTTGGACAGGGGTGGGGAAGATATCCATGAGGATCATCAGGATTTTTGAGATCATGCAGATGGTTGATGAGGTTGATTTATTCCTCCCCATACCCCCTACACTGGAGTTGCTTATCAATGTCTTGCACATGCCACAACTGTGGAGATACCTTCATGAGGTCATGGACATCATCAACTAGGGTGAGCTTGATATTGAGGATAGATCCACCTTTTTGTAGAACGTAGTAAAGATCAAGGAATAAAAACACAGTACCCTATGTGGATAGACCATTACATTGTATCATGTGCTAGGTAAGAATGAAAATAAGCAAGAGATTTCCTTAGAGTGGAAGAGTTATGTATAGTATCAGTATCATGGGTTTTTATTAGTTTTTTTAATGATGAAAATATTTAATGAGGTAATTATGTAGAGGACTTTTTTTCCTTTTATGAATTTTAAATATATACATATATATATATTGAGATAGGTTATGAGAGGAATTTATTTAATCATTTAATAAATTACATTAATTTATTTAACATAAATCTAAATGACCATAAATATATCATTATATATATTTCTCTAGTGGTGGAATCAAAATCATATGATAGCTAGAAAATCCATCTCCCTCCTCTATTGTATAAACCATTGATTAATAAAAATGAGATGTCATATCAGAATTGATTACGTTGTTGTGAATGCAATGAATCCTCCAAAATCACTAGTGAATATGTTCATCATTTGTGATCAATCCAAAACCAAGATATTACTCACCAATTAATGTGTTTTAGAATTTTATTGAATGGTTGATTAGATCATTAGTTGATCTTTGATCAACGCCTCTATTTCAACCTCTACATGCACCTATGTACTAAAATATCAAATTATGATAGTTTTTTTATAAACAATACCTGTTCATGGTCGTCATCCATGAATTATTGTATGAATATGTTTAAACATTGGTCTATTGTGCTTTGATGACCCAGTTTTTTGTGTACTTTAATGGTTGGATCGTCATGGTCCAAACATTACATTGTTGGGAGGTAATGATCTTGATCGGACCCCCATATTCATGTAGAATCGATGGAATGGAAATGGTTTTAAAACCGAACATAAATTCAATATATTTTTGAGGAGATAATGATCTTTTTCAAGATTTAAGAACATGGAATCGTGGATTGAATGGGTGGTGGAATACATAATTATTGGTGGTTCACTAAATCTTCATTAGAGTTGATTTCAATAAAAAAAATGGAAAGAGATTGATCTAGTCTGATCCAATTTTTTCTAACAAATTCCAAGTGATATCGATGGTGGTCTAAGCATATTAATGTTTGGGGAGCAGATCTACAATATGGTTGAATAAAATGACTACCCTACGTTCAATGAAAAACACATGGTGTGTATCCCACTCAGTAGAAACCATAAGGATAATGAAAAATTATTTATGAATGGAGTGTGACACTATATCACATTCCATGTACATTATCATGGTCTGATAACTTATGTGGAATAGCACATGGGTAGGAGTCCTTATAGAGATACAAAGATATAGGGTTCGGTACATAGAAACAAAGAGCAGCCCACGACCCCATCTCTGGGTTTATTGGATACATCATGTAGACCACATGAATGACTTGTTCTCTTACATGGTCAGGAGCTATGTTATATTTAGAGGCATGTCTAGGCTATAATTTGGGACCACAAGTCCTGAGGGTCCCCTCACATGCCATGAACCCTATTAATTCTTCTGAGAAAAAATTGAACATCTGTGTATTCATTATTTAAACATGTATTTTTTCCTATGAGTAGACTATCGTGAGTGTTTCTCCATGTAGAACATGATGGTTCCCCCAATTTTGGATTCCTTGATATGATGTCAAATTCACCATGAATGATACCATCTGAGGTAATTCTGATGATGGATGAAATAGTGTTGGATCACCATGAGTTATTTTAGGCATTACTCTCTATCAGTGCTAGGTGTGGAGGTCCCTGAATATCACTTTTTGGAGTTACTTTCTAGTAGGGTTGCATAGTAGAGTTCCTATCTAACTTCTTCCATATGATACACTCCAGCAATGTTTGGAAATGGTGTTCCCTGATAGCATTTTTTTAGCTTTACCCTCTAACTAGGGTGGGTTGTGGATTTCCCCAATGACAACTTCTAGGTGTTCCCATCTTGCAAGGATGGGTAGGGGAGATCCTTAAATACGTTATCTAGACATTTTCCTCTAGTAGGGCTAGGTAGTTCTTTTCCCTGATGACATTCCCAAGTATTATAATCTAGTGGGGATGGGAAGTGGAGTTCCATGATGACTACGAGATTGATAAAAATCATGTTGTGTTAGAGAATGAGTCCTATATCTTGAAATTTCTCCCTTTAGACTATACAGAATAGTGTTGTGATGTGATTTTCTGAAATCTGGACTCCTGAGTAAGAGGGATTCATTCTCCCAACAAGATGATTTTTTTGATATGATTGAAAACAGTCCTGGTGAGTTAGTGACACCCAATGTTGATAGTACCGATGTTTAGTCATTGAGTTTTGTAACTTTGTGTGTCCAGGTCAGAAATGTGGGATTCTAAGAAATATTGTTTGACATTGTAAATTGTTGGATACTCCTCTTATTGGGTTGAGTTTTGAGATGGATATCCTAATACACTCTCATTTGGTATTTTTTTAATATATATATATATATATATATATATTTCTAAACATATTCTACCATTGGGATTCACACCTTGGATTATGACACTCCTGTTAAAGGAGAGGTGAACACACGAGGGGTATTCCATCTGTTTTTTAGGTCTAGCATCTCAGGTTTAGAAGAGTTTAAATTATTAATATAGGTGATGAAATGTCTACATGCAGTTCATCTACCCAATATTCTTGTCCCCTTATAAATGAATGAACAAACTTTCACTATTTGATTGTATGATCTATAATCTTTCATTGTACCTTGTTCTATATAATGATATATTCTTCTACTATATCTCTTACGAATCCTTCTTTATCTTTCATGGTTACATTCTAGGTATTCCAATACTCAATCATTTATTTGATTTTAGCACATACGTTTAGTATCATGATGATGAAAAACATTTCATTCGTTAATACAAAGAATGTTAGCGATTCTAAGTTCTTAAACCATCTATGGTGGTTATTACTTGGGATTCAGGTATGGGGCTCTCTATCAGATGTTTACTTCATATTTTTTTTGTCATGGTGGGAAACATCACTAGTTGTGTGTATATTTTCTTCCTTTTTATTTTCAGTTACAATATTATGATTTTTTATAATCATGGGGTTCATTCATGTTTGGTTTAATTTATAGTAGTTTTCTATTTTTTATTAATTCCCTCCACATATTTTCATTAACTTGACTGTGTGGGTGTATGTTTAGGTTCTTAAGCAAAATAGTTACCCAATTTTGTTCTAACATCAGTGATTATCACTATCCCTTGACCTATCTAAGCAGTCTTGTGGTAGTTTTTGAACGAGCCTCAACATAGTTTGGGTCGCTAAAACATCTTCCTTGACATATTCCCCCTTGTGAGTCCTATTAGGATGACTGCACAACAATCCTCTACACTTCACATTAGCAATATTCCAAACATATTGTAAAAAATAAAATTCATCCCCATTCCACATGTATTTCTTAAAATCAAAAAAAAATCATAGGGTTTTGAAAATCTCAACCATTTTATTTAGTTGAAATTATTTCAACTCACCACAAAGATGTATTCACCTTTATCAATCAAATACAACGGGTCCAAACATAGAATATTATCTCTAATTTCATTCCCTGATAGTTTTAGTGTTTTCATACTTGTTCCCTTTAAATTATATGAATCTAAAATTCCCTATCACTCCCACAATTAATGGGTTAAATTCCTCAAATATTTTTTTGTCATAAAAATAGATGATTTTCAGTATGAGATTTAACTCCCCGTCTATTGGAAACCTATCTATGTGACTATGACCTTTTCATATATATTTTAATTGGAAATAACACTTTATTTTTTTACAAATGTAAAAAATAAATTCCAAACATTATGCTTTATGTAAAATAAAACATGCAATGAAAATAATATAATTTAAATGATACCATTAAAAGTTTGAAATTAATTTCATGGTTTGAATAGTAATAACCTCATTATCAAAATATATGGAAATATTTTATAGAATGAAAATATATTTTTTATTCATTATAAACATTTTCCCTATTCTTATTAAATCAATTATATATTTCAGAAACTATGTTTTCACCAATAACTGTTTCAATTTCATTTTATTAAACCGTTATTTTAACTAATTTCTTCCACTTATAACATTTTTTATCAGCAAGTGTGTTTCCTCTGGAGATGGTGTAGTGTATTGAGTTTGGGAGATAAGATTTTAAATAATTATAATAATTCTGATATGATTCCACAGGGATATTTTACATTTAGTTCACTATTTTATGTTTGTTTATTTGAAGGGTGGAGATGAAGATTGATTGATGGGGGTTAATGTATGGTTGAAAAATATTTCACATTGAGTTCACCCATGATGGTTACACCATATTCATCTCTTATGGAATCTTCCAACAACTCCCACTTCAATAATAATATACAAAACTTCTTTCCCAAGGCAATGATCTGGTGGGGATTTCAGACCCAACGACACTTAAGAACTCACATTGGTTAGGAGGATTGGTGTTTGAACTAATTTAACCCTTTGAGGTATTATTGCCTATTCTAAGACACTCTTATTTATTTATGATATTTTTGGAATATCTTCCATATCCAGATATAGTACCAGTTACCTAAATACAATGGTTTTTTATTGAATCCATCACTACGTAATTAGAGTTCTTCTAATAAGACTATCATTATGTATCCAATAGTGTCCATATATTTTACATTATTACATTGTAATGGGTTAATATTAATATTTTAAATTCATATAACTAGGAATTAAATTGATTACTATTGTGGAAGGAAGAAATTGGTGTCTTGGAGATGAAATTGAAGCTTTAGGAGGTGTTCTACATAACATATTTATAATAGGAATCAAAACCCAGGTAGTTAATTTGAGTCCAGTATATGTTGTTTAACCTCATACAAAAAGGAAATATGCATTGGCACTTAAGCACTAGGTATAGAGCTAGAGCCTTATGATGAAATCCACCATATCCATCTTACATAAGGAATTAGAGTTATCATAGTTTAATATATCCTCAACACACTAATGTGTGGTGATAGATGATTAATTCCCTTGAGGATTGTTTCTCTATTTTGTTCTAATAAAGAAGTTCCTTTAAGATGTACACCGAGTTGGATAATCTTATGTGGGGTTAATTGTATCATTACACTAAAATATGATTACACACTATGGTTTCCCTTATGGGGGAATTTATGATAATAGTGATATGATCATTGTAAATACCTTCACCGACGTGACTAATGGTCAGTTTGAGAAATAAGGAATAGAAAATGATAGAAATCACTATATATGAATAAGATACATATACACTAAGGTAGCCCTAATGGCGTTCTTGATATGTAGATTAGGTCTTAGTGAGGTCTCCTTAAAATCCTTCATATTTCATTAAAATGAATACTCATTGTTCAATTAGATTCTCAATCATATGATGTATAAGGAGGAAGAATATGCTCCAATGATATGTTGGGTATCATGTGTTAGAGTGTATCATATATGGACGGACCTATACTAATATGGATATCTATTAGATCATGAGCTTTAGGAATTAATCATATATATCTAATTTTTTTATGGAATTGATGTTCAATAGTTTAAAATGGTGTTTTTCCTTGTACAACATTTGGATAAGGTTATCATGTCCTAGGGTGTCTTCATGATTTGATTGAAATTTCATGGATGTCTGTTAGACATATCATAAATTTCATCCAGATGTACTTGAGCATATATGGATATGTCTTAGTTTTCTGGTGAGCATTTCTATGAACTATAGCATGATCCAATAAACTTTAATGGTGGTTTTCGTATTCTAATGATGAAAATTCCATGGTAATTTTTATGACAAATGAAAACATGTAAGAGGGAGGAAACATTATTCAACTTACAAGTCCACGTACATTTGAGTGATCAATGTAGAATTTTGAATGGGTGTCATGTGATCAGGACTAAAATGTTTTGGGAGCATTTTTATAGTTGAAGAAGACATGTCCTGATGACATCCTGTAACATGAATAAAATATCTTGTGGAAATAACATGATTGGGCTGAAATTTTTCTAGGACATGGATTAACATGGTTTACATGCTCGAGTAATGTCTCATGATATCAATAGGTCTATAAATGTGCATGAAACCACTGCAAGAAAATTAGAAAATCCATATTCTCATAATACATCCATTCTTTTTTTGTATTTATTTCATAAATGACTCATTGTTGGTTAGGAATTATTATTTTTATATCATTCATGAACAACTAAATATACATGCAAATTCTTATCATAATCTAATTGGTGTACCGAATTTTATTCAAATAATTAAAAGGGTTATTTCATTATTTTCATATATATTATGTGTAATCAGTAAATTTGATTCCCCAAATTTTATGGTGGATAAACCTTGTGATTGTATTGATATATTCTCTAAGAAGCTTGTACTAAGCAATTCACAATCATTATTATTTTTTGTTCTAAGTGGTTGGAATTTATAAACCTCTATAACATAGATCTATGCCCCACATACATGAAACCTATATGAAAAATATGTTTTTTGGGCCAATGGTGTATCACACATTTCATGTGAACATTCTTTAGTTCATTGTGGGTGTCATCTTTTAATTGTGTGGAAAAAAATTACTTTGTGATCACTACATAAATTTATTTTATTCAAGAACTATGTCAAATCTAATGGAGTTGATAAAAAATATACATGTAAATGGGCCTTCATACGATCTGGGTGACATGTCAGAGTGCCTATATAAGATCAGGTGGCCTGTTAAAGAGGCATTCATTTGTTGAAGGGGAATTGTTTGGGAATGTTAATGAGTTCATATAGGATGGTTGAAGTTCTTCAGATGTAAAAACAAAAAACACTTTTTCTCTTAGGGTTTCACCATTTTAATATTTTATTTTATATGGAATATGGGGTACACACATCAATTGTATATCATGATGATCTGTGATCGACTGGACACTTCTAAGATCCTCATATTATTGATTTTACAAGTCCAACACCATTTTTGTGATGTAGACAAAATATTTGTGAGGTTTCTATGTGATCAGTGGAATGATCATGAAGAATAGATCCACCCTTAAAAAACTATTTAAAGTCCCTAAACATGAGGGTTTTTACAATATAAATCTTTATATTTTCTATATTCCATGGATTTGACATTATCTTATCGGTCATCCACATGGGAATCCCATTATCTATACATTACCTTGAATTATTTAGGAATTTTAATGGACGATCACTCTACCAATATATAAATAAGAGAGGGATCACATGGTCAAATGTATGGGTGAGAGGGACTTCATATGATGAAGATGACATATCCAAAGGCTTTTTTGTGACTTTCCTCACATGAAATTATGTATCGTTCATGATATTTTAGCTAATTAGATTATTTATATGATCCCCTTGCATGAAAACCCACATAACATATATGATATGAATCTTACACCTTTAATATAATTTAATTCATAGGGGATTTGGGTGATTTTAACATATCAATTGATTGACATGTCACTAGGTCAGAGGAACACATCTAAAACCCTTCATATAATAATGAAGGATTTTTAGAAAAACTACATGTTATTATTAATATATCATGTAGAGTTTAGAAAGAAACTCCATAGTGATACGTTGTTAATGAGATCATGTGTATTTTGGGGGGTCACGTGATCCACATAACCTAGACACATAATCATCACATAGCCATTCTTCTCATTCTGTATTGGAGTAATGAATTCAAATACATTTGATATTTCATCAATTGTAAAATTTCCTATGTCTTTTTGATGGAGTTAAAAAATTACCCCTTTAAACAAGGTTATCCGAGACAAGTACATGGTTCTATAAAATGTAAATTCAAAACTATGTCCATAAGGCATCCATTGTTCACTATCCGAAGAGTATTTTTGTCTTCCAAGTGACCATTAGTATTATGTGGGGTCCATGATAAATAGGGGAGAAAGGGACCCTTCATTCTAATGGAAATTTAGATTTCACTAGCTCTTATGATATCTACTCTCATTAAAATTTATAAAAAGACCTCACTTCCAGAACCTTTTTCCTTAGATAATGGATGTATTACATAGTGTAATCTCTCCATATAGTCAAATTTTTTTATGAATCACACTACTGAAAATATTACCTATACTAATGAATCTATACCAACGATTTTCAAAAACATTTGGTATTGGTCCCCTTTCCCAATAGTTTGGCCAGTACATTGGGAAAGCCCACATTGATGAAACTTTTCCAAATGGTTTGGCAAACCCATTGGGAATGATCCCCTTTGAGGGAACTATTCCCAATGGTTTTGCCAAAACTTTGCGATAGGTACGCTTATTTTTTATGAATTATTTTGTCAAATATCATCAAATAAATCAAAATATAAATTAAATTTAAATATATATATTTATCCAAATATATCCAAAAGGTATTTGTAGGATATTTGTATGGTATTTGATATATAATAGAGAGGTTGTGGGTTCAAACCTCCACTGTATCTTTTTTTTAATATACCTATACCATAGGTTTGGGAAATTGTTGGGAGATTTGGTGTGGGGATAGACCTATCCCAATGGTAATATGGTTGAACCGTGATATTATTATTGGCTATAAGTTTTCTTGTAATGCTTCACAAAACCATCTGTATTGTCATGTGATCACCTGATAATTGTGAAACCCAAAAAACCACCATATGATAAATAGATCATCACCCATATAAGAAGGTGATATGATCATTTTGTTTTTATATGGTTGTATGATTTGGTAGACCTGTGATGTCTCACGAAATCTCAACCCCATACATGGGTCATGCAGTTCATGTGATGTTCCCCCCCAATATATAATTATTTTATCATATTCCCCTTTTATGATTGAATCTGTCTCACATATAATTCATACTCTTGTATATATGGATTCCAATTCGAAGAAGACTTCTAATACAGTTGACTAGAGAGATATGTCTTCTTAGAATCACAATTCCAACCCTTGGTTTCAAGTATTCTCAAAAAACGTTATTTTTAAGAGGCTTCTCTGAATTTCACATCATAACTACCCATTATAGAACATGCTATCATTGTATAAATTTGGTATTTAGGATTACACCACCATTCCTTTTCATAAATATAATCTCTCATGAAAATGGTCATCATATTCTCATTAGTTCATTGAAATGGATATTTTGGAGGATATCCAATTTGGTGTGGAATTATTCTAGAGGTTGTCCAATATGTTGGTTAACTCCCATTATGTTCCAAATTGTTTCAATATTACCATTCATCTCATATCTCATAATTAATCAAAGATAATTTTATCTAGGTTAAATAATTCAAGATTTTGTTAGGTCTTAATATTGCGCTTGTGACATTAAGATGAAATCTATGAATAATGACCATTGCTATTCTGGTTTAGGAAGAGTTTCTCATAATTACCTGACCAATTACTAGTAATTCATATTTATAAGAATACATGTACTTCTCATTTTTTTCATATACATTCAATATGAACACCAATAAGAGTTGATTAACCACCACTGTATTTTAAAATAATATAGTCATATTTGTTACAATGATGTTGGGATCAACCTCTAGGATGTTTAGTAGTTTTTAGGAATACCTCTTATTGGGGGATATATGATGAATTCCTTCATATTTCAGACATTTGAATGACCCCAAGAAAACAAAATCCTTAATAAGGGATTTGATTTACATTATGAACGACATGTTTAGGAGATTTATGATCTTACAATATATTGTCACATCAATGACAAGATCAAAATCATTTTTATCATAGATGGACTCAACTAACTACTATAAACAGTCACTGATGTCCTTCATGAAGATTTTGAGATCGCATAGCCCCTATTGGTTGATTATAGATGCAGGAGAACACACCTCATGGGGCTGCCATATGAGACTAGTGGTATACTAGTGACTTATACCATTGGTATTTTTAACCATATTTTCGAATGAATGGATTTTTCTAGGAGGAGAAGCATTCCTATTATTTTGAGTAAGTACATTGATGATTATATATTGATTTAAAGAGTGAAAAATTCATAATCTAAATTGGATGAATCATTCCTATCCTTATCATCTCCTTGGTCATTTTTAAAAATGAATTATCCCCTATAATAATTACGGCTCATTAGAATTTTAATTTCTCTATATAACATAAAATTTCATGTTTTACAAATACCATAAAATTTTTTATATTCCTTATGAATCACTCCATCCCTGAATATTGAAAGATTCATTCATTGAGGCGATGTCATGATTTCTGTATAAGGTTACAGTTATGTTGATTCGGAATGATGATTTCAACTTTTTACCCAATAATCCACCTAGAATTGTTTTATTGGTAATGGATGTGGCTCCTAATCCATGTGATTATATAGAATGTATCTCTAGGATGGGTTTCTTGTAGCTCATATGGATGATCTAATCATTTGAAATCCATATACCCCTTAAAGATTTACTCACTATTCCTATTGTATACAGATAGTTTGACATCATTAATTATATAGTGTGTCAAGAGAATGGAATCCTGAGCTCATTCCCTAATTTTATGTTATGATGGAATAAATGATTAGAAATTATGAAATCATTCTTCAAACTACTGATTCCCCATATATTCTCATCTTATGTCTCTTATAACGATTCTATTGAATATTAATCGAGATGTATATAGAATTATCTTATCCATCTAGAGGAAAGACCTATTTTCCCTCCATCACCTTATCTATGGATAAAATGAAGATGATTATGGAATTTTTGAGCCTTCAGTGAATCACTCTTATCATAGTGGTGAACATCCCATTAGAAATACATGGATTGTTAAAGAAGGTGGCAATTCAGTTCCAAAAATAGTTGATGTACCATTTGGTGGAGAAATTCTTATGAAGCATTCCATTTCCTCCTCATCATCTAGGATCATCCCTCCTTTAAAAGACATTATACCATGAGGAATAATCTGGTATCAAATACACCCCTAATTATGAATACACACTTGGATAACATTCATGCCTAATAAAAACATCATCTACATCTCTTTAATGAGTTACGAGTTAGTGTATTTGAATGCTGGTAATTGAATGATACCATGCTACAAAATTTCATGAATTGAAAACATTTGGATAGAAATTAAGGAGATATTCATGGTTTTCATAATAAAAATACTTTTGATGAATAAAAATTAGAATATTTTTTGGTGCATGAATGTGGACATTAAATGCTCTCTTAGCTGCATTTCCATATAGATTACTTGAGTTCATAGAAAAAAGAATATTAAATGACATAAATATCACATGGTTCCATTTTTAAAATTCATCATACTTATTAGATATTACTCAGAAATGATTTTAAATGTTACATTTAATAATCGAGACTCTTTGTTCTTAGGTGGAACACTATAAAATGGATTTGAGTACACTTGATCACTCAATTGGAACCTCTCACCAAACACTAGAAGATGTAACAAACTAATATGATCGTATTTTATTATATCTAGATATGAAAATTATATTTTCTATTCTTTTGGATGGAATCATGGAGATACAATAGAATATAGAGATTAATCCATTCAATTCAAATTATCAATGAACACATATTTCAGTATGTACATGTTGTTCTCATGATTACTTTAATTCATGATTTTCATTGACATGTTATTAATACGATATCAAATGGATCATTGATGATACCCATACATTATACAATACATAGTAAACAAAAAATCCCTAACCTTTCCACTTAAGTCATAATATTATTTTCTATATTATTTATCATGTATGTCTACTGACATGAGATTCCTCCTTAACATATCTGCACTATTTATCCTAGGATCATCTAATCTGCAAGGATCATTAGGGAAATATATGCTGAAGGTAAGTTTAACTTATATCTTACTAATTAATTGGTCATTAAGATTAATAATTTCTTTATAGGGTAAAATATTAATCCCTATAAAAATTGTATATTTTTTTATTTCCCTAAATTTTACCTATGTTTTATATGGGGAAATAGTATTTGGTGTGGACTTGTTTTTTTCACATCATTCAGTCACAACTTTTCAGCCTAAAAAATATTTATTGATTTTTAAATAATATTTTCTCAATATTTAATGGAGAAAAAATTGTTTATGTTCAGAAAGTATGGACATGAGTTTTCCCTTAGGATCCCATTTCTGGATTGTTTCTTAATAAGAATTATTTCCCTTCAATTGGATGTTTTATAGTCTTGCAAACTAGACTGTTTTTTATCGAGAGTTTTTATCTTAGAACTTATATCAATGTTTTCTAGGGTATTTAACCTTGAACCATATACTATTGTAGATTAGAGTCTTCATGCATTGACCATCTACATCAATAGTTTTCTATGTTACCTTTCAGATGATCTATTACATCATTTTATGGAGATTTTTCTCAAACAATCAGTTGATGAAGTTTTGTATATTTTACCATGATTCATATGTTCTTGTAGTTTATGGGATTTTAGTTTAGACAATCCATTGATTTTAGTGATGTATGTGCACTGATACATAGTTTGAGAACCCTATATCCTTGATGGGATTGCAATGGATGAGTGTCCATGATGGGTTCTTACACACTTAATTCTTTATTGATTGTGTGATGAATGATTGTTCATGATGGATTATGGCACTATCTATTCTTGTAAAAAATTATGGATGAATGTTCATGATCTGTTGCTGAATCCTGAAACCTTAACATAATGGGTATTGGTGGATGATAAAATATATTGTATACATAGTCCCCTTGAATAGTTGGAATATGGGTTGTGAAAATAATAACCAAAATAATTGATACAATTAATTTGTAATGGGGAATAAATGAAGGGGATTTCTATAAAATACAATAAAGTAATGAGTTCCTCCGATGTGTAGTTGGGGATCACTAGCATTGGATATCATTTCCTGTAAGGGAGAGAATCCTCTTGTTGGTGGTACATAGTTCCTTTTATATGATTTAATAGGGGTTACATGCCTGGAAAAGTTGAATGGTAACCACTCATTTTCAATGGCTGTGGAAAAATTTTAAGATTCGAACATATGGAAAATGATGTTGGTTATAGTGGAATGATATATCCAATTACAGTCCCTACATCCTTTATATCATGGTTCTTATGAATTTCCCTTACACCATGTGTTTTTGATTCATGTGGTGAGGGTAATAAAAACCTTTGTAAATGGAATATCACAATCATGATTTGAAAGAGGGTACAACATAAGGTGACACAACATCGAAGATATTGAATCCTAATGAATTGTATGGTTTGAGTATTTTTAATAGTGTTTAGGGAATATCTAATTTAATTAAGGTTGGATACCTGTTGGTACAAGTCAACCATTGATATTGACATAATCCCATATTTCTTACGACTATGAAAATAACTACTAGATTTAACTGTGGCTTATACATTGGGACCAAACATCCTTTATGAACAAGCTCGTTTAAAGTTTTTCTATTCTATAGATAATTATAGATATATTTTTCTAGAGTATCTAATGTGTGTTTCTAATTGTAAATAGGTTTGTATGATTGACATGTAAGGTCATTGTCAGTGGGGATCCAAGAGAAGGATACCAATTCAGTGAATTGGATATATTATCTCAAAAATCAAATACATAATGGTATATTATAGACAATATAACATTGAAAATTGTTAAAGAACACTAATTTTTTTTCACCTCCTAGTGAACATGTTATCATATGGAGTATATGTATTAATCAACACTCTATCATCATTCTAGGATATACTGGTCCAGTAAGTAGATATCAAATTTCACAAGGGATGCTAGACAAACCCCACGAACATTATGACATGTTTATATACACTATAATTTTATCATAAACTCTATATATGAAGGGGTTTACATGTATTGACGTGTATTATTAAGACCACCTTTTTTTGATTTCAACCATAAATTTAGTAAATCTATTTAACTACAAGTATAGGGTCTGGAGACAAGGACCATCAAAGGATAATGTTTTAATTCATACAAATTTGACCCAAGTGGATTTAGTTTAAGGCCCCAACACATGTTGAACTCATATCAGGTGATTGATGAAAAATATCATAATTAGGACAACTATGGTTACGAGAAACCCAACATAATTTTTATAGGTATATGAGAATGTATCAAATCGTGGATCACATTTCTCTGGTCATGAGTAATAATAAGGAAAATCATGAAAAAAATGATTGTTGATCACTCTAATCTAACAAGCTCCACTATGATGATTTAAGGTCTCATAAGGATATTAAGGCCTTTCCTACATGGAAAATATGATCTTGTTGGTCAGATTAACACCCTTATAAATATCCACCTATTATATTGTCAAATATATAGATATTATCATCTTTGTAGTGGTCATGAATGGTTTGTGGATGTCCAAGGAACCTATGACATAAACTATGATTTGTGGGATGAGTTTCTTATTATATTAAGAAATAATAACATATTTTGTTTGACCAAGTCAAACCCTTTTGGTTTTTTGTTATGAAATGATGACTGGTTGTGTTATTCACATTTCAATGTTATGTAGTGGGGACATATCTATCATGTATTTTAAAGTCATGAGACAATGAGGATTTCCTTGATGTTTAATGTCATGTGGTAAGGATGTAGGGAAAATTCTATAATCATTAACGATATCCTTTAAGACACATCTCATTGGAAGGGGATATTTAGAAGTTGAAGCACCTTTTATCTATGCACATTCTTGTTGATGGGTAGCCATATTTTAGACCCCTTCGATAAAAAATTTAACTCAGGAATTAGAATTCTCTATATAGATATGAATCAAATATAGATAGAACATGTCTGCGTTGATTATAACTAATTAAATATATTTAAAAATTTTTTTTACGTCTAGTCTTTCAGATGATTCCTTATACATATTATAAGTTATGGAATCGTGCAATAAATTTCTCCTTTAATAATATCCCTCTATATAGATCTAAATCGTAATCACGGTTGAGGGGTATTCAATTTTCTAACTCTTAGGGAGTACCAAAAAAATTGAAAGATAAGGGGAGACCAATATAAATTTTCCACAAAAATAGGTATAGATAATTTTGATACTCTATTATGGTATGGAGGAGAACAATTCCCCCATATCACATATCCAGGGGTTGGATGTCCTGATATAGACAATTTATATCTTACTGGATAGACTATATGACATGAAATTTATTTTCATGTGACTACAACATTGTCCTGATTTCTAACATTATAACACTATGATGTATCACTGAGATTAATTAATAATATAGATTGTTTGGGTCTTCATAGATGTTATATTCCCTGAATTGGAAGGGTAAAAAATATGATGTCATAATCTTACATTGACATTTGGTATGATGAAAATAGGTGTAACATTACTAACATCATAATAAACATGAATATATGGGTTATGAAATGTGTAAATATTATCCAATGAATATTAAATTTAACATGAGTTGGAATGTGGGGGGTATATTTCAACAATTTGTGATGGTAGAATAACATATTCAATGCATTAATACCAATAAATCATAAGTTTAAGTGGGTCCACTCTTAATGGGACAAAAACATAGTATTGTAAAAATTTTGGACAGATATTATTTATATAGATAATACTAGAGGGGTCCATTTGGTTCAGTCAGTCAATTTTACCAGTTTTTCTACAAGGAAGAACTAGGAGCAAGGGATCCTATTGACCATGGGTTCCAAGAGGAGAAAATAAACACAACTAATTAGTTTCTATCAACACATATATCGATGGTATGAAGTTAGTTCATATAGAATACAATAATAATGATGATTTTGAGAACCCTAAAGGCTACAATGAAATACATTGATCACATTTTGAGGTGGAGTGAAAAATCATGTGATTCTAAACTACAAATTCATTGGAATTAATGATATATTCAATGTGAGGACCCATCATCTGGTAGTTTAAAGTCACGAGACTATGATGTTTCATCGATGGGATATAATTCTATGATATTATAATCAAAACATATCCCAAAATATTTTAATAATGTCATATATAGGTTTATTTTTATAAAATACCTTGCAGAGGTCTAGCCCATATTCATGGGAAGGATAATTTTTTATCCTTTGAAATTTTTTATACCCACGAGTTAAGATCAATGTGTAACTAACTATTCTATGATAGTAGAAATCAAGCAACATGTAGTTCATGAGTTTATGGGTGGTGAGAGATGAATACAATGTGTAGTAGTCCTCTAGGGAAGAGGCCACACGAATATTTAGTTTTATATCTTGTAAGAGATGGTAACCATACAGTTTTACATCGTAGAGAAAATACGTTTGGTGTTAATTGTATGATGATGAATACAAGACCATTATAACATTTATGTGAACATATATGTCATGATCATGTGGGGAATCCCTCATAAAATTTAATCCCATGTGATCTTTTCATTTATTGAGAATCTATAAATGGAAAGTATTTGTTAACAACAAAGGCAATTAAGAGGATGTAAAACAGAATTTTTATCATGTGTTGGTTGGTCATATATGAATAGGATATTTTAATTTATATGAGTCATTAGAAGATTATAATCAATGAACAAGAAGTTCTTGAATATAAAATCCTTTATGTACATCTGACCCATATGTATAGGGGTTTTATTCTATTTATATAGAGAATGGACCTATCCTTTGATATTTTTTGCATTAGTATGTATTTTTTTGATGGTATTAATAAATCCATAAGTTGTTCTTGGATGAAAACAGTACATACTGGTCGAACCCATATGTATAGGTTGTAATGTTTTACATTAATATTGTGGCTAAATCTATGATTTTATATCTATAAATCCTTACATATCATGTGATGGAAGGAATCAATAAAATCATAGATTTGTAATAGAAAACTCTCATTGCATGTCAAATCCATATGCATATGGGGGATTTTGTTCCCATTTATATTGTGGATGGACCATATATTTGAGATATAAACATCACTATGTATCTTAATCTGGTAGTAATAAATCCACATGTAGATCATAAATGGAAAAAATACCCATTTAATTTCTAACCATGCATGAGGGGAATGGCTTCCTATTATATTGTGAGTGGGTTAAGGAATTAATATATGGTACATATTATGTATATTATGATTGAAATAATCAATGAACACATAAGTTGTAAATGGAAATATTACCCAAGTTGATCGGACTCAAACATGAGGATGGCGATACATCATTATTATTTTCCTCATATTATGTTCATGAAAAGATAACCATCAATGATGTAAGTCACTCCTTCTTGTTTTATTTCATGTGTTAAGGACATCTTACATGAAGTATACATCATGAGATATGGATATCATTCATAAATTCTAACATCATATGACATAGATGAGATAATCTATTTATTTTAAAGACAAGATTGAAGACACGGGATTCTATGATGTTTAAAATAATTCTACCATGACATTGGATAATATTGAGTTTAATGTATTTATTTTTGATATTATGATGCTCTAATTTTAAATGTTGTTTTTATTAGACATTGGATTCCATTTTTTTAGAGTCTTAATTCCATGAAATAACAGACTATATAATTTAAAGTGTTTATTCCTTGATAGGGTCATCAATGTAGTTTGGTGTCCTTCATCTAGGAGATGATGTTTCTGACTGAATCATTGAAACAAACATTTTTAGAAACTATACATCAATTGAGATGTATCAATATTCATATTTTTTTTTCAAATAAATATGCTCAATTAGAAAAGACCATATATATGTTTTATGGATATTCCCACAAATTTTCTATAATTGTAATTTTTTTTCTAGGAGTTAATAAGTTTATAAGATCCAACACTAGTTATCCTTAATATAATGAGTGGAGGCTAACCATTATATTGAAGGCACGCTAAATATACTTTTGATGAACTTTTATGTTTTTCAATGCACACATTCTTTTGTTATCATGTTATTCTAAGACATATATCAAAGTTTTCAATTGATCAACATCAATGGGTTTTCCACATATAATTATAGAATGAAATAAAAAGTAAAATTCAATGGAAAAAACTAATTCAATTCCATAAAATACTAAATATAGAGTCACTTGTGTAGTAGTGTATGTGGTTGTATAGTAGTCCCATAAATCATGGATGACCTTTTATAAACATGATTTATTATCAATATATTCAATTTTAGGGAGTATTGTTTTATGATTATTATTTAGGGTCTCAATATTCCAATTTAATAATACATTATAGTGGGTTAAATGATTGGATTTGAAGTTTTAAACCTTCTAGAATTTCGAAAATTCAGTAGAATAAATATTGGTGTCATTTTCTATGAAATATCATGTGAGGTACATTGAATCTAGTGATGTTATTTGATTTTATAATTTTATTGATGTTATTCATCCTAAATGTTTAGGGGTATTTTATTCTCCCATTTTGAAAGGATTTTATTAGTGGAAGAGATGTAATCAAACATATTAGTTGTGGTTGGTGTATATAAACCAACAATATCCATACCCTATAACACTAATGCTTGAATATTTATATATATGGAATCACTTTGGTGGTTGGGGTATATACATTTTATGAATTTGGAACTCATGAAATATCATGGTGAATTTTACAAGGTCCAATATCATTATTTTATAGAAGTATCCAAGGCTTATAATTTTGTTGGAGAGTATGATAACAGACTAGAAGAACCTATAAGATCCTACATGGATTTATTCCATGATGATGGAAAATTTTCATTCTGTTATGAATATGAGGTGTAATACATCATTGAAATGTTTTCAGGGGGTTTTTTACTCATTTCATCCATCCTGAAGGTTAAAGATCACTATTATGCCTCATGTCTCTTAACCGTTTTATCTATCTTTTGAGTGGGTCCCAATTTGGAGGTAATCAACTATTGCTTATATAAATCCATAGGTTGACATCAATTAATCATGATAGAGGAATAATTAACATTATCGAATTATACCTATTTCATAGATAAATACTAATGAGGAAATCCTTGTATTCATGATACGTGAAACCACATCATCCTTACTTGGGTCACCCAAAAATGTTGCTGCATTATCTAATGTTTTAGAATAATAATATTTTTCTCAAGGAACATGATGAAAAGATAGAGAGAAAAGGAATTCACATATTAGTAATATTATAAAACCTATGGGAAGGTATTATTATTCCTCAATGATTCCATACTCACCATTGATTTATTTCATCAATAGATGTGGATCTTATTTTATATTCAAGTAGGATATCTGTAGCTGTAGGGTTTATTCCAAGATGAAAATCAAGAATGGTAATTTTTCATAATTCTAAGTGTAGGATTAGAAATATTAGAGGGATTAGGAATTTTTTTTGTAAAACAATATAATAATTATACCAACCTAATTGAGTTTCATTTTTTTCACCTTCATGGAATAAGGCCTTTGGGAATCACTCCAAGAATTCCATCTCCCATGTGCATGGAGTGTCATTGGTTTAGAAAACATAGTTTCTTTGGAGGATAGATGTCCACTAACATGACTTCTAGGGTACGATGTACTTCCTAGAAACTAGTTAGGGAATTCCTTTCTTATTCCCTCTATGATAATAACATGATGTCATATTGTGGTAGAATAACAACCCATCTATCCTGGAAGCTAGTGGACATAGGGCGGTGATGGATGTACTTGGGTGGGTTAATAATAGACACCATTTAGACATCATGATGTTGTGGTTAATGTCTTAAATATTTCAATAGAAATATTAGTGTGTGTAAATGTTTAACAATATGTGAATATGGAGTCTTATTAACTATTATCATCTGATATAGGTAGGAGAGGTTGTTTTCATTAGCAGAATCATTTTTCTGGGTGACCAGAGAACTAAAGAATCACTCAATAGAAGCCACATTTATGATAATAATGTTTCATTATATATAAATAATCAAAGTATTTGGGGGTAGTAGGTAGAATTTTAGACTCTCAATGTCTTCTGGTAAGTAAACATATAATCAGTAGTTGATTCACTTCTTCTTTAATTGGGTGATTGGGAGAGATTTTAAGGCATGGTTAGATATGAATCCCCGAATCAGACATTGGTCCACCTGGATCCTCCTATGTTATTAATATAATTAAGGGGATTTAAATTGTAAGTGTTTCACTAGTTTTTTCTAGAAATACATGTATACCATTATGGAATACGAAAGATGACATTGAAATTCCATAATGTAACTATGAAAGTAGATTTGAGAGGATTCTTATTCAAATAGTGCTACCAAAACATATTGGATATTGTTTAATGATATATACAGTGTTGAAATAAATTTAAAGATATTACTACTAGTTCATTCAAATTAAAATTTAATATTCATCCAAAAAGGCGTTAATGATATGAGGCATAACATGTTTGTATTAAGTGTCAGCATTCTTCAATCCAAACGTGAATGAACTAATTGAAATGAATCTTCTATGGTGTTATAAAGGAATTTGTTACCTCATATTCATGGGAAATATTTATCCAATTATACCTTGAATACCCATCTAATAAATAAATTTATTATAAGCTAACAATTTAATTGATTTAAAGATATGCGATTGAAAATGAGAAATAATCCCTTATAGAACATAGCTTGTCCGATTATACCATGAATACCCATCAATGCATAAAATGATATTTCCATTCTTTTTCATAGTTGGGATAATGTGTTCAATCCATTTTAAGAACTTGATATATGTAAAGGGCTTATCATATAATAATATTATATCATAGTTATTTAATATTCATCGCATTACAAAATTACATACATGTGGACCATAATATTTTAGTGAATTTTGAATCTTAGAAAACAATATTTCATCTTACTGATAGATCTTAATTATATCATATAATGATATTCCACTTTACATATCCAACTTAAAACTATTCTATATAACCTATGTAATGAAAAAATAGGAATTGTTGAGATCAGATGCTTAATAAGGGTAAATGAATGAGATACATATGAAAAACATGGGAATAAGTGTTTGCGAACATGTGAATCCCAATTAAATATCATAAAATACATATCAATGATAATAAATATGATTCATCGAATTAATATTGTCATTTCATAATGCATTAATGATAAAATTATATAGGAATAAGGAATGGAATTGTTGAATACACCTAAACATATATTATGATTTTCATATTAGTAAATTTTTAATATCATGGATATCTTAGTTAAATGGGTTCTCATTCAAAAATAACATAATAGTTATGTTTTTCTCCCATGGCCTTATTAGTAGAAAAAATTCCATTAGTGAAATGGGTTCACTCCATGTTCTAGAATAGTATTACTAAACTATGTTCAATATTCGTTGCAACCCTTTATTACTGAATTGAGTTCACTCCTCGTTCCACCCCTATATTACTGATCCAAGATCACTCCTCAGTCCAGACATCTAATACAAAACCATGTTCATTCCTCCTTCTAGCTTTCTATTAATTAATTATACTCACTCCTCCTCCTATCTGTATAATACTTAATAGATTCCACTCCTCATTCCATAAATATTGTACGGAATCGAGTTCACTCCTTATTCCTACGCATTCATATTGAACTATGTTCATTCCTCATTCCATAAATGACTATATAATGAGATATAAACATTTACCCAATACATAGGATGTATATATAGGCCCCATACATTACCAAATTAAAAAATACAAATGTGTTCCTTGTGAAATTGAAATAGTTATAATATCATGAACCATAAAACGAGACATGTCTTATAAACATCACATTACACCTCATGAGATGACATGGGAATCAATAACCTTTACTCATTATTAAACCTATGTTAATGTGAAATGTTTCTAAATCATTTGATCATATAATTAACCATTAAATGAAATTATTTTTATAAGGGTTTTGTTATAGTATATCCTATAGAATTAGAACATGTTTCATAATTAAATTGACATCTCAATCATAAATCATTTAGAGAAAGAAAATGTTTGGTTTCAATAGATATTAACATCAGTTTATCATAAAAATAATTTAGGATATCATCATAGATGGTGAATAATTTTTAATGATAACATGGTTTATTTTTTATGTAAATTTAACTTTCTTTATAAATAACATTATAAGACATAAATGATGATTCTGTTCAATAAACTCTTACCACATTGGTAATATTGAATCATAATATCCATGATATAATAAAATTTCATGATTATTAATATATCATTAAATGATGTTGATTAATTATATAACATGTCCAATGAATTATATGAACCTTTTAGAGGGATTTAGAATCATAACATGGAATGTGTCTTAGAGATGAAAGATTTATAAAAGACTATTTTATAGATTTGGTAATTTATTGAACCTTAAATCCCATGAAAGAGAAATAATAAAATAGATATCTAAATACCTAGATATTTTTTTTATAATAATAATATCATAAATTTGTGGTTATTATATACTCAAAATTATTTTTTAGTGGTGAATATAGAATCCATCGTAGAAAAATAAAATTTAGATAACAAAACCCTTACCCAAAGCACTAGATTTCTTCATACACATTCAAAAAATGCATGAAAGATATATTTTTATTATTTATATAACACAAAACTATATTATTATAAATAATACCCTATATGGGTTTATTATGATTATATAATACCTTTTTATTAAAACTTTCATGTTAATGCTTCTTTTTGGGTAATAACCGCTATGTTTTTTAATAAGTTTTTACATTATTTTATTGATACTCTTAATTAGATCATGATTTAAAATTTAAATGAATTTAAAAAATTATATTAACATCATAATGTTTTATTATATATGTATTTATGATAATATATATAAATTAGATATAGGAAATAAAATACACTATTCATGGAGATGGTATGATATACGTATGCATGAACACTACATCCATTTTCATATTATCTTTTTAATGATATAATGTAAATTATATATATATATTATTTTATAATTATTGTGTCACATATATCAAATATTCTTATTCAATAAATCCTTAATACATTTCATGTAAAATGTGAACGAATAACGTGGCTTTGATGAGGCGATAGTCAACACGTCCAAAAAAATGTTATACTATTCCAACAAAATGTAAACCACAGCTATGTTAATTGTATAATAATTATATAAGAATATTATATAATATATTTCATATATATTAGTTATAAATACTAATAATATTATTTTTCCCATCCTTGAGAGGTGGTAATGGTAGAATGAATGGCATCAGTTCGTGAGGATGTAGTCCCCCACACACATGAACGATGATTGTGTATCCTATTTGATGGATGTGTGTGGGTGTGTAGGTCTTAAAGTTCACATAAAAAACATATATCTATTTAGGATACTTTTTATTATTATATATTATTTTAATTATAATAATTTTGTTTTTTTTGATGAGGAAATAGAAAAAAATGTACTTCAATGATGGTTACTTTTTTTCATTTAACACCTTTTTATTAAAAAAATTTGGATTCTTTAGCTAAGTTTATAACCAAATTGAGGCTTATACATTGACATAAAGGAAATAGATAGATTATTTTGGAATGGTTTGGATGATAAAATGGCTTCAGATGTTTGAAGAAGTAAAGGTGGGGGTGCGTTATCTTCTATAATTGTATAGGAGTGGAACTCTAACAAATATTAAAAGGTGAACACTGTTAAGATAAATACAAAAAAAAAATTCAAATAATTTCTATTTTTTATCCCATATAGGATACGGTATAATTATGTCTAGAAAATGATTTTTTATATGTGTTTAGGGTATTTATCCCCATACGTTAGTGTTTATCCACTAAGTGAACTAGTTTTTACCTTAATCGCAGTAATTATGTCTAATTAATTTTAATTATCCTTTTATTCAAAAACTGGTATACTATAAAACAAATTAATAATTATTCTGATTCTAAAAATGGAAAAAATGTTTCCATATTTTTAATACTAAATTGACATAAAATAATTTAAAATTAATATTGTATAAGGGATGTAACAACATGTTTTTTAAAGTAAAATGTTCAATGGTTTGAAATGATTTTATACTTAATTTCGATTTGAAATAGATTCCAATTTCCAAAATTGGATTAATATATATAAAATTTATCTAAATATATTACAAAACCAATATATAATATAATTTATCTATATAATATTTTTATATGAAAAATGATTTTTCAATTATAATTATGTGTTTTCCACAATTCATCAAAAAATGAAAAATATTAGAAAAATAGAAAAAAAACCAAAGTAAATTTTTAAATTACTATATTAAAAAAGAATACTATTTTTACAATTTATAAATGTTTTAAAATTTATTTTTAAAATATGTCCTCCATTAAAAGGTGGTGAAACTATGTTTTAAGAAAATATGTATTTTTATTTATAAAATTGGTTTTATTCTTTTCTTAAACATATAAAGTCTATTTGATGTGTTACAAAGAATTTTATTTAATATATAATATATAAATTTTATTAAAAACATTAATAAAATGTGGTTTGTTTAATAATTTTTAGATAAAATGGGGTTTGTACATAAAAAATACTAATATTGGATGAGGAATTTAATTATTTTTAAATTGTTCATACATTATGGAATAGAAATATAATAATCAAAGGATTCATTTTATACGCATGTGAAAATCATACCATCAAAATTCATTTACTATTATTCGTAACTTACATTCCAATGGATTGGTGTAAACTAGAATATTATTTTAATAACAATATTAATAGTATATTGTAGTTCGGTAAAACGTATCCTTGTGTATATGGAATGATATTGAAAGGACTCACTGTTGTGTGTAACGTATAAAAAACAAGGCATTTCATGTCTATCAGGATAATAAATGTGTCTTTTTTAGTGAAATATATAATTGTTGTTTGATATAATTCAATCCAAACATAGTGCTTCTATATAAAAAATGATATATTCAGTGTCACATGAAATAAAAGATATAAAACATAAATAAATTGGAAAAAAATAATTCATAAAATATATGGTTGTTACATTCTTCCCCCAAAAATAAATATCTACCTAGATATTCATTTGGTTCATCAATTTTTAATGCTTTAAATTTCCATTCATAAAAACAGACATCTTAAAAAATGAATAATATGACATACTTTAAAAATGCTATTTGGAAACATAATGGTTGCCCAATGTAACTCAAAACTTGTTTTCAACACTTGAGAACATAATTGGGAAGTGAAAACCTGGACATGGATTATATTATAATATAATTATATAGTGTTTTTGAGTTCATTTACCATATTAAATTAAGTGATTAGGTGAATTTTAAGGGCCTAAGAACCATGAATTTATGATGATTTTTAACAGTATTGGTTCAAAATCAATGAATGTATTAAGATATATTATTTCCAAAATAATTTCCCTTGTGTTGAGTAATTATCTTTATATATATGAACATAATGAAATATTGATACATGATTTCATTATTTTTCATTTGAACAATATCACTCTTTTTGTGTACCTTTTTTGATTTCTACATTTTATCTTACTCCAAGTGATGAAGGTTAATTATTAATTCTTGAAGTACTAAAAGATCTTGAGTTCCATAAATATAATGATATGTCATTTCATATATCATTATATATCATCATATAAAAATGATTATAATACGTTATCAAATATGAGTAAATATTTTTTTGGAGAGATAATAATTTCATATTGAAAACCTCATTTGACTTTTCACTTAATATTTCTATATATGGTTAACCTTGTAATCATTATGAAATATGAAAATAGAAAAAATAATAATGAAGATAAATAAATTTGTCAAAATCTATTAAAATTTGTTCCCTAATACATGATAAAGCATATATTGGTTTTCACATTCCAAACATGTGAATTACATAATCATATATTCCAATGAAACAAGATAATAACCCAAATTTCCATAAATCATTTTGAAAAACATGCATGTTTTCTTTTCCCAAGGACTATTAGATATATTACCTAAATAAACGTTGTTGTAAATAGAATCCATGATAATATAGACTAATTTTTTATAAAAAATCAACAATCAGTTCCATAATAATTAGTTTTGTCATATTCAATTTATCCATTTCAGTCATATATTAGGCCAAAGAAATCAATATTTTCTCAACCTCAAGAACACATTAATGTTTTCCATCCATTAATAAAAATATCAGCTCTACATTAAATAACATTTATAGTTCATCATCACCATTCAATATATTTTGGAAAATACATAATAGAAAATATATACTTCATGATTTGTATAACCTAATTCATGAACTCAATTATATATAAAATTCAATAATCCAAATTTATTCATAAACCATTACTTTGGATTCATCAAATTATTTTCAAATACACCCTATCTAGAATATGAAATATTAATCATGTCTTAATTTTAGTCAAACAAAATTTAGTAATTCTTCTTATATTTAATGTAAAAATTATTGTTAAATACCTCATACCTTTTAAATTCCACTCACAATCTATTTACCTTTTCTAGAATAAAAACTACTTGTTCCACCATTAGGATTTTCATCATGATATTTCCACTTATGACATTGATTTTCATAATTCCAATGCATTCCACTAATAAAACATTAAATTTTATCTCAGTTCCATCATGTTCCTACTACTGACTATGTCTAAAATATATAGTGTGAGAAACACATATCATAGGATAATGCCACATAATCATTAAAAATTATTAAAATATTTTGAAATTATTACATGTTAATTTAATTTTTAGACAGCATAGGGCTATGCTTTGATACATCTCAAGAGAAATCCATAAAACAATCCTTAGGGATATCTTTTATATTTCTCATCATATTTTATAAAGGATAACTAAGTTGTTCCTTTGATACATTCTTTAAAGACATAGTATAATTGTAAATGGATATTACATGATTTTTATAAATACTCAACACATCAAAAATTACATTTCTTAGAACCACAATAGTTTAGTGTCTTTGTATTCTAGAAGAAAAAAATTATTTTATGGTGAATGATCATTATAATATCCAATTAAGATAATCCATTATAGTGATCCTAATTAAAACCATTATTATTACATGGGGAAATAAAACATGATAATTTGTGAGACCTGATGCTTAGTAAGGGTAAATAAAAGAGATATATAACAATTAGATGAGAATAAGTAAATGATAACATGAGAATCACATTATTTATAATACCACACATATCAGTGATCATATAAATAATTCATGTAATAAATATTTCCTGTTTAAAATAGATTAATGTATAACATATGAAAAATGAATGGGATTGTGGAATACACATGAACATATAACACTATCTCCATAATAGTAGAGTCATAATTTCATGTACATATTAGTTTTATGGGTTCACTTGACAAACCATATTTGTAGTCATGCTTCACTCCAAGGACCATATTACTGGACAATGTCTTTTATAGAATCAATTTCACTCTAGGTTCAACAATATATTACTGAATTGATTCCAGTTCTTTTTAATCCCTAAATTACATAACCAATTTCACTACATGTTCTAATCCCATATATATGAAATGAAGTAACTCCATATTATATACCATTATGATTTAACCATGTTCACTCTCATTCAATCCTTTTATTACAATATACAGTTCGCTACTAATTACATCCTTTTGATACTGAACCAAGTTCAATCATTATTCGAGACCTATCAAAATGATCCGAGTTCACTCTTCATTATAGTCATGGAATATTAAACCATGTTCAATCCCCATTCCATAAATATTTATCTCATGAGATATAAATATTTACCCACAACATTAGTGAGATATTTATTTCCCACCAATCACATAATAAATTAATACATATGTGTTTCATAAGATAAAAAATGTCATCACATCATTCCCAATAATAAGTGATTGGTTTCAAAAATATCATATCATAACCCATGAAATGATCTTTCTATATTAATATTTTAAGCATATTATAACCTATAGAAAAGTGAGATGTTTCGTATTAATTTAATCATATACGTACACAGGAATTGGAATGGGTATCATAAGAATTTTATCATTGTATAAACCATGGAATAGAAATGGGTTTCATAAACAACATGAAAAATTAAACTTATTAAATTGGATGTGAAAATGTGAATGATTTCCATAGATAATATCTATAATAAATCAAAAAATATATTGAAGGATATCATCTTAGATAGATAAAGAATTATAAATATCACTTATATCATTTCATAAGTAAAATTTCATTTCATTATAAATCACATTCAATAAATAAAACATTTTCAATATTAATTTCATTGAGAACAGATTGAAAAATATTAGGGTAAGATTTAATAAAAATTAAAACATTTCTTGAAGAAAATAACCTTTTCTCTTTTTAAAATACAATTAAAATCAAAAAACATTTTGAAAACCATTCTATTGAAAAATATCTTAGAAAATATATAATGGATGTTTTGAAAATCATTTAAAACATCTCATGAACAAAAATTGTTTTCAATAACATTCTTCTATGAAAATATCTTTAAAAATAAAAAAATTTCAGAATATAATGAAAATATTTTTCTTAAAAAAGACTTCTTGTGAACTTGAAATAAATGCTTCATGGATTTGAAAATCGTAATTGCAGAAAAAATAAATACATACTGAACATTCATTTTTCAGTTTCTCATGTTTAGAAAAGCACCTTGATCATAAAATGATAAAAAAAATTATTTTCATAATCCATTTTTTAAAAAGGTAAAACATGGTAAAAATTAATCTTATTGATCATAGGATAATTGCAGAAATTTTTTTGGAAACATTTTTTGGAAGCATTATTTTTAAAGGACACAAGACTCCAACCAAAGAGACAGTTAATTTCATGTTTTCTTAAAAAATGTTATATATTTATAATAACCACCAAATATTAAAAAATGATTACATTTCTAGGATAGATCTTAAATAAATAGAGTATAAATAATTCAATCATATTTCATGAGAAATGGATCAGAATATTTCATCAATATAAGAATAATCATAAATAATCTATGTAAATAATGATATTATAGTAATAAACTCTTACCACAATGTTAAAATTGAATCAAAACCCCCATGAGGAAATAAAATTCAATGAATCATAAAATAACATTAAAAGAGTTATATTCATGATATGTAATATTAAATGGAATTATACAATCTTTTTAGAAATATATAGGTTCCTTACATGGAATGTGTCTTAATGGAAAAAAACTAAGATAAAATCACGTTATCAATTTGGTATTTTTTGTACCATAAATTATAGAAAAAGAGATCATAAAATAATTTTTTATGTACTCATAAATTTAAGGAAATAATAATATAATACATTATAATTTAGTATATAAACAAAAAAATGAAAAGGTGGTGATTATTGCATATACCTCACAAAAATAAAAGTGACGTGAGAAAACCCTTACCATTAGTATTTAACTACATTTCACACAAACATTATGTGTTATAAATATTAGTATATTATAAATCTAAAAAATGAAAATATGTTTATATATCATACCATATGTGTTTTTATTATTACTTTATATTACCTTTTTATTAATTATTTCATGTTAATGTTTGTTTTGGTCCATACCAACTTTTTTTTTTCATATATGTCATGACTTTTTATTCTTGATACTCTTACAAAGACCTTTTTTTAAATATTTAAAAAATTTAGAAAATTGTAGAAATATAATATATATTCATTATATAATTATATATAATAATATGTAAAATATTAAAAAATATTAAATGAAATACACCATTGATGGAGACAAAATGACGTACGTTCGAACAAACATTGCTTCTAATTTCTGGTCAAATCATTAAACAAATAATTTAAATGATATATATATATATATATTTAATCATTCTAGTAGATTATTATTTTATAAATATCACATATTTCTATTATACCCATTTAAAAAAATCAATGTAAGGAGTGAACGAATCACATTGTAATGACGAGGTTGCAGCCCACACATTCAGAAACAAAGATTTCATTTTAAAAAAATGGAAAAGATGAATTTTTATGTTTTATAATAATAAAAGAAGATTTTATATATAATATATTTAATATTAGATTATAAATTCCATCATTATTACCATCCATGTTTGGATTTTATAGAAGAATGAATGACATCAATTTGAGAGGTGGTAGTCTGATGTAAATATGAATGATGATTAGGTATCCCATTTGGTGGTAGTTTAGGTGACTATAATTCAAAATAATAACTCAATTATATGAAATTATATTTTGTTTAATGAGGATATTATATTAGAATAGAATAATAATAATCGAGTGGTTTGGAGATGGAAACAAAATAAAAATGCATGTTCATGAACGTTGCATCTTCGTTGGGTATATTATTTTGTTTAGCAGCAAAATTATACCTTGAATGGATTTCATCCAAAATACGGGATTCAAATTTGAGAGGAGGGAATTTTGGATCTTATTTGCTTTAGGTTTATAGATTCAAATGGTCATGAGTTCTATAAAAGTGTGTGTGTGGGGGGGGGGGGGGGTTATTACCCTTTTTAGTGGACGAAGAGAGGGATTTTGGTAACTATAAGAAGGTAAAACTATTAAGATGTCTCCCTTAAGTCATGTTCCAAAAATAAGTTTTCATATTTGAAACATCAATGGTACAGTCAAACTATGTCTATTAAATATAATTGGGATATTTTCCTTGTGTATTTGTACTTTTACGGTATCATTTAACCTCTATGTAAACTCATTTACCTTCATCAATGTAGATAATTTTAGTTAATATAAATATTTTTTTTCCAAAAAACTATTTTTACTATATAAAAATTATAAATCATTATGATCACAAATATTGAACAATATTTTCCCAATTCTAAACATATAACTGGATAAAAATAATTTAAAATTAATCCCACATAAGGAATTTAATAACTAGATTTTAAGGTAAAAATATTCAGTGGTTTGAAATGTTTTTTATCCAATTTCAATGTGAAAGTGATTCAAGTTGCCAAAATTTTATTAATATATGTAAAAGTTTCGTAAATATAATTTAAAATCAATATTTAAAAAAAATTACTCTACAATAACAAATTTGATGAAAAATCTTTTTTCAATTATAATTTTATGAATTCTCTATTTATCAAAAAAAACATTATAGAAAAATAACAAAAAATCACCTCAAGTAAATTATGATATTCCACATTAAAAAATGACGTTTTCTAAAATTATTAAACTGTAATAAATTGAATTTCAAATTTTTGTTCCATTAAAAGGTGGTAAAATAATTTACAAAAAATATGATTTTTATTAAAAATATTGGATTGATTCTAATAGTAGATCCTTCATATATATTGGATGAGTGTCAATGAATTTTGTTGAATATATAATACATTATTTTTAAAAAAAATATCAAAATTGTTTTGTATATTTTTTTGGGATGAAATTCTGTTTGTACATACAATAGTTTCTTTACTAGAAAATAATATAATGAGTTTCAAATAGATATTGATTTCTATTCAAACTTATTGATAACCAAATGATTAATTTTACATAAACATGTAAATATTATGTTCAAAAAAATTATAATATTATTCATAAATTCCATTCCAATGGAATAGTGATAAGTACAATAATATTTTTTAAAAATATTGATAATATTATGTAGTTTAGTAAAACTAAGTCATGCGTGTAACACATGCTATCGAAGGAACTAGATATTATGTGTAATAAAATCCAGACACAGGTTTGTATTTATCACAATATAATATAAGTTATTCATATAGTGAATGATTTACATGGTGTTTTATATATTTATATTTAAACATAGATCCTTTATATAACAAAAACTATATTCAGTGTTACATGAAATGAATAATTAAAAATGATAAAAATAATAAAAAATAATAATTCACAAAATATTCGGGTGTTGGAATCAATATCCCAGAAAATGTTGTATATGATTAATTTGATAAATTATTCTTCTATGTTAGTATAATCAAAGAGGTGAATCCTCTTGGATACTTGCATTAGACATCAATGGTCATAGGGTATTCCTAGGTTGTGTGTGGCTTTATTGGGTTTCAACCGTAAAATTTTAATATTATTTAAAGAGAAAATACATCAAAGATTCGTTAAAAATGAAATATAAAAATTCTTCTTTAATAGAGGAATATAGGCACTAATCAGTGTAGGCAAAAAGTCTTACTCTATTCCCATTTTTACCAATTGGATTTCAACGATGTTAGTGAAGAATCCTTGATCAAATATGGGAGGGGAAATCCTAAAATCATCCTATTTTTATTCCACATATGATTTAATAGATCAATTCTTAGAAGTAGTGGTTAATATGGAAGAATATCAATCATTATAAAGTTGATATAATCTATGGGATTAATCAATGTCATAATAAACTACCAGAGTGGTCTCATAGTAATTATGTGCATGATTATATTCATTATGTTTACACTAGTGGTAGGAGGATCTTGGACATTTTGTGTTTTAGATAATGACTTTGGAGAATCATTAATATTTTTTTATTACATGAGTAAATGAACATATTTCGATAGAGAGTTAGCTTGATCCCCTACTGATGAATCCATTTTATTTGATGCAGCTACCTTCAATTGGAGAAGAGGTAATAATTTTTTCATTATATGGTAGCTAAATTTTATTATTTATCCCCTATCAATCATATTTATTTGTAGAACATTATTAGTATCTATAATTTTATATGTATCTTTAGGGTTTCTCATCAAGAAAATGGGTAATGAATCTTACATATAATCATCCACTATTTATTGATTTTCTTCGTTCTTACTGAAACATGTCTGAACATATTTAGATTCAAAAAACTATAATGGGGTATTGTCACTTGTAATATTCTGACCTTTCATGTCTAGGTGGTTATTATTATATTGATGAAATTTTAATGATACCATTGTATGTCTTTGATTTCATGTAATTGCAAGTAGGACATCATATATTGTGTCTTGATGGATAACTATAAACTCAACATTAAATGTGATATCCCAAAAAGGTACATTAATATGTTCTTCATAGGAGAAATTTGAACTCTATTATATTACCCTTGAATGTCTAGTTAGATAGATATTAATCCCTCTCAGCATATCCAAAATTCTAGAGGTTCCGAATAGGGATGAGGTTAATAGCTAAACAATTTTCAACGTGATCACTGTGGATATTGATGTTATGGGTCTTTCATAAAACATACTTTTGTATGATACATCCATATATTAGTTCTTCATGATCATGTTTCATGGATGAGATAGTGATATAAAAATATAATCGTATCATTTGAACACAAAAAACCTCAGTGCTAATGACTTCTATATCAAAATCCTCGGGGATCTAGAGGCATTACATGAAAGGATTTATGAGTAATTTTGAAAGATAGAGATCTTCCAGGATTGATATTTTGGCTAGTAAAAACAATAAAAATTATAAAATTTCATATATATTTCATCATGAGATAGTTGATTCCCGTGTAGGGGTTTCTACATATTTTTGTTCTCAAGAGTAACAGTATATGAGGTGGATGGACCTGGTTCATGACTGCTGTTAAAGGGAGAATCTGTTTTCAGTGGTTTGGGTCACTCTAATATTCCAAATTATAAAGACTAATCAGATAATTTCACCCACTCCAGATGGTTTTGTGATAGGATTTTCCTTATATGACATTTTTAGAGATGTGAGTACTCTACATATTTTATGTTGAGACTACAAAAGTGCTCAACCACAAGTATTGTCTATATATATTTCTTCCATATGGGGGTGATTGAATTATTGGATTCGATCACACTCATGTCATCCCATGTATCTACATATTCTATATCATTGGCCTCTATCTCTACTATTATGTACTTGGAACTCATACTCGAAGGTGTATTCCTCATCGAACTAGGAATCTATTATGTCGACTATATTAATGTGATAGAAAATGATCTCTCCATTTGACGAGGAATATATTTAGTGGGTAAAATTCTCATTCAACATATGTTGATGGAAATAAATATGTGTCATTATTCGATTTTTTAAGATCTTGATATGACTCTTTCCATTGTGTAATATCTTATGTCTAGTGATTACCGATATCTCAATAAGGTGTACTGAATTACACCCACTAGGTATTGCGATCCTTGTTGTTTTTAAAAGATATTCTACTAGGATTGAATGATCTCAGTCAGCTGTATTTGAGTCATCCAGTTAACAAAATTCGATCCATTCCTAGTAAGAAATTCATTCATATAAACTTCTATATATTTGGTAGTGATAGTTACACATGTCACATGTGGTGGGGAATTCTCTAATTTCTATGGGTCGAAATCAACTATGCATTGGAGGAATATTTTGAAGAAAAAATTATCGTAGATGGTGCGACCCATCCATATATATAAATTTTAGTATTTAGGGAAAACCATGATATTGAACTTAATTGGTTTCTTGGGATCTAAAAGCTTGAATATATTATTTTTAATAGATTTATGAAAATAACTAGGGACAATTCCATATCTATAGAACATTATTTATTTATACATTCTTAAAATCATGAATAGAGTTGATCTCTTTTTTTAATTTGGTAAAGGAATAATTTTTTATTGATACAACTTTATGGGAAGTAATTAATGATTTGTGGATGTGCTAGGTTTTTAAAAGGAAACTACAAATGGTTTGAGGGAAACATCTTCCATATCTACAGTTGTTGGACGTTTCCATATACGTAGGGCATTAATTGAGATCTAATATATAACTGTTGAATACAATCTTATTGGGGTTGGGAAATTTATAAAAATTAATAGAATTAACATGGATATTCCCATGAGATCAAAAAAAGGGGGAATTCACAATCATACTCAAATTCTTCACAAATATAAACTGGTTTCTCAGAACCAGAGCTAGCCTGATGTTCAAATTCATCTCTGGAAGTTTTATCATCTCTATCCTAATGTATGGGAGGAATAATATTCCCATAATTTTTAAGATTATACCCAATGGTAATGGTAACCCCAATGGTTATCCTTTTAGCTATTTGATATTATATGTCTTATTCTCATACTATTGCTAACATTACTCCATGGAATGAATTTCAAATCCTCTTGTTGGTGAGTGGGATGTATCCACACCTACCCAATTATCCTTTATTGTGTTCCATAATAGAAGTGGAAATGCATCATTTATAAGTTCCAGGTTTTGGATCCTTCTATTATTTCATGTATATATATTCTTGGGGGTGTATTTAGATATCCTACCTCTCGAGGTATGATATCTTCAATTCATTACTGTATGTTTATATCCTGGTTTAAATCATATTATTTTTTGATAGTGAAAAATTTCATTTATTATTACCGGGAAATTGAATGTATTTAATTACTCTCAATGGTATAGGGTGATTTTAAACAATGTGTAAATCATTTGTGGGTTGAATCGGGTTCACTTATCTAACCCGTATCCTTATTGTAATATTTTATATACCATTTTTTAGGTTCTTATTTATATTTTAATTTGTTCTTCATGTTTTTAAAGTGACTAGTCGACTTAATTATGTTTCCAGTTGTTCTTTCCAATCATGACATATGTAGTAAAACATTTTATCATGATTGGAGAAACTGATGGGTTGTTAGTGTTCAATATTTACTCCAAGACCCTCTTGGTGTGTGATAAACCTAGTGGTGGTGATTGGGAGGAAAAATCAACCTGCCCAATAGGCTATGTTTGGGTTTAGATTAGTATGTTATTTCCTAGATCTTCTATGTGTTTCATAACATAAGGGTGGATGTGGTGGAATCAATTACCATAACCCTATTGTATGGGTTCTCTCCAAGATGATTTCATTTCTAGCTTCTATTGTAATGGATTTTTTTCCTAATTATGATCAAGTATGAGTAAGTTTTGGTGGCTATTTATTATGATATTCATTTTATACTAGAAGCATTTGAGTATTCCACAATATTTTCTTCCATGTCTGAAATGCATTCCAATTTTTTTTCATGGGCTCTTCCTACAAGTCTTTTAAAAAACATAACCCTCTATTTTCAATGTCTCTACACCTTTAATGTAGTGGAGTCTCAATTTATTTAACGAATTTAATATGTGTTAACCAATCCCATAATTTATACTATTTTTATGACATTACATGATTTTGTATCTAGTTAGTTATCCTAGTATAGGGTTGATGTGAATTGTTAGGCTATATACATTCACCATCCAAGGATATATATTTTTATAAGGAATTGGTGATCAGTTTCTATAGACATGTGACACAATGGTGAGGTTCATGTTGTGGATTTTCATTTTTATTTTCTAGTTGTTGTTCCTAGTATATAGAGATATAGGCTAAGTCAATTTGGAAATATTTTATTTGATTTGTCTAATGATTTACCCTATTTCCTAGATCGGGGAGGGGTATGTCCTATAAATTCTGATGAGTCACCCATGTGTTTTGTAAATGGTAAGGCATTCTCCTTCTCTATCTCTTCTAGGATCTCATAGTACAATGTTAAAATTGGATATAACATTATTTTGATGTAACTTCCATATATCTCTCTTAATATAACCATGTTAGACACTTATTCATATTTATATGACCCCATCTAGTCATAACATAATGGATTCTTCTTTGGGATACCTATTCACCTTGGGAAGGTACTGATAATGGTTAATGGGTCACTATATGAGGTTATCACATGTGTATCAAGTGAATCTCTATACGAAGGTGTCTGAGGTTTGAGAACCTATTTATACAATGGTGTATCTGAAGGGAATGATTTCTTTATCCAATAGATATATCATTGTTGGTAGGTTGAACAGAGTGGATTTAAGAAGAGGATTTACTATTATCCATCTATGAATAGTTCTATGAGGACTATCTCGGCACTAATCCTCTTCTTCTTTTCTATATGATTTTAAATACCCCAGAGGTGTTACAGATATGCATCGTACATCGTCCATGAAATATAAATTGAGAAGATCAGTGATATGATCATCATTATGCCTTGTTGAAAGAATATATAGACTAACTTATTAGGGTTGAGTAGGTATATCAATCTGTTGCATTAATTTTAATGGAAGATTCTTATAAACATTCAGTTTTGTAGGGACATGGGCTCATGAATGAAGAACTATTATAGTAGTCTGGTGAACTTATTTATTATTGGTAGAATTTCAGGTTTCCTATGTGTGGTTACTGAAATATATTGGTCGAGCATGGAATAATAGGGGTAAGCACCCTGTTCAAATATGAACTCCTTGTCTAAATATGATTATGGACCTCTTAAATTGGAGAAGAGATATTAGTATCCTCATTTATGGCTTCTGAAGGATGATGGTGTAGTTTTTCATCGATAAAATAAGGGATATGATCCTAAATTCCCTGAGATTCTTTGGTATTCTGAGAAGCTTTATTTTATATGGTATAACCCTTATTTAGGGTGGTTTTCATATTGTACAAATAAACCTTAGTCAAAGAGGGGATATGAGCCTTCTCTTAATCCATGGGATTATACCTCTTGTCTTCTTTGATATGAATTAAAATCTATCATTGAGGAATGTGAAAAACTAAGAGACTAATCCCTGGTCAAAATTTATATAGGATATGGGCCCAAATTATTTTTATTAATCAATTGGGTTGTTTGACGGGAATGTGTGAATGTCAAAATACATGCCCCAAACAGAGTTGTTGATCCTTGATTTGAATGGTAATATGAGATCCATCCTATACCTTATTATTTATAATAATTTGATTACAATCCTTATAAATGGTAATAAAAATGTGTGCTTTATCCAATGTAGCCACATGTTCATATAGATCATTGTGATGTGCTGCTCTATATATCAAGATAAACATATGTTTGTGTAAAAATATCTATACCAGTTTTAGAATATGTCAGTGGATTTCTTATTCTGTTTCTATAATTTAGTGACAAATCAGTAAGTTTGTGTGGTAAAGTAATCCTTTATAGTTTTTCATCCATTATACTATAGAATATGTTATTTATTTATGCTAGGATATAATCCCATTGTTGTTCTCCTTATACTATTGGAATAGACTGATGAGCTTCATGCATGGGGGAATAGATATGTGGTTCCCCATTTATTACTATTGTAATATTCATGCATAATTGGTATGAGTGATTAGGTATATGGTAATTAACAATATCTAAATCCAAAATAGATTGATGTTCTTAACTAGTGGAATTAGGGATTTCATCCCTATATTGTTTATCCACATCATTCTACACCATGCAACACCTCTGCATTTCTTCATGAGTATGTGGGATGTAAATTTTTGAAATAGTGATCTCAATAGACAATTGATGGGAACTAGCAGTATGATTTCGATTAAAATGGTTGATATGTTTCATCATAATATGCTCTTGGAATAGGATTGAGACACGGTAAAATCCATTATCAGCCTTAACATGAAATGTATGGTGTGGATTACAATGTTCTAGGGATAATTTTCTAATGTGATTAGTTTTGGTAGCATGTGCCACTAGTTTAATTACTACTTTCAAAGAAAGAGACAGACTATTGATCATCAACATTTTGTGACCTCTAAATGTATCTTTAATGGTAAGGATTATACTAGGACAATGTTTTTTATAAACCATTGACTTCACCAACTGATGCTAATATAATCATGTGGGTGTGGTTGTTTTGTATCGAACAATGGTTACTCCCATAGACAATGTGATAGAACATTCTATTGATGAAGACCTAATATCATGTCAAATTTTTTTATAGAAAGTTATATAGTCATAAAGGCAACAAGGAACAAGGTAACCAATTAGTGAAATGTATCAATGTTGAAACATGCTCAATCAGCAATGCCAAGGATATAAATTTTTTCATTCTTGTTATATGGTCAAGGTTTATTCTTATGTGTAATTTTCATGATGCGAATGGAATACTTTATCAAAAAAATAGGGACATTTTTTATTGAATGACTTCACATCGATTGTACCATTTTTTATGTTGGGTCTAAAAAATAAAATGTTCTTACGCATGGTCAACCGATAATTTTCATTATTAGATATATTCATATTGGTTTCATCATTTTAGTTTCCTCAAGATATGCTGTGGTTTCATTCATTTAGGAGAAAATGTAGATCCCAGTGTGACATTGAATTCTAATAAAGAATTGGTGAATTAATGTTTTCCTTTTTATGATGGATTTTTAATTTGAATTCAATCAATAGATCATGATAATTTTATTGATAAAATCAATTATATATCTCAATATCACTTCATGTGTAGTGGATGTAATATAAGGAGAATGAAATTGTATTTATAATATTATATACCAATACCTAATATTTTTTATGTTTTTAATTCATCCTAATAAGGTTTCATCACTATCAAAACATTTATTGCAATGATATGGATCAAAATAAGGGACTATGTTTTCTTGCATCAATAAAAGAAAGTCATCTAGTACTTCTAGTTCCAACTAAAATACTTCTTATTCTCAAGACCTAACCTAGAAACTCCTTATACTCCTAGATACAACCATATGACCTCACATTCCCCTAGTACAAATATTATAAATTCACCATTGACGTTTTTTTGATCTTATGTAAGATGATATTTGATCAACCTCCATGAGATAGTAGGATCTGACATGCCCATGTAACATTTCATGTTTCTTCAACATCCATTGATTATGTATGTCAATCTTCCTTAAATAATTTTAACTATCTAAAACTGATCAGTTTCCTCAACAATGAATTTATACAAATGTAATTATTTCTTATGATTAATGTTAACACATCCTCACTCAAATATATAAAATTGGTATATAACAATTCTTCAATTATATTATTCAAAAATAATATATAAAAAATGTCAATACAATTCTATATACACATCAAGCATGTTTCATGATATTATCAATTTTTCCTCACTTTTTCATTCTTGAATCACCCAATCAACATTCTTCTTCACATTATTTAGTTAATGGATTTCTCAATGTCAACGTTTTTCAATGAATATATCCATGATCATTGTTCTCTTCCTGAAAGCCACTTTATACCACAAGGACTCTCCCCTTTCATGAATGTTCTTTTTAAAATGAACTAGATCTTCATTACAGATTATTAGATGATATATTTCTGAAAATACTTATTGGTGAGTCAATTATTCTTACTCATCATGAGATATAATGTATGTGTACACTATCTTTTAGTATGTCAACCGGATTAGATAAAACAAATTGATACATTTAATGATATCGAACACCTCTAAATGGATTTTTAGAACCAAATACTCAAAAAAAATTAATGTGTTTATAAATATGTTAAAAGGTACATGTGATATTTCTCATCCTTTAGGAATGAAGTAGTTTCATAGAAACCTCTCTAAACAAAAATTTGTTTTGTGGTTCTCAATTTTTCTAGAAATGAAATATTTTTTTTGTCTTCAAACATATATCCTTAGGTTGATTCATATATATTTACAATGAGAAAAACATTTCAATACAATAAAACATATTTCTATTTAATTCTACACCAAGGGCCCCGATTTTTTGGCTATTTCTCATCCCAAATAATAAATATTATCTTTTTGTATCTCTAAATTATGTTATGATGTATTTCATAGAGTCCATTAATATGAAAGTTCACCATAAACCTCATTTTCCTGTGAATATAATTTCATGATCCAATTTTCATGAATCAAGGAACTCATCCACGGTTATTTAATTCATCAAATTTCCCGGGAAACTACCATTGGCATTTGGTTCGATCTTTTTCTTCATATACTCAGATGCATGAAAAGTCTAGTATCTATTAATGATTATTCATGGCCTCAACTATACATAAACCTATTATTATAATCAATATAATATCCTTGGGTCAATAATAAATGGTTCGTCTATATTTTCATATGTGTGGAACACTCTGATGAAGTTTTGGAGTGAATACAATGCCCCATTCAGATCAACTGACTCAGATCAATGTATGTTGATGTCATATATTTTATATGATTTTTTAATGATGAAGGAACAATGTGTGTAGCCATCTACATACCACATCAACCTACCCATACACTGAGGCCAAACTTTTTTAATAATTGTTTTCCACATAGCTCTCAAGATGGTGAAAAGGGAACAACATTTGTAACACCCTTCAAACAATACTATAGGAATAAACCTAGAGGTCTTCAAATACAAATTGTTCACTTTCTAGACACAATATTTGTGGGCCTTTTACATGGGCCTACCCACACCTCAACCTTCAGGAGGGATTCAGGGAGTGATCCCCCAATGTGTTTGAGGTCCCCATCCCACACGTGTGGTGTTGCGTTTAACCATGTCGCTTACATGTTTGGACATATTTCTCTTAGGTGGTTGATATTTAATTACTCTAAAAACACTTCCTTATATAATTTACCATATGAGATGGTAAAGAATAATTTTAGTGGAAGAATTAAAATTATTATTTTTTATTAAATTTATTATCCAATGTATCTATATTGAAACATGAATTAGAAATTAATACCAATGAGATAAATAATCACATTTGAAATCAAAAATTTGATCTGGCATGATAAACAATTATGTAATATGAATATGTAAAAAATTTCCAAGCATAACCACTTTATCCAAAACAAAAAAACACACATTGAACCATCATTGAAAAAATACAGTATTTTTTCTTTTGGAATGATAATAGACACCTATGATGATTTAGTTAAACAGAAATTACATGATTTCTCATTGGGATCATCATTTTTTATTGCATGTCTGAGTTTTGGGGATGATGATTGATTGTGGGGGCTATAAGTATGGTTTCAGAATCATTCAATCTAAGAACACACTTACTACTTTTACAATTTTCATATCTAATAGAAACTACCAATGACACAAGAATCATTAATAAGGTACAAACATGATTTCTAATGGAATTGGTTCATTTGGGGGTCTAGACCCAACGACACTATAGAATTCACATTAGTGAAGAGTGTGGGAGGCCAGTCACATTGAACCCTTTGGTGGGATTTTTAGCTCATTCTGGGACTCTCTCACAGATTTAAGGAATGATTATGTATCTCTTTTAAATCTCAATATGTGACCCATTACCCTAATAGGATGACTAGGTGTTTAATACTTATTCACATAATGGGTTTTAAATTATAAAGTCAATTTCTATACATCATATGGTCTCCATAAATTTAATATCATTTCTTATAAATTTGTAGCTGCTTATATTTTGATGATGTATAACTAGGTAATATGGAGTATACTACAATACAAGGAGCTTATTTTTAAAAGGGAGATGTGATTGGACCATCATTAGGTGTCCTAGATATACTTTTTATAACATATATCAAAACTCATGTAGTTTGTTTGATTCCAGGCCTTTCATTTTTATTCTATACATGAAGGACATAAATGAGGGAACATATGAACCGAGTATGAAGGTCGATCCTCATGATGGATTCCTATATTTTATTCTTATAATATGACCTACAATCATTATAGTTTAATCCTTCCTCAAACCACTAAATGTGGGTGATAAATAATTAATTCCTAGGATGGTTATTTCCCTAGGGTAGACCATTACATGAAAGGATTATACACTTATGCCAATATATATTTCAATGTATGGATTAATTTGACATAATTCCACTACACTTGGATAAAACTTTATAGATTCCATGGCTGGGGAAATTTATGATGTTAAGGATATGATCATTGAAAATCCATAAGCCCATGTGATTCATGATCAGTCTGAGATACAATAGATACCAAATGATAGGACTCAATGAATATAGATATGAGGCTTATTCAATGGGGGAATCCCTAATAAGTCACTTGCAACATTACTCCACTAACAATTGTCTTGGGATAGTTGTGGTGCGTTACTAGTACATAGGTGACATCACCATGACATGATAGGCTTGAAATAATTTCCAATGGTTTCAAGAAAGGAATGTAATGATTTTAACATTTAAAATAAAACAACCAAACCAAGAATACTATAACCAAAAACAACAAATATATTATGCATCCGATAAATTTAATAAAAATCAATGTGTAACCAATAAAAAAAATCCAAACTCTACCCATGTAACATATCAGTGTAAAAATAACAAACCAATAAACTAACAAACAATAATGACATCCATCCATATCTACCAACAATATCCATGACCAATCAAACCAATCCATGTCCATGGTTTATTGTTCCACACTAGAGAAGTTAGATACCATTCAATTACATGTTTCTTGATATAAAAAATCTAGAAACTCAACAAAATTCCAATGAATTGGGTGAGTATAAAACTCATTATAATTTATCTCAATGATGTTAAAATACACTCCAAATGTATAGAAAATGTTATCAAATTAATATAAAATAAATTAAATAAATATAAAGTAGTTTATATCAAATCAAAAATACTTTTAGAACCATAAAATTTCAAAACAAAACAATTTTCTATGGATAGAAAACAAACATATCCGTCAAATGATCTCACAAATAGCACAGGCATAAGAAAATCCATTCCAGACATCCATAGATGTTTTCAACCCTTGAAATCATTAAACTCATAAGTAGTAATCCATCCTTTCCCTAATCCTATATCACCGTGAAACATTTTTTGGGGGGAATTTTCAAAACCATATATATCCCACTTATAATTATTGGAATCTTTATACACCTATCCATCTGAAATTTAAAATTAACACATGAAAAACATTTATTCCAAAAACAATAATATAAAAATTTCAAATCCATTTCAAGGAAACAATACTTTTATAGAAATCATATCAAAAATAATTTTTTCATGAAAAAAAAACAAAACCATATTTTTAAATCACCATTTTAAAAAAAAATAATTTTCTTCCCTCAAAACAACAAATTTACTCAATTCTAGAAACCATCAATAAGAAGATTTCTATATAACATTTCACATCCAAATAAAAATTTATGTAATATAATTCAATTAATTTGAAATCATTAATTCATGTTTAATATAATAGGAGTAAATAGTAATGCTACCATCGTTGAATTTTTTTCAAAAATGAAGAGTGACACAAATCCTTCAACAAATCCAATTGAAACTCCTTAGTAATACCATAGATCATGTCCCTATAAAAAAACAAGCATAATTCATCATGGTTGTAATAAAACATCTTGAATATATAACTAAAGCATTAGATCCATGTATCCATTAGAGGGAAGTAGATGGGATATTAGGAAAGGCATAATGACTGAAAACATACCAATGATGTTGGGAATCCAACACAACAAATATCAACAACACATTTCTCCCCAATCAAGAAGAGTTGTCTATTCATACATAAGAGGAAGTGGAAATTGTGTTAGGGATAAATAAGTTGAATAGTCCCATTAAGGGTGTCATATGAATTATATTTACAATATTTGTATCTTGTTGTTAACTAAAACTAGTTAAGGAAAAATTTTAGGAAAACTATATGCTAATAGTGTGCTAGCCAGTATATCCAAACATCCCTTGAATGTTCGGGTCACAAAGTTAGACAAATGATATGACTACCATTCTAATCCTATCTTTCCAAAATCAAATAGTTTATCTAGGGGTGGCCACATGGTTCATCCAAAATGTTCTTTTAATTGTGCTCCTACCTAGTTCTCACAGTTTCAGTTACATGGTTTACTGGAAGGAGTTGCACAATCTCTAACAACTATTCTCAAAACATTATCCTCTAGAAAATATAAAAATGCATATCAAAAATCCTCCAAACCTTGGAAAACATAAACATGATACATTATATATATATATATATTTTAAATAAAGGGTTAATTTTGGTTAAACATTCGGTAATATATTCTCTACAACATTGTTCATTCCATCCTTTAAAATTAGAAAACAACCATTGTACTTTAAGATAATAGGATATTTATTAAGTGTTTCCTTCTCAAGATACAACATTTCTTCTTTAATATGACCATGATATCAGATAACCTATATTATAAATATTCCTTTCCAATGAAAAACATCTTATTTATGACCCACAATCCGTACTAGAACATGAAAAAAACATAGCATCTGGATTTATGTCAATATGATCCATTCCAATCACATGGTAATGATTAATTTGACACTTCTTTATATAAGATAAATGAGTTAAATTATTCACTAAACCATGCCTTCGTGCCAAGGAAAATTGATAATCCACATTACCAATTTATTCATGTATCACAAAAGGGCCTATGCGTCGAGGATATAACTGGTCTTTCTTCCCGAAATGATGATTCCCAATCTTTGGTGAGATATTCAAGAACTCTTGGTCACTATCCCTAAACAAAACTGACAACAAAAATGATGAATAGGGAACTTCTGAATACTATGATCTATCTCCATTCTCTTCTTGGCCAAATGAATCATCTCAGTTGTCTTCTATAAAAAAAATTTCCTAACTGTGTAGTCTCACATGTTTCTTTCCTAAACTGTGTACAATGAAAAGTATTCCCACACAATTTTTCATAATGGTACATATATATTGAGGCCAGGTAACATTTGTTATATGATAACTCCACTAATGGTTTGTAGTACTATCATGTGCCACCAAATCAATTACATAATCCCATTGCATGTCATCCAATAGTTGTATCATCCTTTAATGTTTTCTTCCATCTATGTATGATAATTCATGCTCATAGTCAACTAATTTATAGGGTATTATAATAAGGAATTAAAATAATGTTATGTAAAACTCATATCTCTGTTCAATACTATCAAAACCAGTATGTCGTACATCTTCACCACATCTCATATATAGATTTTAGACAATTATTTCACAATTTGGGTTTCATGAGTAGGGTTGAAATGGAAATACATTGTCATATTATCACTTATCACATATATTTCATCGTGTTTAAAAACATTCATTTGGATAACAAACACAAAATCAAGGAATATCTTCCCCCATTTATTAATATGAATAATTAATGACTACAACATACATGATTCCATCTGGTTCGTTATCATAACCTACTAAAATGTGAGGAATATCCTCACAATCTATGCCACTTTTCCCTTTATTCCAACCAACCAATATTTTTGTTTTATTAACTTTTACATATTTTCTATTCTAATATAAAAAACCAATATCGAATGGTGGTAATAATAAAAAATTAGTTCTTAAAAAGAAAAATGTAAAACAATTCGTTTTTGAAACTACAAAACTGAACCCCCATACAGTTTCCATCCCCCCATAGACTCCCCACCATTAGGTCCTGACTTCATTGAAACAAATTCTGAATTATATTTTCCTTCCTATATAACCTTATCAACCAAACAAATAACTAAATAAACCGGAATGAAACCCACAACACAACCTTGGTTATCAAAAAATAAACCATAATGTAAACTCCAACACTACACTGAGTGATATGCAATAACCTGATCCCCCTTCATGAGAATTAAAACCAAAACAAACTCCAAAGAATCATAATACACCACATTGCCCTTTCATGATTCTAGGGTATCAAGGTCATTTCTAATGCAAGGTAAATTCTAAATCTTAACAAAAATTCTTTCATTCATTATTCCATTTAAATAGAACACCTTTAGTTTTTTATTTAATACATGGTAAAGATATTTGTTAATATTCTTGAAAAACAACAATAATAACAAGCTAAACCAAGGAAAATTCATATCTCAATGTCGTTCATTGGTGTTATCTAAGATATCAAAACCTATATATTGAGTCTATAGGGTTTTCTTTATGACTTTTTCATTCCTTCTTGTTTTGAAAATTACAAACACCTTATACATATCCAAATCTATATTTTACTTTTATAAATAAAATTTCTTCCTTAAGGAAATTTACCCTAACATAGATTTATTTATTCATATCAATATTTTTCTGAAGTATAAAAATCGAATTCATACCTAAAACCTCGGAATCATATAATACATAGATATGAAGCATTCTGTTTTAGGATCTGAATTTCAGATATGAACTGTAATGAAGTTCCACTCCGAATTCTGGATATGAAATTCAATGAAGATCCACTCCGAATTATGGATATGAACTGTCATATAGTTCGACTCCGAATTCTGGATAAGAAATCTCATATAGTTCAACTCTAAATTCTGGATACAAACTCTCAAATAGTTCCATTCTGAATTCTGGACACCAAATTTTTATGAGTTCGACTCCAAAATTTTATGAGTTCGACTCCGAACATCAATGAGTTCGACTCCAAACATTTATGAGTTTGACTCCAAACTTCTATGAATTTTACATTGAACTTTTATGTGTTTGACTCCTAACTTATATGAGTTCGACTCCGAAAATTTTCTAGTTCGACATTGAACTTCTAAAATTTTGACTCTGAACTTTTTAAGTTCATATTCTGACCTCTAGGGAAACCAGTCTTCGAATTTCCTTAGAAATTCAGACTCTGGATTTCTACGAAATTCAGGTTCCGAATTCCTATAAAACAAAATCTGAATATCCTGTTTATTATAGACTCTGAATTCTATTTTGTTTAGACTCCAAACAATTATTTTCTTACATTTCATATTTCAGTTTTGCTTATGCTTAAACTTGTTTCATTATAAAATGATGTTGTGCTTTTAGTTACACATGTTTTGTTATAACAAGATGTCGTCCATTCTCTTTCTAACTAACCGTTGGTTTAGTGACACGTGTATAGGTCCCTATGAAATTTGTGGGAAATATGACCGTTGGAGGAGGGATCCGACCATTCCAATAGTGCCGATAAATAGGAGCTCATTTGAAAGAGCTCAACACAACATTGAAAACATTGACATCTGTGCTTACATGCTGTTGAAGTGATTTCTAGAGAGAGAGGCTTTTATCAACTCTCAAGCCTCGTGTAAAACATTTGAACGGATTGTTCAAAATTTTCCTTGTGAAGACTTGCTTAGTGTGACTATGATTGTTTGTGATTACAATCGTGGTATTCCAGGTATAAGAAGACAAAGGTTCCGACTTCCTTAATGTTCAAGGGCTTCCTTGCTGAAGAAGACAGAGGTTCCAACTACCTTGAAGTTGAGGGATTGCAAGGATAGAAAGATAGATACTCTGATTGTCGTATTGGGGGCTTACCCTGGTGTGTGTAAGACAGACTTTCTTGAATGTATAATTCAACACACCTTTATCCAAGGTTGTTGGATACCATTATCTTTGGGTTAAAAGATTTATATCGTGTTACTTGTTTTTGTTACATGTTTTTCTGCTGCATATTGTATTGTAAGGAAAGTATAACCTTCTTAAATTTCCTTACACTTGTACTCTGATTCATTTAAATTCTATACGCTATAAGGTAGAATCTCATATTGTAAACTTTTGTTATGTTTCAATTTCTAGATCCTTATTTTCGGAAACTGTTTTTCAGAATCACTTTCCAGATTTAAGCAAATGCATAGAACTAGAAGCTTGTAACTTCATACTTTGTCCCAATCTTTCATTGGTGTTAGAGGTGTTTTGAATTTGATTAGTTTAACTTTGTTAAACATAGATCTTTCCTTGTTTATGTAAATTTTTTAAAGTGTACAATTCACCCCCTCTTTTATATTGAGCATCTGCATCGTTATATCGCTCCTACAATTGGTATCAGAGGATGGAAACCTCATACTCTATACAAATATTACATTTTGTATCAGAGAAGTTCTCTGAAATACTTATACTCACATATAATTTTTTCTTGCTCAGTTCTTTTTCAGTGTTCTATATTTTCCTTGCATAGGAATATTTTCCATGAATCCGGACTTTTTTTGTTAACAAGTTTTTGTGTAGAAAATTTTTTCTTAAAGATAGCAGGTTTAAATGTTGGTTCCATCGAAAACCTAAATCCCACAAGACCACCAATTTTTGATTGCAATGATTATGAGTATTGGGGAGATTTAATGAAGACTTTCGTTATCAATACTAGAGTAGAAAATTTTGTTATTCTTATTGGAGTTTATAAAATTCCAGATAAGGATGTTAGTGCTTTCACTAATCAAGGGAAGCATGATTATCAATTAAACTATAAGGTACGCAATATTCTACTATGTTCAATGACTAGGAACATATATATCCAAATTTATTCATGTAAAATAGATAATTGTATATGGAAGAATCTTTCAGTTACTCATTTTGGTACATCTAAAGTGATTGAGACTAAAAGAGCTGTGCTTAGAGCTTAGTATCATGGTTTTAATTTTCCTTATGGAGAACCTATAAGCAATGTTTTTTTAACATTGGGCAGAGCCCTGGAATATTATTTCAAAAAAGGTCCAAAGATGTACAAACGAGACAAAAAAATACCACAAACTCAAATTCTCCTTCACGGAGCACTGAGTTTTCTCCTTAGCTTCTCACATATTATTCGTTCCTTTTCTCTCATTTCGTTCGATAAGTTAATATTTATCCGCCCCGGGGCTCTTCCTCTACAATAACTCTCACTAATTTTCTTTTCTTGTTGTAAGAGTGATTCCACGTCTTCATCTGAACTATCATTCTGCACCTCCTCTTAATTATGCAGTTCTTCTTTTCTTATTCCTTTCTTTTGACTTCGAGTTCTTACCTGATGCAAATAATCCTCCTCTTTCTTTTTCTTATGGTCTTCCATTCTTGGGGTTTCAGCCACCTACACACTCAAAGTAGAATCATGCATAGTGGATTTTCCTTTACTCACCATCACATTTGATGTATCCCTTGCAAATCACATTTTTTTCTGAGTTTATGGCCAGCTCTGATGATTCCAGAGTTTTCATCAAAGGGAAAGGAGCCTTAATAGCATCCCCGGGAAGTTCTTCCATGGAAGAAATAGCCTCACAAGTCTGGCTGTCTATGATAGAGCAAATAGACAGAGGAATATCATGCTGAAGTGTTTCATCCTCAATTTGGGACTCTATATGCGAGAAGACCTGAATATTATCCGAAAAAGAAACCTTAGGAGTAGAGATATTACCCATGGATGAACCTGTCCAAGCAGGAGAAACTAGATCCAAGTCTAAGAAGGTTACTATTGAATATGAATCTAGTGAGAGTGAAGTCTCATGGAATGAGTTAGCTAATATTTCCCAAAGGATGAACAAGATAGATGGTCAAAGAAATTTTCAGTCCAGGTATAAGAATAAGGAATGGAAAGATAATAAAGATTTAGAGGTCACATTCTATGAATGCATGAGAAGTGGACACATACGACCTGATTTCCCTGTGCTTAAAAAGAATTAAAAAAAGAGAGGCATTCTGAAAGGAATATGAAGATGTTTTATAAATCTAAAGCTAAGAAAATTATGAAAGCGAATACTACTTGGAGTGCAAGCTATAGAGACTCTTTAGAAAGTGAATATTCAGAATATGATTCATCAGCTATGAAAAATATCTGATTCATTGCTAATACTTCTTTTCACAAATATGTCTTATGGCCAAGGTACGCTCTGTCAAGGATTTAACAAATTTATCTCGTGATAAGAATTACTATTCTGAAAATAGTACTTCTAATGAAGATACTTCATCCTCAGAAAATGAAGAACCATCAAATGAAGAAATATCTAGATTTTCCAAGTTACATGAAGAAAAAAATTGTAAAATTTCTAAGAATGTAGACAAGGAAAATACTAGGGATGAAGTTCTTACAAATGAAATTTCATATCCTTCTTCAGATCTTAACGATAAAGAAGTTCTAATAGAAAAACGTTCTAAAGACCTTGAGAATGAAAATTCTGATAAGAAATAACTCTCTAATGATCTTAAAAATTCTATTTTAATGATGAAAGTTTTTGGGAAAAAATCAAACTCTAAGGAAATGATTCATGAGGATAGAAATTTAGTTGTTAGATTAAAATATGAAATATTTTCCCTTAAGATGCTTCTTAAAAAATTTACCTCTAGGAAGAAAATTTTTGACAAGATGTATTCTCAAATTAAACCTCATGGAAACACTACTGGAGTAGGTTATACTCACCAAAAACCAGTTTTCAAAAATAACAATTTTGTTCCTTCTAGAGCCCCTTTTTTTACTAAGTGTCAACGTGGTGGGAATTGGAAGAAAAATTATTCTTTGAACAAAGTTCAATCTCTTGGGTTTCATAAAGAATATTTCTCTAAACAAATGTGTATACCCAAAATTTTGTTATCTGAAAATCTCGGATCCGACCAAATTTGGTTTCCGAAAGTCTAATTCTTTTCTTATTTTTAGGAAGATAAAGGAAGTACCAACAACAATACTTGGTACATGGATAGTGGATGTTCCCAGCATATTACTAGTAACAAAATATATTTCGAAAAGATTATCAAGACGAATGGAGGAAAACTAACATTCGGAGATAATGCTCAAGGGAAAATTGTTGGTATAGGTATTATTGTTCTCCTTGGTAAAACTTTTATTTCAAATGTTTTGTTTATTAAGGGTCTTATGAACAACCTCATTAAGTCAATTATGTAATGAAGGATACTTTCTATATTTTGGGAATGATAAGTTCTTAGCACACAATTCTAAGGAAAGGTTTAATCTTTCTGCCAATAGGCAAGAGAATGTTTACACATTGAACATAGAAGACCCTAGGAGCCATTACATACCATGCCTTAGAGAAATGGAAGATCATTCTTTGTTATAGTATAGAAGACTAGGTCACTATAACCTTAAGAACTTAATCATACTCTCTAAGAAGAATCTAGTTAATGATCTAACAGAGATTAGATTTGATTATTTTAAAGCTTGTGATCCTTGTCAATATGGAAAGCAACATAAAACTAGTTTTCAATCAATTGGTGAAGTCTCAACAATTGATGCATTACAGTTGGTGCTCATGTATCTTTTTGGTCCAACACAAACTTGAAGCATTGGAGGAAAATACTATGTGTTTGTTCTAGTTGATAATTACAATAGATTTACATTGGTCTATTTTCTAGAAAAGAAGTATGAACATTTTATTTATTTTAAAAGTTTTAGAGCAAAATTTAAAAATGATAAAAACCTTCCATAGAAAACTATTCATAATGATCATGGAGGAGAAATTAGGAATTCTGATTTTGAAAATTTTTGTGGTAGAAAAGGTATAACTCACAAATTTTCAGCACCTAGAACACCTCATCAAAATGGTGTAGATGAATGAAGAAATAGAAATCATCAAGAGATAACTAGAACCATGTTGAATGAATATTCCATAGCTAGAAATTTTTGGGCTGAAGCTGAAAGTACTGCTTGTTACACAATAAATCGAGTTTTGATTAGACCTTTTCTTAATAAAACTATTTATGTGTTATGGAATGGTAGAAAACCTAGACTTTCCTACTTCAATGTTTATGGTTTCAAGGTATTAATTTTGAATACTAATGATAAAATACATAAATTCACACCAAAATCTGATGAAAGAATTTCCATAGGCTACTCCACAACTTCTAATGCTTAGAGAGTTTTTAATAAAAACACTTGTGCTGTTGAAGAAACAGTACATGTAAAATTTGATGAAACTGATCCTTTTGTTTTTAAACCATCCCAACTTACATCCTCTAATTTGTTTTCAAAAACTGATTATCAACCATTGATAGAAGGTCCTTCTAATAAGGAAAATGTTCAAGAAGATACTTCTGAAACATTCACCAAATAAGATTTTCTACCCTGTGTTGATGAATAGGTTTTACAAAACCCAAGTCAAGTGTTTCATAAGAATCATCCTAGTGATAGAATCATTGGTGATGTAAATTAACCTATAAGGACTAGAAGTTACTTAATAAATGAAGTAGAGCATCTAGCATTCCTTTCCCAATTAGAACCAAAAAGCACTGATGAAGCTTTAGGAGATGATGATTGGATCAAAGCCTTGAAGGATGAACTAAATGAATTCAAAAGGAATAAAGTCTGGACCATAGTTGAAATACCTATGGAAAATTCTATTATTGGAGTAAAATAGGTCTTTAGAAACAAGTGTGATGAAAATGGAATCATCATTAGAAATAATGCTAGACTAGTTGCTAAAGGCTATAATCAACAAGAAGGAATAGACTATAAATAATCCCATGCTTCAGTAACTAGACTTGAATCTATTTGTATTTTACTTGCCTTTGCAGCATTCTTTAATTTTAAACTTTATCAAATGCATGTGAAATGTGATTTTATTAATGGTTTTGTTCAAGAGGATGTTTTTGTTTAACAACCTCCTGAATTTGAAGATACAAAATATCTTGATCACGTTTTTAGACATACCAAAGTTCTGTATGGCCCTAAACAAGCCCCACGAGCTTGGAATGATAGACTTATAGGATTTATGGTTCAAAATAACTTTGTTATGGGAAATGGAGATCCAACCCTTTTTATAAATAATGATAAGAAAAATATTTTGATTGTTCAAATTTATGTTGATGACATTATATTTGGTTCAACTCATCAATCTTTAACTAATTATTTTGCGGATCTAATGAAATCAGAGTTTGAAATGAGTATGATGGGTGGGTTAACATTTTTCCTTGGTTTTCAAATTTCTCAAAAACCAGAAGGAATCTAAATATCCCAACATAAGTATATTAAATATCTTCTTAAAAAGTATTGTTATAACAACACTAAGAGTACAAGTACTCCTATCGGTACTTCAAACACACTTGATCTTGATGAAGCTGGGAAACCAGTAGATCAAACATCTTTTAGAGGTATGATAGGAAGCCTACTTTACTTGACAGCTAGTTGACTAGACTTGATGATTTTTGTATACTTATGTGCAAGATATCAATCCAAACCTAAGAATTCTCATTTAAAGGTAATGAAAATAATTTGTCGCAACTTAAAGGGAACCATGGATCTAGGATTATTTTATACTTCTGGAAATGATTTTGTCTTAAAAAGCTTTTCAGATGCTGACTTTGATGGATGTAGAATGGATAGAAAATGTACATCCAGAACATGTCATTTATTTTAAGATTCATTAGTTTCTTGGTCCTGTATGAAGTAACCCTCAGTAGCAATCTCCACTGCTAAAGCAGAATATGTAGTAGGTGGAAGTTGTTGTGCTCAAGTGTTGTGGATGTCACACACACTCACAGATGATGGCTTGAGTTTTAATAAGACTCAAATTTGGTGTGATAACACAAGTGCCCTTTCCCTTAGTAAGAACCCTACAAATAACTCTCTTGCAAAACACATAGATATTAGGAATCACTTTCTTATGGATCACACACTTAAAGAAGATATCATTCTTCAGTTTATCAGAACCCGTGAACAATTTGCTGATATTTTCAAAAAGTCTTTACCCTCCGATAGATTTGAATATATTAAACAGATGTAAGGAATGATAACCGTAAGGTAATATTAATTCATTATCTTCTTCTTGAATAATTCCCCTTACAGTAATAAACTCATTTTCAAAGGTGGGGGGGGGGTACATTTGCTTGATAGTGTAACCAAAATTTTTGTAGACATTTTTTTTAAAAAGGGTCTTTGTAACCAAAATTTTCATAGTCGTTTTTTAAGATATTTTTTAACCAAATTTTTTTTTGTAATCAAAATTTCCGGAACTGAAATTTTCATAAGGAAAATTTCGAGAATAGAAATTTTAATAATGATAATTTCTAGAACTGAAATTTTCATAATGAAAATTTCCGGAACCAAAATTTTTCTTAATGAAATTTTTGGAACTGAATTTTTTGGAATGGAAATTTCCATACTGAGAATTTTCATAATGAAGTTTTCATAACTGACAATTTTCATAATGAATTTTTTCGTAGTAAGTTTTTTTTTCTTAGTAAAATTTTCCTTAAGAAGAGTATTACCCATTACGAACAATCTTTCTACCCAATCCAAAATGTATGATTTCCTTAAATAATTCTTTGTAATCATATTTTTCTTGCTGGTATTTTATTATGTGTTATAAAATTTTTCGGATTCTTGTGTTCCTAAATCTGAATGTTTTTCATAAAACCTCAAAATATCGAAGTAATGTTTTCCTTGTGGTTTGTATATCAACCGTCAAATCAAATCTCAATGTATCTCAATCGTTTGATCAACCGTGGAAACTGAACTGTTGTCTCAACTCTTATAAAAAGGGAACCCCTGAAGATCATACCACATCGTTTTTTCAATGATTTCACATCTCGAAGACCTGACTCTCTTCTTAAAGACCGTTTCGATCTTTCTTAAGACTGTTCCAAATCATCCAGAACTCTCCTTTCCAAATTTCTGTTGAAGCTACATCTCACGATATTTCTTCCTCAAAACAAATTTCAAAATGGTCAGTTTACATGGAGAGGTTAGTGAATCCAATTTTATACATGTATAATTCTCTTATAACTAAGAATATAAAATAGAATGGCTGGGAGGATGTCTTCCTATCGAAGCCAGAGAAACAGGATCTAGTTTATACAGAGTGATGCATTGAGTTCTATGAGTCTATTTCCTTCCTTGAGGAAGATGATAGAGATTTCATTTATTTCAAGTGTTATGGGAATACATATAAATTATCTTAAACCAAGGTTGTAATCTTGGTTTGTTTGACTTTTGAAGGAGAAACTGTGTTCTGTTCACATAAACTTCCAAATAAGCAAGGAAGATTAAATAAAGTGAAGGCATTGAAATGTCTTGGACTTAAAGATGCCAAGACTGCTATGATTTCTCATCTCACTGTGAATAATCAGATTATATAACTATGGGTATAAGGTTTTCTCATACCAAGAAGGGGTGACAAAGATAATCTGAAGAAGAGTGACATTTATGTTCAATAATTCTTGGTAAATCTAAGGAAGATAAATCTAATGTGGCATATTTTGATTATAGTTATGAATATCAAATAAGGGAATTTGAAATCTCAGATCATAATGTATCCGGACCTGATTTCTAAACTTATCATCAGATTTCATGACTCTTTTAAAGTTTCTTTCACTTCTAAGCAATGAAATTTCAAGGTAATACTGGTTAGTGATGAAACATTAAAGGGGATGAAAATGGGTTTTTTCTGATGAATCTGGGGAATTATACCCTTTACCAGATGAAGAGGCTGATACCATTCTGTAAAATGTGTAGAAGGCTGAACCAACAAAGAAAGTTACTAAGAAGATGAAGCTTAAGGAAGTGGTTTCTGAAGACAAAACACCCAAAGGCAAGGTAACTCAATCTGCACAACCCAAGAAAAAGTAACAAAAACCCTACCAAGATGAAGTGGCTTAAAAGTGGAGGGAAGAAAAAGAGAAGAAAAAAGAAGGGGATCCACACTTCGGATTGGACCCAGATGAGGCTAAGGGCTTAAAAGAAAGGGTTGTGGATGAGTTAGAAAAACTATCAAAAGAAAAGAAGCTGAAGAAGAAAATGTCTGAAGCTGAGGTCGTTCAATCTCTTTTGAATGCAACAGAGACGGCTTTTGAGAAGATTGAATTTTCAGAAACATTCCTTACATAACCACTACCAAAGACTCTAGCAAAGAACTACATCACTCTGGAAAAATCTATGGGTAAAGAAGTTGTTGAAGAAGTAGAGAAAATAGCTACTGAGGAAGTAGAAGAAGAAGTAGTAGTAGAAGAAGAATAAGAAGAAGGATGTGCTGACTTGGATGACTTGATCAAACAAGTAAAAGAGTATCAAGAAAAGGATGAATCCGCAAAATTAGTCACTCAGGGAAAGGGAGTTGAAAAATAAGGTCAGAGAGATGAAGTTGAGGAAGAAGAGAAAGATAATGAATTTTCTGATGAGGAAGAATCCTATGAGAATAATTTTCATGGAGAAGGAAACCAGAAGGAGAAAATAGATGAAGACCAGATTTTTCAAGTATTAGAATGTAAGGAAGAGTCTCCAGATTAACAACCCATTCTGAAAACTGATAATGGAAAGCAATTGCTCATGGATAGAACAACAAAAGATATCATCAGGAAGAAAGAAGTTTTTGGTTATTCTAAAAGTAAGTTGGTCCAAATTGAAGAATAACAATCCCAAATAAAGTTATCAAATGCAGATTCATTAGCACATGGCCATGATTTTGTTGTCAAGTCTTTTAAAAAGTTGGTGGACATCATTCTGTTTTTTCCAACCATTGACTCTAGATGCCATATGATGCAATACAGCCTGAATCAGAAGACGGAATCCTTATCCATGGTGATGGATAAGTGTGTGAAAATTGAGTCCGAACATAAAAATTTCCTATCAATTATGATGTAGACATGAAATCATGCTGCAAAATCACTTTGTGGTCTAAGAAAATTGAAGAAGACATTGCTCAGTTTAATAATTTTCAGAATGAGGTAAAAGATTATTTTGACACTGAGGAATGAAAGATTAAGAATCTTCAAGATGATATGATCATTGATCAAGGTTCTCGGAAACAATAATTGATGGACATGAATGATAATGTTCACCCTCTTCCTCAAAATTTTAAAAGGGATAGTGATATCCAGATTGAGATCCAAAAAAACTTTTATAGAAAGATGAGTTAGTGAAAATGCAAGAAGAAGCCATGAAGACTCAGGAAGATGCTTTGAAAGCTCAAGATTAAAGGAAAGAAGATTTGGAGAGGTAAGGAGAAGAGGATCAAATAGATTTGAATAAGCTGAAAACCTTGTTGAAGAAGCTTCTCTCGAAGGAAAAGGAAGAAAAATAAACTCACTCTAATTTTTTGTTGTATTTCACTTTCGTTGTAATTTTTTTCAACTCTAATGAAATTTTGGTTGGTTGTATCTTGTATTGTTATATACTAATGTTTCAGGTACCATATTTCATTCTCATACCCTTATATTCGTTTTAAAAATCACGAAGGGGGAGAAAAAAAAGAACTACTCGAAAGGGGAGAAGGAAAAATTTAATATAGTGAAAGAAAAATTTCTAAGTGAAATATCCTTAATGTAAGGGGGAGTTTCCCATTACGAAGTTTTTTATTCCCATGATAATGAAAACTCCATTATGGAAATCCAGAATACAATTCTTAGAGGTTCAATGCCAAATGGGTATTTAGTTGTATTCACTTTCATCCATAAACAAAGGGAGATAAGTTTTAATTTCAAAGTCTAATGAAATTTTTCAAAGACCTTATATTATTTTTCGTATGTTTTTTTCTACTTTCCAAAAATGGGGATATTGTTGAGTCAATAAGGTTTTCCTAATGACTTTTCCATTCCTTATTGTTTTGAAAATCACAAACACCTTATACTTACACAAATCTATATTTTACTTCTATAAGGAAAATTTCATTCCTTAATGAAATTTACTCTAACCTATATTTCCTTATACATATCAATATTTTTCATAAGTATAAAAATCGTATTAATATTTAAAACCAAGGAATCATATAATACATAGATATGAAGCATTCTATTTTTGGATCTGAATTCTGGATATGAACTGTAATGAAGTTCCACTCTAAATTCTGGATAAGAACTTCAATGAAATTCCACTCCAAATTTTGGATACGAACTCTCATAGAGTTCGACTCAAGATTCTGGATACAAACTGTCATATAGTTTGACTCCGAATTCTGGATAAAAACTCTCAAGTATTTCCACTCTTAATTATGGACTCTGAACTTTTATGAGTTCGACTCCGAACTTCTATGAGTTCGACTCTGAACTTTTATCAGTTCGACTCTAAACTTTTATGAGTTCGACTCTGAACTTCTATGAGTTCGACTCTGAAATTTTTATGAGTTCGACTATAAACATCTATGAGTTTGACTCTGAACTTTTACTAGTTCGACTCAAAACTTCTACATGTTCGACTCCGAACATTATAAGTTCATATTCTGAACTCTAGTAAAACCAGACTCTAAATTTCCATATAAATTCAAACTCCGGATTTCTACTGAATTTAGGTTCTGAATTCCTATAAAACAGAATCTAAATATCCTTTTTATTATAGACTCTGAATTGAAATTTGTTTAGACTATGATCATTTATTTTCTTACATTCTGAATTTTAGTTTTTCTTATGATTACACTTGTTTCATTATAAAACGATATCGTGCTTTCAGTTACACATGTTTTGTTATAAAACAATGTCATCCATTCTGTTTCTAACTAACCGTTCGTTTAGTGACTCATATACAGGTCCCTCCAAAATTTAAGGTAAATATGACCATTGGAGGAGGGAGCCGACTGTTCCAATCGTACCTCTAAATAGGAGCTCATTTGAATGATCTCAACACAACTTCAACAACATTGACATTTGTGCTTACATGCTGTTGAAGTGATTTCTAGAGAGAGAGGCTCTTATCAACTCTCAATATTCATGCAGAATGTTTGAATGGCTTGCTAAAACTTTGACTTGTGGAGACTTGATTATTGTGACTCCAATTGTTGGTGATTACAAACGAGGGCTTCCAGGGATAGGAAGACAGAGGTGCCGACTTTTTGGAAGCTCGGGGGCTTCCGTGCTGAGGAAGATAGAGGTTCCAACTACCTTGAAGTTGTGGGCATGCGGGGTAGCAAGACAGAGACTCCGATCTTCGTATCAAGGGCTTAACCTGGCGTGGGTAAGACAGACTTGCTTTAATGTATAAATAAAGGGACATTTATCCAACTTTGTTGGATACCCTTCTCTTTTGGTTAAAAGATTTATATATTGTTACCTATTTTTGTTACATGTTTTTTCACAGCATGTTGTATTGTAAAGAAAGTATAACCTTCATATATTTAATTACACATGTACTCTGATTCATTTAGATTCTATACGCTATAAGGTAGAATCTCATATTGTAAACATTAGTTATGTTTCCATTTCCAGATCCATATTTCCAGAACCTGTTTTCCGGAATCACTTTCAAAATTTAAACAAGTGCATAGAACTAGAAGTATGCAAAATCATACATTGTCCCAATCTTTCATTGGTGTTAGAGGTGTTGTAAATTTTCATAGTTAATCTTTGTTAAAATTAGATCTTTCCTTGTTTAAGGAAATTTTTTAAAGTATATACAATTCACTCCCCTCTTGTATATTGAGCATCTACATCATTATTTCGATCCTGCACTCTATAATTTCAAGATCCATATACACATCACATTAAAATATAACATATCCATTGGAACATTCCTATTATATCAAAAAAAATCTGACATTTAATGTTTGGGATAAAAAATATGATCTAACAATATTCATCACACTATCGCCCAGTGTATCTCATCCTCATCCTTTTTCCTTGATTACACCAACGCGTAATCCCAAAACACCCCAAAAAATAATTTAGATCGCCTTAAAATATTTGATTAATAAATTTGATAAATAAAAATGGTGGATTCATAAAATTAAAAGGAATAACTACATACTCAAAATGACCATATATACTTTTGAATGCTGTCATCAGAGTATCTTCTTTTAAAACCAATAGTTAGTGATATCCAAAAAAAATTAAATTTAAGAGAACCACTGGTCTCCCCTAAATTGACCCAATATATAATCAATTCATTGAATTGGATAAAGATAAATTATTATAATGTCTTTAGGCATACGATAATATACCAAAATCCACAGAGTTCTATCCTCTATTTTTACAAATAAGAATCTTGATACCCACAAATATGTGCTCAGCTAAATGAACCATTTTATTTCATTCTATTCCATCAATCCATTTAATTTCCTTAATTATATTAGTTCTATTGGATAACATGGACATATAATAGAACCAATCCCTAAAAAGTGATCAATCAAAACCTCACATTCTCTTGTCAGTGGAAACCCTGAGATAAATTTGGGGAAAACATTTGGAAATTGATCCAATGTTGATGAAAAACTACTTTACCCAATATTTTCTACGGATTATAAGGTCATAGATTAAAATTTATATGATATAGTTCCAAATTCTAGTGGATAAAATCATGTTTCACCTTCTTTTATATTCTATCATCCTACAAAAATATTCTCAACAAATTCCATAGTTGTAAATATAACTCTTCGTGTATAATAATTGATTAGGGAATTGATTGTTCTTAACCAATCCATACACAGTATTATGCCACATACATCCATCTCATGCATAGAGAAATTCCATCTCAATTAATATCAGTCAATTGTTATATAATATGGTTTTTCATAAGTGTTCAACATTCACTTTGACCAGAATGAGTATGATGAATCAAAATCGAAGGTATCAGTTCAAAATGAAAAACCAAATGAACAATAGAAAAAAAATAAACAAATTTTATTGATGAAACAAAATTTAAAAATCATTAATATATGTATAATTATAAATAATCATCCATCTCACAATCAATGGTCTAGATTGATCATCCATGATCACATTCTCATATGCATACAATTTTTCAGTCACTGCACTTTGTGCAAAAATACCATGTTATGATTTCACTGTTTAGGGAGTATTGGTATTCCTTGAATCACCATGGATTCCTCAGTTCATGTCACAAGAATTATTCTACTTCACTCATCCTATCGAAACCTATGACATCTATGAAGCATGATATGTGTCCCGAACACTTGACCTTAGAGAACTATGATAATTTCAATGAACATGTTCCACCTAGTTCCAATTGTGTAATGTTCTAGTTGTTTCCACACAATCACACTATTAAATATTAATATAACCACATTAAAATCATCTAGAATATCTATTTACTTTTTGAGGAATATTCATTGACCTAGCTCTCTGATTCAAATTATTAACACTATATCAGATATAAGCTTCCATATTCTTTTTATTCCCAGTATTAAAGTTCCCTCTATTTCCCTTACCTATTTTCTTGAACCATAGTTCTTTAAATTTCTTTTTTTACCACCATCACACTATTGAACATATCTATAGAATAAATTATATAGATAATGGAAATATTTGACAAAATATATGGTTGTAAATTCTATTCAATAATGTGTGCCTTCAAGGTTTCACATCAAACAAATATGGGTGAAAATAGACTAAATTGATGAAGTTATATGCAAAATATGTCATTTTGATGTTCAATTTCATCAATATGAAAAATTATACAATTATAGAATTCATGACCTTGTGAGGATGGAATTATTTTTCGAACTATTATTCAAAATTGAACTATGAAATTACTCTATCTGATTTATCAATACCTACTAAATATCAGCCCTCGCATGCTATATCCCCTAATATTTTTATTTCCAATATGAATTTTAGATCAACTTGTGTACCTGTGAAATTGAACATTTGATTGAATCCTTTCAACCACAGTTGTAATTTTTCAGGTTATGAATCATCTAGTAACATTGGTGGATTCCACTTCTAGAACTGAATGTGATTATGTACTTTCCATGGTGTATCCCTTATGTTTCATATATCCACAACTTGGAATGCTTAAAAAATACTTTGATCTAGTTCTTGGTTCACATGTTGATCTTGTGAAGCTACATTCATAGCTGACACTCCTTTTTGGTTTATTATATGGATAATGAGTTCCATATTCTATATCCAAAAGAAAACAATAGTATGTATCAATCTCTATGAACTAAAGGCTTACCAATTTCAAATTTACAACAATGCATATATCAAAAGACATTATTCCAAAATTAATTTTTTTTCCACATTCAATCCATTTTTTGAAATTCCACCACACTCATTGAAAATAAAACCATTTTCAATCAAATTCAAAATTAAATCATTATCTCTAAATCATTAATTATTAATCAAAATTAATTATATAATCTTATTGGGAAGTTATTTTTATCAATTCATGTCAAGATCTTTTCATTATCTAAACCATTCACGATTAAGTTACAACTCTTAGGAGTGTCCCAAAAACTCATTTTCCACACTCCACAATAAAATTGTGATTATAATAAATAGGATAGATGTGGAACTTTATTTTATACATTTCAATTAATTTAAATCCTATATTGTTTCTACTAATCAACCTCAAGGACTAAATGAAACTTATTTTCCACTAAAGGACCAAAGAAACTGATAACATTTGTCCCAAAAAATATATGGACCAACTAGGACAAATACCATTTATTGCCTTAGAACCCTCACCAATGGATTTTTAATAAATGGTACCTTACTAGGCCTTACAAGGAATCCCCGCGAAACCTATTGCTGGTAATAAATTACAAGGGCTTCATAATCAGTTGAGGATGATTTTCGCTTTCAAAAAAAATTTAAAACAGTAATTCCAAACCAAAAAATCCAATATATTGTGCATGAGAACAATATATCAAAACTCAAGGTTTAACCAAATGACAATGAAATAAAACTAAAACCAAGAACCATATCAGATTATAAAGAAGATACCAAAATAAAAAACTCAACGAAAACAAACAAATCTATCAGTAACACCCAATAATCTACAAGATAAAAAACAAAAATCTATGCCCTAGGTATCATTATGTGTCACTAAATAATTTGGATAACTTTACTGGAGCCATGATATACCACATAAAAACATCACCAATGTTCCTAGAAGGGGTTTTGAATTATATTCAGTAGTATTTCATCAATGACATATAAATTAATGACACAAAGAAAAAACATGTCATAAAATTTAAATAGAATATTTTATATTAATTTAATGTAGTTTATTTCAATTCAAAAAAATTCGAACCAAATATGTACTAAAAAAATTTCAAGTAATGAAGAAAATATTTTCCTTTAAACCATTCCAAATATCCATTTTCTATAACCCATTCAATTACACATATATGCACATCAATGAAACTATGTACCTCCTTATACTCATGGGTGGTGAGTAATCCTTTTACTATGCCTCACTTGACGATCATTTTTGAAAGGGAAAATTTTATTTCCTTATAAATCCCATATTTAAAAGGAGAAACTTTACACTCTTCTTTATATCGAATGAACATGAACCCAAAAAAACCATTTTTACCAAAAACCATTCCATAAAAATTGATAAAAAACATATCAATTAATTAATACTTTTATTTAAAACCAGTCTACAATGGTTTTCCAGGAATAAAAACAAACCCATTTTAAGGAATCCCCATTTTGAAATCATGAAAAAAGTACATTCAACAAAACATTCAATTTCAAAAATTTAAAAAACAAAAACTATAGAAATTTTCCATACAACATTTAAGATTATTTAAAATTTAAATCAAAAAAATCAATCAATATTAAATAAAGACTTTATGTTATAACTATGAGGAGTCGATAGTGAATCTACCTACCACTTAACTGAGATGAAAATAAAAGACAACAAAAATCCTTCAACAAACCATAATTAACCTCCTTAAAAATCATTATATTTTATTACTAATAAAAAACCCTAATTAATCATGATTAGAATTAAAATAATAAATATACCCTCAACAGATTGGATCCAAAATCCCAGGAGGGGGAAAAGGTCGAAATATAAAAAACCAAAAAGAATGTGTAATTATTAATGAATATGGGCCTCCGACAACATAAAATCACCAATTCAGTCTTATTGAGTTAAGGATAATGGTCTATAATTTCTTAATAGGAAGTGAAAAGTTCGTTAGGAACTATGAAATAAAGAATTATCCATTAATAGTGTAAGATAAATTTCATCGACCAAACTGGGATCATATTTTTAACAGCACATGGTAAGGGTACAAACTCAAGAAAACCATGTGCTCACCTTATGTTATCCACTACCTCCAAACACACCTCATACGAATGGATCACACAGTTATAAGAACTATTCTCCAACCATGGTAAATACTCATCATCACAATGTTTTTCTTATGTTGCCTAAATGTTTAGCTACAATGTCGACCAAATTGTGCAGCTACCCTATGTCCACTATTTGAGTTTCATACTTTTATAGAACATGTTGCATGGTTTCAACTAGATATTCTAAAATCATGAACCTATATAAAATCCCAAAAAGTATTCAAGACTCTTAAAACACTAAAAAAATATTAGAGGTTGTTATATGTAGGGGGTTTTGCACAACCCCCTCTCAATTCATATTCTATATAAATAGAGGGAGTTATGCACATTCACCACTAATCGTCAAATTTATAGTGGTGATGAACCCCATAAAAATTAATTTAGTATATTAATTTGAGTGGGTTACGTGAAACCCTTTTTAATTGTTTAATATAGAGGGTGTTATGTAATATATCAAATAAATTTAACATTTTTATTTTAATACTCGATTGGATTTTTGAGGGTGGTTTGACAACATTTAATTTTAAAAAATAGGTGGTGCACATAAACATTAGTAATCAATGATATTAGAGGGAGTTCACAACCACCTCTACTATATTAAATTAATGTGTGTTCAAAACTACCTATAATGACACAAATTAGAGGTAGTTGAAAACCTCGTATAATTCCTTAAATTAGATGGGATTCATAACCCCCTCTAATCTCTTAATTTAGAGGGGTACGCGAACATGTTATTTTTAATGAAAATAATTTCATAATACATATATATAATTATAATACTATATAAAAATATATTTTAATAAATTATAGGGACATATTTTATAAAATATGTATATAGTTGTATTTAATCATATTAAAATGTCTACATAAATATAATGGTATAATATTTTGTAAATTAGGTTATATTTATATTTTTTCATAAAATAATAATTATATATATTATAAAATCATAATCATATTTTAGAAATATATAAATAAAAATAATTTATTTAAAAAATATATCATATAAAACCCCACACATTATTTTTTATAATTTATATAATAATAATAATTTAATTTTTAAATAATATTTATGTTTAATTTTATTAAATATAAATAATATTAAATGAAAGTATGTTTATAAAAATAAATATATATGTATGTACACACAATTATTTAAAAATATTTATTAATATACATACATATTATTATTCATAATAATAAATATATATATTGAATTAAAATATATAAATATTTATATAAATTTTATTTCATTTAATTTAAATTCAATATTATTATAATTTCTATTAAATTTAATATTAATTAGATATAATATTTTCATTAATAAAATATAATAAAAAATTAATATCATGAAACATTATGTTGATATTAGTATAAATTTTATTTGATATAAAATATTTTTATAAATTATATTTCATACAATATTATTTATATATAATAAAAGTATTTTTATAAATTTCATTTCCTATAATCATAATAATATAACATAATATACAATTTATAAAAATAAACATATGTTAATGTATATAAAATTATGAAGTGTAGTGAAATGCATTTTATAAACATATCCTTCAAAAATGCCCTAAAATTGTGAATTATAAGTAATTTAGGGTAGATTTTCAACAACCCCTAAAGTATTAAATAATACAAGGGGTTATAACCCATTGATAATTCATATTTTTGTGGTGAAATAAGGGAGGTTAAACCCAGTCTAAATTAACCACCTCTAAATGTGGCTTACGTTACAAGTGGTTTACTAAAACTGATGTTAACACCAAAAAGAAGAAACATTTGTAGCAGTTATGGGTAACCACCACAAATTAATTTAGAGGGGTTACAACCCCCATTAATAAAAAATAACAAATTCTAATAGCGGAACTTTTTGTAGTGAAGCATTCCCAAACATAAGCCAATTAAATTATATACTAAAAATACATAAATAACATGATAATTACATAAAATTTGAATTAATATTGTGAATAATATAGAGATCATGTGTATGTAAGATATTTTACATATCCTATGAATAATTGGAATCATATTCATTTATGTTAAAATAGCTTCTCAATCCACTAATGGATGAGTAAGAACAATGAACCCATAAGAGATTTTGTTCCTCTTTAATTCTTTATGTCTAAGATATGGAGGTACATATACAATGGTGGATGTCAACATTAGGTTAGACATTAGGAAGGTGTCCTACATATCTAATTTTGGGAATGAATATGATTTCTTATAGTTATACATGGTATATGTTCCACTGTGTCTTTAAGATATGGTTATCTTGTCTGAGGTTTCCTTCTTGAAACCGTTGAATCGTTGATGATTTATATGAGACATGTCCTAGTTGTATTATTAACATGTCTGGGTATATTTAAAACTAGCATAGCTATATGGTGGACACATTAGATAACTATCACATAATCCATCTGACTTGCCTTGGGCACACTATATGATGAGGGAGACACATCCATTGTGCTTCGTATGATTGAATCATAAATTTTAGAGGTATTCTATGTTATTCAGTTAAATTATTCAAGTAAACTTTCTTTATCAATAAAAAAGTTTCCAAGGGTGTCGTGGGATCATTCTTAACATTTATATAGAGCCATAACAAGATCTAAGAAAATTTTTTGGTGGAAAATGTGTAACATTTCTGATATGTCTGAAATAATTCATGTTACATGGATAACATGTAGGGAGGAATTGTTGTGACTTGGATTACATTTATGGGTTCTATCACCTATCCCAAATAGGTCAATCTAATCACATAGTGTATTCAAATGAAAATCGGTGTATCCAACCTTTCCAAAGTTTTCCTTCATCTTCATCCTTTATTGAATAAATTTATCAATGTTTTTTATACATTTTCTTATTGAATCCTCTTGTGAACAAATAAATACATGGAAAATATTTATAAAATTGATAGTGTATTGGAAGAACATCACATTATTTATAGAATGATAACACAAATCATATATAAATTCCACAAAATCTATTAAATTTTTTCCAAGTACTACATGGTTGAAGACCCATGAGATTGTGTTACTTTCATCTCCGAGAAATCCTCTCTCACCTTGATAGAGTTGTTTTTTTATAGAGTGGGAGGAATTTATAAGTATTTCGACCCTCTATATATTCCTCCTCATAGAAAACATATATAGTAGGAATGGTCTTGAGTCGATGGATCATTATCCATTTTTTCATGAACCAGTTGTGCCACATCAATGTTTTCATCATTATATTAGATGAAAAACTGAAACCATTAGACTACGAATTAATTTCCTTATTTTTTGGATCTATATCATATAAAATTTATTTTATACTAACAATTATAAATGTATAAGGGACTATTCATAAGAATTATTATATGTCATAGGGTCTTTCCAGGATCATGATGCTTATCGTAGAACCCTTCATGTGGTCAAGAGATAATGGTATTTTCTCCTTCATAAGATCTTATTGGTCTGTCGAAAGGCCTTAACATGAAAAAAATCCACATTTTATAATGAATATTCCTTTTTATATATTATTTTATAAAATCTATTGTTCTCAAATATTGATTTTATATCCTGATGTTGTGAGATAAGAAGTACATACTTGAGGTCCTTTAAATAAATTAGGTGACATGTCTAGAGTTCATTGAGTGATGTGGATGACAAGTCAGTGTCATTTTCACACGTTTTTTGGAAAAATCACAAGGTCCCCATCCACTATTCTCTTGAAAAGTTTCATATTTTTCCTTCAAAATTTTCATTATCCTTTTGCCACTTTTTATTTTATGTTTTTTCAAACCATCAACTATTTCTGATTGGTTTTTGTATGGGTGTTGAGTGATCATTACTAGATCATTCAAGAGAAGGAGATTATTATCATGGATGGTCTTTCAATATTTTCGTGACATAGAATGGGTGTCACATGATCGAATGGATGCATCCAATGTCTTTCTATTGGGATGTTAACATAATCAAAGGGTTTCAAATGACATGAAAAAAATGCCACTAGGGATATCATTTGATCATTAAACAGACCATGTGATTCCTATAATCCTCTAAAATGAATAATTTTGTAACTAAAATTCCATTATGCTTCCACCTTTTTAATATTTTAATTAATAATGGGTTTTGGGTGACTGACAGGCGGCAATTGGTTAATATATATGATAAATAGAGAACACATTTAGAAGAAATATCAGGATCATGACCACTTCTATGAGGGGAATCAGGCGATCATAAAAATATAATAGAAATATCATGACCATTTATAAAGAAATTTGTTGTGGCATGCATTGATGTGACTACATTGGGATCACATGATCCACATAATTGAGTTATCTTATCCATATATAGTGATGCTTCTCATATTTTTCATAGAGGAAATAGTACCATTGCTTTGGGAAATTATTCAAATAAAATAATTTCAATTATAATATGGACAAAATAAAAAATTTCATAATATCACTAGTATAATTTTTTTATTTTTTTAAAGGATGATTTGTTTAGTGAATATTTAAAAATGATATTTTTTATTGGAAAAGTGGTTTTTGTCATAAAGAAGAATATTAAAATTTTAAATTAAGTATTGGATTTAAAATAAAATTTAAATTAATATAATTTCATAATAAAATATATAACTACTTAAAAAGATTTATCAAAAAAATTAATATTATTTTACAGATAATTGTTTTGCTAAAAATTGTTTTTTATAAATAAATTCTGTGATTGTGATTAAATTATTTATATTGAAATATATATTATAAAAATATAAATATGACTTTGGAAAATGGATTTAATATATTAAATAATTAAATTATAATTTTGTTAATATGCCCCATTATTTTTGGTAATTATAAATAATAACCATAGTAAGGTCATGTCCCCATGGTAAGGGTTAAATTGGTAAAGCATGATTAAACATAAAGGGTTAGGTATACAAATAAATAAAATAAATTAATTTAATTCATTAAATATATGTAATTAAACCTATATATCCTAACATAAAAAATATGACATTTTGGTTTCATTTTACTTTGATGATAACATTAATATTACATTATGTAAAAAAATTAAAATATGACAATTTAGATTTAGATTCAGTTATATGAATTTATAGTGTTATATTGAAGTTTTGAATAAAATATATAAAATTTTATTTATAACATAAATATATTATATTTATGATGTTAAATTTTTTATAATTTCACGTAATGTTTTATTTGCCTTAAATACTATAGTAAAATAGACACAGTGCTAGTGTGTATAGTAAAAAAATATACTAATTTATATAAAAAACAATAATATAAATATATTTTCATTGAATTATAGTAGCCCTTGAATTTAATTGTTAATAATAATGAAAAAATCAAGGAAATGCATCTTATTTTCAAAATACTATGCAATCTTGATGAATTTAAATTTAATATAAATGAATAGTCCAAAAAATATATTCTAATATATTATTTTAAAAGATGATTTTTTAAATAATTTTAAAATAAAAAATATATTACAAGGGGATTTTTGGAATGTAAAATGGTCTAAAATATTATCCATGAACTATTTTAGTCTACTTTAAATTTTTGAAGTAATTATATGAAAATTAAATTCTAAAAAATGTGTTACGACATTTAAAGTTAACAAGGGTTAATAAATGTGTTAAACCAAAAGATACCGTTTAAAATTAAACCAGAAACTAATATAAATTTCAATTTTTTTATATTAATAATTTATAATATTTTAATTTGAATATATATCCATATGTAAACATTAATCTTGAGTAATACCATACTTGTATTTTTTTTCTAGGAAATTTCAAGTGTATCTATTCCTCACTTATAATAGGGAACTTCTTGTACTCTATTTCATTAAACTTTTCAGGAAACCGTCTTATTAAGTACTAACCCAATTCAATTAGTATAATTTTTCCACATGACCTTGTGCAAACATTCTCATAAAGATAGACTCAAAAAATGATTAAGTTGTATGATAAATGAAGTTTTATTAATATTAGACATAATAATTTGATGATAATTTTCATTTTATTTATCCTTATTCATCAATATAAAATTATTAATTTTATTTGAAATAATAACATCAGTATATAATAGGAAAAAATATTTAATATGCTTATTTTATAACCCCTTCTCATGTTAATTTTCATCTTATGGGGAATGAAATTTTTTTTCACGTGTGTGTGATGACTACCACCTCTAAAAAGTGACGTGTTTTGATTTTCACCACAAAATCTCAATACTGTTTATTATAATAATTTAAATGAATATAAATTATATTTATGAAATATTTATTTTTAATGGATGGATAATATGATACTTTACTTCTTACCCTTTCACAAATTAAAAAATTATAATGCCCTTCGCACTTACGTGTAGACTACCATCATGAAGTGTTGTGATTATTTTTTTAAATAAATAATTAATTTATTATTATAAAATTTTCATAACTTCATAAAAAATTTAGTTATTTCTTGATTAATATTTTTGATATGTTACAACTCTGACAACATTTACCACAGTCAATATTACAAATATATATTTTATTATTATGAATCGAACTTCCTAAAATTTCCATATAGGAAAGTCTCTTATATAATATCAATAGAAAGAAATATAATAGGAAAATTAATTGGGATAATAATATTTTAATACACCTGAATTTTTTTAATAATGTAAAAAAATAATATATTATAATTATATTGGTAGTAAATTACATGCATGGAATGTCAGACTCACATTAAGGTGTTTCAAAATTTAATTTATTTTCAATGTGTTATATTACTTCTTTGTTTTATATTTAATGATAGGATTATGTATATAACAACCTATATTTATTTTATTCTATAAAACTTCATTATAATTATTAATTTTTTTTACAGACAAATGTAACACATAATTACTTCATAGATTAATTCTAACTTCAATGTTATGAACATAATTAGATTCTCTTATCTATCTTTTATATCATTAGTAAATGTGAAATATTCCAATTATATTTTATTAATTTGGTATATATATATACCACATCTGATATGTTAAATCAACAATAATAATATATTGCTGGTATTTTAGGTCTCATTTTATGTTATTTGTTTTTTATGGGTTATTATTGATAACATAGCAAAGTGGTAAAATATTATTTTATAATCATCACTTTAGTCAGTTTAATTTTTACATTTACATTGAATTAATAGGATGAAATTTTTATCACAAACCCCATATATTTTTATATTCATTGGATATTTATTTTAATTTAATCTCTTAATTTCATTTTCCACCCTCTTTGTACTAAGAAAATTTAAATTTTTAAGGAAAACAAACTTTTTTGTTTTCTACTAGATGAGGAATATTTCAATCCATGAATATTTATTCTACATAATATTATCATTTTTAAAAAATAAATTATTTATTTAATTTATAATTATTTATAAATTTATAATCAAATGTTTAACGTGAATATTGTTTTCTTTTTCTAATAGAGGGATTATTTAACAAAGCTGTGAACAAAATATTCATTATAGGAAATAACTATGTGATAAATATTCCCACAAAAAATGACTATTATATTCCCTGAATATTAATTTTATATTCCCAAAGGTTTTATTAAAATTAAATATTCTCCCTTATGGTATTAAATATTCATGATTATAAATAAGATATTTCAAAATAAAAAGGTCATTTTACCTTCAAAATATTCCACAAATATTTTAAATGTATTCTAACCTACAAAAACATGGTGTGATGGATTTTATGATTTACTATAGATATATTCTAATGTTACTATACAAAAAATTTCTATATATTTATTATACATAGTTTTAATTATTTAATTATTGATATTTAATATGGCAGATCATCCAATATAGAAATTTAATGGTTATTAATGAATGGTAATGATTTTTTATAGTTTAATCATATGATGAATGGATTATAATATTTATGTGATGAGTTGTGTCTATAAATAATAATGCATTGACTCACTAATAGGTCCTAGATAAAAAAAACACAAATATTTTGTGTATGCCTTTATAATTATTTATTATTTATATAAAGAATGACTTGATAGTATGTTTACGACATCTTTTCAGAAGGCCCAGATATTATTTTTAAAATGTCTGGGCAAAAACCTATGAATATACGATTTCAATATTGGACTTTTCCCACTATTATGTATCAAGTTATTTTTAGCCATTATATTATTTATATTATTATTTTATCAATGGATATATTCTATTTTATGATATTAGTTATATTGAATGTTTAACTATTGTTCATATTTTCTTAATTATTAATTCATTATTTATTCTATGATACATTTTGTTATATTCTATCCCTTACAGGGTATATGAGATCACCCTCATTTATGTACTAGTGATTATGTTTTTATGTTTCCATAGGCACTATGACAATTACAGTCCTTGGTAACTAATTTTTATAATGATTAATTATTTTTAAAAAGTTTTTTATGTATTATGTTTTTAAAAAAGCTTTGTTATAGTATGATTTTTGAGTGAACAGTGAAAAATGCTACTTTTTCAACTTTGTTAATTTTTTATTAAAATACAATTATAAAAATTTCAACTTCTGTTTTCTATTTTGAATTTACATACAATAACTCTCATTTTGTTATGAATAACATAATTAATTTAAAAAATAATTATCATCAAATTTTTATTTTACAAGTTATGTTTTTTGGATTAAAGAACATTTTTATAAAAATTATTTTCATTACATTTTATGATTTTATAAAAAAATTGTTTTGATCTACTCATAGAATAATATTTTTGAGAAATTGATTAATTTTTTTATTCTTGAGGATTATATATTTCAAATTGGTCCATTTTATATTTAGCGATTATGAATAGTAACAATGCTAAATACTATTCAACATAGTAATGGTAATATAGGGAAAATAATAATAAAACATTGGGGTAATGTTTTAAAATCATTGCATAAGATTTCATTATAGAATTTTAAAATTTTAATATTACCATTACCATCTTAATTTATTATATGGTGATTTTTTGGGCCAATTTTATGTGATAATGACTTTTATATTATATTTAGTAAAGAATAAATACAAAATTTCACTCTTTTAATATTAATTATTATTAAATGATTAAATAGGAAAAAATGATTTTAAGAAAGAATAAAGAATTTTATTTTTAGCATAACTAAATTCATTTTATGTTAGTAATTTTTTTATTTTTTGGGATATTATAATTATATTTAATGCTTACGCCGTGATAACATTACGATAGTGAAAATACTTGGATAAATCTACAAAATGATGTTTTTAAAAAATTAAAAATTTATTTTTGATAAATTAATGAGTGATATGATTTTTGTGGTTAATAATAATTTTTATGTTATTTTAATAGAATTTATTTGTTATAACCATTGAAATCTTGATGATTTGAAATTCAAATAAAATGAATAATCCTAAAAGTGATTTAATTTTATTTTATTTTAAAAAATAATTTATTAAATCAGATGAGAAGAAAAGAATTGAAAATATATTTCTTAAATGATAAATGTTTTATATTTTGATATATGGAAAATTGGTAGCCACTTTTAACCTTACATATAGAATCATTACCCTTTAGAATTAATAAATTATGTTACCACTTTAAAATTTAACGATGTATAAAATGGAATTTAACCACATTATAAGGATTAAAATGATGCATAACCAACATAAATTTTGGAGGATGATGATATTTAGAAAATATAACTTATTTTTATTAAAATAATTTTATATATGTTTTAATTTTAAATTTGAATTATATTATTATATTTTAATCATTTACATAATTTAAAGTGTTTATTTTCTATAATTAATAAATGGGAACCTACTCTCCTCTCTCCATTATAAATATCGATGTCTGTATATCATCATTTACTACCTATATTTCATCCCAACCAACCTACACATGAATATTATGATCTGGTATCATCCAATGACCAACTTATAGTACTTATGTCATAAGAAAAATTTTCTTTTCTACAGAATAAGTATAAATCATAATTCAGTGTTTTTATTTTATATTAAAAAACATTAAAATATAATTATATCATAAATTTTATTGAAAAATGTTTTTCCACTATACTGAATTGTTATTATGTCAATTTTGAAACCCTTTTCATATCCTTCTGTATCAAATGGAGAAGGAAAATGTCATTTGTGTGTACATGTGGACAACCACCTCTACATAGCGATGTGTTACATTTCACAAATCCCACTAAAAAGGATACTTATTATGAATAATTTAACAAATATATATTATATTGACAACATAATTTTTATTCTAGGATGTTTTTATATTACATAACTTCTTACCCCTCCTCATGTTAACAAATTCTAATTCAGGTTGTGTGAAAGTGTGGACTCGAACATTGATGACGTGATTTGATTAAATTCTCTTTTCCAACATTCATGGATAATTAAAATATTAAATTTAATAAATAATATTGATAATTATTTTCTTATTAGTATTTATTTGGTTAGGGAACCCAGATCACTTTGACCATGGTCAACTACCAATGTTTATTTTTTTTACGAACCGAATGTCCTAAAAATATATGACAGGAAGTTTTCTGTTTTTATAAATAATAATGGTATGTTAATAAATTATATTTAAGGATTTGTAATGAAATAATATACATTAATAGGTTCTGAATAATTAATTAAATAATAAAAATATTACTATCTAGTTAATAAAATACATATATGGTGAGTTGGACTAGAGCTTAGGGGTTTCATGACACGATTCTTCTCTATCTATATTTTACTTATTAAATTCCTATTTCTTTTGACACCCATAATTGTGTGGTATGAAATTATATCATATATATTTTAGTATATTGAAGGTTATGTGGAAATAAAGAAATAAGTTTCAAGAAAGAATCAATGCTTTTAATATAAGGCCCCAGCCTTAAACCATACTTAATCTTGAGTTATTACAAGATTACACGTTGAGGATCTTTTCAGGATTAGAGTTTTAGAGAATTAAATCATAAAACATGCATTACATTCCACATATAAAAAAAGTGGTTACATAAAGATAGTATTATTCATTCCCATCAATGGAAACACATTTAAAATAAAACATGTATTATTTCTTGACACATCTTTGACTCTATCATATTATCATGTACCTTTCCCTTAACCTGTGAAAAACATTTCAAAAACTTGGGACGAGCATAAAAACTCAGTATGGGTTATAAAAAAAACATGGAAAGGAAACATGAGTTCATATATACATAAGAATGAAATCATACTTTACCCATAAAACATAGGCACTTTGACATACCTCATAAAATCATGAATAAATCATAGAAATCATAAGACATAAAGGTAATTTGAGGCATTCATAACATTCTTACGTAGGGAGTAACCCTCTTGGTTACGTTTGGAATACCCATCACAGTATATTCCCTAAAATCTCTTCGGAGAAACCTTAACGTTTCACTCCTTTGCGTTACCCAATGCATTGGAGAGCTATAACGGGCTCACCCGCCCTTAGTTTATCAAGGAACCACCCGTCTTCATAATAATGCCCAAGAACCATAACATAATCATATCACATAAAACATGCATAAAGGAAACATAACATTTCTACATTTCAATCACGAGATATCAATACAACACATTGATATAATAAAAACATTATGAAATCCATTTTCAATACCAAAGTAAAACATGGTATTTATTTTTCTTTTAAAAAAAGAAGGTATGGCTTGTAGAGGAAGCCGGAACTCAAATAACGGTTACGACGGCGGAGAAGTCGTTGTCGCCGCATACGTACGACAAAAACATTCCCTTTTGTCGTTTAGTAAACGCTTTGTATAAAAAATATTCCTTTTGAATAAACGTAATAGTCAAAGGGGTTTATACACCGTATAAAAGAAAGTTGTGTATAAAATAAAATATGCCTCAATGAAAGGAGATTGAGACGAAGTCCCATACCTCGTATCCGACTTGACCCGACCATTCTTTAATATCCTGAATAATAAACTTGAGTTAATCTCTACTTGCTTATGAATCTTTTTCAAGTTCATTATTCCTTTTATACCATGTTATGAACATCATGTAATCAGTTAAGTTAATAATGTTCATTTTGTCGGTATTTGGTTCTTAAGTCAAAAATAGACTTCTCACACTTACATGTTGTTAATTTGGTCAAAGGTTCATTATATCCAGAATGGTATTCATGATTTAGATATCATATATGTCATATATATCCAGTACATACATTCATTTATAATATTACATAATCATTTAGAGGTAAGAAATGAAATGCACCGTTCATGGAGACGGTAAGCCGTACGTACGCATGAACGCTACTTTCATTTCTATTTCATATTTTATAGAATGGAATCATAATGATATAAAGGTATATTATAATTACAGTATAATATCATATATAATATCATAGTTCCATCCTTTATATGTCCCAAATATGGTATTTAACGAATCAAATCACTTTCAGGGGGCGGTAGTCCGCACTTCCTAAAATGAAGATATCGTGTTTACCCATAATGGAAACCATAATGGTATGCCCAAAATGAAAAAAGAAGCTTAAGGAAAACATAAACATATTATATATCATATATAAAATTAGTGACATCATAATGGCCACCTTTTGAAGGTGCTAAATGAGTATTGAACAATCATCGTTTCGGGAGGCAGAATTTCGCCATCCACGGAAACCGTATGTTCTTTTACCATTTGATGTATTTGTGTGAGAGTGTAGCTAAAATAAATCTTATAACAACATACTATTATATTTAATATACTGGTGTTGTTACAAAATAAGTAAATAAAAATAGTTTAGGGGGTTGGAGAAGCAAAATAAAACAAATGAACATGAGAGAATGAATTACCTTTAAAAGTGTAACTCCTTTTGATTTGAGCCTAAAGGCTTCCTTTGAAATGATTATGCCCAAATGGAATCCTATAGGATGAGGAGAGGGATGTGGAGAGAGTAAATGGGCAGGGGTTGGACGAGCCAAAGGCTTGAGGAGTGTGTGAAATGAGGTAGAGGTGGGGGCCTTTATAAGAGGAGAGGAGGGGTACTTTTGGAAAGTAAAGAAATATTACTTTATTTGAAAATGTGTTTCGGTTTTAAAAGGTCCCACATTGATATAATTCGTGGATAAGGTGATAAGGGTTCGAAATACACTCATCCAATTGGTTTTGGTCATGTGTAGTTCATAGATGTTACATTATCTTTCCATTTTATTTAAATCGTCAAATAATGATGTCATCGCTGCATCATGATTATGTCATAAATAATTTAATTTATTTAATGTCTAAAAATCATAAAAAAAATACTATGATGTATGAAATATTTTTAGATTTCCAATTACTATTTATAATCAAATATATGATCTTTATAACCACATGTCAAAATTGTTTTCGTAAAACATATTATGTTTGTGTCATTTTTACTTTTACATTAAATAAAAAGTTATTTATGTCATTTCCCAACCAAAATGTCTCCATGGGGTCCCCAAGTTGACCCATGGCTTGTCTTGGTCTACCATGACACAACCAATAATTTTGGGACATGTGTCTAGGTCATTTCATATTATTAAAGCATTATTTATACCTTAAACTACACTAATTACCACTAATCGCGATTAAAAACTTAATAAGTTACTATTCACCAAAAAATTATTTTAATCTCATTGAACCACATTTTACTTCTTAATGACAACCATGTATGTCGGATTTTCAAAATTCAATACACATTAGTGTTAAACTTTCATTTAACTGAAAAACCAGTTTGCTTGATTACCACTTAGTGGTTTCACTATTCATCAAAAATTGATGTTTTTCAGAAAATTACGAAAAATTCACCCTAAGCTATATTTGATATTCCAAATACAAAAATGAAGTCTATTTTACAAAATTCAAATCATATAAGGCACAATAATTAATTCAATAATTAATTCCCGCTTCCAGAGCAAATAGCGTGTTTTTACAAAACAATAAGTATCAAAAGATTGACACCAGTTTAAGTCTAATTTCAAAGTAAAATTGATTCCAATGACCACCATTGGATAAAATGGTAAAAATATATTCTAATTTCACTTCAAAACCAATTCAAAACATAATATAATCATATAAATAAATTAGATTAAAACGCAGTTTTGATGTAAAATGCAGTATTTTTCACTATTCATTAAAAAATGAACATTGTCAGAAAAATACCAAAAATTCACACAAGGTAAATTTTGATGTCCCAATAATAAAGGATAAGTTTATTTTGACAAACATAGTTTATAAAATTTTCAAAATATAGATTCAAAAATGGTTTTCCATCAAAAGGCAGTAAAACAATCTTTTAAGAATATTAGTGTATTCCATGCATAAGATTGTATTTATTTTCATTTTAAGCCTCTATAAAACTATATTAATCATTAATAAACATAGATAAAAATATTTATTATTTAGTACTTACTTGGGATGTTACATCCTTCCCCCCTTTAGAAAATTGTGTCCCCGCAATTTATTTACTTATCGAATAAATGGGGGTACTTATCCCTCATTGCATTTTCAGATTCCCATGTTGCCTCTTCAATCATGTGGTTTTTCCAAAAAACCTTTACCTGATGAATCACCTTATTCTGTAACACTTGCTCCCTGTAGTCAAGAATCTGGACCGGTTGTTCCTCAAAAGATAGGTTCTCTTCCAGCTGAACTACCTATGGACTCAAAACGTGAGATGGATCTGGCATATACTTTCTCAACATCGAAATGTGAAAAACATTGTGTACCTGAGATAAACTCGGAGGTAAAGCCACTCGGTATGCAACTGATCCAACTCTCTCCAGAATTTCGTATGGTCCAATGAACCTTGGACTCAACTTTCCTTTCTTACCAAATCTCATCACACTTTTCCAAGGAGAAACCTTGAGAAAAACATGATCACCTACCTCGAAAGATAGATCCTTCCTCCGGTTATCCACATAACTCTTCTGCCTGCTCTGAGATGTTCTCATGTGTTTCTGAATCAGCTGAACTTTTTTTGCCATCTCTTCTACCAATTCTGGTCCCATCAACTTTCTTTCACCCACTTCATCCCAGAAAGCTGGCGTTCGACACCGCTTCCCATATAATGACTGAAATGGTTCCATCTGTATACTGGAATGAACACTGTTATTATATGAAAACTCAACCAAAGAAAGTTGTTGGTCCCAACTTCCCTGATAATCCACAGAACAAGCTCGTAGCATATCCTCCAATGTCTGAATTGTTCGTTCTGACTGCCCATCTGATTGAGGATGAAAAGCTGTACTAAAATTTAATTCAGTACCCATCGACTTCTGAAGGCCTTTCCAAAAGTTAGAAGTAAACCTTGGATCACAATCCGATACAATGGAGAAAGGAACTCCATGTAACCTGACTATCTCTTTAAGATACAAACGGGAAAGTTGATAAAGAGAGAAAGTATCTCGTATAGCAAGGAAATGATCAGATTTGGTCAAGCGATCAACAATAACCCAGATTGCATTATTACCTCGAGATGTCTTCAGTAATCCAACAACAAAGTCCATGGATAAATGCTCCCATTTCCTCTCTGGCACTGGTAAAGGATGAAGCATCCCTTTCGGTAACTGCCACTCTGCTTTAACCTGCTGACAAGTCAAACACTTCACAGTAAAATCAGAAATATCTCTTTTCATTCCATCCCACCAGTAATACTCCCGCAGATCCCTATACATCTTAGTACTGCCCGGATGAACTTAAAACGGAGAACTATGAGCTTCACGTAACAATTCTCTCTTCAACTGTGAATCACAAGGCACACAAAATCTCTTCCCAATTCTCAAAACGCAATCATTATCAATGTTGAATTCAGGAAACTTACCTTTCTGAACCAGCTCTACCTTTTTCTTCAACTCACTATCTTGCTTCTGTGCTTTCTTGATTCTATCTGATAGAGATGATCTCACTGATACCTAAAACAAAACAGAAGGACTTCCTGCACCAACAACTTCTATGCCAAAGTTCATCAAATCGTTAACCAAAGGATCACGTTCCAAACGCAACATTGTTATTGAAGCATTACTTTTTCGACTCAAAGCATCAGCCACTTTATTTGCTTTTCCCGGATGGTAATGAATTGTACAATCATAATCCTAGAATAATTCCAGCCATTTCCTTTGTCTCATGTTTAACTCTTTCTGAGTGAATATATACTTTAAACTTTTGTGATCGGTATATATTTCACACTTTACTCCATATAAATGATGCCTCCAAATTTTTAAAGCGAAAACAACAACCGCTAATTCCAAATCATGTGTAGGGTAATTTACCTCATGAGTTTTCAACTATCGTGAAGAATAAGCAATTACCTGATCATTCTGCATTAGGACGCAACCAAGTCCTTTCAAGGAAGCATCACTGTATATAACAAACTCACCATTCCTGGAAGGTAGTGCCAAAACTGGAGCATTCACCAATCTTCTTTTCAATTCCTGAAAACAATCATCACATTCTTTTGTCCAGATAAACTTAACACCCTTCCGAGTTAGCTTAGTCATTGGACTAGATAACCGTGAAAAATTTCTAACAAACCTTCGGTAATATCCCGCCAAACCATGGAAGCTACGAATCTCTGTTAAATTTGTGGGTCTTGGCCATTCTTCCACAACTTTTGTTTTCGCAGGATCAACAGTTATTCCATCTTTAGAAACAATGTGACCAAGGAAAGAAATTTGTTTCAACCAAAACTCACACTTGCTGAATTTCCCATACAGTTTCTTTTCTTTTAATGATTGCAAGATAACCCTTAAATGTCTTTCATTCTCCTCTTTACTTTTAGAAAACACCAAAATATCATCAATAAAGACCACCACAAACTTATCCAAGAACTCATGGAAAATTCTATTCATTAAGTCCATGAATACAGCAGGAGCATTGGTTAGCCCAAAAGGCATTACTACAAATTCATAATGGACATATCTCGTACGGAACGCGGTCTTCGGAATATCTTCCTCCTTTACCTTCAGCTGATGGTACCCCGATCTCAAGTCAATCTTTGAAAAAAACTGAGCTCCCTGGAGCTGATCAAACAAATCATCGATATGAGGCAAAGGATATTTGTTCTTAACAGTGATATTATTCAAGGCTCTATAATCAATGCAAAGTCTCATAGAACCATATTTCTTTTTAACAAATAAAACAGGAGCACCCATGGTGATGTGCTAGGTCTAATGAAACCTTTCTCTAATAAATCTTGCAATTGCTCCTTCAACTCTAAAAGTTCAATTTGTGCCATTCAATAAGGGGGTTTTGAAATTGGCTTAGCATCGGGAACTCAGTCAACAGTAAACTAAACTTCCCGATCTGGTATTATTCCAGGCAAATCATCAGGAAAAACATCAGGATACTCATTTACCACTGGCACATCATTAATCTGAATAGTTCCTTTATTTTCAACGACATGTGCAAGGTAACATTCATTTCCATATTTTACAAGTTTCTCGGCCTCTTGATATGTTATCAAAAGTAAGGGTTCATTCTTGTAAACAAACTGAAAGTCTTTCTGAAAAGAAACTTCTTTAGCTCTACAGTCAATCTTAGCATGGTAAATAGAGAGCCAATCCATACCCAGGATAACATCAAACTCTACTAGAGGTAGAACAATAAGGTTTGCAAGTAGGTTCTTTCCACAGATAAGGATAGGAAGATTCTTATAAATTATTTTTGCCTCGACACTTCCCCCAGGTGTTTTTACCAAAAGTTCAGGAGTCATTTCTTGAGATGGTATTCCCATTTTACTAGAAAAGGTTTCAGAGATGAAAGAATGTGTAGACCCCGAATCAAACAACACACTGGCATAATATGAAAAAACAAACTAAGTACCTGATACAACTTCATTTGATGGACCGACATCTGGTGAAGTATTTGTAAAGGATTTCACCACCCCTTTCTGCTTGTAGTCTAACTGCTTCCCATCACTCAAGCTCCTTGTCGGACACTCATTTGCATAGTGACCCATATCATTGCACTTATAACATTTCACTAACTGCAAATCAAATTTGTTCTTACCTTCACCTTGATCCTTTTCAGTGCAATCACGAGCCTTATGTCCCATCTTACCACATCGGTAGCACTTCCCAGAATTCAGAAGACATTCCCCAGCATGCCTTTTGCCACATTTATCACAAACTGGAAACTTAGTTCTCTTACCATCAGACTTTTTTGAAGAATTCTTACCTTTCTCCTGCCACCTCGGTCTCTTCTTCTGCTGGTTGTTATAGAAAACTTGGTCATCGGCAAACTCCATTTCCACCTTCTCAGCACATCGAACAAGCTTTTCATAACTTTTAAACTCACGAGAAGCTAATGCCCTTCGATATTTTGGTTTTAATCCTCAGTAAAAACGATTTATTTTACTATCAAGGTCCTGGATAAAATTTGGAGCATACCTTGCCAATCGAGTGAACCTTTCTTCATAGGCAGCCACTGAGTCTTCCTCTTGCCTCAATTCCAAGAATTGATTTTCCATCCTAAGTCGAACAGCCTTAGGAAAATACTTCTCAAGAAACATACCTTTGAATTCATCCCAGTCAAGAGCATCAATCTCATCAGCGTCCCTGATATTTTTAACCATAGACCACCACTGATCTGCTTCAACCTCCAAACGATAAATATCAAGACTAACCTTTTGATTTTCTGGACACCCCATGACATCAAAAATCTTCTCCAGTGCTTTAATCCACCCTTCAGCTAGCACAGGGTCAGATGATCCTCTGAATGATGGTGGATGTTGCCTCATGAAATGTTCCACCACTGACATGTTCCTCTGCGATTGTTCTGGCTGATCTCATGCATGGATACCACCGCCATTTATCTCTTGAGTCAACTGCGCCATTACTGTAAGAAACTGTTCAGTTCCAATTCCGACCATTTTTGGATGCTGATTCGGAAGGTTATTTCCTTATGTATGCCTTCCTAGCACTGCTTCCCTGTTTCCTCTGCGGAAAACCATTCTGAACAAACATGTCTTAGATGAAGCAACATGGTAATCTTTAAATGCTATATCAAAAAAAATATTTTTGGATAATCAATTAATAGAATTATAACTCCTAAAGTTACCTAAACCGACCTTTGATACCAACTATAAGGCCCCAGCCTTAAACCATACTTAATCTTGAGTTATTACAAGATTACACGTTGAGGATCTTTTCAGGTTTAGAGTTTTAGAGAATTAGATCATAAAACTTGCATTACATTCCACATATAAACAAAGTGGTTACATAAAGATAGTATTCTTCATTCCCATCAATGGAAACACATTTAAAATAAAACATGGATTATTTTTTTGACACATCCTTGACTCTATCATCTTATCATGTACCTTTCCCTTGACCTGTGAAAAACATTTCAAAAACTTGGGATGAGCATAAAAACTCAGTATGGGATATAAAAAAACATGGAAAGGAAACATGAGTTCATATATACATAAGAATTAAATTATACTTTACCCATAAAACATATGCACTTTAACATACCTCATAAAATCATGAATAAATCATAGAAATCATAAGACATAAAGGCAACTTGAGGCATTTATAACATTCTTACGTAGGGAGTAACCCTCTTGGTTACGTTTGGAATACCCATCACAGTATATTCCCTAAAATCTATTCGGAGAAACCTTATCGTTTCACTCCTTCGCGTTACCCAATGCATTGGAGAGCTATAACGGGCTCACCCGCCCATAGTTTATCACGGAACCACCCGTCTTCATAATAATACCCAGGAACCATAACATAATCATATCACATAAAACATGCATAAAGGAAACATAACATTTCCAAATTTCAATCGCGAGATATCAATACAACACATTGATATAATAAAAACATTATGAAAACCATTTTCAAAACCAAAGTAAAACATGGTATTTATTTTTCTTTTAAAAAAATACGGTATGGCTTGTAGAGGAAGCCGAAACTCAAATAACGGTTATGACGGCAGAGAAGTCGTTATCGCCGCATACGTACGACAAAAACATTCCCTTTTGTCGTTTAATAAACGCTTCGTATAAAAAAGATTCCTTTTGAATAAACGTAAAAGTCAAAGGGTTTTATACACCGTATAAAAGAAAGTTGTGTATAAAATAAAATATGCCTCAATGAAAGGAGATTGAGACGAAGTCCCATACCACGTATCCGACTTGACCCGACTGTTCTTTAATATCCTGAATAATAAACTTGAGTTAATCTCTACTTGCTTATGAATCTTTTTCAAGTTCATTATTCCTTTTATACCATGTTATTAACATCATGTAATCAGTTAAGTTAATAATGTTCATTTTGTCGGTATTTGGTTCTTAAGTCAAAAATAGACTTCTTACACTTACATGTTGTTAATTTGGTCAAAGGTTCATTATATCCAGAATGGTATTAATGATGTAGATATCATATATGTAATATATATCCAGTACATACATGCATTTATAATATTACATAATCATTTAGAGGTAAGAAATGAAATGCACCGTTCATGGAGACGGTAAGCCGTACGTACGCATGAACGCTACTTTCATTTCTATTTCATATTTTATAGAATGGAATCATAATGATATAAAGGTATATTATAATTCCAGTATAATATCATATATAATATCATATTTCCATCCTTTATATGTCCCACATATGGTATTTAACGAATCAAATCACTTTGAGGGGGCGGTAGTCCGCACTTCCTAAAATGAAGATATCGTGTTTACCCATAATGGAAACAATAAAGGTATGCCCAAAATGAAAAAAACAGAAGCTTAAGGAAAACATAAACATATTATATATCATATATAAAATTAGTGACATAATAATGGCCACCTTTTGAAGGTGCTAAATGAGTATTGAACAATCATCGTTTCGGGAGGCAGAATTTCGCCATCCACGGAAACCGTATGTTATTTTACCATTTTATGTAGTTGTGTGAGAGTGTAGCTCAAATAAATCTTATAACAACATACTAGTATATTGAAGATACTGGTGTTGTTACAAAATAAGTAAATAAAAAGAGTTTATGGGGTTGGAGAAGCACAATAAAACAAATGAACATGAGAAAATGAATTACCTTTAAAAGTGTAACTCCTTTTGATTTTAGCCTAAAGGCTTCCCTTGAAAGGATTATGCCCAAAGGGAATCCTCTATGATGAGGAGAGGGATGTGGAGAGAGTAAATGGGCAGGGTTTGGCCGAGCCAAAGGCTTGAGGAGTGTGTGAAATGAGGTAGAGGTGGGGGCCTTTTATAAGAGGAGAGGAGGGGTACTTTTGGAAAGTAAAGAAATATTACTTTATTTGAAAATGTGTTTCGGTTTAAAAAGGTCCCACATTGATATAATTCGTGGATAAGGTGATAAGGGTTCGAAATCCTCTCATCCAATTGGTTTTTTCTATGTGTAGTTTATATATTTTACATTATCTTTCCATTTTATTTAAATCGTCAAATAATGATGTCATCGCTACATCATGATTATGTCATAAATAATTTAATTTATTTAATGTCTAAAAATCATAATAAAAATACTATGATGTAGTAAATCTTTTTATCTTTCCAATTAATATTTATAATCAAATATCTGATATTTATAACCACATGTAAAAATTGTTTTGGTAAAACATATTATGTTTATGTCATTTTTACTTTTACATTAAATAAAAAGTTATTTATGTCATTTCCCAACCAAAATGTCTCCATGGGGTCCCCAAGTTGACCCATGGCTTTTCTTGGTCGTCCATGACACAACCAATAAGGTTGGGACATGTTTCTAGGTCATTTCATAATATTAAAGCATTATTTATACCTTAAACTACACTAATTACCACTAATCGCGATTAAAAACTTAATAAGTTACTATTCACCAAAAAATTATTTTAATCTCATTGAACCACATTTTACTTCTTAATGACAACCATGTATGTCGGATTTTAAAAATTCAATACACATTAGTGGTAAACTTTCATTTAACTGAAAAATCAGTTTGCTTGATTACCACTTAGTGGTTTCACTATTCATCAAAAATTGAAGTTTTTCAGAAAATTACCAAAAATTCACCCTAAGCTATATTTGATATTCCGAATTCAAAAATGAAGTCTATTTTACAAAATCCAAATCATATAATTCACATTAATTAATTCAATAATTAATTCCCGCTGCCAGAGCAAATAGCGTGTTTTTACAAAACAATAAGTATCAAAAGATTGACAGCAGTTTAAGTCTAATTTCAAAGTGAAATTGATTCCAATTACCACCATTGGATAAAATGGTAAAAATATATTCTAATTTCATTTCAAAACAAATTCAAAACATAATCTAATCATATAAATTAATTAGATTAAAAAGCAGTTTTGATGTAAAATGCAGTATTTTTCACTATTCATTTAAAAATGAACATTGTCAGAAAAATACCAAAAATTCACACAAGGTAAATTTTGATGTCCCAATCATAAAGGATATGTTTATTTTGACAAACATAGTTTATAAAATTGTCAAAATATATATTCAAAAATGGTTTGCCATCAAAAGGTAGTAAAACAATCTTTTAAGAATATTTGTGTATTCCATGCATAAGATTGTATTTATTTTCATTTTAAGCCTCTATAACACTATCTTAATCATTAATAAACATAGATAAAAATATATATTATTCAGTACTTACATGGGATGTTACATTTAACCTTGATGTATTATTTCTAGAACTCCATGTAGTAAGCCCTTAAAAATCAGTTGACTTTGAGTATGACATGTCATCCTTAGACGAATGTAAGCTCTGAAAGGCTAAAAAAATGATGGAAGACATACTTTTACCATGTTTAATGGATTTGATTGTCTCTTGGAAGGATCTTGTACCATTATTTATGTTCTCATCTAACAAAAGTAATTAGGACTCAATACATATGGACCCATTTGTAACATTGTATGATAATCCTTATCATTCTCCGTATTGTTGGGGGAAACATGTGTGACTTTATTGGTTTGGCAGAGACATCTCTCAAATAAAAAAAGATGATTTAGCATATCAGAATGAAAATATAGATGTCTTATATTCATCATAATCCAACTTTGGATCATTATTGATTACTGTTGTCATTTTATGTGAGTGGTCACTTTCTCTTGAGAATATCTCCAAATCATAGGTATTATCGTATTGGGAAATACAAAATGTTTTCTCCCACTTATATAGTACTTTTTTAGATACATGAATTGGTTGGTGAGGTTGAATATCTATTATAAATTTTTACCATGGTTCAATGCATTACACAATGTGTTTCATATATCTCATTTGAAAAAGAACCAGCTTGGTCATGATTGCGTGATTCAATGTGATCATGTGACCTATAACTGTACACTTCATTGGTTAATATACTAGATTATATTTCTTATAGGGAAGAGAATGTAATAAAAGACAAAGGAAACAATCTATTGTTGGTTTTGTGGAAATAGTTTTGGAATAAAGAAGAAACATGGGAAAATGAGACATAAATGGTCAAGAATTGACTTTAAGTCTTTTTGGAAAATTATGTTTTTCTACTTTTTGGGGATGAAAATGAAAATAGTGGGGAGATTTTAGTACCCACATAATTTGTTAAGAAACTATTTAATTATGTATTTTATATATTTAATGTGTTTTTGTGATGTTTGGGAGGGTTTACAATAATTTTTTTAATGTTTTGGGGGATTTTTTGGATGTGTATGGTCTGAGATTGGTTAGTGATAATATATTAGTCCTATAGATAACCATATAAAATGAGAGAGTGTTATCTAGTAAGGCACACAGTTAGGATTAATTTTTGTACCAAACCCGATGACATAACTGTTGAAACTATCGTTTTGAAAATATAATAATTTTCATGGTTAACACATAATTTTTCTAACTTCGCATAATTAAAAGGTAGATATTAATAATGGATCTAACTCAATTTTGACTCTAAATCACTCAATTATGAAATTTCACTCCCCAAACATGCAGTTTCCTCCTCCTAATGAATCTAGAGACTATCCCCCTATGATCCTAGAGAGATCTGTTAGAAAATCCCGCCATGTTGAATGTTTAATTTCTTGGAACGTCAATGTTTGTGGTTCTATTTGATAGATAAATTTTTCATCCCGATCATCGATTCATATATATTTTTTATTAAGGATATATATTTTATATATATGTCCAATCACGATTATATATGGCTATTTTTATGATAGGTAACCATATCTATGGTTGGTTTTTGGATACTCAACCCTATTTTAGTGAATAATTTATGTTATTCATCATTTTTTCCATATTTTCCAATGTATGGGGCTTCAATATAAACTAATCATATTAGAAAATAATGTATTGGTTTCAATTTTTTTAAATTTCATGATTTTGTTTAAAATTTATGTGAATATCACGATATAAACCCTCTATAGTGATTTTTTGGGGAATTATGGTCTTTTGTGGTTGTGAAAAGTGATTTGGTTATGGATTTTAAAATGATTATTATAGAAATGGTTTTAAGTAAATTTTATTAATAATATATATGAATTATAGAAATATAATTAAATTGATGATTTGGAGGGTTTTATGTTTAAATGAGTTGGTGTGTCTTCATGCTATCGACGTGACCTTGAATAAGGTGTGTGTATCATTTTGATATAAAGGACGTGAACTTGGATAAGAGGAGTGTACCATTAAGGAATAATGATATTATATTCTTAGAGACAACTCTATGGATGGATGATAAATCAATATTGTGTATATAATGGTCATAGAATCATTCAAGAGTGTGTTTGTGTGTGGACTATAGAACGCGTATTCCAAAAAGAAATTTTAAATGTTTGAAAGTAATAGTTTGTTTGATTTCCATGACCACCTTTTTGGTTTTAAACTATTTGGTTTGTAACTTATTGGGATATTAAATGAAGTATTAAGATGTTTTTTAATTTTTTAAAATAATTTTTCAAAATAAATGTGTTATCTAGATCTATTCTTATTTAATGTGAAGAAAATCCATTTGGGGAAAACCTATGGAGTTTCCTTACATTCCCCTATTTTGACTCCATATTTTTTTGTAGATAATTATTTATTGAGTAACATGAAAAAACATAGTTCATCATTTATTTAGTGATACTTTGTGATACATTCAGTATGTCTTGAGGAGCTGGATCTTAGAGAATGTTGGTAATTATGGAGTATGTGTATTTTGAGTCTTTGTGTTTCGTTGGTTTTGACATCCAATTTTTTTTATTCTAATTTTTTTCTAATTGGAACAATAATATTGTTCATGGGTGTAGTTGTGTATGATTACCACTAATTATACATTTAGTATTATACTTTTAATCATGAATCAACTAGTGGTTTTTGGTTATGTTGTGATTTGTTGGGTTGTTTTAATTCTATAATGAAAAATCATCTACAATTTTATTGAATCCCATGGAATTTAGGATAGACCTATATAATCATAGGGATGTCAACTAAGGCCTATAAATAGTTAATCCACAATTTATATGGATTCCAATGTCATTCCTTATGTTTTCCATGAATCTACTGTCATGTTGTGTGGTTCACCATTTTTTTCTTCTCTTTCTGAGGGATTATTTTTTATTTAGGGTTTATTCATAACTGTTCATTCTATATTATTTTCTCATGCTAATCGGTTTTTCTTGGATGTTCATTGTCAATTTCAATTCCCAAAAAATATCTTTTATTATTTTATCTATTGATCCTTATTTCCAAACTCTATATTGGGTTGACATAAAGGTTCTATGCTTATTTTGGATTATGTTGGTAATGATTCTTAATAGATCTCTTGTTAGAAAGTTTGATGACCTCTTCTCTTGCTACCTCTATTGTTGTATTGGACATACTCTATGTCTTGTAAAAAGGTGTAATAGATGTTTTGAGATTCCTTAGTTGGATTCATTCAGAAACATGGGTTCATTTCAACCGTACATATCATGTATTAAGATCTTATAGGTCACTTCTCATGTGGGTTAGTTTTTAGACTATTTTTTCCCACGGTTGTTGTTATTTGGGTCTTCTCTCTTTATCTGTTGTCCATTATGTATGTTTTATCTATTCAGTATCAAATGATATTTGTCCTTGTAATGTTTTGGATTTGATAATGGTGGAGCTTTTAAAAACATTATCTTATTCTTATCTATTCTTAATGGTTGTGAGTGCTGGTATTTGGTTCTCATCCATATAACAATAACAGTTTTTGGTCTGGTGATGGAGTTTTGGACAATAGTCAATGAATTTTTATGTTTTTTCTAGTTACCTTTGTTATTGATGTAGTTGTTTTTAATTACTATAATGATATTGTAAATGTTAATAGTTTTCTCTATTTTTTGATGTGTTCGTTGTCTTTCATAATTTTTTGGGCTTTTTTGGTCTTGTGGTGATGTTTTAATGGGAATGACTATAATAGATCCAATGATGTGGAAGGGTAGGTTATGGAATGAGGTTCTCACTATTGTTGTTGATAATGGAGGTATATATCGGTGCATTATAGTTCACCTCTTGAGGAAGATGTCTTATTGTGGCTCACACCCTAATGTTGTGTTGTTGAATCTTGTTTGAAATTTGAATTTGGTTGTGTACCATGGAAATTAAGTTGGCAAGTAATTTTTTTAAAATTTCGAAGATTCAGGTGTTTGAATATGGTATTATGAAATTTTTTGGTTCCCACATAAGAAATATGTGGTTTACAAAAAATAAAATCATAATATTAAACATATATATATATATATATATAAGAAGTCAAAAAGAAGAAAGTTCCACACTTTCAAAGATGTAATATATATGAAGCCTAGGAAAAAATTTAGGATGTATAATAATATATATGCAAAGGATATCGGTCCCCCTTATATGGCCCTAGAAAAAAATAATGTTTTGTTCGCTATGTATCGTGATTTATGAATAATTTGGAGAATTATTCATCCGATAAGGATAACATTCCAATATTATCATTGTAAATTAGGAAATCTCAAGATAGTTGGAGATGGTATATCAATGATGTATCTCATTTTAGCGGGCATCCATAATAATTTCAAAAGGGAAACTAGTTATAATTTTATCACTAAAATACAAGTGTGTATATCATTTGTGTGTTACACAAAATAGATATATATTGTGGGTGATCCTTGAAACATCTACACTGAAACATGCATATATACATGATATTTCATTATATTGTTGTGACATAACCCTTCCTACATATGATCTAGATGATCTTAAATAAATTCAACCTAGATTTATTTATTTGTGAACCTATTTTCCATGTATATTATTTTTATCTATAGAGTAGTATATTTGTGATCTATGTTGGTATCGATTCACATTATAATGGGATACGTAGGGATGACCAAGTTCCACACCTCAAATCTAGTCTTAATAACAATTCCACAAAATTCACATTTAATTATAGAATTTTTATAAATTTTAGTTTCTGGGTATCTATGCCCCAATCCACTCTTAGTCATGATTATCTACATAATAACACCTGAAAATTCCTCAATCAAAATTCAATGGAAACATCCTCTCATAGAGATCAATATAATGGTCCTCAGATTCCAAGATATACAAAAAATAGACCTAAATTTACCTTATAATAATTAACAATTAGATACAATTGATCGTGATTCTTAGGTGCTGTGATATTTTTTAACACCCTTAATTCTGTAGTATGCACTTTACTATTAAAAATTTGTGGTGTTTACTACTGTGCAAAAATGATGATATAATATTCCAATAAGAAATGAATGTTTCATCATTGAATAATATGTCTTGGTATTGGTTTTTTATGGTAACACATATTTGGTCCACAATATTTATACATAGATTACTTTATATATATTTATGGATTCCCCTATAGCCATCAAATATTTTCCAGCAAAGCAAAACAAGGTTGGCCAGATCGACCCAATATCATGTTGGATTCTCTATAACCATTCCTCGGGAGACAACTTGGATGAATCTCATTAGAAAATTATGCACTCCAGTATGTTCTATTATAGGATAGTTAGAGTTCCATGACACGTGGTAGAATTTTAGAAAGTGTGGTTATAGAAACTGATTATTTCGCCTCTAAAAATAATTTATAGGGAATGGGAAATAATATTTTGATGTGTGACATGATTGCATGGTTACTATTCAATATTTCATTAAAAAAGTCGATAAAATGAGTGACATTGAATCCTTGTGATCTCATCCATCTGATTGAAATGAAATAGGTTTACTTTTATGGAAATTTGATCCCATACTATTCAAATTCAAACCAATCCCAAGATGTACCTAAAATATCAACCTTTAACTTTTTCCACCTAATAACTTTTGATCTATGATTGATACAATCATACCTTCATACTTGTAATGATGAAGGATCTATAGAATCTCGATCACACCAAACAAATTCATGCAAGATCATCTTACAAAAGTTAAAATGAAACTGCAGAACAATAAAAACATTAAAAATAATAAAATTAGACTATAAAATTTTCCAACATTTATTAATTATTGAAAGTAACCATGATATATTTTGATGATCATATACCATGAATGAATAGTAATATTACCACTAAACACGTCGTGTGATGTTTAGGAACGTGATAAATGTATGCCTTTTGTAGTATTTAGTGGATGAATTAATTATCGTTTGTTAAGAGATTCCATGAATAATCATAGAAGAAAATTCATTAATATCATGATCAATGAAGTGATCATGAAATGAAAAATTGAAAATCACATGAGACTTTCATTGGGTGTGTTCTACCCCTTCATGTTAAGGCTATGCAAGCCAGGAACCACTTATTCCTTGTATACTATTGATGTTCATAATATAGTGAATTATCATACTGATAGTCCCATAAACACATATATACATCAGGAGAGAAACTATGAATCATGTCATAAAATTATAATGAATGGATGTTGAAACATAGATGACACAGAAGATTCATATTAAGTGGAATATATCCCTTTATCTTGAGATCCTCCAATATATTTATCATGTGGCCTCTTCATTGCCTCATCAAAAACATGTGGAATTAATTACCAATAAAATTTAATATTCCTCTACGATTATCATACTATATAATCTACACTCTCTTAATAAGAAGGAAAAATTTGATATAAAGTAGGTAGAAGCATATAATCATAGAGGATGAATAGAGGGAACTACTGATTTTTTAGGGGAACCTCCTCAAATGATAAAAAGAACCTATTGTACGATCTATTAATGTTATGAATATCACATGAAAAATTGGGAATCATGAGACACATAGTTCATATGGTATATTTTCATGATCTAGGGCTAGCCCATGGTCTTCATGACTTCACCATGTAGGTCCTTCTTCTATGTTGACATTCTTGGTGTAGATATTTTCCCTCATTTGCAGGACCTCTTGTAAGACCGTTATTTAGATCACATGATCTAATGTGTGATAAAACATCATATTAAGTGATTATATATTCCCTCATATTCATTGGATAAGAATTCTATTTTCTTGTAAGAATGCACAAGTTCATGTTCCATACCCTTACTCATGATATTCTTAGAACCTCATTGTCTTTTGGTGCATGTATGCGCCCCTTAAATTTGTCGCATCGAAATAAAACAACTCGTAGTACGTGGATTGTCCAAATAAAAATTATGAAGCCTTAATATAGGTAACTTGATCACATGAATAGTTGAGGTTCGTGCGGTCGTTTTTGGTGGGTTCTCTTTCATCAAATGCCTTCGATCATTTGATGTCTATATTGGTGTATGTAGGATAACACCATCTTCTATGGAAGCCCAATGTTGACCATGTCCTTATCAGAATCCATGAATCCCTCTAAGACATATAATTCGTTCCATAATTAATTAATGTGACTTATTTTGTACATATTGCACCACTGACCAAATAACTCCATTTAATACCTCTTTGAGGTAATGTCAGTCGCATTGATGAGGAACCATCATGTGGCACAATCATGTGGATTTCTTAAAAAAATATATAAAACCATATATTTAAAGAGGAACCATAAGAATGAACTCTAATTTTCCATGAAAATAATTAGTCAGGAACCTTCAATATGATCACTTGGACATGCACATCCCAATGTCAAATCACTTCACATGTTTCTTAGACATGATAATATGGTATGTGACTTTTTAAAATGTCAAAAAATGCATGGTCACAAAGCTAATCACATGAACCCATCCTACACCACATTTTAGATAATCATCAATATTCATGAAATTAGATTATATGTTTTGTGGGAAAACCCCATGTTTTTTTTCAAGATAGAATTTGAACAATCCAAATTGGCAATGGGAAGGTGTTAAGGGAAATTGAGTTTGGTCATACGAATGTGTTCCTTTAAATCCATGTTGATATAAAAATAACTTATAGGAATGTAAACATTGTCATGAAATTTTCTTATTAAAATGTCAGTATTATCCTTCTAAAATCCAAGGAAAATTTTTATTTATCATGAGACAACCATGGGAAAATGCACTTTTATCACATAAAGAAATCAGGGACAATTTATATTGTCATGCGAGAGACCCTAGGAATGTATTATTAAATAATTTTACTGGTCATAGACATGATAAATTATATCATGCGAAGCATCATAGACCAGTTAATAAAACACCCCTTAATGTGTTTACCATTTCAGACTGAAACCCACAACATATCAGTGGACAATCAAAACATGTGAATTATGATAATCTAGACATGTATATTAGGACAACAAACACATGTCATAAAAATCCCTTAAGGTAGGTCCACATCATCTAAAAGGCACAATAATACTATTTCCATATGGACCATAACTAGGATCCTTCATACGTATTCCCCATATACATGGGATGTTCTAGAAACTTTCCCAGACACCTTGGTACCCTAATACCCATACCAATACAAACATTCCATTAAGGGAATTCCCGATCCCCATGGGTTTTTGACTACCATGTAACATCATACACGATAAATGTGTGAAAATTGTTGCACATGAATAGAAGAATAAATACTTACAATTCTGTATGACCAAATGAAAAAACCATTCAGATAATTATACTAGTAGTCAAATAGGTATAAATAACCCAATTACAACCAAAATTTTCATGAATATAGGATAACAACAACCAGATTCCCAATAGAAACACCTTTCCATGGATCAAGGATAAAAAATTACAACCTACTCCAACTGGAAGATTATCCTTTCTCGAACATTGGAGAAGAAAATCTAAAAACCCCCAAGGAAACATGTAGGTTGTGGGATGAAAACTGAGTTGGGGCTCACTATGATTTCCACAAAATATTACATAATAAATTATCGTAATCATGCTTTCAATTTTTTTAAAAAAATATTTTTGTAGAATTTAATATTTAATAAAAACATGATTCTCACATCAAATTATGGAAAAAATTTCAAAAATGGATTAAATAAAAATTTTATACAAAATAGATTATATAAATCATTAGGAATGCATACGAAATTTACAAACAATTCCATATATATGATCCAAACTATACCAATAAAAAAATATGGTCATATTCTAAGTTATATGATTGATTTTATTTATGATATCCTCACAAAAATACATTATTGATCATGAAAATGTGCACATAGATCCCTCAAGACTAGGTTAAATTGGACCCACAAATATCGCACTGAGGATAAGATCCACATAACTAGTATTTTATTAGAGACTTTAATCATTAAAAATCCCAGGGAATTAACATCCTAGTGTGTTTATACCATAAAAATCACTAACTACCACGTATTTCATATTCTCAATCAATCAATCAATAACAGGAAAATTATTTAATAATATTTACAAATGAAATTTCTCCATTTCAGGCTTCCATATTCAATTTTTATTCAAAAAATAAATATAAATTTTAATTTCATAAAATCTTTTCTTTTTAAATAAATTCAACCATATGTGTCCATCGTTTAAAATTAATCATCTTTTCAAAAAAATAAATAATTCAAATAATTCCTCACTTTCCATCAATTATAACATACACCCATTTACTATTCAATTAGTATTGAGGGGTTATTCAAATATCAATATAATAAATTATTAAATTTTCAATTACAAAAAATGGTATTTTTATAATTCATTTTTAAGTGAAATTAAAAAAATCAATGTTTAAACAATTGGTCATCTTAGATGGAGACACCTACCCTTTTCAAGGAAACACAATACCCACAAGAGAACCCACCAACAATAATGAATGTCAAAAAGAGCATAGATATCAACCTAGAAATTGTTTTCAATAACATATATTTTAGATCAATTAATCCCATGATGATATATCAAACTTAATGGAGGGAAGGATAAAGAGATCAAGAAGAGGGGACACCACATACTCAGAGAGTCACACCATAACTGCAATAATGAAAAATATATAAATGAAATGATTCAAATGTGTTGGAGGAATCCAAAATCATATGGGGATGGATATTGGTCCAGATAAATTGAACATGGAGAAAGGGAATTGAAATTTTAGCTGATCCTTCTATATAAATTTGACACTTGGAAGAAAAAAATGACACGAAGGCCCATTCAAAATAGAGAATTTAAATGAGGATCTAAATTAGAGACTATATAATATAAAACTATGGGGAAACAGAATGTATGTCACAAATATATTTACTAACACCTCAAATATGGTTGTATAATGTAATGTTATTATTTAATGTTATTGGTTTAACCTATCAATCACAAACCATATTGGATTGTGAATTTTATGGGTATGCGGAAACCCAACTGAAAATTCCCTAGATATATCATCCCACATCCATGTTGGAATTAGATGTCACTTAAAAACCCCAACGGTCTCTATTTCCAGACATTGACTAATTTGAATATATTACAACGAGATTAAAAATATGAATTTCCCCAACATATAATGCTCCTCTAGAATCATCATTGCATGTCATATAACATAATCATATTTCCTTGGTTCGCAACCCCCAAAATTATAGAAACCCTCTATCTCATTGTTTCTCATGGATAATGGTATGAAAAAATGATTAAAAAATATAGAACACCCTGTATGGTGAACACTAAGTCATAAATGGTTTCCATCCATAATGAGAATCTCTAGTTCTTTAGAACTCATCATGAAGCTACTTCACCTAGATAATCATGTCATGAAAATTGGTAGGAATTCTAAAAATGGCCAAGGAAACCTAAACCAATTATCCATGGTCTCTAATTCACAACTGTGAAAACATTTCCATCATGTTCTAGTATAACATTCCCTAAATATATATTAATGTATCAATTACTCTAAATCATGACTCATACTCTCCATAAATGATAGACATACCCCATTGGGTGTGATAATGGAGATCCACAAAATTTAACAATCAATCCGAGATTTATTTGCAACAATCCAATACATATTGAAAATTATGTCTTATGGTTTCATGTTAGGAACTGGAAAATCCCAAGTAATATCAGTATATAATAATGAGAAAACACCTGTAGGACTACATTGACCTTATTCGCTCTTTATTTTGAGAGGTGTAGTAATATATGTTATATAAGATAAAATATTCGTAAAAATATTAATAGGAATTGATATAAGATTTGAAATAAATGAATGAATTTCACTTGTATAATATAAAGAAGTCACAATTGATGAATAAGTATAGATGGATCCTATCATAGTCATTAGATCTATATCCATTTCCTATAGAGACTCTTCCTCTATAGGTAGAATCTTCGTTATGTATATCATTGGATGAAACCTCACTGTTTGTGAGGCATCTGATTTCACTGTTGTTTTATTAGTCATTGAAGATCCCATAGAAGTAAATGGAGTAAAAAATGAAATGTAATAACTTCTAAAATTTACCAAAGCATCCAAAAGAACAATATATATTGTGTTCATCAGGGAAAAAATGTTTCATTCTCTTAGACTTTTGACACATATGGCAAATCATAGGTCCTCCACTAGATACTTTGAGAGGTCTGGAGAACCCCTATTGTCCGAAAACAAAATGAGAATCAACAAACCTCATATTCCATTTATGGTAACTTCCTAAACTACAAATGGAAATAAAGGGAACACCCATCAACCCTAAATTACTAGTGAGGTCCATTTCAAAAATCAATACTCTATTCAGTGCCTCATTATGAGAAGATACCTTTATAAAGGAATCCTAAGAATGAATATCAAATTGAATCCACACCTTGAATCTATAATTATTCATATTCATATTCAAAAAAATATAATACAAAAAATAAATAATCTATAGAAAACAATATTCATATTCAGTCTTTGTTTTGTAAGCCCACTAACTTTTCAAATGTTATATAACCATGGAGAACAACATAAAATATAGAAATAACTAGTCGGCGAAAATATATTCAATATATTTACACACTATGATCTTATGGATCTTCACCATCACTATCATGTCCCACTATCTCTGAATAGGTCCCTCTAGCACGAATGTGGAACATTTCATCTAGATTTCATCATGAATTTTGAAGAACTAGAATTGAATATCAATATATCCAAACAAATAATCAGTCTTGCGAGGGTCATTAGAGCCATAAAATGCTAGTGGTTTTTTGTGAAGGAATTGATGAGCTATATTTCATGAAACATCCCTTGATGTTCAATATTTCGAGTGTGAAAGGGAATAGGTGATGGTGACTATCCCAGTACATACACAACATACACGATAACCTCAACCATATTTTGGACCACCAAAGTATTCTATCACTATGGTTCATATACATCTCATCTTAGTTATGATTCGTATATATTTTTAAAGGAATAATGATTCACAACATGAAACGAAAATATTGAATGTATTAGAAGATTAATCAGAACAACCCAAAACCAATAGTAACAAGGTATGTTAATTACCATAGATAATAAAAAATATATGTTTTTGATATAATATAAATAAAATTTAGTCAAAAGTATTGAACTTATCACTAATATGTATTTTCCAATCTACCCTAGGTGACTTGAGGATCATTGATATGACACTGGTATAGTCACTCAATGTTAAATACCCTTAACTCCTGCTGCTATTGCACAACTATATACTGTCATAAAAGAATGATTCTTAACCTCCACCATAGATGCCAATTTTTTATAAACCAGTGAGGAAATCCTTGTTTCCTAATATCCACGACAATCCTGACCTGTCCTGGAATGAGTTATCGATCCCCATGGGTTAGTGACTAGCACCTAGCATCTCATAAGATAGTGTTGGGAATTGTTTATCCCAATAAATAGAAGAATAAATAGTAAAAATTCAATATGACAAAAAAATACACTTGGAGAATAGTACTAGAAATAAAATATTTATAAAAAACTCAAGTACAAGAATACTTATACTAGAAAATCAAAATATAAAAACCCATGGTCAAATGGACATATCTCTCCATGAACCATGAATCAACAATAAAAACCTCCACTATGTGGCACTTTACCCTTCCTTGAACCTAAAAGAAGATAATATAAAAAGACCATAATTCATTAGTAGTGTTTGAGATAAAATCCCAATAGGGTTTCATCATGTGTTTTATAATATTATTCCATATTTAATAAACAAAAACATGATTTTAATTAAAAAAATTAATTAATGTTCTGTTTTATATTTAAAACAAAACACTATTATAATTCCAAATTACGGAAAAAATTTCAATCATTTATGAAATAAAAACATTATATAAAATAGTTTAAATAAATATTTTGGAATGTGTAAAATTGTTAATTAAAAATAGAATTTTCATACTAAAAATAATCACAATAATAAACATGGTAATAATCTAATTGGAATGATAGTTTATATCAATGAGATCCTCACATACTTATATCTTTGATTATGAAAATTTGCAAACACATACAATGGGATTAGTATGAATATGACCTATATATATCACACTAGGGATAAGATCCCCTAAATAATTTTTTTATAGTTGAAAATATAAAATCCATTTCAAGGTAATTACAATCCTGTCATGTTTATCCAAAATTACATACCACATAGGTTTTCATTTCCTCAATCAATCGATCAATAAATTATGAAAATAATGAAAACAATTACTAATTCAATATTCCCATTTCCAGTTTCACTTTTAATTTTTATTCCAAAATTAAATGATAGTTTTCATTTCATTAATTAAATTCTTTTCAAATTAAACAAACCATAGTTTTTAATCATCTTAATTTAGAAAAATTTCCAAAGAGATGAATCATTTGAAATAATTTAACAATGTACCTCAATTTCATTAATATTATTTTATAATTTTGGGTTTTTACAAAACCAATACCATGATAAATCAAATTTAAATTTTACCATATGTGGGATTTAATAATTCAATTTGAGAAAAATTTTAAATAATATGAAAATCAAGGTTTACTCAGTTGGATATCTTTAAAAAAACTGTCTATCTTTCTTCACGGAATCACAACGTCTTCATTAGAACCTTCCATCCAGAATAAAGCAATAGTAGATATAGAAACTCAACATAGAATCTTGATTCAATAATAAAGACATTATATCCATTATTCCTTATATGATCCATCAAACACCATCGAGGGAAATAGCGATAGATAGAGATACATGGATTCCACTTACCAATATAGTCACACTACAACCACAACAATGTTCAATAAATGAATGATATATTCTATATGGTTTTGGGGGTTTCAAAATTTCATGGGGAAGGATCTAGGTTAAGAACATGGAAATATAGAAGAAATGGAATAAAAATTTCAGCTGATCTGCCCACTTAAATTCAATACTCTTTAATTTACATGACGTCTAACACAATTATACATTTCATTTTGGATCTGTCCCATATACTCCTAATAAATCATTCCATTTTATCCAACATGTAATTATTATTATTTTTAAATTTATACATTGTGTAACCATATTACACTGTGTGTAAATCAAAAAGTTAGGGAGTTACATCGACTCTCACCCTGAATATGATATTAGAGATAATTCGTGTTAGTATTGGGCCTACATAATTAGAAATCCATAATTTCTAATAGATTTTTTTCAACTTCATAATTTAATTTGGATGTTGGTTGAATGAAGGAAATGATGGAGGTCATGATTATTTTAGTGTACTCTGTTGATATTGGAGATGTTTTTAACTATTTGAAACTACGGTGATGGATAGTGGATATCTACCCATAGATTTGTGTTTATTATAAATAATTTTGTACATTGGAGGTTCTAGTGCTTATCCAAATTCGATAGGTCATCCTGGTTAGATGTTTGAGTATTTGAGGGTTTTGTTTTATTTTGTAAATTCTATTGTGTTTCAAGTTCTGTCTTATTTAGTTTATGCTCACTACTAAAATCAGTTATGTGTCTCTTTTCTTTTTGGATATATATGTTTTATAATAGTTTACACTTGACCAGTAAAAGAGTATTATTATCTTAAATAAAAAATTTACTAATCGTGTAAATCCCCAATAGGCTACAAAACTAGTAGGTTTTGTACTGAAAATTCCACCAAATTCTCGAATTCAATATAATAGGTATCCGCACAAATCCTTTTACACCCTACGATACTAATAATTAAGGTATACAATCAAAAATATTATACCATAAATAATAGAAAGGTAAGAGTTTTCAAAATGTAGTGTCTATGATTTGGTAGGGTTATGAACTCCTGCGACCCTATTTGTGTCATTCTATTGGGTGGTCCTTATATGTCATACCAAGCATATCATGTAGTAACTTCTTAATGACCATTTATCATTAAATTTTATAAGATATATTAATCATAATACAATTGGGAATCCATTCTAGCATAATCCCCTATAGTTCCCACAAACTCATAGATAAAAAATTATCTTATAGTGTAATCACCCACCGCAAACCCATTTTTCGGGTGGGGATGAATTGAAATGTGAAAACTCAGATGTCCATTATATTGTTAATAAATAGGATGCTTCTTTGAGGACTAATCTCAAATAAGAATCAACCCTAGTGTATGTCCCCTCATATCCAAAATTTTCTAATCTTATGGCACTAAATTCTCATTTGAGTATGTCATCCAACATTTTATAGTATTGGGTGAGAAGTGAGCTCATACACATGCATTGTTTTTGGTGTATGCCCTGATTATGCTTCCATGTACCTCAAACCCATGATTTGGTTAGGGATGAACTGAAATATGATGATTTTTATTCCATTCAAAAAATTATATATCTAGGAAACCTTCCTTATGCTTGAGATCTATACCAGATGTTATGATAAATGAGTAATCCTTCATCTCAATGGGAAGCACTGTGGTCTAAACATCAAATAGTTATTCTATCATGAAATGTGTTTGGTCTTCCTATATCTCTTGTTTCTCACAATTAGCATGACTCAAAAAGGATTATAGAATGGGGATTATTGTGTCATATTCATGATTACAATTCCACTGTTGTAGGCATAACATTGTTATATCATATGATTGAATATCATATTTTCTCAAAGGTCCACACTCATGATGACGTAATCACATGAATTTTTATATCCATACCTCTTGCCCAAGGCTAATACATTCATATCAATCACAATACATGTTATCATATATGAACTACACCATATTTGATTCGTTTCTAAAGAGGATACGTAGGATGCCTCTTCGTCACATAGGCCAAATATTTCCATCCTTACCATATGAACTTAATCTCCATGGATCTGTGACGTCACACATCCTTAAATGGTAACAAAGAAACTACATTGGTTAGATTCTTATTCCCACAGAATATGAAGGATTCCTCATTGTGGATAAGTACCATCTCCATGACACTAATCTCCTCCCTATGATGAAAAAAACCCAATGTGGTAAAAAATAGTAGTAAAAAAGAATAATAAATAAATAAATAAGATAACGCCAGAGAACCTGTAATATAAGCACAATTGTTCCAATAAATACATGTTCTTAATCAAGTTATTGAAATATGGGTACACTATGTTGTATCAATTACTAGGAAGTATTTAATAAACCTATCTTAAATCTACAAGAGATTTCCAGAGTAGCTATCAATTCACCCCAAAGGGCCTGTTAAAGATAATCACCTATCCTATTGACTTATTTATGTTAGTAACTTAAATTGTGCTTGAGAACCCAATTGACCATATATAATTGGAATGAATATCCACACACAGTTATGGATGTGCAATCCATTGGTAGTTTCCAAGGATGCCTAAACGAGTGGTTAACATGATGCGAGTCATTGAGTAAGGCATTGAACCTCCCACATTCAAACTCACAAAAGAAACCCATCCATTATTTTATAGAGGAAACCATCAAAATCCTGGATTTTATCATTACTATAATGAAATATTTTATGTTTTATTTTAATATGTTTTATTATAAATTAAAATTTTTAACATAATCACATAAATTATTAATTATCACATTAATGTTATTTTTTAACGATTTCTAATTTCATTTTTTTGTTATATATTTTCAATATTCAGAACTTGGTTCATTCATGTGGTTATTATAGTTCTAATTTTACATGTTATATCATGAAATTATCCACATATATGGTATTTAAATATTAATTTTATTTTATTTCTATCATTGTGGTTAAGATTAAAAATTATAAAAAGTACTAATTGTTTTTTACATTATCTCATCCATATTTAGGATTATTTATACATACATTTAAATTGAGGTAATTATATCATATTTCTCTATATTAAAAAAAATATTTTACTCTAATCTAGTTATTTATTTAATGTACATGTTTTCCCATCATTTTACACTCTCTATGTACTCAAATGCCTGAGATGTTTATTATAGATTGTTGCATTTATTATAGTAATATATTGGAAATATTTTTCTTCTATGTGAATAATTTTTTTAAAATATTTTCAAAAATGTTTTTTAGATTCTCAAAAGATTTATTAAAGTTAATTTTATACATGATATACTTTAAAAATTTATTTAAATGAATCTTATTATATGAATGAGGACCTTTTACAGAAGGTGTGAAAGAAATAATTATTTTAATTCACAAGAAATTAAAAAAATTCCAACCTCCAAAAAAATTAACTTATTTTGATATCCATTTACAATTTTCCATTGTATTTTTCAAATATATATAGTTCACAATATTATTGATTTTTTTATTTTTAAAAAAGATATTTTAAAATTAAAAAGATATTATCTCTAAGAAATTGTGTAGTAATATTATAAATGTTTTTAGTCTATATAAAAATAATTGGATGAATATTACACTTTACTAAGGATGTGTAAAAATAATAATATCCATAATATATCTTTATATAAATTATCCTAATTTCCCTTTAGAAAAGTATATATATTATTTCTGTTTTTCCATATGATGTGGACAGTTATTGAATATTAATTCATACTGATTATGTTATATTCTAATTAGATGTGGTGAATTCATTTGAAATATTATGTGACTAGTGGGGAAAAAAATTATATATCCCCAATATATATTAATAGGCCTCCTAAGACAAAATAGACATGGTATTTTTTGCATGCCATCCCAATTATTTATGATGTCTTGCTGAGAGGCCTTGATGGTATGTTTAGGTTATATTTTTGTGGTACCTCAAAGGTATTTTTTTGATGTCTTAGATAAAATATAGGATCATTTGATTATGTTGCTTAGAATTATTAATTTTTTAATTATGAAACCAATGATTGTAATCTGTGTAATAATATTTGCTGATATTCAATCCCTAGATATATTATATTTTATGATATTAGTATAATGACATCTTTGATTATTTTTTTATCTATTTAATATTATTCATTAATTATGTATTTTGTGATATCTTATGTTGGACACATTCTCCAATTTATTAACTGAGATGAACTTTTATTGTTTTTTCATTCCCCTAGGATACCAAGAAGGGTTCTGTGAATTATTTTAGGTATATTATAAAATAAATAAAAAATATATCACTAAAATTTCAATATAACATTTCATTTTTTCAATGTAATGTGATATTTATATTGGTATCTAGACTCCATAGATATATAAACTATTAAATACTTCATCATAATATACCATCTATATTTTGAAAATATTTTAAAATTACCACATTATCCATGATATTGATTTCATGGTGTTAAAATTATGTTTCCTTCTAAACCCTTTGACATTGAAGAAAAAATCTATATCATACGTTGGAATCGTAAACTTATTAAATAGCCTCCATCAATTTTACCATTGGTTCTAGTTTCCCCGATGGAATAAAAAATTTTAAAATATACACTCATGGAAAATTCTAATCCTATTTTTTCACATTGTCAATAATGATTCAAATAATCTCTATTGAGTAAAATTACAAAGGTGAATTTAGTTCTTCAATGAATTTATAATCCACAAAGCCTGATCTCATTTAAGAAAAAATCTTATTTTCGAAATAAATCCCCAATGAAGAGAATATCATTAATAATTTTTCTATTTTAATAATGTTCTAACAATACATGTTACATTCTTTAAGAATAACCATCTAGTGATATTACCACAATTTGACACTAACTATAATATATTATAATAAAATAAATAAAATCACTGTGTTGGATTAAATACCATTTGACTAGACAATTAAAATAACCTTTTACTTATAAACTAGTGATATCCCATTTTCATTTATGCTCCTCCATTATTTATATGCCATTTGATATATGGTGAGGCTATGAGTCTATTAAAATTAAACTATAAAACCATAGGATTAAATATTAATTAGGTTATTTTATTATTCACTTTATTAACACAAGTTTTAGAAAAATTTAACTATTTTTCAATAGTGTATAAAATACAATATACTTTTAGAACGACTTTATAAATGATGTGAAACTTTTTTTGAAATTACTTTGTTATTTTCTATTCTCCATATACTATATGTCATTTATTTTATTAGAATGATTAGACTAAATTCATGAATTTATTTCATTAGTTTTAAACTTGTTTTTGTATGTCTATAGTAATAGTCATACAAAAATATTTGATTCCTATTTTCCTCAACATTAATGAAACTTTTCATACAGTTATTTGAATCAATATGAATCATCACTACATATTTATTTTAGATTTAGAATGAATTATAAATAATAATTGAATCTCTTATTCATTTATAATTCAAATGATACTTAATGTAACGTTCCCTCCACTTATTATATTCAAAATTTTAAATATTATATTTCTTATATTCTATTCAAAACATTTGGATTTAATTTTCTCTATCCGCATGGAATGTATCTCTCTCAAAATTATATACCTCCTAAAAAATACATAGAAATAATTTTATTTCATTGGGAGAGTGGTACCTCAAATATTAACAACACGAGTGTGTTGGTTGGTCATGATGAACATTACCCATGTTTTCTAAGTTTCCTTTCCTCTTATTTTGTTTTTTGGAATGGAATTCCTACACCTCATTGACCTCAACCTATTAATCATGATAATGTTTTATATAAATGTTCTCCAAACGCTTTATAATGGATATTATATGTCAAATTACACATAGAAACATTTATTTATGGGTTATATAACTCATTTTCTTCATTGACATATGCTTTTTCATCACTGTGGAACAAGTTCAACTTGTTCACACGACCTCTTGTGATGTTTCTCTAATTGATATTTATTTTTTCTTCCATATTTATTATATGAATATTATACTACTATTATTTTCATTCCACTGAGTTTTTTTTATTCCACATACTCATAAATATTAAATCATAATACGTGGATCCATCTCATTTTTTCTATGGTGGATCTTTCTTCTCATGTTCTTCCACGTTCCACAAAATGAGATAAAATCAAATATTATTTTCTATCAACCATGTATAATTCCTTTCATTGTAATAGAGATTCTATAACTAAAAAAATTATATTATTGGAGTATATATATTTGAACCACGTGAATTTCCTTTAAAATAGTTAACTAGTTTTCTAAAAAACAATCATATTTCAAAATAAACACTCCCCTAGTATGTCAGATGACTAGGGATATCATATTGAAATTTCATAATATCTCCATTCTATAATTTTTATCCTGATGGAACATGTTGTGACATCTAAATAATATCTATTAGAAATTGTAACTCATGTAAACACTAATAAAATTTTATATTTTTGTAGTATATTATATTTAACAACACAGACTTTTGGATTCAAAAAATATTCACAATATGTGATTAAAATTCCAAAATAATAGTAAATTATAAATTCATTATTTTATATATATTTACTTCTAAATATTAAAATTTAATATAATTAATTTCAATTTTTATTACATCAAGATGTTTCAAGGTATTAGAATTCTCATTACACTATAATTATTGGCGAATTTATAGAGTGAACAACCAGATTTATCATTTCCTTTTATGGAAATTAGAAATGTTTTTATCTCCTTATTTTTCACATTTTTTCATAACATGGTACATATATTCTATAATCTATAGGAATATTCAACTATAGATTGTATTATTTATCCAATATGAATTTTTCATGGGATGATTTATTCTTTAGTGCCATATCTACATCCGTTTTGTTATTACATTTGACATTTAATAAATAAAATAACTTTTTTCTTTTTTTTGATAATGTACATTAAATGTAAACTGTTATAGACATTCCCTCACTTTCTGTCCTTTTTTCAATTTTTTTTATCAATGTAGATATAGTGATTTTCATTATTAATGTACCATCATTGTACATTATCACTTAAGGATAACATATATTTTTGGTGGATTTATGGCCACATCATAGGTTAACAACATTATGTTGTTTCCCTTCATTCACTATAATCAAAAACTACATTTTACTATATAATAGATGATGTAATCTGATATGTTAATTTTTTATCCTTAAGGAGTTTAAAACGTGTTATAGCTAAAGATTCTAAATTTATTACATGACTTTTGGTTGTTATATTCTTATTGGACTTATTCTTCTTATTTGTTTTAATATGAGTTTTTTTAGAAACATTAGGAACATATTCTATAGAATCAATTCCATACATGTATAGTATATTTATATAAATATACACATAAAACATAATGTGGGGAATATATATATATATATAATTTTATATATTCCTATAATTAATTTTTAATTGAAGTATGAATCTATAGGATTCATTAACCAATATATTAGATACTTATCTATCAGCGCAAAAGTATTATATCTTCTCACACAACCTACCACGGGTCTTCTAGAATAGCTTTCATTTATTATATGATCTTAATTATAAAACATTAGTGTCTTTTAATACTAAAAAATGAAAAAAAATATCTCTTTAATTAATATAACAAATCCAAAATATTTTATATTAAACGAACAAATAGTGAAAATGTTCCTCTAAAACCACTTTTTAGGTCCCTAAAGAACTATGTGCAGGGTTGGGGAATTAGTGTGGAGAAATTTAAAATATTTATATACATATTAAATTATTTGTAATTTTTAGATTATTCCCACAGAAGATGGAATAATTATCAGCTTATTTCATCATTACACCATTACTTGAGTAGCCATTTTATCAAATGTTATCCTTATATTAATTAACAAACTTCATTATGTAGTTCCATATGGGAAGTATATAATTTATGAATGGAAAAAAATATTTTTACAAGGTTTACTACTCTAGGATAATCCATTTGGAATGAAACGATAAATGAGTCAACACAAGGAAATACTCTAATATCAGCATTTATCGGGGTTCTTAGGCTAGCTTACTTTTCCATGGGTCAAGATCCCTTGAATTGGTTTTGGGATGGTGAATAGTAACCCATGGAATAAAACATTAACCTCCTAACACATTAATAACTATATCAAAATTCGATACCCATAATTTCTTGGAACATATGCTCGATTATAAGTAGAATTAACAAAGATGAATGAATTATTGAATAAATTTTTTTCCATTATTGATCTTATTAGTTACTCCATCATAGTACCACAATGAGTATAACATAAAAAAATACTGAATGTCCATATTTATTTTTTTTCATGAAAAGCACTTTATGTTGAGTGAGAAAAAAAATCATGTCATCTTTGAAAAAAAATAAAAACCATATAAAAATTGAATCTTATTTAATACATGGCCTAGGGTATATGGGTTTTCATCGATATTTCAAAGCATATTTTCAGTGAGAAGATCATTTTTCATCTTTTTAGAGAAATTTAGGGGGAATGAGAAGTGGATAAGATCCAATCCTTCTTGGGGAATCGTGCCTTGTTTATTCTCCACCACCATGGACTCTGGGGATACTGGGTTTTGAGGAACTAGAATAATAGAATTAGCAGGATTCTACCCATCATTCCTATTTTTCTATGAATCATCATACTTATATTGGTTTGGATAAGATACTTATTCATCAATATGGTCATGAGATTCATCAAAAGCAGGCTATATCACTTATATCATCCTTTTTACTTTTTATGTATCTTTCAATATTATAAGGTTTTTATGTGAGGTTATCTTAAGTATTTTTAATACCATAAAATTTATTAAACATTAAGGATGAAGATATGTTCAATGACTTAGAAAATACATTGAGTTTATAATAAATGATATAGTAATGTGATTAATAAATTTTTAAGGGAGGGTTTATTAGGTTGTCATATATAATTAGATTTGGATAAATGTCAATTATGAATTTATGCATTTTAGAGATGTGTTTTATGGTATTTATAATATTAAATGATTATATGATTTTGGATACCGAGGTAATTATTGGGGAAAATTTTATAATATTGATGAACACATGATTGAAAAGATATTTAGTGGCTATGTTAATAATTTCTTTTCAAATGAAGATAAACATATTTTTTGGATTTAAATATGAATTGTATGAGATAAAATTTAAGGGAAAAAACTCATTAATGGAGGGTTTATTTCAGAATAGTTTTTTGAAAATTTGTTATTATGTTTGATTATTGGATGTTAATTATTTATTTCATCATATGAGTAATTGCAAATTTTTAGAATTATCCTATCATGTGAAAACCATTTAGGATATTGTAATATCTAATCATATTTTGAAAATATTTTTATCCAATTCATGTATTTTTTGTCATTTATAATATAATTTTTAAGGGTTTAGTTTTGATGAAAATTCTTATTAAAATCTAATCATTTGAGTCAAATGATTATATTGTGGTATTATGTGATAAAAGGATAAAGTTTTACTCATCATGTAAGTATATTTCCTTATAATCGTACACTATATTGTAATGTAATTATACAACTCTAGGAAAGGATATTAATTTTTTTTGTCTTATTACATTCATTCTTGGAAATCAATGGTCTCATTCAATATCAATAATCATTTGGACATTACACTTTTAATGTATGCCCAAACCATCACTTATAACCTATGTTCTCTAATTTGAAACACTAGAATGTTTTATTTCAGATGACATTCATTTTTATATTTCTATCTTATAAATTTTATATTTCATTACCCCATTTTATGATGCCAGTTTCAATGAAATGTATTTTCAAATTTCAAACCTTTCATTATTGAGATATATTTCACATATTGAGGAAATATATTATTAATGTCGGATGTCACTCTTAAAGATTTTAAGAATAAGGAAATTATTTTCGATCGTGTATACCAAATGACACATAGAGATTACATGTAAATGTAACACCCATATACATTAGTAATTATAAATAAATTTAATCCTTTTGATATATTTATGTACATAAGACACTAAGATGTTTGTGTTTGATAGCATATACAACACACAACACTGAGCTTAGTGGACCAATGAAATATATTATTACTATAACCACACAATTAAAATGGATGGTATAAATATAATTAAATAATTTGGGGTATATATATATATCATACTCAATAAAAATTATTTACTAATTCATAAAAAATAATAAATGACTTTTTAGTAATGTAATTATATTAATCAAAAATTTGTTTTTAATAGAAATTATTTTCATTTATTTTCATTAAAGACATTATATTTATTTTTTTTCAAAAGTTAAAACATTCACATGATTAAATAAAGTTAACTTTTCACATTTTCGCATTACAATTTAAATTGGATGAAACTATTATATTTTTTTAACGTACTTATTTTTCAATGAATAGTTAAATATCTAGTTATTTGTAAAAAATTATAATCTATACAACCAATTAAGTAAATTTAAATATAGAATTATATTTTAAATATGTTCTACAATTTTTTTAAATATTAAAACAACTTAATTACTATTGATTGGGTTTTACATTTTATTTTAGTTAATATTTATTTATTGGGTTTAAATTTCATTTTTTGAATACTTTTTTAAAGTGAATATTATTTCACAATTTTAATTAATTAAAGGACTCCGTGATTTGGAATGTGTTAAATGAAATTAATATAACAAATAATTCTATATATTAATATATATTATTATAATTCATAATGGTAATATAAAGTCCTCTTTTTATTGGAAAATACACTTCTTGAAATCTTTTTTATCCTTTAATATGAAAGATTAATTTTAAATTAATATTTCATATTTTTTCTAATTGAATTTGGTAAAATGACCTAAATAATTAATGAAAATTAATTTAATGACATTTATATACCATATAATGTATAATTCTCAGAAATGTTTCATTTTTATCCTTTTATCATGTAAAAAATGATGGTAAACAATTTTAATTTCAATAAAATAAAATTATCCCCCTCACCCCACATAAAAATGACACACCTATTTTCTCGACATCACACCATGAAATCAATTTAGACCATCAAATACTTGAAGAAATTAAATCTTAACTACCCTTTACATGACCTAGCCCCTTATTTTTTATATAATGACAACTTATGATTGTTTTTTTATTATCTGAAGAGGATGTTTGAAGAAGAGCTATTGTCCCTACCGTTTATTTGTTTATTTTATTTCTTCATCTATATGCATAAAATATTATTCAATTATAATAATATAATAAAAATTGTATTTAAAATAGAACAAGATTTTATTATTTTAATTACATAACATAAATATATATTCACTTCCATCAATTGGGATAATGAATCATTATCCATATGTATGAAAGACTACATCCTCATGAACCGATGCCATTCATTTTTTCATTACCACCTATCAAAACCAATTTGAATAATTAATTTAATGAATATATATATATATATTTGTATATATTATATTTTTAAAATATTTATACTTATATATAAAATATATCACATATATCTTATTTCATTCCATTTTGTGTGGGACATGATGGTAGCTCTCACATCATCAGTGGAGTACCACCTCAAGAAACAATGTGATTCATTTAAAAATAAATTATTTAAAAATAATGTAATAAGGATAATATTTATTAATATATTTTATATAAATTAAATAAGTGTAAAATTTATGAAATAATTATCATTATAAAAATATAATATATATTTTTCTTTCTCAAATTGAAAAAGAAAATATTTTTTTACGCACAAGTTGAAAATCGTGTCTACAAATAGTTGTGACTATTTTTTCATCACCAATATACATGTATGATAAATATAAATATATTTATTAAAAATTGTGTTATTTTGTATGTTATTATCTTTATTTAATGATAAAATATTACTGACCATATTTTCCTAGAGATCATTGAAAAATGGAAGTGTTCCTCCAGTGTATGTATGACCTACCATTCCCATGATTATAACATAGTTCATTTTATCATAAAAATATATCATGATTGTTTTTAAATATATAATTTATGTGAAAATGTAAAAAAATGTCATTATTATTATTATTATTGGGAAAAATCCCTCAAGTTAACATTGCATCATTTTTGGGTTGATTGTGTTTGTTGAAAAAGCATGTTTCCATGTTGAATTGTCAAGTTCCAGTGATGTTGTTGACAATCCATGTTTACAAACAACAATGACAAAGGAATGCATGATCTGGATTCTATACAAAAGGAGCAGTACAAGGTGGCGTCGTTTTCTAGTTTTTGCGAAATTTTGGGGGTCCAAAATTTGGATATTAATGAGCATCGTGAAAATTGGATATCCTTGAAAATATAATTTAAATATGGAAAAGGCTTGAGTTTCTCAAAGAGTGGCTTAATGGATTAGATTTCGTGAAGACCACAATAATTTTGACAATGATGCTTCAAAGTTATGATGAGCTTCACGAAGAACAATGTTGAAGGGAATGCGAGGGAGGTTCACAGTGACAACACGAAGTAAATGACAGAATGATCTGCGTTTATGATGAGCTCCGTGATCAGAAAATTACCATTGTGCTTCATGATATTGAGATAATTTTGGTAGAAACATCAGAGCTTCAAGATTTTAGATGATGTGGTGTTGAGTTTGCAAGGAAGGTTCACGGGTTGGTGGAATTGATTATAAATACACGTCGACCACCTCATGAGTATTAGAGAGTTTTTAAAGAAACAATTTCTCTCTCGGCTCGCGAAGGTAGTTCGCAAATGCAGTGTGCGTCATGAAAGAAGAGCTTCGCAATGGCTATTCAAGCTCCACGAAAGTTACGAACTCTACATTTTCTCAATGAGCTTTGTGATGTAAGTCGCTCTATGAAGAATTGAGCTTCACGAGAGTGCTTCGAGTGAGTGATTCATGAGAGTGCTTCGTGAAAAGCCAGGAGCTTCACGACTACTTGTTTGAGCTTCATGAAATTGGGAGCCTTGCGATGTAGGGGGATTCACCAAGGTATTTCCAATGTAATTTTCCAGTGTTCATGGGAAAAGGGTATTCATCTATGGATGAAATTTGTAAATCAATAGAGCATCTACAAATAGTGGAGGATTCATTAGTGATTATGTAAAGACCTACGGGTCTATAAACTCTTAGTGGATCATCTGAAGAAGCAGTGGGCTCACTTCAGTTGAAAGAGTAGTGAGTTCTCAAATTCTACGTGGTTGTAAACTATGGGGATAGTGAGTGCGCTTCAAACATCTAAATAGATGTGCGCTTATAGAGGAATTGGTACATTGGCACACTACCAGTGTATTCTCCTTCGAAGTAGCCCAGTGAGGGTGAACCAAGTAAAGAAACTTGTGTCTTGTGCATGCTTTAAAGTTTGGTCATAATCTTCATCGGGAAAGAGATAGAAGCGGGTTTTTTCTAATCGGAAAACAAGATCAAAAGGGGTAGTCGTTCTAATATATCATACCCTGATTCACCCCCCTCTCAGGGTATCTAGCCTAGTTGACCTAACAGTTATGTAGATATTAAAATAATTATCTCTTTGAACATGGTGAACACAGCACAACTATTTTGAAATTATGAATCTAACCTCCCAAAAAACCATTACTGTCATGACTAATTATATATTCAAATACTTCATTAAAATAATTAAATTCCATGTTTTAGTTATAATGTATTAATCTCTTAATAAGATATTATTAAAGAAAATATGTTATATATGCTTTTGTAACACCCTTGTAAATGTGATACTTAATCAGCTAAACGTTACTATCCGTGTCAACAAAGTGGACCTTTTTTTAGAAAAATACGAAATCAAAACTCTATAGAAATGGATCCATGGAATGTAGTAGTGATTTGGATGGGAGAAAATATTGGATGTATCCAATTTTTGGTTTATAATAGGATAGTGAAAACTAAAAGGAACATGTGTTGGAAGATGGGGGCATTCAGTAATTAGGTAAGTGACCATAGTGAGTAATTGCTTGTGGTGTCCTAGTAATGTTACCAAGGTATTACAAGAGACCAATTGTGTAAAATAACTAAGACCATGAACTGTTGATTTTTAGGTCCTAGAAAATATATTCAGATACATTACCCCATTTAATGATCTTATGCACTGCCTTATTTTTATGATTTGGATCCATGATGATGGAATTTTTATTCAACGGTATAGGGAGTGTAAAACCCTTGAAGAGGTTAAAATTATAAGGATAACTGCCACTACCCCTGTCAGTATAGTGAACCATTCTTTTTTGGATCCTAACAGAATAGAAATATAAATTTCTTTTTTCTTATCCTTGATAAGTGATCAGGATGTGTGACCTTTTGGGATGTTTCCCTGGGTATGTGAGAGTGAGGAAAAATCACACTAGAAAGAACATGTGTTGGCCTATGAGGATAACATTATGTTTGATAACTGACCCAAGTGAGTAATAGTATGTGGTGTGATTGGAATGAAATCTTGGAATTATAGATGACCTATGGGATAAAGTGTCTATGTCCATCGTAGAGGGAAGGTTGGCTCGTGATAGTTTATTATAGGGGATTTATAGGACATAGATAGAATATATGGACTCAAGGTAAGGGTTTACCACATCACATTTATTTTTATGAGATATTTTTTATATTCATTTCTTATGTACATAGTGTGGTGTATATTCTTCCACTTGTACATGTTATATCATGAATCCTTCATGCACCTTATTATTTTATGTTTCAATAAGAATAATTTATTCCAAGGCGATTTTACATGAATGTTACCATGTGGTAATGATATTAGAAAATCAATTTCATTTCATTACCATATGATAATTATTAATTAAGAATCATATTGTAATATTACGTATGTATTTATTTTTTATTATCATATGTTATATTTCTACATTATTTATATATATATACATTTTTTAGATGATTTATTCATTGATTAATTCTCACATTAATATTTTAATCAATGTAAGGGTTACTCAGAAAAATATTTATTCTTTCAGACATATATTATTTATACCCATATCCTCAATTATTAGGATTATCTAATTAACCATTTATATGTTATATAAGTAAACTCATTATGTAAATTATATTTATCATTTAATTTTATGTTTTTATATAATGGGGATTATGAATTAAAGGATTATTAACGGGGAGAATGCTTTATGTTACAATATCCTTTCTTTGAAGATTTTTTATCCTCATAAATCTTTTGGAGTAAATAATATTATTTTTAACTCATGAACCACATATATTTATAATCCACCTGTAAAGAATTTTTTTAACATATTTGTTTTCTATCTACTCCCTTTTTGAAAAAAAACATCATGAATGTTGTTTTAATGTGATATAAATCATATAATTACATTTATATCAACTGCGAATCTATTAAATATTCAATCATAACAAAATATTTTAGTACATTACAATTAAAAAAATATATTTTGAAATCTAATTCTCATTTTTTATTATCTTATTTAAAAGGGTTTAGAGGGTTATTTCTTTGTTTTTTCCAAAACGAGTCATATTTGAATACCTTTTACAAAAACAATTCAATAGAAGGATGATTTTTAATATTTAAAAATTAAATAATTTTCATGAAATCATGACTGTTATTTTATATTAATCATCCATTATATGTTTCCAATGATTTTTGTAAACAAATTTATTTTTAATGTATTTTTTGAATTTTATGTTTTTAAAATGGTTTTCAATTTATAATGGGTATCATTTTCAAGAATGTTTTTAATGGAATTTTAATGATAATTTCACTCAAAAATTTAAACAAGATTAAGTTACATACAATTTAAAGGAAATATGTGTTTCTTATACCATAGTTATTTTTTTGCAAGACAAATTATGAGATTGACTTGGAAAATCTATCATTTCCATTGTTTAATCATGTAATGATAGAATAATGATTGTTGATATATCAAAATGTGAAATATTATAAATGTTTTATTCATGAATGATAATTGGACAATATTGATGATCACATATGTTCCAAATATATATTATATGATGGGTAAGCCTAGATAAATTTTGGTGATCCTGATATAGCTTATAGGATGTGTTGACCCAGGCAACACTAGCTGAGTCAATATATATTATAAGATATTTATGCCATGATATCACCTATTAATCTTATAATATATGATTCTAGGGGATTTTCCATATATCATTGGGTCATACCAATATAGAATATATTATGTGTGCACCTAAATAACACTACAATACATTATGTAATGTTCATTTTCATAAGTAGTTAAGAAAAAAAGATTTACTGGTTGGTTTCTACAATTGATTAAACTAGGCACTATTGAATTAGTACAGGGGTTTAAAATAGATTATGAATATGATGCCCCAATATACAAACACATTTTCATTATGAATTATATGTGTCAAAAATGTTTCCTTTTATCAATATTGATAATGAATTGATTGTGATTATTGAATTTGATGACTCCTTCCATTATTAATGTTTTATGGTATACTTACATGTTTTATGTTCCAATTATTAATGTTTATGAATATTTTGATATTATTATCATGAAATTTGATAATATTGTTATTCCCTTAATATCATTTTATTGTAACTGTCTTCATTTGTTTTTTGATGAATATGTTTATCATTAGAGGTCACCTTTTTAATATTTTCTTTTCACCAGATTACGAATAATTATTTTAAATAAATAATTTATAGATAATTATTGTATGGAACATGGAAATTATATAATTTTAAATATTAAAAAATTGGTTCTTTTGGAGAAATTATAATATAATTTCATTGGTATTTGATATGTTAGAGTTTTTCATAAATCTCATATAATATAAACCTAAATGGTCCCTATGAATTTTATTTGAATCTAATATTTCATTATTTATGTTATATGTTTTTCATAGGGAAATTGGGTGACCTATATCACTCTCCATGATAATATTTTATATGTTTATGATTTCAGCACTTGATCCAATAGTGTGAGTTTGCAGCTATTATAATTCATGTCAAATGAGGGGATAGATAACTTTGATGAATAATATTTTTTCATGTGTGTTTATCTTAATATTTTTGAATTAATTTTTTAGGTCTACGATACTGAGGATGATGATATGTTCCTAGAGTTTGACACATATTTTGTGTTTTAAAAGAATTGATTTTTATGTGATCAATATATTTTTTAGAAAATTTTTAATAGTATGTTGAATATGTAAATATTTAGATTAACATTATGTTTCTATTAAAAAATGTTAGACATAATTTTTTTGTTATTTATATATTTTATGGTTTATATATTTTTGGATATTGATGTAATTATTGGAATAAATGTTTTATTTTATATATAACCACATGACTAAAATGTGTTATGTTGAATAACTAATTAATTTTATTTTAAAATATCATTACCATTTATTTGTCTTGAAATATGGAAGGTATGAGATTAAATTTGATGATGAAGCACTCTTTAATGGAGGGGATATTTAGAAATGACAGAATCAGAACTATGTGTATTAATATCAAATTCAATATTGTGATGTAATATTTCATTGTAGGAAGGATTACTTATTTTTGGAATTATCATACCTTGTGATAAAATTTTTGGATTTGGTTAATTTCTAAGGATAAGTGGAATATATTTTTTTCACTTTTATTATCATGTGGTCCTTTAAAGGTTTACGTTTAGTACTTTAGACATGAGAAAAAAATCATCTTCAACACAAAAGGTTTGAGGAAAATGTTGATATTGATGAGTAAATTGAAAAAATGATAAAATTTTAATTATAATGATATTATATTTAGTTATAATCTTATTCTATGTGGAAAATTAATTCCCCAAATCATGTAAAAGGATCTTCAAACAAAAAATTTCCATAATATAGTTATATCTGATGATATCAGCGTCGTCTTTCACACCTATTTTTTTTGGTTTTTTGGTCATCAAATATTTTAGGATCGTTCTATTTCACGTGATCAATGATATATAACACCCCCATAATTATTTAGGGATTTCTTTAAATTCCATGAGCCAAAATTTGCATCCAACAAATGTTCTTTTATTTGGAAACCTAATACGTTGTATTCCTGATGAACATTGTAATCAATTTTCTCTTTTTAAAGAGGATATTATATTATCCCTATTTATGATGTTTCCTTATAGAAAATGTTTTTTAAATTGAATAAATTATTATGAAATTTATAATGTTAAAATTGTGAGGACAAAATTTATTAATGGGGATATCATTTAACACCCTAATATTTTAAAAGAGAAACACATGTTTGATATCATATAGGACATGGAAGACTGATCGTAGAAGAGAATGTAACAACATTAGAAAATTATGATAAATCTTATTTTATATAAATTTAATCTCATTTAAATATTATGGTACATGAAACACCATGATATTATTGTTTGAGAGCGTATCTAACTTGTTACATTGATCTTAAAGGCCCCATAATGTATATAAATGTTATATATTATCCATAAAATTTGTTTTCATGAATAGTATTAACAACTTCATGATATATATATATATATATATATTTCATAGTAAATATATATTATTTATAATTTTTTATTAAATAATCAAACATTTTTTATTAAAGTATTTATATTCATAAAAAAATAGTTTCTTCCAAAATTATTTCTTATTTTCATTTAAAAATATTATAAATATTAATATTAAAAATAAGAAAATTAGTTTGAATAAATTTAATTAATTTTATAGATTTATATGTAAAACATTAATTTTTTTTATTTTTTTGGATATCTAAAAAAATATTTATAGTTTTTGAATCGTAAAAATATCAATTTATTATAAAAATGTCATTTCATTTCAATAAATTATTAGTATTTTGATATCCCAATAAGTTTTGAATATGATTTAATTATAAATAATAATTATATATTTCTATTATATCTATATATTTAAAATTTAATCATATTTATATTGGTTTTTAGTATATGTTTTTTGGGGGTTTAAAAAAGGTCTTTTATGAAAAATGTTTTAATGTGAATAATGTTTCACAATATTAATTAATTAAAAACCACTATTACTAATTATTTAAAATAAATTAATAGATTATATATCAATAAATATAAATTTTTATTATTTTTATTCATATACTTAATATAAAATCATCATTTTCATGGAAAATACCCTTCTTAAAAACCTATTTTTTCATCAAATCCAAGGGTCTACTTTCAAATTAGATACTTCCTATTATGTGAATTGAATTTTTTAAAATTAATTAAATTTTTGTAATAATAATAATTTATAATATACAATAATGTCAAATTATTTTTCACCATAATAATTAGAGAAAACAAAAAAAATAATTACCACCGTGAAGGTAAAATTAGTTTATAATGGAATAAACTAAAAAGTTAACTGTCAATATGACCTAAATATTTGTTGAAAATGTATTCTATAGATACATTTCAGCATTATAATGTATAATTATAGATAATGATCCTTTTTGGAGCCTTGTGGAATGTAAAAATGCGGGCATAAAAATTTCTTTTTTAACAATTACTAATGTTCCACTTACCTCATTTAAAAAATTCCACCCCAACTCCTCTCCTATTTCACCATAATCGTTCTTTTTATTGAAAAAAACAACCTAAATGCCTTCAAAACATCCAAAAAAATTACCTATTACACATAAAGTGTTAAAAAAACTATCCTATGAAGGATTCTTGTTTTTTACAAAGGAAGTTGTTCGAATAAGAGGTTTTGTTCATAACCTTGAATTTTATATTTTTTTATTCTTACACCACCAATAATTATACATAAATTATTTTTATAGAAAAAAATTATCTAAAATATATTTTCTTGTTACTATGTTAATTTAAATACCTAAATAAATATCACATTCCATCAAATGGGATAAAAAATCATCATTCATATCAACAGAAGTCTACAACCTCTCGAACCAATGTAATCCATTATACATAATCACCAATTACGTATTGGTATAATGATATATTAAAAGTATATAAAGGATATCTAAAATTAATTTATACATATAAATTAATGATATAACATATAACATCTTCATTTCTATTCTGGTAGGGATATGATAACCTCTCTTGCTTTCACAGCAAACTACCGGCTAATGAAGTAATGCAATTTCTTTTAATAAACCAATAAATGAAAGGTAATATGGACATTTATTATGAATAGTTTTTTATTTTAATTAAATAATAATGATATTAATTACATTTTTAACATTATTAAAATATAATACAATGTTTTAATTTTTACACTAAAAATGATATAGCTGTTTATTCACATTTGTAGACTACTTCCTCCCCAAAGTAATCTGATTAATGTTTCATTAGCACAAAATATGTATGATATATATAAGGGTGTTTAGTGAAATTATATTTTATTTATAATATTATTATAAATCATGAAAGACTAAATATCACTTATATTAATTCCGTAATGATTCCTGAAAAACTGGAACGCTACATGTAACGCCCCAACCCCAAAAGCCAGGAGCCAGTGCATTATTTTAATACATATTCATGATTACAAGGAATCAAGTCCCGAAGGACCAATCAGTTTAGCAGTCCTGTAAAATATATTTCATACATGAACATTACATTACATATTCAATCATAAAACACAACATAAATAATCTTTTGAGAACATAAATATTCCCCTACCTTAACCCCACATATCATTCATAATAATCTTTCTGTAATCCTAAGAAAAACTACATATGAAAGGGATGAGATTAGATGCTCAGTATGGGTAAATAATTTAGCAAAAGTTATAAAAAATTAAGGAAATATGTGTAATAAAAACAACTACCTTTTAAACATAAACATGAACATACTATAGAAAAAATAAATCAAAAATTACATGTAAACATGCACATGGATATTTTACAAGTAGAATTATCATATGTAATAACTAATTTAATAATGAAGGATTATATAATTCAAAACATCATAACCATATAGTCAAGGCCTCAGGCCAAGACTGCAAATAAATTTTTTGTCAAGGCCTTGTTCCATGATACTGATTTTTCTCAGGAGACCTACCAATGCATCGAGGGGCTATAGAGGGCCCCACTTGTCACTTACTATGTCCATTTCATTCCTCATATTAAAAGGGAGAAACATAACATAATAATTTGTATTAAAAATATCATATGAAGAGTAAATACATTAACTATAAACCATGAATGATATAAAAACTACACATCCATAATCAAAAATATCATAATTCATTCAATAAAATATATTGTATTATAATAAATAAACCTCAATCATGAATAATATTTATTAAAGGTTGTTGACATAGATGAAAATGATCAATAAAACTCCTTGAGAGATATATATCATTTTTATGAAATCTTTTAAATGTCAAAAAATTTAGAAAGAATAAAATTTAAAAATAATTTTTGAATCAATGTGTCTCATACCACTTTGAGACTTTTGAAATTAATTAACATTTTAAAACATTCATGTCTATATAAATAAATTCTGAAAACCATTTGGAAGAAATGGACATTAATGAGAATGATTTAGAAGAATAAACATTTAAAACATTTAAAAAGATTTTGTTATTTAAACAGTCCCTTAAAATAATAAATTTGAAAAAACTTTTATAAATCATGGACTTCGATTGTAAATATATCCTAGTAAATAATTACACATGAACAATACCAGATGATAATGAGTTTGAATAATTAACCCTTACCTTATACTGTAACGACCCAAAGTTTCATTAATGGAAAATCCCTCTTGATCCAGTTAAATGTTTCCTTATGAATAATGTTTTTATAAGATGTCAACTTCTTTAGTTTTACGTTAATATTTGTGACCGTTACTTTTATAGCTGTTGAACAGTGATCATCTGAGTAGTATAAATATAAGGCTTTAACGAACCCATTTCTACTTAGACAAAGGAAGCGATGGCCTCATCTAGTAGAATTTCCCCTTACGAAGCCCATTTATCAGAGCTCAGAAAAGAGGTGGCATCTTTGGGCTTTGCCCATGACCAAGCCCAAGCTGAGATTCATCAAGTGAAGCTCGAACGTTATCGTCTACGGGAAAAGTGGATGTTGATTGAAATTACCACTAGAGCGATGTTATCCGAGCCGCCCCAAGAGTCTGTAACCATCGCACACCTTACCCTTAGGTCTTATGCAGCTATTTTAAGGGGTTATGTAACAAATAAGTAGCACCATGTTCATGTATATTATTTTTTGTATATAATAATGAATATAATTTCTAGTCATTTTTGATACATTGTAATTAGTTTTTAAAGTACGAATGGTGTTTTTAGTTATTATTTAATTAAGAATTATATTTTATTAAATTAAAGTATTTTTGAATTAAATAATATTTTAATAAAATATTATTATTAATATTAAATTAATTTTTATTAAATATAAATGATCTTATAATTTTATGAATGAAATTAAAATTTTTATTAAGGTTTGAAAGCCATTTCTGTCAAAACCCGTGAATTTTTTATAAATGTCGGTCTTTATTTTAAAAGTGAAAATTCACATATTTAGAAAATTATTTAGATAAAATAAATATTATTTTTGGAATCAGGACGTCGAAATTATCCAACGGTGAAATTTTCATAGTTTTCTGAGACAGTCAACTTTTTGGGTAAAAATTAAATACCATTTAAATATATAATGTGTTTTATGACATCATAATAACCCAATGGTGATGTAATAAAAAACAATAATCCTTATGTTCGGCCAATATGTGTTTTATCATTAAAATAATTAGGTTTTGGGTTTGTTTGACTTACTTTTCAAAGCATTAATGGAGCCCTCAAGACTTATTCAACACTTTTCCTTTTTAAATTAATTTCCATGGGAGTGTGACTCACCTCCACATACGAAACCCTAATTTTTTAATAATTTCGGACCTTGGCCATGTAAAATATTGTTTTCCTCATTCCTTTTCCAGAAACCATGGGCAAATACCATGGGATGGTTTGTGGTTTGGATTATTTTAATATAAGGTGTCCCAAACCTAAATAATAAATAATTCCCTCACCTATCATATATAAACCCACCCAAGCTCCCACTTCCTCCTCACTAAAAGCCCTTGGAGTTCGTCCAACCTCTGGCCTACTCTCTCTAGAATCCTCTCAAGGTTCCCCATGCTCCCAATAAGCCTCTCACAAGCCTCTCTCTAGCCTTTGTAAGCACACTTCCAAGTAAGGGTTTTTTCTTCCTTTCTCATTTTTGTCAATTTTATTTAAGTTGTATTACGCTTTTAATTTCTATTATGAATGTTGGGGTATGGTTTTTCAACTCCCCCATACTGCCCTCTTATTGTTTCAATTATGGGAGACCCCTTTCTCTCTCATTAAATGCCTCCCATGTACACCCGTTACTATGCCGAAATTCCGAAAGGAACTTTTTTTCTCCTCTTTTATATTCAAGCAATACTTTTGTATCATGAATCTAAATTCCTTTTCTATTTTTGGGACATGTATCTATATGACCTCCTTACTGTCCATTACATGTAAATATGATTAGTAACCCCTTTCTCTCTCATCAACATTTTTTATGAATTCTTATGTCACGCCGTTGCGCTGCCGAAATCACACCGATTTTCTAAGCCAATATCATTGTGTAGTGAATACCATGCCCATTTCTCCATCAAGGGAATTCACCTTTATGAACATTTACTTATTTATTATAAAGTTTCATGTATTAATTCCACATTCCTTTATCGTGGAATAAATGATTATGTTTTATGAAGCCATGTTTTATGATCCATGTGTCACATTTATGCATGAAATGAAATGTTTAAGAAGGGTGTGCCCTTTATAGCACTCCAATGCATTGGGTAAAGTATAGTATCATGATATGTCATGTGCAATGAGTGTTGACTCATGCTAATTGAAGTGAAACGAGGGTTTACTCGTGCTTCAATTACAATGAGGGTTTACTCATGATCCATGTGCAATGAGCCTTGGCTCATGCTAATTCAATGTTAAGTGTTGTTGCCACATTTCCATGTTATGGTTATCATGATTTATCATGCCTTTATGTTCATGTTACTCTAATTCTCTACTGATGTTCCTATTGCCTAACATGTATTGTACTCCTCATGTTATTCATTGTGTACTCCCTTACTGGGCTTTATAGCTCACCCTTTTCTTATGCAAGTCCTCAGGTTATCCCATGCAATGATAAGTACGAAGGAATGTAGTGGTCATGTAAAGGAAGTTTTCAATAAAGATGTTGTATTTGAAGTTTAAAGTTTTTATGTAATGATCCTAAGACCCAAAGACACTAAACCTCTTGATCTTCTTTTTGTATCAAGTGAAGTTTTATGTAACAAAGCATGCTTAAGTTGTAATAAAAAGCAGGGTTGTCATAGTTGGTATCAGATGATAGGTTTAGTTATTTTTGGGATTAGGAAACCCTAGTATAGCCTTAGATACAAGACTAAGAATAATAAAAACATCCCTATGTTTTGGTAAATACTAAGTAAGTGGTTTATCAAACAAATATATCCCTGTCTGGATACAAGCAGGTAGAGGCGGCTCTAGCACAGATGTATCCTAGGGGTAAAACCCGAAAACACCGCTTTCAGCTAAACTCGAATGGGAACAGGTGCACGAAAATGGGCCTTGCTGCACTCTTGGTTACGACACTCCCGGGGGATATGTTTTGATAAATTCACAATCTTAGTATGAACCCTTATTAAGGGAAAAATGCCCCTAAGAATATATGTTAGAAGGAATATCATGAAAAGCCTGGATTGAATCCTATAGACTCATGAGTTAAAGAGATTAAAGATTATTTATAAGTCTTAAACTTTTGTCTTTGGATTACCCTTTATGTGTTACCCCTAACTTTCCTTTTATTCCAGCCAATGGCAGGTAATAGGAGAACTCGGGCTAACAACCCTTGTGAAGATCAGTGTGATGATTGTACTAATGAGATGCCCAATCCAATGGGAGCGGGAATCGCGAACATTGTCACACTTCTCTCTCAGATAACACATGTTTTGAATAGAAACACTGGTCAAGAGGAACGTTCAACCCCCCCTAAGAAAGAACAAGTCGCTATTGAAAGTTTCATGAGACAAAGGCCTCCTACTTTTAGTGGTTCATCTGATCCCATGATTGCTGAACAATGGATCAACTCCATTGAAAAGATATCCTCCATCCTCCAATGCTCTGAAAAAGAGAAGGTTCTCCTGGCGGCTTATCATATGGAGGGTGAAGCTAATCAATGGTGGACGTTGATCAAAAATACGAAGCCTGAGGAGGAGATCGAGGCTTTGGAATGGAAGGAATTCCGGAAGATGTTTTTCGATAAATATTTTCCACGCACCCTCCGTCTTAAGATGGAAAGGGAATTCCATTCCCTAAAACAGAAAGATGAAGAATCTGTGGGAGCGTACGAGGAAAAATTCACAAGGCTTGCACGATACGCTTCTGGCTTTGTCGTTGCCCCCAAATGCAAGGTTGACTGCTTCTTTGGTGGGATGAATCCTAGCTTGCGGAAAGCATTAGCGATCCGTGACTTCGACAGCTATGAGGAAATTGTCCAATGTGCCCTCAAGGTTGAAATGGAGATCGGAGAATCACAGGGGTATCATGGGGACAAGAAGAGTATGGTGGAATTCAATGCTGGAGGTCTGATGGATAAATCCAACGGCGCTAAGAAGTTCCAACACCCCACTTGCCAAAAGTGTGGAAAGAAGCACCCTGGAAATTGCCTAAGGGGGACCTAGCTGTTAATTGTCAGCAAGAAGGACCCGCGACTGCGACAGAGTAGAGGAACGCTCCGTTCGAACCACAATGCATTGTTCAATGCTACAAATGCAAAGAACCGGGTTATTTTGCAAATCAATTCCCTAATCCAAGGGTTATCGGGGGCAACCAGCAACCTCCAAGACAGCAAGAAAGAACTTTTGCCATCACTTCTGCCGAAGTGAACCCCAACAACGAAGTGGTGACAGGTACTCTAGTTATTCATTCAAGAATAGTGAACATACTTTTTGATTTAGGTTCCACGCATTCTTTTATATCTCAAAAGTTTAGTAGAACAATCTCTGCACCACCACAAATCATGGAAGTAAAGATGTCGGTGAGTACGACAAATGGGGCAATCATTGCATCCCATGAGTATAAGTCCTCCCCTGTTATAATCTGTGGATTGAATTTCCCGGTAAACCTCATCATACTCCCTCTGGTGGAATTTGATGCAATTCTTGGCATGGATTGGCTTTCCTTATATAGAGCCAATATAAATTGTCGGGAGAGGGAAATCACACTCCATATGGAGAATCGACCCCGATTCATTACAAGTGTCAGGAGAAAGATGAATCTCCTTTAGCTCCATCATCTCAAGCATGGATATTACTACCTTATGAGTATGCATATCTGGCTCAGATGATTGAGTCCAAGGAACAAACCACCCTTGAAGAAATGCCTATTGTGAGGGAATTCGCTGAAGTATTTCCCGAGGAACTTCCTGGCCTTCCTCCAAGAAGAGATGTTGAGTTCTCAATTGAACTTATACCTGGGGCGCTACCAATATCCAAGACTCCATATATAATGGCTGTTTTTGAGCTTGAAGAGCTGAAGAAACAGCTACAGGAGAATCTGGATAAAGGGTTTATACTCCCAAGTGCATCATCATGGGGTGCACCAGTCCTCTTCGTCAAGAAGAAGGATGGGTCAATGCGGCTTTGCATCGATTATCGTGAACTTAACAAAATCACGATAAAGAACAAGTATCCTATCCCAAGAATCGATGACTTGTTTGATCAGCTACGTGGAGCACAATACTTCTCCAAGGAGGACTTGCGGTCGGGATATTATCAAGTATGGGTGATGAAGGAAGATATCCCCAAGACTACTTTTCGTACAAGGTACGGGCACTATGAATTCATAGTAATGCATTTCGGACTCACCAATTCTCTAGAAATATTCATGGACTTGATGAATAGAGTCTTTAGAGATTACCTAGACAAATTTGTGGTAGTATTTATAGATAATATTCTAATATACTCCAAAACCAAGGAGGACCATGAGGAGAATTTAAAAACTATACTAGAGACTTTGCGCAAGGAGAAGCTCTATGCCAAGTACATCAAGTGTGAGTTCTGGTTGAAGGAGGTCTCATTCTTGGTCCATATCATCACAAGAAATGGGATATCTGTGGAACCCTCCAAAACAGATGAAATTGAGGGATGGCCGAGGCCAACATCGGTAACTGATATCCGTAGCTTCTTGGGGTTAGCTGGATATTATCGACGATTTGTGAGAAATTTCTCACGACTGTCCAACCCTCTTACCAAGCTAACTCAAAAGGGAGTAAAGTTATCTTGGAGTGATGAATGAGAAGAAAGATTCAAGGAGTTGAAAAGGAGGCTCATCACTGCACCCGTGATCACTTTACCCAGAAGTGGGGAGATTTTTTTGGTATTCAGTGATGCTTCGAAGAAAGGCTTAGGATGTGTGCTGATGCAGAATGATAAAGTGATATCCTATGCCTCAAGGCAGTTGAAAATCCATGAGCTAAACTATCCAACGCATGATCTGGAGTTGGCGGCGGTGATCTTTGCCTTGAAAATCTGGTGGCATTATCTCTATGGAGAGAAATGTGAGATATATACTGACCACAAGAGTCTTACATATATATTCACACAGAAAGAGCGTAATATGTGCCAGAGGAGATGGATAGAGCTCATCAAGGATTATGACTATTCAATACATTACCACCCTGGGAAAGTGAAAAAGGTGGCAGATGCCCTAAGTAGAAAGGATCCAGCTATTCTATTAATGATGAGAATTGAGAAGGATCCAATCTTCTTATTCTTGATGAAGATGGACGTGGGAATCATAAAGAAGGGAACATCATCAATCCTTTCAGAAATGATTGCTCAACCATCTCTTTTAGAAAGGTTAAAGGATGCTCAAAAGGATGATGCGGGAATCCAAGAAAAGGTGAAAGCTATCAAAAAGGGAAAATCCTCAGAGTTTAATGTTAATGGAGAAGGAATTGTGCGGTTTGGTAAAAGACTATTTGTTCCATCAAGTTCGGAGCTAAAGAAGGAACTTTTGGATGATGCACATAGTTCAAATTTCTCTATTCACCCAGGGAGCACAAAGATGTATCGAGATCTCCAAGAAAACATTTGGTGGGATAATATGAAGAAGGAGATCGCTGAATATACATCAATGTGCCTGGTGTGTCAGCAAGTGAAGGCAGAGAGGCAGAAGTCTAAGGGGATGATGCAACCATTGCCCATACCAGAATAGAAATGGGAGAACATCACCATGGACTTTGTCACCGGACTTCCAAGGACATCCAAAGGCAACAATGCAATCTGGGTTGTTGTGGATCATCTTACAAAGACTGCACACTTCATTTCTATTCGAGAGGATTTCTCATTGGATCAAATGGCATGGATATATATTAGGGAAGTGGTACGGTTTCATAAAGTACCACTATCTATTGTGTCTGACCGAGATCCAAGATTTACCTCTATGTTTTGGAAGAGTCTTCAACATGCTCTGAATACTGAACTGAACTTCAGTACGGCCTATCATCCTCAAACTGATGGACAATCCGAGTGGACTATCCAAACACTTGAGGATATGTTGAGTGCATGCTCAATGGACTTTAAAGGAGGATGGGATCAACATCTTCCTCTGGTTGAGTTCTCTTATAATAATAGTTTCCACTCGAGCATCCAAATGGCACCATATGAAGCCCTATATGGAAAAAGGTGTAGAACACCGGCATGTTTGGATGAGGTCGGTGAACGTAAGCGGCTTGGACCATAAATGGTCGAAGAAATGGTAGAGAAGGTGAAAACCATTCAGCAGCATATCAAGGCAGCCCATTCTCGATAGAAGGGTTATGCAGATAATCGTCGACGAGACCTTGAGTTTAAAGTCAGAGACATGGTGTTTTTAGGCATATCTCCATGGAAAGAGGTCATGAGGTTTAGAAATAAAGGGAAGTTAAGTCCAAGGTACATCGGCCCCTTCGAGATTCTTGATCGTGTTGGGGCTGTGGCCTATCGACTAGCACTTCCACCTACTATGGCCAAGGTACATGATGTATTTCATGTATCCCTCTTAAGGAAGTACATACCGGACCCTTCACATGTACTCTCTTCTGAGGTGGTACAATTGGAAGATGATCTTTCTTATGAGGAGAAACCAGTGAAGATCTTAGATCGTTGAGAAAAAGTTCTACAAAATAAGACAATTCCCCTCATCAAGGTGTTGTGGAGAAACCACAAGTTTGAAGAAGCAACTTTGGAGTCGAAGGATATGATGAAGCAGAGTTACCCACATTTCTTTTAGTGTGGGAAAAGGGAAATTTCGAGGGCAAAATTTCTTAAGGGGGGAATATTGTAACGACCCAAAGTTTCATTAATGGAAAATCCCTCTTGTTCCAGTTAAATGTATCTTTATGAAAAATGTTTTTATAAGATGTCAACTTCTTTAGTTTTAAGTTAAGATTTGTGATCGTTACTTTTATAGCCGTTGAACAGTGATCATCTGAGTAGTATAAATATAAGGGTTTAACGAACCCATTTCAACTCAGACAAAGGAAGTGATGGACTCATCCAGTAGAATTGCCCCTTACGAAGCCCATTTATCAGAGCTCAGAAAAGAGTTGGTGTCTTTGGGCTTTTCCCTTGACCAAGCCCAAGCTGAGCTTCATTAAGTCAAGCTCGAACGTGATCGTCTACGGGAAAAGTGGAAGTTGATTGAAATTACCACTCGAGCGATGTTATCCGAGCCGCCCCAAGAGTCTGTCATCATCACACACCTTACCCTTAGGTCTTATGCGGCTATTTTAAGGGGTTATGTAACAAATAAGAAGCACCATGTTCATGTATATTATTTATTTTATACAATAATGAATATAATTTCATGTCATTTTTGAGACATTGTAATTAGTTTTTAAAGTACAAATGGTGTTTTTAGTTATTATTTAATTAAGAATTATATTTTATTAAATTAAAGGATTTTTTAATTAAATAATATTTTAATAAAATATTATTATTAATATTAAATTAATTTTTATTAAATATAAATGATCTTATAATTTTATGAATGCAATTAAAATTTTTATTAAGGTTTGAAAGTCATTTCTGTCAAAACCCATGAATTTTTTATAAATGTCGGTTTTTATTTTAAAAGTGAAAATTCAAATATTTAGAAAATTATTTATATAAAATAAATATTATTTTTGGAATTAGGACGTCGAAATTATCCAACGGTGAATTTTTCATAATATTCTGAGACAGACAAATTTTTGGGTAAAAATTAAATACCATTTAAATATATAATGCGTTTTATGAAATCATAATGACCCAATGGTGATGTAATAAAAAACCATAATCCTTATGTTCGGACAATATGTGTTTTATCATTAAAATAATTAGGTTTTGGGTTTGTTTTACTTACTTTTCAAAGCATTAATGGAGCCATCAAGACTTATTCAACACTTTTCCTTTTTAAATTAATTTCCATGGGAGTGTGACTCACCTCCAAATAAGCAACCCTAATTTTTTAATAAGTTCGGAACTTGGCCTTGTAAAATATTTTTCCCCTCTTTCCTTTTCCAGAAACCATGGGAAAATACCATGGGATGGTTTGTGGTTTGGATTATTTTAATATAAGGGGTCCCAAACCTAAATAATAAAGAATTCCCTCAACATTCCTATATAAACCCACCCAAGCTCCCACTTCCTCCTCACTCAAAGCCCATGTAGTTCATCCAACCTCTGCCCTACTCTCTCTAGAATCCTCTCAAAGTTCCCCAAGCTCCCAAGAAGCCTCTCTCTAGCCTTTGGAAGCACACTTCCAAGTAAGGGTTTTTTCTTCATTTCTCATTTTTGTCAATTTTCTTTAAGTTGTATTACCCTTTTAATTTCAATTATGAATGTTGGGGTATGGTTTTTCACCTCCCCCATACTTCCCTCTTATTGTTTGAATGATGGGAGACCCCTTTCTCTCTCATTAAATGCCTCCCATGTACACCTGTTACTATGACGAAATTCCGAAAGGAACTTTTTTTCTCCTCTTTTATATTCAAGCAATACTTTTGTATCATGAATCTAAATTCCTTTTCAATTGTTGGGAATTGTATCTATATTACCTCCTTACTGTCCATTACATTTAAATATGATGAGTAACCCATTTCTCTCTCATCAACCTTTTTTATGAATTCTTATGTCACGCCGTTACGCTACCAAAATCACACCGATTTTCTAAGCCAATATCATTGTGTAGTGAATACCATGACCATTTATCCATCAAGGGAATTCACCTTAATGCACATTTACGTATTTATTATAATGTTTCATGTATGAATCCACATTCCTTTATCGTGGAATAAATGATTATGTTTTATGAATCCATGTTTTATGATCGATGTGGCACACTTATGCGTGAAATGAAATGTTTAAGAAGGGTGCGCCCTTTATAGAGCTCCAATGCATTGGGTAATGTATAGTATCATGATAAGTCATGCGAAATGAGTGTTGAATCATGCTAATTCAAGTTCAACGAGGGTTTACTCGTGCTTCAAGTGCAATGACGGATTACTCATGCTCCATGTGCAATGAGCCTTGGCTCATGCTAATTCAATGTTAAGTGTTGTTTCCAAATTTCAATGTTATGGTTATCATGCTTTATCATGCCTTTATGTTCATGTTAATCTAATTCTCTATTGATGTTCCTATTTCCTAACATGTTTTGTACTCCTCATGTTATTCATTGTGTACTCCCTTACAGGGCTTTATAGCTCACCCTTTTCTTATGCATGTCCTCAGGTTATCCCATGCAATGCTAAGTACGAAGGAATGTAGTGGTCATGTAAAGGAAGTTTTCAATAAAGATGTTTTATTTCACGTTTAAAGATTTTATGTCATGATCCTAAGCCCCAAATACACTAAACCTCTCAATCTTCTTTGTTGTATCAAGTGACGTTTTATGTAATAAAGCATGCTTAAGTTGTAATAAAAAGCAGGGTTGTCATATATACTTTCCTTTAGTGTAAGGTAAAATTAACCACCTATATATTGACCACAGTATGATAACAAATTATAACAGAACCATATTGATATTTATTATATTATATATGATTCATTTAGGACTTCATATCATTCATTTAATAATAATTTCCTTGTTAATGTAACATTTTCAGTAACAAAAACTTTCTTTATCATACAGGTTTCAACTTTTTATTCTTGATCATATCACTTAGTCCACGATTTAACTACTTCAATAAAATAATACATTATTTATATATAATATATATTCATAATATAAATTTTTATAATAGATAGATATATAGAATGGAAACACCATTCATGGAGACAGTAGTCCATACATATCCATGAACATTGTTTCTATTTTCTAATAATATAGTATGGAAGTAAGAAAAAAAGAATATATTTACCTTTATAAATATATATTATTCTAGTAGAAATATTATTTCATATACCTCATAATTAATCAATATATATTTATATAAATAAATTCTTTAAGGGTGACCATAAAAGAGGAATCTCATCGCGTCGTGGAGATAGTAAGTCGTACGTACGCACGAGCGACAATATCAATCTATTGATGGTAAAACAGTGTTTAATTGGATGTCATATTATATATAAATAACAATTAACATGTTATATTAATTATTTAAATTAATTATATTCATTATTATACCCATCCAAATAATGTAGTTTTGAATAAAAAACTACAGCATGACGAGAAGACGGTAAGCCGTACGTACACATGTATGGTGACTTTTTCATTAATAAGATGGATAGAATAAAGAATATAGTTTTAACATATTGAAATTAACATCTATGTATCTATAATTTACTCGATATATTATTTTAGTATGGAAATAACAAGGAAAGGGGAAGTGTATGAAGAAAAGAACCTCAAAATAGGTGATAATAATTACTTCCTCTTCGGGTTCTTTCTTTTGATTGGAACAAAAGGGATCCTTAGGTTGGTTTTTATAATATATGTTAGGCCTCTAAGATGATGTGATTCTAGTTCTGGAGAATATTTTAGTAGGTCTTGGTAGATCCAAATGGCATTGGATGTGTGAAGTTACGAGAAGGCGGAGTACATTTTATAGGGTAAGCAAGAGACACTTTAGGAAAAGCTTGAAATATTTATTTATTATAAAATATTTTTTGGTTTCTAACAACTATAAATGGATTTATTTATATGATTAAGTGGTTGTGGGAACAAATACTCTAAAAAAATAATTTTTAGAAATGTTTATATCACCATAATAATCTTATCATTTTTTTAACAGTTAGTTAAATAGTGTAACTATTACCAAGTCTTTTTTTTATTTTAATACTACATGGTTAATAAACATATTATAAATTGAAAAGATAACCTAAATAGGTTAATAAATTACATATCTATCATTATATAAGTCTGTTGGCTGAACCATATATTATTAAGACTTTTATATAATTTAATAAAATTGTATTTGTTATATAAAATCATTTATGTCAATTTTGACACTATTTATTATTTTGTTTTTTTGAAAGTTAAAAATACATGATTACTAAGAATAAAATATATTAAATAAACCCTAACATTTTATATTAACATTTAAATTTTTTTAATGCATCAAAAGTCTCAATTTAAATTTATTTTCATATTAATAATATCAATTATTGTCATCTTTCATTAATAATGTAATTACTTCATCATCATTGTGTCAAAAATAAATTTAATTATTTAATGTCTAAAATTTATAAATAAAATACCATGATTTGGGAAATTATTTTAGATTTATAATTAATATTTATAGTCAAATTTATCTTTTTTATAACCCTATATTAAAAATGGTTCAGTTATTAAACATTGAATTTTACACTATCAACTCTTCTTTAAATAAAATATAATTAATCTCTTAATCCAATCCACATTGATAAAAAAAAAGATCAAATTTTTTTCCTAAGGATTATTTTGGTCGAATTACACTTATCCTTTATAATTAGGTTAGGTTTTCGGTTAATTATAATACATTTATACCTTTAATAACCCTATATACTTTTAACCGTGGTAAATAAAATTCAAAAGATATTATTCCCCAAAAATTAATTTCATCCTATTGAACCAAATTTTACATACTGATGTCATCCGTGTCTCTTGGATTATTGAAATTCAATTCACAGAAGTGGTAAAATTATGTTTTATACTAATTTGCAAATGTTCCGAGAAGGTGGGTAAAAGATGGTAAAAAGTTTAATAAAATTTTATATATATAATCTTATTATAAAATGAATTCAATGAATTATATTGAACTAAAATAGTAATTATATATCTATTTAGATATTAAAAAAAATTAAATTAAAAATAATTATTTAAATAAAATTTCAGATTTGAACAATAACACCGTGTTTTTTTACTATTCATAAAAAATTGAACGTTTTTAAAAAAAACCAAAAATTCACCCTAAGATAATTTTTATATCCCAAATTCAAAATTAATTTCCATTTTACCAAATTAAAAACACTTGACTTGCATTAATTAATTTAAAATTATTTCTTATTGTCAAAACTAGAAAAGTTGTTTTTAAGAAGTAAAAACTATCAAAAGATTAATATGTGTTTATGTCCAATTTAAATTTCAAATTACTTCTAATGAACAGAATTAGATTAAACAATAATATATGATATAATTATATTTCAGAACCATTCAAAATAATAATTTAACACTATAAATTATTTTTATTAAAATATTTGTTTTCAATTAAAATTTAGTATGTTTCACGATTCATCAAAATATGAAGGTTATGAGGAAAACACAAAAAATTTATCCAAACTATTTTTTTGTCCCGCTTCTAAAGAAGGAGTTTATTTTTTAAAATTAAATATAAAAAAGTGTTAAATATTGGATTTAAAAAGGGTTCCCTACTAAAAGTTGGTAAGATTGAATTTTTTAGAAAATACATATCTTATCAAAAAATTTGAATTTTTTTTATATTATGTCTAAGAAACACATAATATGGATGTTAAAATTACATGGATTATATAAAATTCAAAATTTAGTTACTACTATTCTTAACTAATTTTTGAACGGCTAGTTTGGTAAGTCATGGTGGACACAAACATGGTGTTGCATGTATCACTAGTTATTGAATTACATTAAAGAGATGTTGTACTATGAAATACGGGGTGTTACATTCTCCCCCTCCTTCAATAAATTGTGTCATCACAACTTAGAATTTTTCTTCAAAATTAAAATTTTTCAAATAGAAAACACCTTTGTAGAAAACTCACATCAGAAATAGGGTTAATAAAATTTAGTATTAATAAGAGTTAAAGGGAAATAAATATGTCACCACCAAATTAGAATTTCTTATAGAAGAACATTTATTGCAATTTGAAAAAGATAATTAGCGGAAAACCTAAATATATTTAGTGAGTCAGTGAGGTCATCAATCCTGAAAAAGTAAAAAATAAATAGAGAATTGAGGGCCTCAAACCCATAAATCTAGGATGAATTAAAACCGTATTGGTTCATCAAAACATATGGTATTAGGATAACACATTTTTTGTTTAAAGGTCCCTTCCCTAATGTTTACGAATTAATTTCTCCATTGAATAAGAAAAAAATACTTGACATGTAGAGTTCTATACTTTAACAAATTTCTACCAAAAACCCATGTTTCACTCCAAAAGATAATAAAACTAAAAAATATTCTATTTATCCTAATAGTATAGGTTTTAAAAAAAATTAATTTATAATTAATTTATCAGATCATTTTAAAAAAATAAATTAAAAAAATAGTACATCACATAGTTCAGTGGTAGGTGATACACCCTTGTCGCCATTCGGTTGCGGGTTCATTGCTCATGGCCTTTCCGGATGCGATGGGCTGTCACCCGACATTCAAGTTGTCCTTTTTATAAAAAAATACCAAAATAATCTTATGAAATGTCTTAACCATAAACCATAGTATCCAATGTCCAAATTATTCCATTCCATCTGTTAGACTAATCCAAAATACTTGGTCCAAACTAATAGTCCATGAATTTATAAGGGAGGCCAACATAACATAATGAAGATCAAATTTTTCCACATAATAACATGTGAGTACTTTCATCATGTATTATCTTAAAACATTTAAACTCCTTAAGTTACCATAAATCCATATTGATTACATTCATTCCCCCTTATTCCAAATAGAATACTAGATATATTTCTTATATCAATAAATTTGTGAATATTCCAACTATGATGGAATAAAAAACCATTAATCTATTCAAAGGTAGTCAAGAATATCCAATATATTTTATCCAAATCAGCCATCTCTTATTCCAAAATATCTACCTCAGTATCACAACCACATTCATGTTTATCTTTCCTTTAACCATGTACTTTCCAAAAAGTTAAAATTGTTGTTTAGTCACTTTTATTAGTACTATATATTCTCAAATTCTCAATGAAATAGTAATGTAGTACAATCATTATTTATTTCCATAATTAATATAACTAATAAATTATTAATACATAACTCAAATGACATAATACATTATGAAAATATGAGAACACTAATTATTCCTCTTCTTTTGTAGTAGTATCATTACTTGATTATTGTCAAATAAAATCATTTAGGATATATTCTGGTGTTTGCGACATTGATTCTCGTAGTGCCCTAACTCCATGAAGATAAAGCATTGTGCATTCGAAAAATTATTTGTACCCATGCTATCACATAATTGGAGTCCTTTTTCAATAGACATGTTTTAAACTACAATTCCCTTCATTCATTTACCTAGGTGATTCTTTTGATAGTTATCACATATAGGAAAATGCTTCATTCTCATCATCCCATTATCCATTTTTCTCTCTATCGTCATTTTCTTCTCTAGCATCCCTTCAATTCCATTAGAATCATATAATTCCTTACATATCATATCAACACATGATTCTATTTCTCCTTATGTTAAGAATACATGTGAGACTACTTCCATTTTAAATTTTGGCTTAAGATGATGAAAGATATAATATTTCTTACTCATTGGATCATGTGTATTGCTGGAGTTCTTATTTATTCTACTGGGCACCATTTTTAAATAATGAACTACACTATTTTTTTTATGAATCACAATGAAAAATTCCTTACTTGATAAATAACTAACATAAATTTAAATGTCCATGTATAAAATCCATAATGATAAAAAAAATGTATTCTTTGAGAATTATTTACTCATAAATCATTCCTAATGGTTTGTAAAAAATGTGAATTATCCTAAGAAAATCCCCCAAGAGTATTGTAACCAATAGTGTAGCAAGTCCTGTTGTCATGCACCAATTCTTATTCAAGTCTAGCTCAATGTGGTGTTTTTGGGATTTACCCCAAGATACATATTTGTCCGAGACATTTCTACCCTTTTATGTCTAGAAAAAGATGTATTGATCTAAAATTCACAAAATCTATACATTAACTAAATTCTAGGAAGTTCTTATATACTAATCTTCAAATATTATATTAGGGTAATGTTCTCTAATTATATTGTTTTCTAAATCTAGTGTCCACGGTTTATACTAATATTCCTCTGATATCATCTGTAACACCCCGACCTGAGAAGCCCATATCGAGTGCATTATTTAAATACATTGGCATTATTATAAGGAATCATGTCTGAAAGGACCGATCAATTTAACAGTTTTATAAAATATATTACATACATGAATGTAAAATTACTCAATAAAAAATAAAACACATCATAAAAAATCATTTGATAATTACATTATTCCCATAGGATAACCCTACATTTCAATCATTATACACTTATTTTAATCCTGGGAAAACAAAACATAAGAAAACGGTGAGCTCAGATGCTCAGTAAATGTAAATAATTTAGTGAAAGCTATAAAAATTTAAGTAATGATGTGTTATAAAAACATCAGCCTTTTAAACATAAACATGAACATAATATGGAAAAAATAAATACAACATTACCATATAAACATGCACATGTATATTCTACTAGTATAATAATCACATGTAATAACTAATTTCATAATGAGGGACTGCATAAATTCGGACATCATAACCACATAATCAAGGCCTCTTGCCAAAATTACAAATAATTTTTTTCAATGCCTTGTCCCAATAAAACAATTTGTCTCATGATACCTACTGATGCATTTAGAGACTAAATCGGGCCACATAAATCACTTACTAAGTCCAGTGTATTTTTCATTTGAAAAGGGTTAAACCTAACCTAAACATTTATATTAAAACTAGAATATAAAATGTCAATACTTCAACTGTAAACCAACAATTGTAATAAATCATCACATCCATCATCACGTGTATCATTATTCATTCAATAAAATATATTTTATTATAATAAATAAACCTAAATTAGGTATAATATCCAGTAAATTATGATAGCATAGTTGAAAATGATCAATAAAACCCTTTAAAAGATATATACAATTTTCATGAAATAATTAAATAGTCACACAATTTAGAAAGTAATAAATTTTAAAGAAATTTTTGAATCAAATTTTCCCATTCCACATTGAAACTTTTGAAAAAAATTAACATTTTAAAATATTCATGTCTGTATAAATAAATCCTTAAAACCATTTTGAAAACCTGGAAATTAATGAGAATTATTGAGAAGAATAAGTGATTAAGACATTTATAATTATGTTATAGTTAATTATTAACATAAAATAACTGTTTTGAAAACTATTTTATGAATCATGGACATGGATAATAAATATGTCTCAGTAAATACATACTCATGAACAATCTCAGATAATAATGAGATTGATGAATTAACTCATACCTTGTATATTCCTTTAATCAAGGGTATGTTTAACCTCTTTTATAATGACTATATTATATTATTAAAATATACAAGAACCATATTAATATTTATGATATCATATGTGATCCATTTTTTAATTTATATCACCCATTTAATAATAATTTCCATGTTAGAGTAACATTTTGGGTAATAATTGCTTTCCTTATCGTACATGTCTTAACATGTAAATATCGATCATATATATTAGATCATGATTTACCTACATATATAATATAAATCAAGAGTTATATATCATATATATTCAGAAAATAAATATGTATAATATATATATATTTGAAAGGGAAACACATTTTGTAGAGACGGTACTCTGTAAGTACGCATTAATGTTGTTTCTGTTTTCTTATCGTATATTATGGAAGTTAGTAAACAGAATATATTTATCTACATAAATATATATTGTTCTAGTAGAAACATTATTACATATACCTCTTAATTAATTAATAAATATATTTTTATGGAATTTCTTGAAGGCTGATCATTGAATACAAATCTCATCGTGTTGTGGAGATGGTAATCCGTAGGTACGCACGAGTGACAATATCAATCTATCGAGGGTAAAACGGTTTTCAATTAAATGTTATATTTTATATATAGAATAATAACCATGTTATATTCATTATTTATAATAATTATACTCATTATTATTCCCATTAAAATATTATAGTGTTGAATAAAAAACTACACCACAACATGGAGACCGTAAGCCGTAGGTACGCACAAATGGTGACTTTTTCATTCATAGAATGGATAGAACGATGAATATGGTATTAACATATTTATAATGACATCTCAGTTTCTATAAGGTAATGGAGTTATTATTTTATTATGGAAATAAAAAATAAATTGGAAGTGGAAGAAGAAAAGAACTTTAAAAGAGGTGATTAAATAATTACCTCTTCTTCGGGCGCTTCCTTCTAATTTGAACAAAAGGTCTCTTTAGAGTGGATATTTGATCATTTTAAGGTCTCTAAGATGAAGTGAGGTTATTTGGGAGTATATTTGAGTAGGGATTGTCAGATACAAATGTCTCGACCCGTCCCCCGGGGCCCGTGCTGTGACTACCCCAAAATCGCCTTCCATAGAGCAGGGGCTGGTGACTAGTACCGAAAGGCTTATTTCAAAAAACGAGAAGGCATTGACTTTATAACCTGTAACCCACACAAAACAAGCACACAGGAATGATACAAACACATGAATATTTTTTGTAAAAAGAGTGTAAATAAGTAAAAGGATCCAGAATACAAGCCCAACTGGAAAGTATAAGGAAACCTAAAAAGTATAAGTAAAACTGAAACAACTCATGTGAACACCCGCTAAGGATCCTAATCCAAAGGTAGGTAAATCTCTCGAAAAGTATTCTCTATGGTACACCTCGTCTAAGGTCCACATCCAAGATTCCTCCTATCTTAGTACCCTTTTCCTCAGTCAGCGTTTTCCGTCATCTACACCAAACACAACATGGTGCGGGCATAACACGTGCAGGGGTGAGTATAATGATATTCATTAAGTAACCCTAGACCCTCTAAGGTCTCAAAAAATCCCCAAAGGATAAACCACAATGCATGAAAAAAACTAACAACCCAACATAGGTATATTCCAATACATATACCTATGTTATCGAGTATACATATCTCAATCATGAAGAAACACAGGGCCCAAATCAAAGTCCCAAATCTAAACTGGTCCACGAAGAAATAAATACCACAAAGGTAACGACTCATCTCACACGAGGTATAACTTATGAATGGTAGTAATGATTATTAGATGTAACTACTGATTCATCTTACATTGTTGAGAGGCAGACCCATGAAGAATCCTAAATCATCAGACCCGTGTAGGATCCTAGTATATCAGACCCACATAGGATCCTAGAGTAGTCCTACATGGCTTCCTAGAGCGGGTAAATGTGGGTTCTTGGAACATAGATCCATGTAGGATCCCAAAGCACAGACCCACATAAGATCCCTTTCTCAGGTTACAACCAGCTATAGGGTTCCGGCACTAAGCTCACTTGATTCTGGGAGGGTCCACTCCTCAATCCATAGGTTGATACTCAAACTTCCACTAATTCCCTATAATAAGTATCCCAAATGATGTCTATGTAAAAGGTATCTCAACCCAACAGACAGTGCATCAATCTGACGCCCAGTCACTATATTATTGGTGTTTTAGTCTCGAGGGCTCGTTTTGATTCATGTTCAATCAAACCCAACCATATCCCAACATTATCCAAAACTCAAGTGGGGAATACCAAAAGGACCGTATCGATCCAAGGTTTCTATGTCCATATACGTTTCGTCATACGAATTCCCATAGCTCATGTTATAGCCTAATGAGTTGAAATGGGTCGAAGCTGGTCCTGGTATGATCTGACGCATTCAGACCGACCCGGTTTGACCCGACCCATCCCAGATCCAGCCTTGGGTCTAACCCAGCCCACGAGATCTGACATGTCCTGATGGGTCCGGCCCAACATGCCGGCGCGGCTCATGGCTGGGTGGCCTCACCGTGGGGTCTGCCCTAGCTGCCACTCATGGGGGAGGCACCCACTGGGTACCCCGAATGACCTAGACGTTCGGGTTGGGTGGCCAACCGGTCGGTGCCATGTGGGTCTGGCTGTTGGAACGCGGGTCCTGTGGTCCTGCTCAGATAAACGGCTGGCCGAACTGTGAGCCCACCTGTTTGGCGTGGTCATGCGCAGCGCCACCACAGGTGGCCACCTGCGAGGCGACCACCCCTCCTTTTCCGTCGCGACCTCATCTCACGACCAATGCATTCCCAGTGGCATAGACGTGCACCACCACCCCCTCATGCGGCTGACAGTCCGACGACCATCGCCCTTTCTTTGCCGAAGCTGATGGGTTGCGACCCTCCCCCAGCAGAACTATCACATCGCCTCCATCATAGAGGCCAGTCTGAGTGCCGATTACCACTCCTGAGCCCTTCCAGCATTAGTCGCCGTCACCGGTCACCGGTAACGTTCCTCAGGCCACCGGGCATGCCCCAGTGGCCTGTTCTTCATTACAAGGACTCGAACACTAATATCAGAATGTCTCCATTGATTAAAGACCACCATGGTTGGAAATTTCACAAACCAAAAAGAAGATGTGATGAACCCCAAAATCTATAAGGGTTTCAGAGAGGTCGGGCCATGTTCGTTTGATTCGCACTCTCCATGTTAGAACAGTTTCAATTGGCATAGTTATTCTTAAATATAGAAGAGCGACAAGAACGGGGTATGGGGGATACAAAATCAACAATCCCTACCTCGAAGGTTCATTGAAGTCAGTGAGGAGAGGGATAGATGGAGGTCAGTTCATCGTCATTGAAGAAGTTCCTCATTGGAGATCCTTTGATGGAGTCATTCATTATAGAAATTTTTTTATGGGAGAAAATTTCTTCAAAGCTCTCTGCAAATTCTCACTTTTCCAACACATTCCCAAATCTATATAAAATGAGGATCCAACATATTAAATTAATTTTATTAATTTAATTAGAGTTGGAAGAATAATTAAGTTGATGTATTCATAATAACTTTGGAGGAAGTCCATGGGTTAAATCCTCTTAAATAGGGAGTTAAAGTGGTTGGGTGGTCCCCACCACAAAATTTAAAACCTGTGTTTTCAAGCTCGGTTGGTCCCCACCACCAAAAACAAATCTTGGAGGATAAAAAATGAAAAATAAAATAAAGAAAGTTTACTATATTTTTTCCCCATGAAAATTCTGAAAACTAAAAATGACCTTTGACCTAAGACTGTCGAGGTGAAGGTCTCCTTAAAAGAATATCGACACTGCGAGTTCAACAATGCCCTTTGATTTCAATTCCCATCACTAGTTCAAAAGTTACAAAAACCTGATTACATTCTTACTGAAAGTATGTAAGAAACATCAAAATAATAGTCAGGGATCTCCAGGCCTTGAAATTAAGTACAATTAGAAAATACAGACTTGATTATTTCCATACAATAATAAAAAAAATTACATGGAATTTCAAGATCTTTAAATTCTCCCCACCATAGAAATTTTTATCCCCTAAATCCACATCCCAAAAACAAAGAAAATAAGTGGGGGTACTAAGCATGAATCTGAGCATCTCACTCCCATGTTCTCTCATGGAGGTTCCCTTGCTTACACTGTACATGCACTAAATGTATCGATCATCCATAAAGGACTATCTCAGGTCGATCATAAATCTCCACTGGAACCTCCATAAATGTTTCCCCATCATTAATGTCATTCCCAACCAAGTCAAATATGTGAGTAGGATCATGCACGTATCTCCTCCACTGGGATACGTGAAAAATTTCTTGCACCCGATGCAACTAAGGAAGAAGTGATAGGTGGTAAGCTACCTTTCCAACTCTACTGAGGACCTGAAAAGGTTTAATGAACCCTTATGATTACTTGATCCCATGACCGAATCTACACAAATATCATTGGGATGAGACTCGTAAAAAGATGTTGTCACCATCCTCAAACTACAGAGGTATCCATCTCTTGTCAGCATAAGTCTTCTACATGCCCTATGTAGTGTTCTTCCACTCTTGGATTATATGAACCTTATCCATGGTAACCTGTACCATCTCTCGGCCCATTAGTGTTAACTACCCTAGGTTAGTCTAGCACCACGACGATCTGCAAGGTTGGTCATACATAGCCTCGAAATGTGCCATCCCAATGGGGGATTGATAGCTATTGTTCTATGTAAACTCCATCAAGGCAAATTGATCCTCCCGTCTACGACTGAAGTCGAAGATGCAAGCACGTAGCATGTCCACAAGGGTCTGAATGGTCCTCTCAGTTTGGCCATCCGTCTGAGGATAAAAGGCAGTGCTCAAACAAAGCTACATCCCCAAAGCCACACACAACCCCTTCCATAGTTGGGAAGATAAATGTACATCATAATCAGAGACAATCATCAAGGGTACTCCAGGAAGTCACACAATTCCTTGCACATATATGGGTCACATGTTCTCTATTGAATGCTTCTCTCAAATTTGTAGAAAGTGGGCCGACATGGTGAGTCAGTCAACGATCACCAAGATAGAATAATTACACATGAATGTATGTGGAATTCATTTCACGAAGTCCATGGATATCTCCTCCCACTTCCACTCTAGAAACTCTAAAGGCTGAACTATGCCTGCTGGTACCTGATGCTCTATCATCACTTGCTGAAAAGTGAGGCACCGAGAGACAAAATCTACTACTACATTCTTTATTCCTGGTCACCAGTTCTATCACTGGAAGTCCTGGTACATCCTCACCACTCCTAGATGTACCGCTAGAGGGGATGTGTGGAAATCCCTAAAAACATCCTCCCAAAGTGAGACTGGTACCATGGAACGTACTCTGAATAAGAATAACATGATCCCCACCTTCAGAAAATATATCTAGTGCATGTCATGTGGATATATGAGCACGTCGAGCCTCGCAGTCAGTGCCCCTATGCTGTACCTCCCTAACACACTGATGAAGTGGGAAACTGACTATAAGAGTCTGATGAAAAGATGCTCCATCACATTCCTCATTAGATATCTGCAATGTGGCCAGCTGGTTTGTCACCTCACACAATAGTTGTATACCAGATCTCTTACTAAGTGTTTCTGCTACAACATCCCCCTTCCCGTGTTTATAGACTATCTTGAAGTCATAGTATAAGGGGGACTCCAGCCAACACCATTGTATTAGTTTCAGGTCCTTCTGCAAGAAGATATACCTGAGACACTAGTGATCAGAGTAGACTGTAAAATGCTCACCCATTAAATATTGTCTCAACATCATCAAGGGAAACAACAATACTGCTAAATCAAGGTTATGGGTAGCATAGTTTTTCTCATGTTTTCTCAGCTATCAAGAATTATATGTGATAACTACTTTCTCCTGCATCAGAACACATCTGATCCTGGTCCCTGATGCGTCATAGTAGACTATGTACCCAACACCCTCCTACAGTAGTCTCATGATGGGAAACTATTCAGCCTTTTCCTATGCTTTCGAAAACTCCACCGGTATCTCTCTTACCACACGAAGGGTTTCCCCTTCATCTTCAGTGCTGATAAATGTTCTGCAACTCTGGAGAAGTCTGGCACAAATCTCCGTTAGTATCTGACCAACCCCAGGAAACTATGTACCTCTATCACACTCCTAAGTCGCTCCCAAGAATGTACGAACTCAATCATCACTATATACACCGCAAATCCAGCCTTTTAGATGACATTTCTCAGAAAATGAACTTCTTGGATACAGAACTAGCACTTCGAGGGATTACAATAAATTTGCTGCTCTCGGAGTGTGTCCAAAATTATCTAAAAAATGATAGGGATACTCCTCCTCGGTATCCGAGTAGATCAAAATGTCATTGATGAAGACTACTACCAAGAGGTCAAGGTATGGATGAAAGAACTTTTTCATGAGTCTCATGATCATAGCTGGAGCATTGGTCATGAGGAATTGAATAACCATGAACTCGTAGTGTCTATACCAACATACAAAATTTGTCTTCTTCACATCCACATCTTGTACTCAGAGTTGGTGATAGCCTGATCAGAGATCTGTCTTCCAGAACCATCGTGCTCCCTTTAGCAGATCAAATAGGTTGTCAATCCTCAGGAGTGGGTACTAGTTCTTCACGGTCACATGGTTTAGGTATCTATAGTCAAAAAAAATTATCAAGATTTCATCCGACTTTTTGGCGAACAAAATCGGGGCTGCCCAAAGAGAAACATTGGGATGGATGAACCCCTTCCCCTATAAGTCCTCCAGCACTACCTGCTACTCACGAAGCTCCAAAAGAGACATTTGATACACTGGTGTAGACATTAGTGTCATCCCGGGGTACAATTCAATGTTAAATTTCACCTCTCTACGAGGAGGTAGACCCAGAACATCATTAAAGAATTCATCCATGTACTAGTCCGCCACTACAGGATAGCTTTGACACTCCACAACAACCGCTCTGAGGGTAAGTCTAGCCAACTGATGACTAATCGGCTGCACTCTCCTCTGGTAAAGTCCATTCTATACAGAAAAGTCTCTCTTATCACCAGTGATGGTAAACCTAGTACCATCTATGTGGACACACTACACATTAAACCTAATACAGTCATTATGAGCATGGAATATAGATAATCATTCCATACCCAAGATGACGTCATAAGGCCTCGACACCGCTAATAGGAGATCCTAGCCAAATCTCTCACCTCTTAGAGTAATCTCACACTGAAGACACTAGTGTGTAATCATCTAATCGTATCCTGTAGGAGTATATAGCCATAACAATGTAGCCAATGGCTACATCATAATCTCTGAGAACCGAATTAAGGAAGTGGAAATACAAAAATTCCTGGCACTTGTTTCTATAATTATTGCAGCTAAGGTGGAGTAGACGCAGATCATACCTCATATCATATCTGGAGCACTGTGGTCATAGGTCTCAGCTGCCTAGAGATGAGCTCACCCCTCTCCTCCTGCTCCCTATGGTAGGGGTGGACCACCTGATTGTGGTGGCAGTAACACCTCGAACCGTCACCCACCACTAGCTCCTCTACCACATCTGACTGGTCCCTGCTGACCTCCTCAGTCGAACATTTGTCTTTGCCTTGAAGTTCCTTTGACCATCTGCTGATCATCTCTATGGTGGGTCTGGCAGTCATGAGCCATGTGGCCTTGCCCGCCAGATGCGTAATACTGCCTGCTCCCCGCATTACTAGATCTGTCTCGAGTGCCCCACACAACCAACCATGTATCATGCAGTCATCCACCTATAGGTCTAGTCCACTTGGACCTCTGTGACATTTGTCTGCTGCTAGCTGTAGAAGACTCCACTACCTGGAGCCCGGTGGTGGGTCTCGCTGCCAATGAATTTTCATTAAGAAAAATCTCCACTAAGAGGGTTCCCTCTAATATCCCCACCTACGTCAGTATACTAAGAGAAGTCATCAAATATCTGATCTCCATCCTGAGTCCCTGTCCGAAGGTGCATGCCCTTAAAACAGGTCCCACACCATATCAGTGGAGTAGCGTGAGAGTTCAGTGAACATCACTGGGTACTGAGCTAGAATCATTATAACTTTCTATATATGATGAATTTCATGTATATACACTACACGAAGGAGAAATGGGACAAACTCTTCCCGAAACAGACTCCCATAGTCTACCAAAAGAAGTGTCACCTCTTCATGAACCTGGAGCATCAAGATCCACCATCTTCCTACTACTTTCTATAGAAGGATGGCATTAAGGATCACCATGAGATTAGCTGGTGTCCCTACTAGTCGAAATATGCTCACCACCACTATTAGCCAATCCTTAGCCACCTGTGGATCCATCTCACCCCAGAACCTAGGTGGCCTCTTGCGTTGGAACTTGTGAAACGTGCTCATGCAGTGTGAACTCTCTGCTACAGGGGATGGTTTCATTGGTGGCCCAACAGGTAATGGTACCGCTGGTGCCTCTATTGAAAAAGGGACATGCACCGAGGCCTCGTCACTCGGTGGGCTGTCGCGGCACGCTCTACTTGGAACATGTGCTGGCTGTCTGTGTGGAGGCATCCTGAAAAGAAACAGGTCTTACACTATCAATATGACATACCTAGTGAGGTGACTCAAAAATATCACAATTAATACTTTTCAAAACACACACATAATCAGTGTTTTCGTGAACTGATTCAGAAATCAGAAGTCAGGGACCTGGTTTATGGATATGTCGGCCGCCACACCAATAGTGGATTCCCTAAACTGATAACCAAACTCATAGAACATAACACTATTTCCATTAGAAGATCATAGTCCAATGTAATATGGTAGAACCGACTATTCTGATACCAATTTGTCATGACCCGTCCCCGGCCCCCATTCTGTGACTACCCCAAGCCCGCCTTCCATAGGCCAGGGGATGGAGACTAGCACTGAAAAGTGTATTTCCTAAAATTTGAAGGCATTGCATATATAACCTGTTACATAAAAAAAACACACATCAAGATACAAACACAAGAAACTGTATAGTAAAAATAGTGTCTACAATAAGTAAAATGGGCTAGAATACAATCCCAACTGGAAAGTACATTGAAAACAGAAGTGTAAAAGTAAAATTGAAACAACTCATGTGAACACCCTCCACAGATCCTACCTCAAGGGTAGGTATAGCACTTGAACGGCCATCTCTATGGTACACCTCATATAAGGTCCACCTCCAAGCTACCTCCATTCCTGGTACCCTTGCCCTCAGTCAAAGATGTATATCGTCTTCACCAAACCCCACAAGCTGTGGGAGTAGCCCAATGAGGGGTGAGTATAATGATACTTAGTACGGACCTATAAACTCTCGATGGTCTCAAAAAATCCACAGAGGATATACCAAAAAGCGTTAAAACAACTGACAACCCAAAATAGGTATATTCCAATACATATACCTAAGTTTTCGAGTACACCCATCTCAATCCTGAGGAAACATAGGGCCCAACTCTAAATCCCAAAGCCCAGCTATTCCATAATGGAAAAAATAACACAAAGGTAAACACTTAGATCACACAAAGTATAACATTGGTATGGTATTTAAGTGGATTAGATGTAATTACTAATTCATCTTACTCAGTTGAGAGACAGACGCACATAGGATCCTAAATCATCATACACACGTAGGATCCTATTATAGAAGACCCACATAAGATCCTAGAGTAGTCCCACATGAATTCCTAGAGTGGATCCATGTGGAATACTAGAACAAAAACCCATATAGCATTCTAAAGAAAAGACCCACATAGGATCCCTTTCTCATTTACAGCCAGCTATAGGGTTCCCGCACTAAGCTCGCTTGATTCTGAGAGGGTCAACTTCTCAAGCCACAGATCGGTAATCCAACTACCGATAAGTCCTAGGAAGAATTTTCCCAAAGTACCTCCATGTAGAAAGGGACACAGTGCAATAGATGGTGAGTCAATCAGATGTCCGGTCTTTATGTTATAAGCCTTTTAGTCCTAATGGAACTATTGGATTCGTGTTTGATCCTACCTAGACGTACCCCAACTTTATCCAAAACAAAAGTAGGGTATACCAAAATGACCGCTTTGATCCAAGGATTCCGGTTCCATAGACAGTTCATCAAATCGACACTCATAGCTCATGTTATAGCTGAAAGAGAAGAATGTGGTTGAAGATCATTCGGTTCCATTCCGACCAGGTCGGACCGGCCCAGCCCGACCCGAGTCACACCTGGCCCACCTGTGTTGCCCACAGGAGGTCTGTGGCAAGTTGGCCTCCAGGAGGCCCACGGTTGGGTGTCCCCATGGTGGGGTCTGCCCTAGCCACCACCCATGGGGGAGGCACCCCTGGGTACCCCGAAAGGCCAAGACGTTCGAGTTGGGTGGCCGAATGGCAGGCGCCACGTGGCACCGACAACTGGCATGCCGGACCCAGGGTCCCTCTCATCTCCCTGGCTGGCTAGACAATAAGCCCGCCTGTGTGGTGCATTCATGCGTCGTGCCCCCACCGGTGGACAGCGGTGAGCTGATCGCACCTCCTTCGACGTTGCGACCTTTTTCCGCAACCCCTGCACACCCGGAGGTGAGGACGCGCGCTGCCACCCCCTTCACGCGGCTGACCATGCGCCAACCTCTACCCTTGCTCTTCTAAGGTCGACGAGCCGCGGACCTCCTCTGGCAGCGTGGTCGCATCGCCGCCGTCATCGCGACCCGCCGAATTTTTAGCCGTTGTTCCCGATCCCTTCCGGCACCGGTCACCGTCACAGGTCGCCGGTACCAGTCGCGAGGGATGTTCTTCGGGTCACTAGGTGCGCCCTGGTGGCCCGTTCTTCATTCTGAATACTCCTGCACTTGTCTCGAGACCTCGTCATCGAATCAAGACTACTACAGTTGGAAATCACTCAACTCGAAAAAAGGCCGTGAAGAACACCAAAACCCAAAAGGGTTTTGGAGAGGTCCGGTCATGTTCGTTTAGCCTACACACTCCGCATTAGAATTGTTGCAATCAGCATAGTTATTCTTAAATCAAGAAGAAATACAAGATTAATGGAAGGGGGATACAAAAGAAACAATCCCTACCTTGAAGGTTCATTGACGTCAATGATGAGAGAGAGACAGTTGTTAGTTCATCATCATTGATAACATTCCTTGTTGGAGATCCTTCGATGGGGTTCTTCGTTGGATAAATTCTCATCAGAGGAGAAGATTTTGTTAATGCTCTTCCCCAATTCTCTATTTCCCAACACATTCCCCAAACACAAGAAAATTAGAATCCACCATTTTAAATTAATTTTATTAATTTTATTAGGTTTGGCACATTAATTAAGTTGATGTTGGCTTAATAAATTTGGAGGAAGTCCATGCACTCACTCCTCATTAAAGAGGGAGTTCAAGAGATCATGTGGTCCCCACCAAGAAATTTAAAAATGGATTTTCTAGCTCAGGTAGTCCCCACCACCAAAAACAAATTTTGGAGGATTAAAATACAAAAAATTAAATAAATCTTGTTTATTTTATTTTTTTCCCATGAAATGTCCAAAACAAAACCTCCTTCGACCTACTGTGGTCGAGGTGATGGTCTCTTTAAGCGAATAGAGGCGCTGCGAGTTCAACAGTGCCCTCATATTTCCATTCCAATCACCAGTTCAAATGTTACAGAAACCCATGCACACTTTTTCTGAAAGTACATAGGAAACTTCAAAAATAACATTCTGGGCTCTCCAGGCCTCAGAATCAAGTACCCTCAAAAAGTACAAACACGAATAAATCCATACAAATATAAAAAAAATTACAAATAATTTCCAAGTCTTTACACCAAATGGCATTGGTGTTGTGATGTTAAGAGAAGGGTAAGTACCCTTTTTTAAGAGAGGTGAGGGGAACATTAGGGAAATCATGAAATATTAATTTACTATAAAATAATTTTTAGTTTATAATAGCTCCAAATTGAAATAATTTGAGTACAAGGTGGGAATGGGTCGAAATACTCACTACTAATAGGTTTAGACAAGTTTAGGTCACTATATTAACATTATCTATTATGATTAACCCTTAGTTAGAAGTTTGCCTTTACTAGGTCTTGTTTTCTATTTTTATATTCCATGGATAAGAAACCTATTATAAAATACAATGAGATCATAAATAGGTTCATTAATGAAATATAAATCATTATATAAGTACGTTGGATAAACCATATATTTTTAGGGATATTATATAATTTAATGAAATAATTATTGATTTAAAACCCCATTTATGGCAATTTTGACACTATTTAGTATTTTGTTTTTTTGAATTTTAAAAAAACTTGATTACATCAAATAGAATACATTAAATCTACTATAACATGTGTTATTAACCATGAAAAATAGTGGAATGCATCAAATGTCTCAATTTATATTTATTTTGATATTTATAATATCAATTATTTTAATCTTTCATTACCAAGGTAATTACTGCATCATCATTGAGTCCTAAATAGATATAAGTATTTAAGGTATAAAAATTATAAATAAAATAATATGATGTAGGAAATATTTTCATATTTATAATTAACATTTTTTGTCAGGTTTATCTTATGTATAACCATATAATAAAAATGGTTTAGTTACTAAAAATTGAATTTTAATCTTTTAACTCATCTTTAAATAAAATATATTAAATGCACTAATCTAATCCACGTGGTTAAAAAAAGAACATATTATTTTTATTATGGTTGATTTGGGTCGAAATATACTTATCCAAAAGAATTAGTACATGTGATAGGATAATTATAATATCATTTTTACCTTTAATAACCCTATTTACTTTTAATCATGGTAAATAAAATTCAAAAGTTACAATTCACCAAAAGTTATATTCATCCCATTGAACCAAATTTTACCTAATAATGTCAACTGTGTCTCTTGGATCTCTGAAATTAAATTTATAGAAGTGGTAAAATCAAATTTTATGCAAATTTTCAAATGTTCCTAGAAGGTGGGGAAGAGAAGGTAAAAAGATCAATAAAACTCCATATATCTAATCTTACTATAAAATGAATTAAATAAATTAAATTGGACTTATATAGGTATTATGTTTCTAATTTTACTTTAAAATAAATTTAACTTAAAAATTATTATTTAAATAAAATGTGAGTTTTAAACAACAACACTGTGTTTTTTAACTATTCCTAAATAATTGAAAGTCTGTAGAAAAATAAATAAAAATCACACTAAGATAATTTTTATATCCCAAATTAAAAAATCATTTCCATTTTACCAAATTAAAAATGTAGGAGGTGAATTAATGAATTTAATATTAATTCACGTTGTTAAAACTAGAATGTGGGTTTTTGAGAAGTAAAAAATTATCAATAAATTGATATGTGTTTATGTCCAATTAAAATCTGAAATTACATCCAATGACCAATATTGGATTAAATGATAAAAATATAATCTAATTAAAATTCAAAACCATTTTACTTTATAAATTAACAACATAAATTATTTTTATTAAAAAAGTAGATTTCAATTAAAATTTAGTATCTTTCACTATTCATCAAACTATGAAAGTTATAAGAAAAACACCAAAAAATTATCCAAACATAATTTTTATTTCGTTCTTCTAAAGAAGAAGTTTATTTTTTCAAATTGAATATATAGATGTGTGAAATATTGTATTTAAAAATTGTTCTGCATTAAAAGGTGGTGAAATTTCATTTTTTGAAAAATACTTATTTTATCTGAAAAATTGAATTTGTTCTTATATTATAACTAAGTAACACATATTATATATGTTAAATTTATATGGGGTATATAAAATTCAAAATTCAGTTAATATTATTCATAAATTCTTATTTAACGACTAGTTTTGTATGTCGTGGTGCGCTCGTACTCAGTGTTGCGTGTAATAGAATCTACTGAATTACATTAAAGTGATAATGTACTATAAAATCCTGGGGTGTTACATTACTCATCCATACGTATGACATAACATCTAGATTAATGGAAGATAACTCAATTTTCATTACCATATTTCATTAATGGATTTAAAATAATGAATTTTTTTTATAAATATTATATATATTCCATAATAATTATTTTTCATATTTTCAAATAATTACCAATTTGACCAGGTCAACCTCTAATGTCATTTTCAAACAATGAAACAAAAATCCTCATTACACATGTAGTTGAACTAACTGATTATGTATTTAAATATGTAATTAAATAAAATAAAATAAATGATTTAAGTATAAGGTATTAAAACTGGTAAATATTATTATGACATCAAATAATTGATATAATCTAATTATATACTATTTAAATGACACAAAAAGAATTTATATATTCAATGTAATGGTTTTTACACTCACTGTTATTTTAATGAGATATATTCCATATTAATTACTTATTTCAATTCTTTGGTGTATATACTACATATTTTACATGTTATATAAAAAATATTTCATAATTAATGTTATTTTTGGTTTTAATTTTAATTATTTCACCAAATGTGAATTGATTTGAATGTTAATATTTTTTAAATAATTTCAAAACTCAATTTAATTTCATTAGGTTAGATTAAATTTTTTAAGCTTATATGATGTTATAATATCATATGTGTACAGGTTTTTGATTATTTTATATTTTATTTTTATGTTTTTATGTGGATTTACAATTGATTCACATAATTGATACACTGTATAATTCAAAATTTAATGTATTGAACAATATAAGGGTTTCTTGACAGAAATTTTATTCTTTTGACACATATTTTTTGTTATACAACAATATTAATTTATGTAGATTATCTAATTATCTTTTTATATGATATATCATAAAACTCCATCAGGTTTATTATACAAAATGTTTAAAATATTTTTTTGTTTATAATGATTCTGATTGAATGCATTACTATATTGTAATGGGATTGTGCTATAATATTATATATTTCGAGATTATTTATGATAAATGTTTCTTTAGTGTAAATGATGTGATATTATTTTATTGAACCACATGTCATTATACTCAACTGTATTTTAATGTAGAAATAATATTTAATTTTAATTCCCTGTCATATTTATTGATGATACATTATGAAAATTGTTTGTAAGTGATACAGATATTTTAATATATTTTTGATTTAGTATCATTATCACTAATGATCATATTTTGTAAAATTATTCAAAAAAATTATATTTTTAATACGAAATTATTTTTATTTCTTATTCACATTATCTAGTTCTTTATTTTAAAATTAATTATAAGAAATATTATTATCATTTTTTTAAAATGAGTTACCCTTGAATCTATTTTTCAAAATTTTTTCAAATGAATTTTACTTTTTATCCTTTAAAATATCAGTGGATTTTACTACATTCATGACCATTATTTTATTTTATACTTCCTTTTCATTTTTTCAATTCAATTTTATATGGAATAATTTTATAAATTATTTTTTTGGTTTTTATTTAATTTTTTTACTATAAAAAATAATTTCATTATTAATGTTTTAATAACATTTTATTCATATAATGATTAATCAATGATAATATCCCTTGATGTTAATTACATAACACTAGTGATATGTGATATTGATTCTATCATTATAGTTTCTATAGATGGATTTGAAGATTAACATGGAATTCATTTCTTTTCCATGAGCTAATTAGTAAATTAAACAATAATGATTATTGTTATTATGAAAAGTGAATGATTTTAAATGACTTATTCATTAATGGTAAATTGAAAATTGTTGATGATAATGTGTGATCCTAATAAATATCAAACTTTGGGTTTTAGCATAGAGAGTCGTGTGTTCCCAATATATTCTATATGATGTATGTAGCCAGATAATTCCATTTGTGCCTTATATAGAATATACAATGGGTGCACCAAGATAGAACAATGTGATCCTGTTATAACTTATATTATGGGTGTCCCTAGACAAATCCATTTGATACTGATATGGCTTTTATTATTAGTGTACCCAGGTAGAGCTGAAATGTAGTGGTTACTCTTCTTTGTCATTTGGGGAAAATAAGGAAGGAGATACAAGAGTGTTTTTCAAATGGATTCAATTGGAATCTAGTTATATTTTATATGGTTTTAAAATGGCTTATAAAGATTATTTTCTAAGATATAAACACATTTTAATTATTCTTGCAATGGGTTATAAATAATTTCATTAATTAAGATTGTTATATTCTGGATTATAACGATTAAATTTGATGAATATAACATTGGATTAATACTTATAAAATTTTTTATTTTAAATTATTTAGTATTTAGGTGTATGAATATTCGTGGTTTATTCTATTTCACATTGATTATTTCATCTTACTCTTATTCTCTTTTATGACATACAATTGAAAATGCCTTTGTTTACCTTTACATATAATTTGAGACAACCCTTATTGTGTTTTAATTTTCCTTCGTTATAGAGAATTATTTTTAATGGAATATTTCTATAAGGGTTTCATATTGATTATCCTAATGATGTAATGTGAAATAATAAACATAGGGTCCAATGGGAGAAGTGTTTATTTAAATAAATTAGTATTGTTTATTTATGAGTTTTCCCTAACTCTCACAAACTAAATAGTAAAAACTAACATGAGAATGTAAGTGAATAAATTATTTTATTTTTATTTTATATGTTTGTTATGAAAAAAATGGGTTCACCTTAATTTGTATCAATCCCAAAAATTTAAAAATTTATGATTTTAGCACCAGATTATGGAGTACGTGTTCAGATATGTTATAATTTTTTTAAAAGTAACCTAATTTTAGAGAAAAAAAATTCATTCCTAGAATATGAAATATTGAAAAAAAAATTTAGGTATATAAAAAAATATTTAGTTTTAATTTTACATATGGTCATGATTATATTAATATCAATGTAATTAATAGTTCTAAAACATAAAATTAACGATATTATATAATCACTAATATGGTATTAAATGATATAACATTCTAAAAAAAATCATTGATTCATCCATGTTATTATTGTATTATTGAGAATATAATACACACCATTTATATGCATTTTTTATTTATATTAATTATATTGACCCTAAAATAGGAAAAATCCACATTGTAACTATATGTTTGAAAAGTCCAAATTAGGGGTGAAAACCAAAAAATAAGGGAAAAATAGTTACGTATACTTTTCAAAAAAAATATTTTTGTTTTTACCCATATTAATAATATATTTTATTATATTTAGTTCCCATAAATTTGTATTTCAAAGTTAATTTACATTAATCTAATATTTTGAAAATTTCCATGAGTTCTGCTCCCCACATCTCAAAAGGGTTACCTCTTCTTCCCCTATAAACACAATTAAAAACCCATTTGTTTTTTCCAATCTCTAGACAATTACATTACTAGAAACCATAAACTCATTTTTACGTTTTTTTAATCTTCTATAACACCATTCTTAGAGATCTTATTTTGTCTGGAAAAAATGTGTTTTTAATAATACGTATCTTTTTTAATCGATTATTTATATTTCTCTTCCTTATTACATATCATTAAATTATTCTTAAACCAAAATAAAACACTACAAAATTTATACTCAATATGTAGAGATGTTATTATTTTCATATAATAATCTATATACTTCTTCTTTTTTGTCAAATAGGAAAATAACTATCATGCATATATACGACAGAATAACATCATGTGAACCGATGTAATTAATTTTCCATATCCATCTATCATGGTTGTATTATAATTATGGAAATAATGTTTATATATTTCATTAATTAAGCATTCACCATTATAAAAATCAAATTTATCATAAATCGTCTTAACATTATATTCACAAAAAAATTAATAACATTGTTCACTCCTATATTTTGAGTACCACATCCAAGAAGTGATAAAAAAAATTTATAACCCATTTAAATAGATTATATATATATTTATGTATATTTATGTATGTAAATTGATATTTATGATATTTTTACAATTCTAGAATGACAATAATTACCTTATTCCCAAAATAAATGTTTAAAATGGAAACATTATTCATGCGTACAAATAGTGCACTATCTCCATTATTGTTACATAGTTCATTCTTCATTACCATATTTAATGGTTGGATTTATATGTATAATATATTTTTATGAATGATAACTAAGTAATAAATATTATTATATAAATAACTAAATGATCAACTCTTTACACATATTCAACCTACTGAATACATTTTTGACGTATGATCAAATATCATGAAAATTCTTGACGTGAATTTAATTGATTATGTAACGATACATAAAATAGAATTAAAAAAAGAAGATATAATGAACATGAATAATTTTATTAATAAAATTATAAATTTAGATAATTGTGTCATTTAGGATGATAGATCACAAACATGATGATTCAAAGTCATGTTAAGATACTTTCTTTTATAAAATTTATTGTTTCCCTTAAAACTCACATTTCATTCCATATCCATATTTTATAAAAAAAAATTAAAAAGTTTACAACATTATCCTATGATTGATTAATTCTGAATTTAGAAATTTTTTAAATTTTAAAAATTCTTCTATAGGAATATTTGTTTTTATTTCCCAAATGAGGGTCATTGAGACATTTCTAAAAAAATATTAAAGGAGTGTTTTTTATAAACAAATTATCATACCATAATGGATAATTATTTATATAAATTTTATTATAAATGTTCATAATATTAATTTAAATGATAATAATTTATTTTTTAAAAGTTTTTTTAATTATTAATTTGTAACTAATATTTTTATTTTCCTCATGAATATTTAATAAGTGAAATGATGAAATAAAATATTTAATTTTTATGATTATTGTTAATGATCATGAATATGGGTTTCCCCATTATAATCAAATGATGGATAATAACATCATTAACCGATGAATGGTATTTCTACGATATACTATTGATTTATAGATCCATGATAACTCTCAAATGCATTGACTATTGAAGATGGACATATGGTTATTCAGTTGGAATGAATGATTATAACAGTGTCCTATGAATTCTTTCCCAAATAAGATACATTTTTAAATATTATTTATACTATTTATAAGGAATCACAGTATTTCTCATCGTAAGATAATGATCTTATATTTATAGGTAAGTATATGATACTTTTTAAATTTTAAAATTATAGCTTTTGGGAAAGGTTATTTTGTGTTATTCATGTATTTATGGAAACCATTATGAATTTTATTTTTCATTTAAGATTTATTATTAAATGTTTTATGAAAATATTTCGATAGATAATATCGATTACATGGTAAAAAAATTATATTTTTTAACCATGTTTTTTTAAAGGAATATTTTTATTACTATTCCTTGACATACAGTTTCTTTAATTCCTTTTATGTCCATTACTGTAATTTTTTTTTCACATCCAATGTTTAATATTTTTTCAATGTGCTTATTAATTGGAAATGGAAATAATGCTGTTATTTTGTATGTAATAATGGGTTTTCAAAAAAATATATCATGTTTAATTATAGTTTTAATATTATTTATAAAATGGTTAATTAATTGAAGTGTCCAATGTGTATATATATGGGTTTGATATTTATGTTTTATGACCTAAATAACTAAAACTATTAACCTTATAGATCATTGAATATGTAATATTATGAATTCAATTTAAAAAAAATATATAATATGTAATGTTTTTGGATCATTCCTTGTAGAAGGTATTTGAGAGATAGTTTAGACATATTTCTATATTAATATAAAGGAATATTTTTAAAACAATTGGGATATGTATAAGTACAATATATGACCCTCAGGTTTCATTATGGTATTTGAGAGTGTTTTTTATAGATGTATATAACATTATGGATACTAATTGTTGATGTGTCTTGGTAGTTTATTAATCAAGGGGTAACAACCTTGAAAGGATTCAGTTGAGTATATCATGACCATCAATTGGGTGTATTATGACTGTGCCATTACTGTGCACCTAGTCATGAAATTATAGGGGTAATACATGTAAGATTTAAATATATGGTTATTTAATTGAATATTGAAAATGGTGAAACTAGATTAAACCTATGATTTTAAAGATTGAAATGAATGGTGTCTTATATGAAGACATTTAAAATTTGTTTAGATGTTATCTATGACATACTTAACAAAATTATTAGTTATTGAATCAAAACATTATTTCAACAGGGTGAAATCCCTTATATTTGATTAGTATGTCATGAACTAGCCTGGTTACACTAGTAACATGATTATAGATCTTGTACTAAAATAGATTTAATTGTGTTTCTAAGCCCCATGTTTCAGCGACTAACTTTAGGAATGATACAACATGAATGTGGGAATGAATTTTCCATGTAACATAGTGGAAGAAAGACACGAATGTCAATATGAATAAAAACAAACTCCATTTGGACTAATTAACTTGAATTCAACATGAAATTAAATTCTAATGTGTTATAAACCATTTACTAAAATATGGTAAAACAGTCCATGTCCCAAATGACATAACTCACCATTTTCCTAGTCCAACAGTTGGATCTACCTTGAAGAGATCATTTACCATACTTAATCACTAAAGAAGATAATCTACAAAAAAACATGAAGGCATATAATAGGTGTGACATGAAATCCTAGTAGAGAATTACCAAGGATTTCATAAGTTATTGAAATAATAGATTAACCATGTGAATACATTTTATTTTTAAATTAAATAAGATTGTCTCTTTAAAGCATATTTAAAAAAATCATGCTAGACATTTTAAATGATGTAAAATACATTAAAAAAATTCTTTTCAAGTGATGGACTATTTTTCACACAATAGATTGAAAAAGAAATTATATAATACAATTTATATAAATATAGAAGTACAGTTTGTAGTTTAATAACATTGGTATATATTTATATTTAAAATATAAAACTACTGAGCAACATGGTAATCTACCATTATATATATGATATTTACAGGCTATATGACCCCACATACTCTATGTGATCTTGTAAATAGGTGTATAAAATGGTCAAAATGAAACCATTCAATGGTGACTGATCGCCAAACCAAATACGATATGAACAACTACATTTATGTTTGGGAACAATGTATAATCCTAAAATGTGTCCATATAACTCACAAAATACCTAAGGCTGGCATGTTCTCTAACACAGTCAATGATCGGAAATTTATTTTAAGAGTTCATAAAACAAAAATAAACCTCATTAAATTATTTAAAATTCCAGTTTTATATTTAAAACTAACATATAATTTAAACAAAAACATTTCTCTTTCAAATGATAAAACTAATAAGATTCAATCAAAACATTTTAAGACATTTTCAAATGTTCAAATTCTATTCAAAAAATTTCACAAAAAATTTCTAAAATTAAATTCAAAAATTTAATTAAAATAGTTTCCGTTAAATATAGTAATTTAGTAAAATAAATTAAATCAACCATTTCCCATATACACCCATATTTTCAATGTAATTGTGGGGTTTTTCAATTTTTATGTCAAAACCATTTCAAATATCCCAATTAAATAGAATTAGGTAATATTAAATTAATTGAATGAAATTTTGAGAAATTAAATTTAAATCAAAAGATGAAATAAATGATGTAATTAAATGTTAATAAATTTGTCCAAATAGGAAGAAACCACCTACCTTTTTCACGAAAATCGACACTTACGTTGAAATCCAGCAATGAGAATGAAGGAACAACATACCATGAAATAGAACTTATAAATTATATCCATAAATATTTGTAAGATCTATTAAAATCCCAAATGACGAGAAAACGATAAAGATTGATATCATGGGGGTAATCATACCTATGAATCACACTGCCAATGACATAATGATCGAATGAAAAACAAAACGACATAGAAAGGTTAGTGGGAACCAAGATCACCTAGGTATGGATTTAGGTTGATAGAAATGAAAATTTATTGGAGGAGGAAAGAAGATCACATCCATGATTCCTATATTGAAACCTTTGTAGGGTTATTACACGACATGTAACCCTTTACATATCATGAAATATTCAATATATGTAACTGCTGAGAAACCCGACTCATAGAATATAAAAATTCTTTAATTACATCAATACATGTAATGAATCATCATGTCATGTAACTTTTATGGGGTGAACCCTCACAATATGAACCTATAAACCATTATACATAGTGTAACCTAGTTACACAGCGTGTAACCCTCTACTATCATGCAGAAAAGTTCAGTTAAATATGAGGAGTGCACCATTATAGGCCTCCTCCAAATACATTCTCAATTGTATATGTTCAATGATAAGTAGAAACCATGATATGGTTAATAGAATACCTATAAGCATGTAACGGTTTGTTAAAATTACCAACAATAAAACATTATGTCCCAAAAAATACAATGAAGAGTCTTCTATGGCCAAAATATGAGGACGCAGTTATCACATCAATTCCATAAGTTCAAATGTATCATATTTACTAGAACCATGCTTCCATATAACATGGTCCAATGGTATCGACCTCCCAAAATGTACCTTGGTATTAGAATCAAAAATATTTACTGGCCGCTCAGTTAATGATAAATATGGATCGATATCAAGATCACTCTAAGTCATAATGTTAAATGGAATAGGGAGATGCTTTCTCAGCTTCAATACATGGAATATTTTATTTAGTGATGTTCTATTCCATGGATGTTATATAGGATTAGAATCTTTCCCCATATGCTCAAAAACCTCTAATGATCCCACAAAACCATGGGCATGTCGCCTTTGCCTCCAAAGTCGCCGATGACCCAACCAGGGTAATAAGTTCAAGAAAACCTAGTCTCGAACTGATAATTCCAAAGGTCTACTATGATAATAATATTATAACATATAACTTCTATGGGATGTAAAAATTATATAAAAAATTAAATGAATATTTTTTCCCTCTCATGAAGCAAACATGGTAAAACCAAAGAACAATCCCCAATCTATGACCAACCCAAAGTGGATTTACAAGTCCCACCCTAAAAACCCCCAAATGTTTCTATTTTTTATCACAGACTAGTAACTATTGTTATAAAAAACTCAACCCTCTCCACATGAACATTCCATGATCCAATAAAGTCATGAACACACACACAGAGTATATCCTGAAGAATATGTGTATTTCTTTCTATGTAACTATATGACTATGAAAGGTATGAATTTCTCAAATATACCTAAGATACCAATGCCTACATAAAGACTCTCAAAAATTCATAAGTGAACCACATATCCCTATTAGATGTATAGCAGATGAAAATATGTTTAAATAGATAATATTTATATGTAGATATTTCAGAACACGTCACTTTTGGTTGTATCATGAATGGGTATAATATGATTCGATGTGGTTAGCCTATAGATCGCAATATAAAATTCATTATTCTTTTTCTAGGCATAAGTAAACTTAACCACAGTTTCCATAGATATTTCATACGGAATCCATATAGGTACTGGATGTGGTTGAGGTTAATCCAAAGGTATCTAGTGCTCGTTAATCACCCATTGGAATTCATTAGAATGAGAAAAAAAGTCTCCCAATGCACTACCTCATACCTGGCCACTATAACTACCTTAAAATATCACAGAACATCTTAGTTTCTCCTACGAACACAACCCACTAATATTTTTCACAGTCTCCCATAAAAACCTTCCTTGTTACTAATAACACTATATAGGGATCCTAATAACATAGAACACCCTTTATGGAGAACAACAACGGGTTAAATTCCTCCACACCACTATTAGAGTATCTACTAATATGGAATTCATCATCATGTTTTTTATCCTAAAGATTCATATTGATAATAAAAGATGATAACTGAATGATTGACCATGAATCCTCATCTCCAGATTCATGGGCTCTAATATGCAACTATTCCAAGAGATCCATCACATTAAAATATAATAATGATTCTTTCACTGACTGGTTCTGAAGATTCCTCCTTAGTGCATCTGCAATGACATTCCATTTCCCTAGGGTATATGATATGCCAAACTCGAAATATTACGAGTACTACATAAAATTCCAATAGTAGAGATTCAAATAATTTTGAGAGATGAAATAACTCAATATTTTTTTTCTGAATAAGTAGTAAACCGTTCTTCATTATGGTAGTTCTTATAACTCATAATAAAGTTCATTATAGATTCATGATCAAGGCCATTGGCAGGACAATTATTATCATGTGTACTAAGATGATGAGATAAATAATAAACTATATGATCACCCTATATAAGAACTCATCCCAAGATGGAATCTAATAAATCACATAAGACCACATAACCCCACCCGATCTATTGAATAGTCAACAGTCATATAATATTAAAAAGGATTTTTATCTCCAAAACATAATTACGACATATATCATCCAAATAAAACATTAATTTATTCTATATTATAGAAATTATTTCTGAAGACAGCATCAAGAAGTCCTTCATAAACTACAGATGATATCCATTTAATCCCAAGAATTTTTGAATCGTGAATACATTATGTAGTTTCTTCTATGTCATAATAAACCTCAAAATCTTAGGATAAAATGATATTTCTTGTTCTGACACCATGTGTCCTAGGAGTCACTTACTGAATCCATAAATATCACTTTAAATTGTTGATATTATATTTCTTATTTATTAGAATACTAGTAATTGTTCTCAAATGATGCATATTATCCACCTAGGATGTGGTGTAATTGAGGATATAATCCATAAATGCAACCACAAATGATTCCTGGTTCTCATGTGAAATCATTTTCATCAAATATATGAAAACTGCTAGAGCATTTGTTATACCAAATGGAGAAAACAGGGTACTCATAATAGACATACATAATTCTAAAGGTTGTTCTCAGAATGTAAACCTCTTTTATTCATATATTATGCTAAATAGTCTTCAGTTCAATCTTTGAGAACCACATTACCCATTTCAACTGATCGACAAAATCATCAATCCATGGAAATGAACATTTGTTCTTTACTATAACTCGATTTACCTTTTGCGAATCCACAAGTAACCAATGATGACTTTCCACTATCATATAGAAGAGAGATGGCGCCACACAAGGTTACACACTCTAGCATATAAACCCTTTCTTAGGAACAACATTTGACTGATACTTTAGATCTCTCATTTAATCATGATCAAAATTCTAATAAGGAATAAAATATTATTGAGTATCATACATTAATTATTTGAAAATTTCAACATATTTTACTTGTAGAAAATTAGAAACATCAAAAAGGAAACTTTTTAGGAAACAATATGAAATGTGTAGGGATATCATTTCTAAACGATTACTACTCTAGATCAATAGAAAACATGGATATTACTATCCCTTACTCCTTATGTGATGGTCTTGAGCTGGTTATCCTTGGTTACAATTCTCCTTAAAAGATAATAGACACACCATTGAGTATAGTGAGGTAGACCAATTAGTGATAGCAATCAAAACATTATTTATTTTAAATGTTCTAATACATTCCGAAAATTAACAAAAGTGTGAACATTGAGGAACAAAAAATTCCAAGAGAGCTTGACATCTGATTATGAGAAGAAACATCCAGAACTATAGAGACACTCCTACCTCATCAAACTAATGGTTGTAGTAATATCCATTGCACAATATGAATGATCCAAATTGAGATTTATCTTATTAACAATATTTTATTATATAGAATTATAAGACATAATTGTATAAAATATGGGATTTACTGATGACCAAGATACAGAAATTGTACCTCCAACATTCGATGGACCCATATCTTTTTCCTCAAGACTATCTTCTAATAGGAGAATAAGCATTATTCTTGATTCATGTGTCTGGAACCCTTTTACAAATTATTCATCTAATTTCCCTATAAATTTAAGAGGATCCAATTATCTTTTTCCACTATGAATAGTAGAAAACATATAACAGAATTGTTGTAAGTGTACTGAATGTCTGCAAGAGATACGATTCATGGGTACATTAGTAAAAACCCTCTTTGAATGTTATGGATTTATAATCCCATATCAATTCAATGGAATTCCTCTTGGCACTGTAAGAGGTAGGGAATGACTCTTCTTTCAAATACTTTCATGAGAATCATCATGCTTATTCTTCCTATTAAAGGAACTGACACAACCATTTGGAGAAAAAGGAACTCTCATCAACCTTGACATTCAATCTAGTTTGATCCCAACCATAATCACCAAATCTAGCACATCAGTATAAGTGGGTATCATTGGAAAGGAAACTGAATAATGTATATCAGTTTTTGTTCCCAACTCGAACCATCAAGCCTTCATCCTCTCATTTTATTCCATCTATGTTGCAAACTACACACTCTTAAAAAAGTTATTTGAATACCCTGCCACGGTTCTATCATATTTCTCATGAATGAAAAAATATCCATACTTGGATAACACCATTTAATCATCATATAAATGATTATTTGAAATAACCTTTAATTATTTAAAATCTAATACTTCATGTTTATTTATCCTCACAATCATGCACCACAATCTCATACTCAATCCCTCTAGTATGAAGGTGTCACAATTCACATTGATCTCATCCAATTTTCCAAGAACTCAAAAATAAATTATATCATGACCAAACATTCCTCAAGATGTTTAGGATTAGTGGAGCCATTGAAAATAAGTTTCTTTTTACAAATAAACTTAATAGAAAAATTTCAAATAACACCCCCACGAGGTTGAGTTTTAGGAGACTGAAAGGGGACCAAAGGTGGTGTCTATCTCTATATTAGACAGTGAAAAAAACCACCTCTACTATATTCGGGTCTACTAGAGTATTCACATGTTGTGTTTTGATGGAAAATAATCACAATAGAAACAATGAAAAAAAATTGGATTTCATTTTACTTAAATCGAAAAGGGCATAAGACTAGAACTAATCTTATAGACATACTTCCCTAACCTCCCATGGAGACTTAATGTTCATTATAGTGAGATCTTTACAAATACTTAATCATAACTACCTCTTATGTCCTCGCAATATTTCACAATATATACTGACTTCAAGGTAAGAGTCCCAAAAACAAATATTTGATACCAATAAATCATGAATCAACAAGGATAACATAGTATCCAAATAATTGAGCTAGTCCTTACATGGCCTAATAGGGATTCATGATCCCCACATGTTAGTGACTAGCACCTAGAATGAAATATCATGAATGTGGGAATGAGTTTCCCACAAAACATAGTATATGAAAGACTAGAAAGTAAATATAATTAAATAAGAAACTCCACTTAGAGTAATATACCAGAAGTAAAAAAAGATTCAAATCCCGAAGTCCTATAACCCATGTACCAAAATAGGGGGAACATACTAGTCCCTGAGTCAACAACTCACCATGTTCATTATTCAATAGCTATACCAACCTAAAAAAGATCATATCTCCCTTAACGAACTTGGAAGGAGATAATCTAAAAAAACATGTAGGCACAGATAAGGTGTGATATTAAATCCCAATAAGTCATCACCATGGACTTCTTAAAACATTATAATAATAGATTAACCATATTAATGATTTCAAATTTAAGAATAATGATGTTGATAAATTTAGTGAATAACTAAATAAATCATGTTATAAAGATCAAATTATCAAAAATAAATTAAAAAATTGATTTACAAGTGATGTAATATTTATATAATAATGGGTTTAATACAGAATTTATACAAAATAGTATATATATATCCATAAGAAATGTAATAAATTTAATAAAATTGGAATATATTTATATCACAAATATAAAACAAGAAACAAATGTGGTCATATTCCAAATAGGTACAAATGTTCTAGGCTATATGGATTCACACTCTCTACGTGGTCATGAAAATATATGTATTCACATCCTTATATCATTTTTGAAATTCATCTCATCGCCATTTCATCAAAGATGTGACATAATTAATTAATGTTTTAGAATGTTGTATAATCATATAATGTGTCCAAATAATAAAAAATGTCATATGGATTTAAAGTGATATTACACAAATAACGTGAAATTTATTTTAATCCTACTTAAAATAATGTCAAATAAAATTATACCATTTCAAATTCATATTATCAATTTAAATCAAAAACATGTTTTTTAATAAGATAATACAAATTGTTTTTTATCAATACTGTTTATTACATTTTTAGAAGTCCATTACCTATTCTGTTAATTTCAAAATTTATTTTTACGTTTAAATTTAAAATTGTAACTTAAATATTTTACATCAATTATAAAATTTAAATTCGACAATTTAAATCAACTAATTCCCATAAACAGTACATTTTAATGGATTTGCTGTTTTTCTAAATTTATCCGGACAAGACCATTTCAAATCCCCCAAATCACTAAAACTGGGTTTTATTGAATCAATTTAATGAAAATATTATTAATATAATTCAAATTAAAAGTTGAAATAAATCAATAAATTCAAGGTTATTTAATTTGGCCAAATGAGGCAGAACTACATTCCAATTTCACAAAACTCAACAATCACAACAAAACTCGTCAATGAGAATAATGGGGCATAATACATCGAAACTATAACTAGAAACGATATCAAACATCAAGAAAAATCAATCGATAAACATAAGGATTATCTATTGAAATAATAAAATATAGAAAAGAGAAAAATATTAATACCAATTGAAAAAAGATTACATGAGAATCACATTTCCCACAGAACGATGATTATATAACAAAGGAAGTTACTCGAAAGGGTTTGATGACTCCAACATCACCTGAGGAAGGATTTTGGTTCGAGAAAATGAAACTAGAACATAGGAGATATGAGAATCTCATATTTATTGCCTATATAAAAACTATAGTTTGGGTATAACACAATGTGTAACCACTTTACACATCGTGAAATAGTTAAGTTCCCTTACCAACATGAAAATGCATTGCATTGAATTAATAATATATTCTTAATTGCCTCACAATGTGTAATGACTCATAATGTCATATAATATTCATTGTGTGAACCCTTCATTGTTTTCAGCAAGCGAACATTACTTGTCATGTTACATCATTACATGTTATATAACCCATTAGCAGCATTTATAAAGTGTCAGTTAATGTTAAGAGTCCAAAAAATCTCTTACATCATCATTAGAGGTTCCCTCCCAATCTATTCTTAACCCTACCAATTAATGACAAGGAAAACCAAGAAAATGATAAATGAGTACCTATAATATCAATAATGGTATTTTACATTTTGGATGAGAATATAACTTAAATATACAAAATCTACTAGAGCACACACTCTGAATGATAATTTCAATTCTATTCCAAGTAATAAAGAAATTTTCTCTAACATTAAACATTAAAGGAAAAAAATTATTATATTTATGAATATTATTAAATTATTTTACATCAAGACATAACATATAAATTTTTTTATATTATATTAAAAATAATCTTCTACAACTTATCTATCTTGAGAAATATTTTTTGAGATATTATCATGTTTTCACAATTGATGATTCTAAGATAGGCATGCACATTCTCTGTTAACTAAGAAATAATAAGATCTTTATGTTTTTTATATCATTTTATTATTATTAATTATTTTATTATCATATATTCCAATCCATTTTCCGATAGACTCATGTTAAAATATATTATGAGGTATTGTAGAAGACCAATTTGAGAGGATATATCACAACATTATGATAAAAACTAGTATTATTTTTTAAAAATCATTCAAAATATATTTTAGATGAGACATTATAAGATTGTCAAGATAAAACATGTTAAAGAAAAAATAATGGATTGGAGTATTATTCTATCATATTATCACCAACATTAATATCATGGGACATTAGGATTTATATTTATAGTTATAATGGATGGTGATATATATTTTAATTGAATAAATTGTTATTTATGGAATCATTATTGTCATATTTTTTTGAGTCTTAGGATATAATTCAAAAAATATATAAGATGAATGTATTATGGAATAAGATGGAAAATAATTGTTACTGGATAATGAAAAATGTTGATATATTATGATGTCTAAATGTGATGGATTTCAGATTCATGTTTTATATTAATATTTAAGTATGAACATATGAATTATTATTATTTCGATGATTTATTAGATATAAGTACATTGGGGGGTATTTTTTGACTTATATATAACCATAAATTTTAACATGTGAAGTAGTTGTTCGAGGAATAATTATACTATAAATTTTTTACATTAGTTTAAATGTATTCAAATTCTTTAGGGGTTATGTGTAAATGTTTTTTAGTTAAATAAGGCTTATTAATTTTTTTAGAACATATGTTTTATCATATAGACAAACATGTGTTTGATATTTGAATAATTGATTACTTAATTAATGTTATTTCATTAGAAGAACACAATTTTTTGAAATATTATTGATTATGGTATAATGTATCATATTTTATTTTACATGAGTAATGATGGATGAAATATATTTGTAAAGAATACATGATTTTCATCTAGATTTTTAGTTATTTTGATTATTTATAGAAACTAATATCGTATCTTGGTGAATATAGGAATTTTTTCATATTTTTTTACGGAATATACATTATCTATATCCTTTAAAATAATATTTTATACGAAATTATCATTTGTTCATAGGGAGGATTACTAGCATGAGAACAGATGTAATTAATTTTTCATCACCATCTCTTGTGGATGGATTATAATGATGTAATTAATTTTTATATATGATATTAATGAAATATATATCATTACATAAATATGATATATCTTTTACCTTGTTGAATTTCCATTCACTAGAAAATAATAACTTCAGCCATGCATACGTTTTGACTACCACCTCTAAGAAGTGAGATGATTTTTTTAATCACTAGTAACATGGATGATATATAAGAATATTTAAATGATTAATAATATTTTTTTGATTATATGATCATTATGGAAAAATAATTCATTACTTATTTAAACAATTATAAATGAAAAATCGAAACATTACTCAAGGTTATGAAACACCAATGTTCTCTATAATCATATTGTAGTTTATTTTAAATTACAATAATTAATGTATCTATTTAAAATAATTTTTTATTATAAAAAAACTAATTTTTTCATAAATATTATTTTGGATTTAATAAAATGATTAAATTTTTGATAATATCCAACCTAATAATGTTTTTATGACATTTGATATTAATATAATAAAAGATACCAATATGAATTTAATTGATTAGGTAACTGTATATAACATTGTATAAAATGAAATTAATAATAATGAACATGAAAATTGTTTTCAATCATGTTAAAAATTAAAAAATGGTTTTTTTCAGAAGATGAGGAAAGTAAATGATGAGTTATACTAAAGGTATGCGGATTTGTTTTAAAATATATCTCTTAATGTACATCTTATAAATTTATGTTTCATCCATATCAATATTTTCATAAACTATTTTAATGAATTATCTTTACTATTCCACTATGAATTTGTAATTGTTTTGGACATTTTTCATTTTATATAACGATTTTAATGAATTGTTTTCATTTTTTAAATGAGAAACCTTATTAATTTTCTGATAAAAGTGGGAAATGAATGTTTTATCCTATATAGAATTATAATATTTTATATCCACCATAAATAATCTTTCCTAGCATGGATCCCTAAATTTTTACTTGGTTCTTTTTAAAGATAATATTTTTATTTTTTAATTTCAATTATTTAGAATAGGTTATCCCTATATGGAAATTTTATTATCCTCAAGATTATGAAATTAATGTATTGATGAAAATAATTATATCTATTTTCTAGTTATAGTGAATTTTTCATGATGAGGGGTGGTTTTGTTATAATCCAATAATTGGTGGTAATGTTATTAGAAAATTATGGGTGGTTATTTAATAAATAAAGTCCACGTGGGTCTGTGATATCCCTCCAATGAATTGGGAATGAATGTTTATCTTACTATTACAAGATTTTAAGTCTGATTGTTAAAGGGAAATTGAATGGTTTTTAAAATTAACCTACATGTTTTATTTATTATTTCTAATAATTTTCATTGAAATCTAATGAATTTAATGGTAAAATAATTATATTTTATTCTAAGGAAATTATATGTTTATTTTTATGGATTAAAATTGTACTATTGTGAAGAGGTTGTTATGTGGGTTTCAAGTTTCGAAATAAACATTTATGAGTTTTATTTTTTTTACATTAATTTTTATTATTATATGCTTTATGAAAATATATTGGATGAGATGATGATTTCAAGGGCAAGATTATATTTATTTTCATCCCAATGATTATAATTAAATATATATATATATATTAATGATAAATTTTTTATTTATTTAATTTTATGTCCCATAGAAAGTATATTATACTAATAGCATGTCTAAAAAAATTTCACAGGTATTATTGCTTGGTATGAAAGATAAATAATTCAAGAAAAATATTGTGAATATTTTCATGAAAATAATTCATGTTTAATTTTAATAATATATATTCAGAAAAATGGATGTTTAATTGAAGTGTCCATATTGAATATATATGGGTTTTCTATGTAATAAATATTATATTACTTTATAACACTCTAAACCTAAAAAATAAATATAAATGTATGAAAGTGAATGATAGTTTATAGATAACATAATATGTAAATTTTATGTCTCAATCCTTATAGTATATGTTCCATCTCATGAAATACCTATGAGAGAATTTATAATTTTCAAAAAAAAAATTTCATTCTTTTCTCTATCTTATTTAAAATATTTTTATTAAAATGTATTTTTAATTATCAATTTATTCCTACATTCTATATTATATTTAAATATACAAAATATCAATGTATGAAAAATTTACTTACATAATATAGAAATACCCATTTCAAATTTTCTCATGATATACTAGAATTCTCCCAATTTGTGTATTCATACTTATATTTCTCAATATGGTTGTGAACATGGTTGTTAAAAATATTTCCAAGTATAACTACCCATATAATTAAAACATGGCCATGTATTAAAAAACAACATTTCATGCTACTATGTGGTGTAGTTACCTCTTTATTGCTGACTATATCATCTCCATAGAATGTTTTGTGGGGGAAAAAAATATATCAAAATTATTATCTGTTGAAAATAATGAATTCTTAATCTATGTGATTGAAAATATTAAATTCTACTCATTTGGAATGATATTTCCATGTGAGTTTTCCATCATGGTGGGTGTTTTATAAATAGTGTTATATTGAAATTTTCAAAATACAACTATGAATATTACATTTATTTCATATTCTATTATGGCATCTATTTATAGTTTAATTATTTTTTAAATATTCATTAATTGGTCATTCATATTTTATATTAAGGTTGGAAACAATAAAGATAATCATGAGTAATTTCATATTTATGCTCCAAATGAAATTTTAAAAAAATAATCATAATTCACTTCATATAATATAATATTTTATTCATTAAAATATAGAAATATTATTAATTTATGATTCCATATATTCCCTCTATATAATCCTCTTATATGTCCTATATCAATATTTTTTAGATCAGTTTGGAATTGAAATTTTCATAATGGTATAATTCTTACGAAAGTCAAAATTATGTTTTTATTTACTATTTATATAATTATGTTGGATACAACACCATAATTATATTTTTAATTATCATTGATATTTATTACTTAAGATAATGTATGATTATTAGGGTTCTATTAGCTGATGGTTTGTTAGAGGAGAATGATTCATATATTGAGAACAGTTAAGGTTATGAATCATAAAATGATTTTTTCATAGGAATGCATCCTAGATATGTTGAATATTGATAAAATTACTATTGTTATATAGATTAATTATAATATAGAGTCATTCTTTATTAAAAACCTCAATGACTCATGGGAAAATTATCTTTTCTTAAAACATAACGCCAGGTACTCAACTATACATAAACAGATTTCCTTCTAAACTTTAGTGGTTATCCCTTGAAAACCACCAACTGATATCATATCATTGTGGGAAAAATTTCCTCAATTTCATCATCTATATACTCTAACAGTAGTACCATGAAGAATATCAATTAAGATCTAAATGTCATAACTCTACATCGTCCTTAACATATGTGACACTTTTGAGTATTATAAGGTTGTTTCCATAAAAATACATCAAGAATCAATTTAGAAAGTTTTCAATCGTAATTTATAAATATAAATTTAAAATACATACATATATATTTTCAAAACATCTATCACAAATCTAGATTGTATCAATATAATTAAGTTCATCCTCTATTATTTGTTAGTTTCCCATCCACTTTTTCTATTTTATTTTTATCTTTTATTGAGTGAAACAAATGTTGAGTAATGAAAAAGTAATATAGAATGTTTATATATAAATTAATACCCTTTTTAGTTTTTTTCCATTAGACCATAATTATCAAATATTAATTAAAAATATTATATATATAAATTACTTGAAAAAATTGTAATACAATGTGTTTAAATTCATTATCAAAAGTGACCAGATGAGATAAATTATGATAGATTCATTATTTAGAATCCCACTAATTAATATGTCCCTTGATAAAAGTTTGAATATCACATAATGTTTTCTTTGTATATCCCCAAAACATTTATTCAATATTCCCCATAATTAGTCTTAACGTGGTTATTGGACATGGATGTCTGTTGAAGCAGTATTGGTGTGACCATTATTCATTTTCATATTGATGGATCCATGTATTTTAATGGATCGATGGCCTTCATAACCATATTATATTATTAATATAATGATAGAAAAATTATAATTAAGAGACCCGTACTTATGAAATTCACCATAGCTTTAATATTATTGAAACAACATTGTCTCCCCTCTCATTATTCAAACCACAAGGATTAATAGATATTGACGACTCATTCCATTTAAATATAAAAGATATCTCATCCAGAATTTATCATAATATAATGTCATAATTGTCTATATAATTCTAATTCTTCTTCATACTTATTAATTTCATATATCCTTGAATATTCTATAAATAAACTCTATGGTAATTTCAAAATCATTAGTCTGTATTATATTCTCCCAATGAAAATTATTTAGATTAATTCAATTCATTCATTTAAATTTTCATTGAGAACTAACTTTTTTCCATTTACATTAGTTAATATAAATATAATATTTAACAATAAAAAATAATTGTAATTATTTTTCATTGAAAAATCATTCCACGTATGTATTTCAACAAGGCATGACAGTTTGTGACATGGAACTCATTTTAGAATTCCATCTAGAAGAAGCATCTACATGATCATTGATCCCCTTAAAAATCATGATATATTAAAATCATGAAGTTTACATTATTGAAATCCATAGTTTCTACATTATATTAATTTATTTCCCAATATATCATAATATATAAATTTTTATTTTCTTTCATTTATTATTATGAATTATATATATTGAGTGACTTTTGAAATGAACACTATAAAATGACGATGACTTGATTTCTCATTACTAATTTTTATCTTAAAATCATATAATTCATAATATGTTAGATATTGTTTTATAGTTTTAATAATAATATATCTTCCCAAGAATATTTAAAACTTTTTATATCATTTGTGTATCTAATAACTTACCGAAGTAATTTTATCTTATTAAATTTAATCATATATGATTTTTTATTTATACATATATAATATTTTATTCCATATTTTTATAGAGAAAATAATAAAAGTTCCACTATTATATTAATCTCAATATGTGGTGTCCTTCTTAAATAGTATCTCATTTTACGATTTTATGTTATCATATGAAGGCAGTCTATCATACAAAAGATAATATCTTATTTTGTGTTCTTCATTCATTTTGATTCAATCCAAAGCCTTTGAGTAGTATTAACATCCCCTTATCTCATAACTAAGAATCCATGGAGTGAGTTCATGAAAGAATGATTTCAATGACTATCCTTTTGTGGTTGATACCCCTTCCCATTCAATATCAGTACTCACATCCCCTCTCTCATTCTAGTGTTTTTTGTTGTCATTTGGGAAACACTAGGGATGGAATCAGTCTTAGTATTTTATATCAAAATATACCTGAATACTCCATTATGGATATAGGGGTTCCTTTATTTATTATTCCAGCTAGGATTAACTTATCATTTTATGTTTTGGGGATTTGTATTGTTGTTTTCATTCATTAGATAATGGAAGACTGCATATGTCATTATTCAATACTTTTATACTCTTTCTTCTAAATCCTTTATTGTAGTCCCCATTTTGGGTTGTTTTGAAGTTTATATAAGTGTATTGGGATGTGATGATAGAAAATTTTAGGGTGGCCTAAGATCCATGTATAAATTCCTAGTCGTGAGATACATTGACATTACATTATGTTTTTGGAATATATGAAACATTATAAAAATAGATGCCCATATACCATACTAGTTTAGTGCATTTCGAATAAAGTAAACATAAATACTGAAACATAAGTGAGATACATTATCTACCACAATATCTTTATTTTAAATAATCCTTATTAGACACATAAACAAAATAAATATATTTATATTTTTTGTTTGGAAACATAAAATGTGTGAGACCAAATGTACGTTAAGGTTAAACATTGGAGATATGTAAGAATAATCATGTTCCCAACGTTATGAAAACATGATAAATAATATATGATCATACCCTTCATATCATTGATCAAATACATGAATCATAGAATAATTCATGGAATTCCATAATACATAAATAATAAGGAAATAAATATCATAAATAATGAAATTATAACATAGTATGAAACATAGATTTTTCTAAAGTCACATATACATATAATATTAGTTATTTGTTATCCAATGCACTGCTTCCAATACCATCATGGTATTATGGGTTCACTACCCATACCAAATTATTTATCATGGTTTTATCACATGTACATTATAGTATAATGATCCTACTCTGCATAAAATCATGGTCGTTATGGGTTACTCCCAATGGTAATCTTAGAAAACATGATTCATTCCCAAGATCATCATAATCTATCAAATGAGATATAAATCATTAACTAATGCATTAGTTGATGATTTAGGTCCCACTGATCCCATAATAAAATTATAAATAAATATTCCAAAAGATCATATATTATCATATCATAACCCATCCAATGAAATGGGTATTATAAACATGTAATTATATCATAACATGTAAAAAAATATATATTTAATAATCATTTCATCAAAACCATAACCCATGAAATGAAATGGGTTACAAAAGAATATAACCCTTAAAAGAGAAATAAATTTCATAAAAATCATTTTATCAAAACATAATCCATTAATAGAAAGAAAGACAAATGGAAACATTTAATAATTTTCTTAAAAAAATAATTAGAAAACCCAATATATGTTATTTTATATGAGAAATAATTTTGAGAGATCTTTTAAAAATATTTCATCATGAAAATATCATTACAACTTTGAAAAATGGATCATTAAAACATTAGAACATTTTAAAAACAATTTTCAAGAATATAAAGATGAATAATTATAAATAAATCATTAATAACTTTTGGAAACCATTTTCATTTAAAATATAGAAAGTGATCTTGAAAAATTTTTGAAATTTTTTTCATTGAAATCTTTTAAAATAAAAAAATATGAAAATAATTTATTTGAGAATAAATTTTAATCTTATAAATAAAGTTTTAAATCATTTTGAAACCCTTTTAATTGAAAAATAATAAATTAATATTTAAAACATTTTTCAAACCATTTTACATGAAATCTTATAAAAGAATCTAGAATTTTTTTGAAAAAACTTTTCCATAAAAACTTTTAAAATAATCTTAATAACATTCTGAAGAAAACATTCATTGAAAAATAAATTGATAACTTATAATGAAATCATAAATACTTTTAGAAAAATGTTTCATTGAGAATTATTTTTGAACACATTATTTTTTTGAAAATTTTCATTTTATACATGAAATGGTTGCTTCATATAAATGAGGACAAGAAAATCTGTACATATCGTAAGGGTTTTGAAAAACTATCATTACATGGTAAAAGGTTAGAAAAATTCCATGTTGAAAACTGATCAACAGGATTAATTAGAATAAATTTTTTAAGGAATAAAATGGGAAAAAATTCCTTAAAATGTTATAGGATGATATTACTATATTCCAGGAAATGATTTTTAGAAAACATTGTGTTGACAGAATTAGTATTTTTGATTGAAGATAGGGTAAAGTCATGATTTCATCAAAATACATTCTTATGTATTTAATGTACCAATATGTTGAAAAATGGTACCAAAAATTTAATAAATCATGAATAACCATATGATAAGAAAATTAATAAATTTTCTTGAGAAATGAATTATAATATTTCAAGAAAGAATGCATAAGCATAAACTATATCGAAAAGAGATGGGATTGTTTTAGTAATATCTTATCACATATTATCTTTGAACCATGGCCACATGTAAGAATGTGAAATTAAATAAATCATAAAATATAATTAATTGAATTATATATAATATCATACATGGGAAAAGGATGTATAAACTCCTCTAAAAGGAATATAGGTCCTTAATAAAAACATGTCTCTCAAAGAAAGAAAATTTGGACACAACATTCTTACTAATTTGGTATCATTTGAAACAACAAACCCATAAAATAAAGATCATATAATGAATATGTAAATACCCATAAAAAAATACATAAACATAATTGAGTACATCTGTGGAAAGAATATACACCACATAAAAGGAATGGATGGTTAATGAAGCATGTATCTCAGAGAAATGTAGAGTGAGATGTTATCCCATTACCTTGTTTCATGACTCTCATATTACTCCTAAAAAACTACATTATAATAAATATAAATTTACTATATGTATATCACAGAACCATATTCATACTTCTAATACAACATAGGAATTTATTATGGATTTATATTACCAACTTCTTAACAATTTAATCATAAAATTTCACTTCACGTAATATCCCTTTTTTAGCATGTGTCTTAATTTGTTATATCTTTTGTCCTTATAAACATATCATAATTTAAAAATGTAAAAAAAGATTTAAATATATTTTATATTATTTTTATTTTTATTATAATAATGCATAGTGTATATATGTATGAAATAGAATACACCGTTTATGAGACGGTAATTCGTACGTATGCATGAATTCTCTTATTGTTTAATTGTCGTGATAAAAGAATGTATATAAAGAAACATATGTATATATATGTATATATCATAATTATAGTACAATTATTATTTAATATATTAGATATATGTTCATTAAATGCATCCTTAATAAATTCTATGTAGTGTGTGAAAGAATCGCATCACATTGAGGGGGTGGTACTCCACATTTCCTCAAACACAGTTATCATATTTTCAAAAAATGGTATGTAAAAAATATATGATTCAGAAAAGAAATAAATATGAATAAATACATAGTAAATATAATATATTGAATATATAAATATATTTTCTTTATAATGTTCCCCTTGAGAGGTGGTAAGGTAAAATGAACAATCATCTTTTATTGAGGTGGTAGTTTTGGGTACATATAAATAATATGTTCATCACCCATTAGATGGAGGAGTGTGTAAGTGTAGGTTGAAACCAATGGTTAAAAAATACTACTATATTTCCGAAACTAGTTTTTTATATAAACATTTATAAAATATAGTGACGAGGGCGGATAGATAAAATAAAAGAAATGTGTTTGATAGAGGATGTTACATCATACTCGGGTAACTCCAATTGGTTTTTTCCAAAATGATTCCTTGTGTTTTTTTCTTTCCAAGGGGAGGATTATAGTATATACTTTGGGATTTTGGAATTTTAATTGGGTATATATTTTCACAACATTTTTTATTTGATATGTGTGAACTAGTGGGAGAGATTGTTGCCTTTTATAGGGAGGAGAAAGGACACACTTGGCATTTTTGAAAAAAAGTAGGTATACCCACATTTTTACCCATTAAAATTCATAACCAACCAACCAAACTCATAAATGGAATTTTAAAAAACAAATAATTTCCAAATAATGGGGTTTGTGAAATTTTATCAACCGATTTAAGTCTTAAATTTAAGATTTAGTACTTTATTAACTTAATTTTTTTATTACTGAAATTAATTTTAATCCCATCCAATAATATTTCTCGTAAAAAAATTAGAATTTATTAAAAATTAAAAATTATGATGATTCAAATTATAGAATAATGTTTTAATTTATCTAAACACATATTTAGATGAAATTAAATTATAATTAATCTCAATGATAGCACAACACTATAGGTTTTTAATGTAAAAAAATCCCAACAGTTTCTATGTTTATATACTTAATTTCAAAGTGAAATTGATCATAATTTTTAATTTTTACTAATTAATAAAAATATTAAATAATTTAGCTTTTATAATAATATAAAATATAATTTTAACATATAAATAAATTAGATGAAATATATTATTGAATTGAATTGTGATATTCTCTACTATTCATCCTAAAATTATGTTTCTCATATAAATCCCAAAAATTCATCCAAAATTATTTTTTATATTATAAATTATCAAAAAAAGGTTACACTAAAAAATTCAATTTATAAATTTTTTAAATTGACATTATTTTTTTCATAAAAGTACATTAAAAACATTTCATTTGAGAAAATGCAATTTCAGAACATAAATAAACAATACCTCAAAATAAATATTTTCTATCAATAATTTTTATTTATATAAAAAAATTATAAATATTATTTTAAAAGTAGTTATTCATATTCCTAAAACTATGCTTAACCTCTTGGTTATAATAATATCACTTAAATAATTTTAACACTAAAATGATGCTTCATAAAAACATATGTGTTTCATGTAACGTATACCATGTATATGTCACGTGTAGTGGAAGGATATTCATTTCTATTTGAATGAATGGTTTGAAATATTGATAAAACATATTTTCTATATTTTTGAAAAAACAAATACCAAAATATTAAATTAAATAAAAAATATATTCAATAAATCTAAGGGTGATACATTTTACCCTGCATAAAATGATTTTTTCCATCAAAATTAAAATGGGTTATCATGTTTTTAATTCTTGAATATTAATTTCACAAAAACCTATATCAAAAAAAAATAATAGAAAAAATAATTTAATAATGGATATTTTGAACCATAACGGTTACCCAAAGTAATATATTAATTGGTTTCCACATAGGGGAACCTAGGTTGGGAATGATGATTGAACATGGAGAAAAATAATACACACTTCAATGGGTGATTTAGGTCATTAATAAAAAAAATTGAATGATCAATGAAATCATGAGTTCCAAAAACACATAAGTGTGTGATAATTTAAAAGGCCATCAGTGAAACAATATTTAGTTACTAATACAACACATTTTTAATTGATCATTATCCTAAAATTGAGTAATTATTTTATTGACCAAGTATATAAGGAAATATACTTGATATAATTCCATAAATATAATTTCATTATTCAGTTTTGATGTTTTCTTTTTCAAATTCATCTATTACTTTAACAAATGGATGTCCATAAATTATCTTTGAAGTCAAAACTGCCAAAATATAATGTTATTAGATCTTAAGGCCAATCAATGAATGGAATGTAAAACAATTTTTTTTACTATTATTCAAAGTCAATATATTGAATATAATCATATGTAAAACTAAAAAGTAATTATACTGGTTATTAATTAGTATTTTGTTAGGAATGATAATTACACATAAAATTGTACATTGTGTAGGCGAGTGGTAGCTGTGAAACCCTTTTCATCTTTTGTTGATGGGTTTATGGACATGTTATTAGACTAGATTCATTATCACCCAACATACAAGATGTCCTTTTATAAAACCACTGTAATATAATTTCAACAATAAATTAGATAAATATCCTAGAAATAAAGTTAATCAGAAAATAGCTATTTAAAAGACATTTTTTATACAAACTCAGGGTATAAATACAAAATATAACATAATATTTTCATGAATGGTTAACCTCATAAATCTTATAAATGATTGAAATCGAAATATTTAGAAGAAATTTCATAAAATAAGCATAATAATGATGCCCTTGTATATCACAATGAAATTATTAGTTGAAACTTTCCAAACATGTGAATACCCTCATCATATACTCCCTTGAAGCATGGTAATATTTGGAATTACACTAAATATGTATGAAAAACATGCATGCATAATTATTTCATATATTACTAGATATATACCAAAAATCCTAGAAGTTTTAAACTACAACCACGATAGAATGATCTACTTTTCCACAAGTACTTAATTAGTTACAAGCTAATCAGTACCATCCAATTTAAATATATCCATCATATCCTAACCCAAATAACATTATTATATCCTAAAGAATATATTAATAAGTATCTTTCCCACACTCTTGTTATTTTATTGCACATCACCAATCGATTCAATAATTTTTTTTACCATCATAACCATTCAATGTATTCTTGTAAATAATTATAAAAAAATCATTGAATTGTAAATCCTTATATATTTCATATTTTATATAACAAATTTTTTGAATCCAAATACATTATAACATTTATAATTCCACTTAATCAGTATTCGATAAATAAGGATGCCTTATCCTATTACACAATACCTCTTTCCATTCACATTTTATCTGTGTTATTATAATCATTCACAATGCAACCATTACTTATGACACCTTAATGATTCTCTTTAAGATCATTCATGTTGGTATAGTGAGTTGTGTAACGACTATTTACTCCACACTTAAAATACATAACATTTGATGATGACTTAGAGAGTCTAATTTTCTTATCCATTTCATTAACTAATCTATTTATTTTTCCCTTGTCGTCACATTATTTATATCATTTTTTATGGTAGAAGGATCATTTTATTCCTGTAATACATTCACATAGTTGATTCTTTGCACATTATTTAAACAAAGGAAACATAATATCCTTTACTCGATGGTCTACATTACCTGAACTCCCAACGAACCCCTTCCATTATTTCCAGGGGAGTCTGAGTGTTTGTTAAGGAACTGATCGTTAATATTGTTTTTTGAAAAATGATTAACAATGGTCACAACATCATTCAGTCTAGTGATCATCCCACTTGAATAATCATTTGAAACTCATCCACCACATTCATGTTTATCCAGTTCCACATAGTTCCCTACAATGATTAAAACTAGAACCTTATTGTGAGAATTATATATCATAGTACCACACAAACCGTTCAAGAAAATAATTAATTATAAGATGTCTAAATCATGAAAGAAACCTTAATCTATAACACCATAGGTTAATATTAGGTTAATCATATACATGTTATATTTAAATCCATTATGATGTTATATTAAGATTTTTTAAATTCCCAAATCATATCCCTCAATAGTGTTAAACCAGGTGTATTGTAGGTCATGTTTTCTTATATTAGATTACACCTATTTAGGCTCAGAAGATAATTCCATAGTTTTTAACCAAAGTTACCTCTATTTAGAGACAAATACCCTTGTAATATCTAAATAGGGATGAATTTCTTGGAAACAACTCACTATATCCTTCACCAAAATTCCAGGACAATTTCCTATACTTATCATTAACTATAAACGTAACCATAAACATTTACATATGACTATCACTATGTTTTTCTCATCCTATCATACAAAGTTTATTGAAAACATTACTCTGATTCCAACTATAGTGACTCAGTCATTACAAACATAGAATTTATATCAATTTTTTGGAATATATAAAACATTATAGAAACAGGCACTAAAAGAAAGTACTTGCCCACTGCCATTGGAATCATGGAAATACAAACACTGAAACAAAAGTGATATATGTTATGTCCCACTAGGTTCTTATTTACTATAAACCTTCTTATAAATATCAAACATAATACATAGCTTAATAATATGGGGAAGTAAACATAAAATTGTGTGATCTGAAATGATATATAAGGGTAAACAATGAAAATATGTAAAAATAATCACATATAAATGGTTTTGATAACATGATAATGTAAATAAGTGATCATACCCTCCAAATTAAATATCATATACATGAATCATTGCATAAATCATCACATTTCATTAGACTTGAATTATAGGGAAATAATGACAATAATCCATGAAATCATAACATATGAATAAAACATAAAATTGTTGGAGACATTTAAGTATATAATATTAATTTTATAGTATCTAAGGCATCAATACAAACACACTATTGGTACTATGGGTTCACTCCACATACCATATTAATACTCATGGTTAACTCCCATGTCCATCCTAGTATCATGATTTCACTCCCCATACCATCTTTATAGTCATGGCTTACTCACATGGATATATTAGTCATAAATGTTCATTCACACAACCATATAAGTATATCTAATGAGATATAAATCTTTACCCATGATATTTTATAAATGTATAGTTCACAAAAATCTTATAATGAAATCATTAATACATGTGAAATAAGATCGTAGATAGTTATATCATAAACACTGAAATGAAATGGAAATTATAAACTTGTAATCATTTCATAACTTATGAAAAAATACATGTTTCTAATCATTTCATCATAAACATAACCCTTTAAAAGAAGTGAGTTTCCAAATAATATAACTACTAAAGTGTGAAAAACGTTTGATAAAAATCATGGCATCAAAACATAATCCATTCAGTTAAATAATATTAATTGAATCATTGAATAAATTTTTCTATAATGTAATGAGTAACACTAACATATAGCTTATATGGGAAATTTTTTGAATATTCTTTTAAAAAAATTTCTTAAGGAAAATATCATTTCCTCTTTAAAAAAGGTATATTAAAAAAATAAAAAACTTTTGAATTCCAATTTCAGGAAAATAAAAATGAAACCTTATAATTAAAATTTTTAATTGCTTTTTGAAACCTTTTTTATTCAATATATATAAATACATCTCTAAGAAATTTTTAAATCCTTTTTCCTTGAAAACATATGAATATATCCTAATAATATTTGGAAAACCATTTTTTTGAAAATACGTTCAAACATAAAAATATGTCTTTAAATTATATTGGAAACAAAATTCATTCATAACATATAAATAATATTTAAAAAAAATTGAAATTAATTTTCCTTAAAAAATATAAAATAAACTTAAAAATATTTTTAAATCAATCTTCCCTATAAAAATATAAAATAATCATTAAAAACTTTTTGAAATCACATTCCATGGAATATTTGTCAAAAAAATATATAAAAATTATGAAAATGTTTTGAAATCCATTCCCTTGAAAATAATTTTTAAAATAATTTTTAAAATAATTTTTTAAAATTATAATTTTAAAAATGAAATGGATGCTTCAATGATATCATTGTTGGTAAATCCATACATATTTTATGAGGAATTAATGATATTCCTTTTCATGGTATGAGTTTAGAAAAATTCCTTGTTTGAAAAAAATAATAATATTCCTTTGAAAAACATTGTAACTGAGAAAAAGGGGGAAAATGTCTTTAAATATTATAGGTGAATAGTATGATATTCATGGAAGAAAATTTTAGAGAACATGGATATGATGGAATATTGATTTCATACCAAATAGAGGGTAATTTCAGACATTCATTAGAACAATTATTTAATTATCTTATATAACAAAGAGTAGAAAATTGTTTAAAATACATGTATATATCATTAATAATAGGAGGATATGAAAATTCATGAATGTTCTAGAGAAATTGATTATAACATTTATTAAATTGAAGCATAGTTATAAATTATCTAAAAAATAGAAGAGATTGTTTCTAAATACTCTTATCTGATTGTAACTTTTAACGATACCCCCATGTAAGAAAGTAAAATTAAATTAAACATGAAATTTTCTGAAATTAATTAGATTCAATATATAAAATTTAAAAAGGAAGTATAATCATATTAAACACTAATATAGGTGCATAATAAAACTTGGGCCTCAAAGAAGACAAATTAGGACAAAAATCTGATACCAATTTGTTAAATTTTGAAACAAAACTCAAAGAAATAAATATCATATAATTTATAGGTATATAACTACATACATATGTAAAAGAATAATTAAATACATAAATCGGAAGTATACACACCACAAAAAAGAAATGGGTGAAAAATAAAGCATGCATCTCCTAGAAATAAAAAGTGAGATAAAATCCACTTACCTTGTGTCTTGAATATCATAATACACATTCAAGACTAGTATATAGTAGATATATATTTATTATAAATCTATCAATTATCTATTTTAGTACTTCCAATACCACATAGTGGTTTTTATGGAATTATATTACCTGCTTCATAACAATTTTGTGTTAAGGGTTTATGTCAGGTAATATCCTTTTTGTTATTCAGATGTGTCTTATTTTGTTATATCTTATGTCCTTATAATTATATCATGATTTTAGGAAAGTAAAATAGTTATTAAATATAACTTATATAACTTATGTTTTTATTTTAATAATCCTCATAGAATATATGTATGAAATGGAATACACCATTAATGGACATGGTATGTCTTTTGTATGAGTGAACACTATTTCCAATTAATTTGTATATTGAAAGAATGAATGTAAATAAAATAAATTTTTATATATATATATATCATTATCAATGTATCTTTATCATACCAAATTAATCATATATGTTTACTAAACCCATACATAAAAAATTCCATGTAGTGTGTGAATGAATCACGTCGCTTTGAGAGGGCAAAAGTCCACACTTCCTCAAACAAAAATATCGTATTGACAACAAAGAGATAGTAAAAATATATGAGTTTTAAAAGGAATAAATTTTTTTAAATACATAATAAATATAATATATGGCATATATAAGTTGTGTTTCTGTCAAAATTTCCACCATGAGAGGTAATAACGGAAAAATCATGAATTATCATATAGTGATGTGGTAATTCACCATACACATAAACATTATATTCGTTACCCATTAGATGGAGGTCTCTATAAGGGTAGGTTGATACTATATAAAAAATACTATTATATTGATGATTATGTGGTTTTCATAAACACATTGAATATATAGAGTGTAGGGGTGGTGAAAGAAAACAAAATAAAGGAGTTTGAGAGAAGGTGTTACTTCTTAATCGTGTAACTACTCCTGATTTGTGTGAAATGGAATACGTGAGTTTCATTATATCCATGGGAATACTTCAAGAAATAAATAAGGGATGTTTGGAAGTGGAATTGGTATATATTTACATTACCAATGTGGTTTCATATGTGTGAATAATATGGAGTGGTAGAGGCCTTTTATAGTGAAGGGAAATGACACACTTGGAATTTTTCATATCATGTTTGGCATACCAACATTTTTACCTAAAAAGGGTCAATCCCAACAAAAAAAACACTAAATAATGGCTAGTTAATGGATGAAAATGTATAGAAAAGGGGTATTGGATAATTTTCTAGGTATTATTTTTAATTTAGAGTTTTGTTAATTATTAACCTAATTTTTGACAAAAACATTGTAATTTATTTTTATCATTCCACTAATATTTTTGGTAAACAATTTCCTTATTATAAATTATAAATAATTATGATTATAATATGGAATAATTTTTTTAAAATTCAAAACACCTATGTGTTAGAAATTAATTAAGATCTAATCTCAGTGATGGGACAACATTGTGGTTTTTTATTGTGAAAACATCCACAATTTTTCTATATTTTTATTCCCAATTGAAATAGAAAATTCATTTGAATGACCTATATTGTAAAAATTCATAAAAATATTATCTAATTAATCATTAAAACATTTTTTTAAAAAAAATATAACCTTATAAATAACATAAATAAAAAATATATACAAAATTTAAATGTAACATCCCAATTAAGTAATGAATAATATATATTTTTTATCTATGTCTATTAATGAATTATATAGTGTTTTAGAGGCTTAAAATGAAAATAAATCCAATCTTAAGCATGGAATACACTAATATTCTTAAAAGATTGTTTTACTACCTTTTGATGGAAAACCCTTTTTAAATCAATAATTTGACAATTTTATAATCTATATTTGTCAAAATAAACATATTAATTATGATTGGGACATTGAATTTTACATTGGATATCTTTTTGGTATTTTTCTAACAATGTTCATTTTTTAATGAATAGTGAAAAATACTGCATTTGACATCAAAACTGCTTTTTCATTTAATTTAATTATATGGTTAGATTATATTTTTAATTGGTCTCAAAGTGTAATATGAATATAATTTTACCATTTAATCCAATTGTGGTCATTAGGATTAATTTCACTCTGGAATTGGTCATAAACTAATGCCAAACTTTTCGTAGATATTGTTTCAAAAAACCCGCTATTTGTCATGACAGCGGGAATTCATTATTAAATTAATTAATGTAACTTATATGATTTGAATTTTGTAAAATATACATCATTTTTGAATTAGGAATATCAAATATATCTTAGGGTGAATTTTTTGTAATTTTCTGAAAAACATCAATTTTGATGAATAGTGAAACCACTAAGTGGTACTTATATAAACTGATTTTTCCGTTTAAATGAAATTTTTAAATCATTGTGTTTTGAATTTCAAAAATCCAACATAAATGGTTGTCATTAAGAAGTAAAATGTTGTTCAATGGGATAAAAATAATTTTTTTGGTGAATAGAAACTTATTAAGTTTTTAATCCCGATTAGTGGTAATTAGTGTAGTTTAAGGTAAAAATAATGTTTTAATAGTATGAGATGAGCTTGACACATGTCCTAACCTCATAGGATGTGTCATGGACGACCAAGAAAATCAATGGGTCAAATTGGGGACCCCATGGAGCCACTTTGGTTGGGAAATGACATAAATAACTTTTTATTTAATGTTAAAGTAAAAATGACACAAACATGAGTTATGTTACTAAAACAATTTTTATATGGGGTTATTAAAGTCATATGTTTGACTATAAATATTCATTAGAAAGATAAAACTATTTCCTACATCATAGTAGTTTTTTTATAATTTTTAGACTTTAAATAAATTAAATTATTTATGACATCATGATGATGCAGTGATGACCTCATTATTTAACGATTTAAATAAAACGGAATGATAATGTAAAATCTAAGACCTACACATGGAAAAAACCTATTGGATGGGTGGATTTAGAACCCTTATCACCTTATCCACTAAAAACATCAATTTTGGACCTCTTAAATCCGAATACAATTTTAAAATAAAGTGACTTTTCTTTACCTTCCAAGAGTGCCTCTCCTCTCCTCTTATAAAAGGCCCCCCAGCTCTACCTCCTTACCCACACACCCAAAGCCTTTGGCTCGGCCAACCCCTGCCCATTTTGTCTCTCCACTTCCCTCTATTACTCCTTGAAGTCTCACATTGGGCAGAAGTCTTCCCATGGAAGCGTTTGAGCTCAAACCAAAGGGAGTTGCCCGATTTTAAGGTAATGTCTTCTTTTGAGTCCTTTTGTTTTATTTTGCTTCTCCAACCTCCTAAACTCTTTTTAATCTTTTCTTTTGTAACAGATCTAGTATCCTCAATATAGTACGATTTTGTTATAATATGTATTAGAGCTACACTTACACACACCTACATCTAATGTTTAACGAACATACTGTTTCCGTGGATCACGAATTTATGCCTCCCGAAACGATGATTGTTCAAAATTCCTTTAACACCTTAAAAGGTGGCCATTAAGATGTCACTATATTTATATATGATATATAATATGTTTATGTTTTCCTTAAGCTTATGTTTTTTTCTTTTTGGTCATACCTTTATGGTTTCCATTATGGGTAAACGCGATATCTTCATTTAAGGAATTGTGGACTACCGCCCCCTCAAAGTGATTTGATTCGTTAAATACCATATGTGGGACGTATAAAGGATGGAACTATGATATTATATATGATATTATACTAGAAGTATAATATACCTTTATATCATTATGATTCCATTCTATAAAATATGAAATAGAAATGAAAGTAGCGTTCATGCGTACGTACGGATTACCGTCTCCATGAATGGTGCATTTCATTTCTTACCTCTAAAGGATTATGTAATATTATAAATGCATGTATATACTGGATATATATGATATATACATAATTATTATAATTCGGGATATAATGGATACATTTACAACTTGTAATTATAAAGGGTTTATTTTTGACTCAAGTACCAATGATCGTTAAAACGAACGTTATTAACTTAAATAATTACATAGTGTTCATGACATGGAAATAAGTGATATAAAAGGAATAATGAACTTGAAAAAGGTTCTAAAACAAGTAGAAATTAACTCAAGTTTATTATTCAGGAGATTAAAGAACGACCGAGTCAAGTCGGACCTGAGGTATGGGACGTCGTCTCAATCTCCTTTCATTGAGGCATATTTTGTTTTATACACAACCTTCTTTTATACGGTGTATAAACCCCTTTGACATTTAAGTTTATCCAAAAGGAATCTTTTTTATACGTAGCGTTTTACTAAACGACAAAAGGGAATGTTTTTGTCATACATATGCAGTGACAACGACTTTTCCGCCGCCGTGACCATTATTTGAGTTTCGGCTTCCTCTACAAGCCCTACCTTTTTTTAAAAGAAACATAAATACCATGTTTTACTTTTCTTTTATTTTGGTATTGAAATTTTTTTCATAATGTTTTTATATCAATGTGTTGGATTGATATCATGTGATTGAAAGGTGGAAATGTTATGTTTCCTTTATGCGTGTTTTATGTGATATGATTATGTTGAGGTTCTTGGGCATTATTATGAAGACGGGTGGTTCCGTGATAAACAAAGGGCGGGTGAGCCCGATATAGCTCTCCAATGCATTGGGTAACGAGAAGGAGTGAAACGTTATGGTTTCTCTGAAGAGATTTAGGGAATAGACTGTGACGGGTATTCCAAATGTAACCATGAGGGTTACTCCCTACGTAAGAATGTTATGAATGCCTCAAGCTACCTTAATGTCTTATTATTTATATGATTTATTCATGATTTGATGAGTTATATTGAATTGCTTATGTTTTATGGGTAAAGTATGATTTCATTCTTATGTATATATGTTCCCATGTTTCCTTTCCATATTTTTATATCCCTTACTGAGCTTTTTATGCTCATCCCAAGTTTTTTTGAAATGTTTTTCACAAGTCAAGTGAAAGCTACATGATATGATGATAGTGTCAAGGAAGTGTCAAGAAAGAATCGATGTTTTATTTTAAATATGTTTCCATTGATGGGAAAGAAGAATACTATCTTTACGTAACCACTTTGTTTATATGTGGAATGTAATGCAAGTTTTATGATCTAATTCTCTAAAACTCTAAACCCGAAAAGATCCTCAATGTGTAATCTTGTAATAACTCATGATTAAGTAAGTTTTAAGGCTGGGGCCTTATAGTTGGTATCAATGGTCAGTTTAGATAACTTTCGGAGTTAGAATTCTATTAAATGAGAATCCAAAAATATTTTTTTTTGAAATGATATAGCATTTTAAGATTACCATGTTGCTTCATCTAAGAGATGTTTGTTCAGAATGGTTTTCCGCAGAGGAAATAGGGAAGCAGTGCTAGGAAGGCATACAGAAGGAAATAACCTTCCGAATCAGCATCCTGAGATGGTTGGAATTGGAACTGAACAGTTTTTTGCAGTAATGGCACAGTTGACTCAAGCGATAAATGGTGGTGGTATCCATACACGGGATCAGCCAGATCAACCGCAGAGGATCATTTCAGTGGTGGAATATTTCATGAGGCAACATCCCCCATCATTCAGAGGATCATCTGACCCTGTGCTAGCTAAAGGGTGGATTAAAGCACTGGAGAAGATTTTTGATGTCATGGGGTGTTCAGACAATCAAAAGGTTAGTCTTGATATTTACCGATTGGAGGGTGAGGCAGATCAGTGGTGGTCTATGGTTAAAAATATCAGGGACACCAATTAGATTGATGCTATTGACTAGGATGAATTCAAAGGTATATTTCCTGAGAAGTATATTCCTAAGGTTGTTCGACTTAGGATGGAAAAGAAATTCTTGGAATTGAGGCAAGAGGAAGACCCAGTGGCTACCTATGAAGAAAGGTTCACTCGATTGGCAAGGTATGCTCCAAATTTTATCCGAGACCTTGATAGTAAACTCAATCGTTTTTACTCTGGATTAAAGCCAAAATATCGAAGGGCATTAGCTTCTTGTGAGTTTCAAATTAATGAAAAGCTTGTTCGATGTGCTGAGAAGGTGGAAATAGAGTTTTCTGATTATCAAGTGTTCTATAACAACCAACAGAAGAAGAGACCGAGGTGGCGGGAGAAAGGTAAGAAATCTTCAAAAAATTCTGATGGTAAGAAAACTAAGATTCCATTTTGTGATAAATGTGGCAAAATTCATGCTGGGGAATGCCTTCTGAATTCTGGAAAGTGCTACCGATGTGGTAAGATGGGACATAAGTCTTGTGATTGCACTGAAAAGGATCAAGGCGAAGGTAAGACCAAATTTCATTTACAGTTAGTGAAATGTTATAAGTGCAATGAGATGGGTCACTATGCAAACGAGTGTCCGACAAAGATCTTGAGTTATGGGAAGCAGTTAGACTACAAGCAGAAAGGGGTGGTGAAAACCTTTGCATCTACTTCAGATGATTTTGGGCCATCAAATGAAGTTGTATCAGGTACTTTGTTTGTTTTTTCAGATTATGACAGTGTGTTGTTTGATTCGAGGTCCACACATTCTTTCATCTCTGAAACCTTTTATAGAAAAATGGGAATACAAACTCAAGAAATGACTCCTGAACTTTGGTAAAAACACCTGGGGGGAATGTTGAGGCAAAATGAATTTATAAGAATCTTCCTATCCTTATCTGTGGAAAGAACCTACTTGCAAACCTTATTGTTCTACCTCTAGTAGAGTTTGATGTTATCCTGGGTATGGATTGGCTCTCTATTTACCATGATAAGATTGACTGTAGAGCTAAAGAAGTTTCTTTTCAGAAATACTTTTAGTTTGTGTACAAGAATGAACCCTTACTGTTGATAACTTATCAAGAGGCCGAGAAAATTGTAAAAGATGGAAATGAATGTTACCTTGCACACATCGTTGAAAATAAAGGAACTGTTTAGATTAATGATGTGCCAGTGGTAAATGAGTATCCTGATGTTTTTCCAAATGAGTTGCCTGGAATAATACCAGATCGGGAAGTTGAATTTATTGTTGACTTAGTTCCTGATGCTAAGCCAATTTCAAAACCCCCTTATCGAATGGGTCAAATTGAACTTTTAGAGTTGAAGGAGCAATTGCAAGATTTATTAGAGAAAGGTTTCATTCGACCTAGCACATCACCATGGGGTTCTCTTGTATTGTTTGTTAAAAATAAATATGGTTCAATGATACTTTGTATTGATTATAGAGCCTTGAATAATATCAATGTTAAGAACAAATATCCTTTTCCTCATATCGATGATTAGTTTGATTAGCTCCAGGGAGCTCAGTATTTTTCAAAGATTGACTTCAGATCGGGGTACCATCAGCTGAAGGTAAAGGAAGAATATGTTCTGAAGACCGTGTTCCATACAAGATATGGCCACTATAAATTTGTAGTAATGCCTTTTGGGCTAACCAATGCAGCTTCTATATTCATGGACTTAATGAATATAATTTTCCATGAGTTCTTGGATAAGTTTGTTGTGGTTTTTATTGATGATATTTTCGTGTTTTATAAAAGTAAAGAAGAGAATGAAAGACATTTAAGGGTTATCTTGCAAACCTTAAAAGAAAAGAAATTGTATAGGAAATTCAGCAAATGTGAGTTTTGGTTGTAGCAAATTTATTTCCTTGGTCACATTGTTTCTAAAGATGGGATAAATATTGATCCTGCAAAAACAAAAGTTGTGGAAGACTGGCCAAGACCCACAAATGTAATTGAGAATCGTAGCTTCCTTGGTTTGGCAGGCTATTACCGAAGGTTTGTTAGAAATTTTTCATGGTTATCATGTCCAATGACTAAGCTAACTCGGAAGGGTGTAAAGTTTATCTGGACAAAAGAATGTGATGATTGTTTCCAGGAATTGAAATGAAGATTGGTGAATGCTCCAGTTTTGGTACTACCTTCCAGGAATGGTGAGTTTGTTATATAAAGTGATGCTTCATTGAAAGGACTTGGTTGCGTCCTAATGCAGAATGATCAAGTAATTGCTTATGCCTCACGACAGTTGAAAACTCATGAGATAAATTACACTACACATGATTTAGAATTAGTTGCTGTTGTTTTTGCTTTAAAAATTTGGAGGCATCATTTGTATGGAGTAAAGTGTGAAATATATACCAATCACAAAATTTTAAAGTATATATTCACTCAGAAAGAAATGAACATGAGACAAAAGATATGGTTAGAATTAATCAAGGATTATGATTGTACAATTCATTACTATCTAGGAAAAGCAAATATAGTGGTTGATGCTTTGAGTCAAAAAAGTAATGCTTCATTAGAAATGTTGCGTTTGGAACATGATCCTTTGGTTAAGGATTTGATGAACTTTGGCATAGAAGTTATGGGTGCAGGAAGTTCTTCTATTTTGTATCAGGTATCAGTGAGATCATCTCTATCAGATAGAATCAAGCAAGCACAGAAGCAAGACAATGAGTTGTAGAAAAAGGTAGAGATGGTTCAGAAAGGTAAGTTGCATGAATTCAACATTGATAATGATTACATTTTGAGATTTGGGAAGAGATTGTGTGTGCCTTGTGATTCACAGTTGAAGAAAGAGTTGTTATGTGAAGCTCATAGTTCTCCGTTTTCAGTTCATCCTGGCAGTACTAAGATGTATAGAGATCTGCGGGAGTATTACTAGTGGGATGGAATGAAAATATATATTGCTGATTTTACTGTGAAGTGTTTGACTTCTCAGCAGGATAAAGCAAAGCGGTAGTTACTGAAAGGGATGCTTTAGCCTTTACCAGTTCCAGAGTGGAAATGGGAGAATATATCCATGGACTTTGTTGTAGGATTACCGAAGAAATCACAAGGTAATAAAGCAATCTGGGTTATTGTTGATCGCTTGAGTAAATCTTCTCATTTCTTTACTATACGAGATACTTTTTCCCTAGATAAACTTTCTCGTTTGTATCTTAAAGAGATATTCCGGTTATATGGAGTTCCTCTCTCCATTGTATCTGATCGTGATCCCAGGTTCACTTCTAACATTTGAAAAGCCCTTCAGAAGTTGTTGGGTACTGAATTAATTTTTAGTACAACTTTTCATCCTCAAGAAAATGTGCAGTCAAAATGGACCATTCAGACATTGGAGGATATGATACGTTATTGCTCTATGGATTATCAGGGATGTTGGGACCAACATCTTTCTTTGGTTGAATTTTCATATAATAACAGTTTTCATTCCAGTATACAGATGGAACTATTTCAGGCATTATATGGGAAGCGATGTCGAACTACAGCTTTCTGGGATGAAGTGGGTGAAAGGAAGTTGATGGGACCAGAATTGGTAGAAGAGATGGCAGAAAAAGTTCAGTTGATTCAGAAGCACATGAGAACAGCTCAGAGCAGGCAGAAAAGTTATGCGGATAACCAGAGGAAGGATCTATCTTTCGAGGTAGGTGATCATGTTTTTCTCATGGTTTTCTCCTTGGAAAAGTGTGATGAGATTTGGTAAGAAAGGAAAGCTGAGTCCATGATTTATTAGAACATATGAAATTCTGGAGAGAGTTGGATCAGTTGCATAACAGGTGGCTTTACCTCCGAGTTTATCTCAGGTACACAATGTTTTTCACGTTTCGATGTTGAGAAAGTATATTCCAGATCCATCTCATGTTTTGAGTCCAGAGGTAGTTCAGCTGGAAGAGAACCTATCTTATGAGGAACAACCGGTCTAGATTCTTGACCACAGGGAGAAAGTGTTACGGAATAAGGTGATTAAGCCGGTAAAGGTTTTGTGGAAAAACCACATGATGGAAGAGTCAACATGGGAATCTGAAAATGCAATGAGGGATAAGTAACCTCATTTATTTGATAAGTAAATAAATTGCGGGGACACAATTTTCTAAAGGGGGGAAGGATGTAACATCCCAAGTAAGTAATGAATAATATCTATTTTTTATCTACGTCTGTTAATGAATTTTATAGTGTTTTAGAGGCTTAAAATGAATATAAATCCAATCGTAAGCATGGAATACAATAATATTCTTAAAAGATTGTTTTACAGCCTTTTGATGGAAAAACCTTTTTAAATCAATCTTTTGACAATTTTATAATCTATATTTGTCAAAATAAACATATTCATTGCGATTGGGACATTGAATTTTACATTGGATAACTTTTTGGTATTTTTCTGACAATGTTCATTTTTAATGAATAGTGAAAAATACTGCATTTTACATCAAAACTGCTTTTTCATTTAATTTAATTATATGGTTAGATTATATTTTTAATTGGTCTTAAAGTTTAATCTGAATATAATTTTACCATTTAATCCAATGGTGGTCATTTGGATTAATTTCACTTTGGAATTGGTCATAAACTAATGTCAAACTTTTCATAGATATTGTTTCAAAAAAACCCGCTATTTGTCATGACAGCGGGAATTAATTTTTAAATTAATTAATGTAACTTATATGATTTTAATTTTTTAAAATAGAAATCATTTTTGAATTCATAATATCAAATATAGCTTTGGGTGAATTTTTGGTAATTTTCTAAAAAACATAAATTTTTGATGAATAGTGAAACCACTAAGTGGTACTTATAAAAACTGATTTTTCCATTTAAATGAAATTTTTCCATCATTGTGTTTTGAATTTCAAAAATCCAACATACATGGTTGTCATTATGAAGTAAAATGTGATTCAATGGGATAAAAATAATTTCTGGTGAATAGTAACTTATTATGTTTTTAATCGCGATTAGTAGTAATTAGTGTAGTTTAAGGTAAAAATAATGTTTTAATAGTATGAGATGAGCTTGACACATGTCCTACCCTCATTGGATGTGTCATGGCCGACCAAGACAAGACATGGGTCAATATGGGGACCCCATGGAGCCACTTTGGTTGGGAAATGACATAAATAACTTTTTATTTAATGTTAAAGTAAAAATGACACAAACATGAGTTATGTTACTAACACAATTCTTATATGGGGATATACAAGTCATATTATTTACAATAAATGTTAATTAGAAAGCTAAAAAGATTTCCTACATCATAGTATTTGTTTTATAATTTTTAGACTTTAAATAAATTAAATTATTTATGACATCATGATGATGCAGCGATGACCTCATTATTTAACGATTTAAATAAAATGGAATGACAATGTCAAATATAAGACCTAAACATTCCCAAAAACTATTGGATGGGTGGATTTCGAACCCTTATCACCTTATCCTCGAAACAAATCAATTTGTGACCTCTTAAACCCGAATACCATTTTAAAAAAAAGTGACTTTTCTTTACCTTCCAAGAGTGCCCCTCCTCTCCTCTTATAAAAGGCCCCCACCTCTACCTCCTTACCCACATTCCCAAAGCCTTTGGCTCGGCCAACCCCTGCCCATATTGTCTCTACACTTCCCTCTCTTACTCTTTGAAGCCTCACTTTGGGCATAAGTCTTCTCAAGGAAGCCTTTGAGCTCAATCCAAAGGGAGCTACCCGATTTTAAGGTAATGTCTTCTTTTGAGTCCTTTTGTTTTATTTTGCTTCTCCAACCTCCTAAACTCTTTTTATTCTTTTCTTTTGTAACAGATCCAGTATCCTAAATATACTAGGATGTTGTTATAATATTTATTCCAGCTACACTTACACACACCTACATCTAATGGTTAACGAACAAACTGTTTCTGTGGATGGCGAATTTATGCCTCCCGAAACGATGATTGTTCAACATTCTTTTAACACCTTCATAGGTGGCCATTAAGATGTCACTATATTTATATATGATATATAATATGTTTATGTTTTCCTTAAACTTATGTTTTTTTTCTTTTTGGTCATACCTTTATGGTTTCTATTATGAGTAAACGTGATTTTTTCATTTAAGGAAGTGCGGACTACCGCCCCCTCAAAGTGATTTGATTCGTTAAATACCATATGTGGGATGTGTAAAGGATGTAACTATGATATTATATGTGATATTATACTAGAATTATAATATACCTTTATATCATTATGATTCCATTCTATGAAATATGAAATAGAAATGAAAGTAGCGTTCATGCGTACGTATGGCTTACCGTCTCCATGAACGGTGCATTTCATTTCTTACCTCTAAATGATTATGTAATATTATAAATGCATGTATATACTAGATATATATTATATATAAATAATGATTATAATTCTGGATATAATGGATACAAGAACAACTTGTAATTATAAAGGTTTTATTTTTTACTCAAGTACCAATGATCGTTAAAACGAACGTTATTAACTTAAATAATTACATAGTGTTCATGACATGACAATAAGTGATATAAAAGGAATAATGAAATTGAAAAAGGTTCTAAAACAAGTTGAAATAACCTCAAGTTTATTATTCAGGAGATTAATGAACGACCGAGTCAAGTCGGACCTGAGGTATGGGACGTCGTCTCAATCTCCTTTCATTGAGGCATATTTTGTTTTATATACAACCTTCTTTTATAAGGTGTATAAATCCCTTTGACTTTTAAGTATATCGAAAAGGAATCTTTTTTATACGTATAGTTTTACTAAATGACAAAAGGGAATGATTTGTCATACGTATGCGGTGACAACGACTTTTCCGCCGCCGTGACCATTATTTGAGATTCGGCATCCTCTACAAGCCCTATCTTTTTTAAAAAGAAAAATAAATACCATGTTTTACATTTCTTTTATTTTGGTATTGAAAATGGTTTTCATAATGTTTTTATATCAATGTGTTGTATTGATATCTTGTGATTGAAAGGTGGTAATGTTATGTTTCCTTTATGCATGTTTTAAGTGATACGATTATGTTGAGGTTCGTGGGCATTATTATGAAGACGTGTGATTCCGTGATAAACTAAGGACAGGTGAGCCCGATATAGCTCTCCAATGCATTGGTTAACGTGAAGGTGTGAAACAATAAGTTTTGTCCGAAGAGATTTAGGGAATATACTGTGATGGGTATTCCAAACGTAACCAAGAGGGTTACTCCCTACGTAAGAATGTTATGAATGCCTCAAGTTACCTTTATGTCTTATGATTTATATGATTTATTCATGATTTGATGAGGTATGTTGCAGTGCTTTTGTTTTATGGGTAAAGTATGATTTAATTCTTATGTATATATGTACCCATGTTTCCTTTCAATATTTTTATATCCCTTACTAAGCTTTTTATGCTCATCCCAAGTTTTTTTGAATTGTTTTTCACAGGTCAAGGGAGAAGTACATGATATGATGATAGTTTCAAGGAAATGTCATGAAAGAATCCATGTTTTATTTTAAATATGTTTCCATTGATGGGAAAGAAGAATACTATCTTTATCTAACAACATTGTTTATATGTGGAATGTAATGCAAGTTTTATGATCTAATTCTCTAAAACTCTAAACCCGAAAAGATCCTCAATGTTTAATCGTCTAATAACTCAAGATTAAGTAAGGTTTAAGGCTAGGGCCTTATATAAAATCAATTATTTTTGTATTATTCCTCCATAAATGATTTTTATCAAGAAAAATCTCTAAAATTCGTCGTATGATAATTTCAACATTTAAAAAAATTATTATATCAAAATGAATTTCATAATGTTTCTATAATTATTTTAATTAATTTTCACACAATGAAATTGAATTCCATTCATTTAAGAAAATTGTATTTTTTAATATATAATGGCATCCCCAAAAATTATATCATTCATTACAAATATGTTTTATATATATAAATAAAATATAAAAAAATATTTTAAAAATATTTTTTACTAGTTATATATATTTTTAATGTCTAGGTTGTATTTATCTCATTTAAATTTTTTTAACAATAAAATCATACTTTATAGAAACATCAGTGTTGTGTATATCCTACGCCAAGTTAATGTTACATGTTTAGATATCCAAAACAGTTACATGTGAATTTAATTATTTAAATTGTGATAAAAAACTAATTTTAGTGTTATGTGAATTTAAAAATATCAAAAGATTAAATTAATTTAAAAAAAACAATCAATAAAATCAGGGGGGGTTACACCATGTCATGTGATGGATTCTTCACTTTCTATAACTATACATCTAGGTTTGCAGTGACGTCGATGGTCGAGGCTTATTTTCGAGGTTGTGGTATTTACAGCCTAATCTCCTGCTATCAGGTCTATCATGTAACACCCCATTTCAGCCTTATATGTTTTTTGTGTGGTTTTTGGGTGTTTTGGTTGAGTAGATGATGTTATTTTATTAGCTTGGATTTTCATTACCGTCTTAATAATGATGGAGGGTTATGGTTTTCCATCCCCAATGATAATGATGTTCCTTTGGTGACGTTTTATAAAATGGTTTTCTTTATTGTAGTTTGTTATTTTATCTACCATGATGGATTCCAACATGTTTTGGGGTGATGGCTCATTAACTAACAGTTTCCCCTAGTTCATTATCCATTGATGACAATTTTTTCCTAATTTTATACTGGTTTCTCTAGGATTTTGGTTCTCTAAGAGTCTATGAATGTTGCATGGTTGTCATTTTAGGTGATTACTCATTGATCAAAAAAGGGGAAATTTTCTTGTCCATTCAATGATGTTTTTATGATTTTTAAGGCAATGTTATGGTAGAGGGATCTCATAGGTGAGGTGGAGATAATGATAGATCGAGGGGTAAAGATCAAGGAGGACAATGATTAGTGATTCCATTCTATATTTAGTTGATTTTCATTTCGAAAATTGTGTGCTGAAGTTACATGAGTTATGCTTTACTTGGTTCAGAGCTCATCATTCTATCGACTATTTTGGTTTAAGATTGTTTCTTATGATGTTGTGTTACAACCGTTGGTTTGATTTTTAAATTCTAAATTTCAAATTTTATTCCTATGGAACTCGATTATTTCTCTTATTATTTTTGTAGAAACAGTAGGATTGAATGTTGTTATGGTAGTTATTATCTGTGTTCAATTTTGAATTCTATATTTTCTTTTTCTTTTTGTAGTGTTTTTTCTGTTGGGTTAGATCATTCATTTGAGGAGTTCTGTTTGTGAGGTTACCACTAAAACAAAAAGTTTATTTTTATAAAAAAGAAAAAATGGTGTTATAAAATTATAAAATCATATGAAATCATATTACACATATTAATCACAAATGGCATAATATTTATTATGAAATTCAATTATATCATAAGAAATAGTATCATACAAATTATCCTACATGATATGAATTCCTGATATTTTAATAATGAAACGTTTCAAAAAAATACATGTTTTATTACAAAACACTATGGGAAGTAGATTCTTTAATATTATTTTCATCAAGAGAAGTACCCATTAAACATCTACATTTGTATAATTATAACATACAATAAGACTTATCCATTTGGGAACATCAATCTCTCCCATTATATTTTTTACTAATCATTTTCACCTAATTTAATTCAAACATCAAGGTATTTTTTACATTTTTTACTACACTCAAAAAAATCATCTCCAAATAGATTTTTTGGATTCTAGATTGTATTATTTATAGATTTTGGGAAGGAAATATAAAGATATTAGTGATGATCCTATATTTAGTTTAGTATATTTCTACATGGGATATCCTAGTACATAAAATGATTGATTTCCCAAATACATCAATTATATATTTATACACATTCAAAAAGATACACAACAATAAAAGAAAAAAAATTCCCGATATTGGTGATGATTAAAATAAATTTATAACAAATAATATATATTTCACTTATTATAATAAATACTTTCAAAAATTTCATCCAAAAATGGATAAAACAAAAACAATATTAAAAAAAACACACATTTTAGACCTTAACCTATAATTGGTGTTATATTTTTTTAAATTATATATTCATATAGTATTACAAGATTATTATAATAGTAATAAAAATTTATAGAAAAAGGAATATATTACTTATATGCAAATACATCATTGTTCCAGAGAAAAAAGTGAAACTAACTTTTTAAAATATATCTATGTCCTCTGCTGAGCATATTTCCAGAAGTAATGTTTCGTGATAAATTTTTTTGGTTACATATGGTTATGAAGTTCATCACTAAATCAAAAATTAGTGATAATATATATATATATGTTGATAGATGGATACTTTAATACAATTATTGTGTTGAATTATTCATATCGATATATTGTTTTACAAGTTCTTGTGACTTATGGATTGCATGGACTTATCTGAAGGAGTTCTGCCTCATCTAGTTTTTTTGCAAAAAAAATAGTGTCATAATATAGTGAAGAATGTATCCTGTATTTAGGATACAATTATAGGTTAAAAAATTGGGTAATTGGGTGATTTTCTTTCAAATTAAAATATTTTTTCAATGTCTTATGAAGTTTCAATATATTGTGAAAATGTGAAGATTATATTGCACATAATAAAATATTAAATAGTGACATATTTATGAAAATATCTATAGTTTTACGGAATTAAATGTTACTTGTTAGATGGAATGACGTGTGAACCAAAAAAAATATAAATGGGATTTATGTGACGCTTGAGAGTTTTGAACATAATTTTATATTAATTCATAGATTTATTGAAGACATAGAATGTTTTTAAGGTGGGGTGATGCATATAACATTACATAAACATATATAATATGGATTAGAGTTGTGTGTCACAAGTTTGATGTGCGCTAATGATGACTTAATAAATTTGATGATCAGTGAAACCTAATTTTTTCATGGATGGTTAGTGGAATAGAATATAGTCACATGATTGGTTGATTGTGTCAATAAAAGAAAAACCACATTTTTTATAAAAATAGATATTTAATTTTTTTATATGTATCTAATTTATGAAATATTTTTATGAAGTGGTAATGAAAACATAATTTATTAGAATAAATTATTTTTATTAACTACAACTTAATGGTTTCACAAATGTAATCATGTGGAAATTAGTTGTGTAAAATAACTATTTCCCATAGAAAGAATACTCACATACATTTCATAAATAAAAATAATTGAGTCTATTAAAAAATTATATATGAATAAATTTATTCTTTGTAATAAAAAAAATATTATAACCATAAAGAAAACACTTAAAAACATAGTTTTCATAGATTTATTTCTTCATGAAGGTTAAAATATTCATGAAATAAGAAGTTAACTGAATAAAACAAGGTGAATATATTTTTCTTCTAAAAATATACCTTATTGTGTTTCAAATTAGAATTATAGGTACCTTTAACAATGTAGTGCATGTACATGAAGTATAGGTAGTGTTCCTTGGGATTTGAGATACTAATCCCTAACACTTTTAAAAGAATAATTTCTGTCATATGGCGAACTTTTTCGAAAAGTTACTCATCCAGAAAACTAGATTATATAATTGTTTCTTTTAGGACCAACACAATATTAGGTTATTCTACTTAGAATTCACCTCTATAGTTTTCTTGGTCAATAATCCTTGTGTGTTATAGATGCTTCACTATCCATGAAATTAATCTATCTATCCATATGTCCATGAGGATGGAATAATCAATTTCTATGATGAATTATATCCATAAAAACACTGAACTAGTTCATTAAATAACGATAAACAATATATAGAGAAATGATAAATTTATTCGATCACTAGGATCGAACCCTTCTCTAAGGGTGTTTGTAGTTATAATACATGGTATAAATGGATGGTTTAGATTGTTTTTTCAACCAAATATTCAATGATTGGAATTTTTTAAACGGATTATACAATTATGTCTCCCTTATTATGATAGATCTTATATTAATAGATATAAGGAATAAATTCTTAAGTCTATACATACTTATATAGAAGAGGTTTTAGATTATATCTAATGATATGAGTAGTTGAGATAGTACTATGACCATTTTCGTAATCCCCGAACATATTAATCTAAATAGACTATTATTTGACAATGTTTATAATTAAACTACTCATTATTTTTATTAATATGAAATATTTGTGAATCTTGATTTGTTTTAACCAAATGATACACATACAAATTAGATTTTCATGTCATCTGAAAGAAAAGATATCAAAACTAGAAATCGTTAAAATTCATAGAATATTATTTTTGAATTGGATATTATAAAGTAAATAAAAATAAAAAAATATTAATATATAGATCAATGGGAGTGCATGAATTGAAGTCATGGTGTAAGATTAAAAATTTATAATTTCATTGTAATCAATTCATATAGTATATGTTTCATATAAAGAAGATAAATCAGTTTCAACCAATTAAAATATAGAACTATAGGGTTTAGATTATTTATAGTTAGAACATTTTGGTACACTAAATGAAATTTGAATTCTATAAAAGAAAAACAAAAATGATTATGTTATTTTATAAGAATCTACATAATGTGTGGGTGATCATGAAGTCGATATATACCAACATCAGAATGAATATGTTGATCAATATGTTAGTCATTTGATCTCTGTAGAGGTGTTTAATCATAATATAATGATAAAGAACTTGATAATTTTATTAAAAACAAGTAATAAAATATTTAGAATAATAGGAAAATATATAGTCCAATGAGTACAAGGTTGTTGAAAGGATAAATTTCAAGGATCTTTTTGAATATGTTGAGTTTTCGATTTAATGTTTTGGAAGAATTAATGACGATGATAAAACTATAACATTTTGTGTCATATAAAACAATTAAATAGAGGATATGATGTAAGATAATGAATTTATATATTTTTTTACAATTATATAGATGATATCAAATCTATAGAATGGATGGGGGATGAGTTGAACATCATATAGAAAGAATATTTTGCAATCATTAATGATATTTTTTCATAGCCAAAATGAATGATGAAGATAATAAATGATAATCTATATAGTGACATATATAATATTAATACCAATATAAAATAACCAAGTATTTTTTTTATTAATATTTTTAGTGATTATAAACAAAAATAACAAGAGAAAATGAGTTGAAAACAAGTGTAATCTATTATAATACAATTCATAAAGGGAAATGAATATATGGAAATGAAGATAGTGCAACATTAATTAACATAGAATAAATATTTATTTAGAAATACTATAATATTTTTAGAAAAAAGAGATAAGGAATTGTTTTTCAATGTGAAAATAGATGGTTATGTTTCCCTATAGAGAGATATATATAAGTTTATCATGAAACGATCTCAACAAAAAATCATCAAATCAAAGTAAATTATTTGTAAAAATATGAATGTATAATAACTCAGATAAAAGTTTCCATAAAATTATACAATTTAGGAATATTAGAAAACATTATTAATATATCTTTAGAACCCTATGGGATCAGTGTCCATAAAAGAAAACCATCTAAATATAAATCTCAATAGAAACATGGTGGTATATGTTTTTTATTTCAATTGAGGATATTTTATTTTTTCCACCACAATAATATGAAAAGGAAAATTATTTGTAATAATTCATGGAAGAAGACCCCATAATATGTTTATACACTCTAGTGGATTAAAAAGATGAATAAAACAGTGTAAAAATCGATGTTAATCTTGGAAACTAGTACATTGTTCTAAAAAAGATATATTGTAATGATTTATTTATTGATAACCTATCTTGATGAACTTACAATATCCCTATTAGTGATGAAGAAAAAAATATAGATAAATAAGGGGGATATAGTTGTGAGAAAAAAATTTCTGATACTTATTAAATGTTCACATAATATGAAAATGGGTGAGGTTTATTATGTGTTTATTAAAGATAAAATATTAAGGGGAGTAATGATAAACAATCAATAAATACCTCATGATGTGTAATGAAGAATATTAGATTATAAATATATTCTAGTAAGTAGTAAAATAAAAAAAACAATTATAATATTATTAAATTGAGGATGAATAATATAAAATGGTTCTCAAGTGGCATGTCATTCAATGGAATCTATATGAATAGGTTTTAAATGAAAATAATGAAAATGATTAAGCCAACAATGCTTATATATATAAATAAATTTGGGATTTTGGGAAAAGAATTTATAATTATTTGGACAGAGTAGTTGTAGTTGACTATGAAGTTGTAAAAAATATATAAGGAGTAACAAAATTTCTATTAAATATTCAATGTGTAGGTTTATTAGCTTTAACAAAAATCTACAGTCGGATGATTCTATAGTTACCCCTCTCTTAATAGATTTAATTTTTATTAACATATGTTTGATTTGGTTAATGATTAAATAGGAAGATGAACCGTGAGTTGTGTATGAATGGAAATGGAACATGTGAAAAAGTAAATTGGGATATATGAATAAATATGAATAAATATAATTTAATTTCGTATAGGGTATTAGATTCAATTAATGAGGTCAAAAAACCAATTCAATTTACAAATATGCTTCTCAATGTTATGGTCTATAGAAGTGGATGTTTATATAATCAAGTGAATGATGTGAAACTAAATAGATATCAATTACATATATGAGGATCCAATGGTTCTATGTAAAAAATTAATATTCAACAATTGGTATTATGGCTTAGTTCATGTGGTATAAGACTACCTTCAATATATATATATATATATATATATATGAATCAGAATAATTAATTAACTTCAATTACCTATTTTGTTCTAATAACATGGTCTCAATAGGAAATTTTGATGATACCGTGGAGATATAACAAAATAACTAATCTTCCCATTAAGATGCATTTCCATTTTGATGGGGAATTCAATATTTTTATATTCCATAATAATGGGTCTCAATAAGTATGTCCATCTAAATCTCGGTGTATTTAGGGATATGTTTCTATAAGAACTAAAGTATGTTTATCAATATACAAGGAGGGAGTACTATAATGATTTTTTGGCATTTTATATCAAGTGAAACTATGAGGTTATCATTATAAATTACTGTCAATTTGTTTAAAATGTAGTATGCCTCACATAATTCTTCTTAATTGAATGTTCATTGATAATTTTATGATAATGTGATTGAGATATTATATTATTATTCAAAATAAATATATTTATTGTTTTATTATATATGGTAGTAAGGGAAATAAATACATAATTGTTGTTTTTTATCTCAATATATATTTTCTATAATGATTTACGACTTATAAGTCTTTGTTTTTTTTTCATGACTCAATGTGAACTAGTAATTTAACTAACTGAATATCTATTTTTTTGGGAAATATTAAAAAATGATATAAGACTAAAAGGTATTAATAAGTGAAATTTAATCAATAATATATTGTTATATGCTGTCTATAATTAATTTTTTATCTCAGACGTGGATAAAATATCTATGCATTTTCCATTCCAATAGTTAGGGGAGAATTTTGTACCACCACAAGTTTTTACAGAATAATAGAAATATATTTAATAGATATTATTAACTACGAGATAATAGGTTTGTTGATGAATTAATCACCATTGGATATCAAAATAAATACGGATGAAGCATAAATGAAATTTATGCTCAATGACTCCATATTAGTTGGGATATCAAATGAGTGTATGACATAAAGGGAATATCTGATGAACCTAAGTTGAAGGGAAACTAAATAATAAATTATTTTTCCCAATAACATTCTTTCTAAGGTCATATAGTGAGAAAAAAGTCAATAATGGTAAAAGGTTGGAATCCTAAATCTATAACCATGAAATTACTGGAGTATTTAACTAATTATAGAGGATGGATTTATGACAATGCTGATAAATTATTCCAAAGGGGAAAAATATTGGCCATAATACATTGTTTATTGTTGTACTTTTGTTCAATCACAATCTCATGAAATAGGATTTGATTATTAGGATTGTATTGAAAATATATATCAATTGAAATATATTAAAAACTCGTATATACATCATATTTTAGGATAATTACCTCCAACTAAATTAATGGATGATATCAATTGAATATATATAAGATATGATCGAGATTAATGTTTCTTAAATGGTTTAGTTGCCACATATGGTAATGTTGTTCATCACTCAATATATAGTGGGAGTTAATTAATTTATTTTTTAGGATGATTTCAATTGAATGATTTTGATGTGTAATTTTTATCACAATGATAAAGCATCAAATACTATTTTTTATGGATTAAATAATCATAACCATCATATCGTGGAGTTGGTATCATCAGTTATTTTGGATGAAATAAAATAACAACCATGTAACACAGTAGATGTCTAGAATTCATAATCCAACAATAGGTGTAAAAAATATCATGTATAAGGTGGATATGACTTATAGTGTTTGAAATGTTTTTGTTTTCCAAAATTTAAAAGAGGTTGAAAAGGTGTTTTGTGAATGGATGGATTTTTTCAAAAATAGAAAATTTTAGTGGGAGGGTGATGGTATTTTTTAATTTGGTATAAAGGTGATGTTTCACGTCTAACTAGCTGGAAAATGGAAAAGGTATGAATTTTTGAATATACTATAGTTTAAAAAATATATATTTTCATGAAACATGACATGTTGGGCAAAGTGATGAAAAATAGATGGTATTTTCATAATATACGATTTTTTAAATTTTATAAGTTCTACAAACAAGGATTTTTTTATTAAGGTGGAGTGACGATTCAATGTTTTTAAATCATGAAAAATATAGATTGGATTTCTATAATGAATGTGAGTTTCAAAATAAAGGAAATGAGAAATATATAAAATTAGTAATCCTAGAATGTTTCACAAAAGGTTGGTTGTGCACAATGTAATTTATTAAAGGGTTTTCCACATCTATAAATTTTCATTTTCCCTTGTTTGGAAATTGTTAGTGACTTAATAAAGATTAAATGATTTTATTCCTGAAATATTTGAGAAAAATTTTAATTTTATAAGATGATACCGGAATAAAGGACTTGTGTCAACCTAAACCTAAAAAATTTACTATTGTATTCAAGTAGACTAAGTTTTATGAATTGATTTCCATCACAATTAAGAAATTACCAATTTATTTTTACAAATAAATATACATAATCTATTATGACCAATTTTGATGAATGAAAAATTATATTTATGCAAATTTAAGAGTTTTATGAATAAATATAATGCTTCATTAAACTACAAGGAATCAGATACATGAACACGTTTTTTGTGAAATGATTGTGGAAATTAGTCAAATTCTTCATGAAAAATCAAAATATGAGGATAGACCCTGGATGAAATTACTTTTCTATGAATATTAATTTAAAGTTAATGAAATTTTAATTATGATTCACAATGAGTCCCTTTATAATCAATAAAAAAACTTATAATTAAAATTTATTAAGGAAGCTTAAATTTAAAAAAACAATTTATTTACATTTAATAATGAAGTGAAATGATGTGAATAAGTTTTAGTGTCTACTTGGTGAATAGTGACCAGACCTTATGTCATGTAATAATAGTGTACCTTGAATATTGTGACCACTTACAAATCATTATTAATCCAAAAAACTTGTAAATCTCAGTAGATTCTGGTATAACCGAATCAATATATTGTTATTTTATGTAGCATATCAACTTACGTGAACTATTTAAACAATTTCCTTACATCCCATGAATTTTATACCTTCATATATTTTTAATCACTCTATGAAGTTGTGAGGAAAGTGTAATCTAGAAAATCCTTAAACATAGTTGTTGAAATAAAAAGATAAATATCCTAAAATAATATTAAAATGAATATGGAGAATAGTATAAATTTTTTATAACTCTATTCCCTCCCTCTGGGTTTATTTAGTTTATAGACAACTTAAAAAATCACTCTGCTTAATAAAAAATTTTCAAATAAAACAATTGTAGAATGTGTGATGGTAATACATCTTTCATAAATTTAATTTCAATTATCCATAATTTCATAATTTTTATAGAATTAATTATTTTATTGATACCATTAATCATTTCTCACCCATAATGGATTCAATAAATTTTAGATTCACAACATCGTTGATTTTGATTACAGGAACTCAATATTATACTCTCCTTATTTCATTTTAACTCCTAAAACATCAACCATCTTGGTCTTTCATTTTACTCCAATATTCAAAATGAGAGAACACCATTTGAAAATTAAAGGGTGATAGGATGGGTTATCTATAATCTTATATTATACCATCAAATATGGGAGTTTTGTCTCAACTAATTTCTTCTGAGTTCTTCCAATATCTTCATTTGAGGAGTTCTCTATGCCACTTTTTTTAAATTGTTTATTCATAAAAACTCATGGACTACATAGATTCCTTATTTCAATTAAAACCAACCTTATGTGGGTACATAAATTCATTAATATCTATAAATGAATTTAATTACCAGATACTTTCCACTTATTCTTAGAGAAAACTTTATATTTTAAGCCATATATTCCTTCTATAGTATACCAATTTTCTTATACTCTTTATATATCACCCTTTTCAGAAAATATAATCCCACAAGATTGGTCATGTATCATCTTCTTCATTTTAAAATTCTTGTATCCAACCATATATAGAGTCTATACATGTGGAAATTTCATGAATCCTTCAAAAGGGTGACCTTTTTGATCAAAAATTATAAAGCATTATTTTATTTTACTTAACTTTTTTGAATGTATTTATGTTTTTATTTCTCAAAAATAATATTACTCTTCATATTGAGGATGTATCAATTCCTCAAATATTTTATTCAAATATTTTTTTAATATATCCTCATAAATTAATCCTCTTGAATGAGATTGACATAATGTAATGGAAAATAATTTCATTATTCACAAATCTCTCATAGAACACCGGATATCCTATAAACATAAATCAGTGATGATATTTACTAATATACTCATGTATATATGATATCTATCCAGATAAATAACATTCTTTTTATTTCTTTTTATTAAATTTTATTTTCATCAATTATATCTACATGTCCTTATTAAAAAAAGTAGTTTTTATGACTTCTATCTAAATAAAATATTCTAGTTTGAATTTCAAAATATATACTACTAAATGGAATAGATTCAGTTTCACTATAGAAAATTGGTTCAAAATATGCCACTTTCCCTAAGATCAGTCATTTTAGTATATTTTGTTAATTCATCCAAGTCTCCATATATATTTCACTATAATTTTTCAGGGTATGAATTTTTTATATTTCACACACATATATTGAAGCTCCTAAAAAATGACTTCTTTTACATCAATTTTTCAATGATATTTCCTTGTATCATTTTTTCTAGAATTTTTACCATAGAAATTATGATGAACGATACAATATCATGTTCAAGTCAAAATAATCATATTTTCCCCATTTCAATCATATTTAAATTTATTTAGAATATTCAATATTTGTTAATGAAATAAAAAATATCCCATATATACATTAATTTATTGTTTCTTTCATCATCACCCTTATATAAACTCTATAAAGAAGTCTTATGTTTCATTATATGATTTATAAAGTTTTAATTGATTTTAGAGATACTATAATTAGACTCTCTCAAGGGGGTTTGGTGTAAAATTTATTATATCCTTATCACAATAATCCTTAATTTTCTTGATGTATTCATATTTTTTTTGTAATTAATTTTTTGATATTTTCTAGACTATCCAATAAAATTGACAAAATTTTCATCATATCCCTTAGATTTATCAATTTTTATCATTGGATAGTTCACAGAAAAATTACCACTCTATTTCCAAATAATGAATATATAATGTATAACACCTCTTAATTTACATATAACTAATCACATCTTATTAAATATATATTTTATGTACTTATTAAACTCTAAATCAATGTGATCACCACTTTTATAATCTGTGTCATATTCATCATTATCTTAATAATACATTTTATTTTTATATTCATTGACTGATATCTTACATTTATTTTTATTTTAAAACATGTTTTCATTTTTAATTTCTTAAATGAATCAATATAATGGTTTAATATTTCCTCAAGTGTTAATATTTTTGGATCATGTATATCACGGTTAAATTCATAGAATATTTTATTCAATTTCTAAATACTATATATTATTTATATATCCTCAAATGTGTATTACTAAATAATTTACCCATATAATGTTGTCAAACATAGTTTATTAGAATTATATTAATTTAACTAAACATATACATCAAAATTTTTTATTTTTAATATTTTATCATCACATTTATTTTTAATATGCTCTGAATATTCTCCCTTAACTACATAGTAGGCCTATGTCGAATTTTCATGATGTATAATTCATTATGTATATATTGTATAATAAAATATATAGCATTCCCATCCGAATAATGTTTTTTATTTTCATCCTACGTAATGAGAAAATAACATTAATGTGGAGTCACTCCCACAATAATAATATCACTTCCATCAATCAATAGTGATGGAGAATATAGAAGCATATATATCCTTATTCTAATAAAATTATTTCCAAATTTTTTTGTCACATGTCTATTTTTCATACAAAGAAGATATATCTGGATTCATATTCAATAAATGTTGGCTTATTCATAATAGAACCTAGTTATTATAGATAAAACTTAATGTACACAATCAATTTGACATCACTCAGATGGGGAGGTGCATAAATCAATGAAGACAAAATTAAAAAAATTTAATATCTCTTAATTAAATATTTGTGACTAGTTAATTAATAATTCTAAATTTATTTCGTATCTACAACATATTTGTGTAATTTAGAATATATAGGAAATAATAAGATTAAATTGCAATGTTTTCCCTTAGAAGATTACTATTTTCCACATTTTAGTTGACTTTCAGGACATTTTTTCTTATTATGAATAAATAATAAAACAATTACAATATATAAAATGAAAACACTATATGACCATCTTATTAAATTTATTATTCCATGTGACCAAAACTACTACCTCCTGATAGGATCATTATTCCATTTTCTACTAGTTGAAGTTATCTTCTTAAAACCATATCTCAATCTCCTTACTGGGTCATTATATGGCCTTCTAATTTTTCGTTAATGTATTCACAAACATCCTTCGATAAGTATTCAACTGCCAATATCTCTAGATATATTATGGGTGTTTCTTGATTTTCATTCATTTATTAGTGTGTATTTTTTCCCATGAATAACAGAATATACTCAATTTATTCTCTAGATGATATGATGAATATGTAGTTAGTAGGATGGGGTTCCCATTCTCACTTTCTCCACAAATTAATCACTATAGAATAATACATATATTCCTTATCTTTTTTTGTTGATGTATAGTAATTCTTAGATGATGATGAATTATTCAATCATTTGACCCTCCACATCGTGTACTCATTGGATTACTCTACCATTTCATAAATATGAATGATGTTATAGTATAAAAAATCAAATATGTACAACATGTGGGGATACATTAAATCGTATATTTTGTGGATCATTTTGATGATATCAGGTTAGAAAATAACATTAAAAATGGATGATAAAGATTACAAATGTATCCCTTATAGGAATGAAGTTGAAAAAAATTAAAAACAATCTATACTTGATTCTTTGTAAGGCATAAAATAATTTCCTTATATAATTACCATTAGACGTATCCTTTATAGAATTTTTAATTTCATGTTACTAAATTAGCAACCATATTTCTAAATTTTGCATTTTTATTCACATAGATTAAAATTCTTCTTCTAGGATAAAAATACCATTCTTACCAATTTTTGAGTATTGTGTTTTGCAAAAGAAAATCAAGATGATATTCATATTGTTAATAAAATGAATCATGAATTTCATATTTTTCATCCATTATAATATCTATATGGAACAAATTAAATCATTTAGTATAGATAGGATATTTTTTATTCATTTAATAATATATTAGAGAATATTTTATCTACCTAATAAAAATAATATTTATTTTTTGATGTATTTAAATCTACAAGAGAATTCAGATAAGAAGAATCTATATTTAATTTCAATTTTTTATTGATGATAATGATAGAGAATATATAACACAGATTCTGAATTATTTATATTAATGATAATTAGTCCTAATTCATCATATGGGGGTATACACTGCATAATATGATAGATTGGAGAATTGGATGAACATAATACTATTATAATGAATATGGTAAAAGATAAGGACTAATGGAGGTTCTAAAATATTCTATATAAATTTATCTATGAAAGACATTTAAATTATTAAGTTAAAATGTTTTTTAATAATTTAAAAATAATAATGGATATGTATAATTATCAAAGCATTGAATATTTGTGTTTTTGATGGGCATGTATTGTCTGAACAACAATCTATATTTTATGATTATTTTTATGCTCACATATAACCTTGCTTTTAACTAATGATTTTACATTATGTGTATTTCAAGAGATAATTATTCTATATATTCCTAATTTTGGAATTATTTTAAAGATTATTATTTCAGTGTAATATTTTTCAAAGTGGTTGGTAAATATTTTTAAAATGTTCTAGAAACACTATTCATATCATATATTGTAGAACCACTACTAGAAATTTGGGCTATAACCATGGTTTGAAATTGTGGCTATAAGCCCACAAATGGTGTCTATAGGTTATTTCCATGGTTCAATGAACCGTGGGTATAGGGATTTAGCCACAGCTTAAAATCGGGTTTATATCCTTTCCTATTTCATAAAAAATAAATCCCCCCCCGGTATAGACCCCCTTGCACCCTTGGACAGACCACATGCACCCCTGGATAGACCCCTTTACACCCCTGAAAAATCCCCTTACACAGCCCCCCCCCCTCCCCCGTGCACCCATAGACAGACCCCCATTTAACCCCCTAGACAGACCCCCTGCCTCCCACCTACACCCAGGAAAGACACCCCTGCACCCCTGGATAGAACCCCCATTCACACCTGGACAGACCCCCCTTGCACCCTATACAGACCCCACTTGCACCCCTGCAGAACCCCCTTGCACCCCTGGATATACCCCCTTGCACCCCTAGACAGACCCCTTGCCCCTCGGCACCCTAGAAAGACCCCCTACATCCCTGGATAGACCCCCACCCCCTGTGCACCCCATGATAAATCCCCTTGCACCCCTACAGAACCTCCTTGGACCCCTAGAATGAACCCCCTCCCGCCCTACTGGATCCCACTTGCACCACCCATCCTGGACACCCCTTACACATACCTCCCCCCCCCACATCCATTCCACGCCCTGGTCCCCTTTCAAATCCCCACTGCACACCCCTTGCCCCCTGTTGGACCCCCCTTGCACCACCCCTACTGGACACCCCCTCTAGACTGCATCACAACCGGACCGCAACCCCCCCTCACATCCCTTTCCCCAGGTCCCCTTACCCCATGGACATAATCCCCACCACCACATCACTTTCACCGCCCAGAACCCTTTCACACCCCCACTATACACCCATTTCCGCCACTACTAGACCCCCCTGCACCCCTAAATAACATCTCCCTCCACCAGAGTGCAACCACCCCCCCCCCCCCACACACACACACATCCCTTACACCGCTTGGTCCCCTTGCACACCCCAACTGCACACCCCATGCACCCCCACCTACTGCAGCTACTCCCAGCTGGACAACACCACCCCTATAGATCGTTTTCACCCCTGGTCCCCTTTCCCTTTGGACAACTGCCCCCCCCCCCCCCTCCCACATCCATTGCACTCCTAGGTCCCCTTTCACACCCCCATTCCCCCCTTGTTGGACCCCCCTAGACAACATCCCCCCCAGTCCCCTTTCACAACTCCACCACACACCCCTTGACCCCTACTGGACCCCCCCCCCTTGCGGGGAACCCCCTGGACAAGAGCCCCCTTGCACACTTCCCCCCATGCACACTGATGCACCCCCTACCCTAGCCCACTTGCAACCCATGTCACCTTTCACACACCCCCTACTGGACCCCGCTTACACCCCCCCCCCCTTCCACCCCCATTAAACATCCCCTGCACCCCCTACACAACCATTTACCCTTGCACACACAACATGTGTGATCGGGTGCGAAATCAGGGTTTGTAAACCTATACATGCCAAGTTACGTTGTTCAAAAAACATAGTATGTGTCTTCAAGGTACACACCATTTAATATTACAAAGAAATTACTCAAAGAATGATTTGTATAAATTGATTCAAAAAAAATAAACAATAAAATATATAAGAACAAAAGATTTAGTTTTATTTAGTCCCTTTAGGGCCTATGTGCAGGGAAATAACACCTCCCAAAAGGAACCGATTTTATTATTTTCAAAAAAAATGTTACAAGTAACAAACCCGCAGTATGGACAATAAGAAAACAGAAATTATAAAAATTTTCTATTTTCAACTCATAAATTCACATCTTTCGACGTACAATTATTTTTGAGGGGTATTGGTGTGTACCCATAGAAGAAAATAAAACCTTTTTAACATCTTAAAACCTAATGTAGTGTCATCAACAAAAAGCAGTGTTGTATACATAATGAATACAGGCAATTGATTGCATTTTCTTATCCTCCAGGAGAATGTATTTTAGAAATTCAGAACTCGTACACTAATAAATCAGGTTTTCACCAACAAGGTACTAGGTAATGAAAATTTGATTTACTGAATGAACTAAAAATACCTGAAGGTCATAATTTCTAGACACATCAGATTCAACTTGCTTAACTGTATCAAACCCAAGAGGTCATCCAATAAATTTTCAGCTTGATTTTAATTTTTCCAGAGCATGTGTGATTGGATATCTCACAAGTCATCAACTTCAGTTGTCATTTAGGAAAATGCCATATTCAAAGTAGAATGATCAAAAGATCAAAGTAATTACCATATGTTTGCTCCACAAACTTGAACATCGTAATTATTTCATCCTACCAAATTGTACTTGAGATTTTTTAAGAGATATATCTAACTACCATTAATAAAGCATTCATGGAGGATAAGAACAATCATACTCCTTGAATGATGTTTTTATATAAAATGTGTTGCAATGATAGAAGAACTGGCATATAGCTGAAACACCTAGGACTTTCTATCCTACTAACCCTCCACAAGTTGGGTTGACGAAGTAGTTATTAGGACCCTAAATTGAAGGTGAAAATAGAAATGGTTAAAATTTCATTGCCTAAAAGATAAATTATTAAGCTACAAGACAACCTAATGATATGTGCTCTGTAAATGGAAAATTCTATGTCAATAGAATGAAATGATAAGATGAGCTATCCATAAATTCATATTTTCTACATGAGAGTATACAAATATGGTTATGTGGTTTAATAAAAATCCCCCGATGACCAGTATCTGTAAAACAAACATTAAAGGATTGGGAGACCCTAGATGTAAAATAGACTTTAAATTTTTTATAATAAATCAAAAGTGTTGAACAGTTAGGTTGGACCATGACCCAGAGCCATATATATTCACATTATGAATCTCACATTTATTTTCTACTATGATGGAATTTTAAAAACACCTTTCTCTCTGTCTTGAGCCTAGCCGTCCACAAAACCTAACCCGTCAAGTTTCAGGTCACCTTTGGCCAGCAAACACCAAATTCAGCCTCCCAGGCCCCAGCCCCGCCCAGCCAAGTGACCACTTCCTCCTCACCCCCTCCTATTGTCATGCAGCCACTTCCAGGCACAACCCTACCCCAAACCCCTAAACCATCCCCCTAATCCCACACCCTTGCACCAGCCCCCCCCCCCAAACCCCCCTACACCACCCCTCCACAACAACAATCCCCTAAAACCCCACCCCCACCTTCCCCTGTACTACACCATCCCCCGTAAAAATTTCACAACAAAAGTTCAACACATGTATTTTTCTGCAAATATAATATATAATTATGAATACATGAATAATACCAATCCTAAAATAAATTACATAAAATTAAATCTATACATACTGATTAAAAAATATAGACTCATAAGAACAAGACATTACATGTAATATATTCATTTAAAAATTATAACATCTTAACATGCTGAAAAAAAACAAAAATAACTATTTTCATTAACACAAAATCAAAAATCATGATTACTATGAGAAACATCTATCAAATTTTCTAGCATGTAATACATTTATGGTGTTTCTACACCAGGTTTAGTAACCACCCACAATTGTAACTTCAACCATGATATATTTATCAAAATAGAATGAAAATTCATATTCATCCATCATATTGATGTGTGGACCAGTTTTTTTCTCCTGTCATTGAATAGTGATAAAAGCCCTTAGAGTCATCCAACTATATGAACAATAAAAAATTTCCCATTCATGATTATCCATAATATCCATCGTTTTCGTTTACGTGTTATCGGAATAAACAAAATATAGGGAGAATAAAATTCCTTGGATACCAATATCAACTAAGAAGTCTTTCGGATTTTCTGTATAGGGTTGCAGGTTGATACTGTCATACAATAAAATATAGAGGTTCTTAGATTTATTCTCACTTAATTTTTGTGACACATAGGAATATCCGAGGGAGGACCATTTAAAGTCACTCCATTTGTCAAACTCCATATTATTTTTAGATAAACTAATCATCATAGTTTTTTTCCGTAATAAATAATCTTGGGGATGTGATTATGGGAGAGTTCCCATGTACATGAATATTAAAAAGAGAATCTTCATTTATGAAGGGATGTCATAGCTCTTGTTTTAAAAAATGCATGGAAACAAGAAAAATCAAATAAATTTCAAAACATGTTATTAGTGACCAGAACCAATAGAGCAAGATGATTCGACTCGGCCTGGGCACTCATGTTAAATTTTTTCCCTAAACTCGTATGCATGGAATTGATATCCCTGTTCTTCTGGGACAGACCACCACCCCTCTCTGACAGACCCCGCTGGATAGCCAGTAGTGCCTCCTAGATAGCCCCCTCCCCCCTCCTAGACTGCACCCCCTCCCCCCTACAGACATTCCTATGGATAGCCCCCCTCCCCCAGACAACCCCCTCCCCCTAAACACCACTTGGACTACCGATCCCTCATGGACAACACCCCCCCTATAGACCCTCATGAACAGCCCCCCTCCAGGACACCCCATGAACCTACTGGATATCACCCCCAAACTCATCATGGTTTACTATAAGAAATAATATTTTCAATAACCATCATAAACAAATGCATTTCAATAGAAACAACATGAAAAGTATTCAACAGTTTAAGAACAAACACTTAACAAACATGTTATCCTAAAATCAATAATTTCAAGAGTTCTAATAAGTGGATGCATGAAGGAATTTTTCTGAACAATTAAAAACCAAATTAAGTACTCCATTGTAATGATATGATTCAGTTTTCTTATTTTTAATTAGCTAACCACCCTTTTATATTTTTCACTCAAACATGATATTCTTATTGAAGTACCTAAAAAGAAACAAAATCAACATCAGATTCCTATAACTCTATTCCTCATTAGATAACATTAAATAATCAGAAACAGTATTGTAAATTACTGAGTTTCAAAGGACATATTCAAGAATAAACCCCCTCCTTTTTGGATAGACCCCCACCCACCACCCCTCCCTCGAAAATCCCCCCTGCACACTCCCCCAGATAGAGCCCACCACCCGGACAGAACCCATTTCCCTGAAAGACCCCTGGACAACCCCCATACCACCTAGACACCACCTAGATAGCTGCACATTCCCTTGGACTACACCCATCCACTCATGAATAGTCCCCCCTCCTAGACACTCCCTATCCTTCCTAGATAGACACCCCACCATCATAGACACCCCCTCTACTTTATAGACAGACCCCCCCCCCCCTGACAGACCTCCCTCGAAACCCCCCATTCCACCTGGACACCCCCCTGGATAGACAAAGGCATCATTCGAATTGATCGAATTCTATGAGACTTTTACAATTTTATTACAATCCACTACAGTGTTCTAGGAATTATTGAATCTAAAATGAATAATACGTTTATTTTCTCTAGTCTTGAGGATCACTAAAATTGGACGATGAAGACAATTAAACCTAGGTAATGTAATACTGGAGATGGTATTCAAGTTATCGAGAGCTTCGAAGTTGTTGAAAGCTCTTTTCATGTTTACTTTCTAAAATTCTATTGTGTTTCCTTATATACTAGGTATACTTATCCCCAATCAGATTATTCTCAACAAGGTTATTATCATCAATACAGTGACTAAAATATTTAATTGAAGTGTTGGAGTGCAAGGACCCTATCTCTACCCTAGTTCCAAGGATATCATTGAAATCATCGACAATGACTCAGGGAACGTGAATAGTGTTGTTAAGGGAGGATATATTATTCCACAAGGATATTATGTCTTGGTATTTATTATAGGAAAACACAAAAGTGTAGCAGAATGTATTGTCATGCAAGTTTATTCCACATTTTAAAGACTGGGAATCAGCATTACCAATATGAATGTTTTATATAGAGATTTGTGTAAGACCCATAAATAATCCCAATTGTTATTATTAGAAGTTTCTCCAATAAAAGTATAATTATAGTTGTTAAGAAAATTAAATCAAGAAGTAAAAGTGACTTTAGGTTTAGAGAAAGCAAAAAACATTGGTTTATGAGTAAAACGAGGATTTTTTAATGGTGTGATAGTTTTAGGGTTTACAATACCCTAATAGTTCAAATATAAAATATTAATTTATTCTTATATTTGGGGCTCAGACCAATTATTTTTTTACCTTCAGAATTGTTTCCATGCATGGATTTTATTACCTTCATTGTAGAATTCTCTTTATGTGTCACTGCATTTTTTCCCTATAAATTACTTGAAGGGTTAGGAGAGCTATGATTATTTTTCATACCTTTTTAGAACTCTTCTGGGTGTATTTTTTTCCTCAATTTCCTTCTATACAACTATCCATTTGGTTTTCTGGTTTTGTGTGATAATATTCCCCAGATTGGTCACCCAGTTTCTGAGTGGTGAATTCATCCATACCAGGAATTGGAGGATGTATGTGCCAATTGTAGTTGCAGACCTTCACCGTCATCTTTAATGTGTTGTGTTTTTCTAATTTAATCCATATGTATATTGAAAAATAGATTCTAAAATTCTACATTATCTAGAATCTCATCACTGTGTGAATGTTAGGAGAGTTGATGTTGTGTATCACTGTCAGTAGTCGCAGCATAGTTGTCCTGGATAGCAGTGTCGAAGTGCTTGGAAACCTCTATTCCAAACTCAGCTTTCATATAGGTAATAATGTTGGTGGTCCAATTGAAGATGTTAATTACGATCTTATTGGAATTTTGATTATCCATGTGGTTTCTATCCTCTTGCATATGATCAGCCCTAGTAGTTTCAATTTGTTGAGTCTTACCTTTCAGTGTTGATGTACCCACCTAAATACATTCATTAGATGTAGACAAAGAAACATATGTAGCAGGCTGGGTGTCTAGTGTAGTGGTTTTTGTGGTTTCAGTGGTAGTAGTAGATTGGATTCCATTGAGAGTACATGTTGTAGCATAAATATCAGAATTCTATCTATTTATATATGATTGTGCAGCCTCACCATATTCTTGTTCTTTCTACTGGATAGTATTCAAGACCATATCAAAAATTTCTCTATAAAAGGCATTCTCTTCAGTGTCCAGTTCCTCTTTTTCAATCATGTAAGCCCATGATTTCATAGAAGGGTTCTTTGATGAGGATACATAATTTTTTTCCTCCTCCAAATCTCTTTTTTTTCATGATTCTGTCATATTTATCCAAGAATGTTTTTTTATCCTTCAAGTTTCCCCTAACTTCACTCCAATCCTTTTATGTATGAGGTTGGATATTGTGAAAGTCTTATATTAAATTAAATATTAATGAACATTGTGTTTACCTCTTTTATGCATTTTATTGAGGTCGTTACTTTAGATAGAAGGAATTGTAGCCTGAGAATTGTTTCACTAAGGAAATTGGTCATTACATGATTTTAAAAATAATTGATCAAGGTATATAGACAACTTATATTATTTTATAACATAATTTAAGTGCACAAAATCAAATATGAAACTAGAATATCATGGAGGAAGATTAAATATTATCCTATAGTGGATTAATCTTTCATTATGTGTGTAGTCTTAACAAAAAACACACAGACGATAAAATAAAAATACAGCAAGCCGATATACAGCATCACCAGTAAGGAATTCAGCAAACATCAACTCCTCATCAAATATTCCTCTATATATTTCCATAGTAAATGAAACCACCAATTCTCCACATTGAAAAATTGTCCAAAAACCTTCTCTTAAAGGACATGTTGATTCTCTATAAATAACAGCTCCTAAAACACATCACAAAAAAACTCAAATTGACCTTAAAAATCCACAATATTCAACAGAGTAAAAAAACAGCAACATGTATTGGGAAACACATGGTCAACAATACATGATAAAAATATTTAAAAAATAAATAGAACACAACATTTATATTCTGGAAAAAACCCTTAGAGAGTGAAACTACAAACTACCATCCTAGGAATATTGCACACATCAACCAGACAATCACCAAAAAAACTGAAAATCCAATCATCTGTCGCATTTGAACAACCAAGATAATCACTATAAGAAATAGATCAAGGAACTAAAAAGGAAATAAGTAATCACCCAAAGAGAAATAGAGATACATCCTCATGCATCATACCAAGGATTCCATATGTCATCTTAAGGAGAAAAGAAGACATTTCAATGGAATGTCCTTGAAATTTAAATCTTGATGTTGCTTGAAATATTCCACCATCTTCATGAACATAATCATTCATATTTTTAGGTTAATATCTACATATATTTCAACAACTATGTATCTTTTAAATACTATTTCATCTTTCTCTTCCTTCCAATATTTTAATTCATCACTCACATCATTGTTATATTGATATGTATATTACACTATGGGGTTTTCCTCTTCAATATTTGAGGCATCATTTATGTTTCCTTCATCAGGGATGATGTTGGATGCTCAGTAACCATTTTCTATGGTGGAATCACATTTTTCCTTTCCGAGAGGCCCCTAAGGATCTAGTGACAATTTTTCTCTTGAAGATAGAGTAATCATTACTTCTCTGAGTCTTTTTGTAGCTCGGAGTAATGTATCCATCCAAATCAATCATTAGTTTTTTTTCTTTCCTTGAAGTCATCTTTAAAAAGTCTTCCTAAATCATACTAGCTTGCTCATAATCATCATGTGCGGGTTTAATAGATTCAATGTGGGCATTCTTATCCTCCTTATGCACGGATTCTAGGATATTTGTGACAATGGGTTTCTCAAGATTATTGGGGAACACCTTATCTTTTTCATGAGAATGAGCACTCTATGCATTGCGTACAACATTAGAAAATTCATTGGTATGAGGTTAGTGTTAAAAGGTCTAGTCATGATATGATCTACATCCTTCTGAAAACCCCTAATATTTCTATGTATCCATTAATCCATACAAATCATGAGTAGAATTAGGGTATCACCTTTAAAAACATATATTTTTCATCAACAACAATATGAATAACTACATCAATTTCATTATTATTGATTGAATGAATCCTTAATAATACTACAAAAATCAATAAAAAATCCAATTTTTACATTTTAAAAATCCATATATCACATATTATCAACCATTCCACTCCAAACACTCATGGGTTCTTCTATCTCCCCATTGGATTTACAAGAAAATAACACCTAGAATCCATCTCCATTTTCCCTCTCCCCCTAATTCTGAATAAAATTCATTGTAGTATTTAATGTGCTTATACTCCACCTTGACATCTAAATTCTTAGTTAAAATATATATTTTTACTTGAAATCCCCCCCCCCAAGTCAACAGATTTTTTGCATCATTTCATTATACCAATTATACCAAATATACCAGTTCAAAATATTTCCATGTTGATTTTTCAAATAAAAAATTATATACTAATAGGAATATTAATATAGATTTTTAAAAAATATTTTCATCAATATATTAAGAAATATACATGTAATATTAAAAAATTAAAAGATGAGTTGTCAGAAAAATGACTATTCCAACTAAGGAAGAGCTTAATGTAGGAAACCAGAGTCTTAGCTAAAACATACACAGTTTTCTATATAACACACTATGTCGAATAAATTCATAGCATACTTTATATTACATTTTATAGACTCATATTATTATCAAAATTCACATCACACTTATTGGAACAAAAAAATTTATATCAGAAAGTTTGAATGATATATCATTTTGGACATTAGTTTTTCCACTTGTTAAATTCAACAAGATAATTTTATTTATATTCAATGTAATTTAGGATCTTATAGACTCCTCTAATTATATAATACTTAAAAAACCATTGTAACATAAACTCCAATTACCTCTTGACTACAACATTGTTTATTCTAAATGTTTTTCATTTTTGGGGAAACTATTTATTTAGTAGTTCATTTTTTAATATCATTTAATGACCAAAAATATGAAATAACAGATACAATATTTTAGAATATGGATATGTATAATCAAGATCTATCTCTAATAAATCTCCATTATATTATCTTCAATTAGTGGATTCATTCCACATTCTATATAGCATAAAACTACTTTTTATATATATAAATCATCACGATAAAAAAATATTAAATCTTATTTTTCATCTATAATCAGTTACACCCAAACTAGAATTTTCATTATCAATTATTTTAAGACAACATATTCCATTCATACAGCTTCAATACTAATACTGAAATATCCCTCAAATACCGTAAATTTCACTTTCAACATGATATTTTTAGCTTAATGTTTAATCTGATTCCATCTTTATTTTATGTAATTTTGAGCATAATTACCCCAATTATTATTTATCCCCCTGAGTCCTACACCTATTTAGACTTGTTAGTATCATTTAATTTTTATGGTGTGGGGTTTACTTCTATATTTCTCATTTTTATGAGGATAGTGATTCATCAAGGAACACAAATTTCCCTTTAACATTCACATCAGAGTCTACCATTAAATCTTAAATAGTTTAAATGGAATCAAATTACTTTTTAAATTTTTTGGGATTATTTTATTTTACTAAATGAAATTAAAAACCTTATCTACGATGGGATCATTTATGAAAATGTACTTTTCATTTTAAAATAATAAGGACATTCCCACTCCAAAAATTTTATCTAAATTATTTTTCCATATAAAAATTATTATAATCCATGAAACTAATAGTTCTTTCACAAGACTCTTCCACATGAGACTTCTCTATTTTTGTAATATATGAATTATTCCCATTCTTCCATGAACTTTTTTATCTCTCTAAGAAGTCTGGAATTTAGAGCCAGTTTTAGATCTTTCCTTCAACCCAGTTTCAGTATATAAGTGTTCCATGTGATGGTTCAGAATTACATTATATAATATGAATTATTTTTCGTTGTTTTCATACTGATATACTCTTTCAATTACAATATAAATATCTTAAAATTACAACTTGAGGAATGGATGGTATTGTATGAAAAAAATGGAATGATGGACATACATTTTATGTTGTGCTTAACATCCTTATTTTAATTCATCCCAAGAGGAATCCATACCTTGAGTTGGTAGACCTAAATCCTTCATAGATGGATTTAATGAACCACAAATTACCTATATTCAAGAGTGAGGGAGAACTAAATAAACATCACATGAAATTCGAATCCCAGTACAACAATAAAATTAGATCATCGATGAAACAATATGGAATAAAATACTATAGAGGGTTATGCTGCATTGATTGGAAGCATTGGGTAGGTGGTCATCGCGGTTAATGTGGTCATCGAATAGGAGGGCACCACGGTTAGACTGGTCTCCATGGAGGAGGGTTCCACTGTGGGAGAGCTCATCGGGGAGGAGGGCACCTCGGTGAGAGAGTTCATCAGGGAGGAGGGTGTCGTGGTGAGAGAGTGTTTTGGGGAGGATGACGCATCGGTTTGGAGAGGTCAGGGAGGAGAGGTTGGGTAAGAGAATTGTTTGGGGAGGAGGGTGCCTCAGTGAAGAGAGGTCAAGGAGGGAGATGTCTTAGGGGAGGAGAAGTTATCAAGGATGAGTAGTTGGAGGTGAGTAGCTTATTGGGGGAGGACGAGCCTGATATAAAATAGGGGAAAATTTTGACGGAAGCAGTATGACCACGATGGCATAATTAAACCAAGGAGATTATAATGCTATAGCCAAAAACCAATAAAAACATGGATATTGGTTCATGGATATAACATTATTTTCTAACAGTGAACGTAATATAAGAAATTATCCACATATTTGTTCTATATCTGATACCGGAGGATTGAAACATATGATTAATCCACTTTCTATTGACATAAAACTACGGTAAAAGAACCATATGTGTGGATGGAACATTATGTATGACATATGTAAAAATTATGGATGAATAGGCCTATGTAAGTATGGAACCTTATGTTTATGATGCTAACATATAGATCACCCACCTTACTTTTGTAATGGACCTTACATTTTAAAAAACGTATGGATCAGATACATTACGTTCTAAAGCTAAAGAAGAACGGATCATAAACCTTACATTTTTGGATCATATTTAAATTTTTTGTTTTATTATCTTATGAAAAGAACCATACATTTTACTTCTTCAAGTGTTCGATATTTGAATATATGACTTTATTCGAGATTTTGTGTAACATATTTTATGGAATATCATATTGATTTCAAGCTTAATTCAAAAAACTATTTTAAATATTGCCTTTGAATGATGTAAATAATATTCTATTTTATTCAAAGGATTGATTTAAGAGGTTAAATTATTTCCTATTATTAAGGGATGTTACAACTCTCTATTTTCAAATTCGAACTATCACGATATTTCAGGCGATCACTATGGTTCTAGATTTATGAAGTAGGATCACTTATTTATTATATATATATGTGCATATAATTTACATATATAAATCCCTCATACATACAGAAGAACATACAACTACCTAATGAATTTAAATTTTGTGAATATATTTTTTAGATATATTGTGACAAAAAAACCTAGACTCTGTTTTCTATAGAAGAAGTGAAACATTGAAGATTTACTTGTTCTATATAGAATATCTATTGTATGTATAATTATGATTTTCCGCAAATATATAATGATTTATTTATACTAGATCATTTGAGTATAATACTTTTAGGAAGAAATCCATTTTTAAAAATGACGATCCATCTACTGTCAGATTTGTGATACTACAACTATAAAGAACAATTGGATTCATTTTAAAAAAATATCCTTTTTTAATGTATAATTATTCTCAATCTAAGATGTGTTTGTATGGTTCCTTGTTTGAGATCTAGAAGGCTCTATTTTTATGCCTTACTTTTTAATGGTGTCAACTGCCACCACTCAGTTGTGGATAGTCCGATGATATGGGGACTTACTAGTGAAAACCACCAAGCTCGTGGGGATGGTCATTGGTGGAGTGGACTAGGGGATATTTTGTGCCCCGACCCACTATATATCCTCGTGTCATATGATATATTTATTTCCACTTCATAAATCATATTTAATAGAGTTAAACGAATGAATCAGTTCTGTTTAAGATTCTCTAAATGGTTTTAATGTCATAATTCACCACCCCACTCTTGTGGTTATCTCATATATTTCGACCTAACAATTGGTATCAGAGGAATACTTTTGAGAAAGCTATAAAAAATTGAAATAATTAAGGTCTACACATAGATATATCAATGGATGATACTCAAAAAGGAATGTCAATGGTTAGTGAACCTTATTTCATTGGTGAATACTATGGATGATGGAAATCAAGAATAATTATCTACTTGAAGAATCATGGGTTCGAAGTCTACTGAAATATTTATTCTCCTTATAAGATTCTCAAAAAACTGGAAACATGGGGTGCTTCAATAGAAGCCGAATACGATATGAATTCTAAAAAAATGAATGGTATTTTCTGTGGTCTTGGACCAAATGAATTCAACTGAGTTTCACAGAACCCAACTACCTATGATATGTGGCAGACTATAGAAATTTCCTATGAAGGAACTGAAAACGGTAGAAAGATTATGTTTGAAACAGTACAATTAGAATTCAATACATATAGAATTATTGATGTAGATATCATTACCTAGATGAATGGAAGTCCTACATAAATTTTCAACAACATAACAACATTAAAATATCTTATTAAACAAGTAGATTATTCCTTGAATTTACAAATATTACTCTATACCAAATATAATATAATATCAACTTTTATTAGACAATCATCACTAATTAAGTATTTAACGATGATAAAATTTTATGGAAATATAATGATATATGAAGAAAAAATTAAATATGAATATGATGGTCACAATTTATTAGTGAGAAAGGGAAAAAACATCATTAAAGGTAACTTCACTGTAGAAAAATAGAAAGATGAAACATGAACTAAATAATGAAGGAAATTATGATTCATATAATTCAAAAATTGAACTTGCATTGTTAGCCAAAAAATTCCAAATGTTTTATAATAGAAATATAGGATTCATAAATCCCTTCACGATGGATAAGAAAGACTCAAGATATGTAAGATGCTATGAGTTCATGAAAAATGGTCATATAAAACCTATCAGTCCTCTATAGAGAAGTGAAAAGAAAAATTGATTTAAAAATAATAATGAATACACGAAGAAGGATAAAAGGGTGATGAAAGATACATTGATTATTTCTTATGTCTTTAGCAGGTCATCTAAATATCACTCAGAAAGTGAATAATATAACCTAAAAGCATGTATGTGCTTCATGGATGAACAAGATTAGGTAAAATTCTATTAATCCATTGATTCTGATTCTGATTCTAGATGTTCACATGAAAAACTTCCTGCCTATTGTAAAATTCTAGAATAAAGATATGATTTTCAATTTAAGATGAATAAATCTCTAAATAATATTCACAATGAATTTTTAGGATAAAGGGGTACTTTACTAAAATAACACCAATAGTTAATTTAGAAATTTAACTCATCAACCACAAACTGTGTAGAACATGAAAACAAGAATAATACACAACAAACTTAATTATTAACCTATTAGAGTGCTTCTCTCTTATTTAAAAAAAGTGAAAATACATTAATAAAAATTCTTGGTAAAAATGTTATTAAAATGGAATGATATGTTTTAGGCAGAAAATATGAAAAACAAAAAATATATAAAAACTATTTTGTTCCTAATTATAAAAGTGTAACATATCATTAATTTTGAACAAAATGACATAAAAACAAAACTAGTTATCCACAAAATCCCCAAATACTTGTAATTAAAAAGGAATTTTTTAAATAGTTTATTTGGTTAACTGATTTGAGTTATGGAAAAATATAAATTATGGGTTCTTAGATCCTTGTTACCTGATACTGATATACCTATGAGAACATGGGTACCAACAAATAAATCTTGGTAAATCAATCTTTGTAGAAATTAGGCCACAGAAGATGTAAATAAATGTATTACACTATTAGTGGCTACTCTAGGAACATTAGAGGAAACTCATACAACTTCAAAAATGTAACACAAATGAATGGTGGATTAGTCACCATTGGTGACAATGCTAGTGGAACAATTATGTGTATTCGAACAATTGGAGATCCAAAAACAGTATCAATCCACAAAGTACTATATTTAAAATGACTAAACATAACCTAATACATGTTTCTCAACTATCTAATGATGGATATTATGTTGATTATTCTAATAATTATTGTTATGTATTTAAAGATAAACTACTTAAATTTAGAGCACAAAGAACTAACAATATATATACTTTGGACGTAAATTCCTTCTGTAAATAGATATTTAGTTGTTTAACTGATTAGATAAATGGAGCATGGATCTTCCATTGAATACATGGACATTATAATATTTATTCTTTACATAAGTTATTTATGAAACATTTAGTTTCATTATTTCCGAGTCCTATGTTTGAATGTGACATATTTTGTGATGAATGTCAAATTGGAAAAAAATCATTATATAAATTAATTAACAAAATTTTTACACGAAAACGAATATAACATATCCACAAGGATTCCTTTTGGACCATCATGACAATCCACTTTGGCTAGTAAATTATATATATATGTTTTATTTTATTACTATTGTATATTCACTTGGATATATTTTCTAAAATATAAAAAAAAAATATTCTGCATTATTTGAACGTTTTTTCAATATAGTTCAAAATGAAAAAGGTTTTAAAACAATTTCATTAGGAATTTATAATAGTAGAGAAGTTTTGAATCATGAATTTAATTCTTTTTTCTCAAATATAGATATTAAACACACCTTCTCTGCACTAATAACACCTCCCCAAAATGTAATTGATGAAAGAAGAAACATAACAATTTAGGAAATGGCTAGGACTGTGAAAAATTAATAATGACTTCCTACCTATTTCTGGGAAAAAACTGTAAGCATAGCCTACTACATAATGAATTGAGTTTTAATTAGACCAATTTTCAAAAAGGAACCCTAAGAAATTTGAAAAAATTGAAAACCTAAAGTAATGTACTTTAATATTTTAGTGTGAAAGGTATATATCTTAAACACCAAGCATAATCATTGTAAGTATGAACCAATATATGAAGAAGGAATATTCATAGAGTATTCTATTACTTTCGAAGACTACATTGTTTTTAATAAAAAGTAAATGATTGTTGAAGAATCGTTTCAGGTGAAATTTGATGAATCTAAACCTTTTGTCAGAATGAAAGATCAAATTGATGAATCCTACTCTAATGATAACAAGAGACTTGTGTACTTGAAATATTATTTTGAAAATGACATAAATAAAATTTCTTCCAGTTTAGAAGAAAAAGATAGTAATGAACCTAACAGTGTTTTACATATAGAGTATAAAACACTAAATAATTGTCCATTAGAAACTATTATAAGAGACCTAGACATGATTAATAAAAGAAATATGAAATGTTGGAAACCTAGTTTAGTTCCCTACCTTTCTGTCCTAATACTAACCAAACTCTATTGAAGAAGAATTAAATAATAATATATGGATGATAGTAATGAATGTAGAACTAAACCAATTCAAAAGAAATGAGGTTTCAGAATTTGTTGATAGACTAAAAAACGATCCTGATATAGGAACTAAATGGGTATTTAGAAATAAACAAGATGATAAAAGGAATTATAACAAGATATAAAGAAATATTTGTAGAAAATGATATAATCTAGAAGAAGGTATAGACTATGAAGAACCCTTTTCCCTATAGCTAGACTATAATCAATTAGAGTAATTTTATCCTATACATAACCTATAAATATATAATTAGCTCAGATGGATGTTAATTCTACATTTTAAAATTTTTATTTAATGGAGGATGTTTATGTTGAACAACCTCTTGGTTTTGAAAATCCTCAAAAACTAGATTCTGTTGTTAAACACACTGAAGCTCTTTATGGCCATAAACAACACCAAGAGCTTGGTACGAATTATTATGTTCTTTTCTTTTGAAAAATGATTTTAGTATTTGAATATTGGATACAACTTTTTTAAAAAACTTTAATTTATAATATTTTATTATTTCAAATTTATATTGATGATGTAATTTTTTGGTCAACTAATAAAAATAATTTTCATGAGTTTTCAAATATTATAAAAAGGAATTTGGAATGACTATGATTGGTGAACTAAATTTATTTTTTAGATATCATTTTTATCAAAAATATTTTTGAAATGTTTTGAATCCAATAATATAAATTATTTTTTTAATAAATATGGTTGGACTTGAAAACAGTAAACCATATTAAACTCATATGTGTACTAATTTAGAACGTGATTTTGACAAAACTGGAAATCTAGTTTGAAACGAGTTATATAGATATATGATTTGTATTTGGATATATCTTAATATATGTAGATGATCCATTATGTATTAATTATATATTCATTCAATATTTCAATAAAATCATATAAAATCTATTCTTACTTCTATCAAAAGTATTTTTGATATTTGAAAGCCACTATTCATCAATCCCTTATTTATCTAAAAACCTCTAATTTTAATATAATTTCATACACAGATGATAGTTTTGGAAGAATAATATTATATAAAAATGTACCTCATGAACCTACCACTCTTTCGGAAAATATTTACAGTGAGGTTCTATTAAGAAAAAAACTTTGTTTCTCAATCAACACCTGATATAGAATATGTATCTACAGGTAGTTGGTGTGAACATGTTTTTTGATGAAAAACACACATATGGACTTTGAACTAAATATTAATAATAAAACTATTTCTGAATATAATATTAATATAAATATTTCAAAAAATCTTATAAGTCATTCTAGACTTAAGCATATTGACCTATGTGATCATTTTCTAAGAGGCCAAGTTCTTAAAAGAGAAATATTTTCAGAATTTGTAAATATTGAATATCAATTAGTTGATATTTTTACTAAATAACTTTCCACTAAAAGTTTTGAGTTTATTAAGGGGGATATGATTATTAAATTTTAAATATATTTTATTTTATGCAAATTATAATATTATTTATTAGATGATTTTATAAAAATTTTGTTTATATTATATTTAAATTATGTATTTACATTATTGGGTTAAAATTAACAACTAAACTAATTTCTGTCATTATTTTTCATAAATTTGTTTTATTGGTTAGTTTTATTATTGTTTTGTATTTACTTTAATACGCTGTATACGATCTGTTAATTTTATTTTCGTAATGATTATCATACGTAATGACATGAGATTCAACATTCGGTCCGAACCTCCTTCGAATTCCAAACCTACTCTTTTATCAAATGATTTTTAATACTTTCACCTTTATCTATTTAGTATACCTATAATTTCCCTTCAAAACACTAGAAATTGTACAACCTCAAATCATCAGAGTGTTCAATTCAAGTTCGAAAACAATGGAAAAGTCCATGAGAGTTGAGGGGGAGAGGAATGTAACGCCATGAGTTAGTGCTCAATGGGAAGAAAAATACATTAAAGAAAATTGGTCGATCTGGAGTTGCATTACCAAAAGAACATATTTTTGAAGAAAGTTCTTTTATTTAGAGTTCTCGAGACAACCTTAAATGAGTGTTACACTAAATTTTTATATGTGTAGAATTGTGATGCTTTTATAAAACTATTCAGTTTTTCTTGGGAGACACTAAAAATGTAATAATCTCTAAAATAGAGAATAGGTATTTCTTTATTTCATCTATTGATATTGAAAAGATAATGACTTCCATCATGATGAAGTTTTTAATTTTGACTTCATATCAATATTTGATCATAACCACAATTCATACAATATTATGTATTTTCTATTTAGATCAATGAATATTAAATAAATATTTGTGAATGATTTGGATGCTAATAAGAATGTTTTAGTAAAGATCATTCAAACAGTCCTAGAACCCCATATAGATAAAATAAAGAAAACTATATACCCCAACATGTATGTCATGTTTCTACTTTTGAGTAAAATTATGTTGAATTTCCCATGATATCAGGTAAGAGATTTTAACTATTGTTATCATTCTGAATCATGGAGGAATTTTTAAATGTACGGATGGATAATTTCAAAAACTATTGTTTAAAAAATATGTGATCAGATTGACTGATGAAAAGGTGAGATGTACTCACAACAATGTCTTAAATGATGTAACACATAGAAAGTTAGGATTTATTAGCACATTCAGAGGAAACAATATACATGTTGGTGAAGATGAGGACTAGATCTCTTATTTGGGGGAGCATGTTTCTAAATCTAAAGAAGGATTTGTAGAATCTAGAACTGGATAGGTTTACAAAACCTCAACGAGATAATGTTTTGTAGCTCAAGATGTAACTAAAGATTAATGATGTTAAGAATGACTTCTATGGTCAAGGAATAGAAAGGTTCCACATAAAACATCTCATGAACATATTATAGGTTCAATAGAACTAATCAATTATAAAATATTTAATGAGCATGTTCAAGAGGCTGGAAGAGATTTTTAGGAAGAAGCGAAAGAAGAAGTATTGCCCCTTGATGAAATATCACCTCAAGAAGAACTTCTCCCTTAGGAATAATTGGTTCCTAGAATAGAAGAAGTAGCTCAATAAAAATATAATGTGATGGAAACTATGGATCAGTCTGTAGATCAAATTGGAAATGACCACTAAAAAGATACTACTCAAGAATTTATTGGTCACGAGGAGCAATGTGCTATAGAAAATGTGAATCAAGAAGTAGAATATTTTTCTACGTTCAAAATTATGTTTCGAATAAATCGTTTTCTGTTGAAATGTAAAATGACTAGTATGTGGGAAAATTAGTAGAGAAATATAATGAAGAGAAATATGATGCTAAATCTATACCCATGGAACTAGTATATCAACCCCGGAATCAAGCCCATGATGCCTCTACTTCACTATCAGGTCATGTTGAAGAGCTAGATATGATGTGCAATAACACAAGAAGAAATTTATTATCTGAAAACTATTATGAAAAAAAAGACAAAAATTTTAAGATCTTAAAGAAAATTTTATTTAAAAATGTACTTTGATGCGTTGAAGAGTTAAATGTTGAATAAAATTGGAAATATGATGTTAGAATCTATTTAAAATTCAGATCTTTTTTATTTGAAAATATACTTGGGAAAAATGTTTGGGTCTGTCAATGGAAATAATAAATTACATAGGGTACATTAGATGATCTAGTAATGATATTGCAATTGATTACATCTGTAATAAGAAATATGAATGATAGACTGCATGATTTTAAATTTAATAGTTCTCCTCTTTCAGTTTTGTTGAAGAATTAGAAATATCATGTCATGAAAATCACTTCTACTGAACTAGGTGTGAGAGGCCTAATAAAAAAATTTATTGAGAAGATTATTGTTTGTAATTAAAAAAAGAATGTATGCATTAGTTTTTCTAGTTAAATCTAATTGATGGTCATAATGTGATCCATGAAGAAATATATTTAGTTATCGATCTGGGAGATGGAATAATGTAGATGTTGATTTTGTTGCTGGCAGAATTGAATGAAATTTTTCAAAATCATTGCAACACCTTATCTAACACTTAATCCAAAAAAAATTGATTCTTGATCATTATATATCAATATATTTTGTGATTAATTAAATACATTTGATTCTTATTTGATTTGTTTTAATTATTTTACTATTTATGTCAATGCTTGACTACCATAATTTAAGATTCCATTATTAAAAACAGTTTATCATAACATTTACTTACAATTCAATTCAATATTAAATTTATTTTATTCCTTATTATTTACATTCTTTTTTATATCACAAAGAGAGGAAATTGGAAAAAAACATTTATTTTTATTGACATGTTTTTAAAAGTACATATTTGAAAAATTATTCAAGATGTAGACTGTTTTTGAACGAAATTTCTATTAAAATAGGGGAGAAGAATGGATAAATGAATAAACATATCATTTAATTCTTTTAAGATGTGTGATGGAGAAATGTGGATAATATTGTTTTTCTAAACGAATAAATTTAATTTGAAATAATTTTGTCAAAATTAAAAAAATATTTATAAATTTGGAAAATTCTAATGTTATGAAAACAAATTTGTCGATTTTTTATCATCAAAAAGGGGTATATTGATGGGAATTTATTATCTCAATAATACTTTATATTTTATGATTATTTTGATGCTAAAAAATACAGTAGTTTTGTTTAATAATTATTTTACTTTTTTTAAATTTCAGGATATTAATATTCTTTATATTCATAAATTTGGAATTATTTTAAAGATTACTATTTTTATGGAATATTTGTTAAATTCATCGGAAAATATTTATATCATGTTCATGACGCACTATTTATATCGTACATAGAAGAATATAATGTAATAAATAAAACCTAAATTTGTTTTATATCTGATTTTAGAGGATCAACATGTATGTTTAATCAACATTACATTGACCGAAAAGTGTGGTAAAAGAACCTTACATTTAGATGGAAAATTACATTTGAAATTTGATAAAAGTATTGATGAGTAACCCTACTAAAGTATGAGACCTTATGTTTGAGAAGAAAAGGTATGGATCATAAAACATACTTTCATAATGAACCTTAAATTGTGAAAATAAAATTATTGATCATATACATTACATTCTGAAGTCAAATAATTATGAATCGTCAACAAAATGTTTGTGATCAACATTATGTTTTTATATTTTACTATCCTATTAAAAGAAATTTATGTTTTCCTTCTTCATTCATTGGATATTTGAATTAGAAAACTATATCATAGATTTTGTAGAACCATCATTTACGGAATATTAGGATGATTTCAATATCGATTCAAAGACATATTTCAAATATCATCTTTGACTAATTTAAATCCGATTCTATTTGATTCAAAGATCATATTTATTAGGATGAATTATTGCATATTATTAAGGGATGTTACTGATGCTCTATTTTCAAATTTAAATTATCACGGTCTTTCATGCGATCTTTTTGGATCTAGATATTAGAAGTAAGGGATCACCATTATTCTATATATTTGTGTATATTTTTTATACATATACATCCCAATTACATATATAAGAACATATAATTATATAAGGAATTCATTTAATGATAATAACTTTTTCGGATCTACTGTGATGAAGACGTTCATACTCTTTTTTCTATAGAAGAAGATAAATGTTGAAGATTTAATTTTTATACATCAACAATCTATTGTAATTCTGCTGCTGATTTTTTACTAATCATATTTCAAGATCTATTGAAACCATATTGTTTCAAAACTATACCTTCTTGATTAAATCATTTTTTGAAGATGATAATCCATCGACTATCATACATGTCCTGCTGCAACTATGAAGAACAATTGGAAGCATTTTAAAATAATACCCTTTAATTTTAAGATGTACCAGCTTATCGATCTAAGCTGTGTTTCTAATATTCATGGTTTGAGAACTAGAATGATCTTTTTTAAGCCTTACATTGTAAAGGAGTCAATTTCCAGCACTCAGATTTGTATAGTCATGTGATAAGAGTACTAACTAGTTAAAATCACCAAACTCGTGTAGAAGAGAGTTAGTGGAGTGGACTTGGAGATTTTTTATGCCCTAAACCACTATATATCATCATGTCATATGCTCTATTTATTTACACTTATAAAAAAATTTAACAGAGTTTAAGGAAATAATCGGTTCTGTTCAAGATTCTTGAGATGTTTTTATAGTCTCAATTCACCCCCCCCCTCTTATGGTTATCTCGTATATTCCTACCTAATAGGTTTCATTATTTTAAAAATCATATGTATTCATAATTCAATAACTAGGAAATATCAATATTATATTATAGATATAAGAAGAAATAGTTTTTAGATAATATAATGGTAATAATAAGTAACTCTTATTGGAAGATAAGTCCCTAAAACATATCTATAAATTAGTTCATTTTTTATAAATTAAAATGTGTTAATGATTATAGAATTATATGATGAGATTGTGAATTTTGTAAATATTTTTTATAATTTGTAGGATGAACTAAAAGATAAATTATTTTCTTAAGAATAATAATTAGTGCATAATGATCATGTATTGATTGATTTTATACCATTAAGGTAAAATAACAATAAAATAACACCAATATGTTACTTAGATTTTATTACTGAGGAAAATATTGTTTAATGCACTTAGCTAAGTGAGACTGATCCATATTTTTATATAGATATGAACTTGATTCTATATTAATTTTTTATCAATGGAAGGGGTGTAGATGAAACATGATTCCATATATTATAAAAATTTCTAGTATTTTATTCCATTACCTTATCAATGAAATTCAAACAGTAATAAATTGATCATAACGATTATGTTGGATAGAAAACAATTTGAGTAACTTTATCTTTAGAGAATTTTTTAAATTAGATATTCTTTTATGGAACATATTTATATTAATGAAATATTGTCTTCTGTTATTGGACTTATTAATATTTAAATTATTTTAGCAGTTTGAGATACCAGTATTTTACATTATTAGTTTAAAAATATGAAGTGGAAATTTTTATATTTTGATCAATATAATAAAATATATATTCTCCAATGAGAAGGTTTATTGAATTTTCAAATGAGACATAAAATATTAGATAAAAATCACTCTATGATCTTAAGTGGATTCCATGATATTGTTACAATATATTACATTCTAATTTCGTGATCCATGTGTACTGTATAATTTATTTACATCCATTTATATATTTCATTTATTTTGAGAGGAAATTATTTTATCACTGTTTTATTATATATGGATGGCATGATAATGGAATTCCCCTATATATATTAGATCGTAGGTTTGAATAAATTATTTTTTTTGGAATTTAATATAAATAATATGTGACTAACATACCATATTTTTCAACATAGATATTCCTAGAAACAATTGTTAAAAAATATGATTCTTTCACATAAGAATTACTTGAGAAATGTCTTAAAAACGTAAAAATGAATATTTATATTTCAATATAAAACCCCCTTATATTTAATCTCATTTTATAATCAAGAATAATATATATATTTTAATTAGAAAGAATGTAGTAATCTCAATTGTTGTAATAATAAATAATGAGGAGTCTTATATTTGGTATCGTTTATACCAAATAAAACATTTCATATAAAGGGGATAATCTAGTAGATACATAGATAATTCATTATATGATCATTGAAATTATATAAATAGGATTTGGATATATATATTAAAGATACCATTGAGGTTGAATTATGTTAGAATGGAATGGAGTTTATTATTAAATTCTTAGGGGATTTAGATTTTATGTGATTATGACATATATAAATCCACAAGTAGTTTTGTGTCACATAATAAAAGAAGATATATATCTTGGATTTAAAATATTCAGTCATATATGGATCTATTAATGAATAATAAAAAATATATAGAAATTTTATAGTCATCAAAAGAACAAATTTGGATGGAATGTTTGTACGGGGATCTTGATAAAAAACCATGTCAAATTCATTTATTTTTTAACTATAATATATTTGTTAATATTATATAAAATATATAAGTATATTATAGGATAAGAAACATAATAATTTAGAATCACTTTTTTGTGATCCTCTATAATAAGGAATTATTTAAATAAAAAAATTCATATAAAGAACTAAAATATTTTCCAATGAGATTGATTTATTTTTACACTTACATACTGAAATGATCTTTAAAAAATCACACGAATACACATGTTTCATGTATCATAGATAATAATGACATTTATAGACATGATTTATTATTAATAAAATATCCAATGTGATATATATATCAATTTCACAGGTTATGAGTTTTCATAGATGTTAAACACACCCTATTCTTTTCCATTGATGGTTTTCACCAAAGAATTTGTATGACCACAGCCTCTACTATAATAAATAAATGATTTATAAAAAAGATATTTGAAAATTTAAATTGAACTCTAAAATTGTTATAGTATATAATAAAAATAGGAAAATAAATTCAAAATAATAATAATAATTTATACTATATGTCATGAATGAAAAGAAACAAAAAAATAACCACTAATAATTAAGGAAATAATTATTATTCGTATATAAATATTATATGAGGGGTTTTATGAATATATTTAAAAGGTTAATTTTTTTTTATAATTATAATTTAAAAATAATTATATTTTATGATTCCAAAAAACAGAAATATCATAAAATATCTTTTTTGTTATTTTTGTAATAACATTGATTTTATTGTGAGTGGAAAATAATTAAATTAATATTAATTCTTACTTATAATGATGTAAACATGATATAAATTTGTTTTAATTTTTTAGAAAGAAATTAAATTTTAAAACATAATAATTTTCCTTATATAAAATGTAAATATTATAAAATTAATATTATTTATTATTTATTTCAATAATTAATTGAAACACGTATTTTTGTTGATAAAATGATTTTTCAACATTGGAAATTACAAAACTAATCACTTTGAGATAATTTTTATGATTTAAAATAGTTTTTATGTATGTAAACTATAAATATAATGAATAATATATCACCATAATGTATATATATAAATTTTTAAATATTATAATATGTTAATTATCCAAATCCTTAACCAGTGTTAATGCATGGTGTGAAAAGTGAAAAATTTTACATTAAACTATATATTATTAAAAAAAATATTATAGAGAACCAAAAACCCCAAAAAAACTATAATAAAAGAAAGTCATATACATTAAAAAATATTAAAAAATATTTCTTCTCATAGAAAACCACATTATATAGGTAAAATACATTCCTCTGTAGAGACCCATAAGTTACACAATGTTTTCCACCTTACTAGTACCCTCTAGGAAGATACGACACAGCATGAAATAAATGAATTTATTTTATCATATGAAATGTTCACAATAACCCATTAAAATAAACTATTTATAATTACTATCATTCTTAATTCTTTCTATAAGGAATGGAGACTAAACGTTGAGCCATAAACTGTTCTGGTTATTTAATTTGGAAATTGTAAATTCTAGTATAGCACTTACCTTTTCCAATTTATATAAAACAGTTGATTCATAATCCATATGTATAAAAGAACTATACGCCCATTTATTATATTTTAAAATTCATCTATATCATTTTTTCCCATGGTATCATTTCACTGAACTAGCCAAATTGATTAAGTTCTAACCTGTATATGGGGAATTTCAGAAGATAAGAATAAATAAAATATATAATTATAATTTTCTTAGTTTGTAAAATATATTAAAGACCTATATACCATTAATATATTATTTATCTATTACGTTTTCATGGGATTGGATTACATGATAAGATATAGAATTTTGGAATGGTAATATGTCATACTAATTTCCCCTTCCTCAAACTTTTTATTTTTACAGTTCCACGAATTGATATTGAAGGACTTAAAAATGAAATTATAGAAATTTTTCTTAAACAATGGAGATCTATCTTGACTGTTAATGGTTTAAATAAATCACAGTATAGAATCACATACATGATAACTAAATTAGAACATATTAATGAATATTGAAAAAGATTTCATAATTATAGTAGCATTGTGTAAATACTTGAGAGATTGAGTCCTGGAACTATGTATAAAAATGATCATTGAATATAGGCACTTGATTTATTTAATAATTCATTAATGATTTACATGACTTTTTTTATGATTATTTGTATAATAATATATCATTATGGAGACACCCATTTCCTTTAAAAATGAAAAAACCAACATGTTGATCAAGACCTTCCAATGAGGAACATGTAATAAAATTCACTCACGAGGGATCTTTGTATTTCAGGAGTTCATTAAATGTAATACTTATTGGGGGAATGTTTTTAATTATAGATATTATGTATGATTTTATCAAAAACATTATATAATATATTAATTATTTTATCCATTATATTGAACTGAGGGGTGGTAATTTCACCTTGGAAATATTAAAAAACTAATATACAAATCCAATTTCACATTTGAAAATAGAGATCATATTTATGGATGAGAGAAAATTTTCTACTAATTAGTAACAAATGATTAAATTTTTAATGATAGGGCCAAATATATGAATATATGTAGATACATCTAACTACATTGATTTTGTTTATGAACCTATTCATGGGGGAACTATTACTATCATATTTTTCATATATAAGTCTCTAGGAAAGATGGAATTGAAGAGTATCATTAAATATTTTAAATTCTTTTCTCACATTCCCCATTCAATCATGGTTTATTAGTTTATTTTCTCTAGAAAAGTGAAACAACCCAATTATTTATTAATGTAAAATCCCTTCATATAAATATGTTATATAATCACATAAAATCACAACAAATAAAACTACTAGGTTATATGTTACCTTTAAACACAATATTATCACTTCTATGATTTGAAAATCTGTCAAACACCGTTATGATCAAGAAGATGATTTGAGTCTCATAAGACAAACATAATTTTTTTAATAGTAACTAAACATTTTTTAATAGTAATTTTAATCTAATTAATTTTTATATGACCCTTATGAATAGTAAATCGCCCTTGTAAATAGTATCCATTCCAATAAAAGTATAAATAAATTTTATCCATATTATAAGCAACAATATGATAGGGTTGGTAGTTTTATAAGTCATAAATATTTAATTATAATTTATGAATAATTTTGTTATTTAAATAGAAAATATATTTTCATTAAATGTAATCATAAATAAATTTTTTTGATATCTTATGATATAAGATAATTTAATGAGACATTAGTTATTTTTTCAAAGTATTATGAAAGCAGTCGTATTTTTTTAATAAGTATTAATCGAGTAAAAGAAAATTTCATTTAAAAATTAAATATCCAATATTTACAAAATTATTTTTTAAAAAATTAGTTCAATTTTTTATTTAATATATAGAACGAATTTAAGGGTTAATTTTTGGCATTTGTCTGAAATGCTAGAATTTTTTATGAATAGTACATTATAATAATTTACGATAAGTAATAAAACAAAAAATTTGACATCATTATCGAGTCATGGATGATGTAAATTTCTATTGGATGAAACTCACATATAGATGTTACAATTATGGGTCTTTTAATCACCATTATTTCTTGAATTATGGAAATATAATAAATAAATTGTTAAAATATTAAGAAAAACCTCTCCCCTCTACTATAAAACCCAACCACACCTCCCTCTTCTGTTTGCTCATATGAATCCTTTTTCTATTCATAAATTCTACTAAAATATTTTTTCAGGATCTTACCACACGTCCAAAATCCATATTTTTCCTTAAAATTCCAAATCCTCTCACATTAGATGTCTCTCGAGGAATATTAATTCAAGAAGTAAATTCCACTTTATGATCCTTTAACTTTCCTTTCCAGTTATTTGTTTTGTTTTTTATCATTACATATCCTCATAAAAATGTTATGAAAAACTATATGTATTTTATTTTTGTTATGATAATGGAATAATTTATTATCTTCTCTCATTTACCCTTCTTTTATACTTGTAATAAAAACACCATCTGAGATGTTTTAATCAAGCACATTCATGGATGATGTGTTTTCAATTACCATTACCATCTTCAATTATAGTAATTAAACGATTATTATGGAAGAATCGGACTATAATATATGTACTATGTCTCGTCTAGGGGTTTTTAATCATTTAGTTCACATGGGATTTATTTATAAATCAAAATATGTTCATTTTGAAAAAAAATCATCAATTAACCCAAAAGGTCATCTAGGATGTTTTATCAAATGATTCATCTTAACTCCAAGTAACTGAATTAAAATTACAAACATGTAAAATTAAATATGTTAAATAATAAAATATAACTCCAATTCTATAAAACCATCCCCATTTAACATGATTATCTACTCATGTATATAATTAAACTGATCATGAAACAAACATACTGGATCAATGTAATTGAACATCATAACCACTCAAAAGTATTATGAATGAACTCAAAAAGTTTATACTAAATATATTACAAATAAAATAGGGTATTAAATTATAAATTAATTAACTTAATTTTATTATTCATGTCATAAATATAAACTGGAGAACACATTCAGTCTTAAAGTAAGGGGGTCTACACGAACCTCCATTATTTCATAGGGTTATTCTTACTCTCCTTTTAGCTAAACGAAATAATATATTTTTTATGTACATATGATAATAGTTGTTTATATATAAAAAATCATATATCGAAATACATTAATCATTATATTTCAGGTATAAAAATTCTTTAAGTGGTTCCCTCCTCGATACTTCCCGATAGGCAATCTCATTTTAATGGAACTTCTCGAATTCATACCCAATTTCAGGTACAATATATCTTCTATTTTATGACACAATTGTTTCTATAATATAATTGTTTTTATTAGGAAAATATTCTTTTTTAAATTCTGATTTTATATAAATTATTATCCCTTTTTTTAATTCTCATTTGTATATTCCTCAAAATCACACTAAAATGGTTAAAAGCCAAAATTTATTAAATACTCTTATTACTTGTTGTCACTTTAGTTTGACCTCACTTTCCATGATATATGATTTTTTCAATTATAAATTCCCATGTATGATTTAATAACATTATTTAATGGACACTTTTATGATACACTCATATATTATTCTTTATGACATGATTAGGATACCTATTTCTTTTTTGTGGGTACCTTTATGTTTTTGTATGATTAATTGTGTATGATTTTTTATGTGGAGAGCATATCAATGAACATGTTATTATGGGTTTGACTATATTTTTCTCCATTGAATTGGATAAATTTGAGTGTCATGAGACATTATGTGTAATAGTCTTGGTTGTTAGCCTTGACATGTGCTACCATGTGAAATGGTCTGGGCAGTTTTCCTTGACTTGTGCCACCATGATCAATAGTCCTGGTGGTAACCATGGATTGTGATCCTCAGAGTTAAATGAGACATGAATTGTTCTACATTCAAGTTTTATGTTATTTTTTTATTATGATTCAATATTTATATGATCCAAAGATATACATGTTAGGGTTTTATATGTTCAAATATTTTTATGCCTTTTTATATAATTATGCCATGCTTCATAACTACTATTATAATGATTTATTCTTATGATTAATACCTTGTATGTCTTTTAGATCATCCTTTTTTTCATGTTTCCCCAGGTTATCCTATGTAGGTATTTTAGCACAATGGAGGTTGGGATGACATTATAGAGATGATATAAAAAGATGTTTTTGTGATTTTTGATTATATTCCTATTCATAAAATACACTAGAGTTTATAATCCTTGGATTTTATTTTGACGTATAATAATTCATAAAATCATGTAATGATATATTTTAAATTATAGATTTTATATAGTGTTTATAATAGGATGGTTTAGTTATTTTTGGAGATTAGGAATGGATCACTTTAGTAATAACTTTACTTATGAAACAATGTATAAGAAATCATCCCTAAATTATCATAACTATAAAGTAAGTGGTTTATCAAGAAAATACATCCCTCTATGGATTAAATATTTTATGGTGGATCTAGAACATATGTATCTAGGGGTAAAACCTAAAAACCTTTCTTTGAACTATATAGAAATAGGAACTAGTGCATGACAATGAGACATGCTTCACTATTGGTTTGAGATATCCAGGGGATATAATTTGGTAAATTCATCAGGTAATAATGAACCATTATTTTGGGAATAAAAAAAATCCCATTAGAATATATGTCACAAAAAAATAATGTATAACCATGATGGAATCCTAGGTAATCACAAGTTGGGATATACTTTCCCTTTAAGAGTTTATCCTTTTATGTTCAATGTTTCATTTTTATTAATAGTTTTGATGTATTCAAGACCTCTAAATGTAAATTATTTATCATAGCTAATGATGTAAAATAGGATAACACATGACAAAAAACAATCTGATAAGTAATGTGAAGTATTCCTTAATGATATGAAAAATATGGTGGCAACGGGTTCTCAATACATCATGATAGTACTTTCTCAGCTATCCCAAATTCTGAATAATAACATGAATCAAGTGAAACACCATACTCCCACAATGAAAAAGGAAGTTTTTGTTGATTAATTAATGGGAAAATGGCCTCTTTTGTTTATTGGATCTTATGATGCTCTCATCCTGGAATAGTGGATGTACTCTATTGAAAATATATTATCTGTCTGCTAGTGTGAAAAAGAAGATAATGTCGTACTGGAAATCTATTATTATTATAGAGAAGATAATCAGTAGTGGACACATATAAAGAATAAAAATTAAAAAGAAGAAATTGATTCCATAGATTGTGTTGAATTCATGAATTTTTTTCAATAAATACCCCCCCAACCCACTATCTCAAGATTGAAAAAGTGTTACTCAGACTCAAGAAAAAGGAAGATGAGTCCACTGTGGTGTATGGCGAAAAAATTAAAAGGCTTTCAAGATATGCCTTCAGATTATTCAAGAACACTGAAATCAAGGTTGGTCACATCTTTTGGTGAGTAAAGCTGAATCTAAGAAAATCATTGGTTATTCAAGACATTGACAGTTATGAGGAATTTTTGCATTATACCCTCATGGTTGAACTACATATTATAGACTTACAACAGTCTTGTGGGCCCGATGAAGTGATGTAAAATATTGAATCTAGTATGGGTGGTTTAGAAAATAATTCTAATGATGGAAAGTTGATCGAACATCCCAAATGTCAAAATTGTGGGAAGAAGCATCTTGGGATCTATCTTATGGGAAACCAAAAGTGCTTCAAATGATGAAGAATGGGACATCTGGCTAAAAACTGCAAAATGGATATAATGAATCCTATAAATGTGGAATAAGAATAGAAGGTTCAGATAAAATCACAGTCAGTAGTGTATTTTTACAACATTAAAGATCAAGGGAATTATGAGAATAATTTCCATAAGTCAAGGGTTAATGGAGAAGATCAATAAGAACATCCAAGGAAACAAGAATGTTCTTATCCTATTACTACTACTGAGGTGGATTTAGACAATGATGTGGTTACAATTATTTTAGTTATTCATTCAGGAAATTTATACATAATATTTGATTTTGGTTATATGCATTTATTCATATCATTCAAGTATAGTATGAATATTCAAAAACCATCTAAAAATACAGAGGATAATTTATCTATAAGAATATTTAATGGGTAAATTATTGCAACCAAAGTATATAACTTCTACTTGATTAATTTTCATGGAATGAACCACCCATAAAATCTCATCTAACATCCTTTAGTATAGTTCGACAATATCATGGGACTAGAATGGTTGTCTTTATATTAATCTGACATCAAATATTGGGAAAGTGACCTCACTCATCACATCTCGAAGAATACTCTAATTATTTACATGTATAAGGATGAAGATGAATCTTCTTTAGAATAATTTTTAATGTTTGTATATTATTTCCCAATATGGAAGAATATATTTTTCAAATGATTGTGATAATGGATATGATAATTCTCAATGATATACCCATCATGAGGGATTACACTGATGTATTCCCTGAAGAGATTCATGTCCATCCTTGTGATCGAGAGGTAGAGTTCACAAACGATCTTATTCATGGATCCATTCATATATATGTTCTACATTATAGAATGGCCACCATAGAGATGGAAGAGCTGAATAAGCAGTTACATGAGAATTTAGAGAAGGGTTTTATATTGCTGAGTGCATCGCCATGGGGTGCAGTAGTCCTATATGTTAAAAAGACAGATAAATCAATGAACATCTTCATTGTTTATCACGAACTCTATAAAATCTCTATAAATACCATGTATCCCCTATAACAGAATGATGAATTGTTCAACATAGTTAATGGGTTCAATTATTTGTTTAAGGTAGAACATTGGTCGGGATATCACCAATTAATGGAGAGGAAAGAAGATATTCTCAAGAATACATTTTGAATGATGTATGGACACTATGAGTTCATAGTGATCCTTTTAGAATCACTAATTCTCTAAAAAATTTCATGGGTCTATTGAATAGAGACAATAAAGATTACATCAAATAAAATTTGGTAGTATTTATCTTTAATATTCTAGTATAATCTATGTGCAATAAGGTACATAAAGATAATTTGAATTATGTGATAAATACATTTTTAATGGAGAAACTATATGAAAAGTATAATAACAGTACGTTATGGATGGAGGAAGTATCATTCTGGGGGAATGTTATCACCGGAAAAAGGATATCTGTGAACCCTTCCAATAAAAAGGAAATCAATGAATTTCCTAGTCCACCATCTATATTGGAGAACCATAGAATCCTTGTTATAGCTGAGTATTATGGATTATTTGTGAAGAAATTCTCATTATTTTAAAACCCAATGTCCCAGATGACATGAATGTGATTGTAGTTTTTATGAACTCATGAATGTGGAAAAATCATTCCGGATAAAAAAATGAGGATTATCAAAGTGTTATTACTCACACTCCCAACATTTGAGGAACTCTTTGTGGTGTAATGTGCTACTTCAATGAAAGAATTATGCTATATGCTAATGAAAAAATGATAATTTGATATCCTACACCTCAAGGTATCTGAATATCTATTGGAAAGACTATCCTACACATGATCTGAATTTTGTAGCTCTTATATTTTTATTGAAAATCTAGCATCATTATATATATAGGGAAAATTGTGAGATATAAACAGATCACTAAAGTCTCAAATATATATTCACACAAAAATATCATAATATGTTCCATCAGAGATGGTTACAACTCATCATGGATTATGACTACTCAATCCACTACAATTATTATATGGAAAATATGGTGGCAGACGCTCTAAGTAGAAAAGAAAACACATCTTTATCAATGATGATAATAAAAAAGGATCCAAGCTTCATAGTTTTGTACATGACAGACATGGGAATAATTATGGGAAGAACATCATAAATAATCACTCAATTGTTTTTATCAACCATCCCTCCTCGAGATAATAAACAATTCTAAAATAAATTATGTGAAAATTTAGAAAAGGGTTGATGCTATCAAAAATGTAAAATTCACTATGTTCCAGATTAACGATCAAGGAGTTGAATGATTTGGGTAATGAGTATGTGTACCATCTGAATAAAAGATAAATAATGAGATTTTGAATTATTCGTATAGATCATCATTATCTATTCACTCAGGGTGCACAAATATGTATTGTGATCTCCATCTTAATATTTGGTCTGAGAATATGAAGAAGGAGATTGCTGAATATACATAAAAGTTCCTTGTATGTAAAAAATTGATGGATAAAACATAGATGTCTAAAGGGTTGATGAAACCACTACACAGACCAACATTTTTGTGGAGAATATGGCCATGGAAAATTTCAATGGACTTATAAAGAAATAAAGAGGAAGCAATTCTGTATGGGTTGGTGCAGATCATCTTACAAAGACAAATCACTTTATCGCAAATCAAGAAGACATCTCATTAGATCAACTTGCACAGAAATATTTCAAAATGTTTATAGGGATTAATGGTGTAATACTATCTATTTTATGTAATATAGATCCAAAATTAACTTCCAATAACTAGAAAAGTATCCTACATGCTATAATAACTAAACTGAACATCAGTAAAACCTATCATCCATAAAATAATGTACAGTATGAGAAAACTATTCAGACACTAGAAGACATGTTCAGAGTGTGTTCTATATACTTCATACGAGGGTGGGACCATCATCTTTCACTAGTTGAAATCTCCTACAATAAAATTTTCCACTCCAGCATTTGAATGGAAGAATACGAATCCCTTTATTGGAAAAGGGGGCATAAAACTGTCATGTTTGGATAAAGTCACTGAGATTAAGATTCTTAGACCAAAAATGGTCAATGAAACAATGGACAATTTGAAAAACATTCAGAAACACTTGAAGGAATCCCAAATTCATCAGAAGTGTTAGGAAGATAATCATTTTACAGGACCAAGAGTTCAGCGTTGGAGTCTAGATATTCATCTTTATATCACCAAGGAATAAGGTCGTCATGTTTTGAAAGAAAGGAAAGCTAAGTCCCATGTATGTTGGCCGCTTTCAAGATTCTTGATGAAGTTGGATCTGTGGCCTATCAATCATAACTTCCACCTACCATTTATGAACTAAACAATGTATTCCTTGTATCCCTCTTAATAAATTAGACACAAAATCCTACACATGTACTATCTTTAGTGGTGGTATATTTATGGAATGATATTTCTTATGAGGATCAGACAGTGACGATCTTGGATCGTAGAGATAATGTTCTACGTAAGAAGGCCACCCCACCTGGTCAATGTACTATGGTTGAACTGTCTATATGAAGAGGTAACATGGGAACTGGAGGAGGACATGAATGAAAAGTACCTTCATCTTTTTACTTCATAGAATGTTAAGCCAATTTTCTGGGGTGGAATTTTAAAAGGTGGTAATAATGTAACAACCAAATGTTATATATATAGAAATACCCTTCTTATAATTTTGTCATAAAATCACTCAAAATCACAATATAATGAACTACAAAGTACTATGTGTCCTTTAAACATATTATGATCACTTCTCTGATGTGAAAATCTAAAATACACGATTGTGATCTATAAGATGTTTGGAGTTTGATAAGACAAACATATTTTTTGGTGAATAGTAACTGACCCATATGAAAAGTATTGTTACCCTAGGGAATAGTAATATTGACCTTATGAACAGTAAATCATCGAAGTAAATTATAACCTTAACAATGAATGTATAAATAAAATTTATCCTTCTAATAAGTGACAATATGATAGTGTTGCTATTTTTTAAGTCGTCTATATTTATTTATAAATACATAAGAAATTTAATACAAAAATTTAAAATGTATTTTCACAGCATGTGTTCATAAATTATTGTTTTTATATCTTACTATTATAGCATAATTTTAGGAGAACATCGTAAATTATTCAAAGTATTATAAAATCACATATAATTTTAAAATATGTATTTTATCATGTAATTGATGATTTTTTTAAAAAATAATTTTCTTATATATAGAAATTTATTTTCATAAAATAAAGTTAATTTATAGATTCTATACATAAATAAATTTTGTGGGTGATTATTTGGGATTTTACTGAAATACATGAATATTTGATGAATAATAATGTATCATAATTTTGGATAAGTGTTAAAAATTGATTTTCTATATTATGAATGAGTCATGGATGATGTAATTGGAATTTTGTTCAAACACACATGAACTTATTAATATTTTTGTTCATGGAATAACCACTATTTATTGTATTATAAAAAATAATAATATAATGGCTAAAATATTAAGAAACCACTCCTCCCTTCCACTATTAAAACCACCCACAAGAACCTCTTCACATAACTCTTATAAAGTGTTATTTCATGTCTTAATTAAATTAATTATAACCCCAATCACATCCCCATTTTAAAATATCTATTTTTATCCTCAAAATACCAAATCCACTTCCCTTAAGTGGATTTCAAGGAAGATTAAATCAATAGGTTAATTCCTCTTCTCAATTGTTTTACTTTTCTTTCATGTTACTTTTTTGTCTTTTATATATTTACATATAATCATCCCTTTTTTGAAAACAACATTAATTTATATTTATTCGAAATTTTCTATGATAAAGGAATATGTTAATATCATCTCACAATTTCCCTTCAATTTTATTATAGGTAAAAACACCATTAGAGATGTGTTTATTTACCACATTCATGGATGATGAGTTTTGAATTAATATTTTCATTATCAATTATGTAGAATAAATCATTATTATGGTTTAAAAAAACAAAAAAAATATGTATTATGTTTCATCTAGGGTTCAAGAATGTATTTACACCTAGTTCTGATTTGTAAAACAAATGTGTTTGTTGTTATCAACAACTGCTAATTAACCCAAAATGTCAACAATATTGTTTTATATAACGATTCATATTCACACTAAGTAAACAAATGAAATTTACAACCATGAAACAATTTGAATATTAAATAATAAATTATAAATCCAATTGTAGATAACCATCCTAATTTTACGTGATTATCTATAAAGGTATTTATGTATACCGATCTTGAGAAAAAAATACACTCGAGCAATGAAATTGAACCTCATAACCAATAAAAATTTATTTATGAACACAAAAAGTATATTATAAATAAAAAAAATGAAAAATAGGTTATGTATGAATTAATTAGTTAATCTAAATTTATTATTCAGGTCATTAATATCATGTGTAGAACACCATCAGACTGAAGGTAATGGATTCTACCTGAACATCCATTATTCTTTCGAGTTATTCTGAGTCTCATTTTACTTAAATGTAATCCTATATTAAATTTATTTAAATAATATAATAGTTTATTTTATGTAAAATCTCATATATCAATATGCATTAATCATTATCTTTTAGGGATATACATGCTTTTAATTTCATCCCTCCTTGATACATCCTGATAAGAAAACATGTTATAATAGAACATCCCAAATTCTTACATAATTTCACGTAAAATCTATCATATGTTTGAAGAAATAATTATTTTTATATAATTGTTATTTTTATTATTAAAACCAATTTTGTTAAATTGTTGTTCTATGTTAATGATTATTCAAGTTTTTATTTAAATTTTCTTTAGTATTTTCTTTTAAAATTCACTAAAATGTTTTAATGAAAAACTTTATTAAGTACTCTTCTTATGTGTTGTCACATATGTTTGAAATAACTTACCATGATATATAAAAATTTTACCATCTCAATTCCCATGTATGAATTGATTACTTTCATTCATGGATAAATTTAGTTTATTCTTATCTATTATGCTTTATGACATGATTATGATACCATTTCATTCCATGGTTAACCTTATGTTTATGTATGTTTGATTATGTATGATTTTTTATGTTGAAAGCATATTAATAAACATATTATAATGGGTGACCCCATATAGTGCACCAATTCATTGGGTAATGTTGAGTCTCATGAGACATTATGTGAAACAGACTTGGCAATTAGCCTTGAATTGTGATACCATGTGCAACTATTATAGTGGTTGACCTTATATTGTGCTCTTCTATGTAAAACCAACCTTGAATTTTGATAAATTAAAGTATTAGGTTTAATACACATTACTATGATTCCATGTTTATATGATCCCATGTTATACATGTTATGGTTCTATATGTTCAATTATGATTTATGCATATTTATATCATTATGTCACGCTTCGTAACACATATACTAAAGCTTTATTCTTATACCAAATCCCTTATTATCCATTTATCTATTCCCTTATTTATTGTTATCCCTATGGTATCCTATAAATATGTATGATCACAATAGAATTTAGGAGCTCATTATAGAGATTAAATAAAATGTTGTTTGTATGATGCTTGATTTTGTAACTTATATTTCAAGTCACTAGAATGTACGGTCATTTGCTTGTAATTTGATGTATAATTATGATAAAAATAACATAAATATATATTTAAAATGATACGGTAACTATAAAATATTTATCCTTCTATTTTGATATATAATCGATCAAAATAAAATTTTTATACCCAAAATCAAGTTTTTCAAAATAAAAATTTTCCACTATTCCACCATAAAATACAAAATATTTTTGACATTTTAGAACCTTTCCAAAGAATATTCTATATGTTGAATCAGGTTATATGAAATACACACAATAGGGGTGAATTGTTTCTTTAAAAACCTCTTCAAGAAATTTTAATTACAATCAATTCTATCTTTATATCATTATCAGATTGTTTATACTGTAGAAATAAATATATATCATGACACAAAGAGTAATTGTGGTTTGGGGCACAATGTTCCTATAGTTTACTCTACCAATGCTCTTATCCATTGTCTTGGTAATTTTCACTAGTCTGTTTTCCTTTCACAATACCACCCACTACTATGTGTTTCAAGATGACATCTTTACAATAAAAGGCTAAAACATAGCCTTATGGTTCTAAACACAGAACCAGTCAAAATATCTTAGTACGAGAAGTTGGTACTCAAAATTAAAGTCTATTTATTTTAAAATACTTTATAGTTTTTCTTCATAGTTTTAGTAGTACGCAAATGACAATATATGGATCATCATCTTCAAAAATAATGTTCTTCAATTAAGAGAAGTTCTGGATCGATACAGTTGTAATTTGATCTTTAAATGAATTCAGAAACATATCAGTAGTAGAATCACAATTGACCTTCAATATAGAATAGTTAAACCTTCAAAGTTTTTCTTTCTAATATAAAACAGAATCTGGTCATTGTTTGTAATTCCATATCTATAAAAGATCTATTTAAAGAATTCATGTATCTATATTTTTGTGAAACTTGAATATCTCTATATTTTAATCATTAAATAGATGTGAATTAAATAGATATATCTTTTCTTATATATTCTAAAAATTAAAATTCAAATAATATATAGAATAAGAACGAGTGACTTATTCATAAATTCAGATCCACAAAAGTCTTTGGATAGATCGCAATATTCAAATGCTTGAATAACAGAGCAGTCATAACTTCCCTTAATAACTGGCAAGAAATAATCCTACTAAATCGTTACATGGAAGCATATATAAATGGATTTAAATTTGTCAAATATATGATTTAAAATTATTCTTTGCAACGATCTCGAAATCGGCCTGCTATTTTTCAAATGACCGGTGTATGATAATGTTACAAATTCAAATCTCCAACCTTTGATGTAGTCAAACATAGGGTTCTAAATAAAATGTTGATTACAAATGTAAGGTTGATGATCCATAAAATTGTCATCAACATTAAAATATATGGTATATGATCCATACTGCTCATTTCTTCAGAATATATGGTATATGATCTACACAATTTAATAAAACATAAGGTTTCATTACAAAATCAGTGTTGATGATCCATACATTTGTGAAGAAAACATAAGGTTCCAAACTTATGTAGGGTTCTTCATCTATACATTTATCGTATATATAATGTATGGTTCCATCCAAACATACTTTTATTTTATGATACACATCTATCAACGTAAGGTTGATTAACCATAATTTTCAAAAATACCGTAAAATAAACATTGGATATAATCCTTATGCTACACTCTCTATTGTATGGTATGACCACTGTTTTCTGGACATGCTGAATTGCTTTAGAAACACAATGAAATTTTTTTCACACAAATCCTATGATTTAATATTATTCCAAAATTGGGTATATAAAAAATATTAATTTCATGGAATATATATAAATTAAAATCATTGGAATAAATAATAAGGTTATTTTTTAGCATCAAAATCATCATAATATTATAGAGTATTGTTGAAACAATACATTTTAAAAAATATTCATCTTTTTTGTAATCATATAACCCTTAAGATGATTTACAAGTAATTTATAAATTTTCAATGATAAAAACAGTATTTTATTTTTACTTCCTAATAACACATTGAAAATATAAAATATCAGTTTATCCAAATATCTATCCAAAGGTTCTCAATTTAAAAATTTCTCCCTCAAAAGCCTATTTAAAAACAAATTTATCTTCCTTTTAAAAAAGATTGTGTTTATACAAATTTCTCCTCCTTTTTTGATATAAAAAATAATGATAGAATAAAGGATATAAAACATTTAATGTAGCATTAAACATGTAAGAAAATGTAATGATAAACTGTTTACCAATAAAGAAATATGGATTTTTAGGCAGTCTAACATAGAAATCAAAAAAGTAAAAACCCATCATATATGATAAAAATGAATTTTCACTGATAAAACAATATAAAAGTACATTAATGAGCATGAATTATTGTTGTTGGGATAATGTTTTAAAAAAATATAGTTCACCAATTATGAACAACATTATTTAACTCTTCCAATTGTAACCTTAATCTCTTCATAATACCATCTCCCAGCTGAAGTTTTTTATCGCTTCCTTCCTAGCTCAAATGAAGATCTTCAATTAGGATCAACTCTGAATGAAGAATTAAATATTTATTCCTTCTCCATAAACTGATTTAGCTTCTCATTGAATTTTTTCCATAAAAATGGAATATTTGGTTCATCTGAGGTATGATGCTCAATAAGAAAATTTTAATTGTCCAACAGAACAAGACAAGGAGTGTTATTATAATATAAATCTTGTAACCTATCATTCATGTTGCTCATTACAGTTGAAATGGATTGAAATATCTTGATCAACTTTGGTGAAGTACCTGATTTAATTTCTTGACATTGTGTGATAGTTGCAAATGGTTTCTCAATAAAACTATTCAGTTATGCCAATTCATATTTCAAAAAAAATTATATTTTAATTTGGACACTTTTTCCATCAATTATTTCTTAAAAACATCATCATATTTATTTGAAACAGTACCATCATTCAGATTTTAAAAGCTCTATCTCTCTTTCTCTAGTTCTCTTCATAAATTATCATTATATACTTGAAATTTGTTAAATTTTATGAATCTCTCCTCAACATGATCAGACATAGATTTCGAGGCACCCTTTTCATGATGAAAAACTTGATCTAACATGATTGGTGGTAAAGATTGAACATCTGGGCTCTCTTTTTCAACCTTATCCTCTTGTTGTTCAACTGGGTTTTCTCTTGAAATCTCTACTGAGAATGAATCATTAAGAACTTATCTATGAGTTTCAGAGATATTTTATTGAACAGGTTTTCCTTTATACACAACTTCTAAAGGCTAGTTCTCTTCCAATTCAATTTCATCTTTAATGTATTCTTTAATATATATATTTTCAATTATTGTGGAATCTGACATTGATTCACTAGTTTAGTCTGAGTATTTTCAATTTGTAAAGTGTCAATAGGTTTCACATATTCAGCTATAATTTATATTCTTTGAGATGTATCAATTTAAGGTACCTCTTACGTTCTTTTCTCTACCTCATCATGAGGAAAAACATCCAACTCTATTTTAGAAGCATCATACTCATGTCTTTATTCTTGAACAAATTATCTCCCAAATTTATAACTTGAAACATCAATTCTCGTATTAATTTTCTCTAGAAAAGGTTATCCACTAGTTTGAGCTTCTATATGCCTAGATGTTTTATGTAATACTTTACATTCTTTATCCTCATGTGAATCTTCTATTACAAATCTATGTATCCTTTCTTTCATTGATACTTCCCCTATTTTGGATTCATCCATTTCTTATTTTGATATTGTAGGTCACTCCTATAAAAGAGACACATGATCCACCTCAGCTCCAAAAGGCATGATTTTACCTTTTACAATGCTCCATAAAAATATGATCTTTCTTAGAGTTCTGAAATTTGACATGTAACAGTGGTGTTATATGACACTTGCATCAATCAGCCTCATCATATCTTTCATAAACAATAACTTTGATATAAACCTTCCATAAGGATAAAAATTCATTCGATCCTCCAGCTAACAGTGATAAATCAAATATCTATTCAAATATCATTGAAAATTTATCTATATGTCACTTAATAATAGAAACATAATATATATATTAGATAAATGAATCATTTCCATATCATACATCATTGGGGGTATATCGGTTTTAATAAATTTAACCAAAATATTCAAATCAATTTTAAAATCTTTTACCAACATTTTCATGATGTTATTAGAACCAAACATAAAAGACATGATATCAACATATTTGTGGTTTTTATCACCGATTTACTTCAGATCAAAATGAAAAAAATGCCTCATGGGGGTAGATCAATATCCTTTCAATTTCAACAGAGGAGATTGAAAAATCCATGTCTTTATTTTTCACAATAATTGAATCATCTATATCTCCCATACTAAATAGAATAGTTTAATATAAAATTCTAAACACAACATTATACAAACATTAAGTATAGTTATTACTAAATTTTGTTTCAATATCTTGAATGGATAACACTTGATTCAGTATTATATTTGTCTGATACAACCATTCCATATCGATGACTTTTCCCTGATTGATTTTCCGTCCAGTGGATCGATGACGCTTCGCATCGCTAGGCTTTTCTTCTTCAAGTCAATATGTTATTACAATTTCTATAAAAAAGATATGAAGGTTTGTGGTTATACATATTTGAAGGTTTGGTCAATGGAAGATGAAAATATTTAAGAGTTTTTTTATTTTGAAATGTTTTGAGAAAATTAGCAAGATTAGAATTCATATAGGGGTCTAAGCGAGCCCTGATTCTCAAGTCGTTACATACATAATAATCATTACAGAATTTAAAATAAATTAAACCATATGCATCATATTTAAAATTTATTATAGAATAAATAAAAGTTCCACTTATTTAAATTATATGTAACTAAATTATTTTAAATAGTGAAAATAAAAAATATAAAATAACATGATCAGATAAAATTATGATATAAATTATATATAATATATTTAAAATAAGATATGTTAAAAAAATTTATTTAAAATTAAATAAACCTAACTCACCCTTAATAAAATAAAAACTTGTCATGGGAAGCGGTTTAGTGGAAATATAAACTAATTATAATTAAGTACTTAAAAATTCATAAAATACAACATTCCTAAGAATATGATCTATTAGAAAATGATGTCTAATATAAATATGCTTAGTTATAGTATGAATTATTGGATTTTTTTGAATTATATATAGCACTAGTATTATCACATATAATAGGTGTATTATTAAAATTTAATCTAAATCCCATTACAGTGTTTTTCATCAACAAAATTTGTGCACAACAACTGCCTACAGATACATATTCTTCCTTGGTTGTTGACAAGGAAAATGAGTGTTACTTCTTATTAGACCATGAAAATAATGATTTTCTTAAAAATGATAGATTCCTAAGGTGGTTTATCTATCTAATCTAAAATAACAAATATCAGCATTTGAATATGAAATTAAATTAAAATATGTTGTTTTTTTAGAAAGATGATATTGAAAAATAGTTCCATTTAAATATCTAAAATTTCTTTTGAATGTAATAGTATGAGATTCCTTAGGATTTTATTGAAATAATTCACAAATACATATTCAGTAAATAATATCTATTCTACTAAAAAAAGATATAATAATCTACCAATCATACCTCAGTATAACATGTTATCTACTGGTTTTCTAGTTTTATCAAAATCATGTTTTATTTTGGTACACATAGGAGTTGTATATTTCTTTATGTTTTCAAGTCAAATTTTTTTGGTAAATCAGTAATATATATTATTTAAATCAAAATATGCCCACAATATTTTTGATAGATTTGAATTTTTTTAAAAAAATTAGTTATCCCATCATACTCATTTCCAATTCTTTTTCATTAAACTTGAAAAATCATGACACAATTTTTTTATTTGTTGATACAAATATTATATCATCAATATAAATTCTAACTAGTAAAATATTATAATTTATAGATTTTATTAATAGTTTTTGATTTTCCATACCAACATTAAAACCATTTTTTAAAATAAAAGAATTTAATTTTTCATACCAAGCTCAATGTGATTATTTAAGGCCATAAAGAGCATTAGTAAGTTTAAAAACAAAATTTGGTTTTTCGGAATTTTTAAATCCAAGAGATTTCTCTACACAAACTTCCTCTATTAAATAACCATTCAAATTTCCTAACATGGCATCCATCTGAAATAATTTAAAAATCATATGAGATGCATATGCCAAACAGATTATAATAGCTCATAATCTAGCTATATCGGAAAATGTCTCATAATTATATATAACTTATTCCTGATTATAACCTAAGTATACTAGTCTTTCTTTATTTCTAGTTATGATCCCTTGATCATCTTTTTGTTTCTAAAGACCCATTTAGTTTCATTAGGAGGATATTTATTTGTGTTTTAATTAATTTCCAAACATCATCTATTTAGAATTGATTTATTTCTTATTTCTTTTATATCATCCTAAATTCATCATATATGGCTTCTTCTTTTGACGTAGTTCGTATTTGGGAAAGAATGGAAAAAATCTACACTAGATTTCTTATGTTTCTTATAGTTTTTTTGTCTAGGTATCCTAAAACAGTTTTAAATCGGTGATTATTTAGAGTTCATGACTATCTAGGTAAAACACTATTTGGTTCATTAGTGTCACATTCTTCTGAACTGGACTGAAATTTGTTTATATGATTTTCAAAATAAATTTTTCGGATCTCAAGTCTCAAGTAATCATTAGATATAGATTCATCAATTTGACCATTCTTTCTATCAAAATGGTTAGATTCATCAAATATCACATGAACTGATTCATCAATAATCATTGATTTTTTATTAAAGACACTATAATATTAGAAAGTAGTAGAATATCTTAAGAAAATTACTTTTTCAGATATTTTATCAAATTTACAAGGATTTTCCTTGGTGTTCAAATTGTACACATTGAATCCAAAAACTACAAAGTATTTTAATTTAGATTGTCTATTATTCCCGAGTTCATAGAGTTTATATTTGAAAATTGGTCTAATTAAATCTAAATTCATTATATAAGAGGTTGTGCTTACAGCTTCAGCCTAAAAATAGGTAGGAATATTTATTCATTTAGCATAGTCTTAGCTATTTTTGGAATTTTTCTATTTATTAATTGAACAATTACATTATTTTGACGTGTTCTTGGTGAAGAGATGGTGTGTTTAAAACATAAATTTTAGAAAAAGGAATTGTATTCCTATGTCTCAAATTCTCTACCATGATCACTTCGTAATGAAATTATTTTAAAATCCTTTTTATTTTTAACAGCTTTGCAAAAACATTCAAATATAATAAAAGATTCATTTTTATATTTTAGAAAATATATTCAAATATTTCTAGAATAGTCATTAAATAAAAAATATACATATTATTTACCATCTATAGATGCTACTCTTGATGGTCTAAAAATATCCACATGGATAAGTTCTAAAGGTTAAATGTAAAATTTTTGTTAATTGATATGATGAAATATTTGGGTCTTCGGCCAAGTTGACATTAATCATAGAATCTTCACTATCTAATTTAAGACTATGTACATCAGAAACAAATTGTTTCATAGACAACTTCTGTAACTCATAAACATTGATATGTCTATGTCTTCTATCCCAAATCCAAGATTCATTTATTTTAGCAGGTAAACTATTTAATTTTTGTTTATATGAGGAATTTATGTCCATGGTATAAACATTTTATGTTCTGGGTCCTCTAAATTTAAAAAATTTATCTTTAAAAACTAAAAAACAGTTGTTAAGAAATCAAAAAAATAACTACCATCACAATGTTAAGAAATAATTATCATGTTATGTTTAAATGATTGTATATAATTTACATTATTGATTGAGACAACTTTTGGATCTCTAATAGTTCCAATACAAATAATTTCTCTATTGGAATTTTCACCAAAGGTGAAAAATCCACAATCCTTTTGAGTAAATGTTTTAATGTTCAATGAGTTTACACTCATATTCAGGGATCAACCATTATTCATGTACCATATTTATTTTATATATCTCTGACCTACTTCCAAAAAAGGAATTTAAACAATGGTTTGTTTTAGTACCCATATTCTATTGGGTTTAGCTGTGTTGTCATGCAGAGATCTGACAATCCAGATTTTCATTATTTTTATATAGACATTTGAGTCAAATAAACTGTTTGAAATAAAGGACTTTTTAGTTCCTAAAATTTGGGGATTTCATAAAGAAATTTTTTTTATTGTATGACCTTTTAGACCATAGTAGTTTCAAATTACACCTTTTGTATTTGGAACAAAGTAGTTTCTGTAGATTTTAGCATTCTCACCTTTACTACATATTCCATTTTTTCTTTATTAATCACATTCATACCTTGAATTTCATTTAAAGTATTTTTCTCATTTTTGTAACGGAGAGTTGCACTTTTGTAGGTTTCTTCTTTATCTGGCAGGGTTTTGTTCATAGTTTCATGATCTACACTATTTCTGTTAGAGAAGTTATATTTCTAAATTAATTCAGGATGTTGTTTTAGAGAAGTGTTCATTGCTACTAAAATTATATTTAGAATATTTTTTAGTGATTTATTCTTCTTAAATATGAAATCATATTTTTCTTCATTCATAATACAGTAGGCTGCAAGTTTGTCATTTGAGAAGCTAGGTTAAGAATTAGAATAGGAAGAGTAATAAGATTTTACCTCATTTCCTTCAACCATGAAGCACATGTTTTCTTTTTTATTTGATACATCTTTTCTGAGTCAGAATTTTATGAGCTTCTTGAGTCTTCATAAACATTCCATCTACATTTCATTACTCTTTTACCTTTCTCTAAATATTAATTATTTTTGAAAAACTGAATTCTCATTTCTCCTTATACTAGAGGATAGTTAGGTCTTATGTGACCCATTTTCTTGCCTTTATATAATCTAAATACCTTTTTATCTTTCTTTTCATTCTTGAAGGATTTTTAGAATCCTTTCTACGTCTTATAAAATTTGATGATTATTTTTGGCCATCCATGCTAGTTTGATTTCTAAATCAGATGAGTCAGAAATTTCGTCATTTTGGATATCTAGTTTCATCATTTGACTCTTCTTATAAAATATATCTTTAAAATAATTATTATCTATTTTTATCAAGACATTATACTCATTAGATTCATCTTCCATCTCATATTCATACATCATCATAGTTCCTATCAATTCTATCATAAATAAATTTTTAATAGGTGGTGATTTATTAATAGCTGTTGATATCACATTCCATATGGTTGGTAGTACTCTCGGTGCATTCAAAGCTTAACATGATTGGTTGATAAGATCTCCCTAGGATGTATGATTTTTTAGTATCTCAGTGAGCCTACCATTCATTTGATAGATTTGTTCTCCATTAAGTATTATAAATGGATCAAATTTTAACTTTGTTGTAGCCTACGTCATTTTTTTTACATTGTCATTTACTTCATAAGAAACTAAAGTTGTCTCCCACATCTCATAAGTAGCCAGGCATTAAGATACTTGATTACATTCATCTTGTCCATGAACACATTTTTTAGAATTCAATGTTTTTTAGTTTATGTCATACTCTACTTCTGTAGATGCAGTCCATGTTTCTGGTTTCTCAAGAATTTTATAAGGAGTAAGAATTTTTATTATAGACTCATGTATCCAATGTTCTTCAGGTAGATGACCATCCTCTATTACCAACATCAATAGTTTTTACCATTGAGGTACATATCTCAAACCATTGACATTCTCTCTCATGTATCATCCATTAGGATCTCTATATAATCCATTACATTCATATTTCAATAGATTTAACAAAATACAAAACATCAATACCAATTTTTGGATCGAGTTATAAAAATAGACAGAACAAGTGGGTGAATTGTGTCATTAAAAATATATTTCAGTAATATTGTTGAAAATCAATTTTTTCCATTTATCTTTATTAGATTATATATACAGCAGAAATAAATAGACATTTAGATGCAAATATTTATAGTAGTTCGGGGAACAAATATCCCCTAGTCCACTCCACCAACGCTCTTCTCCATGATCTATGTGATTTTCACTAGTCGGTCCTCTTTTTACAAGACCATACGCAACTGAGTGCAGGTAGTTTACATGTTTACAATATAGGTCCAATATAGAACCTTTAATTCTAAACACAGAACCATCCAAAATTGATCAGTATGAGAGGCTGATACTCAATTTAAAACAGTATTTGATTTAAAATTCTTTCAAGCTGTTCTTCGTAGTTGCATTAGTAAACATTTCACTATATATGTATCATCATCTTTAGAAATAATGTACGTCATGTAAGAGTATGTCTGACTCTATCTGATTGTAATTTCATCTTGAAATGAAATTAGTAACATATCAATAATAGACTTATAATTTATCTTTAATGTAGAATAGTTAAATATTCCACATTTATCTTTCTGATATAGAACAGAATATATTCGTTCTTTATAGCAGCATATCAGTAAGAGATCTTTTTAAATAATCAATATATCTTTATTTTTGTGATACTCAAATATCTCTATATATGAATAGTTTAATCACCGTGAATTCAAGAGATATCATTTTTCTTCTCTTTTCTATATATTTGGATACAAAGAGCATATAGAATAAGTACGAGTGCCTTATTAATAAATTCAAATCCAAAAAAGACTCATGATAGATCGTGATATTCAAATGTTTTAATAACATAGCATTATTAACATCCCTTAATAATCATCATGAATTCCAAAAATTAAATTTATCATTTGAATAATATATAACTGGCTTTAAATCATTCGAAGATGCACTTTAATATCGAGATTTGAATTGAGCTGAAAATCATCCTGATATTCACCAAAATACTATTGTATGATAAAGTCACAAATTCAAATCTCCAATGATTGAAGAAGATAATCATAGGGTTCAAAATATAAAGGTTATGATCCATACTTTTTGTAATCAACCTTCAAATGTATGTTATATAACCCATACATTTATTTGCATCAGAACGTAAGGAATATGATCCATACATTTTGATAAAACATATGGTTTTCTTACAAAAGTATGGTTGATGATCCATACTTTTGTGAAGAAAACGTAAGGTTCTATACTTTCATAGGGTTCTTCATGCATACTTTTATAATATAACATTATTAAGGTCCCTTCCAAATGTATGTTTCTTTTACCCTAATATTCTATAAACATAAGTTTTATTAACCATACATTTCTTAACCCCTATAAAATAAATATATGTTATAATCCATAGGATATTCCGTCAAGCGTATGATATGAACAGTGTTTTTAGAACACGCTTAATCGATTTCTGAACACCTTGAAAAATATTTTAGGCGAATAATGTGCTATATTATTATTCCAAAATTAGGCATATAATGAATATAAATCATCTGGAATATACTTAAAATAAAATAATTATAATAACAAATAAATGTATTTGTGAGCATCAAAAATATAATAAAAATATAAAGTATTGTTAAAACAATACATACTCAAAACTAAATAAAAGGTATAGTTACCTCACATATTATACATTGATATGAAGATTTATAATGAAAAAATGTTCTTAAAATATGACTCCTTTTACCTTCTACAAAAATTAAATTTTATATTCTTATAAAAAACATCCAGCATTTGAGTTTGAATCCATGTTCAACAAAAATACATATATTTCCTTTACCAAATCCATATGCGTAAGATCCCAATAGTTCATTTATGTGTACACCTCTTTCAATTATGGTAAAAAATTCATTTAATGGATAATATTGTGATTCTTATGTGTCTGAGATATTTTGGGGGTGTCAGGGGGTACAAGACAAGAATGTTGGACAAAATAGGGAAAAAAGTGTATAGTGCACAATTGGTGCATTATTAGTGAAAACTATATGCTTGGCCTAGGGAAGATGTGTGTTCATGTGTTATCTCAGATATAGGTGGGAACAAAGGCTTCATATGATTTTCCAAACTATATGGTTTCTCTAAGAGATTGTGCATCTTAGCCTATCGTAGAATGAGGGTGTAACACAGTTGGCACACGGTTTGGACAATAATGTGGTAAAAATAAGAGGGAATTAAAATTTTATAAACTCCATTTTACCGTCATGATATTATTTATTTAGCCACTAACATTCTCCCCCATTCAGCTAGTTATATCAAGGGTGATGAACCGGCAACCCCCTCTGTCCCCATGGGTTATTCTCCCTTGATTATTGGACATTTGTAGTGCAATTTTATGTGAATAAAATCTCTGGGTATGTCTCCAACTATGTTTCAATCTATTTATTTGATGATACAGAGTGTATGGTATCATCTCCTATGAATCCCAAAAACCATCTTTCTCTATCAGATTGTATTACATGGAATTGAAAATTGTTTGAGTTCAAATAAACATCCATGTTTAAGAAAACGTTTTTCTATGATCAAGAGGTAGGTGGTCTTAAATATTTATACCATAGTCTCATTGTAATATATGTGTATTTGGATGTGGAAATAAAATTAATTATTTTGTTTTAATGTAACTTACTATGGATACAGATTTGGGACATAAATCGATGAGTGAGACCCTATACAGACTCCATTAGGTTCATTGATGTTGTGAGACAAATTCAAAGTCCACTCATGGCATATGTGAAACCCCTGAAAATGGTAAAGCGAGTTAGTAAACAATTAGATAGGGTAATTATCGAAATAAATTTTTAATGAATTATATTTGGGGCAGGTGTGTTTGGCTAATAGAATATCCTGGATGATCAATTAATAGTTATATAATGCCCCAGTGTGTTTTTAAATGTTTTAAATGATGCCTTTTGTGTGTTAACCTGGTCATGGTTTTCAACAAAGGAATTGATGTTTTTGAAATTATGTAATGTTTTGAAACCCGGTTTTGAAATCAAATGATTTGAAAAATGGGTTCATATGAATGGATTTCAAATGATGATTTGATATGAAATTATGTCCCCCTTTCTTCTAAAATGATATTTGATTATTTTTAATGTCTAGAAATGGAAATGAAATCCATGGGTTATGTTTTATTTATTTAAATAATATGAATCCTATTTTTTTGAAGAGTGGATTCAATATTATTTCAAATGATCATTTTGAATTTTGTTTTATTCTATGAGGTATTTTTAATAGTATATTGGGACCATAGTAAATGAAATTACATGTGGGTAAGTGATATATAACCCATAATTATTATGTTGTTATTTTAACATGGTTATGAAATTAATTTAATGATGTATCTTTTTAGTTGATGACATATCATAAGGGGGTGTTTGGCGTAATGGTATATGTGATAATGGATATTTCATTATAATAGGGATATATATAATAAATTATGATAGTAGTATATAAATGTGTTATTCTTAAAGAAGCATGTTCACATGTATTGGCATTAGGTTGGTGTATTGACATGATGTTTTACAACCATAGGTCTTTTTAGACAGAGGATCAACACCTCTCCCTAATAACTCATGGGTTTGGGAGTACGACTGAGGCTCTACTCCCCTAAAGAATTTATTCGATGAGAACAATTGGATTGAGGATCCAAGGTAATTGTTATATGAGTTATGGATGGGATTTTGGTCTAAGGATTTATTCCTCCGTGTGTATATACATAGTTTGGTTTTGTATATTGAACATATTCTCCATGCTACGGAAACACTTTATCATGGATCAATTATCAGATTGGGGATCTAGACTATGTTGATGAGTTGTAATTTTTTGATGATGGTCTGAGTGAAAGTATGTGTCCCCTTAAGCTATTAAATAAACCACATTATGATTAGAGTTAGTATTAATTGAGTGGATAATGTTATGAAACATCGTGAATAAAAAGGGTTTTAATGATTGTTAAATACAAAAAATATTTTCTTATGTCCTATTTAATTTTATAATATTTTAATATATAAAAAAAACTTCTGTATATATTGTCTATTTCTTTAGGCACTGTTAGTGGTGGCCTATTGAGTTTTACTCACACTATTAGTAGGGCGCCACAATACTTGGGTACTTGGAAGTATTAAACATGTCTTCCAATATAGGTTCAAGATAGGGACCTAGTGGTTGGTCGAACACGAGATGATGAGTTGGAGCAAGGAAGGTCTCGATCAGGTTGGGAATCAAATCCATGTTTGGGGACCCATAATAGTTTCAGATTATAATTTTTTTAATGACTCTATGACATGTATAGTATTCATGTAATTTTTTCACTAGTTAATCCTTATATTGTGTTGAAATTTATTTCAGGATTACCATTTATTTTATTCCTTCTTTTAATTGTATTTATTTATATTATTTATTTTGTGGAATTGACAATGTAATCAGGTATAGCCTCACCAATGTTTCTCCATTGGTCTGTACTACTAGTTGGTAGCCTATGGAATTTGGGGAGGTGTAACAAAGGTCATGTGATCACACGACACTGGAAACTAGATATAGTGTCCATGATTAAAATGGGTATTAAGAATTGTTAAAAGTGAACATATTTCTTTGTTTCATTTTTTATTTTATTTTATTTGAATTTCTAGCATACACAGTTTTATAGAAACTCTACAACATTATACATCATTGGTGGTGGCCTACTGAGCTGTACTGACACCTTTCTCGAGCCTTCATGGCACTTGGGTACCCAAGGAGTTGCAACTTTTTTTCTGATAAGGTTCTGGATATGAACACAGTGGTTGGGAGTTCATGGGATGATGGGTTGCATCATAGGGGGTTAGGATCAGGTTGGAAATTGAACATGTGATCATGGACTTTTGTATTTTTTGGTTTCTATATTTTATTTGTATGACAATCTGACATGTAGAGGATACATATTATTATTGTACGAATTCTTGTTTCTATCAGTTGAATTTTATCGCATGTTGTACATTTAATTGTTCATAATGGTAATTATATCTATTTATATTATTTCGTTAATGGACATACTCTAATAAGAGGATATTATCTCCACAAAATCTCTTCTTTGACAAGTGTTTCTAGTTGGAATCCTACTTTATATAGGGACGCACGTCATATGTCATGTTACTATCCATATAAGGGCATCAGATATAGTGGCCACCAATTTTGGGATGTTACAAAGTGGTATTAGAAGCATGTATTTTGTCTTACTATTTGAAGGTTTATTTAAGGAAAATGGGATCTTATCAAGACAAGTTAATGAGATTTTTTTAGGTGTGTACTTCCCCACAGATGATTTAAAAACCATGATACTAGGGGTGGGAATTTTTGTTGTTTTTTCTTTTACAGTTGGTATATACTTCCACCAAGATTGGCACACTTAGATGTGATGTTATATCTTTATTAGGTATTATCTCATGGAATGGTCTGTCTAGAGAGTGCGAATTAGTTCATTCATCATAGTAGGGACATTATAGACATAGTTCATCAGTATGTTTCCTATCATTAGTAGTTCTTCTGGTTTAATATTTTATTATTCTATTATTTATTTGTAGTTATACCTATTTATATTTCCATGAATTTAATTTAATCATGGCTGTTTTGAAAATAAATTTTATAGAAGAATGATTTTTTCAAATATTAAATTCAGAAAAAGTTTTTTTGATAAGTAATTTATCGGCTTTTGAAATATAATTTTTTGAAATGTGACACCTTTTTTAAAAATAGTAATGTTTTACTAAAAAGGGATGTTAGAATGGGATGGATTTTTTAGAGACATTATTGGTGCGTAAACATTGTGTTGAATTTTTACCCTACCTATGGGTGGCTTGGGTAATGATATTTTCTTAGATTCGAGACCTCAGGTTATGTGATGTGAGACCTTGATGGTTTGGATATTTTAGTGAAAGTTATGTTGCATGCTGTCTCATTGGTTAGGTTGTGACCATTACGTTTGGAAATGACGTATGATAATGTAGATGAGATGAACCATGTGGGTTGAGACAATATGAGTAGTGGTTTAGACCCCAAGAGTGTGTTTTTCCCTTTTTATGCCAATATAAGTGTGTGGTATTTTTAGTGTATGCCATAGAGTTAATGTTTTCATGGTACATTAGGTATAAAATGTTTGCATTAGGGGACGGATTACTGCTCATGATAGGTGTGCTAATTGAAGTTTGAAATGTATAGCTTAAAGGGAGAGCTATTGGCCTTTTTCATATTTGATCGATTTATGAAGAGTTTTAATATTTGACCCTTAATGTGACAAAAAAGAGTGTCCATCCAAGTTGTGAGTGCCTATAAGTGAATAAGGCACCGATGTGAATTTGGAACAATTTTAGTAAAATACTGATAGTGTTTTCCAGTGTGGGTTTATCAGATAGTGGTAATTGAATAAATATAATGGTAATATAGATGTGACTTGTGGTGTGGATGTGTGTCAACTATCTTGATAAATCATGAATGACCTCAAGGGAGCTTATCCCATCATTGAAGATTCCTTGTAATATAAAGTATGGGTGTGTGCTTTAGAGGTGAAATAAATTCATAGTTGGTCATATCAATTTTTGTAATAATTCATGGTTATGAGTTTGTTTCATTATCAGGGAATTATTTATGTTCTTTTAGTTATTTGCAATGATATTTTTGGTAGAGGTAAGGTCATTATGAGCCTTTTGTTGTGGCCTTGATGGTTTTTTATACGGGAATCAATGTAAATTTTTGGAAAACATTGAAAGTTCTACCAAGGAATGCATAGATGGTTTTTAGATAATATAGACCCATGATTTATATATATATATATTACATCATTTTAGATGAATATTCATTACATTACAGAAATACATGCCTGAAGACCATAATAGTTTAGTGTCCTTTGAAACATGGAATCAAAATATTCTATCCCTGTGAAAGATCTTTAATATCTCCCAAAAAGATCTTAACCTCTTGTAAATTTACCCAAATCCTGTAATCATAACCTATGGAATGATATCACAAGAAAGGAGTGATCTTATATGCTTATTAAGGGTAAATAAATGAATTTTTTTAGAATTACTGTAACAAAACGTTAGTGAACTTGATCATAACATTTGAAAATCATGCACCGCATATTAGATATCATAATAAAGATTGGTTGTTCATAAAATATGATTCAAAATAAAATGAAGAATATAATCCATAAAATCATAACATAATTATAAACAAGGAATTGTTGAAAACAAAGAATAATATATGGTTATTTCTATTGTATCTGCGTTAGTGCTTCCAAGACCATCATGGTAGTATGGGTTCACTCCCAAAACCATCTTGGTAGTCATGCTTCATTCCCATGGACATCATAGTTTCAATATTTCACTCGTCATACCATAATGGAAGACATGGTCCGCTCCCATGGACATATTATTGGAATAAGTTCACTCCTCATTGCATCTTGTTTGTCATGGATCACTCGCATGGCCCTTATAATAGATAAGGTTTACTCCCAGGTAAATATTACTCTATATCATGAGATATAAATTTTTATCCAACACATTTGAAGGAGATATTGTTCTCCCCTATCTCATAGTGAAATCATACATACATGTGCCAATAAATCATAAAAAATAATATCATAACACATAAAATTAAAAGGGTATTGTTAACCTCTAAACACATCATAACTTTTGAAAAAGATGCAGTTTTCATAATCATTTCATCAAAATCATAACTTGTAAAAGATAATGGATTTCATAAACATATAACGAATTTATATTGAAAAGGATTTTAAAAACATAAAACACGTGATAGATAGATAGATTTCATAAAGGCCATTAAATTAAGCATAACCCATTCAAAAAATGATAAAAAATGAACCTTCATATCATTTCCTAAAAGGTGATGTGTCACATCAAAAGATTTCATCTTAGATTAGAAATAATTTTGATATATAATTTAAAATAGTTTTTTATTAAAAAAATAAATTATTCTTTGAACAAATAATTTTTAATACATAAAACCATTTTACAATAATTCTCCGAGAATATACCTAGAAAACTATAAATTATACATGAAATAATTTGAAAATATTTTTCATTGAAAACATATAAAATAATCTTCAAATCATTTTAAAAATTTTTTTGTTAGAGAACAAAATGAAAACTCATATATTAAGCTTGAATTTATTTTTAAAATTATTTATTTTAAAATACATTGAAAATTTATAAATAGTGCTTGAAAATGTTTTTAAAATTATTTTTATTCCAAATACATTGGAAAATTATAATAAAATCATGAAAATATTTTGAAAACAATTTTCCATGAAAATACAATGAAGGCATAATAATAAATATTAAATACGTTTTCAAATCCATTTTCCATGAAAAAAAAATTAATCTTGAAAATTTTTTCCAAAACCATTTTCCATGAAAACTTATAAATGATGTTTAGAAACACATTGAAAAACATTTTTTTTAAACTTATATGAGATGATTGAGAACATTTTTGAAAAAAAAATTCTTAAAAAAATAAGCTTGAAAAATTTTCATATTTGATTTATTTTAAAATATAATTATGAAAATCATTAGAAATCTCATATAAAAATGAAAAGAAACATATAATGGATTGAAGTAGGATAACTCTATACATGACGTTAGAGGAAATATGAACAGTCCTTTTGCATGGTAAAATTGATTGAAAAATTCTTTGATCAAAGAGAGGCAATAATATTTAATTGAAAAAATTGGTATTATAAAAAGGTTTAAAAACGTATATTAATTATTATTGGATATTAGTAGATTATTGTTGGATTTTTTTAGAAAATATTTTTTTGAAATAATTGTGATTATTGTCCAAATATAGGGAAAAGTATGGTGGTATTGAAAACTACTTTTTAACTATCTTATGTACCATAGAGTATAAAAAGGAACCACTACATGAATATATCATGAATAAGTATAGTAGATGAATATTCATCTATTTTTTGAGATATGGAACCTATGAATTAATATAAGGAAGAATAAATGTAAACAATTCTGAAAAGTGGTGAGATTATCTCAATAAACTCTTATAATATGGTAACGTGGGATAATACATTCTATTTGAGAAAATGAAACTACATTAAGATTAAAATATCATGAAATGAAATATATTCATGATATCACATGTGAATCTTATGTACGTAAATATTAAAAGAGAGGTTAGGTTCATAACAAAATAGAAGCCTCAAAGAAAGAAAAATGGAGACAATACATTTTAGACTGATTTGGTAACTTATGAATCATAAACCCCATGAATGAAATAAAAAAAAGAAATGTTAATTTACATAAATTTATGAATATGATACAAAAAAAATCCTAGGTAATATATACACCAAAAAATGGAAAGAGTGGCCAACATAGAATGTATCTCATGGGAACAAAAGGTGAGATAAAATCCAGTTACCTTGTGTCTTGACTCTCGAAAAACGAGTTAAAAACATATTTATAATAAATAAAAAAAATTATACATATTTTTCAGAACAATTATATTATATTTAATATCATATATCGTTTTACTATCACCTTATATTATCCACTTGTAATTAATCATATGTTAAGGTTTCACATAGGGTAACATTAACACTATTATTCGCATGAATCATAATTTGTTATGTCATTGTTATTTTATGATGGCTTTAAATTGATAATTATTCAGCCTAAGTTATTAATATTTTTCATAATTTATTAAATTATTATTATTTTTCAAAAATTATTACATATTAATAATTTTATAAATAATTTTTTTTATTTATTAGTTTTGTAGTTATAACCTTTTAAATAGATATGTTATCTTATTTAAGGTGTAGGTACTTTAATTTTTATTGATAATATTTATAATGTATTATACTATAATGATTTATAATTTTAACACTTCTAATGATTATTAATTAATTAATCAATAAATCGTCATCATTCAAACAACTCAAATTTTAACCTTATATTAAAATGTTGAATTTTTTTTAACCAATTTATTTAATTTATTTTTCCTCAAAAATGTATTTATAATTTTTATCTATATGATTTTAATTAAATTTATTAATTTAAAATCAACTTATATTTGTCGTCTAATTTTTGGTAATTGAAATAATTATTTCAAATTAATAATTAAATAAATTCTCACTTTACGTTTTTTTTATTTAATTGAGTAATTAATTTTGAAAACATTAATTTTATTAATCGATATTTTTTGATATTTGATACACATAGTTTTATTTATTAGATTAATAAAATTATTTTTTAAATATTTAATTTTGATTTTTATTCTTTTTTGCAGTGCGACAGATAGTCCAATAGTGACTCCGCAAGTCTCCTTTACAGCTATACTATCCAACGGTTACTGGGTGTCACCATTGTTTCCCCTTCCTCTGTTCCAATGGTTACTCAATGAATCACCTATACTGTTACTCTTTCATACCCTTTTGTCCTAGAACGGTGACATGAAGACATAATTCTCTCCATTACTGCCACCAATATTTTTCCTCTGGGAACAATGACAATGATTCATCATTCCCTTTAACTTTCCACGACTACCACTTCTTGCTGTTATTGTTTCTCTCCACAACAATTCCCTTATCCCACTACCACCGCTAATTCATTATTTTGAGTCACTGATTGACCTCTCCATCCTTCAGTGACTGATAATGAGTCTTCTTGACTCACCAGTGTTTCATACACCATTCCACCACCTACATTACTTCCACCTCAAGACGTGTGGAAAACACCATTTTCCAAAACTCACCTATGTACCAATGCCAAACTCAATTCAAATTTGTAATCAGTCCCTTGAATATGATTTGTCAGTGTTTTGTAGTTCTTGAATGGAAATTCCACCAAAGATGGTGATGGCTTATGTTGATGTGATATGAAGCATAAATGGTTCAACAGTACCAGATCTATAAATCCACATTCAGTCATGGTCATCATATATTTTTTTCTTGTTTATTTTCAAATATAGATAAGATGAATGAAGGGAACACGAAGTGCCACTACTAGTGAATCTAGTACCCCAAGAATCATCGACGGTGTAGCCAAAATATGAAGTTGCCACCTTGAGGCTATTGTGACTCTTTTTTTAGAAGTATCTGTCGGGAATCAAGTCTCCATATGAGGAGCTACTCACCAAAACCAATGATGCCACTTCGGAGGTGTTTTTGCCTTACCGTAGTGAAAGAGGATGATCCGGCCACCACAGACTGAACATAACCACTAGAGAGGAGCGATGTAGGAGCCCCTTAATGCTTCTCATGGAAGCCATCCTGAATCTCCCTTGTGCACCATTGAGAAGTGTATAGACATAGGGATAAGATAAATAAAATAAATAATTAATAATAATAAAATAAATTTAAATTACCTAAAAATGAAATACATATATCAATTAAAAATAAAATTAATAATTATAATAACTATAATTTCAAAAATAAAAATAATATTAATTGATTATAAATTTAATTTTATCAATATAAATTAATATCATTAATAACCTAACATAAATATAGAAAATATAACACTTATAATTTAATATAATTAATAAACTAACAAATGTAATAATATTTAATAAGATAAACAGGTAAATAATATTAATAAAATAAAAATATACAACTAATTTAATATATTACAAAACTAAAATAATAACAATAATTTATATATAAAATTATAAATAACTTATATAATCAAATTGATATAAAATAAATACCGAAAAATAATTATAATGGTCTTATAAAATTTATCGAATTAAATTGACAATAACAATAATATAATATAATATAAATAATTAAGATTAAAAAATACTAAACATTTATTAAGTTAATAAAATATTAAACTTAGTTAATTTTTTTTCATTTTTTTTAATTTGTAAAATTTTTAATTAAAATAATATTATTTAATCAATTGTAATAATAATAATTAACAAATACTATTTATTAGTTATGAAGAATAGTTAATTAAATATTAATTCATCAATTATATTAATAATTATAATAGTAAATTTTATTTAAGCTAAACTATTTAAATTTTAGTCTCTATTTTTGTATTTATATGCAAGGGCATGTTTGGATTACATCCGATTTCAACTTGAAGAACTTCAACAATTAGTTGCAAGGGGGATTTTAAAGTGATGTCAATTGTAGGGAAAAATTGAATGTTTGTGGCGTAAAAGTGAATGACTTGCTATAGTCAACGTAGAAAAGCGATGATTTGCGATTGGTGACCAAGGCATTAAAAATATGGGCAACATCAGAAAATACTATTTTTTACACATTCAACTCATTCTCATGAAACCTGCAGAGCGGAGCAGATCATGGATACTTAGAGATCCAGAAGACCTCGAGATCCTCATTATGAAGTTTCAAGGACCGACATAGAATCTTTTCAAGTTTAGAGAGGGAGATATTTTGCCCAATATTTTTCAAATTTCATTACATACAATCAAATTTTTTTAGTTTTTAAATTCAATATTACAGTAGGAAGAACATTATTTTTCATGGATTTTAAATTTAATGGTCATATCATGAATCTTCTTCAATTATTTCTTCATGAAATGATGGATATTTATCTTGGCAAGTTCAATATGCTTCTTAAATTTGAAATTTTGTTCATACCTCATGAACATAATTTCATATCTTCCTGTCCTTTTGATGAAAAAATCAAGGATTTCCCTATTAAATCTGTAAGTCATTTCTACATAACCAAATCAGTGAGATTTGATTTAGTATCTATATTTCAACTACTATCAATGTTGGGTGAAAGTATTGTTGGTGACATTCTACATTCACTCAACTGAGATATTAATTTCCTAGTGAAGGAGATTAATCAACGATTTTTGTAGATGTCATGGAATCAATAATTAAAAAATGAAGATGATAGTTATTAATCAAGTAAAGAGAGATTCAATGGGTTTTACCTTGACTATAAGTTTCTCAATCTCTATTCCTAGTTTTCTCCAATTTTATATTGTCAGTCATTTTAGTTTATTTTTATATTTATTTTTTTAGCATGAAAATATATTGGATCTCAAAATGATATAAAAAGTAAAATTTTAAAAAGTACCCACAACTGACAGAAGGGGTTGTTTTGAAAAGAAATTTGGTTGTTTATCCATCCCTTTGGGTTCAACCATGCTTACCACTAGACTGTAGTAAGTTGGAAAACATAATTTTTTAGACATTGAACATTTTAATGATGAGAGGGTCATGTTTTTTGCATTGTTGACGAGGAATGATTCAAAGAGACCCATTTCCTATAAAAGAAAAAATTTGATAAATACATGTAAAATAATAATGAAAATTAAATTTTAAACTCTGTTATATAACAATTCTTCTATGATTCTTTACTATTTTTCTTTACCTATTATTTGTATTGTTATTTCACTTTTACTTTTTTGTACTACATTGAAATTGTTTGTGATGAAAATTATTTTTTATTAACAATTCTGTTGGTCGGAGTGGACACTCAAGAGGGGGGTGAATTGAGTTCCAATTAAAATTTCTGCTAAAAATAATTTCTATTAAAATCCCCCAATTTCAAAAACAGATTAAACTGTAGTGAATTTATACAGATTATAAAGGTTCAATTAGTTTCTCCAAGATTGATTAGTTCTCAGTTAACTTAATCTTATGAATAATTTAACTTTTGAAACTAACTTACTGGTTTATAATAAATATAAACACTTGCTAGTTTAACTATCAAATTAGCCTTGAAAATAAATTATATTTCAAAGTAATAGAAGCAGAATATGAAATAGATATGTATTGTATGGATATAAACATTAACTACAAACACAGAGGAGTTAACCAAGAGGTTCAGTCTCAAGTCGAGACTTAGTCCTCTCAAAAGTTTATATAAGGATGATCCACACCCTGGACCGGGGTTCAACAGTTTACAACTGTCCAGGTCCAAGACCTCCACCACTGTTATTCGTGGGAAACAAAACAACAGCAACCAGCTGTCCAGGTCACACACAACCTCTACCACTATCCACAGTGGGAAAAAGTATGAAAAGATAGTGAGTGAGGATTTTCAAATCCACCAGTTAAGGTTCAGGAGACAGTGTGTGTGTAAAATACAACAGATAACACACACTGCTCGTAATGTAATAAGTAAATCACAGAGATAAATATTTAGAGATTAGAAAAGGCTCTAGTGATCTTCGTGCAGCTCTTGACTTCTTTTGTTGATTAGAATTCGTTTTGAGTCTTCTTCTGTTTTTTTTCTGGAAAACAGAGTACCATCTGCTTCCTTGACTTCCAGGTTCAGCTTGCTTACCAGCTCAAAGAATGATGAGTTTTGTGTGGTCCTTCTTTAGCATAGATTTCTCGACGTATGCTCTATGTTATGGAGGCTGGTAGTAGTAGTCTCGTGAGTGCAAGTTCTCCAGTTGTTCTTAGAACATTTTGAGCTTGATCGCCAGTATGTTCTGTGTGCTTGATCACCTTTTGATCTAGTTTCTCTCTCTCTTTTTGATACATACATGATGTCCTTTTTATGACACTTCTTTTTGTCATTTCTGAGGAGGAATGATTATGCTTTTTGATCGTACTTGGTACGGTTTCCTGAAATGGCAACACAAATCATTTAATAACATTAAATGCATCAAAAGTAACAAATGTAACCGTTAATATAATAAACAAATAGGGTCGAGGATATAGGATTTGACTCCACAGTTCATTATAGGTAGTTGTTTGTTTATAGACATGTACAGTTGACTCGGTGTAGGGATCTTCCATAGGTAGCTCTTAAAACTATTATCGGTGGCTCTTATCGGTAGCTCTCTGTGCATCGATAGCTCTCTGTGCATCGATAGCTCTTTGTGCATCGGTAGCTCTGGCTATCGGTAGCTCTGGCTATCGGTAGATCTGGCTATCGGTAGCTCTGGCTATCGGTATCTCTGGCTATCGGTAGCTCTCGCTATCGGTAGCTCTGTCTATCGGTAGCTCTGGTTCTCGGTAGCTCTGGCTATCGGTAGTTCTGGCTATCGGTAGCTTTGGCTATCTGTAGCTCTGGCTATCGGTAGCTCTGGCTATCGGTAGCTCTGGCTATCGGTAGCTCTGGCTATCGGTAGCTCTGGCTATTATGAAAACCACATCTAATTGACTTAGAATTGTTTCAAAGCATGTATAAACAAGGATAATCGAGATTAACATAAATCAGAGATTATTTAAAAATTATTATTAACTTGATCACTGATTTGAAAGAATTAAAATGTAAATCATCAGTAATTGAGAATAGCATAATATATGAACACATAATTGGGATTATCAAAACAGGTGAGGTCAACAATCTCCCCCTTTTTTATAATCACAACTTATGATATGACCAAAAATAGTGAGAATATAGTATAAGAGAATATAACGTTTATATTCTAATTTCTCAAAGAAAGCAATCAGAGGAAATAGAGGAAATAGTAATAGAATGAAATAGATCAAAAATTATCATAGGAAGTATTAAATACAATAGTATCAGAGATAAGCTTTGAAAGAATTGGTACCAAAGAAGGAAATGTAAGAATAGTAGAAAATGCTCAAAAGATCTCTCCTTTGATATTTCCCCCCCTCTCTTTATATTTTCTCCCCCTTTATAATTTGCTCCCCCTTTGTGATAATCAAAAAGTGGGAAAGCAGACAGAGAAGACTGAGAAACAGAGATAGTGTAACGAAAAGCATTTGTATTAGACCAGAACAAACATACAGAAATAGAATAGAAAAGAAGAAAAAAATTCCTATCAAACAGCCTGGCCACTTCAGCAATCCGGATCTTCAACATGAGATTTGCCTTTTGGATCAGAAAAGGAGGCAGGTGGTGAGGATGTGAGTGAGGGCTTTGGAATCCCAGAAATGATCATAGGAGGCAGAGCCACTGATACAGTGCATGGCCTGTATTGGGATGTTTGTTGAGTGATCATAGGTGTGAGGCTTCGGATGGACTGAGCAGGAGTCATCTGGACTGGAGACTCAGTAGAGGCAGAGGCAGGCAAGGAAGGAGGGACAATAACTGGTCTGGCATCAATATGCAAAAAGGGAAGCAACAGATTTATGAAATCCATAATGATTCCCCCCTCTTTCCATAGCAGATATAAAATCATCTTTGTTCTCCATAAATTTTTCTAAGGCAGGAGTCAGCTGTCTTAGCTTGCTCACTTGTTCTCGGAAGGCTTGAGTGACAGTGGGTAATTTCATGTTTTCCAACATCAGCTTGAAATGATGGGTGAGTTGTTGCTTGGAAAAAATCCTTTGGAAATAATAATCCACCTTGTTCTTGATTTCCTCCTGGGAGGAAGAGGCCTCTTTCATATGGTTGTGGATGATTGTCACTATTTCCCTGACTGAATCTCTTGTAGAGAGCACTACTCGGCTTAGATCTGATGAGTCCACATAGCCACTGGTTGAAATAGAACCAAGATCCTCCTTCATCATAGCTCGTAATTGATTCATATCAAATGCAGGTTTTGAAGCTAGAGGACCAACTGAGAAAGATACAGTTTCTTTGAAACTTTTGGTCAAACCACTAATCAGAGATTGCAGTTGAGAGTCCTGATTTTTAACATGATCCTTTATAGAAGATTCTAAATCTTCAAATACTGAGACCATTTGGCTTACAACACTCTTCACATAGGCTAAATCCTTATCAGCTTGAGGCTTTGAGCTCATGTAATAATCTAAAGCAGTAACAGACTTCTTTAAGGCTTCATGATCTGCTTCTATTCTAGAAGATTGGGTCTGGCACTCTTTGACTGCTTCCATTAGCTCACCCATAAAAGTTGACAGATTGAAACAAAGAGAAAGCTCAAGAGATTGTTCTAACAACTTCATTTTTTCACGAAAACAGTGCTTCATCTCAGGTACGGTTGACTTGGTGTAGGTATCTTCCATCGGTAGCTCTTCAAACTCTTATCGGTGGCTCTTATCGGTAGCTCTCTGTGCATCGGTAGATCTCTGTGCATCGGTAGCTCTGGCTATCGGTAGCTCTGGCTATCGGTAGCTCTGGCTATCGGTAGCTCTGGCTATTGGTAGCTCTGGCTATCGGTAACTCTGGCTATCGGTAGCTCTGGCTATCGGTAGCTCTGGCTAGCGGTAGCTCTGGCTATCGGTAGCTATGGCTATCGGTAGCTCTGGTTAGCGGTAGCTCTGGCTATCGATAGCTCTAGCTATCGGTAGCTCTGGCTATCGGTAGCTTTGGCTATCGGTAGCTCTGGCTATTATGCAAACCACATCTAATTGACTTAGAATTGTTTCAACGCTTGTATAAACAAGGATAATCGAGATTAACATAAATCAGAGATTATTTAAACATTATTATTAACTTGATCACTGATTTGAAAGAATTAAAATGTAAATCATCAGTAATTGAGAATAGCATAATATATGAACACATAATTGGGATTATCAAAACAGGTGAGGTCAACAAATTCTATGAACACAACATAATCCAATGAAATCATATATCACTGAAACATGGAAATACAAAAATTATCTTCTCTTAAACAGATGAATAAATCAATAATGGAAAATTTAGATGATATATTTTTTTCACCACATAATGAACCAAACATTCAATAAAAACATTTACAATTGAATGAGAATCATAGGATGATGGAATTACAACTCCCACTCATGTAATCTTTGATCCATTATGATAATATTTATATCTAGAAACTATGAACTGTAACAGTCCAACATTTTTCTACTACCCACTTTCAATGGACTATCGAATGAAGAATCTTTACCCTTCATTAGAGATTTCTACAATATTGTGCAATAATTACTATGATTTTGACTCACAAAAAATCAACATAGAAAGATATTGTCACATCCATGACTTCTTTTAAAGGAATTTTTAATTTAACATCCATTGTGTCTTTGTTATGACGGTTTTCCATGAATTTTGGTGGAAATGATGGGTTTTAAAAAAATTGGGTCAAATAGTGAGCCCATTTCCAGATTTATAAAGATTTTTTTATAAATCCTTCATTTTTCTACATTTTACACCCATTACACTACTAAATTGGAAATACCTGGTATTTTAAAACCACCATATCCATTTGGTCCTCATATGAATCCATAATAATATTTAATTTGGGTTTTTATTAAGGTGTTGGGATAGCCCAAAATCGCATTTCATACATTAAGTATTTTTTTAGTTATTTAATATCTCATTAAATTTTAATGTTTTTTTTAGTGATTCCAACTCTCACCCTATCCCACTAAACCAAGGCATGCCCCATTTTCTTATCCCCCAATTTGTATCTCAATTGAATTGTGAATTTGGGGAAAACTTCTATAGATTTCACAAATCGCCCTGATTTGAAAAGGTAAACTTATCCTTTCATAACACCTTCTATTTTTACTATTTTTCATCCTTTATAGTTACTAAATTACCTCCTCATCCTTTTTCAAACCTCACATTCATTTATGGTTTTTTTTTAATTCAATATTGATTTATTTGGGTATTTTTCTACGTGATTTTTTGGGTAAGGGTTTCTCACTTTATTTCCTTCATTCTAATTAGGGGTTTCTCCCACATTAATGAATTTATACAGTTTCTAGAAGTTAGGGTTCATACCTAGGGATTTATTTTGTGTCTTTTTGGTGAAATATTTCGTTTTAAGGTTTATTTTCACTTCCTTGTGGTGCGACGGAGGTGTGATTGAGGTTTCACAGAAAGATTCAAGGGGTTTGACTCAAATTGTAGGTGGTTCCATTATTATTCAATTTTTTTTGAGTTATTTTGTGTTATTTACTACTTTCTATGTTCCTCATATGCTTCTTGTGGTGCGAATAACATTTTTATGGATTTTATTAGGCGTTTTATGTTATAGTTTTATTATGGCTTGAAATTGGGTGCTTTTCAAGGGTGACTATTGGGGTAATGTTTAGGTGAATTTTATAACACATTAATGTGACTTATTTGTCTTTAAAGGGGATGAAAATTATATTTTTTTAATTAATTAGTTTCATATGGCCCTTGAAATGGGGTTTTGAATGGTTACAAGATGTAAAACTATGTTGTACTTCATGGAAGAGATTTATGAAAACACGTGTTTTTCATGTGTGTCTTATGTGGTTTTAGTTGAGGTGTTTTTATAACACTTGGGGCTAGTTTAATAAATGGTTTTCAGGATGGAAAATCTATAAAATGTTTGTATTGGTAAGATTTTGGAATTTAATGACAGATTTGAAATGGGTTTTGTGTGTGAAGCATAGTTACACACCATGGGTTTGTTTTATGAAAGTTATAAATGTTTTTTGGTGAAACAATGTGGGAAAATGATGTATATGTACTATTTTTTGGGTTTGTAGATCTAATATGTATTTTTTAAAGGTATGGTGGTTATTTAAGAGGTCAAATATTTTTTATAATGTTTTATATCATGTAGAAATATTTTATAAAATGGAAAGAGAGATGTGAAACATGTCGGTGGGCTATTTTGTGTGAGCGTGTTCTGAAAAATGAATTTTATTGATGAATGGAGTATTATATAATATTTGAGTGGGATTTTATGTGAGTTATAATTCCATTGAAATGTTTTATTAAATTTTTTTAATGTTTTTTGTATGTGTTAATGAAATTTGAAATGTGTTGTTGACTTTTTTTATGAGTATGATTTCAAAATGCATTTAAATGAAAATGTGGATTTCTAAAATTTTCTAATGTACATGTTGGATTTTTGGTGAACTTGTGATGTAGAAATGATATTTTTATGTGTAAATTATATTTCCTAACTTGTTGATATTGTTTCAACATAATGGGAAAGCCGTGTATCTAGGTGGGTGGATGTGTACTTGTATTCTAGTGAATCTATGGGGTTTGGCCTCACTTTCATATAGAAATGTTGATGCTTGCAACAGTAAATAAACTGTGATGATGATAATTGGGGACTAAAAGGTTATGGGTATGTTTCTTACTTGTGGCTCATACATGGGAATGAAAATTGTGATTGTTACTCTCAGAGAGATACGAGGTACCTGAGACCCCCCAAAGAGCTAATGCCTTGGGGTTATTTCATATTGATTGTGCACGTTAGTTATTTTGTTCTTACCATCGATATATAGTATGGTTGGATGGAAAATTAATTAGTGTTTACATTATTTTTAAATCGGTTGATTCTTAATGATATCCCACTTGAAAACTGTTTTAATTATTATGATTCATTTTTAGAAATTGTAACTAGAATTTTCTATTTATGAAAACATGCATTATTTTTAGATTTGAATGCTTATTACATGGAATCTCTTATTGGTGGTATCTTACTAGGAATTTTCTCACACCCTACTTACACCATTGGGTGCAAGTTTACTTTGTTATTTCTATTGTTGCATGTTGGGTACCATTTTTAGTGCCGATGGTTTGGGTTTCTAGAAGGTCCTTGGTGGTGAAGTCTTGTGCAGATGGCATAAGGGCGGTGCCCCATACCATGATGGTTCATGGGATGTTACATTTTGGTTTTGTATCTTTTTGATATTCTTGGTGAGTTTTTTTAATCTATTTAATTCAGTTCTGAATTTTTTTAAAAGATTTATTGGTTTGCAAAATCCAGATTTGTTTTGATTGTATTCATTTGTTCTTCTATGTATATAAACTTGGATGAATCATTCCAAATTCTCATTTTATGATACTCAGTCACTTGATCCAATCCATGGGGATTGGGAATGGCCTTCAGGCCTTACTACATGCCAGTTTTTGTGCTAGTTTCTGTGGTGACCGAATTTGGTTCGTGACAAAATGGTATCAATTGAGGTTCATGTAAACTCTTGGGGTCATGTTATTTGGGGAAGAGTAAGGATAGTCTGTAATTAGGATTGTTAGGACATGTTATACCAATTATAGTTAGTGTGCATGATCACCACATCTCATGAAGGGATTGAAGTCTCCCAGGGATGTCGGGATTAATCTAATTCCTTTGTTTTTCTGGGTTTGATGATGATAATGGGAAATGAAAAGAGAGTTGGGATATTGGTGTTAGTGATATTGCAGGTCCTGGAAATCCATGTGGAGCTATGGATATTCACCAGAATAGAATTTTTATGGTGAAGTGATTGGAATATGGCCACCAACCATATTTCCAAGTTACCCACTGAAACTAGTTTCCTCTCGCATGGTCTTGTGTTCGTTATTTTTGAAATCATGGATCATTGGTTTTAATGTGAATTGATTTTAAGAAGAATATCATTTTTTGTTAAAATATTTTAAAATAAATAAAGAATGGTTTGATTTATGAAATGGTGGAAATGAATTTTATAGTATTTTTGAAATGGATAATGGTGTGCTTACATCTTTTTTGAAAGTAGGAACTATATTGAAGTTCGTTTAGAAAAAGGGTTTCCAATATTGTTTTCTAAACAATAAAGTGTGTTTTAATGGGATGAGATGTTTTGAAATGGATGTGAATAACTTGAAAGTGAGTTTTAATTTGAATGATTGTTCCTTTCTGAAATGTTTTGTAAGCGGTAATTTGGGATCGATTTCATGGTAAGCAGTATTGAGAAAAAGGAAGTATTGGTTGATTGTTTTGGTTTTAAAATGTGGAATTTTTTTTTTGTTTTAAACATTGGTATTTTTGTGAGTGACCACATGCATGAGGTTATATGAGTTGATGGTTGGTTAATGAAATGAATGGATGAGTATAAGGATGGATATGAGGGGGTGTTTTATGTGGCATGGAAACATGCATGTGTGGGGCCCGTGGGGTACCATTGGGGGATACGCTGACCACATAATCGTTTGTTTTCTATGAAATTTTTTTAAAGAAAAACATGATGACTTGATGATTTTTTTGGTATGGTTTATGTTATGTGTTTTTGGAAAATTTTGAAATTGTGGGATGTTTTGAGTCTAAGAACCCCTCCTGTTGGAATCGGATTTTTGGTTTGTGTCTCGTCGATAAGCTGGGTTGAAGGACAAGTTAGTAGTCTCTTCTCGGACATTTTTCGGGTCACCTTTACAGTGGTTCCATTAATGTGTTTGGATATGGTTTGTGTCATGTTTTGACTAATGTACCAACATGGTTGGGTCCTTGGGTTCCTTCATTAGATAATATATGCCCCCATTAAGGGTTAATGCATAATTGATGTGCAACCCAGATTGTTTCACCATTGTAAAATTCATTAGTTGATAAATATAAGGAATATTTTATCGATATTTGTCGATTGAGTCTCCACTCATTAATTTCATTGATTTTTGGATCCTCTTATACTGGGAGAGTGATCATGGAAGGATGAATGAGAACTTAGTTTTTTAAATTTCATGAATCGTCGATGATGGAAGTGGTCTGGAGTTTTTAGTTTGGATGAGGGTCTTGATGGTGTCAAAGAGGGCCTCTAGTTTAATCATAGTTTCTTTAGAAAAAGAGTTCAGGTTAAACAACATGTTTTTGGAATCTGGTGATGAGAGGATATTGTGGCCACATTCTGGACTTGTGTGTTGTTTTGGGACTTTGAATAAGGTCTCATTCCATGTATTGTTTCTATCAATCACAATGGTCATGTTTAATGACGCCTTATGATGTTATGTGATCGTTTGACAATAAATTTTTAGTTTGGGAAATCCAAACAGATTCTCTATTATGATGGGATCATGTCTCCCTTGGAAATGTGTTAAAATTATCTGTTTCAGATGAAGGGGATTATATGCATCATTTCCTTCTATAGTTTATCACCTGAAGAAACAAGGTGTGATGTTTGTGCATCTTCTAAGGAATTATTTTAGTGAAATGTTGGGTTATAGTAAAGTGAGTTTGAAATGTGTTATGTCTTGGTAAACATATCGGGTTATGCAGTGTAGTTTTTTGTATCACCAGAAGAAGAATTACTGTTTCTGTGGTTTCCAAAGCCTATCTACGAAGTCGAAGATGCTTCAATCATTTGAGCTTCAGCCATACGTCCCTGAGGGAAGCTGGAACATAGTCACAGGAAATCCCAGGTCCATTCAAACCGTTTTACAATGTCTTATATTCAATATGAATGATATAAAGAGTTTAATCCTCGGGTGTCGTAATCTTATTTTAGTTATTCCCGTTTGGTGGTAGAGGAGGCAAGACCTCAATTCCTTGTTTGTAGCATGAGTTCATACATTCCCCATTTGGTTTTGACTGGTTATTTAGGGAAAGGTTTGATGTTTAGATAGATAGGTTGAGCGCATGGTTTTTGCATGGTTATTAATGACCATTCCCTATAAAACTAGGTTGATAGAAGGATACCCATAGTTAGCGGATGGTTTTCTAAACCGTGCGAACTAACCGTGAAATCGTCCCAACTCTTTTAAATTTTGGGGTCTTTCTATACTGACACATGCTGGTCGATTATGATGGATGGTTCTTATGGTGGGAGGACCCACTATGCGTCTTATATATTCTCTTTTGTAAATTTCCAATGGAATTCTACCCCTAGAACTGGGGAGTCCATTCAAGCCTCCCCTTGTTAGTGTCTTGAATCTGTCTCGTGAAAATTTACGTTATCTCTTATGGTGGGGAGCCCATTTTTGTCTCCCAATAGTAGTAACTCAGATTGGTCCTTGGTCTTGGACTGGGAGTTGGTAGTCTCATTCAGATCTATCTAACTATCTACATCTTCCTAGGGTAAATTTTGGGATTTGAGAGTGCCTAATGGTTTAGTTATATCATGGTAAGTGTAACCTTGTTCGATGTTGTTGTTTGTTTGGGTAAATTACAAGAGTCCTTTTAATATAGTGTTTTATGAGATTCTTTTTGGGGATAAAGTCTGAATGTTCTAAATAATTTCATAAAATTTATGTATTTTTTGGTTTGTGAGAGTGTTCCTTCCTTAATTGATCATTAGAGGTGTTTTGGACTTTCAAGGGTGGATTAGACTTCGCGATGGGGTACATTTAAGGACTATTAGTTGGCTTTGGTTTTTTATTTTGGCCTTGTTGTGGCTTTCCAGGGGAGGAATGTTTTATGGTGGAAAGAATTGTCACATCAATGACATCTTTTAAAGGCATTTTTCATTTAATTTTCATACATTCTTTGTTATGGTGGTTTTCTGTGCATTTTGTTGGAAATAATGGGTTTTCCAAATTTGGGCCAAACCATGAGCATCTTTCCAGATTTAAAAATAAATTTAGTTTTATTTATAACTCTTTCATTTTTCAACATTTTACACTCAGTCCACATCCCAATTGGAGTAACTAGATATATTGAAACTAACAAATCCATTTGGATCTCATATGAATCCATAATAATGATGGATTTGGGTTTTTTATTAAGGTGTTGGGCTAGCCCAAAATCCCTTTTCCTTTATTGAATATATTTTTTAATTATATAACATCTCATTCAATGTTTACGTTTTTTAGTGATTCAAAATCTCACGCGATCCCACTTACCCACGGTGCGCCCCCATTCTAAATAGGAGCTCAATAGAATCACGAATTTAGGTGAAAATGCATTGAATTTTACAAATCTCCCAAATTTGAAGAGGTGTGTTGACCTTTTATTACTCTATCTATATTTACATTTTTTCTCCCATTCTACTTCCAAAATGACCTCCTCAGACTTATTATATCCTAAATTTAATTTATGGTTGTTTTAAAAATCATATAATAATGTATTTGGATCATTTTATTCATGATTTATTTGGGTAAGTGTTTCTTTCTTCATTTCCAACTTTCTCATTAGGGTTTCCCACATCTTTAAATAATTTATAGACATTTCAGACGTTAGGGATAATACCTAGGGACTGATTTGCGGTCTTTTTTGGTGAAATAATATGGTTTAGGGTTCATTTTCACTTCCTTGTGGTTCGACGAAGGTGCTATTGAGGTTTTACCCAAAGATTCGAGGGTTTTGACTCAAAAGGTAGGTGGTCACATGTGTAAGAAATTTTTTATTATTTAGAATCCTTGATTTACAAATTTTAATGTTCCTCATATGCTTTTTGTGGTGTGAAAACTATTTTTTATGGATTTGCTTAATAGTTAAATTTTAGAGTGGCATTATGGCTTCAAATTGGGTGATATTCATGTGTAACACTTGGGGTAATGTTTGGGAGTAATTTATAACACATGGAAGTGACTTATTTTTTATTAATGGGGATTAAAAATATGGTTTGATAATTACTTAGTGTCATGTGGGCCATGAAATGGGGTTTTTGAATGGGGTCAATGTGTAAAACCATGTTGTACGTCTTGGATGTGATTTATGAAAATGTGTGTTTTTAATGTGTTTTTTCTATGGTGTTAATTGAGTTATTTTTATAACACTTTGGGGAAGTATAATAAATACTTTTAGAGATTCAAATTCTATTATGGATTGGTATTGGATTGATTTTTTAATTGAATGAGTAATTTGAAATGGTTTTTGTGTACGAAGCATAGTTACACCTTGTCGGATTTTTTATAAATGTTGTGAATGTTTGGTTTGGTTAAAAAATAGGGAAATTGGTGTATATGTACTATTTTGTGGTTTTGTTCAACTAATATAGGTTTTTGAATGGTACATTAGTTAATTAAGATGTCAAATATTTTTTAGAATGTTTTCTAAAGTGTTGAAATGTTTTAAAAAATGGAAAGAGAGTTCCAAAATATGGTTGTGGGATATTTTAAGAGTGTGTGGTGAAAAATGAATTTTGATGATGAAAGATGTATTATATGATATTTTAGTGTGCTGTTATGTGAGTTATAATGTCTTGGAATAGTTTTATAAAATTCTTTAAAGTATTCTTGGACGTCTTAATGAAATGTGAAAAGTGTTGTGGGCTATTTTTGGTGTGAGTATTATTTCAAAATGCCTTTGAATGAAAAGGTTGATTTTGTGACATGTGTGATGTAAATTTGGGATTTTTGGTGAACATGTGATGTAGAAATGTTATTTTCATGTGTAAAGTATATTTTATAACATTTTGATCTAGTTTGACCTCAATGTGAATGTCGAGTATCTAGGTGGGTGCATGTGTACTAGCAATCTAGTGAATCCGTGGGGTTTGGCCTTAGTTTCACATAGCAAGACTAATGGTTACAACACTAACTAAACTTTTATGATGATTATTTGTGACCACTAGGTTATGGGTATGTTCCCTACTAGTTTCTCGTGCATGAGAATGAATAATGTTGTAGTTACTCTCACCGAGATACGAGGTACCTGATACCCACTTGAAAATTATTTTGAATCATAATGATAGCCCACTTGAAAAGTGTTTTAATATTTAAGTTGTATCTTTTAGAAATTGTAACTAGCATTTTTAGTTTATTAAAACATTCAATCATTTCATCTTTGAATGTTTATCTCATAGAATATCTTAGTGATGGTATCCTACTGGGCATTGGATCACACCCTACTTACACCCTTGGGTGTATGTAGACGTGGATATTTTTTTTGTCGCGGATTGGGTATAGTTTTTAGTTCCAGTGGTTCGGGTTTGTAGAAGGATCATGGTGTTGATGTATTATAGATATGGTTTGAGTGTGGTTCCCCATTCAATGAGTGTTCATGAGCTATTTCCTTTTGGTTTTGTACCTTTTTATACTCTTGGTGAGTTGTTTTAATCTATGTAATTTGTTTCAGAATTTTTGAAAATGATTGTTTGGTTTGAAAAATCCAGATTTGTATTATTTGATTCATTTTTTGTTTTATGTTTAGAAACTCACGTAAATCATTCCAAATTCTCATTTTATGATTCTTGGGAACTAGTTCTAGCCCAAGGAGATTGGGAACACCCTTTGGGACTTTTCATAGGTTGGGTTTGGCGTCAATTTTTGTGGTTATTAGATTTGTTTTGTGACAGAGAGTATTTCCCTTTCACCTTATATAGAATTCATAAAACTAGTTTCTAATACTTGATGAAAATATTTTTTGAAAATTTGGACAATGTGTATTATTTTTTCACAATGAAATTTTATCCCCAATCACATAAAATAGAATTGAGAAAAAAATCAAAAGCATTTTTCAAGAGGATTGATAATCCTTCTAGGATGTTTAGGATATATTTAAGTATCAACATTGGTAGTATCCCCATTATCAACTCCCAACCCACCTTCTTATGGATACGTTCTATGAAGTGTTGTTGTCCGCTGGTTAGAATTTAGTTGATAAAGATTATGTGGGATATTATATTGATATGACTGATGAATAACTAAGACAAATTTTTAACAACCCTTACTTAAATTTTCATTATGAAAATTCAGGAAGAAAAAGAGTGAATATAATTCCAAATAATGGTTCTGGAATGCTAATAAATACTCAAGATAAACATGGTTATATAACCCATAAACTTAAATAAATAATGAAAAAAATTCCAAATAATTAATGAATCAGTTGGTCTGTCAAAGCACAAATCAAGAACTAAGGGAACAATGTTTTCATTTTGGATTGATGGGTCACAGTGACAATTTTTTTTCCCAACATTGATATGCCATCACAAAAACAAAAAAAAATCAATCATTGTCAACTATGTTCATAATATGACTAATAAGGAAGACTCCTTATCAAGTTATAACAACCAAGTCTATTTGAAACATTCCAATTTGTCTTGGAAGGAACAAGGCTTAATCAAACAATCCATTGCCCCTAATTACCAAAACCCACCCAGAATTTTTCTAAAAATTAATAGAAGTCTGATTCATCCAATGAACAAGGAATCTATGATGGGAATGTGTCTTCAAAATTAGGTAAAATTTTATATAGAATAAAATCTCAAGAGGAATGATTCTAAATTCAGCTGAATAAACATCAAGACGAAAATGAATTTGATAAACTAAATAATGATGGTAGAATAAAAAACATGGAATCTCAATTAGGACAAATATATAGAGACTTTACATTTAGGGATAATTATATATTTCCCTAAAAAATGGAACTCAACAATAATGAGTATTCTATGGTTACTGCAATAATTAGTAGGACAAGTACTCAAATTCATCCTTATAAAGGCTTTTATAATTCCCAATTCAAAATATTTTATAAATATTGATATAAAAATATTCTCTTTATAGAATCTAAAAATCAAGAGAAAATACTTGAAAATAAAGAAAATAAGAATTTTTCACCTAGAAATAATGCTAGAAAATTCATCTAAAATTAAAAATAATAAAGGAAAATAAACATATTTTAAAGAGGTTAGCTGTAGGCCTATTGTCCATAAAGGTTTTTTCCCAACCAACCCGTTCCCTTAAAGTATCATCCCCCAAATAAATTATAACGATGAACTTCTTCATTTACTTGGTATTTTTACCAATCACCAAGTAAATTTCACTTTCAATTAAGCCTAAATCCAAATACCATATTATCTAAAATCACATACCAAAATGGTTTCAATCAAAAAAAACTCTGGAATAAATTTCTACCTAGATCTTCATTGAACAATTCTGTGATATATACCCATAGAAAATCCTACCCATTCTCAAATAACTAAGATGTTTTTTCATATTCTGCACCTTAAAAAATTATATTCAACTAAACTATATGTGTTAATTAGGTTCTAGAATTAATCTACTTTTATATACACAATTTATACAATTGGGATTCAGTTATCTTTATCCCACCACAGTCACTGTATAGTTTACTGATCGTTTTTTCACTCATCCTTTGAGGAGGTTAGATGACCTATTAGTAGATGTTGGGAATATTTTTCTGTAAGATGATTTATTAATCTTAGATATAGACTTTAACAAAGTGGTTCCCATCATTCTTGGTATTCCATTCATTTCCACTAGTGGATCTATTATTGATTTCCTAAGAGTTAGTTTATCATTAAAATTGTAGAACAAAAAGAAGAATTCAATATCATAAAAAATGTCAAAATACAAACATTCATTGATTATTTTTCTAATATAGTGTATGATGTAGCTGATAATCATTTTAAAAATCTTGAATAATCTAAAAATCAATCCATATTTGGTGAAATTAATTTGAAAAAAAAGGCTTGAATTTTTTTGTCTCACAAATATTATAATCAACAAAAACTAAGAGAATGTAAAATTTTCTAGAACTAGACAATTCTTTAGTTTCTGCTTCCACTGATGAAGTGTCAACTTCTACTTAACAATGGTATTTTTTGAGTGAACTTAAGGGTGAATGTATTGTCACCATCAATTTTGATCATTTTTATAATCTATATGGATGGATGTTAAGAAAACATGATTGCTTTTCATTGATAAATAAATTCAAATAAAATCAAGAATATCCGGATAATGAGTTGTTCACTTTGGATAGTAGTGAGGAAATCATTATATATATTATTGATATAGAAAAATATTTCCACTTTTTAAACAACTTTAAAAATATATTTATTTTCCTGGTTGTTCTAGGCCCAAATTTTCTTCTATCAGGAGAAAAATCACCTATTATTTAACTAAAATCACATCAGTATTTCTAAAATAATCATTTTTTTATTATAATTCCACATATCCTACAAATAATTTGTACTAAGATTAATGTTAATCAAGAAGAAATATCATATAATTATTCATTCATCCACTAGAAAAAACATTTTCCAATTCCAATCCTTGTCAAATTCTTGAGAGGCTATCTCGGAATGGATTTTTCTATTAAATATAGGGATATTTTGGTTACAACTAGATTCTTGTTTCTCCTGAAGATTAAGAGAAGACTACCATTACATACCCATTTGGGACATTTTCTTACTAGAGGATGAATTTTGGGTCATCTGTGCCCCTGATACCTTTCAATGGTGTATGATGTCAATTTTTATATGATTGAGGAAATCATAGAGGATTTCATGGGTGACTTCTCCATTGTGGGTAGTACAATTGATGAATTTCTTGGTAATTTATAATTAATTTTGGGTAGATTTATAAAGAAAAAAATAGTTCTTAAATAGATACAATTTTATTTCATGGTAACAAAGGAGATTTTGTAAGGATATATAGTGTTTATGAGAGTTTGGAAATTTTATACTACAGTGATAGACGTTATTCAAAAATTTACAAATGTAGAAAATTATTAAGCTATTAGAATTTTCTTTGGGAATGTTGTTTTCTACCAGTGGTTCATAAATGATTTTTCTAAAATCAGTAATCACTGATGTTACCTTCTTGTTAAGGATTCCCATTTCCACTTTCATCAAAACTATATTAAATCATTTAATATTCTTAGAGAAACAATTACTACATTAATTATCATCACTGCACATGATTGGAAACATCCCTCTTAATTAATGTGTGATGATAGTGATATGGTTGTTGCAGTTGTCCTAGGAAAGATGACAGATAAGAAGATTCAAGTGGTTTATTATGCTAGAAGTATATTATATAATGCTCAAAGATACTAATCCACTAATTAAAAGGAGTTGTAAACTATTTTGATTTCTCCTGACATGTTTAGGAAGTATATTAAAAGAAAAAAGTCACCATATTCACTGACTATTCTTCCATAAACATCTTGTTTTCTAGGAAGAGAGTCAAACCCAGGTTGATTATATGGATTATTTTATTATAATAATTTGACTGTGAAATTATATATAATAAGGGAGAAAAAAACATATAGGAAGATCACCTTTCTATGATTCCTCATTCTCATTGTTAATATCTAAGGGGGATCAACTATTCATTTCCTAATTAAAAACATCTCAAAGTCTCAATAAATTAGTCTACATGGTTTGTGAATTATAAGGATTTTCTGGTAGTATGAGACCTTACCAAACAACTATCTTATAATAATAGAAAACATTTATTTTCATAACTTATGTATTACCTATAGGATAAATATTTATTTTCTAGAGACGTTCTGATGGTATTCTTAGAATGTGTGTTCCTGAGGAAGAGATATTGCCTACTCAAGAAATTTGTCACTCATCACCTTGGGTAGGACACCACGGTTTTGAGGGAAGAGCTCAGAAAGTCCTTTAATCTAGTTTTTATTTTCCCACCTTATTCAAAGATACTTTGTGGTTTGTTGTTTGATGTGATAGACACCAAATATTAAAAAACATTAGAAGAAGTAGGAGTAACCACAAAAGTGTATTCTGAAAGTTGAAATTTTTTATGTTTAGGTTATTGATTTCATTGGTCCATTTAAATCATCTTTCGGGAATGAATATATTCTACTGGATATAAATTATGTTTCTAAATGGGTTGAGGGAGTATCACTACCCAACAATCTGAACAACATTGTAATTATATTTGTTAAAAAATATATCCTTTCATGATTTGGAGTACCCACAACCGTTACTGCAGATAATGGAACACGCTTTAAAATTACCATATCAAGGCTTTAATGGAAATGTATTTTTGGTCCTATAAAAATGGAAAACATATCTTCAAAAATCCATTGGATTTTTTGAAGTTTCAAAATATGACGCTAAAATAGGTTCTTTAGAAAAATTTCTCTCATTTGAGAAAAGAATAGTCTCTTATGTCAGATGAATCTTTGTGGGCCTATTGAACATCATGTGAGACACCAATATGTATAAATTCCCATAGAATTTTATTTTGGAAATGTTATCATTTTTTCATTTATAGTTGTAGCTCAAAACATATTGGGTAGTTAAAACTATAAATTTTGATCTTAAGAGTTTTGGAGAGTGAAGATTGCTTCAGTTGATTAAATATGACCAAATTAAGAGAGACTCTAATGATAATTATAATAAATATAAATAGAGGTATAAAGTCATTATGGAATCTATCAAACAAAATAATAAGCTCAAACATTGTTAGAAGTTCCTTCTCTTTAATTCAATATATAAACAATCTTCTAGAAGAATAAAATCCAAGTGTTCTAGACATTTCAGTGTTGTTAGAGTCATAAAGAATTGTTCTACTGAGATAGTGCTATATGATAAAAAACCCAAGTTAGTTAATGGTAAGGCAGTGAAGCTCCATTTTGAAGGATAACAAAATGTCTAGGAAACATTCTCTATTCTTGAAATTTGATTTTGAATAATGTATTACTAATGATATAAAATTCAATGCATCATGGGATTCAAACCATGTTTCCGGTTTTGTTTATTTGTTTACTACTCTACTTTTTTTTTATTAATTGAATAATGCACTTCTTGATATCTTTGTACTATATTGTTTCAGGATTAGTTCTCTTGGTTCTTATTTTTAGATATATATATATATATACTACTCGTGTCATTTATGGAGTAGAACATTGCCTTATTCTTCAATTCATATGGAGGTCCTCCTTGAGCATAAATGGATTAAATTTATTTCTTGGATGTTCTTTCTTTCATTTTTCTACTCTTCATTTAATTTAAAAATATCACTATTATGTCACCATTATACTATTCAACGTTGGGTCATTAATTCATTATTGTATTGTGTTACCATTACATTGCAATATGTGTGTCATCTAAATGGTGATTCATTAGTTTCAGTGTTGTTGAGTCAATGATTTCATGATTCTTGTGAAAACATAGTTTGTTATATATCTCATAGATATAAAATTATGTTTAATGTGCTTTGTTGCTGAAAATTTTATTGAATGAGTTAGTGTTTTGAAAATATAGTGCACCAATTTGTTTAGATTAACTTTTTAATAATTACATTATGTGAGATTAAGTGTTGGGGGAGTCTAAACATGCTAGATATTCTTAAGTAGGGTATTTAGAATGTATTTTTCTAATTTTTTGAACATGTAATTGAGTCTAATTTATTAAAATGATAAGCCATCCTCCCTCTGCGTTAACTTGTTTGACATTGAACTATTTGAGCTTCAATGAAATTTTTTTCACTACCTTAAATTCTAATGTGTGTAAACCTACTGTAAAGTAATTACTATAGTAGAAAATATTTTTCTTGTACTTCAATAATACCCATAATACATGTCAATAATCGACATTATTGAAAATATACTTTGAGCCATAATTGATTAATTTTTGACTTCTCCAAATTTGAATTTATCTTTGGGGGACAAATATGTGTTTTATATTTGGGGAGGGGGTCAACCAACATTGAGATAAACTTTTCATAATAGAATCACTTCAATTATCACTATTTCATCATATTTTTTCATAAAAAATTGTTTATTGTTTTTCAAAATATATCACATTTTGAGATTCCTTATATTGTACATTGTACATAAAATCAGTCAAGCCTAAGGAAAGTTATATACTGGTTAATAATATATTCCATGAATCTGAAATCGGTGAGATTTAATGATTTTTGAGTGAACTTGATTAGTGATATTTTGTATATTTGGTTTAGGAACATTGTTTTAGATTAATATATGATTCTTTTTTTGTGTTAATATAACTACATTAGGATCTGAAAGATTGAACATGGTCTTAGGGGAATAAAATTCTTTTAATTATTAAAATTAGTCACCTTAGTAAGCCAATATAATTTGTTTATATAACAACTTTTTGAAACTCCAGTAATATGGGAATTTAGGAACCCACAGTGAACCTCTCAGACGATAGGCGCTGGGCGTGTTTCTATTAACATAACACCCTATGTAAAATTCATAAAAATTACTTTTGAACAATTCTCATCACAAGATACTTGGCTCAGGAAATAATAAAACAAAGTGTCTAAGGACAAAAAAGAGTACATCATGGTGATGGGAATAATGAACACATGGTGACGAAAAGTTCATTATATTGGTATGGAACCAATTATGTTGTGACAATAATGTTATTCCAAAAAATTTATTTTTTGGAACATAGGTAAATGTCAAGGTACAATGTTTTCTTATGTTTTTAATTCCACATAATACTATCATTTTATCACTATTTAACATATTACTTGGATTTGAATTGTAATATGTCATTATATAGTTTCATAAATGAGAAAATTCATTCTAGAAAATAAATTATTCTTTTTTATTTTAATTAACATATGAGTATTCGAAATATGAATGAATTATTTTGAAAATTTTATTTCAAAAGACATTATTTTTGTTTTTGGGCCTCTATTTCTAAACTACTTAACATTATTTAATATGATTTGTTTAATATAAAACACCTCTCTATTTTAAAAAATTCAATTATTTATGTTATTGAATAAGGAAAATTAATGGTTGAGTGTGGGGGAATCAGATGTGACCTTCAAATGGATAATTATCCACAACCTTTATTAATATTTTCAGTCATATATTTAATTATTTTTGCAGTTTATGTTAATTAGTTACAAATTTATAATTTTATAATTTAATTTATTATTTAATCATCAGTTTGTATATATAACCTTTTAATATGATATTTTATCTTATTTTATGTTTATGATCTTTAATATTTCTTGTTGAACCCTATAAGGTATTATTTGGCCTTGATTTATAATTTTTGGAATTTTTAAGGTTATTAATTACTTAATCAATCTTCGACACTCAAACTACTCAAATTTTAATGTTATCTTAAAACATTGATTTTTTAATTAATTTTTTTAATTTATTTTATCTCAATAATATATTCAAAATTTTTATCTTTAAGGTCCTAATTAAATTTAATAATTTAAAATAAACTTATAAATTTTCTCTAATTTATGGAAATTTAACAAAATTATTTTATATCTTAGTTAAATCGATTATAGAGTTAATATGTATTTATATTGAATCCAGTAATGTAGTTTTTAAACTTCAATTTTATTAATATATAATTATTTTGATTGTTATATAATTATTTATATTTATTAGATTCACAATATTAAATGTTTAGTGTTTATTTTCTGATTATATTAGATTTGTAATGGAAGATATGATTGAATAGTGACTTCATAAGTCACCTTTACTGCAATATAATTATAGATTAAAAAAATTAATGTTTAAAAATAAGAACATGATGAAGACTTCACCATGTATCTAATCCACATCTTTAAGGAGATGTCATCACCTGGAGTCAATTCACCATGCAAGGAGCTGGTCATCCCCACCACTGTCACCACTTCAGATGAGGTGACGTTGCGCCATGGTAAAGGATGAAGATTTGGCCATCATAGATTGAGTAGAACCACTGGAGTGGAGTGAAGGAGGACCTGCCTGAGGCATCTCTTGGATGCCAAGCTAAACCTCATATGTGTTCCATGGATAAGGGGATATACCTGGGGTTTGAGTTAAAAATTTTAATTTATTAATATTAATAATAAATTTAAATGAACTAAAAAATACATATATCACTAAAAAATGATACTAAATAATTATTATAAGTATTACTTCAAAATTGAAAATTAAAATAATTTATTAATAATTGAAATGTATTCGTATAAGTTAATTACATTAATAATATAACCTAAATAAAGAAATTATAATAATTACAATTTAACGTAAATGATAAATTAAAAACTAAATAAATTTTTAATAAAATAAATAAATAAACAATAAAAATTATATATTATAAGGCAAAAATATTAATATTACTTTATAAAAATAATTAAAAATAATTAATATAATCAAATAGATTTAAAATAAATACATTATAAAAATTATAATAAACTTATTAATTTTATTAATTTAAATAAACATTAATAATAAATGTTAATAAAATTTATAATTAACATTATAAAATAACTATATTTTATTGAGTTACTAAAATGTTAGCATTATGTAATGTTAAATTAATGTTTAGTAATTAATTAAAATATTAAATAAAATAATATTAATTAGTCAATATTAATAATAATAATTAAAAAAATATATATTCATTATATATGAATAAAAATTAATTTAACATTATTACAGTAATTATATTATTAAATATATTATTATTTATATTATTAAATTTCATTTATCTTAAACTGTTTTGATTTTGGTCTCTATTTCTGTACGCAGATTCAAGGAGGTGTTCAATTAACATCCATGTTCACCTCAATCTACTAGAGGAGTTAGTTACAAGGGTGATTTTAATGTGACATGAATTATAGTGAAAAAGGGCGCATATATGGAAAAACGTTAAGAACATACCATAGTTGGTCCAAATAAGTGGTGTTTATGGCTGATGAAAGAGGTGTTAAAAATCATAGAAACAACAGAATAATTGTTCAAGTTCATAGAGAGATATATTCACGAATATTTTTTGAATTTTATTACCTGTAATCAAATTTGTTTAGTTTCCAAATTCAATATGATTGGAGGCTAGATATTAATTTTGAGGTATTATTTTTTTTTGTAATTTGATGAATCTTATTCAATTGTTTCTTCATGAAAAAATACATATTCAAATGAGGATGTTTAATATTCTTCCTAAATTAAAAAATAATCACGCCACATGAACTTATTTTGTTAACTTCTAGTTCATTTGATGAAAATAATCAAGGATTACACTTTCAAATTTGTAATTCATTTCTATAGCACTAAATTTGTGAGATCTGTTACAATATATTTAATTCAACTACCATCATAGATGGGTGACTCTAGTTGTGGAGAAAATCTTCGTTCAATTAATGGAGAGATTAATTTCCTCGTGAGAGAGAGTAATCAATCATTTAATTTCCATAGGATTTCCATTTACTAGATGTTTACGAGCCTCTATTTTTTATTTTATCCACTATTTTAATGTTAGTTATCATATTTTAGTTTCAATTTAGTTCTCTTTATAAAATGAAATATATTGTTTCCCAATCTTTTGTAAAATATATAAAAAGTTATTAGTAAAATAAAATTGAAATTTTTACCCACTATTGACATGACTGGGTAGTTTTGAAAAGAAATTTGGATATTCATCCATCCCTGTGGGGTTGACCTTACTTACCACTAGATTATAGTTAGAAGGAAGATAAAAAAAATTAAACATTAACTCATTTTCAGTGACGAACATGTCAATATTTTTACATTATATAATGAATAATAAAATGTAAACAATGATATGAATATAATTAATATAAAACATATGTATAGTATACTAATCAAAAGAATATATAAGTACGATATGAAATACAACATTCATTAAGATGGTGGTCCGAACGTACACATGAATGTTATTCCATCTAATTGTTGAGTTGATAAAATGCATGTAAAATACATATATGAATATATCTATTTTTATTTATATTATTTTAATAGTAGATTTATTTTTTAATATGATTATTATATAATGACTAAAACTATCCTTAATATAATCCATGAGGTGTATGTATGAATCATATCACTTTGAGTATGTGGTAGTCCAGAGTTCTCAAATGGTATTATTATATTAACAAAAATTAAAATGTAATAAAATGATATGTAAAATGAAATTAATTATAGTATTTTAATGAATAATATAATATATGAAATATATAAACATATTTTCGATCATAATATTTACCACGGTGGTTAGTAATAGACAAATGAATATTCATCATTTTGTGAGGCAGTAGTTACCCATACACAGAAACCGTATCATTATTACCTATTATATGGAGGTGGGTGTATGTAAATGTGAAACCATTTACATAAAAACAACCTAGTATAATAAGGATACTGGTTTTTTATAAGTAGATAATAACTATATTTTTATATGGTGGAGAATATAAATAAAATAATGGACATGAGAGAAGACATTACCTCTTAACCAGGTAACATCTTTAGGTTTGTTCCAAAAAGATTATTTGGACTAGATTATTCCCAAATAGAAGATTTTATGAATAAAGGAGGGATGATGGGATGTGTAATGTGTAGATAATGGAATATCCTATAATGATTTATAGGTTTGATGTATTGGGAGAGTTGGTTTCCTTTATTGGGAAAGAAAATGACTCACATGGAATCTCTAAAAACCAGTTAGGTGGCCATATGTTCATACAAAAACAAAATCATACCAAACCATCATAAATCAAAAAAGGTATGTGTATGGAAAAATTATTATCATATAATGGGGTTTTTACAAGTTTATAGGTCATTTGGTCCCATATGATTGAGGTTGTGTCCTTAATTAAGCTTAATTTGGCTATAATCACTCATATTAATTTTAATAACTTTTACTAATATTTTTGGTAAAAAATCCACAACATATAATTATAATATACTTATTACATTGATTAAAATGGCGTATGTTAGTTTTTTTAATTTCAGTCTAGAGAAGAGGTATAATTATAATATGTATTAATCCTATAGACATAATGAAATTACAAGTATTTAATGTAGAAACATATTCAATAGTTTATTATGTTTCTATATTCAATTTTGAAGTGAAATATAATACAATGACATGAATTGTATTAATAGATGTAAAATTGATCAAATATGACCCTAAAACAAATTTTATTTAAAATTTATCATTAATATTTATTCAAATGAAATTTCAATTATTAGCTAAACCCTATTATTTTTCACTATTAATAAAAAATAAATATTCTCATAATAATCCCAAAAACTCATCCTAAGATAATATCAAAATTAGAAATTCAAAAATGAATATCATTTTATCAAATTCAATTTTAAAATCTGTCTACAATTAAATTTATTAACATGAATTAGTTCATTTGAGAAAATTGTATTTTTAAACATAGAAGGGCTATTCAAATAATCATATATTTTATATCAATATTTATATATATATAAATCAATAATAAAATTTATTTGACAATTATTCATTATTATTCATATAAATATGTTTAATGACAGAGTTATAATTATCTAAAATTGAAAGATAACTATAAAATATTGTTCCATTGAAACATTTGTGTTGCGTGCAACTTACATCATGTTGGTGTAGTGGGTAGGGCAAGCCAGGTTGGTATTTCATATAGCACAAGAAAAAATGGTATTTCATATAATATGAATTTTTAATGTAGTTTATTATTATATATATAAATAAATATTTACAGTGTTACATTAAATGAAAAGTATCAAAATATTAAATAAAATAAAATATATATATTTCCCAAAATCTAAGGGTGTTACATTCTACCACCACTAATAAAAATATGGCCTTTATCAGTGCTAGAAATGGTCATTAATTGTGCTAGAAAAGTGATGTTAATTTAGGCGAAGATAGGGTTCCCATTTATCACTTCTCTGAAACACAACAATTAATGCCATTTTATCAGTGCTCATAAAAGTGGTCTTTTATCAGTACTAAAAAAGAACTAATAGAAATGTCCTTTATGAGCACTTTTTTAGCACTATTAAAAAGAAGTTTGATCAGTGATATTTTAAGCACTAATAAAATTTAAAAAAAGATTCCTAATTTAAAAAGAATATATATTGCGGTGGGGGGGGATCTTTTAACAGCACTTGACCCCCCCCCTTTTATCAGCACTAGGTGGAGTCCCTACGTCTCACTGGATGATGCCCGTGCCCACGCGACCCCCTCCGACATGCCCAACCACCCTTACTTCTACCAAAACATGAACCTAAGACCTCCCCCCTCGCACACCTGCACCTTTAAAAATAATCCATTTAGTTTTTATCCATTTACGTATATATCTATTTATATATATAGTTATACTTATATATATATTAATACAGATTCAAATTAATATAAATATATTTAGTTATATTAAAACGTATATATTTATTCATATATTCATATATATATTCCTATATTAATATATATTTATATTAATTTTATGTATATTTTTAGTGATAATTTTAACCCGTATATTTATTTTTATATTAATTTGTGTTTATAAGATTAATTTTAAATACATTTATTAAATAATGTTTTTTATGTTTTTATAAATAAATAAAATTATATATATATATAAATATATAAAACACATATATGAAAACACACACACACAAACACACACATATACATACGAATAAATACATATATATATGTATCTGAAAATCCATAGAATGTTAAAACAACCATAAAATCTATTCTAGAAGATTGTTTCAACACCACAACAAGTAAAATTGATGAAAATGAAACAATATTCTATATGATATGTGGTATTATCCTAAAGAAAATCCAGTTCAGAGGTTAGATCTGTTTGAATGTTAAATAATCAGGGTATCCCAACTAACACCATAGTTTTGGAAGAATTGTAAGCCTATTAGCCTTGAAAAATGATTGATAATGTTCCTTTGAATCACTCTCATGTAGATATCATCACAAGATTCGATTTGATATGTTGTAGAGCTCAAACAGACACCCGGATCTAATGTTATGACTGATTGAAGTTCGTGTAACTTTTTCAACTTTTTTAGATCTTTTATTAATATTTTTTATTTTCTGTGTCATAAAATTGTTATTAAATGATTATTAGTCAATGATAATTAGAAAATTATAAATTAATAAAATTTTATAAAATATTTTAAAGCTGTTTTCACCAAATTTCTTATATATTACATGTAATAGTCTATTTACACTTATCAAAAACAAATTTAAAAAATATATGTTATATTTATATCAAAATAAATATACATATATCAATATATTATTTTTCATGAAAAATTATTTTATTTTAAATATAAACATTATCAGTGCTAGGAGAAAGCACTGATAAACCCCCCCTATATCAACACTACAGAAAAAACCACTGATAATTGTGTCCCCATTAAAAATGGTAAAACAAAATAATTGATAAAGGGGGTGACTTTATCAACACTAAAAAGAATTGATAAAGGGTCACTATTATTAGAACATTTTTTGTTATATTAAATGTTATTTTTATCTACATTTTTTTAGCACTGATAAAGGGACCCTTTTATCAACGCTTTTTCTAGCATTGATAAAGGGTGGCATTGCAGAAACCCAGTTTTTTGGTTGTGCATCCATTAAATAAATTTCAACCTAGAAATTTATCTTGGTCATCATAAGATTAATACTTGAACGTTTCATTCCTAAAAACACACATTGTGAAAATTAATAATAAAAAATCTCATAAATTTTATAGTTGAGAGCACAACAGTTATCCAACATAACATATAACAATATATCCTTATAAGAGAACATATGATGGAAGTGAAAACATGGTCATGGTAGAAAAATATAACTATCATTTTTGGATGGATAACGACAGAGAACAAGGTTAGGATATAGTTAATAACAAAAAACCTTTAAATATGTGATGACCTAAAGACCATCGGATTTATCAAAAATGAATATACTATGATAACAATTTTTTTGTTTCAAGATCGATCTTTTTTCTTCATTGTTAAAAAATTTTAATGATAAGATATACTTGAATTGTTTCTGTAAAACCAAACCCATTAATTTTCCTCGACCCACATCACCTATTTCTATAAAAAAGGTAATATTTTCATTTCTAAATTAATAACACATCATTAGATCAATGATATTTTATCCCATTTGTTATCAGTTATCCTAAATACAGTGTAGTTTGAACGGGATATCCAATATTCTTGAATCCTCTTATCGAGAGACAAAAATTTAATGATAAAAAAATAATCTAATTTTTATCTAAATAATTACATAAATGGTTAAAATTATAAACCCTATAAAATAGAAATAATAATATCATTGGAAATAATTTCATGAAATAGTCTTAACACTGATCCCCTATATATAAAAAATTACCTATTGTTTGTCACATTCCATCATGTGAATACAATCATCATATATTTTATTAAAATTAAGTAATAACCTATATTACCATAAATTATTTTTGAAAACATGAATGGTTCATTATTTTGATCATTAAGGGATATGTTATCCAAATCCAAGAAACCGTACACATCATCCATGATAACACAAACAACTTTTAAACAAGTACATAATCACCTCCAAGGTAATCATTACCATCTAATTTACTTATTCATATAAATGATGACATTATACAAAAAGAATTTTCATAACAAAAGGAACATATTAAGGGTTTCATTTTCCATAATCTTGTTATTTTCATGGACATCACCTTTCTAATATGTAACATTTTTATTCAATCTGAACCATTCAACGTGTTCTTTTAAATCTATAGGTAAAAAACCCAAACTGAACGATCCATATATATTTCACCATTCATACGAAACACTTCTTGAATCCAAATACATAGAAACATCAATTACTTAACCCTTATTCTACTGAAAATGCTACCTCATCATAATATCTATCTCCATTCAAATTCTATATATATTTTCTTCATTATTGGAAATGTAACCATTACTTTTACATCCTTGATGATCCTTTTTAAGAGCTTTGTTCAAGTTAGAATATTTTTTATAATGACTATTTACTCCACACATAAAACAATTAACCTTAGAAGATGACTTAGTTTGGCCAATATTTTCATCCATTTCGTTAACTGAACTCTTAATTTTTCCCATACAGTCACAATCATTGTTTCCTTTACTATAATTAATACATATTCTTTTTCATATAAGACCTAAATTTCTTTTATTATTTACACATTCTTGACACAAAGGAAACTAAATATTATTTTCTCAATGTTATACATTACCCGATATCTCAGTGAACACCTTCTTTAACTTCTTTGGTGAGTCTAAGAGTTAATTGAGGTACAAGATATTAATCCTGTTTTGTGAAAACTGACTAAGCATGAACACAAAATCTTTTATTTCAGTGATCATCACACTTGTCTTATCATTATCATATTTCTTATCACATTCAACACTAAAAATATTCTTTCATGTTCCCACAATTTTCTATAACCAAAGGCATATAGTGGGCATTACTTATCATAGCATAAAACCACATAGTCATGAAAACAATTACTTATTGTAAGTCTAAACCATGAAACCATCCTTAATAAATGTCACCATAGGTTCGTCCTGGGTAATTAATAGATGATTTATATTTATGTCATTCATAGTTGTTCATAAAGAGTACGTAAATTCCCAAACCATATCCCCACGGGAGTGTCAAACCAAGTGTGCAACAAGGCACGTTGTTATATACCCTATTACCATGAGTCACAGCCCAAACATATTATCAGATTTTTGACCACTTGATAAATCCATGATAGATGGAAATACTACAATAGTATCTAGAAAAAGGCATATTTCATGGAAACCGGTCACTATATCCTTCACCAAAATTCCTGTAAATTTTTATATATGTTAACTCATTATTATAATTATCATTAGAGATATCCCTATACATATCACTAGAAATATACTTAGGGATATCACTATAGTTTTTTCATAATACTCTCCAACGGTTGACTAAACCGTTTCATTGATACCAATTATTGTTACACATGCTTTATATACATGGATATTACAGCATTATAGTTGAATATTTAGAACACTATAAAAATACTTTCTTGGGGACCATAAAAGTTTAGTTTATTTGGAAACATAGAAACAAAATATTATTTCTTGGTTTAAGATCTTCAAAATCTACCATAAATATCACTAACTATTGAACCTCTACCTATAACCTTTATTCATAATCTGGGGAAAGGAAACATAAGAATGGGATGAGATTAAAAGCTCAGTAAGGGTTATTAAAAGAAATGCGTATGTTGTACATGAAAAATTGGCATGGTACTAGAAAATAAAGTTTTAACATCATACACTACATATATATAACATTAGAAATATTTCAATTTCATAATACATAATTCATAAAGAAATTAATAACACAATCTATGAAAGAATCACATAAAAATAAAACATGGAATTGTGGAAAACAGATGGGCATATAATATTATTTCCATAGTAGAAAATGAATTTATTCAATGACTACATGGCTAATAAGGTTTTATTCCCCATAACATATTTGTAGTCATGGTTCCCTCCCATGTCCAACTTATTTGTACAATTTCACTCCGCATACCATCATAGTTGTTATTGTTCACTCTAATGGCCATGTTAGTAGCATGAGTTCATTCCTAAACCATCTTAGTAGCCTTTGATCACTACCATATACGTTATAGTAGACAAAGTTTACTCCAAATACCATATTAGTCTATTTCTTAATATTTAAATCATTACCCAATGCATTGGAGGGTGATATAGGTACCACCCTGTCTCATAGAGAAATCATACAAACTTGTGAAAAATATTCAAAAATAATAATATCATAACCCATGCAATTATATGTGTATCATAAACTTGTAAAAATATCATAACCTATGAAAAAGATACAGGTTTCATAATCTTTACATCGATATCATAACATGTGAAATAGAAATGTATTTCATAAACATATAAACCATAAAAGAGAAACCGATTTCATAGATATAAAACCCATGAAAGAGAAACGAGTTTCATAATGACCATGACATTAAGTACAACCTATTCATAAAAGTAAATTAAGCAATCCTTTATATCATTTACTATAAAGGACTTATTAACATCTAAATATGTCATCTTAGATTTAAAATAATTTTTAAATATCATTTAATACATTTCTTGGAGAAAACATCATGTATTTAAAGAAAAATATTTTGTATACATAAAACCATTCGAAAATCTTTGAAATAGAAAAAAACATTAAAACATATAATGAAGACATTAAATAATTTGAATACATTATTTCCTTTAAAAATAATAAAATAAACATCAAAACATATTAAAAATTATTTTTCTTTGAAAACATTTTGAAAACATATAAAGAATGGTTGATATTTTTTTTGACAATAATTTATTTTAAAATACTTTTAATCCATATAAATATTTGTGGAAAACATTTAGAAAACTATTACCCCTTAAACTATATTTAAAACATATAAATAAATCTTGAAAACATTTTAAAAAAAATTTTCTATGAAAAAATATTGAAAAATATAAATACTTCTTAGAAATGATTTTAAATCTATTTTCTGTGAAAATTTATAAAAAAATATTGAAAAACATTTTAAAATGTTTTCCTTTATTTCTTATAAAAGATTTTGGAAATTTTATTTAACACCATTATTCTTGAATTATTATAAAAGAATCTTCTAAATATTTTGGAACCCATTTTTCATGGAAACTATTAAAATAAGCTAAAAATATTATTAAACACATTTTATTTGAATATAAATTTTTAAAAAATCTTTAAAAATATTTCCTTTAAACATGAAAATAAATATTAAAAGGATTTGTTGTAGATAAATCGGTAATGTCATATGAGGTAAAATTAACATTCATTTATCATGGTTAAAAGGATAGAAAATATCCTCATTTGAAAAGGAACAATAATATTTCATTGAAAACATGGGGAAATGTAAAAAAAGGTGTAATGACATAATAAATTTAGTAAATCCACCCATAATACAATCCATGTGGTATCTAAATTAATCATACCCCTTTGAGGGGGCATTATTCCACACTTAAGAAAAATTATTGTATTAACACAAAATAGAAATTAAAAAAGAAACGTTTTTTAGAAATTAATAAATAATATTATAGACATAATAAATTTAGTATATGAAAAATATAATCACAATTTCTATAATTTTTGCCACCATGGTATGTGGTAATGGAGTAATGAACAATCATCTTTATGTGAGGCAGCAGTTCACCATACATAGAATCATAATGTTTGTTACCCACTAGATAGAGGTGTGTAAATGTTTAGTTCAAAAATGTTATATAAAAACATCCAACTATATTGGTTAAACTGGTGTTATTATATAATCATTGAATAAATATATTTGGATGGGATGGATAAGGAAAATAAAATCATGTTCTTGGGAGAAAATGATACATATTAATTGGGTAACTCTTTTTGGTTTTTGGATACAAACATACTATGTTTGACTTCTTCCCAAGGGACGGATTCTAGGAGGAATGGATAGATTTTGGGAAGTTTATTTTGTTGATATTTTCTGAACTTAATATGTTTTAGAGGTGTTAAGAAGTGGAATAGGTTCCTGTGTTTTATAGGGAAGAGAACGAGCTCACGTAGAATTTTCAAAAACCTGTTAGGGGTGAACAATTTAATTCCTCATAAAAAACATAAAACCAAGATAAATCAATAATATAACATTTACGTCTATTGATTATCCATAAAATGGGGTTTTTTATAAGTTTCTAAGTCATTTGGGCCACTAGGATTGAGGTTTCAGGACTAATTAATCTCAATTTCATCTTAATCGATGTGACTAATTTTAATAACATTTGCTAATATTTTCGGTAAATAATATACATAATCTGATAATAATCTTAATAATATTCTAAATAAAATGGTATATATCTGCTTTTGAAATTTAGTTCATAGAAGTAGATAAAATAAGATTAATGTTAATCTTACAAATAAGATGATATCACAGGTCTTTAAAATAGAAAAATGTTCAAATGTATAATATATTCTTTATATTAATTGTCAAATTCACGTTGATTATAATGATATAAATTTTATTAATATATTTAAAATTATTCCAATGGGACCCTAAACTAAATATATATTATAATATAACAATAATTATTACTTAAACGAAGAGGAAATTATTATCTAATATGCATTATATATCACTATTCAGTAAAAACAATGTTTCTCAATAAATTTCCAAAAATTCACCCTAATATAATTTTACAATTAAAATTAAATAATAATTATTTTTCATGAAATTCAATTTATATATTTTTTAAAATATTTTTATTTTTAAAATATAATCATTCGAGAAAATAATAATTTTAAACATACAATAGATTTTAAATGAAATGAAATATTTCATTATCAATATGTCTTATGAATATAAACAAATTATAAATAATATTTGAAAATTAGTTATAAATACCCATAAAACTCATTTTAAGGGATTTTTTATAATTATATCATTTTAAAACAATAGAAATAAAATGATGTTTCATAGAAACATCATTTTTGCGTGCATTATATACCATGTAGGTGTTGCAGGCATTACAAACCAAGTTATTATTTCATGTAGTGTGATCAAAGTCAACATTTCATGGGAAAGGAATGATTAAATTATCATTCTAATATATATATATATATATATATAAATAACTGTTTCTAGTTTCATATGAGGTGAAAAATATCAAAATGATTAATTAATTTGATAAAAAATTATTCACAAAATCTCGGGGTGTTACAACAAAGGAAGTGGCACTTATGGGAGGTGTTTGTAATTTAGTTTGGCATAAATGCATGAATAGTTGTTTTTTTTGAGATTGTTCTGAATTCCTCGAGTCCAGTGAGGTTGATGGACAAAGGGGAATGGTTAGTAGTGTAAGCAGGTTTTATTATCATATTTAGTTATTTATAACTCAAGTTATCTAGAGTCCAATTCAATATATTGTCTTATGAATGTGGGAGTCCCCATTGGCTATTGTGACGTCTGAATCTGGGTATGTGTTGGGAAACATGACACTGTTTGTGATGGGTGAATCAGATGATTAGAATAAGCTCATGTCAATTTTTGTGAAGCCAAAGGGGGATACATGTATGCATGATAGACTGTTCATATTTTTGATGATGTATAACATGATGTCTATGTTGTGAATCATATCATTTATAGTAGAAAAACTAAATTGGATTGGAAATGGGAGTTCCACAAGAAATTTTGGTTTTTGGTTTTTTGTAACAGAGTCCATAAATTTTAATTGGTTCAGTTGGAAATCTATTTTTAGTTGTAATGGAAAGGTGTTAATGATACTATGGTGAGTATATAGTACTAAAATTTTGGAAAGGTTAATTTGTCCTCATAGTGGGAGGTGTTAATAATTCTTGATAGATTGAATCATAGAGAATTTTTCAGATTTCAAATATCTTATCTATGGTTTCGTATCATATTCATTTCAAGGTAGATTATGATTCATTGAATTTTTATTAATGGGTTTCCAGAAATTATTATTTAAAATATATTCTCCCAAATATTTGTTGAAAACTATTTAATAAAAATATAGTTCTACAGAATTTTAAAAAAATATTTAATATAGTATTTTTTAATGAATATCATAGATTTTAGGATTTTATAATCCTATGAATTGAATTAAAATATTATTTTTATTGAAAATTTTGATTTATATATGAATTTAGATTTTCATTTATTATATTTTGATTATTTGGATATGTAATGTAAAATCTTTATAGAAACAAAATATTGTTTGATGAGATAAAAATAAATAATCGATAAGAGAAACTAAAATATTTTTAGGAAATATAAATAATTTCTCTCAAAAGATCAATAGAATTCGAATTTTACTTTGTTGAGAATAATGTTGTGTCTTAATATACATAAATACGGGTAAATAATTTGAAAAAACTATGAATAATGAAGAGTTTTAGTGGGTGTTTCTATTATTATAATCATGTATTAAATATGAATACAAATTATATATTCTTAATATTTCTGAATTAAATTGTGATCAATTATATTGAGGTTATATAAAAAGTAAAAACATGTGGGGGAGGGGTGAATTATCAAATGAAAAACTAAAACATCCCATCCTAAGTTTCTTATTTAATTGATATATGAAATTGATTTAAATACCTCATTAATAAATAGTTAAAATTAATATAATAGAGATGTAATACAATATTTAATTATTTACCAATGTTTGGCTATGTATAAGAATAAGAACTAAGTGATGTTTTAATATACCAAAAACTACCATAATCAAAAGGCTTTCAAATAAAATTATACACAAGAATCACTATACATCAAGAATTACAACCCTTATGAGGAATTCAAAAAATATTATATTACAAGGACCCGGCATTATAACATTACATATTCATGAACTAAATGAATAATTCACATTGAGGATCTTTTCATGTTCAGAGTTATAGAGGATTTGGACATAACTATTACATTTCAAATGATTACAAAGTAGACACTTCTACTAAGTTTCAATTTTTTTCATTAAATAAAAAATCTTAAAAAAGAGTCATTTTTAGTTCCATGTTTTAGATAGCATGAATTTTATTTGATCACATCCTTGACCTTATTCATCTTTAAGTCCTGTGAAAAACATTTCAAAACCTGGGATGGGCATAAAAAGCTCAATAAGGATTATAAAACAAAGAATGAAAACATTAGTCCATAAATACATAGAGAATATAAACTCTTTTACTTTCCTCATGAATTCATAAGATTAATAAATGACACAAAGAAATCATAAAACATATAGGTAACTAGTGGCATCCATATCATATAAACATTGTAGCTATCACATCTACATAGGGAGTTACTTTGGAATACCCATTACATTATATTCCATTAATAACTTAGTAGAAACATTACGTTACCCAATTCATTGGAGAGCTATCCTGGTCTCAACCACCCTAGGTTTATCACGGAACCACCCGTATATGAAAATAATGCCCAAGAACCATAACATGATCATAACACATAACCGAAGCATAAAGGAAAGATAACATTTCCATATTGCAATAACAAATATCATTTAAAGATATTTAAATAATAAATACATTCTAAAAATCATTTTCAATAACAAAAAAACCTAAAAAGATTATATGGTATTTATTTTTCCTTTTAAAAACATTTTGGCTTGTTAATTAAGCCAGAGGTCTAATAATACTCGCGGCGGTGGAAAGGTCGTTGTCACCGCTTACATTAAAATGACATTACATTTTGTAATTTAGTAAAATGATTCATATAAAAATATTCCCTTTTAATGAAATGAAAAGTCGAAGGGGTTTATACACTGTATAATATAAAGTCGTGTAGAAAACGAAATGTGCCTTAATGAAAGGAGATTGAGACGAAGTCCCTTACCTTGTGTCCGACTTGACTCGATTGTTCTTTAATATCTTAAATAACAAAATAAAGTTGATTTCTACTTGCATAAGAACCTTTTTCAAGTTTATTATTCGTTTTATATCACTTATTATCATGTTATATACATTATGTAATCATTTAGGTTAATAACGTCAATTTTTTCGATATTTGGTACTTGAGTAAAAAATGAACACCTTATAATTACAAGTTGTCCATTTGATCAATAGTCCATTATATCAAGACATAAATCAACTATTTAGATATCATATATATCATATATATCCCATATATATATTTATTTATTTATTTATAACAGTACATATTAGTTGGAGGTAAAAATGAAATGAACCGTTCATGGAGACAGTAAGTCGTACGTACGCATTAACGCTACATTCATTTCTATTTCTTATTTTAATGGAATTTAAACATAATGATACATAAGTATAATATATTTCCATTATAATTTCATATATAATATCATATATAATATCATTAACTAAATCCTTTATACATCCCACATATGGCATTAACGAGTCATATCACTTTGAGGGGGCTGTAGTCCGCACTTCCTCTAATGCGATTATCACGTTTACCCATAATGGAACCTATAAAGGCATGATATAAATGGAAATTACAGAAGCATAAAGAAAACATAAACATAATATATATCATATATAAAAGCAGTTTCATCATAATGGCCACCATGATCGGCGGTAGGAGATAATCGAACAATCATCGTTTCGTGAGGCTTTAGTTTTCCATCCATAGATACATTTTGTTCATCACCCATTAGATGGAGGTGTGTGTACGTGTAGTTTGAATACATCACATTACAACATCATAGTATATTGATAAAACTGGAGTTGTTAAAAAAGGAAGGAATAAAAAGATTTTAGGGGTTGGAGAAGTAGAATAAAAGACAATAAAATAAGAGAAGCTGTTACCTTTAATTTGGGCAACTCCCTTTGATTTGAACCAATGGACATCCTGAAGTGCCTTCTGCCTAAGTTAAGGCTTCTAGGAGGAGGAGAGGTATGTAGGGAGATTAATGGGGTATGGTTTTTATGGGAAAAAATGCTTGAGAGGTGTGAGGAATTGGTTAGAAGTGGTCTCCTTTTATAAGAGAGAGGATGTTCTCTTTAAAAAAGTGAGAAAATATTATTTTATTATTAACATATATTAGGATTAAAAAAGTTAAAAAAATAATTAAAGTTGAAGATAAGATGACTGATATTATAAATAAAATCATAAATTCCTAATTGGACATGTTTTGGATAATATTCTAATAATTATAATCTTATTTATTTAAATCATTTATTAATGAGGTAAATACGGCATCGTTATTGTGTCATAAATAATTGAATTTTTAAGAAGCCTAAAAATTATAAAGAAAATACCATGATGTAGGAAATATTTATATATTTCTAATGAATATTTATAGTCAAAAAAATAACTTTTATTATACCATGTAAAACTTAATTTACAATGATATATTTGTTTGTGTCATTTTTGTCATTACTTTAAATTAATTAATCTTATGTGTCATTTTCTTTCATAAGTGGCACCATGTGGTCCCAAAATAGACCAAAATATGACCATGGTCGGCCATTAATCATCCAATAATGTTAGTACAAGTGTTAAGGTAATTTTAAATTATTATAATATTCTTTCTACCTTGAATTACCGTATTTACATTTAACCTCGGTAAATAAAAGTCAAAAGTTACTATTCACAAAAAATATTTTCTTCTCATTGAACCAAATTTTACATACTAATAAAAGCCATGTATGTTAGATTTGAAAACTTCAATTCATAGATGTGTTAAAATATCATTTAAATGGAAAAGTCATTTTTTAACTACTAATATGTGGTTTCACTATTCATAAAAAATTGATGTTTTTCAGAAAAATACGAAAAATTCAGCCTAAGTTGTATTTGATATTCCGAATTAAAAAATGATATTTATTTTTCCAAATTAAAAAAATATTTGTGTTATTATTTTATTTAATATTAATTCCCGTTGTTATAACAAAAACCTTGTTTTTAAGAAACAATAACTATCAAAATATTGATACTTGTTTCTGTCCAATATCAAAGTGAAATTAATTCCAATGAACAAAATTAAATTAAATGGTATAAATATATTCTAATTACACTTTAAAACCAATTAAAAAGATAATATGACCATATAAATAGATTATATAAAAACATAGTTCTTGAACTAAAATAAAATATTTTCACTATTCAATAAATAATGAAAATTATTGAAAAATTCCAAAAATTTACACAAAGTAAATTATGATTTCCCCATTATATATAAGGATTTTATTTGGTCCTATATAATGTATTAAAGTGAAGAAAACTAGATTTAATGTGGGTTCTCCATTAAAAGGCGATAAATCGGCCTTTTAATGTAAATTATACTTAAAATTAGATTCATTCACATTTTCAGCCTCTTACTTTTTATTGGATAAATGAAAATACATTTAGCAATTATTTATAATAATATTTTAGTTAGTTTTTTTCTTTCCCTCCAATACAATGGCTAGGAGTTAACTACTATTTAAAATAATAATATTATATTATTAGTGTGCACCATAAGATTTCAAAGAAACCCATTGTTGCCTATCAGGTACGGGATCGAACATAGAAACCCTTTTAAAGTAAAATTAATATTTAATTAACAAATATTAATAAATATTAAAATCTATTATTTTTTATTTACCTGGGATGTTACATCCTTCCCCCTTTTGGAAATTTTGTCCTCGTAATTTTTATTCACTTATCAAAATAAGTGGGGGTATTTATCAATCATAGCATTTTTAGATTCCCACGTTGTCTATTCAATAATTTGGTTTTTCCACAAAACCATTAACTGGTGAATTGCCTTATTCTGCAAAACATGCTCTATACTGTTAATAATCTGTACTGGTTGTTCTTTAAAAGAATGATTCTCTTCCAACTGAACTACCTATGGGCTCAAACTTGGGATTGATCTGGTATATTCTTTCTCAACATCGAAACATGAAAAAAAAATTCTGTACTTGGGATAAACATGGAGGTAATTCCACTCTATATGTACCTGATCCAACTTTCTCCAGAATTTTATATGGTCTAATGAACCTCAGACTCTACAGTCCATTCTTACCAAAACGTATCACACTTTTTCATGGTGAAACATTAAGAAAGACATAATCACCTCCCTCAAAAGAAAGATCCTTCCTCTGATTGTCTGCATAGCTTTTCTGTCTACTCTGAGCTATTCTCATGTGATTCTAAATCAACAGAACATTCTCTGCCATCTCTTCTACCAATTCTTGTCCCATCAGCTTCCTTCCACCCAATTCATCCCAAAAAGCTGGAGTTCGACAATGATTTCCATATATTTCTTCAAATGGAGCCATCTGAATACTTGAATGAAAACTATTATTATATGAAAATTCAACCAAAGAAAAATGTTTGTCTCAACGTCCCTGCTAATCTAGTGAACAAGCACGTAACATATCCTCCAAGGACTGAATTGTTCGTTTTGACTTCCCATCTGATTGAGGATGAAAAGTTATACTAAAATTTAATTTATTACCCAAGGACTTTTGAACTCCTTTCCAAAAGTTATAAGTAAACCTGAGATCCCGATAAGATACAATAGAGAGGGGAACTCCATACAACCTGACTATCACTTTAACATACAACCGAGAAAGTTAATCTTGAGACATTGTATCTCGAATAGAATGAAAATGAGCAGATTTAGTCAATCAATCAACTATAACCCAGATTGCATTATTACCTAGATATTTCTTTGGTAATACCACAACAAAGTCCATGGATATATTTTCCCATTTCGACTTTGGCACCGGTAAAGGCTGATGCATTCCCTTCAGTAATTGCTGCTCTACTTTAAACTGCTAACATATCAAACAATTCACAGTAAAATCAGTAATATCTCATATTATTCCATCCCACCAATAATACTCTCGAAGATCTCAATACATCTAAGAATTACCACGATGAACTGAAAAAAATAACTATGACTTTCACATATCAACTCATTCTAAATCTGTGATTGAAAAGGCACACATAATCTCTTCCCAAACCTCAAAAAAATCATTATCAATGTTAAAATCAGGAAACTTACCCTTCTTAACCAACTATATCTTTTTCTGCAAAAACTGACTTCTTTCTATGCATGCTTTATTCTGTATAATAAAGATGATTTCACTGACACCTAAAACAAAACAGAATAATTTTCCTACACCAACAACTTCTATGCCAATTTTTATGAAATCAAAAACCAAAGGATCTTGTTCCTAATGGTTCATATTTAATGAATCATTACTTTTTCGACTCAAAGCATCAACCACATTATTTGCTTTTCTAGAATTTAATGGGTCGTGAAATTATAATCCTTGATTTAATCTAGCCATCTCCTCTTTGTCATGTTAAATTATTTTTGAATGAATATATACTTTGAACTTTTTTGTTCAGTATATATTTCACATTTTACTCCATACAAATGATGCCTCCAAATTTTTGAAACAAAAACAACAACAAAAAATTCCAAATCATGTCTAGGGTAATTTACCTCATTAGGTTTCAACTGACGTGAAGCATAAGAAATTACCTGATCATTATGCAATAGGACTCAACATAGTCCTTTCAATGAATCATCATTGTAGACAAAAACTCATCATTTTTGGACGGCAGTCCCGAAACTGGAGAATTCACCAATCACCTTTTCAATTCCTGAAAACAATCATCACATTCCGTTGTCTAGATGAACTTAACACCTTTTCGAGTTAACATAGTCAATGGACTAGGTAGTCATGCAAAATTTTCAACAAAACTCTGGTAATAACATGACAATCCAGGAAAACTGTGAATCTCGGTTATATTTGTGGGTCTTGGCCATTCTTCATCAACTTTTGTTTTAGCAAGATCAACAATTGTGCCATTTTATGAAACAATGTGACCATGGAATGAATTTTTTTGTAACCAAAACTCACACTTTCTGAATTTTCCATAAAGTTTATTTTATATTAATGTTTTCAAGACAACCCTTAATTGACTTTCATGATCCTCTTAATTTTGGAATAAACCAAAATATCATCAATGAACACAACCACAAACTTATCCAAGAACTCACAGAAAATTCTATTCATAAGATCAATGAATATAGTACGTGCATTGGTGAAACCAAAATACATAACTAAAAATTCATTATGGCTATATCTAGTAGGAAATGAAGTCTTCAGAATATCTACTTACATTACTTTCAACTAATGGTACACCGATCTCAAGTCAATCTTTGAAAAATACTAAGCTCCCTGGAGCTGATCAAACAAATCATCTATACGAGAAAAATGATTCTTATTTTTAACAGTGATGTTATTTAATGCTCTATAATAAATGAAAAGTCTCATTGAACCATATTAATTTTTAACAAACAAGATAGGATCACCCCATAGTGATGTGCTAGGTCCAATGAAACCATTATCTAATAACACCTACAATTGCATCTTTAACTCTAAAATTTCAATTTGAGTAATTCGATAAGGGGGTTTTGAAATTAGCTTAGCATGAAGAACTAGTTCAATAGTATATTCAACTTCCCAGTCAGGTATAATACCAGGCAACTCATCAGGAAAAACATCAAGGTACTCATTTACCACTGGCACATCATTAATCTGAAAAGTTCATTTGTTTTCAACAATATGTGAAAGGAGACATTCATTTCGGTATTTTACTAGTTTCTCGGCTTCCTAATATGTTATCAAAATCAATTGTTCATTTTTGTAGACAAACTAAAAATTATTCTGAAAAGAAACCTCTTTAGCTCTGCAGTCAATCTTAGCATGATCAATAGTAATCCAATCCATACCCAGAACAACATCAATCTCTACTAGAGGGAAAAGAATAAGGTTTTCAGGTAGTTTTTTCCATACACAAGGATAGAAATGTTCTTATGTTTTCTTTTTGTCTCAACATTTCCTCCATGTGTTTTTACCGTAAGTTATGTATTATTATCTTTATATGGAATTTCCCATTTCCTAGAATCATATCAGAAATGAAATAGTGTGTAGACCCTAAATAAAACAACACATTGGAATAATCTAAGCAAACAAACAATGTACTTGATACAACATAATTTGATGGCCAGTCATCTGCTGAAGTAGTTGCAAAGGATTTCACCACCCCTTTCTCCTTGTAGTCTGGATGCTTTCCTTCGGACGAGTTCTTTGTTGGACACTCATTTCCATAATGTCCCAATTTATTCACTTAAAACATTTTACTGACTGTAAATTATATTTTTTCTTAACATTTAACTGATCCTTTTCAGTGCAATTTCGAGCCTTATGTCCCATTTTACCACATCAGTTGCACTTACTAGAATTCAAAATACATTCCCCAGCATGCTTTTAAACACAATTTTAACAAATTTTAAACCTATAATTATTTCCATATGAATTTTTTGAAGAGCTCGTCTCGTTCGTCTACCACCTTGACCTCTTTTTCTATTGTTTGTCAAAGAATTCCTGATGATCGACAAACTCTATTTCCACCTTCTCCAAAAAACGAACAAGTTTTTCAAAACATTTGAACTCATGAGAAGCTAAATCCCTTTGATACATTGGATTTAATTCTGAGAAAAAATGGTTGATTTTACTATCATGATCTCATGTGAAATTTTGAGCATACCTTTTCAGTCGAGTTATTTTTTCTTCATAAGCAGCCACCGATTCATCCTCCTACCATAATTAGTGCAATTTTTTTTCTATCCTAAGAAAAACCACCTTAGAAAAATATTTCTCAAGAAACATACCTTTGAATTCATCCCAATCAAGAGATTCAATCTCTTCAATATCCCTAATATCTTTCACCATCGACCACCACTGATCAACTTCACCTTCAAAACTATAAACAGCAAGACTAACCTTTTGATGTTCCGAACAACCCATGAAATCAAAATTCATTTCCAATGCTTCAATCCACCCTTATGATAGCACCAGATCAGATGATCCTCTGAATGATGGGTGATCTTTCCTCATGAAATGCTCACAACTGGCATGTTCCTCTGTGTTTGATATGGCTGATCTCGTACATGGATACCACCACTATTTATAGCATGAGTCAACTATTCCATCATTGCAACAAACTGTTCATTTCCGATTCCAAACATCTCAGGTTTCTGATTCGGAAGGATTTCTTCCTCCTGATATCATCCCAATATAGCTACCTGATTCCTCTGTGGAAAACCATTCTGAACATAGAAATATCCTAGGAAAAACAACATCGTAATCTGTAAATTCTATATGATTTGAATATTAACATAAATTACTTTATGGAATTTTTTTTAAGAATTACCTAACTCCTAAAGTTATCAAAACCATCCTTTGATACCAACTATAAGGACCAGGCATTATAACATTACATAATCTTGAATTAAAGGAATAATTCACATTGGGGATCTTTTTGGTTTAGAGTTTTAGTGAATTATGACATAACTATTACACATAAAAAGATTACAAAGTAGACACTTCTTCTGAGTTTCCATTTTTATCATAACATATAAACTCTTCAAAAACAGTGTCATGTCCAGTTACATGGTTTAGATAGCATGAATTTTCTTTGATCCTATCCTTGACCTTATTCATCTTTATGTCCTGTGAAAAACATTTCAAAATGTGGGAAGAGCATAAAAATCTAAATAAGGGTTATAAACAAAAGAATGAAAACATTAGTCCATAAATACATACAGAACATAAACAATTTTACATACCTCGTGAAATAATAAGATTTATGAATGACACATAGAAATCATAAAACATAACGGTAACGTGTGTAATCTATAACATACTTACATTATAGCTATCACAGTTACATAAAGAGTTACTTTGGAATAACCATCACATTATATTGCCTAAATCTCTTAGGAAAAACATTCACATTTACCTTTATCACGTTACCCAATGCATTGGAGAGCTATCTTGGGCCCACCCGCACAAGGTTTATCATAGAACTACCCATATACCTAAATAATGCCCAAGAACCATAACATGATCATAACACAAAACATAATCATAATGGAAATATAACATTTCCACATTGCAATAACAAATATAATTTCAAGATATTGAAATAATAAATCCATTCATAAAATCATTATCAATACCAAAAAACATAAAAAGAGTATATGGGATTTAGTTTTCCTTTTAAAAACATTCCAGCATGTTAACGATACCAATGATCAAATAATACTCCCGGTGGTGGAAAGTTCGTTGACACCAATTACGTTAAAAACATTACTTTTTGTCATTTAGTAAAATGTTTCATATAAAAATAATCCCTTTGAATGAAATGAAAACTCAAACGAGTTTATACACCGTATAAAATAAATTCATTTATAAAACTAAATATACCACAATGAAAGGAGATTGAGACGATTTCCCTTACCCCGTGTTCAACCTGACTTGATCATTCATTAATCTACTGAATAATAAACAAAAGTTAATTTCTTCTTGATTAGGAAGCTTTTAAAAGTTTATTATTATTTTTATATCACTTATTACCACGTTATAAACATTATGTAATAATTTATGTTAATAATGTCGATTCATTTGATATTTGGTACTTGAGTAAAAAATGAACACCTCATAATTACAAGTTTTCCATGTGTTCAATAGTCCATTATATCCAGAATGAAATTAATTATTTATATATCATATATATCCAGTATATATATTTATATTAGTAACATTACATATCATTTTAATTTAATAAATAAAACACACCGTTAATGGAGACGGTAAGCCATACGTACGCATGCACACTACTTTCATTTGTATTTCAAATTTTAATAGAATTAAAACATAATGATACATAGGTATATTATAATTCCAGTATAATGTAATATATAATATCATGTATAATATCATTAAATCCATCCTTTATATGTCCAACATATGGCATTAATGAGTCATATCGCGTTGAGGTGGTGGTGGTCCGTACATCCTCTAATGAGATTATCATGTTTACCCAAAATGGAAACCATAAAGGCATTATATAAAGGAAAATTATAGAAAAATAAGGAAAAAATAAATATCATATATATCATATATAAATATAGGTCCATCATAAAGGTCACCATGAGTGGTGGTAGGAGATAATCGAACAATCATCATTTGTTGAGGCGTTAGTTTTCCATCCACAGAAACATTATGTTCTTCACCCATTAGATGGAGGTGTGTGTAAGTTTAGTTCGAATACATATCATAACAAAATCATAGTATAATTAGGATATTGGAGTTGTTATATAAGAATGGAATAAAAAGTGTTTTTGGTTTGGAGAAGTAAAATAAAAGAGAACTATTTAAGAGAAACTGTTACCATTAATTTGGGAAACTCCCTTTGGTTTGGAAAAAATTACTTCTTTAAGTTTTTTCTTCCTAAGGTATGCCTTTTAGGGGGTGGGGAGGTATGTAGGTAGATTCATTGGGCAGAGTTTGGGTGAGCCAAAATGCTTTAGAGGTGTGAGGAAATGGTTATAATTGGTCTCCTTTTATAAGGGAGAGGAGCGGCTCTTTAGGAAAGTGTGAAAAAATGATTTTATTATAAACATATCTTTGGTTTCAAAAAGTCAAAAAATATTTAAAGTCAAATAAAAGATGGCTAATATTCGAAATAAAATAACCCAATCAGAATTGGACATGTTTTATATAGTATTGTAATCATTAAAATCTTATTTAATTAAATCATTTATTAATGAGGTGAATACTACATCATTATTGTGTAATTTATAATTTAATTTATTTGATGTATAAAAATTATAAAACAAATACCATGATGAAGGAAATATTTTTAGATTTACAATTAATATTTATAGTTGAATAAATAACTTATATAACACCATGTAAAAATTAATCTACAAAGAGATATTTGTTTATGTCATTTTTGTCTTTACTTTAAATTAATTAATATAAAGTGTCATTTTCTTTCATAAGTAACTCATAGGGTCCCAAAATAGACCCAATGATGCCCATAGTCAGCCTATAGTCTTCTAATATGGTTAGAACAAGTATTAAGTTAATTTTTAATTATTATAATATTATTTTTACATTGAATTTCCCAATTTAACTATAACTGTGGTAAATAAAAGTCAAAATTTATTATTCACAAAAAAAAAATATTTTCATCTTATTAAACCACATTTTACATACTATTAACAAATATGTATGTAGGATTTTCCAAATTGACTTCATATAAGTGGTAATATTTCATTTAAATGGAAAATTCATTTTTTTAACTACTACTAAGTGGTTTCACTATTCATCAAAAATTGAAGTCTTTCAGAAAAATACCAAAAATTCAGCCTAAGCTATATTTGATATTCGAAATTAAAAAATGATATTTATTTTTACAAATTAAAAACATATAAGTGACATTAATTAATTTAAAATTAATTCCTGTTGTTAAAACAAATAGCACGTTTTTAAGAAACATTAACTATAAAAAGATTGATAATTGTTTATTTCCAATTTCATAGTGAAATTAATTACAATGAAAAATATTGGATTAAATGGATAAAATATATTCTCATTATACTTTAAAACTAATTAAAAAGGTAATATAACCATATAAATAAATTAGATTGAAACATATATTTGAATTAAAACACAATATTTTCACTATTCAAAAAAAACTGAACTTTATCCGAAAAATTCCAAAAAATTTACACAAAGTAAATTTTGATGTCACCATTCTAAATAAATATTTTATTTGTTCATATATATTTTATTAATGTGTAAAAAACTATATATAAGGAGGGTTCTCCATTAAATGGTGATAAATCTGCATTTTAATGTAAATTATGCATAAAATTAGATTCATTCACATTTTAAGCCTCTAACGTTTTATTGGATAAATGAAAATAGATTTAACAATCATGTATAATCATATTGTAGTTAGTTATGTTAATTCCCTCAAATACAACATCTATGAGTTAACTACTATTTAAAATAATAATACTCTATTATTAGTATGCAACGTAGGATTTCCAAGATACCCATTGTTGCATATCGGGTACGCTATCGAACATAGCAACCCTTTTAAAGTAAAATTATTATTTAATTCACAAATATTAATAAATAGGAAAATCTATTATTCTTCATTTACCTAGGATTTTACATATATTCTTCACCATTAGTTCTCCCTTTTTCACTCTGTGAAACACCTGATCTTCTGTGAAAATTTATATAGAATGTAATATTGAAATGGATTAAAAAATACAACAAAATATTCATAAAAAAATGATCACCGTGAATTTTTTATAATATTACTTCTTCGAATAATCAAGATTTTTTTAAAATGATCTGTTCATTTATTTTCTCTCTCAAGATCAACATTTATTCTCCCAAATACTATATATTTCCATTTAAGGTCACAAGAATATCATTAAATTTATATTCCATTACATATTCATATTTCATCATGTGTGATGTGAAAATGTATGCACTAAATTCCTACAAAAATCATTCAAAATAACACTATTTGAATATAAATATACCATACAAAAATATATTAAAATCAATAAATAATATATTTTCTCATAGACAATCTAATATGAAATAGTCATATAAACCATGATATGGTATTCTATAGGTTTTAATAGTAACACAAAAAACATAAACTATACTATCTCATCACCCCATGAATACCATCATTTTTGTATTTAATATCCTAGAATTAATCATTCAAAAAGATAACTAAAACATTTTATATGGGCGTCTAGGTACACCTCAATTAAAAATTTCAACAAAACACCTTGAAATCTCACATTCTCATCATTTTTACAATGGTGAATCAGTTTATTTCGTACAAATTTTTGGCCCATAATGTTATGATGGATTTCCCTAAGCTCTTTGTTTACTAGAAATTAATTCTCTATGAGAACTATTTTTTTTATTGACATCATAAAGCATAAAATAAATTCTATCCTTATAATTTTTTTATTTTTATTTATTTTATCGAAAAGTATAAAACAACAAGCTATCATGAGAAAATAAAGTCCAATGTGCTAATGATTATTAAGGTCAGAATATGTGATTCTTGAGAGTCTCCCTTCTCAATATGTTATTTCCCCTTGTGGGAAGGGAATTCTCACTTGTGAAACAATTAATTATTATACCTTGAACCACAATATATGTATGCTACTCCTTCACATTTCAACCCTCTAATAATGTTTGTGGGTCATTCATTTGATTGTTAATATTGACATTGAAACTTCTAAAAATATTTTATATTGACTATGGAGTGATTACTATCCTAAGGAGACACTCATAAAGAGTTTTGGTGTTGGTTTCTAACACTACCAAAATAATCTCCATAAGAATGTATAGGAAGAGACCAATAAACATATCTATAGGTTCTAGATGGACGAAATGTCCACAACCAAAGTTGACATTTTTAGTCATGATGAATGTACATATGATATCATCAACTACACCTAATACTTGTATAGATCCCATGACTCCTAATACATCAGCGTTTATTTTGTTTCCATATGTGTGGTGGTTTCATTGATCCCTATGACCTTGAGATCCTATATGATTAGGAAGGCGGGGAGAATTTTTAACGTGTAACTATCTATGGGTTGGTGATCCGTCCCAATTCCTGAAGATCTATATCATGTACACTAGAAGTATTTTAGTACATATATAAATAGTATTTCCTACAAAATAATCCATATAAAACCATGAAGGGTTCAATAATTATTCCATCACACATCCTGGTTTCTATCATTCTATATAACTCCAAATAAAAAATAATGGTTTCTGAAAAAATATCGTGTAAACTACCTTCCCCATTTATGGAACATCTTGGATTCATGGAGGAATTAAAAAAACAAAATCAATTATATCATATCATGACCACTATCATAATATAATATCCTACAAATCAAGAGAAGACATTTTTCAAAATTTTATTATTAATCTATTTTTATTCATGTATTTGTAAAATACAAAAATCAATTTAATTGAAGAATATCTTTTGAGCTAATGTGTATATAATTGAGTTCAAAATATATTTATAAATAAAAAACATAGAAAATATATAATATTATATTTTAAAAAATATTCATATTTTGGATTACTATAAATACATCAACACATTAGTATATAGTTTAAAAAATTATCTATTATATACATGTGGAATGATATATATATATATATATATATATATATATTGATCACTTTTTTAATCATAATTGAATCTAATATTACTTTATTAATTCATGATATGGGAAATATTTTTTAATGAAAATATCATTAATTATATAATCAGTTGTTCCCATTGTAATGAAATAAATGTGTAAATTCTATATTAAAATATACCTGATTTGAATATTTCTGTATAAAATTGTTAAAACGTCTTTTTATAATAATCATAATTTCATCGTTTATAATAATATAAATAATATTATATCAATATTCTATGTTCATATTCTTCTCAAATGAATAGTAAATTTTAATATTTTGAGAGGTAACCACTTTGTTAACACTTCTTTGAGAAAATATCTACCCAATAATGAAATGTGATATATTATTTCCCTACTTTTATTAGTAAAACAAATGATTCAATACTTAATAGCTATGATGTATGATAATAAAATAGCTATTCAAAATATTAGATATACAATTATATTTAAAGAACAACTTGTTAATTATCACCAATAATTGAATGTGAATATATCTAATGGATATGGTGTCCGTTCTATAAATTTTTCAACCAAATTGTGAAGGTTCAATTCCAAATCCTAAAAATTTCTACTCCGAAAAATACATTGAAGGATAAATTTTTTAATATTAAAAATTCAATATGAGTATAAATATATTAAAATACCATTATAATGTGATACATCATAATAATTTTCTAATTACGCGAATAATTGATAATATTTGTTATAAAATTAATAGCATTCATGTTATTAAACATTATTTCAATAGAATAATTCATCCAAACTCTGATTTATTATTTTAATTTATTTATCTATAAGAGTGTTATAGAAGATGAAGTGGACTTAATATAGTTATATCCTAATATTATTTTCTATATTTAATTTAATTTATTGTATAGATGAATAAAATAGAAATTTACATTATATATTTGACCCATTTTTATAGAAATTTCTCTGTCCACTGAATCATTGTAAAATATATTTTTATATCTAAAAAAATCATAAAATGATTATCCAATATATAATACTCTAATATATATTATTGCACATATAAATTGAATTATTAATTTTAAAACTAATATGTGGGTTTATATATGGAAAATTTGATACCTTGATGATTGAAAATAAGAAAAAAAATGTTTTTTCTTATTTCCAGTATATATGATAGAATAAAAATTAATTTATTCTCGTCAATCACTATCATAACCATTCAATGATCATATATTAGATGCCTCATCTAGGTAAAAAAAAAATTCAAAACCCTACAGTACGGTAGTGAAAAAAATTCATCAACCATTTTTAAAATTTATATTGTGAAATAATACATCAATTCCTTACTCATATAGACTAAAAACCATAGAAAATATCAACAACATAATAATTGATATTTTGAAACAATACTCATAAATTCAACCAGATTTAATAATTAATCCTCCTTTTATCCCCCGTAAATTATTTAAAAAATATATATGAGCCATATAATCCATTAATCATTATTATCTAGGAAATAATGATTATAAACAAGTCATATGTGTTAGGAACCTGTATTTCAAATGTACTAATTTTCAGGTATTACAATTATCTTGGTAGTTATTTATGTATAGAAATAAATGTCTCAAATGAAAACACTTCTTTCTAATTTACATAATTTATATATAATTTCAAATACCTAATACATATATCATATTCATTATAATATTTTTTAAAATTAATTTTTGACATCCATTTAAAAAACATTTAATTGCTTTTTACAATGAAATAGATTAAAATAATCAAATCCTATAAACATTTACCTAAGGATAAATTTCACATATACTCTAATAACATTATTTTAATAGTTTTTTCTTTTCAGATGAGTTATTTGTTTTATTGGATAATTATTTTTTATGGATTTCTATTGTAATGAACAAACTATTTTCATCTGATATTATTAATTCCCTTCAACCATTGAAAAATTATCAATGTGTAATTCTTATCACTATGGTCCAGAAATTCATTCAAATCCTTAATCTCACACTCATCCATAGATTTCTCTTAAATAATATTAGGATCTAATTATGTTATAATTATTTTTATTATATATATCTCTTAATGTTAATTTATGCGGGGGATTTCCAATACCAAAATATATTTTTTTCAATTGATTTTTTGTCCCAAATCTTGAATATATAATATTTAAATAAATTATTTCAACCATCATGTTTTTAGTGTATACAAGAAATAAAATTCAAATAAACTTTTTTTTCAACCATCATGTTTTTAGTGTATACAGTAATTACTTACCTTTAAATACTTTTACCATGCCTCTTAATATACCAATTTTATTCACATTTTATAGTTTTTATCTAATATACATTATTCCATCTAATTTATATTTTAACATTTTATGGTTTTTGTACTTGATGAGAATAATTAATATAATTATTAGGGTTCAAAAGTAAATTTATTCATCCTTATTTATGTAAAACAAATATTATTGATTCATTCAACAACTATGATTTTTAAAGAATATGTTTTTGATATAAAATTATTCTAGTAAGAATTCCTTCTAAAAAGATCTAGTGAATCATATAAAAAAATTGATACATTTTATTAATGATCTAATTATTACTCAAAAAACACAAATTTTTTTGTGAGTTCTAAATACTAAATCCTTATTATTTATCAAATGATTTATGAGATAATAAACTTTTTTTACTGTTGGATAAATCCATCCATTATTGGAATATAACATTAATAATTTTTCCAAGCATCATCACTACCAATATCTATGAATTTGTTACACAATTAAGCACCTATAATGTGAGAGTGATCACTAAAAACCATTACATCCTTTTATAGTCATTAAAAAATCATACATGAAACCACATTTCAATAATGTATCTTGGTGATATCACTTCAAAATAATAAATAGAAAATTATTAATGTTTCTGCAATGATATTTCATACTTCATCATTCGTTTATTTTGAATAATATTAATATATTTTAATATATCAACAATTTTACTATGATCATATTTAGGATTAATTATGTCATGACCCCTCACCAAAAATTGTACCCCCTGGGTCGGTAATGTGAAAAGGTAGATAATGGCCCCTGTGTCTCGCCTCTAGTAGGCCCCAGGTTAGAGACTAGCACCGAGGGTATAGTAAACACACAAATGGGAGGCATTAAACTCTAAGAGAAAACATGCAGAAGATAGAGATAAGATAGACACCAATCAACTCCAACTCAGAACTGAAATATAAAAACAACCCTAGTGCACATATGTAATGTCATGCAAGAGTACTACAACTGGAAGGGAAAAACTACAAGTACCCAAAATAATGTAAAAACAAAAGCAACCACCAGCCCGAACAGCTTCTGCAACCCCAAGATAGAAGAAACCAGCTTGATCTCTGACCTGCTCCAAGTGACCTGAAAAACAGTTTATATATACATAGGGTGAGTATAACAATATACTTAGTAGGATCCTCCCTGAATCCTCTCATGCAAAAGTAAAGAAACCACGCTAAAGCACAGTGAACAATGAGTGAAAATAACTCATCACCTAAATAGGTATACTAAGTTCCCAACCTCACCATGGTTACTCTCACCAATTAATGCATATAAGATTATATCATATAATAATTAATATCAAGGGTACCCCGCTACTACATCCCCACTGGTTTTCCATATTTCCCCAACATCGCACGTCCTTAGCATCTCTCTCCAAAAAGGGTTGCCCGAAGACACCTGGGAAAGCCCCACAATATGAACGTCATGAATCAAAACCACCATGTCAACACACCAAAGTAACCAGGATGTTTTTTTGATCCACCATAGCTCACATAACGTGTATCATAAGTCGGGTATTATACCTTAATCCATCACATCCCATACACTGAGTAAGGATCCTCAAGCCATCACAACCTATACATGTTACACCTATAATAGTCCATAAGAAACCATATCCAGAATATATGTGTGTGAATTACCACAATCCATTACATCCCTCTACACAAATATATGGGGAAAACTAACCAATGTGCCTACTAGCAAATGTTACTACCATGAGAAAAGTGCGGGGGAAAAGGGGGTAGTCAGCCATCCGTCCTCACACTAGAATGTTAGGGAAAACACCCCCAGGGGTCAGGATCCATAATGTGTCAGTTTCCCTTACTGACAGGGTGGTTTAGCGTATAGAAACCCAAAAACTAGAGAATATACTATAACTCACAACCATACTATGGGCATAACCTAGTATTAGAAACACTAGAACTATTTTCTCTTAGCCTCTAGGATTTTACTTCTAAGACAAGGTATCTTATACACACAACCATTTAATTAGATTTATTTGATGACTTAATTACCTTTTTATTAGTTCCACTTTACATTAATTAATTCGTTAAACATTAATTAACCATGAACAATTCCACCTTATATTTCATTAGAATCACACCCAATGTCAACTGTTCCTTGATAAATTACAACATCATCATTAAGTTCCAGCATCTCCACCCCCATGGGTTAACACCATTCATTAAATTATTCATTATAGAAATATTTTTCCACATTCTTAGGCATTGTAGAAAAACATTATATGCTACTGAACACAAGGGGGTTCAACAAGGTGACTTGATGAACTAGCCATTGATACTTTTCCACTTATATCAAGAGCATAAACCAATCCTTCCTTGAGAAGCTAAACACAGAATGAATGTGGAATACCCCACCTATGTTCGTATGTTTTAGAAGAAGGGTAAGTAATACCAGCTGCCTTGAAAAGTGGGAAAAATTAAAGCAGATAAACAACCAATAAAAATCACCAAGAATCCAACAATCTCATCCATCCCATTCCATCATCCCTAGTGTCCTCCCTGACACCCATATGTATAAACCGATGCATCTCGCTAGCCTAGGTGTCATCTGCTGCCACAACCAAAAGCCTTTATGCCCCAACATATCACAACAGCCATCAATTATCACATCATAGCACAAGCAGCAGGAAAACAAACACCACATTAATTGGGATCTTGGCCCTTTAACAATTAGGAGGGTAACTTAGAACACCTTATGAAATTATTAAACAACCAGTTCTTTAATCAATATCGAATTAACAGATTTGTTACTCATAGGTTCCAAATTCGAGAAACCTAATCAGTAAGCTATCACAAATAATTAAACATTATTACTGTGTCAATTTGATTAACACAAAATTACAACTAAAAACCAGATTCGTTTACATGACTCTTTATATTTTAGCCATAAAATTAACTATTAATCCCAATTTACATTCTTTGCCAACTTTCTTCATGAACGAACAGCTAATCAAAGCAAGCATATATATTAAACTACCTAGAAAAACATGAGGCAATAACATACAATCAATATCAATATATTTATCCTGTTTAAATATTTATTATGTAAATTCCATTGTTATTCAGTGGAATTAAAGAAGCTAAAAATATAGTTGCACTTAAAAGAAAAAGAGAAGCAAGGAATCCCCTAGATCAAATAGTTCCTCACATTCTTTATCTACACAACGGGTCACGATCCTCCTCTCTTAACAAATGCATCCACCCGAGGATGCCAGGGTACGACAGAACCATCCAAACCACAAGAAACACCCCATAACAAGCATGTAGATTACATGATATAATATGGAAAGGAGAAACAGGAGGAGTTGATCCCAAAAACAATGACGATAAAACATACCTTATATTAGAGATTGACTGATACAGCTCGGTTGCATCAAAATAGAGCGGAACCAATCCGAGGAGTAAAGTTTGATTATGCCAATCCTATGGGAAGGATTGAAAGGTTCTAACATATCATAGCTGAGAACAAATAGGAATAATAAGGAAGCTTGATATCTTGTCCCTTTTTATGATTTAATGGGGCGATGATTTAAGATTCACTTAATTCCCCATTAAAAGATGATCGCATTAACCCACACGGTTTGACCAAGTAAAAACATCCCGATCCATAAGAAAAATTAGTATAGGATTTATGGTCTTTGAATTACCCTTAAGAGTCCTCAAAACAAGGCTTTAAATGTATTTTACTTCAAAGGAAACGTCAAAGGTGTGAAACTGTAAGAAGCTGGAATCACTGTATACCTACCGTTATTGTACACCTCCCGTTACTATACACCTACTATTAGAGATTACCGATAGAGGTTACTGATAGTACTCACCATTCTGGAAACACTGTAAACATTCCATTATTGTACACCAACTTTTGATGTACATCTACTATTAGAGGTTACCGATAGAGGTTACCGATAGACCACACCATTTTGGAAACAAGTAGAGCTACCATTACTGTACACCTACCCTTACATTACACCTACTGTTTTAGGTTACCGATAGAGGTTACCGATGGACCTCTCCATTCTTGAAACACTGTTCATGGAACCTCACTGATATAACTGTTCACAAAACCTCATGGATAGAACACTCTCCACTGAACCTCACTGATAGAACACTTTTCAGTGAACCTCAATGATAGAAAAATATTCACTGAACCTCACTGATAGATCACTGTTCACTGAACCTCACTAATAGAACATTGTTCACTAAACGTCACTGATAAAACACTGTTCAGTATACCTCACTGATAAAACACTATTCACTGACCCTCACTGATAGAACACTGTTCACTGAAACTCAATGATAGAACAATTTTCACTGAACCTCACTCATGAAACAATGTTCACTGAATCCTCCCTAATAGAACATTGTTCACGGAATCCTCACTGATAGAACACTGTTCACTAATGGAATTTTTCATATAATTGGATTTTTGGAAACAATTACTGGGGATAAGTCACCTTGACCTCCCAAAACGACAAAAACACCATATTTTAACAATGTAATGGACTAGAGAGGTCCATGACATTACATCAGATACCTCTCAAAACATTCTCGTCCTCTAGAATTAAATACCAACTTAAAGGGAATAAAATTGAAATAGGGTCCGAACAACCACCCATCAAGATACATATAAAAAGATAACAAGCCACAAAAAAACAAAATAAATTCATTAATAAAACAAGAAAGCTCTAACCACTAAGGGAAAATCATTACATGAAAAGAGTTAAACATAAAACAACTTTGGTACTGAGCACATATCTATGACTCACATTCCCAGGTACTTTACTCCCTTCCACGGTGTCGCCACATGACACGAACTCAGGGGACATAATGCCTGCACCACACCTTCTCCATGCGGTCTTGGATCTCCACAGGTCCCTTATCAAAGGTCGCATCATCATCAACATAGATATCTCCCCAATTGATGATGTGAGAGTCATAATGAAGATAACGATAGAGCTGTGATACATGGAAAACATCATGTATCTGACTCATCTGTAGGGGAAGTGCTGGTCGATACGCCACAACTCCCACACAAGATAAAACCTCAAAAGGCCGAAAAAACATGGGAGAAAGCTTACTTCCACAACTAAACCTTCCCTTCCCACGATGGGGAGTCACCTTCAGAAACACATGATCCCCAACATTACACTCCAAGGGACTCCTCCATTGCTCATCATATGATATCTGATGATCTTGTGCTATCTTCATCCTCTCACAAATCAACTAAACCATCTCTATTGTATTCTGCACTAGTTCTGGTCCAAGAATTGCTAACTCTCCGACCCCATTCTAGCACAACAGATAATAGTAAGGCCGACCATACAATGCTTTAAACGGCTCCATACCAATGGTGGAGTGCAAACTATTATTGTATGTGAACTCTACCAAGTGCAAGTGTCGCATCCATGATACTCAAAAATCAATAAGAGGGTAACATGTCATCAAGAGTCTGGATGGTTTTCTCCGTCTGACCATCCGTTTAAGGATGAAAACTAGTGCTAAGGAATAGTTGAGAACCAAAAGCATGTTGGAGACCTCACAACACCCTGGAGGTAAAACGAGGATCTAGATCAGAAATGATCGTCCTTAGGACTCGATGACGTCCCACCATCTCCTATAGATACTACCTCGACAATACTTCCACTGAGCTTGACTCCTTGATTGCTATGAAGTGGGACGATTTTGTTAAACTATCCACTACCAGGCAATAGTATCATGTCCTCTCAGAGCTCGAGGTAAAATACTTACAAAGTCCATTGATATTTCCTCCCACTTCCACTACGGAATATCTAATGGTTGGAGAATACCACAAGGAACACAGTGTCCGACCTTCACCTTTTAGCAGAGTAAACATTGAGACCCATGCTCCGTAACCACAAGCTTTACCCTAGGCCACCAAAACTGGATCCTCAAGGCTCAGTACATCATTTTCACACCAGGATGTACCACTAAAGGTGAACTATGAAACTCTTTGAGAACCATCTCGGGCATCGTCAAAGGAGAAAAAAGCCTTCCATGATACAATACTCGATGTTGTTCATCCACAGTCCAAACATAAGGGGCTTCAATACAAACAAATCAGTGTCTCCATACCTCCACCACTAGATCTCACAACTGGGACTGCTCCACCTTCTTCACCAGGGTTGACTGTACCATCATCTGAAAAAGAAAACCTCTACCCCAAGTTCTCCCATATCAAGATTTAATGCTTACAATTCTTCCAATACTCTCCAAAAAACACCAGATTCACACACAACTTCGTTACGTGACATTCAACTCAGCGCATCAGCTACAAAATTCTCTTTTCCAAGTGTATACAATATTTTGATGTCGTATTATTGAATGAACTCCATCCACCGACACTTTTATATGTTCAAGTCACGCTAGATGAAAAGATACCTCAAACTATTATGATCAGTGAAAACCACAAAGAGCTCACCAATGAGATATTGTCTCCACAACATCAGAGAAAAAATCTCAACTTCCAACTCAAGATCATGAGTGGCATAGTTGTGTTCATGGGGACGCAACTACTGAGACCCATAAGAAAAAATTGACCTCTACTACATGAGAACACAACCTAACCCCTGATGTGAAGCATCACAGAAAAAAACAAACTGAACTCCCTCAACTAGAAGAAAAAGGATTGGAGAACATAATAACATCTCCTTTAGATACGCAAAGCCACCTGGAAATGATCAATCCATTTGAATGCTTGATCCTTCATAGTCAAAGCTGTCAGCGGAGTCGCAATTCTTGAGAAATCAGATATGATCCTCCCGTAGTAACCTGCAGGACCAAGGAAACTTTGCTCATCTGACAGTGTCTTGGGGGATTCCCAAGACAAAACTACTTCTATCTTCAATGGATCTGAATCTACTCCCTGTTGGAATACAACATGCCCCACGAAACAGACTTCTTGAGCCCAAAACTTACATTTCGACAACTTCCCAAACATATGATGTTGGCGAAGAACTCCCAAAATAGCTTGCAGATGCTCGGCATTCTCCTCTTCAGATGGGGAGTACACGAGGATGTCTTCAATGAAAAATAACATGAACGTGTCCCAGAACTCATAGAACATAACATTGATCAATCCCATGAATACAAATTTAGAATTCGTCTTTCCAAATGGAATTACAACGAACTCATAATGCCCATGACAACAACGGAAATCAGTATTCTGGATATCCTCATCCTTCACATGCATTTGATGATATCCTGACCATAAGTCGATCTTTGAGAACCAACTTGCTCCCTTCATTTGACCAAATAAGCCATCAATTCGTGGAAGAGGATAGTGATTCTTTGTTGTCACTTTTTTTAAGTGACGATAATTGACACCCAACCGCATACTATCGTGGACCTTCTTCACGAACAAAACTGGTGCACCCCATAGTGACACAATTGTCCGAACAAAACCGCATTGTAATAGACCATCAAGTTGTATACGTAGCTCTCATAACTCATAAGGGGCCATCTTATATGAAGACTTAGAGATAGAGGACGCTCCTGGATATAGCTCGATCCCAAACTCAATCTCTCGTTGAGGGGGTAATGCAACAAACTCTTCTGGAAAGACATCAGGGTACTCATTTATGACCCTAGGAAACGCCAACTGATAATCCTTTGATGAAATCAGTATCATCGCAACCATCTTGGATGATAAGGGTGGAATGCACATATGAACCATCTGAGGATCTCTCTCACCAAAAAACACCACTTTCTATCCATCCGTACAAATGAAAATGACATTCTTCTTGAAGAAATCCATGATATCATGCACCGAATACAACCAATAAATTTCTAGGGTGAAATCATATGGTTGTATTCATAAATATAAGAAATATCCCCATGAGTGGTGTTGCCCTAACACTAGCTCATAGTTTCTATATACTTCAAACAAGTCATCTAGACCTCCAACTGGTGTAGTCAATGCCAAGGGAACTGGAAGCCTCGCTATCCCAAGTCCCAAAGCATGGACAAGGATTGGTGATATGAAGGACTGTGTCTCTCCTGAATCAAACAAGACATATACCAAGGTATAAAACAAAAAAACCATACCTCGAACGATGTCTGGCCTACATAAAGATGGAAACACTATAGCATGAAGCTTACCACGACCTCCTCCATGGCATCTATGACCCTAATGATGACCACCACCATAGACACTCTTTTCTCTCTGCGGATGGGGAGCATCATGGGGTTTTCCTCTTCCTGCCCCATCTACCCTCTACTAATAAAAATCTGGTGCAACTGGATACTGCTGCCTCTGCTGGAACTATCTCAATGGAGGGACCTGGAGTGTAGCGCCTGGTGTACGATGGCCACTCATAATGTTTAGGAACTCAGGCTATTAATGACCATGACCACCATAAGAAAAACAAGTGCATGATCCCTTGGAATAGCCTAGCGAGTTTCTATCTCTAGAGAAATGAGATGTGTAGGGCTGGGACCTACCCTGGCTGAACAAAAACTCTTATGCCCTGTAAACCGAGAACCCTAGACCATGGATCTGCTTTATGAGGAATCATGCAGATTCCCCACTCATAATGATCTGGTCCTGGCCAAAGTCCTCTCGATAACCTTAGCCCTCACCATCACCCCATGATATATTTTCATCATAAATGGGGTGACCTGGAACTAGATCTATGGATGAAAATCCTCCTCGAAATGTCTTGCCCTGGCCTCCTCATCTGGCAACAGGTCCGAAGAATTTCATAAAAGGTTTCTGAAATGGATCCCAAACACTTGAACACTGCAGATCCCTTATCGAAGGGTAAGAAGCTCCTAGAGACTGGACACCTTCACAGTCGATGAAAGAAACATGACTCTAAACCTGTCTCGGAACTCCCATCAAGAGATCACTAAATCCTCATGATCCCCGGGGAACAATAACCACCACTTCCTCGCTACTCCACACGGCATCTTCACAACCATGGCCACCTAGTGGACCTTACGAGCATGAATCGAACTAAATCTGATCTCGACCTCCTCTAACCGGTCTTCTGTGACAGCATCTGAAACAGAGCCCTCATACTTCTGCAGACTCTAACGCTGAAACTCTCGGAGTGTCTTTCTCCAAGTGTCATCATCTTCAACCTCTACCCTGTGGTGATCTGCTGGAACATCATGCTGGACATTTTATGCGCATACCTGACGAGGACGTCGACTTGGATCCATACCTGTAAAATATCAACTGTTAGAGTTCCTAAACTAGGAATATGGAAGACTCAACATTAATTAATTAATTTTTTACTTTTATTCATTTTAGGTTAACCTATACCTAGGTCTACCCATTCAACCACATGCACTATGAAAAATGATGCATGATCCTTTCCTAGGTCTCTTCCCAACAACTAGTATCACCATGTTTAGTAGCCATTATAAACTTAAAGGTCCATACATCATATCATAGGGGGGCATAAATGCCTATATCTTATCCAGTCTCCAGTATTTACCTAACTTGATAAACATGAATGAAATTGTTTCCCTACCAACCCATGCATCCTCACATGTGCCTAACTCCAAACTCCATTCTATCCATCAACCAGACCTCTGATACCAGTCTGTCACGACCCCTTCCGCACAAATTGTACTCCTCCAAGTTCGACAATGTGAAAAGGGAGATAATGACCCCCCGAGTCCTGCTTTTAGTAGGCCCTGGGTTGGCGACTAGCACCGAGGATATAGTAAACACACAAATTGGAGGCATTACCCTCTAAGAGAACACATGCATAAGAGAGAGATAAGATAGTCAACAACCAACTCCATCTCAGAGCTGAAATATAAATGAAAACCTAAGTGCACATATGTAATTATATGCATGAGTACTAAGACTGGATTGGAAAAACATCATGTACCCAAAAGAACGTAAAAAAAACAACAGTATTCACCAGTCGAAATAGCTTTTACAACCACAAGCTAGTAGAAACCAGCTTGATCTCTGACCTGCTCCAAGTGACCTGAAAAGCTGTTTATATATACAGAGGATGAGTATAACAGTATACTCAGTAGGGTCCTCCCCCAAGATTCTTGTGCAAATGTAATGAAAGAATTCTAAATCACAGTGAACAACAAGTAAAAATAACTCATCACCGAAACAGGTATACTATGTTCCCAACCTAACCATGGCTACTCTCACCATGTAACATAAATAAGAAAATATTATATAATAAAGGATATAAAGGGTAACCCGCTACTAATTCCCCTCTATTTTGCCTCTTTTCCCTAATGTCGCACATCCAGAGCATCTCTGTCCAAAAAGGCATGCCCGTAGACACCTGGGCGAAGCACTACAATATGCACCTCATGCCCCAAAACCACCATGTCCACACACCATATTAACCATGTATTTTTTGGGAGCCACCCCAGCTCGCATAATGTGTATCATACTTCTGGTATTATACATCAAGCAATCACATCCCATAAACCGAGTAAGGATCCTCAAGCCATCATAGCCTATACACGTTACACATATAGTAGTCCATAGGAAACTATATCCAGAATATATGTGTTTGAATAACCACAAGCCATTACCGCCCTCTACACTCATATATGGGGAAAACTAACCAATGTTACTACCTGCAGGAGTTACTACCAAGAGAAGAGAGTGTGTCCAAAGGGGGTAGTTATCCATCCATCCTCCCAACAGAATGTTGGGGAAAACACCCCCCAAGGCCTAGAATCATCGGGGTGTCAGTTGCCCTTACTAACAAGGTGGAGTATCGTATAGAAACACAAAAAGTAGAGAATATACTATAACTAACAACCACACTATGGGAATAACCTAGTGTTAGACACACTACATCTAACATCTCTCAGACTTCGTGATGATACATCTAAGACTAGGTATCCTATACACACAACCATTTAAATAGCTTTATTATATTACTTCATTCCCTTTTTATTAATTATACTATAAGTTAATTAATTCTTTAAAAATTAAATAACCATGAAAAATTCCACATTAAATTTCATTAGAATCACACCCAAATTCAAATGATCTATCATAAATTTCAACATTCTCATTATGTTCTAGCATCTCCATCCCCCTGGGTTAACACCATTTATTCAATTATTCATTATAGAAATATTTTCCCCCATTCCAAGGCATTCTAGAAAAACATTCTACGCTACTAAACAAAAGGGGGGATCAACACGGTTAGTATATGTACTACTTGTCAAGTATTTTCCACTTATTGTACGAGCATAAACTCATCCTTTCTTGATAAGCTAAACACGGAAAGCACGTGGAATACCCCGCATGACTTCGACTCTTTCGGGAGAAGGGTAAGTTAGAATAGCTTGAGCAGTGGGGAAAAGTAAAGAAGATAAACAACCAATAAAAACTACCAATCATCTAACAATCACATCCATCCCATTCCATCATATGTGATATCCTCCCTGACACCCACACGAATAAACGGATGCATCTCACAACTCTAGGCGTCATCTGCTGTCATAACCAAAAGCCTCTATGCACCCTCATATCACAACAGCCATCCAGGATCACATCACAACACAAGCAGCTAGAAAACAAACACCACATTAATTGGGCACTTGGCCCATTAACAATCAAGAGTTTAACTCATAACCCCTTAATGAATTATCCAACAATCAGTTCTTTACTAAATATTGAATTAATAGATTTGTTACTCGTAGGTTCCAAATTTGGGAAAACTAATCAGTAATATATCACAAATAATTAAGCATGCTTACTGTGTCAATTTGATTAACATCAAATTATAACTAGAACCAGATTCGTTTACATGACTCTTTATCTTTTAGACAAACAATTATAAATTAATCCCAATTTAAGTTCTTTTCTGATTTCCATCAAGAACGAACATATTATCAAAGCAAGTATAGATATCACACTATCTAGAAAAACATGAGGCAATAACATACGACCGATATCAATTTATTTATCCATTTAAAATATTTATTATCTCAATTCCATTGTCATCCAGTGGGATTAAACATGCTAAAATATAGTTGCATGTAAATTAAAAGAGAAGTAAAGAATAACCTACATCAAACAATTCCTCACGTTCCTTATCCACACAACGGGTCATGATCCTCCTCTCTTGACAACTACATCCACCCGAGGATGCCACGGTACAACAGAACCAACCTAACCCCAAGAAAAACCCCATTAGAAGCATGGAGATTACATGCTATAACATGGAAAAGAGAAATAGGAGGAGATGATCCCCAAAGGAACAACAATAAAACATACCATATATATAAGATTGACCGACACAGCTCGGATGAATCAAAATAGAGAGGAACCATTTCGAGGAGTAAATTATGATTTTGAAAATCCTACGGGAAGGATTGAAAGGTTCTAGTATCTCATAGTTGAGAACAAATTGGAAGAACAAGGGAGGATGATATCTTGTCCATTTTAAACATTTAATGGGGTGCTAGTTTAAGATACGCTTAATTTACCATTAAAAGTGAATCACAATAACCCACATAGTTTTACCATGTAAAAACATCCCGAGCCATATGAATAATTAATATAGGATTTATGGTATTTGAATCGGCCTTAGGAGACCTTTAAATAATACTTTTAAATGTATTTTACGTCAAAGGAAATGTCAAGGGGGAAAACTGTAGGAAGATGAAAACAATGTACACCTACCGTTACAATACACCTAATGTTACTGTACACATACCGTTAGAGGTTACTGATAGAGGTTATCGACAGACCTCACAATTCTGGAAACACTGTAAAACTGCCGTTATTGTATACCTACAGTTACTGTACACCTACCATTGGAGGTTACCGGTAGAGCTTACCAATAGACCTAACTGTTCTATAAACATTGTAGACCGACCGTTACTATACACCTACCGTTACTGTACACCTACTGTTTGAAGTTACTGATAGAGGTTACCGATAGACCTCACCATTCTGAAAACATTGTTCATGGAACATCACTGATAGAACTGTTCATAAAACCTCACTAATAGAACACTATTCACTTAACCTCACTGATAGAACACTATTCATGGAACCTCATTGATAGAACACTATTCACCAAACCTCACTGATAGAACACTGTTCACCGAACCTCAATGATAGAACATTGTTCACAGAACCTCACTGATAGAACACTGTTCACTGAACCTCACTGATAGAACAATGTTCAGTGAACCCCACCGATAGAACACTTTTCACTGAATCCTCACTGATAGAACACTGTTCAAGGAATCCTCACTGATAGAACACTGGTCACTAATGGAACTGTTCACAGAATTGGAAATTTGGAATGGGAAAGAGAGGTTACAGATAAAGGTTACCGATAGAACTGCTAACGGATGGAACTGTTCACAAAATTGGAAACATGGAAAAAATTACTAGGGATATATCACCTTGACCTCCCAGAACACCTCAAACACCATATTTTTACAATGTAATAGACTGGAGAGGTCCTGGCCATTACAAAGGATTTAACACAATAACCCATATTTTAACAACATTTCTATAGATTTACCATATTTTTCTAATTCAATTATCCTATAAAATGTTTTCATCATAAATGGATATAAATCGGACATCACGAATTAAAATAATGAGGAAGGATTACCATTTATTTTTATTCATTAATCCAATGTGCACTATCATTTACATTGATAACATGATATTACTTATTGAAATATAACACATTATCTAAAACTCAAAAATTCAAAATTCCAATTTAACTATGTCTACTACCATAAATTACAACGACATCCAATCACCCATTTAATTTCGCAAAATTTTGACCTTCTTGAAGATAATGATATTTATGTCCACATTAATAGTAATCCATACATGTATATTAATATCATGTTTAATTTCATTTAGGAGATCCTAATTTATGAGTACATAGGATGTTTATTCTCTGATAAGGATCAACACTCAAACACTATCCATTGATATAAATAATAAATTCTCTCTATCCACATTTTTAGATAATTTATTTTTGAACAAGGAATTTATGTTCACATATGTTGGTGACTAGTAATTTTATCAAATATTAATATATGTTCAAAATTCCATTGATAAAAAATAAATGAGTCAAATTTTAATTTTAAACTTTGATGGTAATTTGTTATGAAGCAATCAACTAATAGTGCGAGTCTTTCTGAATAGAAACCTTTACATATCAATAAGGAATGATTGACTTTGTGTCTATACATTCATAGAAAAAATTATCGATTAAATCATACAATGAATATCTATTTTATATCATTGTGATATATCCTCATTTTCATTTAATTACTACTTATCAATTAAATAATTTATTTATCTATGATTCATACATACAAAAAATAATGTATTGTTTTTTCTATAGTTGTTTCTATCAGATCTAATTATGTAGTGGAGTTTTAGGTTTCAACTAAATTAGTATTTCTATATGGATTCAATGTTTATTTGTTAACATTAATAATGACCTTTTTATACTTGTGATTATTCCCTATAAATATTTTTCTTCATCAAAATTTATTTTCTCTATAGTAAATAATCCAAATTGTTTGTTATATCTTGATGCCTCTTATTTTCAATCAAAATATCTTGTACAATCCAATTAATCAATCTCATTCAAGAATCTAATGAACATTATCAATCCATGAAAATTCCCCACATCTTGACTAATTACTATTGATTTTTCTTGATCCAGTTGACCACATCCATCATTATTTTAGTGAATCCTTTAATGGTCTAGTTACACCTTAAAACATTATTATTTTTCTAAACAACATTCACTCATCTTTTCACATTAAAAATTTAATAAATTCATTTAAAATGGTAAATATATATTATTAATCATATTTCATTTATATAGAGAGTTTAGAAGAATATGTAACTTAATATAATTAATTTTTTTAGCCATCTATACATATATTTATTAATTTTAAGCCTTCAAAAAAAAACGTTTTGTCCTTTTATTAAAAATTATTCACTATTTCCACTCCCACTTTTCACATTCAATTTTGGTTTTCTATGACAATGATATATAATTTCTCGTTGAGTTATTGATAATCCTAAATATATATATTAGTTATTATTCATTAAAACTATGACCATATTAAAAAAATTATTCTTATTAAATAAATATAATTTGGTACTCTTAATTACACTCGCATCCATAGGGAATCATTACTAGAGTGAATCGTGTGATATATCATATAAATATATTATAGGTGAAAAACATAAATGATGAATTCCCATTCTATATAAAAACTAACTAAGTGGAAACTTCCATTTCATATTGAATTTATTATTTTCATATTTTTTTAATAGAATTAAAAGTAATTTTTTAGTCTTATGTTATTTTGGATAATATCACACAAAAATATTATTTAACAAATTGAATATAACATTCTTAGATATATACAATTACATTTTCTTCTTATTATTATTATGCATATATTTTTTATAAAATAAATGTACTATAGTTAATATCTAATAATACATCCTTCAGAAACTTATAATCAAATATCAAAATAATTTTCATGAATCAAGGTGGAAATATTCTCAAAATTCACTTCATTATGTTAATATCAATAATATATCTATGTCAGTTCACCTAATAAATAACCACTTTCTCATGAAAATTGAATTCATGATTGTTTATTTTGAGTGAATCCTTAAATCAATATACCTATTCAATTTATCTTTTTGTTTATTACCTTATATGATTATATTATATTAATAGATACATATGAACATCTATGATATAGAATTTGAGGATTTACATGACCTAAAAATTAATTAGAATGTGTTATAAAAGAAATAACCAATCATATTTATTTCCTTGGATTCAACCCCATTCAAATTATGATATCATTCAATTTGATATCAACCAAAATTTTACAATTCCATTCATAGAAAACATCTTTGTAATCATCTATACAAAATAGTTAAAATGGTGTTGTATATGAATCTTTTATAGCTTTAAAATGCAATACTTATTGATCTAAACTTGATTGTGATTTACTATTAACTCCTTATAATTATTTTGTTAAAAAATAATATTATTTGAATATAAATATTTGAAATATTTTATTGGTACCATAATATAGTGATATAATTATAGAGGTTATAGGTGAAATGACGTAAAAAAAATTAAAGTATTCCATCTAAGTAGACTTATTTAATGGTTAGTCAAATATCGCTTATCTCCATCACAGTGAAGACAAGAAATAATGTTTACTTAAAAACAAGTAATTTTTACTCGGTTAGCCCACATTGGTCCACATTTAAGGATCACACACTCAAAATTTTATTAGTCTACTAAAATCCAAATTCAGTTCATTTAATTTTTTTATAACTATTGATTAGAGTAATTTTATCTTTAGATTCATTACTTTTCAATGATTGATAATATAAATAACTCTTAACTGAAAAGAATACACTAATATTATACATGGACATTATGATCTTCCACGAACCATGAATTAGAGATTAAACTACGAATATGGAACAAATATTCTACAACTTTATAAAAAATAAAAGGAAAACTAATATCTTTCATAAAAAACAAAGAGAACTCCATCTCATATACATCAATGATATCTGATATACACCTATTCGTTCTTCTCAAAAAATTATCATTTCAATTGAATATATTTCTCCCATATATAAAGTAAAAATATTCATTTTTCCATAAATTATAACCATTATATTTAAGTAATTATCAATAAAAATCTTCCATTAATTTAATTTATGAAAAATTTAAAAACCAAATGTTAAAATTTCAAAATACATCACTAAAGGATGGAATTTCCCAATTGAGATATATACTAAAACTAATTCAATAATTGAATAGTGGAATCTGCCAAGAAGTGATCTCCAATAGGTTAAAATTGAAAACCATGGAAATAATATATATTAATAATTTATATCATTATATTATAATATTTTATTTTAAAAAATATATATATATCCATTTAATTACAAAAAGTTATTATAATTTCATATACATAGACATCAATTTGAAATAACCTGAACTCTATTCAGCACAACATTATTCCACTATACAATAGATTCCCATTGTACCAATTTTGGGCTCACCCATGGATTCTAACAATATTTATAATCAAAATAATAACAAAAATAACATACACAAGGGTAGTATATATGTTTTCATACCATATATATCACAATATAAGTTTATCTATCATTTATATCCCTTTTCATTATTATTCAAAAACTCCATAAAACAACAATGGATTCTCAATGACATTTCATAGATTAGTATCCGAATTTATAAAAAATTATTAACACTATATGTTCATTAATAAAACTATAGATATATTCTATATAATGTTCACCACCATGGTATCAGCTCCACTATAACATGGAATTATTTTGGGCATCAAGAAAAGCTTTTAGAAAATATCATTTAAAGATTCCACTAAGACTTTCAAAAAAATAAAGATGATAAATATATACCAATGTAATGATTTATTTTGATGATTTTTAGAAATATTAGTCACTAAAAACTCCAAAATAGATATAGTATAATTTTTAAAATATTATATTTTTGAATTATTTGTGAACAAGGTAGGGAAAATTTATTTTGCGAAAAATTTAAATATTTGTTTCATTTGAAACATATATTTACACGAGTATACATTATAAACATTCATACATATAGAAATTGCCTCGTTTTTATTAAATAGAGTTCATTATTATTTTATAAATAGAACATATATGGGAGTAAATTGGAGATATTATATGAAATCCTTTTTTGTAATATTTTATTCACCCATATATGAACACTACAGTGTTGGTATAGATATATTTTTTATGATATGTGAATAGGGAAATATATCTTTTTTATGAGTATTTGATAATGGGATTTGTCCTCATTGTAGGATGTGTTAGTGTTTGGTCATTTATTGTTGGATTATTTTTACTATGATGGATATGTGTTTTTAATAGAAATTTGTATTATCCATGTCTTGATATGGTATCTAATTTATATTGGACATTTATTTCATCATTTATTTAATAATAATGATTATAAGATATGGTTTTGGAAATTTATGATTTTTTTTATTTCATTATTTTTTTATTTCCATTATGTTAAATATAGTATATATTTTTTATAACTATAAATTTTTTTGGTATATATATATGATGATACATTCAAGAGGAATTGTGGTGATCCAGCAAGTGTGATATGTTTTGGTTATCTAATGTTTTATTTTACAAAATTAAAACATAGATATATTTTTAATGTTGACTGTTATGAAGATAAGAAGGCATGAATAATAGGATCATCGAGACTCAAGAGGCACCTATTCTAATTCATAGGTATCCTTTTTTTAGAAATAAATGGGTTTAATGGGAGTCATGGTATGTAATGTGATTGGAGTATCTCTTGTAATTTTTTTTATTGTGATTTTTCTTTTGACTATGATGGGTTCATATGTAAATTGTATTAATGTATCATTATTGAATATATAGGAAAAAATATATGAATTGGAATATTAAAATGTATTTATTAGAAAAGATTGTTTGGATGTTTTAAAAGAGTTTTTTAATTTTTTAATATCACAACAAATTCAGTAGAAATTATTTATATTTACCTTATGTAAGCATGTAAATTGAATGTAATAAATCATTGGTAGGTGAATAATTAATCATTTATGTAGAAATAAGTATTTTATTTTAGTTTTTTGAAATATCTAAATAAGATTTCATGTTAATATATTGATTAATATGTGGGTTTGTGGGATTATTGAAATTCCCCCACATAGAGAACCTATTTCAATGAAACAAGATAGGAATATTGATAGTGTTCATAGTCTATTAGGCTTAATAGTCTGTGTAAATTAAGATCATAGGATAATAATGGATTATTGGATGGTAATGGAAGTCAATGATGTATTATACTTATAGAATAAATATTTATTTGTTTTGATGAGATGTTTGTTTGTGGGAGGAAGAAGATAAGTTAGATTTTTTCAAAAATATATTCATGTTTATTAATAATTTTGTTTAATCAATGTTTGAATTAAATACACACATAAAATAAAGAATATTAAATTTTCCTGGGGATATTCATGGAAGATAACATGTTTATAGAAAATAAATGTGATTTATTTTAGAAGTTGTTCTCTATGTAGACTAATTTTGAGTAGCAGAATCTAAAAAAAGGTATATAGTTATTAGAAATAGAAAAGGGAACTAAAAAAATTTATTACAAAATTATTTTTTAGAGATGATATGTTTTAAACAAGAGATGATAATGAATGATAACATGAGGGTTATAAGGGTTAATAAGGGAAATTGATCAAATATTTGTTTTAATATTATCTTGTTTCCCCTTCCCACCAATGAAACGATAGAGAATATTATAGTTTTATTGAAGTAATTTATAATTGGTAATCATAGTGAGAGTATATTTTTTTACTGAACTAATAGAAATAAAAATTTACTACATGATCTAAAAGTGATAAAAATGTTTTCAAGAATGTAGGCACCCGAAAAATGTGTAAATTTTAGAATTCATCTCACTGGTGGAGATAAAATAGGTATTATCAAAGATAAATCACAATAGAATTGATGTGGGATAATGTTATTCAACATGGGATATATTATTTTTGTAGGATGATTTTAAATTTAATAACATTTTTGTCAATCCTATGTTGGTTGTCCCATTCATACATAGAGATAAAGGATAACTGTTTAGAGAAAATAACATATTTGAGATAAATAGCATGTTTGTGTATGTGGAAAAACATGATAGGGATTTAAAATGGTAATTCAGGGACAATTGATTACTATAGAATATATTCATAAAGAATCGAATATAAGAGTAGTGAATGTATAAGTAATTATTATTAATTTTTTTATTACAACCAAAATTATATTTGATATAAGTCATTGTCATTCATTAACATTTAAATGAGAAGTAGATAATCCAAAACTCTATGTGGATATATTGTCGTTTCCTATGTTAATTAACAACCCTATTAGAGAAAAGTATAAATAATGATTCTAATATATGTCATGTAAAATTATTATTATAGACGTGGAAATACTAAAGAAATAATTGGTAGTAAATATAATAACATAAATATTATTAGAGTTTAAAATGATTGGATAGTGATGTTGAACTATGATATTTACTTATATAGTAATAAATATTCCCTTACATTACATGATGGAAATTTTTATACTATTAAATGAGAGTGTGAAATCCAGATGATTCTAATAGGACGTCTTTAATGAGGTATTTCAAATATAAAATTGTAGTTTTCGGGGATTGATTTTGGATTTTTTGAATAAATTGAATGATTTTCATTTGATTTATGGATTAATGATATGTAGGGAATGTTATTGATGGAATCATTAGAATATCATCAGGGTGATCCGGTTATATTTATGGATTTTTTTGAACAAAAAACACATTTATTTTTATTAATGTACCCCATCTATATAATGGAATTATAAAAACATTATGATTAATTTGAAGAATTATATTTTTCGTAATTTAATTAAACAAGTATTTTAATTTGGGTCAATCATATTTATTTTTTCTAATAATACTATTGATATCTTATAATTTTTCATCGATTATGGAAATTATGTGGTTATAATATAGAATAAAATATAGTAATTATATTAAATTTTATATTATTATCATTATTTGAATGGATCCAAGTGGATTTTATAGACGAAATTATTGTTTGTAAATCATTATTTAATTATAAAAAATAAGGATATTCATATGCATATTTTCATAATCAGGCATGTCTATTATGAGTTTTTAGTAATGAATTCTTGGTTTACCAATGATAATGTATTTTTTTATTTCTAGGATTATTTTCGTCATTAATAAATACAATAATTCATTCATTTTGATGTCCATGGACAATATCTTAGTTTATTTAGTATCAAACTAATAAAAGTGAAGACATTATAGGATTATTATTGAGATATTTAAAAAACACTTGTTTTACAAAAAACAAAGAAAAATCTCTAGTTTTGGATTCATTAGATTGAATTATTAGGCAATATCCCCTATATCAAAAATGTTTCATGTCACCTAATAAGAATTTATATGGTGAAATTATAGAGTATTTATAAATATTTTGACACAAAATTCACATCATTTAAGAATTCTAAATTCATGTATTACCAATGGAAGTGTTGACCCAAAAGGATGTAGATCCAAACATGTTTGTGAACATCTAAAGATATTTCTATGAACTAATTAGAGTATTTAATTATAGTTTTATACAAACCTAACATAAATGTAATTGTTTTTTTGATTTACTATGAAACATCCATATATAGTCTGGGAATTATTCTTCTATAAAGGGATAATATTGTAGAATATGGAATGTGATATGTATTATTTCACAAAGATAAATATATAATTCGTATATTGGGGAATATAGTGGTTGTTATAGCCTTTAATAGCTCAATCCTTTTTATATTTGGAAATTGTTTTTTCGGTTTATCTATATCATGAAATTCAATATTGTAATTTCTTAAAATGTTGTATAAACATGAGGTAAAAATATTAGTTGAGTATCGTAAAAAAATTATATTAGAGTGTACTTATAAACAAGTCATTTTAAAATTTTAATTTTATTACCTTTGTTAATGTATTTAAGTAGTAATGTAATCAAAAAACTAGTGTCAATTTATTAGCATGACGATAGATATTCTACTTGGGACTCGTGGGGAGGGATACCAAAATCTATTATATATAATTTCCAACATATATAATGTTTTATATAATTTAAAAATTTAAAATTATATAATTTTAAATTTAATAAGACTAATGATCCCAAAATAGTGGGGGAAATCATTTATTAGAGGTATGTTCAATAGGATTTGATGATATATTTCATTTATGTAGACATTGTTTACTTCGATTTGATATAATTAGATGTAAAATCATTTCATAACTAAATATAAGTGGATTTATATATGCTTTATAATATATATAACAACAAAATATGATAATTATATTTGTTTAGAATAATGGGAGATACCATGGAGTTTTTATTGATTTTTACCTTCTTAATGGGTGGTCGATGGACATCAGCCAACTATTTCAATTTACGATCAATTATTTTTCATAGAGTTGGCAACATTAAAATTTTATGACTTCTTTTTTGTTGCTCTACATTGGTATATATATAATCACCATGGAATCTATGTGAATTTTGATAGATATATGAAATCATTTATCTTCTAACCCAATAAGAATATAATTTTTAGTGGAAGAAATGGGTATTTTTTCTTTGATTGATAATTAGATGTTTCAAGGAGTTATAGAAAAAATAATATTAAATAATGAAACATAGATTACATATATATTTTTATAGTGTTTATTGAATGTGGTGGATATTAAATTTATAATTATTATTACTCATATCAACCTGAAACAAGTATTATATTTTTGTAAACCATCTCTACAATAGATAACATGCTTCAATATTATATATTAGACATTAAGAGATAATTAGAAAATCTTGTGTCCTGGGATGGGTCCATTAAAAAAAATGTTCTAAAAAAATATAAAGGGAATCATTTGGTGTACAATGTGGAAGACTGTGGCGATCACTTTTGTATTAAGATAAAGTGAGAGGTGTTCACTATTGGGATCTGACATAGTAATTGATAAAATTATATGTGTTTATATGATCTAAAATATATTTGAGGAATATTTATATAGAGAAAAATATTATTGATACCATCGTTGATGGCCACTGGCATAAACAGTTAAAGGTCGTCTAATTTTTAGTGTCTCTTTTTTGTAAGAAAATAAATGACTTGAGAATCAAAGGATGATGGAACCTCAATATAAATTAATATTTATAACTATAGAAAAAAATTATGTTATTTACATTATAATTTTGATATTTTACAATATTATGTTTCATAATTATACGTTTTTCATGTTTCTATATTATATAAGTACATTATAGATCCATAAAATATTTTTCAATGAGAATCTATTTATTTTTAAACATACAAAATCATTATTAGAAATTTATTATTAATTATTAATATATCGGTGGTTATATTGAGAGGTTTGGACATTATATTTGTTCCAATGTTGTTTAAGTATTATTATTCTATAAATCAACATTGTAATAGTAATAGCACATGTGGCTACAATTGATGGATATTTTTGAGCATGAGTAGGAATAAAGACTATTATAGGATATAAATTTTAATAATGAGATGAATTTTATTTAATTTATATTTAAGTTATTTTATCTATAATAATGATATTGTTTTCTGTAATTACATTCATCTTTATGGATATGAGAAACATGAATTTATCAATATAATTAATTAATATTTAATTAGGGTATATTTTATTAGTAACTACTATGAGAAATATTATATTATGATATATTCTAATTTTAATGCATTATAATTTTATTGGAATATTAAAATGTTATTTTTTTGTTAATTTGTTTTTAATTAAATAATTTATTGGGGTTTTAAATAATATTTTATTGTAGTCCCCATTAGGTATTATTCTAGTGTAAATATTGATTTTAATATATTCATGACCATATAATTACACTAGAAATACTTGCATAATGATATTAAATGGAGGGAGAATATTGAAACAAATATTTTGTCACATGGAGAATATATAGAATATTTAGTTATAATGGATTTTAAATGGGGAAAAAGACATACTACTAATGTTATTCCAACATACACCATGCACATTCTGTTTTTTTATCTGAAAAAACTATCAATGTTACTAATGGTTTTATTAAGTGTGTTTATTTGGTTTTATCTTAATAAACGCCCATTCTGCTATAATTATTTATTTCATAATTATTTGGATAATATTTTTCGAATCCATATATATTATTTACATGATGGAATCAATTGTATGAATTTTTTTTATTTCAAAAAATTAACTACATCAAATAAATTTGTGAAAAAGTCAGCTATTGAAAACATATAATTTTCTGAATCACTTATGTAGAAATGAACTATATCAATGAAATGTGAACCTAATAAAATATAAAATTTGATAAATTGTAAAATTGAATTAGATAAATAGAGTAATATGGTATGTGAATTTAATACATGGTAAATTTGTCTATGTGGATTAAAATGGATACATGATAAGTTGGTTTACATCATATTCCACTCAATTATAAAGAGGTATATTAAACCTAGAAATATGAGAAAACTAACTACATGAAAAATTATTAAAAGGATAAATTCACCTCTATGAATTCAAATTAGCTAAATTATACTACATGGTTATTCAAATTTTAATATATGGTTCAACAAACTACAAAATTATAAATGTTGGAGTAATTTTAGAGGAATCTAATTCTACTATAATTGCATTTACTAGTAGAAAGATTATTTTTGTTAAAATTTATTATATTAGGGTTTAATTTATTAAGGTAAAGAATAAGTACAATAATATATTAATTCATAGTATTGTAGAAAAGGTTTTTCGGGAAAAGAAAATATAGAATTTAAATCAATTAGTTAATTTTATGGGATGTTATGATGAGTTACAGTAATATATTTTTCTAATGTATTTTTTAGAATAAGATGAGAATTTATAGGAACGCTATAGAGGAATCCAAAAAATAAAAATGGTTCCCGCTCTTTAACTTTCCCCCTAAAATATTAAATGTTATTATTTATACAAAAATAAAAAGAATATGATTAAAAGTCTAAAATCTATTTTAACATTATCATTATGGGTGTTTTTTTGAAGGATTTTATCAAGTTTCATCTCACTCTTATATAGATTCATAAAGTACTATTTTCTTTGGATTGTTTCATAATGAAATTGTGACCTCTATTTGTAATCATTTAGTGTTCACCCCGATATATTTATGTGTCATCATATTTTACTATGTTTTTATAGTTCCTATTAAATGAAGGGTCATGGATTCTGTTTTTAAATACATGTAAGATCCTGGAAAAAGATCATGGTATTGTAAAATGTTTTAAATAATTGATTTCAATGTAAAATAACTATAAATCCATGGTAAAATAATTTTTATGAGGGGAAATTGTGATGCTCTTGGAGTTCTACAATGGTTGAGTGGACATGGAGATTTTTTTCCTTTATAAACTATAGTTATTTAGTGTTTAATATTTTTATTTATTATCTTATTTCCACTGATTTTATGTTTTTCAAAAATAAGGAATCATATAATACCATAAACTGGGTGGTTTTCTATTTCATGAAAATTTAGGGAAATCAATTCTCTCACATCTTGAATCATTGTTTACTTATGATCCAACCAAAAATTGATATCAAATGAGTTAATTTTGACTAATTATGTTTTAAAGGTTAAAATATTATAATAATATTTAAAATGGATTAGTTTTTTTAAAATATAGATGTTATATCTATGGAAAAAAAATGCATATGGACATTGGAAAAATTATGTATTTTAGAATACAAAAATTAAAATATACTTGAAGAAAATTACTCTAATGTTATATTTAAAATATAGGAATCCTTAAGAAATTTACATGAAAAACCTAAAACAATTAATTTTAATATTTAAACCCACTATTACATAAAATGAAAATTTTATAATGATATTATATAGAGACTATGTCAAAATGAGTTCAAATAAGTTTCAAAATGTGGAACAACATATACGACATCGCCTATCATATAACCAACTTATGAAGGTGGTGAAAATGTGTTTTTTTTTGATAAAATAAAAAAAAATATTTCATTTAAAAAATTTTAAATGATGGAATTAAATTGAAGTACCCATTTGAATAGATTCAATTTTGGTGTTTTAAATAATGTCTATGATTTAGGGACATCGATCCCAAACGAGATAAAACTAAAAAAGGCCTCAAAATTCAACTACCATAAAGAAGTATAATCATACATTCCATTAAAAAATGTATACATATTAATGATTTTAAAATAACATATCATACTAGTATAGTGATAATGTTTACTGTTTTAATGGAAATATATATTTTTAAAATTACTCTTATTAAAAAAGAAAAGGATGCCTCAAAGTTTTCTATATTAATATAGATATGTTATAACAAGTGTGTATTTTTTTAATCATATCAATAAGAATATACTACATTATATTAATAATAAAATTACTAGATTTATTAGCTTTCTATACATATTAAAATTTATTATAAAAATGGGGAGTCTTTAGGGAACCCTTCAAAAAATTATGATGTATAAAAAAAATTGATGGAGGTTGAATGCTACAAGTGAACAAACACAAGAAGATCAAGATAGACTACTATCAATTGAATGAAAATATGTGTCTAATAAAATTTAATTTAATAATGTCAGGTATATGTGGAAACCAATGGAATAAATGATAAAAAAATTGTGTAGTTATAATGATTATAGTGGTTAAACTGATTTTAGAATAGAATATGAAATATATGATAAATAGTAAAATAGATTCAGTTTAGAACACTATTATGAGGAATATATTTTTTCCTTATAAAAATGAGTTTGATTCAGAAATGAAAATTCATCATTTAAATAATTATAAAAATATTGAACCATTTTAGAATTAAAAAATGAAATTATTAAGTAGAAAAATAAATAATTAAAAATTATTGTAATGTTTTCAGTAATGAACAAGAAGATATATGCAATAAAATTAAATATTTGAAAGGTTAATGGGATAATTATGCTGCTTATTATAATGAAATTTTTAATAGAATCAGTAGTCATTAAAATAATATTCAATACCATAATAATTTTTCATGTGTTTTTTGAAAAATTAAAAATTATACAATTATTTTTTTACACAATACGGTCTTGAAAAATTAATTTTGATTAGAAATACTTGGTTAAAACAAATACGGTAACTTTTTTCTAATTTTCCCAAAAAATAAGTTGTCTTCAATTTTTTGTTCAATATATTGAATTAGTGCTCAATGATAATACATGTTGTATAAATATCCTTATTTTTGTGGAATTAAAGATGCTTCTATTTATATAAATTTATCAAATTGTTTTGATGGAATTTCTTGATAGCGCATGGATAATAAAATTCCCAAATGATTCCTTACAAACATATATGGATCTAATAAAATTTGGCCACCAAAAAAATTTATTATTTAATTTTTTCAGGAAAAATGTTTCTTGAACATCAATGGGAAATGGTTTGTGGAATGTATATTCCCAAGGATCATGAGTGGAGATTTTTCAAATATCCATCATATATATATATATATTATTAAAAATCCAATTTTAAGAAAATTTTATGGTTATCATAATTAGAATGGGAATAGATTGAAATTCTAGCGTTTTCCTCCGTAAAAAATTTTTAATGTAAAGGATTGATGGAAAACAAAATATGAAAATTTCAACTTTTTGATGATAATTATTTTCTAAATTTGAAAAATAATTCATATTATTTATTAAATTATTATGTTCATTAATTTTAGGAACCCAAAACTAATAATCTATATACAATATATCCATCCATTCTTCTATCCATAATGGCTTTAATTTTCACTTATATATTATTATCATCAGATTGAGATCTTTCTTTCTTAACCATTAAATACCATTTAATAATCGTTTTAAAATGGAATGATTTTTCTCCTTAACCAAAAATTCGTAAATCCATCTATACTATATCAATTAAAAATCTTTCTTTATAAATTCTAGTATTGGTTATAATTCCCTGATCATTCATACTAAAATTATCAGATACCTTATTTTCTATGCTTAGGTGGTAGTTTATTGAAAAATCCTAATATTTCTATAACTCGAGCCAGCCCCGTTACCTCATGTTGTGTTCCTTTGGTGTAAAAATGTATTTCAATCTAGTGTTATCAGTATATATCTCACACTATTCATCCTAGAAATATTTTCTCCATATTTTTTTGGATGAGAACTGAAGACCATGAGTTGAAAAAAAATCATGTGTTTCGCTTCCTTTATGCACTAAGAGATAACTATATATTTATTCACAATGACAGAAACCAATACATTTGTTGATGCATAGTTTTATATCACAAACACATTATTTCTAAAGGGAAGAGTCAAATTTTTTTAATTGGCTCATATTCTCTACAATTCGTCAAATAAATATGTAAATTCCTTGGTCCATACAATCTTAACCTCTTTATATTCAAACATGGATAATGAGATAGAAAATTACAGAAAATTATGAATGAATATTTGATAGTAACCTAATAATTCAATAATTTTGTGTACTTCAGTTATGTTTACTGGTGTAGGAAATTCTTTTATTACCATTGCCTTTATAGGATCATCTGATATTCTACACAGAGAAATAATATGTCCATGGAAATAGAATATTTGAAACTAGAATTCACAGTTTCTAATAATCCCATATAACATTGTTCTTTTAGTATTGTCTAGAAAAACCCACAAGTGGTTCTTGTGGTGCTCATTGTTTTTGAAATATATAATCATTTCATCTAAAAATACCCCAAAAAATCATCGAAATGTTCCTTGAAAACCCTATTTGTTAAATCCAATAAAACAAAGTTGGAATTCGTTAATCCAAATGGTGTTACGTTAAACTCATAATTTCCATACCTGGTTTGAAATACTTTCTTTGTAATATAGTCTTTCCACACCCACAATTGATTATATCCATATCATAGGTCATTGTTAGTAAAATATTGAGCTCTATGAAGTTGATCAAATAAATAATTAATATCAGGAATAAGATACATGTTATTTATTGTAAAATAAATGATTTCTCTATAATCAGTACATAGCCTCATGGATCCAACATTCTTCTTCACAAAGAGAACATGGGCTCACATTAGAGAAACACTAACACAAAATAATTTCTTTCCGCTCAATTCCACACGTTGTTTATTTATCTCTACTAATTTGAAAGTGTTCATTCTATTGTGAACCCTTTGTATAGTTATTTAATTAGGAATTACATAAATAGAGATATAAACATATAAATTTGGATGATATCTAGTTAAATAGATTGGATGTACAAAAACGTATTCATACATAATATGTACATCCACAATTTTAAGATTTATTTCCTCATCTGGAGATTTTTTGTCTATTGCATCTCAAATAATTTTATTTAGAAGATCTAATGGGGGTGAAACTATATGAGAATTATATGATGTTTCTCTAATCTAATGATAATGGATTCAATATTTTTTTTAAATTTTAACTTCCTTCTTATTGTAATAATTTTTTATCATATTTTGAAATCCAGTTAAAATTGAGAATTCAATCAAATTGAATAATAGTTATGATTATATGTTCATCAAATAGTGTACATTTATGTGTCGTGAAGGATACATTCTGAAACATCATTTTTGTGATTATAATTCCCTATGAATTATTCACTTAATAATTCATTATTAAATGAAAAAAATGTCTAATTTTCATGGGAAAATGGATAGATATAAAAAAATGTAATAATCCAATATAAAATAAATCATTGTCTATGTATAGGGAATCAATTAATGTAACTACCACCGCATCATTAAGAAATTAATCCTCATCTATTGTTATCACATAATCTTGGAATTTATTTATCGGCTTATTCTAAGGTAACATTCCCTGATGCCTAGGAAAATCAATTGCATATTGTCAAATATCCTAAAAATTTAATCATTGAATATCATTGATTTTCCTCTCTCCCTTATATTAATTAATATGAAGAACATTTTTTTAAACATATACAAACCTCTAATGACTTTGATGAATTTTTTTGAATTATTCATTCAACATTTTTAACATAATTGGAATTTCATTGTTAACTTTTAATCCTTTAAACACCACCATTTCCAGGGTTATTAGAAGAATTATTCATTGCATGATTTACCTAAATTTAATTTGATCTAGAAAATTACTTCCCTTTTTCTATGGCACTTTTTAATATTTCTTCATATGAGAAAATGATTGATAATTTAGTTCCCTTAAAAAAATATATTAATACCATCAAAGGATTGTTCAATTTGGTATTCTGAATCACAGATGTAATCTATTAAAAACCTAGAAGGTCTTGTGATCATATCCTCATACTCTGCTACACTGTTTACTCATATTTTCATTATGATAAAAAAATTTCTCATCATTTATGTTATTTTCTCTAGAGGTATATATTTATAAAATAATTATTCTTTAATTTTTCTCTAATCCATTTCCTCTATTTATTATTCTTCTTTATTATTTTGGATCATCGACCAACATTGATAATAATATCCCAGAAAAAAATATAATTCTCGTACTACGTTTTCATTTTCAATTCATCGCAATGATATAAATATCCATTCAAGGGACTTTATCCACTAATTAGATTCAACTATATTTATAGGACCACTCAAATACTAGGGAATGTGATTCATGAAACGATCCATCATAGGTTTAGTGTGGTTATTAATTATATGTTGAGTAAGTTATGCTAATATGATCTTGATATCATCATATCCAACAATAAATGTGATTACTTGTTCAGTAGGGAAATCGCTACATTGTGCATAAATGTTAATAATATTTATTCAATTACACTAAATTAATACTCAATGGGATACACCAAATTAGTTTATGAATCCTAATTCATAATTTTAAACTATCAAAATAGTTAACATAAATAGATTTTTTTCTTTTCTAATGTCTTAATAATAATAAATGGTCACCTTATGGACATATTTACCTTTATACCCTTCATAGTGGTTTGTAATGAAAATGTGAACTATTCTATTAATATACTCTAGGAGTGTCATACCATGTGCACAATAAGGCCACTTTTTTTGTACTAGGTTACCTCGAGTCTGGCACTGAATATCATGTCGGAGTAGTTACTACAAAGTACATCTATTGTAGAACTATATATCCTTCTAGTAACCAAAAAGTGATGTATTTATAAGAATACCTAAATAATATCTAATTCCCAAAAATTCTTAGATGTTCATATAATATTATCCTCAATGTATATTTTATTTTTTTGTTCCATAAGACATGTTTTCTAAACATAGTATCAAAGGTTACTGTTAAACATCATTTTATACAAACTGTAATTCCCTAACCCTTGATGGCCAAAGCTGGTGCATTATTTCATTACATATTCAACATTAAAAGAAAAAAATATGAATGTAATAATCACATTATTAGTCTTTGAATACCATATTGTATTAATTATTCCTATAATACATTGTGAAAAATAGAAAATAAAGTCATGAAAAATAATAAAATGAATTATACTTTGTACTTAACTCATTCAAAGGATTAATATTCATAACATAGGGAATGGAAAAATAATAAGTGTGACGTCAAATTATTAGTGAGGGTTATATGAAATAAAAATAAGTGGATTGTAATTAATAGGTCATAGACATTAAATAAAGGTAAATAATCTAAAAACTACATGAAAAAAACAAAAGGAGATTGAAAATGTATCCATATATTTTGTCATAGTGAAAATCAAATTGAGAGTTACAAAATAATGATAAATGAATAGAATTGTTATTTATTGGAATTCATGTATCTGTGACATGAATTGTTTTTCTATAAACATTGTTTAATACTCTAGGTATACCCTATCTAATTTTGTTTGGAATGAAACAAAATGGTTTTTCCTCCACTATATTGTATCATGAGACCAATATATGCTTCAAGGGGATATATAAAGCCCCAAAAATAACAGGAATTCTAAATAATTCTATCATATATTTATTTAATTCATGAAAAATATTACTTATCATAATACATGTGTTGATTAATGAGTATGGATTCATCTATATTTCCCTAGTTAAAACAACAATAAAAATAATCGATGTTTGTGAAATGGTATATGACTAAGGTAATAATCAAATCCGAGATACAATAAAATGAATACATAATTGAAATATAAATCAAATGATAAATGATATCAAAGGGGTAGTAGAAAGACCACATAATAATTATTATATTCAAAATACGAAGTAAGTCTCAATGAAATGGAAATTAAGATGAAGTATCTTCCCTTATATCTTAATGTGATTTTTACTTGATCTTTATGATGTGGAAAATAAGAATAAATATATTAATTATTTAATTTAGAAACATTAATACACGATTTTTATTTATTATAATTTAATTAAGTTCATTTTTTCCTTTTTTATTTGTTAATATATACAATTTCATCATTCAAGAGTGCTCATTTTCTTGGTTTTCATGATCAATTAGCTTGTTTTTATGAAATTAAGTACATGTAATTTGGGTATAATTCTACATAATTAGAGGTATATGTTATAAATGAACCTAAAAATGTATATTTGGTTATATATAACATTTTTTATATCATATGAGGATGAATCAGTTGATTTTTTTTTATAATTACTTTGTTTATTTTGGCATTTTTTCAATCATCACACAATAGTTTTGTTTTAATAATTAATATTATGGATATATAATGGATATATAGAATTTAATTGGATTTAATAATTACTTTTTAATATGTTTGAACTAAAAAATAGTTTTCATGACCATCCTTTAAGGATTATTTGTTAAATGAAAACATGTTGTCTATGAAGGTTGTAAACCAGTACCTCAAGAATGATGGTTTCTTCTTTAGTTTAAAAAGAGTGGGAAAATAATTGATGACGAATTATTCAATCAGAAAAATAAAATTATAGTATATATATGATAAATTAGGTATCATGATTAATATGGATATGTATGTGTGGATAAAATAAGAATAGAATAGATAATGAAAATAAATTAAACGAAAAGAGAATGGTTATTACCTCTTAATTTTCTCCTACTTGAGAACCACCTTAATAAAGATTAGGCTTCATCTTTTGATGAGACAAAGGAATCCTGAAATTGTATTAGTGTCATGGGATGTATATTGGTTAGAAATTTTATAAGTAATAAATATTGGATAGTGTGAAGAGAAGGGGTGGTGAATGGTTGTATTTACAGTAGAGGAGAGGGTAGTATTTTTAATATATTATTCATTTATTTAATATTATTGATCAATAATATGAATATTTCTTTCATTATCACCAAATATGTTAAAATAAATGATGATTTTTCCAGATTATAGTCTTACATCATCCACACATCACTTATTCATCAATAATTAGAGTACATTTAACAATAATATAAAATTATCTTATTTTACGATTCATGTAAAAACCACGTATTATAAAAAATTCCAAAAAAATCACACAATTTTAATGATGTGTAGAATTTAAAAATGAACTTATTTTTATGAAAATAATAATTGAAATATGAGAAATTTATTTCTTAATTATATTCATCATTTACCCAAAAAATATTGATTTTATATTTATAACTCATTTTATAACTCGATAAAAATAAAACTAAGTTCTCCCAAAATTATCCTAAATTCTTAAGACAACTAAATATCTATTTTTGTTGAAATTTTAGGGAAATAAATTTTTTTAAAATCAATTTATTAACTATAAAAATGTAATTAAATATTAATGACTTATAAAAATACAAACACTTAATTAATAATTTTTAAAATATTCATTTACATGTAGTATTATATACTTTTATCATACAATCATTTATAATAAACATAAATTTAATTTATACATTAATCAGTGAGGGTACTATTCCTATGACCAATTTACTATTCCTAAGGGTCATATTACTCTTCTTATGGTCAAGTTACTATTTCACTGGTATAGTTTCCTTAACATATAGAAATATGAGTTATTGCATTCATTTTTATTTTATAAATATTTTATTAGATTAACTATATAATATAAAATTATTAATAATAATTTAAATTATTTTATGTATAATGAAAATTATCAAAAGAATTGAATTTATTTAAGAGGAAACATACCATAAAATCATGGGGTGTTATATTGTTGGATTAGAAGACCCTAATTATATTGATAAATATCTATCTTCATGAACTATATTATTTCAAATATATGATGATGATGGGATTTTTTGTTCTTAAGGAAAACAATTTGTAATGTTTATGATTGTACCACGATTCACTATGTCATTTTCACCCTTACATCATAGTATTAAACCGAATTTGTTTTATAAATTCCAAGTATAATAACAAAATTCACTTCAATTTTGATTCAATTAATTTGTTTTTATCACTTTCAAAAATTACAATGTTACATTTTTTGATAATTTCATTGATGGTGGGGGTGATTTGGAGTACCCATGATGAAGTCGAAGAAAAATGGGCCAAATTGAGCAAGATCCAAGCACACTAGTGGATTAATCCGCACAATTATAATAAATTGTGAATCCCAATGGGATACAGTTTTGTGGAATGTTCCAATATGTAATAGGATATATTTCATCTCAAGGAACCAAATCACGATTTGGCTTTTATAGGGTCCAACATAACTGATATGCCCAAACAACCGAATATGAAAAATGAAAAAAGTTATGTTCTTTAATATGTCTATATCTCGAGCATAGATTAATCGAATAGCGCCAAACATTCGGTGGAGATATTCAATAGTTGGGGTTACAAATTTTTAGATTTTTCAATAGTGAGATTGGATTTTATGGCCATCAAAAACCATGAACCAAGTGGATTCTCAAAATTAAAATGCTCAAAAACACCTTCCACTTTGCCTATAAAATGGAAGCTTAGGATCCCCATTTGCAAGTTCATCCAAGAAGTGATGATATGCCATTTTGATATCCTATAAGAGTCTCTTCCTCATCCTTGATGTTTTAGAGGCCATATCCACATAGAGAGATCATAAATGAAGAATGAGTTCCACCAGAGCTTCTTCATCCTCCCGATGTCGAGCTAAACGGTGGGCGTTTGTTGTGAGAGAGTTACACACATGTCAAGGGAGTTACAAATTAATTTTTAGATGATATATTGGAGTAATTTGGGTGACAAATTTTTTTCCATGTATCTTACATAATTCCATATATTAATTCTTTTTTGATGCATGTAATTGAGATACTCTTAATTTCTATCCGATCGTTGTGAGGTTTTGAGTGCGTGACTTCTGTTATCTGATTAGACAACACAAGAATCCATTTTCATACCCACCTTCTTGACTTTTCAATCTTCTTTGGGATATATTATTCCGAGAATACGTTCTGAACCTTGAAAATACCCTTGTTATGTCAAGTATTGGTTCTTTAAGCATTGAAAGAAAATCATAGGAGTTAATCAGGATTCCAATTAATTTCGATGAAATGAATTACTCCAATCCGAAATTAATATCTACGAACAATTAATTAGAAAATTGTGTGGTGAAATAACAATGAACCATTTTGTCTCATATTTTTCAAAATCTATTTGGTTTCTCAACTTTTAAGCTTTAAATTAAGTCACTTAATCATAAAAATATTTTCAAAACCACCCCCTATTTTAGTACTTTTTATTTAAATTACACAGTCTAAACCCCACAAAAAACCATGAGAGATGGCCTAATGTCTTCCATAGACTATACATCATCCTTAAAATTATAATCAATTTGACGTTTGATGACTACGCGTTCATGTTTTGGCACAGATGTCAGGGAGCACTTCAGTTTTAGTGTGTGTGTTTTATTAGATATTTATAAATTTTTTGAATAGTTATTTACCTTTTCAATCCTTTTGTGTTCTGATTTATTTGTTGTGTAGGTTTGGTTCATTACGCGTTCTAATTAAGGATATTTACCTCTTTTTGAACTCGTACAGGAGATGATCATACGTCAACGTCACTGAGACACACAAGACAACACTTTGAAAGGACACACCACACATTGATACTCTTACACACCCTTCATATTATTAAGGAATTGACATCAAAAATGAAATAAACATGCATAAAAATGCTGAAAATATTAGAGCACTAAACAAACTAACCACACTAGTTGTGGATATCCAACCCACATACATTCAAATGCAACATGAGGCACCCAATTTTGAACTAAAATATTGTTTAATTCATATATTACCAAGAATCAATAGAATTCATGGAGAGGATCCACATAAGCACATAGAAAAATTTCATACTTTTTGTTCAACATTGAAGCCTAATATTGTGGATGAGGAAAAAGTAAATCTTAGAGAATTCCCATTTTCATTTGAGGACACTGTGAATGATTGGTTATACTATGTTAATTCAGCAATAAGAGGTTGTGCAGACATGAAACACATTTTTCATGAAAAATATTTCACATCCTCTCGAACAACCACAGTAAGGAAAAAATGTGTGATAATACAATATCAAGGGGAAACACTTCATGAATATTACGAATAATTTAAAGGATTATGTTCATGTTGTCCGCACTACTAAATAAGTGATCAATGATTAATTTATTATTTTTATGAATGTTTAATTATTATTGATAGAAAGATGATTGATGCTGCTGCAGGTGGTGCACTAGTAGATAAGACCATAATTTCTACAAGAACCCTCATTGAGAATGTGGAACATAACAATCAAAAATTTGGAACATGGTCTAGTGTACCCTTTAGATGTGTCCTTGAGGTGAAAAGTTCTAAATTAGAGAAGAAGGTGGAAACAATGTTCGAAGAGGTATGTACACTTCTTTTATAGCTATCTCTTTCCCAAGGGAAATTCCAATCTCCTCCTCCCATAAATTGTGGTATATGTTCTTCTGACACCCACTACTCGGATCAATTCCCCCAACTAAGATAATATTTTTTCATTTGTGAGGAAATCCATCTAGGCCACCCCTATAACTAACCCTTTAGGAAAGAACCATACTATTCATCCAATAATTGGTGGAAAGACAACCAATCCCGTAGGCATTGGGGTATTCAAACCAACCTCAACAACTATGGAACCAAACTGGGTAGTGTAGTCTTCCACCACCACCCATAAAACCCCAACCACTGCAAAATAATTTCCAAAAATACCCTCCAAAACATTATCTTAGCCTAGAAAATATAATGAAAAAATGGCTACCAATAATATCCAATTCCAATAAACAACCCAAGATGATATACAAGACCTAAAAACCCAATTCGGCCAACTAGCTAACTCGGTGGGGGAAATTCAATGTCATGGGTTAGGTATGATACCTTCTCAACGAGAAGTTAACACTAAGGATAAGGGATATGTTATTCCAATCACCCTTAGGAGTGGAAAAATACTTTAAAATCAAATGAATCCTCCATTAGAAACATCCCATCTTGAGCAAACCTCCATCCCAACCTCTGAATATGTTCCAAATGTTGAAAAACCATGTCTTGAGAGAACCCCTTCCAAAGGAATGATTGATAACGTTGATGAGTCTCTTATCCCAACCGTGCCTATTATATTTTTCCAAAAGACCACCCAACCAATAAAACAAAATGAAACTGAACATGATATGGAAATATTATAAACTTTCAAAAAAGTGCAGGTAAACATCCCCTTGATTTATGTTGTGAAACAAATTTAAAGATATGAAACACTTTCGAAGGAGATGTTGACACCCTGAATGTGACTTTAGGGAGATGAGAAGGTGATCTTGGTGTGGAATGATTTAGAATTAATAGATCCATCACTTCACACTAAGTGAAATGATCCTAGAACAATCTCAATTCCACACACCTTAAGAGAGTATTCATTTTTATAATGCTATTCTTGATTTCAGTGCTTCTATAATGTGATTCCTCACTCCATTTATGATACATTGTTGGTCAGGGATATAAAGACCACTGGAATTGTTGTTCAACTAGATAACCAGAGTACCGCACACCCCTCTGCTATGTTAGAGGATGCTCATGGGAGGGATAAAAATTTAATCTTTCCTATTGACTTTTATGTTCTTAAAATGGAGGTTGATAGAATGAATGGACATTCCCTTAATATATTGGGGATACCCTTCTTGAATACATACATATCATAATTAATTTCCCCAATGGTACATTATCTATGGAGTTTAGTGAGGGAATTTTCCACTTTAATATCCTTGATTCCATGGTTAACCCCTTAGATGAACATTCCACTCTCTTAGTAAATTCTATTGATGTACTCCATTCTTCAGAAAATAATTATTTTCATTCCCCAGATCCCATTTTTTATTTTTCATCCTGGATTGAATTTCTTGATAATAAATCATTCATTGATAGTTATAGTGGTATTGAAATGTTTCATGCATATTTATTGATTGATAATTTATTGAACAATGACGATACAATGACCATCGATGAAGCTTATAATATTGTAAAAGTCCATTCCTCAGTTGAGGATGATACCATTGAGCAGTTAGATGACATTAGTGACCCTTAACATTCACACAAACACCCATCCATCCAATATCCTCATGAATTGGAATGTAAAAAACTACCACATGATTTAAAATATGCAAATATTGAGAATGGGAACAATTTTCCCATCAACATTGCTAGTTAACTCCCTCATAATAATGAATTGTTACTACTTGAACATTTAAAGGGTTATGAACAAGCATTCGGATGGAAACTATATGACATTCCCAGTATTATCCCATCAATTTGTAAGCATCATATTTTATTAAATGGTGAGTCTAAAATAGTGAGGCAGGAACAACATTAACAGAAACCAAAATTCATAGATGTTTTGAAAAAGGAGGTAACAAAATTATTGGTTGCTGGATTCATTTACACCATCTATGATATCCAATGGATATGTCTCATTCATATAGTTACTAAAAAACTAGCCTTGCAGTAATAAAAAATGAAAATAGTGAATTGGTTCCAACTCATGAGCAGAATATTTTCTGTGTTTGCATATACTATTACTGACTAAACTAATACACTATGATGGGCTATTTCCCTTCTCCATTCATTGATTAAATTCAAGATAGTCCGGAAGGTAAATCCCACAACTATTTATTTGTTGGGTATTTAGGGTTCTTATAGATCCATATTTTCCATGATGATCAGGAAAAGACATCCTTCACTTTCCCTCGTGGAACATTTGCATATAAGAGGTCACCATTATGTTTGTTCAATGCTCTGGGTACTATCCATCAATGTATGGTTAGATTTTTTCATATTACTTGGATACTTGCATGGAAGTTTTCATGGATGATTTCACTATTTATGGCTTCTATTTTGAAGAATTTTTGTGTAGTTTTGGATTATTACAACTTTGCTGCATTGAAAAGAATCATTTATTAAATTATGAGAAATATCATTTCCTTGCGCGATAAGGTATATTTTGGGGACACATCATTTCTAGGGATTGCTTCCAAGTAGATAAATCAAAAGTTCATGTCATTATTTCTCTAACATTCCCCAAAAATATATGGTATGTGTGGTCATTCCTAGGTCATGTTGGATTTTACTATTGTTTCATTCATGACTATAGTAAGATTTCACTCCCACTCTCTTGGTTACTCAAAAAAGGCAAAGAAGTTATTTTTGAAAAATAATGGGATGAAACTTTTAATAAGTTAAAATGGAGTCTCATGTCAAACCCAGTAATCCAACAACCTCAGTGGGATATACCATTCCTGATCATGTGTGATGCCTCTAACAATGTAGTTTGGGAAGTCTTGTCAGAAAGGGTTGATCATGCTCCACATGTCATTACATATGCCTCACATACATTGTACCCTGCCCAAGAAAATTACACCACAACGGAAAACTAATTATTTTCCATAGTGTATTCCTTAGATAAATTTTGTTCATATATTTTAGGTTCCATAGTCACTATATTCTCTAACCATGCAGCCCTCCAATATATCTTTAAGAAATTGGATGCCAAACCATGTCTCATTTGCTGGATTCTCCTCATTTATGAATTCAATGTAAAAATTAGAGATAAAAGAGGAGTAGAGAATGTGGTGGTTGACCATATCAATAGGTTCCACCCATCCTCAGACATTGAATCATCTGCTTGTATTCTAATAAATGAAATGTTTCATGATGAGAAATTGTACCCAGTGCATGATGTTATTCCTCGTTATGATGAAATTGTAATTTATTTGGTATCATCTTGCATTCCTACCAATTTCAACAAAACACAAGTCGACCGTCTAAAACATGAGTCATGTTGGTAAATTTGGGATGACCTCTACCTCTAGCACACATGATGTGAACAATTCCTTAGGAAATTTGTCCTTGATTGAGAGTTTCAGTCCATCCATTGATTTTAAATCACTATATCTTGTGGGGGGAACTTTGGTTCCAAACAGACTGCTCGCAAAATCCTTGATTTTGGTCGCTTTTGGCCAACATATTTTCAGGATTCCCTTGATTTTTGTAAATCTTGTCCTCATTGTCAAATAATGGGAAATGTCTCTAAAAGAAATTAAATTCCACAACAACCACTGCTCTTTCATGACAATTTTTTTGTTTAGGTATTGACATTATGAGGACATTTCTTACTTCCTTTGTCAACATGTAAATTATTCTTCCGATTTATTACTTTTGAATATGTGTAGAGGCATGCTCCCCAAGGACAGATGATTATATGTTAGTTATAAAATTTTTGAGAACCCAAATCTTTTGTATTGTTGGATTACCTAGGTTAATCATTTGTGACTAGGGTTCTCATTTCTGCAATCGAACAATGCAATCAATTTTGCGTCGGTATGGGTTCATTCATGGAGTGTCTACAACATATCACCCACAGAAAAATGCTCAACCAGAGGTGTCAAATAGGGAAGTAAAAGAAATTATGGAAAAAATATTTTAACCTAATAGACAACATTGGAGTCTTAGACTCGATGATTCATTATGGTCTTACCATACTACTTTCAAAACTCCCATTGACATGTCACCATATCAGCCTGTGTTTGGAATGAGTTGTCATATGCCGATTGAGATTGATCACTATGATTGATAGGTATCAAAAAATACGATTCTATTATTTCTAGAGTAGGTGATCAGAGGAAATTGAAGACTCAGGAGGTGGAGGAAATGATAAGAGAAGCATTTTAGAAGTCTAGGATTTATAAGGAGTGAACAAAGGAAGCCCACGACCGTCTCTTCCTTCATTGTCAGTTCCACATTGGATAGAAGGTCCTCCTCTACAATGAAAGGATAAAGTTGCATCTAGGTAAGCTTTGTTCCAGCCAGTTTGGACCACACATTATTACTAACATATCTTCATTTGGTGTTTTTCAATTTCAAAATGAATAAACCAAGAATACCTTCAATGTCAATGGGAAGCGACTGAAGCACTTCCACCAATCCATTCCAGAGTCCCAAAAGGAGGAACTCCAAGTTCATGAAGTATTCTATGAATAAAATCCACCAGGTTTTATCCTTACCAGATTCTATTTTATTATAATGAGGATAGATAATACTATAGCTGTGGGGTATGGGTATATTCCTAGTTTAGTTAGGAATTTTCTTCATCATTATTCTTTTTCACTTTTTAGCTTGATGAATAGTATTTTTACATTCCCACATTCCCTCCCACTCACATTTGTGCCAGAAATATTAATTTTTTATGTTCTCTTTACCATGGAAAATGAATAACATTTTACCATGGATGTTTTTAAAAATGCATGTCGAATTTCCGTATTTCATGTTGTTTTAGCATTCAAAAAAAATCTGATGTAATGCGTATTTCATCAAAAATTCAAGATTTTTTTGGAATTTCTCTTGAAATTTAGTTACTTATCGATGATATAAATGGTTGTTTCTTTTTAAAACATTTGAGAAGAATGGTTCCCTTTGGGTGAATAGTTTATGGGAAAATTGTCTCACTTTGTTTCTCCAAGCCACATTGCACCCAACAATAATGTGTGAAAATGTATACGTATTAAAATGGTAAATATATGTTAGGTTGATTTTTCTCTACTTTCCAAAATCAATTTTCCATAGATTTGTTCTTTATCTGGTCTGTTTCATTACTATATCCGATTTTCCTATATGTTTGTACCTATTATCCGACTATTGTACTCCATCAAAAAACTGGGTTGTATATTGGTCAAGTCAAAAACCACCCTTCCTTAAACTTTGATCTTGTTATAACTATTACAATTAGTGTCATTAAGAGATCAAACATAGGTTGGGAGAAGAGTTTGGGATTTATTGCAACTGTAACTTTATAAGAAATAATAATAAATGAGGGGTGTGATGAAATGTACAACATATGGGGATATCTAGGTTATAAGATTATGGTTTGACTTCTTGGTATACTTAAGTGAGAGGGTTTTGAAATATGATTACAAAGGATGTGGGGCATTTTCGATGGAAAGGATATTGTAAGTAGACAATTTATGAAAAAACTTATATTTACTCAATAGAAAGTGGGATGAAAAACATGAAATGGTTTTCACACACACGTGGAGAATTAGTGACAGGATTAACATTTGAAATATTTTCTTTTATTTGTAACATGCATCTCTTGGAATTTTATTTGGATAAAATTTTTGAGACATCATTTTCAATGATCGTTAAGAATAACTCCTTGGTGTGATTTTTGCTGTATCACATTTCTATTAGGAATTTATTTTAATTGAATGTTAAATACTTATGAAGTTGAAAACATCTACATTAATAATTTTTTAAAATATTACTTTTCCCAGTATTTCAAATGATTAGGTGTGGGGTCGTGATCATACCACGATTCACTATGTCATTTTCATCCTTTCTCGATTGTATTAAATTTAATTTTTACTATAAATTTTAAATATAATAAAAAATTCACTTCAGGTTTGATTCAATTATTTTGTGTTTATCATCATTAAAAATGGAAATGTTACATGCTTTTATAATTTCATTGAAAGTGGTGGTGATTTGGAGGACCCATGATGTATTCTAGGAAAAATGGATCAAATTGCGTTGGATCCAAGCACTGTAGTGGATTAATCTACAAAAAGATATTAGACCGTGCATCCAAATGGGTTGATATATTTTTGGCTTATCCACTATATAATAGGCTATATTTAATCCCAAGGTACAGAATCCAGATTCAACTTTCATGGGGAACATACAAACTGATCTATTCAAGCCATCAAATATGAACAATGTCAACAGTGGAGTTCTATAATATATCAATATCTCGAGGTGTGATTGTCCAAATGGAGCCAAAAATTTGGTGTAGATAGTCAAGAGGTGGGGAAACTTCCTTTTATTTTATTTTTCAAAAGTGAGATATGACTTTCCGGCCATAAAAAACTATGAACCAATTGGTTTCTCGAAATTTGGATTCTCAAAATCACCTTCCACATTGCCTATAAAATGGAAGCTTAGGCTCCCAATTTGAAAGTTTGGATAAGAAGTGAAGATCTCCCATTTCAAAATCCTATAAGAGTCTCCTCCTCTTCACCGATGTTCTGGAGGCCACTATCATCGTAGGGGGATCAATAACGAAGAAGGAGTTCCACCCGAGCGTCCTCCTCCTCCCGATGTCAAGCTAAACGATGGGTGTTCATTTTGAGGGAGATATGCACATGTCAAGAGAGTTATGATTATTATTTTATCTACTTGTTTGGAGTAATTTGGGTGTGAAAACATTTCATTCCATGTATCTTACATAATTCCATATTTTAATTCTTTTTTTATGCATGTGATTGAGATGCTCTTAATATCTCACAGATCGGTGTGAGGTATTGAGTGTGTAACTTGTGTTGTTCCGATTCGACAACACATGAATCCTTTTCATACACACCTTCTAGAGATTTCAATTTGAATTGGGAGCTCTTATAATGTGTATAATTTCGGTACCATGACAATACTATTGTTATGTCATGGTTTGGTTCATTAAGTGTTTAAATAAATTCTTAGGAATTAACTGAGATTCCAATTATTTTCATCTAAAGAATTACTCCCAACCTAAATGAATGTCTATAAAAATGAACATTAAATGTGCGTTTTGAAATCCCAATTAACTCTTTCAACTCATATTTTTCAATTTTAATTTGGTATCTCAACATTTAATATTTCAACTAAGTCATTTCTTCCTAATTTTTTTTTCAAAACCACCCCCTATATTAATAATTCTTATAAGAACACACATTCTAAACCAACCAATGCTCATTGAAAGATGACCTATGGTAATACCTAGAATATAAATCAACCGTAAAATCATAACCAATTTGATGTGTCGTGACATTGTGTTTAGTTTATTTATAGCTCAGGAATAAGTAATTTTAAATGAGAATGATGGGTGAGTTAAATTAATTTTTTTAGTTTTTGTATTTTTAAAAACGACAATAGGAGAAGTCAATGTAAATACATAATTAACATAATTAATATTTTTGGGCCAAAAAAATGTAACATAATGTTACTATTATCTGTTACTCTTAACCCCTACTGTGATAATGTTTTGTATGATTTTTTAGTATTAATTTAGGTATAATTTTGAAAAAAATTGATATTCTTGGGATGCACGTGGTTGGTGCATGGTTTTCCTAAACCGTGCACCCTACTTGTGAAATCCATACAAAACATGATAGTGAGGGTTTAATTGGTTTTTTCATTAATTTAAATACCATGGGCCCAACTAGGAGAAACCCTTAAACCACACTAGTAGGGGAGCACTTTTAGGTAACATGGTTTGTCCAACCTCATGGACCTATACAAGAAACTATGTGAATATCTTTTAATTAATTATGAATTGGAATAAAAATTAATGAACATAAATTTTTATCCCATGCATGGGTCTATGTACCATTAATACAATATTCCAGTTCATTAGGGATACCACGATGAATTTCTGTATCCCTTAAACCCCTTTCATATTATATATATGTATGGAGATCATCATTCAATAATTTATCAGTACACTTTCAATCCCAAATCTCTTTCTCTTGCTTTCTTTCTTATCGTCTTTAGGGTTTGTTAGAACATCATTTGTTCTAAGGATATAATCCTTATTATTTTTAATCATGAATCGTTGTGTGACTGTCAGTTCTCTGTCGTCTACATTATTTATTGGAGAATACCATAGTGGATGTTCTGTTACATTATCCAATGATCTACAAAAGGTAGTACTATTTATGATTTTAAAATCTATTTAACACTAAATTTATTGATTTACATTTATTTTCATCAACCGGTTTACTAAAAAATGTACTTCTAAATTGAGAATTTATATTTTATTTGTTATAAAAATAAGAAAAAACCTCCAATTCATTTGATTAGCGGATTTATTGTGAAAAAATGGATGAATTTCTTTTATTTAAATTGTAAAATTTAAATTGTGAAATTGATTTAAAATTTGTATTTATTTAATACAAAGTTAATTGTTTTTATTTAAACATTGTAGTTTTATCTTAGAGAATTCATGATTTCATTGAAGAACAATTGTCGTTTTAAATGGAAATTGACATAGTGATATAAATTGAAATGGGTTATTATTTTCATGAATAGATTTGAAATTAATTTCCCAAGATTATTATTGTTAGATTACATAAAATACTAGTTTATTAGTGATTTTTAAGGGGAAAACATATTATGATAGGTAATCCAAAACAATATATTGACACTTTAAAACTCTAACATATATTGTTTGGAAGGTTTCATCCCTAGTTGGATTTTGGCTTGTGTTCTTTTACCCATGTCAAAGGGATGTCTATACATGTTGTCATTGTCATTATATCCCAAAACCTAGAACTATCACACCTCTTAGGAAATAAAAATTTTTATACTTTATTAATTTTAAATTTATTTAATTTCATTTAATATATATTTAACATTCCATGTAAACTAATATAATCAATTTTATATAATGATTTAATTAATCCATTGTCAAAAAATATTCAATCATTGGAAATATTAGTCAGAATTTGTTTTAAATTTTATTATTAAATTTCATAGCTATTTATTTAAATTTTTAATAATAAGTTGGTTAATTAATTATTCCATATTTCTGTGGAATACATGGTGAGACACAATTGGGATTTTCATTCACACTCTACCTATGCGTTCGTTTTTTATAGATTATCTTCTTATATGTTAGAGAATGGTTAAAGACTTATATAGAGGTGGATCATGGTGTTCATCATTAAGATTTAAGAGTTGTGTATATTGGGACTAGGTTTGTCATCATGTTTTCTGGTACTATGTAGTTATACTTTGGGTTTTTATTCATATTTTTCATCTAAGACAATTATCCCTATATAACATTTTTTGCATACTAACTTTTTCTCTCTTTCTTCAATTGTGGTTGGGGAAAATTTATTCCAACTTTCATATTGAATAATTACAGGTTCATATAACCAACCCCTATGGATTGGGAACTCCCTTCATGCCATGTCAATGTTGACTTGGTTATCAGGGTACTTGGGTATTCAGGCGAGTTCATGAAAAAATTATTTCAATGGTTTAAGTGAATCATATTTCCTCAATGTCCGTTTTTATTTGAGTAATATTGGCAAGGCATAAAAGGTACTTGAAATTATGTGCATGTTCATATCTCACTATAATGAAACATAAGTTACATGGGTGTTTTGTTAATGATGAATTGACTATTAGTTCTACTATTATCCCTTCTTTTCACTTTGATAGATTTATATCCAGATCCTGTTTGTCTATCTATTGTACGTAGTTTTTCATGATGATATATTTGAGTGTGAGTACAATGAATCAATGTTGTCTACATGGTTATGTATCCCCATTCATTAAAACATATTTGAGAATAAGATCCATGAGAATGATACAAATGGACAACATTAAAAAACACTATTGTGAACTAGAATCACTCTAAGGTTATTGTGTGTCTTTTCTAGGATCCAGGAAAGGGTCACGTAGTAGTTCGTTTTTGGGATATAGTTGTGAGACGTCCAATATTTTTTTTAATCATGTTGAGGAGTTCCTATACTTGAATCCACCAGTTTTAAAAGGATCTAGTGATCCTTTTGATGTTTTGTATTGGTTGAGTATGATTGATAATTTTTTATGTGTATGGACAGATCTGAAGAAATCAAAGCGAATTGTTTCACCTTCTTATTATCGGGAACGAGAAAGATTTGGTGGAAAATGATGGGGATATTAAATATGAGTTCTGTCTTAAAGTGGAATGAATTTAATGATATTTTCATTTATGAGTTCCATCCTCTGTATATATTATTTTCCAAGGGTATAGAATATTTCAGTGTCAAGATGGCTGGAAGTCACATGATAGAATATGAATATCACATTTCTGAGATCAGGAAAATTTCACATGAGATTGTAACCAATAAGAAGATGAATAAATTATGGTTCAATATTGTAATTTATGTGTTATTTATTCTTAGTTTTTTTAACTTCCCTCTTATGTTGATGTGATGGATATAGAATTTATTGTTGAAATGGATCTAGTTAGTATCCAATGTTGAAATGAGTTAATTTTTCTTATAGGGATAGTTTTGGGAATTATTATAAATGGAAGATGAATTGTAGGGGTTCTTGTGTTAGTTCTTGACATTAAGGTTTTTCTATACCTCCTATACTTCCTGCAATAGGTCCATAGATTTTTTAATACTATTGGAAACCTCAATAATAAAAACAGGTTTTCAATGAGGCCTCTAATATATATGGATCTTACAAGTGCTTGGGTAACTTTAAGACATTTTCTCATGTTCATTATACTTCACAAAGTTGAAAGGGATCATAAATTCTTAGTAAAACTAAATTATAATTAGTTTATTAATAAGAAATGTGGTTCCAACTGTAACGTCTTGGTTCCGGGTGCCACCCAACGGGTGCCCCGAACCCGGTTCGCCACGTGACCTCAAGCGCATTTCCCCAAACGCCAGAGGATGCCGACTAGCAGCAAAGGACCAGGTCTGATAGTGGGGAAACTATGCCCTCAGTTGTCAAAGGTGTAGCGCAACAGAATGAAATAAAATATACAACGAATAGCGGAAACGGTAAATCATGCACAACTGAAATAAACAACTGTAGTGGATACAACCAACAATATATAAATAATGATGTTACATGTCTCAAGTTATATTGAAACAAATAGAACATGTTATCCATCAATATAATACAAAAAAATGCAGAGTACAGCAAAACAAAGAAAAACAGCGGGCAGCGGCATCACGAGCCTAGGCTAGGTCCCATGCCCTTCTACTCCTCAGCAACAGTCAAGTACCTGTATAGGGACTCTTGCCCCTATCCACACCTACTGAAACGTAATCTTTTTTGGCCTAAAAGAGTGACCCAAATAGGGTGTGAGAAATATATCTTAGTATTTACCTAGAAAAGGCTCGTGCCCAACTGTGTGAAAGCAAGCACCAAGTGTGCAGTAATTCAAATGCAATAAATTAAGAAGTACTAAAAGTAACTAACTTACCAGTTAGATTTCCATTTAATTATATATTTATCCATTCAATTTAGTAATATTTTGTGCTCAATGGCACCAAGACCTTAGGCCAACCAAAACCTTTCCCTCATGCCATAAAGAATCTCACCATCAGTCATTGCCCTCAGGCATATCAGAATCTCGCCCTCAGGCATACGGAGTGTCACCCTTAGGCCCATAAGTCAAGCCCTCAGGCACGAAAGGTTGCCCTAAGGCAAAATATAAGGTTCCCTCAGGCTAATACAGTCACACCCTCAGGCTAATACAGTACAGTGCCCGCTGGCTAATCACAACAATTCCCTCAGGCTAAATAAGTAACCGGTCCATGCCCGACAACTACACGTAGTAAACAAGAAATTCCTCTCAAGGAAATTCTACAATTACTACCGTAAAGGAATACCCTATGGTATCCTAGCCAAATGGCTAAATAGTGGAACACACCCCCGGGGTGGTTCTTGGATCCGAGAAATGATCCCAACAAACATTTTATTATCATAATTAATCACCTATTAAATTCTAGGTGTTTAATATAGCATTGGACACAGCCACACGACACCCCAACATGGGTTTGTGGCACAAAAATTCACAAAACACACGACTGTTGGAAAAATTAACACCAAGCCACCTGCCTTATATGCCAACAGGCGCTATACACGAACGCTGATCCAAGAAACGCCCATGAACGACATAGATCTTACAAAGAAAGAAACTCTCTTAACCTCAAATAACATCCGTTAGAGAAAGGATTGGTAAAAACACTCCAAGAGAAGAGAGGGCTTACCTGTGCGGTTCCAACGAGACCATCCGAAGAGGAATCAAATTCCAGACGAACACCTGGTGGATCTTCAAAGGTTCGGTTGTCCCTCTCGAGCTCCCTCTTCCGTTCTTAGCCTTCCCTGTGAACATGGGAGGCTACTTCCAATTTTATGTGAAAAATATTACACGGCATGTACTTCCATGTACATGGAATATACTCACTTCATTTAACTATTCCCATGGCAGAACCGCCACACTGTTCATCAGTTGACATGAGTACACGACATGTACTCCTGAGTACATGGTGTGTATTGTCGCCCAGCTGGCAGTTGCTCTGCCGCCTTACTATTTTTGCCTCCCGACTGACTACACGGTGTGTAAAGTACCACTACTCGATGTGTAGTCAGTTCCTACACCCTTTGTTGTTGACATGGCTACCCACCTCGTGCACTCATCCCTACACGGCCAAAATTACACGGCGTGTGGAAAAAGTACACGGTGTGTACTTCCATAATTTAGGATTTTTCTTATTTCCATATATTCTCAAAAACACTTAAGGAAAAGATAAAGGATGAAACCCATACCTCAAATATAAGAACCAGGTTCTTACAAACTTCTCCCCTATAGCAATTCGTCCACGAATTTCCATTCGACGGGTGGAGAAGATATAACAGGGAACAACTCCAGCCACTGAGCACATACGTCGGCCTCCCACTCCCAGGTCTCATCCTGCACTTAGCCATGCTGCCATAGCACCTGTACGAGAGGAACTAACAGGCATCTGAGAACCTTTGTGCCCCTATCAATGATACTGATCAGATGCTCCTGAAAGGAAACATCTGCCTCCAGCTCAACCACCTCAGGCTGAATTATGTGAGACAGGTCTGAATGATAGCGATGCAACTGAGATACGTGGAAGACATCGTGCATGGCATAGTACCATTGCGGTAACTACAACTGATAGGCAACCAGCCCGACTCTCTCCAAAATCTAAAATGGACCCACATATCGCGGTGAAGGTTTACCATGTCTCCTGATCCACTTGTGTCCCATCCTCAGCGAAACATGCATGAAAACCTGATCCCTGATCACGAACTCCAAAGGTCGTTTGCGGTGATCAGCATAAGAATTCTGACAACACTGCACAGTAGCCATGTGCTTCTGAATCAACTAGACCTGCTCAGATGTCCCATGCATGAGCTATGGCCCTAGTAAAGCTGCCTCACCTACCTCCAACCCGCAAAAAGGTGATCGACATGGACTTCCATGTAAAGCCTTGTATGGTTCCATCTCGATAGTCGCCTGAAATCTATTATTATTGGAAAAATCGAGTAAGGGTATATGCTTATCCCAAGAGCCCCCAAAGTCTAGGACGGATGGACACAACATGTCCTCTAGCACATGTATCGTATGCTCTGACTGGCCATCATTCTGAGGGTGGTATGTTGTGCTCAGAAGCACCTGTGTACCCAGTGCACTCTAAAAGATCTTCCAGAAGCACGACATAATGCAAGCGTCCCTATCTGAAATGATAGAACAAAGAACCCCATTAAGACGTACGATATATAGGATATACAACCTTCCAATTTGGTCAACACTTAAGGTCTCCTTGATTGGTAAAAAATGAGCTACCTTCGTCAGTCTATCCACAACAACCCACAAGGAGTCATTGACACGAGGTGACCACAGAAATCCAGTCACGAAATCCATCGCGACATCATCCCATTTCCACTCTGGAATGGATAACTGTTGTAATAGTCCAGCTGGTCTCTGATGCTCTGGAATCACCTACTGACAGGTGGAACACCTCGTAACATAACCAATTACATCTCTCTTCTTACCCAACCACTAGTACTGACGACTCAGGTCACGGTACATCTTGGAAACCCCGGGATGAACTTCCCAAGATGAAGCATGAAACTCTCGCATCAGTTCCTCACGTATATCCCCTAGAAACCACGCTCGTCCATGAAAACGCAAAACCTCATCATCGCCTATCGTCCAACCATGAGGAGGGTCCTCACTTGCCACCGACTCCTGTAGAACATGGCCTTCTGAATCTGATAGCTGTCGCATCCTCACTCTATCCAGGAGGGTAGATGTCACAGCTAACGAGGAAAGATATGTCTTCCCCTGACTATCGTGCACCTCCAGATGCATCTCAGAGAATAAATCCATATTCTACCACTCACCACTGGCCTCCTGCACTGCCTTTAGCTGAGCCTCCCTTCTCAGTGCATCAGCCACTGCATTACCATTACCTAGTGTATAGGCAAGATCAATATTGAAGGACTGTAGGTACTCAACCCACCTTCTGTTCCTCAGATTCAGGTCATGCTGAATAAAGATATACTTGAGTATTTTGTGGTTGGTTAAAACCAAAAAATGCTCTCCTTGTAGATAATGTCTCCAACAGTTCAATGCATGCACAACAGTTGCTAACTCGAGATCATGTATCAAGTAATTCCTCTCATGTGGCCTCAACTGCCAAGACCTGTACACAACAACTAAGTTGCCCTGCATCAACACTTCTCTCATCCCAATACCTGATGCATCACAATAAACTATATAGCTTTTCCCCAGATTAGGTAGTATCAAGATTGGTGCTAATGTAAACCTTCCCTTTAGGTCCTGAAAGGATGTCTCGCAAACTTCTGTCCAGACGAAATTCACACCCTTCTTAGTCAGACCCATCAACGGCGCTGCTATGCAAGAGAAGTCCTGTATGAAACATCTTTAGTAACCGGCTAGTGCTAAGAAACAATGTATCTCAAACACGTTCATAGGATGTTCCCAAGAAACTATTGTTCTCACCGTCTCTGGGACCATTGCAAATCCTGCCTCTGAGATGATATGACCCATGAAGTGAATCTGGTCCATCCAAAAGTGGCACTTTGAGAGCATAGCATATAGCGGATGCTCTCTCAGTTTACTCAATACGATCTTATGATGGGTGGCATGGTCGTGTCAAGTGCGAGAGTACACCAAGATGTCATACACGAATACTACCACAAATGAGTCCAGATATGGATCGAACACACGATTCATCAAATCCATGAAAACTCCTGGCGCGTTCGTGAGTCCGAACGACATAACCGTATACTCTTATAGACCATACCTATGCTTGAAAGCCGTGAGAGGTATATCAGATGGTCTAACAAACTGCTGATGATATCCTAATCTCAAATTAATCTTTGAGAACACTCGTGCTCCACAAACTTGATCAAAAAGATCATCAACACTCGGAAAGGGATATCGGTTCTTGACCGTCAGCTGGTTCAACTTCCGATAATCCACACAAAGTCTAAGGGTACCGTCTACCTTCTTCAAAAAAAGAACCGGAGATCCCCAAGGAGAAGTACTAGGTCGGATAAACCCCTTTTCCTGTAACTCCTATAACCGCCTCTTCAGCTCCTACAACTCCGGTGTGGCCATCCTATAAGGAGGAATGGACACCGGTGCTGCTCCTAACACAAGATCGATAGGGAAATCAACCTCTCGCTATGGAGGTCGACCTGAAAAGTCATCTGGGAAGAAATCCCTGAAAAAATTAACAACTAGAGGGAAATATATCTGATAAGTCCCATTGTCATCTAGATATAAGCTCACAATCTGGGCTGTGACTCCACCTCACCCATGATGCTCCGATCCATCTCGACTTGCCTGAACATTCGACTAGCCCTTGTATAGAAACTCATCTCCCTATGGTGATGTGAAACTCACCCTGCGATGATAGCAGTCTAGAAAGGCTCAATAGGGAAACCAACCGTTCCATCCCGAGAATGACATCATATCTTGTCATCTCTAAGACATAGAGGTCCCAAAGAAAGTGACACCCACTAAACTCAAGGGGGATCTCCTTGCACTGACGCACACCAACCGTCCTAGTCCCCAAAGGAGTGTCTGGCATCATGATATCAGAAGAAGTAGAATCACAGAGCCCAAGGCTCTCCACAACGGGAACAGGTATGAAAATATGTGTAGAAACCGTATAAAAAAGTACTGAAGATAAAACAGAAGCTACTAAAATAGTACCTCTGACTGTAGATGTTCCGGGATCCTGCTTCTGATGGGTTTGTTGCACTGCATATGCCTGCCCAGCGTCGTGGCCATGTGACACAGCCTGGCTACCCTGAGCTTTCCCACCCTACTACCTCTAAGATCCTGGTGTTTGGATACCATGACCACAACCACCATCTTTGTATGCATGCCTTGACATATTCCAGTTCCTTGACTAGTAAGAAGCCACTGGTCCTGCTCCCGGATGCGGAGTATGCACAGATCCCCTCTCACTAGCCACTGGTAGAAACACCCTACAAAAGCATTGTAGATGAACCATATTTCGGCATGCTCGGAACTTCACTGGGTCTTGTGGACAGTACGGTCTCTTTTTCCCCTCTCTGACACACTGGTAGCACCTGCTCGGGCCACCCGAAGAAGCTGTCTGGCTGGTACTGCCACCATGAGAGAAGTCCATCTGTCTCTTCCTCTTGCAAGTAGAAATAGTACAGTAACTGGTGCTGAACCTCCCTGGCCCATACCGCTAGATTCTCATAGTTTTCTCTCTATAATCACCGCCAGATTTACAATAGCATGTAAAGTAGGCAACCTGAAAACATTCACCAGCACCCGGATGTCACAATGAAGTCCATTATCAAAACATCTCGCCCTCAACGTCTCATCATCCACCAGCACTGGTGTAAAGTGCCGAAGCTCGGTGAAGTGAGAAAAATAGTCCTTCACTGACATGTCACCCTTCTATAGATTCATGAACTCTAGATCTATGTCTACCCGCAATGTCTCAAGAAAGATGAAGTCATAGAAGACTGTCTGAAAATCCTCCCATACCATGCGTTTGTGATGCTCTGACTAGGTGGTAACATCCCAACACCTCTTGGCGGAATCACGCATCATGTATGTCGCGAGATTGACCCTCCACCCTAGAGGTGTCTCAAGATGCTCGAAAATAGTATACATCAAACCCAACCAAGACTCCACAACCTATTGTCCGCCATCCCCTAAAAACATAGGCGGATGCTGCTGCTGGATGATATGAGTCAGCTCAGCCACAGATGTGGTAGCCTGCGGTGCTCCCTGAAAGGTCTTCATAAACCGCATAAAGCCTTCACGGAAGTGCACCTCCACACCTGCGTCCGGTATAGAATATGGTGCCACATCTGGCTCTGTTGGAGGATCAGTTGGTAGCCTATGGCCTACCATCCCTGGAGTATAGTCTTCAACACTCGCCTGGAAAATAACGCACGGTCATCTAGGTGTCATGACACTAAAAGGTCAAAAGAACACCGCAGATCAAGATTTATCAAAGAACAAAAGAGAAGGAACCTTAAAGGGAACAAGAGGATGAAGGCATTTCAATATTTCCAAAACAAGACTACACGGCGTGTATACTGACTACACGACGTGTACATGGCTTCCCTACCCCTTCCCGAGTCCTTCGACACGGATAAACCACACGACTCCCATTGAAAAAAAACTAAACTGTGTGTATAATATCTACAAGGCATGTATGGTGTTATTTTACAACTGCCCATGTCGTTTGTGACATGGCCGACTACTCAGCTTTGATACTACACGGTGTGTCACACCCACACCCTGCATGTACACCACCCGCTTTCCCTCGCCACATGGCTAAATCCACATGGTCTATCCTCGGGCAAGACTACACGACATGTCCCAAAGGTACATGGAGTGTTCAAGGAACATTGACATAGACCTGTGTTGTTAGTGACACGGCCGAGTCCCCAGGTCAGCCTACACGGCGTGTCCATCATTGACACGGTGTGTTCTGTAAAAGGAGTTCACCGACCCGTGATGTTAGTTACATGGCCGGACTCCGGGTCAATACTACACGGCGTGTATATGTAGTAAACGGCGTGTTTTACCTAGCCTTTCCCAACCCCGTGTCACCGCCCACATGATTTGTGACACAAGAAGAGACTACACGGCGTGTACATAGAGTACAGGACGTGTACTTAAAAAGGTCATTTTTCTTCCCGAACGGAAGGCCATAGAAGGCGTGTTTAAAATACTACATAGAGTGTATACGGGGTTTCCGGACAATATGCCTCAAAAACATCCCAGGAACCCAGAAAATACCGAAAAACAACACCTATGTGTCAAATTCCGACCCATGAGGGCCCATACTCTCCACGAATCAAAGTTTGACGTCTTATATCTGTTATAACAAAATAATCAGTCAATGATCCGCCAAATTCAGGTAAATGGGGGACCATACTCCCCAAAAAAGAAAGTGTGGAATTCATTCAATAAACTAGCTCATCCAAAACTACCCTATCACATACCAGGTAATTATCAAGAAGCTATCACAACAGCATGCTTTTCTAGCACAAAAACTATCACAACAACATGAAATTTCTAATGCACCTACATGTCATTGAAACTATGCATGGCATGTGACTCCTAGCATGTTCCTATTTGATGCATGAGATGGCATACCCTCATCTCATCAGGTTGAAACTAAATAAAACCCACTGATAAAACATAAACAACACAATCTTAAGTGCATCACCCAATGGTGAAAACAGATCAACTATAAAATTTGAAAAATCAGAAAAATTTCAAAATACGATGTAGACTGGCTTTTCCATGTACACGGGTTAGCTACGCCTGGGCATAGCTTATTACCAACTACAGTTCGTCATATCCCTGACTACAACTTCCAATAGTATGTTAAAGAAAAGAAACACCTTAGATGCCACTTTGTAACGTCCCGGTTCTAGGTGCCCCGAACCCGGTTCGCCACATGACCTCAAGAAAATTTCCCTAAACTCTAGAGGCTTCCGACTAGCAGCGAGGGCCCAGGGCTGATAGTGGGGAAACTATTCCCTCATTTTTCAAAGTGTAGTGCAGAAGAATAAAATAAAACATACAACAAACAACAGAAATGGTAAACCATGCACAAATGAAATAAACAACTATAGTGGATACAACCAACAATATATAAATAATGATGCTACATGTCTCAACTTCTATGAAAATGGCCAGAACATGTTATACAACAATACAGTACAACAAAATTCAAAGTACAATAAAACAATGTAAAACAGTGGGCATCAGCATCATGAGCCTAGGCTTGGTCCCATGCCCTCCTACTCCTCAGCAATAATCAAGTACCTGTATAGGGACTCTTGCCCCTATCCACTCCAGCAAAAACATAATCCGTTTGGGCTGAAAAGCCTGACCCAAAAAGGGTGTCAAAAATATATCTCAATAGGCACCCACCAAAGGCTCATGACCAACTGTGTGACAGCATGCAATAAGTGTGTAGTAATAAAAATGCAATAAACTAAGAAGTACTAAAAGTAACTAACTTACCAGTTAGATTTCCATTTAATTATTAATTTAACCATTCAATTTAGTAACATTTTGTGCTCAATAGCACAAAGCCCTCAGGTCAACCAAAATATTTCCCTCAGGCCATATAGAATCATGGCCTCAGGCATTTCCCTTAGGCATATCAGAATCCCTCCCTCAGGCATACAATGTGTATCCCTCAAGCACATAATTCAATCCCTCAGGCACGAAAGGTTTCCCTCAGGCGAAATAGAAGGTTGCCCTTAGGCTAATACAGTCACACCCTCAGGCTAATACAGTACAGTGCCCGTTGGCTACTCACAACAACTCCCTCAGGATAAACAGGTAACCGGGACATGCCCAACAACAAAAAGTAGTAAACAACAGATTCCTCTCAAAGAAATTCTATAATTACTACCATAAAGGCATACCCTCGGGTATCCTGGACAAACTACTAAACAGTGGAACACACCCATGGGTGGTTCCTGGATCCAAGCAATGATCCCAACTAACATTTTATTATCATAATTAATCACCTATTCAATTCTAGGTGTTTAATATAGCAATGGCCACAGCCACACGACACACCAACATGGGTTCATGCCACAAAAACGCACAAAACACATGACAGTTGGAAAAATTAACACCAAGACACCTACCATATATGCCAATGAGTGCTATACACGAACGCCGATCCAAGAAACGCCCAATAACGACTTAGATATGATGATTAAATAAACTCGCTTAACCTCAAATAACATCCGTTAGGGAAATAATTGGTAAAAAACACTCTAGGAGAAGAGAGGGCTTACCTGTGCGGTTCCAACGAGACCGTCTGAAGCGGAATCAGATTTCAGATGAACACCCGGCGGATCTTTAAAGGTTTTGACATCCCTCCTGAGCTCCCTCTTCCGCTTTAAGCCTTCCATGTGAACAAGGGAGGATACTGCCCATTTTAAGAGAAAAAATGATGTACATGACATCTACTTCCACGTACACGTTGTGTAATCCCTTCATTTAACTGATCCCCTGGCGGCACTGCCACACTGTTCATTTGTCGACATGAGTACACGACATGTGCTCTTGAGTACACGGCGTGTATTGTTGCCAAACTGGCGGTTTCTCCACTGCCTTACTATTTTGGCCTGCTGACTGACTACGTGGCGTGTAAAGTACCACTACACGACATGTAGTCTGTTCCTACACCCTTTGTCGCCGACATGGCTACACGCCCCGTGTACTCATCCCTACACGGCCAAAAGTACACGACGTGTGGAAAAAGTACAAGACGTGTACTACCAAGATTTAGGATTTTTCCCATTTTCTTTATATACTCAAAAACACTTAAGGAAAACAGAAAGGAAGAAACTCGTACCTCAAATATAAGAATCGGGTTCTTACACCAACCATAGGTATCCATAATGAAGATTCCTAATACATTGAAGTGTCTCTTAAGAAAGAAGATATGAGTCCAATGACTGTGAGTGGTACCATCAATAAAACTTCCTTATTAGTAACTAATTTATTTGATACTAGTGAATCTAATTCATTAATTTTATCTAGCTTATTTATTCTTAAAAAATTTCACATGCAGGTTTTATCTTACATGATGAAAATTACAACACCCCTTGAAATGAACTGAGAGAAGGTTCTCTATAGGCATTATTGGGGTTTCTCATTATCTAATATTTTGTTTTCTAGGGATTTCTATGTTCTTTTCATGAAACATCTTTTTGTAATATTTGATATGTATTTTCACAATGATAATGAATTACAAATTTATTTTTATCTTCAATGGGTATCATTTACCTCATCCAATGTGGTTTTCTTTAACTTCCATGGAGAGTGGGATACAAGGATGTGTAGAGTCAGACCATATTTTATAGAGTTGTGAAATTTTATATCACTGATTGCTTTTTATATGGATAAATAATCCATGATCAATGATATCCATTCATATTATGTTGAGTTTCAAAAATGATTTCTCCTTTCACTTATCTAGTTTTCTATTAGTAATGGAGGAATATTTTTCTATTGATTTATATCCTAGTACACAACCATTGTCTATTATGTTAAAAAAATTACAAATAGATAAAATGAAAGAGTTGAAGAATTGTTAGGATGATCTTTTATTGAATGGATTTATACACATGGGTGTGTCACCTTTGGAAATGATGTTTTTCATTTCTACAGAAGATGATGTGTCCCTTCACCTGTGTATTGATTACTAAAAATTCAATCATGTTAAGGAAAATATGATATACCCATTACCAAAAAGTAATCATTTTTGGACCAATTGAATGGGATGAATTGTTTCTAAATTATTTATATTTTATTTGGTTACGTTTAGTTGAGAAAAAATGATTTTTCATTCATAAAACAATCTTTTGGAGTCTGTACATCCACTATGAGTACCTTTCATACCATTTGGTATAACCAGGTCTATTATAATCATAATATGTTTAAGGAAATTGATTTTCCACAGGTATATAGTTATGTTGTTGGTGGTATTTGTGAATTACATCATTGTTTACTCTATTTTTGAATAATATCACATAAATCATGTGAGGGTATTTCATGAATTGTTAGGAGATCACCAACTTTATGATAAGTTGTGAAAATGTGATTTCTATATTTGCGAAGGAATGTTCATGGGAAACATGGTGTCAAAAAATGGAATCTCAGTTGATCTTGAGATGGTGAAAGTAATTATTTAATTGGGTCAACCATGTAATGTTTACGTGAATTAGAGCTTATTGGGTTTAGCTGGGTATTGTCACTAGTTTGTAATGGATTTTTCTAAGTTGGATTCTCTGATTAATTACCTAACATAGAAGGGGGAAATTTTTTGAATGAGAAATGATATAATAATTTTGTAGACCTGAAATATCCTTTGACTAATGTAGTTATTCTGACAATTCAAGAGATTGGGTAGGGATATGTGGTCTTCTTTAATACATCACATTTAGGTTTGGGCTGAGATCTATTTTAGAGTGATAATGTCATTTCTTATTTGTATCATCATCATATTACACATGAAAATAATTAAAAGACCCATGACCTTCAACTTGATATTATTCTACACAAACGTAAGAGTTGGTAGTTCTATCTTTTCATTGGAAGGTTTACTGTGTATTTAAGAAATCGGATCTTGAGTTATGTGATCTTGTAAAAATATTGGAATATACACTACATGTTGTGGATGGAATACATGAAATATTTATACATTGACATAATCTATACCATGGGTAAATGGAATTTCATCCCAGATTCTCTGAGTACAAAAGTACTAACCGAGTCCTTGAAGGAATCATTATAATAGTGAAAATTAATAACTCTTCCTGCACAGTTTGACATAGGATTTTGGTAATCAAGGGATAAATTTGTTTAGGATAGTGTTTAGTTAAACTATTCTCTTCTCAAGATTACTCATATTGAATAAAAACATTATGTTTACTTCAAGATAATTATAGAATCTTTTTTTGGTGGGGAGATTGTTGGCGACTGATCATTCACCACATAGGGAATTTTATGCTATTCGAATCATTTGTTTCTGATGTTAGTGGAATGGGATGATGTGATAGGGTATTTCCATTGTTCATAGTGGTATGTTCACCCTTGAACCATGAATATTTTCTATAAAATGTGTCATTGATTCTGGTGACCATGTATGGGATGTCGTATTGCAGAATTTGTCTCCCACTTTTATTAACCCATACATTTTATGTGTAATCACTCAAGACCTCTTTCTTCAACTACATATTGTTCCAATTTGGATGTGGGATGATATCTCATTGAAATTTATTGTGGGGTTTCTATGTACCATGAAATATAATAATTCAGTATGGGTTGGGATCTATAAGATGACTAAAAAAGATCAATTTTTACCAATTTTTAATGTAACAAATGTTTAAAATTTGGGTTATCTATATATGAATGATATTTTTCTTTTAATAGAGTTTCATGTGATATAGTATCTAATAGATATTCTTGGGTTTTTCCATCTTTGGTAGAGACCTTAATGAGGAACTTGGATATCAAGTCTATTTTTGTATGGAATACCATTTGCTGTTAGATGTCCAAAAAGAAAGAGATATATATTATTGAGAATAAGCTTGAAGCATGAAATCATGACATTGGTGGAGATTTGTATGACCATTTGGTACTTGTTGAGTTTTCTTACAATACTATTTACCAGTCCACTATAAAAAATCTCTTTTTGAGGATTGTATGGCTGGATGTGAATATCTATGTTGTGTTGGTCGATGATTGGTGAATGTTCCATGGTTCGACAAAGGATGGTTCAAGATAAATCATCAAATATTAAATAGATTTTCTATAATATATTAAATTAATAGATAAGATATAATTCTTATATTGATCATCATTATAGACTATTGGAATATTTATTATGCCATAAGCTGTTGTTGAATTTCTCAACATGGTTTGGTCATTAATTGCTTCAGTTGTAAAGGAATCTTCCTCATCATTTGGTGAGACCTTTTGAGGTTTATTAGAAGGTTGAGTTTTTTAATAATTATCACATCCACCAAAGTTGATTTCAACATATAATGTGTTCCACTTATATTAACTATAAAAGTACATATTTGATACATCCAATTTTCTAAAAAATTGTTATCTCGATGCGGAGCTTGTTTTATCCATGAAAGAGAATCTTGGCATGACAGTTTATTTTGAGACCACGTACATTGATTGAGGATAATTATTTAGTTCGAGTGGTATATAAGGACAGTTATGATATTTATGATACATGGGAGATGGAAGAACTGATGAGAGAGTAGTGGACTCTTTGTATTAACATTGAAGCCTCCTAAAAAAATTTGTACAGACAAAAAGTCTTTAAAATGAGGAGTTTTTAATAACATATTACTTTTTTCAGTTACTCAATAACCCATATTTTGATCATGTTTATTTTGGTTTTTTAGGAGGTCTTTGGGTATTATTTTTAAAAAATAATGGATGTTTTTGGCCTATGATTGGATGGAACAATGTTTTTGCAAACCATTCACCATGTTAATGGAAACCACAAAACCCCATATATTGAGGGACTGCATGATTATTGCACAGTTTGGCAAACTATGTACCAACTATGGATAAATCATGAAACATCATTTTCCAGGATCTGTGGTTAGGTAACACTTTTTGTCTAATCACGCAACCATTCCTATGAAATCATTCATTAGTCTTTTAATAATTCATAAAAATTATTAAAATTCATGAAACCACCTTCTAATCCCCTGCTCATCCCCAACACGATCTAATATGAAATCCATGTCTTTTGATCTCACAAGAAGAAATTGTTTCTCCTACAATCCACCTATAAGGATCATAGAATAATGAAGATCATTTTTCATTACTTTCTATGTATTTTTATAATCACAGTTATCTTTCTCCCTATCTATGTATATATCCTCCGTATGGTTTTTTAGATATATGAGTGGTTTGATGGTCTAATACCCATTATTTTAAAACTTGAATCTAGTTTTGATTCTTCGATCTCCATTATTAAGATTCATCATTAGAATATCATGTTAATGATAATGTGTTGTGTTATCTTGTTATCTAAGGGAGGTGGTTCCATTTTTTTATTTAATTTTTTATCCTTACATTTTTTAATTTATAATAATTTTATTTCAATTGGTTTACTAAAAAAACAATTCTATTGAATTTTTTAATTTTTATTTTATTTCAACAACAAATAGGGAAACTGATAATTCTAATGAATTGGGGATAAATTGTGATAAAATGGATGGAATGTTTTAATTTAAATAGTATATTTAAAATTCTAAAATATAATTGTGAAATTGATTTCATATTCATATTTGTGAAGAATGGATTAATTTTTTTGGTAGAAACATTATGTTGTATCCTAAAAGAAATTATGAATTGATTAAAGATTAATTTTGTTTTTAAATGGAAATTGGAATATTCAAATGAGTTAATTTTATTTTGAATAGTTTTGAAATAAATTTCCAAATATATTTTATTATTATAGTACATGAATTCCTAGGTATTTAATTGGTCATTAAAAACACACACAAGAGTGTGAACTCCCTAAAAAACCGTTGATGCTTTAAAACTCTCAGATAAAATGATTGGAATATTTTCTCACAAGTGAGATGTTTGTCAATCCTCTTTGACCAATTTCAACGGTACATTTGCGTACATTTTCATTTTCATTATATAAGTGTGTGAAGATACCATGAGATGAAACTATTTTTCATTTTAGAATATTACCATGTTTATCATTTATTATATTTGATATATATTCCATTGTATGTAATATATTTTACACATTCTTTTTGAAACTATATAAAATATTTAATTTAAAATGTTTATTATTCCATTCATTGAAATATTTCCATCATTTGAAATTTAATGAACAATCTGTAAAAAATATTGATTTAAGGATCCATTTCTGTTTTTTTATTTAAAGCATTATTTGGATAATTTATTATTACATATTACTATATAATACTTGGATAGAACCTAAGGAGATGTTATCTTACACCCTAACTATTAATTTTATTGCTTGGATATTATCTTCTTTCAGATTTCCGAAAGGGAAAAGCACTGCCTCGAGCTGGTTCTTTTTGCTGATCATTGGGATTTGAGATATGTCTTTAATTAGGAATTGGGTCATTATCCTATATTATAATACTTATTATTTTCATATTTGGTTTTTATATCTATTATACTTTATGTATAGTTCCCTAATGTAGTTTTTGTTTTTGGATATCGACATATTTCCCTTCCTTTCTATGTGTTTGTAAAAAATTCATTACAAAATTCATATTATGTGATGCCAGGTGAGTGTTATCAACCCATGGGGAAATGTAATTCTCTTTGTAAAAAGTCAATGATAGTTGGGGTATCAGACTACCCACATATCATGGTGGGTTCATGACAAAAATGATAAAAAGATAATGTTCAATGAGTATTAATGAAATGAAAGACTATGATGAAATGAGAAAAAAAATTGACAAAAATTTATATAGATGAATAATATGGGGCCTTAAATATGTGACTTCTAGTCAACCATTATTTTTTAAAAATATTCAAATGTGCTAGATTTCATGATAATACTAAAAAATCTTATTTGAAGGGTTCATAGATATATATTTTTATTTAAAAGGAATGAATTCTTTATTGTTCTCATTTTTAAAAAAAACCACCCACTCTAATTTGAATTCTTATTATGATGCTGAATTTTTAAATTGTAAACTATATATAACGATTACTTTAATAAAATATAATTTTAAATGTAATTATTCGAAATACATGTCTATTAAGATACCACACTAAATTTAATTATATACTAATAATGCAAGCTACATTCCTACCAGTGGTTGTTGTCCACAGGTGTTATAGATAAAAAATGCCTTAATTGATTTTTTATTCAATTTCAATCATGTATCAAATTAGTTAGACTACAATAGTGGTACCATTATTGAAACAAATCCTATAATTCAATACTATACAATTCATATAAATTTATGGCATCATTTCTTGATAAATTATAACAGAAAATGTAATCCCACTCATGGTTTTTCCCAACAATGATTTAATTATTAACTTTTTTTACTAATCACTTCACAAGTAGACATTTTTATTTCATTATGAGGGAATTAATATTTTTTAAAATTTTATTATTTTAAATTATTATTTTAAAATTTTCAACTATTATTAATGTATTGATATTTTAAATTATTGTGAATATTAAATAATTTTTTTTAAAAAATTATTTGTTCAGATTTTAAATTTAAGTAATCCTGATACTTTTATAAGAAATAAAGTAAATATTTTTAATCTTTTTTCTTTATTTATTTATTGTAATCCAAATTGACCCATATAACCTAACTATATGCATGGAATTTTTTTTAATTAAGTATGTGAACTAAATAAACTAATAGATCCTATAACTAATTACCTTTTTCAAATAATCATTCACTTCTTAGTGCTGAACTAGAATCTAGTGTTTCGTTCAACCTCAAAATGATCATTCGTTGAAGGGGATTTCAAAGTGAGATATTGATATTTATTTTAAACATTCAAAACATTTAATAGAAGGTGGTGGGATATAAAGAGTGTTCTCTAGGGAGGCTGTAGATATTTCTTAGATGAACAATATGAATATTCTAATGATGAATGACATTTAATTAAAAGTTTGGAAGGATTTTTATGGGAAAAAATTTTATATCTTTTTGAGTGTATGGTAAATGAGTTTATGTTACAGGAATCATTTTATTGGGGGGAAGAGGAATATATTCTATCAATGAATATTAATGGAAAATATCATGCACTTTCTAAAGTGGAGATGGACAATTTCATTTTCTATTCCCAAGAGGGCGAGCAATCCATCAGTCAAAAATTACATCTTATAAGTTCTATAAGACCTACTAATGACTTCATTTCTATTATTGAGTTATATATTTCTTTTAAAAAGGATATGAATGATTTTGAAAAAGAATTTTAAATTCAATGTAAATTTAGTTTAAATGAGATCACTCAAAAAGTAAGACAAAGGGAAAATGGGTTATTTTAGGCATGTTTTTATTTTTTTTCTTAGTCAACAATTTATTGTTAAATCTTCCCTGATATATATTGTGTCTCCTTGATCACTTTTCCCAAGGGAATAGATAGGAAAACTATTAACCGTATAGACAAATTATAACATTTTTGTTGAGGATGATAGAATATAATCTCAATGTTGGAGAATTAGTTAAGTGTAACAATAGTATTACACCTTAATTGGTTTTTTTGAAACAAAAATTGTAACATATGTGATTGGGAATGATGTTCAAAAATGTAATTGGATTGTATGTTTCATATTTAGTGGTTATACTAGCTATGGTAGTATCATATAAAGATCCATACACTACCTCACATTATATGAATACAAAATTATTAATTATGCTCTTTATTGTGTACTAATTAAGACAACTAAGAAGAGAAAATATCTTGTAGTGAATAAATTAAAACTAATTGTGTATAATGATTGAGGAAATGAAATTTCACCAGAATGTGATGTTGTATTTATTCATCTAATTTCTAGTGATTTTGAGAAAAAACCCATTATTTGAATTTGGAGAGGATAGACGAGATGATATTGTTACAAGTCTGCATGCTAATAATAGTAGAGAAGAACAAAATTATGAGTAGTCTAAGGTTAATCAACCCCTTTGAATGTATAATCACGATTGATATTAACCTAGATATATAATTTTGTATGAGGTAGGTTCTCACTCTCTATTCAAGATCATATTTCATCACCACTCCTTGTGAAATAAAATTCTCAATGTAAAATAAACAATTCCATAATTCTAATGTAGATAAGAACATAACAAAATTTTCCTGTATAATGATAATATAGTATGATAATTTCAAGGTAGATTGTGAGGATTTGAATAAATGGATATTATTTTCCTAAGGATGAAATCTAAAATCTGAAAATGAAATAAATGTCAACAAATGAATTCTATAATCTTGTTAGGATGTTGGAATCCCAAAAAAAATTTGATCCAGAACCTCCAAATAGTTCAATATTTTTCATCTAGGATATGTGATAATGAGATTGAGGATGTAAAATTCGAGTTGAGTTATATTAGAGGATTGTATTAATATTGTACCTAATTTCTATAAAACAAGATTTCATGTGTAATTTCAAAGTGATATGTTTTAGAATATTCCTCTAATTTATTCTAATATTTTAGTGTATTCTCATGATAATTTCTAATGTATCATGACTGAGATGTAAGAAATCATGAATACCTATAAATTTGTAGATTTTCTTTTGTTTTAGTGACATAATAGGGTTCAAATAAAATACCATTTTTTATATAAACTACATGTGGCTTCAGATGTCAAGGATTAGTTTGGTCGTTTTTTTTATTAGAATTTAGTAACTACTTAGATCCAATAATTATAGCATCAAATGTTCATACATATAATTAATCGAGAGTTAAAAAGGAATTTTTTTGTATATTTTTTGGAGAACATTGATTTAGTTAGAAGATGTGGTCATGGATACGTTGCATCTTTAAATTATATTGACAGGAATCATCAATAATCCATTGGGCGTAATGTAGAAGAGAAATTTGGTGTATCCAATAATGTCAGATATATGGTTTCAGGTTCCATTACTCGAATAATAAAAAACCATTATATTTTCTATGATAAGATAGTAATTATATTTAAAAGTTATTTCTGGCATACGTAAAAACCCTTAAAAACAGGAATGAATTTTCTCACTATACAACATAGAGTAATGGGGTTAGTGAATGGAGGTACCATACTTTACTATAAATTTTATGATGGGTAAAAATTGTGAAAGCCTTTCATTAGCCATTTTGGGGATATGTATTGTAGACTATAGAATATAATCTAAAGCAAGTTCTAATTAATTTGAAACATTATATACCATACAAGTTAATGATTGGAATGAGTTCTATTTCACAACAATTATATACATGGATATGAGATGCATTTTCATGGCCGGTTTGGCCAGAAACACCCTCATTGAAAAAAAAGATTACCTTTATATAATATAACAAAAAAAGTGGATATTACCAATATCATTGTTCAAATAAATTAATAATGTTAAATAACATTCCACCAATCCAGAGAGGGAAAAAATCCACAATAATGAAAATAGTAGATATATTAACATCAAAGATGTTGGTACACAAGATACATAAGATTTACTATAGGAAAAAATTCTATAGGTCCCAATGGATGAGGGTTTTTATGGAAAATAGTTTTTTATTAGAGAATAATAGAGATATAAAATATATAAAGATAGAATATTCTGATCACTAATGAAAATGAATCATTAATATTTGATTAAAATGATCCTCATTCCTTTATTGAGGTAGTAAAGATTTCATAATCTAAAATATGGCCATATTCTATGAATTTTAATATTGATTCCATGTAATATAAATTTTTATGGGTTCATGTCCTCTTTCTAGTTGATGTAAATCCTATTGGACAAAAATTTATATTAAAGGGAATTATAGACATGAAAGATAATGTGTGTATCTATAAATAACCACTAGTGGCTAATGGGTTAAAACATCATCCAATTATTGACTATATGGAAACTATTTATATAATCTTCTTTTATTCAATCCTTTTAAAATGTATCGGCTATAACACCATATAATGAATATGATATTTGGTAAAAAAATGTAAAAAAATAATCTCATTCTCAGATTCTTTAAGAAAATGTCTATGTAAAACAAAAAAAAGGGATTATGAATATAGGAAATTCCAATTGGATTATATAGTTACAAAATCCATTTATATATTATGACATGAATTTATGTTGAGGGACATTCTATTTGATGAATCTAGAAGATAATATTTTTTTCACAAAAAATGAATTTGATGAATACATATATATGTGGTTTGGTAATAGAATTTTTTATTTTAATTTTTCATATATTTATGACATATTATATATTATAAACCACATAAAATTATTATATTAAATTAAATTTTGGTTAAATAACTGTTTCTCTCTTACAGACATAGGTGAACTGGCTTACAATTAGGGGATCAAGATCATTTTTATATATCCAAGGACTACTTGTACAATTTCATGGTATATACATTGGATATATATTTGAAGAGATTTAGTATAAAAAAATATAGAGGGTTATTTTTTCATTTGATAGATCATAGACGTCATTATAAAAATTGTTTCCTCATAGAGAAAAATATATAGAGAGGATGAGTAGGATATCGTTCACATATTTGATAGGTTTCATCAGATGTATACTCTTTTATACTTGACTTATTATTCCCAAAGAAATAATAATCTTAGAAATATGTTAAGATGGTCCAAGAGAACAACATTGGTTTGTTGGTAAGGCTATGTATAAAAATTTGATGCATATATAATATATGATCACGGTATGTGGTCCCATGATCCATGATGGGTTACCATCTGATTTTACGTTTACCTTGTCAGTGGAAGGCCTTAAGGGAGTACCTTCCAGAAAATTACTTTTTTTTATTATAAAACAATTCAAGGAAAAAGTGAGCAACCAAGGAGTCCCAAAAGACAAAAAAACACGCCACACAAAGAAAATCCAGATCAAACTACATGATCTACCCCTCCCTTGCAGTTACTCCATGGCAACAAGACTTCACCAAGATGGACCCTTTAGCAAGCAGTCCCGTACAAAAATGCACGGGCACGAAACCGATGGCAAGCCATACCCTCTCAAGCGTCCAAAACCAAAAGGACCATCCCGTTGAAGAATTTATACTCTGATCTTCTTCCGATACAGATCCAAGTATATTGCTGGAACAAAGCATCAAACATCGCAATAGCACTGAGAAAATGTATTCCAGAAACAGGCACAACACGTACAAAAAAACTCTTGTTCAAGGAAACCAATACAAAAACATTACCAAAATCATTAAATATTAACATGACATTACCTGATGCCATCTCCGTTAACAATTTCCTAGAAATTAATGAAATATGAGTGGAATGCACATCCTTATGAATATCCTCTTCTGGGATGGTCATCTTGTCTCATGTCTGAATATATTCTTCAAGATTGATCTTCCCAACATTGAAGTCCCCCACTAATATCGAGTCCTACTTGTCTATCCAAGAATATTGATCCTCATTAAGGGAGATCCTTAACTGTCTCCCCATCAATTTAGCATCTTCTTCTTCAATTGCATTAAGATACAAAACCTGTTCCACCGGTTCTTCTTCCGAGCTCATGAGCAAATCCAAGGAGTTGTCGTCCACAACAAATGTCTTGTCGTGTATGCCAGCTATTTTTCTTTCAATTTCTTCACTGACTGTGTCTTTATAGGAAGTGGTAAGTAGGAATAATCCTTCATCCCTTTATGGCTTCCCTTCCGCCCTTCCAAGGATGTCCTGACCCGAACACCATCCGTCACCTAACCCGTATCATTGGAATCTTTCAACATTACCTCTCCATAAAAAATCTCATCATGAACCTCCTTCAACCTCAGTTCTTGAGGCTATAAATCCATGATCTCTTAATCAGCACATTCCCAAGTCGTACCTTGCTCCAAATCAATTCTTGGGTCGTCAACTGCAAGACACTAAAAACTGTTGCAAACATGGACATTCGTTTTGGGACATTCCAAACTCACTATTCCGGATTCCATCACCCAGCCCTTACTGCATTCAGAAGTGGTTGAAACCCATGTGTTTTGTCCCTCATCAACATAGTGAAACTCTACTTCCCCATCTTGATTGTGCAACTCCACCACATCCTTATAAGGACCTGGCTTTCCATTTCATGGACTCTTGGTTATAAAAGAAGGCAGAGCCTCTCCTGCATTAGGAGTTTCCCCAGTTCCTTATAACCCCCCGCACTCCTGTGAACCCAAATGAATAGACCCCAACTGCTAGCTGTGATTAAAAAAGACACCTCCCTATACATGTTCCTTAAGTCACGTATCCAGACCCTATATGGGTCCTCTGTTAGGACCCTTACCTCTGCCAACCAAAGTCGAATCCAGCTTCTGTGTTGTGTTCCACCTTGCTCAAGGTTCACCATGCGCTGCTTCATCAAACAACATGCGTCCTTTCCCCAGACTCTCAGTCCCATCCACACCACTAGTTCTAGCCCCATGCTTCATCGATCCATGTCTACAATCCTCCGCCGAGTGGACTAACCACTTGAAAATAGAGAAAACATATACCCAAAACTCATACACAACTTGCTGTCTAAAATGGTATTCCTCTCCGATAGTTATCCAAATGAAATTTGGCGGCTGCCGAGAAACATTGACCTCGGCACACACCCTCGGATTGACCGAATGGCACAGCGCATTGGTGTGACTATCAGGACACAAAATCCTACCTACGAGATTACCTACCATCCTAATAATCGATATATTCTGAAATGGAAGAGAGAGGTTATGAAAACTCACCCATATTTCTACCGAAGGGAAGTCTCATTTCATGTGAAATTCATAAGACCATATGTGTAGACAAAATATAGACCCGCTGTAGCAGCGAGGCGCACACGACCATGCCATGATCAAGTCTTCCTCCGAAGCGAAGTGCACCATTAGGTTTCTGTTGTCGAGAAAACCAATAGTATCCATTTCCTAGAGATTCCAAAAATTGAAGATGCATCTATCAAAGGAGTCCACTGATGGCCTTCTCTGAGAAAAACGAGCAGTAAAATTATGGTTGAGCAATACCAAAGCTTCGTATAACTCCGCAATGGAAAATGGATGATTAGGGTTTCCCTTGTACAAATCAGGGACCTTCAGGTGAGGAGAACATTCCAAATATGCAGGGAGCATCTCATGTTTGGAAAGGGGGGAGAAGGAAGGCTCAATTACCTTAGTGAATGACGAGGGTCCCTCCCCCACAGATGGGGGAGGGATAGGCGTGGTTTCCTTCACCGTCAGGAAATGGGAATGATGCCATGATCTCCCCACGTCTGTCATCGAAAGGAGACATAGAAGGGAGTACTCAATCCCCATAGAATGACACAATTTCCCATGAAACAAATAAATATTTTGGAATAATTTTCTAAAATAAGTGGTCATGAAACAGAAGAAAATAAAAACAAAACAAAAATAATTATACCACAACAAAACCCTATTCAATTCTCACATATAATGCAATGAAACATCTAGAAAAACCCCCAAAAGTTCTATTATTGAAGGGAAAATATCTACACTAAACTTCCATTCCACAAGAGGTACCATAACCTCAATCCTGTACCACAAAAAATCCACACTGATAGCCACTAGAACTCAAACTACAACCATTTAATGTCTTTCAATTACTTGAAACAAACAATCAACAAGATATTCATACAACTGATGGTGTATGTAGGGTTTTCAGAAAATCATTGATGGATACTACCAAAAAAAGGATTACATGCTGTACACATTGATGTAAAACTAACTTGTCTATTTAAATAATTAAAGGAAATTTTTGAACAATATAATGTAAAGAAACATTAATGAAAAAACATCAAAAGAATGCAACTATAATAAAAAAATAATTACTTTAGATGTGACCCAAACGTCACACTATATACCAAAAATGAGTTCCAAAAAGAGATAGAGAAATAAAAATGTGAGGAGCTATATTGGTAATAACAAGTAATGGGACCCCAGAACCTCACATCTCTATGAATAGTATTATAGAAACCCCAAAATCTTGCATTCATGTGCATGATCCACTTATAGGGGAAAACCATATAACCCTAGTGGATTCCAAAATTCGTCCATAAATTTAGTTAGTGTTGTAGTCAGCAATCCTGCTATGTTAAACCAGTCCTATGTCACTTTTGTATCACTAGCACACAAGTCATAGAAATCCCACCCAGTTACCTAGGGTTCCCATAGTTCCCATTCATGTTCCAAGTTCATATCATAGACTACATGCAATTAACAACCCAAAAAAGGATCTATAGACACCATATTCAACATTTTTATACCCAAAACTCCCATTAAACCCAAACTCACACCAAAATTCTTTCCAATCATATTTTTCATCACAAGAATAATTTAATCAATAATTTAATCAATTAATAAAACATTCCAAATGGAGAAAAAAAGTTCTTATGTTAATAATACCCCAATTTCACATGTAAAATCCCAATTCCAAGTGAAATACATAACCAATCACATTAAAAATTGATTTTTCACCATGCATATATTTTAACAAATCAATTAAATAATTTTTAAAACGCATTATTTTAACATAAAAAATTATTACATTAAAAACACACCTAATTTTATATGTAAATTCCATATTAAATACAATTTACAAGAAATCCATATCATGATATGAATTCCTCAAACACATATAATTTACTAAATCATTAAAACACTCAATAAAACATTTATAAGACACAAAGTAATGTTTTATCATAATAATACACTAAAATTATTTTCTGTAAAATCCAAGACACACTATAATAGTTTCTTAATACCATATTCATAATATATAAAATTTGAAAAATAACCAATATAGTTTAATAAATCATTTACATATTTCAAAATACTTTTCATGATTCACATTAGGGGTTTTCACAATAAAACAAAATTTCATTAGTAAAAATCTATTTTGAACACAATATTATGGCAAATATCTTAAAATACCACTCACTAACCCCAGATATATTTCATAGAACATTTATAATTAAATAATAATTCATAACAATTCATCAATTAATGATTAAACATAGATCCACCAAAAAACTTTTTCAAAACAACCTAAAAATGAAGCAAAAACACATCTGCACCACCCTGAGACCCTATCAAGGCATAATATGACCCAAAATCTCGTATTAACACCCTAATGAGATATATCTATCCCAAAAACAAACCACTGAACTATTAAAAAATCAATTCCCCAAAAAAAATTCCCAAACAAAAAAACATAACCTTACATGGTGTAGTTCACGCATGGAGGTGTTTACCGAAGTGGAGCCACACAGGAGGTCCATTAGAGAAGGGTGGGGATGGGTGGAATGAAGGGAGAAGGGTGGTTCATGGGAAGCCTGATGGAGGCTGAATAGTTAGAGGGTGGGGTAAGGGATGCTGGGTAGTGAATGGGTGGTCGCCCAAATAAGGCACTATAGTAAAGAGGGGGCACTGTCCAGCCATGGGAGGAGGAAACCAAGGGCGTAACATGCATAGGGGGGTATGTATTGATGGGAAGAAAGGGGAGGATGAGGAGATAATGAGGGAAGAAAAGATAAATAATAAATAAATGGAAAGGGGAAAAGGAAAATAGGTAAAAAGAAATAAAAAAAGTAAAACCTACTTAATAATTGTAATTATAATTAAGAAAATAATAATATTAATAATAATATATTAATAAAAAAATTTATTTACAAAAAATAATAATGATAAGATCAATAATATTAATAATAGTTTTAATATTATTTATGGTAATAATAATATTATTACCTTCGATAATAAAAATAATAATAATCTAACAACAATTATTTGAATTTTATTATACCCTTTTCCCTAACATTATTTTATTCTCATTTTAATGCATTATTTATTTTTAATAATTGGAAATCATGTGGTTACCACCATTTGGATCAACAGACTGTGTTCAGGCCATGTGGTGGCTTCTGTCTATTTTAGAAGTAACCACAAAGATACCTAGGCTGACCGCAAGGGTACTGAGGCTGACCACAGGGGTACCCGGGATAACCGTACAGATTCTGCTAACTATCCTATGTCCACATACTATCCTAAAAATGACAATTTTTTGAAATATAAAGAATTTAAATAGGTCCCCAAGACTAATGATAAAAAATTTTATCTGAAAACATAAGTCTCATCACACTTAATTCCCATTATAAACAATTGAGACCTGATGCAATGTGTGGCCATGGAAAAATTTAAAAATCAGGGTGTAAAAACTATCCCCAAAATAATAATTTCTACCCATGGAAAGCCATTCTAGGATTTATTAAAAAATACAACTGGTACACCCACATAGCTCAAAGTGTTTCCTAACATATAACAGTATAGAGAAGAAAGAATATTATCAATCCAGAAAAAGGACATGAAAAATGAACACATGATACCCGAAATAGACTCCCAACCAAGTGACACCCATCACAAAAACATTAGACACCGCCAGTTGATAATCATAATATAGAAACTCTCACAATTCACCATTAAATATCATATGATAAATAATATTAAACAGTACCAAATAGGCTCACAAATTTTATAAGAAACAATTAATGAAATCAAGAAAGGGTAAGGTTGTTAGATAACTTTGAATGAGACTACCAACTGCCAAACAAACACCCTAGATGAAATTGGATTGTTGACAGAGGGAGGCCTGAGTGGACTCCCCACCCAAAGAGACAACCAACACCTTTGATGGAATAGGGATATCCACATGGAGAGGCCTGAGAGGACTACCTACCATAAGAAATGTGATGCCTTAGTTCACTCTAGAGGAATTCCAATGAGGCCCATGGTGGGTCTCAGAACCATTAGAACCAACCAATCCACCTAACTTGCACATGCCTAAAGGGAGTCCAACATGAGACTGAATGAGAACTTCTTGAACACCACATATCTAACTACAAGGGAACTTATTAACGAATCTCCAATCCAAATAAAAGACCCAGCACTATTCACCACTCCAATGATATTATCATTATCAGATGATCCCAAATCATGATTAGAATAAAGAGTAACATATAAGGATGATCATATATAGAAAACATCATGTAAAGTCTCACCCATTAGGGTACATGAACTATGGGTTAATAATACGATTCAACTATGCCATCCTTATAACCATGGAGGAAATATTCCACCCACACAAAACACAATGAAGAAATAGGGTCCCCGTGTCTATTTTCAGTAAATGGGGCCACTCGGAACAGGACATCCACCCAAGATGTATAAATTGTCATCATTTCACATAATTAATAATGACACTAGACCAAGATACTTTACACCCACTGGGGTATCCTCACAATACTCTATAATCACTCCAGAACCTATGTTTGGAGCAGTAATGGATGAAGCATTATCTGCCTCGTAGTAAGGCAATAGAAACCCCTGAACAGAGCTTCTTTATCTAGTTCCACAAGAAACCACACTGAAATCCAAACAACTCCCCTGACAAAAATACATTTCCCACCATCTAATTTCCCTCTACATTGAATTCCATTATGACAAGTAATAACAATGTTCCCATTCATCAGACCATTCACCTCAAGAAAGGATACAAAAAGAAGAACACATAGAACATGTTTCTATTATGATAGTGAAAAATTAAGAATTCCTAAAAGGTATCTTTATTATATTAAAACAAATGTTCTTATAAAATTTCACGACCTCAACCCTTGCATTGGAATGGAAACACGATGTTGAACAATGTCACTAAATGTTACCATTGCAACATAAGAGGAATTATAATGAAAAGTAATTTAAACTGAGTCTTGAACAACACATGACTCTTACAAATGGCCATAATGGAATATTATGACCAGATTCACCACACAGGTGACCTAAAATGATCTTTTTCATAGAAGAAACCAAAAATATGTATTGATATATTTTTATGGTGGTGGAAATCACTAATATCCCAGACTGCATCTCATGTTCCCCACTGGATTTCCCCTCATTGCTTCCAGGTGGGACCACTAGACAAATTAATCCCAAAAAACATGTATTAATATCCAATGACTCAAGGGAACTAATATGTGCTACAAATCCTCTAGCATAATCTTACCTAATGTGAGAGGAATCACTTATCTAAAAAATAAACTAGTAGAATCAACCATATAACCATATAGAAATATTTTACATTATTCAACTTTATGATCAGCCAATGGTGGATTACCAATGGTCACACATCAACTACACATTAATTATATAGGGGGACATACACAAGCCAAGGAGGAAAAATCTCAAGGACCCAATCAAATATTTTTGTTTGAAAAAATATTCCACAAACCAAAAACCCCTCACATGAGGTGATCCACAATAAATGATTCCTAAAAAATTATAGAAATAGGCCATAAAATATTATTTCAAACTAACTATTCAATGATACCCAAACCAAAAACATCATTCAAAAAAAGGGATTTCAAACTCAATACACAATTCAATAAAATTTACCAAATGTAAAAAAATCACATTACACACTCACTAGTTATCTAAACCCCAAATTTTCTATAAAAACATTTGTGAAAATAAATAATTTTGGTGGGTTTCACATTCACCAATGGTATTACAAGGGCCTCACACATGCATGTTTTTGTGACACCTCTGGTACTCATCCACTTCTCACACATGTCATATGCATTTGGTCACTCAAGAGAATACAAAGGTCAAAAAATGCATTTTTAGATTCCAAAACAATTGTTTAAATAACCTCCTTATCTTTCCCTAGATCTCTAGTCACAAAATCAATACCCATTTTGAATTTCATATAAATGTTTTACAAAAATACCAATCTTTCAAATTAAAATTCACTTTAATAACATAGACAATAATTTCCAAAAATTGCATTCCATTAAAAACAACATACAATAGTTTAGAAAAACCCATTTAAAACCAATTTTCTCGAACCTACTACAACATAATTCATGTTTTCCAAAAAATAAATTTTAATAACCCTCACTCAAACCCATTCACTCAAAACCATGACAGAAAGGTCATAAAATCCAATTTTTTTTTAAAAAAACAAACATGAAAAATCCATTTTCCACCCATTAAAACATCATACAATCTCCATTTTAATGTCCAAATTTTTTAAAAAATTAAAAATTTTCTCATATTAATTTTCATAACACAAGGGTACACAGGACAATGAATGAGTAAATTAGTGTCGATGGGTGGATTGGGCTTCTGGTAGGGGGCCATAATGAAAGTGCACTACCATGACATAGAGTGTTCATGGACAATGTCTTCTGCTCCACATGGCATGTCGGGCCTTGTGAACCCACTAAGACTAACAACCCATCTCTATTCTCATTTCTAAAGCAACGAATAACCACAATAATAAAATGACAGAAATGATACACAACAACACTTAGTAACTTGAGTCCTATAATGTGGTGTGATGGAATGTTACCCTACTCATAAATGGTTGTTACAGTCCCTATTCTACATTGGATGATGGCAATAAAGTGGTTTTTGATGTAACCAAAAATGTTTTTGGATATTCAATTTCAATAATGATTTTTATTTGGTTTGAAATAGTAATGATTCTATAATATACTATTGTGATAATATTTCATTGCTAGATCACACTAATGATCCATAGGGAACACCATTGGATGAATCTCATAAATCACAATTATTACATTTTGAGTTAGTTGACTCAATGTGATGAGGTCACAATTAGAACATTTTCCACTCAAGAGAACATGATATAACCTTTGATTATATGAATATCTCAATAGAAGGATGAGTATAACATGATATTGTGAGGACTAACGATAGTTAACTATAAAACTCAGTGAATATTGGAGTCTATTGGAGGTAGTAACCAATAAAATATTTATATATACTTTATTATTACCCATATTTATGTATTTTATATAGTAATAATGTTTTTCAGATATCATGTTTTTTATTTCTGGTGAAATATCACATGACATATTCATTAATTCAGTGAACCCCTTAAGTATACTACACCATTATGTCTTCATAAAACCATTATTGATACATGTGATTTTCTTTTATTATTTCATTAGTTATTAAAAATTTAATGTGATATAAGTGTAAATAGATTACGTAATTTATATGTATAAGATTCATAATGTAGGTAAAAGAATAACACTATTAAATTATTATAAATATAAATATTCATGTTCTATATAAGAGAGATATAACAAAAAATTTAAGACTAAATCAACAATTCTCAATTATATATCAACCTGTTATATTCCATCCAATAATATTTAAATATGTCAGTAATCTAATAAATCAAATCGATATGTAATGATTTTTTGAGAACTATTTGATATCTGTTGTCAAGTGAGAAGAGTAATATTTATTCTAATATATTTATTATGATATTGCTTAATAATTAACACACATTGAATGTATATTAATGGAATTGGGTTTATACTATTAATAATATCAATTGGGAATAATATTTTAATTGATTATAGGAGAGTTGAATGTGATATAATTAACATTAGATTTTTTTACTTAAGAATTCATTTTTTAAGATACTATCTTTTTTATGTTACCTCATATGAAAATATTTTACCTAAGTAACTATATTTATACTAGTGAAACAAATTATTTTTGTTATATAAGAGTTAATATAACACTATATTACAAAATAATAGACATGATTTTGAAAAGAGAGCATATTATAGTATATTTTTCTATGAAATTTTTTAAAATAAAATTTTATCTATGTTATTAGTCATTGAGAATAAATTTGTTTATTTTAATAATTTAATTTATTGCAATAATAATAAGAGAAAAACATTTATTAATATTAGATATTATAAAATCATATAAACTAGATGAAAATATGAAATTTTATTTCACTTAAAAATAGGGAATATATTATTATCAAATGTACTACAAGGATGAATATTATATAATCTGTCTTCTATTGTGTATCAATGTTAGCATGATCTAGAATATGTTTTTTCACACAAAAAAATTAATGGGATTGAATTTATTAAGAATAAATTAAATAATAATAGGTATGAGTAATTACATATTATAATAACTATTTTTTCATGATTTATTATGAAAATTAAAGGAAATATAAATTTTTTTGTAGAAGTAAAAGTAATGTTATAAATTATGATTTAATTATTGAATTAAATTGTAGTAACTTTACAATGATATTTTTTTCAAATGTATTATGGAATGAAAAATGATTTTGGTTATGGTTGGGAATCAGATAGAGGTCCATAAGACATGCTAAAATGTTGGAGCTATAACATGTTTCATTTCAACCATATGTAAAAGCTCTATCACCCAACTATAGGGTGTTGTGACATGTGTAATAATTTCATAGAGGCATAGAGATACCTGTCAATAATTTATAGGGGTAAAGGATATCATCTTCAGTAGGATTAGTCTTAATGTGAGGAAAAAATGTGACATCTTCATAGAGGGTGATCAGGGGTTCTCCTCCTAATTAATGTTTTATTATTATTACAAATCCAATCAGAAAGTGATAACCCTTACAACTAACCCGGTCACACAGAAAAAGAAACTGCATGAATTTCAGTGCAAAGTTTATGTCATTTGGACTCAATTTACAAATATAATTTACAGGACATAGCATTTACCTGGATGTCTGGTTCATCCTTTAGGACGTCTTCACAGAGCTATGATAGATAATACCAAGAGTGAAAGTACTCCTCCTTGCTAGTATTCCCAATGATAAACCCTCTAATCAATATGTAATCTTGATACTCTATCCAATCGCATTGATCCCATTTAATAACCACATTGATCATTCTTTCCGTCATATTATCAACCTCTTACTTTGTCACTGTAATTTTTTTTGACGTCCTCCTCCCTATCTTCTCCTAAATTATTAAGTAGTTACGTATTGGGATCCAGAGACGCATCATCTTGTCATGGAGTACCATCAGGAGACCCTATCTCCCACTGTTGAGCAGAAATGTGAACTTCCATATCCCCTAACCATGCATCCTATAGATGTAGTGGAATCACCCCATGTTGACCCTTAGTCTTCTCAATTAATTCTACTTGAGTAGACTCCAAAACATCCACATACCCCTCTGCTTATTGTGTTGGGGAAACATTTTCACCTACTTGTGGATCCTTTTTTCTACCAATCATGGCACCCTCAGCCTGTAAAAACTCGCCTTATTCCATTGGTTGAGTTTCATATTATGTGTATTTACTATAAATTTTTGCTGAACATGTCTCCATCGACCTAGGAAGATATGGGTAGTCTTTGTGTCTCTTTAATTTCTGCTTATTAGTGACAATGCATCTTCTAGGATCCATGTTATATTTGTTCCCCTTTTACTATTCAGGCTATGAAATCCAATACAACACTATCCTATTTCTTCTGAGGGTCATTCTCCATCAGAATCAGCTTATGAGGGACAATTGATGTTATAATCAACACTTTCTTTGACTCTCAGTGTATTAAAACAATTGTTAAAATTGAGATAGGAAAACGTTTTCCTGGGGCTCGATTTTTAATTCGGTCGATACGTGTCTTACCGTGGAACCACCATCTTCTGACCAACCTTGGAGCATCCCACACATGTCGTTGGAATCCCCCCACAAGTTTTGATACTATTACCTGTATGAAAATCCATGTAATAGGTGCAGGACTTTGAGGCCCCCATGGTATCTGAAGTGTAAACCCAATCTTAGGCCACATGAGTTTGATCCCAGGAAGTGTGCCTATCCACCATTTCTCTATTCTGTGTAGCACATGAAATTAAGTCAGGGGGCATGCATGATCCTATCTCAATCTATTGAAGATATCAGTTAGTCTCAGCTCCTGAGGTAGAATCATTTGATGCCTCTGAGGCACATCAACCGATATCACATTGCCACCCACCTTTTCATCAAATTGAGATATTGTTCCATACCTCAACATATCATTCAATTTTACTAATTAATCCAACTATATGACCTTGGAAACATCCACATAAAACTCATATTGAAGATCATCAATATTTGGAGTAGCATCAGGCCCTTCACCACTCACTTTTTGACCCCTTATTATTCTTAAAAATGTGTGGGGTAAGTTCCCATGGCTAGGACACCTTGAAGAGAAGTTTATCTAGGACTCCAAAACCACTTGATTGTTTAACAGAAATTATTCTCCGACCGTAATGCACACCCATTCACCTAGAGGTCTAGAAATTTAAACATTGACACAAATCCGTTGGGAAATAAGATGACAAACATAGCTGGTTCTTGGGTCGGAGCACATGTAGAATCCAGCCATGTTCCCCAAAAAATATATTATAGAGGGATTCTAGAAATAAAGAGGGAGTTGATGCAATTTTGGCCACTATGACACAGACAGGCCATCACGGTTCATATAAAGATCATAAGACCATTTGATCAGATGAAAGTGCCAGCCATTATAGGATCAATGAGTTGCGGATCACGTCGTGATCAGATCGTCTATATACACGAAGAGAATTTTGAAATCCCATTTTTTCAGATGTACAACAGTTGCTCGATCAAGAAGTCCCTAGCATTAGTGAATTATATAGTAGAAATCACATGATTAGGGTAGCCATCACGATAGTTAGGGAACATAGGGATAGTAGAAATTTTGGGGAATGAGGGTAAGAAAGTAGGGTTTGAGAATGGAATAAAAGGGGGAATCTTCTCTGATGTGGAAGGGCGGCCCCTCCCCCCGATGGTTGTGGGGAAAAGACTGTGGCCAACGTGCACTTCCTATTTCATGGATGAAATGTTCCACGTAATGATAGTATCCAAAACATTCTTTTTATGAATGTGATCAGGGGTTCTCCTTGGCTAGGTGGAGTTCCCACAATGCCAAGGCTATTTCCTGTGGTCCGTAGTTCTGTTCCGGTCATACAGCTCCCACATTGTCTCAAATTGTTAAATGGATGAGATATTTAGTATTGGTCCACAACCCCTGTGGTCTCACTATGACAAGGAACTAAGTCTATTCGATGGGGTAAAACCCCTATTTTTGGTCCCACCCCCTCGAGTATTTAGGAACCTATGGTGTTGGTATAAGTCCATTATGAGTTAACCCCCTCTCCTTCATCACTTGTATCCATATTCAATACATAATTCTTAGATTATTCATATGATTATCTAATTTATGATTTTAATTGTATCCCTTATTCTTGTTTATGTTTGGTAAATCACTAATTTTTGATTATTCTAGATTATTTTTAAATGGTTATTTCATTAAATAATAGAGGAATTGACTGAGAAAAATTAGTTCTTCATTTTTCATTGATATAATAGATCATGAAAGGTACGAGAGGTGTTTTAGGTGTTTTTTTACTGTGGTGATGACGTGAGGTTTATTTTCAAGTGGTTATGATTATATAATTACATTATATAATTAATTATAAATTTTAATATGTTATTATTTGTGTCATGGGATAAATGATTGGTGCTTGAGAGAATTTATGAGCTTATATGATGATAGATGGGTATGGCCAAAGTTATTTAGAGCATAGAGAGTGTTTATGTAATGACCTATAATTTTCATGGAATTTTGTTTTCTTAAATAACTGGGAATTTTATGAGTCTATATTTTCAAACGACGCTTGATTCTGAGGCCCGGTGTGCCCAAAATCAATTTCTGATGTTTTGTTTGGGTATGTTCAGTAAATGTATGCGTGAGATTTTATATCTTTTGAACTGGTGCTCAGAATTGATGTTCGATGGCACTGTTTAACTCGCAGTGTCGGTGATTTCTTAGTGAGACCTTCACCGCAGTTTCATTCTGACGAGAATAGAATATTGTTTTTGTTGATTTTTAACTAAATAAATTAAAAATAAGGTGTACATATTTTTATTTGAGGTGGTTAAACCCTCCAAAGGGATGTTAGAGGTGGGGCCCACCCGCAAGTAACCTCCCGTGGGAGGATGTTATTATGTGGGACCACATGGGCTTGAAATCCTTGTAACCCCCCATTTATGTGGGTTAAACTCTACACCTTTTCCCATTACTTTATTGTTCCAACTCTCTCATGTTAATTAATTAAATCCCTGTAATTAATTTATTATCTCCTTATTAATTCTTTTTAATTCTTGAAAACCATTTAAATAATAGTGTGTCTATTTTTTTTGGGTTGGCATAATTTTTTGGTGGAGCTTTGGAGAACCTTTGTGAGAACTTCATGCACTCCACGAAGAATGTCTCTTTCACCACCGAAGAACGATGAACACCATCTTCTTCCTACTTCAACTGGGGAAAGAAAGGGAAGCACTTCGGCCCACGAAGTATGCTAATGATGTCATATTGACTCATCTTCTCCGAGCTCTTCCTTCACCAACATTGATAGAACTACATCGTCCTTCCACGACTATGTCATTGATCACCGAACTCAAGATAGGGGTTTGTTTTTATTGAACTAAATCCTTGATGCTCATTTTTTATTGTGGTTCAATGTTGGCCAATTTTTATCACCTAACGCAGAGGGTGCGGGCCGAACAAAAACATCACGTCGTCCCTCCGTTGGTTCTTAATAGGTTGACGATGGCGGTGGTGCAATGTTTCCAATAGAAGAGAGGACCGCGGGGGATCATCAACGGCCAGCAACAGGCCGCCCGCGAGAAGAACCAGCTGCGCATGGGCCACCGGGTCGCCAAAGGGGCATAGTATCGTCGCACCGTGAAAAGAACTGGGCTGTGGCCATACGGGCCATGGTGGTTCCAGAGGGGCGTGGTGTCGTCGAACCACGCCAGAGGAATGGACACATGGCCATGCAGGTCGTAGCGGATGAAGACAATGCAACGCCATCGCACAACGCCGGTGAAGACCCGCGACCAAAGGCCGTGACGGGCAGAGGAGGGCGGCCGGTTGATCTAACCGCTGGTGGGAGCTCCATAGGCTGGACCCCTCAGGTCCCACGGATACCGGGTCGGAACCACGCACCAGCTATTATAGGGAGACAGGGGGCACTAACCACCCCCACGGCTACCATTGGCTTCGGCTCGCGATCCACCTCCCAACCACGCAGGCCGGCTAGCCGGGCCACCACGGGACAGGGCGCCTCTGGCCAGGACGCCCTCAGGTCGGGCCCTAGTGAGCCTGGCCACCAAGGGCCGAGCCACCACGTTCCAGGCCGTCTCGGGCGAGGCCGCCCCCTCAGGCCGGGTCGGACCTGCGGACTGGGTTGGTCCGACTGGGTCGGACCAGACCCAGATTCGTTATGACTTGTTTACACCTTTTCGCACATATCATGGGCTACAGGTTTCCGATCGGTGAACAGTCTATGTCAAGAGAAATCTTAGAGTGAGACGGTTCTTTTGAAATACCCAAATTGTGGATTGGACATATTTGGTGTACGATTGGGTTTGTTGAACCTGAAAACTAATAGGGCCCCTGGAACGAGCATTCTAATAACTAACAGACTGGTCATTCGAATGACACGCCGTCTGTTGTGTTGAGATCCCATTGACGAGATTGAACTTGGAGAAACTTCTACATGAGGCTTTGTGACAGTTAGAGTTTTTCTCAGTAGCTCGGGGAGTGGATCCATTCAGTAACGAGCATATAGAGTGCGGAGACCTAGTAGTTGATAGGCCTAACAACTGCATGACTGATTCAACTAGCCCAGTGGGGAGCACCTGGTAGTTCGCAGAAAACCCATGGCAGAGGTGCTCCTGGTAGTTTGAGGCATACCCACATCGGAGGAGCACCTGGTATTAGGTAGTAGACCCATGGTACATGACAGGAATTGTACGTCAGCTGTCCAAGGACAGCGAGAAGTGCCTCGATGTTGCGACAGGCCCATTGTACTCAACCGAGGAGGAGTTCTCCAGCAGCTTGGTTTCGATAATGAAAATCCTGGTTTGAGCTGAGTCAATGAACATTGTTTATTCCTCATGATTGAGATGGGTTGCTAGATAACATTTGTATATTTATGGGAATATACCTATGTAATGGTTATCTGTTGATTCATACTTTGTGGTTTATCCTTGTTGGTTATTTTGAGACATTGAGGGTCTCGGGGTCCCTACTGAGTATCATTATACATACCCCTATACGGGATATGTCCGCACATCGTTGAATTGGAAGCAGACGATGGATAGCGCTGACCGAGGAAGAATGTACGAGGACTGGACGGTACTCGGAGGTGGCCCTCACGACGAGTCGGTACCTAGAGGAGACAGATAGACGTGGAGCACTAAAGAGGCTATATGTACATACCTTTCATGTAGGATCCGTGGTGGTTGATCCAAGAGATACTTGACATCTTCCATCTATTTGTTTGTTTTTTAGTTGTATATGTTTGTCCATTCCTTATACTTTACTGTTGGGATTGAATTTCAAGCCCCTTTTTTCTTTCCAGCAAATCATTTATATATTGTTTTACTTAGTGTTTTACATCTAGTTTTGTACTCTATTGTGTATGTTTACAATTTATAAAGGCAATGCCATCCTAGATTTGGGATTTATGCCTTTGGTGCTAGTTTTCAGCCCCTGGCCTATGGAAGGCGGGATTCCGGTAGTTACGGCACGGGCCCCGAGGACGGGTCATGACAAATTGGTATCAGAGGAGTCAGTTCTATCGCAAAACATAGGACTCTGATATTTATTTTCTACGAAGAAACATTGTTAAGGGTACCAAGTGTGGTTTTCAGTTTAGGGAGTCCATTGTTGTTACGACGGCCGACGTATCCGTACCCCAGGACATTAACTTCTGATTTCCGACTTAGTGCACGGAAACACTAATTCCGTGTGTATTTCAAAAGTTTCTCTTTAAGATAGCACAACTAGGTTATCTCACCAGGTATAATCTTATAACCGTGTCACATCTATTTCTTTCCGGATGCCTCCCTGTAGACAACCAGTTAGAGCCCCTATAGTTGTACGCACTGAAAGCCCGCTGAGCAATGAGGCCTTAGTGCAAGGCCCCATTCCAGCTAAGGGACTAGAGGAGGCACCAGCGGTACCACCACCCATTGGGCCACCAATGCCACCATTCCCAGCAATAGACGATGCATTCCACTTGAGCACATTGCACGTGTTCCAGTGCGAGAGACCACCCAGGATCCGGGGAGAGACGGACCCACATGCGGCTGAGGATTGGCTGGAGGTTATGGGGAGAGTCTTCAGGCTAGTAGAGACACCATCATGCTACATGGTGATCCTTGATGCCATCTTCTTTCAAGCAACAGCAGGAAGAAGGTGGATCTTTATGCTTTAGGTCCACGACAAGGAGAATTTACTCTAGACAGACTTCAAGGCCTATTCCTAGTGGAGTTTGTTCCATCCACCCTTCAAGTGGTGTAGATATAGGAGCTACTTCATCTACACCAGGGTATCATGACTGTAGCACAGTACTCAGAGTGCTTCACCGAACTCTCATGCTACTCCACATATATGGTATGGGACCCATTTATCAGGGCCCGGACCTTCGAGTAGGGGATAAGAAGAGAGATCAGAGCCTCGATGATCTCCCTCAGCATTCGGACACAGGCATGAGTGTTGGATTGAGCCCTCCTAGTGGAGAGTTTCCTTGTTGAGTAGTCTCCAGCAGAGAGACCCACTACTAGCCAACATGAACCAGAGTTTTATGCACCTGGAAGTAGACAGATGCCGCAGAGGTCCAAGAGGACCAGACCTACAGGTGGATGACAACACAACTTAGGATCGATTGTACGACAAACCCAGAGTGGAGACAGAGTGGGTCATTCCAAGAGTGGGAGGTGTTACTCATCCGGTGAGCTTGGTCATATGGCATGTGACTGTCCGACCCTCCGTACTGACGATCAAAATTCTATTGAAGGACCTCCAAGGCAGAGGTAGAGGTTCAATCGAGGCAGTCTGTAGGGCGTAGGCAGACGTAGCAGAGGAGCTGGCCGTGCAGCTGGCGATGGACGGCGTTAAAAGGTGCTACTGCCACCACCACCAGGAGGTCCTCCCTGACTGTAGGGAGTAGTTTGATAGGGGAGAGAATAGCTTTAGGTAGCTGAAGCATACGACCATTGTTATCTAGATATTATTTGAGGTTTGATCTTTGTATAATCCACCTTAGATACTGTTCTTATATACATAGGTTTCAGTCAATATTTCATAGCCACTGCCCTCATTCGAAGCTCAGAGATTCTGATGGAGCTATTGGATCAATCTTTATGGCTGGAAACTTCTACAGAAGTAGACTTGATGATTACACACAGGTTCTTGTAGTGTGAGCTTGCTCTAGGAGGCAAGAGCATCAACTGGGATCTCCTCATAGCGGCGTTAGGGCCTTATGACATCATCTTGGGTTTGGAATGGTTATCTACAACCCATACTCAGATCGACTATGTTAGGCACAAAGTGCGGTGTGTCTGCATGGATGGTACCAGGTTCACCTTCAACAGAGAGAAGGGAACCATTGCAGCACAGGACAGACTTAGTCGAAGGAGGGTTTAGTCGATCACTCACCAGTTGGCTTGTCGTACCCTCAGAGCTGTTGATCTGTAGAGTCCAACTTATCCTGTAGTGGTGGACCAGTACATGGATGTTTTCCCTGATGATGTTCCAGGACTACCTCCTCGCAGAGAGGTGGACTTCTACATTGAGATGTACCTAAGTACGACACTGATATCTACTCAAGAATATTTGATTTCTCCCACTGAGCTTTGTGAGCTGTGGGTACAGTATTAGGTCTTGTAGGGGATGGGATCATCTGACCCAGTGTTTCTCCCTCGGCAGCCCCGATTCTATTCGTCAAGAAAGAGGACAGGAGATTGAGGCTCTCTGTTGACTATTGTCTCCTGAACCAGGTAACCATGGAGAAAAAGTAACCACATCCGAGTATTTAATAATTTTTTGATCATCTAAAAGGATCACAATTGTTCTCGAAGATAGACCTCAGATCAGGATATCACCAGCTCAGATTTCAAGATGAGGATGTGTAGAGGATGGCCTTCAGTTGTCGGTACAACCACTATAAGTTCTTTGTTATTCCCTTTGGTGTATGAAATGCTCCAGCAATGTTCATGAGCCTCATGAACATGATCTTCTAGCCTTAACTTGACCGCTTTGTTATAGCCTTCTTTGATGAAATTCTAATCTACTCGACTACTAAGGAGGAGCATACCTACTATTTTCAATTAGTACTAGACACACTCTGAGAGAACCAGCTTTATGATAAGCTCTCGAAGTTATAGTTTTGGATTCAAGAGGTTCACTTCTTGGACACGTGATCTCGAAGGCTGGAGTTGCAGTAGATCCAGCGAAGATTGAGGTGGTACTTGCTTGGAAGACACCAAGGAGTGTGACAGAGGTACAATGTTTCTTGGGATTGGCTAGAAACTATTAGATATTTGTTCCAGACCTCTCCAGAGTTGGAGCACAACTATAATCCTTGAAGAAGAAGGGGAAACCCATTATGTGATTAGAGAGATGCCGACAGAGCATTCAGGAGATGAAGCAGAGGTTGAATAGTTCCCCCATCTTGAGGCTTCTAGAGGAAGGTGTAGTGTACATAGTCTTCTGGGACACATCAGGACTGGAATCGGGTCTATCATGATGCAGGAGTGAGATGTGATTGCGTATGGTTCTCGGTAGTTGAGACAACATTATAAGAACTACGATACCCATGACTTGGAGTTAGCAGCATAGGTCTTCACCTTGAATATGTGGTGACACTATCTTATGGGAGAACTTTTTATCATATACTTTGATCACAAGAGTCTCAGGTATATCTTCTCTCAGAAGGACCTGAACCAGAGATAGTGTTGTTGGCTATAGTTCCTCCAGGACTATGCCTTCGAGATAGTCTATATTCATGGGAAAGAGAACGTTGTTGCAGATGCTCTCAGTAGGATATTAGGCATTCGGCTACTAGGAGAGGTGATAGAGAATCTAGCTTCCATATAGGTATCCTTTTTGGATAGGGATGGAGAAGTCTATCTTCAGTATCATACAATCACTACTCCACTTTTTCAGTGATTCAGGGAGGTGCAGTGTGGAGACACAGACTCTGACACACAACGTGCTTAGATATCCACAGGGTAGGAACCTTTTGGAAATTATGAAGTAGGGGAGCATGTTATCCTTTTCAGACGACATACCCTAGTACCAGTTTCACTTCGAGGGAAAGTTTTAAGGGAGTTCAACACTTCCCCACTAATGGTACATCCAGGTGTGGGAAATATTTACTAGGACCTTCGACGACAGCATTAGTGTCCAGGTATGAAGAAGGCTGTAGTAGAGTTTGTCTCATGATGCCTCACTTGTTAGCATGTGAAGGTAGAGAACCAGGTACAAGCAGGCTTGGTTCAGCCCTTAGAGTTCCCATAGTGGAAGTGGGATGGATATCCATGGACTTCAGGATGGATCTTCCACATACAACCTAGAGTCATGATTCGATATGGGTGATCGTTGAATGACTCACCAAGTCGGCCCACTTCATACTGATTAGAGGGAAGGGCTCAGTAGAGAGATTGGGATGCCTCTACATATAGGTGATTGTGCATTAACATGGAGTACATTCTTTTATTGTCTCTGATCGTGATGCACGGTTTACTTCACAGCTATGGAAGGGATTGCTGGAGGCTTTCGGGATAGAGCTTCATCTAAGAACTGTGTTCCATCCTTAGACGGATGGACGGATTGAGAGGACCATTCAGACCCTTGAGGACATGCTCCATGGATTTGTCCTTGTCTTTGGTCATAGCTGGGAGGACCACTTACCTTTGGTGGAGTTTTCCTACAACAACTGTTATCACCCCACCATTGATATGGAACCTTTTGAGGCCTTTTTTTGTTGACCTTGCAGATCGCCACTATACTGGACAGACCTAGGGGTGTCAGTAATAGTGGGACCAGAGACGGTACGGGCTACCAAAGATAAGTTGTAGATCATCCAGGAGCAGATGAAGACTCCACAAAGCAGGAATAAGTCATATGATGACAGGAGATGGAGACCTATGATTTTGGAGGATGGCGACCACATCATTCTACGGGTATCACATCGAAGTGGTCTACGGATATTTGACCAAGCTAGCAAGTTGTCTCAGCAATTCATCGCACCTTTTCATGTCCTCAGTAGAGTAGGTGAGGTGGCTTTCCACTTAACTCTTCCACCTCAGTTGTACTGGGTGCATGATGTCTTCCATGTATCCTAGCTAAGGAGATACGTGCACGAACCATACCACATCATCGATCATTGGGAGCTGGACGTCGATGACAAGGCGAAATTCATGGAGGTTCTATTGGAGATTGAGTATTGATAGCAGCAGGTCCTATGTGGATTTTCGATACCTCTGGTGTGCATTCGATGGCAGGAAGGGAACATCCAGGAGAGAACATGGGAGTGGGAGGCTCAGATGCGGGTTCAGTACCCTAATTTGTTCCCTTAGTTTGAGTTGTAGCATACAGGGATGTAAATCCCTGAAGTGTAGAGAATGTAAACACATGGAATTTTCATGGAATTTTTTTTCTTCAATAGATGAGAATTTTATGAGTTCGCAGTACTTGACAGCGCTTGATTCTGAGGTCCGGTGTGCCCGGAATCAATTTATGATGTTTTGTTCAGGTACATTTAGTAAACATATGAGTTGGATTTTATATCTTTTAAACCGGTGCTCGGAATTGAAATCTATGGGCACTATTGAGCTTGCAGCATCAGTGATTTCTTAGTGATACCTTCACCACAGTTGCATTCTGACAAGAATGGAAGATAGTTTTTGGGGATTTTTAATCAAATTAAATAGAAAGAAGGTGTAATTATGTTTATTTGTGGTGGTTAAAACCTCCAAAGGGAGGTTTGAGGTGGGGCCAACCCATACGTAACCTCACATGGGAGGATGTTATTAGGTTGTACCCACATTTGCTTGAAACCCTTGGAACCCCCATTTATGTGGGTTAAACTCTCCACCTTCCCCCATTACATTAATGTGCCAACTCTCTCACAATTAATTAACTAAACCCTTGAAATTAATAAATTATCTCATTTTTTAATTCTTTTGAATTCATTCCAACCCTTAAAATAATAGTGTGTCTATTTTTTTGGGTTGGCATAATCATTTGGTGGAGCATTAGAGAATCATTGGGAGAACATCATCCTCTCAATGAAGAATGTCTCTTTCGCCACCAAAGAATGACAAACACTATTTTTTTCCTTCTTCATCCAGGGAATGAAAGGGAATCACCACTGCCCACAAAGTAGGATGATGACATCAACTTGACTCATCTTTTCCGAACTCTTCCTTACTCAATATTGATAGAATGAGTTCCAGCTTTCATGACTTCTTCATCGATAACCGAACTCGAGGTAGGGGGTTGTTTTGATTGAATTAAATCCTCTTTCCTCGTCATTTATTGTGGTACAATGTTTTCCAATTATTATAACCTAATGCGGAGGTCACAGACCGAAAAAACGTGGACCAAAGTCACTCTGTTGGTTCTTGGTTGTTTAACGATGATAGTGTCACAGTGGAACCACCAGAAGAGAGGACCGTGGTAGTGCATCAACGACCAATGACTGGAAACCCGCGAGAGGAACAGATGGTGTAAGGGTCACCGGGTCGCCAAACGGGAACAAAGCCATCGCATTGTACAAAGAATCAGTCATGACCAGGCAGGTCGTGGCAGATCAAGAGGGGCGCGGTGTCCTCGCACCCCACCAAAGGAAGGGGTCGCGGGCATGCGGGCCACGATGGATGAAGACGGCGCGGCACCGACGTGCCTCGCCGGAGAAGACCCACTTCCAAATGTTGCGGTGGAAAGAGGATGGTAGTTGGCTGAGCCGGCCACCGGCGGGCACTCCACAGTCGTGTCCCCTCTGTTTCCACAGATTCCATCCTGGCACCATGTGCCGGCCATTACAGGGAGACGGGGGGGCGCTGACCACCCATGGCAGCCATCGCTGGCTTCGGCTAGTGTTCCGCCTCCCAGCCCCACAGGCCGGATAGCCGGTCCGCTCGGGGCTGGGACGCCATTGGCCGGCCCACCCACATGTGTCGGGCCACCCCCTCAGCCCAGTTCGCACATGAGTGTTGGGTCGGTCCGGGTTGGTCCAACAAGGTCGGACCAGACCTAGAAACATTATGGCATGTTTACACCTTCTCGCCCATATGTTGGGCTACGAGTGTCCAATCGATGAACCGTCTATGGTAATGGAAATCATAGAGTGAGACAGTTCATTTGGAATAACCAAATAGAGGTTTGGACATAGTTGGTGTATGGTCAGGTTGGTTTGAACCTGAAAACTAATTCATCCCCTAGAATGAATATGCCAATAACTAACAGAACGGGGCTTCCGAATGACGCATCATCTATTGTGTTGAGATCCCATTGATGAGAGGGACATTTGAGATACATCTATGTGAGGTTTTCCAACAGTTGGAGTTTTGCCTAGTAGCTCGTGGAGCAGATCCTTTCAGTGTCGAGGAGACAGAGTGCGGAGACCTAGTAGCTGACAAACCTGACGACTGCATGAGCGATTCGACTAGCCTAGTGCGGAGCGTCTGGTAGTTGGCGGCATACCCATGGCAGAGGATCACCTGTTAGTTGGAAGCAAACCCATGGTACTCGATAGGAGGAGTACCACTTCAGGCTATTAGGGGGAGCGCCTGGTAGTTGGCGTCATACCCATAGTGGAGGAGTGCCTAGTAGTTGGCAGTAGACCCATGACACATGACAGGAAGAGTACCCCAGCAGTCCAAGGTTAGTGAGAAGTGCCTCGGTGTCGCAACAGGACCACTATACTCTATAGAGGAGGAGTTCTACATCAACCTTGGTTTCAATAATGAAAATCCTAGTTTGAGCGGACTCATTGACCTTTGTTTTTTTCTCATGATTGATATGGGTTACTAGATAACATAGGTATATGAATGGGCATATACCTATGTAATGGTTATCCATTGATTCATACATTGTGGTATATCCTTGCTATATATTGTGAGAACTTGAGGGTCCTATGGTCCCTACAATGTATCATTATTCTCACCCCTACACAGGCTATGCCTGCACCTCATTGTGTTGTATGTAGATGACATTCAACACTGACCAAGGCGGAGTGTACGAGGACTGAACGGTACCCGAAGGTCGACCTCACGATAAGTCGGTACCCGGAGGAGACAGATGGACGTGGAGCACTGAGGAGGCTATCTATACCTAACATTCAGGTAGGATCTGTGGTGGAAGATCCAGGAGCTACTATATACCTTCAAACTATTTGATTGTTTTTTAGTTGTAATTGTTTTTCCTTTCCTTGTACTTTACTATTGGTCTTGTATTTCCGGCCCCTTTTTTCCATTCCAGCACATCTTTTGTATATAGTTTTACTTAGTGTTTTACTTCCAGTTTTTTTCTCTCATTTATGTGTTACAATTTATAAATGCAATGCCTTCCCAGCTTAGGGATTTACGCCTTTGGTGCCAGTCTCCAGCCCCTGGCCAAGGGAAGGCGGGCTTGGTGTTGTCACAGCATGGGCCCTGAGGACGGGACCTAATAGATTGACTTTGTGTTATAGGTTTATAGACCAAATTATATATGAAAATAAATTTTTTTATTTATATCTCTATATTTTTGTATAAAAAAGTGTATTCTATTATAGTTCATTACAACTGGGACAAGAAAAATAAAGTTAACTATCTCGAATCAAAATTCGTGGGATTAGTCCATATTCTTTTATAACTCAAGATAGTCGGGGTATATAGAAAACCATGCTTCCTTGGGGAGAGTGTGTGTGTTGAGATAATAATATGATCATAAAATTTATTAGGAATCATTACATAAGTTATGTATACTATGTCTATTATATAGGTTAAAAATATACATAAAATGATTTCACACTAATTATCAACAATCATGTTTCTTGAATGTCAGGATAGTGAAGTGAAATAGACTCACAAGGTTAGATGTCATCTTTCTTAGAATACATGACATGTATGTCCTCAATGGATGAGTTTTTCTATGATATAGGGGATCCATCTAGAAGATGTGGTGAGGGGGTATCTCTTAATAGAACTGATGAAACAACATAGCATGGGATGTGGGAATTCATAGGGATATAAAATCGGTATGAAATATTTGTTTTGTATGGGATGACATGAAAAATTTCACTAATTAAAATTACCAATGTTTATTAAGGATTAAATGAGGAAGAGACCATTTTTTACAGTTTTGTAGGTCCTGGGGAACCTAATGTCATAGAAGGGTGATAAATATGAGTTCTTAAAACTACCATAGGTAGTGAAGGTTTGAAAGGACCCATATAGATACCCTGAAAGATGTTATAATATATTTTCTTGAAGAGCGGATAGTTCTCAAAAAACAAATGTCATATGATTAACATGTGAGATAGTGTGATAAGCTATGTAATGTTGTTATTCATTCATGCGTGTGATGGGTGATATAACACTACATGGTTGATGAAATATTCATGTTTATGGACTCACATTGAGTGTTATGGTGTTGGTGGATATAATAAATATGTTTTATGATATGGTAATGTTTATAGAAGGGTAATCAAAATGATTGAAAATATATAAAAAAATTAATTGAGTATAAGAACATGGTTTGAGAGGAATAATAAATGTCCATTCATTGATTGATAAGATAGAGGTTAAAGTGGGAAATTTACTTTTGTGATAAATTAATGATTAAAATTCAATGAATTTTCATACCATGAGAGAAAATCAAGTTGTCGAGATATTATGAAATATTGACTGAGAAGCATGGTCAAAATAATAAACAAATGATGGACCCCACCTTGAGTGAATGGTAGAGTTCAAGACTCGGGAACAGTACCACCTTCAGTAAGAAAGTGATTCAAGACCTTGATTGTTAGACCATAACCAACCCCTTCATGTTGTTAATATAACCGGGATGATTCCCCCACCAGGATGCATCAAGTACGGTCTTTGGTTCCTATTTAATAACATGGTAAAAGGATTATACAATGGGGTTGAAATAAGTATCATTTAGAGTTGGGGTGCATGATTTTGGAACTAATGGATTGACTGGTGTGTGTATCTCAGTATGTATGATTGGGGCCATGTTAACACATGAGATACTAGAGAGAATTTTGTTTCCCAAATAATATTACTAATGTATATAATATAGTATGAAATCATATAATATGTATTTATAGTGATAAACTAATGTTTTATATTGTAACTACATACATGTTATCACTAGAGAGTGTGTATATATTATATTTTCATTCTTGTCAGAGCACAACATGTATAGTTCATCAGTTTGTCGAAGAAGAACTTATATAGGTAGATGAATAAGTTTATTCCTATATAATGAAACATAGTATCTTATATACATTATTATATTCATTTATTTGTTATGTGTGATCATCCTAATGGGTGAATAGTATAATGTGTGTCCATGTTACAATGTTACATTCCATTGGATATAAAAAAATTCTATTTATTTTCCCCTTATATGGGATTATAGACTATGTATTCATTTTCATTATTTCAACAAAAAATAAAATAAAATTCCATATTTCTCATTGAAATACTATGGACCATTTAAAATATTTGGTATCATTTAGTGATTGTGGAGTCATGCATAATGTCTCAAATAAAACTCAACCAAAAAAGTTGTGAGTGTCTTCGGGATGTGTAATTAAAAAATGGTATTAGAGATTTTTTTCTGTTTTTACTATATTTGGAGATGGTAGATATGTGGTGAATGAATTGTTTATAGCTAGTTAAATAACTTATATTGGTGCTTCACAGACACAAATTTTAAGGTAAGCCCAACTTACCAGATATATGAGAATATTATTATTAATTTTCTTTATTCTGGATGAGATTTTTTTAGAACATGATTATTTTAAAAGTGATTTTATTTTTCTAGTTTCAGGTCATGTCACATGGTGAAATGATACATCTTTCATATGATAATCATCATGATTGACTATTTTAACATAGTTGTTATTATATGTTACTTTATTTCTGATGCGATGTTCAATCGTTTAATGTTTCATCAACAACTAATATTGTTATTTCATATATATCATATTGGAGGATTTATGCAATCATGAACTATAATATTTTATTTTGATGTAAGGTAATTCAGATTCATGTATAAGATAATATAATTTAGATTCTATAGATTCCACCAATAAAACAGACATGTATTGTCTTTTATAGTTTTAGTGTTTCTATTTGATACACATAAGAGACTCAATGATTTTATGATAGTTTTGAGAGATGATATATGGAATGGAATATGATTTCATAAGGATTGAGAAATTTTTAGGTTATCGATGATGATTCAATCACATAAAGTTTCAATTTTAACCTATATAGTTTTTTCTAATATATATTCTTTGTGGAATTACTATTAACTAGACCTAGTGGTTATGGGTTCCTTTAAGAGGGTTTAGGAAAGTAATGTGTGTTCTTGGATCTAATCTATCCATATGTTATAATTTTTTCGTCATGGAAAGATAATGTCATTGAACTATAATATGTAGTTTATTACACACTAACCGAAAGGAAATGAGTTTATGATTGTGATACGAGAACATACTATGAAGGTTAAGGTAGTAGTTTCTTTTGGACATTTACATGATTGTGAAGGTGGGGGACAAAAGTGGATGAATGAACCCATTGTGAATGATAATATTATAGTCATTATGATGAACAATATATCATCATATTTATGTTCTGGATGAGATATGAATGATGGACTATACATTCAGTAAAATTTTGAAATCAAGAAATTGAAATGAAACTATTTTGAGAGGGAAGGGGGTCATGAATTTTGATAAATGACCCTACCGACCCACATTGGCTTGATATTAAGAAATAAAAAATAACCTAATATTAGTTTTTGAGAATGTGTATGGTTATAGATTCAATGACATGGAAAAACATTTTCGCATAAAACTAAAATATATATAGGTGGGTATTGTGGGGTCATGGTTATCATCTCATGACCAGATGTGAATGTGTATCATTTAAATTTTATAGATGCTAATGTAAGACCTAAATTATATAAAATTATTTACACTAGAGGGTTCCATGATCCCACACATTCCTCCCCATTTATAAATTATTCCACAAGTGGTGATGGATAATTCTTAATTAGGGGAAACAATTACCTAGATGTCTCTAATAATAATATAAATATTGTGAAATAAATAAGTAAACAATATAAAAACCACAACAGAATATAATAAACTAGTTAGTATATACAAACTATAATACAATTGAATAAAAATATTTTCGAAACTAGTTAAAGGGGTTCGCCAAATGTAGTTTTCAAATATAAAAGCATATTCAAATGAAAATAATAACAACGAGGAACTAAAAAAATATCTTAATGTTTGTTGAATAATAACTGTAATCCTTAAAATAATTAATGTTCAATAACCTAGTTTAGTGACCTTTACCATAGGTGGATCCATGATAATAATGTCTACACACACACAATGATTCAAATGAATGATATCCATATATACCCTCATGGATAATACTGATGCATAAAAACTTATGTTCATTATCATGTATAAGAATATGTGATTTCATAAAATAAGTACATATATAAAAACAAAACTCATTGATTCAACTAGGGTTATCTTTGATGACATGAACAATAAGCCTACCAAAATCATAATTATGTCAAAAGACACTGTTAAACAATGATACCACATGTATAGAATTATATAGCCACTTATCACTCAATAGAACTCAAACAACTATATCATGGACTATCCATCAAGATCATGGTTACTATCTCAATAATAAATTCCCCCAACAATAATCATGTCCATCCTAACATTAGACATATTATTAAGACATATCACTCGTGTTTAGCACATATTGTATCTTCGACTTGACTATCTCACTCATTATCATCTATTGTCCACATGAAAAGCATGAAAATATCTATCATGGTTTTTACATATCATCACCTATACTTATAAATCATTGTACCACATCATTATAATCCCTACATAGACCATACAGTATAATACATACCAAATTACATATTAGGATAAAACTACCATTATCCATAGTATTCGTCACACATTCCAGATATTAATATAAATAACATATACTAATAGTTTATAGGACTATCTATATTGATTCAGACCTCACCTTTATTTTTAAAACATAACAAAGTTCCCACCAAACTATAAACAACCCAACATATTTTTTATGGATTTCAAATCAATATAAAAATAATTGAATTATATGGAATTCTTAAATCAAGTGTAATGGAGATAAATTTCAAGGAATCACCATCTAAATAAATGTTAACTTTGAAAATACATAAAGTCAATTGAATTTTCCTATAAATATTTTTAATATAAGATATCCCATGAAACAAACTATGAAAATGAAATTAATGGTTATAAAACATTAAAATCTCTTGGAGAGTGACCATAGCATATAGAACATAAAAAATATAACAAATGATTATTAGGAAAGAAATATCCTATAAAAGATTCCCAAAAGTTACCAAATTATTTATAGTGTCAGGGGATAAGAGGGTAAAGATTTAATTGGGGGTCCAAGATGAAATTCAGTCATTAATTTTTAAAAAATACTATTAGGGAATTTCACACCATGCCACTATGCATCATGACATGACCACCCTCAGGCAGTAGGGTATATCCCTCTTCCAAACACATTTTGTAATGTGATATTTTCATATTTTCGATGGAAAACATAAGAACAGTTGATTGATATTATTTCCTTTTAAATTATTGAAAAGACTTCTGATGTCACATAATGAAACACATTCCTGGAATAATTATTTTTGTAGGACTATCCATCATTAAAAAAATAGATCTCAAAGAAACTCTCCAAGCCTCAAATAGCCAATTCGTTGCAAATTAAAAACTATTTGAAAAAAAATAAAACAATAACTATGCTCAAAATCATGGGGAATAGAAACTACCCCAATAATACATTCTTATCCATGAGAAGAATCTATATGGTTCTCTATTTTAAAAATTTAAGAACCTCACCCAAGAATACAAATAATTACCGATGTGACGTAATAGTACTGATCATACCACACAAAATAAACAAATAGTATGATGTGTCTTACCTAATGGTATATTTTTTCTTTAATCTACAGTCCATAATTGATATTTTATAGATAAATATTAATCCTCCCACTCATCATAATCATTATCTATCATATGAACATCATCTGACTCACACATTAAAATATACGACATACTAAACACATAAAGAAATACATGATGTCTTTTAAGAAGATAAAACAACCAAGGTACTATCCCAGTATATTATAAAATGACAAATGGGAAAAAATAATCAAGTAACTAGATTCTCCCGCTTCCTCAAACATAAAATAAATAGAATATTTGACACCATCAAGGAAATATTTGAAGCCTAAATGACTCCAAAGGGCATCACCACCAATAAATATGTGAATGACACCATATATTATTGGTATCTAGAAAGTGTCAGATAAAAGAAAACTAATCAAAATCCCTTTACATTTGTCTACTCTTGATCCCTGTGCACTCACTTGTCTCATGAAAAAATATTCATAGACTATATGGTTAACCATAATATTTCAAAATATATCCATCTAAATTTATGAACAGAAGGTATTATTGTATATAAACCCTGAAAAATATTTAGGATCATCCAATTATCCACCCAAATTAATCATAGATTCTATTTGAATATCCTCTAGGTACATAATTTTCTTTAAGATTTTATGTTTAAATATGGTTGATACATGGTACCCATAATTACATGTGACCCCATAACATTAAAAAATTAAATCCAAAAGACATTAAGTAAAAAAAGTATTCTAATATTACAGGATACTCATAGGAACACTGTGAAACCACTATATTTCAACACACATATCCTACAAAACTAATCCACATACTGAGAATAAAAAATCAACAAGTAGTGTGAAACCTTCATCAATAGATGAAAAACCTATCATATTACATCATGACCCCCTGGGTCTTGCTAAACCCCATAATAAATCCATAATCACATTATCCAATATCCAAACCATCCCAAGAAGCATCCAATGAAATATATATAGAAATTGATGATTCACCGATATCTTATGAGATGTAAGAAAATTTTAAACAACACCATAATATATTTTCTTATATTTGAACAACATAAAATACATTTAATATCATGATATATCATAGTCCATAACAGATGTACCAACCCCAGTGAGGCATAAAATTCCTTAGTAAACTCCTCTGCCATGGATGTAGGGTCCTCCTACCATTTATTGAAATGTAAGATGTCATTCCAATCCATGGAAAATTTCTTCAATAGGATGATCTTCAATAAACCAATCTTATATCCCAAGTTGATTTGGATCAAACTCCTCAATATCCATCTCATTATCCACTAATACTGATGTGATGATCAAGGGGGAACATATCACCCCCTTGAACCATATATACAACTACCATATAATATACAAGCATGTTTTAATCTTATATCACCTCTATTATGTCCATATCCAATGTTCCAAAAATTTCCAAATGATATAAAAAATCCAAAAAATCCCCTTTTGTGAGGGATATGAAATCGTAAAATAGAACGTTTATAAGTACTCGACCTAACACATCCATTATAATTTATTGTATCATTGAGAAAAGATATATAATAATATTTTATAAAACATATAAATTAATAATATATAACTGACGAGATAATGAGTCATATACATCAAATAATAGTCCATTGCTATCATGCATGGTTAATGAGTGGGGTAGTTCCACCCATGGGGTGAAAACTAATGAGATCTATATGTTACAACATATTATACCTATATTTGTTCAGCAAAAAAATCAACTTATGAAGTAATAAAATAGACTATATTACTAATATATAAGTTCATATAATTCATAATCATAGAATACATCAACTACAATTTAATTTATATATGGAATCCTTATATAATTGTTTCCACATCAAATTTTCTCCCAACATTGTAATCTTGCACATATGTCATATCGAGAAATTGATGTCTCTGATTATCTACCATTAATATACAATAAACACAATACTATTTAAATCCTCAAAAATATCTATAGGACAAAACCATTACATTACTATCTCCACCTTCTCCAGATCATCAAAAACACTACCTTGGAAATAATATTCCCACTGAATCCAAACTCATGGATACTAATGTGAGACATTAGGAACACAAATTAATAATATTCTCTCAAAGAGAACTCCAACAACATAAAGATTAATTTTGTGTATCTAAGATGTCCTTGAATTCACCAGAATATTGAAAAATAATACCAAGATGATGGACTCAAGAAAATGGTGAGAAATGAGGTCCACAAACCCAAAAAAAGCACTAGGTAATTCATTAAAATAAATGAAAATATGATATAATGAAACAACATTAAACTTATCATAAATGTAGTATTCAATACATCCATTTTAACCACTCTAAACTCACACATGTCTAGTATTTTTAAAAATAGAATAGAAATATTATATAGTAGATCCAGACCTCCACAATAAAAAACATACAGTTTAAACACATACTTCTTTACCATATACGTTTCCTTATAATTATAGTTTTATTACTCACTATGGTAACTAGACAAATAATATAGATAAATTTTCATTTATGATGAGAAATAAAAAGAACTTATTAGAATTTTTTATCCACTAGATACAAATATGATTTTTTTACTAAATCAATATCATATATTTGTAGAAAATTAGGCTATACAGAAGAACATGTAATAAAAAAACCCCATGTTAACCATAATCACGAAAATTAAATATATTTTTATTAATATTTATCACCATAAATTATAATGAAAAATATTTATAGTGAAAAAATATGATGATTAAAAATTTGAATTCCTTTTAATTAAATCAAATTCATTGATGTGACCATGTATAATTTATTATTTAAAAAATTATATTACTTTATAATTTTAGATTACAAAATATAATGGATTAAAAAGACCTAAATTAAATTAATTAATATATAGTTAAACTAATTGTACACTTAAAAACCCATAAAATATATATTTTCTTTTAATTTCCATAAATTAAAAAAAAATTATATACAATTAATTTTTATTGATCAAAAATTTAATATATTTAGAAAATTCGATAGAAATTATCCTATGCTAAATTATGAATTTTAATCTCAAAAATTACATGATTTTATTAAATAAATGTTCTAAATTTAAATAATCAACATTAATACATTTTCAGAATATGTAATAATTTTCTAAGATTATGATATTTTCAAAATAGAAATTGAATTTACATAAAAAAATTAGGCATATTTTAACTAATAACTTTTATTCTTTTTATATTCAGTATAATTAATTTCTAAAATCTATTTTGTTATTGTTAATTATTCCATATTTAATGTCTAGGTTATAATGGTCATGTTTAAAATATGTTATTAATATTTTATAATGGTTTGATAAAGTTCAGTGTTGGGTGTAACATAAGCTTTCAAGGAAATTAAATTATTTTTTAAGAAATATTTCATTAATACAAGGGGTGTAAAATTTTAGAAGTATTAAAATGAATTTATCCCTAAAAATAACTCAATATTATACAGATAAATTTGAATTCTTCTCCCTCATCATATCCTCAAGTTCCTATATTACTTTCTAAATCTTGTGGTTTTTTCCAATAAATGTATCATGGATGGTGGTGTTATTTCATAGAAAATTTTTTTGATCCCAATTATCCATTGGTTTATAATCATAGAAAATATCATGGTTCAACTATATGAAATTTGAGTTTGATCATTTAAAGGATATGGTATGTTCTTTTTATGAGAGATAGATAAAATACATCATAGCCTTGAGAGAGGTTCAGTGGAGTCACCAATCGACATACTACCATCCTGACATGATCAAAAATTCAAAACATACTGATATACATAAGTCATGGTTATATCTTCTTTCCAACCCTCATTAACTTCTTACATCGGTAAATAATTAGAAACACTTTCTCACCAGCACCAATTTCATATCACACCGTTGATCTTTGTCATAAATTTCATGTTGACTTTAGGATTCCCTTATTTTCTGTTGAATGGTTCTTACCTCATATAATATTACATTAGCTAACTCAGGTCCCAACAACATTCATTTTTCTAACTTCATCCTAGAATGAATTATTCATATACATCATTCAATATAGGTATTCATAAGGTATTATTTGATTCCCAAATAGAATGATAATATTGTTTCAATAATAAGATAGGGAAATATATTAATACCATCTAACCCTAAAATCTATATACTAGGATCTCAAAATATACTATATAGTTTGAATTATTCTCTCAGACTAACCATCCATCTAAGTATGATACAAAGTGCTGAAACTCAACTCTATATCAAGCACATTCTGAAGTCATTATCGGATATTCATGGTAAATCATGGATCCTAATCAAATACAATACAACGTGCTACACATTGAAACCATACCACATCCTTCATGTATATCCTGGTGAGAAAATCTAGAGATAAAATTTCTCTAATAGTTATGATGTTTGTTGAATTTGGGTGGAGATCGAATACAACCAATATATTAATGCACCCTTCAGAAATTGTTTATAGTCCAATGACAAAATATTTGATGATTTTTTCTAATTTCGATTTTGGTATGGGTAATTATTATAGCATATCATTAATATTTTGTATCATAGACATATCATGTTAACATCTGATGAACAAAGATAAAAACAATATGATATCTCTATTGATACCATCCCACCAAAAATACCTCTTCAAATCTTTATACTTATTTTTTCATTCATGGTGAATAATGAATTATGAACCATTTGAACATACTAATATATCCTTCATAAAATATTTTTTGATTTGTAAAAACTCCTCGATTCATGAACTCTATCATTTCATCTTAATTGTGGAAAATGTAGGACAATTTCTGACCTTCTTATATAGCTCCACATCTTCATTATACACATCATTGATCGTGAAGTATATTGATGGTTGAAACCTTATTTGAGAAATATTATATTTCTCCCCTTATTATTGGTTTTCCAAAACCACCCATAAGAAATTTATAAATATTTATTCCTTTTTATCTTTATCATATATAATCTAGCATGATTATTTATACTTAGAGTGTTTGCAACCTTATTCAGTTTCTTATAGTGGGAATATATCATATAGTAAATAAACTTAATCATCTCCAACCATATTTTCTAGAACATGATTTATTTATTATTTTTAAGTATATACATTAGAAATTTAGGATTATTATATATATAATACATTTATCCATAAATATAATTCCACAATACATTTAATGTAAACAATTCTACAATTAACTACAATTCATGAGTTATGTCATTTTTACTTTGAAAAATGAATTTTCCTGAGTAATAAGATATGACAATGTAATCATGCATGAGAATATATAAAAACTACTAATTTGATGCATCAATATAGATTATAATACCTTCTATAATATAGTTTCATTTTTTTGACAATTATGATGACTACACTTTTCCTTAGTTCATTGAAAATTGATTATCATTAATATATCCTTAGCGAAATGTGTAATTTCTTTGTATACATAGAGTTTTGATTAGATATTAATGAGAAATTATCCATATACCATCTATAATATCTATCCAAACAATGAAAAATTAATATCTTAGTTACCATGGTTGCTCTATGCCAACATTCAATAATCTCTGACAATTACGGATCTACTATTATTTTCGTTTGTGAGATTATATGAAAAAAATGAATCCATTTGTTTTAAATATTCATTATTTTTAAATTTTTATTATAGTTTATCCTTCATTAAGGTCATAATTTAAATTCCAAATTTATCATCACACCCTTCCTTTATCATTTAAGAGATAATATAATTCTCAATAAAGACCACCAAAAAGTGAGCATGGTATTTTGTAAATGCTTTGTTAATTAAATACATTAATATAGATCAGGAATTAGTAAGAGATAATAGAATCACTATAAAATCATAGTGTTCAAACATTGAATGGAATGTGTTCATGATTATATATTTCTTGATCCAGGATTGATGAAATCTAGACTGAGGTTCAATCATTTAGAGAAAAGGTCTGCCAGAGGTGAACCTCTGACCATTTATTAAAAACAAAAGAAAAAGAAAAAGTACACAAAGCAATAAAAAACACAACATGGAAAACGACTGAGGTTCAATCATTGAAAAGTATTGAACTATACACAATTGACCAAAAATGTCATCAATATATGGTCAAAGATACATATTCTTAATTGTGAACATTTTTAGCTCCCAATAATCAATGAGGAGTGTCATCACTACTTATTTATTCATTTAAAAATGAATATGTGAAACCAAATTAAAGATTCATAGCTGAATACATCACATGTCCTCATTATCCATGAATTAATTCATCTATTCTTGAAATATAATGGGGGGACATTCCATAGTGAAACATTTAAATTGATTTTGAATTAATTATATGTACTATTGAAATCGCAACATGTTGATTTAGTTTATGACTATGAAACTATTCCTTGAATAAATTATCAAATTCCCATTATAGGCATATCATCAATGTCGAGTATGTCAACACCCATCTGAAAAAAAACCCCTTGTTGAAAAGGAATAAAAAAATAATGGTGTGATTTACAATGGGAAAACATATATGTCATCACAATGATAAAAAAATAGGTTGTATTTTAATATAAAATGTGATATCATTCTATGTGAAATTGAAGTATTAATTATGCAATGAAATCCTATCCAAGACCATGATAACATAAAATTCAACCACATAGAGAATAATATAATTTTTCAGAATAAAAATCACAACAATTGACAAGATATGAATCATTAATATGAGATGTTGTCATCTTACCATTGGTGGGTTCCAATATTAATCCAACTTCTCCTAAATGTGTAATGAGATTAACATTCATAGATAATTTTCTTATTACATATCTGTTCATTTAACTAACCAAAAATAGCGACATTTTTTTTAACGTCAATAATTACCTCCCCAAGTTCATCCTTTCATCTTCAATAGAATACCAACCCAAAACATTGTTAGCATAAAAATAATACATCATTAGAATAATTGTCTATTAAAAATACATCAAAATATTTCCAAATAAAGAAATTATATTTTCAATCATTAAAACAAAGGTGTAAGATTGTTCAATCATGGACATTATCTATTCAAATACTTCATGATTGTTTACAATAAAATAGGAATTATAGAAATAATATACATTTATAGTGTCAATATAGGTGAACATTAATGGAACACTCACTTAATACATGATTGATGACTAGGATATATTAATCAAATATCTTTGTAGTTGTAGACCATATATGGTAATGTAATCGAAAGGGAAGTCCATATCAACAAATGAAACATTAATCATATAAAATAGGTGGTGGAAACCGAAATAATAAAGGGTAAGACCATACATATCCATAATCATTATGAGGTTCAATAGAAAAGAGAACAAAAATTATAGGGAGAACCACAATGAAATTCATGAGATTACCTTAAAAAACAAGTGCAATCTCATTCACAACATGACACTACGCGTAACAGCATGAATATCCACCATGAAATGAGTTTTCCCCTTTCAAAAAAATATTTATTATGAAATGTATGACTTAATATATTGAAAAATACATACGGCAGTTTTATATTTTTTCCAATATAAATCTATATTTTAATTTTCTATATAATTTCGTGGAAATATTCTTAGAGAAACACTTCAGATGATGACTAGTTAAACATTCCAAAACGAAGCCCAAGATGAAATCTAAGCTTAAAAATATAAAAATCTTCATGATAAATATTATTAGTGAAAACAACCACCATAACATAGGTAAAAATTGATAAGGTTTTATAACTTTGTGAGCACATGATGACATTGAGTGCATGCCATTAACATATTTATATTCCCTTGGAATATAGAAACATTTGAATGTGTATATTATGGTTTCATAGACCCACTAATATATATGATATATTAAAAACTAGACTAAAATTCCTTGAATTTGTTTTTAATAAATAATATAAATATAAAAAATCTTTTTAATGAAATTATATGATTATATAGAAATCGTCAATAATTATAATATCACTCTTTCCAACCATTAGTGGGTAGCACACAATCATTCATGTGTGGGAAATTAATGGACTCTAAAAAAATATTTAAATATATTATATTTATGTAAATAAAAATTCCAAATTGTTCTAATATTTAAAAAACATTTTAGAACTACTTTATAGATGTATACAGTCATTATGATGATTTATAAATAATTATTTTGGTTTACAATGGTTGTGAGTATTGGAGGAGAATCTCATCCACAATTATAATGGATAATTATTGAATACTATAAGACTGTATGATATATTTAGTATGTTTTTTTAATCCTTTCTAAATACCAATATGGGATAGGTTTCTATTTTATTATCAGTCAGTAATTTCCATAAACATATTGAAGCACCTGTATATATTAAAGGATGGCCATCAATAGAACTATATGTATATACAATATGTTATCTATCAATGTGACAATAAATATATATTAATGGGTATCCATCAATATAAACATATGTAATTTTCATGGACTCAATATTTCGTACAATTATATTCTAATATTGGATTATTAAAATTACTATGGTTAATAGTTACAATGTTGGATACTCTAGAATTTTATCATCATCCATAGATATGTTCATTATTTTGATATAAGGATTGGACCATGGATGGGTTTTCTATGTATCAATATGTGATTAATTTGAACCAACATAGTTTGGTTCCACGAAATTACTGATATCATATATTTTATGGTCATGAGATGAAGAACATACCATGCATCATAATAACTTAAGGAAATGGAGTCTGGGTGAAATGTTATTAGTAATTAAATGTGTAGGAATTAAGTATGTGCCTCCGATTATAGTTGATAACAATGGCTAGAAACTTATATATATTGGGTTTGTAATTATCTCACTAAAAATATGTCCTTATAATAATGGGTATTCCAAGTTAAAGATGTTGTGTATTAACATCATGGTGGGATCCTACTTATCTCGTTTACAATGGAATCAAATTTTTTATGGTTCAATTACAGTTATAGATTACACCTCAAGGGTACGATGAAGGAATTTTGATTATAAATGTAATATGATATACATGATTACTTAATTCAGCATGATTAATTATTGGTGTGGGAAATAATTATCACTAGAGGATTATACAGGTTTAATTCATTTAAAATGATAATTTTTCATACACTATAATACCATATAGGAAAATACATCAATATTATATGGTTGATGTAGAATATGACATGGGAGGTATAAGTGTTATAAAATACTATATAAACATACATGGGAACTCTTGATTAGGGGTGTCTATTTTCTTCTTCTCCTTATCCACTAGCATATGAGGATAAAGCCAAGGTTTTTCAATAAGAAAGACTAGTGGATTACTCCCAGAGGGACTTCAAGTAACATATTTTAATATATTTTTAAACCATTGAATGGGTCTTACATATATATAATATAAAACATGAATGGACACTACCAAATTGATTTTATATTTTAGGGAATCATGTAGAAGATGAGTATGACTACCAGAAGCAGGAAGGTTCCCACCATTGCCACCAATAACGAGGTCCTCTTTACAAATGTGATTCAAAATTGTGAATATTTAGAAGAATAATTTTATTTGGAGGTTATATGGTTGGTATTTATTTTACAATAGAATTAAAAATAGGATGTGTGGCTTGTGGGTGTGAATTACACCCATATATATGATTATCATGGTTGTGGGGGAGGAGCATCTTGGGTGATAATAAAGTATGGTGGGGTTACTAGGGATTTGATCTACCAAGTTGGGAAACCCTTGGTTATTGGGTTCTATGGTGGTATGTGTTTTCCCATTGGCTACTATAGTTTGAAGATGTAGGCAGGAGGATGCTAAGGTGGATACCCCATATAGTAAGCTCAAGAGATGCACCACAAATTTTGGAATCCATGGGAGGAAAACAACTATGATGGGAAAAACTAGGTGGTGTCCCCCTATGTTGGATAACCATGGTTGTGATTCACTGATATTAGATTTTATGTGTAGAAATATAGTAATTTGAAAAGACCTAGTGAGTGACCTTGGGTGTTTTATCACCCATGTGATGAATGTGGACTTCACTACTTATTTTATTAATTTGATAATTCATTGAATGCAATAGAAAAACTATGTTAGATGTTTAAGGCCATTGTAAATCATATGAGGGATTCAATATCAATATTATTAATATGGATAAATATTACAATATGTGGTGACATATCGAGTAATTATATTGAAAAATATATTGGTCGTTGGATTATTCTGAGCTTCTATGCTGGTGCATATATGAAAGTAGGGTAGATCCTGCTAGGTAATCACTAGATCCATGAATGAGGGAGACATTTAGGTAACAAGAAACTGTAGACAGGGAAATTTTAGAAACTAGATGGTAACTTAATAAATGAAATAGTTATTCTCTAGGTTTTTTAATTGATTTCATATTCCTCTCCACATTTTCAAAAAAATAGGGAAAACAATTCCCCACTCTTAATTGGAATGGATCATAAAAACTAGGATAATAATTTTCTGCCATACCCTATAATCTTGAATTTAAAATGATAAAATGGACCCCCCCCCCAAAAAAATCATTAATGTGGTTGGAGAATAATATGGTGGTCGAATAGAATGGGGTTTTTGAGACATTATGAGAAAAACAAGTTTTTATGGCTGAGAAAGAAGAAATAAATTATTATATATAGGAATGGATATCTATGGAATAAAAATATCATTTTCCATTTTTTTAACATGAATATTTATCTTGTATGGTGGGGGTGAGGATATTAATATTTTTTGGTGAAAAGAGATGATTGTGCGGACCAGATCACGACCACCATAGAAAGGAGACATTAACAGGACCACATAAGTATTGTAGATCATTCTATCAGAACAAAGTGTGGTGTATTTTGCAATACTAATAGTAAAATGGCACCAATTTAGTAACAACAAAGACATTGTCCTTAGTATGGCCACTGGGAAAATCATTTGGAATTTTTAAAAATCCTATTAGTATACACATACATTAGTTTTACCTTTCTTGGGGGACTAAATTACAGAGTCAAGAATTTTTTTCCTGAATTTTTCATCAATTGTTTTTGGATATTTTAAATATGGATACTTCTTATATTGTTATATAGAATGCAAAGGTTCTATCTTGTTTCAATGGTATGATCATGATTATTAAAATAAAAAATTTAAAAATATTAAACCCAGGTGATCAATATTTAGAACACCATATGAGAATCTTTTTTCTCAATAAACCATGAACAAATATACATTCATTAAATGAGTTTGATCTTTTCATTTACAAAATTCTACATGAAGTGTACCATTATATCGTAAAAATTTAATTGACTCGGGTTATCTCCTGAGTGAATATTTCTCATGAAAAATAAAAATTGATGAATGATGAAGTGAAATGTAATATTATATTGCATATGAATTTTCATCAATGGAAATTGATTTTATGTTTAATTTTATAATAAAAAATTCATCTAGGAAGAGTAAGATAAATGTATTTATTTTTCTATGGGACCATTATAATGGAGGATTTTTTTTGGGATTTGTAATAGGCTTATTTGGTGATGAAATTCATTATTTCTTTACAGGAATGATAACAGATTATTCAACATCATGAATCTTTCTAAAATGAATATTTCCATTTCAACCGTTATTCATTCCAAATCCTTGATATGGTTTGTTCTTGGTTCTATGAGACCAAAATAATATATATTAAAAAAATGGAATCTGGTGTTAATTGATGGGATGGTCATGAAATTAGACGAATCCATATAAAATGGAATATACATGATAAATTATTTTCATCAATTAATATGTGGAATGATGTTAGGAAAAACACAATACAATTAATTGATGTATTAAATTTTTTAGAATTGGGATGATAGAATAAGACATTCCCTAAATGGATATTTAATTGAGAACATTGATTAAACTTGTCATAGTCCTTAACGGGAAGATACATAATGAAAAAATGTATAGGCCATGTCTTACTCATGAGATTGGTGGCAGGATGAAAACATAATAGTCAACCCTAAATAATGGTTAATATAAGACACGAGGTTATACAAATAATCAAATATTTATCAAATATATGTACCTATTATTGGTATTTCCCATGTATCCCAATGGATGGATTTTATTGAGATGATACACAAGCATTACATTAAGGGAAAACAATTAAATAATAGTGGTTCTGTTACAATCTATAATATAAGTTTGTTTATTTATTACATATTATGGAGGTTTAACCAAAACATAGGTCAAGTGGATTATGGTAAGCTACATTAGAGAACCTATATCTTAATAAAATTCTTAACTAGATGGGTAATAGTACATCCCAAACACTATGCCAATAAACACAATAAATTTTATCTCTAAATTTATTGTATGAAAATGTTGATTTCTTATTTTAGGTGTGTTATAAAAATTTGTTTATGTGTATTACATAGATAAAATTTTAGGAGACCTTTCAGAATTGTTCCTTCCCCTATGGATTGACTCTTACTAATTATTAGTGATTTATATAAATAATTCTACTGTCACCCAAAAATAATATATCACACTCTAGTATGGGGTTCTCATATTGAAGGTTGACGGTGCCCCAATATTGGAACCCTATATATATTCATGTTTTGGGAAATAGATTAAATGTATTTGGTTGATTAATTGTTATATTTTATATTTTCATATAGGAAATCAACAACCATTGATCACATGTTAGTTATGGATAATGTTTGTGCATTATGATTGCATCATCTAAGTTTCTCTACAAAATGATGGTTTCATAATTGTATTATTTATGATGTATGAACAAGAATGGATATAATGTTATTGGATAATAGATCATTGGATATCTATTCCACGAATACATATTAATCATTTTCTAATGAGGGTGTATTAATACGAAGAAACATCACATGATAACAACATCATTGGGATAGATTCTTCAAATAGCGAGTAATAGGTTACAACTCCTTTATATGGTCTTATTGTTTCCACTAATAGGGATCATGTCCTGATAATTATAGCTCCAAATATACACACAAATATAATTATTCATGATTTTTATGTTCATTTATATTGTCAAAGTCACACAACCCATATAAGACAAACCATGATTCGTGAACTAACTTCTTCCTTTCTAGAAACATAGGGTGACATATTGTGAGACCACATTACAGAAAAAAATCAAATTTCAAATGATGAATTCATTCCCAATGTTTATGTTGTTTCTATGAACCCATAATCTCACAAATAATCATAGAAAATTATTATTCAGTACGCACTTGTTACCCCAATTCCAAATTAATGTAATTTGATGAATGAGTGCATTAAATATTCATCAATATCAAACTAGGTATATTTTATAAAAGGCATATATATTTTATCATCCTTTAATATATTATTATTCTTGATAATATAGTCAAATTTTATAATGATCATTATGAATATAAAAATGTAAATAAAAAAACTAGACATATGGAGTTAATTACAAATAAGTTTACTCAATAGATGGTTAAGGAATAATGGTCATAGGATAATAATTTTTTTATTGGATTGAAATTAAATAAATATAGTGTGGTCATAATGAATATATGTTCCCAATAGTTAGAATCAATAACTGATATTGGGGTACCAAAGAATTTATACTTCTTATTTTTGGTAGAGTATGAGATATGCGTTATTTTCCCTAGTATAATACTAGGAAACACAATTTTTTTCCACAATACGTTTATGTTTAACAAAAAACTAGATAACCTATGATATTTGGGAGAATAATTACATACATTATCACTTATATTAATAAATTTTTTTAAAAAAAGATATTATTTAATTTTTTGAATCCTCTCTCATTTTATTCTTTGATGAAATAAGTGAAATCAAAGTTATTTTCTTATTAGTAATCATTTATATCCATAATAAATTCTTTGAAAATTAATATCCAGGGATCCTAAATTTTTTAATCATTCAAAAATAACAACATTAATCATACTTTTATTTTATAGGTTTTTAAATATTCTTTTATTGGATATGGATTGTGTGTTGGAATATGTATAATTTCTCATCACTATAACACTAGTATAGGTCAATAATGATAAATTATCATGTAAATTTTCAAGTGTTTATAGATTTTTATTATCAAATATTTTATAATATCAAGGATAATGTATCATTTTACTTGTATAGGGGTGTAAAAATAACAATATAAATATTTATGGGGCCATATGGATGGCCACAAAAACCATTATCTTTTTTGATTTTTGTAAAAATTACCTATGTATAATTTGAAGATGAATAATAAAGAATGATATGGATTTTTTAGAACACTATTTTTTAGATTTTCAACCTAAAAAGATTCATTCTTTCTCAATTTTAGGTCCTCAATTCACCCTAGATGTTGAGAAATGATTTTTTAGTGGGAAAAGACAGGACATGATATCAATAATTCCAATTGAGGGTTTTTTATTTCAGAAGGTACTCTATATATTTCCTTGTGAATTTAATTTTCATGAAAGATAGAGTAGTATAATAAATGAAAATTTAAAAATTATTTGAATAATGATATTAGTAGTTTTTAATTACCTAAATTTGACTTGAGTTTTTTTTCGTGAAATTGAGTGCAATACAGAAGTTTAAAATTCACATGATATGGATTATAAAAGGGTAAATGGATTATGGAATTTTTACATCGTAACCCATGAATGTATCTTACATATATAAAAGGATAATATAAGGGATTAAATATCCATTAATAGTGGTAGAAAATAGATTCCTTGATTTTTCAACAGGGACTTCTGTTAGTAGAGAATTTGTAACAACACTCCATCTAAGGATATAATATAGGGTATATATGGATACTAATAAGAGAATTATTACAATTAGTAATAATTTAAAATTTAAAAAGCACTCAGTTGATAGAAATGTGTGGGGGGAGGCTAATCACCACCACAACTCGTTCATCCATTTTACCAATATTCATTGAAAGTGGAAAATCCAAGTGGACTAATGAAATCTAGGTTTGGAAATTTTTGAACAATAAAACTGATATATAAAGTGGGTTCATGAAGAACATGAATTATCTTGAGTAGATTAAAATATATAAGTATCCAAATCATGTAATATATAATAATTATTAATTGTTTGATGATGTCTTATTGAACTAATCCCATAAATTTTCTCTAATTTATTCTACTTATAACCCATGTAACATTTTTGGGAACATCAAAACCTATTATCTCTATGACCGATTGTTTATAATTTTTTCATGAATCTAGGTAAAAACATCATGTAGATTCTATTATAGTTTCCATATATATATATATATATATATATAATGTAATAAAAAAGATTATTTTTTTTAAATAGATGGGCCAAGGATAAGGGATCAACGAGTCGCTATAGACCAATTTATGTTCGAGAATTAATCAATATATAGTTTATAGAAATAAGATTCCATATTCTAATTTTGTTTATATAGAAGGTGGAAGATGTTTTTTGACATCTTGGAATATCTAATGATATAGAATTTGGGATGAAAATGTATAATATTATAATGTTAATCAAGACAATTGTAATTCTATTTTGGAAACTCTTTAGATATTTTAAATTAAAATGTAGGGAAATGAAAATTTTCTTTCATGAACATAACTACAGATGAGATAACCCATGATATAATCTTATATATATATATATATCTAGTTTTTTAATAGGATAATGGAAATTTAAATTGTTAATTAGTTTGTGGCAATAGAATGTGTGATCTAGGAATCAGTAAAAATATTTTCAGAATTGGAATCAAGGAAATCATAGTTTCTTTTAATGATGTCTCTCCCTAGACCTTATTAATATACTCTGAGGAGGTAATTTCTCACTATAATTTATGATTTTTCCATGAATAAATGATTCATGGGTTGTTATGTGTCTCTTAGAAATGAGCATCACGACATATGTAGTTTATTTAATTAATGATCAACTATAAAAAGATGTGGTAAAAGGTGATATTTTATAATAATCATAAATATATAGATGGGTAACCTATGTTTGAATATATTTTTCATATCAATCATATAGATTTAGGGAGGTATATTAGTTACGTAAGAAATATGTGAGTTTTATTCCATAAAATAATACATGCACACAGTTCTCATTTTGGGTAGGATAGTGAGACACAAGGAATGGTTCACACAAAGAAGTTTATGGTCGTAAAAAATAGTCCATCACTATACAGTTTACCTCATTAATAAAATATGTGGATTTAATAAGGCTTATTTTCAATCTTCTAAGACTATCTATTTATTCCCCATGTTCTAGATCAACATGTGAATTTTTAAAATCACGTATTTATAATGGGTAAATAAATAAAAAAACATAAATAAGTGAAGGGGTTATAACCATGATAATGTGATGGAATTAATTTTTTTATTTAAATTTTTAAATTGTAATATATTATTTCTATAATTTATTACTAAAAATTTATTATAAGATATATAATACTCTATGTATCAAAAGGTAATGGTAGAAAATCCATACATTGTTTTTGGGTTGTATAATCCCTATACAAATATAGATCTCATATGTGGAGATAGATTTTTTTATTTTATGAAAGTGAAATGGTAACTGGTCTTATAATCGTCAAAAATATCATAAAAAAATATTTTCAAACATATTTTATACAATAAAATAATCCCACTCACATATTTGACTCAAATTTAATGGTGTTCTCTATATAGAATAATAAATGTGGGAACCCGTATTGGAGTCTCCAATGCAGATATAATTTGTACATTGGAGAATGCATATTTTTCAACTAGGCCTAAAATATTCGATTAGTAAACCACATTGTATATAAAAAATATGAACATATAGTCATAAATAATTATCTATAAGATATTACCTTCACCTATGAGGATAGTTTACGAGGAATGAATAGTTCAAATAAGGGAGGCCAATGTAGGTGGTTTAATGTCAGGCATTATGGACTTATGGATACTTAGTACAACATATTCATATATATTAGAACAAAAATCCCTAACATATGAGATCACATGTGTAATTATTGTTAATTAAAAAAAGATATAATTAAATTATTTTCTAGATTTTATTTAGAGGAACCCAAGGACATATTCTGACATACACAACATGATTTCTGATAGTACTTGGATGAATTATCTTATAGTTTTACAACATGCGATTTAGATGAGTGGTATCCAATTTTTGTTTCATACATCTTAAAAAATTATTTTCTGTGACATTTCCCTTCATATAAAAAGGAAACTATCCGATATTTTAACATTTGGTTATTGAGATAAATGTTATTTTTAGATTAATGTCATGCATATTTGACCATGGAATTGTGATCCAATTAACCAAGGAAAAATAAACCGAATGATGATAGAGGTACCAGTGTATGCCCAATTATATTATATTTAACGGCACTAATGGGGGAGAAGTTATAAATTGGTCTTAATATAGATAATATAGGTTTCACTATTTATCCATTGAACATGCTTTATTGTGAAACATATTTATTGATATATATTTCAATGGTAGGGGCATGGAATGTTCTCCATCAATTATAAAAAATTAATATTTTCATTCAGAGTAAAACATATTTATTATATATGATCTCTTTGATTACAATTCATGGTATAGGTATTTACATCTAGATATTATTAGTTTATCGAAAAACATATAAAGGTAAAAAATTAGACACCCTAAAACATAAGAATAAAAAATTTGTTTTGCAGCTTGTATGAAACCCGAAAGTAAGCATGTAAGCAAATATAATAGTCATATATTTTATAATATATGTTTAAATTAACATTGGTTATATATATATCAATGCATTAAACACCAACTTATATTTTAATGCAATAATAATGAGTTAGCATACATCATACTCTACAATGACCATTCTCTATATCATTAATTACATGAAAGAGAGACCATCTTTGATGGTTTTCACTATACTCAATACCAACTCTTAGCAAGAAACTATGTATAAATAAAACAATATTATTTAATAAAATAGGATATAAACTATAAATTATTAATAATATTACCTAACATATAATAATATATGGTTTATAGAAAAATTTAATGGTTTAAAATAAATTATAAATGAATATAACAACCAATTGAATATTGAAATTATATTTTTATAGAAAACTATTTTTATATAGACATTGATATTTTACCCTAATAGTGTAAATTAATTATAATTATTGAGTGATATTTATGTAATAATTATGTTACAAAATCAATATATTAATTTTTATATTCATCCAATTTATTTTGAAAGCATAAGATATGATCAAACCCAATATCTCACATAAAAAGTTATATTGTTTATTAAGGCATTTTTACAGCCTTTTAATTGTTAAACTATATCAAATATTAAAAAAAACAAACATTTGTTAATTGATTTTTATAAATTAATGTAAATTTTATAATTATGAAATTAAATATTATATTAGGATGAATTTTTGGATTTTTTTAGAGAAACATCATTTTTCACTGAATAGTGAAAAATACTGTGTTTTTAAAAAAAATGCATTCTCGTTTAAATAATTTTTAATGATAAATTATATATTAAACTTTTTAATATCAAATTAGTTAAATTATACATATATTAATTAAATTTATTTAATTATAATCAACTCACCTTTCAAAATTGAATATAAAAACATAACAATCTTTTGACCATCTTTATACAAAAACAGGTCAATCAGTTTGTCTGTGAGATTAGAATTTATCCAAAATTCTTCTCTTCTCTAACTTGAATTTTAAAAAAATGACATACACCCCTATAATAGAGATAATATTTTATTCTAATAATATCATCTTAATTTTTTACAAAAATGATTATTGAAAGTGATTAAAATTATGTACAGTGATTATGGTGTAATTAGGCTTAAAAATGAACAAAAACCCAATGGTTAAGGGGGAAAATAACTTAGAAACGTTTTAACACCCATTATATGATCATTTGAAATGCATTAACCTTTTATTAGTGGTCTTTAATGTGTTTTAATGACCTTTATTATGAATTAACATGTGAAAAAAATATCTATTCAAGAATACTATGTTAGTCCAATTATTTCCCTATAAAAGGCAACCACCACTACCCATTCATTGCACCTCTTAAATAAGTTTAGATCATCTAAAAACATCAAAAATAATCACCCCCAGTATTCTCAATGACATATAATTATACCTTTGGGAATAAAACCTTCCTACAATTCCTTTTGGTATAAACCTAAAGAAGTTACCCGATAAAAAGATTTTGTTTTTTCTATATATGACTAGTTCGATTTCCCTTCTCTAGACCCTAACATTTTTTTATTCTGTTATTTGGTAAACAAAAAATGTCCTAAATACCATATAATTATGTTATACTAATAGTTTGACCTACAATTACATACAAAACCATATAATGTTTAACAAAAAAATGTTTCTGGGTTTGGTGATCTTCTGGCAGAGAAAATAATGATTGTAAATTCTTCCCTTATAGCCAATCATAGTGCGTATTATGAATAAATATATGTTTATTTATATTATATATGATATTTATTCTAAAATTATAATTCATTATTCATTTTTATTACACCTACTTTTAATATAATCAATTCTACGTTCATATGATAATAATGTTTAAGGAAGTGTGGACTGCTTCCCCCTCAAAGCATTGTGATTCATCTACAGAAATAATAAAACGTATAATGGATGGTTTTATTTTAAAACATGTTACATACACAACATAAATAATATATTCATTTTATAATTAAATTTATCTAAATATACACACACACACACACATATATAAATTTATATATATCATTTCCTTTATTACCCCTTCACCCACATTAAAAGAGAAAACATCATTCTTGAACGCGTGCACTACCACCTCATCATCATGATGTGATTACTTTTACACCATATTATTATATATATAAGTATATATGATTAAATAATATTTTATTTATTAGGTAATTTCAATTCTGGAAATATTTGAGTAACATACCTTTTTTCCATAATGATCATTTAAAAATGAGAATGTTACTCATGCGTGCATACAGCCTACCATCTCCATGATTGTAAAATAATCACATTTTCATAACCATTTTAATAAATTTTTTAAAATTATAATTTGATTTAATAATATGATAGTTATTTCATTGTAATTATTCTGTATATGTAATATAATTAACAATAGGACAATATTTGACCAACAACTGTTGTTTTGAAACATAAATTGAATTTGGTCAAAAATAGTAGACATAAACAAATTTTTTTTGAATATTTTAACACAAAAAGGTAAATAGTGGAATAAATAATTATAAAAAATATTTTAAAAAAAATATAATGTAGAAAATTAACATAAATCTATTATATTGGATTTTATAGGATGTTCACCCGAAAGGAATCTCATAGTAAGAGATTCTTGTCTCATTTTCATTACGTGTGGCATAATTAAATATTGTATAAATAATTTATTATATATGGTGTAATTACAACCACATTGAAACAAAATATCATGAATCTTTTTATATTAATTGTATTTAAATTTCTTATTCAACAAATTTTTTTTTTCAAATAATTTTCTATTATATTGGTAAGGGAGTTCCATCTCACTTTTTACATTCATGAGATAAATATCATGTCCAAAACATACATATTTTTTGTGGAGTATATAATTATCATTTTTAGATATTTTATCATGAAATCCTTTCAAATATTGGTATTCAATAATTTCATTTAATATTATTCTTTCATGAGTATTATGATTTAAAAACATTTCAATGGGGTATGGGAAAGATTGGAATGATAACAGATTATTTTCCTCATGAATAATCATAATGATGTTTCAATGGAATTTCCATTTGAGAAAATTATATAACCATTGTTCAATAATCCCTTTTATTATTATCTGGTTATTCATGATCATTTTAAATTATTAGTACCATTTTTTCACTATTTGTTAATCAATGTGTTTTATAAAATGATACTAATGAAACACAATATTTTTTCTATCTTTAGTCAGAGAAACTAATTTCTTCTAAAAATAAGGTTTTCTAAAATGTCCACAAAAATTATTTGGCAGAGACACTTTTACCAATTGTTTTTATTACTAATATCGTAAATGATATATTTTTATTTATTTCTAAACAAGAAATTTTTTGATATTTTATCGTAAAATATATATATTATTTTTACATTTATGACATGTAGAGATTTGTCCTCCACAATTTCATTGAAGGATCCTTCTCTTTTTAATTTTTTTTAATTTATTGAAAATGTTTTTTATAGTGTATTTTTCAATTAAAAAAGATTTCTAATGATTTATCAAAAGAAAATGATACTTTTAGGAAGAATATTTTTTAATGTTACACTTTTTTTCATCTAGGAAAACAACCCTCTATTTTTAATTTACTCTTGATTTTTTATTGATACCATCCTTATTCTTCCTTTTGATTGGTTTTTTTGTATTTGTACAAGGGTAGTATTCAAATTCAGTTAATTATTTGTTTGTAATTCCACAAGAAATAGGCTGTCTCTTATGATCATGTAACATTGAATTTCCACTAAATCATCCATTTTATTTTTCATGTATAAAACTATTGTGTAAACTATATAAAATTTTACATATAGTGTGTACTTTGAAATTTATGTGATTATTTGGGGAAATATTGATATATCGGCATACTTTATTCAATACATGAATTTTTATAAGTCGCATTATTTATTTTATATAGGATGAATTATTTGGATATGAAATACATGGGTTTGGGACTACGGACTAAAAGGCCCTCGATGCATTGGTAATCTTATGGGAAAAATTAGTTAAGAAAATTGGAATGGTTAGACTATATTTTGATTATAAAGATATCATGTTCCTAGTAAACATGAGATCCGAGAAATAAATAATAACTTTTTTGAGTATTCTGTTATTTTTTATCCCTGAGATTTGGTATTGATATATCTATAGATACATTTCATTTTCAGTTATTTTGATGGCTTGAATTACAGTTTCTTAGATTTCTATATCTTCTTCCTTCCCAATTAATCATAATGTAATGTGTTTCTAATTATTAAAATGTCTTATTATTTATACACTTCCATTTCATTTATTTATTACATGGAATTTGTGTTTTCTTATTTACCTTTCCATACTGACTATCCTCATTTATTCATTATTTCTTACACTCTATTTTTTCCTTGTTGAGAATTTGAGCTCACCCTTAATATGTATATTTCACCAATAATCCAACCATTATACCATGAAACTTATGCAGAGATTTAATAGATGTATTATAGTTATACTCACAGTTATTTACAAAAAAAATAGAAAAGAAAATGTCATAATAAATGTATTCATTTGTTATACAACACCAATTTATATAGCTAGTTTACCAAGACTACTAAACTAATCAGTCCTTCACAGTTTGATCCATTATAATCATGTAATGTATTTAGTATCAGACTCCACCTTTAGTCTATCTGGGGATAGATAACAATATTTGGTATCAAAGGAAGTTTAGTAGTAACCATGACAATAGGATTTATGAAAAACATGATTAGAAAACATTACCCTAAGGTATAATTTGAAGAAGTATATATGAATACCCTATAAGTTAGGAATATTTTTTTGTGTGTTCCTAGAAATAAATCCATGTATGAATACTACAAGTTGATGCGGTTCTCGAGTATAGGTATGTATGAGTAACAATTATAACTAGGGGTTTCTGGCTTGATATGGGCTAATAATGTACATGACAACATTCCTTACTGTGAATCTGGTCTGACAATCCCTGGGGATATGCATAAGATAATCCAATTTTTTTTACAACCCATTATAAAGAATTTGGATACATAATATGTAAAATAGGTTAAACTTGTTGTGTTTTATATTGATGATAAGGTGTCATTATTTAGAAATCCAACTAATGATATTATAGTTAAAACCTAAACCAAGGAAGGAAATTTGTTTAAATAAAATGGATGATGTATTTCTATGTTGAGTCTATAGTGAAAACAATATATAAAAGTCTATTTAGTGATTAACCTTATTTTAATGATGTTTATTATATTTATATTTGGAGATTATGTTATTTGGGTTTTAGAAATGGACAACCTATAAGCCGGGTAAAAACCAATTAAATATGGAAAGGCCACAAGACTTGAACCCCTGACCAATGGTAGATAATTATTTCAGGCCACCCACCAACCTATGTAATTTCCATTTTAATTTTCATTTTTTTAGTTAAAAAAATTAATGAATATATTTTAATGATGATCTAGTAGTAAAACTTTTGATAATTATAAATTAATTTATTATCCATTTTTTGTTTTGAAATATAGTTAAGGACAAATGGTAATACATTTCAAACTTTTATAGGCCTTATAATAATTTAAATGTATATTTTAGTGCTTCAGGAATAAAATAATTTGTGCTTGGTAGTTAATTTTTGGTCGTAAATGGATGAATTATAATTTGGTTGATGTACAACAAAAATTTAGAATTATTCATATGAAATTGAAACATATCATGTAATAATATTTCATTATATTCATGATTAGTAAAAGGATTACCCAAAATTGGTAAATTTACATTAAAGTAAAATAATTTCCTAATAACTAAATTTCTTTTGAATTGATGGCCTTCTAATTCATTGTATATTTATGGATTTGAGGCCCTAAACATTGGAATGATAACTCAGTAGTTATTCATTTATAAAATCATTAAATCTGTAAAATTATTATATTGTTTACCCAAACGGTATATCTTTACATTCCAATAATTTTCTATTTCTTAGAGACCTAGTTTAATGGTATTCCATGCGACGTTAGTACATTCAATTATCTCATTAATAGAGGAATTCATATTAACCCTTCTCACGATGTGTGATTTCAAAATTAATATGTATCAAACAAAATGTCACCATGATCAATTTTAAATTATGCATAAACAATATAAATAATGTGGGGAGAATGTGATGCCTGAATGAACATTAGAATGAACCTTGTGTTCGATATTGTGTATGACAACGAGCAACAAGCATGAAATGTAATATAAATTTTTTATACATTCTAATATATTTACAATTTAAATTATATTCAATATATTTCAATGCATGATACACCATGATATATTGCAATGAACATGATACTGAGTTAGAGTACATCACACCCAAAAATGACCTTTCTCTTTACCTTATGTTACACGCAAATGTGACCTTATTCAATGGCCTGTACTGTATGCAATACTAAATTTTATAGTGAAACAATTTATAATTAAAACATGATTATTTAATATAACTAAAAATAAATTAGCCATCATGAATAGTATTAACTATCTTATTAAAATATATAATTTAGCAATCTTAATCATTGGATACAAATAAATTAAAAATAAATATAATAACTGAATGAATATTAACAGTATATTTTTATTGAAAACTATTTTTAGGCTCACAATTTTATTTTACCCTAATTGATTAAATTAATTAAAATTAGTAAATGATATTATTGTAATAAATATGCTACATGTTAAATCAGTTTTTTTGATATTCATCCAATTGATTTTGTTCCCATAAGATAAGATTAAACCCAATATTTCACATAAAAACATATATTTTTTATTATGTCATATTTACTACAATTTAATTAGGAATATATATTAAATATTAATTTTGAATCATATATAAACTGAATATAATAAAATAATCTCCAATTTTCAATTCATAATTTCAATATTATCTTAGTATGATTTTTTGGGATTTTTCCAAGAAACAGCATTTTTAGTGAATATCGAAAAGTACAAGGCTTTAGTTAAAAAGTAATTTTTTTTAAATAATTAATAATGTTAAATTATAATAAAAATTTATAAATTAAATATTTATCAATTATACATCTATTACTAATATTTTTTTCATTATAATCAATCTACATTTTTAAATTGAAAATAAAAAAATAATCTTCTGAACATTTTTTTATTAAAACCAGTTAATCCATATATCATTAAGATTATCATTATTCCATAATTTTACACTTGTATGAATTGAATTTTCAAAAATTAACAAAAAACACTACAATAAAGATAATATGAGTGGTCTATTAAGATTAAATAATTTTTTTTCAAAAATGATTAGTGATAGTGATTAAAATTAATTATAGTGATTAAGGTGTAAATAGGATTAAAAATGAACTAATACTCCATTGTTAAGGGCCTAAATGACCTAGAAACTTGTCAAAATCAAATTTTCTATCCATATTTAGTCCTTTAACAATACATTAGTGATTTTGAGTGTTTTTTTATGAATGTTATTTGGTATGAACATGTGCACACTTATCTTTTTTTCAAGAATGCCATGTGAGTCCTCTGCCTTCCCTATAAAAGGCCACCACCTCAACCAAATTATCACACCTCTCAATCCTCTTATGTACTACCACGACTTACAAAAATTGACTCCGATAATTTCTATCCTCGACCTACATGCATCCATTTGGGACGAAATGCTACCAAAAAGTTTTATTTGGTTTAAACATAAAGAAGTTCCCGAATTAAAAGTTAATGTCTTTTCTCAATCTCTCTAGTTTTATTTCTATTATCCATATTGTAAAATAATTTTATTATGTTCATATATAACAATAAATTTATCCTTAATATAATATAAGTTTATTATTTATAGAGTTATACCTACACTCACTCACAAGGCCATCTAATTGGTAACGAACATAATGTTTCTGTGTACTAAAACTACTACCTCATTAAATGATAATTGTTCTTTCTTCCATTAATCCATCTCAAGGAGGAAATTATGATGGAAAATAAGATAATTTATATTATATATTATATATATTATTTTCTTAGAATTATGCAATCAGTTTATTAGATCTACCTTTAATTATTTCCATTTTACATTAATATGATAACATTGTTTGAGGTGGTGTGGACTATCGCCCCAAAAAGTAGTGTGATTCATCCATAAAAAAAATGGAACATATAAATGATGGTTTTAATTAAAAATAATTGACTTAAAATATAAATAATATATTGATGACATAATTATGTTTCTATAAATAAATAAATATTTCATATTCTGTATTACCCCATTACACACTTTAAAATAGATGAAGTCATTCGTGGATGTGTGGACTACCACCTCCTCGACATGATTTGATTTATTTTACACAAATTAATTATGTATAAAAGTATATATTATTAATTAATATTATATTCATAATGTAATTATAGTTTTAGAATTAATTTTGTTACTTAACTTCAATGCCCAATGATCATTTAAAAATGGGAATGTTACTCATGCTCGTGTAGTGCCTACCATATCCAAGATTGAAACATATTCTTATTTTCATAAACAAATTCAATGGATGAATTTAAAACTATAATTGATGTAAAATATTATAATTAATTAATGGTTATTATTATAGAGATTTTATATAATTAACCTTATGACCATAGTTGACAAACAATAGTTGTTTCGGCAGATAAAATGATTCTAATCAAAAAACATGATGCAAATTTAATTATTTGAGTAATTTTAAATAAAATTTTAAAATGTGAAATAAAATTAATTATAAAAATTAATTAAGTTCTAAATGGATTTTTAAATTAAAATAGATATATTATATTTAAATTTAAAGGATTTTCACCTTATAGGAAACTCAAGGTAAGGAATTCTTTTCTTATTTTGATTACGTGAGGAAAAAGTAATTATTGTACACATAATTTCTTATATATAGTGGAATTAATTCCCATTGACATATAATATTAGAAAAACTATCATCATCATTGAATTCAAATGTTATATTTAATACTTTTGAGTTTTCCAATTCATTTTTAACATATTAATCAGGGACATCCATATAAGTTTTTACCTTCATGAGATAAATGTAATGTTTACTGCTTACATCATTCTTGTTGTGTATCTACTACCAATTTTTATATATTTTATCATTAATTAAATTTTTTTCTGTTATTTAATAATTTTATTTAATATTATTGTTCACGAGTTTTATGATTTAAAAATGTTCCAAAGTGGGATAGGACACATGTGAATGATTACAGATTATTTTACTAAAGACAAATCCTAAGCATCATTCAATGTAATTTCATTCATGTAAATTATATAACAATTTTTTAAAAATGCCATTAAATATTATATAGTTACTAACGACCATTTTCATGTATTAGTACTTTTTTTAAACTCTTTGGTAAAAAATGTAATTATGGATAAGTTTTCCTAAAAAACCAACCATTATTTCTCTCATTAGTGAGAGAATATTTTTTCTTCTAATATACGTGTTTTATTAATATTATTTGAAAATGATTTGATAAAAAATTTACCATTTTTTCCCTTTTACAAATATCATATAATTAATCATATTTTCACTTTCAATATGATTAATATTCAAACGTGATTCAATATAAAAGAAAAATTATGTTTACATCGTACGACATGTGTGGATTTTTACATTATCATTTATTTAATTCCCACTTCTTAATTTTAAATGGGTTATTAATAATGATATTTTAATGGGGGTTCCAATGAAAAATATTTCCAAATGGGTTTTCGAAAGTGAAGGATATATTCATAAATAATATTCTTTATGTTATTATTTTATTTCACCCACAATAACAACCCTCTGTCATTATCTACTAGGGATTTGTTGTATTGATATCCTATATATAATTCCTCTAGATATTTTATCATTGATTTGGAAAAGAATATATTTCAAAATAACTTACTTTATTTATTTGATAGTTCTCTTGAAAAATCCAATATATTTAATTATTAAACATTGAAATTCAGCTAAATTATCCATTTCATTTATCATGGATATTATTATTGCCTAAACCATATGTCATTTCACATATGGTGTCTACTATAACATTTATTATATTATTTGGTGAAATATTTATAAATATGTATACTTTATTCAAATATTAAATTTGATGACAAATATTATTTATTTCACATATGAGTAATGCTTTCGATGTGCAAGACATGGGTTAGAGACTGGTGAATGAAATCCCCGCGATGCATGAGTAGTATAATGTGATGAATTAGTTTCAAAAATTATAATGGATAAAATTTATTTTTAATGTAATGGAATCATGTTCCTCGGAAACATGATGTTTGAGAAATAAACGTTGGATTTTTTAAGAATTCTGTTATTATTTATTGATGATATTTTCCATAAATATATCTATGGATACATTTTACTTTCAGTTATATATATGGAATGTGTTTCATTTTATTATCATTCCATATATATTTTTCCTTATCTAGTTATCAAAATAAATTGTGTTTATAGTTATTAAATATCAATATTCATTATACTATTCCATTCAGTTTGTTGATTACATGGTATGCGTGTTTATTTAGTTACCATTACAGACTAACTATTCTCATTGATTCATTATTTATTACAATCAATTTTTCTCTTATGGATCTTTTGTTCTCACTATTATTATGTTTTATTCCCTAGGAATCCAGGAATATTTCCGTGAAATATGTGTACGGATTTAATGGATGGATTAGATTTATACTCTGAGATATTTATTTGTAAATACTAATTATGTTATAATCAATTTATTAATTTATAATAAAATACCTTTTAATTTATATGGTTTACCAATAATAATAAAATAATCAGCCCTTTGAGGATTCATTACTTATAATCATGACAACGTATATGGTATAAGACATTGGTTCTGGGCTATCTGGGGCTAGGTCTCTACAAAAAATTAATTCACTTAAATTCATAAAAAATAATCCAATTTATTTGAGATTTCTCTCCCATTAAAAGATGAACAAAAACAGATGTGAAAAGTGATTGTAATTTTATAATTATATTGAGAATAAAAGTTATTCCAAATAAAAGTTTTATATGGGGTCATCTATGTGACTGTTTGACTTGTGGAGTGATTAGCCAATAAAAGGTGAATGAGTTTTCAAGCCAATAATTCATGTAATTTTACACCATATTTTAAATTATATTAAAATTTTTATTAACCTATATCTATAATTTTTCAAATTTATAGTAGTTGGATTAATGGTTAGACTAATAACCATATGATTGGTATAATAATTTTATTTAAAAATATAATAATTTTGTTTCAATATCTAGATGTACTGTTTGAGGGTCCCCAAATATAGTAATGTTGGTTTTTATGAAAATTAATGGTATCCATTATCCAAACATATTTATGGGATATATCCATGGAAAACTTATAAAATATTGTTATATATTTATGGATTTACATTAAATATGTGACTAATTCTGGGGGATATTCAAACATAATAACATTTTCTGATGTTCAAAAATTATTTGATTGCCTTTTCTCATAAAATAATTAAGGGAATTAATAAATTGTGTTGGAATGTACCTTGGAAAATGGGAATTATATTGTAAATTTAAAAGAACCATGTGTCATCATTTAGAAGAAATATTTTACCATTCAAATCTGATGACATAGATTAGTTCCTAATACACTCATGTATAGACATCACATATAACTAGAGTCGATTCTCCTATTTCAATGATGTTGATGAGGAATCCATAATGGACTCATTTATAGTGGAACATTATATATTATAGGCCATAATGTATTGTAATGTTAATATACCATTGTCATATATTATAATTAATTCTTAAAATAATGGATGAATTATATTCGGAGTATATTTCCTAGTGGTAGTAACCAATGAAATAATAAAATCACATTTCTCATGTATGAAATTAAAATAGTTGGTGTCAATAATTATACTTATAATGAATGGTGATAACATTAAATTATGTGAAATACTGATGAACACTCCATCCCGGTATGGGTTTCTCAGGATAATATCTACATTAGAAAATGTACATGCATGTTCATTATTCAAATGAGTGATATGATTACATTACGGAATTGTGGGTAATTCCAAAATAAAACATTATATATAGTCATGAAAGGTACTAAAATCATCCTTTATTATATAGTTTTCACTATTGTTATACTTTATCAACAACTATGAATCAAATTTAAATTTTTGGTGGCATAACTATATTATGTAATGATAATTCCACATCATAAACAGGGGCATTATATTTTTCCTCATTGTTAATTCATACTTCTAAAAAATAAAATAATAATCAGGAATTGAATTTATTAATAGGAAAATGTTGAATAAAAAATAGAATTTTTTGAATTTGGGGTGTTTCATTAATTTTACAATTAGGCATCTAGAACACAATTAATTTTCACAACCCTAGTTTAGTAGATGTTTTATAAGGATATTTTCACATCATCTAGAAACCTAGTGTATAGTGGTGATTTTTTATTAAAGAATTCACTTTATGAAAATACATTAAATCCTATAATTTTATTTAATTATTCTATATAGAGAAAATAAAATAATTTAGTAGAATGTATACCAAATGTACAATGAATCTACTCATTATGGTTTGATTTAGGATACATTTCATTATTTCATTATGAGAATCATGTTTGAAAATATTTGGTTACACATATTTCAACAATATCTAGACTGAAATGATTAATGAAATTCAATTTTTCTTGACATTCAAATATATATCATTATTATTATGCATAGTTCAAAATAGGTAATATATAATACTCTCATTCCCTATAAAATTATTATGTGAGTGGAAAAAGAATAGTGGTATATATATCACTATTAAATATAGATTGTGTTTTATTTCTTTAATAGATGGAATAATCATCAAAGAAATAAAAAGTTATTTCATGATTATTTTAAGTGATACATGAAAATCATCTGTCAATAATTACGTTAGTCCATTTTTCAGTAATATCATGATGGAATAATATTCTGGAAAGGATTAATTTAAAGAGTAATATGTATGTGAATAATCCCTATTGTCCTTAAAACTCATTTATGTATTGAGGAGACAACATTTAAATGATAGTAAATGTTTTCTCATGATTGAATTTAGTTCGATGATGATGTACTATAAATAAGAATAAATTATCTTAGGTGAAACTGAAAAATGTATTAATATGTTTATTTTCATGATATTGAAACAAAACTGGTTGTAAATAATGTCAATATTGAAAATATGTTGAAAAATATACTAGTATTTGACCACCATATATTCCACACATCATTCAATATTTATTCACAAAATTATTATCTAAATAACATTAATTTTATGTCAATATGTGGTTCTAATGATATCAATGTGAGATGGATTTACTGATAGATATATATTCTTTTCTAGTACCAATATATTTTGGCTTCACCATCTTTATGGGCCAATTGGATTTAGTTATATAATAAATAACAATGATTGCAATTAAATTATTATTATTCATTTGTTTTATTAATATATAACTCTATAATTAGGATTGTGAGATATTCCATTCGATTATTCAATTTATGCTATATGAAATTAATTCAAAAATTTATTTTCATATTTTTCCCCTTTGAAATTTTTAATTTTATAAATCCATTTCAACTGCTAGACATCCCAAATGTTGTTTTATTTTATAATAATAATGATTTTTTTCTTCAATCTTGGTAGAATTAGTGAAAAGTGTTTTTAGATACCATATTATAATTATAGTAATCCTCTAGAAATACCTAGACATGGTTAGCTATATTGGGATAATGTCCTTGATTTTTATTTTAATTTTTCATAGACATATATAAGTGATTATTTATAAAAGATATATACAACTATAATTATATGGAATAGATGGACTGTCTAATCAATGTTGTCATATATATTCCTCTATACCATCATTTTTCTTCCAGAGGTCCTAAATATTTATAGATAACCTATTCTAAAGTATTGGAGGCGAATCTTTAAGATTATCTCATATATCATCATATATATCAATCATATGAGAAATGAGTTTTTAAGGGACATATTTAGATCTAAAAGAATGGTGAATCTCTTGATATTTAAAAAATGCATTAGGGGTACTCCTACTTTCTTCTGTTGATTTGACAGTTTATTTTTAATTAGTTATAATTTTAGGGGTCTGTTGATGTTATTTTGATAATGGGAGATAATATTTACCTAGGATGTTTTAATTTTTAAATAGATTAGGTAATTATTATATGTTATCAGGATCAACAAACCTAAACAATAAAATGGGATCTTATTAAAGAAAAACTAAATCCAAACTCATGATTATTATTTGGTTCATGCCAACATAATTATATGGGTTAGTCTAGTTAATTTAGAAACCATTATATTCCAAAACCCCATGTACAATAAAAATAAGGGATCAATTTATTTATATACATTAGATTCATAAATCTATGTATGAGGACACATATGATTCAAAAAGACCTTTATTAGAATGACATATCATAATTATTCCACTAACATATTAATTGAGAGATTTCTAATTTTATAAGGTAATTATTATATGTTAATGTAAAAAAATAATCCTATGAAAAAAATTATAATCCATATCTTTATGAAAAAAATAATTTAGAGTAATATATAAGGTGCTAAAATTTATCTTTTGTACTGATTCAGTCGAGCTTTTTACACTCATTCTTCTCATAAATAGAAACTGTGACAAAAAATGGGAAAAATGAACCTAATTCTAGCCTAATCAATATATATTATATACTATAATACGATTGATTTCTATACTATTTTATTTATTGAATCTCTGAATGTATATATTATATAGTCATCCAAATACATAAAAAGATCTATAGTTACCCTAAATATGAATATACATTTATTTCTAAGTAGAAGGGATGAAAATGAGATGTTCTATAGAATTTTTATTTATATAATATACTTTAGTGGTAATAACAATAGATTTAAAACATTTAGGGATTATCATTACCATAATAAGTAATTCTAATATATACTTTGAAAAATTTCAACTGTATAAGAAATAATTTTCAGATAGGGTTATGACCAACTACATCAAGATGGAAATTTTGTTTACCAAATGATTGTATAACCCAATGATGGGTCTCTTCTTAGTCATTTACTTAAGAGATGAAGTCACTAAACTAGGAAGGATAGGTACTTTGTTAAAATATTATGTAACTATTATATCTAATACATTTTGATGAATTTATCTGACCACTTCCATAGGCTGATTAGATAGTTTCACACTTATTATCCTTTTATCATATATAACCAGGGGTCGATGACTATGTAATTATTCTCGTTTTAATCCATGTTCCTAATAGGATTAATTATTTTTATATTAGTGTGGTTGGGCAACATATATTTTATTGAAATTTATGATTCATTGATTTTTTAAATGGATATAAAAATTGATTCCATTTTTTACATAGGCACATTTTTATTTCTACCAGTTCCCTTAATAATGAATAGGGAACTCGTCATCATAAGTATAATCACCATCATTCGAGAATGGATCCCATAAATTTTTAAAGGTAATTGAAACCTAAGTGTTATTATTAATATAATAAGGATTATATTTGTTTAGGTTGTTCCCATTTTACAATTTCTCGTGAGAGATCACATTTTATTATTTTATGTGATGGTACCCATAATATCATTGGATGGAATATTTCATTTCATATCATTTAATGGTATAAGGATCCTTTTATTTAAACTAATGGAATGAATCATGAGAGGATTATTATTATTATTGGAATTTTTTTTGTTTGACTTCATGTACTATATATTTTTATTGATGTTTATTCCATTTTATAATAGATTTCAATTTAGAAGACTATGGTGTTGATATTTTTTGTCCCACTATGCCATAAGACACTGTCAATTAACTGGATTATTTAACCACCCTCTAATGAATAAATTGGATTTAATTTTTTTCTTATAGTTATCCCTTCAATACAATTCTATGCACTATTATATCATACATATTTCCACTCATGTTCTCTTATTGAACATTAGTATAAAATCATTCAATATGTTCTGGTATAATTCCTAGTTTTACCTGTCCAAAATTAACAATATTCTTGTGGTTGTATTTAAAAAAAACATTAACTCCTGGATGGTGTGCCCCATTGTTTTTCTAAAGTATTAATAATTTGGTTAACCACTGAGGCATTCATAACAAGTCCTTCTAGGTTCTAGGAACCTTAACAAATTATTCTACATTTTTTATAATAAATAATTAACTAAATTTTTATTCTTATAATTAATAGATTTTATTATTATATTAATTGTATAGAAAATTAATTGGATTCTTTGTACCATCATGATGTGGATATTTTTGATGTTCTTACTATTAAAAAATAGGTTGTATGAAATACATTTTTGGATAAGTAGATGAAGTTGATATAGGAGCTATCCGGAGTGTTACAATTGTGTTTTTCACATTTCATATTTTCATCTTTTGATATTATGTTTTTTTTAAATATATGGATGTGTTTCTCTAAAATTAATCATATATTATTTTTGAGTAATATAATTTTTAGCAATCCTTCGTGGATAATTGATCAGGTTGACGGGGTTTGAAACTCATCAGAGAGGTTTTTTTATAGATCTCTATCCAAAATTATTTAGGAATATGTGGTTTAATGAAATATGATCAACCCTTATACCAACTAATAAATTTTGATACTCTTTCAATATTATACTATTTTTAGTTTTAGTGGTCTGGGATTATTTCCTTTAACAATGTATGGATGAATTAATTAACAATTTTCTATTAGAGGTTTTCCCATCCTTTTATAAACATTGATGCAAAAATGTAATACCATATAAAGGTTGTATCTTATAGGTAATGTAATATTCCAATTAGTATGTATGCTTCCTATTATCATAGTCCCCCTTATGGGATCACATCAAGATACAAAATTAATAAACTTTTTCTTTGGATGCACTAATCTATTCATTGTTGGATACACTAGTATCATAATATTTGGTAGTAGAAGAGATATATCCTCCCAATCGTGGTGAGGTTTTTTTTCTACAATTTTTCATTATATCGTTTCATTAAATTTATAATGAATGGGTGTTAATTAGCTGTTTCAATTAGTTATCATGGCATATTTTCATGGGTAGGTACATGATAAAGGAAAGATATAGGTGGGTCTTAACATTGCTTGTATGAATTTATTTATATATTTCAATCTATATCGGAATACCCGAGCTAGTTTTCAATATATATATATATATATATATATAACCATACACATTGATAACAATACTACCTCGATGAAAACAATCTACCATTGGGTCCAATTTAATTGATTTTCATGATCATTGATCAGATGTCTTGGCTCCACTATTGTTAAGATAAAAAAATATTCCTTTTGAGGGAGATTCTTCCTAATATATTGTTAGTTCTTGATTTGAATAACATACCCAATGGGGATGTATCCTCTATGTTGTATAAAATTTATTTTTATCAACTATTTGATAAATACCCTATAGTAATATAATTATTTTTTAACTATATGAGGTTTGATTTATTAATGTATCTGGTGGTACATAGCCACATATTCCATTTTCATAGTTCCAATATAGTAAAATAGGTGGAAACTGGTTAGTTTGGTAAGATCTAAATTTTTTTTCCGTCACATTATTTCTTGTATGCACAAATTTCTTATTCTTTTTAGTGTAGACTATGTTCCAACGAGAATCATCCAACTCTTATTCTTCTAAGAAATCATCCTGTTTGTTATAATATGTGGGAAAAGTGATAATGAAAATTTTAAAAATATATTATATTATATGTATCATTTAAACACTAGTATCATAGGATTATTTTTTACCTATTGTTAATTTTTCGAGTGGAAATTCATGTTTAGTAAGATTGGTTTCCCCCAAGATGGGTATATTTGGAATGCGACCAACAAAATGCTCCATCATTCTTTTCAATGATTCTATTAAGGTTATATTATATAGATAAACATAAAAGGAGTATCCATAACAAATTATTTTATATGTTTTATATGAAAACACGGGGATTAATAATAGAATCATTATAGAAAAAATTTTGAGGTACATCCCATAATAATGAAAAACTGACCATCCCTAGGGAGGAGTTTGTGGTAAAAATTCATCCATCCTTGGGGGATGGGGATAGTAAAATAATATATAGAAATTATTTTTGGCAATACATTATGAACATGAAGAAAATGAATCTTCTAAAAATGACCCAATCAATAAATAATATGGTTTCCTCATATTTGTTCCACAGTTTCATTCTCTGATTAAGGGTTGAGCATAAAGATGATTGTCCAAGTACGATCTAAGTGCAAGGATGTTTCTAAATGTATGTTTCGTACAACAAAGGGTAATTTTTCCTCTTTTTATCTATCTATAATTAATTTAGAATTCTTATCAATCATTTCAGAGGCCTGATGAATTAATTTTTTGTGGATTTTTTCATCAAATTTGGGGGTTATTACATTTATTCCTGGCTGATTGATCATGATCATATCGACTATAGTGTGAATAGGTTGATTCAAATTTCCATCTCTTTTTGATGATATATTATTATTCCCCTATTGTGGGTCCTTGTTAGTTGAATAAAAAAGTGAATTATATAATCAATTTTCACCCCCCCCCCCTTGATGCAACATCAGATGGAGAAATACTGATAAACAGACATAAGATTCCCAATGAATCAAGGCATGCATACTGAATACATTTGTTACAAATTTTCCATTTTTTATCATATAATTGAAGGGGAATCCATTTAAATATCATTAAAAAATAGTTCTATTATGTTGATGTTATTATTATATAATTTATATGGTGAATTTGTTTCTTTTAAATAATGAAGATACATTAAATTTTGTAGATTAATTTTATTTATGAATTTGTCTACATAGGATTTTTTAATATCATACTAAGGAGTATCTAGGGGCCAAAACATGACATGTATATTTCCATTGGTTAGTTGTTTCACCATAATAAAATTATTCTTTTATTATTATAAAAGTTATTCCATTACATTCTATGTCCAAAGTATTCCTTCACTAGATTCCTTATAGTATGTGGTAGATATTGCATCAGTATAGAAAATTATAATTTCTGTTACATTTTTCTAATAGTGGATAAAGTAATGAACAGTTAATTAAGAAATAAAATTTATTATAATTAATATCAAATTAAAATTAGAAGAAATAAATATATGAGTGAATCAATTTCTCAACTATCTCAAAAAATGTGGATTTTATATAGATTGTTCGACAAGGGGTTGAACTTATTTCAGAAATGAAATACCAATTTATTGTGGAAATTCTTATGAATCTCCATCATAGTAAGGATGACCTTAATGGGTGGAAGAATATCCATTTGGGGGGGGGTCCTAAATCATATTCCATAGGGAGGACCTTCAATGTTTAAAATGTAAAGGGGAAGGCCATCATACCATTTGATATTATTACAATGATGATTTATTCCTTGTTACTTACCCTGAAAAGAGTTTACATCATCAATATTAGTAAGAAAGCATAGAAGGAAATAATTGTAAATTATCGTAGGAGGCCTATAGAGTCACACATTTTCATAGCTGCATGGGAAAAATTTTCTATTGAAACTGATACATCCATTATTTGGGAATATGTCACCGGAATCATAGGAATAATTGATAAATTTTGTAGGGCCTCATTAACAATATTTATTAAAAGTGAAGGAATGTGTTCCTTCTTTTTGATTTCAGATCTCCATCAATTAGACACCTTTTTTATATATACCTATTACCATGTAGTTCTTAAAATATATACCCAATACTTGGTAGTACTTGAAACATATACCCACTAATAGTTATTCCTTGAAATATTTACCCACTACTAGGTATGAGAGTATGTCATCATCTATCTAGGGTGAGAGTGTGAATATATATCAAATACTACATATTCCGTGAAATATGTTGATAAAATTCTCCGGGGGGGGGGGGTATTGGACAACCTCATGATAGATGATGCCATGTTATGTTGAGTATTTTGTAGAATTTATACAAGGATTTATTTATCTACCTCTACATTCAAAATAATTTGATGATGAGGTCATGTAACTAGAATCATAATTATTTATGTAAATACCTGGACCTTTCAAGGAAATTTTTTTCTTAATTTTCTTTGGAATTTTAAAAGATCGCAGTTTCTGACGGCGCCTGATTCCGAGGGCCGGTGTGCCCGAAATCAATTTCTGATGTTTTGCTCGGGTACGTTCAGTTAACGAACGAGCGGGATTTTCTAACTTTTGAACCGGTGCCCAGAATCGAATTCCGAGGGCACCGATGGAACCGCAACTCCGGTAATTGCTTAGGAACTCCTGTTCCGGAGTTGCATTTACACGAGTGTTGATAATAAAAAATGTGGAAGTTTATTTTATAATTAAACTATAATTTTTATTATTTTACTCTAAGTGTTAGTTCATGATGGAAGTTGGGTAACCACCCAACCTCCCTTGTGCGGTTATGAAGGTGGTGGGGCCCACACAAACCCCACCCCTTCATATCCTCTAAAACACCCCTCAACTCCCACTTTAATTTTTGTTAACATAAGTTATAACTCATGACTTTAATATAAATGTTTAATGAGGTGAGTTGTGTGTGGTTTTTGAATTTCAAACTCTTGAAATTCAAAATATTTGTTGTGTTAATAAAATAAGAAAGGGTCTTATTTTATTTTTGTTAGAGTTTTGTCACCTTGAGAGGATTTGGGGAAGCGGTCTTCTTCTTCTTCAACCTCGACGAAGAACGCGAAGAGCACCGTTCTTCAACGAAGAACTTCTCCGCCGAAGAACACGCTTCTTCGGAGACGCCGTATCCGCGACGTGACGTTCTTCATCCGTGTCGTCTCTTCCACGAGGGTTTTCCGCGACGAAATCGTCGTCAACGACTTCGAATCCTCACTTCATGACGTTGACGTTCTCCCGCGATGCCCGACCTCCGCGACGCTCGTCTTCTGCAACTCGTTTGACGTGCACCGTATCTGAACCGAGGTAGGGGATTATAGTATTTAATTATTTCCGTTCATGATTCTAGTTTATCGATTATCATGGATTTTCGACTAGATGTTATCATTAACGAGAGGGGGGCCGGACCGCACAAACACGGCCGAACCCCCTCCTATGTTAATGTTTGATTCATTGTGGATGGAACAGAATGGCGTGGTGTCGTCGTACCACGCGGGAATCAGACGGCAAATAATACGTGACGCCGTCACGCCGCGCCATGAAAATATGTTTAATAATGCGACGCCATCGCTCCGCGTCGAATAAAACCAAAGAAACGTGGTCAGAGTCGGGCCGCGGCGAAGGGGCACGACGCCGACGGGTTGCGCTGGAAAACTGAAGAGACGACTCTAATCTTTTTGACGTGCGGATTGACGGGCGATGAAGAAGCAGGCCGTTTTGGCGTTTGAATCCCTTCGAATTGAAAGTGGGTTCCCGGGGGGACCATAGGCGAAGACGGTAGGAGAAACGGACCACCGGAGCGCGTCCGGTGGTCCGCGGAAGGCGGCGGCGGCGCGCCGCCGGAAGTTGCCGGCGACAGTTGCCGCCGGTGTCAATCTGCGGCGAAGGGGGGGGGGCACCCCCGCCGCTCTGCGGCGACCGCTCGCCCGCAGCCGGCTGGTCGGGCCAGGCCGGTCCCAGCCGGGTCGGACCCGGGTCGGGTCGGGCCAGGCCGGTCCCAGCCGGGTGGGACCCTGGTCGGGTCGACACGGTTCGGGCCGACCCAGGGGGGTCGGGCCAGGTCGGTCCGGGCCCAGACGAACTGTTTTCGGACCATTTTCGGTCAAATTCCAATATCATGAGTTGTAGACCTTCGATTGACATGTCGTTAGTGGAAACGCGATCCTTGGATCGAGACGGTCGTTTCGATATATTACACTCAAGGTTTCAGAGAACTTTGGGTTCAGCCGGGTTGGTTCGTACACGAAACCAACCGGGCCCTCGGAGCGGAAAGGCTCGTAACATGAGTTCCGGACGTCCGAATGATGTGTCGTCGACTTTATTAGATTCCTCTAAGTGAGACGGATCTTTTGTCTTACTGCGCTCGAGGTTTGGATGCCGTCGGAGTGCGGTTGGGTTGGTTCTCTCACGAAACCAACCGGGCCCCTGGAATGAAAAAGCCAATAACTCACAGACCGGGCGTCCAATTGACGCACTGTCTATCACGTTGAATTTATTTTGATGAGATGGAACTTTTGACATACTTCGCCCGAGTTTTGGATGCAGTTGGATAGTGGTCGGGTTGGATTGCACCTGAAATCCAACCGGGCCCCTAGAACGGAAAGTCTGATATCTTTCAGACCAGACGTCCGTTTGACGAACCATCAGTGGCATTGGTGATCACGTTGATAAACGGTCCCTTTGAGTATACCATACGAGTGTTCGGGGTATAGTTGAGTTACGGTAGGATTGGTTCACACACGAAACCAACCGGACCCCGGGGACGAAAAGGCTAGTAACTCACAAACCGGGCGTCCGATTGACGTGCCGTCTGTTGCGTTGAGACCCCTATGACGATGTGGGCCTTTGAGATACTTATTAATGGGACTTTGAGATACATGGAGTATCGACCAGTAGCTCGTGGAGCGGACCCTCCCGGAGATGAGCGTACGGAGTACGGAGACCTTGTAGCCGGCTGAGACCAGACGACTGCTTGACCGACTCGACTTGGAGTGAGTCGACTAGCCCAGTGGACAGAGCGCCCGGTATTTGGCGACAGACCCACGGTGGATTGAGCACCCGGTAGTTTGCTGCAGACCCATGGAAATCGATAGGATGAGTACCTCTATATGCTATTAGGGGGAGCGCCTGGTATTTGGCGACTGACCCACAGCGGACGGAGCGCCCGATAGTTGGCCGCAAACCCGCAGTACTCGACAGGAGGAGTACCTCAGCAGTCTTCGGTTAGTGAGTAGTACCTCGGAGTCGTGATAGGACCACTGTACACTCCAGAGACAGGGCTCTTCAGCAGTTACGGTTTCGATAATGAAAATCCTGGTTTGAGCTGAGACATTTGACCTTTGTGTTTACCTCATGATTGAGATGGGTCACTTATTAACATAGGTATATGTATGGGCATATACCTGGGTAGTGGTTATCCGTTGATTTCATGATCCTTGTGTTTCCTCATGATTGAGATTGGTTACTTGATAACTTAGGTATATGTATGGGCATATACCTAAGTAGAGGTTAACTGTTTAGATCTTCTATGTGGTTATCCTTGTGGATTTTTGTGAGACCTTGAGGTTCTCGGGGTCCCTACTGAGTATCGTTATACTCATCCCTGCACGGGCTATGCCCGCACCTCGTTGTGTTGGTTGCAGACGACAGGCAGTGCTGACAGAGGCCGAGTGTTCGAGGAATGGACGGTACCCGGAGGTGGACTGCACGACGAGTCAGTACCCAGAGGTGGACTACATGACGAGTCAGTATCCGGAGGAGGTTGACGGGTGAGAGAGTTGAGGAGGTTATTTTTACCTACCCTTCAGGTAGGTTCCGTGGAGGACGATCCAGGAGCTGCGCTATCTGTACCTACCCTTCAGGTAGGATCCGAGGGGGACGACCCAGGAGCTACTTCCTTCTTCCAGTTGTTTGTCTTTTTCTGTTGTACTTTCGTTCAGTTGTAGCTGCACTTTCAGTTGGGTTTGTATTCAGGCCCATTTACATTTCAGCACTTTCTTTTGTACTTAGTGTTTTGCTTCCTCTTGTACTCTGTGGTGTTTTGTTTACTTTTATAAAGGAAATGCCTTCCCAGTTATTGGGATTTTCACCTTTGGTGCTAGTCGCCAGCCCCTTGCCTATGGAAGGCGGGCTTGGGGTAGTCACGGCATGGGCCCCGAGGACGGGTCGTGAAACATTGGTATCAATGGAGTCGGTTCTAACGCAGAACATATAACTCTGATGTTTTCTTTCTGTGAAGCAATAGTGTTAAGGGTACCGAGTGTGGTCTTTAGTTCAGGGAGTCCAGTGTTGGTATGGGCGGCCGACGTATCCATACAGTAGGACCCTGACAACTGATTTCTGACTTTGTGCACGAAAACACTGATTGTGTGTGTGTTTCCAGAAGTTTTATTTGAATATCAGCTCAAACCAGGTCAGCTCACCAGGTATAAATCATTTGACCATGTCATGTTGTTCCTTTCAGGATGCATCCCCGTGGACGACCAGCTAGAGCCCCGAGAGTGGTTTGTACTGGCAGCCCGCTGAGCGACGTGGCCTCAGTACAGGGCCCTTTTCCAATTGAGGCACCAGCGGAGGCACCAGCGTTACGACTAACAGTTGGGACACCGATGCCACCAGCCCCAGCAGTAGAGGGTGCACGTCGCTTGACCGCACTGCACGAGTTCCAGTGCCAGAGGCCACCTAGGTTCCAGGGAGGGACGGACCCGCGGGCGGCTGGGGATTGGCTAGAGGCTATGGCGAGAGTCATCAGGCTAGTGGGTACGCGGACAGACTTCATGGTGATCCTTGCTGCCATCCTTCTTCAAGCAGCAACAGGAAGATGGTGGAGCCTGATGCTCCAGATTCATGACGAGGTGACACTTCTTTGGGCATACTTCGAGAGCTTGTTCCAGGTAGAGTTTGTATCAGCTACCATTCGAGCGGTGTGTATACAGGAGATACTTCAACTGCGGCAGGGCAGCATGATAGTGGCATAGTATTCAGCGAGGTTCACAGACCACTCGCGCTACTCCACAGATATGGTACGAGACCCGTTCTTCAGGGCCCGAACCTTCGAGCAGGGGCTTATGTGAGATATTATAGCTTCTGTTGTTTCTCACAGCATTCTGACGCAGACAGGGGTGTTGGAGAAAGCCATCTTAGTGGAGAGTTTCCTTGATGAGCATTCTCCAGCAGCACGACCCACCACTAGCCGACTTATGGCAGAGTCTTCTACAGCAGACAGTAGACATATGACGCAGAGGTCCAAGAGGACCAGACATACCGGTGGCCGACTACACGACTCAGGTTCAGTTGTGCGGGGGAACCTGGGTGGAGTCAGAGCCAGTCGTGCCGAGAGTGGACAGTGTTACTCCTACTGCGGGATTGGTCACATGGCACGTGACTGTCAGACCCGCCATTCAGATGACCAACAGTTAAATGAAGAACCTCCCAGCCAGAGGCAGAGGTTCGATCAGGGAAGACAGCAAGGAGTAGTCAGCCATGGAAGAGGAGCTGGTCGTGCAGCTGGAGGTGGAAAATGCTTCAGGGTGTTGCCACCCCCACCACTAGGAGGCCCACCCCAACCGCAGGGGACAGGAGGACATGGGATAGCTCAACATCAGTCAGCTGAGGCCTATGGTCATGGAGCTCCGGAAGTAGATGGACAGGAGAGGGACTAGCTCCAGACCTGGAGTCTATGGATCCTGTTGCTTCTAGTTTTGTTGATGTTTGTTTGTAGTTACTTCGTGCCTTTATACTATGAGCTGCATTAATAAAAAGACACATATCCTTATGATGTTTGCTTTCCTATCCTTTCTTTTGGTTGATACTGAGTGGTCCCGGTTAAGACTGTTGACATGACCCTCACTTTCGAGATTTCTACTGGAGGAGACCTAGTGACCTCACACTGATGCCGACATTGTGACTCGACCCTTGGAGGCGAGAGTGAGAGTTGGATCTCATGGTAGTTACGTCGAGGCCTTACGACGTCATCCATGTCATGAATGCATCATTCATGTTAGGATTGACTATAGTAGGCAATGAATGCGGTTCCTCCAGGGGATGATATCAGATTTCTCTTATCGGAAAAGATGAAATCATAGAAGCTCTTGTGAGACTAGAGAAGGTCCAAGTCATCCAAGAGTGGATGAGGACAACACAGAGCCGACAAAAGCCTTATGCTGATACATCCTAGAGGCCTTTAGAGTTGGGGGATGACGATCACGTCCATATACAGGTCTCACCTCGACGAGGTTTAGAGAGATGAGGCTAGGGAGGCAAGTTATCTCCGAGGTTCAACGGACCTTTCTAGGTGATAAGCTGGGTAGGGGAAGTGGTTTACCGCTTGACACATTCACCACTGTTGCACCAGGTGCACGACGACTTCCACGTATCTCAACTGAGGAGATACGTGCTTGTCACTTCACATATCATCGTCCTTGAGGATCTGGACGATGGAGATGGGGTGTCTTTCACGGAGGTTCCAGTGGGGATCGAGGATCGATAGAAGCAGATCCTACGAGGACGATCGATTCCTCGGGTTCACTTCCTATGGCAGTACGAGAACCTCCAGGTGAGCACATGGGAGCAGAAGGCTCAGATGCGTGCTATGTACCGCTTTTGTGACCTTAGTTTGTGTTGAAGCTTTACGGGTATGTAAAGCCCTGAGGTTGGAGTAATGTAAAGACCCGGAAATTTCAAGAACATTTTTTTCATATTTTTCTTTGTAATTTTACAAGAACGTAGTTTCTAACGGCACCGGATTCCGAGGCCCGGTGTGCCCAGAATCAATTTCCGAAGTTTGGCTCAAGTACGTTCAGTGAACGAATGTACGAGATTTTATAACTTTTGAACCGGTGCCCAGAATCAAATTCCGAGGGCACTGATGGAACCGCAGCGCCGGTAATTTCTTAGGAACTCCTGTTCTGGAGTTGCATTTACACGAGTGTTGATAATAAAGATTGTGGAAGTTTATTTTATAATTACACTAATTTTTTTTTATTTTATTCTAAGTGTTAGTTCTTGATGGATGTTGGGTAACCACCCAACCTCCCTTGGGAGGTTATGAGGGTGGTGGGGCCCACACGAACCCCACCCCTTCATATCCTCTAATTCCCCCCTCAACTCCCACTTTAATAGTTGTTAACTTAAGTTATAACTCATGAAATTAATGTAAAAGATTAATAAGGTGAGTTGTGTGTGGTTTTTGAATTTCAAACTCTTGAAATTCAAAAGTGTTGTTGTGTTAATAAAATAAGAAAGGGTCTTATTTTATTTTATTTTAGAGTTTTGTCACCTTGAGAGGATTTGGGGAAGCGGTCTTCTTCTTCTTCAACCTCGACGAAGAACGCGAAGAACACCGTTCTTCAACGAAGAACTTCTCTGCCGAAGAACACGGTTCTTCCGCGATGCCGTATCCACGGCGCGATTTTCTTCTTCTACGTCGTCTCTTCCACGACGGTTTTCTGCGACGAAATCGTCGTCAACGACTTCGAATCCTCACTTTGCGACGTCGACGTTCTCCCATGAAGCCCGACCTCCGTGACGCTCATCTTCCGCAACTCGATTGATGTGCACAGTATCTGAACCGAGGTAGGGGATTATTTTATTTAATTATTTCCGTTCATGATTATAGTTTATCGATTATCGTGGATTTTCGACTAGATGTTATCATTAACGAGAGGGGGGCCGGACCGCACAAACACGGCTGAACCCCCTCATATGTTCATGTTTGATTCATTGAGGATGGAACAGAATGGCGTGGTGTCGTCACACCACACGGTAATCACGCGGCAAGTATTACGCGACGTCGTCGCGCCGCGCCGTGGAAATAAGTTTAAGAATGCGACGCCGTCGCGCTGCGTCGAAGAAAACCAAAGAACCGCGGTCGGAGTCAGGCCATGACGAAGGGGCGCGCCGCCATCGGGTCGTGCTGGAGAACTGCAAAGACGACGCTAATCGTTTTGACGTGCGGATTGACACGCAACGACGAAGCAGGCCGTTTTTGCATTTGAATCCCTTCGCAGTGAAGGTGGGGTCCTGGGGGGAAGCAGGAGAAACGGACCACCGGAGCGCGTCCGGTGGTCCGCGGAAGGCGGCGGCGGCGCGCCACCGGAAGTTGCTGGCGGCGGTTACCGCCGGTGTCAATCAGCGGTGAAGGGGGGGGGGGTGTGGGTGCACCCTCGCCGCTCCGCGGCGACGGCTCGGCCACGGCTGGCCGGTCGGGCCCAGCCAGGTCTGACTCGGGTCGGGTCGCCCGGTTCGGGCCGACCCAGGGGGGGTCGGGCCGGGTCAGTCCGCGCCCAGACCCCCCGTTTTCGGACCATTTTCTGTCAAATGCCCATATCTTGAGCTTTAGACCTCCGAGTGACGTTCCGTCAGTGGAAACACGATCCTTGGATCGAGACGGTCATTTCGGTATATTACACTCAAGGTTTCGGAGAACATTGGGTTAGGCCGGGTTGGTTCGTACACGAAACCAACCGGGCCCTCGGAGCAGAAACGCTCGTAACATGAGTTCCGGACGTCCGAATGACGTGCCATCGACTTTATTGGATTCCTCTAGCTGAGATGGATCTTTTGGCTTACTCCGCTCAGGGTTTGAATGCTGTCAGAATGCGGTCGGGTTGGTTCGATCACGTAACCAACCGGGCCCCTGGAACGAAAAAGCCAATAACTCACAGACCGGGTGTCCGATTGACCCACCGTCTGTCTCGTTGAATTCCTCTTGATGAGCCGGAACTTTTGACATACTTCGCCCGAGTTTTGGATGCATTTGGATAGTGGCCGGGATGGATTGCACCCGAAATCCAACCGAGCCCCCGGAACGGAAAGGCTGATATCTTTCAGACCAAACGTCCGTTTGACGAACCGTCAGCGGCGTTGGTGATCACGTTGAGAAATGGTCCCTTTAAGTATACCCTATGAGTGTTCGGTGTATAGTTGAGTTACGACCGGATTGGTTCGCACACGAAACCAACCGGGCCCCGGCGACGAAAAGGCTAGTAACTCACAGACCGGGCGTCCGATTGACGCGCCGTCTGTTGCGTTGAGACCCCTATGACGAGGTGGTCCTTTGAGATAATTCTTAGTGGGACTTTGATATACTTGGAGTATCGAATAGTAGCTCATGGATCGAACCCTCCCAGAGACGAGCGTACGGAGTACGGAGACCGTGTAGCCGGCTGAGACCTGATGACTGCTTGACCGACTCAACTTGGAGTGAGTCGACTAGCCTAGTGGACGGAGCGCCCGGTATTTGGCGACATACCCACGACGGACGGAGCGCCCGGTAGTTGGCCGCAGACCAGCGGTACTCGACAGGAGGAGTACCTCTGTAGGCTATTAGGGGGAGCGCCAGGTATTTGGCGACGGACCCATAGCGGACGGAGAGCCCGGTAGTTGTCCGCAAACCCACAGTACTTGACAGGAGGAGTACCTCAGTAGTCTTCGGTTAGTGATCAGTACCTCGGAGTCGTGAGAGGACCACTGTACACTCCAGAGACGGGGCACTTCAGTAGTTACGGTTTCGATAATGATAATCCTGGTTTGAGATAAGACTTTTGACCTTTTTGTTTACCTCATGAATGAGATGGGTCACTTATTAACTTACATATATGTATGGGAATATACCTGTGTAGTGGTTATCCATTGATTTCATGATCCTTGTGTTTCCTCATGATTGAGATGGGTTACTTGATAACTTAGGTATATGTATGGGCATATACCTAAGTAGAGGTTATCTGTTGAGATCTTCTATGTGGTTATCCTTGTGAATTTTAGTGAGACCTTGAGGGTCTCAGGGTCCCTACTGAGTATCGTTATACTCACCCCTGCACGGGCTATGCCCACACCTCGTTGTGTTGGTTACAGACGACGGGAAGTGCTGACAGAGGTCGGGTTTTCGAGGACTAGACGGTACCCGGAGGTGGACTGCACGACGATTCAGTACCCGGAGGTGGACTACACGACGAGTCAGTATCCGGAGGAGGTTGACGGGTGAGAGAGTTGAGGAGGCTATCTGTACCTACACTTCAGGTAGGATCCGTGGCGGACGATCCAGGAGATGCGCTATCTGTACTTACCCTTCATGTAGGATGTGAGGGGGATGACCCAGGAGCTGCTTCCTTCTTCCAGTTGTTTGTCTTTTTCTGTTGTAAATTCGTTCAGTTGTAGCTGCACTTTCAGTTGGGTTTGTATTCTGGCCCATTTACATTTCAGCACTTTCTTTAGTACTTAGTGTTTTGCTTCCTCTTGTACTTTGTGGTGTTTTGTTTACTTTTATAAAGGCAATTCCTTCCCAGTTATCGGGGTTTTCGCCTTTGGTGCTAGTCGCCAGCCCCTGGCCTATGGAAGGTGGGATTGGGGTAGTCACGGCACGGGCCCCGAGGACGGGTCGTGACAATTTATCAGTCATATGTTGTGGTAAGAATGTGTATACTACATAGCTATCATAAATACTATGATATACTTGCAAGAATCATGTGTTTGAATGAGAATTTTGGCTTTCCCCATTTTCAATATTAGTATTAAAAAAAATTTATGGTTGTCGCCAAAACGTTTTGGATGGACTTCTAGGTTTGAGAAGGGATCTGTTCTTGAACATAGTTTAAATCCATAGAATTTCAATATTATTCTTTTCTAGATGTGTTCATGTCGGTGTGATCACAATTATTAATGTTTCACCCACTTGAGAGTATATCATGGGATCTCTCATGAAGGTGACCTATGAAAGGGACCACATTGTGTCTCCATTAGTGGGATGGGGGAATACTTCTTAATGGAATCAACGAGAGTGAATATTACCATGGTTTTCTTGGGATGACACCAATGTCGAGGTGAGGAAACTATTGACCTCCATGTCTACCTCTATTATGAAAGTAATATATCTTGTTCTGGGTTCTAAATATAGTCTCTTGATGTAGTTTTAAATTTAAATGGGTACTGTTTATATTCTCACCACCCCTCAATGTAACGAATATGGTTGGTGAAGATTCATGTAACTATGGGATTTAGACACGAACACCAATATCATGAGAGTACCATTATGTTGGTACTTATTAATTAATGTATATAATACCTACTGTTTTAAGAATTTTGTGAGAATTTTTTTTCTCTAGATTCATGTGGAAGTAATTGATTTGATGGATGATGTGATAGTATATCATGATTGGTAGGATAATGTTCATATCGAAAGGATTTATGATGAATACGAATGAAATAGAATAATAAAAAATGGATCCCATAAATGTAGCATCATATTTAATCAATGGAACAAATTAATTTTTTTTCCAAAGGATCCTCATTGGTCATATTTTCATTTATCTAGAAAAATACATTATCCCAAGGAAACATTGTTATTTTGGATAATGAATGAATCAAATTGGGTTCATTATTTTTGTTAATGCGAGGGAGGAAAAAATATTCCAAAACCTTTTATGGTTGAATAAAGATGGTTCTTGAATGAATAATGTTGTGTCCACCATTTTTTCACTACTAGATAATTGCATGCATTTATTCACCTGAGGGAAATTACATACACTATCTGGATGGTATCTTACATGGTTTAGTAATAAAAATGGAATCAAAACATTTTTAACATACATTTAATGAACAAGATATATTGATTCCAAATTATGTTATCTGATTATATTAATTATTAATCGCACATAGGGTACAAAATGTTTTATAGGATGGGAGCTTAGGATCATCACTCCTAATTGAGGGAATTATTACCCAGTACAGGATAGTCCTAAATATTCATTAAATGTTCATAAATCCTTCCTAATACATAAAATGTGTTATTTTCCCTTATATTTTCAATAAATTAATATCCTATATATATGGTATCATTTATAATTATCAGTTGTTCTCTATAAACATATCGATCTATATGTATCAGTGGTTCTGCATAAATGTTACCAACTATATATATATATATATGTGGTTATCTTTCATTTTCACAATATATATATGTAGAAATGTTTCTAAACAACTTTACTTTATTTTCATGTGATTTATGAGTTTAAATAAAATTATTTTAAATACTTTCCATTAGAAAATTTTGAATTTATCATTTTATAGGGGGGAAATTATTATTATTTCATTATGATTATTCCCTTTATGTATTTCACTTCTAATCCTAATGGGAGGAATGTGAAAGGACATAGTTATGTTATACATAACAAGACATGTTATTCCTTTTATGTTTATGTGAAAAGGACAAAAACATTCAATTTAAATTAATATGGGATAGAGATATATTAAAACACTTCTCTAAAAACACTAGTTTGGGACATAGGCATGATTATCCCATTATATTTTAAAATACACAAGATTAATGTAGTTATCCATGTGGGGGATTTATCATTAAGAATACAAACCAATACAAATAATGAAGATGGGTTGTAGATGTTTGGTTTTAACATTATGAAGGAATCTTATGTATCCCATCTCGATGGGAATCAAAGAACATGTAGTTTGTTTATGGTTAGGGATTACATAAAATAGGATACCCATTGTGTTTTTCTAATTTTAGAGATATTATTGAAATGAGTACCTAATATGACCAAATTCATGCTTCGTGTGAAAAAAAACATACGCCAAAAGATCTACAATATATTATTCCTTATTAGAAATAGTTTATACTGTTTAACTATAAGCCCATAACAAAACATGATTCCTTAAAAATTAGTGGGAGATAAATGGGATATGATAGGTATTTGGGAAATTAAATCCATAATGAAATTATTGGGGGTTACTCTAGTATGTATTCCCATTTTAATATTATCATCATATATTATTGGATAAGGTAAATGTTTAAAAAGGATTTCTAGAAAAAAATGACGAGAGATTAATCCAAGATGGATTCCCACTCTTGTCTTCTTGTCTACTTATAAAAAATTTATTGGGGTTAAATATACATTAAGAGGAATAAAATAAATTAATAATACCTAGTTCATTTCATTATTCAAGTAACATATAATAGATACTTTCTTCTTACTAAACTAGTAAGGGTCTCACAACTTCATTAAACAATACTATCCTCATTACTGAGGGAATTAAAAATTTATAACATCATTTGGAAACTAATTAGTAGGGAAGTACAGTGGTGGATTCAATTACCAATGGAATGAATAATTTAAATTGGTTCATTGTTATGTTAGTTATACCGCATATATATATTTTTCATTGTAGGGGCAATATATAAGTTATGAAATTCTAAAATGGTTGAACAATGTAAATAAGGATGGATTTTTTTGGGAAGTAGAATCTCTGGGTATTGACGAAATATGGTGGGATGACCTAGGTGATGATTTACCTAGTTGGGAAACCATGGTGTGTTGGAGAATAATGTGGCATTTATTAAAATGTTAGATACTATGGATGGAATCGCAAAGACCCAGACATTTAAAAATAATATTTTTTTTCAAAATAAATTTTTATTATATATTATATTTTTTAAAAAAACTAAAGAATTAATTGATTTTTTTATCTCATAAAAAATTATCTTTATAGTAGTATGCTACGAAAACATTTAAAATTCCAAAAAATTACAACTGGAAAATAAATATAAAACTGAATACCCAAAACTAGTACATATAGATGAACCATGTTTTCTAGAATCATATCCCCTAGGGAAAATGTTTTAGAAATTAAATGAACAATATTAGTAGAATATTAAATATCATATGAAATTAAAATACAACATTTGGGTGATATTTTAGGTTATTTAAATTAAATAATGAGGTGGTATTTATAGGGTGTAAAATGAAATGTGGCCATTATGATACGACCTCTATTTTACCATTGTTCAATATAAAAGTTGTATACTATACAAATGGTTGAAAATTTTACCATTATATTTAGTGATTATATGCTGTAATGACATTGGTTAATTTGTAACGATAGGTTAATCAGTGAAGTCAACCCATAGATTCATGTCTTTTAAAGGCCATTTTTTCGATCTTCGGAAGGGGGTGGCATCGTAAGGGTTTTCTCATAGAAAAGAACAAGTTGATATTCAAAAAGAAATTACTAAACCAAGTCGCCTATGGTAGAATTTCATGTTAGTAGAGATTTCCACTTGGTCAATTTTCACCAATCCACCCCCAGAAACTTCAACCATCACACACCTCACCCATATAGAATATGTGATAGTAACAATGTGTTAAATTTCTAGTCTTTATATTCATTATTTCTTTTTTATATTCTATAAATAACATTTATATTATTTAAAATACACATTAATATTAGTTTTTATTAACAAAATATATTTTTAATTGAGATTAATTTGATAAATTTATTTTTAGCAGGAAAACAAAACAAAATTGTATTTTTCTAAAAATTATATACAACTTTATAATAGACTCATGTATTTTTAATAATATATGTTTTAAAAATTTCTATTTTAAAATAATCTCACTTAAATATAAATGGTAGAATAATTTTTTCATTCCGTAAGAATGTTATTATAATTGTCATAAATTAGACTATGGCTTAAAAACAAGAATTTTTTTAAAAAAATTTGTTTTATATTAATACTTTAATAATATTATATGTAGTGAATTTTTCAAAAAATAATAATAATATATTTTAATTATTCATGTTCAAATTGGGATATAAATAATTTATTATAATTTGGAAAAATGATTTATTTTTTTAATAGAAAATAATACAGTTTTGGGTATTCAGTATATTTTATAACATAATATTGATTATATAATGATGTAATAAATAACTTATCACAATACATGACCAAAAATATATTATTTTATCCAATATATTCTTTTTAATATATTTTAATCTGTTCTAAAATTATAAGTTCGTTTTCAATGTCTATGAAATAAAAATTCATTCTTTAAAAGATATTATATTCAGAAATATTTAATTTTTCATTTCAAATGTTGTATTATAATATGATGTTCAGTTCTGGTCGATTAAAATATCATAATGAATTACCCAAATATCTAAAACCACTGTAAAAAACCTAGGGTAAGCCACTGTTTTTTCATTTTCTACAACCATGACTTCCAAGACATTTATTTGGGAATTATTAAACAATTATTCATATCTTTCTATAAATACCAACATATTTCACTATTGCCATTCACTCTTAATCCACCCTCAATGAATTTATTTTAATTATTATTCCAAGGATTTCCTTCAAACCCCTTGGTTCCATGATGAATTATGATGAACAAATATACATGGAAAGGGATATAACCACATCCCATTTTTTCAATTGAGTTAATGTTTTATTTGTTTTGTTTTCAAATTTGAATTCATGACAATATTTTCAACATTACATATTCCACTTATAATAAAAAATTTCTTTTAGGATTTATTTACCATTATTCTGTCACATTTTACCCTATTCAAAAAAACTTGTATTATACCCTTCTTGCTTCCAAATTTACTTGTTAAATTCCCCTTGTTTACTTGATAAATTCATTGTTCACATTTATTTTAATAAAAAAACCCATATTTTTTCAATTTTAATTAAAATATATTTCAAAATAAATTTTCTATTTCATTAGTTACATGGATGAAATAAACATTTCCATTTTTTGGTTTAAAAATGATATAATGATCTGGTCTTTACAATCTTTGGTATTCAATGATTTTGACCAGAAACAAATTATTTATTATCCACATGTTATTAATGATATTATTTATTATTATCAATATAGATCAAATAAAATTAATAAATATGAAATGTTTACCATGACACCTCTCCAATGCATTGGGTAACTAATTTAATCTATAGATATGTCATGTTTTATAACACCATATAATATAGACCTGGTTTTTTTCTCATTTATGACACCATGGTGGTAAAAATTGGTGATATTTTTATGAATCTCCCATTTTTGTTTTCTACCCACATTTACTATTTTGATTTATTTAATAATTATTATTATGTTATTACATGTTTTGATGTATTATTGTTATACCTCAAATTCATAATGAAATGTATCATGATCACATTCATTTGTTCTCCCATTATTATTCCATTATAAGACATCATGATTACCTATTTCCATTGATGTCAATTTAATTATATGAGATCCAGTAAAAGAAACTTAGTTTGAACCCATAAAATTGACTTGTTGTGTATTTATATTATAATTTTCTGTTTGATTTTATTATGTACATTATTTTCAAGAATATAAACATTAAATTATGCTATTTATATATCATGTAATTAATATTTATGTAATAAAAAGGATTGATTCTATATGAATCCATTGGTGAAGGAATACAAATTGGGGAAACCTTAGGAGATGAACAAATAACACGGGAATCCTATAGAAGAATACCACTAAGGTGGGCTATCAATGGTGGTGAGATGTAAAGGGATTATTTCATGAGAGAAAATATAGTTAGGTGGGTTTTTTTATTAAAAATAAATCTATGGTTGGAAAATGTATGGGATATGACATTATGATATCTTATCATCGGATGTGAGATGATATGGTGGGTTTATGTTGGTGAAAGAATGTTACGGTGTGGAAACCATGGCGGGTGTATATATTGAGTGAATCCTTGGGTTGTGAGCTTATAATTTGAGATACACTGGGTGGATAACCAATAATTTGGGATTCTATAGAAAGGGTCCTTGGGTGGTTATTCTCTTAGGTGATGAATTTATTCCAATTCCATGTATATGTTTTTAATTTTATTTAATACAACATTGAAGTTTGAAAACATAGATAAATTATGGATCCTTGAGTGAAGAATAATTGGGAGACATTGTCTATCCTACATTAGTGGAAAAATATTTCTCTATATGGAGATATAGGGGGTATATTTAAAAGTAAAATATTGATATTGGATTGAGTAGACCCATCAGGTGTGGTGATGTGTATAGGTGATATGGTTGTATCAAATTAAGGTGTAACTTTAGACTACATTATGGTAGGCCAAGATATAAAATTGGATCATATGAAATGAAATAAAAGAGAACAAAATGTACCCATTGATTTATAGTAGGACCTCTTCCCAGGGTTTCTTTATTTTATCATATGTTCCCCTTTGTCTTTAAAAAGTAGTTTTAATAATCACAAAAATATATTGAGTCAGATATAATTAATATTTCTATTAGTTTTATAGTTTTTGAGAGTTCGGAGAAACACTTAAATAACATATACCACGAATTTCAATTCAAAAGGAAATTTTTACACTATGTATGAAACAATTTAGACAGTTATATTTCATATAGATATCCTTGAAAATTATTAACAAATGATATTATATTAAACATACCATGTGTTATGAATTCTTTAATAACATTACAAAAGGGTAGCAAAATAATGGTTGAGATCAAAATCTATTAATGGATTGTAATGGACTAGACCCTCCTAGTCCATTACTTATCAAATTTCTGGTGTTTGTGATTGCTTGGGCCCCATCAGTGAGTCCAGATTTGAAGGGCAGGGTGTCAGTAATAGGATGTCACTATATCATCACCCATCTGTGACACCGATCGGTGCAATAGTTGTTTGTCATGTTTTCTTTCTATAGTTTTCTCATAATTCTAAAATTAAGTCTTTTAACATTTTTAATGCTGTTTGAAGCAATTTTAGAACCATAAAAAATGTTTTTAATCCCTTAACAGTTGGAAACCCTCAACAAACCAATTTTCCTCTCATTCAATGATAAAATTTAACTCACTGCTACTATAGTCACCTCCCCAATGGGAATTATAAAATAAAAATTTATTCCATCATGTACGACCATCTACCCGCGTCGTGAGACAACAATCCACCTTAAAAGACATAAAAAATTCATATATCATAAATCCCAGATATCACCTTTTATCACACAAAATTCAATCTTCTTCTTCTTCTGGACTGTTATCTTTTTCTTTCCTTGGTGTTTTTGGAGTCCACCTTATCTAGGTTAGTGGTGCACCTATGCTGGATCATTTCCTACTCATTCTTGGAGTCCCCAATGTTCCTCCCCTTCAATTCGTGAATCCCTAGTTTTTGGCCTGAGGAAGAAAAAATTGATCATTTATCATCTAAATAGGTTTCTTTCTTCATATCTCTTTACTATTTATCATGCAAGGTATGTATGATAATTTATTCTTTAGGGATAGATGAAACAAATCCTTAACAAAGATAATAAATGATTTTTATGGAATGAAGGGGTGTGTTTAACAATGGTGCGATGATCATTTACCTTTTCTTCTCTATTGAAAATTGTCTAGGCTTATGTCCAATGAAAATCAAGGCCATTGGTGGTCTTCCTTGTGCACTAATAAAGACTTTTATCCTATAATTATTGAATAGATGTAACATTGAAACTGTGTTTTCATGTAAACTCAGTTGATTAAATGAATATCCAATGAATAAAAATCCCTGTGTGATCGCCCCGATTAACCCGAAAGAATGAAGGATCTTAATTAATTGTGTGTTTGAATATCAAAACTCCCTTACTCTATCTTGGTAACATGTGTGGTTGTTCTTCATGATACTTGTGGGTGACGTGGATGGGGATGGGGTCCGCTATTGTGTAATAGTTGGTTTTGGTCCTTAGGTTGTGTGGGGTCATATGTTGGGGCTTGGTTCTGTTCTAGTATTTCGAGGGATCTCACAGATCCCTTTTTGTTGTTTTGAAATTACAAGGGAAATAGGTGTGAATGCTTATTTTTGCATGTTGGCTAATTTTCCTTCCTTAGAATGTGGCTATGCCTATTAGTTGAATGGTAGTGTAGAATTATTTAAACAGAATCACTTTAATGTGATAATAATAATGAGTTAAATTGGTAATCTTTTTTGGGAATGAGTCGTGACATGGTTTTGGTTGTTGTGATTTCATGAATTAATAGTAATGGGGGTGTTTGTGTGTGGGATAGTGTTGAAACCACTAAGTAGGGACGAGTGCTTTTTTACCTATATGTATAATTTAGTTCTTAGGTTTCTTTTTTATACCCCACCCATGTTGATCACACCATGTCGAACACCCCCATTTCATGGAGAAGGGTGTTTTCCCCCACACTCAAATGAGGGGTTGGTTATTAGTTCCTTTTCAACTCCCTTTTCGGAGTTTCTCACGAAACATCAGGTAGGATGCATTGGCATGAGGTCTATTATAGCCCATGATTTATTGGGTAGGAAAGTTGTGGTGGTTGGCACAAATGTGTACGGATAGGTTGTTTCCAAAGTGTCATCGGGATGAGGCGTAGGTGTCTTTGGGCATGGCAGTAGTTGTTCCGGCCCAGGTGCCTAAAGGCATTGTTACATGTGGTCTTTGTGGCCTATGTTTTTGTAGGAAATATTTGTGGTGGTATAACCTAGGTGTGTGCGGGCAGGGAATGAATGTGGGATTATGATGAGAATGGTGGGAGAGTTCTGACATGTAGGATTTCTTCAATAACATGTGGGATAGTGGTTTGGGGTACCCAAATATCAATGTCTTATTACTATAATTTTACATGACTTGCGCTATTTGGGGATTGGGCCTTGGTGGGGTTTGGGTGGATAGTTTCCTTGCTATGTACATTTGTTATCTAATTTTCTCACAGGGCATTAGAATGCCTCCACACTTGTGCATGAGAGCATTTAGTTATCCCCTCTGACATTACGTCTATTATCACCCTACATATATAAAAATATTTTTAGGTTTCTAGGAGGACTTCGAGGACCATGTCAGACCCTATTAGCTAGAATTCTGAGACCACTGACAACATTTCTTTTATTTTTTGGTACATCCCTTTGTAGATTTTTTTTTGTTTTGGTAGCACTTATTATTGGAACATGCATATGGGAATGGATTGTTTTGACTTAACTTTTACATCATGTTTTTGTGTTTTTTGGGATTTACTATCTTATCTCCTAATAATACTAAATAAAAAGCGTAATTTCATCCACTTTACATGTGATTACATACCTTTGGTTCTTGTTTCCACTCTAGGGCATATTGATGGTGTGTCTCGAGGTCATTATCTCTCCATCAACATGAGGAATGAAGGGTTTGACAATCTATTGTCCCTTCCCTCATCTTGGTGAATGTGGGTTGTGAAATGGATAAATAGAATTTATATCAATACATGATCCTAAGAGATCATAATATTAGAATGAATAATATATCAAGAATTTATAATCATAACAAGTCTATAATCATATGAAACTATGAGTATAATATCACAATTATTAAGGAATAAGAATACATTTTGATAGTTAATAACAAATGTTTCCTTAGTGAGGAAATGTATAATGTCAAAATCCTGATTACATGCCCTAATACAAGATAACATGATCTTTTTTTTCATTTTGATATCATCAAGACATAATTATTAATAATATTTTTGTTTTGGGTCACCACACACCAATTGAACCAAGTATGTCTGTCTCTGAGACCAATTGAGGAATCAAGTGGGAATTTTAGTCCACAGAAACAACTTTTTATGTTAACTAAATTAATAATTTGATGGAATTAATAGTCTATATAATTGAGAACTAATATTTTATTGTAATAAATAAATATTAATTTTTTAATAGTTTGTATAATGATTTTAAATATTTTACCAATAAATAAATATAATAGATTTATATATATGAATTCCTTAAAATAAAACAATATTGAGTTGTGGGTATGTCTTTGGGTAAATGATTGGATCTATTATTATATATGTAGAATATATATAAACATTATTTAATCAATAAATAGAAATATAGATTTATTATTTATGTAATATATTTTTTGAAAATATATATATTAAAAACATTACTGATTAGGGAAGAAAAACTAATTATGGATAATTTATGTGATTTAAAATGACATTTCATATCAATAGAAATATAACAATATTATATGGAAAATACATAGTTTTTTCAAAATAATGACTATACAAATTACCAACATGTATTATCCTATTAAAAAAATACCAATATGATATTGAGATTAACAATAAATACCATAAATTTGTGGTTATTCTAGAATAAAAATAACATGGGAGGGATATCATGAAATTTAAATATAATGAAATTAAATATATTCATAAAACATGGAGGAATGTGGGTAGTGAAAACCACATAAAAATAAAATATGGTTCAAAATATCAAACATGTATCACATAATTGAAAAGAGTGAAAATGAAAATATATATCATTATATACTCTTGAATAAATACCCCTTGGAGAATATAATTTAAAATTTCATATTGAATTCAATAAATAAAGAGAGAGTAATGGTATAAAATATAAAAGGGTAATTAACTAAACCATATAATATGAAATATGGTGTTTACAATGACAATGTCACAATGAATTGATATTTGAGACAAATAACCCTAACAATTAACACAATCTTTTGGGTAATAATTTTTTGTGACTAAAGTTATGTGGTATAAATTCACAAAAATAGAAAATAAATATGTTAAAAATACCATTTATTTGAAAGGTATAATTAAAAAGTAATTTAAAAATAAATATTTAATAATATTTTTCGTAACTAAATAGAATATAATTGAGAGACACGAAACTATAGATTTACTTCTATAAGGTAGAAATGTACTTTACCCACCATTATAAAAAATGACTATCTAAAAAACCAATTTAAAAACCCTTTTAATATATACATAATTTTTGAAACATAATTTCTAATTGTTCTCTTTATATAAATTCTTTAGTTATACAATTTGTTGATATCATTTGTTATTAATCTTGATCATTTTGAACGTGTTTTTTAATAGTTGTGTTTTTAATTTTCACCGTAATGTATAAAATTTCTATTTCAGAAAATTTACTATAAATATTTTTTTATAACTATTTATAATTTTAATATTTCAATATATGGTATTTTTTGTTACAATAATTATATTTGACGTCAATGATGAGCATGTTTCTATGACATCACAAGAATGAACATTAGAATCTTAATTGGTGAGTTTAATATTAATATTAATAAAATAACTAAATTTAAAATCAATAAATAATTATTTATATCATATATTTAATAAAATTAAATTCCCTTTTCCATCCATGGAATGAATTTATTTTATATTTCATAAAAGTGAAACCTACTCCAAAGAGAATATAGAAAAATTTATTGATGATTTTAAATTTATTTTGATAAAATATTGATATACAAGAGTGATAATGAATGTATTTATAGTTTATTATATTTATATATTAAAATTTTAAATAATTATAGTATTATTATAACCTATATAATATTATCACATAATATAGATAAATCATTTCCCTCTCTTAAAATGCTATTGTGGATTGTTAAATATTAAAAATGATTTTATTGTTCATATGTTAAATAGGTTTTAATTTTTTAATATAAGATAATTAATCATTTAATAATCACAATATTTATGCATTATACGTATTATTTAGAATATCCATGAATGGTGATGGTGAAAAAATGGGAATCAATCATTCAATGTGGGAGGTAGTCCCCAGGTACACATGGATAATGATTTCTTTTTTACATAGAATTATAGAAATTAAAAATTGTCTTATCATTTCATAATTTATAAATCATTATGAATATAACACACACACGTCCAAATATATATATAATTTTTCATAATGATTTTTTTAAAATTTGATATGGAAAAAATAACATGATACTTTCCATTGGTAATATTCCACATACCATAAACAATGTCATTATTAAATATAATGTAAAATGGTAAAGGTGATAAATAGTTATTTCCATAGAATACAAAAACAAGGTACAAAGTAAATAATCATTCCATTATATAGAAATTAGAATGTCAGACACATATATTTAATATTGAAATGAAAATAATTTTGGGAAAATTAGTATCCACATTAAGGATATTCGATTTCACATGAAGGACTCCTTAGAAGGGGAGGTAATAGGATAATATATTGTGAAATATATTTTTATGGAGAAATGTGATTTTAGTGTATATGATAGTATTTTTTTATATAAAAACTAAATTTTTTGAGTGGTGTTAATGTGATGGTGAGAGGACCATTTTATAAATAATGAAACATATTTTATTTTAATATTTGACGATAAAATATATAATTCACATGATTCACAGGTCAATATGATAATATAATTAACCATAGTTGAGTGTTGGACGATATATCACTATTAATTTCTCAAATTAGTATATTTAGACAAGTTTCAAAAATGTTTTAAATCATTTTCACTAAAACATTTTTACTTTCAACAATTTGGTTTTACCCCCATTATTACTATATAACTTGGTCATTTAATTTAAATGAAAATATATAAAATTACTCAAATTACACTATTATATATAATTTATTATATATTAATTTTCATAATTGATAAAATTAATATATATATAGAAATTGATTTTATAATCAATACATGTAATGTGTAAAACAATGTTTTTAGAAAAAGATTATTTTTTAATAAATTTGTTGTCCAAGAGAGAATAATCATAAAAAATTACTTTCATGATATAAATTGGTTTATTATAAATTAAATTAAATTTTATATGTCTTTCATATAAGTAAAAAACTGAGTTTCAAAAAATATTATATAATTAAAAAAGAAGAAGTGAAATTAATTGTTTTTAAGAAAATATTACTTATATACATAAAATGTAAAGTGTAGGTTTTATAAATTCTTAATTGTATATAAAAATTTATATTATTAAGCATAAAATAATTATTTAATAAAATAATTTTATTTATGAACTTATATGGCTTTATTAAATTATGATAATATCATAATGTTTATAATTTAATAAAATATATTATTTTTTACTCATCAAATTATAATTTGTTTCCAAATAAATCCCAAAATTTTTCGTGATGTTAACATTGACCTTAAAAACATACAAATGTTTTTTTAAAATTTAAATTATTATTTCAATTTAATCATTATATATTTAAAAAGGATAAAAAAATGTTTGAAAATAATTTTTATAGAATGCAGTCACTAATACCTTTATTATTTATCATCAATTAATAATAAAATTTATGCTATTATATTATTCATAAAAAATATTTCTCATCAAGAAACTAATTTGTTTCAAAAAAAGACACATAAAAAATATTTCATTTCAAATGATTCATTTTAAAGAATAAATAAGTCATATTATTAAATTAGATACAATTATTTAATTATTCAATTTCATATCATTGAAAATGTCCTTTAGTTATTAAAATATAATTCATAGTTTATTACATATTTTTTTATTTTCTTATTATATATATATTCATGGGTGTCTACTATTTTGTGGATCGTTTTTGTTATGTTGTTGTGTGTTTTATATATAAATTAACAAAATAGGATATAAAAGAAGTAAAATATGTAATCTTAATTACTGTGGTGTAACATGAGAACACTCAAATCATGCGCTATAATGTAAATATAAAAATTAGTTTTATTTAATATTACAGAATAAGTTGTATTATGGATAGATATGATGAATCATGAATAGTATTTGATAGAGGGATGAGATGAGTCTTAGGATGGGAAGTGGAGCCTCTTGTGTATTGCGTTACATTTTTTTACTATATACACGATCCTCCCATTGAAAATGAATCTGATATATAGCAGTGTGTTCGTATTATTTATTCCAGTCAATATATAAATTTTCATTGTATTTATTCATTTATACTCTTATTTTGATCAATAAAAATTATTGGATTGTTCTCATGGTTACATACTCTAATATATGGGTATATTATACAATTGGAAAAAACATAAACTATCTCTACTTGTGAAACCACTTCTTTTAATGGAGATATTTTTAATGTCACATAGGAAAACAAGGAAAAGGATCTAGAAAGTTGCCTCTAGCTGAAGCAATAAAAGTAACATCTCAAATAGTAAAGGAAATTTATTTAGGTATATGTTGTCTTTTTCTTTGGGAATAGAGTGAGACTTGTTTCATTATCTAATGATATAATGAATTTACTTGATAATTGATGTGTTTCATTATTACTAGAAGAGAGTTTTCATGTTCCATCAATTAATATATATTATATTTTCAGTATTAATCCAAGATTTTGTGGTTTTTTCATTTGTAATAAAGAGTAATTGGTGTCCTACTATTAGGAATTATTATTTTCTCTACTAATATTATTAATGGATAATTTTTATGGATTTAGTTTATCATATCAAAAATTAGAATATTAATAATAATATTCAAAATATTTGATATAAATTATAATTATGAAATTAAATATTTCCTAAGGACTATAAATTAAAATGATATTTAATGACACCATATATATAACGACCCATACTTTACATACATTGTTATTACAATAAAATTGAATCACACTTGTTACAAAATATAACGAAACCATGAAAGGACCGTATAGGAATAGTGTCTTTAGAAACTAGGAATCATAAAAAACTGGTTCATAAAGCATCTACATTTTCTCCCATTCATTTCATCATATATAGAATCCCATTTTGGGATATCCTACTTAATACCTTTCTTACTAACCTAGGGAAAAGGAAGCATACAAAAGGTTGAGCTCAAATGCTCAATAAGGGTAAACAAAAGAAATATCAATCACATCATATTGATAAGAACATAACATTTTGGAAATCCTAACCTACAAAAGGGATCATAATTTCATAACATGGGATATATCATAGTAGTGAAATGTTATCCCAATAATCATAACATAAAAAATGAAACTTTGTGGCATACACACATAATCATGGAGAATCATTTCTTAGTAGTCAAGACTCATTTCCAAGACTATCCTAGTGGACAAAGTCCGTTTCTCAACTGAGTTCACTCCTCGTTTCAGTCATGTATCACTGAACCAGATTAACCTATCATTCCATCCATGTCTATCTCATGAGATATAAATCTTTACCCAATTCATTGGAGGGAGATATAGGTCCCACCCATCTTATAATGATACCATTATTATGTGTGCCAGAAGACCATAAATCATACATCATAGCATAACCCATGTAATAAAAATGGGATACTTAAACATCATGCCATCATAAAATAATCCATATAAGATAAAAGGACATAATAAAAATAATTCCATCATAACATAAACAAATAAATGTAAAAATAGGGATATAAACAGAACCCCATATTATCTTAGAAGGAAAATAATTTTGATAAAACACTTGAACTCCATACTTAAGGAAAATATCCTTTCTACTTAAAAGACATTTTTCCTTTCATAAAATGTCATAAAATTTTAAACTAAAAGAATTTGATTAAAAATAATCCTGAAATATTGTAAAGTAAGCTTCATGTAAATAATTATCTAAAAGTCCATTCATGCTGTATATGTTTGAAAAAACATTCTTCTCATACTTTGGTCGGAAAAGTCAAAAAGTACCTCGTACTAAAAACGACAAACGATTCCTTTCATGTATGTTACTAAAAACTCAAAATCAAGTAATATATTATTTAAAAAACTTTAGTAGGATAGAAATAATAATACATATTGAGTAAACATTGATGTGGATGATTAATGTTCCCCAGTAAATTCTGAATTATAAAAAATCTCAGATAAAAATGAGATTGTGAGATTTTCCCTTACCTTTGGTCCAATTTGCATTGTATGTGTCTGAACCTCTTGTATAATGATTTAACTAATGTTATTGACTTATTATATAATCTTACTCATGGTTATGATATCATATATAATCATATTCTTAACTTCTTATTAGTAATATTTCATTACTACATGTTATTCAGGTGTTTACTGCTTCATGTTCTTATATGTGTTTTGTCGAATAAATTCTTATTCATCTTTTTAGGTTATAGATAAATAATTTAAATAATGGTATTAGTGTAATATATATCATATTTATTCATTAAATTCAGTTATATAATCATTATGCAATTAAGATCATGTAGAATGAGTCGCATCACATCGTGGAGACGGTAGGCCGTACCTACGCACGAGCGATGATATCATTCCCAGTATAATGGAATTGTATTGAAGTGTATTTATATTATTTTATAATCAATATCACTTTACAATAATCATATATAGTAATTCTTTACACCATTATACCCATCCAAGTAAGGTGGTGGTGGAAAACAAATTACACCACAACATGGAGATGGTATTCCATACATACGCATGCGCGGTGATTTCATTTTCCATAGGATGGATAGAAGGTTAAATAGGGTGGTTTTATATTTATAATTAGATATATGTATATGAGTTATACTTTTGTTATTACTTCAAAATTAAAATACTAAATAAGAATAAGTAAAAGAAGAAACCAAGTTGAAAGAATCGGTAACAGACAATACCTCTTCTTTGAAGCGCCTCTTCTTAACGCCCTCTTAGGGCACTTAAGATGGTATTTGTAGAATACTAGTACCCCTAAGATGTTTCTATGGAAGTTTATAAGAGATATTTGTGGGGTTTGTCCGAGCTTGAAGGCTCAATGTGCTGTGAGGAGTAGAGGGAGGAGGTTCCCTTTTATTAGGGAGGAGAGGGGCACTTTAAGAAAAACATGAAATATTATTTTATAATAAAGACATATTTGGGTTTTAATAACTCCAAATTGATTAATTTCATTAATAAGATGGGTATGGGTCGAAATAATCTAAAAAATCGATTTAGGACAAGTTTAGGCTAGTATTTTAACCTTATCATTTAGATTTAACTCTAAGTTAAATAATTCAACCTTTACCGTGTCTTCTTGTTTTCTTACCCTATATAGTTTATAAACATACTATAACAAGAAAAAAAAACCCAAGTGGTTTATTATTAATATATATAACATTATCTAAGTCAGTTGGCTGATCCTTAGATTTTTAGGAATAAAAAATCAATTAATAATATAATAATTTTTAAAAAACCTATTTTATGTCCATTTTGACACTATTTGGTAATTGATTTTTGTGAAAATCATAATAGAAATATTAGTTAAAAAAACGTCAATTACATAAATAATAACAAGTCATATTAACCTATAAAATTATTTTAATTCATAAAAAGTCTCAAATTACATTTATTTGGGTATTTATAACATCAATTATGTTAATATTTCATTAATAAGGTTTTTACTGCATCATCATTGTGTCATAAATAAATAAAAAAATTTAATGTTTAAAAATTTTAAATAAAATACCATTATGTAGGAAATATTTTTATCTTTCTAATAAATATTAATAATTCAATTTATTTTATTTATATCCTTATATTAAAAATATTTTAGATATTAAACATTGATTTTAACTCTTTTAACTCTTCATTAAATAAAATAATAATAAATGTTCTAATCTAATCCAAGTGGACCTAAATGGTCATATATTATTCCTAAGGTTGTTTTTTGTCGAATTAAACTTATCTAATAGAATTAGGATATGTCTTAGGGTAATAATAATATCATTTTTAACCTTAATTACCCTATTTACTTTTAACCTTGGTAAAAAAATGTAAAATGTTACTATTTACCAAAAATTATTTTTATCTTATTGAACCACATTTTACTTCTTGATATTAACTGTGTCTCTTTGATTTTTGAAATTCCACTCACAGAAGTGGTAAAATTACGTTTTATGTAAATTTTCAAACTCTCATAGGAGGTGGGTAAAAGACGGTGAAAAGTTCAATATAATTTTTATATATCTAAAATTATTATAAAATGACTCAAATGAATTACATTTAACTTATATAGGTATTATGTATAAATTTTTAACTAAAATAAATTTAAATAAAATAATTAATTATTTAAATAAAAATTCGGTTTTTAAATAGTAACCTAGTGTTTTCACTATTCATAAAAAAATGAACGTTTTCACAAAAATACCAAAAATTCACCCTAGGATAATTTCGATATTCCGAATCCATAAATGAAGTCGTTTTTTAAAGATAAAATTAATAAAATTAAAAAAATTGGGTATTAATATTCATAATGGCTAGTTTTAATAAAATTTTAATAGCATATTGTTGTTTAGTGAAACTCGGTACTACGTTTAACGCAAGCTATCATGGAAGGTCGCGATTGTGTATAAAGAAAGAAAAGTCAGTGTTGTTTGTAGTGAATTATTCCTTTGATGATGTATATAACATAAATACAAAATATTTCTCATAAAAATATCGGGTGTTACATTCTACCCCACATAAAATGAATTTATCCCTCGAAATTCGTTACTTTGTAACAAACAGATGAGGATACCACTCCTTCATCATATCATAAATCTCCCATGTAGCTTATTCTTATTGGTTGTTCCTCTATAAAAAATTCACCAAGTGAGTGGTCTTGTTCTGTAGGACTTTTTCGCTATGATCCAGAATCTCTATTAGTTGTTCTTCATTTGAAATATCTTGCTCCAGCAGTACAACTTCTGAGCTGAGTACATGTGAAGGATCGGGTATGTACATTCTCAGGAGAGATACATGGAACACATCGTGAACTTGAGAGATATTCGGTGGAAGCGCCAATTACTAGGCTACCTTCCCATCACGATCCAGTATTTCAAAAGGACCAATATACGTAGGGCTCAGCTTTCCCTTCTTTCCAAATCTCATTACTCTCTTCCAAGGAGATATTCTTAAGAACACTTTATTACCTACTTCAAACTCTAGGTCTTTTTTTTTCTGATTGTTGGCATAACTTTTTTGTCGACTCTAAGCTACTCTTATGTGTTGTTAGATAGATCAGACCATTTCTTCCATCTCATCAACAAGATCTGGTCCTAATAGATTTCATTCCCAAACTTCATCCCATCATGTTGGATTTCGGCATTTCATTCCATAGAGTGATTCATAAGGAGCCATCTGAATACTGGAGTGAAAGCTATTATTATAAGAAATTTAAACCAAAGGTAGGTGTTCATCCAAACCACCTTTGATATATATAGAGCAAGCTCTTAACATATCTTCTAGAGTTTGAATTGTTCTCTCAGACTGACCATCTTTCTGTGGATGATAAGTAGTGTTGAAACTCAACTCTGTATCTAAAGTATGCTGATGACATCACGAGAACTTCATGGTAAACCTCAGATCCCTATCAGATATAACGGAAAGTGCTTCTCCATACAATCTTACCACTTCCTTTAAATATATCCTGGCAATCTGATAAGGAGGGAAATCCTCTCTAATAGCAATGAAGTGTACTAACTTCATAAGACAGTCAACTATAACACAGATAGCATTATTTCTTTTAGATGTTTTAAAACGTTCAGTGAAAAAGTCCATAGTGATGTTTTCCCATTTCCATTTTGGTATGGGTAATAGTTGTAACATCCCCGTAGACTTATGTCTCTCATCTTTTACTTGCTGACAAACCAAGAATCAAGAGACATATTCAGCAATATCTCTTTTCATGCCTTCCTTCCAGAAGTACTCTTTTAGGTTCCTATACATCTTCATGCTTCCCGGATTAATAGATAATGAAGAACTATGAGCCTCATCACGCCGCTCCTTCATTAATTCTGTGTTGGGAGGAACACAAAACTGACTCCTAAACCTTATTATCCCATCATAATCAAGGTTGAATTCAGGTACATTTCTCACCTTCGTTGGTAACTCAATATCTTCTTTTTGTTCCTCTTTAATCTTCACATGTATATATTGTTGAACATTCATTTGAGAAATATAATATTTTTCCCCTTCCATTATAATTCCAAGATCCATCCTTTGTAAATCCATAAATATTGGATATTTTTTAATCCTCATCATTGATAAACTAGCATGTTCTTGTCGACTTAATGCATCTTCCACCTTGTTTGCTTTCCCAGGGTGATAATGAATTCAACAGTCATAGCCCTTATTCAACTCTAACCATCTTATTTGGCGCATATTCAGCTCCTTTTGTGTGAAAATATACTTTAAACTTTTATGATCAGTATAAATATCAAACCTTTCACCATAAAGATAATACCTCGATATTTTTAAGGCAAATATTACCACAACTAACTCTCAATCATGATTTGGGTAATTTTGCTCATGGATTTTCAACTTTCGTGAGGCATAATCTATCGTTATATCGTTTTTCATGAGAACACACCCCAATACCTTCTTGGATGCATCACTGTAGATCACAAACATTTCTCCACTACAAGGCATTGTGAGCATAGGTGCACTGGATAACCTTCTTTTCAACTCCTTGAAATTCTCTTCACACTCCTCCGTCCAAATGAACAAAACTCCTTTTCCAGTCAACCAGGTGAGTGCATTAGATTATCATGAAAAAACATTCACAAAACGTCGATAATATCCAGCCAAACCAAGAAAAATTAGGATCTCCATTACTGTTGTTGGTCATGACCATCTATCTATAACCTCTGTTTTTCTAGATCTATAGATATCCCATCTTTTGAGATTATTTGACCCAAAAATGAAACTTTTAGAAGCCAGAATTCACACTTGGAAAATTTTTCATAAATCTTCAACTTTATCAGGGTCTTCAATACAATTTTCAAGTGATCTTCATGTTCTTCCTTGCTCTTTGAATAGTCAAAAATGTCATCTATAAATACTACCACAAGCTGATCAAGATGGTCTCTAAAGACTCTATTCATTAGATCCATGGAGATAGCAGGGGAATTAGTAAGACCAAATGGAATCACTATAAATTCATAGTGACCATACCTTGTACGGGAAGCCGTATTTGTTATATCCTCCCTTTTGGCCTTTAATTGGTGATACCCTGATCAATGATCAATCTTGGAAATGTATTGAGCTCCTCATAGTTGGCCAAAAAAGGCATCAATACATGGGAGAGGATATTTGTTATTGATAGTGATCTTGTTAAGTTCTCGATAATCAATGCAGTGTCTCATTGATCCATATTTCTTCTTAACAAACAGAACAAGTGCTCCCCAAGGTGACGCACAAGGGCATATGAATCCCTTATCAAGATTCTATTGGAGTTGCTTCTTCAATTCCTTCAACTAAATAGGGGCCATTCTATAAGGTGTCATTGAAATGGGCATATCACCCAGTATGAGTTCAATTGAAAACTCAACTTCACGATTTGGTGGAAGACTTGGAAATTCCTTTGGAAATACATAATAAAACTCTCATACAATGGGAATACTCCTAATCATGAGTTTCTCTCCATCCATTTGAGATAAATAACCTTCATTTAGTGGAATCAAGACCCATAAGATGGAAGAAATTTCCACTGGAAGGTTATGTTCATCCTTGCATCGATAGACAGTCATAGATTGATCCGGAATATCAAATGTGACTTCCCTTCATTGGAAATTGATATGAGCTCCACATAAAGAAAGCCAATTCATGCTAATAATCACATCAAATTCCACTATAAGAAGGATCACATGATTTGCAAGAATCACATTCCCACAAAATTCAACCAGAGGAGAATTATAAATTTTGATTCAACTATTGTGCCATTAGGGGTTGTTACAACTAACTCAACATCTAATAATTTAGGTAATATGGTGATAAATATAGAAAATTCTTCATAAATAAAAGACTGGGTGGATCCAGAATCAAATAAAACATTTTCTACTTTAGAGTGGATGGTATGTGAATCTTTCAACACTTCGTTATCATACTCCACATCGCTGATAGAAATTGCATGTGACTTTCCTTTGTCATTATCCTTAAGAGTTTGTTGGTGTCGATCATCATCAACAACCATTGGATTAGGGCATTGATTGGAATAATGACACATTTCCTTGCACTCAAAACATTGAAGTGTAGGAGGTGTATTTTGTCTATCGCTTTCTTTGTTCGCATCATTATAAATCTTCTTCCCATTATTTCAACATTCAATTGCTCGATGACCTTCTTTTCCACATTTGAATCATTTACTTGTACCTTTAAGACAACTTCGTCCATGTTTCTTTCCACACTTTGAGAATAAGGGAAAACTCATCTTCTTTTCTGTGTGCTCTTTATATTTCTCTTTGAATTCCATTTTCCTCTTCTTATCAAACCCATATGACTGAAGGGTTAATCCAATCTCCATCTCAACCTTGAAAGCACATCGAACGATTTCCTCGTAGATATTGATGTCCCTTATGGATAATGCCTTTGGGAGACTTGTTTTAAGCCACTAAAGAATGGATTGATCTACTCTCAGGTTGGATAATAATCCCAGAAGCGTACCTTGCATGTATTGTAAAATTTGCTTCGTTGGTACCAACAGATTCATCATTATTTTTCTTCAGTTCAAGAAACTATTTCTCTATCTTTGTTCGAAGAATACGAGGGAAGTACTTATTGAAAAATAAGTTCTTGAACTCATCCCATTCCATGGATTCAATTTCATCCCCTTTCCTCATATTCTTGATAAGATTCCACCATTGATCAGCTTCACCTTCCAAATGATATATTGCTAAGATGACTTTATCATGTTAAGAACATTAAAGAACTGAAAATATTTTTTCAGTAGTATTGATCCATTATTCAGAAACTAATGGATCAGTATACCCGCTGAATGAGGGTGGACACTTCCTCATGAACGATTCAACAGAATATTGCTCCTTTCTTTGCTCGTTTGTATGTACAGCGGGATTCATAGCTTGAGAAAGTTGTGTGAGCATTGCTACAATATTTTCAATTCTAGCTCCCAAAACGTTTGGTTTCTCAAGGGGGCAATCATTGCATTGCCCATCGCATACAGCATTAACACGGTTCCTTCGGGTTCTAGCCATTGGAAAAAACCAATAACCATAGTGTGAGAGACACTAATCATAATAGCAAAACCACATAATCAAGAATAAAATTTCACACTTAAGGTCCTATCATAGGTTATTCATGGCCAATTCTAAAACACTAATATTGTGTTCTATGCTTAGTCTTATCCTTAGGGTTCTTACTAAGTCTTTCACATCCTAGTTTCCAAGGGTTGACTATACCTTTCCTCTGATACCAACTATAACGACCCATAGTTTACATACATTTTTATTACTTCAAAATTGAAGAACACTTATTACAACATATAAAAAAACTATGAAAGGACTGTATAGCTATAGTGTCTTTAGAAACTGGGAAATATAAACAACTGGTTCATAAAACATCTACATTTTCTCCTATTTATTTATCATATCTAGAATCCATTTTTGGAATATCCTACTTAATACCCTTCATCCTGACCTGGGGAAAAGAAACAATACAAAAGCGTGAGCTCAAATTCTCAGTAATGGTAACCAAACAATATGTCAATCACATCATATTTATAAGAACATAACATTTTTAAAATCTTAACCTGCAAAACAGATCATAATTTCATAAACTGGGATAAATCATAACAGTGAAATGTAATCCGAATAATCATAACATAAAACATGAATCTTTGTCGCAAACACACATCATCATAGATAATCATTTCTTAGTTGTAAATACTCATTGCCATGACTATCCTAGTGGACAAAGTCCATTACTGAACCGAGTTCACTCCTCGTTTCAGTCCTGTATCACTGAACCGGATTGACCTGTTGTTCCAGCCATGTCTATCTCATGAGATATAAATCTTTACCCAATTAATTGGAGGGAGATATAGGTCCCACACATCTCATAATGATACAATTCTTATGTGTTCCACACGATCATAAATCATACATCATTGCATAACCCATGCAATAAAAATCGGAATCTTAAACATCATGCCATCATAACATAATCCATATAAGATAAAGGGACATCATAAAAATAATTCCATCAAAACAGAAACAAATCATTGCAAAAATAGGGATATAAACATAACACCATATTATCTTATATGTAAAATAATTTTTATAAACCACCTGAACTCCATTCTTGTGGAAAATATCCTTTCTACTTCATTTTTTTTTCATTTCGTAAAATGTCATACAATTTTAAACTAAAAGAATTTTATTAAAACGATACATGAAAACTTTTAAAGGAATCTTCATGGAAACAATGTTATAACAATCCATTCATGCAGTATAAGTTAAAAAAATATTCTTCTCGTACTTTGTCCAGAAAATTCAAAAAGTACCTCGTACTAAAAATGAAAAAATATCCCTTTCATGTCTTTTACTAAAAACTCACCAACATGTAATATTGGATTTAAAAAATTATATTATTATATAAATAATATTACATATTGAGAAAACATGGATTTGGATGATAAATGTTCCCCAATAAATTCTGAAGTATAAACAATCTTGGATAAAAATGAGATTGCGAGATTTTCCCTTACCTTAGGTCCGATTTGCTTCGTATGTGTCCAAACCACCTGTATAATGATTTAAATAATGTTAATTACTTTATCCAAAATCGTACTCATTGTTATGATATCATATTTGGTCGTATTATTAATTTCGTATTAGTAATATTTCATTGCTACTTGTTATTCGGGCGTTTATTACTTTTTGTTCTTATGCGTGTTTTGTCGAATAAATTCTTCTTATTTTTTTTAGGTTATAGATAAATAATTTACATAATGGTATTAGAGTAATATATATTATATTTCTTCATTCAATTAATTTATATAATCACTATGCAATGAAGATCTTGTAGAACAAGTCGCATCATATTGTGGAGACGATAGGCTGTACGTACGCACGAGCGATGATATTGTCCCCATCATCGTGGAATTATATTGAAGTGTATGTATAATATTTCACAATCAATATCACTGTACAATAATAATATATAGTTATTCTTTACACCATTATACCCATACAAGTATGGTGGTGGTGGAAAATAGATTACACCACAGTGTGGAGACAGTATTTCGTACGTACGCACGCGTGGTGATTTCATTTTCGTAGGATGGATAGAAGGTGAAATATAGTTGTTTCATATTTATAATAAAATATTGGAATATGAGTAAGACTGGTGTTATTACATCATAATTAAACAATTAAAGAATAAGATGTATAAGAAAAATAATGTTGAAAGAATCGGTAACAGACATTACCTCTTCTTTGAAGGGCCTATTCTAAACCTCCTCTTGGGGCACTAAATATGGTCTTTGAAGAAGACTAGGACATCTAGGATGTTTCTAGGGAAGTGGAGAAGATAAATTTTCAGTGTTTGGGCGATCTTGGAGGCTCAAAGTGGTGTTAGGAGGAGACGGTGGAGGTCCCCCTTTATAAGGGATGAGAGAGGCACTTTAGGAAAAACCTAAAATATTATTTTATAATAAAGTCATATTCGGTTTTTGATAGCTCCAAATTAATTAATTTAGAACCTAATGTGGGTATAAGTAGAAATCCTCTCATCCAATAGTTTTTAGAATTGTTTATGTTACTAATTTAACAATATCATTTAGATTTATTTCTATGTTAAATAATTTAACTTTTACCATGTATTCTTGTTTTCTTACACTATATGGTTAATAAACATACTATAACAACACAAAAGAACCCCAAGTGGTTCATTATTAATATATATAACCTTATCTAAGTCATTTTTCTGAACCTTAGATTTTTAGGAATAATATTACAATTAATAATATAATATTTATTTTAAAAAACTATTTTATATGAATTTTGACACTATTTGGTAAATGATTTTTGTGAAATTTATAACAGCAATATTAGTTCAAAAAAAGATAATAAAATGAATAATAAAATGTCATATTAACCTATAAAATTATTTTAATTCATAAAAAGTCTCATATTACATTTATTTGGGTATTTATAACATCAATTATGTTAATATTTCATTAATAAGGTTATTATTGCATCATCATTGTGTCATAAAAAATTAAATTATTTAATGTCTGAAAATTATAAATAAAATAAAATTATGTAGGAACGCTTTTTATCATTCTAATAAATATTTATAGTCTAATTTATCTTATGTATAATCCAATATTAAAAATGGTTTAGTTATTAAACATTATTTTGAACTCTTTTAACTCTTCTTTAAATAAAATAATAATAAATTTCCTAATCTAATCCAAGTGGACCTAAAGGGACATATTTTATTCAAAAGGTTTTTTTTTTTGGTCGAATTAAACTTATCAAATTGAATTAGTACATTTTTTAGGTTAATAAAAATATAAATTTTTCCGTTAATTACCCTATTTACTTTGAACCACTGTAAAAAAAAGAAATAAATTACTATTCACAAGAAATTATTTTTATCTAATTGAACCACATTTTACTCCTTGATATTAACTGTGTCTCTCTGTTTTTGGAAATTCCACTCACAGAAGAAGTAAAATTATGTTGTAAGTAAATTTTCAAACTCTCATAGGAGGTGGGTAAAAGACGGTGAAAAGTTTAATAATATTCTTATATATATATATTTATTATAAAATGACTCAAATTAATTACATATAACTTATATAGGTATTATGTATATTTTTACCTAAAATAAATTTAATGAAAATAAATAATTATTTAAATAAAAATTCGTTTCTTACATAGTAACCTAGTGATTTCACTATTCATCAAAAATTGAATGTTTTCAAAAAAAATACCAAAAATTCACCTTAGGCTAATTTTGATATTCCAAATCCAAAACTGAAGTCCATTTTGAAAGATAAAATTTATAAAATTTATTAAAGTGGGTATTAATATTCATAATGGATAGTTTTAATAATATTTTAATTACATATCATTGTTTAGTGAAACTCGGTATTGCGTACAACAAAAGCTATCGAGGAAGGTTGTGATTGCGTGCAATGAAAGCCAAACTAGTGTTGTGTGTAGTGAAAGATTACTTTGATGATGTATATAACATAAAAGCTATGTATTTCTCATTAAAATCTCAGGAGTTACAATATAGATATATTATTATATTCCAATGATGATTTATAATTCAATATTTATGAATCTTGATAATTAATAAAAAATTAAAAAATCCTTTTTAATGGGGTAGTTAAAAAATAATTTTTTAAATTTAATACATACTAATTTATGTTGTCTAATATGAAAATAATGTCATGGTGGGATTTATTTTATCATTACATTTACTGATAACTCCAGTATGTCAAGGTTTGTATATATTGTGAAGGAAATGTATTGTTCCTTTCCAATGATTAATGTTCTCAAAATTAAATAAAAAATATTCAAATGAAATGCATGAAATAAGCGTGATATAATCAATTTGAAGAATATTTGAGCCCTAAAAGTGGTGAATAACAATGAATTATGTAATCATATCACATATCAGTCCATCTAGAACACTAGTGTTAAATTTAGTATCAAAGAAGTGAAGTCAAACATTATGGGAAATTATTCTAATAATTATATGTTTATTGATGTTATTCGAAAAAATCCATGATGATGTTTTGGTTTTATCATATGTTATGATTTGATTATATCAAATGGTGTGATATATGGCTTTAAGATACTTCCTTAGACTACGTTTGGTATAAAATTATATATCATAAAGATTTTTTTATTAAATCATGCTATATGAATGAAATAAAAACACAATGATATATTGGGTATTTTTAATAACAAGAGTTTATATTGGTGAATAATTCATAGATGAAAATTATAGTTTATGTTTCATAATTTCAATGGTTTTGGAGAAAAAATATACAATTTTATTTATTAATTGAACTAATATCTAATGAATTATTATATATCAAAAAACATAAAGAGAATCCCTGTGAGATTTATTAGGATGAATAATTTATTCAGATGGTGTATAGGATCTTTCTTGATGATATAATTATTCCCTATCAATATATCCTCCTCCACCACCAATACATTATGCGATTCAAGAATATTTTTTATGTAGGAATGGTGAACATCACCATCTAGTGACTTGTCTTTTCCAGTTGATACCCTACAAAGGAGGGACTCTAATTAGAAATTCTTAGAGATACTCATCACATTATATATAAAATATAGTGTATGTGTATACCATATGTGTAATATATAAAGAAATGATATTTATTTTAGTTGTATTCATAGATTTAGATTCATAAATTGATGAAATTGTGATTTGAGGTTTTGAATTTACACCTCCTTGATGAGTGGGTGTAACACAACCAATAACAATTCAATAACAATATAAGAGTTGTGTAAGATATTTTGATTGATGAAATGACATTGATAAATAAATAAAAACCATTTTATATTTCAATCATAATATATATTTTAAAATATTACTCAAATTTTGATCCATTAAATATTTTTCAATATGTAATATCACAATATAGGTTGGTGATATCGTTATAAGAAATAATATATCATTAAAAGGAACATTATATAATTATGAAGTTTATAGTATATAATATTATATGTTATTTTGCAATTATAAATAGTGATGAAACTATTCTTCATCAAAAACTAGAGCATCATATGTTCAATACAATATAACAGATAGCATATCAAATTATTTGGATTTGATATTTATTATTCATATGTCTATTGTATTACATGATATTAAAATGAATAATTGTCCTTGATAAATGATTCCTATTATAATATGTAATTACTAACGGGTTTAGGAACTACTACATAGATTGATGAGAACCATTTTAATATTACACATGACGTATCATATCCCATGATTTCTAAGATAGCATGGATTATAACACAAAACCTACCCCATATATTGACCCCGAAAATCCAGGGTCCGAGCAAGATGACCTTAAATTTATTAAAAAAAGTAAAGTACAATAGATTAGGCCTTACAGGGGGTAGTACAAGAAAATATATTGTAATAAATATATTATTAAACATAATGCATGATAGATAGAAATCCATTTTTATAAATATACATCTTACAATATTGAAATATAATTAATTACGATATATGAGTATTATTTTTGGTATTTAATTTCTAAATTGAATTATATTATTTAATATTTATTTATAATCTATAAAAAAGGTTATTTTTGGATATTTATTTATATTGTATTTAAATAAATTAATGAAATATAAATTTTTTATAATTAATTAATTTGTGTTCATGAATCGAATAGTAAATAAAATTACAAAAAATTAATAGTAAACAATAATATATCCTTTTCAAATTATTTGATAGGATTTATAATACAGATATAAATTATTTATATATCAATTAAAATTGTAGTTTATAATGTTTTTAAAAATTAACATACAATAAAAATAAAAGTATTAATATTTAATATTAAGAATAATTAATATTATTTTTTTCAAATAATTAATTTAATGAATTTATTGATAATATATTTTAATATTATCCAAATGAGTTTATATAAATGATATATTATGTCTTTAAATAATCAATTAATTCTATTTTATATGATTACATAATATAAGTGAATAATTAATATATAAAATGCTAGTACATCATGTATATTTTATTAATTTCAATGTACAATATTAGATACAACGAATTAGTTAATATTAGGAAAGACTATAAACTATTTATAATTTTTTAGAATATCTTTAATGCATGACTAAATTGTATTATTTTAATAGTTTCATTACATATGATTTTTGTCCTAATTTTTTCCTCATAGTTAATTCTATTAATTTTCATATATTAAAAATAATAATTCATTGTTAAGGATTTTAATTTTGTAATATGAATATATGTATACTTTAGCTTACAGTGTCAAACTATTTACACTTGTTCTCATGAACTCTTCAATGGGCTGAAAAACTAGGTATTATTGCTAATTTATCCTTTATCGAACTCAAAATATGATTGATGGAAGTCATGATATTATAAATAGAAATTAATTATATATTATACATAATATGTGTTAGAGTTATATTGAAATTCAAATTTCTCTTGAGTAAAATATCTATGTTTGGAGGGATATTTTTATATGTTTTTAATAGCATGGTGGCTTATTCCATTTTAAGGAATTTTAGGGGTTTCTATATTTTAATTTCAATTTTCTCACCTTGATATCATTGATTTATTCACACTTACTGAAAATATCCATTGTATATTACTCAAAATAGTCTTATATATTTGTTTCAATATTATAGGATTTTAATTTATTTTAGTAATAGTAAGTAATTGTTTTTAATTAGTTACACATAAATAAAGATAAAACATATCGATTTGCATTATATAATAACAATAATATCAAAAAAAAACTTTATCCCTTTATATATGTAATCATAATAAATGAATAATTTTTCTATTATTAAATATCTATTAAGATAATATTTGTGAGATTCCTGTAAAATTTATCACCTGTAAATACATGAACCATTCATCATGGCTCGTGATAGCAAAATTTGATTACCATATATTACATTTTTGTGTGGAAAGAATGTAATAAGTCAAAATTATAGGAATAAGTTCTCATTATTAATGTTTTATTTTCATTTCACATATCTAGGAGACCTTAATTGGAATTTTTTACCTGGGGATTTCATATATGTTTATCTATGTTATGTATATGGGAAAGGATTTTTCTAATAAACAATATATTATTCATTTAAATAACATATGAATTATGGAATACATAAATACATATGTGGAGAGAAAGAAAAAAGAGACATAAATTTGAGTGAAGCATATATATTTTCCCTTTAGTGGGTATGATGTAATTCTAAAAGGCATCATCAATTTAGACGGAGACATTTAATGAGTGTACTTATTCAGTGAATTAAAACAAGATATTAAAACAATAAAAGAATTCATTTTGTATTAATGAATTCATTATCATAATAATTTTATTTATCTACCAGTTTAAAGATATAATAAATCATTTATTTATTAGTATAGTTATATTTATTGAGAAAATATTAATTTATTTTTGAATCAATAAATAAAATAGTTTTATTTATAATCATCTATAATAATGTTTTTCCAAAATTATAATTTGTAAATATTAGAATTTTAATTTGAAAATTTATTATCATTTTTGAAATAACATTGTATAAATTTAATATGGTGGAAAATTTATGATTTTTTTAAATATCTATATTTATCTAAGCAGTAAAATATAAGTATTTTTGTAAAACATTATTCAAATTTCAATAAAATATATAACAAAACAATAACATTTGGATTTTAATATAATTTTAAATAACATAATAATTATTTACTTATAAAAAATACATTTAATTTTGTTAGAATAATAATTATATTGTATTGCAGTTTAACATTTTTGTGGGATTAAATATTTTTTTCTATGTACTATTTTTATGGGAATAATATTTCTATATTTTCATTAGTAATTATAATACATACGAAGAAATGATTTATATTGTAATTATATATTCTATATCAATAAAATATTAATTATTTTTTATTAAATTATTATTATTCATTGATTTAATATAAAATCATTTTTTCTAGAAGAATATTCTTATTCAAAACCCATTCTTCATCACGTCCACGAGAATAGATTTAAATTAAATTTTAGAACATATTTGAATTAAATTTGGAAACAAATAATTTCATTTTATGAATAATAATAATTTATGTTATCCAATAAATCCAACTTTATTTTTTTATAGTTTATAGAGAAAAAAAATTAATTACAAAAGATAAGGTGATGATTGATTTACTGTAGGTTAATCTAAAAGGATAAGAGTTTTATGTACTTATACACTAATATAAAATTAATTTAATTGAATTATTTATATCATATCTTATCAAATTATCAAGAATTATCCCTTGTTTTTTTTATATATTCAAAAAATGTGGGAACAACATTTCCTTTTCAAAAATAATATGTTACCCACTCACATCCCTTATAAAAGGTTACCCACAATCCTATCATTTTACAACATTAAAATACTTTATAATCATATAATAAATTCCCTAATATAATATTATTTTCCCACACCACATAATAAATCCCTTATTTTTTTTATAAATATATCCCAATAATGTGTTTGGTGCATACCTAAGGAGGTTTTTTCGAAGAAGATGTGTCATTGTTTTCTAAGAATCATTGTTTTGATTCTTCTTGAACCTCCATAAAATATTTTCCAATTATTATTATATAATAGAAAAAATATATCACGCATAAATATATATTATTATATTATTTTTTAATAATAATAAATATCCTCTTATGTTAAATGGGATATAAAATCATCATTCAATTATATTATGGATTACCGCCTCACAATCTGATGGAATTCACCTTACATATTCTCCTCTCATGACATGATGTAATGAGGGATTTATGTTATATATATATATATGTGTGTGATTTTTATAATCTCTTTATACTTATAATATTTGGATGTATTATATATCTTCTAAATCCCAATTTAGTTGGATATATGATAATAAAACGAATGTGTGCGATAGACTACTCCCACATGATGTGATTTGATTTACTTTATAGAAACGATTTAAATGGAAGGTAATGGGAATAATTTTAATTAATATAATTGATATAAATGAAAAAATAATAATTTTGATGGAATATTTTTTACAGGATAACATATCATTCTATTCCTTAAACAAAAAAATTATAATGTTGATCATGTACGTGTGGAATACAGCCTCCACAAATTGATATAATTCCATTTTTTTCATCACATTATGATAATAATTATTCATATACATATATTTAATGATATAGTATAATTTATATTATATTATTAACATTATTGAAAGAAAAAATATTTATCTCCACCATTCCATAATGATCATTGAAAAATTGAAACATTACTCAAGCATATCTACAACTATTAATCTACATGATCATAACACACTTAATTTCCCAAAACTACATTTAATAATTTTTCATAGTAGTAAATTTGATATATAAATTTGATATTTTTTTATAATTTTCAATTTTATATATTTAATAGTGTCCTCTTTGATAAATATTAAGCATACCAAATTATTTTTTATATATACTACAAATACCATCAAAATGCTCAAAGTAAAATAAATAAATAAGTAATTATATATTAAAATTGTAATAATTGAATTTAAAAAAATAGTAAAAATGGAAATTATTATATATAAATGTAATTAATTTACAATAAATTTTTATTTTCTATGATAAATTATGAATGTGAATAATCATTCTCATTGTATTTTGTTGTATATGATGAAATGAATTTTCCACCAACATGACCTTTATTTTAGTTATGTCTTACTTAACTATATTTACTGTTTTTTTGAAATATTAAATCCTCATTCCTTTTTTCTATGAATTTAGGTATGGATAGAGTTTTTTTAAATTATATGGTATTTTTTTATTCAAAATAGTATTTTAAAATTAATGGGTGTTTCAATACTCAATAGTTAATTTCTTATGAGTTAAAAAGTGTTTTGAATAAGTTTTATGATTACAAAAATGAAACCATTAAATGTTTTATTCATGATATAATATTTTTTTCATTTTATGTGAAATGGATGTGGAAAGATAGTCCTTAGTGTGGCCATTATAGATACAATATGGGTGAACCAATATTGTGGTGTAATGAATTAAGAAAATTTACACATATTTATATCAATGAATTAGGGAGTGGAAAAACGGTTTATGGAATTTATTTATCTAGGCTCTAGTTACATTACCAATATTTCTGAAATGGGTTATAAATTTGATATTCTATGCTTCCAAAAGGGTTATGAATTTATTTTTATAGGGTATAATGAATTTTCATGAGAAAAACAGTCATTTATTTGTGAAATTGATTTATTTATTTTACTAATAGAATAATGAGACAACTATAAAAAATTCATTTGATTTCATCTTCTTTACTAGATTAATGATTTTTCTTTATTTAGATAATAATTATTTTATTTTTATGATCATCACATTTAAAAAAAATCATAGGGTTTATGGATAGTTAATGTACATGATGAAGTCATGTTGAACATCATTATAATTTTACATGAAAATAATTCAATATTTAATTTTATACTGTTTTATATTAAAGTAATAACTGATACTAATCTTAATGTTAATACATTAAGGCCAGTTTGTTAATTTGGATCATGATTGTAATTCAATGTTTCATATACATTCAACAAATATGTAACTAATTTCTATAGAGTGGTATGTTATTTTATATTTAATGAATTGTTTCAATAGCATAATGGATTTCAAAAGTCAGATTGTCATAGTGAAAACCATTACAATAAAAAATGATGTTTTTGAGACAATAATTTTCTTTTACTACATTTGATTTTTTCCCACAATGTGATGTGATGATAGGTATGTCACTTGTTTATTTTAATTATGAAAATACACCATTTGGCTCTCTATAATTAAATTCCTTCATTTTTTATAATTTTGTTTTGTAATTTTGGAATATCACAATTGAATTTAATATAGGGAATTTTTTGAAAACTCTTGGTGGAAATATTAATGTAAACATGTTTTATTGGAATTTTATTATTGGAATAAATTGGATGGTCTTTTCTACAATCCTTAGGAATTATAATTACTATATTATTTAATCAATAATGGTATTGATTGGATTTTATTTTAGCATTATATGATAAATTTCAATGTTAGGAATATTATGTTCAATGATTTCATGAATTTGATAAGTTACAATGAATATGAGAATTTGATTAGATATTAGGATGAATGTTACCAATTTATTATTGTTGAATATAAAAAATCTATTCAAAATTTTTACTTTTTTAGAAAATAATGAATATTATACTGGTGTTATTACATATATTGATTTTGAGTTTATTATATATGTATTTCAGGATACTAACAATATATATAGACCCACTAATATTATATCATTGGAATATTTTTTTGAAATGAAATATCAATTATTAGAGTTGTTGGATAATGTTTCCATTTGATATATGAGTACACCATGGGATCCTCGTTTTTTTAAATTAATGAGGATTAAATGATATTATTAATTGATTATTGAGCCTTAAATATCATTATTTTTATAAAATGATATATTTTCCCTCATATAGATGATTTTTTCTAATTAGCTCTAATGATCATAGTTTTTTTGAAATATTGATCAGAGGGTGAGGTTCCATCCGTTGATGGAAATGGTGGATATAATTTTAAATTCTATATTTAAGACTAGATATGAGAAAAAATAGTTTATAGTTTTCCCATTTATTTATCCTATGATTTGGATGTGTTTATAGATCATCTTAATAATGATTTCCACGTGTTCATCAATAAATTGTTTTTTGTGTTTATTGATGAATTTTGGTAAATTTTATGTAACTGGGAACATGATAATCATATAATTTTTGTTATGAAAACACAAAATAAATGAATATGTTTGAGAAATTTATTATGTGCTAATTTAATTTGAGAAAAAATTCATTACTATAAGATATTATTTCTAAAATGGAATAACTATTCACCCTGGTAAAACATATTTTGTTGGATGAGTTTACAATGACCAGAAATATCATTGAGACTATTTTCTTTATAGTATAAATGAGCTACTAGTGGTGGTTTTCTGAAAAAACTTATTATTTTTTCTATCACATTGACTAAGCTAACTTGAAAATGAGTTATATTCATCTGGATAAAAAATGTGATGATTATTCTTAGTAACCCAGAAGAATATTATTAAATACTCTAGTTTTGTAACTACTTATTTAAATAGTCAATATGACATCTACAGTGATGCTTCATTGAATGGAAATGGTTGTTTCTTAATCAATAGTGGTCATGTAAAATAATTTCCATTATATTAATAAAAACCCCTAGTGTTAAATTATTATACACATGATATAGAATTAATTTTTAATATATTTATTGAAAATTTGGAGGCATTATTTTTATGGAGTAATGAATGAAATTTAATTTGATCACAAAATATTCATTTATTTATTTACACTGATGGAATTTATCATGAGAACGATAATATGTCTAGATATTATCGAGGATTATGATTAAAAATTTTATTATCATACGAGAAAAGAAAACAAATTCACTGGGTTTTTTATTAGGGATGAAAATTTTACATTATACATGATATGTTTGGAAGACGACCCTGTGGTTAATGATTTGATTATTTTTCCTATATATTGTGGATGTGGAGACATTATCTTTTTCTATTTGATTTTGTGAAATAATTTCTTTTATAAATATTTAATAAATTCAAGTGGGAGTTTTATGCATTTTATGAAAAGAGATAATCTATTAAGAACAGTTTATTTCTTAATTTTTATATTTCTTATGAATCTTTTTTTATGAATTGGAAAAAAAATTATGTGTGGCACCAAGATGATGTTTGAAGAAGGATTTGTTTTATGAATAACATAAATCCCCATTTTGTTTCATCTTAGAATAACTAATATGTATAAATACCATTTTTGAGTTTTACTAGTGTGATGGAATGAAAATAAATATTTATTAATATACAATTAAATGAATGATTTGTCATTCGGTAAAAGTATAATGAATATTACTAAATGTAATTCATCAAAATTATTTAATTATACAGTGGACATAGAAAAATTAATCTATGTGTTTCATAGTGGTGTTACTAAAAGCTCTACAAGGTAACAATGAACTTTGGGTCATTATTGATCGATTAATTAAATATACTTAGTTCCACCATAATTAATGTAATATATATTTATATTAGATATTGTTAATATTTCTAAATGATACTGTGCCTTTAAATGGTTTTCTTCTCTCCACAGTATCAGATCATGGTCTTAGGATAAAAAATAATTTTTTTAATGAACTTTCAAATTTTTAGTTACTAGATTAAATTTCAATAAAACGTTCCATCATAAATATGATGAATACACCATAAATAATTCATAACATTGAATATATTCATCTTTAATTTTTCAAGTATTACCATTAATCTGTGTGCCAAAAAAATTCTTTGGTTTTTTCCATTAAGATTAGTTATTTAGTATACATTTGTCACCATTTCATGAATTATAAAAATAATCAAACACCAAGATTTTTAGATTATTTAGTGGATCTAAATTTGAAGGTAACATATTTACTGGAGTAAATGAATGATAATTTGATGGTGATTAAGAAAAATATTTGGACGACACATGGCATGAAAAAAAATTATGTCAATGACATGAGGAAGGGGTTTTCTTTTTCATCAGGTGATCATGTTTTTTTAAGAATCTCTATGAAAAGTAGATATAATTTTTTTAAAAAGTAATTTCTATTCCAAAAATCATTGGACTATATAATCTTTGGAATTAATATGTATCGTCTTCTTACCCAGTGGATTTTCTTTCAGGATTGTCCCATATATGCTATTTTTTTCATTTCTCCCTGTTATGAAAATAAATTCTCAATTAATCTAATGTTTTGAGTCCTTATAAAGTTTTTCATGAATAAAACAATTATTTGGTAAATATTTTATTTATGTTCAGAACCATAGAAAGAATGTTTTTCTAAAAAAGGAGATTCACAATTTGATTTTTTTGGACGAATTTTGTGTTTGAAGAATAAAACATGGGAATATAAAAATTCATTTAGAAAAGATATCCCTATTTTTTAAAAAGTAAATTAAATTTTAAGGATTAAATAAATAAAATAGGGAATAATTTAATATTATATGTAAATATATATTATATCACATTCATTTTAATTAATATTGTTTTATTAATTATAATATTATTATATAATATCAAAATTTATAGGAATATTTTTTAATAAACATGTTTATTATACTAATTTATTTTAAAGTTTAATTACTAAATATATGCTTTTTAATTTGAAAAAAAATTAATATAATATTTTAAATCCTTATATCAAATTTTATATTGGGTTTTATTTTTATTTTTATAAAAACAAATTTTCTCTAGTGAATAGTCAATTGTATAGATTTCTGTAAAAATCAATTTCATGTCTATAAATTATGTTATTTAAAAATTCTATTAGGTTTTTTAATATTATGTCAAGGAAAATATGTTTTTATTAGATATATTTTGTACGATTAATTCATTTTAAATCAAAATTGTATTTTATTTTCCTATAAGAATATTTTTTGGATAAAAATGGGTTTTCTTATATAAGGTTTAAATGGGAATAATGATTCTTTATTTTAATGAATTATTATATTCCCCAATGAGAAATGTTTTAAATAAAATAAATATACTAAATTTAAATGTGTATTATTTGACATTATTTCAATCATTATTATTAATCATATTGTTAATATGGTATCATCATTGTGTTGAATCATATACTTCTTGAAAACATGAATATTCACCGTATCTAGGGGTATTTATATTAAATATTCCAACAAATATTAATGGAATTTGGTAAAACAGATTGAATATTTTGAAACATGATAAATTATATTATCTCATATTTTATCATAATTGTTTATGAAAATTAATATATAAAAATAAAAAAATTAATTACTGTAGCTACGTGGAAACTAGATTTATTGGGGTTAGGGTTAAACAAAATAGATACTATTTAAAATGACCTATATTATGCTAAAAAATCAGTTATATGTAAAATATTTAACATTAAAATATATATTTATCATGAATTTTCTATTTTTCTCCCCTAACTGAATGTTAGATTTCTTATATTAAAATACTTTTTTGGAAAATTTGTGAACCCTTCAAGTTCCAAATAGATAACATAAAACGCTAGAGAAGAAATAAAATTAGTAAAATAAAACATGATGATAATATAACAATTCTCCTTATATAATTCAAAAAAAATTGTTACCTATTTATCTAGTTTATCCTAGACATTGTCATCAAATTGATAAGAGTTTTTTTAAAAGAATGAATAAAATACAATACTTGAATATTTTTCCAATTAATTCACTAGTGAGAATTAGATATTTCTCATCATTCCGACCACTCTATACATTTTTATGTACACATGAATCGGTCACCATCTATCATATAAAAATTCACATCAGATGAATGAATAATCAAGGACTACACCAAAATATTTTCCATAGTGTGTAGAAGAATATACCAATACTTTTACATGCCTCAACATCTAATAGCCACTATGTGCCAACCATGATCTATAATGATGTATCAATAATATCATTCTTCTATCCAAAACTCCCACGAGTAACAGATAATGAATCCTTAATAACTATAGCAACTCCATGTATTTGTTAATGTTAGTCCACCATTTCACTGATATGATCAAGATATTTTTCCATAAAGTCACAAACATTAATAATTTTACTCAAAATGAATAGATTTTGGCTGACCACATTCACCTACTCTTTCATAGAGGGATCACACTCCATTTAGATGATCCAAACATTTTTGGAAGTCCTAATCACCATTGGTTTATAAAGGTATAGGTATTCCTTATTCCCATGGGATTTCCTCCTACTTATCACTATGCAATAACCTTGGTCCTTATTTTCATTATATCTATTTTTCCCTCCTTGAGGTGTGACAAACACTACAAATTATTACCATTGTACTATCTTTCAAGAATTAGTTATAACACTCCCCCTACCATATACCTTGTGTGCCACCCTTAATCGTATTTATCCTTAATAGAGGTATCATTTTAGAACGAATAAAAATGATTACTAATGTTAATATATAATAATGTCCTCCCCATATATGTTCATCTCACAACATTCACCCAACTCTTCGATGCATATGATGATTCCAACATTTTAATATTATTTACCATGGTGGAAACATCCTCGACTGGGGAACCATTTTAATTTCATAAATAATATTCATTTGAATGAGACTTTTTACATGTTGCATCCAATTTAGGGGATCTGTTGCACCAATATTGAATTACCCCAGTTTTCCCATCATTGTCAGATTATGATTCTTCATATTATTTCTCAAAATATTAATTATGTACACCACCATTGGGTTTTAATTAGTATTTATTACACCCATTTGACTGAGAACAACACCTGAAGAGTCCATACTGATAAAATGATCCACAGTGAGGACACCCAAGTCATGTCACCCATGCAACAATCTATAAAGTATATTTTGATCTCTACGTACTTCCATATGACCCTAATGGTTTGTGTAAAAATGTTAACTAAGTAAATATATATTGAGAAAAAAATATTCCATGTTTTTTAGAGTGCCTCATGTTTACATATATAATATTCCCAAGATTATATCCAAATCCACTATAATTGTGGTCCCCATACATCAATGCCATCGCATATACATGGTGAAATTGGGTGACAAAGGGATTGGGTCCTTCTGTAAGATAACAGAAAAATATATAACCATGATATTAGTCTTACAAAAAAAGGTTTTTTTTTGGAAAGGACTGAGATGTTCTAGAAATCACACCCACATCCCTAGAAAAGGAGTATATCAATTCATACGAAAGTCATATGACCATCAAATAAAATTAATGATTTTTTTTAATATTATCATAGATTTAGACTATAAAATAATAAAATCATACATTGAATAATATTATAAAATAATATTACATTTTTATAGAATTACCACCACAAAAAATTTCCAAAGAGACCAAGATCTGAAGTTGAAACTATCAAAGGAATTGACTGAGGGTCCGTTCTTTCTAAATCAAGCTACCGAGGTATCATTGAATAGATATGAAGAATCCTTAAAATATGATGAAGGGAGGACCAGCTATTGGATGAACTGATAAATATATTGATCATTTAAAATGAGTTTGTTTTCTATGAATTATGCAAGGATGTCCTAGTTTTAATATTGAACAAATGGATTTGTCTGAGCAAGGAAAGTGAGTAGATAGAGAACTTCCCACCACTCTGAGGGAGGGAGGGGGGGAGAGCCCCTAGAATCCCAACCTAGGGCTTCTCGAAGAGGAAGAGAAACCAGAGACACTATGCTTATTATTTCCTCTAATTTTTTTTTCCTTATGTAAGTTGAAAAATGTTGTTTCATTATTTTCATTTTATAAATGAAAAGTAGATAACTCACCTTTATTTTTAAATGGAACCCCTCTCAGATCCACTTCATATCATAAAATACCTTTATTTATCTAGATCCATTACAATATACCTTCTTAATGACCCTTTGTACCACCTAGAGCCCAATGTTTTATCATAATGACATCCTAATAAGGCTTTTGGGGTATAAATAAAGTGGGTTTTCATGGAAAAGGTATCATGCATAACTAATAATCCTTATTTGATTTAGTATTACAAATCCTTAAAATAATATTAAATTATTATTATACAATAATAAAATATAAAAAACATAAAATAATTTTTTACTATGTTAATTTAATAATCATTATCCCTTTCAAATTCATTTAATAGGATATGGCATTATTATTTGTGTGTATGGGGGACTATCTTCCCATGAACCGATGTTGTTCATTTTCAATCATCACATATCCTCGATTATTATAATGATGGATTTAATATATATATATATCTGTGTGTGTGTGTTTGATTTTAATTTTTTTATAATTCTCTAATAATTATATCACATATTTATTTGTAGTATCCATTATGAATAAAATATGTTAATGCCACTAGTGCGCATGACGAACTACATCCTCACAAAGTGATGTGATTCATTTTTTCACTAATAGTGTACAAGTAATATAATAAGGATCAATTTAAGGAATATTAGAGGTATATATTTAATAATAATAATAATAATAATAATAATAAAATTGAAAAATTAATCATTCCTATATGACAATATTTCACTTTAATTCATATAATGAAAAAAGATTACATCATTCTGGTATGTATGGACTATCACCTCCCTGAAGTGACGTGCTTCTTTTTTTTCATCACCACATCTAAATAATGATATATATATAATTATATTTAAATTTATTATATGGTAAAAACTATATTATGATAATTCTATACTGATACAATATAACATACATTCTTCTCATAATGATCTTTTAAAAACAGAAACAATACTAATTTCTATGTAAGACCAACCATATCTAAGATCAAAACATACTTCATTGATAAAAAATCATTCATGATTAGAATCAAATTATATATTATGGTTTAATATAATAATTATGGAATGATAATTATTCAATCATTATTTTATATTTACATATTTGAAAAATACTAGACCATCCAAAGTAATTTTTAACATATAAAATGAATGCCATCAAAATATATGAAGTAAAATTAATTAATTAAGAAACTATATAGGTTATTTTAAAATGAAAAATTAATGGATTAATATATATATATATATAAATTTAAATAAAATATATAGTTATAATTAGTTAGTTACTCATGATGATAAATAATGAATTTAACTAATTGAACATATGGAAATGGACATAATCTCAATTTCATTTTTTCTAGGTATATTTTGATGTTCTACACCTATATTAATATATGATATTTATATACAACCCATTTGACATGTTAAACAATGAATTTTAGATTCTCATATAATTTTATGTTTTTTCCATGTTATTCATTCATATGGATTATTATTCAAATATTTATAATGGTATATGGACTTTTATATATGAAAATTGTTTTTAATGTTTTTCTTCTGAATATATTTTTCATCCTTGTTCATGTTTCTTAGATGATTTTTTTATGGACATGCGTGTTCCATAATGTAATTTTTTGCTTTCATTCAATGTTTTTGAAAAATTATTTCTTTATACAGAATGTGTACCTTTCATTACAAACCGTAGAATAAATTTTTAATTCTACGGTATATGGAGACAATGTATTTTTTTCTACCGTAACCATTATTTGATGTTTTTTTCCATTAGAAACAGTAATTTTATTTATAAATAAAAATATTCTACCAAATTTTATAATGTATTTTGGTATGAAATATTTTTTATGAAAAATGTATATTTTGAATTGAAAAAGGGGTTTAAAGGAAAATGTTATTTCAATATCCATATGTGATTGGAAAATGAGTTTTATAGTTTTTTTCAGATATTTTATGATGATTTAATACAATAGTAAAAACATTAATCCATACTATGGTAAAATAGTATTTAATGAGAAATGTGATTTCTCATAGTGTCGGGTGAGCCTGTTATAGATTATATGATTAGTGAACCCTAATATCACTTTGTGAGATAAATATTTCTCATAATATGGGTACACACACATAACATGCCAATGCATTTTGTAATGCACATTTTATTAATTGAAATTAATTATGGAGTCCCCTATGGGATATTTCAATGGATTTAACTAGGCTCTAATTACATTCGATATATGTAGCGACCCTCAGCTTAACGTACATGAACATTACATTACTTTTGCGGAATACTTAGTACATAACAAAAACACACACAAAAGGATCGTAATAGTTTATTGTCTTTGGAAACTCGGAACGTAATCTTCTAATAGTGGTGAAAGATCTTCAATATCTCCCATAAAGATCTTCCCTTTTTTTATACCTAAAACCATTCTTTATATCCTGGGAAAAGAAAACATAAAAGGGTGAGCTCAAATGCTCTGTAAGGGTAAACAAAAGTAAAATCAATCACATCATATTCATAAGAACATAACTTTTGGAAATCTTAACCTGCAAAAGAGAGCATAATTTCATAACATGGTATAAATCATAGTAGTGAAATGAAATCCCAATAATAATAACTTAAAACATGAAACTTTGTGGCATACACACATAATCATAGAGAATCATTTCTTGTTAGTCAAGACTCATTGCCAAGAGTATCTTAGTGGACAAAGTCCCTTTCTGAATCGAGTAACCCTCGTTTCAGTCATGTTTCACTGAACCGGTATAACCTACCATTTCATCCATGTCTATCTCATGAGATATAAAATCTTTACCCAATGCATTGGAGGGAGATATAGGTCCCACCCATATTATAATGAATCCTTTCTTATGTGTGTCACATAATCATAAATCATACATCATCGCATAACACATGTAACAAAAATGGGATTCTTGAAACATCATGACATCATAAAACAAATTATATAAGGTAAATGACTTCATAAAAATAATTCCCTCAAAACATAATCAAATCAATGTAATAATAGAGATAAAAACAGAACCCTATATTATCTTAGATGCAAAATAATTTTGATAAAACATTTGAACTCCATTCTTGAGGAAAATATCCTTTCTACTTCAAAAACACTTTTCTTTTCTTGACATGTCATTCAATTATAAACTAAAAGAAGTTGATTAAAAATAAACTTGAAAACATATAAAGTATGATTCTTGGAAATAATGTTTTAAAAATCCATTCTTTCCGTATAAGTTAAAAAAAAATTCTTCGTACTTTTATCAGAAAAGTGAAAAAGTACCTCGTACAAAAAACGACAAAATATTTCTTTCATATCTTTTAAAAAAACTCATCTAAGGGTAAAATTGGATATAAACAATTGTAGAACGATGGAAATAATATTACATATTGAGGGAACATGGATGTGGATGATAAAATACACCCCAGTAAATAACAATGTGAAAACAATCTCGGATAAAAATGAGATTGTGATATTTCCCTTACCTTAGGTCTGATTTTCTTCGTAAGTGTCCGAACCTCCTGTATAATGATATAAATAATGTCATTTACTTATTACAGAATCATATTCATTGTTATGATATCATATATGGTTTACTTATGACTTTATATTACCCGTTCTTTTGTAAATTCCATGTTAAAGAGCGTTTTGGGTAAAATTGTTTCATTTGTCGTCCGTGTTTTGACTTGTAATTATTCATATGATTACTTAGATCATGATTAATTAATTCCAGAACATAAAACATGATTTATATATATATATATATATATTCAGGATATACATATATATAATAAATCAGTAAATGGAAAGAAATATACCGTTCATGGAGGCGGTAGTCCGTACGTACGCATGAACGCTGTTTTCATTTCCTTATTGAATTGAATGGAATTAAGTAGATGAAATACATATAAATATAAATAAATCCAGTATCATTATTATGTAATATATTTCATTAGTACTTATTATATATACTTTAAAATCATTCATGAATGGTGAATCATTGAGAATGAATCTCATCGCGTCGTGGAGACGGTAGTCCGTACGTACGCACGAGCGATGATATCGTTCCCATGGTCGTGGAATTTTGTTGACGTGTATGTATACTATTTCAGTATCATTACCACTCTATAATAATCATATATAGTTACTCATTACACCTTTATACCCATCCTTGTAAGGTGATGGTGGAAAATAGATTACACCATGGCGTGGAAACGGTATTCTGTACGTACGCACGCGCGGTGATTTCATTTTTCCGTAGGATGGATAGAAGGTGAATTAGGGTTGTTTCATATTTATAATAACATATCAGTATGTAAGTAGTACTGATGTTATTACTTTATCATGAAACAAATAAAGAAGAAGAAGTTGAAGAATAAAGAAATTGAAAAGATCGGTAATTGATATTACCTCTTCTTTGAAACGCCTCTTTGAATCCTCCACTTAGGGAACTACGATTGGTCTTTGAAGAAGACCAGGACCTCTAGGATTATTCTAGGTAAGTGGAGAATGGATTTTGGCATGGGTTGGACGAGCTTGAGTGCTCAAAATGGTGTGAGGAGGAGGGGGAGGAGGTGTCCTTTTATAAGGGAGGAGAGGGGCACCTTAGGAATATCTCAAAATATTATTTTATATTAAAGTAAAAATCAGATTATAATGGTTCCAAAGGGTCTTATTTCGAAGATAAAGTGGGGATGGGTCGAAATCCTATCAACCAATACGATTTAGACAAGTTTAGGTTATTATTGTAACCTTATCAATTAGATTTAACTCTAAGTTAAATAATTTAACTTTTACCTTGTCTTTTTGTTTTCTTACACTATATGGTTAATATACTTACTATAACATGCCAAACGAACCCCAAATTGTTTATTATTAATCTATATATCTTTAGATAAGTCATTTGGCCGAACCTTAGATTTTTAGGAATAAAATAACAATTAATAATATAATATTTGATTTAAAAACTATTTTGTGTCAATTTTGACACAATTTGATATATGATTTTTGTGAAAGTCATAACAGATTTATATGTTCAAACCAAGTTGATTAAATCAACAATAATATATCATAGTAACCTATAAAATTTTTGGAATTCATAAAAAGTCTCAAATTACATTTATTTTGGTGTTTATATCATCAATTATGTCAATATTTCATTAATAAGATAATTACTGCATCATCATTGTGTCATAAATAAATTAAATTATTTAATGTCTAAAAATTACAAATAAAATACTATTATATAGGAAACGTTTTATCTTTCTAATGAATATTTATAGTCGAATTTATCTTATGTATGACCCCATATTAAAAATGATTTACTTATTAAACTTAGATTTTAACTATTTTAACTATTCATTAAATAAAATAATATTAAATGTCATAATCTAATCCAAGTGGACCTAAATGGTCATATTATATTCATAAGGTAGTTTTTGGTCGAATTACACTTATCCAATAAAACTAGGACATGTGTTAGGATAATAATAATATCATTTTTACCCTTAATTACCCTATTTACTTTTAACCGTGGTAAATAAAAGTAAAAAGTTACTATACCCCAAAAATTATTTTCATCTCATTGAACCACATTTTACATACTGAAATCAACCGTGTCTCTCGGATTTTTGAAATTCCACTCACAGAAGTGGTAAAATTATGTTTTATGAACAATTCAGTTTTTTTAACTACCACTTAGTGGTTTCACTATTCATCAAAAATTGAAAGTTTTCAGAAAAATAACAAAAATTAGGCCTAAGCTATATTTGATATTATGAACTCAAAAATGATTTCTATTTTACCAAATTCAAAACATATCAGTTGCATTAATTAATTAAAAAATTAATTCTCGTCGTCAAAACAAAAGGTTTGTTTTTTAGAGATAATAACTATCAAAAGATTGACACGTGTTTATAACTGGTTTAAATGTGAAATTACATGCAATGACCAACATTGTATTAAAATGTAAAAATATATTCTAAATATACTTTAGAAATACTCAAATTAATAATTTATCACTATTAATTATTTCGATTGAAAAAGTTGTTTTTAATTAAAATTTAGTAATTTTCATTATTCATCAAAATATGAAAGTTATCTGAAAATCACCAAAATTTCACCCTAAGCTAATTTCGATATTCCGAATCCATAAATGAAGTCTATTTTGAAAAATAAAATTTACAAAATTTCAAAAAGTGGTTATTACTATTTATAACATCTAGTTTTAATAATATCTTAATAGCATATCGTTGTTTAGCGAAACTCGGTGTTGCGTACAACACATGCTATCGTGGAAGGTCGTGATTGCGTGTAATTCAATCCAGGTCAAGGATGTGTGTTTTGAAAGCTCCTTTTGGTGTAGCGTATAACACAAGACAATAATGAAATTAAAAAGAATATTTTTTATAAAATCTCGGGGTGTTTCAACATAGGTTATACAAGGGTTATAAATATGATGATCTATGTTTTCTAAAACATCGTTAATTTTTTTCAATGGTTTTTAATGTTTCAAAATTTCCAAAAGTTTTTCAATCATAAAAATTGTTTATTTAATTACATGAAAACATAATATAAGAAATAAAACATTTCATGTGTTTTCATATTTTTAATTGCACAAATTATTTTTTTTATGTCCTGTACTGTTCTATTTGTGCCAATCCAATGTTTAAAAATATTATATATAGGGTTAAAAGATTTTTGACGGAAAAGAATAAAATAGGTTAAAATTTTCATTATTTTGCATGAAATTAAATCATCGTGTATTTAAAAATTGTATACCACTGGAAAAACAAAAACAAATTGGAAATTACTAAATTCCTTCTTATGGGTTTTTATGTATGAGTAATGAATTAATTCAATAAAACTATATACCTTAATAGAATATAAAATGTAATAAAATTAATTCATAAATTAAAAATTAATAATATGTAACGATTAATGCTGGTACATTTATTTTTATAGTGATTAATATTAATAAAATAAGAATCATACTGGAAGAAACTTCATAGACTCGTATAAAATCATAAGAACTATTATATGTTATATTATCAGTACTAGAGTTGTTACTCCAAATTTAACCATAAATTAAAATTATAGACGTGTTAGTATATATTATTACGAGTAGAATATAAATATTAACCTCTTTTTTCAAAGGAATTACTTTAAAAATGGTTAATGTTAATTCATTTTCCCCTATTATATTCAATATTATTTGTTTTTTAATGACATGGAGAGACTGGTGATTTTATTTTAAGGATTCATATAGTCCTAAAATTCATTATATTATTTTTATAGAAATATTTATTTCAATTTCAAATAGTACCTATGTGTTTTACCATAGTATCTTATGTTCTTGATGATGGATGAACTGGGAATGATATATTCTTTTTCTATTTCACTATTGATTGTAAAATTTGATAAAATTTCTTACCAAGATTATTTTTTCTGAATATACAAAAAAATATATTTAATTGTTTTAAATAGAATGAATTGACACATAAAAAAGTTTTAGAATGTTTTTTAATGATTCTATAGTAAATAAATTTACCAGTATATAAAAAATATCATTTTGAAGCACTTTTCTATTTTTGAAAATCCATCTTTGGGGAACCTATACCAAAATATGCTTTGGGATGAAATAGAAATCCACAACCACTAAATTCATGTATCTAATTAATTAATTCGAACTAATAAACACAAATCTTAATAAAAAACCATGTGATAAACTATAATATTCTACTAAGGATCCACCCGTACATACTTTAGATCTCTTTTGACCCACCTCTGGAAACATCATGGAGATTATATTTCATTTTTATGTGTTTTATTAATAATTAATTGATTTTTATCGGTATATTATAATAAATTTAGAACTTATACATATTTTAAATATAAAATTGATCAAAATGATAGAAATAATTTACGGAACATGAATTTTACATCTAAGGGGTAATGAAATGATTTATTGGATTATATAGTTTAGTGAAAATGAAAATTAGTTCCTTTGGTATCAATCTAAATAAAGGATGTTTATAGTTACTATTGTTATATAACATGATAAGATTTTTTATTTGATAACACAATTTTTTATAAGAATAATTATGAGATGATAGATTTAATATATAGATTTTATGATTTATTATATTATATTCCATACTTTGGTAGAAGAAATGGATAAAAATATTTTATTCATGATAAAGTAGTTTATGTAGATATTTTGTAAAATACGAGTTATAAGATCTCCAAAATCATTAGTGAAATAATATAATGAATAATTTTTTTAAATACTAATATAAAAACACATAATTAGATATATAATATAGATTTAGTATATATTGATAATTAATATTCCCTTTTAACGAAATGAATATTCTTTAAAGAATAAAATTGTTTTTTCTAACAAAACATGTTATTCTAAAGAAAATATTATTTTGATGTAGAAAGTGAGAGTTGTTTTGGAGTCAATGGCATTAATTTTTTTTCATATCAAACTAGAATTTGATTCATAGTTATATTTTAGTGTCACATAATACAATAAAATATTTTCAAGGATTCATATGAAGATTAATATCATTGGTAAACTATAGTTATCATAATAAAAATCCTAAATCATTTACGATGTAATGGTAATGATTAATGTAAATAGTTATATTTGATACCAAAATATATAAAATAATTATTTCAAATTTAAGTGGATTTCTGACTGGTGATTACGATTAACATTTATATAGTTCCATGTGAATAATTAATTTCATTAACATCATACAATTTGATGTTTTTTATGGATTTTGAATACTATGCTAAAATAGTTTAACATTATGAATATGAATCCTAAATATCACAATTTCATAATACAGAATATTAAATATATATTACTAACAAAATGAAATCAATGGTGGTTTATCAAAATATGGTTATATAGAGATTTGGTGTTAATTACAAACAAACACACACACACACACATATATTTATATATACATAATTTATTTATGATAAACATAAAATTATGTAAACATAAGACTTCTTTCATATGATATCATATAAGATATGATAAGAGGAAAAATTATTTATTATTTATTAATGTTTTTAAATGGTTTATATAATATAAAATATATCATGTTGTATAAGCTTTGGAATCCACAATGTCAATATTCATAGATTTATCCATAAAATTAAAATGTATTATTATAATTTACCTCTCAAAGAATGGCATTGAATTTTTCTGAAAAAAAAAATTCACCATGGTGTATAACAATTTGGGATAATATTTTTATGTTATTATGAGTAGGATTTTAAATATATGTGTGAAATATACTAATAAGGTATATAATAGGTTTTTTCACCATATTATCCATAAAGAATAACATATATATTACATTACTCTATGACATGAGTATAGTAGGGGATCATGGTTCTTATTTGAATTTATTTATAATTGAAGATGGTGAGATAAAAATTATAAAACCTTTATACATTTAAATCTCTCATATATAATCCATTATTAATATCAAATTAATGATTTTGAGGGAATGTTTCTCAAGATAACATTGGTTGCGGGAGAACCAGGATGATGTTTCTCATAACATATAAAGTGTATAAAATTTAATCCTCAGAAAAAGTTAACCTGAGAATGTTTATGATAGAACCTATATCAGTTATACAATAATCATATATATGAAATTAGGGGTATGTTATGTTATGATATATTATGGGGAAATATTAGAGAAATTCTAATAGTCGTTGGAAATATAAACGTGTATCATCTACAATTAATATATAGAAATATATTATTGAAAATATCTACTTCTAGAGTTTACCCAAAGAAATAAAATTGGGATTATATTTAAAATTATGATTTCATATGATGTAGTTATTTACATTTGTAATAGAGATTTATGTGTTTGATGGAAATATTTTTTTATCCAATTACATCATTAAATGAAACATTGATTTTCTAAGGGATGTGAACTTTTTTCTTTTATGAATTCATTAAATCATATTTATTTCAATGCTACAAATAATTATGGGGTTATTAATTGTGGTTAATTGATTAAATATTAATTTTTAAACATTTACCTAAAATATTTTTTAGTGATTATCCTTTTTCTATTTTAGATAGATATTTGAAATGTATTTCATATAATGTGGTACAAGGTGATGTTAAATTAAATATACCAATAATGATTTCATATTTTCTAAAAGGATGTTTTGATATGGTTTCACTAGATATTGTATATGATCCAATATAATTTTAAATGAAACATTATCCACATGACTTTAGAAAAAATTAATTACTATAATTTTTTTCCAAAATAACAGGAATCATTTTTAGCTATATCATATTATGTTATAATATTACATAATATGAAGTGGAATATGATATCTTGTCACTACATCATCCCTTCAGTGTGTATAAAATTACAAATTATAAAGAGGTGTTTTTTTAATCATACTATAAAATTTATAATCTTACATTTTTAATAAATAATAAATTTGAGAACCATGTGATAAAATTTTTAATCATTCCAAGATATCATATATCATTAACATTTCATAAGATAAAACATTCTAGTTAATCAACCATGAATATATGATATTTGAAAAAATATTGGATTCATTTCTTTAGAAACTTCATCGCCAATAGACCAAAGATGGAGTCTATATTTTTAGATGAGCATAATATATATGGAGTCAAATCCCAAAAGAAAAAATTGTTTAGTATTCTTAGAAAACTATAAACATAAATTAGTCCTAAATTATAATTGAAAAAAGAAATAACTACATATTTTATTGAGAATAACTTTATTCACTATAGTATATCCTTGAATATCAAATGTAGTAACTATTAAGGAATCATGTTGAGAGGAACGAAAATAAGGGTGAGGTAAATTTCCCGAAAAGGGTTATATACTATAAAAGCTATCATGGGGTAATAAGAAGAATTTAAATGGAAATGTTAAAAAGAAATCATATATTCCATTAATATAACAAGACAATTTATAATCAATATAGAATGATAAATAACTAAAAACACCTGATATTAAACCAATAAAGTAAAACATAAATGCACACATAGATTATATCGTAGTGTAAATCTCATTAAAAATACTAACTGAATTTTTAATAAAGGATATTCTTAATTATTTGACATCATGATATCATGTTTCATGTTACCACTACTATGAATACCTTAACAAGATTGTATAAAAGAACATGTAAAAACACATTTAATTCTGGCTTAAAAAGTGGTCTCATTATACATACTGATGCATTAAGGATCTATATAATATCAAGCTCCATACATCACTACATTTCCAAATCATTCCTCATAAATATAATAATCCATTTAAGTGATGAATCAATATTCCTAAACATAAACTATCTATATTGATTAAAAAATATTGATTTATCCACACATCCCTAGTTATTAAATTATTTTCAATTCAAATAATACATTTAATACAGAGATACTATGAATATAAATGATAAATAATATGGATATTTAGATGAAGTTTAAGGTCTAATTACCACATTAATGTGATTATTTTAAGGGGATGTTTATAACTGCAAAATGAATCACATGAATGTCAATACAATCCTTGATAAAATTAATCATAAACCATCGTGAGATAGAATATGACCAGTATCAACAAATAACCATTGGATTAAGGGAAAGTTTTTTTAATTTATGTATATAAATACCCATAAATGTTCATTAATAAACAATACTATGCAAAATATCATTTTAATTTGGAAAATCATTTTGAAAATAATTTTCATTGAAATTAAATTTTACAAAAAAAATTTAAAAATAAACTCATTAAAATTCATTGAATATAAAATTATATGATGATAATTGTGGAAGTTAATTCCATACATGAGATAAATGTTAAAAAACATTCATTTTGGAATATGAAATGGAAAATATGCTGCTTTTTTTGGAAAATGATAATAATATAACAATCACATTTTTGGTAAAATTCAAAAGGAAATTATTTTAAAATCCACAAAACATTCCATTGAAATTTTTTCAAAATAAAAAAATATTACAAATGAGTTTAATAATTCATTATGATAAAGTTAATAATTTTTTTTATAAAACATGATTTCTGAAGAAAGCAGTTTCCCGGCTAAAGAGTAAAATCGTGTCATATTTTCCTAAAATGACTTTTTAAATTAATTTATGTTACAAAAAGTGATTTTTTTTAATATATCATGAAAATATCATCAATAACCATGGAAAAAAATATAAATTATTAATTCGGAAATGGTAAATTTATTTTAATTAAATTAAATTTAAGAATAATCAAACTCAATTAGAAAGATATTATTAAATAATCCATTACAATGATCATAATGTTGATCTAAAAAATTGAATTGATTTTTAATTTAAACTATAAAAACACTTCTAATTATATATATTACAATAGATGTTATAAAAAAATTCCTTATACATGTAATAGTATAATTACATAATCAATGAAGTGTATGTATAACCCAATTAATAGAAATTGAGATTAAAAATACCTTATATCATGTTTCCTTTGGATTTAATGTTATTTTACCTCTTTTATAGTTTTTTGAGAAAAATAATTCACATACTTTGAACCATATTGGTATTCATAATATCAAATATTAATCATTTATATCATATTATAATATATTCATTGATAAGCATTTGTTATATTCATTTTTTCAAGTGTTAATTTCCTTGTTTTATTATATGTGTTTTTCATTAATGTTTTAGTTATTATACAAATTAAATTGTTCAATCATCTCCATAATAAAAATAATCAAATAATTATAATGTTCTTATAAGTCTTTTACTTTTAAAACATCCATAAATGATTATTATTTAAAATGGTATATTATATGATCATGGATATGATATTTTCATGACCTATCCTCAGGACAGGTACCATGACAACCCCAAGCCCACCTTCCATAGGCCTGGGGCTGGAAACTAGCACCAAAGGCATAATTCCCTAAGCAAGAAAGGCATTGCCTTTAAAAATTTTAAATACACACAATCAAAGTACAATTGAAATAAAAAAACTAAGTTAAACTGTATACCAAAAGGAGTACTGAAAAGTAAAGGGGCTGGAAATACAAACCCAAAAGGAAAGTACAAGTACAAAAGAAAGACATGTACAATTGAAGAAAAGTAAAGCAGGTACTGGGTCATCCTCCATTATTCCTACCTGAAGGGTAGGTACAGATGTCCTCCTCAACACTCCACATTTGTCAGTCTCCTCCATATACTGACTCGTCATATGGTCCACCTCCGGGTACTATCCAGTCCTGCTACTCCGATCCTCAGTCAGTGTTATCAATCGTCTGCATCCAACACAAAGAGATGCGGGCATAACCCGTGCAGGGGTGAGTATAATCATACTCAGTAGGGACCCCGAGACCCTCAAGGTATCACAAAATCCAACAAGGATAAACCACAATGTATGAAAACAATAGATAACCCCACTAAGGTATATGCCCATACATATACCTATGTTATCATATAATCCATCTCAATCATGTGGTAAACACAAAAGTTACTGATTCAGCTCAACCATGATTTTATTCTAGGGATTGTATCAATCTGAACCCTCTGCTGCTGGATAACTCCTCCTATATCAAGTACAGTGGGCCTACCGCATCATACATTGGAACTTCTCACTAACTTGGACTGCTGAGGTACTCCTCCTATTGAGTATCATGGATCAGCTGCGCTCAGATAGAGGTTCTCCCCACCGGAGTTCATCTGTTCTCAAATAGAGGTGCTCCCCCTCCTAGCATGCTGAGGTACTCCATGTGTTGAGTATCGTGGGAATTCCACACTTACATAGAGGCGCTCCCCACCATGGGTCTTCCATGACACCAAGGTGCTCCCCACTGGGATAGTTGAATCACCCCAAGTCTAATCAGTCAGCAGTCTTCAAGTCTCAGACAGCTACTAGGTTCCCGTACAAATGCATGTTCATCTCTGCAAGATCTTCTCTACAAGTTACTGGTAGATACTCCAACCATCACGAAGTCCCATGTAGAAGTATCTCGAAGGTCCGCCTTGTTATAGGGGTCTCAACGCAACAGACGGCACGTCGATCAGACGCCCGGTCTGTGAGTTATTTTATTTTTAGTCCTAGGGGCCCGGTTGGATTCATGTACGATCCAACCTGAACATAACTCAAATATACCATGAACTCCAGTGGGGTATTCTTTGAGGGGTCGTCGTGTTCAATGAAAACCGGCAGCGCTGACGGTTCATCAAACAGTTGTCTGGTGCCAATGTTTTGGCAAATGTAAGAAATGGGTCAGTAGAGGGCTCGGGTTGAGTCCGACCCGGTCGGACCAACTCGTCCCAACCTATTCATGGCTCACTTGATCTGGATTGATCTGGTAAAACACATTGGTTCTGATATGGTCCATTCGTCATGTCAGCCCGTTAAGTTCGGCTCGGTCCACTGGGATCAACACTGTGGAATGCGAGAGTGGTTCGGCCCGGGATCAGGGCCAGTTCGGCCCAAAGTGTTGTGAGGGTGTGGCCCAGTGCGTCCCGACGTGGCTTGACATGGTGGGAGTGACCAGGCTAGTTCGGCCTGGGTGCCATGAGGGGGGCTGTGCAGGCCAACATGCAGGGTGGCCAGGAGGGAGCTGGGACACTGACACGAATAGGTGGCCGCGAGGGGGTCGGGAAGGCTGGAAGGCTGGGTGTATGTGTGTCGCGCGGAGGCTGGCATGGGGGAGGACGGGAAACAGCTCAGCCAGTCGGGCTGGGGGTGGCTGGGTGCGGCCAGGCGGGCAGCTAGAAGTCGGCCAGACTTCGACTAGGCGGGCGGCCATGCGGGTGGCCAGGCGGCGGTCAGGTTGGTGGTCGGGCGGCAGCCAAGCGGTAGCCAGTTCGGGGTGACATGCAGCGAGGCGGGCCACGGGTTCGGCAGGGTGCGAGCTAGTGCGAGGTCTCACTGGGTCGCACGGGTGGCACGGGCGGCTGGATGGCCGGGACGCCTTGCCGGCGTGGGTTCGGCCGGAGGCAGTGCGGAACGCCGCGGGGGGTGACACTATTCACATGGGTTGCAGGTAGCGTTTCCTTTGTCATTGCTGCCTCTGTTGCCCTAATATTTATCTCCAAGTTTATGTTCAACCAAAAACAAGATAGACGGAGGGGTCAGCCATGTTGGTTTGGGCTGCACCCTGGGTGTTGATGGTGGTAACAATTGGTTCTCAAGAATGAAGCACAACATTCCACCAACAAAAGATAATATTCATCGTTCTTAATTTTTAAAAGATAGTAATAACATGGAACATAAATAAAACTAATCTCCTACCATTTTTTTGTCATTCATTGTTCGTCGATGTAGTCACAAAAAAATATGGAGGAGACCGTCATTCATCACGTCCGCTACACACATCCAATCCATGATCATGTGCTGATTCATTGACGATGATGAGGAGGGAAGATTCCCTATGTTTTTAGGTGTCCGGGAAATAAATTTGAAGAATCATCATCATCTACGTTCTTCTCGTTTTTCGTTGGGAGGGGAGTTCTTCATTGGATAGGATAAGTTTCTCAAGTTCTCTTCTTCTCCCATGTTTCAACCAAAATGTAATTGCTAAAAAATAATAGTTTGTCTATTATTTTAATCGTTGGAAAAAAAATTCAAAAAGGAAATGAATTGAAAAGGCTCCTCCAATTTAATTCATAATGCTGGCACATTAATTGGAGAGTTGGCACAAATTCAATAAATATGGAGGGTGGAGAGGCTCTCCCTCATTAATGGGGGAGAGTTGAGAGGTTATACTCTCTTCCCTTTAACATGGGTTGGGTGGTCCCTAGACCGATTATTTAACTGAGAGGTTATGGTCTTGGGTGGTCCCCACATCGTAACCTCTCATGGGAGGTTATATTTGGGTGGGACCCACCACAATTACCTCTCGTGGGAGGTTAGGGTGTGGCTGTATCACATCCAACTCCCAAGTGGAGGTTTTAACCAACAATCACACACATGGAAGCTTAAAATAAAATAAGATGTTTCACACTTTATTATATGATTTTTGTATAAAAAGCCAAAAACTAACTTTTATTCTCGACCATCTGTCATTGAGGTGAAAGTCTTCATAAGAGAATATCGTCACTGCGAGTTCAACGAAGCCTTCATATTTTAGTTTCGTGCACTAGTTCAAAAGTTTTAAAATCCCTATACAACGTTTACTAAATGTTCCTAAACATAACATCAGAAATTGATTCAAGGCACACCGGGCCTCGTAATCAAGCAACGTAAATTTTCACAGAAATCTAAAAAAACCATGTTTTTATGAAAAAAAATCCCATGGAATTCAAAGGTCTTTACATTCTCCCCACCTAAGGGCTTTGTGTCCCCGTATGCTACAACTTGAAAGAAGGGAAAAAATGAGGGTACTGAGCACACATCTAAGCCTCCCTCTCAAATATGTTCACCAGGAGGTTCCAGTGCTGCAAGTTAATGCGCACCATACGTATCGACCATCCATAAAGGAACCACTCATGGAAATCCTCAATCACCACTGGAACCTCCTTGAGAGTCACCACATCGTCAACATCTATCTCCCCATCGTCGATAATGTGAGAAGGGTCGTGCACGTATCTCCTTAGATAAGATACGTAGAAGACTTCATGCACCTAGTGCAACTGAGGTAGAAGAGCTAAGTGGTAAGCCACCTCACCTAATCTTCTGAGGACATGGAATGGTCTGATAAATTGCGGAGAAATATTGCCACTTCGGCCAAAAATCTGTAGAATTTGTTGATGTGAGACCCATATAAAGACATGGCCTCCATACTTTAACTCTAAAGGTCTTCGTCTCTTTTCATCATATGACTTCTTCCCACTCTGTGTAGTCTTCATCCTCTCCTAGATGATCTTCACTTTCTCTATAGTAGCTCGTACCATCTCTGGTCCCACTAGTACTTACTCTCTTGGGTTTGTCCAGTGTAGTGGTGATCTACAAGGTCGACCAAACAATTCTTCAAAAGTTGCCACACCGATGGTGGAGTGAAAACTATTTTTGTAGGAAAACTCCACCAAAGGCATGTGATTCTATCACCTACGACCGAAGTCGAGGACACAAGCATGTAACATGTCTTCAAGGGTCTGAATGGTCTGCTAAGTCTGACCATCTGTCTGAGGATGGAAGGCAGTGCTCAGACGTAGCTTCATCTCGAAAGCCTCCTACATCCCCTTCCATAGCTAGGATCTAAATCGTGTGTCATGGTTGAAGACAATAGAAGAAGGTACTCCATGTATCCACATAATCTCCTACACATAGAGGCATCCCAAGCTCTCTACTGAACCCTACTCTCTGATCGGTAGGCAGTGGGCCGACTTGGTGAGCCGGTCGACGATAACAAAATCGAGTTGTGACCCCTGGATGTACTTGGAAGCCCCGTCACAAATTCCATTTATATCCCATCCCACATCCACTCTAGGACCTCTAAAGGCTGGACCAAGCCTGTTGGTACCTAGTGCTCCTCCTTCACTTGCTAACAAGTGAGGCATCGGGAAAAAAACTCTGCTACGACTTTCTTCATTCATGGCCACTAGTGATGTCATCGAAGGTCCGGATACATCTTTTCCCCTCCTGGATATACCTCTAGAGGTGATGTGTGAAACTCCCTCAACACTTTCGCTGGAAGTGCCACTAGTACCAAGGTACGTCCTCTAAAGTGTATAACAATCTATCCACCTTTAGAAAATCCATTTGGTGCCTGCCATGTGGATATCTGAGCACGTCATATCTCTTAGTTAGCATCCCCATGTTGTGCTTCCCTGACTCGCAGAAGAAGTGGAGGAGTGACTGTAAGAGACTGAAGGAATGCTACTCCATCTCCATCCAGATAAGAAATCTGTAAAGCAGCCAGATACTCTGTCACCTCTCCTAGCAGCTGTATACCAGATCTCTTGCTGAGCTCATATGCAACAACTGTCCCCTTACCAAGAGTATAGACTATCTTGAACTCATAGTCCTGGAGGAACTCATTCTAACATAGTTGTCTTAGGTTAAGGTCTTTATGAGAGAGGATATACCTGAGACTCTTGTGATTAGTGTATACTTTAAATCATTCACCCATAAGATATTGTGGCCACATATTCAAGGTGAAGAAAACTACTGATAACTCCATGTCATGGGTAGTATATTTGTGCTCATATTGTCTTAGCTACTGAGAACCATATGCGACCACTCCTCACTTATACATCAGGACACAACCGAGTCTGGTCCGAGATGTGTCGCAATAAACTATGTACCCTACGCCTTCATCTGGAAGGCTCATGATGGGGTCACTAGTCATCCTACGCCACGACTCCTGAAAGCTCTGATAGTATCTCTCTGACCGCAGGAAGGGTTTCCCCTTCTTCTTCAAGGCTGATAGTGGTGCTGCAACTCTGGAGAAGTCTGGTACGAATCTCCAGTAGTAACCAGCCAAACCCAGGAAACTTCGTACCTCTGTCACACTCCTGGGTGGTTCCCAAGAAAGTACCACAACAATCATCACTGGATCCACTACAACTCTAGCCTTTGAGATGGCATGTCCACAAAAGATAACCTCTCGGATCCAAAATTGGAACTTTGAGAGCTTACCATAAAGATGGTGCTCTTAGAGTGTGTCCAATACTAACCGAAAATGATAGGAATGCTTCTCCTCAGTAGTCGAGTAGATCATAATGTCGTCGATTAAGACTATGACAAAGCGATCGAGGTATGGATGGTAGATCTTGTTCATGAGTCCCATGAACACTTCTGGAGGATTGGTTACGTCAAAAGGAATAACCAAGAACTCATAATGGCCATACCAACACTTGAAGGATGTCTTCTACACATCCTCATCTCGAACTCTGAGCTGGTGATATCCTGACATGAGGTCTATCTTCAAGAACCACTGAGTTCCCTTCTCCTGGTCAAAGAGTTCGTTAATCCTCAGGAGTGGGAATTTGTTCTTCAGAGTCCCCTGGTTTAGGCATCGGTAGTTGACACAAATCCTCATGATTTGATCCACCTACTGGGCAAATAGAATCAGGGCTGCCCAGGGAGAAACACTGGGCCACGCGAATCCCTTCTCCTGCAGGTCCTTCAGTTATACCCTCAGATCGCGAAGATTAGCTGGAGCCATCTGATATGCTGGCATAGATATTAGTGTCATCTCGAGGTACAGTTCAATATAGGTTTCCAACTCTCTCCAAAGAGGTAAACCTGGAACATCATAAGGGAAAACATATGCATACTGGTTTACCACTATAGAATAAGTTGGACTCACCACATCTACTGCTCAGAGGTTATGGTATTCCAACTGATGGGTGATCGGCTGCACCCTCCTCTGAGTTTGTCCATCTTGTGCTGTATAGGCTCCCATCTCACCGGTGAAGTTGATCCTGGTCCCTTCCGTACAGACACACCACACTTTGCGGCTAATACAATCGATCTGAGCATGGAATGTAGGTAACCAGTCCATACCCAAGATGACATCATAAGGCCTTGATGAGGCTACAAGAATATACAACCCTAAGATCTTCCTTCCAAGAGTATACTCACATTTCCAACACCAGTGCGTGATTGTCGAGTCTGCTCTCGTAGGAGTCTCTAGCCATAAAGATCAAGCCAACGGCTCCATCGGAATCTCCGACTCCGAACGAGGGCAGTAGCAATAAAAGAGTGACTGGAACCTGTGTCTATAAGAACTGCAGCTATGGTAGAGTAGATACCGATCGTACCTCGAACCATCTCCGGAGCCCCATGATTGTAATCCTCAGCTACCTGAAGTTGAGCTCTCCCCTGTCCACCTACTCCCTGCGGCCCGGGTGGACCTCCTGGTAGTGGTGGCAGTAACACCATGTATTGTCGCCCACCGCCTGTCGCATGACCAGCTCCTCTTCCACGTCTGCCTGGTCCCTGCGGACCACCTTGATCGAATCTTTGTATCTGGAAAGGTAGTCCTTCGACCATCTAACTGATCATCCAAAGGGTGGGTCAGACAATCACAATCCATGTGACGATGCCCGCCACATGAGTAACACTGCCCGCTCTTGGCATGTGCATCTCTGCCATGGGTGCCCCGTACTACTGATCATGAGTCATGTGGTCGTCCACCCGTGGGTCTGGTCCTCTTGGACCTATCTTCCATCTGCCTACTTCCATCTACAGAAGACTCTGATACATGTCGATTAGTGGTGGATCTCACTGCCGGAGGCTACTCAGAAAAGAAAACTCTCCACTAAGAGGGATCGCTCCAACACCCCCGCCTGCGTCGAGATGCTAAGCGAGATCACTGATGCTATGATCTCTCGCCTGATTCCCTACACGAATTTCATGGCCCTAACAAATGGGTCCCAAACCATATCTGTGGAGTAGCGTGAGAGGTTGGATAACCGTGATGTGTACTGAGCTACCATCATGCTACCCTATTATAGACATAGTAGCTCCAGTATCTACACTACACGAAGGGTGGCTGGGACAAAATCCACCCAAAATAGTCTCTCTATGTCTGTCTATGGTAGAGTCATCTCATCATGCACCTGGAGTATTATACTCCACCATATGCCTGCTTCATCCTGAAGGAGACTCACGTCAAGGATCACCATAAGTTCTGTTAGTGTCCCAACCAGTCTCAAGACTCTCACCACAACCTCCATCCAATCCTTAGTCGCATGTGGGTTTGTATCTCCCCTAAACCTGGGTGGCCGCTGGTGCTTGAACTCGTGCAACATGCTCCTGCAGAATGCATCGTCTGCTTCTAGGGATGGTGGCATCAGTGGCCCATGGGTAGTGGTACTACTCATACCTCTGCACGACGGGGGCCCTACACTGAGGCCTCATCACTCGGTGGGTTGTAAGTGCGTACAACTCTCGAGGATCTAATGTGTCGTCTGTGGAGAGGAATCCTGAAAGAAATAGATGTGACACAGTCAAAATATTATACTTGGTGAGCTGACCTGGTTGAGATTACTTAAAAAATAACTTTTGAAAACACACACACAGTCAGGTTTATTGTGCACTGAGTCAGAAATCAGTATTCAAGGTCCCGGTGTATGGATACGTCGACCGCCGCAACAACAAAGGACTCCCTGAACAGAAAACCACACATAGTACCCTTAAAAATATTGCTTTATAGAAAAGATTGATCAGATTCGTACATTCTATGGTAGAACCAACTCCTCTAATTCCAATTTTTCATGAACCATCCTCGGGACCCATTCCATGTCTATCCCAAGCCCACCTTCCATAGCCGAGGGGCTGGCGACTAGTGCCAATGGCATAAATCTTTGATCTGGGAAGTGATTGCATTTTTAAATTGTAAACACACACAATTAGAGTACAAATGAAAGAAAACACTAAGTAAAACTATATAAAAAATAGTGATGAAAAGTAAAGGGGCTGAAAATACAAGCCCAACAGGAATTTTTTAGTACAAATGAAAGACAGGTAGAACTGAAAAACATAAAGTAGCTACTGGGTCATCATCCTTTGTTCCTACCTGAAGGGTGTGTAAAGATGGCCTCCTCAGCACTCCACATCTGTCAGTCACCTCCGTGTACCGACTTGTCGTATGGTCCACCTCCGGGTACTATCAAGTTATGCTACTCAGATCCTCAGTCAACGTTGTCCATCATTTGCATCCAACATAATGAGGTGTAGGAATATCTCGTGTGGGGGTGAGTATAACGATACTTAGTAGGGACCCAGAGACCCTCAAGGTCTCACAAAATCCAACAAAGATAAACCAATCAATATTAAAATAATAAATATATACACTTAGGCGTATGCCCATAAATATACCTAAGTTATCAAATAATCCATCTCAATCGTGAGGTAAACACAAAACTTACTAACTCAGCTTAACAAGGATTTTATTCTATAGATAGTATAAATAAGAACCCTTGGCTACTAGAGAACTCTTCCTCTATTGAGTAAAGTGGGCATGATGCATCACATAGAGGCACTTCCCACTAACATGGACTGCTGAGGTATATCTCCTGTCGAGTACTGTGGATCTTTTTTGCTCACACCAAGGCGCTCCCCACCATGGGTCTACTGCACTCACGCAGAGACGCTCCCCCTCATAGCCTGCTGAGGTACTCTATGTGTCAAGTACCATGGGTCTTCTACACTCACACAGAGGCTCTCCCCACCATGGGTTTACCGGGACAACTAGGTACTCCCCACTAGGCTAGTCGAATCACTCCGAGTCGAATCGGTCAGCTGTCGTCAAGTCTGAGCCAGCTACTAGGTTCCCGCACAAATCCCTGCTCATCACTGGAAGTTCCACTCCACAAGCTATTGGACAATACTCCAACCATCATGAAGTCCCATGTAGATGTATCTCAATGGTCTTCCTCATAATAGGGGTCTCAATGTAACAGACGACACGTCGATCAGACGCTCGATCTGTGAGTTATTAGCCTTTTAGACCCGAGGGACCTGTTGGATTTGTGTACGATCCAATCTGACAGTAACGAAAATATAACCTAATCTCCAATGGGGTATTCTCAGAAGGACTATTGTGTTCCTAGAAAACCTGCACCGCTGAACGTTTGTCAAATGGTTGTCGGGTACCAATGTAATGGACAAAGTATGAAATGGGTCAGTAGAGGGCTCTGGTCTAGTCCAACCCGGACATGGCCAACTCGGCCCAACCCGGTCAGGGCTGACTCGGCCCAACCCGGTCACGGATGACCTGGTCTGCGTCGACCCGGTCTAGGTCAACCAAGACAAACTCACTGGGTCTGACCCAACCTGTTGGGTGGGTCATCCCGTTATGTTCCTCCCGGTCACCTGGGCCAAGCCCATGGGACTGCGAAAGTGGATCGGCCCCGGTTTAGGTCCTGTTTAGCCAGGGTTCAGGGAAAGTTTCACCTGGAGCGTCTCTAGGGTGTTTCCTGGTATCGGGGCTAGTTCGGCCCAGAGTGTCGTGAGGTCATGTCCTGGCGTGGCTCAATGTGGCTCGACATTTTGGGAGTGTATGGGCTCGTTTGACTAGGGCACGGTGAGGGGACCAGAATGCCAGCAGGCCAGGTGGCTATGAGGGATCCAGGACACCGGCCCGACTGGGTGACCACGAGAGGGCCAGGTAGGCCGGAAGGCCGGGTGCGCGTGGGTCTCGCGGAGGCCGACTCGGGGGGGGGGGGTGTCCGGGCGACAACTCTGCCAAGCGGGCCGCGGGTAGCTGGGTGCAGCTAGGCAGGCGGCTGGGCGGCGGCCAGGCGGGCAGCTGGACGTCGGCTGGTACGGGGTGACATGGGGCTTGGCAGTCCACGAGTTTGGCAAGGTGCGGGCCGGTGTGGGGTTCTGTTGGCGCGCGCGAGTGGCACGGGTGGCCAGATAGCTGGGAGGTTGGGTCGACGCAGGTTCAGACGGAGGCGGTGCAGAATTCCGTCAGGGCGTCACGGTTCACAGACACTATGTGTAGCACAACCCTTGTCATTTCCGCCTCTATTCCCTCTTGTTTAATTGCCAAGGTGAAGTTCAATCAAAAACAAGATCTACGGAGGGGTCAGGCCATGTTTGATTGGCCCGCACCCTCCACCTTTAGGGTGGTAAAAATTGGTTCTCAAGAACGAAGCACAACATTCCACCCATAAAAAATAATCATCATCATTATTCATTTTTAATAGAAAGAAAGAACATGGAACTTAAAAGAAACTAAACCCCTACCTTTGTTTTGTCATTCGTCATTTGTTGACAGAGTTGCGGAAGGAACACGGAGGATACTGTCGTTGGTAATGTCCACCGCACAATTCCAATCCAAGATCATGCATCATTTTGTTGACGTTGATGAGGAGGGAAGATGCTCTACACTGGTAGGTGTCTAGGGAATAATGTCGAAGAAGAATCGTCGATGGCGTTCTTCACATTCTTCAATTGGAGGGGTGTTCTTCGTTGGAGAGGATAAGTTTCCCCATGTTCTCTTCCTCTCCCAATTTCTAACCAAAATGAATGTTCCCAAAAATATATGTTAGTCTATTATTTTAAACGTTGGCACAAAATTCAAAAAGGAAATTAATGGAAAATTCTCCTCTAAATTAATTCATTAGGATGGCACATTAATGAGGAGTTGGCACAAATTAAAAAAGTAGGGAAGGTGGAGAGGCTCTCCCTCATTAATGTGGTAGAGTTGAGATGTTATACCCTCCCCCCATTAATAGTGGTTAGTTGGTCCCCACTCGTATTATATAGATGATAGTTTTTTGTCTCAGGTAGTCCCCACATCGTAACCTCTCGCGAGAGGTTATATTCGGGTGTGACCCACCACCATAACCTCTTGTGGGAGGTTAGGGTGTGGCGGTCCCACCTCCAACTCCCATGTGTAGGTTTTAACAAACAATCACACAGATGGTATCTTAAAATAAAATAAAGTGTTGTACACATTATTCTATTTTTACTAAAAAGCCAAAAACTAACATTTATTGCTGACCATCTGCTGCCGAGGTGAAAGTATTTTTACGTGAATACTGGCGTTGCGATTTCAATGGTGCATTCAGATTTCAGTTCTGATCACCAGTTCCAATGTTATAAAATCCCACTCATACGTTTATTGAATGTACCTGAAAAAAACATCGAAAATTGATTCTGGGCACACCGGGCCTCGTAATCAAGCACCGTAAATTTTCCAGGACTCGTAAAAAACCATTTATTGAAGAAAAAAATTTCCATGGAATTTCCAGGTCTTTATAGGTATACCATAAACACACGTCAGTAATATTTCCAATTTTCATAGATATTAATGGAAAATGGTTGGAAATATTTTACCTTTAAATTAAGATCATAATATCGTCAATACCATATCATATACTTATATATATATATATATATTCAATGAGGTATGGTTAGGAATACAATGTCACATTGTTTCAAGATGGAAGTAGTTTACACATACCCAAATGATGTTATAATCATTATATAGGTTAAAATAAAATAAATAAAATGATATATATTATTTTAATATAGTGATGAATATCTCATTAATATAATAATTATTTCATGTATATCACATATAACAATTATGACTATCATTATCACAATCAATTTGAAGTGTTAGGGATATACGAATCACATTGCTTATTGTGTTGATAATCTATCATACATGCAAGAAGCGTTATCACATCTTCAACGGAATGGAAGGTTAAAAGATATATAAAATGTAGTGACTAAATATTTATAAATACATTATAAATATAATTTATATAATTTATATCCATCTTCATTCTTAACCATTATAGGTGGAAATGAGAAAATGAATGACATTGATTCGCAAGACGATAAGACACCATACAAATGAACGATGAATTCATAACTCATTTTACAAATGCTGAGATGGTTTTAGGTAATTTCCATGTTAAAATTATAGAAAATTATATACAATAAATAATTTTCACTATATCATAATGTTTTAATAATAATTAAATTACGAGGATGCATATAAAGAATAATTCCACATGTAAAGGAATATTACACCATCATCAGGTATCTTCATTTGATGTCCATTAAATCTATTAAATAATATATTTATAAACAAACTAAGGATTCTGAGTTGTGTAGGGGATGTTAAAAAGTGATTTGGGTTGGACACTGATGAAATAAATTGGTATGAATATGTGAATAATAAAAAAATAGTGAGGCATTTATATGTGGGGTGAGTGCCACACTTGTAATTTTTTTAAAATATTCATTCATCCCCATGTTTAAATCTTTCATAAATCACAATAATATTTCACTATCATTCCTAGAAGATATAATATCCAAATATGGACATAAAATTGGATTTATAGAAGTTTGTATGTAATTTTTAAACATTATCTTCTTATTAAAAACCAATTTAAATATTTTTTACCTTAACTATGGTAATTGATTTTTACTATTTTTACTATTTATTATAGTAAATAATAAATTTGAAATTATTATAATATATAAATTATGGTTATTCTAAATATTGAATAAAATTTTAAAATTTTAATTCATAAATGAGGAAAAGTGTAATATAATATTAATTTGGTCGACATGATATGTATGTTGATTTTAATAAAGAAATTTTCCCAGGTTTTCAATGTGTTTAACTAAAAATTCAACATGAAAATGATTTAAATAAAAACATTTGTTAATAGATATATTATTTAACTGATTTTACATTAATAAATATTCAATGTATAATTAACAATAATAAATAATTTAAATGTAAAGATAGATTTGATGAAAAATTTAGTATTTTTCACTTTTAAAAAGGATAAATTTCACAAAAAACCCAAAAATACACACTTAAGTAATTTTGAAATGCCAAAAATTATTTTCTTCAACAAAACATGTCATTTATATAAATATAAACTTCAAATTATGTGAGAAAATCATGAAAAACCCATATTATATAAAAATAATGGCTTTCAAAAAACATTTTGTTCTCATTTAAATGGTTTTTTTATTTGACTAATAAATAATGGAAAAATATACAATTATAAACTATACATTTTCAGAAGTTATTTAATTTTATTCATACCCTCCATTGTAATGGATACGAGGTATATTCAATAATAATTTCAATAGTATGTTATTGTTCGATACAACTAATTCGTACATGTAACCTAAGCTATAAATGATGATCATTATTGTGTTTTTCATTAGATATCGATGAAATAAAATTTATTCAAAAATAAATATGTCCTAAATTTTAATGGTGATATATTATATTATGTGTTTGGTATTTTTTATCACATATTTTATTGAATAAAATGTCATTATTTTAGAATATAAGGGTATTACATTCTTTTCACCTTAAATAAACTGTGTTTTTAAAAAAGTTATATATAATCAAGGGGTTGATATTTAAAAATTCATCTGTTTAAAACCCTAATTTTAAATTATTTTAATAAAATTTCAAATTAATATGATATAAATTTACATACTATGACCAATGGAATAACACCTAACCAGGTTCCCATGTTAGAGAACATTGGTGGAATGTGAAGTTATAGACGTTATGAAAAAGAATAAATATTTATATAGAGAGTTATGGGAAACTGAATATAAATATGTTAATGTTAAATAAAAGGTTAAGGGCATCAAAACCATAAATTTGTTATTATTTAAAAGATAAAATGATTCTTAATGTATTATTGTAATATTAGACATTTTTTGATTTATTTTACTTAAGGTTGGAAAATTGTTAGACTATCATAAAGAATAAAAAATATATTCAATTGATATGTTCCAATTATATAAAGAAGTTTTCATATTTTTATTGTTCTTCATACCATTTATGATTCATCCCTTACTCCATGAAATGAATATCCGAAAATGAATTTTTTATGTTTGTGGCAGTGAAATTCTATGTTAATGGTTCGTAAAATTTATAATGAGTTGTAATAAATTCAATATAACTCAAAAATATTACCTAATCCAATAAGGTTGGAATAACATTTAAATATAGTACATTAATATATAAACATCAACTGTAACACCATTGGTTAATATATAATATAAATTCATCATATAGTTTAATTAAAAAAATGGCATATTAACCCTAATGGTTATCATTTTCTATAAACAGAAGTCTATAAAAAAGAATTATTCCACAAATAAATTCTTCACTAAAACAATTTATAGCGGTAAATCTCCCAAAAAATATCTATAATCATTTTTTATTCCTTCCAAACAAATTTTAGAAATGGATGACTATGATTTTAACCATCTAACAATTCTTATAATAATAAATACTAATGGTATCCATAAATCTTACATTAATACAGAAATATATGATTATAAAATTTGACACAATACATAAATGCTTCATGATTCATACAATGCAAATAAAATTTGTAAGATATGTCTATAAAAATTAATCATATAATTTATTTCATTATTGGTCCATCCATATTCTTATGATTCACATTTTATGTGGGTATTTCTTTGGGTAAGTCTTTGGTTCCCAACATTTAAGACAACAAACTATAAATGTAACCCTATAATTGGATTTATTTCATTCTATTGGACTATTCATTTTCTCCTTAGCTACTCATTACATTAATCCTTTATTATTACAAAGATAAAACATTTAATTGTTCCTTTGGGACACCTTCTTATTAATCTAATAAGCAATATGTTTTACCTTACTAATTCACTTTACTCATATATTCAAATCCTTCATGAGTATTTGTTAAAAAATTGTATATTATTTTATGAATATACCTGTGATTGTCAAGCCATTTTTAGTATGTCCTATTTCCATGCATCATTTGATTATTAGGTTAATCCCTATCTTCCATTTTTATAGTTATTACTCATAGTTACATATGTTCACAAACAACTTCCACTTGTAGTATCTATAGAGGGATGTATTTCAAGGAAATAAATCAAAATCTATAACTTAAGAAGTAATTAATGTAATATTCTACATGTATATTATTAGTTTATCATAGAGATATGTTCAATAATCTCTATTTTAATATATATAGATCCCAATGTTTTTACTATAACTAGATCTGAAACCAACTATAGTGACCTTTGTCCCAGTAGTCTAGAGATGGATTATGATTTATTACATTTTAATAAGACACATGGAATAACAACACGAAGGACCAAATCGGTAATTATTCTTGGTAAACATGATAGACACATGAGTTGTGAAATAAAATAGAATACAAAAATAAAAGGATAATTTTTTCAGGGAAAAAATTATTCCCTCTAGAATGTTTATACATGTAAAAAATAGTACTTTTCATGGACTCATAGAGAAAATAAATAAAAAGGTGATCTCAAATGACTTTTATGTGTTATGTAGAGGGGAAAATATCATAAATCATAATGAAATAATCAATATATATTGGTAAAAACTAATAACAAATGAAATTTAAATAATTTAATAGGTAACAATCATTATTGAAATTTAAATAACTTACAAAAATACCATTTAATCAGTTAATCGAAATAAAATACTTCCATATATAATTTCATAGTGAAAATATCGTGGACAATAATAATAGAATTATTAATTAATGAAATAATTAACTATTAGAAACCATGTTCTTCAGAATCTTGATTACTCTACTCTAAAGACCATTTACAATATATTTTGAAAAAATGTAATTTTTTTATTATAGCGAATTATTTTCTAGTTAGAGAAAAAAATGCATCAATGGTATATTTAATAAGGAGGCCCACCCAACCTTATAGGTCAAAAGAATTTCTCAGAAATATAATAATTATCTTTATTCACAGATCAATATTAATTTAGCTCAAATATTCATATTATTTTATATATAATTATTTATTAGTGTTTATCCAGTTATTGAAACAATTATCAATGTAAAAATTATATATAATAATGAATTTAAATTTTCTAAATATTAATATACATGAGAAATTATAAGGAAATATTTTTAAAATTATATTTCTAAGGATCAAATCAATGTGAATATTTTATGGGGATGTTAAAGACTATAATTAGAATAAATTAATTTAATATCTAAACTCCAATTTTTAAAAATAATCATATACCATACAGAGGGAGAAGTGTGATTATTTCCAAATATACCAATTGGAATAATAATAATAGATATTTTTAATTAATAACTGAAATAAAATGAAAATATGATTAAAAACATCCGTGAGGAAAATATCAATTCAGTTTTGGAAAATATTTTGAAAATAAATTTCATTGAAAATCAATTTTACGCAAATACTTCCATTAAAAAACCATCATAGACGTGAAATGTGGTATTCAATGAAATTATGGTTATGAATGTGGTTAGATGTGTACATTATATACAAGATAAACAGAACTTCCGTTTTGAACTATATAAAATTTAATTAACATACATATTTAGAAAACAACATGAAGATTATTTTCATATTTTTAGTAAACGTGGAAGAGGCAATGTTTTGAATACAACTGAAGACACCATTGATTTTTTTTGGAAGATGAAATTGAATAAATTAATTGAATAATATATTTATACAACATAAAAACATTTTTGGAAACATTCATAGATTACATTGTTTTTGAAGAAATCATATTTCAAACGAATGTGGGAAATAATGAATGATTTTATTAAAAACAATTTTAATGTTAATTTAAGATAAAAATAGTACAATAATATTATTATTAAATGTAAATATCAATAATAATTATAGGATAACAAAAAAAATTGGTTTGATAATAAATTATTAAATAATTTCCTTCAATATAATATTAAGAATAATCAATCAGTATTAGAGTGAGATATTAAATTAAACCTTTAAAATGATAAAAATATTAAATTTATAATTAATAAATGAATTTATAATTTTATTAAATTGAAAATAAATATGAAAAAAGAGAAATAAAAGATAATGTAATCAAATTTTATTATCCACATAATCATAATATGACATAATAAATGATGTATAAGTTTAACTCTATGAATGATAATTGAATTATGAAATCCATTACAACACCAGAAATTGTGGTTGAACATTCATTAATTTCATATATATGTGTTAAAAATTATATTAACTTACACTATAATCATGCTACTATTTATAATAGAATATTTATCCTTTTATAACATCCGATCACCTAATAATTAATAATCATTACCAATTTTAATTATTTTGTGTGTAAATTGTTTTTATTATGATTGGTTTGCCATTAATGATTTATTTCTTACACAAATTACTTAGTTAAACTATCTAAAAAATAGTAATCATTAATTGATTATTATATTTGTACATTAATTTAACATTATTCGCTGTCATGAATGATTTTTATGAAAAATTATGTATGTTACAATCCTGGAGATGGTATGATTACATATTCATGAGTATTGTTATCGGTTTTCAACCATTATTATGAATTGTATGCATGTAATATTTAACCTTACTAGAATTGTAATAATATCAATAATACTATTTTAAATTCTTATATAGATCATCCATGTCTTTGGTGATTAAAATAGATTCACATAGCATCGTGAAGGTGGTCATCCATGCGTACCTGAATGATGTTATCATTTATATCTGAGGTGAAAGGAAAGGAATAAAATAAAATAATTTCTATTTCTAGAATAATTAATATTTCATAATTATCATAATTATTTTATTAACATAAAATATAATGATTAAATTAATCTTTATCATCATCTATGTGAAGCATTAGTGAAATATGAATCGCATTGAATCATGATGAGGTACTCTACTGTACATAGTAGTGATGTTATCAAATATCCTATGGAATGGAAATTAAAATTAAATATAAAATATAGTGACTCAATTAATATATATATGTTATATATAAAATACATTTACATTATATATGTCATCATATCAAACCATAATAGGTGGAAATAGACAAAACAAATGACATCAATTTGTTGTGTGGTAGTCGGCCATACACACGAATGATGATTTCATAACCCATTTGATAGAAGTGATGAAGGTTTTAGGTCATTAAATTATTACAAAGGAATCCTAATATCTGTATAATACTTAATTTATTATGTCATATTGTATTAATCAAAACTTTTTATGTTTGTTAAAAAAATAGAATAAAGGCTCTCGTTGAAGACCACAACATATTCTTTGTGTATACTCTATAGGTTTTCACTATATCCATAAAATGATAGATTTATGTAATACATATAGAATCTAGAATGAGGTTATTGAATTTTTTATGATTTATGGGTAGGTATTTATTGATAAAAATATGAGTTAATGGGTGAAGAAATGATGATAGAGGGTGGCCTTTTACATGTGTGGTGAGTGGAGCACTTGTATGTTTTTGAAATGAATCAATCAAAACCATAAATTTATCATTATAAAAGATTCCAAAATGACCCATTATAGAACCTGTAAGAGTTCACGTTTAAATATGGCCATTAAATTGGTGTGGGGAATTTTAGTAGGATAATTTAACCCTTATCTTCTTAGTTCAAACATGATTGAAATCCATTGTTACATTAATCATTGTACTTTATTTTTTATTTTTTCACTATTATTTCTAGTTAGAAATAAATTATAAAATATTTTAAATTATAAATTATTCATATCGGAAATATGGATTCAATTTTTTCAAATTAAATTTAGATAATTGTAAAAATTTAATTTAAAATTAATCTTATAGGTATGATGAGAAATTTTGTATTAAAATAGAAAATTTTCTAAATATTGAATTTTTTTAATATCAATAATATTATAAAAATGATTTGAATAACATTTATTAGATTAATATTTATTAATTATTAAATTATAATTTATTTTTGTTCCAAATATTAATTATTATTAACAATAATTTCAACAAAAAATTAGTTTAAAATTAAAATTTAGAATTTTTCCCTATTTATGAATAAATGAAACTTTTTTATAAAAATTACAAATATTAAACCTAATATAATTTTTTTATTTTGATTTAAGGGATAATGTTGAAATTGTAAAATAAATTTTATAAAACTATAAATTTTTTTGTTTTTTCATTTGCACAAATCTTGATTATTCTATCTTTTAGGAAAATAGTATTCTCTAAATATATACTTATTTTTTTATTAAATGGTTATTTTTTTAAATAGTAAATATATAACTAATGAATTTGTTTAGAGTATATAAAATTATTTTTTAGTTATTCTTATTCATAACAACCATTCCAATGGCTTGTAGATATATTAAATTTAAATGTAAATAATATATTATAGGTTAGTAAATTTTAGTCTTTTGTGTAACACAGTGTTTTGAAAAAACTCATTGGTTCATGTATCATAATAAATAGAAGAAATTAAAATTATTATAATGGAAATATGTTGTAATGTGATAGGGTATAATATTAGGTTATATTTTTGATATTGAGTTTAATATATTAAATTGAATAAATGTAATTATTAAATAATTTAAGGCTGTTAAAATTACTCTGATGTTATTTTACATATGAGAACATGTAAGAAAAAACTAATAGATGTGTTAGAAGTTAGATCACTATTATGGTTATTGTTATTATTCCCGATTCTCACACTTATATTTCTTATTTTAATCATCCTCCCTTCATTATATAATGTGATTCTATCATATTAATAAGGTAAATATATACTAATTTGATTATATGTGATTCCATGTATCTTGTGGTTACACACAACATGATATCTTGTGATGGGTACCTCTTAGAGAACATGTTTAATTCAATGGTAGATGAATATTTCATAATCAATTATCATAGTAAAGAATAAAAAAATATTATTAATTTAATTTATATGTATATTTTATCATGGATGAATAATTTTTTGTCATGAGGATCATAATAGGTTATGTTTTGGTGAAAAATTATCATACCATACATAACAAACCATTAATGGCATGTGTATATTCCTATTTCATTTTTTGATTGTAATAACCAAAAAAAATTGTTAATAAAATTTTTTCTTAACCTAATTAAATTTATTATTATGTAAAATGGTTATATAAAATATGAACTTCCTTGGTTTTATGTTTTTGGATTTTAAAATACACTTATGTATTGTTACCAATGCTAATATCGTCATCCAACAGTGACTAAGTGATTATTAAAAATGCACGGCTAAAAAAATCCAATTTAAATAGAAAAATGAAATTATGGAATCATATTATAGAATTGATCTATAATAAGTCCATTTGTCAGATCTTGAAAAGGAGGTGGTGTCACTGGTCTTTTCTCTTGACCAGGCCCAAGCCGAGCATCAACACGTTAAGATTCAAAGAAACTGCATATGAGAGAAGTGAAAGATAATAGAGATCACCGCATGAGTGATGTTATCTGAGCCACCCCAAGAGTTTTTCACAATCAAAAACCTTTCCATTAGGTCATATATAGGTGTTTTAAGGGGTTATGTAATAATACCTTACAACTATTATTTTGTGCAAAAGTTTTGTATTGAATAGAGACTATAAAATAATTTCATTACTGTTACATTGTAAATGGGTTTTATAACACAATTAGTATTTGTATTAAATATTCAAATAAAAATTTTATTTTAATAAATTAATGTATTTTTTAATTAAATAATATTTTAATAAAATATTTTTACTTAATTTTTTTTATTAAATACAAATTATCATATTTTTTTAGAATATAGTTTTAAATTTTATAAATATTTAAAAGCTTTTTTTTCAAAACCTCGTAATTTTCAATAAATGTCATGTTTTTAAAGTAACAATTCAAATTTTTATAAAAGTTTTATATAAAATGAATATTTTCTTTGAAAAAGGATGTTGAAATAATTCAATGATGAATTTTTCATAATTTTTCGAGATAGTCGAACTTTTTATGTAAAAATTAAATACTATTTAAATATATAATGTGTATTATGGTATCATAAAGTCCTAATTGGGATATAATAAAATACTATAAAAGTGTTGTTCGTCCAATAAATGTTTTATCTTTAAAAAATTTGATTTTAGATTTGTTTGATTAAATTTATTGTTCCATGGCGGACCTTCCAAGAATTAAAAAACATTTTAGCTTTTTAAAATGATTTCACTGAGAGTGTGACTCACCTCTACCTAAGAAAGAATAATATTTTAATAATTTTGGCCACTGTTCTTATAAAATAATGGTTTCATATCGTTTTGGGAAAAAATTGTGGGAATAACCCATGGTTTGGTTTGTGGTTTCAATTTGTTTAATTATTGGTGTCCAAAACCTAAATAATAAATAATTACCTCTCTTTTCCTATATAAACCCACCCATGATCCGACTTTTATTCACTCAAAACCCTTGGATCACGTCCCTAATCTTCCCTTCCCTCTCTAATATCCTCTCAAATCTCCCCAAGCACCTAATAAGCCTCTCTAAATCTTCTCCCAAGCCTTTGGATCACACTTCCACATAAGGGAATTCTTCCTCTTTCATTTTTTTCAATGTTTCTTTATGTTTCGATACCATTGTCTATTCAATTAAAAAAGTTGTTGTGTTGTTTCACACCACTCCCATAATTCTCTTATTTATGTTTTAATTATGATAGACCTATTTATCTCTCATTATTTACGCCCATGTACACCTATTACCATACCAAAATTCTGTATGAAATTTATCTCTTATTATTTACATTCAAGATGTTGTTTTTTATTATGAATCCAAATTCTATTAAACATGTTGGGAAATGTATCTATTTTAACCCCATACATTCAATTTCTTGTATATATGATGATATATCCATTTTTCCCGCTTCGACCATTTTTATGAATTCTTATGTCACACAATTATACTGCCGAAGTTGCACTGTGATTTTCAAAGTCAAAGTCATTGTGTTGTGAATACCAAGTTAATTTCTCAATTAATGTAATCCACTTTATGAAAATTTACTTATTGATTATAGATTTTCATGTATTAATTTCACCTTCCATTTTCATGGAATAAATTGTTGTGTTTAATGAATCCATGTTATAAGATCCATGTGGCACATTTATGCATCAAATGAAATGATTAAGAAGGGTGTGCCCGGATAGAAATCTGATGCATTGGGTAAATATTAGTATCATGATAGGTTAAGTGAAATGTTGTTTTACTCATGCTCCATGTTCATTGATCTATGGATCATAGTAATATTTTGTTAAATATTGTTTCCACTATTTCATGTTATGAAAATCATGTTATATAATCACTTTATTTTCATATTTCTCTTGTGATACATTGATATGTCTATTTAATAACATGTACTATCTTATTCATGTCATGACTTATTTATTCCCTTACTAGGATTTATGGTTCACCCTTTTCTTATGCATGTCCCCTGGTTACCCCATGAAATGCTATGTATGAAAGAATGTTCTGGTCATGTAAAATATGTTTTCAATAAGGATGATGTGGTTGGTGTTCTATGTTGTTGTGTATTATTATAAATTTCCCAAGACACTGGATAAAACAATCCTCATAGTTGTATTAAGAGCATTATTATGTAAAAAATCATCTGTATGTGTGTAATAAAGATAAGTGTTGTTATAATTGGTATCAGAGGATAACTTTAGTAATTTTAGGGATTAGAATTATAAAAACCCAGTAAAGCCCTAGGGATAATACTATATATAATAAAAACATCCCTAAATTTGTTTGAGTATTGAGTAAGTGGTTTATCAAGAAAATACATCTGTATTTCAATACAAGCAAGGAGAGGTGGCTCTGGAAAATATGTATCTATGAGTAAAACCCAAAAACAACGCTATGAGCTAGACTTGAATGGGAAATGGTGAAAAAACAATGGGCCTTGATATACTCTTGGTTACGACACTCTAGGAGGATATTCTTTAGTAAATTCAAAATATTAGTATGGACCATTATTGATGGAATTATAAAAATTCCGCTAATTATATATTATAGGATGTTGATCATGGATAAAATTTATTGAATCCAATAAATTTATATATTAATGAAATAAAAGACATTTATATGATATCTATTTTTGTATTTGGATTATCCTTTATGCATTACCCCTAATTTTCCTTTTATTCTAGCCAGTGAATAGTAATAGGAGTACATGGAATAACAACTGATGTGATGATCTATGGGATGACTATTCTAAGGAGATGTACAATCTGATGAGGGAAAGAATCAAGATATTTGTCACAATACTCACTCAGTTGAATCATGTTTTGAATAGAAACATGGGTCAAGATAATATTTAACTCCCCATTAGAAAGATAATGTCACAATGGATAGCTTCATGAGATAAAGGCCTCATAATTTTAATGGATCATTTGATACCTCAATTATCGAACAATGGATTAACTTCAATGAAAAGATCTTCTTCATACATCATTGTTCTGAACTAGAAAATTTTCATTTGGCAAAATATCCTATGGATGGTGAAGCTGATAAATGGTGGAAATTGATAAAATATAAAAATCATGAGGGAGATATCGTGGTATTTTAATATAAGTATTTCTAAAAAAATCGATAAATATTTTCCTCACACCCTCCGTTATAAGATGGAACTCTACATTCTTTCCCTTAGGCAAAAAGATAACAAATCCAGCAGAGCGTATGATGAAAACATCACATGGCTTTCATGATTTGCCTCCAACTTTATCATTACCCCGAAATTCTTGTTTGAATGCTTCTTTTGTGGGAAAAAACCTAGCCTATGAAATCCCTAGTGATCCATGACATTGAGAGCTATGAAAAAATTGTCTTATGGGCACTCAAGTTTGAAATGGATTTTGGAGAATCTCAGGGGTATCATGAGGATGAGAAGCATAAGGTGGAATTTAATTATGGTGGTCAAGTGGATAAATATCATGGTGCTAAGACAATCCAAAACCCTACATTCCAAATGCGTGGAAATCAGAACCATAGAAATTTATTGAAGGGGAAGATGAATTGTTTTCGGTGTGGAGGATAAGGGTACCTACCCATTAACTGCTGATAAGAAAACCCCACAACTGTGATAGGGGATTGTAATGCTCTGGTAAACCCTCAATGCATTGTTCATTTCTTCAACTAATTAGATCTAGGGTACTTTGAAAATCAATTCCCTGAGCCTAGGGGTTTTGGAGGAAACAAATAACCTCCATGGCAGTAAGGGAATGCTTTTTCCTTCCCTACCACCAAAGAGAACTGTGAAATCTAAGTGGTGAAAGGTATGCTAGTTATTCATTCATGAATAGAAAAAATACTTGTTTATTCTAGTTCTACGCATTTTCTTATATCATTAATGTTTGGTAGAACAATCCCAACACCACCACAAATCATGAATGTAAAGATGTCAGTGAGAACGGAAAATGGGGCAATCATTGAATCCCATGAATATAACTCCCCCATTTCATAATTTGTGGATTCAATTTCCTAGAAAACATATTTATAATCCATCGGGGTGAATTTGATTCAATTCCTGGTATAAATTGGCATTTCTTATATAGAAACAACATAAATTTTCATGAGAGGTAAATCACTCTCAATATGGTGAATCGACCCCCGATTCAGTACATGTGCAAGGATGAGGATGAAACATATTATGAACCATCATCTCAAGAATGGATATTAATTCCTTATGACCGTGCATGTCATTCATAGATTATTGAATCTATGGAAGTAACAATCCTTGAATACAATCCTATTGTGAAGTAATTCGCTGAAGTGTTTCATGAGAAATATCATGATCTTCCTCCTAGAAGAGATGTTGGGATCTCAATTGATCTTATACCTGGGGCATTGCCAATATCCAAGACACTATATAAAATTGATGTTGTAGATATTTATGAGAATAATAAATAACTACAGGAGAATATAGATAATGGCTTTATATGCCCATGTGCTTAATCATGGGGTGCACCGGTCCTCTTGTTCAAGAATAAGGATGGGTCAACGTGCCTTTCCAATGACTATCGTGATCAAAAAAAATTCTTGATAAAGAAAAAGTATCATCTCCTAGGAATTGATGACTTGTTTAATTAGCTACATAGATCAAAATACTTTTCTAAGGCTGATTTGGGGTTAGGATATTTCCATGTATGGGTGAGGAAGGAGGATATCCCAAAGACGGCTTTTCATACAAGATACAAGCACTATGAATCCATTGTAATGCCTTTAGGACTAATTGATGCTTCATTAATAATCATGGACCTGATGAATATAGTCTTTAGAGATTACCTCAAAAATATTGGTCACATTTATAGATGATATTCTAATATACTCCAAAACCATAGAGGATCATGAAGAACATCTAAGTACTGTACTAGAGACCTTGCGAAAGGATAAGCTCTGTGTAATATAAATCAAGTGTTAGTTATGGTTGAGGTGATATCACTCTTGGATCATATCATCACAATTAATGTATATATCTGGATCCATCCAAGGCATCCAAAATTAAGGGATGGCTGAGGCCAAAAACATTGACAAATATACGTATCTTACTGGGGACAAATAGATATTATCACTGATTTGTGACAAATTTATCATGATTATAAAACCTCATACAAAGTTAAATCAAAATAGATTAATGTTTGTATGGAGTGATGGATGTGAAGATAGCTTCAAGGAGTTAAAACAAAGGATTATCATTGTGCCCGTGCTCACACTACCCATAAGTGGAGAGATTTTGTGGTATGTAGTGATGGTTCAAAGATAGTCTTCCTCTGTGTGTTGATGAAAACCGACAATGTCATTGCCTCTGATTCATGGAAATTGAATGTTCATAAGAAAAACTATCCAACACATGATCTGGGGTTTTCTGAAGTAATCATCTCTTGGAAAATTTGGCAGTATTACCTCTTTGGGTGGAAGATTGAAATATACACAGATCACAAATGCAAAAAGTATATATTCACAAAAAACAAGTTGAATATATACCAACAGAGATGACTATAGCTAATAAAATACTATGGCTGTTCAATCCATTTCCACCCTATGAATGTGGAAAAAGTGTTGGATGCTCTATGTAGAAAAACCCCAATTTTTTTCAATGATTATAATTGAAAAGGATCGAATATTATTATATTTGATGAAGATGGTCATGGGAATCATAAAGAAGTGTCCATCTTCCATCCTTTGACAAATGATTTCTCAACCATATATTTTTTAATGTTTAAAGGATGCTCAAAAGGATGTTGTGGGAATTCAGAAGAAAGTGTAAACTATAATAAAAAGGTAAATCCTTAGAGATTAATGTTAATAAAGAAGGAGATTTTAGATTTGGTTCATTATTATGTGTTCCATTTAATCCATAGTTAAATAATGATTTTTTGGATGATGAACATAGTTCGAATTTCTCTATTATCCCAGGAAACACAAAGATATATCGAGGTATCCATGTTCATCATTTGTGGGGTAACATGAATAAAGGGATCACGAAGTATACATCAATATGCTTACTATGTCACAAATTGAAGGATGATAGGAATAATTATAAGGGGATGATGCAACCATTATCATACTAGCATGGAAATGGGAGAACATCACTGTTGACATTGTCACCGGACTTCCAGAGACATCCATAGAATACAATGCTATCTAGGATGTTGTGGATCATCTTACAAACACTTTCCACTTCATTGAAATTCGAGGTGATTTATCATTGGATCAACTGGCACATATATATATCATATAAGTTGTAAGGCTGCATGGAGAGCCACTATTTTTTGTATCTAATAAGTATCCAAGATCCATATATATTTTATAGAAGAGTAATCAAAATGCAATATATATTGAGCTAAACTTTAGTAAATATTATCATCTTTAATATGATGGACAATATGAGCAGACTATCTTAACACTAGAGAAATATTTGAGAGCATGCTCAATTGACTTCAAAGGAGTATGAGATCAACATCTTCTTCTGCTTGAGTTCTATTATAACAATGGTTTCCACTCAAGTGTCCAAATGGCTGTTTTTGATGCCCTTTATGGGAAGAGGTGTAGATCACCAACATGTTAGGATGAAGATGGGGAGAGAAAACTCATAATCATAGAAATGATCGAAGAAATGGTGGAGAAGGTTAAGACTATCTAACAACACATTAAAGTTGCTAAGATTTGAAAAAAGATCTATACTATTAATCATCAATGAGACCTAAATTTTGATGTTGAGGACATTATATTCCTATGTATATCTCAGTGGAAGAGACATATGAGATTTGGGTTAAAGGGAAATCTTTGTTCAAGGTACATCAACCCATTTTGAGATCCTTGATCATATTAAAGCAGTGGCCTATTAACTAGAAATCACACTGAGCCTATATCAATTACATGATGTATTCCTTGTATCAATCTTGATAATGTACATACTTGATCCATCTCATATACTCAATAAATAGGTGGTACCAATGGATAATGACCACTCATAAGAAGACAAGCTGGTAAAGATCTTAGATCATAGGGAAAAATTTATACAAAATAAGATATTTCCCCTTGTGAATATGTTTTGGAGAAACAAAATTTTGAAGATGAAATGTGGGAACTTGAGGAAGTGATGAGGCAGAGTTGCCAACAAATGTTTTATTTTGGGAAATAAAAATTTCAATGTCAATACTTCTTAAGTGGGAAGATTGTATATACCCAAACATTTATTAATAAAATTTTTCCATGATCTAATTAAATGTATTATTATGTAAAATTATTATATATAATATGAACTATCTTGGTTATATATTTTTGGATTTTAAAATACCATTAATAATTTTACCATTACTAATATAGCCTTTGAATAGTGACCTTCTGATTAGTATAAATATAGGGCTTTAACAAACCCTATTTAATAAGAAAAATAAGTGATGACGACATATAGTATAATTTTCCATACGAAGCCCATATTTTTGAGCTTGGAATGTAGGTGGAATCACTAGGCTTATCTCTTGGCCAAGACCAAGTTTAACTTCGACACATTAAGCTAGAACGGAACCATCTACGGGAGAAGTGGAAGTTAATTGAGATTAAAACTCATGTGATGTCATCTAAACCACCCCAAGAGTATGTCACCATTGCTCACCTTTCCCTTATGTATAATGCGAGTGTTAAAAGGGGTTATGTCACAAGCCCCTAACACTATGATTATGTGAATTGTTTTTTTATTGAATAAAGAATATAAATTAATTTAATTAATGTTACTTTCTAAATGGTTTTTAAAATAAAAATAGTATTTTTATGTAATATTAAATTAAGAAACCTATTTTGATGAATTAAGGGATTTTATAATTCAATAATATTTTATTAAATTATTATTAATAAATTAGTTTTTATTAAATATAAATGATCGTATAATTTTTATCAATATAATTGTAATTTTTATTATAGATTCAATCTGATTTTTTCAAAACCAATAAATTTTCAATAAATGTTGTAATTTATTTTAGAAGAAAAAATTTACATATATATAAATTTTTCTAGATAAAATGAATATTAGTTTTTGAATAAGGACATCATAATTATCCATCAGTGAGTTTTTCATAATTTTCTGAGACATTCGATTTTTTGGTTAAAAATAAAACATTGTTTAAATATATTATTTGTTTTATTAAATCATAATGACCCAATAGAGATATAATAAAATAATATAAAATGGTTTTTCGTCCAATATATATATTTTCATTTAAAAGAAGAAATTATATATATGTTTTATTAAATTTATGGTGCCTTAGTAGTCATTCCAAGACATAGAAAACATTTTAAAATTTTGAAATGATTTATTTGAGACCGTGACTCTCCTCCACATAATCAAACCAATTATTTTAATAAGGTAAGACATTTTACTTATAGAATAAATTTTTTTAATACCCTTTGGTAAATACCTTGGAAAAATCCTTGGGGTTGGTTTTTGGGTTTGATTAGTTTAAAGTGTGATGTCTAAAGCCAAAATAATAAATAATTTCCTCTCGTTTCCTGTATAATCCAACCCAAGCTCCCACTTATCTTCCCTAAAACCCCATGGATCACGTCCCTAATATGACCTCTTTTCACTAGAAGCCTTCCAAGGCACCCTAGGATCCCCTGAGGCCAATCTCAAGCCTCTCCCAATCCATTGGATCACACTTCCAAATAATGGATTTTTCCTCTCTCATTCTGTGTCCATGTTTCGTTTTCTTTCTATACCATTTTCATTTCAATTAAAAAATTTAGGGTATAAAATATCACCTCCCTCATACTTCCATACTTATGTTTGAATGATAATTGACTTCTATATATATCATTAATGCCTCCCATGTATATCTATTTCCATGATGAAATTATGTATGGAATTTATCTCTTCTCATTTACATTGGGGAAATTATTTTGTATTAGGAATTTAAATTACATTATATATGATGGGACATGTACCAATATGAACCCCTTATTTCACGATGTTATGATACAGAAATTTCATCTAAATTATCCAAACCAAAGTCATTGTGTTCTGAATACCATAATCATTTATCTATCAAGGGTATTCACCTATATGCACATTTACTAATTGATTATGAAGTTTTATGTATTAATTACATATTACATTATCTTGGAATAAATTATGATGTTTAATGAATCCATATTACAGGATCCATGTGGCACAATTATACATGAAGAAAAATAATTAAGAATGGTAATCCCTAATAGTGATCCAATGCATTGGGTAATTATTAGTGTCATGATACGTCAAGTGGAATGAGGATTTACTAATGATAATTGATGTTAAATGATAGTTTACTCTTGATCCATGTGAAATGACCCTAGATCATGCTAATATCATGTTAAATGTTGTTTCAAAATTTCCTTGTTATGATATAATGCTATATCATGCCTTTATGTTCATGTTTCACTTGTACTCCATTGATATGACTATTTCCTAACATGAAGTATATTTTCATGTTATTCCATGTTTACTCCATTACTGGGCTTTATAAATAACCATTTTCTTATTCATGTCCACAAGTTTTCCTATTCAATGATAAGTACATACGAATATTGTGTTCATGTAAAATTTGTTTTCAATAAACTTGTTGTATGTTATGTTCTATGTTTTTGTGTAATGTTCCTAATTTCACAGGACATGAGAACTATCGATCCTCATAGTTGTCTTAAGTGCATGTTTATGTAATAAATAATAATTTTGAGTGTAATAAATAGTAGGGTTGTTATAATTATTATCTATATGTTATAGTATTTACATAAACCATGTTATATCAATGTTTATTAGAAGGATTCTATTTTAATTGATTACTAAGAATCATACCAACTAGTATTTTATAAATATTTGGAGTTTTGAGGCATATTTGGTAAACATTAACTCAAGAAAACATGATCCAAAATTAGTTAAATTATTATTAATTTGGTATCACAATAGACAATGGCTTATTATTTTCGAATATATCTATGAAAAATATGTTTGTTGCACATTTTATATAAATTCTATAAAGATAATTTATTTTTAATTAAATAATTGTTGGAAAATATTTGTTTTAAATAGTTTTAGATCAATAATATAATATTATTCCTATGATAGGAGGGTAAAAAACTCAAATGGTTGTGTAAAAAAAATGCAACGCAGTATACCTAAAAATTATTAATGTATTTTACATTTCAACATGTACTTAAGAAAAATGGATATTTTCATTTCTAATGATCTTAATGTAATATAGAGAGATGATATTCCATTATCTTATCAATAATGCGTTTTTAAATCAAACTTAGAAATATTTTTATATATAACAGAATATAAAATAATATATATATATATATATATATATATATATTAAATTTGTATGGAGCCAAACATATTCCCAAAAAAGGTAACTAACATTGTTTATAAGTTTATATGTTTCCAAATTATAAATTTTTTGATGGACTGATTATCAATAAGGACTACTTGTTAGATAATGGATAAAAATTAATTCATGTTATACATTTTCAACAAAAATTGTATTTAGTGAAAATGAAAAAATCCAATAGTATTCACTAATATATTATAGTGTTTTATAATAATGACATATAGTGAATGAATTTCAAAACCTCATTACATATAAATGATTTAATTTGATGATGTATACATGATAGAACCCAAATGTTTTGAGGATATAAATAATTTTACAAATATGTGTAATATTCAATGATCCATTTACGAGATAATTCATGATTTTGTGTGTTGAAAATTTATGTTTTATTAATATTTAAATAATAATAAATTTACATAAAATAAATATGAACATAGTTTTTATCAAAAATATAGTAATTATATTGTTATATTGATGTTGTTTCTTGTCAATGACAAACATTGTATCAAAAATTATCTCCAAATGATAAAATCACAATGAAATATGTTGGAACATTTATTTGAAATAAAAGATATTAGAGATGAAAAATTATACTATTTATTAATATCATTTGAGATAAATCAAAATGATGGCATGTCCATGGCCCAATCAAATTCATTTATAGAGATCGAAAGGATTAACATGTAAATCTATTAAAAAAATTCTTTACTAATGTTAAAAAATTTATGTCTTGTAAAGGTACAATTTTGTTCAGATTTTAATAATAAGAAATACATGATTATGTTTTTATATGTTCTTGAAATATATATTCTATATTATTTTTCCCACTTCGTGTATCTTATAATGTTTTTAATAAAAAGTAAATAATAATAAAATAGTGGTGAATTTCAGTTGGTATTTTTAAAGAATATCATTGAGTACTTGATAAAAAGAAATGATGTATTATTAGACTCTAATGGGGAGTATAATATCATTTTTATGTTGGAAACTTATTGATGTTTCCAAATAGGAAATTTTCACTTAATATCTTCAGAATTATTTTTTTCTAGAATTGTGGTTAATATACTTTGAATGATGTAAGAAAAATATAAAGAGGTTTTATAGAAAATTTAAATGAAATTGGGAGTTGTAGATACTAAAATTTACATTGAATATATCAATAAATATTTATTGGTGGAATGAAACTGTTTTTATAATGATTTTTTATTATATTAATACTGTATGAGATCATTTTAAATATCATTAAACTCTATTGTCATAATCATTGAGTGATTTTACAAGAATAGGAACTGAGTTCACAATCATGATAAAAAAATATTCAATACATAATTTATATCATTCAAGTGAAAATGATAAAGTGATATATTAAAAGTCATGAAATTCATACTGAGGGTATATTTATTGAACTCTAAAGAAATATAATTTTTTAATGGTAGGGGATGAAGACACATTTTTTATTTAAATAAAAGCCCTATTTTTGAATGGGTAGAGGGAAAACCATTAAATAGACGTATGGCCCAAGACCATGTGATCTAAATATAAGGCCAAGAATCCTTTTTTGTACAAAATGTTCATTTGGTGAATTGTGATGCTACCATACCCGGGCTGCTATAGTTCATTCTACCAAACCATCTACACTAAAGTTCATGATACATTACTATATTTTACTATAGTGTCACTACTACTATAGTAATTATACAGTACCATGTTACAGTACAACAATAGTACTCAAGAATTCTTCACCTACATAGATTTGATCTTGGGTCTTTTGGATTCCGAAAAAGAGCCTCTACAACTTAGGTACCTACTAAAATCTCAAAATATTATCTAGTTATTAGCTAAATTTGGGATAGAATTTAGCGAAAACAAGATGTTTTTTTGTTTATTCACTAAATATTTTCATGTGTTATTTTATTAGTGTAATATTATATTATGTAATGTATATATATAGAAATTATTTATCATAAATGTATATTTTTTATATTGATTAGGATATATGATATATTATAAACCCAGGTGATATCTATATTAATATATTTTCTAACTTTTTGGATCATCATAATTGGTTATGATGATATAATAACATTTCTTTGAGAAGAATCACTTATATAGGGATATAATTAATCCCTCAAAGGATTTTTTTCTAAACATGTATTTGGTTTGATTTTCTTGTTATTAACCACATAGATTTTCCCTACTTATGAGACTTCATATGTTGATACCTATTTAATTTCATTCAAAAATTTGGATTATGTTAATGTAATTGTGCATTAATGTATTAAATTCATCTTATTTTATTTACAAATGTATGATTTTCCATCTTTTACGATGGGTCATGATATCATCGAAATCAATTTTTTTGATTATCGTATTGGGCACATAATTATAATTACATGTGACATAATTTAATGTTATTTATTAATCATCATAAATAAGTAAAATAAATAAATCATAATCAATTAACCATTTTAAATTTGAATTCATATTCTCAATGGAAATAAATTAAATAAATTTTATAATTAAAAATATGGGCTTTGATCTGACCAAAACCTTTTATAATTTAGATTGTTAAAATGTTTTTTAGATACATAAATGACTATGTGATTTTTAATGATATTCTTGTTCATTATCAAAATTATAATTGGAAATCAGGGTCCGATATAAGATAAGAATTTTTCCAACAATTTTTTTGGTTCATGTATATTTTTTATTCCATTTATAATCACAAATATTAATTTCTTCCAATTCAATGATTTATTATTTTTATTTTTATTTAATTAAATAAATATTAATGAGAAATAATGTAAATAATAATTTGTTTTAAGTTTTAATATTTAATAATTTGGAAATAAAATAAACTAAATATTATTTTTTATTTGGAATGGGGGAATTAGTTTTGAAGGATCAACACATATAGAAAATTCAGAATCCTTTAAAAAAGTGAACATTTGTGGACACTATTTACAATATATAACTAAATTATTGTCTCACTAATGGATATACCACATTAGTTTTTGGCATTATCCATTTCTGGTGGATGTTAAAATATTTAAATAACTATGAGATGCTGTGTATTTTACGTACATTTCTTTGATACTAATTTAACATCATTGTGGTCTATTTATTACCCCAAGTATATAACTATCATGAAATATTGATTTATTCTTATTTTCATTGATATAAATTAAAATTGGTTCTTAGTTGTACCTTTTGTTCCAAATCCATGTGATAACACATGTTTTTCACAATTGAGATGTTATATAGTGTGTTGGAAATTATTTAAGCAATATCTTAGCAAAGAGGACCTTGTAAAATAAATTAAATAATGGGAAAATAAGATCATGGAATTTGAAATTATTGTTATTTTTGTATTATAATTAAGGATTGAATTCAAAAATAAAAATAATGATATAAATATTCTAAACTTGTGATTATTATAATTTATTATTATTTTGTCTTGTTAATTTGATTTAAAAATAAATGGATGATTTTTAATATTTTTAATCGTGTACCATGTGTTGGTAACATAATTAAACAACTATAAGCATGCATTGGATTTATCAATTATAATCTTCTTATAGATCCAAATAAATTGTATGAATAGTGAATCAATTCTAAGTGGATTTTTTTAATTCCTTGAGATATTGTGGATCCTTATCTTATTATGTATATGATATGTAATTATTCTATTGAAATATATTTCAATAAAATATTTTTTTGAAAATATTTGATAAATTTTTTTATATGTTTTTCATCAATTAAAATAAATAATAAGTTATAGAGAAAATGTATTTTTTAATTTAGAAATCATGGGATGTGGTTTTAAATATATATTTTGAAGAAATTTTTATTTTTATTGTTAGTTGGTTTATCATTTATATTATGATGATTTTTATAATTTTTATTGAATAAACACTTTAATTCAATAGTTTTAATTGTTATTAATGAATCATTTGTGTGAAAATAATCAAGAAGTGTGTGTAAATGGATAGAAGGGTTAGTCGATGATATATAGTATCAGTATTTGACCTATTATTGAAATTATATGGTATAGAATATTGATTGTGGATGGATTTTACTTTTGAAATTCTCTGACAAATGGAAATCAATAGTTTATGATGAAATAAATATAAGATTGAATTTTATTATTATACTAAATATTATATTTACATATTCCATTTATTGACAATATTTGTTGATATTTGGTTTATTGGAGTACTGTGAAGTGATACAATTATCTTATTAATCTATTTTCCTTGTTTTTATTATATTACTGATTGAATATATATGAATTATCTTTATGAAATATTTTATTATAAAAACATTCATTTAATTAAATGGATATAATTATATGGTTTGGAATATATCATATAAGTGAATAAATCTAGGATAAAAGGGGACATCTCACTAACCATTCCTCAGTAATAAACATATTATATTTCATGTAAATTTCTTTTTTATAATATATAAAATTGGAAATATACCTTATTTTTGATGATGGAAAACATGATCTACATTCCTAGAGGGATGTGTCTATATTTTTTTCACTCATTTTTTGTGGAATGTGGTTGAGGTCATGAGGGGATTAAATTCATATTATATTATGGTGATGGGTTTATTCGAAATAAATTAATTGAGGGCCCAAATGAAATTCCTGAAATATATTACATAATGTCTAATTAAGTTAAACAAATACCTCCCACATGATCAAATAAATACAAATATACCTCATAATTATCAAACTATGAAGTATCACAAGTGTAGTAACTTGATAGAATCACATAATTTCAATTAATATACATTATAAAACATAATGTATATCCCTAATTATATATATATAATTTCATATTAAATTCATTCTTGGGTTATCCTAAATAAATTCCCATAGAATACACCACACGTGTAATGTTTGTATCCCAACATGAGTCCCTAAGTACATTGAATAAAAAATATAATATAATATCATAACATTCATTATGGATCATAGATTAATGATCTATCATTGTCTTACACTATTGGGGTTTTATCATTTCTCTTAATGTAATATATGATGCAATGATGAATAATTTATAAAATTAAATTAATTTTATTTTAACATCACGATAAATTTATTTTTTTAATATATAATTACATATAATAAATCACATGGCTAAAAAACTATATCATTACATTAAATTCCCTATATTTTGGAGATAATTTATCTTCAATGTATATAATATATTCATAATTTTTTCACCTTAATAATATTTACATATATAATATATAAAATTTTATAACGTAAAAAATACATTATAATGATATTTGTCTTCCTAATGTGATATGGAAGTTCCTTAACATGATAAATAATACTTCACATTTGTAAAAAAACATGAATTATATAATATTATAAAATATATCATTCATAATTTTGAAATAATTTACCAATATTATCATTTCATCTTCTATAGACAAACACATGATTTCATCGTCTTTAACATGGCATTAAATTAATGAAACGTTCCTTTAGTAACATTTTATTTTATCATTCTAACCAACCAGAACTCCTCCTTTACTATTAATGATATTATAAGTGAAATTATATTTTTGTTAATATATAATTATAACAACAATCCACATTCTCAAATATATAACAATTTATGTGAAAAAAATTCAGCGAATTCCGTAAAGGAATTTTAATAAGTTTTGTATAGACACTAAGATAAACATAGTTCTATGTAAACCTCAATCACATTATATCTACAATTTCCATATCCCGAAAACATGTATCATATGTAGATTTACCAAATCCACTATCATGAACAATTTTATGTCCCAATACAAACCTCTAATGATGATATATACTTAATAAAAACTATTAATTATTATTGAATTGAATGATTAATATAATTACCAATGTTTTATAGTGTGTTTTAAAATAGATAGAATGATAAATTTTATAGTATTATAGATAGAGGAGTTTGTATATATGGTATATTATTTAATTTGTAGTGAGAATTAAATCAATTGAGTTTTCTTCTTGTTGTGTTTGGAGGTTTTTAAGATGAATTAATTATTTTATACATGGATAGAAAGATGTATTATTACTCCCATGATTTGAAATTATCCTAAGGAATATGATGTTGGATTATCATTTACCCAATTTCATTTGGATGTTTTTTGAAATGTGATTTAAAAAATTATCTACCAAATGGGGTGGGTAAAATGTGGTCCTTACATGACAGAGACTCTATAAACAATGATAGTGTATCGAGTACCTAGTTTGGAATAAAAATAATATTTACAATGATTATTTTTGGTATTTAGTGTAATTTTATAAAGAACAAAATTTTATTTTTCTATTCACTTTCATGGTGGAATGAAATATGGGACTCCCCCTTCTCATATGCTTCTTTCATATTCTCCCTATATGACATGGAATAATCATGATGTACTATTATATTGATATAAGGTCAGCTGATTAAAATTATTTATATCCTATTAATTTTATTATTGATTTGCTAATTTTAGTATGTTGGAATAAGGAATTTACATATGAATTCGATAAATCATTATGGAAATGACATGTTATATTGGGTAAATCATATGAAATGTATGTTCATGACCCGAGTTCCACATGTCGATACCTCGAGTTGGTCTCTTACATGACTCCAAGGGCACCTCACTATATACCATCGGTAGCCGAAAATTAGAAAGGATATAATATAGGTCATTAAGAGACAATGACCTCTTAATAAAAGTTGCACAATAGATGACATAAAAAAGAATAACCAAATTATAGAACCAATATTGAATTTAAACTAGTATCACATGAAGACCAAAATAGAATATATAATATCCAAGGATAAATATTATATATGTCATTCCAAAAAAATTTATCATATAATATGAAAAATCCAAAAAAATAGAGAATTTGACCACTCCCACAATGGTCCCAAAATAATGTATAATTCCATCATTCATTCTATTCTACATATCAGCTATATAACACAGGGTAATTACCCTTATCATGTGCTACACACATTATTTCTATTCAGGTACTGATCGGGTATCATGATAAGGGGGCGATTACAACTCATTAGGCCACCCCGAATGGATTCTAAAAAAATCTCATCAATAATAGTGTATGAAGTTGTATAATGAATAAAATAAATGTAATAAATTAATAAATTTTCATATATTCAATTATACTTTTTTAACCAGATAACTCCTAATTTCTCTAGAACACCCAATCCCACAATACTTACTTTGAGCCATGCTGATGTCTAGAATATATCACATATTTAGTTTACATATTAATAAAATGAATGGGATTTCACCATCCATTTCATTCAAATTCATATTATGGCCAATTGGATACATATTACATTACCAAATTTTTTGGGATAATATATACATTTCTTGCTAATGCTCTTCAATCTCAATAATAACTATACATCATGTTTTAATACTAACAAATCTTATGGATGCTGATTTCTCTCTTTATTATAAACAAGTCTTATGCATGATCACAGATCTCACATATATTATCACACCTTTATATTTATGATTCAAGCTCTTTTACTCTCTAATGATTAAACTTAATCCATATTCTGCATATTACTCTCTAAGTCCAAATACAGATATTTGTATAAGTATGGAGACACCGTGAAGGACTCACCGTGACCCGCATACCATGAAGGAATCACCATGAACTAGACACCGTGACATGGACATACTGTGAAGCACGTACCATGAATCTCATACCGTGAGCCACATACCGTGAAGAAGACATCGTTTACATAATCACTATGACATCATTTCTTAACATTTTGTCAATATTATTTAAATAATGCTAACGGTCATATTATATGTTTTTAATGAAATTAATGTTATTTAATGATAGTTGTTGGCATGTCAGGAAACCGTATCTCGTACCTATGAAAAGTGAGTCATTCCTAGTGCCATAACCTGTGGAATATAAGGAAGATTAAGATGCAGCACACGTGAAAGCGGTGTGCAAGTGTGAATATACAACAAGAATAACTTACACACGCCCATGTGCACTATACTGAATAAGAAGAACAATCCTTAACAAGAAGAAGATTTCAAGTATTTCAATGAACTCCCATGATTGCAATCCAATACCTCTAAAGAACACACGTCGAAACAAGAGATAATTTTCACTCCTAAAGAAGACAAGCTGACTACGACACTCTGTTTTTCAATAGAAACACTAGAGAAGGACTTAGAAGCTTTCCTGCTGGATCCAAAGAGTCTAGAGATGCATTTATAATCACTAGAGATTTCTAAAATCTCATCTATCTTCACTACAAGATTTATTTATTAACATTCGAGTAGTGTGGTGTACTCTGCTTTTCTTATACACACATTGTCTCCTGTACTGAACTGGAGGATATCAAATCCTCACTCTAAATCTCTTAACTCTTGTTTACCCACGTCAACTGTGGAAGAGGTCCTTGTTTGGCCTGGTATTTGATTTGTTTCCCATGTAGAACAGTGGTGGAGGTCCCTGTGTGGCATGGACAGTTTTGTAAACTGTTGTTAACCCCGATCCAGGGTGTGGATAAATTTATATAAATTTGAGAGGACTAAATCTCGGCTTGAGACTAAACCTCTTGTTATATCTCCTATACATCTATAATTTACGTTCAAAGTATACTACATAAATCTTATTTATTCTTCTACTATTACATTGAAATACAAAACTATTTTAATGATACTTTGATAGTTAAATTAGAAAGTGTTTACACTTATTGTAAATCAGTAGATTAGTTTCAAAAGTTAGTTTGATCTTGTGGTTAAACTAACTGAGACCTAATCAATATTGGAGAAGCTAAGTGAACATTTACAATCTATAAAAATTAACTATAGTTTAACTTATTTTATAAATCGGGGGATTTTATATAGACAATATTTTAACAAAAAATTTAATTGGAACTCAATTCACCCCCCCCCCTCTTGAGTGTCCTCTCTGACCAACATTTGGTATCAGAGGATTAAAAGACATTTGAAATTCTCTGTTTTTTCAAATGTGATTTTTCTTTAATTTAATGTTCTTTAAATTTCTATTATTTCTAAATTTTTATCTCTTTAAATTATCTTTCTAAAATCTAGTTATGGTTAATATACTAGATGGTGCTGCTACTAACATGCCACCTTTCTAAAATGGTACAAACTATGCTCAATGGAAGCTGAAAATAAAAATTCATTTAGAAATAATGGGTTTTGATATTTGGATTGACATAGAATCAGAAAATAAAATTCCCACTACTATTATATCCACTTGGGATGAACCTACAAAGACTGCTTACAATAATAATTGTAAAGCTATGAATGCCCAGCACTATGCTTTATGAGATGAAGAGTTTAACAGAATTTCAGCTTGCAAATCTGCTTTGGAAATTTGGGATACTTTTGGTGTTTCTCATGAAGGAACAACCAATGTTAAAGAAATTATATTAAATAATTAAACTATTAAATATGGTAATTTTAAAATGATGACTGATGAACCTATTTCTGATATGTATCTCAGGTTTAATGTGATTGTCAATACAATGAATTCACTTCGTAATGTTGTTCCAGCAAAGGAACAAATTATGAGAATCTTGAGATGTTTACCAAACTGATGGAGAGGCACAGGTGTTTCAATCAGAGAGTCATGTGACATTGATGCTCTACCTGTCAAAGAACTCATTGGTAATCTTATGATGTATGAGGAACAACTCAATCTGAATAAAGAGGAAGATAATGAACCTAATAGGAAATTAGTGGCTTTCAAGATTACTGCTTCAAGGACCAAGGACAAAGATAAAGCTCAAATACCGACTGACAGTTCTACCAGTGAAAATTCAGACTCTGATAGTGATGCTAAAATGGCTTAGATAGCCAGAAGGTTTAAAAAGTTTTATAGGAAGAAGAAATTTTTAAGAAAATCAAATTACTAAGGAAAGTATGACAATAGGGGACATTGGAAGAAGGATTCAAAAAAGCCAGATAAAAGTGATGAAGTTGTTTTCTATGAGCGAAAAAAGAAAGGACACATTAAAGCATACTTCCCAAAGCTAAAATTCATCATGAAATATGATTACAAGGACAGTAAGTACAAAAAAGCTATGAAGGCTACCAGGAGTGCTTCTGAAGACAACACAAGTGAATCTGAAATGTATGATTCTGAAAAGAATTGTGCCAACATGTGTTTCATGACAAACACATCTGAGGTAACCTTAGATACTCCTGTTTTAAATTCTTATTATTCTGGAGATGATGAAGAATATGATTCTGATTCTGAAAACATGACTAGTGGGGAATTATTTGAATATTGTAATATACTGGAAGAGACATTCAATGAATTTAAGGATAAATACAAATCATTAAAGAAACAACATATTCTCACTTTTATTGTTAAAACCAAACTTACTATTGTAAAAGAGAAAAATGCTCAACTGGTAAAGGAGAATACTGAATTGAAAATGTCAAATGAGAAACATAGAAAATACTTAGAGAAGTTCACAATCGGAAAGGACACACTATCACAAATTCTAGGAAAGCAAGTTTCACCAAAATACAATACTAGAATAGGCTACAAACTTGGATAGAGACATATTACTAAGAATAGATTTATTCCTAATTCTGGATAGAATAATGCTAGTTCTAACTCTGGACATTCATATGCTTCAACTAGTTATTCACATAGTTATAAATCAAAAAGAGTTTATCTTTCACAATATTTTGATTCTATAAATTATATGAGATCTATAAGACAAATTTGGGCACTGAAAGCTTTGATTGCTAACCTGTCTAGACCCAAGAAGATTTGGGTACCAAAATAATTTCCTATCTAAATCTGTTTTGTAGGAAATCATCTTGAAGAGTTCCCACAAGAAGACCTGATATTTGGACAGTGGATGTTCAAGCCATATGCATGGGGATTACTCATGATTCAAGAGTTTAATAAAGTTTGATGGAGGTCATGTCACCTTTGGTGATATTTCTAATGGAATGATCATCGGCCTAGTCCAAATTGGTAACACTAATTCAGTTTTAATTGCAATTGTTTTAATTGTTGATGGAATTAAATATAATCAGCTAAGTATTTCTCAATTATGTGATGATGGATTTAATGTGATGTTTGAAAATGATTCTAGCAATGTTTTTAATTCTAAAAATGTTTTAGTCATTTCTGCTTTAAGAAATGCAAATGTTTATGCAGTTGATTTAAATTCTTTATCCAAGAAAAATGTTACCTATTTAAATGCTTTTCAAAACGAATCTTGGTTATGGCATAGAAGATTAGGACACTGCAATATACACTCACATATAAAAATAACTAGGAAAAATGTAGTTATATAACTACCTAAACTTGAGTTTTCGAATGACAATGTTTGTAATCCTTGTCAAAAGGGAAAGCAATATAAGCTTTCTTTTAAATCAAAGAAAGAAGTTTCAACTTCTCAAACTCTCGAGTTGGTTCACGTGGATTTGTTTGGACAATCTAAAGTTTCTAGTTTAAATGGGAAGCACTATGTATTTGTCATAGTAGATGACTTCCTTAGATATACTTGGGTATACTTCTTAGATCACAAAAGTGAAACTTGTTCATACTTTGTTAAATAATCCAAATCTGTAGAAAATTATAGTGGACTTAAGATTAAAACTCTAAGAAGTGATCTTGGTGGTGAGTTTGAAAATCATGAATTTTAATCCTATTTCTCACAGAATGGCTATAGTCATAACTTTTTTACTCCTAGGACACCTCGGTAGAATGGTTTAGTAGAAAGAAGAAATAGAACCATGTATGAAATTTCTAGAACTATGCTTAATAAATATGACCTAACTATTTACTTTTGGGCTGATGCTATGAATACAACTTGTTATATTATTAATAGTGTCTTAATTAGAACTGTTCTTAAGAAAACCCCATATGATTTATGGAACAATAGAAAACTTAATGTTAGTTACTTTAGAGTCTTTGGATGAAAAATTTTCATTCTTAATACAAAAGATAATCTTTATAAGCTTTCTTCTAAGAGTGATGAAGGAATATTTTTAGGATATTCCTTAACCAGCAAGGCGTATAGAGTTTTCAACAAAATAACCAAGTGTGTGGATGAATCTATTCACATCATGTTTGATAAAACTGATCCACATGAGCCTGAAACCTCCCTTGAAAATGTTGAAGAAGATTTATCTGTTCTGGACCTTAATGATAAAATCAGTGAACCTGCTATGAAGACAACCAGTTCTATACTTATTCCAGAATATGCCTCAAATGAACCTGAACCTAGAGAAGAACCTGAAATTTCTAGTCCAACCTTTACTAGATCGAATAGAATTCAAATAAATCATCTTTTAGATGCTGTTGTAGGAAATCTTGATAGAGGGACACATACTAGAGCTTCTCTTGGAAATCAGGTTGAACATCAAGCCTTATTGTCATAGCATGAACCTAAAAACATTGATGATGCTATTAATGATGAATTTTTGGTAATTTCTATGCAAGAAGAACTCAATCAGTTTGAAAGAAATAATGTTTCGAATCTTGTTGAAAGACCTAAAGAAACGTTCTCATTAGGCACAAAATGGGTTTTTAGAAATAACGTAGATGAATCTGAAAAAATAGTTAGAAATAAATCTAGGCTAGTTGCACAAGGATATAGTCATGAAGATGTTATTGACTACAATAAGGCTTTTGCTCTATTAGCCAGATTAGAAGCCATTAGGATTTTACTTGCTTATGCTGCACATCTAAATTTCAAACTATATCAAATAGATGTCAACAGTGCATTCTTGAATGGATATATTGCTGAGGATGTTTTTTTTGAACAACCACCAGGTTTTTCAAACCCTCATCTTCCAAATCCTATTTTCAAATTATCAAAAGCTTTATATGGTTTAAATTAAGCTCCAAGAGCTTGGTATGATAGATTAAGTACATTTCTAATTTCCAAAGGTTTTACAAAAGGAATAGCTGATCCTTCTCTATTTATAAAACAAATTTCTAAAGATGTTTTAGTTGTAAAAATTTAGGTAGATGATATTATTTTTGGATCTTTAAAAACTACATTATGTACAGATTTTTCTAAAATGATGCAAAATGAATTTGAAATGAGTTTAATGGGTCAACTTAAATTCTTTCTTGAATTTCAAATCCTTCAAAATGATGATGGAATTATTTTAACTCAATTTAAATATACAAGAGAAATTTTAAAACATTTTGGAATGGATAGTAAAAAAAGGTAGTGACACTCCCATGAGTACCACCTATAAGATGGATCTTGATGAAAATGGTAAATCTGTTGATCAAACCACTTATAGATGACTGATTGGAAGTCTACTCTACCTGACTGCTAGTCTTTCTGATATTATGCTTAGTGTGTGTATGTGTGCTCATTTTCAAGCAAACCCTAAAGAGTCACATTTAAATGCTTTAAAGGGAATTTTCAAATACCTAAATCATACTCCCAATTTAGGACAGTTCTATCCCAAAGGTCAATATTTTTAATTATTTAGTTATTATGATGCTGATTTTGATGGATGTAAGTTAGATAGAAAAAGAACCTTTGGAACATGTCACCTTTTAGGCAAGTCACTAGTATCATGGTATAGTAAGAAACATAATTCGGTTGCATTATCTTCTACAGAAGCTGAATACATAGCTACTGGAAAATGTTGTGCAAAAATTTTGTGGATGAAACACACATTAATAGACTATGGATATCAATTCAGACATGTCCCAATAAATTGTGACAACACAAGAGCTATTAACATTTATATGAATCCTATTTCTCATTATAGAATAAAACATATTGATGTAATACATCACATTTAGAGGGATCATTATCAAAAAGGTGATATCACTTTGGAATTCATTGGTACTGAATATCAACTTGCTGACTTATTAACTAAACCATTAATTTCTGAAATATTAGACTACATAATACATGATCTTGGTATGATTAATCATAAATGAATATCTTACTAATCTTAATGTATAATACTTTAATGTACTTTACTTTACGGTTGCATACTCACTGTTTCTAAGTTACTGTTCTATGGTCACGGTCTGTCAACTCACTATCTCACCGTGATGACTACCAACTGTCTCACCATGATGACTGTTTTTCATCTCACCATAATGCCTAATCATGGTCTCACCATGAAGAGTTATTTATATTCTTATTTTAACACGTATCGTCGTAATTTTTATTTCAGAGCTATTTGTTTTCCCCTATTTTTGATTTTATGATGTTTGACATTCCCAAATTATAAATCTTAAGTGTTTCATTTGAATCCTTACCCAAACTCTCTCTTGAACCTTATCTTCCCTCTCGCGTGAACCTTCATTAAATTCCAAGGATGAAGTGTTCATCCTCACCTTCGTCTAAGAAGCGCCACTCTAAGAAACATAAGAGGATACTAAGGATAGCTCCCGAAGGACCTCTAAACCCAAACTTGGTATGTCGTACATTTGTACCTGAAAAGGAGGTTTTCCAAGAGTGGTTTCTATCTAGAAGAAAATTAGTTTTGAATGTTTTAAGAGAAAAAGGATGGATTGAATGGTTCCCTGGACAGAATAGACCGATTTACCCAAGACTGGTATCTCAATTCTATCAGTATGTGAAGTTCTCCTTTGAGTTTGGAGAATGCTTTATGGAGACAAGCTGGATAAATGGTCAGAAGTGCTCTTCCTCTTCAAGGATGTGGGATGCATGCCTAATTATTCCAAATGAAGGAGTTTGTGAAGATTACCAGAGAGACCCCCCTCCAACAACTGACATCTTTGACCTGGAGAATTCTTTGGAAATCCTGACGGGAAATGGCACCAAGTGAAGGGTCATAGCTGCTGAATTAGATGGGGAGACTATACTTCTATTCAAGTTTGTTCAGAATGTTATTAGTCCATGAAAAATATAATTTTTTGTGATTAAGTATCAGTATGTGTTCCTGATCCACCTATTGAAAAATGGCCATATGATCAATCTTTGTAAGTATGTTATCAACCATATTTGTGAGATGATCAAAGTCACTTCCAAATCCACCTCTTTGTTTTATTCATGGATGATATCAGCTATATGAGTTGAAAAATGGATGGTTGGACCAAATGAAGAAATGTTAGAGGGCCTTGATTACTGCCTATCCATACCTATTATCAGAAGGATGAAGATTAGATGGAACCCCTGGAAGAAATAGTGGGTTGAGGATAATGATCAAGTGTATAAAAAGTTTAATCCTGTTGAAAATCCAAGAAGGCCTATAAATCTATCTGATCCTGGTTTGGAACCAGATGAAGTGGATGAGTATTTAGAAGAAGAATAATAGGAAGTAACTGCTAATGTAACTTTTAGAGAAGAAGATAGAAGACCTCCAATGGAAACATCTCCTGTTGAAAAAGAAAGGACTGTTGTCCTTGCCGTTATCCCTGCTGAAATACCTCAAGGAGAGGAAGGTGGTGTTAGTTTGAGAGAAGATGAAGCTCCTGCTTCTAGTGCAGATGTAAATACTGAAGCTCATCCTAATGCTTCAAGGAAATTGGTTTTTCCTGATTCAAAACAGCAAGCAACATTAATGGCAAATATTGTTGAAGAGGATCTTTCTGTTGAGAAAGAAGCAAGTCTGGAAGCTCAACCAGTGGAACAGTCGGTTCCTGAGATTATTCCCTCCGCTGAAGAAAGGAAGTATATTTCCTTTCATCTGGTAAGGAAAGAGTTTGCTGAAGAGATTAGGGATGATCCTGAGGATCTTGTCCATGGTTCTGAGCCTCAAGAATCTAGAAAGGAAGTACAAGTTGAGGGGGAGGAACCTCAAAACCTTGATATTGTGGAAGCTAGATCTGCTGAAGCTTCTCAACCTTCTGTTACATATTCTGTGTACACTCGGTATGAATTCCCAAGCTTTTATGATGTGAATGTGTCACAGAAAGTGACTACAACTGGAATAGATCTTTCTTCTATGTTTCAACAGAAGTCTTTAGCTCATCCAGAACCAATACCAGACCCAGAGCCCCAACCTCAATCTGAATCAGAATCTAAGTCTGAAGATGACTCTGAACCTCAACCAGAATCTAAACAACTACTTTTACCTGCACCCTTACCTAAGAATCACCCCTTTGTGACCAAAGATGATCTGAAAATTTTTGGAGAGACTTTGTTAGCTGGAGTTGAGAAAATTTTCTCCACTCCACCTCGTCCAGTGACTCAGTTAATTCAAGAAGATGTATCAATTCTCTTGGAAAATATTATCTTGAATATTCAACCAAGGATGATCAAAGAAATTCAAGAAGTCATAGTAGAGAATAAGCTGCTGAGTTCTAATGTTGCAAATCTGAAAAGTATGGTAGCAAGTTTTCAGAATGAGTTATCTTTGAGATCAGAGCCTGCTCCTGTTTCTGCACCTGCACCTGTTGCTGCTTCTCCTAAGCCACCTGATTCCCTCCGTGCTAGGGATATTGTGTCTCAAGTTCATCCATACCTACTTTCTTTTAATGAGAAGATTGGAAAAAGATACACCAAGTTTCTAGAACACATGAGAGAGCTTGTGGAAAATATGAATAATCTTACATATGAATAGACTGGATGCTTGTAAAAATTTCTTAAATAGCTCAAAGTTCTAACCGAAGCTTTCAATGCTTTACCTGCTTATGGTCACCCCTACACACCTTCTTTGGATGATTATATGCTAAGATTCATAATTAAAGAAGAACATCAGAGTGACTACAGTGGCTTGGATCTGTCCTCTTTGACAGAAGTGGTTCAGAACAGTGATAGAGCATTGGACTTGGTTAGAATTCATTATAAGATAGCCAATGATGCTCAACAAGTGATCTCCAAGAAAATAGATTTGTATCTCCCCGGATTCTCTCTAAAAGTTATATGACAGATCACTTTAGATATCTTCTGGAAAATTTGAGAATCCATCTGGTGACTCAAACGTTTAAAGCTCATGTTCAGAAACTTACAGAGTTCACCAGATTGTTGGACAGATTTCTTGTGAATAAGGATGATTTTGAAAAGGCTATGCAATATGGTGGTGAAATCATTACTGATTTCATCAATATTATGAAGCTGTATCTTCAAGTGTAGAGCAATGCTATAGTTTCTCCAGCTGTTGCACCCCTTAGACCTGGTCTACCTACCTTAGCCTCAACTGCCATGATAGTTAGCAAAGCTATTTCTCAGATCAGTCCAGTCATTATTTACCAACCATAGCCTAGATCTTATACTGATCCCACTTTGGCTCCATCTGTTTTTTAAGGTATACCCTTAACCTCTTTGTCTACCACATCTATGCCTTCTTCTACTTCAGCACCAGATTCTACTCCAGATAAAGGCAAAGACAAGGTGGATCCCTGAAGTGTTCGATGACTGTTTTTCTTTTTGATGGGATATCATTTCTTGTTTATTGTTCATACTTCTCATGTATGTTCTATTCTGAACCCTTTTTAATGCCAAATACAGTGTTTCCTTTCATTTTTTATACTTTTTGATAATCCCAAAAGGGGGAGAAAACTCCAAGTATAAAAAGGGGAGAGGGAGAAACTACAAGTATCAGTACTATAACTTTTTATTCTATTCTAATATGCTAGTTTATTTTATGTTACATTTCATGTATATTTTGACTATATCTGATTTGTGATCATCATAAAGTGGGATAATGATGGACTCCTCATGTGGTAATCATGGTTTAATGATCACAAATCCTATTACTGTTAATTAATCTCAATCTTCATTGCACATCTTTCTAATGCTCTTCAATCTCAATAATAACTACACATCATGTTTTAATACTAACAAATCAAATGGATGCTGATTACTCTCTTTATTATCTTCATGTCTTATACATGATCACAAATCTCACATATATTATCACACCTTTATATTTATGATTCATGCTCTTTTACTCTGTAATGATTAATCATAATCCTTATTCTGCATATTACTGTCTAAGTCCAAATATAGAAATTTGTCTAAGTATGGAGACACTGTGAAGGACTCACCATGACCAAACACCATGAAGGACTCACCGTGACTAGACACCGTGAAGGACTCACCTAAACCAGACACCGTGAAGGACTCACTATGACCAGACACCGTGAAGGACTCGCCATGACCCACATACTGTTAAGGACTCACCGTGAACTAGACATCGTGACATGGACATACCGTGAAGCACATAACGTAAAGCTCATACCATGAGCCACATATAGTGAAGAAGACACCGTTTACATAATCATTGTGACACTGTTTCTTAAATTTTTGTCAATATTATTTAAATAATGCTAATGAACATATTTTATGTTTTTAATGCAATTAATGTTATTTTATAATAGTTGTTGGCATGTAAGGAAACTGTATCTTATACCTATAAAAATAGAATCATTCCTACTGCCAGAACTTGTGGAATATAAGGACGATTAAGATGCAGTACACGTGCAAGCGGTGTGCAAGTGTTAATATACAACAGAATGAACTTACATACACCTGAGTGCACTGTACTGAACAAGAAGAACAATCCTGAACAAGAAGGACATTGCAAGTCATTCAAAGAACTCTCATGAATGCAATCCAACACCTCTTAAGAACACACGTTGAATCAAGAGATCATTCTCACTCCTGAAGAAGACATGCTGACTACGACACTCTGTTTTTCAACAGAAAAACAAGAGAAGGACTCAGAAGCTTTCCTGCTGAATCCTAAAATTCTAGAGCTGCATTGATAATCACTACAGATTTCTAAACACTCATCTATCTTCTCTACGTGATTTATTTATTTACATTCGAGTAGTGTGGGGTACTCTGCATTTCTTATACACACACTGTCTCTTGTGATGAACTGGAGGATATCAAATCCTCACACCAAATCTCTTAACTACTGTTTACCCACATCAACTGTGGAAGAGGTCCTTGTGTGGCCTGGTCTTTGCTTTGTTTCCCACGTAGAACAATGGTGGAGGTCCTTGTGTGGCCTGGATAGTTTTGTAAACTGTTGTTAACCCCAATCCAGGGTGTGGATCAAATTTATATAAATTTGAGAGGACTAAGACTCGGCTTGAGACTGAACCTCTTGTTATATCTGTTGGGCATCTATAATTTATGTTCGAAGTACACTACATAAATCTTATTTATTCCGCTGCTATTACTTTTAAATACAAAACTGTTATAAAGCTACTTTGATAGTTAAATTAGCAAGTGTTTACACTTCTTGTAAATAATTAGATTAGTTTCAAAAGTTAGTCTGATCTTATGGTTAAACTAACTGAGACCTAATCAATCTTGGAGAAGCTAAGTGAACATTTACAATCTGTATAAATTCACTATAGTTTAACTAATTTTATAAATAGGGGGATTTTAAATAAACAATATTTTAACAGAAATTTTAATTGGAACTCAATTCACCCCCCCCCCCTCTTGAGTGTCCACTCTGACCAACAAAAACCTTATTTTAAAAATAAACATCTGAGAATTTTAACAAATTAGTTATAAAATGCACATAGTATAAAACCTAATTTAAATTATAAATAAGGATTTTTTAACCATTGTGATATAATAGTTTTTTTCTTGTATAAAACACTTAATGTAGTCGATGTTTTAATATTAAAATAAAATACGGCATGGATCTGCAACTTTAGTACTTAATATTTTTTATAATGAACTACTTCATGTTTCTTATCTCTATTTGTAGATACATTAACCTACATCAATCATTAATAAAAATTTTGGTTAAACAATGTATCCTAACAAAATAATCACAAAAAACATAAATTACAAGTTACTTTTTGAAACCATATTCTTTTTGGTCCAACAATGTTACAATTTAATTTTTTTTGCAACTAGACTTGTTCAATTTTAGTACGTTTTCTACTATTTGTGATAAAAAATTATTTTTAGAAATAAAATAAATTAAAAATATAGAATTCACTTTCCTAGAGTCCTGATTAAAATAATCATCTTCATTCCATTATTATTTAATTTTAGTATCAGGAAAATCATAAGATTTAGAAGAATCATAATTTAAATCTATAATCTATTTTGACAAATTTTATTATCTAATAGACCTGTATAATATGATTTATTAATTTTCCTAAATACATTATTTAATTAATGATATTTTTATTTTATAATCAAAAAATATTTATTTAATTCATCATAATAATGTTTCCCATAAATTAAGTTTTCAGAGCAAGAAGATTGTACCACATAGTCAGTATGTGCTATTCGACATTTGATTTTCTTTTTTATTCATAGATTAATAATATATAGATGCTTCATAAATCAAGAATGATGTATTAAAATAGGTATCCTTCATCAAATTCTTACATTCTATCATGCAATTATTTTTCCATTGAGTTTTGTGTAATGAATATTTGTCCTTTATAAGAAATTTTTCCTACCCTTAACATCATCTTCTTACATAAGTTCCTTTATTTTTTCTACATAGCTTTACAAAATTAATATAAATATTTCATTATTAACTATATAAATTTGAATGGTTTGGATCAAATTATTCATCCATAGTAAGATTGAGATATTATTATACATGTTATATATAATTTTCATTATCATACGTTATCTCTGCTTCAAACACAATTATAGAAACAATTAACTCCTTCACAGTCAATTATCATATATGTGTAAAATAAAATATAGTTGTAGATATTAATTTCTACTTATAGGTTAGTAAAATGACTAATTTTAATTCATATTCAAATTGAGAAATTATATTTCCCAAATTATCAACATGGATGACAATATTTATCAGTCTTCCATTCATTTGAGTGACAATTTCATCCTCAAATATCCTTAAACAATCAATCATTAATTTTATAGTAGTGAAACATAATGGCGCAGTATTTTTAGTTCCTACATTGGATTAAAAAATAGTATTCCACATATCATATATAGTATATAATTGAGATACCTGGTTAATAACATTACATAATAAACCACACACAATAGAAACCATTGATTTGAATTGAGATAATATTAAATTTATTGATCACCATTCCAATCTTCCCAACATTCCTTAAGAATATAAAAAGGTATAAATACCCACATTTAAACCCTTATTCTATTTTTTTTAATTACTAATAATATAGGATTTATAGAATCCCTAATTTTCACACTTAAAATAAAGAGAATCAATCATCAATATTACATCTCTAGAATAACCTATTTCTTGATTTATGTTTATAAATCTTCAGCTAGGGATTATTAAAACCAGTAAACTTCTAGGATATCCTCTAGATATCCTTAAATGATATCATCCAAAATATTCCAAGAATAATTCTTGTATTTGATATTTCTTGATAGTGTCAAATAGTATCAAATGTATAATTTTTTTAAAAAAACTAAATATAGCAATTGAACACTTCCATTGGAGTCAAAATTTGATTTATATATTAAATTTTATAGGAGAGAATGTATAAGTATATTTACTCCATAGATACCAATTTATAGTTGAGATGGATATGATGAATACAGAGACAAAATAGTGGAGTAGATTTTTTGTTTTCAAAATATTTTACATGGTTAAAACACCTATCTTAATAAGCGGTTCCCCTTTCCATTTATCTCAATCATAAGAGAATATAAAAAATAAGTAAAGGAATTGAACTCAATGAAGTATAGTTGTTCATATCACAATGATCCCTTAGTCGACCACACTAATGTACATTTCCATGAGAATGGTTATTTTAAATAGGAACTCGTATCCTATGATTGTAAATATTCAAAACTAAGGGAAGGCAATTTACCCTGTTAAAATGAGTCTTCTATAAAATATTATAGTTATTTTACAGGGAAACATAATTTGATAGCATAACATAAGAAGATGAAACATCACCATGACTGAGTCGTAGATTTTTGAAATACGACCAAATAAATAGATATTGATTTTTTGAGAATATATATTTAACTTCACAGTTTTATTAACAACTAACAGATTCATTTAGATCCTCAATAATACACATCAGCAAATAGATCAACGATATGGTGGAGTCATTATTTAAATAGAGGTAAAGAAAATAGTGGATATATATATAATAATGTATGTATACAATTTGAATCTCTTAAAATACTCCTTTATTATTTATGAAGAATATGCAATGACAAAGTGTTGTAGCAACGACAAAAAACATCGGTGAATCAACCGATCAAAAAATATATGTCTCAAAAATGTTTCTCTAATGTAAATGATGTAATTATATAAATATATATCATCATTTTAGTATTTTTATCACCCAATTATATTATTCAGAACTATCAGATGAAGTAAGGCTTGTTTTTTATATTATATGTTGAATAACCCCACATAAAACCAACTCCGTGAAATATCATTGAATAAATCATGAATATTTGAATTCAAAAACATTCAATAGTGTCATAACATACCATTAAAAAATAAAAAATTTACTATGCTGAAAATAATCCTTTAAAACAATCATAACATGCATTTGAATCAATTGTAAAATAGATTTGAATCATTCTTTTCTTCAGTCAAGATAGTTGTAGAAATATAGAATAATATCGTGAATATAAAACATCATTATTGAATAGTCAAAAAAGGGTTTCTTCATATATTTAAAAAATTCTAAATTTAGGGTTGATAATTTATTGTTTATCATATACATAGGGTCTTATACAATGCTTTTTTTACACCAATATAGATTTGCTTCCAAACATATGGTTCATTATCCTTACATTACATTATCTCAAATGTAGGGTTCCATCCAAACATAGTCTTGATTAAGCATATTCTTATTGAGATCATAGGGTATATGATCCATATGTAGTTTTTCAAATTTAGGACATATTCCTTATGTAATTATTTTGCATGCTCTAAATGAATAATGATTCAGAAATAAACATTTCGATGATTAATAATTAAATGAAATCACTTAAAACAATTTAGGAGAAAAAAATGTGAGTGTTTGTGAATATCAAAACCAAAGATAAATTAAATAAATTATTTAGTAATCACATTCTTAACACATATATATATTAGTGTAATTACATACTCTGTATAACTTGTTTAACAACTTCTTTCTCTATGCCTCCATAGAAGTGCAATGTAAAATGCAATTAATGATCTAAGACTATAGACTTTTTCAGCCTATGTAGATGAATTATTTACTGAATGTAATAGTATTATAACTACTCCACTATAAAATTATCCCATACGGACACGAAATGAACTATACTCTCTATATAGTTTACAATCACACAGATTCCATCATTCATTTAAGGTGTCATTGGGAGACCCACCACAATACACATTGTAATTTTATCCCACATCCATTCTAGAATGGAAAATGATTATAGAAAATTCAAATTTCTTGATGCATGAACATTTCTAATTGGTAGGTTTAGCATCGTATCATGAACCATGTTATCTCATTTTTCATACCTAAACACAAAAGCTATCTAAATTTTTAATCTTTCATTTCGGTCACACTTGGATTCACCACCCCCTTTGAGTCATGATATTAAAGAATATGATTCTCCCACATAGTCATCGTAAAAAAAATTCAATTCCTAAAATAGATTATATCTTCCTCATATATGTTTCAATATTATGGTCTCTCTATACCTTCAAAACCTTCTCTTATGGAAAATAATTATAGATCCTCATACTTACTATAACCAATCCTTCCCAGATTTTAACATTATATAAACATATATGAGAATAATCTACTCAAGACTCTCTTAAACCGCAACATGATTCTCTTCTGACAATGTCATAATCTGCCACATAGCACTAGACTCTTGAATAATATGATTCTGAGTTTTCATATTACATTCTTGACAAAAATAATATTTCCATTCCCTGGAATATATGCTTATCAAAATAAAAAGATCGTATATACACAACCATCTTCGACTACTAGATATTAAAATATCCTTGGGAAAATATTCACTTTATTCTCTTGTGATGAGTATACATTGGGATCATTTCAAAAAATAGATAATTAAATTAGCACATCAAATCGTAAACAACTGCAGTTATCATGGGTTCATGCATAGGGTAATTCCATTCATGTGGCCTCAAATAACATGAACCATACATAACAACTCAATCCCCCCATATTATCACTACTCGAAGACTGATACACGAATCATAAGAAAAAATAATATACTCCTCACGTAGATTGGGTAAGATCAAGATTGGAATATTTTCAAGCACATATTCAACTCGTGGGATATAGTCTACCAATATTATGATATTAAAACATTATACATTTATTGTTCAATTCTAAATGATGTTCTTTTGAATGTGGAAATCCAGAAATGACCCAACGATAATATCCAGATACCCCAAAAGATTTGTGGATATCGGAAATTTTCATAATCTTATCCCTATAAACCACTACCTAATCATTATTCCCATTCAGCGAAACACCTTCATCTGACATGATGTGACCTTTGAAATTAACATGAAAAATAGAAAATTAAAAATTAGACATTGAACTATAAATGATACTCTAATAGTGTTCTTTAGATTATGTCAATATTTTGAGAATGATTGACATGTGTGTTATAGTACACAAATATGTCATCCACAAACACTGCCGTAAATTAATCCACATACAGATGGATAAATCAATTCATATATGTCATACAGACTTTTGGGAAATTCTTCTTCTCGAATAGAATCACAATAAAATCATAAATGCTATACCATCTCCTAAAATAAGTCTTCAGTGTATCATAAGGTCAAACACTATCTTGATGATTCCATGACATCGTGTAAATATTTTTGAAGAAACAATCTCCCCTCAACTGGTCAAAGATATCCTGAATACTTGGATTATAATTCCAATTCATTACTATTATCTGGTTCAACATCTGGTAATAAATACACAATTTTAGGCTCATAACAATTTTCTTCACACAAAAATACAGAGTACAACAACATGATATATTCAGAAAATTAAATAAAATTTCATCCAAATCTTCTAGTTGAGTCTTGATCTCTTGAAGATTTATCTGTTAAATTCTTTATGGTGCTATAGAAACTAGCTCATCCCCCATCATGTGATCGATTGAAACATCCACATCTCACTCAAATAAAATCCCAAAAAAGTATTCAGTAAACACATCATGAAACCTATATAGTTTTAGTGTTAGGAAATATTACATATAACTCCCATAATCTAAAAAATGTCTACAGACCATGGTAGTAAGCTCTCCCAGTTTCTAAAAAAACTAGCCCTGCTCATCCCACAATGATATCCCATTCCACAAAGGGAATATAATTGTCCCCCACATGATTCAGAAAAGGAACTATCATAATATAAGAATATATATGGGATTGGTATGGTACTAATAAGTCCATACCCATATTTCGGTAAAATACTAAAATGTTAAGTATGTTAAGATCCCACATAAAATGACACTTACAAACTTAGAAGAACACCCCTTTCCCTAATCAATGTCTCTTGACTACTACACTAATGGTGTGTCTATTATCATAACCCCACTCATGAACTCCACTGGTAGTCTCAAAAAAATTCAAATGTGGTGCCGATATAAAAAATTATAGGTATCAATATAAAATAAAGAACATGTAACTGTATAAACTGAATGAATAATACCTATAAATATCAATTTTACATCCTCTATATCAACTAGTGTAGGCTAAATGGAATGAAATTGGTATACCCCTCTTCTTAGTGATGCAATATGAGTCTCGTGTCTTGCATCAATTTGTTGATATGGGTTCTCCTACCCATAACCTCCACATCCTCGTAATATATGAAAAAGTAAATTAGATCTATAAATTTTAAACCACTATTGTATATAACATCCCCATCACACACTCTTATTCTGCCTAGTTTCCCCATCGAATCCCATATATTGTTGGTTCTTACAGAAACTATATAGGTGTCCCATCCCGCCGTAGCATCCAATCTCTATCACAGGTCAGGTTAATTGTTTATTAATGTTTTCTTAACATAAAAACTAAAAGTATATGGTCTGATTATTGTCCTATGTGACAAAAACGTCCCCATTATAATATTCTTTGATCAACTTATCTGACGTTCTAATAGTAAATCATTCTACTATTAGTCATCTTAACTCTTAAAAATCCAACATAAACCACAAATCCCCCACTAAAAGGCTTTATTAGGTTCCCCTAAAATATTAGTGCATGATTCCCCACTTATTAAATATTCTTCTTCCTTAAGATATTCACCTATGACATAACATGAAATTTAAGCCGTTCCTGAAACCATATATCTACCATAACCACATACACCACAAATATTGGAATAATGTGTCAAAAATATATAATGTTACTTAGATAACCCATAAAATACATATACCCCTAAGTCAACCTCATAAACTCAATTTCTCTAACCCATCAGAGCCTCTATATTTAAATGTACCCCATGATCTTCTCCTTAAATTCATCCAACTACCTATTCTAATGTCTTGCATCACATGCTTTCATGTCCCACCAATGCTTCACATAACCACAAAACATGTAAGAAAATAATTTGGAACTCTTCTCATCATTAATATCCATGTGGTCATGTATTTTCTATAGGGACTCAATCGATAGCAGAAATGCCTTAGGTTCACCCTCTCTAGTGAGGTTCATAGAGATCTCAAATTTAAACTCATGTAGAATGTCTGAAATGATTTTCCAAACCCTCCCTAGATATATATACTTGAATTTGATCTACCGAGAAATTATCTATCAAAAATATATTCGGAATTTCTCACATTGAACTATCGTTGCCTCATGTTCCATTGTTGGTGGATCATTTCTATCCATAACCACATATGTTCCTCTAAACAATTGCCATCATAGAGGAATTACTATAAAATTCTAATCACATATCATAAGACACATTAAACAACATTAAAACAATTAATAATAGGTATTCATAATATCCGTAATATTACATTCCCTCAAACCACCCCACACATTCAAAACCAAGGAACTATAACTACACTTATCCATATTATATATAGGCCATGTTAAACAAAATGTAAAGTCATTCTTGTTATTCTTATTCCACATTAAATACCAAATTATTCATATTTTTAATCATTTTATAATATTTAATGTCACATTAGGAACATTTTTTATTATTTCAAACATAAAAGAATCAAATAACATTTCAATTTCAACTACAAACCCAAACCCCATTTTCTCATGAATGCTTAAAAAGGAAGAATGTATCAATAAATCTAGTGTGTGTAGAATTATTCATGAAAACTAAACACCTATTTCATACTAGGATAGTCATAAAATCCCAAACAATCAAAGAAGAAACAAATCACAAAGAAACTGAATCACTCGAGGTAAAATACCATTCAATTACACTCCAATAAAAAAATTACAACACTATCTACTTGGCCTTTACCCTCACACGTGGCTGAGATATTCCTTGAAAATTATCTTAACCAAGACCCAAATCATATTATTATTTTCTATAAATTTTAATATTTTAAAATTAGAATAAATTTTACGAAAGAATTCCATTATGCCAGTTTCTTATGCCCCAACCTGGATACCGCACATCGGTGCTTCGCTCCTTTCAGTTACATGACCTCAGGTAATTCTCCTTGTATATTTAAGGATACTAACTATTAGTGGGGGACTAATCTATATCATGGAGTGACTATACCCTTTTAATCAATGTTTTTGATAATTTTAAATAAATAATAATAACCAAATAAGATAACAAATAAAAAAACCAATAGAATTCTTTTAATAACATAAATGGATATTAAATTATTTAAGAGGAATATTCACAACATTATAGACATACATGCATGAGGACCATAACAGTTTAGTTTCATTTGAAACATGCAAAAAATACAGTAACATGGTAAAGGGAAAATAAATATTTCTACTAAAATATTCCCCTTTAGTACTTATACATAATTTTTTTTTCATAACATAGTGAATGGAAACAAAAGAAAAGGTTGAACTCAAATACACAGTAAGGGTAAACAAAGAAGGTACATATGAATAACAGAAGCATAAGGGTATATTGACATTATAATAACATTTGATGATAATTCCATTAATGACAATGTTAATTGCATGAGTCCTGGAATAAATATGGGTAGTTTATAATATATTAATCCTGAGGAAAAATTTAATCATTCATGAAAGTAAAACATTGTAATAAGACATATAATTTGAGGTAGAAATCGAAGCATAAAAAATTATTTAAACAGTAGTCCTGGAATTTATTCCAATGCCATATTATTGTTAGGGGTTCACTCCCCATATAATCATTGATTTCTTATTCTACTACTATGACTATATTAGTAGTAATGGTTCCCTCCTAATACCATATTAGTGAAGAAATTCCATTAATGAACCAAGTTTACTCCCCATTCCTTCCATATATATCTCATGTTATATAAATAAGTACATAATGTATTTATGGTACATATGGGACTCAACTATCTCATAATGTAATCATAAATACATGTTCCACATGTTTATAAAAAATAATTTCATAAACCAACTAATGAAATTGGAATCATTACATGTAATCATTTCATAACTTGTGTAAAACTCGAAACAATGTCATAATCATTTCATCAAATCATTAACCATGAAAGGAAGTAGGTTTCATAATAATTTAACCCATGAAATAGAAACATGCCTCACAAACATATAACCAATATATGACAAACATATTTCATAAACATCATTCTACAAAGACATAAACCATTCAGTGAAATAATATGAATGGATCATTTGGAAAATTATCACTCAATGGACTGAGAGACACTAACCAATGTCATCTAAGATGGAAAATATTTCAGAAAAAATCCTTTTAAAAAATTTATCATGGAATTGTTTTTATTATTTGAGACAAATATTTATAAAACATTATACATTGTGAAAAAAAAATTCATTGAAAATATATTTAAAACATAAAAATAAGTCTCTAGATCATTTTAAAAGCCAATTTCCTTGAAAAAATATAAACTAAATATGAATAAATTATGAAATTAATTTTACTTTTAAAATTATAAACTAATCAATGAATAATTTTCAAAACGATTTTTCTTTAAAAGTTATAAATTTAATTGAAAATATTTTGAAAAACATTTTCCTTCAAGCATATAAAATATGATTCTAAAAATTTAATTTAAAATTATAATGAAATTATATAAAAATCATTAAGACCATTGAAATAATTTTTTTTAAAAAACATTTTAAAATAGATAATGGAATCACTTAAAATAATTTTAAACAATTTTTAATCATATTTTATTTTTTAAATCTCATTTTTCATTGAAACCATTTAAAATAAATCAAATTATGAGAAATATTTAAAAAATAATTTTATTCATAAATTTTATCCCTGTAATCATACAGTGGAATCATAAAGGAAATAATTGTCACAATTATTTGTATTATTTTACATACAAGAACATTATTTTTTAACATTAAATGTTAATAATGTATGTTCTTATTCATTTGACATAAAGATAGGTTATAATTTTTTTTAAACGTAATAAATGGGTATAAATTTATTTTAAACAACATTTTATAATAATAAAACTTTTTTGAAATCATTTTTGGAATACAATGGTTCGACAAGAATACATATTTTTGACAAAAAGTAGAAATAATATCAAATATTCATAATAATATTTTATTAATTTTATTAAGCCCCAATAAGTAGAAAAATGTTAAAATTTCATAGATGTAACATTAATAAATAGTGTTTAAGATAAATAATTATTGTAATTTTGATTTGTATCATTATATTTTATCAATGGATGTATGATCATAAACAATCCCGCTGAATAATGATAATATTTCAATAAAATATTACAACTTGGAATCCTTGAATCATGCACCCCATTTAATAAAATAATATTAAATAAAGCATAAAATATCATGAAAAGTTGGATATTCATGATATAATCGTTCAAATTTTATTATATTCACCTATTTGAAAAATACTGGTGCATGACATGGAATATGTCTCAAAGGATTCATATTGACACAACACTACTTTACTGATTTAGTGACATTTGAACCATAAACACCATGAAATAAATCATCAAAATTTCATGAAAATGACCATAAATGTATGTATACATATAATATGTTACATTAATTAGTATTATATACACCACAAAAAATAAATTAATGGTAAACATATCATGTATCTCCTAGACATTAAAAAGTGAGAAGAGAAAACCCTTACGTTATGTCTTGAAATTCTTCATTTACATTCAAAAATCATTAATAACAAGTATTTTATTATTATAATTTCTATATAAAAACATGTTCTCATATATAATAAAATTTATTATTTTATTATTACTTTATATTGACCATTAATTAATAATTAGATATTTGTGTTACATTTCAGGTAATATCCAGTTATTTATTTATACATGTTTCACTTGTTTTTGTTGATCCTCTAATGTAGATCATGATTTAATTATTTCCAGAATATAAATATTTATTTACATGTAATAAATAGTCATTATATGTATATATTTAATAATATAAAATATATATAAACATAAAATGAATTACATATTTCAGGATGATGGCGGGTCATACGTAACCATTAACATTGTTTCTGTTTTCTTGTCGTATTAAATAAATGAATGAAATTTAAATATATTAGTATAAATAATATAAATAATGTAGGTTTTTTATTACATATATAAAACATATTTTCACTAAATATAACCTTAATAAATTCCATGTATTGTGGGAATGAATAACATCTCTCTTAGGAGGAATTAGTCCAAACATCAACAAATGATGTTATCGTATTTCCAAAATATAAAAAGAATGATGATATGTTTTATATAGTCATTATAATATAATAACTAAATTATCAATATCATATATATACTATTAATAATTTAGTACCATCATATTTCAAACCATGTGAGGTTGTAACTATATAAATGAACAACATCATTTCATGAGGTGGTAGTTCTCCACACAAAATAATGATATGTTTGTTGCTTGTTGGATGAATGTGTGTGAAAGTGTAGTTATAAAATTTATAATATAAAAATATATTTTTATTTAGGATCAATTTTTTATTCTTTAATCATGGTATAAGATTATATTTAGTGGATGAGAATGAAAATAAACTAGACGAGCTAGTAAGGATATGCTATATTTTCTTAAAGTAAATCTTTTTAGTTTTCACAAAATGGCATTGTTGGTTGTATTTCTACCGAAAAGGGATGATTCAAGGAAGAAGGGATGATTTTTGGTAGAATATTTTAGCATATTTTTGGAAATAAAAATGTATTTATATATGATAATAATTGGGAGGGGTGAGTTCCTTTTATAATGGATGAGTGGCATTCTTGAATATTTTTTAACCGGAAAATACAACTATGTTTTTACCACTTCATGTTGATAAAATAATTCTCTAATATAAATAAATAGGATCTTATGGTCAAAATATGGAAATTAAATTGATTTTTGATATATTTACATTTAATTTTGTTTCATATATAATGGATTAATTCCTTATTATTCTATTAGTTTTATTAATCACTGTAATTAATTTTAATCAATTTAAATAATCACTTTGTTGCATAACCAAGTTGAACATATACTAAAATTTCAAAATTTAAGATTCTAAATATGTAATCCACTTTAACTATTTAAAATAAAATTATGGGAGTAAATTTATTTAAATATAATCTTATAGATGAGACTATAATGTGGGTTTTTAATGTAGAAACATTCAAATTTTTCCTATGTTTTTATATAAAATTTCAATGTGAAGTTTATTCCACTGTTCTAAATATGATTAAATGATTTATAATTAATCTAATTTTACTTTTGGTCCAACATAAAATATAAATTATCCTTGTTGATATATTTATATAAAAAATAGTTTTGAATTAAAATTCAGGGTTTTTTCAATATTCTTAAAAAACTGAGCATTCTCAGAAAAATACCAAAAATTCAGAAAACATAAATTTTTATATACTTTTTACAATAATATAGTTTATTTTTTATACTAAAAATTCTAAAATATTAAAAAATCATATTTAAAACGGGTTCTCTATTGAATGGTTGTAGAATTACCTTTTAAAAAAATACATCTTTATATTCATATAATTTAATTAATTTTTGTCTTATACCTATAAAATATATTGGATGAGTATGAAAAATAATTATTGAATATGTAATATAAATTTTTTTTTTGAAACCCATATTCAATGGTGGGTTGTTTAATTTATTTAGTTAGTATTGGGTCTATAAATATAAACATAAATTTCTTAGAAAAACAATTTCATTAATTTAACATAGTTCTTATATTCAATTATAATAATTGATAACCAAATGATTAATTTTATATATATGTGAAAAACATATTTAAATAATTAATTTAACCTAATTTAAATCATCAATTTTAAGGTCTACGTGATTACTATAATATTTTAATAATATTAGTCTATTTTATTTTAGTAAAATGTGGTATTTCGAGAAATATAAGAAGTCAAAGGAAATAAACATTAGTTTTTAAGAAATAAAATATAGTTTATTCGATACCAAAATCTAATATATATGTTTCATGTAGTTATTTATTAACATGGTGTTATATTTAAAGGAAGTAAACATAGTTATTTTATATATATAAACAATATTAAGTGCTATGTGAAATGAACAATATCATAAACATTAAATTAATTCAAATAAAATTTTAAAAAAATATTAAGATGTTACATTCTCATAAAATAATATGAATTTATAGCTATTAATTTAATCTTGGTTATGAATAATCTAATACTTTAATGTTCTTTATCAAAAACCCTCATCATGAAAATGAAAACTAAAAAATCATTCAAATAGGGATGATATGAAACATACAGATTACGCAAAGAAAAACATTACTAGTTTCCTCATAAGAGAACAAATGTGGGATATGAAAACATGGGCATGGAAGATAAATTGATCTATATATTTATGATAGGGTGTTATGGAGAACACAATTAGAATAATTTTAACAACCAAAAAGCCATAAATCTATGATAATCTGATTGGCCAATTGATTCATCTAAAATGAAGGTATAAGGATAACCTTTTTGGGTATAATATTTTCTTTGATATAGTTTATAATTTTCAGGAAAATATATACATACTTTATTTTATTACAACCATACCTTATATTGTACCTTGGTTAACTTCCACTTCATCTCTCAATTATTACATAACAAACATGTGAATACCTTCATCACGAATTCTCATGAAACAAGGTAATGACCTTAATTACCATAAATACATATTGAATAAATGAATTCTTCTTTATTCCAAGGTATATTTGATATATTACAAATATAAAAAAATATTTAAACTTTAACAATGAAATTATATTCTAATTGTCAATATGTCATTGATTTTTCCCAAGGTAATTATTACTATCAAATTTAAAAATTCATATTCAATATACCATTATATAAAAACGATTATTTTCACATAAGAAAAATATTATTTGTTATCTTTCAATTATTCTTGTGTTTTCCTTGAAAAACAAATTCCTATTAAACAAATTTTCTTGTTCATAACAACCATTAGAAATATTCTGGTAAATAATTATAGAATGTACTTTAATTTATCAATCTGTATATATTTTACCATTTATATAATATAATTCATGAATCCAAATTCCTAAAAACATTGTTTATTCAAATTCATGCTTAATCTGTCAGAAGGATACCTTGTCCTAATAATTAATACATATTTCCTTTCACATTTTATTTGTAGTCACATCATCATCATAAATATAAAATTTTATTAGACAACCATTCTGATATTATTTAAGAGGTTTCCAATAATGAAACTGTTTTTCATAATGCCATTTCATTGAAAAAATTATGAATTTATCATTTGATGATGAATTAGGGAAGAAAATATTATCTTCCCTTTCTGTAAATGAAAACTTCATTTTTCATTTTTAGTTAATTTCCTTGATTCATTATTTTCCACAGTAAAATAATCATGTTCTTTTAGGAAGTTCAATTGTGTGATTCTTTCCACATTATTTACTCAAAGGAAACTAAATCATCATTCCTCCATGGACTACTTTACCCAGAAACATCACAAATTTGGTGATTCTTTTATTTTCTAAATTTGGTAGTTAGTTAAGGTTCAAATTTTTTATCGTGATCCATTAAAATAGAATAGGTATGATCACACCATCCATCAATCTAGGGATCATCCGATTTGAATGCGCATCAAAAAAATTTCCAGCACATTCATCGTTAACCCAGTTCTATATGGTTCCCACCATTGACTAAAAATAGAAATCATTATGTGAGAAACAATTATCATCGTGTAAAACATCATAACCATGAAAAATAACATACATGATGTGTAAATTAGGACACATTATTTTAAATACAATACACCATAGGATCATTATTAGATATATTCCTACAAATATCTATAAAAATATACCTATGGATCTATCTAGGGTTTCCCCTCCTAGGTTCCAATGGTGGACTAAAACATTTTATTTATATGAAAAACAATGAACCATCCTTAACATAATCGAATATTATATCATTTTACATTATTATTATACAAATTACATAAATAAATTACCAAGGACCATAATAGTATATTGTCTTAGAAAACAAGGAACAAAATATTCTAACTCGGTGAAGTATCTTTAATGTTTTCCACAAAGATATTACCCTTTAGAATATTTTTATAATTCATTAATGCTTAACATTGAAATATAACAGTGGGTTTTTGGAAAATAAAAAACCATATAAAATAATTTCCATAGTAGTCAATGAATCACATCTAATTCCATCTTAGTAGTATGGGATCACTCCCCATACAATCTTGGTTGTAACAGTTTACTCACATGACCATCATAGTAGTCTTGGATCACTCTTAATACAATTATAGATGAAAAATTACATTAACAAATAAATGTCACTCCCCATTCAATCCATGTCTATCTCATGTTATATAAATCATATACCAAATACATTTGAGGGATATATATGTCCCACCGGTCTCATAATGAAATCATAAATATGTGACTAACATAATCATAAATAATCATATCATAACCCATGAAAGTAAATGGTCATCATAAACATGTAATAATATCATTGGATATGGAAAATTTGATAGGTTTCATAATTAATTCATTAAATAATAACTCGTTAAATAATGTGGGATACATAAGAATAATACACCTAAATGAAAAACATGTTTCATAAACATATAACATGTGAATGTTAAACTGTTTTTCTAAACATTATTCCATAAAAAGATAAACATGTCTGATAAATAATATTAATTTAAACATTGTAAATTTCACCATAAAGCCATGATTAACAACAAAGTATTTTATCTTATATGAAAAATATATTGGAATGATCCATAAAAAATTTCAAGAGGGAAATATTTTTTTTTCTTTGATGAAAATCATTTTCAATCATAAAATATTTTGAAAATAGTTTTCATTGAAAGTATTTTGAAATAATAGAAAGATGTATTGATATAAATTTTTATTTTTTACCCATGAAATCATATAAATGAAGTTGGAAAAAAAATTTAGAACTATTTTATTTAAAAACTTATTAAAAAATAATAATAAAATTTTGATAATTTTTTTCCTTGATAATGTGTAAATTAATATTGAAACAATTATCAAAAAAATTATCCTTTAAAACATATAAAATTATGATAAAAACATTTTTAAACCCATTTTATTTTAAAATAAATTAAAAATATATAAAATAAGAATTATTATAATTGAAATCATTTTCATTGAAAATAAACTTTTTTAAACATATGAAGGATTTTTGGAAAGTCATTTTAAATACTTCATAAACATAAAATTTTATTTGAAACCCATGTTTCATTGAAAAGTATTTTAGTATAAAAAATTTACAGAATATGAGGGAAAAAATTAAGTACAAAATTATCCTCTTATATTTAAATTGTATGTATAAAGGAAATTACGGTCATGAGGGATGATAAGTATGTACTTGCTAGACATTACCTTTGAATCTTAAAAGTTTATAAAAGTTCATTGGACGAAAAATGGTAAGAATATTTATTTTATAAATATTTTGTAAAATTTTAATAAATTGGTAAATTTTTCATTTTAATATAGTAGAATATATTTTATAATATTGAAAAAATTATTTGACAACCCAAATTTGAAGGAACATTACATTAGGAAAGAAAGGAAAACTAATGGGTTATTTTCTTAAGAAAATTTTATTAAAAATATTATGTACAAAATCACGAGAAAATGGTATGAATACTTTGATATACCATGAATAATTATAGGTATGAAAAATCATGTGTTATTTTTTGATATGGGTAATAAGATTTTTTGAATGGAAGCATAAACAAAAAAAATCTTGATTAATTAAGAGATTGAATCAATACACTCTTACCACATGGTAACCTTGAATAATACTACCATGTATGAAAATTAAATTACATGAATCACAAAATGTAATGAATTTAATTTTAATGGTTTTTTTTAATTATTTGTGAAAATTTTGATACCATGTTCGAAGATGGCATATAACTCTGAGGTCTGATGTGACTTGAAGAATTAGTTGAAATATGATATGTTTTTAATTTCACATGCACATGAAATTACATAAAAATTAGAATATCTTTTAAATGGGTACGTGGATCAGAAATATGATGGAACTGTTTCACTTAGATTGGTGGCATTATTCGCATTGAATAATTTTTGTCAACACATATCATCAGAAGAAATTTTTAATATGGACAGAACTATATATGAATTAATTCAATAAAATTATTTTATTTTGAAATTCTAAAAATTCATGAATGATGGCTCATATTGGAAATCGAAACCCACTGTTGAGTTTTTAATGTGTTTTTTTTCATACACGTGACATAAATATAGTTAACATGTGAATTATATAGACAAATTACTCGTAGGACATAATCATTATTAAATAATATTAAGATTATTTAATTTATTAACGCATCAATTTTTTCTATTTAAAAATGATAGTGATATAATTTCCTCAAGTTTAGACACACAATCCAGCGAGATTTAAATAATCGTTAGAGATATTTTCGAGAAAATGATGAGGATTGATGAACAGATTGTAGATCATTGTGCTGATAGAGATAGAATATCTTATCCAAGATGGACACAAAACCATTCTGTGATAATGATTAACCCACACTCTGGATAGGCTGGTTGTTTCTTTTTGATTTCCTAGTTCATGATTTTCATGGTGAATGTGGGTTACTCACCAAATAGATTTATATGTAGATTGATCATTGGTGATTTATAATTATAGGGTTTATTATTAGGAATTTTTTTAAAATTTATCTTCAATATTCATTCTAACTAGAATTGATGGAGGATGAATGAAAAAATTATGGTCTCTACTAATAATTTTTTCATTATGATTTTCCATCCCCCATTATGTGAATTCTCAACTCATGGACCCTCATTGTCATGACTTGACTTTCTGGGAGGCTCCAACCAGAATCATAACCCTAAATTGAAGGAAAATTAAAAACGGGGTTGTATATGTGTATATCATGTCTTGGGAATCATGGATATTCCTTAGTTTTATAAATATAAGCATCGAAAATTTCATGATTGTCCACAGAAGTTCAAACCAGTGTGGGTCTGGTGCAGTGGTCTGGTGAGGCAGCGCGAGGCGGCTTGGAGATCAAAAGTGATGGCCATGGTAGGTGCCATGTGAAGAGATTATTGGCCACATGGGTCGTATAATGTTTCCCCAAAATGCGGTTGAGCTACAAGATTATTTGGTCATGGTTGGCGTATGGGAAGTGGTCGATGACCTCATTGAAAAGGCTAGATGAGATGGGTTAGCCAAGGTAGATTGGGATTGTCCTATGAGAAATGGGTCAAGCCCAAATGAGTTGTATTTGGCCCAGTAGTGATAGAATATGTCAGGTCAGAACCAAGTCAGACCCAAGGATTTTAGATAGGGCCATGGTTTACTATGGTGGTCAACCGTGAGCCACGGTCAACCGAGCTATTTTGTAACTGTAGAAGCTGGGGAACGGTTGGCCACTATGGTATTTCCATGAACTCGTGAACCCCCAATCCCTCTAGATTTTTTAAATAGCCATAACATTCAAAACAGATGTTTGTTTGAGGAGCCAGCTACATGATTGTTACCCTTATTCTGAGTTAGTCTTTCTAAAATAACCAATGTGGTTTTTTTAGTTGTGCACATACAACCTAATGTCTCGAGTACTGGGTTCTCCCAATATGGGTGAAATTAAACAAAATATTAATGTAGCTAGATTTGAACTAGGTAGTGTGTGTCTCAAAATGACTTCATGTCTTAATGAGACTATGTGTCTTCTAGAGACTATGTGTTTTACAGATGTTGTGTGTCTTATGTAGACTGTGTGTTTTATAGAGACTATATGTCATGTTGAGACTATGTCTTATTGTATTGAGTAAATCTATTTTTTCCTAATATATTTACCATAGATAAATATAAATTTGGATATGCCTATGCATTCATTTGTGGTATTCCATACTTGTATTCTTTCATGGTGTTCCTTTATGGTATTTTCTTTCTAGTATTCATTTATGGTATTCATTCAGGGTCTTCCTTTGAGGTATTTTTTTGTGGTATTCCTTTTTTGTATTCTATCATGGTATTTCCTTTTTGGTATATACATTTTTTTATTTCCAATGTGCTATAAATTTTTGGTTTTAGTGTGTCTTACTGAGTATTGTTGTACTCACCCCTACATGGGCCATGTCTTCACATATTTTGTTGTGTGCAGTTGATCGGCAATTCATTAGAGTATCTAGAATACTATGTCTAGGTGATTCCTTGTGAGACTAGACAAGCTGAGGTGTGTTTCAGAATATTTTCCAACGACATTTTTAGTAACATATATGTTTCAACATGAACATTAGGTTTCAGACACTTTTCAATTAGTGGGATTGTTTTGGCACTGTTTACTTTCTAGTACATTCACTATTGTACTCTTTTTGTGGGATATAGAGGTTCTCATTTATTTTTTTTCTTATTGTTTTCACTTTTCAACATTTGTGTCTTGGAGATGTGTGTGTGAATATTGGTACAAAATAATGCCAACTATTTTTGGGATATTCCTACTCAGGGCTGGTCACTAGCTCATGGCCTATTGGTTCCAATCTAGGGGTTGTCATGGCATCAACCCCTCTGTTATGGGTTGTGACATAGTGGAATAGGTGGAGCTTAGTTCCACCTTATTATCGAGTGTTTGTGATGATGGTTTATGGAAATTGTGTTAAGAGTTTTGAGTTTGGATTTCAGGATAGGGAATATATAGTTGGTGATGTGGTTGATGTATCCATATACAAAGACTCTACGCACCTGCTTTCTGACTCGGCACATGAAAAAACTAGTTGCATGTAATCTAATGGTACATAAATCATATATGAAAAGAATCTGTCTTCTAAGTCTTTATTGTGTCTGCTCTATAGATAAAATCTATTGATTGTAGTGCATCTTGTTTTATTACATGTCGCATCTACACAAACTCCCAGCTAGGATTCTATTGTGATATCTTGAGAATTATCTTCATAGCCATGAGCCATTGGTATAATGGAATGTATAGAAGATAACACATCTATCTTTTTTTTCATTTCTACCACTACCCGTCGAGAAGTAGCTACTACCAACACTACCAGCTGAGGATACACATAGTCTGAGAGAATTGAATTTGTTATAGTAGCTGTGAACTACTATTTTTTTTGTGATCTGGACCCCCATGTAGTTGAGGATTGGCCAGAGGTAGTTACCAATATCTTTCTCCTTGTGAGGATACCTTCAGACCAAATGGAAGTCCTTACCGCAAGTCCTTTTCATAGATATCATGGGTAATAATGGATCTTAATAACATAGAAACACGATGAGATGAAGTTTTATAGGAAAAAATTAGAGAGTATCATAATAGAGTGTTTAATTCATTCAACATTGAGGTTCGGTGTGCATACAGGATGTTCTGCATCTGTAGTAGGGAAGTTAGACCGTGGTAGAGTATTTAGCGAGATTTACTGATCATTCATGATACACCACTGATATGGAATGGGAACCATATTTTAGGTCTTGGTACTTGTATAGGGTATTAAATTAGGAGATCAAGGAATAATTGACATCCCATAGCAATACTACTTATGATGGGGTACATGAGTGAGCCCTGGTAGTGGAGAGATTTCAAGTGGAGTAGGCACCGACAATGGGAGTTACCAACTGGTACAAGTTAGATAAGACCTTGGAAGAAAGTATCTGATTGTAGTCAAAGGAACCTAATCATATAAATATCATCGAGATATGATCCCATGACATAAGATTAGTGGTGTAGGGATCCTAGGTAATCTAGAGGTAGTTGAGAGACATGATGTGTTAGTCATGCAGCGGTCAGGGTCATCTTACCAGAGATTTCCATACCCGTTGTATGAATGATCAAGAGACAGTTGATGAGACACCATGGAAATGGTAGAGGTAGTATTAGTGTGTCATTCTAGGTGGATGATGTTTGATGGGAGAATGCAGGGCGGTATGAGGTGGACTGATGTTTAAGTTATTACCAACACCACACCAAGTAGTTTATGACATGCTCATGGAGATGGTGGATAGGGACAATGACAAATAAATGAGATAAACGAGTATGAATATGAGTAACATGGGATGATTAGATATATGATAGCGTCATTTACACCTTAGCTATAGTTCTGATAAACAGAAGTGTGAATCATTCTTTTCAAACCACAATCCTTATTCAAGACATGGATATTACAGTTGAACCATTGACTCATCTCTTATGTGTATAGGCTCCAATGGGAGGATATTTGATGATAAAAACATGGTTTTGAAATTACTACCTTACTATTAGATGTAATATTTTTGATTAGGATATCATAGATGTGGCAATGAGGATTTATAACGCCATTATCTATATGGACTTTTTATCCACAGTTCATTCTCAGATTGACTATTTCTGGCATAGAATTTGTTGGGACTGTAGTGATGGGGCTGATTATTTCTTTTGTTTCTGAAAAGAAGCTATGGGAAATTTAGGATGTAATCACACATGAGTGTGTGTATGAAATAACTCATCAGTTGGATTGCATGACCCTCAGTGCAGTGTATGATTTGAGTCCACAGATTCTTATAGTGGTGGAAGAGTGTGAGGACTTATTTTCAGAGGATGTTCCAAGATTGCGTCACCATATAGAGATATAATTATGAAATAATGTATACCCCATGATGACATTTATATCTAAAAAAATCATATCGATCCTATAATGCTTCTTGGGATGAGGGTGTAGTTGATGGACTTTTAGAGGAAGTGCTTTGTGAGACCCAATGTTTCACCCTGGAATGCCCTTGTTTTGTTTTCTCGGAAGGCATACATGATATTGAAGTTATGTGTGGACTTATACAACCGAAACCAAGACAATGTAATGAATAAGTATCCATTACCAAAGATCAATTATGTCATCGATCAGTTAAAGGGTGTGTGGTGGTTCTTGAAAATTGAACTTATATCAGTCTATCACCATATATGAGTACGAGATGAGGATATACCAAAGACAACCTTTATATGTCATTATTTCTACTATGAGTACCTAGTGATGCCATTTTTCATGATTACCCCCCCCCCCCCCCCCCGATAATGTTTATGAGACTAATGAACTAGATATTTCATCAATACATTTCCCGGTTTATGGTGGTACTCATTTATAGAATGCTAGTGTACTCTGCGTCTTAAGAGGAGCACATGAGGAACATGGGGATGGTCTTGGAGACACATTGAGAGAACTATATTTATGAAATTATATTAAAGTATTAGTTCTAGATTTGGGTGTTCTATTTCTAGGACATGTCAATTTTGAGTTTCGATTTATAGTGGACCTATTGTGGATTGAGTCGGTTTTTTCTTAGAAGACATAAAAGTGTGTTATTGAGGTGCAATGTTTCCTAGTTTTGGATGGGTACAATGGGAGGATTTTTCATGAATTTTGTAGTGTTTTATAATCCTTGAAAGCATTGACATGAAATGGACAACCATTGATGTGGAAAAATATGTGTTAGGAGAGTGTTCTGCGGCCAAGGTAGACATTGGCGAATACTCCGATACTGAGATTTCCTAAGCAAGATACCAAGTGCGTAGTGTTTTATGATGCATCAAGAATGGGGATTAGTGGTGTCCAAATGCTGAGGAATCATGTTATTGTATAAGGATAATCCCAGTTGAGACCACATAAGAATTACTAAACTACCCATGATATTCTTTTAAAAGAGGTAGTCTTCACATTGAAGATGTGGTTACACTACCTGATGAACGAGTAGTTTATCATATACTAAGACCAAAAAAGACACGAATATATATTATCATGGAAGGATGTTAACATGAGATAGAGGAAATTGAAATAGTTCCTTAATGACTATGACTTTATGATTTCCAAATATTCTAGTGATGGGGAACATGGTGGTAATACTCTAAGTATGAGACCTAGTTCACAGTTTCTAAATGACGCATCAGAGAAGTTGGTCTTTTTTTCAGGAATATTTTTTAGATGTGAGGGAGATGCATAACACAAGTAAAAGTTTGTTACCACTCCAAAATTCTAGTGATTCATGGAGGCACATCTTGGGGATACTTACTACAAGAATTTACGTTCATATATGGTCATAGGGAATACCCCCGGGGTATATTCAATAGTTGGGAGCATGTTGTTATTTTCAGATGGTGAATATTAGTACTAATGGAATTGGGAGAGGAGGTTTTGAGGGAGTTCAATAAATCTCCCTTGGCGGTACATCTAGGTGTGGTAATGATGTATATGGACCTCTAACATCAGTTTTCAGGATTGGGATGAAGAAGGGAGTTGTAATGTTTTTTTCTCAGTGCCTCACATGTAAACATGTCAAGACCAAGAACTAGGTTCTGGCAGGTTTGAGTAAACCCATTGGGGTTCCCGGATGGATGTGGGATGGGGTATTGATGGACTTTATGATAGGTTTTCTATGTATTTATAGGGGAAATGATACCATCTGGGAAATCATTGACTGGTCCACTATGTTGACCAACATTCTAGATATTCAGGAGTAGAGTTCAGTAAGGAACATGGGATGCCTCTTTGCCCTATAGGTAGTTCGAATCCATGAATTTACATCAATTATTTTCTCAAGACATGATATTAACATTACATCCAGGCTGTGGAAGATGTTTTAGGTGGAATTTGGGAGTCAGTTACGCTTATGTACAGAGTTTCACCCCTAAATGGAAGCCTAGACAGTGCATACCATACATGTTCTGGATGACATACATTGTGATTTGATAATAAATTCAGGAAAAAATTAAGAGGATCACCTACCCTTGGTAAATTTTTTGTCTATAAAAAATATCATTCCACCATCTCTATGACACCATTTGATTCCTTGTATGGGTGACCCCGCCGGTCACCACATTTCTAGATGAACCTAGCTTAGTCATTAATAATGGGCTAGGAGTTTCTGTAGGTGACTATAGGGAAGATGAAGGTTATCCAAGATCTAATGAAGACTGCACAGAGCTTCCAAAAGTCTTATACTGACAGATGATAGAGTCCATTGGAGTTCAAGGAAGGATACCATGTGTTCCTTTGAAAATAACATCAATATATATTATAGAGATTTGGATGTGGTGGAAAATTATATATAAAGTCCATTAGTCATTTCCTGATACTTCATTGAGTCGATGAGGTGGTGTAAGTTTTGGCTATACATATGTATTTATAGCATGTCCATGACATCTTCCATGTATCGCATTCGAGGAGGTACGTGTATAACCCATATCATGTAATTTTCAAGGGAGAGGTGGACATAGATTATGTGTATTATTCTAATGTTTACCAAGATGATATCAAGAATTAATAATACATGATCATTCTTGGGAAGTTTATTTCTATGGTGTATGTTCAGCTGTATCATGAGAATCTCTAGGAGAGACCATGGGAGCGTGAGGCCCAGACATGAGCTCTCTTCCCAGATTATATCAAGTAGCCCTTTATAATGTCATTTGGGTATGTAAAGCCCAATGGTGGTGATAATGTAATGACATGTATTTTTGTGATTTTATTTTTATAAATTATTTGGAATAATTTTGACAACTGGTGTGGAGAGGACTTTTTCTTATAAGGTCTGGTGTGCCTTTAAAAAATCATTAAAGAATTTTGAGTTTCAAATTTTACACTTACCTCAACTTCCATAAAAATTGAATATATTTTAAATCAGTTGTCGTATCAAAACTATGATCGAACAATTGAGATCAAAATGGTTTTATTACCATAAGTACAATATAAATTTTTGTAGCATTCGCAATTTGAAGAAAAAATCACCAAGGACGTAACCATAAATAAAATAATCAATTAAATTATTTTTTTCTAAAATCACATTAACAAGTGAATTGTGACTCATATTGGATTTATGGTGCCATTGTTGAGTTCATAATATGGTGTTTTCTCTATGGGCGACTTAACATTAGTTGGCATGGGAATTTTATGGAACACATGAAAATGATGTAATCATGATAAAATAATTTAGAGATAGATTATTTAATTGAAGTATAGACTATTTCTACATTAAATTTTTTATTATTGAATTTCTTAAGTATCACTGCTCAATCACTACGTATTTAGTCAAACATTAGAGATATTTTCTAGTGAATGATGAAAAATTGCAGAACCAATTGTTTATTATCAAGTCGATGGAGTAGGAGGATATCATCAAAGATGATACGTAAACCATTATTCATCAACAACTTGTCACGACCCGTCCTCGAGGCCCATGCCGTGACTACCCCTAGCCCGCCATCCATAGGCCAGGGGCTGGCGACTAGCACCAAGGCGTAAATTCCGAAAAAAGGGGAAGGCATTGCCTTTGAAAAGTAAACAAGCACCACAAAGTAAGCAAGCGGAAAAGTAAACACTAAGTAAAAATTGTACAAGCTGTGCTGAAAGTAAAAGGGGCCGGAAATACAATCCCAACTATAACGTTCAACTAAAAGGGGAAAACATCAACTGAAAAGAAAAGTCGCAGCGTCGAGCCATCCACTGGAAGTCCCACCTGATGGGTGGTTACAGATAGCCTCCAATGTTCCTCGGGTCCACCAGACCGCTCCGAGTACGTCCCGCCCAGTGGTCCACCTCAAGGTACTCTCCTGCTCCGCACGCCTCCACCACGATCAGCGTTGTTTGTCGTCTGCAACCAACACAACGTAGTGCGGGCATAACCCGTGCATGGGTGAGTATAAGCTACTTAGTAGGGACCCCGAGACCCCCGAAGGTCTCCCGAAATCCACTAAGGATAATCCACAAAGGAAAGATACAATCACGAAGTAACATCTGACATGGATTAGGTATATGCCCATACATATACCTAAGTCATCAATTCCCGTTCGACTCCATCATCCGAGCCCAAGCACAACCCAGTCCACATAGGAATGCAACGTATACCCACACAGGATAGCACAACACAATCCACAAAGAAGAGTAAACAGTAATCCACATAGGATAACTCAACACAATCCACAAAGGAGAGTAAACATGATTCAGCTCACACAGGTATACTTCTTCGGATGATGATAAAGATGATCACTGATCCAGCTATGTCGTCATACCCACAAAGGATCGATAGGTACTAACCCTCGCAAAGACCCACACAGGATCGGGCCCACACAGGACCTGTAGGCACTGGCTCACACAAAATCGTTGAGCGCTGACCCACACAGGATCAGACCCACACAAGATCGGGCTCACACAGGACCTGTAGCACAGATCCACGTAGGATCACTGAGTGCAGTATTCATCGCAGTCCACTGAGGATCTCTGCACGGTCGTCGCCATAGTCCACTGAGGATCTCTGCATGGTCGTCGCTGTTGAAGTAGCAGTCGCAGCCATCTCTAGGGTTCCCGCACACAGCAAGCTCGTTCGGGAGGGTCCGCTCCATGAGCCGAGAGGCCAATACATCAACTGTTACAAAGTTCGATGTTGATGTATCCAAATGTTCCGTATCGTCAACAGGAACTCAACCTCACAGACGGTGCGTCAATCGGACGCCCTGTCTGAGAGTTATTGGCTTTTTCGTCCTAGGGGATCGGTTGGTTTTTAAGGCAAAACCAACCCGACTGTACTCCACCTGCGTCCAAACCTCGGGCAGAGTATGCCAAAAGATCCATCTCAATTAGAGGAATTCAACGAAGCTGACGACACATCAATCAGACGTCTGTAGCTCAAGATATGAGTGTTTCTGCTCCGAGGACCCGGTTGGTTTCATGTACGAACCAACCCTGCCGAACTCAAAGTATTCCAAAACCTTGAGTACGATATACCAAAATGACTGTCTCAATCCAAGGATCTTGTTGCCACTGACGACGAGTCGTTTGGAGGCCCGTAGCTCATGTTACAGGCATTTGACCGAAAATGGTCCGAAGACGGGGGGTCCGGGCCTGGGCCGACCCGGCCCGACCCCCCCTGGGTCTGCCGAACCAGGTCGACCCGACCCGGTCCGGCCCCACCGGTCGGACGGGCCTGGCTCCGCCAGCCCGGCCCGGCCCGGCCCAGCGGCCGAGCGACGCGGGGGGGAGCCGCTGCCCCCGCGGGACACCCCCGCGGCACCCACGGGGGTGTCGCCCTGGACGACCCGAGCGACGCGGGGGGGGGGGGGGGGGGGGGGGGGAGCCGCCGCCCCCACGGGACAACCCTACGGCACCCGCGGTGTGTCGCCCTGAGCAGCCGGACGCGGCTTTAGCAGCGTCCCGCGCGCACCGGACCCACGCAGCCGCGGGTCAGCGGGCGCCGCCGCCTCCGGCCGAAGCTGCTGCGGTTCTTCCGACGGTGCGCCGAGGCGCCGCCGGCGGCTTCCGCGTGCCACCGGAGTCGCTCCGGTGGTCCGATTCCGTTCCCGTCTACGCTGCTGCTCCTCCTAGGACTAGTTCTTCACTACAGAACCATCAAACTTCCGTTGCGGCACGTTTCGTCGTCACCCGTCAAATTCGCACAACAATGAAGAACGACGAAAGGTTGTCGGGCCGTGTTCGTTTGGCCCGCACCCTCCGCGTTAGAGATAAACAACAGAAGACATATATTCAACACATGAATCAACAATTTTAATGGATTAAAATTGTTCTTATTGTCCGGTTCTTCACTTTTAAAAGAAATGATCTTGGGAAAAAGGAAGTATTCACAACAACCCCTACCTTGTAGTCGTCGTCGTACGCACGTTATTCGCGGATTTGTTCGTCGCGAAAGAAGGGGATCTTCGCATCGTCGCGGAAGGGCGTCACGTCGTCGCGGAATCCGGTGTTGAGTCGGCGAACTCAATGGACCAGGAAACAACAGATTTAATTTAATTATATAAAATTAAATCCGTGTTTTGTTAAAAAAACACAAGGGAGATTTAAGAGAATCCTGAAGTCTCTTACCTCAAACAGCTGATCGAAGATTTCGTTGCGGAGGAAGAGACATCGCAGAAGAACGTTGCAGGAAGGGAACGTCGGCGTCGCGGAAAACGGTGTCGCGTCGTCGACTTCCGCAGGCTCGGCGTTCTTCGTCGGAGGCCGGTTTTCTTTGTGTTCTTCGTGTTCTTCGCGTTCTTCACGAAGAAGGATGAAGGCTCAATTACTCTGACAAAACCTCTCAATGAGTAATCCTCCAAAAAGACTTGTTGGTCTTACTTTATTATTACGCCAACAAACGAAAAAAGTAAGTAACGACCCATCAATTCATTGAATTAATTCAACAAAAGAAACCGCCCATTTAATTCACGAAATAAACTGCCCAATTAAATGGTGCGTTAAGGATTTAAGGAAACGCGTCAGGTTACTTTCATAATGACGGGTTTTCGCGGGTGCGTTACATAGCGGAAAGAAACGACATGGCTCGTGCGGGCCCCACCTCACATATATCCTACCAAGGGGGGTAGGATATTTCTGGATAGCACCCTATCCGTTTTAACTCAGTTTAAGTGGCTTTCAAGTGGCTTCAAGGGGCTTAAGTGAAATAAAATAAAGTTGTCGAACAAATTATTTTATTTTTAAACTTTATGCCCAAAAATTAAAAACCACACCCGAGCAAAAAAAACTCCGGAAGTGGCATTTCTATGAAAATACCAGCGCTGCGATTTCATCGGTGCCCTCAGAATTCGATTCCGGGCAATGGTTCAAATGTTAAAAAAACCCGCTCGTCCGTTCCCTGAACGTACCCAAGCCAAACTTCGGAAAATGATTCCGGGCACACCGGGCCTCGGAATCAGGTGCCGTCAAGAACTGCACTCTGGTAAAATTCCAAATAAAATTAAGAAAAAAAGATCCTTGAAAATTACAGGTCTTTACATTACTCCCACCTCAGGGCTTTGCGTCCCCGTAATGATACATCAAGAACTAGGGAAACAAATGTGGGTACGGAGCACGCATCTGAGCCTCTCGCTCCCATGTGCTCTCCTGGAGGTTCCCGTACTGCCATCTGATGCGTACAAAAGGAATCGATCGCCCACGTAGGACCCGCTCCTGTCGATCCTCGATCTCCAATAGGACCTCCGCAAAAGTCGCCCCATCATCTACGTCCAGCTCCCCATGGTCAATGATGTGCGTCGAGTCGTGCACGTACCTCCTCAGCTATGATATGTGGAAGACGTTGTGAACATGGTGCAACTGAGGTGGTAGAGCCAGGCGATAAGCCACCTCGCCAATCCTGCTGAGGACCTGGAAAGGCCCGATGAAGCGTGGAGACAACTTGCCACCTCAGCCAAATCTCCGTAAACCACGTCGAGGTGAGACACACAAGAAAACGTGGTCACCATCCTCGAACTCTAATGGCCTCCGCCTCCTATCAGCATATGACTTCTTCCGTCTCTGAGATGTCCTCATCCGCTCCTGGATGACCTGGACCTTCTCTGTCGTGGCCCGGACCATCTATGGTCCCACAAGTGATGACTCCCCAGGGTCTGTCCAGCACAAAGGAGATCTGCAAGGCCTGTCGTACAACGCCTCGTATGGTGCCATCCCGATGGTGGAGTGGTAGCTGTTGTTGTACGTGAACTCCACCAAGGGTAGGTGGTCCTCCCAGCTACGACCAAAGTCGAGGACACACGTGCGGAGCATGTCCTTGAGAGTCTGAATGGTCCTCTCCGTCTGACCATCTGTCTGAGGGTGAAAGGCGGTGCTCAGACGTATCCGCATCCCGAACGCCTCATGCAACCCCTTCCAAAGTCGGGAAGTAAAACGAGCGTCCTGATCCGAGACGATAGTTGATGGCACACCGTGAAGCCGTACTATATCTTGAACGTAGAGACGCCCCAAGCTCTCCGATGAGCCCTGCTCTCTGATGGGTAAGAAGTGTTCCGACTTGGTGAGTCGGTCAACAATCACCAAAATGGAGTCATGACCTCTGGAAGTGCGTGGAAGTCCAGTCACGAAGTCCATAGATATCCCGTACCACTTCCACTCCAGGACCTCCAAGGGTTGTACCAAGAATGTTGGTACCTGATGCTCTACCTTCACCTGCTGGCAGGCGAGGCACCAAGAAACGAATTCTGCCATAGCCTTCATCATGCCTAGCCACCAGTGCTGTCGTCTGTGATCCTGGTACAACTTTGCCACTCCATGATGTACCGCCAAAGGAGAAGTGTGAAACTCTCTCAGCACCTCCTCTCATAAAGCGACTGGTACCAAGGTACGTCCTCTCAAAAGGATTTCGTGCTCTGCTCCAAAGGAGAAGCCATCAGGTGCCTGTCCCGAGGATATCTGTGCACGCCACGTCTCACAGTTAGCATCCTCACGCTGTGCCTCTCTGACCCGCTGCAGTAGTGGAAGAGTGACTGTGAGAGACTGAAGGAAGGCTTCTCTATCCCTATGCACGAAGGATATCTGCAAAGCGGATAGCTGCTCTGTCGCCTCCTCAAGTAGCTGGAAGCCCGTCCACCTGCTGAGGGCATCGGCTACCACGTTCCCCTTCCCAGGAGTATAGACTATCTCAAAGTCATAGTCCTGGAGGAACTCAAGCCATCACCACTGTCTCAGGTTCAGGTCCATCTGCGAGAAGATGTACCTGATACTATGGTGGTCAAAAAAGACTATAAAGCGCTTGCCCATCAGATAGTGCCACCATGTCTTCAGAGCGAAGGCCACTGCTGCTAACTCCAGGTCATGGGTAGAGTAGTTATTCTCATACGGCCTCAACTGACGTGATACATAGGCAATCACGACCCGCTCCTAAATCAGGACAAACCCAAGTCCGGTCCCTGATGCATCGCAGTAGACTACGTATCCAACTCCATCCTCAGGAAACCTCAAGAAAGGTGCGCTGGTCAATCTCTATCTCAGCTCCTGCAAGATCAGCTGACATCTGTCTGAACACACAAAGGGCTTCCACTTCTTCGTCAAAGCTGAGAGTGGCACCACAACTCTGGAGAAGTCCGACACAAATCTCCGATAGTATCCGGCTAGACCCGCGAAACTCCACACATCCGTCACGCTCCTGGGTGGCTCCCAAGCTAGCACCGTCTCAATCTTCGTGGGATCCACAGCAACTACCACCTCAGAAATGACGAGCCCCAAGAAGTGGACCTCACGTAAACAGAACTATCACTTCGAGAGCTTCCCATAAAGCTGGTGCTCTCGGAGTGTGTCTAGTACAACCCGCAAGTGGTAGGCGTGCTCTTCCTTGGTGGTTGAGTACACCAAAATGTCGTCGATGAAGACCACGACAAATCGATCGAGGTATGGCTGGAGGATCCTGTTCATGAGGCTCATGAAAACTATTGGGGCGTTGGTTACGCCGAATGGAATAACCAAGAACTCATAGTGGCCATACCGACACCTGAAGGCCCTCTTCTGCACGTCCTCGTCTCGAACTCTGAGCTGATGATATCCTGACCTGAGGTCTATCTTCGAGAACCACCATGCTCCCTTGAGCTGATCGAAGAGGTCATCAATCCTCGGTAGTGGATACTTGTTCCTCACTGTCACTTAGTTCAGGCGACGATAGTCGACACACAGTCGGAAGCTCCCGTCCGCCTTCTTGGTGAACAATATCGGCGAAGCCCAGCGTGAAACACTGGGTCGGATGAACCCATTGCCCTGCAAGTCCTCCAACTGTATCCGTAGCTCTCGAAGCTCAGCGGGGGCCATACGATACACTGGAGTGGATATCGGGGCTCTCCCGGGGTACAAATCAATATAAAAGTCTACCTCTCTGCGAGGAGGTAGCCCTGGAACGTCATCGGGAAACACGTCCGCATACTGATCCACCACTACAGGAAAACTAGGACTCCACACGTCAACTGCTCCAAGGAAGAGGCTATCCAACTGATGAGTGATGGGCTGCCCTCTCCTCTGCGTGAGTCTATCCTGTACTGCGAAGGCTCCCTTCTCGCCGGTGAAGGTGAACCAGCTCCCATCGGTGCACACTCATTGCACCTTGCGCCTAAAACAGTCAATCTGAGCATGGAATGTAGATAACCAATTCATGCCCAAGATGACGTCGTAAGGCCTCGACGCTGCTACAAGAAGATCCGAGCCGAAGCTCTCGCCTGCTAGAGTATGCTCACACTACCGGCACCAGTGTGTAATCGTCGAGTCTGCTCCCGTAGGAGTCTCTAGCCGTAAGGATCGAGCAAACAGCTCTGTCGGAATCTCCGAGCTCCGAACAAGGGCAGCGGCTACGAAATAGTGTCTCGATCCTGTGTCTATAAGAACTGCAGCAAGGGTGGTATAGACACAGATTGTACCTCGAATCATCTCTGGCGCGCCGTGGTCATAGGCCTCCTCTGCCTGGAGCTGTGCCTGTCTCTGCCCGCCAGCCCCCTGTGGTCGTGGCAGGCCTCCTGGTGGGGGTGGTGGCAGAGCCTCATAGCGTCGCCCACCACCCGATGCTCGACCATCTCCTCTACCTTGTCCGCCTCCTCCCTGTGGACCACCACGGTCGACCCTCTGCCTCTGCCTGGGTGGCCCCTCCACCGTCTGCTGCTCCTCGGTACGGCGGGTCGGGTAGTCACGAACCATGTGGATCTGCTCGCCGCACGAGTAGCACTGCCTGCATCTCGGAAGACTGGCTCCACGCTGTGTGCCCCGCACTGCTGAGCCAGTGTCCTGAGGTCGTCTTCCAGAAAGTCTGGTCTGCCTGGAACCCTGAGTCATTCGTCGGCTACCTGCTGCCGAAGACTCCGCTACTTGCCGCCCTGCGGTAGGTCTCATTGTGGACTCAACTAGAAATCTCTCGATCAGAAGGGCTCACTCCAGCACTCCTGCCTGGGTCGGGATGCTGAGGGAGATCAGTGATGCCCTGAACTCGTGTCTCAATCCCTGCTCGAAGGTCCGGGCCCGGAAGAAGGGGTCCTGTAACATGTCTATCGAGTAGCGAGAAAGGTCGGTAAACCTCGCCGCGTACTGGGCGACCATCAAGCTGCCATGCCGCAGCTGAAGAAGCTCCTGGATGCGCACCGCATGGAGGGTGGCTGGGATGAACTCTGAGGGGAAGAGGATCTCGAGGACCGTCTAGATGAGGGAGGCCTCATCGTGTACCTGGAGCATCATGATCCACCATCGTCCTGCTGCTACGTGCAGTAGGCTCGCCGCGAGGATCACCATGAAGTCTGTTGGTGTCCTCACTAGCCTGAAAACTCGAACGACCGCCTCCAGCCAGTCCTCAAATGCCTGGGGGTCCATCTCCCCACGGAACCTGGGTGGTCGCTGGTGCTGGAACTCGTGCAGAGCTCCGAGGCGTCGCGCATCGTCAGCAGTCGGTGCTAGAAGCATTGGGGGCTCGGCCGGTAACGGTACAGCCGGTGCCTCTGCTGTCAACGGGCCCTGTACCGAGGCCTCGTCGCTCGGCGGGCTGTCCTCGCGCTCTACTCTCGGAACCCTAGCTGGCTGCTGTCGTCGGGCCATCTTGAAAAGGAAACAAGTGCGCCACGGTCAGAACAGTATACCTGGTGAGCTGACACAAGTAATCACAAAGAAAACTTGAAACACACATGCAATCAATGTATTCCTGCATTAAGTCGGAAATCAGAAGTCAGCATCCTGGTGTACAGATACGTCGGCCGCCGCACCAACACTGGACTCCCTGTACTGATAACCACACCCAATATGCTAAACACTATTTCTTCACATTGATGATTGATCAGAGTCTGCGGTAGAACCGAACTCCTCTGATACCAATTTGTCACGACCCGTCCTCGAGACCCGTGCCGTGACTACCCCAATCCCGCCTTCCATAGGCCAGGGGCTGGCGACTAGCACCAAAGCGTAAATCCTGAAAAAAGGGGAAGGCATTGCCTTTGAAAAGTAAACAAGCACCACAGAGTAAGCAAGATGAAAAGTAAACACTATGTAAAAACTGTACAAGCTGTGCTGAAATTAAAAGGGGCCAGAAATACAAGCCCAACTATAAAGTACAACTGAATGGGGAAAACAGCAACAGAAAAAAAAGCCGCAGCGTCGAGCCGTCCTCTGGAAGTCCAACCTAAAGGGTGGTTACAGATAGGCTCCACTGCTCCTCGGGTCCACCGAACCGCTCCGAGTACGTCCCGCACAGTGGTCCCCCACCAGGTACTCTCCTGCTCCGCACGCCTCCACCACGATCAGTGTTTTCCGTCGTATGCAACCAGCACAACGTAGTGTGGGCATAGCCCGTGCAGGGGTGAGTATAAGCTACTCAGTAGGGACCCCGAGACCCCCGAAGGTCTCCCGAAATCCACAAAGGATAATCCACAAAGGAAAGATACAATCACGAAGTAACATCTGACACGACTTAGGTATATGCCCATACATATACCTAAGTCATCAATTCCCGTTTGGATCCAACGTCCGAGCCCAATCACAACCTAGTCCACATAGGAAAGCAACGTATACCCACACAGGATAGCACAACACAATCCCCAAAGGAGAGTAAATAGTAATCCGTATAGGATAGCTCAACACAATCCACAAAGGAGAGTAAACATGATTCAGCTCACACAGGTATACATATTCGGATGACGATAAAGATGATCCCTGATCCATCTATGTCGTCGGACCCACAAAGGATCGATAGGTACTAACCCCCGCAATGACCCACATAGGATCGGGCCCACACAGGACCTGTAGGCACTGGCTCACACAGAACCGTTGAGCGCTGACCCACACATGATCAGGCCCACAAATGAACTGTAGCACTGATCCACGTAGGATCGCTGAGTGCAGTAGTCGTCGCAGTCCACTGAGGATCTCTGCACGGTCGTCGCCGGAGTCCACTGAGGATCTCTGCACGGTCGTCGCTGTCGAAGTAGCAGTCGCAGCCAGCTCTAGGGTTCCCGCACACAGCAAGCTCGTTCGGGAGGGTCCGCTCCATGAGTCGTGAGGCTGATACATCAACTGTTACAAATTCCGATGTTGAGGTATCCAAAAGTTTCGTATTGTCAACAGGAACTCAACGTCACAGACGGCGCGTCAATCGGACGCCCGGTCTGAGACTTATTGGCTTTTTCGTCCGAGGGGCTCGGTTGGTTTTTCAGGCAAAACCAACCGGACCGTACTCCACCTGCGTCCAAACCTTGGGCGGAGTATGCCAAAAGATCCGTCTCAGTTAGAGGAATTCAACGAAGATGACGGCACATCAATCGGACATCCGTAGCTCATGATATGAGCGTTTCTGCTCCGAGGGCCAGGTTGGTTTCGTGTACGAACCAACCCGGCTGAAAACAAAGTATTCCGAAACCTTCAGTGCGATATACCGAAACGACCGTCTCAATCCAAGGATCGAGTTTCCGCTGACGGAGAGTCGTTTGGAGGCCCGTAGCTCAAGTTACTAGCATTTGACCGAAAATGGTCCGAAGACGGGGGGTCTGGGCCCGGGCCGACCCTGCCTGACCCCCCCTGGGTCGGCCGAACCGGGTCGGCCCGGCCCGGTCCGACCCGGAAGGACCCGGTCCGGCCTGGCCGGGGCTCGGCCGAGCGGCCGAGCGAAGCGGGGGGAAGCCGCCGCCCCCACGTGACACCCCCGCGGCACCCGCGGGGTGTCGCCCTGGACGACCCGAGCGACGCGGGGGGAGCCGCCGCCCCCGCGTGACAACCCCACGGCACCCACGGGGTGTCACCCTGGACAGCCGGACGCGGCTTCAGCCGCGTCCCGCACGTGCCAGACCCACACATCCGCGGGTCAGCGGGCGCCGCCGCCTCCGGCCGAAGCCGCGGTGGTTCTTCCGGCGGCGCGCCGGGGCGCCGCCGCCGGCTTCCGCGGGCCACCGTAGTCGCTCCGGTGGTCCGATTCCATTCTCGTCTGCGCCGCTGCTCCTCCCGGGGCTCGTTCTTCACTGCGGAACCATCAAACTTCTGTTGCAGCACGTTCATTTGTCGCCCGTCAAATCCGCACAACAACGAAGAACGACGGAAGGTTGTCGGGCTGTGTTCGTTTGGCCCGCACCCTCCGCGTTAGAGATAAACAACGGATGAAATATATTCAACACATGAATCAACAATTTTAATGGATTAAAATTTTTCTTATTGTATGGTTCATCACTTTTAAAAGAAACGATCACTGGAAAAAGAAATTATTCACAACAACCCCTACCTCATAGTCGTCATCATACACACGTTCTTCGCAGATTTGTTCGTCGCGGAAGAAGGGGATCGTCGCGTCGTCGAGGAAGGGCGTCGCGTCGTCGCGGAATCCGGTGTTGAGTCGGAGAACTCAACAAACCAAGAAGCAATTGATTTAATTTAATTATATAAAATTAAATCCGTGTTTTGTTAAAAAACACAAGGGTGATTTAAGAGAATCCTGAAGTCTCTTACCTCAGACAGCTGATCGAAGATTTCGTTGCGGAGGAAGAGACGTCGCAGAAGAACGTTGCAGGAAGGGAACGTCGGCATCATGGAACACGGCGTCGCGTCGTCGACTTCCGCAGGTTCGGCATTCTTCATCGGAGGCTGGCGTTCTTCGCGTTCTTTGCGTTCTTCATGTTTTTCGCGAAGAAGGATGAAGGCTCAAAAACTCTGACAAAACCTCTCAACGAGTAATCCTCCAAAAGGCTTGTTGGTCTTATTTTATTATTATACCAACAAATGAAAAAGTTAAGAAACGACCCATAAATTCGTTGAATTAATTCAATGAAAGAAACCGCCCATTTAATTCATGAAATAAACTCCCAATTAAATGGTGCGTTAAGGATTTAAGAAAACTCGTCAGTTGACTTTAATAATGACGGGTTTTCGCGGGTGCGTTACATAGCGGAAAGAAACGGCGGGGCTTGTGATGGACCCACCTCAAAAATATCCTACCAAGGGGGTAGGATATTTTTGGATATCACCCTATCCTTTTTAACTCAGTTTAAGTGGCTTTCAAGTGGCTTCAAGTGGCTTAAGTGAAATAAAATAAAGTTTTCGAACAAATTATTTTATTTTTAAACTTTAAGCCCAAAAATTAAAAACCACACACAAGAAAATGCAACTCTGGAAGAGGGGTTTGTAATCAAATACCGGCGCTGCGATTTCATCGGTGCCCTCAGAATTCGATTCCGGGCACCGGGTCAAAAGTTAAAAAAACATGCTCGTCCGTTCATTGAACGTACCCGAGCCAAACTTTGGAAAATGATTCTGGGCACATCGGGCTTCGGAATCAGGTGCCGTTAGAAACTGCGCTCTTGTAAAATTCCAACAAAATTTAAGAAAAAACATTCCTTGAAATTTATGGGTCTTTACACGACTGATCTAAACTCTCTATAGGGTGCTTGTTTATTTTTGATTTCTAAATTTTTAATTTCCAAGATGAACATGGGTCATTTCATGGAAAAATCGATCCAAGGATAGATAATTGTGGGATGGTTGATAATTGAGGGGCTTATTAAAAGTATGTTTTTTAAAATTATTCTTCACTCATCATTCTAATGAAAACCGATTGAGTCTGACACAAACAAAGGATGAGGTCCATTCCACATAGTGTTCTTAATGTTTTTTTCTACCACCATCTTTGAGAAATTTTTTTAGAATCTCGGGGTCACATCTCAATATTCCGGGTGGCCCCAAATGCACTCCAACAGTAGGATTGGAGAAAAATTAAATGATAGGCTAGATCTAGTAATATTGGGACATGGGCATTGTAGATATGCCTTCATTTCAGAATTTAATGCATAAGAAGTGGATCAGTGGTCCACAGAAAGGACCACATGTGTGGGTCATCACATTAGTCTGGTGAGGTGGTGTGGAGAATATAAGAGTTGTCCAACAAGGTGGCCATGTGCGGAAACTGAAGGCCATGTGGGATTGGGCAGGTGGTTGTGTGTGGTGACAACAATCCATGTGTGTAGATATCAAATGGGATACAGAGGCGGCCGTAGCCACGCATGAAAAGACTAATGACCGTATTGAGAAGGCTTGATTGCTAGCGTGAGATCATTCTAAGTTAGAAGAGGTGGTCCCAACCATGAATATCAGGGTGGGCCTAGTCAAAAATGTTCAGGTTCATGAGATTTGGGTCAGGCCCAGCGGGGACTCACTAGGTCAGGTCCTACATAGTTCAGACCCAGGGTGGTTGGACTGGGCCATAGGCAACTTGGAATCCTCACGGATGTGGAAGCTGGGGTACAAATGACCACCATCACAGATCAAGATATCATTGGGTGATCAGAGTGATTAGTCAACCACATTGGTTTATTTCCTCTATGGATCCATGAGCCAATGAACCCCCTCCCACCATCTGAAATTTTTAAATAACCATAACATTCAAAATGAACATATATTTTATTATCCTTATGTAGAGTTGAGACCCTTACGATAAGACATTCATTTAAAAATATCCTATGTGGGGATTTGTGGGATTTTTCATATGAACAAATTGCTAGACGAGTGATTTCTTCTAGATAGACCCCCCATTGAGAAAAAAATTTTATATCTTGTTTTGAACTAGAGATAGTGTGTCTTATAAGGATTGTTTGTCTTATAGATACTATGCTTCCTATATAGATTTTGGGTCTTCTGGGGAGTATGATTCTTATAAAGACTATGTGTCTTGTTGAGATAGTGTGTATTACATGATTGAGTATATCTAGATGTTATTGATATATTTACTATAGACATATATCTATATAGAGATGACTATGAATAATTTTTTGGTATTAATTTTTGGTATTTCTTGGTGTTGATATTTCATGGTGTTCCGTCATGGTATTTTATATAAGGAATTCCCTTGTGGTATTTCCGTGTGTTATTCCCTTATGGTATTACATCTTGGTTTTTAATTTTCATCATTACTTTATGGTATTCCTTTTAGGTATTTATTTCGTGTTATTTTCATCTGTGGTATTCCTTTTTCATTTCAAGGTATCCTACTATGTATTAATTTACTCACTCACAAATGGGATTTTCCCACATGTGTCTTTTATTATGTAGATGATCGATTCTTTGATGGAGTTCTAGGCTAACCAGTACCAAGGTGTACCTTATTTGACCGAACAAGCCCAAGTGTGTTCCGATAGCTTTTTCTGAAGGTAGTACCAATACATAATACATTAATGTTTGGACTTGTGGGTGTAAAAAATTTTATTTTGGTGTCCTTATTTTGTACTTGTTTATATTTCATTATATTTATTATTTCACTCTATTTTGTGAATATAGTGGATTGAATTAATTTTATTTCAAAGTGATTTTACATTTCATCATTTTTATCTTGTCGATTTGTTCATTCATATAGGGTTTTAGGGAAATTACACCCATTTGTGGGATACTCCTACAGTGCTAGTCACCATCCCCTAGCTTATTTGAGGTAGGCTTGGGGTAGTCACGACATGGTCCCCTATGTTCGGGTCAACAAAAAAATATAATTTATGGAATTATATAGATGATAAAACATGTAAAAGGGAAGTATATACACTTCTTAAAATAATATAATAGCAAGACATAAAGTCTGTCTTAATGATGAAAAAATTGATACAAAACTACTTTTCTAATTTTCTATCTTCTGATCCCTAAACCAAAAGAAAAAATGTTCTGTAAATATAAATTTAAATAATAATAAATCTATGAATAATTATTATAGAATATTATCCTGAGAATTACATAAAACCCAAAAATGAAATGAGTGGTGAACATTCCATATATCTCATAGATATACAAGTGTGAGATGAGAAAACCCTTACGTTTAGTCTTGGAATTCTTGATACACATTAAAACCTCTTGTGTATTATGTATAAATTTATTAATTATATACCACATAACCATGTTATTATATATAATACCATATATTGTATTTTTAGGACTTTATATTACCCATATATTAAAAATTCTATGTCAGTGTTGTGTTACGAGTAGTATCTCCTTATTTTTCGTAATAATTTTTACCTGTTGTTCTTAATCCAATTAATTTAATGAAGATATTGTTATCTATAGAATATAAAAATTCTCTTGAATATAATATAAAGTAATTATATATTTATTTATAATAATTTATAATAAATAAAATTTTTAAATGAAATACATTATTCATGGTGATAGTATGTCACACATATGAATGGACATTGTTTCCACGTTCCGATCATATTGAAATAATGAATGAAAATTACATGTATGTTTATAGAATTAATATCATATACATACAATTACTATTATATATATATATATCATATATTCTCTCAAAACCATCCTTAATACATTCTATGTAATGTATGAATGAATCACATCGCATTGAGGAGGTTGTAGTCCAAACGTCCAAAAAACGAAGATATCATATATACACAATATGAAAAGTATTAATTTATGTTTTATATAATAATAACAGAAGAATATATATATAAAATATATAAAATATATCATATAGAAAAGATTTTACATCATAATTTATAATCATGAGAGGTTTTAATGGAGAAACAAACAACATCATTTCATGAGGTGGTAGTTCACAATACACTAGAATGGTATGTCTATTACACATTATATAGAAATATGTGACAGTTTTGGTAAAAAACTAAAAATAACAACATATTATAATATTAATGATACTAATTTTATTATTTAATTAGAGAATATGAAGAAATCACTTGGAGGAAAATGAAAATAAAATAATGGAGGATGAGGAAACATATTACCCCTTCTTTGGGAAACTCCTTTTGGATTGTATGAAAGGGATTAATTGGTTGAATTTCTTCCAAAATATAAGATTTTAGGAGGACGTGAGGGTTATTTGGAGATTATTTTAACTTATTTTGGTAGATCAAAATATCATGAGAGGTGTGAATTAGTGGGAGGTTGAGTTATTATTTATAGTGGTGGAGGAGTATCATTCTTGTATATTTTTTAAAAGGAAATTTCATCAACATTTTTCCCATGTTAGTTGGAATAAAAAAAATAATGATTATATATAAGGCTCGGAAGGGTCTATATAAGTCCATGAAATGGATTTAGATTTTTTTTATAGTTCATTTTAGCTAATAAGACTGTCGTTTTGTCCCATGTTAAGCTAATTTTTCTCTTATTTACTGTAATTACTTATTATCAAATTCCCAATATATTTGATAAAAACATTGTTCAAATAATTATATATTATTATTTATTTTTATTCCAACTATGGAAGCAATTTTCTCAAATTCTAATAACATTAGTGTTAGAAATTAATTTTAATTTTAATCATATAACTCATATGAAAAATCATGGGTTTTAAGTGAAAACGTTCAAAAGATTACCATGTTTTAATATCAATTTTTAATGTGAAATTGATTCAAATACCCTAATTTAAATTTATTTAGTTATCATTTATTGAATGTTAATTTGAAATTTTTTTAAAATTTAATTTAATATTATAAATAAATTATAAATAAAAGTAGTTGTTTATTAAAATTTATTGTTTTCTATAATTCATATAAAATTGAATCTTCTCATACAATTACCAAAAATTCATCCAAAAAAATATTTATATTCATCTAGAGACAAATTAATTTTTCTTAAAATAATAATTATAAATATTTCAAAATCTAATTTTAAATGGATTCTTCATTAGAAGTGTTAAAATTACTTCTTAGATGAATATATATTCTTACTCATATAAATGGATTTGTTATTAACTTGTACATATAAAATATATTGGATGTGTATTAGAAATGTTTATTAAATACATACTATTTTATTAATTGAACATCAGAATAATTTTTTTTATTTTATTGAGATAAAATTTTCATTGTACTTATATAAATATTTTTCTTAGAAAAGTAATTTTTTCATTTTAAATATATCATATATTCACTTCTACATATTGATAACCAAAGTATTCATTTTATATACATGTATAAACCATAGATTCGTGATTTTTTTTAAAAACATATTCATATCTTTAATTCTAATGGATATGGGATAAATATAATACTTTAACAATAATAGTATATAATTGTTCAGTAAAGCTATTTCTTATATATAATTTAAGAAATTGAAGGAACTCTTCATTGGTTATAACATATTGAAACACAGAAATTCATGTACAAAAAACTAATCAATGTGTTGTGTGTAGTTAATTATTTTCTTGGTGTTGCATACAAGAAAGATAAACTTAATTATTTTACTTATAAAACTAAATTCATTGTTCTATGAAATGAAGAATATCAAAAATATTGAATGAACTCAAAATAATAAATAAAAAAATCATGGGGTGTTTCATAACAAAATCAGTTTTTTATTATAAAAAAGGAAATAAAATATCTAAGATTAGACATTATATATAATTTAATATGCATGTTTTGTTTCAATATTCATAGCACCGAAATAAACAATGACATTGATAAATCCAATGCGGGGTCCCGACACCAAATTAGGTTACCTAAACCATGATCCATACCATTTAAACCATATAACACACGTGCCTTTCCCATATCATGTCCTCTATAAATGAAGTCTATTCATGTACCAATCAATCATTCTTACTAGGGTGTGAGTTTAACACATTAGGCTACCAAGAGGGCTTCTAAAACAATATCTAATCAATAAAGGTGTAATCAATTCTATAAAGAATAAAATTCCATCAATAAAATAACATGATTTCATATATTCAGTTATTATTTATTAACCATGTAATATTCAAGTTCTGAAAGACCCACAAACCCTCAATACCAGAATCGTCATATGATGATGTTTAGACCTGATCACATATTCGGTTTACAATTCAAAATAACACATGGGCTTTCATTATCCATTCCATTATATTTCATATTTCTATCAATTAGAACCATATTACAATATCAAATTTGTCTATCCCAGATCACCATGCTTAGGACCTCATGGGTATTTGAAGAAGCAATATGTGACCCAAAACTCATTTATCAATAAATCATAGAAGTGGTATTTTAATGAAGTTAATAATGTCACATTCTCATTTATCCCTATGGGATTTTGACACAACAGAAAATTTCTAACACACATTTATTAATTTATCACTATAGGTTATTGATGCAACAGACCATGTCCAACATATGTATATCACATATATCACTATATTAAATATGTCACATCAATATTGGTTAATAAATATTCACCCACTCGTTACATTTGTCAACATGATATGTTCTTTCAATTATCAAAAAAAAATAACAGTCAATATATTAATCACCTAGAAATAAAATGATAAATTAAAAAATTATTCCATTTAACAATATTTCATAATATATCTCTTTAACCCATTGTGGTTAATCCAATCATCAAATAATTAATATTTTTCAATTAATTGACAAAATACTTAATAGACTAACCACACAATATATTAATTAATTCACCAACTAATGTATCCAAATTTCTACAATTAAAATATCCCATGAATTAATTAAAAATATAATTGATTCAATTACACAATCAGATTAATACATTAATTAATTAACCATTAAATAAATCTATCTGACCCAATTGACTAATAACACAAAAACCCATTTGATAAGTAACTTATTAATTTATTCAATTCAACCAAATGAAATATCCACAACAATATATTAATTAAATAAACAAATAATTTACGCACTTCCATAATCCATTTTTTCCGATAAGTATTTCCCCAATTAATTAATAAAATTACACTATATCAATTTCCTTAATTAAATATAAATCATTATCACATAAAAATTATAAAAATCAATTCAACTATTAATTAAATTTCCTAATATTATAAATGGAAAATAAAAAATAAAAAACACTTAATTATATTATAACTATGTGATTGTAATTTATACAACCTACCTTAATATCATTGATAGACACCAAATGACTGACATCACTAAATTTAAGCGTAATGATAAAGAAAAAAAAATGATATTAGGATCCGTAACAATGATCCAATACCAAATAAATCAAGGTTCATCAAAACAATATCTATAACCATTTCCAAATATAGATATGAAATTTGATTTTTATCCAAAAAATATGAGCAGGAGAGAGAGAGATCTAGTTGGAAAGAAACTACATACATGTGGATGTATCAACCATTAATCTAGGCTTCAAATAAAATGTAATGGAGGTTTTATGTTTTTTTAAAACCTCTATGAGCCTCCAAAAAAGATGGAATTAATGAATGGTCAATGAATGGATGATTTAGAGTTTATACTGGTAGTTCATGTGTTCATAAAATATTTTTAAAGGTAATGAGGAACATAATTTTTTTGGTTTTGGAACATGGTTTTCAAAATCATACGCCCTATCCATTTGGATCCTCGGGGGGGGGGGGTGGAACTGTTTCTCCTAAGGTGAAGGATGTCTTTTCAAAATGTTCTATAGGAATATGAGTCATGTCTATTTCGATTCGTATGATTTGGTGGACTGTTTTAATGGTTTGGGTAGACTATGTGCCTACTATGCACTGCCCCTCTTCATTTATATATTATCTAATTTTCAACGAAATTCAACCAAGGAAGACAATAAAATACAAGAAATGTCATAATAATACCGAAAAACAAGCTCATAAAATTTATAAAAAATGAGATCTTAACATAATTGTATGTATTGGATAAGAAGTGGTGAAAAAACAATATTTTAGTTGTTTCATATAATTTAATTCACTAAATGATGGTTTTCATGGGGAAAATTAATTTTTTTCCAAATTAATGTTAGAACATTAATAATATTTTTTTGATATGTTATAGGTTATAGTCCATGATGGGAGTGGTAAATCCTCAATAAAATAAATTTTCAATCATCGGATACCAGTTAGTTATATTATTCATTTATTCCCTATAATTATGTTATTTTTATGAAAAAATATAATTTTTTATATTGATTAATATTTTATTTATGATAAGTTAGTGTCTTAGGGAAAACAGTGAAGACAAATATGAGATTTGATATAGTGGTCTGACTTGAGTAATGTGGTGATGGTATTCTAAAAGAAGTGGGTAAGTCAAATTTTAGGTAGTGGGAACCTAAAGTTATTAGTTTATATATGATTTAATATGTTGCTTGATGTCTATTAGGGGTAATTTGATGATTTTGACATGGGAGAAGGCTGGAGTTCGATCTGGTTTTATAATGATATGGATAACCTAGCTATGAAATAGTCATGATCCCACATATAATCCATTTGGTCAATTGTGAGGTTATGATTCTATTTATATGAAGGGAATATGTTAAATAAGGGTAAAAACAATATAGGGTTTCCAACATTAAGCTAGGGAACTTGTAAGCTATATGGATTTGCTTGTAAGAGTATAAAATATCCCTCTATTAATGGGATAGGGGAATGTATAGTGTTTTGATCCAAGAGTGACCCTGTGAAGATCTGTTTAATAAGGAAAGTATACCTTTGTAAGATAGTTATGAATTCATATAATGTTTTTGAGTGGAATAAAATAGTTTGAATTCTTTTCCTCCTAGGTTGAATATAGACTCTCAACCTAAGTAGTCTACATCCAGTGCATTTATTATAAAATTGGAATAATATATAGCGAATAACCTACAAAATGATTGACCAGTTTTGTAGTCTTGCAAAACTAGATAAATACTCAGATCTAGCATTTAATTTTAGTAAAAAAGATACAAGAAATATTTTTTTATAAGATATATATTCAATATATAATATCCACACATATCATTCATTTTAAATATCATGGAATCATATTGTAATGAAAAAATAAGGGCGAGCTCAAATGCTATCTAAGGATATTGTATAGAGTAATATATCATGGATCAATAAAGAGAATCTACTTAGAATCGTAAATAATTGAGAAAACATGAAATTTAAATAACATGAATATCATGGTATGATAATATATAATCCATGTGGAAATGTAAATAATTGAAAAAACATTCCATTTAGAAAATAAAATTATAATTAAATTCATACATTAATAATATCATAGCAAAAATATTATGGATAATGAAATCAAAAACTGAATGGACTTAATGAATAATTATTTTATTTTATCATTCCAATGAACCTGATACAATTACCATTCATTCCATTGACATGATTTTTAAAACACACTAGGAATAAAACAATTTTTTTTGGAAAACTATATCTTTAATTTCATGACCATTCAAAATGAATTTTAAAATCAACAAGTTACAAACTCATAGTTGTTCTATAAATTAATTTTTCCCATTAGACCTACAAATACATCAAGAGGATTTATATAAATGATCTATAACCCATGTATTTCATGGAAAAATAATTGATAATATATATAATAATTTATTTAATTCAAGAATAATGTGTCATATTTAAAAATATTCATATTCAAGAAAGAATAAAGAATTATCATTATTTCCACCGATAAAAAATTTCAATCATCTTTGAACACCGTATGTATTGATTATATACAGTTAAAATAATAAAAATATATATGATAAAAAATATATTTATTTATTATAAATTTAATTTACAATGATCAGATGACTGTGAATAATTCATCCAGATGTAAATGAATAAATTAATGAAACAAGGAAATGAATGACAACATAATACTCTATAAAAATAATCATAAAAAATCCAAAGGAATAATAACAATTGTATCAACACATTATTTCCCAACATTTGTATGAATAAATTATATTTTAATTGATTTTTATAACTATCATAAAAATATATTTCAAGAAAAATAGATAGAAATATCCATAACATTTTGAAAAATATTTTCAAATAATTTTAATTTAACATCATGTATGAAAATATTTTATTAAAAATCATTCACATAAACGTGAAAAGAAATATTTAAATAAATTATGGTCAATAACTCTCAACATGGCCAGCATGATAAAATTCATGTTCTTTCTGCATTGTAGAAAAGATAGAAAAGTGACTTGTTTGTATGAAAACAAGATGATTTCTTCCACATATTTAGTACTATTCAAATCGTAATTTTTTGAAAAAAAACATATATATCACATAAGAATTGTTTATAATATGAATGTTTTTAGTAATTACATTAAATAAATCATTTTTAAAAAGTTATAAATACCAAATAATTTTTAGAAACATGGTTCTGGGAGAATATGGATTTCCGACTAAAGAGTTTAATGTAGTCTTATTTTGTTAAAACATTTTTTAATTAATATAAGTACCAAATATAGTAAAAATTGTAAAATTAAATAAAAAATATCATGAATACATATATTATTTTAATATTAAATTTATTATTATGAAATTTTCAAATAATATCGTTTAACTCATATTCATAAACCAAGAATCTCGATTAAAATGAGATTATGAAATAATACATTACACTGATTATACTGTTGATGTGAGAATTTATAAATGAATTGATTATTTGATTCAATTTTAAATAAAATAAATAATTATTTAACCCAATATTGAGTAATAAAATTTCATTATACACATTATCATACAATTACATAATCCGTGAGGTATAATTTTAGCTCAATGGATAAAAATGGAGTTAAGAAAAATATCACAACACAATAAATTTTGGTTGAACATGCGCAAACCTCCTATATAGTATAATTACAATTTTTACTAACATAAAAAAATTGAATATTTATAATAACATATATTGTTTTTATGCAATGACTTTTGAACTATTCAATAATAATCATTCATTATTTGGATTTTTTGTGTGTTTTAACCTTGTTTCCTCATGAATTATTAATAATTAATAATATTGTTCTAAAACATAATATATAGTTATATTATATCCATAAAAATAATAATGAAATAATTATACTCATCTAACATCAATTTTACTTTTAAAACCAATCATCAATGATGGTTATGAAAAATTAAGTACATTATGATAATGAGGAGGGTAGGTCTTATGTGCACATTAGTAAAATTTCCATTTTTCAATGATCATTATGTAAAGGGTGTATAAATATATTATTATTTTAAATTTAAAATAATATCATATATATGATATTATATTCTCATATATATCATCCTTGGGGTTTGGTGAGAAAAATCAAGTCACATTAAATTTTTATGGTGGTCGTCCATATATATATGAATGATGTTACCATGTTTCCATGAATGAAAAAAATGAAATTAAATCATATATAGAATAATTAAATAAAGATATATATTTCATGAAAATCATCATAATATAATCTACTTCAAATATGATAATTATATTTAAAATTATCACCTTTTATGAGATGTATTAGTAAAATAGGAATCACATCACATAACGGGGGTAATCTGTCCTACACAAAAGGGATGTTAGTATATCTCCTATAGAATGTAATGTAAAATGATATATATGATATATAATTATATATAATATAAATTTATGTTTAGGTTATAGATATCATTTATATACATTATATCATTATTTAGTCAAACCCCTGAGAGGTGGACTTGAAAAAACATTCGATATTGGTTTGTGAGGTCGTTGTTCACCGTATACCCATTCTATGATTTCTTAATCCATTTTCTGAAAGTGGAGATGAATATAAGTCATTAAAATATTAAAAAAAACTACCAAGTATATATAAAATAATGAAGTTATTATATCCTAATTATTTAATTAAAATTGAAGGATGTGGATAAAGAAATAAAACAAAAAATATCATAGAAGAACATTATCTTTTCTTCGAGTATCCTCCATATTCATTAAATAAATACTTCCTAGGTTGGATTTCATCCCAAAATAAATCATATATAATTATATATAGGATTTTTAAAGGTGTATTAGGATGGTTTATTTTGAATGTGAATGGTTTTAATGTTTCCTGAAGAGAGGAGTGGTGGTGGAATTTTATAGTTAAGGGAGCATACATAGATTGAATTTATTAAAATGAATTGTGCTATAAAAAGTTTTTTAAAATTAAAAAGGTCCCATAACAGACCATTATAGAACAATAAATTATTAATTGATTAAATTTATCCTTAAAATACTTTTCATACAAGTTCATATGTCATTTTAACCATTTTCTTCTATCTTTATCCCCCGGTAAACCCATTTACACAATAATCGCATAATTATTTTTCCAAAAAATTTAATATTTATTTCCCTGACAGAATTATGTTTAGAATATTATATTTTATAGAAAATTTATATTAAATTTTTTTTGTCAATTTCTAAATTATATTTTAATTAAATTCTTAATTTTTTTAAAAATAAATCTTCCATACAACGTGAGAATTCATGGTCATAATGATAAATTGTACTGAATTTAAATATTTTTTATATCTAAATTCATTATAAAATGACTGAAATTTCATCAAATGGGTAAATTGATGAAAAATTTGAAGTAAATTTATTTAAAACCAATTAAAATTATTATTTTACTCTAAAAACTATTTAATGAAAACATAGTTTCAAATGAAAATTGTATATTTTATACAGTTCATCAGAGAATTAAACATATCAAATGAAAATACCAATGATCACCATAAGATAAAATTTGAATAATTGTCCCAAATATTAGGTTTTTAAAATTGTTTTTCTAAAAGTGGTAAAAATGAATTTTAATTTATGATCGGAAAACCCTATTAATTCTTCTTTTATAAAAGTATAGTATTTTCGAAAAAATGTCTTAAAATTTTAAATGATCATTATATAAATCATTATAATTATATAATCATTTTTTCTTAATTTAGTTATTAATATTCAAACCCACAAATCTAGTTTCTAGGATATAATTATTATATTAAATAATAAAAATTTAATAATATATTTTTTCAGGTAAAACATGGTATTGTGTGTAATTAATGTTATTAATGAAATATATTGATGACTATAACACAATATAAACTTAGTGTTTCACATAATGAAAGCTAAAATCGGTGTTGTTTTTAATGAGTGATATATAATAGACTTGTTTTATTTAAAAATTATATTTTAATGTCTTGAGATATTATATTCCCTTCATTGGTAGGTATTTGCGTAACATATATGATATCAACTATAATGTCTTAATTTTTATAGTTTCTAGGAATTACATTTTCCCCATATTAAATAAATTTTATCTTCACAATTTAAAATTCACCTTTTTAATATGTGGTTTGATATTTTTAAATAACATTTTTAAAAATCCAACATCATAAATGGGTTATTAATATATTATTTTAACAATAGTTAAGGGAATGTAATTATGTTATATAGACTAAAAAATCATAGTTTCTATGATTGAAAACATTTTTTAAATGTGAATATATGGTGAAAAAGAATAAATATTTATATATAGCGATATTTTTTATTGATTAATAACATTTTGGGGGTCTATAGAAGGATAACACCCACAAATCCAAAAAACAAAATAGGTGTAAAAAATATTCATTTATTTCATCATAAATGACAATAATATGACAATATTTTCTTTCTTGTATAATTTTCATTATGTTTATGAGTAATTTTACTTTTAAATAATTTAAGTAAATATATTTAATTGATATATTTCAATTCAATTATCAAAATATCATCTCTTAGATGTTCTTATATCAACACCAAATTAATTAAATACTCAATGAAATTAATATCCAAAATATAATTTCTAATTTTTTATGAACCAAAAATAACATTTAAGGGATTGTAAAATTGTATATGATTGAAAATCTATTTATTTCTATCTCTAAATGTTTTATAAGAAAAAATTTTTAGTTCAATTTATCCTATATAATAAATTAATCTTTAAAAATTATAATTAACACCAATATTTCATTATAATTTTTCACAAATAATTTAACTGATGTCATATTAAAAAAGACATCACATAATATAGTGGAAGGTGATAAAACCTTACCATTCTTTGGTAATAGGTTCATGTGTCTTTATCTATTTTGAAATGATGGGTTTTCACTTATCATAGGGGTTATCATTTTTCTGAACAATATTAATATCATTTGTAATACATTATCAAATATATTATAAAAATCATTCCTATAAAATTAATATTTAAATTACATTTTTACTATGTTTTTCATATCAAATTTGTTTACCATGTCTTATAATATTATTGGATAATTATTAAAAAAAATTTGATTATCATATATAGAAAAAATACAATCAATAATATATAAATTATTCCTATAAAATCTAAAGTCGTTAGTTCCTATATATGATTAACATTTAAACATATAATTTCAAAAAAAATATTCCAAAATTATCTTTAATATTGTAACATTCCAAATTGTACACTTTAAAAAAGGGGTGTTTATGAAATTGCAAATTTGATCAAATGTAGTCTCACTAATCCATGATGGTTTACATAACAATTAAGATAAAATAGAAATATATTTTTGTAAAATATAACAGAATCCTTATTTGTTTCATGATTCTTTTAACAATAATACAATTGATAATATAATTAATCTTATTTTTTCTTGAATCCCATTACAAAAATACATCATTTGTATTATTTAAACATTTGTACTTACATATTTTAGGATTTAACCAATGTAATTAATTATCATTTTATATTAATATACTTCATAACTATTATTAAATACGTTTAAATTATACTAACCTTATACACTAAGGGTGTTAAAATAGATACAGTAGTAAGGCTTATTATTGTATATTGGGTGATGATCTGGTCAAGGCTAATGTGCAATTTCTAGATTTATTAAACCATATTACTATTATTCCATAATTATCCCAACTTTTTGTATCCATATATATATATGTGTGTGTGTGTGTGTGTGTTTCTGGAGAATAAAAATAATCTAGAAGTTATCAAAACCTTTAGATATATATCTATATTTAATATACATGAATATCATTTTGTTATGTTCCCAATTTTAATTTCTCTGAATGATAGTACCCAAGGTCTCTAAAAAACTTGTCCTAATACCAACTATTGTAACCCAACTATAACAGCCTAGATATTGTTACTCATTCATTAAATTGTAATTAGATATAAGGAATCACATTAGGAAAGACCAAATTGTTTATTAGTAAAACTAAACTTGATATAAATATTAGTCATATATTACATTTTAATAAACAAATTACAAAATAATTTTATTTCAATAATTATTTTATTCCATATATAATATTCCATAATACCATTCCTAATAAACTTCTTATATTCCCATGAAAAGGAAACAAAATAATGGCGAGTTCAAATAAACAACATGGGTTAAGTACAAGGGAATCTATTATGAATCAAAGAATATAATAAACATGAAAAGGTAAAAAAATAATGATTCATTCCATTTAAATAATTTTATAATGATGGAACTATAAGGCACAATAAATATTTATATTTTAATAAATAGAAACACATTCAATTTAAAGTATAATATAATATTGAAAAGAAGACATAGATTATATCACAATAAAATCTCACTCATAATGATTAGAATATATGAATGAAAGAAATTTATAATTATTTGATATCATGTTTCAAAATAACATCATATCATTCATGTCCAGGTCTTTCAAAAGATGGTTCAAACCATATTTTGTTTAAACTGATTCATTTTGGTTGACTATATCTATTCCACTACGACATCTCATACGAATGTTTAAAATAATAAGTTAGAAATGCATTTTGTTTTTCAATATTATTTTTTCACATGTGAGGTATCGATGAATCAGGTGTATAGATAAAGATACCCCCCATACCATGTCACTCATGTCTATTTAATTCATTAGATATTTAATAGTCAATCCATTTTATGAAAAATGATCCTTATCATCAAATATACATACTAATTAAGGAATGTAGATTAATCAAAATATTGTTAGATAAAAAATGGAACTCAATGTATACCACTATATATTGAAATTTTATATAGATTAAGTAATAAAAATAGACATGATAAATAATATATATATAGGATAATTTTAAAATCTAATGATCAGAATAAGGTGAAAAATTCAATAATGAGTTTCTGACTACTGGAAAAAAACTAGTGAATATTAATACTATCATTGGAAAAAATATTCATAAACTGTATAGAATAAGAACAATGATGGTATCAATGAATTATATAATAATTAGAGTTATAATACATGGTTTATTTATTTATTATTATAAATACCCTAAAAATATGTTTTTAAAACATTCTTGATAACAATATCATATACATTTTAAAAAATATTTGAATATTTTTCTTTTATATTAACTTTTTATAACACATTATTTAAAAATACCATCATATACATTCAAATTAATATTCAAATAAATTATTATTTTTAATTTTTTCAGATATCATATACTATTGAATGAACATTCCATTTGTTGTTTTAAATGTTAGAAAAGATTATTTTTAGACGATGATAAGATGATTCTTTTCAGAATTTCAATAGAATGAAAAACAAAAATTGTTTTAAAAACTAAATAATGACACCAATGAAATGATTATTAATAATAAACAATGTTTAAAAATTTCTTTTATAAATCAATTTTAATAATTTAAAAATAAATTAATAATCTTTTTTTAGGATATAAGATTTTGGATGGAAATAGATTTCCGACTAAAAAATGATATAAATTCTAATTAAAAAATAAATTTATTCATGTACCAATGAGGGTAAAATAGTACAATTAATTTAAAATATCATGAATTAGAGTTTTATAATAAAATGAAATGGTTTTGTTATCAAATTATAAAATAATTAATTTCATTGGAGATTTAAGAACAACCATCTATATTATAATTATATTGTGAAATAACGCTTTACAATGATAATAACATAGAATTGAAAATTAAAAAATAAGTAAATAATTTATTTAAAATAAAAATACATGTATCTTATGTTTCAATAATTCCAATGGAAATAAAAAATCACTACAAAAAATCATAGAATTATATAATTAATGAAGTGTAAATTTATCCCAGTAAACATAAAGGGATTTATAAATTAGCTAACCTCATGTTTTCTTTTGGTTGAACCTTACCTTACATAATTTATAGAGGTTTTATAAATTTTATTGAGATAATAAATGACCATATTAATATATATAATATCACATATGATACTTTAATAACATCGTATCACCTGATTATTTATAATCATTACTTATTTTGGATTTTTGGGTTATTAATTTCTATGTTTTCGCATTAATGTATCAACCTCAAATATACAATTCATGAGAATAAAATATAGTTATAGAATATCCTTAATAATAATAATGAAATAACTATAATTTTATAACATGAATTATACTTCTAAAAAAATTAGGAATATTGGTTTGAAAAAATAATGTATATTACAATCATGGAGACCGTAGGTCATACGTATGTATGTGTAACATTTTCATATATAAATGATCATTATGGAAAGGGTTTAAGTAATTTAATATATTTACAAAATGAAAATTCATCATATATACCATATTATATTTTTATATATTTCATATTTATATTTTGGTGATTAAAAGGGAGTCACATTTCTTTTTAAAGGTGGTATCCCAAATGTACACGAATAATGTTATAATCATTATGTTAGAAAAATGAAAGGGGTGAAAATGATATATATTATCTTCATGTAAATATAAATATATCATTAATATGATTATAATTTAATGTATTCCACATAAAACCATTAAAATTATCTTTATCACCATCCATTTGAAGTATTATTGAAAGACCAATCACATCATTTCATGAGGCAGTAGTCTATTGTACACTTGAAAGATGTTAACTTACCACTGATGGAATGGGATATAAAAATATATTAACTAAATACTGACCACATTGATAGAAATATGTTATTAAAATCATATCTATACATTTAATCCATCATAATTCAAATCCCTATGAGGTGTAAATTGAAATTAGAAAGACATCAGTTTGTGAGGTAGTATCCCACTATACACACAACTGTTGATTTCATATCTGATTTAATGGATGCAGATATGGTTTCAGGTGATTAATTTATTTTAGAAACATCCAATTATATGGAATATAGAGTGATTTTTATACTATCATGGTAATTAAAATTTTAAGGAGGTGGATAAAGAAATAAAATAATGACGCTTGTTCATGAACATTACCTCTTCTTCAGGTTCCTCCCATATGTTTGTAATAAATAATTCCTAGGTTTTCATTACGTCCAAAATAATGATTCTTTTATTAGGGGAGGTATGATGGTAGGTTATTTGTATTATAATATAATAAACTAAATAAATTTTATGTTGTGATGTCGATAAGAGAGGGAGTGGATTTTTATATGTTGGGGAGAGGATAACAAAACTTTATAGGAATGAATTGTGTGTTCCAATATTTTTCATATGTTAGAAGGGTTAGAATGGCCATAATCCAACCATTGACATGGAGTGGTCTAAAAATGTATAGAAAATATATTTTCTATAATTTTATAGTTCATATTTAACAGTATCATTTTTATTTAACCTATATTAAACCAATTTTTACCTTAACCATGCTTATTAATTATTGAGGCATTCACTATTAAAATTTCTCTTAAAATTATTTGAAAAAATTAAAAATTAAAAATAATGTTGATTCTAAATATGGAATCTAATGTCCCAATTAAACTCTCATATGAGGAAAAAGCTATTTTATATTTATCCTCATATAAGGGTTGAGAAAGCATATTTTAATGTTAAAATGTCAAAATGTTTACAATATATATATATATATTTTAAATATTAATGTCATTCTAATGAACTAAATTGTATTAATCTATTAAAAATTTATCTAATTGTACATTCAAATTAACTAAAAATATAATTTAACACTGAAAATTAGTTAAGTTATAAGGAAGTTAGCAATTTAATTACATTATTTTTCAATATTATTTACAAAATAAACCATTTTAAAAAATAAAAAAAATTAAAACTAACATAATTATAGAATCATGAATTCTGTAATTATTCTGAATTTGTATAATAAATTTTATAAAACTTCTTTCAACCCATCCCCCGGGGCTCGTGGCATGACTACCCCAAGCCAACCTTCTATAGACCAGGGGCTGGCGACTAGCATAGAAGGTGTATTCCCAAAAACTGGGAATTCATTGCCTTTATAACTTGTAACACACATTTCAAAACACATAGCATGATACAGACTCAATTAAAATGAATAATAAATAGAGTGAGTATAGTAAGTAAAAAGGGGCAAGAATAAGAGCCCAATTAGAAAGTACAAGGAAAACTGGAAAGTAAAAGACAACTGATAGGTGAAAAGAAGATTATATATAGTCCACCATGGATCCTACCTGAAGGGTAGGTATAGCCCATGAACGGTTGTATTTGTGGTTCTCCTCATTTAATATCCACCTCTGAGCTACCTCCAATCCGGGTACCTTTATCCTCAGTCAGGGCTATCTGCCATCTGCACCAAACACAACAAAGTGTGGGAATATTCGGTGTAGGGATGAGTATAACGATACTCAGTAGGGACCCCGAGACCCTCAAGGTCCCACAAAATCCGCAGAGGATAAACCACAAAGAAATGAAACAATTTATAACCCTACTTAGGTATATGCCGATATATATACCTAACTTATCAGGTAAACCCATCTCAATCATGGGGAAAACACAGAGTCCAACTCCAAAGCCCAAAGCTTAACTATTACACAGAGGAAGAAATACCACAAATGCAAGTACCACACAGGTATGTCACACAAAACAATACCACAAAGGTATTTACATGAAGGAAAGTAGCAGACATGTACAGACTCATCTCACACCAGGTATAACTTATGTACAGTTGTAGAGATGATTAGTTGTAACTACATAATTATGTTACTCTATTAAGAGGCAGACCCAAGCCAGATCGCTCAATGCTTACCAACATAGGGTCTCTAGGTGATGACCCACAGATGAACGCTAGATGCTGACCCACGCAGTATAGCTAGCTGCTGACCCACACAGGATCTCTAGGTGATGACCCACACATGATCGCTCTGTGCTGACCCACACATGATCGCTCTTCATTCTTCATGTCATAGCCACCTAATGGGTTCCCGCACTAGGATTTATCATCTTTGAGTGGGACCCCTCCAAAATCCACATGTTTATACACTAACTTCCACATAGTCTTGTAACGAGGTGTCTCAAATGACCACCATGTCATAGGGGTCTCAATGAAAAAGACGGTGCATAAATCGGACGCCCGGTCTGTGAGTTATTAGCCTTTTAGTCCTGAGGGCCTGGTTAGAATCATTCTTGATCCAACCTGATCATACATCAACTTTACCCAGAATTCTAGAGGGGTATACCAAATGGACCTTCTCTCTCTATATGGTTTCTAGTGCTGCTGATGATTCATCAAACAGACATCCTGTGCAAAATTTGTGGCCAAAAGGGCATAAAGCTCATAACTGGTCGGGGTCCGATCTGACCTGTTCAAACCGACCCAGCCTGAGTCGATCTAACTCAGTTTGGGTTGACACGGCCCGCTGGGTGCAGACTGGCGGGTCGTGAGGTCCGCGAGGGGTTGCGGTTGTCGTGGAAGGCCGCAGGGGGGGCATGGAGGCAGCAGGTGGCCGTGTGGCATCAGAGGGTTACAAAGGTGGCGCGATTCTACGGGTGTCGCGGGGGCCGTGTGATGCCGCAGGGTGGCGGGGCGGGGCCCCAATAGTGTGCGACAGGTTATAGGGAAGTGCGGCATGGCCATGGGGTGGCTCAGCGAGGCCGCGGGGCGGCACAACAAGGCTACGGGGGGGGGGGGGGACGGACAGTAGAGGTCGTGTGGCGGTGGTGGCCATGAGGTGGAGGTGGACGCTGACAGCCGAGGTCATGCTGCGGTAGAGCTCCATGGGGCGGCGGGGCAGTGTGCCTTCATCGGCGGCCGGCTTGGCTGGCTGCCCTTCATTCGTCGCCATCATCATGGTTCTCGAGTTCCACCAGTGTCGGTCATCGGTACTGGTCTTCATTTCCATTGTGAAGAACATAAAAGAGAACCTTGAAATGCTCAGAGGATGGTCCAGGTTTGTTTGGCCCACACTCTTCGCGTTAGTGTAGTAGCACGCGACAATAATTTCTTCATTTATTCGTGAATAACGATCAAGAATGAGGAGGGGATAAATTCAACATCCACCCTATCTCGATGATTCAGTTGAAGATTTCTCGAGGATGAGATTGTTTGGTGTTTGTCGATCCCACAAAAAGTCTCCTTGAACAACATCGGTGAGGATAGGAAAAGATGAAGTCGGTGAAGAAGGATTTTCCTCGATTGTTGGTTCGTTTGTCATTTGAGATCCTTCCCTGGAATTCTCCATTGGAGGGTGTGTTCCTCTATGTTCTCCCAATCTCCCACCTTTGCCAACGATTAATTTCCCCCATCCCCCAAAATGAAAAGGTTTCTAGTATAATAAAATATGTTGGCATAATTTTAAATTAAAATAATTAATTAATTGCGTTGTTGTATTAAATAAAAGTGGGTGGCGTAGTTAATCAAGGGGAAGTTCAGGAGACTTCCCCTCATTTATGTGGCAGGTTCAAAGGGTTTTTTATCTCTCATGGTCCCCACCACCATACCATCTCAATGAAGGTTTTAGGATCGGTGGTCCCCACCTCCTTAACCTCAAGGGGATGTTTAATTCTGGTGGTCCCAACATCTCATCATCTAAAAGGATTATCAAAATAAAATAAAAATATAATATTACAAAATTTTATTTTATTTAATTCTCTAACACAAAATTTGAAAAACTATCTTCCACCCTCGACCTACAGTGGTCGAGGTGAAGGTCTCCTTAAGCAAAAATCGGCGCTGGAAGTTCAACGTTTTCCTTAGATTTGAATTCCAAGCACTGTCACAAAAGTTATAAAAATCCCACTCATACATTTACTAAACGTACCTGAAAAAAAGTTCAAAAAGTATTTCCGGGACACCCAACCTCTGAATCCTGTGCTGCAAATTTCCATGGACTCATAAAATTCCAATTTAATTAAAAACAATTACATGGAAATTCCATATCTTTACATTCTCCCCATCCCAGTTCTTTACATAACATAATACACAAATCAAACTAAGGAAACATGTGGGGGTACTTCCCAGGAATCTGAGCCTCTCGTTTCCATGTTCTCTCATGGAGGTTCCTGTGATGCCAGTGAATGTGCACCAGAGGTATCAACCACCCACGAAGGACTCGCTTATGTATTTCCTCAATATCTACTAGAACATCCATAAAAGTCACCCAATTATCGATATCCATCTATCTGTGGTCGATGATGTGAGAAGGGTCATGCATGTATTTTCTCAGTTGGGATACGTGGAAGACACTATGAACCTAGTGAAACTGATGTGGAAGAGTTAATTGGTATGCCACCTCGAAAACTCTGATGAGGACCTGAAATGGTCCGATGAACCTCAAAGATAACTTTCCACCACGACCAAATCAATGCAAATCTCATGGAGGTGTGACCCATAGAAAGATGTGGTCCCCATCCTTGAAATCTAGAGGTCTCCGTATTCAATTGACATAGGACATTTACATGCTCTAAGAAGTATTCATCTACTCCATGATGATCTGCACCTTCTCTGTGGTATCCTCTACCATCTCTGGTCCTGCTAGTGCTGACTCCCCTGGGTCAGTCCAGCACAACGGTGATCTGCAAGGCCGCCCATAGAATGCCTCAAAAGGCTCCATCCCAATGGTGGAGTGATATATGTTGTTGTATGCACCATTGTAATGTGATCCATTTAGCTACGATCGAAGTCGAGGACACAAGCCCATAGCATGTCCTCGATGGTCTGAATGGCCCACTCAGTCTGTCCATCCATATGAGGGTGCATGGCGGTGCTCAAATGAAGTTTCATCCCGAAAGCCTCCTACAACCACTTCCATATCTAGGAAGTAAAACATGTATCATGATCAGTGAAAATTGTCGAGGGAAGTCCATATAGACACACAATCTCTTGAACATAGAGGTGTCCCAATCACTCTACTGGACCTTTCTCTCTGATCGGTAGGAAGTGGGTTGACTTGGTGAGTTGGTCGATGATCACCCAAATTCTGTCATGTCCCCAAGATGTAAATGGATTTCCAGTCACATAGTCTATGGATATCTAATCCCACTTCCAATCTGGGACCTCTAAAGGTTGAGCCAAGTCGGCTCGTACCTGATGCTCTGCCTTCACATTCTGACAAGTGAGGCACCGAGAGGCCAACTCTGCAACTGCTTTCTTTATTCCTGGCCACCAGTGCTGTGAGATCCTTGTACATATTCTCCACTCATGGATGTAACACTAGAGGGTATGTTTGGAAGCCACTCAACACTTTATTATTATGTGACACTGGTACCATGGTACATCTTCTAAAGAAGATGACGGGATCCCCACCTTCAGAAAATCCACTCGGTGCTTGTCCTGTGGATATCTGAACACGTCGAGTCTCACAGTTAGTGTCACCATGTTTCACCACCAAGACTCACTGAATAAGTGAGGGAGTGACTGTAGAATACTGAGAAAAAGCTGATCCATCTCGATCCACAAAGGATATTTGAAAAGAGGCCAGCTCTTATATCGCCTCACCTAACATTTGTATACCAGATCTCAGGATGAGTGCATCTTCTACAATGTTCCCCTTATCAGGAGTATAGACTATCTCGATGTCATAGTCCTGGAAGAACTCAATTCAACATCAATGTGTCAGGTTCAAGTCATTCTGAGAGAAGATATACCTTAGACTCTTGTGATCAGAGTACACTGTAAAACGTTCACCCATCAGATAGTGTCTCCACATCTTCATGGTGTAGACCACTACTTTTAAATAAAGGTCATGGGTAGCATAGTTCTTCTCATGCTATCTCAGATGTTGAGAACCATATGCGATCAATGACCTCTTCTGCATCGATTCACAAATGAGACCATCCCCTAATGCATCACAGAAGTCTACGTACCCTACACCCTCCTCTAGAAACCTCAAGATGGGGGGCACTAGTTAGCCTCTTCCTTAGCTCCTAAAAACTCTGTTGGAATCTCTTCAACCACACAAAGGGCTACGCATTCATTGTCAATGCGGATAGAGGCGCATAAACCCTAGAGAAATTAGTCAAAATCCTCCAGTCGTATCCAGCGAAACCCAGGAAACTTCGTACATCTGTCACACTCCTAGGTGGATCCCAAGAAAGTACCGCCAAAATACTTGATGAATCTACTGCAACTCTAGCCTCCAATATGAAATGTCCAAGAATGTGAACCTCTTTGATCTAGTACTGAAACTCTGAGAGCTAACCATAAAGCTAATACTTTCGGAGATTGTCTAGTACTACCCAAAAAAGATAATTATGATCCTCCTCAGTAGTTGAGTAGATCAGAATGTCGCTGATGAAGACTACTACAAATCAATCAAGTTATGGCTGAAAGATCTTGTTCACGAGTCCAATGAACACTGCTAGAGTGTTGGTCACGCAGAATGACAATGCCATGATCCCGTAATGATCATAACTAAATTTGAATGACGAATTCTGCAAATACTTGTCTCGTACTCTAAGATGTTGATAAGCTGATCTGAGTTCTATCATTGAGAACCACCATTATCCCTTCAGTTGATCAAAGAGGACATCAATCCTTGGGAGTGGGTACATGTTCCTCACATTCACCTGATTCAGTCGTCAGTTATCAACACAAATCCTCAAGCTCTCATCCACCTTCTTGGAGAACAGAATCAGGGCTGCCCAAGGACAAACACATGTCTGGATGAACCCTTTCCCCTATAAGTCCTCCAGTTATTCCCGCATCTCACAAAGCTCCACGAGATCCATCTAATATGCTGGTGTAAAAAATGTTTTCATCTCAGGGTACATGTCAATATAAAACTACACCTTTATATGAGGAGGTATACCCAGAACATCATCAGGGAATACATCCACATATAGGTTTACCACTACATGATTGCTCACAATCTCTACATCAACCGCTCCGAGGTTAATGTTATCCATCTAATTATTGATCAGAAGAAGTCTTCTCCAAGTAAGTCCATTCTATGTGGTGAAGGTTCTCGTCTCACTGGTGAAGGTAATCTCGGTCCCATCTATGTGGACACACCACACATTTCACCTAATACAGTCAATTTGAGCATGATCATTAGATAACCAGTCCATACCCAAGATGGTGTCATAAAGACTCGGCGCTGCTACTAGGAGATCCCAGATGAAGCTCTCATCTCATAGAGTAAGCTTGTACTTCCAGAACCAGTGCATAATCATCGAATCCGCTCCCAAAGGAGTATCAAGTTGTAATGATCGAGCCAATAAATCCATCAGAATCTCCAAGGTACGAACGTGGGAAGTGTCAATAAAATACTTACTGGAAACTTTGTTTATAAGTACTGCAGACAAGGTGGAGTAGACGCAGACCATACCTTGTATCATCTATGTAGCACCATGATCGTAGGCCTTAGCTGCCTGGAGCTGAGCTCGCCCATGTACTCCAGATCCCTGTGGTCAAGGTTGACCTCCTAGTGGTTGTGGAAATAACATCTTGAAACTTCACACACCGCTAGCTGCATGGCCATGTCCTCTTCCATGTCCACCCTCTCCCTACAGACCTCCTCAGTTGAATCTCTGTCTCTTCCTAGGTGTCCCTTTGACCGTCTGCTAATCATCTGTATGGCGGGTCAGATAGTCACTTGACTTGTGACCCTACTTGCCTCATGCGTACCACTATTTGCTCCTGGCATGACTGGATATGCCTCAGGTGCACCGAACAACCGACCCTGTATCCTACGGTCGTCCATCTGTAGGTCTGGTCCTCTTGGACCTCCGCGACATCTGTCTGCTGCCAGCTACAGAAGACACTTCTACATGACGACTGGTAGTGGGTCTCACTACTAGTGACAGCTCAGCCAGGAAACTCTCTACTAGGAGGGCTCTCTCTAACATTCATGCCTACGTCATAATGCTATGTGAGGTTATCAGAGCCGTGATCTCCTACCTGAGTCAATGATCGAAGGTCTAGGACCTGAAAAATGGGTCATGCACCATATTAGTGGAGTAGCGTGAGAGGTCAGTGAACCTCACTGAGAAATGAACCACAATCATGCTGCCCTACAGCAGATGATGAAGCTCTTGTATGCGCATCGTATGAAGAGTCACTAGGACAAACACTGCCTGAAACATGCTCTCAATGTCTTCCCTGAGAAGTGTCACCTTATAGTGAGCCTAGAGCGTCATGCTCCACCGTCTGCCTACTAATTCTAATATAATACTAGTGGCAAGGATCACCATAAGATTAGCAGGTGTCCCTACGAGTCTAAAGACTCTCACTATGACCTCCAGTAAACCCTCAGCTACCCGTGGGTCCATCTCTCCCCTGAATTTGGGTGGCCTCTGGCGTCAGAAATCGTGCAACGTGATCAAGTGGCGTGCACCCTCAGCTGCTTGGGTCGGTAGAATAAGTGGCCCAATGTGTAATGGTACTACTGGTTCCTCCACTGGTACCTCTACTGGAAGATGGCCCTGCACTGAGGCCTCGTCGCATAGTGGGGTATAATTTTGTACAACTCTCGGAACCCTAGATGGTTGTCTTCGAGGATGTATCTTGAAATGAAATAGGTGTTCCACTATCAACAAGTTATACCTGGTGAGTTGACTCAAGAAGTCACAAAGAAAACTCTTAAAACAGACACGCAATCAGTGTTTTTCGTGCACTGTGTCATAAATTAGATGTCATGGTCTTGGTGTATGGATACGTCAGCCGCCACACCAACACTTGATTCCCCAAACTAATAACCACACTCACTACACATAACACTATTTCCGTTAGAAAGATCAGAGTCCTCTATTATATGGAAGAACCTCACTTTGATACCCATTTGTCACGACACGTCCCCAGGGGCCCGTACCGTGACTACCCCAAGCCTGCCTTCCAAAGGCCAGTGGCTGGAGAATAACACCAAAGACATATTCCCTAAAACTGGGATGGCGTTTCCTTTATAAGTTGTAATAGACACTACCCAGCACACACCAAGATACGAAATCAAGTAAACAAAATAATAATAAGAGGAAGTACATCAATTAAAAATAGGCCAGAATACAAGACTAGCTGGAATGTACAAGGAATGTTGGAATGTACAAGACAACTGCTAGGTGAAAAGTATATTCTCGATCATCCACCATGGATCCTACATGAAGGGTTGTTACAGCTCACCAAAGGTTGTATCTATGGTTTGCCTCATCTAACATCCATCTCTAAGCAATCACTAATCCTGGTACCCTCATCCTCATTCAGTATTGTCCATCATCTTCACCAAACACAATGAAGTGCGGGCATAGGCCATGCAGGGGTGAGTTTAACGATACTCAGTAGGGACCCCGAGACCCTCAAGGTCTCACAAAATCCATAAAGGATAAACCAAAAAGGACGAAAACAACAGATAACCATACTTAGGTATATTCCCATACATATACCTATGTTAACAAGTAAACCCATCTCAATCATGAGGAAAACACCATGTCCAACCCCAAAGCCCCAAGCTCAAATGTTCCACAAAGGAATAAATACCACGAAGGAACATACCACACAGGTACGCAACAAAAATGAATACCACCAAGGTATTACCACTAAGGAAAGTACCACATAGGTATAATATTATCTCACACCAGGTATAATTTAGGTATAATCATATAGATGATTATATTTAACTACTGAATCATCATACTCTATTAAGAGCCAGACCCACGCAGGATCGCTCGGTGCTGACCCACACAGGATCGCTCGGTGTAGACCGCCATAGGATCTCTCGCTACTGACCCACATAGGATTGCTAGGTGGTGACCCACACTAGATCGCTATGTGCTGATCCACACAGAATCGCTCGGTGCTGACACACACAGGACATCTCTTCATTCTTCATGCCACAACCACCTATTGGTTTCCGGTACTAGGCTTGCTCGTCTCCGGGAGGGTCCTCTCCACATGTCGCAGGTCGATACTCTTAATTCCACATATTATAGTGATGAATTATCTCAAAGGACCTCCATATCATAAGTGTCTCAATGCAACAGACGGTGCGTCAATCAGACACCTGGGTTGCGAGTAATTATCCTTTTAGTCTCGATGTCCCGGTTGGATTCATGATTGATCCAACCTAACCGTACCTCAACATTACCCAAAAATCTAGAGGGGTATTCCAAAGGTAACGCCTCTCTCCAAGGTTTCCTGCAACTCTGATGGTTCATCAAATGGACGCCCAGTGCCAATGTTGTGGACAAAAAGCATAAGGCTCATAGCTGGTCTGGGTCCGGTCCGACCTGGCCTGGGGTGACCCATCCCAGTTTCGGTAGACCCCGCCCGCTGCGTCTGGCCTGACCCACTGGGTCTAGCCTGACATGCGTTGGGTGGCCCAGCTCGCTAGGCATTATGGTAGGCCGCGAGGTCTACGAGGGACCATAGTGGACACAGTAGGCCGTGGGGTGGGGGTGGGGGGGGGGAGTCCACGAGTGGCCGTAGTGTTAGCACGATGTTGCTTGGGTAGTGCTCCGAGGCAGTGGGGCTCTGCCATGAGATGAAGGGGCGGTGCGTCAAGGCCGGGGGGGGGGGGGGGGGGGGGCGAGGCAGAGGAGCCCCACAGGGAGGTGGGGCATCACGCCTTCATCGGAAAATGACATGACCGTCCGCCCTTCTTTTTTCACCTTCATCATGGTTCTCGAGTTCAACCAGCGCCAACCGCTGGAACCTGTCATCATCAGCATCGTGAAGAACACAGAAGAGAACCATGATTTGCGGAGAGGACGATCCATGTTTGTTTGGTCCCCACTCTCCCCCTTAGGGAAGTATCAAGAGACTATAATTTCATCTTTGATTCACAAAGAATTTTCAATAATGGGAAGGAGAAAAATTAAACATCTTCCCTACCACAATGATTCAGTTGAATATTGTCCATGGCTGATATGGTTTGGAATTTGTCGATCCAAAAATAAATCTCTTTAAACAATGTCGGTCAGGAGAGGAAGAGATGAATTCGGTGATGATGGTGTCTCCACAATCGTTGGATCATTCGTCGTTGGAGATCCTTCGCTGGCATTCTTCGTTAGAGGATGTGTTCCTCCATGTTCTCCCAATCTCCCACCTTCCCCAATGATTATTTTCCCCCAACCCAGAAAAAATAAAATGTAGCCAATATAATAATATATGTTGGCATAATTTCAAATTGGAATAATTAATAAATTGTGTTGGCTTATTAATTAATAGAGGGTGGAATAATTAATCAAGGTGACGTTCAAGAGACTTCCCCTCATTTAAGTGGGAGGTTCAAAGGTGTTTTAAAATCGGGTTGTCATCACCACCATAACCTCTCAAGGGATGTTTTAGGTTTGGTGGTCCCCACCTCTACAACCTCAAGTGGAGGATTAATTCTGGTGGTCCTCACCTCTCAACATCCACAAGGAGTATAAAAAAATTTAAAGCAATGTTACACCATTTTGTTTTGTTTTATTCTTTCCATAAAAAGTGGAAACATACTTCCACCCTTGACCTATTGCGGTCGAGGTGATGGATTCCTTAAGCGAATATCGGCGCTGCAAGTTCGATGGTTCCCACAAATTTCAATTCCGTACACCAGTCCAAATGATATAAAAACCTACTAGTACATTTACTGAACGTACCCGAAAAAAAGATTAGAAATTCATTTCAGGCACACCAATCCTCAGAATCACGCACCGTCAATTTTTGCTGACTCTTAAGATTCCCATTTAATTAAAAAAATACATGAAAATTTTGGGTCTTTAGAAAAATGGTAATCCTTATTTTAATATCATGTTTGTAAAGTGCTATGAAACATTGTTTTAAAAAAATACAGTATTCACATGAAAAAATTATTAAATGATTACTATTTCATTCATAATCAAAAGATAATACTATTTTTAATAATTTATTTCTTACTATTCATACCATCTAATTTAATGGATTGTTTATAAATATTTTATTATGTAATAATATTTTAATAGTAATTTGTTTTTGTGAAAAATTCAATCATGTGTGTAATGTATGCTATCAAAGAAACATATTATTGAGTTTAAAATATGTCAAAAAAAGTATTTCTTGTAACAAAAGTTAAGTTAAATAATTCATTTTATTAAATCAATTAGAGATAATTAATTTTTAAAATTTTATATATTATAAATTCTTAAGTGGGTTATATTCCATTCTATCCTTGTTGTTTCATGTTATACACGCTATCAACTACAATGTCCATGTTATTGAAATTTGGGGTGTTAAAAATAATGTATGATCTAACCACCAATCAAATAACTCATCATATAAATAAAAAGTGTAATATTTTATAGTTTTGGGAATTTTTACTCTGTCATCGTGAAAGTGGATCCTATTGAGATGGGGTTGGATAATAAAATAAATAAATAAAAGACATTTTTTCAATTGTGACCACTAGAATATCGTGGGTATAGAGTTTCATAGTGGATATATTGAATATCTAAATCATGGACAATGTGATATATTTTATTGGCTTAAATCACATTATTGGTTTTTGATAATATGATGGGTTGTGAATGTATTTCTCAAGGATGAAATAATATATCTATTTAGTGATGACTCTACTATAGAATCATTCGTTATTTGAGTGCATATGGATGATTAATTTGTGGTTTATTATTTATAATGTGTAATGATTTATTTGAAATTGAAACTTTTAATCAAGGTGATTCTCATTATAATGATTGTATTTTAGATGATATTTATGTTATTGATATATATCGATTAACCATAGTGTCAGATAGATATCTCATATATTAGATGAGAAGAATCTTTAGGATAACAGATGTGAGGTCATAATATTCAAGGGGTGTTTTTCGAAAATATTCAATTGTTGGTTTTATTAACTAGTGATTAATGATTCACCTATTTGATAATTATTGTGACAAAGTATTCTCCATATTTATTATTATAGCGTTAAGTAATCTAAACAAATATATAATTATGATGATACATTATTAAACAATATTGGATATTGTGGTTATCATCAATGAATATGTATATTATTTCGGGGATATATTATTTAGCATTTTATACTATTATTATGATACATCTTTGATAATATTATATTATTTTTTCATATTTTATGCATCCTTATATATATTTTTTCTCATAATGTCTAGAGATGGTTTATTATTATGGGGATAATTCATCTTAAATGGATTATTATGATGGTGATTTCTCTATACACTATGGATTATGTATAATGTATTAACTCCTTCAACTATGGTTTATTCATATTGTTATTAAATTTTCTTATATTCTTTATCTTTACGATGATAATTTATTAACCTATGTATTATGAATATTGCATTAACTCATTCACTTATGATCTACATGTATAGTGATTTTTCATATTCCCCTATTTTATTTCCAGAATCCATCCCAGTGGGCCCCGTTCTGCGAATCCCCAAGCCCACCTCCAATAGTTCAAGAAATTGTGAATATCACAGTGTAGGCATACCACTAACATGGGAGGAACTTCCTATGCACCTGTATAAATGGACACATATCAAAGCCCACAAATACCAAAAATTAAAAACCGCTAAAGAAGAAAATGTAAGCATAGAATTAAACCCAACCAATAGAGTACAAAGAAAATGTAAAGTGAAAAATGTAAACTGGGAAAAAAATACAGGACCTGTAAAAGAAAGAGTCTTCAACTAAAAATTACAATCGATAAACAACAATGTTGGTATTGGGATTGATGCTCATTGTTGTATGAACACCTCGGCCTATAAATAACTCTAAAAGCTTGGTCAGGTCCTGTTCCACCCTGGAGTCTGTGAAAATGCCTCTCATCTACACAAGACATGGTACATATGGGAAAATCCCATGTAGGGATGAGTATAAAAATACTCTATAGGGGGCCCCAAAAACAACAAATCATTACACAATGTAATGGTTCAGTAAGCACTAAATAGTATACATATATAGAAAATATTAAAAGAGAAACACGTCTTGATATACTCAAAACCAAGACTCATAATTTAGAGGTAAGTCACAATGACCACATTCAAACACAAGTGATTTAGTTCAATTCTTTCACAAATCACTCATTTGGGAGAACTCACTCCTTGAGTCTAATAGTTTTGATGATGCCTATCTCATAAGTAAGTTCGTTGGGAAATCTCTCTAGATATATAAATACACTGATAGATCTGAAGAGAGAATAGATACATTTAATGCAGCTGAGCGCACTCATGATTGGGAAAAGATCATGATACATGGATGAGGATCACTTTTAGGGCCTTGGAAGATACCACAACTCATCCATATTCACCTACTATGTATATGACCAGTGAATTATAGGATTTTTCACATCGATACCTAAATCTAACTAGAGTTACTAATTGGTAGAGGATCTCAGTACATGCCTCCCAAAGGGATTCTGACTATATCCAAAATGTCTGACATATGGGTCATACTAATGTGGATTGAAATGATAACTGACCATCCTGGGATCAGTAATGGGGAACTAAACTATATGGAACTTGTCCAGGGAATGGTGGACCAGTAGATCAAGACATGTACTAAATGGTACATGGAGATTACAAAGGTAACACACCATGTTCTATGACACAAGCTACTGCCCATGTACAGTGACACGTATATGAGAAATGTATTATAGAGGCAGGTACACATGACATGTAAGAGAGAGAAAGGCCATATTCCTCTATTCAGGGTAGACTCCATATACGCTGGCCATGTGCTTATACAGGGCTTCACCCAATGTGTTGCAGAACATGTACCGGTATAAAAGGTATCCTTCATATTCGGCATGTTCTATTTGTCGGTTGGAGTATATGCTCTGTATTCCACCTCGTGTATGTGTATTTTCCAAGATACAATCTGAGTCCTGTGTAAGGACCCACACACCATGCGACATATGTCACACACTATGTCCATGCTTTCTATCACCCAGAACACGTGACACAACATGGTGGGATCCCAATATCATGTCCTCTCATGATTATGACAAGTTATTCGTCATCTATAGTGTGGAAACCCTAACTAGTATTGTGATAATACCACATGACCTATTCAATGGAGAACATGACGTGTTCTACAACATATTCTAGAATTCAATTTAGTCATCACCATCCTTCCGATGGTCCTATAATATTCAATCCAGATATCTGATCATTGTGATACAGTTGTTTTGATGTCGTCCTGAAATCCCATAGCCATTTCCCTTGGTTTCTGGCCTCCGATTGGCCCCAAAAACAACTCTTTATCGAACCACATAAATAATGATCAAAGAATGAACCTCCACAATTTGAGCTGATTCATTGCCTACTATCGATGTCACAACACATATGTTCATTGTAATGCATGATCTCACATTAGGTATTTTTTAATTATGAAATGGATTCACAATGATCTGTTGTTCATCACCCCTTGAAGAACGTGAAGAATGCAGGGCGATGATGGAAGAAATTCAAAAATAAAAAAGTTGAACGATCCTCTGCCTTCATTTTTCACAGTATTGATCCACTCCCATTATAACGTTTTATAGGGTGAATAAAAAAATGATTCTAAACATCACTTATTAATTCCCAAAGTCAAAATCCTGAACGAAAACGAAATAATAACCCTCCCTCTAGAACGTAGGATCCGTGGATCAACCTGTTCATGGATTGGTCCACTTTTGTTGTTTAATTTATGAATTGGGAAAGTGTAATTGAAACTCCCTACCTTGAATTATTTGAATTACAATTTCCACAATGCATTTGTTGGTGAGGTTCATCGAATCTGGGATGTGTCAATCGATCGCTCTGTCATTTTCTGCCTACAGGTCCTCCTTTAAAGCTCCAATATAAATCATAAATTGGTAGGGTCATGTGGAAAATCCTGTGAGTTTTCCACAATGAGGTATTAATTTTTTATTATTAGTTCACTTTGTTAAGGAAACATTTAAAATAAAATAAATCATTAATTTATATCATTTCCATTAAAACATTCAAAAACTAACACTTGTAGTGTACTCACACCGATTGATATTAGGCCCCACCTAAGGAATAGTCATAGTTCTTCATGAAACAAGGTCCTTCAATTTATGATCTAGGAACCCATTTAAATGTTATTCGGCTTTTTCTATAAACCCACTCACCCGTTCAATTTAGAATTTAATTCATTTCACGAATTTATTTAAAGCACTCAGAGCATTGAAATCGCACACCATCTCAAATCATGGTCTTACAATAACTCTATAAAATATTTTAATAAATAATACATGGAAAATATGATACATTACAGACACCCACCTTAGGGATTTTACAACCCCAAAAATCCAAAAAAGGTTACTCAAATAGATATGGGAACTACACATGTATTGAAGCCTCCTACTCCCAGATGTTCTCCTAGAGTCTCTCGTGAAGTCCCTGGACATGAAATGAGGTAATCAGTCATCCACGATGGATCCTATTATGTCGATACTCAAAATCCAATGAGTACTCTATGATGGTTTCTCCATCATCGATGTCCATCTCACCTCAGTCGAGGATGTGCAATGGGTCTTCCACATACCTCTTTAGCTAAAACACATGGAACACGTCATGTACCTAGTGAAATTATAGTGGTAGAGCTAGGTGGTATTATACCTCGCTAAATATGTGTTTTATATGAAAAGGGCTGATGAACATAAGAGATAGCTTATCGCACAAACAAAATATTTGTAACCCTCAATGAGGTGAGACCGGAAGGAAGACATGGTATACTACTCAAACTTCAGGGGGCTCAGTTTTATGTCATCATAAGAATTATGATGACTCAGTGTAGCCTTCATCAGCTCATGGATGATCTACACCTTCTTGGTGGTATTTCACACCATCTATGGACCTATGAGTGTTGACTCTCCAGGTTCAGTCCAGCAAAGCAGTGACCAGATGGGTCACCCATATAAAGCGTCAAACATGGCCATATCGATGGTGGAGTGGTTGTTGTTTTTGTAAAAAAATTCCACCCGTGGTAGGTGGCCCTCCAAGTTGTGACCAAAATCAATGATATAAGCATGCATCATATCCTCTAGTACATGATCTATTTCCTCTATTAGACAATCGTTTTGGGGATGGAATGTCATGCTCAATATTATCTGAGTCACAAACGACTCCTGCGATCCATTCCACAACTAGGATGTGAAATGAGCATCACAATTTGAGACTATCATCGAATGGATTACATGAAATTGAACTATAATATAAATGTAGACTTGTTCCTATCTCTCTATATAATTGCACTCTCTTATTCTTGGAAGTGGGATGACTTGGTATGTCAGTCAATCATCACTCAGATGGAATCATGTCCCTTGGACTTTTGTGGCATGCCTCTCACAAATTCTATCAATATTCCATCCAACTTCAACTCTGGACCTTCCAGGGGTGAGATAAACCTGCTGGAACATGGTGCTCAACCTTCACCTATAGGCATTTAAGGCATTGAGAAATAAACTATGCTACTACTTTCTTCATTCTTGTCCACCAGAATAGATTCCAGAGGTCCGGGTACATTTTTTCTACTCCATGATGTACTACCCTGGGGGATATATGAAAATACCTTAGAACCTACTATCACAATCCATTGGTAGAAGTTTTCCCTCCTCAGGATGTTGTTAAGACAATTTCTTTGATTCCCGACTCACCATCAGTGAACTCGATCTCATACTGAGAGAATCTTCCAAAACATTCCCATTCCCATGATTATAGATGATCTTGATGTCATAATCCTAGAAAAATCTATCCATCACCTCTACCTCATATTCAGATCCTTTTTTGAATATTTATATGGGTCACTTTTGGTTAGATTATATGACAAAACGTTCTACTATCATGTAGTGTCACCACATCTTCAACACGAAGACTACCACTTCCAACTCAATATCAAAGGATGTGTATTTTTTATCATGTGACCTTAGCTGGTGCAATCCATAAGATATCAACACCTACCTATACATAATGACACATTCAAGACCATTCCCTAATTTTTCACAAAAGTCTATGTACTCGACACCCTCTTCCAGCATTCTCAAGATCAATGTGCTTGTAAAACTCCACCTCATATACTGTAAATCCTACTAGAACTTCTTCTTATATAAAATATAATGCCCCTTCTAGGTCAAGATAGTCAATTGATACTGAAATCCAGGATAAATTATAGATAAATATCCATAAGTAAACTAGCATCCCAAGGAAGCTCTGCACCACTCTCACACTTTGAGGTGGCTCTCATGAAAACACAGCCTCAACCTTGGATGGGTCCACAACTACACCATCTACTGAGATAAAATTTCCATGAATTTAGACCTACTGTATCTAGAAATGGATCTTTGAGATATTCCCATAAAGATGGTGATCATGGATTATTTTTAGAACTATCACCATGTGTCTAGCATGCTCCTCTTCTTTATTTGAGTACACGGGGATGTCATCAATGAAGACCACTATGAACAGGTCTAGGTATGGTTGGAATATACAGTTCATAAGCCCCATAAATACTGCATGGGATTTAGTCACCCCGAAAGGCATCACCAAGTATAATAGTGAGTGTACCAACATCAGAAATCCATCTTCGGGATATCCTCATCCTGTACTCGCTACTTGTGGTAACCATACCGAAGGTCAACCTTCAAGAACCATTTCAACAATCTTAGAGGATCTAAGAGGTCATCGTTCCTTGGTAGTGGATACTTTTTCTTCACTAATACCTGATTCAAGAACCACGAATCCACGTACAACCTCACTCTCCCATCATCTTTCTTGGAAAATAGAACTGGTGATGCCCAAGGTTAATCAATGGGTCTTAAGAAGACATTACAGAACATCCAATTACACCCTCTTCTCGTGATGTTTTGCATAAGACATATGATGTGATGAGGAAGATATCAGTGCCATATCGTGGTGTAACTGGATGACAATTTTTTTCTCTCGGTGGTGCGTAATTATTGGAACATATTCTGTAAAGACATCCTCAAACATCTCCACTACTGCTTGGTACTGGAAACTTGCAAAAACTATTGCTCTGAGGGTAAGGCAATTCAACTCATAAGTTTTTAGCTGCCCCACCTATTCATGACCCCATTCTGTTTTCCTTGGGATTCCTTTTCACCAACATTTGAAAACCTAATTCCATCACTATGGGCACACCCCACACTTTTCTTATAGCATTCCAAATGGGCATACACCAAAGAGAGCCAATACATATTGAGAATTATTTCGTAAGGTTCTGATACTTCCAAAAAGAGGTTCCACCCATAACTCTTACCACCAAGGGTATGTCCACAATGTTGGAAAAGATTCAAGATACTTGTGTCTCCTCCCTTTGGTGTCTCCAACCGTAAGGGATGAGTCAAAAGCTCCATCAGAATCTAAAAATTTCACACAAGATATGTGGAGTGGAGAGAATTACTGGATCTTATGTATATAAATACAAAAAATATGGATGAAAATAAAAATATCATACCTCTGATCATATCTACAGTCCCTGGGTTGTACGCCTCGACCACATGCAGATGTACCCTCCTTTGTCCCCCATCGCCCTGAGCATGGTGCAGACCTCCTAGGGGTGATAGTGGAATTAGATCAAATAGTCTTCCAACACATGATGCTCTTTTTACTACACGGTAACATCCACTATCTGGCGAGTCTACCAGCTCTATGCCCTGCCACTAACTCGGTGTTCTATCCACCGTCTCACAGCTAGAAGCTCTATGGGTTGGATAGTCCCTAGAGAGATGTCCTCTTTCATCACACGAGTAATATCGTCGCTCTCTAGGCCGACTGAATGACGCCTGAGATCCTTGTACCAGAAATATCCTTTACTGGATCCTCCTATGATGTCTCCAATGTCCCAATACCTATGTTTGACATCTTTCCCCTACTGTCAAGGTCTCTCACCTATCTTCCTACTACTGACATCCACTTGATGTCTCTACCTAGACAAGAATCTATATACAACCAATGCTCGATCAAGCACTCCAACATAATTTTGAATGAATTGAGGCACGAAACTAGCTCAAATGTCCTGTCGTAGACCTCTCTCTATGGTTAGTGCTCTAAGGTACATATCTTTGACTTTATCCATTGAGTACCTAGCATGGTTAGAGATCCTCGATTTATAGTCATTCACTATTAAATCGCCCTGATGGAGTTGAATAAGATCTTGGATATGTAATTATATCTATGTAACTATAGAGAAATGCTCCCTAAAGAGCTACTTGATCTCCTACCACATATGTGTATCTTCTTCATGAGTCAGTATGGTTAAACTCAACCATCATCCAGCAAAACCTTAAAGAAGGAACACTCCTTGAAAACAGTATGGTTTTCTTAGTCATCACTAGATGAAAAACTCTAGTCAACTCCTCAGGCCAGTCCTCAGCTTCCTTAGGGTCTGGATCACATATGAACCTGATGGGTCTCGATATATATAACTCATGGAGTGCACTCATCCTTTAGTATGTGTTTTTCAGTGTCGTATGTAACACACGCTGCTCCATTGGTGGTGGTATAGTAAGTACAAAACCTGGAGGAAACACATGGGGAACTAATCCCTTTATCGAATCGTCATTACTGAGGGGGCTATCCTCATGATTGAGTTGTTGAATCCTTATAGCTATGCATTGTGGATAATTTCTATAGAGAAACAATATTCACCATGGTTAGAGAGTATATCTAGATAGCTGACACAAAATACATGGAAAACACAACGCATCCCTATATGATGCATGTACCATTATTTTATTTTTGTATAACTAATTTTTCATTTTACAAGTTCAATGGTATCTTATCAAAGTCTAGGTGTATGGATACATCGGTCGCCTGCACCAACACTGTAGTCCATGGCCTGAAAGACAATCTACGAACACTTGACGATGTTTCCCAACACCAATCTCGCAAACTCATGGTCTTAATGTAGAACCAAACACCTCAAATACCACTCTGTCAGGACCTATTCTAGAGTGGCCCATGCCCCAACTCCCCAAGCTCACCTCCAATAGGCCAAGAGCTAGTGACAAGCATTGAGTATGCATACCACTAACCAAGGAGGCACTGTCTAAGTATCTATACACACGAACACATCTACAAGACCACAAATTCCACAAGAAAAAAACACTAAGGAATAGGAATCATGTATATAAATAATCCAAAGAAAGTAAAATAGAAAGTAATGTGCAGAATGTAAAATGGGCCATAATGCAATCCAACCAAAAAAATGAGTCTGCAACTACATTGTCCATCCTATATGAAATGAAGTAGTTACTTTGAATAATTCTTGTAACTATAAGAACAACTTGGACGAAAAAGAACCCATAAATCGTGGTTTGGTCATGGTATTCCCCGGACTCCATCAAAAGGTTGCTCATCTGCAAAATAAATGGTATTGTAGGAAATATCTGTGCATGGGTGAGTATAACAAAACCCAGTAAGGGGCCTCAAAAACCACATAGTAATACAAAAAGTAATAGTATAGTCATCTCCCTGCAATATATGCCTATAAAACATATAACAAGATAATAACATTGAGATATAATCTAAACATAGACACATAATCTTGAGGTAAGTCACAATGAACACATACCCATGCAAGGAATTTAGTTCGAAGATTAAACAATGCCATCTTTCGAAAGAACTCACTCCATGAGTCTGATAACTCTGATGAAATCCATTTGAGAAGAATGTTCATTGTAAAATGCCCCATGATAGATAAATTAATTGATATATCTCATTCTGGGAGAACACAATCGTGAGTGGGAGAAGATAACGATTCAAGGATGAGGATCAGTGTTAAGGACTTGGTGGATTCCACGACTCATCTGGATTCACAAATAGTATATAAGAACAATGTCCTGTATAATTTTTCGTGTCAATACCTTACTCAACATAGGATCAATATTGGTAGGGGATCTCAGTTTGGGTCGTACAAAGAGATTTCGACTCTATCCGGAAAGACCAACGGAAGGGATAATACTCTTGTGGATGGGAGTGATACCTACCCTTCATGGGAACAAGATAAGTTAAACTAACCCAAATGGATGTTTTCTAAATAATGTTGGAAAAGAAGATCAATACATATATGGAATGGTACATGGCTTGTAAAAAGGACACATGCCAGGTCGTATAATCTTCGGTATTTCCCGTGTACAACGACTGGTGTCAATGACCTATAATATAGACATTGATATACACATAATGTAAGAGAGTGGCACACAATGTTGCGCTATCAGGGGAAAACTCCGTGTACGTTGGCCATATACCTCTATATGGCTTCAAGACTTGTTTTTCAGACCATGTACCCATATACGGTGTAGCCTGCAAATCCAGAAAGTTATAGCCATGTGGTGGATTACATGTAGTGTACTCTACCCCATGTCTGTGTATCGCCTGAGATACATGTTGAGTCCCATTTAAGGAACCACAATCCATAAGACAACGGTCACATGTTGTGTCTATGCTTCCTATAACCTGGAACTACAACCACTACTAGTTGGGTCCCACACATCGAGTCCTCATGTGATCACACATGGTTCTTTGTCATATTTAGTGTGGAGACCCTAGCCTCCATTATGCTGCGCCCACAAGGTGTGTTAATTGGAAGACACTCTGTGTTCTTTGAAAAAGATTAGAACACATGTTCTTCATCAAACTCCTCGGGTGCTCCTATGATCATCAATTAAATTGTCTAAATTTTGTGATACTCTAGGTTTGTGGTCATCTCGACATCTCATAGATGTTTACATTTGTTTTATGAATCTAATCATCCCTAAAATTGATTCATGATGAACCCGCCTGAATAATGCCCGAAGATCGATTCTAGCCAATTCATCGTCTGCCATCACCGTCGCACATCATTTAGTTCGTCATGATGTACGATCTCTGGTTTGGTATCATTGAATTGCAAAATTTATTGGCAATGTCCTTATGTTTGTCACCCCATTAAGAACATGAAGAATTCAGGGCGAGGATGGAAGAAATTCACTAATAAAATAGTGGAATGAATGTAACATCCCAGGTGAATTAAGAATAAAACTTATTTCATATTTATTAATATTTTTCAATTAAATATTAATTATACTTTAAAAGGGTTGCTATGTTTGATAGTGTACCCGATATGCAACAACGAGTTTCTTTGAAAACTGAAGTTTCACAATAATAATATAATATTATTATTTTAAATGGTAGTTAACTCCTTGCCACTGTATTGTTGCGAATGAACAAAACTAACTAAAATATGATAATAAATGTTTGTTAAATGTATTTACATTTATCCAATAAATTTTAGAGGCTTCAATTGTGAATGAATCTAAATTTGAGCATAATTAATATTAGAAGGTCGGTGTACCACCTTTTAATGGAGAAACCTATTTAAATATAGTTCTGGTCACATTAATACATTCTATTTGACCATATTAATTCCTTATTTAGAATGGGGGCATCAAAATTTACTTTTTGTAAATTTTAAGATTTTTTCTGATAAAGTACATTTTTAATAAATAGTGAAAAATATTGTATTCTAATTCAAAACTGTGTTTTAATCTTATTTATTTATATCATTAGATTATCTTTTTAATTGAGTTTAAAGTGTAATTAGAATATTATATTACCATTTAATCCAATTTTGATCATTGTAATTAATTTCACTTTGAAATTGGACATAAACATGTGTCAATTTTTTATAGTTATTGTTTCCTAAAAACATGCTATTTTTTAATAATGGGAATTCATTTTAAAATAATTAATGCCACTTTTATGTTTGGAATTTGAAAAAATAGACATAATTTTTGATTTCGGAATATTAAATATAGCTTAGGCTGATGTTTTGGTATTTTTCGGAAAAACATCAATTTTTGATGAATAGTGAAACCACTTAGTATTAGTTAAAAAGTACTGACTTTTTCATTTAAATGAAATTTTAACACATCTATGAATTGAATTTCAAAAATCCGACATTCATGGTTGTTATTAGTAAGTAAAATGTGGTTCAATAAGATAAAAATAATTTTTGGTGAAAAGTAACTTTTGACTTTTATTTATCGCGGTTAAAGGTAAATACGGTAATTCAAGGTAAAAAGAAGATTATAAAAAATATAAATTACCTTAACACTTGTCCTAACATTATTGGATGATTAATGGAAAACCATGGGCATCATTGGGGTGATTTCGGGACCCCATGGAGACACTTCTGAATGATAATGACATTTAAGATTAATTAATTTAATGTAAAAACAAAAATGACATAAACAAAAATATATTAGTAAATTAATTTTTACATTGTGTTATATAAGTTATATTTTTCACTATATAAATTAATTGGAATGATAAAAAAATTTACAACATCATTTTATTTATTTATTATTATTTTTAGACATTGAATAAATTAAATTTTTTAAGACACAATAATGATGTAGTGTTTACCTCATTAATAAATCTTTTAAATAAATACGACTATAAATATTAAAATAAAATCCAAAACCTGTCCAATTCTTGTTGGATTGTTTTATTTACACCATGGTTCATCTTATCTTTGACTCCAACGATTTTTGGACCTTTATAACCCGAATAACATTATATAATAAAATAATATTTTCACACTATCCTAAAGAGCCCCTCCTCCCCCTTATAAAAGGAGGCCATTTCTAACCAATTCCTCACACCTATCAAGCCTTTTTTTCATCCAACATCTACCAAATTAATCTCCCTACATCCATCTCCTCCAGCTATTAGCCTTACCTTATTTATAAGGCACTTCAATAATTCCATTTGGTTCAAACCAAAGGAAGTTACCCAAATTAAAGGTAACTGTTTCTCATAAATTATTTTAATATATTTTACTTCTCCAACCCCTAAAATATTTTTATTAATTTCTTTTATAAAAATAACATTGTCTTAAATATACTAGGATTTTTTTATTGGGAGGATTCAAACTACACTTACACACACCTCCATGTAATGGGTGTAGAACATACGTTTTCTGTGGATGGAAAACTAACCACTCACAAAACGATTCGCATTCGATAATATCCAACTGCCTCTAATGGTGGACATAATGATTGAATTGACTTTATATATGATATATATTGTGTTTATGTTTTATTTATGCTTCTGTATTTTTCATTTATAGAATACCGTTATGGTTTCCATTATGTGTAAACATGATAATTTCATTTGAGAAGTACGGACTACTGCCCCTCAAAGTGATATGACTCGTTAATGCAATATGTGGGACATATAAAAGATGTAGTTAATTATATTATGTGATATTATAATATAATTATAAAATCCCTATGTATCATAATGTTTTCATTCCATTAAAGTATGAAATAGAAATGAATGTAGCGTTCATGCGTACGTACGACTTACTGTCTCCAAGAACAGTGCATTTCATTTCTTATCTCCAAAATGGTACATACGGTTATAAATACATATATATAATAGATATATATGATATATATGATATCTAAAAAATGAATACAATTCTGGATATAATTTACTACTGACCACATGGACAACTTGTAAATATAACTTGTTCATTTTTGACTCAGGTACCAAATATCGACAAAACAAACGTTATTAACATAAATGATTACATAATGATTGTAAAATGGTAATAAGTGATATAAAAGGAATAATAAACTTGAAAAAAGTTCTTAATCAAGTATAAATTAACATTAGTTTATTATTTATGAGATTAAAGTGCGATCAAGTCAAGTCGGACACGAGGTAAAGGAATTCGCCTCAATCTCCTTTCATTGAGGCATATTTAGTTTTATACACGACATTATTTTATACGGTGTATAAACCCCATTGAATTTTTATTTCATTCAAAGGGAATATTTTTATATGAAGAATTTTACTAAACGAAAAAAATGAATGTTTTTTTAACCTAAGCAATGACAATGACCTTTCCTCCGCTGCGAGTATTATTTGATCTTTGAGTTCCTTAGCAAGTCATAATGTTTTTAAAAGGATATAATAACTACCATATACACTTTTTATGTTTTTTGGTATTGAAAATGATTTTGAGAATGTATTTATTATTTCAATATCATGAAATTTTATATTTTTCTTACAATGATGGAATGTTATCTTTCCTTTATACTTATGTTATGTGTTATGATTTTTTTATGGTTCATGGGAATTGTTTATGTATAAGGGTGGTTTTGTGATAAACCTATGAAGGGTGAAATCGAGATAGCTCTCTAATGCATTGGGTAACGTGACAGAGGTAAACATGAATGATTCTCCGAAGAGATTTAGGGAATATAATGTGATTGGTATTCTAAAGTAACTCCATATGTATCTGTGATAGCTACATTGTAAATATGATATGGATGCCACAAGTTACTTTTATGATATACGATTTCTAGGTGTTATTATTAAATCTTATGTTTTCATGAGGTAAGTAAAAGAGTATATGTTGTGTATGTATTTATGAAAAAATGGTTTCTATCTTTGTTTTATAACCCTTACTAAGTTTTTTATGCTCATCCCATGTTTTAAATTTTTTTTCACATGCGTTAAAGATAAATAGGGTCAAAGATGAGATCAATGAAAAGTTATGCTGCCTAAAAGAAGGAACTAACCATGACTCTTCTTTTCAAGAGTTTTAATTTTATGAATAAAAATTGAAACTATGAAGAAGTGTAAACTTTTTAATCTTTTGAGATGTAATAGTTATGACCAATTTTCTAAAACTCAAATCCTAAAGGGATAGTCAATGTGAATTATTCGTTTAATAGAATATTATTTAATGTTTTAGGTCGGTTCCGTTTAGTTGGTATCAAAGGTTGGTTTAGAGAACTTTAAGAGTAGGAATATTATTAAATAAATGTCTGTAAATTAATTTATGGAAATATTGAAATGATATGGTATTTACAAATTACCATGTTTCTTTGCCTAAGATACTTCTGTGTTCGGAATGGTTTTCTGCAGAGGAAATAGGGTAGCTCTGTTGGGAGGACATCAGGAGGAAGAAAACATTCTAAATTAGCAACTTGAGATGTCGAAATCAGAACAAAATAGTATGTTGCAATGATGGCATGGTTGACTCAGGCAATAAATGGTGGTGGTATCAATGCACTAGAGCAGCCAGATCAACCTCAGAGGAACTTGTCCGTAGTAGAGCATTTCATGAGGCATCATTCCCCATCATTTAGAGGAACATCTGAACAGGTGGTAGCTGAAGGGTGGATTAAAGCACTAGAGAAAATTATTGATGTCATGGGGTGTTCATAACATCAAAAGATCAGTCTTTCTATTTACCATTTTGAAGGTGAAGCTGATCAGTGGTGGTCGATGGTGAAAAATATCAGGGATAGTGAGGATATTGAATCTCTTGATTGGGATGAATTCAAATGTATGTTTCTTGAGGAATATTTTCCTAAGGTGGTTCATCTTATGATGAAAAAACAATTCCTGGAATTGAGATAGGAGGATGACTGAATGGATACTTATGAATCAAAATTCTCTGGACTGGCAAGGTATACTCCAAATTTCATACCAGATCATGATAGTATTGTCAACCATTATTACTCAGGATTAAATCCAAAGTATTTAAGGGATTTAGCTTCCAATGAGTTCAAATGTTATTAAAACTTTTTCATTGTGAGTAGAAGGAGGAAATTGATTTTGTTGATGATTAGGTGTTCTTTGAAAAACAACAGAATAAGAGGTCATGGTGGCAGACAAAAGGGAAGAACACTTCAAAAAAGGTTTGATGGTAAGAAAATTAAGGTCACTATTTTTGAAAATTTTGGTAAAAAGAATGATGTGGTATGTCATTTGAATCTTGGTAGGTGCTACTGATGTGGTAAAATGGGACATAAGGCTCATAATTGCACTGAAAAAGATCATGGTAATGGTAAGACACAATCTAATTTACAGTCAATAAAATGTTTTATAAGCAATGAACTGGGTTATTATGAAAATCAGTGTCCAACAAAGAACTCAACTGAGGGAAATCAGTAAGACTACAAGAAGAAAGGGGTGGTGAAATTCTTTGCAACTACTTCAGCAGATGATGGGCCATCAAATGAAGTAGTATCAGGTACACTGTTTGTTTGTTCAAATTATGCCTAGGTTTTGTTTTATTTTGGATATACCCACTCTTTCATTTCTGATAAGTTTTCTAATATATTAGGAATTAAATCTCATGATATGAATACAGAATTTACAATAATAACTCATGGATGAAATGTTGAGACAAAAAGAAAACATAAGAACATTCATGTCCTTGTGTGAGGAAAGAATATACTTGAAAAACTTATTGTTATGCATGATGTAGAGTTTAATCTTAACTTGGGTATGGATTGGATTTCTTTTTATCATGATAATATTGACTAAAGAGTTAAAGAGGTCTATTTTCAGAATGATTTTTAGTTTGTATACAAGAATAAACCCCTTATTTTGATAACATATCAGGATGTTGAGAAACTGGTAAGAGATTGAAATGAATGTTACCTTATTCATATTATTTAAAATGAAGGAAGTTTTGAGATTATTGATGTGCCAGTGGTAAATGATAACCTTGATGATTTTCCTAATGAGTTTCATGGTATTATACCTGATCGGGAAGTTGAATATATTGTTGACTTAGTTCCTGATGCTAATCCAATTTCCAAACCCCCTTATCGAATGTCCCAAATTGAACAATTAGAGTTAAAGAAGTAATTTTAAGAGTTATTAGACAATGGTTTCATTCGACCTAGAACATCACCATGGGGTGCCCTTGTCTTGTTTGTTAAAATATAGATGGATCAATGATACTTTTCATTGATTATAGGGAACTAAATAACATCACTGTTAAGAAAAAATATCCTTTGCCTTATATCGATGATTTGTTTGATCAGCTCCAGGGAGCTCAGTACTTTTCGAAGATTGACTTGAGATCAGGGTACCATCAGTTGAAATTAACTGAAACATACATTCCAAAGACTATGTATCTTACTAGATATGGCCATTATGAATTTTTAGTTTGGACTGTTGAGTTATCCAATGTTCCTACTATATTCATGGATCTTATGAATAGTGTTTTCCATGAGTTCTTGGATAAGATTGTGGTTGTGTTCATTGATGATATTTTGGTATATTCTAAAAGTAATGAAGAATTTCAAAGTCATTTAAGGTTTGTGTTTCTAACCTTAATAGAAAGGAAACTGTTTGGTAAATTCATCAAGTGTGAGCTTTGGTTACAACAAATTTCATTCCTTAATCGCATTGTTTCAAAAAAATGGCATAACTATTGATCCTGCTAAAGCAAAAGTTGTTAAATAATGGACAAAACCCACAAATATAACTGAGATTCATAGTTTTCTTTGTTTGGCAGGTTATTACTGGAGGTTTGTTGAAAATTATTCATGGATATCTAGTCCAATGACTAAGTTAACTCGAAAAGGTGTTATGTTTCTCTGTACAAAAGAATGTGATCATTTTTTTCATGAATTGAAAAGAAGATTAGTGAATGCTCAAGTTTTGGAACTTCCATCTAGAAATCGTGAGTTTGTTATATACAATGATGCTTGGTTGAAAGGACTCGGTTGTGTCCTGATGCAGAATGATCAAGTAATTTCTTATGCTTCACGTCAGTTGAATTCACATAAGTTAAATTACACTACACATGATTGGGAATTATCTGATATATATTTTGCTCAAAAAATTCGGAGGAATCAATTGCATGGAGTAAAACATGAAATATATACTGACCACAATAGTTTAAAGTATATATTAACTCAAAAATAATTAAACATGAGACAAAGGAGATGGTTGGAATTAATCAAGGATTATGATTGCACAATCCCTTACCATTAGGGAAAAGCAAATAAAGTGGATGATGTTTTGAGAAAAAAAAGTAATGATTTATTAACTGAGTTACATTTGGAATATGATCCCTTGTTCTTTGATTTGATTAAATTTTGCATAGAATTTGTTGGTGTAGAAAAGTCATCTATTTTATTTCAGGTGTCAATAAAATCATCTCTCTCAGACAGAATAAAGCAAGTATAAAAAGAAGATAGTTAGTTGCAGAAAAATTTAATGTTGGTTCAGAAGGGTAAGTTTCCTGATTTTAACATTGATAATGATAGTGTTTTGAGGATTGGGAAAATATTATATATGACTTGTGATTCACAGTTGAAGAATGAGTTGTTATGTGAAGCTCATAGTTCTTTGTTTTCAGTTCATCCTAGAAGTACTAAGATGTACAAAGAACATTGGGAGTATTACTAGTGGGATGGAATGAAAAGAGATAAGACTAATTTTACTATGAAGTGTTTCAGTTGTAAATAGGTTCAAGTAGAGTATAAGTTACCGAAAGGGATGCTTTAGCCATTACCAGTTCCAAAGTGGAAATGGTAAAATATATCGATGGACTATGTGGTGGGATTACTAAAGACAATATGAGGTAAACATTCAATCTTGTTTGTAGTTGATCGATTGACTAAATATTCTCATTTCCTTCTTATTCAAGATACTTTATTTCTACATCAACTATAACGGTTATATGCTAATGGGATAGTTAGGTTTCATGGAGTTCCCCTCTCTATTGTATCTGATCTTGATCCCAGATTTACATCAAACTTTTGGAAAGGCCTTCAGAAGTGGTTGGGTTCTAAATTAAATTTTAGTATAACTTTTCATCCTCAATCAGATAGGCAGTCAGAATGAACAATTCAGACCATGGAGTATATGCTATGTGCTTGTTCACTAGATTACCCGAGAAGTTGGGACCATCATCATTCTTTGGCTGAATTTTCTTATAATAACAGTTTTCATTCTAGTATATATATGGCTCCATTTGAGGAATTATATGGAAATCATTGTCAAACTATAGCATTTTAGGATAAAGTAGGTGAAAGTAATAAGATAGGACTAACTTGGTAGAAGATATGGCAGAGAATGTTTAGTTGATTCGGAAGCACATGAGAATATATCAGAGTAGACAGAAAAGTTATGTGGATAGCCGGAGGAAGGATATTTCTTTTGAGGTTTGTGATCATGTATTTCCCAATGTTACTCTATGGAAAAGTATGATGTGTTTCGGTACGAAGGGAAAGTTGAGTCAGAGGATCATTGGACATTATGAAATACTAGAGAAAGTTGGATTAGTTAAATATAGAGTGGATTTACCTCCATGTTTATCTCAGGTACACAATGTTTTTCATGTTTCTATGTTCATAAATTATATTTTAGATCCCTCTCATGTTTTGAGCCCAGAGGTACTTTAGTAGGAAGATAATCTCCCTTATGAAGAATAACTAGTATAGATTTTTTACTGTTGAGAGCATGTGTCGTGGAATAAGGTAATTCATCGGGTAAAGGTTTTGTGGAAAAAGCATATGGTTAATGAGGAAACTTGGGAATCTGATAATGTTATGAGGGATAAATCCTCCCACTTATTTAATAAGTAAATAAAACTTGTGAGGATGCAGTTTCCAAAAGGTGGGAAGGATGTAACATCCCAAGTAAATAAGGAATAAGACATATTTCATATATATTAATATTTGTTAATTAAATATTAATTTTATGTTAAAAGGGTTTCTATGTTCCATAGTGTACACGATACACAAGAATTGATTTCTTTGAAATCTTATGTTGCACACTAATAATATAATAATATTATTTTAAAAGGTAGTTAACTCATAGGAATTGTGTTGGAAGGAATGAACAAAACTAACAACAATATCATTATACAGGTTTGTTGAATATGTTTACATTTATTTAATAAAAGATAGATACTTAAAATGGGAATGAATCTTACTTTAAGCATAATTTATATTAAAAGGTCGATTTATTGACTTTTAATGGGAAACCATTTTTAAATATTGTTTTCGTCACATTAATACAATCAATTTGACCAAATAAAATCTGTCCTTATAACAGGGACATCAAAATTTACTATGTGTAATTTTTTTGAATTTTTCCGATATAGTTCTTTTGTAATGAATAGTGACAAATATTGTATTGTAATTCAAAACTGTGTTTTAATATAATTTATTAATATGGTTATATTATCTTTTTAATTTGTTTTAAATTGTAATTAGAATATATTTTTACCATTTAATACAATGTTGGTCATTGAAATTAATTTCACTTTGAAATTGGACATAAACAAGTGTCAAACTTTTGGTAGTTATTGTTATTTAAAAATACAATATTTGTTTTAACAACGGGAATGAATTTTACAATAATTAATGCCACTTTTATGTTTTTAATTTGAAAAAATAGACATAATTTTTTAATTTGGAATATCAAATGTTACTTAGGCTTAATTTTTGGTATTTTTCTGAAAAACATAAATTTTTTATGAATAGTGAAACCAATTAGTAGTAGTTTAATAAGTGAATATTTCTTTTAAATTAAATTTTACTGCTTTTGTTAATTGAATTTCAAAAATCTGACATACATGGTTGTTATTATTAAGTAAAATTTGGTTCAATAAGATGAAATTTTTTTTTTTGGTGAATGGCAACATTTGTCTTTTATTTACAGTAATTAAAGGTTAATATGGTAATTCAATGTAAAACGAATATTATAATAACTCAAAATTACTTTTACAATTTTCCTAACATTATTGGATGAGTAACGAATGACTATAGAAATAATTGGGTCGATTTAGGGACCCCATGGATCCACTTATGAATGATAATGAAATTTTAGATTAATTAATTTATTGTAGAGGAAAAAATGACAAAAACAAAAATCTTTTAGTAAATTAATTTTTAGATAGTGTTATGCAAGATATCATTTCGACTATAAATATTAATTGGAAAGATAAAAATATTTTCTACATCATGCTATTTTTTTTATAATTTTTAGACATCGAATAAATTAAATTATTTAAGACACAATAATGATGCAGTGTATACCTCATTAATAAATCATTTAAATAATTAAGATTATAAATATTAAAATAACATCCAACACCTCCCCAATTCTTATTTTATGATTTTACTTCCACCATGAGTCATATTATCTTCAACTCTAATGATTTTCGGACATTAATAAACCGAATATAATTAAATAATAAAAAAATATTTTCACACATTCCTAAACACCCCCTTTCTAAAGGAGACCATTTCTAACCAATTCCTCACACCTCTCAAGCCATTTGGATCGTCCATATTCTGCCAAATTAATCAACCTACTTCCCTATCTTCCACCTAGAGGCATTACCTTAGGCATAGCGGAATTCATGAATTCATTTTGGTTCAAACCAAATGAAGTTACCCAAATTAGAGGTAACAGTTTCTCTTAACTTATTTTATTTTATTTTAATTCTCCATCCCCTAAAACTTATTATTAATTTTTTTAATAACAACACCAGTATCCTCAATATACTATGAATTTTTTATGATATGGACTCAAACTATACATACACACACATCCATCTAATTGGTGAAGAACATACTATTTCTGTGGATGGAAAACTAACGCCTCACGAATCGATGATTGTTCGAGTATCTCCTACCACCTTTCATGGTGGCCATTAAGATGGCACTATATATATATATGATATATATTATGTTTATGTTTTATTTATGCTTCAGTATTTTTCCTTTACAGAATACCTTTATGGTTTCAATTATGTTTGAACATGGTAATTTCATTTGAGGATGTGCGGACTACCGCCCCCTCAAGGTGATATGACTCATTAATGCCATAGGTGGGACGTATGAAGGATGGAGTTAATTATATTATTTGATATTATTCTAGAATTATAATATACCTATGTATCATTATGTTTTAATTCAATTAATGTACTGAATAAAAATGAATGTAGCGTTCATGCGTATGTAAATGTTACCGTCTCTATGAATAGTACATTTCATTTCTTATCTCTAAGATGTTACGTATGATTATAAATACATAAATATACTAGATGTATATGATATATATGATATCTAAATAATTAATATCATTGTAGATATAATGGAATATTGACCACATGGACATCTTGTACTTTTAAGGTGTTCATTTTTTACTCACGTACCAAATATTGACAAAACGAATGTTATTAGCCAAAATGATTACATAATGTTTATAACATTGTAATAAGTGATATAAAAGAAATAATAAACTTGAAAAAATTTCTTCTGAAAGTAGAAAATAACTTTAGTTTATAATCAGGAGATTAAAGTGCGATCAAGTCATATCATACATGAGGTAAGGGACTTCATCTTCATCTCCATTTATTGAGGCATATTTAGTTTTATACACGACTTTATTTTATACGGTGTATAAACCCCTTTTACTTTTCATTTCATTCAAAGGGAAACTTATTATAAGAAGCATTTTACTAAATTAAAAAAATTAATGTTTTTTGAACCTAAGCGGTGACAAAGACCTTTCTGCCGCCACGAGTATTATTTGATCATTGGATTCTTTAACAATCTGTAATGTTTTTAAAAGAAAAAATAAATATCATATATTCTTTTTACATATTTTGGTATTGAAAATTATTTTGAGGATGGATTTACTATTTTAATATATTGAAATGATATATTTTTATTATAATGTGGGAATGTTATCTTTCTGTTATACTAATTTCACGTGTTATGATTATGTTATGGTTTTGGGGCATTGTTTATGTATACGGGTGGTTCTGGGATAATCCTAGTGCAAGAGATCTCGTGATATCTCTCCAATGAATTTCGTAATGTGACAGAGGTAAATGTGAATGTTTCACTAAAGAGATTTAGGGAATATATTGTGATGGGTATTCCAAAGTAACACCCTATGTAGTTGTGATAACTACATTGTAAATATGATATAGAGTCCACAAGTTACCTTTATGATTTATTATTTATAGGTGTTATTCATAAATATTATGTTTTCAAGTGGTAAGTAAAAGATATTATGTTTTTTATGTATTTATGAACAAATTTTTTCTTTCTTTGTTTTATAACCCTTAATGATTTTTTTGCTCATACCAAGTTTTTAAATGTTTTCACATGACATAAAGATGAATATGGTCACGGATGAGTTCAAGTAAAAGTCATGTTGTCTAAATCATGGAACTAGGAATTACTCTTTTTTTCTAGAGTTTTTATTTTATGAATGAAATTGAAGTTATGTAGTAGTTTCTACTTTTTAATCTTTTTATATGTAATAGTTATGTCCTAATTCTCTAAAACTCAAAACCTGAAAGGATCCTCAATGTGAATTATTCATTTAATTCATTATTATGAAATGTTTAAGGTTGAGTCTTTATAATGAACCTCTTCTGTTGTTCATCATGAAATTTATCTTCTCTTTTTAGTATGTTCAATATGGAAAATAAAAAATATATATAGACATCACAAATTAATTCTTAGAATAAAAATCACCGAATGAAATAGAAATAATAACCCTCCTGCAAAAACACATGATTTGATGATTTACCTATTCATGGGTTGATACAGTTCTTCATTTAATTGATGAATGAAGACAACAAAATAGAAAACTATTATCTAGATTTTATTGAATAATGATCATCGCATCATCTTTGTTGTCAAGGTTTTTCAAATGTAAAATGTGTCGATCGATCACTATGTCATTTTCCACCAACGGGTTCTCCTCCAAATATCCAATTGAAATTGTCAATTCACAAGGTTATGCGTCTAACCATATGTGTTTTCCATAAGATGGTATTTATAGGGTAGGATTAAGTCTATGTGATAAGGAAACACTGAAAATAAATTAAATTATTAATGTATTTCATTTCATTTAAAACGTACAAAAACTAACTTTGGTAGTTGACCGACACCAGTCGATGTTATGCCTCACCTAAGGTAAAATCATTGTTCTAAATGAAAAGGTGCAATATGATTTTTGATTTTGGAAACCATTTAAAATGTATTGGACTTTTTTTTTGAAAACTGCTAATGGGCACTATTTCGAGTTTAATTTATTTCATACATTTATTTCGGGCACTCCGAGCCCTAGAATCTCATGCCGTCACAAAGCCTAGTCTCAATATAATTCTATATACTATATTTAAAATAATACATGGAAAATTGATGATATTTCTTTTTTATATTGGGATATAATTTTTCCTTGATTACTACTATGGTTATGCATCATTAAACTATGTTTTTTCTTATAATTTTTCTTCATTTGTGATTTTACTATGAATAGACCATTGGAATACCCATCCAATTCATATAGTCACTAAAATAGGTTTTATTTAGTGGCCTAGATAGTGCCTAAATACATGGATAATATATACATGGGTTTTATACCACAATTCAAACATTTATTGTATACATGGAAATATTTATTGGTAATTATTTTGAAAACCTTTAGTTGCGACCCATTAAATCTTATTATCACTCTTTTTAATGTATGTTCGTGGAAGAAAAAACATTATATTTTTTACGGTTTTCAGTGCATGGGAACTGAAATAGAAGATTCGTATATAAAAGATCCTTGGTTATTTTATGAAATATCTGAGCTATGTTCAGGAATAGTATTGTGGGTGTATTTTTTATTTTACATTTTATTTCAATGTAAAATATGGTTTCCACATTAGGATAACATGAATTTATTTATTATTATAATTGTTCTTGGGTATAATTATTTATGGAATACTGTATGATTTAATTTAATGTATACTTTTTAGTGAAAATAATTTATTTTACATTTATGTTAAAATTATATTATTTATATCATACCTAACTTATTGATTATAAGGTAATATTATCCCCATATTTTTAATGTAACTGTTTTTGATAGTTTTTAGCCATTATATCACAAGGAGGCATTCTTCTGGTGTATAACAACTCAACTTCTGCCATAGGAGTTGAGACTTGAAAAAATTGATTCAAATTAGTATTAGAGAACAATATTATTTATATCAAAATTGATTATGTTTTCTATAATTTTATAAAAGGATTAAAAATCAGATAAAATCATATTCTATATTATCCCTCCAAATTATGGTAACGAACATATTGTTCATGGTGTTGCGAGTGTCATAAATGAATTCAGATTTTAATGATCCAACCATGGTAAAACAACCCAACATAATTTTTTATATCCCAATAAGTCCTCATGCACATTTCAAATTACCAAAGGATTATTACAAGAGATAATCTATAAAATAAACTATTCATGGGAGTCAATTCACCCTTTATTTAGAGTAATCAAGGAATAACATTTGAATAGAAAAAAAATTCATGGTTCATTTATACGTTGAATCTCCATGAATAATAAAAAAATAAGATGTAGTTAAATAGATGAGCCAAATGAGTGAAAACCAAATAATTAATTCATTATATATCATGCCAGATATACCTAAATCATTCATAAATAAACAGACAACATGTTCAAAAAAAATAAAAAAAAATTGATGAGTTATTAGGATAATGCACATATGTAATAAAAACTAAGACAAAATTTTGTCATATTATACGATCCTATCCATGAATCCCATTTTTGATCACCACAACCCAACTAACCAATCAAAAACCATGACCATGTAGTGCAATATGAAAAATCAACATGGATACTTTTCACAAAATTATATCTCCACACACAAAAATAAATCTATTTTGAGTGTAGTGTGTGAGTTAAAAAGATATACATGATCTCTCTTGAAAATATATTGATAAGGAATCTCAAAAAAATTAAATAAATTTATGATAACATAAATTAGATAAAAATGATTTATGATATTAATTACATAAAAGAAACAAAAAAACACACATTGAACCATAATTAATAAATCTATTATAAAAAAATAATGATATTTACCTTCTAAAAAATTGAGATATGTTCGAAAGCATATAATTAAAGGATGCTATAAATTATTATAACCTAATAATACCATTTTTTATAGTTTTTATATGTTCTATAATATCTACTCCATACAAAATCAGTTCACATTAATTTAAAAAAAATCATAACCCACCATTAATACACAAAATAAAAAATCAGAAGAAACCACAAAAGCATAGAAACACACTCTTTACATGTATGAATATACCTGGAATTATAATAAGGGAAATAATGATATATTACATTGGTTCTAAAATATTTTATCACAAATGAATAAAAATAAATATGATATAACAGCCCCATACATATTATCACCAATTAATGAATATGAGTTATGGGTAACACCGTAGGTCTTAATATGATAAGATCCTAAAAATACTATAATAACATAGAAAAACCATCTAGATTAATTTTTCTCCAAACCAAAACAGAATATACTATATTTTCCATAATATGGCCTCCTTATGGGTACCCATAGATTTAGAATCATGTAGAACTAGGAGACACTAACCATTGGGTTTTCATATTTAGTATAGAATAAAACATGGTCATCTACATAGCATATCAGTTTCATGTTACACAATTTTAGTGGGATGAACAAAAAAACATAGATCAACACATATATAAATATGGTAATATGGTTTATTTAAAATCTCCTTCAATACCTTTAAAAAAATTACTCCTTCTAACATAATATAAAATTCAAAATATATTCAAAAAACCCTAAAATAGAAAAACAAGTACATGGGGCACAGACAAGGGTCACTCAATTACAAAATAATTTATATTATATGTTGTCACACAAATATATTAAAGAATATTAATTATGATTCATTTTCATCTGAATTTAAATCATGTTTCTTATTAAAAATATCACTTTTCAAAAAATTAAGAAATAACACACCATTTTATCCTAAAATAATCCTTTTAAAAAATGTTCTTAATTATCTATAATGAAATGTATAAAAACCTCATATTTACAATTTAAACCATATAATTGGGGCTCAGTTTATTTTTGTGAAAAGGAATAACATTATTATAAACTCTAATTAAATAAATCCTTATATATATTTGTAGATAAACCATTATTTTATGTATAAATATTCCATAATTTTTTTAACATCTATTTTGGATATCATTTCATAAAATAAATTTATCAAAATATATTTCCTAAATCACAATAATATAATTAATTTATAGAAAAATGAATTATTATTAAACACATTACTCAAAAAAAGTTGAAATCGTTATCCTTTAATTGATGATAATAAAAAATTAAATCAATAAATTTCAAAAAAAAGTTAATATAAATAAACCCATAGTGTAGATCATGTCAAATAGTAAATCCCATATTCATAGAGTTTAGGATTCATGATAGAATAGAATAAAATTGTGAATAATTAGAGGGAATATTTGAGAAGAGATGATAGAAGTACATAACAGATTTAACTAGAGAAATATATTATAATTTAGAGAAGTTGGTAAATAATTGATAAAAACTTGAGGGGATAAACATTTTATGTCATACAATATTAAAAAGAAAAATAGTTATAAAATTTAGACAATAAAAAATAAATGTTAGATTAATAATTACATGAAATATGAGATCTACCAAATCTATGTCCTATAGTAAGACATGTATCATTGAATGATAGCCTTCATAACCTGCATGGTCACTGTGTGACAAAAAACTAGATGTTCCTAGGAAACCATTTTGAGGGGAAAAATATGGTGTGAGAACATAAATTTACGATGAGTAGCCTTGACCATCAATTTCAAAAATTGAAAATGGGGTTTTATGGTTGGAAAACCCATCATCAAGGAACAAACATATATAATACACTATGATAACATTTTATGTATTCATGAATTCCTGGAAAATAATGAAAATGAAGAATGAAATTATTTACAAATAAATTATTGTTATATAATGAATCATATAACGGTTACATTATAATGTCTCATAGTTGTTGTATGTGATATATTTTAAGAAATGAATTATTTTTACACGTTATGGATATGAATTTTTTTCTTTTGGGATAGGGTGACATGGGGAATGTTTTCATGCATCAATGGTGGAATATAGTATCACATTATATGTCAATACATGTATGTCATTGAGATAGTTGTTATTAATAAATTATAAGTGATATGGTTTCTAAATTTATCCAATAATAAATTACATGGGTGTTTTTATATATCTTATTAATAGTGATCTTCTTAAAAAATCTACATTTAAATTACATACAATATATGTATAATTAATGTATGGTATATTCATCATAAACATTGATTTGGTGATGAAAACCCTATTGTATGAAGTATATTTATAATAATTCTTAATATGGATGAGATAACTAAATTGGGGGTTGTTGGGATAGGGATTTCCTTGATTTACCTATGACGGAATCATATATATGAATTTGATATTTTAAACCTATAATGTTGTATGATATGCAATTTAAATTATGAAACCTACATATCCTAACATAGAACATAGTCATATGTCATGTCAACTAGTTCAGTATAATAATATAGTACTTTTCCAAATAATGTGTGGGTTACATTATGATACATAGTAAGGTGGACCTAGTGATAGTGGTATCCCAAGTACATGAATGATATTTGATACAAAATATATGGATGAATTCAGGATGTCATGAAAATGAAATATTCTTGGTTATGTGTTTGATATATGTATATTTTTTAAATAAATAATATTTTTTGAGATAATTTTATATGTGGAATTTTGATGAAGGCGATGGACTTGATATGTATCACTATTTGTATTTATATTTACAATTCTTAAGTCCTATTGAGATTTATTTCTCTTATGTGGTGAATATTTTTGGGAAATAGTTATTATGAATTTTAAATTATATTTTTGTGATTGTAAATCATTGAATTATTTAACGATTCATAATATTAGTGTACGGAGAATCATATAGTTAAAATGGGTTTTTTATATGGAAAATGATTTAATAAAAAGGTTTATTACACAAAATAGTTACTATGATACAAGGTATATTAGATTAGTTATTGGTCAAACAATCTACATGATGTAATATACATAATTAAGAGTTGGATACAACATAAATATCCAATAATATTTTCCAATTGACTTGTATATTGAGGAACTCCACTTGAAAAAGGAGAAAATATGTTTTAATTGATGATGAATAGACATTATCTTATCATGGAATGACTAAATTTCCTTAAATGAGTGCACATAGATGATTTTTATTTCAACAGAATATTAATTTGTAATTCACATTGAATAATATAACACACTACATTTAGTTAAGAGATATATATCCTATGAAAAATGAGTGAATTCTATACTAGTATCATCAGTTATCTGAAAATAGGCATATCTCTGGAGTTTGTCACCTCAATATCTCAATGAATATGTAATATTTCAAATTACACTAAGCATATTATTAGTCCACTATATATTAGAGGACCACTATTCCATAATCATATCATCACATCACAATTTGTTATGGTAGTTTAAAAATAAATTTTTATTTATTATTTTAAGCCACAAAGGAGGTGGATTGAATATGAATAATGAAAAAGAGTGAATTTAAATCATTATTATTTTTATTTCATTATATAATGCAATTAGTTGTTCTACCGTCATATAATAGCAACAAATTAATATTAGAAAAAAAGTATTTAATGGAATATAATCTAGCAGATCTATTTATTTATGAGTTTTTTAAGATAAATATAGAATTAAAATAAAAAATTATTGAATTATTTTTCAAAAATATCTTCGTGTATGTTTGAAAAGTAAAAAATTTGACTAGAAGGGATTGGAAAAACTAAAAGTGTGAGTATGAGTGTATAATTAAAATAATGGTAAGAAGAAACATGTAAAATTAATTGTTTAATGAATATGTTCTACATGTCTTATATTGTTAAATAAAATAATTTGTCAACGAACTTAAAAACATTAATGAATTAAAAAACGTTTAATTTGTTAAAATAAATTTTTTTCTCAAGAAATTTATATGTTAGAAATCTAGGGTGGAAAGATTTATCATATTGACCAAATCATAGTTAACAGAAATTACATCATGTTGTTTAATCTTATACCTTGATGTTTTCTAATCACATATTCATTGAATATGGTTGTATGATTTTGGATGAAGCCTTATTTCATGAAGGAATATTATTTCAAATTTGATATGTCAAATTTATAAATATACACTGTTCTATCATGTTTTCATACATGTGGATGTCTTCATATATTATATCACCCTTCATTCACTAGTGGTGATGGTTTTTTTTCTAAAAAAATTACTATCACCAATTCAACCCAACTATTTTTTATTTTCCACATATGTGGTAGGTGAATTCTAATCTCTAATCAAATCCCAATTACATTCAATTTTATTTTTTATTTAATGAATCATTCTATATGAAGAAAAAATCATCATATTTTACTTATCAATTATAGATAATATATTTTTATGAATTATAAATCAGTTGCATAATATTATGGGAGTAGTTATTTGTTATAAAAATACATAAAGTCTCCGAATTTTTTTAATTCATTATGATTCTCTAGAATCATCAGTTGATGAATTCCTACCATGTAATTATGGTTCCTTTCATATAGATATAGAAAATATATTAGGAGTAATATTTATTAAGTCTAAAAACCTATTTGATATTTATTTTATGTATTTGACTATATAAATGTAATGGAATCAACAAATAATAAGATTTGGGGAAACTATTAGAGGATATTTATGGAAGGAAAGACAATGAGATCTAAAAAAAATTAAATTTTAAAGATATAAATATATTGATATATAAATTACTTATGATGAGAAGATGGAAAAATCGTTATGACGGAATATATAAGTTCAATTTGCATCATAGGTTTTTGTGGGATGATGAAATATCACACTATTATTGAGATGATATTTTATATCATACCTTGTTAGGTTGATGGAGATGTCTCTATGATGGATGGAAATTATCTAGGGGAAATCCCTCTTGATTAATTTCAGTTTTTTTCTAATTATTATGAAATGAGGAAATATAAATCTATCATTAAAATTGGAAATACTAAATATGAGATATTCTATATAGATGAAAAATTTGGGAAATGTGAGATGGATATATGTTAAGATGATGAAACTGATTATTCATATTCTGATACAGATATATAAATTATACTTGATATAATTATGTTACTTATATTTAAAAATATGAGATGTGGAATTGGAAATTTCAATGTGAATTTATAATTAAACACGTCAATTATGGTGCTGTTAGATAATTTTCATTAATTAATCAAAAATTGAAAAAAGGTTATACTGGTGGTGACGTAAATAGAATACCAAGAAAATATTCTATGTTCAATTTTTCTAGTCCAAAGTTATTCATTATAATGATGGTTATGAATTAATCAAATAACATAAAAAGGAATTATTAATCTACCTTCGATGAATTTAAAAGAACCAACGAAGAAATGAAAGTTGATATTGATAGTAATGTTGGTGAGAATATTCAAAATTAGAAAGTGAGTGATAGTTATTTTACCTGTAATAAGGGAATCAATTCTTTAATTGTAGAAGAGTAATATTCGAAAGAGTGGATGGTAGAGATCAATTTGATCAAATTAATATAAAGAATAATAATTATTTAAATAATCCATTAATTAATGAATTGTTATAAATCATCCAAAAATAAATACATTATTTATATAAGAAAAAATGCGTTCTCTTGAAGGGTATTTATAATTATAATAAAATATTTTATTTATTATAATATATAAAATATTTTATTGTGACTATTTTTTTATTATTTTTCGGAGGAGGTTGATCCTTTTCAACTAGAACTGATAAAAATTATAAAAAAATTAGACCCATTGAGGTTTATTTTCGAAAAATATATTCCATATATTTATGAAATACCAAAGATTAAATAATCATAAATACATAACAATAATTACATTTATTTAGATGGAGTTATTATTTAAATGTTTCTTAATGATATAAATATAAATAGGAAAGTAAAAAATTACCACTGTTATGTACAAATCAAATGTGTAAATAAAATGATGAAATTATCACAATAAATGATTTATTCTGAATAAAACTGCAAATCATGTCTTTATAATGTTTTAAATGAAAATTCATATCATTAAAATTATATTGGAGTTGAAAAAAATATGATTCACAATAAGAAGTCAGACTTATTTATCATATGTAGGTTTGAAGATATTAATATATTTTATCAAGGAATAGTTTTTTAATGATAATTATTTATTAATGGAATTTCTTACAACTAATGGAGGTGTTGTGTACACCAATATATGTTTTGGTTTAACTATAATCAACATTTAATGCTTTCATAGAATTGAAAAAAATGTTTGATTGGGATTCATCCTCCTTAAAATTAGATTACAAATGATTTATGTTTCTAGATATAAGATAAAATAAATCCCTAATTTTTATGAAGAATCCAATAGAAGTTCTGACATGCCCTATGTGAAAGAAAATGAATATATCATCCATCTATGATCCAAAATAATTTTTAGTTTTCATACTATGAAGAATTATATGATGAATAGAAAATAGAAAGATAAATCATTAGTTATTAAACTGGAATATAATGAATCAAAATGAAAGATCCATGTATTTTTTATAGTTGACAATTAGACCATATGATATGAGATTAAAAAATGATGGAACATATTGAGAACTGAAATTAGTTTTTAATATTATTTGGAAATGAGAGGAAACCATAATTTAAGGTAGTTGGATCAACTATTATTTTTATTGAAAATATGAAATCCGAAAATATAGTTTTTTATTAGAATGATTAGTACACAATATATTTTTTATATCAATTATTTGTGATGAATTAAATGAATTAATTTTCTAGAAGAATGGTAAATTTCGTTCATGCCTAGAGGGTTGATGAATTATGACCAGAGGATGGTATAACAAATAGAATTTATTCCATGTTAGTGATTATGAAAATTTAGGTTCTCTAAAAAAAATTAAAAATATAGAAAATAAGGTATAGCTATCATGGAAAATATTAGATGACCATTATTTCAAATAGAAATAATGATTTTTATATTCATTTGTGGATAAGTGAAAGAGATTAGTTATTATCATTATGAAAAATAGATATGATTGGTAAATCCTCTAAAAAGATGTTGTAAATTCAATATACTCTTACATTATATACTATCCATTCCCATATGTGTAGGCCTATGTGGAATCAATATCCCATAGAAGATAAGTACATTATCACTATTATTGAATAATTCACTCTTTTTACTATTATTTCTATATGAATTAAAATTATGATTCCTAAAAATTGTTATGATATTGTTTGCGATGTGTTGAAATGGATAAAAATTAATCTCTTAAGAATATGGAACCTAAAATTAGCACTGAATCTATAAATGAGAAATTTTAATCATATATATAATTTCATGGAATTTAACATGAAATCCTAGAACCATAAACACCCCAACTGAATAGTTTGGATAAGAGGAATAATATATGGATGTAAGATATATCAACGAAACTGAGTTTTTAGCATAGTAAATATTATTATTTTATGAGGTACAATAGTTTATATCTAAAACTATAGTTCATTCAATAAAAATTTAGAAATTTCCCCATAATAGATGTATTCAAAAAAAAATTGAATTACCTTCATGTTTTTGGAATTCATTATTTTTTATGGTTAATGGTTAAAATAATGGCTTGTTAAAAATTCAAGGAGTTAGTTGGATCCTTCTAAGACATCAATATAAAAGAAGAGGTTATCACCATTTCTATTAAAAATGTGGATTTCTTTATTTATTTATTTAATGTTAAAATTTTGGAATAATACCTGAAATAATATAGAAATGATTATCTTTGATTCATAAGTGAATTTGGTGTAGTTTTAGTTATATAGTATGTGGACCAAAACAAAATAAAACTTTAATTTCAATTTTTTTCATGAATAATCATTCTACCACATAAACAGTCACTCAAAATAGAGAATAAAAATATTACTGTCCATGGTTATTAAATAAATAAGAATATTTTTATAAAACCCACATGAATATATTATCATAATAAATCAAATACAAACCCCCTTCTTGGCATATGACATATAATTCCCATCACTATATCCCACTGAATGAAAAAAATAAGAAATGTTTTAGCATTTATTAATTTTGAGGTTAATATAATAGGTAAAAAACTGCATTGAAATACATTCCCTAGGATAATTTGGAGAGGTTATTACTATTTCGAACCTGTTCCAAGCACAAATTTACTCGAAAACCATCTTAAGGGGAAACATCACAGAGCTCTTTTGTTAAGATCCCTTTATATTTTAAACCATGGAAGGCTATGACAGAATACTCTATGAGCTGAATGGAGCTATGTGACTGTAATATAGCTAACAAATTGCTTCTCGAGTCTGAATGATTTGCATAGCTTTCTGGCACTATCTTTTACATTTCACTATTCTTTAGTTGACAATGATATCCTAAGGACAATCTATACCCATCTCATACAATAAAAAATAATGACTTCCCGGAACATTCAACTTATTTTTTCATGATTCATGAATCAATTGAGCACAATGAACATGTTGGAGAATAAAACATTCACGGTAGTGTAGAATTATAAAACATTCATTTCCTTGTTCTAAAATACCTCCTCCTATAGTGGGGATGCTTTTTTGACAGCCTATTCACTTCACAGAGGAAGATAGACATCTAGGATACATAGGGATTCTGGTAAAATTATGTTAATATGGAGAACTCCACTCCCACATAGCAACTATATTCCAAGGCAGGGTCTCTATCCTTCAAAAATCCCCTTCCATCATGAATCTGTCCACTCGGTGATGTTTTTTTACATTGAGAAACAACTTTCAGAATTCCCCTAATTCATTAATCCCTTCTCTTTGGACTCACCATATATCCTAACTTCTTATGGAACCAATTTGTGACGGTAATGTTCCCATTCCTCTACAACCATCCAAGCTTTGGTCAGCATCACTCCATGTCCCCATGTGACTAGTTCCATCCATTCTAGTGGTGTAATATACTTCATGTGTTTCCCAATATTCCCACTAACCTCCTTTTTTATTATTGGTAATGAAAGCCCCATTTAATTTCATCATATGAAATATTATGATCATGTCCCAAGTCATCAATTGTCCACAATGTTGAAACATGGAATTTCCAAATCCATCCACTCCAAATAGTGTATTTGTGTTGGTTATGTAAGCCCAAGTGTTGATGAGTGTGTCAACCATGTCTGAGCTAGATGACGTAAAACATCGTTAGACCAAAATTCCTAAATTAATTATATTAAAATATGACCTCTCCTAATTATAAATATGTGTGATATCTTATATATAAATGGCATGGAATTATATACTATTAACATGGAATGAGACCCCCACATAGAACGAAATCCTCCACACCCAGTGCATAGGAAATGATATCCGCTAAATAATACATCAGAGAGTAAGCCCTTAGAATTTTTACATGATAAACCACATTTACCCTATTTTCATTCCTTTACAAGGAATATATAGTGTATAACTAATGTGAACCCTTATAATTCTCATGATCAAAAGACGCATCACTGTGCCTTTGTAATTTTTCATCACGGGCCTCTTCCATATATAATCCACCAGTCACATGGAGTGAAAAACTCCATGATACAACTCAATGTGGAATCCTCACACCATCTCTCATGACACAACTTTCAGGATGTGACTATCATGTTAACTTCTTCCTCTTGTTTCACACATAGAACATGACTCTCATGGGCATAGAGGTTAGTAACGACTAGAACATTTATCAACCCCCATAATACTCATTTAGAGTGTAGTCCCTTAAAACCATTCATACATCATATATGTGTCATTTCTACATGTAATCCCCAATCACATGTCAATCAATGTGATACATATATGATTAAGCCCCAATCAGGTGGTCCTCCTCCCCAGGTGTAATCCCAAACACCCTTCTAGAAATATATAGACTTTGATTCGCAACTAATTGGGACATTTAGGAATCCCCCATCATGTTCAATCCTGATATCCTCAAAAATTAATACACTCTATAAAACTCATCCATTCCATCCATAATATATCATGATTTTATCTGGGCCACCACATCCTTGTGAGATAACGTCTCCCTCATGGCCCTCCTCAAGTTTTATCCCTATCCATTTCTATATCAAACATCATGGTATTTAGATCCCAATCTCCTAAATAGGGTACACAGGACAACTCCATGAGGTTATATCATATCGAATAGTAAAATTAATTTCCCCATAATAGGGTTAAACCTCTATATTCCTCCTTTTCTAGTGTCCAGATAACCCACCATAGTGTGAAAAAATCCCTTTTATGGGAGACCCCTCAAAGATCTACCATAATATGGTGTTTTTATTCTTCCATTATAAAACATGATAGATTTTCTCTCATAGGTATGTACCTCCTTGATCTTTATCCAGGAGACATTATGATCAGTCCCACTCAATCTCTGGAATATGTTTATCTCACAACCCATTACAATGTGACCCAATGTAAGATATTGGATGCCAGAGAAAACCCTCCGAGGATGAGACTCTGAAATCCGATAACCCATGATTGGCATGAGATTCCTCATGTTCTATTCACAAGATTCCCACATGAGATTCCCTCCTATTAGGAAGAATAAAATTGTCCAATATTCTAATGTCTAGACATGCTAGAAATTCATAACATGAATACATCCCAAACAATATGTAGCTACCTTGTCAAGACCCCATGGAATGTTAACATATAAAAAAAAATTGATATGTATTCACAGTTAGATGGAAGAAGAAATGAGTTTTATTAGTGAATATTAATCTATGAGGGAGACTCAGGAAAGATGGTGATTTCCATGGAGTTATCTATGGGAGAATGAACCCAAATATTATTATCCTATTTTGATCAAGTGGAAGACATTTCCTAGAATGTGATGAAGTCCCATCACATTTGGAAAGAGGGAATTAGGAGAAATAGTGAACACCGATGATAACATGGTTGGCGGCATGACTCGATAAAACATCAAAAATTATAACTAATAATGATAACAAGTGAGAAAAATATAAAAATTCAGGTATGATATAATATTAAATATTCATGAACATAACATTACGGAGACAAAAATGGATAAAATATAGATAATAATACTAGATACATAATTTAATAATTACATTAAAACTAATAAATGTGAAAAATTATGCATATGAACCATAAAAAATTCTAATAAGAATCACATCTTGATTCCATTAGTGGACTAGATAATACTAACCATTTCCATTATAGAATTAGGCTTCATTAACCAATTTCTCATGCTGGGTCGGGCTTTACTCACTAGTTTACCATAGGGATGTGTTTATTACCACTCATTTCTAATTATCTAATGGGATATATAACCTTACCCAAATCATATAAAGTCTATATAAGGCCCAAATACCCCTCAATAAAATACAATATTTATGTTCAATATAATATATAAATCTGTCAAAATATAATTAAAATTGGGGTTGAAAATTTATTGCATTTGACCACATTCCAATGATTCCTTTCAAAACATGATCTTCTTTATATTTAAATATTATATCACCAAAATTTTCCACATAAATATATATTTATGATACAAAAAACGAAATCACCCTAAAAATCTATTTTATTATAATATTTAGATGTTGATTAGTGGATAATAACATACATGAAAATAAAAATTATCGGTAATGAGGAAATGGTTGAAAAAAAGAGATAACATTTTTATAAAATGACATTATTTTTAGTCTAAAATATAAAGTCACTATAAGTATTTAAATTAATTTTATGAATGTACACATTTCCAAAATTTTAAATCAGTAATTTCAAATTTCATTATTTTCAAAGAAATATCAATAGTGATGAATTAAAAAGGAATAATGTTTTCAGAATGGAGAATATGAAATATTTGGTGAGTTTTTACTTATTAAATGAAATCATTAATAATTGACCATGGAAAATATAAAATTAGAGTTAAAAATGTTATATGATAACATTTTGAAGACATTATGTCTCTAAACAAAACATCAAAAACATGAATCTTAAAAATAGATAACAATATCAAATTAATGAAATGAATTTTTATTAATGTATTGTAATATTAAAAATAAATAATTAATAATGAATCCTTTTAAAAGTAATAATTAATTAAAATAACGGTGAAATTAGATATGATATATTTTATTTTGGAATGATAGTAAATTATATCTATATACCATTATTAATAACCCATATGTTACAAAAAGTTAAAACATACATTTAAAATTTTAAAAGGGAATTAGGATAGTAACTTGAGAGATCATATAATTTGGATTTCTAAATATAATGTAGAACATTGGCAAGAAATAAAAATTTGGGCATAGAGAGGAAAATGTCTCTAAAGAGGATGTTAATTATCATTAAAAATTGTATAATTATTATATGGAAGAAAATAAAAATGTTAAAATATCTGAATTTTAAATTAATTAACACTAAATAGGTATAAAAAGTAACATTTAAAATATTTCAAGTGGAATTAACAAATCATGGATGACTGAAGTTTGATGAGAACCATTATATCACAATTAGAAGAGTTGATTTAACAAAGACCCTTAAAACCATAGTATCATTTGATTTAAAATATAATAATTGTTATAACAAATTATAGATATTAAAATGCAATGAATTTATTAAATATCTTGAAATAAATTAATTTTTAATTAATGAATACATACCAATGAAGACAGGGTGCATAGTAATTTATATTTATTAAATTTTAAATTTTAAATAATAGACCACCTACTGTAATTCTTTCCTTCCACTAATGTGATTGAATATGTTATCTAAAAAATAACTATCATAATCAACATTTCAGTACATTATTAAAATATATAACATCATAGAAACATTATTTATCATTATTCACTAAATTTAAGTTATTCATTTATTATTAATTTTAAGTATTAGATAATGGTAATGATGACTGCTTTTAAATGGTTTCATAATTATTATGTTGTTATTCATATTATTCCAAAATTGCGTCATTCCAAATAATTCAAGGTACATTTATTTATCTATCATTATATTCTTTAAAGTTATAATTTATTTTTTATTTTTTATTCATCACTCTTGTAAGTGAAATTGGCAAGAATCTTGTTTCCGATATATTTAGAAATGAAAGGATGGTATCTTAAATAATGAGTTTAATATTAAGTATAAAATTTTATAACTATTAAAAATATAATTATTGATTTATATCATACATCAAGAGTAATTATGTTATCATAGTCATCCATGATATTACTTAAATGATTTTTTTCATTGGGATGGTTGGACCCACCCAAACATTATCATACCATAATTAATAAAAGATTATAATTATGAATAGGATTATTTTTCCATAATTTAATTATTTAAAAATCACAACAATAATATTTATATAAATGTAATTTTTTTAATTATAATTTTTTATATACTAAAAAATAATAATGAAATTAGATTAAAAACATTATACATTACATCATGGAGTTGGTTTTCTAGAAAATAAAAAATGAATGATTTCATTTTATGAAGAAAGGGAGGGTGATAATGTGAATTATAATTTATATTTTCATAATTAAAATTATATTATTTTTTCCACATTAATATATTATTTTTTATAGTATAATCATTTAATAAAATTGGGGTTAATGAAATTATGTTCATTACTTTTTATAAGAGATAAAATGAAAAACCAATAGTGAGTGTTTAATTTTTCTTAATAGAATTTGGTAATGGGTGTTAATATTTAATGTATTTTTTATATAATATATTTATAAAACCACTATTTTTAGAAATATATAGAAACACGAATATTATATTTATTAATATAATAGTTAGATGAAATTAATGTAAGGAAAATGTATATACATTGAGTAATTTTACATTCCCTTGGAAGAGTTCTAGGAAATGATGGAATTGTGATTTTATTTGTGATTAATGGTTCAAGGGAATGAAATAGGATTATTACTGAAGGGGAATGAGAACAATTTCACATAGTATCAAACATATTAAATTAGTATTAGAGGGGTTAATATTCAACTTTTATAATGATTGAAAGTGTATATTATTATAAATATTACAATGTAATAAAATAGATAGCTTGTTTTAGAAATCATGATGTCTATAAAAATTAAAAAATATAGTTTGGGAAGAGATATGTTGAACCACCCTATTTATTTAAAATAAGATATCGTTTTAATAATGTAAATACCTTATATATCATTATCAACACACAAAAACAAATATAAAAAAGATAGTAAAATATTTATATGAAATAAAAATATATATTTATGATTGTTAAAATGATTCAACTGAATAAGAAAGAATTAATAGGGGAAAAAATTTATGAAATATATCTGTAAGGATTATAAACGAAACTTCTAATATTAATTAAATTATTTTAGAAAAATAATTTTATTCATAAAAATGTATTTTTCTAAAAAAAATTATATGTGGTTTGAATATATAATTTAATAATTATATAACTAGTGGAATAAAATAATTTTTTTGAAATGAATATTAGGATAACATATATTTAGCTATAAAATTACAAGAAATTAAATTATAAAAGTTGTTATTTTAAAATTTCATCATCATATATAATCATTTTTTATGTTATTACATAGTCATTTAAATGTAATATATAGAAATTTTATAATTTTATTATAATAAAGTGGAAATTATTTTTGTAATAATCTTATTAATTTTTTAATAATGTGATTTTAGGTATTTCTGTAACAAATTATTTTTTTTTGACGTGATATATACCATTTTTAACAAATCCTTGAATTAATTATGTTATAATTATTTAAGAATATATAATAAATCATAGAGACATATAGTGACAAGAAAAAATATTTTAATAAGTAACAATTTATTGATTAATATATTATTTTAATGCTACAAGTCTACATTATATTTCTTAGATCATAAGTTTATTTTTATATAAAATTGTTATTAATTTGTAAAAAAATATCATTTAAATTTAAATTGAATTAAAATATAAATTGAATTAAATATAATATATTTAAAATATTGAATCACTGGTTACAGAATATGAAATAATGACCATTTTATTTTTAGTCCTAATGTTACGTTATATTATATAAAAACTATCTAATAGGCTACAATCCAAAATGGTGAATGTAATCATTTTGGATTAAATAACAAGATACATTTATAAACAATGATTGGGAGTGTGTGGATAAAGAGCCTCTCCACCTTATCTCTTCCCAATTCGTTATATCTCAATTATGGAGCCACATTTTTTGAGATTGAATTCCCATTTTTAAAATGTGCTGGGTATTTTATAAAGTACCTTCTATTTTCACATATAAAATGTGATATACTCTTCTTACACCCCTTTTCATTAATAGACATCATTTAGACCACACTATAGCTAATAAACATTATAACATTCCTATATACGCTCATGATTTTTTATTCTAAAAATACCATCCATAATGGCCAGACTTCCATTTCAATGGAGATAACTCAATAATTGTGTTACAACATTTAATATACCCATTTCCGAGTTCTATTACTCTATATTAAATTATTAATCACAAAACTCTATCAAAACATCAAAAATTATATCATATGTATAATTATTATACTTATATATTATAGCTATGATGGTAAAAGCATTTACTATCATTATGCTTCCCATTATAGAACTAATAATGTGAATAGTTATTATTAATCATAAAACACTCTCAAAACATCAAAAATTATGTCATATATATAATTATTATACTAATATATTATAGTAATGATGGTAAAAGTATTTATTATCATTCTGCTTGACATTAAAGAACTAAAAATGTCAACAGTTAATATGTAAAGAACAACAATTTCACAAATAATGTGTTCACTTTCCCTCATAGTCAATATTTTATAGTTCCAAAAGGGATGTTAATATTTAATCACTGTATTTATAAATTATTTAATATATTGATATTTAAAATATCATTTCTCCTTTATACTATTCTAAGAAAATGAAATCATCAGCCGTTTATATGTGTGTACTAGTCCCTCCATGGTATGTTGAATTCTGTTAACCATTTAATCCTTTAATGTATGGTTATTTTAATTGTTTTAATGGATATTTATTATTCTTGAATGAATATTATTTTTTCTTACAATTTTTTTCTAATATATTAATTATATGAAAAATATCGATGCATTATAGAATTGACTATTATAATCAATCGAATTAATTGAAAAATGAACTCATATTATGTGTAATGAATTTATATAATTATTTTTTTATTATAAATTAGCTGAAATAAAATATATCAGAAAAAATAAATATTTAATACCATAAATATGATTATATTACATTATTTTTACTATCAAATTACCTCATTATCACCCATTAACAATGGTATGCTCATGTTTTGGTCGGTTTTACCACTTAATTGAAAATGGAAATCTTCGATGACCATTAAAACACAGTAACTATTATAAAATTATATATATATATGTAAATAATTTTTTCCATGATTTAAAATTAAAATGTTAACATTATAATCATTATTTTTGAAAAAACAGTTGACTCCATATTTCTCAATGAAACATGATTTTAACCAAATTCAACTACATTGGTCATCATTAGTACTCTCTTGGAAGGAAATTATATATTTAAAAAATTTATTTCAATATTTATTCAAAATAATATAAATCAACTAAGAATAATGACTTTGGGAAGAAGAGTAATATCCATATATCTCGTATGAAATAATTACAAATTATAAAAACATTATAATATATTTTTTTATTAAATGATTATAAATATGGATTATATATGGTTATTGTTATGAAAAATGATATATGGTATGTATTTAATCAGTACTGTTTAAATATATTACATATTTGGGGAATGTTGAGAACCAATTAGGATAAGTGTAATGTTTTTCATATCAAATTCATCTCTGAATGACATTTTGGTCACATGAACCTAATTAAATTTATGTGGTTTATATACTTAAAAATGGAGATACATTTTCATGAAATAAATTTATTCTTTAAAATTAAAATTCATTTTAATTCACTATATTTATATAGATTTTTATCCCACTTATGACTTGTAGGTTATATATAATTGTTAATAACTATATGAAACATGGATGATATTTTTTCGAACTAAATCACTTTTTAAGGGTTTACCCTCATCCTAATTTACATATATTATCATTATTTTTTTGTATAATAAATTTCACTTACACTTAGAAACATTCATACAGTTTTCATTGATAAAAACCCTTAATAGTATTTAATGGAATATGGACACTATAATTTGTATTCCATGAGTTTCATGTCTTATCATAATGTTTTTATTCTATTACAGGGTATTTACTCTATTATATTTCATCATAAGTTGTTCTATATTTTTCTCTATGAAAAAGATAATTTTTTAAATCATATAATTTTTTGTAACTTTTTTTATATAGTTGGTTCTCAACAATGGTATTTCTCAAACTTTTAATAATTCATTTATCCATTCAGTCATATATGTTTTGTATTCATATAAACATTTATTCCAAATAAATGATATATCATTTCAAGGACATAGTATTGATTATTATTCTTATATGTTTGGATTGTCATTGAGGTTTCACATCATGTTTTAAAAAAAGACTATTCGATGTCACCTATAACATTGTATTTTATGATATGTATAAAATGTCATCCAAATATATTTAATTTTTCAAATTCTATTTTACATTTCATTAAAATAAGGATATAACTTCATGAAATATATTTTCATTATGGTCATACAACTTATTTATATATATTATTTTGGGTTACTAAACTGATGGAACCAATCAATCCAATTTTTATCACTTTATTGGTTAAAAAATCAATGAATTCTTGGAATAATTATTTTTCATAAATGAAAAAATACTTATATTATAAATTTTTTAATTATTGTTGTGTTATGTTATAAAAACAATACTTCATTCACTAGATATAATACAATCATTTTAATCGAATATTTATTTACCAATATATTTAGTCATTATGGTATGAATATCATTGTTTATGTAATTCAAATTAGAGGATTGTCCCATATAATGAATTTATAATTATTTGTTCGGTTTGTATAGAAATTATTAATTATTATTGAATAATAAATAATATTTATTACAAATAAAAAATATTTATAAATAACTGGGGACATATTAACTTTTTATAATACTTTTAACTCTATATATAATACAATTTCAAAATTTGATTTATATGTATTATTGTATATCGAATTTGTTAGAAATAATGATGTTTTATGTAAGGAGTTACATTACATTTCCCCTTGATGCAACATCCAATATCAATGGGAAAACGTTTTTGGGTTTGGTGTATAATTATTCCCATATAAGTCCATTTACATTGTACAAAAAATAAATTTATTTTCTGGATGTTAGATATTATGAAATAAAAAAAAAGTCAATAATTATTGTCATCGACATTTAATTTATTATAATAAATATAAATCATATTAAATTTAATTGATTTTCCAAAAATTATAATTATTTAATATCTTTATTTTATTTATTCCATTATTATGCCTTTTAATCATCTGTTAGAAGTATCACATTCCAAGCATTTGAGCTCATTTTAATGAATCATTATTTTCATTAAAAGATATTAAATGTTATTTAAAAAATATTCCAACCATTATAACAACACATGGTTGAGGATCATATTGGTATATTTACTTCAAAATCATTGAAACAAAAAAAAGTGGTTCATAAAATATATATATGGTCTCCCATTGATTTCATTATATTTTGCACTATTTATGAAATATCTTACATAATGACATTATTGATATCCAGGGGAAATGAATCTTTAGAAAAGTGTGAGTTTTGATTTTCCCTTTGGGTAATCAAGAGAGATATCAATTAATGATTACATAAAAATATTAGATAAGCATAAGAATATGAGATCTTTAAATAACATTCATTTATGATTCTCAATCTGATAATGATCATAATGACATATTAATTAATAATACATTTAAATTTAAACAGGAATGATTCATACTAAGGGGAATTAATCTTATATGAATAATAAACCATAATTTTATTTCACATATTATTTTTTCATCAACATAAGTATTCAAATCAATTCATATTCCAAGGATAAATTCTTAGACCATCTAATTATGAAATCAATATATATTTACGAAAATGAATCAGGAAACAAAGAATCGATTCTATAAAATGATGTGGCACATTGAAAGGTTTCCCATAATGGTCACACACATTAACTTGTAAACCATAATAGATCAAGCACATTTACATTTTTTTCCAATAATGGGTCAGTTACATTAAATTGTTTCCTTTAACATTATCAAAAGATATAAATCATTACACATTCATTTGAGGTAGATATAGGTACCACTATTCCTATAAAGAAATAGAAATTTATTTGTGCCATAAAATCATAATTAATTCATAATATCAAGAAAATATAAAAAGAAATGGGGTTAATGAACATTTCATCATACATTAGTCATAGAAAAAAACAAGATTCATAAAAATCACACCATAATAAACATAAAAAATTCATATAAAGAATAAGGATGGTATCCTTAGTTCATATAACCGACAAATAATATTTAATATTAAACAATTTTATATTATATTGAATTATTATGTCAAATAATTATTGGAAAAAATAACATCCCCATTTTGATATCATTTTTTATTTTGAAACCCATGCACTTATAAATGAAGAATTTTTATTTCAAAAGAACTATGTAATATTTTAAACAAAGATTAAAATAATTATGGATTCATAATAGTTGGTATATCAAATAATTCAATATAATTTAAAAAACATTCCATCCATATGTTTTTATTAATATTCATGAATACCCACATTTTGAAAAAGAGAGGATGATTCATAAAAATTATAAAATATTAAATATTGGTAAAAATTATTTTAAAAAATTTTAGGAGAAAAAAATTATTTTTTAATTTTTTTAGAACATAGATATAAATGATAAATGTTTTATAGTAGATACAGTTTACAAAAATAATCCCAAATAATGTTGAGATTTTAAAATAAACTATTACTTGAAGTCATCCATTAACTTATTCAATTTTAAAACTAATGTATAATAATTTTGGATTTATTATACATAAATTGAAAAAAAATTATAACTATAATACCTTTTATTATTTACTTATGAAATATTATTTATAGTTTATTAACAATTTTTTATTAAAATAAACTATGGGTGATATCTACATCATTTTCAAAGCATCTCTTTTTGGATGTCCCGGTCCTTATACATTGGTCATAGTCCCATAATATCCACTATGTTAATTATTGAATTAATAACATATTTATTTTTTATATACATACTTAGAAACATTTGTAAAAATTGGATATTAAAAAATAAACTACACCATTCATCATGATGGTAGGGTGTACATGCTCACGAATTCCATTTCCATTTTGAACATATGGAATAAAATAATGGTAACTCATAAATAAATTTACAAAAATTAGATTAAGATCTTATATATCTCATGTATTAATAAAATATATAACTATTTAAATCCGTATAAATTTTTTTATGAAACATATCACCTCGTATCATGGAGATGGTCATCCATACATATGCATGAGTGTTGTTTACGTTTCACAAAAGAATGGATGATAAAAATATACACATGATAAAATAATTAATGAAGCAATATAGTTTAAGAAATATCATATAAATATATATAATAAAAAATCATACTACCCTTCCATAATGGATGGTGATTAGAAATTAATTGCATCACATTGTGGAGATGATAATTCGTATGTACGAAAAAGTAATACTTCTACTTTTAGTGAATGACAATGATGATGTATAATTTCCATTTCAAAATCATAAAATATTTTATAACAATAATTATACAAAACATACTATTTTATTTCAAATATCACATATTTAGTTTAGGATAATAAGAGTATAGAATAAAACTAATCAGTTTGATCGAAAATGTCATCCTTAAAACTACTCCTTTATATTTATTTTGAAGGGATCTATTGGTTTTTTCATGACGAAAAAAACTCTATTTTTTGTTTTGGGAAGTTTATAAGAATTTTTTTTCCATTATTGATGATTTATAAGGAAAGTTTTAGTAAATAATCATTGGAGGGAGGTTCCATTGTGTAATTTAATTGAGGGTAACTTCTCAAATTTCTATAACAATAATAAAATATAAAAAAATGTTCTAGAGAAAAATACATCCAAATGGACATAAATTCAATCATAACGTTGGATGTGGTTGAAATGTAATAAAAAAATAAAATTTAGATATTTATGGGAAATTAATAACATTATAATTTTATTAATTTCTATAATAAATTATTTTAACATTACCAATTGTAACATAATTTTTACTCTTAAAAAGATTCTAATTAGAAATATAAGGTAACAATCGACTCATAAATATATAATTGATTTTATTTTTTAACATATATTATTAGATTTATCCTTATTTAATATTTTTATGATTAATATATTATGTAATAAAATATTATTTTCATAAAACATCATTATTGTATATTTTGACACTATTCATTTACTTAACATTAATAACATCCATAATAATCATAGATTTTGAAAAAATTATTTTAAAAGGAATCCATATTTTTATTTAAATATATTATGATATTGGATCACAGAAATTATCTCAAATTCTAATATATGAAATATTTTTATTATTAATTTTTTTTCAAATATTTCCATTAATTAAATAGTTAATCATTAGTGTTGTGTTTGTATTTATGGTAATTATTTATTTAATAAATACTAAAACTAATCACCAGCATGAATATCAGACATTAGGTAAAAATTTATTGTTATTCATTCATAAAAAACATTTTCCTTATTTGTACACATAAATGATATTTAAAACCAAGAGAGTGACATTTTCACATATTTATTAGTTTATATATTATATTGGACATTGTCATGGAAAACTATCCATTAATTAACAAACTTTAGTAACAAAATTTATAATGGGTTGAATAAAACCATTTATTTTTTATTTTGATTGAATATTATGTCCTTATCACATTTTTACAACCTTTTAAACCTGATTTACCATGTATAGAGGTGATAAAATTATCACAGTTTCTATTCCTGTTGAACAAAAACAAACAGGGGTTTTTTTACCGAATTTATCATCATGATTATAAATATATGTTTAATTTTATAAATTCTTAAACATATAAATGGGAAAATTAATTGAAATATAAGTTAATATAATGTGATGAAATCTGATTTTTAAGTAAAATACATGTTGAAGCACAAAACCTGATTTATTCTTATTATTTACCTAAAAAATAATTGTCAGCACTATAAAACATTTTATCATATAAGAAAAAAATATAAAAATTTCATTATAATGAGTCTCAAAATTTTTAAATGAATAACATATTCATTAAAAGTTTACCCTAGTGTTTAAATAACATAAATATTATTTAAAAATAACTTTTTGATAATTATAATCATTTAATAAAAAATTAATTTTTTTATAGAATTAATGACCAAATATTTTTCATATTATTATTATTAATATTAGTACAAAATATTTTAATTTATATGATTAAATTGATATATTATAATTTAATAATGTTATGACTTTCATTTAATGTCATTATTATGTGTATGAAGATCTATCGATGAAATGAAATTATTTTAAAACCAGGATTTCATAATAATGTAATAGTGTTACATAATAAAAATAAAAATTAATATTAGAATTTAAATTAATCACTCATATACCAAATTATGAGGAAATATCTACCTTATCACATCATCATGTTCCTATAGAGCATTATTAGAATGGTAGTTTCACCACAGTAATTTATGTCAGCAAGTGGTCTTGTTTCATAAACAATTCTATATATGATATAAAATAACTACATGTTATTCTTCATAAGAATGATATCTATCAAGTGGAATATACATATAATTTATAACATTTTAATGATATTTTATATTCTTACATATGACTGATACAAGGAACACATCATGAACTTTTGAGTGATTTAGTGGAAGCACTAATCGTTAATCCACAAAAAAGATATGATCCACAATTTTAAGAAGAATGATATACCTATGGAATATATATATCTTTATTCCAAGCCTCATGAGTCACATATCATGATATATTGATAGAAATACCTTTTCCTCAATATTAAACATCATATGCTTATGATTATTTTCCTCATAAACATGTTACTGAATCTATGTTGTTTTTATGTCCTGATGAATGGATATACCCTTATATTTTATTTCCTTAGTTATCTGAGTTCCAAAATGGATTTATTATACAACTTTAGTTAAGAATGTTTCTGTTATAAACTTGATACTATAGATATCTTCATAATAATCCATCTGAATAATATAATGTATCATGTTTCTATATAAAAATTCAATAAATTAAATTTACAGATAATAAACAATTTTATTGAGAAATTAATCAACACATATTCTACATTTTTAATTTTCACCTCATATTGATCATATATTAGAGGATGAAATTTGTTCGGAAATATATCTCTGTAACTAGAGATGGGTGAATAAATCAACGAAACAACGAGTGAAATCGTGGATCATGATCTAAAAAAATGAAACATTTTAGTCTAATAAATTATGCCAATTTCTTAATATATATTCTCGAAATGAGATGAAGAGTAAAATCTTCATTGTTAGAATTAATGAGTGCAATATTATAATGTAGATCAATAAAAAAAATTATAACTTTATGGAATATTTATTTTTTATGGTCTTAGACATAAAAATACATGGAGATATTTTTCTATTTCCTTTCATAAATGGTTAATTGTTATAAAGTAACCTTATAAATACAACTCCCAAAATTAAATTTTTTTAAAACAAATCAAGAAAAATACTCTATAATATCTCACATCATAAAATGCCACTACATACACACAATAATTTCATTACGAATAATTAAAATTTCATGATTAATATTCATTGATGAATTATGAGCCCGATCAAATAGATCATTTTTCAAATAGGTAAGGGTGAGACACATACATGGGTAATGAATATTTTTTCCAACACAATTAATAATTCACTTAGGAATATTTCTTATCTTTTTTGTCATATCTAAATCATATTTATGTTCCACCTTAATCATTACATTAAAATATGGTTGAATATTTATTTGATCTACATATTATTTCACCCCAGATAATGTTTTGTACATCAATACAGTTGAAAATACAAAAATATGGTATTTTTTAATCCTTATTAGAGATAATAAATCATGATTATTTGGGATAAAAGCATATACCACTATTTTTTTCATAGGGTAATAATTTAATTGTTATTCATAATCATTAATCAACTCTGAAAATATTATTTAGATTATGTTTAACATTTTTTTGTGAAAGTATACATTAAACATTTTGGATCTGTAAATACATCACACCTCCCCCTATAAAGATAATTCCTCTCTATATTAAATGAAAAAATAACCATGATTAAATAAAAACCATGAGTTTGGTAATTCTTCTAAGTGGAAATTAATTTTACCTAGACATAATCTATCTCCGTATCATTTCCCATGAGAACACATCCAATACTATTTTTTGAAGAATCATTAGATATCACAAACCATCATCTATAATAGTGTAGTGTGGGCATAAGTTCAATGATTTTCCTTCACATTAGCCAGATGAAATTATCTTTACATTCCTCCATCTAAATGAATAGAAATCATTTTTAGTGAAAAATTGTTATTGAATTACATTATCCTGATATATATATATTAAAACTGGATAATATACATCCAACCCTAGAAAAATATGGATTTTAGTTACCATGGGTGGTGTAGGAAAAATATTAATAAAATATTTCTATGAAAGATCGAATTATATACCCTCAATTGAGATTGTATGACCCAAATAATTATACTTTCTAATGACAAAATTCATACATGAAAAATATTACATTAAGAAACTCCTTCCTCGGATTTTAAAGAATAATTTTCAAGTGTTCTTTATATGTTTCTTAAATTTTGAATAAATTTGAATATCAACTATAAATACTACTATAAACTGATCAATATAGTCCATAAATACTCTATTAGTCATTTTAATTATGGTATCATGAAAATTTGAAATACTAAATTTGATCTTTATAATTTCATGATTTTCTTACCATGTATGGAATTATATCTTTGGGATATCATCGTTCTTAACTATCAATTAAAAATATATAGATTGATAATAAATCATTGAATAATATTGACTTCCAAATATTAGATCAAGTCATACATCAATACATATTAGAGGATACATGATATTAATAGTGATCGTGTCGTGTTATTGTTAATAAATATAGAGTCTCGTTAATCCATATTTGTTATTAAAAATATAATAGGATCACCCCAAGGTGATAAACAAGGGAATATGAATACCTTGTCATGGTTTTACTGGATATTCATATTCCTTTCCTAAAATTTAATTTGGGAAATTATATAAAGAATATTTGAAAAAGGACTATCAATAGGTATGTGTTCTCTGGAAAAACTAGTTTCAGTATTTAGAGAGTGTCCAAAAAATTCCACATGAATAAAAAAACTAAAATACAAATGGGGTATCGTCTACCTGAATGGCCCGAAGGACTTCATTTTTATTTATTTTTGATATCCTTCCTTTAAATTATGAAACATAATTTACATAAAGTCTTAATCACAAAAAATATTATATATAAAATTTTAAACCTAGTTAATTCATGTTCATTATCAAAATTTTATTATTTTCTCCTATTATTATACATATCATAATTATCTGTCATCCAATATTCCAAATCATAACAAAACCCATCCTCTAACACTGACTATAAAAATGAGGACTGTCAAACATATATATTTCATATTCTATTATAAATATTCATTAAATTACAAAAAAAAACACATCTATTTATTGTAATTGTATTGTAAAGATTGAGACATAGAACCTAAAATAAATGGTTTATAAAATATCTACATCATCTCTCACTTATATCACCCCAATTAGTACACACTTTGAAATATCAAACATATTTCCTTTCATCATATATTAACTAACATAAGTATATGAAAAGGTTTAGATCATATTACTGGTAATGGTAATCACAGGAGATGTCAAATTATGGTCATATAAAATCATAAGAGAATAATAATGAAATGAGATCTTCATCATAACATTCCATGCTAATTCGGAATCTAAAAAATGTCTCATTCATTATTATATCCTTAAGCATTAATATATTAAAATACCTGAATCACAATAATTTAAATATATCATAACTCTGTAATGAACCATTTGTTAATTTGAACAAATGAGTGTGGATTAATCATAGCTGTATAAAACATTTTAGAGGACATTATTTAATAATAATAACATTAGATCTATAATGAACACCATTTTAACATAACATAACACAAACATAATCATTTTCTGCATAATAAATGATGAATATTTTAATGAATCACATAATGTATCTTTCACATTGACTTGTTTCCATTAATAAATTAAGAGAAATTATTTTTCCCTATAATGGATCAAGAAAATGGACTTTTTCCCCTTCATTATCAATTGACATATAATTCATTACCCAACACATTGCTGTGAGATTTTGGTACCACCGATAGTATAGTGATTTCTACACATATATATTCTCCAGTATCATAAAGCCCTTTTTATACCATAACCCATAAAAATAAATTAATGTCAGAAAAATTTCATCATAATTTTTGTAATGGAAATGAAATGGAATTCATAAAGATCATGACATGATAATAATAGATAATTAAAAGGAAGAATAATTTTGGTAACCTTTAATGATATTATCATTAACATATAAGTAACATAAAATAATTTTATCTTAAATGGAAAATAATTTTTGAGATACACGTTAAACAATTCTTATTGAAAATACCATTTCTAATTTGAAAACAATTTATTAATTCATGAAATTATAAAAAAAATCAATATTATTTGAAAACATCATTGTAAGAATGCAAAATAATGTTGATGTATTTATGCATCCATTATGAAGAGAAAATCCACTCATGTTTTATATGTTTAAAAATCATTACATCCATATTTTTTTGGAGAAGTCAAAAATGACATCATTTATAATATTAAAAAATAATTCTATTCAACCGATTTTATAAGAAGTAAAATATGTGTAAAAATTATTTGAATTTTTTTTATAGAATTTTTAAAAAACCTATTCTTTCACTTATAATCAATGGATGTGATAGATTAATATTACCAATATAAAACTTAAATATAATCAATCTAGAATAATTATATCATCATGAAATAAATCCATACCTCAAGTCTTACCTTTTATTTTTCAAATTAAATCACATGGTATAATAAATATGATTTTATTATAAATTTATTACACATATATATAGTTATCATACCATATATTATTTATATATAACATCTTATCAACTATTTATTAATAACATTTTATTAGTTTTATTGTTCAGGGTGATAAATACCTCGTTTTCCATGCATGTTTTAGTTTGGGAAGACCATAATGTATAAATTTATTATGGTTCCATTATTTATAGAAATTTAATCATGGTATAAGAATAATAAATATTTATTATAAACAAAATTATAATAATAAATAAAATTTAGATATAGAAAATTGATTTACATCTTTTATGGGGTCATCAGATCATATGTAAAATTGAACATTGTTTCAATTTTTCAACAGATCGAATTAAAGAATATTATAAAATAATACATTGTTATAAATTTATGATATAATATATATAATTTAATTATTCAAATTATTCATTATTACTATCTATGTGAATTATAAATGAAAAAATAATCACAATGCATTGTCTAGGGTTGTTCATACTTACACATGAGTGACGCTGTTGTTTCCAAAACGACTGAATGATAATAAAGTAGATATGATATTATCATTAGTAATGTGTAATGATGTTATAAATTCTATATATAAACACTAAACCCATCATAATACCCATAAATAAAATATTGTTATGAGAAATGAATTTTTTCTCTTTGTGGAGATGGTAAGGGATATGTTTGTATGAGGGATAATTTCGCTTTATATTTAATTAGATATAGGGTATATATTAGTTTTTTAAAAATCATAATAAAATTTATAATATAGAGGATAAAATATTTTTTTATGATACATATCATAGATTTAAAAGAGGTAATAAAGAGTACAAATAGAAAGTCATCAGTTTGACATATTACCTCTCTCAGAAATAACTCGTTTTGATATCCTCTAAAGGGATCTAGGGTTAGTCTTTGTGGAAGATGAGAAACTCATGAAAGTGTATATGGAAGTGGAGAATAGTATTTTTAATTTTATTTTTTGAGTTAAAATTCTTCATTTATTGATATAAAGTGATGTTGGACGTTTCTGTTTATAATTGATCTCTATTGCAATATCGAAATTTTTGAAAAGACAATAAAATATAATATTACTATTTAAATCCAAAGACATCATAATGTTGCTAAATTTTAATCTAAGGTAGTATATAACTATAATATTATATCCATATAATATTTTGGGATGTTTATGTTCAATTTTAAACCATATAAACTAGTTCAACCCATTATTTAACAAATTTTAAAATTTACCCTAACAATAATGATTTCACTCTTATAATCTTATAATTATATATATTAGTTTACTATTTACTATAATGAATAGGGGAGTATATTTTAAAACATATATTTTTTTCATTTTCATTAATTTTTTTTATTGTTTGTACATATTTTAATGAAATATATATATTTTTCATATAAGGCCATTAGTGGAATTTTTTACAATATTCATTAAATTGAATTTAATAACATCTATAAAACAATTATAATTAAAACAAATTATGATAAAACATCTAAAAAATTTAATGTTAATCTATAAAATTCATGTATGACATTAATTATCTCATATTATAATACTGTTAACATATTTAATAACAATTATTTGATTGTGTCGATTAATTAAATAATTACCACATCTTTATTTTCAATGTATTATAGGTATTTTTTAATCCATAAAAATATCAAATGAAATAACAAATTGAATTTAATTTCACGAGGAACATTATTTATATTATTATCCATTCATAACTCATATTATTCATTATTTGAACATATAATATTTATTAAAAACTAAGGGTGTGACATTTTTACACATCCTTTAGTTTAAATATCCAATTGTTTATTATTATTGAAAAGTGTCAAATAAATTATTCAATTTAGTATAAATATGAAAGGTAGAATACGATTTTTCAATTAAGAATTATACTGAAAAGTAATGGGATTATATCAAAATATAAATCATAATTATCCCAATTTACCCAATATCATGGTGATATGTTTTACCATGACTACTATTCATATTAGCCAAAAAAAAACAGAATAATAAAATATATATTTATAGTAAAAAATAAATTTTATGCATAATAATTGTTTTATTCCAATTCAATATATAGAAAAATATTTGTCAAATAATTAAAACAAATTTTCTTATAAAAAAAATACATTACATTAATTTAATTAAATATTAGATTTAACAAGATAATAATTTCATTGAACATAAAAAACCATGATTTCAAAAAAACTACTATATTTTAAAATAAATATTATTTTAAATTATTTTAATTTGATAAATAAATAACAAATAATATATTTTTTATAATATATATTTTTATAATTTTTTTGTGAATATTCATACGTACCAAGAAAAATCATATATGATAATGAAAAATATGATTTTTTTAATGTCACATGGTTCATTTAAACTCAATGTTTCATATAATACATTTTTTCTTAAAAATAAAATTAATTAAAGTGAAATATTTCAGAAAAATATTCAGGTGTTACACCATCATGTATTATTTTTTACCTTTCGAAAGTCATGTTTAAAATGATTACACATGATATTTAAAGAATCATAACATGAGTGGAAGTATTTTTTGTGAAATTATGAATATTTCAGTTAGATTATTTATTTTCTATTTAATGATTTCATTTATTAGTAAATAAATATTCAATGGTCTTTTAATATAAAAACATACAATTATCAATGATATGAAAGATGTGAAATAATCATTAATGATTTATTAATTATAGATGGTCTTATAAGGACTATTACATGTGTTATCAATGTGTGTATGTAATGAATACAATTATAAAACTATACCAGATAGTGTTAGTTCAAGGACTTACAAATTTTCAGAGATACCTCAACCACTAATTTGTAATATTATTTTAAATAAATATTTTATGTAAATTACTCATAGAAATATCACATTTATTATTTTTGTTTTGACGATGGTAACTATTTTATACAATTGTAGTTTACTTTTAGTCCCTAAAAATAAAATTTTCAACTTTACATAAATTCTACCAAATGATTATGAATAATAAATATATTCTTCCAAAAAAATATGCATTTATAATAACAATTTATTTTCTTTTTATAACATTTAATGCGTAAAATCATTTTTTTGGAAAAGATTATTTTTATGCTTAAAGATTTTATATATAATAAATTTATTACATTAAATAAAATTAATTTTAAAAATATTATTTTAAGAAACCATATATGTTCATGTGGACTTTAATGTATTCTATAAGCTAAATTTACCTACATAATATCTCATTAAAAAAGACTCTAAATAGCTGTTAAATAGTAAAATAAATTCATATGTCTTTTAAAATATGATTTATAAATTCATAGTTTTATTTATAAATTAATATATTTAATCACTAATTTATATTTTATCATGAAAAATGATTTTTTTGGATTTCACGTTAGAGTTATTGTTAGATATAGTAAAAAATACAACGATTTTTTACAAAACAATGAATTCATGACTATTTATCTAAAAATAAATTATTTTATAAAAATACAATGAAAATTTCATTGTGTAATATTAATACAATAAATTCAAAAATATATTTAATTATTTAAAAAATTCATCATTTATTAAATTTGGATTCAAAATATAAGTTAAAATTCAACTTATTGAAAATATTTTTTTTACATTATATATATTTTATATTATTTCTTATCAATATCTAATTTATAAAATGTTAATTTTTTAGTTCATATTTTGAAAATTCATATACTATAATAGTAATAACTATTAATTGTTGATTTAATTTTTTAACACTTCATGTAGTTATTATAATTATAATAATTACATCATATAAATTTTTTATCTTTTTAAAATTTGAAACATTAATTGATTATTATCTGTTTAATTAATATTGGTTTTATTCATATTTAAATTTTTTTATTAATTTTATTTAATATTTCCTGGAATTTTTTAATATTATGTTTTATGTACAAAGATATATTGAACAAATTATTATTTTTTTAGAAAATATTTTTCAAGATTATAGATAGTAACATTCTCATATCATAAAAAAGGAATCTTGAATTTTTTTTGATCATTCAATATAGGAATTATCAAAGAGATCCATTACAACACTAGATATATCAACTATTGGGGCATCCACATATATATATCCCCAATAATAATAGGAAACTATTTTTCCTAAATATTCTTCATTAGAAGTTCATAGGGACATAACATTCCTTGATTCATATTCCTTGTAGCATCCTACCCTGGGTGCCACAGAAATGAACCATGAGATAGTCACCAAATGACCTCTAGTTCATCACCCTGAATCCGAGTGGCTTATAAAAAGAAATGATGGCCTATAGTGTGTCTCAAGGGATACTATTTCTTCATGAGTATGAGTATTCATATAAGTAAATAATAGATAATAATTTTTTGAACCAAAAGAATTGTTATACAATATTGGAAGAAAAAAATAGCCCATGAAATATAATAAAATAACATGAATAAAAAGATTAAAAATAATAGATTGAAATGACAATCATGTTGTAATATGTGAATAAAAAGATGGATGTTTAAGGGGATATGGGTATATTAATATATTTTGTTCTATTCAAAACTATGAAAATGCGAAAAATAATACACACCATCTCTACGATAGGATTAGTACTTTTCTCCATTCAATATCTTAAGCACCAAGTAAATCAAGCATCAGAAGTAGGCCTATTCCATTTAAATATAAATGTGATAATAAAATGTAATCTGATATGAAATGGTTCTTGACCAAGGTGTGAGGTATAACTATTATTAGGACGGAACCCACAATATATAGGTTGTCCCATTTGGTGATGTAAGCATATGGGTAACATTCTATGTATAGAAAATACATATTTGTAAATAAATAAAATAATACCATCATGGTCTATGTACCTAAACAGACAGTAATCCCATACCATCTCCTTTAGCCATATATTGGTGTATTTAAAGGATTAATTTTTCAATGAATAATATGTATACATGGACAATATAAACATGGAATCCCATGTTAGAACCCCCTTAATATTGTACATTGGATTGCTGTATCATTTTATGTGTTACTAAAAAAGTGAAGTCATAATAATATTAAAAACAAAAGAAGAATTAAATATTGAATGTGTAAGAAAACAATCAATCAATTCCAAAGGTGGAGCTTAATCCCATCGAATGGAATCTATGAAAAATCTCATGTGTCCATATAGAATATGCAATATAAAAAATTTAATTGATTCCATCAAAGGGAACCCATATGGAATCCCTTTTATCACTCAAGACATGTTGACTCTATGTCTATACCACGAATCTCACATAGGTTATGAGTTATTAACCAAGACATGGCATAACCATCTTTATAAGGAATATATCATTGGTTTCTCCCCCAGGAAACCATCATCACTCATGAGTATATGTAAATACACATAGTGAGCCCATACCTGGGAATCCATGGCATCACACCCAGCATGTCAAGTAGTAACCAACACCAAATGGTGAGTTTATAAATTGAATCCATAAATTTGGACCCATGTTCTTTATCAGCCCATAGCATGTGATCCATATTATAGCATGTCACCTTACAAGGAGATGAATATATATATAAATATATAATAGAATTTCTACATGTTTCAATCTCTATTCCAATGTATTAAATTGGTTACCAACATTAAAATTTCAACAAAAAACAACGGAACAAATTAGTTTCAAGGTACAATTAATTAAATATGTGAAATGAAGAGTCTTGTGGAATATGTAATAAATGATAGCATGTATACAATTACATGTCATTACATCCAATACATTATTCCCTGAAAACAAGATTACCAAATCATAAAATATAATTCAAGGCCAATAATTAGAGTTATAATAATTATGGACACGGACATACCATGTATCCAAGAACATGTCATCAATGACATTCCAAATGCTAAGAAAATTAGCTTGGACAAGCATGGAATTTCAATTTAGGACATTAACATATAAATGAAATTAACAAATAGAGACTATGGAATATGTCACTATGAAATTGAAATAATAATATATGAAACAAATGGAAAATTAAATAATGTAAGGATTTCAATATTTGAACAAGAAACTAAATGTAATGCATGTGAAATTCAATGTGATGTATTAAGCATAAGAATTGAAATATACATTTTGAGTTATAAAACCTTAGGATCACTCTCATTGACAAACATTTACCATAATTCAATTTATAATAAAGGGAACAGGAATTAAAACCCATCTCACATGTGGTAATAAATCAAATAGTTCATAGGCACAAAGGGGTAACCAAGGTTGGAAGACTCATAGGGATTTCCAATGATAATAGATCGCCACACAAATGTGTTTCTCTATAATGTATAGTTATATATTACATGTAAAATTATTACAATTAATTGAATAACAAGGCCACACTGGAAGGATCCAGTGAGAATAATTGAAGTGTGTCATTTAAAAAGTCATGAAATGAGTAGAAAATGAAGAGACACCCTACCATGACGTAGCAACACTCCACTTATCCAATAATAAAAATTGGTTCAATATAAAATTGGTGAAATCATTGGATTTATCAAATCCCTAAAAATAGTGAAAAATTTATTCAATCAAATTATCATTCTAGATAGATGAGAATATTATAAATTAAGAAGTATGGAAGGTAAATCATTTCGAGATGTGTTTGTGGATTCTGATGGTGAAGCTAATGGTGGATAAAGAGGGATAAATTTCAAAACCCCATGGAGGTGAGGAGGGGAGATCATATTCATGAACGATGAGGTGTTTTATGGAGGAAATGAGAGAATAAATAAAGAAAAGACTTCAAGCATTAATGAACAGAAAAGTGGTTAATCAAAACAAACTTTGCCCTGTGCATGGTTTGGAAGCATTTTTTGGCCACACAGTTAACCAAACATATTCCATACACTACTAAAAGGGGAACCTCACATGGTTGGGAAATATATTTGACAAACTGTGAGGAAAACATGAATTTTTGATCTATCCCAAACATCTAAAACCCACCAAGGTCATGTTATCTATGTCACAAAGTTGTAGAAAAACTATGTGGCCCAACCTGTATCCCCTTTTTTAGTTCTTCAGACATCAAAAAATCCTCAAAGACCACCCAGACTCCCTTAACCTCTACGGAATCATATGTTGAGATATTTTAATGACATAAACAAAATATAAAAACATCATATACCTTTCGATAATGATGGTACATGTCCACCTCCCCACATTATGACCATTAATGCAAGAGATTCCCTTCTAAGGGTAATATAATGTTATCTAAAAAAATATTTGGCCACTGTGAATGTACATTGGCCTCCCACTCTCATATCTAATCTCAATTATTTTAGTGCTACCGTATAACAATGACAAGAGAACAAACCTTCATTATAGAACCTTATTTCATGAATTATGATACTGATTATATTCTCCTCAATGTAAGCATCCACCTATAGCTCAATATCATCATGGTCAACCCAATGGGACATGTTTGGATGGTACATTTGAAGTTGATATATGTAAAAGACATCATTGATGGAATGGTACCTATGACTTAACATAAACTGATAGGCTACTGAACTAACTCCCTCCACAATCTCAAAAGGCTCAATATACCGAGATGTTAAGATTCCCTAGCTCCTAAAATTTTTGTTACGTAGTCTAGGTGGAACACACATAAATTCTATATGTCCCACCGCAAACTCTAGAGGTCTTCCGCGAAAATCAGTAGAAGAATTTTTCATGGACTGAGCTATAGATACATGATTCTAAATTAGTTTAAATTTCTATAAAGTCTACTAAATTAGATGAGGACCCAATAGAGATACCTCACCTACCCCATTCCACTATAGAATTTGAATGTAACAATCTACCAAAGCGTGCCATGTACAAATCTATATAGGTCATTTTATGAATGTTGTTAGTTTATGAAAAACTTATATAAGAATATTATTTTGTAAGAAACATCAAAATCCATGGATACCGACCCATGGAATATCCTCCAACACCTAAATCATCAACTCAGACAACCCATAGGTCTGACAGTGATATGGATCACTCGAGAGAACCAATGAACCCATTGCATTCTACAACCCTTCACAAAAAATAATGTGAATGGAGAATTGTGGTTTGAAATTATTCATTTTGGAACACCATGAAGTCAGACTATACTTCAAATAAAAATACAATCTAACTCATCAACACAGTATTTTATACAGATTATCACCAAGTGAGAAAATTTGGTCAGCCAATCAATTATCTACCATAAATTATCACCACCTCGAGGATATCACCGAAATAATTTCATAAAGTCCATGATGATTTCATTAAATTTACAAATAGGAATCGATAGAGGGTATATAATTCCTTCTGGATGATGGTGCTCTGCCTTCACCTAGTAATATGTGGAACACTAGGTGATGAAACTCGCTATCTGCTTCTCCATACCTGGACACTTGTAATGAAGACACATGTTTCCCTATATCTTAGAATTAATTGGATGATCTTCCCAAATAAATGTAAGATATTACATTATTATCACTTTCTACATATCAATATCTAACCAGTCACACCCTGGTAGAGTAGGGTCTCACTACCATCAATAACCAAACAAGGAGGTGGCGTCTCTCTAGTGATGCTCTCAATCAGAACTAGGCCCATAGAATCTACTAAAAAAATTCAAAATATTATCAAATATAGAGTATATCACTACCAGATCATATAATATTTGCTTCCCTTTCTATTCCTTACCCTCTAGTTGTAACTCAAAAAACTAAACCATCATCTTTCACTCACTTATGGCTTCCAAAATAGCTCATTTCTACTTTCATCAGTTCAAGGAATCTTCTACGACATTAGCCATTATGTTTTTATAAGAAAGCTCAATATCATATTATGGTAGGTATTCCACTAACCTAGAATACATCGGATTCAATTATTTCTATGTGAGGATAATTTTTATGCTTTTATGTTACGTGTAAAAAATGAACTTCTTACTGAAAAATGGTGTCTCAAAATTCGTAGGAATTTATCAAAAATAGCAAAATCATGGTCATACATAGTGTATTTATATTAATGAATCCTTATCTAGAAGGATATATATTCCATGGCTCATTCAACTTGCTTTAAAACAACACCCAATCTGATTCATGAAGCATCACAATAAAAAATATAACTTCTTCCTAGATCAGAAAAATCATAATTGGATTTGAAGTGAGTCTCCCTTTTAACTCATGAAAATCATTCTCATCGGCTTAACACTATAGAAAATAGAGACAATTCATAATCAAGGTAGTAAATTTCACAAACAAGAATAAGAAGACTAGAATAAACCACCTGTAATATCACGAAGCCCATGGAATATGTGTATTTCAAACACATTATTTAGTTGCTACCTAGAAACCATGGTCCTCAGCTTATGTAGGTTGTCTGAAACTCATGCCTAAGATAATATATGACCCATGAAGATAAATTTTCATATCAGAAAGTTTCATTTACTAATCCTCACATATATATAATTATCAATCAATGTACTCTGTATAAACTCATGGTGATTGGAATGGTTGTGTTTTGAGTGATAATACTCCATGATATTGTCTATGAATAATACCATGAATGAATCGAGATATTGGTGGAAAACCAGATTCGTCAAGTCCATAAATAATGGTGGAATTTTATTTAGACTAAATGGAATAACCAAATATAATTATAATTTGTACATTATTTTGAATTTTATAAATGGTATATCTGATGTCCTCAAATGAACATGATGATAACTGAAACACATATCGATCTTATAAAAAAATATTCTTCTCAAATATCATTGAAGAGGATGACAATATGAGGTACTGGATACCTGTTATCCAATATAAAGAAGCCCAGTTGATGATAATACACACTAAATCACATGCCACCTTACTCCTTTTTGGTGAAATGTTAGGTAAAACCCATAGTTATGTGTTGGGTGTGATAAAATCATTATCCTCAATGTCATCATGTTGTTTCTGGAGTTCTTGAAGCTCTATCACTTCCATATAATAAGGATGAATATACAATAGTACCACACATGGAAAATTATGTATGGAAAAATTATAATAACTCATTATAGGTAAGCTATATATATCATCATGGAATACATCCATGAACCATACCACAACAAGATGGAGCTCTTCCAAATGAATACCCTGATCCCTCATAAAGAAACTCACTAACTTACCAGTCACTATGCCCATCCCAGTACAATTTTTTCTAGCTCGATCTTCACAGATAACCCCTTATTCCTTTTTTAAATAATTACTAACCTTGAGTGATGTGAAGGAAACCAATTGATTGTAGAAATCCATATAGACATGATAAGTTACAAGTTATTACATATAAAGAGTGATGTCAAAGTCGACAATATCAAGGAAGATGAAACTCCAAACGAAATAAGAGATACCTATATCAAGGGGCACTCCTGACACTATTGTATATCCTCTATTTTGACTACTAAGGAAGTTTCATGATTCATGAAACTATATAAGTATTCGATTACAAGCCAAGATGTTCCACACACGTATCAGATTTGAAGTAGTGTGATACACCCATATGAGAAGGGGAATATACTACAGTTGAGGAAAGATGATTGGAATATCTAAATGAATAGGGACATATTGTTTTCTCTACTGAATTAGGTTTTAGTGCATTCATATAACATGAACCATGTCTCTAATATACTTCTTGACTAGGATTATGAGATCCACTCTATTGAAATTAAAGAACTAATACCTAACTACCTCATCTATGATCACCACTACCATAGCACGACCTGTCCATAGAATACCATCTCCCTGAATAATGTGAAGATACAAATCCTTTACATTATAGAGGTACTGGTATCGGTCCCCTACCACTATATTCTGGAGGAAAATAATGGAATAAGTGTTTAATATGACCCATCCTACCGTAATATTAGCATTCAATCAGATTCCTCGTGTAATGGGGATTCTAATGGCCTACCTTTCTATACTGGAATTATAATATTGAATAATTGTGTGTATCCTAGTTTGAACTACCCCCAAGTATACCTTTGAAATGTTGTTTTCTACTACCTGAGGAATTATCTTTCTAACATAGAACTAAAATGTCAAGGCTCACATTTACAGGTTCTTTAACATTTCACTTTATAATTTAGTTCTGGTTCACTATCAGGGAAATGGTTTTTAAATGGAATAAATTCACCAATGAGAGGAATACATGCCTAATATCTTCCTCAAAAGTCCCCACAGTCATCAATGCATCACATATCAGAGATGGAGAGAAACATTGAATCTCAGTGAAATGAGCAAAATATTGAACCGCTGTTACCATGACATATTGTAGATGCTTGAACACCCTTGACAAATCCATTGTATTATTATATAGTATGCAATAATCATATAAATATTTATATATAAGGCAATTAAAATCATATCTAGGTAATTATATAACTACGAAATGACATACCACTAATTCATGACAGTTTCATGAAACATGTAGGTAAAGAGCATGACCCTATGATCTGGAGGCATTACAAGATGGTAAAAGATGTATACCAGAACATAAAATGATGACTATGCCACATGAGTAATGGAATCCCAAAGAAGGTGGGAGTATGATGAGATGATATCTCGAGATAGCTCTTCTGTAGTAAGAGATGGCATATGATCACCCTAAATAGATTATATAAACCTTATAAATATATACCTAAACTAGGAATTGGTTGTTAATAGAAGATAGGTAAAAAGTCCCTTATAAGGTACTATAGGATGCATTATAAGGGGATTAGGTCCAACAACCTTCAAAGTGTGCACATCACCACTCTGTTGGCGTACAAATCGACAAAATCATGGAGGAATCACTCCATAATTTCCACATACGCACCCCATAGAATTATTTTATAACATGAATGGAAATCATGTAAATAGAGCGATAAAGAATACATATAAATGGAAATGCTCTGAGAATATAAAAAATAACATTCTACTCCATGATCCATTCTTAAATAAGATATAAATAGCTCATAAATATAACATAAAGGGTTTATAGACATAGCCTATAGCCCACTTCCATTGTAAAGTGAATTTCAAGTTCCAAATTTTCAACATATAATCTTAATTCTTCATTTTAAAAGTAGGTATGCCTCTTAAATACATTTGTTTAATTTAATTGATTTCTAAACAGTTGATTTTTTTGGATCACCTGCCCAATTTATCAGGTTCCATAAAACATCTAAATAGAAATTTGTCGTCCAATTTACTAGATTCGTAACTCACTATTTCCTGGTAAATTGGAACATTTCAATATATATATCAATCAATAACTATAAGACATTAAAATGACTCATAACATCAATATCATGCTAACAAGATACACATAATGATAGTTGATATGACATGGAAATATAGTTGAGAATTCATTTCATATAGTTCCTAATATGATGCATGATTTGATCTTCCCTCATATCATTGGGATAATGTACTATATACCATCATTCAAATATTATTAATATTAATAAAATCACAATACAAGTAATTCGATAAATGGATAATTCATATCAACAATAGATAGTACAATCAATAAAAAAATTCATAAGCCAAAAAATATGGTGTCCCCTATACATAGGTTAGCTACATCTAGGAATGTGGCAGATTCCTAATTCAATTTTCTTAATCTTATTTTTATTCCAATCTATAAATAAAAGGAAATTTTATACCACTTTGTATTATTTCTCCCCATGTGACACTGAATTGAACCATCAGTTTGTGGCTACATGACCTTAAGAAAATCTTCCTGAATGCCATAGTCTATCGACTGGTAGTGAGATTTGGGTGTGTATGTGTGGATATTATTCCATCATAATTCAGATTATTCATAGTTGAATCCAAAATATATAATAAATAGAAATATCCCAACAATAAGATAAATGATGATGAAAAAACAAATAAGCCATCTTATATGAAGAATTTTTTTTGGAAGATGAATGACAATAATATATACAAAAGATTATCACAATTTCATATTTCTAGTGAAAAATGAGGGTAGAGGGGAACATGTGTAAATTAATATACCACAGGATATAAAAAACAACAAAGATGAAAAAAATTTCTAAAAATCATTATGAGAAAAGGATATGTTCTCTTCCCACATGATCCATCCTATTAAGAAATAAAATCAAGAATCAGAAGAAAATCACATCCATTTTTCAATACCTATGATCATAATTTCTACTTGGGTACCAAATGGGACCTGATTAGGGTATGAGATACAAATATCAATAGGCCTCCACTAATATGGTCTAGGTCAGTCCATTTTGTGTAATAAAAAGTAGATCAGTTTACAAAGTATAATAAATATAGATATGTAAATAAATAAAACAATTCCCTCTTGGTTTAGGATATAAAATAAACAGTTGTCCCATGTTACCCGCTTCAAGAAAAGATGGATTTATAATAAATATTACATGTGCAAGCCATAATATGTAGTAAAGGTCTAATGATAACCAGGAAACCCAAGAGGGAAAACCCCCAAGCATGTTCTTTTTCTTGGGTCTAATTTTTGATGTCAATAATCAACTGAATTCAGAATAATAATAATAACAAGAGATTAATAACTTATGGAAAGTGTAAAAAACTATCAATCATTTACAGTGTTTTAGTTTCATCATATGTAAGGCCATATGGGAAAAATACAATTTGTCACTATAGAATATCCAATATAACCAATTTCATTGAGTAAGTCTAAGGAATCCCATTTGGTGTACCATATATTTCCCATGACATGGTGACACTATGTTCGTACTGATTATATCTCATAGGGGTATTAGTAACATCCATGTAATATAATATCCATATTTAAATTGAATATATCCATGGTTTCTCCTTTATGGAACAAGCTTTCATTAGTTAGTATATGTAAGTGTTCCAAGTGAGACTATACATGGAATGTTAAGGAATTTCTCTTGGTGGATCATGTAGTAACCAAACATAGAAGGAAATCCACCAATGGGATCCTTAAATTCAGAATCATGTACTCTCACATCCTATACAAAGTGAAACATATATATCAGGACACATAAAAAATAAATTAATATATATATATATATATATATATAATCACATACCCATAAGTATCCCAATCCATACAATATTCATTATAATTTAACCAACATTACAAATGAAAACAACAATAATTGAACCAATATATAAAAAGGAAAATGGTATTAAATAAGTGAATAAATTGTTCAATAGGAATAAGTGAAATATAATTCAAATAAAAATTTACAAATCATTAAATTAATTAATCTATTTTAATACAATGTGAATACTATTTTGGAGGCGCATGATGGGGACATGGGGAAGAAACGGGCGCTACCCTACAGTTGATTAGAGAAGTTTGGGTTCTACTTAATCACTCATATCGGGTGCACCATTTTCTACTTCGAAACTCCCAATGGTTCCATATCCAGTAATACATGGACCTACTTTCCAAAGACAGGTGTTTGCTAGGTGGTTTGACCAGCAATACTTAATAACTCACATTGGTCTAGAGGATGGGAAGTTGGGCTCTCACACCCTTTTTGAGGAGAATTATTCCATGTTTCGGGACTCTCTTATAGATTTAATACATGTTCATACGTTCACGAATCATTGGGTTATACCCAAGCATAGTATCCATGAATTTCTCCTGGTTGGCAATGGTCAGCTAGACGCAGGGGTTCAGAATCATTTATGCTTGAGGTTTATCATCCCTAGTTGGATTAATGACACCGATGAATCTGGACTCATAGAGACGACACTAGGGTTGGTATGATGAATTGACATGATGGTATACCCGGGGGTCTGATGATGAATGGGCTTGAACCTCTTGGAGGCTTCCTACATATCCCTGTTGTGGGGAATTAAAGTCCTCATAGTTCGCATTGGGGTGTTAGAGAACCGACATAAAGGTGGACCGAGGGGTCCGATGGTGATCGGGCTCGAACCTCATAGAGGCATCCTATGTATCCCTATGGTGTGGAATCAAAGTCCTCGTAGTTCGAATTGGGGTGTCGGAGAATCGACGTGAAGGTGGACCCGGGGGTCTGATGAAGATCTGGCTTGAACCTCCTAGAGGCTTCTTACGTATCCGTGTGGTGGGGAATCAAAGTCCTCATAGTTCTCATGAGTGGGGATTATGCTCTGAGGAATCCCATGATGGGATGTCATGGTCGATGCTTACCCTAAGCCCATATGAGTCATGCTCGGTGTGAGAAACAAGATGAAGCAGGGACCAGATGATCTCGCCATGAAAGGTGCGTCTGTGAGAAGTGGGGTCGGGCTTACACATGTAGAGGCCCATAAGATCGGGGCTTACTCCGGGATGGACACCCTGTGTGTCTTCCTCATGTCTTGCCATGAGGGAATCCCAACCCATTGGTGGGTTGAGGAATATAATGGGGGCCATCACCTATGCGCAAGTGCACAAGCGGGATAACGACAAGGGCGTTGGAATCAGTCCGAACAAAGGGAGATGAAAAGTGTGAATTACATGTACGATATTCTGAACACAATGAGGGTGGCATGGTGATGGAGAATAACTGTTGACCATGTTTGAAACACAACAGCCATATCACGTTAGCCTGAAATGGGAACAAACAAATTAGGGTCAACTGCTGACCGTGTTCAAAACACAGGACCTGACTCAAAGTGTTGTCAAAAGTCCATCGGGGGCGTTGGCCTGGGATAGTAGGTGAGCCAATGCGGTATGGGACCAGGCCATTAGGGGGTCCTTTAAGACAAGGAATTGGATGAAGACATGAATGAAGGACACACAAAGTGTGTGGCAGAGTGATGGAATGTTTGAATGGATTCGAGCGCTCTGGAAATTATGCCACATTAAACATTTCATGAGGAATCATATGCTTAGAGCATAAGGAATCTCTTGCATGAAGAAAGAGGAATATAATTATTGAATGATAGGGAATGATATAGTTTATAGTAATGTAGAGATGATTTTTTTCATATAGTTTAACTTTTTATAGATAAGATGACGGCCATAAAGTTTAACGTCATGTGGTCAGGATGATGAACATACAGTTTAACGTCATGTGGTCAAGACGACTGGGTAGGAGAGACCTAGCAATGGTTGGTGTGGGACTTACTCAAGGGAGGACCTTTCTGGATGAACCTAGATAAAGGAGCTTGGAAATTGGGTTATAGGAGAGTCATGAGGAGTAGCTCGACTAATGGAATGTATAGGACGATTGTTGGGGCGGCGCAAGGGTGAAATGTAAAATACTGATGACCCGGCATGAAAATTTTGCGGTGCGAATCTCCATTTTTCATGGGGGTCAATGACGGTAGCGAAGGGGACAACCTGGAGAGCCGGGAGCATAGCCCCCGTAGTATGGACCAACGAGTGCATGAGGTTTTCTGCTCGGGTCAAGCCATGGAGGAGCTAGTCGCGAGGGACTGGCTGCGGTGGAGCTGGCTGTATAGGAGATGGCCGTGGAGGGGATGTCCGTGAAGGATCTGGCCACTTAGTGCTGGCTGCATGTGGTTCACAGTTTTGTTGTCTCTGAATGATGTCTATGGAGGAGCAGGCCGTGTGGGAGTAGGATGCGAAGGAATAGGCCGCGAAGAAGGCTGTCCGCAAAGGATTTCCATGTAGGAGATGGTCGTCCATGAAGGGAGTTGGCGGAGGAAATGGAAACGAAGGAAATGGTCATGAAGGAAATGTCTATGAAGGAAATGGCTGCGAAGGAAATTTCCATGGAGAGTGTCTGTGAAAGGGCTGGTGCCCGTCCTACATTGCGCTCGCGGAGGGGTTCCCGCTACCATTTCGTGAATGAAATTGGTCTATGGAGGGGGTTACCCACAGAGGGTCTATCAGCGAAGGAAATGACAACATGTAGATCGCGGTTTGGTTTCTCCTCTATGTGGAAGAGTGCATCCATGGATGATATGGGGTCGTTGGATGGTTGCATAACTATACCTCTCGGAGCGATTTCTCCAGCGTCTTCCCACGGGTTTTCAACCATCCTTCCTCTCTCTTTCTTTTGGTACCCCTCGGTGACTGTTTATAGAGTCATGATGAGGATATATTGACGGGCCCATGGAACTTTCTGCAGAATCCCATGAAGGAATCCCAACACATAAATGACTCGGTCAACTGGGATATTTAATGTGTCACGGCGGGGTTTCTTTGCGGCTGCACTCCAATCCACCTCTATTACACGAACGATGAGGATCGCGGTGGCATGGGTAGGTTGTCACTATTCATGGCGGTGGACCAGCCTGGCATCCATCATGATTCGCGCCCACGAAGGAGCCTCACCTCTGCTTCGCGGATGACGTTGGTCCGCAGAATTGCGGTTCGCCGAACCGGCCACATACTGTTGCTACGAGCTAGTACGCAGACTGGCTCAGTCGTTTCCCAAGTCTTGGGGTAATTGGATTTTTCCCGTACAGAAATTTTAGGATCCTACAAATGACCCCCATCTGAATGGGGTTTTTTCGAAATGAATAAGAGACAATTCTGATGTAGACTGGTCCTGAAAATCAATGAGTGATTGGACAATTCTCTAAATTTTTCTTGAGCCAAGGGAATCAGCTAGCACAGTTTGACTATTTCTATGGTTTTGTAGTAAAACCACACAAACGTTATGTATTTTCTTTTAATGCACTAATTTTTCCCAGGCCCATTGGATGTGGGCCTAGCAGGTATGGTCTAACATTTTCTTAGGTCACCCTCTTCGGGTTTTTGGCCTAACAGACATTGTGCTTCTTTTTGTGAGCAGTTTAAAGTCCCGTCGTCAAGACTTTAATTACTGATAGTTTAGGTATAATATATTTGAACAAATATGGTGAGGTGAGGTCCCCATTGAGGTTTTTTTGAATGAAAGTTGTCTCGATATCCTTCAGACGCATGTGGAGGGGGTGTGTTCATATTTGAACGATATGCAAGGCGTGTCTCAAGGCATGGGAGTTGTATCAACGTGCAGAGGTGGGAAGAGAATCTCCTAAGGAAATATTTCCTTTCATAGATAGGGCAGGGACGATCAATAAGAAGATCCGCTGAGGGCATGGTATGCATAGTCGTGCTAAGGTGTCCTTAAGTCAAAGACTCTCCATTTCGGATGGCCATAGGACTTTATGATGGTCTTCCTTATGGAAACCACCTGGGTGTCTTGGAGAATTGTGAAAACCATAGGGGGTGGCTTGGAAATGGTATGTGAAATCTGAAGGGTTTTGAGAATATCTGTATCAATCAGGAGTGTGGAATAAAGGTGCATGTCCTACACATTTATCTAGCATAAAGGACTTTTGGAGCTCAGCGTAGTTTAGCGTCATGCAGCTGGGACATTATCTAGAATGGAACGGCTTCTCCTGGTCCTTGGTAATCTCGACAGATAAGTTATAACATATTTAAGAAGGGTTATAAAAGAGGATGGTAAACTGTGTCTCAGAGGATTTCTATATCCTGGGATGAACATAGGGGCTCAGGGTCCAAGAGGCATACAGAGAGAAGCATTGCCCGAGGAAATCTTTCCTTTGGTATATGGGGAATGGGCTATCAATATGATGATCCACTGAGGGAATGGTGTGAATTTTCTTGTAAAGGTGTCCTTGGCCACTGATTGTATTCTTCTGATGGCCGATAAACATCCAAGAAGTTGATATTAGGACCACCGGGAGTGGATTATTAGATTTCATCTTTTTTAATGATTATGGAGTACGGATTATGAGGAATGGGTGACTGGATATGGGAGAAGCGTCTAGGCGAAATATCCCGAGAATGGGTGAAGTCATTCCTTCACACATTTGGGTGAGACGGTGGTTCGTGAAAGTCTGACCCATGCATTGGGGGACAGTGAAAAACCTTCGTTCCTTACTGAACCCTTGACAGGTTTGACCCTGCAGTTTAACATAATGTGATAAGGATGACATTCATGCAGCTTAATGTCATGCGGTAAGGAAGAGGGTTTTTTAATGGGTTTTGTGCCATTTAACTTCATACTGTGAGGTTGAGGGCATTTTTAAACCAGTGGAAACACTTGTGGTTAGAGGAGTTTCCCTGGATGTTTAATTCTCTGTCTTTGTAGCTTTATGCCAAGCGGCCAAGATGCTCCGTGCAGTCTAACTTCATACAGTAAGGACGTAGTTGCAAAGGCCGCTCTTAATTAGAATGTATTTGGGCTTGAGAATCATGGCATTCCTAAGATGTGCAGAGGGGTCGATTGGTGTAAATTGTTGTTTCGGGGCATCTTGGATCATGATAAATGGTATAGGGGCCGTGAGGCCAGTAAGCATACGGGGCTAGGAAGAGTGTCGTCTATGGAAATCTTTCCTTTGGTAGACGAGCCGGGGGCTATCAATATGAAGAACTACTGAGGGCATGGTATGCAAAGTCATGCAAAGGTGTCCACAGGTCCATAAATTTCCACTTCCTATGGCCGTGAATGGTTATGAGGATCCGCAATTCTCCAGCCCATGAAGTCTCTCATTTGGTAAGAAAATGGCTGGACATGTCGGGCATACTCAGCCCTAGTTACTGTTAAAGCTTAGAGAGCTCCCTGTGCTGATTTATTTTTTGCGAGAGGGTGTACGTTTACCCTCTGCAGTTTAACGTTGTGCGGTAAGGACGAAGTGCTCATAGTTTAGCGGTCATAGAGTTAGGACCACTGGGTGACTATTGTCGCAGTCACTCGAAGGATAACTGAGTTAACATGCTCTACTATACTCTGAATAGGGTGGGGGATGATGGTTGTAAACTGCAACTCTGAGGTTTCCTGGATCATGAGATGGGTTGTGGGGGCTCTGAGGCCGGTAAGCGTACGAAGCTAGGAAGAGTGTCACCTGTGGAAATCATTCCTTTGGTAGATGGGCCAGGGGATATCAATATGAAGATCCGATAAGGGAATGATATTCAGAGTCATGAAAAGGTGTCCACGGGTTGATAACCTTCCACTTCTGATGGAGATGAATGGTTATGAAGATCCCAAATTTCTCACAGTACAGAGTTCGACATGTGGGGATAATGGTGTCTGAGTATACAAGAATCATCTTCAATGCAATTGTCCATTGAGTCAAAGTACCCTAGTCCGGGATTTATGTTCGTAGATGTAGGTTGTCATGTGAACCATAGGTAGACATACTGTCTAACCGGACATGGATACCCTGGCAACGTTTGGATGTGAAATGGGGATGAACTTGTACACCATTGTGCCATAAATTTCTGGACTAGGAGGTATGATATAGGGGATTTGAGGTTGGTAAGCATACAGATCTAGGAAGAGTATCACCCGAGGAAATTTTATCATCGGTATATAGGACATGGTCTATAAATATGCAGAGTCGCTGAGGGCATGGTATGCATAGTCGTGCAAAGGTGTCCATGGGTCGATGAATTTCTACTTCTGATGGCCATGAATGGTTATGAAGATCCAAAATTATCCGGGCCGTGGAGTCTGATGTATGGGGAGGATTCATCCAAATGCACAAGGAGTATTTCCATCTCATTTTTTCATATATCTTAGGTAGTTCGTGTTGAAATCCGTGCAGTTTAACGTCATGTGGTGAGGACCCGGTCTGTGTAGTTTAACATCATGCAGTGAGGATGAAAAATGAACCCTGTGGTAGTCTGGACCATACATGGTGGAAAGGTAATTTTTACCTTTCATTATCTATGATGTTTAATGTTTTGTGTTGAGGATGGAAAATACACCCCGTGCAGTTATGGTCCATACACTGGGGAAAGGAGAATTTTTTTATCCTTATCTAGGCAGTTTAACGTCATGCGGTATGGGCAAGAAATACACCTCATGCATGGCTAGTCCATACCTGGGGGGGAAGAGAATTTTTAACTTTTATTTGAGGTGGTTGGGCCAGGGTGTAAAATTCTTGTGTCACTATGTATCCTGCGAGGGAAGGAATCAAGCTTCACGTAGTTCTCTGAAAGAAGTACCCCCCATGCAGGGATGGTCCATACACGGTGGAATGGGATATTGTTATCTTTTATTTTATTGCATTTGGGAGTGGCTGGTCTAGGATAGGTGATCCCGGTGTCGCTACGTATCATGCAATGTCAGGAATCAAGCCGTACGTAGTTCTCTGGTAAATACACCTCCTGTAGGTCTTCTCTGTACATGGGGGAAGGGGGCATTTTCAACTATTATTTGAGGGTTCCTGGGTTAGGATGGGGAATCTGGGCGTCACTATGTATCTTGCGACGGTGGGAATCAAGATGTACATAGTTCTCTAAAATCCATGCAGTTTAACGTCGTGCGGTAAGAATGTTAAATACACACTGTGTAGGCCTGGTCTGTTCATGGGAGGAGGGATTATTTTTACCTTTCCTTCTTTTTTTTGGAGGTGGCTAGGACAATATGGGGTGTCCTGGTGTCTCTACGTATCCTGCAATCATATGAATCAAGCCCCACGTAGTTCTCTTAATAACAACACACCTTGTGCAGGTCCGGTCCATACACTAGGGGAGGGAGTTTTCTAAAGATTCTTGTCCATGCAGTTTAACATCGTGCAGTGAGGATGATATACTCTTAGTTTAGGGTCATAAATTTCAGAATGTTGGTTGCTTGGCAGTTTAACATCATGCAGCTCAGACGATTCCGCCCTTTTTTTCTTATCCGTATAGTTTATCATCATGCGGTAAGGACGAGGGGAACACCTCGTGTAGGTCTGGTCCGTACACCGGGGGGAGAGGATATTTTAAACTTTAATTTGGGGTTGGCTTGGCCAAGATGGGGAAACCTGGCGTCGCTAATTATCCTAGGAGGACAAGAATCAGGACGTATGTAGTTATCTGAAATCAGTGCAGTTTAACGTCGTACGGTAAGGATGAAAGAAACACCCCGTGAAGGTCTAGTTCGTACACGCGGTAAAAGGGAATTTTTAAACGTTCTTGGGGATGGATGGGCTAGAATTTGGGACCCTGGAATCGCTACATATTCTGAAAATTGCATGAATCAATCCATACATAGTTCTCTGAAATCCGCACAGTTTAACATTGTGCGGTAAGGACGAAGGATACACCCCGTGCAGGTCTAGTCCGTACACGGGGGGAAAGGGAATTTTTAAACCTTCTTGGGGATGGATTGGCCATTATTGGGGACCCAGGCATCACTACGTATCCAGTAAATGGCAGGAATCAAACTGTACGTAGTTCTCTAAAATCTGGGTTGTCTAACGTCGTGAGGTAAAGATAAAGAATACACCCCATGCAGGTGTCATTCGTACATGGGGTAAAAGGTCATTTTTAAACCTTCTTGGGGATTGCTAGGCTAGAATTGGGGATCCTGGCATCGCTACGAATCCTGCAAATGGCAGGAATCAAGCCATACGTATTTCTTTAAAATCTGTGTAGTTTAATGTCTTGTGGTAAGGACGAAGGATACACCCCGTGCAGGTCTAGTCTATACACGGGGAAAATGGGAATTATTAAATGTTGTTGGGGATGGTTGGGCCAGAATTCGGGATCCTGGCATCGCTACGTATCCTAAAAATGGAAGAAATTAATCCATATGTAGTTCTCCGAAATCCATTCATTTTAACATCATGCGGTAAGGACGAAGGATGATTTTGGTTTCTATGCGAAATACTTCTTCAAGAATCTCACATTGGTAGGTTCTGTGGTGAATTTACCATCCATGGAGATCAGGTCATATGCTCTGTTGGAGTAGAACTTCTGTATAACGTATGGTCCCTCCAACTCGGGTTCCATCATTGGAGGTTTCATTCTAGATATCATTGGGGTCCGGATGACCAACACCAATTATCATTCCAAGAAAGACCGAAGATGGACCTTTTTATTGAAGGCATGTGCAATCCGGTTCTAGTAGACTTTTAGATGGTGAAAAGTGTGCAGTCACTTCTCATCAAGATATTACAATTCACCAAGCCTCTTTTCTGATTTCTCATCATTGGATCATTGATCACAGATGGCAACACAAAGTGAGGGAAGTTAGGGTTCAATAGGAATGACCTCCTCTGTGCCGTATATCAGTGAGTATGAGGTAGCCTGAGTAGCAGTTCAGATTGTGGTTCGATAATCCCACAATGCATGGAGGGGTTTATCAGGCCATGAATTCTTGTCTTTGTCCACTATTTTCTGGAGAATGTTGGAAATGGTCTTGTTGAAAGCCTCTATCTGTCTGTTGGCGGTTGCATGGTAGCTGGATGAGTGTTTAGCCTTGATACCATATTCTTGGTATAGTTTCTCCAATTCAGCAGAGTAGAAGTCGGTGTCGTTATCCATCAGTATGGTATGGGGGACATCGAATATAGTGATGATATTTGTTTTCACAAAGCTGACAACATTTCTTGGCCTGACCTCCTTAAGGGGTACAACTTCTACCCATATGGAAAAAAAGTCAGTTACCGTGAGGATATACTTCAGTTGTTTGGCTGTGGCGGGGGGATAGGGTCCCATGACGTCTATTCACCAGATGGAAAATGACCAGGAGTATATGGCCTGATAAAGTAACTCTGGGGGTTGGTGTATGAAGTTGGCATGAAATTGGCACGAGTGGCATTTTTCGGTAAAGCGCTCGACATCTCGGGCCACTATGGGCCAATAGTACCAAAGCCTCTGAACTTGATGGGAATGCTTGGTCCTTGGCTGATGTTCTTCACATACTCCGGCATGCACTTCATTCATGACGGTAGTAGTTTCTTCTCCGTCAATGCATCTGAGTAGGACTCCATTGAGGCCTCGGTTGTAGAGGACCTCTTGTTGACCCGCGCCGCCACATAGGAAAAAGTTGGTTTCCTTTCTCTTTATTTGCTCTCATTTAGCCCTTTCTAAAGGAATTTATCCCAGTTTAACTTAGTTTGCAAGTGGGGTCATCCAACCGGTGGTAGGAGCATATGGCTCAGGGACATGACTGATTTCATGGATCTCCTCCATCTTGGTCTGGATAAATGGCAAGACAATTCGTTGGTGAGCAATACTAATTAATGTTTCATCGTAGTCTGGGTCTGCTAAGGTTGTGGCTGCATCGGCTAATGTGTCAGCATGGGCATTCTGAGACCGGGGAATATAGGTCAATGTTGGTTCTGTGGAAAATTCTGCCATTAACCCTCGAACATGGTCAAACGGGGGAATCTAATCGTCCTTTTTAATATCATACTCATCATTGACATTCTTAATGACCAGTTTTGACTCACATTTTACTTTAATTTGTTGTACTTGTTCCTGGAGTGAGAGTTCCATACCTACAACGAGGGATTGATATTTCGCTTCATTTTTCATACATCCCTATGACAAGAAGAAGGAATACGACAAGACTTCCATATCCGAGGACTTGATTATTATCCCCAAGCCCACCATGTTAATTTTGGGGTCTTCCATCCTCTTCCTGGTTGGGCTTCAGAAGGCTTCGTTGAAGTACATTTCCCAAGTTGGGATCTCCTCTTGAACTATGAAGATGTCTTCATTAGGTAGCCCGATGTCCGCTGCGATAGTCCCCATTGAGGGGTGCTCTTCCAGAAAATCGGCTAATTACTGGTCCTTGATGGCTTTCTGAGGCACAAAACAGTTTTCAAACTGTTGCAGGATGACTGCCCATTGAGATAGTTGCCCAGTCAGCATTGGGCAGCTGAGGATGTACTTTTTCGGGTTATTATGCAAGACCAGATGGACTTCATGATGCTGCAAATAATGTCGCAACTTTGAACTGTGATGACCAAGGCCAAACAAATCTTCTCGATTTTTGAGTATCGAGTCTCAACATCAATCATCGTTCGGCTGAGGTAATAGAGACGTTTTTCACTGTCGACGTCATTCTTTTGCTCGAGGAAGGCTCCCAGTGACCGCTCTAGGGCTGTCACGTATAGGATGAGAGGTCATCCTTTGATCAGGGGCATGAGCATCGGTTAACTTAAAAGGTACCTCTTTAGGTTGTCAAACACCTATTGGAAGTCATCTGTGCATTGGTACGTGACTTCCTTCTTAATTAACCATGTAATGGGAAAACATTTTCCTGCTAGGTATGCTATGAATCGGCTGATATAGGCCATGTTCCCTTGGAATCCTCTCAACTCAGTGAGTTTGCGGGGAGGTGGCAGGCCAAGGATAGCCTTTGACTTTTCAGGGTCGATTTCGATGTCGTGATGGCATACAATGAAGCCAAGGAATTTCCTTGAGGTAACCCCAAAGGCGCACTTTATGGGGTTCATCTTTTGGCTATGCTGTTGAAGTTTTTTGAAGAAGGTCTCATGGATTGACAGGTGATCTGAGCTCTGACTTGTTTTGAACACCAAGTCATCTATATAAAATTCGAAGAATTTCCCCAGGAATGGATTGAAAATACAATTCTTGGCACGCGGAAATGTGGTGCCGATATTCTTGAGACCAAAACGCATGACCCTGTAATAGAATATACCTTGAGGGGCCCTGAAGGAAGTGGTTGCCTCATCTTCTCGGGCCATCCTGATTTGATTATAGCTAGAATAGCCATCCATGAAGGACAGAGCCTCATACACTGTTGTTTTATTGATTAATAACTCAGTGATCGGGACCAGGATGTCATCTTTCGGATAATGCCGATTGAGATCTCTGAAACCGATGCATGCACGGATTTGCTAATTCTTTTTCAGGATGGGGACGGTGTTGGCCAACCAGATGGGGTATTAGACCTCCCGAATAAAGCCTGATTTAATTAACATATCAACTTTAGCCTCTATTTTGGCAGCATGTGAGGGATGTGTCCTTCTGGCGGCCAGTTTCTGGACCTGATGGTCTTCTGGAAGACCTAAGTGATGTGTTGACACTTCAAGATCGAGCCCTGGAATTTCTTTGTAATTCTAGGAAAAAACTTCCCGATGATTCTTTAAGAAATAGGTATATACCTCATTCTCCTCAGGGTACATGACTACACTAATGAGAGTAGGCCACGTATCTTCCTTGGTACCCAGGTTTATTTCACTAAGCTCGTCCACCGTGGTGGAGATACCCCCCTCAAATGCGGGAGGTGCATTTCTGAGATATTCCTCCTCTTCTTCTCTCAAATCCTTGTCTTCTTGATCTGGCGAGGGGGAGCACCCGGCACAGGTTCTTGGGAATCCAGAGGTGAGGGTGAGGCATCGTGGGAATCTCCTCTAGAGTATTCATCCCTCGATTGTGGGTTGGCGGACATTCATGCATTGTCATGATAGGCTGTTGAGGATGGAGTCACGTAGACAACTGAGTGTGTGTCCGAACTTGAGCCCCTGCTCACAATATGGTTGATGGGAAGTATGTAGTCTTTACCAAGCCCTCTGAGGGGGTCTTCAAGAACAACTTCCATACCATTTGGAGCAGGGATCCATTCAACACCATCAGCAAAAGGATTCTTCCTCTTTATATCATTGAACATGGTGTCAATGTACTGTGACTCATAGATCTCGAAAGGTGTCTTTTCAGCGTGTAGTGTCCCACTTTTCTTATTGACACAGTACATAATACACTGGTGGTAGGATGAAGGAACGACCATGTGTTTATGGAGCTATGACCATTCTCGCAGGGCATTGAATGTTGTGTTCTGCCGGACCACCAGGAAATCTGAGTAGGCCACGAGGTAGAAAAAATGGGATTTTAGCTTAATTTGTCCCATTGGCTTCTGCTTGCTCTTATCATAACCCAACAGAGTGGTCACTGAGGGTATTATATCATCATCATCGTGGCCTGACTTACGGAGTGTTCGTAGGGGAAGGAGGTTAACTCCAGAGCCATTGTCAATAAATACTTTATGTATCTCAACGTCATGTATCATGCCATACACATATAGTGGTTTTATTAGTCCCTTCATGATGGCATCTTCATCTTGATCGATGAAGGAAATCAGTGCATTGCATTCAGATGATCCAGTTTCTGTCCGGTAAATCTTGGTGGCAGCTACTTTGGCATGAAACTCCAGGGGGCTGAGCAAGGCCTCAATAAGCAACTACCTAAGGTCGGTTGACAATCCCAGGGCCTCAATGATGTACAGCTTGGCTGGTACTGATGCCAGCTACTTAAAGATTTCATACTTTTTCTCTAATGGCCGACGCTTCGCTGCTGGCAGGAGAGTTCTAGAAGGCGGCTGGAGAGCTGGAGTATGTGATGAGGAGGGACTGGTCTTGGGGTCATATGTTGATGATGTTCCCACATTCTAGGGACTCAGCCCGACCGGTTTGTTTGTGCGCACTAGGCAGCTAGATTCTTGTTTCTCCTCTGATGGGTATCACAGAATAACGGGGCCAGGGTGGCTACTTGTGGAGGTGGGTGATATTCTTTCTCCTGTAGAGTCTGTGGAAGGGCCCTCCCACAGGTTTCTATGATATTGACGGTTTAGGTCGAGGTCCAATCATAGGGTTGGTTTCAGCAGCGACTGCGCCTCCCCTTGTATCCCTTGCCTCTGCGATTCCTCATCCCGGATCCTCGTGTCAGGAACTCGGGTTCATAACTCTACCCTTCGTCAGTGGATGATTCCATGAGATGGATGATGCTGATGGACCCAGAGGTTGGTTCCTCATCCTCTGACAAGACAACCTGGTCGGTTGTTCTTGATGGTGTTGTTTGGTGGGTCGGTGCTCATGGCAGCAAGTTTGGGGGAATGAAATCTGACAGCATCGTGGCTAACTTTGTCCTTTTTCTGGATTTCTCCTCTTGCACTTGTCTCCTCCCTTTTTGATTACACCTGGATGACCAGCCCATGGAGGGTTGTGAGGCCGATACTGTCGGTTGTGCGGCATCAGGGGCTATGGGCGGCAACACTGGCTGTCGTAGATGAGCTCAGAGTACACCCTAGGCTCGGTTGATAGTCTTCTGAGTCATACAATTATCAAATTTATGCCCCTTTTTACTGGTGACTTCTTGGAACCCCTTGCCTTTGTCGGAGTCAGTGGTAGAAATATACATCACATGTGCTGGGGGTGGTCCCAGCTCGACCTGCCCGAAGACTACCATCCTTAGTAGGAGTTCTTTGAAGACGAAGCATTCCCGAATATTTTTCCCCAACATTCGATGGTAAGGACAGTAGTCTGGGATATCTTCACGGATGACTTCTTCGGGTTTCCTCGGCTCCGGGAGGCAGAGCAAGTTGCAATTCATGGAGGCGATGAAGTAGCTGCAGACTTGGTCCCCTCAGAACGAGTATGATTTTAGTCTTCATTCCTCAAACAAGTTTCGCTTCGATCCTCTCTGATCGTCCCACATAGGTGGAGGCGGCCGCTAATATACAGGGGGGACATGATGATTTGGTGGAGGGCTGAGTGGTGGAGCAGGAACAAGGGGAATGCTTGAGCATGACAGAGGATGCTTCATCTATGGCTGCTCTCTTTGTTGGAGCCTACGAGGCTATTCAAGACTTCAAATTGGTTCACATAAGGGAGTCTTCAATTATATGGGCAATGGTCAAGAGATAGTGGAAGCCAGTGGTGCACTCCCCTAGTATGAGCGGTGTCCGCAGATCATCCCGAATATTATCGAAGCATATGGAGAGAAACTCATCTTGAGGCATTGACCAATTCAGATAGTAGGTTAGACCTTTCCATCAAGTGATGAAATCAAAGACCCTCTCATTCTCCCTCTTCTTGCAGTTCATGAGGTCCCTGACCATTGTCTTAGGCAACGTTGAGCTGATGTAGAATAGGAACTACTGTTGAAGGTCTTCCCAACTTTTTATTGACTAGGCTAGTAGACTCGTATACCAGAAAAAGACGGATCCTTGCAAGGTCCGTATGAATAATCTGAGTTTCACTACTTCTTGTTGTTCCAGAGTCCCAATCATAGGGTCACAATAAGATGCGTAGTGCATCAAATGCTGTTTCGGGTCACCTGATCCATTAAAGATAGGGAGTACAGGGCTCCTAAAATTGGGTGTATGAGGTGTGTTGCTCACCCAATCCAAGTAGGGCTTCTGCTCTTGCTATATTGGAGCGCGTCGGCCCTCCATCATTTCCAATCGAGTTATCAGTGCCTCGATGGTGTTGGTGATACCCTGGTATACATCATGTTGGTCTTGGTCCTGGAAAGGTGCATCCCAAGGATGTTCTTGAGGATCCAGATCATTTGACACCAAGGGCACATATGCCGCTTGAGACACCTTCATAGGGTTCAGGTGTACTTCCTCCGGTTTCATTCTCAGTGGAGTTAAATCTTTGTATTCATCCGCATCAACATTATGGTAGTTGGACGGACTAGGCGCCTCATTGGGCGGGGTAAACCTGGGTCCTTGAGGTGCACTTACTGGGAGTGAAAAATGTGGCTGCTCTTGAGATGCACTTTCAATAAGATGGTTCCTCCGGAGTAGCTCGGCGTTAAGAATTCTCAATTCCTTCATTTCATCTTCCTGTTAAGAAAACCTCTTTTTGAGCATGACTGGATCGTATTTATCTAGAGAAGGGGACAAATTAAGGGTAACTGGTCGTTTATTCTTAACCTTGGTGGAAGATCGCATGTTAAGCGAAGGAAGGTTAGCTGAAGGGGCTGCCATGTTTAAAGCAGCCCTATCGTTCCGGGTGTGAAAACCTAGTGGTTCGTTGTGGGTGGCAGCCTAACTGGAACCATCATCTCCTGATCCATCCTGATTTTCATAATCTTTGGTGTTACCTATGGGGTTGACCCCTATGACGTTGCTAGATTCATATCGTGGGGAAGAGAAGATGTCATCTTCAAAATAGGAAGAGGATCTCCCACATCTTTTACTGGCCTTCCCTTTCATGTGCTGGTATTACCTTCAGACTTCTTGACGAAGGGTGACACAGAGAGTTATTTTATGAGACCATATGGCGTGCCTTCCTCTTGGAGGAGATGATGATTCAAATGATAGGATAGGATGGGAACCTCCTCTTCTGACTGTCCTTCCTAGAAATGAGAATACTGACTCTCGTGGGGGTGGTTTTTGTAGAGGGGGTAATAATAACCTCATCAACAACGCTCTGAGGCTTTTGGGACTTACTCAAGGCCTGTCTCTTCTGTGTGTGTTTCCTTTCACGAACAAGGAGGACACCCGATTACCATCATGACGTGATGATATTGCAAGAACCCATCCCAAATGGGTTCATCTGTGTGGGGAGTAGAGTTAAATTCAAAGCTCCATGTTCCCCCCATCCTCTGATATGGACTCACCTCAGAGCGTTGTTGATGAGGCGATGCAACTGGTGCAGCGCAAGGAGGTAGGCTATCTCCATGTTTACTTTGCGCATCTCAGGTCACTGTTGTCTTGCCGAAGGAAGAGTTTCCAGGTCAATGTGACATAGGAGGTATCCAATATTCTTGACATGTTCTACATACTCATCGTAGGGCATGAAGCTTGATTTCAGCCGACAGAGTTTTTTCCATATATTGTAGCATATGTCATGCACACATTCTTCAGACAATTCTCTGGTTATGTTGAATTGAGAGGTGGTCGTGGGACAAAACATATCTGGTATATCATCCCTAGCCAATATTTTCGTCACGTGAAACATGTCGGTATACTCCCCTGCTAGTGACTCCTCTACCTGGTCGGCCCAACTAAGATGCCAGCTGATAGTGTGGTCGGAGGCCGTGGGACTGGTCGGTGTTGAATCATCATGTAGGCGATTCTGAGGTGGTTCAGAAGCTGAACGTGGCCCCAGAAATTCTCCCAGTTGAAGAAGGATGTTATTGGAGATTAACTGGGAATCTCACATGCATGATCCCATCCTTCTGAGTTCCTTGGCATACGAGGGATTTTCTGTGCTTGATTCGACAGTGGGAAGACCTTCCTATCAATATGATATGTCATTGCGGGGAGGACCTTCACAATGGCGGCTGCAATGGTGAGGACTACCATCAAAGCGTGGCTCCTCACTACATAGAGTAAATTTCTAGTACATACCCAATATAGGACCTCCAAGTACTGTCGCAGCAAGTGGAGGTCCTTCAAGCTACATATCATTGTTACGGGGAGGGCCTTCACAACAACTCCATCATGGTGAGGATGACCATCATGGTTCGACGTTCAGTGTTTATCCTGGGGAGGACCTTTAGGAAACACTACGACAATGGGAGGACCTTTTTGTTTCTTGGGGCCACTGTGGGGAGGACCTTCACAATGGCGGTCGTGGTGGCGAGGACTACTATCACAGCTGCTGAAATGGTGAGGACTACGATAACAGCTACCGCAGGTAGAATATTTGTGGGGCACACAATAGGGAGGGCCTTCAGAATGTACCACAACGAGGGGAGGGCCTTCTTGTTGCTTGACATCTCTATGGGGAGGACCTCCGTTATTAAGGTGGCGAGGACTACCAACGTGATCTGATGCCCGGCTGCACGGAGTGTCATTGCAACGTAACCCATGGGGAGGATCTTCAGGGCAGGCCAAGTCAAGGGGAGGGCATTCTTGTCACGATGAGACATCACTGCAGGGATGACCTCCACAGTTGTGACTATGATAGCGATGACTACTATCATAATATATCGTCCCACTGTATAGATAGTGTTTGCAGCGTATACCCCGAGGAGGACCTTCAGGTGGACCGCAGAAAGTGGAGGGCCTTCTTGCTACTCGATCTTCTGGCCACGTGGAGGGTTTTCATGACTCGCATCAAAAGAGGAGATCTCTTGATCGATCATTGTATGCCCGTGGGGGAGGCCCCCAAGGGTGCTATGGGGAGGACCTTCAGAGCTGCTGGTAGCGACATTGTGGGGAGGACATTCGCAACTACTACTAGCACCCCCATAATATGGCAATGGGTGGGTAGGGTTCTGAGCCTTTGATATGCACTTAGCGGTGTTGGGAACCCTAGCTTCTAGTAGAGCAGTGTCATGAGCCCACTCTTTAGTTTCCGGATGCCTTTGGTGCGTTTGGGGAACTTTCTTGAGGGCAGTAGCGATCGTCTGCTATTGACAACACCCTTCACCTTTGGGTCCCTGTCTAATTGGGTCTCGTGATGCTGTCGGTGTACGCCGAATAATATCTTGACTTTCAACAGGAATATATTCCTACTCTGAAGCATCCACAATGATAGACGAGTGTCCCCCAGTTGGAACGAGTAAAGATGCTCGATCCAGATGCCCTTGCATTGCAGAATATAGACGGCAAACCTCCTAGGCAGAAGCAGGGATGCAGATCTACTCTGAGGCATCTATCTCGTATCTTAAATGAGCTGCCTCAAATGGGAAGATAGGCTCATGGGCCTGAGTCCTTGGTGTTTCCGCTGATTCAATTACACTCTGGAATTTCTGAATGATATGATCTCAGATTGATACCTGCTCTTCCATTATTTCCAGGATCTGTAGAGAGACATATTTGGCTGGAACGGGTATGAAGGCACATTCTGGTATCGGAGTAGGAATATCATGCTCCGGTCCTCTGGCGGTCAGTGGGTACTGACAATTCTTCGGTGTCGGTGCTAGTGAACGAATCTGCCCCTCGTCCAAGATATGCTGGTTTATATCTCTGTTTACCACCACATCGGGATGGTAGACATTACTTGAATCCGCAGAGAGCTGGCCCTACATATGTTGGTTTCCCACTGTATCGATTCAGTGGCCTTTGTTGGCAGGGAGACATGCCTGGCTATTATTTGCTGCCACATCTTGATGGCGGGCTTTGTTGATCGCCACTATTATGGAATTGTAGGTGTCAAGAGGGTCTTCTAGGAGCCGGTCCTGCAGATGTTGGGTCTCCACCACATCGGTTTGGTAAGCTTCATGACACTAGGTAGGGAGAGTTGTCTGACGGGTAGGTGTCATCCTTTATGAGAAATCGGCATAATGAAGCCCGGCAGGGATGCATGCCTACTCATATGATTCCTCCATATCTGGATGATGATCTTTGGTGGAGTGAACATGTATATGTTCCTATTCATGAGGCGTCTCTGTGACTGGGCAGCAGAGCTCCTCCTCAGAGACAAGGGTGATGACGGGTCCCCGATTATATGTTTTCCGCCCTTGTCAGGTGGTCTGAGGGGCTGGAGCTCGGGGAGCATGGGCCTGGATCCTCTGGGTGAAATCCTCCCTATCGTGAGGATGTTGAGTCATGGCGTGAAAAAAACGTCATCTTCCGGAGGGGGCCTTGGAACGGAACCCCCGTTCAGCGAGGATGAGGTCCTCAGCATCGACCTCATCCAGCTCCCTAAGATAAAAAGGGTACATGTTTTCTCATTCGGGGGATAATGTCCCAAAACAGTTGGAGAAAGCAATAGGATACCTCTGGACATTCCTCTCTGGCCGCTGCTGGGCAGGCGACCGGCGAGTTCTGGATGATTTGAGGGCGTGCATGGATGCCTCCACCTTTGGGAGAATACCGTTCAAGTGGTACGCTTGGATTAACGCATCTAAGACCCAGTGTTCAAGGCATTGGGTAGTTGACAGGGTCCTCAATTCGTGAGGAAGTCCGGTCATTGCGTTGTTGGAAGAACGTGCTTGAGTGTTCCTTCGTGACGACATTGGATCAAATGGAGTTCTTTATAGTACCTATAAAACACTTTAACAAATACAAACAACAAACCCGTCAAGGCAGCATCTCATGATCCCATGCGTAATTAATGACCTTGCTTGGCCCTCCCTATGAGTAAAAGGGGGCACACAATGGAATTAGGTTTAATATATCATGCTTGGTTAAAGATTCATGTCGGGATCAACATTTTTTGTCTCGGAGGCGCACGACGAGGTCGTGGGGAAGAAATGTGCACTGCCCGACAATTGATTAATGAAGGTTGGGTTCTACTTAATAAATCATATCGGGTGAACCATTTCCAACCTCGAAATTCCCACCGGTTCCATATCCATTAATACATGGACCTTCTTTCCAAAGGCATGCGTTTTCTGGGTGGTTTGACCAGCAATACATAAGAACAGACATTGGTCGAGACGATGTGATGTCGGGCTCATCACACCATTTTTTAGGGGAATTATTTCCAGTTTTGGGACTCTCTTATAGATTTAATACTTGTTCATATGTTCAAAAATCTTTGGTTTATACCCAAGAATAGTATCTACGGATAACTCTAGGTTGGAAACAGTTTGCTAGATGAAGGGGTTCAGAATCATTTTTTCCCAAGGTTTACCATCCCTCATTGGATTAATGGCCCCAAGGAATATGGACTCATTGAGACGACACTAGGGTTGGTGCGATGAACTGATGTGAAGGCGGACCCGGGGTTCTGATGATTATCAGGCTTGAACCTCTTGGAGGCTGCCTACGTGTCCCTGTGGTGGGGAATCATAGTCCTCATAGTTCGCATTGGGGTGTCGAAGAACCGACGTGAAGGTGGACCCGGGGGTCCGATGGTGTTCGGGATGGAACCTCTTAGAGGATTCCAACGTATCCCAATGGTGGGGAATCAATGTCCTCATAGTTCACACCGGGGTGTTGGAGAACTGACGTGAAGGTGGACCCGGGGGTCCGATGATGATCGGGCTTGAACCTCTTGGGGGCTTCCTACGTATCCCTGTGGTGTGGAATCAAGGTCATTATAATTTGCATGAGTGGGGATTACACTCTGAGGTATCCCATGATGGGATGTCATGGAAGATGCTTACCCTAATCCCATGTGATTCATGCTCTATGTGAGAAACAAGAGGCCACAGGGACAGACGATCACGTCACGAAAGATGCGTCTGTGAGAAGTGGGGTGGGGCTTACACATGGAGCGGCCCATAAGATCAGGGCTTACTATGGGATGGACGCCCAGGGTGTCTTCCATATGTCTGGCCATCAGGGCTCCACAAGCCATTGGTGGGTTGAGGAATATAATGGGGTCCAATGCCTATGCACAAGTACACAAGCGGGATACCTCCAAGGGCGTAGGAATCAGTCCGAACAAAGGGTGATGAAAAGTGTGAATTACATGCCCGACATTCGAAACACAATGAGGGTGGCCTGGTGATGGAGGATAACTGTTGACCATGTTAGAAACATAGCATCCATATTAGGTTCGCCTAAAATGGGGACAAAAAAATGAGGATCAACTGCTGACCGTGTTCTAAACAGAGGACCTAACTCAATGTGTTATCAAAAGTATTTCAGGGGCATTGGACCAGGATGGTTGGTTAGCTATTGAGAAAGGGAATCAGACCGTTAGGGGGTCCCTTCAGACATGGAAGTGGATGAAGATCTGATTGAAGGACACACAATGCGTGAGGCAGAGTGATGGAATGTTTGAATAGATTCCAGCGCTCTAGAAATTATACCATTGTAAACATGGAATAAGGCATCTTATTCTTGGAACATAAGTAATCTATTGCATGAAGTAAGAGGCATCCAATTATTGAAAGATAGGGAATGATATCATTTATACTCATGTAGAGAAGATTGTTTCCATATTGTTTAATTTCATATGGATTAGACGAGGGCCATACATTTTAACGTCATGTGGTCAGGATGATGGCCATACAGTTTAACGTCATATGGTCAAGACGACTTGGTAGAAAAGACCTTGCTATGGTTGGTGTGGGACTTATGCAAGGGTGGCCCTTTCTGGATGAACCTAGAAAAAGGATCTAGTAAATGGGGTTATAGGAGATTCCTGAGGAGTATCTCGACTCATGGAATGTATAGGATGATTGTTGGGGTGGCGCAAGGGTGCAATTTAAAATACTGTTGACCCGGCTCGAAAATTTCACGGTTCGACAATCAATTTTTCATGGGGGTCAATGATGATAGCGAAGGGACTGGCTCGGAGGGGTGGGACCGCAGCCTGACACTGAGCCAGAGTGGGGGTGCGGGGGCGTAGGCCCTGCGGTATGGACCAGAGAGTGCATTGGGTTTTCCATATGGGGAGGGCCGCTGTAGAGACCCGTATCCTGACGTACATTGACATTACATTACTTTTGCGGAATACTTGGTACATAACAAAAACACACACACAAGGATCATAATAGTTTAGTGTTTTTGGAAACTCGGAACGTAATCTTCTAATCGTGGTGAAAGATCTTCAATATCTCCTATAAAGATCTTCCTTTTTTTATACCTAAAACCTTTATTTATATCCTGGGGAAAAGAAAACATAAAAGGGTGAGCTCAAATGCTCAGTAAGGGTAAACAAAAGAAATATCAATCACATCGTATTCATAAGAACATAACATTTTGGAAATCATAACCTGCAAAAGAGAGAAAAATTTCATAACATGGGATAAATCATGGTAGTGAAATGTAATCACAATAATCATAACTTAAAACATGAAACTTTGTGGCATTCACACATAATCATAGAGAATCATTTCTTGTTAGTCAAGACTCATTTCCAAGACTATCTTAGTGGACAATGTCCCTTTCTGAATCGAGTAACCCTCGTTTCAGTCCTGTTTCACTGAACCGGTATAACCTACCATTCCAGCCATGTCTATCTCATGAGATATAAAATCTTTACCCAATTCATTGGAGGGAGATATAGGTCCCACCCATCTTATAATGAATCATTTCTTATGTGTGCCACATAATCATACATCATCGCATAACACATGTAACAAAAATGGGATTCTTGAAACACCATGACATCATAAATCAATTCATATAAGATAAAGGAATTCATAAAAATAATTCCATCACAACATGATCAAATCAATGTAATAATAGGGATAAAAACAGAACCCTTTTATTATCTTAGATGGAAAATAATTTTGATAAAATACTTGAACTCCATTCTTGAGGAAAATATCCTTTCTACTTCAAAAACATTTTTCCTTTCATAACATGTCATATGACTTTAAAATAAAAGAAGATGATTAAAAATAAACTTGAAAACTTGTAAAGGAAGCTTATTGGAAATAATGTTTTAAAAATCCATTCATGTCATATAAGTTCAAAAAAACATTTTTCTCGTACTTTTGTCGGAAAAGTCAAAAAGTACCTCGTACGAAAAAAACGACAAATGATTCCTTTCATATTCTTTACAAAAAACTCACCGAAGGGTAAAATTGGATTTAAACTATTGTAAGTGGATGGAAACAATATTACATATTGAGGGAACATGGATGTGGATGATAAAATACACCCCAGTAAATACTTACGAATAAACAATCTCGGATAAAAATGAGATTGTGATATTTCCCTTACCTTAGGTCTGATTTGCTTCGTATGTGTCCGAACCTCCTGTATAATGATTTAAATAATGTCATTGACTTATTAAAGAATCATATTAATTGTTATGATATCATATATGGTTCACTTATGACATTATATTACCCGTTCTTTTGTAAATTCCATGTTAAAGAAGTGTTTTGGGTAAAATCGTTTCATTTATCGTAGGTGTTTTGACTTGTTGTTCTTGACATTATTATTACTTATATCATGATTTACTTACTTCCAGAATATAAAATATGATTTATATATCATATATATTCAGTATATATATATACATAATAGATAGATAAATGAAATGAAAAACACCGTTCATGGAGACGGTAGTCCGTACGTACGCATGAACGCTGTTTTCCTTTCCTTATTGTCTTGAATGGAAGTAAGTAGATGACATATATATATATATACATAAATCCAGTAGCTTTATAATGTCATATATTTCATTATTATTTCTTATATATACATTATAATCATTCTTAAATGGTTAACATGGAGAATGAATCTCATCACGTCGTGGAGACGGTAGTCCGTACGTACGCACGAGCGATGATATCATTTCCATGGTCGTGGAATTGTGTTAAAGTGTATGAATATTATTTCAGTATCAATATCACTTTATAATAATCATATATAGTTACTCATTACACCATTATACCCATTCTATTAAGGTGGTGGCGGAAAATAGATTACACCACGGCGTGGAGACGGTATTCCGTATGTACGCACGCGCTGTGATTTCATTTTTCCGTAGGATGGATAGAAGGTGAATTAGGGTTGTTTCATAATTATAATAACATATCAGTATATGAGTGATACTGATGTTATAACTTCATAATGAAACAACCTAAGAAGAAGAAGTGGAAGAAGAAATAAAGATGAAAGAATTGGTAACGGTAATTACCTCTTCTTTGAAGCACCTTTTGGAGACCTCCTCTTAGGGAACTAAATTTGGTCTTTGAGGAAGACCAGAACCTCTAGGATGTTTCTAGGGAAGTGGAGAAGAGATTTTGTCATGGGTTGGCCGAGCTTGAGTGCTCAAATTTGTGTGAGGAGGAGGGGGAGGAGGTGTCCTTTTATAAGGGAGGAGAGGGGCACCTTAGGAATATCTCAAAATATTATTTTATATTAAAGTCAAAATCGGTTTATTATGGTTCCAAAGGGTCCTATTTCGAAGCTAAAGTTGGGATGGGTCGAAATACTATCATCCAATAGGATTTAGAAAAGTTTAGGGTATTATGTTAACCTTATCAATTAGATTTAACCCTAAGTTAAATAATTTAACTTTTACCGTGTCTTTTTGTTTTCTTACACTATATGGTTAATACACTTACTATAACATGCCAAACGAACCCCAAATTGTTTATTATTAATATATATCCTTATCTAAGTTATTTGGCCGAACCTTAGATTTTTAGGAATAAAATAACAATTAATAATATAATATTTGATTTAAAAACTATTTTGTGTCAATTTTGACACTATTTGATATATGATTTTTGTGAAAGTCATAACAGAATTATATGTTCGAACCAAGTTTATTAAATCAACACTATTATATCATATTAACCTATAAAATTAGTGGAATTCATAAAAAGTGTCAAATTACATTCATTTGAGTATTTATAACATCAATTATGTTAATATTTCCTTAAAAGGGTAATTACTGCATCATCGTTGTGTCATAAATAAATTAATTTATTTAAAGTCTAAAAATTATAAATAAAATATCATTATATAGCCAATCCTTTTAGCTTTCTAATGAATATTTATAGTCTAATTTATCTTATGTATAACCCCATATTAAAAATGTTTTAGTGAATAAACTTTGATTTTAACTCTTTTAACTCTTCTTTGAATTAAATAATAATAAATGTCCTAATCTAATCCAAGTGGGCCTAAATGATAATATTTTACACTTAAGGTTTTTTTGGGTCGAGATACACTTGTCCAATAGAATTAGGACATGTGTTAGGGTAATATTAATATCATTCATACCCTTAATTACCCTATTTACTTTTAACCGTGGTAAATAAAAGTAAAAAGTTACTATTCACAAAAAATTATTTTCATCTCATTGAACCACATTTTACTTACTGAAATCAACCGTGTCTCTCAGATTTTTGAAATTCCATTCACAGAAGCGGTAAAATTATGTTTTATGAAAAATTCAGTTTTTTAACTACCACTTAGTAGTTTCACTATTCATCAAAAATTGAAAGTTTTCAGAAAAATACCAAAATTTCACCCTAGGATAATTTCGATATTTTGAGTCCAAAAATGAAGTCCATTTTGAAAAATAAAATATATAAAATTTCAAAAAGTGGTTATTACTATTCATAACGGCTAGTTTTAATAATATTTTAATAGCATATCGTTGTTTAGTGAAACTCGGTATTGCGTATTACACACGCTATCGAGGAAGGTCGCGATTGCGTGTAATGCAAGGTAAGTCAAGGATGCGTATTGTGCAAGCTCCTTTTGGTGTAGCGTACAACACAAGACATTAATAAAATTAAAAGGAATAGTTTTCATAAAATCTCGGGCTGTTACATTCTACCCCCCTTAAAATGAATTTCGCCCTCGAAATTCGTCGGGGTTATAAATAGTTTACTATTCGAAAGTTTCTTTAATAGAAACCCACATCGTAAAAAGGAATACCAAAACCAATCTTTAAAAACAAAAGTATGAAACTTAACGGTTACCCAAATAAACCAATCATTGGGTTTCCACATAGGTGAAAATATGGATATGGAAGAGAAATCTAACCATCATGTTCTGATGGAGAGTGGTAGAGAACATGGCTATGGAAAATCCAGTAATCACAAATCCATAAATTTGTGACGATCTAAGGTACCATCTGATTCATCAGGTATAAGATCACTAGGACAACATTTTTGGTTTTCAAGATCATTTCCCTAAAGTTGATGAATTTGAATTAGAATAAATACTTACTTTATTTTGGTACAATCTCACTGTTGATCGTGCCTTGAACAATTTCCACTTCATCTCTTAAATAAATGAAGTTGAATTTGTTATTCATGAAGTGTTAGAAAATCATGTGATAGAATGACGGGTCATTCCATCTGTCTCAAACAAAAGGTTAGCAAAAATTATATGCATAAGTCGATCTATATTGAGATTAATCATATATGGTTCCTAAAATGGACTTATACTTCATATGTCATATAATAAAACTAGATTCTACTAAACCGGGACTTCCTGTAGGCCATTGGTAGGCGATAAAGTCCAGTCACACTTCGGTTGTGGGTTCGATTCCCACATCCTTGTCCAACGCAATGGGTTGTCTCCTGTCCTACAGGTTTTCCTTTTTCTAAAACTACATTACTATAACATCCCATCAATAATATCGAAAAAAAACTTATATCCTTAAACAATACTCACTTATGTCCAACATAATCCATTCCAATATTTAGGCTTATCCATAATACTGCAGTCCACTCCCATATATCATAAGATATGTTTTGTTGGTCACATTTCGATCATTCAATGTCCTTTATCATGTATTCTCTTGAATACCATAGTGAAAACATGAATGCAGTTTAAAGTTAACACTTTCCACATACCAAAATCCTCAAAATTCTATATACTCAAACCATGATATCACTTAGTCCTTATATCAATCATGATCTCATGAATACTATTAAACATTTCATTTTCTCATTTTCCCTTCATTATCCGCATATCATCTTATTTCGAAAATATATCAATCACTTTCAATACCACATCAATAAATATTGCAATACTCAATAATACAACATTATTTCGAAATCCCATTACATAAACACTTAATCATTCCACCACATCGTTGTCATATTCAACATTGCCAATAGTGATCGCATGTGACTTCCCTTTGTCCTTTGCCTTCAGTGGTTGCTCATGTTGATCATCACTAACCCTTGGATTAGGGCATTTATTAGCATAATGCCCCATTTCCTTGCACTTGAAGCATTGAAGTGTTGGTTGTACGTTCTCTGCAGTGTTTGCTTTATTCACATCATTAGAAACCCTATTTCCATTACTTCGACACTGAGCTGCTCGATGACCTTCTTTTCCACACTTAAAACATTTTCTAGTCCCTTTAAGACAATCTCCACCATGCTTCTTTCCACACTTTGAGCATAAGGAAACATTCATCTTCTTTTCACCATTATTCTGAGATTTCTCCTTGAACTCCATCTTTCGTTTCTTGTCAAAACCATGAGATGGATATGTAACACCAACTTCCATTTATACCTTGATAGCACAACGCACAATTTCTTCATAGCTACTGAAGTCTCTTATAGCTAATGCCCTTAGAAGACTTGGTTTTAAGCCACTGAAAAATCGATCAACTTTACTTTCAGGTTGGTTGATAATGCCAGATGCATACCTTGCAAGTCTTGTAAAATTCGATTCGTATATACCAACAGATTCATCATCCTTCTGCTTCAGCTCAAGAAACTCCTTTTGCATCTTTGTTCGAAGAATACGAGGGAAGTACTTACTGAAAAACAAGTTCTTGAACTCGTCCCATTCCATGGACTCAATTTCATCTCTTGGCCTCGTATTCTTGATAAGATTCCACCATTGATCAGCTTCACCTTCCAAACGATATACTGCTAAGATGACTTTATCATGTTCAGAACATTGAAGAACTAAAAATATCTTTTCAGCGGTACTGATCCATTGTTCAGCAACAAGTGGATCGGAAGTCCCACTGAAAGAAGGTGGATGTTGCCTCATGAAGGACTCAATAGAATATTGTTCCCTTCTCTGCTCATTTGGAAGTCCAGAATGATTCATAGCTTGTGTAAGTATAGAAATAAGATTTTTCACTCCATCTCCCATAACATTTATTTGTTCAGGAGGGAAATCTTTTCATTGTCCATTGCATTGATCAACACGGTTCCTTCGGGTTCCAGCCATCGTCTAAAACCCAAAAAGAATAGTGTGAGAGGAAAAAAATCATGCTAGGGAAAACAAAATAGTAAAGGAGAAGTACCCTTAATATCTAACATCTTAGGTTAAATTCTAAGATCGTTACCGTAGTTCTAGGACCATATCCTATACGTATACTTATCCTTAGGGACATCCCTAGACATACCTTAGAAATATCTCTAGGGATCTCACTAACGTTTTCGCATCGTAGTTTCCAAAGGTTGACTAAACCTTTCCTCTGATACCAACTGTAGTGACCTGTATCCTGACGTACATTGACATTACATTACTTTTGCGGAATACTTGGTACATAACAAAAACACACACACAAGGATCGTAATAGTTTAGTGTTTTTGGAAACTCGGAACGTAATCTTCTAATCGTGGTGAAAGATCTTCAATATCTCCTATAAAGATCTTCCTTTTTTATACCTAAAACCTTTCTTTATATCCTGGGGAAAAGAAAACATAAAAGGGTGAGCTCAAATGCTCAGTAAGGGTAAACAAAAGAAATATCAATCACATCGTATTCATAAGAACATAACATTTTGGAAATCATAACCTACAAAAGAGAGAAAAATTTCATAACATGGGATAAATCATGGTAGTGAAATGTAATCACAATAATCATAACTTAAAACATGAAACTTTGTGGCATTCACACATAATCATAGAGAATCATTTCTTGTTAGTCAAGACTCATTTCCAAGACTATCTTAGTGGACAAAGTCCCTTTCTGAATCGAGTAACCCTCGTTTCAGTCCTGTTTCACTGAACCGGTATAACCTACCATTCCAGCCATGTCTATCTCATGAGATATAAAATCTTTACCCAATGCATTGGAGGGAGATATAGGTCCCACCCATCTTATAATGAATCCTTTCTTATGTGTGCCACATAATCATACATCATCGCATAACACATGTAACAAAAATGGGATTCTTGAAACACCATGACATCATAAATCAATTCATATAAGATAAAGGAATTCATAAAAATAATTCCATCACAACATGATCAAATCAATGTAATAATAGGGATAAAAACAGAACCCTTTTATTATCTTAGATGGAAAATAATTTTCATAAAATACTTGAAATCCATTCTTGAGGAAAATATCCTTTCTACTTCAAAAACATTTTTCCTTTCATAACATGTCATATGACTTTAAAATAAAAGAAGATGATTAAAAATAAACTTGAAAACTTGTAAAGGAAGCTTATTGGAAATAATGTTTTAAAAATCCATTCATGTCGTATAAGTTAAAAAAAACATTTTTCTCGTACTTTTGTCGGAAAAGTCAAAAAGTACCTCGTACGAAAAAAACGACAAATGATTCCTTTCATATTCTTTACAAAAAACTCACAGAAGGGTAAAATTGGATTTAAACTATTGTAATTTGATGGAAACAATATTACATATTGAGGGAACATGGATGTGGATGATAAAATACACCCCAGTAAATACTTACGAATAAACAATCTCGGATAAAAATGAGATTGTGATATTTCCCTTACCTTAGGTCTGATTTGCTTCGTATGTGTCCGAACCTCCTGTATAATGATTTAAATAATGTCATTGACTTATTACAGAATCATATTAATTTTTATGATATCATATATGGTTCACTTATGACATTATATTACCCGTTCTTTTGTAAATTCCATGTTAAAGAAGTGTTTTGGGTAAAATCGTTTCATTTATCGTAGGTGTTTTGACTTGTTGTTCTTGACATTGTTATTACTTATATCATGATTTACTTACTTCCAGAATATAAAATATGATTTATATATCATATATATTCAGTATATATATATACATAATAGATAGATAAATGAAATGAAAAACACCGTTCATGGCGACGGTAGTCCGTACGTACGCATGAACGCTGTTTTCCTTTCCTTATTGTCTTGAATGGAAGTAAGTAGATGACATATATATATATATAAATAAATCCAGTAGCTTTATAATGTCATATATTTCATTATTATTTCTTATATATACATTATAATCATTCTTAAATGGTTAACATGGAGAATGAATCTCATCACGTCGTGGAGACGGTAGTCCGTACGTACGCACGAGCGATGATATCATTTCCATGGTCGTGGAATTGTGTTAATGTGTATGCATATTATTTCAGTATCAATATCACTTTATAATAATCATATATAGTTACTCATTACACCATTATACCCATTCTATTAAGGTGGTGGCGGAAAATAGATTACACCACGGCGTGTAGACGATATTCCGTATGTACGCACGCGCGGTGATTTCATTTTTCCGTAGGATGGATAGAAGGTGAATTAGGGTTGTTTCATACTTATAATAACATATCAGTATATGAGTGATACTGATGTTATAACTTCATAATGAAACAACCTAAGAAGAAGAAGTGGAAGAAGAAATAAAGATGAAAGAATTGGTAACAGTAATTACCTCTTCTTTGAAGGGCCTTTTGGAGACCTCCTCTTAGGGAACTAAAATTGGTCTTTGAGGAAGACCAGAACCTCTAAGATGTTTCTAGGGAAGTGGAGAAGAGATTTTGGCAGGGGTTTTCCGAGCTTGAGTGCTCAAATTGGTGTGAGGAGGAGGGGGAGGAGGTGTCCTTTTATAAGGGAGGAGAGGGGCACCTTAGGAATATCTCAAAATATTATTTTATATTAAAGTCAAAATCGGTTTATTATGGTTCCAAAGAGTCTTATTTCGAAGCTAAAGTGGGGATGGGTCGAAATCCTATCATCCAATAGGATTTAGACAAGTTTAGGGTATTATGTTAACCTTATCAATTAGATTTAACCCTAAGTTAAATAATTTAACTTTTACCGTGTCTTTTTGTTTTCTTACACTATATGGTTAATAAACTTACTATAACATGCCAAACGAACCCCAAATTGTTTATTATTAATATATATATATATCCTTATCTAAGTTATTTGGCCGAACCTTAGATTTTTAGGAATAAAATAACAATTAATAATATAATATTTGATTTAAAAACTATTTTGTGTCAATTTTGACACTATTTGATATATGATTTTTGTGAAAGTCATAACAGAATTATATGTTCGAACCAAGTTTATTAAATCAACACTAATATATCATAGTAACCTATAAAATTAGTGGAATTCATAAAAAGTCTCAAATTACATTCATTTGAGTATTTATAACATCAATTATGTTAATATTTACTTAAAAGGGTAATTACTGCATCATCGTTGTGTCATAAATAAATCAATTTATTTAAAGTCTAAAAATTATAAATAAAATATCATTATATAGGAAATCCTTTTAGCTTTCTAATGAATACTTATAGTCGAATTTATCTTATGTATAACCCCATATTAAAAATGTTTTAGTGAATAAACTTTGATTTTAACTCTTTTAACTCTTCTTTGAATTAAATAATAATAAATGTCCTAATCTAATCCATGTGGGCCTAAATGATAATATTTTACACTTAAGGTTTTTTTTGGTCGAGACACATTTGTCCAATAGAATTAGGACATGTGTTAGGGTAATATTAATATCATTCTTACCCTTAATTACCCTATTTACTTTTAACCGTGGTAAATAAAAGTAAAAAGTTACTATTCACCAAAAATTATTTTCATCTCATTGAACCACATTTTACTTACTGACATCAACCGTGTCTCTCGGATTTTTGAAATTTCATTCACAGAAGCGGTAAAATTAAATTTTATGAAAAATTCAGTTTTTTAACTACCACTTAGTAGTTTCATTATTCATCAAAAATTGAAAGTTTTCAGAAAAATTCCAAAATTTCACCCTAGGCTAATTTCGATATTTTGAGTCCAAAAATGAAGTCCATTTTGAAAAATAAAATATATAAAATTTCAAAAAGTGGTTATTACTATTCATAACGGCTATTTTTAATAATATTTTAATAGCATATCGTTGTTTAGTGAAACTCGGTATTGCGTATTACACACGCTATCGAGGAAGGTCGCGATTGCGTGTAATGCAAGGTAAGTCAAGGATGCGTATTGTGCAAGCTCCTTTTGGTGTAGCGTTGATGAAGCTCACATTTTCATATATTTTATACTCTAAAACATTGTTTATAATCCCACAAAAGTGTTATTGAATGGGTAATTATCATGTTTTTAGGTTTTAGTGCTATTTTGAACCCAAATGTGAAAAACGACTAATTCTGGATTTTTGACAGAATTTTACGTCAGGGGTATTTTGGTCATTTAAGGAAAAATAAAATTCCAATTTTTCTGAATAAAATTTTGTTAGAATCCTTATTTTATTTCCTTCATTTTGCGCTTCTGGAGGAGGAGCTGATTCGGTCATCTAAAGGGTCTACAAAATCATTGAAGATTGGAATTTTTCCGGGCGGACAGCATGGACCTACCCAAGGTAACGAACATCAAACGCGGCCTACACATATCCAAATGATGTGTTTACACCTTGTATACCTTGAGGACAGATATGGCCGTCTCTAAAATAAATTTGGAGGATTTTTGAGGTCATTAAGGAGGATATGGAATGACATTAGTTTGGAGGAACCTTCCTGGATGCTTCGTCCAGAAACAGAAACTGAGAATGAAAAATTCATAACTCCTACATACGGTTTCCAAATTATCTGAACATTGGAGAGGAGACGGCCAAGAAATTTATGAACAACATTTATGAAGGGTGGAACGCGTGAATATGTCATTAAAGGGGTCTACAACGCGTCGACATTCGGGGGTCGAATTCTGCCTATAAAAGGAGGCCCTCACCTCCTTCCCAAATCATCCCATTTTTCCATCCATTCCTTCAAGGCACCAAGGAGGAGATCTCCACCAAGGGAGGCCGGACGAAAATCTTCCACCTTTCTTTTTATTTTATTTCTTTTATTTATTTTTAGTTTTTAATTGTAATTTAGATTTCTAATAAATTCATGCATTGTTTTTATTTTTGTCCACCGATTCACCCTCTTTTCTTCCTCTCATCTTACCATCGTGAACTATAATACTCATGATCATGAGTAACAAATCCAAGGAATATCACGAGTGAGTAATCAGGTTCTTGAACCCAAGACCATGTTTTTAATATTCTTTGAGTTAATTCTAAGGATAATTTATAGTGGGTGTAATCCTCACTATGGTTGTCTAAAGATTAACTTCTTAATCTACAAACATTTTCCCTCGATTGAGGAGGTGGATGGAAGGTGTGCTTGGCGATCTCTAAGTAGACTTTTCATTCATAATCGGTGTAGAATAAGGTTTGAAAACATACGATGGAGTGTGTAAACTAAGAGTATTTGAAGCTGGCCAATGAAGGTGCTCCCTGAATATTCTCTCGGGAGAACTTCCTTTCTTCCCTAATTACATTCTGTTTAGCATTGCATGGTAATTTAGAATTAAATTTTAGTTTCTTATGATTTATGAATTTCTTTTATTTTATTAAATTACATTTCTTTCATAAAATATTAAACAACAAAAAAGAATTATATTATGTGGAATAGAAGTATTGATTTATTTACCACAAAAGCTCCTCAAGAGAACGACCTAGGTCAGCCCCTTTGCTGCACTTAGCTATAAATATTTTTGAGAGCGTGCACGACAACGCTTCGTCAAATTGGCGCCGTTGCCGGGGAGCCAAGTGGTTTTAATTCACTATTTTTATTCACATTGTGTAAATAATTTTCCTTTCATTTAAAAAACAACAAAAAAATCATAAATTTCAAAAATTAAAAAAAATCTTCTTTGTTCATGATGTATTCAAATTATGATTATTATGCATGGACTGATCAATGTCAACTTCAATAAAATTTTTACAATGAACTAGATGTGCAGTTTCATAGGATTAGTGATAAAGTGAAAAACATAGAGGGCCAAATAGAATTGATTGTAGAATATATACGCGCATCCCAAGAACAACCGAAACCTGAACCAGAACCTGAACCAGAACGAGTGGTGGAAGAGATTTCACCCATCATTTTTTATGCTAAAGAACCTGAGGAGGGTGAGAAGGAGCTAATAAATGAATTAATCACATCATCCCGCGCTCAACCATTGCTCGAGGAGGTACCAGAAGTAAACATTCCAACTGATGCACTGATGGGAGGTCAACATTTTTTGGAAGAATCTTGGAATAACTTTGTTGAAGATAACTTGAAACATGATCTTCACATACTTAATAATGAAACATCAGACACTTTCTACCTCTCTCTTTCTTTGGAAGATGAAGAAAAAGATGCACCTGCTGAGATGAAGTTGCCAATGGTCCTGTCAGAAGAAATAAATTTCCAAGATGACTTACTTCAAAGGGAATATTTCTTTATTGATTCGTCATGTTTTAATTTTATTCAAACTGAATTGTTTTCTGACTTCTCCTTTTTTGAAATTTCTGATACAACACAAATGGAGCAGAACTTGGATTTTGATGATGATACCACCAAAGTGGTGGTAATCAAGGAAGAAGTTCCGGAGAAGTTGGTGGTGGTGCGACTACCTCCTCAACAAAAATTTGCATATCACATGGAGGAGGACACCACCGAAGTTAACAGGGAGCACCCTTATCCTTTATTTCCTCCCACTTTGAAAATCAAATTTCTTCTTTATTCTTTCTCGGGGGTTGGGAACATTCTAATCTTATTTGGGGTTATCTACTTTCAGGTTTTAATCATGGACATCGGGAAAACTCACATGTGGTGGTTCATCTCAAAGAAACCACACCCACCTTCTGATTGGGGATAATCTACTGAAACTGCCTGACTAGGGGCAGTAAAAACCTAGCACCCGCTTGGGGGTCTAAACCAAGCATTATCTCTTTTCTTTTCCCTTTCTCATTCTTTTTATTTATTTTTCTTATGTATTTTTACTTTCTTTTAGTCTTAAAGTGGTTGCTTCTTGGAGCTTAACTCAAGGCATCCACCTCTAAAATAATGTCAGGTTGTATCTTTCCTTCCCTTTGAATTTCTATATTTATATTTATATTTTGTTGTGTGGAAATAAGGGGTAGTTAAATTTAAGTGTGGGGGAGTGTCAACCTGCTTAGTTCTTCTTGTGTGCTTTTCATTTTTTTTATATTTTTAGGATTTTTAAGCTTTAATGAATATTCTTATCACTTTTCACACATCAATTTATTTTCAAAGAGTTGAAATGATTTTTGAAATAATGGATTTTAAATGATTGTTGATGTGAAAACATTTTTCTTGAATTGGATTATCAATCATTTTTATGAGTTTGACTGATTTTTGAAATCCATGACCATGAAACACTGACTAAAAATATTTTTTTCCAATCCTGTGAGGTATTCTAAACCACTTTTACATATTCTTCCTAATACCCACACTTTCTTGAGGGAAACATGAATTTTGTGTGAGAACCAGAATTTGTGAATATTCTCTTTTGAAGCTTTGGATTTCATGGAATGTATTTAAAATGATTGAGCCATCTCTTTGGCTAGCCACATTTTATCTTGAGACCCACCTTTACATTTATCCTTCATAAGCCCTTAGATGCCATGAATTGCCTTATAGGTTTTAAGCCACATTACAAGCCAATTTTTCCATACCTACCCGCACTTTTAGTATTTTTGCATGGATATTTCAAGTTTGAGTGTGGGGGAAGGGCCTTTCGTGTGCTTTCATTGGAATGTGTATCATTTATCGGTAGTGTGAAGTGTGTGTCAATATTTTGGGCAGTGGATAACAAGGGAATTAGGCATGTGTCATCATTTCATTGTGCTTTATTTGGTTCATCCATTTCTCCTAAAAAAAAGAAAAAATGGAGATGAGCTTGAATATTCATTATACATTCTTTTATGACTCATGTACCTCCCAAAAATCAAGGGCATGAATTGTCATTCATTAATTGTATTCAATTTTTCAGCTCATCCTCTATAAAAAAAAGAAAAAAAAGAAAATAAAGTTGTGCCTTTCTGGAGCATTGAAAAAAAGGAGGAGAACTTAGATGATATCATTCATTATAATCACTTATTGGCTCATGTAACATGTCATAAAGATGGGTGGGGTTTTTTTCACATTTACAAGCTGTATTGAGTGAGAAATTTCTTGTGTTTTCACTTGATTTAATCATGCATTGTACTTAAAAGTTCAACCTCCTCTTTCTAGCTTGGAACATTTTTCAATCATTTTACCACCGACCCTAAGCCACAGAATCATTTGAACCTTTAATTAAAGCCCTCATGATTAAATTCATTTTCATGTTTCACGCTGTGGAGAAATGATAATTTCCACAAACCTATGGTGATACATGCGATTTTCAAGTATGAGTATAACTCTAGATTCATTTTCTCTTGAGTGAAGAGTGACATAAAAATCAATGTGAGGTAGGTTGTGATTGGGCCATGGATTGATTTATGAGGTTGAACAAATTTTAATGATTGAAATGAAAATGGGAAAATTATTATTCATAAATGAGACATGATGGAATTCTATTTTGGATAAAATCATTGATATTTTCTCATTTTTGATTGTTGTGTGGATTTTGATTTGGATGTAAGATGATTGCCCAGGAGTGCAATGTTTAAGTGTGGGGGAGTGATGAAGCTCACATTTTCATATATTTTATACTCTAAAACATTGTTTATAATCCCACAAAAGTGTTATTGAATGGGTAATTATCATGTTTTTAGGTTTTAGTGCTATTTTGAACCCAAATGTGAAAAACGACTAATTCTGGATTTTTGACAGAATTTTACGTCAGGGGTATTTTGGTCATTTAAGGAAAAATAAAATTCCAAATTTTCTGATTAAAATTTTGTTAGAATACTTATTTTATTTCCTTCATTTTTCTCTTCTGGAGCAGGAGCTGATTCGGTCATCTAAAGGGTCTACAAAATCATTGAAGATTGGAATTCTTCCGGGCGGACAGCATGGACCTACCCAAGGTAACGAACATCAAACGCAGCCTACACATATCCAAATGATGTGTTTACACCTTGTATACCTTGAGGAAAGATATGGCCGTCTCTAAAATAAATTTGGAGGATTTTTGAGGTCATTAAGGAGGATATTGAATGACATTAGTTTGGAGGAACCTTCCTGGATGCTTCGTCCAGAAACAGAAACCGAGAATGAAAAATTCATAACTCCTACATACGGTTTCTAAATTATCTGAAATATGGAGAGAAGACGGCCAAGATATTTATGAACAACATTTATGAAGGGTGGAACGCGTGTATATGTCATTAAAGGGGTCTACAACGCGTCGACATTCGGGGGTCGAATTCTGCCTATAAAAGCAGGCCCTCACCTCCTTCCCAAATCATCCCATTTTTCCATCCATTCCTTCAAGGCACCAAGGAGGAGATCTCCACCAAGGGAGGCCGGCCGCAAATCTTCCACCTTTCTTTTTATTTTATTTCTTTTCTTTATTTGTACTTTTTAATTGTAATTTAGATTTTTAATAAATTCATGCATTGTTTTTATTTTTGTCCACCGATTCACCCTCTTTTCTTCCTCTCATCTACCATCATGAACTATAATACTCTTGATCATGAGTAACTAATCCAAGTAATATCCCGAGTGAGTAATCAGGTTCTTGAACCCAAGACCATGTTTTTAATATTCTTTGAGTTAATTCTAAGGATAATTTATAGTGGGTGTAATCCTCACTATGGTTGTCTAAAGATTAACTTCTTAATCTACAACCATTTTTCCTCGATTGAGGAGGTGGATGGAAGGTGTGCTTGGCGATCGCTAAGTAGACTTTTCATTCATAACCGGTGTAGAATAAGGTGTGCACAAATACGATGGAGTGTGTAAACTAAGAGTATTTGAAGTTGGCCAATGAAGGTGCTCCCTGAATATTCTTTCGGGAGAACTTCCTTTCTTCCCTAATTACATTCTGTTTAGCATTGCATGGTAATTTAGAATTAAATTTTAGTTTCTTATGATTTATGAATTTCTTTTATTTTATTAAATTACATTTCTTTCATAAAATATTAAACAACAAAAAAGAATTAGATTATGTGGAATAGAAGTATTGATTTATTTACCACAAAAGCTCCTCAAGAGAACGACCTAGGTCAGCCCCTTTGCTGCACTTAGCTATAAATATTTTTGAGAGCGTGCATGACAACGCATCGTCAAGCGTACAACACAAGACATTAATAAAATTAAAAGGAATAGTTTTCATAAAATCTCGGGCTGTTACAGCCGTAGAGGAGCTGGCCACGAGGGACTGGCTGCGGCGGAGCTGGCCGCATAGAAGATGGCCAAGGAGGGCATGTCCATGAAGGAGCTTACCGTGTAGGGCTGGTCACATGTGGTTTTCAGTTTTGTTGTCCACAAAGGGTCTCAACGGAGGAGCTGGCTGCGAGGGAGAAAGCAATGAAGGACTAGGCCGCGAAGGAGGTTTTCCGTGAAGGAGGCTGTTTGTGAAGGATGGTCATGGAGGAGACTCTCGTCCATGAAGGTAGTCCATGGATAAAATGGTTGTGAAGTAAATGGCCATGAAGGAAATGCCCGTGATGGAAATGGCCGTGAAGGGATTCTGCAAAGGGGATGGTGCCCGTCCCACTTTGCGCCCGTGGATGGGTTCCCGCCTCCATTTCGTGAACGACACTAGTCCGCGGAGGGGGTTGTCTGCTGAGGGACTATCCGCGTAGGAAATGACCGCATGTGGTTCTCAGTTTGGTTTCTCCTCTATGCGAAATAGTGCATCCGTAGATGATATGGGGACCACATAAGGTCGCAGAACATTACCGCTGGAAGCGATTTTTCAAGCGTCTCCCCAAGGGTTTTCACGCATCCTTCCCATCTCTTTCGTTTGGTGCCCCTCAGTGACTATTTACAGAGTAAAAAAAAATATATTGACAGGTCCATGTCACTTTCTGTGGAAGCCCATGAAGGAATCCCCACCCATGGATGACTCGGTCAATAGGGAGATTTGATGAGTCTTGGTGGGGTTGCTTCGCAGTAGCACACCAATCTGCCTCTATTCCACGAACGGTGAGGTTTGCAGTGGCTTGGGTAGGTTGTCGTGGTTTGCAGCGGTGGACCAGCCTGGCATTCTTCCTGCTTCGCTCCCGCGGAGGAGCCCATACTCTGCTTCACGGACGACGCTGGTCCGCAGAATTGCGGTTCGCCGAACCTGCTGCGTACTATTGCTGGGAGACGGTATGTGGACCGGCTCGGTCCTTTCCCAAGTCATGGGGTAATTGTAGTTCCCCCTTGCAGAATTTTCAGGACCCTATACATACTAAATCATATAATATAATTCAAGCATCAAAATTATGAGTATAATAATTAAGAACAATGCCTCAACATATATCCAATAACATGTCATTAATGTCATACCAAATACCAATCTATCTATCAAGGCCATGAATGGAATGTGAATTCATTCCATTAACTCATGGTAAAATATAATCAAAGTAGAATGTGTAATAAATAATAATGAACCTGACATAATCATATATGTAATCCCATTCATGTAACAAAATTCATGGCGTACAATTCTTAAAAAATAAATTAAATGTAAGGAATGTGATATTGAATATAATGCATCAAGTATAAGAATTTAAATATATGGTGTGAGGTATACAACCAACGGATCAATTTCATGGCTAACTAGTTTCTTTAATTCAATCTATAATAAATAAATTTGAATAAAATCACATATTATAATTTTTAATTACATAATTACGGCATAGGCACAAAGGGGAAAAAAGGTGGGAACACGAATTGGAGTGGACAATGTCAAGATATATCCCCATGGATTGGATTCTTCATAAGTTATGGTCATATATGACACTTAAAACCACGAAAATTAATTTATTATGAAGGATGAAGGCCTCACAAGAAGAATCATTCTAGAAAAAAATTAGAATGACATCTAAAACGTCACAAAATGAGCAAAAAAGAATAAAACCCTACCTCAAAACATTATAACTCCCCACATCTAATAACAAACACATAGATAGACTAAAATTAGGGAAATAAGATTATGAATTACATTCCTAAAAATAGATAAAAATTAAGTTGTATAAAAATAGAGCTACAAATAGAGGAAAAACATATAAATTGCAGACTATATTAAAAATATCTTTCTAAGACTTGCCTATAACATCCAATAGAGAATATAACATGGGTAAAATGATAGAGAAATTAGAGAACCCAATGGCGTTGATGATGGGATCATGAGTGCTTAAAAGAGGATGAGTTCGCTAAATGAAATAAATATTAGAATGAAATAAAAGAAAAAAACCAAGAATGGGAAATTTTGTGATAAATTCAACATTATTTTATAAAGAACAGTGTTGGGCTACACAATTTAGCCAAAATTTGTGCCAACCATGCACTATTAACTTCTATTAGGGTCACCACATGATGTTAGGTTCGTGGTTTTAACAACCATTTGAAATCCGTATGTTTTCTCACTATTCCTAACATATGAATCCTCACACGACTATACAACCATGGTCACACTTGTTGGTCGGAGTGGATACTCCAGAGGGGGGGGGTGAATTGAGTTCCAATTAAAATTTCTATTTAAAAAAATTGTCTTAAAATCCCCCAAATAAAACACAGAATTAAACTGTAGTGAATTTATATCACAATAAAGGTTCTGTTAGGTTTTCAAAGGATTTATTATTTCCATGTTAATCAAAACAGAATAGTTGATTAACTTTTGAAACTCGCATACTGATTTACAGCTAATATAAACACTTACGAGTTTAATTATCAATGTGACGTTAAAATAGTTTTGGTTTTAAAGAAATAAGTAGCCGGATAAAAAAGAATAACATTGAAAGAAATAGAACAACAGATATAACCAAGTGGTTCGGTCTCAAGCCGAGACTTAGTCCTCTCAACAATTTATATAAATATGATCCACACCCTGGATCAGGGTTCACAACAGTTTACAACTGTCCAGGTCCAAGACCTTTACCACTGTTATTCGTGGAAACCAAAACAACTTCAACTAGCTGTCCAGGTCACACATGACCTCTACCACTATCCCAGTGGGAAATAAAAGATGTAAGAGATTAAGTGAGGATTTACAGATCCTCCAGTTAAAGTACAGGAGACAGTGTGTGTGTTAAATACAGCAGATAACACACACTTCTCAAGATGTAAAATAATGAATCACATAGTAGAGATGTAGAGTTTAGAAATGGATCTAGTGATTTCAGTGAAGCTTTGGACTCCTTGAGTTTGATCAGAAATTTTTTTGAGTCCTCTTCTGGTTTTTGTCAGAAAAACAGAGTGTCGTCTTCTTGGCATCCAGGTTCAGAGATAGTGAAAGATGTAGTCTATGAAGTTCTTCAATATCCTCGTGAATGTACATAACTCTTCTTGAGTAAGCTTGAGTGTGTATGAGCTTCTGTGTCTTCCACAACTATCTCATCCACCGCTCTTTTCACTTATAGGTGTCTCTCTGTCTCCTCTTTCACCAACATGGTCTTCATGTATTTATGGAACGAGCTCCAGTATAAGAAAAGTGATTTCTTTTTGTTGGTACGAGGTACAGTTCCCTGACATCCAACAACCTTCATTAAATAAATGATAGAGCATTAAAATATACCTGATATGACTGTTGGTTAGATTAAATAAAGATAAAGAAATTCAAACAGCTGTTTATGACTGTCGGTGAGTCAAGGGATCGGTAGGTCATCATCATTGACATCAGTGGCTAGACATCAGTATGTCCTGATCGGTGACTCATTTGATCATCATCAATGTGTCAGGATCGGTGACTCATTTGATCAGCATCGGTGTGACATCTTTGGTGACTCAGATGATCAGTATCGGTGTGTCAAGATCGGTGACTCATTTGATCCGCATCGGTGTGACATATTCGTTGATTCAGATGATCAACATCAGTGTAACAAGATCAGTGAATCATTTGATTAGCATCGGTGTGACATCTTCGGTGACTCAGATGATCAGCATCGGTGTGACAAGTTTGGTGATTCAGATGATCAGCATCAGTGTGACAAGATCGGTGACTCATTTGATCAACATCGGTGTGACATCTTCAGTGACTCAGATGATCAGCATCGGTGTGACATCTTCGGTGACTCAGATGATCAGCATCGTTGTGACATCTTCGGTGATTCAGACGATCAGCATCAGTGTGACAATTTCGGTGATATGGATCGGTGCGACCATTGTATTTTGATATGGATCGGTGCGACCGTTCACTTTTGATATGGATCGGTGCGACTGTTCACTTTTGATATGGATCGGTGCGACCGTTAACTAAGTGTCTGTTTTATCCAGAAGACTTCCAGAATACATGTAATTCAATAACAAGAAAAGATAAATACATGATCCAACCTATATAAACATATTCACTAATATATTGTGATTATATATATATTAGAAATCCAACCAGATTATGTAATGATAATTTGTGATTATTAAAACAGAAATCACAGGAATAATTCAACAATCTTCCAGAGGGCTCAACAATATCGCCCTTTTTGATAATCACAAATCCTAGTCATCAAAAAATGTAATATATCATCAATAATAGTGACAAGGTATAATAAGAATAAAAACACAATGAGACATAAATCTCCCCCTGAATTTATGCCTTTGTATATTTATGTAAACATTGCTCCCACTACCATAGTATGTGTCTCCCCCATAGATATAAATCACCCCCTTTGGGATAATCAAAAATGAGGGAAAACATATAAAGAAGATATTTAAAAGAAATAATCATAGAGAATATAGAGAGAGAGAAAAAAAGTTTGTAAAGTATATTTGAGTACAAACAGAACACTGTTCATCCTATCAACAACAAGACACAACTATTTATGGGGATGTAACGGGGCTTAGCCTTTGTCAGAAGGATCAATGGTTGGTATGTTGGAGGTCTTGGAGGCAAGAAGAACTGGGAAAATTTGAAAAGGTGGTAAGATGACTCTGGAAGGTGGAGGAGAGGATGCCATGGAGATTTTCTATTGAGTAGTAGAAGCTGGTTGTGAATATTGTAGAAGAACTGGCCATAGTTGAGATAGAGCTTGAGCAACAGAAATCTGATTTGGAGAAAAATCAGAGGCACTGTGAGCATCAGCAGTATGAAGCACAATGGCGGTGTCTTGGTCATTCAGATAAGGCTTCAAAAGATTTATGAAATACTGAATAACTTCTACACCATACTGCATAGCCTTCTCAAAATCATCCTTATTATCCATGAACCGTTCCAATGTAGGAGTAAAATCTTGCAACTAGCGAACATGAGTCTTGAAAGCTTGAGTGACTGGAGGTAGTTTCAGATTATCAGCCAACACATTGAAGTTCGCGGTCATCTCATGCTTGGTATAAATCTTTGAAAAGTAATGATCAACCTTTTCCTTGATCTCTTTCTGAGATTTATTAGCATCAGCAGAATATACTTTTACCATCTTATGAATGTGATCACTGTGCTCCTTCATCTTCCTCAATGAGTCCAAATCAAGAACTTGTCTAATGGCGGCCAATTCATCATGCACAATCTACCTTAGAGCCTCTAGCTCATGAGTAGTGATCATGGTTACTTTGGTTGTACAGGCTTGAGCAACTATCTGAGTTATCTCAGCTTTCAACTTCATCAGATCAGACTTCTCAATATGTTCTATGAGATTCCTCAACACTTCCATCATACCAGAGACGGTGGATCTAAATTCGTCTGATAAAGAAACTAAGTCAGATTGTAGATCCTTCATAGTCTGAATTAGAGAGGCTATATGCCTACCAATAAACACACCGGTATTGGCCAGGTCGGGTCTAATAACATTTGATACTCTTGTTGAAAAGGCTTCCAAACAATCTTCAGAAACTTGAAGAGAATCTTGAGTAAGAGCATTCAAAATTTCTTCTATGACTTTATTTCTCACAGCAGCAAGCTACTCAATTTTGAACTTATCAAAATCAGACTGAGAGAAATTACAACAAGGTAGATGAACATCTACAGCATCATCAACATGAGAAGACCGTTCCTCAACTGGTTGGCCTTCCATTACAACCGTAGTAGATTCTGATTCTACCTCTTCTTCTTCAAAATACTGTAAACCCAACACAACAAAACTAGGGTAATAATCCCAGACAGCAGCACACAGAGTATATTTCAGTTTATCATAACTTGCTTTTCCACTGATTTTTATAGAATCTCTCTTGCCACTGGTGTTAGTTTCTTGCACAGTTTGATGTGGTTCAATTCGAGGTATAGAAAGACCATCCACTGGTCGGCTATCATCATCATCATAATTATTATTATTATCATCATCATCATCATATTCTCCATTCCAATTTCCATTCGTCATAGAAACTTCACTGTTACATACTTCAGTGTCACTAGTTTCTTCATCACCAAGAACTGGTTCTGATTCAGGTAAGACTAAAGGTGGACTGGGAGGTCCAAAGTCTATTCTTCTCTTAGGGCTCATAGTATCAGGATCACTCCTATCATCAAGAGGTGACATACTTCCTTCTTCTGTTTCAGCTTCTTCCATCCCTTGTTTACCAGACTCTTCAGAGTCCTTATTCCTTTCAACATCTACTTCTTCCTCATCATCAGAATAAATTGGCTCTTCATCTGATTTTAAACCAGGGTCTCTCAAACCCTTCGGCCTCGTTCCATGATCAGTGGGATTGTAGGATTCATAAAGCTTGTCCTCATTATCATCCCAACATTTTTTCCATGGGTTCCAATTTATTTTAATCCTTTTACAAATTTCGTTGTTAATACAAAAAGCACTATCAGATTTAGCTCTCTCATCAGCTTCATCAACACATTCCAGATTCTTTAACATTGTAGAGATCATTTTGGAATAGAATAGGGCAGTGTCTTTCATAGATGGTTTCACCATTCTAGCTATGTGCACCATTAGATATCTACACAAATTCATCTTCTCATGGGTCTTTAGTAAAACCATTAGAAAAACATCCTGGTCTTTTACAGCCGCAAAATATTCTTTCCTAGGGAAAATTTGGTGCTGAATAAACTTTAAGAGAAGTCTACATTCACCGCCCAACTCTGAGGATGTGATTCTCCTTGACTCTCTATATCCAGTCAAAACCTGTAAAACTAACTCATAAGAGAAGTATTCAGTTGTTGGAAGAATTTTTCCAGCATAATCCTCATACCGACCCTCATTGGGTACATTTAAACATTCATCCCATTGTTTAGATGAGAAAGATATTTTATTTCCTTTCACTACAGAAGACTTTCTGGCAGCCTCTACACCATCTAAAGTGACTTTCAGATTTATATAAAACTCATGCACTAGATTTGGGTAGTGCACACAACTGTTATATGAGAACTAAGAATTCCATCCTTGCGATTCTAAAACTTGTAACAATAGCGACTTACTTGTCAAAAGCCAAGCAGAACTGACTTCCTTTTCTACAGCAACAATCCAAGTTTCTAGGTTCAGATTTACTGAACTTTGAGTGGTACTACTCGAATCGCCTCGAGCACACTTTGAAGGTATAGGACTGTCTGATCCTTTGCTTGGTCTCTTTTGTTTAGCCATTTGAAGATTCTGGGGAATGCAGGAGGTCGAAGGTTCGAAGTAGAGGAGAAGAGAGGATATAAGACTTGGAGGGAAATGAAAGGTCAACGATTTGGGGAATAGAAATATCCGCACATCATTTATTTCAACATTTAGTGAACCCATAAAAAAGATGAAAGTAATTAATTAATTACAACATTATAAAAAGTAATAGAAAGATAGATCAGTTTGACTGATCAGTTTCACAGATCGGTTTAACAGATCGGTTTCACAGATCGGTTTCACAAATCTGTTTCAGAGATCGGTTTCACAGATCGGTTTCACACATCAATTTCACTGGTCGGTTTCACAGATCGGTTTCATAGATCGGTTTCACAGATCGGTTTCACAGATCGGTTTCACATATCGGTTTCACAGATCGGTATCACAGATCGGTTTCACAGATCGACCATACACAACTCTTGTTTAACAAAATTAATTCTTTCAGAGCATAAAGGCTTTGTAAAAATATCAGCCAATTGATGTTCAGAACTAATAAATTCTAGAGAAATATCACCTTTCTGCTAATGATCTCTTAGAAAGTGATGTCTGACATCAATGTTCATAGTCCTAGAGTGAGACACATGGTTCTTAGATATGTTGATCACACTAGTGTTGTCACAGTTAATTGAAACATGTTTAAAATCAAATCCATAGTCCAATAAAGTGTGTTTTATCCACAAAATTTGTGCACAGTGACTACTAGCAGCTATATATTCTGCTTCAGAAGTAGACAATGCAACTGAGTTTTGTTTCTTACTACACCATGATTCTAGGGACTCTCCAAGTAAATGACATGTTCCAGATGTGCTCTTCCTATCTTACTTACATCCAGCAAAGTCATCATCTGAATAGCTAGTTAGGTCAAATGATTTCCCATTTAGATAAAACAACCCTAAATTCACAGTATACTTAAGATATTTAAAAATTCTTTTAACAGCCAGTAAGTGTGATTATTTAAGATTTTGCTTGAAATCTAGCACACATACACACACTAAACAAAATATCTGGTCAACTAGCTGTAAGATAAAGTAAACTCCCAATCATACATCGGTAATTGGTTTGATCAACTGATTTACCAGTTTCATCAACATCCAATTTACAGGTGGTACTCATAGGTGTATCACTTCCCATTATACAATCGAAACGAAATGTTTTAATAAATCCTTAGTATATTTACTTTGATTTAGAATAATACCATCTTTAGTTTGAAATATTTGAAATCCAAGAAAATACTTAAGCTCTCCCATTAAGCTCATTTCAAACTCATTTTTCATAACCTTTGAAAAATCAGTACATACAGAATTTTTAAAAGATCCAAAAACAATATCATCAACATAGAATTGTACTATTAAAAAATATTTTGAAATCATTTTTATAAAAATAGTGGGATTAGCTATTCCTTTTGTAAATCCGTTTGATATAAGAATGTTTGAATGTCATTCATACCAAGCTCTTGGAGCTTGTTTTAAACCATATAAAGCTTTAGAAAGTTTAAAAACATGATTTTGAAAATGAGGATTTGAGAAACCAGGAGGTTGTTCTACAAAAACATCTTCAACAATAAAACCATTTAAATAAGCACTTTTTACATCCATTTGATATAACATGAATTTGATATGTGATACATAGGCATGTAAGATCTTAATCGACTGTAATCTAGCTACAGGTGCAAAGGTTTCCTCATTGTCAATTCCTTCTTCTTGATTGTGACCTTGTGCAACTAACCTAGCTTTGTTTCTAATGATGTTTCCAGATTCATCAACTTTGTTTCTAAACACCCATTTTGTGCCTATGGTTATAGTGTCCTTAGGTCTTTCTACTAATTTCCAGACTTTGTTTCTTTTTAATTGATTTAGTTCTTCTTGCACAACCATTACCCAAAATTCATCATTGATAACATCATTGATATTTTTAGGTTCTAACTGTGAAAGAAAAGATTGATGTTCAACCTGATTTCATAGAGAAGCTCTAGTCTGTGTTCCTCTATTTAGATTACCTAAAACATCATGTAAATGATGGTTCTTTAGAATTCTAGTTGGTCTAGAAAAGATAGGGCTAGAGATTTCAGATTCATCTACAGGTTGAGGTTCAACAGAAGCAGATTCTGGGAAATTTCCAGAACTGTATGTTTTTACTACAGGTCCACTTTCTTTATCATTAAGGTTCAAAACGGAGAGACCGTCTTCAAGATTTTCAAGAGATGTCTTAGGTTCATGTGGATCAGTTTCATCAAATTTGATGTGAACAGATTCTTCCACACATTTAGTTATCTTATTGAAAACTCTATAGGCTTTACTAGAAATAGAGTAACCTAGGAAAAATCCTTCATCACTCTTTGATGAAAATTTGTCAAGATTTTCTTTAGTATTAAGAATAATGACTTTGCAACCAAAAAATCTGATGTAGTTAACATTAGGTTTCCTATGGTTCCACAACTCATAAGGGGTCCTCTTAAGAACAAGTCTGATCAAGACTCTATTAATAACATAACAAGCCGTATTTACAGCCTCAGCCCAAAAATAAACAGGTATGTCATACTCATTAAGCATAGTCCTAGGAATTTCTTGTAGGGTTCTATTCCTTCTTTCTACTACACCATTCTGTTGGGGTGTCCTAGGGGTAGAGAAATTGTGACTATAGCCACTGTGTGAGCAGTAAGATTCAAACTCATGATTTTCAAGCTCATGGCCATGATCACTTCTCAGGGTTTTAATTTTGAGCCCACTACGGTTTTCTACAGTCTTGGAATATTTTACAAAGCAAGAAAAATCTTCACTTTTGTGAGCTAGAAAATATACCCAAGTATATCTAGATAAGTCATATACATGAACAAAGACATACTGCTTCCCATTTAAACTAGAAACTCTAGAAGGTAAAAATAAATCCATGTGAACCAACTCGATAGGTTGAGATGTTGAAACTTCTCTCTTTGATTTAAAAGAAACATTATGTTGCTTTCAATTTTGACAGGGATTACAAACTTTGTCTGCTGGAAATTCAAGTTTGGGTAGGTCTCTATCTATGTTTTTCCTAGAAAGTTTTCTAAGTGAATTCACATTGTAGTGTACTATTCTTATATTCCAAAGCCAAGACTCTTTATGAAAAGCATTTAAACAAGTAATGTTCTACTTAACTAAAGAATTTAAATCAACAGTATAAGAATTTTCATTTCTTAAAGAAGAAAACACTAAAACATTTTTAGAATCAAAAACATTGCAAGAATCATTTTCAAATTTAACATAAAAACCATCATCACATAACTGAGAAATACATAAAAAATTGTATTTAAGTCCATCAACATATAAAACTTTAGAAATTAATACTGATTCAGTGTTACCAATTTGGCCTAAGACGATGATTTTTCCTTTTGAGTTATCACCAAAAGTGACACAGCCTCCATCAAATTTTACTAAACTCTTGAAGAATGAGAAGTCTCCAGACATATGTCTTGAACATCCAATATCCAAATACCAAGTCTTTATACAAGATCACTTTAAGCAGGTTCCCTACAAAACAGATTTAGATAGGAAATGATTTTGGTACCCAGATCTTCTTGTGTCCAGACAGGTTATCCAACAGAAATTTAGGTACCCATATTTGTGTAATGGGTCTCATAAGATATCTAGAGTCAACATATTTTGAAAGATAAGCCTTATTAGATCCATAACTATGACTATATCTAGTTGAAGCATATGATGTTCCAGAACTAGCTACATTCTGTCCAGATTTCGGAATGAATCTAGTTTGGAAATTTTCCTTTTTCCAGGTTGGTTTCCTATACCAGTAGTGTATCTAGGTGCTATTTTCTTACCTAGCATCTGAGTAATAGTATCTTTTCCATTGTTAAATTTCTCTATGGATTTCTTGAGTTGCTCGTTAGATAATTTTAGTACAGTGTTTTCTTTAAGCAACTGACCATTCTTTTCCATTTCAATATCAAGATCAGATTTATGTTTAACAGTTAAAGCATACTATTTTTTTAAACCTTTGTATTTGCCTTTCAGCTCATTACATGTTTCTTCTAACATATCACAATATTCAAATAGTTTAGATTTTGACATGTTATCAGAGTCAGTATCATCTTCAGAATAATAAGAATTTAAAGCAAGAGTTTCAGCTATTACCTCAGAAGTGTTTGTCATAAAACACATGTTTTCCTTATTTCTATGTTCAGTTTCAGAAACTTCAGATTTAGTGGAGCTATCCTCAGAAGCACTCCAAGAATCCTTCATGGATTTCTTATAATTATTGTCCCTGTATTCATACTTCTTCTTTTATTTGAACTTTGGATAGTCTTCTTTAATGTGTCCCTTTCTTTTGCACTCATAGCAGAAAACATCATCTGATTGGTCAGATTTCTTCCAATCCTTTTCCCAATGTCCCTTGCTGTCATACATACCTTTATAATTTGATTTTATGAAAAAAAATTTCTCCCTATAAAACTTCTTAAAACATCAAGAAATGTGAGCAATCTAAGCATCATTATCAAAAGCACTTTAACCATCTTCACAGCTTGAAATTTCATTTATAGCTTGGAGTTTTTCTTTATCCTTGTTCATTGAATTTTAAGATTTGAAAGCAACAGATTTTCTTCTAGGTTCTTCTTCTTCTTCTTTGTTAACCTTGAGTTCCTCTTCATACATCATGAACTTTCAAATTAGTTCCTTGACTGGAAGTTCACCAATATCAAATTATTTTCTTATTGAGACAGATGTTCCTCTCCATATTTCAGGTAAACATCTCAGAATTCTCATAATTTGTTCCTTTGATGAAACATCCTTTCTCAGAGAAGTCATTGTGTTGAAAATTTCATTAAACCTGAGATACATGTCAGAGATGGGTTCATCATGCTTCATCTTAAAAATATCATACTTAATAGTATAAGTATTCAATCTCATTTCCTTAACATTAGTTATTCCTTCATGAGAAACAACTAAGGTATCCCAAATTTCATAACCAGTTTTACAAGCAGATATTCTATTAAATTCCTCATCTCCTAAAGCATAGTACAGATCATTCATGGATTTACAATTATTATTGTAGGATGTATTAGAAGATTAATTCCAAGTAGATCTAACAGTAGTAGGAATTTTATATTCAGAATCTATAGCAGTCTAAATATCAAAACCCATGCTCTACAAATGAATTTTAATCTTGATTTTCCACTGATCATAGTTAGTTCCATTGAAAAATGGTGGTCTATTGGTAGCAACACCTTCAAGTCTGTTATCCATGAAAACTTACTCAAAGCAATGATTTTAAAGGGATATAAATTTAGAAATAACAGAAATTTTAAGAACTTTAAAATACAACTAAAATCATAGTTGAAAAATAGAGTACTTTAGAAAATATTTAAAAAAACTCTGATACCAAATGTTGGTCGGAGTGGATACTCAAGAGGGGGGTGAATTGAGTTCCAATTAAAATTTCTGTTTAAAAACTTTGTCTTTAAATTCCCCAAATAAAACACAGAATTAAACTGTAGTGAATTAATATCACAATAAAGGTTCTGTTAGGTTCTCAAAGGATTGATTATTTCTTAGTTAATCAAAACAGAAGAGTTGATTAATTTTTGAAACTAACATACTTATTTACAGCTAATATAAACAATTGAAAGTTTAATTATCAATGTGACTTTAATACAGTTTTGGATTTAAAGAAATTAGCAGCGGAATAAAAAAGAATAACTTTGAAAGAAATAGCACAACAGATATAAACAAGAGGTTCAGTCTCAAGCTGAGACTTAGTCCTCTCAAAAATTTATATAAATATGATCCACACCCTGGATCGGGGTTAACAACAGTTTACTACTGTCCAGGTCCAAGACCTCTACCACTGTTATTTGTGGGAAACAAAATAACAGCAACCAGTTGTCCAGATTACACAGGACCTCTACCACTATCCCAGTGGGAAATAAAAGACGTAAGAGATTGAGTGAGAATTTACAGATCCTCCAGTTAAAGTACATGAGACAGTGTGTGTGTTAAATACAGCAGATAACACACACTGCTCGAGATGTAAAATAATGAATCACAGAGCAGAGATGTAGAGTTTAGAAATGGATTTAGTGATTGCAATGAAGCTTTGGACTCCATGAGTTTGATCAGAAATGGTTTTGAGTCCTCTTCTAGTTTTTTATTTAGGAAAACAGAGTGTCGTCTTCTTGGCATCCATGTTTAGAGATAGTGAATGATGTAGTCTATGAAGTTATTCATTATCCTCGTGAATGTACAGAACTCTTCTTGAGTAAGCTTGAGTGTTTATGAGTTTCTGTGTCTTCCACAACTATCTCATCCACCACTCATTGCACTTATTGGTGTCTCTCTATCTCCTCTTGCACCAACAGGGACTTCTTGTATTTATAGCACGAGCTCCAGTAAAAGAAAAGTGATTTCTTTTTGTAGGTACGAGGTATGATTCCCTGACATCCAACAACCTTCATTAAATAAATGACAGAGCATTAAAATATAACTGATATGACCGTTCGTTAGATTAAATAAAGATAAATAAATTCAAACAGTTGTTTATGACTATCGGTGAGTCAAGGGATCATTAGATCATCAGCATCAACATCGGTGGAAAGACATCGGTGTGTCCTGATCGGTGACTCATTTGATCAGCATCAGTGTATCAAGATCGGTGACTCATTTGATCAGAATCGGTGTGACATCTTTGGTGTCTTAGATGATCAACATCGGTGTGTCAAGATTGGTGACTCATTTGATCCACATTGGTGTGACATCTTCAGTGATTCAGATGATTTGCATCAGTGTGACAAGATCGGTTACTCATTTGATCAGCATCGGTGTGACATCTTCAGTGACTCAGATGATCAGCATCGGTGTGACAAGATCGGTGATTCAGATGATCAGCATAGGGGTGACAAGATCGGTGACTCATTTGATCAGCATCGGTGTGACATCTTCAGTGACTCAGATGATCAACATCGGTGTGACCATCTTCGGTGACTCAGATGATCAGCATCGGTGTGGCATCTTCGGTGATTCAGATGATCAGCATCGGTGTGACAATTTTGGTGATATGGATCGGTGCGACCGTTGTCTTTTGATATGGATCGGTGCGACTGTTCACTTTTGATATGGATCGGTGCGACCGTTCACTTTTGATATGGATTAGTGCGACCGTTCACTAAGTGTCTGTTTGGTCCAGAAGACTTCCAGAATACTTGTAAATCAATAACAAGCATAGATAAAAACATGATCCAACCTATATAAATAGATTCACTAATAGATTTTTATTATATATATGAGTAATCCAACCGGATTAAGTAACGATAGTTCTTGATTATTAAAAAAAAATCATAGGAAGAATTCAACAATCTTCCAGAGGGATCAACAACACTATTGTAGAGAAACTATTTAGTCTAACATATTTCATTGTTTTGAGTGTTTTTAGCATCAAACAATCCAAAAAACCCCCTAGTTCCACCATTTAACTCTTATAAATAATTACTAGGACTGGATTAAGTATTTAATAAAAATTAAATACTCAATACCTTTGGAAAACTATGGAATGAAAAATTACTAATCTAGTTTCCAACTAAATAATAAAACCTTATGTGATGTGATAATTTCCACAAAAAATGAATTTATAATATAATATTATTATGAATATTCAATCCTAATATCTCTTCTAAAATTAATTTGTTATTTCTAAATATTATACTTATGGTTCAAGTATGATATGATTGGACCACCGTCACTCCATAAATTTATCCAACATTTTAAATAATTATATTCCATTATGGTTCTCAAACTACACATTCCTTTGAGTTTAGTTAATTTAAAACCAACATATTATATTTAATTGGAGTTTTATTAACTGATGTTGATCCCCCAGGATTGTCTCATGAGGTGTATTTAATTCGGACGACTAATCATGCACATGTGTTAATTTTTATTAGATAATGCACTATCATTACACATGGTGATTACCACTTAGTGAATATATTTCATAAAAACAACAACATTATTGTTTCAATGTTGGAATTTATTTTATTGAATAAACTTATAATCATTACATTACCAAATATTGAAGATGTCATATTTAATTTTTAATTAGAAATTGGTATTTCATTAATGTTATATGAACTAATTAAAAGATAAATTAAAAATATTTTGATTCAATATATGGAAGCTCAATCCAAAAAAAATTAATATTTTACATGAAAATTCATTCCATGTCACCAATACTTAGTCAAAATGAACAACCAAAGGATTGTTATATTGAAATTATAACTACATAAATATAATATTTTGAATCAATTGTCAATAAGTCATTATAGTTACTATACATTAAAACCAATTCTAATAATATAACATATAGTACCCCTCTTTCAATCCATGGGATATAAAAATAAAAAAAATAAAGCTCATATGTTATGTTAGTGCAACATAATAGATTACCAATGATGATCATAAATGAGAATAATATAAGCACATGTTTATGAGAGAACAATAAAGGGCTATGAATATAATGTTAATTAAATATACCCAGATAAACCACTGAAAAAAGACATATGAAATCATAAAAAAGATGTTGAAAAACATAAGAATTGTTAAAAATTAAAATTGGAAGTATAACACAGCTGATAAGATATAAAAACCTAGTTCACTTAGTTGAGCAGGTTTCAATCAATTATATCACTTGGTGGATGATTCTTCACTCATATATCTCCATTTTTTTATTATAATCCAATCACTATAATCCCTTAGAGACTTAAGAATCACTCACATGTTTCTAAAGGGTAGATCAAGTCATCATAACCAATTTTAAATTATTCATGATATATAAATCTTTACTATCTTTATTATAGTGATATATATAAACCATCCACCACATAATGAAAATAGATACATGTGTGTTACATAAGATATTAATAATTCAATATATGATGAATAACTATGTGATAAAGTGGGGTTTATTCATGAAATCACAATTATACCATAGAAAAATATATTGGTTTCATGATATTTTTAGATGGTACTAAAAAGATGACATAAAAAATTTAAGAAATTTATTTCCACAACATAATATCCCCAAACATTATTCTAAAAATGAATTAGAAGGGTGATTAATGAAAAATAACTTTCATTGAACTAAATCATATCGAAATAAGAAATAAATTGTATAGAAATCATAAGGACGTCAGTCATTTTGAGGGGATAATTCTAGATATAGAATAATATTAGGGGAAAATGGAATAAAACCTTCATTTTAATAGTCCTTTTATTTATGATCTTCTCCTCCTAGACGTCTGACCACCTATATAGGCAATTTTGTTAAACATGGATCACCATTTCCTTCTTCGGGAAGAAGTAATACTTTTATAATGTGGTGTGTGGGATAGGGAAAAGGGATCATCTCTCTTGAATTCTTTTCATTATTATGGGAGATACCTTTAGTCGTCTCATCAACATGAGACTCTCACTGGGAGACATCCTTCTCCAATTTGGCGGGAAACTCATTAGTGGAAACATTTAAATAATGTCTTCTAATGATACAATTATATTTCACAATGTATATATAATATCCTTTTAAAATCAATAATATCCTTCAGAAATACTATTCCTGGAGTTTGAAACTTGTTTACAAGGAGAGGACCAATGCATTTCTCTCAAGCGACTTCCTGGATAGGAGGGATAGTTGGATTTATAGGTTTTTCAGAATCTGTAGATGGAGAGTTCTGATGGGTGAATATTAGTTCTGCCATATAATTAAACATGTAGAAAATTAATTATATCAACATAGAGGTTATTATGATCACAAGAAATATCTATAACTATAAATATCCTTATACGTATTTTGGTGGCTATATAATACTGGTTAATAAAATTCTCACAATAATCCTCATGCATGTTATGAAATGAACTTTTATAAATAAAATCCACCTTCATATTTCATTAAATATATTATTATTTAATTTTATATTGAAAAAAAACTAACTACATTTGTTTTATTATATTATATAGAATTTAAAGGACTGTTAATTATCTATACCATTGACAGTATAACTATTTAAAAGTGATAACATGATTAATATAATAATAAGGTATTAACAATTCCAATTAACATAGAGAAAGGATTTCATGGCCTCAACCATTAATATTATACACAATGAAGCCTATTTATCAAAGCATTAAAGGGAGTTAGAATCACTAGGAATTTACTTTGACCAAGACAGAGATGAGATCTAATAACATAAGCCTGAGTAAATCCATTTATAAAAGAAGATCAAGCTCATCAAGATCACAACCCAAACCATGTACATCGAACAACAACAAGAATGTATCCCTATCACACACCATAATCTTTGGGTGTTTTTGTGCATGTTATTGATATATTAATTAGGACTATATTAATATAATTATGTACAATATTTTGTTTATTAATGAATTTATTTTCATCTGATAGTTATTACTTTAGAAATGAATTTTTTATGCTACAATGCACGAATAAAAATTATGTGTAATATTAAAATTAAATTAATGAAATTATTTGGATGAATTAAATTGTTTTTGAAATAAAAATTATTTATGTAAAATATTATTACTAAATAATTTGTACTAAATATAAATGTTGGTATAATTTTAATGATGTCAAATTTATTTTTTATTAGCGTTTGAAAACTGTTATGGTCAAAAAAACCCAACATTTATCAATAATTGTTGAATATTTATATAAAATTGAAAATTTACTATTTAAAAACTATTTATGTAATGTGAATTTTTATTTATGAATTAGAACATTGAAATTATTCAAAAGTGAATTTTTCCTAATTTTTTGAGATAATCAAATTTTCAGGTAAAAATTAAATATAATGTAAAAATACATTGTCTATTATGATATAAAAATATTGAAAAATAATTTAATAAATACAATACATGGAATCCAAAACCAAATATATGTTTGTATATTAAAATAATATGATTTAATGATTATTTGGTTAAATTTATTATGCCTTTATGAATCCCCAAAAACCAACAATATATTTTATTGTTTCAAAATGCATTCTTTAAGTGTACCGGTCACCTACACATAAGAAATGGAATTATATAAATATGTTCGGCCCATGGACTTACAATATATTAAAACCCAAGACCATTTGATAGAAATCATGGTCAAGAAACCAAAACAATGTTTATTGTTTTATGTTATTTTTTTATAGAGTGTCTAAAACCATTATTTGAGAAATATTAATGAAATTCCCTATCCATTCCAACATAAAAGAAAAATATACCATTTTGCAACAATAAAAATACTTTTATAACGTCATTATTAATCTCTCCCCTATATAGAGTCCTCCATATGATCCCCCAAGCCCTCATGATGCCATTCCCATGTATTTGGAGTCACACACTCATGTAAGGGTTCTATTGTTTGTCCTCCTTATTCATGTTTCATAATTATCATTTTACTTGTATTTTCAATTCCTTTAAATGGGTTATGTTGTTCCATCACCCAATTACTACCCATTTTATATAAAAATTAGTAGATATCTATTTATATCTCATCAATCCATTTTATGAATCTTATTTGATGTCATTATTTTGCAGAAATTTCACTATGATTTTCCACCCCAAAATAATTATCTAGTTAACACCACAACCATTTCCTATCAAGGGTTTTAAAATTTATAAGTATATACCAATTAGAATTTTTACCTAAATAAAATTATTTTACAAACTTGTATTGTGGAGTAAAATATGATGTTGAATGAATCCATGTTGTACAATATATCTAGCTAATATATTGATGAGAATGAATGGAAAGTGGTGACCTTATAATTATACAGAGATCTAAAGAATTGGGAAATGATTAGTCTCATGATACATAATTTTCAGATAAAAATTATAAGGTCCCCACCTTAAAACATTACGTAATTTTTAATTAAATGAATAATTCACATTTAGAATATTTTCATCTTATGAGTTTTAGATAATGAGGCCATAACTATAACATCTCCAAAATTACAAATTAGACACTTCTACTCTATTCCCATTTTTCTGATAAAATAAATACTCTTGAAAAACATTCGTATCTAGTTCCATGATTTAGAGAGCATGAACTTTTTTTTATCCCATCCTTGGCCATATTCATATTTAAGTCATGTGAAAAACATTTCAAAAAAATGTGATGAGCATAAAAAGCTCAGTATGTGTTATAAAACAAAGAAAGAAAACATTAGTTCTTCACTAAATACATAACATAAGTTATTTAACATACCTCATAAAATCATAATATTTATTAACAAAAAATATTAATCACAAATTATAAATGGTAACTTGTGACAGCCATAACATTATTACATTGTAGGCTTCACAACTATCTAGGGATTCACATTTGTAATACCCATAGCATTATATTCCCTAAATCGATTAGGAGATACATTAACATTTACCACTGTCATGTTAACCAATGCATTGGAGAGATATCTCGAGATCACCTGACCTAGGTTTATCATGGAACCACTTGTATGTGTAACAATTCCCAAGAACCGTAACATATGCATAACACATAAAACAAACATTAATGAAAGATAAAATTTCAACATTTCAATCAGAATATATCATTTAAATATATTGACATAAAAAATACATTATCAAAACCATTTTCAATACCAAAATATTTAACGAAGTATATGGTATTTATTTTCCATTTAAAAACACTATGACTAGTTAAAGAAGCCATAAATAAAATAATACTCACGGCGGCAGAAAAGGTTGTTGTCACCGCTTTTGATAAAAAGAAACATTCAATTTTGTCATTTAGTAAAATTCCTCGATGTAAAATATTACCTTTGAATGAAATGAAAATTAAAATGTTCTTATACACTGTATAAAAGAAATTCATGTATAAGACAAAATAGGTCTCAATGAATAAAGATTGAGAAGAAGTCTCTTTCCTCATGTCTAACATGAACCGTTCGTTCTTTAATATCTTGAATAATAAACTATTGATAATTTCTAAATTCCTTAGAAATTTTTTCTGTTTTATTATTCCGTTTATATTTCATATTACCAGGGTATAAAGATTATATAATTATTTACATCAATAATTTTCCTTTTGTCGATTTTTGGTACATTAGTAAAAAATGAACATCTTATAATTACAATTTGTTCATGTGCTAAAAAGACCAATTTATCCAGAATGATATTAATGATTTATATTTCATATATATAACATATATCTCCTATATATATGTTTTTATAAAAGTATATAACATTTGGAGGTATGAAATGAAATGCATCATTTAGGGAGACGGTAAGTCATACGTACGCATGAACACAACATTCATTTCTATTTAATATTTTTCAAGGAATGAAAAATTAATGATAAATATATATTTTCTAATTCCATTATATTATAATATATAATTTCATTAACTCAATCCTTTATACATTCCACATATTGAAAGAACGAGTCTTATCACATTGAGGGTGCGGTAGTCTACACTTCCTCAAATGAAATTATCGCGTTTACCCATTATGAATACCATAAAGTTATTATTTAAATGAAAAAATACAGAAGAATAGAGACAAAATAAATATAATATATATCAAATATAAACACAGTTCCATAATAATGTCCACCATGAGATGCAGAAGGAGATAATAGAAAAATCAATTTTTCGTGAGGTAGTTGTTCTCCATCCACAGAAACAATATGTTCTTTACACTTAGATGGAGGTGTGTGTATGTGTAGTTTGAATCCTTATTAAAACAAAAAAAATACTATATTGAGTATATTTTTTTCTATAAAATAAAGGAATAAAAATAGTTTTGGGTTTGGAGAAGGAAAAATAAAACAAAAGATCTTAGGAGAAGGAGTTACCTTAAAATCGAGTAACTCCCTTTGGATTGAACCAAAATAATTTCTTAAAGTGAATTATACATAACAAAATGGTTCTAAATTGAAGATATGGATAATTAGATAAGATTTGGGAAGAGGTTGGATGAGCCATGGGGCATTAGAGTAGTGAGTAATGAGTTTGAGGAGAGGTCGTTTTATAAGTGGGAGGAGGGACTCTTTTGGAATTGTCAACAATATTATTTTATTATATAACGATTTTTGGGTTTATAGGTCCATAACACATTAATGTTGAAGATAAGATGAATAATGTTAGAAATAATATCATCCAATAAAAGTCGTACAGGTTTCGGGTATTGTTATAATCTTTATAATCTTATTTATTTAAATTATTCTTTAATGAGGTAAACACTACATCATTATTGTGTCATAAATAATTTTATTTATATGATGTCTAAAAACAATAAAAAATTCTATGACGTAGAAAATATATTTATATTTCTAATTAATATGAATAGTAAAATTTATCAATTTTATAACCCATATTAAAATTGTTTTACAAAAACATTACATGTTTATGATATTTTTATTTTTATGTTAAATAAAAAGTTATTAATATAATTATCATACCCAAGTGGATTTTAAAAGAAAAATTATCACCCTAAATAATTTTTGGTGGGCATTACTCCTCCAATATTGTTAGGACATGTGTTAAGGTTATTTTATATTATTATAATATTGTTTACAACTTGATCGACTATATTTACCTTTAACAGTGGTAAATAAAAGTCAAAAGATACTATTCACCAAAAAAAACTTTTCATCTTATTAAATCAAATTCTACTTACTGATAACAACCAAATATATAGGATTTTTGAAATTCAATTCACAGAAGTTGTAAAATTTCGTTTAAAAAAAGTGTCAGTTCTTTAACAACTACTCATAGTTTTCACTATTCATAAAAAATGTAGGTTTTCAGAAAAATACCAGAAATTATGCCTAAGATATATATGATATTATGAATTAAAAAATGATGTCTATTTTTTCCAATTCAAACCCTAGAAGTTGAAATATATAATTTAAAATTAATTACTATTTTTAAAACAAAAATGCTTATTTTTATGAAATAATAACTATCAATAGATTGACACTTATTTATGTCCAATTTCAAGGTGAAATTAATTGCAATGAACAACATTGGATTAATTGATAAATATATAATCTAATTACACTTTAAATAAAATTAAAAAGATAATCAATCCATATTAAAAAATTAGATTAAAAGTCAGTTTTGAATTGTAATACAATATTCTTCAATATTCATTAAAAACAAATTTTATCAAAAAAATTCCCAAAAAAATCCCAAAGTAAAATTGGATGTTCAGTTTCTAAAGGAGACTTTAATTTTGTCAAATAAAACATATAAATGTGATAAAAACTATATTTAATGTGGTTTTCCCATTAAAAAGTGGTAAATCGTTATTTTAATGAATATTAGTGTATTTATGCTTAAAATTAGAGTCTTTCTTTTTTTTGGCCTCTAAAATATATTTGACAAATGTAAAAACATTTTACAAACATGAATATCAAAATTGTAGTTAGTTCTCTTCCTTCCCTCTAATACAGTGGCTGGGATTTAACTACCATTTAAAATAATAATATTTTATTATTTTTCAGTATGCCTCAGCATTGTGTGCAACATAAGATTCCAAAGAAACTCATTGTTGCGTATCAGGTATGCCATCGAACATAGCGTACTATTTAAAGTAATATTAATATTTAATTCACTAACAGTAATAAATATGAAAATTTATTATTCTTTATTTACTTGGGATGTTATATCTCTCACACAATTTGGAAATTGCATCCTCACAATTTTTATACACTTATCAAATATGTGGTGGTATTAATCCCTCATAGCATTTTTAGATTCCCACATTTCCTCTTCAACAATATTGTTTTTTTTTACAAAACCTTTAGCCGATGAATGTCCATATTCTACTACTGTTTCTCTCTTCACTCGATAATCTGGACAGGTTGTTCCTCATAAGAAATATTCTCTTCTAACTGAACTACCTTTGGTCTCAAAACATGATATGGATTCGACATATACATTCTTTACTTTGAAACATGAAAAACATTGAGTACATGGGATAAACAAGGAGGTAAAGACACTCTGTAGGAAACTGAACCAACTTTCTCCAGGATCTCTTAGGGTCCAATGAAGCTCGGACACAACAATCCCTTCTTACCAAAACCCATAACACATTTCCATGGAGAAACATTGAGAAAGACATGATCACCTACATTAAAAAAAATAATATCCTTCCTTCGGTTATCTGCATAACTTTTCTGCCAGCTTTGAGCTTTTCCCATGTGCTTCTGAATCAACTAAACAATTTTTTCTATCTCTTCTTGAAATTATGGTCGCATAATCATCCTTTCACCTACTTCATCCCAAAAAACTAGATTTTGAAACCGCTTCCCATATAATGACTCAAATAGAGCCATTTGTATACTAAAATGAAAATATTATTATAAGAAAATTCAACCAAATAAATAAGTTGGTCTCAACTTCCCTTGTATTCTAGTGAAGAAGCATGTAGAATATATTCCAAATTTTGAATTGTTCATTCGAACTTCCCATCTAATTAAGGATGAAAAGTAATACTAAAATTAAATTCTTTACATAATGAATTTTGAAGGCTTTTTCAAAAGATAGACAGAAACCTGTGATCATGGTCAGATACAATGGTGAGGGTAACTCCATGTAACATGAATATCTTTTTTAATATACAACCTAGAAATTTGATCTAGAGATAGATTATATAGAATAGAAAAAAATGAGTGGATTTAGTCAATCGATCAACAATATCCCAGATTGTATTATTACCTCGAGATATGATTGTTAATTCCACAATAAAGTCCATGGATATATATTCCCATTTCCCCTATTGCACTGGTAAATAATAATGAATCCCTTTCTGTAAATACTACTATGTATTAACCTAATGATATGTCAAACCCTTCACAGTATAGTCAGCAATATCTCTCTTCATTCTGTCCCACTGGTAATACATTAGATGATCTATGTATGTCATAGTACTGCCATGATGAATTGAAAAAGGAGAACTATGAGCTTCACATAACAACACTTTCATCAATTTTGAATCACAAGGAACACAATATCACTTCCCAAACCTCATATCACAATCATAATCGATGATAAAATCCTGAAACATAACCTTATGAACCACCTCTTCATTTTTATGAAACTCACTTTTTTCCTTTTTTGATTTCTTAATTGAGTCTGATAGAGATGTTTTCACTATCACCTAAAACTAAACAGAACAATTCCCAACAATGTCTACATCTATTTCAATGTTCATAATGAATTTAATAAAATTATATTATTCCAAACATAAGAAGGTTAATGAAGCATTACTTTTTGGAATCATATCATCAACCGCTTTATTTGATTTTATGGGATGGTAATGGATTTTGAAATCATAATCCTTGATTAGTTCCAACCATCTTATCTGTATCATGTATAACTAACTCTTTTTCAATATATACATCACTAACTTTTGATCAATATATATTTCACATTTTACCTGATACAGATGATTCTTCCAAATTTTTAAATAAAGAACAATAGAAGCTAATTCTGAATCATGTGTAGGGTAATTTAACTCATGAGGTTTCAACTAACATGAAGCATAATCAATTACATGATCATTTTACATAAGGACACATCCAAGTACATTAAATGAAGCATCATTATAGATAACAAACTCACCATTTCTAGATGGTTGTGCCCAAACTGGATCATTTACCAATATTATTTTCAATTTATGAAAACAATCATCACATTCTTTTATCAAAGTAAACTTAACACCTTTTCGAGTTGACTTAGTCATTGGGATAGACAGCAGCGAATGTTTTTTGACAAACCTCCAATAGTAACCTTCTAAACCATGAACACTATAGATATTGGTTATATTTTTGGGTCTTGAAAATTCTTAAATAACTTTTGTTTTAGTTATATATTATGTTATGCTATTTTTTTTAAAAAATATGTTGCAAAGGAATGAAATTTGGTTTAAACAAAACCCACAAATTCTTAATTATCCATATAGTTTATTTTATTTTATGGTTTACAAGACAACCCTTAAATGATTTTCATATTTCCAGTTACATTTGGAATAATCAAAAATATCATCAATGAACACAACCACTAAAATATCCTAAAACACATGAAAAATTATATTCATAAGATCCATGAATATAGAAAGTGCATTAGATAACCCATAAATCATAACTACAAAATCATAATGGACATATCTAGTATGAAATGTGGTCTTCATAAAGTCTGCTTCTTTTAATTTCAACTAATTATACCCCGAACTCAAGTCAATTTTAAAATATTACTAATCTACTTAGAGTAGGTCAAACAAATCCTCGATATGAGGCAATGGATACTTGTTCTTAATAGTGATGTTATTCAATGCTCTATAATCAATGCAATGTCTCATTGAACCATGTTTCTTTTTAAAAAACAAGATAGAAGCACACCATGGTTATGTTCTAGGTCAAATGAAACCTTTTTTTAATAAATTCTTCAATTACTTCATTAACTCTAAAAGATCAATTTGAGCTATTTGATAAGGTGGTTTTGAAATTGGATTAGCATCTAGAACTATGTCAACATTAAATTAAACATCCCGATCAGGTATAATACCAAGAAGCTTATTAGGAAAAAATTCTAGGTACTCATTTACCACTAACACTTCATTGTTCTAACAGTTCATTTATTTTCAACAATATGTGAATGATAACATTCATTTCCATCTTTTACTACTTTCTCAGCTACATGATATTTTATCAAAAGTAAGGGTTCATTCTTGTACACTAATAAAAATTCATTCAGAAAAGAAAACACTTTATCTCTACAGTCAATCCTAACATGATAAACAGAAATCGAATCCATGCGCAAAATAACATTAAACTCTACTAGAGGAAAGAAAATAAGGTTTGGAGGTAGATTTTTTCCACACACAAGGAAATGAAGGTTGTTATGTTTTTTTTGTGTCAATATTTCATCCAAGTGATTTTTACCATATCTTCTATATTCATATATTGAGATGGAATTCCCAATTTAATTAAATTATTCTTTGAAAGAAAATATTGTGTCAACCCTAAATCAAAAAACACATTGGAATAATATTAACAACAAACAATGTTCATAATACTACTTCATTCGATGTCCCAACATTTGCTGAAGTAGTTTTAATGGATTTCACCACCCATTTCTTATTGTAGTCCAACTGCATTCTCTCAGTTGAGTTATTTTTTTGACACTCATTTTTACAATGACTTATTTCATTTATGAAAAATAACTTAAAGTTGGATTTTCATTTCTTTATTTATCATATTCATAATAGTTACAATAAATATTTCCAGACATACCACAACAAAAACACTTTCTAGACATTGATATAAATACTATAGGATTCTCTTTAACACACATCTCACAAGATGAATATTTAATTATCTTACCTCCAGGCTTCTGTTATGAATTTTTCCATTTTCATTACAATTGGACCTCTTCTTCTATTTACTCTCTTGGAACACCTAATAATCAGAAAACTCCATTTATTCTTTCTCGGCACATTCGACATGTTTTTCATTGATTTTGAATTCATGAGTTTCTAATTATCTATGATATTGTGTCTTTAGTCCTGATTAAAAGCGATTTATCTTACTATCAATACCTATGTTGAAATTTGGATCATACCATTCCAATCGTGTGAATTATGCTTCATCAGTAGACACTATGCAATCCATTTAACTCAATTCCAAGAAATGATTTTTAATCATAAGAAGAACCACCTTACTAAAATATTATTAAAAAAACATACCATCGAATTAATCCCAATAACGAGCATATATCTCTTCACTATCCCTAACTTTTTTAACCATCATCCACCACTGATTGACTTCTCCTACAAACTGGTTAACAACAAGACTATCCTTTTGTTGTTTTGAACACCCAAATGACATAAAATATCATTTTCAGTATTTTAATGCACTCTTCAGCTAGTACATGGTCAGATGGTCCCTTGAATGATGGGGGACAATTCCTCATGAGATTATCCACTACAGAAATGTTTTTTTTTGTTCTGGATTATCTCATGCATGGATTCCACCACTATTTATTTCATGAGTCAACTATTCCATCACTTCAACAAACTGTTCAGTTCCGATTCTGACTATCTCAGGTTGCTGATTAGGAAGGTTATCTTCTTCTTAATTACGTCCCATCATAGTTTCCAGTTTTCCTTTGTGTAAAACCACTTTGAACACATAAATATCTTAAGTGAATAAACATGGAAATATATAAATGCTATATCATTTCAATTTTACCTTAAATAAAATTATGTATATTAGTTTCAAAATATCCTTAATTATAAAGTTGTCTAAACCGACCACTGATACTAACTTTAAAGACCCATCCTTAAAACATTACATAATCTTGAATTAAATGAACAATTCCCTGTGGGGATCATTTCAAGTTTAGGGTTTCAATGAATTAGTCCATAACTATTACATCTCAAAAATTACAATGCAGACACTTCTTCTCAGTTTCAATTTCTTCATAAAATAAAATCCCTTGAAGAAACGAGTCATGTCTAGTTCTATGTTTTAATAGCCTATCATTCCCATTATTCTTTTCATGACCCTGTTTATATTTATGTCATGTGAAAAAATTTCAGAAACATGGGATGAGCAAAAAAATCTTAATAAGGGTTATAAAATAAAGAATGAAAACATAAGTTCACCAATACATATATAACAAAAGATCTTTTACGTACCACATGAAATCATAAGGTTTATGAATAACACATATTAATCACAAATCATAAAGGTAACTTGTGGAATCCATAATATACTTTCATTGTAGCTTTCACAGCTACATAGGGAGTTACATTTGGAATACCTATCACAATTAATTACCTTAATATATTTGAAGAACCACTCACATTTACCTTAGTCATGTTACCACATGCATTGGAGAGCTATCTCAGGCTCACCCTCCCTAGGTTTATCAGGGAACCACCCGTATACCGAACAATTCCCGAGAACCCAAAAATAATTATAACACATAAAAAAACATAAAGTAATGACAACATTTCCACATTTCAATCATAATATATCATTTAAATATATTGACATAAAAAATCCATTATCAAAAATAAATTTTAAATAAAATAATACATAAAAGTGTATATGGTATTTATTTTCCTTTTAAAAACATTATATATTGTTGTGGAATCCATAAATTAAACAATACTCACGGTGGTGGAAAAGGTCATTTCTACCGCTTATGTTAAAAAGAAACATTATTTTTTTCATTTAGTAAAATTAAAAATAAAAAAATATTCCCTTTGAATGAAATGAAAAGTAAAAGGTGTTTATATGCCATATAGAATAATTCTTTATATAAAACAAAATATTCCTTAGTGAAATGAGATTGAGACGAAGACCCATACCTCATGTCTAACATGACCCGTTCGTTCTTTAATATCTTGAATAAAAAAAATTTCTACTTTCTTAAGAACCGTTTCATGTTTATTATTACTTTTATATTACTTATTACCATGTTATAACCATTATGTAATCATTAAATTTAATAATGGTCATTTTGTTGATATTTCTTACTGGACTCAAAAATGAACTTCTTATAATTACAAGTTGTTCATGTGGTCAAAAGATCATTATCTGACGAATCATATACATGATTTATATATCATATATATCTTATTTATCACACACACACACAAACCCATACACACACACATTTATATATTTATAATAGTAAATAACAATTGGAGGTAGGAAATTAAATACACCATTCATGGTGATGGTAAGTCATATGTATGCATGAACGCTAAATTCATTTATATTTTGTATTTTTAATGGAATGAAAACATAATAATAGATATCTATTTTATAATTCTATTATAATATAATATATAATTTTTTTAAGTCCATAATTTTTATATTCTATGTATGGTATGAATGATTCATAACATTTTGAGGGGGTGGTAGTCCATACTTCCTCAAATTAAATAACTGTGTTTACCCATTATGGAAACCATTTTTTTTAAAAAAAATGCTTGGAGAATGAGTAAACCCATCCTCCCCAAAATTTATAAAATAAGTAAATGTCATATGAATACATGAGGTACAATGGGCTTGTACCAGTAAGAGAAAAAAAGAAAAGAAAGTATAGTGGCACCTCTGGATCATCCCTGAGGGCATGGGGGAGTGCAACATGAAGCAGCACACCTTGGCAAGAAGAAACCCATTATAAAAACCATAAAAGTATGCTATAAATTTGAAAATAAAAAATCATTGATACAACATAAATATAATATATATTACATATAAATAATTTGGTATAACAATGGCCACCATGAGAGGTGGTATGAGATAATCAAACAATCATCGTTTCGTAAGGCAGTAGTTCACTGTCCACAGAAACAATATGTTTTTCACCTATTAGATGGAGGTGTGTATAAGTGTAGTTTAAATCATTATAATGAAAAAAACATATTATATTTAGGATAATTTTTTTTCTGTAAAATAAAGTAATAAATTTAGTTTAGGGGGTTGTAGAATGAAAACTAAAACAATAGAACTTAAGAAAAGATGTTACATTTAAATCGGGTACATCCCTTTGGTTTTAACCAAAAGGATTTCTTGAAGTGCCTTCAACCTAAGGTAAGGATTCTAGGAAGAATATAGGGATCATGTGAGCTTATTTAGGAAGAGTTTGGATGGGCCAAGGGTATTGAGATGTTTGAGTAATGGCATAGAGGATAAGGCTTTTTATAAGGGGTAGGAGGGGCTCTTTAAGAATGTTTAAAAATATTATTTTTTTTATATAATGATTTTCGGTTTCTAAATGTTCAAAACACATTAAATAATAAGATAAGATGACTCATTTTAGAAATAAAATCATTCAATAAGAATTTTATAGGCTTTTGATATTGTTTTAATATTTATAATCTTATTTATTTAAATCATTCATTAATGAGGTAAACAATGCATCCTTATTGTGCCATAAAAAATATTATTTATATGATGTCAAAAAATTAATAAAAAAGTACCATGATGTAGGAAATATTTTTAGATTTCTAGTGAATATTTATAGAAAAAAATATCAATTATATAACCACACTGTAAAATTATTTTATCAAAATAATACATGTTATGATATTTTTTTTTACTTTAAATAAAAAGTTATTAATATCATTATCTTACCCAAGTGGATTTCAAATTCTAAAAGTATCAACAAAGGATTATCATAGTCAGCCATTAATCATCCAATAATGTTAGTTCAAGTGTTAATGTAATTTTATATTATTATAATATGGTTTATTACCTTAAATTACCATATTTAACATTAACCACAGCAAGTAAAAACCAAAAGATACTATTCATCAAAAATTATTTAATCTTATTGAACTACATTATACATAATAATAAACACCATGTTGGTCAGAATTTAAAAATTCGATTAACTGAAGTGGTAAAATTTCATTTAAATAAGAATGTCAGTTCTTTAACTACTACTTAGTGTTTTCTCTATTCATAAAAAATTTAAGGTTTTTAGAAAAAAAAATTAAGCCTATGAAATATTTGAAATTCTAAATTATAAATTGATGTATATTTTTTCAAATTAAAAACATAGAATTTATATTAATTAAATTATAATTTATTCCCATTTTCAAAACAAAAAACTTGTTTCTAAGAAATAATAACTTTCCAAAGATTGACAGTTGTTTATGTACAACTTCAATGTGAAATTACTTCCAATGACCAAAATTAGATTCATTAGTAAAAATATAATCTAATTACACATTAAAACCAAAAAAAAATATAATATAAACCTCTAAATAAATTATATTATAATGAAATTTGGAATTAAAATACGGTATTTTTCACTATTCATTAAAAATTAAATTTATGAGAACAATACCCAAAAATTACCTAAATTTTTTTTTGATGTCCAGATTCTAAAGATGAAATTTATTTTTTCAAATAAAACATGTAAAAGTGAACAAAACTATATTTAATTGAGGGTTATCTCTCAAAAGGCAGTAAATTGTCCTTTTTAGTGAATATTAGAGTATTTATCCTTAAAATAAGATTCTTTCTTATCTTGAGCCATTGAAATTTAATGGATAAAGGTAAAAATATTTAATAGTCATGTATATTCATATTATAGTAATTTCTATTCCTTCATTATAATAAAATGGATATGCATTACCTACCATTTAGAATAATATAATACTATATTTTTTCGTATGACTCTCTATTGTGTGTAAAATAAGATTCCAAAGAAACTTGTTTTTTCATATCTGAAATGCCATAAAACATAGACTCCCCTTTAAAGTAAAATTAATATTTAATTCAAAAATATTAATAAATATGAAAATTTCTTATTCTTTATTAACCAGGGATGTTACAAGATGTGAAGCTAATTCCATTATTGAAAAATTTACATCATGCTATCTTTGTAGTTATTATTGATTTATGTTTATGATTATATGTTATTAATTGTTTCCATGATTCCCATGTGATGATTATCATGTAATATCATGCCTTATTATTCATGATTATGATTCTCATACATTTTATTCCCAATTTATTTGATTATTTTCAGTCATTTATCATATTATTCCATGTTTATTCCATTACTAGGCTTTATAACACCTCACATTATAATGTATGTCCGATGGTTATCATCTACAGTTTTAAAACCCATGGAATTTTAAAAGCATGTTATTATAGTTTTCAACATTGACATTGTATCACATGTTCAAGATGTTATGACATGTACCCAATTCGTAATGTAACTATACTTATCAATCATATGGTTTGTATAATATGTTATTTTAAATAATAAACCTTGAGTTAATGTATAGTATAGATCTAGATTTTTATATTTGGTATTAGAAGATATGTTTTTTTATTTTATGGTTTACTATTTAGAAAACTCTATAGAAAGCCTTCATTTTAATCTAAGAATATAAAAACATCCATATACTTTAATTTTATTTAGTGTAAGTATTTTATTATGAAAATACATCCATTTCTACATCCTCAAAGTGTTTGTGGATTTGTAAAAAATATAATTGGGCCTAATAACTCAGATAACATGCATTAGGACTGGATTAGTGAAACCCGACACACAATAATATTCCTTAATGTGAACCCATATTGACAGTCCCGAGTTATATACTATTGTAAAATGATAAGCTCAATATGAACCATTGTTAGCGGTACAAATAATAATAATAAAAATACTATGTTAGGATATAAATCATGGATTACACAGATTATGACTAAACATTCATAAATTATTAAAATGAAATTAATTTATATATTTTCCCATATAATTTAATTAAGTAACCATTTTATATGATTTACATTTCAAAAATAAGAATCTGAATTTTATTTTTATTCTACATAATTTTTAGAAGTAGGTGGAATTTGTTAAATAAACAATGAGAAGGGAAATGTGATGGCTTCCCCAATGAGATGCCCAACCCAATAAGAGTAGCAATTGTGACCAAGATGACAATTCTATATCAGATGATGTAGGTTATGAATGTGAATCCTGAATGGAAGAAGTATCCAAATAACACTATGAGATAACATGTTTCAATTCTGTCCTTTATGAGATAATTGCCCCCACAATCAACAAATCATTTGATCCCTTATTTTTGGAATAATGGATTAACTCTAATGAGATGATATTATACATCTATAAATTTTTTAAATAATAAAATTTTATTCTGGATATTTATCATATGGAGGGATAATATGATCATTTGATGACAATGTTCATTAATATGACACATGAGGAAGATATTTAAGAACTAGGGGGAAGTAATAACAGAAAATTTATTTTGAAAAATATTTTCCTAACAGACATTAACAAATAATGTAGTATATTTTCATTCCCTCATGAAAATAATTATTACAAATCAATTGGTTTGTATGAGGAAAAATTCCCAATACATTCAAAATATACCTCTATAATTTTCATTGCCATAAAATAATGGTTTATCACTTCTTTTCTGTGCTAAAAAAGTATAAAAAAATCACATGTTACTCATTGCTTTAATATCTATGAATAAATTTTCCCCTATTCCCATAAGATGAATAGGAAATGGAGAATATCTAGGTTATCCTGGTGATATTATATAGATATTGTAGTTTAATTATGGAAATCTAATGGAGAAATTTAATGGTTCAATAAATTACAACATCCCACTTGTCAAATATACAGAAAGAATAACATCAGAAATTTCATAAGTTGTATGATAGAATGATTTAGGAGTGTGGGGGGGATTACAATAAATAAATTACTAAAGGAGAAACCAAAAAATGTGAATGAATAAAGTAATCCTATTGTAAAACATCAATTAATTAGTAATTTCTTATACTACAATTATCCAGGTAACTTTTCAAACCAATGCACTAATCAAACCGGTTTCATAGACAATAAATATTTTATATTCCATATATATTAACCTTTCTCCATCACAACCACTAATGTAGAGCTCAAAAACTATGTGGTGATAGGTATGATAGTAATTATTTCAATAATAACAGTCATACTTATTGATTTTGGATCTAATAATTCTACAATATCACCAATGATTATTAAAACTATTCAAACCCCACAAATTAGTTGAAGTAGATTTGTTGATAAACATGAAAAATAAGTAAATTATTGCATACCATGTATATAACTAATCCCCTTTAAATTATTATTATATGAACATCCCAGTCAACCATTTCATTATAACTTTGGTGTAATTTTATGGAAATCTAGTAATGGAATTGTTTTTTAAATATTGATACAACATAAACTCTCTAAGAAGAAAATAATACTAGTATTGTGAGTAACCTTTATTCTATTAAAGTGTAAAGAGGGTGATGAATCATATTTAGAACCATCATCTTAAGAATGGATTTTAATTCCCTATGAGAAAACTGTATGTAGCTCAAATGATTGAGTCTAATGATAGAATCATCCTTTAATACATACTAATTATAAGGTAATACATTAATTTTCATTCAAATTAATTTTTAAATATCCATGTTAATCGAGATTTTTAATTTAAAATTTAGCATAAACATTGGGTGTTACCATTATCCAAGACTCAATATAGAAAATCTATTATAGTGTAACACCCCAGGTAAATAAAGAATATGAAATTTTCATATTTATCCATATTTTTGAATAAAAAATTAATATTACTTTAAAGGGAACACTATGCTCGATGGCGTACCCAATACGCAACAACAAGATTCTTTGAAATCTTACGTTGCACTCTAATAATAAAATAATATTATTTTAAATGGTAGTTAACGCCTAGCCATTGTAATGGCGGGAATGAATGGAACTAACTACAAAATGATTATATATGTTTGTCAAATATTGTCACTTTTATCCAATAAATGTTAGAGGCTTAAAATGAAAATGAATCCAATTTTAAGCATAAATCTTCTAATATTATTTAAAAGGTCGATTAACTGCATTTTGATGCATAACCCTTTTTAAATATACTTTTGAAAATATTATATGTTGTATTTGACAAAATAAAATCCTTCTCTAGAAATTGTTCATCAATATTTACTTTGTGTAGTTTTTTGTTATTTTTCTGATAAAGATCATTTTTATTGAAAATGTTGCATTTTAATTCCAAAACTCCTTTTAATCTGATTTATTTATATGTATAGATTATATTTATAATTGATACTAATGTGTATTTAGAATATAGTTTTAGCATTTAATCCAATAGTGGTCATTGGAATTAATTTAACATTGAAATTGGACTTAAACTAGTGTCAATCTTTTAATAGATATTATTTCTTAAAAACACGCTATTTGTTTTAACAGCGGGAATTAATTATTAAGTTAATTAATGCAACATATATGTTTTGAATTTTGTAAAATAGACATCATTTTTAAATTAGGAATATCAAATATAGCTTAGGGTGATTTTTGGGTATTTTTCTGAAAAACATCAATTTTTTATGAATAGTGAAACCATTAAGTTGTAGTTAAAGAAACAGATTTTTCATTTAAATGAAACATTAACACTTATGTGATTTGATTTAAAAAAATTGGACATACATGTTTGTCATTAGTAAGTAAAATGAGGTTCAATGGGATTAAAATATTCATTGGTGAGTAGTAACTTTTATGTTTTATTAATCACGATAAAAGGTAATTAATGTAATTTAGGGTAAAAATAATGTTTTAGTAATATGAAATGACCTATAAATATGTACTACACTCATTGGATGTGTCATGGGAGACCAACAAAATCCATGGGTCAACTTGGGGTCCACATCGATCCACATTGGTAGGAAAATGACATAAATAACTTTTTATTTAAAGTTAAAATAATAATGTCACAAAAATGAGTTGTCTTACTAATTTTTTTTATATGGTGGTATATAAGTCATATTTTTGACTATAAATAGTCATTAGAAATCTAGAAATATTTCCTACATAATGATATCTTTTTTATAATTTTTAGACATTAAATAAATTAAATTATTTATGACACCAGGATGATGCAGCGATTACCCCATTATTTAACAATTTAAATAAAATGAAACGATAATTTAAAATCTAAGACCTACACTTGTAAAAACAAATCCGATGTGTGGATTTAGAACTCTTATCACCTTATCCTAGAAATATATAATTTTGGGACCTTTAAAATCTGAAAATCATTTTATAATAATGTAACCTTTTATAACTTTCCAAGAGTTCCCCTCCTCTCCTATTATAAAAGGCCCCCACCTATTCCACCTAACCCACATCTCTAAATCCTTTGGATAGGAAATCCCCTACCAATTTAATCTCTCCACATCCCTCTTTTCATCATTGAACCCTCACCTTTGTGCAGAATCCTTTCCAAGGAAACCTTTGAGCTCAAATCAAAAAGAGTTACCCAATTTAAAGGTAATGTCTTCCCTTGTGTTCTTTTGTTTTATTTTGATTCTCCAACCCTCTAAACTATTTTTATTCCTTTATATTGTATGAAAACCAGTATATTGAATATACTAGGATTTTTTTATGAGAAGGATTAGATATACACTTACACACACCTTCGTCTAACGTTTAAAGAACATATTGTTTCTGTGGATGGCGAATTGATACGTCACGAAATGATGATTGTTCAATCTTCTATTAACACTGTTCATGGTGGCCATTATGATGTCACTATATTTTATATATGATATATATGTTATTTATATTTTATATACGCTTCTTAATTTTATATTTAAAACATCCCTTTATGCTTTTCATGTTGTGAAAATGTGATAATTTCATACAAGGAAGTGTGGACTACCGCCCCCTCAAGTGATGTGACTCGTTCATGCAATACATGGAATGTACAAATAATTAAGATAATTAAAATATGTGAACAATATGACATATATATTATACTGTAATTATAATATATATATTTCTCAGTTATTTTTAATTCCATTAATATGACAAAGAAATGAAAGTAGTGTTCATGCGTACGTACGACCTACCATCTCCATTAACGGTGCATTTCATTTCTCTTTATCTCCAAATGTAATGGAGTAGTATAAAATGAATATGTAATAGATATATATTATATTTAAATCATTAATACTATTCTGGAGATGATTTACTTATAACTACATGGACAATTATTTTCAAACAAGTTTATTTTTGACTCATGTACCAAACATCGACAAAAACGTCTGATATGAACTCACATTATTAACCAATTATTATAACATTAAAATATGTTATATGAACTGAATAATAATCTTTAAAATAGTTCCTTAAGGAATTATAAATTGACTAATGTTTATTATTCAGGAATATAAAGAAACAAAAAGACAAGTCAGACCTGAGGTAAGGGATCCTACCTCTCTCTTTCTTTTCAATTACTCTCTTTTATGTCATCCCTTTATGCTCCATGTTCTTATGATGGAGGATGTTATTTTATATTAATCCTACTTTCCTATTTATGATAATATGTTGAGATAAAATCTCTTTCTCTCATCAATTCATTTAAAAATGATTAAGTGGCACTGTTAGGCTGCCGAATTTTTGTAAAGGATTCATTCACCCTTCTTTTTTTTCAAATTTCTATTTTCATGTAAAGTCTTTTATGTTACTTTTTCTTATATTGGGGTATGATATCTCAATCCATCATACTTTACTTTTATGTTAATATTATGAGATACCCTATTTGATCTCATCAATCAATTTTTGGATGTTTTAAGTGGCGCCGTTAGGCTGCTGAAATTTCGTAAGGGATTTTTTATCTCACTTTCAATTCCGTGAGATTTCCATTGTTTTCCACATATTTATTACATGTGGTGTATTGCGAACTACAATTTCATATATATTATCAGGATTATATTAATTGTATTATGTGATTCATTTGGTGTTTATTATCTTTTGGTCATACGACTCGATTGATCACAAAGAGGTAAGTAGTTTTTATCTCACTTTTTGTTCCCATGAGATTCATGCTACATGTGCCACTATTTATTTTTGTGTGGTGTATGTACTTCCCATGATTGTATTCTTTGTGTAATATAATTTAATTTATGGGTATTTACATATTCATTGTATGACCCTTCTTTCATGGGGTATACGTTTCGAATGTTACCCAAATCGGTAAGGGAACTTCATTATCCAATTTCAATTCTTTAGGTTAAACTTGTAATTCGTGAATGTGTCGTCCTATGAATATGTTTGATTGTCCTCTGATTTTTTTACACTAAATATACACTTATATTTGGTGTATTATTATTTTACACATAATTATGTAATTTATTTGTCCATAATCAAGGGATACCATTTTTGTAAGGGACATCATTTCAATCTCCTTTCATTGAGGCACATTTTGCATTATACCCAACTTTTCTTATACGGTGTATAAACCCCTTTGACATTTACTTTTATTCAAAAGAAATATTTTTATATGAAGAGTTTTACTAAATGAAAAAAGGAATGTTTTTGTCTTACGTATGCGGCGACAACGACTTCCCTGCCGCCGTGAGTATTATTTGATCTTTGGCTTCCTCAACATGCCATACTGTTTTTAAAATAAAATAAATACCATATACTCTTTTATGTATTTTGGTACTGAAAATGGTTTTGATAAAGGATAATTTTATGTTAATATATTTAAATGATATATTGTGATTGAAATGTTGAAATATAATCATTCCTTTATATTGGTTTCATGTGTTATAATTTTATAATGGTACCTTGACATTTGAAGGGTGGTTACGTGATAAACCATATGACGTGTGGTGCCGTGAATATCAGGATGGTTGGTTACGTTATAACCTCCAATGCATTGGTTATGGAAGTGGGTTGTATGAAAATTCCATTAAGTATGTGTGGATGTCGACCGTATGGTTATTCCATTTAAGTATGTTTATGTCCCAAGTTACCTTTATATGTTATGTGTTCTTTACATGGGTTTTATGGTAATAGTTTTGGTTATAAAAATGTAAGAAATGATATTTTATTTAGTGAAGAGTATTTACTACTTCATACAAGGTGAAAAGTATTACTTATGATAAAGTAATCATGATTTACTTATTGTTTTGAAAAACTAACAGTTTTCCCTTTTTGTGTATCTCTTACTGATATTTTTATGCTCATACCAAGATTTTGAAATGTTTTCCATAGGACTTAATGATGAATAGGATCACGGATGGGATCAAGGAAAGACATGCTATCTAAAAACTTGGAAGTAGACATGTTTCTTTTTATGAGTTTTTATTTTATAAAAAAATGGAAACTCAGTAGATTTGTCTACTTTGTAAACTTTTGAGATGTAATAGTTACGACCTAATTCTCCAAAACTCTAAACCTGGAAAGATCCTCAATCTGAATTATTCATTTAATTCATGATTAAGTAAGGTTTAATGTTAGGGCCTTATAGTTGGTATCGGAGGTCGGTTTAGATAAATTTAGAGGTTAGGGTATTCTATAAGCATAAGTGACATTACCATAATGTCTAGGATTTCAGAAAGAGCCATAGTTTTTAAAAAAGTGATTTAGTAAGTATATCTTAGTGTTTATCTTCATTATTGGTACATGATGATTTTGTTGATATACGCACACTGTCATATCTATTTTTAGTAAATGGATGGATCTAATTGTCACTAAAGTGACAATGGGTTTGATGGAAACTATGGTGGTTCTCTGATTAAGAGACTGGAAGAAATGGGGGATTCAATGAGGAATCTTGTGGTTGTGCTAAACCAACTATCAAGGAGTCGTGATCAATCACTTGAACCTTGGTGAGTTCTCTAATGCATCATGTACGAGATGACAAACTCGATGTGGAAGTTCAGGTAATAATTATAAAGGTAACCATTAGGGTTTATATGATCCTTTCTTTTTATGCAATTATGGGATACTCTATGATATGATGGAAAAAGAAAGGCATGAGATAAACATGATGTTAAAATATGTTATGATCATTTTTAATGTTTTTATCTTGTTTTGGGGAATGTTTTAAGAATTGTGTAGTTTTGGAAGGACAACACGCAGACCGTGTGACAACCCGTCGCGTTGGACAAAGTTGTGGGAATCGAACCCACAACCAAAGTGCGACTGGTATTTATCACCTACCACTAGACTACGTGAAGTCCCTAGTTAGTTTGACTAATTATTTTTAGTAATTTGTTTTTAGGAATCAAGAGTAAGTTTATTTTGGGTTATATATGGAAATTATTAACCTATCATAGAGGATATGTCATTAAGTTAATTACATTTCAATATGAGACTTTAAGAGAAACTGATGTTGCTTGGAGATAAATGTTACGATTTAACATGGAGGACTATGTGATTAAATCCTTCAAATATTTGGGTTTCAGTTTTAGATTGGATTACTTTTGGTCTTCGTTGAACTTTAGGGCTTGTTGGACAAATTTTAGAGATTAAGAATATATTTCCTTTTTATAAAGGATTATCCTTTTTGGGTATTATCTGATCTCTTACTAACGATTTTGGTTTTTGTTTTGGTTATGGTCTAAAGACATGGGAAGTATATAGTTCTTTTTTTTGGATTATGTGATTCTCTAGAAGTTTATTATAGCTCTCTTAATGTAAAGAAGTCATCCTGAATACTCATCTTTTGGAGAAAAGAAGAGTTCATGTAAGAAATCTAGTAAAAGATGAAAGTCAACATGACAAGTTTGTATGTTTAATTAGTTTTCAGTTACAAACATAAATAAATTCCTCAATGAAAAGTAACTTTAAACAAAAATGTTTTCTTTTAATTTTTCCTACTGTGGAATCAAATATCATTTAACCAATCACATGTTTGTGATTTTCAGGTGGTTAAATTTCCCTTAAACATGTTTTCTATCACTCTGCCACGAAACATGAAACTTTGTTTTATCCTCCATGTCCATGTTTTCCTACATGGAATCCTAGTATGGGTTAACTAGGGTGACCTTTGTACTTCTCTTTATTTATTTTAAAGTGATAGTTTTACTCTCTCTTGTTCCGATTTGGGATTTTCAATGAAGTTTCCAAGACAAATTTTTAAAATTGTGAGGATGAAATTCCCAAATGGGGGGAAAGATGTAGCACCCCAGTTAATTAAAGAATATGAAATTTTCATATTTATCCATATTTTGGGAATAAATTATTAATATTACTTTAAAGGAAACACTATGCTCGATGGCGTACCCAATACGCAAAAACGAGTTTCTTTGAAATCTTACGTTGCACTCTAATAATAAAATGATATTATTTTAAATGGTAGTTAACACCTAGCCATTGTAATGGTGTGAAAGAACGGAACTAACTAAAAAATGATTTTATATGTTTGTCAAATATTTTTACTTTTATCCAAAAAATGTTAGAGGCTTAAAATGCAAATGAATCCAATTTTAAGCATAAATCTTATAATAATCTTTAAATGGTCGATTAACTGCCTTTAAAGGGAGAACCCATTTTAAATATACTTTTTACAATATTATATGTTGTATTTTACAAAATAAAATCCTTCTTTAGAATCAAGACATCAAAATTTACTTTTTGTAAATTTTTGTTAATTTTCCGATAAAGATCATTTTTATTGAAAATGTTGCATTTTAATTCAAAAACTCTTTTCAATCTGATTTATTGATATGGATAGATTATATTTTTAATTGATATTAAAGTGTATTTAGAATATATTTTTACCATTTAATCTAATGGTGGTCATTGGAATTAATTTCACTTTGAAATTGATCTTAAACTAGTGTCAATCCTTGAAAAGATATTGTTTCTTAAAAACACGCTATTTGTTTTGACAGTGAGAATTAATTATTAAATTAATTAATGAAACTTATATGTTATGAAATTTTGTAAAATAGAAATAATTTTTGAATTTAGAATATCAAATATAGATTTGGGAGAATTTTTTTTATTTTTCTGAAAAACATCAATTTTTGATGAATAGTGAAACCACTAAGTGGTAGTTAAAGAAACTGATTTTTCGTTAAAATGAAACTTTACCACTTCTGTGGTTTGATTTTCAAATATCCAACATACATGGTTGTCATTAGGAAGTAAAATGTTGTTAAATGAGATTAAAATATTTTTTGGTGAATAGTATCTTTTAAGTTTTAGTAATCGCGATTAAAGGTAATTAGTGTAATTAAAGGTAAAAATAATGTTTTAATAATATGAAAAGACCTAGAAACATGAACTACCCTAATTGGATGTGTCCTGGCCGACCAAGAAAATCCATGGGTCATCTTGGGGACCCCATGGAGCCACATTGGTAGGAAAATGACATAAATAACCTTTTATTTAAAGTTAAAATTCAAATGTCACAAACATGAGTTGTTTTACGAAAACAATTTTTAAATGGGGTTATACAAGTCATATTTTTGACTATAAATATTCATTAGTAATATAAAATGTTTTCATACATCATGATATTCTGATTTATAATTTTTATACATTAAATAAATTAAATTATTTATGACACCATGATGATGCAGTGATTACCTCATTATTTAACAATTTAAATAAAAAGAAATGATAATGTAAAATCTTAGACCTACACATGTAAAAAAATATTGGATGGGTGTATTTTGAACTATTATCACCTTATTCTCTAAATATATAATTTTTGTACCTTTAAAATTCGAAAAGCATTTTATAATAAAGTAACCTTTTATAACTTTCCTAGAGTGCCCCTCCTCTCCTCTTATAAAAGGCCCCCACCTATACCACCTTACCCACATCTGTCAAGCATTTTTATTAGCCAACCTCAGTCCATTTCATCTCTCCACATCCCTCTCTTCATCATTGAGGCCTCACATTTGGGCATAATCCTTTCCAAGGAAGCCTTTGAGCTCAAATCAAAAAGACTTACCCGATTTAAAGGTAATGTCTTCCCTTGTGTTCTTTTATTTTATTTTGCTTCTCCAACCCTCGAAACTCTTTTTATTCCATTATTTTGTAACAACAACAGTATCTTCAATATAATAGGATGTTTTTATGAGAAGGATCCGAGCTACTCTTACACACACCTTCGTCTAATGGTTAAAGAACATACTGTTTCTGTGGATGGGGAAATTGCTGCCTCACGAAACGATGATTGTTCAATCTTCTCTTAACACCTTTCATGGTGGCCATTATGATGTCACTATCTTTTATATATGATATATATTGTATTTATTTTTTCTATATGCTTATGAAATTAATTTTTAAAACATTCCTTTATTCTTTTCATGTTGTGAAAATGCGATAATTTCATATGAGGAAGTGTGGACTACTGCCCCCTCAAGTGATGTGAATCGTTCATGCAATACATGGATAATATAAAGAATTAAATTAATGAAAATATGTGACATATAAAACATATATACTATACTGTAATTATAATATATATCTCTCTCTCAATTATTATTAATTCCATTAATTTGACAAATAAATGAAAGTAGCGTTCATACGTACGTACGACCTACCGTCTCCATGAATAGTGAATTTCATTTCTTTCTATCTCCAAATGTTATGGAGTATTATAAAACTAATATGTACTAGATATATATGATATTTAAATAATTAATACTATTCTGGATATGATTTACTTATAACTACATGGACAATAATTTTCAAAAACATCATTTTTGACTCATGTACCAAACATCGACAAAAACGTCTAATATGAACTCACATTATTAACCAATTATTATAACATTATAATATGTGATATGAATTGAATAATAATATTTATAATAGGTCCTTAAGAAATTATAAATTTAACAATGTTTATTATTAATGAATATAATGAAATGAACAAGATAAGCCAGACTTGAGGTAAGGGATCCTACCTCTCTCTTTTTTTCAAGTACTCTCTTTTATGCCATACCATTATGATCCATGTTCTTATGCTGGAGGATGTTCTTTTATATTAATCATACTGTCCTATTTATGTTTATATGATGAGATAACCTCTCTTTCTCTCATCAATTCATTTAATAATGTTTATGTGGCACTTTTAGGCTGCCGAATTTTTGTAAAGGATTCTTTCACGCTTCTCTTTTTTTCAAAGTTCTATTTTCATTTCAAGTCTTTTAAGTGACATTTTCTTATGTTGGGGTATTATATCTCTATCCATAAAACTTTCCTTTTATGTTCATATGATGATATACACTATTTTATCTCATCAATCCATTTTTGGAAGTTTTATGTTGCACCGTTAGGCTACTGAAATTTCGTAAGGGATTTCTTATCTCACTTTCAATTCCATGAGATATCCATTGTTCGCCACTTATTTATTACATGTGGTGTACTTTGTACTGACATTTAATATATAATATAATTATTCTATTCATTGTGTTATGTGATTCATTTTGTGTTTATTATCTTTTGGTTATACGACGTGATTGATCACAATGAGGTAAGGAGTTTTTATCTCACTTTTTGTTCCCGTGAGATTCATGCAACATGTGCCACTATTTCTTTTTGTTTGGTGTATGTACTTCCCATGATTGTGTTCTTTGTTTAATATACTTTAATTTATGGGTATTTACATATTCATTGTATGACCCTTCTTTCATGGTGAGTATGTTTTGAAAGTTACCAAAATCGTTAAGGGAACTGTAAAGACCCGCAAATTTCAAGGAATTTTTTTTTCTTCCTTAATTTTCTTTGGAATTTTACAAGAGCGCAACTTCAGACGGCACCTGATTCCGAGGCCCGGTGTGCCCGGAATCAATTTCCGATGTTTGGCTCGGGTACGTTCAGTGAACGGACGAGCGGGTTTTTCTATCTTTCGAACCGGTACCCGGAATCGAATTCTGAGGGCACCGATGAAATCGCAGCACCGGTTTTTTCTTAGAAACGCTTCTTCCGGAGTTGCGTTTGCTCAACCGTGGTTTTTAAAATTTTGGGCTTTAAGTCGGAAATAAAATAAAGGTTGTGCGATAACTTTATTTTATTTCACTTAAGCGACTTGGAAGCCACTTGAACTGAGTTAAAGCGGATAGGGTACTATCCGGAAATACCCTACCCCTTGGTAGGATATTTGTGCGGTGGGGCCCGCACGAGCCCCGCCGTTTCTTTCACTAAGTAACGCACCCGCGAAAACCCGTCAAAATAACTGAAAAGTCAACCGACGCGTTTTCCGTAATTCTTAATAGACCATTTAATTGGGCGGTTTATTTCGTGAATTAAATGGGCTGTTTCATTCGTTGAATTAATTCAACGAATTTAACGGGTCGTTACTTACGCGTTTGCGTTCGTTGGCAAATTAATAAAATAGACAAACTTGTCTATTTTGGAGGATTGTTTTCGTTGTGCGAATCCTCTGATACCAATTTGTCACGACCCGACCTCGGGGCTCGTGCCGTGACTACCCCAAGCCCGCCTTCCATAGGCCAGGGGCTGGCGACTAGCACCAAGGCGTAAATCCCGGTAAACAGGGAAGACATTGCCTTTATAAGTAACAACCACCACAGAGTCAGCAAGCGGAAAGTAACTACAAAGTGCAGAAAAGTAAAGGGGGCTGGAATACAAGCCCAACAGAAAGTACAACTGAAAAGGAAAAGAACAACAACTGAAGAAAAGACGGCGGCGTGGTGGAGGCCTACGACCCCGACATGCCAGAGATGATTCGAGGTACGATCTGTGTTTATTCCTCCCTTGCTGCAGTACTTATAGACACAGGAGCGAGTCACTCTTTCATAGCCTCTACCCTTGTTCGGAGCTCGGAGATTCCGACTGAGCCGTTGGCTCGATCCTTACGGCTAGAGACTCCTACGGGAGCATACTCGACGATTACGCACTGGTGCCGGCAGTGTGAGCTTACTCTAGGAGGCGAGAGCTTCGGCTGGGATCTCCTTGTAGTGGCGTCGAGGCCTTACGACGTCATCTTGGGCATGGATTGGCTATCCACGGTTCATGCCCAGATCGACTGTTTTAGGCGCAAGGTGCGATGTGTTCGTACCGACGGGAGCAGGTTTACCTTCACCGGCGAGAAGGGAACCTTTGCAGCACAGGATGGACTTCCGCGGAGGAGAGTGCAGCCCATCTCTCATCAGTTGGCTAGCCTCATCCTAGGAGCAGTGGACGTGCGGAGTCCAGTTTTTCCTGCAGTGGTGGACCAGTACGTGGACGTCTTTCCCGACGACGTTCCAGGGCTACCTCCTCGTAGAGAGGTAGACTTTTACATCTAGTTGTACCCCGGGACAGCCCCGATATCCACTCCAGCATACCGGATGGCCCCCGCCGAGCTTCGAGAGCTGCGGGTACAGTTGGAGGACTTGCAGAGCAAGGGGTTTATCCGACCCAGTGTTTCACCCTGGGCTTCCCCGATACTGTTTTCCAAGAAGGCGGACGGGAGCTTGCGACTGTGTGTCGACTATCGTCACCTGAACCAGGTGACAGTGAGGAACAAGTATCCGCTACCACGGATTGATGACCTCTTCGATCAGCTCAGGGGAGCGCGGTGGTTCTCGAAGATAGACCTCCGGTCAGGCTATCATCAGCTCAGAGTTCGAGACGAGGACGTGCAGAAGACGACCTTCAGGTGTCGGTATGGCCATTATGAGTTCTTGGTTATGCCATTCGGCGTAACCAATGCTCCAGTAGTGTTCATGAGACTCATGAACAGAATCTTCCAGCCATACCTCGACCGATTTGTCGTGGTCTTCATTGACGACATTTTGGTATACTCGACGACTGAGGAGGAGCATGCCTACCACCTGCGAGTTGTGCTAGACACACTCCGAGAGCACCAGCTTTTTGGCAAGCTCTCAAAGTGCCAGTTCTGGTTACGTGAGGTCCACTTCTTGGGGCACGTCATCTCTGAGGCGGGAGTTGCTATGGATCCCGCGAAGATCGAGGCAGTGCTAGCTTGGGAGCCACCCAGGAGCGTGACGGAGGTGCGGAGCTTCTTGGGCCTAGCCGGATACTATCGGAGATTTGTGGAAGACTTCTCCAGAGTTGCGGCACCACTCTCAGCCTTGACGAAGAAGGGGAAACCCTTTGTGTGGTCAGACAGATGTCAGCAGAGCTTCCAGGAGCTGAGACAGAGATTGACCAGCGCACCTATCTTGAGGTTGCCTGAGGAGGGAGTTGGGTACGTAGTTTACTGCGATGCATCAGGGACTGGACTCGGGTGTGTCCTGATGTAGGAGCGAGCCGTGATCGCCTATGGATCACGTCAGTTGAGGCCGCATGAGAAGAACTACGCCACTCATGACCTGGAGTTAGCAGCAGTGGTCTTCGCTCTAAAGACTTGGCAGGACTATTTGATGGGCGAGTGCTTCACAGTCTTTTCTGACCACCAGAGTCTCCGGTATATCTTCTCTCAGAAGGACCTGAACCTGAGACAGCGGAGATGGCTTGAGTTCCTCCAGGACTATGACTTTGAGATAGTCTATACTCCTGGGAAGGGGAACGTGGTAGTCGATGCCCTCAGCAGGAGGACGGGCATTCAGCTACTTGAGGAGGCGACGGAGCAGCTAGCCTCCTTACAGATATCCTTCGTGGATAGAGACGGAGCAGCCTTTCTTCAGTCTCTCACAGTCTCTCCTCCACTTCTACAGCGGGACAGAGAGGCTCAGCGTGGGGACGCTGACTGTGAGACCCGGCGTGCACTGATATCCTCAGGTCAAGTGCCTGATGGCTTCTCCCTTGGAGCAGAGCACGACATCCTTTTCAGAGGACGTACCTTCGTACCAGTCGCTTTACGGGAGGAGGTGCTGAGAGAGTTTCACACTTCTCCCTTGGCGGTACATCCCGGAGTGGCAAAGATGTACCAGGATCTCAGACGACAGCACTGTTGGCCGGGTATGAAGAAAGCTGTGGCAGAGTTCGTTTCATGATGCCTCACCTGCCAGAAGGTGAAGGCAGAGCATCAGGTACCAGCAGGCTTGGTACAGCCCTTGGAGGTCCCGGAGTGGAAGTGGGACGGCATATCTATGGACTTCGTGACTGGACTTCCACGCACTTCCAGAGGTCACGACTCCATTTGGGTGATTGTCGACCGACTCACCAAGTCGGCACACTTCTTACCCATCAGAGATCAGGGCTCAGTGGAGAGCATGGGACGTCTTTACGTCCAGGAGATCGTACGGCTTCACGGTGTGCCATCGTCTATCGTCTCCGATCGAGATGCTCGTTTCACTTCCAGGCTTTGGAAGGGGTTGCAGGAGGCGTTCGGGACGCGGCTCCATCTGAGCACAGCCTTCCACCCTCAGACGGATGGTCAGATGGAGAGGACCATACAGACACTCGAGGACATGCTCCGTGCATGTGTTCTCGACTTTGGTCGCAGCTGGGAGGACCACCTACCCTTGGTGGATTTCGCGTACAACAACAGCTACCACTCCACCATCGGGATGGCACCATACGAGGCGTTGTACGGCAGACCCTGCAGATCACCGTTGTGCTGGACAGACCCTAGGGAGTCAGCACTCGTGGGACCAGAGATGGTCCGAGCCATGACAGAGAAGGTCCAGATCATCCAGGAGAGGATGAGGACAGCTCAGAGCCGGCAGAAGTCATATGCTGACAGGAGGCGGAGGCCACTAGAGTTCGAGGATGGCGACCACGTCTTTTTGCGTGTCTCACCTCGATGTGGTTTACGGAGATTTGGCTGAGGCGGCAAGTTGTCTCCACGCTTCATCGGGGCTTTCCAGGTCCTCAGCAGGATAGGAAAGGTGGCTTATCGCCTGGCTCTACCACCTCAGTTGCACCGGGTGCACGACGTCTTCCACGTGTCTTTGCTGAGGAGATACGTGCACGACCTGACGCACATCATCGACTTTGGGGAGCTGGACGTGGACGATGGGGCGACTTTTGCGGAGGTCCCAGTGGAGATCGAGGATCGACAGGAGCGGGTCCTACGTGGGCGGTCTATTCCTCTTGTGCGCATCAGATTGCAGCACGGGAACCTCCAGGAGAGCACTTGGGAGCGGGAGGCTCAGATGCGTGCTCAGTACCCCCATTTGTTCCCCTAGTTTTTGATGTATCTTTACGGGGACGTAAAGCCTTGAGGTGGGAGTAATGTAAAGACCCGCAAATTTCAAGGAAATTTTTTTTTCTTCCTTAATTTTCTTTGGAATTTTACAAGAGCGCAGCTTCAGACGGAACCTGATTCCGAGGCCCGGTGTGCCCGGAATCAATTTCCGAAGTTTGGCTCAGGTACGTTCAGTGAACGGACGAGCGGGTTTTTCTATCTTTTGAACCGGTACCCGGAATCGAATTCTGAGGGCACCGATGAAATCGCAGCGCCGATTTTTTCTTAGAAACGCTTCTTCTGAAGTTGCGTTTGCTCAACCGTGGTTTTTAAAATTTTGGGCTTTAAGTCGGAAATAAAATAAAGGTTGTGAGATAACTTTATTTTATTTCACTTAAGCCGCTTGGAAGCCACTTGAACTGAGTTAAAGCGGATAGGGTGCTATCCGGAAATACCCTACCCCTTGGTAGGATATTTGGGCGGTGGGGCCCGCACGAGCCCCGCCGTTTCTTTCGCTAAGTAACGCACCCGCGAAAACCCGTCAAAATAACTGAAAAGTCAACCGACGTGTTTTCCTTAATTCTTAACAGACCATTTAATTGGGCGGTTTATTTCGTGAATTAAATGGGTTGTTTCATTCGTTGAATTAATTCAACGAATTTAATGGGTCGTTACTTACGCGTTTGCGTTCGTTGGCAAATTAATAAAATAGACAAACTTGTCTATTTTGGAGGATTGTTTTCGTTGTGCGAATCCTCTGAGCCTCCACCCTCCCCGCGAAGAACGCGAAGAACGCGAAGAACGCGAAGAACGCCAGAACCAGAATTCGACGACGCACACCGTGATCTGCGACGTCGACGAGCTCTACCCGCGACGTTCTTCGGCGACGCCTCTTCTTCCGCGGCCGATCCTCGTTCGGCAACTAAGATGAGAAACAGATCGTTTAATTATCCTTTTTTTTAATTTCAATAACAACGGATTTAATTAATTAAATCCGTTTTTTCTAGATCCGGAGATCGTCGGCGCGACACTTTTCCCGCGGTGCGACGAACGTCTCTTCCGCGAACGACGTGACGATCCCCTCCTTTCGCGACGAGCGATTCCGTGACGACCTCACGTCCGAGGGCAACTTCGAGGTAGGGGTTGTTGGAATATTTTATTTCCCGTGTTTATTCTTTTAAAATAAAGAACCCGATCACGGAACAATTTTAAATTATTTTAAAATTGTTGATTGGTTATTTTCTTTTCCTCCCGATGAGTTTATGACTAACGCGGAGGGTGAGGGTCTAACAATCAAGACCCGGAAACCCTCCGCCGATCTTTTTGTTGTGCGTATTTGGCGGACGACGACGAACCGTGCGGCAGGGGCGATCCGTTGATCCCGCAGTGAAGATCGGCCCTCGGGAGGAGCTATGGCGCAGACGGGAGGCAAAACGGGCCACCGGAGGAATCCGCCGCGGCTCGGCCGCGGCGGAGGCGAACCGCCGGACCGCTTCCGCGGTCCGGCCACCCAGCACGCGGCTCGCGCGGGCCGCGTTCCTCCAAGCCGCGGGTCAAACCCGCGGCGGTTTCTCTTCGGCCGCTCGGCCGGGCCGGGCCCAGGCCGGACCGGACCCGGCCGAGCCGGGTCGGGCCGGGTCGGGTCGACCCGGTTCGGCCGACCCAGGGGGGGTTCGGGCCGGGTCGCCCCGGGCCCAGAACCCTCGTTTTCGGGCCCTCTTCGGTCTTTTGCCCATATCTTGGTCCTAGGAACTCCGATTGACGAACAGTCAGCGGCTACGCGATCCTTGGATCAATACGGTCGTTTCGGTATATTATACTCAAGGTTTCGGAAGACTTTGGGTTCGGCCGGGTTGGATCGTACACGAAACCAACCGGGCCCTCGGAGCGGAAACGCTCATAACTTGAGCTACGGACGTCCGATCGACGTACCGTCAGCTGTGGTAGTTTCCTCTAAGTGAGACGGAACTTTTGGCATACTCCGCCCGAGGATCGGACACAGGCGGAGTACGGTCGGGTTGGTTTTGCCCTAAAAACCAACCGGGCCCCTGGGACGAAAATGCCAATAACTCTCAGACCGGGCGTCCGTTTGACGCGCCGTCTGTTGCGTTGAGATCCTGTTGTCGATACGGAACTTTTGGATACATCAACTTCGGACTACGTGTCAGTTGATGTATCAGCCTCTCGGCTCGTGGAGCGGACCCTCCTAAACGAGCTCGCTGTGTGCGGGAACCCTAGTGCTGGCTGTGACTTCGACGACAGAGCAGAGATCCTCCGTGGACTGCGACGACGGCAGAGCAGAGATCCTCCGTGGACTGCGACGACGACAGAGCAGAGATCCTTCGTGGACTGCGGTGACGACTGTGAAGAGATCCTCAGTGGACTGCGTCGACTACTGCACTCATCGATCCTACGTGGATCAGTGCTACAGGTCCTGTGTGGGCCCGATCCTGTGTGGGTCCTTACTACCGGTTCTGTGTGAGCCACTGCCTACAGGTTCTGTGTGAGCCCGATCCTATGTGGGTCTTTTGCGGGGGGTTAGTACCTATCGATCCTTCGTGGGTCCGACGACTTAGATGGATCAGTGATCATCTTTGACGTCATCTGAAATAGTATACCTGGTTGAGCTGAATCTTATGTTACTCTCCATTGTGGATTGTGTTGAACTATCCTATGTGGATTTACTGTTTACTCTCCTTTGTGGATTTGAGTCTTGCTTTCCTATGTGGATTGAGTTGTTCTTGAGCTCGTGAGCAGAGCTAGAAGTGGGGACTTAGGTATATGTATGGGCATATACCTAAGTCGAGTCAGATGTTACTTCGTGATTGCACCTTCCTTTTTGTGCTATATCCTTTGTGGATTTCGGGAGACCTTCGGGGGTCTCGGGGTCCTTACTGAGTAGCTTATACTCACCCCTGCACGGGCTATGCCAACACCTTGTTGTGTTGGATGCAGACGACGGACAGCGCTGATCACGGTTGGGGCGTGGAGCAGGACGGTACCTGGAGGTGGACCACTGGGCGGGACGTGCTCGGAGCGGACGTGGGACCCGAGGAGCCTGGAGGCTATCTGTACCCACCCTTCAGGTGGGATTGCCAGTGGACGACACGAGGCCGCCGTCTTTTCTTCAGTTGCTGTTCTTTTCCTTTTCAGTTGTACTTTCTGTTGGGCTTGTATTCCGGCCCCCTTTACTTTTCTCCACTTTGTAGTTACTTTCCGCTTGCTGACTCTGTGGTGGTTGTTACTTATAAAGGCAATGCCTTCCCTGTTTACCGGGATTTACGCCTTGGTGCTAGTCACCAGCCCCTGGCCTATGGAAGGTGGGCTTGGGGTAGTCACGGCACGGGCCCCGAGGTCGGGTCGTGACAGGAACTTCATTACCCAATTTCAATTTTTTGGGATAAACTTGTACTTCATGAATGTGTCATCCTATGAATATCTGTGAATGAACTATGATTGTTTTACACTTAATATCCACTTATATTTGGTGTATTCTTTAGTCACACATAATTATGTAATTGATTTATCCTTAATCAAAGGATACCGTCTTTGTAAGGGACTTCAATTCAATCTCCTTTCATTAAGGCATATTTTGCTTAATACACAACATTCTTTTTTACGGTGTATAAACCTCATTGACTTTTACTTTTATTCAAAAGGAATATTTCTATATGAATAATTTTACTAAACTACAAAAGGAATGTTTATCTCTTACGTATGTGGTGACAATGACTTCTCCGCCACCGCGAGAATTATTTGATCTTTGGCTTCCTCAACAATCAGTAATGTTTTTAAAATAAAATAAATACCATATACTATTTTATGTATTTTGGTATTTAAAATGGTTTTGATAAAGAGTTCTTTTATGTCAATATATTTAAATGATATATGGTGATTGAAACGTGGAAATGTTATCATTCCTTAATATTGGTTTTATGTATTATAATTTTATAATTGCACATGGATATTTGACGGGTGGTTACATGATAAACTATATGACGGGTGGTGCCATGAATACCAGGATGGGTGGTTATGTTATAACCTCCAATACATTGGGTATGGAAGTCAGCCGTATGGCTATTCTATTTAGTATGTGTGGATGTTGACCGCATGGTTATTCCATTTAAGTATGTTTATGTCCCAAGTTACCTTTATATGTTATGTGTTCTTTACATGGGTTTTATGGTAATCATTTTTGTTACAAAAACGTAAGAAATGATATTTTATTTAGTGAAGAGTATTTACTACTTCATACAAGGTGAAAATTATTACTTATGATAAAGTTATCATGATTTACTTATTGTATTGAAAAACTAACAGTTTTCTCTTTTGTGTATCTCTTACTGAGCTTTTTATGCTCATCCCAAGTTTTTGAAATGTTTTCCACGGGACTGAAAGATGAATAGGATCAAGGATGGGATCATGGAAAGACATGCTACCTAAAAACATTGAACTAGACATGTTTATTTTTAAGAGTTTTTATTTTATAAAAAATGGAAACTGAGTAGATGTGTCTACTTTGTAATCTTTTGAGATGTAATAGTTATGTTCTAATTCTCTAAAAATCTAATCCTGAAAAGATACTCAATGGGAATTATTCATTTCATTCAAGATTAAGTAAGGTTTAAGGTCAGGGCCTTATATATAGACCATGTGGAGATGAAAAAAAGCTACATGAGAATCTGGAAAAGATGTTCAGACGCCCAAGTGCTTCACCTTGGGGTACACTAGTCCTCTTTGTCAATAATAATAATGGAACAATGAAACTCTTCATTAATTATTATGGGATAAACAATATAGAGAAATAAACAAGTATCCACTAGATAAGATTAATGAAATATTTGATCTAATACATTATTCTAAATATGTATCCATGATGGATCTATGGTTACTATATTTCCAAGTTAGGGTGATGAAGGTGGACATCCCGAAGTCAACATTTTCCAAAATATACAGGCATTATGAGTTCATAGTATTTTCAATCAGACTCAATAATGCTCTAGAAATCATCATGGAATTAATGAATAGTGTATTTAAAAAATACCTCATTTTTTTACTCTTTATAGATGATATTATAATATACTCAAAAAATAAGTTAGATCCTGATTAGAATATGAGAACTGTGGTAATGACATTCTAAAATGGGAAACTCTATTCCAACTACAGAAAATGTATGTTCTGGTTTGTGGAAGTATCATTTACAGAGAATATTATAGTAAGAAATGGGTTTTTTGTGGACCCATTAAAGACACATGTAATTCGAAGATGGGAATGGACCACATTTGTGACAGATGTCCATAGCTTTCTTTTATTAGTTAGGTACTATAATTGATTTTTGTAAAATATCCCATGACTATCAATCCCTTAACCCAAGATCACTCAAATGTGAGTTAATATTTCATGTAATTATGAATGTGAAGAGTTATTAATTGTGTTTAAAAGAAGTATTATAACTTCCCATATATTCACTCTACCCAAAAGTATATAAATATTTATAGTAATATAATATTCATTGAAGAAGGGATTTCATTTTTTCTTAATGCATAATGATAGAGTAACAATATGTGAATCATGGAAACTGAATGATTATGAAAAATACTACCCAACACATTATATAGATTTATATGCAATGATCATTCAATTTGAAATATGGAGGAATTATCTATTTTTGGACAAGTTAGAAATATATAAAGATAAAAAATGTCCCATAAAAATATACAAATAAAAATATTTGAATTTCCTCCAATGCAGATGGTTAAAGATTATCACATAATATGATTTTTAAATTCACAACCATCCAGGGAATGTGCATAATGTGTATGAATTACTACGTACCGAAAACATAGCAATTATATCACAGACGAGAATGCAGATGGATATGATATTCTTAGATTTGTAACATTGGACATGGGAATCTAAATGGTATTAACATCATCAGTCCTCATACAAATTATTTCTTAACCATTTAATCTATAAAAGATGAAGGATGCTCAGAAAAATGAAGTAGGAATTCAGATGAATGATGAAATTATATGAACATGGAAATAACAAGATTTCAATATTAATGAATAAGGATTTGATGGATTAAAATCTTGACTATGTGTATCATAAAATGATATGTTAAAGAATGAACTATTAGATAATGCATATAACATAACCTTCTCCATCCGACTAAGAATCTCAAATATGTATCGAGATATCTAAGAGAAATATTGGTTGGATAATACTAGTTAGAAGATCACAGAATATAAATCAATATGTTTTGAAAGTCATAAATTGAATTACTAAAGGTAAAAACCCTAAGGGATGATGAAACCATTAAACATACATAAATATAAATGGTAAAAATATAAAAATGTAATACATCATCAGTATTATGAAGATATATAGGGGGAATAATGATATATGAGTTATAGTGGATCTTTTTTTAAAGACTATAGACTTCATTTCGATTCAAGAGGATCCTCACTAGATCAACATTCACATATATACATTTGTGATGATGTAAGTCCACCTATAGTATGACTATTGTTTTTTTCTGATTGATATATGTGATTCACCTCTTTGTTCAATAAGAGTCTCCAACATCCTATGACTACTGAGATGATCATAAGGATATCTTATCCACATCAAACTAATGGAAAATATAAGTAGACTATCTAGAAATATTAGGACATGTTGATAACATGTTTAATTGCCTTGAAAAAAGGATTGGACTAGAATATTCCTATAGTCATGTTCTCTTTCAATAATTGTTTCTAGGTGATAATCCAATTGTCTCATTATGAATCACAATATGGTAATAAGTACAGAATACTTTCATGTTGGGATGTTGATAGGCAATGAAAATGTCATGATCCGGGAATGCTCAATGTTATGGTGGGAAAGGTTAAGACCATTCAAAATCACATCAAACATACTTATTGTTGGCATAAGATATATAATGACAATCATCGATGAGACCTATAGTTTGATGTTAGATACATGGTATTACTATACATATCTCCTTGGAATAAATTGATTGTATTTGGTAATAAGGGAATGATTATTCTGGGATATATAAACCTCTTTAATATCCATTCTCACATCGGAGTGGTGGCCTACCAACATGAACCCATAGATCACCTATTTCATGTACATGATGTATTCCATGTATACCACATCAGAAAGTATACACCATATGCATTAGTTGTACTAAATATATTAGTGGAACCATTGGAGAATAGAGTTTCTTATGATGAGAAGTCTGTGATGATCTTAGATCGCTGAGAAAAAAATTTACCGAATAAGAAAATGCTCTTGCTAAATGTGTTGTGGAGAAATGAAAAGATTGGGGAGTAAATGTGGTAACCAGAGGAGGTGATGAAATAGAGATTCTCTAATAATTATTAGTATGAGAAAGTGAAATATTTTTGGTGAATTTTCTTAAGGGGGGTGGTTTTTGTAAAGACATAAACTATTATAAATAAAATTCCAATTTTTATTTAATTTATTATTTTCTCGATAATATGGTTATAGAAAAACCCATTCACTTCATTGATTTTTTTATATTCTATCTAATTCAAGAGATCATTGAGAATATTTACCATAAATAATATAGTAATTGAATAGTGATCACTAGATTAGTATAAATATAGGGCTTCAAAAAATCCAATTGACACCCACAATGGATTGGATGACCATAGCCAGTAGGATCACACCCTATGAACCCCATTTATCAGATATTACAAGTGAGAGAGAATCAGTTGTATTTTTTCTTAATAAATCACATGTTGATATACAATAGCATAATCATGAGAAAAATTGTTTAAATGATACGTTCATGTTCATCATGATTCGAACCACAAAATTTTTTTCTAAACCACCACCTGAAAGGCTAGCTATCATGCCCTTAATCTAATAGATTTTTTCACGTATTAATGATATAGTTATCAAGACCCCTTAAATATGATTATGTAAATTATATTTTAATAGAATAATGAACATATTTTCAACCTGTTATTATTAGTTTATAATTTATATTTATTTAGATACTATAAAAATAGAAATAGTTTTTCAGTATAATATTCAAATTCAATTATGGAACTTATTTGGATGAATTAATAGATTTTAAATTCAAATAGTATTTTATTAAAATATTAATATTAAAAAAATATTTATTTTAAATGACAATATAAATTGAATGAAATCAAAAGTAATTTTTATATGGATTAAAAAACTATTACTGTAAAAAACACATCATTTAAGTATAAATATTTATTATTATTTTAAAAGTGAAAATTCACATAAAAATAATATAATTTATATAAAATTAAATTTATTTTTCAAATAAAAAATGTTTTATTTATTAAACAATGAATTTTCATAATTTCCTGTGAAAATTGAATTTTTTGGTAAAAATTAATTACATTACAAATATACATTATGTATTATGACATTAAAATGATACAATTGTAATGAAATGGATAATATAAACTATAACCATGAAACAATATATGTTTTTAATTTAATTTAAGGTAATTTTATATTTCTTTGGTTAGTTTTATCAATCATTTATGAATCCTCCTAAACCATTAATATATTTTCTGAATTTAAAATCCATTATTTAATATTATGACTCACCTCCACATTTTAGAGGCTATTATTTTATTAATTTCCTTCATATCACTTATAAAATAATGAAATCCACTAGGATTTTGATGAAAAAATAGTCAAAAGCATGGTATTGTTTGTGGTTTTGATTATTTTATTATATAGAGTCCAAAACCTATATTTGATAAATATTAATGAAATCCCCACTCTTTTCCTATATAAAACCAAACAGGATTCCATTTATCATCACTGAGAAAACTTTTATCACTTTCTTACTCTTCCCAACGCTTTCTAGAGTCCTCCCAAGTCACCCCCATGCTCCCTAGAAGCCCCCACGAAGATTAGAGAGTCACACACTCATGTAAGTATTCTTTTCTATCTCTTCTTAACTTAAATTTCTTCATTATCTTATGCCTTATATTTCCAATTACTTTTGATTGGATATTTTTTCACATTTATCTATTATATAATATTTTTTAAAAAATTATTTGATACTACTATCTCTCTCATCAACTCGTTTTATAAATTTTTAGGTGACATTATTATGGTTCAAAAACATCACCACATTTTTCCATGATAATACAATTATTTATGGAGTACTATACCCATTTACTACTAAAGATGTTCAAATTAATAAACTTATTCATATTTTAAATTGGTCCTACATGTAAGATATCCACACTCCATGATCATTTTATTATATATGATTATTAATTAATCCATCTTTTAAGATCAACGTGGCACAGTAAAGCATGGGAATGAAATGAATGTGATGGGTGCACCCAAAATTATATAATGCTTCAATACATTGGGTAATATTTAGTATTATGATACATCATGTTTTTATAGGTAGTGAACCGAACTCATTTATGTTTCATTTTTCTTCAATATATTTTGGTAGTTATTCTTGACTTATGATAATTATTTAGGGTTTTATGTTGCCACCACATTTCACATGATCTATTTAACATTTATTATCATGTCATATTATTTGTGTTTATGATTATCACACATTTAATTCCCCATTGAAATTACTATATTAAAAAATTCATCACCTAATTACATTTTTATTCCCTTACAGTTCTTTATAGATCGCCCATTTCATATATATACCCCAAGGTTATCCTATGCAGTTTTAGAAGCCATCACATTTGTTATGGATGTTAATTGTCTTTCAGTATTATAGTTATATCTTCTACTCAATATGAAATTCTATGTAACTAATTCATATATATACATGAATTGTTTATATTTTATGTTGTATAATGTGGAATTTATGTAATAAATCATTAATTAATGTATAATAAAGAATATTGTTGTTATAATGAACATAATATCATCCCCTATGGTTCCAAATATAGGCTATTGTATCAAGAAAATCATACCCTCTATCATTTTTAATGATAACATGTATTAAAGAAACCACATGGAATAATGATTGATGATGAAATTATTGACACAATAATAAAGGTATTACAGTCTTGAGTTTTATAGGTGAGATTCATGGCCCGAATGTAATGTTGGCATGGAATGTTATCCAAGACCTGGAACATGAGTGAATGATCATAGAAAACAAATACATGAACATTAGTAATCTAATAAAGATAATCTCCTCTTTTATATATAATTTAATTCACCCAAACATTCATTCGATTTAATGCCATTCCAGGTGGCTCATCGACAAGAGAAAAATCAGGTTATCATATTAGAATTGTCCTAGCTCTTCTATTGGTTTTCTGGGATTCCCCATGCTAGGAAAGGAATTCAGGTGTTCGATATAGTTTACAAACATCACCAATTTGGTACACAAAGAGGAAAAATACATGTTTTATAATCTTTTCATTATTTCATACAACTCAATGAAATGAATTTTTGAGGTCCTTCAATGGGTCTGTTTTATTAGAAGGAATCTTATTGGTGACAAGGGACAAAATCGATCCAAATAGGGAGGGGTTAACTCAATAGTGTAAGGATATCCCTATAAAATAGAAAATTATAGTGTGGTATCTCCAACATAAGGTATTAATTATTGAAAATAATGACCAACAAAATATTATTAATATCACATCCAAGTGATCATACTTTGGGATAACCTGGGAGGAGTCCTATACTCTCTAATTTTTTTAAAGTGACTGGGTGTATTTATATTTGTGTAGGTTCATGGAGTTCACTAGGAACTAATGTAAGGTTTTTAGGTGAATATTATCATCACCTTTTTATTTCAATGTGTAGAGAGTTACTATATTGAGAATAAGGCAAGAGCAATTATCCTTGTTTTGGGATTATTTTCATATGAAAGTCTATAGACAAACTATAACACCAATGGTTACTTTTCCATTATGTGGATCTTATTTATAAAACAAAAATGATGATGACTGATTTTGGTTGGCACATCAATAACTAGAATGAAACATCCTCGACCAGGGTCCTTTAGAACATCACATCCTTTATTCCCTTATCCTCTAATGACTCTCTGTAATAGTGATGTTTTGGAAGACTCAGTAAAATGGGTCAAAACTGAACAATGAATGATCATTCATTATTGGGAGAATGAAGGGTGGTGTCCTGGTATGATATATCAAGGGACAATTATACATTCATTCACTACATTCTATGGGTATAATCAATCTATTCATTATTACACTATGGAAATGTATACAATTATTTAGTTATGTTGTCAGAACAACATTGTCATGGGTGCTATTGTGATGGACTCCCAAATAATTAATAACTCATTTCATGGCCATTGTTAAACATTTCATTTTCTCTCTTATTCATCAATAAGTGAATATTTTTTTTCAACATTTATATTGATGTTTCTTACACATGGTGTGAGGGTAATAATGAAGCATATTATAGAGATTCTATGTAATTTCATGTTGATGAGATTAATTACCTGTCATTATTTGTAGTCATTCACCTAAAATGGATATGTATTTTCTCGCAGGAATCCCTTAGACTAGTTAATTTTAGAACCCTTGTATACCCCCTTATATTTTAACTCCACCATTACCTTCATTCTTATTTTTAATAACAATGATGATGATATATATAGGAAACATTTAACAAAATGAAAAAATTTCATATAAAAAATTTATATTTCATAACAAATACTCAAATTAGAGCCTTTAAATAAACATATTGACATAAAATTATAAGCATTAAAATAATATGAAAAATATTTCTTTTTGGAATTACTCTTCAATAATGATTCCCTAAAAAACAAATAATTTTTTTAAAATGAATGTTTTATAACATTAAGAAAACTATAAAATTTTAAAAATTATCTACGATAATGAATACAAGAAAAGAGGTTATCTATTACAATTTTTATAAAAATGATTTCAGTGGTCCTATTATTTCATTGTATGGATTTGGAATATACGAAGGATTATTTTCTTGAATCAAATTATAAGACATCATAAGATTCCAAATCAGAATTAGTATAAAATTGATATTATATAAATATTAAATAAATTAATATCATGTCTATGTAGTTTTACTGAAATAGTTGAATAAGTCATCAATGTGGTCTTAGATACGCAATACGAGAAAACTATTAAGTCTAGAATATAGTTTTTATCCTAGGTTTGTCCTATGTTTGGCCAGTTTTGGATGTCCAGTTTAGGTTGACGTATGAAATGCGTTTAATGAAAATTAATAATTAAAATAATTTAATTTATTTTAAATAAACATCACCTATGATCGGCCGCTCTCTCATTTATCCCCATTTGAGGGATCATTCAGTGGTATTCCGGTGGGGGAGGCATGTGCACCGCTTCTCTATCATTGTCTCCACCTCGCCTCTTTTCTTCCTCCCCTACCAACTATCCTGCTCTTCTACTTCCTCCCACTCTTACATTTTCTTTTCATCCACTATTACTTTTATCTTTCACTCCCCTGTATGCGCTCTTGACTCTATGTTGAATACCCATCTGTTTTTCATCTGCTCTTCCATTCCGATTACCACGTTTCTGACCCCACTTTGGTCTAGTGTGCTAGTTTTCTCAGGGTGGTTTGGGACGTGTAGTTTAAAACTTGCTAGTGTCCCATGAGCTCAACTATGTTTTCAGTGGATTCAATAGCCGGGTTGGTTGTTCCGAGCGAGGATGAGCTTCTTTGTGGAGACCCCACAACATTAAACACAACTCTATCTTCTTTCTCCCAAGTCGCTCTCCCTACCAATTTATTGAGGTTCATTCAAGAGGCATTGAGATGTACTATTTTTCTGATCATCAGTTTTCCAAGAGGCACACCCTTTGTTATCTTTGATATTTTTTTATTTGTTTTAGAAGATTGTATAAGTTAATATCAAGGTAATGGGTTTGATCAACAATGTTATGCTTGCTGTTCAGTTTGTTTAGGGACGTTGGGTCTATGAAGGTCATCACACTGTAGGCTTCTCATCAATGGCTTGGGATTGTTTAATTTTTGTTCATGATTTACGTTTCATATTGATTGACGCTGAAGGAGTTTTTGGTTCGATTCGAAGTTGAATTTGTGATTTGAAGATGGAAATGTTGAAGGAGTTTCTGGGGCATGGCTCAAGGTGCCTCGGCTCAACATCTCAACATCCCATGACTCGATGCAGTATGCAGGTGTTTGGATTGGTGCATGGTTTTTTATTTTCCAATATGACTTTTTTCTCTAATTTTGATTTTAAAATTTGGGCTTTGATGGATCTTTGGTTTACTAGTTTAAATGTGTGGTGACCACTTTCCATATTGTATATTTTAAAAAAAAAATTATTTAGCTCTATTTTAAATAATATTTACCTAAATCCCAGAATAAATACCCTCATATAGAAGTTCTCTAGGTTTAGACACATACCTGTGTGAGATTATAGTTGAGTAGAAACACTATTCTTTCTTCAATGATCACATCAAGGGATGATTGCTAAATAGAATGAGGTTGATTAAGAGGCATTAAATTCAATAAGACTTATCCTTCATCACAGAATGCATTTTCACCATCAATTGATCACAAGTATTCAAGGAGTCATCAATTTTTAATTGACCCTTCTGGTGAATTTTTTTGGAAGGGATATTTTTTATTATTTTGATTTACATTTTCGAACCCATGATATGATCCCATTTAAATTTTTTATATAATTATTTTTGATATTCCATTTTATTCACCCTAGATATCAACAATTTATGATTGTTCTATAACAGTGCATTTCAAGTAAAATTTAATCAATTTTATATATCTTTTCCAACCTTTTATTCATGTTATTCATTGGTGGATGACAATGTCATGACATTGAATTACTGGGGAAGGTATAATTGTGATTGAAATCCCAGAACATGGTGTTTGTGTGAATGAAAAACACATCAGTGATTTCCAAATAGATATGGATGGATCATGTGTCAATGATGTTTTTTCATGGATCTAGGATCTATAGTGATGTATAAATTAATGTGGAATGTGGTTTTATTATTAAAATTTGGTGTTGTTGGATTCATTATGAACTTCAATTTTCATTTTTTGGCTATTAAAAGCCTATGAAAAGAAAAATAGAATAGATTTCATTTAATATAAAATAACTAACTATGTTGATTCATGGAAAGTGTATGGATACTAAAACTGAATGAGATACATTAAGATTCTATAAAAAACAATATTACATGTCACGTATCCCTCAAATGCACATGGTGTGTATACCCATAGTATTATATTATGTTTTTGGGAAAAGATAATAATCAAATATCACATGGCTGAATGCACACGTCGTGTGAACCTACCCTAGATGATCAGACATGTTTCGTCTACACATTCCCAAGAACCCAGAAAGTAATTCACCTTAATTAATTTTGTATTACACATTCATTGAGAAAAAACCAACCATGGCTTGGTACATGACCATGTATAGGGGTATAAGATGACATAAACCGGCACAACTAAGTGGAAAACGTATATCCCCAAGTGGCTAAGACAATACATTCATGATAAATGAACACCAAGTATGTTTAAATAGTGTACAAGAATTTCATGGAAGAGGAATCATCCATGAGACATGGTTGAGTTACACACTATGTGTACCCCCTACTGGTGATATGTTTCTATCCATAAATTCATCATCTTGTAACTCCATCACGTGTACTTGAATTTGTTACCACTAGTATCTTATATATAGTGTGTTTCCTCTTTAAAAATTATGTTCATGTTTATTTCCTCATAACAGATATGATTATCTATGTTTCGAGCATGATGTATAATTAGGGGACATTGAATAATGAACTTTAATAGGAAAGGATCATCGTAGATATTCATGGGTTAGTACTACTATGTCACACAAGGTAATGAGTTCTAGATTCTCTTTATATAAATTATCATGTTACTCTACAACAGTGTGAACATATACTATATCTATTGATAAAAAATCCTCAATCATCTTGATCTGGCAGGTCATATGTAAAACACAAGATTTCGGGCTCCAATGGATTTGGAGCTTAATTGTGAGGAGAAAGAACCTCCACACATATTATGGTGGTGATGAATTTGATAATGGGAATCAGTGATGGAATTTTTTTAAAGCATGATAAATCTTATAATTGATCTAGTATCATATATGGGTATTCCTATTTTATCTTGGAAAAATATCTTTTAATGAAAAATATAGTTGTGTTTGTCTAGTTCATGTTTTCATATTTATTGGGGATGGGTTCACTACATGTTTTACATCTCTCCGAAAATATATTTTCAATGTTCCTGGTGTCTTATTGAGTTTGTGGAAAGTCACCCCTATATGGAATTTTCACACATGTGTCCCATGTTATGATTATGATGGGTATATTGGTGGCGTCTTTAGAAAATATTAGGGATACAGGGGTTGACTGACCATGTCAGGTGGTCAGGGATTGGAGATCACGAACCATGATATCTAAAAAATATTCTTTTTTCATGTTTTGTCCAAATATCACCTAATTTTATGATGAGATTTTATTTTTCCCATTTTCTATATAGTTTTAATCAATCATGAATTTGGTTATTACATAGAAATCATTGCATTATTAGTATACTCTAGATGTTATTATCTTTTATTATTCATCTATAGTGGTGCATGCATTCGAATATGTGTGTATGTATATGTATATTAGGAAAAGTCCCCCAATATTATATTTTTAATTATAAACACTTTTTTCATCCACGGGCGAATTCATGGTGATCGTGGGGTTTTCATGGTTTTTCCGTCCAATGTCCGGGTGGACCTTGTTAGGTTGGGTCTGAAGAAGTGGTATCAAATATTTTTATTGATTGGGATGGTTATTGGGGGTTTCCATATATTAGGAATATTTGGGACATAAGAAAAGAATTTAAAGGTGTCTCTAATGGTTCTTTCATGCAAGGGAAACCAATGTTGTTGTGGTGGTCATTTTATCTATACACCTAGACTCTGACAACATGTGTATTGACATGGCATATAGAGACATCTTTTGGAGGGAAAGATGGTAGATGAATCATATATTATTATTCCCTTTGACCATCCTTCTTGATTTAGATCCACACACACACACAGACACACACACAAACACACACACACACACAGATATATATATATATATATATATATTACCATCCTACCATGGTATGTCTAGAAAATTTTATTATACCACTGAGAAGACATCCTACAAAGAAACTAATATAGGACTGTGAAAATATGATGAGTTATGAGGCTATGGTTCTGGGGTTGTCTAGGGAGGTATTTTTTCAAGGAGGAAAGTGATCATCACTCATTCCTACCATGAATAGCATGATAGTATAATTTTTGGTGATTATAAACACATTTTTATAATAATTTGTGAGTTCCCATGTTTGAGGACCTAGAGGTTTCATAGCAAGTATTTGTCCTAGTTAGTGATGTATTGAATTCTATTTTTTTTAATGACCTAGTGCTAGTTAAGACACCAATAGATCAGATATTTGTGATGATAAAAAATATTTAACATTGAGTACTTTGAAACTGGTGGGGTTTGGTAATGTATATTGCTGAAAAGATGATGTTTATATGGTTAGAGTTCAAGTAGATATTTATATATAATATTTATGCTCAGTGTAGATCCAAGATCATATTTAGTTATAGAAGCATTTTATGAAGGTTTATAGGTCTTCCATGAAATTAACTAACCTTATTTTATACACCAATGATATTTTACAGTTCATATTGTTTTGGGAAAATAATTTCAAGAAGGGTTTCCAAAAAGACAGTTGATCCATTATGGCTTCCTTAGTCCTAACAAAAAATTTTATAATGCTAGAGTAGGATGTGTTGATTAATATCTTAATATAAGACAGAATTCAGGATGTTTGACCTAGATGTAGTAATTATATAGTTTACTTTCATATAACTTGTTTCATTATTTTGACATCGAGGTCTTATAATAGGTTTCATTCTCATTTGGAGTCTCTAACATGAGGATATGTAAACCAAGGATCAGGAAAGGATCCCTTAATCCAAGAGTGTTAATATGATATTATTTCATTGGGTAAGGTCACATAATTCATGATTTCTTGACACTTTATGTAGATAAGTATAAATCAGAAATGAATGGTTTGCCATGACAGAGGAAACACTGTGATTAGCGATATTCTAGATGTAGCCAGGGTATCCCTCCCAAATGAAGTATTTGAAGAGGAGAAAGATATGATGTAGTGAGATGATATGTTCTTTTAGAAAAAAATTATAAATTCAACCACCACAAACACCACAACCATGTGTCCAATATATTTATATGTTAGTTGGTTGTTTGGAAAATAGAAAATTATAGGACATGGAGGGTTATGACCAGGTTTATCAAGTGATGATATGAAAAATGACATATATTTATTTGTCATTTTCCTAAATACTATTTGAAATAAGGGTGATTCATTCCTTCATATATTTATTCGTGGTTCTAGATCATTAGATTATAGATGATGCTTTATCCCAGTAGTTATTCCAACTGGTTTTGATGGGGAGTGATTCTTTGATGTCTCTTAACATCCCATAGGGAGTCATATATATCAGTCAAGAATGGTTCACATGGGACCTATTTTTCATCATGATAAAGAATTATGATATAACCATAGCTATTCACTAGTATTCCATTATTTAGTTCCAGATTAATAATCACCAAACGAGAATAAGAATCCTTCATACTGATAAGATGTGGTGTTTCTATATAGGTGAGAGATATGCCCTGGACATTTTTGTAACTTCTTTTAGAAGTATTATGAATCCCATAATAAATTATTTGGAATGTATTCAATCAATATAGAAGTAACATTATGCATACTCATTTTGTCAGTAGTGGAGGAATATATGGACAACATCCTAGGGATGATTTAGGGCTGCCTCTATAAAGGGAGATAGAATTATTTATCAAATTTCACTCCAATACCATGATGATATATTTATAAGAATACTTTATGAGTAAATTAATGATATAGGATATGATGGAGTACATGGAGAACATTTTATAGAATGAAATTAGTTTTCCAATAGTGTCTCCCTAGTAAGATCAATTTTATTCATAACAATGGACTACATGAGATTTAAGATTTGTTATGACCATCATTGAAATAAACTAGTGATGGAAAAGGAAAATTAACACTAATAGAGGAATTAAGAGATCATTGATAAATTTCAAGGGACATGTTGGCGCTCAATGAGTTATCTTATGTCCAGCTAAAAACATTGGAGGGTTGGTAAGGATGATATTCTGAATACCAAATTCTGGACTTTCTATGGACATTGTGAATTATAGGTTAAGCCTTTTGGTGTGATGAATGCTCCCGTTTATTTAATATTTTAATGAAACCTATCCATTATTCACACATGGATAAATTTTTTTCTCCATTTATGGAATACTAATATACTAGTTTTTAGCAGAGTATAATGAATAAGACATGATTGTAGTCCTAGAATTACTCTGAGAGTACTATCATTTTTGAAAGATATTGAACTGATTGTTTTCAAACCCCGAGTTTTGGCATTTGTGGAAATTCATATCTATGAAAAATATGACTATGGAAATAGTGGTGATGGATAGACTTATTTCTTGAGATCCACCCAAGATAATAATAGATATATAATTTATTTTTCATTGTAGGGTTTAATAGGATCTTCATTCCACAATTTTCCATATTAATGGTTAATTTTACCTCCCAAATGCATAATGTGAATTATTTTACCCGGACTATCCTATTTAAGGAATAATTTAAGTATTTGAGGTTAATGTTAACTAGTGCTCCATTGTAGAGACTACTATACGATGGTGTGGAGTATGATGTGTTTTACAATTCCACTAAAGATGATGTTAGTTTCATGTGGATTTAATGGTGTGAAATGATATCATATGGATCAAGGAATTTGATACCCCATAGGTAGAACTACGTGATTTATGACCTAGAGTTATAAGTATAATTTTTCAAATAAGAAATATAAAAGGAAAATTTCTTATAAAGGATTTATTTTTTACTAAGACCACTAGAGTATCACGTATAACATCAATCAGAGAAATATCAACATGAGAATGTGGTAGTAGATTTAGTTCTTATAAGAATATGACATTAATATAATCTATACTTCGGGGAAGTAAATTACGGTGTATGATTCCATTTGTAGGATGTCCAATTCCATCTTTGTAGAGGGAGATTATGAAAATTTGGTAACTTTCTTTCCAAACCATGTATATGAGAGGATGTATACTATTAGTTAATTGATGATGTATATATTATTCTATATAAACATATAATAGAGTCCCATTTGATAGACATTTTCGATGTGTTTTTGAGAGTTGGAAAATCATAAATGGATGAACCTGATGGATTCAATGAACAAGGGGATCATATAATTCTTTTATAGGGGATATATGGTTTTCTTGATCACATTTTGTGATAATTTGATAAGGGAGTTACACACTTCCCCATTGTCTAATCTTCTTAGTGTGGAAAAAAGAACAAGGATATTAAGTAGTATTTTTTGGGTTGGAATGTGGTAGAGTGAAGTTGAGTTCATCTCTCATTGTCTCATATTTCAGTTTGTTAAGTAGGAGAATTATCGTCCAGTAGGATTGATGTAACCTCTTGAGGTACCATAGTTGAAATGTTATGACATTTACCTGGACATTATGATAGGTATTCGGTGGAATTCGTTCTTCCATGATTCTATATGGGTGTTAGTTCACAAACAAACCATGTCCATTCATATCCTTATTATCAAGAAATATAGTTCGGTTAGGATTTTCAGCAAGTTGTATATGTGGGAGATTTTTTGAATATATGGGGTTCTTATTATGATTCTATCTGAATATGATTCATTATTTTAGTCATGATTTTATATAGGCCTATATGATTCACTTTGGACCCATTTGAGGATGAGTAAAACAATTAACCGGCAGATGGATGGGGAAAATGAGTGGATTTTCAAGTTTGTATAGGATATAATGATGAAAATAATGGTGGAATTAAAATAAAGTTGGGCGGATCAATTGTAATCAATATAGTTTGGTTATTATAAAATTTATCACTGTATAATATGCATGAAATAATTTGAGGACACTTATGGGAGACTCGGTAGGTCACAAATATATTGGATTGAAATTAGTGAGATATAACATTATAGGATATATATGGTTTATGTTGAGATATATAATTTTCATATGGTCAATATCCATATGATGAAATTCTCTATCTAGGATAAATCTTATATAGATATACATTTTAAGCCTTTTGTGTTTGAGTATGAGGCAATGCTTTCTTGAGTGTCTCCCCATGATGGGTATTTTATTGATTTTTCTAGGGATTTTGTTTATGCCATTAGTTCACCATGCTTTTCAAGATCCAATAGAAGGTTGGAGATATTTCACACATACAAGACTTACCCCAACAATGGGAGAAGGTTCATGAAATCTCCCATGTGTCATAGTTGCGAAGATACATTCGTGGTCCTAGGCCTGTGATTTAATAGGGCCAAATAGATATTTAGTTTTTCCCACCTTTATAGAGTACCCAGTAGCTATCGAGTAGCATCCTTATAGGATAAAATTATAATGGATCATTCCCATAGTTCATATGTAGTGGTTGAAAAAGTGTGTGTGTGAGAGATCTAGGGAGAGATAAATACTAATGTAGGCTCAATATCCCACCCTTTTCTATTTATCATGTTATTTTCAAGAAGAAAATCACTAAAGGTAGAGAAAATATTGTTACTCTATGCTTTCCTTGTAATATTTTGTAATATATTATGGAATATTTTCCACATAAGGGATTGATATGACATGAGATTATATATCTTCCTTATCCTTGAATTGATATTATAAATTTATTTTATAAATTTATTTCAGGCATTTGTAGTATTAATAAAATAGTCGAATAACTGATGTATAGACCCTCAAATAAAGATTATCATACCGCATTTTATCATATAACATACGGTTTACTCTGTGAAAGAACAAATTCGAGAAGGCCTCAATGGTCTGGTTTAGGCTGTCCATGGAGGTGCATTTAATTAACATAAATAATAATTTTTTATTATATTAAATAAATTTATATTAAATTCCTATTTAAATACCCTATTTTATAAAATATATAGGTATAACTACATAACCTTATCATATTATAGAGGATAATGAACATATTTATTCATTCAAGGATCATATCTTAGGATGAATAGTTATTTAATTGAGGTGGATTAAGAGGTAGTTATCACATTGGGAATTATACCTCACTTTCAAATATATTCTTCTAAAATGATTGATCACAATCATGTTCGGACTCGTACATTTTGGATTCTTACCATCTGATTAAAATACTAACAATTGATATTTAATATTATTTTTATATCTTCTTATCCACTAAATTAATTAGGAAATTTAATTTTTCTGTATCAATTATTATTTTTATTCCCTCTATTCCAACTTATATATCCATGATTTATGATTTTTTTCAATGATTTATTTTTTAATAATATTTTCATCATTGTTCTTATACATGAACACACATATTATTTGTGTTGATAATTGTTCGACCATGGGGTCATTATTTAGTAATATTGGGGTGTGTTATAGCATGAATGAACTCGCCGATTCATGCTGGATTAATTCATAATGTAAAGGATCATTGGATTTTAGACTAATCGATATGTATCATTAACATTGGATGATTCTTCATGGATTTGGGATATGGGAGGGGGATGTATTAATCTTGTAAGTGACATATGATGTAGTGGTATATGTTTCATGCTTCCTTCATATGACAATATTTCATTTTCCTTTTTAATGTGATGAAGTGATGACTGCATAATAATACCTCCAAAATCAGATGTTCAGTCATAAATATTCACAGAAAAGGTTTTTGATTAAGAAACCATGTGAGTAATATAAAAATTCTGTGAAAAACCACACTACATGCCATGTATCATAGAATAATACACCATCTCTTTCTCATAGATATTATACTATTGTTTCAAGAATATACTAGAATCACACACTGTTTGGCTAGTAGAACATTTTATGGGACAATACAAACGAGGTCATGGAATTTTACAACTGCACATGACTAGAACCCCATATAGGATAATATTTCATGTACTAAGAAAGTACATAGTCATTGGAAAAACCCATGTATGACTATGTAACTAAGAGTGAACATGGGCAGTTTTTGTACAATGGAATTGTCCTGAAGAAATGTGTAGGCTTAGAGTGGCGAAGAAACAAATTTTATGAACCATGCACTCCATGAAAAATGACATGGCTTCCACATTGTGTCTAGAGGGAACGTCTAAGAAATGTGTTAGGGCTAAACATTATGTAGACCCCTTAAAATATTTTTCAATACTTCTAATACTTCTTTATATCAAATGTCATTTATTTCAAGTAAAATTTTATTCCCTTAATATATTATCATATTTGTTTTTCTGAATTGAACATTCCATAGGACTTATTTGTGGCATATGAGATATGATGAATGAATTTATCAATGTAAATATTATTTAGGAGACACTTGATTATGGACGTGATTAGAGTGGGATCATTAAATATATTTTGGGGTCAACACTACTCTATCTCACTGGATCATGTTGTACACATAATCACTATAATGATAGATATGTTACTCCATTACATGTTCTGTACATCATCAATTTATTAAGTTTTACTCCCCCGTATTCTTTATTCTACATGGTTAAAGCGAGTAGTGGATCCATAAATTGTGGATCCTAGAAAATAAAATCAGGACCCACCCCTTATATTCTAGTTATGTTTCATTCGATGTTGGGAATTGATCATGGAATTTTAGATATATTAGATAACCAATAAACCTTGTTTATGATGTGATATATATATATATATCCATTATATCTAAAATGGGATTAATTTTAATAATATATATATACTTCCCACTGGGTATTCTTTTCCCACTATCTATTTGTTGAGTTGAATATATTTTATATATCTCTATATCAATCCATAATCAATATTCTATTTATCCCACTGTGTTGGTTTATAGTGACCATTATGTAACAACCCAACCCCAGTTAACCAGACTTAGTGAATTATTACATAACATTGGCATGATACAAGGAATCATGTCCCGAAATACTGATTAGTTTAGTTTTCCTTGGAAATACAAGATACATTCATATGTTTTACATTACATCATGGAATAAAAACATCAACAACATTTTGTCTCCTTTTGAACACACATATATCCTTAGAAAATCCATACATGTCAACCATAAAATAATACTTCACATCCTTGGAAAAAGAAATTATAGAAAGGGGTGAGCTTAGATTTTATGTATGAATAACAATATTGTGGAAACCTTCATAAATAAGCATAAATATTTAAGGCAATGCATGAGATGAAAAAATCCTTTTAATAAAATCTACATCATAATATGGAAAAGATAAAATTAAATATATCTATTTACTTATTATCATGGATATTCTACAAGTCGAATAATCACATGTAATATCAATAGCCACTTTCATAATGATGGAATTCATTATTCCAGACATTATAATACACATAGTCAAGGCCTTATGCCAAGACAAAAAATAAGATTTTTTCAAGGCATTGTTCCAAGACAATAGTTTGTCTCTTGAGACCAACTGATGCATCGAGGATCTATACTGGGATCCAACCGTCACCTAATAAGTCAAATGAAATCCCCATATGAAATGGTTTGAATATAACCTAAAAATTCATATTAAAACTAGAATATGAAATGTCAATACTTTATCCATAAACCATGAATGGTGTAAAAATAACAAATCAATACTCCAAAATACCAAAAAAACATAAATACAATATAGAATATTTTTATCATAATAAGTCGACATCAAACACGTTTAAAATCCCTCAGTGGTTTTTGACATAGATTAAATGAATGTTATTAGAAATAAATACAAATATTTATTATAAAATCATACAAAAGTAATATAATCATAAAAGAAAACATTTATTTTTGAAAATAATCATAAAATATTGTATGGTAATATCCTAAGATGATATAACTACAAAAAATAGCAACACCCTTCATACAAGTTAATTAAATACATTCATGCCTTAATTTTGTCAAAAAGGTCTTAAAGTACCTTATTTGGAAAACAACAGAATGATTCCTTTAAAAAGATATATGGTAAAATAAGGATATAAATAAATTTATCCCATAGTATATTAAATAGTAAAAATGTTTTGAAATACATTTTTTAGAAACATGAATGTGGATGATAAAGAGGTCCTAGTAGATACTTACACAAAAACAACCTCAGATAATATTGAGATTATAAAATTAACCCTTAACATGTACTTTTCCTTAGTCGATGGTACGATAAACTCATGTATAATAGTTAAAACATTGTTATTAAATTATAAAAATAAATTTATACCTAAATATGATATCATATATAAACCTATAATATTGATTTGTTAATAATATTTCAGTAGTATCATCATCTTGGGAGTTAACTGACCCGTTTTCCTTTATATGCTTGGTTACGTAAGACATTTTTGTTATTTATAGGATTTATTTTATTCATATACATAATGTTATAAAGTTATTAAACATTCTTTTTAATCATAAAATAAATATTATTCTTGCATGATTACAATGGAGAATGAATCTCATTGCGTTCATGGAGATGGTAATCCGTAAGTACGCACGAGATTCAATATCATTACCTTGATTGTGAAATAATATTTAATTGGATGGTATATCATATATACAGAATCATTAACCTGTTATATTTATTATTTACATCAGTTATACCAATTATTATACCTATCAAAATAATTAAGTGTTTGAATAACAAACTACACCACGACATGGAGACGGTAATCCATACGTACACACGTGTGGTGAATTTTTCATTTATAGGGTGGATATTATAACGAATATGGTTGTACCATATTTATAATAAACTCATAGTATTTAGGAGGTACTGTAGTTTTAATTTTGGCATGGGAAAAACAATGAATGTAGAAGTGGAAGAAGAAAATCACTTGAATGAGGGTGGTGAAATTATTTGTCTCTTCTTCGGGTTCTTTCTTTTGATTTGATCAAAAGGGATCCATTGGTCGGATTTATGAACAATGGAAGGACTCTAGGATGAAGGGTGAAATTTGGGAGGATACTTGGGTAGGTTTTGGAAAAGCCAAATGGATTTGGAGGTGTGGAATTAAGAGAAGGGGAAGTACCCTTTTATAAGAGAGGTGAGTATCACTTTAGGAAAAGCTTGAAATATTATTTTATAATAAATTTATTTTCATTTTATAATGGATCCAAAATAATTTATTTAGAGGATAATGTAATGATTCATCGAAAAAAGCTAAACCATTTGGTTTTATATAGCATTAGGTCACCATACTAACCTTATATTTTAGATTTAACTCTTAGTTAAACAGTTTTACATTTACTATGTATCTTTGTATTTTTATATTTAATGGTTAATAAACATACTATTACAATCCAAGAGATCCCCAAGTGGTTAATAATTAATATATATAACATTATATAAGTATTTTGGATGAACCTTATGTTGTTAAGAAGATTATATCAGTTTATAATATAGTATTTGTTTTAAAAACTCAATTATGTCTTTTTTGATGCTATTTAGTATTGGTTTTTTGAGAAAATCATAAAATCAAGATTACATCGACAAAATTATTATTTAATCAACCCTAACAGGTCATGTTAACCTAGAAAATTAGTGTAATTCACCAAAAGACTCAAATTACATTTAATTTTTATATATAATATAAATTATTTTAATCATTCTTTAATTATTTAATTAATGCATAATCATTATGTCATAAATAAATTTAATTATATAATGTCTAAAAATTACTAATAAAATACTATTATGTAGGAAATCTTTTTTTATTTATAATGACTATTTATAGTCTAAAATATATCTTATATAGACCCATTTAAAAATTATTTTACTAAAAGATATTTTTTTATGTCATTTTTGTCTTTACTTTAAATTAATTAATATTGTGTCATTATCACTCTCATATGGTTTCTATGGGGTCCAATAATCGACCCAAGGATGACCATTGTAGGAAATGTATTAAAAAATAGGAATAGTACACATGTTAGGGTAGTTTAATATTATTACAATATTACTTTTACCCTTATTTATCGGATTTACCCATTAACCATGGTAAATAAAATATTTACAGATGTAATTATTCATAATGTATAAAAATAAAAGTTATATATTTACACAATTTAGACCTCATAATTCCAAATATGGAATCAATTTCCAATTTCAAAACCTAAAAGTGGCATATATTAATTAAAATTTAGTTCCCGTAGACAAAACAAAAAGTGTGTTTTTAAGAAATAATAATTATCAAGAGATTGACACTTGTTTATGTCCAGTTTAAATGTGAAATCACATAATGTGACCTAAATTATATTAAATGATAAAAATATAATCTTTTGATACTTCAAACCCACTCAAATGTATAATTTCACACTATATATTATATTTATTAAAAAGTGTTTTTTAGGTAATTTTTTTTAATTTCTACTATTCATCGAAAATTGAATGTTTTTCGAAAAGTACAAAAATTCAACCTAAGCTAATTTCAATATTAAGAATTAAAAAATTAAATTCATTTTGGAATAGAAACTTTATAAAATTTCAGAAAGTTGTTATTACTATTTATAACGGCTAGTTTGATTATTTGTGTTGTGTTAAAACTCCATATTGTGAATAATAAAAGCAACTGCATTATTCAAAGGGAAACATACTGTGGATGCCTGGGGTGTTACATTCACCTCTTGTTAAAATAATTTCATCTTAGAAATATCTAGAATATATCTACATAAAACGATTTAGGTGGTTATTGGACATAAGTTCCTTGGGTTCCCACGTTGCCTCTTCCATATTATCGTTTCTCCAAAGAACATTTACCCGACGAGTCGTCTAGTTTCTCAGCACTTGTTCTCAGGTATCAAGAATCATGATAGGAACTTCACAATAATATATATCAATTTCTTGTTCAATTTCGTCACTCCTGAGTACATGCATTGGGTCATGCATGTGTTTTATTAACCGTGATATGTGGAAAACATCATGAACATTGGAGGGACTTGGAGGCATTTCCAATTGATAAGCTACAACTCCAATTCATTCTATAATTTTGAAAGGTCTGATATAACTAGGATTCAATTTACCATTCTTACTCAAATGTATAACACCCTTCCATCGAGATACCATCATAATAACATGATATCCTACTTGATATTCCAAATCCTTCATTCGGTTATCGGCATAGCTCTTTTGCCCACATTGAGCTGCTTTGATGTGGGTTTGGATAACCTTCACCTATTCCATCATATCCTCAATATGTTCTGGGTAGAGGAGTTTTATTTCACCAACCTCATCCTAAAAAATTGGTGTGTGAAATATCATTCCATAGAACACTTCTTATAGTGCCATCTGAATACTTCAATGGAAGATATTTTTATAGGGAAGTTATACTAGAGGTAAATATTGATCCCACATACCTTGAAAGTCCTGTGAGAAAGATCTCAACATGTATTCTATGGTTTTAATAGTTTGTTCTGATTTTCCATCAGGTTGAGGGTGGTAGGCAATGCCCATACAAAGTTCAGTATCTAAGGAAATCTAATGACTTTTCCAAAATATGGATTTAAAACAAGGATCGTGATCAGAAACAATCGATATGGGTACACCATGGTGTCTTAAAACATCATTAATATATAGTCTTACTCGACATTAAAGTGTTAAATATTATATAATATCATGAAATGTGCAAAATTGGTAAGAATATCAACAGTGACCCATATTGCATCATTCCTTCTAGAAGTCTTTGGAAACTGCATGAAAATATCCATCATAATATTATACCATTTCCACTCAGGTATGGAAAGAGGCTGCATGAATCATCCAGGATGTTGCCTTCTTGCTTTCACATGTTGACAAGCCATGTATCTTGAAACAAAATTAGTAATCTCCTTCTTCATTTTGTCCCACCAAAAATTTTATTTCAAATATCTATACATCTTCATGTTAGCAGGTTGTAAAGAGAAATTTGAGCTATGAGCATCATCCAACTATTCCCTTTTTAGATCACTCAAATTGGGAACACAAAGTCTCTTCCAATATTTGAAAATTCCATCTTCATCTATGAAGATGATCAATCTCCCATCATTGATAGATTTAATATTCTTTTGAAACACCTCATAATTAAGCTGAGAACCATGGGTCTTTTCTAGTAAGGATGTTTTGGAAACCATTAGAAAAAAGAATTGAGGTTTCACCTTGTATGGTTATTCCCATATCCATATTTACAAGATCTAGGAAAATAGGTTCCCTTCCAAATATCACATTATTCAAGACTCCATGATCCTTTCTTCTCAATACTTATGCCACCTTATTTTCCATCCCTGGGTGGTAGTGTATAGTTCCATCATAATAATTGAGTATTTCAAGCCACCGTATTTTCCTCATGTTGAGGTTTTTCTGTGAGAAAGTATACTTCAAACCCTTTTTATCAGTATAAATATCACATTTTTCACCATAGTGAAAATGTCTCCATATTTTCAAAGAAATGATTACAGCTGCTAATTCAAGATAATGAGTGGGATAACTTTTCTCATAAATTTTTAGCTATCATGATGCATAGTAAATAACTCTATCACTCTACATAAGGACACAACCAAGTCCATTATTTGATTCATCACTATAATTAACAAACCCATCAATCCCTGATGGTATAGTCATGATAAAATCATTAACTAATATTCAATTAAGTTCTTCAAAACATTCTTCATGCTCTTTTTTGTAAAAAAATTTTAATCCCTTTACGAGTGAGCTTGGTTAATGGGTTATCCAATCAGGAAAAATTATAGACAAAATGCCAATAATAACCTGCTAAACCAATAGAACGTCATACCTCAGTTATACTTGTTGTTACGTACCCTTATTGGATTGACTTGGTCATTGAAGTATCTATAGAGATTCCATCCTTAGAGACAATATCGCCCTGAAAATAAATCTTCTGAATCTACAATTCACACTTGTTAAATTTCATATATCATTCATTTTTTCTAAAAGTCCTTAGGATAATGCGCATGTGATTTTCATGATCATCATTGCTTTTTGAGTACACCAAAATATCATCAATAAATACAACTACAAAGTCATCAAAATATTCCTCTAAATATATATTCATTAGATCCATGAAGACATAGGGTGCATTATTCAATCCAAAAAGAATAACTAAAACTTGTAATGCCCGTACCTAGTTTGAAATATTGTTTTCAGAATGTGTTCCTTCTCCACTAACAACTGATGAAATCCAGATCGAAGTTCACTCTTTGAAAAATATTGATCTCCATGATTTTTTTGAATAAATAATCAATGAGATGTAGGGGATACTAGTTTTTTATTGTTATAGCATTTATCTCCCGGTAGTCATTGAAAAACCTCCTAGATAAGACTTTCTTTTTAATAAAATGGACAAGGGCTCCCCATAGAGAAACACAAGGGTGAATAAATCCATTTTTACTCAATTACTATAGTTTTTTAAAAGTTACACTAATTATACAATGTCCATTCTATAAGGGGTCTTCGATATTGTCCCTGGAAAAATAATTAAACCAATGGAAAACTCAATTTCTCATTCTAGTGGATGACCATGTAAATCCTCTAGAAACACATCAAAACATTTTTTTTCACAATAGGTATGTCCTCTATTTGAAAATTATTTTCTTTTCCTATAGTTATTTCATTCTCCTCCTCCCCAATAATTGAATTTAGTAACGATTTTATGGGTGGATCTTGATAAGAATTATGTGGTGATGTTTCTGCTATAAAGATAAGGTACACCTTTTTGTCATCGAAAATTATAACCACTTTCTTCTTACAATGATTTTTTGCATCATGGTCCAAAATCTAATCAATACTGAGAATTATTTAAAATTAAATCATAGGTATGACGATGATATCATCAGGAAAAGAAAATATATCTACCCTAATGGAAACTGATTCCCAAAACATTATGGAGATGACACTCCCCTTCAGTGTTTTGACTGAGAACTCCCTTGTTAAGTCAATTAAAAAACATCTAATTTTCATAGAAAACTATAAAGATATGAAATAATGAGATGATACAAAATCAAATAAATCATTGGCTAAACATGAAGAAACCAATAAATTACCTGCCACAACATCTTTCAGAGCTTCAAACTCAGCAGTAGTGATCGCATAATCTTTACATTTCTGCCTTGTCATTTTCTGAGGTCAGTTACCTTGGTGATTAGGGCATTCTTTTTCATAATTCCTCATTTATATACTATTATAGAATTCAACATTGAAAACCTATATCATCCCTATGCAACCATTAGATTGGTGACCTTTTTCACCACACTTGTAATAGAATCCCACTCCCTTTAGGAATGTACCGGGGTGATTCTTCCCACATTTACTGCAAGATAGATATAAAAATTTTCCCTTCTTCCCCTTATTTCAATTTCCAATTTTTTCAACATATCTCTTATTCTATTGCTTTGATTTGAAGTCGTAAGACTTACTGAATTCTTTTTATGTCTTTATAGCACATTAGACATCATATTCGTATGAAGAGACGGATTGTGAGACTAAATATCGATGGAGAAATCGATTTAACCCATCAATGAATCGATCAATCTTACTGATTGGATTACATATATAATCTTTTGCATTCCTTTCTAACCTTTTATCTTTATCCTCATACATAGTGACATTCTCATCCTCCACTTGCCTCAGACACATGAATTGTTTTTCCATATATGTTCGATGGTCATGAGGAATGTATTTTTCAATGAAAATATCATTACACTGCCTCTATACTATATTCGACACTTACTAATCATCCTTTGGGTTTTGGATTGATGATCACCATTGATCTGCATCTCCCGTGAGGTGATAAATTTCCATGAAAACTTTTTCCCTTTCGTTACACCCCAAAGATTGAAATATTTTTCTTAAAGAATTTATCCATTTCCCATATACTAATGGATTTTTACTCCCATTTAATTTTGGTTGTTGTTTCCTTATGAAGCAGTGTAACATTGATCCCCCACTTTTTATATCAGGGTTCTCTATACTTGTACGGTTATTATTCATAACCTGATTGAGTTATCCTAGTTTTGTGATAAGCTCATCCGCACCAATTGCTTTACTAGATCCACTATAAATATCATCAGTAGGAGGGAAATCCCTACATGGATTAAGTGAATTGAAATAGTTTCTATTTCTTCCACTAGATGCAATTTATAAATAATGGCATACACTAGATTAGTTTATAAATTATAATACGTAATTCCAAACTACTAAAAAACATAACATTAATTGAAAAATTTATGGATACAATCCATAATCATAAAACTGTTTTCTTTAAGGAAGGGTATACTCATAAATCCTTCATAATGGTTTGTAAATAAAATGATAATTATCCGGATCATATCAGTTAGGAGTGTCGTAACCAAGAGTGCATCAAGGCTCGTTTTCGTGCACCAGTTCTAATTCGAGTCTAGCTCAAAGTAGTGTTTTTGGGTATTACACCAAGGTACCTCTGTGCCAGAGCTTTTTATTCCCTCTAGTATCTAGATATAGATATATATCTTGTAAAACCAAAAAAATTTCTACGGCAATAAAATTTTAGGAAGTTCCTCTCTAATAATCCTCAATGTCTATCTTAGGGTAGTGTTATCTAATCATAGTTTTTCTAGATCTAGATTCCAAGGTTTGTACAAAACATATTTTGATACCAACTATAACACCCAAAATCCAGTTACCCAGAGTTAGTTCATTAATACCTAACATTATCATGGTTCATGTAATCATGTCCCTAAAGACCGGTTATTTTAGTAGCCTTGTAAATACAAGATACATTCATAAGTTTTACATTACATCATGGAATAAAAACATCAACAACATTTTTCCCTTTTTGAAAAAACTAATATATTTAACATATCCCTACAGGTCAAGAATAAAATAATTCTTCACATCATAAAAAAATAATACATATAATTGGGTGACCTCAGATTCTCATTAAGGATAACAATATAACGGAAAATTTCATAAATAAGCATAAACATTTAATAAAATTTATAAGACGAAAACACAAGCCTTTTGAAAATAATCTTCAACAAAATATGGAAATGATAAAACAAGATAATTCTATTTACTTATTCACAAGGATATTTTACAATTTTAATAATCATATGTAATATCAAAATCAACTTTCATAATGATGGAATACATAATACCAGATATCATTACCACATAGTCAAAGCCTTGTGCCAAGAATAAAAATAAAATTTTGTCAAGGCCTTATTCCAAGACAATAGATTGTCTAATTAATACAACCGACACATTGAGGAGGAATAACGAGCTCCACCCGTAACATACTAAGTCTTATTCATTCTTAATATGGATCGGTTTAAACATGACATAATTTTTTTTGAAACTAGCATAAAAATGTATATACTTTATCCATAAACAATGAATGGTGTAAAAATAACACATCCTGAGTCAAACATATCACCAAACCATAAATAAAATATAGAATATTTTTGTCATAATAAATTGACTTCATAGAAGATTAAAATTCATCAATGGATGTTGACATAGATGAAATAAAAACTATTTTAAATAAACACCTAATTCAATTTTGAAATCATTTAAATGTCACATTATTATAAAAGAAAACATTTTTTTGAAAATACTCATATATATTTTTATGGGATGTTTCGAAAATGATATAACAGAAAAAAAATATCCACAGAGGCCAAATATGTTAAAAGAATACATTCTTGCCTTTATTTTGCTGAAATGGTCATAGAGTACCTTTTTTGGAAAACGATGGAATGATTTTCTTTCAAAACATATAAGGTCAAATAATGGTAAAAATAAAATTAACCCATAATCTAGTAAATATTAATTTTTTGGAAACATATTTTTATGAAACTCGGATCTAGATGACAAAGAGGTTGATGTTGATATTTACGTAAAAACAACCTCAGATAATAAAGAGATAGTAGAATTAAGCCTAAACTTTTAATTTTCCTTAGTAAAAGGTATGTTAAACTTCGGTACAACAGTTAAATAATTTTTATAAAATTACGCAAGAACTATATGAATAAATATGATATCATATATGATCATCTAATATGGCATTGTTAATAATATTTCAGTAGTATCATCATTTCGGGTGTTAACAGATATGCTTTCTTTATTATGCTCAGTTATGTAAGCCATGTTTTTTATCGGTATGATGTATTTTATTCATATTATAAATTATATTATGTTCTTAAAAATTAATTTTTAACATAAATTGAATATTGATATTGAATTATTACGATGTGGAATTAATATTATCGCATTCATGGAGACTGTACTTCGTACGTACGCACGAGCGATAATATCATTACATTGATGGTGAAATAGTATGTACATGGACTGTATATAATATATATATAAAAATAAACATGTTATAATTTTTATTTAAATCAGTTATACCAATTATTTTCCCATCCAAAGAATGATGTGTTTGAATAACAAACTATACCTTGACGTAGAGACGGTAAGCCGTACGTACGCAAGTATGGTGACTTATTCATTTTTTCGAATATAAAAAATAACAAATATGGTTGTAGAAAATGTATAGAAACATCTCAATATTTAGGTGGTATTGGATATATTATTTTGGAATGGAAAAAAATAGGATGTGGAAGAAGAAAAGAACATGAAAGAGTGTAATGAAATTATTTACCTCTTATTCAAGTTTTTTTAATTCGATCAAAAGGGATCATTAGGTTGGCTTTCAGACCAAAGGAATTTTCAAGGATGAAGGGTGGAATGTTGAAAGGATGTTGGGTTTGGGTTTTATCAATCCATATGGATTTGAAGGTGTGAAATTAAGAGAAGGGGAAATACACTTTTATAAGAGAGGTGCGGGTCATTTTAGGAAAAGATTGAAATATTATTATATAATAAAATAATTTTCTGTTTATAATGGATCAAAAATGATTAATTTAGATCATAATGTGGATATGGATAAAAAAACTTTCAACTAATAGGTTTTAGATAGGTTTAGGTCACCATATTACCCTTATCTTTAAGATTTAACTCTTTATTAAATAGTTTTACATTTACCATGTCTCTTTGTTTTTTTATAAAATATGGTTAATAAATATAAAATAACAAGAAAAGTGAACCCCATGTTGTGAATTATTAATATATATAACCTTATCCAATTCTTCTGGATGAACCCTAGATAAAAAAATATTATATCAATTAATAATATAGTATTTGTTTTCAAAACTCAATTTTATCAATTTTGACACTATTTATTATTTTGTTTTTTAAAAATCATAACAGCATGATTACATCGATCAATAATTCTTTAATAAACCTGAAGATATCATGTAAACCTATAAAAATAGTGGTCTTAATAAAAATTCCCAAATTACCTTTATTTAGAAATTTATAATATCAATAATTTTAATCTTTTATTAATAAGGTAATTACTGCATCATCATTGTTTCATAAATAAATGTAAATATTTACTCTCTAAAAATTATAAATAAAATAGAATTCTATTGGAAATATTATTTTATTTTAAATGGGTATTTATATTTGAAATGATAACTTATATAACACCATTTAAAATATTTCACTAAATGATATATGTTTATGTCATTTTTGTCATTACTTTAAATTAATTAATATAAAGTGTCAATATCACTCTCATGTGGCTCCATGGTGTCCCAGTATCGACCCATGGATGCCCAACGTTGGACATGTATCAATCAATTGGAATATGACATATATTTAGGGTAATTTAATGTTATTATAATATTATTTTCTATCGTTATTTACAGATTTACACTTTAACCCTTGTAAATAAAATATTTACAAAAGTAATTATTCAAAATTTATAAAAATTAAAGATAACTTTTTACACAATTTATACCTCCTGATTCCAAATATGGAATCTATTTTTTCCAAATTCGTAATTCGTAAGTGGAAAAAATAAATTTTAAATTAATTCTCGTAGTCAAAACAAAAAGTGTGTTTTTAAGAAATAATAACAATCAAAATATTCACAATTGTTTATGTCCAGTTTAAATGTAAAATTACATACAATGACCTAAATTACATTATATGATAAATATATAATATAATGATATTTTAAAACCACTCAAATTTGTAATTTAACACTATAAATTATTTTCATTAAAAATATTTTTTCAAAATAAAATTTAGTATTTTTTCACTCTTCAACAAAAACTGAATGTTTTCAGAAAAGTACCAAAACATCATCCTAATCTAATTTCAATATTATGAATTCAAAAATGAAGTCCATAATGACAAATAAAATAATTAAAATTTTAAAAATTTGTTATTACTATTTATAATGGATAGTTTGATTGGTCGTGGTATGTTAAAACTCCGAGTTATGCCCAATGCAAGCTACTGCATTATTCAAAGGGAAATGTATTATTGAAGCTTAGGCTATTAAAAATTTCATGGAATTTTCTTACACATTTAATGTCTTTTTATAGGGAAATATAGATCCATATTGAATATGATTTAGTTTATGGATACTTAATTAGGTTGAGAATGTATAGTCATTTGTTCTTAGATTTAACTTATTGAGATTTTAAAAAATTATTTTAGTTTCATGTGTTTTTTGGTTTGGAAAATTTTCTTTTTGGTTTTTTACTTTCCTATTTGTACTTTGTTTTATTTTTATTTTACTCTAATGTATTCCCTGGATGTTATTTCATACATCGTTTACTCTTGACGATAATTTCATTTATCATTTATCCACACTATAAGATGGACATAGATGGGTGGGTGCATATAGGAACATTAGGTAAAGGAATAAATTTTATATTATTCCCTCTTAATTCTTGTTTCAAGCCCATTTCTTAATTGAGGTGGGCCTATGAGACATCAATCAGTCTTATACTAGCCAAGATGTCCCTAAAGGGTTGGTCCAAGGAAATATTCAAAAAAGATTCCATAAATAAATATGCTTTATTAATAAATCCATGAAAAAAGACATTAATGATGAAAAATAAATTTTGAGTTGAAGTTAATCAATATTAATTTTAATGGATGTAATAATATTTTAAAATAAAATTATAAAAAATGTGTTTCATAAATTTAAATATTAATAAAACTATAGATTTGAGAAGGGAAATATAGACAACACATGAGATTAAATATAAAATGTTATCTAGATAGAAATTAAAACATGAATGGGAATGAAAAAATATAGACAAGGAGGGAAAGATATCGATAACGAGGATACGAATTAATACAAATAATAACAACCATTATAAGGGGAAAAATACACCATGGAATAATCATTGAATTAAAAATTCATTCTCCAAAGTGTTAAAGGGATTTTAATATGTGAAAAAGTCTTATTATGGATGAAATATACCATTTGAAAATGTATTTATAGATGAATAATAAAATAACATAAAGTTAATTGATTTAACCAATTCCCTTACAATCATGGGGTCAATTTAATTAAAATACATTTAAATAAATAAAATAATATCTAAGATTCAACCCCCTGAATTATCTGAATATTCTAAAATAAATTTATTAGGTTATAATAACACCATGTCATTGATTGAAGGGAATATAATATTAAATACATGTCATGAAATAATATTTCATTCAAGGAACCACATTACCTTAATTATTGACATCATATATAACCCTTGAATCTGTTGAATAAAAATAAAAAAAAATTTATCACCAATTTCTTAATATTATTCTTTAATATAAACATTTTTTAAAATATTTTATTATTATATTTCTATTTTTATATTAGTTGATTATTATTAATTTTCTATACTTTTTTATATTAATCATGATCACTTGGATATAGTTTAATAATAGAGTTGTTATTATTCTTTCATCCCCAAAATTTTAATCATTACCAAAGTTTATAATATTTTAGTATTGTATTTTAATGATAGTATATAATGATATTGTTTCATTCAATTAATTGTTTATACACGGTTCTAATAAATAAAATAGGAAAAAAACATGCTTCAATGATCTTTAAAAAATGAGTAATTATGTCACGATTAATGAGGTTAATATTAATGATTCTAAATGTAACTCATAATAAAATCATTACATAATTATTAAAATCACATATAATTAGTATTTAGGATCTCATAATGATCAATTTTGTTATTTTAAATCAAATTTCATGTATGTTGTTAGAGTAAATTATATATAAACATACCATAATTTATTGAGGATTATTATTATAAATGTGGATTATTTTGAAAAAAATACCATTATTAAGGAATCATATGTATATTATTTATCTAATAATATACATTTGGATATTTTTTATTAATTTAATATAAATAAAAATGAATATATATTTAAAAATGACAAATTATTTTTTGTTGGTGGTATTTTGAACAACACAAGGATAATGTTTTTTTCCTGAAAGCAAGATGTAGTGAAGGTGGATTATAATTTTCCCATAAATAATCATAATTATGTTATATGGGCCACAAATAATACCCAATTTCAATGTTTTAATATGTGTAGAATTTTTGGGGAGAAATTTAAAATTATTACTTTTTAGAGGTGGTAGTACACATCACTCATGTTTGATTGTTTAATTTTTTATAATATATTAGGTGAACGACAATTAATAGTTATTTTGATGACCCATAAATTTTAAATGATTTTATCTTCCATAGAAAATATCTGTTATATAAAATAATAATATACTAGTGAAATATAAATAGGAACCATAAAAAATATATCTTATTAATAAATATCATTACATCATTCAACTACAAAGCAAATTAAAATTACAACAATTTCAATTGGATAAAAAATAAAAATAGAAAAAATTATAATGAAAAATATAGATTTCCCCAATCTACTAGAATCATCACCCCCATATCCACCACTGATGAAATGAAACCAAATACTAGTAAACAAATAAAAATATAACTTAAGGATGAATAATAGTGAATATTGAGTTGCATAATGATGTTGTATTAATTTTGATGGATTTTTCTATATGTATTGGAATTTAACACTTTGTATGATATAATGATTTTTCTTTATATCCATTGATTTATTTGACCATTTTTTCATATATCCATTACAAATTTTATATTATAATTATTGTTTATTAGTAGTAATGATAAAGGATAATTTATGAATGGAGAATCTGTAGCCTCAACTAGAAGATTAATTCTATTTGAATTCCATTTGATAGAACAAAAGAGGGAAGTAGAATCATAGGGGTTCTACCTTGAATAATTATAGGCTGAGATTCATCATGTGAGGCATGAACCAAATCATGTATGTGGGAAGATCATGTCATGGGAGATTACCAGTCGGTCAATGTTAGCAGAGCCACCCCATGAAACTACCACCATCACACAACTTTCCATTAGAGTTGTATATGGGTTTAACAATGGGCTATGTTCCCATGACTTAGTCAAATTATCATTAATTTAATTTTTATAAATAATATTCACATTCAATGAATCCCATTATCTGAATAATTTTGTTTAATAAAATATAAAATTATGTAAGTGTCTTTTGATAAATTTATTTCTGGCTGAAAGTAAAACCTAATTGTATTATTATAAAACTATATATAATATTATAATAAACCTAGATATTTAGAATAATTATTTTGATGAAAAAGGTATTAAACTCTAATATTTACATATAAAATATAAAATCAATTTATAGTCCCCAATAAATATTTTATATATATCAAAAAATTTAATGTGTCCAAAAACATATATTATTTTAAAAAATATTATATATATATATATATGTGAAAATTGTAATATTAAGAAATCCACTTTCATAAAATAAAGATTATTTTTTAAATTTTAATATTAAAATTTTGTTATGGTAAATTTTTTATAATTTTACAAAATTATATATTTATAGTGAATAGTGAAAACACAATTTTCAATTTAATGTTCTTTATGAATTTTTAATTATGTAGTAAAAATATAATAATTAATTAACCACTACCATCAAGGTGAAATATTTAATTTTAATAATATTATCAATTCTAATAGATTATAATCAATTACTAAACATATAAGTGACTTCATAATGTATAAAATGTGAAATTTACATTAGAAAAAATTAGTTTCTGTAAAACCTACATTTCATTATAGAATGATGTATTAAATTTTTTTTGTACTAATGGATTAAAATATCTTCAAGTGTGACTCAAATGAACCAACTTGTGAGCAAAAACCATGTGTATTCCAATGGGTATTAAACTTCCAAAACCTAGATTTATAACATATATATTTAGAAATTATTAAAAAAATCATTCAATTTTTCTATTAATGGAAAACCATTTCACATATTCCCTTAACTATAATTAAATCATCCACAAATAGTTATCATTTTTGTCTCTGACAATTCCTTTAGTGTTTCCTTAAAATACCAAGATTCCATCCCAAATAATTAAAAGTATCTCTATAATGTAAATAACTTATCATCATCTTCTTTTCCATTCAATTAATCCTTTGTCAACAAATTATAATGTGTATGTTACATACTTTCAATATACATTAGATTATAACCATATTGATGAAATTTGTTTTTTTTTCAAGGGAATTCCTTCATTTTCGATCATTATTACCTTTTATACATCCACATTTTATAGAATATGTGATACTAAATTTACTTCTCTGTTTATCTATTTTAGAGAACAAATTTTCCAATTGTGAATACCCAATACATATAAATATATATATTGTTATTCACCTAGATGTTAATATAGATTATTTATTTTATGAATTGTATATATGAAAACCACATTCCCATTCCATTGGTTAAAAATGATGTTATGGAAATTATTTTATGATCATATTTACTCAGTTCTATAATATGAAAATGGTAATTTTTATACATGGCTTATAATAAAATTGATTTATTATGATATGTATGGCTCACCTAAAATTAATACATGTTAGTGGTTGACCTTGATTACAATCCAATGCATTGTGTAAATAATTTTATCTATATAGATGACTTTTATGAGATACCTTGGAGAAAATAATTTGTAATTTTAATTTATGATACATTGGTGATATACTATAGTAAAATAATAATGATTTCCACCTTTTTATTTTATATCCACATTTATATGATCTGATATATGTCTATTTTTTTAATAATAAAAATTATGTTATGTTTTTCATATTGTATTGTTATCTATCATCCACTATTTTTATAGACCTTGGTGAAATTATAAATATATCCCATTACCCTTCCCTTACTCATATTCACGATCACCCCATTATATTGATGTATGTACGCATTATTTGAGATTCAATATAGGAATCATATAGAGAACCCACAAAGATTCATCTCATGTTGTTCAGAATAATGTTTTAGGTTTTCATGTATTACATTCCATGTTTCCATGAAAATGACTACTATATGATCCGGTCATCTATTCCATGGAATTAATTGTTTAAATAATAAAACGTGGGATTAAATATTTTTTAGAAATGTTATTTGTAGTTATTTGTGAAATGTAGGACTTGGAAAGATCAGTATAATCATCATGATGATTCTAAATACCAGGAAACATCAGATAATTTTGGTGATGTATTAATAAAGGGTATTCTAATTTATTATATCAACGTCTATAATGTACACATGTATGTGGATCAAGAATATATTTAACTCGGCATAATAACCTTTATATCATTAGATAGATCTAGACCCAATGGGTAAATGGTTCAAAATAGTAAACATTACTTCACACCAAGTATGACACTCAAGGGGATATGTTTGGTTAATCAGAATCTATTTATCAAACGTTATGTCAAATTTATATAAAATGCAATTTTTATTTGAGGATAATAATTAATAATATATTTATGTGTGATTTTTTAACACATAAACTCCCATTATAATTATATGATTCCAAAAAAGGACCACTATTATCACTATGGTTTAACATTTTTCAATGAATTGCGGAAAATAGCGGGAACCATTTAAAATATGACTGTAATGGATGATTCATTAATGAACATCCTAATATTATGGAATCTAATTTAAAACATTATAAGGAATAAGAGTAAATTATCTCAATATAAGAGTAATATCTGGAATTATGTTGAGTGACAAAATTCACCTTAAAAAGATCAATTATTATTTGATTCATTCATGCTTTAACAACTTTTTTGTGTGGATATTTAGACACCTTGAATACCGAATAATGGATTATATAAATAGAAATTTTATTTTATATACTCCTTTATTCAGAAATAGACTACGTAAACATGATGGTTTACAAAATATAAGGTGAAGCTGATTAATGGTGACACTAATTGAAAACAAGAATCCAATAAAAGAGACCAAATTTTTAGAGAGGGAAGAGTTCATGGGATAATTTTTACATAAATATATTCATAATCAATTTTCAAATAATTGATAAGGAATTATTGGAGCTAAAGAAGAAGGAAAATAAATCATTGTGATGGTATGAAATAAAATATACATATTTTCTCAATTCACCCCTTCATCTTTTATGTATCTAATTGGAAAGGATGATATATTTTTTGAATGATTAAGACCACATAAATAATTGAATTTAGTAAATAAATAAAACAAAATCAATGAAGAGATAGAATAGATCTCTATGAAGGTTAAATTCTATTTAGAAGTTATATATATGTCACATAGTTCATATAAAATTAAGAGAGAAATGGTGGCAAACATAGTGATGAATTTTGAACATAAAAGTGGAGGAATGAAATTGAGACATCCCTAATGAAAAAAATATGGGAAGAATAATTCTTGGAACTACATGACAAAGAGAGTAATGTTCTAAATGTGATCAAGAGAGGGGAATATAGCTTAAAACTATAATGGTATGAAGGCACATTATCTTATCAACACTGACGATAAAGGGACAATATCAGAGGCACATAATAAATATCAATTCATTATGTGTGGACAACTCAAGAACATTTCCATACAATTTAAAAATTATATGATAATAGAAGGAAAACACTATCAACCATATTATTGGCTAAGGAATCAAGTTCGAGTATTTTCTATGATGACTACTAGTGTAGATAATTTAAATGATGTGGTTTCTAGTAAAATTATTTTCCTATGAATGCTAAAAAGTACACTTGTTTTTCTGGTTCTACGCATTACATAACTTCATCCATGTTTTTAAAGGATATTGAATAAATCTATGAGAAACACAAGGTATATTCATCGTTAAAGAAATATTGAGGGGTTATACTTGAATCACAATAAATTGAAACAGTTTTATTAACCATTGTTAATAAAATATCATTTAAGAAATTGTATTTGTTCCCATGATGGAATTCGACACAATAGTATGAATATAATAGATCTCAATGTATAATTATAAGATAAACTTAAAAGGGAAAGGAAACATTAGTAGGCCTCAATTCACAAACATGAGTTATTCTCAACAGAGAGATATCCTCGACATAACAATTTCTAGAAGGACCTTTTAAATAATTACATACTGAGAGGATTAATGAATAGTGGGAATTAAATTTAATTAATAATATTGAATACATCCCCATCATTCTAGAATATTTTAATGTATTTGTGGAAGAGTTACTTAGACCTCATCTAGAAGGAGAGCTATAGTTCTCCATTGAACTCATACTGGGATCCAAGATTATATAAGTGATACAATATAGAATATATAAATTGTGTAGTTATAGGAACTAAAGAAGTATCATCAATATATATTGGTGAATGGATTTATCAGACCATGTGTGTCTCATTACGGATAACTTTCCCCATTTTGAACAAGATGGATGGATTGAATAACTAATGAGTTTATTATAAATTTAACAACATGATTATATAAAAAACATGGACCCTCGTCCAAGGATTGACTATTTATTTACTCCTCTAAATAGGGTATATTTTTTCCCAAAGATTAGAATTTTATTTTCCTATCATAAATTGATTTTGAAGAATGATGATATTCCAAATACTAACTTCTTTTCATGATATCAGTATTATGTGTTTTTTATTATTCACTTTTGGATTTATTAATTATCCTACAATATTTTTTAAATTTTTCAATGGATACTTTAAGGGATACCATTTTAATTTCAGGGTTTTTTATTAATCATTTTTTGATATATTCAGAAATTCTCATGGATAATTAAGATCATATAAGAGTTATATAGAAATCAATAAAGATGAAAAAAGTATTTGAATACTTTATAAAATATGAATTCTATTTACTAAAAGTTATTCTATTGTGTAACACTATATCCAATATAGTAATTTGAATTCACAATTCCAATAATAATGTTTTAGATGAAAGGCCTTAACATACATTAGTAACTGACAGTTGTAGTTTCATTTTTCAGTAGGATATTATATAGTCATTAAAAAAATAAAAAATTTGTAATCCAATAACCTAGTTAACTCAAAAGTAAATATTTAAATATAGGAAATGTATTGTGAAAATCGTTTCCATGTGCTGATAATGTGATTTTAACTACACATTTGTCAGAATAATCAACTCTCTCGGAAGTATTGTCTAATTATAGTGACGAATCATTGAATGGTATTGGGTTTGTCTTCATAAAAAATAATTGTATGGTCACATAATATTCAATGATAGATATTGCATCGTCAAATTAATTATCAAACGAAGGTATTTTATTTAGAAGTAGTAATGTTTTATCTGCAGATATACTAGAAATAAATTTGTTGGTTGAAATGTGATATATACACATTACACTATAGAGTCAAGTATGTATTCATGAAAAAGGAAATGGAAATGAGTCAAATGATTTGGAATGATCTTATTAAAGAGTATGATTTATAAATTCATCATTACGATGGATGATAGAACAATTTCACGGAATCATTAAGTAGGAAAGACCCTGTTTTCCTTGAATTTTTTTTGATTGAAGGGGGTCCAATTATTGAGTACCTGATACGGTTGTACATGGGAATCATAATGTAAGAGATATCATTAACCATAGAGAAAATATTCTATTATCCATCAATACTAAGTAAATTAAGGCGAGATCAAAAAGAATATTCTTTGATCAAATAGAATATATATGTTATGAATAATGCGATTTTTCAAGTTTTTGATATTCATGAAGAATTTGTAATGAAAATTTTCCCTTTATTATATGTCCCATCTATCCTAGAGATAAAGATGAATAATATATATGAAGATCATAGCTCTAGAAATTCTATACATCCTAGTAGAACATAAATTTAAATGTTCATCTGTTGAAATTATTTGTGGGATAATATTAAAATTGATTTTTTTTTACTAAACATCGAGGTTCTATTTGTGCCAAAAAGTGATGGAAGAAGGAAAAAAAATCTAAAGGGGAATTACAGACACCACCCATACCAATATGAATGTGGGATAATATAATTTTTTTACCTCATCTCTTATCTCCCGTGAACATCAAATAAAAAATATGTGATATGCATTATAGTGGATTCATTAATCATAAATTCTAATTTCATCATTATTTGGGAAGATTTATCTTAAGAAAAACATTCCATGATATACATAAAATATTTTATCAGGCTAAATAAGATTCTGAATTCAATAATTATTTACTGTCATCCAATTTTTACATATAAAAGTTGTATAAGGAATTAACTTTATATGAATAAGGACTTCAATTTCAGTATATTCTATCACAAAAAAAGTTTAGTCCAATATGAATGAACTATACAGACTCTTGAGGACACAATAAGAACATGATAAATGATATTTAATGGGGGGTGGGATCAAAACCAATAATTATTTGAGTTCCAAAACAACAATATATTATACCTTGTTATTCAAATGGGTACTAATAATGATCTATTAGGGAAGAGATATAGAAATAATTTTTTTTGATGAAGTTGTTGGGATAAAGCTACATGGTCATGATCTTGTGAATCAGTTAATAGAAAAGGTGAATCCATTCCATCCACACATAATTGATGCCTAGATTTAGAGTAGAGCAATACTGACAGACCAAAAAGCAACATAGAGAATGATATGGGAGAAAAGTTTTTCCTTGCAATATCACTATGGAATAGAGTAATGCGATTTGGATATAAACCAAATATTATCCCTATATATCTTGTGGCATCTAAAATTCGTGATCTCATAGGAGAAGTGGCATATAATTGTGAACATACACAAAAAATTTCTAATTGTCATTATTTATTCCACATATATCTCTTGATGATGTTCATAATAGATTCCTCACTTATACTTGATCAGTATGAAGCACAACTAGAACATTACTGCTCTTAAAGGGAGATCTCGATGAAAAACATGGACCATATAGAAAATGTAACACCCCAGGTAAATAAAGAATATGAAATTTCATATTTATCCATATTTGTGAATAAAATATTTAAATGACTTTAAAGGGGACGCTATGCTTGATGGCGTACCCAACACGCAACAACGAGTTTCTTGGGAATCTTACGTTGCACTCTAATAATAAAATAATATTATTTTAAATGGTAGTTAACATGTAGCCATTGTAATGGATGGAATGGGTATAAATAACTAATATATCAGTATATATGTTTTTAAATGTTTTTACATTTATCCAATAAAGGATAGAGGCTTAAAATACGGAAAGAAATCAATTTTAGGCATATATGCCCTAGTTTTCACTAAAGGTTCACTTATCACCTTTTGATGGTGAACCGTCATTAAATATAGTTTTTTTCACTCTTATACATTCTATTGTACCATATAAAACTCTTCTTAAGAATCGGGACATCAAAATTTACTTTTTGTGAATTTGTTGTATTTTTCTGACAATGTTCATTTTTTTAATGAATAGTGAAAAATACTGCGTTTTACATCAAAACTGCTTTTTAATCTAATTTATTTATATGATTAGATTATCTTTTGAATTGGGTTTTAAGTGAAATTAGAATATATTTTTACCATTTAATCCAATGGTGGTCATTGGAATCAATTTCACTTTGAAATTGGACTTAAAATGGTGTCAATCTTTTGATACTTATTGTTTCATAAAAACACGCTATTTTCTCTGACAGCGGGAATTAATTATTAAATTAATTAATTTGACTTATATGTATTTAATTTTGTAAAATAGACTTCATTTTTGAATTCGGAATATCAAATATAGCTTAGGGTGAATTTTTGGTAATTTTCTGAAAAACTACAATTTTTTATGAATAGTGAAACCACTAAGTGGTACTTATAAAGACTGATTTTCCGTTTAAATGAAATTTTGCCATCATTGTGTTTTGAATTTCAAAAATCCGACATACATGGTTTTCATTAAGAAGTAAAATGTGGTTCAATGAGATTATAATAATTTTTTTGGTGAATAGTAACTGATTAAGTTCTTAATCGTGATTAGTGGTAATTAGGGTAGTTTAAGGTATAAATAATGCTTTAATAATATGAAATGACCTAGACACATGTCCCAACCTCATTTGTTGTGTCATGGACGACCAAGACAAGCCATGGGTCTACTTTGGGACCCCATGGATCCACTTTTGTTGGGAAATGACATAAATAACTTTTTATTTAATGTAAAAGTAAAAATGACACAAACATAATATGTTTTACAAAAACAATTGTTACATGGGGTTATAAAGATCATAGTTTTGATTATAAATATTCATTGGAAAGCTAAAAAGATTTCCTACATAATAGTATCTTTTTATAATTTTTATACTTTAAATAAATTAAATTATTTATGACATAATAATGATGCAGCGATGAAATCATTATTTGACGATTTAAATAAAATGGAAAGATAATGTAAAATCTTTGAACTACACATGTCCAAAACAAATTGGATGAGTGGATTTAGAACCCTTATCACCTTATCCACTAATTATATCAATGTGGGACCTTTTAAAGCCGAAACACATTTTCAAATAAAGTAATATTTCTTTACATTCCAACAGTGCCCCTCCTTTCCTCTTATAAAAGGCCCCCACCTCTACCTCATTTCACACACTCCTGAAGCCTTTGGCACGGCCAACCCCTGTCCATTTACTCTCTCCACATCCCTCTCCTCATCCTAGAGGATTTCCTTTGGGTATAATCCTTTCAAAGGAAGCCTTTAGGCTCAAATCAAAAGGAGTTACACTTTTAAAGGTAATTCATTCTCTCATGTTCATTTGGTTTATTTTGCTTCTCCAACCCCTAAACTCTTTTTATTTATTTCTTTTGTAACAACACCAATATCTTAAATATACTAGGATGTTGTTATAAGATTTATTCGAGCTACACTCTCACACAACTACATCAAATGGTTAAAGAACATACAGTTTCCGTGGATGGCGAAATTGTGCCTCCTGAAACGATGATTGTTCAATACTCATTTAAAACCTTCAAAGGTGGCCATTATGATGTCACTATTTTTATATATGATATATAATATGTTTATTTTTTTTCTTTAAGCTTCTTTATTTTTCATTTTGGGAATACCTTTATGGTTTCCATTAAGGGTAAACACGATATCTTCATTTAAGGAAGTGCGGACTACCGCCCCCTCAAAGTGATGTGATTCGTTAATGCCATATGTGGGACGTGTAAAGGGTGGATTTAAAGTTATTATATATAATGTTATACTGGAATTATAATATACCTCTATATCATTATTATTTCTTTCCATTAAAGTATGAGATAGAAATGAAAGTAGCGTTCATGCGTACGTACGATTTACCGTCTCCATGAACGGTGCATTTCATTTCTTATCCCCAAATGTAATGTACTATTAAAAGTACATGTATATAATGGATATATATAATTAATGATATATCTAAATGATTAATATAATTCTGGAATTAAAATATAAATACCTCTCATTTAGTTTTAATTCCATTAATATGACAAAGAAATGAAAGTAGCGTTCATGCGTACGGCTTACCGTCTCCATGAACGGTGCATTTCATTTCTTACCTCTAAATGATTATGTAATATTATAAAGACATGTATATGCTGGATATATATGATACATATTATATCCAAATCGGGAATTTCATTCTGTATATAAAGAACCTTTGACCACACGAACAACATGTAATTGTAAGAAGCCCACTTTCGACTTAAGAACCAAATATTGAGAAAACAAACATTATTAACTTAAATGGTTACATAATGTTTATAACATGGAAATAAGTGATATAAAAGGAATAATGAACTTTAAAAAGGTTCTTAATCAAGTATAAATTAACTCAAGTTTATTATTCAGGATGTTAAAGAACGATCGAGTCAAGTCGGACCCGAGGTAAGGGACTTCGTCTCAATCTCCTTTCATTGAGGCATATTTCGTTTTATACAAAACATTCTTTTATACGGTGTATAAACCCCTTTTAATTTTACTTTTATACAAAATGAATCTTTTTCTATGGAGCATTTTACAAAACGACAAAAAGGAATGTTTCTTTTAACATATGCGGCGACAACGACCTTTTCCGCCGCTGCGAGTATTATTTGGTCTTTGGCTTCCTCAACAAGCCGTAATGTTTTTAAAATAAAATAAAATACCATATACCCTTTTATGTATTTTGTTATTGAAAATGGTTTTGATAAAGGATTCTATTATGTCAATATATTTATGATATATTGTGATTGAAATGTGGAAATGTTATCATTCCTTTATATTGGTTTTATGTTTTATGATTTTATATTGGTACTTGGACATTTTAATGGGTGGTTACGTTATAAACCATATGACGGGTGGTGCCGTGAATACCAGGACGGGTGGTTACGTTATAACCTCCAATTCATTGGGTATGGAAGTTGGCCGTATGGCTATTCCATTAAGAATGTATGGAAATTGGCCGTATGGCTATTCCATTAAGTGATATGTGTGGAAGTCGACCATATGGTTATTCCACTTAAGTATGTTTATGTCCCAAGTTACCTTTATATATGTTATGTGTTCTTTATATGGGTTTTATGGTAATCCTTTGGTCACAAAAAGGTAAGTAATGATACTTTTTTTTCAGTGAAAAGTTTTTACTAATTCATGAAGGTGAAAAGTATTACATTGATAAAGTATTCATGGTTTTCTTGATGTTTTGAAAATCTAACAGTTTTCATACTTTGTGTATCCCTTACTGAGCTTCTTATGCTCATCCCAAGTTTTTGAAATGATTTTCATAGGACATAGTGTGGAATAAGGTCAAGGATGGGATCAAGGGAAACTCATGCTACCTAAAACATGGAACTATACATGTTTATTTTAAAGAGTTTTTATTTTATGGAAATTTAGTAGAAGCGACTACTTTGTAATATTTTGAGATGTAATAGTTATGTCCTAATTCTCTAAAACTCTAAACCTGAAAAGATCCTCAATGTGAATTACTCATTTAATTCATTATTAAGTAAGGTTTAATGCTGGGGCCTTATAGTTGGTATCAAAGGTCAGTTTAGATAACTTTAGAGGTTAGGGTATTCTTTAAGCATAAGTGACATTACCATAATGGTTAGGATTTCAGAAAGAGTCCTAGTATTAGATAAAGTGAATGAGTAAGTGTATCTTAGTGTTTACCTTCCTAATTAGTACATGATGGTTTTGTTGATATACTCACACTGACATTTCTATTTTTAGTGAATGGATGGATCAAGCAGGCACCAAAGAGACAACAGGTTTGAAGGAAACTGTGGTGGTTCTCTGATTAAGATACTAGATAAAATAGAGGATTCAATGAGGAAACTCATGGTTGTTCTAAACCAAATATCAAGGAGTCATGATCAACCACTTCAACCTTGGTGAGTTCTCTAATGCATCATGTACGAGATGGCCAACCCGATGTGGAAATTCAGGTAATAATTATTAAGGTAACCATTAGGGTTTATATGATACTTAATGTTTAGGTAATTATGCGTTACTCTATGATATGATGGAAAATGAAAGGAATGAGATAAACTTGAGGTTAAAATAAGTTATGATTATTATTGAAGATTTTATCTCATTTTGGGGAATGTTTTAAGAATTATATAGTTTTGGAAAAATGACAACACGTAGACCGTGTGACAACCCGTCGCGTCGGACAAAGCTGCGGGAATTGAACCCACATCCAATGTGCGACTGGTATTTATCGCATACCACTGGACTACGTGAAGTCCCTGGTTAGTTTGACTGATTCATTCTAGTTATATGATTTTATGAATTAAGAGTTAGTTGATTTTGGGTTATTTATGAAAATGATTAACCTATCATGGAGGATATGTGATTAGGTTAATTACTTTTCAAAACGAGACTTTAGGAGCAACTGATATTGTTTGGAGATAAATGTTATGATTTATCTTGGAAGACTATGCGACTAAATCCTTCAAATATTTGGGTTTCAATCTTATATTCGTTTACTTTGATGAATTTTATGGACAAATTGATTATAGAATGGTCCTCGTTGAACTTTGGGTTTTGTTGGAAAAATTTTGGAGATTAAGAATAGATTTTCTTTTTATAAAGGGTTATCCTTTCTTGGATTATCTGATCTTGTACTAGCCTTTTTGGTTTTGGATTTGGTTAATGTCTAAAGACATGGGAAGTATATAGTTCTATTTTGTGGATTAGGTGATTCTCTAGAAGTTGATTATAGTACTCTTAATGTGAACAAGCCTTCCTAAATACTCGTCTTTTGGAGAAAATATGAGTTTGTGTAAGGAATCTAATAAAAGTTGAAAGTAAATATGATAAGTGATTATGTTTCCTTATGAAAAAATTCCTCAATAAAAAGTAACTTAAAACAAAAATGTTGTCTATTAACTTTTCCTAATAGGGAATCGAATACCGTTTAACCCATCACAAGTTTGTGATTTTCTCGTGGTTAACTTTCTCCTAAACATGTTTTCTATCACTCTCCATCAGAACATGACCCTTTGTTTTTTCCTCCATATCCATATTTTAATACATGGAATCCTAGTATGGGTTAACTCGGGTGACCTTTGTACTTATCTCTCTTTATTTTAAAGTGTTTGTTTTACTAACTTTTGTTCCGATGTGGGACTTTCAAGGATGTTTCCAAGCGCAATTTTAAAATTGCGAGGACGCAATTCCCAAAAGGAGGGAAGGATGTAACACCCTAGGTAAATAAAGAATATGACATTTCATATTTATCCATATTTTTGAATAAAATATTTAAATGACTTTAAAGGGGACGCTATGCTTGATGGTGTACCCAACACGCAACAACGAGTTTCTTGGGAATCTTACATTGCACTCTAATAATAAAACAATATTATTTTAAATGGTAGTTAACATGTAGCTGTTTTAATGGCGGGACTGGGTATAAATAACTAAAATATTATTATATATGTTTTTAAATGTTTTTACATTTATCCAATAAAGGATAGAGGCTTAAAATACGGAAAGAAATCAATTTTAGGCATATATGCCCTAGTTTTCACTAAAGGTTCACTTATCGCCTTGTGATGGAGAACCATCATTAAATATAGTTTTGTTCATTCTTATACATTCTATTGGACCAAATAAAACTCTTCTTAAGAATCAGGACATCAAAATTTACTTTGTGTGAATTTTTTGTATTTTTCTGACAATGTTCATTTTTTAATGAATAGTGAAAAATACTGCATTTTACATCAAAACTTCTTTTTAATCTAATTTATTTATATGATTATATTATCTTTTTAATTGGTTTTGAAGTGAAATTAGAATATATTTTTTACCATTTAATCCAATGGTGGTCATTGGAATCAATTTCACTTTGAAATTGGACTTAAACTAGTGTCAATCTTTTGATACTTATTGTTTCATAAAAACACGCTATTTTCTCTGACAGTGGGAATTAATTATTAAATTAATTAATTTGACTTATATGTATTGAATTTTTTAAAATAGACTTCATTTTTGAATTCGGAATATCAAATATAGCTTAGGGTGAATTTTTGGTAATTTTCTGAAAAACTGCAATTTTTGATGAATAGTGAAACCACTAAGTGGTACTTATAAAGACAGATTTTTTGTTTAAATGAAATTTTGCCATCATTGTGCTTTGAATTTCAAAAATCCGACATACATGGTTATCATTAAGAAGTAAAATGTGGTTCAATAAGATTATAATAATTTTTTGGTGAATAGTAACTTATTAAGTTCTTAATCGCGATTAGTGGTAATTAGGGTAGTTTAAGGTATAAATAAATCTTTAATAATATGAAATGACCTAGAAACATGTCCCAACCTCATTTTTTGTGTCATGGCCGACCAAGATAAGCCATGGGTCAACTTGGGGACCCCATGGATCCACTTTTGTTGGGAAATGACATAAATAACGTTTTATTTAATGTAAAAGTAAAAATGACACAAACATAATATGTTTAACAAAAACAATTGTTACATGAGGTTATAAAGGTCAGATTTTTGATTATAAATATTCATTGGAAATCTAAAACTATTTCATAAATCATAGTATTTTTTTTATAATTTTTAGACTTTATATAAATTAAATTATTTATGACATAATAATGATGCAGCGATGACATCATTATTTGACGATTTAAATAAAATGGAAAGATAATGTAAAATCTATGAACTACACATGTCCAAAACCAATTGGATGTGTGTATTTCGAACCCTTATCACCTTATACACGAATTATATCAATGTGGGACCTTTTAAAGCCGAAACACATTTTCAAATAAAGTAATATTTCTTTACATTCCAAAAGTGCCCCTCCTATCCTCTTATAAAAGGCCCCCCAACTCTACCTCATTTAACACACTCGTCAAGCATTTGGCTCGGCCAAACCCTGTCCATTTACTCTCTCCACATCCCTCTCCTCTTCCTAGAGGATTCCCTTTGGGTAGAATCCTTTCAAAGGAAGCCTTTAGGCTCAAATCAAAAGGAGTTACACTTTTAAAGGTAATTCATTCTCTCATGTTCATTTGTTTTATTTTGCTTCTCCAACCCCCTAAACTCTTTTTATTTATTTATTTTGTAACAAAACAAGTATCTTCAATATACTAGGATTTTGTTATAAGATTTATTCGAGCTACACTCTCACAAAACTACATCAAATGGTTAAAGAACGTACGGTTTCCGTGGATGGCGAAATTGTGCCTCCCGAAACAATGATTGTTCAATACTCATTTAACACCTTCAAAGGTTGCCATTATGATGTCACTATTTTTATATATGATATATAATATGTTTATTTTTTTTCTTTAAGCTTCTTTATTTTTCATTTTGGGCATACCTTTATGGTTTCCACTAAGGGTAAACACGATATCTTCATTTAAGGAAGTGCGGACTACCGCCCCCTCAAAGTGATGTGATTCGTTAATGCCATATGTGGGATGTGTAAAGGGTGGATTTAAAGTTATTATATATAATTTTATACTGGAATTATAATATACCTCTATATCATTATTATTTATTTCCATTAAAGTATGAGATAGAAATGAAAGTAGCGTTCATGTGTACGTACGGCTTACCGTCTCCATGAACGGTGCATTTCATTTCTTATCCCCAAATGTAATTTACTATTAAAAGTACATGTATATAATGGATATATATAATTAATGATATATCTAAATGATGAATATAATTCTGGAATTAAAATATACATACCTCTCATTTAGTTTTAATTCCATTAATATGACAAAGAAATGAAAGTAGCGTTCATGCGTACGGCTTACCGTCTCCATGAACGGTGCATTTCATTTCTTAACTCTAAATGATTATGTAATATTATAAATACTTGTATATGCTGGATATATATGATACATATTATATCCAAATCGGGAATTTCATTCTGTATATAATGAACCTTTGACCACACGAACAACATGTAATTGTAAGAAGTCCACTTTCGACTTAGGAACCAAATATTGAGAAAACAAACATTATTAACTAAAATGGTGACATAATGTTTATAACATGGAAATAAGTGATATAAAAGGAATAATGAACTTTAAAAAGGTTCTTAATCAAGTATAAATTAACTCAAGTTTATTATTCAGGATGTTAAAAAACGATCGAGTCAAGTCAGACATGAGGTAAGGGACTTCGTCTCAATCTCCTTTCATTGAGGCATATTTCGTTTTATACAAAACATTCTTTTATACGGTGTATAAACCGCTTTGACTTTTACTTTTATAGAAAAGGACTCTTTTTCTACAAAGCGTTTTACAAAACGACAAAAAGGAATGTTTCTTTTAACATACGCGGTGACAACGACCTTTTTCGCCGCTGCAAGTATTATTTGGTCTTTGGCTTCCTCAACAAGCCGTAATGTTTTTAAAATAAAATAAAATACCATATACTCTTTTATGTATTTTGGTATTGAAAATGGTTTTGATAAAGGATTCTATTATGTCAATATATTTATGATATATTGTGATTGAAATGTGGAAATGTTATCATTCCTTTATATTGGTTTTATGTTTTTTGATTTTATATTGGTACTTGGACATTTTAACGGGTGATTACATTATAAACCATATGTTGGGTGGTCCCGTGAATACCAGGACGGGTGGTTACGTTATAACCTCCAATGCATTGGGTATGGAAGTTGGCCGTATGGCTATTCCATTAAGTATGTATGGAAATTGGCCGTATGGCTATTCCATTAAGTGACATGTGTGGAAGTCGACCATATGGTTATTCCACTTAAGTATGTTTATGTCCCAAGTTACCTTTATATATGTTATGTGTTTTTTATATGGGTTTTATGGTAATCCTTTGGTTACAAAAAGGTAAGTAATGATACTTTTTTTAGTGAAAAGTTTTTACTACTTCATGAAGGTGAAAATTATTACATTGATAGTGTATTCATGGTTTTCTTGATGTTTTGAAAATCTAACAGTTTTCATTCTTTGTGTATCCCTTACTGAGCTTCTTATGCTCATCCCAAGTTTTTGAAATGTTTTTCACAGGTCATAGCGTGGAATAGGGTCAAGTATGGGATCAAGGGAAAGTCATGCTATCTAAAACATGGAACTATACATGTTTCTTTTAAAGTGTTTTTATTTTATGGAAATTTAGTAGAAGCGACTACTTTGTAATCTTGTGAGATGTAATAGTAATGTCCTAATTCTCTAAAACTCTAAACCTGAAAAGATCCTCAATGTGAAATACTCATTTAATTCAATATTAAGTAAGGTTTAAGGCTGGGGCCTTATAGAAAAGGTTGTATAAAACCATAAAAGATACATTTAAAATTATTGTGGAGGAACCATTAAGATGAATAGTTTATGTTTTATACATACGAATCAATGAAATAGAGGTACCCTCACCTATTATCATCCTAGAATATGAGATGATATTTTTGGGGTAAATATACAAATTGGTTCAATAAAGTATCACCTCATAATTCTTAGATGTTATTTCTTCATTATAAAATTTATATCATATAAAATAATATTATTTTACTAGAATATATATTGTAATTGAAAACTACTTATATCCTTAGTAATATTCATTACATTATTTAGCGATGAAAGTAATTAAAATTTAATCTATTAAAATTTTAAAAAAAGAATAGATATATTTTGAAATATGGATCAGTCAATATGCTAGAATAATCAACCAGATGACCAATAATATAAAAAATTATTATTACAATAATAAAAATTATAGAAAATTAATATATAATCATAGGAGGGTTTATTGTGAATAATCAGTTAGAGAGTAAAGTAGAATTTATAGGGGTAATGTGACCATTGGAATGGTAATACAACTATTGGTCAAATATGACTGTTTGTCAATATAACAATTTTTACATTTTACCAAGTCAAACTATACCCATAACTAATACATTTACAATTTAAATAATGGTTTTTAGGTAGAAAATATGATTTGAATGTTGATTAAAAAGGAAAAAAAAATTGGCCTTAACCAGATGAGTATTGTCATTTGAACCCCATATGTCATAAAATGGGAGGGAGGTTACATCATTGGGGTTTACACATGACCATTCCAAACAAAACATTAAACATGTGAGGTATGAACAAAATAATCTATATTATATGATCATTTTGTTAGAGATTACCCATCGTTCAATGATAGTTGTGATGTACTATGAAACTATCACTACTACACACATTAACCTTAAGGTATACACAAGTGTAATAAGGGTTTGAAATTTATTCCATTGATACAGTATGGTTAATTTCTAATATATATATTGAATGTTTATATGATAAATCCCTTTTTTAATATTAATATTTAATAAAAGATATGTTTAATTTATAATAATTTGATAAACTGATTATTAGAAACAATGAAAATATAAATGTGTTTTTTCTAAATATGTATATATTAATAATAAACCAGGGTTTTCAGAAAAATATTTATTTTAATGATTTTAAGAAACTCTAATATTATTATACATGGTAATATAATTTCATAATATCCATGAAAATATCTGTATGTGTTGGAAATTATATTGTGTCCTAAAAACTATGATTTTTCAATAAATAGAGATATTTTTATTTAAAAATTAAATTATCATATATTAAGGGATAATTTTGATAAAATAATATATTATATTTGAAATCATTATGACAAAATTTTGTTATGGTAATTTTTGGAGAATTTTATAAAATCCCGATTTTTAAGTGAATAGTAAGAATATTTATTGGGTTTTCAGTATGTTTTATGACATCATATTTATTTCATAATTATTTAATAATTAATTTCTAAAATTACATGAACTCAAATATTATATTTCATTTATATAATGTAATTTAATATCTTTTAATCAATTTTCAAAATTATTAGTTATGATAGAAATCCTGATATGAAAATGATGATTTTAAAAATATTATTTAGTGGAAAATATTCTTTTCCATGTACAATGATGTATGTAAAAACAGTTTTTGGTTAAAATGAACTAAAATACAATAAATATTAAATAAAATGCCCAAATCCATTATAAAAACCGGTTTGTTAATGGTTTTTTTTTGTTTAGACAAAATATATTTCCAAAACTTATATTTTGAAATTATTAAATAATTCATACACGTCTTCTATAAACACCCTCCCATTTTACCATTCTCTATTAGTCCAAATCTATCATCCTGGATGTTATGGACGTTATTCCTTTTATATAGTCTTTCTATGGTGTCTATAATATCCAAATGATCAATTCTTTACCCTTAGGATCAACTATTCAAGGTATATAAAATTTTTATTATCTTCTTTTCCATTAAAATAATTATTTTTTGTGTATGTATTATAAATGGTATATTATTTTTTTATTAACATTTTTAGCATATCATTACAGATTAAATAATGTTTTTCTTCATGGGAGATGTTAATTCTCTCCTAGTTATTCCTTTTCTAAATCCTGGTTTTAGAGTCCTTATACTCCAAGATTTAGTTATATATTTCTATTATTTGCATAGTAAATTATTATATTTTTAATATTAAACCACTTATTAATCTTTGAATATTCACTTAGTTGTTAATATATTTAATTTATTTTAGGATATCTATATAGTTAACGCACATTCCATTTATGTGGGTAATGAATGATATTATAATAAATAATTTAATCACTTACAAAATGAATGTTTTTATATAAAATCAACACATTATTCTTCTAATGTTATTGAAAAGGTGATTTACAATTACTAATTTTTATCACATTAAATAATTAAATATGAATTGTGTTCACTGATAGTGCTACAATGCATTGGGAAATGAATTTATAATCAAGAGAAGACATGTTTTATGATAGCTTTATTATTGGCCTTAGTTATTTTCATTTATAAACAATTGGTGATAAACCATGGTTATATGCTAATAATTTCCTCATTTTTATGGTGGAACCACATTTCCATATTATGATACATGATTCTTTATTTTGATATCCCGCATGTTCTATATTTTATTTGATTTTTTTAATCATCATATTCCTCTTTTTATTCCTAATGATCACATGATAAATGGATTAATTGTTTATTTTTTATTGAGCATCATGATCACCCCATTATATTGATTTATATCTAAACAATTTGAAATGTTTTATGAGTAACATAGGGTGAACCCATGAAAATTCCTTTCACTATGATTAAAATAATGTTTTGTTTTTCCTTGTATTAATTTGATAATATACTAGAAACTAAATGTAATTTCCCGACCTGGGTGCCACACAACGTTTCCCTGAACCAGTCAGTCACATGATCTTAAAAATGCCACCCCCATACCAAAGTTTTCCAACTAGTAGGGAGGGAATAATATAGGTCTTGGGGAGACATTACCCTCGTTCTTTAATTTTATCAAAGTAATAATCAAGTATAAATAAATTAAAAATAGAAGAAACATAAGACCTTATGTAATATCAATATCACATGATAACCAAAGAATGTATTATAATGTAACATCCCAGGTAAATAATGTATAATACATATTTCAAATATATTAATAATTATGAATTAAATATTAATTTTACTTTAAAAGGGTTTCTATGATCGATAGCGTACCCGATATGCAACAATGGGTTTCTTTGAAATCATACATTGCACACTAATAATATAATATTATTATTTTAAATAGTAGTGAACTCCTAGCTGTTTTATTGGTGGGAATGAAAAAAACTAACTACTATATTATTATACATGTTTCTAAAATTTATTTACATTTATCCAATAAAAGTTAGAGGATTAAAATGTGAATGAATCTAATTTTATGCATAATTTACATTAAAAGGTCAATTTCCACCTTTTAATGGAGAACCCACAATAAATATATTTTTGGTCAATTTAATACATTCTATTTGACCAAATAAAATCCATATTTGAAATGGGGCCAAAAAATTTACTTTGTTTAAATTTTTCGATTTTTTCGATAAAGTTCATTTTTTAATCGATAATGAAAATTATTTTATGTAATTAAATACTATGTTTTAATAAAATAAATAAATATGGATATGCAATATTTTTTTTTAGTTTTAATGTGAAAATAGATTATATTTTTACCATTTAATCCAATGTTGTTCATTAAATTAATTTCAATCTGAATTTGGACAAAAACAACTGTCAATCTTTTGATAGTTATTGTTTCTTAAAAACACGGTATTTGTTTAAACAATGGGAATTAATTTTAAATTAATTAATTTCACTTCTATGTTTTGAATTTGAAAAAATAGATATCATTTTTGAATTTGGAATATCAAATATTTCTTTGGCTGAATTTTTGATATTTTTCTTTAAAACTTCAATTTTTGAACAATAGTGAACCCACTTAGTAGTTTTTAAAAATACTGATTTTTTCCTTAAATGAAATTTTACCACTTCTATGAATTGTATTTCAAAAATACTATATACATGGTTGTTATTAGTAAGTAAAATGTGGTTCAATAAGATGAAAATAATTTCTTGTGAATAGTAACTTTTGAATTTTATATGCCACAGTTAAAGGTAAATAAAGCAATTCAAGGTAAAAATAATATTATAATAACTAAAAATTACATTTGCACTTTTCCTAACCTTATTGGACTAGTAATGGACGACCATGGGCATCATTGGGTCTATTTAGGGACCCTATGAAGCCATTTAGGAATGATAATGACACTTTAGATTAATTAATTTAATGTAAAGAAAAAAATGACATAAACAAAAATCTATTAGTAAATTAGTTTTTACATAGTGTTATATACGTTATTTTTAGATTATAAATTTTAATAGGAAAGATAAAAATCTTTCATACATCATGAAAATTTTTTTATAATTTTCAGACATCAAATAAATTAAATTATTTATGACCCAATAATGATGCAGTGTTTACCACATTAATAAATCATTTAATTAAATATGATTGTAAATATTAAAATAATATTGAAAACCTATCCAATTTTTGTTGGATTATTTATTTCGACCATGAGAAATCTTATCTTAGACTCTAAATATTTTTGGACATTTAGAAACCGAATATCATTATATAATAAATTAATATTTTCACACTTTCATAAAGAGCCTGTCCACCCCTTATAAAATTAGTCAATTTCTAACCAATCCCTCAAACATTTCAAGCTTTTTGGCTCATACAACCTCTTCAAAATTAAGCTTCCTATATCCATGTCCTCCGCATTGAATCCTTACCTTAGGTAGAAGGCATTTCAAGAATTCTTTTCCATTCAAACCAAATGAAGTTACCCCAATTAAAGGTAACGATTTCTCTTAACTTCTTTTATATTATATAACTTCTCCCACCCCTAAAATCATTTTATTTATTTCTTTTATAACAACACCTGTATCCTCAACATAATAGGATGTTTTTATGATATGGATTAGAACTTATCATACAGTCACCGCCACTTAATGGGTGAAGAACATACTATTTCTGTGGATGGAAAACTAACGCCTCATGAAACGATGATTGTTCGATTATCTCACATCGCCTCTCATAGTGGCCATTAAGATGGAACTATATTTATATATGATATAAATTATGTTTATGTTTTATTTATGCTTTTGTATTTTTTCTTTATAGCATACCATTATGGTTTCTGTTGTCTGTAAACAAGATAATTTGATTTGAGGAAGTGTGGACTATGACCCCCTCAAAGTGATGACTCGTTAATGCCATATGTGGGACATATAAAGGATAGAGTGAATTATATTATGTGATATTATAATATAATTACAATATACCTATGTATCTTTATGTATTAATTTTGTTAATGTATGAAATAAAATGAAAGTAGCGTTCATACGTGCGTACGGATTAAACGAGGCATTTCATTTATTATCTCCAAAATGTAATGTACTATTAAAAATACATATATAAACTGGATATATGTGATATATATGATATCTAAATAATGAATATCATTCTAGATATAATGGAAAATTGACAACATGGACAACTTTTAAATATAACATGTTCATTTTTTCAACCAAACGAACGTTATTAACATAAATGATTACATAATGATTATAACTTGGTAATAAGTGATATAAAAGGAATAATAAACTTGAGAAAATTTCTGAAGAAAGTAGAAATTAACATTAATTTATTATTCAGAATATTAAAGACTGATCGATTTAATTCAGACACGTGGAAAGGGACTTTGTCACAATCTCCTTTCATTGATGAATATTTAGTTTTATACATGACTTTGTTTTATACGATGTATAAACCCCATTGAATTTTCGTTTCATTCAAAGGGAACATTTTTATAATAAGCATTTTACTAAATGACATAAATTTATATTTTTTTTACCTAAGCAGTGACAACGACCTTTCCACCACCACGAGTATTATTTCATCTTTGGCTTCTTCAACAAGTCGTAATGCTTTTAAAAGGATAAATAAATACCATATACTATTTTTATGCATTTTTGTCTTGAAAATTATTTTTAGAATGGATTTATTATTTCAATACCAGGAAATGATATTTTTTCATTTCAATCTTGAAATGTGATCTTTTCATAAGGCTTATGTTATGTATTATGATCATGTTATGGTTCTTGGGAATTATTTATGTATATGGGTGGTTTCTTGATAAACATATGGTGGGTGAGCCAAATATAGCTCTCTAGCGCATTGGGTAACATGATGGAGGTAAACGTGAATGTCTCTCTTACGTGATTTAGAGAATATATTGTGATGGGTATTCAAAAGTAACTTACTATGTAGCTGTGAGAGCTACATTGTAAATATTTTATGGATGCCACAAGTTACCTTTATGATTTATGATTTCTAGGTGTTATTCATAAATCATATGTTTTCCTGAGGTATGTAAAAAAGATTTTTTTTGTATGTATTTATGAAAAAAAAATTTCTTTCTTTGTTTTATAACCCTTATTGACTTTTTTATGCTCATCCCATGTTTTGAAATGTTTTCATAAGACTAAAAGATGAATAGGGTTAAGGGTGAGATCACGGAAAAGTCATGCTATATAAAACATGGAACTACACATGACTCTTTTTTTTCACAAGTTTTTTTTTGAAAATAATGGAAACTGTGCAGAAGTGTCTACATTGTAATCTTTTGAGATGTATAGTTATGTCCTAATTCTCTAAAACTCCAATCCTGAAAGGATCATCAATGTAAATTATTCATTTAATTCAATATTATGCAATTTTTAAGGTCGCGTCCTTATAGTTGGTATCAGAGGTCGGCTTAGAGAACTCTAGGAGGTAGGTATTATTAAATAAATGCCCATGAATTAATTAATGGTAATATTTAAATGATATATCATTTACATATTACCATGATGATTCACCTAAGATATTTCTATTTTTATAAATCTTTTCTGAAGATGAAATATATCAGCTATGTTGGGAAGACATCTGGAGGAAGACAACCTTCAAAATCAGTAACTTGAGATGGTCGAAATCAGAATTGAACAGTTTGTTGCAGTGATGGAACAATTGACTCATGCAATTAATAGTGGTGGTAACCATGGATGATATCATCTAGATCAACTACAGAGGAAAACTTCAGTAGTAGAGCATTTCATGAGTCTATATCCCCCATCATTCAGAGTATCATCTGACCCGGTGCTAGCAGAAGGATGGATTAAATCATTGTAGAAATTTTTTGATGTCATGGGATGTTATGAACATCAAATGTTTAGTCTTGCTGTTTACCATTTTTAGGTGAAGCTGATCAGTGGTGGTCGATGGTGAAAAATATTAGGGATAGTGAGGAGATTGATTCTCTTGAATTGGTTGAATTCAAAGGTATGTTTCATGAGAAATATTATCATAAGGTGGTTTTTCTTAGGATGGAAAAAAAATCCTAAAATTGTTGTTGGTGGATGAATAAGTGGCTACTTATGAAGCAAAATTTAGTCGGCTTGCAAGGTATACGCCAAATTTCATATGAGATCTTGATAGTAAAATAAACTCTTTTTACTATGGATTAATTCCAAAGTAATCAAGGGATTTAGCTTCTCATCATTTCAAAAGTTGTAAAAATCTTGTTCATTGTGCAGAGAATATAGAAATGGAGTTTTCTGATGATCTAGTGTTCTTGAAAAAACAACTGAATAAGAGGTCGAGGCAACATACAAAAGGGAAGAACTCTTCAAAAAAGTCTGATGGTAAGAAAATTATGATTATAGTTTGTGAAAATTTTGGTAAAAAGCATGCTGGGGAATTTATTTTGAATAATGGTAAGTGATAGCGATGTGGTAAAATGGGACATAAGGCTAATAATTGCATTGAAAACATTCAGGGTAATGGTAAGACAAAATCTGATTTACAGTCAATAAAATGTTTATGTTTAATGAAATGGGTCATTATGAAAATGAGTGTCCAACAAAGAACTCAACTGAGGGAAAGCAGTTAGACTACAAGCAGAAAGGGGTGGTGAAATCTGTTGCAACTACTTCAGCAGATGTTGGGCCGTCAAACGATGTAGTATCAGGTACACTATTTTTTTCAGATTAGGTCAATGTGTTTTTTGATTCAGGGTCTACACACTCTTTCATTTCTAAGAAGTTTTTTAATAAATTGGGAACTCTGTCACAAGATACAAATAAAGATCATACATTAAAATACTTAGAGTAAATTATGAAACAAAAAGAAAACATAACTTTCATTTCCTTTTGTGTGGAAAAAATATACTTTTAATCCTTATTTTTTTTCCTCTAGTATAGTTTGATGTTATTTTGGGTATGGATTGGATTTCTCATTATCATGCGAATATTGACTCCAAAGGTAAAGATGTTTCTTTTCAGAATGATTTTCAGTTTGTGTACAAGAATGAACCCTTGATTTCGATAACATATCTGGAAGCTGATAAACTAGTAAAAGATGGAAATGAATTTTACCTTTCTCTTATTATTGAAAATAATGGAAGTGTTGAGATTAATGATGTTCCAGTGGTAAACGAGTAGGTATATGTTTATCATAATGAGATTCCTGATATTATACCAGATTAGGAAGTAGAATTTACTATTGACTTTGTTCCTTATGCTAAGACAATTTCAAAACCACCTTATCGAATGGCTCATATTGAACATTTAGTGTTAAAGTTGCATTAGCTGGAGTTATTAGATAATTGTTTCGTTCGACCTAGCACATCACCATGGGGTGCTCCTATCTTGTTTGTTAAAAAGAAATATGGTATAATGATACTTTGCATTGATTATATTTCATTGAATAACATCACTATTAAGAACAATTATCTATCCCCTCATATTGATGATTTGTTTGATCAGCTCCAAGGAGCTCAGTACTTTTCGAAGATTGACATGAGATCAGGGTACCATCATTTGAATATATAGGAAGCAGATATTCCGAAGACCACATGTCGTACAAGATATGGCCATTATGAATTTTTAGTTATGCCTTTTGGGTTACCCAATGCACCTTCTGTATTCATGGATCTTATGAATAGAAGTTTTCAAGAGTTCTTCGATAAGTTTATGGTTGTGTTCATCGATGATATTTTAGTTTATTCAAAAAGTAAAGATGAACCTGAAAGTTACTAAAAGGTTGTCTTTAAAACTATAAATGAAAAGAAACCTTATCAGAAATTCAGTAAGTCTGGGTTTTGGTTTCAATTAATTTCTTTTCCATGGTCACATTTTAAAAATAATGGAATAATTGTTTATCCGAATGAATCAAAAGTTGCTGAAGAATAGCTAAGACCCACAAATATTACTGAGATTCATAGTTTTATTGGTTTTTCATGTTTTTAGCAGAGGATTTTTGATAATTTTATATGGTTATCATGTCCATGGACTAAGTTAACTCGAAAAGGTGTTATGTTCATCTGGACAAAAGATTGTGATGCTTGTTTTCAGGAATTAAAAAGAAGATTTCTGAATGCTCCAGTTATGGCACTGCCATCCAGACATGGTGAGTTTGTTATAAAAAATGATGCTTCATTGAATGGACATGTTTGTGTTCTAATGTAGAATGATCGGGTAATTTCATATGTTCTACTTCAATTGAAACCAAATGAGTTAAATTACCCAACACAAGTTTTGGAATTAGATGCTGTTGTTTTTGCTATAAAAATTTTTAGGAATCATTTGTATGGATTAAAATGTGAAAAATATACTGATCAATAAAGTTTAAAGTATATATTCACTCAAAAATAATTGTACATGAGACAGTGGAGATGGTTTGAATTAATCATGAATTATGATTACACAATCCGTTACCATCTAAGAAAAGAAAATAATGTGGCTGATTCTTTGAGTAAAAAATGTAATGATTTATTGACCATGTTACATTTGGAACAAGATCCTTTGGTCTTTGATTTGATAGACTTTTCCATAAAATTCTTCAATGAAGAAAATTATTCTTCTTTTTCTTCTCCTGTCAGTGAAATAATCTCTATCAGATAGAATAAAGCAAGCATAGAGTGAAGACAATGAGTTGCAGAAAAAGGTAGAGTTGGTTCAGAAGGGTATGTTGCTTGATTTTAACAATGATAATGATTGTGTATTGAGTTTTGGGAAGAGATTATGTGTTCCTTGTGATTCACAGTTGAATAATGAGTTGTTATGGGAAGCTCATAGTTCTTCCTTTTCAGTTCATCCTGGTAGTACTAAGATGAACATAGATCTTCGGGAGTATTACTGGTGGGATGGAATGAAAAGTGATATTGCTAATTTTACTGTGAAGTGTTTGACTTTTCAATAGGTTAAAGTAGAGCGGAATTTACTGAAAGATATGCTTCAGCCGTTACGAGTGCCAGAGTGGAAATTGGAAAATATATCTATGGACATTGTTGTTGGATTACTGAAGACATCTCAAGGTAATAATACAATCTGTGTTATAGTTGATAGATTGAAAAAATTTGCTCACTTCCATCTTATTCGAGATACTTGGTATCTGGATCAACTTTCTCAGTTTTATGTTAAAGAGATAGTCAGGTTTGATGGGGTTCACCTCTTTATTGTATCTGATTATGAACCCCGGTTTAATTTATAACTTTTTTAAAGGCCTTCAGAAGTCGTTCGTTACTGAATTAAATTTTAGTATAGCTTTTCATCCTCAATCAGATTGGCAGTCAGAACGAAAAATTCAGACCATGGAGGATATGCTACGTTCTTGTTCACTGGATTACCAGGGAAATTGGGACCAATATATTTCCTTTGTTGAATTTTCTTATAATAACAGTTTTCATTCCAGTATATAGATGGTTCTATTTGAGGAATTATATGGAAAGAATTATTGATCACCAGCTTTATGGGATGAAGTTGTTGAAAGGAGGCTGATGGGATGATAATTGGTAGAAGATATGCAGAGAAAGTTCAGTTGGTTCAGTATGACATGAAAACAACTCAGAGCAGACAGAAAGGTTATTCGAATAACCATAGGAAGGATATTTCATTTGAGGTAGGTGATCATGTATTTCTCAATGTTTCTCTATGTAAAAGTGTGATGTGTTTTGTTAAGAAGGGAAATTTGAGTCTGAGGTTCATTAGACCTTATGAAATCCTAGAGAATTTTGGATCAGTTGCATAAAGAATGTCTTTACCTCCAATTTTATCCTAGTTACACAATTGTTTTCATTTTTTGATGTTGAGAAAATATATGCTAGATCTATATCATGTTTTGAGTCCAAAGGTAGTTTAGTTGGAAGAGAATATCTCTTACAAAAAACAACCAATCCAGATTCTTGACTATAGAGAGAAAGTGTTGCAGAATAAGGTAATTCACCATGAAATGGTTTTATGGAAAAACATTATGGTTGAAGAGGCAACATGGGAATCTAAAAATTCTATGAGGGATAAATACCCCCATTTATTTGATAAGTGGATAAAAATTGCTTGGACAAAATTTCCAAATGGGGGAACATTGTAACATCCCAGGTAAATAAAGAATATGTAATATTTTATATTTATTAATATTTTTAAATTAAATATAAAATTTACTTTATATGGGTTGCTATGTTCGATAGCGTACCTGATACACAACAATAGGTTGCTTTGATATCTTATGTTGCACACTAATAATATAATATTATTATTTTAAATGGTTGTTAACTCTTAGAAAATGTATTATTGGGAATGAACAAAAATAACTACAATATGATTATACATGTTTGTAAAATGTATTTACATTTATCAAATAAAATTTAGATGCTAAAAATGTGAATGAATCTAATTTTAAGCATAATTTACATTAAAAGGCCGATTTACCATCTTTTAATAGAGAACCCTATTTAAATATAGATTTGGTCACTTTAATGCATTCCATTGGAAAAATAAAATCCTTCTTTGTAATGGGGTCATCAAAATATACTTTGTGTAAATTTTTGGAAATTTTCCAATCAAGTTCATTTTTAATGAATATTGAAAAATAATGTATTTAATTCAAAACTGTGTTTCAATATAATTTATCTATATGGTTATATTATATTTGTTATTGGTTTTAAATTTTAATTATTATGTATTCCTATAATTTAATCCAATTTGGTAATTGGAATTAATTTCACTCTGAATTTGGACATAATCAAGTGCCAATCTTTTCATAGTTATTGTTTCTTAAAAACATGCTATGTGTTTTAATAACGGGGATTAATTTTAAATTAATTATTGCCACTTCAATGTTTTAATTTGGAAAATTAGAATTCATTTTTGAATTTGGAGTATCAAATATATCTTGGGTTGAGTTTTTGGTATTTTTTTGAAAAACATCAATTTCTGAGGAATAGAGAAACCACTATGTAGTAGATAAAAAAACTAACTTTTTCATTTAAATGAAATTTTACAACTACTGTGAATTGAATTTTTAAAATCTGACAAACATGGTTGTTATTATTATGTAAAATTTGGTTCAATACGAAGAAAATAATTTTTGGTGAATAGTATCTTTTGACTTTTATATAATGTGGTTAAAGGTAAATAGGTTAATTAAAGGTAAAAAGAATATTATAATAATTCAAAATTACCATAACACTTGTCCTATCCTTATTAGATGAGTAATGGCCGACCATGGGCAGCTTTGGGACTATTTTTGGACCCCATGGAGCCACTTATTAATGATAATGACATTTTAGATTAATACTTTAATGTTAAGTCAAAAATGACCTAAACCAAAATATTTTAGTAAATTAATTTTTACATAGTGTTATCTAAGTTATAATTTCGACTATAAATATTAATTGTAAATATAAAAATATTTCCTACATCATTGTATTTTTTTATAATTTTTAGAAGTCGAATAAATTTAATTATTTACGACACAATAACGATGTAGTGATTACCTCATTAATAAATGATTTAAACAAATAAGATTATAAATATTAAAAGAACATCCAAATCCAATCCAATTCTTATTGGATGATTTTATTTCAACCATGAGTCATATTATCTTTGCCTCTAATGATTTTTGGAATTTTTTAAATCTAATATCATTATATAATAAAATAATATTTTCACATTTTCTTAAAGAGCCCCTCCCCCCCTAATAAAAGGAGAATATTTCAATCCAATTCATCACACCTCCCAAGCCATTTAGCTCATCCAAACTCTTCCCAATTAAGCTCCCTACATACCTATCCTCCACCTAGGATCCTTAACTTAGGCAAAAGGCACATCAAGTATTCCTTTTGGTTCAATCCAATGAAAGTTACCCAAATTGAAGCTATTGGTTTGTCTGAACTTCTTTTATTTTATTTTACATCTCCAACCCCTAAACGATTTTTATTCATTTATTTTATAACAAAAACAGTATCCTAAACATACTAGGATGTTGTTATGGGAAGGATTCGATCTACACCTATACACACCTCCATCTAATTGGTGAAGAACATACTGTTTATGTGGATGGAAAACTAACGACTCACGAAATGATGATTGTTCAATTATCTTCTACCGCCTTTAATGGTGGAAATTAAGATGACACTATACTTATATATGATATATATTATTTTTATGCTTTATTTATGCTTCTGAATTTTTCATTTATAGCATAGCTTTATGGTATCCATTATGTGTAAACATGATAATTTCATTTGAGGAAGTGGGGACTACCGCCCCCTCAAAGTGATATGAATCGTTAATGCCATATGTGGGACACATAAAGGATAGAGTTAATTATGTTATCTGATATTATACTATAATTATAATATACCTATGTATCATAATGTTTTAATTCCATTAATTTACGAAATAGAAATGTATGTAGCGTTTATGCGTACGTAGGGCTTACCATCTCCATAAACGATGCATTTCATTTTATATCTGCAAAATTTTAGGTACAATTATAAATTCAAATATGTACTATATATATATGATATATATGATATCTAAATAATGAATATCATTCGGGATATAAAATACTATTGACCACATTGAAAACTTGTAAATATAAGGTGTTCATTTTTTCAACAAAATGAACGTTACTAACTTTAATGATTACATAATATTTATAACATGGTAATAAGTGATATTAATGAAATAATGAACATGAAAAAAGTTCTTAAGAAATTAGAAATTAACTTTATTTTATTATTTTGGAGATTAAAGTGCCGTCAAGTCACGTCGGACAAGTGGTAAGGGATGTTGTCTCAATCTTTTTTCATTGAGGCATATTTTGTTTTATACATGACTTTATTTTATACTGTGAATAAAAACCTTTTAATTTTCATTTCATTCACAGATAATCTATTTATATGAAGAGTTTTACTAAATGATAAAAAGGATTGGTTTTTACATATGCAGTGACAACAAACTTTCTGCCACCATGAGTATTTTTTCATCTTTGGGTTCTTTAAAAAAGTTGTAATGTTTTTAAAAGGAAAAATAAATACCATATACTATTATTACATAAATTGGTATTGAAAATGATTTTGAGAATGGATTTATTAATTCAATATCTTCAATTGATATTTTGTTATTGCAATGTAGAAATACTATATTTCCTTTAGTCTTATGTTATATGTTATGATCATGTTATGGTTCTTCGGTATTATTTATGTATAACGGTGGTTCCACGAAAAACCTTGGGCGGGTGAGCCCAAGATAGCTCTCCAATGCATTGGGTACCATAATAGAGATAAACGTTAATGTTTATCCTAAGAGATTTAGGTAATATACTGTTATTGGTATTCCAAAGTAACTCCCTATGTAGCTGTGATAGTTACACTGTAAATATGTTATTGATGCCACATGTTACCTTTTTTGATTTATGATTTCAAGGTGTTATTCATAAATATTATGTTTTCATGAGGTACGTAAAATAGTTGATGTTTTTTATGTATTTATGAAAATATGTTTTCATTCTTTATTTTATAACCCTTATTGAGTTGTTATTCTCATCCCATGTTTTAAAATGTTTTCACATGACATAAAGATGAATTGTATCAAGGATAAGGTCAAGGAAAAGTCATGTTTTCTAAAACATTAAAGTAGACATGACACTTTTTTTTCAAGTGTTTTTTGTTTTATGAAAAAATTGGAAAATGTGTAGCAGTGTCAACTTTGTAATCTCTTGAGATATAATAGTTATGTCGTAATTCTCAAAAACACTAAACCTGAAAGGATCTTGAATGTTAATTATTCAATTAATTCAATATTATGCAATGTTTATCTCCGAGTCCTTATATATAATGTCAAAAATAAATAATATAAATATCATAATAATGTATGTGTAATGTGACAGATGCAACGAAAATGTAAATAAATAGACTCTCCCAAACATGCCTCAAACTATATAATATTCCCTCATCCAGGCTCCATCCAAAATTCATCCATCTAACATCGGGACATTTCCATTATCAAGTCCTTCAAATAACAAAGACTAGTCACGTATCAATAGGGTATCCTGAGTAGTGCATGAGTACAACTCAGTATCCTATCACCAATGGAATGTAAAAAATCCAATAAATAACAATGTATATAGTCATATAAAGTGAAATAAATAGGAAAATATTAAATAGGTTACATTTGTTCATTTAATATTAATTTAAACACATATCACTCAGGTTTCTATGGGAACACGAACTCAAATAAAATACCTATTTGTAATTGTTAAAATTCATAGCTCATAAATTATAGTTGAGTGAGTATTTTATCATTCATAATATTTTGTATAAGGTCCATGTTACCATTCATAATACGTGAATGAATGTCCATGTTTCCATTGAACATTTAACAATACATAATTGAATGCAAATGTTACCATTCAAAATAATTAGTTGAATGTCCACAATACCATTAACCATTTAATAATTTATAATTGAATGCACATGTAATATTTTATAATACATGGAATAATATCTATGTTAACAGTTTTTTCTTAATAATTTATAATTGAATGAACATGTTACCATTCGTAATACATAGCCCAATTTCCATGTTACCGCTCACCATTTAGTAAAAAAAATCTAATGAGCATGTTACTAGTCCCAATACTTGGATAAATTTCCATGTTACCATTCACTATAAAATAACTCACATTTAATTAAATAATTAATTATCTACACAATTTTTTTAAAAAATACCTCAATTTATTAAATAGAACAATTTCATTATTTTATTCATCAAATAACTAATCACATAAATTACTCTAGTTATTTTATAAAATAACTAAACACATAAATTACACTAGAAAATTTATATTTTAACTAATAGAATTAATAAAACTATATGATTAAATAATTAACTAATATCAATAATAATATTATGTAATTTGACAAATTAATTGATAACATCAAATACATTAATTAATTTAAAAATAATTAATCCCAATAATCCTATTAGTTAATTAATCAATTTATTATGTGGAATAATTACTCTAGTTAGTTTAATAATTAACTAATCACATCAATTAATCTAGATAAATCAATAATTAACTAATCAAATCAATAATTATTGTAAGTTCATTTATTAACTAATCACATCAATAATTCTACTTACCTGATCAATTAAGTAAACACATAAATTACTCTAGTACTTTAAAAATTTAAATAATAACACACATAATATTAAAATATTCAAAAATTAATTAATCACATCCAACACATTAATTAATAAAACAATTAATTAATCACTTCCATCCTATTACTCAATTCATCAATCCACTAAACACAATAATTACATTATTTAGTTAAATAGTTAGCAAGTCGTATACATTACACAAATTAGTTTAACAATTAACTAATCATATCAATAACTCAAGTTAATTCATCAATTAACTAATCACATAAACAAATCTAGTTAATTCAAAAATTGACTAATAAAAACATTGACTCTAAATAATTAATTAATTTACTAAATAAAAAAATATTATTATTTAACATTACAGATAATTAGTCAAATCAAATACAGTAATTAGAAAAAAATACATAATCTCACAAATATAATCAAATATTTCACCAATGAATTTTTGACATCAATTCCATTTATTAATTCGATATTTTATTAATATCTCTAAAAATACCATTATTTAATTAACCAATTTAATAATATCATTACTTCCAACAATTTATTCATCAATTACTAAATCTCTTTAATCTGATTATTTATTTCAACAATTAAATAATCAAATTACATCCGAAAATGAATACTGTAATTTATTAACCCCTTGAATCTCATAAATTAAATTGACAATTAATTAATCAACCCAATCTCATTACTAATTCAACAATTATATTATCAAATAAATTCCCTTGATTAATTACTAGTTTATTAACAAAGTCAATACCATTAATTAACTCATCAATTAATTAGTCAATATACACAACTCATTATATCATATTTAATTCTAAAAATTTTAATTTTAATCAAAAATATAAATACCTTATTATTAAATATAAATTTAATTATATCGATTCATATATTTCAATATCTCAAGATTAATTATATAATTAATTTTCTCAAATAACATATCACGATATCTCATATTTAATATTACAATTAATCATATCAACTCATATATCACGAAATAACATAATTAATTTCAATATTAATTATATATTATTTAAAAACAATATATGTCATAATTAATTCATCTATTTATTATATCTAGTCATATAACTTGATATCTCCTAATTAATCTACCAGTAATTATATGAACACATATATCTTTTTAGCTAATAATTAGTTCTTCAATTAATTACATAAACAATAGGTCTATAAATATCATAATGAAGCTTCAAATTAATTATTTAAATGGTAATCCCCTAAATTTCATAATTAATTATCCAATTAACTATCATAATTGAAACAAACTTATTCTCATAATCATCTCTCCAATTATTCATGTATTTCAAAAAAATTCCAATTATTCAATTACCTATTTACTAAATCACAAATCCCTAAATAAAATTTTTAATTTGTATATTAATTATTCAATTAGATATCCCCATAATCCCATTACTAACATATAAATTCTTCATAAAAATGGAAAACTCATTTAATCCAATTATTAACTCCCCAAAAATTATCAGCTTCATCATTAAACCAATTAATCAATTGGTCACATTAAATAACATTGTTTAATAATTATAATTAGTAAAGAACAATTGAAATTATAAAAAATTCATAAAAATATCAAGATAATTTCTATGGTAATTCAATATTACTCCCCTTAACTCAATTAGTCGATGTATAATTACATATTGTAAATCCTCAAAAATTGAGTGCCACAACGATGTAGATCAATATCCAAATTTCAAAATCCTATGTTAATATTCCAGAAAATAAATATCTTTCAATATTTGATTTAGATAAATAATCATAAATTTGGATCACATCAAATAGATATATTTTAATCTAATAAAAAAATGAAATCTCTGAAATAAAGAGTACATGACCAACGAAGATCGAGGGAATAATTGGATAAGAAATCACTTACATGAAGAGCAGTTTCTATCAACATGGTCATTGATTCATGAAGAACAGAGGTTGGGAGGGCCTGATATTATTCTTGATGGCTCCAAAAATGTTAAATATTAATAAGGGATGAATGGGGACTAATTTGGGTTTAAATAACAAATTTAAGAAATTTTTTAATTAATTTTTAGACTAAATAAAATCCTACACACTGTTACCAGCACATGGGCACATGGTCTGCCCCATCACCTCCCATTATTTTTTTAAATATCTCTTAAAATCACCCCAAACTAAATCCCTATTAAATATTAATCAACAAAATGTAAAATATTACCAATATATGATCCCAATATGTCTCTATAAACGTTTTAGTAATTAAAATATCCCATCCTTGTATCATTTAATCCACGATCATCACTTGAAATCCTCTTTATTATTATAATTCAAAAGGTCAGGCCACTATGTCCTAATGTCCATTTCCCACATCCATGATTTTTCCGACAGATTTCCATATAGCCACAATAAAATCAACATACTACGTGATCATTCCCTACAACACCATATCAATACGATCTAACTCATGTATATGATTATCATCAAATAATGCATTGGTCTATAGATAAACATCAAAAAAATATTCCCAATGTGTTTCCCAACTCACTATTCCCAAAAACCATAAGAAAAAAAATCAAAAACATGAACATATCAATGAAATAAAAACCCACTTGTAAATGATGTACATCTACAACCAACATTATTCTTCTGGCCTTTATCTTAGTTATTTACTCATTCATTATATAGGTTCCTCATTGGAATTATAATGACATAATTTCCAACCCATGGTCCCACTCCATTCACCTATTACTAACATAATTATCCCCCCATATGTGCTTCATTAACTCCTCTTTTTCGAGTAACTCAACCAAAATGGTATTCATTGACCTTCATTATATCCTAAGAACCTCATATATAAACACTCAATATCGTACCTTCCACCATCCATCTCTATATATAATAATTCTTAAGTTTAACATTTAAGGGGTATCTTATCCCACCAAAACACATTAGTGTTGATACACATAAATCCAAGGAGTTCTTTTCATGTTTGGGGTGATGTTCAGTTGGTGGATATTACCATCACTAATAAATGGGTACACTAATATGTCAACAACGAATACCACCACCAATCCTTAACACTGATATAACCTCCCATTTTTTTTAAAAACATACATATGTAATGCCGTTGGATTACCTTCCTACCAACATCTCTCCACAATGATCCAAAACCAAATGGGCTCTCACACAACTATTCATTGATTTCTAAAAATAGTAAATACTAACAACCACAACCACCCATATAAAAATGTCAAAAAATTAGGGATTCTCATTTAAAACTTTTAATAAAATCAAGTAGAGGGATTTATAATAAAAGATATAAAGTCTTTCCACATTTAATTATCACATAGTGAAAATAAAATAACTATATCTAAACATAACAATCTTACACCTAGGACCTAGTTGAAAAGGGTACGCACATTCTCATTAATTAGGTTTCTCATTTAGATATAAATTAATTATCATCATCCATCATTTTACAATCATTCTCAATTTAATTTTATCCACCTATTTCATTTAAGAATTTATGAGAAGGGATAGATAGTTCATGTTCAACAACATACACAAAACCCATTTCCCCATGTGTCCCCATAATGATGCATGAACCAAAATAAACATGGGTTTTTAGAATGAATCATGTAGACTCTATTCCATTTCCATTAATGTCCATGAATCTTTCTCAACACATCTAAAAAGTAATAATCACATAGAAAACAATTGTGTCTCCCAATGTATTATAACATTCATCATTAATAATGAATAATGATAGATATAATCCCACACAAGGAACTTGGGTTCTCCCCTTACATGGTTTAGAAACTCCCATGCATGAGTTCATTACCATGAACCATCTATTCACAGTACCATTTATGCATTTCTCAATTATTAATCCATTACAATAAGAATACAAAACTATCCTCTAATACTACATTGTAATGTCGCAGCCCGGGTACCTCACAAATTTTCCTCGAACCGGTTGGTCACATATCCTGAAGAATGCCTCCCTGCATGCCAATGGCTTCCAACAAGCACTGAGGGTCTAATAATTATTAATTGGGAGACTATACCCCTTTTTCATTTTATAATAGTAATACACCAACAGAGGAATATATTCAATATAAAAAACCTATGGCAAATAACTATACCAATACCACATAACTAAAAAATCATTTAGTACAATTTCAAAAATAAATAACAAATATCTTAGGCTAATTTATGTCAAAACTGTCAAATGAAACTCAAATGTTAAGAGAGAAAAAATCTTTGGTGGGTCCCAAACCATGTACAGTTCCCTAATCCACGATCCATCATGAACTCATCAATATATCATTCGGAATTTTCCCTTATCTAGTCAGACAAACAATAATTTTTATTCAGGTACCGATAAGGCATCTCTAGTATGGAGTGAGTACAACTTAGTAGGCACCCACCAAAGGCATATAAAACAAATAAAGACTAAAAAAATGTGTGAAATTGAATACTGAATATAAATCATCCAATAAATTTAATAGTTTGCATTTATTAATTTTCTCCATATTTAACTGTATATCACTCTGGTTCTCGAGGGAATTCAAACACAAATTATAAACATTAAATTCATTCTTACCATTATTAATTGAATGAACTTGTTAACATTCCTAATATTTGTTAAAATATTCATGTAACTATACACCATTAAATGCCACATAATTAAATGAACAAGTTAACATTCATAATACGTGGCCAAATGTCTGTGTTAACATTCACTATTTAACAATACAAAAATGAATGATCATGTTACCATTCATAATACATGGATGTATTTCCATGTTAAAATTCTTCACTCAATAAATCATAATTCAATGATCATGTTACCATTCATAATACTAGTCTCATTATACATGTTAACATTAATAGTTAACATTATATAATTGAATGAGAATGTTATCATTCATAATACTTGGCAAAACTTCCATGACATTGTACACCTTTTAATAATACTTTGTTGAATGATAATATTTCCATTCATAATACATGGCCAAATGTACATGTAAAAATCTACCATTTATCAATTCTCAATTTATTAAAAAATTAATAATACACCGAATTATTTTTATTAATTCCAAAATTATTTAAAAATCAAATCTATTAGTTAATTCAATAGTTAACTTATCACATCAATTATTCTAGTTAATTATTTACATAACTAATCACATAAATTACTCTAGTTGTTTAATAAAATAACTGATCACAAAGATATATCTACATAATTGAACATTAACTAATCTCATCAATAATGTTCATTAATTGTCTAATTAATTAATCAAATAAAATACAATAATTAATTCAGATATTAATTAAATTTATTAATCCTACAAGTCAATTCATCATGTAACTAAACACAACAATTACTGTAATAAATTATACATTTAACTAATAACATTAATTAATATAGTTAATAAATTAATTAAATTATCATGTCAATATATATAGCTAATAAATTAATTAACTAACCACATCAATAATTCTAGTCAATTATAAAATTAAATAATTTCCTTATTTACTCTATATAAATCATTATTTATCATATATAATCAATAATATTAATTAATTTGACAATTAATAAATCACATCAAATACATTATTAAAATAAAAAATTAATTAATCACTTCAACCCTATTTTCCAATTAATTAGATCAGTAAACCCAAAAATTAATCTAGTTAATTTAACAATATACTAGTTACATAAATTACTCTAGTGCATTAAAAAAATAATAAATCACATAAATAACTCTAGTTACTTCATCATTTACCTAATCACCTCAAAAAGTCTAGTTAAATAAAAAATTAAATAATAATATAAATAAATCTAGTTAATAAAAATCATCTAATAATATTAATAATATTAATTAATTTTATAGATAATTAATCACATCAAATAAATCAATTAATTCAATAGTTTATTAATCCCACCAATCAATTCAATGAATCCACCAATTAATTCTTTACGTCAATCAGATTAATTAATTCCATTATTAATTATTCTTTACCATAAATGTCATTATTTAATTGAACCAATAATTAATTTAATTAATACCTTAATTAATTCATCAATTATTTACTCTCATCAATTGCATTATTTAACTCAACAATTAAATAATCACATTACTTCCCTTAATTTATCCTCCAATTAATTAAACCCATTAATCTCATTAATTAGTTCAACAACTAATTATTCATATCAATATCATTAAAATTTTAATAATTATTTATCCAATAATTATACTTAATGAATTCTCTAATTAATTAATCAAGACAATTCCATAAATTATATCATAAATTAATTAGTAAATATCCAAAACTCAATATACGATATGTAATTCAGCTATTGATTATCCATATGAAAAATATTAATATATTTTAATTAAATAAACATATAACTATATCAATTATCTTATCACAATATCTCATAAAAAAATTTAATATTAATTATTTAATGTCATGTATCATGATATATCATAATTAATTTTATGAATAATTATCTCAAATCAGATATCCTAATATCTCATAATTAATTGTAAAATTAATTACCTCAAATCATATATATTTTTATTTATAAACAAATTCATCAAATAATTTTTCCAACTCGTATATCTAAATATTTCCTAATTAATGTACAATTAATTATCTCAACTTATATATATCATGAAATATCATTATTAATTTTGAGAATAATTATCTAATTCACAAATCCCAATTTCTCAAAATGAATATTTAAACTAATTATCTAAATGGTCAGCCCCAAAACCACATAAATAATTCTCAAATTATCTATCTAAATGAGAAGACCCATAGTATCCTAATTAACTCCACAATTAGTCACGTTGTTCAACAACTTATCCAATAAATAAATTCCGCATTATATAAATCATAAATGATAAAATGTTATAAATAATTATTCTTCAAATTACCAAATTATAAAGTCCCATAAAAAATTTATTTAGTCCCAAATTAATCATAAAAATGGATACCCTCTTTAATCCCATGATTAACTCTTTAATTAAACATCAATGTCAACAATAGTACAATTAATCAGTTGTCCACATTAAATAATATAATTTAATAATTCAAATTTCTAATGAACATTAGAAATTACAAAAAATGAATACATATATCAGGATCATGACTATTTGAATTTAATATTAGATACACTACACAAATTTTTTGAATAATAATTTCCCAACAGGGAACCTATAGAATTGAGCCGCACAAAGATGTACATCTAGATCTTAATCTCAAAACCCTAAATCATGATTCAAGATAATATAAATCTTAATAGTTTAGATATATATCTAAAATAATTGATATATATAATAAAATAGATATAATTATCTACAAATATAGTAAATTTATTCATTGTAATAAATATGAAATGATAGAGAAAAAACAAGGGGAGACTTGGAGAATAAATCACTTACTTGGAGAAAGGATGCTTTCAATTCGGGCATCTGTTCGAAGAGAACAGTGGGAGGGAGGGATTTAAATTTTTCAAGTGATCTCCTGAATTTATAAATATGACATACATATAAATTGGGGCCTATTTGGTGTTAATTAGGGGGATCTATAAATTATAGATTTATTTTTTAGATTTAATCAATTCTCATGCATTGTCACCTACACATGGGTGAATGGTCCATCCCATCTTCATGATTTTTTCCAAAGATCAGTAAAGAACTTCTCAAAATAAATATGAATTGAAATAAACTCAATAAAATGTAAAATGGTACCTATATAAGTGACACTACGTATCTAGAAATGTCTTTTTCTTACACTAAACACAAAAAATTCTAATGTGTTGGTTCATGTAATGAAAATGTTATGTAATGAAAATATGGGCAGAAATTGTAATTTGAATAAAATAAAAATAATAATTATAAAATCATTAAACATATAATTATAGTGTTATTAATATAATATATTTTAGATTTTATATATTAAATTAATAGCTGTTAACAAAAAATGATTCAATTTTAGTAATTGGGATTTACCTTAGAAGAATACAAAGAAATGGATATAATATGAAAATTTAAAATAACTATAGGATCATGGGAATAGAATAAGATTAAATAAAATGGAATTTGGGTAGAGTTTAAATAGGAAAACAATTTCATTGAGTGGTCATCAAGGGGTGTTAATAGGTCCCTTATAAAAATAGTGACTATAACATTTTTGAAATTATTTATTATTAATATAAAGAGAGAACTTGTTCCACATGTTATTAGGACTCATAAATGGATATAATGAAGTTAGGGATTATATAATTGTGATCAGTACTAAAAAAAAATCAATTAATTTTATTTTTATACATGTTAAAAGTAGTTTTCTCTTTGAATGTTCAATTTAAAAATATATTCTTTTACTATGGTAAATAATTTTTTCCAATGTAATTATATATTTGTAGAAAAAAATCATAACTATAAAATATTTTTCAATTCAAAATTTAAAAAATAAAACTTTTTCCTAAGTATTATTTTTATCTATTTTAAAAACTAATTTTAACATTACCACATTTAAGAGGTGAAATCACATTAAAAGAAAAAACTGAATTTTTATATTTTAAAATTAAATATAAGGTAAAATTATAAATCCATTTAATTTAAATGATAAAAATTGTATTATCAAAATAAAATTTAAATTTACATATCATTCAATGAACTTCATATCTTAATTTAGATAAAATAATATTTCTTTAAAAATATAAGATACAATTGTTCATTCTATGGGAAATATATACAATTTTGTAAAACTAGTATTTATAAATTCATAAATGTATTGTAAAATTAATATTTTTACCCCATACAAAACAATTGATCAAAAAAATGGTTTGTATGTTTTTATGTTATACTTATGTCTTCATATTGTAATAAATATAAATTTTTTTTAAAAAAAACTATATTTTCACTATTAACAAGAATATGATTTTTTTGAGAATAATATAAATAATTTAGATTACTCTAATATTCATATTTTAAATTATAAAATTATGTTACATTTTTAGAATTAAAATTAAAAAAAATTGATATTTATATTTTTAAAAATTTATAAATGAATGCTACTTGTTCTAACATTTTATTTTATTTGACCATTATGGGTTCTTAAACATACTATGTATCAACATATAATTTATTGAATGTTAATATATTAGTTAAAATATTTTAATACGATATATTATCATAATAATTATTTACCAATGGTCAAAAATAAATTATTATCAAATTAAATAGTAATATGAGAAATAATTATTTAACAAGGTCAAGTATTTATCCACTAAAAATAATGAGATTTAATTTCTCAAAAGTGTATTATTACAATTTTTTCTTCATTTATAATTTCATTATAATTATTATATAACATAACGTTACACATTTTGGATTACTATTTTCTCTTGAGAATGATGTCGAATATTAGGTTAATTTTTTTAAAAAAATTTCTAAAATATAAAGGCATTATAAATAACCTATGGAATATTAAAATAGTCATAAAATTGACTGGGATATATTAGTTGGGGAAGATGAATTTTTATTTCAAGTGATTTAGGGATATTATACTCAACTCATCACAGGCTATGAATACATATTATGGTCCAAAAATTTATTTCAAATTTGTGGTTGTAGATAAAATCTAAGATAAAATTGAGAAAAAGATATCATAATTAATTGTTTTGTCTTATTATACCATATTATGTTGAATAAGAATTAAATATTCAACATTAGGATTATGATACGTGTGAAAAATTAAAACAAATTGAATGGTATCACTCTTGGTAGTTTCATAGAATCTAGATAGAAAAAAATTCATGGGAACAACGAGGGAGTTTTAAAAGTAGTTAAATGAAAAATAAGAAGTTGAGTGAAACATATTAAGGATAGCATGGAATGAAATTCCAGGGTTGTGTTATTTTACATTGAGAGAAAAATTCATTATTATTTTTCAATGAACTATAATAATAATTCTTTTAATTTATATATAAATTCTAAAAATTATTTTTCAAATGGATTTCAAGTCTCTCTTCTATAATGGTCAGCTATAAGTTTTAATTTAAACTGATAAGTCATGTAGGCTCTTTATTTAATAAAATATGCTATGATTATTTTTGTAAATAAGGGTTTATATGGTGTAATTAATTATCCATGATATTTGTATTCTATGATGGATTATTGTTTGAAGAGGTCGAATTTCCAAAATGAAAGAGAGGAAAAATTATCTATATTAAAGATGATAAAGTGATATCTTTTATTGTTATTATTCTTGTATATGACATCATATTTTCCACAAATGAAGATATAATGTTGGAAACTTTTTCATTCAGAATGAAAATATTATTTGACATGACCAAGATGGTTAAAATGACAGACCTTCTGAGTAAAAAATTTGCTCAAATTGATATTTACATTTTTCTTTTACTCATAGATGAATGATAAGGAACAATTAAATTATTTGGAATGAAAAAATCATATATAATTTTTTCAACCATTTTTGTGGGAACATATTTATACATTGATGACATTGGAAATAAAAGAGATTAGAAATTATTTAGAAAATATCTTGGAATTAATATACATATCCTAGCATAAAAGATATATTTTGTATATATTATTTCATATTTTGATAGGTATGAATATATGCTAATAGATTCCTATTTTTTGTTAAGAAAAAGAATCCACAAATATATTGAGTGTATAATAGATTTTAGGTAAAAATATGAAAACATAAGACTATTAAATCTATTTAGTTTTATTTATGTAGATAGGATTGGATGTACTGATTACAGAATATCGTTATCATCATCATTTTCCTTTTTCGGTGTAATTTCTATGTCATTGAAAACAAATATGAATTGTTCTATGAAATTGAAAAATAGTTTTAATGAATCATTGGATAAAACTCATTCTAGGTCTATAGTAATGTGTATGAATACAATTTTAGTATTTTTAATCATTTAAATGATGTAAAAAGTTATTGAGGGATTTAATATTAATACTTTTATCAATTTCTAATATAATCATCTTCAACATTAATCAAATAATAACATTTATATTAAATATCACTTATTAAAGTACATTGGGGAAATATATGAATTTTAGGTGGACTATAAGTCTATAAAAGGATTTACAATGTGTTTTTTCACTAAGCCTCTATCTCATGAAGCTTATGATAATCCTCGGTTTTTGTTTGGATATGAGGCTAATACATCTCAAGGATATGGTTTGGTGTAAATGTCACCTCTCCATTTTAAGCATATATTATATTTAATATTCCGGAAAAGTGAAATCATAAATCTCTATAAATAATCCATTTATATATTCTTTATTGATTCTTGGGTGCATAAACTTAGTGGGAGTTTTAGAAAGGATAAATTTATGTTTTCATCATTTTCATGTGTGTGAACTATTTTATAAATTTATATATGTTCATGAAATATTTTTATTAAGATATGATTTTATTTGAGATCTATGGTGATGAATAATTATTTTTTATAAAATGTGATATATATTTTTGAGTGTTATAACATCATTTAAAAAAACTAATATTTTTAGTTTTTAATAAAAAATAAATATATGTAATTATTTATTTATAGAAATCTTGGTATTTTCATTTAAAATTTTTTATTCCAAATATGTGTTTTCCAAAAATGGATTACAATTATTGATTTGTGATCCATTGATAAGAATTTCTATTTTAGTATTGATTTATGTTCCTTGTATGAACAAAGAAATAATTCAAGGGACATTGTTGCGACAAGGATGTTTTGATGTTATTTTGGATGATTTTATTAAAAAATATGTTAGGGTGTCTATGATTCATTATGTCGTGCATTCTGTTCAACATAGATATTTTATGTATAATCATATTTTATCTGAGTTCAAAATTATATATGAATAATTTATTTTGATTTTAGGATTGTCTGTAGTGATGATACTTCCTAAAATGGGATAATTATGTGTGATATTTAATGATGGAGACTAAAAATACATGGTTTATTAAGTGACTATGAATTTTGTTTCAAAATGAAGGATTGTGCCAAAAAATATATATAATGATATGAAGTATATTGGGAAATTATGTTTTGTTACCAATCCAATTTAAATGACTCCATACCATAAAATGATCACTGTGACAAAAATTTGTTTGTGAATATTTTCCATGCAACTAGATAATTACAGACACCCATATCCTAAAGTATTAAAAACACCACAAATAATATTTAAATGAGGTAATAATTTCATGTGAGGTGAAGCATACCATAGATAAGTGGAGTAAGACATTTTTTGTTTCACAAATTTTTTTATGGATTATACAATTTTATGGATATACAATGTCACATTCAACTTTGAGTATGGTGGATCACACTGAATAAGTGGATTACCTTCATGTTTGCTCAAAAACATAGAAATTTGTGTGTCTGAATTTTTAAACACATCCAAAAAAATAATAATACATTATTCCACAATGTATTATCTATACAATATCAATACAGTAGAATTTTTTATATTTAATAAAACATATTTTCATCATCCCACTACAATGTGTTCAAGAAATTTAAAATTATTTTTATTGCACTACTTGGTAATGCCTCAAAGGAAAAGGAAGAAATGTGAATTTGGAAGACCATGTTGTTTTATAAGACGCTGTGAAATTTCATTTTCTAAAGGGTGTGGTAATAATTTCATTCTATAAATATGTCAAATTGAATTATTAAAATGGAGATTAAATTGAAGAATATGTCATGGTTTTGATTAATGAAGATGTTTTGAATATGAGTTTCAAAATCAAATATGAATTTAGATAAAATATTAATACTATGAATATCTATCTGTAGTAATTCAAAATAATAATGAAAAATATGATAGATAATAATAAGGGAAAACCGGAGATTGAAATTTTGAAATTGGACATGATATATTGGTTATAAAATGTTGAAGATGGTGTTAGAAAAAGTAAATATATATGGTATTGTGCATGCATTTTTGATATAATGTAAAGAATAATATTTTTCATGTTCATGTTTGATAGACATATTATTCATTTTTTATTCTGTTCATGTAGAGAATAATTAAAATAACTCCGAAAATACATGACTTAATGGATTTTTTATTATTATATACCCATTAGTTTTCTACAATATTTATGTTTTCAATGTGAAGGATTCACTTCTTTTTGGGATTCACTAAATCATTGTAGTGATACATGAAACCTTGATATTCATTGTAATACAATTTTTATTTGTAATCATATGCTGATTCATCTAGGTAGTGTGATATTGGAGGAATTAACGTCACACTATATACTAGACTTGTGACACTTAGCTGTGAACCTTATAAATATTCAATGTTCAATCACAATAGTGTTTATATGGATGGGATGAAAAATAATACCACTAAAATATAACATATAGTTATCATTGTCTTCATATGAATATATAACTAATATAGATAATTGATTCACTTCCCACTTTGTGATTTCCCATTGTTAAAGTAGGTGGATTCTCAAATAGCCTACCTTGGTTATGTGTTGGTGGTAATATACCGATGATGGATTTTTTCATGGGATGTGACTACAATGACTAGTAGAAATATCAACTAACAAGACATGTGAGGATAGAAAATATATTTTAAATCATGGGAATTATAAATTATTTAACACCCAAACATATTTAATTTGTAATAATAATATTGTTTTTATTATTTTTGTTTTTTAACAATGCTCCATCCAAAATAAAATAATTTCATAATAAAAATAATGACCTATTTTATTTAATAATAATGATGAAAACCGTAAATTGGCATAAGGCCAAAAGAACCACAATAACCTAAAATACATACAAAGAGACCTATCAGAATCCCCAGGAGTCCCCCAAACACTACACATAAAACAAGAATATAGTTAAAGTATTTAGGGTCTGTCCGGATGAAAAACATTATCGAAATAATAATGACCATCGTACTTAGAATCAAAGGTTTATAGAGAAAAAACATTACTGAGTTTTTTTTAATGTTTAGAATACACTAAATACCTATTTATAAGTCCTTTGTGACTGTTAATAGCCATTTAAGACGTTAAGTGTCAGTTGTTTTTGGTAATAGTCACAAAAATTTTCAATTGTTAAGTATTTTTATGTATTTTTATTATTTAGATTATATTATCTAATTTGAATATTTTGTGTATATTTAGTATGACAGTATTTCAAATGTTCTATATGTTTAGGTATATTAATAATTGTGAATGTCTTAAAATGATTTTAAGTTGTATCTTAGAACATGTCTTTAATTATACTTATCATTATATTTTGAAATCATAATGTTTTAATGTTTAATATTAATTTGAAATCATGAATTTTGTGTTTTAATGCAAATAAAATAAAAATTACAAATGTTTAATTTAATAAATTTGAAGATAAATAAAAATATTTCATTTAAAATAAAAGTACATATTTGAGTTTGAAATCATGTTTTAAAATACTCTTAATAATTAAAATTTATACTTTTATTTAATTAATGAAATGGTATATTTTATATGTTTAATTCTATACTATAATGTTTTCAAGTCATGTTTTTAGGAAATAAAATTATTGCCATTTTTTAATGGAAACAAATATCGATTACTTTAATTTTTTTATTTCATTGGATTAAAATGATGTTATATGGTTTATTTTTTTTTTCAGGTTCTTCTAATCAATGGTTTTTAGAAAATGTGTGTTACCCTTAGGATAGCCTTCTAGCCAACTGAGGGAAGAAGATCACACCATCCCCGTATGGAGTGGGCTGTGGAGCCCTGGATCCTTATCCACCACATGCCATCCATAATGGACTGTACACCCATATGGACACATGGAGAAACCTAGGCGGCAACACTGTACAGGGAGGCATTATGATATAGGGTGGGGACAAGGTGAACCTGTAGGGGAGTACTTGTATGGGGTCATACCATGGAGGGTGATAGGGAGTTAATTGTTGATTAATGAATCACCGAGCGTTATATAGTGTCATAAAAAACCCATCTATTTTGATGTGGGACATGATTTTTTAAAGGGATATCTAGAATCAACAATTCAATCTCACTGCGCCAGATCTGGACCATATGATCTGGACCCATTTTTTAATACTAACACTACGACCCTTTCCTCTATGTTTTCTTCAACTATCTAATCATGAATCAATTCAACTCAGTCACTGTTCTATTTTATTAATTATAGTATCACAATGATCGTCTATCCAATTTCATGGTATATCTATACCGTTCATCAAATTTTTAACTGCAAAATCATCAACCTCCATCTAATTGACCTTGATCTATCCCAGCCAACCAATCATTTGGCCCTTTAAAAATTCCTCTTTTTTCTTCCTCGTGCCGAACTAGCAGCCACCACTATCATTCCAACAGGTTTTCCTCCTCCCAAGAAGTCATTTTTCTCTCTTTTTACCCGGTTGTCCACATTCTTCCATCCACAATGTCTTCAAGGGAATGTTATTTTTAAAATGAACCCAATCATTTCTCATGAATGTTTCCACAGTATATATATATATATATATATACATGTCTGATATTAATGACTGGTTAAATTAGGTTTTACCATGATTAGGATGTTTTTTCATACATGAAAAAGTCGAATCTGAGGAATTTTTAATATTTTAGGTCAAACCCATGTTGTATAAAATATATATTTATTTATTTTTTATAAACCCACTTTAACACATCATCCCTACGAGTTCTCTCTTCTCAAATTCCTATCCAAGTCTCTACCCAAGTTAATCTTCTCATAGAAGGAACGTAATGGGTTATTTTTTCCACAAATTCATTCTGCAAAACCTTAAATATAATTATATAAATATATATTTGTGTGTGTGAGTGTGTGCAGCTTAATATAAATTTTGATCGAAATCTATTTTATATTTTTCAATTGGAATTTATTCGCTGCTGAATTAAAGCTTTGATGAACATAATGCCTGTAAAGTATTATTTTTGTTTTTTCCATATGAAAACACATTTTTTACTAATTATGTTTATATGGGTATGTATATACACATATATATATACACCTATTTATATACAAAATCTTATCTATTTTATGGTTTTCAAATGATGAACATTCATTCTTAAATAATGTTCTTAATGCTTATTAATCATACAAGGGTGTCATTTTTTAGTCTAGTGAATAATTTACCCTTATATATATATATACACATTGATCCTAATCCAATATAGGTTTTCCTATGGTTGGGGAAAAAAATATTTAACAAATTTTTTGTGGCATTAAAGCCTTTTAAGGATGGAGATGAATTTTTTTCATATATGCAATCCCATATATACATTTTTTGTTTATACGGTCCATGATACATACCAAATCCTAAATTATTTTTGGTTTTCTAAATATTGATAAATAGTATTTATTTGATGCTTATAATGCCTATAATATAGGTGGAGGTTTTCTACGTAATGATTTTTTGTGTTTTCTAGACTCATACATTTAATGGTGAAAATGTGTGTTTTTGAATAAACAGCATACTCAACCTATTTTAATAGTGGGCTATCATTTTTAAATGAGGGTTTTCATTAAAAAAATAATTATTAAGGGATTATTTTGAATATGAAAAACACACAAACATATTGATATATATATATATATATTTATGTATGTATGTATGTCAATCTCGTTTTTAAATGTTTTTAAACGGTATTGGATTTGTTATTATGGTTTACAAATTTTTTTCATGTTTAATAATAAATTTATTTATACTCTATTTTTATATTTTTTAAAATCATAAATAAATCCATTAATTTGATTGTCTTATTTACATGGCCTAAATTTATTAGTAAATTGTTGTATAAAAAAGGCCCACTTTTATGAGAAAATGGTTTTATTGAATGAGTTACAATATTATTTTATAATTCATTATTATATATGCACTAGTTATTATCACATGTGTAAAAGCAGGTCATTTTAGTCCAAACATGTAACATTAAATTTGATGCATCTAAAACTGAAAAACAAATCCATTTTTATATTTGGTGCCTAATTACCTTCATTTATGAATTTGTATTCCAGAATGTAGTTTATCTCCCTTGATAACTCCTGGATTAAGAATGTATGTATTCATTAGGGTATAGAAAATTTTAAAATAAGTCCATAGTAGACATATGAAGAATTTACTAGACTTACATGATGTGATGACTGCACCAAAAATTATATAGCACAATATGAATGATTGATGGTGACATATGCGCCCGAAATTATATTATGCAATATGAATGGTTGAATGTGATGAGCGGGTCTGAAATTAAACAATGCTCAAAAAAATTGGGTAATGAAATGCCTTGTATAATGAATTATGTTTGGTTTTTACATGTATAGTCTTAGCATGAGGCCTTGATAAAATGATTATACATGGTCTTGGCATAAGGACTTGACAGAGTCTAGCATTATACATTCCGTTATTATGTACTGGTATATGACCAATTGAGATATTATTCAACTAGTATAATATGCCTTTTTTATGAATCTTTTACTTATGGTAACTATTTGTACCGCCTATGGAATAATGATGTATATAGGTGGCATGTTTTTAAAATGATATTCTAGCATTTATTATCTAAATTTTGACACAGAAGTTGATACTAGATCAGAAATATAATCAATTTCATTTTAACTGTTAAGTGAATAATGATATTTTTACGTATGAAATTCGAAGAAGGTGCCATCTTATCTTCTAATCCGTACATGAAACCTTTCATATCACCTTTAAATTAGTTTTTATAAATTTCAAGATTAAGAAACATTCCATATATTTTTATTACATGTATGTGTACTATGATATAAGTTTTACCTATAGGGTTTCATTACATACATATAATTCCTATATAAGAGTTTTCTAAATATTTTTTACATATCTTGTAAAAAAATTTGATGGAATGATTCATGAAGTATTGTTTTCCATATAATAAAATGTTCTATAATTCATTCAAATATTGTTTGTTTTATAAATTACGTTAGTTAATTAGTTCTTGGAACCCCTTACTGAGGATTTTAATTTCTCACCCAACCTTTTCATTATATTTTTTAAGGGTTAGAAGACTTTTCCATATTTGATTACTTTTATGTGATTTCAATAATATGATGTTTATCTTTGTCATGTTTTTGATGAAATGTATCATATTTATAATGTTTTCTATGACATAAACCAAAAATATTAAATGTGATTGAATGAGATGTGGAAAATTATATCTGCATGTTTTATATGAAAAAAGTTACAGACATTATTTTAGGCACTAACTCTAGGATTCTAGGGTTGGGGTCACAACAAATGTGTTGGGTAGAATTTTATTATTAGAGTGTATTCCATCTCATAAATATGATTCTATAGGAAATATAAGTAGTTGTACATCTTTTATAAAGTGGTTCTCATGATAATCTATTTACTGGAGGATAATATAGTGAGATGTCATCATATATAACTCAAATTTGAGAAATAGTAACCTAAGAATAGCCTTATTATGGTAATATTTTTAATTTGTTTAGGGAAATTAGACTAATGTAGAATGAAACACAATTCAAGATGTGGATATTGAAAATCCCAATGATTGTGAACTTATGGATTTTGTTATAATTGACTTCTAATAAAATGATTTGAGGATGAATAATTTCACATGTTATTCAAATATTATAGCTTCATGGAAGGATAAATAAGCTATATTATGATATAAAATTGGTTCATTGAGAACAAATAGGGTTATAAACCAATTTAAGGCATTGCGGTCTTTTGAAGGATGATATAACTCTTTAGTTCCCCAACTACATAGAGCATGTTCATGGGATTCCAATTAGGCTCTAGTGAATATCAGGGATGAGATGTGAAAATTAATGACATGACTCATGTAAAGGTGTAAGATTTTTTTAAATTACTAATTGATAATGGAGTTATCCTTTTGACACTTCTACCTGTTTGAAACAGAGTGTAATCATCAATGGGATTTCTCAACAATTAATATCTATAGTGAATTATAGAATAGGTTCTGATATGTGAAAGAGGTATGATGTTATTTGTATTATTATTTAATTACCTTATGTTTGAATTTCACATAGATTAGATAAGTTAGTATGAATATATGGGAATTGATGAATTAGCATTGAATACCATAGATGTCATGGAATGAATAGATGAATTAGGTTGGACTCAAATGATTTATGTGACTCGGTATGATTACCAATGAAATGTCAAGAGTTTATGAAATATGATGAATTAAGATGTGATGAAAATGTATAATTGATAGAATAATGATATGTAGTCCTAAAATTGTATAAACATTAGGGTTAACTTGTATAAATGTATTTCACTCCCCATTGAGCATGTCTTTTTGGAATTTTGTATTATGATAACTTATCATCGATATAAATGGATAATAGTTGTGGGGAAATATATGATTAATATTGGAAAAATTATACTGGACAGTAGGAATGATTTACTTAGTTAAAATGGTCATGGATCATAAATTATAAATTTCATATAAATGTACAATTTTGATAGGTTTTTATAATTTACCATATATATAGGAAAACAAGTTTATAGAGTAAATAATGGATGGATTGATGAATTTGATCATGTATTGTTTGTGATTTTGATAAAATTTATGGGAATCATGTAGGGTAAAACATAGTTGGTATTGAATGAGGATACTATATTCAAATTCCATTGATATTTTCCCCATTTTTTGACAAATATATGTCTATTCTGAATTATGTTGATTAGGTGTGGTTTGTATGCATGATAACCATCGAATGAGGGGTTAGTGATATTAGGGTTCCCGAATATTATGATGAACATATGATGGAAATATATATAATGATATAGGATTCAATATTTTCATATATAATATTATTGTATATGACCAATTAATATATTCGTTAAATATCTTCTATGAAGTTAGGGTTATTGATGCTCATGAATATTATGATTACCTATAGATAGAAAGACTCATCATGATACATAATGAGTATCGAGAGGAATTTTATGAATTTAAAATTAATATGATAAAAATATGGTCTTTTCAATTGTGTGTTTGATTTAATATTTTATATGAAAATTATATTAACTAAGTAATATGATTTAAGTGAATAGATAAAAATTAAAATTCATTGAGATCGAGATAATTATTATGAAACATTGGGTTTAATATTTACCATGGTATATAGGTTTGTGATTCTGCATTAATAGTAAGTGTTTAAAAAATCCAAATAATTTTTATCATAAATAAAAAATGCAAAAATAATGTTATTTTAATATCACATTACAAGAATAACAAGAATGTATGACAAACTAGTGTATGAGATGACTGGGAAATTAATTATCTTTACTCGTATGAGTGCTATAGTGGTATGTTTTAAAAATTCAATTACCATGTACAAGAGTGACCAATGGATTATGATGAATTGTTGGTTTGTTTTAGATATATGGGGATTATTCCTACGAATATGAAAAAAAGTCATGAGGAATTCATATTGACCAATATTATTCGCTATTATGGGAACTAGTTGGATATCATATTTTTTACATTAGATTTAATTTATATTTTATTTCATAATTCAAATTTATTTTATAGTGAGTAATATTCAGATAATGATTGATTTTGAATGTATTTAGATATTTTAGATGATATTTAGTATATTTGGTAATGGAAAGGGGGGTTTTATTACTACACTGAGTGGAATGTACCAAAAAGTACTTTCTAGTGGTATACATGGTACTCAATGTGTTGTTTTTCTTTAATGTAATGTGTCAGTATGAATTGGGAATATAATTGGGGAGTAACCAGTACTCGTTGGGGTGTGTAATATGTGGTTCCTTCTATGATGGACACTATGTACCTGATTATATTATACAAGACACTTATTAAAAATAGTAAATTAATTCTATGTTGTTTATTACATAGTTAGGTGTATTTTATAAATTTATCCACATGAGGTTCATGTTTTCTTCTCGAGCCACGAGTATGGAGTGAATCTTCATTTCTCTGTCACAAAACATTATTATTCATCGTTGACATGAGATAATCCCAATGGAATACTATATTATATAAATTTTATTTAATTACCCATACTGTTTAAATAACCATTTCCATATTTCTCATTTAATTTATGTATGGTGTATTATGAATTCGACTGAAAATTCCGACAAATCATAGCAGAGTTTCATCATTATTTTTGGTCATTTATGTATATAAAAATTATGTGGGTTTAGAGTGATATATACATATATATATGTTTCATTTTACTAAATTTAGATTACATTGTTAGTAATTTTTTATATTTTTATAGTGATTTTGATTGGAGATTTATAATAGCATATGTAAATTTTTGTGGGTTGTAGATCAAGTTTCATTTTAGGGGTTTTTTAAAAAAACATGAAAACATGGTTTTTCTGAGTGTTCACTTTTTATTGTTTTCTAGATCTGTCTTTACATGTTATTAATTGTTAAAAAGTGATTATAAATAATATTTTATTGATTATATGTCCATCATGTTGTGTTAGGGGATTATTTATTTTGAAGAGGACATGTGAAATATTAGATATGGTGGCCATGAATTTTTAAAATGAAGTAGTCATCGTAAATTAATGGTGTCAAATATGTTAGTGTTATGTGGTACCTATGATTTTACATTATATTTTATACAGCAGCTTCATAAATTTATAATTTTATTAGTATAAGTGTTATAGTTGTGTTATGGTTGAGATGTAGTTATGAAAATATAATATATATAATTCAAACAAGTCATTTTAGGGTTGCATATGTGATCTTGAAGGTTCCCTCATTAACTATTAGACACTCTACGACTTTTATTAAATGACTAATATTTGTTAAATAAAGGAAATCCCCACTGTGAATTTTTTCATTGAGTTATACCTCTTGTAACTATGTTGGGTATGAGGTTATATTGTATGTTTATTCCCTTGAGTGATGGGCTATGGACGAGCCTTTTGTATTTTTTATAGAGTAACCCTTTGATTCTTTGTTATCCCATGAGGGAGAACTTTTGGATTGATATAATATTGTTATTAAATTTCTTGATAGGTCTAGTAAAACATTGAATAGAGATATACCTATGGTAAATTAGGGAAATAACCTCTGAAAAAATGATTATTATTATGGGTTATATTGTGGATTGTAATAGAAATAAGAATATTGAAAATGTTAATATGATAGGGGTGAAAATCGAAATATATTAGGAAAATTACACAAAACATTCCAATATTATAGGATAATTAGTGATGAACTATTTATGGTAATGTGTTTCATAGTGGATATTTTATGTATCTAGTTAGTGACATTGGAAATAATAATTCATGTCATTTTATTGGGGTATCAAATAATATCAGGATAGTTTTCATAGTGAGTAGATAATCCTAGGAAAATGAAGATGTATAGTGGTTTTTAATTTAGTGAATATCGTGAAAATAACTATGATATTATATAATTGAATAATGATTATCAACATAGGTAAAATACCACAAGATTTTTTAGATTATGTATTTGGGATAAAATTTGGCCGAGGATTTTATTATAATTGTGGATTAATTTTAATTTTAACTTAAAAATTTGGGATGAGTTGATCATACCAATGATTGATGGATGTTTGTGTCAAATCCTTAACATAGTTAATCTGACTAAAATATGATTCTGTGACCCATAAAACTCATGCATGACCCCTTATATTCCAAATGCTACCTACAAGTTGTGATTGAATAATATTTGGCCTTGGGGATACTATATTATATCAATAATATAAATAATAAAAATAGTATATAAAATAAGTAATTAATTCAAGAAAACACACTAAAACATATGAAAATATATATTCAATCGATAATAAAATATATTTTATATTAGTGTACATGTAAGAATAAGAATTTTGAATACATAAAATAAATATTACACCCATAGTCTAATTACATACGATGTTGTCAAAAAGTGTGAAAAGAAACCCTTTATTTTGAAACTAATGGTCCACAAAGTCTCACACCAACTATCGATATCCATTTTAGGCATCTAAAACATCATAAACTACATTAATATGGTCATAAAACCTTTTTCCCATATACTTTGTGACACCAAATTTCTATATATATTTTTAGGGGCCTATAGAATGATTGAGTATTATCAAGGTATGCTGCCAAATGGTGTCACTTTATATTATCTATATGTATATGAATGCATGAAAATTGAAAATTACATTAACCAATTAAACCCTTACACATCACTCTACTCTTTCATGAACAACCATGAGTGAGCCTTGATATGTATCATCATGTGCTATAGAGGCATGAAATACCCACAATCTATTCTGCTTGAATATTCCATGACCATACATTATAGTTCATATCACATTATTATAGATACTATCAATAAAATGTTATCCCTTTTGAATTATCAATAATTACTCATGTAATTTCCTCGTATAACATCATCAGTTCCATGGGCGACTGACACTATTAACAACCAAGAGGATCAATAGACCAATGAAATCCATGTACAATAAATAATAATTAAAAAATATCATGACCCATTATCCCAAATATATTCTATATAGACAATATGAATCACCCTCACAATACATCATCTTAATCACCTCCAAAAATTTATATGGAAACGTAAAACATATCCTTCATCCTAAAACATAGAAATCACCATAACCATAAATAATTATAGTCAAAAGAGTATACCACAACCAACTAGTGATCTAAAAATTCCCATGTGAAGTATCCAATGTGAACATTCCCCCAACAACCTCATCCATATTGTTGTTGATGATCACTAAAATCCAATAAAAAAATAATTAGTGAATATTCATATCTGAAATTATGATGTTCTTTATCACCAGTAACTTAATATTACTTTGTCTAAGTCATCCCATTTAATATTATAACATATCCACAATTTTCTCATCGAACCATAATAATAATTGTACCATAATAACACGGCCCATTTCCCTGAATTAACCAATTCCACAATTGACAACAAAATATCATCCATATTCCTGTAAGGGCTCCATTAGGGTCGATGATCAGTCTAATGACTATACATAACAGACCATCAAAATAGCATAGCTCGTGACCATACTCATCTTTATTAGGCCATTATAGGTACCCCAAATATTGTTTCATAATTTAAATTTTGTATTTTATATTAACCCATCTACACTATCATTTTACCAAAAATATAAACACAAATATAACTCAATCAATAGAAATTTAGAAACTACCATGAATACATAGAATCTTCACACACAATACTTAGGTCTGATTGAAAATTATGATGAAAAAATATTATATATTGATAGAAATTTATAAATTTTGTGTATTTGATAAAATTGAACAAGTCAAAACCAAAATACGAATGTAATTTCCCAACCCCTGTATCAAAATATAGAACTGTTATTAAAAAATTAAGGAAAGCAATATAGTGACCCAATTATCTTATATTAAAAAGGCCTTAGGCGAGATAGTAGAACCGAGTGTGCAATATTTTAATATAAATACTAAATTAACATTAATAAAAACATATTATTTGGATATAGGATGAAAATACAAAATAAATAAATCAAAAAAATTAAAATAAAACCAAAATAATCCCATAAAGCATTAATAATGTGAAAAAACACATATAAAACACATATAATAAATATCATATTGTTATGTTCTACAATAGAGATTTAAATGTAACTCTAATTTTGAATATAGTAATATATTTCACGGTCTATAATATCTTAATGTAAGTTTGATAAACAATTTACATCAACATTGGGTGAGCATAAGAAGTATACTTAAAATAATCATACACATGTGTTTTCATTTACATGTTCAAGGATAATACAAATGAACAAGTGATTGAAGAAAAAGGAAAAAATACAACTAAATGTAAAAAATAACCTATCCCAACCGCACCATATACCCCTCATATAAAAAATTTCCAATGTTTTCCTGAATATTCAAAAGAATAAAAAAGGTGCCCTAAAACTATTTCCCCACTGAAATTCTACTCTCATTACTAAAAATAAATTACCATATTCTATCATCCCATCAAGGAAATTTTCATCACATATTTATCAATAAATGATGTTGATCAATATGCATACCTACCCACTAAAACTCCCATTTGGACCAATATCTCATACTAACATCAGCCCTTATGGCAACCTAATCCTTATATACAGGGAAGTGATTTATGATGAATGTAGTGAAAATAAACCTTAATCAAACATTCTATAAACCACGATCACAACCACATATCACACACAAAATATTAGGGGATATCCATAAGTAACCCATCATGAATGGGTAATCTCAAGAATAATTTAATCATTATCACAACTATTATATGAAGAGATGATAAAGGGTGTACCCAAATATCCAATTCTTCTCTAGCCATTATATTGGGGAAACCACACAGAACCCAAATCATTTCTCCTTGATAATATCGTACAACTTGAGTGGGGGAAATAAATATATAAAATAGAAATAAATTGTATATGGATGACACAGACCACTCAAAAATGGGTTTACAAAAACTACACTAAAATATTACACAATACTCACCTACACCTCATAAAATCTGTAACAACTAAAACTACCAGAAAATGCATCACATTATGCAACCACATAGCACACCCTCCAATTTAGACCTTAAATTTTTTCTTACATTCTTTATAATTTACTAACTACAAGCTCACTTTTGTTCATTTTTATACACATAAATAATAAAATTAAGACATACTAAATTTCTCAATAATTTTATTAATTGATTAGATGAAATTATTTACTAATAAATTAATTTATGTAAACAACGACACATTATTTTAAACCCATAATATTTAGTTTTTGTTTTAAAAATAATTAATTGGTAACTCAAAAAAAAAACAAAAAAACAATGTAACTATCTAATATTCACAAATATACCACTACCAAAACATAATATATTCCATTACATTAAATTAATTGAACCTTCTCACCACAACATCAACAATAAAACCACCAAAAAATATCCATCACCATATCCCATGATAACCATTCACCACATATATTCCTAGCACACTCAATAAACTATGAAAGTTATGACCATAACCATACAATTACCAAAACAGTTCATAAATACACACCATAAACATTATTGGCCCATCAACATGAAATATCATATTCTTGTTTTTTAATGAAATAAAATAAGATTCATTAGTAATGGAAATTTTCACTTTTATTTATATGTTTTCATTATTTTTATCATAAAATTTCATATTTACAAGGATTAATAATTATTTTGAAATATATAACTTCTTAATCAATATTTTGGTGTGGAAAAATTATCTCACACCCATAACAACGCCAACACAACAAAGGGTTCCAAATTTCATGATACCATGAAACATGAAAATTAATACATAATTCAAATAGAAACATCATCAAGAGCAGTATATTCATGAAAATAATCCCCTTCCATTAATTTTTTTTGGATGGTTAATTATCTTCTTAATAATATCCATTATATCTTTATAATGTAAGGAATATATATTACATTACCTAGAATATATATTAATATGCATGGAATTACGAGCTGATACCTCAAAATGATTTTGAAATTGATGCACAATGACAAAATATGTTGAATATTTCCTCTATGAATGATAACATAATGATGAAATATGATCAACCTAGAACATTGATTCTCAATAAATTTACAAAAAAACAAGTTTGAAATCAGTCAAATTCAAATCCACAACATCATCTAACTGAATAACAAAAATATAAAATGGATTGCGAGGAAGAAAATATTTTTTAATTATTATTGCATGTTTTATGGATTGGTAGGGTCAAATACAATACTTTTGGGATTGAATGATTCTATAAAAAACATAATCACTATCGAAAAATGAAGAGAAAACATTGGGGGAATATACCGTCGAATGTTGTTTAGGAGTTTATAGGAAAATAAGTTATTTTAAAACCATGATGCATCATACATTACAATAGCATAAGGATACTAAAATTTTTATATTATAAGATGAAATGGAATTCATTATTACAAAATGTGGATGCTCAAACCCACATATGTGAAACATGGAAATGATTATATTGTTATCCAATAAACTAAAAGATGGACCATCGTTCAGGAGAAACAAATACACTATATCATTAAATCATCATGAAAAAGTCCACACCCCATCCTTTATTAGTGGTGATATAATAATGAAATTAAATGAAACACATTAAATAATCCTCCACGTCTCAATGATATATCATTGATCAAAATCAAAAACAATTTAAAAAATTTATGATCGAAAAAAACCCCACTCCAAAAGCTCTTTGATACAACAGACACCTTAATACCGAAAACATATCCATTATAACCCAATATAACCTCCACACTATAAAATGAATCACCATATGAAATTTAATGTATACCACCCCCATAAATTCCTCAAATTCCTCCCAAAAACCCCCAAATATTACCATCTTCAATAATTTAAATGATTAAAATATATTGAAACCTATTTGAGATACATCTCAAAAAAATCTCCACTATGAGAATATATTCACCACATATAAAAATGACAATGTAGGTGGAATGAAAAACCACATAATGAATTTACTTTTAGATATCATGTTACAACTAAAACACAAACACTGGTAAATATTAATTACTAAGCCATCAACTACCATAGACATCACACATCACAACATAAATCACATAATTCAACAGAACCCATCCTCTAAATTATGATATTTTAATCCATTGGTTGTGTTGGCTCACCAGTATTTTATTAAAAATGTATTAAATATGAATTGTATATATTATTAATGGGTTCTACACTATTCATATTCTCAATTCCATAACATATATGAAAATAATTGGAAATGGATGATATCGTAAATTGGTAAAATTTATTATGTTGTTTTTTCAGAATAACTAAAACATATAACATTAAAAACAATAAATAATTGATTTTGGTAATGAGAAAATATAATAATATCACACTCATATGTAATCTCAATGACACAATTATACCTCTAAAACAAAAAAACCATGGGAATAGATCATCCACATAACACTCTCACTAGTTGATCATGGGTCCATACATTTCACCCCCAAAATAATTCTATCATACTAAATATACATACCTCTTTTTCACTGACATGGGAGTCATTATGATCATATCAAAAAACCTAGGACATTTTGATTATGTTTTGGATGAATTATAGTAGCAGTGGAAGAGGCATCTTATAGGACAGCCCTCTAAAAGAATCTATCACCTCAAAAGGATGAATGATCTGAGGAGAAATATTACTCCCCCAACCAAATCTCTATTACCCCTTATGAGGGTAAAATATAAAAGAAAAAATCTTCTATAATCTCAATATGTAGGTACATTTTCCTAAGATCACTATCAGATTTATGTTGTAAATGGATTTCTTTAAATATTAATCCATCTAAATCATCATAATCATGACATGAATTACATTTATACCATGAACTAGTTACTCCCTAACCTCTATCTTGAATAATTCATATCAACATGGGTTCCTTTAAATTTTCTAAAATTGAGATATTCAAGTAGATGGTTGATATATGTTGAAATAAGAATACTTAAATATAGGTAGTGTGATTATCCATGATTTAATAAAATCCAAAACAAATAAACAAAACATATCTTCCATCTTTTTGATTATGCTTTCCATCTTCCCATATTTCTGATGAGGAAGAGTAATGATAATATGTAACTATAAAACCCAAATTTTTTTATATCCTTTATAGGATTATGAAGCAAATAAAAATTTATGATCACACTTGAAGGTCCTTAGAACCATATTAAATAAAGCATAATAATAAAGATATCTACATGAAATAAAACTATGTTAAATGATTCATGGACTAAATGAATTGGATTCCAAATTTTATATCCGCCTAATATCACGAAAAAAACATCAAATGACCCATATTCCATCGGAAAATTGGTGATCAAAAAAATCAAAATTCCCACTGACTTAAATTTAGGGAATCATATGAAAAAATAAACACTCCTAGAAAATTGCCCTAAAAATTAACCTACTATCAAACAGTACATTGATCCAAAAACCCTTCCATAGACCAGGTCATCATATTCCACCTTATATGACTCCTCATTCCACTGTAAAGCTTAGATAGTCCATGATATAACACTAATGGTATGAATATAAACTCAAATATAACTTCTTAATCTATGAATTTTTGGAAATAAATCTCTTTCGAGAGAACATATAATATAGAATTCATTATCACAATATTCTAGATAATTTCCACATCCAACACAACCACACAGAACCTATACCTCCATTTCTACCCACTAACACTCCCCCACCAAATCCATCATGTAATATTCAACCATTATATCATAATTAAAATCTATATCATTTCTATTAACCACAACAAGATTAATTTATTATAGTTGATCTATCACCCAATAAAAAATAATAGACTCTGAAACCACTTAACCTTCATACTTATGAAACATTAAATAAATAACTATATTCCAATTCCCTAGAGTGTAAGATATATTAATATTATAATTTCAGATAAATTCTAGTACCTGCTACTATCATAAATTCAGATCATATTAAGAGAAAAAATAATTTTATAACCATGTGGTTTGAGATATCTTGTAATTAATCACAACAGATGTAATGTTTCTAAAAATTTAATATTATGAACAATTACAAAAAATCTATAACTTGGATGAAGAATATACACATATAGATGAATAACATATAAGTGCAATATGATATTTCCATGAACTAATTTTATGAGTGGCACATAAATCCCAGATGTGATGTTTCATAAAAAACCTCTAACATTAATTCCTCCATATAAACCCAATGCACTCGGGAAATAGTTAGCCTCTCATTTAAGTAATTTATATCTTATTGAAAAAGATTATCCTATATAAAATCTCAGTCTTTCCTGGAAAAATCCATAAATGGGATTCTAATATGAATGATATTTAGAAACAACCCTCTTCTAAAATTTATCATCCCTAATTAGACTTATAAATCCATATATCTTCATAGTTTCCTCCAAAGAATCATCAACCTTAATTTTATATTGCAAAATTACCACAGCCTGTTGAGACACCATAGACCATTGGAAATAATCCTTGATCAATGTAAAAATTATGCTGGATAGTTTTCCATAGTGTTTGTGGTTTTAATGGAAATACATGTAAACAATGAAACATTCCTCAAACACCTCTTATATTATTAGTAAATCAATATTCCATGATAAAAAATAATATATATACCATGACCATAAAAAAAATTAATTACAATCCATAGAGTTACCATTAACTCAATGTTCCTATACCGTTACCTGATATTATTCGTCAGGATATCCTTGTCTTCAAAAATCATATGGTGTTACCCACAATATATATAAATCATCAAAATCTAACAAACTCTCATTATATTGATTAAGTGATCCTGATTTCTTAGATGGTCCAAATTATTTTTCACCATCACATGATTCAATAATTGGTCTCCGATTAATATCCTCAGATCATCGTCGATATTTTTTGTAAAAAAAATACATCACTCAAAAATATATTTATATTAAAACACTATATTTCATGTGAATGAAAAATAGTATCATATTACATAGTTTTTAGGTTCCATTCAGTTAGGGGTCATTAATTTTTTAGATTAATTCGTTTATAGTAGTATTCTTAACTTGATATTTAATAGAGGGGCAGACACAAAAACTAATATAGTAATACATAATAATATATTACAAAATATTCAGAACATCTAAATCCTAAGTATCTATTGATAGCTCAACCAAATTGGATAATATAGACTCCATTTTTCTACTATATATTTCATTATATCTCTCACCTACGAATGCCAATAATTTTATCAATAATTTTGATAATAAAATTATCCGATCAAATACAACACTAACTACAAATAATAACAAATTAAATAAAAAAAACTCATTATTTGTTTGTATTTGAGGGGGTAATTAAATTAATTTCTCATTTACTAGTGCTACCCCATGATCACATTATATCACCAAGACATATTAACCAAAAAAGCATGAATTAATTGGAATGGATAATACTAGGTGTTGTATTTATCTCTACACATATAGTCTTAAACAATAGACCATTTGAAGATCTATAGTTGAGTTTGAGAATTCCAAATTAAATAACATATATACTAAAATATATGATAAACTAATTATTCCTTTAACAATGTATATTCCTATAAACATAGGAACCACCATGTTCACATTTCAAAATGGTTTTCCCAACTATTAATGTCCTACATGACTTCCCATATGACTAGTACCATATATATGATCCCAATTAGAGTATAAACTCTAACTAATCCATCATCCCTTAGCTACTAAATAAAGGTTGGAGGTCATTGAGGCTACTACAACCTCAAAGGTAACTATGAATTTTATGGAAAAGGGGATAGATCACCCAAATTGTAATGGTATGACTAGATTTTTATAAAATATGACTGATGATCAACATTACCCCTGTAAATTTTTTGAAAATATTAATCCTTGGTATATTCTCACAATCCACATGCCACATAATTACATTGGATAGTCTACTGATGTTAGCTCCTCACTGATCATACATCAAAAACTACATATATAGAATATAATTAGTTATTATCTACACATAAATATTTATTGATATAAACCCACTTTAGGATCAACCCCATTAAATTTATCATTTTATTTGATTCACCTTTTTCAGCACTACTAGATACATAACATGTAATATTGTGGTGATTTCATATGTGATCAATACACTCAACCCCTCATCCAAATGAAGTTCGCAGGACCCCTCATCAAGATATTATTTAAATTTAAAATGAAGGAGGTATATTAATATGTACCTAATTTCTTTCACACTCATGGTTCTTGGAAGAAGGAAAAGTGGATTATATATATTTTCCACTACCATCGCTAATAACATTAACTACAAAGGTTAATCCCACCAATAAATATATCCCTAATACATCATCCTTTGTCAAATAATAGTTATACGAAATCAACCGTTTAAATGCATCTCCACACACATTAATAACATCAGTTCTCACAAAAAATACAAAAAATATCTAATAAAACTGGCAGAGATCACAAGATAATCCAATGAGCTTCCAATATTCATATGATATATTTTTCCATTATACCATTCCAATATCTCCAAATTCATGGAACACTATAATCTCAAACATTTTTCATCCTATTCCATTAATTATATCCTATGATTATCAACCATATAAACTTGATAAAACTATAATATATGATAATCATTCAAGTGATCACCTGGATCATCAATGAAATGTATGGAGAAATTATAATACTAATAATATTTAATATATTAATTATTAATTTATATATATATATATTAATTTCAGAAACCCACTAAATTCAAACACGAATAATAATAATCATGACATAGGTACCGATCCTAGATATCTACATTATATTTGGGACCTACTCAAAGGTGCATTAGATATAATCTGGATAGATGATTTGGATCTTAGTTACCCCTAAAATCCTGGTACCTAACCAGTCTCTATTACCTATGTCACATACCATGATCAACTATTATTGTTTCCTTTCATACCAATGAAATAACTATAGTCTCCAAACACAATCATGTCTCTTAAACCAAATGTTTCAATAAAAATCACTCATGAATCCCTCCACACAAAAGTTACCCCTATTTGGATGGAATATAGGGAGTATTGATAATAACCAATGAGTGCCACCTTCAGAAGTCCCTTGGTTGAAGAGTAGTATAGTGTGTACAAAATCTCATATATAAATGGTTATACCTTGAAAATATTAATACGGCATTGATAGAGTATACATGAACACCAATCAAATCAATCACATTAATGTATACGTTAATCTAAAATATATCACAATGTCTGAAAATTGTCAATAAATACTGATAAAATAATCATAAGAAATACCCAAAGGAAACATCCTACAGCTGATACAAAAAAAATATTATCTAATGGATAGGTTAGTAATTTCCATACGTGTGCCCATAATAATAATGTATTCTTTAATATAACTTAAATATTTTTTGTGTGATAATAACATGTATACTCATTATGATAATTCCCATGGTGTACCATGATATTATTAAAAAAATACTAATGCACCAGTGAATGAACATTAGAAAACTGATACAGTTAATTAGTCCCACCATAAAATCCCATAATAACTATAAACTCAAAAAAATAATGAGAAGAATATAGCAATATATTTTAAAATTGACATAAAATAATGGTGTCCCATAATAGCATCCCCATAGATTTTACAAAAATACTCCCCAATATAAAATGAAATATTATTATATACATTCTATAAATATATCACCACACACACACACAAACATATATATATATATATATATCTATTTTGTGGTTTGATAAGAATCCATATGCACCCAAACCTCATAGAAGGCCTAATATATCGAGAAGGCATTAGTACATTAAAAAACCTCATCCACATAACTAGAACAATAGTTTATCATGAATGATGTAGACAATAATATTGTTCCTCACCATTCCATACATCACCCAAATATATACCAAATCCTCCACACTTGTTGAACTCAAAAACAAACCTATCATAATTTTTTAATTTCCATCCCCAACCTCTCCCAATTATTAATATTGAAGGAAGAGTATTGAATTGGGGATAATCATACAAATGATTCACCACCATCATGGATATTTGAAAAAACACTCAGAACCCAAAAAATTGATAGATGGTATGTTTATCCATATTAGGTAGAGAACATCATGAAATAAAATGGAAATACATGGTATATGGATAAGAAATTCCCACCCCATTATTTAGTGTCATGTATACTAACATAATCCAAAAATCCATCATTTAACTTAAAAATTTCATCAATAATAACATCCACATCTAAATACATCACACCATTGAAACACCACACGAAAACAAAAAATTAGGTCCTATAATTACATATTCTTCCACTTCACATTATTTACCTATTACAAGCCAACATTGGTTCATTAGTAATCTATTAACTATTTTAATTCCCACATGTATATTTTTTCCTTTGCATCATTTATATACCAACCCATATAAATCATCCTGTAAATATTTTATTCAAATAACAACATATCAATTTCATTACATGATATTTAGTTTCAAAAATTCGATTGACTTATGAAAAACTAAGAAGATAAGAAAAATACACTACATAACATGGGACGTACCAGACACTGATTCCGTATGATGGATTCCCCAACCCTGGTGGGCCACATTTCATCAAGTATATCTCCTTGAACACCAAAGGCTGCCAACTAGCAATGTGGGCCTAGGGTGTGTCTTTAGGGAGATTATTCCCTCATTACTAAAGGGAAATGTTGCGGGTTTATGTAAACATAGGTATATAGAGGAAGAAATATATGTAAATATAAGGCACAACAGAAAAATAGATAGAATAGTAATAATAACTAAAAAAATTGGAAAATAATTCAATAACTGATGATATGTAATGTATTATAAATCTATAATAAAATGATAAAAATAATATGAATAACATTTTCCCCTAAGAATGAAGGAAATCGAAGACTGTCCCGATAATCTTTATTTCCAAATATGTATTTTATTATAAATCATTATACTAAATAATAAGAAAAAACATGGTTGAAGTTGTATGTTTCCCCTAATTTACACATGTAACCATGTAAACAACTCTTGGTACCAAACATCGCCTGAGGAGGGTGTGAGATAAATCTCAGTGGGCAACCACCACTAGTGTTTATAAAATTTAGACGCTGTAATGGGAATGTAACAATTTACAGGAATGCATATATAAATTAATGTAGTACAGTGTAACTAAATACTAATGTACCTACTTCAACCCTTGTCTAGTGTATGAAAATGAAACCAGTTTATTTATCAATAAAATAACTATTTATATTAATAGGTCATGTGAGTCATGGTCTCCACTAACATCACACAGTTATTGTATAAATAGTAAAGGTTCCAAAATATATCAAGTAAACCATGTTCAAAAATATTTTTTAGTGAAGTCCCATGATAATAACCAAGGTGACGTAGACCTAAGGGGTCACTAATTTAGTATTAAATATAACTTTTTTAAGGATAAGAGAGTAATCCAAGGAGCATGTCTAAAGAATTCCACAATAAGGTTCCTACCAAATCCTTGGTGATTGTAAAATGTAAGATGGGGCTAAATAGATATAGGGCCCTATGGTATGTATCCATGGATCCTACATGTTAATTTCAGATCCATGGAGCATGTTCAAGGAATCCTGTAATGACAATTAAGGGATCCAAGGAGTGTATCATTGTCATCATGTAGTACAACATGAGGGATTATATGGTTTCATACTGGGCATCCACGAATAGACAAGAATCATGATCTAGGTGGTTCTCAACCTATGAAAGTGATATCCATGAATCTGTGTGCAGTTCCCAAGTGCTCATAGAATTCCCATATCATAATTCAAGGTTACCTAGAGTTAGTCCAATCATATTTGATTATGATTTCATGTAATATGTCATTCAGTTCAATCCACATCTTTCATTGGTGTGATAAGTTCAACTAGTTGTCAACCTTTTTCTTATGTGATTTTGTTCAAGTATATCCTTTCAATACTTTGACAAGGCCATGTTTTAGGCAATCATTAATTAAATCCATTTAAGGAATATTCCAAAAAATACAGTTTGTTACCCTACATTCCATTAATGTGGTAAGGAGTGGTACAGATAGGTAACCAACTAATCATTCACAATCAATTAACAATTTTAATCACTTACGATAGGCTGATCCTTTGGTACATATAAATGGTACATACCATTATGTTATTCATAATATAAATCAATCCATTTAATATAGAAAATTTTATCCTTATAGTGGCCAAGCCATGACACACCCGAACAGTGGCAAAAAGGTGTCAAATCACTAAACATGAAATATGGTATAATATTCGATGTCAAAAAGATGATGTTGTGGTCATAACCTCTAGAAAGTAATCACATGTTGGAATATAAGATAACATATGCTTATAATGAATAGAAACATGGAATATAAATTCTATAAATAGCACCTGATCAAATCGTTGGGCCCCACACAACAAATCCAAAACTCATCAAAATTTGGGGATGCATTATAGACCACCCATCATGGGGTTGTATGTCTCTCCTCCTACAGTATTGTCCCTTGGTTTGGTTTGGAATTTAGTATAACATAGAAAAAGTGGAAAATGATCATACCCCGATATATTAATTGAGAGAAAAAGAGAAAGAAAACAGATCAATAGGACTTGAGTACATACCATTGTGCATCCAACACGATGGATGGAATCTTGAACAGTTTAAAAATGAATGATAAAAACTGATTCCTTGGTTAGATCATTAAAAAGAACCAAATTAAGTGTGAAGTAGGATAATACCCAATAGACTCAGATTTAGTAAGAAGGAGGAAGATTAATTTGAACATTATAGAAAAACTACATTTTTAATAAAAATTTATCATGTACATATTTTCTCTGTACTGTTTGAAAAACCATGTGAAAAAAATGAACATGTACCTAGGAAAATGGGGCACTCACATGGTTAAGCTGCATATCTCTTCGCCAATCGTGCGAGGTGGATTTATCAAAAAAAATAAAATCTACATGGTTTTCGAAAGCATTTCAAATTCTTAAATGGCTTACTCTGAACTCTGTGCTAGACCTTTTTCCCAAAAGGTTTGGTTCCAGGATCTAAACAAGCCCTGGACGCCCCTGATGCCTTTTCTAACCCCTTATTTATTAATGTGAGGTCTACTGTAATGAATTAGGTTAATATTTAAAATATTTATACCAGAGTTAAAAAATGGGTTCTTACAATCACCCCACATAAATTTACTCACCCAAATGTTCACATTCCAAAGGTAGAGAAACATTTCTTTATAACAACTCTATCCATTGGGAACGTACATCAACTTCCATCTTCCATGTTTCATCCTTGAATCAGCAGTTCTTCCATACCAACCATACTATAGGGATAGACTATCCTCAGAGAGCCTTTCTGCATCAGTCAACAATGTGCACTGGATACTCCTCAAAGGTTGTATCAACATCTAACTCAACATCATTATGATAAAAAATAAGTAATAGAACATCATGAAATTGTCGAAGCTATGATACTTGAAGGACATCGTGTATAGAACATTACCTCTAATGTAGTAGCAGTTGATAGGATATTATCTAAACTCTCTCTAGGATCATGAATGGAACGATGAAACGAGGTGTTATATTTCCCTGCATTCATAACTGTATGTTCCCTAGCCTGGGTGATACCCGATGAAAAAAATACCCATCCATGAACTCAAGATTTCATCGAAGGTGATTGGTAGAATATTTTTGTCAAGACTACATATCTGGCATACACTTCCTGGTCAGTCGAACATTCCTTAATCTCTCAATAATGAAACGAAGACCTAGTAGGGCTACCACACATTTCCCTACCCATTACTGGGGTGAACAGAATGGCCAACCATATATGGCCTGAAGATGAGCCATCCTAATTGTCTCTTGAATGCTATTATTATAAGAAAAATCAATGAGAGGGATATAATTCAATGAATAACTACCAATATGAAGGACACAACCTCAGAGAACGTCCTATGGAACCTATATCATCCCTTCTTATTGTCCATAGTTCTGAGGGTGAATTTTTGTTCTTAGAAACACCTAAGATCCAATAGCTTTCTATAAACCCAACCAGAACCATGATGTGAACTGAGTATTCCTATCAGAAAAAAAAAAGTACATATAAACTTCTGTAATCGTATAATCTCACATACATACAAGCATCTGAACTCGTCCACATATAAGGTCTCTCAAATAGGAATGAATTGGGATTATTTCATTATTAATTAAATAACTACCCAGATAGCATCGCTATCCCTTAGAAAACATTGTAATCCGACTACAAAATCCATAAAAACATCTTCTGATTTCCATTATAGGACTGGAAGATTCTGTAAGAACCCTACAGGTCTCTAGTGCTCCACCTTCCCCTGATAAAAGGTTGAACACATTATGGTAAATTATTCTATCTGATGTTTCATACCATGCCACCAATAATGACGTCACATATCACGAATCATATTTATGATTCCAGGAAAAACTTCCCACTTAGAGCCACATGACTCCATCATTAACTCCACTCTCATATATGTTATAACCCAGATATGTTCATGTATATGAATTATGTTTTCTCTGTCCACATAATAATGTAGAGGTGGGTTATCTCCTAATATAATATCTAGGAGAACCAATCTTTGATGATCAGAAAACTTCATACTCTTCACCATGTCATGAAGGGAAGAGGTAATTATCATTATTGAAATGTAAGATTTCTCAAGATTATCTTGAAACACCATGTGTAGCTAAAAAGGGTTGTTAAATTTCAGTCATCACTTGATTCTAGTATAGAATGTGATTGAGTTTTCAATCTCAGTGAATCTACAAACACATTTTCACTACCTGACATATAGGAAATCTCGAAATCAATGTATTGTAGGTATTTGACCCATATCTATTTTATAAGCTTATGTTCATGCGAATAAAAAATACATTAGTGGATTTTGTGGTCCGTGTACACCACGAAGTGCTCACCCAATAGATACTATCTTCAGTAATGTAAGGCATTGAAAACTGTTGTTATCTTAAGGATGTGAACTGTATAATTTCACTCGTGAGGCCTCATTTTCCAAGATCCGTACACAATGACTTTGTAATCTTACATTAACACTACTCCTTGGCCAATACCTAATGCATCATTGAAGACAGTATAACCTATACCTAGACTGATAAGAATTAGAATATGTGTCGATACTAGCCTCTCTTTTAGCTCCTAAAAGTATTTATCACATTCTTCTAACCATGTGATCTTTACACATGTATTTTTAAGAGATGTAAGAGGTAAATCAAGGTGAGAAAAGTCTTTTATAAAACACACTTAATATCTATCCATCCCAAAAAAATATCATATTTCAAACACATTCTTGGGATGCTCTGAGAAAACTACAATACTAACCTTTTCATGGACAACAGATACTAAAAATAATGAGATAATATGACCCACGATGTGGACATTGTTGTTCTAGAAGTGTCACTAAGCAAGAATGGATTAAATATGATGCTCTCTAGTTATAGTATAAATTATATCAAGATATTTGGCATGGTCTCTTTGATTTAGAGAATACACCAAGATGACCTCCACAAATACCATGACAAATTATCCAAATAGGGGTGGAAAAAATTATTCATCATATGCATGAAAACAAGAAGCACATTCATAAGACCAAATGACATATCAAGGTACTCATATAGATCATACCTTCAACAAAATTTTGTACAAGGTATGTCTAATGGGATAACATGCTCTTAATGATAATACGATCTCATTTCAATTTTATAGAAGGACTTTTCTCCCCAATGTTGGACAAAGATATCATCTATTTGATGAAGTGGATACTAGTTCCTGATAATAATCTATTTCATCCTTTTATAATCTACACATAGGTATATCTTTCCATCCTCCTGTATGGTGAAAATCACCATAGAACTAGAAGAGAATTTAATAGAATATATAAAAACATTGTCCTGTAAATCCTCTAACACCCACATGAGCTGCTAAAGCTCTATAGCTGTCATCCTATAAGGATTAATGGACACTGATGGTGCCCCTTGAACAAGATCAATTGTGAACATTTCCTATATCTCTAGAGGTAAGCTAGAAAAATATCAGGGAAAACATCCCTGAAATGATCCACTATTAGAGGGAAATAAGGATTATGTAAATATTGATCTACTATGATGAGATTTTAAATTTGGATGATCCAGCCACATAACGCAAAGTGATCTGGTCCAACTCTACAAGCCAATCCATCCCACTCAACCTTATGTGTAAATATTCTTGTCTCTGGTGATGTAAAATATACTATATGGTGATATAAATCTATAAAATAATGATATTTAACAATCCAATCCATTATAAGAATAACATAGAACCCTTAATCTTGATGACAATGATGTTCAATAAGTAAGGGTAACTTCCAACACCCAGGGGTTGTCTCTACAATGGAATATTCCTTAGGTTTGTACCCATGACATCATATCTAGATTCATTACATCATAGTGATATTGTGTCTCTAGACCTAGAATATCCACAATAGATACAGAAATAAATGATTTTGAAACACTTGTATCAAATAATGTACATAATATAGTAGATACAACTAGAACTGTATATTGTATTGTATATGGTCTTGCATGCTGATCCTTGGGTATTGGTTATAATGAATGCATCCGACGTGATCAATGACCATATGAAAAATATGGATTAACATGATCAAAACTACACTGTTGGAATTGGTGGGGATCCAGGGTCCAATTAACATGGCCACGGCCTTCTCCCCGGCAAGAACTGCTAGTGCAATTCCAAATACCTACATTATGCGGCGTAAATTAAATCTCTCTTGAAGGTGGAGCTAGTACTAATACATTTACACTCAAATCTAGTGGAATGGTACTAAAAAACATTGAATATAACCAATAATACTACAATCCCAACACTACATTTGGTATCTATCACACTATGATTATGAATTCCCCCACCATCCACACTTATGAAACACCAACGAGTTTTCAAAATAGGTACTCAAGATCTCACAACCCTGTAGTGAAACCTCAAGGTAATTTTTACTATCACAGGATGAACTACTAGCTTGATGCGGCATTGAAACTCTATGCTTGGTGCTTTGGGATTCCCTTAGGTTTTGTTTAGTGATATATTCATGATTCAATTTTGATGAAAAATTAGGTAGGAGAAATTCATTGGACAACATACATATGGAATACAAGATCCCATCCACAAAACATCTTGCATAAGGAAGCTCATCACTAGATAGAAGTGGTGTGAAGCACTGAAAATAAATGAAACACACTAAATAAATCATGATTATCATTGAACACTACTCGAGATACATGAAATATCTTACTCTGTCAGCTCTTAGAGTACGAGGAAAGAATTGAAAATAGACGAATGTCAGGGAATCATCCACAACATGCCATGATGATGACTATCCTAGGTAATCACTTCCCACTAGTGCTTCATCGAGTCCAAAAGCATATATGTTGTAAGAATAAACATACACCCTTGAGGTATCTCTAGATTCTGAATGACAGATAGGGTGGCTTCTAACTAAAACTCAACAACCTGTGGAAAACCATCCCCAAAATTGTTAGAAGGATGTTTCTACTAGAACTCAGGAGTCAGATCCACCATCATCGGTGAAATCCATTGTGAACCATGCTTTGAATACATCATAAGAAGTAAAATAACATAATCATGGGAATCATTTCCCAGATCAGGTATAGTAGGTAGTGCGTCATGTTGAACTACTAGAGGTATCACTAGCAGCCCAGTTCCCACCACTTTTGGAACATGGTCATTACCACATTCTTCGCAATATGAAACGAGGACGTCATGGAAACATTGGTTTGAAAATTAAAAAAACACATCAAAACAAGTTTTAAAGAATAAGATAGAATCACTTGAAGATGTTTAATGTAATAAATTTCATAACCCATGGCCTACTAGGCCAAAATACCTGCTTAGATAGACATATATCAGTATGTTATCAAGTGTAGTTTGATGTCATTTTATAGTTAATTTCTAGGTTCACTCCTTTATGAATAATAAACATAAGAATGAATTATAATGATTTGAAACCAATTCATTTTAAATTTATTGATTCTCTTTACAATGGATATTTATTTCTAATGAATGAGTTTCCATAAACCTATCAATAGAAATGACAGCCATTTAATTATAGAATAATCGTTCGAATAAGTAAATTACACATCCCAAACCATGAGGGCCCACACACCATATGAATTGAGACATGAAATCACTCAATAACAACCAAGAGTAATATGATTACATGAAATCAATAAAAACATCATTCAATAATCATAAGCATATGAAAAATGGAATTTCATGAAATCCACCTATATTTCAGGGAAATATGCATGACATGTGAATTTTAGGTGCCTATAATGATGCATCCTACGATGCTTGTTTCCACCATACCATTAGGATAAGGATGAAAAAAAATCCTAATTTCAAGAAATATTTAACAACACCACACAACATGTGTGTCACCGAACAATGAAATAATATTAACTGTAATAGGAAAAACATAATAATAATTACATTTTGGGTAACAATTTTTTAACCCTGAACATGGGTTCTCAATGCACAATAACATCTTATGACCAAGTACTATACACTTCATACCTCAAAACAATTTTCTCAAAATTTTATGTCATGAATGAAAAAAATATTTGATTTCACATTATGACATCCCGAAACAAGATGCCACATGATCGGAGCCCCGATCCCAGTTGGCCACATGGCCTAGAGCAAATATCCCCGAACACCAGAGGCTACATGCCAGTAGTGAGATCCTTGGGTGTGTTCTTGGGGATACTATTACCTATTTACCAATGTGTAGAACAAAAAGTTGATGTAAACATAGGTAAATTGTGTAATAAATATATTTAAAGAGAAATCACAATGGGAAAATAATGAAAATATTAATAATAACTGAAACAACAAGAATAACATTTAGAAACTATTATTACGTAATATACAAGGAATCTAGAAATCATCGATACAAACAAAATTTCCAACATTTTCATCAAAAAAAATTTAAATATTATCACAAGAATATTGAGTTACAGCTCGGTCATATGCTACCAAGCTCCAAACTAAATAGAAATAAATTAAGTGTTTGAATCTATATGATTCCCTTTGTCAACACTTTCAACCATGTAATCTACTCCTAGTACCAACAAATCTTGATATGGTTTGAGATAAATCTTAGTGGGACACCACCGAAGGTTCATCTAACATCTGGACCATGTAATGGATATGTAACAATTTTTAGGAATGCATATATAAAGTAAAGAAGTGAAATGTAACAGTATAAATAAGTACATACTTCATCCCTTGGCTAGTGTCTGAACATGTTATCAATTAATTTATCAATAAATTAACAATTGGTATTAATGGATTAGGTGAGGAATGAACACCACTAAAATCACCATGTGATAGTATAAATATTGAAGGTTATAAGAGGTATCAAACAGTCTGTGGTCAACGATATTTACAATTGATGTCGAAAATAAATAAGCAAGGATATGTATACCCCAAGGGTCACCAAATTAGTAATAACTATATCATGACATAGGATAATAGTGTAATACAGTAATAATGTCCATGGAATTCCACAATATGGTTCCTACCAAATCCAAGGTAATCGTCGTACGTAAGAAGGGGATATGTAGAGATGGGGCCCTATGGGCTATAACAATGGAACCTACATGACAATTATGGATACAAGGAGTGTGTCCAATGTATCCTATATAGATATTGAGGGGATATAAGTAGTGTACCCTGGGTACCATATAGTACTAGATGAGGTATCCTATGGAGTATTACGAAGTGTCCATAAACAAAAAATGATCAATATCAAGGTGGTTCCCAACCAAAGAAATCTATATCCTTTAATTGGAGTTGGGTTCCGAATTGCTCATGGCATTCCCCAGTCAGATTCCAAAGAGATATCAAGTCAGACAATTCCTATTTGATTACAAAGTAATGTAATATTTAATTTAGTTTAAGAATTGACTTTCATTAGTGTGATAAATTCATGTGACATGCAACATTTTTATCAAGTGATTGGGTTCAGGTACTGCAATTCATTAGCATGATAAGTACACATAGCATGCAACCAATCATTTAATATATTAAAGGAAAATTCTAAAATTTAATAATCATTCTGCTACATTCTATTAATGTGGTAAGGGGTGCTACAAATATATAAATAATTAATAATTCATATTCAATTATAAATTTGAATCACTTACTGTAGTCAGGTCAAGTGGTATGTATAGATGTTACTTTCTATTATGTAATTCACAATATAAATGAAACCATTTAATATAAAAATGTGTACCCATTGAGAGGTCAAGCAATGGAACATCTGAATAGTTACAAAAACATATCAAATCACTATACATAAAATATAAAATAACTTTAGACATGTGAAGGATATATTTTTGGTCACAACCACTAACAATTAATAACATATTTTGAAAGAGGATGACCATATGGTTCTAATGAATATAAACATGGAATAAAAATTATATAAATGGTACTCGATTAAATCAATGTGCCCCAAACAAAAAATACAAAATCAAAGAACTCTAGGGATATTTTATAGGCCACCCACTATAGGGTTGTATGATTCTACTCCTCCGTTATTGGCCATTGATTTGGCACGAATTACAGTAGATCTAAGAAAAAGGGAATACCACTCATACCCTGATATCTTGGTTGAGAGAAAAAAGAGAATGGAAATGGACCAAGGGGACTTGATTACATACCGTTTCACACCTAACGTGACAAAAAAAGCAAGATCAATTTTGGAATGAATGATGTATCTTGATTCAAAAAGTTAAATCTTCAAAAATCACAAATTGATAGAGAATTATGTTAATCCTCAATAAACTCGGATTATTGAAGAATGAGGGAGATAAAATAGATATTTACGGGAAAATGGAATTTTAACCAATATCAAGCTTGTTCTTAGTTTTTCCACATAGTTTGAAAAACTATGTGAAAACCATACAGAAATACCTTGGGAAAAGGGGTACTTGTTCGGTTAGGCCACATAAACATGTTCCAAAAAATGTGAGGTTTCTCTATTCGAAAAAACAATATCTGTACAGTTTTCCATTCCATGCAGAATTCCTAAATGGTTTACTCTACACCATGCTCCATGAATGTTTTTCCCCAAAAATTGGGTTCCAGAATCTAAAAATGTCTGATACACCCTTGAGATATTTTCTACCACCTTAGGCATACATATTAGGTCTGAAGTAAGGATTTAGGCAGAAATTTAAATAGTCAATTCCATAGTCAAAATATGTGTTATTACATAACATCTCACCCATCACACATCCACCACCACCGAAACACATAATATGGAAAACAATTATTGTAACCCAACCATCTTACCACAAGAACCACAATATAACCATCAAGCATCATCCCACATCACATGGCATGCCAACTAGCCATTGTTTCATAGCACAACATACTCCAAAACCAATTTGGTCACCACCATCATTGTACAATCACCAATAAGTGTAAAACAATGAAATTGGATAAAAAAAGTAACTTGTACACCCATATACACATTCTAGATATTAAAACTGGAAAATTTATATTCAACAATAAGAGATTTTATCAGAGTACATTATTACATAGAATTTTAACTATAACCCAATCCCATATTTTCTTGACTGGATAATTAAAAATCCATTTATAATTTTACACCATTTTATTTTTGTTGGAAGAAAACTATTAACCAAAAAACAGTCTCACAACAGTAATATCTATTAAAATTTGTATTACCAACATAAGTAAATTTTAGCCACATCAATAAGAAATCATGAATACATTATCAATGTAATGAAATGTTGTTAATTAATGGGAACACACACCTTCCAAATAATTTCAATTAATATATCTAATTACATATAATTATTTTTCATACAATCAAACAAAATACTATAAATATCATGTAATTTCACCACATACATTTAAAAATAAATTGAATAAAGATCCCCTATCTAAAAAATATTATTTCAAAATCACTTTGAAAGAATAGAATGAGAGGAAGAAAAAAACAAAGAAAAAATTTATAAGAATAACCCTGATCAACCTAGAAAGAAATACCCCCATCAAAATCCATTCATAAAACTATATATAAAAACATTCGTTATATTCAATGACTTATCTAAATAATAATCATGGATGTAATAATGGGATTATAGGGACTCAATTTGAAATGATGATGAATGATCTATACACTCCAATGGTCATGTAAGATTAGAAGAGGGCGAACTTCATACATAAATAGAAAATGAGATACATTAGATTAAATCGAATGAATATGAGGTTGATAGAAACTAAAGGGGATTTGTAATTTATAAATAAATATAAATTAGAAAAATATGTTATAAAATCAATTAATGCTGATCATTGGTTCTCATACATGAAAAAAGATATGATGTAATGTAAGAGACCATATCATAATGGTAGTGGCCAGATGAATGTTAACGAAACACTCTGAGGACCATTCCATTAGTCCCATAAAATATATGAAGGGAAATATCTAGAGGGAATCAACCATATAAAATAATTAAATAGACAAGAATATTTCCATACTAAAAAATAATTTATGTCCTATGGACCCCAAAATAGATGGAAAAAAATAATCCCTTCTCCAAATCCCCATGTAATTTCTACGAATCAACACCACAACTTTTCTGGAAAATTTCAAAATACAAAAAACCACACACTAATGATCCGTGATGGAACAATATATCTATAACACAAAAAATCATATTATAATGAATCATAATCCTCCACAATACTATATCTTTCCAAAGATTAAATTATATATAATACTCCACAATTTACTCTATAAATCCCTCCAATATACTGACATAAACTATTATCAAATATTTTTTAACAATATAATTGGTAAAAAAGTATAATAGTTATAAATATGATGATCAAATGAAAGATATACTCTCATAAAATCATAGTAACCAAATGATTGAAAAAAATATGACACATGATGTAAATATCCACCATTGGAGAAGATGTAAGATAGTTACTGTAGGATGAAATATAACCCAGTTTACTTACCTTTCAATTGAGTATTTAATAAATATAATAAATAAAGTAAAATTAATATTTATATTGATATTTTTTAAAATTATATTTCACACCTATTATTTACCCTACAAAAAAAACCAAAAATTACTTTCTAATATTATGTTTATACATTGGGTTCATCAGGTATATAGTTTTTGTAATATGTGAAGATACTACCATGATACTTCCATTAGGTACTGATTATAATCCCACTATCTACATGGTTCTCTTATCTTCAATATATAAATTCCAAATCATGGGCCACACTACTGAAGCTATAATCTTGGACTTCTCCATCCCTTATGAATCCAATATAAACCTCTACACAAATATTTTTTATATTCCAGGGAAAAACATTTCTCACACAATATCATATCATTATGAGAATTTCTTCAGGGTTTAAGACATGATTCATTTATAATCAATACTATAATTAATAACAATAACATGTAGTTATTTCTATTGAATTTTGATAAATGGTTCAATTTTTCTATTAAGGTGATACATAATTCAAAAAGGTTACAATTATAATTGATTCAAATTAAGCATAAATGAATATTTTCATTGTGACATTTCATTCACTGACTTTTTTTTATAGTGGAACATCTTCCACCAGATATTTTATTTTGGTGAAACAACATTCCCATAGTATATTATTATTATTTTTAATCATTTACATTTTTATATTATTATACTGATTCATTAGTCACCTTTATATATTATTTTAGTGGTACAAAACTAAGAAGGTGTTTAATTATGGCGTGACATCATTCACCATTGGTAATTTTGATTGTAATAACTCATTCAACAATGATCCATTTATATGGTGATAATTAAGTCCAATATTGTTTATATACATGAGAAGGACTCATTAACATATTGTTTATTAATATTTTGATAATTTATTTACATATAATCCATTTTAGGGGTAAAATACATGGGAACACATACACGCACACACACACACACACCCGCAGGCTTTGTGGAATGGTAAGAAACCCCCATGGGATAATTTATCCACCCATGCCTTAAAATAATATTTACTAACCTAAATCACCAAAAAAATTATTGAATAAATTCTTGATTCCTTAAATACATATAGAGTTTTAATATTCAAATATAAGAACTTCAACACTTCTATATTAACCAGCTAGTGTAGGCCACATGTTACACAACACTCAATCGTCTACCTTGGGTCACTGCCATAACCTAATTGGTTCATACTACTCCCATAGTTGGTTCCCTTTATTTTTAGCACTACATTTTGTGTAGGACTCCATCCAATGTCCCTAGAATCCCTGAACCATTCACTAACAACCCTTCCATCAGACATGGCCACTCCACGTGATAGAGTCGGATGACACTGACCAACTACAATTAACCCTACTATTGTCCAGTGTTTGGTAGTGTTTTTTCGACACTTTTAGGAATGGATAAAATGCTTTCTGTGGGGCCTCTCTGAATTAGGGGAGGAATATGTGGAGGAATTTTTTCATTTAGCAGAATCATATTATTCATTGGAAACCACTATAGTATGATTTTCCATCCTATTGGGTGGGAATCCAATCATTTAGGATGCAACGATCATTGATGAGCTGATGAGGGTAGGGATATTGTCAATTCTTGATGAACCACATAATCCAACTCATTTCATGGTTGAATTACTTCATCAATAAAAACATATTCTAACCCCATGAACATGTAATCATTGTGATCCCCATAATTTCTATCAGGAGAGTAATATTGGATATATTCCCCCCATTATTTCATGGATTTAAGAAGATTTCCCTACCATGTTAAAACTCTGAGTTATTTTATTTTTCTTTCTATTAGTCTTTGAAAATACATTAGTGAACCATCAATAACCTGAAAATGTATTATAAGTGCCAAAATGTTCGACATAGATAAAGGAAATAATGTTTTTTGATGACTAGAAAATTGAATGTGTTGAGATATTTTGTGGGGATGGATATGTGAAGAGTTTGGTGAGCCAATAAAAATGGTAAAAATGGTGTAAAATGGTATTGAAACGTATCCCGTAGAGCTGGACATTTTTTGGTCAATCACTGGGTGCTATATTACATCTTGAGGGAGAAGACGACCCTATTGACATTGGATAAAGCTTTCATGTGAGTTTTACATCTAATGTTCTGGCGAGGCACGTAAGGGACACATCCTCACCCAGTCTAGACATTTGATTCTATTTTAGCAATATATTACCCAATTGTACTCGACTTTCAGTGATATAAGTGTTAATTCCAAATATTTCAACTATTTTGTGAGCATTTTTATGTTTCAATTTCAAAAATAATACTCCGTAAAGTTTTTTAAAAGGGCTACAACATCATAGAAGGTAATCATGTTTTTTATAAATGAAAATAGATTGTGGAATATCGCTAAAAAAAATTGATATTGATATGTTTGATGGTTAGAAAAATTTTATCTTGAGGGAAATAACATTGACTGGTATTCTAGTGTTGAAGGGCATGTTCATACCATTGATCAAAGATGAACACTATAGAACCAATGATGATAACTGGAAAGAGCTCTAGATGTGGGTACTCAGCACAATTCGAGTTTACCTAGAAAATGAAATATGGTACACAATATTGGAAATGTCCTCAATGATGTATAAGTTGAAGATGTTAGAGAAGAAGTATATGGAGAATTCATTAAACCAAAAATTTGTCAAAAATGAGAAATTGAAGTAGTTGTGAATGGATGGGGAAACGTTTTTTTGATCACACAAAAAAATTCAAAAAAATCCTAACACAATTATTAAGGCTTGGTGTGGTGGTTAAAGAGAAAAACATCATTCTTTATGTGTCATATTATGAAATTTTATTTGATTGATGTGTGACTACACTGATTGGAGGAAGGAAACATTGGACATTAATTAGATGATGGTTTCTCTTCATAATTTGGTGTCATTTGAATTACCTATGATTCATTCCGAAGAGGAAATAATTGTGATGCAATATGATCAACATGGGGGGATCCATGTTATAATTCATGATGTCAATAATGTTTGAAAAAATCGAGGGTATGTGATCTTAAATAAATCACGTGTTTCTAATGCATGATAAATGGTCCCAATAGATGTGACTATGTAGGGAATAGATGACACATTTTTTGGAAATAGTATGATGAAGTGAATGTTGTGAACATCATTGAATCATTTCGAGATGATGAGGTCTTTATGAGTATGGGAAGCTCACACACATAGGGGAGATTTGAAGGAGGAAAAGTGTATTTTCATTACTACAAAAGATACAAGAACATGGAGAGGTAATGTCGAATATTAAAAATGTATAATTAGAAGGATAAAAATACAAATCAATATGGATGGGTATTGGATTATGGTATATTGGTATAGATATATAATAAAAAAGGTATGTTTCATACTTTTTAGAAGGTTTGAGATACAATGAGTATTGGTGACAAGTCATCATGAATGGTTTCAAGAGTCAATATAAATAAATTAAAGACACCAACTAGAGTGGTATGAACTCTTCCTGATGAGAAATTTTCTCATAGGATGAGATTAAATTTTGTATCATTATGTAGGCCTCATGCTAAAAAGATTATGATTTCCAAAGCAAGTGGTGTGGCAGAATCTCATGTGGTGATGTTGTTTTGATAACTAGGAATGAGTACCATGGGTTATATCATATTATTGAAGTCCAATTCATCTATATATTTGTTCATGATAGTGGATGTAATATGTCATAGGACTATTAGAAGCCTATTTTATTTTATGATGATGTTTTCAACAGCTATCAGGTGACTGCATGTCTTGTTTCTAACCCAAATAGTTCAAGAGGGGCCGATTTGTAGGGGACACTCCCAATCCTGGTCCAAATATTTGATGGATATTTTTTTCTATCGACAACAACTTATTCTTTTTCAGTAACCACTACAGTCTGATTTTTCTTCATGTTTTATAGGAAACCCACCAAAGTCGATGTAGCCTATATGGACAAGAAGCTGACAGTGAAGAGATTATCAAAGGATTACAAACCACCTGAAACAACTCTAAATTTGGTTGAATTAATTCATATATATAAATTGAATATAATCATAGGAATATGTAATCATCTTGATCCTACATTGTTTGATCAGGAGAGTAATAAAAGAAAAATGACCCCTCTTCTCCCATGGACATAAGTATATTTTTAAATACTGATAAAATTACGAGTTATTTCATTTTACATTCTATTAGTTTTTTATTCCTATAACACGAACCTCCACTACCCTAGCACCTTCTAATTTATATTGATTTCATCATGATAGACCAACCTAGCTATTATGTGGGATATTCTTGTACTATCACCCAAACCTATAATCATCATCTCCAAATAAAAGAGGTATTGTAATGATTTTTTCCCAGAATAGAGCCCCCCCCAATTCATTAAAATGGTTAAACATAAATAATTTATACTTTCTATAGTGACTTAATCTTTATATTTTACTTTTTAAATACAAATTAATCATTACAAATATTATTGTGATCAAATCATAGAAAGATTCACCCCAGTCAGCACTAGAAAAAACTTGCGTGATATGATTTTAAACATGAATTTATAATAACATAATAGTAAAATGGGTGTATTATTGTGACAATATATAGATTTTACAAATTTAAATTATTTATTTTTCATACATAGTAGTTGTTAATTTGGACACCATTGGTTATAACCTCTTTGGTTTTCTGATGACACACTATTCGAGCATCTTGGTGGATGTGAAAAGCATAATCATAAGTTGTATTTCAAGTATCAAAAATAAAATATATGTGATATTTATAAGTTATAAATTTTTTTTCCATGTAGGTCATATAGAGCTCTTATTCTGACTGTGAGTTTTAACTCACATCCATCTATTGTTTTTAGTTTCTACCTTATTGAATGGAATAGTTGAGGTGCATAGAGACATGACGTCTAAAGTGTGGTCATCATTAGGATATTGATGTTACTAAATAGTATCATACTGCACACTAATCGATTAAACATCCATAATCCTCTAGATGAACATTATATATATAATTAATTATAAAGGTTTTAAATATAATATAATAAATTAGATAAATATGATTAAAAAATACAACTATCAAACTAGGAAATGTTTGTTGACTATAAACGATGAAATGGATTGTAGAACACTCCAACTGAACACTTCGACCTATAATATTAAAACACCCAAATTCCATTTTCATATTTATTTATAAATATCACTTAAAATAAACAAATTTCATGAAATAATTAAAATATGGACATACATCTAGAAAAACAACTTGAAACTATTTTTGGTCATCACTCACTATAATATTCTTGCATCAATAAACCAAATCACCAACATATCAATTTGATTCTACTTAAATTTATATGAATAAAATGAAAAATATGTATTCTACCACCTTTAAGATTGATATAAAATAATAATAATTTTGGGAGGAATAAGGGGATGAAATTTAATATAATATATATTTATATGACCTTATAATCGATCATGGTCAAGGGAGTAGAAGAGTGGATAAAGATATGAAATGGGGTAGAACTATTATACATATATCCTAGTTATACAAAACTATTCCCAAGATAAATGGATTATAAAAATATAGAAACAATTTATATAAATATCATAAATTTTTTCTTCACTACCATTGGTTACCTGGTGGCTATTACATAAGGACCACCTTTTTAATACCCCACTATGTATATATACTCCCCACTAGGTTCATAATGATTGCTTATATATTTTGGAAAAACAAAATATCACACAGGGAACATGAAATACCACCACTAGGTATCTAGTGATACCTAATTCTATTTGGAGAAATAAATCCTCCACCCATTCCACAGTTTAATGTTCAAAAACTATTGTTGAAACCAGAAAAATCATATATCATAAAACACTATTTTTCTAAAAAAAATTCATAACAATAAATTGTAACCCCTAGAAAAAGACCCAATTAATTTAGAAGATCCTATTATTGCACCAAATCCTATCTAAATGGGTGTTCATAACCGTTCACTAAAAGTACGAAATAAAAAATATTACAACTCTAAAAAATATACATGTATTTGTTATACTGCATTGCACTTTCCAATCATAGGGAATGCCAGATCCATTTTACTATCTATAATATTTTTATGTGAAATAACATTTCCTCAATTAAATTCATTATAATTTTATAATATATATATATATATCTGTTGAAAATTTGATAAAAAATTTATATCCATAATACAATACTCAATAATACTTATGACACACCACCACATAAATTACTATGTAAATATATCATTTATAATATTAATTAATATTCCATAAAAAGATCATGATCTACAACAATTATTCCACCAAAAATCGGGAACAAAATTTTCCTACATTTAACAAATTAAAATATTTATAAAATATATTATCATCATCATAGTATTATATAATAATACAATATATTTTGTTCAACAGAAATAAAATTAAACGTAATCACATGATTCAAAATAAATTTCCATAAATTATATCATTGTCTTTACTAAATTCAATTATCACTTCATAAATATTTTCTTATATATCTTATCATGATTTAATATTTTTTTCTGCAAAATAGTTTTTTATTTCATATTGATTAAATTCCTGATCATTATACATATCAAATGAATTTGATTTATTATCATTATCCCCATGTGATCTATTATACTTACACATCTCTATGTAATGTGAAATATATTAACAAAACAAATATGAATCAATAATAAGTTAAAATACCACACCATTCTTCTATTATTTGAAATAATACAAATAAAATATTAATTAATACCCTTTATATCAATATCTACACAATCAAAATCAAATAATACATCCTCTTAAATTTATAATGAAATAATAGAAATCTAATTTTAATATTCCCTTAATTATTTATGTAGAATTATATAAATATTATTTTAAAATAGATATATGATAGAGGTTAAAGTAGTATAAATCTAGTAATTTTTTATCCACTTATATAATATTTAGATCATATAAAATTAATAAAATTTTTATGTATTGAAAATATACAAAAATTTAATTTACATGATTCTTAAATTATCATAAGTATAATTTTGGTTCTTTTTAGGTGTTGAATAGTTATTTTGAGAAGTCATTTGTCAAATTTTTCTAATATAAAAAACATTGTTAGTGTATATGTTGTCCCTCTTTCTGTATTTTGTTCTAAATTGAATTATTATTCCTTATTTAAATGACCTATCACAAAAGAAATATTTGATATAGAAATAATATTTCAACATAAATAGTTTTGGGGGAAATCATTATTTGAGAATGAATGTATATTCTACAAACCAAATACATTTTGTGAATTAACTATACGTCATGGAATTTTTTTCCCTCACATATATCATTTTAAGAAAAAATATATTTGAAATTGAATATAATTTTTAACAAAAATTGTTTGATGGAAGAATAATTACGATAGACAGATTTTATCCATCATACATTTCATATTATTGAGAATAGAACATTTGATGACTAATTTATTTTTGTTTTTTAGAAAATATATCAGTTATGTAGATTTTATTAAAATTTTATACGCATCAGGAATACATTATTGTTGATGGATGTGTACTATGTTAGAAATACACATCAAAAATTATTTCAACAAATAATTAAATGTTAATATTCTTTATAATAGTTCATATTAAAAAATACTAAAATTATAATTCCTTCTCTCTCTCCCTCATGTCTTGCTACCAGATTCATCCCAACTCCTTCACTTCCTTACAAACCCTTATAAATATTGTTAAAAAATACTCACTCTATTCCATTAAATTTTATTGTAAGATTTTTTCTATATTATTTTTTATTTATGATTATGTTTGAATGTACTTTAAAAAAATATTTTTAGAATTTATTTAATTTTGGATATTATTTTCTTTTTAATATATAATTTATTTGTTTTTTATTAAATCGATTCTTATTAAATAAAATTATTTGGATTTTATTAACAATGTATTTAATTTATAAATTATGTTATTTTAATTATAATATGATGAAATATAGAATTTTAAAACACAGTTAATTACGATAGAAAGAGATAAAAACAATAAATTATAAATTATAATAAATTAAATATGAATAATCTTTAAAAAATATATATTATTATAAATTTTAAAAAAATTAATAAAAACTAAATGAATTATAAAAATTCAATTGTGTAATACCAATTAGTAATTAAATATTATTTTAATTATTTAATATTATTTTAGTCTACCTAATAAAAAATAACAACATATTAAATAATAAAAATTTAAATTAAATCATGAAATTTTAAATTAATTTTTAAAATTATAAATATGAATAAAAACATATTTAATAATATATTTACTAAAAAATTTAATTAATATGATATAACTATTAAAAACTGTGGATTTTTAATTTACTAAATAATAAAAACATAAAACATTATTAAAAATTAAGTTAAAAATAATAATATTAAATAAAATTATGAGGGAAAAAATGAATATTAATATTACATAATAAAAATAATACCAAATATAATGTCTAATACATTTGTTTTAAATTGAGAAAAATATTAAAATTAATTTAATTCTACTAATAATTTTAAAATATATTAAAAAATAATAACATTGATAAATATATATATTAAATAAACTATGAAAATAATAATTATTTTAAATAATTAAAAATAATTACAATTATAAATTAATTGTGTTTAATATAAATTATAATAAGTTGAAAATTATTATTACGAAATTAATATAGTTTGTCCTAAATAATTTTACAACAGAATTACTTATATTATATGATGAAAATATTATTTTTTTATTAAGTAATATTTTCAATATTTTTATGATTCTTCCATGACTACTTATTCTTATTTAGTCTATTAGAAAGTGTACTACACAGACTATAATCATTTTCTAATTGAAAAAATAGTTACAAATTAATACAAATACACTCTGATTTTAACAATATTAGTGAAAAATATCTGACAAATTTATGAAGTTAAATAGTAATAAAATATACTAAATTATATCAATGTTATTTATTATTTCTAATTAACATTTTATATCAAAATTTTATCAATGTTATGTATTAGAAAAATATGTACCTAAGGAATAGAAAAATGTTTTCATTGTGAGATTGTGGCTGGATAAACGATCAATAAACACTGAATGACATTATTATATATTGTTTTTATATTGAAGGCCTCAAAAAATTTATATTATATTCGTGATTAAATTGAGATTTTATTTCAAAAAAGAAAATTAAGTGTGTCTATTTATAACTTTTTATCTTATATGATATTAACAATTTTATTATATTTTAGTTTATATATTGAGTTTGTGTTTTTGAGAATATTTTTTTATCATAATGGTGAACTCAATTTTTAAAAAATTTAAGATTTTTAGTTTCAATAATCACATATATATTAACTTTTCGTAAAATATGTTATATGGTACACTTTATAGGAAAGAAAAGTAGAGAGTAGTAACTCAATCCCTATATTGTAATTTAACCATTTATTTTTTGATAAAATATTTTATGCATTCCATATATACTGGATGAAAAATATTACAATTTGATGTTGTTGGAAAAATATTGGCTATTAAATAAGATTTTATAATGTTAAATGGATGTATGGACCAAATATATTATTTTTTTAATTTCTTATTTCCTAAAAAAATAATATATATATAAAACTATATTAGTGAATGTCATTTGTAAAAAAATATACTTTTTTTTATCATAATATCCATGCATGTTCAAATGACTGAATGTTATATAATGTTTTATCTTATATTTTATGTTATTTATCCAAAATCCAAACAATCCTTGTGAAAATATGTACAACATGGAAAGTAAAAAAATCTGATTATGAATTGAATTGTTTTTTTTTTCACCTCGATTGTAATGTATGTTTATGTCTATCAACATAGATTTTATGAAGACATACCACGGATATGATTATATATGTAGAATCCTAAATAATTCTTATAGTTAGGATTTTTTGAATCGATTTTATCATGTTCAACCACTTTTTATTAAGATTATCGTAATATATGGTTGTTTATTTCTAATGAATATTTCAACCGAAATAGTGGGTTTATCAACCAATATTTTTATTGGGATAATCATGTGTAAAATATAAGTTTAAACATCATTCATGACATCAAATAATTTATTCTAGTCAATGGATGAAAAAATATATTTTATTATCATCTGATATTTCTCCCTTCATATAATCCTATTTGAAGACATATAAATAATTCTAAAAATTTAAGAATAAAAGAGAGGGGCCTCTATCAATTCTCGACATTATTTAGATGAAATGTATCAAATCATAATTACTTCATATTATGTTTGGACAAACTAAAATCTATTAAAAATCAGTGTCTTTCAGAGAAATAATAATTAGATAATGGGAAATATTTTTTAATAACATCTATATTAAAATATTTTTTAAGTCATCATATAATATATAAAATTAATATAGTAAAAAATATTCATAGAGCATATTGTTTGTCTTGATGGAAACACCAAAAATTTATTTTGATATAAAATATACACAGTTAGATATTTCATGAACATGTATGATTCCCTAATGAAAGTACTATATTTGAAAATAATTGAGTAGAAAAATATAATGTGGATAATAGTAATGTATGAAATCCATAATAATTTTAATATATTGTTCTATAAATATAGAAATGTTTTGAGGTTATCAAATTGTAAATATTTAAAATTTATCACTACGATATAAATTGTCATGTTACTTGCTTAATGTTTCCTTATAGTTATTTCATATTCTAGATGATGCCACAAATTTATCATATAGGGATCATTTATTTCTATATTTGTGATTATTGGAATGAATATTACTAATTTTGTGATGTAATTTTGTAGAAATAACAGAAGATGATTAACCAATTACAGAAAGTATGATATTTTTCTAATTTAATATTGATTTTAAACTAATTTTTGGTGGCCTTATTAAATTCAATATATAATTTCATATTATTTTTTCTATATGATATAAATATATTTTTATAATATCTATTCAATGTTCTTACTAATATATGAGATGTATGAAAATATTAGGGATGAAGGTATACAGTAAATCATTAATTATTGGGCATATTTGAGATGTTTACGTAGTTGAAAATATTTTAAAATTACTATTTCATAATTTTTCTTGTGAATATGCTTACGAAATGGACAAACTAATAATAATATTTTTTTCATTTTTTTTATATGCCATTTATTTCCAATATTAAATCATGCTTTGAATAGTTTTGGTAGTGATCAAGAATGATGAATTTAAAATGACAATAAATTGGGAGCTCTTATATACCTCTTTCGTAGTTACGATGTTAAGTCACATTTTTTTTTAAATTATACTTTGATAAATATTTATTTAAAAAATATGTAAATATTTTAATAAAATTTTTATGTATTTTATAATGATCAAATAAACAAGACTCACAAATTCATTGAGAATATCTAGAATAATGTAGGAAAATTAATTTTGAATGATTGTTTCAAAGATTAGTATCTGTAATTATTTATGTTCACAAATTTTATTTTATATAAATTTTATATATCTATAAAATTTTTAATATTTTCATGTATAAAATCATGGAAATAAAATTTATATTTTCTAATTTAAATGATGTAAAATACTATTATAATTAATAATATTTATAATTACAATATACATACGGAATTTTAATTTGACACACACATATGATGTAAAATACTCAACATAGTTCTCCCTCATATGACCGAGATGGGTTTCCACACGCCCATAAGAACACCACTATTTATTTCAATGGATTCCCACATGTTGCTAGGGTTTATGGAATATAATGGGGTAACTAAACACACTTTTTTATAATAATAATCAAAATTTAATAAAGATAATCCAATAAAAATATAAAACATCAACTACTAGAAAAATTAAATCTAGAACAATCCATATCTAATAACTAATGTATTTTCATATTTTACACCAAGTAAATATCATATAATAATCCAACTAAAATAATACACTAAAATTGATGACTCCAAAAAATAGTATCAAATCCAATACTCATTCCCAACACTAAACTCTAATCACATCAATCAATGAAATCAACGAAACAATTTTACACTTTCCCTTATCTAGACCTACATCTAGAAAATATTCTATGGTATCAAATTCCACTGGAAAATGTTATTTTTAAGTTTTTATTGGATAGAACCTATGGTGTATATACATATATATTATAGGATAATTCTTAACGAATCAATATGATAAATAAATGACTTATCAGATAAATAAATAAATATATATAATAAAAAAACTAACCACACCTTGAGCTCTTGGTAGATCAGTGTGTTCTACTAATGTCATCATTAACATGAATCTAGATATCCCTGACCATTTGTGGATTCTACAAGCAATGTTTTATCACCCATATTAGCTATCTTGTTACACTATATCCCACCCCTAGTCATCATGTAATAATGTTATATTGAATATTTGTGAATCCCTACACTATACACAATTATGAGATACCATAGGAAAAGACCATTCTATGAGGAATTTACGCAATAAATATTTAATGGAATCTATGTGAATTTCCATTATAGATTTTCTACATTTTCTCATCATGTAGAATATAATTAGGGAACTTTTTTCACTGATCCTCATGAGAATTAAAGTTCTAGTGTTACATGCATATTGAAGGGACATTACACTATATAAAAATTCCAAGGCTCATAAAAATAATATAATTTAAAATAAAATTTCAATTCATAAAATGAATTCAAAAATTTCAAAATATGAAAAACATGATAACAAATTTTTTGTTTTTTAATAGAATTATAAATAATCATACCATATTTGGTTACAATCTAAAATTTATTTTATCTAAAGAAATTATTCAAATCCAACATATAATAAGAAATGAAAATTCCATTTTCATACAATAATAAATGTTATAATAATATATATAGTAGTATAATTTCCCATTCCATTTACAAGTAAATATTATTTACCATACCAGTTATGCCTTTGGACCATCAAAGATATGTTAAAATTCCAATTCCATTTCATTTAACCACAGACATGGATGATTATTCATTAACATGTTCATCAAATAATTTCATATGGTTTGAAAGTATTCTCCATTAAAACTATAAAAATGTAATTTCAAATTTGAATTATGGATCTAGGCTTTCCTGTTCCATTCCCTAGAATAGGTTAATGTGTAACAACACCATTCAAGTGGATTCATGTATTAGTATGATTTTGAGTAGACCTAAAAATATCCACGAGACGTTTATGAATGATGAATATAACAATAATATTTTATAATGTCCATCCACATGTCATCATTTTATGATATCACATTTTTCACATATATGAAAACTAATGAATACCATAGAGAGACTCTTCAATCCTAATACCTCAAGAGATGAATTAGAATACCCCAAGTGAATGGGTCTGGTCAATAGAAGCTCACATGATACCCTGTGGAAAATTAATCAAACATTCCATCTATAATGTAAAAGGAGGATTAAATGAGAAAATAAATAAAAAACAGTCATACTAAGATGAACTCATCATTTTAAGGTGACATGATCAATAAATGTATTAATAAACTAATGAATTTTGTTAGATAATCCCAATGAGAATTAAAGAACACTTCACAATATAAAATATAATGTTATTTCAGAATGAATTTTTAATTTTGAAATAAAAAGGGGTTCTATTGGTAAACAATTCTATTATACAAATCATGATTCTACCACCAGGTACCCAAGGGCACTACCAATGAGCTATTGGTGTCACCTAGTGTGCCTACATGGATGAAGGCCCTACTAGAGGGCCGATGTCTATAAAACCTTTGACCTATTCAACCCCACAAAACATTATCATGCAAGTGAGACTCGTATAGGAATAAAATCACTATAGGAAGCCACTGAATCATTGGTTGTTGATAGTAGTTTGGGTGTGGCACAATATGTTCTTCAATTATATATTATACATGTAGTATTTTATTTTCTCAACTCATACATCGCCACATGAAACTACAATAATTTGATTTTAAAGAAAAAAGAAACACTTTTGAAACATTAATATTATCAAAAGTAAAACATTAAAAGTAACATACTTGGGAAATTTTCAGTCTTATTCCCCCATTATAACATAACATCTCATCCCCATATTATTTTCTGTTGAATTATTAAGGGTTTCAAAAAAAACTATATCAATTATTCGTCTATATCAGACTGCAAATCCAATGTATTATATATCATCACTACAATTTGAAACATATCATTTCTTGTTTTTTAACAAAAATTTCCATTATTTATAACCCAATGATCACGAGACCATGTTTCATTATGGGAAAAGTCATATAGAACAAAGAAAAAAAACTAATTCATGAAATTATTATTTTTATTTCACTTCATGATATCATAATACCAATTGAAATAAAAATCCAAATGGGGAAACCATGAAAATACCTAAAAAATGGTTTTACTAAAAATACCATTCATCGAATAAAAGAGACAATGAATTATAACATGTGATTAAATAATAAAATACGATATAAAAAATGATTAATCATGAGTAATGACAAGGGATTATTACCTAAAGAACATTTTGTCATAATAAAAAACCAATATAGGAATGATGTGTGAAACATAAAAATAATATAAACATAATTCAAGGATAACTACTAAGGCAAAATTACATGGTGGAAATTTTCCAAACATGAAATATTATCACTCCCTAATCACATATATTGACTTTAATTTGACTAAAACTTTACCCAACGAAATAAATGGATATATAAAATTTATCCAAACAACAAAAATCATTACACTTACTGGCTTATTTCTTTTATAATATAGAAATCAATCATATGTCATAAACATAAAAACTTCCCATTGAATGAATATGGGATGCATAATCATTCATTATATAATAATGAAAAGATAATTCTTAAAGAAGATATTTTAGAAATTATCATAATATTTCAGTTACCACATAAAATGTGGTTAGATTGATCTAGGTTTATATGTAAGATATAACTAAACATAATTTTAAATAATTCAATAATAATATTGGTTATCTTTATTGATGATTATAAATACATTTAAAAATATAAAAACATCTTGATGAAAAATACCCTTCAAATTTTAAAATATATTTGCTTAAATGATAAATTCAAAAAAAATTTTGAAAATAATATACATTTAAAACAGTTATTGTTAATTGAATACTTTATAACAATAATTTTCATTACATTGAGAAATTATATACATTCTATACATGTTTTTAATATATTCAATTCACACTTTGTTAAAAAATGTCAAAATTTACCTCTTTATGATTTGTAAATAAGATTGTTTTAAAAAAAATTTATTTTAAAACAAAATATGCAAACAAAATTTAAAAAATTCATATAATATTATTTAAAAAATATTAAATTTTAACGATAACATTGACAAGGATGAGAAAGGGTTTTTGACCGAACAATGAAATAAAATAATTTCCCCTTAAAAAATAGTTAAACATTTTATGTAAAAATTAGTAGATAATGGAACTACTTTATTAAATATTTATAAATAACAATATGATAATAATATTATTGTGGTTTAGTATAAAATTTAAAAATAATTTCATTCTTTATAATTTTAGTCATAAACAAGAACAGTTAAAATGAGATTGAATAAAAACATGTTACCACTATTGTAACATTTAAATAATTACCCAATAAATGATGTAAGTGAATTGTAAAATAAATGACTATGAAATAAGAATTATAAGTGATATAATACAAAATTGGGATGTATATAAACCATATAAAATAAATTAGGTATATAAAATAACAAGTGCCGCAAAAAAAGTTTTTTTGTGAAAAAAATGATTACCTTGAGTCCCATCATTTTATGTAATTATTTTATATCCTGAACTGTTAACATATATTAGTTAATTTATTTCATAAGTAATAATACCAGGTTTAATTACATATACATGGATATTTTGGTTTATTAATTTTAAATAACATATTTAGTTACATAATCAGTTATGTTCACATAAAGTGTTATGATGACTTCTAGTTCATAAATTAAAAACCAAATCAATGAAATGAAAAATGGAAAAAGGTTATTTATTGGATTATATATATAATAATAATATATAGATAATAATTGATTTTATAAATAAATTATTCTTTTAAAACCAAAAGTGAAATGTGGTTATGAAAAATGAACATTTTCAAAATCATGGAGATTGTGGGCCTTATGTATTATGGAGTGAAGTTTTCAAATTTTCAATGTTCATGATGTAAATAAAGTAAGAGTTATTTAAAAAAAAATAAGGATTATTATTAAATAATAAATATCATATTACTTATTCATATAAACATACATACAACTTCTATGTGATAAGGTAATAACATAACAATGCTTTACGAAGTGGTCATCTGCTGAACAGATGAACAATGTTATCAAATTTCATTTGATGGTAAGATAATAAGGTATTCTAAATTATAAATTTTAAAACTGATTAAAAATTCATTAGTATAAAATATATACATGAGACCCATTAACATAAATTATCTTGAGAGGAAATTATGGAAAAAAATTACATCAGTTCAAGAGGTTGTAGTATGTTGTACAAACAAATGATGGGGTTATTTCTTATATAATGCAAGAGAAAAAGGATAATTATTATGAAATATAAATTATAAAATATCAGTATAAAATTTATTCGATTTATTTTATTATTTAATTTATGTGAAAAAATTTCAAGTGGAAAATGAAAATTTTGAACTTTCTAAGCTTTGGTAGGAAGATCACAATCACTTAAAAGATCATCCCCTGGATAACATTTTATGGATAAAATAAATTATTATTTTGGGTAATAATAGAATTTTTAGAATGTGGATAGGGTTCTTTTGGAGAGAAATATTAGTTATTGGATTACTCAAATTGATTTATTAGTGTAATGAATTTGGGAGAGGTGGTGTCCTTTTATAATTGAGTTGGAGTGTCTCTATTGGAAATACACAAAAATAGTCAATAAATCGAATTCAAACCCATGAAATGTGCATAATATATTTTTAAATGATGGATTATGGGATTGATAAATATAATATATACCTCTAGAAAAACACTATTTTACACATGTTATCCCCTTTTTCTCTAATGTTACTCACTTTTACCGTATAAATAGTGTTACAAGAATAAAAACATTTATACTATTTTTACTAATATTTGATAAAAATATTAAGTTCAAATGGTTATATAATTTATATTGTAGTAATTAAAAATATGTTATAAATTTTATCAAATTATATTTAAGGAAGTTTCATCATTTAATTTACTCTAAAACTGGTAAATGTATTGAAAACGGGTTTTGAAGAGTAATATGAAATTACATTATCAATATGAAAATTTATCATTATAAAATTAATATTAATTAATATTTGATTGTATGTCATGGATATATTATATTTAAAAATTAATCAGTACTTGTTTATTTTGTTAATTAAAATAGAGTAACATAATTACAATATTAAAATTATTTTTGAAAATAGTTTTCCTAATCCAAAAAAAAACTAATACAAAATTAGGGTATAATGATGTTTTAATTTTAATAAATTGGATCATAAAAGACTAAATAATTATATTATAAAATTAAAATAATGTTAAAAGAGTAATTTGAATTTTTAATTTCTGAATTTATTAAAATAATGTTACTAATTAACAAAAGTCATTAATTTTCAATAATCACATAATAATAAATATTTTCTAGTAAATTAAAAAAATTTACTATTATATAATATATATATGATTATTTTAATAATTATATTCAATTTATGAAATAAAATTTCAACAATAAAAAAATAATAATTAGTATATGTTTCAACAAAAAATTAGTAGTAGTCATTTTTAAATAAAATATTTTAAATTAATGAATAAATGTATTTATTAAATATTAACGTATTATTTCAAATGAATTTATAAAAGAATTTATAAAATCTTATGAAATAATATTGAAATTTTTTATAATAAAATAGTCAATATTATTCACACCTTACAGTTTATAATAGGTTGTAGTTTTATAATTAAAGTGTTACATGTTTTATAAGATATCAAAGACAATTTTATTATAAAATATGGGGTTTTTGTATTGTAAAACTATTATATAAATTTATTCCTTACAATTTTAAATTCAACTCAGTTTGAAATTTGAAAATTCAATTTTTGAAAACCCACTTCATAAAAGCATTAGTAATATATCCTCTGAAAAAATGAAAAGGATCATATAATGGTCATCTGAAGTAAAACGTGATTTTTTTCAAGAAATATAAAATTAGTGTGATGTGAGAAATATGATATGGGAGAAATGTGTATATAATTATATAGAGTTATAGAGACCATTTATTATTGAACGTGAATTGTAAAGAGATTGAGATGAACCAAGAAACTATAAATATATGATGAATTTGAAGACCACTGAATCTTTATATATAAAGGTAATGTGATAATTATTTTTAGAAGTTTTTATATATATATGGTGGATATTATATCTATCAATATAGGAAAAACCATAAAAATAATTACTTGACATTGATAAATTTTATAATCACAATTTCAACCATATTTCAATCTTCTTCTGATTTATATGTCAGTACTAAATCAAATGATGAGATTTAAAATATATTTTTTACTATAGATTCACTAAATTAACTTTAAATGGTCCATAAGACTATAAAATATTGTTAATACATTCCTTGTATCATTATTAATACCAAATTTGTTATCACATTGTTACATAATACCCAAACCCTATATGAATTTATTTCATAAAAATTAAAAATAAAACCAAATGTTTACAATAATTGTTTACATAATATTGTTACCTCTTTCCCAAAAGAGTTCTATGAAAAAATACCAAAGAAAATATCATTTCCATTTTATTCCATGTTTTTATTTATCAGTATAACTATTATTATTTAATTTCACACTTCATTGTAGGAAAAAATACAATTTTATATTTCATTTATCTTATTAAACCATAAAATCATCATTCCAATTCCAATTCCATGTCATTTTACATCTTAAATGATATGTTATTTGATAAATACATTATGATACTATTTCACATGCTATGTTAATATCCATTATTTATCATACCTATAGAAAACTTATAAATCATCGTTTGGATATTGGTAAAAAATTTCCACATACCAATATAGGGTAAAGGGTAGGAATAGAAATAATATGGCCACAAGCCCTAGAATCATTGCCAATATACATAATAAGATTCATGGGTGATAAATTCATAAATAATTAAACAATTCATAACTAATAAATCCCATGGGAATGATGCTAAAACATGATCGAACATGTTTTAGAAACTATTAAACCAAGGATGACTATAGAGAGATGTTTTGAAACACCTATTAGTAAATATGATGTTAAATATACATGGATCAAATATCTAGAAAAAAATCCTACCATTTATACCTATTCACAATTTTAACACATTATTTAAAGGAATGAAAAAGGAGATTCTATGGGAAAACAATAGGGAACCACCACAACAAATAAAAACTCAATATTTGAAGGAATCATGATAAAACTATGGATTAAAGAGCCAACAATTATATATAAAGAAGTCAAAGGATCCTTGAAGAATACATAATAAATTATAATATAATATTATAGTAAAATTGTGGTTAATTAGATTTTAAATAATGTTTCCTATGTATGAAAATTCAATTTTACAACATTGAACCATATTCATCCCAATGCCACCTAGGTATTAGCCAACACCCATGAATAGCATGTTGTGTCTTCTACTGTATGTGCATGGCTAGAAACCCCTTCTATTGGTTTATTGGTCACATGTAGGAGATTCATTCTACACATGTTTCACCAGTTGGATAGAGGGACTCACTAGGCAGCTAGGCAGAGACATATTATCTTACATGCTTTTGGACAACCCACTATTTGACCAATGGAAATTAAAAAAAGTGTGGTTCAACTACAACAACTTTTGTGTTTCATTCCACCCATATCCTACATCAAACTCATTTTCGTAAATCCCCTAAACACCTTTGAAAATCACTTCAGCAGGGAATCAAATCTCATTTATAGAAAATAATGATTGTAAACTATAAAAGTAATAGAATAATACAAGGGGGAATGCAATATCAATCAAATGATGAATAAATAAATCAATGAACCTTGTTGTTTTTTAAATCAAACCCATATTAAATTTAGTGATGTATATTTTTATAGAACACCAAAATAAATATAAATGTTATGTTTTCGTGGAAAAAAATTATTCTAATATTTTAATTTCGATTATTGAATTAAAATTGCGAGATGATAATGCATCAATTAAATATAGTGTTTGATATTAAATATACTATTATTTCTGTTTAAAATCTAATATTATGGTTTTAATGTTAATAACATTGGGATTATTTTTAAAATTCATATATTTCTTTGAGGGATCCATATGTTTAGAGGATGGAAATATGAATAAACAATTATGGAATTTAGTTTATTTTAAATGAACATGATTCTATATAATTGAGAAATAAAAAAATTCAAGAAACACTAACAAATATCTCCAAAACCTGAACAGTATCAAATATTAATAATGATACCACATATTTTATGGTGTATGTTATTGATATTTATGGTAATTTTTTCAATGAATTAAAAATAATGTGTGATGTGAAATTGAAGTTTGTTTGGAAATTGATGATGATAATGATGAGAATATTGAAAAAGACATATACGAATAAAATAATAATGATGATGAAAGATTTATTTAATTCTAGTTTTAGTTATAGTTAATATATATTATTCTATACAATAAATATTTATTATTCTTTTCTACATTAAAAATTTAATAAATAGTTTTAGGTTGAAACATTATTTTTTCCAAATTTCACTAATTTTTTTATTAAATTGTTAAATAATATATATTTTGATATATAAATAATAATGTTTTTTTTATTTTAATAGTATTTGTTAGATCCAAGAATAATAATTCAATGTGATGTAACATATTTTAATCGAGGTTGTGAAACGAAATCACGAGCCTCTTGTTTCATCCACTGAAGGTGATGACATGAAACTATCTATTAAATTAACCAATACAATATGTAAATAATTATTAATAATATTATTGTTGAGTGGTATCTATATTTTTTATTTAATCCTTATTCATGGAAGTATGTTCAATTATGAATTTAATATAATTTAATTTATTTTAAATTATTTATTGATTGTGATATAGATTGTTAAATTTTTTGTCTTTTTACGACATTTTGACAATTTCTATGCTGAGGAAATGCATAGACACTATTTTTATTCTTTTTATTCTTTGTATGATCGATAGGATCTAGTCCCTATAAATATATTCATCAATTGTTTTAGTACAATACATTATAAAAATATAAAAATATATATGTTTTAAAATTTATTTAATTTCATAATAACCATATAATTAAATATTTTCATTTTTATATCATCATTATGACGATATAATTAAACCCTACTTGTGAGAGTTATGGGACTCTTGTATATACAACTATTTAAATCACTATATCAATGATTTTTTACTAGTCCATCGATGGAGATACAGGGATAAAGAATCTAAAAATATCTTCAATAACTCATTCTTGCATATTTAACCAAATTACATCATCTCACATGGAAAGGAATTTTTTTCTCACATATAGGATTTCAGACAGATTCATGTGGATATTATCATCCATTAAATAGAATTTTGTAATATATCATTTCATAATGGGAGTCACTAAAAATTCATTTTGTTTATATTTTTTTTTAACAAAGAATTTTGTTTAACTTTTTGTAAAAATTCAATATGTATTCAGAATAAGAAGTTTATATTCATAAGAGGTTTTTTGGATAGAAAATAAGGAGAAAAACTTAATATTGTTATGTGAGAATTTTTCATTGAAATACTACATGGGTAAATTCATTACAGTGTAGAAATAATTGAATTTATTTATATTTTTATATTAATGTAGACAAAAGAAAAGTTTCACTAGAGGAAGAGGTATTTTATACCACATTGTGGAATTTATTTTTTGTTTTTCTAAAATTGAAGGATATAACAAGGGGAAATCGTTTATTTATGTGATTTAAGCCTATAATTTTCATACTAAATGAGGATGTTTTTCCATGTCATTATCCAAATTCTATAGCATTATATATTAACTTTTATTATTTTTCAATACACTTGAGTTACAATTGAATTTTTTATTTGGATTGATAAATGGTTTAAATGAATACCATATCATATTTACAATCCACCATGATAATCTTGACATGATGCCACATGTCAAAGTAATAAAAAACCCACATTGTACATACACATGCTATGTTATATATTTATGAAAACATTTTAAGGATATGATAAAATTGTTTCCTCTAATATAATATATATTTGGAATAATTTATATTATAATAATGATTCATGTTTTGTAATTTATTGACCATACAACATGAGTAGATTTTTGTTCATGTTCATGATAAAAACTTCAGAAAAGTGAGTTTTTTTGGAATGAAAATATTACATATTGAGTGATAATTTTATAAGTCTGTAGAGTCAAAAATATATCCTCTTATTAATATGAGACCTATGTGTACCAATATGATGTGTTTGACGCTATTCCACAGAAAAAATATCATCTTTATTGTATGCTTCTAATAAGTCATATTAGATTATAATAATTCTAGGATGGAAGGTATTATGATTTGAGAATAATCCATTCGATGATAATTATGTGACTTATCATAATTATATTCCATAGATCATGAAATGTATTTGGGGTATCCTTATCAATATTTACTTTTTCTAGAATCATTTATAGAAATATACCACACTATAAGTAGAAGTTACATGTAGTTGAGATGTATATATCTATATTTATTGATATTTTTAATGTGTTTAAAGAATATTATAATATAGAAGAATCTAGATGGAAATTTCTCAAGTTGTTAAGTGATTTTAATATCAATATTTTAATGGTAATTAATTATTTATTGAATGACCCATAATATCCATAATATTTTGATTGATTTAAATGAGTGGGTATCAAGAACTCCTAATATCAAAAACATATCTGTACTTCAAATAAAGTGTATAATATTTTGGTAATATTATTATTTGCATTATAAATATATAAATGTATGTGGAGAATAATATTAATAATATTGAAATACTCAAATACAATTATGAAATAATTTTGATATCCAAATAAATTAGAATTGAAGATAATGGAGTCACAGATGAGATACGATGAATAATAAAATGATATTCAATGAACACCGATATATTTAAATACTAGGTAAGAACTATGTCACTCATGGTCTGGAGGAAATATTCAGATCCATAGAACTCTTCAATATCTGATTATATTACATGTGATTAAATTTTTATGAATCTTCCTATAGCGTATTGTTAACATCATTTAATGTAGAGACCATAAGGTTAAATTAAATGGAAATTATTAATTTTATCTATTTATGAAGAGTTATTTTATCTTCCAACAGACTATATAAGTGATACATTGGACACAAAAATCAATGTTTTAGATTATATTGGATTATACTGGTGAATACATGTAATTGGTATCACTGATAATATAAGATGAAGGCCATGAAGCCAAAAAATGTAATAATTGTCTACTTCTATATTGTATATGTTTAATACATATAACGAAATTTCATTGAGAAATCATTTAGTGTACTAGTAACCATTACATTTTGAAGAGTTTTGTTTAAAAGGGTGTAAATACTAAAAAAATAGGTCACCCATTCACCCCTCCCACACTCAGTGGGCCAATTAGATCATTAAATAAATTTTTTTATAATGTTATATTCCTCAGAAAAATTCAACTAAATAGGTGATAATAGATAAATTATATTATCTGAATAGTCAAGAAGTACCTACGGTCAATGCTACAATCTACCATGGATAAAGGTATAGGATTCTACCTTACCTCCTCCCACATTAATAAAAATATATACATACTACTATAATGAGTTTTTCACACATCACTAATGATATTTTTTAATAAACATAAGAAGTGAAGTATTGATATTGTGTGATGAGGCCAATATTAAGTCATGATATTCATTAAAAAATTATATATTAAATGTTTATGAAATTTGAAAAAAATCATATGATTCATGGGAATATTAAGAAGTTGTTATGACTGAAATATAAGTGTAATGGGATCTATGCTACTTGTGTGTTGTAGTAAATTAGAGGACATTAAAATGGATGATATTGATAAAAATGACTATTTCATTTGGATAAATGATATTTTCAACAAAAAGAATGTATTTTGTTAAAAACATGTGGATTACATCATAGGTATGAAGAAAAAGTGAAATAGTCTGAATATATTTGATTCTACGGTTTCAAAGTGGAAGAAATGGAAGATAAATCTTTATTTTAACATCAAAGTCTTCTCATTTGTTTTTATTGAGAAAGGATCCATTATTAAGAAACAATGAAAACAATTTCCTATAGATCACTTTTATGAATGGATCATCTCAATTACTATCCTTTATATTGAGTATTTTAGGGAATATTAATAATATTTAATACCAAAAAAATATACTTTTAATAATTAGGTTTAAATGAATAAATATGTGAGAATCATTCACAACTACACCAAATGTTTCTTTCATCAAATTCCATGGTCTGCGGAACTTTTTTGATGCCTTCAGAGGTATTTAATACATTTATAGTTTCACCTAGTGATGATATGATATGGATAAGGATACCTATTTTACTATTAATAATGTATTTAATGATATGGTAATTCATATTCATATAAATTAATTGTAAATTATTTTTGATAATAGCATATTTTAAAAAACCAATGGCATATCAATCATTATGATATGAAGAATTATTTAATTAAATTGAGGATATCCATTATATTACTCTGTAATGAACACTACTAATATTCCCAATATACATCAATACGTCATAACATCATGTATATTGAAATTATATCACTATACACACTTTGTTTGTGTCATTCAAATGTTATATGTGAATAGAATAAACAAAAAAGGAATACAATGTCCATACCTAGTCCCATATCCTCTTTGTAGTCATGATCTATAACATTACAATTTACAAAGGGTATGTTTTCAATACTAGATCACGCATCCATGAATTATGATCGATTAACACATTTATCAAATAGGGTGTGAGTACATATCAGAAACAAACTACCACTGATGTTGACAAACATGTCCATTATAAGGACGTACATGTATAGTGTAATATAATCATATATTAGATAATAAATTAATTTTTAATAGAAAATAAATGAATCACACCCATGGGATTAGCATGTCTCCCTTTGTGAAAAATACCAACCTCATATAGTTTTTAGGATATATATAAACATATCCTAACAAACCATCAGTCTAATCATTTAGTCTATTTTGATGATAATAAAGAATCTTGTCTCGAGGTAATCATGAAAACCATATTTAAAGATTAATGTGTAATGGGATATGTATAACCATTTATTTATCCTTATAAACACATTATATAACTATAATATACATTATAGAACTATATAGAATGTGTCAGTGGTAGAGACATGTTATTTTTAGTATTATTTGAAGTAAATTGGATTATAAAATTTTTTTGATTGATTAATAAGATAATATTTATCCACATAAATGGTCATATTAATCAAACTCCGTGACCCATTTTTAAACTCACATTATCTCAAAAAGAAAAGTGTTGCTTGGTATATAAATATGAAGATATTTTTTATGTAAATAAGGCATATAAATTTCATAATATGTGGAAAATACAACTCATTTCTATATTTTCATAAACTAAGGGTCTCTAAAATAGGAATAAAATTTAAAATTTCAGCAATTTATATGATGGATCATTTATAAAATGATCTCGGCCCTTACAAACATCAACCATTATAAATATTTCTTAATTGAATATAATAATGAAGTATATTTCCTATAAAATACCAACTTATAAGAAACTCAATATAACTAAAACTATGGTAAGAATAACATGATGGTGGACTATAATTATGGGTATATCAACCTAAATGTATATCAATCATAATATATTAATAGTGGATAATTGATGCCTATCAATATGTTTTCTCACCATTGATATATCAATCATGGAATAAAAATATTTGGTAAAGTGTATAAGAAACCATTGTCTATTAGGCCTCACCATATGGTTATCTAGAACATAGAATGATAGAATCTGAAATAGTATTCATTTCACCACTAATAATGAATATGGTGACCGGTGGGAAACTATATGATTAATATAATTATCTCATCTATAATTAATGTCACTCCCAATCCACATCAACATATGGAAAATTTATAATAGATTCCCCCAACACATATTAGTCACAGCTCTAAATCTTCATAATCTTGTTCACATGATCAAAAATATACTTCGACATAAGACACAAGTAAATATTATTCTCATATGGTGTGTTCATGTACGAATTATATTCCCCTAATATTGTTTACTATAAAATAATATGTAATAAAACTTTTGAGGTGGTACATAATGTTCATGATGTTATGATATAATTTTAGGTTAGTCATCACTCTCTATAACATCTTCAATTGAATAAAAGATGTAATAAACAACTGCATTAGCCAAATGGATAAATCAGAAAGAAACCCACCTCATTATTTAATAATATAATCTAAAAATATGAAAAAAGTATTACTAATTATAATTTCATGTTATTAATCAAGGTGGCACTGAAAAATCCTAGATATATCCCACACTAAAGAGGTTAGGAAAACAATTTCTATAAACACCATGTTAGGGTATTCCAAAGAAGTACGCCTTCTGATTAAGGGGCCATAAATCTATGAAACATAAATTTACACTATGTAATTTAGTGTTTATAGAGTCATGTAATTGTAAAATTAATTACAACTATATTAATTATATTACGAATTCATTCCAAACCATAGGAAGGAACAATCCATAACATGGTTCACACTTTCCAACATTGATTACACACATATTTTATATTAAATTTGGATAATGGTAACTAATTGGGGCTCATGGAACCATCATATTACTAAAGTAATGTCATATTAGGTCATGATTATAATTTTCAAGACACAATAATTCAATATCTGATACTTTAGTGTCTATGGTGTAAAAAAATTAATATAGTGTGCCTAGTGGTTATAAATATCATCAACAAACAAATAAAAGTAATTGATATTATTTAATTTTATAAATATAATAATTGAGGGGAGGGATAACATATTATGAAAAATAAAACAACCCATACACCCTTTGGAATGATAAGGTCATAATATAAAAATGATGTTAAACATCTAACAAAAGATATTCCACCTTTATTAGTGACCATTTAAGACCGATCAAGCTCCATAAAACATTATTTAACCTTGTGAGGATTGAAATATAAAAATAATGGAATTTATTAATTATTTAAAATTATAATTATTTAATATTATTAATTATATTATAATGTTTTTCATACACAGTAAACATATAACTCAATAAATATAAGGAAAATGTAAAAATCATAATAGAATGGTTGAAGACCACTCCTGACACACACCTGAACTAATAAAAATAAAATTAATATATAACAAACATAATTTAAATGATAAATTTAATTAAATTTTATGAAAAAAACAAAAACAAATTATATGGTTATGGATTATGAAAAGAAAATCCATAAGAACGATTCAATGATTGTTTTCATGAAACCTCATCATGCTATGAATAACAAATACCCCATCATAAATGTTCCATTTTTCCATGATCTTGTGTAATTAAATTAAATGATATTATTCCCATACATTGAAATATGATAAGTATTGTGAGAAAACATGTTGAGAGTGATGTTGATGATCTTAATTCATACAATCGATTAAATTCCTCCATGTATACTATAAATGATGGGGAAAAATGATATTAATAGAGGAGAAGGGGTGCTGATTCCCTTCACTATTCTATTAAAAAAATAGTGTTTGTGGTGTTTAAATATTTTGGGACATAATGACCATTATACCCAATAATAATAAAAATGTTATTAGTGGTAACAAGGGGAACTGGCACCAGTCACCCCCAAATCAACCATGTAAGCAGTATTAAGAACATAAAACAAATTCAATCCAAGAGGATGAGAATTCACCTTTATCCCACCCCAGGTTTACTGGTTCCATCTAAGTAGGTACCCATTTGATTATTACCACCATAAAAATTCAAAATATTTTCTCCCGAATATGTAATCAATTCACTTGGAATCCTTCACCCATGATTCCACCATACACAAATCCATTAAATCATTCATTATAATTCACTAGAAAAAAATTATACAATTAAATCCAAAATATATAACGTTTCTCTAGTTTAAAACAACTAAAACCTAGTTTTCATGAAATTCACTATGAAAAACGGATGTACGTTATTATAATGTAAATTTTTAGTGATTTTTGGATAAATATAAATTGATAAATGATGTAGTTAAAGAACATATCCTTGTAAATTGTAAAAAAGATATTATACATAGACTATGATGTGGAGCTCATTGTTTTTATATGATGGAATCGATAGAATTATGTAATGAGTATAATTCAATTTTGGTTTGATATATAGAGTTACTTCATAATTGATAATGGATTAAAAATTATTGTGTTCGAATTAACAATACCATGGTTCTAATGTTTTATTATAAAATTTGAGGATAATTATGCCATGGTTGAGGAGTGAACATGCTATAGTGGATGAATAAATTTAAAACTGTAAATTAATGACAATTAGGATATTATAAAATAAATAATTTTTAATAGTGACTTTAATTAATTTTTAATTGATGAATTTATTTTCCAACTGTAAATTAGCGATTGGAATTAAAATAAAAATAAATTTAGATGATATTTATAAACAAAAGTGGAGAAATGGAGATATAATATATGATAATATTTGAGGATGGGATTGATACTACATATGTAATTCATATTGATAATATTTAATGAATTATTATACAAAATATCTATCTTCAGTGTAGGCGATAATTGAGAAGTAAAGATACCATAGCTCTTTGGTGTGGAGTATTTATATTCATATTCATTCTGAGTGTTTTTAGTGTTGAAATTTATGAATAGAATGAGTTCATGTAGTGTGTGAAGAAATAATATGATAGGATAAATAATAGATTGATTGTTATACCTTTTAAAACGTTTTTTGTCACATAATTGAGTGGTGATTCCATAAATAAATCACAGATCATTATTTTCAATTAGATAGAGTTAATCATACTTATAGAATAATTAAAACCTATGCTCTTACAGTATAGTTTGACACATGGTTGTTATGTGTTAAAGATTGATGATAACACCTTGTTATTATTATTTCCAAATATAGGGAAGTATTTATTTGAATACATTATAAAACGTCACACATTATAATTCATTCCAATATAATGTGGGTTCAAGACATTTTTTAAACAATTTTATCTATTCCACAAGGTTAGTAATATTGAAAACATCGTTATATGTTTGCTAAATAAAATGATGTGGTTAATGTGAATAGAGTTCCTTTATTAAAAATAATATAAGACATAATTTTGATAAAACATTGATATCACATCAAAGGAATCCTAAACATATTATATTTTACACATCACCAAATGCAATGAATTAATAATCACATGATTATTTTCAATAATAAAACACTTAATAAGATTCATAATGTTATTGAAAATGAAAAAAATTCAAATCATTAGTAAATAAAATTTACATGAAATAATGATACTCACTTCGATGAAGTAAATATGGGAAAGGAATTATAACATATATGTTGTGTTATAGGAGGTATCAATTTTGAAATTGAATTTTCAATAAAAAAAATTATAATTATTGATGATAAATCATAGTGAAAAAATTAATGAATTTCAATATTTAATTATTTTAGTTATAAGTTCCCTTCCTTTATTTTCCAATGAAATTAAGTACATATATATTGTGAATTAAAAAACACCTAGATTTATCACTTTATACAGTCTAATTAAGATATTTCATAATGTGGGGGACCCTATAAAATTATATCACAATGATATTAAGATCTAATTGGTAGTACATGTAACATCATTTAAGACATATGGAAATTAATTTCATTTAACTATTTAATTTTAATTTAAATCCTTTTGTATAATGGATATTCATAAAGTTTTAAATAGAGAATATGATCTACATGATAGATTCCAATCAATTTTGGGATATAATTATAACAATGGAAACAATCATGTGTAAAAGTCGGTATTGTATTTATTTTTATTAATAAATATTCGATTCATTTTTATAATATATCTAAGCAATAATGAATAATAAGAGTCCAATATTGAATATTGATGAGAAAATTCAAAAATGATCTTTGATTATTTATTATTTTAAATATTTTTATTATATAGTATGGCATAAATGTACCATTATTTAATTAAATATTCCAATAAATTGAAATATATAATGGTAGATAATATGAGGGGTTTGTTGAGTTCATTGAGAAAAAAAATGAAAAAATTATATCAATATCATTAAAAATAACTATATGATATGTCCAAATCATTATAATATAGAAATTTATTCATAATTAATCATTATAACTTTTTATTTAATCTATGAAATTATTATTCCATAATTTTAATCCCATAAATCTTATAAAAGATTACACAACCAAAAATATTTTGTCAAATGGACCCCAAGGTGACTTCATGATATTCAATTATGAAAATGGACATTGAATGTTGTTTACAAAAATATTGATAGGTATACATTTTTGGTTCAAACTATACTTTAAAATGATTCATTTTCGAATATGCATATTTTATCCAATCCATATACATCAATATTAAATTGATTATATTTCATAACTACCATGTTTCCTTGAATAATTAAATTGTATCTATATTTAACTATATGTTTAAATTTTTCAAGTCATTAAACATTAAAAAATAATTATATTGAGATTACTATTATGATTTATATAGAGTATATATATTAAAAATGACTATTAAAATAGATAATAGTTACTATTACAACCAAATAAACTACTATTTCATGGTAAGAATATTTATATGGGATAATATTTTCACTAGAATATGATTGAAATGGTATATCCAAATGTCATATACAATAAATATTTATGGGACCATGAATAAATATAAAATTTATAATTAGATAAAACTTTTATTTTTTTTAAATTTAATTAACTTATAATGAATTAATAACTAAATAAGATGTGAAAAATGAGGTGGTACATATTTATGTAAAAGACCCTTTCTACAATCCCTCTGTCAAAAAAATTATTAGTTATTTAGAAAAGAATAATTTCCATTGGCCCCACCCTCTTAATTTAATGAATAGATTTTATAATGTATAAAACTAAAAGATTAGTGTAGTGGTGGGGGTAGAGGGTACGTGATTTAAATAAGTGTATATGTAAATTTTTATTTGAAATTTAGTCAATATTCACCGATCATTTTGATTCATAGTAATAGTTAACTGGATTCCAATATAATTGAATGAAATGAGAATAACTGTTATCATAATTATAAGTCAAAATCATAACTAAATATAAGCATATATGAAGTAGTTATGTCTAAAATTTGGTGAGGAGGTCTAATATAAAAAATACATCATAACATTTAAATCATGGAATACATTTATCCAAGAGAAATGTGGTTAATCTATAATATTCATAATGAATAATGTATTTCATTGAGAATTTAATACATCCATATATTTTATTTCTTAAACAAGAAAAATAGATTATTTAAGATATAAATATTGTTGTATTACTAAATAATAAAACAATAATTTTAATAAAATTTTCAAATTCAAGCCTGACATAGCAGTTTACATAATTTATTATTATAAAGATAAATTTTGGGAAATTATATTATTTATTATATTCAATATATTTACCAAAATTCTGGTACCTCAACTCCCATAAACATAAAAAATTTAATATTCAATAAAAATCCCATTTATAATTTTTAAGGAAGTAGCCATTGATAATAATTTAAAATCCATGACAACAATATATGAAAAGTATGAATTATAAGAAAAAATCAAATATAAATGATTTTAACGTCCTTAAATAAGAAATTATATAGTAATTACAAATTAATTTACAATATATATATTTTTAAATAAATTTAATGTGGTATATGGTGTTATACACATAGAAAACAAAATTAAAAACACATGTTATAGTTTATTATAATTAACAAATAAAATGACTACATTATTTTGCAACCATCGTAGTTACATGTGGAGTAACTACACAGTCCACCTGAAACATACACATAAACAATGCATTGGAGGGATATATAGGTCCCAAAAATCATCCAAAATAATTCATTTGAAATAGAACATAATCATAAAACTCGAATAATTTCTTAAAAATATATCCTTTGAATTTGGTAAAACAGAATTTTAAATGAGTATTTTAAATTCAAATTCACTTAAATGTATCATATATTAGAAGTGAGACTTAAAGAGTTGATGGAATTTTAATATACAATGTAAAAACATAATTAAATATAATATAAATAAAATTAATCACAAAAATAATTTTAAAACCACATAATTAATGAAGTATAAGGTTAACCCAAAGATTAGAAATTGCGTTACAAAATTCCCTTACCTCGGGTTTCTCTTACATCATACATGATTAAGACCACAATAATTATTAAAATAATGTTATTAATATCTTAAATTAACATATTCATATTGATAACACCTTATATGATCTTTTATTAGCATCGTTTCACCTTTTAATTATTATAATTTTGTTTTTTTAATTGTTTCATATGCGTTGTTTACATGAAATCCAAGGCCGGTTTGTATTTGATTCTCTTGTCATAAGGAAATGATACAAAAAAAAGTTCAATGAATTAGTATTAATATGTTTCCGGATTATTAAATTATACATTAAATGATATTGGTTAAAATCTATGATAATTAATCATTAGTGATATCGGTTTAGATCATTTTTGTGGTTCTATGATGATCTCAAACGTGTTTCATCATATACCATTAATAATATAAATATATGTTTATTATAGAACATATGAGAGGTCAAATGATACAATTTAAAATTTTATTCATCCATTAAAATGATTTTACATTCATCTGTGACAGACCTATTGTAAATTGAATACACATTATCCATGTTTTTGTTAAATTATCACGTTATTGTCGGTGTTCTTATTTTTAGAAAAAGAGGGTGGGAGAAGGAGAAGTAAATTGATAAATTTTTCCATATACATGAAAATATTATGAATATATAATATTATGAATCTTCCGTTGCTCTTGGATAAAGGGAGTATAAGGGAGTATATGAAAATAAATCAATTGAAGTCAGGTCACATGAAAATAAAAGAGGATTATTATCACTTGATATATTTTCCTTGTGATCCTCTTTAATACCATTAGTTATTTAATTTTGGTGATACCGGTAGGTCATGGATGTGGGGTTGAGCCTTTGGAAGATTATTCTGAATAACTATGACAATACTCAAGGCTTGTGTTGTGTGAGCGGTAGAGGGGTGAGGTGGTATTTATAGTTAAGGATATGAGGGGTTTTACTTTATTTTAATCAATAGTTTAATATTTTTTCTCGATGCTATGAATAGTAATGATTCAATTAAATAATTGTAATAATTGAATGTTAGTTGAAAATAATGTATATTTACATCATCCATTACTAAATCATTATGCAAAGATTCAATTATTTTTTGTATTTCATAATTATTGAATATCATTATTCAGACAAATTTAAATATTTCAGAAAAATCAAAAAAATGCACCCGAACCATTTTTCGACGTGTAGAATTAATAAATGAATTAATTTTTTTAAAATAATTATCTATATAATATTTATTTAGTTTTAAAATAAAAACACTGTTTAATTAAATGTTAATTATTTCAAAACTATAAATGATTTTAAATCACCTTGATATGTTAATCAAGATCCATTTATATAACCACATGAATATAAAATAAAAATATGATTTAATATTCTTAAGGTGAATATTACTATTCATATTACTATTGATAATGGAATGATATTATTCCCCAAAAATTATGTTGGTTCAATAGGACTTCAAAAACCTTACTAATCATAACCGTAGATGATCATTTTTTGAAATATAAATCATAGAAGCTGAAAACATAGGGTTGACAGCTAATTTAAAACCATAATATTCAAAACAGGTTAATGCAATTCAATTTTTATTAAAAAAATATGGCTATTAAATTCTCCCCAGCTTCTAGAAATTTGACCCTCATAACTTGATTTTTACTTATGAAACAATTGAGGTATAATTTACCTCTTAGCATTTTCAGATTCCCATGGTGGATTTTCAACAACGTGGGCTTTCTACAATGCCTATACCTAGAATATTAGCTTATTCCATAATATATTCTGTCTATGATCATGAATCTGAATAGTTTTCTCTTTATAAGAATTCTTCTCTTCCAGTTAAACTTCTTTTGGAATCAAGATATAAGATAAATATGACACATACTTTCTAAAATAAAAAACATAAAAAAATTGGGTTCCTAAGATAAGTTTGGATGAAGAGGTAATAGGTAGGTGAGTGGTCCAACTTTCTCCAGTATTTCTTAAGGTACAATGAATCAGGGACTTAGGTTTCCTTTTTTTCCAAAATGCGAAACACAATTTCACGTTGAGATTCAAAGAAAAACATGACCACCTATCTCAAAAGATATGTTTTTCTTCTTATTTTCTACATATCCTTTCTATCTTCTCTAAGAATTCTTCATGTGTTACTAGATCATCTTTACTTTCTCAGCCACTTACTCTACTAATTCTGGTCCCATCAACTTCTATTCACCAAATTCAACCCAAAAATCTTTATTTCAACACCGCTTCTCAAAAAAACCTAAAATAGTGACTGATGTAGACTGGAATGAAAATTTTTCTTATAAGAAAAATAATCTTTAAAAGATTCTTATCCCAATGTCCATGGTATTCCATTGAAAAATATCAAAGCATATCCTCCAAAGTATAAATTGTTTATTATGACATCCAATTTGATTAAAAATATGAAGTTGTACTGAAATATAATTCTTTTCCCAACAACTTATGAAGACCCATCCTAAAATTATAAGTAAAGAAAGGATTTTAGTTAGATACAATGAATAGAGTTACTCCATGTAACCTTAAAATCTCATTGAGCTACATTCGAGGAAGATGATCCAATTTTAGTCGAACTCGAATAGGAAGGAAATGTACAGATTTATTTAGTAGATCCAAAGTAATCCATATTGTATTGTTACCTCAAGATGTATTTGGTAGTCCCACATTGAAGTTAAAACTCCCCGAACCTAGTTACCCAGAGTCAGTACATTATTACATATCATTTGCATGATCACAAAAGATCATGTCTCGAAAGACCAATTAGTTTAGAAGTCTTGGAAATAGTAGATATATTCATAAGTCAAAAATTACTTTATAAAGTAAAAAAACTAAAAAAACATCGTGTCTTCATATCCCCTCATACTATCCCACCATGTCATTCATAAATTACTTCTTTACATCCTTGGAAAAAGAAAACATTCAAAGGGGTGAGCTCAGATGTTCAGTAAGGATATCAATATAGATGAAAATTTCATAAATAATCATAATCATTTAAGGTAATGTATAACTAAAACAAAATCATTTTAAACTTCAACTTCATCAGAATAAGGAAATGATAAAATGAAATAATTAGATTTATATACTTACATGGATATTCTAATAGATGAATAATCACATGCATTTTCAATAACCACTTTCATAATGATGGAATGCATAAAACCAGACTGTCATAACGACATAGTCAAGGCCTCGTGCCAAGACTACAAATAAGATTTTGTCAATGACTTGTACCAAGACACTATTTTGTCTCATGAGACCTATTAAAGCATCAAGGAGCTATAGTGGGATCCACCCGTTAGTTACTTTGTCCAATGCACTCCTCATAGGAAAAGTTTGAAACATAACATAAACATTCATATTAAAACTAGCATACGAAATGCAATACTTTATCCACAAACCATGAATGGTATAAAAATATCAGATCTACAGTCAAACATAACTCATTAAATACAATATGGAATATTTTATTGTAACAGATTAAACTCAATCGAGAATAATTAATGCTATTGAAATTGATGAAAATAATCATCAAAACTATTTGATAGAAATATCCCCCTTTTTCTTGAAAACATTTAAAAGTCACAATATTTGTCAATAAGCCATTTTAAAAAATAGATTTTTTAATCAAAGTGTCCCGTACCACATTGAAAAATATAAAAGAAATTTTAATTTTAAAACATTAATGTCCATATAAAGAAATCCTTAATACTATTTTTAAAACAAGGACTTTAATGTGAAAGATTTAAAAGAATAAATCTTTAAAACAGTTAAAAATGATATTTTAGTTAGAGTTACTAACCAAAATAGAGACACCTGAATACAAATAATTGAGGTAATAATATTTTTTAATATCATGAGAATAAAAGGAATCATGATATAATATGTCAAAGTAAATTATATACACCATATAAAGTGATATGGTGTATAACAAAAAAGAAGTCTCAAGGGAATGTATTTTGAGATGAAATCTCTAATAAAGGCCATATCCTTAGGTTAAGGATAAATCAATGATATAATTTTATGTGAAAAATATAAATACACTCAAGATGATTGGATATTCAGTTTAAAACAACAAAAGGACATTCACACATATTCTTGTAAAAACAAAAAAAATGAATTGGATGTTTAACTCAACAAATCAAGATTGAGTAAAAATTACACTTATCAAGTTCATACCGATCACTTGAAAATTTATTAAAGGAGTGATTATGTGTATCAATAGTATATGCACATAAAGGGGAGTGGAAATTATGACATAATCAAATGAATAGTGATTCGTCACATAATCTTGGTGTAAAATAATCAATGAAGTATGCATAAAGCCGAATTAGTGGATATTGAAATTTCAAATTCCAATATTTATATGGTAACATAGGAAAAAAACACCTATGAAATAAGGATCATAAAATTATGATGTAAATATAAATTCATTAAACTATATTACACAATGAATACAAACAAGGGCAGTACACACACCACATGCAATAAATAAGTGATGAATAATAGAAATCTCACGGAATTAAAAGTGAGATAAGAAACCCATTAATTTGTACTTTTTCCATGGTTGAGGGTAGGTTATCCTCTTATATAATGCTAAAATAATTTTTATTGAATTATAAAATAATCATATACATTAATATGATATCATATATGATATTTTAACATTGCCTTGTTAATAATATCTTAGTATTATTTTCACTTCGGGTGTTAACTTACACATTTTATTTTATATGTTTTGTAACATAAGGCGTGTTTGTTATTGATAGGTTGTATATTATTCATATACAAAATTATATCAACTCCTTAAATGTTATTTTTAATTATAAAATAAGAATTAGACTTGTATGGATACGATGGGGAATGAATCTCTTCGTGTTTGTGGAGACGGTAGTCCGTACGTACGCACAAGCGATAATATCAATTTTTTATATTAAAATCATATATAATTGGATTTTATATCTTATATACAGAATCATTATCATCTTATACTAATTATTTATATGAATTAAACATCATTATTATACCCGTCGAAATAATAATTTATTGAATAACAATTACACCACGACGTGGAGACAATAGGTCGTACGTACACATGTATGGTGACATGTCATTCCAAGGATGGATAGAATACTGAATATGGTTGTACCATATTTATAATAATATCACAGTATATAAAATATACTGGAGTTATTATTTTAGAATGTAAATAATAATGAATGAAGAAGTTGTTGAAGAAAGGGACTTGAAAGAGGGTTGTGAAAATATTACCTATTCCTCGGGTTCTTCCTTTTGATTTGATAAAAAGGGATCTTTAGTTTGGCTTTCTGATCAAACTAAGGCCTCTAGTATGATTTTAGGGATGTTTAGAGAATATTTGGGTAGGGTTTGGTCGAGCCAAAAGTCTTTGAAGTTTTAAATTAGAGATATGGATGAGTACCCTTTTATAAGAGGGGTGCAGGGTACCTTTGGAAAAGCTAGAAATATTATTTTATAATAAATTCATATTCAGTTTATAATGGCTCCAAAGTGGATTATTTAAAGGTTAAGGTGGTGATGGGTCGAAATACTTTCAACTAATACATTTAAGATAGGTTTATTCACTATATTAACCTTATCTTTAATATTTAACTCTATGTTATATAGTTTTACATTTACCATGTCTCATTGTATTTTTATATTATATAGTAAATTAAATTACTATATACCTCCAAACGACCCTCAAGATCTCTATTAATGATATAAATATAAATATATAAGTCCTTTGTCTAATCCTTAGTATTTTCTGAATAGAATATCAATTAATAATATAATATTTGTTATAAAAACTGTTTTATGTCAATTTTGACACTATTGTGAATTTTGTTTTTGATAATTTCATAACAGCATTATTACACACAAAAGAAATTATATAACGAACACTAATATGTCATATAAACCTAGAAAATTTATTGAAATCATAAAAAGTCTCAAATTACATTTATTTTGATATTTATAATATCAATTATTTTAAGATTTCATTAATTATGTAATTACTGCATCACCATTGTGTCATAAATACATTAAATTATTTAATTTATTAAAATTATAAATAAAATACCATTATATAGGAAATATTGTTATATTTCTAATTAATATTCATAATCGAATTTATCTTATGTATAAATCTATATTAAAAATGTTTTAGTTATTAATCATTGATATTATCTTTTTTAACTCTTCTTTGAATTTAATAATAATAAATGTCCTAATCTAATCCAGGTGGACCTAAATGATAATATTTTATTGATATGGTTTCTTTTGGTCAATATACACTTGTATAATAGAATTAGGACATGTTTTAGGGTAATATTAATTTCATTTTTACCCATAATTACCCTATTTTCTTTAAATCGTGGTAAATAAAAGTAAAAAGTTACTATTCACCAAAAATTATTTTCATCTCATTAAAGCACATTTCACTACATGATATTAACTGTGTCTCTTGGATTTTCTAAATTCTACTTACAGAAGAAGAAAAATTATGTTTTAAATGAATTTTCAAATTCTCCTAGGAGGTGGGTAAAAGACGGTGATAAGGTCAATAAAATTTTTATATATAAAAAATTATTCTAAACTAACTCCAATGAATTAAATTGAGCATATATAGGTATTAAGTATCAATTATCCCCTTAATTAAATTAAAATATAATAAATAATTATTTAAAAAAATATTCAGTTTTAAACTATACCTCAGGGTTTTTTCACTACTCATCAAAAATTTAATGTTTTTAGAAAAATACCAAAAATTCACCCTAAGCTAATTTCGATATTCTGAATCAAAAAATGAAGTCCATTTTGAATGATAATATTTATAAAATTTCAAAAAGTGGGGATTACTATTCATAATGGCTAGTTTGATTGGTTGTGTTGTGTGTTAGAACTCGAAGTTACACACAACACACTCTACAGTATTATTCAAAGAGAAGCGTATCGTGGAAGCTTGGGGTGTAAAATTCTCCCCTCCTTCAAATAATTTCATCCTGGAAATTTTTAATATTGGGCTTGGTAATATAATGGAAAGTCCCACATCAGAAAAATATTAAATAAAACCATCACCTTAAAAGAAAGAAATAGGAGTACAAATGTCTCCCAAGAAAACTCATACTAGGATTCCATGTAGGAAAACATGTATATGGAAGATAAAATAAGTGTCATGTTCTGATGGAGAGGGATAGAAAACATAATCAGCAGAAACATAACAACAAGAAATCCACAAACATGTGATGGGAAAAAATATCATTTGTTTCCAAGTAGGAAAAGTATACGGACAAATTTTTTTAAGTTACATTACATAAATATGTGGAATACATTTATGAGATTGACTATGAAAATAAAGAGATATACTTAATTTTTAAGTATAGTTTCATTCTTTAATAAATGTCCACCACTAATTCATTTTTTTTAAATGATGAGTATTCATGAAGACTTGGTCACCCTGGAAGAGCTAGAACAAACTTCTATAGAATCACATGATCCACAAAGGATAAACTATATATTTACCTTTTCGTTAGTGATTAATCAAATCCAAAATGGTTAGTACAATATCTGATGATACCCCAAAAGGATATTATTTTAGAGAAAGAAACACTAATCTTAATTTCTAAAATTAAACCAACAATATCCCAAAGTTATATAAATACCATTCAATAAAAAATTGTCCATAAAGTCCTTCAATATAATCCAAACTAATATTGAAACCCAAAATTAGAAGAATTTGGTTATGTGGTCTTCCACGTTAAATTGTATCTCCAAATCACATCAACTTCTCATAAATTCACATACTTAAAAGTAAATAACCTAATCACACATTATCTATAATAGGTTAATCATTTCCATAAATAACCCAAATCACTACAAATCTACAAAAAAACGTAGATAAAAATCCTCCATTACTCCTCAAATGAAATCCCAGAGTATTCTAGTTTCCTTGGTCATATAGTGTTCCCAACAAATAGAACCTCTCCCAAAATAACATTTAGAACTTAATCACCAAATCATTTTCCTATACTAAGGGTATTTATTTAATAATACATAAGAACCCAAATCAACTTATTATTGATCAATAAAATCATTTATCTAAAAATAATTATTCACACTAACCAGGGACATCACATAGTCCAGTGGTAAGTGATAAACCCCAATCGCACATTGGTTGTGGGTTCGATTCCCATATAAATTTCTAACGCGACGGGTTGTCAAACCGTCTGCATGTTTTCCTTTTTCAAAAACTATATTTTATAACATTACCAAAATGAGATAAATTCTTCAAAATAACCATAACATAATTTTAACTAGAGATGTTATCTCAAACCTTGTATTTTCATCCCAAAATATAATAACTTGTAATTTTTTCAAAACCAATTATCTTTTAAAACAAAATGTTTATTTATAAATATATACAAAAGGGAAAAGTTATGTCTTCCTCAAATATCATTCTCACAAGGAAAACTACGGGGTTAAAAATACAAGAAAAAAATATTCAAAAGTAATCCCATCAACAAGGCGCACTAATACATTTAAACATTTCTCCAACCATTTATTTTAACATAGCTTCTTCTTTGACCAAGAAAATATCCTATAGAATAAGGCATTCACTCGGGTAATGGCCAGGTCCCCTACATTTACGGAAAATGACTGTAAATGGATTTTTGGGACAATTTTTATTTTCTTCTATAATACTCTTCAATTTTCCTCAGAAATTATTCACTTTATTTCCTTCTTTAATGTAGTTAAATAATTTCTTTGTTTAATTTAGACACTATAATGGGTGTATCCTTCCACATTTCCTACATGATAAAAATTTAGGTTTCTTTTCTCCATGGTCTCCACTACTAATGCTCTTATCATTCATTATCTTCTTCATCATTATTGAGTCTGGGAGTTCGGAAATATATATGATGTTGATTATATTTTTGGAAAACTGATTTGGCTTGAACACGATATATTTTACGCCTATTAAAATTACTTCCTGTTGCTCATTTCCACCATCATTCTCACCTTGTACGTCATTCTCATGGTAACTATGACTTCCTTTGACTCCAGCCATTGCATAAAACTAGAAATCATTGTGTGAGTAATAGTAGTCATAAATTAATTTAGAGAATATCATGACACAATATTCTCAATTTGAAACACCTTAGGATTAACCAAGGTCATTTATTCTCACCTTATATTAAAATACATCAAATTGGTTGGTAACGAAAATATATATAATCTTAAGCATATCCCCCGGGAGTGTTGTAACGAAGAGTGCAGCAAGGCATGTTGTCGTGCACCAGTTCCCGTTCGAGTCTACATCAAGGCGGTGTTTTCGGGTTTTACCCATAAGTACATCTGTGCCAGAGCTACCTCTACTTTCTCGTATCCATACAGGGATGTATTTCTTGGAAAACTAACAAAATATATTAAATAACAATATTCTCAGTAGTTCATCTAAACTAATCTTCAAAGTCTATCTTAGGGCTATGTGCTCTAATCAGAGTTTATCTAAATCTAGTTCCAAGGTTTGTACTAAACCTACCTTTGATACCAACTATAACGCCCCAACCCTAGTTACCTAGAGTCGGTGCATTATTACATAACATTGGCATTATCAAAAAAGATCATGTCTCGAAAGACCAATTAGTTTAGTAGTTTTGGAAACAATAGATATATTCATAATTCTTACATTACATCATAATGTTAAAAAAACTACAACAACATATTATCTTCATATCCTCTCATACTATCCCTTCCGGTCATTCATAAATTACTTCATCACGTCTTGGGAAAAATAAAAAATTGAAAGAGGTGATCTCAGATGCTTGGTAAGGATAACAATATAGCAGAAACATTCTTAAATAAGCATAAACATTTAAGGCAATGTATAAATAAAACAAAATCCTTTTAAACTTGAAATTCAGTATAATATGAAAAATTTAAAATGAAATAATTCCATTTACATACTCACATAGATATTCTACTAGTCGAATAACCATATGCAATATCTATAACCACTTTCATAATGATGGAATGCATAATTCCAGACTATCATAACCATATAGTAAATGCCTCCTGCAAAGACTACAAATATGATTTTGTCAAAGACTTGTGCCAAGAAACTAGTTTGTCTCATTAGACCTACCGATGCATCGAGGATCTATATCAGGCTCCACCTGTCACTTACTATTTCCAAAGCATGCCTCATATGAAAAGTTTGAAACATAACATAAACATTCATATTAAAACTGGCATATGAAATATCAATAATTTATCCACAAACCATGAATGTTATAAAAATAGCACATCCATAGTCAAACATAACTCATTAAATATAATATGGAAGATTTTATTTTAAAAAATTAACCTCAATCGAGAATAATGAATGATATTGACATAGATGAAAATAATCATCAAAACTATTTGAGAGAAATAACACCCTTTTTCTTGAAAACTTTTAAAAGTCACGCTATTTTACAAGATTCCATTTAATAATATATTTTTGAATCCATGTGTCCCGTACCACATGGGAACTTTTAAAAGGAATTTTAATTTTAAAACAATAATGTCCATATAAATAAATCCTTACAACTATTTTTAAAACATGGACATTAATGAGAAGGATTTAAAAGAATAAAGCTTTTAAACATTAGAAATGATATTTAAGTTAGAGTTCCTAACCAAAAGAGAGACACTTGAATACAAATAATTGAGGTAAATTTTTTTTTGTAATATCATGAGAATAAAGGGAGTCATGATATACTATGTTAATGTACATTATATACACCTTATAAAGTGAATTGGTGTATAACAACAAAGGAGTCTCAATGGAATGTATACTGAGATGAAATCTCCCGTATAGGACATGTCCTTAGGTTAAGGATAAATCAATCACATAATTGTATGTGACAAATATAAATACACTAATTATGATTGGATATTCAGTGTAAAATAATCAGAGGACATTCACACATATTCTTGTAAAACCAACACCAATGAATTGGATGTTTAACTCAACAAATTGAGATTGAGTAAAAATTACTATTATCAAGTTCATACCGATTACTTGAGAATTTATCAATGGAGTGATTATGTGTATCAAAAATATATTCATAGAAATGGGAGTTTAAATTTTGACATAATAAAATGAATAATGATTCCACACATAATCTTGGAGTAAAATAATCAATGAAGTATGCGTAAAGCCGAATGAGTGGAAATTGAAATTTCAAATTCCCTTATTGATTTGCTAACATGCGAAACATACACCCATGAAAGAAGGGTCATAAAATAATGATGTAAATATAAATTAATTAACGTATATTACACAATGAATACAAATGGGAAGTACACACACCACATGCAATAATTAAGTGTTGAAAAATGGAAATCTCACAGAATTAAAAGTGAGATAAGAAACCCATTACTTTATACTTTTTCCTTGGTCGAGGGTAGGTTTTCCACTTGTATAATGATTAAATAATTGTTATTTAATTATTCAAGAATCATATACATAAATATGATATCATATATGATCTTTTAACATTGCTTGGTTAATAATATCTTAGTATTATCATCATTTCGGGTGTTAACTTACTCATTTTCTTTTATATGTTTTGTTACATATGTCCTGTTTGTTATGGATAGGTTGTATCTTATTAATGTACATAATTTTATCAAGTCCTAAAAAAAATTTTAATCATAAAATGATAATTATACTTGTATATATTTGATGGGGGATAAATCTCACCGCATTCGTGGAGACGGTAGACCGTACGTACGGACGAGCGATAATATCATACATTTGCTTTTAAAATCATATATAATTGGATTGTATATCATATATATATATAATCATTATAATTTTATACTTATTATCTACATTAATTACACATCATTATTATACTCATCCAAATAATAATATATTTAATAACAATTACACCACGACGTGGAGACGATAGGCTGTATGTATGAACGTATGGTGACATGTCATTCAAAGGATGGATAGAGAACTGAATATAGTTTTTCCATATTTATAATAATATCATAGTATATAAAAAATAATTTATTTATTATTTTAGAATGTAAATTACAAATAATGAATAAGTTGAAGAAGAAGGGAACTTGAAAGAGGGTTGTGAAAACATTACCGCTTCTTCATGTTCTTCATTTTGAGTTCATAAAAAGGGATCATAATGATGGATTTCTGATCAAACTAAGGCCTCTAGGTTTAATTTTGGGAAGTTTAGAAAATATTTGGGCAGGGTTTGGCGGATCCAAAAGGATTTTAAGGTGTACATTAGAGATAAGGGGAGTATCCTTTTATAAGAGGGGTGAGGGGAACCTTTGGAAAAGCTAGAAATAATATTTTATAATAAATTTATATTCAGTTTATATTGGCTCCAAAGTGGATTATTTAATGGTTAAGGTGGATATGGGTTTAAATAATTTCAACTAATAGATTTTAGATGGGTTCCAGTCCCTATATTAACCCTATCATTTTTATTTAACTTTTAGTTAAACAGTTTGACACTTACCATGTCTCTTTGTATTTTTATATTATATAGTCAATAAACATACTATATACCTCCAAACGACCCCCAAGTGGTCCATTAATGATACACCTATCATTAAATAAGTCCTCTTCCTGATACATATATTTTTAATAGTATAATATCAATTAATAATATAATATTTGTTAGAAAAATTCTTTTATGTTAATTTTGACACTATTGAGTATTTTGTTTTTGATAATTTCATAACAACATTATTACTTAGAAAAAAATTTATATAACAAATACTAATATGTCATATAAACCTATAAAATTATTGAAATTCATAAAATGTCTCAAATTACATTAATTTTGATATTTATAAAATAAATTATTTTAATATTTCATTAATTAGGTAATTACTGCATCACCATTGTTTCATAAATAAATTAAATTATTTAAGGTATAAAAATTATAAATAAAATACCATTATGTATTAAATCTTGTTATATTTCAAATGAAAATTTATAATTGAATTTATCTAATGCATAACCATATATTAAAAAAAATTAGTTATTAAACATTGATTCTATCTCTTTTAACTCTTCATTGAATTAAATAATAATAAATATCCTAATATAATCCAAGAGGACCTAAATGATAATATATTATTCGTAAGGTTGTTTTTCGTCGATATAAACTTTTACAGTAGAATTAGGACATTTTTTAAGGTAATATTAATAACATTTTTATCATTAATTACCCTGTTTACTTTTATCCGTGGTAAATAAAAGAAAAAAGTTATTATTCACCAAAAATTATTTTCATCTCATTGAACAAAATTTTACTACTTGATATCAACCGTGTCTCTACGATTTTCGAAATTCTAATCACAGAAGCGGTAAAATTATGTTTTATGTGAATTTCCAAATTCTCCTAGGAGTTGGGTAAAAGACGGTGAAAAGTTCAATAAAATATATATATCTCAAAAATTATTCTAAACTTACTCCAATGAATTACATTGAACATATATAGGTATTCTGTATCTATTTTAACCTTAATTAAATTTAAATAAAATAAATAATTATTTAAAGAAAAATTTGGTTTTAAACTATAACTTAGTGTTTTTTCACTACTCATCAAAAATATAATGTTTTCAGAAAAATACCAAAAATTCACCCTAAGCTAATTTTGATATTTAAAATCCAAAAATGAAGTCCACTTTGAAAGATAAATTTTATAAAATTTCAAAAATTTGGTATTACTATTCATAACGGTTGGTTTGATTGGTTGTGGTGTGTGTTAGAAATCGATGTTGCGTACATCACACACTACTGTATTATTCAAAGAGAAGCATACCGTGGAAGCTTGGGGTGTAACATTCTTCCCTCCTTCAAATAATATCATCATCGAAATTTTTAAAATTGGTCTTGGTAATATAATGGAAATTCCCACATCGGAAAAATATTCAATAAAAGTATCACCTTAAAAGAAAGAAAGAGGAGTACAAAGGTTACCCAAGAAAACTCATACTAGGATTCTATGTAAGAAAACATGGATATGAAAGATAAACTATGTGTCTAGTTCTGAAGGAGAGGTATAGGAAACATAACCAGGATAAAGTTAACAACAAGAAAGCCACAAACTTGTGATGGGACAAACTCTCATTAGTTTCCCAGTATGAAAATTATACAGACAATATTTGTTTAAGTTACATTAAATAAAAATGAGGAATTAATTTACATGATTGACTTAGAAAATAAAGAGATATACTTACTTTTTAAGTGGAGTTTTATTCTTTAATAAATTTCCACCACTATCTCATTTTTTTAAACTATGAGTATTCAAGAAGACTTGGTCACACTAGAAGAGCTAGAATAATCTTCTATAGAATCACATTATCCATGAAGGATAAACTATATATTTACCTTGCCTTTATATATTAATCAAATCCAAAAAGGTTAGTACAATATCAGATGATCCCCCAAAAGGATATTCCTTTATAGAAATAAACACTAATCTTCATTTCTAAAATTAAACCAACAATACCCCAAAGTTGAATAAATACCATTCAATATACAATTATCCTTAAAATCCTTCAATATAATCCAAACTAATATTGAAACCCAAAACATAGAATAATATGGTTATGTAGTCTTCCACGTTAAATTTTATCTCCAAATGACATAAACTACCCTTAAAGTCACATACTTAAATGTAATTAACCTAATCACATATTCTCTATTATAGGATATTCATTTCCATAATCAACCCAAATAACTATAAATCCACAATAAAAACATAGAAAAAATCCACCATTACTTCTCATATGAAATCCCATAGTATTCTAGTTTCTTTGGGCATATAGTGTTTCCAACTAAGAGAACCTCTTCCAAAATAAAATTTATCACTTAATCAGAAAATCATCTTCCTATACTAAGGGTATTCATTTGATAAGACATAAGAACACAAATCAACTTATTATTGATCAATAAAATCATTTAACTAAATAAAATTAGTCACACTAATCAGGGACTTCACATAGTCCAGTGGTAGGCAATAAATCCCAATTTCACTTCGGTTGTGGCTTTGATTCCCATAGATTTGTCTAACGTGATGGGTAGTCACATGGTCTGCATGTTGTCATTTTTCAAAAACTATATTTTATAACATTACCAAAATGAGATAAATTCTTCAAAATAACCATAACATAATTTTAACCGGAAATGTTATCTCATACTTTGCATCTTCATCCCAAAATATAATAATTTGTAATTTTTTCAAACCCAATGATCATATAAAACCAATGGGTAATTTATAACTATATACCCAAGGGAAACTATAGGTCTTCATAAAATATCATTCTCACATGGAAAACTGCGGGGTTACAAATACAAGAGAAAATTATTCAAAATTAATCTCATCAACAAGGAGCATTAATACATTTAAACATTTCTCCAACCATTTATTTTCACATATCTTTTTATTTGACATGGAAAATATCATATAGAATAGGGAATTCACTTAGGTAATGGCCAGGTCTGATACATTTATGGAAAATGAATGTAAATGGATTTTTGGGACCATTTTTATTTTCTTCCATAGTACTCGTTATTTTTCCTTAGAAATTCTTCACATTATGTCCTTCTTTCCTACAAGTAAAGCATTTATTTTATCCATTAAGACACATTCCTGGGTTTCTCCGTCCACATTTCCTACATGATGGAAATTTAGGTTTCTTTTCTCCATTTTATCCACTGCTAAAATTCTAATCATTCATCGCCATTATTTTATTTGTTGAGTCTGGGAGTTGGTTAATATATATTTTGTTGATCATATTTTTGGAAAAATGATTGGGCATTAACATGATATCTTTTACACCTATCACCATTCAATTTTGTTTCCCATTTCCACCACCGTTCTCACATTTTACATCATTCTCAACATTACTATGACTTCCTTGGACTCTAGCCATTGACTAAAACCAGAAAACATTTTTTGAGTTACAGTAGTCATAAATTAATTTAGAGAATATCATGACACAATATTCTCAATTTGAAACATCATAGGATGAAACAATGTAATTTATTCTCCACTTATATTAAAATACTTCAAATTGGTTTGTAAAGAAAATGTAAATTATCCGAAGCATATCCCCTGGGAGTGTCGTAACCAAGAGTGCAGCAAGGCCCATTTTCGTTCACTAGTTCTAGTTCCAGTCTAGATCAAAGTGGTGTTTTCGGGATTTACCCCTAGGTACATCTGTTCCAAAGCTAACTCTACCTGCTCGTATCCATACATGGATGTATTTCATGGAAAACTCACAAAATCTATAAAATAACAATATTCTTGGAAGTTCTTATATACTGATCCTCAAAGTCTATCTTAGATCTATGTGCTCTAATTAGAGTTTATCTAAATCTAGTTTCCAAGGTTTGTACTAAACCTCCCTTTGATACCAACTGTAACGCCCCAACCCCAGTTACCCAGAGTCGGTGCATTATTACATAACATTGGCATGATCACAAATGCATCACGTCTCGAAAAACCGATTAGTTTAGTAGTCTTGGAAACAATAGATATATTCATAAGTCTTACATTACTTCATAATGTAAAAAAACTAAAACAACATATTGTCTTCATATCCTCTCATATTATCCCTTCAGGTCATTCATAAATTACTTCTTCACATCCTAGGAGAAATAAAACACTGAATGGGGTGACCTCAGATGCTCAGTAAGGATAACAATATAGAAGAATCTTTCATAAATAAGCATAAAAATTTAAGGAAATTTATATATAAAACAAAATCATTTTAAACTTGAACTTCAACATAATATGGAAAAGATAAAATGAAATAATTCCATTTACATACTCACATGGATATTCTACTAGTTGAATAACCACATTCAATATCAATAACCACTTTCATAATGATGTAATTTATAATGCCAAACTATCATAACAACATAGTCAAGGCCTCGTGTCAAGACTACAAATAAGATTTTGTCAAGGACTTGTTCCAAGACACTAGTTTGTCTCATGAGACCTACTGATGCGTCGAGGAGCTATAGCGGGCTCTAATTGTCACTTACTATGTCCAATTCATGCCTCATATTAAAATTTTTAGACATAACATAAATTTGTTTTATCAAAACTACCATACGAAATGTCAATACATTATCCACAAACAATGAATGTTAGAAAAATAACACATCCATAGTAAAAACTAACTCATTCAATACAATATGGACGATTTTATTGTAACAAATTAACCTCAATCTAGAAAAATAAAAGATATTTACATAGATGAAAATAATCATCAATACTATTTGAGAGAAATAACCCCCTTTTTCATGAAAACATTTAAAAGTCACACTATTAGTCAAGAATCCATTTAAAAATAGATTTTTGAATCAATGTGTCTCCTACCACATTGAAACTTTTAAAAGGAATTTTAATTTTAAAAATATCTTTTCCATATAAATAAATCCTTAAAACTATTTTTAAAACATGGACATTAATGAGAATGATTTAATAGAATAAATATTTAAAACATTAAAAAATGATATTTAAGTTATAGTTTTTAACCAAAATAGAGACACTTGAAAACATATAATTGAGGTAATAAAAAAATTGTAATATCATTAGAATAATGGTATTCATGATATATTATGTTAATGTAAATTTTATACACCATATAAAGTGATTTGGTGTATAACAACAAAAGAGTCTCAAATAAATGTATATTGAGATGAAATATCTCAAAAAGGTGGTATCCTTAGGTTAAGGATAAATCAATTACATAATTATGTGTGAAATATATAAATACAATAAATATGATTGACAATTCAGTGTAAAACAATCAATGGACATTCTCACATATTCTTGTAAAAACAACACCAATGAATTGGATGTTTAACTCAACAAATCCAGATTAAGTAAAAATTACTCATATAAAGTTCATACTGATGACTTGCGAATTTATAAATGGAGTTATTATGTGTATAAAATGTATATGAAAAAATGGGGAGTGGAAATTATGACATAATCAAATGAATAGTGATTCGTCACATAATCTTGGAGTAAAATAATCAATAAAGTATGCGTAAAGCCGAATGAGTGGAAATTGAAATTTCAAATTTCCTTATTGATTTGGTAATATATGAAACATACACCCATGAAATAAGGATAATACAATGATGATGTAAATATACATTAATTAACATATATTCCACAATGAATACTAACATGGGATGTACACACAACACATGCAATAAATAAGTGTTGAACAATAGAAATCTCACGGAATTAAAAGAGAGATAAGAAACCCCTTACTTTGTACTTTTTCGTTTGTCGAGGGAAGGTTAGCCTCTTATATAATGGTGAAATAATTTTTATTGAATTATTCAGTAACCATATACATTAATATGATATCATATATGATCTTTTAACTTTTCCTTGTTAATAATATCTTAGTATTATCATCGCTTCAGGTGTTAACTTACTCATTATCTTTTATATGTTTTGTTACATAAGTCATGTTTTTTATGGATAGGACATATCTTATTCATATACCGAATGATATCAAGTCATTAAAAATTTTTTTAATCATAAAATGAGAATTATACTTGTATGGATACGATGGGGAATGAATCTCATTGCAATCGTGGAGACGGTAGTCCGTATGTACAGACGAGCGATAATATAATTCTTTTGATATTAAAATAATATATAATTGGATGTTATATCATATATACAAAATCATTATCATTTTATACTTTTTATTTACATCAATTAAACATCATTATTATACCCATCCAAATATTAATGTATTGAGTAACAATTACACCACGACATGGAGATGGTAGGCCATACGTACGAACGTATGGTGACATGTCATTCAAAAGATGGATGGAAAACTGAAAATGTTTTTAATATATTTATAATAATATCACAGTATAAAAAAGATACTGTAGTTATTATTTTAGAATGGAAATAACAAAGAAAGAATATGTTGAAGAGGAAAGGAACATGAAAGAGGGTTGTGAAAACATTTCCTCTTCTTCGAGTTCTTCCTTTTGATTTGATCAAAATTCCTATTTAGGTTGGCATTATGATCAAACTAAAACATCTTGGTTGAATTTAGGGAAGTTTAGAGAATATTTGGTTAGGGGTTGGCCAATCCAAAAGGCTTTGAAGGTGAAATTAGAGAGAACAATGAGTATCCTTTTATAAGAGGGGTCAGGGGCACCTTTGGAAAAGCTAGAAATATTATTTTATAATAAATTAACATTCGGTTTATAATGGATCCAAAGTGGATTATTTAAATTTTAATGTGGGTATGGGTCTAAATATATTCTCCCAATAGATTTTTGATAGGTTTGGGTCACTATATTAACCTTATCATTTATATTTAACTCTAAGTTAAATAGTTTGACATGTACCATGTCTCTTTGTATTTTTATATTATATAGTTAATACACTTACTATATACCTCCAAGAGACCCCCAAGTGGTTCATTAATGATACACCTATCATTATATAAGTCCTTTGTCCGAACCTTATATTTTTAGGAATATAATATGAATTAATAATATAATATTTGTTTTAAAAACTCTTTTATGTCAATTTTTAAACTATTGGGTATTTTGTTTTGATAGTATCATATCAACATTATTACATAGTGAAATATTTATATAACAAATAAAAATATGTCATAATAACTTATAAAATTAGTTTAATTCATAAAAAGTCTAAAATTACATTTATTTTGATATTTATAATATAAATTATTTTAATAATTCATTAATTAGGTAATTACTGCACCGCCATTATGTCATATATAAATTAAATTATATAATGTATAAAAATTATAAACAAAATACCATTATGTAAGAAATCTTTTTAGCTTTCTAATGAATATTTATAATCTAATTTATATTATGTATAACCATATATTAAAAAAAATAGTTATTAAACTTTAATTTTATCTCTTTTAACTCTTCTTTGAATTAAATTATAATAAATGTACTAATCTAATACATGTGGACATATATGATAATATTTTATTCCTAAGGTAGTTTTATGAAGATATAAACTTCTCCAATATAATTAGAAAAAGTGTTATGTTAATATTAATATCATTTTTACCCTTAATTACCCTATTTACTTTTAACAGTGGTAAATAAAATTTACAGTTACTGTTCACCAAAAATTATTTTCGTCTCATTGAACAATATTTTACTCCTTGATATTAGCAGTGTCTCTTGGATTTTTGAAATTCCACTTACAAAAGTGGTAAAATTATGTTTTATGTGAATTTCCAAATTCTCCTACGAGGTGGGTAAAAGAAGCTGAAAAGTTCAATAAAGTTTTTATATATCTAAAATTTTTATAAACTAAATCCAATGAATTACATTGAACTCATATAGGTATTATATATCTATTTTGACCTGAATTAAATTTTAATAAAATAAATAATTATTTATTTAAAAATTCGGTTTTAAACTATAACTCAGTGTTTTTTCACTACTCATAAAAAATTTAATGGTTTAAGAAAAATACAAAAAATTCACCGTAATCTAATTTCGATATTTCGAATCAAAAAATGAAGTCCATTTTGAAAGATAAAATTTATAAAATTTCAAAAAGTGGGTATTACTATTTATAATGGATAGTTTTATTCATCGTGGGGTGTGTTAGAACTCGAAGTTGCGTACAACACACACTACTGTATTATTCAATGATAAGCGTACAACGGAAGCTTGGGAGGTTATATTCTCCCCTCCTTCAAATAATTTCTTCCTAAAAATATTTATAATTGGGAATTGGAATATAATGGAGAGGCCCCCATTAGAAAAATATTAATTAAAACCATCACCTTAAAAGAATGAAATATGAGTACAAATGTCTCCCAAGAAAACTCATACTAGGATTCCATATAGGAAAACATGGATATAGAAGGTAAAATAAGTGTCAAGTAATGATGGAGAGGGATAGAAAACATAATCAAGAGAAACTTAACAACAAGAAAGCCACAATCTTGTGATGGAATAAAATGGCATTAGTTTGCCAGTAGGAAAATTATACGGACAACATTTTTTTAAGTTACATTACATAAAGATGAGGAATTCACTTACGAGATTGACTAAGAAAATAAGGAGATATACATAATTTTTTAGTATATTTTCATTATATAATAAGCTTCCACAACTAAATCATTTTTTTTAATGATTAGTATTCATGAAGACTTGGTCACACTGGAAGAGATAGAATAAACTTCTATATAATCACATGATCCACAAAGGGTAAACTATATATTTACCTTTTCTTTAGAGATTAATGAAATCCAAAATGGTTAGTACAAGATCTGATGATACCCCAAAAAGATATTACTTTAGAGAAATAAACACTAATCTTAATTTCTAAAATTAAACCAACAATATCCCAAAGTTAAATAAATACCATTCAATAAAAAATTGTCCTTAAAGTTCTTCAATATAATCCAAACTAATATTGAAACCCAAAAATTAGAAGAATTTGGTTATGTGGTCTTCCACTTTAAATTGTATCTCCAAATCACATCAACTAATATTAAAGTCACATACTTAAAATAAAATAACATAATCATATATTCTCTATTATTGGTTAATAATTTCAATAAACAACCCATATCACTATAAATCCACAATAAAAAGGTAGATAAAAATCCACCATTACTCTTCAAATGAAATCCCACTGTATTCTAGTTTCTTTCGGTGTATAGTGTTGCCAACAAATTGAACATCTTTCAAAATAACATTTATCACTTAATCACCAAATCATTTTCCTATACTAAGGGTATTTATTTGATAAGACATAAGAACCTGAATCACCTTATTATTGATAAATAAAATAATTTAACTACAAATAATTAGTCACACTAACTAGGGACTTCACATAGTCTAGTGGTAGTCTATAAATCCCAATCGCACTTTGGTTGTGTGTTTGATTCCCACAACATTGTCCGACGTGATGGGTTGTCACACGGTCTTCGTGTTGTCCTTAAAAAACTATATTTTATGACATTATCAAAATGAGATAAATTCCTCAAAATAACCATAAAATAATTTTAAATAGAAATGATATCTCATACCTTGTATTTTCATCCCAAAGTATAAAAACTTGTAATTTCTTCAAACCTAGTGATCATATAAAACCAAATGGTTATTTATAACTATATCCACAAGGGAAAAGATAAGACTTCCTCAAATATCATTCTCACATGGAATATTATAGGTTTACGAATACAAGATAAAATTACTCAGAAGTAATCCCATTAACAAGGAGCACTAATACATTTAAACATTTCTCCAACCATTTATTTCCATATAGATTCTTCTTTTACCATGAAAATATCCTATAGATAGGGCATTCACTCGGGTATTGGTCAGGTCCCCTACATTTAGGGAAAATAATTGTAAATGGATTTTGGGGACCATTTTTATTTTCTTCCATAGTGCTCTTCATTTTTATTCTGAAATTATTCACATTATGTCCTTCTTTCCTGTATATAAAGCATTTCATTTTTCCATTGAGAAACTTTCCTAGGTGTCTCCTTCTATATTTCTTAAATGGTGGAAATTTAGGATTCTTTTCTCCATGGTCTCTACTGTTGGAGCTCTTATTATTCATCACCTTTCCCTTCTTTGTTGAGTCTGGAAGTTGGTTAATATATATGTTCTTAATCATATTTTTGGAAAACTGATTTGGCATGAACATGAAATATTTTACGCCTATCAACATTCCATTTTTTTTCTCATTTACACCACTGTTCCAACCTTGTACATCATTCTCAAAGTTACCATGACTTCCTTGGACTCCATCCATTTACTATAACCAGAAATCATTGTATGTGTAATAGGGGTCATAAAATCGTTTAGAGAATATCAGGACACCATATTATCAATTTGAAACACCTTAGGATTATCCAAGGTCATTTATTCTAATCTTATATAACAATACATCAAATTTTTTTGTAAATAAAATGTAAATTATCCAATGCATATCCCCTGGGAGTTTCGTAACCAATAGTGCAACAAGGCTCATTTTTGTGCACCAGTTCCCATTCGAGTCTTGCTCAAATTGGTGTTTTCGTGTTTTACCCCAAGTTACATCTGTTCTAGAGCTACCTCTAACTGATCGTATCAAGACATGGATGTATTTCTTGGAAAACTCAAAAAATCAATACAATACCAATTTTCTAGGAAGTTCATCTATACTAATCCTAAAAGTCTATCTTATGGTTGTGTGCTCTAATCAGAGTTTATCTAAATCTAGTATCCAAGGTTTGTACTAAACGTCCCTTTGATATAAACTGTAATGTCCGGATCCTAGTTACCTAGAGTCAGTGCATTATTACATTACATTGGCATGATCACAAAAGATCAAGTCTCGAATGACCGATTAGTTTTGTAGTCTTGGAAACACTATATATATTCATTAGTCTTACATAACATCATAATGTAAAACAAACTACAACAACATCTTGTCTTCATATCCCCTCATATTATCCCTACAGGTCATTCATAAATTACTTCCTCACATCCTGGGAAAAATAAAACATTGAAATGATTGAGCTCAAATGCTCAGTAAGGAAAAAAATATAGCGGAAACTTTCATAAATAAGAATAAACATTTAATGAAATGTATAACTAAAATATACTTTTAAACTTGAACATCGTCATAAAATGGAAAAGATAAAATGAAATAATTCCATTTACTTACTCACATGAATATTCTACTAGTCAAATAACCACATGCAATATCAATAACCACATTCATAATAATGGAATTCCTAATGCCAGACTATCATAACCACATAGTCAAGGCCTCATGCCAAGACTACAAATAAGATTTTGTCAAGTCCTTGTGCCAAGACACTATTTTGTCTAATGAGAGCTATCGATGCATCGAGGAGCTATAGTGGGCTCCACCCATCACATACTAAGTCCAATGCATTCCTCATATGAAATTTTTGAAATATAACATAAACATTCATTTTAAAACTAGCATATGAAATGACAATACTTTATCCACAAAGGATGAATGGTATAAAAATATCAGATCTATAGTCAAACATAACTCATTCAATAAAATATGAATGATTATATGGTAACAAATTAAAATCAATCGAGAATAATGAATGATATTGAAATAGATGAAAAAATTCATCAAAACTATTTGAGAGAAATATCCCCCTTTTTCTTGAAAACATTTAAAAGTCACACAATATGTCAATAATCCATTTAAAAATTGAATTTTGAATCAAAGTGTCACATAAAACATTGAAGCATTTAAAATGAATTTTCGTTTAATAACATTAATGTCCATATAAATAAATCCTTAAAACTATTTTTAAAACATGGACATTAATGAGAAAGATTTAAAATAATAAATCTTTAGAATAATTGAAAATGATATTTTATTTAGATTTCCTAACCAAAAGAGAGACACTTGAATAAAAATAGTTTATTTAATAAAAAATTTGTAATATAATGAGAATAACGGGATTTATGATATACTATGTTTAGTATCAAAGGCACCTAGATTCCTTATGATGCATCCATCTCCCTACCAGTTCTACAGAAGGATGAGGCCAAAACATGTGCTGAAATTCCTACTTCAAAGGCCAGTATCAATGAACACGGAGGAGATGAAGAGGTTCAATATGATTTTGATGAATCCTTTCATGATGAACATGATAAATCTTGTCATCTAGAGGAAGAGTTTTTGAAATCAATGTCTAAAAAGGAAAGAAACTGATGGTTGACTTAGATGGGTTTTTCACTCCGAACTATAGACAAGCAAAAAAATGTATGGAACACTCCAAAATTGAAAGAACAATTATTAAAAGATCCCTGGCTTCCCAGGTTAAGGATGAAAACTTCATCCCTCCACAGCCTGTGCCAACCGAAACGGTGTCTGAATTTGAGGTAACGAATTCAGAATCCTCCTCCAGTGAGGATGATGAGACTGACCTTGCTATTAGAGATGCTTATTTAATAGAAGAAAATCTGGACTTCTCAGAAGAGCTAGACTCATGGATATACGAGAATGATAGAATTGCTTTTAGAAAATACAAAGAAGGTGACATGAGCTCTGAAACTTATCTGGAGCTCCGGAAAAGAATGCTCATCTTTGTTATTGAGGAATTCAAGAAGAATCCAAATTTTGACTTCAAATGGATTCCATGGTAGTGATCTCTTTTATGCTTTTGATGACTAAGAATCCTACTTTTCTCTCTATTTTGTTTTTCTTGTGCTTAGTTTTCTTCTGTCAGTTCTCTCCATCATGTAGAGTTCTATTTTTCTTGCTTTGGGCTTCTATTTGATGGACACCTTGGATTGGCTTGCTTTTTGAAGCTGTTAGAAATCTATTTGCTGGATTCTTTAGGATCTTGATTGTTCTGGCCATCTTGGTTTTGTCATCCTTTACTTTTCTATTGATCTTGCTGAACTCTTGGGTCTGCTCTGAGATGCTCAAGACGAATTGTTTGTTAGATGCTGACATTTTTGAGCTACCTTGTTTCTGGCTGGACGTCTGGTTGCATGCACAGGCTTCTATTGATCTGCATTTCTACTGAACAACATTGGGTTTTTTCTATTTTTTTCTATGTTCTAATGGGTTTAACCCCAGTTTTTTCTGGGTCCATGCCTTATTATGGTGGTTGTGCTTGCTGAGAACCTTGTTTTGTGATGGATGGTGATTTTTTTTCATCATTGTGTTGTGCTGGATTTCTTTACCAGTTTTATGATGATGGTATTGGATTACTATGATGAGTTTTTTTGATGAATATTGCATCTATCTTAACACCGATAGAACATTTTGATGTCATTGAGATCAGGCCTTCATCAAGGAGTATGACCTTGGGTGGCAAGGACAACCAAGCGCATGGGGGCTGATGACTTCGGTCTCTCTTCACACATGGAGTGGGTCTCATCATCAAATCCTGCTTTTGGACGATTTATTGGTAAACAGAGGCGGGTGCTAATTGGAAATCTTCAGTTAGGGGTTTTTCGCTGATTTGAGTAAGATAGAATTTCTGGATTTCCCTTTAATTTCAGTTGGTGTATGCTCATTACACCTCATGTGTACACTGTTTTTCCTTTTTCTTGAATAAAATTTTTCGAGATATGGGTTGGGTGACCAGCTCATGTCTCAAATCATGAAAAAAAATGTGTATAACAACAAAGGAGTCTTGATGGAATATATACTGAGATGAAATCTATCATAAAGGATGTATCCTTAGGTTAAGGATAAATCAATGACATAATTATGTGTGAAAAATATAAATACACTATATATGATTGGATATTCAGTGTAAAACAATCCAATTACATTCACACATATTCTTGTAAAAACAACACCAATGAATTGGATGTTTAACTCAACAAATGGAGATTGAGTAATAATTTCTCTTCTCAAGTTCATACCGATGACTTAAGAATTAATAAATGGGGTGATTTTGTGAATCAAATGTATATGCATAGAAAGGGGGGTGTAAAAAGTACATAATCATTTGAATAGTGATTCCAAACATTATCTTGGTGTAAAATAATCTATGAAGCATGCGTAAAGTCGAATGAGTGGAAATTGAAATTACAAATTCCCTTATTGATTTGGTAATGTACAAAACATACACCCATGAAATAAGGATCATAAAATGATGATGTAAATATAAATTTATTAATGTATATTACACAATGAATACAAACATGTGCAGTACACGCACCACTTTCAATAAATAAGTGGTGAACAATGAAAATCTCACGGAATTAAAAGTGAGATTAGAAACCCCTTACTTTGCACTTTTTCCTTGGTAGAGGGTAGGTTATCCACCTGTATAATGGTGAAAATATTGTTATTGAATTATACAAGAATCATATAAAATTATATGATATCATATATGATATTCTAGCATTGCTTTGTTAATAATATCTTAGTATTATCGTGGCTTCGGGTGTTAACTTACTCATTTTCTTTAATATGTTTTGATACATAAGTCGTGTTTTTATGGATAGGTTGTATCTTATTTATATATAGAATGATATAAAGTCCTTAAAAATTATTTTTAATCATAAAATGATAATTATACTTGTATGGATACGATGGGGAATGAATCTCATCACGTTCGTGGAGACAGTAGTCCGTACGTATGCACCAGTGATAATATCATTCTTTTGATATTAAAATCATATATAATTGGATGGTATATCAAATATACCAAATAATAATCATGTTATACTTATTATTTACATGAATTGCACATCATTATTATACCCATAAAAATAATAATGTATTGAATAACAATTACACCACGACGTGGAGACGGTAGGCCGTACTTACGCACGTATGGTGACATGTCATTCAATGGATGGATAGAATAATGAATATGGTTGTAAAATATTTATAATAATATCACAATATATAAAATATACTAGATTTATTATTTTATAATGGAAATAATAAATAAAGAAGAAGTTGAATAAGAATGGAACTTGAAAGAGTGTTGTGAAAACATTACCTCTTCTCCAAGTTCTTCCTTTGGATTTGATGAAAAGAAATCTTTAGGTTGGATTTATGATCAATCTGAGGCATCTAGGATGAAGTTAGAGAAGTTTATAGAATATTTGGGCAGGGTTGGCCATGCCAAAAGGCTTTGATGGTGTAAATTAAGGAGAAGGGGGAGTACCTTTTTATAAGAGGGGTGAGGGACACCTTTGGAAAAGTTAGAAATATTATTTTATAATAAATTCATATTCAGTTTATAATGTCTCCAAAGTTAATTAATTAAATGTTAAGGTGGGGATGGGTTGAAATCATTTCAACTAGTGTATTTTAGATAGGTTTGTGTCACTATATCAAAATTATCATTTATATTAAACTCTTAGTTAAATAGTTTGACATTTACCTTGTCTCTTAGTATTTTTATATTTTATAGTTAATAAACAATCTATATACCTTCAAGCGACACCCATGTGGTCCATTAATGATACACCTATCATTATATAAGTCCTTTGTCCGAACCATAGTATTTTAGGAATAGAATATCAATTAATAATATAATATTTGTTTTAAACTCTTTTATGTCAATTTTGACACTATTGGGTATTTTGTTTTTGATAATTTCATAACAACATTACTAATTCCAAAAAAAATTATATAACCAATAAAAATATGTCATATTAACCTATAAAATAGGTGGAATTCATAAAAAGTCTCAAATTACATTTATTTTGACATTTATAATATCAATTATTTTAATATTTCATTAATTATGTAATTTCTACATCACCATTGTGTAATAAATAAATTATATTATTTAATGTATAAGAATTATAAATAACATACCATTATATAGGAAATATTTTTAACATTCTAATTAATATTTATAATAAAATTTATCTTATTTATAACCCTATATTAAAAAAAATTAGTTATTAAACTTTAATTTTATCTCTTTTAACTCTTCTTTGTATTAAAAAATAATAAATGTCCTAATCTAATCTAAGTGGACCTAAATAATAATATTTTATTCATAAGGTTATTTTTGGTTGAGATACACTTTTCGAATAGAATTAGGACATGTGTTAGGGCAATATTAATATCATTTTTAACCTTAATTACCCAATTTACATTTAACCATGGTAAATAAAAGTAAAAACTTTCTATTCACCAAAAATTATTTTCATCTCATTTAAACACATTTTACTCTTTGATATTAACTGTGTCTCTCATATTTTCAAAATTCCACTCATAGAAGCAGTAAAATTATGTTTTATGTGAATTTACAAATTCTCTTAGGTGGTGTGTAAAAGACGGTGAAAAGTTCAATAAAATTTATATATATCTAAAATTATTCTAAACTAACTCCAATTAATTACATTGAACATATATATGTATTATATATCAATTTTTACATTAATTAAATTTAAATAAGATAGATAGTTTTTTAAATAAATATTCGGTTTTAAACTATAACTCAGTGTTTTTTCATTATTCATCAAAAATTGAATGTTTTCAGAAAAATACCAAAAACTCCTCCTAAGATAATTTCTATATTCCGAATCCAAAAATGATGCTCATTTTGAAAGATAAAATTTATAAAATTTCAAAAAGTTGTTATTAATATTCATAACAGATAGTTTGATTGGTTGTGGTGTCTGTTAGAACTCGAAGTTGCGTACAACACGCGCTACTATATTATTAAAAGAGAAGCGTACCGTAGAAGCACTGAGTTATATAAATAAATGGATACATTTTTCTATTTTCACAATGGATCTTGTAATGGCCGAAGCATCCACTTTAGTAACTGCCACAATTTTTTTCCTATTAACATTTAATAAATTTCATAGTAAATTCTGCAATAACTCTTTTCATTACGTCCCACCAATAATACTTCCAATGGTATATATACATATTTGTGACTCCATGATGAACTGAAAATAAAGAACTATGAGCTTCACATTAAAATTATATCATTATATTAGAATCACGAGGGACACAAAATAATTTTTCAAATATTAAAACAAAATTATTTTGATTGCTATCTTCGTGAAACATAGCCATTTTTTCCAATTCTACCTTTTTTTAAAGCTCACAGTTTTCCTTCTTCCCAGGCTTTGTTATTCTTGATAATGATTAATGCTATAAAATCATAAAAATATATATGTATTTATATCACCATCAACTTCAAATAAAAAATTTATCAAATCATTAATCAAGGGATCATGTTTGAAATGTAACATTATTATAGATGCATTACGGTTTTGACTCATGGAATCTACCTATTTGTTTATTTTATATAATGGTAATTAATTAGGATGTTATAATAAATTATTAGTTCAAGACATACTATGTTCATTATGTTTAATTCCAAATGAGTGAATATACACTTCAAACATATATGCACAATATATATTTGACACTTTGTTATATATAATCGAAGCCTCAAAATTTTCCAAGAAAAAAACACTACTGCTAAATTCAAATCATGTGTTGTATTATTTAACTCATGAGATTTTAGTTGTCTTGAATAATATTTAATTACCTGATAATTATTTGTTATGACACAACCATGTCATTTCAATGAAGTATCATAATGGATAATAAAATCATAATATCTGGAAGGCATATCCAATAATAGAACATTCTCCAAAATCTTCTTCCATTCCTGCAAACAAACATCATATTCTTTGATTTTAATAAATTTAACCACTTTTCATATTTATTTGGTAACCACGCTAGATAGCTGTGAATTTTTTTGACAATGTCGGCTAATCCATGAAAACCATGAATTTATGTAAAAATTGTATATCTTTTCCATTCATCAACCAATTTTTCTGGAAGTATCTGTTATTATTTTGTACTTGTTTATTATGATCCTAAGAAAAGAAATCATTTGTGACAAAAAGTCAGACATGCTAAATTTTCCATATAGATTCATTTTCATTATTGTTTTTAAAACCAAACTTATGTGTTTTTCATGCTTTTTTACAATTAGAAAATACCATAATGTTATTAATAAACAAAACTAAAAATGCATCAAAGTACTTGTAATATATTATATTAATAAGATTAATGATTACAGTAGGTGTATTAGATATCAAAAAATAAATTAACATCAAGTTCATAATGCCAATATCGTGTATAAGATGCAATCTTTGGGATATCTACATCTTTTACATTAAACAAATGGTACCCCAACCGGAGGTTAACATTATAAAAATATTGCACTTCTTAGATTTGATCAATCAAGTCATCTATCTATGAAAAATGATAATGTTTATAAAAAGTTGTTATTCAAGGTACTATAATCAATGCAAGGTCTCATGGAACCATATTTCGTTTTAACACGAAAAACAGAAGCATCCCTGTTTGATGTTCTAGGATGAATGAATGCTTTATTAATAAAATACATATTCTGATTTTTTTGATTAAATATGTTTTATTTGATTCATTTGAGAAAGTTGTATCGAAATTGGATTAACATAAATAAATAATTAAATTCTGAATTTAACTTATAGATCTTTTATAATACTATGTATCTCATTACAAAAAAAATCAAGATATTCATTTACAACTGGAAAATCACTAATCTAAACTGTCTACTTTTTTCAAACAATATGAGTAGGATAACATTCATTTCCATATTTCAACAGTTTTCAGCTTCTGAATATGTTACCATCAGTATGGGTTAATTTTTTTTTATATATACAAAAACAATTTCTATAAGAAAACTTCTTTTTATTTATAATCAATATTACCATGATGAACAAAAATTTAATCCATACACAGAATGACATCAAACTCTACTATTGAAAAATATCAAGGTTTGCAGGAAAATACATTCCATAGACCACAAAAGAAAGATTATTATAATTCATCATTTCTATAATATTTACCCTTGATATTTTACCGATACTTTTTTCTCTCATTTGTTGAGGTTATATTTCAATTTTCCATTAAATTTCTCATTAATAATAGAATGTGTAGACCTCATATCAAATATAACTTTTTCAAATTCAGAGTATACAAACAAGGTACCTTATACAAAATTATTGGATAGATCAACATCTATTGTTGTAGACATAAGGGATCACAATACACCATTATATGTATAGTATGAATTCTTTGTGCCATTTTAATATCTCTTTGGGAATGATGTTTCATAAGGACCCATCTCACCACATTAATTATTTTTACTTTTTCTATTCGGATTAGAATTAGGATCACATTAATTAAAATATAGGCCAAATATATAAACATAACAAATCAATAACACTTCCTAGTTTTGTTAATGAATTTACCAAGGTTATTTTTACCTTATTTTTTACAAACTAGAAACTGAATTTTTATACAATTAGATTTCATTGATTAATTGTTATCCATCACATGCCATTTTGACCTTTTATTTTGTTTTCTTTCAAGGTACATGTGATAATCATAAAAATCCATTTCTACCATCTCATAACATCATAAAATTTTCTCATAAAAATTTATCTCATGGGAATCAAATTCCCTTGGATATCTTGGTTTTAATCCTGAGTAAAAATAGTTGATTTTCTATAATGATCCAGAATAAAATTTTGAGCATACCTCACAAGTCGGGTGAAGTTCTCTTCAAATATTCCACTGAATATTATATTATTTTCATTAATTAAAGGTTTTTCTTCTCCATCCTAGGTTTAACCACCAAGAGAATGTATTTTCAAGGAAAATAGTATTAAATTCATTTAACTATAATGAATAAATCTCCTCTCTATCCAAGATATTCTTGACCATTGACCACCACTAAACTTATTGACCATCAAAACAATAAATGGAATGACTTAACTTTTGATTATATAAACATCTAATAACATCAAATATTTTTCATGGGACTTAATCCATCATTTATCTTCTATTAGTTAGAAGATCCACTAAGAACAGGAGGGTGTTTCCCCAATAAATGTTATACAATCATCATGTTCCATTGTAGTACCACTGGTTGTTTTCTTTTATGGATTACACTTCCATTTATTTCTTATTTCAGCTGAGTAATTAAATTCCAAAACTGATTTTTCATAATCCCTATCATTCCATGTTTTAGATTCTGAAGGATATCGTTCTGTCGATGCCTTTCCACATAAACATCCCTATCTCTTATACAAAATACCATTCTGAATATACATATCATAGTCGATGAAACATGGAAATAGTAAAATTATATAACTTTTTAAATTAAAAATATAGTAAGAAATAATTATTTATGATATTCTTTTAAATTGATCATTACTTGTAATGTTATTTAAATGTTCATCTGATCCCAACTATAAGGACCATGCTATATTATAATAAACAATTATCAATTTATGTCATCAAATAACATCTTTATTATTGAATGTCTTATTCTGTTTTGAGTTTTATAGAAATAAAATATAATACATACCTAAAATTCCACATTTATACAGAGTGGATACAATAATATAGTATCCATTTCTTCTATAATAGAGTTTTTTTAAATAAAACATGTTTTATATGAAAAAACTGCATAACAATTAACATAAATTTATTTGTTGTTGTATACATTCTTATAACATGTAAAAATCATTTAAAAACCTGGTATGACTATAAAAAACTTAGTAAAGGATATAAAAATATAAATGGAATAAAATAGTCGATGAATACTTGTTAAAATAAGAATCATTTTAAAGAACACATACTTGTCACCCATATACACTTGGTCAACCTTGAACATTCCATCAAATTTACACAAAACATAAACAACTTAAATAGAACATTAATGGTATCTTGGGGAATTATATAAATAATATTTTAACCCTATCATCTACCTTATAATTTTTAAACCTCATAACTACCTTATAGTGCAACCATCAAGACTACCATATTGTGTAACCGTATTTGTACACATCGAATAACCCTATGACAGAACACCAACATACACATACAAAAATATTTTTTTTGGAGATATAGGTCTTGAAATTAATAATAAATAATTCCCAAGAACAAAAAATAATCATACATCATGAATAAATGCATAAAAACATTGCCTCTAAATTTTGGAAAAAATTAATTTAAAATATGATTTTAAAATATATGCTTCATAAAAGTATCATATAATTTATGTGAGACTTATTATAGTGGATGGAATATGTATATGAACTATAAATATAGATAATAAAACATAATATTTACAAAATTCATTACAAAAACAATTTTATTGACACATAATTAATGATGTAGAAGGTAAACCCAATAAATGGAAATTGGGCTAATAATTCCCTTACCATGTGTTTATCTTATATCATGTGTTTTTAAATCTAACGTATAATTGTTAAAATAGTGTAATTAATATCATAGTGTAAAATATTAATGTTTATAACAACATATATGGTCATTTTATAACATCATTTATCAATATAATTAATATAATTTGTTTCCTTTTATTGTTTTCTGTGCGTTTTTTACATGAAATATGTGGCTGGGTTGTATTTGATTATCTTGTTATCTAGAAATGAGATTACATAATTTGAATAAAGTGGTAATAAAGTGTTTTAAGAATATTGAATTATTCCATTAATCATTTTGTTTCAATTTTATGAGGAGGAATCAATAGATAAATCATTAATGATATCTATTCAGATCATTTTGGCAGTTCATTGATAATCATGAGCATGTTTCATCATATATCATTAATATTATGTATATAAGTTTATTTTATAACATAATAGAGATAATATCATATAATTTAAAATATCAATAACCCATTAAAATTATTTTACAACAAATATTTAAAGGATATAAAGAATGTTGAAAACCCATTGTCCTTGATTTTAGAAAATTGGCACATTAGAGACTTTGTTCTTAATTTTTAGAAAAATATGGTGGTAGGAGAAGATTTCATTTTATGATTTTTTATATATAATTACAACTTATAGAATATATATGATTTTTTATCTTCATTTCCTCATGGATAAGGGGATTAAAAGATGTTATAAGAAAGAAATAATTGAAATTAAATAACATGAAAATAAAAGAGGATTTTTATCTCTTGATCTCTCTTCATTGAGATCCTCGTTAAGGCCTTTGTTTTTGGCCCGCTGGTGAGACAAGAAGGTATTGGATATGGGAATATCATTGTGAATACGATCTAAAATAACAAAATAAATTCACAATTATTGAGTGGTGTGAGTGAAAGAGAGGGTGATATTGGTATTTATAGTGGAGGGGAGGAGGGGTGTACATTATATTAATCATTAATTTAATATTTTTTCTAATGATTATGATTAGTCTCAATTAATGTAACCAAAAATAGTAATAAGTGCAGGTTAGTTCGAACTGATGTACATTTACATCATCAAAGACTCAATCATGATGCAAAAACTAATTTATTTATCTTTTTTTGGTAATTATTGAATTGGACAATTCACGAAATATACAAATATTTCAAAAAATCCAAAAAATTCACCCAAATGATTCTTTGTCATGTAGGATTCAAAAATTAACACCATTTTTTAAAAATAATTTCCCTAATATGATTAATTTCATTTTTATATAAAATAATACATTATTCCAAAAATAACAATTTTAAAACTATAACATATTTTACATCAACTTGAAAAATTAATCAATATCTCATTACCTTATAAGCATAAAATTTTTAAAAAATATTATATACTGTTCATAAGTATCATATTATTATTCATATTACTATTCATAAGAGAATGTTACCATTCAAAAAAACAAGTTGTTTCTATTAAACTACAAATAAAATATTGATCACAACTATAGATTACCATTTTGTGAAATTGAAATTATAGAAGCAAAAATAATTAGTTTGATAGATAGATTATAACAATCCACATTAATTTTCTTCATCCAATTCAATTTATTTTTAAAACCTTCTGTTGTTAGAATTGTGTAATATTATTCATCTTAATATTTCACATTTACATTACAAAAACCATATTAATCATTTTAAATCAAAATTAATATTTTATTCAAATATATATTGTTTCATATACTTAATTAATTATGAAATCAGAATGTATAGTTATGCATTTACCTAATTATAATCCATGGATTTCTTATTTGGTTAATAATAAACATATTAATTTTAATGAAATCATCAATGTATATAATTTTTTATAAAATGAAAATTTATTCTTACAAATATAAATTTTAAAAAAATGTGTGTTTACATGTTACATGTGTTATAGTAAATAAAATTAAAAATTAAATTTATATAATTAAATTTTTATAAGACACTAAATTAGTACTTCTCATTGAACACACTAATTTTTAATAAATGTTTTTTTCAAATATTTTATATCTAATTCATTGTTGGCGTTACACACAAAAACATGTTTAAAAGAACAGTGATATAATATTAATATGACATTATCAATAATAATATGGATTATAGTGTAACAATAGGAGTTACAAAATTGTGAAAAATTAATTCTAGAACATGTCCAAAATGTATTTATTAGGAATAAGTTAATTAGAAATTAAAATTGAAATATTTTAAATCAAATGGGAAGTTTTTTTATTAAATGTTCTTATATGTGAATTGTGAATATTTTTATTATAAATTAAATTCTTTAATAAATGGGAATAAATTTAATTAAATATATTTGATATATATTCATTAATATGTTTTAAGAATCATGGTATGTTTTTTATGTTTTTTAGGAAAAATATTAATAATGTTTTGGTATAAAATGTATATTTAAAAATAGTAATTTTCATCAGTATTTATCACACATAAAACAAAATTTATTTCCTCTATTTATTGGTGTTGAATTTTATAATATTAATTAAATATTATGAATTATAGGGCTCAAATTTGGAAAATAAGTCCCATTTCTTGGTTAATTTGAATTGTTGCTCTGGAAAAAATAATCACAAATTTAACATGTCAACTTGTTAATCTCATATTAATCTAACTAGAAAGGCTATAATTTTTCATCATATTTAGTTTTAAATAAATATAATTCAACCCTTATCATGATAAGATATAAATTTACTGGTTTAATATAATTTTTTCCATAAAAATGACCAATATAACATTCAAATAAAATAATTCAATAATTATGTAACCTTATATGTATTTAATATCTCTTATGTGTCCAAAAATTGACTAAATCATGTTATGAATTAATTTAAGTGTCTATTAATTGGTTAATGAAATAATTTTGTTATTGAAATTTATTTTTAAATTTTGAAAAATATATCAATACATTAATTTAGTATGAAACACTAATCCATTTTATTTCTATTTATCAAGAATATATAATAATTTATTTTAAAAATACTAAATGTCATATATTTTTAATGTGTTAATTTGTAAAAATAAGTTATCCAACTCTATGAAATATCTGTGAGGTGGTAAATCATTATATTAAAATAACAAATTATTATTTTTTAATTTAATATTAAAATTTTAAAATAAAATTAAAAATTATTCTATTGATTTTTTATAATAAAATATATTATATTAGATGTTATAAAATTTATATAAAATTAATATTCATCCAAAAACATGGAATATGTTTTCAAAGACTCACTACTGACAATTTATTGGATTTATAAAATTTATCTAGATGTTGTTAACCCATAAATGATCGAAAAAATTAATATTACAATAATTATAAAATGGGGTAATAGGGGGTGTTAAACCTAATCGATAACGGTAAATATGTGATCCAAATTGTTGAAATATAATTTAATTTAATTATTCGTACTATTAATCAAATGATATTACTAATTTATTTATCATTATCCATTTGGAAGTAAAAAATTATATTATATTAATTTAATATTTAATGATATTCCATGACTACCCATACCCATTATTAAAAAGGATGCCCATACTTTCTCTCATTAAAACTACATTGATCCATCAAGATCAAACAAAATCTTCCAATTTTCCCACTCCAATTAATTAGTATCATCCTTAAGGATTTTTTCTTTTCAAAATATTAACCCTATATACCATTAATTTATTATGTATCCTAAATATACTGAATTTATTTATGATTATTAAGAAAATATTATAAAATCATTTTTTCCAAAATGAAAAGTGAGAGTATCACTCTTGTGTACGTATGACATACATTATTCACATAAAAATAAAATTAATTATCCATCTCTATAATTTATGGATAGATATTATAATGTGTTTAGTGTTTATATATTATATTAATGAAACATTTATACTCTTAGATCAATATTATTATGTCTACCTTCATATGATCTTATCATTTGGGTAACAATAATTATTATCCTTTGTTGGTGTGGACTACCGTATCTTTGAAAATTTCTGTATTTTATTTACCTTTATTTTACTTAGATGATAATTAGGAATAGTTTTATGAATATAGATGTTATATATGTTTCAATAATTATATTTTGAAAGAAAATTAATATTTAAAATTATTTTCTGTCATTAATTGAAAAATGAAAACATAGTCAGTGTAATTCATTTTTCTATCACTAAATTTTATAGATGAATTAGAATATATATTTTAAATATATATGATATTTATATTATTAATAAATTTATTGATATTATGTAACTACAATAAAATTAAAGGATCAAAACTTCCAAACCAAAACATACATTAAAAAAGAATACATTATCACCCATAATACTAATTTTAATAAAGAATTATTGATAAATGTCCGATAAAAGGATAAAAATAATACATATATGGTTTATATGAGTCAATTTGTGACAATTTTGAATAATAACCCTATATTTATTAATTAAATTTTTCTAATATGTTTTAAGGATGACAGTCCTATGATAAGGCATTTTATGTTACAATATCAAGTTTTATCAAGATGTTTTTAATTGCGTTTATAATGATGAAATATTATGATATAAATCTAAAAAATATAATTAAATTTTCTATCCAATGGTTTTTTCTTTAGAATTCATGTTTTATATTCATTTTTTTCAAATTATGTACTCATTATACAAAAAAATTGATTTTTAAGGTAAATTCACTTTTTAATCCCTTCGATTAAAAAAATTACATCCCTATAAATTATTTCTAATTTTTTATAAATTTTTTTTAGCATTATCCAATGATTTCAAAAAATTATTATTACCATTTATTTAGTATTTATAATATCGTCTAAAAATAAAATTTTAATCTCTTTCCAAATTTGTTACTTTATAAATTTTTTTGCAAATGTATATAAAGAATTAATTTATTTATCATATATGACATGAAAAAAATTTATTTAATAATGGTGACTTAATTATTATAAAATATTTTAAAATTTAAATTTTTTAATTTATATTTAAACATTTTCAATAATATTTTTTAATTTTTTCATATTTTAATGAATATATTAAAAAAATCCAATGGTTATTTTACTCATGAATTTTTTAATTATATTTTTATTAATAAAAAAATAATCCCTAAATATTGATTATGATTTATTATTAATATGTTCTAAGGATTCTATCCCTATTATATTTGTAATTTCTTAAACCTGAATGCCACATAATGGGTTCCCCAAGCCCTCTGGGCCACATGGAATCAAGTGCATCTACACCAACACCTGAGGATGCATAATAGTAGTGAGGGCCCAGGTTGTGTATTTCGGGAAACTATGCCCTCATTTGTAGAGTGTAGGATAGTGGAAGTATATAAATATTAGTAAAAATTGGATGTAATATAAATATATATAATAATAATAATGATATAATAGATAAACGATAAGAATAATAACTGTATCAAATAGAACAATGATGATGTAATGTAATATTATTAAAAATAAAGAAATCGTGGATATGAGAAAATAGACATAACATGATACACAAATCAAAAGAATAATATGACTACTCCAAGCATCCCAAGACCCATCTCAGTCATCTGTTATCAATCCCTATCATATCAGAAATCAATCATGTGTTCGAAGCTATACGCTTCCCATTTTCAACACCTAGAGTCATGTAATCCCCATCGTATATGACACGACATATGGTGAGGGTGTGAGATAAATATCTATTTTCTACCACCAATGGTTTCTATAACATGTGGACCTTGTAATAGAATATAACAATGTGTAGGCCTGAATATATAATGTAAAAAAACAAGTCATTATAACTAAACACCTGAGTACCTTCTTCGTCCCTCTACTGGTGTATTAACTTATAACTAGTTCATTAATTATTTAATTGGTGTTTGATGTTTATAGGTCACATGAGGCATAACCAACACTGACATCACCTCGTGATAGTGTAATTACTAAAGATACAAATACATAACAAGGCAACCTAAAAATGATATCATGTGAGGGAGATCTAGTGTAATATACATTGTAACAAAGATCTCAAAGAATGCTAACTCAATATTATTTGATTATAACTAAGGGGTAACATTGTAATCAAAGAAGTGAAATCCATGGAATTCCACAATAAGTCATCTACCATGACCAAGGATATCAACCAAGGTAAAATGTGTCTAAGAAAGGATAGGGCCTTTTAAGCTTTATCCCTGGCACCAACTAGTAAATGTTGGAACCAAGGAATGTATCAGAGGTATCATGGTGTAATGTAAAGGACCCTACGTTAGTATTCTGGGTATCTAAGGAATCGAAAGGAACCTATGTCTACATTGGTTTCAACCTAGGAATACTGCATCCTTGAATCAGAATGGGGTTCTTAAGTTCTATGGAATTATCCTATCATAATCCAAGGCTAGAATGAGTATGTACATTTTATTTGATATTGTAATAATTTAATCCTTCATTTTGTTTAGCCTAAGTCGTCCATTATTATGGATAGGCCAGGAAGTATTGTAACTTTTTAATCATGTATTAAATAACCATGAAAGAATATTCAATTATATAGTTTCACACTTCTACCTTCTATCAATATGGGAATGGGTGCTATGGGAATGTAACCTTTATTCTATCTCATTTGATAAGGCCAAATTATATAATTAGTCTACTTTTCTTATAAAATTTCACAGTTGATAAAAAAATTTAATCACTAACCATTGGTGGGACAAGTGGTGATCGTACATTATATATGCCATTATGATATTCTCATTAAGAATCAAACTATTTTATAAAGAAGGGAACACCCTTAAGAAGGTCATGTAAAGGAACACCCGAATGAGGGTTTAAGCACTCCAAAACACTAAAACCCAAATATGGAATAACCTTCGACCAAGGGTGGATTGAGTAGTGGGTGTAACTACGATCAAATAGTCACAAATTTTTATGTAGTATAACCATGTGATTAAAAAAAGTATAATCATTGAATCTAAATTTAAGAAACAACATCCGATTAAATTGGTTATCCCCACATAAATATTCCAAAATCAATGAACATTAGGAATGAGTTATAGACCACCCACCTTAGGCTTACATGATTCTCAGACTTCTATATTGGCCCTTGATTTGACTTGGATTGGATTTGATCTATTTAAAGGTGAAAAATGGGCATATGACAGTATGTATGTTGAGGGAATGAGAGAATAATAACAACTAATGTTAAATCAAGTACTTACATTTGCGCATCCAACGTGATGAATAGATGCTCGATCAGATGCCATATGAATGACATATACAGACCCCTAGATGTGGATCATAAAAAGCTCCAATATGAGCGGAAAAGGTATTAATCCCACTTGTTCTCAAATTACTGAAGAAGAAGGGACATAATAGATCATTAAGAAAAAACCTCAAAATTTACCCAATGTTATAGCTCATACAATGTTTTTCCACACGATTTGTAAAACTGCATGAAAACTGTACCACATGGTTATACCTAAAATAATATCCTCTAAATACTTTGGTTAATTTATGCCCAAGACATGCATGAGTACCTAGAAAAAAGGATCATTCACATGGTTAGTATGTAAGGCTATCTGCCAATTGTGCGAGGTGGCTCTGTATAGAAAAATACAAGCCACAACTTTAGGAAAACTATGCACTAATAGTGCCCAACCCATTTAACATGGCCTTATTTTTCTGAAAAAGATGTGTTCTGAGATCCAATAGAACCCTAGACAACCTATAACCTTTTTTAACTCATTTGGTATCCATATTAGGTCCAATGTAATTATTTAAACCGAATATTAATCGATTCGTACCTGACTGAAAAAGTAGGTTCTAATAGTATTCCCCCTAAAAAAAACTCCCCCATGTTCTCATTCTATGTGTTATGAAACTCTGTCTGAGTAAAAATCTAGCCACTAAGCATGTGCATTAGCTTCTCTCTCCCAAGTCTCATATTATACACATCTGTGTTGTCATAGAACCCATACATGTGGGACATAATTATCTCTGACAGCCTTCGAGATTTGGTCAATGATGCCTATAAATTGTCCTCAAATTTATCATCTGTATCTAAATCAACATCTTCAAGAACAATGGTATGAGACTGGTTTGGATGATTTTGGTGAGGATATGAGACCTAAAAGAAATCATGAATTACACAATACATTTTAGGTAGTACTAATATATATGATACCATCCCAAATCTCTATAGGATCTCGAATGCACCAACATAACATGGTAATAGATTTACCTGCTATCATAACAATATATGACATATCCTTGGTGATACCTGAAGGGAAACATAAACCCCATCCTCTAATTGTATAAGGCATATATGATGATTGGCATGAGATTTATATTTAGACTGAGTAGTTTTCATACGCATTCTGATCATCAGAACATGCTCTAAACTCTCTTAATTGAGATGAGGACCTAATAGGGCTATGTCACCTGCCTCTTTCTTGCACAATGGTGAACATCGTGACTTTCCATATAAGTGTTCATAAGGATCCTTCTAAACCATCACATAAAAACTATTATTATATGTGAAATTTATGAGAGGGATATACTTCTCCCGGTATTCTCCAAAATCAATGACACACGATGGGATACAATTCTCTAGAATGTGTATTGTCCGTTCTGATTTCCCATTGGTCTGAGGGTAAGAAGAAATGCTTATAAGCACATGAGTTCCCACATATTTCTTCAAGCATTAATAGAACCATGTAGTGAAATAAAACTTATGATAATAAATGATAGTATATGGAACCTCATGTAGTTGTATGATATCATTGACATAAAATCTTCTAATCTCATCAACTAAAAAATTCTTCCAAATAGAAAAAAGTCGGATGATTCCATTACTCGTTCCATGACAACATAGATAACATTACCACCCCTCGGTGAAATAAGAAATCCAACTACAAAATCCAATGTATATTATTCTCATTTCCATTTTCATACTAAAAGAGGTTATAACAAGCCTTAAGTCTTTGGTTATCTGCACTCACATGGTGAAAGGTGAAAAACAGGGTGATAACACATTTTATCTGACATTTCATCATAGGTCACCAATTGCAGCATTTCATATCTCGAAACATATTTGATATGCCTAGATGAATTGACCCATGAGAAACATGAGACACTATCATCATCCCCTCTCTCGTTCATATTGGAACCCAGACATGTCCATGCACATGAAAAATGATGTCTATATCTTCAGACCAATCCATAGGTGGGTTATCTTATGATATACTTGCATGGAGAGCCAATACTTTGGGAATTTAAAATTTTCTACTCATCACCATCTCATAGAGAGAAGTGGTAAGTCTTAATAATTAGATGTAAGACTACTCGTGACTGACATGAAACTCTAGATGAAGTTGATAAAAGAGGGCCATTATCCTTCACTCATCACTGGATTATTGTAAAACATGTGTTTTAGTTTTTCGAATCAGTGAATTAGTGACCACATTTCCATTTACATGTGTATAGGCAAGCTCAATATCAACGATTATAGATATTCGCCCCATCTCCACTGTATAAAGATCATGTGGTGTAGAGAAAAGATATTTTTGAGGATCATGAGGTCCATGTACACAACAATGTTTAACCTAATATATAATGTCTCCAACAATGTATGGAATGGACTACTACTACTAACTTGTGGTTGTGCATACGGTAATTTCTCTTGTGAGGCCTCAACTGCTGAGATCCGTTCACAATGACTTTTTCATCATCCAATTGTAAATATCCTAGTCCAATGCTTAATGTATCACATAATACAATATAACATTTTCTGTTTTCTATAATAATCATGAATCAGTGCGGAGGGAAGCCTCCATTTCAGTTACTAAAAGGCTTTCTCGCTTGCTTCTGAACACAAGAATAGAACACTATTCTTTATAATTCCATAATGTGGTGATGAAATACATGGGATTTCTTATATAAAATGCATATAATATCCATGGATCACCAAAAATATTTTGATATCAAACATGGACGTGTGCTTGTCCTAGGAAACTACAACACTAACCATTTCAGGGTCAACAGATACTCCTGATTCTTAAATAATATGACCCAAAACGTAGACCATGTCGATCCAAAAGTGGAACTTAACATGAATGGCATAAGGCTGATTCCATCTCAGTGTAATAAGAATGATATCATGATGTTTATCATGGTTGCTACTAGAGTGAGAAAATAACAAGATATCTTCCATAAAGACTACAAAAATAGAGTCCAAATATGGGTGGAAAAACATATTCATCAATTTCATAAAAGGGAAGGTTCATTCATAAGACCAAATGAAATAACAAGATACTCATATAGATGATACCTACTATGGAAATCAATATGAGGTATGTCTGATGGTCTGACTCACACATAATGATAATCCAATATTAGTTCAACCATAAAAAAGTTGTATGCTCCTTAGATATGGTTAAAAAGATCATCTATCTTAGGAAGTGGATACAATTTCTTGATTGTAAGCTTCTTCAACCATATGTAATATACACATAGATGTATGGTTCCATCCGGATTCTTGGAAAATAAAATGAGTGAAACCCTAAATGATGTACTAGGCCATACAGAACCTTTGGCCACTAGATCCTTTAACTATCACTTGAGATCCCAACTCCTAGGACATTTCATCTTATATCTATAATGGACACTGATATACTACTAGAACAAGATCGATTATATACTCTATCTCCCTCATAATAGTTAATCTAGAAAAGTAATCCGGAAAGGCTTTTCTGATATGATTTACTACTAGAGGGAAATAAATATGAAGAAAACCACGATACTCCATGAAAAGATTGCAATCTAGGTGGTCACTCCACCCAACCCATGATTCTTTCGTCCAAATTTACCATCCTAGAAATTCCACTCACATTTGAAATGATAACTGCTCCCTTATGGTAATGTAAAAGAGATCTTGTGGTTATTTCAGTATACAATGGTGATATAGTGGACCAACCAGTCTATCCTGAGAATGACATCTAACCCTGTCATCTCGATAAAAAATATATTCAACCATAAAGGGTAATTACCAACCTCAAGGAGACATTTCATGCACTTCCATATGCCATGTGTCTAAATTCCCAATGGTGTATCAAGAGTCATTACACCATAGTGATATTGTATATATATTCTGAGACATTCCAGGATAGAGATGAAAAAATGAATGATTCTGAATCACGAATATAAAAATGTGGAGACAATAGTATAGGTTACAAGAATAGTACCATGTACTATAGATAGTCCCACAACCTGATCCATAGTTATTATCTCTACTTGATGCAACTGACTTGATCCACATCCATGAGAAACACACGGACTACCACAGTCATGAGTGCTTTATTGGTGTTGCTGGTGATTAGGTTTCAGAATACCATAACCATGAACTTCTCCCCGATTAGACCTTCTAGTGTTATACCAACACCCTACCTGACATAGTGCAAAAGAAAACACTTCTAATGGTGGAGATTATGTTTATCCCTATCTACATGAAGTTGAAGGGATGGCCCTGCCGAAACACTGAAGATTACCCATACAGCTGCAATCCCAACACTCCATAGGGTATCAATCACATTGGGGATTTTTATGACATAGTTTTCAACACTAGAGTTACACTACAGATCTATAAAACTGAAAACTATGACATCCACTGCCATGAAGAGTGACCATAGTTGAATATTTCCTGCCAATAGAGGAACTATTTTCCTAGCGCATCATTGATCCTTTAAAACATGGTATTAGTGCCTTTTACATATTATGATGAGTGATAAAGGAATGATAAAATATTGAAGAAAAGGTAGGATGGAAAAAGACATTCACCGGAGATAGGATGGCATGGAAGAGCCTATCCTCAAAACATATTGCATGCGAAATATCATCACTAGAAAGATGGGGTGAAATTTACTCTAAATATATGAAATATGATGAATTTTCAATAACTGTTATAGAACCCTGCATGAGATTCATAAAATACTTGGATCCTTATACTCTCAATGCCTATAGAAATATTTGATCATTGAAGGTAGTCTAGATATCATCCCATAACATGCACGATGATGACAGGCCTGGGTAACCACATCCCAGCAAAATTTTGTCAAATCCCGAAACATGTTTGTAGAAATTATGACACTCCTCTCTGGAAGCATTTCCTGATGATAAAATATAGAAAGCATAGCCTCTTTCCAATAATATGTAGCCTAAGATCCTCCTTCCCATAAGAAAGTTGGATAATATTACCGGTGGAACTTATACTTTAGATCAGCCATCATTGGTGTAAACTGTAGAGCACCAAGCATGGAATACATCATACATAGAAAAATATCATATACTCGATCATTGTGGATTAGATCAGGTACAACAGATGGTGCCTCAAGTGTAAATCATGGAGGTTAAACTAGAGCCTTATGGCCAACCATGTTGTGAGCACGATCGTCACCACAAAGGAGAATGAAAAAAGGATATCGTGGCCTAATTTGTCTACAAATTCCAAGTACACACCTTATAAAATTTTAAAATCATGGAGATAAAATCCCTATTAGAGACCGAAAGTACAAAAACATAATACCTAATGTATACTGCCCAAACTACCCACTTAGAAATCTATTTATCGACAATTTCTCTTATATAGGTTTAATGTCATATTGCAGTTAATTACCAGGTTTATTCCTTTCAATATTCATAATCATGACAAGTAGGGATAAAAATGTGCAACCATTTAATTTTTGATTTCTTGGTCCTTTTTATAATGGATATCCATTTCTTATGAATCAGCACTGATACACCTATCACCCAAAATGACACCCTTTAGCTGATTTAATAATGGTCCGACTTAGTAAATTACTCATCCAATCCCATGAGGTCCCATAAACCTTAGGAATCAAGACATGAAAAAACAACATCAAATCCAATGTAATACAAGTACATGTTAAATATCACCACATCAATCAATAGTCATAATAAATTAATGCAATGAAATGTAGTGAAATGCTCCTATACAGAATTTCAATATGCATGACATGTGAATTCGAGGTGCCTATAATGATGCATGTATCAATGATTATTTCCCTCATATCATTGGGATAAGTATGAGACAAATTATCAAATAGAGTAATAAAAAAACACCACACAACATGTGATTCACCCAATGGTGAAAAAATATAAATTATAATATACCAAAGAAACATAACAATTATGATTTAAGAAACATGGTTTTTACCCTCAACATGGGTTCATGATAACCAATAATGGATAAAGACAATGTATCGTGCATTATTATTCTCTAATATATTTTCTCTAAAGAGTATGTTATGAAAGAAAACCACCTATGATACCACATTGTGATATACCAAACCTGGATTCCACATAACATGTACCCTAACCCTGGTGGGCCACATGGCCTCAAGCATGTCTCCCCAAACCCCAGAGGATGTCGAAAAGCAGTGAGGGCCTATAGTGTGTCTGTGGGGAAACTATTCCCTCATTATTAGAGTGTAGCGTAGTGGAACTATAAAAAGAGTATTATAAATTGGATGTAATATAAATAAATAGCAGAAAAAAACTGATACAATAAATAAATGAGAATAAAAAAATTTGTATCAACCAGATAAATGATGACGCATTGTAATGTTTCTAGAAATCTGAAAAACATGGACACATGAAAATAGGTATAACATGTTCTAAAAAGTAAAAGAATGAAATGAATACTCATCGTGATATCCAGCTCAGTCTTCTACTTTGAAGCTTCATTCTATTAGAAATCAATCATGTGTTCCAAGTTGTATTATTCCCTTCTTCAACACCTATAGTCATGTAATCTACTCTAGGTACAAAATAACACCCTGAGAGGATGTGAGATAATTATCAATGGGACACCACAACCAGTGTCTATAACATGCAACTCTACTAATAGAATATGTAAGTGTGTAGTAATTTATATATAAAGTATACAAAATAGTATATTATAACAAAAAACCCACTTACCTGCTTCTACCCTCAGTTGGTGTCTGAAAATGTAATCAATTAATTTACTACATAATTACCATTTAATTTTAATTGGTGACATGATGCATAGAGAATAATGAAATCACCTCATGATAGTATATATAGTTATGGTTCCAGGACATAACATGGAAACTAGAAAATGATATCAAGTGAGATGTTCTAGGGTAATAAGCAAGGTAATATAGATCACAAAGAACACTAACTCGGTTATATCTTATTCTAGCTTAGGGGTAAGAATGTAATACAATGAGTGTAATCTATGGAATTGCACAATAAGGTGTATACTGAGTCGAAGGTGATTGACCCACCTAAAACAGGTCTAAGAAATGATAGGGCCCTATGGGGTTTAACCATGGCACCTACTGGTCAATGATGGAACCAAGGAGTGTATATGATATATCCTTATGTAATTTAAAGGTCCTTATGGAACTGTACCAAGCATCCACAGAATATGCAGGAACATGATTCAAGGTGGGTGTCAACATAAGGAATCAACATCATAAAATTGGAATTGGGTTAACAGTTCCAATGGTATTATTATCTTACAATCCATGGTAATCTTGACTTAGTATATTGCAATTTTATATTTTATAATGTAATCATTCATTAGTTTCAATCATTTTCATCTATTCATGTAATAATTCAATGTAGTATTGCACCCATTTAATCAATTTTTAATTACCCATAGAGGATTATTGAATTAAATAGCTTCACTATACTTCCCTCCATCAACATGATAGGTGGTTCTACGGACATGTAACCTTATTCATTCTTATTTTATAAGGATGAGTATTATAAATAGTCTACATTCCATTTAACATTTCATATTTAATAACCAACATAAATCAATTTCCTTAATAGGGTCATGTATTGTGCATACATGATTCATGCCCTTTTTTTATTCTCATTAATCAACATATCTTTTATTATAAATGGTATCTCCTTTATGATTTCCAGGAGAATGCACACCTGAACAGTTGCATAAACGTGACAAAACACTACAACCCAAATATGGAATAACTTTCGACATGGGAAGGGTTGTGTTATGGGTGTAAACATTAAAAAATAATCAAATCTTTGGGAATATAATAACTATATGATTATAAAACTTATAATCATCGAATGGAAATTTATGAAATGGATTCCAATTAAATCAGTCGGGTTCACACAAATAATTTGAAATCAATGATCTTTACGGATGAGTTATAGCCCACCCACTTTAGGGTGGTACGACTCTAATCCTCTGGTACTGACCATTGATTTTTGTCGAATATGAGTAGTCTATGAAAATGTTAAAAAAATGCACACATGAAGATATCTAGATCTAGAATAAGAGAGAGGAAGAGTGAGTAATAATGACTGAGGTACTTTCTATTGCTCATACAACGTGATGAACAGAATCTTGATCAGATGGTGGATGAAGGAGATCACTAGATCCCTATCTTTGGCCTTCAAGAAGATCCAAAATGATGATAATAGGTCTTAATCCCTTTAGTTCTTAGATTATGAATGAATAAGGGAGTAAATATATTCTTAATGGAAAAACTAGGAATTTATCCAATATATTAGCCTATGCACGGTTTTGCCAAACCATGCCTAAACTGTGTGAGATGGTTTTTTCTGAAATAACATCTTCTTCACGGTTTTATGAAACTATTCGCAATCCATGCATGAGTACCTAGAAAACATGACCTTTCAGATGGTTAGTACGCATGGCCATGTGTCATTAGTGTGAGGTGGCTCTATCAGGAAAAATGAAATCTACACAATTAGAAAAATATTGAACTAATTGTGAGAAAAATGAGAATCTTGGACTTTTCTCTAAAAAATAGGTGTTTAGAGCTCCAATAAAACCCCAAACACAACAAAACCTTCGCTGGATCCTTAGGTATCTATGTTAGGTCCACTGAAATGATTTAGAACAATAATTAAAGGATCCACCGCTAAGTGAAAAATTGGGTTCTTATAATGTCTGTACATGGTTTTTTATGATGAAAATATTTTTATGAAACCTTTTACTTTTCCACAATTTCTGTTGTGATGAAATATTCATGAAACCCATTTCTTTCTTTCAGTTATATTTTTATTAGTTGTTTATGATGTTGTGGAAAAAATATATATTATTTTCATTATGGGATGGGGGACACCAATATCTACATTTAACACATGGAGTAAATAATTATTTCACTTGATATAATTTGGAATAGAATATGGACTGACCATTTATTATTAAGGGGTTATTCACATCATGATAGTATTGGGTGTGAACCATGACAACTATAATTTATTCTAGAGTGAACCAATTCAAATATCATATTCTTCTAAATGGGACATGAATAATATATATATATTTTTTTATACTTATGTCTATGTAATAACTATAATATAATGATATTTTTATGATATTCATTTTATTAATTTGATTCATTTTACGTCTTGTGCTACTCGCAACACCAGATTAGCATATTCTAAATGAATAATTGATTTCCAATGAAAAAAATATTGTTATTTTAATTATATATTCATGATAATTATAATATAACTATTACAATGGTGTGTATAATAATCATTAACTGAATTGTTTTACACATGTATATATAGTTCTTTTATTAGTAAAAAACTATTTTAAAATAAAAGTAATTTTTTTTCAAAATAAACTATTTGAATGTGAAAAAGTGTAATTTATAAAAACAAGTAATTAAATAAATCTTATTTAAATATATTAATGTATTATGTATATAATATATTAAATATAATATTTTACATTAAGTTTATGTGTTTTATTGACATGTTATAAGGAGAAATCAAATTTTACAAAAAAAATGTATCTTTTTTATAAAAATATAGGTCTATCACATTTTGATGGAAAAATTATCAAAAAACAATATTTTGATGCTTATATAAATTTTACATGATAGTATAAACTATTTATTTTAATTTGGTATTTCAAAATTTACATAGGTTTAATTTTTATATATTTTCGTTATGATTCATGTATTGATGAAGAGTGAAGAATAATAAAATTTAATTGATAAGATACTATTAAAAATAATTTATGGTGATAAGTTATGATTTTCTATTGGTTTTAAATTATAATTAGTTCAATTTTATATAATTTAATCCAATGTAGGTAATTCGAATCAATAATACTTTGAAATTTGATATAAAAACCTCATAAACCTTTAAACATTTTTATTTTAGAAAACCATTGTATCATCCCTATGGGGAGATTAATTAATAATTAAATTCTTAAAAAAATATGAATTTTAATTGGAAAAATACTTTCCATATTTGGAATTATATGGTACTTTTTTTAAAATATGTTCTATTTTATTTTTGAGTAATATTAATTTTAACTTTTAAATTTTTTTTAAACTCGGTTTTGGGTATATTATGTAATTGAGGTTAAAAAACAATATTATTATAAGAAAAATACCCTAATAAATTCGAAAAATGATATTGGATAAATTGTATTTCAACCTTAAAATTCATGGTTCTAAATTTAATAATTTGAGAGATATTATTCCTTGAAATGGATATGAATATTATTAAAATTGTAGGGAGTGAAAAATATTTAACACTCAACATTTTTAAATGTTTAATATTGTTAATATGAATTAAAATAAAATATATTATCTTCTATTTATATGATTATGATATATAATAGGTTTATATAAATCATGTTATATTTGTAAAATTCTATTGATCATATAGAAATATTAAATATTTATAAAATGATGATGCAATTATTAATGAATTAAATAAATCATAAATTAAGTAACATTAGAAATTGGGAAATAAAAATAATTTTACTTAATTGTTGTAATTCATGAAATTTAATGGTTAAAATTTAATGTGATGGTTGTATTAAATTAATTGGTTCATATTTATCTAGTTGTATTGGTTTCCTTAAAGTCAATGTTATTAATATTTTCCAAATTGACAACAATCATATTTTTTGAAAATAATATTTTATTAATCTATTTAAAATCCATAATAATCTAACAATGAGTAACATGATATATTGTGGTAAAAAATATTATAAATGAACCATTTATTTTTCAAATTACTTGTTATATGTAGAAATATATCCTTTTTAATATTGAACATGATGTTTCCAGAGTTAAAATTAAATTAGGTTAACTAATGGTTAATCAAAATCATAATGGGTAAAAATATTCCCCAACCCATTTCAAAATCGTATTTTTTTATTGAATCACCATTGTATCTCAAATTATGTTGGAATTAATTTCCATTTTTATGTATATATATTGACATTTATTTTATTACCAGTTAAAATGTTGAAAATTCCATTAGGGAATTCCCCTCTCTTATAAAAGGGCACCTCTTCTTCTCTTTTATTCACACATCATAGATAAAATTTTTCATCCAAAATATATAAAAATCTATTAAAGTCACTTCTCTATGAAATAATAATCCTTAATTTGGGTATTAATCCATCCAATAAAGTTCTTTGTGAATACTAGAAGAAGATACCCATGGAAGAAGTCTTGTTCATCAACGAATGTTTTGGTTTTATTTATTCCATAAATCCAGTATGGTATTTTTATTTTATGTTTATATAAAATTTAAAGTATCATAATCATCCTAATATATTTTTATATTAATTTTTCATCCTAAACTCACACATATTTATGTCAAATTAGAAATGAAATCATTATTCTTTTGTATTATGGTTTACCGCCTTATGAAATAATTTCATTTTTTATTCCATTGATAGATTTCATGGTTCATAATTATGGCAGTAATTCTCTTTTTATATAATATATATAATGTTTATGATTAATTTATATTTTTTTAGTAATAATATAACGTATAACAACATGATTTCCAATTTTTGTAAATATGGTAACATCGTTCGTGGACGTGTGGACTACAATCTACTCAATGTGATGTGTTCGTTCATAACATAATAAAATGTATTTAGTATTGTTTAAGTGAACATATTTGTATATATAAAATAATAATTATATTGGAATGATATTACATACATTTCATCTACATTCATTCATTTGATATGATAATAAAATCGAAATATCGTTCATGCGTATGTACGACCTACTATCTCCATGAACAATATATGACATATTATAAGTATATATTTTTATAGATTGTAATTAATATATATATAAAGAATATACATGATATTAATGAAATTTTTATCATTGAAAAAAATATATCATAATATATGTAATAGTAAAACAATATAACTAATCAAAACACATGTGCAAAAAAGAGGTTATTAACCAAAACATAACATTGACAATGAATGATTAATAAATGGATTATGTAAAGTCCTTTGTATAAAATTTACGATATTATATAAATTAATACTATTCATTAATATAGGTATAATGATCTTATTTTTGTTATAGTATATTTTTTAATGACTATAATGTGAGTCAAGACATAAGGTAAGAGTTTTCTCATCAACCTTTTTTTTCTATGAGAGATATTATATATTCAACAATTATTTCGATTATCTGTTGTATATAATGAGATACAACACAAAATATAATTATGTAAACTTATTTATAGTTATTAACTATTTCAATTTATTTCCATCATTAATGGGGATCATGATACAAAAGATATTCAAGTAGTAAATGATTTTGTCTCACTGTTATTTCGATGCGACATATGCAATATACGCTACTTATTTCTTTTGATTGGTTTATATACTACACATGGATGGATTTTATGAGTATTATTATGAATAATATTTTATTTTTATTTCAATATAATGTTTTTTATTTCATGGGGAATAAACTATTACTGATTATAATGTGATCGGTATTTCTTCCATAATCTCATTAATATTAGGGATTATATCATTTTACATTTCCATTATGAAATATGTATCCTACATGTTAATGTTCTATAAAAAGGTTATTAGAAAATGGGAGACTATTATCCTTCGGATATTTAATATTATTTTTACAAATATTCTAAATTTTAAAAAATAGCTATCAATGTATATTTCTGTAGTTTTTTAGACATTGTTCATTGTAAATTTTCTGAAAAAACGAATTTTTAATCATATAGGGCTAGAATGGCATATTCCACCATAATTATGTGTTAATGCAATGAATATTTCATAATAATACTAAAATGTCATTCTCCAAGTGAATTATTTCTTTTTATACTCATTTGTATTTTAAGAAAATAATATTTTTTCAATGAAGAAATGATATTTTACCAAATAATTTTTTCAAGTGATCTCTCAAATATAGCATTACATATAAGATTACATTAATTTATGTAAAAAATTTCCTAAATGGGATATTATTTAATAATACTATTCATATTATTCTTATTGAATGATTAATTTTTTTTAGAATCAAATTTATGAATCCTATTCAATTGTAAGGGTTCTAATATGATGGTTGATTTATGTTATTATAGAACACATACTTATAGTTTCAATAATTAATGGGTAGAACACATATCTCCATCAAATTCATTGATTAAATTGTAATATAACATGATATATACACTGATATAATTGGGAAGGAATTCTGTCTAGTAATGGTCATTATCCAATAATATGGTCAATTGAGTGGACCTTGACTACTAAGATATTTGTGGGAGTGAATCATGACAACCATGTTGGTATGGGGAGTGAACCCATACAGATAATATGGCCTTTAAAGTTGTTACCATATTTACATGGATATAATTTTATATGTATTATTGTATTTAAAAATTTCATGATATATTCTTTTGTTATGATTTCATTGAAAATGATCTTGATTCAATTGTGACTCGTGTCTTATAAATTTACAATATTTGCTTCCTTGATTCATGTATATTATCTATGAAATATTTTCTTGTCAATTGAAATTTTCCTATATTCAGACCCTTATGTTTATCTTTTGTTTATGTACCTTCCATGAATACCATTATTGATATTATAAGGTTATATTTCTCATGTTTCCTTTCATTAGGTAATAAAAAAATTATTTTAGTTGGAGTAATAAAGTAGAATATATTTATTAGAAACATTGAAGAACATTCACAATATTAGTGAAGTTTGGTCCAATTTTCCATATGTAGTAAATTATTATGGACCTCAGACATGTGTTTGTGTAATTTTATGATTATTCTTATAAAAAATAATTAATATTTATATATAATATTATTGGGTCATTATTGTTTATATTATAGAAATGGTATAGTCATCCAATGTAAAATAGGATGGGAAATCCCTAGTGAGAGCCTTGAGATAATTCTATAGATATGACTTGGGATGACTCTAAGGATAAGTCTAATTATATGTTACAATTGTTTAGTTTTCATGAAAATCATGAATAACATAGGGAATAACATAATGAGTTCATGATTGAAATATAAATTTTCATTTCCCTTTATAATATTGTTTTACATCTATGATTACTATTAGTCATGTTATATAATATAGAATCATTTAGAAGACTGAACACAAAGGAACCATGTTATTGATGAATCAAATGATTTTCAAACTGATGAAAAAAATTATGGGAGATATAATGAATTTTTTTTGGAATACTTTCACAACATATGATTCATTCTAGACATCCAATTTTGAATAAAAGGTAATAACATTTTTTTGAGCCCATCATGTGAAAAAACACACCTTTTTTAAATGGGTCCTCTAATCCACTTGTACTTGAACAAATGATTGGTACCAATATAACGATATATAAAGAACATCAATTTAAATAAACTTAAAATTTTATTTTGGATGTTTATCAGTTATAAGGAGAACCTGATAAGTGTTCTAATGTAGTCAATAATATGAGGATAATGATAAAATTTATTATATTTCTATTGGATGTGTTCAAGAACATATTTCATAATATGTAACTTCCTCTTATTATTCTTATAAACATAGAGAGGGTGTTCATTTAGTTGTAGAAAATCGATAATGAGTCTGTCGATACCAATGGGGATAATTTTTATCACAAAAAATGTACTCAAATATTATTATCATTCTTCCTAAATATAACTTTGATAAAATTTTCTGTAGAATAAAACATACTCTTCATGGGGCGTTAACCATAACAGACTTCATTAGAAATTTAAACAATTTGTTTTGTGCTATTACATTGGAAATTGAGGTTGGTGTAAAAAATAAAACAAATAGTTTTGACAAGAAATAAAATATGGAGTTTAAAGGAAATATTAAAATAATGGAGAAGATACAATTACAATTCTTTTATGCTTAATGTGGAGAAAGAAACATGGAGTAAATTTTCATAAGGGGACTGCAAAATGTTTTATGTGTGGGAAAGAAGGTAACTAAGAAATTTCTTATCTAATTGATTCTGAATACCAATATAATGATTCAAATAGATAAAATTATGCAAATAATTAACTCCCACACATTTATTATTCATATATAATAATATGTGTATTATGATAAAAACTGACCAAAACCAGGGGTTGTTGATGATGATCAACATTAAGAACAAACTATGGATGATGAAAAGAGAATATTACATGATTTTGGGTCTCGGTTTAATCCTGGTAAAAATTATATATATATATATAGTTTAGGCACTAGGATGACATGAAAAAATAAGGGCCGATGTGTCCATGAATAATTTTTATACAAACATTAAATATATATTATATTACTTATGGGAAAATAATTATAAAAATATTGAAAAATCATAAATTATAAATATGTTCAGGAATAAGAAGACATTATTGAATCCATACCATTTTTTACCCTTTGTATGATATAAAATTAATTAGTACCGTACATTCAGATCCCTCACATGGTGTTGATATGATACATGTATTAATTAATAATAATGTTAATTAAATAACACTTTTTGGAAAGAAATTATATTCTATCTATAAGTCTTCAGGGAATCATTTCTAGTTTTAGCATCATAATCCTTGAAAGATGTGGATTCTCTCCCATCATCCATGTTTTAGTAAGTATATTTCATTAAATGACAACAAAACTCTAGATCAGGGTAGTGTAGGATGTAGGGAACACAACAGAATCTCTTAAATTGTTTTCAGATTCACTCTCCTTCAACAATCAATCCTAATTCAAGGATGGACTCTTTATTTGTTTTTTTATTCCCATTTATTTTATATTTTTCTATATTTTCTTTCTTTCTTCGATATAAACCTTTTTTCATCCATTGCATACACCCATGTATGTAATTTAATTTTTATTCCGATGTTTTGTAATCTAGAATCCTTGTTCTTTATTTATTTTCCAACGAAACATGAAATCAATCATTAAAAATTTGTTTTTTTTATTTTCCCCATTCTGATTTTCACTTTTTAGTAGTCGGATACCTATAGTCCCATTGGGACTTTTGCGAGAGGTACCCAGCTAGATTGGACCCCCAAATTAATTGCAGATTGATGAGAAAAGAATGTCTTGATGAGTTGATCAATGATCCAGAATCATTGAAAGAAGATAATAATTGATATAGTGATTAATGTCACATAACTATATTAACAATGGAATATAGGATTTACAAAATAATTAAAAAACCCACGATAACCACCTGAGTATATTTCTAATGAACAACCACCGAAATCCATGATTTCTGAGTAGATCCACCATTTTCAACCATATATAGATCTATCTCTGAAGTGGATTATAAAAATTCAAGGTATTCGAAGAGGATAGGTGATTTCTATCAAAAAACCTACCACACACCAATATCATGTATGGAAACATGTTTAGTTTCCTTATAGTAGCAGTGATAAAGGTTTTTGGAATCCCATAAGTATATAATGACATCTACATATCCAACATGTTTTCTATAACCCTCTTTATGTTATTAAAAAATATGATGGATCACATATCCAAGCACACACCATGTTCCATGTACATATACATGTACAGATCCCATGGGCGTTACTCTGGGTAAATAATAATGATTTGTTCTCAAGTATATTGTAAAGGGGTCTAGTATATTTACACAATAAGAAGGTCATGACACCATTCCTAATTAGCTCAGACACATAGTGTAGTCCACCTACATGGTGTTTACTACTACATGGGATGGATTCCTAGTCCATCTAGTGACACGTCCTATAGTGGGAGTGGAACCACATGACATTTGGGTCTCCTCACACTACATGTAACCCTTGAGTTTATTTGAAAAAACATAAAATATCTATATCTCTTTTGTTTGATCTCAATTATTTTCCCATGAGTATCCTGTATTTACTGGTTTTCAAGTAAAATGTGATGTGTCCCTTGGTTTTGGGATTCGAGATATCATTTGTATTTTTTGGGAATATCACCTTCTTAGGTAATACACGATGATAACATTTATCAGGTGAGATCGCCATTGGTTTTCTTTTGAGTGAAATTCTAGAACAAAGATAAGAATTTTCCACTTGAAGACTTCTAAGTTGTACCCTCTATTAGAGATTGAAAATGGTTCTTCGATTCCTTTAATGTGTTACCCTCTTTTAGATATGGTTAGTGGGTTCTTGACATCTTCTTACTAGTACTCATATGTAGATCTTGACAGTGGGTCTTTGATGTCTTCAGAGTGTTAAACTCCAATTGATCTATGTTGTGGGTCCTTAACATCCTCCAAGTGGTACCCTCTAACAATGTTGGGTAGTGGTTTATAGATGAATTTATAATTATACTCCCTTTTATATCAATGTCTAGGTTATCAACCTCATGCTTGTTCCCACTCGACTATCTGACACATTGACAAGGCATGGTTAGACAGGTGAGGATACTTCATGAAAGCTTCATCTGTTCTGAGGAATCATTGATTGAAATTTGTTATTATTTTTTATTCTACATCTGGGTCTATGAGATGAGATGGAGATCCCATTACTCTCTATATTTTTCCTCTATTGACTAAGAATTTGTCCATATTTTCCTCTTCTATATCCTGAACCTGGATATGGTCACCCTTATTCTAGGAATGGTTAAGACATGCATGGTATACCACATTCCTTCCATTTCAAGTTAATCATGGTGTTATGAGTCTACCATACATTTATAGGTAAATAACACATGATGTGTAGTTCATATACTCACTATGTGTATCCCCTGGTTCTTGGTTGATCATACCTTCACTATTTTTTGGTTGGTATATACTCTTTTACTATACATTGTACATCTACTGTTATTCTTTACTATTGTATATCTTACTACTCCTATAGATTTTGTGGTGACACACATGATATTTATATACTCATCCCTCCATGGTATTTTCCAATAGGTGAAATTTATTATGTAGGTGATAGACATGATGACCGTGACAACAATGGAAATTAGGGATATTGGGTGCGTGGACACTGTACAATGGTCGTAGCGTGGGATTCAAGAGATGGAAACTCTTTCATCTCTTCAATTTTCCAGTTTCCTAAAATTTTGGTAAATACATTTTTTTTGGAGTGTATGTTTCCAATATAGTTTTTAGTTTATATCATCATACTTTTGTACTATATAGAGTTTCAGGCATGTTTTTACTTTATAGAAGTGTTTCATCTTATTCACATTCAATCATAATTTTTTCATCAAGATATATGAGTGTGTGTGTGTGTAAATTATGTAAAAAATGGATTCCCATGTTAGTTATGACTTACGTTATATTCTTCTCCCCCTTTTCTATTGAGGTTGTCTTGTGGTAGTTGTGCCCCCATACCTGACATGGGTTGAATCATGATAGATTGTTATTATAGACTGTTCATTTATTAGGTCATTGTATTAATGAATACCCCAAATAGTATTCGGTAGATTTTAGTTAAAGAGTTTCAGAGGGGTTTGAATGTGTCTCACGGGCCCTAGAGTCTAATGATGGTACAATTGACTACATATCCATTCACCAGGCCCATGGAAACATGTTTTCTTACATCACATGCTGAGACAATTTATGTTAGGATTAATGGATCATATGTCATATAATATGGAGTATTTAACTATATTTCTTGATTAATCACCCCCTTATTGTTACATATACAAATGCACAGAATAATGTGGTACTCCTTGATAACTATTGTTATGACACTATGACTCAAACCATCTAGGATACAATCTCTGGTTTTTGATTATTATCATATGAGAAATGAGGTCTAATATTAGATTCTATCTTGAATCCCCTTTTTTTTAGGTTGTCAGGTCATAGAACCACCACCTACTGAGTAGTAGATAATTCTAGCGGAGTATAATACAAATGTGGGAAGGCTTATTACACTCTGTGAGTTAAATACAGGAGGACACTAAGGTTACACAACAATATAGATTGTTAGGATTTAGAGGATAGTACAGAGTCAGTGGTCAACATCATTAGGCTTGTCTAGACCCCAATGAATCAAGTGGTTCTGAGGGTAGGAATCCACTTCCATGGAGCACCTAGGTGCTGGAAAAGATTTGTAACACATTTTAATGATGAGTCTAAACTCTCATGGATGGGATTCTAGAAGTTGTTTGCTGAGGTGTACAACCCCTACATTTTGCACTTTGTTTGGATCCATAAAAATCTAGAGGAGCAACAGGATGGATTACAGTAGCTGATTATGAATGAAGGTTCAAAAAAATAATCCGGTACTCTCATAACAAGATTCAATATAGAAACATACAATCACAATATGTTTGAACATGGGATCTGAATATATATCCAATCATGCATTGTACCCATTTCCATTTATGCCTATGTTTTGGTGCTGGAGAAGGAACTTGTTATAGAGATGTTTCTATCATAGGGATGATATACATCTTTTGATAATAACTACCAGAGCTAGTAGACATCTGGTGACAGAATCTGAGCACATGAGACATTTTCGTTAATATAATTAGATGCATGGTCCAAGTATGTTCATAGAGACATAGAATCATAGTGAGGGGAGGTGGATTACTTGTGATTGTAGAGTTCAAAATCATGATAATGATTAAAAATACATGTCGAGAAGCGTTGGAAAATAGTTCAAGGACTTATATAGATGAGGAACCACTATTATTCCGTATGTCCCAGGTGTGGATGGGTTAGTACATTTGGAGTTTGATATAAAATATGATCATAGGGAGTTACAGGAGGATAATGATACAATGATATCCTTCCAAAAATGCATGGAATACAATTTCATTCTCATGGGGAGGGTGGCCAATTCCATAGACAATTGTAGGCATTGGATGTTAATGACTCCGATGTGCATGAGAAAATAAGAGGTATGATCTCTTGGTTCTATAATATTTATTTAGTGTCAGTATACATATATTACAATATTCCATTATCTCTATCCTATTTTTGTGAGATCCAAAGATCCCTGTGGAGGATCTATCCAACTAGATTTACAATGAGGTTCCTATAGGTAACACTACTTTTGAATCATTAATCTTCCTATAGAGCAAGCTATCATTTATTTAATATAGCCTCACATGTGTCTTTTTTTTATTAGTATGGAACCCCATAACATTTTTATAGCTATAGATATTATATCCATGATCATTAAAAAAATTGGTTCTCACTTGTAACAAGTCATATGGCTATGTAGAGAGGGTATGAAATTATTCTTTTCAAGTAAGATACATCTCATGATTGGTCATGTAGGTTATTCTAGATAGTGTATACATACTATCACAATTAGTCAGATAGTATATCTCTTGGTGAAGTAGTTTATTCATTAATTTTGTTTCATTCATTAATGAGGTATTATAAGGATTTCTTCCCCAAAGACATTCCATGACTAACATTAAGGAAAAATATGGAGTATTACATCGAATTCCATCTTGGTACTACATTGATATATTCAATGAAATATTCTATAATACCCACCAAGATCTAGGTGAGAAAGTTATAGTTAGCGGGAATCAATGAGAATGTATTCATTAGACTAAGTGTTTCACCTTGGGAATATTTTATGTTTTTTTGATGGGATCATATGACTTTTCATGGATTATCGTCAACTGAACCATCACACAATAACGAAAATGTACTCTTCTAAGGATTTAATAGCTCTTTGACTAATTTATAGGTTTGATATGGTTCTTGGAGAACCATCACAGTTTTTATTACCACTATTTAAGAGTTTTTTAGTAATATATAACAAATTTGGCACTTTGATGTTTCTATAGATACTATCAAATTCTAGTTTTTCCATTTGTAATGATGAATACTTCTCCGTGTTTATATCATTGAAGAACCATGTATTCCAGTAATAGCTGGGCCAATTTATTTTCCTCTTAATAAAAAAAATACACATTTTCCCTACATCCAACACAGAGGATGCAGAGAATTGGGGATGGTCCTATACTTACTTTAAGAGGACCAACATTACAGAAGTCATTCGATGTTATGGTTATAGATAAATGATATTCACTTTCTTGGGAATATCATTTGTAAGTATGGGTTATCCATGGAACCAATGAAGATTAATGAAGATCCGACTTGGGTTCCACCAAATAAATTGTCATTGGTTCAAAGCTTTCATGGTTTGGCAGGTCACCACATGGGGTTTGGTGGAGACATTTCCTGAATTTTACCCATCTGACTTCAATAAGGTGGGAATGGAAGTTGTTTACATATATAAGCAGTTCCAAAGTCCCATTGTGGAATATTATAATAGGATAATTATAATTTTACCATTGGCAATATGAGATTAAGGAGTTAGTTCATAGTATATTGAGATTCCTTGTGATATAGGATCAATTGCATTTTTCTTCAACATTAGGTAATTATAGAATTAATGTTGAGGTAGTTGAGACCCCATGAGACGAACTATATGAATAATGACCTAGATCTACTAACATTATTTGTGTCCCTAATGTTGCATAGATAATACAAACAGGGAGATAATTTTGTTTTTTACATAGACCACTAGAGTCTCAGGTTCATCTTTTCAGAGAGAGACCTAAACTTGAAACATTGACACTATTTGGTGTTCCAGTAGTACTGTGAATTTATGAGAGTTTATACAACAGTGAAGGGTAAATGTTTAGAAGATGACTGTAGTATGATGTTCCAAGCTTGCTCAATGAAGGATGATTTACAGGAGTTATCTTCTCTAAATCAGGCCTTGGTGGAGTAGTAGTGTACAAATGTTATTCAGTCGTTGGTGTTTTGTCATTTTTTAAATGATAATATGAGAGAGTCCCAACCGAGAGACATCCACTTTGAGGACATATGTGACTTGATATCCATAAAATACACACCAACTGGATATTTTAATAGATGGAATAACATCTTCTTTTTCTAGTGGGGGATATTTTTTCTAGTAACATATCAGGATGGGGAGATGTTTGAGTTTCACACTTCTCCCATAATTATACACGTAATTGTGGGTACTATGTACTAATTACTTTAGTGGTTATTTTTTTCATCAGACATAAGATGGATCACAACTGATTTAATTTCTTCGTTCTTTAAATGTTAGTAGGTGAAGTCTAAGAACCATGTTTTAGTAGGATTATTAAATCCCCATGACATCATAGAGTGGAAATCTGATGAGATTTCCATAGAAATTATCACCAGGTTTCCATGAACAATGAAGATGCATAAAGAGTTCTAGGTGATAGTTGACTGACTCATGGTGTCAGAACAGTTACATGATATCAAGGAGTATAAGTTGGTGTAGTGTTTAGGAAGTTGTATGTATATGATATAATTTTTATTTACATGGTTCCCATAACTATTGTCACAAATGTACATGGGTTGTTTATTGAATGAATGTGGAGCGAACTATAAGAGGCATCTGACACCCACAAGAGGATAAATACAACCTTTCACCATGTAGCCTAATGTTATTAATATTTTCGCTATCGAGGTGTTATATGATATGCTAAGGGATTACATTTTAGACAATGGGAAGTGTTGGGAGGATCAATATCCCTTTATAGAGTTTTTATTCAACAACATCTACCCCTATGCCATCGACAAGATACATTTTTTGGCAAGGAATGTGAAACTGATCCAATCACCATTGTGTTGATGTCTCTAGGTGGTCCCATAGATTTTTATGGTGAGGATAAAGAATGTAAAAGTCATCCATGGGAGTAGGTGGACATCCCCATGTAGATGAAAATATTATGAAGATCGTCATCACTTAGCATTCTAGTAGGGAAGAAATGCCTCAGTGAGAGTAACCCCATGATGAGAGTTTGAATAGTTCTGTTAGGGAAGAATGCTATCATCAGGGTTCATAGGTCCTTTTAGGAACATTCAATAGATTGGTGAGGTTTCTTAATGTCTTGACCTATCACTATAGCTTGTGTAGGTGGATGACATCTTCATTATATCGAAGCTAATGAGAGAGATGTCTGACCGTACACATGTTATCAACCGGGGAGAGCTAGATATTGATGATGGATCCCCAATTCAAGAGAACCTAGTAGAGATAATTAATTAATGGAGAGGATCCTATATGGATATACCATTACATTAGTTTGTGTATTTTGATAGCATGTGAACTTGCTGAATAGTTCCTGAGAGAATGAGAGCCAACTTAGGGATTAGTATCCCAATTTTTTGATTGATTTTCTATTTGGGTATGAAAATATTGAAACATTTAATAAGTTAGAGACCTTGATTTTTCTTTAATTAATTCTAAATGATTCAATATATATTTCCAAATATAAGAGCTGAGATGATGGGAAATCCCAAAACTAATTTTATAAAAATATTAAATATTTTTTATATTAAGCATGTGAAACATATTAAATAATTTAGGGAAACTCATAAAAGGAATCTCAGTTCATAAATATGAGTCACATTTGTGTTTGGATAGTGTTGTTTTACCTCAGGTGTTACATAAAATCAGTTCATAAGGGGCATTTGGATCCCACTAATAATGGCGATGATTAATATGGATTAATTAATTAATAAATTGTGCAAATAAATCCTTTTTAACTAAAATATATATTATAAATACATCATCATGGAATCCTCTATAAGGGTAGATAAATTATAATATAAATACAAATATTCTCTTTCTTTCTTCTTTCTTCGGTTAGTGTATCTCCTCGAGCAACAACATAACTCCAAATTAGTGCAAACGATGACAAAACTAAAGTAAAAACATCTATGAAATTGTTGATGAAGTCATTATTCACCCACTTTCATTATGAAATTAAAATTTCAATCATAATTTTTGGCAGAAATTGATTAAATATTTGAGTATATCTATTGTTATAATTTAATTTGGGATGTTTTTTAGTACTTTCATGTGACAAAGTACAGAAATTAAACTTTTTTTCTAAAATGAAATCTCTAATCATAATTGTATAGAAAAGAAATCATTAACTCCATCCTTGGAAAATTGGTTTTTATCCTTTCTCCCTAATATGAATTTCATTCTGCATCAGTTTGATCCCCATGGTTCTATTTTATGTTTTCTAGGAGGTATCGAGCTTGATCGGACCCATGTATTCATATAAGATCGAAGAATAGAAAATGGATTGATGAAAAATGATTAAATTTGGGATCATTGATAGGTAAGGACGATCAATTTAAGGATTCAACATGAATAAATCAGTGAATGAAGGATCCATGGTTTATAAAATGAGTGGTGAACCTCTTGATGATTATTGGAGCCAGATTCCATTCAATGATTGCTTGGTTCCAAAATTTCTGAGTACATACACCATTTTAGCCATTGATAACACCTGATATGAATCATATTGATGTGTTCAAGTAAGAATGATAAGAAATGGTATTTTTTTCTATACCCTAGATACAAACCATGTTCAATGATGTACACATAGTGTAGCATTTATGGGCCTGAAACTAGGGTTTTGGAATTCCATAAGGATGGTATGTTGTGTTCTTCTCCCACAAGACATGTATCACATTATCCATGTGCGAAAGCTATGTGAAAAGTATAATGGTGAATCACAAACCTTGATCCAAGTACACGGACATTGAAAAATTACATGGGTTGTACACCATGTATATCAACATGACATATACTAAAAAATAAGTACATGGGTCTTGTACATGGACATGAAGAGTAGGACGTGACCCCAGCCTCGATTAACTAGGATATTCCATGTAATACAAGTACATAGTTTGTACTACTAAATGGGATGGGGAAATGTACCGGCTAGCGAAATAACCAGAATGGGGTGTTGGAACACATGTTTGATGGGTCCCCTCACACACCATGTACTAAATAGCTTATTCTGAGTAAAAATCAATTGTATATATATATCAATTGTTTTAATTCATATATTTCTCATCGAGTAGCCTATCTAGAGTTTTTTTAATGTATAAAGTGATGTATCCAAAGGTTGTATATTTTTAGATACGATATGAAATGATCTAGGAATGAAACCTTCTTATGTGGCACTCAATCATGGTAGTGGCCATGTAGGATCACTAGTGGTGGTCTTCTAATTGGTGCCCTACCGTAGAGCTGGATAGTGGTTCATTGATTTATCCAGAGTGGTACAATCCATTACCACTATGTAGTGTGTCTTTAATTCCATTCATTTGGTACCATATAGTAGGGATGGTAAGGGGGTCCTTGACATATTTTGAGTGGTACCCTAGAGTATATCCGAATAGTGAGCCCATGATTTCTTAATACTGGTACCCTCTAGTAGAGCTGGAATGTGGGTCCTCAGCATCATCTGAGTTATACCATAAAGTTGATATATAAAGTAGGTACTTGATTACTTTATAATGGCACACATATTATACCAAGGAGTGAGTCCTCAACAGTATGTTTGTGACCACAATAGAGTGAAACATACTGATGAGGCATGGTTGGACTAGTGAAGAAACTTTTGGGAACACGTCGGGGATTCTGGTTGTCGTTGATTGAATTTTTGAACTGTTTGATACTCTTCTTCTCGGGATGAGGTGGGAGATGGAGACCCTCTTACACACTTGTTTTGTTATTATTTTTCTATATATATAAATATAACTTTTCTTTATCTGCACCTTGGATTTGGTTACTCATTATCTATGAGAGGCGAAGACGTGCATGATATGCCTTACTATTTCTATTTCTAGCATTTCATCTTTGGATGAGTGGAATCTCCTTCTATAGGGGGGATTGATTTAATTATCACTTCATTATACTTATCATGTTTATCCCCTTGTTATTAATTGTTATTACCTTCAATATTGGTTAGGTTGATTTTTACACTTTTACTATACCCTATGAATCTAGATTCATTCATTCCTTCCCAATCTCTTACTACACCACGTTCAGATTTTGGGGTGTCCTACTAGGTATGTTTATAATTTCCCATTTATGGTCTTTTCTTACACGTGTCCTATCGTATGTAAAAAATAGATCGGTTGATTATGACAATAGATGAGTGTATAGATATTGGGTTCTTGGACCACAAACAAAGATTGTATCTTGGGATCTAGGTGAAGGGATTCTTTTCATATTTTTACATATAAATTTTCCATTCATTTTAGGACATATATCTTGTTGGGTTTGTATTTATACCCCTTAAATTTCAATTTACACTAACATTATTTTTTATTGTCTATAGGTTCATGAATTCTTGGTTAACATTATATAAGTGTTCTACCATTTACTCTTTATTTAGGAACATTTTCCACGTTATAGATTTTTTTGCATACATTTAAATAGCCAAGGGCTTCCCCACGTTAGTTATGAATTTTTAAGTAGTGTCCACCACAAGTATTATGGAGAAGGGCATCTGGTAATTATGGATTGAGCCCCGTCATGGATTGGGTGGTGAAACATGTGATCTCTACTGTCAGTATAGTGTATAAAAATAACATTTTGGAATGATTTAGTTTCTAGGTAATATAATTCAAGAATAATGTTGTATATGCACATTTGTGGATTGATGATAACATGAAATTTCAACGTATTGGTTTGCTGTAGCTTTCCCATAAGAATTTATGAGCGTGTGCTGAAGGGAACTAGTACCCATGTAAAGTGATTGAGCTCGAATTGTGATATTTTTTTAAAACACATGTTAAAGGGAAGTATAGCCCTTAATAAATGCATGATGTATGGATAAATAATTATAGATATATTTTATTATGATGAAATAAATTGGATAATCTTGATGTACAGGGGGAGGATAAAATTAATCGATGGTTTATGATATCAAGGTTTAGTATTTTATAATTTTTGGATTTATAGTCTAATGAATTATTTTTTTAAAGCAGTCTTGTTTTCACTATGGTTTTTTGGTAACTCAGTTTATTATGATTTTTCAATAGAATACATGATAATGGCCATCACATGTTTGGTGTCTAATATTTAGGAGCTAAATCACGTAGTTTGGGAGATTAATGATAAATTTATTTTTAAAATTTATTAACCATAGTTGGAATGAATTGTATATAAATATTTTGGATGGTTTATAAGGGTATCCATTTATGATTTTTTTTATGTTGAACATATGATGAGGTTTTAGATATTTATGTTTATAGGATTATTGGATTACTAGTGTTAACTTTTTTGTTTCCATGAAAAATACAGATGTAATGACATATATTTCAATTTATGGATCCCTTAATATCATAATACATCATGAATGAAAAATTCTCCTTTATTTCATAGAATATGTGTTGAAGTGGAAATTGATAATTGCCTAACAAAGGATGAGATTATGTTGATATAAATTATGAATATTTATTAAAAAAATATTCAAAATTATGAATGATGGAATTGAATAATTTTTTCTCATTATCAATATTTTTTTGTTATCAATGTCCTTTTTGAATATTTTTTGGGATATGGATTTGTGATCATTGACTTTTCTCATAAAAGGGTCTGATATCACTCTCTGTCAGAACATGAATGTTATATTTATATTTCGTGTCTATTTTTTCAATTTCAACATATGTTATACATTGTGTAAAACGTTTTGTGAGATAGTATGGTTCATTGTTAAGTTCCCTACTCGATTTTTAAATTATTTTTTGTGTTGATTTTTATGATGCAGGTTTCTATGAAATGATCATTCAAGTATTAACCCTTTGTTAACCATGATGAATTTTGAGTGTAAATTTAATTTTAAAGATGGTATAATGAAAAAATAATAATTTTATGATATTTGTTTTAATTTTATTTATTTTATGTCTTATGTAATACACAACACCACCCTAGGTTTTTTTACAGACAACAATGTGTTTTTATAAAACATAATTTTATTATTATAATTATATAAACATGAAAATTATAGCTGATATGATATAATATAATTTATTATTAGGATTAATAGAATAATTAAGTACAAATATATATACATAATTATTAGACAAATTTGAACTATTTTTAATATAAAATGAATAGTTTTTCTTGAATATAACTATTTAAATATGAACAATTGTGTTTTCTTCATATAAATAAAAAATAACATGTTTTGGATTATATTGAATATATATATATATATATAATATTATGGTAATCAGTTAATTTATGTGTTTTTTATACATTCTATACTAACAAATGAAATCTTACGCACAAAAGAAGCATTTCTCGGAAAAAGCATATTTTCCCCCTTTTAATGGAACAACTTTTTTAAAAAATAAATTTTACATGTTTAAAAAAATATTTGATGACATAAAATAATTCTGAAAATATATATTTTAATAATTTCATTTGTTATATTCTTTGTATCTTTTTAATTAGTTTAATTTTTTATTATGAATAGTGAAAATACTAAATTTTAATTAAAAATATCTTATTCATATAAATAATTTATCTTAGTAAGATATATTTTTATGTGTTTGAAAGTATAATTAGAAAATTTTAATATAATTTTATTCGATTTAAGTCATTTTATAAAATTTAACATTGAACTTAGATATAAAATCATTACATTATTTGGATCATTTTTGCATTAAAACCCCTTGATTCGTCTCGTATGTGTATTAATTTTTTTAATAATTTTTGTAAATTCATTGAATATAATTTGGAAAATGGATTAAATATTTGAAATAAGATGTTCAAAATTTATTAACATGGTACCATTTATTTTTTGGAAATATGAATAGTGACATTGGTAATCTTTATCACCTCAATTGTGGATAAATCTGGTAGTTGAGGGTAACAAATACTATTATTAATATTATAAAAAATCCTTCACACAATAAATAATATTTTATAAAGTGAATTTGACCACTAACACATAATGTTCAATATTTTATAATTTATTAGAATCATTGGAATGACAATTACTAGAATATTATTACTATTGAAGAGAGTTACAAAATTTGACACTCATACATTTAATAAGAATAATATTTTTAATGTTAGAAATATAGAATATATTAATGGAAATGTATATTATAAGGAAATATAACCTTTTTTAATCATCATGGATGATTTTTAACTTTATTGAGGAAATAATTATCATAACTAGTTATACAAAGATGATTCATTAATTATTAAATTAATGAAATACTCAATTATGTGATTTTAGAAAAAACAAAATAAATGAAATTTTACATGATTAATGTGTTAGAAAAAAATTATCTGTGAATATTATATTTTATGAGTTTATTAAATTAATTTTATTGAATTTATCTTTTTGTACTATTTTTCTTTATATCAATGTTATGAATAGTGTGAAAATTGAACGTAATAATATTTTATGATATTAATATATTATTAAATTAATTATAAATTATAACAATCATAATTAAGGAAAAAATGGTTTTATTATTGTTCCAATATTCATAAATTGAAAATTTATGATTCAATTGATACCTTATATGTAATAATATCTACCTTAGAATATCAAATATGATGTAACCATGGTTAAAATTTAGTGGTTAAATAAGGGTTAATCAAAATGATAAGGCCCAGAATTTACACAAAACCTTTATAAGATATAATGTATGATTGTATTACCATGGTATCACACATTATATTATAATTAATTTCTATTTATATGTATATGTATTGTGATTTAATTTAATATAATTTAATCTTTTGAGAAATTTCAATAGTTCCCCTCCCCTCTATTATAAAGGGTAATATCTTCTTCTCTTTTAACCGAAATTAATAACCTAATTGGATCATAAAAAATACATCCAAATGTAATCAAATAATACCTATAATTATTCTAAAATCCATTATTTATGTTGAAAGTAAACCAACTAAGTCCTTTTGTGAAAATTGAAATGAGATAACCAAAGTGAGGTAACCTTCATCAACGAACATTTTTGTTTTATATATTCCTTAAAACCCTAAATTTTGTAAATATATATATAATAAAAACTATACTAAATAAAATATTATTTTGATATATAATTTTTTATATGTAAAATCAAACACATTTCCATCATATGAGATACACAATTGTCATTTCATGTGTACAATAGACTTCCACCTTTCAAACTAATGACATTCGTTATTTTGTTTCCCCCATTAATGGTTGGTTATAATGATTCAATATATATATATATATATGATAAATAATATATTTATTATGTATATATTATTCTATAATTATGATATAAAACATAACATCATGATTTTCATTTTTTTGTAAATACAATAACATTGTTTGTGGATGTGTGGGCTATCACCTTTTAAAAAAAATACACTTTTTCACACAGTACATATAATGTATTAATGATGGGTTTAGTGAAAATATAAGATATATATGAAATATTAATTCAACTATAATGATATTATATATATTTTATTTTCATTCTTCATTTCAATACGACAAGAGAATGGAAACAACATTCTTGAGTATGTACGACCTACTTCCTCCTTGAATGGTGTATTTAATTTTATATGTATATATTTTATATATTAATATAAATAATTATTAAATGTATATATATTATTTTAATATCAGTTTAATCATTCTAAAAATTATTATTTCACTATATAATTATGAAAACAAAAATATAACAATTCATAACATGTGCAAAAAACATTGTTGTTATTACTCGTATCATAACATTAACATGAAATTGTTAATAAGTTGCCAATACAATGTCTTAATTAAATAATTTATGATATGATATAAATGAATAATATTCTAAAATTTATGTATAAAAACCTATATTTATTATATGCTATGATTTAATGGGTAATAAGTGGGCCAAGACATAAGTTATGTTTTTTCTTTTCTCTCTTTTATTTTAGTTTGATTTATGCTATATTCTACAAGTTTTATTATTTTTAGGCTTATAACATGAATTATGATAAGAAATATAAATAATAAGATTTATTTCATGTTAATAAATTTTTAAATTGAGGATACTCTTTCATAGGGCCCAGAAAAAAATTGTTAACTTAGTTGTAAAAGATTTTTTTCTCATTTTCTTGTGGTACTGAACCAATATACACTTATTATTTATTGTAACTGGTGCATATAATAAGCATGATTTTATTAAATGTGTAATAGTATGATTATTATCATATTTTTATATCCATATAATTTTCTTTCTCTTATGTTGAATATTATTCAATTGATTATTAAGTGATAAGTATTTATTCCACAATCCCGTCAATATTCGAGATTATATTGATTTAAATATATATTGGTGAATTTTTATCCTCACCATCCATGTTTTAAAAAATATTTCCAAACAAGATTATTAATATTATATTTTAATTTTTAAATCTTATTTTTAACTACGATTGAATTTTTCTGAAATAATCTGTAATGAATACTATTACCATTTTTTGAACAATGTTATTTTTAACTTTTCCAACAAAAAGAATATTTTATAACATATACGACAAGAATGTAATACTATATCATAATGATTCATTAATATTTTGAATATTACGAGAAATTATAAGAAGGTTATTCTAAGATAAAATATTTTCCATTAAAATGGTGTGTGATTTTATAAAAATAAAATATTTTCAAAGAAGAAATAATATATTTATTGTGATATATTTTCATGTGAACTCTAAAAATTATTTTTCCATCTATGATAACATTAAATGATGTCTATTTTTTTTAAATGGCATATTTTTTTGGATCATTTGACTTTTATTTATTTGGGTTGTTTATGTTTTTGATGGAATGATATTCATCCAATGCATTAAATTTAATGTTTTATGATATGATGATTGAATTTAGTTCATATAGAACACATTTATGGTTTTAATTAGGTGAATAGTGAGAGATATATCTCCATCCATTGTATTGGGTAGTAATTTTTATCTTATTAGATATACATGGATCGAATAGGGATTGAACTAAATTCAGTAGAAATTTTTTCCTCTATAATTGTCTTCGGAGTGAACCTTGACTACTAATATAGTAATGGAAGAGAACCATTACTACCAATATGACATGGGTAGTGAACCCATACTCTTATGATGGACTTCTGTGTGATTACATGAATACTATATAAATAATTTTATAGGATTATGTGTCTACCACAATTTTATTTTTTATTGCTTTGTTAAGCTGTGATGGCTTATTATATTGAATCGTTTTTTATACATGTATTATGAACTACATAAAATCCATTCCATGACTAAATATTATAGTCTTTAATTTCAATGGTTTTCTTTTATGTTTTTTTTCTTGTATTCATACACTTATTCTAATGTTATGCTTATGTGTCTTCCATTATAACATTTAATGAGCACCAAATCAACCCCTTTCAAATGTTCCATTTACTCAAGTTATATGGTGATGTTTTAAGTTGCAGTATGAAAGTTGATGATAGTTATGGAAAACATAGATGATATTTCCCCATATTAGATGAATATGATCCATGATTCCAATGAAAATAAACTATTATATCTCTAATTAATGTATTTTCAAAATGTAATGAATATTCATCTATAAAAATGTATTATCCATATATGATGTCTAGGGTCATTAAAATAACTCCATATCTTATGTATATATTACAACGTTATGTCTAATGTTATTTAATTCATTCATGATTCTTGTATTATCAACCATTATGATTTTGGATATGAATTAATAATATGATATATTTTATACAAGGTATGATTTATAAATGTTATTATCATGTTCTATACCGTTATTACAATTTTTTACTTCCATGATCATTGATAAAACCCTTGTTTACATTTATTGTTCATTATTAGTCAGCTTTTTGTAGTTTCCATTATGAGGTAATGAATAAATCTTTTCTAGGTGATATGTCCATAAAGGGTGACAGTGATGAGGATATAAGTGGATAATATTTAGAACTATTATGATAGATTTTTTAGGTTTATATGTTTCTAAATATACTAAACCTATATGATAATGGAATTTTCCATTATTTTATGTAAAAAATAGTCATCTACCTCTAAGAAATATATTTGTCTGAAAAGTTCATTTTGATATAGTTTGTATCAGAACAAGGTTTAGTTATCCCCTACAAAATAAGATAAGAAAACTTATGTGAGACCCATAGGGATATTTCTAAGTAGAGCATAAAATAATGAACTTTAGTAATGGCCATGTTTAAGATAGTTAAAAAATATATTGTAATAAAAAATAGTGTCATTATAATGAAATGCTATAAATGTTTTTTACATGATTATGTGGTATCATGCATGGATGATTATTTCTCACATGATACATTAATCTTTATTCAACTATTGGAAACTGATGTAATCATGTTAATTATAAATATTACTTATAAAATAATGATTTTCCTTATAGAAAACATAATTATATGTGAGGTAAAACACAAAATCATTTTGGTATGGTATTTTTTTCGAATGTTAGGAATAACATCGATCTAGAAAATTAGAAAATGGAGGAAATATCATATATTGATTCATTCATGTGGAAACACAATCCATATTCTTGTTGGTCATCCAATCCAATAATTAATATGTAATAGATTACTATAGTAAGAATGTTAATTTATAATATCTGTTGTTCAAAAGATGATAATTTTATTCTGTTAGTTTATCATTATGAATATGATGTTGATCAATGGTGGACTCTTAGGATGATAAAATAAATTTGATGAAATTGAATGAATGGGGTGGGATAAGTTTAAAGGATTATTTATGAATAATTATTTTCTCTTTAATATTAATAAATAAATATATAATTAATTCCTTTAGATAAAATAATAATATGATAAATATATTGGTACACAGGAGTAAAATAATACATGACATATGAGGTCTTCTTCTCATATTACCATCTCACATAATAGTATTTTTTATTGACTATTCATGGATTAAAACGATGTATATAAAGTGTATTATCCATAATTTATCTAAATAGATATGAATAAATTATTTTATGTGATATTAAGGGGGATACGGTGATTTGAGTTACCCATCAATATCAAAATTATTATAAGAAAATAAATATTGAATTAAAATAAAAATAATGAATCAATCAAGAGAAGAAGATGACCGTTCCATAATATATAGAATGTGGAATGAAACAAGAATGAAATTTTAATGAAGAAATTCATAAAGTTATCCTATTTTTTGAGAATGTGTATCATGAAATATAATTCAACTGGGATGAGAAGAAGATATATAATGATGAAAATAGTGAAGATTCCCAAAATACTACACCACCAACACTCTATTAGATTATATTCAAGGATTAATTTAATTATGATAACGAGTTCCCAAAAATTATAGTTAATAATTATAACCAAGAGAAATAACATTACAATCATATATACCAATGGAAATACTGTGTGAAAACTATTTATAATGAGAGGTACAACAATTTAATTGTTATACGTACACATACCATCTACTATAAAAAATATAAGGTCTTATTTTTAACAAATTTGGTTATCAATTTTTGTATAAAAACCACTTTTATGGGTGAGTGAGAACCTATAACCTCTATCATACCAGAGAAAACATTGTATAAAATTTGAAAATTCAATAAATAAGATCATTTAATTTAATAGAACACAGTCATACATAAAAGGCAGTCCAACAACACAAAGGGACTCATCAATATGGAATTTGGGCCACTTGGATCTTCACGTGCTACAAACCAGTCAAAACCATCATCATATGTACCCCATACCAGTGAGGAACCGACATAAGACCAACGACATCACATTTCATAACATGAAAATCCTGATATGAATCCTCTAAGAAAACCCATAATAGGCATCAACTGATGAACTAAACTGAAAAAACCCCATTACCAATGGAACCACCACCACCATCCATTAAGAACAACCAAAAACACTGAAGAAAACACCAAATAAGAAAACAAAACTACTATACTAGGAATTCCATAATTTTTTTGGATAAAAAAAATTAAACATTGAAACAATTTGAACATCCTGAATGATGCACGATCAGAAAACCAAAAAAACAACATGAATGGTCGTGACACCAGGATGCTATAAATCTTTTTATCATCACATCCCAACAATAATGAAATTACACTTTCACATAATAGAACATTGTATGAGTGAAGTATAATGATACCATATAATATTTGGAGGTGAAATATTACACCAACATATAACAAAAACAAAAACAAGGAACAAGAGTCACCACCATAGATAACTGAAAGATAATGGAGGAATGTGACGTCTATGGGTCGGGCGCCTAGGAAACCACAACTCACTCAACCTCTAAGTCCCAATACACCCCATAGGTAACAACTCACCAACCCAATAAGGGTTTGAAAATATTTTAATTAGGTAATAAGTGGCAAGGAAAAACTAGTGAGTTCATCATAAGAGGAATGAATCCATAGAAGAAATCCAAATAAAATATTTTAGCGAAGATAGGTAATGATAAGGATCCAATGATAGAAGTCCATAACAAGGAAGGAAAGAGGAGGGTAGATATAGGAAAGGGAGTTAAGTAATTCAGGACTAGAAACGGACCTACCCACTTAAAAATCCCACCATAAGAGAAACCCAAACCTGAGCACGGGAAGGGGATACTCTGATCGTCTATAGTATTATTTGATTCTAAATGGTATTATGTTATATTGATAAGACTGGTTTTTTTCCTATTGATGTTTCTTAAAATGTAGTTCAAAAAATTATTTTTATTCATTATATATTTTAATTAAATTTAATTTTTTTTAAAATTAATGCATTTAATTATTTAAATCCTATATAAATTAACAATTATTGGATGTAATGTGAGATTTTAAAAACTAACCAATAATATTATATTAGTTTGATGAATAAATAACTTCTGAATTAAATTACAAAATAGTATGGTTACTTTTTTATCAAATGGGGAATATATATCATATGTTTGGGAAGAAACTAAATATAAAAGATATTAATATTGTGTGTTACATTATTAATGAACTTTTTAATTAATTTTTGTAGTCATCAATCAGCTCATGATCATGATTTTTCAAAAGAAATCATACAATGTTATATACATATCTACAAGACAATATATTAAAATTTCTATATAGATTTGAATGAATTTAAGAAGATACACATGGAGAATCTTGTAAAGGGTTTTAATCATACAATTTTTTCAGCATTGGTTTTACATACATAGTTTATCTAAATTAAATATTGATCAATGTGACATAGCATTGATTATTGAGAACTCAACAAGGCCACTATCGAAAAAAACTTTCATCAACCCCATACTGATGACCTATTTGATCAATAATGCAGATATCAATACATTTTATTGATTGATATAACTTTTTATATCATCAATTTTTGGTCATGAAAGAGTATATTACGAGGGAAAATTTCCATTTAAGGTATTCAAGTTTTAAATATACGGTGATTACATTTGGATTGACTAACACACATTCTATATTCATGGATTTAATGAATATAGTGTTTATAGAATACCTCTATCAATTTTTGTTAGTCAATACTGATGAAACTCATATATATTCAATGTGAATGGAAGAGCATAAATAACAAATAATGATATTTAATATGACCCCAAGGATTGAGATTATTTTTTCCAATTTTTCCAAGTTTGAATCATGAAATTATAAAATATATTATTTGGGTCATATACTCTCATGTTATGATATATCAATAGGCCTTCTATGGATATATGCTACTGATCATTAGGCCCAAAATACCAATATGACTAATATAAATCATTTTCATAGTTTGTCAGTATAATATAAGGGTCTTATTTCCAATTTCTCATGACTCTAGAATCCACTCACAATGTATTTTAGAATGGATCCGTTTATCATTGGATGTATGAATGTGGGTAATGTTTTAAAGAACATAATATGGGGCTAGTCATATCATCTATACTTATAATACCCAATATTGGAAAAGGATCTGTAACATATAGTGATACATCAAATAAGTGACATGGATTCATCTTTATTCTCAACTACATGGTTATAGGATATACATAAAAAAAATAAAATATCGATGAGTAAAATAACTTATATGAATATATGGAGTGTGTTGTGGTATTTTTTCATTAATTATATTTAGGAATTATATCTATATATAAAGATTCAAATGATATACTAATAAACAAATTAATTTATAGCATCACTCAAAATGGGAAGAACATGCACACATGATGTTTGTTGGAGTAGAATAAATTTTTTCACTTATAAAAACATTATCACACATGAATATAACCAAGGTGGAAGGTTATTTGATTTGAAATGATCTTCTGAACTTCACAATGAATAGAATCCAAGAAGATGATTTTTTTGTAAACATGAAAATGATAGACACAGTAAACATGAAGGAAGGGCATAAATTATATGTTTCTCACCTAAGTGAACATTAATATATTTTAGTGAATATTAAAGGTTGATCAGAGGGTAATGTTGATAAACAGAATAATGTGAGATATTTTCCTATGTTCAACCTTGATTTTGATGGAATAATAATATATATGAACCTTGTTTCTATAAATATTGATCTAGATGTGATGATGCTATTATATGAAGATCATAATTATAAATTCTATATTCATCCTATATATATGAGGATGTCGAGAGTTTTAAAGGAGTTTTTTTTATATTTCATGAAGAATGATACCAGAGAATATGTTTCTCAAAGAGTAGTATGTTTTCAAATTGAGAATAATAGACAAATGTATAGTGGGATGCTATAACCATTACCAATATAATAATGGAAATAAAAAAACATCACCAATGATTTTATTACAAGAATAAAAAATAATGTAAATTAATAAATGATATATGGGTTGTAGTGTGTTGACAAACAATGTTATTAAACATAATTTCTATTTGGGATCATTTATATATTAATACACTTAATCAGTTATACATTATAAATTTTGTTAGACTTCCTTTTATACCATTATAAATGGTATATAATCATGATACAAGGATTTCACTAAATATTTGTAGGCATATTCTATTGCATATAAAAATAAAATTTATGATTCAACTTTATTTAACATCCTCATATAGATGGACAAAATGATTGGATAATTCAAAATGTAGAACACATTTTTAGAACATTCTATATGGATTTCAATGGCATTTGATATCAACACCTTCATTGAGTAGAATATTATTACAATAGTGGATTTCGTCCTAGCATTCAAATTGATACTTATGAGGAAATATATGGTATCAAGTTCATAAATAAATGTTATTATAATTATAGTTGATAAATTATGGTATTTATACCTGATATTTTAGAGAAATTGTGGATAATGTTATATCCATTAAAAATCACATAAGTGTTGTTAAGAGTCCAAAATATTTTATAGTTGAAATAATTTGATGATCTAGAGATTAATATTGGTGAAAAGGTATTCTGATGAAAATCAACCTAGAAGAGGGTGATGAGATTTTGAATTATAGGAAATTTAATCCCTAGGTATATTGGTCCATTACAAATCATTTATCATATCAGGATGGTAGGTTATCGTTTGACACTCCGAAATAAGGTATTTCATGTAAATGATGTGTTCCATGTAAATTTATTTTGTATATAAATGCATGATCCTTCACATGTACTTAACACAGTTTCTATACCATTGGGCCAATATCTTAATAGGAGGAATTAATAGTAATGTTTATATATTTAAGAAAAAATGTTATATGAATCAAACCTACTCATCATGTCAATATTTTCTGATGAAACTATCAGTTTGAGGAATCTATATGGAAGTCATTAGGATCAGATGAGGTAGAAGTATCTTCTATTTTTAGTATGAGTGTATAATGAATTTGGGGGTAAATATATCTTAAATGGGATAAAATGTAGCACCCTACATTTTTATGAATTATTTTTTTTTTCAAATATATATTATTTTATCGACTACTATAATTACATTCCCCATAAATATTATAATAACAATGATATGTAATGAAAAAATTATTATAACCTACAAATCGAATTTATGGTCTTGAATATGAATAAAAAAATTAAAAATGTGTATTGTTTTAACTTTATAAAATGAATTCATTTTTTAATTATAAATTAAAAGTGAAGATTAAAATAATTTAAAATTAATGTATTTGTCTTTCTATAAATATATTTTTATGCACACATAGTATATTTACCATTTCAATCTAAATTGATAACTATTGGTGAATGAAATGAATGACTTTGTTATACTATATTTTTAGTAAAATAATTTAATATTATGAAAATATTTTTTATCAATCATAGGATAATAAATAATGAAGTATTATTCCAAAAATTGTAATTATCTAAAAAATTTTTTTTATCATGTTTTGTACAGTCTCTTTAAAATTAATTTCATTTATTTTTATTTATTGTATTAGCTAAAAATTAGGTATGTATTTACAATGTAGATGATAAAAATCATTACAATAAATCACTTCCATTTTAGGTATGTAGGAAGTATAACTGTGGAAAAATTCAACATCTCATTAAAGGGTAAATCATTATAATCATGGTTAAAACTAATTATTAAGACAATAAATTTTCAACGTAATTATTATTATACAAATCTAGTTTTACAGTGATCATCATAAAATCAAATTATATTAGTTTAATTAAAAATTTCCATGAAAATTACTTATAAAATTTTTAAATCAATTAATGTTAAAAATACCACTCTCTTTGTTCATAATATCCCTTATGTGTCCACATTGTGACAAAAGGATGTTATGAATGAATTTATGTGTCTATTTATAGATAAATGTATTGATTTTCAAGATGGATATTTTTTATATTATATAAACTATGTAATGACCATAAGTCTATCTACAGTACCATCACAATATTTCTCCATTTAATGAAAAAAATATTAAAATATTATTAAAATGATTAAAAATTATATAATTTTAATGATAGAATGCTTGTCACAAATCTTCTAGATGTATTTGAAATTTTAGTGTGATGTGAAATATTTATAACTATATTAACAATTTTTCATGATCTATTTAAATTTTTATTAAATGAATTATAGTAAAAATTAAATAAATTATATTTTATAATAAATTATATTTTATAATAAATGATTTTTTTATAAATGTTATAAAATTTAATAAAATAAATTATTTCAATAAATAAATTAGATATGAATCTAAAAATAAACCAAGATCCATTTATGGGTTATTTTAAAATTTATAATAACATTAATAATAATTAATTTCTAGGAAACGTTAATATTATGGTAATTTTCAAAAGGACTAATGGTGTGTTAAAATAATTTAATAAGGGAAAAATGTGATCTATACATGTCCAAATTTTATTTTTTGAGAGGATTTGGATCTATATTTATATACTATTAAAATATTAATAATTGAGAGTGAATTCTACAATAAAATTAATTTATATTAATTTAAAAGATGAAAAAATTCCATGATTTCCCTTCTACTCTATTATAATTGGGAACCCCCCCCCCCCCCATTAAATTATTTACAGCCTAATAAGTTGTAAATTATGACAAAAAAATATTATTTTCTTCTAAAAATCAACATACTCATACTATCTATTTTTTTATCCTCAATAGATTAGTCATATATCCCACGACAATAAATCTATAGGTGTATTTTCAATGATGATGAAATATCATTTATAGATAGAATTCTATTGAATTTTTCTTTTACATTATGTAAATATATTATATTATTATAAAATAATAAATTTTATTTCCAAAAAATATACATAAATGTTGTTAATGATTATTATATCACAATTATATCCCCAATTTTGATCAAATGAGAAATAAATGTATTGCTCATGCTCATGTATAACTTGATTTTACAATATAGTGATATAATTCATTCTTCTAGACCATAATTTGTTCATCAATTTTATTATTGTTTTAATAGTTTTACAGAATATTTATTACATAATTTTAATTAAAATCAATTATATTTTTTTACCATATAACCATAAATTCTTTTGGTAAATGAAAATGACGCTCGTGCATACGTTCAAACTACCACCTCTATAATGCGATGTGAATCATTTTTCATTTATATTATACATGGATAAAAAATTGGATGAATTAGATGAATATATATGATGTATTATTTATAATAATGTCCCCATAAATTTAAATTAATATTTTGCATTTTCATTCCATCCATGGGAATATTCAAACTAGTATTAATGCATACATATTACATATCACCTCCATGAATGACATAATTCATTTTCATATATATAACATTTATGGATGAATACAAATATATATAAAATAAATATATATTAAATCTATTTTGTGATTAAATTTAATACTATTATGGAAATTTGACCATATTATAAGGATCAAAATCAGAAAATAAAAACATATCTGAAAAACCAAGTAATTATCACCCGAATGAGTAATTTTAATAATTAATTGTTAATAAATGGATTATAAATGGTTAAAATTATTTATTATATGGTTTATATGATTATATTTATATAAAAACATGTATAATTAACTTATATTTATTATATATGGGTTTCAAAAAAATATGATGACATTATAACATGAGGTTAGGGGTTCTATTATATAATATAATTGTTTATTATAATAGTTTATGATTATTTTTCTCATGATGAAATATTATTATATATCTATAATAAAAAAATTGGTCTCTTATTGTTATATAATCATAATAATAGTTTTTCATTAATTTTACTCCCCTTTATGGATAATTATAATGAAAATATATTTATAAGAAATATTTACTTTATTTCACATTTTGGTCAAAATTCATTTTTCTTCTAAATAAATTTATTATAAAAAATTCATTAAATCTTTTTTAATATTAATATTTTATTTTTTTAATGTTGTTATTATCTTTATTTTTAATTTGAAAAATATATTTTTATGAAATATTATTTTAATTTTAAGAAAAGTTTGATTTTGGTTTTTCTATGAATACCATAGAAGAAATGATATTTCTTAATTATATGACATGAATGGAATTTCCCAACTCCAAGGAAATTAAATTTATGAAATATTCCATTACATGTTACGTTTTTATTTACAATATAATAACATTACTTTAAAATTTGATAATATTAATATTTTAAACCATTTATTTCTAAATGGATTTGTTGTTTCCATATAAAATATTTTTAGGATATTATTACTAATCAATGAAAAGGAAATATAATTTTTTATATGAATTACAATGAATATTATTAACGTTTATCTTGGTGAATATTTTTTGTTATATTTTTTGTTTTTGATATCATGATGTTTTTGAAAAAATTTCCTTTTCTATGGCATATTTTATGATCAAATATATATAATACCCATTTTATTTTAGGTATTTTAGAATATTTATTATTTATTATTTTGTTTCACACATATATATGATTTTACTTATATGATGGTTTGGATCTATGTCTACCTAAAATAAATTATAAAAATATAGATACTTCATGCTACAAACAAGACTATAATAGTTAGTGAACACAATTCAGTACTGGACATTTTTATTCCTTTATAATCCTTGGAGTGGTGAATGAATTTTATAATGGTTTGGGTAGTGATCTAATTAAACAATGATATTCTTGGAAAATATCATTAAATACCCAAGAAATGATTCTTTTTACATATTTATATGACAAAATTCCATGATGTTCTCTAATATTTTCCTCTAATTGATCATGTTATTTAATCACAATATGATTAATACATTATAGGATGTCATAATGTGGTCCATGAATAAATATTATTATTTACAATATGCGTTTTATAGCTTCCAAATGTTACTCTCACATTCTCATGAACTTTTTATAATTTTTTTATTATATGATCATTGATATCTCCTTTATTTATTGTTAGTACACATAAGTGCTCTCTCATTAATATATTCACCTTCATAGGTAATTCATAATTGTTTAATGTTTGAAGTTTATAAAAAGATTTAATTTTTTGGTGATATGTGGTAGATGATGTTTACCCATTGAGAATTTTTTTTGCTTCCATATTTTTATTGATAATTGATCAATAGAATTTTTGTGTGGATCGTTATGTAATGTGAATAAAAGTCATCTAATAAGATTCAATATCTATATATGAAATTTCATGTATCTATATATAGAATCAATGATATCTTTAATTCATCATTAAAAATAACAATTTGAACAATTTAAGGAGAACCCTACAAAAAAATTTGTATGGGAAAAAATACTAATGTTTTTGTAATGATAATAAATAACCAAGGTTGAACATATATTTTCATATAATAAGATTTAATGAATTGGAAATCATATAAATAATTTTTCATGGTTATATGGTTTTCAAAAGTGATAATATTTGATCACACTCTTCTGATGGGCTTAGTCAAGGGATTTAATCAAAAGAAATCTGGACAATGGTTAATTTGATAATAAATTACATGCTTTTTGTCCTCAATAACAAATTTTTTGGGATATTGAATGTAAAATATCATTTTTATACAAAAAACATTATTAATACTTGAATCCTTCTGAGCTTCCAAATGTGAAATAGATGAAAAATGATCTGTTGAGTCCTTCATGAGTCAATGTGTAATATATTTTACTTGGTCTATAGATATACTATTCCATTATTAATAGAATAGTAGTACTGAAATGATATATTATACTAACAAGAATTCGAACATGATTTAATTATTCTAGTTTTTTATCATTTGAAATAATAAATAGATCAATGGCTGGATATTATCAAGATCATGAAGAAACATAGTAATATTTAACATATAGATTTTGATGATTTTAATATGTTGTTTACCAATTGGTACATTCCTCATAAAATTCATATAATAATGGAAATAGAATTAAACATGTTGAAATAGAGATTTGATGAATCAATGATTATATATGATGTGAATTTTATAACACTTTAGTTTATTATTCTAGTGATATGTTCTTAACTAAAATTATATTTCATTGATTTTTTTGAATAATAACAATAATCTCAGCAGAATTACCCATAAGGGACATTAGTTTGAATGAAGAAATTATTGTATTTTTTTCAAGGTTGATATAAATATTATAGTTAAAAATCAATTACATTGGTAGAGAAATAAATGAAAAATTGGATTTAATGTAAATTCTAAAAAAACATGGAGTGATGAATATTAGCCTCCCATTAAAATCAAAATATTGTAGGAAAATTTGGAAAATTATCTTAAGGAAAATCATAAATAATTTATCTACAGAAAGGAATGTCATAGAGAAATCGAATTCAAATTTGATTTGAACAATTTAGGTAATGCTGTGAATTGAGGAAAAGTACCCAATAATTCAAAACACACAATATAGTTTTTTGAATAAATGGTGGATGGGTTATGTGGTAACTGGTTTTAAATAATAATTTTATTGATGATCATTGACATTGACTACCATTTATCACTTCAACACTGGTAAATATCATGCAATCAATATTTTTAATGATGGATATGATAATTATTTATTGAAATGTACATATATAATCCTCACAAGAACTAATAATGGATAATTTGATTCAGGATCTATCATATCATTTATATATATAGATCTTTCTATATGTATCACAATATAACCACATAAAAATGGTATTCTACACGGTTATCACATATAACAAAATATTATTGTTTTTTGGTATTCCTAAAAAAATCATTTCACCTTGATTTGTTAGGGATTTATATAAGAGAGTTTTGGGTTATATTTTGATACTTTTGAAGGGATTTTGGGGTTTCCATAGTTCGATTATGGTTTTAAAAAATCATGTTCCCTCATAGTGAAGGCTATAAAAACCCAGGTAGTCAGGTGTTTCTTGATTCGTGCATAGTTAGAAATGCTGTGGAACCACCTTGGAGAAACTGTGCAACCCAATTGAAAGTGGGGAATGGATAGGGAATTAATTTTTTTCTAAACTATGTGGAATAAACTAAATAACGATCCACATGGCATTTTTAAATATAAAAATTGTTTTTTAACATCATAATACCCCACTTTTTGGTCCTTATGGACATAAATAGACCAAAAGAGTATTATTCTTCCTTGGAATCTCCCAAGAGGTGATATTGTCCCATTTACCACCTTACATAAGGAAATTGAATCTAGGATAACAATGTTAGTTCTTATCCTATTTATTTTCCTCATAATGTAATCCTATTATCCTCTCTCTAATTTCTTGATTGAGGTTTCTTAAATGTATGTGTTGTTGGATAATATAAAAAATTGATCTCTTATGGTTATAAATTCATAATAATAGTTTTTTATTAATTTTACACCTCTTTATAGCTAATGATAATTAACACATGTTTTTTTATGATTTATATGGAAAGAAATGTTATTTTTTACATATACGACATGAATAGTAGTTCCCACATCAAAGGAAATTCAATGCATATAAGATTCACTTACATGTTACTTTTTATATTTAAAATAATAAATTTTTTATTAATATTTTTTAATAGTTATATTTTAAAGAATATATTTCAAAATGGAATAGTTATTTCCATCATGAGTATTTTCATGATATTTTAATGTATTAATAAAAAGGACATTCAATTTTATTTTTGAATTAATAGTAATATTATTCAAGGTTATCATGCTTAATATTTTTTGTTATGGATTTTGTTTCTGATATCATGATTTTTTTGAATTTTCGTTTTCTATGACTTATTCAATGATTAAATGTCAATGAAACCAATTTTTTCAGGGATATTAATATGGTTATAGTTTATGATATTTTGACACAATTTTTTTTTATAATTATATGATGGTTTGGACGTATGTATTCCTGAAATTTCTTCTGAAAATATTGATACTACATGATACGAACATGTCTATAATAGGTAGTGAACACATTTCATTATAGGAAACATTTATACATTGATACTCCTTGGAGCTTACATAGACTATTATAATTGATTGGGTGTTAAACTAATTGAACAATGTTATTCTTTGAAAAAGACATTAAATGCTAAGGAAATGATTTTCTATACTTATTGGTATGCAAAAATTCAATGACGTCTTCAAATTTTTTTCCCACATTGATTAATCTATTTAATTAATGTATGATTAATCCATTTGAAAATTCCATAATGTGGGCCATGAATAAATATTATGATTTATAATAAGCATTTTATAGTTTCTATATGTTACTATCATGTTCTTATAAAGTTTTTATAATTTTTTTCTTATATGATCATTGATATCTCCCTTAATTGACCATGAAACACATCTGATCTCTCTAGATCTTATTTTTACCTTCCTAGGTTTTTCAGAATGGTTTCATGGTTAATATTTATTAGAATATTTAATATATATGATGATATGTGGTAGATTATGATTAACTATTGTGAGATGTTGCTTTCGGTTTTAATGGTTTTAATAATAATAGATCTATAGAATTTGTCTGTGGATCATTATGTAATGTGAATAAAATTCATCTAATAATATTCAATATCTATATATGAATGGTTCATTTATCTATATATAGAATTAGAGAACTCTTTAGTTCATGATTAGATATGAGTATTTGAACAATTTAGTGGGAACCCTAATGAAAATTATATATACAAGATAAAATTATAATGTTTTTGTAATGATAATGAATCCCCTAAGTCGAACATATATTTTTTCATATAATAAGTTTTCAGGATTTATATATCATATAAATAGTTTTCATGGTTATGTGGTCTTCCAATATGATTATAGTTGGTCGAAATCTACTTTTGGTTTCTGTCAGGGGATGAAATCCATAAGAATCATGTCAATGATTAATGTGACAGAAAATTAAATTATTAATATCCATAATAACCAATTTTTTGGGACAATGAATGTATAATATCATTCTTATACTCTAAAAATATTATAGTGATTTCAATCCATCCGAGCATCCAAATGAGAAATAGATAGAATAATGATCTGTTGAGTCCTTCACGAGTCAATGTGTAATATATTTTACATGGTCCATATATACAATATTCAATGATTAATGGACTAGTACCACTAAAATGATACATAATATTAGCAAGTCTTCAGAATATGAATTAATTATTTTGGTATTTTTTCATTTGGAATGAGACAGAGATAAATGGATGAATATTATCAAGATCATGATGAAATATAATGAAATTAAACCTATATATTGGTACGAGTTTTATATGTTATTTCCCAGTTGGTACATTCCTTATAATACTCATATAAAAATGGAAATGAAATTAAATATGTTGAAATAGAGAGATAATGAATTAATTTTGACATATGATGTGAATTTTTCAACACATTTGTAGTATTATTCTACAATTATGTTCTTAACTAAAATTATATTTCATTAATTTTTTTTGGAATAAAACCAGTACTCTATGGGGAGTCACCCATGAGGGACATTAGTTTGTATGGATAAATCATTGTATTTTAATTTTAGGTGGATATAGATATTACAGTTAAAAATCAATATCATGTGTAAGAAAATAAGTGGAAAATTATATTCAGTTTAAATTCTAAAAAACACGGAGTGATGAATATTAACTTTTCATTGTGATCATAATATTCAATGAAAATGGGGGAAATTAACTTAATGAAAATCCTAAATGTTTTATGTTTAGAAAAGAATGTCATAGGGAAATTTAATGCAATGTCAATGTGAATAATTTAGTTAATGATGTGAATAGGGGAAAAGTACCCAAGATTCAAAACACCAAATATAGTCTTTTAAATAAATGTTTAATGGGTATTTTGGTAACTAGTTTTCAAATAATAATTTTTATTATGACAATTGACATTATCTACCTATTAATGCCTTCGAAACATGGAAATGTTATACAGTCAGTATTTATGATAATGGATATGATAATTATTTTTTGAAATGTACATATATAATCCTCACTATAACAAATCATGGCTCATTGTATTCAAGATCTATCACACCATTTATATAAATAGAACACTCTATTTGTATCACAATACAACCACAAAAAAGTGTAGGCTACATGGTTACCACATGTAACATTCTATTACTATTTTTAGGTATTCTTAAAAAATTAATATAACATTATATGGTTTGGATTCATATAAGTGTGTTTTGGGATATATTTTGATAATTTTGAAGGGATTTTGGGTTGTGCATTTTTATGTTATGTTTTTAAAAAATCATTTACCATCATAGTGAAGGCTGTAAAAACACAGGTAGTTTAGTTTTTCACGATTGTTGCTTTGTTGGACATATTATGAAACCACATAGGAGAAACTATGAAACATAATTTAATGGGGTTTGTGGCTAGAGAACACATTTTTTTCTAAATTTTGAAGACTAGACTAACTAACGATGCACATTATATTTTTAAATATAGATTTTTTTTAACATCATATAACACCCCTTTTTGTCCCTGATGGATATAAATAAACCAATAGAGTATTATTCATCCAAGGGACCTCGTAAGAAGTGACTTTGGCCCATCTACACTGTTACATAATGGAATTGAATCTCAGAGAACAATTTTCGATCCTCACCAAATTAGTTTCCTCTTCATGTAATCTTTCTCTGCTCTCTCTCATTTCTTGTTTGAGGTTTCATAAATTTATTTTTTGTTGGATAATCAAATACACTTTATTTTTGATCTTTAATCTAACAATTAATTCTTGGATCATCATTTCTAATATTCAATGTTGGATTTTCTATTCTAGTGCAAGGAATTTTGAGATCCCATATTTTTAGGAAGGTAGTTCTATTTTGATTGGCCAATTTTATTAACAATAAATAGATTTATATAATTTAAATTGATTGAATAAAAATAATTTACTTCAAATTTAAATCAATATATTTAATAAACACCCAACTCTATTGATATGGAGACGTTGGTTTTCAATTTTCTTTTAAAATTGATTTCGAATAAGCCAGAAGTTCCACTGAAAAGCGTTGTATTTATAAAATTGCGGGAATTTTGAGATATTTAGTTCGTTTAATTTAAATTGTTAAACTGATTTTATGGAATTTATTTTTATTTTTTGGGGGGAAATATCATAAAAATTAGTTTAATATAAACCGATTTTTTATCGTAGATAATGTAATAATTTTATAAAAACAAAAATTGGTTTTGAAAAAAAAAAAATATTATAATTTGGAGAATTTGATTAAATGTATTTTAATCTGTCTTAATATAAATTTACTATCATTTTTTTATTTTAGGAAATTTGAAATCATAGGTAGTTAGTGACATATTAAATAGAACACATTGGTAGAATAAAAAACTATTATATAAATGAACCTGGTCACATCCTTGAGGGGATGGTGATGTGTCGTCCCTGGATAGTATCGAGGATGATGTGAGTGTATATAAATATTAACATGACAAATATTAGTGTGTTTTGGAGTCCCATATCATGGAGACATTATAACATTGGAAACCTGAACATGTTACTAATTTTTTTTTAAAATATATTCCATTTTATTATATATTTTTATAGATGACCTATGAATTTATATAATCTATTTAGATAAAGATTTATAATTCCATTTGTTTAAATTATTTTCATCACTTGAAATGTAAATCAGGATTTTTTTAAATATGATTTTAAAATTCCATTCAATTTTTTTTTGAAGATTAATGTCTTTAATTTAATCAATAAATGCTAAAAAAATTTAATGGAATCCTTGTTGGGACTCTACTTATATTTTATCTCACATATTACTTGTCCCATCTGTTGTTTGTATATTAACTTCTTCTAGATTCAATCATGATTATGTATCCACTTATAGGTAGTGGAATTATTTGACCCTTGGTATTGGATAGTTTTTTATTGGGATTTATATTCTTTAAATTATTGTTTTTCTACTAGTTTAATATAGAAAATTTCTTGATTATACATATTCTACTTCTGGTACACTTCTCCCCGTGGATTTTTTTTCTTGTAATGAAACTGTCATGTTTATATTTTTTATATTCTTGTCTTGGAAATTACATTCTCCAATTCATGTTGTATGAATCAATGTTCTCAGCACCAACCAGTGGGGATAAATTATGCCCTTATATCCAACTTTGGATTAGCTAATTTATCAGGTTACTAGGGAACCTGGATGGGATCGTGAAAAAGTGGTATCAATGATATAGGTTAATCATCTTTTTTTATTTTAGTTTGTAGTGTGATATTTTCAAGACATAAGAGATAGTTACAATTTATTTCAGAGAAAAATCTAACAATAATGAACCATAAATATCCATTGGTGGTTTGGGATATAAACCTCAAATATTAGTTCTATACTTTTACATAATTTTTATTTTGATATATTTAAATCTATGTCATGTTTTTTGGATCTGTTAGGTTTAAATTTTTCCTATCACTATGTCCATGTTTTTACCATGATGTCATTCTTTTTGTATAATGATTTTTTGTAACATCATACATCCTAGAAGTTGTGAAAATTACATCCTGGATAAAGATACTATGGATCCATATCGATAGAATCCTCTTGTGGACCCGTGCTAGTTTGGGGTGATTTTTTGTACAGTCCAAGACCTGTGATAAGAAACACCACTAATTCCAATTTGGGATCATGTTATTGAACGTAAAAGTGATTTGCATTGGAATAATTATCATTATTTCAATTTCTAGAAGCCTCTATTTAATAATGGCCCATATTCTCTTCAATAGTATGTGGAATGGTTGAGAAGGTTTTTATTCTTTTTTTGAGTTCACGGGGAACTCTAATGATACGTATGTGAACTTTTCCACTTCCATGTAGGGGACGGATAATGAGATGGTGGGAAACAATGTTGATGGAGAATAATCATGGGATTTTAGTGTGGAATGAATTCAAATATTTTTAACCTACACGTTCTACCTAGAGTTGATGTTTTTGTCCTAGGATACTCTGTTTCTCAAACTCAAAAAAGATGATAGGACTATGATAGTTTATGGAAACTATTTTTCTAAACAAGTGAATTTTAACATGAGATTTTATCTAATGATAAGCTAGAGAATCATTTGTTTTAGTTAGGACTATTAGTTAATATTTTTCATTATTTTCCTAATAAAATATCTTAATTATGATTATGTTATAGAAAAACAATGATAGTCAAAATAGACCTAGCTATAATGTTAGGTATGAAGATAATTTCTTGTTCTCCTAGTGGAAATTTTAATTTCTATATAGATAGTACAATGTAAGATAATTCTAATGGTGGTTATCGATAACAAGGTGACACTAAACCACATGTAGCTTTTAGAAGAGACCTTTGGATTTGATACTAGTGTTGAAATATTAGAAAATATATATAGGTTTTAAAGGAAGCACAACTCATTTATATTCATAGGTTTGTTATATAAGCTATAAAATAATTTTTTACACCCCATAGTGGCATGTGATTTTCCAATCATATTAAAAATGTTGTTTAAATCACATGCCTCATGAACATAGTTCTTCCAAACTAAATAATCTTTAATAATGATTCCTCATATAGTGAAAGAATCTAAAGATGAAGTGGATATAGGACCATCTACTCTGATAGGTACCATCACTATATCTTCATCAATAAGGACAACATTATTTTATAGTGGTGAATACCATTCATTTATAACAAACCATATTTTAAATATTATTATTCTATATATATATATATATATTATCTTATGTGATTGATATTACTACACCCATTGGAATGAGGATAGATCATGGTCTCTGTAGCATGGCTTGTGTTATCTACTTATCAGATTTTGTGCATCATTAAAGTTTTCTGGTTCTCTACATAAAACCACTTGACATCATTTTTATGATAGACTGGATCACATCAATAATCATATATTTATAATCATCTTCATTGTGTATCTATTTCTACACCTGATGGGGTTTTCTATAGATTTCCCTGAGAACATGACACGTGATCAAGAATAAAATAGTGGAAGAGTATGTTAGATGATCTTATGAGGATTGTATTTATATTATTATGTGTGTTAGCTTAGGTGAAGTTAGTTCATGTAACTAAAAATAATAATCATTCACCAATTCTTTTTTGTAATTACTAAGCATCATTTTCAGGGTTGTCTATATTAGCCATTGGAGGGCTCCATGTGGATTTGGGGTGAAATCTCAATGAATTTTATCTCAGGATTGAGAGATGATGTGATTATCTTTGGGTAGTAGTGGATCAATTAATGAAATAAACACACATCCTGGAAATTAAGGAGTCAATAATAGTAGATTCCATAGAAAGGTGGTATGTGGAAGAGGTGGTACGAATTCAATGATATAAAAGATCTAATGTCTCAGATCAGAATATACCTTTTATGATGCGGGTCTGGAGGGGATTTCAGCATGCCTTTGGCAAACAGCTATGCCTCTCACAACTTTCCACCCTCATATCGATGGGCAGATATAGAGGACCATCCAAACATTGGAAGTTATGCTATGCCAATATGTTTTGGAAAACAAAGGATCATGGGTACGAAACATTACCCTTATATAGTTTTCCAACAATAATAGAAACCACTATAACATTGGCATGGAACCATTGGAAACCATGTATGTAAGAATGAGTCGCTCACCCTTATGCGAGAAAGTGGTAGATGATTCTTCCCATCTTGAACCATAGGTTGTTCAGATCACAATAGAGAATGTTCAGATCGTTCGTGAGATGATGAAGGCAGCACATGATTGATAGTTGTTGTTTTTCGATCATAGGAGGAGACCCATGTAGTTTGAGTTTGGGGACCATGAGATCAAAAATTTCTCCTCTAGGCATGAAATTTTTTGGTCTACTAGAAGAATACATGTTTCTCCCAGGATTGTCATACCTTTCAATGTGTTGGTACGAGTGGGTGAGGTGGAATATTGGTTTTGTTTCCACCATGGTCAGAGAGAATCCATAATTCCTATCATGTCACTTAGTTTATTAGGTATCTACATTAGGAATCCCACATCAATGACTAGGGAGATATAGATATTGTGGATGAAACCATGTTAATGGACCAACCATTATTAATCATGGATCATAAAGATAAGATATTGTGTGGACAAACTGTTCTTTTCCTTCATGTGTTATGGAGGCATGGTGGCCTCTAAGAGAGTACTTGGAATCAAGATGCATAGATGCATACCTATTACCCAAATCTGTTCTATGTTTTGTTTCATTGATTTAATATATTCATATATTTTATGATTTTATTCTTGAAAATTCTCATTATAAGATGATATTTGTCATTGTTCTATAAATGTGTGTGAAAGTTCATGATTTATGAGGAGGATATGACCTTGTCCTTTATCAAGATGCATGAACATGGATGTGATTAAACTCGTGAAGGTAAGTCATTTCGACCAAAAGAAGATAGTATATTTATATGCTGGAATGAGATCACTCACACACATGTTTGGATTGTGTGACCCTTAGTTTGTGTGTGGTTGTTTGGGGTAGTGGGGCCTTAGTATTTGCACAATTGTTCTCGAGAAATTTGTCAATATGTGTCTTTGGGATGTCAATTCTATCACTACAATTTTATATTAACATAAGGTGGCTTTATTTTGAGAATTATCTTAGGGTGTGTTTTTACAAACCCTCTCTCTTCTGGTTTAGTTATGAATTATCAAGGACGAGAATACGTTGTGAGGTATCTGTTGTGATTGATTGGAATTCCTTGCGGCCTTTTTTTTGTGAAAACAAGTGTTGTGGGTGTTTGGGGGGGAATTTATGGCTCATTTCTATATTTATATAGTTATTAAATTTATTGATCAGTGACCCAAGGTGTAACAACTAGGCCCCACCCACCAGTTGCCCCGCAGACACATGGTCCCCACCAAAAGTCCACCCACATGCCTGAACAGGTAATCTGACTAATGACAATCTCCACAGCCCAACACATGTCCTTTCTAGTGTGTTTTTTACTCACTCACAGATACCATGGGAAACATCCCAGAAGGTCACCCATCATAATCACTACTCCAGGCGAAGCACACTTAACTGTGGAGTTCTAATCAGACAGGCTCTCGAAAAGGAAGGTGCACCTTGTTGACATGAGTCCTATCATTTAGTCATTTAACCTTTCATCATTTGTGGGTGTTACAATCACACCCCCCCCCCTTAGAGAACAACGTCCACGTTTTGGGCCCTACATCTGAACCCAGGAAGTGCACCGCACCTAAGGATGGGTACCAACTCTGATAACAAATGTAACAACTGGGCCACGCCCACCAGTTTCCCCGTAGACACATGGTCCCCACCAAGGGTCCACCCACATGACTGAACAGGTCATCTGACTAATGATAGTCCCCACAAGTCAACACATATCATTTCTAGTGTGTTTTTCCCTCACTCACACACACCTTGGGAAACTTCCCAGATGGTCACCCATCCTGATCACTAATCTAATATAAGCACGCTAAACTGTGGAGTTCTAATCAGACAGGCTCTTGAAAAGGAAGTTGTACCTTGTTGACATGAGTCTTATCATTTAGTTATTTAACCGTTTATCATTTGGGTGTGTTAAACAAGGTGTTGGTTTCATCATTTCAATGTGTCGCTTTGTCATTACATCAGCATGTTAGTGCATCAACATTCCAAGGGAATCAACTTTGATGAATAATTTGTGTCAACATCGGTGAGTCAGGGGAATCATCATCGGTTAGATAAGAGAATATTAATTGATTATATAGGGGTGGATTCATCCATGATTTTGTGGTGTTATAATCGATGAGTCAAGGCCCTCGACATAGTTGAGTCAGGGGTGTTGTAAATGGTGAGTTACGGGCATCAGAATCAGTGAGTCCGGGGAGTCAAAATCGGTGGTTTAGGGGTGTCTGTATCGGTGACATGTAGACATCTGTGTGGGTAGGTCATGGCATCAGTGGGGCATGTAAGATGTGGAGTGTCATTGGTGTAGCATTAGTAGGTTAAATTGGTAGTTCACCCATCAATGGCTCATCATTGTCGAATTACCCATTAGTGACTCATTTCTGGTTTTCTCAGTTGTTCCCCAGTTTTTCAGTTTCCCCCTCTGACATTTTATTAGACATAAATCATGGTCAAAGCCTAATTTGGGTGTTTTAATTGTCATTTCAAATGGAATTAATAATATATTTATATATCCTAATATCTTGGGTGATTTTAGATACCCAAACTACATGTTCTTGACCCGGATGCAACAATAATGTCTTTTAAAACCATTCAACCATTAAAATAGGATTTGACTATTCAATCATAGGATTTATATTCCTTGTTTATTATTATATTATTATTTGGTGTGCATAGATCCTTCCTCCCTTAGATATTTGTGCTCTTATGATAGAGCTCCCCTTCCAGGATTCCTTGTAGTTATTCCCTACAGCTCGCGGAATCTCACATTCATGGCACAAGGATGATATTTGATCCTTTGATCATCTGATAGGGATTTCTTTTGTATCAATTTTTTATCATGATGGGTTGTTATAATAATGACACCTTATAAGTAATATTTGATTAATTTTCTTAAATTCAGAAATAAATATGAAGTGAATATGATCAAATGATAAAAAAGTTAAATAAAATAACGGTCAAAGAGTGGTTTAATGTTTGATCATCTGTTTTATTTTATTACCCTTTTTCATATTATAATATTTTGTGGATAAAATAATTCTAAAAATCATGGTCATTGGTGGCCTTTTCATTCTCACTGTTGGTGTCCCATTTGTTTTGTTATGTTGTTTTATAATCATCTATAACATGAAAACTACATAAACACGTACACTTGGTTATGTGAAATGAATTGACGAGGATGAAATCCATTTTTTGACTGTACTATTTTATCAAGAGGAATAAATAATGGTGTTTGTGAAATCTAAATATATATATATATATATATATATATATCATGTTGATAGATTTGGAAGCGTGTAGTTTTCTATTGAGTTTAGTTACATGTGTGAGTGGTGTGGTACTGATGTTGAGAGCATGGTTATGGGTATAAGGATGGAGAGAGGAGTTGGTTCTGTGAGAAGGGTGTAATATGTGTTTAATGTGGAATATTGGGTTTATAGTATTTTATGTGGGATTTGTGTGGGGGTAGTACATGGTGTGTGTTGGTACCCCAATTTGAGAGACTGCTTGACTGTGGAATGGATGGACATATAGGTAGCTAAACTTCCTTTTTGTGTCGAGGTTGTCTACATATATGGGGGAGTGGGCCAACGGTGGGGTTATGATGAAGTATATAGTGGGACTACATCTTCTAATTGTTTGGTAGTGGGTATGGGTTTTGAGAGATTGATTGTTTTGTATACTTATGAAAATTTTTATCTGAAACTGCTGAAGAGGTGACAAGGTTGATTGGGGGTTGTGCGATTGAATGTAATCCTGGTTTTGTGTAGTTTTGCAGTGGATATGATGTTTGTTTTTTCTTATCATTTTTGTGTGGTTGTGGTTAGTACATTCCCAATATTTTTGGAATAAATGACCATGGATCCCTTAAATAAAATATTTGTATATGGTCAAATGAAAGGGGTTTTGGGTTGTGTGGTTGTGCATATAGTGGTATCAACAAAAGTGGTTATTAGTGGGATTGTTGTTTGTTTGAAAAACCATAGGTTGGGGTATATGTTTTCAAATTTATTTTTATAAATTATAGTTCCTTGTGATTTCAATAAGCACCCTACCCTTGTTGAGCATCAAGTACTGAACACCCCCATTTCATGGGGGGTGTCTTTACATAAATCCATGTTGGGTGATTAATGGTTGGAAACTAAATTTTTTCCATGCACCCTCCTCTATCTTCCTACAACTCGAGCATATTAAAGTAGGATATAATGGATTGATTCTTATCATTGTCCCTAATTTTCTAGGCATGTTTATTGTGTATGAGAGTAATAGTTTTTTTGTGGGGGAATGTTTTTTTCCAAAGTATCATTGGGATGACGCTTTGGTGTCTTCGGGAAAGAGATGTAGTTGTTGATGCCTAGGTGTCTATGGGCAAGATTGTGTGTGGATTGTGGCCTAGGTGTGTGCAGGAAGTTTATGGAAGTGGGACTGAATATGGGATGGATGGTAGTGTCAAGATGTTATCCATTAGGGCTGAGAAATTAACCAGCGGGATAGTTGTGAAGGGTACCATAATATTGATGTGCTTATACTACCACTTTACTTTACTTGCGTTATTTGGTGAGTGTGCCTTGGTGAGGATGGGATGGTTAGTATTTGTTGGTAGTTTCTTTGAGGTTCTAAAATTTTCTGACATAGACATTAGTATGTTCCACCAATTTTTCATGGGTAGCATTTTTATACTTACTGAGTATACTCATATTCTCACTCTACTTATACAAATCCAATTTTAGGTATCCATGAGGACATTGAGGATCGTGGTGGACTTTACTAGATCATGCTTTGGGATTAGTGGATGTTGCTTCTTAGGCCCATTTTATTTGGTACTTTATTCATGAGTATGGTTTTAATTTATATCATCTTTTCCATTGAACATACATGTGGGAATGGATTTCAGCTTTTCATTTACTTTTCATTCATGTTGTTACTTGAGATCTACAATCTTATCTCCCCATCTTGTTCAATAAAATGGGTAATACCCTTTATATTATGTGAGAATCAATACCTTTGGGTCTAGTCACTAATCTAGGGCGTATTGAGGGTAGGAATTATGGGGTCATTATCTCCCAATCATCATGATGAAGGATGGTTTGTAACTTTTCATTCCCTTCCCTCATTTTGAAGAAGGTGTGTTTTGATAGTGTTAAACTCGCCTAGAGCATTGATCGACACCAAAACCTCCCCAAATCTCTTATAAATGTATGAGATTGAATCTTTTTTATAAATATATAAATATGATGAATTGGATCTTTTATAGGGATTCATGTATACGAATTTAGTAAAATATTGAGTTAGAAAACTTATGTATAGAGATGGGAAAATGGTAAAAACCCTCTTTTAATGGGGTGCACAGTTTCGATTCACAGTTTGGAAAAAAATTGGATTTATGTGAGGGATAGTTTTATATAAGCCATACTAAATTTCCATAACCTCTAGAAAGGTTTCATAAAACTATTCACCCCTCATCTAGACATGGATTATTTTGATGCATGATTTTTTATAACTATACGTCAATTCTGAAACATGCTTTGAATAGACCTATTCTCCGTTTAAACATGTCCTAAACTGCAGAACACCTGTGAGCCTCCACATACACTTGGTAAACATTTCATCAATAAAATTAAGGGATCTAAATTAATAATTAAATTGGAATGTACCTTCCAAATTTCTTGGATCTTAAACCCCCATCATCATATAAAAACTATACCTCAAGAAGCACTCCCATGAATCATTGATTTTCTAAAGTAAATATATTCAGTCACTAGGCTCACATATCTTTCACCCTATATGATGTTTCTTCTTAATTTTACCATGGTTACACAAAAATAAAACCAAAAGCAAAATCACTCTGAAAAATACAATACAATATTGATCCACATTACCAACTATATTCTTTTCAATGGATCATAACCCATAGACACTACAATATCAACATCAATCACATGATATGGGTCTTGGTGATACGTTTTTATTTTGATCGATAAAATACATTGCTCATACCACTATACCACTAGGGAATGAAAAACCCTTATTCCACTTGTCTGATCATCCCCACAACCTCAAATGAAATCACATACCTAGGAGCTAAGTTACACTACATACAAATCTGACAGTGATCCCACCATGGTGACACCTAAAGAAATACATGATTACCCACCACAAAATCAAGAGTTATATGATGCTGATATTCATACAATTTACTCGAAATCTATGATGTATACATATTTCTACAAAGAAATTGAACTTTTTCTGATGTCTCCTACATAAGTATTTATCCCAAAACAATTATTACATTACCTATATCCAATATAATAGAGATTTGCAGGGACAACCATATATCACATCATATAGTTCCTTAAGAATATTATCTAGGTAACTATTTTTGTAGGAAATTCAACCAAAACAATCATATCCTTTTAATTTCAACAAAAATCTGGTACACATGCCCCCCAACATGTCCTCCATCAACGGAATTTCATTACCATATTAATTAATTATCTACGGGTGGAAAACCTTACTAAAAAAACATTGTTACCAAGAACCTTTTGTAAGCTCATATAGAATTACGAATTAAAAAAAGGATCATGATATGAAACTATAGTTTTTTAGATTCTATGAATCCATACTATTTTTTTACTGTACAAATCACCCAATTGATCATCATATAATGTATATATAATAATTAAGAAATGTTCCACATTGGCCAACTGATCCACAACTACCCAAATCACATCATTAATATGAGGTTTCCTAAAATGATCCATAAAAAAGAAGTCATAATGTCATTACATTTCCACTATGGGATGGGAAGAGGATGTAAAAAACCACCTAATGTCTGATTCTCATCCATAACATATTGACATGTATGGAATAATGTAATGAATCCTATAACCTCTATCATCATTTATAACCACCAATATTGTCTACCAAGATCATGATTAATTTTTTTCAACATAGGGATCACAAACCACCATAGTTTACCCACACAACAACTATCATTGCATACTTTTAGGTACTACATCACATAAAAAAATAATTTCACATCAATTCAAAAAGCCCCACTCGAAGGTGGATCCCCACCATTATGAGATTCCCACAATTCCATATAGTTCAAAAAATCGTACTTACTCTCCTTGATTCGGCTTAGATGCATTGACTAAACTACCTTGGATGAAAGGATCATATTTCCTTTCCCAAAATAAACTGTAGATGCATCTCAAAAAACAATAATATCATCATCCATTTCTTACTAGATTACTAGACCACCTGATTACGAGTTTTCCAACTCAGAGCATCTCAAACACTATTTCCCATTCCTGGAATATAGTCCAACTAAAAAAGGACTACAAGTACTCCACAAATATTCACTATTTAGGGTTGACATCAATTTGTGAAAATATGAACATATGGATATAGTAATCAGTATACATAGTAAACCACACTCCAAGTAAATAATATCTCTACACATAAAAACATAAAACAACATGGCTATCTCATGTTTATACAAAGGGAAATTCATATCATGGCGCCTCAAATATCACAAACCGTACTCCAAAATATAATTATCTTGCATCAACACTTCCCAAATCCGTATAACCAATGAATAAAAAAGAAGGATTAAATCATACCTAGCATATTTAATATCAGAATAAATGTGGTAATAATCCTATTATTCAAATAATCAATTATTTTTTTACATTCACCAAACCAATTCTAGTAGATTCCATTTACTGACAAGCCTTGCATTTGTGTTGAAAATGGAAAAATTATTATATTAACCATCAATAATAACTTAAAAAACCTAGTAAAAACCAGACATCAAAAACTTTATTGGGTTTTAAAAATGAATTTATTTCCTCACATTCTTTTGGCCCACTAACTCAGCTTCCACAGATAATATGTCACAAAATAAATGTAGATTTTCAATAAAAAAATCATACATAGATATCTTTTCTTATATTATATTCTCTGTTGATGTACTCATGATGATGCTAAGTTGTTTGGAAGGATCATCATGAGACTTGGACTACACATAGGATTTCATAAAAAAAGATAGAAAAATTTGATCCCAGTACAGGGTGAATGAGTTGGGTCATTACAACCATAAACACTTCTAGCACACTACTAAACTCGAATGACATCACAAAACATTCATATAACCAATATCATCAATTGAATACAATTTATAGTATATCAAAAGGTATCACCATCAACAAATGATAACCTAATCTCAAATAAATTTTGGAAAACACTGAAGTACCATGAATCAGGTTGAGGAGATCATTGATTCACTGAAGAGGGTATCTATTTTAAACATTCATTTGATTCATCATTCGGTAATCGACATAAAAACCCAAAATCCCAATATATTTACTTGAAAATAACATTGTGTATCCCTAGGGTGACATAATTTTATGAATAAATCCCATGTTATCTATTTATTCTAACTAATATTAAATTTATTTATATTCCTATGATGCCATATTGGTATCGAAAAATATAAAATGGTTCATCTCCCAGAATCAACATAATAATGAACTCAAAATATATCTTGGATTGTAGACCTAAATAATCATTACGAAACACATCTTGCAACTGATCCAACATAGGGAGAAAGAGAAGATGCTATAGTCCACCATAATCAGGCATAAGACAATCCATTCTTTGTGTTCACCTAAATGCATATATGTTATCCATACATAGCTTATTTGGATATACCATTCCCCATGATTATCCAAAGTATTAATTTCAAGGGATTTAAACTGTAACCTAAAATGGTAAAATTATATATGGGACATGTATGACATCATCAAATTTAAGTCCAAAATCAGATCAAAACCTAAAACTCTATCATAAAAAAATCCAACAGAAACGGTACCCAACCAACTAAATGGTACACTCATTACATTTCAAGATATATTTTCTCATACACACAAAAATTTATAATTAATAATTTTCCATATAATATGTTCCACCACTACGTCCAACACTCATAAATTTTGGATGATATAAAATAATGAGAAGAACTTATATAAAAAACAACAGCGTGTGTGGAATGTAATTGAATTATTCCTTGAACTATCAATTTTCCATCCAATACACCTATAGATGTAGTCTAAACTATATTAATTTTGCATACCCCACAACCCAATGATCTAGTTTGTGTTTTTGCTGAAATGTTACCATGAAGATTGGGACATACTTATCCTTGAGATCCAGTTCCACTACCCTGAATGGTTCTACTAGTGGATCTCAATATTCCTAACTGATATATTATAAATTAACACCTAACCGCACAATTAACTATCCTTTTCAATCCATCATCGATCATCAATTAAGGTTTCTTATAAAACCTATGAACATTATCCATCCAAAGACATGCTCATAACTCAACTGGTGGTTGGGGGAACTGATCAGGAATGTGTCGCATAAAAAAATTAGAGTAGAATACTATATCACTACCCAAGGAGGTTGAATCACTCTTTTTAATAATCATTTCACTATCACCATGGTGAAACATCATGATGTATAGCTTCCTACCAGAGGATTTATTACCACTAGATTGCCTGACTAGAACTGCACATCAACCACCAGAAGCCTCCTTGAGATTTCATTTGGAAATAAGGGACTGATCCACAAAATTATAACCAAATTAATTATATTATATTCACCTCATAAATCATATAATTTCTAATTCCATCTTGGATACATATTTTTATAGCTTCATAGTCCCATTTAAATTCAAAAATGATGTGTTACTAGTTAGTGATCCTGCCAAAATTAGCCATCACTCACATATTCTCCTATTTAAAACTCATCGACTCTATATCCTTCTATTACCTCAATGTATCAGGATAAAACATTCCCAGAAAAATTTCATGGATATCCTTCTATATCATTCCCTTTGTCTACTCAGTTTGTACCAATATATCCCACCAATTATTTCCCATTCCTCATAACATGTAATCCTCCATATTGATCCTCTTATCACGATGAATCTCTGTGAGATCAAGATTTTTTTGGATGATATCTATCTATAACATATCTACCTTGGGTAATCCCTCTATTGGGAAATTCAAAGTTTGTTGCACCTAAAAATCTTTTGTTAGATCGAGCATACTAGGCATGAACCACGTTGTGTCTCATTATATTATCTGTATTAAACTAAAAATGATTCATGGACCATATATTCTCTTATGTTACCCAAGACCACTATGGTTTCATGATCCACTTTTTGAGAAGAATTACAAATGATGTCCGCTTGTCTCTCTACAAGAACATGTCATCATGATGGAATTAATATATTATTTAGAAGAGACATCTCAGAACACATAACATAAAACATCAGCAGTTTACACTAAATAAAGTTATCCACTATCCACAAACAATTTTTTCTACATACACTACCCCAATAGATATCATAACATATCATTCATTACCCTCAGTTATTCCTACCATGGGTCATGGTCAACATGGGGCAACCAATTCACACAAAAATATGAATTTTACATAAAACATTATGTTTATCCATCTCCACTATCACAAAAAAAATATTTATCTTTTTTAATACCTTTCTAACTCACATCTTGTCTCCAAAAATATTTTGATCAATATATAAATTTTCATTACATACTATTATTGAACCATTGTTTTTCATTCATTCCATTTTCCATTTTCAACAACACTAGTAATCACTATTTATTTCAAATTATCAATGAAAATGAAATTACATCCCTCACTCCAATCCCACAAATCTCCCCCATGACTTCCATCAATGATTCATTCCACCTATATCACAAGGTTACTAAAATTAAGCTTGAATTCACAACCTGATACCATTTCATCCAAGCGAATAATATCATGAAATAGTCACATTATAGAACATGTTCATCACCCACTAGTGAAATATCATTCAACTGTAACAACCCAGATGAATAAATACAATACCAAACAAGGTTACTTGGTTTTTCCATCATACATGCCCTAACTATTAACATGAACATGATCATTTCAATAGCATAACATGTCCTACTATCTTATAAATCATACCCAAATAATATATCAAAACAAAATAACTGATCCAATACCACATTGTACAACCCCATCAATGTATCCAAATAACACTATGAACCAGCCTAAGACTCTTTAGAAAATTAGTTTCCCCTCTTTATATGATAAAGGCTACCAACTACTAGTAAGAGTATAACGATCTTGTGGAGAGAGTATACCCTCTTCTTTAGAATAATCAACAACTAATAAATATTAAATTAATAGAACTGTATGAAATAAGTATTAATTACCTGTAATTTTTGATATAGGTCATAACCCCACATATTAATGGTAAAAATGATATGTCATTTTATCTACATACCATGGTCCCTCAGTCTAGGTATTCTCATTATCACACACAGTTTTTCATGTATTGGTTTTCTTCTAGTGTTTTGGAAATACCAATCCTTTTCCTGGGTTATGGGTGAGATTAATGTTGATATTTTATCATCTATCTATGTCTAATAATCCTACCATGGGTGAAATATAACTTATTTTATATTTTTTGGAGAAAATTGGGGTTATTTCATGATTTTGTCCAACTGTGAGCCCATTTCCAGAATAAAAAACTAAATTTGTTTCTTTTATAAATCATTTGATTTACAATAGTTTTAGTAATTAAACATTCCAAATGGCCTCGGTTGACATATTCAAACCATTATCTCTATTTGTACCCCTTTGTAATTCATAATATGGGATGATTTTGGTTATTTATTATGTTATTGGGCCATCCAGTGATCTAATTTCTAGTTTTGAATAATATTTTATTGAATTTTATGTATTACTAATTATTTTATTTTTTTCGGTGAATAAACCTCCCAAAAAGATCCATAACTTTATTATATTGACTATATGTGCCTCCCCATTCTTTCTATTTTGATTTGGGGCTCTGTTTCAGAGATTTCTCACTAATGGTTAGTGATTCTTCTTAATTTCATAATCAAATCTTTCTTCATTCTCCTCCCTCTTCCTTATTATTTAATTTCTCCTAAATTTTTATTCTCTCATGGTCTTTACAGACTTATGGTTATATTTTCCAATATTTTTTATTGGGGATTTTTAGGGCTTCTCTTCAATGATATTGGGTTTTGGAACCCATGGCGGTTGTTTTGAGGTGTGTATCTCTATTTCGCAATGGTTTATAGTTATTTTCTCCCAAGAACATTGATTTATTAATAATGATTCATTTTTATCATCATATAATCAAATTATTTAAATTCTTGGTATTTATGTGCAACATTTGGATGATTTATTTTGTGTGGAAAATGTTTATTTAGGATTTGTTTTGGGTAAAATTGTGTTGTTTCAATATAAAAATGCACATATATTGTTCAAATAAATTTTCTTCTAGTTTTATTATACGTATTGTGGTGTTAATGAACTTGTTTTACTATTTAAATAAATATTTCCCATGATAATTTGGGGTTTTACCCAATTGGTTGTCAAATAGATGTTTTTTATCAATATTGCATGCCTAGTATTCAGAAAAGTACTTAGTTGTCCATTATTAGTTAAATATGATATAAAATAACTTTTATAAATTTATTCAATTATTTTCCATATGAAATGTGCAATTTTTAGTCCTTTTATGGCTATAAAAATTTGTTTTTTGTTTTATAAAGAGAGGTGTTTCAGTTTCTGACACATTATCACATGAGTTGTCGATAAGTGGTTCATTCGACATTCTTATGAAACTGGATGGCATAAATGTGTATCCTAAATTTCATAAATGGTTTATGTAAATTTATTTCTACTGTTAATGTAATTTGTACTACTATTTATAAAAATTTAAATTTTAACCTTTTTTATATGTTTGTTTTTAAACAGTTAAAGGCATCTTTTGGATTTCTCTTTTAAAAAAGTGGTTTTCATGTGTATTACATGTTGTACAAATTTGGGTTCATTTTATGAAATATGAAATTGATTTACTAATTGTTTTTTTTTGGCTTCCAAATCTGGTTTTGTATGGTAATGGCTGATGTTTTTATTAAGAAGTGATTTTTCAAATTTATTTCATGTGAAAAACTTTTTTAAACTTATTGAAATTGTTTTATTAAAATTTTTATGATTTATTGAGTTACAAAAACGGTTTAACATGATTATATAATGTTCGGATTCTATGTGAAAATAAATTGAGTCTTTCTGTGAAAATGTAATTTGATAGCATGAGTAACACGTTTTAGCACAAATAGGGAAACCCATGTATCTAGTTGGGCAGACATGTCCTAGTATGCTAGTGATCTAGAGTGGATTTGTCCCTATTTCAAATATAATGTTTGATGATTAAAATGCTTACTAAACAATTATAAAGATGTTGGGGACCACTAGGTTATGGGTATGTTCACTACTAAAGGCTCATGCACATGGAAAAATACTATTCTAGGATACTTTTCACTGAGATTTGACGTACCTGGGCCCCACAACTAGCCAGTGTCTTGGGAGGTTGCAGTGACTTTTGTTCATTGAATATATTGTATTCACCATTGATATATGGTGATTTTGGTTGGAAATTCAGTATAATTAGTTTTTTATATAAATTTATACATTCTTTAAAGGATCCATCTTGAAATTTGTTTTCACATTGATGTTACATCTCTTTGAAATTGGTTAGTAGAATATCCTAAATATTTATTCATGAAATAAATTTTAATTTGTAATTTTTTTAGCATTGAACTTTGTTTTGAAAACATATTTTTATATTTTTTTCACACATGAAAATGATGTTTTATTTTATTATGGCATGTTCAGTGGGAATAAAATATCAGTCTAACTCACTGAGTTTTAATACTCAAGCCTATTGTATTATTTTATTTTAATCCATTGGGAATGATTCATCTTAAGATTGATCTCCTTGGGATAAATGCGATCATTATATTGGAGAGTGACTAGAGGGGTCACATGGAGTTAGTTTATGGTCATGTTTGGTTGGTTGAGTTATTGGTTCAGTTTTAATTTTACATTCAGGTGAATATAAAGTTTGGTTAAACTTTCATATAAATGTATATTGGGATATATTTTTTTCCATTGTTTATTTAATTGTTTATATTTGGGTGAAATTGTTCCCTTGTCACTATAGAGATTCCCTTGATGCTTGTCACAATACTTGGAGGATTAGGATTTCCCCTCAAAACATATCATAGAGCGGCTGGGTGACCAGTTCATGGTCGACTACGACTGGTTCAAGAAAATATAGTAATAGAGGAAGTCATGTCTTACAGAAACATTATTTAATAGAGCACCCTTGTTTTTTTGGGGGGATTTCAGTGTATATAGAGTAGTATTTGTGGGACTTTATGGGTGTGAATGATAATAGTGTGATTAAATATTTCTCATTAAATCCTCAAGTTTCCATGGGATGTCTGATTTACATAGTGTCCTTGGTTCAATTTTATTATTTTAGTGTTGGGATATGACAAGGAGAGTTGGACTGATTTTTTCCATGATCTCAAAGGGCCAATAAATTCATATATAGTAGTGTCATGGTCTGTAGAACACTCTCTATGTTTATGGGGCATTTGGAATGTGGATACCAACCATATGATCAATTCAACCATCGAAACTAGTTCTCTTTGGTGGATCTCATGTAGCTTTCATGATTTCAGAAAATATTTTAAAAATCCTCATATGAGAATTGTGGAAATTGATTTTCAAAATATAATAAACAAATATTTTCATAATGTGGGGTTTTTAGAAATGAATTGTTTGAATAATGTAAAAATTATTTAATAGGATTAGATTTTCCCTAATCTAAACTTGTGGTTTATTGATATAAAAGGTTCATAAATCATGGATAATATTATGGTGATTATGAAACATTTATTAATATGTGGTGTTTTAGGATATTGAAAAGTATTTTAAAATGAAGTATTGGTTTTCGAATGTTTTTTTGATTGGTTGGTGTTTTCCTAGAATAGTTCTTGGTATCAAGGACCATCATATTATGAAATTTTACCATAAATTGTTTTTGAAAATGGGAATGGGTTATTTAGAGTATATTGGTTGTTTTAAAATTTGTTAAAATGAAAAGGGGTATGCTATTAAGAAAACTGTTCTTGATGAATTCTGGCTTGATTTGTGAAATCTGGAAAGGGTTTTTTGACTTTTCATTAATGTGTCCTTAGAAGGTACATGGTTTATTTGTATTGGTGTTGTTTTATTTTAGCCTTTACTGATTTTAATGGTGTTCACATGCACAATTTTCTAGATATCATTTGGGATGGATAAAATAGAATGGTGGTTGTTTTCTTGTCCTGGAACTATAATGTGTATGTGAGTTAAAATTGATGTAACACCATTACTGAATGAAAAAAAATCCACCATGTTAGTTTTTTTAAATGTTTTTTAAGAAGATAATATTTTTTTGTTTTCGATAAACAAATGTTTTTGTGGGTATCTTTTTAATTTTTTAGAAGTTGGATTTTTTTGTATGATTACTCATGAACAAGAAGTCATACTCTTTGTGTGTATTGATATGGGATCTTGTTGTTGTCTTTGTTTTGGAGCAATGTTTAGTGGGATTCTTAGGACATAATGGGTGTTGTTATGTGGCCATAACTACTTCTCATTTTGAAATGTTTCCAATTGATTAACCTAGTCATACATTTCAATCATTAAATCCAGGTCTTTGGATAATTCCTTAAGTTATTTGATTGAATAGAGAACTGTTTGGTTTTGATTTAATGTGGTTTCCTATTGTGATAATTCTTTTGGATATAACAACTGTGTTCAGGGATGTTCATGGGGTTTGCAATATTGCATTTCAATTATTACAGTTGTTCAATGTGATAGAGAATAATGTTATGTATCATTGAGTTCATATTTAGATAACAACGTTTTCATAATAATCTATGTTTGGTGGGGAGTTGTGATCCAAATCTGTTGGCTACAGTGGAACAGATGATTCCAAAATTAGGGCTCCATCCATATGCCTCAGAGTAACTCTTTTCAGAATGTGAAGAAATGTCTAGATGTGTGGGGAGCTCGACTAAGATCCTTTATTAAATATTATTGTATGTCAATTTATATTTTTCTATAGTGGTTTGTCATCACTGTGATTTTTTTTTCAAAAGGCTTGGCACACTTACCTCTTCATGCAGTGTCTACGGTTATGCCTTCTCAAATGTGGATTTTTGATCTGTTTCCTTGTGTGGACCACCAATGTGAAACAAGAGAGGTCTTGGTTTTACCTGTTAGTATGTGAAGAGTGATTAGTGTTTCCATTATTTAGTTTTTTGGTTTTAGTGGACCAACAATTGAGTCCCCATTCCTCCTCGCTCCTAGTGGTGGGGGTATTGATCAATACTAAAATTATTGGTTGAGTTTTTGTTCCATCGATTCAGTAGTGGGTGGACCTAATTTTCAATTTTTATCCCTCATAACATGGGTTTATAGGTTTTTGTGGGATATTTCTGGAATCCTGTATGGGTGAGCCAGATACTAGTTCCTATTGAATCTGTGTTTTCTCATTTCATGTTGGTATCTAAGTGTGTGGTGACCCAATGTGGCCCTCGAAGATCATTCCTTTAAGAATTTTCCGAATGTTAGTTTTGATTTGTTATGGGGTATCCAATTCTAGCCTCTAACCCATGTATTTCGATTTTGTTAGTGCTGATTTTTTCAGGTGATTTTTGGATTCATTAGTTTAAGACACCATAATCTGGTACATGGCACGGTTGCGGAGGTGGTGGCATGATTGTTCCCTTGATTCTAAAGAAGTGGTTTTGAATCAGTGTTTTGATTGAGGAACGGGTTTAAGGTCTATGGATTGTGGTTGATATGTACTTTTCTTGAGAGTTTGGACCATGAAGTTAAGGAAACCATAGGTGATGGCCTTTCTTCTTAAAAGTTATATAAACTTCTGGGGTCGAAAGCTTTAATGGTGAGAAGAATTGTCACACCCAGTGTTTCATTTTTTGGTTTTGATCAAGTTATTTAGAAATCCTAATCAGTTTCATGGGTTTTGGGTGAAATGAATTTTTATTTTTGAACTGCTTCTATGATTAATAATCCTACCAGGGTTACCCAATAACTTTTTTGGGTGTTTTAAGAGAATAGAATGGTTACTTCAATATTTGGACCAACTGTGAGCCCATATCAAGATTTAATTTTTTTCAATTTATAACTTATTCATGTTAAATATTTTTTCACACATTACTCTTCCTAATTGGCCTTTCATGAACTATTAAAATATCTATATCTATTTAGACCCCAATCGAATTCATATGCATGGTGGATTTGGATAATTTATTCAAGTATTGGGCTATCCTGTGAGCACATTTTCATTTTAAACAAAATTTGTTTCTTTTATAAAATTAGCAATTTTTTAAATTTTTATAATATTCTACCACTAAAATGGTTACGTCAATATTTTCTATTTATGTGTGGTGCCACCTATTTCGTTCTAAATTGATTGGGCCCCTGTTTTGGAGATTTATACCAAAGGTTAGTGGTTCTTCTTGATTTCTTTATCAAATATATCTCATTTCTGATTCATCTTCGATATTATTTCATTATTTCATCAATTTATATTCTCCCCTGGTCCAGATAGAACCTAGGGAATAATTTTACCATCATTTTTCAGTTTTTTTCATGATGGTATTTATAGATCAATAGTTTTGGATCCCACAACTGGTGTTTTTGGGTGTGAGTCTCTATTTCACCTTGGTTTGGTGGTAGGTTCTCCCAATCACATTCATTCATTATTTTTATATCCCCTTTTTCTTTCTAATCTGACATTATATAGTTGTTTATTATTATATTCAAACTTTTAACGATTTGTTTGGTGTGAAAATGGTTATTTCTACCTTGTTTTCTGTAGAATATAGTTTTTTTCATTATAAAAGTGAACACCAATTGTTTAAATATATGTTCATCTGGTTTTATCATATATATTGTGATGTTCATAACCATTTTTAACTAAATTAATAATTTTTTGGCCGGAATGTTTTGGTTTTTACCCCTTTGGGTGTTAAATAGATGTTATTTTTCTAAATGTTGCATGCCCAGTCTTCTAAAAAGTGACTGGTTGGCCATTATATGTAAATATAATATAAAATAAATTTTTTTAGTTTATTAAATTATTCCAATTATTAAATGTGATATTTTAGTTTCCTTTTATGTATATACATTGTGTTTTTGGTTTTACAATGAGATGAGTTTTGGTTTTTGACACATTTTCGCACGAGTTGCGGGTAAGTATCCCATTCAGAATTCTTATGACAATGGTTTATCATTAATGTGTAATCTAAATTATTTAAATGGTTTTTATAATTTTTTCTCTCTTCTAATACTGTTTTTACACCACTTTATTAAATGTAATATTTGTGCCTTTGTTAAATGTTGGTTCGGTAAAATTTTAAAAGTCTTGTTTTTCATTTCTCTTTAAAAAATTGGTTCTTCATGTGTATTCCATGTTGTACTATTTGGGTTTATTTTAAGAAACCAAAAATTGATTTTGTAAATTGTTTTGGGGCTGGTAAATTTAGTTTGGTATGAAATTGGATTTATTTTGGCCAAAGATGTGCATTTTCAAATGGAATCCATGTATAGAGCTATGTTAAACTTCTTCAAATTGTTTTATGAAAATTTCAGATGGTTTATTGTGTTATTTATAGGGTGAAAAAAATGTTTAGATACTATATGGAGTGTGTGTGACCATAAATATTATTTTTATGTGTAAATGTAATTTGATATCATTTGGAACATTTTTGTTCAAAAAGAAGGAAACCACCATATCTAGGTGGGCAGACATGTACTTGTATGTTAGTGATCTTGAGTGGTTTCATCCCTCTTTCAAAAAGATTATTTGACAATGAAAACAATAACTAAACTATTATGTTGATTATGCATGCCACTAGGTTACTATTATGTTCCTTTCTAGTGTATCATGTATAAGATCATATATTTGTTATGTTTACATTTCACTAAGATACGAGGTAACTTGGGCCCACAACAAGCTACTTCTTAGGGGTGTTTCCCTGACTTATGATCCCTGGATATATAGTATTCACTATCAGAATATGGTGAGCTTTGATGGAAAATTCAGAAGTATGTTTTTTATTTGACGGTGTATATTCTTTAAACCAGTTCTCTTGAAAAAAAATTTAGTTTGAAGTTGATTCTATATGAAATTGTTCAGTATAATTTCTTATTTATGAAAATATGGATGAATTTTTACTTTTTAATGTTTTTAGCAAGAAACCTTGTTTTGAAAACATATTTTTATATATTTAATTTCAAACAAGAAAATAAAATTTTTTTAATCTAAAGAAATTGCATTGGGAATTGAAAATCTGGCTAACATAGTGAGTTTTAATACCCACACATACAGTCTTCTTCAATTTTTATTCATTGTCCAGCTTTTAGCATGAGTCTGATCACCATGGGAGAGATGTGATCATTGTGTTGCATAGTGACTAGAGGGGTCACATGGAGTTATTTGGTTTTTTTGTTTGGTTTTTTGAGTTGTTGGATCAGTTGTACTTTCACATTCATTTGTGAATAATCTCCAGTTCATATTTTATATTAATGTACTATGAGATGTCCATTTCTATCCTCTGTTAATTTAATTGTATATATTTAGGGGAAATCAATTCATTTTTAGTCAACTGATACCATTTGTTTTTTTCAGTATCCATGGAGGTTTGGAAAGCCTCTTGGGACATCTCACGGAGCGGCCTAGGTGACAAGTTTAGGGTCAACCCAGTCTGGTTTGTGATTGTCATCTGATAAATCCTTAAGGATAATTGAACATAAGTCGTACTACCAAACATGGGAAATAATCGGGTGGGGTATAGAGCCTCAGTACAATCCTACACATGGGCGTATAACATAAAGTCATTACACCACATACCACAATGGCATGCACACATACTTCCCTAACCAATTACCACATATTTAAGTTTGCAATCCAAACTCACAGAATACTAATATATTTCACTATTCACATTTTTTTGTACATAGATCTATATTATGACATATAAGATTTACATATTCTCATTTACATGTTCTATATCGTTTACATATTTCCATTACAACCCATATTATATTTAATACAATCACTTTTGATCAATTTATACATTCCCAATATTCCAAAAAATCATTATACCATGATAATTTATAAATAAGAAAACCATACCTGTCTTTTCATAATTCATGATAACATGTCAAAATATTTATCAAGGTATGTACTTAATTATATATCAATTTTCTTATTATAATTAATATTTTCCATGTTGATGATGATAAAACACCCATGTGTGGCCCTAAACTCAACCTAATCAACCAAAATGCTTCTCATGGGTATCATAAGGTGTTCAGAACATTTATTATCCAACTGAATTACTAAATCATAATAAAATCATTAAATGATCTGAAAGAAGGCACTATAGAACAACCACCAGTTCGTAAAAATAATCCAGACTATGATATTCTGTATACACCAAACAACACTCCAAATAGTCTAGGAAAGAAGGATATCAATCCTTATAAAGTCTAGGGATATTTGGTTTATCACTAGGAGTTCTATTATAATATTGAAGGAATATCTCAAATTAGAACACTAAAGGATTGTGTAGTGAATATGGTAAAACCCAACATTAAAAGGGGTTCACAATGTAAACACATGGTTTTCCAAAACATTCCCCAACCATGAGCCACCCTCACTCCAAGAGGGGTCATAGCAGCATAGTTACATAAAAAGACTACATAGTTTAAAAAATAATTGCATGGACCTGTATAATGGATCGTTCCAATCAATCATTAATTTTCCTCCTCATTGCATAGTTTCTTCCATCCATGCACCCAAAACTATATGTATCCATAGTTTGGGTTCACAATTTCTATTAACCATGTTCTAACTAGGAAACATGCGCTGGATGGACATATTATCCCTTCATTGGAGATCAAATACCCTAGAACACCTCTAGCCTCAACATAAACATTGTAAATAAATTGTTAATGAATATTAACAGATTTAAACTAAAACATAAATGGGAACGTACCATACTTATGCCCATAATATTTTAATTAGAATATTATTCAATAGTTTAGTTTTTTCTTTATATTAATCATTCAACAAAAACATAACTTCATTATGAGTTATCCTGGTTAGGGATCCTAACTAATCAGGAAATTTTCTCACAAATTGCATATAGTAACAATCAAATCTATAGAAAATATGGATATTCATCATAAAGGATGGTATGTGTACCCTTCAGTTAAATATGTTTTTAAGGATTCAATGACATCCAATTATTGGTGAAAAAAATTCCCTAATAAATTTAACATATGCAACTAGAAATCATGATTAATGCACTTCACAAACTTATTTTCATTTTTTATTATCTTTAGTATAGTATTAGATCTCTTCTAAATAATTCATTTCAGTTGGATTATATGGGATTATCTTCTAAAAATACTAAAATAGCTTATCAATTAAATCCCTAATGACTATATTAATCATGTCCATGATGACTACTAAATTATTCGTGACTCACAATGGCATAATAATGAACTTGATCTATCTGTAACCTGTAAAAAATGTTGTCTTTTTTATATACACCTTCATCACCATTAGTTAGTGGTATCACAAATAAAGATACACCATAAATAAATAATAATAACTACATATAGGAATATACATTTCATCAACATCTAGAATGTTATGATTTAAAATTATTAGGGACTTTTTGAGCTACTAGTAATTAATATAGAGGCACATTTACCAATCCATCTTCTCAAATAAGAGGATCAGCAAACCCCATGGTGAATGAAATCAAAATATAAACCCTTTAACCATATTCATCATTAATTTTTTATTCATCACCTCATTTTAAAAAAATAATTTTATATATGGTGTTTTGTATATTTTACACTTTCTTGGTATATGCTCGATTGAGAAATCAAAATCATGGCATGGCAGATGACACTAAAATTCCTGTCAAAAAAATGAGTGAATTCACAAAAAATAGGAATTTCATCATGGATGATGATTTCATTAATTCAAATCAATATTTCTAGGATTGGAATATCATAATGAGTTAATATTCATTATTTCATTATAGTTACTAAAGAAGATTCATCCTCATCCTTGTACATGAAAACAACATATGGGATATTCCCAATACAAAGGTGATTTTATTTTCTCAGAAATGATTGTTGGATATATATAAGGAAATATAATACATAATTATAATTACATGGAATTATTTTCAATGATGTATCATAAGGTTTAATGGGATATTCAACCCACTAATTTTAATTGTGTTAGTTATAAATTTGAATGAAATAATTTTCTAATTTTTTTTCACCAATAACACAACATCCATTCTTTTTAGTGGTGACATTTTAGTTTATAAAAAAATTATTGATTATAAATATTACATAAAACTATAATAAAAATATAACATATCCATCCATTAATAAATAACTATAATACCTATTACAACATCACTATGAGGATCCAATTCATCTATATTGATGTATTAATCATTCCCTGGATTCCCTAGAGGTTTTGGGCATTGATTACCTCTGACAAACCACATTATTTGTCATTATATTTTAAAATTATTATATATCATGAAATTGAACCATTATAATTATGGCTGGGATTGAATGGATAATTCCTATCTTCCATCAAATTTATAAGGTTTTCTATTCGATAATATCAATCCAGGATCCCCTCATCTCACACCTAATGTATTTCCTCATCCCCATAGGAAATTTATAGGATTATTATTCCAACAATTCTGAAAAGTTTGATGTTAGGAATACTTCTCAAAAATATCTTCCTATACCTTACTGATATAATGAAAATAATTTTTTGGATCATATCCCTACAGAAGTAGTTATTTTTACTTATCGCCATTTTGATATTGAGGGATCATTGAAAAGTTTCATCATAGATTTCAATGTCACAAATGTATAAGAATTTTTATAGACTTATATATATCCCCAAAAATTATATTTCAACATAATTTTTGGGACAATGAAAATGATTGAGGGATATCTAGCATATCTCGTGATGTTTTTATCATATGACCTGACAAATTCATCATCACATTACTTGAGAATAATGAAATCCTCTTCAATTGTTTTCTCAAAGAGTGTGATGAATGTATTTTGTGATGTTTTTATAGAATTTCATCCTCCCCATCACATTGATACTATTTTTATACTATATTTTTGACTAATGTACACAATTGATTAAATTTCTCTCCATAAGAAAAACAAACATCATGGCCTTTTAATGATTAGAGAATTGAAGGATTGATAAGATATTTTCAATAGAGTTGATCCACTGCTATGGTATTATGTTTTCAGAAGATGCATTGAATATTTAATGGGTTTCCAAGAAAATTTCTAAATTGGAATATTCTATATATTATGTGGATTTGAGTGTTCCACCATATCCCGCATGTGGTTCAAAACATGAGTTTATTGAAAATTAATTGTTATAAAGTTTTTTATTCCTTGTACCATTAAGATTGGAATCACAATTATAAAACCATCACATTTTCCCTCACTTTGGATATTGAATAAGATACTATTATATCTGGATATTGATAATAAGAATTGAAAAATTAGTGTTTTAATTTTTAAAATATAATAACAAGACACACAAATGAGAATCTACGAACATGAAAATAATATTTCATAACTGTCATATATTCTCTAACATATAATGTTATTGGTTTTAATATATATTATATGGGATTTAATCTCCAATATAAAATCTTTGTGTAATTTTTTACTCACTATATAATGGTTCATAATATGCTTTTGTATTTACCAAAGAAAATTCATTGGGAGTGTCAACCTAGGGTTGTCATAAGTCATATTGTCATGCACTTGGAAATGATGGAGTCTAGATCAATTGACTCTTTTTAGGGTATTACCAATATTTATAAATTTTCCGAAGCCTCCTTAAAATATAATATTTATCATACAATGAATTTTCTCGGAATCCAATTATACTATTCATTAATTTTATTTTTCATTTTTTCATATGTGTATTATTATCCTTCATGATTTTACTAGTGTTTTGAATAATAATTTATAATATAACTATTCTTTTCTGTGATACCACAATGAAATATCATTTCATTAATGCACACTACATCATTCTATATTAAATAATGAGACACATTATTGAATACCAAATGATTGTGGGGACAAATTTATTGTTAAATTATGTACATATAACATAAACATGATACATTGATCATAAAAAATATTTACAAATTTCCATAACATGATCCAGAAATTTATTTTCTCTACTAATACTCCATGGTATAACTAGGTGATATAGATTAAAATATAGTGTATAATAAATACCAGTAATGGAATAAGTTGGGATAAAAATATGGTAATGTAGTACATATGGTCCAAGACGAAATTGTTGGTCACATAAAAGGGGTAAAATTCCCAATCTTTGTAAAAATTCAAGCTAAAATAAGATTGTATAAAGGAAACATTGAAATTTAGTGACCAAATTAAAAATTAAAACACAAAAATATGTCATTGAAAACATCCAGGACTTGGTAACATTCTAGAAAATTTAAATAATTTAATATTTTTACACCATAATACCATAGATTAAATCCCATTAGACTAAAACATTACCCAATGTATAAGAAATCTACATAGGTGGAACTGTCATTTTAAATTCATGTAAATATATAAGTTTCCAATATGAATCATTCCCCATAAAGATTCAATTAATCAATTTTAATATTAAAATAAAAGGCTTTTTGATATATATATATATATATACATATATATATATATACATATATATATATATATATATATTGAATTACTTAGTCAATGAAGGATGTGTACATATAAGTGAGTAATCAATATAAAAAATAGAAATGGTTATTCCAAACCAAAAACATGTAGCTATGAAAAATCAATGGATAATTCGGGAAGGATATTAGGGGTACATACAGGTTAGTGGTAAGTAATAGTGATAGTGGAAGTGGTATCTCGTTACTTGTTAATCATAAGGGATTTAAGAGGTATTTGTTAAATAAAATCCGAATATTAACCAATTGGAAAATAAAATTGATAATATATATAAGGATCATGGATGAATGGGAGAACGAGAGGATCACATACCATGATAGGGTGCTTCTACACCCATAGGGGTACCTTCCAAAGATCATGTAATCACTATATAAGATATATATATATGGAAGTTTAAAATAATTTCTTTATCTAAAGGCTTTGAGTGAATTAAAATTGTATCTTGGGTTGGTTTATATATTTAATGGGAGGGAAGTTATAAATAAACATCATTACTATTTTTAAGACTCCGTATAATAATTTATTCAATTTGATAAAATATTCATGCTTTTTTACCATGGTTTCTATCAAATAGAATAGGTTTTCATAATATATATATTTTTATAAACTTATATCATTAAAATATCACCCTTGGTTATTTGAAAGTTAGTCCTGTATAAAATTTATTGATTTTAAAACATTAAAATTTAATATTGGGTTGGAATGATACATTTTGGGTTTATAAAATATATTAAACAAATATTAAAACATAATATTTGAAAAGTTAAACATTTATATTTCCATGTATCACTTTTATGAATTATATTATATGATTTTTTATTCCATGTTTTTTCGTAATACATAATGTATATTTATAATGAATTTCATTTTTACATGAAACATTAACTCTCTCAGAAAATTAACAGAAACCTGTTAAATAATATTGAATTTATTATTCCTAAAATAATATTAATTTAATAAAATAATTTATTAAATTAATGACATAAAATTTAAATTCAAAATAAACAATTATTTAAGAATACCATTTTTAACAATTATAGTTTTCTAAACCCTATAAAAATTATATTCTATTTCTTAAAAATATATTATATTTTTTATTTATTAAATAATTTTTTAGAATTAAATTATTAAAAATTTATTTCAAAATTAATATTTTTTTAAAATAACAGAGTATTGAGAGAATCTATAAATGTCTAAAAATGAATGTTTTGATTCATTGTATAAGATTCAGATATTAATCTAAGATATCATTTAATCATATGATATTTAATAAAAATTGTAAAGAATAAAAAAATAACATTTTTTCAAAAATATAAAAACTAATAATGTTAGAGAATATATATATATCCATTTTGTTAAAAAAATGATTCCTTAATAGTATAGTGGGTTATGATGAGATTTTGTGGTGGTGTTTTGACATAAATTTTTTTGTCCATGAATTTGATGATCTTAAACTTCTATCATAAATGGTTTTTATTATTCTGTAGCTACTAAATCATAAAATGGGAATCATAAAGGGAAAATCCCAATGATTCTATCTCTGTCATATTCTTAGATAACTGGATTTCATATAGTATTACCGTATTTTTTAGGCTCATCACTAAATACAATTTTATGAATTTGATTATATCTTAACCCAAAATATTTGATCTCAATTTTCACTCTACAATGTATATATTGTAAACTTTTTATGATGGAAAATTCTATTCCAATTTTTTGACCATTGAAATATTATAAATTAAAAAATTATTGCTTGTTATATTTAAACAGCAGTAGTTGATAATGCATTTTTTCATTTAAAATAGTCAAATCTCATTTATAAATTTTTGGGTCATTACATGTATTAAACATAAGTGGGTTATATATTCCATAACATCACATATAAATAAAGATAGAATAAATTTAAATTTTATATCTTATCTTCATAGAATATTTTTTTAATCATAATCATCAACCATTAATTTTTGAATATTTTATTCATTTTCTTTCCTTTCATTCCATAATGAATTATTGATCACAATCATTCTTCTAGATTTAATTTATAGTTGTGTACTTGATTTAAATTATATTTTTTATGCATGTAATAATTCAATTTAATTAATCATAATTATTTTATTATCATGAACCCACTTATAGGTTACTTATTTAGTGAAATTTAATCATTAAATTTAAATAAAGACTTATTTATTTGTTACTTATACTAGTTTAGTCAGAGTTCAATTTTTTTAAATATTCTTTAAAATGGACCCTCTATCCCATTTTCTTCTACTTCCAAATATAAATTTTCATCCTTTAATCCATGGATGTATGCAAGTGTATAGTTAAAAATAAAAAAAAAGAATAATAGTTTTTTGTAATAATTTATAGTTGATAATAAATTATTCATAGTTACAAAACATTACTACTCTTATAGAAATAACATTATTCTTCTTATTGAGGACTTACTAGATATTATTTTTAAAAATTCCAACCACTTTCCTTAATATTAACATTTTATGGATCCTTGTTCAATTTGTCTTGAGAGTATAACTTTTATAATGTTTAAAAACAAATATTATTATAGTTCAATAATAATAAGTATTAAATATCAATATTCCACTATAAAAACATGTCCTATGAACTTCAATTACAATTGAACATTTTAATATTTTAGATGAGAAATATGTGTATCTTTCTTAAAATTTGAAATTCAAATTTCTAAAACCTCCATAAATTTTAAAATATAAGAATTTAGTTAATATACATTGGTGAAAAATATTTTTATATAATCACATTGATTATTTTCTATCAATACAACATACAGTCTTATGGTATCATTCAATAACCCAATGGTTCGTGTGCGGTTATTTGATGGAAACCATCATTTATTGATTAATATCATCATAAATATTCATTACTTTTATTTTATGGAACATTTGTCAATATTTTGGACATATGGATATTATTTATAATAAATCAACACATTTACAATATAACATGTTAATAATTAAATGTAAATAAAACACATGTATTTATATAAAGAACATCATCAATGTTAGGACATACTCATTCCTATGGAAACTAATATTAATTAATTAATTTAAAACTAATAAGTTATTATAAATAAATGTGTTGTGGTATTGTTTTATCTATTACCTTTGGTGTGCATACCCCACATAGATTCCCTTAAAAATATCACTGAGTCCAATTATTATACAATTTTACTTATATTTGACCTGGTATCCAATTGTAACATCTTCATTCATTGATTTAATTCCATGATATAATTAGACATCTAAATATGAGAATGTTTTTATCTCTCAATTATTTATATGGAACCTGTTATTCTAATATTTCCTCTTTCATTTGAGATTTGTGTTATTTTACCTTAAAAGTATTGGACACCAAAAAATATTCCATGAATTCACTATTCTAAAATATCATCTATAATTTTTTAATTTATTATTAGAATTTGGAATCTAATTTATTTTATTATCGGTAGAATCTCACTACGAATCTTGTCAATCCTTTTTATGCGATGAATATCCCCTATATTTTCACTAATTTCAAAATCTATAAACTCCATTACAATTTCATCACCTTATAAATTAATATTATTAAATAAATAATTCACCAAAAGTATTTGAATATTATTTTTTCATCCGGCATTTCAAAATATCATTTATACATGGAATGAATTATAAATAGTATTTTGTGACTAATTGTCTTTGAATGTTCTACCCATCATCATAATAATATTTATAGTGGGAAATAAAAATGTATTTAGTCTCTCATTTTTTTCTAGTATACATGCTTCTAAATATTTAATCAATTTTATCAAAAATCTTAGTTATACACTAATTCATTAGTAGATGAGTTATGCCTTCTATTCAATTAAACATAAAACTCATGAAGGCCCATATAAGTGTGTGAACCATTTTTGTTTTTTGAAAACAAAATATCCTTCATGAATATAATCTCATTTATCTCTATCAAATATATTTACATAATATTAAAAATAAATGGTCATCACACATTTAAAAATTGTCTTCTTCTAAAAAATTAATAGATTGACTATTATTATAATGAATTTCACAAATATGTATTATTTGGTCCAACTGAAACATAAATACACATTGTATTACAACATGGCATCTTATATCATTTATAACATAAAAATTAAATTCTACTAGTGATTATATAAGTGATATTCTTATCATATATTATTCTTAGGTCTTAATCAGGATCCTATGAAAGACAAAATCGCACTCATCTTCCACTATTTTTTTCACACCATCATATTATATATAACACACACTGTCTCTATATATTTTATAACCCCCTTTTATTGTTGAATTATCTATTTTATTCTCATTCCACCTATATGAATTATTGTGAAACCCAATATTCACATGGAATTATAAACATCATTCAGTGAATGATATACATTTTTATTAGATTAAAACATATTTTATAGTAAACTCAACTATCCCACATGATGATAAAAAAAATTTCCTTTAAAAAATTAAAATATATAACATTTATTTTCTATTATTTCACTAACACCATGTGTTCATAGAGAAATATTTCATTTTGTTTTATTTCATTGGTCATTATGACTATAGACTAAAAGAAAACATTGTTGATATCCCATTAGTTGTTGTTAATCCGATAGGGATAATAAATTAAAAATTTATAAGCATGAATAATAATTGAATAATTATAAAATAATGTAGTATATGATATTGAAAATCTCTAGCCAATACCTTTATTAAATATATTATATATAAATTAAATTAATAAAATAATATTTACATTTAAAATTTATATATGAAAATTTAATCTAATATAGATATCATGATAACTAAATAACTTATATTGGAAAAACTATGATGTTATCTAATTTAATAATATAGTTTCATGAAATAATGAAATATTGTATATTATAATTACAATTAAACGGTGTTATAAACAATCCAAAATAAATCCCTTAGTTTTGATATAAATAATCTATCCCAAGTCTGACCATCTATTGATTTTTTAAATTTGAATTAATTAATTTAATATATTTAATAACACAAAATATATAGTATATAATACATCACACACAAAACATTTTTATTTTTCATTGAAGATGAAATTTAGTTCTATTGGTTACATATGTTACATGCAAGCCCAAGTTTTACCAGTAAAAAATATATTATTAATACTATTATGAGAGTTATCACCTATCCATTTCAATGGAATGAATGAATGAGATAATCAGAATTATGAAAATATATCTTATACACATTTTTAAAATACATTCATTAGTTTCTAAATAATTATAAATGAAAATAAATTTTAATTAAATATAAAAGAAGTATTTTTTATGAAAACCATTTGTATGACCAGAATTAAGTTTTACTATCATAGATTAAATTAATTGCTATTATTGAAACATAATATTTAACATTATATGTTATATATTTATTCAAAAAAATTTAAATTCATCCAATAAATTTTATAATGTTAAGATAAGAATATATACAATTATATGCCTAAAAAACTGTATATTTTTTGATGGAATATGGAATGCATTTTAATTGAGAATCACTTTTAAATATAATTTTTGGAACATTATCTTTATTAGAAAACTAATCATACTTTCAGAATTTGGAATATCATATTTAGTATGGTTGAATTTTTTATATTTTTCCAAAATGTGTCATTTATTAAAAATTTATAAAATACTAAATTTAAATTAAAAATGTATTTTTATAATTTATTTATAGAGTTAAATTATATTTTAAATTGGTTTGAAAGTGTAATTATTTCAATAATACATATATAAATACAATTCTGGCATGTTTATTCAATTATACAATGAAATTGGATATTAAATAATTTCAATCTTTTGACCTTTTATTGTTAAATCCTACTGTCTCGAAGTGCCTGTGTGATTAATTTCAAATTAATTTTACCATATAACTGAGCTATATTTATAAAAATGTTATGAATATTTACAGTATGTATTAAATTGTTTCTATAATATGAAAAAAATCTTTTTTTATAAAAAAATATTAGTGATAGTAGACCAAAATCATTTCAAATACCTTATTTATGGAAATATTTAAACCCTAAAAACCATAGGTTAAATTTTAATGAGTTATTGGGATACAAGTCTATAAAGTGACCAATTTAATATATTTTGTATAAAAAATAATAAACATTCTTTTACATTAACACATATAAAGCATTCCAGGTGAGAAGAATATTCATATATTTTATAATAAATAATATTTTGGATTATTATTGAGAATTTTTTGTATAAATATTTATTTTAAATATTTATATATTATATTATTACATTGAATACTTATGAAATCCATCACATGGAATATTTAGTTAATAATTAAATTGAAGGAATGATATTTTGTTAAATCCCTTAAAATTACCTAAAATATTATCTTCTTCAATGATATTTGTATTTGTAAAAATTTTAAAATATTTTACATTAATGTGATGATTGATCATTTATAATGGAAAAATTTTCAAATAAATATAAAATATTTTTTTGTGCATTTAGGTTTAAATCACTGTTTTTTTAAGTTACATCCATTTATGTGAAAATAAATATCCAAAAAATTAAATTAAATTTTATAATTTTTTTGAATATTAAAGAATAAATTTTACTATATTTTTTAATATTTTTAAATTCAAATTATTATTAATAGATGAATTACATTGGATAGAAATCTAGCTACATAAATGAAATACAAAAACAAATTAAAATAATGAAACATAAACACTATAGAACAAAGGATAAAAATGATTTATTTTTTGTGTGGGGTGATTTTATATCAACCAAAAAACCCATTTACTGTATTATTTATCATTATTTAGTTACATGATATAGGAAAAACCTCCAAATACTTTTTTCCTTTTATATTTTCAACACTGACACTACCCCTGCATGATAAAAAGGCAATACTCTATTCACACGTCTCATGAAATTAATTATCATAAAACCCCATTCAAATAAGATACAAAATTAAAAATAAAAAACTAGAATAACCAATTTGAGATTAAATAAAACCATGGAAATCCTATGGTTTGATACAGAATGAGTTACCTGAAAAATAGTTAAAATTATTCAATAATCACTTTGGTTTTCATTATTTCTAAAAAAACATAAATTATTCTAATTATTTGATAATATTATAAAATAATTATAAAATATATAATATAATTTATTTATATTATGGGTTTGACCTTAAAATATACACACATATATCGAATGGGTCGCAAAATTATCGTTTGTCTACGGTGAAGTACCGACTCATGAAATGATTTCATTCATTTTTCTGTTACAACTTATCTTGGTTGGGAATTAAGATTGAAATCCTATTTTTATATGATAAATATTTTATTTATTTTTCATAATAATAATTGAAATGTTATATAATACATTTCTTATGTATTTCAATTTTTAAATATAATAACATCATTAGATTGGAATACAACCACTTCAATGGGATGTGAAACATTCACAAATTACTTGGCATATATTAAAGATAGGTTTAATTATAAAAAGGGTATGTTCATAAAGTATTTATGATATTCAATAATTAATTAAATTTCTATAAATATAATATATTTATTTCATTACTTCCCTTTCATACATTGAAAAAGTCATAATTTCAATCATAGATGTGTGAACTATCTCTTTAACCATGCATTTTGATTCCTTTTATGTCACAAAATATATGTATATATATAACTGTATATGTCCAAATAATATGGTACATATGATATAACGATCAATATGGAAAGATAAATTTTACACACCTTCTTTCCAAACAGATCATTGAAAAATGTGAATGTTACTCATCAATACGTACGTCCTACCATCATTATGATTGTATCATTGCTTCATTTTTTCAAAACCATATTTTATGATATGTTTTAATATTCTAGTTTATGTATAAATATGATATTTGTTTCATGTATATTATCTTTCATATGTTTAAATAATTAACTAAAAGACCTTAGTTTACAATACAATGTTATTTTTCGCACATAAACTGAATAATGTCAAAACACACAACATAATATTAATTATTTAAGTTGTTGTATACACAATTGTCATAACTAAAAAGAATTTGACAATAAACAAAAAACAATTTCTCCAAGAGTAGATTTTTATCATCTATTAATTACGAAGGAATGTTAATACCCACATTATATGTTTGACTCAAGATAAGAGATACTTATTTCACATTCAATTTCATAAGCCATATACCATAATCAGGACATATTTATTTTATAAGGTGTATTATTGGAAATTGTTTTTATTATATCAAGAATTATTTCATCATCATTATATTTTAATGTTTTATTTGAATATTTTTAATTTTTATCCAATAAAAATGAAACCAGGTAGTAGTGGATTTATTTTTAATTTCATTTCATTAAGCCATATTGTATTACAGTGAACATAGTTTCGTTTATATTGTTTATATACCTACAAGTGAATTTTTATATCATTAATTTCCTTTATTTAATCTTAATAAATATTTTAATAGATCCTATTAATTTTTGTGGATATCGACTTATAAGATACATAATGTTTATGGGATTATTGTTCTCGATATTACCTCAATGATGTATACTAAATTTTCACCACATCATTTATGTGGTGTTTTTATGTAGATTATTGATGTATAATATCATGATATATTATGTATTGATTATATCTAAATTTATCATTTGATTATTACCAATTTTTTGGGTTCTTATTTCGAAGATACTACATGTAAGGGGATTTATCTAAATTTTAATTTCATTGAGACATAATTTTTAAGAAGAACATATTTACTTTAATACTATGTATCTATATCCATATGATATATTATATAATTACATTCATTTGTTTATTGATATTAATTGTTTCAATTTTTTTATTATTTCATGGATCTCATGATTCAAAAGTGTCTCATGTAATAATTTATTTCATCTAAAATAAATTTAATTGACGCATATTTTATTATTATAAAACATCTTTCATTTATGTCGAATATATGTTTCCCATGAATGTATTTGTTCATTATTATCAGAAAATTGATAGGATTTTACATAACCTTTTGAGGATATATCATATAGGGTGTTTAAATTTTCAATGATAATAAATGCCATGGGATTATTATCACAATTTTCCACTATTGTGACAAGTGTTATCTTATACACATAAATAATTCAAAGAGTTGTATATAAATATCCATTAAATTTTTATATAATTAATATCTTTATTATTATGGTATTATATGGATAATTTATTTTTATTTGATTCATTGGGTTAATGATTCAAATGTTTAATGGTGGTATGTGATTCTTTATAAAGTATACATTTTTTCCTTAATTTTTTAATGATCATTTATGGTCATTTTCACTCATCAAAATAAATTTACCCATTTTATTGATTATAATTCACTAGAGATATTTTTTACAAATACCAACCCCATTCATTATTTTTATGAATAATGTTTGTTTCAAAGATATTGTTATGAAACCAATTTTTTCAATGGGATGACTATGTCCTAATGTGGTTTTTACGAAACGTTTTTATTTCAAGTTGTTGATTATGTCATAATGACATTGTTTTTATACCAATTTATTTTCCATGGATTAATCATTTTTTAATTGAAAATTATGGAACAAATAACTTATAATTTGGTTATTCATGTTCTAGATAGATTGTTTTTTAACCCATTTATTTTCCATCGGTTACACATGTTTCAAAGAGATTGTTATTTAGCCCATTTGTATTCTAAAGGTTAATCGTGTTTAAAATAGATTCATTGGTAAACCATTTCCATTATATATGTTAACTATATTCTAAAATCAATAATGGTTGTTTCAATAAGTATTTACAAATTCTATATTTATTTAGAAAGGGGAAATTATAAATTATGGGTGTTCTTTAATAGCATTGGGTTATCCCATTATATCTAATAATATTGGTGTGACAATATAGAGCACTAATTCATTGATATATGATTAGTTTATTCAATGAATTATTCGTATATTAGTAGTATCATTATTATAATTTATAAAAGTTCGGTAAGTGTTTAGTAATGGTTCAATGAGATTATGTATCAATATACAAATATGACTTAGCATTACATTATATTTCATTATAATGTTTCCAAATATCGATATTGACATAACATGGGTGATGATTGTTGGGTTGGATGTATATTTAGTTTGATATTTTTTCATATTTGATGCTATAAGATTTATTTAGATAATCTCTTTTAATTTTTTTCATAAACATTGATTATATCATCATACACTTATATACACTTATTCTTGGTAATGAAATATAATTTTTTATATTAACATTTACCATTTTTGGGAATTTGATCTCACCATTATTAGGTTTCAAATTCCCTAAGTATAAAATATGATGTTTATAACCTATAGTGAAATAAGTAAGATAGATTAAATTGGATATATGTACTTTTAAAAAGTTATGATTTCAGGTTGATATTGGTTTTTTTAAATAATTTTTCTTTATTATTTAAAACTTTATTCATAAAAAAGTTGTCAAGGTTCTACGTGATTCGTGGTTTCCTTTTTTATGTTGTATGTTCTAGAAGAATACTTGTGTACCCAGTTATTAGCATGAAATCATGAAATATAAAGTCATGGATTTTAACATAGGATATAAGAATATGGGTTTTTGGATATTATAGTTGGAATCAAAGGTACGTTTATTAAAAATTGTAGATTATAATGCTTTTATATGATGAAATATTGAGATTTATGGATACCATTATTGGGAAATAGACTTATGGATGATAATAAGTTAAATGTATTAAACACCCCATTTAGGTATTAAGTAATGTGAACATAAAGATAATTATGGAGGATTTTTTGAAAGTATGAGGTATTTTTAATCCCTAGGATCAAAATACAGTGGTTTTAGGGATGAATTAGTTTTCATGATTAATGAAAAAATAGAAAAAATTTATTATTAGTGGAAACCCATTGCATCTAGTAAGGCGGTGGGGCTGGAATCCATTACCGATCGAAAATATGGGTTTCATGCACTACCACTAGCCTATATGATATCTGGGTTAATATGAACATTTTTAAGGTAAATATTATGTTGATTTTGAAATCGTATGAGAATTTAATTATGGAATAGTTGTTTATTTGTCTTGGAATAATATATGATCAACTCCTTTTAATATTTTGGATTCAAACATATTTTGGAAATATTTAAGGGATTATATGTATCATTTATATAGAATAATTTACTTTAAAATTTTAGTATTACTGTTGACTATTGACGATTAGTGTATCATTTAATGGTTTAATAATTTTTTTAATTATTTGATAGAGTGACAACAATTATTTTATGGTCTACTGTTCAGTGATAAGAGGAATAGTTTATTATCCCTTTTACAGATATATGGTATTCAAAATTTTAATTTTTTTGTTCAATAATTAAAACATTTTCTGCAACACAACTTGTTCGGATGAAATATGATTTTATTTTGGGTATTGATAAATAGATGAAATTCTACTCGTAAAGTAAGTAAGTTTCTTCTTGGATAATATTTTAGGAGAATTCTTTGTTTTTTGTTATTTTTTATCGACATCATCTTGACCATGTTTATTACCACACTATATTAATTAATGTGAATTAAATTTACCGTCCAAATATATTTTTTATTATCCCATTTATGTTATCCATTTGTGTAATCATAGTTAATCTCAACATCCGGTGAAATTTATGTTTCCCACCTTCTCTTATAATATAAATTTTTTAACACATTATATAACGTGTGTTTCAATAATGTAATTTTATAAATTCTAATTATTTGATAACAATATTTATTCTCTTGGGTAAAATTCATTTTAATGGGTGTTGGTTTTAACATCGAATGATTTAATGAAAAAACATTTTTAAATTAATTTAAACTCTTTAATATGTGTCAACACATGAAATAAATAAATAATATGTCATAAAAAAGAAGCAATTATTATCATGTGGTTCACCTAAGATGAATTTCCATTGATGAATAATGTTACACACATTTACGAGTCCAACCATACAACAATATAATATTACTACTATTATTATCATTGTCACATAGTTGTTTGAATGATGTAAATGAATGACATAAAGAAATACTAAAATATATCAAAAAAATATTTGTAAAATAAAATCATTGGATATAGATTAATATGAAATGAAAATAATGTGTAATTTAATATAAAAGATATGTTTTTATGAAAAAAAAATTTATCTCCAAAATGATGTTTTATCTTTAGAAATTAAATAAATCGCTGTTTTTAAAATTTATTTATGAAATTTTTATATTATATATATTTTTTTAAATTTTAAATTCATCCACAATGCTCTATAGATTTATTATTATAATTAATCCATTTTTAAGAATAATGAAGTGAATATTTTAAATGGTACTTTTATAACATTTTAATGGGGAAAAAATTTAAATTTATTTTTTGTAAAATTTAAAATGACTATTTGAAAAATTACTTCTATGTGTTTAAAATCATCAATTAAATTAATTTAATATTTGATATTTGTTTTCTTGGAATATATATTTTTAATGAATATTGAATACATTTATTTTTAATTGAAAATACCTTTATTGTCTAATTTATTTATAGAGTGAAATTTAATTTTTAACATTTTTAAATAATAATTATTTCATGTATAAGTACATAAATATAATGTATGTTAATATATTAAATTTTTCAATGAAATTAGATATAAAATCATTTAAATTGTTATTAATAATTCTATATAAAGGTTCATTCTCTCATAATGCCTTTGCGATTAATGTTAAACTAATTTTAACTATTTTTAGAATTTAATTTTAAATGAATGATATTTTGATTTTTAATTAGTTTCAATTTTTTATTAGAATATAAATCTAATTTTTTGGAACAAAAAGATTAGAGAATGAATATAAAACTAATTATACTGATTATGGTAAAACCATTTTTATATAATTATTAAAAATAGAAAATAAAAAAATTATGTATTATTGAAATATTTAGATACTCACCACATAAAAATATTTTTTATGAGTTATTGGGATAATATTAACAAATTTTGACCTATATAATAGTTTATTTTAGTAAAATTAAAAATCATAATCTTTCTTTAATTTAACACTTATAAATATTTAGAGGAGAGTAGAATTAATTAAGTCTAGTAACAAATATTAGTTTGGAATATAATTAATTTATTTTTATTGTATTTGTTTATTTTAAATTTTTATTGATGACATAATTAAAGTAAATTATTAGCAAACACCAATGTAAGAATTTTTTTCTAATAACTAAATAAAATGTATTATATTTTTTTAATTGATTTTTAATTAATAAAAAACAAATCTTATACCATGTTATTTTTATATGTTAATTAATATAAATAAGGTCTATTAATGTTACAATCGATCTTTTATAATAAACATATTGACCCATAAATAGTAAAATCATAGTTAGCATAATTAAAGTTAATGGAGTATTTTTGTGTGTCACATTTGTTTTTATTATAATAAATTTACAACACAAGATAGATTTTTATTTTATAAATTTGTTGTATTATTTTGGAATCATGGGGTATAAATTATCATATATGAATTGGTTTAATTTAGTAATAAATTATCAGTTAAACAGTTTATAAATATTTTATCCTAGATGAAATACCAAAATGAATAAATGAGGACTGTTAAATAAAAAGTAAAAAATGAAAAAAAATGATTTTTTTGTATGTTTTGATAGAAAATAAATTGCTTTTAGTAAATCATGTGTTATTTTTTATGCCCATGATGTAGGATAGACATCACAATAGTGTTTACCCTTTTATATTTACAAGAATGACACTCCCCCTACACTATAAAAAGGAACTCATAATCCCTCTCTCTTCAAACCATTATAGAACATATTAGATCATCCAAAACATTCCTAAATAATCTCCAAAATTCCCAAATATCATAATATATTTCACTATTTTTTTCATCAAGTTATACATGGATGTTGTTGCGTTTGAACTAAACTGAGCATCCTAGATAAAATGCAACATTAATCAACGAGCATATTTGTTTTATTTATTTCTCCAAAAAATATAATTATTATCATTAAATGATTGTATAATAACATTAGTATTATAAATATACAGTTATGTTGTTATTTTAATGATTAGACCAACACCTACACACACATCTATCATATAGGAAATGAAACTACCATTCATGTACAATGAACTATTCCTCGTGAAAAAGAGATATCTTTTTCCTTTACAAACTATTTTGGTTAGGATTAATTATAGACACCATATTTTTATATGATATAGATGATATTAATTTATTATTAATATTTCTGTACTCTTTGTATAACACAATCATTTTTTCTATAATTGTTATGTAAAAATGATAACATTATTTGTTAACGTGTAGACAATAGCCTCCTCAAACAGATGTGATACATTCATAAATTACATCAAAAGAATTTAGGAGGTGTTTAATTATAAATTTTTTATGTATATAAAAACATTATTATATTATGTAATTCATTTCCATTCTATACGTATAATATTTAACATTCATTATTACCCTTTAATATGACAAAAAAGTGATAACATCATTCATGGACATGCATACTGCCCCTACCTCTTTGTGATGTGATGCTTTTACACCTCAATAATAAAATATATTAGAATATATGATTAAATATTGTGGTATATATGGCATAAATCGTTTTTGGACTAATAAATGATACTTCTATCCATATGAATTGTGGACTATTGGGAATGTTACTCAAGTGTATGTACAACAGACCATATCCAATATTTTAACGTTGGATAATTTTTCAAAAACATAATTAATGATTTGTTTAAAAATTTATTTAATATATAAATAGTATAAATATATAATTATTAATATTCAATTTATTTATATATAATGTACCCATTTACCCCAGTCTACCAAAAAGAATTCTATGTTGTCATATAATCCTAATACGATCAAAACACCCAATGTAAACTAAATTGTTTATGTAGTTGTATTCAACACTGATATAAGTGGGATTAATAAAATAATATACATGAAAAGGGTTCTAAATTAACTATTTTACTAACCAGATCTTATTATTCAATAATATAATGACAAATGTGGAAATTTAGACTCATAACATGGGACTCTTTCTTATCTTTTACATTAGCAAGAGGCATATCATTATCATAACTTTTTTTTATGTGTTGTTTCTAATGAAAAAAGTTATATAATATAGAAATAATTATTTGTTATTCATTGAATTAAAATGTTACCATTTTAATGATGATTAATTTTTAGGTTTTCAAATTAAAATGTTACAATGATGTAAGGTATTTCATCGATCACAACATGATCATGTAATTTCTATTATTTTTATCCTTTAATGGATTTGGATTTTTTTGGATAATGTTTTGATATTGGTAGGTAAATTTTTTTTTATTTTTTATGTTATTTGATTAGTACTGTGATTTGTCATTAGTTTACCAGGGATTTTTTATAAATATTTAGAATTTTAGGATTGAGAACTAATGGAGTTAGGTTAGTACACTATTATGGGAAACTATGCACCCTCTCCCATGAAACCATGCCAGAAAATTTTTACTTTTGTTATTGGTGATCACATGGTTTTCATAGGGATTGGAAAACCATGTGAGGTAACCATGTGTCAGGTTTCTCCTAGATAGTTAGGGATGCAGACTTTTTGTACTATTTTGAAGACCCTGTGAAAAAACCATGCAATGAATCCTGTTAATTAAATGTTTCAAATTAATATATTTCCCCTCCAAAATTTTGGCCATATTTTAGTTTTTCCTCACATTACATGACCTATGTGAAATGTCAAATCTCCCATGACTTACACTTATATCAGTCCTTTCCCATGGACGAATTTGAAATCTCTTAAGTGTAGATCTTAATGGTTTTTGGTTTATTTTTTATTCATTAATGTTTTCTCTCTGAATATATTATTTTTTTCATAGTAGGTTTTAATCTTTGATGAACCCTAAGGCATTATAGGTGATGTTTGGGTTATTTTAATCGATTTTTAGGGTTTGTGGAATGCCTATCGAGAGTGGTTATTCCTTTTTCAAAACATTTTATTGTGTTCACACATAATTGAGGTAGGTCCTTCTATCCATTTTATTTTCAGAGCATTACCATGATGCTTGATAATTCCTTAAATGAATTAAACATGTTACAATATTCATTACAGTGTGTTACTATAAATTTTATTGGTGTTTTAAGGTTGTAAAATTGGTGAGAAATGGTATTAAAAAAATTCTTTAGAAACTATGCCTATTTTAAAATGCAAGCCATGTGTTTGATGAAATTCTTATTATATTCTGAAAATAAAATTGGGAAACTTAGTGATATTTAGACTTGGTTATATCATGAATCATGGTTGGGAGTAGGAATTGGTAATGATGTTTTATTTTGATTCATTTCAGAGATTTTTATGTTTTTGTAAAAATTTGTGTAATATACTTATGGTTTTTACATTTTTAGTTCTGTTCTTATAATATTCTAAATTTTTTGGGTTTTCTCTTAAAGGATATGACGATTCTTAAAAATGAATTTCAGTAAAATTAATGGATACATAAAAAGCTAAATTTGATGTTGGATAATCTATGGGTGCATAAGTTTCACCCAGGGATGGGTATAGAAGTAGATATGACACTTAAGAGTGTACCCATATTCATCAAAATGTCTTTTTTACTTTTAATTGGTTAGTTGGATCATCATGTGAAATAAAATTTGACATAAAATATATTTTTTCAACCCATTTCATGTTTTAATATTTGTGACATGTCATTGTAACATAGTGGGGTGTGAAACTATGGTTAATTTGAAATATTCTAATATATATATATATATATTTATTTATTTATTATGAAGGCCTATTTTGGGAAAAAAATTATAGTGTATTTATTCGGTAGGTTTATGAATATGAGTTATGAATGTAATTGGTTTTTTTTGGAAATGATTCCCTTTTAGAACATTATTTATTGGGAGTTTTATTATAAAGCACACAAAATGTGAAATTATATATGGTTATATTATATTGTTTAGGAATTATATCTCAAAATAACTAGATATATAGGCCATTTGGAACTATTTTTGGGATTATTGTTTGTTATCGATATGGTTTTTGAAATGTATTCAGATTGGAATTTTTAAATAATAGGTTGGAATATATTGTTGTCTTTGACATTTTTTTGACAGCATATAACATCGTGATTGAATCGTTTTTATTTTATTTAAATTGGTTTTGGAACTCATATTATGTATATTTATAATGGGAAAGATAGCAGGTTGTTGAAGATATGACGAAAACACAGGTAGTGTGAGGCCCAGTTATTATTTATAAAATACTGGGAATGTTATTTTTGAAACTCCAATGATGTGATGGGATGATTATATATTTTTTCCCTGTTATGATATAGAAACTTATATGGTTTATTTTTTGAATGATTTATCAAGTATGTGGTGTTGTTGATTAGGAATGGAATGTACGGTGGTGTTGGGATCAGTTAAGCCAAATGCATGATTTCCTTCATCATTCATGTGTACTATAATCATGGGATTTCTAGGTGTTGCCTAGAGGTTTGAGTAATGGTGGCTTTTTGATCCTGATGTAGATAGGATTGTACCCCATGAATTTGGTGAGATTCAAGGTGGGATGTTCCACTACATTGGATAGTATAGTGAAGGCATTTAGTTTTTCATGTGGAGGAGCAATATATAGCAGTAGGTGAGTATGAACTGAATACATCAAGGGATTACCTCTAGATATTTTATGTAAATGATCATGACATACTCTATGTATGTTTTTTATGTATGTTATATATTATTGGGGTTGTTTGGTCTTATTTATCTATTTATTTTACACACTACATAGACCCTTTTTTATTTCAATTTATGGATTGTATATATACTATGGTTTTGAACCGAGTTGTGATAAATTATATTGTTTTTTTATATTGGATAATAATTGTGTATTGAATAAAAATGGATTTGTTGTAATTCAATGTCTGGTTTCATTAAATTATTAAATATATTTTCATAATTATTTTAAAATAGTGATTTGGACTATTTTTGGATATAAAATTCATAGAATATGTGGCAGTTACCTAATTATATGTTTATTCTCAAACCTAACTTATCTTGATTAGTGTCTGTAGACCTACGCTATTTTATTAGTTCAAGTCCCTAGATTATTCTTCATTTGATAAGTTTGGTATTGTGGTTTATTGAAACCAAGAGGACACCTGGATATCGTGTTTCATGGTTCAGACATAGTGGTCTTAAACATGTTTTTGTACAAATATTTTTTCTAGATAATTTTTTATATATTTATATTTAGTTATTATTGGTTTATTTATACATGATCTGTTTGGTTAATTTTATCTTGTAATTCGTTATCCTAAATCATTTAAACATCATTATTTTATTTAAAATAGTAGTTTCTAGACCATGGGTATTTTTAAGGCCCTATGATCCATTTATTGGACCGACTAGGGTGTCAGGTTGGTTGGAATCTCAAATTAGTTTGTGAAACATTTTATTAGAGTAGGCCCTTAATGTATGTTGTGTCTGGTTGATTGTATATTATGACTATTGGGACTCATGTGGTTGGTAGGGGATGGATATCATGAACCTTATCTCATTCTGATCATATAGTTTCTAGGTTTACTGTGAGACATTATTATTGTGTATGTTTTTCGAGTATAGATAAGGAATTAAAATTGAGGTGAGATGGTGTAATTTCGGGATCAATCATTGAGTAGTTACCCCTGTAGAGTTAAAGTGCATTGTTTAAGGTCCTCTTAGGTGTTCATTATTATTTTTTGCATGTCATACTAACCATGTCACTTGTTTATGAATGAACAATAGTTCCCCATTCTGAGACTGTTTATCTAAGTTGCCATTTTGTATTATTTTTCTTGGTGGGAGTTGTTTTGGAAATTGAAAATGGTTTCTAGGAAAAAGGATTTCAAAAAAAATTGTTTTTGAATGTCTGGTTTTGTTTTGAATATGTTTGATTATAATTAGAATAGATTTTATATAGAGTATCATTTTTTACCCATTTATATTTACAAGAATGAGTTACTTTTTTACCATGGTTTCTAGCAAATTGAATAGGTTTTCATTATATATCTTTTTTTATAAACTTATATCATTATATTGTTTTTTTATTTTGGAAAATAAATGTGGGTTGAGTAAAAATGGATTTAATATAATTCATTTTCAGGTTTAATTAAATTATTAAAAATATTTTCATAGTTATTTTAAAATAGAGTTTTTGGACTATTTTTGGATATAAAATTCATGGAATCTGTGGCTGTTAACTAATTATATTTCTATGCTCATACCTACCTTAACTTGATTAGTGTCTGTAGACCAATGCTATTTTGTTAGTTCAGGTCCCTGGATTCACCTCCATTTTGATATGATTGGTCTTTCGGTTTATGGAAACCGAATGGACACATGGATATCATGTTTCATGGTTCAGACTTAGTAGTCTTAAACATTTTTTGTACAGCTGTTTTTTCTAGATAATTTGTTTATATATTTATATTCATTTATTATTGGTTAATTAATATAAGATCTATTTGGTTAATTTTTTCTTGTAAATCTTTTTCCTAAATCATTTACACTTCATTATTTGATTTAAAATAGTATTTTCTAGACCATGGGTATTGTTAAGGACCTTTGATCGATGTATTGGACCATCTAGGGTGTCATGTTGGTGGAATCTCAAATTAGATTGTGAAACATTTTATAAGAGTAAGCCCTTAATGTATGGTGTGTCTAGTTGATTTTATATTATTACTATTGGCAATAATGTATTATGAAGGGGCTGGATATCATAAACCTTTTCTCATTCTGATCATATAGTTTCTAGGTGTAGTGTGAGACATTATTATTGTGTATAGTTTTCATATATAGATAAGGAATGAAAATTGAGGCGAGATGGTGTCATTTTGGGATCAATCCTTGAGAAGTAACCCATGTAGAGTTAAATTATATTGTTTAAAGTCCTCTTAGGTGTTCATTATTTTTTTTGACATGTCCCACTAACCATGTCACTTCTTTATGAATGAACAATAGTTCCCCATTGCGAGAATTTTTTACTGAGTTGCTATTTTGTTATATTTTTCATAGTGGAAGTAGTTTTGGAAATAGAAAATGGTTTCTAGGTAAAAAGGTTTTAAATTTTTTTTTTGAATGTCTGGTTTTGTTTTGAATATTTTTTTTTTATAATTAGACTGGATTTTATAGATAGTATCATGTTTTAAGAATTATCCTAAGAATAAGGAGGTTTTGGAAATTGAAATGACATTGTGGTTTTGAAAAGGGGTTTTGTTGTTTTTTGTGAGATTATGTGTTGTTCTAGGTTTGTTTGGAGGATAAAACATTAGATCCATGGAATATTATTCTTCTTTAATCAATAAAAGTATTAGTTACATAGGTGGTGTTGATGACCACTTTTTCCCAATGTTTTGGGCTTGAGGATGTAATGAAGAGGAAGGTAGAAGAGATCGTTTGTATTTTGAAAGGCCAATGGACTGTGAATTCCGATTTTAACCACTTCAAGGAGCTATTTTACTTTTTTCCAGTGGTATCATCAAAGGATCATAAAAATATAATCTAATTATTTATAGTCTTCATCTAGAGATCAAGGAGTGTTCCCTTTCCTACAAGGATATTTGTTTCAAGATGATTGTGGATGAATCGTTTCTAGAAAAGTTGCATTCATTGTCACTTGGTGAATTGGTATCTCTCAGTTCTAACGAAAAATCCCTATATTGAGAAAGAATATTCATGAGGGATCAATTCATGATATTTATCTGTGAATTTTCCATGATTTCATATTCATGTATTTGAATCTATTGGTCAAGGTTTGGGATGACGTCATGGTATGAATATTTACATTTTAAAAGTTCTCTAGTAGGTACAATTTTTTCAATAGTTTCACCTTGAGTATTTAGTGAAGAGTAGGGATTTCGTGCTTAATGTCAGGTGGAGAATTGTTGGCATATGGTTTGGGGAATCTATCTTCTATCTCCCAAGAAACCATTTAGTAAATATTTATATATCATAGTGGTGACGGTGCATTTTCAACATGGCATAGAAAACATTATGAGACAATTATACAATATATTTATATTAGATAGTTAGGGACACATGGTCACTAATCATTTTGGAAAATTTTTCTGGAAAAATATATGATGAATCATGGTCATTAATATTTGGAAAATAGATTTCTTCTCTTTTAATTTATTGACAAAATTCAGAGATTTTATCCCCTTTTTTGACCCAATAACACCATGGGAGATCCCAATCTTCCCTCATTAAACCTTCCATTTCCCTTGTTTTTATTTTTATGGTTAGAAGGTGATTTTTTCATTGTTTTTGTTTAATTTAATCCTATATTATTTTTTCTTCATTGATTTCATGGTTTCCATTGGCAGGGTTTTATATTGGCTGAAACATCTGGGGTATAAATGAAGGGTGGGTTGTTGTATTGGGATTTTAGGGTGTGCATGTCGTCTCTAGAACATGGTTATCCATTCTCCAAATGTTTTGTTGCATTAACACTACTTTTAGGTAGGTGTTTCCATCCATTCCATTTCTTTATAATTCTATTTATGACTTAGTTTTCCTTATTTCATTACACCTTTTACAATATTTTTTTTGGAGTGTGTTAATATAAATTTTTTGGTGTTTCATGAGGTAATATTGGTACAAAATGGTTTCAAAAAGGGTTTCATTAACTATGGCCCTATTTAAATTTAATAAAGGTGTTTGATGAAATTATTATTGTTTTCTAATAATGAAATTGAGAAATATTTGTTATTTTTAAAATTTTTTATATCATGGTACCTTGGATGGAATTAGGAATTAGACATGTTGTGTGCTTTTGATTCTTCATATGGATTTATTAGTTGTGGTAAAATGTTTTGAAAAATTATTTTGGATTTAAAATGATTACCCGTGTTCTTGTAATTGTGTGAAATTATTAGGTTTCGTGGTAAATCAACTGATATTTCTTAAAAATGGATTTTTTATAAATTACTGGATATATAAAAAGTGTAATTTGATGATGGAACATCCATGGGTCCACGTTGTGTACTTATGGATGGGAATTTAAATTATGATTTATCATAAGAATGGTCCCCTTATTCCTCAAAATGATTCCATGAAATATAATTCTTCGGTTAGTTCTTCAAGTGACTTAAAATGTGACATGAAATCTGGTCATGTAAACATGGAATGTTTGGCTTTTGGGTACATTCCTTATTAACTATGTTGTGATTGAAAATATATCTGATTTATAGTTGTATTTATAAATATTATGATATTTCATTTTAAAGCGACTTGAATGTTATATTCTTCAATATGGTTTAGAAAAAAGAATTAGGAATTTAATTGGTTTTAGAATTGTGAGGCCCATCGGGAACATGAGTTGTTATAGAGTTTTGTTTTAAAACTATCACGACTTCAAAATCATGTTATGTACTTTATAGAACATATGAAATCAATCTCTAAATTATGTGATACAATGACTATTTGGATCTCTTTTTTGAATATTTTTTCATCTCGATATGGTTTTGGAAATGAATTTTAACCAAAATTTTAAAATCCTTGTTGGAGATTTATTTAGCCTTGTAAATGATTGTTTTCATGTGATGTGATGTTAATGGATAATTGGAACCTGTGATGCTATAGAAATTGGGTTCGGATATCATTTTGTGTATGAGCTTGATGGGAAAGTTGGCATGTTTTCAAAATGCGTTTAAAACTGTCGTAGTGTGATCCTCAATTGTTAATTAAAAATTGTTGGGAAAGTGGTTTTTGAATATAAAATTATGTGATGGTCTAGTCAGAACTTTTCTAAGGTTCATTGAGATATGGGAACATCTATGTTGGACTTCCAGAGGAGTGGGTGCTCGCATAGGTGGTGTTGGTGTTTGCGGTAGGCATGCATACTGGTGGGTTGATCTAATGTGGCAAGAATATGAGGAATTTTTTTTCAATATGTACTATTATAATTGGATTTATTGTCATTGTCATAATGTTTGAGTGATGATTTCATTTCAACCTCATGAATTATGGTTTGGAACCCCCAGAATTTGTATTGAGGCCATGTGGGATGCATCACTGGATTGGATAGTTTAGAGTGTCTATTTAGTTGTTGACTATTGAATTGTGCCATATTTTAGCATGTGAGACTGATATGAGTATATCCATATATTATTTCTATAGATGATTATAAAATTCTCATGATATATTAACATTATGTTATAGTTGTTTTTACTATACATTAGATATTTGAATTTTCTAGTTTGTATTTATTTTCAATTTCCATTTATTTCTACATAGCCACGTTTTAGTTATGTTATATGAATTCCACATGGTTATTGGTTTTGGACGCAGTTATTTGAAAGGAAACAATATTTTTTAAGGGAAGTTGTTTGTGACTTTTTAGGACGAAATAACTTTAAAATTAAGTTTGGTTTATTAAAATGATAACAAGCCTATTTATCATATGTATTTAAAACTATTATATTTGGACTATTTTTGGAGAGTAAATTAATGGACTCTATAGTGATTACTTACTGAAATGATTAAGATCACACCCACCATATTCCACTAATAATATTTAGACCTGAACTATTTTGAAATGTTTAGATCCCTATATTCATTTTCTTTCATGCAGGTTTCACTTCATGCTAGTAGTGATAATGAGTTCTTATACAGATTGAGTTTCATGGTTCATTCTTAATTTCATTATATTTTTATTAGATATTTTATTCAGATTAGTTATGTATCCATTGATTTTATGTTATTATTCATTAGTTTTTTTTTGAGTTCTATGTTTTTTTACTTGAACCTAGTTTTCCTTGTGACAAATTATTCCCATTGTATAATTTTATGCCTTACACTAGTTTCCAACCCATGTGGAGTGTGAATTCCATTTACGATATGTATTACACCAGGTCATTTGTAAGAATTGATGGCATCCTGGTTTTGTTCGCGCCATCATCTCAATTTTATTAAATTCATACATATAGTATTATTATGAAACTATTTTATTTTATATATTGTATATACATCCATATTACCTATTATATAATGATTTTTATTTCATTCATGTTATTAAATTATTTTATTGATGTTAATCATTAATGGGGATCCTGATTCAAATGTTACATTTCTGGTATGAAACTATTTCCACCCTATTTTGTATGTGATGAATACACTATTTTCACCACTTACATCATCTATGTGGTGTATTTATAAATATTTGGATGTATTATATCTGGAATTATCCTATATACACGGTTTTTAACTTCTTCATTTGATTATTATTTCTTTTAGGGGTTTTTATTCATATGATAGTACAGTTGTAAAAGATTTCACCTCATCTTACATTCCATTAAGAAATAATAATTATTATTCACATAATTTCATTTATATAGTGTATCTAATACTATAGATATTTTAATATCATTATTATCAATTAATTTATCATATTAAATGTTTCATTAGATTTTATTCATTCATGGGTCTCAAGATTCCATAGATATTAAATTAAAAGTGATTTTTCCTAAATATTATGTCATTGAGGAATATTCTATTTTCATACACCTAGTTTCATTTATATTTTTTATATAATTCCAATGAATGCATTTTATGACTATTGTCAATTATTTTTTCTATTTTTACATGTATTTATTATTATCTCTCATTCATGGGGTTTAATAATTCATAGTTACCAAAGCTGTTTTGGATTCTCCAATAAATATCTTTCATTTTGACATTTGTTTGGATATACATCATTCTTATTTTTAGTAGGTGTATTTAATTATAAATTAACATGTTATTTCATGAATATCATTTTTTTAATGTTATTCTATGTTTAATTTTTATTTATTACATTAATGGTGTAAATGATTCAATTGATTGTATGTGGTGTGGGATGCTTCGAGAAGATTAATGATTAATTTCTTCATAATCAATTTAATGATATTTTAAGGTTATTTACATTAAACCACATGGAAATCACTATTTATACATAACCTCTAATGGGTATATTTTTACTCATACCAATCTCATTCATTATTTAAATAAATTATGCATGTTTTAATGAGATTGTTAAGAAACATATTTAACTTTTCATGGATTGACTTTGTATTAGATAGATTTTTATCAAACCTATCTCTCTTCCACAATTTGATTATACCATTAATATATTACGATGGAACCCATTTCATATCCATGAAATAATTATTTTTAAATAGATTTTTATAGATTATTTTATATATTGGATTATCATGCAATAATTACCCAATATTAATGTATATAGACATCTAATAATTTTTTAAGGCTTAATACATTATAAAAATTGTATCCCAAAGACAATATTAGTTAATTTCATTTGAAACATGAATTAAAAAACCTTGGTACATGGGTGAGATACATTATTTCCCACAGGGTTCTCTAAGGCTATAACCCTATAAAGAGATATCAAATTTAAAATATATCATCATAATAACGTAAATGAAATATAAAATGGGATGATCTTATATGCACAGTCTGGGTAAACAAGGCTTATATGTTCGAATAAACATGTATATAAGGGTGTGATAATGTTATTTTAATAGTAGAAGATCATACCTTTTGTAGCTTGGATGATAAACATGAATCATGGAATAATTATTAGTAGTTTAAAAGTACTTATTCATAAAGGGATTACGAAAAGTAGACATGAAATCATATAATTAAATTTTGAAATAAAATGGTGGCATACACATTACCTAGAAAATTTTACAACATGTATACCTATAAAGACATTCATAACTTTTTAGGGTTCGTATTAAATCCATGTACCACCATTAGGCATGGGATAACAAAAAGATCACCCATTTATTTTCAGGGTTGGATTACATCTTGTATAACCACTTACTTTTAGGCTTGGGCTATAACTGATTCTCCTACTTATATCTAGGATTTGGTTAAAACCCAAATATATTCTAGTTTTTTTGTTTTATTCTACAACCCATGTACCTCTTTTTGGGCTCTAACTACAAATCATCTACACTTTGACCTCATATATAATTTATTTTTATCTAATGAATTTGATATAGATATTCTTCCCACTCAAATAAAAAAGAAATCATACATAAATGTTTGACAATGTCATAAGAACATATCATAACACATGAAGATAAATGAGTATAATGAAAATTTCAGTATATCATTAACTATAGAAAAGTTATTGGTCTCATAATAATATAATCAATGAATAATTAATGAAAAAACATTGTTTTTGAAAATAATATCACTCTTGGAAGAGAAAAGTTTTCATAAAAAGTATTCCATAAACACATAAACCATTCAAGAATGAAAATGAATGTTATTCTTTGATTACAAACCCAATAAATCATAAACTATAACAAATAATTTCATTGTATATAGATAAGGATTTTGAGAGATTACATAGAAAAATTTTTATGTTAAATTGCCATTAATTGAATATAAATTTCATAAGAACATTTACAAAATTCATTTATTATAATGAAATATTAATTATTTAATTTAAAAAATATCTTGAGTAAAATAATATTTATTCCATGAATAAACATCTTTAAAATATAAAATAGAAATAAAATCCATATTCATTGAAAATAAATTGATAATTAACAATGATGTCATGATATAATTTTAAAACATTTTCCATTGGAAACATAAAAAACAATATTGAAATATTTAGGAAATCATTTCCTTAAAAACACATTTTATATTTATAAATAATGCTTGAAGACATTTTTAAAATAATTTTCCTTGAATAATTTAAAAAGAACATTGAAAATGTTTTGAAAACTATTTCATTAATAAAAAATTAAAATCATATATATAATTATTGAAAACCTGTAACAATATTTTTCATTGAAATTAAATTTTAAATATATAAAAAAAATAAAAACCATTTTCAAAAATCATTATTTTAATTGAATTATTCTTTCGGACTAAAAGAAAACGTAAATTCAGATTTTCATAAAAGAGTTTGTTATTATATTTATGTACCAATGAGTGGAAAATGTGACTAGAACGTGTATGTAATAATAATATACAATGGGTTACAAATTCAATTATACTTCTTGAGATAATAATTATAAAATTTCTTAATTAAATTATTATCATAAACACTATTGTTAAAAATGAGATTGAATTTATAAACCATTAGCCATTTAGTATCATTAAAATATAAAAAAAATGAACTAATAAAATAAATGGTAGATTAATATATCATTAAATTAATTATATTAATTATATAATTATGTAAAATATAGTATATAAACCTCAAATAAAAATATAGGTTCTTAACTTTGTATGTGCCTCAATGATAGAAAATTGAGACAAATGTATATTACCGAATTGGTAACTACTGAAAAATAACACACATAAAAAAATATCAGAACATGGGTATGTGAATTACCTTAAAATTAATTATGAGAATAATAAGATAAAAAATTGGTATTATACACACCCCATAAAATAAATAAAGGCTGAATAATAAATTTATCTCACATAAATAATATGTGAAATAATATTCCATTACCTTAACTCTTGAATTTTTTGTACATGTTCAATCCTCCTTTATAATATATATGTATATATATATTATAAATCATAAATTGAACCAAGTTATTTTATCTAATAACATATATTTCTTTATACCTCCCTCAAATTGAGAATTCTATTTAATTGTTATGTTTCTGGTAATATGATATATATTTTATGCATGTGTCCCAATATGTTAATTATTTTGCCTTCACACATGAATTATTATTTATAGAATGTAAAACATTATATAAATATCAATAATATTAATAAGTTATTTAATTTTAATAATATTTATATGATATATAATTACAATGGGATACAATGTTCATGGAGATTGTAGGTCATACATACGCATGAATGATTCTCCCATTGTATAGACATTTTCAAATAATTAATGTTAATAAAATATATATATATATATATATATATATATTAGAAATAAAGTGTTATTATTATTTAATATATATAATATAATTTCAAAAAACTTATCCCTAAAAAATTCCATGTATAGTGTGAACAAATCACATGTAAAGACATATAATTTCTGTGTATTTTTTTAAATTATAAGAGGATTTTATGAGTCTATGAAAAATGAAGGCGTGTGATTCCAAGGCCCGGGGAGCCCAGAATGAATTTTTGAACTTATTTTAAGTAGGTTTAGTAAACGTGTGAGCATGTTTTTTTAAAATTAGAACTGGTGGTCGAAATTGAAATCTGAGGGTATTGTTGAACTCACAGTGCATCTATTCGCTTAAGGAGACATTCAACTCGACTGCAGTAGGATGAGGGTGGAAGTTTGTTTCTCACTTTTTCGTTGGTGAAGAAAAATAAAACTATTTAACATTTTTATATTTTCGTTTGAAACCCCTCTATATCAGTTTTGGAGGTGGGGACCCACCAAGCTAGAAAAACCCCCAATTCAACTCCATGGTGGGGGGGACCACCCGAACCCCTCTTAACGGGGGGGGGGGGACCTCTAAACTCCCCATTAATTAATTCTTCCATTTATTTGAGGAAATGAATTATTCCAAAAAAAATAATTGTTAAACATAATTTAATTTATATTGGTGCACCTCATTCCTTTGGGATGATTGGTTGGAAAATTAGTGGGGGAGAACTTGTAGAGGAACATTCTCTCCAATGAAGAATGTGTCATCTTCTCCGACGAATAATGTGCCACCTCCAACATGGGACGTCTTCAACAACGACTAGCTGAAGTCCACCCTTCACTCTTCACCAATGTCAATAAACATCTAGGTAGATATTTTTTTGTTTTTCGTGGTTTGATTTGAATTAATCCACTTCATCTACCGACTACAAATGTAATGCGGAGGGTGCAGGACAAACGATCACGAACGACCGCTCTACTATTCTCCATGGATATTGTATTCATCACGGTGGAAAAAGGTGGAGACTGAATCCCAAGCAAGCCGCACAGAACCTAGGTGGCACACGCCCGCACTGCCCGGAGATGAAGAGGGCGCACATAGGCTGGAGGGTGGATGGCTATTGCCGTCTGCGGCAGTGGATAGATGGAGGCCAGTGCTTCGGCCGGCTATGGATGGAAAGGAGGCACGATAATGCGCCGTCGTCCAAACAAGTGGAATCTGCCTGCCTAGTCATGGTGGATGGTGGAAGGAGGTCAGTGTTCGACCAAACATGGAGGGGCGGTGTACGACACACCACCAGGATGGACAAGACGCCGAGTGTTTTGTCCATCTGAGCTATACCAAGTGGGAACCGTGGTGGGTCTCTCATGATAGGTAGAAAATGAATCGCTTCAGTCATTCCGTGATTGAAGGCGGGGGGCACATGACTCCCCCCTACATGCGGGCAGGCCGGGCCGGCCAATGTGGGCTGGGATGCCTAGCACAGGTCGTTCCAGACCAAGTCCCAGCCAACAGGGCAGAAACAGGGTCGGACTGTGTCGACCCGAACCGGGATGGGTGAACCCAGGCTATGTAGGTCCGGACCTGGGCCCAACTGGACCCAGAAAGACCTTATTGGCCATAATATTTTCACCAGGTGTCTTCTTGAAAAATAGTCTACAGTGCTGAAAACCTTGGCACGAGATTGTACTTTTGGTATAACCCACATTAGATTTCGATATAGTCAGGGTATGGTTGGGGTGGATCGATCATGAATCCAACTGTGCCCTCATGACTAAAAGGCTAATAACGTACAGACTGAGAGTCTGATTGACTCACCATTTATTGTGTTGAGACCCCTTTTACATGGTCATCCTTTGAGATACTACATCGTGTGACTTCGTGTAAGTTAGATTATCGACTTGTGGCATGAGGAGTGGATCCTCACGGAATAAAGCGAGCTTAGTGCGGCAACCCTGGGGCTGGATATAACTTGTGAAAGGGATCCTTCGTTGGACTGTGATCAGGGATCTGACATGGATCTGCTGTACTAGGATCCTTTGAGGGTTTGATGATGTTCTAGGATATTGTGTGGTTCTGCTATACTTGGATCATTTGTTGGTCTGATGATGTACCCGGATCTGGTGTGGGTCTAGTTTTCTAGGATCGTCTATGGGTCTGAAGATGTTCTAGGATCATGTTTGGGTCTACTGTGCTAGGATTCTTTGTGGGTCTGAGGATATACTAGGATAATGTCTAGGTCTGATGATTTGGGATCCCATGTGGGTTTTCCTCTTAATAGAGTACTATGATTTAGTAGTTACATCTAATCATCTATACTACAGTACCTAATTTATACATTAAGTGATCATAGTCTATACCTTTGTGGTATTATTCTGTCTAGCGTACCTATGTGGTACTAAACTTCATCGTGTTACTCATATGGTATTCTTCTATGTGGTGTAACAGTGTAGTATTTACATTCGTGTTAATCATAAATTTTTGGAATATTTGTACATTGGCTAAGATTTTGGGCCATGTGTTTCCTCTCAGATGATAGGGGTAATATTTGATAACATGGGTATATTTATATGCATATAACTAAGTAGAGTTTTCACTAGTTAAATACATAGTGGTATATCCATTGTGGATTTTGTGAGACCATGAGTGTCTCAGGGTCCCTACTAAATATTTTTATTCTCACACTTGCAAGGGATTTCTCTGCACCTTGTTTTGATTGCTTCAGATGACAGATTGCGTGAATTGAGGGTAAGGGTACCAGGACTGGATGGTGCCCAGAGGTGGAATATAAGACTTCTCAGCACATAGAGGAGACAAGAATATGTGGAGTGGTGAGGAGGCAATCTGTACCTACCCTTCATAAAGGAACCTCAGAGGATGACCCAGTAGTTGTCTTTATCTTTCATCAGTTATATTATATTTCTAGTTGTATATGTACCATTACTGTTGGGCTTGTATTCCAACCCCTATTTCCTTCAGCACTCTTTTTTTATATACAGTTTACCTATGTTTGTATATTGTTGTGTTCTTGGTTGAGTGTGTTTACATGATATAATGGAATAACCTTCCTGGTTTTAGGGGATACACCTTTCAGTGATAGTCTCCATCATCTGGCCTACGGAAGGCGGGATTGGGGTAGTCACTGCATGGGCCTTAGGGGACGGGTCATGAAAATTTTGTATTATAGTTGTTAGTTCTATCGTAGAACATTAGTCTATGATCTTTAAAAGGTAATAGTGTTAAGTGTAGTGAGTGTTGTTATTATCATATGAAATCTAGTGTTGGTGTAACGGCTGACGTACCCAAACACCAGGACCCTGACTTCTGGTTTCTAACTCAGTGCACAAAAACACTTATTGTGTGTGTCTTTCATAAATTTTTGTTTGTGAACTCTTTGAGTCAGCTCACTAGGTATATCTTATTGACCATGCCACAACTATTTCTTTTGAGTATACCTCCACGCAGATAGCCAGCTAGGGTTCCATGTATAGTACGCAATGATGGGCCACTGAGAGAAAAGGCATCGGTGAATGGAAATCTCTCAATAGAGGCACCACCAGAGGCACCAGTTGTACCATTACCCGTTGGACCACTGATGCCACCAGCCCCAATAGCATAGGGTTCACACTATTTGAGTACGTTGAATGAGTTCTAGCACCAGAGGCCACCTTGTATTAGGGGTGAGATGGACCCAAAGGTAGCTAAGGAATGACTGGAGGCCTTGGTTAGAGTCTTTTGATTGGTAAGGATGCCAGCTAATCTCATGGGGATCCTTACCACCAGTCTTCTACATGAAAAAATAGCTAGATGGTGGATCTTGATTCTCTAGGTTCACGTTGATGTGACACTTCACTCGACAGTCTTTGAGATCCTGTTTCGGTCAGATTTCATTTCCATGATCCTTCACAGAGTGCAAATTCAGTAGTTTCTTCATCTTTAGTATAGAACCATGACTGTGGATTAGTTCTTAGTGAGGATTACCGGACTCTCATGATACTCCCCTGATATGGTACGGGACCCATTATTTAGGCCCCATAACAAAGAGTAGGGGCTCAGGTGGGAGATCAGGGCTTCGATGATTTCTCTCAGCTTCCCAATACTGAAAGGGGTGTTTGAGCAAGCCCTTTTAGTGGAGAGTTTTCTTGCTGAGCAGTAACCAGTAGTGAGATCTTCCACTTCGTATCACGTAGTGGAGTCTTCTGCAGCTAGTAGATGACAGATGTCACATAAGAAAAAGGGGACCAGACCTACAAGTGGACGACCGTAGTATTTACAGTTAGTTGTGTGGGGTACTAGAGATAGAACCAATTATACGAGGAGCAGGCGGATGTGGCAGAGGAGCAGGTCATGTAGCTAGTAGTGGGAAATCATTTTAAAGTCTGCACTGATCCCAAGTTTCTCAGGTTTATCTTCACTCCGAATAACATAAACCTGAGACAGTGGCATTGTCATGAGTTCCTCCTGGACTGTAACTTCGAGATAGTCTATACTCTTGGGAAGGGGAAAATTGTGGAAGATGAAATTTGTAGGATATCTGGTATACATCAGCTAGGTGATGTGATGGAGTAGTTGACCACATTATGGATATCCATTGTGGAATGAGATGGAGTAGCTTTTCTTTAGTCACTTAAAGTCACTCCCCCACTTCTTCAGCGAGTCAAGGAGGTGGAACCTGGGGACACTGACTACAAGGATTGGCATGCATAGATATCCACAGAACAAGAATCTAATGGATTTTATGAAGGTGGGGAGCACGTCATTCTTTTTAGAGGACGTACCATGTTACCAGTGTAGCCTCGACGGGATGTGTTGACTGAGATCCACACATCCCCTCTTGCGGCACATCTGGAGTGGTGAAGATGTACCGGGATCTCTAACTACAGTACTTGTGTCCATGAATGAAGAAAGTAGTAGCATAGTTTGACTCTCGGTGCCTCATTTGTCAGTAGGTGAAGGTACAACATCAGGTACCATCAATTTTAGTTCAGGCTTTAATGGTTCCATAGTGTGAATGGTATGGAATATCTATTGACTTCATGAAATGACTTCCACATACATTCAGGGGGCATGATTCTATCTAAGTGATCATTGACTGACTCACCATCTCGGCCCACTTCCTACCATTCAGAGAGCAGGGATTAGTATAGAGAATATGAAGCCTCTATGTGCATGAGATTATCCGGCTACATGGAGTACCCTTGATGATTTTCTTCAATCGTGATTCATGTTTTACTTCCCAAATATGGAATGGTTGAAGGAGTGTTACAAGATTCATCTTCATTTGAGCACCGCATTCCATCCTTAGATAGATGTCCAGACTGAGCAGACCATTCATATCCTTGAGTAAATGTTTCTTTCTTGCGTTCTCTACTATGGTCAAAACTGGGAGGATCACTTTCCATTGGTTGAGTTTTCATAAAATAAAATCTATCACTCCACCATTGGGATTGAAAAATTAAAAGCATTGTATGGCCGACCTTGTAGATCAACATTGTGCTGGAGAGACCCAGGGGAGTCAGCACATGTGGGACCCGATATGGTATGGGGTACCCCAGAGAAGGTGCAGATCATCAAGGAGTGGATGAAGACTGCATAGAGCAGGATGAAATCTTATGCTGATAGGAGACAAAGACCTATGGATTTTGAGGATAGCGACCACGCCTTAATACTTCGATCTGTTTCCTTAGTTGCACCATGTGCATGACATTTTCCATATATCCAAGCTGAGGAGATATGTTCACAATCGATCACACGTCATCGACCATGGATAGTTGGACATTGTTGATAGGGAAATTTTTATGAAGGTTCCAGTGAAGATTAAGGATCGACAGGAGCGGGTACTTCGTTGGCGGTTAATAAATTTGGTGTTTATACGATGGAAGCACGAAAACCTCCAGGATATAAAATGGGAGCGGGAAGCTCAGATTCATGCTCAGTACCCTCACGTTTTCCCTAATTTTGGTGATGTGTCTTTTGGGGACGCAAATCCATGAGGTGGGGAGAATGTAAATACCAAGAACCTCTATGTATTTTTTTAATTATATGGAAATTTTATGAGTCTGCTAAATTTTACGGTGTATGATTCTGAGGCCCGGAGATCCCAAAATGAATTTCTAAAATATTTTTATACTCGTCCAGTAAACTTTCGAGCAGGATTTTGTAACTTTTGAATCGGTTCTCAGAATTGAAATCTGGGGGAAATATTTAAATTGTAGCGCCAATATTTTCTTAATGAGACCTTTTCCTTGGCAGTAGTAGGTCTAGGGTGGGAGTTATTTTTTCACACATTGGTGGGGGAAGGAAAATATAATTATTCAAAAAAATTATTTTTATTTAAAAACCCCTATATATGAGTAATGGATGTGGGGACACCCTGAAATAAAAAACCCCCAAATTCAAATCCATGGTTGTGGGGACCACCAGAACCCCTTTTATGGGGGAGGGGGGAACTTCCCATCTCCCCATTAATTTCTTCTTCCATTTACTTTAGCTAATTAAATGTGATTACAAATTAAATTGTTAAACATAATTTAATTTATATTGGCACCTCATTCCTTTGATAGGATTGGTTGGAAAATAATAAGGGGAGATCATGTGAAGGAACATTCTTTCTAATGAAGAAAACCTCCCAAAAAAGATCTTATTTAATGAAAAATGTGCCATCTTCTCCAACGATGAATTCACCACCACCAACATGGGTTATCTTCAACAACGACGAATTGACCTTTGTACTTCCCTACTCACCGACATTAAAAAACATTGACATAGGGTTTTTTTCATGGTTTGCGTTGAATTAATCATCTTGATCTACATGCTGTCGATCAAATGTGGAGGGTGTAGTCCAAACAAACACGGCCTGATCCCTCCGCTATTCTTAATGGTTGTTGTATTTTTCACAGCTGAGAAAGGTGGTGACTGCCTCCTAGGCTAGCCGAATTTAACCGAGGCAGCGTATGCCTGTGCCACTAGTAGAGGAAGAGGGCATGCAGAGGCCAGACTGTGGATGGTTATTGTTGTCTGCAGTAGTGGATAGAGGATGGACGATGCTTCAGCCAGTCATGGAAGCACGACTAGCACGACCGTGCACCGCCATTTGAACAAGTGGTTGCAGCCTACCCGACCCCGGTGGATAGGGGAAGGAGGCCTACTTTCGGCTGTACACAGAGGGGCGGTACACAACATGCCTCCAGAAAGAGCAAGGGACCGCCCATTTCGGCAATTCGAGCTGTACTGAGCGGGACCAGTGGTGGGTCCCGCATGCTGGCTTGCAACCGAACTGCTAAAGTCATTCGATAATTGATGGTGGGGGCATGTGACTACCCCCCACATGCATCCCTATCAGGCCGCCCAGCGTAGGCTAGGCCGGACCATGGCCCAGTGGGTCGGGCCGACCCGTGATGTGCTTGGGCACCCATATCGGGTCGGGTTGACCCAGGTTGGGTCATCCCAGACTCGTGTCCAACATGACCCAGAAACACCTTATTGGCCATAACATTGGTACCATGTATTCGTTTGATGAACCGTTTGAACCTCCATAATCCTTGGAGTGAGACAAAACTTTTAATAAACTCTACATGATATTTGGATAAATTTTGTGTACATTCGGGTTGGATAGAGAACAAATCCAACCGGGCCCTCAGGAATAAAAGGCTAATAACTTATTGATCAGGCGTCCGATTGACGCACAGTCTATTATGTTGACACTCTTTTTCTTATGTGATCCTTTGGAATACTTATTTATGGGACATAGTGGATGTTGGAGTATCGACATGTATCTTGAGGAGAGGATCCTCTCAGAATCATGCGATCTTAGTGCAGAAACCATGTAGCTTGCTCTAACATGAGAAAGGGATCCTTTGTTGGTTTGTGCTCGAGGTTCCCACATGGATCCTCTCTAGGAATTCATGTGGGACTACTATAGAATCTTATGTGGGTCTACATGACCAGGATCCTATGTGGGTCTGATGATGTACTAGGATCATGTGTGGGTCTGTTGTACTAGGTTCTTGTGCGGGTGAGATGATGTACTAGTATCATGTTTTGGTCTGCTATACTAGGATCCATTGTTCGTCTTATGATATAAAAGGATCCCATGTAGGTTTGGTATACTAGGATCCTATGTGGGTCTGATGATGTACTAGGATCATGTGTGGGTCTGATGGTTTAGGATCGTATGTGGGTCTACCTCTTAACAGAGTAAGATGATTCAGTAGTTACATCTAATCATCTCTACTATTGTACCTTTGTTATACCTAGTGTGAGCAGAGTCTTTACCTTTGTGGTATTCTTCTGTGTGGTGTACCTATGTGGTACTTACCTTCATGGTGTTACCCCTGTGGTATTCTTACATCTGACATACCAATGTGGTACTTACCACCGTGGTAATATTCCCTTCGTGCAATAGCTACACTTTGGCTAAGGAGTTGGGCCTTGTGTTTCCTCCTTAATGAGATGGGTAATATTTGATAATATAGTTATATGTATGGGAATATACCAAAGGAGGGTTTTCACTAGTTTTCATGATTTATTGTTTATCCTTTGTGGGGTTTGTGAGACCTTGAGGATCTTGGGGTTCCTATTGAGTATCATTATACTCACCCCCTGCATGGGCTTTAGCTGCACCGTATTGTGTTTAGTGAAGACGATGGAAAACGCTTATCAAGGTTGAGGGTACCAAGACTGGATGGTACCCGGAGGTGGACCATACAGTGTGTCGGTACGCATATGATACATGAAGACATAGAGTGCTGAGGAGGAGATCTGTACCTACCCTTCATGTAGGATCCTCAGAGGACGACCTAATAGCTATCTTTCTATTTCATCTATTTTATTATATTTCCAGGAGTACTTATATCTTTTCTTTTGGGAATTTATTCAAGCCCTTATTACATTCATCACACTTTTTTCTATACAGTTTACTTGTGTTTGTATCTTGTTGTGTTCTTGGTTGACTGTGTTTACATGATATAAAGGTAATTCCTTCTCAGTTATAGGGGATACGTCTTTCGGTGCTAGTCACCATCCCCTGGACATTGGAAGGTAGGCTTAGGGTAGTCACAACATGGCCCTTGGGGGACAGGTCATGACATCACATCCCTTTGATGAGGTGATAGTCCACATTTCCCTAAATGAAATTATTATTCTAACATAGAATGGAATGAATGAAGGCATATGTTATATAGTAATAAAATAAGAATACATACATCATAAATATTGTGTATATATATATATTATAAGTTTACTAAAACCATTATTAATACATTCACTGTAAACTGTGAATTAATCGCATTTCATTGAGGAGGGGGCAGTCAAGGCGTCGACAAACAAAGTTATCATATTTACATAAAATGTAATAAATGAAGGTATATTTTATATAACAACTATATTAGAATAAATATATCCTAAATTATATATATATCATATAATGATGTATTGTACACCATAATTTTAATCCATGGGAGTTGGGAAAGGAAAAATGAACAACATCATTTCATGAGGTGCTTTTTCACATAGACAAAAACATTATATTTGTTGTCCATTTGATGGAGTTGTGTGTATGTGTAGGAGGAATCCATTTATTTAAAATATATAAATAAATTTAGGATTATATTTTTAATATTTAATCATGTAATAAGACAATTTAATGTGGTTTATAATTAATATAAAACAGAGGATGCTGAGGGGGGATTTTACCTCTTATTTGAGTAACTCCTTTTTGTTTTCACCAATGGTTGTCCTTGGAGGGCATTCATAAAATGTTTGGATTTTAGGTTTAAGGGAGGTATTTTAAGGAGTCATTTTGTATATTCATGGTTGATCTAATGTGTTTTGATAATTTTGAGGATGTGGTAAGGAGGTGTGCGTTTTTATATTGGAGGAAAGGGACACACATAGAAATTTTTTAAACAAGTTAGGTATACCAATTTTTTTACCCGTAAAAGTCATAAGAACTAGTGCATGCAAAATAATGGAAGGTTTATATATAAAATATATCCATTAAATAGGTTTTTGACAAGTTTATAGGTCATTTTGGAACATACGATGTGGGTTTAGTCACTTATGAAGCTCAATTTTATCTTAATTTCTATAATTAATGATAATAAAATTTAGTAATATTATGGGTCAAAAATTATTTTATCTTATTTGAATATAAATAAAATAGTCATTAAAGCTATTTATTTTTATTTTTTAAAATTAAATTCACATATTTATTATATTAATGTTTAATGTTAATCATGCAGTCCTACTGAGAAAGAGAGTTTTGAATGGGAGAAAGTTGACCATTTCATGAAGATTTTATATGTAAAATCAATTAAAAAATGATTAAAATGGACAAGATATTATTAATATATTTATTATTTATCTATATTAAAATTAATACTATATGAAAAATTATCTATTTATTTGAATAAATTATATGAAAGACCATTATTTTGTAGTAAAATGCTGTATTTTTTACTATTCATCTAGAAATGATGTTTCTTAGAAAAAATGAAAAATTAATGTGACATTTCTAAATTTTAATTATTTACTTTTCATAAAATGATATAAAAAGAATCTTATTTTAGAATTACGTATTTTAAACATATAATGACATTTCCAAAAAATTATATATTTCATTATAAATATGTGTTATTTAAATGAAACAATAATATATTAAATATAAAAAAAGTTATTATTATTCAATATTACTTTTTTAATTTTTATATTATAAATATATTTTTTAAATAATTATTATAATAATGTGACATTTCAAAAAAAAACATGATGTTTCTTGTAATGAAAGTTATGTCGGTGTCGCATGTAACACATGCTTACATTGGTGTAGCACACAATTTAAGTATGAAATATTTTTTTAATATATAAAAAAAATAATCTTAATTTGACAAAACAATAATTCACAGAATCTAATTGTGTTTCATTTTAACCCTATAAAAATTAATTTCACCATCAAAAGTCATATGGGGTTTCAAGGGTTTAATACATGAAATTTTATTTCATAAAAACACAAATACGAAAAATTAGTACCAAAATATCCTTAAATAAGTTAATGTACTCTACATAATAGTTACCTAAATAAACCCATTACTAAATTTCCACATTCGTGAAAATTGTTGGAATTTAATGATATTTTCATCGATAAAAAGAATAAATAATTATATGGTTCTATAAAAATTCCCTATAATAATTAATTTAGTGATCTATAAAAATTTACCAATCGTCAAAACAGAAAATTAAGAAACATGAAAGAGGTAATTGATATCAACACAATGATAATAATAAGATATCATTTTATCTCAAAAACCTTTTCCTAAAGAACATAAACTTACCAGATTTCATTCCAAACCTTATGAAAAACCTCACACTTCAGCTGCAGCATAATCAATTCCAACCTCATATCTTATCTTTGTAATTGAGTTGAGTTTTTCATTCTATAAGCATTAACATATCAAGACATACACAAAAAGAATGACAATTTATTCCATCTATAATTATCACAAAAAAATATTATTCCATGTTATCCAATATGCATATATAATAAAATTGCAAGATAATAAATTAATTTATAAACCCTTATCAGAAGTTTAATAAAAACTATTCCATAAATTTTTAACCTTATAAACCTTAAAAAAGATGAATTTACAAAACCCTAGAATGATGTTCATTAAATTTCTCAATATTAAATATATATTTATTCCACTATATATTATATATTTGTTTTTATATACCACATACCACACATGCGAATTCCATTATAAACAATTCTAATAAAAAAAGTAAAGGAGCAAAATTTAAATACATCATTATTTAATGTATGAATGCATTCAAAATATAAATTCCCCATTTTTAATTAAATATGATATTATCATAAAAACATTTCTATTTTATGCTTGGATTTACCCTTTTCAATTTATAAAATCACTATGATATCATTTATCAAAAATTTAAGATGGGAGATTTAATAAATTTATAGACTCATATCATGTTACACTAAAGAATGAAAATAAATATATTAACATGACATATTTTTACAAAATCCTATTCGAAGTTCCCCACTATATATTTCACCAATTAGCAAGGTTCACTTCATCAATTATGATATCATAATCTTACCTTTATCATTTTTCAACAATTGTATTTGGATTTAATCACCACTAATTTTCATGGATTTTTTAGTTTTTTAAAAATTCCCAAAATCCCTAAAATAGAATCATTGTTGTTTGGGTAGGGAAATATATGGAGATTTCTCATTATTCACACATTAATATTACTTTTTCCAACCACATCATAATTCAGATAATCTAAAACCTTCCTTTAAACACATAAAACAATTTCTAGGAACATTAAGATAATTTCCCCCATGTATCTTCATAAACACAAAGTGTGATGGAATGTTCATATTCTTATATATATGATTCTCATATTTCCATTGACCTCCATAGTACAAATTTTGTTAAAACCTTGAGATTGATATGTGACCCCAACATCCATTTCATATTTTATTAAAAAACTAAAAATAACATCATAGCTACTAAACCCTCTTATATAATGTTCTCATATAATAATTTTCATTTATTTATTAATGAACAATCAACCTTACATTCTATTTGGATGATAAATCTAGAATCATACTTTGCAGGTATTGTGAAATTATCCTCATAGGTACCATTAGATTAATCACCATGTTGATTCAACTCAAGGATGTACATTTCCATCATTAAAAAAATCAAACATGGAATGTACTTATTGTTGAATATATCCATGGAATATTTCCAATCCATTTATTCAATATCTTCTTTCTTCCTCATATTCTAGCTAACAGTACACCACTGGAATAATTCACAATCTAAATGATAAATAGTTAGAATGATTTTTATATGATTGAAACACTAGGTAATAGATAATATATTTTCAGTGGTACTGATCCATTATTAATATATAAGTAGATAATATGTACCGCCAAAAAATGTTGGATGTTTCCACATGATGTTCTCAACAGAATGGTGTTTCCCCCAAAATTCATTTGGAATATGATCAATATTATAGTATGATAATACACTATGATCATAGAAATGTTGTTTTACATTATAGTTCCCTTATAATTCCAATGTTTAGGATAAAAATAGCTTAATTTTCCATCATAGTGACTATTAACATAGTTTCATGGGGTTCCATCAATTGACTAAAAGATATGGATTATGAAACATATGTCAAAATGGGAAACCATGTAATCTTCAAAAAACACTAATATAATTCTTAATAATGCCATCTTCCATAGTAGTGGACATCCTATGATTATCCAAGGTTACTCATATAAAACATAATGAAAATCCTTTACGATAGTTAGTAAATAGATTGGGGGTTTCTAAAGAATATCCCCAATGAGACTAAAACTAGGTGTGTAGTAAGGCCCATTGTCGTGTACCGGGTTATGAAGAGTTAGGCCAATTACATCTTCTTTGAGTTGTTACTCCTATATATATTTATTCTAGATCCATGTCCACTTAAAGTATCTATTTAGGGATATATTTCTTTTAAACCAATAACTCAATCCTTTACCAAAATTTACAGACATTTTCCCAATCCTTTACTCTCCCTTAAACTAATTCTTAGATACAACCCTAGATATATCCTAAAAAATATCCTAAGGTATCTCACAAAATATTTTATCATTCTTATTTAAAAAGGATTAATATAAATTTTCTATTATACCGACTGTAAAATATTACTGTTAACATGCCTAGAAATTTCATCATTTTCTTGAAATATATAATATTTTACAAATTCGGATGTCTAAATACTATTTTATTTATGTTCATTTAGAAACATGAATACAAAAACACTGATACATGCGTGATCTACAATGTCGCCCAATGGGTTCCCCATTACTCTAAACCATATAATTCATATCATAAATAAAATATATCTTCATATCCTGGGGAAATAATCATAAAATACTGTGATCTCACATGCTCAGTAAGGTTAAATAAAGCAAATATGTAATAGTAAAAATGAACATAATGGTATGAGAACATGACCATAACATTTTAGGATCACAACTCGAATTTCATATATCATAAACAAGAATCATGGAATAAATATTAGTTTTACAAAAGAAATTAATCAAAAGGAAGTCAATAATAGATGAAATTAACAAGTAACAAAGTAGTAATACTTGAAATTGTTCTATACACATAACATATAAAATACAATGTGAAATATACCTAATAAGATATTCAAAACATGTTAGGGTTGGGTTACAACTCTTCTATCTCCATTGATCTTGGGCTAACAATCATTGTACCCACTTATTTTCAGTGCTGGGCTACAACCCATGTAACCCATTACTTTCATTCTTGGGATACAACTTGTGAACCTCATTTTTTCAGCCTTGCTATAAACCCCTTATCCTTCTTATTTTCTGGCCTTGGATTTAAACGATTTACCTTCTTATTTTTGGCCTCAGTCTATTACATGTGTACCTATTGAGATCATATATAATTTATCGTTACAAATTGAATTGGTGGGAGATATAGGTATCGCTAATCACATAATGAAATTTTAATGACAAGTGCCACAAATTTATAAACATATAGACATGTACACGTGAAGTAAAATTAGTATCAGAAAAATTTATTCTTATCATTACATAAGGAAAATATATAGGTCTCACAATTACTTAATAAACGCATATCACATAAAATATGTCAGGTTTAAATGTTTAAAACTTTTGAAAGGGAAACATATTTCATAGACATAATTAAATAAATATAAAAAATATTTAAGAAAGAATAAGAATGGTATTCTTAGATCAATTCCCCAATAAATCATAAACAATAAAAAGAATGTCATCTTATTTTGGAAGGATATATAAAAATCATATGGAATATTTATTATGTTAAATATCATGTTATTGAAATAAATTTCCGAAAAATCATTTTAAAAATCATTTTTCCTATAAATAATTATTTATGATATTATTTATAACCTTTATCAAAGATAATTTACATTCATTAATGAAAAGTTCTATTTAAAAAATAAAAACCTTTTGAGAAAAAAATAAATGAAAATTAATGGAAAATATAGAAATAATGCTTGAAATAATATTAATAAATTATTACTATTGAAGATTATAAAACAATCTTAAATTTTTATTAAAACCCGTTTCATAAAAAACAATTTGAAAAAAAATTAATAATTCTGGAATACTTTTTGAAAATGATATTCCATGAAGTCGTGTAAAATATTTTTGAAAATATTTTGAAAACAATTTCATTAAAAGTAATTTGAAAAAATATAAAAAATTGTGGAATACCTTTTACATTGAATGTACATATAAAATAATAATAAAAACATTAACACATTTTTATAGTACCTTTTTTGAAATAACACATATTTCTGACCGAAAGGAGAAATATAGTCAAATTAAAAAAACATTTTCTTCATTTTCAGAAGTAAAAAAGTGTGGAAAAATGATACCATTAATTTGATATGACATTAATATATAGTTTTTATAAAACAAAAATGAGATTTATTATGTGATGGATCATAATATTTCATAAATTTAAGCATATTTATAAACACACTCGAAAAACATTGAGATTGAAGTTATTCACTCTCTCCACTTTGGTAAGATTATATCAAAGTAAAATGAAAAAATAGCATTACATAAAGCATTAAATTTTTCCAATATAATAATATTATATATAAAATAATTTAAAAGGAATCATATACATTTCATTGAAAAATAATGGTTTTTATCAAGTCATATGTTTCAACAATGAAAAATTAAAAAAATTACTTTATCATTTGATTTATTTTGATACATAAACACAATGAATCAATGAAAATAAATGGGTATTTGAATAACATTAAAATAAATTGTATGAATAGTATTACTCATCCATGGGATGTAAATAAACCACAAAAATTAAACGATAATTGAATAAGACGTGTATCTAATGAAAATAAAAAGTGAGATGAAATTCCCTTTCATTATGTCTTGAATTTATGTGTTCACATTCAATAATATCGTATAATATATATTATTTTTTTATAAATATTAATCAAAAAATTATATATATATATATATATATATATATAATAATTTATGTTTATTCTTATTACTCACTAATTTTAATTCAATGTTGAGGTTATGTTATAGGTAATATCTGATTGCTTTTTCACATTTGTTTTTTTATTTTTGGTCCTAATACGTATATCATGAATTTGTTAATGTAATATATGATATACATATCATTTATATTATGTATATATATATTTATAATCATATATTAATGATAAAAATGTGTATTGTTATAATCCGTTCATGGAGACTGTTTGTTGTAAAAAGCCTTAAATGATGCTCTTATATTATTGACTTATTGAAGAATGTAAATTCAAAACATCTTTATATATATGTATATTAATTAAATTATAATTATTATTTCATATATATCATATAATTTCACTAAAATTATCCTTAATACCTTCCATGTAATGTGTTATGGAGTCACAATGCTTTGAGTTGGAGGGTGTCCAAACATCCCTAAAAAAAATTCAAAGATACAAAATTGGAAATCAAGAAGATATCACTAGTGCAGAAAACGTTTTTTACGTCACCATTTTTACGTCGGTTATATAAAACCGACGTCATAATATGTAAAACGAGGTTTTTTACGTCGGTTATTTAATAACCGACGTAAAAACCTGTGTTTAGTACACCTTTAACGTCGGTTATTTTTATAATCGACGTTATTAATCGCGCGGCTTTGTTTTTTACGTCGGTTATACATTAACCGCCATAAAAACAGAAGCGGGGGGAGTTTGTTACGTCGGTTATTCAATAACCGACGTAAAAAACGTTGTTTGTGAAGGCCTTTTTATGTCGGTTATTTTATAACCGACGTAAAAAAAGAATCCGCATATGTTTTTGACGTCGGTTATGGAATAACCGACGTAATAAAACGCGGATTTTGAGCCCTTTATAACGTCGGTTATAAAATAACCAACGTAAAAAAAGAATCGGAGGAAGGTTTTTACGTCGGTTATTGAATAACCGACGTTATAAATGTTTTTAAAAAAATTATAACGTCGGTTATTGAATAACCGACGTGATAACTCATTTAAAAATTTACCCAGACCCGTGGATTGTCATTCGCGAGTTTACCTTCGACAGTCGCGACTCGTCTCTCTCGCGCGTAAACCCGAATCGGCTCGTCCATTTCGTGGGTTTATATTCGTCTTGCGATCATCGTTTCTCATATTTAATCTCCTCGGATCAATCATCTAAATTCGCAGCACTCAGGTAATCCTCCCACTCGTTCGTTTTTTTTTCCGGATAGTATATATATATGTGTTGTGATTTTTTTGTTGAAACTAGCTAAGATTCTTCGATTGTGAACCCTTTTAACTCGTTTTGGCACCATAATCTTATTTATCATCCCTAGATCAATTAGTTCGACTTGCAATATTGACTAATTTTATGATTTCACTAATTTTTCATCATTTTATATAAATCCCTGAGAGGGTTGGGGAATGTCCATTTGGATGGGTTGCCCTTTTACAGTTGTTACTACTTTATTCACACACAACCATGGCATAGGTGCATGGATTTGGGATCACATCACCATTTTCACCCCCTGCAAACAAAGTTTCACGAGGAGGACTCGCCAGATTTCCCCTCGGCATGTTAAAAATTTTAGATACCCTCTTTTAAGCAAGTAAAAAATTAACTAGTTTTTTCTTCACTACTTATCCTAAACAAATAAAACCACCATTCTTTCTAGAACCTCTACTAGATCCATTTCATCCATCAACATAAATATTTGGATCTGAAAGCATCCCTTAAGCCTTATGTTCGATGCTAACATCCTTTACTGATCTATAGAAAATATGATGGTCTGCTAAGCTCTCCATTTAAAAGTCAAACCCCACCAATTATTCATCCTCATCATGAGAAAATGGCACAACATCTGAATTTCTGATTCAATATCTTGGGTCACTGAACAAACATTAACTCCTTCAAATCCACACCTGGAATAGACAACCTAATGTCGAGTTCCTTCTCTATCTATTGAAACTCAGTTCTTCCTCCATACCTAAAAACATTCTTTGAATGGCCCAACTTCTTGTTATGGTAAATTTTCAGTGATTCCAGGGGGGTGGGAGGGCTATCAAGAGGGTTGGGGGGTGTCCAGGGGGGTGTCCAAGGGGGTAGGGTGTGGGGGGTGGTGTCCATGAGGGGTGGGGGGCTGTCCAGAGGGGTCGGGGGGTGTCCAGGGGGGTTTACAAGGGGGTGGGTGGGTGTGGGGGGATGTCCAAGGGTGTGGGTGGGTGTTGGGGGTGTCCAGGGGGTGTCCAAGGGGGGTAGGGGGTGGGGGTGGTGTTTAGGAGGGGTGGGGGGGCTGTCCAGAGGGTTGGGGGTGTCCAGGGGGGTGTCCAAGCTGGTCGGGGGTGGGGGTTGTGTCCAGGATGGGTGGGGGTGCTTTCTAGAGGGGTCGGGGGCTGTCCAGAGGGGTCGGGGGGTGTCCAGGGTGGTGTCCAAGGGGATGGGTGGGTGTGGGGGGCTGTCCAAGGGGGTGGCGGCCTGTCCAGAGGGGTCAGTGGGGTGTCCAGGGGGGTGTCCAAGGGGTTGGATGGGTGTGGGGGGCTGTCCAAGTGGGTGGCGGCCTCTACAGAGGGTATTTGGGGTTGTCCGGGTTGGGGGGGGGGGGCTGTCCAGAGGGTTGGGGGATGTCCAGGGGGTGTCCAAGGGGGTAGGGGGTGGGGGGTGGTGTCCAGGAGGGGCGGGGGGCTTTCCAAAGGGGTCGGGGGTGTCCAGGGGGGTTTACAAGGGGGTGGGTGGGTGTGGGGGGCTGTCCAAGGGTGTGGGTTGGTGTTGGGGGTGTCCAGAGGGGTGTCCAAGGGGGGTAGGGGGTGGGGGTGGTGGTTAGGAGGGGTGGGGGGCTGTCCAGAGGGTTGGGGGGTGTCCAGGGGGGTGTCCAAGCAGGTCGGGGGTGGGGGGTTGTGTCCAGGAGGGGTGGGGGTGCTTTCTAGAGGGGTCGGGGGCTGTCCAGAGGGGTCAGGGGGGGGGGGGTGTCCAGGGTGGTGTCCAAGGGGATGGGTGGGTGTGGGGGGCTGTCCAAGGGGGTGGCGGCCTGTCCATAGGGGTCAGTGGGGTGTCCAGGGGGGGTGTCCAAGGGGTTGGATGGGTGTGGGGGGCTGCCCAAGTGGGTGGCGGACTCTCTAGAGGGTATTTGGGGTTGTCCGGGTGGGTGGGGGGCTGTCCAGAGGGTTGGGGGATGTCCAGGGGGGTGTCCAAGGGGGTAGGGGGTGGGGGGTTGTGTCCAGGAGGGGCGGGGGGCTGTCCAGAGGGGTCGGGGGGTGTCCAGGGGGGTTTACAAGGGGGTGGGTGGGTGTGGGGGGTTGTCCAAGGGTGTGGGTGGGTGTTGGGTGGTGTCCAGGGGGGTGTCCAAGGGGGTAGGGGGTGGGGGTGGTGTCCAGGGGGGTGTTATATCTTACGATATTTTGTTTAAAAAATAATATTCAAGCATATTTTTTTAAATACACATCGATTTGTTTTATATTTCAAAATTGTTTACATTCAAATTATAATTTTTTTTCATATATACATATATTTGTCTTATCTAAAAAATGTATATATTTTTGCTATTAGTTATAGGTAATAATGAGTCGATGTTGGATTACGGCACATCGAATGAGCAATGAATATGAGGAAGGTGTTGATGCCTTTTTGGAATTTGCTAAACGAAATGTTCCAAGTAGTGACATTTTTTTATGTCCATGCCTGAAATGTCTGAATATGAAGAATTTGAAAAGTAGAGAGATAAAAGATCATCTAATTTGTCATGGTTTCAATCCGAGTTACAACCCTTGGATTTGGCATGGCGAAACTGGACAGAATGTCACTGATGATAATGAATCGCAATGTAGAGACCCGTATCCTGACGTACATGGACATTACATTACATTTGCGGAATACTTAGTACATAACAAAAACACACACTAAAGGATCGTAATAGTTTAGTGTCTTTGGAAACTCGGAACATAATCTTCTAATCCTGGTGAAAGATCTTCAATATCTCCCGTAAAGATCTTCCATTTTTTTTTACCTAAAACCTTTCTTTATATCCTGGGGAAAAGAAAACATAAAAGGGTGAGCTCAAATGCTCAGTAAGGGTATACAAAAGACATAAAAATCATATCATATCTTTTTGAAAATCACAACCTGCAAAAGAGATCATAATATCTTAACATGGAACAAATCATAGAAGTGAAAATGAGATCCCCATAATCATAACATGAAACTTGAAACTTTGTGGCATGCACACATAATCATGGAAAATCATTTCTTGTTAGTCATGACTCATTGCCAAGACTATCTTAGTGGACAAAGTCCCTTTCTGAACCGAGTTCACTCCTCGTTTCAGTCCTGTATCACTGAACCGAAATAACCTTCCGTTCCAGCCATGTCTATCTCATGAGATATAAAATCTTTACCCAATGCATTGGAGGGAGATATAGGTCCCACCCATCTTATAATGAATCCTTTCTTATGTGTGCCACATAATCATAAAACATACATCATCGCATAACACATATAACAAAAATGGGATTCTTGAAACATCATGACATCATAAATCAATTCATATATGATAAAGGAATTCATAAACATAATTCCATCACAAAATAGTCAAACCAATGTAAAAATATGGATAGAAACAGAACCCTTTATTATCTTAGATGGAAAATAATTTTGATAAAACACTTGTATTGAATTCTTGAGGAAAATATCCTTTCTTCTTCAAAAACAATTTTCCTTTCATAACATGTCATACAACTTTAAAATAAAAGATGTTGATTAAAAATAAACTTGAAAACTTGTAAAGGAAGCTTCTTTGAACTAATGTTTTAAAAATCCATTCATGCCGTATAAGTTAAAAAAAAACATTCTTCGTACTTTTGTCGGAAAAGTCAAAAAGTACCTCGTACGGAAAAACGACAAAAGATTCCTTTCATATTCTTTACTAAAAACTCACCTAAGGGTAAAATTGGATTTAAACTATTGCAAGTGGATGGAAACAATATTTCATATTGAGGGAACATGGATGTGGATGATAAAATACACCCCAGTAAATACTTACGAATAAACAATCTCGGATAAAAATGAGATTGTGATATTTCCCTTACCTTAGGTCCGATTAGCTTTGTACGTGTCCGAAGCTCCTCTTCTTTGGAACGCCTCTTTGAATCCTCCACTTAAGGAACTAAGATTGGTCTTTGGAGAAGACCAGAACCTCTAGGATTATTCTAGGAAAGTGGAGAGGAGAAAATGGCAGGGGTTGGCCGAGCTTGAGTGCTCAAAATTGGTGTGAGGAGGAGGGGGAGGAGGTGCCCTTTTATAAGGGAGGAGAGGGGCACCTTAGGAATTCTTAAAAATATTAATTTATAATAAATCTAACCCCACTTAAAAACCTCCAAAAATGACTAATATTCGAAGATTAGATGAGATAGGGTTGTAATCTCATCAACCAATCAAATTTAGACATGTTTGGATATTATTTTAAACCTTATCAATTATATTTAACTCTAAGTTAAATAATTTAACTTTTACCGTGTCTTTTTGTTTTCTTTCACTATATGGTTAATAAACTTACTATAACATGCCAAACGAACCACAAATTGTTTATTATTAATATATATATCCTTATCTAAGTCATTTGGCCGAACCTTAGATTTTTAGGAATAAAATAACAATTAATAATATAATATTTGATTTAAAAACTATTTTGTGTCAATTTTGACACTATTTGATATATGATTTTTGTGAAAGTCATAACAGAATTATATGTTCGAACCAAGTTGATTAAATCAACATTAATATATCATAGTAACCTAGAAAATTAGTGGAATTCATAAAAAATCTCAAATTACATTTATTTTGGTGTTTATAACATCAATTATGTCAATATTTCATTAATAAGATAATTACTGCATCATCGTTGTGTCATAAATAAATTAAATTATTTGATGTCTAAAAATTACAAATAAAATACCATCATGTAGGAAATCGTTTTAGATTTCTAATGAATATTTACAATCGAATTTATCTTATGTATAACCCCATATTAAAAATGATTTACTTATTAAACTTTGATTTTAACTATTTTAACCCTTCTTTAAATAAATTCATAATAAATGTCCTAATCTAATCCAAGTGGGCCTAAATGGTCATATTTTATTCCTAAGTTTGTTTTTGGTCGAATTACACTTGTCCAATAGAATTAGGACATGTGTTAGGGTAATAGTAATATCATATTTACCCTTAGTTACCCTATTTACTATTAACCGCGGTAAAAAAAAGTAAAAAGTTACTATTCACCAAAAATTATTTTCATCTCATTGAACCACATTTTAGTCCTTGATATTAACCGTGTCTCTCGGATTTTCGAAATTCCATTCACAGAAGTGGTAAAATTAAGTTTTATGCAAAATTCAGTTTTTAACCTACCACTTAGTGGTTTCACTATTCATCAAAAATTGAAAGTTTTCAGAAAAATGCCAAAATTTCAACCTAAGCTATATTTCATATTCCGAATTAAAAAATAAAGTCTATTTTACCAAATTCATAACATAGAAGTTGAATTAATTAATTTTATAATTAAATCCCGCTATTAAAACAAATAGCGTGTTTTTACGAAACAATATCTATCAAAAGATTGACACTTGTTTATGTCAGGTTTAAATGTGAAATTACGTCCAATGACCAACATTGTATTAAATTGTAAAAATATATTCTAAATATACTTTAAAACCACTCAAATTAATAATTTATCACTATTAATTATTTTGATTAAAAAAGTTGTTTTTAATTATAATTTAGTAATTTTCACTATTCATCAGAATATGAAAGTTATCCGAAATGTACCAAAATTTCACCTTAGGCTAAATTCGATACTCCGAATCCAAAAATGAAATCCATTTTGAAAAATAAAATTTACAAAATTTCAAAAAGTGGTTATTACTATTCATAACGGCTAGTTTTAATAGCATATCGCTGTTTAGTGAAACTCGTTATTGCGTACTACACACACTATCGAGGAAGGTTGCGATTGCGTGTAATGCAAGGCAAGTCAAGGATGCATGTTGTACAAGCTCCTTTTGGTGTAGCGTACTACACAAGACATTAATAAAATTAAAAAGAATATTTTTCATAAAATCTTGGGCTGTTACACGCAAGATGGTAACTCCGATGGAATTGAAAAAATGATTCGCGATATTGTAGCAGAACAAATTGAGATAGAACTGACAGTTGCACGTCTATATGGTGATGCCGAAAAACCATTATATCCTGGTTGTACAGATTTTACGGTTTTGTCGGCGGTGTTATGATTGATTAACCTGAAGGCGAAACATGGATGGAGTGACAGAAGTTTTACAGAGCTGCTACAATTGATGAAAGACATTCTTCCAAAAGATAACGATCTTCCAGATTCACATTATAAGGCCAAAAAAATATTATGCCCGATTTGATTGGGATACAAGAAAATACATGCCTGTCCGAATGACTGCATTATATATTGGAAGGAATATGAATTTATGAAAGATTGTCCTAAATGTGGGACATCACGGTATAAGGTGAAAGAAAAATCACATGCTGATGTAGAGATTACAAAGCTCCTTTCAATGGTATTTTGGTATCTTTCTATAATTCCTCGTTTCAAACGTTTATTTGCTAATTCACATGATGCAAAAAGGTTAAGATGGCATGCTGATGAGCGGGTATGTGATGGAAAAATACGTCATCCAGCTGATTGTCCACAATGGAAGAAAATTGAAGCCCAGTACCCTACATTTGGAAATGAAATTAGAAATCTGAGACTAGGCTTGTGCATAGATGGAATGAATCCATACCGAACCCTCAGTAGCACATATAGTTCATGGCCTGTTTTATTGGTAATTTACAACCTCTCTCCTGAAGTTTGTATGAAGCGCAAATATTTCATGTTGAGTATCATGATCTCTGGTCCAAAGCAACCCGGCAATGATATTGATGTATACTTGTCACCGCTGATTGATGATTTGAAACTGTTATGGGCTGATGTTATTAGGGTGTATGATTCTTATAAAATGGGATATTTTCAACTGCATGCAGTGCTTCTATTCAATATAAATGACTTCCCAGCATATGGAAATTTGTCTGGATACAGTGTTAAAGGGCATAAAGCATGTCCAATTTGCGAACAACAGACATCGTACTGTCAATTGCATCTTGGGAGGAAAACAATGTACATGGGTCATCGAAAGTTTTTGCCTATGGATAACCCTTATAGAAGACTAAAAAAGGAATTCAATGGCTCACAAGAATTTGATACTGCTCCAAAACCTTTATCCCCAGATTTTTATTTTGAGAGGGTGAAAAACCTTGATGTGACATTGGGAAAGAAACAGAAATCTGGTAATGATAGACATATTTGGAAGAAAAGGTCAATATTTTTTGAGCTACCATATTGGATGTATCATGAAGTCAAACATAATATTGATGCCATGCACATGGAGAAGAATATCTGTGATTCTTTGATCGGAACATTGCTAGATATTAAAGGAAAGACAAAAGATGGGTTGAATGCAAGGTTAGACCTACAATCAATGGGAATACGTTTGGAGTTAGCTCCCACTCCTAAAGGAGGACGAACATTTCTTCCCTCGGCTTGTCATACATTATCGAAGAGGGAGAAAAGTAGCTTCTGTCAGTGTCTTCATGATATCAAAGTGCCTCAAGGTTATTCTTCAAATGTAAAAAATTTTGTCTCATTGAATGACTTGAAGTTGATAGGTATGAAATCACATGATTTTCACATCATGATGCAACAAATTCTACCAGTTGCACTGCGTGGAATATTTCCCATCCGTGTCAGAAAGACTATAATGAGGTTGTGTTATTTTTTCAATTCAATTTGTAACAAGGCGATTGATGTGAATGTTTTGAACATTTTGGAAAAGGATGCAATTTTTATACTTTGTCATTTGGAAATGTATTTTCCTCCAACTTTTTTTGATATGATGGTGCATTTAATGATTCATCTGGTTCGAGAAATAAAGCATTGTGGACCTGTATATCTTCGTTGGATGTATCCTTTTGAAAGGTATATGAAAATATTAAAGGGATATGTTAAAAATCCATATCGACCTGAAGCCTCCATTATTGAAAAGTATATTTCTGAGGAGGTAGCAGAGTTTTGTACGTGCTACTTGGCTACGACGCAACACATAGGTTTGCCTCCATCTCGCCATGAACGGGTTAATAATGAGGGAAAGGGGATTCGTGGCTTGAAAGTCAAATCACTGTCAGCTGAACATGTGAAGAAGTTAGAATCATACATCTTGAATAACATAGCTGATGTTCAACCGTATATCACATTGCATATTAATGAGTTGAAACAATGTCATCCAATGAAGAAAGAAATGTGGATTTTGAATGAGCAGAACAAAACTTTTTTGCCATGATTTAAAAAGACCTTGCTTGGTAGATCAGATGTATCAGAGACATTAAAATGGATAGTGGGTGGTCCATCTTTAAATGTGATAACATGGTCCGCTTATGACATTAATGGCTATACATTTCATACGAAAGCTCAGGACAACAGAAGTGCAGTTCAGAATAGGGGTGTATTGGTGTTTGCAGAAGCAATGCATTTTTCGAGTGCTAAGGACAGAAACCCAATTTCGGCATCATGTGCATATTATGGAGTGATTGAAGACATATGGGAGGCTGATTACTTTAAAATTAAAGTTCCTGTTTTTAACTGTAAATGGTTTATCGGTAAAAACAGTGTCAGACACGATGAATTTGGAATAACACTTGTTAATCTGAATAGATTGGAAGACACAGCTGATTCTTTTATAATGGAAACACATGCCAAACAAATTTTCTATGTAGTAGATCAATCAGTTATGCAGTGGGCTGTTGTTTTACAAGGGAAAAAACAATATGTTGGTGAGGATGAATTTGATGAAGATGCTGATTTATGTGAGATCCCTACTTCCATGGAAAGATTAACAGAACATAATGATGAGTATGTTGAAGACATGGTTTGTGCCATAAGGAACGATCATGACGAAGGAATTTGGGAAAACAATCCAACTGTACATTCCTAAAATTACAGGTAAAACATGTTTATTTCTTGTTTACATTTAGTTTTTTCATATAATGTTAGATATTGTAAATTTTTTACTTATTTAAACATGTATCAAACCAAAACGATAAAACAGTAAAAACCGTAAAGAGGAGAAGTCCTGGGCGCACCGGCTGGCCGGTGGTGGATCACCGGTTGGCCGGTGGTCCAGAGCAAAGCTCTGTCTGGTCCACCGGCCGGCCGGTGATGAGCCAGCTGCCGGCCGGTGGTGATCCAGCGGCCGGCCGGTGGTCCAGACAGGAAGGCTGTCTGGTCCACCGGCCGGCCGGTGGTGAGCCAGCGGTCGGCCGGTGGCACCAGGCAGTGGGCAAGTCCACTGCCTGGGTCCTCCGGCTGGCCGGTGAGCTCACACCGGCCGACCGGTGGACTCAGTGAGTCCACTTTTCATCTTTCTTGGGCCAACTCCTTGGCAACCTTTTTCATGTGTTTACCATGTTAATCATTGTTTAACATGCTTACCATATTACCAATGTTTACTATTATGTAATTTAGTACACTTTTCTATTTTCTGATTAAGTAGTATTACAATATTTGAATTTGTATATTTGTGAACTAATGTTTGTTTTTTTGATTTGAAGGAAAATGACAGATCAATCAGTTGATCAGCCACATGATTCTGGAGATGAGCATATTGGTCACACATCTGGGGAAGAACATTCACATGCTCCTATTACGAAAAAGAGTTCAAAGGTTGGTAAGCGTGGGTGCACACGTTTACCAAAATTATCACTTGCCCGTACGAAGGAGGAGAGGATAGTCGTGGAGATTGATGATGATGATCTTCCTAGAGGTCCAAATGCTAAAGATTTTAAGGGTTTTGTAGCAACTCAGGCTAAGAGAAAAGTAAGCATTCTCTATGATGATTGGATAAGTGTGGATAAGGCGATAATTTCTCAGCTGTGGGAGGCCATTTTGGTAAGATCTTTTGATATTGTTTGACTGTTCTTTAAATGTTTCTAGTATATATAATATTTTTAACCTCTTTTTTATCAGATGAAATTTGATATTCCTGACACTGGAGGAGTCAAGAAGAAATTCTTATCATTGGCTGCTAGGTGATGGAGGTATTTCAAATCAACCCTCTCATCTGATTTCATTTATGGTCATAGGAGTCGTGAGAATCCATGTCGTATATATCCTTTTATAGATGAAGTCACATGGAGACAATTTTTTGAAAGTAGAAGAAAAGAATCATTTTTGGTAAGGGCAATGTAAACTTTTATAAGCTTTCTTATATAAGTGATCTTATTATTGTTTTGTTAATGATTACTTATTCTTAATTTACAGAAAACAAGGAAAGCTCATCAAGAGATCCAATCTAAAAATGTATACCCTCATAGTTTATCTCGGGGAGGGTATGCATTATTGGAAGAACAAATGATGACAGAAAAATTTCAACAACTAAGAGCTGAGTCTTCAAGCTCTGGAGAGGTGCCCCCTCCATCCCCTCCATCTAGACATGAGAAATGGAAAAGAGCTCAGAAGGGCAAAAAAGGACAATATCTTTCGAAAAAATCGAGACTCGTAGTTGAGAGGATTGTAAGATATCTATTTTATTTATTTAAGTTTACTATTTTGGTCATATATTTCCAATCATTATAGAAATGTTCAATTAATTATTACAGGAATCTCTTGAGGAACAGAGTTCACAGGGGACATTTACACCATTTGGGAGGGAAGATATTTTATCCGTGGCATTGGGAAAGCCTGAACATCCTGGCCGTGTAAGAGGATATCCGGCAGGTGTATCGGTAAGAAAAGTGTTGCCACGTTCCTCAACTTCTAACGTTGAGGGAGTTTATAAAAAAAATAGAATCCTTGGAGGCTGAAGTCCATAATATTAATGCGACAATGGAGAAAAAGATTAGAGCATCGGTGCAGTTTATGTTTGCAGACTTGCAAAGACAATTTCAGGGTGCAGCTCCCACTCCACCTCTCCCAGTAGCTCCCACTCCCCCACCTCAGCCTGCGGACCCCATTTTTGATCATCCTCCTCCGCCGCAGCTACCTACTTATTGTGAGTTGTATGTTGATGATCCTCAACATCATATAGTTTCATATGGGATGGTATATTGTATAGGAGATACAGTTCATCATCAATAGTTAGAGGTAGAGAATCAGAGGGTCACTGTACAGGATATTATAGATAGATCAGCTCGGATACCATTACCTACAGATGAGGTGACGACAGTTGGACATAGTATCGACCATTTTTTACATTGGCCATCCAGACTTCTTCGACTCATTACCATAGAGGTATGGATGTTATATCTTTTATTTTATATTTTTATTAATGTTTTATCATTTGAAAACTAATATATTTTTCAATTTATTTTTACAGGAATACTTCAAAGGTAAAGAAATATTGTATAGACAACAACAAAGACAGATAGCTATGACATCAGATGCAGATACTAGCAGTCTTGACAAATTGTCAAGATATTCAAATTTTTTGGCGGATCATTATGACTTTACAATGGAAGCTCATGTCTGTGGACGTGAACTAAGTGTGGGGATTATGAAAACTGATATCATGGAGTTTGTCACTGGAGATAAGTTGGGCATCAACGTGGTGCAAATTTTTTTCATGTAAGTCTTAACACCTTTTCCTTGCGTTATATTTATTAAAAATGTATACTTATGTCTACTTTGTATTAGGTATCTGTATAAAATTTGTGAGAGGAATGAGCTGACAGATGTATATAGATTCGGGGACCCCCAATTGATTTCCCCTGAAGCATGTGCATTGGATGAGGAACAAAGAATGCTTTATATTGCTGATAGATTTGAAAATAATGTAATCACACAGTGTTGGATGATACCTTTTTGTGAGAGGTATGAAACACATCCCTCTCAAAGAGTTAATTATCTTTTAACATAAAAAACCACTAACGATAAATTTCCTTTTATCAGGGATCATTGGATGTTAGGGGTTTTTTTCCCTAGGGAGAAAACACTTTATTGGATATGCTATCTCCATGATGATGTGCGAGAAAGGTTTAAGAATATATTGGAAACGTAAGTTTCAATTTCACAATAGTTTTATATATTATAATGAATTTTAAATTTACCCCATTCGTATTATTTTCTAACAGGGCATGGGTCCACTTTCGAAAAACGCAAAGAAAAGGAATTTCAAGATCAAATATGTACATGCGAAGGTAAATATCCATTTATATTTTGTACATTTTGATTTATTACATAAAAATAATATATTGAATTTACACACATTCAAACAGAAATGTCATGAGCAACAAGGCATCATCGAATGTGGATATTACATGTTAAGATTTATGTATGAAATAATAACAACTGGGACAGTTCTGAGTTTTGACCTGGTAAGATTTCCTCTTTCTCATAATATTTCAATTTGATTTGTTCATTATACACGTTGACTACTATCCTTTTCCTTTGTAGCTTTTTGATGACCCTTAACCCTTTACTGCTGAAGATATCAAACACTTACAAGTGGAGTGGTCAAATTATTTTACTGATTTGATTGACTTTTAGTTGTTTGTAATGTAAAATGTAATTTTGAATATTGTCAATGTAATTGTGTATTTCGTAGTCGTTTAGGTTGGATTTAGTTTTTTTTTGAAGTTGACAGTGTATGTTTTGAATGTTATATAAGTGAATGTTTAATTTTTCTCTACTTCTTGTTTTGGTATACTGTTGATGGTTTTTCTGGTATAGATTTTGGTATGGGGGGAGAGGTTCCAAGGGGGTGGGTGGGTGTTTGGGGGGTGTCCAAGGTGTGTTTGGGGCTGTCCTAGGGGCCGGGGGGTGTAAATGAGGGTGAGGGGGTGTCCAAGGGGTGGGGGTGTCCAAGGGATATGGGAGGGGTGTCCAAGGTGTGTTTGGGGCTGTCCAAGGAGTCGGTTGGGTGTAAATGAGGGTGGGGGGGGGGGGGGCTGTCCAAGGGGTGGGGGGGTGTCCAAGTGGTGGGGGGGTGTCCAAGGGATATAGGAGGGGTGTCCAAGGGGTGTTTGGGGCTGTCCAAGGGGATGGGGGGGGGGGGGGTTTCCAAGGGGTCGGGGGGTGTCCAGGGGGTGGGGGTGGGGCTGTCCAAGGGGTGGGGGGTGTCCAAGGGATATGGGAGGGGTGTCCAAGGGGTGTTTGGGGCTGTCCTAGTGTTCGGGGGGTGTAAATGAGGGTGGGGGGGGCTGTCGAAGGGGTGGGGGGGTGTCCAAGGGGTGGGGGGTGTCCAAGGGATATGGGAGTGGTGTCCAAGGTGTCTGAGAGTTCTGTCCAAGGGGCCGGTTGGGTGTAAATGACGGTGGGGGGGATGTCCAAGGGGTGGGGGGTGTCCAAGGGGTGGGGGGTGTCCAAGGGATATGGGAGGGGTGTCCAAGGGGTGTTTGGGGCTGTCCAAGGGCTCGGGGGGTGTCCAGGGGTCGAGGGGGTGTCCAAGGGGTCTTGGAGGGCTGTCAAGGTTTGGGGGGGGTGTCCAATGGGTGTTTGAGGCTGTACTAGGGGTCTTGGGGGTTTAAATGAGGCTGGGGGGGCTGTCCAAGGGGTGGGGGTGTCCAAGGGGTGGGGGTGTCCAAGGGATATGGGAGGGGTGTCCAATGGGTGTTTGAGGCTGTACTAGGGGTCGTGGGGGTGTAAATGAGGGCGGGGGGGGGGGGGGGGGGCTGTCCAAGGGGTGGGGGGTGTCCAAGGGTTATGGTGGGGCTCCAATGTGGTGGGGGAGGGCTGGCCAGGTTGTTAGGTGGGTATAGATGAGGGTGGGGTTCAGTTGGGGCTTGGGGGAGGGCTGGCATTGTTATTTTTGTTGTTTGGTTTCTGGTTTCTTTTTGGTGAGAGCAGTGCAATTATTTTAAAAAAAATATCGCTTTCACGTCGGTTATTTTATAACCGACGTGGTAAATAAATCGGTAGGGGTTTATCACGGTGGTTTTTTCGAGAACCGACGTGATAGACCGTTCCCGGGCCTTTTATCACGTCGGTTCTTAATATAACCATCGTGCTAAAAGGCCTGGGAATCGATTTACCACGTCGGTTATTGGATAACCGACGTTCTAAAACATTTCCCAGGCCTTTTTATCACGTCGGTTATTTAAGAAACCGACGTGATAATAGGCCCGGGGAAGGGTTAATCACGTCGGTTATGTCATAACCGACTGGATAAACGATATCCCAGGCGTTTTATCACGTCGGTTTAGAAAATAACCGACGTGATAAACCCCCCCCCCCCCCCCGCGCATATTTATCACGTCGGTTATTAATGAACCGATGTGATAACCACCGTGATGTTAGGGATGTTACGTCGGGTTTTAAATAACCGACGTAAAAAACGTTATTTATAACGTCGTCCGTATTAACGTCGCCTAAAAACCGACGTAAATAATGAAAAATAACCGACGTAAAAAATGTTTTCTGCACTAGTGTATGTGTTAAATAATAATTAATGAATAATAAATAAATGTAAATATAATATATATATCTCTTATATGTTAACTCAAACCATTAATAATATGTTCCTTGTAATATATGAACGAACCACATCGCTTTGAGGATGAGTTAGTCCACATCTCCTCAAATGAGGTGATGATATTTAAAAAATGTGTAAACAATGAATTTTTTTCTTATATAGTATCAATATAATCCTAAAAATAATAAACATTGTATATAAAATATTAATATAGGGTGAATAAAATAATTCAAATCAATGATAGGTTGAAATGTAGAATCATACAACATCGTTTCATCAGGAAGAAGTTAATTATACCAAAAAAAGTATGTTTGTCACCCCTTAGATAGAAATGTGTGTATGTGTGGGTAAATTACTTATAATAACATAAAATAAGTATAATTAGGATACTCAGTTTATTATTTGTGAATATAATAAGAATACACTAAGGGTGTGTGATAGATATAAAATAGATGAGCCTAAAGGGGGATGTAAACTCTTATTCAATAAACTCCTTTTATTATGCATAAATGATATTCATTGGAGTGATTTATTCACATGATGTTGCTTCTAGGATGAGGGGGTGGATATCATGGATCTATTTTTATGATATTTTACAATCTATTGTGGCTTAATAGGTGCGATGATGTTGGAGTTGTGAGTTCTATTTTATAGTGGAGGGAGGGGGCACACATCATATTTTTTAAAACAAGTTAGTTGTAAAAATGTGTTTATCAAACAATAGTTATCAAACAATACGAGAATAATTAAAATATTAAGATTCATGGAAGAAATATTTCTATTAATTGTTTTTTGACCCTTTTCTAGGTCATTTTTTCTTCGGTTTATGGTATCGACCATTATTAAGCATCATTATACCTTAATATCAATAATTAATTTTATTCACATTTACTTGTCTTTTGGGTCACATATTATGTTGATTATATTTGAATATAAATATTATAATGAATAAAAACTTATATTTCCATTTTTTTAAAATTTATTTAGAAAATCAAAAAATATAAGATTAATGCTAATTCTGTAGTTATGGTGAGAAAGGGGAATTTTAATGTTATATTTTTTAAAATATAATTATGCTTATAAATTTTAATGATGTATAAAAATGATTAAAAACTCCTAAATTGACTTAAAATATGTATAATTAACCTTTTTTTATTAAATCTAATTTCAAATATAATTGTAATATAAAAATAAATTGTAATAAAATATGTTTTTAGTAATAATTAGTTATTTTTTTTATTATTCTAGGATTGATGTTTCTTATAAAGATTCCAAAAATTAACCATATGATATTTTTGATATTTTTAATAAAAAATATTTAGATTTTTTTTTTCAATTTTGATTTCAATGTTTTTATAAAATTAGCCTTGTTTTTGTTCATAGAAAGACATAAACAACAGTTCCTTTTTGAAAATAATATATTTAAACACATAAAGATGTTACCAAAAATTATATATTTCATTATCAATATGTTTAATTTTTATGAAAGGATTGAAAATGAAATTTAAAAATTAGTTATTACTATTCATATTACCATTTTTAATGGAAAGGGTATATCAATATTGTTTAAATAATTATAAAAATAATGTGTGGTTTTGAAGAAACTAAATATTGCATGTAATGCAAGCCAAGTTAGTGTTTTATGTAGTGAAAGATTACCATAGAGTAATGTATAAAATGTCTACGAATTAATAATTTAATATATAAAAAATTGGTCTCCACTATTTTTCAAAATGATAAATCTAATAAATATTATGTGAATAAGAAAAAAATATTACACAAAAAATAAAGGCGTTACATTCTATACAACATAAAATGAATACTAGCCTCAAAACTTATCTTGGTTTTCAATGGTTTAATACTTGAAATTAACTTTCACAAAAATCCATATCATAAATAATAAAAATAAAACATCCATTAATAAGGGAATATTGGACACATAAATAATATCCAATGTATCTCATAACTATGTTTGCACATTAGATAACATAGGTGAAATATAAAATAATATACAAAGAATAAAAGATTAAATAACTATATGGATTCATAATGACCATTGATCACCTAAATGTCGGTGATCATGTAAATTTAAAAATTCACAAAACCATAAAATTAATAATTAATAAATAGGTCATTGATATAATTAAAATTATGATAAAATGATTCAATTTTTTCAAAACCATTATCATAATGATCATATAATTACATGATTTTATTTTGAACCTTATAAAAAATATCATACATTAGTTGTGCCCCGATCAATTTCCCCATCATCTCGTAATCTAGTGAATGAAGTTGAGTTTTTCATTCATGAATTATTATCATATCATTATATATAGAGAGAATGATAATTAAATTTTTTTATTTATCACACAAAAGGTTATCACAAGTTATTGAATATGAAATTAATTCTTGTGTTTTGAGATAATAATTTAATATATAAATCCTTATTATATGTTTAAAATTAGCCATTCCATAAATGGTTAACCCTATAAACCTTCTAGAAGATGAAATTTTAAATCTCATGGGAGTAGGTCATTCAATTTATAAAAATCTTATGAACATTGAATCCACCATGTATCATGTAGTAGTATATATTTAAAACATTAAAAACATGTAAATACCTTCTTCATGTATTCTTTAGAATCATGGTAATGACGAAAATTTCCATAAATCCTTACTAAAATCATAAATGCTCCTAAAAGATAATTAACCCATTATTTTTTTAAGCGACACTTATCTGAAAAAAATTCTATTTTATGATTGGGTTAGTCAATATAAATTTACAAAATCAACGGGATTTCATTAATTTAAAATTCATGTAGATGGATATAATAAATTCAAGGAATCAAATCATGTGTTACTCAAGGATGCACTATATGGTTTTCATAGATATTATTTTTTCAAAAGCCCATAAGATATTCACCACATTAAATATCACCGATTATAATGTTTCAGTTCATACATTGTGATTTCATAATATTTCAATATATCCATTATCTACATAGGTTGTTTGAGCTCCTTAGAATTATTAATCCCTGTATTTGAGAACATTTTTTGAAAAATTCCCAAAATCACAGTAATAGAAACTCGAATTTGAGGGTGGTGCATTTTTTGGTGTTTTATCATTATTCACATCATAAATTAATTTGTTCCAAATAATTTATCCTTTTCCCAATAAGTTTCTTTCACTTACACAACGAAAACATTAACTACCCAATTATGAAAATTACAACATTGTTTCAGTCCACACTTAGAGAATATAGAAAGGTCCATATATTGTTACATAAATATAACATCTATTTGCACTTGGATCACAGAACACACAATCTCTTCATAGATATTTAATGACCTTATGGACAACACCCCTCTAAGAAATGGATTTGATCCACTAAAGAACATATAAGACAAAAAAATGGATGATAAATCTAGAAGCATACCTTATAAATCATGTAAAATATCCCTGTAGGTACCAACATATTCACAAACTATTTCCGTAATGTCATGGAGCTCATTTTTCGTCTCCATAAACGGAACACATGGAATGTTATTATTGAAAAATAAGTTCTTAAACTCCTTAAAATACATGAATTCAATTTCATATTTCTATATAATATTATTTATTATAGTCTACCACTTGTGTGGATCATATAATAATCGATAAATAGAAATAATGATTTTCTCATGATCCAAAAATAGGAGAATATTGATTACTATTTCACTAGTATTGATCCAATGTTTAGAAAAAAGTGGATCATAAGACCCCCTAAAAAATATGGCCATTTCCCAGTGAAGAACTCAACATAATTTTGATTCCTCCTTTTATAATTTGTAAGCTCATCATGATTAATATATTCAGAACATTGTGTGATCATAATAATGATTTTTTACCTTATAATGACAATAACATGTAGATGCTCAAGAGAGCATTCATTGAAAAGTACATCAGTGTCACCATTAATATAGTTCATTATGGTCTTATTCCTTCACTAAAAGATGAATTATTCAGTTAGAAAAAATTTCACCTTTAGTAATCAAATAATAATTAAAAACTGCTCATAGGGTTTGTAAATAATGACTCCTTCAATAATTTATGACACCATATAATTTTCTTACTTTATTTATTATCATATTCCACTCAAATCCTTCCTCATGGATTATTAAGATATTTAAAATTACTATAGAATACCCCACATAACTATTAAAACAGGTGTGTATTAAGGACTATTATCATGTACCAGGTTACACTGAGTCAAGCATGACAAAACATGTCAGAGTTGCCACTCTTAGGTATATCTATTCCAATACCATGTCCACATATAGTGTACAGAAATGTATGTATTATAAGAAATAAATCATTCAATCCTTTACAAAAATTATTTTACGTATTCTTACACATAAAATCATCATTATATTAATCATTATTGAAAACCATAGACTTATCCTTATAAGTATCCCTAGATATAATAATAATGTTTTCTCAAACTACTTTAAAAAGGTTAACTAAACCATTTCTCGGATACTAACTATAATGAACTAGTCAAAATGTTGGGAGAAATTTCTAATTTTTATGGAATACATAATACATTAAAAAAACATATCCTCAAACACTTTATTAGTTTAGTGCCTTTGGAATGTGAGAACATGAACACTAGTTATTGAGTGAGCTACATTATCTCCCACCTGGTTCTCTAAGACTATCATCCTTACTATAAATATCACACATCAAATATATCATCATAACATGGTGAATTAAATATAGAATGGGGTGGACTTATATGAATTATAATGGTAAACAATGGAGAAATATTTTCATATACATGAATATAAGGGTATGAGAATGTCATCATAACATTACAAGATTTCACACGACATATAATATATTAAAAATATAAATAATGAAATAAATATTAGTAGTTCATAAGTAATTAATCATATTGGAATCAATAACATAATTAATGAGGTCATAACATAGGATCAAGACATTAAATTGTGGTATACACAATAAATAGAAAATATTATATCAAGGTGACCTACCAAACCCGTGATAAAATGCAAGGCTTGTGATGTAACCCATTTTCCCCATTTATAATTAGTCTAACAACCCATGTATCCTCTTCAATCCAGGGTTATTTTATAACATGAGTAGCCTATTATAATCATTCATGGGTGGAAACCTATGCACCTAATTATTTTATGATTGGTATATAACTCATGTACCTAATTTTTTTTATCTTGGGGTAGAAATTGTGTACCTTATCGTTTTTAAGAATATGGTAAAACAAGTGTACACTTTTAGATCATATTTAAATTATATTTAACTAATTCATTGGATATAGATATAGGTACCTCCATATAATATTTAAATAATTCATACATATACCAAAAAATAATTAACAATCATTTCTAAACCAATAAAGAGGAATAAGTATCATTAACATTTCATCAAATTTTTACTAATTGAAGTTATATATGTCTCATAATAATTTCATCAAATCCACACCCCTAAAAATTAGCATGTTTCAAAATCACAAAACATGTTGAAGAGAAATGTAAATCATTAAAATCATTCCATCTAAACATAAACCATTTAAAAAATTATTAATTGTTTTTCCAGATCATATACCTAGTAAATCATAAAATATAACAATGTTTTTCATCATATATATAGATGGATTTTGAATGACCCTGTGGAAATTTGTTTTTGATTGTAAAGACCCATAAAATTCAAGGAATTTTTTTTCTCAATTTTTTTGGGAATTTTACAAGCACGCAGTTTCTGACGGCATCTGATTATGAGGCCCGGTGTGCCCGTAATCATTTACCGAAGTTTATGTCGGGTACGTTACGTGAACGAATGGGCGGGTTTTTCTAGCTTTTGAACTGGTACTCGGAATCAAATTTTGAGTGCACCGATTGAATCGTAGCGCCAGTAATTGCTTAAAAACACCTTTTCTGGAGTTGCATTTGCTCGGATGTGGTTTTTAATTTTGGGGGTTAAGTAAAAGAAATAAAACAAAAGTGGTGCAACCAATATTTTTTTTGTTTAACCTAAGCTATGTGGATGAAGTGGGACCCACAATATCCTACCCACTTGGTAGGATATTTGTGAGGGGGGACCCACATGAGCCCCACCGTTTCTTTTCTTCCTAAACCCCCTACTTTAATAAGGTAACACACCTACACCCCTGTTAATTGGAAGCCAACCCTTGAATTTTTCTGTTTATGAAACGCCTCAATTATTTTGGGCGGTTTAAACGTTCTAATTAATTCATTTATTTGATTGTTACAATTTTGAATTTCAAAGGCGTTGTCTTGTGCGTTAATAAAATAAGACAACTCTTATTTTATTTGGGGTTGGTTGTGCAAGAGGGGTTGGGGAGAATTCTCTCAAGACATGATGTTTTTCATCCTCGACGAAGAACGCGAAGAATGCGAAGAACTTGAAGAATGCCGACCTCCGACAAAAGTCGACAAGAACGCCGGTACCTTGGAGATCAACGACGCGACACTGACGAATCCTTTCACAGCGATGTGACGATTCCGCGATGTGCAATTCCGCGACGAATCCCCACTAAATGATTTCGACAAGGTAGGGGTTTATATTAATTTTTCTTCATGAATTCTTCTATCACATTTTTTCTTTTCAATTTGAGCCACCTGATATCGCAATAACGGGAGGAGGTCGGACCGCACGAACACGGCCGACCCTCCTCTACCCTTAGGTTGTTTGATGTTGTTTGCGGCACGAGCAAGGAAACGCAGCACCGAAACACCGCATGGGAAATATTAATGAAAGGGGTGGAAGCGCAATGCCATCCCGCCGCGCCGTTGAAGATGAACCAAAGACGCGGCGCTGTCATGCCACGCCAAAGAATCACAAAAACACCACGGTAGGAGAGGGGATAGGGTGGAGGGGCATGGCGGAGCAGGGACCGGCGGACGATTCCGAGCCATCAGCATCGGAGCAGGGGGACCGGCCGTGCCGGTCCTGCGGCGGCAGCAGACGGCCGATCGGTGCGGGCTGGCCAGTCTGGGGGAAACGCCGGGGGTCGTAACCCCCTGCTGGCTAGCAAGAGCAGCCCCTCGGGTGGGGGTTGCGGTTTCTCTACGCTGGGGAGGGCAGTGCGCCCCCCACCCTCTTTGCTCGGCCATTATGGCTGAGTCGCCTGGCACGCTGGCCGGGCCCTGTGTGGGCCGGACCCAGATTCGGGTCGGGTCGGGTCGGATCGGGCCCGAACCCCGTAATACCATACCTATGACATTCATTTGCCCTTAACGTGGGATTCAGACCTCCGATCGAAGCACCTTCAGCTGCGATGCGATCCTTGGATCGAGGTGGTCATTTTGGTATATGACACTCAAGGTTTAGGAGAACTTTGGGTTCGTTTGGGTTGGTTCATACACGAAACCAACATGGCCCTTGGAGCGGAAACGCTGATAACATGAGCTCTGGACGTCCGATTGACGTGCCGTCGATTTTGATGGATTCCTCATAGTGAGACAGACCTTATGGATTACTACGCTCGATGTTTGGGTGCAGTTCGAGTACGGTCAGGCTGGTTTTGATTTAAAAACCAACCGGGCCTTGGGATGAAAAGGCCAATAACTCTCAGATCGGGCGTCCGATTGACGCGATGTCTGTGACGTTGAGTTCCTATTGACGATACTGTACATTTGGATACATAAACTCTAGAATATGTGTCAGTTAATGTATCAGCCCCTCATCTCATGGAGAAGACCCTCCCGAACGAGCTTGCTGTGTGCGAGAACCCTATTGTTGGCTGCGACTGCGACAACGTTGACGACTGTACAGAAATCCTCTGTGGATTCGACGGCGACAACTACAGCACTCAAAAATCCTACGTGGATCAGTTCTACAGATCCTGTGTGGGTCGATCCTATGTGGGTCAGCGCTCAACGGTCCTGTGTGGGCCAGCGCCTACAGATACTGTGTGGGTCTGATCCTGTGTGGGTCATTACGGGGGTTAGTTACCTATCGATCCTTTGTGGGTCATTGTGGGGGTTAGTTACCTATCGATCCTTTTGGGTCATTGTGAGGGTTAGTTACCTATCGATCATGTGTGGGTCTGATGGCTTAGATGAATCAGTGGCTACATCTGGTCGTCTCTATCGTCTTACGAAGAAGTATACCTGTGTGGGCTGAATCTTGACTTTCAATCCTTATCTTCGATAACTTTGACTTGTATCCTGTGTGGATTACGTTATGCTTTTCTGTGTGGATTGGGATTTGATTTCCTGTGTGGACAACGTTGTACTTGGGCTCAGATGTTGGATCCGAACTGGAATTGATGACTTAGGTATATGTATGGGCATATTCCTAAGTAGTTTCTGATGTTACTTTGTGATTGTTTCTTTCCTTTGTGGATTATCACTTGTGGATTCTGGGAGAACCTTGGGGGTCTCAGGGTCCCTACTGAGTAGGTTATACTCACCCCTACATGGGCTATTCCTGCACTACGTTATTTTGGTTGAAGACGGCGGACAATGCTGATTGTGGTTGAGGCTTGCAGAGCAGGTCGGTATCAGGAGGTGGACCACTGGGCAAGACGTACTCAGAGCGGACGACTGGACCCGAGGAGCTGTGGAGGCTATCTATACCCACCCTTCAGGTGGGACTTCCAGTGGATGGCTCGAGGCTGTAGCTTTACTTTTCAGTTGTTATACTCCCTTTTTCAGTTGTACTTTACTTTCAGTTTGGGTTTGTATTCTAGCCCACTTACTTTTCCACACATACTGTTGTACCCAGTTTTTACATAGTGTTTACTTCTTCTTGTTTGCTCTGTGGTGTTTGTTAACTTTACAAAGACAATGCCTTCCCTTTTTACTATGAATTATGCCTTGGTGCTAGTCGCCAGCCCCTGGCCTATGGAAGGCGGGCTTGGGATAGTAACGGCACGGGCCCCGAGGACGGGTCATGACAAATTGGTATCAGAGGCGTTTGGTTCTACCACAGAACTTAGGACTCTGATATTTTTCATTGTGAAGCAATAGTGTTAAGAGTATTGAGTTTGGTTTTCAGTCCAGGGAGTCTAGTTTAGGGGCGGCGGCCGACGTATCCGTACACCAGAACCCTGACTTCTGATTTCTGAATTAATGCACGAAAACATTGATTGCATGTGTGTTTCAAGTTTTCTTTGTGATTACTTTGTGTCATCTCTCCAGGTATACTATTTGACCGTGGTGCACCTGTTTCTTTTCAGGATGTCCCCACAACGGCAGCCAGCAAGGGTTCCGAGCGTTGTGCGTGACGACAGCCCACCGAGCGATGAGGCCTCTGTATAGGGCCCTTTGACAGCAGAGGAACCAGCGATACCTCTACCCACCGAGCCACCGATGCTTCCCGCCCCAGCCACTGACGATGCACGTCACCTTAGTGCACTGAACGAGTTTCAGCGTCAGCGACTGCCCAGGTTCCACAGGGAGATGGACCCTTAGGCATCCGAGGATTGGCTAGAGGCAGTTGTACGAGTTTTCAGTTTAGTGAGGACACCGGCTGACATCATGGTGATCCTCGCAGCGAGCCTCCTGCATGCGGCAGAAGGCAGATGGTGGAGCTTGATTCTCCAGGTGCATGACGAGGCATCTCTCCGCTGGATGGACTTTGAGAGACTCTTCCAGTCGGAGTTCATCCCAGCCACCCTCCGTGTGGTGTGCATCCAGGAGCTACTACAGCTGTGGCAGGGCAGCTTGACGGTCGCCCAGTACTCTGCAAGATTTACCAATCTCTCACGCTATATGACGGACATGGTACAGGATCCATTCTTCCAGGCCAGGACCACTGATCAGGGATTGAGGCATGAGATCAGGGCGTCGCTGATCTCCTTCAGCATTCCAACACAAGCAGGGGTACTAGAGAGAGCCCTACTCATTGAGAGTTTCCTTGGTGAGCCTACTTGAGCAGAGAGACCTACCATAGGGCGGCACGTAGCAGAGTCTTCTACAGCAGGCAATCGACGGATGACTCATGGGTCTAGGCAGACTTGACCCTCAGGCAGACGACCTCAGGACACTGGCTTAAAGGTGCGGGGCACTCAGCACGGAGCCAGTCTTTTGAGAGGAAGACAGTGCTACGCATGCGGCGGGCAAGGCCACATGACTCGTGACTGCCCGACCCGCCATAGCGAGGAGCAGCAGACGGTTGAGGGGCCACCCTGGCATAGGCAGAGGGTCGACCGTGGCGGTCCTCCGGGAGTAGGCGGACACGGCAGAGGAGCTGGCTAAGCGGATGGTGGTGGGCGACGCTTTGAGGCTCTACCACCACCACCACCAGGAGGTCCACCCCGACCCTAGGGAGCCGACGGGCAGAGTCCATCATAGCTTCAGGCAGCGGAGGCCTACGACCATGGCATGCCCGAGATGAATCGAGGTACTATATGTGTTTATTCCACCATTTCTGCAGTTATTATATACATAGGAGCATTTCATTCTTTCATAGACGTTGCCCTTGATCAGAGATTAGAGATTCCGATAGAGCCATTGGCTCGATCCTTACGGTTAGAGACTTCTATAGGAGCAGACTCAACGATTATGCATTGGTGCCGGAAGTGTGAGCTTACTCTAGGAGGTGAGATCTTCTGCTGAGATCTTCTTATAGCCATGTCGAGGCCTTACGACATCATCATGGGCAAGGATTGGTTATCCACATGCCATGCACAGATTGACTGTATTAGGCGCAAGGTGCGATGTGTACACACCGACGGGAGCAGGTTCACCTTCACCGGTGAGAAGAGAGCCTTTGCAGCACAAGATGGACTCACTCAGAGGATATGACAGCCCATCACTCATCATTTGGCTAGCCTCATCCTAGGAGTTATTGATGTGCGGAGTCCTAGTTTTCCTGCAGTGGTGGATCAGTATACGGACGTTTTCCCCGATGAAGTCATAGGGCTACCTCCTCGCAGAGAGGTAGACTTCTATATTGAAATGTACCCCAGGAGTGCCCCAATATCCAATCTGGCATATCAGATGGCCCCCGCTGAGCTTCGAGAGCTACTGGTACAATTGGAAGACTTGTAGGGAAAGGAATTATTCCGACCCAGTGTTTCACCCTGGTCTTCCCCGATATTGTTCTCCAAGAAGGCGGACGGGAGCTTGCTAGTTTGTGTCGACTATCATCGCCTAAACCAGGTGATAGTTATGAACAAGTATCCGCTAACAAGGATTGATTACCTCTTCGATCAGCTCAAGGGAGCATGATGGTTCTAGAAGATAGACCTGAGGTCAGGCTATCATTAGCTCAGAGTTCAGGATGAGGACGTGTAGAAGACGGCCTTCAGATGTAGGTATGGCCACTATGAGTTCTTGGTTATGCCTTTCGATGTATCCAACACTCCAGAAGTTTTCATGGGTCTCATGAATAGGATCTTTCGGCCATACCACGATCGATTTGTCATTGTCTTCATTGACGACATTTTGATATACTTGACCACTGAGGAGGAGCATGCCTACCACTTGCGGGTTGTATTAGACACACTCCGAGAGCACCAACTTTATAGAAAGCTCTCAAAGTGTCAGTTCTGATTACATGAGGTCCACTTCTTGGGACATATCTTCTCTGAGGCAGGAGTTGTGGTGGATCCTATGAAGATCGAGTGAGTGATATCTTGGGAGCCACCTAGGAGCGTGACAGAGGTGCAGAGATTCTTGGGACTAGCTGGGTACTATCAGAGATTTGTGCCATACTTCTCCAGAGTTGCGGAACCACTCTCAGCTTTGACGAAGAAGGGGAAACCCTTTGAGTGGTCAGACAGATGTCATCAGAGCTTCCAAGAGCTGAGATAGAGATTGAACAGTGCGCCTATATAGAGGCTACCAGAGGAGGGAGTAGGGTAAGTAGTCTACTGTGATGCATCAGGGACCAGAATCTGATGTGTCTTGATGCAGGATCGGCCCTTGATCGCCTATGAATCATGTCAGGTGAGGAATCATGAGCAGAACTACGTTACCCATGACCTGGAGTTAGCAGCAGTGGTCTTTGCTCTGAAGATGTGGGAACACTATCTAATAGGCAAGCGCTTTATAGTCTATTCTGACCATCAGAGTCTCAGGTATATCTTCACGTAGAAGAACCTGAACCAGAGACAACGACGATGGCTCATGTTCTTCCAGGACTTTGACTTTTAGATAATCTATACTCCCGGGAAGGGGAACGTAGTAGCCGATGCCCTCAGCAATAGGGTGATCATTCATCGACTTGGGGAGGAGACAAAGCTGCTAGCTGCTTTGCAGATATCCTTTATGAATAGAGATGGAGAAGGCATTATTGAATCACTCACAGTCACTCCTCCACTACTGCAGTGGGTCAGAGAGGCACAGCGTGGGGACACTAACCATGAGACGCGACCTGCGTAGATATCCTCAGGACAGGCACCTGATGGATTCTCCGTGGTAGGAGAGCACGATGTCCTTTTTCAGAGAACGTACCATGGTACCAGCTACCTTACAGGAGGAGGTGATGAGGGAGTTTCACACTTCCCCTTTATTGGTACATCCTGGAGTGGCGAAGATGTACCAGGACCTCAGATGACATCACTGGTGGCCGGCTATGAAGAAGGTTGTGGTAGAGTTCGTTTCTCGATGCCTCGCCTGTCAGTAAGTGAAGCCAGAGCACCAGGTACCAACAGTCCTGGTACAGTCCTTGGAGGTCCCGGATTGGAAGTCGGACGACATATCTTTGGACATCATGACTTGAATTCCACGTACTTCCAGAGGTCATGACTCCATTTGGGTGATTTTCGACTGACTCACCAAGTTAGCTCACTTCAAACCAATCAAAGAGTAGGGCTCAGTGGAGAGATTGGGAAGTCTCTACGTTTAGAAGATTGTACATCTTCATGGTGTGCCATCATCTATAGTCTCTGATCGAGATGATCGCTTTACTTCTGGGCTTTGGAAGGGGTTTCCGGAGGCGTTCAGGACGCAGCTACGTCTGATCACCGCATTTCACCCTTAGACAGATGGCCGGACGTAGAGGACCATTCAGACTCTCGAGGAAATGCTATGCGCACGTGTTCTCGACATTGGTCACATCTGGGAGGACCACCTACCCTTGGTGGAGTTTGCATACAACAACAACTACAACTCCACCATCGAGATGGAACCATACGAGGCATTGTATGGTCGGCCTTGTAGATCACCTCTGTGCTAGACAGACCCTGGGGATTCGGTACTTGTGGGACCAGAGATGGTCCAAGCCATGACAGAGAAAGTCCAGGTCATCCAAGAGCGGATGAGGATAGCTCGGAGCCGGCAAAAGTCTTATGCTGACAGGAGGCGGAGGCCACTGGAGTTTGAGGATGTCGACCATGTCTTCTTGCGGGTCTCACCTCGACGTGGATTACAGAGATTTGTCCGAGGTGGCAAGTTGTCTCCACGCTTCATCGGACCATTCCAGGTCCTCATCAGGATTGGCGAGGTGGCTTATCGCCTGGCTCTACCACCTCAGTTGCACCGGATGCACGACGTCTTCCACATATCTCAGCTGAGGAGATACGTGCATCACCCGACGCATATCTTTGACCATGGGGAGCTAGACGTTGATGATGGGGTGACTTTTGCAGAGTTCCTAGTGGAGATCGAGGATCGATAGGAGAGGGTCCTACGTGGATGATCGATTCCTCTAGTACGCATCAGATGACAGCATGGGAACCTCCAGGAGAGCACTTGGGAGCAGGAGGCTCAGATGCGTGCTTAGTACCCACATTTGTTTCCCTAGTTTATGATGTATCATTATGGGGACGTAAAGCCCTGATGTGGGAGTGATGTAGATACTAGTAAAAATCAAGGAATTTTTTTTCTTAATTTTCGTAGGAATTTTACAAGCACACAGTTTCTAATGACACCTTATTCTGAGGCCCAGTGTGCCCAGAATCATTTTCCGAAGTTTAGCTCGGGTAGGTTCGGTGAACGAACGAGCGGGTTTTTCTATCTTTTGAAACGGTGCTCAGAATCGAATTTCAAGGGCACCGATTGAATCACAGTGCCAGTAATTGCTTAGAAACACCTTTTCTGGAGTTGCTTTTTCTCAGGTGTGGAAGAACATGAGCCATCGTCGTTGTCTCTGGTTCAGCAATAGGGTGATCATTCATCGACTTGGGGAGGAGACAAAGCTGCTAGCTGCTTTGCAGATATCCTTTATGAATAGAGATGGAGAAGGCATTATTGAATCACTCACAGTCACTCCTCCACTACTGCAGTGGGTCAGAGAGGCACAGCGTGGGGACACTAACCATGAGACGCGACCTGCGTAGATATCCTCAGGACAGGCACCTGATGGATTCTCCGTGGTAGGAGAGCACGATGTTCTTTTTCAGAGAACGTACCATGGTACCAGCTACCTTACAGGAGGAGGTGATGAGGGAGTTTCACACTTCCCCTTTATTGGTACATCCTGGAGTGGCGAAGATGTACCAGGACCTCAGATGACATCACTGGTGGCCGGCTATGAAGAAGGTTGTGGTAGAGTTCGTTTCTCGATGCCTCGCCTGTCAGTAAGTGAAGCCAGAGCACCAGGTACCAACAGTCCTGGTACAGTCCTTGGAGGTCCCGGATTGGAAGTCGGACGACATATCTTTGGACATCATGACTTGAATTCCACGTACTTCCAGAGGTCATGACTCCATTTGGGTGATTTTCGACTGACTCACCAAGTTAGCTCACTTCAAACCAATCAAAGAGTAGGGCTCAGTGGAGAGATTGGGAAGTCTCTACGTTCAGAAGATTGTACATCTTCATGGTGTGCCATCATCTATAGTCTCTGATCGAGATGATCGCTTTACTTCTGGGCTTTGGAAGGGGTTTCCGGAGGCGTTCAGGACGCAGCTACGTCTGATCACCGCATTTCACCCTTAGACAGATGGCCGGACGTAGAGGACCATTCAGACTCTCGAGGAAATGCTATGCGCACGTGTTCTCGACATTGGTCACATCTGGGAGGACCACCTACCCTTGGTGGAGTTTTCATACAACAACAACTACAACTCCACCATCGAGATGGAACCATACGAGGCATTGTATGGTCGGCCTTGTAGATCACCTCTGTGCTAGACAGACCCTGGGGATTCGGTACTTGTGGGACCAGAGATGGTCCAAGCCATGACAGAGAAAGTCCAGGTCATCCAAGAGCGGATGAGGATAGCTCGGAGCCGGCAAAAGTCTTATGCTGACAGGAGGCGGAGGCCACTGGAGTTTGAGGATGTCGACCATGTCTTCTTGCGGGTCTCACCTCGACGTGGATTACAGAGATTTGTCCGAGGTGGCAAGTTGTCTCCACGCTTCATCGGACCATTCCAGGTCCTCATCAGGATTGGCGAGGTGGCTTATCGCCTGGCTCTACCACCTCAGTTGCACCGGATGCACGACGTCTTCCACATATCTCAGCTGAGGAGATACGTGCATCACCCGACGCATATCTTTGACCATGGGGAGCTAGACGTTGATGATGGGGTGACTTTTGCAGAGTTCCTAGTGGAGATCGAGGATCGATAGGAGAGGGTCCTACGTGGATGATCGATTCCTCTAGTACGCATCAGATGACAGCATGGGAACCTCCAGGAGAGCACTTGGGAGCAGGAGGCTCAGATGCGTGCTTAGTACCCACATTTGTTTCCCTAGTTTATGATGTATCATTATGGGGACGTAAAGCCCTGATGTGGGAGTGATGTAGATACTAGTAAAAATCAAGGAATTTTTTTTCTTAATTTTCGTAGGAATTTTACAAGCACACAGTTTCTAATGACACCTTATTCTGAGGCCCAGTGTGCCCAGAATCATTTTCCGAAGTTTAGCTCGGGTAGGTTCAGTGAACGAACGAGCGGGTTTTTCTATCTTTTGAAACGGTGCTCAGAATCGAATTTCAAGGGCACCGATTGAATCACAGTGCCAGTAATTGCTTAGAAACACCTTTTCTGGAGTTGCTTTTTCTCAGGTGTGGTATTTAATTTTTGGGGTTAAGTAAAAGAAATAAAATAAAAGTGGTGCAAAAAATTTTATTTTATTTTTGTTTAACCTAATCTAAGTGGATGAAGTGGGACCCACAATATCATACCCACTAGATAGGATATTTGTGAGGTGGGACCCGTAGGAGCCCCACCATTTCTTTTCTTCCAAAACCCCCTCCTTTAATATGTTAACACACTCGTACCCCTATTAAGTGGAAGTCAACCCTTGCGTTTAACTTTTTATTAAACACCTAAATTAATTTGAGCGGTTTGAATGATGCAATTAATTCATTTAATTGATTGTTTCGATTATGAATTTCAAAGGCGTTGCCTTGTGCGTTAATAAAATAAGACAACTATTATTTTATTAGGGGTTGGTTGTGCATGAGGGTTTGGGGAGAATTTTCTAAAGTCGTGAAGTTCTTCCTCCTCGACAAAGAACGTGAAGAATGCGAAGAACGCCGACTTCCGACGAAGGTCAACAAGAATGCAGGATCCTCAAAGATCGATGACACGATGCTGATGAGTCCTTTCTCCATGACGTGACGATTCCCCTTCCGTGACGCCTTCTTCCGCGGCGTTCAATTCTGCGATGAATCCCCGCTCAACGATTTCGATGAGGTAGGGGTTTATTCTAATTGTTGTTCGTGAATTCTTCTGTCGCCTTTCTTCTTTTCAATTTGAGCCGCCTGATACTGCAATAACTTGAGGAGGTCAGACCGCACAAACACGGCCGACCCTCTTCTCTCCTTGGGTTGTTTGATGTTGTTTTTGGCACGAGCAAGACAACGTGGTGTCGAAGTACCGCGCGGGAAATATAAAAGAAAGGGGAAGAAGCGCAGCGCCGTCGTGCAACGCCGTTGAAGATGAACCAAACATGCGGTGCCATCGCACCACGCCGAAGATTCACAAAAACACCGTGGCCAGAGCGGGGCCGCGACACCGTCAAAAACACAAAAAATCATTAGACAATTCAAAACACAAAAAATCATCAAATCAAGTAAATTAAATAAACATATGAACCTTATTTTTTGAAACATATTCAATTTATTCTTATCCTATCACCCAAATTCCATTGACAGAGGATTATAAATTTAATTACTGAATCTCTTTTATTATATTAGTGGGAATTTTGGACTCATTTATTTGAATTTATAGCTTCTTATCTATCATTCTATTTCATTTTTTCCTTTATTGAATGTTTATTTCCATAATTAAACACATTAGTTAGGTTCTAGATAACATACAAGATATTTTTATCCTATGTATCTGTTTATGAATGTCCATGGAATTCCAGGATTCTCATTTTTTAAATAAAACCATTCTTATTGGAATTCATCACCTCTTCAACATTTTGATTATATATAGTATTTGTGTATACTATAGTTTAGTTTGATTAGTTACAGCTCATGTTAAAGTTCAAATTTTTCCTTCATGGTGACATTGTAACAAAATTTCTAACAATTTAATATCCTAAAAAAGTAAATATAAAAGATCTAAATATAGAAAATCAATTGAAAATAAAAATATAAAATACATTTTTGTTAAAGCTTTAGTTTTTATTGTTTTTTTTCTAATTATTTTAATGCATAATAGAAATTCCACAATGTTAAACGTAGCATTTCCAAAAAGAACCCAAACATTTTTAACAACCTTATCTTGAGCATGAATAAGGAAAAATTTATAAGTATCATATATAAAATTTGATAAATTTGGGGTCACCCTAAAGGAATTACTTTTGAGTTACATTATAATAAATCCAAATATATTTCTCAGTTTTTAAATATTTTAAAATTGAAGATAAAAATAGTAAAAAAATTTGATCAAAATCACAGTGGTAGGAGTATGAAATATTAAATTAAAAAAAGAAGAAGAAACAAAAAAACAAAGATGAAAATGAAAAATTAGAAATATATTTGGAATATTTACTAACAACAAGTCCAGATCTCTGTGGGTCAACCCTTAATTATACTTCATAGATTGAGAAATTAATTATAACAACAAATGTAATGGCCTGGACCAATCTGGTCCATTGCATTGTGGAAATGTGGCGTTAGAGGTGTTCTAGGAGGTGAAGGTAAATTGTCCCCATTGCTTTTCCAAAATAATCCTTTTCGATGAACCATTTCAATGGTAGACAGTTATGAACTATAACATAACGTTACGTTTTTTCGGTAGTTTTGATGTTTCTAACTACACTTGTTTTAGAGTAGTGACTGGGGGTTGAGTTTTGGTGAATCTTTAAGGAAAACTAAAGGGCAATATCTTTCACACGGGTGTTGCATGGTTTTTCTATACTATACATCCAAGCCATGTGTAGTTGGGTTTGGAGGCAGTAGGTTCTGCATGGGAGGCGCACAATTTTTCTAACCATGTAGCCAAACCATGCGAGAAGGGTGGTCGAGGCTATAAATAACACACGTTTAGCCCATGGTTTGCCAAACCATGTAGACCAACTATGTGGGCACATACACTAGATCCTTATATTGTGGATCTCAACCGTTTTTCCTCCAACATCCTCGTTTAGGATCCTAATCATCCAAAACTCGGGATTACACTCCCTTGAAGATTGGAGAACCTCTACAAGGTGTTTTGGAGGCGATCCAATGGCTTCTCTTGGTGAATCGATGCCAGTTTCTTGAGGTATGTGATCATTCTTGTTCGTTCTTCTTCGTTCTTGATCTGTTTCTTAGATCCACTTAGATATAATTCCCCTTTTCTCTCGGCTTCTTGGATCTACACCCGTTATTGGTATATCTAAGTATGTGGATGACAAATATGATGAGTTTTGGTCATGATATTTCTTGGGGATGGGATGTAAGGCTGGTTTTTAGAGAATCGACTTTGGTTTCTTGAGAATTTTTCAACCATTGGGGTTTTTTCAAAACCCCTTGAGGTAGGAGATACATTGCTTCTCGTCCTTTTTTATGGAACTGTATTGTTAACATGTTGAATCCAACTTGATGAAAATGAAATTGACATAATAAATATATTTGAACTGTATAAAGAACCTGTTATCAATCGTATTGCATTGCTCCTGTTTTACAAGATAATGTGATATCATTGCATTCTTTTCATTGCTATTTGTTCTTGATGGATGTTGGTAATGAACGTAAAACGGGATTAATTGATTATTGTTTGGCTAAAGATAAAGAGGCATGAAAATGATTCTAGTTCTTGTTGTAATTTTAAGTTAATCAAATTGGTGTAGTAAACATGGTTAATCATATGTGATAGCTTACTGCTTTGGATTCTCGATGTTGGAACCAATGGATTATAAATCTGTTAAATCAAGATTGATTAAATAATATTATTGTTTGATAGTTCCTTTTAGGTTTCTGATTTAACCTCTTGTTTGTTAAAGGTTCATATCCCAAGTGATGTGATGTTTTTTTCCTACTTCTTGTGTAGAGACATGATCCTGGATTGGTGTTTTGATATGTGGGGGCATAGAGGTTTATTGGTCGTGGCAGCGGATGACTCATATAGTTATGAGATGGATTAGTTTATGCATGTGGGTGTTGGGGAGGACACGAGGGATGATGGAATTGGATGGATGTGATTGTTGGGTACTTTTTGGTTCTTTGGTTTTTAATCTGCTTTACTTTTCCCCACTACTCATGGAAGTTGGTCTTGCTTACCCTTCTTCCGAAAGAGGTGAAGACACACGGGGTATGCCACATGCTTTATGTGTTTAGCTCTTTAAGGGGGACTGGGTCTATGCTCTTTCAATAGGCGGCAACGAATCGACGGGTAGTACATCTAGTCACCATGTTAAGCCCCCTTGTTTTAATAGCATAGAATGCTTTTCTAGAATGCCTGGAAATCTGGGAAAGTAATTCTGTAATGAATATTTGAATAAATAGTGGTAACCCATGGGGTTGAAGTTCACTAGAACTTAATGATGAGGTAGAAAACTTTTGAAGGAATAGTTGACTTTGGGTGAGATGATAATGAAACAAAATTTGGAATTGTTCATGGTTAATTAATGTTTAAATAATTAATTAACATACAGTGGAACTAATAAAAAGGGAATGAAGTAATATAAAAATTCACTTGTTTTTTTGTGTGCTTATAGGATTCCTAGTCTTAGAAATAGTAGCCTGGAGTCTGAGAGATGTTGGCTACAGTTATTTCTAAGACTAGGTTATGCCCATAGTGTGGTTACGAGTTATAGTATATTCTGTTCTTTTTGTGTTTCTATACGCTACTCCACCCTGTCAGTAACTGAAAATTACACCCCATGGATTTTGTGCCCAAGGGGGTGTTTTCACCACCATTCTGATGGGAATATGAATGGCAGACTACACTCTTTTTCCCCACTCACTTCCCTTGGTAGTTAGCGTGCTATTCGGCACATTGGTTAGTTCTCCCCATATATTTTTTAGAGGGCTGTAATGACTTGTAGTTATTCACACACATATATTCTGGATATAGTATCCTCTGGACTACTATAGATGTAACATGTATAGGCTGTGATGGATTGAGGATCCTTCCTCAGTGTATGAGGTGTATGGGCTTGAGGTATAATACCTGACGTATGATACACGTTATGCGAGCTGTGGTGGCTCCCAAATACTACCTGGTTACTTTTGGTTGTGAGGATGGTGTGGTGCTTTGCCCATTTGTCTCCAGGAAAGCCTTTGTGTTACATGAGGTGCATTGTGGTGCTTTGCCCAGGTGTCTGCAAGTAAGCCTTTTTGGAGAGAGATGCTTAGGACATCCAACATTTGGGAAAATCAGAAAACTAGTGGGGAAGTAGTAGAGGGGTACCCTTGATATTCCTTAAAATATGCTATATTCTTGTATGCATTACTTGGCGAGAGTAGCCATGGTGATGTTGGGAACTTTGTGTACTTGATTAAGTAACGAGTTAGTTCCACTTGTTGTTCATTGTTCTTTAGTATTCTCCATTTACTTTTACACGAGAGGCTATTGGGAGGATCCTACTGAGTATACTATTATACTGACCCTACATATATATAAACTATTTTTTAGGTCACATGGAGCACGTCAGAGATAAAGCTGGTTTCTACGAGCTTGGGGTTGCAAGAGATATTCGGGCTTGTGCATGCTGCTATTTTATTCATATTTTGGGTACTTGCAGTTCTTTCCCCTTTCAGTTGTAAAACTTTTTTATGAAATTTCATTTTCGCACTTTGGTTTTCTTTTATATTCCGGTTCTCAGTTTGAGTTGGTTGGTGTCTATCTTATATCTCTATCTTTCATGTGTTCTCTTAGAGGGTAATGCCTCCCATTTGTGTGTATACTATACCCTCGGTGATAGTCTCCAACTCGAGGCCTACTGGAGGTGGGACTCATGGGTCATTATCTCCCTTCTCACATTTTCGGCCCAGGAGGGGTACACTTTGTGTGGAGGGGGTCCTGAAAATGTGGTATCAAAGGGAGGTTGGGGGATAGGATGGTGTTTGGAGTTAGGCACAGGTGAGATTTCATGGGATAATAGGGTAACGATGTCATTCAAGTTTAGCATGTGATGTAAACACTATAGACCAGATGAGACATAGGCCTTTATTGCACCCTATGATATGATGTACGAACCTTAATGTTTACAATGACTACTAAACAAGGTGATACTAGTTGCAGGGTAGAGACCTAGGAAAGGATCATGCATCATTCTTCTTTTTTCCTGTGTTTGAATGGGTAGCCCTTGGGATAGGTTAAACTAAAATTAATAATAGAAAACAATTAATTAATTAATTTTGAGTCTTCCATATTCCATGTTTAGGAACTCTAATGGTAGTTATTTTACAGGTATGGATCCTGGTCGACGACCTCATCAGGTTTGCACAGAAAATGTCTAGCAGGCTATTCCTGCAGATCGCCGCAGGGTAGAGGTTGACGATGATGACACTTGGAGAAGACACTCCGAGAGTTTCTATTCCAGAGACTATAGAAGTATGAGGGCTCTGTTTCATATGACGTCACGAAAGACTGGTTAGAGGATGTCGAGATCAGCTTCAGTTCGATTTGTGCTCATAAGGAGAATTGGGTTTCCTTTGTTTTGACGATGCTACGTTGAGCAGAAAGCTAGTTGTGGCTCTTGGTCCTCGGGGATTGTGAGGAATCAGTGATCTCATGGGTGGAGTTCTGAGACATGTTTAGAGTCGAGTTCCTTTCTTTGACTTCGAATGCGTCCAGTCGGTAGGAGCTTCTTACCCTTCGACAGGGGAGATCCAGTGTTCAAGAGTTTGGAATCCATTTTAGTAACCTTATATGATATTCTTTGGACCTGTTACCAGATGAGGAGGCCATGGAGAGGCATTTCGAAGAGGATTTGCATCCATAGATCTAGCACCAGGTCACCCCATTTATGCTGAAGTCATAACTTGAGGTGTTGGTGTTGGAAGAGGTTTTCAAGAGGACTTTGACCAGGACCAGATCATCACTAGAAGGGGATCGTCATGATCACTCACGAAGAAGATCTGTGGTCTGAGGTTCTTGTTTTTTAGGGCAGAAGAGTTTCCATTCAGTTAGGGGTAGGTCCCATCCCTTCACATACTGTTTCTCGAGAGGCAGAAACCCTCAGGCCTATGCAAAGGGATCATGCGCTTTTTTTTCATGTGGTCGTCATGGTCATCACCTGTAGGAGTTCCCAACCTTTCATAGCGGTTATCATGCACCATGTGTCACGCTCCAGGTTCCTCCGTTGAGATAGTTCTAGAAGAGGTAGCAGCAGCCAGTTTCACCTGGTTTATATCACCATAGTGTAGATGGGGAAGGCAGATGACAGTTCCATGATGCCCCCCGTCCTCAGAGTGCCGAGCGCGGCCATGGTGGTGGTCTTCATCAGAGTCAGAGAGGTCATGGAGGAGGTCATGGTCAGCTTCATGCTCTAGCATTGCCAACTCGAGGTGAGCCAGATGTCATTCGAGGTACCCTTTGCATGTTTTCTACCTTAGAGTATTCCATGTTTGATTCAGGAGCGACACACTCCTTCATATCTCTTACCCTTGTCCATGCTTTGGGAGTTGAGGTAGAGAGGCTTCTTGTGACCTTGGCATTTACTATGCCTATTGGAGGTCGAGCTGACTTGTTTGATTCATGTAGAGACTGTGAGCTAGTTTTGGGGCATAACCACTTTTGGGGAGATTTCCTATGTTTACAATACAACCATATGATGTCCTCCTCTGTATGGATTGGTTGTATTTGGTGAAGGCTATTGTCGATCGTTTCAGGAAGAAGGTCGTTTTCCTTGGGTTGGATGGAGATCTAGTAGAGTTTTTTTGGTGAGCAAGATCCTAAGATGGGTCATAGGCACGTTCCATCCTTATCATCAATAATGGATGATATGATGATCAGTTCTTCTGAGGATAATCAGTTGGAGTTTACTAGGGTCATAGAGGAGTACCCTGATGTATTTTCATAAGAGGTTGTAGCATTACCCCCTTGACGAGAGATCGAGTTTGGGGTTGAGCTACAATAAGGATCATTTCTTATCTCCATGTATCCATATAGTATGTCCCCTTCTATGTTATGAGAACTACATATAAATCATGATGGTCTGTTAAAGTTCTGTTTTGTTTAGCCAAGGTTGTCACCGTGGGGTGCACTGGTTTTGTTCGTGATGAAGGCTGATGTCAGTTTGAGGTTGGGTGTCAATTATCGTCACATAAACAAAGTGAAAATAATGAATCGCTATCCTCTTCTGTGAATTGATGATTTATTCGATCAACTGAAAGGTGTAAGTTAGTTATCAATGATAGACTTGCATTCAAGATATCATCACATGTGTGTGAAGGATGAGGATATCCCAAAGACTGCTTTCCATTGTCATCATGGGCATTATGAGTTCATGGTAATGCCATATGGCATGATGAATGCTCAAGCTGTATTGATGGTATTGATGAATTCCGTATTCTGTGAGTTCCTAGAAATGTTTGTGGTAGTCTTCATCGATGACATCCTTATGTACTACAAATATTAAGAGGAGCATGAACAACATCTACAAGCCGTTTTGGGAGTTATTCGCCAGCATCAACTGTTTGGGAAGTTGTCTAAGTGTGAGTTTTGGGCTCAAGAAGTCCGTTTCCTGGGGCATGTTCTGTCCCAACAGGGAGTTTCTGTCGATCCATCGAAGATAGAAGCAGTTGTATCTTGGGCATCCCTCCAAGACTGTGTCAGGGGTGAAAAGTTTCCTTGGTCCCGCATGTTACTACAGGAGGTTCATATACAATTTCTCACGAGTTGCAACTCCTCTAACTGCTTTGACCAGGAAGGATCAGGAATTCTTATAGACTGATCAGTGCCAGATAGCCTATACGTATCTAAATGAGAAGTTAGTAAGTGCTCAAGTCCTTTGTCTTCCAGTTGAGGGAGTTTAGTTTGATGTTTTCTGCGATGCTTCACATCTAGGGTTAAGTTGTGTCCTCATACAGTAGAGGTCAGTTGTTTCTTATGGGTATTATATGTTATGTCCCCATGAACACAAATATGCCACCCATGATCTTGAGTTGGCAGCCATGGTGTTTTCTCTGATGTTGTGGAGACATTAATTCATTGGTGGGCGCTTTGTGGTTTTCAACGATCATAAGAGTTTGAGGTATGTTTTCTCCCAGCGTGACCTGAACTTATGCCAACGTCAATGGATGGAGTTCTTGGAGGAATATGAATTTGAAATACCTTATAAAACTGAAAAGGGGAATGTTATAGCTGATTCCCTGAGCCGAAGGTCACGTACTGATGTTGTGCTTGAATCTGGTGATTCTTGGAGAGTAATGGAAGAACAGTGGGCATTACATCTTGATATGAGAGAAGTTGGGGGGTAGAGGCTGTCTTTTTCAGAAGATGGTACAGTCATCCATGATGCAGAAAGTAGAAGAGTCCAAGTTAGGAGATCTAGAGGTGGATGTCCTGAGAGACTGAGTTGTTTGTGGTGAGGCCCATGATGGTTGGTCAGGGAATGAACAACACAGAGTGTTGCATCATGGAAGTATTTTTGTTCCCTTGATGAAGCGAGAGAATGTTCTTAGAGTGTTCTAGAGTTCACCTTTTTCAGTACATCCAGGCTTGAGATTGATGTACCAATCCTTGAGGAGCCAGTTTTGGTGGCATGGGCTGAAGCCTGCAGTTGCGGAGTTTGTGTCTCGATGTTTAGTCTTCCAGAAGGTGAAGGTCGAACACCATGTTTTGGGTGGTCTTCTCTAGCCATTATAGATTCCACAGTGGAAATTGGAGGATATCCCAATGGAAATTTTTACTGGTCTACCTCAATCTCCGGGAGTACATGATTCTATTTGGGTAGTAGTGGATCATTAAACAAAATAGGCCCACTTTATAGAGATCAAGGAGTTGAGCTCAGTGAATGTTTTGTCGATGCAGTATCTAGAGGAGGTGGTTAGTTTTCATGGATTCCCTAGGAAGATCATTTCTGCTTGAGATAATCATTTTACCTCCAGAGTTTGGAGATGTCTCCAATATGCTTTTGGTTATTAACTATTCCTTAGCACTGCTTTTCATCCTCAAACGGATGGTCAGACAGAGCGAACAATCCATACTCTTGAAGACATGTTACACTCTTGTTTTTTTGGAGGTTCATGGATGAGGCACTTACCCTTGGTGGAGTTCGCATACAATAATAGTTTTCACTCCACCATCAGTATTGCTCCTTTTGAAGCCTTGTATGGTCGGCCTTACCATTCTCCACTGTGATGGACTGGGGTTGGAGAGTCAACAATTCTCGGATTGGAACTCCTGCAGAATACAACAGAGATGGTTCATGATATTTGTGAAAGGATGAAGATTGTGCAAGATTGTCATAATCATATACTGATCAAAGAAGGATACCTTTAGATTTTAATGATAGGTATCATGTGTTTTTGAAGGTGACTCCCTGTCGTGGGCAGAAAATATTTGGATGTGGAAGTAATCTTTCCCCTTGTTTGTTGGGCCTTTCGAGGTGGTAGCTTGTGTAGGAGATGTGGCATATCGAGTAACACTTCCCCTATAGATGAGTCAGAAATATGATGTTTTCCATCTGTCACAACTCCATTGTTATCTTCATGACGACTCCCACATCATCGATTGGGGAGAGATTGATGTTGATGATGATGCAACCTTTCAGGAGTGAACTGTGTAGATCCAAGACCGCAATGATACATTGTTGTACGTGTGTTATATTCTTTTAATTCATGTCTTGTGGTGACACGGTGGCTTGGAGGAGAGTAAATTGGAACGTGAGTCACAGATACGTGCTTAGTACATAGAGTTGTTTGATTTTAACGCTTTTCATTTATCGATGTAACTCATGTGGTTATGAAACTTTCTTTTTTATGAGATGGCTCCCTTTTTTTCATTTGAGGCTTTATCTCTTTTTAGAGGTATCTTAATGGGTGGTTTTTCAGACCCTTTTTCATTTTCTCTTTAGGTGGGTTTTGGATTCTCGAGGACAAAAATGTTTTGAGAGGTATCTAATGTAACGGCCCGGACTTCCCTGGTCCATTACATTGAGAAAATGTGGTTTTACATGTGTTCTGGGTGGTCAATGTAACTTTTCCGCAACGCTTTCCCAAAATCATACTTTTTGATGAACTGTTTCATTGGTAGACAGTTGTGAACTATAACATCGCGTTACGTTTTCAGGTACTTTTGATGATTCTAACTAACCTTGTTTTGGAGTAGTGACTTGGGGGTGCGTTTGGGTGAATCTTTATGGAAAACTAAAGGGAAATATCTTTCTCACAGGAGGCGCACGGTTTGTTTAAACCGTGAGGCCAACCCGGGCGTAGTTTTGTTTGGAGGCAGTAGCTTCCACATGAGAGGCGCATGGTTTGTCTAACCGTGTAACCAAACCATGCGAGATGGGTGGTTGAAGAAGTATCTTACACACAGTTAGCGCACTGTTTGACTAACCATGTGGAATAACCATGCAGACACTTAAATTAGATCTTTAATTGTGGATCTCAACCGTTTTGCTTCTAACATTTTCATTTAAGATCCTAAGGGGCCATAACTCAGGATTAACCTCTCTTGAAGATAAGAGAACCTCTCCTAGGAATTTAAGAGGTGATCTGAAGGCTTCACATTGGGAATCGAACCCAGTTTCTTGTGGTATGTGATCGTTCTTCTTCGTTCTTCTTTATTCATGATCGGTTTCCTATATCCACTCGGATCTACTACTCCTATCTTCTTGGTATCATAGATATAAGACCATTATGGGTAGATCTATGTGCATGTATTCCAAATAAGATGAGGTTTGGTCTTGATCATTCTAGGGTAATATATCTAAGGCGGGGTTTTAGATAATCGACCCGGGTTTCTTGAGTGTTCTTTAAAAGTTTTGGTTTTCATCAAAAACCTTTGAGGTAGGGGATTCATTGCTTCTCTTCCATTTTCATACAACTGTATTGTTAGCATTTTTAATCCCACTAGATGATAGTGGAATTGACATAATAAATATATTTGAACCAGATAAAGAATATATTATTGATTGTATGATATTGATTTTGTTTTGCTAGATAGTGTGATTTCTATACTTTGTTTTCTTAGTTGTTTGTTCTTGATGGAAATCGGTAAAGAATGTAAACCGGGATTAATTTATAATTGTTTGGATAAAGATAAAGATGCATGAAAATGAATGCGGTTCTTATTGTAATTTTATGTTAATTATATTGCTGCAGTAAGAATGTTTAATCATATGTGATAACTTATGGGTTAACCTTCCTGATGTTGGAACCAACGAATTAAAAATATGTTAATTCAAGATGGATTAAATAATTTTATTGTTTTATAATTCCTTGAAGGGTTCTGGGTTACCCACTTTTTTGTTAAATGGAAATATCCCATATGATGTGATGTTTTTTTCATACTGCTTTTGTTGAGACGTGATACTAGATGGGTGTTGTGATATGTGGGGGCATAGAGGCCTTTTGGTTGTGGCAGCGGGTGACGCCAAGAGTGGTGAGATGCATTAGTTTATGCATATCGGTGTCGGGGACGACACCAGGGATGATGGAATAGGATGGATGTGATTTGTTGGATGCTTGTTATTTCTTTGGTTGTTTATCTTCTTTACATTTCCCCAATGCTCAAGGCAGCTGGTCTTGCTTACCCTTCTTCCAAAAAAGGAAAAGACAAGAAGGGTGGTCCATGTGCTTTCCGTGTTTATCTTCTTAAAGGTGATTAGGTCTACACTCTTTCTATATGTGGAAAAGACTCGACGATTAGTCAACACACCGTGTTGAGCCCCCTTGTGTTAGTAGTAGAGAATTATTTTCTAGAATTCTTGGGAATATGGGAATGTAATTCTGTAATGAATATTTTAATAAATAGTGTTATCCCATGGGGTTGGAATTCACATGAACTTAACGATGAGGTAGAAAACTTTTGAAGGAACAATTAACTTTGGGTGTGATGCTAATGAAACAAAATGTGAAATGGTTCATGGTTAATTAATGTTTAAATAATTAATTAACATACAATGGAACTGATAAAAATGGAATGAATTAATCTAATAAATCTCTTGTTTTGTTGTGTGCTTATAGGATTCCTAGTCTTAGAAATAGCAGCCCATAGTCTAAGAGACGTTAGCTGCAGTTTTGTCTAAGACTAGGATATGCCCATAGTGTGTTTGTGAGTTATAGTATATTCTGTAATTTTTTTGTTTCTATATGCTACTCCACCCTATCAGTAAGGGAAACTAACTCCCCAGGGATTCTGATCCCAGTGGGTGTTTTTATAACATTCTGATGGGAGGGTAAATGGATGACTACCCTCTTTGGCCATGATCTATTGTCTAGGTAGTTACTGTGCTATTCGGCACAATTGCCAGTTTTCCCCATATATGTGTGTAGAGGGATGTAATGACTTTTTTGTAATTCACACAAATATATTCTAGATATATTATTCTATGGACTACTATAGGTGTAACGTGTATAGGCTATGATGTCTTGATGATCCTTACTCGGTGTATGGGCTATAATTGCTTGAGGTATAATACCTGATGTATGATACATGTTATGAGAGATGTGGTGGCTCCGGGAAATATACTGGTTACTTTTGGTTGTGATGATGGTGTGGTGCTTCGCCCATGTTTCTATGGGAAAGCCTTTCTGTTACATGGGTTTCATTCTCGTGCGTCTCCCTGATGTTTGCGGTCAAGCCTTTTTGGAGTGAGATTCTTAGGAAGGGTGACGTTGGAGCAAAGCAGAAAACCATTGGGGAAGTAGTAGCGGGGTACCGTTGATATTCTTTAGTCTATTCTGTATTCTTGTATGCATTACTTGGTGAGAGTATCCATGATGCGGTTGGGAACATAGTATACCTGCTTAGGTAACGAGTTAGTTCAACTTGTTGTTCACTGTACTTTAGCATGATCCATTTACTTTTTCACGAGAGGCTTTGGGGATGATCCTATTATGTATACCGTTATACTCATCCTATATATATATAATCTATTTTTAGTTCACTTGGAGAAAGTCGGAGATCAATCTGGTTTCTACTAGCTTGGGGTTGCAGGAGCTGTTCAGGATTGTGGTTGTTTCTGTTTTATTCTTCATTCGGGTACTTTTAGTTTTTTCCCATCCAGTTGTATTACTTTTTCATGACATTTCATTTGTGCACTTGGGTTTTCTTTTATATTCTAGTTCTGAGTTGGATTTAGTTGATGTCTATCTTATCTCTCTCTTCCGCATGTCTTATCTTTGAGGGTAATTCCTACCATTTGTGTGTTTACTATGTCCTCGGTGCTAGTCGCCAACCCGGGGCCTACTGGAGGTGGGACTCGTGGGTCATTATCTCCCTTCTTACATTACCGACCCCGGAGGGGTACACTTTTGGTGAGGGGTACATGAAAACAACTCCCATCTTCATATAATGCATCGCCACTATCTTTGATCACACACCCCTTACTCCTAAATAATAATCTACTAGGAACAAATGTTTTGTAGTTATCTATATTAACACAGTATTTTAAAATGATTCCATCAAAAAAGTCATTATGGAAATGATGTATCATAAGGAATAAACATCCAGCTAGGATCATTATATTACAAAACCCTACTCATATGATTAGTTTTAGAAAATGAGTATATAAGAAAAACTAGGTGAGAGAGTTGGTGTATATGGAAGGCCAAGAATAAGTCCATGTTTTAGGGTATTATGACAATATGAATATCCAATATCACAAGTAGAAGATCCATCTTGATTTATGTGGTTAGTGGTATCATAAACTAGCACAATTCACCCTCATTGAGAAGTCTATAAATGATTATGTCTTAGCTATAGTCCCCTATATCTATTCCTAAGGTACACTTCAGGCATGTTATACCTCCACTCATGGGGTTAAAACCAAATATCCAGGGTTCATGGATCTTTGGATCCATGTGAAGTGCAGGTGAGCTTCATAACAGCATGGGTAGTGTCTCAATCACTTATACATCCAATAATTGGTAGGGGAACCCTATCTAAGAGGAGGACAAGTCAATGTCTATCGGTATGTTCATACGTGAATAGAAGAGGATCGCTCTCAATTAGTTTGAAATTGACCCCATGATCATTTATGATTCAATAGATGGTGAATGCTCTATTCCTTGGTCGATAGTATAAATAATCATAAAATGTAAATCCATTCTCAGCAACAGAAAAATTAATTTTGTTGATATATAGCCTGAAGGAAATAGGGTGGAAAATCTTCATTTATCCATATATGTGGTAGAACAGGGTTACAACATCACATGATTCTCAAACACACATCTCTTAAACCTGGAGGGGGTCAACTTCATTATAGGGGATCATCTTCAGATTTATTACTTTAGGAATCCCTATACATTTATGTACTCTATTCCTATTTTGGATCCAACATGGTTTCTTCATAAATATATATGAATATTATGTTCATAATGAAAATTAGTTTACTAAGTAGATACATGATTTGTTACCTAAATAAATCCCTGATACAGAGTTATCTATTGAAATAGATTTGAGATGACAACACGAGGTGAGGAGAATAAAACTAGACAAACATTATAATTTAATTAAAATCCTATGGAAAAATGTATTTAAAAAATGAAAAAAGAAGATAAAAAATGAATGACATAGGAGGGGGTAGAATGTATCTAGGTAGTGAGATGGTTCCCATTTTGGAGAAAAATAAAAATATTAAGGATTCATCCACCAATTTCTAATATGAATAAAAAAATAATGAAAATATAACGGACCTATAGAATTCACAAGGTATGCTTTCATGTGCACATCAGTTGCCATTGGTGATATCTCTGTGAGTCCACCAAGCCTCTTGCAATTACCATATTTTCTATCAAGTGCAACCATAATCATATAATCATTCTAAAAACTCGCATGATCTTGCTACTGACTCTGCCAAAAAATTGAACTAAAAAATGATAGATTATTATAAAAATGTAACTACGATTATTAATATATTACTATTTTTATTTTTATAAATGTATAAATGTTTTTACACAAAATACTTCTAATAATTATAAAAATATATTATTTTTTATTTGAATATAACCAATATTATATATTTTAAAATTTTAAATATATAATTCTTATTGTAAATTCAATACAATATATATATATATATAATTTTTTATAAAAATATGAATGAAAAGGAAAAAATATTGGGAGGGGTGAATTCGGTGAGACATCGGGGTTTGGAAGAATAATTGGAAAAGTGGTGCTGGAAGAAGGAAGAAAAGGGTAAATGTCACTAGCTTCAATAGGAGAGGAGGGTTGTGTTGTTCTCTAAAATGGATACAGAAGATTATAACCCTATAACAAGAGATGCAGATGAGGCCATGCCATGTTAGATTTATAGAAAGGGTTTTAGATATTCTTTATTGTTTTTGGCTTCGAGCGGCGGAGGTATAGATGACGCCAGCTTCATTCATCCACAATGATGGTTGAGTGATAGTAGGTAAGTGAGGAACGAGGTTTCATTTCTTACTAACAACTATTTGTTAGGGTTATTATTAGTTCTTCATCAGCATTCCTGAATCATGTGATTCGGATTGAAAATCAGGTTTGTGATTCATTTATATAATAAGTATATTTCAAATCATCTATGTCATTTTCAATTCATCGATTTTCTTATATTATATAAATTTTTAGCATGATATTGTTTCTGTGGTGGCATAGAAGATCACGGTGGTGGTGGTTAAGGAGTCACATTTGATTTTTTTAGTAGTGTGTCAAGGTGTTCCAATTATTTTAGAGGTCCACAGATTTCGTTATTTGGCAGGGAGTGAGAAGGTACCACTAATGGGTTGTGAGGGTAGTGTAAGGTGTGATGAGCCACTATTGGCGCAGCTCACGATGATTTAGTACCAGCCATTGGCATGCCAATAGATTATATGGACTCAGCGTTGGTAAGACAAAAGTTGGTGGAGGAGGTGGGGCCATGGTGGGTTCACTTTGTGGTGGTTTCCCTATTCTGGAAGTCTGTAATGTTTATAGTATGTGGTGCTACTCTACTATAGTAGTTGGATAGGGAAATAACATGACATATAATAAAGAAAATTAATATATTAAAATATTTCAAGCTAATAGATTTTATTTACTTTTCTAGAAATTAATTAATGAACTAACTTAATAATAGAATTTATAATCTAATACACTATATAAATATTATAAATCCTAATTTATTGAATGAAAATTTATTAAAAAAATAAATTAATATAAATTAATATTTTTTAACATTTTTTTATCATTTGGACAAAATAAATTCATTAAATTTAATATAATGAAACAATAAATTTTTAATGTTATTTTTATTTAATTAATGAAATAAATATTTATTTACAATACTACTGAAATAAAGTAATAACATCATAATGAAATATTAAACAATAAAATATATATTTAATAAATTAAATTAAATTTTAAAATTAATCTAATTTTATAATGTATGAAAAACTATAATAAAATTTATTTATTTTCAAAATTATAAAACATAGAATTCAAGAACGAATTGGAAAATAAAGAAAAATTTAGAATATAAATAACTTATTATATTTAAAAATAAATAATTAATATAATACAAGTAAAAAATGAAAATTACAATACCAAATTAAAAATAGATTAAATAATTTGATTTTGAATTTTTTCAAAAAAATAAATTAATAAAATAATAGAAATAAATAAAAAAAATATTTCAAAAATTAAATAGGATTATAACAATAGTAAGAAATAATTAAACAATATAATATACCTAAATAATGAAAATTCAATAAGTTAAAATAAATTGTGGTGAAGTGAATTGAAAAAAGGCCAAAAACAATGTGTGATAGACTATCATAAATCATTCATAATATAACAACACATGAAATAAAATGGTTTGATAAACTTTTCAACAAATCATAACCTATTGAAATGATATAATGTTCAAAATATTTTATTATTTTAATAATTCCATATTTTGTTGTAAAATATGTTGGTTTTCTAACAATTTATCATGTAATAATCAAAGGACAGTGAATGTTTTTTCATAAACAACATTTCCTCATAAACATAAACATTCTGAGAAACAAAAATGGTATCATTGGGTAATAACTCAAATAATGAATTAGCAACCACAAATGATTTCATTTAATATAGAAAATAATTTTCAAATGGAAAAATAACGAGCATTTATTGCGGAAAATAAAATTAATTTAAAACCCACCTTTTAAAAATAAACATTATAATATATTTTGGAAATAATATTTTCGAAAATAATCCTTCAAAACATATAATTCCATTATGATAAAATAATTTAAAACATTTCATGAGGAAAATTATCTTCTCAACAAAAATAAATTTTCGAACAGCTTTCAAATAATTATCTATTATAATGTTCATTAAAAACAATAACGGATTATTAAAAATTATTTTAAAACATTATTTGAGGAAAATAACTTTTCTACATTGAAAACACTTTTTAAATATTTGATAATAATTTTTATTTAGTATAACACAAGAATAATGTAATGAAATATTAAAAAATAACATTCATTGTGAAATGAAATTTTATTCATCTTGTATAAACAATGGTAAGTAAATTGATGTGTTTAATAGTATTATAATAATTCGATTTTATTTTTTTGGATCTAATCATAATCAATCCAGATAAATTATGAGATTTTAATATAAAATAATTACTTCTTTGGTAACATTGAAATTTAAAAAAAATGATGAGTATAATTAATTATAGAATAATATATCAGTTGGATAAATAAATTTAAGATAGTATATGTTAATTCTACTGTATATACATCTCGTAATTTAATATAGGTGCATAATATTATCATATGTCTCGATGATGGAAAATTTTGAACTATAAACCCTTTGAGACTTTTGAAAGTTAACCCAATGAAATATATATCATATAATGGATATATAAATATCAGTTACATAAATGATAAGAATCATCTAATCCATTAATTTTGGGTATATATGCAATTTGAAATAATCACGGGGTGGATATGGAATGTGTCCCATAAGAAAATAAAGGTGAGATAGAAATTCCACCTCTTATGTATCACCATCCTTTTTAACTAATTAAAAACCAATATAGAAAATTTATTTCAATTTTAAATATATTAATTCACAATATATATATATATATATATCCATCAATTTATTATTTACATATTCCTTTTGATTACTTCTATAATTACAATTCTATAATAACGTCACATTTTGGGTAATAACTCTTCTGTTTTTTGTATATGTTTTGATTCGTTAATTTTGGAATTCATATATTGGTCATGGTTAAATTATCTCATGAATTTTAACCAAAATATAAATATCATATTAATAAATAAATTTTATTCTTAATTCCAATCGTGAAAAATGGTTCAGAGAAATGATTTATATTACAATAACATATGTTATATATTGTATATATGTGTTAGTAATTTTTACATTGTTCGATGAAAATTATTAAAAGGAAAATATTAATAGTCTATATTTAAATATTTATAGTAAAATAATAAATATTATAAAATTTTGTGATACATATCATTCTTGTGGTGGTGATTAAAATAATCATATTGCTTTATGAAGGCAATATTCCACACGTATACAAACTACATTATTATATTTCATTGAGTGTAATGGTAAGAAAAATAATGATAAATTTTCCATTTTTATGACAATGTTTTTATGAATATCATTATTATATGATTTATATCTCATATTTTTATTTTTAGTATATTTAATTTTAAAAATTAGTGATAATCAATTCACAACGCTTCACAAGGTCGTTGTCCACCATACATAAGAGAAAAATTATCGTATCACATATGAAATGTACAATAAAATTCACTATATGGTATAATTACTCTAGATGTATAATTTTATTATTACTATTATTTAATTCATAATTTTCATCCATCACCATACCCCACCATTTTATGTGGTAATAGAATCAGGTATGTCATTTGATCACTATACGGTAGTTTTTTATACACGTGAATGATGATTTTCAACCCATTAAATAATTGTTGAGATGGTTGTTGGTAATTAATATAATGAAAAAAGAAACAAAATATTTAAATTATATTGATGTTATTTTATCATAATTATTTAATAATAATTGAATAATGTGGTGGATGAAATATATATATATATAATTGTTGAATGACATTACCCCTTCTTTTGGAAATCTACTCAATATTAAACCAAACCACATCTTACGTTGGATTTCATCCAAAATAAATGTATTTAAAAATGATATGAGGAAATTTGGGAGTTAATTTTATTATGTTTGGTCTGATATAGTGGGTTCTTCTGGTCTGATGATGAGAGGATAGAGGTGGTATTTTATGTGTGAGTTGAGTGCCACACTTGTAATGTATTGAAATAAAGAATGATCAACATGACATATAATTTAATAAAAAATATTTATTTTTTTAAAAAAAATTCATAACCACTTGAGGTGTAACGAAATATGATGATTGTGAAAATAGAATATTTTCGAAATTTTTGTTCTTTAAATAAAATAACTTTCATCACTCGTATATACAATAATAATCATAACCAAACATCGATATACTATTATAATATTTGAAAATTACAATATAACCATAAATTTAACGGGTATAAATAAGAATAAATGTATTACGAATTATCAATATATGGTTTCCATTAAATGAAATTAAAAAAATTGTTAATTGGCTATGAATTATTTCGAAATGAATGTGAAATACTTCGATGATATGTGATATATTTTGGTTAAAAATAATTTTATGTGCCCAATGCATTTTAATCAGAATAGATAAATATTTTCAGTTCTTATAAATTTTTATAAATTTTAATGTATTATATATTTCCTATTTATTAATTATTATCCAATTTATTCTAGTTATTAGTAATGTAACGAAAAGTAGGACATTATAGGCATTATAAAGTCATTTTAAAAAATGAATTGATTTCATTGTATTATTTGGGAGGTTAATTTTTTTTTAAATTTTTAATATTAAATTTTAGAAAAAAATATAATTTTCAAAATCTTCATAAATATTATCTTGAGGAATTATTTTTGCAATTTTTTCCTAAAAGACTAGTTTGCCATGAATAGTATAAAAATAAAATTTCTTATAAACAAATATATTTACCTATTATGTATTGTAATATTAATATTATATTTTGAAGAGGATATAATATATCATTATTTTATTTTTATTAAAAATAAGGAAATCTATTTCATTTGAATCAATATTATATATGAATTTTGTATAAAAAACTGTATACATAGAATTCATTTTTAAGAAACTAATTTTCAACTCCATTTACTATTTTAATTTAAAATTAATTTATTCCATTTAAATAATTTAAATGTAATACATTTTAATTCTAATTTTGAAACATAATTTCTATATTTTTATTTATTTCTGTTATATTATGTTACATTATTAAGAGTATCTTTATAAAATAATTCAATTTATACGCTATGAAATAAAATGAGATAAAGTTGTTAAAACTAAAAATATAATGATTTTGCTGCCCTAAAAACATTACTATATCATATTTTATGTTAATATTTCAATGTTATTTAAAATATTTTTCTCCAATTATCCATTTTAGATCTATTTTGTATATAATACATTAATATATGTTCATATTTATAAAAAATCTAGAGGTGTACTATACACCACATAAAAGGAAGACTCATATCAACATTTCCCACACTAAAATACCCCATTACCTATCTTTAACCATTCCATATTATATTCCAAAAAATATATTTTCATCTTAGAATTATTTGTTTCATCAAATTACCATTCTATGAGGTATTTATGGATAAACATATGAATTTTCCCAATAAGAGGTAATGTATTTAACCAATTTTTTATGTCTTCTTTATTTAATTTTAAATATTTCTCAATAATTATGAAATAATTGAATATGTAAACTCAGTAAATATTTCTGTTATTATCTGTATATTATATCGATTTTTTTCTAAATAACTGTATAATAATAACTAAATAATATCTCTTATGCGTATGTGTGGAAAACAACCCAAGAGGCAAACATATTTCCATTCTCATCACTAAATATTATATATTGTTATAGTTAAAAATACTAATTAAATTATATAATAAATTTGATATCAATTTAGTTTTCAGTTGGTAATAAATATTTCAATCATTTATTTACCCTTTAACGACGAATAATACCATTGCACGAGTATGTACGAAAAAATACCTAACAGACTAATGTTTTTTAGTTTTTACCACTACGTAACTAGGAGCATATATAAAATCATGAAAAAACCCATATTTCACTCAAATGAGACACAGAATATATTTATGGAATGGCCGGAAAGGCGTTCTCGATCACCACTAGATTGGAACTAGAATGTGAGTATCAACAATATTCTATGCGGACAAATTCCAACGAATAGATAAAAAGATATGTCAGTTACTAATAGACACAACAATAACAAAATAATATAATCATACATCATAAAAAAATATATTTAGTGGTTTAAAAAATAACCAAAAAAGTCGTACAAAAAAATGGAAAAGAAACCCCACAATAAATAAACAAATAATTTCCTTGTGATATGAGGGACATATCCCTTAATCTACCACCATTACACTTGAAATAATGAAATCTAACATCCCGATACATCATTATCCGTATGAAAAAATTATTCTATTATATAGGTTATACATTTAATAGTATATATACACCAATTGTTGTATTTAGAGTGTGAGACAATGACCAATAGGACACCACCCGAATTAAAGGACTGCATGATATAAAATTTAAACAATAATTAACAAGATCTTTAATACATAACTTTTGAAACCTTATAAGAATGAATTATTTGTAAAATCATTTTCATGGTACCCTTTATAGAAATACACTGTTAGAGGAAACACATTAAGGAGAAAATTTCTCAATAAAAGTTTTTAAAAATTGAGTAAACTATTGGTCCACCTAATAATGATGAATGGAAAAACATCACATATATCTCATGTTTTATAAGGGAACAATTGGTAAATACCAAAGGGTAATATTTGTCATGTGTGACACTATTTCCTCATAACTCATTGAATGGGAATAAAATATCCAAAAATATCATAATACTTTTGAACATTCCATAAGGAGGGGACACACCATAGCCCTAGTGGTCTCTAATCACCATAATTTTATTAGTATTGTAATCATCAATCCAGCTAAGTGAAGATGAAATTTAATCATTCATACCAATTGCATAATAGATCTGGTCAGCCAACCTAGATACCTAAGAATCCATTTCTACTAAAATTATAATTTCACATGGCACATAAAGAACCCTTTTCACATTCAAATGTTAACAATTATACATAAACTAGTAAACAACCATTTTTTCTAAACCAATCATCTTTTTATTTTATAGTATCAAAAACCACATTTAAATATTTTTACCCCCACATATGAAATTAATTAATCCCCAATGGTAAAATAGAATGAAAAGAAACAATTCATCAACAAATTCCATTATCTTATCCCATATAAAATCTTCATCTAATCCATGTATCTTCCTAAAACATGTTTCACTTTATTTAAATAATTTAGAATTCCTACTAAAGGTGCACAATTATTAAACATATATGAAACAATTGTCAATTATTTTAGAATAATAATTCCTATATTTAAATCATATTTAATTACTATATATCACATTCCAAAAAAATCATAAAACTTAATATAAAAGAAATTTCATAAAAATAAAATAATAAGAAAACTGTAAACATTAAAATATCAACTTTTATCATGGAAACATGAAAAAAAAATCCCAGATATTTTTCACAATGAAAAATTCAACCATATAACTTTTTTAAATACAGAAAAAAAAGAATATTTAAATCATCAAAAAATGGTAGGTCATTTAACCAACTACTTAACACTTGTAATATTATCAAAATTTGTGCCAAACAGCAACCAGACCACCATAAGAATCTAACAAGGCATGATTTTACAATAACCAACAAGACATCAATCAACATGACAAGAACACACATTATCTTGGTTATAAATCTAACTTAAAATATGTATATTAAGAGGGGAAGAAGAGAAACTCTAATGAGAGTACGAATTCATGGGATAAACTACTTACATGAAGATTCATTGAATAATTAGGGCTATTTCCAACCAAGGATTTATGTACACAAGGCCTAGGAAGTCTTATAGGGAGATCTCATTATGAATTATCACAAATGGGATGGAATTTTGGTTTTTTGGGTTAAATAATACATGGAAACCAATGTAATTGTTAGATTTCCTATGAACTAGACAACATGCATGGTTTTCCTACATGGTTTTCTAAACTGTGTAGAAACCTTGGGCCCCTCACTATCTCAGAGGCATATGCCACATGATTATCCTACACAATTTTAGGATCAATCATTGACTGTGACTTTTTTACACTATACAAAAAAATCCAAACATCTTTATGGTATCCTTAGTTGGGAGCTAGTTTTTTCCTAATTGTGCACCAACTATGATCCACCTACATTGTAACCAAAATTCTTAAATTTTTAAAAAATCTTATTGGGGAAACGTATGGATTATAAATAGAATATATATATATAAATTCAACTCCTCAAAATTCAATATCATTACACACCGAACATGAGAAAATGATTGACATGAATATGTGAACTAGGAAAAATGACTGAGAAAAAATCTGGATGTGTCAATTCTCCCCACCCCAATGAATTTGTCTCATCGAAATATAATCAATGGTTAGATCTAGAAAAAACCATTACTCCTATACAACATAAGATAATACATAACAAACTTCACATGATGCGGATATAACAACACCACAAACAAAGACAAAGATTCCCAGTATTTAACTCGTGAGGCTGGATTATTATTTCCACTACACGGCTTCTACTTCTAGAATGAAAAACTACCTCTATATGATCGATAAAAAGAAAATTAATTCACAAAAATTCATAATCCAACCTTTCATCTGATGAACAGTTCATATACTACAAAAAAATAACACCTTAAACCCTAAATGAACAAATGAACCCTACCACATACTGAAGAGCATCGAATTGGCCAAACCACAACTATTGTAATTCCGGATAAAAAATGAACATTGGGGACACTCCAATATCCCCCTTTTAACACAAAATATTGACAGAGAGATGGCATATCTAAAAAGAATTCTCAATATCAGGCTACCCCAATTAATGATATTGATGATTGAAATGTAATGACCCAATAGACTCGCCATTATAGAGACTATATAACACCTAACCACACTATAAGAGACCATATTGAGATACATTGTGGTTCTACTCACCATTTAAAAACATTATCTAGTTTCCAACACCACAAAACCTATAATGGGATTCCATAAATGCTTTACCCACTAATCAAAAAGAATAATCCAATAAACTGGTATCGTTTCAAATAAGCCAACAAATCCACACCACATGGGGTCTGACAAAAGAAACTCCAAACAAAGAGAAAGAAATACAAATAATACTATAACCACAGAATGTGATCATCAATAGATCATCAGACCAAAAAATATGCTTCATAAGGATGATTGAACTAGGATAATGTGAAAATGATTCACATCAATAAACGAACTAAAATAGAAAATTATATGATATGTGACCACTCCACCTCCAAAAGAAAAGAGTTATATTTTTCAAATAAAAATGACCACAACAAAAAATGATCTCTCAACATATGTTTAATAAAATGAGTTCTTTCAAGCGGAAGAAGCTACAATATAGAATCTTATATGTTATATATTCTCCACACTGAGGATAGAAGATTGAACAAGGTCCCTCACACCATACCCAACTCATGACTACGTGCCTGTATCAAGTCAATGACTATTTTGGGAGGCGTAAGGTTTTGAGATTATCCATCCATGTAGTTAAGAGATATAGATCATCGGTTATAACACCTTATTTTGGGGCCACATTTAACCAAAAATGAATAAAAATAGAACCTACAAAACATTATACCTCAAGGAACACATTGCATCCACAATTCACTCTTGTATGACACATTTACCATGACAAGTAATTAAAATATGAACACAGATAATCATATTTCTCATCGAATGACAAAAGATGAAAAAACTACCCATGGAAACCAACCTCCAATTTAAAAGAAAAAATTTCTATATTTCAAAAGGATTACTCATTTTAATTTAATCATATGATCTAAAAACATTACAATGAATTCAGTTATTTATTTTATAATAATACACCATAAAATACCAACAGACACAATAAACACTTCTTACAAGACTCACCAATCTAATAGATCAACCTAATCCAGTACTCGAAAGAGGGCCAATTAATGATTGAGATGAATTTTTAAACTCTAAACTGACACCAAAAACCTCAAAATGATTCAGTATCTCTTTTCAAATTACAGACATCATAAAATCCATAGACTGACTAAAAATTGGATTCCTCAATCACATGATCTAGACTGAAATTCAACATGGACTAACTACCTCACCACATCGATAAAATATGTCAAATCAAACTCTAGAAGCATCATGCCAAGAGGTGGAAAAAATATACATTAACGACTTAATCAACACAGGAAATATAAATTTATTTTCATATTTTTCATCCACTCTTCGAATTGAAGAAGACATTATTGACCACGAAATGGGATGATCATTCCACTTTCAAAAACTTATGAAGAATTTCTAGTGGTTGATTAAATGGTCGGTCTTATAATATATAAATACTCATGGAAACAATTTTAATATCTATCAAATCCTATTGGATTTTTCCATTAGCCAATCACAATAACTATGGAACAAATAAAACTTTTCCATCATCCCAAAACGACTAAAAATAGTCACCGAATAAATAGAGGGAACTAACTTAATGTCAATATAACAAATTTTTAAAAATAATAAACTAACCAGTTTCTCAAAACCAACTCATTAAAATGTAAACAATCCTGAAACCAAATTTTTTAAAAGGACTTTCAATCTCAAATAACCTTGAAGAAAAATTTCCCAAATGAAAATGAGAAACATCACATAACTACTTTTTATCAAAACAAATCACATTTTCATAAAATCATAATCTGAAAATAAATCATTTTTTATGGGTTCCACACTCACCAGGGGTATTTCATGCAACCTCAAACATGAATACACTAATTTCTAACTAGGAACCCATTACCACATGTAATGGAACACCCACACATCCACATGTATCTATGTATGTGGTCACTCATCGAATGAAAAAATGTCCAAAAAACATTACCATTTCAAAATTCATAAAATCCTTAAAAATCTCAATAATCACAAAGTCAAAAATTACAATCAAATCCCATAGAAAAATATATTTGAATTTTATCAAAGTAAAATATTTTAAATTTCATTCATGAAATAAATTCATTCATCCCTGAAATATTTTTTGTAGCACTAAAATATATAATTTCATCAATAATCACATGATTAAAACTCTTTTATTCTTATTAAAAACAAGTCTCAAAAACCTTCATCAAAATAATAATATTTCATTATAATATTTTTTGATAGATAGAATATTTAAATTATAGAAATCTAATCTTGGTATAGTCTGCATCATTTTACATCAAAAATTATGTTACAAAAATAATCATTTTTAAATCATCCATCAAAATTATATTAAAAATCCATTTTTTTCATTTCAAAAAGAAAGATAACAATGAATTAAATAACTTTTTTCCTAATTCCATGAAAATAGAATAAAAAATATTTTTTAGAGTCAATAATATGAAAAAATAACTTTGATGTGGACACTAGTGTTGATGTGTGAGTTATACATATGGTTGGCAGCAATACGTGAATCACAACCCCATAAAAAATATTATTATAGGATTATTTCCCTGTGGCCACATTGATTCATAAGCCCTATAAGCTCATGGAGATCAATAACCCAACTCTCTTTTCATATACCATGAATCATGAAGCTACAAGACCAAAATAACCCAAATAAAATCCACCTTCCAAGGATACTCAACTCCCGAAACAAGGATTGATGTCTAGAAACCCCACTCGATTCCCAAAACCTTATGTTTTGACAGACCTAACTCCATCCAATCCTTAATATTCCAAAAAATAATGTTACCAATGATATTTTAAACTATTATAATAACTTTTTTTCACGAACCATGTTATTGTACTATATAACATGACACCCCACCCTATATGCGGCATGGCCCGATGGTCATTCATGATCCCCATAGGCAAGAAACTAATTAATTGGTATCAAAATTAATCTTTGGTAATGATTTATCACATGTGGAGAAGCATATATGACTAAAAATAATAGACAACACCATTTTAAATTAACCCAAACAAATGTGGTGCAACGATTTTTAGATTCAAGGTTTTAAAAATTAACAAAATCAAAGAGAACAAATATGGATAGAAAAAAATAACATCTAAGAGACTAGAGGGACATATATATTTGTCCACCAACAACAAGACATGAAACATCGAGAACTAGAAATGTAATCCACCATCATCCTCATGAAACATCATAACTTTTCCAATGTTATGCAATGAAAATCCAACATACAATCAAGGTTTTGTGTAAGGTGTTTGAAAAATCTCTATAGGATGTAACCTGAGTGAAAGGATTCCATAATATAAACTTTTCCGAAAAATGAAAATTAATTTTTATACGAAATATTTTGAATCATTTTATGAAATATTTTTTAGGTGACTCATTTTAAAGGATCAATATTTTGAAAAAATGTTATTAGGAAAAACTGTATGGAAAATTTTCTCAACATAATTTCATAATGATTAAATATACTCATGGTCCAATATATTCCGACTGATGAAACCACATCACATATGTCTCAAATCACATTGGTGGACCGTGGGTAAATCCCTATGGGTAATCTAGCTCTTGTGAAACAATATAACGTTATACCATAGTTAAAGGATGAATAATAACCAAAACCATAAGCTTTCTCATGAATGGTCTATTATGAGGGGATAAACCATGGAACCAGTGATCTCCAATCATCATAATTTATTTAGTGTTTTAATATTCAATCTTACTAAGTGAAATCGGGACATTCCACTTCTGTATCACTAGTGTAATCTATATAGTCGTCCCACCTAGATAACTAGGATTATCTATGTCCTCAAATATTATTCTCAAGCATTTCAGAAAGAAAACTCTTCATATAGGTATACCAGTAATTATAAATAAATTTTGAAACAACAATTTTCTACAAACCAATATACATTCCATTTTAAAAATTCCATAACCACTTTCAAATACGATTACCAGCACTTATGAAATTCATAAATCAACATTGGAAAAACACAAGGGAAAAAAATTGATCAACCAATTATTTAGGCCAAGCCCCATTAAAATGAACATATAAACCATGTTCATTTTTTAAACATGATTCATATAAATTAAATAATTTACTATTTAAACCAAAGGTTCCAAATATGGAAACAAATGTGAAAAAATTTGCATTATGTTTAGAAGACTAATTTTCACCTTTCAAACCCTTTTAAATCCAATTAAACACGTTATAAAGCAATCATAATACCCTTTTTTAGTGATATAACAATTAGACATAAACAAACATAATACTTCAGTTCATAAAATCCAATTATATTATGAATTAATTTTAAAACTCTTCAAAAACATAATTCTCACAACAAATTTCTACCCTAGAACATGATTAAATAAACAATCAATCATATCAAAATAATATAACAATGATTTTCCATCGAACCACCAAACTCAAACATGGAAATTTCTAGAAAATGGTTCTAAACTGCAACAGCTCAACCAAAATACCCTAAAAACTAAATATTAAAAAAACCATAAGGATATAACTCTAAAAAACAATAATAAACTCTGTATATTTTACATAAGGTTCTAAAAAAATTGTAACTCAAGTGGGGTGGAAGATAAACATTAAAAGGAGAGAAATAATTTGATAAACAACTTACTTGATGATTCATTGATGTGTGAGAGACATAAAAATAATGGATTGAGGTACAAGGGGAATATGAAAGCATCGAAAGAGATCCAATGCATTCAAACCATGAATGTGAATGAATTAGGGAGGATTAGGATTAAATTCAGACAAGGCACAATTTTCATTTTCTAATTTTTAATAACCTGGATAATTCCCAAATTTTTTCTCTATGGTTTTACAACTATACGGGAGATATGCTCCCTCACTATCTATGTGAGATAGGTTTCAAAATTATCCCACATGGTTTGACAAACTGTGCATTGGCCATGATTTATACACTATCTAAAAATTCCCCAATGACAACCCATTTTTATGAGATGGAGGCATAGTTATCCCTAACCATGTTCCAACTGTGACACACCTAATGTTTAATCATGATCTTTGTTACTATAGTCAACCCATTGATGAAACATTCTATTAACATACCAAACATCATCAAAACAGTAAATGTTAACTTATTCAATGAATTAATTATGATTATCATGGATATAAATTAAATAAAAAAGACCAATAAACTGAAAAGGGACATTTAGACTATAAATAATGTTTTTATGTTTGTTATTTAGAATGATAAATAATGGATGTGAAAAACCAAAATCATGGTATGGGACAATATAGAACTAAATTTCTTTTTAATGAATTAATAATTTATTATCTAAATCATTTGCTTAAAAATCAAACTTTAAGAAATTATTTTATGAATGTATTTATATATACATAACTAATTTATGATGGATTTTACACTTTTTTATCTTCTATAAATTGTCTTTAGATGGAATTATTTTCTAATTTTTATAATAAATATTTCAATAAATATGAAAAAGAATGTTTTATTTTTATTATATAGAAAATAAAAATATATTACAATCGTCACAATAAAAATTTGTTATGCATGGATTAATTTATATGAATGAATGATTTATTCAATTATTTATAATTTTTCTTTCTATATTTGGGTGTTATATTTTTAAAATTCAATTATAATGTAAACAGATATATCAAAATCTGAAAATTCAGTATTTATTTGTTCAAAAGAATTATATTTTTATTGTGGTAATCTAAATGTGGGGATTTTTATACTTTATTTGTGTTATGATTGTTGAATGTTGTTTATTAATTTGAGTGATACTAATAAATGTCCGAAATTCATTTTGAAGTGATTATTTTGTCTAGAATAACATGTTGAAATTAATCGAATTAAAAATTATATTTATATGGTTTTTTTGTTATGGTTTTATGAATATGATTTCTCAAGAAACCCATATGACTTTTATTTTATTTTTTATATGTTTTCAGGGAAATGTTTTTATTTAATATGAACTTATAAAATAATTTTCTAATTTATCATTTTCTAAATTATTTTATTAAAACAGTATATAATGTAATACAATTATCATTAAATGATATGTCATGTTAATTTAAATTATTATTTTAGATAAAATTTCATTTTGGTAATGAAAATCATCGTTATGATTTAATGGGTGTTAAGTGGGATAAATTGATTTATTTCCTCATTTTTATATATTTTGGACATAGATTTTTGTTCACATATATATTATTAATAATATTATCAAAGTATTTGAGGATGAATAGGAACCATTATGATATAATTTTAAAATAATGAATTAATATCACTAATAGAAAATGTGTTGGTTTCTAAATTATATTTAACACACAAATATTTTGATATTTTTCCAAAGATATTTAATCTTTTAGATATTTTATAATATATAAAACACTCTTTTAATCTTACAATACATGAAACCCTATGTTTTAATTAAGTGGCATGCTACAACTAGTTTATCTTTCGTTACAAAGAACACCAAGTTCAAATAAAACATAATATATTTTTAAATTAATATTATTTCATATGATAGTTATTACCAATCCATTAGAATTATCAATATGAATATGATTAAAAAAATTATGAAAATATTTAATTTAGGCATGTATATGAATAAATTATTTTTTGAACAATAATTTTAATGTGAAAATAAAAACTAGTTGTCAATAAAAGAAAATATTTTTCAGAAATAATATTTTTTTCTCAAAAACAAATTTTACATTAATAAAAGATGAAATAATTTTTTCCATTTATTTTATTAAAATTTATATATTATATATTCTATAAAACAGTTAACATATAATTATGTATTTTCAATATTATAAAAAAATCCAATTATAAAATAAAAAATATTTATTTTTCCTAAAAGTATTTATTCCTTAACATTCAAACATAATAAAAATTATTTTTTAAAATTATTAGAAAATTTATGTTAGAAAATAATGATAATTATAGATTTTATCCATTAAAAATTAGCATAGGGTTAAATTTTGATTAATTTTTTTGAAAAGATAACTTTTTGATGAGTAGAAAAAATACTAATTTTGAAATGAAAATGAATTTTTTTATATTATGTTCAAAAAAATGTATTTTAAATTGTTTTTGAATTAATATTAGTTCATATATAAATATATTAGTGCAATTTAGGTAGTTCTAACAAATTTTTTATTGATATTGGATATACAATCTTTGTAATATTTTTATCATTTCCCTTTAAAACTAAAAATTAGCACCATGTTAATGGGATTGAATTAAAATTAACATTTTCCTCCTCAAGGAATTGAATTTTTATAAATGGATTTATAATATCTAATGTTAATAATTTATATTATCTACTATGATTATTTAAATCTTTCATCAAAATGAATAGTGAAAACTGTAGAAGATAATAACAAGAATTAAGGTTAAATAGGTTTTATGGATAAGAGTCAACATTCAATAGTAATGGATAATATGGAAACAAATTTAAAAAAACCATTTTATGTTTTTATATAGTCCATATGTTGTATATTACATTATAATAATCCTTTTTGTCAATATTTGTATATGAACATGTAGTTATCCCTTATTCCAAAAATTACAAGTGTACCACTCAACTAATTAATTAATGGACACACTATCTCTACTCCCCCACACTCCTTCATAACCATTTTGATTAAATTAATTCCCAGACAAATGAATTCCAAGAATCCTTATTTTGGGTGAATATCTATCATTGGAATGCATCTGTTTATAACATAAATATGTAACCTGAGAAAGAGATTACAATTTGCATCCCTTATATGTTTATATAGTCCAGCACCTATATAAATTTTTATTATAAAATGATTATATAATATCCAAAATACATTATAGTTTCCATGATTTTTATGTTATTTTTTTGGATTATACTCATATCCTCTTCTATCAAATGGGCTACAAAATCATCATTCAGGTGTTAAACACACTGCCACCTCTTGAACCGATGTCTTTAGTTTTCCAATTTCATCATATCAAGACTGTTTAAAATGATGTATTAAATATTAATATATATTAATTAAGACATTAATATACTTTTGGAATCATAGTATCATATTTTACATCTCAATATCCATTCTGATTGAATATGATATTATGAGTCATGTGTACGGAGTACTACATCCTTATGAAGCAATATTATTAATTAAACATTTAAAAGTAAGGAAGTATGAATTTTTATCGAATATATTTAATATATATATATGACATAAATATAATTATATAAGGATAATATATTACTCAAAATTCATTGTCTATTTATACTATGATAATGGATGGAGTGTTCATGTGGTTGTATGACATATTGTTTACATTAATGGTGTGTTTCATTTTTAATATCAAATATTTATGGATCATTAAAAATTATTATTCAATAATCATATATAATATTCATATAGTTTTTATAATTGAACTGATTATCGAACCATGAAAAATGTAATTGGACATAAAATAAAAGATCAAATCATATAGGGGAAAGTGGTTTTCACTTAAATCATGCCATTGACATTGATTTATTAAAAAATGGGTAATTAGAGGTCATATGTAAATCATATAATGAATGAAATATATATTTTTGATACTATAATATATTCTTAATAAATATATATTTATTAAATATGATTTTTTATTTTTATGATGTATGTTGTGACAAAAAGTATGGGAATTCTAAAATGCCTTATCCCAGGTGCCACACCCAGATTCCATGAGTCGATCATCCACATGAATTAGGTGTAGATTAAGATATTCCTGATCCCATGGACAAGAATTTGTGATATAAATCTGTCATGGGGAGACAAAAATATCAATATCAAATTAGATAAACCTGAAATTTATACCAGAATAACAAAATTACTTAAAAAATAAACAAGTTAAAACAATATCGCATAATTAATAGAACAAAATATAATATATCTAAAACTAAATAAAACATTTTCCATTCCATATACATTTTATGTGTCATTGTGAAAAAATAAAAACCAATTAATTCACCAAAAAATTTTTTTATCCTAAATCTCTTCTTATTTCCTCAACATTTCAATTCTAGCTCATCCATCATACATGGGGTCTCTTCCATTATCCTATCCTGGAATATCGAAGTCAATTCATTTGCCGATTAGAATGCCTATGTAGGGTGTATGCACAACCCATTAGTCCACTACCTATGATTTTTAAAAATATATCCAGTAAATTGTAGTTTATGATGTTTTATGAAGAATGAAATTTAATTTATAATGTAAATATTTTAATGTTCAATTATTCTTTATTGAACCACATGAACCCTCAGGTCCCAATGGAAACCAAAACATAAATACCATATTTCGCACATGAAATAGTTTAAACCATACTACATAAAAAGGGTTATCAGTTATCATTAAATTTAAGTCATATCACATTCCACTAGAACCATATTCCAATTCCAATCCCATGTGGCTATTATGTCATGTTTTACACCCCATTGAAAAATGAAACTGTAGTCACTATCCCACACCTCAGTGTCACATGTGTATTTGAATCCTCAATCATTGTCCTATACATTCTATAATATATATATATATATATATTGTACCATAGTACTTTTCCCATACAACAATAATCATATATGGGTATTGGAATCATCATTCCATGTCCCACACTCTTTTATCGCATCTGGGTATTTGGAGCATTATCCCCTATTTCACACAATAATATATATCAATCACCTAAATATCACATCAATTAGAATGATATATGTTAAAAAAATTAACGCCATTATCAAATTTCTCATTAGGTATTATTTTCAATCATTAAAACACACATGGTTCAATACATTAATCAAGTGGAATAATATAAAAATTCATCAATATAACATTTTTCATCACATAATCCATATAAAGCATTAAAAATATATGTTTAATTTAATATCATAAAAGTTAAATTTTCAATTGATTAATAATAAAATTATTTATCTAATTCCATAGTTTTACTATTCTACTAATTAATTCTTCATTTAATTAGTTGAACTTCACAATCCCAATTCCCATCAATTCCACATTCATAGTATTCCATTAATTATTTTTGTAATTAATCAATCCAATATCAAAATCGTAATATCACATAAATTACAAAATCACAATAGTATGTCATTCAGTTTCCATTTAATTACTATTATTTGAAAATCCAAATATTCCAATACTAAAATTATTTAATAAATTAAGAAGTAAATTAATTTATTCAATTCAAGATTAAATTTTCAAAAATGCCAACTAAAATTTCACAAAAACAAGCATGTTGTTTTAAATCATGAATGTGTGAGTTAAATATAGAGCACCTATATAAGAACATATTATGGAAGCTAGAAAACATAAAACCCAAAATTGAAGCATAACAACCAAAGGATGATAAAGAACGAGACATAGATAAAAAATCTACTTATAAGATAATTAACTAGATCTATCAAACCCTTGATCTATATCCTTAACAAATTAAGGATAAAATACCTACAATGGATGAGAAAAGGATAAGAGTGTGGGTGGTAACCATATAATATGGTAATTTGTTACTGGTTGATGTATAGATATTCAATCTTGGATTAGAATAACCAATAAAATAGGTCGTATTGCATTAAATTTTTTTCTGAACCAATAAAAATGAGAGAAATCATTTTGTGTCGATTTGGGTTGACTTTGGGGGAAGTTCATGGGTTAAAAAATAATATTATTTTGTATGGTTTGAACATGTTGTGTGCACAATTTACTATACAATTATTATAATTTATCCCCACAATAGGCACTAACCACGACCCTCAATGATGGTTAGCACACATTAACTCCAAAGAGGTTTGATATTTTCCCATATTGTGTCCCATCCATGAAATCTTTATACCTCTAGGGTTCCAAGGATTACTAGGGCATTGAACATCGTATTGGATTCCCATGATCCAACAGTTCACTTCTCAATACCCCCTCCAAAAAATCCAATTTTCCCCCAAAAACTCACAAGATATACCCTCAAAAGATATACTAACAATAACGAAATTTTATACCATTAAATGATATTGATACAGCTTCAGAAAATTCCATGACCGTACAATATCTTCCACCATAGAACAACTCATCCTTGACATGCACCACCAAGAATCTCTAGTAACCCAATGTAAAAATATCAAGACATTGATATATCAACTATTTTTATATCTATCATGTTATCATATGAAACACACATGTCCACAATACCACGAGTACTACGATAGTCATTCTAAAAAACAAATTTTTTATTTGATCCATCAAACATATCGTACACTTCTAAAATGAAGCAATTGTCTAACGCATGACACCATCCACTTTGAACATGGGAGATGGGTCCGGGTGATACCATGAATGTTGTGACACATGAAATACATAGTTTATATCATTATACATATAATATTACTCAAAGGTGTAGACTCTACTGAAACTGATAAGATAATTATTTGATAATTTATCTATTGAAACACATCCTATATCTCATCTAGTTATGTCATCATCTTCCAATCAACACTAGTCTTCATAACTTCTTAAGTTTATGTGTTCCTTCTCAATAAACAACAACACTGTTTCCCTTTAAGGAATGTAAAATTACTACATTTTCTCAACCAACCTCCACTATATGAGATTAAAATCATATTGTGAAAAGATATACATTAAACTACTGTCATCATTATATATGGTTAAAGTTTTTCAATAATGGTAATTTCATAAACACATAGAATCAAAATCGAATGATACAAACTGTAGTGCATTTGTAGGGTAATTCCATTCATGTGGCCTCGTCTTCTAAGAGTCATGAACCACAACTCCATCTCCATGCATCAACAGTACTCTAACTATTATCCATCAATAAAAAAATGGTATAGTTTAATAATCCTCTAGATTGAGTAGGATAATAATTTCATCAATTTTGAGATACATATTCAATTTATGGATGTTATTATCACATTTTAAGGATACTTCATACATTATACCCTTTTGTTCTATCATTGCAATGGGTGCTTCCAATTAGATGGAGTCCTGGATAATTCTCCAAAAGTATCATGATAAAATGAAAAATCTATTGAAATTGGAAATAATACTAGGATACTACCATGAAACCCTTTTCTGAACCATCTCTGGGTCTAGTGACACACCTTCCTAGGGTTGTATGGGACCAAAAAAGTGTACCTTATCAATCCAAAATTTATTTTTTGTTTTTCATGGCATATGGAGAAATATTACTCTATGTATATAAGATAATGTGATGATGTTCAGAATGATGGTCACGAGACTTGGTGTACAAAAAGATGTCATCCACAGACACCATAATAAAATAATATATTCATAGATGAAATATTATGTTCATCAAGGAAATAAACACTTACAGAGACTTCAATAGACCAAATGACATAAAAAAACTCATAAAGGTAATACCTAATTTGAAAAGAATTCCTGGGTATTTCATAAGGTGAAACTATTTACCATTGATACCATAATCTCAAGATGATTTTTCAGAATATGAAACCTCCCATCAACTGGTCATTGAGACAACTGTTGTTTAGAATGGAATATTGATATTTCATAGTCATCCATTTTAATATCATATAATCAAAAACACAAGAGAAATAATCTTTCAGATTTCCTTGAAAACAATATTATAGAACCCATGGAGGATTACAATGAGCCATAATCCACTTATCCATAAACTCTTCCAACTAAGTCTTATGATCAAGAATCATTGATGGTTTCATTGTTTAAGGTGCAATAGAAAATGAATCATTCCCCAGATTTATCTCAGTATTAAATTCTACATCTCTCTCATATAGAATCACAGATAATGCATCCGAAAACACATCCAAACGTGATCCACTATGTTAAGAGATAAATAATACTTCCCATCATGATAGTCAAAACATAGTCTAGAAATATGGGTAGTATTATCCCTCATAGGTGGAGGAATTATCCCTTCATGGCTCCCTATGATATCCCAGTCACTATAGTGAGCATAAATATCACCCACGAGAAACATAAAATTATCTATCCTCTAGAAACAATCAATGCAGTTATAGTATTCTACCTTCTATACCATTCCCATAATCATTTCAAAGCCTAACATATATATATTTTAAATATCTCAAAGGAATTAACACTACCCATCCTTATGAGAACACCCTTTTCACAGTAATATATCTCTCGATCGTATGCCCAAATATTTTTGCACCATCTTAACACCTCTAAAATACAAAATTGATAGGAAAATAACATTCCCATGTATAGATGATATGAATAATGAGAAGAAACAATAACAGATAAGGTAATGTATAGTATAGATACTATAAGAATAATACATATAATTGGTGATAGTATATACTCATTATTATAACAACCTAGTGATAACATACATATACATTTAAAAACCTTTTCAAAATACATAATACATTACAAAAAATGATTCCCAAATACTATTTTATTTAGTGACTTTTGTAACACAAAAACATAAAAACTAGTACATCAGTGAGCTATATAATATCCCACTATGTTTTCCAATAAAATAACCATTCATAGAAATATCATTCCTAGAATATACCATCATAACATGATGAATGAATCATAAAAATTGGTGATCTTTTTTTCTCAATATGTTTAAACGGAAGAGACATGTAAGGATAAATATGAACATAAGCGTATGAGAACATGATAAAAACATTAGATGATCATACCCCATATATTAATGATTATAATCCCATATTATGACATAAACATTACAATTCTGTATGTCTTGAATCATCAGTAAATATAGAAATAAATACACATAATCCAAACATAGATATATGACATGAAATATTGGCATACATATAATATAGAAAATCATATATCAAGGCTATCATCCAGGAACTTCACAACATGTTATTCTTGGGCTACAACCCATGCTTCTTTTTTGACCATGGGATAACAACCCGTGTGAAAATTATTTTTGTAGAGGTGATACAACATGTGTATCCTTTTAATTTTAGGCATGGTCTATAACATGAGCACCAAGTTATTTTTAGTGTTTGGCTACAAAAAATGTTGCTTAATGTTTTGGTGTGTGGACTAAAACCCATGTACAATCTTGTTTTTTTAGGATGGGATATATAACATGTAATCATAATACCATATTCTATATATCATTAACCAAATCATTGGAATGAGATATAGGTCCCACCCATCTAATAATGAAATCAGATATATATGTGAAATAAAATTTGACAAACATCCTTATCATAACCCATGATGTAAAATGTGTTTCATTAACATTTCATGACATCATTACATATGTAAAATATATAGTTCATATAATCATTTCATCAAGAAATTTACCATTAAAAGAGACATGTTTCAATAGAATATAACCCATGTATGGGACATGGGTGGCATAAACATCATTCCATAAAAATATAAACTAGTAAAAATTAAATTTGAATAGTGTTCATGGATCATATCCCGTGTAAATAATATAATATAACAATGTATTTACTCTTATATAGAGATGGATTTTTAACGATCACATATAAAATTTCATAAGTTAAAAATATTTTAATAAAAAATTGTTTTTTCTAAAACCATTTGAAAAATATTTTTCTTATAAAGAAATATTTTAAATTTCATTTAAAAAAAATATAGGAGGAAAATATTCATTCTTATTTGAACAAGGATCTAAAAAAACACTTTGATGTCCATTTTCAATGAAAGTAAATTGAAAAGTCATTAAAAATCCATGAAATCATTTTAAATTATTTTTACTTGGAATCATTTAAAATAGTCATGAAATTATTTTCAAATACATTTCTTTCCAAACACTTGTAAACCATATAAAAAATATTGAAAACATTTGTAAAATAAATTTCCATGAAAACATTAAGAAAAATATTGATGAAATTTTGAAAGTATTTATATTAAAAATAATTTGACAACATAAAACAAATTATAGAAATAATTTTGACTTTTTTTCATATATAATAAATTTAAAACTTAAGAATACTAATTGAAAACATTTATTGAGAACATGGTTCTAAAATAACATTGATTACCATTATAAAAGAAAAATAGAGAAAAATATTCATATAAACATATTATTAATTATCATATATACCAAATTGAGGAATAATTGATCAATTACATGTACATAAAATCCATATATATATAGAGTAAGAAAATTCAAGTTTGTTTTTTAGATATGGATCGTAATATTTAACAAATGGATGTATAATCATAAAAACATTAAATAAATAATAAGGTTGAAGCTATCAGTTATTACCACTTTAATAGATTTATATCATTATAAAATACAATAACGTCACATAAAGTGTGTAATATCTTGAAAATAATGATATTAATGATATAATCATGTAAAATTTATTATATACAACACATAAAAAAACATATGCTTTTAACATGATATGTGTCTCTTTGACGAAAAATATAGAAAAATTAAATTATAGATTTTTTTACTTTTTAAACATAAACCCCATAAAATTAATATCATTAAATGTGTATGTGAATGATGAAAAATTTAATTAAATTAATCTTATACTAAATCCATTGGAATTATACTCACCAAAAAAAATAAATGAAGGAGGAATAAGGCATATATCTAATAGAAGTAAAAAAGTTATAAAAAATTCCCTTAACTCAAGTCTTCAAATTATTTGTACACATTAAATCATACTATATAATAAATATTAGTATATTAAATATTTATTTAATATAACAATATTTTTATATGTAATACCATATAATTATTAATATCACCATATTATTAACACATCTATATTTTGGTTACTTTTTGGGTAACAACTGCTTTGTTTTTCATATGTGTCTCAATTTGTTATCTTTTTTGTTCTCAGAGTTATATAATTATTTAAAAAATGTACAATATTATATAAATAACATGTATATTCATTATATATGTACCTATAATAATCTATTAATTTTATAAATGTTGAATGAAATACACCATCCATGGATCTGGTGGGTCATTCATATTCATGAATGCTAGTCCCATTTTATTGATGTATTGTATGGTCGAAGTAAAGGAAATATATTTATATATATAACACAATTCCAATAGAATTATTATTTCATATATATAATATAATTTTACTAAACTCATCTTTAAATAATTCTATCCAAGGTATGAATGAATCACATCACTTTGAGGTGGTGATAGTCCACACTTCCCCATACAAAAATATCATACTTACTAAAAACAGAAATCCTGAAGGTATATGTTATATAATAATTAGAATAGAATAAGTACATAAAATATAATATATATATATATATATATTTCATATAATATTACTGAATACATTATTAAAACATTACTTGAAATGTGTAAATTAATCACATTGCTTTTAGGAGGCAGTGGCCCATATGTCTACAAACGAAGTTATAATATTTTAGAAAAATGGAAGTCCTGAATATATTTTTTATATTATAAATAAATAAAAATAAATAAAGAATAAATATTATATGTATAATATAAAAATATAATTTAGGATATAATTTATAACCATGATAGGTGGGAATGAAAAATGAACAACCTTGTTTCATGAAGTGGTTGTTCAGCGTATAAAAAAGAGTAGGATTGTTCTCGATTAGATAGAAGTGTGTGTAAATATATGTATCCCCAATATAATATAAACAACTCATTATATTGGTTTTACTTTTGTTATTTTAGAAGTGTGTAATAATATTATTTAAGGGGTTGATAATAAATATAAAACAATGGAGCATGAGGGAGGTTGTTGAACCTTATACGAGTAACTACTTTTGGTTTGCAGCAAAGGGATTCCGTTGTTGTTTTTCAACATAATGTGAGGATTATAGGATTAGGGTATGGATTTTTAAGATCTATTTTTCTATATAATGGTTGTGAAAATGGATTTTGAGATGGGTGAGGATGTAGGAAGGGTGGGTTTTTTTATAGTGGAGGGAGGGGACATAGTTGGTATTTTTTAAAGGAAGTTAGATTTACCCACGTTTAAAACAAATGATGTCATAAACCCCTAGAAAAGCACAATATTAAAACGTTTATGGGTGAAATATGGCCACAAATATGGGTGATGTTGAATTGGATAAGTCATTTTGGCATTTATTTTATGATTTAGTCTATTATAATGATTAATTTTACCGTAATTATTATAACTCAATTTAAGTATTTTCACTAATACATTGAGTAAAAGTTTAATTTCTAATTAATTTTACATAAAGAGTATTTTAATTAGATTCATTTCTATCAATTTTTATAAATTCAATTCAAATCACTTAAAAATTTATGTTTAATTCTAATCCCATAGTAATGTTAATAATTCGGGTTTTTATTGTGACGATGTTAAAAACCCCATTACTATTTTATATCAAAATTTAATATAAAAATGTTTCCAATGGCCTAAATTAGATAAATATGTTTATAATTAGTATATATTTAATTTAAAAGTAATTAAATATTGAATTTAACTATATAAATAAATTAATTGAAATCGTGGTTTTGAATTAATGTTTAGTATTTTTCACCCTTTGTCCAAAAATGATGTTTCTCTAGAAAATCACAAAAATTCAACCAAATATAATCTTTACATTACGAATTAAAAAATAAATTTTATTTTATCATGTTATGGTTCATATAGTGTCTAAAAATTACTCTATTATTTTTCACATAAGAACATTAAAATGATTATTATTCAATAAAATAGTTTCATAAACATATAATAATTTTACCCAAATTTATATATTTCATTACCAATATATTTTATTTTTATGAAAAAATATTATATTTTTTATAATTTTTAAATAATATTCAAATAACCTAGTCTAAACAACGAGGATATATTTATTTGGTCAAAATAAGTAAAATAATAATACGCAGTTTCACATAAACTCAGTATTGTGTATAACACAATCCACGTTCGCGTTCTATGTAGCATAATCTTAAAATGGTGTAGACTATAATGAAATTATTATTAACTATTTTAATTTATAAAAATCAATCTCTAGATTTGTTTTAAATGATGATTATCAATTATATTATGTTAATTATAAAATTTATAATTCAAATATTCTTGGGGTGTTACATTCATCCCCATTAAAATAATTTAACCCTAAAAATTCATATAGTTTATCAAATGATTTATATTTTAATGTTCCTTTCATATAAACTAGTTTCGTAAAAATAAATACTTTCATTTCCATTAATATATAAATGATGGAAATATAATTATTACTAATTATAACTCATATATTGGTTTCTTCATCTGAGAAGATAGGTGGAATATAAATATATTTTAATGGGGGAATATAATAAATAATTATTTTGATTTTTAATTATCAAGGATCAAAAAATGGTTGGGGATCCAGATGGACTTAACAATCAGAAAACCATAAATTAATGAATTGTGAATAAAGTCATCGATATCATCATGAGGATGATAATAGGACAATGTTTTTTAACAAGATGATTTTCTTATAGAGAATTTGAAATTTTGATTTCATTCAATATATAACACAAAATATCATTCTTCAGTTATAACTTGTTCAATTCTAGAATCTTCTCTTAATCCAAGGAATGCTGGTGAGTTTTTCATTCCTGATTCATTATAATATTATGAGATCCATAAGTAATATGATATTTCAGTCCATCTACCTTTATCGAGACAAAAATGTTATCCAATATTAATGATTTTTCAAATGGTGAGATATTACTTTAATCTATAAAAACATTTTTTATGATTGACATTAACAATTCAAAAAATGGATAACCATAGAAATTTTCTAGAATATGAAATTAAAAATCTATAGAAATAAGGTTAATATATTTCTAAAAACAATATAAACATTAGTTCCCCTGTATATCATAGAGTTTCTCATATCTATCCCAAACCAAACATGTGAATACACTCATTAGGTATTCCATTAGAACATCTTAATGAAATGAATTACCATATTTACATATTTAAATCATACATTCTTTAAAAGTATAATTAACCCATTATTCGTAATAAATGATCTTATATTAAAAAATTATATTCAATGAATGGGTTTATACTTATAAGTCTAGAAAATCAATGTTATGCCATTTGTCCAAAATTCATGTAGGGAGATATATCAATTCCTAGACTTATTACAATTTCCACTAAAGGATGAATAAAATTATTTTCAATGTTATTATTTTTAAAAAATCCCATAAAAAATTCTAAACAATGAGGTTCCCTAATTATCAATGTCTACTTAATCCATTAAATTTAATATGATTTACCGATGTACATTTTCCAATAATATTGGAAATAAACAAATATATATATATATTTTTTCTACATGTTAATTTTTTACTAGTACCATTATTAAATTTCTATTCATTCTTCATTCCATACATAGATAATAAATGAAATATCATATTTTATTTCGATGTGTTTTTTATATTTTACATTAAAATATATCTTGATCTTGTTATTTAAATCATGAGATTTATATGTTACTCCAAATTCCATTTCAACATATATTTAACAATACATAATATCTTCATAGCTACTAAAGTGTATTATGTTCAACAATTTAATGAGACTTGGATTAAATCCACTAAAGAACCGATCAATGTTACAAATTTGTTGGATGAAGATTTGAGAAGCATGTCTCACTCGTATTTTGAAATTATCCTCATATTTACTGAATAATTCATCTTCCATTTTCATTAAATCAATGAAAACTTTTCACATCCTTGTATAAAGTAAACAAGGATTATAATTATTGAATAATATAATCATAAACTCATACCAATCCATTGATTCAGTTTATATCGATTCATCATATTCTTGGTTAGCGTCCACCACTATTATGTTTCACGTTCTTACTAATAAACGGTAAGAATTTAATTCCCCTAACCTGAACACTTGAGAATGTAGAATATCTTATAATTGGTACATATTTAGTGCTTAACAACATGTGAATAATAATACCAAAATAATGATAGAATAAATTTATTCATGATGTACTCAATAGATCTTCATTCCCTAGTTTTTTTGGAATCACTTCATGACTCATAGCCTGAAAAAGTTGTGTTTCTATAGAAATTTAGATTCAAATCATAGATATCAAATAATTCATATTCCAATGAGAACAATATTTTATTTTTACTTTTTTTCAATATTATAGTGCATCCTTAGATTTCCATCCACTAACTAAAGAAAAAAATATATAGAGTTTGAAACATTTTTCGTAGTGAGGAACCATGTAATCATTGAAAAACTCACATGATTAATAAATTATGACACCAAATATAATCTATTACATATTATTTTTATCCTAGGATATATATATATTTTTTCTAATATTTAAATAATTCATTATAGTTTGAAAATATATTATGAATTCACAAAGTATATCACCGAGTAATGTTAAATAATTTTCTTAATAAGCAATAGTGTCATGTACTAGGTTACATTAGGTCTTGCCTGACACAACTTATTTTAGTGTTCACTGATATATACGACTATTCTACAACCATGTTTACTTTTAGTATCCCTATATGGATGGGTTTTGACGAAATGACTCACTCTATTTTTTACCAAAAATCTATGTCGTTTTCCTCAATGAAGACTCACCCTTATACATATCTCAAGAGACATCTTTGTACAAACCCTTAAATATATATATAGTGATCTCATATATGTTTACTCATAAAATAATACATGGTTTTAATAATTATTTTATATAATACCCACTATTACAACCCCAGTTTAACATATTCAAGAATTTCATTTGTCTTTTGTAATACATAGTATATTGCTTAAATAGACACCCAATGACCATATTAGTATAGTTCCTTTGGAAACATTAAAAAATAAACATGGGTACATGAGTGAGATACATTATCTCCCACTAGGTTATCCATATCTAGAACAATTATTATATATATCATACATAAAATATGTCTTCATAACATGGTTAAGGAAATACAAAAAAGGGTGTGCTCAAATAATTAGTAATTGTAAATTAGGGAGAAATGTAAACAAAAAAATCAACATAAGGGTAAGAATATATGATCATAAAATTATAATATCGTACCCTATATATCAAATATCATAAAAAGTATAATATAATATATATTATCATTTAATAATTCATGAATCATATGGTAATCATGAAAAGAATCGGTGAATGTATAATATATAAGTAAGTCTTGAAATTTTGGCATACAGATAATATGGAAAATATTATATCAAAGATACATTCCAAGACAATCTTATAATTTTATAATTGGGATAAAACACATGTAAATATTCAGGAATTGGATAACAACTCATGTACCATAATATTTTCAGGGTATGGCTACATCATGTGTAACCACTTATATTATTTCCTGGTATAGAATCAATAGATATACTTATTTTTATGCATTGAAAACAACCCATGTACCTTATTGGTTTAGGGCTTGAGAAAACCCTATATACCTTCTTATTATAGATCATGGGATAAAACGCATGTAAATTTTGAGCTCATTTGACATTTATCATTAACCAATGTATTATAGGGCGATATAGGTCACACACATGTATGAAATATTAGATACATGTGACAAAAATTCATAACCAATAATATCATATCCCAAGACGTGAAATGATTATTATTAACAATTCATCAAAACAATACCTATATAAAATATATTGGTCTCATTATCATTTCTATAGAGCATAAAATGTGTAGTAATGAGGGTTACAAAATTATATATCACATGGAAGAGAAACATGTTTCAAAATAAAAAATCAATAAAATTAGAAAAAATAAATAAACAATATGAAAGGTATTATTGTATCATATCCTCAGATAATCGTGTACTATAACAATGTATGTCTTCTTTTATTGATATGGATTTTGAATGATCATGTGGAAAATTTTGTATGTTAAATATCCTTTTTTATAAAATCATTTTTATAAAACCATTTAAAAAATCCGTCTCTTATAATGAATGACTTAGCTGTTCATTTGATATATTTCTTAGGGAAATTTTATTCTCATTCTTGAAAAATGATATTTAAAATATAAATCCTTTTGAAAACCATTCTCTTATAATATAATTTGAAAACTCATAAATAAGGCTAATAATCATTTTAAAAATAATTTCCCATCGAAATTTTTATGAAAAATCGAAAATATTATGTGAACTATTTCTTTGAAAATGATTCAAATATTTAAAAATAAATATGGTAATATTTATGAAAATCATTTTCTTTGAAAACCTGTAAAATAATCATGAAACAATTTTTAAAACCACTTATTTTAAAATAAATTTATAACATATAAATAAATATTTAACACATTATTATAAAAAATCATTCAATATACATTGAAAACATTGGAATAATAATAGGAACATAATTTTGAAATATAGTTTTTTGGAATAATGATATATGAACAAAAATAGAAATAATGTAAATTTTTCATAATCAAAATTTTGTAATTATATACTAAAGAGTGGGTAAATGGTGCCATTACATAGATATAAAATTAATATTCATATTTAAATAAAATTCATGTCATTCAGTAAAATATTAATTTTGTAATTTAATTAATGGATGCTTAATCATAAACACTATTGGTAAGAAAATATTACTGATGCTATAAACCATTACCGCTTTGGTAACATTAATTAAATATAAAATTCAAAGAATAAAATCACATAAATCATGTAATATCATAAAAGGAATAATATTCAATGTATAATAATGTCCAAGATAGTATATACAAAACATTATAAAATATAAGTTCTTAAAATGGCATGAGTCTCAATGAATGAAAATTGGGAGAAAATAACATTATTAGTTTGTTAAAAAATGAAACATAAACCCCATGAATTGAAGAAAATAAAATCGGTATTAGAATACCTATAAATTTAATAATAAAAATAATATAATATATATGCGGTATGTATACACATGACATGAAATAAATGAGTGGTGAATAAGACATGTATCTCACAAAAATTAAAAGTTAAAAACATTCCCGTACCTTATGTCATGAGTTTCATTATACACGTTAAATCCCAAAATATAATAAATACACATTTGTCATAAATATTTAAAAGAAACATATTCTTATATATAATATCATATATTTATCTATATAACCCACTTATTTAAAATTAAAAATTATGGTTATGTTTTTGGTAATATATATTATATTTTTTGGCTTAGGTCACAATTTGTAATTTTTCTGGTCCTCATACTTATACAATTATTTCATGAAATTAAAACATTATATAAATATAATTTATGTTAAATATATATCAAATTATAATAATATATGCGACTAAAATATTTATAATTGAATACATTGTTTGTAGAGAAGGTAGGACATATGTATGTATGAAAGCAACTTCCATTTACATGATGTATTGAATGAAATAATGTAACTGATATATATAAGATATATTTACAGAAGAATTCTTATTATTTATATATAATATAATTCACTAATATAATCCTTAAAAAATACCATGTACAGTGTGAATGAATGAAATCACTTTTACGAGGCGGTAGTCCACCCTTCCTTAAACAAAATTAACAAACATACCCAAAGGGAAAAGCATAAGGGTTTGTGTAATATAATAATTCCATACAAATTAATACACCATATATTTCATATAAATAATCTATATTTTTACTAAAACCATTATTAATATGTTTCATTTAATGTGTGAATGAATCACATGAACATATGTGGTGGATCCCAGATGTCCACAAATGATGTTATTCAATTAACACAAAATTGAATCTAAAAACATATATTATATTTAATCGCCCTAGAAGCATAAATAAACCTTAAATATAATAAATATAATTGAAATCATATTTTATTCAATTACTCCAAATAGATATATGTGATAATGGGAAAATACAATATTTCTCAATTAGGTGGCAGTTCGTCATACACAAAAACAGTATGTTTGTTACCCTTTAGATAGAAGTTTTGGTATGTGTAGGTATTAAACTAATAGTTAATATTTTTTCACAATATTTTTTATATGTAGTTTATTTTATAATAATTTAAAAAAATTATTTTATAGGGTGTATAATTAATATATATCAAGTGATCATGAGGGATGATTTTCCCTTTTATTCAAGTAAATACTTTTGGAATACAACAACAAGATTATTTATAGAGATTTCATCTCAATGTTAATCTTCTAGGTTGAGGATAAATTTTTTTGTAGATATTTGGGGAGATATTTTTCTACCCATTGTGGTTTGATATTTGAGAGGGATTGGGAGGGGTGAGGGAATATTTATATTGGAGGCTAGGGACACATATATGGAATTTTTTTGTACATGTTTGATCTAATAATTTTTTTAAAAAAAAATCAAAAAAAAAGAAAAACTTATATTTGAATTTGTACGAAGGAAATATGGAAATCCAATGGCTGATGGAAACATGGATACATCATTTTTTCCATTTAGTTAAGTGTTTCTCCCAATGTTACACTTAATTTTACTTTAACCACATTAATTAATTTTTGTCACGTTCACGAATATTTTGGGTAAAAAATTATGTTTACCATAGTAGATAGAATATATTATAATGATTTCCACCATTTATGTCTATTTTTTATATTCAATGCATATAATTTTAAAATTTGTTTTTAATACTAATCTTATAGTCATTGAGAGAGAGAGAGAGGATTTTTGAAGTGAGATTTTTAAATGATCATTTATCTTTTATATAATAATTCTATATAAAAACTATTTCAACGGTATAGATTAGATTAATTGATGTATAATTTATCAATTAAGATATAAAAATTAATTTACAAAATAATTTAACTATATAAATAAATTATATGAAAACATTGTTATGAATTAAAATTCAGAATTTTACATTATTCATTAACAATGATGACTCTTAGAAAAATACCAAACAATAAATATAGAATAATTTTCATATTATTAATTAAAAATGTTAGTTTATTTTATCAAATTTAAATTATATTATCGTTTAAAAATAATTTTTTTATTTTTTCCAAAATTATTCAAAATGAATTTCCTCTAAGAAAATAGTAATTTAAAACTAATAAATACATTAGAATAAATTATATATTTCATTATAAAGATGTGTTATAAAAATGAAACAATTATAAATACAATTTAAACATTAGTTATTACTATTAATATTTCCATTTTTTTGGTCATTTTACAACTATATTGTTTTAATAATTATAATGATAAATTCTTGTTTTAGAGAAACTCATTGTAGTGTCTAATGGAAGAAAATTCAGTGTTGGGTATATCACATTATTACCAGGGAACATCATATAATGAAATAATAAAATAATGTTTTAATATATAAAGTATAATTTTTAGTGCTGGGTGACATGAGAAATATAAAAACATTATGTTAATTCAAAAAGAAATATTTCAAAAAATCAGGGGGCGCTACATTTTACACAGCATAAATGAAATTTTCCATTAAAATTCATCAGTGTAATAAATTGTTTAATACTTGAATGTTCTTTTCATAGAAATAAAAATCATTAAAATGAAAACAAAAACATACATAAATAAGGGAATGTTGGAAACATAACTGTTACCCAAATTAACTCATAAGATGTTTTGCACAATGGAGAACATAGTTGAAATGTGAAAATGTATATTTTTTTAATAGAATAATGAATTATAGGAATTTATTAAGATCATTGATCATAAGAAAGTGGATGATCTTTATAAATTTAACAATCATATAATATTAAAATTAATAATCATGAAAGCAGCCATTGATATCATCACAATTATGATTACTGTGAAACATTTTATTTCATGTTTATTTTCTTAAAAACATATATGTACACAGTTTTCTTCCATTCCTATTAAAAAATATCTTAATTTTTTGATCCATGATAAATTCCCAGTTTATCTCTTAGTAGAGGGATAGAATGTTAGTTTTTATTACATTAAGAATTAGAAGATCATGAGATCCATGTATAAAATGATTATTCATTACATATATCTTTATTGCATCGAAATGTAATCCAAAGTTATCCAATATGCATAATCCAAGTATGGTGAGATAATTGATTAACAAATAAAAAATTATCTAAATATTATCTTAAACCATTCCATAAATGTGTATCCTTGTAATCATTCTGTAATGTGATATTCCAAAACACTAGAAAGAAGGTCACAAAATTTATCAAAATCAGCTTCCCAGTGATTCACCCATGTATCATTTAGTATATATTATATTTCACATAATGAAAATGATTATAACTTCAACATGTATTCTCATGATATATAATTATGACATGAATCATCATAGGTCCTTTTTGAAAAGACACGTTCTTCAAAAATACTCTTATCCAATTTCCACTTATATAGCATCATATCATAAAAAACCTTTTATACTTGGTGATTTGGTTTGTAATTTTAAATCTAGAAAATCAAAATTATTTCCTTAATAAAAAATTAATGCAGAGAAAAATAATCAATTTATATCCTTATATGATGTTCCACTAACAAATGAATAAGATGACTTTTATTGATATTATTTTTTTCAAAATATTAAAAGAAATTCCCCACTCTAAAGTTACCTAGTTGTCATGGCTCACTTCATTCATTTTAATTTCATAATATTTCTCATTTTCAATTCAATATATGTGTAGTTGGTGATAATCACCATTAAGAATCATTCGATAATGGGGATATTATGATAAAAATTACAAAACTACTGAATATTGAAACACTAATGTACGGGAGGTTCATTATGTAGATGTTTTAAGAAACATCATTATTAAATTACTTTTTTGAATCACATTTTCATTTTCAGTTAAAAGACGTCCATTCTACACTGAAAACATTTACTAGTCCCATTAATACAATTCTCACAAAACTTCTTCCCAAACTTATAGAATTAATGATGTCTCTTCTTCTTATCTATGGGTTTTTTAGAATGTCTTGTGAGCTCTATATTCCTCTTTTTGTTAAAACCATGATATTGAAACATGACTCTATCCTCCAATTCAACTTTGATTTAACGATGCAAAATATCATCATATCTACTTAATATCTTATCACCAACACCCTTATGAATGTTTTATTTACTACAATGAATAACTCATCAATGTTACATTCATGTCGGATGATAATTCAATAAGTGTACCTCGTATGTCATGATAAATTATTTTCTAATGTATTGACATATTAATCATAATTTTGTATCAAATTAAGGAAAATGATTTTCATATTTTTACAAAGTACATTAGTAATGTACTTATTGATGATTATGATCTTAATTTAATCCTAATACATGGAATAAATATTATATATCTTCATTATATTAGTTATTAGAGTCCACCATTAGTGTGGTTCCCATTCAAATAGATAAATAGTTGGAATTATTTTATCATGATACAAACACTGGAAAAAGGATAATATAATTTTTCTGGTATTTATCTAGTTTTTAGCGACATGTGGATCAAATGACCTGCTAGATGATAGTGGATGTTTCCTTATGGAGGACTCACCAGAACATATTTCACTCTATTTCACATTTGTATGATCAACATGATTAATATAATGATAAATCGGTGTAAGCCTACTAATGAGGTTTTTAATCTAGTATATATTTCATTTAGATGTTTCGAATAACAATTGTTTCATTTTCCATCACATTCAACATTAACAAGGTTTCTCCGAGTTCCATATGTCTACTAAAAAAATATTATAGAGAAATAAAAAAATTTCTTAGTCAGGAACCTCATAATCATGAAATCCCACTAATTGTATTTCTAAATTATCACACCTTCATTAATCTATGAAACCCTAGGAACATACTAGGTTATTTATAATATTATTCAACTAAAATACATCAGGGAAGATTGTATATATAATATTAATTTCCAAATAATATCCCATGTGAATCTCAAATTATGTGTATTGTATGACCCATTGTCATGTATATTGTTATGCTTAGTCATTCCTGACACACATTGTTGGAGTTTTTATACCTCACTACTTCTATTTAAGAACCATGTCAACCTATACTATCGATATAGGGTTTTACATATATGAAAACACTAACTCTATCCAATCTGAAAACTCTAGGTCATATTTTTAAATGTTAACTCATCTTTATACCTGTCTATAGTGACATCAATTGACATATCTTTAGAAATATCCCCATAGATTTCACTAATTCTTTGTCATACTATTTTATAAAGGATTATTCATACAATTCTCTAATAAAAACTATAATTAACCAATATTAATATATATGGAAATATCAACATTTTTTAGAACTGTAAATACATTCCAAAAATAGACACCCAAAGACTGTATTAGTTTAGTTCCTTTGGAATCATTAAAACACAAAGACTAGTACATGTGTAAGATATATTATATCCCAAGAGGTTCTTAAATACTAGTACCATTATTATAAATGAATCACATAAAATATTTATTCATAATATAGAAACAGAAAAAAGAGGTGTGATCATATTCTCAATAAGGGTAAATATGAGATATATATAAAAATAAACATGAATATAATGGTCTAATAACATGCCCATAATAATACAAGATCACATCCTACAAATAAAGGATTATAAACTAGAATTATGGGATAAATACAATTAGTTCATATGTCATGATTCATAAAGGAATCAAGAAGAAAAGTCATTAAATATAACAAATGAGTAATTCATGAAATTGTAGAAGACACAGTACATAAACAATAAAAAGTCAATGATATATACAAAGACATTCATAAATTGTTAGTATTATGATAAAACATGTGTACCTATTTTAGGATTGGTATTATAACCTATGTAACCTCTTATTTTTTATGTTGGTGTACAACCCTTGTAACCTCTTATATTCAGTAAATGTCTACAACCTGTGTGCCTATTTATTTTTAAACTTGTACTATAACCCATTTAAAATCATGTTTTCATGTTGGGCTATATACCACAGAACTTCTTGTAACCCTTATACCCTTTAAGCTAATATTCTATTTATCATTGCTCAATTCAATGTAGGGATATATAAGAACTACCTATCTCATAATGAAATTATACATACTCGTTATATAAAATCATAAAAAATCATATCATAACCCATGATTTTAAAAGAGTATCATAAAAATTTCTTCATCTCATTTATTATGGAAAATATATATGACTCTCTTTCATTTTATCATAGAACATCCCATGAAAAGAACATAGTTTCATAAGAATATAACATATGGAAGGGAAACATGTCTAATAAAAATCAATTTATAAAATCATAAACGTTTCAAAAATGAATATTAATTGTATTCTAGTACTATATTAATAATTAATTGAAAACAATTATAATATTTTTCCTCTTATTTGGAGAAGGATTTTGAATGATCATGTGGAAGATTTCATAAGTTAAATATAATTTTTTAAATTACTTTTCATAAAACCAATTCGAAAAATAATTTTTCATTTAAATAACTATTTACACTACTTTTAAATAATTTCATGATGATAAAATTCTTTCATCCTTGAAAATGTTCTTTAAAACATAAAAAAAATTTGAAATCCTTTTTTTTAAATACATTGAAATCTCAAAGATAAGGAATGAAAAAACTGTAAATACCACATCCCATGTAAACATATAAAATAATCATGATATAAATTTGGAAAATTTTTGTTGATTATATTTTTATAAACTTATAATGATTTCTGGAATACATTTTGAAATTTAGTTTACATAAAAACATGTAAATGAAGTTGTAAAACATTTTTAAATAAAAGTACTTTAATATAAATTGAAAATATATAATTAATTATTTAAAAAAATTGAAAAAAAATTATTTTAAAATACATTTAAATATTATGAATAATACTTGAAAACATTTAGTAAACATATTTCTGATGAGAACACATATTTCTACCTGAAATGAGTAATAATCTAATATTTTCAAAAATGGAATAATAATTTATTATATGTACCAATGTATAGAAATTTGTATCATTAATTGTATATAACATTAATATATAAGGAGTAATAAATGTAAAGATATTTCTTCAGATATGGATCATAATATTTCATCAATTAAAGCATAATCTTAAATACTCTTGATAAATAATGATATTGGAAGCTTAAAATTTTAACTCATTGGTAACATTAAATCATTATAAAATGGAACTAATTACCTTACAGAAACAATTAAATACCTAGGAATGAATTTTATGTCACGACCTGTCCCTTAGGGCCCATGTCGTGACTACCCCATGCCCGCCTTCCATAGGAAAAGGGATGGAGACTAGCACCAAAGGCATAATTCCCATAATCTGGGATGATAGTGCCTTTATAACCTATAAAAAACAAACAAGAAAGCACACAACTGGACGAAATACCAAGTAAACTGTTTAACAAAATAGTGATGAAAGAAAAAGGGGTTAGAAAACAAGATTAACTGGAAAGTACATGTACAACAATGATACAAAACACCTGAAAGATAATGGAAGACAGCTATTAAATCATCCTCTACGGTTCCTAGCTATATGGTAGGTACATATCGCATCCTCATTACTCTAGGTCTGACTGTCTCCTCTATGTACCTACTCTCCGTATGGTCCACCTCCATGTACCATCCAGTTCTGGTTCTCTTAGCCTCAGTCAGCGTTGTCTGTAGTCTACATCAATCACAATGAGGTGCGAGCATAGCCACTGTATGGGTGAGTATAATTATACTCATTAGGGACCCTGAGACCTTCAAGGCTCACAAATCCACAAAGGATAAATCAAAAAGAATTAAATAAATAGATAACCCTACTTAGGAATATACCCATACATATACCTATGTTATCAAGTGATGCATCTAAATCATGAGGAAAACACAGAATAATTGAATCAGCTCCAGTGATGATTTTATTATAGGGGGTAGTATCAAGTAACATCCCGAGTCACATTGTCAAAACCTCGGCAGCCGAGGAACTCCTCCTCTATTGAGTACAATGGGCTTGTCGTAACACCATTCGCAATTACTACTAAGCTTGGACTGCTGAGGTACTCCTCCTGTTGAGTATCATGGATCTGCCGCATCACCAAGAGCACTCCCCACCGTTGGTCTTCTGCGTCCCCATGCGTGCTCCCCCACATAGCCTGCTAATGTACTCCTCCTATCGAGTATCGTGGTTCTGCTGTGAAACCAAGGCGCTCCCCATTGTGGGTCTTTCGCAATATCAAGGCACTCCCCACTAGACTAGTCGAGTCACTCAGATTTGATATGGTCAATAGTCGTCAGGTCTCAGCCAATTACTAGGTTTCTGGACTATGATCTCCCTTCTCTAGGAGGATCTGCTCCACGATTTACTAGTCGATACTCCAAGTGTCACGATTTCCCATGAATAAGTATCTCAATGGTCCTCCACGTCATAGGGGTATCAATTCAAAAGATGACACATCAAATGGACTCCTGGTTTGTGAGGTTTCAGCCTTTTTGTCATGGAGGCCGGGTTGGATTTGTGCTTGACCCAACCAGAACATTTTTCAAATCAATCCAAAACTCCAGTGGAGTATACTCAAAGGTGTTGTCTTGCTCCAAGATTTACAATGCTGCTGATGGTTCAGAAAATAGACGTCTAGTACAAAAATTGTGGCCAAAAGAATATAAAGGGTCGTAGTGGGCCCGAGACCGGTCCGACCTATTCTGCCGACCCAGCCCGACCTGGCATGGGTCAACACGGTTCAGGTTGATCCAGCCTGACCTGTTAGGTTAGGCATAATCCGTGATGAGGCCCGGTCCACTGGGAGGTTTGGCAGGCCGTAAGGGGCCGCGGAGCCCGTGGGGGCCACGGGGCGGCCCGACTGCGGTGGTACCACGAGGGTACGGGGCCGGTTCGGCCTTGGCACCACGAGGGGGGTGGGGGTTCTGTTGGGGCACTGTGAGAGGCGGGGGCCGGTTTGGCAGGGGCGCCACATGGTGCGCGGCCCAGTTCGGCCAGGAAGGTGGAGTTATGCGGGGGCAACGTCTGTCACAGTGGCTACAGGTGGTGGCGTCGAACCCTTCGTTGCCTTCGTCACCTTCACCACCTACCTCCTTTTCAAAGAGTACACCATCGAAGAATGGTGGAGGGGTCGGGCCATGTTGGTTTGGCTCGTACCCTCCGCGTTTAGGGCAGTAGCATTTATCTCAACAAGAAAAAATAACATTGAAATTCAAATTTTTCAACCACCATAACAATTCTTTCCCAAACTGCAAAAGAAAACAAGGAATGAATTATTACACAAATAAACCCCCTACCTCGGGTTGATACATCGACAGAGTTACGAGGTGGAATATGAATCATTGGGAAAATATGGGCATCGGTTCTTCATAGTCAAAGATGTCCTATGTCGGAGGAAGTCTTGAGGATGAAGGATGGTGTCGGGGTCTATAATGCCTCGAACCCGGTAGCCTGGTGCCGGTGCTTCGGTTATGGTGTGCAATTTATTTCATACAAATGAAACAAATAAGTCACACATCATAACCCATCATGAGGAACGTTCTGGTTTAGATCCTGGAGAATCAGAGACAACAGCTTTGCTTCTTTATTTATGAGCTAAGAACAAACATCCAAGTCTTGGAAAGGCTCTATCAACCTGTAAAAATTTAACATAAAACATAGGGTGAGCATTGAAATACTCAGTAAGGGGTTTTTGAAAATACTTAAATACATCTTTTGAAAACTACGTTGAGAAATAATTTTCCATACTTAGAAAATTTCTTAAAAGAAAAACTTCAAGACTAAACAAAGGTTGATACACCAGAGTTAAAGTACTTCATACTTATGCACTAAAACACTTAGTGGTAAATCACTTAGCAAACAAGATAAGCATAATAATAAAAAGGCATGGGTTGTACGAAGTAAAGTTTCCATAAACACGAAAAGTGTGTATGATCAATAAGATGAAAATGTCATCAGAGTCACGCACAAGCGCATCATCTACACAAAATATGCACATTATGACATGATAATTGAAATACAACATTTGAAATTAAGTTCTAGAAAAGAAATTGGTCATGCATCAACATTTCCATATCATATGTCTTGTGTTTCTTTTTTTTATATGATACTCATAGGTAAGGTTCTATAACCAAGGTTATTCCTCTAATCGGAATAAACACTAGGTTGGTCATAAACAAAGAAATGTATGCTGATGGACTCATGGTCTCTGTGTTAAGGCCTTGTGCCATGACCTAAGGGTAAAAACCCAATCTGGCTGTCTCGAGAACTATCGATGCATCGAGGAGCTTACTTTTACCGGTCTCCAACCCGGAGGGCTTACTTTAACCAGTCCCCAACCTGGAGGGTTTTCTTCTTACCGGACCCCATTCCGGGTAGTCCCATACATTTCTCACATATTGATAAGGTCAGATATTCAAGGTGTCCCATACCACTTTGAATATTTAATTTTCATTTCATATTACCCAAGGTGTCCCATACCGCTTTGGGTAATACCATTTTCATTTCTCATTACCCAAGGTGTCCCATACCACTTTGGGTAACTTTAGTTCTTAGTTCGTTATCATGTTGAGTAATATGCGTGAACAATATGAATAAGGCAACAATTATATAATTGGTTTACAAATACATGTTACAGGAGATACAATGGAAAATATGGAATAAAAGCAGGCACTGTTAAGAAAGCCTACTATGTGCATAGAACAATTATTTAAGCACATAAGATGATGAATGTGTGAGACTTGATCCCAAGGGGTATTAAATGATGAGTTTATAAAATTCCAGTGCATGGAAAAGGACTACTTGGAATTAACTATTGTACTTCACACGTCATAGTACTTGCAACAAATCTCCAGCCGCTAATAATTAATGCGGCATGCTTGGTATAAAAATAATAAACACTTGCAATCTTTAAAATTCTGACACTAGGAAATAAACCACTTAAAAAAAATAATACCTTTCATTAATTATTATTCTTCTCTAGTCATAGAATTTGATGTTACACTCTGCTCACTAAAAATCATTGCAACAAGTTTGGTATAAAAATAATATAGGATTTCTACATATTAACATAACCCTTAAATCCATATCCATTTAAAATGAGTTTAAAACAGGCATAAGCATATCCTTAAAAAAACATAAATCATTTCAAGGGAAACCTTAGACAAGTTCATTGCTGTACAAAATTTTAAAACAGCATAGGCAAGCGCTAAAATACTACATGCATAAAAATATTAATAACCATTTCTTGAAACTAGGGTTTTCAGATATTAATCTTAAAAAGACATACATACATAGGGATATATATATACAATTTATATAAATAGGTTTTCTCATAAATTAAACATGGTTCACCTGAAATATGAAACCTCTTACAATCTATCATTTATTCAGTTAAAAAAAAGAACAAAACCTTATGGGTTTTAAGTGTTCAAGAAACTGTAAATATATAAAACCTCAACTACAACTACAACATGTTTCCACTTAACACAAAGACTCGGTTCGCATCCAATATCATTCAGAGACAAAGTAAGAATAAAAAAATGATTTTCATTGAAATACATAACTAATAAAATTATATACTTATATATATATATATGGCTTACATAAAGATTGTACACGTTAGGACTTGTTTTAAAATAACCCCTTTCAAAAGTGTAATTCTTATCATAAAATACTGAATTATAAGGAAATCATAGAAACATAATTTTGTATGGTTTTCATGGAATATATATATTTATAAATTTATATATATACCTTTAACTATTAGGTGTATATATATGTAATTATGTATATAAAAACTTGAACCGAGAACCATGGGTGGAAAAAAAACATATAAACGTGGCACCCTTACAGCTCAAGAAAGGAGCTCGCCGGAGGGAGGCTTGCTGGGTGGCCGGTGAACCAGGAGAAGCTTTGGTGGCCGGTGGTGGTCCAGTGAGGTCGCGGCCACTTGGAGATGCTGCGAGGCGACGGCCTGGTGTCCAGCAGTGTTGCGCCAGAACTAGTGTGGTCGTGCACAGGGGTGACGTGTAAAACTGGAGGTGGTTCGTGGTGGTGAGGCGACGGCGAGGCGGCGGCGAGGCTGGCGTCGCGGTGGCGCGGGTTGGCTCTGGAGGTCCTGTTTTCACTGGGGTTTCTCAGTTCTTAAAGGATGATGATCCGGGGAAGGATAGGCCGAGCCTACAGAGGTGGGTGTGTGAGGTCAACGTGAGCAGTGGAGAGGGTAGCGTCCTCGGCAAACCAGCTGCTGGTTCGCGGGTCCCTGGTGCGAGGTAGAAGAAGACGGTGGGAGAAGCAGTAAAAAAACGTGACGGCTGGGATTCGACCAAGGCGTGATCAAACGGATGAAAAAAAATGGGAGTTTTAAAACATATCAATGGCCGTGATTTGCCATGGTGAGATCAGACGGAGGAGACCATCGCACAGCCAGCAACTGCCCCTCCGGGTATAAACAGTGTGTTAATAAAATAAATGTTAAAATTTGAAATTATACTAGTTCAATTTTTTTAATATAAATACATATATAACCAGAAAATTATAATTTGATTTTTTATAAAACATAATGAGTACTTTAAACTCATAATTTTGAAATCCAAAATCCCATTTTAGTTTAAGAAAACAAATGATACTATTTGATATAACTATTGTTTTCTTTAAAAGAAATATATTTTAATACAACACTTTTATAACTACTATGATCTTATAACCATTAAAATCCAATTTATAACTTACTTCACTTGTTTATTTATAAAATTATGTTTAAAAGACCCGTAGTTTTTTCTCTAATTCAAAACACATAGTTTTAGAGATCCAGAAAGATACATTTTTTCCAATTATTGCTGATACCGCTGTAGACTTGATGTTCGAGACATTTTAAAAAAATACCAAGATTTCCATCATATAAATATAATCATGATAAAAATAGATTCATTTTCAAGAATAATATTTTATTTTTAATACTTGAAGATATAATTCTAATATTTTGTATAAAAAAATTGAAATACCATAATATTATTAAAGCGTTATAAGGACAAAATTTTATAAAAAACAGCACTTAATCCCTTGGAACCCAACGGTAAAAAAAACGGTCATATTCCTTTTAGAGGTCCATTATAAAAGCAAGGGGTAGTATGTTTTATATTTTCAAAACACCGGACCATTGGCGGATGGCTCTCCTTATACCTCTGGTGCTGAGTGCGTGCGCGGTGATTCTGGCGGTTATACTTTTCACACTGATGGACCCTGATGATGACGACTATCTGATTGCCCGTGTTGTGGTTCTTTGTAGTCTTGTTGTGGCCGTGTTAGGTCTTATGCATGGTACTTTCAATTAGATGGGTCTTGTTGTAATGTATCTTTTAAATATATAACAGTTTATCGTATTCTTCATGTTTGATTTCTCTCAAATTCTTTATCAGCACACAAACCATAAAATAAAACAAAACAAGAGACATCATTGAAAAGCACAACATTGTTTACTTGATCCATTTTATAAAACCTGGGGCGTTACATGGTCAACGTTCTTAATTGGAGTTATTCATTAGTAGAATGTGTTAATCATTTGGGTAAGTAGTTCTTCGTTGGAAATCTTTTCTGCCAAGGCTCCACCAAAATGAAAAGCAAGCCAAAATAATATATTATGCATTCTATTATTTTGTTGGTAGAATTAAAAATGATTCATTAATTATAGTGGGTGGCATAATTAAATCATGGGGGTTGGAACAATTAATGTTATGTGTGTTTTCACAATTAATTTGTTGTCATTCAAGAGGCTCTTTCACATTAATGAGGGGGTTGAGAGTTTCTATCAATTTTAGGGGGTTTAGTCCTGGGTGGTCCCTACAATCATATCCTCTGATTGGAGGTTATGGTTCAGGTGGTCCCCACAACCATAACCTCTCATGAGAGGTTAAGTTCTAGTGGTCCCCACACCTCAACTTCAACATGGAGGTTATGTTTAGGTTGGCCCCACCTCCCACCACCCACATGGGAGTTGGTAATAAAAATAAAAATTTCATACACTTTTATTTTTATTTTATTCTTACACAAAAAACCCAAAAACTAAATTTGACCCTCGACTAACTACCGTTGAGGTGAATGTTTTCTTATGTGAATAAAAGCACTTCAATATTAATAGTGCCCCAGAATTAAATTCTGAGATCCTGTTCAAATGTTTAAAAAACCCGCTCTCACGTTTACTTAACGTACCCGAAAAAAACATCAGAAATTTTTTACGGGCACACCGGGCATCGAAATCATGCGGCTTCAATTTCAAAGAACTCTTAAAATTCTAATTTAATTAAAAAAACTACATTGAAATTTCGGGTCCTTATATTATCCCCACCTCAAGGCTCTACATCCTCTTAAGACACAACTCAAACTTGGTAAACAAGCGAGTAAACTAAGCATGCATCTGAGCATCCTGCTCCCATGTGCACTCCTAGAGGTTACCATGCTGCCAAAGAACGCACACCAGAGGTATCAAACGTCCATGAAGGACCCATTTCTGTCATTCCTCGATATCTCCTAGAACCTCCAAAAATGTCTCCCCATCGTTGATGTCTAGCTCTCCAAGGTCGATTATGTGTGAAGGGTGGTGCATGTATCTCCTCAGCTAGGATACGTGGAAGACATTATGAAACTGGTGAAACTAAGGTGAAAGATCTAAGAGGTATTCCACCTGCCAAATTTTTCGAGGAACTAAAAATGTCCAATGAATTTTAGAGATAACATTCTGCCTCAGCCAAATCTTCATAAACCTCTTCGAGGTGAGACTCGTAGAAAGATGTGGACGCCATCATCAGACATTAGAGGTCTCTGTCTTATATCGGCATATGACATATGTCTGCTCTTTGTAGTATTAAACAACTCCTTGATGATATGAACCTTCTCTGAGGTAGCATCTACCATCTCTGGTTCCACTATTACTGACTCCCCTAGGTCATTCCAACACAAAGGTGATCTGAAAGGTCGCCCGTAAAATGCCTCGAAAGGTGCCATCCCAATGGTGAAGTGATAGCTGTTGTTGTATGAAAACTCCACCAAAGGTATCTGATCCTCCCAGCTATGAGGGAAGTTGAGGACACAAGAATAGATCATGTTCTAGAGGGTCTAAAGGGTCTGTGTAGTCTGAAAATCCGTCTGAGGATGGTAGGCAGTGCTCAAACAAAGCTGTCTCTGGAAAGGCTCCTGCAACCACTTCCATATCCAGGAAGTAAAAAGTTAATCAAAATCAGATAAAATCTCAGAGGTAATCCATGTAGCCGAAAAATCTAATGCATTTAGAGGAGTCCAAATCTCTCAACAGAACATTAATCTCTGATCGGAGGATGTTGTCCAACATGGTGAGTTGGTTGACAATCACCAAAATATTGTCATGGCCCCTAGATGTACGTGGAAGGCCCATCACGAAGTCCATGGATATCCAATCCCACTTCCACTCTGGGACCTCTAAAGGCTTAACCATGTGTGCTGATACCTATTGCTCCGCCTTCACTTTCTAACAAGTGAGGCACCGAGAGACAAACTTTGCAACTACTTTCATCATTCATGTCCACCAGTGTTGTCATCAGAGATCCTAGTACATATTCACCACACTTAGATGTACTGCAAGAGGGGATGTTTTGAACTCCCTCAACACATCCTCTTGAAGTAACTCTAGTAGCATGGTACGTCCCCTGAAGAGGATGACATGCTCCCCACATTCAGAAAGTCCATCAGGTTCCTATCCTATGGATATCTGATCACATCATTCCTCGAAGTCATTGTACCCAAATTGCACCTCCCTAACTCGCTGAAGATGCAGGGGAGTGACTATAAGAGACTGAAGAAAAACAAAACAATCTATATCCATGAAGGGTATCTACAGAGCGGCCAACTACTCCATCACCTCGCCTAACAGTTGTCTACCAGATCCCTTACTTAGGGCATCAACAACAACATTCCCATTTCTTGGATTATATATTATCTCAAAGTCAGAGACCTGTAGGAAATCAAGCTAGCGTCACTATCTCAGGTTCAGGTTCTCATGGGAGAAGATATACATGAGACTCTTGTGATCATAGTGCACTGTAAAACGCTCCCCCATCCGATAGTGCTGCCACATCTTCTAGGAGAAGACCACTTCTACTAACTCCATGTCAAGGTTTTCGTAGTTCTTGTAATGTTGTCTCATCTGTTGAGAACCATATGTGTTCACTTCTCGCTCCTGCATCAGGACACATCCGAGTTCGGTACTTGATGTGTCACAGTAAACTACGTACCCTACACCCTCTTCTAGATGCATCAAGATGGGGGCAGTAGTCAGCCTATGCATTATCTCTTGAATGATTTTCTGGCATATCTCCAACCACACAAATGGTTTCCCCTTCATCGTCCAGGATGATAGTGGTGATAAAAATCTGTAGAAATATGGAACATATCTCAAGTAGTATCCATCCAACCCTGGATACTCCGTACTTACGTCACACTCTTAGGTGGCTCCCATGAAAGTACTGCCTCAATCACTGCTACATCCACTGCAAATCCAGCCTCTGAGATGAAATGTCCTAGAAAGTGAACCTCACGGATCCAGAACTGACACTTTGAGTGTTTACCATAAAGCAAGTGCTCTCAGAGAGTGTCCAGTACTCCCTCCAAATGGTAGGACTGCTCCTCCTCAGTAGTAGAGGAAATCAGAATGTTTTCGATAAAGAATATGACAAAGCGATCAGGGTATGGCTGAAAGATCCTATTCATGAGTCCCTTGAATACTACTGGCGCTTTTGTTACACCAAAAGGCATAACAATGAAATCATAGTGGTCGTACCGACATTTGAATGTCTTCTTTTGCAGATCCTCATCTCGAACACTGAGATGGGGATAGCCTGATATGAGGTCTATCTTCGAGAACCACCATGCTCCCATCAGCTGATTAAAGAGGTCGTCAATCCTCTGGAGTGGGTACGTGTTCTTCATGGTCACCTTCTTCAAGCATTGATTGTTAACACAAAGCCTCAAGCTCCCTTCTGCCTTCTTGGGGAATAGAATCCAGGCTACACGGGGAGAAACACTGGGCCTAATGAATCCCTTCACCTGCAAGTCCTCAAGATGTACCTTCAGCTCACAAAACTCCACGAGATCCATCCGATTTGTTGGTGTAAATATCACTGCCATCTCGTGGTACAAGACAATGTAGAATGCTACCTCTCTATGAGGGGGTATACATGGAACATCATCAGGGAGTAAATCCACATACCAGTCTACCACTAAAGGAGAACTTGGACTCTCCAGATCAATAGCTCCAAGGGTAAGGCTATCCAACTAATGAGTGATTTTCTGAACTCTCCTTTGGGTAAGTCTATCATGTGCTGCAAAGGCTCCCTTCATTCCAGTGAAGGTAAACCTAGTCCCATCCGTGAAAACACACTACACTTTTCACCTAATACAGTCTATCTAAGCGTGTAATATAGATAACGAGTCTATGCCCAAGATGATGTCGTATGGCCTCCAAGACACTACTAGGATATCCCAGTCGAAGCTCTCACCTCATAGAGTAAGCTCGCACTGCATACACAGTGCATAATCGCCGAATCTTCTCTCGTTTGTGTCTCTAGCCATAATGATTGAGCCAACGGCTCCGTTGGAATCCACGATATTTGAATGAGGACAGTGGAAATAAAATAATGATTGGCACCATTGTCTATAATTACTGCAGCTCTGGTGGAATAGACACAGACCAAACCTTGTATCATCTCTAGAGCACCGTGGTCATTGGCCTCAACTGCCTAGAGCTGAGCTCTCACATGATCACCTACTCCCTGTCGCAGGGGTGGACATCATGGTGGTGGTGACGGTAACATCTCAAATTGTATCCCACCACTAGATGCATGACCAACTCCTCCTCCAAATATTCATTATCTATGTGGACCACCGCGATTGAATCTTTGTCTCTGCCTGGGCAGTCTTTTGGTTGACTGTTGCTCATCCGAATGATGGGTCGGACAGTCACGACCCTTGTGACCATGCCCGTCGCATGTGAAACATAGCCCTCTGATGGCATGTTTGTCTCCACATCGGTTTCCCCACACAGCCGATCCTGATTCATGAATTTTCCCACCTGTAGGTCTAGTCATCTTGGACCTCTGTGACATCTATCTACTGCCAACTGCAGAAGACTCTGCTATGTAATGACTTGTAGTGGGTCTCGCTGATGTGTATGCTCAGCTAGGAAACTCTCCACCCTGTGTGCTCTCTCTAACACCCCTTCCAGCATCGGGATGCTAAGCAAGATCACCAATTCCCTAATATCACAACTGATCCCTTGCTTAAAGGTTCGGGACCTAAAGAATGTGACCCTCACCATATCTGTGGAGTTGAGTGAAAGGTCAGTGAACCTCACTGAATACTAAGCTACAGTCATGCTACTCTACTACAGATGAAGTAGCACTTATGTGCGAACTACATGAAGAGTTTCTAGGAAAAACTCTTCCTAAAACAGTCTCTCAATGTCTGGACAGAGATGCATCACCTCATCATGGACCTAGATCATCAAGATTCTCCATCTTCATGTTGTTGCCTATAAAATGATGTTGACAAGGATAACCATGAGATTAGTGGGTGTCCCTACCAAGTGGAAAACTCTCACCGTGGCCTCCAGCCAATCCTCAGCCACATGTGGGTCCATCTCTCCCCTGAACCTCAGCGGCCTCTAGCTCTTGTACTCATGAAACTTGCTCAAGCGGCATGTACCATCTGCGGTTGGGGTTTATGGAATTAATGGCCCAGTAGGTAATGGTACTTCTTGTTCCTCTACTAGAAGAGGTCCCTGTACTGAAGCCTTGCCGATCAGTGAGCTATATGTGTATACGAATCTCGGAACTCTAGCTGGTTGACTACGTGGAGGCATCCTGAAAAGAAACTGGTGTGCTACGGTTAAAATGTTATACCCAGTGTGCTGACCTGGTGATCTGGACATAAGAAAACATTTTAAAACACACAAGTAATTAGTGTTTTCATGTATTGAGTCAGATATCAGTAGTCACGGTCCTGGTGTATGGATACTTCAGTCGCCGAAACAACACTGGACTCCCTCAATTGAAAACCACACTCACTACACTTAACACCATTACTTCACAGAAAAGATAAGAGTAATTAGTTTTGTGTTAGAACTGACTCCTCTGTTACAAATTTGTCACAACCCATCCCCCGGGGCCTGTGATGTGACTACCCCAAACCCGCCTTCCATAGTCCAGGGGATAGAGACTAACACCAAAGGTGTAATTCCCTAAAACTGGGAAGTAACCACCTTTATAACCTATAAACACACAGACAAGAAAGCACACAAATGGACGAAATACCATGTAAACTGCATAACAAAAGAGTGCTAAAAGAAAAAGGGGATAGAATACAAGCCCAACTGTAAAGTACATGTACAACAATGATACAATAATACTGAATGATATGGGAAGACAACTATTGGATCATCCTCTAGGGTTCCTAATTAAAGGGTAGGTACAGATCTCCTCCTCAGCACTCCACGTCTGACAGTCTCCTCTGTGTACCGACTAGCCGTATGGTCCACCATCAGGTACTGTCCAGTTTTGGTACTCTTAGCCTCAGTCAGTGCTATCTGTTGTATGCAACCAACACCACATGGTGAGGGCGTAGCCCATGCAGGGGTGAGTATAATGATACTCAAGGGGGACCCTGATACCCTTATGGTCTCAAAAAATTTATCATTGAGAAATCACAACTAATGAAATCAAAAAATAAACCTACATAGGTATATTCCCATATATATACATAAGTTATCATTTGATCTATATCGATCATGATTAAAACATATAAAAACTGACTCAGCTCAAACCATGATTTTATTCTAGGGGGTAGTATCAAGTAACATCCCCAGTCACATTATCGAATCCTCAGCTGCTAGAGAACTCATCCTTTATAAAGTATAGTGGGCTTGCCGTGACACCAAGAGAACATCCCACTAACCACAGACTATTTTGGTACCTCTCCTATCGAGTACTATGGATCTGCTGCATCACCAAGCATGCTCCCCTCTATGGGTATGACACATAACCAATAGCGCTCCCCCTCGTAGCCTACTGAGGTACTCCTCCGGTCAAGTACCGTGGGTCTGTATCGACACCAAGGCACTCCCCACTGTGGGTCTACCACAACACCAAGGTGCTCCCCACTTGGCTAGTCGAGTCACTCTGAGTTGATATAGTCACCAGTTATCAGGCCTTAGCTAGCTACTAGGTCTCCACACTATGCTTGATCGTCTCGAGGAGGATCCACCCCACGTGCTACTGGTCTATACTCCAACTGTCACGAAGTCCCACAAAGAAGTATCTCAAAGGTCGGACACATCGTAGGGGTCTCAACAAATAAATAGCGTGTCAAACGGATGTTTGGTCTGTGAGTTATTATACATTTAGTCCTAGGGGCCTGGTTGGATTCGTGCTCTATCCAACCTGAATGTTACCCATCTCAAACCAAAACTCTAGTGGATTATAATAAAAGGGACCAACTCGCTCCAAGATTTCCAGAACCGCTGACGGTTCTTCAAACGGATGGCTGGTGCCAAAATTTTGGCCAAAAGGAAGTAAAGGGATGTGGTGGGCATGGGTTTGGTCCTACTTGGTTAGACCAACCCAACCCGACCTGGCATGGGTTGACCCAGTTCAGGGTGACCTGGCTCGACCCACTGGGTCAGGCCCGACCCGTGATGTGGACTTGTCCGCTGGGTGGCCCGGTACGTCACGAGGTCCGCGATGGCCGCTAGGGGCCGCGGAGCCCGCTAGGGCCAAGGGGTGGTTCCACCACGGGGGTTCCATGAAGGTGAAGGGTAGGTTTAACGGAGGCCGCTGAGTGGGATGCGATCCGGTTCGGCCGGGGAACTGCGAGGGCATGTGGTGGTCCAGCGGGTTCGCCACGGGGGCGCTGGTCGGTTCGGACTTTGTGTCTTGGGGGGCGCAAGCCGATGCTGTCGGGGCACCGTGGGGGGCAGGAGCTTGTTTCGGCTAGGGCGCCGCATGGGGGGGGGGCAGTTTGGCCGGGGCACCACGGGGGGAGAGGGCCGGTTCGGCCGTAATGCCATGGTGGGTGCAGTCCAGTTCGGTAGGGGCACCGCGGGGGCGCAGACCGGTTCATCCTAGGAGTCGTGTGGGGCAGGGGGCAGTTCAGCCGGCTCACCATGGGGGTGTGGGGAGGTTTAGAAAGGGCTCGGCATGAGGCATGGGTGGGTTTGGTCGGGGCGTGGTGCATGGTATGTGCCAGTTCATCTGGGATGGTGGAGCACTGCGGGGGTGGCGTGGGTCATTATGGCTGCAGGTGGCGGTGTCATTTCCTTTGTCGCCTTCTTCGACATCTTTTCCTTCATCCATTTTAAAGATTACACCAAAGATGAATGATGGGGGGGGGGGTCGGGCCATGTTGGTTTAGACCGCACCCTCTGGGTTTAGGTTTGTAGCATTAGGCTCAACAAGAAAGATGAACGATGAACTTCGAATTTTACAAATTCCACAACGATAATTTCCCAAACCACAAATGGAAATAAGGAGATTATTAGAAAGGAAATAAACCCCCTACCTCTAATAGATACGTCTAAGGAGTCATGGGGAAGAAGATGAATCATTGTAAAAAGACGGACTATGGTTTGTCATAGTCGAAGACATCCTACGTCAAAGGAAGTCTCGAGGAAGAAGGTCGAAGTTTCGATTGGTGTTCTTCATTGGAATTATTCGTTAGTGAAACCCATTCTTCAATAGGAGAAGTAGTTCTTCTTTGGAGAGCTTATCTCCCAAGGCTCCACCAAAATGAAAACCATGCCAAAATAATATATTATTCAATATATTATTTTTTTGGTAGAATTCAAAAAGTTTCATTAAATTTGGTGAGTGGCATAATTAAAGCATAATTGTTGGCACAATTAAAGGTATGTGTGTTGGTACAATTAATATAGAGGAAGTCAAGAGGATCATCAACATTAATGAGGGGGTTGAGAGTTTCTCTCAATTAATGTGGTGTTTAGTCCAGGTGGTCCCGACCACCAAAACCTCTCTTGGGAGGTTATGGTTCGGGTGGTCCCCACCACCATAACCTCTCATGAGAGGTTAAGGTGCGGTGGTCCCCACACCTCAACATCCACATGGAGGTTTTGTTCTGGTAGACCCCACCTCCTAACACATAAATGGGTGTTGGAAATAAAAATAAAAATGTCATACACTTTTATTTTTATATAATTTTATACGAAAAACCAAAAAACAAACTTTCACCCTCGACCAACTACCGTCGAGGAGAATGTATTTATAAGAGAATACTGGCACTACAAGTTAAATGGTGCCCTCATATTTCAATTCCGAGCACTGGTTCAAAAGATAAAAAAATCTGCTCGCACGTTTTCTAAACATACCTGAAACATCTTTAGAAATTGATTATGGGCACATCGGGCCTCAGAATCATGCGACGTAAATTTTTGTGGATTCATAAAATTTCCATTTAATTAAAAAAATTACATGGAGATTCTGGGTCATTACATTGTATTAATCATATAATTATGTAAATGTTATTATATACACCTTATAGAAAAATATATGTGCATAAGATGGAATTTTTCTTAATAAAAGAAAATTGAGACAAAATCACATTACTGCTTTGGTTTCATTTGAATCATTATCCCCATAAAATAATGATAATAAAAAATATATATTAATACCCATAAAATTATTTATATGAATAATATAATATAGTTATTTTCAGTATAAAAACTAAAATAAATAAAAGGGCTATGAATAAGACAAGTATCAAACAAATATAAACAGTGATATTAAATTCCCATACCATATGTCTTGATTTTTTTAACACATTTAATATTATATTATAATAAATAATAGTTTATTATAAGTATTCCAAAGAATAATATTCTTATAAATAAAACTAGAATCTAGTTTATATCATCCTCTAATTAACTCTTCCATGTTATGGTTATGTTTCGAGTAATATCTGATATATTTTTTCCATACATCTCAGTTTTTTATATTTTTTATTCTCATTAGTATATAATAATTTAAAGAATTTAAAACATGATGGTAACATCATATTGGTCAGTTATATATGTATTTATAGTATTCTATGAATTATTTAAATATGGAATGGTAGTCAACATTCATTGAGATGATAGGTCGTACATACGCATGACGATGTCTCCCATTTTATTGGCGAATGGAAAGAATGAAATTCAATCACACACACACACACATATATATTATCATATGAGATGAGTTATTATTTCATATATATCATATAAATTCACTAAAACATCCTCAATACATTCCATGTATGGTGATATGGAATCACTTCGCTTTGATGAGATGATAGTTCACACTTCCACCAATGAAATTATTGTACATACATAAAATGGAACGGATAATGGAATGTGTTATTTAATAAATAAATGAGAATAAATAAATAAGACATATAGTTTATATATCATATATATTTACCAATACCATTCTTAATAGAATCCATATAATGTGCGAAAAAATAACACCACTTTGAGGAGGCGGTAGTTTACACGTCCACAAAAGAAGTTATAGTACTTACAAAAATTTGATAGCATGGATGTGTGACTTATATAATAGATATAGAATCATATATACATCATAATAATTATATATATATATTATATAAAAATAGATTTTACATGATAATTTCATACAATTAGAGGTGGTATGGGAAAAAACATCATTTCATGAGGTGGTAGATCACCCTACATGGAAACAATATGTTTGATACCCATAGTATGCTGGTGTGTTTATATGCATGTAGAGAACATATTATAACAACAAATAGGTATATTTATGATACATTTTTTATTAATTAATCATGTAATAAGAATATTTTTGAGTGTAGATAATGAATAAATAACAAAAGATCTTATGGGTGGTTTTTACATCTTGTTGAAAATACTCCCTTTTTTTAAAACAATGGTATTTCATGGAGGAATATCATCCCAAGGGGTGGATTTCAGATTATGTTTTGAGGTTATATGGATATATTTTTGAATAAACTTTTTGAGAAATAGTGTCTTTATAGGTGTGGTGAATTGGGAGGAGTGGGTTCTTTTTTACTGAAGGGAGGGGTTAGACATGGAATTTTTTAAAACAAGTTATCTATACAAATGTTTTTTCAAAAACAAAATCATAAAAAACTAACCAAAATCAATAATCGATGGATTATTGAAGTTATAATTCCATAAAAGGTCGTAAAAATGTGAATAGTTCAATTTTTTCCAAAGAATTATTGTTTACTCCCTGGTTAAGCTTAATGTTACCTTAGTTACTAAAATTAAATTTATTCGATTTAACTAATATTTTCTTTTAAACATTAAGTGGATCTTATAAAAATATGAATATTATTTTATAAATATCATATATACATTTTTTTTCTATTTAATTAATTGAGGAAGAAAGTATAAGGTTAATTCTAATCCTCTTGTCTGGGCCCAATGTTTGATTTTTAATGTGAGAATGTTAAAGTGTTCATTAATATTTTATATATAAATTAAATATAAATATAAATTAAATGTACTAAATATGATTAATAAATAATAAATTATTTATTATGAATTTGGAAAATAATTTAAAATATTATTTAACTATATATATAATTTAGAAAAAGAAAATATTTTAAATAATGTTTTGTATATTTAAATATTCATAAGAAATGATGTTTTTTAGAAAATCCCAAATATTAACCGTAAGATAATTTTGAAATTATGAATTAAAAAAAGAATTTTATTTTATAAAATTACATTTCAATGAGTGTATATAATTAATTTTTTTTTTCACAGGTGGAAATAAAATTCAGTTCCATGATTAAAATTGTATTTTTATACATATAAATGCATTACCAAAAATTATATATCTCATTATAAATACTTTTTTTATATGAGAAAATAATATGTAATATTAAAAATTATTAATTACATTTGATATTAACATGTTTAATTTTTATGTTATAACTATATATTAAAAAAATTAAAATAATAATGTACTATTTCGCAGAAAGTCAATGTTGCGTGTAACAAAATCCTTTTCCATCATGCATGTAGTGCAAGCTTACATGGACGTAGTTTATAACAGAAATCTAACAAAGATATTTACTTTATAATGAAACTATTTTCACTATTTTGTGAAATGAAAAAAATTAAAAATATTATTATTAATTTTAAAATAATAATTCACAAAATATATCAGTGTTAAATCTATCAACTATTATCGAATGAATGAAATGTACCCATATATCCCCACTCCCATGGGACATAGTCTGATTCCCCTATGCTGCACCACTCTAATGATATGGTAACATATTCCTACAAGCACTTAATCTACTACCTCCACTACAAACGCTTGATGAACTTGAATTTCCTTCAAGATATAGGGTCGAAGACCCTCTTCCTATACAATGGTTTAACTTAGATTCTCCATCACTACCCTTATATCGAGGGTTTTTCTAGACCACTATAAATGAACCATAATTAAAAAAGATAGTTGTGATGTAGGTCTTCAATACAATCATAGAAAAATATATAATTGAGGTTATATAAATTTTTAACCATTATATATCCTAAAAAAAATTAGATAATTAATTCAGGGTCTAGTTGGGTTGAAATTTAGTGATATTTGGGGGTTGATGTATTTTTAATCAAAAATCTATGTTTTTAAAAATATACATTAATGGTTCCCTATAGGGGGAAAATAATTTACCATAACCTTGAACCATAGTAGTGTTCCTCACTTAGTAATGTTGAATTATTACTCATAATATGGTATATGGTTTTCAAAATGATGCACCAACCATGAATTCCCTCTTTGTCTTGGGATTCAATGTTTAGTATGCTAGGGTACACTGTTTGTGAAAATCATGCGATAGCTATTCACTCCCCAAGAATCCTCCAAAGAAATCATAATTTCACATAGATTCACCCAATATAATCCCACAAATGAAATATTAAAAATAAGGAATATTAATTATTATAAATGTTCTCATGACATAATAATAAAATGATTGATATATTGTAAATTCCCTATCAATATTTAAATTATACAAGACACACACCATAATCAACAAATATTAGGGTTATTTTTTTGGTACTTCTCATTAACAAATTTTATGATCTATATTTGTAAATTAATGGAGTATTTTCATGTCTATTTTAGGATTTCCCTTTCATGGGGTTTATGGTTCATATATTACCAACGTGGTAAAGGAATTATGCCTCAATTTTCCATCCCTCGAACATATAGTGATGTCATGAACCAATATTATTTTACGAGTTATTTACATAGAAATTTGAGAAGCAATATCAGTAATCTTAATATCATCGTGAAATTTTATTGTTCATTAAATGATATTTATTTGTGAGAATTAAAACATCTAATTTCAAAAGTCCTGTAGATATAATTCTATAATGTCAACATTTATCTTAAATACCAACAACTATGATTCCAATGATATAATCATATATTACATATCTTAGAAAACTCATGAATTATATTATCGTATATTTATTTCTTGAGTATAACTTTTAACTATTCATTATGATCTATTTATGTACTAAAGAGTTCAAATATATTATTTTGTAATAAAAAATAGCATTTCAGTTAGAAATCTCATTTCATTAAAAGACATCTTTATGAAAAATTGTTTTAAGAAAATGTTTTTCTATTTTGTTATGATTCTTAAAATTATATTTAACTGTTTTTTCAATTTATTTTATTTTTTAAATAATTCCCATTTAGATTTTTATAAATTTTGAATGAAATATTTAGTATATCATGTGCGGTATGAACAAATAAATCATTTTTCATGACCATTGTTTGATGAAATTATTCAAATAAAAATTTTATAAAAAAATTTTAAATAAATGTTTTTTGAGATTTTTTTGTATTAATAATATATTTTAAAAGGAGAAATGATATTTTCCTTAAAAATGTTTTAACTATATTTAGAGATTCCATTATAACTTTTAAACGTTATTACATAGGGCCAAAATAATTTATTATTTTTTAGTTTTAAAATGATTTTTTCAATAGCATTATATCACCGACATGAAACGATCAAATTTAATATCTTTATAAATTAATCCCAGTATAAGTTGATATGATTTGATAAAACCTATGTTTTTTTTGGGATATTGACCAATGATTCCATATTTAATATTTCTCTCAATGTGTTATCGCTAAAATTGAATGATTTTTATGAATCCCATTTATCTTCCATAGGTTATACCATGACAAAATTATTTTGAAACCAACTTCTTTTCCCATGATTCATGAATGATGAAATGATGAGTTGATTTTGAAATGTGTCTCCTTAAAACATGTTTTGATATGAGTTTAATGTTATAAATACCATTTAATTTAATGTTTTATGTTATGATGAATTCTTTAACATGTTGGGATACATATATATTTTATTTTTTTATACGATTGGTGGGAAATATATCCCACACAATGTATTATTAAAATAATTATATCTCATGAGATATCATTAAGAAAACATTCAATAGGATTAACCCACTATATTATTTAGGTATTTCATGAACCACTATGGAAAAAAGTTGTTTCTTAGTCCACTATTGTAAATTGGTGTGACTATATTTTCATTGGGAAATAAGAGATTAGTCATGATGTATTATATTGATGTTTTTTATTGTAAAACATGAAATATTCTATTTATTAATATTTATGATGGTTCCATAATTGTTTTAAATGATCTTTTGTTTCTTGATTTTCTAAAATTAATTATCAAACTTATGGGCTATGTTTTTGTATATGATAATGTTTTATGCAATAAATCATGTTTATGATCTGTGAATCGTTGTATATGACCTTCTTATGTTTCATTAATGATTAAAACACATTATGATTATCATATTATTTCATATGATAAATGATAAAAATATCTTATGTTTCACCCTACCGAAATAATATTATCACCAATTACTATATTCTATTCCACACTTTAATACAAATTTTTTATGTATGGGAAAAATATGGATCAGTTTTATGTAAGAAGATAATTTTGGGAGATGTTGAAGATCAATTAAAGTATATGAAAATTGTGTACCCAATCTTGAAAGATAGCAAAATACTATTCTCCTTAGGCGTGTAATTCTATAATTTATTAAATAGTTATCTAAATATATATAAATATATATATATAAGAAAATATTGGATTCATATTGTTTTCATCTAAAGAAAGGTTAGTAATCTACTGAAAAATATTTTGAGAATAGATTTGTGAAATATTTATGGAGATTTATAAGGATGTTTCTATTTATTTATCTAAGTATAATTACATGGATGAGTAAACATATAAGAAATAATAAATGAATTTGGGTAAATAATTGATAAATTCAATGAAAAGAAATAAAATTCAAATTTATTTAGTATAAGTGGAAATGGTGTTGGAATAGATTTACCTAGGGGTGATAACTCCAAATAGGGTGGACTGAACAGGACACGAACATCACTTGGTGCATGAAAATGGTCCATTCTATTTAAATGGTTCGAAAATCCTATGGGATATGCTTTAAAATTTAAAAAACACATTATAAATCATCATGAAGGATTTAAATATATAATAACCATTATTTACATACATTAATCATAAGAAGACATATATTGAAAATACGGTTATATTATATATACTTTACATTGTGTATTTTTCATTATTTAGTGGTTTCAAGAAATGGTAAGTGTTCCACAATATATTAGTTTCGGTTTAGTCTATAGATGAACCCAAAAGGAAGCATTTAACTACTAACTATGGTTTAATATGAAATGATTTTACACCAAAAAACTAAATGTTATGGGAGCTCGAATGATTTTTTTTTTCAATTCACACATAACCTTCTCATATTACGAATATTGATGTACATCCAAAAGATCATAAGAGGGAAAAACTTATATCATACATTCATGACTCAACACCCATTACATTTCCATGTTTCATTGTATCCTAATGTTTTTGAGTAATAGATCATCAATACAAAAAATAAATTTTTTATCTATCAGTGTTTAGATAATTATAGGAAATGTTTTTTATCTACCGTTTATTAGGTGTTTAAAACTAACGGTGGTCTGCTTTCAAGAATATAATAAATCATGATTAAATTTAATACATGTATTGGGACATGTTCAAGAACAAGTTTGTTAATAATAACATTCCATGTATTCTTTATACAATGTCGGATACGTAATTCCCCAAACTAAAGAAAAAGGACAGTGAAAATTCTTATAAATATGAGGAAAATTTTTAATGAATTGTGAGGTACTGTTCTGGTATTATAATCCAACATGAATTTAAGGTTATTAAATTCTTTAGTGGATTGAAATCTGGTCCCACAATGGTTCTATCCATAAGAGACTTTAGTATATATAAGGAAATTTCGAGATGTTCTATCATGGTATAAATTGAGGTTGGTGTTATGTATCAATCTCATGGTTTTGATATGATGTGAAAATTGTAATTTAAAGGAATGTATAAATACCATTGATATATGATGATGATATTTTAGTTGTGTAAATTTCATATAAGATTCATGGAGTAAATTATCTTAAGGTAATCCATATATATTTAATGTATGGAAGAAAGGTAATTTGAAAATTAATTACTGTCATTATGGGAAGAAGTCAGAAAATGATGAGAATAAAGAGAATGATATAAATAATGATACGCCCACGCTATAGTGTTTAAAATTTAATTGTATTGAGAATTGTGGTAATAAATTCTCCAATCCAACGGATAATGCATATGATTCGCTACAAAACCATCGATGAAAATGGGAAATGAGAATTCTTATTCAACCAAAATTGATTTTGTGAATTGTGATAATTTAGGAAAAATTACCCTCCCATATTTATTTTTTATGACTTATAAATTTGAATATATTATTATTCTTACTATTTTTAATTTCCTTGTGAATATCTCCCTCTACATGGATTATGTAATAATGAAATCGTATTTAATATACTATCAATTAAAAGGATGAACCCAATATTTAAACTAAAATATTTATGTATATGATAAGATATTATATTTGGTAAAATTCATAAGTTATCTCTCGGAATCATATATATATCTCTATGTATAATTACCACAAATTTAATGGATGATATGATGGGTTTATGAGTTTAATATTGAACATAAGATAATTTTCCTCGAAACCCATTTAGATATTTTATGTGATAATAAATTGGCATGATTATGGATACTTAAATTCATATTTATGTTAACAAAACTATTTGAATTTTTATATGTTTTAGTTAGAGTGTTATTTTAGGAAGAATTCATTGATACCTTTTCAAGATACGATTAATGGAAATGGTAAATATTATAGTGTAGATGATTCGGTGCGGATGTGCGTCGGGTTACGCTGTTCCGCCAGGACGCGTTCGCGCGTGCACCCGTCAACCCGAGGGGATGGGCGCGCGGCTTGTGGTCCCGCAGTCCCGCTTTCCAAGGGCGGGCGGCATCCGTCCCTTATTCAGGGGCGTCTGCTCCTTGATCGAAACCGGGATGATGGGATGTCGGCTTCTCCTTCCTTGGACGTCTCCTCGGAACTTGTCGCCTAATCCGGGTCTCCCTCATAGACTTAAGAATGTTCGTGAATCTCGTTCCCGGTGCCATATCTTCATGGACACCGGTTAATTACGCTGCTTCCGCCCGGACGTTCCAAGGAGTCTGGGCGGGGCAGCAACCTGCGGTGAGAAGGCCGGGTGGCTCTGGGTGCTGGGGGCGTGTCGTAACACCGCGGCTCTGCACCTCTGTCTTCCGTCCCTAATAGGGCTTCTCGAAGGCACGATGGCCTGAGGCATCCCGTACTAGGTGCGGGGAACTGTGTCACCTGAGGTTTTCCTCAGCTTCCCGTGTTTAACACGGGGTATGCCGCGAGTTTAACGTCCAGCGGGGACGGCATCGGACCGATCAACACGAAAAGTGGATCAGATGACGGAACCCCTTTGCGGGGAACCTCCGACGCTGGGGCCAGCACATGGGCGGCTTCCCAAGTAACGTGGAGTGAAGTGAAGTGGCATGACCCCACCGGGATGTGGCGGCCCGGGTAAGGATCAGGGTGGATGATGGAGTAAAGAGCTTGGACCCCAGAGGGGCTTCCTACGTACCGCGCGTTAACACGGATCAAAGTCAACGTAGTTCGGGCATACAGTTTAACGTCATGCTGGACGTCGGCAAGCCGACTCACGAAGAGGTCGAGGCCGCCGGGCGGAGGATTGAACCGAACCACCTCGCACGGAGGGGGGATGGAACGGCCGGGTGGATCACAGTTTCACGTCATGCTGGACGATAAAAGGGGAAATGGAAAAGGGGGGCTGTGGGGAGGCACCGTGGAGATACACACGGGCAGTCTTCCACAGGGGCGGATTCATAGGTGAATCAACGCAAGCGTGAACCCTGGAGGGGTCCACTGATGGACGAACGGACGTAAATACGACCGGAACGACCAGGTGGTGGGCTTGGGCCTCAGGGAGGCTTCCTACGTACCCTGTATAGAAGACAGGGATCAAAGTCCACGTAGTTCATTCTGTCAGGACTTACGCACTTGGGGCAGCCCGGATACTGCAAAACTCAGTTGGAAGGGACTTGGACCGAAAGCAAAAGACACCTCGATCCCAGTCAGACCCTCTACTGGCTTCGGCAGTGGGGAGGTGCAATGGAGATACACATGTGCAGCCTCCCACGAGAAACTAGGGGTTTGTAATACCCTGCCCCCGTAGGGAAAAGCCACTCCCATTAAATCGTCCCAAAAGGGGGACAATCCCGACATCCCTGCAGAGACGAGCGGGTGGGGGCCACGTCCAAACCGGGGGAGACCCTGCGTGCGGAGCACGGGATCAGGTTGCGGACGGTTTAGCGTCTTGCCAGACGAAGTACAGTTTAACGTCATGTGTTGAGGACGAGGCACTTGGCAGTTTAACGTCTTGCAGCACGGACGAGTGTGCAGTTTAACGTCATGCTGGGCATAGGTTGCCGGACGAAGCACTTGGCAGTTTAACGTCTTGCAGCGCGGACGATGTACAGTTTAACGTCGTGCAGGACGTATATGCAGTTTAACGTCATGCTGGACGAGTATGCAGTTTAACGTCATGCTGGACATAGGTGCGTGTCACTTCGCGCAAGCCTGGAGGGCCGCACGGGAAGACAACGCACGGTGCGGGCACCCGGGATGAGAATCATCGGGTGCCACACAGGCGGGTACCCTTAGGAGGTCAACGGGGACGACCCTGGCAGATTGCGCGCAAAAAGGAAGCTTTGCGCGCAATACTGCGGGCCGGCGCGCAATCGGGGCGGCTGGCGCGCAATTGGGCCAGCGCCTTGCGCGCGGATGCTTGAGATTGCTCACACCGGGCTTCAGATAGCGCGCGGGGGCAACGGCTCATTCTCTAATGAATGGCCACTTGAAAGAAGGGGGGTGCGCGCAATCAGGTCGGATTGCGCGCACCCCGGGGGCAATTGCGCGCAAGCGGGTTCTTTTGCGCGCAAAGGCCTTAGGGTGAATGTTTAGTCAAATGAAAGGAGCCAGCGGGGATTGCGCGCGAAGGCGGACCCCGAGGCTTTCTTGCGCGAAAGAAAGGAGGTTACCTGAAGTTCGTCATTGCGCGCGGAAGGGGTTGAATTGCGCGCACGGGAGACGTTTCGACTTCCAGCAACCTTTGAAACGTTGGGGGTCGCCTTGTATTTATAGGCAACCCCGGGCGCGGAATCCAGGGTGCGAGCGCGAAATTCCCCCCGCGGGCGCGGAATCGGGCGCGGCGCGCAAGGGAGTCGCGCGGACCCGCGGCGCGCAAAATTGCGCGCCGGACCGGCGCATTGCGCGCATCCCGGGGGGTTTGCGCGCGGAACATCACCTTTGCGCGCGGGCCTCTGAAATTCCGCGCAAGGCCTCCGGGCCCTCCGAAACGTTCTTCCGACTCCAAATATCACGTCACTTTCCGCATCCGGAGCTTCGTTTGGGAACAACGGACTTTTCCGGCGTCTACAAAAGCCCCCCCTCGGAATCTGATCGGCGAGAGGTCGCAACGATCGGGTTCCGAGGGAGACGCCGGAATGCCGAAGTCCTGGGCGGCGCGGGACTTAGGCGCGCAACAAGGGGCGCCGGTCGCGAAATTCTCCGCTGCGGTCGCGCAAAGCGCTTTCCGCGCAGCGCGGACCCGGCCTCGCCTATAAATAGGGGCGCTGGGTCCCGCGTTCCGTACTCTGGCCTTCCGCGCGATAAGCTCCAAAGCTCTCGTGCGCGAAATTGCCTATTCCGGTCGCGAAATTCGCCCGATCGGCGCGCAAAACCGTCCGGATTTCGCCTGTTTTTGCGCGAAACCCCGGAACTTTGCGCGACAGTCTTCCCAATTGCGCGCCGTCCACTTGGATTGCGCGCCAACCTTCAAACTTTTCCACCAGCCTCGTCCGATCCCGCACGCTTCATCCCTTAACCCGCACGACTCCCGAATCTTCCGAGATGGCCGCGCACAGAGGAAATGAAGGGGATGCCGCCACCCGCAGAGCCGAGATGGCGACGAACGAGGAGGTTTACGGAGCCAAGGAGATTGTTTCTAACAATCAATCCTTGTTCGACTTACTAACGCCGGCCCAGAAGACATATCCACTGTCGGACAACCTGCCGCTCTGGAACTTCGGCATCCTCGATGAGGTTCCGGTGCCAGGATTCGAGGTTGATGCGCCGCGAACCTGGGTGACTCGGGAGGACGAGCTTCACCGCTATAACATCACCAACAATGGGCATCCTGCCAGGGAAACCAGGCACTTGGATGTCTACGTCCTGAACCCGAGGACGCGAACCATTGATGGGGGTGAGCCTACAGCGGAGAATTCTCCAGCCTTCTACTCGAGCACATACCGTCAGAGTGTCACTGACGACACCAAGGGCTGGCTGAAGGACTGGGACTTGCGATCCGGGGGCAACTTTACCAGTGAATGGGCCTGGGCGTTCTGGGTACGCCACACTTGCGATCACTTCGCAGAGGAGCTGCGGTACATCGGCCTGTTCGAGGCGGTGTGGACGTCGCAGTTCCACTTCTACCAGCAGTCTGAGCTCGGGCCGGAGCTGTTCACTCGCTGGTCCCCGGATACCAACACCTTCCATCTTCATCATGGGGAGGTCGGCATCGGTCTCTGGGACATCCACTGCATCGGAGGTATCCCGCTGGAGGGCTACCAGTACGATGAGTTCCTGCCACCGAAGAACATCTGGGAGGACAGGTCACGGACTCCCATTCTGACCTGGCATCTTCTTGACCTGGCTACGCAGCGGCTCGGGATCCAAGACTTCCAGAAGGACATAGCCTACAAGGATTGGTTCGGCCAGTTCCTGGAGCATGACCCGGCGGTCAAGATGCCAGGCAGGGGGAAGCGGTGCCCGACCGCAGCTCAGAGGAGCCGGAACGGGTCGTACTGGCGGGTCCTGGAGACGGGCGATTACCGCTCATGGGGGTACCGCGTCATCGAGGCCCGGGACCCGAACGTCCGGTACGCGGCGTTCCTGGCCGCCTTTCTGAGCGGGTGGCTCCTGCCAGTGCGGGATGCGAGGATGGGCGTCCGCCCGGCGACGCTGGCGATGGCGGGCGCCATGGCTGCCAATAAGAGGTACAACCTCGGGGTCCCAGTACTGGCGAGGCTGTATGCCATTCTGGGACGCATCTCACGAGGGGGGTCGCCACGAAGGATCTGTGGGCCCTTTCAGTTCTTCCACGGATGGGTGGCTGCTCACCTCGGTGGGTATACGTTCCCAAATGCCATCAGTCCTCCGGGCAACGGCCTGCGACCCTCCCTGCTGAACATTGCGGGGGTCGCTCCGATGACCCTCAGTGAGGAGGGCGTGAGGGTTCGGATTGGCAATCATGCCAATTTCAACTTCAGCCCGTTCCCCACTCCCGTCGGCCAGATGATCGACAACGGACAGGGCCCGCTGGAGCAGCATGAATATTTCCTGAACATGCGGGGCGGGGTGCTCGTGGCTCGGATCGACGGGAAGGTGATCTGCGAGCCTTACGTGCCGACCCGGTTCGCCAGGCAGTTCGGGTGCCTTCAGCGGATGCCGAAGAGGGTATTCACTGCTGTCCGGGAGGAGACGAACCCTGGCGTCCTTCGCCAGATGTGGCTGATGTTCGTCGCCTTCGGCTCTGGCGACGTCATCACCCTCCCTCCTACCGGAGTTAACGCAGGCTTGGAAACCGAGTACGCCGAACACTGGGCCATCGCGTACCCTGAGGGGCTCTTGCGGAAGCTAGTTCGGCGGCTCGAGGCTACCCGTGCGGAGACCGGGCGTCAAGGAAGGAGGCGAGGCGCCGCCACACGGGGGAGAACGGAGGCGCGCCAAGCAGCGGAGCCGGCGCGGGCAGGGACTTCGGCGGCGGGCGCATCGCAGGCTGCCGCCACGACCTCGGCGCCCAGAGAGGGGGCGCATGCGTCGGTCGAGGAGCGGCCCGGGAAGCAGGTGAGGCATCTGCTCGAACCCTCCCACGATGCAGTCTTCCCGGCGCTGTGGTCGGCCTGGATGACCCTGCGGCAGTCACTGGGGACCGACGTTATCTGGCGAAAGATACTCAGAGAAGGAATCTATCTGCCAGAGGTCGGGCGCCTCCAGATCACCGACAGGGTGGACTTCAACCGGCAATATGCATATCTGATGGCCATGGACGAGTACGCGCGCCAACGTGGTCAGCGTGCGGAGCCATCCCTTCTGGTGAAGGTGATGCTCGGTCTCGAGCCCGCTCCGGAACAGATGCCGCCGGAAGAAGATGACAGTAACGACTCCGAGGAGGAGGAGGAGACGGGGGAGGATGAAGGCTCCGAGGGAAGGTCCCATCGGGGGAGCCCACGGGAGAGCGGCGAGGTGGCCGGCTCTGACAACGTTGATGTCACTGAGCTCCTCGAGGTCCGCTTCTATCCCTACTCAACTTGCTTCATCCATTCTCTTATGCAGCTTCTAACCCGTTTCTCCATCCTTCTCAGGAGCACACGGACGTCGGTCAGGCGTCCTCAACAGGAGTAGGAGAGGCGCCAGCAGGACAAGGCGGGGGCCAGGCACCCATTATCGATTTGACAAGCGCTAAGGGGTCCCCTGCTGCAACTGTTCCTGCGGCGACCGGGGTAGCAGAAGATGACGCTCCGAACTCCCGTAAGTCTCCCTACTTTACTGCTGGTGCTTGCCATTGACGATCCGTGACTAACCATGGCATGCCCTGCGCAGTGATCTCAACATCGGAGGCTCGTCGGGTTTCCGAACCCGGGCCATCTACGAGTGGACCAGTGGTGGACATGCCGCTTGCTCCGGAACAGGCTTCCCAAACCGAGCCGGCCCCACCAACTGCTGATCAAGGGGCTGCGGACATCGGCGGTGCTGACATCGGAGAGAGGTTGGGGGCTGACGAGGGTGTCAGCGCCGCTGGGGAGAGAGAAGAAGGTTGCCCGGATGTTGGGGAACCTATCCCTCGTGAGGACCTCCCAGGGGCGGACCCTGCAGCAGACCTGCTGGCTGCCTTCCCTGCCTACCGGCCTGCCGACCCAGAGGAGATGGATGACTCGGACGCGGAGGCGGTCGAGGATAGCCGGGTAACGCGACGCAGGGGGTGGAAGTGCATCCAGCGCTTCCTCAAGCGAGACCCATCGGAATGGCTGGGGCGCATGGGATCACTTCAGACCTGGCTGCGCTTCCTGTGTGCCGGGGGAGCTGATGCTCAACGCCTCCATCTGACGGTCCGTGATTTCATGGCCGAGAAGATGCGCGAGAGCCGCCGGCGTGCCGACGTCGCACAAAGTCGGGACATGTCGGAGAGCACGCAGGCGCTCATCGCGGCAGAGCAGGAAGTCCGGCGCCTCGAAGGGCAGGCGGCAGAGAAGGAGGCCTTCGTCGCAGCATGTACCGAGCTTGTGGAGCAACTATCGGCACAACTGATCGACGCTCAGGTACAGCTGACGGAGGCGGGCCAACAGATGGTCACACTCCAAGTCGAGCGGGAGCGTGCACAGGCCAGGATTGACGAACTGCGTGCTGCGACCGCCGACGAGGAGAGGGCACGCAGAGAACGAGAAGCAGCCCTGGAGGCCGCCAGCCAAAGGGTAGCGGCATTAGAAAGACTCATTCAGCACGCTAATCCCTAAGGGCTGTTTTTTGCCATTCCCAGAACATTTGCTTCCGCTACTTAATATTTTGATCCACTTGTATGAATCGCCATATTTATCTGCGTCTTTTGGTTTAACATGCTCAACCACAATTCGTTGTCTTGCGGGAGTGTTAACCAAGCATCAGGCATCCATAATTGGGCCTGGGTTTCTGGAGAAAAGAGGGAGGTCATTCCTAGGAAAGGAGACCTCAGACCTAACCAATGTATCATCCCCCAACTTGTTCCAACACACGAGCGGGACAACGCTAGGGGCGTTGAGATTTTATCCGAACATAGGGAAATGAGAAAAGGTGAATCGCGTGTCCCGAATCCAGACATCCACAACGATCGGCCTTCCAGGAAATGCCCAAGACGGTAGGCGGACAGTGGATCGACCATAACAACTGCAATAGACGGACCGAAAAAGGCCATCATTCATATTGCAGGAGGCGGACCACATGTCATCATGAATACCGCTTTGGGGTTCCTTCAGACACAAGGGTGGAAAATCCAGATCAACAGGGCATGCGAAGCGTGGGGCGAAGTGACGATTTGTTCGGACAGAATCCAACGCTCTCAAAATTGCGCCACCGTGGGGAAAGCGTATTGGGCGGATGCACTAATCTGGCCGTGAGTCACCTCAATTCTCAGACAGCACCTCTCTGACGAGGAAACTGTCGCTTCCCATCATTGCGATGGGGCATCCCGAGCTGAATCGGGGAGAATATCACAACTGCACCACTCTACCCGAAGTCAGGCCAGACGGCCGGCGACGAGGAGGGGCGGGACTTATCGATCCCTGAGGCTGGACCCGAGTCGAAATGCCCGGGCGTTCCTACGTACTCCATCAGGTTGGAGATCAAGCCACACGTAGTTCTGTGAGTGCAGTTTAACGTCATGCAGGACGTAGGACCCCATTTGGGGTAGATCTTAGTTTAGGGTCTTAGAGCTCGGACCATAAGGGCTGGATCTTAGTTTAAGGTCTTAGAGCTCGGACCATAAAGGTGGAGGATCTTAGTTTAAGGTCTTAGAGCTCGGACCATAGGGCTAGAGGATCTTAGTTTAAGGTCTTAGAGCTCGGACCGTAAGGGCTAGAGGATCTTAGTTTAAGGTCTTAGAGCTCGGACCATAAGGGCTAGATCTTAGTTTAAGGTCTTAGAGCTCGGACCAGAAGGGGAGATCTTAGTTTAAGGTCTTAGAGCTCGGACCATAAAGGGGGGATCTTAGTTTAAGGTCTTAGAGCTCGGACCATAAGGAGAGATCTTAGTTTAAGGTCTTAGAGCTCGGACCAGAAAGGAGAGATCTTAGTTTAAGGTCTTAGAGCTCGGACCATAAAGGGGGGATCTTAGTTTAAGGTCTTAGAGCTCGGACCATAAGGAGAGATCTTAGTTTAAGGTCTTAGAGCTCGGACCAGAAAGGAGAGATCTTAGTTTAAGGTCTTAGAGCTCGGACCATAAGGGCTCAAAGCATGCCACATCGTGGTCATATCCCCTGGATATGCGAAGATGCACTGAGGGATAGTGTCAAGAGTGTCGAGGTTTCGCCTGGTCAGAATGGGAGGTGGAAAATGTGAATCATGCGGCCATTCACTCGAGGACCGGGAGCACCGGCGTGACGATATGAGAATACTGCCGACCGTGGCGGAAAAGCAGCATCAACATCGCACCAACCGTTGGTGGAATGAGGCAGCAAACGAGCATCGACCGCTCAATCGCAGGATTTATATCGATTTGCTTCCCGAGGCCATTGGGGGTACCGGCCCGAGTCGGTGGGAGAGCACTGAGGCATTGTGTCCGAACCGTTCACGGGGGCTCCACCCAGGGCGTAGACGATGGGTCCGAATGAAAGGGAGCACGAAGCCTGAAAAGTGGAGGAAACCTGACCAAGCGGATCCTGACCCTCCTGGCAATAAACCAGAGTACTCTTGACACCGGTGGACCACGGCAAGGGGTCGGGGAACACGCCTTGAGGGTGACCTGAAGGCGGCGGATTCCCCAGAGAAGGGGGAATCTCTAAGAGGTGGGGGGCTGGACCCGAAGTTTCAAACATCCGGGCGTTCCTACGTATCCCATAAGGATGGGAATCAAGCCGCACGTAGTTCTTGAAGCGCGGTGCGACACAATCGGGCACCAGCGCGGGGAAGAGTGCGGGTCTGACCCTCGCACACAAAAGGAGCGGCATTTGATATTTCTTGTTTGTCCTTAAAGATGAATGGTTTTTCTTTGTGCGGCGACATGCCCGTGATTGAGAAATCTCTGGCGTCGCCACAATAATCAATCCATGGAAGGCATTGATGAATGGCGTGGTCATTAACCAGCGCCCAACATGAGTGTCCCCTGAGGAGGACATCACGATGCAGTGCCGTTTCTCGTCGGGCGGCCAAGACGATCACAGTTTACGGTCGTGTGGTAGGACCAGACAACACAGTTTAAGTTCGTGTGGTTCGGACCATGGAGGAACCCGCTTATCGCGGTACGGCGGACACGGCGGAGGTGGGAACATACCCAGCCCTGCGGTCACGCACGATTCCAGGAAAAGAGTCTTGGGATAGGGGTCTGCGTATGTCCATCACCCGAGGGGCAGAGATGCTAGCCTCCAGATATACTGGGCCCAGAACGCAATTGTTCGGGCGACTCCCTCCTCCTTATGGGGACGAGGGTCCAGCTACGCATGGCCCTTAGGGAGGATATCTGCATATATCCTTGGTGCTCAGATCATGGGAGCCTCGAACGACATCATTACCCTGGTTGGTCTGCCTAACGTGTAGAGGCGTACCGGAGGTCGGTATGAAGAGAGTGTCAAGATCCCACTACAACGCACAAAGGCGGAGTGTGATGAGGACTGCGCAACCAATGTTCAGAGCCCGAGAGAGCTGACATGGCGATCAAGGACGTTGCTGACGCATTCGCAACACAACATCCGATCACGTCAGCCTAAGACGGGGCAAGCAAACGAGCATCAACCGCTCAATCGCAGGATTCATATCGATTTGCGGCCCAAGACCCGCCGATAAATCGACCCGGAGCGGTGGGAGAGCACTGAGGCATCGTACCCAAACCGCTAACGAGGATCCCTTTGAGTGAAGGCTCGAACAAGAGGAAGCGCGAGGCCTGACAAGCAACACAGGACTTGTCGGGATTGAATCTGACACTACGAGTCATAGACCGAAGCACCCCAAAACATGTTAACAGATCTCCGGAAAGGGTCGGAGGACTCACCCCGAGAGCAACCGAAGGGGGGCAGATCCCTGCAATCAACCAAGAGACGGGGCTGGACCTGAGACACAAGCGTCCAGGCGGTCCTACGTATCCCATAAGGAAGGGAATCAAGCCATACGTAGTTCTGAAAAGGCAGTTTAACGTCATGCAGGACGATGAGGGGTGTGAGGTAGTCCCACACACGGGGGAGGCGTACGGCGCGGCCAGTAGACCGACGTGAATGAGGACATAATCCCTTGCTCACGCGATACGCCTCGCACAAAAAGGAGGGGAACTGGGGCCAGAGGCCCAACGCGGGATAGGGATTCCCGGGAAATGGGGCTGGGCCTGAAACATGAATGTCCAGGCGGTCCTACGTATCCCATAAGGATGGGAATCAAGCCATACGTAGTTCTTGAAGTGCAGTTTAACGTCATGCAGGACGATGAGGAAAAAAGAAGGGGGAAGCAGAAGGCATCCCCAAACGTGGAGGGGGGCGTACAGCGTGACGAGCAAACCGTCGTGAATGAGGGCATAGCCCCGCACTCACACCATACGCCGCATACCCCGGGGCAACTGGGCCAAGGGCCCGAGATGGGATGGAAATTCCCGAAGGATGGGGCTGGGCCTGAAACACGAGGGTTCAGGCGGTCCTACGTATCCCATAAGGATGGGAATCAAGCCGCACGTAGTTCTTGAGTGGCAGTTTTACGTCATGCAGGACGAATGCTGAACAGTTTAACGTCTTGTAGCTCGGACGTAGTGCAGTTTAGCGTCATGCGGGACGAAGCACTTGGCAGTTTAACGTCTTGCAGCGCGGACGAATGCTGAACAGTTTAATGTCTTGTAGCCTGGACGAATGCAGTTTAACGTCGTGCAGGACGTGGTGACACTCAGGCAAAGTATTGCTTGAGGAACCTAGCGTTGGTGGGAGGAGTGACACGCTCACCATCCATAGTCGCTAGGGAGTACGCGCCATTGGGATAGACCTTGTGGACAACAAAAGGTCCCTCCCACTTGGGCTCCAACTTGGGCGGCTTCCTGCCGGGGATCATTGGTGCTCTTAGGGCTAGCACTAGATCACCCTGCAGGAAGGAGCGGAGGCGAACCTTCTTATTGAAAGCTCGAGCCATCCTGCTTTGGTGCCTCTCCAAGTTGTGCAAAGCGCGAAGTCTATTCTCATCCAATGCTTCCAACTCGACTAGACGGGCTTCAGCAACTCTGTCCGGCGCTTGCTGGTCGTAGACCACAGTGCGCAAGGACGGTAACTGGATCTCGATGGGCAGGACGGCCTCAGCTCCATACACCAGGGAATAAGGGGTCATCTGGGTGGAATTACGAGTCGTCGTCCGATAAGCCCAGAGGGCGTTGGGGAGCTTGTCCGGCCAACTCTTCTTGTTCTGACCAACCATCTTTTGCAGAATGTTAGAGAGGGTTTTGTTAAACGCCTCGATCTGTCCATTCGCCTGCGCATGATAGCGAGATGTATGGTTCGAGCGGATGTTATACTTGGCGTACAACTTCTTCAACTCGGCTGCTCGGAAATTGGTTCCGTTATCCGTGAGGATAGCGTGAGGCACTCCAAATCGATAGATGATGTTGGAGGTCACGAAGTCAGCGATCGAACAGGATTTGACCTCTCTGAGCGGAATCGCTTCTGCCCATTTGGAGAAGAAGTCCGTGGCGGTCAGAATGAACCGGCACTGGCGAGCTGTCGCCGGCGGGTAAGGTCCCACGACGTCCAGTCCCCAGACTGCAAAGGGCCAGGAATACCTTGTGGTATGGAGAGGCTCCGGCGGCCGATGCACAAAGTTCGCATGAACCTGGCACGCATGGCACCTTCTGGCGTACTCGATGCAGTCATGGATCATAGAGGGCCAGAAGTATCCCAACCTCCGAATCTGGTGGGACAGCTTCGGCCCAGTTTGGTGGGCGCCGCATGAACCAGCATGAACCTCTTGCATGACTCGTGGGATCTCAACTCCCTGAAGGCAACGGAGGAGAACACCATCAAATCCGCGTTTGTAGAGGATCTGCTCCAGGCCGGGACTGCTCTGGAGGACGAACTGCGATGCGCGGCGTCGAACTCGCTCGCGCTCGGCCCGATCTGACGGAAGAATGCCATGTTGGAGGTACTCAACCAAAGGCGCCCTCCAATCACGGGCTGATTCGACTGCTATATCCGGGGTACTCGGGGCTCCGGGCATAGGGGCAACCGTGGTGAGATTACTTACCAACGGGCCGCGATCTTCTTCCGGGATAACGGGAGCGATGAGCCTGCGGCGCGTCACGCGGACGATCAGGTTGTCCTGTTCAGGTTCCGCAAGTGACGCAGCCAGGCTGGCCAAAGCATCTGCTCGACCGTTCTGCGACCGGGGAATATGGACAATTTCTGGCCGAGAAGGGAACCGGGCCATCAGAAGGAGGGTGCACTCCAACAATGGCACAAGTTCCGGCTTCCTGACAACGTAGTCGCCATTGATCTGCTTAACGACCAGCTCGGAGTCCCCTTTCACGCACAGACGGGGCACGTCGATCTCGAGAGCCAACTCGAGGCCGGTGATGAGGGCATGGTATTCCGCCTCATTGTTGGTACAACCCTCTGACAACAAGAAAGAGTATGGCAGCACGGCTCGCTCCGGGGTAATGAAGACGATGCCCAAGCCCACTCTATTGAGCTTAGGATTATCGAGTCTTCTACCGGTGGGGCTCCGGGAGGCACCGTCAAAGTGCATCTGCCAGCATGGATCGGCTCGATCAACCGAGAGAATGGTCTCATCAGGAAAGCCTAGATCCAGCGGCTGATCCGCGGAGGTCGGGTGAGCGGCCAGAAAGTCTGCCAACGCTTGCCCTTTGATGGCCTTCTGAGACACATACCTGATGTCGAACTGCTGGAGAATCACAGCCCACCGCGCTAGACGGCCAGTCAACATAGGTCGGCTCAGGATATATTTCAACGGGTCTACCCGAGAAACCAACTGTACCTCATGGTGCTGCAAGTAGTGCCGTAATTTCTGTACGGCAAATACAAGCACCAGGCAGCTCTTCTCGATGGGGGAATACCTAACCTCCGCATCGAGGAGCATGCGACTGAGGTAATAGAGGCTATTCTCTGTTCCCTCGTTGTTCTTCTGGGCGAGAAGGGCACCCAGGGACCGTTCCAGGGCGGTCACATAAAGGACCAGCGGCTTTCCGGATACGGGCGGCATCAGGACCGGAGGTTGAAGCAGGTACTGCTTGATTTCCTCGAAAGCGGTCTGACACTCTTTATCCCATACATAGGTGGCACCCTTCTTCATAAGCCGAGAAAAGGGCTTACACTTGCCGGCCAGATTCGCGATGAATCGGCGTATATAGGCTAAGTGGCCTTGGAACCCTTGCAGTTCCCGGACGGTACCCGGGGGAGGCATCTGGCTAATCGCCCTGATTTTCTCTGGGTCGATCTCAATACCCCGGTATCTTACCACAAATCCAAGGAACTTTCCGGAGGTGACCCCAAAGGCACACTTCAACGGGTTCATCTTCAGGAAGCGAGACCGGAGGAAGTTGAACACTTTCTCAAGATCTTTGAGATGGTCCTGACGCTGGCGCGATTTGACAACCAAGTCGTCGACGTAGCATTCCACCAGTGTGCCGAGGATTGGCTTGAATATGCGGTGCATCGCCCGTTGGTAGGTGGCACCTGCATTCTTCAGGCCGAAGGGCATGACCCGGTAGCAAAAGGTACCTTGGGGGGCCCTGAAGGCAGTGAACTCCTCATCCTCAGGGGCCATCCGAATTTGGTTGTATCCGGAGTATCCATCCATGAAGGAGAGGGCTTGGAACCCTGCTGTGGCATCAATCAACAGCTCTGTCACTGGAAGGGGAAAGTCATCCTTCGGACAGTGGCGGTTGAGATCGCGGAAGTCGATGCAGACTCTAATCTGCCCGTTCTTCTTCCTGACCGGCACAATGTTGGCCAGCCATTTGGGGTACTGAACTTCCCTCACGAAGTTGGCTTTGATAAGCTTGTCAACTTCGGCCTCAACCATGGCACCATGGGATGGGTGCATCTTCCTGGGAGGCTGCTTGAACCCGCGATGGTTCGCCGGGAGACCAAGGCGGTGGACGGCTACCTGAGGATCTAGCCCCGGCATCTCGTCATAGCCCCAAGCGAACACATCACGGTGCTGCCTGAGAAAGTCCACGTACTGCTGCCGCTCCTCAGAGGGCATGGCGGCACTAACCAACGTGGGTCTTGGATCGGCCTCGGTTCCAAGGTTCACCTGTATTAACTCATCGACCGTGGCGGGGACGCCCTCCTCAAAGGCTGGGGGTGCGTCTTCCATACCCTCTCCACTCGGGGAGGGATCATCCACGGGAGAGACTGCGTTGGAAACTGCATTGGGGCTACCAGATCCTGCTGGGCCACTGGTGCTGGCGCGGGCGGTCGCGGCCGTCTCATCAGGAGACTCGCGGACCGTCAAGACCATGGCGACGTCCAACCGGTGAATCGGGAGGACGTAAGCGTCATCCAGACTTGCCCAGGGATCGCTTGCAACAGCGACAGGCTCAACCTCACCTGCCAGGATCTGCTTATCCTTGCTCTTGTAATAGTCCGCGTCCAGATAGCGGGCTTCACATGAGGCAAAAGGAGAGGCATCTCCTTGAAGCACGCCTACTCGACCATTAAGGGAGTATTTGAGGCATTGGTGGTATGACGAGGGAACCGCCGCATGAAGGTGAAGCCATGGCCTGCCCATCAATGCGTTATACGCAGTGTCCTGAGAGACTACCATGAATTCGGTGTTGGCAACCAAGTCACCGAACTGGGTCTTCAAACGTATCTTGCCGACCGGGGTTTTCTCGGTGCGGTCGTACCCCTGGATCCTGAGGTCGGAGGGAATCAAGTCATCCTCAGACAACCCCAATCTCCGGAGCGTCCGAGTTGGAATCAGATTAATCCCGGACCCCGTGTCGACATGACAGCGCCGGACTTCAAGGCCGTTGAACTGGCCGGTGACATACAGCGGACGAATGTGTCCCTGTATAGGAGGGTCTTCAACCTTACCAGAGAACGAGATAACTGCCTGACATTCGGCGTCCTCGATCGTTTCGGCGTGAAAGGCCTCTGCAGCCGCAACCTCTGTCTCAAACTGGAGGGGGCTCTTCAGGGCTTCAGCGAGTGCCTCGCGCATCTCAGATGACATGCGCATAGCCTCAAGGATGGAGAGCCTTGCTGGGATGTCGGCCAAGTGCTTCAGGACATCATACTTTTTGGCCAAGCGCGAGCTCCTGGTTGCAGGAGGTTGCTCTGCGGTTGGCGGCATGACGGGCCTTACCGGTTGGATCGGCGGCCGACTGGTACTTGGCGCATCTCGCTGTTCACTGGTCGCAGTCCGGGAAATGGTCACCGTACTGGAGTCAGGAGGCCGGGATGGACTTGTGGCAGGGCGGAGCTGGTCGCGACGCGGCTGAGGCGGTTCTGCCCGGTCCCATACCACAAACAGTGGCGGAGGCGAATCCGTCATCCCCGGATGGGGAGCCTGCGCACGTTGAGCTCGATCTTGAGCCTGCCGCCTAGTCTCAGTGGCGTGCACGGCCTGGCCGGAGGTACCGACGGCTGTGCCCCGGCGACTCCTGCTGCTGCGGTTCTTCCGACGGTGGCGACGACCGGGGACACTAGGGAGGTCCACCTGGTGTTCTTCAACGTCGGGAACCGAAAAGGGATTTACCAGCTCGACGGTGTTAACCGAAGCGTACCCAATACCGTCATCGGACGAATCATCCATCACCGGGCGGATCCGAGGAGGGACCCCCATCTCCGGGGGCATGAAATCGCCGAGAGTACGGGATAGTGGTGGAACTGGCGGGGCGCGCTCTTCCTTCTTGCGCTGCCGCCGTTTGCTCCTCTTGGAGGAGGCAGACTGGGACGACGATGCCGAAGCAGCACCCGCAGGTTCTGGGGGCTCAGGCTGATTCAAGCGCGCACGGATGATTCCCTGGGCGCGAATGGTCGTCTTGCGGGCCATCCAGTTATTATACTTCTGGGACCCGCGGTCGGAGACCAGCTGCCATTCGTCCTCGTTGCCACTATCGTCATCTGATCCCACGAACACGCCCGCTACCTGTGCTGGAGCTGGGCCCAACCTGATTACATTGTTGTTAATCTGGTCTTGGAGCCAGTCCTTAAACACATAGCACCGCTGGATGGTGTGCCCCAGGGCCCGATGGTAGGGGCAGTAGCGGGGGTTATCCGTGAGATGTGCCTCCTCTGGCCTCCAGCACTCAGGCAATCGCACAATCCTCTGCTCCAGGGCGCTCCGGAAATAACCGGGGACCTGATCCTCATGGAATGAGTACGTCAGGTGTCGCGGGCCCATGGGAGCGCGGTCTTGACGAGGGGCCGGAGGGGCCTGCCGAGGAGGTGGACCCTGATTATCTCGCCTGGGTTGCGGCGGTACATTACGCGGAGGGGCCGGCCGGTTCTGAGGCTGCCGCTGCTGGGCCGGGAACTGAGCCCGTGGAGGCGGATTCCTGTGAGGCTGCGGAGCTGGCCTCACCGGCAGCAGCTCCAACGGCCTGGGAGCCTCTATCTGGGCCACAGCAGCGGGCTCAGCCCTGCTGGCTCTCCTTGCAGGAATCATAGGAGGCAGCGGGTGTGCCTGGCTGGCCTGTTGCAGGGCTTCCTCAAGACGTTGAGCTTTGTCTGAGAAGTCCCTGAACCCTCCGGGGTAATTCTGAGTGATCAGGGAAGGGACCAGCTCGGTCTTGACGTTCCCGACGCACATTGTCAGCAACTGCTCCTGAGTCAATGGCATGTCAAGGGAATACGTGAGACCCTTCCATCGGGCGACGAAGTCCGCGACTCGCTCATCAGGCCTCTGCTTGCACTTGAAGAGGTCTGCGATACTCGTATTCCGGGTCGTGGAACTGAACTGGTAGAGGAACTGTCTACGGAGGTCCTCCCAGCTGGTTACCGACCCGACGGGGAGCTGGCTGTACCAGACAAATGCTGGCCCTTCCAGTGTCTGGACAAAGCAGCGAAGCTTAGCGGCCTCTTGCTGCGCCGGAGTCCCCAACATAGGCCCGCACCTCGAGTTGAAATGGGCCAAATGTTGTGGCGGATCTCCGGTCCCGTTGAAGGGGGCGAAAGTGGGATTCCCGAATCCCGGAGGCGCCGGCATGTCATCCACCCATGCTGGGTATGGCTTGCCGTCCGGTGGGATCGCCACCTGCCGAGTCTCCAAGGCTTCCAAGCGGGCAATGAGTGCCGCCATCGGATCGTCCGGACATGGGTTCCAGTCCTGGCGAGGATCTCTAACCACGAGCGCATTGCATGGCCCTTCAATCGGGTCGTCGACCGGATCGTCGAACTCGGCAGCTCGTGGGATGGCTGGCGGAGCGGCCCTTGGGGCAGCGGGAGGAATCCGAGCGGGATCTCTCGGGTAGTCGCGCCGCTCGGGAGGGTGTGGCGAAACATACCGCGCCCTCTTGCCGTAGGCAATGGCCTCTCTCCTGTCGGCGAACACGGCGTAATCACGGTTGCCCGGGAGAGTCTCATCGAGGGGTGGTTGTTCCGGTCCCTGCTGCCCTGGCCTGGGATCACCGTAGTCAGGCCGCCGTTCTGCAGCGCGCTCGGCGAGGAGCTGGTCAACCAGCCTCTTCTGTTCGGCGAGCTGATGACGTAGCGTAGCCTTCTCGGGATCCTCCTCTGCCTTCCGCATGGAGGCAGATGGGTCGGCGGGCCTTATAGCCTCGCTGTGCTCTTTTCCTTTGCTGACGTTTCGGCTCAACGTCAGTGCTTCAGTGGGTGCGGGGAGCCCCAGGAGGTTCCTCTGATGACGAGTAACTCTCACTGATGGGTCTGACGACGGCTTGTCTTCGGGGGGGAAGCCCCCGTCGAGAAGTTCCAAGTCGTTCCCCTCTCCCGACAGGTCAGCCATATTGACTGTTCCTGTCCCTGGGGATATACCCTCAGGGCCACCCAACGAATCGGGCTGTCGGCGAATCACACTGAAGCGTAGGGCAGCGTACTGCCCCCATCCACGGATATACACGTGGGGAGTGGCTTCCTCGATAACTTTGCGGAGTACTTGAAAGCACTCAACGCATCGTTGTTGGAGGGCCTCGTGGTGCCCAAATGACCCGGGGTGCCGAACCGCGGGGAGCATGGCCAGGTCAATTTGACGGCACTGCTCACCAATATCCTCCAGGTGTAGTTGACTCCCGGGGTATGGCATTTGTAGGCAGTGAAGACGGGAGTGAGTCTCCCGGAGAGTTCGGCGGAAGCACTCGAACTCATCCGGGGTGAGCGATTCGGGTGCATCAAAGCCCGGTCCTGCGACTGGCCAAAACTTCTCAGGGAAGTGGCCCTCTGCAAGGACGGTCCAGAAGCTCCACGACTCAAACTCGGGACCCAGATCTCCTCGGTCCTCTTCCATGGCTGGGAACGGACGGGGAACTGGTAGTGGTGCCGAGGCGGGCCGTCGGGCCGACGGGCTGGCCGGCGGTGAATACGGCGAGCAGGCCGATTGGCCTCCATATCCCGGGCCTCCCCCTGAGGGTGGCGGTGCCCCAGCTACCACATCACGATAGGACGGGCCGGCGAGCGAACATCCTGCCGTAGCATCGGTGCTCGCCGAGGGCGCACCAGATCGTGGTTCGACCGTCGGTCCCCAGAAAAAGTCTCCGGCTTCTCTGATCGAGACGGAAGGCACTTCCGGAGGGGCCGGTACCAACCGCAAGTTTGATCCTTGGGGGTCTACCAGGACCTCGTTACTCCGGATATACCTTCGGAGAGACGCGGGGATCACATCGATCTCGCTCTCGGGGAGCACGAGGCTGACGTGCCGCATTCCTACCCCTGCCCTTGACTGGCGGGATTGGGGAAGGGGCTCTGTCGCCGAATCGTACTCTGCCTCTGAGTCAGAGAAGCAAACCGGTCGGATCTCTGTCCGGAACTCCGCATCATTCTTCCCTCGGCGTCGACGCCTTGCCTTCCTGCCCCTGGGTGGTTCTTCGGGGCAGGGCTGATCTCTGTCCTGGCGTCCTCCGGCCGCACTGGTGCTGGGGCCGAGAGGACTGGGAACCAAGGTGCGAGGGCCACCGGGACAGATATCAAAGGGGACGCGGGGAGAGATGATTCCGGGCAGGCCTCCGGGTCGGGATCGGAAGGTGGGATGACCCACGCCTCCTGGATCGGCCACACAGAGTAGATCCTGCCGGTGAATAGCGCTACCGCGAGGTGGTCCGCGGTGGCTACTGCCAGTGCCAGCAACCGGGAGAGTCAACCCAACCTGCCTTTGGGGCGGTCGGGGCCTCGATCCGGGTCGGGCATAGGAGTTCCCCCGCTCAGGATGCACAGAGGCCTGGCGACTGGAGCCAGCAGTGGCTTGGGCCAATGCGGCCGCTGTTGCTAGAGCCCCAAGGTGGGCATCCTCTTCCGCTCGTGCCCGACGTTGGCGTCGAGACAGACGAGCCGGGATGAGCGGCGCGGGCAGGTGGAGAGCCTGTTCCTCGACTTGAGGGGCCTGGCGGCGATGTCGCCGTGGCCTGGCGGGAGCCCTTATCGTGGATCCCTGGAGCGGACCTCGGATAGGGTGATCCTGGGCATCTCCCACCTCATCCGCATAAGGAAGGGAACTGTCAGAGCGCTCCGGGGATAAACTCCCGAAGCGATTGGACGTTGAGGTAGGCAGCGGTGCCTCCCTGCGCGGCCCTCGGGGGCGGCGGTGGTGGCGAGGCGCAGCCTCCTCAAGGTCCAGGCGAGCCATTTCCCTAGTGGGGATGACTCCCTCTTCCTCGTATCTCCGCACCAGGGTGTTGATCACCCTTCTCTGGATGACCTCCGAGGGGGAGAGAGGGCGTGGTCGTCCCGCAATTGCGGCTGCTGGGACGGCTGCGGAACGGGCGGGACCGCGCGGAGCAGCCGCGTCGGTGTCTCCCCTGTCCCTGCGCCAGTGGGCGGGTGGCGTTCGGGCACTAGATCGGGCGACCTGATTTCTGCAAGCAGGGAGAATGACCCATTAATACTGACAGGAAAAAGGAATCGACAACCAACCATTAGCGCCACGACGCCTTCCGTGGGGGGAACCCAGGCCCTCGACGTTGCGAGACGGAGTGCCCGATGTCCCTTCCCCAGCCCCTGGCGGGTAAGACTGAATGCATGGCCGGGCAACACGCCGGTCTTCCAACACCTCTGAAAGCCATCGGTCTTCGTATCGAGGAGAAGAGATTCACGTCGGGTTCACCATTTTTCTGTTTCGGTGCGGATGTGCGTCGGGTTACGCTGTTCCGCCAGGACGCGTTCGCGCGTGCACCCGTCAACCCGAGGGGATGGGCGCGCGGCTTGTGGTCCCGCAGTCCCGCTTTCCAAGGGCGGGCGGCATCCGTCCCTTATTCAGGGGCGTCTGCTCCTTGATCGAAACCGGGATGATGGGATGTCGGCTTCTCCTTCCTTGGACGTCTCCTCGGAACTTGTCGCCTAATCCGGGTCTCCCTCATAGACTTAAGAATGTTCGTGAATCTCGTTCCCGGCGCCATATCTTCATGGACACCGGTTAATTACGCTGCTTCCGCCCGGACGTTCCAAGGAGTCTGGGCGGGGCAGCAACCTGCGGTGAGAAGGCCGGGTGGCTCTGGGTGCTGGGGGCGTGTCGTAACACCGCGGCTCTGCACGTCTGTCTTCCGTCCCTAATAGGGCTTCTCGAAGGCACGATGGCCTGAGGCATCCCGTACTAGGTGCGGGGAACTGTGTCACCTGAGGTTTTCCTCAGCTTCCCGTGTTTAACACGGGGTATGCCGCGAGTTTAACGTCCAGCGGGGACGGCATCGGACCGATCAACACGAAAAGTGGATCAGATGACGGAACCCCTTTGCGGGGAACCTCCGACGCTGGGGCCAGCACATGGGCGGCTTCCCAAGTAACGTGGAGTGAAGTGAAGTGGCATGACCCCACCGGGATGTGGCGGCCCGGGTAAGGATCAGGGTGGATGATGGAGTAAAGAGCTTGGACCCCATAGGGGCTTCCTACGTACCGCGCGTTAACACGGATCAAAGTCAACGTAGTTCGGGCATACAGTTTAACGTCATGCTGGACGTCGGCAAGCCGACTCACGAAGAGGTCGAGGCCGCCGGGCGGAGGATTGAACCGAACCACCTCGCACGGAGGGGGGATGGAACGGCCGGGTGGATCACAGTTTCACGTCATGCTGGACGATAAAAGGGGAAATGGAAAAGGGGGGCTGTGGGGAGGCACCGTGGAGATACACACGGGCAGTCTTCCACAGGGGCGGATTCATAGGTGAATCAACGCAAGCGTGAACCCTGGAGGGGTCCACTGATGGACGAACGGACGTAAATACGACCGGAACGACCAGGTGGTGGGCTTGGGCCTCAGGGAGGCTTCCTACGTACCATGTATAGAAGACAGGGATCAAAGTCCACGTAGTTCATTCTGTCAGGACTTACGCACTTGGGGCAGCCCGGATACTGCAAAACTCAGTTGGAAGGGACTTGGACCGAAAGCAAAAGACACCTCGATCCCAGTCAGACCCTCTACTGGCTTCGGCAGTGGGGAGGTGCAATGGAGATACACATGTGCAGCCTCCCACGAGAAACTAGGGGTTTGTAATACCCTGCCCCCGTAGGGAAAAGCCACTCCCATTAAATCGTCCCAAAAGGGGGACAATCCCGACATCCCTGCAGAGACGAGCGGGTGGGGGCCACGTCCAAACCGGGGGAGACCCTGCGTGCGGAGCACGGGATCAGGTTGCGGACGGTTTAGCGTCTTGCCAGACGAAGTACAGTTTAACGTCATGTGTTGAGGACGAGGCACTTGGCAGTTTAACGTCTTGCAGCACGGACGAGTGTGCAGTTTAACGTCATGCTGGGCATAGGTTGCCGGACGAAGCACTTGGCAGTTTAACGTCTTGCAGCGCGGACGATGTACAGTTTAACGTCGTGCAGGACGTATATGCAGTTTAACGTCATGCTGGACGAGTATGCAGTTTAACGTCATGCTGGACATAGGTGCGTGTCACTTCGCGCAAGCCTGGAGGGCCGCACGGGAAGACAACGCACGGTGCGGGCACCCGGGATGAGAATCATCGGGTGCCACACAGGCGGGTACCCTTAGGAGGTCAACGGGGACGACCCTGGCAGATTGCGCGCAAAAAGGAAGCTTTGCGCGCAATACTGCGGGCCGGCGCGCAATCGGGGCGGCTGGCGCGCAATTGGGCCAGCGCCTTGCGCGCGGATGCTTGAGATTGCTCACACCGGGCTTCGGATAGCGCGCGGGGGCAACGGCTCATTCTCTAATGAATGGCCACTTGAAAGAAGGGGGGTGCGCGCAATCAGGTCGGATTGCGCGCACCCCGGGGGTAATTGCGCGCAAGCGGGTTCTTTTGCGCGCAAAGGCCTTAGGGTGAATGTTTAGTCAAATGAAAGGAGCCAGCGGGGATTGCGCGCGAAGGCGGACCCCGAGGCTTTCTTGCGCGAAAGAAAGGAGGTTACCTGAAGTTCGTCATTGCGCGCGGAAGGGGTTGAATTGCGCGCACGGGAGACGTTTCGACTTCCAGCAACCTTTGAAACGTTGGGGGTCGCCTTGTATTTATAGGCAACCCCGGGCGCGGAATCCAGGGTGCGAGCGCGAAATTCCCCCCGCGGGCGCGGAATCGGGCGCGGCGCGCAAGGGAGTCGCGCGGACCCGCGGCGCGCAAAATTGCGCGCCGGACCGGCGCATTGCGCGCATCCCGGGGGGTTTGCGCGCGGAACATCACCTTTGCGCGCGGGCCTCTGAAATTCCGCGCAAGGCCTCCGGGCCCTCCGAAACGTTCTTCCGACTCCAAATATCACGTCACTTTCCGCATCCGGAGCTTCGTTTGGGAACAACGGACTTTTCCGGCGTCTACAGTAGATTATATTTGGTTTAAAGATAATTATGGTTTTATATGATCACCTTATAAAGTAAGAAAAATCCATTACAATCAGAGATGATTTTTCTATTGATCTATTTTTTACAATATACTTTATATATATGGTATGTTTTCATGGGGTTCCATATTCAACATATTCTCATCAAGATCCAATGTTGAACACGTTGTTTTGGAAAAGTCATTACTAATATTTTCATGTACAATTTAGTTTTTTCACTATCAATCATCCTCAAATAGATGGTCATTTTTAGAGAAAAATTAAAAATAGTTATGATAAGATATTATCTTTATATATTTTTTTAAATGCAGAATTGAAAAATACGTTCCTCTAGATTGGTTTTCAATCAACAATATCATTCAATTAAGGAATCAGATGGCTCCTTATTAAGCACAATATGGAAAGTAGAGTAAAACTCAGATGTATTGGAATGAAATAGTATAAAAAATCTATTATGACATGAAAAGGATGATGATATGTATGATAATTTTAGTGACATTTAGAAAAACCAAAAGACAATAAAAATTTGGGAAAATGATTTTATACTAATCATTGATGTGATTTTGAACATTATATTGGTGAGAATGTCCTTACATGAATTTCTCTATTAATGAATTAACATAAAACTAATTCCATGATCTATCAGTCTATTTGAATTTCATGATCATATTGGGACCACAACTTATATATTTATTCATACACTGAACATATCATATCCATAATGTGTTCCATACATATATATCATGAAATTACATGCATGATCTATCACATTTACATAGCATAGACATTATACCACATGAAAATTATTATTTTCATGAGGAAAAGAAACTGCAAAGTTTGGATTAGATTGGGAATGTTCAAAAAAACTAATACCACACACCAAGTTAATGTTTTATGAAAAAATAATATCCTTAGATGTAATTTGTAGATGGAGGATGATGTGTTGTGGTACATTTATCTTATGTTATTTGTTCTAATGTGATCAATTTTGAGGGATAAAATCATTTTATAGGATTTAGAAGGTCAAAACATGAGATTTTAATAAATAATATGTTCAAAGAGATTTAATATTAATTGCACATTATATTACATGAAAATCAATTTTTAGATTTCCTTAAAAAAATTTAACAGTTTGGCCTGTATTACAAGCAGCACAGAAGATTTCTTGTGTTACACGCAACACTAAGATTAAATAAAATTGATTTACTTTTAAAATATTTTAATTCAATATTTTAATCATCCCTAATACATTTATTGGAATATATAAATATGATCAGTTAAAATTAAAAAAAATTAGTGTTTAAACATGTATATAAAATTAGTTTTTAGGGGGAAATAATTAAAATAAAAAAATAATTTTGGGAATAAGGGAAATGATATTATTAAAAAATATTATGATACAAAAAACACTAATTAAATCAAAAATTTAATAAAATAAACATTCAGTTATTTAATATAAATTAATATATATATTATATATTAAATTAAAATTTCAATATTCATGATCTGTGTTTTCTAAACAAGACATATGAAAGAATCATATTTCAGTCTTATAAAAAAAACTTTTCTAAAAAACTTTTTAATTTGGTTAGGAAATTTATTTTAAACATATTTTTGATAACATTAAAATTTTGATTTGAAAAAATAGAGTTCAATTTTGTAATTATCATTTATAAATTATCTTCATTTAATGGTTTGAAAATTTTCTAAAATTATTAATTTTTAATGAATAGTGAATAATATTGAATTTTAATTTTAAATAGTATTTTTTTAAAATAGTTCTCATGTAAAATTTTATTTAATTTTTTTAAACTAAAATTAGTTCAATTATATATCTATTATTCAACTAAAAATCTAAATTAGATATGTAGTATATTTCTCCATGAAACCTAGGCTTATATTCACATCTGCTGGGGTAATTATAAATTAATTTTTTTAATAATCAGAATTTAATCTATATAAATTGAATCACTATTTTTAATCTATATAATATATATTATCTAATAAGTAATTTTTTCCAATGTGAATAGTGAAAATATTTAAAATAAGATATCATGGTTAAGGTTAAAAATGTGTTTCCCTAGGGTTTAAACAAAAATGAAAATGTATAACATGTGAAAAAATAAGTCATATTACTATTATATGGTCATATTTTGAGCCTATCATTTATTAGCCTAAAAATAATCTATATTTTACCCTTTCAGAATATTAAATAATAATAGAGAGATAATTTTATTTTCAATAATTTATAGACTTCCACTCACCTCAATTATAAACTTTCACCACTATCATCCCTTATTCACAATATAAAACATTATTTTTACCCCATAATAGACCAAATCACAATGTATATTCAAATATATTTTCAAAAAAGAATTATTTTAGGTCTCAATACACAATATAAAGATGTTGGTGAAAATATAAGGAGCTTTCATGAGGAAGATGTAAAAATTTTCACTGAGCATTTTTATTTTATTTCTTCCTCGACCTCCTTCAATTATTATTATATCCTTCTAAAATAATAACCACTTATTAATCAATATAATAAAATTTTTTCATATTAGATTCATTATCAACAACCAAATTCACTTCCATCACATTGGCTATGAAATAATAAGTAATGTGTACTTTAGACTCCCGCCTCCCAAAACAATGCAATTTTTTTTTCTATTACCACATCTCAGTAATAGGAATAAGAACAGATTAAATTTTTATATATAATATTTATGATATTAAATTTATTTTTAAATATGTTTATTGGAGGATCATTTTTTACATTATATTCAATGTAAATATCATAATATTAATCATTTGTACTGTGATCTATCGCCTCAAAAGTGATGTGATTCATTCAAACCTTCAATGGAATATAATAAGGATGGTTTTAATGAAATTATTTAATATATATATATATATATTTAAAATTATATTTTAATTATAATATATTACTAAACTTTTTTTATTTTTTATGGAATATGTATTCAATGTGTATCCTTACGTATGACATACCACATCCATGAATGACATATTTATTTTTCTACATCTATAGTATATAGGTCAAAATAAATACATATATAATGAATAAATATAATATTTATAAAATGGTTACCATTATAGAGATGATGAAACACAAATCAATGTATGAGGAAAAAATTACAAAAAAAAATATATATTAGAAAAGTGATTATTTCCAGAAATGTGACATTAACATGAAATTAATAAAAATGGTTATTAAAGGGCCATAAGTAAATCATATATGGTAAGACATATATATATATATATACATTTATATTTATATAATATATTTAATATAAACAATTATTTATTATAAAGTAGTTGTGAACCTATATAAGGCAAATCAATACATAATGTAAGAGAGTTTTATCACACATTTTACTTCACCGAGACAGGTTCCATATTCACAGGCTATTTAATTTATGTTGTTTATATAACTCTCAAGAATTTATGGTTTGACTATTTCAGTGAATTTTTTAGGGTATTAAATATCAATTTTATTATCTCTCCATCATATGTATAATTGTTCATTATATACCCAAGTTGTAATAGATTATATCTCTATTTTTTATTTAAATGAAATAGTAATGTTTTCAACCTATTTTCATTTATTAGTTGATTATAAATCCAATTTTCCATGTAATATAATTAATTTATTTTTACTCCTGAATTTTAAATAATTATCATAAATATATTACTTCTCGGGGATTACATTTTAATGATATCGAAGTTTAATATATTTTATGTGATAATGTTAATGTTTAGCATAAAATTTTAGGACCTTATTTTCAAATACAAAATATTATGATCCATATCTCATTATGATTATAAATTCTTTTCTCCAATGGTTATGTTATGTGAATTAATATTATCCCTTCATTTTCCACTAATTTTATAATCAATAACTCAAAAAATATGTATTTATGAATATTTGTATTTTCAGTCAAAAATCAATTTTCCTACATAACCATTATTTTTTAAAAATAATATAAAATATTTTATAAGATTATCTGATGATTTTTAATATTTTTTTATTTTTGGTTATCTTTTTAAAAATTGTATTGAACGGATTATTCATGAAATTTCTAAAGAAAGACCATTATTCATTTTTGGAAAATTTTATTGAAAAGTTTTTTAACATGTATTGAATGAAAAAAAACATCCTATCACTTTGACCATTATTTTATTCTAATCATACTATACTTGTATTCAATGTTATATTACTATAACATTATTTTAGAAATGTGTTAAGTTTAAGAAATTATTATCAATTCAAAAAAGATATTTTTATTAAGGAAAATTTAAAATGATTTTGAAATATTCAATTATATGTTTTAATTTTTTTATGTATTAACTTTTTTGAAAAGAACAAAATATTCCATCTAATTTTATTAAATATATGGAATTATTACAATTCTTTGAAAATTGACGGTTCGTGAATCCGAGGCTGGTGTTCCCAGAATGAATTTCTGAACATTTTTATGGTATGTTCAATAAATGTGCAAGCAGCATTTTCAATCTATTGAACCAGTTCCCCGATTAAAAATAAGAGGTCACTGTTGAAATAGTAACACCCAGATTTTCATAAGGGATAATTCACATCATCTATAGTAGGAATGTTGAAATAGTTATATTTTTGTATTTTTTAAAAGAATTAATAATATAACATTGTTATTTGATTTATTTCATTCATTTTCTCCAATGGTCAAGCGACAACGGGGGACCAACGATGTGTTGAGACATTAAATGGATTGACCCTTCAATCCTAAGTATCATCATCATTGGAAATGAGGAAGGTTCCTAATCAATGATCCCCCATAAATCCCATGAGCATTAGACAACCTCCCCCAATCAAATTTATATGGTGCTTAGGGAGAGGTATCCGTACTACTTCACCAAGAAACGAAGTGATGACAAGGTGCCAAGATGCCAAACCCTTAGAAGATAGAGTCGGTTCCAGCAAGAGGTAGTGATTTTATTTTTGTATAATCCATGTGATTATTGAATCCTTTAATCCTCCTTCATGATTACAAGATAACGTGGAGGGAGTGGCCCTAACAAACCCATCCTGGACACTTCGCTACATCGCTACCCTTGCATTCTCTGTGGACCACCGCCGACACAGTGGCATCAACATGCTATGATGGAGGTAGTGCACTGTCACGTGCCACAAGTGGAGGCCCTGATACTATGTTGTAGTAGTCTGCGTAGTGTGTGGCACTGGCCGACCATGGTGGAGTTGCGGAGCGCCATCCCGTGCTGCCAGTGACCAAGGGGCTATGGTCGAAGCAACAATGGGTGAAAGAGGTGGTCGGCACACCGACCGTTCGGGGAAGATGAAGGTGGAGTGACCAGTGTGCCACCAGTGAGAAAGGGGTAGTGGATGAAGCTGTGGAAGAGGAGGAACCACACCTCTGGAGGGTTCCGCGACATCTGACCGCCTCCCATGTGGCGCCCCTGCTTCACATGTTGAATGGTCTCTAGGCAGTTCTGGAGAATTTGTGTCTCAACATCCCTACCCCCACTGGCTAGGTCGAACCCCAACTGGGGTCAGGCAGGTGGGCCACAACCCATTATGGTTCGGGTTTATCCTTGCAGGGCCAGGCTGCACCTTGCGGGCCGGGTCGGTTTAGGTCTGCCAACCATGTGAGACTGGACCTAGACCCAACCAGACCTAGAAGCACATAAAGGGCATTTCCTGAGAACCCAAAATCTGTTTAATGATCTTTCAGTGGTGCTGTGATCCTTGGATTGAGACGGTCCTTTTGCTACACTCCACTTGAGTGTTAGAGAATGTTGGATTATAGCTGGGTTGGATCAAACCCAAATACAGTTGGGCATTTGAAACTAAAACATTTATAACTCATGGGGCGAGAATCTAATTGACACACAATCTGTTGAGTTGGAACCTTTATGACATGGCAGTCCATTTGGATTATCCTTTTTTGAGCTTAGTGGTGGCCAAGGTATGACCAATATCATTTTGGTCATATTCTACAGAACTCGAGCAAACCCGGTGCAAGGAATGATATGGCATGGGTGTAACGTGAAGAAAGAATATCAACCCTATGTGGGTCTGCATCTATTGATCCTGGCTGGGTCAGCTTTTATCAGATCCTCTATGGGATAGCGCTCAGTGATCTTGTGTGGGTCAGTGCATATCGATCCTATGTGGGACATATCATGAGTGGGTCCACACAGGTTAGTACCTATTAATCCTTTGTGGGTCAGCAGTAGTGATTATAATCAAAATAATATGATCAAGCCTTAAAACTAAGCATTTTTTCTTTTTTACATGAGTTATACCTGATTTTGAGAGGATTCTTTTACATGTGTTGTTCATCTAACTTCATGGTTTTATCTTCATGGTGTTATATGTATGGTACTTCCACCATTGTGGCTTTGTCATCGCGGTGTAACATGTGTGGTATTTCTACATTTGTGGTGTTGTCTTCATGGTGTTACCGATGTGGTACTTCTAAATTCATGTGGTTTTCTTCATTTTGTTATCTATGTGGTACTTCTACCATCGTGGTGTTGATTATGTGGTGTTACATGAGTGGTACTTCTACCTTCGTGGTGTTATCATCGTGGTGTTGCCTGTTTCACACTTCTATTTTGTGTTGTTATCTTTGTGGTACATCTACTTTGGTGGTGTAACCTTTTTTTATTTCTCCCTCATGTATGAGATAATTATATCATGATAACATAGGTATATGTATTGTCATATACCTTGGTAGAGTTGATGTCAATAACTTGGTGTATTGATTTTTATTCTTGCATTATGGTATTTCCATTGTGAAACTCTGGGAGGCCTTCGGGGGTCTCACTGTCCCTACTGAGTATTATTATACTCACCCCTAGACATGATTCACCCGCACCTTGTTGTGTCTTGTGCAGATGGCAGACAACAATGATCGATGCCCAGGGAGCCAGGACTAGATAATGCTCGGAGGTATACTAGTTGGCATGATTTGACGTAGGGACTACTGATTGTGAGCTATACCAACCCTTCAGGAAGGATTATCAGTGGAAAATCTAGAAGCTATTTTGTACTTTTAGTTGTATTTTTACTTTTCATTTATATTTGTATATTTATGTAGGGACTGTATTCTAAAACCTTACTTTCAATACACCTTTTACAATAGAAAATTACTTCATGGTTTCTTCTTATAGTGTTCATGAACTGTCTGTATGTACATGTTAAAAAGGTAATACCATCTTGTTTTAGGGATATGCCTTTCCGATGCTAGTCTCTAGCCCATAGCCTATGGAATGTGGGCATGGGGTTGTCACGACCCGATCCTCGGGGGATGGGTCAAGACAGTGGTATCAGAGTAGTCGGTTCTACAAAAGAACTAGGTCTCTGAATTTTTCTATGGGGAAATAGTGTTATGTTTTATGAGTGTGGTTTTTAGTCTATGGAATCTAGTTTTGTTGCGGTGGACGATTTATCCATACACTGGGATCCTGACTTTTGATTTCTGACTTAGTGCCTGAAAACACTAATTAACCGTGTTTTGAAATGTTTTTCATATCATCCCTACGAGTAATCGCACTAGGTATAACATATTGACTATAGAACACCTATCATCTTTTAGGATGATTCCACTTAGAAAACCATATAGGATTCCTGATAAAATATGCGATGATGGACCCCCGAGAGAATAGGCCTCCATTTAGGGCCCACATACAGAATTGTCATTTTCATGTGGTGCACCAGCTATATCGATGCATGATGGTCAAATGTTACAACCTGGGGTACTGGAAGGGGAAACCTATAAGCTTGGTTCCTTACACATGTTTTAGTATCAGATACCACTCATGTTCTAAGGTGATCCCGACTCATATGAAGCTAAGGAAATTCTGGAGGAGGTGGCCGAAATTTCATCTATCTAAGGAAACATTCGAAAAAAATGGAGGTTATAGTAGATAGACTTTTACAAGGCTCAGTAGGACGATGATAGGTTTTAGATTACCCTAATAATGGAAAGAGGTTAATATTTCTATGGAAAATATTGAGAACCTTCATCAGAGAATGGGGTTACTCTCTATAATTATCTAAGGGATGAGTGTTACCTTGAGCTTCTACAGCTTCAGCATGACCACATATTGGTAGTTGAATATTCATCGAGGTGTACTGACTATCCTAGGTACTTGAAAAATAATTTACATTAACAACATCAGGGCTTGGACCTTCGATCAAGGTGTGTTTAGATAAATACAAGATAGAACTATTCTTATATGCAATCCGACTTATGTTAGGGTTCTAGAGAGAACCATGGTGGTTGAATGTTTTGTGGCTGAGTAGATGCATCCAGTAAATGTTAATAGTGGGAAAGCAGGAAAATGATGCCTGTCTCAGAGACTTGGGGGTGTAAAATGTTTTGGGAAGATAAAGTGATGGGGACAGATGATTCTGCAGGGTAGCAGACATGGGAGTGAAGTTAGGATAGAAACATGAGGTAGTATAAATTCCAATATGTTACAACCCCCACCTAAATGAGGTCCCAACAAGGCATAGGTAGCTATAGGAAAGGGGAAGGGAGTATCTGTATGTGGTCAAGGAGTGGGACCCAAGGGCTCTATGAATGATTAGAGGTACTATCTATATCTACTACTAGATGTCATATTTTTGAACATAATAACTAATCATTCTTTGTTTCAACAAATCTTGTTGATAACCTAGAGTTTCGGGTAAAACTGTTGAAGTTACCCTTATATCTGGAGATACCATTGAAAAGAGACTCGATAATCAAACTTTTTCCAATTGTGTGATATGTCCCTTGAGATGAGAGTTATTGGATGAAACAACTTGGTGGAAGTGTTGTGGAATCACGATGATAGTTTGCATATGGACTGGATATCTGGAATTCATTCTCAGATTTACTATATCAGGAATAAAGTATGTGGTTTATCTACCACATTAGAATTGGTTTTTCCATGGTCGAAAAAAATGAAAACCCATGAAGCACATGATAAGCCCATGCTAAGGAGGGTGAAACCGATCACTCTTGAGTTGACCATCCCTACCCTCATGGCAACATGAGTATTCAGTTTTTAGTACCCACAATTATTGGAAGAGTGCGGGGATAATATTTAAAAATATATTTCCAATATTACCTCTTTGAATGGAAAGAGTCTTCTTCTTATGGTAGGTTCTACTAGAGATTTGTAACTTACTTTTTCAGGGTAATGAAACCCTTGTTAGCTTTGATGATGAAGGAGGATCCTTTATTGTGGATGGAGAAGTGTCAACAGAGCTTTCCAAAGGTGAGACACACACTAGAGAGTGACCTCATATTGAGGCCACTATAAGAGATTGTGGGGTATGTTTTCATCTATGATACATAAAATACAGGACTAGGTTGTTTCCTGATTAAGGAGAGGGCATTGATCGCTTATGGTTTGCGGCAGTTGAGACAACATGAGTAGAAATAATCTACCCATAACATGAAGTTAGCAGTAGTGGTCAATGCATGGAAGATGTGGCAGTACTACTTGATGGGTGAAAATTTTACTATTTACTCTTATCACAAGAGAATCGGGTTTATCTTCTCTCTGAAGGACATGAAACTAAGACATCGGCGATGGCTAGAGTTCCTCTAGGACAATGTATACCAGATAGTCTATACTCTTGTGAAGGGGAATGTGGCAGAAGACACACTAAGAAGGAGGTGTGGTTTGTAGTTACTGAGTGAGGTGACCAAGAAGCTAGCCGCGCTGCAGATATCCCTCATGGATAGATATGGAGCATCATTCATTTAGTCAATTTAGTCACTCCTCCACTCTGTCAGTGAGTCAGGGAGGTGTATCTTGATGAAATTGATTGCGAGACTCGACATGCCTATATATATGAGGGACATTCACCTGATGAATATTGTAAAGGATGAGATCATGTCATCCACTTCAGAGGACATACCAAGGTACCAGTGGCACTACAGGAGGAGGTGCTGAGTGAGTTCTAATATTCCCCTCTAGTAGTACATACTCGTGTGGAAAATATGTTCAAGGACCTTTGGCATTAGCACTGGAGTCCATAAATGAAGAATGCATTGGTAGAGGATCATTCTCGATGCCTCACATGTCAGCAGGTGGAGGCCAAGTATCAGGTTCGAGCAAGCATAGCATATCCACTAGAGGTGCCGATGTGGAAGTGGGATGTGACCTTCATGGATATTGTGATAGGGACTTCACATACATCATAGGGACATGATTCCCTTTGTGTGATCGTTGAAAAACTCACCATGTAGGCCCAATTCTTATCTATCGAAGAGCACAAATCAGTAGAGGTCTTAGGACACCTCTATGTAAAAAATATTGTGAGAAATTATGGGGTTTCATCGATGATCATATCTTAGCATGACACATGTTTCACATACCTGTTGATGAAGGTATTACCTGAGGCATTTGGGTCTCAACTACCTTTGAGAACTTTCTTTAGTCCTCAGATGGATGGTCAGAAAGAGCGGACCATACAGAAACTGGAGGACATACTTCATACTTGCATCCTAGATTTTGGCCGTAGTAGGGAGGATAACTTTTCCTTAGTGGAGTTATCATAAAACAATAGTTTCCACTCCACCATTAGTATGGCACCATTCGAGGTCTTATACAGAAGACCTAGCAGATCACCTCTATGACGGAAAGTCCAATGTGTGCCATCACTTATGCGTCTATAGTTTGTACGAGCTACCACGGAGAAGGTGTAGATCATCTAGAAGAGGATGAAGACTACGCATAGTAGATAGATGTTTTATGCCGATAGGGTATAATGATCTTTTGTATTCTTGGAGGGGGGTCATGTATTCATGTGAGTCTCCCCCCGACGTGGACTATGAAGATTTGATTGAGGCATCAAAAAATCTACGAGGTTTATCAAAAACATTTTGATACATCGGACGATTTGTGGAGTGGCGTACCTCTTTGGACTTCAACCACAGTTTGAGATGGTGCACGATGTCTTCAAAATATCACAACTGAGGATATATGTGCATGAACCAACTCACATCATCGGCCATGACGATCTGGACTTTGTTATTGGGGAAACATTTATGGAACTTCTAGTAGTGATTGATGATTGACATGAGCGAGTCCTTCGTGGGTGTTTGATCCCTCTGGTGCATGTTATTTGGCCGCATGAGAACCTCTAGGAGAGCATATATTTGTGGGAGGCTCAGATTCATGCTCACTACCCCTATTTGTTTCCTTAGTCTACGTTGTGGCTTTCAGGAATGAATATCCCTAAGGTTGGGAGAATGTAAATACTCATATTTTCTATGTAATTTTTTATTTATATGGGAATATTATGATTCTGTGAAAATTGATGGCCCATGATCTTGAGGCACGATGTGCCTATAATGATTTTTAAAAAAAATTACGGTATGTTCAGTAAACACATGATTGTAATTTTCTAACTTTTGAATCGGTGCTCAAATTAACAATCTGAGGGCTCGTTGGAACCGCAACTCTTTGATTCGCTTATGGGAGACATCACTTAGACCTTATTAGGAAAAGAAAAAAGATATATTTTGGGTAATTTTTAAAAGAATAAATAAAATAACTTTGTTATTTGATTCATTTAATTATTTTCCATCAACAGACAATTGGCAATGTGGGACTAGTGATGTGTCAAGAAATTAAATGGCTTGAACCTTCTATAATATGTAATAGAATATTTAGTAATGAGGAAGGTTTCTAATTAATTAACCCCCATAAATCTCTTGAATGTTAGAAACCCTCTCCCTATCATATTTATACTGAATATTTGGAGATGTATCAGCAATCCTTCACCAAGAAACGATGTTATGAGAAAGTTCCAAGATACCAAAACCAGGGCAGATGGAGTCGTTTCTAGTGAGAGGTGACATGTGACACCGATCCACTAGCTGAAGGACAATGTACGAGAGACGTGGTTGGAAACTTGTTGCAGAAAAAATGAACACCATTGCATCCTTGAGAGAGGGGGGTCCCCAATCATTCATGAGGAAGGGATTTTATTTTTATTTAATACATGTGATTATTGAATATTTTAATCCTCCCTTAGGATTAGAAGCTAACAAGGAGGTTGTAGGACTATCAAATATGACCCAGACCCTCTGCGACCTTGATACCCTTGTGTCCTCCATGGAAGACCACTGGCGCAGTGACACCAACCAGATACGATGGAGGAAGTGTGTCATCTCGCACTGCAATAGGTGGTTGTGACACTAAGCAGCAGCAGTCTGTGTATCAGTCGGCACCGACCAACTGCGGAGGAGGTGCAGTGTGTCGTCGCACACCGCCAGTCAGAAATCAGTTGTGGTCGAATCTGTGGTGGGTGAAGGAGGCGACCAGCACACCGCCCGACCGCAGAAGATGATTGTTCCACATCTAGTGCATTGGCGGTGTGGAAGGGGTCATGGACGAAGCTATGGGAATGGATGAACATGTACATCTGATAGGTTCTGTGGTGACGGGGCAATGCCAATGTGGTGCCATCACATCACAAGACAAATGGCCTTCGGGATGTTCGGGAGACTGGGGGTCTCACCCCCTGTGCCGTCTATGGAAGACCCCATCATGAGCTAGACCGACTGGAGGCACCCCCTTGGAGGCCAGGCCACCCCCTAGTGGGTCAGGCTAGGAAACATCCTAGAATGCCAAGCCCACTTCGGCCTAGCCGAGACCAGGTAGGTTTGGGTGGGTTCGACCGGGTCGGACCAGACTTGGGCCCAACAAGACCCAAAAACACAAAATGGGGCATATCTTGAGAACCAGAAGACCGTTTGACAAAATTTCTACATCAATATAATCCTTGGATTGAGACAGTACTTTTAGTATACTCCACTTGAGTTTTATTGAATATTGATGAATGCTCAGGATGGATGGAACTCGAATCCAGAAGGTCCTTCAGAACTAAAACTCTTATAACTTACAGACTGGGTGTCTGATTGATGCATAATCTATCGCATTGGAACCCGTATGACATAGAGGAACTTTGGGATACACCATTTCGAAGCTTAGTGGTGTTCTAGGTATGACTGATATCTTAAGGGGAAGATTCTACACAATTAGAGCGCACCGTGTGCTAGGAATCCTGTTGCTAGCTGTAACGTGAAAAAGAAAATCGATCCTGTGTGAGTTAGCATCTATCAATCCTGAGTGGGAAATATTCTATATGATTCTATGTGTATTAGTGCTTAGTGATCGTATGTGGGTCAGCACATATAGATCCTACTTGCGTCATATCCTGTGTATGTCAGCACATATAGATCCTACTTGCGTCATATCCTATGTGGGTCAACCGGGGATAGTACCTATCGGTCATGTGTGGGTCATTAACAGTTCCCGTTAACCGAATAAGATGATCTAACCTTACAACTAATCATCTTTCATTCTTTACATGGGTAATACCTCCATTTTAGATTAGTATTTTACCTATGTGGAACTTCTCTATTTCTGGTGTTATATTCATGGTGTTACTTGTGTGGTACTTCTACCTTCGTGGAGTTTTCTTCATGGTAAATATTACTTTGTGGTGTTAATTATGTGGTAGTTATAACTTTGTTTGATTTTCTTTGTGGTGTTACCTGTTTGGTACTTCTACCTTCATGGTATTTTTTATTTGGTAATTCTACCTTTGTGAGGTTATCCTCGTGGTGTTACCTATGCGGTACTTCTATCATTGTGGTGTTAAATGTGTGGTACTACTACCTTCATGGTATTACCATTGTGTTATTTTCCCCTCATGTATGATATTAGTATATCTTGATAAAATAGATATGTGTATGTGAATATACCTAGGTATCATTGACATCTATTGCTTCCTACAATGAGTTCTGGTCATGCTTTGTTGTATTTTTTTGTGGAACTCTAGGAGACTGTCGGTGGTCTCGGGGTCCCTATTGAGTATTGTTATACTCACCCCTGCATGGCCTTCACCCCGTCCTTATTGTGTCTTGTGAAGAAGATAGACAACATTGATGGAGTCTAACAGAGCTAGGATTGGATAGTGCTCAGAGGTAGACCATTTAGCCTGACATGACACATGGACTACTGATCGTGAGCTGTAACTACCCTTTAGGCAGGATCCACAAGGGACGATCCATGAGATGTTTTGTACATTCATTTGTATTTGTATTTTTTAGTTGCACTTGTACTTTTCAGTTGGGCTTGTACTCCGGCCCCTTACTTTCAATACACATTTTCCTACAACATATTACTTCGTGGTTGCATCTTGTTGTGTTCTGGGATGGTGTGTCTGTACATGTTAAAAAAGGCAGTGCCTTCCTGTTTTAGGGATACATGTTTTCGGTGCTAGTTGCCATCCCCTGGCCTGTGGAAGGAGGACTTGGGGTACTTACATCATCGATCGAAAGGGACTGTTTGTGATAATTGTATCTAAAATGTTTAAGGAATTTTACTTCAAAAAATTGAATTGTAGTGAAAAATTTTCTTCCTTGAGAATCATTTTAGGTGATTATCATTCCAAATCATTCCCTATATATGATGAAATCTATTGATATAACATATAAATTACATGTGATATAAAACTAGAATATCTTTATTATTAATTATATTAATCATTTATATTTATGATGTCATTCTCTTTATGAAATACATCTTGATTCATGAGGTTATGACATGATAATATTATTATGAAGCCCATATAATTTTTCCAGTGGTAATAAAATGATGAAATTTTTAAATGATTATGAAACAAGTTTCATTAACATTGGTTTGGATACAATGAAATTTTTAGAAAGCCCAATTCATTTCATGGGATATGATATGATTAATGTTTAATGATATTTTCAAACATTTATACATGATTTCCATTATGTGATGGGTTTAAAATATATCTTCCTCCAATGCATTGGGTAAAGCTTCATATATCATGGGATAATAATTTGAATTTTTTTATTGGAATAATACACCATGGGAAACAATTGTGTCCTAATCTACATTTGGAAACAATAGTATCCTTATGTAAGACACTGCCCCTACCTCATTGGATTGGGGAGGCGGTGAGGGTTACTTCGCCTTATGCGGCGTTCCCAAGACACCGAAGGCTGGCAATAAATGCCGAGGGCTTCACGATCAAATTCGCGAATGATTTTCCCTTAAGACAAAACCAACCAAACCATCCATTAACAACCACTATATGATGCATGCCAATAAAATGTCCCATCATGTATTCCAGAAATACAATCAATTTGTTTCACAATAAATCCCAAAACCAATACAACTTGACATGTCTATACCACATCAGAGTACAAGGAAAAAACTAAACAAAAAAACTAAACATGATCCAAAACACATTCCATGGATCCACACCAAGATCCATTCTCCAAGATCCACCAACACATCATGATGCCCCACTAGAGGATGGTGATCACTTACCTTTTCCCACGTCACGGTACACAACATCTACAAAGACACCAATGTGCCAAAGTAGGGGTTGAGTACGAAAACTCAGTAGGATTTCCCCAAATGACTTCCCTACAAACTCCACTAGGGTAAAACTGTTAGCACATTTATATAAAAAAGTTTATATAAAATAATCACATGTGCATCCATTACCATATACCAAACACACCCTTACCAAGACATTTCACCCAAACCAAGTAACCCAGGGAAAGCCAAGAAATCATGATATAAGCTACACATGACACACAAGGAAGCCAAATCAACCATGCCACAAACCAATTACTTTTTCATATTTCACTCACAAGCCCCATTTACAAACATCACCATCCAAGCACACAACGCATCAGGGGGCACTTCCCATCCAACCCATGCACACAACAATCCATGGTGTCACTTCCATCTCACTTGCCATTGATGGTGGAAATTATCATCCACTATCCATCCCCTTTTTATAGTGTCACTCTAGTCCACTTACCATTGATGGTGGAACTTCTCATCCACTATCCACCCCCTTTTTATAGTGGAACTTCCTGTCCACTTACCATTGATGGTGGAACTTCACAACCTCTATCCATCCCCTTTTTATAGTGGCCCTTCTCTACAACATTGACAACATATATGCAAACCAACATAAATGAGCATATAACACAACAAGGCCACAACAACATGAAATCAACCATTTCTATTACATGCCAATCCACATCAATAAATCAATCATTTATTGAAAACTCCCTTTAACCATTTTCAATGACAAACCCCATTTCAATAAAACAACTTTTTTTATTGAAAACCATTTACTCAGTTCATCATAATCAACCAACAAAACAACTCCTTTAAAAACCCATTTTAAATTCACGTTAAGAGCATTTCACCACAAGCCCTTCTTCCCCAAAATTCCCAATCTATTACCAAAGGGATTTCCATCCGATTTCGCACATCAACAACACAATTAATTTTAAGAAACATGAATTAATTATAACCAAAAAAAGTTCTAGCCAAGTGGAGTCGAGAGAGAAGCCACATACCTTTAGTGTTTTGTAGAAATCGACCCACAAGCAATCACACCTCAAATCCGGTGAACGCACCAACAAAACCTCTATAGATCTCCTTCCCTAACATTCATAAGCCTGAAAATCATCATCCAAGGCAACCAAACCCTAGATCTACACACAAAAAGTGTAGATCTAGAAAACTAAGAAAGATATGGATGTAGTTCTAGAGGAAAACACAAGGAAACCAAGAGGAGAGATTTAACTGGAAGAAACCACCCTCAAACAGCCTTGAAACCCCTTTGAATTGCTTCCAAAATGAGTGGGACAACCCCTCCCAACCTTGAGAACCAAAAATACCGAGTGAGTCTCAAGTGGAGGGGATTTGGTGAGGTATTAATCAATCTCGAGTGACCTAGGGTTTTAAACCCCTATTTTTTAGTGGCCGCAGGGTTAGTCCTCAGGGTTTGGAAAACCGTGTGCTAACCGTGCACATGCAACTCCCTCGAGAGCAAGGGTCTGCATGGTTCCCTCACACGGTTTGTAAAACCGTGTATAGGCCATGTGATGCCTACTCTCTCCCCACCATTGTATGTTCAGTCCTCGGAATGTAGTGAGCCCACCCTTTGACGAAAGAGCTCAGGCCCCTGCTCGACCATCTCTTTCTCCTACTCCGATGTCACCACATAAATCTGACCATGTTTCCAGAAAACATAATCTAAAAAATTTATTTTACCACACAAGACTTTCTCTTGACTATCCATTACCCACACTGGCACATGCACCAATGAAGCATTTGGTTCTAGCTCAAAATGATCCCATCAAATCACTTGGTCATGATCTGGCAGATACATTTTCAACTACGAAACATGAAACACATTGTGCACCACACAAAACCTAGGTAGAAAACAAAAATGATAAGCCACCTCACCAACCCGCTCAATAATCTTAAAAGGTACAAAGTACCTCAGAGATAACTTTCTTGGCTTTCAAAACCAATGATTTCCCAACCTAGGAGATATATGTAAGAAAACATGATCACCCACCTTGAATGAAAATGACCGTCGACGATGATTCGCAAATGATTTCTAATGACTCTGATCCATCTTCATTCTCTTCCTGATCAACTTGATATTCTTTTTAGTCTCCTAGACATGGCTTGGTCCAACCATCGAGGACTCAACCATTTCCACCCAACATAGTGGAGAACAACACGACCGCCCATAAAATTCTTTAAACCGAGCCATATGTATGGATGCGTGATAAGTGATATTGTACGAAAACTCAAACAACAACAAGTTCTTCCATGAGCCACCAAAATCTATTACATAAGCTCACAACATATCCTCCAAAATTTGTATTATCCTCTCAGATTGACCACTCATCTGAGGGTGATACTCCATGCTCATAGTCAACTGTGACCCAAGGTGTTGCTGAGAGGATTTCCAAAAACAAGATGTACACCTCTGATCGCTATCTGAGACAATCCAAACTGGAACTTCAAGCCTCTATACCACCTACTGAATATAGATTTTCGACAGATTATCCACCATATGACATTCACGAATCGGGATGAAATGAGCCAACTTCATTAGTTGATCCACTATCACCCAAATGGAATCGTTCTTTCTTACCATTCTTGGAAGACCTGTGACAAAATCCATCGCTATTTGTTCCCACTTCCAAACAGGGATTGGTAAAGATTGCTACATTCTACTATCCTCTAATGCACTGCCTTGTTCTGCTGACAATTCACGCATCTCAAAAAAAAACTCTGCAACACTTCTTTTCATACGAACCCACCATAAGTGCGTTTTCAACACTTTATACATTTTCTGAATTCTAGGATTAATAGCCCACCTGGAATGATGATACAACCGGAGAAGATCCTCCTAACAAGAAACTAGTACAACCATCTAATTCCGAAAAGACAAAACTGAATCTCTATTCAGTTTCCAACCCTCAATGGTCTCCCCACCATTGAGTCTCGACCCCATGGTCACACACTCAGAAATAGATATATGTGCCTCTTTAACCAAGCCAACTAAGTCTGGAATCAACAAAACTGGAAAGAAGAATGCTCTATCGCCCTGGTCCTCACATTCCAACCGTATATCAGCTATAACCAACATCAACTGCCACTGGTCTGATGCTTGTTTTACCACCCGAGTATATGATTTTCTAATTAATGCATCTGACGCCTAATTTCCGTTACTTGGTCTGTACATTAATTCAAAATAAAATATATAGAGATATTTCATCCATCATCTTTTACTCGAGTTCGAATCCATTTGTGAGAAAATGTGCTTCAAGCTCTTATGATCTGTATATACCGTTAATTTCTCACCGAAGAGATAATGACGCCATACATTCAAATCATGGACCACTGCTACCAACTATAAATCATGAGTTGGTTTTTTCATCTCTTGCACCCTCAACTATCGTGAGCCACACAAAACTACATGATTCCCTTACATGATAACGCAGCCTAATCCTGATCCTGGTGCATCACAATACACCACGTACAATTTTCCCGGTTCTAGCAAAACCATGATTTGTGATGATGTAAGGCGACCCTTTAGCTATTCGAAACATTGATTACACTATTCATTCCACTGTAATTGAGCATTATTTCTTGTCAAAGATGTCCTCGGTGAAGCCAAATGAGAAAAATCACTAACAAAACACCAATAATACCCAACTAGACCAAGGAAAATCTATATATCAAACACATTATTTGGCGGTTTCCACAAGATAACCGCCTCTATCTTTTCTGAATCCACTAAAACACCTCTTTCAGAAATCATATGGCCACGAAAATGAACTTTTTGTATCCAAGGGTCACACTTTGACAATTTGGCATACAAATGATGATCTCTCATGATCCTCATCACTATTTTCATGTGCTACTCATGCTCCACCCTTGTACTTGAATACACTAGAATAACATCTACAAACACCACCAAAAATGAATCTAGATATCTCTGAAATAACATATTTATCAATGCTATGAACACTTCTGGTGAATTCGTTAGACCAAAGGGTGTAACCACATATTCATAATGGCCATTTAATCTTCTGAAAGCTATTTTAGGAATATCGTCATTCCTCACCCACAATTGATGATACCCCAACCTCAGGTTGATCTTGGAGAACCACTAGTCTCCCCTCAACTGATTGAACAAATCATCAATTCATGGAAGTGGATATCTAATCTTTATCGTAACTTGGTTATGTCTATGATAATCAACATAGAGCCTCAAATTTATATCCACCTTTTCACAAACAACATCGGTGCTGCCCCTAATGTTGTGCTAGGCCGGATAAACCCTTTGTTTTTAAACTATTCCTACTAAATTTCCAATTCCTGCAATTCATCAAGTGCCATCCGATATGACAGAAGTGAGATAGGATTGCTCCCCGGGAGGAGATCAATCGTATACTCCAATTCTATTTTCAATAAAAACATCCATGAACTGATCCACAACTGCTGTAAGAACACTCTTCTCAACACTATCTACAGATTCCAATGACAACACTGCCGACTGATATGATAACGTGCCCAATTCTGGTGCCAAAAAACCCGTTGCACCCTACCTTTTATGCTTCTCTCCTCTACAGAGATGTCCAATTCCATCATGTGGCATAAAAGCAATTTTTCGTGAATTACAATTGATTTGGTCCTTAAACACCACAAGCCAATCCATTCTGAGGATTAAATCATACCCATCAATCTCAATCATTGAGAAATTCAAGGTTATCTCAACCTCGCCCACAACAATACAACATTCTCTACACAAGAAGGCTCGACACTCTCTTCAACCCAGACAAGTTTGATGTTTCAAAACCGAATGCATCATTTCTACCCTCGAACCCACAAAATCAACCACACATGCAACAATAGAGTTCCCAAACTTGGAATAAGTGTCCATCCTCCGGTTGTACCCAGTGTTAGAGGTCCCACTCTTTCACATGGGTACCACCATGCTTCTTCCACCTGGAGCTCCCAACAGATCTTGCTCAGCCACCAAGGCTCTATTCACCATATCTGTGTAATCATCTATACATAGCACCACTATCTTTGAATGGATTTCTTGCTTTAACCCCGCTTCAATGATCCTTGAATTCAAAGACATGCTACCTGCCACCTCGGATGCAAACCGCACTAAGTTCATGAACACTACTGCATACTCCATCACAGACATAATCTATTGCTTCAAACTGAAGAAATCAGTCGTACGATGAATTCTTAACATATGTGGGTAGAATTGATTACTAAAAAGTTCCTCAAAGTCTTCCCACATCACACCCTAGTCTATCCCCTCATGGACTACTAAGTCCCACCATTGTTGGGAATAATCTTCCAACATATACGTGGGCAACTTCACTATTATCTCTACCGACATTCCCAAAAACTCGAAAATCATGTTCATTCTATTCAACCATGTTTCTACACTCTCTGGATTTGAATCACCCCTGAAGATGGGTGGATTTTACAATTGAAATTGAACCACATGATCCACATGCCTTTTTTCATCCACTCTATTTCCACATTCCACATCTTGGAAATCCTGCACTATATTGTGCACTAACTACTAGTTCACCTGAGGCTCAGGTTAAACCATGTTCTCATCGGCCACATCCGATTTGTATCTGTGACACCTACTCGATGTCATTTATATAAACAAAAAACAAACCAGGAGTCTCACTTCCATAGACATCATGAAATCCCATTTCAAATAACATTACACAACACTTTCACAATAAGGCTTTCCACCTTTCCACATTTACCATGTTTCACCATTTTGAAAACCAAACCATTTTCAAAATACCAAATTTATTCACTTTACAATTTCTCACATTTGAAAAACCATTCCTCAATTTATCCCATAAATCATTATGCCCAATGAAATATGAATCCTAGAGGGAATTCATTTCTACCATGAATGTCATACTCATCTCATTGGCTACACCCACAATAATGAGATATCCAATGCCTATAAGTGTCTCCAAAACACTTATGTACCCAAATCACTGGTAACTTGAAGTTCCACATAAAAGGGTTAGCTATGTCCTTTTATGCTATACATTCCATGTTCTGACATTCCTACACCTTTCTACCATCCCGACTGAAGGAATATACCACAATGAATGTCAAATCCAATTCCGAGAATCAAATACAAAGGACCGAACAAACTAATAACATTCGTAACACCCCACCCCTACCTCATTGACTTGAGGAGGCTGTGAGGGCTACTTAACCTTAATCGACGTTCCCAAGATGCCAAAGGATGGCAATAAATACCGAGGGCTTCAAGATCAAATTAGAGAACGATTTGGCCTTAAGACAAAACCAACCAAACCCTCCATTAACAACTAATATATGATGCATGCCAATAAAATATCCCAACATGTATTCCAGAAGGACAAGCAAGTTGTTCCACAATACATCCCAAAACCAATACAACTGGAATTGTCTATACCACATCAGAGTACAAAGTGGAAACTAAACAACAAAACCCAACATAAGCCAAGACACACTCCATGGCTCCACACAATGCTCCATGATCCAATCTCCACCCAGACATCACGATGCACCAGTAATCGAGGGTGATTCCTTACCATTTCCCACATCATGGTACACAACATCTGCAATGACACCAATGTTCCAAAGCATATATTGAGTTCTAAAACTCAGTACAATTTCCCCAAATGACTTCCCTACACACACCTATAGGATTAAAATGTTAGCAAATTTATATTATATAGTTTATCTAATAGAATCTCAAGTGCATCCATTACCATAAGCCAAACATAGCCTTACCAAGCAATTCACCCAAACCAAGTATCCCAAGGAAAGCCAAGAAATCATGTCGTAAGCCACACATGCCACACAAGGAATCCAATTCAACCATGAAACAAACAGATTAACCTTTTCATATTTCAATCAAAATCCCCATCTACAGACATCACTATCCTAGCACACAACACATCATGGTGGCACTTCCCTTCCAACAAATGCACACAAAAATCCATGGTAGCACTCCCCATCTACATTCGATTGATGGTGGCACTTCTCATCCACTATCAATCCCATTTTAATAGTGGCACTTCTCATCAACTTACCATCGAAGGTGTCACTTCTCGTACACTATCCATCCCCTTTTTATAGTGGGACTTCTCGTCCACATACCATTGATGGTGCAACTTCTCGTCCACTATCAATACCCTTTTCATAGTGGCCCTTCTCATCTACTTTCACAACATTCATGCAAGCCAACGTAACCGAGCCTATAAACCAAAAATCCCACATGAATATTCAATCAACCATTTCTATTACATGCCAATCCAGTTCAATAAATCAAACATTTATTGAAAACTCCCTTTAACCATTTTGCATGCCAAACCCCATTTCAATAAAACAACCCTTTTTATTGAAAACCATTTACTCAGATCATCATAATCAACCAACAAAATAACTCATTTTAAAACCCCATTATAAAATCACATCAAGAGCATTTCACCAGAAGCCATTCTTCCCCAAAATTCCCAGACCATTACAAAAGGGATTTCAATCCGATTTCGCACATCAACAACAAAATTAATTTTAAGCAAAAAAAATTAAATATAACCAAACCATGTTCTATATAATTGGAGTCAAGAGAGAAGTCACTACCTTTATTGTTCTGGAAAAATCGACCCACAAGCAATCACACCTCAAATATGGGGAATGCACAGCCAAAACCTATCTAGAAACCCTTCCCTAAAATTTATAAACATAAAATCGTCATCTAAGGCAGCCATAACCCTAGATCTACACACAACAAGTGTAGATCTAGAAAAGAAAGAAAGAGAGAGATGTAGATCTAGAGGAAAACACAAGGAAAACCAGAGGAGAGACTTACCCATAAAAAACCACCACCAAGCAGCCTTGAAACCCCTATGAATCGCTTCCAAAACGAGTATGACAACCCCTCCCACCCTTGAGAACCGAAAATCATGAGTGAGGATCGGGTGGGATAAGATTTGGAGAGGAATGAGGCAATCTCGAGTGAACCCGGGTATTAAAACCCTATTTTTAAGTGGCCGCACAGTTAGTCCGCACAGTTTGGAAAAAAGTGCACTAACCATGAACACTCTACTACCTCGAGAACAAGGGTCCACACAGTTGCCTCACACAGTTGTGCAAACGGTGCACAAGACATGCGAAGTCTACAGTCTCCCCCTGCACGGTTTCCCCTAACCGTCATCAAACCATGCTCCCTTAGAAAAGCCTCCAAACTTAACCTAAACCATTCCACACACTCCCAACCTCTTCCCAAATAATCTCATGCTCTTTAAACAAAAAAAAATGGATAAAAAAGGCCTCATACCTAAACAAGGGGTACTACACCTTATCTTCAATATGAAAGACGTGAATATTATTATTCCACTATTTTTATAGTCTTGAAAGAGAACTTTGAAATATTAAATAGTTTTCAGTATGTATGATGTCTCTACACATCCAGGACACAAGTATCTGGTTCAGTAATAATTTGTAAAAAAATTTCCCTTATGAGCCATTTTTTGAATTGACTTTTTTTAGAAATGAATCATGATTATGATATATGAAAGCTTATGTATGAAAATAATAATTTATGATCATGATTAGATACCATTTTTATTATATATTTTTTCATGTGATCCTAGATTAAAATATACAATGATTACTGAGATAAAAATATAATCTCACCTAATATTATGGTTCATTATCTAGTTTATGAATAATGGATTATGTATGGTATTTCAGGGATGATTAATTTTGTGAGATGATATTTCATAGATTTTTTGGATATCCTTCAACAAATTATATGATTGTGTACCTAGTGTCAACAGATAATAAAATATAATTGTTATCAGGCATGTGTTTTTGTATTGTATATAAAATTTATCTAAAAATATATAATATCTCATTATGATAAATCTATTTCTCAATGTGCTATGAATTTTTGATAATTTGGATTTTATGATGGAGTATCTAAATTTTAATTTTTGAATTTTTTTGTAAGATTCATGATCTAATTCTTAAATTTTATAAGAAAGTAAATATCACTATGATTGAAATATAATTATAAATTATTTATATGTAATGTAATGCGATAAATAAGGATCAAATAATTATAAATAGTAGCAGTTCACTCAAATATTAATAGGGGATTTAAGAATGTTGTGTACATATCATGTGATATGATTAGATTCAAAATCATATTAACAAACTAGAATCCCAATATTCTTATAGTGATAGTGAAATTAAATATTTCTCCATATAAGATTTATCATCATCAATAATATTCTTGTAAACCAAATTTGTTAATTCAGATGTTTATTTACTTAATCTTATTCAATCTCATTATAGGAACACATCTTGAAAAAGAATAACTAATATATATACCATCTAAGAAAAAAATTAGAAAACTAATGTGACATTGTAAAATGAATAAAGAAAATTAAAAAAGAAACTGTTTTAAATATCAGAATAAACTTTACAAAATCCACTTCATTATTGATTCTCTTCTCAAATATTGATGATAAATTATCTGTATTATTACACCCAGACCCATCTAGGCTGGAGTCGGTGTATTACTTGTGATATTAGCATGGATAGATGGAATGAAAATCCATAAGGAACGATTGTTTTAGTAGTCTTGGAGAAACCAGACACATAGATGTATCATAAATTACACCGAAAAAGCTTAAAAGATACAATTCATAACAAAACTAAAAATTTCAACCACACGAACTCAATAAAAGACCCTCTCTTAATCACCAGTTGAAGATAAATAATGATTGGGATGAGATAAAATGCTCAGTATGGGTTACAAAAAGTAGAAGCATGAGTACAATAATAAGTGAATCATAATCAATCTGGCATAATCAATATGGCATAGTAAATAAATGAATAACTAATGCCATTAATAAACTGAGAATGAAACTACATCCATAGATTTTGTCTTAGTGAAAACCTCATGGATAATAATAATAACTGATAATGAATAAAGTTAATGTTTATTAATTGGATGTCATATATGTGGAACATGAAACCATAATACAGTAAAAACGGTTTATTTTTGTGGGTAGAAACCCAACTGATTTTTGGAAACAAACTCGAAGGGTCTGTCGCCAAACTGTTTTGTCTCATGAGATCTACCGATGCATCGAGGGGCTATAGCAGGCCCCACCCGCCGCTGCATGTCCAAAGTATTATTTATACATTGATTTAATATAAGAGAAATATTCCCTTTCAATATCTGTATAGAGTAGAGTATACAGATTCATCAATATTTCCATAATTAAAATAACTTTCCAAATAAAAACCGTATGTAAAATGGTATACAATTTAGACAAAAAACATATCCTTTACATGAGATTATGGATATTTAATATAAATATAATTTCAAATGAAATTTTATTAGGTACACCCCATAAGGATTTTTAGGTGCACAATACAAATATAGTCACAACGAAAACAGTACCTGTGACAAAGTCCCTTACCACAATGTAATCGGTCGAACTGTATGACCAGAACATAATAACCATCAAGTGAATCATTGAATGACATGTATATAAATAGAATAATCTTATTACATAACAAATGTAAGTACAAATATACCAAATATAATGAATAATTGGTGAATAATGGAAATCTCATAGAAATTAATTTGAGATGAGAAATCCTTTACCTTTTCCTCTAGTGTGTCCTTAATTGTTCTTAATGACCTGAATAATCAAATTTAGATTCATTAATTAATAATTACACAACCTAATAAAAATTTAATTGATATTATATAACATTATTACGTTCATTAATGGCCACTTTGATGTGTTTAAGTGATTAAATCTTATTGTTTTGGAATAATTTTCTTACGTGGTTGTCATGGTTCGTTTACTTGTTTCCATGAATGGAAGTTCATTTGAAACATGGTTTATCATCCTGAGTTGTTAATAAATATTATTAAAAAAAATTATTTATATATAAATGATTTTATAATGATTTTTGTTTATATTCCACGATGATGATTCATTAGTTAAAAAATTAATGATGTTCGTTTAGATAATTTTAGTGGTTCTTTAATAATAACAAGCCGATTTTGTTTTATAAATTAGATCCATGAGTACAAAAGAATTCCAGAACCATGGGTGGGTCATAAAACATATATTATAACATGGTTCTACCATATAAATGGTTTCGTTACCCAACTTGAAATAATTAAGGTGAATTTAAATCACACCATCTATGATGTCAGTAATTCGACATGTCATAGAAAATGTTATTAATTCCTTGAACAATAGGGGGAAAGAAGAAGATTGATGATGAATTTATCAAGAACATTAGAAAATAAAGAATATACAAGATTATAGAGAATTCATTCCTCTTGTGTAAGAAGAGATGAATAAAGAATAAATAAAAAACTCAAAATTAAATAATAATTTTGAAATTTCTTACAAAACTTCGGCAGCCTAACGGCTACGCAACATGGTTTTAGAAAATAATTTAAAGAAATGGTACAAGGGTAAACTATCCAAAAATGAATCATAATATAGATTAGATTAGGAATATGATGAAAAATAAGAAGATGGTATGGAAACTTGAATGATATACCACATAAAAGAGAACATCAAAGGGAAAAAAGAAATTGAGAATTTTCTTACCTTGTAGAGTAACCCTTAGAACATGATGGTAGGGACCTTGGGAGCTTTAGGAAACCATTGGAGGAATAATATGGAGTTAAGGAGGACAGAAAATTGGTTAGTGAGAATTGGGAATGAATTCAATGAAGGGAAGAGTTGGTATTTATAGGGAATGTGAGTGGTTATTTTAATAATTTTCAAGGGACACCTTATGAGTGGTTTTTCCAAAACCATGGGCTTTCCCATGGTATTTTCCCATGGTATAAGCCACTTGGGACACCTCACATCTTATTTTACTATAAAAAAGTTGACCAGATTTATGAAATCATTATTATATCATTAATGATATCATTAACACACTGAAACTAAAATCTGTATTTTTTACTATTCACTAAAAATCAACTTTTCCGAAATATTCCCAAAATTCGCCCTAACCATTTACCGATGTGTAGATTTCAAAAGTGTAATCAATTTTTTCAAAAATAAATTTTGACTTATTATTAATTTAATTTTTAAATAAGGTCATAGTTAATTTGAAAAATAACAATGATAAAGTGCAACTAGTTTTATTTCTCATTGAAAAATTAATTAAGATTTCAATATCTTATTACCTTAAGAAAATAAAATAATATTATTATTTATTATTCAGAAGGGTATGTTACTATTCATATTACTATTCATATTATAATTCTTATGGGTATGTTACTATTCACCAAAAAAATAAAGTTTGTTCTATCAGACTCCATATGACTTATTGAATATAACTCTAGATGACCATTTTTTGAAATTCAAAACATTGAATTGAAAAATTTATGTTTAATGGATAGGTTTTAACTATCTCCTAAATAACATAGTGTTGTTTCAATGGAACACAGTGATGAATTGAATGTAACTATTTGATTAATAGAGATACATAACATAAAATGTTTGGGGTACTACATTATATTCTCTTTCGGAAAATTTCATCCTCGAAATTTACAAAATATTACCTAAAAAGATTCAGGTATGTCTTTAACATAATATCCTCAGGCTCCCATGTTGCTTCCTCTATCTCATGGTTTCTCGATAGAACCTTTACCAGATGAGTCATCCAATTTCTCCATTCTTGGTCTCTAGTATCAAGAATCTTGATAGTCTCATCACAATAAGATAAATTTGGCTCATGTTCTACTTCTTCATAAGTGAGTACATGTGTTGGGTCTGGCATGTACTTTCATAACATTGACACGTGGAACACATTGTGAACCATGGATGGACTTGGCGACATTGCTAAATGGCAATCTACGGCTCCATTTCAGTCCATAATTTCAAAAGGTCTGATGTATATGGGACTTAACTTCCCCATCTTACCGAATCGTATAATACCCTTCCCTAGAGATACCTTTAAGAAAAGGTGATCACCTTCTTGAAACACCAAATACTTTCTTCTATTATCTGCATTTTTCTTTTTCTTACTTTGTGCTATTTAGATATGGTTCTGCATGATCCTTACCTTTTTTGTTGTTTCTTCAACAAGTTCTGGGCCCATGAGTTTTCTTTCACCAACGTCATCCCAAAATGTGGGTGTACAACATCTCCTTCCATATAATGCTTCATAGGGTGCCATCTGAATACTTGAATGGAATCTATTAGTGTAGGAAAATTCCACAAGAGGAAAATAATGATCCCACATGCCTCGAAAATCAATTGAACAAGACCTCAACATGTCTTCCAATGTTTGAATAGTCAGTTCGGATTGTCCATCAGTTTGTGGGTGGTAGGCAGTGCTCAATCGAAGATCAGTATCTAGAGCCTTGTGAATACCTTTCTATAATATTGATGTAAAACGTGGATCACAATCAGAAAAAATCGACAGGGGTACTCCATGATGTCTCACAACTTCATTAATATATATTATTGCTAGACGTTCAAGTGATAGATCTTCTCTTATAGTAAGAAAATGTGATGACTTGGTAAGATGATCAACAATGACCCATATTGCATCGCTCCGTCTAGGAGTATTTGGTAGTCCCAAGAAAAATTCCATCATGATATTATCCCATTTCCACTCAGGTATGGGAAGAGGTTGCAATACTCCTCTTGGTCATTGCCTTCCAGATTTCACTTGTTGACAATCCATACATCTTGACACAAAATCAACAATCTCCCTCTTCATGTTGTCCCAACAAAACTGTTCCTTCAAATCTTGATACATCTTAGTGTGACTAGGGTATATATAGAAATTGGAAATAAGAGCATCATCCAAAAATTCACTTTTTAGATCAGGTATATTGGGAACACAATGTCTTGTCCCAAATTTCAAATTTCCATCTTCATATATGAATTCACTCAAAATCACATCATTTATAGTATTAATCTTCTTTAAAAACTCCTCATCATCAGCTTGAGAACTTTTTACCGTTTCTAGTAAAGATAGTTTGGAAACCATTTGAAAAATCATTGATGTTTTACCTTCCATGGTTATTCCCATGTCCATATTTATTAGATCCATGAAAATAGGATCCCTTTCAAATCTCATCTTGTTCAAAACTCCATGATCCTTTCTTCTCAAAGCATCTTCCACCTTATTTTCCATCCCCAGTTGGTAGTGTATCATGAAATCATAATTCTTGAGTATTTCAAGCCATCTCTTTTGCCTCATGTTTAGTTCATTCTTTGAGAAAATATACTTCAAACTCTTGTGATCGGTATAAATCTCAAATTTTTCACCATATAGACAATGTCCCCATATCTTCAAAGAAAAGATTACAGTAGATAACTCAAGATCATGATTAGGATTGTGTGGCTCGTGAACATTTATCATTCGGGATGCATAAGAAATAACCCTATCATTTTTCACAAGACACAACCAAGTCCTTTCATTGAAGCATCACTATAAATAACAAACCTGTCATTCCCTGATGGTAGAGTCAATAAACGAGCATTGAATAATCTTCTTTTCAGTTCATAGAAGAATTCTCCACAGTCTTTTGTGCAATATGATTTAACCCCTTTACAGGTGAGCTTCTTAATCGGGTTATCCAGTCAGGCAAAATTCTGTACAAAACGTAGATAATAACCTGCTAATCCAATAAAACGGTGTACCTCAGTTAAGTTTGTTGGCGTGGTCCATTCATGGATTGCCTTCGACTTTGTAGGATCAACTAGGATTCCATCCTTAGAGAAAATATGACCGAGAAAAAAAACTGACTGAAGCCGGAATTCGTACTTACTAATCTTCCGATATAATTGATTTCTTTTAAGAGTTTTCACAATAGTTCGAAAATGATCCTCATGGTCTTCATATCATTTTGAATATACCAGGATCTCATCAATGAATACCACAAAATATTTATCAAGATATTCCTTGAAAACTATATTCATTAAATCCATGAAAATGGAGGGTGCATTTTTCAGTCCAAAAGGCATCTCTGTAAACCCATAATTCCCATACCTGGTTCGAAATGCTGCCTTTAGAATATCATCCTCCCTCACAGGTAGTTGATGATATCCAGATTGAAGGACATTCTTAAAAAGTATTTCGCTTCATAAAGTTGGTCAAATAAATCATTAATTCGTGGAAGAGGATACTTATTCTTTATTGTAATAGCATTGATTTCCCTATAATCAATGCAAAGCCTCATGGATCCATCTTTCTTCATGACAGACAGAATAGGGGCTCTCCATGAAGAAACACTTGATCGAATAAATCTTTTTTCAGTCAAATTGTCTAGTTGTTTCTTTAGCTCTACTAATTATATAGTGGCCATTATATAGGGAGTCATTGATTTAGGTCTTGTATCAAGAATTAAATCAATAGTGAACTCAACTTCCTGCTCTGGAGGATGTCCAGGTAAATCCTCTGGAAATACATCAATGTACTCATTCACTATGTGTACATATTCAATTTGAATATTTCATTCCTCTCCCATAGATATTGGTTTATATTCCTCTCCAAGTATTTCATTCAATAGCGCTACTAAGGGTGGTTCTATATAAGAATCAGGTGGAAAATTTTCTTCCCTAAAGGCAAGGAATTCTACACCACTTTCAAAAAATGTAACTTCTTTTTTTCTTACAATAAATCCTTGCATCATAATTTGATAGACAATTCAAACCGAGAATTATATCAAATTCAGTCATGGGTATGATGACAAGGTTAGAAACTAATGCACGTTTTGGTTCTTGGAGGGGGAAAAGTCGACATACCTTTGTTGCAATAATACATCCCATTGGAGTTTCGACTGACAACTCATTTCTTAAATCAAATTGGACATATCCAATTTTCTTGGAAAAACTGAGAGGATATAAATGAATGTGATGATCCAGAATCAAATAAAGTATTGGATATGTTGGAAGAAACAATTAATGTACCTGCCACCACGTAACTAGGAACTCCAACCTTTGTAGTGGTAATCGCATAGGCTCTCCCTTTCTCTCATGGCCTTTTCTGAGGCATTATTCCTTGTATCTTAGGACACTCATTTGCATTTTGTCCCATCTCTCTGCAATTGTAGCATTGAACATCATTGAATTGTTTCTTCCCCTTGCATTTATCAGATCGATGACCATTTTCTCCACATTTATTGTAGAATCCCTTTACTTTCAAGCATTTCCTGAGATGATTCTTTCCACAGTTCTCGCATAATGGAAAACTGTTCTTTCCCTTGCTCTTCTTTGGTTCTTATCCTTTTCCTTTTTTATCAGATTTTTTCTTCTTATCTTGGTTTCCATTGAAAATATTTTATCTAGAAAATTCTTTCTCTGTTTTGGTGGCGCATGATACAATTTCATCATATGATGAAAATGAATGAGAATCTAGTGCCCTTCGAAGACTTGGCTAAAGACCATCAATGAAATAATCAATCTTGTCCACTGAGTCATGAACATAATCCACTGCATACCTGGATAGCCTTGTGACGGTAGCCTCATACTCTGCAACGTTGTCTTCTTCCCTTTGTTTCATGCCAAGGAATTTCCTCTTCATTTCAGTTCATCGTTCACGAGGGAAATATTTTTTGTAGAATATTTCTTTAAAATTCCTCCATTCTATATCCTATATCTCTTCTTCCTCCGTTGTATTTTAAATCAAGGAACACAATTTATCAGTGTTGCCCTTGTGACAATATACTGTCAATAATACCTTTTCATTTTCATTGCATCTTAACACCATGAATATCTTTTCAAGGCACTTGATCCATTGCTCAGCAGCTACTGGATTAGAAGTCCCACTGAAAGATGGGCGCCTCGGTCACATGAAATGATCCAACACAGGTGTTTAATGGTTATTCGTTATAACATGAGTATGTTGTCCCAATATGGTCATGATACGATCTACTCGGACGTTGATAGTGTTGACTTTCTCAGTATGGAGATCCCTACCTTGACCACAAGTATTGATTCCCCTTCTTCCATTAGATTCCATTTCTAAATAATGGGATACACTAGATTACTTTATGAATCTCAAGTAGATAAGAACACAACAAATATTGGAATTCTATGCATAAACATGGTTCCTCTAAGGAAAAATTTACATTAACTCCTTCATAATGGCATGTAATGAAATCATGAATTATCCTAAGCATATCCCCTGAGAGCGTCATAACCAAAAGTGCAGCAAGGACCATTTTTCCACACCAGTTCCCGTTCGAGTTAAGCTCAAAGTGGTGTTTTCGGGTTTTACACCTAGATACATCTATGCCGGAGCCGCCTCTACCTGATCGTATCCAAACAGGGATGTATTGATTAAACTATTGAAATAATATATTCCTTACCAAAACACTAAGACTTTCTTGTACGTTAATACTCAGATACAACCTTAGGGCTTTGTTACCTACAAAACATTTCCTATCCTAGTTTCCATGTTTTTTAGTAAACATCATTTGATACCAATTGTAACACCCAGACCCCTCTAGGCTAGATCCGATGTATTACATGTGATATTGGAATGGTTAGAAGGAATAAATATCCAAAAGGAACGATTAGTTTAGTAGTCTTGATGAAACTAGACACATAAATGTTACATAAATTACATTGAAAAGGTTATATGATACAATACATAACAAAACTAAAAAATGAAACCACATGAACACAATAAAAGACCTTCTATTCATCACATGTTGACGATAAACAATTAAAGGGGTGATCTCAAACGCTCAGTAAGGGTTACCAAAAGCAGAAGAATGAGTACAATAATAAGTGAATCATAATCAATCTGACATAATCAATATGGCATAGTGAATAAATTAATAACTAATGCAATTAATAAACTGATAATGAAAATGCATCCATAGATTTTGTCATAGTGAAAACCTCATGGATAATAATAATAACTGATAATGAATAAAGAGAATGCTTATTAATTGGATGTCATGTATCTGTAAAAGGAACTTATAATACCATAAAAACGGTTTAGTTCTATGTGTAGTAACCCGTCAGATTTTTGGAATCAAACTCGAAGGTTCTGTCGCCAAACTATTTTGTCTCATTAGACCTACTGATGCATAGAGGGGCTATAGTGGGCCCCACCCACCACTGTATGTCCAAATCATTCATTATACATTGATTCAATACAAGATCATCATTCCCTTTCAATATCTGTATAGAGTAGAGTATACAGATTCATCAATATTTCCATAATTAAAATAACTTTCCAAATTAACATCGTATGTAAAATGGTATACAGTTTCGACAACAAAAAAAATACATGACTTGAGAGTTTGGTTATTTAATATAAATATAAGTTCAAATGAAAAGTGATTAGGTATACCACATAAGGATTTTTAGGTCACAATACAACGATATTCACAACAAAAATGGTAGCTGAGACCAAGTCCCTTACCACAATGTAATCGGTCAAACCGTATGACCAGAACATAATAACCATCTAGTGAATCATTGAATGACATGTATATAAATAGAATAATGTTATTATATATCAAATGGAAGTACAAATATACCAAATATAAGGAATAATTGGTGAACAATGGAAATCTCACAGAAATTAAAGTGAGATGAGAAATCCCTTACCTTTTCCTCTAGTGTGTCTTTGATTGTTCTTAATGTCCTGAATAATCAAATTTGGATTCATTAATTAACAATTACACAACATAATAAACATTTAATTGATATTATATAACATTATTATGTTCATTAATAGCTTCTTTGATTGGTTTAAGTGATTAAATCTTATTGTTTTGGAAGAATTTTCTTACTTGGTTTTCATGGTTCGTTTACTTGTTTCCATGAATGAAAGTTCATTTGAAACATGGATAATCATCCAGAGTTTTTAATACATATTATTAAAGAAATTCTTGATATATAATTTATTTTATAATGATTTTGTGTTATATACCATTATGATGATTCATTAGTTATAAAATTAATGGTGTTCGTTTAGATCGTTTTAGTGGTTCTTTATTAATAACAAACTGATTTTGTTTTATAAATTAGATACATGAGTACAAAAGAATTCCAGAACCATGTGTGAGTCAAAACACATATAATATAACCTGGTTCAACCATATAAATGGTTTCATGACCCAACTTGAAATAATTAAGGTTAATTTAAATCACATCATCTATGATGTCAGTAATTCGACACGTCACAGACAATGTTTTTAATTCCTTGAACAATAAGAGGAAAGAAGAAGATTGATGATGAATTTCCCAAGAACATTATATAATACAGAATATACAAGATTTTGGAGATTTCATTCCTATTTGGTTAGAAGAGATGAATAAATAATAATTAAAAAACTCAAAATAAAAGAATAATTTTGAAATTGCTTACAAAAATTTGACAGACTAACAGCTACACAACATGGTTTTAGAAAATAATTTAAAGAAATGGGACAAGGGAAAACTATCCATAAATGAATAATATTATATAGTAGATCAGGAATATGATGAAAAACGAGAACATGGTATGGAAACTAAAAAGATATACCACATAAAAAAGTACGTGAAAGGAGAAAAAGAAATTGAGAATTTTCTTACCTTATAGAGTAACCCTTAGAACTTGATGGTTGGGACCTTGGGGGCTTGAGGAAACCATGGGAGGAATAATATGGAGGTAAGGATGCCAGAACATTGTTTACTGAGAATTGGGAATGAATTCAATAAAGGGAAGAGTTGGTATTTATAGGGAAACTTGGGGATTATTTTTATAATTTTCAAGGGGCACCTTATGTGTGGTTTTTTCAAAACCATGGGCTTTCCCATGGTATTTTACAATGGTATAAGCCAATATGGACACCCCACATCTTATTTAACTATAAAAAAGTCTACCAGATTTATGACATCATTATTATTTCATTAATGCTGTCATTAACACACTGAAACTAAAATCGGTATTTTTTACTTTTCACTAAAAATCATCATTTCATAAATATTCCCAAAATTCACCCTAACCATTTATCGATGTATAGATTTCAAAAGTGAAATCAATTTTTTCAAAAATAATTTTTTTACATATTATTAATTTAATTTTTCAATAAGGTCATAGTTAATTTGAAAAATAACAATCTTAAAGTGCAACTAGTTTTATTTCTCATTGAAAAGTTAATTAAGATCTCATTATCTTATTGCCTTAAGAAAATAAAATAAAATAATTATTTATAGATATTTTATTTTTAATGACATATAATCTATTATATACAACACCATTTAACCTTAACAAAATTTCTTCAAAAGGATAGTTTTCACTAGATTAATAACCACCAATTATCAGTAATCCAAGATTGGATTCTATAAAAAATTTATTATTTTCTATATTTAATGACTTATTTATAATATACCAACCTAATAAATCATTCTTTTTTATTAAAACATCATTTAAATTTCCTATAGATAAAAATTCCTCACTTTTCTTACTCTTCTTTGAAATATATACCATCTAAATAATCATTTTTCAGATATTCATAGACATATATTCACCATGGTTCTAAATCCTAGATTTTTATTATGAGGATACATAATTCATTCCCCAATTCATCATCATTTATTGATTACATTATGCTTGGAAAATATCAAATTGATAACCAAATAAAATTATAACCTAAGGATACATCAATATCATCCTTTAGAGTTGTTTATAATTAAAATACCATCCATTGGAAAGTTTAATTTATCTCTTGATATATTACACTATATACATATTAAATAAATATCTTACCAATTATGGAAATTATATGAATCCATGAATTAATATTTTACTATGATATTGAGATCCACAATTATAAGGGGATATATTCTCATCGAATTATATCATTTCTAATTCCATCATAGATATAATATATCTACTTTTATATCCATATTCATAGTGGTAAATTAGTTATATTGTGATTAGGGTGATTCCAAATTATTAAATTTTTTTCTATATAATGATATAAACATCATATTTTTTCCATTGATATTTTTTACAGATATTATAATTTTTTTCAAGAATTATTAGTTCCCATAAACAAACTCAAAAAAAATATTGTTTTCTATTCCTCCATATTTTACATATGTATTCACAACCAATTGATAAAAATAACATTTATGTTTCAAAAAATTGGTGGGATAACAAATTTATTAAAAAAAATTAATGGGTTATAAAAATATCTTATTTTTTAAAAATTGATGTTTTTATTCTAGTTTTCACAACATTAAAGTGTCCCCCATCAAAGAATGATCACTTGACTTTATCACCATAAATTACCATTACTATAAACCATTAATATTACATGTGGTAATATTGTTCATTATTCAATATATATTATACATAGGAAATAGAGTGGGGAAATATTTATCAACCCAATGAATCCTTTTTTGTAGTATAGTGTTTCTACACCACTTCATTGTAGATGTAACATTAACATATTATCACAATTAAATTTTATGTAGCATGTTCTTCGTCTAGATTTATCCACTAATCAATGTTGAAACAGTATTCTAGACATTAATTACATTGGTAGATTTACAATTCTTGAATTTAATAGAATATATCGACTAGTCTAGACATATAAAATTTTAATATTTCATTACATGAATAATATTCATAGTACTGGTAGACTCTAAAACTGATGAATCAAATTTAGAACATTAACCTAATAGTCCTTTTTCTATTTTTGATAATTTTTCTAGGAATAACAATCATTAACATGATGACAACATGTCAATCATTATTGTAAACAAAAAAATAAAGAAAATTTGTTTAAACCTTATTGGGAAGACTCTAAATATATTCACTAGGAGTTTCAATAAACATATCAATATAGATATCTTTTTCTTGAAATGATTACATTTTTTTGGATTACACCCAAGTAGGTATATCCCAAAAATAGTAAAAAATTTACTAAGTACCTAAACACACATGTATCCATGCCCCAAATGATGAAAACATAAAATTGTAAGTAAACAATGCATAAAAGACAGGAAATACCAAACAAATATGAAATTGAATTTAAAAAAATATATAAATAGGTAAAGAATACAAGCCCATAAACGAAGATATTCTCTAGAAATATGTTCTTGAAACTCATCCATAGAAAACCCTACCCGATCTAAAATGATGTCAACGGTACATGGACAATCGTCTAAAAATACATTGGCTCCAACAATGTCTTTTACAGTATCATTGGGAACCACATCATCCTGGACATCCTAGAACTCCATTTAAATTATTCTCATCTTCATAAGGCAAGAGACATGTTGGAGAAGCTTGTGTAGGGGTTTTTATAACAATACACAATATGTATCTAAAAAACCAAAAAATAATATCAAAAATAAGATAAAAAACAACAAAGGGAATATAACATGAATGAGATACCACAAGTTCTACCTAAAATGATTGTATAGTTATCTCACATAGTATTATGTTGATAATACATATAATAAAGTAATTAGATATATTATATAAGACACACAGTCTCGAAAGGACACAGAGTCTTTATAAAATGGATAGTCTCTATGTGACAAAATTTCTTGATATGACACAGTATCTATAAGAGACATTGTCTTTTACTGAGGTAGTCTTAGGGTTACACAAAGAAACTAGATTCTGCTCATATCAGGATAATTATTGGAGAACCCACTCCACAAGATAACAGATCATATACCTACTTTTTAAAAACCCACTTTTAAAATCATAAGAAGTCCATCTTCTCAAAAGGGTATAAATTCCACCGATTTATCATAAAACATAGACATTTTTCAAATGTAATGTCTATTTGAAAACAAAAGGTTGCAGACCTGAGTCTGAACCATCCCTTCGGCCAACCTGACCTGGTCCGGCTGACCTGAACCGGTCTGATAGACCCAAACCATTATATCTCTGTTATCTGGGAATTCTGGGATTTCTAGGCCTTTTGGGTTGTCTGGCTCAGCCGACAGGACATCCTGGACTAGCATACTGGTGTGATACCATGTCCATCGCCCTCATCCCATGTATCCTTCATTTCTAGTGTGATATATCTACACCCCAAAACATCCTACCCTCCATAGTGACGTCTGTGTCCTATGACTGACTATTTTGGGTTTCCATATTAATGAATTATATGTGTTCCCATGTGTCTTAGCCATCACATCTACAATGCTCCATCATAGCTCACACCTCTAGTGCACCTTTGACCCATTATGCAAGACACCACTGCTCATATGAATATTCAAAATCTATAATGACAATAGATCTGGGTTTCTCATGTCTCTATATATGTATATGTGGAAAATATTGATGTTTTTTCTACAATATGGTGTTACGATTGAATTTGAAGACTCTTGGAAATTCTAGTGATTTCCATGAGGGGTCTAACGTTGAAAAACACCCTGAATGGGGAGAGAAAAGATCAAGAACACCCAAATAATTAACCATGGGATTGTTTGTGTTTTCCTTGATTTATTTTCATTTGATGAAGATAAAATATATGAATTATTAATATCTCTCAAAGAACCTCACAATTTATATCCATCACATGAAGATCGTACAATGGATTTATATATTATTGGATTGACCAGTATTAACCAAGAATGCAAATAATAGGGAAAATAAAAATGAAATAAATGTTCTACCTCGAGTTAGAACTATCATTAATGAAGAATGATGCTTATTCATTGTCATTCATCGATATTTTATCCACAAAATCATATTTTGTGTAGATCCTTCATCATTCACCAAAACATTTCTCTAGAGGTCTTTCATCCGATAATAGAGGAATCCCTGGGATATGGTAAAAACATTGAATTTACAGTCAAATGATTATTGAAAAAATTAATGTATTGGTGTGTTGAATAATATATTTTTATTCCTTCTATGTTATGTAAAATATTTTTCACAGTTTTCCCCATGCCATCTAATGAAAAGTTTATCCTAGTGTAAAAAATCTATTCTATGCTCAACTGTGGCCTCATATTTATGATCCAGGAAACCATTTCGCAGGAAATCTAAATTTTAAAGAAAAACTTGTGCACATGCAATTGAAAAGATTAATTTTTTTTTCAAATAATTGTTTTTAGGGCACTACGGATTGGATTCTCACACTTTCTCCATGCCTTGCCTGAAAATAAATCCATTTAAAACATAATAACAATACATATGAAAATATGAGATGTCACATCTGAAATCATAAATTATTATATTATTAGGGACATAAATCCATGTCAATGAATGTAATTGTCCATAATTGACAATGGTAGGAATGTTAAAAATATAATCTGTAAAATTCATGTGGATATGGAAACTGGATAAGATCATGATTCTCATGGATTTGGAGTTAATAAATGGATATTAGATTAAGCATAACACATTAATGATAAATAAAATAGTAGACATAATAATTAACCACATAGATGAGAAAATGGGGGAGGAATAATCAATGATATTACTTCAATGTATCACGAACATAATAGAAATTTGGTAGACTAGGACATCATGTACAAAATTACTAAATAAATATATAGAGGACAATTAATTAAATAGTGGATATGATGGTCCCAAAAAATTTACTAGAAAGACATTAATTATTCCATGGAAAGGATATTAAGAATTGTGAAATTATATTCATTAATATAGGGAATAATTGTTGAAATAGTTACCAATAACCTTCATGAAAAGTGAATCATAGAAGAACCATAGTGATCACTACTACCGATGGTGTCTCAGATAATGATGTTATTAAAGAAAAAAAAATTGATACCATGGATGTAAATTTATCATGTTTTATTTGGGTTTTTGTATTCTATAAAATAATTCTTGATTTAAAATAATATTGATTCACCACCATAATTAGGGATATAGAATTATAAGTAAAAACAGATTGTGTTATGGTGATTTCATCCATTGTGTAAAAATCTTCTATAATCATTATTTAATGATGGGTAATTACTATATGTCAACTTGTTTTACCCTAGATGAAATTTAATAAGATATTGGAAATTAATTGGATCATTGTATATATATATATATGAATATCATATCAATTAATTGGATAATAAAATATTCACTCATATAAAAAATGTAACCATTAAGAAATATCAATGATTGGATGATTAAAAACTACCTTTGGAAGCATCATATTAATTATGGGTCTCGATACTAAACAACACAAGATATATGAAATACGTTTTATAAGGGACTCATCATTTGAGACATTCATTATTTATGGGATTATATGTATTTCTTTCAAAATGATATATACTATCATCTTCAAGAATGTGAGGTTGAAATTTCAATTGAATGTATAAAAGTTTCTATTGAAATATTTAAGATTTTTTACATAATGGATACTATTGAATTATATTAATTGAAGAAGAAACATAAAATTATTATTAATCTATGTTTTATATTCCCAGATTCATCTCCAAGAAGTGAACTTGTATCTTCTTTGATAATGATGGATGTAAAAATTAATTATCAAATTATTATTATGAACATTAAAAAATCACAGAAAAACATGATTATTCTACCTCATATTCATGATATATTCAACTATATTTGAGGGGGGAAAATCAAATAATGGTGTAAATTGGATATTAATACTATAAAATATTAGTAAAATTATATTACAACCAATGGCAGATTTTAGAAAAAATATATAGGACATATGATTACACTATGGAATCTTAGAGTGTTATAAAGTCCCAAACAATCCATATTTATTTGTTGAATTGAGCCCATAGAGAGTAACATAAAAAATAATTGTCTTTATTATTATTAGAATGTGTCAAATATTTTATTATCAAGATATAGAATGAATAAAATTTGTGGATTTCTTCACATACCCTATAATGTGAGAGACTATTTTTTGTGTTTACCAATTGTGAATATGGAAAAAAATCATATATATCTAGGGTTATGTAACCAAAATAATGTCTATGTATATGATACATCAATGATAAATATAATTGTATCCTTCCCTAACCTAATCTTTTTTACAGAGATAAGTATTTTTCATTAAATTTTTATAGAATATGGATACATTATGAGAAATATCTAATGATTTTCAAATCCTTTAACAATGGTTATAAGGAAAGAAATGATGTTTTCATGATAAATTTATTCAAATAATGTTATCTAGAACAAAAAAAAGGTAATATATACTACAATATTAACATTATCCTATAGTATATTTTTGTTTTTCATAAATAATAATGAATCGATGAAGGACATAGTATGTGTTGTTGGGAATAATTATGAGGTCATAATTTATCGAAAATTTTAACAAAATTCCTTTTTTAAAATTTACTCAATGAATGTTCTTGAGAAGATAATAACAATTTTTAAGTCTATAAGTATGTGATATTTTTTATACATATAATAAAAATATATTACTATTTATTGCAATATATGTAACTCCTAAATATTTTAATGAATGTTTTCTCTTATGATAATTTTATTGATTTGATCTATTATGATTCTCCCCATAACGAGTTTAATAAGACTACTAGATAATAATGAAATATTATTATTTGAACATGACCATTATATGAAATCAGTTGAATTATAATTTTTGGGTAGAACTAAAATTATTATTAAATAAATAAGAACGTAATATTAAAAATAAAATTATTAATTTTTATGAAATAAACAATTTCTTATTAAACTCATTTCATTCTTCAAAAAATGATATATTCCTTTAATTTTTTTATTTTTATTATAAAATAAATATAATTAATTTTTTAGCAATGTTATATTATTAATTTTTTTTAAATTATAATAAATTTTGAAATCAAAATATAAAAATTATCCTATGTTGAAAATTAAAATATTTCTGAAAATGATAGTTTTTCAAAGAATAGTGGAAAATAATGATTTTTGTTGAAAAATATATTTTAAATTTAATTATTATGTTAGGATTACAATGGAATTATTTCATTTTGAACTAATATAATCAAATTTTTTTAAAATTTATTTTATATATTAATTTCATAAAAACCCAATTTGTATATTAAAATTTCATTTTACTAAAAAACTATTTTTCATTGCATTTTTATAATTTTAGTATAAATTTTTTTCTTAAAATTGGAGTTTTATTTTTTGAAAATTTATTCTATATTATTTAGTATACATTAAACACAATTTTATTAGTTTATTTTCAATTTAATGTACTAAAATGATATAATGGTATAAAATGATTGACCGCAGTATTAGAAAAATAATGTGGAATGCTAATGATAAAAGTTATAAACATAAAGTACCTAACAAAATTGGTGTCTATTAATTTTTCTAGAACTAAAAATGGGATTTATATCAATAATTATCAACAATTTGTTTTAAATTTATACTACCAAAAATTGGTTTGATTTAAATACAAAATATTTATTATTTAATCACATAATACCTCAAGATCATGTATAAATAACATTCATTTCCTCCATACCACTCTTCACAATATTGATTGAACCTACTATTATAAATTTCTTTCTAAATTCCATTACACAGATTCTAGTGGTGCTATAATTCCCAAAATACCAACCCTTGAGCCCTTTAGAGAAAATTTAATGGAGTCCATTTGAAGTGGGTGTAATAGCTGTAACTGACAAATTTAATTTTCAATTTTTCATTACATGTACTTAGTCTATGTTATAATTCATTAAATAATATCCTAATTACCCTTAATATTCATAAATACATTTATAATTATGGAAAAACAATTATACATCCTTTTTCCCATCGAACATGAAGTGAAAGAATCAGTTGTGCATAGGTATAGACAACCATCTCCAATATGTGTTGTATTTAGTAATACATTTATAATTCACATGGATGGTAATTACAATTAATTTTAGTAATATATATGATATATATGATAGGATTTTAATTTTTAATGATAAAATTATTATGTACCTTTTTTCACCCCATTAGTTTAGTAATGAAAACAATGATCATGCATATGTACAGCCTAACATCCCCATCCCCATTTATGTAGTAATTAATTATTATATATATAATTTTTTGGAATGGATATATATATATTTTTAATGAATATATTTTTCATTTTTAACTTTAAAAAAATTCTATATTATGTGACCATGATAATTTTAACAGGACCAGGACCACCGAATAAAAATCCTTGCAAGACTAAATCGTTATAACTGAGAATGGTGATATTAATTACATGGTATTAATAAATGAGTTATAAGATGTTATATTTAAATCATACCTGAAATTTTAGATATATTGTCATGGAATTCATGTATATATTGTCATTATTTATTATAAACGATGTTTTAATGTTAATTAAGAGATGAAACATATGATGTAATAGTTTTATTCCCAATATCAATATTATTTGGGATTTGTTTTTTTATATCTATATTTAGGAATATTCCTCTCCAATGCCAATGAATTATGAAAATTAAAAATAATTGATATTACTATTATCAAAAAAAATTTTTATCTTTTTATACATAATGATTTTGTTAATTGAATATTTTCATATTTTCTAAATGAGGTTGTTCGGGACTTTTACAACCAAAATATTTAGGATAGTTTTTTAATATAAAATGAATGGATTTAACAAAATCATTATGCCCTAATTCAGTGAATATTTCAATTAATGTTTATATGATTATTTTAAAGGATCTTTATTTTTCATTATAAGTGATTTTTTTAAAAAATTTATGTTGTATTAAAATTTAATACATATTTTCCTTTTGAATACGGAAATGTGATCTTTCAATATCAATTTCAATATATGATTATATTATTTTGTGTGACATATGATTTACTGGGGATAGGTCCCACAAATACAATTTTCATGGATTTTTTATATTATTTATGTTTATTATTAAATGATGTTAAATTTATGAAACCAATTTCATTTCTACTGGTTATTTTACGATGTATTGTTTTTGAAACCCATTTATTTTCATGGGTTATAGAGTGTTTAATGATTTATTTTTCACTCATATGTATGGTATTAATTATGTGATTTTTTTGAACCATTATACACCTATATGGCATTGGGTAATGATTTATATCTCATGTGATAAAAAATACATGAATGGGATGTACAACTAATTTAGTTAGGGAAAATTCCAAAAAAGATAGAATTGGGAGAGAACTTGGAATACTATGATTGTTTGGTAATTGAACCCATTCCACCATAATAGTCTTGTAATAGAGACATAAATTAAATGTAAATGATTTTATATTATTATCTATATTAAACAATTAAATGTATTCAGTTAACATATCATCGTTAATGTTCTTTTATGACTAATCTATTATGAAAAACCATGATTTTTACCATTACTCTAAATTATGAATTTTGATATGCATGGTATATTTTTAAAATTTAATTTTCATATTCATTTTCCCTTCTAACCATGATATGATTATTATATATTTTTTCACCATATATAAGAACATGAACACACACATTTCAAATATTTAATTTTCCATGGATATGATGAAATGTAAAATAATAATACGTAAACATTTTTATATGTATGATAGAATTAATAGAAGATATTATAGATATTTTTTAAAAATAATTTTTTTTATTCCATATTTCCAAAGGAATTAGTTCTATATAGTTATAGTATATAAATTTTTTTCTATAATTAATATTCATATAAAAGTATATAATAATTATTTATGAAATGAATGGGTCATTATAGATGGTATCGATGTATGTTTTAGTAATCCATTGTAAATTAAGATGAGAAGACATTAGTTTATACACTAAGGATATGTCTAATTATGTGTTACGATCCAAGATTTTTTGTTACAATCATTAATTAACTAGTTTATAACAAATGCTTCATAGATTAATAATTTATATGTAATTTATATTTATTTTATTATTTTACCACAATAATTAGTGTTTCTCACAATATGTTTTTGATTTTAGTAAATGGATGGAACCCAAGAGAACAGTGATTATACAAAATTATGAAGGAAATGAAATGAATGTCTAGTAGAGAAACCTAGTGTTTTGGGATATGAAATGAATAATAATATTTCCATTATCACACAACATTTTCATGCTATGAATCCTAATGTAATTCCAAATTATTAAATTAGGGATTTTTTTGAAAATTAATGAGGGAACATCTAGCATATTTTAGTGTGTCTTTTAATACATTTGTTTCTAATAAATGGGTTATTACCTCTATAAAGATATATTAATCTCTCAAAATTTCATAGAATTTGATCATTTATTCTATCTTATTATCTTTTTTAAGGGGATGAATAGCAGTTGTGCACTCATAATAAAAATGATAAAAAGGAAGAGATAAAATTTCAAGTGTGGGATATGTTTATGGAATTGTTTTTAATAATTACATTACTCAAATTATTTAAATGAAAATTAAGAAGGAGTTCTTCAAGTCAACATAATAGTTTGATGAACCTCTTGGAACCAATAAATCACAATTTATAAGACATGAGAGGTATTATTTATGAATTATATTAAAAACTAAATGTATGGATGATCAATTCACTAATGGCCAAAAATAAACTCTCAATATGGAAATATCCATATGTGATATTAGTTGATTTAAAAAAATCATTCGATGTGAACTAAAAGCTGAGATATAAATTAGAGTTACATATTGATGTTATTATTATTTTTAGGAAAATGAAAATTCAAATTCAAAGAAATTTAAAAAACACAGTGGTGAAAAGAATATGACTACTCTATTTTTTCTCAATGTATAGAAAGAATAATGGGGGAAATATTCTCAAGGGGAATACTAAATTTTTCGTATGTGTAAAAGAATATCATTAGGAAGACAAGTTCCAAATTGATGTGAAGAAGATTTAAAATTATGGTAATAATCAAACTTTTGCATAAAATTCACTAACCACCCTCTAATATTAAATTCAATGAGTATAAAAAAAATAACCAATCAGTGAATAAATATAAATAGTTTTGATTATTGACATCTAAAACATATTAATATATACAGAAATGGGAAATTTCATACCATCACTACTACCTTAGAGGGTTATGAGAATGATATGGTGAAAGGTAGACCAATCATCCAAATTAGAAAAAATAATGTATTAATTGATTTTGGATCCACCCACTATTTTATTAATATATAATTTTCTAATGGTATCACTATAAAACCACAAAAATTAAATGTTGAGTTAACTCTGAAAACATCTAATTGAATAGTGGTTTCCACACATGTTTATATTTATTCTCTGATAGATGTTTTTGGGAATGTTCTTCCATCAAATATTGTGATTATACCATTTTTAAAATTCTATGTGATTCATTAAATGTACTTACTTATTCTCTATAAAGATCATATTAATATTTGGGTTTGAGATGTAATATATAATATCCATAATAAACCCATAATCATGTATCAATGATGTAATTAATTTGTTCATCCAATAGATGTTTATTCTATTTTATGGGTGGTAGTTCCTTTAAATGAATATTGTGTATCTCATATGGTTGGTGATAATATAAATTAACGATATACCTATTTTATTGGGGTTTTTTGGTTTCTTTTAGAAATTATTACAAGGTCTTTCATTCAATCATGATGTTTAGATTTTAGAAGAACTCATATTGGTTTATATTAATATTTTCAAGAATCATTAAAAATGGACCAAAATTAATTTATGTATTTTAAGGTGAAATATCAGTAGGACCATGATAAGGGATTCTAAATCAATAGAGAGTAACCGTGTTGTACACATTTTTTATTTGTTACGAATAATGAAGAACCATTACAAACCTCAACTTATTATGAATAAAATAACAATATAACATTCAAGAAAATGTATATCATCTCTAATAATGATAACTTATTTTTTCAACTATGAAATGATAAATACATTCCCCAATTTACAATCGTTATAGATATAATCAATTTTTAGTTCATAATGAGGATATACCCAATATAGAATTCTGAATATGTTATGAACTACAAGAATACTTAGTGATGCATTTTCTTCATAATAATGGACACCTAATCCACATGGATTTAATGAAAAATATCATTAAAGAGTATGGAAATATGTAAATATAATATGAGGATTATAATGAATACCCTATAGAAGGGTAGTCATTATTAAAAAAAATTTATCTGTGAATTTTATGTTTTTAAAGATTTATTTTTGAATCACATTATCCCAATTGATGGAATGTAAGAAGATACGTCAAACACAAAAGATATAACTAAATTTCATAGAATAAAAAAGTGATTGAAATCCATAGTTTTCTTTATTTGCATGGATATTTTAAATGTTTTTTGAAAAATTTAAAATGATTTTATAATCCACTCACCATGTTGGTATGGATGGATGTTATGGTCATAATGATTGATTAATATGAAGGTATATTCATCGAGATAAAAATAAATTTTTCTAGTGCACATGTTATCATAATACCCTCTAAGGTGGAATTTTTTGTTATCTATAGTAATACATCAATTTAGGGGAAGGTATGTTTTCTCGAAAAAATGATATGACCATCGATTATATTCAAGGAAATTGAATGGACATAATTAAAATAACTCAACTATTGATTTGGAAAAATATTTTAAAATTGTTCCATTATTGAATTGGAGAAATTATCTACACAGTGAAAAATGAATAATATATACCAATAAAAATGATTATATTATTTCTTCGATTTAATTTTTTTTAAATAGTCTAAATAATATGTTTGGATATGATTATACATCATTACTACTCTAAAATACCACCCAATGAAAGTGAAAATGGTGTAATATTCTTTGATTTTAAATTATCATTCCATAATTTCTATGATGAGGATCACTGAAGATCCAATATTTAATTATATACAATGGAGGGACATGTAAATATTAAAGGATGTTGATAACTATTATCTGGCTCAAATGATTGTTCATCTCTATATAGAAGTGATGATTAAAGAGGTGAAATTGGATGATGTAGATAAGTATATGATGAATGAATGTCCATGAATTCATCCTTGATTGTTATGAAATAATATGTATTAAGTACCATGTCCATTTTCCATACATACCATATTTGAAGAAGGATTTATTGTAAGAGGCTAATAGTTATCATTCCATACTTATCCTAGATGTACAATGATGAATTGAGACCTAAAAAATATTTATGGTCGAATGAAATGAACATATATACTTATGAGTATGTTTGTTGGATATTCGTTTTAAAGCATGGTAATGCTATGGTACAAATTTCTATGTGGGTTTTCATACAATTAACCATATCTAAATGGAAATGGGAAATCATTCCCATTATTTTGTCATCATACTCTCTCAAACGTTTAATGCCTATAATTCTGTATGGTTCAGTGTTGACAACCTTACGAATTTATAACACTATATTATAATCTGTGTGATTTATATCATTTCCATTTTTCATGAATATATATTAATGATGTTGTATTACTTCAAGTATATCCCATTTATATTGTATTTGATTACGATCATTAGTTACCTTGATGGTTTGGTGAGTTATTTTACATGACTTGGATATAGTGGTTGGTTTCATAATTACATACCATAATCAAACATATGATCAACCTAATAAGATTATTGATGTTCTAGAAGATTTTTTTGATATTTCACAATATATTTCAAGGGTTTCATAGATCAACACATTTTATGGGAAAATATCCCCACATTAATAATATTGAATCAATAATTAAGTTGCATCCTCATAAATACATATATGTTAGGAAGGGAGGACCACCTATAAGAAAGAATTCAGTTTGGGAATAAAATCTATAAGGAATATATCTAGATAAGGATAATGTAGGGAAATATATATCTATTCAATTACATATAGAATATGCTCAGAGCCATAAAAATTTTTTTTATAATTTTCATAATTATATGGAGTTCGATGTGGATTACAATGTATTGATATAATTATCTCCTTAGACGATATTGTTGATATTTGGAATGAAGGAAATGCTAAGACCTATGCATATAATTCCATTTGAATTTGTTGATAATACCGAGATGCTATAAAACCAAATAAATCATCGACCAAGTCTCTCTCATGTTCATGGTGTGTTCCATATATCTTATCTAAGGAAGAAAATATTGAATCATTCACATTTTATAAACTCATTGGTTTTAATGTTAGAGAATTCTATTTATTATAACGACCAATTGATATAGATTCTAGAATATAGAGAAAAGTTACTCGGTAATAATATGTCAATCCATGTTAATGTTTTGGGGTGAAACCCCTAATTTGAGGAAGCTATGTGGGAACCCAACTATGTAGTGAGGAAGGGGTATCATCCTCAGTTTGTTTTTGAGTGATAAGATTTTAGAAAAAAAAACAATTTTAACATATGTAAAACATAATTTCTAATGATTTCTATGAAATATTGAACTTAAAATAATTGTTATTTTCTGATATCATTCATTTGCACAGGACAACGATTATAAATGAACTGGGAGGTACTGTTAAAATATTTTAATTTTAACATGACTATAATAATATAACTATTGAATTGGTGTAAATGAATTGTAATAAACATTTTATGAAATATATGTTAATATAATATTAAATACTATTTTATTTTTCAATTAAAATGAAATAGTTAATATTTAGTGAAGTATTATTATTCTTCAAAATACTGTTTTTATCACAAAATGATTTTTATTTCACATCACAAGAATGAAAATATATATTTTTTATTTTTGCAGTATATTATTTTTAAAAAATTAACTTCATTTTCTAAATCATCTTATAAATCTTATTATATAGTGAAACTATGATAAATTTCTTAAAATGTTTTAATTTTAAATTAAAAGAGAAAAATATGGATTTTAATGAAAAGTATATTTAATTTTAATCAATTATAATTTTGTAAAAATGTATTTAATTAATTTTATTATAATAATACAAATTTTTATTATAATTTAATTTTATACGTGAATTTTATATAAATTTATTTTAAAATGTAATATTTTTGAAAAAAACATCATTTTGCTTCCAAATTTAATAATAAACCTAATTTTAAAATTATCTGTTTTGAAATTTCTAAAATGGATTTTGTATTTTTAATGATAATTTCTAAATTTCATAATAAGATCATTTTCATTTTTTGGAATAAAAGATATTATGTGCTAAAAAATGCATTACCATAGTAGAAGTAAAAAAATTATTTATTGCTAAATAAAAAGGCATAACATACATAAAATAGAAAATAGTAAATTTGTGGTTATTGTTTTTTAATACCTAAAAATCCAATAAAAATAATTATCTCATAATTTTTTTAAATTAATTCCACCAAAAAGTGGTTGATTTTAAAGATAATCATTATTTAATAATATAAAACCACCCCTCCTCATTTATGAATCCCTAAGAATCCATCATAACCCTTATACATGATATAAATTGACCATAATTTATGAAATTATTTTTTCCACTTTATAATACACATTCAATAGAATTTTCCCCCACAAATTTCCATCCATAGATCTCTTTTGAGAAGATACAATGGATTTGTTTAAAAGAAGCGGTGTTCGCTCTAACCGATCACTCCCATTTTTAATTCATATTTATCCCCTTAAAATATATGATATCTTTCATAATAAAAGATCTTATGTATCGTAAATATTTATATATGTAATTATAATTAGGAAACCCCCATTATCAACACACTTTCATGTCAAACAAGAAGTGAATGTATCGTTCATAGGTACATACAACTTATCGTCGAGACCATTTATTTTTTAAAAACAATTATTATAAATAGTATAATGGTTTCATATTTCCAATATTTATTTTATGATATTATTAATATTATTTAATGATAATATAATTTCTAACTTCTTTGTAACACATATTTTGATAAATGTAAATAAACCTCATTCGTATATATGGACTACCAACACTATTATGTTAGGTGATTAGTATTTAATTTATATTTAAAATGGATTTTAATAATGACTAAATTTTAAAATATATATGATATATATGAAATGATAACATATATTTTATGTTTGTATTATTATTTACCATTTTTCAATCCACCAGTCAAAAAATACAATATCATTCATGCATTTGTAGGGATAACCATCTCTATAAATAGTGGAATTATTTTCTCTATCTATAAATTTTATTGAATGATTTTATATATTTATATAATTAATATATATGATGGTTTTAAAATGTGTAAAATTCTATAAATAATGTGAGATTTCTCATGGTATAAGGATGAAGAATCCTAAACCAAATCATGGTAGAAAACGAAGTTGTTATCACCTACAAAAATGATTTTAATAAACAATTGTTAATAAATGGTTTATAAGATGTTATAATTAAATAATACACGTTATAATTGAAATTCTGTTATGGAATAAATTTATAATAAATACAACATTATTATATGGCATGTTTTAAAATAAATTAATAAAGGAATGAAATGAATAAAGGGTTTTTTCATAATCCCATTATTATTCATGATTATATTTGTTTATGAATCCATTAGTGAATATTTATATTAAATGAATGTATCTGTTAAAAATGTTTAGAGAAATATTTTCACTATTTTAATTCAATTATATAAAAGTAGTGACCCATGTATTATTGTTTTTTATGTAATATTTATGTCAGTTTCTAAATAATGTTCTTTGTAAATTTTCATAAAAAAATACAAAAGGACGTTTTTTTATGTAAGAATGATATTTTAATGATGGAAATAATTATTCAATATTTACGATAGAAGAATAAATTTTTTTAAATAAAATTTAATCATTTTTATGAACAGAACATTTTTTTAAAAAGGAGATGTTTTTATAAAATAGATATGTTATTTTCTTCCAGAATTGTTCAATGTGATCTTTAAAATTCATTGACATCTAAAAAGAAATTTGTTTTTAGTTATTAAGATTTCATATATATATATATATTCAAAGAATGAAATTGTTATTTTTTCTATATGTAAATTTATCTTTATGATGAAATGATGAAATAATTATTTAACTCATATGTTAAGAATGGGTTATGTTATAATTGATTGTTTATCAATACATTTCATTTAATGGGATCATGTGTCCTAAATGATTTACATGGGACACATATTTAAGGTTTTTTTATATTATTGGTTGTACCTATAAATTCCTCTAATTCATTGGGTAATTAATTATATCTCATGATATATAATATAAATGAAAGATAAGAGACACCATTATAGCAAGGGTCATGTTCTCTATGTATCCTGGGGAGTGAACCATAACTACTATGATAGTTTGGTAAGTTAACCCATTCCAATTTGATAATCTTGTAATATATCAATTTCTATGATGGAAATGATTTTATATGCTTATGGTTATTCCAAAATTCAAATTTTTTATATTATTATATCATGGTTCAGGTTCTTTTATGATTCATGTCATTGAGACATTCTTGGTTTATTCCATATCTACAGATTATGATTTTTATATTGAAAGAATATGTATGAAATTTAATGTTCATATTCTAATAACCTTAACCTCATGTTGTCTTTGATACCACCATTTTTATCCTTAAGGGGAATCTGATGTCACTGTTTTATTATTATTATTATTTTCATTTGTATAAGATTTTTTAGATTATGTATGATATGTATAAATTAGTATTAGTTATGATGCAATATTCATGAATTTATGTTGATATTTAATAAACATTATGTTTATGATTCCATGTATCCAGAGACATAAGTCATATATAGTTCTATCATGGGTGTGTTATGTTTTGTAGTAAATATTTCTATAAAAATATACAATGTTGATGTATGAAAATAATAGGTTGTTATAATATCCAATGATATATATTCATAAAAAATGAGATGAAATTTTATAAAGGGGACTGTTAAAGTTAATAAAACTCTATTGTTTCACAATACCGTACAATTTAAGGATAGTTAACAGGATATAAGACACTCTTTGTTGAATGGATCAGGATATCATACCTTCTATTTTTATTCAAACGGACTTACTATTCACTTATATTCAAAGGATTGATTTTGAAATAACAATTGAATCGATTACAATCATATATCCCATAATGATTATTTAATGGTATATATATATAAAAATCATGGTTTTTATGAATGATGATATATAACTTTCAAATAATCTATAGTGTTATATAGAATTTCATGTTATCATTTCCAATGTTATGAAATAATGGGATGAAATATGTGTCCCTTGTGAAATCGAATTTAAAAGGATGTTTTAGGTTTTTGACATAGGTTATACTTCTCCTTCGATATAAGAATAAGAAATATTTATAGATAAATTATTAAACATCATTTTCAGAAAAAATGATATTGTGAATTATATATTATTAATAGTATAGGTTAGTATGAGAACAGATAAATACCGAAAATCAATAATGTATGGGGAATATATAAACATGGATTATACATGTATAGAAAAGTGAAGAAATCCCCATTCAATTTTTCAACAATATATCTATATTTTCTAATGTTAAAATTATATTTTTTATTGTAGAATATCTACTTATATATAAAACTAAAAATTGATTCTCAATAGGATTTATCAATTTATCAATTTGTGAAAATTTATATAAAATAAATGGTAAGGATATAGAGGATACCATATTATATTTTATCAAATTAATATCAATGTTTCACATAAAATTGCTGGAGAAGGCCTAAAAATGGATATAAACTGTAGATATAAAATTATTATAGAATTCATACTATTAGTGAATCTAAAAAAAGAATTTTGTAATATGAGTATATGGGTTATTCTAGATTAATACAATTCAGGGGATGTTGGGATTATAATCATCCCCAATTTGAGTTTTCATGTAATTTCAATTTCTACAAAATCACTTAATGGGAAACATAAGAGGATATTTAGAGAAATTTTTAGAACATAAAAATATTTTCATGAGTCAATTATAGAATATTGTAAGGATATAATATTTTCCATTCAATAATGGAGAATGATCACATTTATTAGTAACACATGAAAATTGAAAATAATTAGAAAGAAAAAAATCTAATGATCATATAGTTTATATAGAATTTAAAATTGGTGAAAATATATTATAGAACCATAAAAATTTAGTTTATATGTTTTATATGCATAAAATATCAAGTAACATACAACACATAACATTCGGAGAACCATGTTATATAAAAAAATATTTTTATAATGTGACTTTTATAACCAAAATATTAAATTTAGACTTATGAATATAAATAATATTATTATTTTGAACATTATTCATATGTTTTTTATATAATTCATATATATTTATTAATAAAAATATATATGTTCTCAATTTCTAGAGATGTAATATTTTCTATCAATGATATTCTTTTTCAAAATTTTGTTTTAAAGAATTTTTTAACATGAACTACATTTGATTTATACGAATTATATAAAATTAAATTTTAGGATATAAATATAATTTTTATATTTAAGATTTAAATTTTATTTATATATTTTTTCTAAATTTTCTGAATTTTAACATTTTGAATAGTGAGTATACCTATATTTATAATTAAAAAAATTAGTTTAATTAAATGAAATTGCATTAATGTCCCATTTTAAAGAATTTTATAAAAAAATAAAAAAAAATATTTAAATAATAATCTATCAAATTAATTTCATTTAATTAATTCTGTATCTGATTAGGTATAACTTTATTTTTTAATATAAAAACAAAATATTAAAAAAATTGTTTTAAATCTGAAATTAATTCATATAATTATATTTTACATATATAAGTGTTTAGTAGTTATAATTATTAAATATGTTGATTATATATTCCATATAATGTTTTAGAATTATTTTCATGGTTTTACTTGGAATTGAATAAAACAAAATCATATTTTCTACTTACAAATAAAATTGTCAAAAATGGGATTCCTAATGTTCTGAGCACATATTTCAACGTATATTATAACCAGTTATTGAAATGGAATCTGATAAAATGTATTCATTAGTTTCAATAAAGTTAATAAATATAATTTTTCAAATAAAATTAATTGTAGTTCATAATAAAAAGTGAAAAGTGTGTAATTTTGTTACCAGGTATATGGTTAAAACAAATTATTTCGGGGTAAAATTTTGTGATGATGATAATAATGGGATTTACACATGTCTAATAATTATTTATTTAATAAATTTAAAATTTTATAATCATACATTTTATTACATATCTATTTATACCTACATTCACATAAATGTGACTGTCTATTAATGAAATCATGTATGTAATTTTAGATCATTCCCTCCCATCACATATAAAAGGTTACCCATTTCAATCCATATTTCAAAAAAAATTAGATGTATATGTCATCAAATTGAAGCTAAAAATTAACTCTTATTCAATCATTTAATCCTTGTCCCCATGGTATAATCTAATACAAATATTTCATGGCATAAGATGTATGCTAATAAAGGTTTTCGAATTAATAATTATAATTCATAACCAAAATCAGTAGATTTATATTATTATAACATATTCAACATATATATTATGTAAAAAACATTATTAATACATAATAATAAATATGAAAATATCTTTCTCGTTTTTAAAAACATTTCCCCACCACATATATGTTAAATTAGAAGTGAATGTATCTCTCATGCGTACATGTGGAGTACCCTCTTCAGGAAATGATATTATTTTTTCCATCACCATCATTATTTTATGTTTATTATGATATATTAAAATATAATATATTATATTTTTTACATTATTATGTTTTAATTTTTATTATCTCTTAACATATATATTATTATCCAATAATTTGGATAATTTTAAGGTAACTCGCGTATATTTATAGACTCTCTACTCCATCTAGAAATGTGATGAATATTTTATTTACTCATAAAAATGATTTTAATAAAGAAAAATTTAATGAATATATATTTTTTTATAAAATAATAATGATTCTATTAATGTTACAAAATATATAACATTTTTCATTTTAGATATTGAAACTTAGAAACATAACTAATTCAAATATATAGATTATAGTCTTCATGTTGCGATACAATTAATTTTTCACCATTGATTTATATGAATGAAAATAAAATTTCATATAATTATTAAATTTATTAAATAGTTTTCAAAAAATAGTTTTTTAAATATTTTACATTTTTACATAGATTTTGAACACATTTTTATGGGTTTCTAGTTCAATATAGGTATTCATGAGGTTAGAACTAGGTAGAGGCAAGGCTTGTTGGGTGCCACCATCTCCTCAGTGAGGTTCTTCTATAGAGTAAATAATTCTCATAAAACAAAATATTGATATCGGAGACCAATAGATATTATGCGGGGATCTTAAAAGGACCATCATCTACCCATCTTTTAATAACGAACTTGTAGAATTAAATAGTTCTCCAATGAATTCATTTTAATATGAGTAATGACATTGAGTTTATAGGATACATATAATAAATTATACACTTAAATTTTTCATAATTTTCTTAGTTATATATTATATCACATTGACCTGTGACCCCTCTATAATTATTTTTCGGCCTCATCCTTTTGATTCCTAGGTGATAAATTGATCATTTGTCCTAAATCATGCAATTTTCTTCATGATCTGAAAGTATTATATTGTTCATTCATAAGTATAAAAATATTTTTTTGTATATTTAATGAAATAATATAAGTTCTTTGGAATGTTATAATACGTTACCAGTTTATCGATGATAGAATTTTCACCAAGATTCCTCGAATTGATTTTCAGGATCAATATGACCCAAATTGTTATTGGTATTGGATATTCTTGTGTCTGTATGATGGTAATCATCCTTTATTGAATGATATAAAATTAAACCTGATCATAGGATACTAAAATATAATGATTTAGAAATTATACTATGATAATGTTGATCATTTTAATTTGGATGATGACCCTTTCCATCATTCATCATTTCACCCATGGAATGATAACCATGAATTTAGTGCATGTTTTATAATGGGTCATAGTTTGATTCTTAGTGTTTTTGTGATGCCCCAAGAGAACTATGAAATTTTTACAGCATGATTTGATTTTTAGTCATGTGAGATATGATTTTCTATTTCATTTATCTATATTGATAATATTATGAATCATTCTTGATTCCAAATGAATTTATTTTTTCATTGTTATCTTTTACTATAAGTTTTGTTATTTTTTTCATATAAAGTTCTGAGTATAGGTTTATCTTATTTGTATACACCTTTAGGGTATTTATTAACCATAGGTTACAATGTAATTATGTTATCCAAACTAGTAGGATGTGTACCATATATCCCATCAAGTGGGTGTGTCAGGTGGATAGCCAATGATTCTTCTTACAGGAAGATGAAGCAGGTTGAGTTAATCCATACAGACCCAACATATGTGTTATTCTTGTTTTATATAATGTTTCCCATTTTTAATCAATTTATTACCATGGAATAAAATATTATATCTTATTATATTGTGTCATGGGTTTATAGCATTTAGCTACATTGTCTTATACTCACACATTGCTTTATAATATCATTGTTCCTAATTATTTCATGGTTATAGATCATATATAGGGAAAGGGACATATGGGGGAGATTTGAGGGGGTTTAGAAGGAGGATGTTGGTGTTGTAGTATTTTCCTTAGTCTATATATTTTATTATTTTCCTATTTATCTACTTGACTTGTATGATTGATTTTTTATTAGTGTTTCTTTATATGATGAAAATGAAATATTATTACGACATTTGTTAAATATTAATTTTATATTTCTGCATGAGAATCATTCATTTCTTATTTTATATATATTTATAATATGATAGGTTATAATAACTAATGAAATAATCCCCAAAACATTTTCCTTTAGTTCATGCTTCATTTTTGTAAACTCTTTCTTATGGGAATGTGTACATTAGGTCATATAGAACCCTTGCTCTGACCTATTTGTTCAATAAAGGGAGTAATTATTTTGTATTAAAGATCCAGGTTCACAAAATGTTTTCATCACTTTAACTTAGTTTGGGACTTGGTTTATAAGGTATTCCATTATTGGGACTCATGTTTAGGAAATATATCTTTTTTTTCAAAAATATAATGTAGACATATGAGTAACAAAATTGCTCTAATTGGTGTCCATTAAGTATGATTAAACATTTTTTAAATTTCAAATTTGGCAATGAATGTGATGGTTTTTAACTAAATTATGGGATTCAGTGTCTATTCATGAATCATGGTATGGACCTAGTATAACTAGTTTTATATCACTTCTTTGTGATAAATTTAACATAAATAATAAAATTCCAAATTAAATTATGATTTGTGGTTTTGGAAAATTGTTCCATTAATTTATTATTTTTTGATAATGGGTTTCGTTAATGAGTGTATATATTTAATTTGGACTAATATTAATATATGTTAGGCCCTATTTTTGTTTTGGTAATTCCATAAGTGGTTATGAATAATTATTATTGTTATCCTCTTATGATGAAATGTTCAAAAATGCATTCTACAAGCGTTTGATCTAAATAAATTCTTCTTATTCATGATGTTATCTTTCCATGTTGTTTGGCCTATTATTTATTTAAATGTAACCCCCCATGTCTCACCGTCACCTTTTTAGACTGATGAAACTGAGCATTCAATTGTGGTTTGTCCAGTTGGTCAAGATATATGATTTTTCTAGTTGGAACTCTTTTGGATAGTTATTTTTTATATAATAGGAAACTATAGGGGAATACCAATAATATTTTATAATTATTTTTTCCTCTATGTGTGGAACCCTGATCCTTCTAGGGAACAAGAATAATTCATGTTGTTCAGGTCCAAATATGGTTCATTTGGATAAAAATTGATTATATATGGAAAATAGAGTATTGAAATTAATGGGTAAATAATTAATACTTCTTGATTTAGTTGGGTGATATCTGGATATAATGATTTATGTTCATAAAATTGAAGGGTGTGAATTGTATTCTTTTAGGTACCACTTATTTTATGATTTCATTATGGTTTCACACAAATTATGGCATTCTTTAGTATTCATGGTTCCCTAGTTGGGAACACATATATTTTTTGGCTAGTTCAGATTCTCGAGTGAGCTAATTTTATTTCATACTATTATGATGGGAAAATGCATATATTTATAGAATAGTATATATTTTACATTTTTTGGATATGATTTGGTAGATCAGTTACATCGAAAAGAGAAGGTATGATATAGTGATTTATTTGGAACAATATATATAGAAGAGTATGTAGGATGATATATCTTCATGTATCCTTCATTATTGTAGTTGTGTGATTGAGGATTCCTCTATTATGCTTCCATCCACATATTATATGTACATGAACATGAAATTATAGGTTGAAATTTTGGATGTTGGTCACCATGTCATATTAAAATGAGGTTCCAAGAATCCATTTAGGGGAGGTGATTCTACCATGTTCAAGAACTATGAGAGGAAGGGAAACATTGTGAAAGACTATACAATTTCTAACATTTCGTTTTATTTTTGTGGAGAAAAAGAATATAATGAAGATATATAACCAGGATTATCATTATGTGTTGGAACATGACAAAAGTAGTGGTTGAATAACAAACAAGGATTTCTGAATACAGAAACTCGAGAGCCTATAGAGTGTAATGGATTTTAATTAAATTCTTATCTGTGTTTGTCATGATTTATATAATCATGTAGAGAGACATTCCACATTCTTATTATGCTATATATTTCTTATAAAATATCTTTTTTATTTTATATTTGTACATCACATTATTTATATATGGATAAGTTTTTATTGAGTTAGATTATGTACTTAAATAATCATACGAGTTACTGAATTTCGATACACCATTTTGAAATAAAGTGGATCATTTTCACATATATATATATATTATATTATATTATATTATGTTTCAATTTAACCTCAAAAATTTGTATAAATTCAATATTTTAGATATTACATTATATAACATGATCTATAACATGTAATAGTTGACCAACTACTGTGAACCCATATATTTTTATCATAGAAATGTAAATTTTACATCACATAAATTGGAAAGTTTCATATTGACTAGTATGTGGGATGTTAATAAAGAATGAGCGAGCTGAGATCCTCATAATATATACATACTTTTAGTGTAGATAGGTAATATAATCCTTATAGTTTAATAGGTATAAAATCCATCTTCTTTTCCAGTAATTGTTTACAGGTACTAAAATACCATTCTATAGTATTTTTAGGGTACCTTTACCTAGGAGAGTGGAGTATGATAACCTAATTTTTTTTGTTAAATTAATAATATTGATATCACTTTACCATATATATCCAACATTGTTGAAATTAATCAATGACCAACAAGAAGATATTGAGGTTTGTGGAAACCTAAAAATATGAACATCACATTATCGTTCTCCAATGTTTATTTCTAATAAGTAAAATGGTAATCACTTTATATAAATAGAGTACCAGATGTACAATCAAATCACTATTAAATGATATACACCTTTCCAACAATTAATGACTTGTTTAATGAATTAAGTAGATAAAAATGGTATTCAATGATAGATACGTGTTCTAGATACTGTCATATTTGGATTCAAGAAGAATATATATATAATATAGTTTTTTAGAATAGTTTCTAGTTGTATGAGTATTTCATTAATCCACTGGTACAAAAAATACTTCATCAATGTACATTTCTCTCTTGAAAAAATAATTTCACCCAATCATGGCTCATTCATGATTTCATTCATCAAAAATATCATTTTATAGTATAAAACATCATAATCACAAAAACAAATCATAGTTATCATATTAGGTATGATGTGAGTGCATTAAATTTAAACTATTTTATAAATGGGAAAAGAACATATATAGTGGGTGTGATTTCTATATAATATTTTATCTAAATATGGAATATCAGTTCATTTGAAAAAGGATGATATAATAATATATTGGGAATAATAAAGAAATATTTTTTAATTTAATTTATTATTAGGTTGGTCGAGTATTATATGAGGTTTAGTCTAGACTATTCTCTCCTAGAAGAACAGATTGTGAAATTTACTATAGAGGGGTAATGTTAGGATGGAAATAATATTGTGAAGTAGTCTTCTAAGAGATTATTTAGATATTTATAAAGGAAATAATCATGATTACTCTTAATTTGGGAACTCTTTATGATGTGGAATTGGATAAGTCTTGTTTTTTATATAAGTGTTTATCATATAGAGTGACAATATAGTTCTTATGGGTCTTATCACCTATGTTATAGAGATTAGAACTATCCAAAAAATGAATTATATTTGGAGGTAGTAGTTGATGTGTTGAAATGGGGATGATATAACATATTTTTTCATAGATATTATATTTATATAGACCCCAAGATTATATAGTACATCTTCTCTTATAGAGATCTGAAACATATTCTAAATAAAAGTGTAGAGTAAATGAATATTTACATATTTTTTTAAAGTATATCATAATAAAGATAATATAGTTGAAAATGTGTTCAGTAAAAAAGCATGAAATTTGGTAGTGAACATTTTATATTGTATATAATATCATGGTTTTTCATGAAAACTATTAAGTTGTCATAACTAAAGGTCTTGGGGTTGTATCATTTACACCCTTAATGATTAAATTGGAATTATTGGAATCAGTTAATCCATTTAAGATTCATGAAATAATGTGTGTTATGACTTATAAGTGGTTGGAATAAAATTTATTCATTTCATGATGTGAAAGTATAAAATATAGTGAGAATATTTTTGTGGAATTTCAATGTATCATTCTTAAAATTGATGGAACAATTTGAGATAATAAAATTATTTATGGATAGTAATTAAAAATGTATTGACTAATTTGTAAAAAGATGTAAAATGATTTTTTTGGTGGCCCAACATGATGAGTGAAATTGTTGGCATTTTTGTTAAACAATATATTTTAAGACAATCCAGGTAAAGAATCATATGTAATGTGGGTTTATACAGTGACTTATATTTTATCTATTTATGTTTGATTGTGTGAAAAATTATTTTGTGATAAGGTTCTATAGAACCATGTAGTGGTGACATTCCATTTTGATAGTAGTGGATTGATTGAAAAAGGTGTCTCACATCATACTGACAAGAAATGTCTAGGACAATGACCTATGAAATCATATTATTTTATATATATTACAGAAACATTGAATTCCTAAAAAATATTTCTAAGAGAGTTTAAATGTTCACCTGACAACTTTGTAAAGGTATAAAATGTTTGATGATAATTGAATAAATGTTGAGTAAAACTTTTGATCCTCAAATTAATGGGGAGTTGGAAAGAGAGATCACGAATATTAAGGATACAATTCAATAATTTATTCTATTTTTGATGATTTTTATATTATCAATGGATCTAATAGTGTTTAATAATAATTAAATATTGTTGTGTTGGATTCATAGGGATCTTGTTGGGATTTGTATGGATGGACATGTCATTCCCAATTATAGAGCCTTGAGGCGGGTGACTTTTTAATGTTCCATCATATATGTTATTAGATACCTTAAATATGGTTAATTTTATAAATATGTGTATGGTTATCATATAGATATGGTAGAGTACTTATGTTAATTATTCAAGACAACCCTTTAATTAGAAAATTATTTCTTATATGTGACCCTTCTATTTGGGAATACATGATTAAGGAATAATAGAATATGAGAAATTTGGTACACTAGGATGTTTGAGATCATCATTACCATTATGATGATTTCATATGAGTTTATGATAATCTATGGTATAATAATATACAAAATGTGTTTTGTGTGTCTCTAAATTGAATGAAAATAATGATTTTAATCTTTTTATTGACTTCAAATATGTTGGGCTAAATTAGATAATTATTTTTTGGTGTTACATATTCAAAGAATGATCTAAATAATTATGGTGTTGAGTGGTAAAATAGTTCTTCATTTTTGGTTTTATGTGTATAAAATTTATATTAATATTGATTCTTGGTAGTAATAAATAGACATTGAGGTGTACCATCTCAAGTTGTTTGAGCATACATATGAGGGATCTTATTAATGGAAATAAGTTATATGAGTAAAACAATTATAACAACTCTATTTTAAGTACTTATATTTTAAATATCCTGTTATATTTTTTTCATTTTTATTAGTATTATGATATGGGATGGAGGTGATCAAGGGGTTCAAAAAAGGTTGTGGTTGGGTTGGTGATATTTCTATTGCTTTTAATGCTAAAAATATTACTATATAACCGTTGAAATTCCAAGATAGAGGTGAATCTATATAAAAACACCAAACCATTAGTTGGGGAAACTATCTACCCAATGTGGATCTTGGTAAATCCATATATTCCACAAGTATTCCCACCAACATGAGTAGGTTATCAGCTCTCCGATGGCATCATTCAGACCCTAATAACTACATTGAATTTTGTGTTTTTTAATCCCTAAAAGCATAATTTTTCTCACTGACATATTTTTATATTGATCATAGCTTCCTAAAATCTATTTTAGGTTCTTTTGGTTTCATCTAATATCATCCAACTAATCGTTTGAGTATTCAAAAAATGAATCAATCACATATTATTAGCCTAGTTAGTTCTATGATTTAGTTAAATTCAAATTCATTATCATTGTTCTAGGATAAATATATTTTTTGGTATTAATTGAATCTATGTATTTTTTTGTGATATCATAATAAATTAATTTATATAATATATAATTGAAATCATTATTTATGGTTTCATATTCTATAAATTAGAATGAAATGGACCATGTTCAATAGAAACTTGTATTTCATATGATTCACCATTAGCAATTTTTAGGGTGTGATTGATTCTCAACATTGATCTAGGGAATATACATCAGGTAGATTTAGTAGTATAAAATAATGTTTTGGACTCAAAAAATGAACCTTTCAATAAATACTCATAACATTTATGGTAGAAATCCATTTTCGTTTTTTCATGCTGTATACATGTTCGTGGAATAGATTTATCAATGCATGTTTATCCTTAAGTGACTAATGTATGATAATTTATCAGATGATGTATGTGTATAAATTAACTGATATTTGTGCTTTAACTACTTTCATATAGACTATGATGGCTATTATATCAGATGACATGACATGATTTTGATATCTTATTGAAATCTTGTATTATATGTGGTGTTATTTTTTACATATAGTTTATTTTGATGTTTATTACTAACCAGTATGTGGTAGACATTGTTCAGCCTGTAAATAAGATATCCCAACCAGAAGGATGTGAGAATTTTTTCTGTTATCATGTTGAGGGTTGTTTCTCTGGATGATGGTCGATTATATATTTTACATGGAGACAATATAGGTAGATCTGATTTCAAAGGACCCATCATATATGTTGTTCTTTAATGATAAACTTATCATTAAATATGGATTGTTTAAAATTATGAAATGAGAAAATATATCATAATGTCAATTTTAAGCTGTATATGTGGTTTTCTACTAAGTATTATAATAAAAAAAAGAGATCCGGATTCCCTACATGATTTTATGGTTATAGATCCAGTGAAGGGTAAGGGACCTATGATTAATGGTTAGGATGTTATATTGGCAGTACTTGTGTGAGGATGCAATGACACCAGGATGGATAGTTTTTATTATTTATGTTTAGTTACCTGAATCATATATTATATTCATATATTAGTTTTGTTTTATATCTTTGACATTTTATAGTAATTAATTAATGTATTTAATTATGGTTATTTTAGTAACATGGTAATTATTTATTTAAATTCTTTTTAATTTTTTTGTGAAATCTGTTATTTTAATGCGCTAATAACACTGTATCAAGGGAATAGACTCGATGTGAATTTTTTAGGTTCTCATATCTAGTTTACAATCTCTTTTTTATGGGGAGTCACACAAGAGATATTTTCCAACACTATAACTAACAGGGTGGTAAACAGTTTGTGTCCTACACTTTTAAAATGATTTTAATTCAATATATTATGGAAGCATGATTATTTTCTGTGGACCATAACATCCAAACCGAGTAACGAATAATAAAAAATATATTTTTCACCCAAATACATTTATTACAATAATTTTATATTTAAAAACAAGTATTACAATGTTGTATGTGGATCATATATGAAATTATATGTTTTTAGATGGTTAAATAATATAATTACAATAAATATAAATTTATAATATAATTTTTTAGTGGATATAATATTTATGTCATACATAATAAGAGGTTTATTCTACCTAATATATTTCTATGGTGTTATGATTGATGCTATCCACCTATATATTTATATTATATTTATATACAACCCATCTATCTTTTCAGATAATGTAAATTGGGTAATTAATTATTATTAATATTAAAATTCATATATTTCATCAACATTGTTTGGATATCTGAAATGATGGAAGACATTAATTTATCTCTATACGAATATGGGCACATATATGGTTATCTAAATCTAAAATAAAATATATGGATTGTTAGCTGAATGGAAACATATGATGAATCTCTTGATGGGTATCCTTGAAATAATATTTCTATTATTATGGTTTTGAATAAATTTATTCAATTCTATTATGATTTGATATTATTCCAATTTTATTCTCTCATTTATCATTTTCATTGTTTCGTTGATGATTAAAATACTTTAGACATCCTTGATTAATTCTAAAACTCTTGATTATGATACATGAATTGGTGGGTATGATAATAAAAATTTAATATCATGATCAGATAATATTACTCTCATGATATGAGTTAAAATTATCAATTAGGGATTTAACCCTTTTGAACCCCCAAAGATAATCTTATCCCAATATTTATTAGGTTTCCATTCAATAGGATTTCAAGAAGGTTAAAATTATTATATTCCCTAAAAGTGTAGTAGTTTTGAAATATAAAACAAGATATGATCATGTTTTTTTTATGAACCACTATTTTTTGTATCCAAGTTTCAAAATAAACTAATAATATTTCGTAATTGGTAAAATAATGAAGCTATATAAAAATATTACTATATTAATATGTAAAAATAATGTATGTATGGTTTGGTTCACAAATTTTTAGTATCAGATAAATGATTAAAAATTTATAGAAAATAGGATGTGGAAATATTATTTATAATTCTAAGGAGTAGTCCCAATATATTATAACATCATAAGTCATCATAATAAAAAATGTCTAATTTTACCATAATATAGTTCCCTATGCTGAATATAGCATGCTGATATTGTTTTTCTAAACAATGCACTGATGGGTAAGAAATATAAATTTACAAGATTGGATTTTAATTTGAGCATCATAAATACCTAATTTGTGGGCCTATAACATCAATTCCATATAATTACTCATACAACATAATATTCAATTATAGAACACATTTTTATATCTAAAAATATAAAGGATTTAAAATGATAAATACCCTTTATACCCATAGTTAATCCTTCTGTTTCATAAATAGATGAGAAAAATCAATAATTTAGAAATCATATATATTTTTTCAGGATTATATGAGTTATCACAATGATTATTATTTCTCATGTTATGATTTTTTCTAATAATATGGATTTGGGAGGAACCATGTCAAAAAGTGGACACTATTATAGTTATATGAATTAGAAATAAATCAAAATAACATATAGAGTGAAAGAAATACCTCTGTAATGCATCTCTTGATATCTCAATTTATGAATAGAAATCTATAGTTATGAATTTTTTATAACAAGCCACAAAAAATAGAACATCAGTTTTATAAAAGTAAATAAAAATATTAGAAGAAGATCTTAATAAAATGACTCAAATTAAAATGAAATATTTTTATTTGATGCATATGGAACAAAATAGTAAATTATCAATGAATATTTCAAAATTTAGTAAATTTTATAGATAAGAATAAATAATTTAGATATTATAATTTATTTTTTAATGTATTAAATGATTAATGTGTGGAAATTGCTAAAATTGATGTTTTATGACCATATTTTAAATTATTTTTTATAAAACAAAATAGTTTTTATCATCATTTTTTATCTCTCTTGACAATGTAAATAGTGTTTTATATTAATGTGGTTGAATTTTTATTTCATGATTTAGTTTAGAGAAAAATTATGTTAAATATGAATTTTTAGTATAATTTTGATATTAAAATTTTTAATTTTTTAGACTACCTGTATTTATGGCCTTTGGTATATGTATAGGAAAAATATGTTTTAAATTAATATAGGGATATTTTTTAGCACAATGTAAGGATACCGCATTTTTATAAAGGATATTTTGAGATAATTAATCTATCCCAATTAGGGTGTAAATGTATCTCCAAAATTTATATTGTATCCACAATTTTTTCATAATAACTATATAGTTGATGGAAAATGACTTCACAATGGTATGCTAGGCTATGTAATGATTTTCTCAATTCTATCTACAAATTTGTTAAAGTATCATCCATTTTATGATGGAAAATACTAATTGTATTTAAGGGTCACCAATCCAATATTGTTCCTTTAAAAATGATGTGTATATTCATATCTAGTAACCCGTTTCTTTAGCATTGTCGGATACCACCAACACATCCACATTCTAAAACATCCCTTATGCATTGACTGTTAGCAATTAATTTTTAACCCACTAATAATAAAAAATATATACATTTATTTTAATTATGATATCCCCACAACTATGTGGTACTAATACCATATTTGATTGATCATCTTCCCCTACTATTGTTCCCCTATTTTGTCTCTTCTATTATTGATAATATCTTCGTCAGGCAAGGGTTGAGAAAATACCATTTTTGAATAATGGTTAATACCACTAGAATCATAAATTTTGTGGATAGAGGGTATAACTCAAATATTATATAAAAAATTTCATGAGTCACATGTTACACATGTGATATATTATTTAAAAATTGAAAATAGAAAATGGTACTCCCTTATCATGGAATAGGAAGATTCAATTTACAAGGGAAGTAAGGATTTCATGAATTCAATGATTTTTTTAATTATCTATATATAAAACATATTATATGATAAAAATATACAATTATTATTTTATACCTATTAAAAATAGTGATTATTCACATTATATATATATATTACTAAATGATTATTCTTATTAGATTTTGAAACATTCACTTCACAAATCTAGAGATGTGAATATGAGAAATTACATTATTCATTCAAACTCATATAGGAAAACATTAGATGAATTTCCCCCATATAAAAATTATATTAACAACAAATTCTTATATGGGTTTTATTTTGATTTTAATATTAATGGAATTTTCACTTGGATAATGCATGAAAATAAAATTGAACCTTATTTCTCATGGAAAATAAATTTTACATAAAAGAATAATGATTTAATTTTGAATCATGGTATAGCTGATGAATTATGATATGAAAATCTTGGATGTCCATGAATCATTAAAAATATGTTTTATAAATATTGAAAAATTTGATGGAGATATTCATGTGGATATAAATATAGTATATTTAACAACATTAATTGGTTGAATGATTCAATTTTTTGTAGTGATTGAATTTATATTCAAATATTATTGTACTTTCTACTGATGTTAATGATTTAAATGGACATGCTACTATAGAGTGTATCAACAAATTAACTATATAATTAGTTTACTACTATTTAGTGATCCAGTATATATTTTTTATTATTATTTTGTAACACTAATGCATATATTAAGTCAATGTGTATCATCATTGTAATTATTTCAAAATCGCTATATCTACATACCCATTGTGAACACTTATAAGTATTATTAGGTGTATCTAATATGAGTAATATCCTCAATGAATAATCTTATTTAAAACCAATTTTAATGGTTTATAATGTTTTTTTAATTTCTTATGATGATGTTTGATGGGTGTAACCCTTATTTTATTCATCTAATGTTTTTCTTAAGATTCTATAACATTTATTCCTCTATTAAGGATGTTGATTTTTTATGTTATTTGAAATGTTTTAGTTCCCTATAAATTCATATATGGGGTAGCATAATTTTATCTCATATATAATGTTGAATTATAATTAAATTTAATTAAAAAAGGATGGTCAAGGTTCTATATGGATAGATTTCTTGCGATAATTACAATTTTCCATTAACAGCATTTTTACAATTTTCAACGTATCTACTTTTTTTCTTAGTTTTTAATTTCATTCAATTTCCCCCCAAATTGTTAATTACATAAATCAAACTACATAGTGACATAATGTGATTAAGTTCTCTAGTAGTGGTTTTTAATTGACCGTGATGATACTCAAGTGATATAACTTGATCCATTCATACTGATTCACTGGGTAAAATACAGTATTAATATATCAATAGTAAGATAGGTGAAACAAAACATGTTACTGATTTGGTAGTATCAATGAAAATCTAACACAAATGTTTCCTGACTAGGTACTCCAGAGTAAAATTATTTACATATGATCTTAAAATAGAATGAAAATTTTAACATAAATATAGCAACAATACTTATGAATTAATTTTTTGAAATTCATAAAGAGTGATAAAGTAACACATTAATTATTGGGTTAGTTTATGAAATAACGTAAATAAACCCAATTGATACATTATGATAACATTATTTTTCCCAATTTTACATTCAATAAAATCAAGCAGCTATACCTTTTTTCAAAATGAATTTTTATTTTATACTAATATGATTTTAGAAAAAAAATTACATGGTCATATAGGTTAACATATACACTATAATTTTAATGAATTTAATGTTTTATTTTCAATATTCAATCATTGTGGAGAATATAATGATTGTGTAGGGTGGTTGAAATTATCATTTTCACGTGAAGATGATGCTATTGAGGGTTTTTTATTTTATCACAATGACATTTTAGAAATTATATAAACTTCCTAGATACATCATCTAAATAGGAATTTATTGTTATTTTCTTAATGGGTGATAGGATTATGATTAAAAATAATACAAAAAATTATGGATATTTAGAGAAATAGGCACTAGTAAAATAGGTGTTGAAAATAATAGAAATCATGGTTAATCACCTTTTCTTAAGGAAAAAAATAATGATATAAAAATTATTAGTGAGACATATGGATATGAAGGAAATTATTGAAAAACTAAACCCATATTAGGATTTTGGATTGTGTTATTTATATATTCTACATAATTACTAGTGAGCTAAGGGGAAGGGAAAAAATTACAGTCAACCATTCAACTAATGAAATAAAAATAAAATCAACATCTGAATGTTAAAAATTCATAAAAAATAGATATGAAATCGAAAAACTATTAGGGGTGTTTTTATAAAAAATTATACCAATATGAACACCCATATTATTATAATTTTTTTGTAATTATTATAAAACTCAACAAATTCATAATGATTATCCCTCAAATAGTGCACCATCATATTAGATAGAATAGATAATATCCATGTTTATAAGGGTATAATAGAATTTGAATAAATAATAATAATATTTTTTTTATTAATAAAATTTTGAAATAAAATAAGGAAATAATACTCCAAAATATTAATGAATCATATGTATAGTGTATTCATTTTACAATAAGTAATTTAAATTAATTTTATTCACCTAACTCTTATAAAGTTCAAATTGAACATGCAGTATGAATGGATTGGAATTTTTCATAAAGAATAAAAGAATAATCTATTTTATATGTAAATTTAATGTATATATTATATGTTTTGGAGTTATTTATGAATAAATGTCCTAAAAATCCCTTTGACTATGATAAATTAAATAATGGAAATTTCCCAACAATTGGCATTTAGGAGTACTCAGTGAAAGATGATTGAAGAATATAATTTTCAAAGAGAGATTATAGTAACATTTTGAATGATTTTAATAAATATATCTCTTTTTTATTACATCAAATACGTTATAATTTATGAACAAATCATAAAAAATCATACAAAATGGGAGATACTTCATTGCAATGAGAGAATAATCATTCGAAGGAGTTTCTTAAGCCATATCACAACAACAATGATAAAGAATCCAATATCCAAGGGTTTTGTTTCTAAATTAGTTAATTTTCATCATGTTTATACTAAATATTATGAAATTTATTTCATTTAAAAAATTAAAGGGATTACTAATTATTTTAGAGATTGAAAATTGTATAATTAAATCACACAAGAGTGGTCGTTCAGTTAGATAATAGATAAACCATTTTTAGATGGATTTCATGGAAGATATTCTAGATGGAGTTTAAATATATATATAATTGTCAATCTTCTAGGTTCTTAATTAGGAGGATGAAAAGGATAATATTATTCACCAAAATATTTATGGTTGGCTATGACTTTGAATGGACATGAAACAATCAATGTACATGAAGAAACTATTTCGACAGATATTAGAGATATAATGGTACAAATTAACATTAATGAAATACTAAATAATAACTCGTGAAATAATTCACATTTAACATATAAAAAGAATATGAATTGGGTTTTTTGATTATTTAAGAATTATCCATGAATTCATAACCTCTAAATATTATCATTATCTTAAAATAACCCTGGAACATGTGAGTAGGAAATGATCCAAAAAATTCGATTTGAATGTGGAAGAAGATATAATATGTGGTTTCATTTCTAATTAATTATATGATGATGGAATTTAAATTATTCAATTTTCAAATAATATGTATCACTTGGTAGTTTGTATCCTAAATTCAATATCAAATCATCAAAAATTCTAAAATCCTCAATAAAAACATCTCCAATGTGATATTAATTATGTATAACTCATGGGAGGAGAAATATTTGAAGTTATAATTTTTATTAATTTGTTCATTACTGAATATCCAATATTCATTAACCATTTCAAAATAATCATATGAGCCATGTGGGGTAGATTAGGACACATCCGAGGAATTATCCACAATGTGTACCCCTAAAGAATCTCATTATATAAGGATTTATCAAATGATATTATACCCAAGATAATGATAAATCCATTATTTATAGTGTTTCCAAAAAAGAGAAAGATAATTTTTTAGAATATGACATAATTTATCCAATTTTATAGGCATAATGGTATAGGAAAATACATGTTTCTCTAATAAATACTAGATTAACCATTATAAAAATTGGGAATAATAAATTGGTTCCTATTATAGTTAAAAGTAGTTAGAGTTTCTTTATTAATTATATGAATCTATATCAATTTACGAGAAAAGAACACTTTTTTCTTTTATTCATTGACTATATTATAGAGTGGTTAGTATGAAGAATATAATATTTTTTCTTGTATGGATTTTTATGTATAGATTTATCTATATAGTTAAGAATAAAAAACCTTAAAATGTATTTAAATACCATTTTCGAATAAAAGGATTCAGTTTTTAATTCTTAATATCAGAGGTAAATATTATATGTGTGTTGTAGTTTTACATTTATGTCTTTTTATCGATTTATTTTAGTCTGTTTCAATAAAATTATGTTTTCTTATTAATTATGTAGATCATTTTTTACGAAATATTAAATATCCCATGATATAATGTATTGAGAAGAATATTATTTTGTATTTAAAAAAGTTTATCTTCTTTGTTGAGAAATGGATTATCCTAAAAGAAATAGTTTAATAAAAAGTAACTAAGGTAGGAAAATTTGAATATTTGTGTCATTGATAAAATATATTTCTTATTTATTACCTAAAAGAACAATTAGTACAACCTAACTAATCAAGGAACCCTATTTCATATTGAGATTAGGTACACAATATGTCAATATAATACATGGGTAAAACAACATTTTTAAAATGTTTAATAAAATTATTTTACAACTCTATATGTCATTTAAAAATATGATATATATCATGAGAAGGTACATAAGAAGGGGTAATCAATAAATCTTAGTAAGGGAATGAAAAAATATAATATGTTTAATATAAAACATGTTGGTCAATAGTAATTTTAATGTAACATAAAATGGGTGATAAAAAAATCATGAATAACGAGTTATGATAATATAGAGATCAAACAAATTTTATATTTATATTACATCATTGTATATTAATGTTCACTAAATTATACTAACAAACACAAAAGGAATATTATTTTTAGTTCTTTTTAATTATTTGATAAAAATCGTCAAAAAATAATCTTAATCATAAATATTTCGCATAAATACATTCTCGTATAGTACTCTTTAAATACTTGTGATATATGAATCATTTAATCAAACGTTGACGAAATTAATCCAAAGAATGGATCATCTCGTATTATTATTATGGGTAGAAAAGTGAAATACTTGGGCATAATGTGAAAATAATGGGATGAGATGCTTGGAATTGAATATGAAAATCATAACCACCATATCAACTATCATAAACTCATGTCATTCCAAATTTTTTTGACATTTGTATAATAGAAATAATTCAAAAAAAATCAACACAATAAATGAGATCAATACATTAACACAAGATATATAATTCATTTATAAACATAATTATAGTAAATTATTTACCTACAGGACTTGTATTGTTGAAAATAATAATAAGTAAACACCATTAACGGATAACCCTTGAGGGGAGGACACATAACTATCTTCATTGGAATCTCTTTTCTTATAGTTCAATGGGATTACTCTCAAAACTATAATTTTCATCCGTAATAGAGGGTATTGTCCCCTACCAAAATGGTTTTTCTCTTTTTTCATGTCTTTACAGTCTCATAAGATATGAATTTTTACCTGATATATTAAATTGAGGTATAGCTTTCACCCATATTTGGTTATAATGTAACTTCCATCACATAATGAAAATTATACATATCAATGAAAAAAGATCATATTATATTCCTCTTATCATATCCAATGAAATAAAATAGGTTTTATAAACATTTCATCATAACATAATGTATAGAAAAGAGATAGGTTATATATTTATATTACTATTTCATCATAGTATAACCCCTGAAAAAGAAGTAAGATTCATAATAATGTTATCATGGTATAACCCATGGAAGTGAAATATGTTTCATTAAAATAATTTCATCAAAATCCATTTACGAAATGAATAAGAATGGAATATATAGTTTATATCCCTAGTAAAGCATAGGTAACATCAACTGATGTCATCATAGGTGGACGATTATAATAAAAAATTAGTTAAAACATTTCCCTAGGAAAATAACTTTTCATTTAATATTATTTATAATATAGAATTTTTTAAATACATATGAATAAAAATTACATTGAAATATTATATAATGAGATTAAATATTATATTAATCATTTCATAAGAGAAATAGAATTTCAAAATTAAGAAATTATTTAGAAAATAAGAAATATAGATTTTTTTGTTTAAATAAAAAAATTATAAATAAAAAGGTAATCTCTATTTAAATCAATATTTATGACAAATGAATACTTCGTTCATGTCGTACTTGTTAAAAAATGATAATTCCTAAATTTTTAGTAAACACCAAACAAGATTAGTTTGGAAAGAGACATGAATTTTACATTCAATTTTATCTCAAAATTTAAAATATGGTAATAAATTTAAATTTAAAATGATTATATAATATTAAGAAAAAAATTCATACCATTTAGGGAAATAATTTATTGGAATAAAAAAGATATTAATCTTCAATGAATATTTTCTCTTGAATTTATTCTTGATTTCCACAGAATATAACGGGGGATGTTAGGATGACATGAATTCTTTTAAAATTATCATAATAGAATAATATTATGAAATTTCTTGAGAAATGGATCATATTACTTGACCATCATAAACAAAATTGTAAATAGTCTTGATAAATGTGGAGATTTGAACATTAATAATTTTACAAATATGTAACTTTAAAATATAAGAACACTGAAGTAATATCATTAGAAAAAATTTAAATTCAATGTGTACAAATAAATTCATGATATCAAAAATAAAACATGATATATATATATATACATAATAAAAAGAAGATATCGTCAAAACATTGTATATGTATCCTAGATAGAAAATGGAGTAAAAACCCCCTAACTACTTTAGTCTTCTTTTGAATTATAATCCCCAAAAAATAATTCCCGAAAAGGTAATATTGATTTTTTTCCAATTGGGAATATAATTATATAACATTTAAATAATGAATTATATACACCACCAAAAATTGAGGGGTGAATTTTCATATGTGTCCCAGAAATAGTGGAGAGACCATAAATAATTTTCCATTAGTCTCGACTTCCTTCAAACAAATTAAAAAATATTATATATCAAATATTTGATTATTATAAATATATTAATAAATATAAATCCATATAAATATATATATATATATATATAGCATACCATATTTTGTCTACTTGAGAAATTTATTCCAAAATTACCAAAAATTCAATGTTAAATTCATGTTTCGTTGAAAAACTATTTTTTGGTATTTTTTGATAGGTAAATTTTTACCAATTCATTAGATAATTCATCTATAATGTAAATAATGTTACCCATCATATAAATATCATATATATTTAATATATATTAATTTCTTTTCTTCTAAAAAATATTATCATTGAAAATGAAATACAGTTTTCATTGAGACGATTTGTCGAATGCATTTATATATGGTTTTTTCATTTTATTAATGAATTCATAGAATTAAATATAAATTAAAAGTATAATTCAATAATAATATATATTCCATTTTTATAAAATATTATCATTAATCTAATTCATATTATATTCCATATAAATAATGAACAAATCAAATTTCTTCGTGTGGTGTTAGTCTGTAGTAGAAATGTTAAAATTTAGTGTATTCACCTTGAATTAAAATAGTGAATATGTGAATGAAATGAAAATTACAGAAGAATTATGTGAATATATATATAATATATAAATAATAAATACATCATTATTTATAACTGTGATTTGTGGTAATCGAAAAATAGATGACATCGGTTTGTGAGGTGGAAGTTTGTCACTCACAAGAAAGATAATTTTGTAGCCAATTTGATAGGAGTGGATATTTTTATTGGTAAAAATGTTAATAGAGCTATTTCATATTATTTATATGGAACTATTTTTTTATAATAGCATGGTTAAATTTTATTTTAATGCTATTGATGAAGAAAGTATAGAAAACCCAATTGTTGACGAATGTTTCCACTTATTTAGTTACATTCTTTAGGATAGTGTTAAAATAAATCCTAGGGTTGCTTTATTTAAAAATTAATACATCAAGGAAGATAATTGGTATGTTTTTAAGTTATTTAGATTATAATTTTATATTCCAAATTGGTTTTATGGTATGAATTGTATAGGATAAAGGGGCGATTTTTAAGTGGGGTGACTTAAAAAACATGTAATTTTTTCAATGATTTAATTAAAACAACCCTTTTCATGTCACAAGTATATAATAATATAACCATATTGATATAAAAATATAAATGGTCCCTATATGGCCCATGAATGTTTTGGTTACACATTTGGGGTTATTTTTATCCCATGTCATTTTTTGATGAACTATCGATAAACCCATTTTTTAACATAGTTGTGCTATATTATGTTTACTATTTTTAGAATTAATAGTGATAAGAATAATAATATTACCTATATATATAATATTAATAATTTATATTTCAAATATGAAATTCATTTTTTCATATAAAATTCAAATATGTGACAATATATAATTTTAAAACAATGTCTCAAATGTGATAAGACAACAAATTTTTATATAGAGAATGTCCACATGATTAATTTTTTTATTTTTAATTACAATATGAATTGATTAAAAAGACCTAAATTTGATTGAATTATATATAAAACAACTAATTTCATTTTAAAAAAATTAAATATAAATTAAATTTGTAAATAATTTCAATGAAATTGAAACTCTCATTTAAACATTATTATATTTTACACATATTAATAAATATAATCTTTACATAAAATTATAAAAACCTCACCATATTAATATTTTTACAGTATGACATATTAAAATTTTGTAAATTTAAAAAAAATAAGTGGGGAAAATTTATTTTTAAAACACAACCCAAAAGAGTGATATAAAATCTATAATTGAGAAGTGTATTTTTGAATAAGAATATAATTTTATAAATACACTATGTCTTATAATAATCACTTTTTTATTATAAAATAATACTTGTTGATATATATAGAATATTATTTTCATTAAAAAAATTACCCATTTGGTTTATTATGTGTGAAATAAAATGTAGAAACATTCCGAACATGAAAACAATTTTCATAAAAACCCTTTTTATCTTAAATATAGACAAAAACTAAAATCAAATTTACTCTTTACTAAATAGTAACTAAAATTATTAAGTATAACTAAATAATACCTATTATTTATTATTACAAATTAGCGAATTTAAATTACACAATTTACTGAAAATAAAGGATAGTATTACAAACATCTATATATTCCCTATTTAATAAAAATTCATTATTTTTTAGAAAGAACTAAAATTTTACCATATTTCATTTAAATAATAATATTTCAAATTTAAATTTAAAATTTCAACACATTTTTTCTAAAAATATAAAAATATATTTTCAAATTTTTTCCTAAAAATAATTAAAAAATGTATATCTTTGAAAAAAGTATTTTTCATGTAATTACATTATTAAAATGTGACTGGTTATATACAATGTCTTTATAATGATAAATATATATATTATAAAATTTATATATATTTTTTATTATTTATTTTATTGTATTAATAACCTATTATTTAATGGTTATGTCATAATGATCATATAATACAACACAGTTTGATGATGCTCTGTGTTGTGTGTCATGTGCACCATCAATGAAACTCATTGTTGAATTTAATACAATATTAAATAATATTTTCTTATAATTAAATAATTAAATAATGATATATATATTTAAAAATATCTAAATGTTTGTGTTTATTTAAAAAATTCATATTTCACAAATTCTATGGGTGATTTAATCTACCACCCGTAATGTGATTTTTTCTATCAAAATTCATCACATCACTCTGAAAATAGATAATAGTTAATCCTTTATTACATCCTTAGATTCACATTTAACATCCTTGGGATAATGGTTTTAGTACCAAACATTGATCATGTTAGATGTATTGTTTTCTATATTATTATATTTATGATAAAAATCTCAATTGCTTATTCCTCGTAAGAAATACCGGGATCCTGAAGTGCAACATCTGTGTTAGTTACATGTGCTGCATCAGGTATGTAATTTTAAATGTCATGGACTCAGATTGCACTCAATATTGACCAAGTCTAGTCAGTTTCATGTCCTCAAACTCATATCCAAAAATACTTGTGGCTTCCGACTAGTATTGGTGGCATATGCATGTTAGTGGGGATACTACACCATTAATACCAGAGTATATCACAATGTAAGTCAATAAAAAAGAGATAAAAAATAATTACATCAAGAATATAATATAAACATATCATGAACAAATTACAAACTCAAAAGACATCACACATACAATGTTTTATATGACATATTTATCTATAATACTACCAAAACATGAACATGGAATGAAAAATATGTACAAGTATCCAAAATGTTAAAAAACAAATTAAATATAGCATCACTAGTGCCGATATGGTATGATGATCCCATGTTCTAATGTAATGATCAATAACCATCGTTAGGTCTCTTTCCCCCTTTTATAACCTACAACCACGTAATATGTTTTCATCCCAATGGAGTCCCATGTAGGGTGTGAGATTAATATCCATATAGATAAAAATCCACAAGCTTATATAGTTCTAAGTAAAAACAAAAATGTACTAAACATGTGTGAGTAGGTAGTAATGTATGTGTGAAATCCCATGGCATAGGTCTGTAACAACAAGTAAAACTAGACAACCACTGAAAGGCTCATTGCTATAATGGTTATCTCATAACATGGAAGCTATAATAAATGTAATATTATAACATAACCTCATTGTATATCCATCTATACCCAATCAACACGACCATTCTATAATAATGAAACCATATTAAAATCCAATGGTATTACCATATGAATAATTGTAGACCACGTAGGGTTAGATCCGTGTTTCCTAAGACCAATGCATAGTATTATAATCTGTATAAACATGTCCTATGAAGATCCAAGAAAACCATATCCAATAGGTGGTAAGGCCCGAGAAATCCCATAATATCCATACCATTTGAAAATACTCTATCCAAGGGTTCCACTAAAAGATTCCAAATCCATGAAAATCCAATAACACTGTCTATAAAAATATTCCTCCAATCATATTGTTTGAAAATTAAATTATATATTAGTCAACCCAGTCATATAATCCAATTTATTTACAAAAATTCATATGGTTATAACCTTCCATGTATCACCATTATCCGTTAAACACATCACATGGTTATAAAAACACATTAATTATCCACTTCAACGAGATATGTTACATGGGTAGACCCACCCAGTAACCATTCACTTAATCCATTTGACAAATCATGTTTAATATAATTAAATTAATTAATTCAACAATTAATCAATTGAAACTCAACATAATAAATCTTGTAAAATGGAGAAACGAATGTCCTAATAATAAATAACTCTTCATTGATCTTATAATTGGATTATTAAAACAAGGAAAACCACAAACACACACCTTGGTGGTCGGACATGAAATAAAAAAGGAATTATATGAGGTTTAGTTAAGAATTTTCTATCCTAGTATAACTGATGATCAAATTTACTATGGAGGGGTACCGCTTTAATGAACATATTATTGTGAAGTAGTATTTTTAGAGAAAATGTGGAGGTTTATATTGTATGTAATCATGATTGTCCCTAATCTTATAAATATTATGATGTGTAATTTGGTGAGTCTTGTTTTTTATATAAGTCATTATCATATAGGTTGATAAGTTAGATTCTTATGGGTCTCATCACCTATGAGACTGAGATTAAAAAATTCATAACAATGGAATAAATTTGGAGGTGGTTGTTAATGTGTTGAAATGGGGATGGCTGAACCTATTTGGTCTTAAATATGACATTTTTATATAACCCAAGAGTATATGGTACATATTATCTTAAAATGATCTTAAACATAATAAAAATAAATGTGTATAGTTAAGGAATATTTATGTATTTTTGATATAGTATTCTCCTATAAATGGAAATGTAGTTAACAATGTGTTGGGTAAGAAAAGAATTAAATTTGGTATTGGACATTATAAATTTAATGGAATATCATAAATTTATTATAAAAAACTATGTTGGAACAACTGAAGGTATTAGGGTTTTATCATGTATAACCTTAATGATCAAATCCACATTATAATAATCAATGAGCCCATGTATGATGCATGACATATAGTGTGTTACGTCCTATAGGAGGTAAGAATAAAATTTATTCATTTCATGATGTGCAAGTAAAAAAATTGGTGACATTATTTTTGTGTAATTTCAATGTATCATTATTAAAATAGAGATAACTAATTGAGATTATCTCAATATTTATAGCTATAAATTAACCATGAATTGAATAATTTGTATGGTGATGTTAGATGATTGTTTTGGTGGCCCAAAATGATGAGATATATTGTTTTCATTGTATATTAAGGTATATCTTTTATGATAATCCATGATAAGAATAAAAGTTCAATAGGTTTTATACTGTGACTTATATTTTTCCTGTTGAAGTGTGATTATGTGAAAAATTATAGTGTGATAAGGTTATATAGAATAAAGTAGTGGTAACTTTCTATTTGGGTAGTATTGTATGGATTGATAAAGGAGTCTCATATCATACAGACCAGAACTGTCTAACAGGATGATTTATGAAATCATCATATTTTATATATATTAAAACTTCATGGTATTCCTAAAAAATGTATATAAAAGGTTTTATTAGTTCATGTAACAATTTTTGAGTGGTTTAAATGACGTGATAAGAACTGAAAGAAATTTTATTACCACTTTTGATCCCCAAATTAATGGGGAGTTGGAGGGAGGGGTCATGGATATCGTGGATACAATTCAATAATTTCCATCTAATTTTTGATGTTTTAATATTATCAATGGATCTTATATTGTTCAATTATAATTACATCTTCTAGTATTTTATTCATATGGATCTACTAGAATATCTATATGGGTGAAAATTTCATTCAAAACTATAGTTCCTTAAGGAGGGAGAGTTTTTAATGTTCCGTCATTGATGTTATTAGATACCTTAAATACGGTGAATTTTATATAAAAGTGTATTGTAATCATATAGATACGGTAGATGATTTATGTTAATTAAAGGAGACAACCCTTTATGTTGTAAAAGATTTCTTATTTGTGTCCCCTCGATTAGGGAATACATGATTAATGAGGAATATAATAGGAGTAATGTGGCATAATTTGATGTTTGAGATCACCATACCCATTAGGATGATTTCATATCAGTTTAATAAAAATATATGGTATAGTGGTATACATAATGTGTTATGTGTGTCTCCAAATTTAATGAAAAAAATGGTTCTATTCTTTTTATTTACTACAATGATGTTGGGATAAATTAGATTAATATTTTATGGAGTAACATATTCAATGAGTGCTCTATAAAATGGAGGATTTAAGAGGTAAAATATTTCATCATTTTTTGGTTTCAGGTGTATCATATTAATATTAAAGTACATTCATGTTAGTAGAAAATAGATATTTAGGTGTAGCGGCTCAAGTTGTTTGGGCATACATATGATGGAAATTCTAAATGAAAAGAATTTATATCAGTAAAAAAATAATAACACCATTAATTTAGGTACTACTTTTATAAATATATAGTTATATTTTTATCATTTTTAATAGTATTATTATGTTGGTTAGATCAGGTCAACGAATTTAAAAAAAATTAGTTCGTTTCGTGAAAATTCATGATCTTTTTATGCTTAGTAAATATTACTAGATACCCTATGAAATTCTAATATAGAGGTGAATTAATATAAAAAATGTATACCATTAGTGTGATATTCTATCTAGCCGATGGGGATATTTGAAAGACCGTAGATTCCCCATATATTCCCACTAACAAGAAAAGGTTATTATCTCACCGATGGCATTATTCAGACCCCAGCAACATCATTGAGTTTTTTAACCTATAAAATGCTAATGTTCTCATTAACATATTTTTATATTGATCATAAGTTCCTAAAATCCGTTTTTTAATATTTTTGTTTCTTCTAATAACATCCAACTAATCCATTGAGCATTCAGAAAATGTATTAATTATATATTTTTAATCTAGTGAGTTCTACAATTTAGATCAATTCAAATACATTATCCTTGGTCTAGGATAAATATATTATTTATGTATTGATTGAATAAAATTATATTGTCATGATATAATAATGGTTTCATTTATAGTAGATAGAATTGATACCCTTATTTATGGTTTTATTGTCTATAAATCAATAAGTATTAGATCATTTTCAGTAGAAACTATTATTTTATTTGATTGACCATTAGAATTTTTCAGTGTGTGATTTATTCTAATAATTGATCCTTGGAATATACTTCATGTTGACTTATTAAAATAAAAGGATGTTTTTGGACTCATAAAATGACCCCTTCCTTAAATATTCATAACATATATGGTAGAAATAAATTGATATTTTTTAGTCTTTATACATGTTATTGGAATATATTAATTAAATGAAAATTTATCCTTAAGATACCTATGTATAATTTTTTATTATATGATGAATATGTATATATTATATGATATATGTGCTTAAACATCTTACATATGGAATTTGAGGGTTATGATATCTGTTGAAATGATGAGATTTTGATATCTTATTGGTATCTGGTATCATATGTTGGGTCGTTTTAACATGTAGTTTATTTTGATGATTATTATTAATTAGTATATGGTAGACATTTTTCATCATGTAATTAGGATATCCCAATAACGGGGTGTGCAATTGTTTGGGGCTATCACATTGTGGGGTCATTCTCTAGATGATGTTTGATATTCCCTTAGACATGGAGACAATGTAGGTAGATCTGATCTCTATGGACCCACCATATATGTAGTTCTTTAGTGTTATAGTTAACATTATATATTTTAGATTAAAATTATGAAGTCAACCAATATATCATAATGACTTTTTTGAGTTATATTTGTAGTTTTCTACTAAGTATTGTAATAAAAAAACATGGTGATTTTGATTCCCTCTAGGATTTAATGGTAGGGGTTCCTATGAAGGGTAAGGGACCTATATTGGATGTTTGATATGTTATAGTTGGATTACTTGTGTGAGGATGGAATGAAACCAGGATGGATAGTTTTTATTGTTTATGTTTAGTTTCAGACTAATAGATTAAATTCTATTATTACTTATATTTTATATGTTTATCATTTAATAGAAATAGTATACAAGATCTAATTGTGGTCATTTTACTAACATGATAATTATTTATTTAGTTTTTATTTTTTACAATTGTTTTTCTTGATACATTATTTGAATCTAATTATTACCTTGTATTGTGGGAATATCCTATCTATGATGTTTGTTAGGTACTCATAGCTAGACAACATTTTCTTTTTTATAGAGAGGCACCCAGGATCTATTTTCAAACACTATCACTAACGGGGTGGTAAAAATTTATTTCTTACACTTATAAAGTGATAATGATTCTAGATATTATAGAACTGTGATTAATTTTAGTGGACCACAACATCTAAATTTTTTCACAAATAAAAATCAATAAATATGCACCCAAAAACTTAAATTATAGTAAGAACATATTTACAAACAAGTATGAAATGATGTAAGAGGATCATATATGAAATTATATGTTTTTAGATCGTTATATAATATTATCACTATAAATATAAATTTATAATACTATATGATAGTGGAAATAATAATCAGGTCATATATAAGGGGATGTTTATTCAACCCGATATAGTTTTATGGGGTCACATTTGATGTTATCCACCCATATATTTTTATTTTATTTACATACAACCCATCTAATATGTCAGATAATGTAAATATGGTAATTCAATTATTTTAATTTTAAATTCATAATATTTCATCCACATTGTTTGGAATGGAAAATTAATTAATTGGAAATGGTTAACCACTTTAATTATCTTAATTGTGATATTTTCATATTCTATAAAAATATTATTTTTTTGTGGTGTCTATATTACAACATTGATATATCTCATCCTTAATAGTTAAATTTTCTTGGAATTCAATATTTCAATTTTTTGTTATTTATATCATGTTAATTACATATCAATTATCACCGACTCGTATTGTGTTTTATGATACAAAATCAGATTTAAGGTGCTTTTTTATTATTATATTTAATGATAATAAAATTATATAATATATCCCACATAAATAAGTCTTATTTTATTATCCAGTTGTAATTTTTTAAAATTAAATTATTCCATCACATTCCTATCCTTATTATCTTACTTTTATGAAACATTTTTTAATTAAAAATTACTACATTATATATTCATCAAAGAATTATTTATTAAAAAGACATATTTTTTTCAAATTTTTATCGATAATTAATTTTATAACCTCAAAATATCAATTAATATCATATTTATACATTATCTAATTTCTATAAAAATTCTAAAAAGAAATGTGTTTTTCCTTTTCAATATGAAATACATTTTATATTATATGAAAAACATAATGTATGTCATTTTTAACATATTTTAAATGATTATATGTTCATCACATCAAAAAACATATTTATATTGAAAATCCATTTATATTATTTTATAATTCCATTGAATGAAGTTATTTTGATAATATTTTTTAGATTTTAATTTATTTATTTCAAAAAGATATTTCTATTTTTCTTAAGAAATATTCTTGTTTACATTTAATGGTATTATCATTTATAGTAATATATTTTTGAATTTATTATTCTTTATTTGGGATATGATCTATTATTATGATAACTACAAATCAAATAGATGGTTTATTTTTTGTAATATTGGTGAAACCCATTTTCTTTTCCCTACGATAAACTATTATGAAATGGGATATGTTTTCACAAACTTTTGAAATAAATATGAATGGTTTATGATTATATTAATGGTTTTTCTATTATATAAATCTGTTTAATAGGGTAATATTTAAATTTTAGTGGGATAAAAGAGTAAAAAATGATATCATATCCCCAAAAGGTTGAACACTTGAATTTATCCCAAGACCAATTTAGGCACATATGAGTTTATCCCAATCCGAAATCTGGTATATTTGGGATTAGACCAAGAATGACATCTAATGAATATCATGATGGGTGGCCTTGAAATAATATTTCTTTGATTAAGTTTATGAAAAAATTTATCCAATTCAAAAATTATTTGATAGTATTCAAATTTAATTTTCTTATTTCTCACTTCCATTAATTTATTAAGGAGTAAGAAATTTTAGACAACCTTGATTAATTATAAAACATGTGTTTATGATCAATGAATTGGTGGGTATGATTATGAAATTTTAATATCTTTATCATATACTCTTACTCTCATGTTATGCATAAATATTATAAATTAATGATTTAACCCTTTTAAACCCGGAAAAATAATAGCATCCCAACAATTTGTATGTTTCCTTCAACCTGGAATTCAAGAAGGTTTTAATTATTATATTCACAAAAGACTTATAGTTATGAATTACCATGTGAGATATGATCATGTTTTTTTATGGAAAACTATTTTTTATACATGATTTCATGAAACTAATAAAATTTGTTAATTTTTATAATCATGAAGTTATATAGAAATACTCTGATATTACGATGTAAATATAATATATGTAAGGCTTGGTTCAGAAAAAATTCATCAGATAAATGATTAGTATTTTATGGAAAATAGGATATGAAATTATTAGTTAATACTCTAACTAATAGTGTCATTATAGAATAACATCACATGAAATGGTAATTAATAGTGTCTTATTTTCCTATAAATTAGTTCCCTATCATGATTCTAGCATGTTTATATTGTTTTGGAACAATTCTCCGAGGGGTAACAAATATGAATTTACAAGATAGGGTTTTAATTTGAGTATCATAAAAACATGATGACTAGGCATATAACATCAATTACTTGTGGATACTCATAAAATATATTATTTTATTATAAAAAACATTTTTCATCTACCATTATAAATGAATTAAAATGATAAATACCCTTTACATACATGATTAATCATTATTTTTAATAAATTGAAGAGGAATATCCCTAATTTAGATATACTTTAAATTATTTTCATGATTATATGAGTTATCAATAGGATTATTGTAACTTATGTTAGAAATTTGTTTCATCTAATTGTATAATTTATTGAGGAACATTGTAAAAAATCGTCACTATAATAGTAGAATGAATTGGAAATAAATAATAATAAAATATAGTATAAAATACCTTTAAAATCCCTCTCTAGCTATCTCAATTTATGATTAAATACCTGCACCAATGTATTATTCATAAAAAGCCATAATAAATTGAAATTGTGTTTTATAAAAGTTTGTTAAAATATTGGATGAATAACTCAATTAAATGACTCAGAGTAATAATATGTTTTTTATTTGATGAATATTGAAAAAATTGTAAATTATCAATGAAGATTTAAAAATTCCGTAAATATTATAGATTGAAATTATTTGTTTAGATATTATAATTTATTTTTTATTGCATTAATTTTTTTTTTGGAAATTATGAATATAGATGTTTGTCTACCATATTTTTCATTATTTTATATTAAAAATATAATTAATTTCCTTATTATTTAGGTTTCATGTTATGGTAAATAGTGTTTAATATAAATGTTATTAAATTTTTTTTTCATGATTTATTTTAGAGAAATATTATGTTAAATATGATTTTTTAGTTTAATTTTGATATTGAAATTTTAAATTTTTTGGATTACCCTTATACATGGCCTCTAGTATATGTATAGGTCAAATATGTTTTCAATTTATATAACGAGATTTTTTATCACCATGTAAGGATGCCCAATTTTTTTAAAGGATTTTTACCGTGAATTAATCTATCCCAATTATTTTTTAAGTGTATCACCAAAATTCATAATGTATCTATAATGTTATCGTAAGACCTATATACTAAAATAACAACAACTTCACATGGGTATGCTAGGAATTGTAATTTTTTTCTCAATTCTATCATTGATTTTGTAATAGTATCATAAATATAATGAAGGTAAAAAACAAACTAGTTGTTTTTAAGTGTCACAGACCACAACTATTCCTTTATAAATGACGGATATATCCAGTATTCTGTGACCCACTTCCTTAGCATTGTTGGATATATCCAACACTTCCAATTCCAAAAACTACCCCTAAACATTGACTACAATCGATTAAATTTTAATCCACCAATAATCTACCATATATACTTCTATATCAATTATAAAATCCCTACCACTATGTTCTATAATGACCATTTTTGAGCCACCATATTCCCCTTCTGTCGGTCCTCCATTTGGTCTCCTCTATTATTGATGATATCTTTATCGATCAAGGGATAAGAAAATTCCATTTCTAAATGTTGGTTAATTCCACTAGATTCGAAATTTTTTCTAATAGATGATAAAACTCAAATTATATACAAAAAATATGACGATTCCCATGTTAAAGATGAGTTATTTTGTTTGAAAATAAAATGTATAAAATAGTACTCCCTTATTAGAGAATATGAACATGAAATTTTCAAGGGAAGTCAGGATTTCCTAAAAACAATGAATTTTTTAATTTTCATTATAAAACACATATGATAAGATAAAAATATATAATGATTATTTCATTCCTAGGAAAAATAATTATTATTCACATTATATATGTAGATTACTTTCATAGATAGAATGACTAGAGATAATGGATTATTAAACATGAACTTCATAATTCTAGTGATGTAAATAAGAGAAATTACATTATACATTCAAAATCAATTAAGAAAACACTAGTTGAATTCCCACACATATCAAATTAAATTCACAGAAAATTCTCATATGGAATTTTTTTTTAATATTAATGGAATTTTTCCTTGGATAATGCATTGAAATAAAATTGATTTTTATTCTACGTGGATAATCCATTTTTTATAAAATAATAATGATGTTATTTTGAATCATGGGATAATCAAAGAATTTAGATATGAAAATATGGGATTTCCAAGAAACATTAAATAATTTTTTCCTAATTATTGATTAATTAAATACAGATATTATTGTGGAAATAAATGTTGAATATTTTACCACATTTAGATGGTGGAATGATTTAAATTTTTGAAGTAATTGAACAGATATTCAAAGAATGTTCCATTTTAATCTCATGTAAATGAATTAAAAATATATTATACTATAGAGTGCACTAACCAATTCAATGTATAATTAATTTACTATTATTTATTGATCTAATATAGATTGATTTTATTTGTTTTTCCTGAAACTCTTATGCATATTTTAAATCAACATCTATCAATGATCTCATTATTTCAATATCACTCTATATATTTACCCTCTGTGAAATATTATAATAATTAAGATGTGTAACTAAAAATAGTAATATCCTGATAGAATAATTATATGTAAAACCTAGTATAATGGTTTATATATTTTTTATTTTCTTAAGATGATATTTGATGGGTGTAAACCTTATTTTATTTATCTAATGTTTTCTTTAGATTCTATAATATTTATTCTTCTATTAATGGTGATGATTTTGGTGTTATTGGAATTTGTTTAGTGCTGTAAAATTTTATATATGGGGTATCATAATGTTATATCACTTATAATATAAAATTAAAATTAAATTTAATTAAAATAGGATGGTCATGGTTCTAGATGGATAACTTTTTTGCGTGAATTTCAATTTTTGATTACAAACATTTATAAAAATTTTCATGGAATATACTTGTATTTCATAGTTTTTCTTTTCATTCCATGTCCCAAATATTTTTAATTATATTCATGAAATAATATTGTGACATAATTAGAATAATTGATAAATTAATTGTTTTTAATTGATTGTGATGATCCTCGTGTGATTTAAATCAATCAATTCAAAGTGATTCACTTGGAAAAAAATTGTATCAATAGATCTAGAAAATGAAAGGGGAAACATAAAATGTTATTGTTTTGGTTGTATAGATGATAATCTAACATATTTGTTGCATGAATGGGACCACAAAATGAAAATTATTTATATTTCATTATAAAATAGTATTAAAATTTTTACTTAAATATATGAACTATAATTATGAATTTATTTTATGAGATTAATAAAGAGGTATCAAGGGAAACATTAATTATTGGGATATTGTATGAAATAATGGATATAATACAAATTAATACATTATGATACCATTATTTCCCTAAATTTCGATTCAATAAAATCAATCAACTATTCCATTTGTTCAAAATGTGTTTAAATTTTGTGTTAAAATAATTATAGTGAAACAAAAATTAAATGGTTATATAGGTGAATATGTACACCATAACATTCAAGAATTAAATTTTGTTTTTTCAATGATCAATCATAGAGAAGAATCGAACGGTCGTGTAAGGTGGGTGAAATTAGACTTTTCTCATGAAGATGATGTTGAGGAGGGTTTTAATATCCAATATCCCAGAGAAAATAATTCTTCAAAAGAGTTCAAAATATATTCCTTTAAAAGATAATTCATAAATTTGTAGTGTACTTTGATAAGGAAAAACCAATATTACATCTATAATTAATTCAATTAATTTATCTAGGTTTATTATAAAATATTCACTAATAATTGTTAAATTTTATACCATGAAGTTCTGGTTGAACCACACATTTTTTATTTTATCTATATATCTTTTTAGAAATTATTGAAACATCCTAGATAAATTGTTGAAAGGGAAATTTATTGTGATGTTCTTAAAAGGTTATAGGATTATTAAAAATAATACAAAAAAAATAATATATTCCTAGAAAAATAGGAACTACTAATATAGGGATTGAAAATGTAAGAAATTATGGTTAATCTCCTTTTCTTAACGACACAAAGAGTGATATAAAAATTATTAGTGATATGTATGGAAATGAAGATAATTATTTATCAACTAGAACCATCGTAGTATTTTGGATTGTGTTATTTATATAATCTACATAATGACCAGTGTATTAAGGGAAAGGAAAAATATCATTCAACCATTAAACCAAAGAAAATAAAATAAAATCAACATTTTAATAACAAAAATCAATAAAAAACTATATATAAAAATAAAAAAATATTAGGTATATTTTTATCCAAAGTAATAAAGATATGAACACCCACATTGGTATAATTTTATTTTAATTCTTATGAAACTCAACAAATGCCTAATGATTATCTGACAAATAGTGCACCATCCAATATGATATAATATATTAAATCCATGTTTATAATGGAAGAATAAAATTTGAATAAAAATAATAATAGATTTTATTTATTTTTAATATTTTTTAAATCCTTATAGAGAAATAATACTCCCAAATATTAATGAATTATATATATATATATAAGAAATTTAATTGAGTTTTAATCACTTAACTCTTAGAATGTTAAAATTAAACATGATGAAATAATGGTTGGTAATTTTTTCATAATGGCCAGAAGAAGAGTCCATATAATATGGTAATAGAATGTAAAGATAATATTTTTGAGAAATATTTACGAATTAATGACATAAAATTTAGTTTGTAGGTGATAAATTTAATAATGGATATTTCCCCACAATTGGAATTTAGGAATACTCATTTAAAGATGATTGAAGAATATAAATTTTTGTGTGATGTTGAATGTATCCTTTTGAATAGTTTTAATCAATACACCTCATTTTATTCCATCTAATAAGTTCCAATTTAATAAAACATCTTCAAATTTTTTTACAAAATATAAAATACTTTATTGTAATAACCAAATAATCATCCGAAGGAGTTTCTTATGCCTTATCACAACAACAATGATAAAAAATCAATATCCAAGGATGTTGTCTACTAAATTACTACATGTTCATTAAATTTATCATTAATTATATGAAATATTGTTTTAATAAATTCAAGGGATTAATTATTATTTTAATAAATGAAAATTGGATAATTAAATATTATAAGAGTGCTGGTACAATTCGAAAATAGATAAACCATTTTCAGATTGTTTTCATAGAATACATTCTAGATAGAGTTTAAATATAAATTTCAGTATGAAAATTCTATGTTTTTAACATGGTGTATGGAAAATAAAAGATTATTCACCCATTATTTATGATTGGCCTTCTGAGATGGACATGAAAAAATCAATGTACATGTAGGGACCATTACAATAGATATTGGAGATATCATGGTACACAATAAAATTAATTACTTACTAAATAATAACTCATGAAATAATATAAATTTCACATATCCCATGAATATATATTGTGTTTTTTTAATAATTTAAGAATGATCAATGTATTATTATCCTATAGATATTTTCATTAACCTGAAAACCCCATTGAACTTGTTAGAAGGAAAAGATTTAAAATTTTGATATGATGTTATAGTAAGATATAAGATATGGTTTCATTTTTAATTATTTATAAGGTGATTGAGTTCAAATTATTCCATTTACAAATGATATGCATTATTTGGAATATGTGAACCTAATTTCAATATAAAATCTTCAAAAATAATAAAATCATCAATTGAAACATTTGCAATTTGATATGAATTATGTATAACTCATGGGATGAGAAATATTTCCAGTTATAATTTTTGTTACATTGTTCATAACTGAATAACCAATGATTATTGACCATTTGAAAAGAATCATATGAGAAATGTAGGGTAGATTAGGACCCATCCATTCAATTAACCACAATGTGTAACCATAAATAATATCATTATATGAGGATTTATCACCTGATATTATACCCAATATAATGATAAATCCATAATTTATAGTGGTTGTAAAGATAGAGATAGATAATTATTAATAAGATGGAATAATGTATCGATTTTTTGATTAATCATGGTTGAGGCATATATATGTTGCTCTGATGAAAATTTGATTAACCTTTCTGAAAATTGGGAATAATAAATTTATTCTTGTTAGAGTTCCAAATAGTTAGTGTTTCCCTACTAAACATATGAATCTAAATAAATTTACTATAAAAAATACATTTTAAATCAATTAATTAACTAAATTATAAAGTTTTTATTAAGAATAATATAATATTATTTCTTGTATGGTTTTGTAGGTATACATTTATATACATTTCCGTTTAATAATTAATCCACTGAACCTTCTAAGATTCCTCGAGCATGATTCACAGTCCAAATAAACAACCACACCAACCTCCAACCAGTTCATGAATGATCAACATGGCCAAACATACAAGTCCACATATGGTTACATCAATATAATCACATTATAACTGTTATAATAAAAAAACTAATCTAAGTGAATGCACCTATCCCAAGACCCCCCAAATATAGGACACATTTTGATAAAATATCCTCTAGAACCTGTATTGTACGCTCTGATTGGCCATCAGTATCAAGTTGAAATGATGTGAATAGAAGAACCTGTGTACCCAGTTCCTACTAAATAAAATTCCAGAAAGAATACATAAATATGGAATCTCTATCCAAAGTATAGGTCACAGGACCCCATGGAGTCGTACTAACCCACACATGTAGAACATTTTATGCTCTCCAACACTGAAGGACTCTATGGTCGATATGAAATTAGAATCATTTGTGATCCTATCAATAAAAATATAAATAGAATCATTACATTCAGGTGACATCAATAAACCATTCAAAATACCTATATTGACATCATCCCATTTCTATATTAGAATATGGAATAGTTGTAAAAGCATCACAAGTAACATATGATCTTCCTTCACCTGTAGACTTGTAGAGAACCACGTAACAAAATCATCAACCTATATTTCCAAACCTAGTCATTAGTACAAATGATGTATGTTATGGTCCATATTGGTGACCCTAGAATTACCGACCCATGTAAAGGTATGAAATTCCTGCATCAACTCCAATAATATATCTCTTGGAATTCAAACACATCTATAGATATGCAGGATCCCATCCTCACCTTCCATCAAACTTGGAGGAAGATACTCACCGTCCACACACTCCCTTAGGACTAGGACCTCATAAAATAAATTATTACTCATTATAAATCTATCTATTTAGTTGTAGGTCACAACTATGAATGATAAATATGGATTCCACTCCATGTTATTCCCCTACAAATGCATTTTAGAGGACGACGCAATAAGGATCCACTCACTACTGCCCTACCGCAGTGCCTGAATCTGATTCCTGTTACATAACTCAACAACCATCTCATATTCATTACTAGGAATGTAGTAAATCACTAAATTAGAAGACTATAGGAACCTCACCCACATCTACTACCTCAAACTCAAATAAGACTATTGAAAAAAACAAACATGCAACTTTTATTGTGCGTGTACACCACAAAAAAATCTCCGAGTAAATTACATCCCTTATAAAACAATGCATAAACAACAACAACATTCTCAAGGTTTTGTGTAGGGTAATTCCTCTCATGTGGACGTAGCAGCTGATACATGTAATCCACAACCCTATCTCCCTACATTAGCTCTACTCCCTACTAAATGCTAAATGCTTTCTAATACATAGTGTAACTACTACCCTACTCAGTTACTTTCGGGACTCGCGTTGATGACAACCATTCATTCCTCTCCTCAATGGTAGTCTTAAACCAATCTAAAAAAAACTACACACCCTTCTTATACAATTCATTTAATGGAGCTTCTAATCATGAAAGTTGTATATAAAATACTATTAAAACCAATTACCCCCAAAAAAACATTGTATGTAAAAAAACATTCTTTGAATGTTCCCAAAAAAATAAATGCCTCACCTGATGTAGGTCCACTAACAGTCTTACCTCTATAATGATGTGCCCTAAGATGTGAAGTTTATCGATCCAAATGTGGAGATTTGTGAGTTTAGTATATAATTAATGATCGATCAATGTATTGAAAACTTTATCAAGTTATTTTGTACAATCATGTGAATTGTGAGAATACATCAAGTTGTCTTCCACAAAATCCACCACAAAAGAGTCTTGGTAAGGACAAAATACTAAGTTCATCTATTCCATAAAACAACAGGCACATTCTTGAAACCGAACAATATAACAAGAAATACATATAGGCCATACTATCAATGAATTATTTTACGAGATAAGTATACATTTCAAACACACATGTGGATATATAATAAACACAAGTCGATCTATGGGAACACTCAGTGTAGTCAAATATGATCATATTGATCATCTATCCATTTTAAAAAATAGAAAGCTCAATTATTTTCACCACCGTTTAATATATAAAAAAATGTAATGGACCATTATCAAAATGATATTATTCAACAAAATAAGAAACTAAAAATTATCCACTTACCATATATAGTCTAGCAACAATATTATATTGGTTTTTCCCTATAGAATAGAATGGGACTGCAACATAGACTTTTGATGCAACAACACTATCAGGAGTAAGACCACTATTGTATCCTGGTGTAATTGGTGTTTGGCTTCCTCTACCATTTCGACAACTACCTTAGCCCCACTGACCAACACTACATCAACTCCCCGACAGACCTAATGCTAAAGACCCTTCTTCTATAAATGTTATTGGATCTGATCCCCGCCACTCATAGTTGGATGGATTATCATACAAAACCACTACACATTCCCCATTATACCATATGCTTTTCAATCAATTTGGTCGTGATCACAATCACTATTCATGTGGCCTGACATGAAACACAGATGAAAAGACACTCAGCAACCAGTACACACATACTGATTAGAACACATCTAATGGGAACTCTCAAAACAATGCATACATCCTTAAGATATAGAATTTCTGTGTCAATAGACAACACTAACTAGATTTTCAACCCCATATTCCCATCGATTATGCTTTGTAACTAGCACTTGATTTACAATCTCATGGATAATTTTTAATACAAATACAATAAACTGATATTTGATATCATATTGAAGACCATCCTTAAAGTGTCAGAATCAAGATAGCTCATCATCAATGTACATCGGTTAAAAACACTACAACTCTGCAATATGAATTGAGTACTCCATTAAAATCATCAAAACCTACCCTAGATGAAAGAAATCACTAGACTGATCAGCCCCTATATTATTGGGGTAAAATTTGGCATAGAATAATGTTTGGAAAACTGTCCAACCAATATCTCTTGGCCGATTACCTTGGTTCAAAACATCTTGGCAGTGTTTTATTACAAAATGAAGTGTATAAGTGATGTCCTTAAACCCCTATCAATAGGATTCTAATGATTCATGAATAATGTTAATGCGGTCTCAATACACTAAACAAAAACCTTTAGAACAAAATCCCCAAATATGATGGAGTATGCTGCTATTTGAACACCCACATCATTTATACCATTGTCAAGGAAGGCGGTGGTGACCCATTAAAAGTATGCATAAATCATAACACCCATTGTGGAACCGTGCGTTAGAAATAGTGTCTGGAACAACCACTGGTACACAACTGGCACTTAAAAAGATTTATCTTGTACACAATGTCCTACCAACTCAGTTGTGTAGTCATCTCTTCCCATTTAACATAACAATGGTGGTCATGGTAGTGGAATGTTTAAAAAATTCTATAAACACACCTCAAAAAAGTACTATACCAAAATCAGCAACATAATATTATAGAATATGTCAAAAACCAACAAAAACCACATCGTAACCCACTTCATTCTCATAAATCTATGAATGTATAAAGAACATCCAAAAAACGACAACTAAATCTTCCTCACAACCATCATAAATTTCGATTATAGGTTATGACTAAATTTTATATTCCATTACATTTTTTTAAAAACCCTTAAAATGATTTAAATCATGGTTTACCATGTCTCATTCCATGAGGACCCTTACCACCTCATGAAAAAATGTTCATTCTCAGATAATTCAAAATTTATAAAATTAAAATTACTTATAAATAAATGATCTTAATGGTGCATCATTTCATGGTCCATAAGGTCCTATGAACCAAATGAAATGAATGATGATGTTAATTTTTTATCCACCTTACAATTTCTATCATAACAACACATATATCTATCCAAGAACCTATCACAATAGCATGCATTAATCAATTTATCCAAAATTACAAGACATAATGCATTGAATCCAATTTCTAACATGTTATTATATGATTAATGATATGACAGACACTCATTTCATCAGGTATCAAAAAAATAGAACCAATAATCAAAAGAATAGTAATAACACGATTCATGCATGTCACACAACAGTGTAATGAAATCATTTTAATAGTAAAAATCCAAAAAACCCCCACTTAATTTTGGAGAATTTGGATTTACCCTTTTAGGCATGGTTAGGTAATCTCAGGAAGATATTTTTTCCAAATTCCATTAATATTATATAATATCTAATTTGATATAAATAGTAATTGAAACAAGAAAAATATCTTCAGATTCCACATTGTAACATCACAGATTCATATGACACATAATTGTGATCTAAGACATATTGGTTACATGGTCACAAAAGCATCTCCCAAACTCCATAGGTAATCAACTAGCTTCAGGGTCCTCGGTGTGTTAGTGAGGATATTATTATTTTTTAATTATCATAGTATAACACAATGGATGTCAATAAAAAACCAATAAATAATGTAGTAAAATAAGAAGAGTATTGAAATATAAAAGGATAAAATTAGAAACCCATAATGAATATAACATAAAATTTTAAAAATGTTACATGTATCTTGAAAATTCAAAAACATATAAATATAACAAAAAACATTACAAGTATCCATCATAAAAAATGTTCAAAAAGATATTATAGCATCGTATGCCTCAGCTAAGTGTCATGATCCCTTTATTTGAAATGATGATTATTATATTGTGTTAGGGTTCATTCCTCTATTGTAACATGAAACCATGTAATCTATTTTGATATCCAAGGAGTATGAAATAGGGTTATAGAAAAACATACCATTAGGGAACCTCACAATATTCTATACAGTTCTAAGGCGTACAAAATGCATACAAAATAGGTGTGACTAAGTAGTAATGTAACTATGAAAGCATATGTAATATGTATATCCCAACATGTAATACAAAATAACCATTTAAGGATCTCCAAAACAAGTGTTATCTTTTATAAAGTCAGTTATATGATATGTAATCATGTAACATGACCTCAATCTATATCAATCCACATCCAGCACAGACATCCTATTTAAATAAACCATATCAAAATCCCATGACCTTGATATATAATAATTTATAATATAATAAGAGATGGATCAAAAGTATCAAATAACAAAGAATCCCAATCCAGTACTATGATCATATTATTGGAAACTCAGTAAATGCACTGACTCGAATACTAGGAGTATATGTACCAACATGTCTAAGGAAAGTCCATGAAAGGAAAATCCAAGGGGTATCAATGAGAGAGGCATCCTAAGAAAACTATGTCCCTTACAAAATACTCTATCCATAGTGTTGTTTACCATGCTCCATATCATTATTAAATCATCCATAACATCTATAAAAAATCATGAATTCTTATAATTTAACATGTAAATTCCATATTATTATAACAAATCATATAATCAATTTCAATTTAACAAAGTCGCATGGGTATACTAAATAAATAATAACTATTTCCATTAAAAATTATATATGGGTATACTCAACCACTAATCATCTAGTTCAACTTGACATAACACATGGGTATACCCACCCATTAATCATTAGCTTGAACTATTCAACACATCATGTTTATCATAATTCATTTGATCAATTCATAATTTAACAAAATTTAAATTCAATATAATAAATCTAGGAAAAGAAGAAAAATCATATACTAGTCATTGTATACAAACCACTACAATTATAATTGGATTTTTGAAAAATGAAAACTCAAATAACGCCACATTGTTGTCTTACATGGTATAAAAAATAATTTCTATAATGTGCACTCCATGGGAGACCATGTCTTGGGAAATAGGTACCAACACATCAAATTGAATCACATGGGAATCCATAATATGTATTATTACATATATTTCAAGTAACCCAGTCAAAATCAATGATGTACTAGAATGCCCTATAGTTGGTGTAATGTATTACAGCTCTAAAGAGTTGTAACAGCCAAAAGAAATTATTGACCTCTTACCTCAACTCTATAATGGAGTGCTCATCCAGTATCATGTCATGATGCATCCTAATTTATGAGAAAAATGAATAATATAAAAAATGGGATATTATGGAATATGATACTAAAATAAAATAAACCATCTATCAAACCAAATATTCAATAAAATGTAAAAATTAGTATTGATCATACTAATGCGTATCTGATGAGACAAACTACGATCGGATGAGATGTTTGACAAAGAATTTATCTCTAATCATACAATATTCAACCTTGTGAGCATCATCAAAGGGGAGGATTATTATTTGTAGAGGAAAAAATGTATTTTTATAATTACATAAATTTATATTAATATTAATATAAAACCAAAATTATAAGGGATTTATATTTTACCCACATTGTTGTCAAGTTGTGAAAAAATTGTTTAAGGTTTTTTGTAGACCAAGGGGAACCCACATAGTTTACCTGCGTGGTTTATATACTATGTGTTAATCATGAGACAAATCCACTTTGATGTTAGACCAAAACATTTAACCAGGTCACACGGGCACCTACCTTTTTACACATGGTTTCATTAACCAGTGTAGCCTATAATCCCCTTCTATAAAACAACACCCAATTTTGTCTAATAATGAGGCCATATGTGCAGGGTTTTTATTAACCATACACCATGCCTTATTAATCCAAAAACATTGTTTTGGGCTTTGAAAAATCATGAGACACCACCAAAACACTAATGATCATGTTGGTCACTCACATAATGACATATATAAGCAATTAAACCCAAAATATAATGAATGTATACATTATAAAATAATTTATCTTTCTTACATACTTCCTTAGGATATATACATGTAACACATTATGAACCTAAGAGAGGATATGTGGATAACAAAAAATTTAACCTATTTACATGATAAAACTGTTTATTTTAATTTCACTGATATTCCTAGAAATGTTTTTCCCTTTTTTGTTGTAAGGTGAAACTCATAGAAATGTCTTATTACAGACATAAAAATCATTATTTATTAAATTACTACCAACATAATAATTAATTTCACATTGTGTTTTCCTTATGTGTTTTTGAATAGCTATAAACATATATCCCATCACATTAAAATTATTAATTCCTAATAAATTTCTTCTTGAATCATCATTCCCCTAAATTAAAGTTAGCCATTTATTTAAATAAATATCTTTACATGTAGTCCTTTTAATAATTGGGTGAATGATTCATTTAAATAAAAATTCAGCATGAAGAAAATATTTATCACAACAACCATTGAAATCAGTAGAAATAAATAATAGAATAACCTCTATGTTTTAAATTATTCTCTCCAAATAACTATTTATATAAGATAATTTGAATTAATGGTACTATATAATAAATCAATGGATCAATAAAAGAATTACAAAAGAATAATGCTAATCCTTATATCTGATCAAATAAATTTTAATGTCGTACATCATGGAACCTTATAACTTTTTTAATGTATATCCATTAACAATAATACCAATAGAAGAAAACCCTAATATATATCAATAAATGTTATTTACAGAACCCCATGTCTCATTATTACCATTAGATTTTATTGTGTGTCAGACTTCATAACCTTATCATATTCTTCCCATTTCTTTTATCCTCTGGAAAATGATCATATAATCATTTAAAAAAAATTCTCATATACTTGAATTTTTGATATACTATGAATTGAGTTACATAGTCAACAATATATCTATCTATGTTATCCAACCCAAATTAATCATTCATATTGTCACATGGTAGTCATTACACCCTTTTTTCTTTTCATATTTTCGTAGAAGATCCACATCCATACCAGATGGAATTGGTTATTGATTGTCTTGGGAGTTATCATTTACTCAAAATTATATATATAAAATAATTCCACAATTGAAATAACCAATAATTAAACTAAAAATAAAGATAAAATAAACCCTAATTTTGACCAACATCTTTATTCATTTTTCCAAAAAAATAATTCCTCGACATATATAAAATGTTTTATTTCTATAAATTACTCAAAAAATGTCCTCAATCTTGATAAAATCCCATACCCTAAAACATCATGATGTTTTTATATAATGTTTAAATTATGATTAACCACAGACATATAAACCCATGATCGAATATAGAATTCATAGTTCTACAATAAATGGTAACATATATGATTCAAGTAATAAAATAATTAAATGATCATTCATGATACTAAAAACCAAAATAAAATTGGGAAAAGTATCTAACAAGATAATCATTGAATTAAGAGATGAAAATACATTAATCCTCACACATAAATGATTTTGATGGAATATATACTTTTTATAGAAATTATTTCAATCATCATGGAATTCAGTTCAATAATTCCCATGACCTCGACACATAATATAATGAACTCCTCAACAATTTTCCATTATATAAATTTTTTTCATAACATTTAATATCTTCCAAAAAATTCAGATATACTTAATGGTTCATATTATAGACTTCATGACATGTTTGATGATTATTCTTCTCCCACTTATGTCCATTACCATATTATAATTCACACGGTTTCATCATTCACAAATTTAACACTTTAAGATTGTCATTGAAGTTCAAATTTTTAATAATATATAATGATAGTTGAATAAAATTAATCAAAAAATAAATCAACATGGTCATCATCCAAGTTGGTTTCTCATAGTCACTAAATATATTAAGTAGACTTTCTATTTGAGTGATCATTTCTTGTTTTATACATTGAATGAAACCAAAAAACATATTGTGAGTAACTCAAATAAGGTTAATGAAACCACATAATAATAAAAATTCACTTATATAATGTTTAAATAAAGTCACCTACTTTTTATAATATGGAAATTCAGGTTCATCATTAGTCATAAATGTGAATTACCAATTTATATCCTCTATGATGATTTATAATAATTTTTTTAATATCCAATTAATATCCCCAAGGAGCGTCGAACCAGTTATGATGAATGGACTAGATTCTACCACCGTGTGATGACAGACTCTTACATAATGCACCCTCTTCAAAATTATTACCTATAGGTTCCCTAGATACAAATACAAATGAAATATTTAGAAAAGATTTTATTTCATAGAAATAACTCTTTCTATACTTAACAAAAATTCCATACCATATTTATATACATTGAATCATCCATAGAACTATCCTTTGAGGCATCACTAGACATATCATTTGAAATATCCCTATGTATCTCACGAATGGTATCTAATCCTTATGTCTAAAGGGTGAAAAATAATTTTCTTTGATACAAAAGATATGGACCCAATATTAATATACATTAATATTAAATCATTTTACATGAATATTCATTACATTACAAAAAAATCATAATGAACGTAATAGTTCGGTAGATTTGAATAACATGTAAAATAGCATTCTAATTTGGTAAAATTAATTAAATTAATTGAGAAATGAAAATCCCACATAGTGTTATTCATAGAAATAACATAAATAAAACCATTCTTTATATCATTGGGAAATGAATCACAAGATAAGTTCAACATAAAATCATAGAAATGGTAAATATGGGAAATACATATGCATAAAATGAACATAAGTGTATGAGAAAATTAGAGTAATATACAAAAACCATTTCATACGTATAAAATTTTAGAATCTTGAGTGATGCATAAAATATTGGTAGTTCATAGGTCATGGATCATATTGATGTCAAATACCACGAGCAATAAGAGAATAACTTCAACATAATACATAGAAATATTTTATACACATATTCTTAGAAAATAATTTCCGTGGTTGTTAAGGATTATTTCAAAAACTAATCAAATATTTCTATAGGACTCTCTACATATTTGGCATGATATAGAACCGTCCCTATTGGAATTAAATTACTAATATTTGAATAGTCTCACTCCCCAAACCATCATAGTTTTCCTTGTTCACATTTAATATCATTATAGTAGTCAAATTTACATTTCAAATAGAGTTCTCTACCCATTCCAGTACAATCCATCTAATGGGATAAGAATCTTACCGAATTTATTAGTAGAACATATAGATCCCCTCTATCATTAGTTATACTACCACCACAGTCACCCAATTTAAATCATAAATATATGTACAAAAAACATAAAACATAAATATTATTATAACCCCTGAAATGAAATTTGTTTTATAAACATTTAATAGTTCATTAACCACTAAAAAAGAAAAGGATTCATAATCATTTTATCAGTTCATCACGGTAACCTCCGAAAAATGATTTTGTTTCATTACATTATATTATTTTTTAACCTCTTTATGATAAAATGGATTTATAAACATATTTCAATAAATAACTATTCAATGAATGAATGTGAATGGTTTCCTAAGTTTATATCCCCACTAAATTATAGTTAAAATCAAAATTATCGATCGTATAACAAAAATTATATTGATGGACAATTTAAATATTTATTAATTAAAATAAATATTCTTTTTATAATATTTAAAACTCAATGCCTTTTTGGAAGTCCCTAAATTCGAAAATATCATTTAAATAATATAATGTGCCCTTTCAAAATAACTCAAAACATTCTAAAGGAAATATTTATTCTTATATGAATAACATTTCAAAATATAAAACATTTTGAAAAAAACTATTTAAAAAATAAACAGAAAGCATACAAATGAATCTACAATGAAATTAATGGTCATGATAATGATATGTTTTTTATTCATGCTATAAATGTTAAATCAATGATTTATTTCAAATTTTTATTAAAATCCAAATTAGAATAACTTATAAGAAATAATGAATATTTCATAAAAACTATTTTTAAAAATGAGAATCATGGGTAAAGATTTATATCAAAATTCATATTATAATTCAAAAAAATTAGAAATCTTTTTTTACAAAATGTTGCTTTGGATGAAAAATACTCTACCAAAAATAAGATTTATCATAGATAAATTATTTTTAAACTCATGAGAACATAAATAGATGATATTTAAGGGAAAAGGTTTATTCTGTTGAAAAAAACAAACAATAGTAAAACTCATGGGTTTATTTAAAGATATATCATAGCATGTTATCATCAGAAACACTGTCTTAAAAAATCACAGTAAATTATGAGATTGTAACATAAAATCATTATCTAATTGGAAACATTGAATCATAATCGCAATTAAATATTGACATAAAAAGTAATAATATAGAATTATATAAATTAAATCAAGGATATTACAAATTAAATAGAATTTATATACACCCCATAAATTAATATAAGTACATAACATTACATATGTCTCTATGAAGTGAAATTGAGAGAAAATCCACTGCCTCTTTAGTATTATTGTGAGTGAAAATAAAAAAAATTATAGAATTATAGATAATATTAAATACCTTAAAAGTAATTATATTAATTATATAACAGGTCAATGGGGTCTTATATACTCCAAACATATTAATTTTGGTGTGAATTTTCATTTTTCTATGTGATATATATGTGAGACAAGAAACCCATTACCTTAATTATTGACATGGAATGCACAGATTCTATCCTCCTGTATAATTAATATTATGTTATTATAAATATATTAATGAAAAAATTTATAAAAACTCACATATATATATATATATATATCTATTATACTATATATTATTTAATTTTGACATTTATTTTCTTTTTATTTATTATTTGTAATTAAAAAAATATGTTGGAAAATAACTAAATCAATTTTTCTGTATATTTTTAATTTTATTTTATTGGTCATGTTAATGTTATCATGGTTCAATAATCTATGAAATTCTATAAATGACATAAATATTGTATATATTCAGCATATTTTTTGTATTAAACAATTAACTATATAGATGTAAAAAGTAATGAACCATTCAAGGAAATGAAATGCCATCTGTATGCTTGAATGATAATTTCATTTTATTCATGTATTGAATAAAAAAATAAAATTATATATTATAAATTCATAATTTTTTTTATATACAGAAAATTATTTACATTAAATGAATGATTTTTTACTTTCATTTTTAGTGTGAATTAATCACTTTGCATTGTGAGGTGGTAATTATCTATACAGAGGTAATGTTGTCTTATTCTAAAATAATGTAATGATTGGAGTATTATGTGATATTATAATTTAAAAAGTATAATAATATCATAAAATTAAAAAATAAAAAGTAAATTTATATTTATTTTATGTAGTTAATGGTGGTATTGGAAAATATATTGAAATGTTTTTGCAATGTTGTTGTCTATTGTACAAAATAATTGAGATTTTGTAACCCATAAGATAGAAGTGGAGATTAAAATTGTTAAAAAAGTATCATAAAAATATTTCACTATATTTTATATAATTATATGATTATATAGTAATCTTTATCATGAATTTTTTATATTGTAAGATGAAACAAAATAAAAATACATGTTGATCAACATCGTATTTTTTCGAGTATCCTCAATTGTTTATCACCAAAATTCATTCTTGGATGATTTCAGGTCATAATTAAGTCTTATCAGATGATATTAGTTAATTATATTTTTTAATATGATATTTATTCACAGACCTAAAAAGGTTTGAAGGTGTGAATAGGAGAAGAGAATTGGAGGCCTTTTATAAGTGAAGTGAGTGGCATTCATTAATTTTCTGAAATAATGAATACCACCCTTGTATTTTATAATTTTACAGGGTTAAAATAATGAACAATTATTTATAAAATAATATAAATGGATTAAATATTTTAATATAATTGGTTTCTTACATGTTTTTTTATTATTTTGAAACATTACATATTCTGGTTAACCCACTAGTACACCCATTATTACCTTAGAATCAATAAATAATTTTTACAATTTTTCATTTTTTTTTGAAAATATTATTTCAATCATAATAGAAAATATAAATTTTTCATTATTCCAAAAATGGGAAAAAAATTAAATTTTTTATTAATAAGTGGAAAATTTTAATTTCAAATAAATCACACATACAAAACAAAAAATTTGTATTTAAGGGGTAAATATTAGAGTGATTAAAAAGATTTTATATCTATTTTCAATCTTATATTTATAAAATTAAAATAATTATATTAAAATAAATATATTTGAACTAATTTTACATTAAAACCGATTTAAATTATATTTTATTTAAATAAATAATATTGAAGAAAATGATTTTTTCAATTAATGTTCTACAATTTTATCATATTCATCAAAAAATTTATCATTTTCATAATTAATATATAAGTCACCCACTTATAAATTTTATACAGATTTTTTAAAAAATTATTTAATTTTAAATAATATATATTCAAAAAATGGAAAAATTATATTGATAACCAAACAGACATGATAAAAAAGACGAATTTCAACAATTATATTTTAAATAAAAAGATAATTTTATGTTATAACTATTCCTTATAGTAATCAGGGTATGAATATAAAATAAATTATCAATTATATAAAATATAAAATATTTATTTATAACATTCAATATTATAAATAGTTTTAATTAATTTATTTTGAGAAACATTTTAATCATAAAAACAAAATATATAAAATGTGTTTTTTAACCCAAAAAATAAACTTATAAATATTTATAAAAGAATATTGATTAAATATTAATTTATTGGATTTTATATAAATCAATAATACTTATTAAATATTAAAAAAGTAAGGGTAATTTAAATTAATTTATTCATTAAAATGAAATGATATTTTCTTAAAAATTGAATTTATCACAATTAACTAAAAAATCAAAGTAAATTAGAAATACCAATATTCCACTATAAGTTAATTATAGTATTATTATTTTAAAAAATTAATATAATGTTATCAAATAATTATTTGAAATTCTCAACAAAATTGAATTAATAGTTTATTATTATTCTAAATAACATCATATTAGAAGAAAACATATTTTGTATGAATAAGATTTCATTAATGAAATATTTTTTATCATTCACTAATAAAGTAAAAATAATGTTATATTGAAAAAAAAATTATAAATATATTTAATAAATTATAAAATATATTTAATACCTCCAAATTTAATAATAGTTTTATAATGACCATAAAATAATTCCTCGTTCACTAAATGTCATCTTGTCATGTATTTGATGCTTTTGAAAAACTCATTTTCCATATAACACAAGATAAAATCAATGATGCATAAAATGAAATATAAAAAAATGTTATTTTTATTGAAAATATCAAAAAAAAATATTAAAAAAGTATATCACAAAATATCATGGTGTTCTAAATACAACATTGTACCAGGGAATATGATAAACAATTAATGTTACATCATAATAAATGATCAAGGAAGACAACCAATATATTATTACCTAGTATAAATAGTCCCACAATGGTTTATGAATAGTTTGTAATACCATATATTCTATCTTAGGAGACTAATAAATAAAAAACTCAATAGAGTAGTGTATATTCTCAATTACACCCAAGGAATTTGTATCAGGTATATGTATAAGATCTCCACCTGGATCATTCAATATAGGATCATATTTCAACAAAATTTATCCAATTATTAATGATTTTAGAATATATTCATAAAATTACAAAATAAAATTTAAATATGTATGTCTATGTATGAACCCTTGATTAGAAATGGAAATGTTATTCATAATAGAAATGTTTTCTTTAAATGAAAATATAATTTCGGAGGCATAACATGGGATCATAATTAATAATGGGGTTGATAAATGAAATTTAAATGGGTCACACATAACATTCAAATATCATGCTCTTTATGAGTGATATGTATGATCATAATCCAAAAATGTTCAACTGGGAATTAAATGGAATAATATATAAAGGGTTCTCAAATTAATGTTTTGCATTTAAAATTCATAGGGAAAATTCCAAATTATAACATGGGGACATAATAATCCATGGGATGGTATATAAAATTTATATAGGACTCTCAGTACATTGTGATAATATTTGAATAAAATGTCTATGTAGATAATCACATCACATTAAATAGAAATTAAATCCAATAAGGTATTACCCAAATAATGTTTATTAAAAAATTTGAGAAGGGAAGTGTCTCTTACCATTATGGGTTATTTCTAAAGGAATGGGAGATGATTCATGAGATACTAAGGGAACATTATTATGGATTTAAAGATTAATAGTCAGAAAAGTTTCCTTATAAAATGATTTTTATATAATAATATTTTGATATTTTTCTTAGATTATATAAGATAATAAAGGGTATCTATCAATTCTATTACAATAATTTTTTTACTCTATATAGTATTTTAATCACTCCCACAAACCATCACATGGTATTTCCAATGTTTAATTCCAAATTTATGTGTATTTAATTATTCATTAGTCCAAAAAACTAATAATGTTAAAATAGTACAATATGTGATGTTAAGAAAGTCATGATTAAACCGAATTAAGTTTAAAACCATAATATATAATATAAGATTTAAGGGATTCATAATGTTTTTATTAAATTAATAAAATAAAAAATATTATATTAACATGGATATATATATATATATATATATTATTTGATACCATTAATGGAATATATTACAACATTTTTTAGACATTATGATATCATAAGCCACATAGTATATTTATATTATCAATAATTTTAACTTAATGTTTGAATATCTAATTTATTTATGAATAATTAACCACTAGATAATTTCAATGTGATGATTAAAAAAAATAGCTATTTCATGAATTATTTTTGTACATATGATATAGAAATTTTTAAAAGAAAATCTATGTTTATTTGAAAATACAATTTTGATTAAAATAATTGTTTTTATGCCCATAATAAATTACATTTTCAATTTGTAGAAATTATGTTATCATTTATATTTAATTTTTAATACATAATAATTTTAAAAAATTAAATTTTATAAATATGATGAAATCATCAAAAATAATGTATTAATTAAAATTGCATAATAAAAAAATATATATTTATTTTTTATATTAAAATATGATTTTCAATAACATTATTACTTATTCCATTTAAAGCTAAAAATTAAGGATTAAATTTATTATTGGTTTTATTTAAAAGATTGTATAAATATTTATATAGTCATTGTTGAGATACATACCAGATTATTAATACTACTATTACTCAAAAGTTATTGTGTTTTGTAGTTTTATATTCTAAAAGTTTTTTAATGTTTGGGTCATGATCTCTATTATTGTGAACATCCTATATAAATGGTTTCAATAATTCCAAATTTATTAAATATTTTATTCAGATTGGTCAAGGTACTATCACATTGATTTTATCTACCTTTCAAGCTCTTCTAACTAATATTTATATGTTATTATCCCACTAGTCGAGGCATTCACCTCTTCTATTTGTGAGAATCTAACTATATCATAACACTTATTAAATACTAATAATATGATCCATTTTCAATGGATATATTGACAATGGTCAATATTATTAATGTTCTTTTATAAACCAATTGATACAAGAAATTATGTTATGGTTTATTTCTATGAAAACTACCTAAATAATGAATTCCTTATTTTAATGTGTAATTTCCTTTGTAAAATTTTAAATCATTACATTATTATCCCCTTCAAAAATGCCACCCTAAAAATTATAATTTAATATAAAAAAATTTGATTTTAAATATGATTCATCACCTCTTATAATTACCATTGTACTTCATCACACTTGTTATTTTATCAATAAAAATTAATTGTGTTATTTTGTATTGTAAGACATTATCTCTATGGTCAATGATCATAACTGGCTACTCAACACATGAATGATGACATTACAACGGTACAATCACTGGATTGAGAACATATAAGGTTACTAGTATGTAATTTCACAATAGGGATATATAGAGCACATCATGTAAATGAGAAAATTTATAATGGAGTTATATATTATAGTCCACCTCACTAATGTGGTCAAGAATTTCATATGGAATGATGCATTATGGAATAAACACTACCTTAATCCAAAACATTATGGAATTATTCTATGGTTATGTATGAAGGAAATATTTATCTATAACCTCAATATCTAGATCACTTCAGTAGTTTTATTCATATTATTTCAGATATCATTTTACTTATTTCATATGTAATTGAATTGTTTGAACCTCTTATATCCTCTCAGAGACAATATCATGTACAATAAAGATCATCTCTCCAATATCATCCTAGTTTTTGATGGTCTGAAACATATTCACCCATATATAATTATTAAGATCCACTTGAATCTAAGATTATAAGTTATTGTTTTATTAGAAATCTAATATGGTAACATGTTGATCTTAGAATCCTTAAAATCCATTTATAATTCTCTAATCACATCATCTTATGTGTTTATTTTACATCCATACTAGTAATCCATATGATTATGAAAATTACTATTGTAGTTCAATTATGTTTTCCATTCATTCCAAAGGATTATACCAAATTCCAAGTTAAACCTTGGCCATGATCCAATAAAATATATTTATTAAATTCATTCACTCTTTCCACTTCTATTATGTATATCTTGGAAAATATATAGAGTTATATATCTTCATTGATTGTAATGATATACACTGTCTTGTTTTTTGCAACCAGAAACAACGCATATAATGTTATTACATTTAGGTGTTCTAGGGTATACTATGATGAAATTCATGGTTTTGTTTTTCCATTTCTATACTATTATTGGTAATGGTTTCTTAATACCCTTAGACTTCTATGATTTTTATTGACATACTGAAATACACAACATTGAGATACAAACTCAATAATATCTCTCATCATGTCTCCCCGCTAAATTTTTTTCATAAAATTTATGTTAGTCATATTTATTATATGAGGAACACATAATAATGATATACACAAAAAATCTATAATTTACCACATCAGTTATTTTTTATTATAAAAATTTCATTGTTCCAAACAATATAACACAATCATAATAAACATAAAACTCCAAAATATTTTCTAACTCCATGTGTATAAACTCATCACCTTTTTAATCATTATTTATGTTTTATTGAATATATGTTTGAGTAGGTATTTTGGAATTATATAAAGAATATTATTATATTATTTCAAAATACATTCTTTGTGTCACTACTAATATTGGATCCCAGGGAATCATCATTATCGATAATGTTGGATGATCCCTTCGTCCCAAAAAACATATAATTTTTTTATTTCTTAGGATTGTAATGGATTGGAAAATGATAATACTTGTTGAGATAAAACCAAAAAATATCATAATAATTTCATTTTATGTAAATATATTCTTTGGTTTTTATGGTCTACACAAACTCACATCACACATCTCTCTATATAGATAATGTCACATAATCATATGTATGAAGATCATAAAATCAAATAATATATCCTGATTTGGGTAGTTATACACACGTTTTATCATCCTGGCAAGAGGGGTGGGCTATAGTTTTCTATTATTCATTATCACAAAATCAAAAGGATATTTTTATGTATAGATATAAGAAAAAAAATTCATCCCCACAAGTGGGTATTATGGGAACATTTGTATTGATTAACTTCATTTTATTCACATTAAATCATTCTTCTCATTTATCCATCATGAATAACATGATTTCTTTTAGAGTTATCTTGGTTAGTTAGCTTGAAATTTATTTATTTTCCTCAAATATTTATAATACTCACATACAAAAACATGAAAAAAACTTATTTTTCCCAATGATTTTCCATGGACACAATTCAATTATCTTTATTTTTAATGGATACCTTGATACCACTTTTCGTGTGATGAAATTCCCTTCGATTATTTGTTAATCCAACATACTTTAAGATTTACTATATATTTTATACATATTTTTTCTTCGAAATGAACCCAATATACTATACTAACAATCCTAATGTATCTCCTTGAATTATATGCCGATAAAAATATCATAAAAATTTTCTACCAGAAATTTTTTAAGTTATAAAAGAATTATATTATTAATAAAATTGAATAATAATTATGTATCAATAGTGATACCAAATTTAATAACTATGAACTTATAGTTTACAAAGAATATACGAAAATTAATTTAGAAAATATATTCTCTCTTCATCAAAGCATAATAATATCACAAAATAATATTTATCTAATCGAAATACATTGATTCATGTAGTGTATTGAATAATTTATTATTCCATGGAATAGGATATAAGTACATTTTCCCAATTTTTTTGATCTCAAAAAATAAATGTAGAGTAAACTTTATCCAAAATTCTTCTTGATTAAGGGGACTATTGCACCAAACATTTAAAAACATGGGATTGGTAACCATTTACATATATTCCCCATTATTTTTTCTTTAGCTCCCAATAATAAAAAACAACCATTCTATTTGGATTCTCAAATATTTTCCAAAACTAAGGAATGACATTTATTAAAAACATAACCTCTTGACTATGTGAAATAATAATAAATTGATATTGAAACACATTAGTATATTTTCTCAAAATGGGAATGTATTCATGGATATATATTTTCTTTAATTAAAAAATTTAGGATAGATATTATTTCTAATAATAAACTAATATGGATTCGAGAGATGTTTGTAAAAATTATTTATCATCCTCATTCGTTTAATTGTATGCAAATAGTAATGAATTTTTTATATATAGGGTGATTTACTTCTCTCAATATTTCATTGGTTATATATATATATATAATCAATTCCAAGAATTTCCTCATATCTCAAAAAAGAGAGAATTAAATTGTTTTCTATGTTTTTTAACCGAAAAATGTTGATAAAGGGGGAGTTAAATTAATGAAATTCATTAATTTTTTCCATTAAAATTTTCATCGATAACCTTACATCCATTATTTATTGTGGTGTTTGAAAATTTATGAATTTATTTTCTCTAAAATATATTGTGTTGAACTATAATGAAAATGTAAATTATATAATAATGAAATAATAATTAGCATACATATAACTACATCAATATCAGGATCTATTTCTGTTGTTGAAATGTAATACTATCTCCCTTTAAATACAGGCTATGGTGGATTATTAAATTGATTATTATGGAAAACCCTTGGCCTTGATCAATTACTTGTACTATTTTCATTTCTTATATATATTAATCCTTGAAAACCATGTTGGGTTTTAACAAAATAATTTCATTCATTCACTAAATTTGAGGATTTCTTTCATCAACAATCACTATCAATATTTCTATAATTTCATTAGCTAAATAATGTCCTTATTTCCTCCCTTAAATTTCTTGGGAAATCTTTCCCATTAAATTTAATGGTGTTATGTTTAAATTTTATTCCATAATTTGATTTATTCATCAAAGTGTTTGAATTAAACCTTATTTTTATATTCTTATCCCTATGAGACCCTTGAGATTCTTTGATGTCTATTTTTTCATTGAGGGAACATCTGAGATATTCTTGATAATTGATAATTTCCAAAATGGATAGTTGTCCTTGTTAACTAAGCTCTAGTGCACCATGTAAGTGGTAAGAATTTTATTTGGGGCAATGAAAAATATAAATAAATCATTTTCATGTATTTTAATATTTTTCTCATATTCCATAATATATTCTTCATTAATTTCATTGAGGCTATATATGAACCTATATATTTTTATTTATATATTTTATGTAAAATATTTATCAAAAAACATAGTGGAATGATATTCACTCCATCACTTCTACCTCCTTATTAAGATTAATATTGTTTACTAATGTAAGCTACTAATCATCTTCTCCTTCCATAAAGTAAATTACCATCACATCATTATCATACTAATAAAATAAAAGGATGTATATGAAAATTTAAATATAGATGATATATTTTTCGTTAATTAGGGTATCATATGATTAAATAAATTTCAAAGGTATTTATCTCATAATGATATTAATTAATATTTCCTAGTTTTTAGGGGGAACTAGTCATTCATCTTAATTTAGGTTTTGGTTTGAATCATATTTCAATTGAGAATGTATAATCGTTATGTTTATGATTCATTCTCCTATTAGGTTAGGAATCTCAATTGGGTAGTCACCACATTTCTCATCACATTAGTTGTTGACTAGATTCCTCATAATTCCATCCATTGAAATGAATAATGGTAAAAACAGGGTTGAATATTATTAAATTATTATAAAATTAAAATTTATTTAAGAAATATTAATGATATAAGTAATAAATAATATATATTACAATCATATTAATTTATACAATTAAAAATAATTTATCAATGATCTTTTTCATAATATAAAATCACTATAGAATTATTTTAACTTAATAATTGATCACATGGAACGTTTGTATGTACAAAAGTATTTATAATGAGATTATCAACCCATGTGTGTATAATAGAACATTTACATCCTCTAATTGATTATTTATTCTAGATGAATACACCCTTCTAATGATAATTCCCCAATGTATCATTTTAATAGATTAACATCAACATACAATATCCAGAAATTAGTATATTTTCATGGAAAATTCTTAATATATAATTTACCTAAATTTATGGATAAATTATTATGTTTAGTTTTATAAAAATTTATTTCCCAAGAGATTTATAATCATAATCCCAATATTTACATTAGATTCATATGATACAAATGATGATAAACTGTGTCTTCACTAGAAATAAAGACTTGATTTAATAAAAATAATATAAAAAAGTAAAACCTAGAAGACCAATAATACTTGTTTCTTTTTTAGATTAGGTACATAGAACATTAACATGATACATGGGTACAACAACAATATTGGTAGACTGTTAAAATTAATCTAATATTATATTTATCATTTGAATTTCCATTGGATAAGATGAGTACATATATAAGAGTAGATTGAGCTATAAAATTCATTACGTAAGTAAATAAAATTTGAACATGATGATAGTAGACCATGTTATCCTATAGTTATTTAAAAGGGACATAAATTGGGTGATGATAAAAAAATATAACAATAAGGAATATTACGTGGTGATAATGTAATTTCATTATAGGAATGTGAAATTTTTTTTAACATGACATCATTAATAGAGGTAAAGGATAATAGAAAAAATATTATATCATAGTGTAAAAATAATTGTAGTGAATTTAGATTAATCCAATAAATAAATCCAATCCAAATAACTTACGAAGGTTTAGATCCATGGGTTCTACCAAATATGGGGGGTTTAGTACTTTTATAAACACATGAAACTATAGAATTATAATATTTCTTATGATGATGTTTATTTGAGTCATGTTTATAATTATTTGATTTTAAAATAATAAAATATAACATTTTTTATGAGGGAATGAATTTTTTTTATCTTTTTTTAAAATAACCATAATTAATTATTCTAAATGCGAAATGCATTATTATAAGAGGATAACCTTAATTGTGTACATTACATCACTTTTATATCTTTATGATATCATAATACACATAGAATATTTCTACTACTTATAATTTTCAACTGATGAATCTATTATCTCAAGACATTATGAAAAAATCAACATTGGAAAAATTGAGAGGCAGAATCTAATGATATTATTAAAATAATAAAAAACAAAAAATATGAGGAAATATAATTTTAAATTAAATTCTCAATTTATTAGATAATACAAGATCTATTTATGTTAAAAGTTTTATGATTCGTATATTAATTACAAAATCACTCCATAAAAATCATAACATCATTCATATTGCATATATATTATTTAATAATATTTATTTATAATATTATTTATTTTATAAAATTATGATTTCATTATAAATAATGTCTTATATGAAATTAATTATTTCCCAAATATATAATTCATGTTTTGTTGAATTAAATTTATTTTTATCAAAATAATTATTTAATTATACCCAAATTTTTACAGATTAGAAAATTATTTATTCATTATTTTAATGAAAATAATATATACATATTTATACTTTTATGATTGAGATTCATAACCCTTTTTTACATCATCAACTCAGTAAGGGTATTGTTAATGTTGGAGATATTTCTGTGTTGTGGTTCCGCAAATATGGTTTGGTTCATGATCTTGATAAGCATGAAATTCTCAAATAAATTATTTCACACATTCATTTGGTATTGATTCTCTTATAAGACATTGTTAAGAAAAAAGTGAATATATTTTATCTATCTTTGAATAATTAATAAATGGTCTTTATTGGGTATGATCCCACTGGTCAAGGATATTGATTCTTTTTTTCTTGTCAATATGACTCTATCATAAAACTTAATATATATTAATCATATTATCACTAATCAATGACCATCTCACCAGTGTTTCTTATTCTAAATATTATTTTAAATATGAAATGATATATACAAATCTATGAAGGTTCTTTCAATAACTACATTAAACTATAATGTCATTTATTTACATAAAATTTTGAATATATTTATAAAAGTAAGAGTTATTACATTAAATTTGGATGAAGTGTTACATATTTCTATATACTACATTGTTAAATTATAGTTATTACATTTTAGGTAATGTAGTACTATATTGAAGATTCATTATATATTTCAGACTGTTTTCTCTTTCTAATCTGGACTACTTTTAAAATAATCTATTTTAAATTTTTATTTTTATTATTAGAATGAAATTTCTGACATAATGAAATGACTAATTACAACCCAATAATGTAACCACTATATCAGGAATAATTATTTTTGATGATTTTATATACCATGATTAATGATGTGTTGAAACCCTCTCAAAAATAATAGCTCGATAAAATATAAAATAATTTATGTCCCACCGAGATTGAATGGTACATATTTAAACAATAAAAAACAAAAATTAAGTTTCCTTGTAATTGATTTTTCCATTATAGAATTTTATAAATTTGGTTTTTTGAAATAAATATGTTTTATTTTCAAATAATTTAGTTAGTATGTATTTTATAATAAAATAGTACTCCATGTTATGGATAGTTTAATGGATAATTCTTTTTCGTCTGTAAAATTTGGTGATTCAAATAATAGACATTTCCGACCTATATTTTTTATAGATACAGAGGTAGGACATATAAATAATAAGACATTTGAATAATAAACCTATTTTTATATATTGGTTCTATTTATTCCCTTTTATACAATCTTTACATGTTTCATCTACCCTAAAAAACAAAATTTTAATACAATAATAGAGGAGTGGAAATATAATGTTATTGGGGTATGTGAGGTGACCCATTTAGGATAATTGAGTCATGGAGAAGTTTTTAAAACATTTATATATTTTGTTTTTAATAATTTTCAATCTATAATTAAAGAATTTTATATAAATGTGACTATATTTTCTTAAATATCTATATATAATTATTTTCTTAAATAAATAATTTTTTTCTACCTCTAATTAGTTTAGGTCATACTGATTTATTTGTCTAGAGATATGGGAATGATTTTTTTGTAATTATTAAAAACATTTGAAATAGGATGTAATCATACATGGTATCATGTAAATAACAGTACCTAATTGTGAATTTCCCTAACCAATCAAGGGAGATTTTTGTTTTCTCTCACATATATGAAGAATAATTGTCTATGTAGTTATATTGGTTAGTCTACTATAATAATTATAATTAATATTAATGAACTATTTAAATATTATGTGACTGTGAAAACAAAAATTTAATATATTATTAGAGAAATAAATATAATTTGATATGAAATTATTGAACTACACATGGGAATTCAGACATAATGTAGATAAATATTGTGTCACATTAGTCTATTAGATTTTTTTCATTGTTTTCAAGTCATTGAAATAAAATTCATATTAACTTTTTTTCATTACTGACATGAATATGAGATCACGCATCATTGGTGATAAATTATGTTACCACTACTGCTTTATCCCTTAAGGGATAAAATAATGTTTTTCATACCCCTGGATAAGAGTGTCCTGATGTCTTAGAGGGAAATCCCATTAATGGGATCAAACATGTATAACAATAATTTTCTTTCCTCTAGTGATAATGATACGTAATATGAAATATGTGTTATATGTGTTGTTTTAATATTATAGATTATGGTGAAATATATAAACATGATAAATATATTTATGATGAATCTTAAGACATGATTCATAATTGTGAATTATGACGTAAAAGTATTTAACCAATGATATTATTGTTATAAAAAACATTACAGAATAATTGATTGAAAAAAGTGGATTCTATCAATGTATTCCCATGAAATATTAATAATAGTACTAATAAACATGAATTGTTATTTAGTTCAAATATAATTTTAGAAAAAATTAATATCTGATGGATTGATGAAATTTAATATTTGAAAAATTTGTATATTATATTTTTTTCTTGTATAAATATATAATTGATAATTTTATAATTCACCATGAAATTAATTTTTAATTTTTAAAAAAAAATTGAATTATATTACATATGAATAATTGCATTAATTTTTTTAATATATAGAATATATTTGAGGGTATTTTTTTTATTTTATGAATGAATATATTGTTAATTTATTATATAATACATGTTTTAAATGTCAATTTTTGGAAATTGTTTTTATTTGAATTTTTTAACAGAGAACATGATAAAGGTAATCAACTGTTAGGTATGTGAAATTTAGAGATACCTTATGATTTTTTAGATTAAATTAATATCGGTTTAGGAAATCTTTTAACCATATTTTTTCATTTTTTTTAACATGGAATGAAATATTTTTGAATATTCATAAGTTTATCAATTTTTTAAGTGTTTATATTATTCATTATGTTTTATTTTGAGGTTTTAGATGTTAATGTATTATTTTGTTATATAATAATTTATTTATAATGGATAAATTCTAATAACATTTAGGGTTTTCAAATGAATAGGGGAAGAAATAATTTAATATAATTAATTTATAGCCATAATAATGACAAAAGAAAGTAACTTTAGATCGTTAGGAATGAAATGTTCATCGTGATTATTCAATTCCATTACTAAGAGATAATATATCTGTTAAAATTGATTGAAGATTAACCAATTGAAAAAATTATGATTCTGAAACTAATAGAAATGATGTAAGTATATTATCATGTATTCTACATAATTTTAAAAATATAATCCTTTAATTATAAAAATAGGATATGAAATAAAAACATTTTCCTCTAAATTTTTTGTCATATGAATTGATTTTTATATTTATCCCATGTCTATTTAAGGTTTTTTGGTGTTTATAATTCCCTTAATTGTACTCTATATCACACTCTATCATTTATTATGTTATTTTTCTACTCATATTCAATTTTTCACATCTGGTTAATATTATATATATTTGAAGACTTGATTATTTGATTATCATGGTTACCTTTTGGTTTCCCACTTCCCTTATTGAGAGTAAGTGTAATTATCCCATATTTTATATCGATATTCAAAAAAGATATGTTCAACTAGTGTACCTTTTTTTATCCAGAAAACAATTGTGGGGTACAATTTATTTTATGTGGTATAGTTTAACACCTCTATATTTTTTATATAATATATAGTATAGTCACTATAAAATTTTCCATGTAAAAATTAGCTTAAATAAAATGATTATGTACTGTAAAAATATTATTTTGTGAGACCATTATAACTTTATCAATAAAATTATAGAAATTATAGGAATAAATATACTATCATATATGTAATATGTATTTATTACTATATCAAATTACTTAATAAATTTTTAATACATTCATTTTATGCTTCTAATATATATTTTTTTCATCAAAACTGATTTCTAGTGTATTTTATGAATAAAATTTATAATTGAATTCTACCAATTTATGAAATATTATTTTTGGTTATGAATTCTAGTTTTATATAATCATGATTTTATTATATTCGATTGAATTTTTTGACATTATTTGAATTTGTTTATTTTTTTTGTTAATAGTCAAAATAATGATTTTGATAAACCATTGTTTCTGACGCTTTCGCAGGGGCGCACGCATCCATCCGCTAGGGAGGGCACGCCGCTTGTGGCCCCGCATTCCCGCTTTCTAAAGGCGGGCATCATCCGTTCCTTGTTCATGCATGTCTGCTCCTTGATCGAAACCGGGATGATGGGATGTCGGTTCTTCCTTCCATGGATTCCTCCTCGGAGCTCGTCACCTAGTCTGGGTCTCCCTCATAGATTTAAGACGGGTTTGTGAAGTTCATTCCAGGTGCCATATCCACATGCACGCTAGTCAATTACGATGCTTCCGTCAAGACGCTCCAAGGGGTCTTGTTGGGACATCAACCTGCAGTGAGGAGAATGGTCACGTTGGGGCATCGTCGGCTTGTCTGTCTTTGGTCCCTCATCACAGGGCTTCTCGAGGGCGCAGAAACTCGAGGCATCCCACATCAAACGTGGGGAATGTGTACCATCTGAGGGTTTCCTCAGCTTCCCATGTTTAACACGGGGTATGTCGCGAGTTTAACGTCTTGCGGAGACGGATCGGGTAGAAGGATCCCTTGGGGGGAACACCGATGTTGGGGCCAGCACGTGGGTGGCTTCCCATATATCATGGAGTGGGAAAGGGTGGCATGATATCACCGGGATGTGGTGGCCTGGGTAAGGATCAGGATGGATGGTGGAGTGAAAGATGGGGCTTACGTTTTGAGATGGTCCAAGAGGGGCGATACAGTTTAACGTCATGCGAGACGCGATAGAGTTTAACGTCATGTGGGACGCGATATAGTTTAACGTCATGCGGGACGGAATACAGTTTAACGTCATGCGGGACGGAATATAGTTTAACATCATGCAGGACGGAATACAGTTTAACGTCATGCGGGATGGAATACAGTTTAACGTCATGCAGGATGGAAGATTTGGTGCTTACACTCTGAGGCGGCCCAAGGTGGTCAGGGAACCGACATGGAGAGTTCGGGATGACTGGGTGGTGGGCTTGAACCTCATGGAGGCTTCCTACGTACCATGCATTAGCACGGATCAAAGTCCACGTAGTTCGCTGGGATGGGGATTACGCTCTGAGGTAGCCCATAGGAGGATGTCATGGTCTATGCGCGCTCTAAGCCCACATGAGTCATGCTCGGTGTGGGAAAAAAGAGGCAGCAGGGAGCAGACGACAAAGTCGCGAAGGGTGCGTCCATGAGAATTGTAATGGGGCTTATGCGTTGAGTGTCCCAAAGAGGAAATAGGGGCTTACGCGTGGTTAGCGGCCCTTGGTGTCGGGGCTTACTTCATGGTGGAGGCCCGTGGTGCGACAAAGCGCAGTGGGAAAGTACTCCATTGTCCATGGCAGGGGGGAGTATGGAGATGCATGGGTGCAATCATTTTTACGAAAGGCTAGGGGCTTACGCTCTAAGGCGGCCCTTCCCCCATGGACAAACGCCACTCCGACAAGTAGGATCTCATTCCATGTGAGGAAGAGTCCATTTATGTGGAGACGAGTGGGCGTATAAAATGTCCGAGATGGGGGGGTCTCTGCGTGCGAAGCACGGGGTTGGACCACAGTTTAACGTCTTGTGTTATGGACGAGATGCTTAGCAGTTTAACGTCCTGTAGCTTGGATGAGGTGGGTTCATTCCACACCCCTAGGGATTACTTGCCCAATTCCCTCTACCCCTTGTGGAAGGGAAGGCATCGGCAAGGCCATGGCGAAGGGGGGCCGCAGGGCGAACCACCAGGGGGTCCACGTTAGCGTGGATATGCGAAGAAGCAATAGTCGTTAGCGTGCCTATGTGCAGAAGCATAAGGCAAAGCAACACAATGGGAAACATGGCCCAAGGGACCTTGTGGTTACCTTGCACGAGCCCGGAAGGCCGTGTGGGAAAACAACGCATGTCGTGCATGCCCGGCAGGGGAGACATCAGGTGCCGGTGCATGGGGGGTAGCCAAGGGGTGTCAAGGTGAGGGGTCCTGGGCTTTGCGCGTAATAAGGATGATTTGCATGCAAAACAATGGGACGACGTGCAATTGGAGCAACGAAATTGCGCGTGAAGAGGGAATTATGCTCAAAGTTTTGCACGCATGATAGGGTATTGCGCGCACGAACCACGGATTGCGCGCAAGTGGGGAAACCAGGGGAAGGGGAAAATTCACTGAAGCCGGTGGAGTTGCGCGCAAAGGCGAACTCTGAGGCAAGGTAGCACGGAATTCAGGATTACCTGGATTTCATCATTCGTGCGGGGGGAGTCGAATTGTGCGCACGAGAGTCTCTTCGAATTCCTTAACCCACAAACCGTTCGAGGTCACCTTATATTTATAGGTGACCTCCGGCGCGGAATCCGGGCGGCGCACGAAGTTTTCTATGCCGGAAACCGCTTGCGCGCAAAATCTCGCCGCAGAGAATCGGGGAGCGCATTTATTGTGTGCCTCACCAGTCCAATTCCGCAAATCCCGGGAGCACTGTGCGCATAGAACATTTTTGCGCGCGGATCCTCTATTATTTCGCGCACCACTTCCCGAGCCTCTGCATCGGGCCTCTGATTCCGAATATGACTTCGCATCGTCATTCCGAAACATCTTCCGAGAGTTACAGGGTTTTTTTCAGCATCATCAAATTCCCCCCCTTGGAATGGGAATGGAGAGAGGTCACAATGATCGGATTCCAAGGGAAACGCCGAAACGCCAAAGTGCGGAGCCTCATGGTCAAGTTGCGCACAAAATTCCGATGGGGCACGCAAAATGCCGGACTCACGCGGAATCCTCGTTCCGCGCGGAGGGGAACCCTGGCTTCGCCTATAAAAAGAGGCGCTTGGTCCCAACTCTGTACACCCGCTCTTGCCGTGTGATAAGCTATTTGCTCTCGTGCGCGAAATCGTTCTGCGGCTGTGCGTAATAACGCACTGGAAGTGCGGAATTCCTTCCAAAATTTGGTCGTGACTTCGCGCCAAACCGGGATATTCTGCGCTTCGCGTGCCGATTGCGCGCTCATCTCCAGGATTTCGCGCATCTCAGCCAGATTTCGCGCCGAACTCCCCAATTCCGCGCAGGACATCCTGATTTCGCCCAACTACCGAAAAATTCAAGATGGCCGCAAACCGAGTTGATGAGGGGGAAGCTGCTGCCCGTAGGACAGAAATGGCGGCAAACGAGGAGGTTTATGGCACCAAGGTGATTGTCTCCAAAAATATGACCATGTTCAATCTGTTGACTCCGGCCCAAAAGGTATATCCCTTGTCGGACAACCTCCTGCTCTGGAATTTTGGCATCCTGGAGGAGGTACCATTGTCGGGCTTCGAGGTGGACAGACCGCGGTCCTGGGTGACTCGGGAGGATGAACTTCCTTACTACAAAATCACCAACAACGACCATCCTTCTAGGGAAACTAGACATATGGATGATTATGTTCTGAACCCGAGGACTAGGACCATTACCGGAGATGAACATGTGGCGGAGGATTCTCCGGCCCTCTAAGCGAGCACGTTCTGTCAGAGCATCTCGGATGACACGAAGGGCTGGCTGAAGGATTGGGACCTGTGGTCCGGGGGTAACATCACCAGCGAATGGGCCTGGGTGTTCTGGGTTCGCCATACCTGCGACCAGTTCGGGGATGAACTACGGTATATCGGCATGTTCGAGGCGGTATGGACATCGTAGTTCCATTTCCACCACCAGCCTGAACTCTGACCGGAGCTATTCACCCGGTGGTCTCCTGACACCAACACGTTCCAACTTCATCATGGGGAAGTCGGCATCAGTCTCTGGGACTTTCACTACATCAGAGGTATCCCACTGGAGGGTTACCAATACGAGAAGTTCGTTCCTCCAAAGAAAACCTGGGGAGACAGGTCGCGGACGCGTATGCTGACGTGGAACCTGCTGCAGCTGGCCAAGGAGAGGCTGGGGGTCCAGGACGTCCTGAAGGACATCGCCTACAAGGGCGGGTTCAGCCTGTTCCTTGAGAGGTATCCCTCTATCAAGATGCTGGGACGGGGCAAACGGTGCCCAACCGCGACTCAGTGGAGCAAGGACGGGTCATACTGGAAGACCCTGGAGGCGGGGCGATACCAATCATGGGGCTACTACGTCATTGAGGCCCGGGACCCGAACGTCCGGTATACCGGGTTCCGTGCTGTTTTCCTGAGTAGGTGGCTCCTGCCGGTGTGGGACGCGAGGATGGGCGTCTGTCCAGCGACTTTGGTGATGGCGGGCTCCATAGCTGCCAACAAACGGTTCAACATGGGCGTCCCCGTGCTGGCCAAGCTCTATACCATCCTAGGGAGCATCTCACGTGGGGGGTCGCTTCGGAGAGTCTGTGGTCCCTTTATGATCTTCCATGGCTGGGTGGCGGCTCATCTCGGCGGGTATACTTTCCCAAATGCCATCTGTCCTCCCGACAATGGCTTGCGACCGTCCTTGCTAAACATCGCAGGGGTGGCACCATTGACGCTCAATGAGGAGGGCATGAGGATATGCATTGGTAACCATGCCAACTTCAACTTCAGCCCATTCCCCACCCCGGTTGGCCAGCTGGTGGACAACGGGCAAGGCTCTCTGGAACAACAGGAATATTTCCAGAGCATTCGGGGTGGGGTGCTCATGGCTCGGATCGACGAGAAGGTGATCTGCAAGCCCTACGTGCCGTCCCGATTCGCCAGGCAGTTCGGGTGCCTTCAGCAAATGCCGAAGAAAGTATTCACGGCTGTCTGGCAGGAGAAGAATCCATGCGTCCTGCGCCAGATGTGGTTGATGTTTACCACCTTCGGCTCTGGTGATGTCGTTAGTCTTCCTCCCACTGGGGTCGACGCTGGCCTAGCAACCGAATATGCTAAAAACTGGACCATTGCGTACCCTGAGGGGATATTATGCAAGCGCATCCGGCAACTCGAGGTTACTCGCGCGAAAACCGGGCGACGAGAAAGAAGGCACAGTGCCGTCGGAAGGGGAGAACAAAGGGAGCATCAGGCAGCAAGGCCTGCGCAGGCCATGACTTTGGCAGCGAGGACATCACATGGTGCCTCCACGACCACGTTACCTGCAGGAGGGTCACATGAGGCGGCCAAGGAACTGCCTGGGAAGTAGATAAGATATCTGCTCGAAACTTCCCAAGACGCAATTCTCCCGACACTGTGGTCGGCCTGGATTACCCTATGGCAATCGATGAGCGTCGAAGCCATCTGCTAGAAGATAATGCAGAACGAGATACTACTACCGGAGGTCAAGATCGTTCGGATTACTAACAGAGTGAACTTCCATCGGCGGCATGCTTATCTGACGGTCATGGACGCATACACACGCCAAAGGGGGCGGCATGCGGGGCCAACTATTCTAGTGAAAGTGATGCTCGGCCAGGAGCATGATCCGGAAGCGATGCTGTTGGGAGAAGGCGACAGTGATGAAGAGCCGGAGGGGGAGGGGAAAACTGGAGAGGACGAAGGCGAGGGAGAGGAAGAAGAAGAGGAGCCCGATGGTGAGGGTTCGCAAGGGGAGACCTACCAAGGGAGTCTCCAAGAGAGCGGCGATATTGTCGACTCTGATCTCAACATAACCAAGATTATCGAGGTTTGTCTCTATCATCATTAATTTCCATCATTCATTCAATATACTTCCCAACATCTAACTCACTTCCCCATCCTTCTCAGGAGCATTTGGGCGGTGGACGGGCTTCCCCACTAGAGGAGGGCGGATAGGAACCAGTGGGACATGATGGGGATCTGGCACCCATCATTGAATTAACCAGCGCAGAGGGGTCTCCCCTTATTGCGGCTCCTGCAGCGGCAAGAACACTGGGGACCGACACTCTGGATTCCTGTAAGTCTCACGATTCACTCATGGTGCTTGGTGTCAAAAAAATCCCGTCTAACCAGCGTATGCCCTGTACAGTGATCTCAACACTGGACGCATGTCAGGATGTGGAGCCCGGGCCATCCACGAGTGGACCAGCGGCAGACATACCACCTCGCTCGGAACATTCTCTCTGCACTGAGCCGGCCCCGACAATTGATGAATAGAGGGCGGCGGACATCAGCGACGCTGTTCCTGAAACACGGTCGGAAGCTGGTGGAGGCATCATTGCTGCTGGGGCAAGGGAAGAAGGTCACCCGGACGTCGATGATTCTATCCCTCATGAAGACATCCCTGGGGCGGATCCTGCTGCCGATCTATTGGCGGCCTTCCCTGTATACCGACCTGCTGACCCTGAGGAGGTAGATGACTCAGACTTAGAGGCGGCCGAGGAGAGCCGGATGACACGGCGCAAGGGATGGATGTGTATCCAGCACTTTCTCAGGCAGCCCCAGTCCGATTGTCTGAGGCAGATGAGATCACTTCAGACCTGGCTGCTCTTGCTGTGCGCAGGAGGGGCTAACGCTCAGCGCCTTCATCTGACGGTTCATGATTACATGGCTGAAAAGATACACGAGAGCAGCCAGCGCACCGACATTTCCCAGCCCCAAGATGGATCGGCGAGCGCTCAAGCACTACTGAGGGCGGATCAGGAAGTCCGGCACCTCGAAGGGAAGGCGTCAGATAAAGAGGCCTTCATCGCAACATGCTCTGAGCTCGTGGAGCAACTGAGCGCCCAGCTGGCTGATGCAGAGGAACAACTGGTGGAGGCGAGTCACCAGATGACTGTGCTTCGAGGCAAGTGGGTGCAGGCACAAGTTAGGGCTGATGAGCTGTGTTCTATGGTGGCTAATGCGGAGAGAGTCTTCAAAGAGCAAAAAGCGGCCCTAGAGGCTACCGGCCAGAGGGTAGCAGTGTTGGAAAGATCGCTTCAGCACGCTAAACCTTGAGGGATTTGTTTTCTCCATCTCATGAACTTTTTTCTTGTACTGCACATCGTCTCAATCCAATATATGGCCAAATCCACTCTTTTGTACCCTTGGTTTAATGCGCTCAACCATAGTTTCGAAACGAATTACAACTCACCCCTAGGCTCCTGTGGGACATGCGCAACGCAAGAAGCAAGAGATGGTCGTACCATCATTCCGTTCAACTGTGGGGCATTGACCAAGCTTCAGGCATCCAAAATCAGGCATGGACATTTGAAGAGACCCCGGGCCGATTGATGTGTCGACTTCTCAATGTGCCTTAACACACGAGTGGGGCAATGCTGGGGGCATTGAAATCCATCCGAACACAGGGGGATGGAGAGAAAGGGTGCATCACACTGCCCAAATTTGGAACCCAATGGGGCGCAACCATGGAGGATAACTGTCAACCGGGGCGGAAACACAGCATCCATGTCACGTTGGCCCAGAATGGGAAGACAATAAATGAGGGCTGACCGCTGACCATGTTCGCAACACGGGGCCTAACTCAAATATCATTGGTCACTCTTCCGTAACGTTGGCCCAGGACAGCAGGCGAACCATAGGTCGAGCATCCATACTGTTAGGGGGTCCCGTCAAACATGACTAGTTCTCCGGAACATTGGCCCCAGAAAATAGGTGGACCATAGGTCAAGCATACATACTGTTAGGGGGTCCCGTCAAACACGAAAGGAAATGAAAGTCCGAACAAGGGGGAACGCAAAATGCGGGAGGTGGAGCGGTGGCTTGTTCGAACAGAGTCCAACACTCTAGATATTGCACCACCAGGGCGAGGGCGCATTAGCCGGACGTACCAACCTGATCACGGGTCGTCCCAATTTCCAGGCAGGACCGCTTTGGCGAGAGAACTGCTGCTTCCCATTATTACCATGGGGCATCCCGAACATGCTCGGGGTAGATATCCCGATTACACCACTTCCCGTGAAGTTGGGCCGAGTGACTGAAAATAAGGAAGGACGGGATTTATTAATCCCTGGGGCTGGACCCATGATGAAACGTCCGGGCGGTCCTACGTATCTCATTAGGATGAGAATCAAGCCACATGTAGTTATGAAAATACAGTTTAACGTCATGTGGGATGAAATACAGTTTAACATCATGCGGGATGGAATAAGGATCTTAGTTTTAGGTGTTAGATCTCGGACCGTAAGGATCTTATTTTTAGGTCTAAGATCTCAGACCATAAGGATCTTAGTTTTAGGTCTTAGAGCTCGGACTGTAAGGACCTTAGTTTTAGTTCTTAGTGCTCGGACCGTAAGGATCTTAGTTTTAGGTCTTAGATCTCGGACCGTAAGGATCTTAGTTTTAGGTCTTACAGCTCGGACCATAAGGATCTTAGTTTTAGGTCTTAGAGCTCGGACTGTAAGGATCTTAGTTTTAGGTAATAGAGCTCGAACCGTAAGGATCATAGTTTTAGGTCTTAGAGCTCGGACCGTAAGGATGTGGAGAAACAGACACATGGTCGGGCGATTACCAAACCCGACGTGATGGAGGACCTAAACCCTACTTAACATGTGCTCTCAGGGGACATGCTCGAGTCGAGGGACCGAACAGGGAGTTAGGCTAGACCCGTGGGGAAGTTCCCTACGTGTTCCTACGTATCTCATAAGGATGAGAATCAAGCCATACGTAGTTTTGAAACGTGACACGGTAAGCTACCAGTGACAGGGAAAAGGGGAGTGCGGGCGTGGCCCTTGCACTAAATGAAGCGAAATTTGATAAATCATTTTTATCTTTTAAGGTGAGTGGTTTTTTGTTGTGAAGCGACAAACCTAGAGTAGCAGGCCATGGTGTCGCCACAAGCATCAAGCCGTGATAGGCGTTGACGAATGGCATGGCATAAAACCAATACCCAATGTGATGTCCTCTACAATGAGGTCACCACAATGCAGTGCCGTTTTTTCATCGTGCAGCCAGGACAATAATGTCACAGTTTAAGGTCATAAGGTTTGGACCAACAATATAGTTTAAGGTCTTATGGTTTGGATCAACAACACAGTTTAAGGTCATATGGTTTGGACCAAAAGAACGGTTTAAGGTCATATGGTTTGGACCAACACCACAGTTTAAGGTCATATGGTTTGGACCAACCAAGATAGGAGCCTCGGGCAAAGGGACCTACGAGGGTTCAACAATCCGGGAGGGGCAGCATATGCTAGCTCCCAGCTATGCTTGGCCTAAAATGCAATGTCTGGGAGACTCCTCGCTCCCATATGGGGATTAAGGTCAAGCTGCACACAACCCGTAAAGAAGAGACCCAAGAACATACTCTAGCGCTTGGATCGTGGGATCCATGAGAGACACCGTTACACAGCTCGGTCTGTCTGATGTGTGGGGGTGTACTGAGGGTTAGTACAAGGAGTGTCGAGATTCCACCTTGGCATGGCGGGGCGGAACATGACATGAACCATGCCACCAACATTCAGGGCATGAGGGTACCGGCATGACGACCGAGGATTAGTGTTGACCATGTTCGCAACACAGCATCATGTCATGTTAGCCATGGGGACAAACAAATGAGCATCAACCGCTGACCATGTTCGCAACGCGAGATTTGTATCAATTTGATGTCTGAAACCCTCGGGGGCGTTGGCCCATGACGGTAGGGGAGACCTTGGGCGTTGTACCCAGGCCGTTCTAGGGGGTCCCTCTGGGTATGAAGGATGACGGGGGCCCGAATGAAGGGGAACAAGAAACTTGGCAAGTGGATGGAACTTGCCAAAGTCGAATCTGGCACTCCAATTTGTAGACTAGAGTGACTTGAGCACATCAGCAGACCACTGGAAAGGGTCATAGGGCTCAGTCTGAGAGCAGCCAAGAGATGGCGGATCCCTGGGCAAAAGAGGGGGCGTAATGCCAAATACCCTGGGCACCAGGAGTTCGTGGGACCTCCTAAGAGATGGGGTTGGACTTGACATCTAGGTGTTCAGGTGGTCCTACGTATCCCATGAGGATGGGAATAAAGCCACACGTAGTTCTTGAAACGCGTCTTTAAACGCCATTGGACATAGGAGGGCTAAACCCTGAGGTTAGGGTGTGCGGGGTGCAGCTATCGCAAACCCGACGTGAATGGGGACATACTCTCACACCGCGCCATGCGACCCTGTGGTCGAAGTCCCAAAGGCGAAACAGTCACGATAGCGGACCTCAAGATGCACCCAAAGATGAAAGGTCGTGGCGTTCCTACGTATCCCGTTAGGATGGGAATCGAGCTAGACGTAGTTCTGGCAATACAGTTTAACGTCATGTTGGACGAAATATGGGTCTTAGTTTTAGGTCATAGAGCTCGGACCATGGTGCCCAGATGCAGGGCAGGGTGTTGTTTAAGGTCGTGCTGGACCATGCAGTTTAAGTTCATGCTGGACCGTACAGTTTAAGGTCATGCTGGACCGTACAGTTTAAGGTCATGCTGGACCGTACAGCCCAAATGTAGGGAAAAGTGCAGTTTAAGGTCGTGTTGGACCATACAGTTTAAGGTCATACTGGACCATACAGTTTAAGGTCATGCTGGACCATACAGTTTAAGGTCATGCTGGACCATAGAGCCCAAATGTAGGGCAAAGTGTAGTTTAAGGTTGAGATAGACCATACAGTTTAAGCTCATGCTGGACCATAGTGGCTAGGAAAGGTACTTCTTTAGGAACCTGGCATTGGTGGGAGGAGTGATACGATCACCATCCATAGTCACCCGGGAATACGTACCATTGGGATAGACCTTATGGACAAGAAAAGGTCCCTACCACTCGGGTTCCAACTTGGTTGATTTCCTTCTGGGAATCATTGGCACTCTAAGAGCCAACACCAGGTCACCTTGCAGGAAGGAGCGGAGGTGAACCTTCTTATCGAAAGCTCGAGCCATCCTGCTCTGATGCCTTTCAAGTTATGTAAAGCGCGAAGCCTACTTTCGTCCAGTGCTTCCAGTTTGACTAGACGGATCTCAGCAACTCTGTCTCGCGCTTGCTGGTCGTAGACCGCTGTGCGCAATGAGGGCAGTTGGACCTTGATGGGAAGGACGGCCTCAGCTCCGTACACCAGGTAATACGGGGTCACCTGGGTTGGATTGCGAGTCATCGTGCTATAAGCCCAGAGGGCATTGGGGAGCTTGTCCGACCTTCTCTTATTGTTCTGACCAACCATTTTTTGCAGAATGTTAGAGAGGTTTTTGTTAAACGCCTCAATCTGTCCATTCACATGCGCATGATAGTGGGAGGTGTGTTAGAGCGAATTTTGTTCTTGGTGTACAATCTCTTCAGCTCGGCAGCTCGAAAGTTGGTTTCGTTATCCGTGAGGATAGAGTGAGGTATTCCAAATCGGTGGATGATATTGGAGCTCAAGAAGTCGGAGATAGAACCAGCCTTGACTTCCCTAAGCGGGGCTGCCTCTACCCACTTTGATAAGAAATCTGTGGCGGTTAAGATGAACCGGCACTGGCGGACCATCTCCGGCAGGTAAGGCCCTACGACATCCAACCCCCAAACTGCAAAGGTCCAAGAATACTTAGAAGTATGGAGAGGCTCCGGTGGCTGATGCACAAAGTTTGCATGAACTTGGCATGCATGGAACCTCTTGGCGTACGCGATGCAGTCGTGGATCATGGAGGGCCAGAAATATCCCAGTCTACGAATCTGGTGGGACAACTTCGACCCGGCCTGGTGGGCACCACAGGAGCCAGCGTGCACTTCCTGCATGACCTGCAGGATCTCAACTCCTTGAAGACAACGGAGGAGAACACCGTCAAACCCACGCCTGTAAAGGAGATGATCACGACTAGGACCTCTTTGAAGGGTTAACTGCGGCGCGCGACGCCAGATTCATTCCTGCTCCGCTCGGTCCATCGGAATATTGTCGTGCCGGAGATATTCAACCATGGGTGTCCTCCAGTCATGGACTGTCTCGATCTCCACGCTTGAAACCCCGGGGGGTTCTGACGCGGGGGCACCAGCGGTGAGATGGTTCACTCGCGGGACATGACCGCCCTTCGAGATAACAGGAGCAATGACTCTTCAGTGCGCCACGTGGATGACTCAGTCATCCTCTTCAGGCTCCGTGAGTGATGCGGCCAGGCTGGCCAAAGCATCTGCTCGACTGTTCTGCGACCGGGGGAACGTGAACGACATCTGGTCGGGAGGGGACCTTAGCCATTAGATGGAGGGTGCACTCCAGCAATGGCACGAGTTTTGGCTTCCTGACAGCGTAGTCACCGTTAACCTACTTGATGACTAGCTTAGAGTCCCCTTTTTCATACAGGTGGGGTACGTCAACCTCCAGAGCCAACTCGAGGCCGGTGATGAGGGCATGATATTCGGCCTCATTGTTGGTGCATCCCTCTGACAATAAGAATGAATATGGCAGAACGGCTAGCTCCGGGGTGATGAAGACGATACCCAGGCCCACTCTGTTAATCCTAGGATCGTTGAGCCTTCTACCGGTAGGGTTTCAGGAGGCTCCGTCATAGTGCATCTGCCAGCATGGGGTGGCGTGATTGACTGAGAGGATTTCCTAATCAGGAAATCCAAAATCCAGCGGCTGGTCCGCAGAGGTTGGATGGCAGCTAGGAAGTCTGCCAACGCCTGTCCTTTGACGGCCTTCCGAGGTACAAACCTAATGTCAAACTGCTGGAGGATCACAGCCCAGAGTTCCAATCAGCCGGTCAACATAGGCCGGCTCATGATGTATTTCAATGGGTCTACCCGAGAGACCAGCTGTACCTCCTGGTGCTGCAAGTAGTGCCGTAATTTCTGTAAGGCGAATATGAGAGCCAGGCATCTCTTCTCGATGGGAGAGTATCTAACTTCCGCGTCGAGGAGCATGCGGCTGAGGTAGTAGAGGCTATTCTCTATTCCCTCATTGTTTTTCTGGGCGAGAAGGTTGCCGAGGGATCGCTCGAGGGCGGTCACGTAAAGGACCAGTGGCCTTCCGGGAACGGGTGGCATCAGGACTGGAGGTTGAAGTAGATACTGCTTGATTTCCTCAAAAGCGGTCTGACACTCTTCATCCCACCCATAGGCGGCGCTTTTCTTCATGAGCCAAGAGAAGGGCTTACACCTGCCATCCAGATTCTCAATGAATCGTCTTAAGTATGCCAAGTGGCCTTGAAGGTTTTGAAGCTCCCGAATATTACTCGGGGGAGGCATCTGACTGATGTCCTTGATCTTCTCGGGGTCGATCTCGATACCTCGATACCTGACGATGAAGCCAAGAAACTTTCCGGAGGTGACCCCGAAGGCACACTTCAACGGGTTCACCTTCAAGTGACGATAACCGAGCAAACCGAACACTTTCTCAAGGTCTTTGAGATGGTCCTAGCACTGACGAGATTTGACCACCAGGTCATCTACATAGCACTTCACCAGCGTCCCAATGATTGGCTTGAATATGCAGTGCATAGCCCGTTGATAGGTGGCACCCGCGTTCTTCAGGCCGAAGGGCATAACCCGATAACAGAAAGTACCCTGGGGGGGCCTGAAGGCAGATAACTCTTCATCCTCGGGGGCCATCTGGATCTGGTTATACCCGGAGTACCCATCCATTAAGGAGAGGGCATGAAACCCGGTCGTTGCGTCGATCAACAGTTCTGTCACGGGAAGGGGAAAGTCATCCTTCGGACAGTGGCGATTAAGATCATGGAAGTCGATGTAGACCCTGATCTGCCCGTTCTTTTTCCTGACGGGCACAATGTTGTCTAGCCACCTGGGGTACTGGACTTCCCTGAAGAAGATGGCCTTAATGAGATTATCAACTTCGACATCAATCATGGCACCGTTAAAGGGGTGCATTTTTCTGGGAGGCTGCTCGAACCCGCGATGGCTTGCTGGGAGGCCAAGTCAGTGGACGGCTACATGGGGATCTAGTCCCGGCATCTCATCATAACTCCAGGAAAACACATCACGGTGCTTTCTGAGGAAGCCTATGTACTGTTGCCATTCCTCGGGAGGCATAGCGGCGCTGACCGATGTGGGTCTCAGATCCGACTCACTACCGAGGTTCACCTGTACGAGCTCGTCGACCATGGCGGAGACACCCTCGTCAAAGGCAGGAGGAGCATCTTCCATGTCTTCTTCTCCGCTTGTGGAAGGATCATCCACGAGGGGTGCCGTCTCGGGGCTGCTCGACCCAGATGGGGAGCTAGCACTGGCTTGGGCGGCAGGGGTCGTCATGACGGGAGACTCATGCACCGCGGAGACCGTAGCGACAAAGGCGGTTGATACAATCACATCCGGCATGTGGCCCAATGGGCCATGCCTTATGACATCGAAGTAGTGGTGTCGTTTTGGCCTAAGCCGGTCGATCCTGGCTCGGAGAAACAGGCATGTATGACGTACTGCTATTTCCATATGCCCAACGTCCCGATATCGTATCGGGGTAGGAGGCTCAGGGATCAGCCGGGCCTGGTTGGAGTAAGAGTATGAGGTGATTTCCCGCCGTCGCTTAGACCCGGAAATATGCATTCCTCTGGTACCCAAGACAAAAAATCACTCCCCCATGTCGGGAGTCGTGGCCTCCAACCGATGGATTGTGAAGACATATACGTTATCCAAACCTGCCCAGGGATCGCTCGCAACAGCGGCAAGCTCAACCTCACCTACCAGGATCTGCTTGTCCTTGTTCTTGCAATAGTCAGCATCCAGGTAACAAGCTTCACAAGAGGCAAAAGGAGACACATCTCCTTGGAGCACACCCACTCGACCTTTAATAGAGTATTTGAGGCATTGATGGTATAATGAGGGAACCGCTGCGTGAAGATGGAGCCATGGCCTGCCCATCAATGCATTGTATGAAGTGTCCTGAGAGACAACCATGAATTCAGTATTGGAAATTAAGCCACCGAACTAGGTATTCAGACGAATCATTCCAAGTTGAGTTTGATCGGTCCTGTCATACCCCTAGATTCTGAGGTCGGAGGGAATTAAATCATCCTCGGACAACCCCAGTTTTCACACTGTCCGAGTTGGAATCAGGTTAATCCCAGAACCCATGTCGAAAAGACAGCAACAGACCTCCACGCCATTGAACTGGACGGTGATGTACAATGGGCGGCTGTGCCCCTGTATGGGAGGGTCTTCATCTTCACCGGAGAATGAGATAACTGACTGACATTCGGTGTCCTCAATCACCTCGGTGTGGAAGGCTTCTGCGGCCGCTACCTCCGTTTCAAACTGGAGAGGGCTCCTCAGAGCCTCGGCAAGCACCTCACGCATCTCAGACGACAGGCGGAGGGCCTCAAGGATGGAAAGCCTCGACGGAATGCTGGCCAGATGATTCAGTACACCCTACATTCGCGCCAAACGTGAGCTTCTACTTACAGTAGGTCGCTCTGTGATTGGGGGCATGACGGGCCCTGCTGGCAGGACCGGTGACTGACTGGTACTAGGCATGTCCCGCTGTTTGCCAGCTGAAGCCCGGGAGGTGGCTGCCATGCTAGGATCGGAAGGCCGTAGTCGGCCAGTGGTAGGGCTGGGCTGGTCGCGACGCGGGAAAGGCGATTCCGCCCAATCCAGCAACACAAACGGTGGTGGAAGCGAACCTGTTGTCACCAGATGAGGGAGCTGCGAGTGCTGCTCCCTACACCGGGCCTGCTGCCTGGTCTCAGTGGCGTGCATGGCCTGACTAGAGGTGACGACCGCCGTGCCCCGGCGATTCACGTACCCATGGCTCCATCGACGTTGGCGACGGCTGGGGACATTGGGGAGGTTCACCCGACGCTCCTCGTCGTCGGGAGCCATGAAGGGATTTACCAACTCTACAGTGTTAACCGAAGCGTACCCCGGGCTCTCGGGGAGGTTCACCCGGTGCTCCACGTTGTCGGGAGCCACAATGGGATTTACCAACTCTATGGTGTTAACTGAAGCGTACCCCGGGCTCTCGGGGAGGTTCACCCGATGCTCCTCGTCGTCGGGAGCCACAAAGGGAATTACCAACCCTACGTTGATAACTGAAGCGTACCCCGGGCTCTCGGGTGAGGACTCATCCATTACCGGACAAGAACTCAGAGGGATCCCCATTCCCGGGGGCATGAAATCGCCAAGCATGCGAGAAGACGACGGCAAAGGCGGGGCGCGTTCTTTCTTCCTGCGCCGCCTCCTGCTCTTCTGGGAAGAAGTAGGCTGTGACGACGGTGCCAAAGCAGCGCTCGCGGATTCCGAGGGCTCTGGCTGGTCCAGGCTGTCACGGATGATGCCATGGGCATGGGCGACCGTCCTACAGGCCATCCAATCGTTATACTTCTGGGACCCACGGTCGGAAACCGGTTCCCACCCATCCATGTCGTCACTAATACCATCTGATCCCACGAAAACACCTGCCACCTGTGCCGGGGCTGGGCCCAACCTGACAATGTTGTTGTCAATATGGTCTTAGAGCCAATCCATGAACACATAGCATTGCTGGATGGTGTGTCCCAGGAACCGGTGATAAGGGCAATAGTTGGGGTGATCTGTGAGACACGCCTCTTCTGGCTTCCGGTACTCATGCAGTCGCACGATCTACTGCTCCATGGCGCTACGGAAATAACCGGGGACCTGTGCCTCGCCAAACGAGTAAGCTCGATCCCTTATTCCTGGAAAGGTTACTCTTGGGGGATGACCACGGCCAGGGGATGGTGGAGCAGGCCGAGGAGGCGGAGCCGGATTACCTCGCCTAGGCGGCGGTAGTGCGTTACGCGGAGGCGCCTACCGATTCTGAGGCGGTTGCTTCTGGGCCGGAGGCTGTGGGGGTGGACTCCTATGCGCCTGCTGGGATGGCCTCACCGGCAGCGACTCTAGCTGTCTGGGGGCCTCTATCTGCGCCACAGCGGCGGGCTCGGCTCCAGCAGCTCTCCTTGCAGAGATCACAAGAGGTAGCAGGCGTGCCTGACTGGCCTATTGCAGGGCTTCTTCGAGGCGTTGAGCCTTGTCCGAGAAGTCCCAGAACCCTACAAGGTAATACTGCGTGATCAGGTATGGATCCAACTCCACCTTGATGTTCCCTACACACATCGTTAGTAATTGCTCCTGAGTCAGTGTCATGTCTAGGGAGTGCGTGAGCCCCTGCCACCGGGCGACGAAGTTCGCGACTTGTTCGTCCGGCCTTTGATTGCACCTGAAGAGGTCTGAAATGTTTGTCTTCCGGGTTGTGGAACTGAACTGGTAGAGGAATTTCTGACGAAGGGCCTCCCCTCTAGTCACTGATTTAATAGGGAGTTGGATATATGAAACAAATGCTGGTCCCTCCAGTGTCTGAATGAAGCACCAGAGCATGGCAGCCTCCTACTGCGCCAAAGTCCCTAACATAGGCCCGCACCTCGATTTGAAGTGGGCCAAGTGTTGTGGCGGGTCTGCGGTCCCATTAAATGGGGCGAAAGTGGGGTTCCCAAATCCTGGCGAGGCCGGCATGTCATCCACCCATGCCGGGTACGGCTTGCCATCCGGTGGGATCGCCACCTGCTTGGTTTCTAGGGCCTCCATGCGAGCGATGAGTACTTCCATCGGATCATATGGATGCAGATTCATGTCTTGATGGGGATCTCTAACCATAAGCGTGTTTCCATGCTCTTCGATATGATAGTCCCGCTCAGCGGCTCGGGGGGCAGCTGGTGGAGCGACTCTCGGAGCGGCGGGAGGAAACCGAGCAGGGTCTCCCAGGTTGCCTCGCTACTCGGGAGGGTTCGGCAAAAAATATCGTTCCCACTTGCCATGGGATCCTGTTTCTCCCCTGTCGGGGAACACGACATAGTCACGGTTTCCCGAGGGGATCTCAGCAAGGGGTAGATGCTCCTGCCCCTGCTGTCCTGGTCTAGGGTTGCCGTAGACACGCCGTTTCTCTGCAATGTGCTCGGCCAAGAGCTCATCAACCAGCCTCTTTTTCTTGGCTAGCTGTTGGCGCAGCGTGGCCTTCGTGGGATCTTCCTCTGCCTTCTGCACTGAGGCAGATGGGTCGGCGAGTTTGACAGACCCGACAGGCTGTTTAGCCTTGCCGATGTTTCGGCCGAGTTCCAGTGCCTCCGTGGGTACATGAAGACCTAGGAGGCTCCTCTGTTGGCGAGTAATCCTCCCAGATGGGTCCAGTAGCGTCCTGTCCTCGGCGGGTGAGTCCCAGTCGAGAGGCTCCACCATTTTTCCCTCATCTAAAGGTTCAGCCATGTTGACTGCCACTGCCCTTGGAGACGTTCCATCAGGGTTGCCCAGTGGATCGGGCTGCCGGCGGATCGCACAGAAGAGGAGAGCAGTGTATTGCCCCCACCCATAGACGTGCACGTGGGGGGTGGCCTCCTCAATAACTCTACGGAGTACTTGAAAACTCTGGATGCATTGCTGCTGAAGGGCCTCGTGGAGGCCCAACGACTCAGGGTGTTGGACCGCGGGGAGTGCTGCCAGGTCAACCCAACGGCACTGCTCACAAATCTCCTCGAGATGCGCCTGGCTCCCAGGATAAGGAGCTAGCTGATGATGGAGGCAGGAGTGAGTCACCCGAAGAATCTGGCGGAAACATTCAAACTCTCCCAGGGTGAGTGACTCTGGCACATCAAAACCCGATCCCGCAACCAGCAAAAACATCTCAGGGAAGTGGCCCGCTGCAAGAATGGTCTAGAAGCTCCACGGCACCGGATCAGGGTCTGGAACTTTCCGCCCCTGATCGGCCTCCGAGGAAAGTCGGGGAATTGTCAATGGCACCGAGGAAGGCCATCGGGGCGGTGGGCGGGCCGGCAGGGAATATGGCGAACATGCCGATTGGCCGCCGATCCCTGGGTCATCCTCCCGGGGTTGTAGTGCCTTGGCCACCATGTCATGATAGGATGTGCCGGTGGATGGGCCTCCTGTCACAACATCGGTGCTCGCCGAGGGTGTGTCGCCTCGTGATCCTTCTGTTGGTCCCCAGATAAGTTCCTAACCCTCCCTAACAGGGGCAGGAGGTGCTTCCGAGGAGATCAGCGGCAACTACGGTCTTGATCCTTGGCATTACGCCAAGTCCTCATCCTCCTGGATATAACTTCAAATGGGGGAGGGAATCATACAGATCTCGCATTCGGGGAGTACGAGACTGACGCGCCGCATCCCCATCCCTTCCCTCAAATTGAAAGGTTGGCGGGGGGAGTTCTATCGTCGAATCGTACTCTACCTCAGAATCCTAGAAACGGACTGGTCTGATTCCCATCTGGACTCCCCTGACATTTCTCCGACGGCGATGACGCCCGGCCTTCCTGCCCCTGGGTAGCTCCTCATGATAAGGATGACTTTCGTCATGGGTTCCCCCGGCCACAATAGAGCTGGGGAAGAAGGGAGCAAAGGCCGAGGTGCGAGAAGAACCGGGACAAATGTCGAAAGGGACATGGGGAGGACCTCCATGTGAGTTAGCGACTAGATACAAGACAGCTCCATGATTGCGACCGGCGGTAGGGGGAGTGACCTCATACCTCGTGCAGTGGGTGCTGGAAGGAGTCATACCCAGAGCATAGCCGTTGCGAAGAAGCTTTCGGCTTCCCAGATCGGTGGCACAGAATGAGCCTTCATGGTGGGTGGCACTACCGCGGATCGGTCTGCAGTGGCCATTGCCAGTGTCCGCGACCGGGAGATTCGACCCAACCTGCCTGCAGGGCGCTCGGGGTTTCGATCCTAGTCGGGCATGTGGCTCCCCCTGCTCAACATGCGCAGGGATCTGGGAACAGGAGTCAGCAGTGGCTGGGGCCATGATGGTTACTGATGCTGGTGCCCCAGGACAGGCATTCTCCCCCAATCGCGCCCGACGCTGGCGTCGAGTCAGATGGGTTGGAGCTGGCGGTGCGGGCATGAAGATTGTCCGCTCCTCGGCTCGGGGAGTCGGGTGGTGGCATCGACGCGGCCTGGCGGGGGTTCTTGTCGTTAACCCCTATGATGGATCACCGATCGGGTGGACTTGGACATCCCCCACCTCATTGGCGTAGGGGAGGGATGTGTCAAAGCGTTTCGGGGATAGGCTCCCGAAGCGGTTGAACGTCGGCGTGGGGAGAGGCGGCTCCCTGTGCGGCCCTCGAGGGAGGCGATGGGGGTGAGGTGCGGCCGCCTCTAGATCCAAGCGGGCCATGCCCCTGGTGGGGATGACCCCTTCCTCGTCATACCTATGTACTAGGTTATTGATCACCCGTTTTTGGATGATTTATGACAGGGAGAGGGGGTGCATGTGTCTGGCTGCTACGGCGGTCGAAGTCGAAGTGACCGTGGGATAGGTGGGACCGCGTGAGGTAGCCGTGTCGGTACTGCCCCTGCCCCTGCGCTGGTGGGCAGGTGGGAATCGAGCTCCGAATGCAGTGATCTGATTCCTGGAAACAGGGAGGTGAACCCATTAGTATCAACAGTAAAGGAGATCAACAACCAAGTCCCAGCGTCATTCCTTCTTCCATGTTGGGCGAGAGGGATCCATGATGACAACATCACAGAACGGAGTTGTCAACGTCCTGACAGTCTCGAACCCTGGCAGGTTCATGTCCCGGTGGGGGTTACCCGGACCTGGTGACATGACATTATTCGGATGATCCAACGGCTACCATTCCCCATGTTGAAGAGAAGAGAATTCACGTCGGGTTCACCATTTTTTTTCGACGCTTTCACCGGGGCGCGCACGTATGTCCACTGGGGAGGGCGCACCGCTTGTGGCCCCACATTCCCGCTTTCCAAAGGCGGGCGACATTCGTTCCTTGTTCAGGTACGTCTGCTCCTTGACCAAATCTGGGATGATGGGATGTCGGTTCTTCCTTCCGTGAATTCCTCCTCAGAGCTCATCACCTAGTTCGGGTCTCCCTCATAGATTTAAGACGGGTTCGTGAAGCTCATTCCCAGTGCCATATCCACATGGATGCCAGTTAATTACGCTGCTTCCGTCAAGATGCTCCAAGGGGTCTTGTCAGGACAGCAACCTGTGGTGAGGAGAATGGTCATGTTGGGGCATCGTCGGCATGTCTGTCTTTGGTCCCTCATCACTGGGCTTCTCGAGGGCGCGGAAGCCCGATGCATCCCACATCGAATGCGGGGAATGTGTACCATCTGAGATTTTCATCATCTTCCCATGTTTAACATGGGGTATGTCGCGAGTTTAACGACTTGCGGAGACGGATCGGGTTGAAGGATCCCTAGGGGGAACACCGATGTTGGGGCCAGCGTGTGGGCGGCTTCCGATATATCATGGAGTGGGAAAGGGTGGCATGATCTCACCGGGATGTGGGGGCCCACCTAAGGATCAGGATAGATGGTGGAGTGAAACATGGGGCTTACATTTTGAGACGTCCCAAGAGGGGGGATACAGTTTAACGTCATGCAGGACGCGATACAGTTTAACGTCATGCGGGACGCGATACAGTTTAACGTAATGCGGGACAGAATACAGTTTAACATTATGCAGGACGAAATACAATTTAACGTCATGCGGGACAGAATACAGTTTAACGTCATGCGGGATGGAATACAGTTTAACGTTATGTGGGACAGAAGATTTGGGGCTTACACTCTGAGGTGGCCCAAGGTGTTCAGGGAACGGACATGGAGAGTTCGGGATGACCAGGTGGTGGGCTTGAACCTCGTGGAGGCTTCCTTCGAACCATGCGTTAGCATAGATCAAAGTCTATGTAGTTCACTGGGATGGGGCTTACGCTCTGAGGCATCCCATAGGAGGATGTCATTGTCGATGCGCGCTCTAAGCCCACGTGAGTCATGCTTAGTGTGGGAAACAAGAGGCAGCAGGGACCAGACGATCACGTCGCAAAGGGTGCGTCCGTGAGAAGTGGAATGGGGCTTACGCGTTGAGCGGCCCAAAGGGGAAACAGGGGCTTACGCGTGGTTAGCGGACCATGGTGTTGGGGCTTACTCCAGGGTGGAGGCTAGTGGTGTGACAAAGCGCAGTGGGAAAGTACTCCACTTGCCTTGGTAGGGGGGAGTACGGAGATGCATGGGTGTAATCATCCGTAAGAAAGGCTAGGGGCTTACGCTCTGAGGCGGCCCTTCCCCCGCGGACAAACGCCGCTCCGAAAAGGAGGATCTCATTCCATGTGAGGAAAATTACATTACCATGGAGACGAGTGGGCGTAAAAAATGTCCGAGCTGGGGGGACCCTGCGTGCGAAGCATGGGGTCAGACCACCGTTTATCATCTTGTGTTAAAGACGAGGTGCTTAGAAGTTTAACGTCCTGCAGCTTGGACGAGGTGGGTTCACTCCACACCCCTAGGTCTTACATTCCCAATGCCCTCTACCCCTTGTGGAAGGGAAGGCATCGGCAAGGTCATGGCAAAGGGGGGCCGAAGGGCGAACCACCGGGGGGTCCATGTTAGCGTGGCTATGCGAAGAAGCAATAGTCTTTAGCGTGCCTATGCGCAGCAGCATAAGGTAGAGCAACGCAATGGGAAACACGGCCCAAAGGAACTTGAGGTTACTTCACACGATCCTGGAAGGACGTGCGGGAAAACAACGCATGGTGCGCATGCCCGGCATGTGAGACATCAGGTGCCGTTGCAGGGGGCAGCCAAGGGGCGTCAAGGTGAGGGGTCCTGGGATTTGCGCGCAATAAGGATGATTTGCGTGAAAAACACCGGGACAACGCACAATTGGAGAAATGGAATTGCACGCAAAGAGGGAATTACACGCAAGGTTTTGTGCGCATGACAGGGTATTCTGCGCATGAACCACGGATTGCGCGTAAGTGGGGAAACCGGGGGAAGGGGCATATTCAGTGAAGCCGGTGGAGTTGCGCGGAAAGGCGAACTCCGGGACAAGGTTGCGCGGAATTCGGGATTACCTGGATGTCATCTTTCGAGCAGGGGGAGTCGAATTGTGCGCAAGAGAGTCGCTTCGGATTCCTCAACCCCCAAACCGTTCGGGGTCACCTTATATTTATACGCGACCTCCAGCATGGAATCTGGGCGGCACACGATGTTTTCCACGCCGGGAAATAGTGAACTATTGTTTAACCTTATTTTCTTCCCTCCATTTAATTCTGGAAGCATTACTCATTCAAACATATGGATTGTAGTCTCTAAAAAGTGATGTAATTAATTTTTGTCCCAAAATCATATTAACGTTTACTATAATAAACCACCCTTAAAAATACATATTATTGTGACAATAGACTAAAAAATATTGTCTTTTAATCATAAAAAACTATTATATTTATTAATTTAGATAATTAAGTCCTAATTCATATATAACAACCCATAAGAACATAAATTAAGTACTACTAAATGAGTAATCATTTTCCATAACAAAATATTTTTTAAAATATGATTTATTTTCCTAATAAATCATCAATGCATTTATCTGTTCTTATAATTTCTTCATACAAAACCTTAACCACTAGGTAAAATAGTTTAGAAATTGGGATGTTCATAGAAATATTTTTATGGTCTATAAAAAAGAATTAATAATACCATTAGTACATTAGTACATAAAAATATATGAAAAATATAATTTTTACCCATAAAGGTTACATATACATATATTTTAAAAACATTAGGTTTTCATAAAACATAGTGAATAATAAAAAACCATTTAGAAATGTAAAGGAATAATTGTATTACTATACTAAATTATTATTTTAACCCCAATGCTACCATTATATTTTTAACCCTCATGACTATCTTAAAATGTTACTCTCATGGTATACATATTATGTAACGTGGATTTAAATACATGGAAAATAAATTTTTGGATTGAAGAAATATTCTAAATTCAATAGGGGATAACATAGAGAAACCCAAATTACTTTTTAATGGAAGGACAACACGCCACTATGAAAACACAATAATGATGTACATATAAATTACATCACATTAAAGGAATACATAAAATATTACTAAAAGAAATGACCAAATATCATATTAGGTAAGAGCCTGTGGAATCATAGGGAAAAACCTATATCATAGTGAAATATTTTCTATTATTCCCTCAACAATATTACCCATAAGTAATTTTAAATAGGATCCATTCTTCATAACATAGGGAATGGAATCATAAGAAATGGGTGAGCTAAAATTCTTAAAACTTGTAAATTATGGATTTTCATAAGCATATCATTATGACAAGGTTATAAGAATGTGATCATGGTCATTAGAAGATCATACCCTGAATATAAAAGAATATAAACATGAATCATGGAATATTGATTCGCAGTTCATAATAAATGAATCATGAGTAAATAATGATCATAATCCATGAATTTATTACTTGGGAATATATCATTGAATTGTTTAATTCATTTAATCATCATAACTAGAAAATGGAGCTCCTACCATGGATATATAGCTATGGTTTTAAAACTTTGGCTATAGGTGGCTATAGCCACGGTTCTGTGGCCTATAGACACTATTTTCCGAACCATGGAAATACCCCATGACTATTGCCATGGTTTTCCAAACCATGGCTAGAGGAAATTTTTTTCATTAATCTATAGCCACGTTTCTCCAAAACTGTGGATATAGAGTTTCTGCGCTTTTGTGAGAAAAAAATTTCCTGCTAAAAATTTGGCAGGAAGCCCTATCGCCATGGTTTTGAGTCTAATCAGATTGATTTTAATAATATATATATCATTATATATATATATATACCAAAATTGTGGCACAGTGTAGTTGTAGGTGTTCTAGACTGCAATGTGCAGGTTCAGGGATCAATACCCATTGGGGATTTTTATAATTTTGGCTATTGCCACGGTTTTCTAAGGCTGTTTCTATGGTTAAAACTATGGAAATAGCCACCTATAGCCATGGGTTAAACCATGGATATTGGTAATGTTCCACAGTTTCTAATATTGAGGCATATTGCCATAGTTTTCAAAAACGTGGCAATATGCCAAGCCTTATTTCCATGACGATAGTGGCCACAGTTGGCCAAAACTGTGGTTGTACCCTTTGGCCACGGTTTTGGGGCCTATTGCCTCAGTTTTGAACTGTGGGAATAGCCCTTTTTCTAGTTGTGCATGTAATATGATACCCATAAATCGAAGATGCATTGCTAATATATTTCATATAACATAATGGGTTTTATACCTACTTGGTAAGTCACACCACCTCTCCAGTTATAGTCTATTCATTATAAGTGATTATTTTTTACCATCATCCAATTATAGATTAGTTTTCCCCAACATTCTATAGTTGATAGGGTTTCTCCATCATCGCATTGTGGATTGGGTTTCCTAATATTCCTATAGTGGATCAAGCCTTGTCAATTTACATCCCATCATAATATCATGAGTTATAAATCATTTCCTTATTAAATAGAGGGGGATATATGTAAGACCTATCAAATATTGAAAATAATAAATTGCTCATCCACACATACATAAATCATTTATCATTTTATAACCCATATAATTAAATCAGTTTCAAAAAAATAATTCAATAATTATATAACCCATTGAAAATAAATGGGCTTCATATATATAATTCCATCATAAAAATAAATAGTAATTATCAATAATAATAATGGTATCCTTGAATCATATACCATGTAAAAACAGAATATCATTAAATAATGTATTCTTAGATGGAAAATAATTATCACTGTTAACTTGAAAAAAATTATTTATGAAAATATATTTTTTAAATTTAAAATGATTTATTTTACTAAAATCCTATTACATTCTACTAGTAAATTCATAACTCAAAAAATCCATTTACGTGTGTATATATTCATTCAAAACATTATGGATTCATGTATATGAACATTTCTATTCATAGAGTATAAGATTAAATGAAAAATCTCATCATACATTTGCGACAAAATTCACAAGGAGACACTTTTGGAAAACAATAAAAAATATCTTCATACAGTGTAGGAGAAAGTAAAAAAATATCATTAAACCTACATAATTGAATAAAAAACATTCATAAAAATATTTTTATATTTCATGGACATTGAAGGTATAAATCCCTCTAGCTGATACTTAAAATGACAAAACCCTAAATATTGATGACTTTTTGAAATACATACTCATCAAATTATAAGAGGTATAATAATATGCTCCATAAATGAAGGGAAATTATATTGATATAAAAATAATATAATATTTTGGATTAGACTCATAAAATATATTCATGGGAAATATATACACTATGTAGAGGAAACACACAGTGTATCAGGTATATGTCATAATGAAATATAAGTGATACCTAAACCCCTTACTAATTGACAATATTTTTATTATTTAATAAGAAAAATACTAAATAAAATTTTATAAATATATATAGTAAAATAAAAAAATTAATTATATAACATGTTATAGGTGAGTATATACACTACAATAACCTCTTTGGTTTTTATTAATATATTTAATTTTTATGTTTGGTCCTATTACATTGATCAAGAATAAATAATATCCAATATTATAACCCTGATATATATATATCATATATATAGTATATTTTTATTTTTATTATTCATTGTAGTTAGATATAAAAAATAAAATACATCATTCCTAGAGACAATAGGCCGAACATACTCATTAACGTTTATTTCATTTTCTTGTCATATTAAAGGAAATGAAAATTTCATATTATATTATTATTCACAATTAATATTATATATATATATATTCATTAAATTCATTCATATTACTATCCATGTGAAATATAGACAAGAATCTAATCAGATCACATGTTGTATAATCCATACAAACACACGAGAAAAATTATCATTTCTCAAATAATGATGTGAAAAATGTATATATTATATTATAATTATATAATTATATTTATATTAAAAATATCATAAAAAATTATAGTATCTATCAAAATTCCCAACCATGAGAGTTAGTAAATGAAAAACGAACAATATCATTTTGGGAGGCGTTAGTTCACCAAACACAAGATAAGTATGTTCATTACCCAATATATGGAAGTGTGTATTAGTGTACATAAAAACAATAATATAAAAAAATCCTAGTATATTGAGAATACGTAGGTTAATATGTAAACATTATATTAATATTATTGAAGGGGTTTTAAGGGGAAAATAATAGAAACATTCATCATTGAACTTTAACACTTCTTTTGGGATCTCCATTCGATATGTAAAAAATAATATTATTGCTAGAATTTATTCCAAAATAAAAGATTCTAGGATAATTGTATGGATTCTTGGATGATAATTGGATAGATTATTTCTAATGAAAATATGTTCTGATGTTGGTGGAGAAGAAAAGGGGTTGCACCCTTCTTTATTAGAGGGGAATTCCACCTTTGAAATTTTCAAAAGAGTAATTGATAATAAAATAAATATCGATAAAAATAAGTAAAAAATTAAAATTAATCGTAGAAAATATAATATAAGGTTTTAATATAATACAAAATTATATTTTAGACATGTTTTGATGTTATTTTAAACCATATTATTTTGACTAAATCTTAAAAAAGAAATTTTATTTTTCATTATCGTAATACATTTATTAATATTAAAATGATATTATTTTTATATATTAAATATCAGTTAAACAACACATGGAAAATTGTAGATATTTTATAACTTATATCACCATATTTTTCTTATTGAAAATATTTATAATTTTTAAATAATTTTGTACATTATTATTTTCCTAAAATTTTATCCGTGTCGATTTTGACAATATTCATAACATTGAATTTATGAAATTACATATAAGGACCTAATTTAAAAAATTCACTTATTACAGTGCTATCATGAAATATTCACCCAAATTAAATAAATTAATCACTTTAATTATGTCAATTAATATTTATTTTAATATTTCATCTGTCATTTAATTTCTTATTTAATTAATTGATGAATTACTACATCATCAGTGTGGAATTAATTATGGTAATTATTTCTTTCATAAAAATTAATGATAAATTTTTATGATGTATATAAATATTATATATGCTATAATAATATATAAAGTAGTAATTAACTTTTATTTTTCCCCATATTAATATTATATATATATAGTTTGACTGTAATATCTTTTCATTCCTTTTTATTTGAAAAATATTTAAGTTGTTTTCATTTCTATTTTTCCATTAATGTAATTAATTTTCTTCTTATATTTTTAGGGTCGAATTTCCTTCCTAAAATATATTTTTGGATATTGTTTTGTTAGTATTATAACATTTTTTACATCATTTGCACCCCTAATTACCTCATTTATCATTAACCGTAGTATTTAATATTACAAAGTTATTATTCATATTTTCCAAAGTTAAAATACTCTAATTTAATAAATATTTAAATTTTATTCCAAATATTTAAAAAAAATCATTATTCCAAACACATAAATTTATAATATTTATTTAAAATTAATATTATTGACCAAACGATAAAACATGTCTTTTTTGTGAAAACAACCAAACGTTTAACTTTTTTTTATATCCATATTAAATGTGAAATTCTTTCAAATGTAAAATATTTGATTAGATTTTTCCATATTTATATAATGATACAATAAAACTAACAAAATATATAATTAATTCATATATATTACCTCAATGGAAAATATTTTTTGAATTAAAATATAGTATTTTTCCTTTATGATCAAAATAATAATCTTATAACAGAAAATTTGAAAAATTATTACAATTTAAATTTTGATATCCTTATTTTATATTAAATGATAATTTTTTATATAATAATTATAAATGCGTAACAAATTATATTTCAATTGGGTTATCCATTAAAAGGATGTAGAATCACCCTATTAAAATATATAGGGTTTTATATGTAATATCGAGTTTGATATTATATTGTTCCAATAAAATCTATTAGATTGATAAAAAAAATTTCAAATATATAAAATAAATATTTTATTAAAATAATTCATTAATTTTTATTAATTTAATTAATGAAGTCAAAATAACTTTGGGAGCATAAAAATAAATCTATTTACATTACAATATATTTGTCTATATTTTCATTTCTAATTAACTAGTAACCAATGAATTTATATAATAAACCTTATATATTAATCAATTAGTTAATATTATTCAAAACTACTTATTTTACTTCTATGTTATATCTTATTATATTAAATAATAATACACTAATAATTTTTTATTTCTCGGTAAAACCCAATCTTGTGTGTAATGAAAGCTATCAAAAGAAATCAACAATCTATATAACAGAAGACAAGAAAAGTTTTGTGTGTAGTGAAATATAATCAAAGTGTTGATTATAACATAATTTTTAATTTGTGTTGCATATAACGCAAGCCTGAAAATGTTTTTTTACATAATAAAATATATATTCGATAGTGTGTGAAATTAAAAATATCTAAAAGAATAAAATTATTAGAAAATTTAGTCTGAAAAATCAAGTCTTGTTATATTCCACCCAACAAAAAATGTATTTCACCATCTATATTTTCATACTCTATTAGTGGTCTAATTATTGAATTCCCAATTCATAGAAACCAAGATCATAAAAATGATTACTAAAAATTCATTATTAAAAAAAATGATAGAAACATAATGGTTACCCAATGTAACTCGTAACATTGTTGCTATATAGGATATCATATGATGGAATTGAAAGAATAAAAATATAAGAGAAATATAACCATCATGTTATTATAGAGAGGGATAGAGAGAATGGTTATGCGAATGTTTACAATCACAAAGACATAATTCTATGATAATATATGGGGAATTTGATTCATTAGAAATAAGGTACTAGGATATCAATATTTTTTTGAGATCCATTCCCAATATTACAAGATTTTTTATGATAATAAATACTTAATATATTTCATGACAACCTCATCCATTGTTGATATATAATTAATTTTCACAAATTTCCATTTTTTCCTTCATGAAGAATTAATAGATCATAAGACCAATAAATATATTGATCAATCAGTTAATAATTTTTTATGAAAAAAAAATATTAAAAACATGTTATCAAATATTAATAAATCCTTATATTATTAGACAATAATGTAATATTAAAAATTTCATCCAATCTATAACATCAGCTATTCCACAAATTATTTTTCTTATAACCCTTATAAATGATTAATGCCCAAAACATTTGAAAAAAGCAGAGTAAATTTGTTTTTCATTTTTCACCAATATATCAAAATGTATGTATTGGTTTTCACATTCCAAACATGTGAATACATTCATAAATTATTCTTGAAACCCTATATTAATAGAATTACTTATTGATGAAATTAATTTATATGTTTTTAATAGTTTATTGAAAATATTCCTTATGTCCTTGTAAAAATTATCAATGATATCATAAACAATATTTCATCATATCAGTAATTAGTCCAAAAGAAATCAGTTCTATCCAATTAACTAATTCAGATCCAACATATCATTATCCATATTCCATTGTGTCAACATAAAACACATATTAACTAACATCAATCACTAAAAAATAAAACCTTATTACCTCATTCAGTCTTCATGGTCACCAATACCATCCAACATAATCTCTGAAATCCTTATAGAAAAAAATACAATAGACCAATAAAATGGTGTTTTATTGTCCCATAGCAACATAAATGTATTCTAAAACATTATCCTTGAATTACGATATATTATTACTCAATCATTCCTCAACATTGTTATCATATTCTACATCCTAAAAAGTGATCACATGAAATTTCAATTTTTCCTTGGGGTTTGAAGGTTATTCATGATTATCGTCATCATTATTCCTTAAATTTAGTCATTTTTTATAATAATTATTATTCCCTTTTAATAGTTATCATTGAATTATTAAAGTATTTTCTGGTATAGATTCCCCTCTATTCGCATCATTGTCCAACTACTTCTTCCATTTAGTTTAATAATGAATCTGTAATGGTCCTCTCAACCACAATTAATACACTTTTTATAATCAATATGAAAATTAACTTAATGCTTCATTCCAGACATAATTCTTATTGGAAGACTCATATTTTTATCTCATTGGTTTTTATGTTTTATTGAGATTTCAATATTACGTTAACTCTTAAAACCATAATATTAATACATAAATAAAACATTGATTTCATCATTTTTTGCAAAATGAAAAACCACATCATTTTTACTATTTTATCTTATGAATAACAACCCTGTGAGGTATAGATATAATACTTTGAAGAACTTATCATCCTTACATAAATGCTATATGAAAATACCCTAAGAATACCTCACATGTATTTCCAAATTATCTTTATAGGTTCCTACACATTTATCATCCTTTGACTTAACTCAACCAATCAATACTGTAAATATATATTATTTCCATATATTTTTAGCAATGGTTTATAAAAACACATGCTATATCTAACCTAAATTGAAGATAATAAGGATGGTCGTGGTTATACCCCCATCCCTCTAGGCTACTCAACACTTTCTCACACCCCCAAAATTCCTCTCATTTCATCCTTCCCCTATGATCCCACCCATATAATACCTCATCCCCCTCATCCTGTCATCAAACATGGCATCTATAAATCCCTACTAATGTGGATTTGGTGCACCCAGGACACCTTTATGCCTACGCAAAATCCTTACATCCCTATCTATAAAGATATATAATTCCCCACCTCACCACAACCCTTATCCTCCATCATGGATCACTGCTGCTAAACGTTGCTCTAGCATAGCTACACCACCTTCCATAGTCCTCATCAGAAGCAGCCACCCCACCTCCCTAAGATCCTTCTCCTCTCGCATGGCCACTCCACCTCTATCTAATTTTTCCCATATGGTTACATTGATTTCAGATCGTCATTCTCTCTGATTTTCACTAGAATGATTTATTTGTTTTTATTTGTTATCTTTTTATGTCATATAAGAACTAATTCTATCTTGAATCTATGAAAATATAAATTTTAATGAAGGGGATGAATAAAATCTTCCAAAAAATCATAGATAATAACTTATTGTATTTGATGTTTTTTATGTTTAGTGGGGGAAATAATTATCTTATTAAAACCAGTCCATCAAATGTATATTGATGTTCATAAAGGGATTTATAAGATTCAAAAGAATATTATTTATTTATGAAATATTAAATATAAATCAAAATTTGATAATTAATAAAACTAATAAATGATAATTATTATATTATTAATTTTTCTAAAGATTTACAGTACAAGGATTGTGTAAATCAAGTTCAGGTTATATATTTACTATATGCATAAGAGCTATAGTTGATAAAATAGATCTATTTTTATGTAGTGACATTATGATGCATATAAAAGATACATTCTAATATTAAGGATTATAAAACCATTGTAAATTGTAATGATCTTATATAAATAACTTTCCATGTTATAACTAACTTTCTAGATATGGTATTGAGTTATGGATTACATGTTCCCACCTAGTGTAAGTGTTGAGTTAGAGATGATACAAGCTCGCTTATTATGAAAATTTTCTTATATATTTGATAATATTTTTTGTCACGTGATTGACCTGAACATAATAAGAATTTTTTTCACCCACATTGGGGTCTATTAATTTAAAAAAATTATGATGTTTTATATCATTACATTCAGCCATACATATAATGTTAATGTTTTACTTTATGTGTATGAGATCCATTAATCATAACATGTGAATTTAATTAAATATGTAAAATGAAAAATAATTCAGTAAAACATTACATAAGCTAATTACACACCCCCCACTCAGTGTGACAATGATTGATCATTGGGATATAAAATTGGTTAAATAGAGTAAGGTTATACCTCAAATAACATCTATTTTTTATCCAAATTATTTTTATCAACTATTACTGATGTGAATATTTGTATAAGTTATCGATATTCCTTTGTTGAATAAAAAAAATTCACTTTAAAAATGGATTTTTTGACTGGGAAATTGAAAAAATTGAAGTAGGATACGAATTTGGATATTAATGTAAGTGATATAACACATATGAAAATAGAAATAGAGGATTCAATTTTAAATCATAGAAATAAAAATTTTAATATTTATATCATAACTATTGATTATTATTCACTAAATAATATTGTTCATACTATAATATAAATGTTAAAATTGAATAACATAGGTATTTTTACACTTTCAATTAGCAATACATAAAAAATTTCCTTATTGAGTTTATCACACATTAATTAACTTTATTAAGGGTCAATAAGATGAAAAATTACAACATTAGATAAAATAAGAGACTATAAAATAGAAATAATATTGGAAGGATAAAAAGTAAAATTATTTTTCTAAACTTGTTAAACCCAAATAATATATTTCCTTTGTATATAAAAAAATTATTGTCTTATGAATTATATAAAATTTAACTAATGAGAAAAATGATATAATCAAATTTTATGAGGAAAAATTCATGTAATAGAAAAAAATAAAAAATCAATAAATGATATCCATAATTCTTAGTTTATGTTTGAATCTAAATGAAAAAAATTGATTTAAATTAATCTATAAAGAAATAATATTTTCTCTAAATACAATGTTGATTTGAGAAAAAAATATTTGATGAAATATGGAAATATATTTAGCATAAAGAGAATAATTTGAATCTAATGTTTCTTGAGTTGGAGGTAAATATGACAAATTTGCATGTAACCAATGATAAATCCTATCAAAAAGATGAATTAAGAGAGGGATTTATGAATCTATTGATAATAGGTTTATTTATAATAAGTATCATTTTACTTCTTAAAGAGAATGAAATAATATGAGGAAAAAATTTCTATAATATCAAAGAAAAATGAAACCAATACAAAACTAATTCTACGGTAATAATATTACCTTCTAAAATTTCTTATTATATTAATTTTTTTGAAATATATATCATTAGAGAAATATAGCGATAATGTCAATACAATATCACACAATAATTTGAGAAAGAGTGAATGTATTTTTCCAAAGAAAATATTAAATGGAATATATCATTTAATAAAAATAGAAAGGTACTAATGTTTTATAGATTATTTTACAAATGAAGAGATAAAGGATGAAAGATACTAGTAGTGCTGTAAAAACTTTTGGCACAAGGTTACACATTTTGTTCATTTAATTTCGATAATTAAAAGTCAATAAGGGACAACACTAATCTTGTGAAAAGGTGAATCCATGATAAATAGAATTGAGGTAAGGAAATAAGAACAAAAGAATACAAATCTATTTATGTTTAATAGATTCAAATAACATTATAATTACTATGGAATGTTAGAAAAAAATTATTTATTACAATACTGAGTTATGTTCATGCCTACCAAGAATAAATCATTAAATTTCCAAAAAAAATAATTCAACAGAGAAAATAAAATGTCTTTAATTTGGGGTGTAATAAAATGGATAAATTTAAACGCAACACACCTATGAATAATGTAGTGAATGATTATTCATTGATCACAATATTATTATTCTATATAGGGAATGGAATACAATATTTTTAATATTAATGAATTTCATTTAAATTCAAAAGAGCATTAATCGATGAAAGGATGAAACTTATTGGTAAAATGGATGACATCAATAAAGGGAAAGAAAAAATTCGTGAGAATTTTTTAGAAAGAGTAACAGAAAGGTTATTCAGAAATTTTGTCAAATATGAAAACATGATTTACAAACTAATAAAAGTTGTGTGAAATACCACTACGATTTGATAAGTAATGAATAAAATGAAAAATAAATTGGGGAATTATTTTGGTAAAATGATATAATAAATAATATATTTCGACAAGAAGAGAAAGTTAACAATCTTCCTGAAAAAATTCTGATTATTTAGCTTGAACAATTCAAGTAAGAATATAATGTAAATCAAGAACAAGAGGATGAAATTTACACTGTAGATAATATGAGGATATAAAATTCTTATAAAATGATGTTGCAGAAAATGATATAATATGTTAATATAATTATTTATTAAGAAGACGTGAATGAATAATGATTGTATAAAATTAGAGAGTTTATATTCCTCATGTTGTTCTTCTATATGATGAGATTCTAGATGTTAAATTTTTTATAGTCTAAGGCATCATTAGCGATGAGATATTTTTAATATCTTTTGGAAACACTTGAATACCTATTTCAGATTTGGTATCATGTTTTTTATTATTTGTTTATATCACTAATTTACAGATTAATCATTTTAATTTTTTACATAGAGTTTTTTTCACATAGACATATATTAGATTAATTTATATTACAATAAAATTTTATATGTTATTTCATCCTCCTATCAATATAAATTGGTTTTACACTAAATAATATTGAAGATAAAAGTGTTAATATGAAATTTAAAATAATGATTGTTGAATTAGTTTAGTGTCACATTCCATTACATATGAACCTTAAAAAATTAATATAATAGTAAAATTTTACATTTTTTTTAAATTTGGGCGAGAAAATGAAAATAATATTTACATTATATTCAAAATAGGTTTTGAAAAAAAATCCAATAAGGGGGAAAGAAGAAGACATATGAATTATAATGATCAGTATTTTATTTGTCATTAATTATATATCAATTAAATATATTCATAAGTAATGTTGATGAATATATAAGAGAATACTAATAAAGGAATATGTTTATCCTTATGGATATTTAATTAAATAAATATTAATATATAATAATTTCAACTTGGATGATGATAATAAGTTGATCTAAAATACAATCCAAATGATTTGAAAGATAATATTCTGACACAATCAATATCTGAATCAACTTTAAAAACGTTACACCGATGTGTATTATTTCGAAAGATGTTTAATATATAATAACGAAGATAATGTTTTCCAAAATTAATGAATTTTATTAAATATTGAAAATGATTATATTAATGATTTATTAAGGAATAAATTGTATATTTGATTATTTTTTGGATGGATATTAAACAGAATGAATTAAAACATTGTATGGTTAATGTGACTATTGTCTAAAAAATGATCCTATGGTGGTTTAATTGAATCAATCCTTTTGTTAATAATGTATAAAAATTAATGGTGAAAATTGAACTACACATGTATGATGATGAATATGTTTATTTAGAAATAATAAGTGATTCTGGAAGTTAAAATTATGAATGAAACATTGTCTATATAAGAATGTGTTTACCAATATATTAATTAATATAAGATATTTATATATGAGTATTTTTCAGGAATAGAATAAATATCTCAGGTTCTTTGTTTTAGAAAAATGAGGTATTGAGAGTATGTACATTGTTAAAAAATGATTCACAGTTTCAAATTGAGGTGTATTTGGAAGATGAGCTTATGAGAAGATGGATTGTATTTTTTAGATAACATTTAAAGGCGTACAATGGTCTATTAGGTTGTTATTGTAGTCATGTAGCATTTATCATGTACAATCGACACAGTAATCACGTATATTAAAGAATTTCTTATATCACACTTATTATCCCATTATTTACATACATGTGGTTTCTAATGATGAGGTCAGTTCTATCCACCGCTATTAAAGGTTATGAGTTCGATATTGGATTCAGGTAAGGTTTATTTCATTTTTATTATCCGGCCCAATTATACTTATGTATTTTATTATTTTTGGATATCATGTATTTTTTTATTTTGTTTTCAATCTCGTTGAGGTGAATTTAAGCTTCTTTTCGATGGAGACTCACCGCATATTCATATGTAAGAATATATATATAATATGTTATCCGGTTATATATATGTCCTCCCATGGAAGCGCGATTACAGAAAAGTGGATAGGTGTTCTTATGTATATATATAGAAAATGCATATGTGTATGGGTGATAATGGGTTCATGGAAGTGAGGATATATATAAGGTTATTCTTGTGTGTGTTGAAGGCCCTACAGACACATACAAAGGAGTTCAGGCATCATTATGTATATGAAAAGGTGCATATATCTGGAGGATGGATGCTTCATCTTATAATTTTTGCATATAAAAGTGTCACGTGCCAAGTGTGGCATGGCTCCTTGAAGGTAGTGTCCCTCTTCAAGCCTCTTTAATTCAAGAATGTTTTAAATTTCTTTTAACTACCTTCATAATTCTTCTTGTATATATTAAATTACAATTCTCGAATAAGTGTTTTTTAAGATAACTATTTCGTTTGATAAACCAGTCATTGTTTTGTAATAAAACACATCTAATGGAGGTATGCTGTCTGATAAAGTCCTTTTTGTAATTTAAGTGTATATATAATTCTTTACATTATTTCATTGATGTTTTTTGTTATAATCTTTACCCCTTATTCACTAATTTGAGACACCATGAACATCTCCAACAATTTTTTTGACACCCAGTTTATCATATAAAAAATTATAAACATACCATAACCCGCAAAACAAACCTAATTAATTAATATTTTGTGGCTACATATTCATTTCAAAGGACCCTATGGAAATGGTTTCAATCACTTTTCCATAGATGATAATTACCTTGAAAAATCTGGTGTAATCCCAAAGATACCTTTATGAACATTGTGAAAATCATAGATGACCCTTAAATAGACATCATATTACTTAGATGTCCATTACATCGGTAACAAATTACCTTTATATTGTAACATTTTCTTTAGTGTGACCTTTATATAGGTCATTAATAACCATTACCGAGCTTAGTATCAACTTAACTAGCCCATAAGTTATTCCCTACCATTATATATTTCATAGAATACCATTACCATTGTATTGAAATCTCTAAATTTCCATTTTGAAATCTGAGTTCAACTTCATATAGGTATCCACTTACCTTTATAAATCTATCTAATTTCATTGAAACCTTTCTATAGAGATTCAATTAAATTTGTGCAGCTATGGAATCCCTAACATACCGTTATACAGGATTTAGTATACTTTTATAAATGTTGTTATCTTAATGTATTACCATTATTTTCTAAACACAAATACCATGTTATCTTTGTATAGGTAACAATTTAATCTCAAAATGAATTCATACAATTTTCAATAAATCCCTTGTATTTAAATTTTCTATCAAATGATGTAGACATGGTTTCTTCAACCATAAAATGTGAAATTTTATTGAATATTCAGAATTAAATTTAGAACATTGTCTAGAGCCTCTTTACTTTAGTTTATCATGTTATATCCTTTAAACCCATATATATTAAACTATACCTTTTCTAAAATATGTTGAAAATAAAAAATCTTTCTTGATTTGTGAACATCATTATATCCATTTAAAGATTTTGATCTATAAAATTTTAAATATATCAAATGTTAAAGAAATTTATTTCCCCATTATTTCATTCAATTATATTATTGTTACTATAAATGAAATAATTGAATAATGATGGGTAATATTGACCCTTAGTGATATCATGAAGGATGAGGAATTCCTATCAAATATGATCATATGTACTTCCCAACTATATTATAGGGGATACTGATCCAGATTTCTCCCAATTTTCATATCATTTTTCAATTGTTAAGGGTAGGGGTAGGGTGCATGGGGGTTCAAGGTTGTGTGTGGGGCTGTGAAATGGGTGTTTGTTGGGTGAATGGCATTGTATAGGGGCATGAAATGGGTGTGAAAGAGTGTGTCAATGACGGTGGGGGTGTAGGGGTTAAAGGGATATACATTGGGCTCTGCATGGGGTGGGGGGGTGAATAGTGTTGTATGCAATGGTGTAGGGGGTGCGTAGGGGAGGTGGTGTAGTGGGAAAGTTGATGTGAATAGGGTTGTTCATGAGGTTGTGTAGGGGGTGAAGTGGGGTGTAGTAGTGTTTGGGGGTCAGGTGTGCATAGGGGGGTGCATGGGGGGTGTGCAAGGGGTGTGTGCCAAAGAGGGGGTGCAAGGGGTTTGCATGGGGTTTCTAGGGGGAGGGGTGCATGTAGGGGTGTGCAAGGGGTGTGGGGAATGTCAGGGTGGTGGGTGTAGGGGTGGTGCAATGTGGAGTTGTGCAGGGGATTGAAGGGGGGAATGGTTATGTGTAGTGGTGCTGCAAGGGGTGTGCGCAAGAGAGGGAGTGTGCAAGCGGGTGCAAGGGGAAGGGTTGTGGTGCATGGGTGCTGTGAGGGGGGTGCTAGGGGCAGGGATAAAAAGAAATTTTTTAGAAGGATATAGGAAAAATTATGGTTGAAATAGTGTTTTCTAAAGAATAATCTAGATGTTTAAAAAACATTGAAATGAGTGACTCAAAAATAAAAGTTATTGCGGAACATTACTTTTCAGGTGAATGAATGTAGTTATGTAGATCTAAATTAAGATAACTATACAATTCAATGGGTCTCATGATTTTCCATGACATCAAAAAGACTACAACTACCATGCTCCAATGACCTGTTAATATCATCTCAGTTATATATTAGGTGTTAAAGATGTGACTTCTCATACATGAAAATAATATTCAGATCCATCTTCACTAGATGACAACATGTGTGTGTCTAGTGGGTGTCCAAATGGTTGTCCAAAAGAGAGTGGGTTTCATGGAGGGGGTACTATCCAGGGGTGTTTAAGATGGATGGGGGTTGTCCAGGAGGGATGGGGGGATGTATAGGCGGTGCAATGGGGTCTGTAGGGGGATCAGGTTGTCCAGGGGGAGGGGTAGGGGGTATGTCCATGGAGGGGGTGGGGTCTTTCTAGGGAGGGTGGGGTTTCTATCAATGGGGGACTGTCCAGGAAGGGTGGGGGTGTGCAGGGGGTCTCTCTAGGAATAGGATGGGGGTCTATATGGGGGTGTTTTATGAAATAAGATCGTAGGGGAGTGTCTAGGGGGGTTCTAATGGTGGGTCCAATAATGTTTGGTGATATTTAGGGGTTTCCCAGGAGGGGGGACTATTCAGGAGGGATGGGGGGATATCCATGGGGTGTCCATGAGGGATGACGGAATGTCCAGGGTGTGTAATGGGAGGACTATAGGGGGGACTTGGTTGTGTAGGGTGGTCTGTCGAGGGAGGGGGTGGCGTATTTCTAGGGTGGGTCGGTGCTATCTTGGGGGGATTTATAGAGGGGAGGGGCGTCTATCTAGTATGTATATGGGGGTGAAAGGGGTTGTTCTAGGGGTTGGGTTAAGGTAGGGTATTTCCGGGGTGGGGGTGGTGGGGTGGTGGGGGATTGACGTGGGGTCTGTCAATGGAGGGGTGGAGGTGGGGTCTATCTATAGGGGGTGTTTTCTAATGGTAAGAGATATAGCCACGATATCAAACTATGGTTATATTTCTGTAGCTTCATTTACAAACAATTCATATACACCTTTTGTGGCTAAATGTTCTTCCACAGTTTCAAACAATGGCTCTAGGTTTTGTCTTATAGCCATGACAATACCATCCACTATTCATTAAATTTTATATATCACCTATATACATGTGTTTTTGTCTTATATCCATGGTTTAGAACCATGTATATAGTATAAATATCTTGTACTGAATGTATTTTCCATATTCAAATGAAGAAGTTGATGATAGTACTTATTTATGGATATGTTCATTAACTCATCCCAAACCCAGGATTAAATTTCATATTTCTTCCTAGTTTTAATGATTTTATTCCACTACAGGTCTACTTCACATTAAAACTAATGAATATCAAGATTCCCATTGTCATGTTTGTCACACTGGATATTGGAAAATATCTTCTTAGTGGAGTTGATCTAGTTTTCAGCAAAAAGTGGATAAGAAGATCCACTGATGAAATATGAAAATTGTGTCATTAATGACATAATAGAATGTTCTTCCATATTTTTCTCATTGGGAATATCTATATGAATCCTAGCATGAGAATGATGTGTGAGTTTATAAATGAGGATTTAAATTCTAGATCCCATTGCATTCATTTTCCCTATAGAATTATAATTTCATTTGAAATAAAAATCACCATTACAAAGGTTTATTATTATTATATAAATTAATAAAAACCTGAAAACATAATGTTTAATACTATTATCATAGCGAGGAAACACAAAATCCTGAAATACCACTTATAATATGCTTAAATTATGACACCATTCTTTAATCTGTGATACCTTTGGTTTACTCTACATTATTCATAGACAATATACCTTATAATTATTCAGTAGGGTGCATATGTATTCTCTATATTTCTAATGAATATCCCCCCAAGAGTGTCGAACTAGTTATGTAGCATGAATTTTTTTTGTATACTGGGCTATTCTCAATTATGTCTTGATGAACATTACTACAGTTGTTACCCCTATGTATATATGTTCCAGATCCACATCATCATGTAGTATCTAGAGAGGGAAGTAATTCTAGGAATCCAATCACTCATATCCATTAACAAAATTCCGAGATCTTTTCTTAAACATTTTCTCATCCTTAGACGTATCCATTGAGACACCCCATGAACTATCCTCATAAATGTAATTAGGGATCTCACTAATTATTTCTCATCTGTATTTCTAATGGCTGAAAAAAACTTTTCTCTCAAAAAAAATATACCAACCCATTCTTGAGTTATATATAAATTACATCACCTTTTTAATATTCTGAAAACATTAAAAAACAAACATCTAATGATAGTATTAGTTATGTTCCATTGGAATAATTGAACAAAAATCATATAAATTAAGGAAATATCATCAATGTTTCCCAAAAGTTTCTCATTACTTAGTGATTGTACTTAGGAACCCTCCTTCATTACCTGGGGAAGGGAATGGTAGGAAAGTGGTGATACTAAATTTTTAATAATAGTAAATAATGGAAATGAATATGTATATCCTGAATATAAGGTCATGATAATCTGATCGTTATCATAATTATAACATTCCCTGCATGTCGGATATCATAAAATTTAAAAATGAAGTAAGGATTTTACGTTCAGATAAATTGAATCATAAAGAAATAATGAGCCTGAGACATGATATTATAATATTTTAAATCAGAAATTTAATTTTTCCTTATACGTAAACATGTAATATCATTACCTATATATAATTATTCATTAATGGAACATTGAATGAAATTTCATGATGGCTATACATAATTTGCATCACATATTTCCAACCCTAGTTCACGTCATTTCATTATAAGGGATACGGTTCCCTTAATTCACATTATGGATTGTGTTACACCAAATTCCCATAGTGAATTTGATTTCCCAATCATGCCATAGTGGACAGGGTTTCCCCATCTTCTCATAATGGTTAATCTTGTTGACTTAAATACTATTATTCTCTCCTGAGATATAAATAATTACCCAATGAATTAAAAGGATATATAGGTCTCAAATATAATGTAGTGAAATATGATTATATGATTCATATAAAATCACAAATCAATTATCATATTAAAACCCATGTAATGAAATTAGATTAATAGACATCATTCAATCAGAACATAATACCTTTATAAGAAATTGGTATCCTAAATATAATTCCCTAATAAACATAAAACATTGATATATATTATAATAATGTTATCATTGATATATATACCCTAAAATCATATGTGTCATATAATAGTGTAATTTCAGTAGGAAATTATTTTGAGAGATCACTTGAAAAGAATTCAAGAGGAAAATATCATTTCTTCACTAAAAGAATTATATTCATCCAATTTACATAAAAATTTAATATAATATTTTTTTTGAAATGAAGCATGTATTATTGCATGGGATGATTCTAAAAACAATGTGTCATGATGTTATATAACTCTATTCAGGATGTATATGTTAAAATAATCATTCTTTTGGTACTTTTTCTAGGAATTCCACAAAGTATATAAATTGTATAATTAAAATAATTAAATTTTAAATCACGAAGTAAAATGTAAAAAATGGGGGGAAATGACATTAAAAATCCATAAGATAATATTAAAAAAATTGAATTTCTTTAGAAAATATTTACATGAAAGATAAATATTCATCACTGGAGACATAAAAAGAAACATCATTAAATAGTGATGAGATAGTGAAAAAAATTTTCATCACATTTTAATTAGTATAATTGTTTTCCCCTTAAATGAATGAAAATTTTATCGATATAAAAATACATTAATATTATGGGTAAGACTCATAAAATATATTATTCTGAAGTATATACACAATATTGAATAAACAAGTAGTACATATGGCATCTGTCCAACGAAATAATAGTGAGACATAAATACCTTAATAAATGAGTAACATTATATTCATCAATACCACAATAGAAAAACATAAATAATAGATTTTAACAATATTAAACAATGTAAGTTAATTTTATTTCATATCATAGGCCATTATATACACCATAAAAATATGCGAGTGGAAAATATGGCATGTTTCTCTCACAAGTATATAGTGATGGAAAATTACGTTACATTATGTATTAAATGTATTCATTATTGTGAAATACTACTATATAATAAATATAAATCTATTAATTCTATATTTTAGATAATTTTTTAGAAATATAATATGATATATGATTTACTTATGTCTCCTCATTACTAGTTTATTAGCAATTCCGTGATAATTTTATGTACTATATAATTATCATTCTGTTTTGCATTCATATTTTGACTAATTATCCTTGGTCCTCTTACAAATGTCAAGTCATTGTTATCCATAGTATGATAATAATGATATATATCATATATATTTACTACATATGTATTCACTGTGAATCATAAGCGTTAGACATACAAAATAATATACATCATTCATAGAGGTGGTAGATCATATGTATACATGAATGTTTTATCCATTTTTTATCAAATAAAATTAAAATAAATATGTATCACATATTATCATTAAATAATAATATTTATGTTAATTATATAATATATATTTTTAATTATTTTTATCCTTAGAATCATCCATTGTAAATATATTGATGAAAAAAATTGTGTTTCATCATGGAGGTGGTAAGCCATAAGTATATAGGAGCAACATTATCATTTAAAAAATGATTATATGGTAAAATTATATAGATGATATCCTCATTCCAAAACTATAATAATATTTTAAATATCATATATAAATAGTATTTCATTCATAATTCCAAACCATGGGAGATAATGATGCGAAAAAACGAAATCGTTTCGTGAGGTGGTACTTCGTTGTACATAATAATGGTTTGTTTGTTACCCATTTGATTGAATTGATTATGATTTTAGGAAAATACCGTAATATACTAGCATTAAATTATATTTATGAAATTTTTTATTATATATAAAATATGTAATATAAATTTAATGGGGTTATGGATGAATTGAAAAATGATTGTTGATAAACATTACCTATTGTTGTCTATCTCATTTTGATTTATAAGAAATGAATTCATTGGTGGGATTTAATCCCAAAAAAGGATTCTAAAATTAATATATGGCATGAGGGAAGATAATTGGACCTAGGATGGCTGAAAAAAATGTGGTTATAAAGTGTGTGGGTGAGAGAGGGATTGGTTCCCATTTGTAAGGGAAGGGGAAAAGATGTTTGGAAATTTCACAAAAGATTAATTTATAATAAAATAAATATCAATTACAATACTTATAAAATGAAATTTAATATAGTAAAAGTTATAATAAGTTTTCTATACAAAAAACCAATATATTTTTGACCTGTTTTGAATTTTCTTTAAATCGTTTCATTTTGATTAACCTGTAGCTAATCAATTTAAATTTTCATTATATAAATAATGTTTTTTCATTAATAGGATGTAATTTTTTAATATAAATAGTCAATTGGATAATTATTGCATAACATATGATATTTTTTTTTATATATTAACCCCTTGAAATAATTTATTATTTAAATTATTTTTCAATAATTTAGTACATTTTTTTTCATAAATATTCAGAACTGTCAATTTTCACTCTATTCATAACATTTACATTGTAGAAAACAAATTCAGAAATATTGCATAAAAAAACAGACATATCACACCCATAACATTTCATCATCACTTAATAAAATCATTAATCTCATAAATTACCTAAAATTATATATCTTTTAATAATTATAATATCATTTAATGTTTATTTTAAATAATTGTGTTTTTAAGATGTCATCATTTTTATAATAATTTATGATAATTTATTTATTCACAAAAATATTCATAAAATAATATGATATAGAAAAAAAATTATATTTCATAATAATATATATAGTTGAGAATATATTCTACTTATTCCCATATTAATAACAGTATATATATTGAAAGTAATAGTGTGTCATTTTGTCAATCCCTTTTAGTTTAATAATATTAATGTAATTTTCATGGAAACATGTCCATTAATATATTCAAAATTTACCCTTACTTATTATGTGTATAGTTATCTTCCTTAACTATCTTTTTAAAAAGTGTTAGTGTTGTTTTATAATATTTATTATATCATTTTTACCCTAAATTAAATGATTTTCTCTTAACTATGGCACAAAAAATTACTAATGTTCCAATTCATATTGTCCAAAAATAAAAGATAACTATTTAATAAATTTGGATCTTTTAATTAAAAATATGAAAAAAAATTCATATTTCATAATACGAATATTTCTAAAAAAAATAAAAACTGATATCATTGACAGAATAAGAAAACGAGTAATCTATGTGAAAAATTACAAAGATTGACAATATTTCATATAAAATTTCAATGTGAAATTAATTAAAATTACCATTAATGGATTAAATGATAAATACTAAACACATTATACTTTACTACTTATAATATATATATTTAAAAACTGTAACATATTTCAATTAAAATAATGATTTCAATTAAAATTTATTATTTTTAACTATTAATTGAAACATGAAACTTATTAGAACACATAAAAAATATTCATCAAAAAAAATTATTTCCCAATATCGATGAATATTATTACTTTTAAATATTATGATTATAAATTTTAATAAAATTAAATTTAAAATCGGTTTTCAATTAAAAGGTGTAAAAATTACCAGTGTAAAAATATATGATTTTATGTGTATCATTGGGTATTTTCATATCATATTAATATAAAATATACTAGTTTAAAATATAATATATTCTCTCAAATATAAAAAATATATATATTATTAATATCACACACGAATTGTAAAAAAATTATTAATTAATACAAAAGGGTTTTGGGAGTAAAAAATTATAAATGTTTCCATAATAATAAATGTTTATATGCATTAATTTTTAATTATTTTGGTACACATGAATACATATTTTGAACCATATATTTTCATAAGATAATTAATAAAATTCTTAACCCCAAATTTAATGGCTATGTAATATCATATAAAATTAATCAATAATATGTTAATAATATATTGTTTTACAGCAAAACTGGGACTTCTGTATAATGTAAGATATCAAGAGAACTGGACATTGTTAGTAATAGAATACAATGACATTTTTTTGTATATCTAAATCTCAAATAATTTTTGTTTTTAGTGAAATATACACTTGGTGTTTCATATAAGACATGCAATATATAACTTTTTTCCCATAACAAAATATATATTTTGTATTCTATGAAATGAAAAATATCTAAATGTTTAAATTAACTATAAAAAAATTAATCACAAAATAATAGGGTAATGTAATAATAAAAAAATTTCTAATAACTAATAATAATTAAAAAAAATTAATTCCTTCATCATAACAAATTTATTTTAGGAAAGCCCCGTATTTCAATGAAATATTATGCACAAACAATAGAAAAATTTCCACTAATAATAAAAATGTTGTTATGTAAAGGCGGATTCAAAAAAATAAAGAGTCATGAAATGGGGAATGTAGATCCTTCATTATATTATAAGAATATTTTTTTTAATTTTATTAAAAAGAGACATTAAATATAATTTCAGATGAATGGTTCATTAATCTATGTATGAAAGTGTTATTCACCTTTATTTCTTGTCTTGGATAATTAACATAGATTCATTAATTACATAATTCATAAAATATTCCAAATATATTATATTTATTGTAATATTATTATGTTAATTTATGTCCATTTAGACGAGTTTTAAACATCATAATATTAATTATAGTAGTATTTGTTTCTTGGATTTATGGATACTTCCAATGAGTGTATTTATGGGAGTTCATTCCAAGTGGAAGAAAAACTATAGATGTGAAAAGAAATGGTACTAATATGATTCCATATTTTTCAATGATCCCATATATACTATTGTTTCTAATATAAAGACGATTAATTAGAAAAAATATTAATGATAAAAGGTTGGTTTATTTTTTGATATTTTTCTAACCACTACAAACTAGATTCATTTGATTAATAATTTTATCTATCAATTTGTTTCGGAATATTTTGGAAGTTATAATATACATATAACAATAATGTGTTACCATAATAATTTATTTATGACCGTCATTTACTTCTGCGAAGAAAAATGAAATCACATCAACCATGGAGGTCGTGAATTTTCATGTGATGGTTCATTTTATTTATTTTCTGGAAAAAGTATAGAAGAGGATATGTTTGATGATGTATATTCTGTAATAAAAATTACATTCCAATATATTTATGAGAATAGTGTTATTATTTCACACAATATATGGTAGTTTAAGATAGTAAAATACTAATATAAATAAATAATATGGAATTTAAAAGATAAAGGAGTATTTTACCTCCTAAATGTTGTATTTTTGAGAACCTCCTTATAGAACTTGATTTTGGCCATATGGTGAGACCAGAAGGTCATAAAGATGAATTAGATGATCATGAATGGAATTGGTCAAATGATAGACATGATAATAGTATTTGGAGGTGTGAGGAGAAGAGGTGGTCATGAGTTTTATTTATTAGGAGGGGAAATGGGTGTCTTTGAATATTATCTCTGTGAGTTTGTTATATTTTCTGAAAACAATTCAATACAATGATTATTGTGAATAAATATAGTAATTAATGCATTTTAATTATATTAAATTATCACATTAAACATACATTACTAAACCATTAATCAAAAAATTTATTTATTTACATATAATGTTAAATGCCTTGAATTACCATATTTAGTGAAATGTTCTTCATAAATTCTACCATTTAAGAATATTACCAAAAAATATCCCAAACCTTTTTTTTTCATTTTTATGTTTCAAATGGAGATGAATTTTTTCAAATCAATTTTCTAAATATGAAATTATAATTGGTAATAAATTCAATCATTTATTAATAAAATATAAAAGTTAATATTATTATTGTTTTTATAAATCTTTTAATAATTAGAAATATCCTCATAAAGTTATCTTATAATTATAAGAAAGAAATATACTAAATTATAAACCTTTTTTTATGAAAATATATTTTATTTTTTATACTTATAATAATAATAAAATGATAAATATATATATAAATTTCACATAAATATCACCATATAATTTTTCAATTTTTTTAAAAAATTATATACATATACAATGATATAAATATATCGTATTTTCATTAATAAGATAATAAGTGTTTAATTAAAATTGCAAAGGTGAGGATAAAATTTCTTTATTATAGATTAATTAATTTCTATTTATACAAGTTCTTTCTTATATATTTATAATGTATTTAATTTATTAATTTGATAATGAATAAAATATTCAATATTATCCTTGGTTTTTACACCCCCTCTTCTAGAAATTGCATCATCCCAATTTTAATTAATTTATTATATTCATGAGGATACCTTTCCCTCATAGTATTTATTTTATTCCCATGAAACTTCTTTCACAATGTGGTTCTATAACGAAACATTAACAAGGAGAGTTACCTTATGCATCAATACATTTTCTCTATATAGTCAAGAATCTAAACTGGCATTCAACAAATTCAATGTTATCATCAAATTGAATAAAACAAGGCATTATAACACGAGATAAGTCTACCAAATTACATTTTTATTTTCATATTTAATCATTCCAATAATAATATATTTATCATTTCAATCATATGACATACACAAAAACATACTAAATTATAAAAATATCTTAGATATGTTAAGGCATTCCCCTGGGTTCTTCATCCACACATTACATAAAATAGAAATCTGATTTTATTACCATTTTATTTATAGGATTGATTCTTTACCATTTAACAATTTATTGAAAATTTCATCTCCTATTCATAAAAGTTCACACGATCGTCAAAAAATCCATTTCTACCCTCCCACTACATCGAAAAACGTTCTTATAAATTTTGCATTCTGGATAATCACAATACCTTGGATATATTGGCTTCAATCAGGAGTAAAGATGACTGGTTTTTTTATTATGGTTCGGAATAATTGTTAGATTATACCGTGAAAATTGACTGAATTTTTCTTTATTCATTGGCCCTGAATTTTAATAATTTTTGGTAAATTTTTTAAAAAAATTATTTTCCATCCAATTTTTATTCACATGAAAATATTTTTTTCAAGAAAAATATTCATCAAATCAACCCATTGCAAGTCATCAATATATTATATTTCCTTGTTTTTCATTACAATGACAACCACTATTTGAATTCAAACTCAAAATGATTAATAGAAATAAAAACCCTTTTATTAATTGAAAACTAAATTAAATTGATTTTATTTTAAAGAGAATTAATCCCCCATCAAATACCATCGGTCTAGAATATCCAATGAAAAATGGATGGTGCTACTACATAAAATCATCCACTATCAGCATGTCCCTTTATGTTATATATGGATTTTTTCATTAATGTTGGACATCAATTTTTAAAGCATGTTTAGAATGATACATTACTATAACAAACTTCATGGTTCTAATTCCCACTATTCTAGGATGCAGAATCAGAATTATATCATCCTCTCAGTCACTTCCTACTTCAGGTTCCTTATTTCATCTGTGAAAAACAATTCTAAATTGTTAAAACATAGATCAATCAAAATGGTAATAATAAAAGTATATATCGTTTTATCTTAAAAAATAAGTTAAATGTCATTTATTGTATTCTATTAACATCATACTAACCACATATGTTATCAAAAACGTGTTATGATACAAACTATAACAACCAACCTTACACATTACATATTATAGTGACTTTAAAATATAATATATTTTATTTATTTCACAAGGATAATTTAGTTTTAGAGTTATAGAGAAATAGTTAATAATTCACACATAAACACCCACAATCATACAAGGTGGATAATATTAAAATAGTAGTAATTTCTTCTATAAAACAAATTTCATAAAATCATGAATTACTTTCCTGAAAAATGTTCACAAAAATCATCTTGGAATAATCTTCTCTCATAACCAACAATAAACCATGTCAGTATCATTATAAAGTATGGTGTGACCATATAAATATCTAAAATGGATATAATATTTTGTGGAATAAATAATTATTATAGGAATATTGATAATAATATTAATTATATAATATATAACCTTAAAAGTAACACATATTTAGTGAAATATAAATGTTTTCATAAAACATAGAAAACATAATGAAAAAATTTTAGTTAACTCAAGGAAATGTTTCCTACCATACTTACTTATTATTATTACCATAGATTCAAAAATAGTATTTTTAACCCTCATATATACCTTATAATATAACCATCACGACTACTATATAATGAAACTACAAATGTTACACTTGGAATAAGCATTTCCATATATTTACAAAATATGCAATACATTAGAGGGATATCAGAAAACCACACATCGGTGGTTTATAATGGAAACAACCATTATTATTATTAATAACCATGAAATAAAACATAATCATAAAAAAAGAATAATTGAATCAAAATTACATTCCTCATGGAAAATGAGTTATTTCAATGGAATTATATACTCATACAATGGAAAAACATTAATTTAAAATATCCTTGTAATATTTAAATGGTGGATTAACAATAATAACGCTTAATGATAATGTGAAATTACGATCATGAAAAAAAGATTACTAGAAACATTATTTTTTATTCCAAAAAAATTAATTTAATGGGGATTTTAAAATGACTGACCATTACATTATGAAAAATATTATTATGGAGTGGGAAATATTTTCCTAGAAAAAAAAATTAATATTAATTAATTACATATCATAATACCTTAAAAATAGATATTTTATTTATTTATATTTTTTATGTTCATTTATGCCCATTTGGATGAGTTATAAATATTAGAATCATCATTTCATGTTCATTTGATTCATTGATTTATAATAAGTTCCTTTGAGTGTAATTACGATAGTTCATTTCCAATGGAATAAAAACTAAAATAGAGGTATGAAATGGTTTTAATATTATTAAATAATTTTAAATTCTCCAATTTAAAATTTTGATATATTTATAATTCAATGTTTGAAATATTAATGAGAAAATTATTTATTATTTATGACTGTTTTTTCGACATCAGAAACAAGTTTTGTTTTTTAAATATTGTGTATATAAATATATTAAAATACAATAAATATGTTTTATTATATGGATAAAAATATTGATTAAATTTAATAATGGTTTTTTGAAATGCCAAAAAGGCTGTAAATGAAAATTATAACTTATCGTTCATGAAGGTGGTTAATTGATACTTCACGGGAAAAGTTATCATTTTTGAGAATAAGAGGAGAAGAGGTGATGTTTAATGATGAATATTCCATTGAAACAATAAAATTATATTATATTTATGATACTAGAGTAATAATATCACATTGTAGAGAGGATTAATGGAGAATATATTAATTAAACATTGAAATAAGTACTTTAGAAGAGAAAGCATGATTTTAAATCTTAAATGTTTTATGCTTGGAAACATCATAAAGGCACATGATTATCTTATTTTAGTGAGATCATTAGTTTTTAATTGGCAAAATATTTTTAATGGTATTGGGTATAAGTAAGACATGATAAAAAGATATTTAGTTGTGAGGGGAAGAGGTGGTGTAGGGTGGTATTTATTGGGATAGAAGAGGGGTGTTTTTTACTATTATATTAATTAGTAATAATTTGGCTCAAGACTAACAATATTGTTTATTAAAATGTCTAAATATAGTTAATAAGGAATGTAATTTTTAGATAATGGTCCTAGATATCATCCATGATTCAAACATTATTAAAAAATTCATCCATCAATTTATAATGTTGAATATAGTAAATTATATTATTTCACTATTAACTAAAAATTAAATTATTTAATAAAAAATAAAAAAATACTATATCCATTTATCAATGTGTATATTTAAAAAATGGAATCCATTTTAATAAAATAATTTTATTAATATCATAAATGAAATTTTTAATTAAATAATCATTTTTTTAAAAAAATAATGATATTAATTTTATAACTGGTTTTAAGAAAAAATGAAAAATTTCAAAGGTGCTATTAAATTATCATATAATTATAATAATAATATATTATAATTTGGAATATATTTTATGAAAATATATTTCCTTTCAATAATTTTTTTATTTAAAAAATTAGAATAAAAATGTACCTTTTTAAAAATATCAACACATAATTTTACTTTTTAAAATCATTTATATAGTAATTCAAATATATAAATATATCATTTTTATTATAAAATATAATTGAATATTATTTATATTTTCATAGGTGATCTTATTATTCAACTAGAATAAAATTCATAATTTTAATAAATAGTACTTATTTCATTATATAATTGTAATGAATTTATCTATTTAATTCTGGAATGAAAATAAATTATTTTATAAGTTCTTGGGACATTAATTCATGAACTGAAATAGTCATGACAAAAAAATGATTAAACAAATAGATATGTTGATTTTGGAAAATAATTATAAATGAACATGTACTATATGTATATAGGTTTCTCATACATGTTATTATAATTTTTTAATTTTTTAAATATATTTATAACATATTGAAATCAATAATAGATTATATTAGATTGGTTAAAAATTCATTTATACAAAAATTAATGGTATTTCATCTCAATATTTTTTTAGGCATGTTTGATGTTCTTATGATATTTTTGATTATTATGTATATATAATACTCTATAGACATGTCATATAATGATTTCTCTATTTATTCAGTTTAATTATATGGTTGATATTTTTAATTGATGTTGGTTTTAATTGATGGTTAGAAATGTTGTGTGGGATTACCATTTTATGTTATCTTATTTGTAACTTATGTTATGTTATAAACATGTCTTCTATTATGAGGTGTATATAATTATTTTTTGGTATCATTAATATCGTAATGATTGTGGTATTTAATGTATCATTTTACCTTATTTCAATAATTTTTTTTATGAATGAATCTTTTCAAATGTAGTTAGTGTTTATAATAAAATATCACTTTTTAATGAGATTATTTATAGTTTAGTGAAATTATAATGAAATTATATAATACATATCAAAAAATTATTATTTCCTTGATTCACCAATATTAAATTCTTGAACAATAATTTTTTTATTTTATTTTTCCCTCTGTACGTACTCAACGCTTCGAAAAAAAGAAATAATGAAAAAAAACATGACTGACATTTTGTTCTGAAATATTTTGATAAATATTCATATTGTAATAAAAATGATATAACTTATTCCATATAATTTAACTATTTATTTACCAAAAATTAAAATTGTTTTACATTTTTAATAGTTTAAATGAAACATTTTATTTATTTTGTGAATGAGGTACCTTTGACATTTTAAAAAAATGTTAAAATAATATTTGATTAAAAGTACACCAAATAAATAAAATTACCCTAAACCATGAATACTTTTTTACTTATGAATCTCTTAATAATTGTTTTACGGTTCTTATAAACAAATTCAATTTCATTTTTAAAATTTTTAGACTACAAATATTTAACATCAAAATGAAATAATTATATTCACTAAAAAATTTCAAGTGATATTTTTATGTTATTCCCATCTATAAAAATAAACATTTTTCTTTTTATCATATACCTATGATATGATTTACTATTGAATTAATTATTTTTTATCTGGATTGATTAAAATTATAATCATTAAATATATTTGGATCATGTTTTTTTTTGAAATGATATGATTGAATCCTAACTTTTTTTCATTGTATTATAATATTAATATAAGTGGATAATGATAATTTAACTAGAGGTTTTCTTATATACCTCATAAAAATATGATAAATATTAATGTTTGATGAGGTTAATGAGTTTATAAGAGTTTATCCAATGTCAAATGGCTGGTATACTGGTTGTTATCATAAGGCCAATATAGGTGTATTGGTGAATATTCAAATTTCGAAACAAGCACAAATGTGTTTATCAAAAGCCTAACATGTGACATATTTCTTGGATAATGGCCATGTACACATATATTTATGATTATTTTTATGACCCAATTTCTTGCTCAATTTTATCACACGATATATTGAAAATTTTATGCTCTGATGGCATAGTATCACTTATTTCTTCTTGGTTCAGGTATCATTAATTACCAAGCATTATGGACTGATTTAGGATAATGTTATATGAGTTTTTCAATATGATTTTAAAATGATTAAATCATGTATTGGTACCCTTGTTTTATTGTTTTATAATAATTAATATTGATTAATTGTATATCTGTCATATACCATTACTGAGAAAGAAATCTTACACTTTTGTATGTTTCATTTTCTTTCGGTTGTGAATCATGTAATATTAAGATATATCTAATAAAGATTATTGTTATGAATAAATTATTGGGTAATGATTAAGGATAATTTATTATAATTATGTTTATTTATCCAATTTTCCAATAATGCTATTTTCTTATAGATTTGGAATGGATTTTAATTATATATAAAAAATATTCTTCTTAATAATGTGAAATATTTATCAATTTATTTTTTTGTTTGTCAATGTTATTCCATTAAATATCACAATTTTTTTGGTTTTAGAGATTCCATAAAAATTGAATTCATTTTCAATATAAAATTTCCAATTATATATCCTGATTGAATAATCACTGTAGATTATCCATTACATCATATAAAAAAACCACTATTAAGAGGGAGGTGCTTCAATAATGTATTCAATGTTTGGAAGGTTCCCACTCACCCAAAAAGATTTTTATTTTAGAAAATTAAAATATGGATTTAGAGTGGTATATTTTACATTTATTGAACACAGTGGAAGTATACATTGAAAATGATATTTCATATTAGTATCATCTACTATAGATATTAATGCCAAGATATAACATACCATGCAACAGGAAAACTAATATGGTAAGATTTATGTGGTGAAATATTATGTTTGAGGAAGTTATTTAAGAACTTGAAGGTTTAATATTATAAAAATTACCAAACATGATATCATATATTTATTTTAATTTTTATTGAAAATATATTTATATTGGAGTATAAGATACAGTCGTTGGATTTCAGAATAAAATTATTTTAAAACAATATTTTTTCAAATAATTTCAACCCAAAAAACTAATATAAAGAAAACCATTTATCATTTTTTTAAGATAAATTATAATTTATAATTGTTGTCCTATAACAATGAAATTTAATTGAATACTATAGAATAAAATAAACACAACAAGAAATTTATTTATAATGGAGAATCTATGGAATATACTAGTTTGATTCAATCTTATGATTCTTATATTTAATTTCATCAAAATAAGGTTTCATCATTATTATTTCTCAATAAGTTCTCTTTAAGAGAAATATTATGTGAGAGAATTCCAAGATCAGGTAAATAAATATAGGCTCCATAAATATAAAATCAAAACCTACAAATAACGCTATTAAATATCATAATCTTATATCATATTCAAAGGTCACGAGTGGTATTGAAAGTAGTTGTTAAAATGATACAACAATGTAATTGTTAATGTAAAAAAATATATACATTCTCATTATTTTTATTTTATTTTATATATTATATAATTTTCAATATATTTATTTATAAACAATACAATTATTAATTTCTAATAAATATGTAATTAATTTTTAAATTGTTAAAAAATTGATTATTCAAAAAAGACCAATTTTATGAAGAATTATATTTTCCTATTTATTATCTATTTTTTTAAAACAAATTATCTATAATGAATTAGGAATTTAATGAAACATATTTAATATATAGTGATATACTATCAAATAATAATTCATTCAATTATTTTTATATCAAAAAAAATATTGATTGATAAAATAATTTCACTAAATTAATCATGATTATAATAAAATTATCAATGATAAATTTATAAATATAATTTAATAAAAAAAGATTAGCTTAAAGAATTATCAATGAATAAATTAACTAACATATTCAATATTTTAATCATAAATTTGGGTTATAAAGGACAAAAATGGTTCCCCTAGAAATGGATAAAATAAGTCACCATTTTTTAATTGTGGTGTAATGACCAATTATATGAGAATAATCATTAATTAAAATTATTTTGGAAGGTTTTATCATCCCCTAATAATATTTTATTCCATAATTATCATTTATGGATCCACATTATTTGAAAATGACCAATCATTTTTTATTAAGACATAATTATTTACAGAAATGCATTCCCCTCACATATAAATGTACCAAACCACCACCCTTTCAATTTGAATCAAAAAATTTCTACCCACAATAATATTCCATATATCATCACTATTATTATTATCATATTTTTCTAAAATTATATTTCCCATATAATTATTAAATTCATTCAATCCCAAGAGGTATTCTATGTGGATTAAATATATTATTTTTATTCATTAGTTTGTTATCATTAAATTTCATTTTTATTCATTATATAATTATTGTAAATTTGGATTTATCTATTTATGAACATAAAAATAATGTTACTATTCTACATTAACTGTGCCATTATTATAAAATCACTCCTCGATCACACTCATCCACTAATTATAAAATGTTCTTGTCTATGATTCATTAGATACATGTAAGAAAGATTGTATAACATTTTATGGTGGAAATATTTGTGAAATAATATTTTCTTTAAATTAAACTATATTATTGTGTAAATAATTATTTGTTTTATTTTTTTAATTGAAATGATAGTTTTTAATATAATAGAAATATTACATATTTTACTCATTTAAATGATTTGACTATGCATGTTATGGATATTATCATGGTTAACCATGAAAAAAACATCTTTGGAGTTGACATTGAATACAATAATTTATAAAGAAACATATACTATATGAACAATACTATTATAGTGAAAATAAATTTTTTAAAATTGATTGATCACTAAAATTGTTATAAAAAAAGTAAAATGAAATGTTCAAAAATCAAAACAGAAATTATAAATATTAATAGAAATTAAGTAATAACTAATCAATAAATGAATATATAACATTTAAATGATAAGTAATAAATTGGAATGTGGGTAAAAAAATCAATTCACATGACACATGTTTATATATCATTGATTTATTAGGGACTTTTATAGTGATTCATGCTCAACATTATAGAGGGATGCTAATAGTGATGGTTGGTATACTAATGTAGTCGATGTTGGTAGTGTTTCATGATAAACTACCACATGGTATACTCATATTTATGACAAATTCAATTTGTTATAAATCAAAATATTATTTTTATTCGACATTTAAATTATATGTTTCTGTTGTTTCTGATTATTATCACAATTTTACAAGATATTGTATATTTTTAGACAATCAAAATTGAAATTTTGATACTTTATGATCATATATAATGATTTATGATGATCTATCATGTCATGTTATTACCATTAATCTTTTAAAACTTTTTTTAATAAAATATTGTCCAATGTTCATGTGATTTCACATGTTTAGGAATTTAGCCATTTTGACTCGCTGATTAGTTTTCCCTTGGTAAGGGTTTGATCTCACTTCGTCCCATGTTTTTATGTTTAATGGATTTATATATAGTTTTATTTTTATTAGAAGTATTTTTGTAGATATATTGTGGGAGATTGTAAATATATAATTTATAATAAGATATTAAAGAATTTATCCACCAAAAAACCATTCATTTTTCTTCTAAGATGGCATGATCATTTTTGGGATATAGTTTTTAAATTACATAAATATGAAAAAATATATGATTTTTATAAATGGTAATATCACTTCTACAATGATATATTAGCGGAATTCTAACATATCATTAAATATATATTTCAATCAATCAATGACTCATGTTTGGAAAACTACCCGATCATTTTAATCAATGCATTTATATGTTCCATATATTATCAGTATTTAATTTTTTTACCTATAAACCAATTGTTATTTATTCCTCTATCTTATTTAGCATATAGTTTATTGAGATACTTATATCTATATTATATATCATTTTTATTATAAAAAAAATTAAATATCCACATATTCATCCTTATGTTGATGGATATGACCAAAATCAATTTACACATAAACTTCATATCTATTTTGTTCTTATTTAATTTATGTTTCATTAATGACATGAAAAAAATATATTCTTCCATCAAGAAATAGTGGTTTGACACTACACATTTAATATTCTAGTTATTTTAATATACCTTTTTATTCACAATAATGCACATTGTTGGTCATTTATTATTCTCATTGATCTTTTCCTATGTTAATCCTTTATTTATTTTTCACATCCTATAAAATATAATTCATATACAACTTATGAATATTTATTAAAACCCTCTTATGTACATGTTTCTATTATGAATTCCCAACATAAAAAAAAATAAATTTTTCCATTAACCAAGGGTACCCAACAATGACACCAATGAATATAATAACACTATATAAAAAATATTTTATAGGTTGGACCACTATAGGCTTCTCCCATCAAACATAATTAATAATATTCTAAAATAAAAAATAATTTTAAAGAAATTAATAATTTTTTAATGTTAATTTATTAAAAATGAAAAAAATTAATACATTTCAACTTTTATTATTATTATTAATAGATTACCTCTAATGATAACTCATGTTATCTTTCAACTTTATATATAAGATAATTTAATATAAAAAAATATCTATCGTGTATCAATAAATTTTATTTACTTCTCCAGTAGTTTTTATCATTAGTTGGTCATCTTATACATTATATTAGACTTTTATGGGTTATTTAACAACATAAATCTCAAACAATACATATCAAAAGTATGTATTTGGTATTTTGGAAATATATGTCCCCCTTTCACAATTTAGAATTAATGAAATGAATGATATTTACTTTTAGACTTATTTAACCATAGAAAAAAAATTAAATATTGAGCATATTCACTACACGAAATTAAAATTCCCTTAAAAGATAATTAGCTATAATTTCATCCATATGAATTCCAATATTACTTTAAATAAAAATACAATGAAAATATTCAAATGGTACTCTGTTTGGATATGTTTTCTTAATCACCAAAATCATTTGATTAATGTAAGGAGAAATACTATATTTCCTTCTAATGAAAATATTATCACGTGAAATTTTTTTCTACATGTTTATATATATCATGTATAGTATAATTTGAAAAATAAAATAATGCATTGATAGATTTAATTATGAGTGCATTGAAATCCAATAAATGTTTTTGGATATTTGTTTATTTCTTAATATCCTTCATTATGTCACCATTATAAATATTCACTAATTTATTCCACATAAATATTATTTATAAACACAAATACAATATTTTGAAAATAATTAATGAAATGGAATCCCCTGGAGTAATTAATTTTTCAAAATTATCATCGAATTCAATGTGACCGATTCACATAGAAAATTTTATTTCTATGTTTACTAAAATTAAATGTGTGGTTTTCATATATATATCCATGTTTAGAGGTTTAAATTGATGGTATATATGATTAACCTATATATCCAAGTTGTTTCTATAAAATAATAAAATAAATTATTAATAATGATCACACCAATATCAATTGGTGAATGAAATCACCTTAGAAAAATAAAGTAATATTTGATTCCGATTTGTAGTTCTCATGAGGGATGATACATTGATATGGGTGTTTCAATATAATCCAATTTAAAACTAGTTTTTAACTACATGTCATTTATCATCCATTAACTCAATATCGAATGATAATATTCTTGGAAAATGTATAATATACACGGGAAAAATTAATATAATTAAGAGCCTCAATTATTCATTATTTTATGAATTTATTTTTTACAATATATTCTTCAATGATGAACTCCACAAAAATATATTTCATGACCAGAATAAATATCATATATTTATAAATTTTAGTCGTGTTCTTGGATTAGTATTTCTTATACCTATGTGAAAATTTAGTATAATTTATATATAAAATTTGAATAAATTATATAATAATATTATTCAAATATATAAAATTATAATCATTTGTAATATCCTAATATTTTTAATGAACACTGTCATCCATTTCATATACAAAAAATAACATTAAACATAAATAAACCATGTAATATTCATTATTAAATGTTATAGTTATATTTTAGCAAATAAACTCATAAGCTTATAAAATATTATTGTAATTATTAAATAAATTTAAATTCCAAACTCATTAAAAAAGTATTAATTAATTCATAATATATAATCAGTCATTTTTCCATTAATTTGATTTTATACAGTCAAAATTTGTTTTCTTAAATTTTTTTCACTTTTTTCACAGAATATACTATTTTTTGTAAAATTTGAAAATTTTTATTTGATAAAAATTCTGTCATTTTCAAATTTATTATTCAAAATTAATACTGTATTATATTTTGTGATTTCTATGAAAAGACTTATTTCATAATGAATACTAAAATTTATAGATTAATAACTCTATATTTTTTTTATAAAAATGATACATTATGATTATTATTATTATTTTGAAATAATAAAATTATATACAATGAAATTATCTTCAAAAAAAAATTTTAAATGAAATTTTATTAAAAAAATTATTTAAAAAAGAATTTATTTTTTGTTTAAACCTCCAATTAATTTGAAACATTTCTATGAAATAAATATTTAAATATTGAATATATATATATATAATTAGAAAATATATATTTGGTAAATAATTCCCTTGTTGTTAGGATAATTTTCAATAGTAGTCGTAGTATAAAGAAGTTCACCATAGCTAAATATAATATGGTGATTTTTATACATATATTATGATAATGACATAAATTAAACCATATACATCTTATTTAAATTATTATACACATGTCATTAAACTAATTTTATATAAAATCAATATATTTAAAAAATAAAAAGAATAACCCACTCATCACATATAAAAAAACCTCATATCCTCTATTTTTGACAAATTTTATGAACTCTAGCTATAAAAATTACTACCCTAATCCCTTTATAAAATAACAATACAAATTATCGTTGTATTATTTTAAGATAAATATGATCCATATAGTTCATGAGTATAAAATAAAATGAGGTTTTAAGAAGAATAGTTATATATATTAAGTAAATTTTATAGTATTATTTCCTATTATACCGCTTTATAAATTTTACAATAAAAAAAATTAATAACACATGTATATTAAAATAAATTACTTGTTTTTTCATTGAATAATTTATATCTATATCTTTCTTTCTGAAAATATGGAATAAATATGTTGTTCTTGAGTGAAGAGGAATTTGACATAGAGAATCAATTTAATTAATTTTCAATCACCACATCACAAATATGTTCATAATGATGTATTTAATATATATATATATACACACACAATCCTATGTTTCAATATAGATTGATTTTTCAAAAGTAATTGTAATTTTCTCATTTGGTGGATGTGTGGTGATTTAAACAATACGTACAATAAAAAATATAGAATTGGAAAGTTAAATTGTGTTTTTTATATGGATTGGGTCTTCAGTGATTTTAATAGTGTTCAGTTGAGTCTTAGAATCATTAGTATTTGTAGAAAAAATATGACAGAGAAGAATGAGGCACATGGTTTCAACACAATTAGTACTTACCTTGAATCTATACTATAAGTCCCCTAAAGAGAGTATCAAAGTTTAATAAATCATGCATGGTGGGGTACACTAATGTGAATATTTTACATAAAAATTTTTGTTTGGGATAAAAATATGTTTCACTTATTTTTTATATCTATAAGCTTTCCATGCGAGGTGGGTTCTACTTTGGAAAATAACAACACATGGTTGTCTCATAATTAGGTAAAAAATATAGCCAAATTGTGTAGATAATTAAATAAGAACCAATGGAAATTTTACCCTCTAAACCATAATGATTTTTATACATTTTCACCCCTATTTAATGAAGTCCCCCCTCTGACATGTAATCTCTTATTCCACTCCCATTAAAGAGGATTTTTCCATCATTTTACGCCTGATTTCAATGATTCCAGATGCATTGGAAGCCCCATTGTATGTCTAAGACTCCTCAATATTTCTTTTTTAGTTCATATTACATTATATAATTCAATTTTTATGAATGTTATATTTCCACTAACATCCTATTTTTTTAAAAATGAATGACTATGTCATATAGCATAGAAAATACCCCAGATAATTCATAAATAAAAAATTAAATATAGGTTTTAAAATGTATCTATCATAATCAAGTAGTTTTAATAGATAGTGTGAACATGATTAACTGAATTATTAAAATATTATTTACACATATATATAAAATAAATCATTGGATATTAATAAATTTCAAATGAAAATAATGTCCAATTGAATATATAATATGTGTTTTTTGATTAATTTTTTTATGTTCACAAAGTTATTTTATCATAATAATTTCAATTAACTATTATTATGTATTTATATTAATGTGATATATATATATATATATTAAATGTTTTATGAAATATTTTGAAATTCATTCAAACGACATGATTAGAAGAATACAATGAATTAATACACATATTTACACATAAATGATGTATTTCTCTAAAAATAATGTTTTACAATATTTTAATGGAATGTTTGATTCAAAAAAATATTCTCAATCATACTTAATTTTTATTAGAAAAAATAGATTCTTATTTTAAAATATTAATATCAATATACTATTTTTTGAGTTCTAGAAATTTTATGGATCATTTTAGTTTTTTTCTAGATGGTGAAAAATACTGTATTTAAATTGGGAAAAGTTTGTTTCTATTTTTTTACAATATATATTATATTTCCCTTCTAGAATATTTTGATAAATTATATATCATTTATTCTAATTTAGGTTATTGTAATAAATTTAACAATATAATTAATGATAAAAACATTTCAATCTTTTGAATATTTTCACATTAATAACATTTTGACTAAACTCATCAGTAATATTAATTTTATATTTACCTTGGAAAATTATGTTATTTAAAATTTTAAATTGTTTCTATAAATGGTATGATAATTTTAGAATTAAATGGCATTTTTTATTTTTAGACAATATTATGTGTATGTATAGAAATTTATTTTCACATGGTAAATGGTAAATTGGGTCTTAAATTTAAAAATATTATTATAAAATAACACTAACAGCTTTAATAATTTAAATAGTTGGGTGATTTTCTACCAATATCATTTTCTAGGATGACTTAATTTCCACTTGGAGAGACAAGGAAGTTTTTATTCCTATCATGGTATTTTATTTTAATTAAAATTCAAATATGGTGTACATCTATTTTAAAAAATATGAGATTATTTATATAGTGTTTTTTAGAATTGATATATGAATATAAATAGTAATTGAAAAGAAAAAAAATTTATCTACATTATGGTAGTTAATTTACAATTTTTAGGTGAAAAATAATTACCTTAAATGATGACATGATGATGATGCAGTGATAGTATAATTAATAGAATTTTAAAATAAATAAAATTTAAAATATTAAGAAATATATAATATGAAATAATTTATGTCAACCATAAATTTTATATTTTTAATTATTTATAATTATTTTTTTGAATAATTTTTTCAAATGTATCTCGATGTCATGATTTATTAAAAAAATCTAGTAATGAATAATGTCAAAATGGTAATTAATAATATTTCAAAATAATAAAAATTTATCAAATGATATAAAATTCATAAGAATATAAAATTATGCCAATTTTTTAGGATAAGGCTGAATATATCATAAATGATTTATTTAATGTTATTTTTGTATTTTAATGTACTATCTTAACCATTAATATGTTAAGACATTTGAAATCTTGGTTAGATTTAATGAACATAAATAATTGTTAAATATGAATGATATGTTTTAAAAATTAGTCAAATTTTTTATTAAATATTATCAATTTATTTAGGCCCATAAATATCATATTTTCTAATGAATTCATTTTTTATTCATTTGGTATAAAATATTATTTATATTAATTTAATATTTTGATAAATTCTTCGAGTGCCCCTCCCTTGTGTCATAAAAGGGAAACTCTTCTTCTATATTCTATATACATAAAAAACTATTTGAATCAGCAAATATCATAACAAATACCTTTCTATAATACCTCACCACATTATATTTCTGTTATTATATGAAAAAGACCATCCTTGGTGGTCTAAATGTTATTATCTAAGGTTGTGGTCCATGGATGAATTATCGTTTTAAATAAATTCTTTCGACTTAACTATTTCATACACATAAATAAAATATTAGTAAACCACGAGAAAATAAATACCACATTTTTATCAATATAATATGATTTTTTTATGTTAATATCATCACCTTAATGTACATATATTTCCATCTATTGGGATAATAAATAATTTTTCATGTGTACGGTGGACTACGACATCATGAACTGATATAACTCGTTTTCATTACTATCTCTCAAGAGAGGATAAAATAATTTAATAAATATTAATTTATTATATTCATTAATAATTGATAATTATTAATAATTAAATTTTCATTTTCATTATCAACTTATAATGAACATAAAAATGGTAATGTCATCTCTTCGTTTATTGGAAAAATCACCTCCATGATGCGAATTGTTTTTTTGAACACCACATAAAATTATATATATGTATAAGTATATATATTATTAATGTTATTTTAAATATATTTTTATAATAATATAAATATACTATTTTACTTACATTATTTACATAATTATCACCGAAAACGGTATCATTACTCATGCGTACATAGGGCTTAACATCTGCATGATCGCATGTTAGTTCCTTTTACATATCCATATATAATGTATTAATATAAAAGAATAATTGATAAATAAATAATATTATTATATCATTAATATTTTTCTAATGATGATGGACTAATGAACGTTTTGACTATTGACTGTATACCAAATATATTTTGGACTCAAGTACAAAATATCATCAAAATGCCTGAGAAAACATAAATAATTATGATATTATAATAACATGAAATTAAGTGTTATATGATTAATAATGATAATTAAAAAACTTATCAGGAATTTAAATAATGAATCTATATAAATTATTTATTATGATAAATACACACGTGAAAAGTCCGACTCACGGTATGGGACTTTGTCTCAATCTTTTTTCATTGATGTAATTTTTAGTTTTTAAAGGCACTTTTTTTGAGATTTATAGATATACCCAATGAAATATCCTATCATTAATTTATATATAATAATGTTATTTCATTTTTTAAAATTTTATTCTTTCATTTTGATAATTATTTAAATATTCAAAGAGGCATCAGATGATTTAAATGATTTAAAATATGACATCAAAATCATTATATCCATGTCAATATTATTGAAATTATTTTATTTATTTATTTATAACAACATTAAATAATTATAAATTAAATTTTAGGTCATTTTTAAATTTCATTAATTTTTTTTAAAAATTAATGATTTTTATGAGTTTTATATAAAACATTTTTAAATTGATAAATGTAATGTTCTATACGTAACATAAAAGCTGAAAAAAAATTGTATCCACCATGAATATTATTTAATTTCTAGAATCCATTGAAATCATACATATTTTCTTTAATGAAGAACTCTCTTAACTTATTTTGGGATTTTTGGTATTAAAAATGTTTTTAAAAAATAAATATATATTATTATTTGATTGTTTTTTATATGAAATTTTAATAGTTTTCAATGGGTTTTACGATGAACACATTTTATTAGTGATATAGTAATTTATAAATAATGATACACGTTATCCTAATATGGATTATACAAATGGTGGGAACTATAGCACTGTGTATGGCTGTTATAACATAACATGAGTCTCCCATTTAGCACTGAGGAAGGATGTTGCATTATGAAATTTGGTGTCCTAGATAACACTAGTTTATCCTATTGTAGATTAATACGAGGTAGCCATGATAGCATCAGGTAAGACCGTAATTGTTAAATTTTATTTCAATCATAGTTTATTGTAATTAAAATGTTTTTAAAATGATTATTTATATGATGATCTATGTTACTTTAAATAGTTTTAATTTTTATCTATATGTATTAAGTGTTTTCATTGAAAGAATGCATTTTATCATGTGAAAATGTATTGTGTCATAATATTAGTGCAATTTAAAGATAATGGTAAACATTATATGAGTTATCATGTTTATAATGAATAACAATTTAAATCCTTTTTTATACCTTACTGAGATTTTGTTCTCATAAAATGTTTTTTAATACCTTTCATAAGTTTTAACAGTGAATAGATACAATGACGAGATAAGGGGTATAATTTTTAATAGTTATCATAAAGATAAATCACGTATTATTTTAGAGTCTTATAATACTTGAAAAATTTATATTTAGTATAGGTATCCAATTATAATGTATTGGTTTACATTGAATGTTTCTACTATAATTTTATAATACTCTACAAAAATACTCTATTGTGTATTATAGTTCAAAATCTATACTATATATAATGTTTTATGGAATAATCCTTACAGCTGGTCACAAACGATGGTGTACAAGTATTTAGAGATTAAGATGATTTATTTTGATATATAGATATCATTATGGGTAGATTATTTTATGTATTATTGTATTTATAATGCCTTAAAATAATTTTGAGGGTTTATGTAATGAAATATTAAGGAGATTAATGGTATTTATAGGGGCCATTACTTTAGAAATAATTATTAGTTATTATTTATTCAAATGAATAAAATGTATAAAATAACTATTGAGGATAATCCATGTAATGGTTATATTTTATAATTTTAAATTATATTTGTAATGTTATAATACTTATATAGTTATTTAAAAATTAAGACATGGGTAATTGGTGACAACCTGTCACATCTAGAAAGGCGGTGTGAATCGAACCCATAACTAAAGGGAAAATAGGGTGCATCACCACAAAATTTCCCATGGGAAGTCCTAGTTAGTATTAATTTATTTACTTTTAGTTAATTAATTTAATGGAAGGATAGGTATTTTGTTTTCTGAAAATATGTTTTATATAATACATTAATAGAGATTGGAAATGATTGGTTGATTAAGTGATTAATATTAATTTAGAATAAATTATTCATTTTTTAAAATTTATATGATAATTTGAAATTGAATATTGTGGGTTTTTATTGGGATAATAAGGGTTGAATTATACTTTAATAGAATATATTATTTTTTGGATATGGAGGTTATTTATTGAAATGGATATTAGACATGATGATTATGAGATTTATGAAAATATACTTTTAGAATGAGATATAATGACTTATTGATTTTATTTAGTGGAAAAGGTTAATTGTATCATAGAATTATACATGATCAATTAAATATTATTTTTATGTTTCAATATCATTATAGATTATTTTTTAATATTTTAATGGATAATTAAATTTTGAATGGTCTATATTGAAATTTAGGTATTACTTTTGAATATGTTGAGTTAAATGTATTTTTTCATCTTATAATCATTTTTTTAGAATTATATTATCTTATCACAACAATTTTTGTTTTGGTTAATGTAAAAAGACAAGAAGAATAGATCAACATACAATTATAGAAAATATTATATGTAGAAGTTTCTTATAATTATCTAGGCATGTAAAATTTATCCTAAATACACATCATTTATAGAAAAATTGATGTTTGTGATTGATTCATTAAAGGATAAAAACTAAATTCAATGAATCTATATTTTCATATTTTCTTAGTCTTTGTTGTAAAATAATTCCTTAACCCTATGAAATAGAACAAAAAACACAAAATTTACCAGTTTACATTCTTCAATATACTTTTTATCAATCACATATTTACTGTATTTTTATTGAAAACAATACCATTTAAATGTTCTCTATCACTATCCATTAGAACATTATAGTTATTTTTTCATCCATGTTAATTGTTTCCTTCCGAGAATCCGAGTTTGTATTATCTCATGCAACCTTCAGACTTTCTTTTAACTCTTATTAAGTAGATGTTATATTATCACTTTTTCTAATGTGGTATTTCTATATTGGTATTCTTAATAGTCTAAACCTTGTTACCATGCCCGAGTTAAAACTAAAAGGATTCAATATATTAATGGGGAATTAATTTGTCGTTAAATTTTAAAAAAATAATTATTGTGGTATATAGTTTAAAAAATTTCCATATCAAGCATAAATAAATAATTAGATATTAAAATTTAAATTTTACCATTATAACCTATCTGTTATAATGGTTGGAATGAATAGGATTGTCTGAATTATGAAAATATGGTTGAAAAACTTATGTAATATTAGTTCATTGATTATCAATTAATTATAAATAAAAATAATAAAATTTTAATATATATGTTTTGTTTTTATGAATAACTATTCTTATGTTCCCATATAGATTTTAATCATTTAAAATTAAATTAATTATTTTTTTAAAATTATTAATGAAATATATATATAAATTATATATTCAATAAAATATATTTATATTCATTCAGAACTATTTATTTGTGTTAGCTAATAAACAACCCAATTTTATACGTAAAATATTTATTCCCCTAAAAATCGTGTTTTTTCACCTTTAATGGAAAACATGTTTCGAAAATTAAATATTGACAATTTTGTATTGATTTATTTATTAAATTTTACTCTTTATTATAAGTGTAATTTCAAAATTGACTATGGTCAAATTTTTGGTATTTTTCTGATATGTTTCATTTTTTTATTAATAGTGAAAAAATAATGAAAAGTAATGGACAAATTATTTTTCATCTAATTTATATAAATTTAAATAATATATTATAGATTATTTTTGGAGTTTAATTAGATCCCACTTATATCATTTAATCTTATTTAGGTTATTATAATCAACATGAACATGATTTTCGAAATAAAAACATTTCAATGTTTTCATCATATTCACTTTTGTAACATGTTTTCTCACCACGTCGATGGGATTAATTTTAAATTAATATTACCAAATTTTATTTTTTTCATTTTTTCAATATGGATTTTATATTTATAATCATAAATTCAATAAAATTCAAATATTTGTCTATTATTTTTTACAATATCAGTAATGTCTATTATAGATTTTTATAAACATGGTTAAGGATAAATTAGTTAATTAAGGGTAGAAAATAATACTAAAATTACCTAAAAACATGCCATAATTTTATTGTATGGGTTATTGTTGAACGAAATAATACTTAAGTTTATATTATGACCTATTAGATCCACATGTATGACTTTAATCCATTTACAATAATAAAAATCAATTAACAGTAAAATATGTCATATTCCTTTTTTAATGACTATAAATTATTAATATATGGATATTTTGTCACTATATTTAAAAATAAATATTATTTTTAAATAATTAATAATTATCTAAAAATATAAATTTATTTATAAATTTTTAGCAATAAAACATTTAACTTAATAGATGACACATTGATGATACCATAATTGATTGTTAATAGAAATTTCAAATAAATGATATTTAAAATATTAATGTAAATATAATTTGATATAATTAATATCGCCTAATAATTTAATATGATTATTTACCATATTATTGTTGCATTATAATTTATTTATGATTCTTGTTTTATTATATTTTTAAAATGTCATGTAATGAATAGTGTCAAAATTGACATTAATGATATTTTAAAAAAGTAATATTTTATTATATGATATAAATATCATAAAAATATATAATTATACCAAAATTTTTTGGTATGTATTTTAATTTCTTACATGACTTATATATGGATCGTTTTTCATTATATAATAATTATATTAACCATCATTGTTTAAAAATATATGTTATCATGGTAAGAGTTCAAGAGGTTAAATAAGGTTTAATAGTAAATTATTGGGATTAAAAATATTCACAAATTATATAATTTTCATTTTCATAATGTATCTAGATACTTAATAACCCAATATTTTTTAATAAATATGTTTAAATCCATTTTTAAATATAAAATTAATTATATACATTTAATATTTTCTAAAAATCGAGGAGTGTCGTCCCTTCTCTTATAAAAGGGAACATGCTCTTCTCTATTACTCAAACATAACAAACTGTATATATAAGAAAAACAATTTCTATTACACCTTCCTATAACCCCTACCCAAAATATATAGATATTCTAATAAAGAACACCATCTTTATTATTCATTTGGTGTTAAGAAAAAAAGGTGGTCCGAAGAAGAGGTATCATTTTTAATCAATTTTTTATAATTTATTTATTGTTAAACATCCTTAAAATAATCATCAATCATGTTGATAAAATAAATTAATTAATCATAATATAATGATATTTTTTTATTTTAACATCATAAAATAAATCCATATATGGTTCCACTAAAAGGGAAACAAATTAATCATTCATGTGTACGATGGACTACGAAATCAAGGACCAATAAAAATTGCTTTCCATTACCATCTCTAATGACCAGTTATAATGACATAAATAATGATTATATATGATATTCATCATATATATATCATTACTAAATTAGAAAATATCATTAATGTTCTTATCATTCCATTCACATAAAAATAATAACAGCATTCATGCATACATGTGAACTATCACCTCTCTAAAATGATGTGATTCATTTTTAATCTCGACATCATATTGTTGATATATAAAAGTAAATTTAATTTATAAATAAAATATTTATTAGATTTTATTCATTTTGGAAATATGTAATAATATACACCATCTTTCAATAATGATCTTTGAAAAATGGAAACGTTACTCATGCGTAAGAATGGATTACGGTCTCCATGAATTTAATATAGAAATTTTTTTATATCCATATATGATTGTAGAATTTTAAAATATTCATTTATTTATGAAATTTATTATTTTGTCATGAATATTATTCTGGATCGGATTTTCATTTGAAAATTTTTACTATTGACATCATACCAAATTCATTTTGGAATTAAGTACCAAATATCATCAAATCGACCGACGTTAACATAAATAAGTAATTAATTTATATAAAAAGATAATAACTTATATAAAAATAATAATAATATTTAATAATATTAAAAATATTTTAATTAAATAACCAAAATTTATTAAATAAGATGATATATATCCACTTAACAACTTAGAAATAAGGAAAATGTCTTCGTCTCAGTCTCCTTTTATTGATGAGTACTTTTATTTTATACACCCACATCCATTTAAGAGTTGAATATACTACAACTTTTACATGTCATTACATTATTTTATTTTATTTTTTTATTTAATGTTCTTTTAAATTTTATTACTTCATTGAGAATATACTTTAATTGTTCAAAGAGGTATGAGGCACTTTGAATTCTCTAGTATTTAATTTCAATACATTTTTCTAAACTTATTATTTTTTATATTATTCTAAAAATTATAAATTATTGATATAAATAAATTCTAAATTAACTTGTATAAATATTCATAATTTCAATCAAATGTTTTTAAAAAAAAATCATTTTATGTGTTTCATATAGATGTTTTTGAAAAAATTCTAAATGATTTTTCTATTCTTAATATACACGGTGAAAAAATTGTACATCATTGAATACTATCTAATTTTATCGTTCCATTGAATGTTTACATATTATCATAAATAAAAATTATCTTCCCTTTTATTATGAATTATTTATTAAAAAAGGTTTTTTAAATAAAAATCATATTTTTATAAGAATTATTTTTAAATGGGAGTAAATGAGTATAACATGTGGAATTATGATTGAAGGTGTTTTATTAATGACATGGTACTTGAGATTTATATGAAAGGGGTGGGAATGATATAAAACATACGTGGGGTGTCCTAAATAGAAATGTTTAATCCCCTTATAGAATAATGTGGTTGGAATAAACAACACAAGGGAATCCTGTTATATCATAACGTTGGTGGCCTAGATAACAATGTCTAAGCCTACTATTACTTAACATGGGGTGGCCGAGATAGAATCTGGTAAGAACGAAATATCTTGTTTGGAATACATTAATAGGTTTATTGATATTGATTATTTCTTAAAATGGGTTTTAATGTGTTTTATATATATAATGATCAAAGTTACCTATAAGAATTTTAATTTCTCTATATGGGTTATTGAAATATAATTTTATAAAAAAAATTCATGTGAATGTTTTTCCATATTTTTAAAGAAAATTATTGATAAATGTAAATATTAACTATGTATTTTTTTTTTCATAGACTACATATCCCTTTCCATTTCATATCTATATCCATTCATTGGTTCTCTTCAATGTTTTTAAAATATATTTCTCAATGGTTATGGTGGATTATAGACAAGGATGAGATCATTAGAATTTTTATAAAGATTTTTTATAATGATAAATTGTTTTTTATTTTAATGAGTTTTATAATGTGAAAAAATGGATTCAATGTATATGTTTCCACTTGAAATATATACATTAACATTGTAAATGTATTTTCTTTTTCTCTAAAAATTAAAAATAAATAGTTCATCAAATTTTAATTCTAGTTTAGAAAAAATATAATATTTAATTTTTATGGATGATTACATACATTTGTTATTCTATTATTCCTCTCATTATCACTTGAGTCAAGATCTAATATTATAATATTGAGAAATCATAAACCTAATGTAGGTGGTCTTGTGCTTTTCCAACATTTTATTACACAATTGAAATATAAATTACTCTGTCATACAATTAAACATCTGTGAATCTCATCATAAATTTGAAAATCATTATGTATATACAAGAAAACATAATTATTATCTTAGTATATATTTAATTTCAGTATCTGTGGGTTTATACCACATTTCACTACAGTATCTCAGGGTGTGTTTCTTAAATTCCCACGACCCTTATACCATGCCATGTAACATAACATCCATTTTTGGTGTGTATACTTATACCTTTTTTAATATGATGGTTAAATGGATTTAGATAAATTTTAATTTTATGGAAGATACAGAAAATAAATTGATATATTATTTTTCTATGTTTTATTCATTACGTATAAATGAAATGATCAATTTAACATGAATGGAATGAATAATGGAACGGTTTTACACTTTTCTATGATTAATTTTTGGTTTTTAATTTTATGACATTAATAATATCATCTATGATAAAAAATTTAGTAATTCATTTAATTGTTAGATGGTTTTGACACAAACCCCTTTTTCATTCATCATTTATGATTTTTATTATCATACGATAATGACCCGAAAAGGCATAAGATATTTAACATCGTATTTATGATCATATGTTCTTATTGTTTGTTATTAATTGATTTACAAATAGGGTAATAATGAAGGATCATATTTAAATTAAATGATTTATATCTCATGGGTTGTTTCAAATTAAGAAATGTGAACTACCTATAAATTTATATAAATATTTGAGTAAACATTTAATTTAGAGATATGAATGACTTGTATGGGATTATATGTCAATGTAATTACCATGAGACATGATAAATACTTCATTAAAAAATATATAATGCAATGATTAATGGTTAATTGTAAAAGTGGTAATTCATTGTACATTATCATTCTTGAGAGTCCATAGATATGGTTATTATAGATGACATCTCAATCCCCTTTATCTAGGATAGTGATCAAGGTGTTTCCAATCCCTTGGTGTAGTTGGAAAATAAATTTCATTCCTCATGATTAATATGATTGACATGAGGATTGATGTAATTTCTTCTGATTTATTATAATGGAACTACATTTCTATAGTTCAAATTCCAAAAAAAAATCATTATTCATTCAATGTGACACATATTATATTAATATTTATATATGCGGATTCCTTGGACATGCACCTTGGGTCCCTCCTGGTGGATATATATATCTACATGGATTTATTTAAATATTTCTATATATATACATTATGGAAATATTATAAAAATTATGGGTCAAGGAAAATTAGGAAATTATGGTTATGTTTTCATTTCATAATCTATGTTCGATATGATTAATTTTTTTATATTCTCGATACATTCATATAACATAACAGTAAATTATTTTATATTAAAAAAATTTATTACATAGATTATAGTGGTGTAATCATAAAGAGTGTAAGTCACCCCCTATTGATTCCAAAGTCATGTACATATATATACCTCGTGGTGGCTAGATAACGATAATGAGATTGAAATTCATGCTTACTTATTTCATTAATGAGATAGAACTTGACATGGGATCTTATAGGTAGTGGATTTCTGTATAATCTTGCTACATTCTATAGTTGAATTTTTATATTATTCATTTTAAATGTAGAGTTATATATTTATTACATTATTTTTTGTCACACTCTTGTATATTTTATCAATACATGTGCCTTCATGATTTCATAATAATGGATTCCCATTTTGTTAGCTGTTATTATCTTCCGATCCTTGTTATTCATCACCTTCTATTATTGAGTTTTTATGTCTATTATTTTTTCTGGTAATTTTGTGAGTTTTGTATCCCCACTATACCATTATTATACCCAAACTCTTTGTTGATAGCCTCGGCATTATATGGAGGCGTACATAATCCAATGAGGCTAAAAAGAACAAGCATCCATTTTGTGGGATCAAAATCAGAATATATTTTGAGGTATCGTATTTTCAATTTCCCTTTCCATTATTTCTTGTGATGGTAGGCATGATTCATGAAATGTGTCCACACTTGTTAGATTTATTGTTTTTTTAACAAAAAATCATATGAATATAAGAATGTCTCTATTTCCACTGATGGGTAACCTCATTCATCTATGATTATAGTTGATTATTTTTCTACCAAGATTTATTAGTATATTATTAAATAGTTATTAATTTATGATATATTGTGCAATTTTATCTTATCTTGCAAGGACAAGGTAGTGTTTTTCTTGCATCATTATAGTCACATAGTGATTTCTATCCCATGCATGTGTCATTTCTTGGTTGTATGATGTCAATCTATATACCATGATTCAATTTTTATTTACCATTTCATATTATAATTATTATATATGTTTTATTAATTAAATGTATTCATCAACATAAATGGTTTTTTCACATAGCGTGAATTTTAAATTCTATTTGACTAACCCATTGTGACATATCAATGCCTTTAACCATTAGTTTTATGAGATAATACATATATGCTTATGAATAATTAATTGATAATTAAAATTTATAAAGATTATTATAATTTAAAATTTGAATGTTTGTCCCATATAATAAATCCATCGTCCATTATAATGTTATATTTTTATTCCAATTGAAAAAAATTAGTTTTTGTATCATGAATGATATTTGAAGCATATAAAAGGAATTACCTTTATATATCAATAATTTTAAATCGTTTAATGATTCCATTTTATATAATATTAAATCATTTAAAAATATAACTCACAAACTGTATAGATTGATTATAAATGCCAGTAAAATAGATTTTTTTTTTCAAATTAATGGGTGTGTGCTATAATAACATGGACATGATGAATCGTATGACTAACATCACTAAATACATAGTTCGAACCATGAATATTATTTTGAGAATGTTTATTTTGACATTAACTTTATTAAATGTTTAATTAATAATTACAAAACACATATTTGCTTACACATGAATTGTTATTGGTTACAATGAAAGGACAGAGGTAGCTAATTCAAACAATTGACATTTATGTTCTTTATCCAATGGGGATATATTCATTCTATGTGGGATGATTATATAATGTTTCAGAAACCTCATATATGGTGGAATATTAATGAATAGATCCCTGTTAAAATGGTTATAAAAATTTATCAACATTTTATCTTATTGTAATGGATTGTGTTGGCTAAATAATGTGAAAAGGGTGGTTTGAGAAACATTTTTATTTGTAGTTGCTATATTTACTTTTGATATAGTTGAGAAAATTTATTATAATACTATTTATAATTATATTAATTCCTTAGATAAAGGTTTAATTTTTTGTTTTTTTCTTTAACCATTGAGTAAGGGTTAGGATAATTATTTCAAAGGATGGTAACAAGGATGTTTGACATAGGTGTATGTTCAATTTTTTCATTTACAGTGATCTTAATAGGTATGATGTAGATCCTAGTGAATTTATAGGAATAAACTAGTTGTAGGTTCAATTAATTTTTTTCAGCTCAGGGTTATCCTCATTGAGGTAGTAACCTCACAAGTTAATGAATTTTTAAATTATTAATAATTTTTTGAGGTGAGGGGTTATTTTGGGTTTTTTTTCGGGGATATATATCTCAAGATTGAAATAATATCCTCATATTTAAAGGATCCCGTTCATTGATTTGATCACTTTTAGGATGCATAAATCCTGATATTTTCAAGTTCATTGGGATAGATCAGACAAGACCGTTGTCTTCTTCATTATCAATCAGGTGAAAATTTATTTTTTCTAAGGAAGTACGAGTCGATGTAAATTAGTCGGTTAACATTAGTACTGATGAAATTACTTTAGGTTTACCCATGCATTTTATATCACATGATCGGAATGTAATTGCCCGGACCTCTCTGGTCCATTACTTTGTGGAATTGTGGTTTTGGAGGTGTTCCGAGAGGACAAGGTGACTTATCCCCCAGCTGCTGCCTACCGGTAGCTCGGTCTACCGGTAGCTGCTGAATACTGGTAGCTCGGTCTACCGGTAGCTGCTGATTACCGATAGCTCGATCTACCGGTAGCTGCTGATTACTGGTAGCTCGGTCTACCGGTAGCTGCTGATTACCGGTAGCTCGGTCTACCGGTAGCTGCTGATTATTGGTAGCTCGGTCTACCGGTAGCTGCTGATTACCGGTAGCTCGGTCTACCGGTAGCTGCTGATTACCGGTAGCTCGGTCTACCGGTAGCCGCATCCTACCGGTAGCTGGGTTTACTAGTAGCCACGGCATAATGATAGCTCGGTATACTTGTAGCCGCAGTCCATCAGTAGCTCGGCTAACACTTTGCCAAATTTCTAGTTCTGTGAACAGTGTTTCTATCGGTGAGGTCATATCGGTGGACTTCTATCAGTGAGGATCTATCAGTAGACTTGTGTTTCTATCGGTAAGGTTCTATCGGTGAGCTTTTCTTTCATTTGCCAATTTTTTTAGTTCTGTGAACAGTGTTTCCAGACTTCATAAGAGCTACTGATTCCATACTTTGCCAATTTTCACGAATGAACAGTGTTTCCAGACTCCATAAGAGCTACTGATTCCATACTTTGCCAAATTTCACGAATGAACAGTGTTTCCAGACTCCATAAAAGCTACTGATTCCATACTTTGCCAAATTTCACGAATGAACAGTGTTTCCAGACTCCATAAGAGCTACCGATTCCATACTTTGCCAAATTTCACGAATGAACAGGGTTTCCAGACTCCATAAGAGCTACCGATTCCATACTTTGCCAAATTTTGAGTATGTGAACAGTGTTTCCAGCTTCGCAAATTTGACGTTTTCTTTGACGTAAAATACTTTTAAAACCTTATTTTAAGGACTTTAAGGCCGATTCAAAGGCCATAAATCCTATATTAATTATTCCTAAGGTCGGGATGTTGTTTTTTACTTGGTCAAACTGCGTGGGTAAATGTGATCCATTTTTAATGGAGAATAAACCGGATCTTAAACTGTCGCCTCCCTAATTTTTTTTAAAGGAACGAGATATCATTCTTCGTTGTTCTTCCACCTTGTTCTCATCTACGAGACGCTAGAACCTTGCAATCATTCTCGTAGGAGTTTCACAATCAAACGTTACTCAGATCAGTTCGGCTCTGTTGATGCAACCAAGTTGTGTCGATCGTTCTTCGATATAAGGTATGTTTTATCATCGTTCCTTCGGGGATCACCTTCTCTTGTTCTTCCTTCCATATTAGCATGTAACCTCCATGGTTCTAATGGGTTTTCTTGGGGTTGGTTGGTACTGTCGTACCGTGGCATCCTCTGGTGGATACAGCTATCGTGAGGAGAAGAGGACTGTGACCCGTTGTGTGGATAAAGGACGTCAAGAACTCTTCGAGGTAGGGGATTCATGGCTCCTCTAATTGTATATGTGCAATCGTAGAATTAGCATGATTTATCTCTTTGGATCACAATGAAATTGACCTAATTAAATACTTGAACCGGATTAAAAGAATTGGTTGATCGCATGCTGTTGCTTTATACCGTGATAACGGTTTTCCTCATGTTTTCCTAGATATAGTGATATCTATGTTTTCTTTGATTTGTTGTTCGTTCATGATAGAAATTGATAATGAACGTAAAGCCTGAATAAATTGTTAATTAATTGAATTAAGATAAAGAGGCATGTAAATTAATCTGGTTATTGTCGTTGTTGTAGTTGTTCTAATTTGAGGATAATCAAATTAGGGAAGTAAGCATGGTTATTTAAATTGTGATAGCTTACTGATTAGGTATCCATGATTGGAACCTATGAATAACAAGTCTGTTAATTCAATATGGATTAGAGAACAGATTATGTGGGAATTTCTAAAAGGGTTCTGAGTTACCCTCTTGTTTGTTAAAGGGCCGAGATCCCACTTTGTGATGATTGTTTTCCTGCTGCTTGTGCTGTGATGTGAGCCTGGATGGCTGTTGTGATATGTGGAGGCATGGAGACTTGTGGTTGTGGCAGGGGATGACGCCTAGTGTGGCGAGATGCATCAGTTTATGCATATGGGTGTCGGGGAGGACACCAAGGGTGATGGCATGAGATGAATGTGATGGTTTGATTTTGGTGGTTTGGTTTGGTTGCTTATCTGCTTTACTTTTCCCCACTGCTCAAGACAGATGGTCTTTCTTACCCTCTTTTCGAAGGAGGCGAAGACACGCGGGGTATGCCACGTGCTTTCTGTGTTTAGCCTCTCGATGGAGGATGGGTCTATGCTCTTTCTATAGGCGGAAAAGACTCGATGGGTAGTATATCTACTCACCGTGTTGATCCCTTTGTGTTTAGTAGCATAGGATGCTTTTCTAGAATGCCTGGGAATAGGGGGAAGGTAATTCCATAATGAAAGTTTGTTTAAATGGTGATAATCCACGGGGATGGAGAAACTGGAATTTAATAGTGATGTGAATCCTAAAAAGGAGCAGTTTTTGAGTGTGATGCCAATTTAGTTTAATGTGGTTAATTGTTCATGGTTAATTAATGTTTATAGAATTAATTAATGTACAGTAGAACTGATAAATGAGAATGGAGTAATCTAATAAAGCTCTTCATTGTTTGTGTGCTTATAGGATACCTAGTCTTAGAAGTAGCAGCCTGGAGTCTGAGAGACGTTAGCTGCAGTTGTATCTAAGACTAGGTAATGCCCATAGTGTGGATGTGAGTTACTTATATATTCTGTACTTTTTGTGTTTCTATACGCTACTCCACCCTTTCGGTAAGGGCAACTGACACCCCGGGGATTCTGAGCCCTGGGGGGTGTTTTCCCCAACATTCTGATGGGAGGTTGAATGGCTGACTACACCCTTTGGCCCCGCTCTCTTCTCTTGGTAGATCCTTGTGCTGGTAGGCACAGTGGTTAGTTTTACCCATATATGTGTGTAGAGGGATGTAATGGCTTGTGGTTATTTCACACACATATACTCTGGATATAGTATCCTATGGAATACTATTGGTGTAACGTGTATAGGCTGTGATGGCTTGAGGAATAATACTTGACGTATGATACACTTATACGAGCTATAGTGGCTCCCGGAAACTACCTGGTTACTTTGGTTGTGAGGACGGTGTGGTGCTTCGCCCAGGTGTCTGTGGGCAATCCTTTGTGGTGCACGAGGTGCAGATTTTGGAGCTTAGCCCAGGTGTCTGCGGGCAAGCCTTTGGAGAGAGATGCACAGGACGTATGTCGTTGGGGCAAAGCGGCAAACCAGTGGGGAAGTAGTAGCGGGGTACCCTTGATATTATTTACTATATTCTATATTCTTGTATGCGTTACTTGGTGAGAGTAGCCATAGTGAGGTTGGGAACATAGTATACCTGTTTAGATAACGAGTTAGTTTCACTTGTTGTTCACTGGGCTTTAGCATGCTTTCATTACTTTTGCACGAGAGTATTGGGGAGGATCCTACTGAGTATACTGTTATACTCACCCTATGTACATATAAACTGTTTTTCAGGTCACTTGGAGCAGGTTGGAGATCAAGCTGGTTACTACTAGCTTGCGGTTGGAGGAGGAGCTGTTCGGGCTTGTGGTCGCTGCCGTTTTTCTTTCTTTTGGGTAGTTTTAGTTTTCCCTTTCAGTTGTAGTACTTTTGCATGACATTTCATATATGTACTTGGTTTCATTTTTATATTTCAGTTCTGAGTTGGAGTTGATTGGAGTCTATTCTATCTCTCTCTTCTGCTTGTGTTCTCTTAGAGGGTAATGCCTCCCATTTGTACGTTATTATACCCTCAGTGCTAGTCGCCAACCCGGGGCCTACTGGAGGCGGGACTCGGGGTTCATTATCTCCCTTCTCACATTTCCGGCCCTGGAGGGGTACACTTTGTGGGGAGGGGGTCGTGACAGAGTGGTATCAGAGGTCTGGTTGAGGGATAGGATGGAGTTTGGAGTTAGGCACAGGTGAGGATGCATGGGATGGTAGGGAAACGGTGTCATTCATGTTTATCAAGTGGGGTAAACACTGGAGACCGGCAGAGACATAGGCGTTCAGGGCCCCCTATGATCTGTTGCACGGACCTTTAAGTTTACGATGGCTACTAAACAAAGTGATACTAGTTGCAGGGTAGAGACCTAGGAAAGGATCATGCATCATTATTCTTTGCGCCTGTGTTTGAATGGGTAGACCTTGGGATAGGTAACCAAAAATTAATAAAACAAAATAATTAATTAATTAATGTTGAGGCTTCCATATTCCAGGCTTAGGAGATCTAATAGTTGTTATTTTACCGGTATGGCTCTAGGTCGACGTCCTCGTCAGGTTTGCGCCAAAGGTGCCCAGCAGGCTGTTCCAGCAGATCGCCGCCGGGTAGAGGTTGACGACGATGACACTTGGAGGAAGACACTCTGAGAGTTTCAGCGCCAGAGTCTACAGAAGTACGAGAGCTCCGTTTCAGATGCAGTCACAGAAGACTGGTTGGAGGAGGTCGAGGTAGGCTTCAGTTCGATTCGTGCTCGGATGGAACACTGGGTGTCCTTGGTTGTGACGATGTTGCGTGGAGCAGTGAGACAATGGTGGTTTGTAACACCCCGAGCTTACACGATACACCTCTCTTTCAATAATGCAATAGCTTGCATTGTACGCAACTTCGAGTTCTAAAACACCGCGACTAATCATAGTAGCCGTTATAAATATTAATAACGACTTTTTAAAATTATAGAAATTTTATATTTCAAAATGGACTTCATTTTTGTATTCCTAATATTGAAATTGGCCTATGTTGAATTTTTTGTAATTTTCTGAGAACTTCCGAATTTTTATGAATAGTGAAAAATAATTAAAACAACTTTTTTAATCAAAATAATTTATAGTGATAAGTTATATTATTGAGTGGTTTTAAAGTATAATTAGAAAATATTTTTACCATTTTATCCAATGGTGTTCATTAGAATTAATTTCACTTTGAAATTGGACATAAACAATTGCTAATCTTTTGATATAAATTGTTTCTTAAAACACTCTATTTGTTGTGACAGCGGGAATTAATTATAAAATTAATTAATGCAACTTATATGTTTGGAATTTTGTAAAATAGACTTCATTTTTGAATTCGGAATATCAATTATAGCTTAGGGTGAAATTTTGGCCTTGTTCTGAAAAACTTCAATTTTTGATGAATAGTGAAACCACTAAGTGGTAGTTAAATAACTGATTTTTCGTTTAAATAAAATATTACCACTTCTGTGTTTTGATTTTCAAAAATCCGACATACATGGTTGTAATTAAGATGTAAAATGTGGTTCAATGAGATTAAAATAATTTTTTGGTAAATAGTAACTTTTAAGTTCTTAATCGCGATTAGAGGTAATTAGTGTAGTTTAAGGTACAAATAATGTTATAATAATATGAGATGAGCAAGACACTTATCCTACTCCTATTGGATGAGTCATGGCAGACCAAGACAACCCATGGGTCAACTTGGGGACCCCATGGAGCCACTTTAGTTGGAAAATGATATTAATATGTATTTATTTAATGTTAAAATTAAATTGACACAAACATGAGTTGTTTTACTAAAACAGTTTTTAAGTGGGGTTACACAAGTCCAAATTTTGATTATAAATATTAATTAGAAAGCTAAAAAGATTTCCTACATCATAATATTTTTTGTATAATTTTTAGACATTATATAAATTAAATTATTTATGACATCATGATGATGCAGCGATGACCTCATTATTTAACGATTTAAATAAAATGGGAAGATAATGCAAACTACAAGGCTTACACTTGTCCAAAGCCAATTGTATGAGGATATTTCGAAACCTTATCACCTTAACCTCGAATTATACAAGTGTGGGACCTTTAGAATCCGAAAAGCATTGTGTAATAATGTAACATTTCAATCTTTCCAAAAGTGCCCCTCCTCTCCACTTATAAAAGGCCCCCACCTCTCCCACCTCATTTACACATTCAAGCCATTTGGATCGGCCAACCTCTGCCCAAATACTCTCCCAACATCCCCCTCTTACTCCTAGAAGCCTCACTTTGTGCATAACGCTTCCCAAGTAAGCCTTTGGCTCAAATCAAAAAGAGTTACCCGATTTTGAGGTAATGTCTTCTCTAATGTTGTTTTGTTTTATTTTTCTTCTCCAACCCCCTAAACTCTTTTTATTCATTTCTTTTGTAACAAAACCAGTATCCTAAATATACTAGGATGTTGTTATAAGATGTATTCGAGCTACACTTACACACACCTACATCTAATGGTTAAAGAACATACAGTTTCTGTGAATGGCGAATTTCTGCCTCACGAAACGATGATTGTTCAACACTCATATAACACCTTCAAAGGTGGCCATTAAGATGTCACTATTTTTATATATGATATATAATATGTTTATGTTTTAATTATTCTTCTTTATTTCTCATTTATGTCATACTTTATGATTTCCATTATGGGTAAAACGCGATAATTTCATTTTAGGAAGTGCGGACTACCGCCCCCTCAAAGTGATTTGAATCGTTAATACCATATGTGGGACGTATAAAGGATGGAGTAAATGGAATTATACACTATATTATACTGGAATTATATTATACATTTATATCATTATGTTTTAGTTCCATTAAATATGAAATATAAATGAAAGTAGCATTCATGCGTACGTACGGCTTACCGTCTCCATGAACGGTGCATTTCATTTCTTACCTCTAAATGTTACGTAATATTATAAATGAATGTATATACTGGATATATATGATATATATGACATCTAAATCATGAATATAATTCTGGAGATAATGGATATTCTACCACATAAACAACTTGTAATTATAAGAAATTTATTGTTGACTCAAGTAACAAAGATCGACAAAACGACCGTTATTAACTTAAATAATTACATAATGTTCATAACATTGTAATAAGTGATATAAAAAGGATAATGAAATTAAAAATGGTTCTTAATAAGGTATATATTAACTCTAGTTTATTATTCAGGAGGTTAAAGAACGGTTGAGTCAAGTCGGACATGAGGTAAGGGAATTTCTTAACCCAACTTCCATTCTTTGGGTTAATCTCCTACTTTCCAATTATGTCATAATATTATTATGTATTATCTTGTATTTTTACTTTATTTATGTGTACCTATAGTTAATACACATAATAGATCTATTTTATTTTAAAAATGCTCTTTTAAGGACTTCGTCTCAATCCCCTTTCACTGAGGCATATTTGGTTTTATACAAAACTTTCTTTTATACGGTGTATAAACCCCTTTGACCTTTACGTTTATTCAAAAGGAATCTTTTTTATACGAAGAGTTTTACTAAACGAAAAAAGGGAATGTTTTTATTTCCGTACTTATGCGGTGACAACGACTTCTCTACCGCCGTGACCATTATTTGAGTTTCGGCTTCCTCTACAAGCCATCACTTTTTTAATGAAAAATAAATACAAAGTTTTAACATTATTTTATTTTGGTTTTGAAAATGGTTTTGAAAACGTTTTTATTATATCAATGAGTTGTATTGATATCTTGTGATTGAAATGTGGAAATGTTATGTTTCCTTTATGCATGTTTTATGTGATATGATTATGTTATGGTTTATGATATGTTTAAACCTATTCATATGAGGAATGCATTGGACTTAATAAGTGATGGGTGGAGCCCGCTATAGCTCCTCGATGCATCGGCAGGTCTCATGAGACCAACTAGTGTCTTGGCACGAGGCCTTGACAAAATCTTTTTTGTGGTCTTGGCACGAGGCCTTGACTACGTGGTTATGATAGTCTGGCATTATGCATTCCATCATTATGAAAGTGGTTATTGATATTTCATGTGATTATTCGACCAGTATAATATCCATGTGAATAAGTAAATGGCATTATCTCATTTTACTTTTGCCATATTATATTGAAGTTCATGTTTAAAAGGCTTTTGTTTTAGTTATACATTGCCTTAAATGTTAATTTTTATTTATGAAAGCTTCCGCATTATTGTTATCCTTACTGAGCATCTGAGCTCACCCCTTTCAATGTTTTAATATTTTCCAGGATGTGAAGAAGTATTTTATGAATGACCTGCTGGGATAGTCAGAAGAGGATATGAGTGTGGACTATGAAGACTTTGTTATTATTTTTTCACTTTATGATTTAATGTAACATTTACGAATGTATCTAGTGTTTCCAAGGCTACTAAACTAATCGGTCTTTCGAGACATGATCTTTTGTGATCATGCCAATGTTATGAAGTAATGCACCGACTCCGGGTAGCTGGGGTCGGGGCGTTACAGTTGGTATCAGAGGCAGTTTAGTACTAACCTTGGAAGCTAGATTTAGATAAACTCTGATTAGAGCACATATCCCGAAGATAGACTTTGAGGATTAGTATAGAAGAACTTCCTAGAATTTTGGTATTATAGAGATGTTATGAGTTTTCCGAGCAATATATCCCTGTCTGGATACGAGCAGGTAGAGGCGGCTCTGGCACATATGTACCTAGGGGTAAAACCCGAAAACACCGCTTTGAGATAGACTCGAACGGGAACTGGTGCACGACAACGGGCCTTGCGGTACTCTGGGTTACGACACTCCCGAGGGATATGCTTAGGATAATTCTCATTTTATTTACAAACCACTATGAAGGGTTATGAGTATATACTTCCTCAAAGGAAACATTTCTTTTTATGATTATGGATTATATCCATAAATAGTTCAATTTATGTAAAGTATTTTACAAATATGGAATTATGTATTTTATTTCATAAACTAATCTAGTTTATGCCATTTTTTAGAAATGGCGCCTAGTGGAAGGAATGGAAACCATATCAATGCACGCACTCCATGTAGGGATTTCCCTCCTGCTCAAGATAATTATAGTGGGGCTGGTGATGCAACTGGTGCCGATCACGTAATCACCATACTAGGACAAATTACTCAGGTTATGAATAATATCCTTACCCGTATGGAGCACCCTGATCCACAGCGTGGAGGATCAATGTTAGATCGATTCATGAGGCAACAACCACCAACTTTCAATGGGAGTTCAAATCCTATAGTAGCTGAGCAATGGATAAATTCCTTAGAGAAAATATTTCATGCCTTGGGGAGTAGTGAAATGGAGAAGGTTGTCATGGCAGTTTACCGCCTCACTGGAGATGCCGATCAGTGGTGGTCGCTGATTCAAAACAGAAAGGAAGATTATGACGTATCGAATATGTAATGGAGGGAGTTTAAAGAGCTTTTCTTAGAAAAATACTTTCCTCGTGACCATCGAGCAGATATGGAAAGGCAATTTCTGAGTCTGAGGCAGAAGGAGGATGAGAATGTCGCAAAGTATGAGGCTAACTTTAAAAGGTTAGCGAGGCATGCTTCCTATTATATACGTAACCCAAGGAGTGATATTGATCGTTTCTTTGATGGGTTAAAACCATTTCTCCATCGAGCTTTAGTATCACAATCCTTCTCATCATACGAAGATATTGTCTTATGTGCTATCAAGACAGAAAAGGAATTCTCTAAGTCTTATGACAACAATGTAAAGCAAGAGAAGAAGAGAACGGTGGAACAAGAGACATATAATGGGAAAAAGGGAAAGAAGGATTTTCCATTATGTGATAATTGTGGGAAGAATCACCCTGGTACGTGCCTAAAAGGAATGGGAGTTTTTTATAAATGTGGAGAAAAGGGTCACCAGGTTCGTGATTGCAAGGGAAAGAAAGAGGCTGTCAAAGTTGATTGCTACAATTGTAGAGAAATGGGTCATTATGCAAATGAATGTCCTAAGCGTCAAGGAAACTTACCTCAGAAAAGTACAAGGGATCAAGGCCAATCTTATGCTGTGACTACAATTGAAGCGGAATAATTATTGTATTTGTGTTTTTGGACTCAGGAACTAGATTATGGTTATAAGAATAATGTGATATATAAGGATTGTACTGCAGTACATGTTGTTTTCATTGAGTATTTAATATGATGAAGGTAATCATATTTTTAGTATGTGACAATAAGAGAAACTTTACTTTGTTTGGGAAATCTGAGGTTACAATTGATTTTGGAATTTAACGACCCTTTAGAGAAAGTCTGGACGGAGGTATTTTGGATAACTATTAAGGTTGGAATGGATTAAGTTGAACCATGGATAGTATTGTTTACGGTTAATGCATTTCTGAAGATTATTTTTGGAATATTATAATACTATAGTTTTAGGAAAAAGGACAACCTGCAGGGTGGGGCATAACCCGTCGCGTCGGACAAAGCTGCAGGAATCGAACCCACAATCATAGTGCGACATGCCTTTATTTCCTACCACTAGCCTACAGGAAGTACCTGGTTATTAAAAATTAATTTTACTAATATAAATGGTATGTGTTAACATTTGGAACCTTATACAATTAGGATAAGTATAATATTTTTGAGTTCTATTATCTTTTTGAGTGAAAGATGAGTTGAAGGTTGAAACTCTAATTGTCAAGCATAAATATATATATACCTATCTCTTATTCAATGAATAAATCAATTCTTAAACTTTAGTAAAGGGATATTAAAACAAAAAAATGTGTTATCCTAATACCTTATGTCTTGTTGAACTGATGATATTTTAAATCAACATAGATTGAAGGCTTTGAGGCCCTCAATTTGATAGATGATTGTGATTGATGACCCCAATCACTCCCTACAAATATATACGTTTTTCCTCCAATTATATGTCTCTAATTTCCACCAATGTTCTCCTAATCGAGATCATAATTGGGTGGTGACTTTTTCATTTCCCTTTCCCTCTTATTAAGGCTAAATTTTATTATTCTTATTTCCGATGTGGGTTTTCCTCAAAGGTATTTTCTATTTTCAAAATTTTATTTTCAAATAAAAATTTCAAATTGTGAGGACGCAATTTATTGAAGGAGGGGAGAATGTAACACCCCGAGCTTCCACGATACGCCTCTCTTTCAATAATGCAATAGCTTGCATTGTACGCAACTTCGAGTTCTAAAACACCGCGACTAATCATAGTAGCCGTTATAAATAGTAATAACGACTTTTTAAAATTATAGAAATTTTATATTTCAAAATGGACTTCATTTTTGTATTCCTAATATTGAAATTGGCCTATGTTGAATTTTTTGTAATTTTCTGAGAACTTCCGAATTTTTATGAATAGTGAAAAATAATTAAAACAACTTTTTTAATCAAAATAATTTATAGTGATAAGTTATATTATTGAGTGGTTTTAAAGTATAATTAAAATATATTTTTACCATTTTATCCAATGGTGTTCATTAGAATTAATTTCACTTTGAAATTGGACATAAACAATTGCTAATCTTTTGATATAAATTGTCTCTTAAAACACGCTATTTGTTGTGACAGGGGGAATTAATTATAAAATTAATTAATGCAACTTATATGTTTGGAATTTTGTAAAATAGACATCATTTTTGAATTCGGAATATCAATTATAGCTTAGGGTGAAATTTTGGCCTTGTTCCGAAAAACTTCAATTTTTGATGAATAGTGAAACCACTAAGTGGTAGTTAAATAACTGATTTTTCGTTTAAATGAAATATTACCACTTCTATGTTTTTATTTTCAAAAATCTGACATACATGGTTGTCATTAATAAGTAAAATGTGGTTCAATGAGATTAAAATAATTTTTTGGTGAATAATAACTTTTAAGTTCTTAATCGCGATTAGAGGTAATTAGTGTAGTTTAAGGTACAAATAATGTTATAATAATATGAGATGAGCATGACACTTGTCCTACTCCTATTGGATGAGTCATGGCCGACCAAGACAACCCATGGGTCAACTTGGGGACCCCATGGAGCCACTTTAGTTGGAAAATGATATTAATATATATTTATTTAATGTTAAAATTAAATTGACACAAACACGAGTTGTTTTACTAAAACAGTTTTTAAGTGGGGATACACAAGTCCAAATATTGATTATAAATAATCATTAGAAAGCTAAAAAGATTTCATACATCATAATATTTGTTTTATAATTTTTGGACATTAAATAAATTAAATTATTTTTGACATCATGATGATGCAACGATGACCTCATTATTTAACGATTTAAATAAAATGGGAAGATAATGCAAACTCCAAGGCATACACTTGTCCAAATCCAATCGGATGAGGATATTTCTAAACCTTATCACCTTAACCTCGAATTATATAAGTGTGGGACCTTTAAAATCCGAAAAGCATTGTGTAATAATGTAACATTTCAATCGTTCCAAAAGTGCCCCTCCTCTCCACTTATAAAAGGCCCCCACCTCTCCCACCTCATTTACACTTTCAAGCCATTTGGCTCGGCCAAACTCTGCCCACATACTCTCCCAACATCCCCCTCTTACACCTAGAAGCCTCACATTGGGCAGAACTCTTCCCAAGTAAGCCTTTGGCTCAAATCAAAAAGAGTTACTTGATTTTGAGGTAATGTCTTCTCTAATGTTGTTTTGTTTTATTTTTCTTCTCCAACCACCTAAACTCTTTTTATACATTTCTTTTGTAACAACACCAGTATCCTCAATATACTAGGATGTTTTTATATGAAGGATTCGAGCTACACTTACACACACCTACATCTAATGGTTAAAGAACATACGGTTTCTGTGGATGACGAATTTTTGCCTCACGAAACGATGATTGTTCAACACTCATATAACACCTTCAAAGGTGGCCATTAAGATTTCACTATTATTATATATGATATATAATATGTTTATATTTTACTTATGCTTCTGTATTTCTCATTTATGGAATACTTTATGATTTCCATTATGGGTAAAACGCGATAATTTCATTTTAGGAAGTGCGGACTACCGCCCCCTCAAAGTGAATTGAATCGTTAATACCATATGTGGGATGTATAAAGGATAGAGTAAATGGTATTATACACTATATTATACTGGAATTATATTATACATTTATATCATTATGTTTTCGTTCCATTAAATATGAAATAGAAATGAAAGTAGCGTTCATGCGTACGTACGGCTTACCGTCTCCATGAACGGTGCATTTCATTTCTTACCTCTAAATGTTACGTAATATTATAAATGAATGTATATACTGGATATATATGATATATATGACATCTAAATCATGAATATAATTCTGGAGATAATGGATATTCTACCACATAAACCACTTGTAATTATAAGAAATTTATTGTTGACTCAAGTAACAAAGATCGACAAAGCGACCGTTATTAACTTAAATAATTACATAATGTTCATAACATTGTAATAAGTGATATAAAAAGGATAATGAAATTAAAAATGGTTCTTAATAAGGTATATATTAACTCTAGTTTATTATTCAGGAGGTTAAAGAACGGTTGAGTCAAGTCGGACACGAGGTAAGGGAATTTCTTAACCCAACTTCCATTCTTTGGGTTAATCTCCTACTTTCCAATTATGTCATGATATTATTATGTATTATCTTGTATTTTTACTTTCTTTATGTGTACCTATAGTGAATACACATAATAGTTCTATTTTATTTTAAAAATGATCTTTTAAGGACTTCGTCTCAATCCCCTTTCATTGAGGCATATTTGGTTTTATACAAAACGTTCTTTTATACGGTGTATAAACCCCTTTGACTTTTACGTTTATTCAAAAGGAATCTTTTTTATACGAAGCATTTTACTAAATGACAAAAAGGGAATGTTTTTATTTCCGTACTTATGCGGCGACAACGACTTCTCTACCGCCGTGACCATTATTTGAGTTTCGGCTTCCTCTACAAGCCGTCACTTTTTTAATGAAAAATAAATACAAAGTTTTAACTTTCTTTTATTTTGGTTTTGAAAATGGTTTTGAAAACGTTTTTATTATATCAATGAGTTGTATTGATATCTTGTGATTGAAATGTGGAAATGTTATGTTTCCTTTATGCATGTTTTATGTGATAAGATTATGTTATGGTGTATGATATGTTTAAACCTATTCATATGAGGAATGCATTGGACTTAATAAGTGACGGGTGGAGCCCGCTATAGCTCCTCGATGCATCGGCAGGTCTCATGAGACAAACTAGTGTCTTGGCACGAGGCCTTGACAAAATATTATTTGTGGTCGTGGCACGAGGCCTTGACTACGTGGTTATGATAGTCTGGCATTATGCATTCCATCATTATGAAAGTGGTTATTGATATTTCATGTGATTATTCGACCAGTAGAATATCCATGTGAATAAGTAAATGGAATTATCTCATTTTACTTTTGCCATATTATGTTGAAGTTCATGTTTAAAAGGCTTTTGTTTTAGTTATACATTTCCTTAAATGTTAATGTTTATTTATGAAAGCTTCCGCATTATTGTTATCCTTACTGAGCATCTGAGCTCACCCCTTTCAATGTTTTAATATTTTCCAGGATGTGAAGAAGTATTTTATGAATGACTTGCAGGGATAGTCAGAAGAGGATATGAGTGTGGACTATGAAGACGTTGTTATTATTTTTTCACTTTATGATTTAATGTAACATTTATGAATGTATCTAGTGTTTCCAAGGCTACTAAACTAATCGGTCTTTCGAGACTTGATCTTTTGTGATCATGCCAATGTTACGAAGTAATGCACCGACTCTGGGTAGCTGGGGTCGGGGCGTTACATGGTTCTTGTTCCTCGGGGATCGTGAGGAGTCAGCGATCTCGTGGGAGGAGTTTCGAGACATGTTTAGAGTCGAGTTTCTTTCATCGACTGCGAAGGCGTCCATTCGCCAGGAGATTCTTACCCTTCGACAGGGGAGCTCCAGTGTTCGAGAGTTTGGAATATGTTTCAGGAACCTTCTACGATATGCTTCAGACCTGTTACCAGATGAGGAGGCCAGGGCGAGGCATTTCGAGGAGGCTTTGCGTCCAGAGATCCAGCGCCAGGTCACCCCATTTATGCTGAAGACATATCTTGAGGTGCTGGCGAGGGCAGAGGTTATTGAGAGGACTTTGACCAGGACCGGATCGTCACGAGAGGGGAATCGTCATGATTCCTCATGAAGCAGAGCTGTGGTCCGGGGTTCCCGGTTTTCAGGGCAGAAGAGTTTCCGTTCACCTGGGGGTAGGTCCCAGCCCTTCCTATCTCGTTTCTCCGGAGGCCGCAACTCTCAGGCCTATGCCAAGGGATCAGGCGCTTGTTTTTCTTGTGGTGGTCGTGGTCATCAGTAGCGGGAGTGCCCGTCATTTCAGAGCAGTCATCGTGCACCAGGCGCTCCACTCCAGGTTCCTCCGTTGAGGCAGTTCCAGCCAAGGCAGCAGCAGCAGGTTGCACCAGCTTTAGATCACCCGAGGGTAGATGAAGCAGGCAGAGGACAGCCCCATGACGCTCCCCATCCTCAGAGAGGAGAGCGCGGCCGTGGTGGTGGTCGTCATCAGGGTCAGAGAGGCCGTGGAAGTGGTCGTGGTCAGCTTCATGCTTTAGCGTTACCAGCCCCAGGCGAGCCAGATGTTGTTCGAGGTACCCTTTGCTTGTTTTCTACCATAGTGTATGCCTTGTTTGATTCAGGATCAACACACTCCTTCATATCACCTACCCTTGTCCATGCTTTGGGACATGAGGTAGAGAGACTTCCAGTGCCCTTGGCGTTGACTACGCCAGTTGGAGGTTGAGCTGACTTGTTTGAAGTATGTAGAGGCTGTGAGCTAGTGTTGGGCCAACACCTCTCTTGGGGAGATTTCCTATGTTTGTGAATACAACCATATGATGTCATACTTGGCATGGATTGGTTGTATTCGGTGCAGGCTTTTGTGGATTGCTACAGGAAGAAGGTCGTTTTCTTTGATGAAGATGGAGAGAAAGTGGTGTTTGATGGTGAGAGAGATCCTCGGATGGGTCATAGACGAGTTCCATCCTTATCATCCATGATGGCTGGGATGACGCTGAGTTCTTCAGAGGTTCAACAGTTGGCGTTTCCTAGGGTCGTAGAGGAGTACCCTGACGTCTTTCCAGAAGAGGTTGTATCCTTACCCCCTCGACGAGAGATCGAGTTTGGGATCGAGCTACAGCCAGGAGCGTCTCCTATCTCTATGTCTCCGTATAGGATGGCCCCTTCTGAGTTACGAGAGATACGTATTCAGCTCGATGGTCTGTTGCAGTGTGGTTTTGTTGGTAAGTGCTCCAGTCCTTTGTCTTCCAGCGGAGGGAGTCCAGTTTGATGTTTTCTGTGATGCTTCACATCTGGGGCTAGGCTGTGTTCTTATGCAGCAGAGGTCCATTGTTTCTTATGGGTCTCGGCAGTTGCGTCCCCATGAATGCAACTATGCCACCCATGATCTTGAGTTGGCAGCCGTGGTGTTTGCTCTGAAGTTGTGGAGACATTACCTCATTGGTGAGCACATTGTGGTTTTCACCGATCATAAGAGTTTGAGGTATTTTTTCTCCCAACGCGACTTGAACTTGAGGAAGCGTCGGTGGATGGACTTCTTGCAGGAATACGACTTCGAAATATCGTATACACCTGGGAAGGGAAATTTTGTTGTTGATGCACTGAGACGAAAGTCACATAATGATGTTGTGTGTGAATCTGGTGATTCCTGGAGAGTGATGGAAGAGCTATCATCTTTGCATCTTGATATGGGAGAAGTTGGGGGAAGAGGTTGTCTTTTCCAGATGACAGTGCAGTCATCCCTGATGCAGAATGTGGAAGAGTCTCAGTTGGGTGATTTAGAGGTGGAAGTTTGGAGAGACAGAGTTGTTTGTGGGGAGGCCCCTGATGGTTGGTCGGAGGATGAACAACACCGAGTGTTGTATCATGGCATGCTTTTTGTTCCCTTGGTGATGCACGAGACGGTTCTCCGTGAGTTCCATTGTTCACCCTTGGCAGTACATCCTGGTGTGACGAAGATGTACCGATCCTTAAGGAGTCAGTTCTGGTGGCCTGGGCTGAAACGTATGGTTGCAGAGTGTGTGTCTCGATGTTTAGTCTGCCAGAAGGTGAAGGTCGAACACCGTGTTCCTGGTGGTCTTCTCCAACACATAGAGATTCCTCAGTGGAAGTGGGAGGACATCTCAATGGACTTTGTTACAGGTTTACCTCGAGCTCCGGGAGGACATGATGATATATGGGTGGTAGTGGATCGTTTAACTAAATCGGACCACTTCATAGCAATCAAGGAGTCGAGCTCAGTGGAGTTTTTGTCGAGGCAGTATCTGGAGGAGGTGGTGAGGCTTCACGGAGTACCTAGGACGATCATTTCTGATCGAGATCCTCGTTTACCTCTAGGGTGTGGAGAGGTCTCCAACATGCTTTTGGATCTCAACTATGCCTTATCACTGCTTTTCATCCTCAAACAGATGGTCAGACAGAGCGAACCATCCAGACACTTGAAGACATGTTGCGCTCTTGTGTTCTTGATTTTGGAGGTTCATGGGTGAAGCACTTACCCTTGGTAGAGTTCACTTACAATAATAGTTTTCACTCTACCATCGGTATGGCGCCGTTTGAAGCCTTGTATGGCCGGCCATGCCGTTCTCTGTTGTGCTGGACTGGGGTCAGAGAGTCGGAAATTCTCGGACCAGAACTAGTGCAGAATACAACAGAGATGGTTCAGGTGATTCGTGAGATGATGAAGACAGTACAGGATCGTCAGAAATCATATGCTGATCAAAGAAGGAGACTGTTAGAGTTTAATGTTGGGTGTCATGTGTTTCTAAAGGTGACTCCCCATCGTGGGCAGCGAAGGTTTGGTCGTGGAAGTAAGCTTTCTCCCCGGTTTGTTGGGCCTTTCGAGGTGTTAGCTCATGTTGGATCTGTGGCGTATCGAGTAGCACTTCCCCCTCAGATGATTCGGATACATGATGGTTTCCATGTATCGCAGCTCCGTCGTTATCTTCATGATGAATATCATGTTATCGATTGGGGAGAGATCGATATTGACGATGATGCAACCTTCGAGGAGCGACCTGTGGAGATCCAAGACCACAAGGAGAAGGTGTTGCGTGGGCGTCTTATCCCCTTAGTTCGTGTCTTGTGGCAACACGGTGGCATGGAGGAGAGTACGTGGGAGCGTGAGTCACAGATACGTGCTTCGTACCCAGAGTTGTTTAATGTTTAACTCTTTCCATGTAATGATGTTTCCTCTCTGGTTAGACCTTTCATGTTTTATTTATGTACCTTTGATGTGATGTTGTGAATGAATTGTTTGGGTATGGATTGTTTGTTCCCGGATGTCAGAGTTTTGTTCCAGCTTTCGAACAACTCATGGTGGTTTTCCCCTGAGAGGTATCTTATGGGGTGGTTGTTCGGACCCCTCTTTTCTTCTGGGTTGGTTTTTAATTCTCGAGGACGAGAATGTTTTGAGAGGTATCTAATGTAATGGCCCGGACCTCTCCGGTCCATTACTTTGTGGAATTGTGGGTTTGGAGGTGTTCCGGGAGGACAAGGTGACTTATCCCCCAGCTGCTGCCTACCGGTAGCTCGGTCTACCGGTAGCTGCTGATTACCGGTAGCTCGGTCTACCGGTAACTGCTAATTACCGGTAGCTCGGTCTACCGGTAGCTGGTGATTACCAGGAGCTCGGTCTACCGGTAGCTTCTGATTACCGGTAGCTTGGTCTACCGGTAGCTGCTGATTACCGGTAGCTCGGTCTATCGGTAGCTACTGATTACCGGTAGCTCGGTCTACCGGTAGCTGCTGATTACCGGTAGCTCGGTCTACCGGTAGCCTCATCCTACCGGTAGCTGGGTTTACCGGTAGCCACGACATACTGATAGCTCGGTATACTTGTAGCCGCAGTCCAGCAGTAGCTCGGCTAACACTTTTCCAAATTTCTAGTTCTGTGAACAGTGATTCTATCGGTGAGGTCCTATCGGAGGACTTCTATGAGTGAGGATCTATCAGTAGACTTGTGTTTCTATCGGTAAGGTTCTATCGGTAAGCTTTTCTTTCCTTTGCCAATTTTTTTAGTTCTGTGAACAGTGTTTCCAGACTTCATAAGAGCTACCGATTCCATACTCTGCCAATTTTCACGAATGAACAGTGTTTCCAGACTCCATAAGAGCTACCGATTCCATACTTTGCCAAATTTCACGAATGAACAGTGTTTCCAGACTCCATAAGAGCTACCGATTCCATAATTTGCCAAATTTCACGAATGAACAGTGTTTCTAGACTCCATAAGAGCTACTGATTCCATACTTTGCCAAATTTCACGAATGAACAGGGTTTCCAGACTCCATAAGAGCTACCGATTCCATACTTTTCCAAATTTTGAGTATGTGAACAGTGTTTCCAGCTTCGCAAATTTGACATTTTCTTTGACGTAAAATACTTTTAAAACCTTATTTTAAAGACTTTAAGCCCGATTCAAAGGCCATAAATCCTATATTAATTATTCCTAAGGCCGGGATGTTTTTTTTACTTGGTCAAACCGCGTGGGTTAATGCGATCCGTTTTTAATGAAGAATAAACCGGATCTTAAACTGTCGCCTCTCTAATTTTTTTAAAGGAACGAGATATCATTCTTCGCTGTTCTTCCTCCTGGTTCTCATCTACGAGACGCTAGAACCTTGCAATCATTCTTGTAGGAGTTTCACAATCAAACGTTACTCAGATCAGTTCCGCTCTGTTGATGCAACCAAGTTGTGTCGATCGTTCTTCGATATAAGGTATGTTTTATCATCGTTCCTTCGGGGATCACCTTCTCTTGTTCTTCCTTCCATATTAGCATGTAATCTCCATGGTTCTAATGGGTTATCTTGGGGTTGGTTGGTACTGTCGTACCGTGGCATCCTCTGGTGGATGCAGCTATCGTGAGGAGAAGAGGACTGTGACCCGTTGTGTGGATAAAGGACGTCAAGAACTCTTCGAGGTAGGGGATTCATGGCTCCTCTAATTGTATATGTGCAATCGTAGAATTAGCATGATTTATCTCTTTGGATCACAATGAAATTGACCTAATTAAATACTTGAACCGGATTAAAAGAATTGGTTGATCGCATGCTGTTGCTTTATACCATGATAACAGTTTTCCTCATGTTTTCCTAGATATAGTGATATCTATGTTTTCATTGATTTGTTGTTCGTTCATGATAGAAATTGATAATGAACGTAAAGCCGGAATTAATTGTTAATTAATTGGCTAAAGATAAAGAGGCATGTAAATTAATCTGGTTATTGCCGTTGTTGTAGTTGTTCTAATTTGAGGATAATCAAATTAGGGAAGTAAGCATGGTTATTTAAATTGTGATATCTTACTGATTAGGTATCCATGATTGGAACCTATGAATAACAAGTCTGTTAATTCAATATGGATTAGAGAACAGATTATGTGGGAATTTCTAAAAGGGTTCTGAGTTACCCTCTTGTTTGTTAAAGGGCCGAGAGCCCACTTTGTGATGTTTGTTTTCCTTCTGCTTGTGCTGTGATGTGAGCCTGGATGGCTGTTGTGATATGTGGAGGCATGGAGACTTGTGGTTGTGGCAGCGGATGACGCCTAGTGTGGCGAGATGCATCGGTTTATGCATATGGGTGTCGGGGAGGACACCAAGGGTGATGGTATGAGATGAATGTGATGGTTTGATGTTGGTGGTTTGGTTTGGTTGCTTATCTGCTTTACTTTTCCCCACTGCTCAAGGCAGCTGGTCTTGCTTACCCTCTTTCCAAAGGAGGCGAAGACATGTGGGGTATGCCACGTGCTTTCCGTGTTTAGCCTCTCGATGGAGGATGGGTCTATGCTCTTTCTATAGGCGGCAAAGACTCGATGGGTAGTATATCTACTCACCGTGTTGAGCCCTTTGTGTTTAGTAGCATAGGATGCTTTTCTAGAATGCCTGGGAATATGGGGAAGGTAATTCCTTAATGAAAGTTTGTTTAAATGGTGATAATCCACGGGGATGGCGAAACTAGAATTTAATAGTGATGTGAATCCTAAAAAGGAGCAGTTTTTGAATGTGATGCCAATTTAGTTTAATGTGGTTAATTGTTCATGGTTAATTAATGTTAAAAGAATTAATTAATGTACAGTGGAACTGATAAATGAGAATGGAGTAATCTAATAAAGCTCTTCATTGTTTGTGTGCTTATAGGATACCTAGTCTTAGAAGTAGCAGCCTGGAGTCTGAGAGACGTTAGCTGCAGTTGTATCTAAGACTAGGTAATGCCCATAGTGTGGATGTGAGTTACCTATATATTCTGTACTTTTTGAGTTTCTATACGCTACTCCACCCTGTCGGTAAGGGAAACTGAAACCCTGGGGAATTTGAGCCCTGGGGGGGGGGGTGTTTTCCCCAACATTCTGATGGGAGGTTGAATGGCTGACTACCCCCTTTGGCCCCGCTCTCTTCTCTTGGTAGATCCTTGTGCTGGTAGGCATTGTGGTTAGTTTTACCCATATATGTTTGTAGAGGGCTGTAATGGATTGTGGTTATTTCACACACATATACTCTGGATATAGTATCCTATGGAATACTATAGGTGTAACGTGTATAGGCTGTGATGGCTTGAGGAATAATACTCGACATATGATACACGTTATACGAGCTATGGTGGCTCCCGGAAACTACCTGGTTACTTTGGTTGTGAGGACGGTGTGGTGCTTCGCCCAGGTGTCTGCGGGCAATCCTTTGTGGTGCACGAGGTGCAGATTGTGGAGCTTAGCCCAGGTGTCTGCGGGCAAGCCTTTGGAGAGAGATGCACAGGACGTATGTCGTTGGGGAAAAGCGGCAAACCAGTGGGGAAGTAGTAGCGGGGTACCCTTGATATTATTTAATATATGCTATATTCTTGTATGCGTTACATGGTGAGAGTAGCCATGGTGAGGATGGGAACATAGTATACCTGTTTAGATAACGAGTTAGTTTCACTTGTTGTTCACTGGGCTTTAGCATGCTTTCTTTACTTTTGCACGAGAGTCTTGGGGAGGATCCTACTAAGTTTACTGTTATACTCACCCTATGTACATATAAACTGTTTTTCAGGTCACTTGGAGCAGGTTGGAGATCAAGCTGGTTACTACTAGCTTGCGGTTGGAGGAGGAGCTGTCCGGGCTTGTGGTCGCTGCCGTTTTTCTTTCTTTTGGGTACTTTTAGTTTTCCCTTTCAGTTGTAGTACTTTTGCATGACATTTCATATATGTACTTGGTTTCCTTTTTATATTTCAGTTCTGAGTTGGAGTTGATTGGAGTCTATTCTATCTCTCTCTTCTGATTGTGTTCTCTTAGAGGGTAATGCCTCCCATTTGTACGTTATTATACCCTCGGTGCTAGTCGCCAACCCGGGGCCTACTGGAGGCGGGACTCGGGGGTCATTATCTCCCTTCTCACATTGCCGACCCTGGAGGCGTACACTTTTTGGGGAGGGGGTCGTGACAGGAATGTATAAAACATGTAAATTTTTTTATGACTCCGGGTATCATACGTTCAAACACATGATTTTCCTTGAGTAATGATGTGATGCATTATAATACATGTATATTCAGTGAATATGTCTCATAAATCCTTGAAATATTTTTTTTCGTGACTATTTTGGATTTCTATTGTTAATTTAATAATTCTATGATTTCATGATCATCTACAATGTAATGCGGCATGGCTGGTGAAATTTCATGAAAGTTACATAGCCTCGAGTCTTCGTATGGTGGAGATGTTTTTCTATTTTTTGTGATAATGTTGAAAAAATGATCAGGTGTGACATAAAAACCAATATAGTTTAGTTTGGCCTATATAGCTTACTACGCTGAATTAGATGATCAATATGACTGAATCATTTCTTGCTTAAATCTATGAGAAAACATTTTCTAGCATTATTATAATAGGTTGATTCACCTATTCCCTTATTAATTATTTTTAGATTATATATTTTGTAGGCTAGTAACCATGTTTGTGGTTTAGTGAACATATATTATAGGATGAGTTTCATTTTCATTAAAATTATAATTAAAAAAAGTGAATTTTGGGAAAATCAATTTGAATATGTGTAATTGTTTCATACAATGTAGAGAGAACTATCAAATAGAACATTTTGGAAATGACTAGTGATGCTTTTGGATACAATGATGTCACACCTAGACTTTTTAATATATTTTTATTTTATTAATTATGGGTCCTTGTTTTAGATTTTTTCCATTTAATAATTTCGGTGGGTTTTGGACCGTGCGCGGTCACCGCACGGTGGGCGGTAGCCGCGTGGTTAGCTTGGGTGTCGCGCAACTGTCTAACGATAAAAATAAATAAGGATTTATGTAAATAAATTGGGTTAAATGTTTATGTTGTAATAATAATATTATTATTATGTAATTGATAATTTTATTATAAATGAGATGTTATTACTGTTATTATTTTTATTTTTATTATTTTTATTTATTTATTTTTTATTATTTTTGTTATATATTATTATTATTATTTTTAATTATTAATTATATTATTATGATTATGATGATGATGATGATGATTATTATTATTATTATTATTATAAGGATAATGAAAAAGAAAAAAATGGAACCCTATACTAACCCTAACCCAACCCGTTTTCTCCCTCCACTTTCCCTCTCCTGCACGCAACGCCGCAGCCGTGACCACCCTCCCTCCCTGGTTCCCCTGCTCGCACCCCGGCCTCCGCTCCTAGCACCGCCCACTGCCTCCTCTCACCGTCGCCGGCTCCCGCTCACACCACCTCCGCACACACCCCACCCCCCTCTTTCACCCCATGCAGGGCTCCCTCTCCCCTCGGCCTCCACTTGCGCAAGCCGATGCTGGAAATCTTTATCTATTCGATGCTCATCAGTGTCATCGGTGGTGTCTGTGGCCGTTAATTCCGACTTCGATCCAAAGGCCTTCTGAAGGAGCTTGACCAAGAGAAAGAATTTTAATCACCGAGAATTCGAGCACAGGAAAGAGACTCTCGAACACATGAATCAAGAGTACACCAATGAGTTTCTAGATGAACGATTGTAGCTTCTTATTATAGATTGGGTTCTGTTGATCGGGTCTTCTATTATGTATCCATGAAAAAACAAAACAAAATCAGAGAAGCTTTCATTCTTCTCAGCACTCATGTCTAATTGAAAACTCATCCAATCCTGCTTTCTACATTTTTTCTCCAGTCAACGCAGCTTCCCTCCAGGGCTTTGCACTAGCCCCGCGGCCACCGCCTCCCTCACCATCCTACAGATGCTCCGCTCCCATTTGCCAACATCAACTCGCCTCCAGGATTTCCTCCTGCGCCTCGACCTTTTCTCGATCAACACCCTCATCCAGCGACAATGCGCTCGTCCCACACCTCTAGCATGTATCTCAGCTTTGCCCCCGCTTTTCCCTCCCAGCCTACGCAGTAGTCCTGATGTCCTGCTCGTGCTGCAACCTCCCACTACCCACGACCCGCGACCCCTTTTTCCCTCCGGTGCTGACAACCATTGTCTGGTTTCACATCTTCGGCAGCCCCCCCTTCTTGGTATTTTTTTCCATCCTCTCATGGGTTGTCCTTGTTCTTTGAGTTTTGATTTGCGGGATTTGAGTTTTTTGAGGTCCGACCTTGATTTTTTTGGTTCGGGTCATTGTTTTAGGATTTTTTTTTATGGCGCTGGGTTTGTTTATGCTTTAGAATCATGCATCTGAGGTGGGAATGAGATCATGCTCCGGTCTCGGGCATGAGTTTTTATCCCGCATTGCAGTTGAGGTAGGAACCCTTTGTCATTTTTCTCTAAACATATATTTCATCGATTTCATAATGTCTGCACCTTTCTTGATTGTTATTTTAGACACTAAATATTGTTATAAAAAATTTTATCTTGTGAAATGAAATGTTTTTTGATGGAAATCCATTATATACGGTTTAATAGTTTTGTAAAATTGTGCAATTTGTGATTTTAATCGTGCAATTGGTACATTTCCTATTTTGATACACTACGGGTGTGCATTTGACCGTAAAAGGGGGTTTTGAGTGAGTTTGGTGTGTCTGAAAAGTTGTGGTTTATTCCCTAAAATTGTTTTTATAATCCTTTTTATGATTTATTAAATAATATCAATAATGTGAAGCATGTTCTGGAAATTTTTATGAGCGCTTTATTTCAAAATTAGACCTCGATGTGTGTTGTGTTTTTTTAAGTTTTGCACACAATGTTTTAGGCAAATTTGTCTGATAGGCTCTTTAAAATGATTAGTGAGTTATTTTGACATTGTGTGGTTTTTCTAAACACTGTGGTTTTTTAAGGTATTTAGTAAATAGTGGTGTTGGTGTGTTTTGTGTGTTAAAAACATGTCGAGGTGGTTCCTCCGCATTGTTTGTTTTTTGGTTTGTTTTAAGTCATGCTTTCTGTGATTTTGGTTTTATGCTTTTATTTCAACGTGTTCGCATGGTAGCCCTGTGATATTTCTGTCATCATCTTGCGCTTGCTTGTACGCCTGCGTGAGGCATGTCACGCCCTTATGTTTGGATAGCGAGCCGAGGTAGGTCCGCCACTACACTTACCTTTAGATTTAGAATGTATTAATATCATGTTGTCTTATTAATTTTTAATGAATTAGAAATAATATAAGATAATAAATTATTAAATTATTATTTGGTGGGAAAATAGCTGTTTATTTTATACCGAACACTTGAAACATTTTCTTGATGAGCGGACACCCTGTATTGATAGAATTCCTATTTGACCATTAATCAAAATTCACAGAATTTCAAATGTACTTTTAGTTTTCAAGATAAATGATTTGTTCAGAACAAGTGTTTTGGGCATTCTCTAAAAATGAGGTTTTTCTTTAAATGTTATGAAGGCACGTTTGGCACATTAATATAATAAATTATTTTGTAAAATCCATACATTGGTGATCATTGGTGTGCTTTGATTGCGTGAGCTATATGTGATGTTTTTGCATCATGACTTCTTTATTTACATTGTGGACATATCCTTATTTATTGCTTGTATTGAAATGGGAACCTGGCATAGTGAGTGAATCTTCTGAGAACGATTGATGCACTAGATTAGAACATGCACTAGCTAGTGGCCCCATAGCAGGGGAATACTAAGTTATTGCTACTTTGGGGATTGGGCCCCTCAGTTACGCCATGCAGGTATATACCGGGTAGTAGTATGGGCGTTACATCGTTATCGAGTTAGGGCATGCCTCCAGGATGAGTCATATGTATAGTATGTTCTGGATTGTTCACGATCTCTTAGGTTCGACCCCTGTTCCTTTTAGTGTTTATTTGTATGTGGTGGATGATTGAGAGGACTTGTTCAGTTGCTGACCCTGTGTGCCACCTTTTCAATTTCCCTTAGTGTGTGTTGTGTGTTGTGTATGATTTTCCTTTGGACCAACAAATAAAATTTGGATTTCTGAATTGTTCGCAAATGTGTTTTAAGTGCAATTCAACTGCTCCTTTCAAACCTTATACTTTTTTTTTAATTTAAAAAAAGGGCAATGGATTGTTACTTTTTTTAGAAACAAAAGTGTGTGTGGAAACCATATTTTATATAATTTAGTGCAAACCTTGAATTGATAAATTCATTATTTAATGGTATGTGAATTTGGAAAAGAATTAGTCGGGCCTACCTACTGAGTTTTAATACTCATACCTATAGTGTTTACTTATTTTTAGTTCTATTGTAGGTTCCAGCTTCCGTTGTTTACCTTGAGCGATGTTGGTCGTTGTATTGGAGAGTGACCCACGGGTTCATGTGGAGTTTTGGTTGTGGTGAGGTTAGTAATGTTGTTTGTTGTTCTTTGTTTATTCACTTTTGTTCTATTTATTTCCGCTTCTTAATTTATTTTTCTTTTGGGCCAAATCATTCCTACCTATTAAATTTTGATTCCCAGCACTAGTTGCTAGCCCGTGGAGATCGGGAACGCCCTTCGGGCTATGTCACGGGCCGGCTCGAGTGACCGGTTCAGGGTTGACCTGGGATGGTTCTTGACAAAATGGTATCAGAGGAGAGCCTTGTTATTTGGGGTGTCTGGTAGATAGAGATTATGATTTTCAGGACTCGAGTGGTAGGTACGGGAAGGATGTCATGAATCGTCACCCGTTCCGCGCCTAGAGTCTCCAGGGATAGTCCGAGAAATTGAGTCTTCGTTTTGTTCTGGTTTGTTTTGTATTGAGGGATGACAACGGAGGTCAACCGATGTTACATCATGATCTCACATTGAGTAGTGAACCATGTGGAGTCCGGGTACAAGGTTTCAATTCCTCCTAGTTATTGATGCTTACTTGGGGCATGGCCCAGTACCATGTCTCCAGGTTAAGTGTGACTGCTAGTCTCTCACTCCGATGGTTTGATGCAAGTTGAGTATAGTTTTCATTCTGGTTGGTGTAAGTGCGTATTTGAAAATGAAAAAGGGTTTTTGAAAATGAGATAGATTTCTTTTAAATGACTTTAAATTTATTAAATGGGTTCTAAAACAGAAAGCAATTGGTTTGAAAAAATGCTGTCTGCTTGGAAATTGGTCGAGAATGGTTTGAGGTGAAACCTCAGGTACTCTTTATGAATGTTTTCACATGTGAGAGGATGTGTGGAAAGTGAATGTTAGTGCATATGAATGAATGTGGATGAAGACATGTTCAACGGTTCATGGGATTACCTGGGTGTGTTTGATGTTAAAGGCTTGACCTTATTTTCTAAATTGGATTTTAAAGAGGAAAATGGTTTCGGAAAGTGGTCTTGAAAGAAAACGATTTTGAAATATATAAAAAAATTGGGTGGTTTTGGAATCTAAAATGAAATAGGAATTTGGAATAGGGAATTTTTGGTTGTGTTTGTCGTTGTTTTTTTTCTTTTGAGATGGTTGTTTTGGTTGAAGTTGCCTTCTATGGTGTTGCTTCGATTGATATTGGTTTCGGCTTGGTGTTATATATCTTGTTCAGAAATTCCACCCAGAATGGTCCCCAGAGTTTTGATGAGTCATGCCCAGTTTTTTTAGTCATTCTCTGATGTTGTCTGTCCTTCATGGTGATTGGAGTCTTTTAGAGACAGTGGAGTGTCTTGAAGAGGTCAATCACGTCTTCCGGGTATTGGGAACTCCCAAATCTGTTAGAATGCATTCCGTTTTGGGTCAGTTCGGAGGTCCAGCTCTGGACAAGTAAGACTTCTTCACCCCGCCATCACTGGAAGTTGGGACGATGTGGTATGTCTTTAAAGTCGTCTTCGTTCGATGTATTATACATGTAGATGTGATGATGAAGAAAATGGACGAGCACATGCGTGTTCAACATAGCCAGCAGATGGTGAAATCATATGTTGACCATTTCAAGGATAATGCATCTATTAATATAGGGGTAGTGTCACAGGAATAGATGAAGACTTCTCCCTTCCTTAGGGGTCTTCATCCAGAGATCAAGGAGCGAGTCCTCCCTTTTTGGGAGCATCACTTTTGAGAAGTTAGTGCATCGGGTGTTCTTAGATGAGTTGGTCTTCGGAGCGTAAACAGTTGGCTATCCACCGTATCCAGTTGCTTGTGAGGGTCACCCCATCTAGCGAGTAGGGTGTGTTAGATGGATTTGTTTCTAAGGAGTTCTCTGCAATGGCTCTAACATCCAGTTCGTCCGATCTTCTAATGGTTTACTGTCAGTGTGGACGTTCACGGAATACAATCCATCATGTCACACCCATCCGAAGACGTTCCATCATTGCAGATGTCTATGTCTTCTAGATAAGTTTTGTAGGAAGTGTCGCATGAAAAAGATGCTATGACTAAAGAATTACAGTGCCTGACTGTGAGGCCAGAGATGCTTCAGCCATCAGAGCCCCAGCCATAGGTTTTGGGGTGAAGCTCACGCGCAGTCAGGAGTTGTCGGGGGTGTGATGCCTCAATTCGGGTTTCGTGTTCCGTGTTGGAAAAGAAACATTTTATGTGCTTCCGTTCACATTCTTCCACTATTAATGTTTTGGTGTTGTTGTAGGTCTATTTTTTCATCATGGAGTTGGGATGGATGTGTTCGTTGTAATCCAAATAGTCTGGTTTGTCTGAATTATGATTCTCTGAATCATACGTTTTTCTTAAAGGTGTGTTTGGATATTGCATGAGTTGATCTCGGTTTGACTGTGTTTGTTTGGATATGTAAGTGTCTCGGGAGAGACGATGTTGTGGGAATTCTTGGGTTTACTTCATGGGTTATGTTCTTCTCAGATGTTTCTCTCTAGTGTTTGGGGATTTTGGGTCTATGTCGAGAGTTCCATGTTTTAGCAGAGGTGTTGTTTTTCTCGTGCTATAGAGGTTAGTCTGGATTGGTTGGGAGTTCCCGTGTTGCCCCCCCCCCCTTCCCGGGGTGCTATGGTTGGGTGTTAAATTTCTACTTTAGTTGATCCCTTCTGGTGGGGAGAACCCTCTCGTGTTCTCCTGCTCTCTTGTGTTGTGGTTTCCATCAGTTTCAATCGGGCATTATTTCTTATTTTTTCTATTGTTCGGTTGGGTGACATTCTAGGGGCAGAAAGTGTCTGTGGTGGGGATAATTGTCAAACATGGACATTTTAATTTATTTTTATTTTATTAATTATGGGTCCCTGTTTTAAATTTTTACCATTTAATAATTTTGGTGGGTTTTGGTCCATGCACGGTCACCGCACGGTGGGCGGTAGCCGCATGGTCAGCTTGGGTGTCGCGCAACCGTCTAACGATAAAAACAAATAAGGATTTATGTAAATAAATTGGGATAAATGTTTATGTTGTAATAATAATATTTTTATAATGTAATTGATAATTTTATTATTAATGAGATGTTATTACTGTTATTATTATTATTTGTATTATTGTTATTTATTTTTATTTTTATTATTTTAGTTTTATATTATTATTATTATTTTTAATTATTAATTATATTATTATGATGATGATGATTATTATTATTATTATTTTTGTTGTTGTTTTTATTATTATTATTATTATTATATATAATTATTATAAGGATAATGAAAAAGAAAAATAATGGAATCCAATTCTAACCCAAACCCTACCCGTTTTCTCCCTCCCCTTTCCCTCTCCTGCGTGGAGCGCCGCAGCCGCGGCCACCCTCCCTCCTTGGTTCCCCTAGTCATGCCCCGGCCATCGCTCCCATCACCGCTCGCCGCCTCCTCTCGCTGCTGCCATCTCCCGCTCACACCACCTCCGCACGCACCCCACCACCCTCTTTCACCTCGTGCGACGCTCCATTTTTTCCTTGGCCTCCACCTGTGCAATCCAATGCTGGAAATCTTTATTCGTTCAATGCTCGTCAGATTCATCAGTGGTGACTGTGGCCGTTGACGCCGACTTCGATCCAAAAGCCTTCCAAAGGAACTTGACCAAGAGAAAAAATTATAATCGCAGAGGATTCGGGCATAAGGAATAGACTCTTGAACTCATGAATTGAGAGTACACCGGTGAGTTTCTAGATCAACGACTGTAGCTTCTTATTGTAGTTTGGGTTCTGTTGATTGGGTATTCTGTTTGGTATCCATGAATAAACAAAACAACATCAGAGAATCTTGAAATCTTCTCATCACTTCTGCCTAATTGAAAACTCAGAAAATCCTGCTTTCTATGTTTTCTCTCCAGACAACGCAGCTTCCCTCCATGGCTCTTGCACTAGCCCAGCGGCTGTCGCCGCCCTCACCATCCTACTACTGCTCCAATCGCAGCGCCCAACATCAACTCGCCTCCAGGATTTCCTACTGCGCCTCAGCCTTGGCTCGCCCAACACCCTCATCCACCGACAGTGCGATGGTCCCACGCCTCCAGCCTGTATCTCAGCTTTTCCCCCGCTTTTCCCTCCAGGCCTCTGCAGTAGTCATGCTGTCCTGCTAATTCTCCAGCCTCGTGCCACCCACGACCCCTGACCCCCTTTTCCCTCCGGCGCTCACAACCCCTGTCCGGTTTCACATATTCGGCAGCCCCTCCCCCCTCATCTTGGTATTGTTTCCCTCCTTGCTTGGGTTGTCCTTGTTCTTTGTGTTTTGATTTGAGGGATTTGAGTTGTCTGATGTCCTACCTTGATATTTTTGGTTCGGGTCATTGTTTTAGGATTTTGTTTGATGGTTCATGGTTTGTTTACACTTTCGAAGCATGCAGCTAAGGTGCGAATGAGATCGCGGTCTGGTCTCGGGCGTGCATTTTTATGCCGCATTGGATATGAGGTAGGAACCATCTACGATTTTTCTCTAAACATAGATTTCATCGATTGCTTGATGTCTGCACCATCCTTGATTGTTATTTTAGACACTCAATATTGTTAGAATAAATTTTATCTTGTGAAATGATATTTGTTTTGATGGAAATCAATTATATATTGTTTAATAGTTTTGTTAAATTGTCCAATTTGTGATTTTAATTGTGTAATTGGTACATTTCCTGTTTTGATACGTTGCGGGTGTGCATTTGACTGTAAAAGGGGTTTCTGAGCGAGTTTGGTGTGTCTGAAAAGTTGTGGGTTATTCCTTAAAATTGTTTTTATAATCCTTTTTATGGTTTATTAAATAATTTCAATAATGCTAAGAATATTATAGAAATTATTTTGGGGAGCGCATGATTTTAAAATTGGACCTCGATGTGTGTTTTGTTTTTCTATGTTGTTCACACCATGTTTTAGTCAAATTTGTCCAGTTGGCTCTTTAAAATGATTAGTGAGTTATTTTGACGTTTTGTGGTTTTTTTAAACACTGTGGTTTTTTAATGTATTTAGTAAATAGTGGTGTTGGTGCATTTTGTGTGTTGAAAACATGTCGAGGTGGTTCTTCCGTGTTGTTTCCTTGTTTGGATTGTTTTAATTCCGTCTTTGTGTGATTTTGGTTTTATGCATTTATTTCAGCGCATTCGCAAGGTAGCCCCGCGATATTGATGTCATTAGCTTGCACTTTCTTGTACGCCTGTGTGAGGCATGTCACGCCCTTGTGTTTGGACAGTGAGCCGAGGTAGGTCCCCCACTGCACTTACCTTTAGATTTACAATTTATTAATTTCTTGTTGTTTTATTAATTTTTAATGAATTAGAAATAATATAAGATAATAAATTATTATATGATTATTTGGTGTGAAAAGAGGCGTTTATTTTATACCGAACACATGAAACATTTTCATGACGAGTGGACACCCAGTATTGAAAGAATGCCTATTTGACCTTTAAACCTAATTCACAAAATTTTAAATGTACTTTTAGTTTTAAAGATAAATGATTTGTTCTGAACAAGTGTTTTGGGATTTCTTGAAAAATGAGGTTTTTCATTAAAAGTTGTGAAGGCCCGTTTGGCACTTTAATAAAATAAATTATTTTGGAAAACCCATACATGGGTGATATTTGGTGTGCTTTGATTGTGTGAGATGTATGTGATGTTTTTGCATCGTGATTGATTTATTTACATTGTGGACACATCCCTATTTATTGCATGTGTTGACATGGGAACCTGGCATAGTGAGTGAATCTTCTGAGTACGATTACTGCACTAGTTTAGAACACACACTGACTAGTGGCTCCATAGTAGGGGAATACTGAGTTATTTCTGCTATAGGGATTGGGCCCCTCGGTTAGGCCATGCAGGGCTATACCGGGTAGTAGTATAGGCCTTATGATGTCATCAAGTTAGTGCATTCCTTCAGGATGAGTCAGATGTATAGTATGTTATGGATTGTTCACAATCTCCTAGGATCGACCCATGATTCTTTTAGTGTTTATTTGTATGTGGCGGATGATTGAGAGGTCTAGTTTAGTTGCTGACCTTGTGTGCCACCTTTTCAATTTCCCTTAGTGTGTGTTGTGTGTTGTGTGTGATTTTCCTTTTGACCAATAACTAAAATTTGGATTTCTGAATTGTTCGCAAAAGTGTTTTAAGTACAATGCTTCTATTCATTTCAAACCATAATTTTTTTTTGAATTAAAAAAAGGGAAATTGGTTGTTACTTGTTTTAGAAATGAAAGTGTGTGTGGAAACAATATTTTATATAATTTAGTACAAACCTGGAATTGATAAATTCTTTGTTTAATGGTATGTGCATTGGGAATAGAATTAGTCGCGACTACCTGCTGAGTTTTAATACTCACGCCTATAGTGTTTTCTTGTTTTTATTTCGGTTGTAGGTTCCATCTTCAGTAGTTTACCTTGAGTGATGTTAGTCGTTGTATTGAAGAGTGACCCACAGGGTCATATGGAGTTTTGGGTGTGGTCAGGTTAGTAATGATGTTGGTTGTTGTTTGTTTATTCGCTTTTGCTCTATTTATTTCAGGTGCTTAATTTATTTTTCTTTTGGGCCAAATCATTCCCACCTGTTAAATTTTGATGCCCGACACTAGTTTCCAGCCTGGGGGGATCGGGATCGCCCTTCGCGCCATGTCGTGTGCCAGCTAGGGTGATCGGTTCAGGTTTGACCCGTGTTGGTTCGTGACAAATGAGGCTGGAATTTTAGAGTTATATAGATATTCATTTTATTCGTGTTGTAAAAAAATGTTATTTGTTGGCTTGGATTTTTTATAATATCCAATGGTTGATGGGGTTTGAATGACCTAGAAAAAGTTAATTTTCATATAATTATTCTGTGATTGGAATGAAACACGATGATGAGTTTCTTGGTTGATTAAATAATCATTGAATAATTACATTATTCAGGATGACACATTGGTGTTTATTTTATAGGATCATCAATAAATTTAGATTTATGAATATCTAACCAATCCTCGAAATTTATCATCAACTATTAAGCTAGATGATTTAGAATAATTTAGTATGGAGTGGATCAATTGATATACTAACAATTAAATCTTGATGGATGGATGAATCCAACAAAACCATGTTTTGTTTTTAGGAAACAAAATTTCGGGGAATGAACCTTATAAAAATTCAACTACGGTTAAAATAATGATCACATGGTTACATGAAATACATGACCCATTGTTGGGCATGGTTATTTATTTTTATTAAGAATAGGGATAAGGGTTCTTTCAAGAAGTATTTCCATCTTTGATGGAGTGTGTATTCAGAGAGATATTTGGTCTTATGAATTATATTTCTCATTTATATCATACTATACTCTACTTGTAATGATGATCAAGTTCCATAGGTTGACAAAATGTTTATTATTTCAATAGTGTGACAACTATACACCATGCTAATTATGTGTCTTTTCGGGTTTATTAGATGGAATTTATTATTAGGTCTGATCAATGAGAATTATGATAAAATATATATAGAGGAAGTGATCATCAAAGGATGTCGAATGGTAAAAATCAATGGATATGTAACACCCCAAGTATCCACGACATGCTTCTCATTTAATATTATAGTAGCTTCTGTTGTACACAACTTCGAGTTCTAACACACACCACAAACAATAAAACTAGCCGTTATGAATAGTAATACCCACTTTTTGAAATATTATAAATTTTATCATTCAAAATGGTCTTCATTTTTTGATCTGAATATCGAAATTAGGTTAGGTTTATTTTTTGGTATTTTTCTGAAAGCACTCAATTTTTGATGAATAATGAAAAACCACTGAGTTATAGTTTAAAAGATAATTTTTTATTTAAATAATTTTTTAGGTTATTTATATTTAATTAAGGTAAAAATACATACATAATACCTATATATGTTCAATGTAATTCATTGGAGTTAGTATAGAATAATTTTATATATAAAAAAATTTATTGAACTTTTCACCGTCTTTTACCCACCTCCTAGAAGAATTTGGAAATTCACATAAAACTGGCTTTTACCACTTGTGTGAGTGGAATTTCAAAAATCCAAGAGAATCCTTTAATATCAAGGAGTAAAATGTGGTTTAATAAGATAAAAATAATTTTTTTGGTGAATAGTAACTTTTTACATTTATTTAACATGGTTAAAAGTAAATAGGGTAATTAAGGGTAAAAATGATATTAATATTACCGTAACACATGTCCTAATTCTAGTGTACATGTTTATCGTGACCAAAAACAACCTTATGAATAAAATATTATCATTTAGGTCCACTTGGATTAGATTATGACATTTATTAATATTTAATTCAAAGAAGAGTTAAAAGAGATAAAATTAATGTTTAATAATTAAAACATTTTCAATATAGGGTTATACAAAAGATAAATTAGATTATAAAAATTAATTAGAAACATAATGATATTTCTTATATAATGGTATTTTATTTACAATTTTTATACATTAAATAATTTAATTTAATTATGACACAGTGGTGATGTAGTAATTACCTAATTAATGAAATATAAAAATAATTGATAGAATAAATATCAAAATAAATGTAATTTGAGCCTTTTTATGATTTCCAAAAAATTTATAGGTTAATATGACATATTAAGATTGGTTATATAAATTCTCTTCGAAGTAATAATGTTTTTATGAAATTATCAAAAACAAAATACCAAATATTGTCAAAATTGACATAAAAGTGTTTTTTTGAAAGAATATTATATTATTAATTGATATTCTATTCCTAAAAAACTAAGGATCCACCAAAAGACTTATATAATAATATTTGTATCATTAATTGACCACTTGGTGTTCTTTTGGAGGTATATATTATGTTTATTTATTATATAATATAAAAATACAAAGAGACATGTTAATGTCAAACTATTTATCCAAGGGTTAAATATAAATGATAAGGTTAATCTAGTAACCCAAACCTATCTAAAATATATTGGCTGAAAGTATTTAGACCCATCCCCACCTTAAACTTTATATAATTCACTTTTAATCCATTAGAAACCGAATATAAAATTATTATAAAATAATATTTCTAGCTTTTCTAAAGGTTCCCCTCACCCCTCTTATAAAAGGGTACCCCCCCTTCTTTATATTTACACCTTCAAAGACTTTTGGATCAGCCAACCCCTGCCCAAATAATCTCTCAACTTCACTCAATTAAACCCATATTTTGATCATAATTCCATCCTAAGGATCCCTTTTAATCAAATCAAAAGAAATTACCCGAAGAAGAGGTAATGTTTTCACCACCCTCTTTCAAGTTCCTTTCTTCTTCAACTTCTTTTTTCTTAGTTATTTCCATTCTAAAATAATATATCCAGTATCCTTTATATACTATGATGATATTATAAATATGGTACAATGATATTCAGTATTCTATCCATCCTTTGAATGACATGTCACCATACGTGCGTATGTACGACCTACCGTCTCCACGTCTTGGTGTAATTTTTATTCAATACATTTTTATTCCGATGGGTATAATGATGATGTGTAATTCATTTAAAAAATAAGTATAACATGATAATTATTCTGTATATATGATATACCATCCAATTATATATGATTTTAATATCAAAATAATGATATTATTGCTCGTGCGTACGTACGGACTACTGTCTCCGCAACGCGATGAGAATCATTCCTCATCGTATCCATACAAGTATAATTCTCATTTTATGATTACAAATATTGTTTAAGGAATTGATATAAATATGTATATGAATAATATATGACATATTCATAACTAACATGACTTATGTAACAAAACATATAAAATAAAATGAGTAAATTAACACCCAAAACGACGATAATACTAAGATATTATTAACAAATCAATGTTAAAAGATCATATATGTTATTATATTATTATATATTATTATTTTATAATTAAATAAAAATTATTTCACCATTATAATGTTGGTTAACCTACCATCAACCCTGAAAAAAGTACAAAGTAAGGGGTTTCTTATCTCACTTTAAATTCCATTAGATTTCCATTGTTCACCACATATTTATTTCATGTGGTGTGTGTACTGCCCATGTTTGTATTCATTGTGTAATATAAATTAATTCATTGATATTTACATCATCATTTTATTATCATTCTTTCATGGGTGTATGCTTCATATGTTACCAAATCGTTAAGGGAATTTGAAATTTCAATTTCCACTCATTCGGCTTTACATATACTTCATTGATTATTCTACTTCAAGATTATGTGTGGAATCACTATTAATTATCATATGTCATAATTTCCACTCCACATTATGTGGATATACTTTTGATACACATAATCACTCCAATGATAAATTCTCAAGTCATCGATATGAACTTGATAAGATTAATTTTAACTCATTCTCCATTTATTGAGTTACACATCCAATTCCTTGGTGTTGTTTTTACAAGAATACGTGTGAATGTCCTCTAATTGATTTACACTGAATATCCAATCATATTGAGTGTATTTATATTTTTCACACATAATTATGTCATTGGTTTTTCCATAACCTAATGATACGGTCTTTATATTCAATTTTCATTCCATTGAGACTTCTTTATTGTTATACACCAAATCACTTTCATATGATGTATATAATATACTTGGACATAGTATATCATGAATCCATTTATTCTCATGATATTAAAAAGTTTTGGTTACCTCAATTATTTGTATTCAAGAGTCTCTATTTTGGTTACAAACTCTAACTAAATATCATTTTTAAATGTTTTAATAATTTTTTATTCTATATCTTTCTCATTAATGTCCATGTTTTAAAAATGGTTTTTACGATTTATAAATCTGGAAATTAATGTTTTAAAATTAAAATTCATTTTCAATGTTTCAAAGTGGTATGGGAAACATTGATTCAAAATTCTATTTTAAATGGCTATTTGATAAATAATGAGACTTTTAAATGTTTTTGAGAAAAAGGGTGATATTTCTCTCAAATAGTTTTGATGATTACTTTCATCTATGTCAATATCATTAATTATTCCCAATTGAGGTTAATCTATTACATTAAAATCTTCCGTGTTGTATTTAATGAGTTATGTTTGACTGTGGATATGCTTTTTTAATACCATTCATGGTTTGTGGGTAATGTATTGACATTTTGTATGCTAGTATTAATACGAATGGTTATGTTATGTTTCAAATTTCTATAGGAGGAATGCATTGGACTTTGTAAGTGACGGGTGGAGCCCACTATGGCACCTCGATGCATCAGAATGTCTCATTAGACAAACTCGTGTCTTGGAACAAGGCCTTGACAAAATCTTATTTGTAGTCTTGGCATGAGGCTTGGACTATGTGGTTATTATAGTCTACAATTATGCATTACATCATTATGAAAGTGGTTATTGATATTGCATATGGTTATTCAACTTATAGAATATCCATGTGAATAATTAAATGGAATTATTTCATTTTTTCAATTCCATATTATGCTGAAGTTCAAGTTTAAATGGATTTTGTATTAGTTATAAATTGCCTTAAATGTTTATTCTTATTTATGAAATTTTCTGCTATATTGTTATCCTTACTGAGCATCTGAGATCACCCCATTAAATGTTTTATTTTTCCCAAGATGAGAAGATGCAATTTATGAATAACCTGTTGGGATAGTATGAGGGGATATGAAGACAAGATGTGATTGTATTATTTATACTTTATGAAGTAATGTAAGACATATGAATATATCTACTGTTTCAAAGTCTACTAAACTAATCGGTCTTTCGAGACTTGATTTTTTGTGATCATTCCAATGTTATGTAATAATGTACCGACTCTAGGTAATTGTGTTCGGGGCGTTACAGTTTGTATCAGAGGAAGTTTAGTACAAACCTTGGAAGATTGATTTAGATAAACTCTGATTAGAGCACATATCCCTAAGGTAGACTTTGAGGATTAGTTTAGAAGAACTTCCAAGAATTTTTGTATTGTATAGATTTTGTGAGTTTTCTAAAAAATAATACATCCCTTTCTGGATATGAGCATATAGAGGTGGAAAACTCGAAAACACCGCTTTGAGCTGGACTCGAATGAGAACTGGTGCACGACACTGGGCCTTGCTGCACTCTTGGTTACGACACTCCCGGGGGATATGCTTTGGATAATTTAAATTTTCATTACAAAAAATTTAAATTAACTAAATATAAGATGAGAATAAATGACCTTGGTTAATCCTAAGGTGTTTAAAATTGAGAATATGGTGTCATGATATTCTCTTAATGATTTTATGACACTTGTTACTCACACAATGATTTCTGGTTTCAGTCAATGGATGGAGTCCAAGGATGTCATAGTAACATTGATAATGATGTACAATGTGGGAATGGTGGTGGAAATGAGAAAAAAAAATGAAATTTTGATACTATTAAAAGATATCATGTTCATGCCAAATCAGTTTTCCAAAAATATGATCAACAAAATATATATTAACCAACTCCCTAACTCAATAAATAAGAGAAAGGCGATGAATGATAAGAGTTCTAGCAGTGGGGACCATGGAGAAAAGAAAACTTGAACATATTATAATATATTCTATCAAATAGCTTCTTAGGATTCTTGACATTATATTGATAATTCTTGAAGTTTAATATTAGGATTTCTCAATAACACAATAGATGGTTTTGACAAAAGAAGGTGACTGAGAAAGAAGGGGATATCTGTATTGGTACTGGTGATGAATGAGAAACCTCTTCTATACAAACATGGATTTAGTGGAAGATGGTATATCTTGTTAAATGGATGATGTTAGGGTGAAAGGGACCATTTTGACAAAGGAAAAAGTTTCATGAATTTTAATGTCATGTGATCAAGAAACTAAACGAGTAGTGTAACGTCTTACAACAATTATATTTTCATATAGTTTAATGTCATGTGACTAGAATGTTATGATATGTAGTTTAAATTCATAAAATAAGGAAATAATTCTATGTAGTTCAAATTCATATAACAAGGACATTAGTGGGGCTATAATTTAATGTTTTTAGATTTTATCAAAAGATTGATGGTTCTCCAATTCATGGTAATCTATCAAAAATGTGATAACCTATTTAGGTGTGAGAGGAGAAAATTATAATATGTGATTTGGGGATCCCCATATCAAAAGAGTGGTATGGGGAAAAGTTCTTATGGAATTAATGGATGTATCTCTCGATGATAAGTTTCCACAGATTGACAAACCCATTTTGTGGGAAATTATATGCAAGGTCAACTAGGGAAACTACCGGTAGCTTCTGATTACCGGTAGCTCGGTCTACCGGTATCTGCTGATTACCGGTAGCTCGGTCTACCGGTAGCTACTGATTACCGGTAGCTCGGTCTACCGGTAGCTGCTGATTACCGGTAGCTCGGCCTACCGGTAGCCTCATCCTACCGGTAGCTGGGTTTACCGGTATCCACGACATACTGATAGCTCGGTATACTTGTAGCCACAGTCCAGCAGTAGCTCGGCTAACACTTTTCCAAATTTCTAGTTCTGTGAACAGTGATTCTATCGGTGAGGTCCTATCGGAGGACTTCTATGAGTGAGGATCTATCAGTAGACTTGTGTTTCTATCGGTAAGGTTCTATCGGTAAGCTTTTCTTTCCTTTGCCAATTTTTTTAGTTCTGTGAACAGTGTTTCCAGACTTCATAAGAGCTACCGATTCCATACTCTGCCAATTTTCACGAATGAACAGTGTTTCCAGACTCCATAAGAGCTACCGATTCCATACTTTGCCAAATTTCACGAATGAACAGTGTTTCCAGACTCCATAAGAGCTACTGATTCCATAATTTTCCAAATTTCACGAATGAACAGTGTTTCTAGACTCCATAAGAGCTACTGATTCCATACTTTGCCAAATTTCACGAATGAACAGGGTTTCCAGACTCCATAAGAGCTACCGATTCCATACTTTGCCAAATTTTGAGTATGTGAACAGTGTTTCCAGCTTCGCAAATTTGACATTTTCTTTGACGTAAAATACTTTTAAAACCTTATTTTAAGGACTTTAAGGCCGATTCAAAGGCCATAAATCCTATATTAATTATTCCTAAGGCCGGGATGTTTTTTTTACTTAGTCAAACTGCGTGGGTTAATGCGATCCGTTTTTAATGAAGAATAAACCGGATCTTAAACTGTCGCCTCTCTAATTTTTTTAAAGGAACGAGATATCATTCTTCATTGTTCTTCCTCCTGGTTCTCATCTACGAGACGCTAGAACCTTGCAATCATTCTTGTAGGAGTTTCACAATCAAACGTTACTCAGATCAGTTCCGCTCTGTTGATGCAACCAAGTTGTGTCGATCGTTCTTCGATATAAGGTATGTTTTATCATCGTTCCTTCGGGGATCACCTTCTCTTGTTCTTCCTTCCATATTAGCATGTAATCTCCATGGTTCTAATGGGTTTTCTTGGGGTTGGTTGGTACTGTCGTACCGTGGCATCCTCTGGTGGATGCAGCTATCGTGAGGAGAAGAGGACTGTGACCCGTTGTGTGGATAAAGGACGTCAAGAACTCTTCGAGGTAGGGGATTCATGGCTCCTCTAATTGTATATGTGCAATCGTAGAATTAGCATGATTTATCTTTTGGGATCACAATGAAATTGACTTAATTAAATACTTGAACCGGATTAAAAGAATTGGTTGATCGCATGCTGTTGCTTTATACCATGATAACAGTTTTCCTCATGTTTTCCTAGATATAGTGATATCTATGTTTTCTTTGATTTGTTGTTCGTTCATGATAGAAATTGATAATGAACGTAAAGCCGGAATTAATTGTTAATTAATTGGCTAAAGATAAAGAGGCATGTAAATTAATCTGGTTATTGTCGTTGTTGTAGTTGTTCTAATTTGAGGATAATCAAATTAGGGAAGTAAGCATGGTTATTTAAATTGTGATATCTTACTGATTAGGTATCCATGATTGGAACCTATGAATAACAAGTCTGTTAATTCAATATGGATTAGAGAACAGATTATGTGGGAATATCTAAAAGGGTTCTGAGTTACCCTCTTGTTTGTTAAAGGGCCGAGAGCCCACTTTGTGATGTTTGTTTTCCTTCTGCTTGTGCTGTGATGTGAGCCTGGATGGCTGTTGTGATATGTGGAGGCATGGAGACTTGTGGTTGTGGCAGCGGATGACGCCTAGTGTGGCGAGATGCATCGGTTTATGCATATGGGTGTCGGGGAGGACACCAAGGGTGATGGTATGAGATGAATGTGATGGTTTGATGTTGGTGGTTTGGTTTGGTTGCTTATCTGCTTTACTTTTCCCCACTGCTCAAGGCAGCTGGTCTTGCTTACCCTCTTTCCAAAGGAGGCGAAGACACGTGGGGTATGCCACGTGCTTTCCGTGTTTAGCCTCTCGATGGAGGATGGGTCTATGCTCTTTCTATAGGCGGCAAAGACTCGATGGGTAGTATATCTACTCACCGTGTTGAGCCCTTTGTGTTTAGTAGCATAGGATGCTTTTCTAGAATGCCTGGGAATATGGGGAAGGTAATTCCTTAATGAAAGTTTGTTTAAATGGTGATAATCCACGGGGATGGCGAAACTGGAATTTAATAGTGATGTGAATCCTAAAAAGGAGCAGTTTTTGAATGTGATGCCAATTTAGTTTAATGTGGTTAATTGTTCATGGTTAATTAATGTTAAAAGAATTAATTAATGTACAGTGGAACTGATAAATGAGAATGGAGTAATCTAATAAAGCTCTTCATTGTTTGTGTGCTTACAGGATACCTAGTCTTAGAAGTAGCAGCCTGGAGTCTGAGAGACGTTAGCTACAGTTGTATCTAAGACTAGGTAATGCCCATAGTGTGGATGTGAGTTACCTATATATTCTGTACTTTTTGTGTTTCTATACGCTACTCCACCCTGTCGGTAAGGGAAACTGAAACCATGGGGAATTTGAGCCCTGGGGGGGGGGGTGTTTTCCCCAACATTCTGATGGGAGGTTGAATGGCTGACTACCCCCTTTGGCCCCGCTCTCTTCTCTTGGTAGATCCTTGTGCTGGTAGGCATTGTGGTTAGTTTTACCCATATATGTGTGTAGAGGGCTGTAATGGATTGTGGTTATTTCACACACATATACTCTGGATATAGTATCCTATGGAATACTATAGGTGTAACGTGTATAGGCTGTGATGGCTTGAGGAATAATACTCGACATATGATACACGTTATACGAGCTATGGTGGCTCCCGGAAACTACCTGGTTACTTTGGTTGTGAGGACGGTGTGGTGCTTCGCCCAGGTGTCTGCGGGCAATCCTTTGTGGTGCACGAGGTGCAGATTGTGGAGCTTAGCCCAGGTGTCTGTGGGCAAGCCTTTGGAGAGAGATGCACAGGACGTATGTCGTTGGGGAAAAGCGGCAAACCAGTGGGGAAGTAGTAGCGGGGTACCCTTGATATTATTTAATATATGCTATATTCTTGTATGCGTTACATGGTGAGAGTAGCCATGGTGAGGATGGGAACATAGTATACCTGTTTAGATAACGAGTTAGTTTCACTTGTTGTTCACTGGGCTTTAGCATGCTTTTTTTACTTTTGCACGAGAGTCTTGGGGAGGATCCTACTGAGTATACTGTTATACTCACCCTATGTACATATAAACTGTTTTTCAGGTCACTTGGAGCAGGTTGGAGATCAAGCTGGTTACTACTAGCTTGCGGTTGGAGGAGGAGCTGTCCGGGCTTGTGGTCGCTGCCGTTTTTCTTTCTTTTGGGTACTTTTAGTTTTCCCTTTCAGTTGTAGTACTTTTGCATGACATTTCATATATGTACTTGGTTTCCTTTTTATATTTCAGTTCTGAGTTGGAGTTGATTGGAGTCTATTCTATCTCTCTCTTCTGATTGTGTTCTCTTAGAGGGTAATGCCTCCCATTTGTACGTCATTATACCCTCGGTGCTAGTCGCCAACCCGGGGCCTACTGGAGGCGTGACTCGGGGGTCATTATCTCCCTTCTCACATTGCCGGCCCTGGAGTCGTACACTTTTTGGGGAGGGGGTCGTGACAGGAATGTATAAAACATGTAAATTTTTTTATGACTCCGGGTATCATACGTTCAAACACATGATTTTCCTTGAGTAATGATGTGATGCATTATAATACATGTATATTCAGTGAATATGTCTCATAAATCCTTGAAATATTTTTTTTCGTGACTATTTTGGATTTCTATTGTTAATTTAATAATTCTATGATTTCATGATCATCTACAATGTAATGCGGCATGGCTGGTGAAATTTCATGAAAGTTACATAGCCTCGAGTCTTCGTATGGTGGAGATGTTTTTCTATTTTTTGTGATAATGTTGAAAAAATGATCAGGTGTGACATAAAAACCAATATAGTTTAGTTTGGCCTATATAGCTTACTACGCTGAATTAGATGATCAATATGACTGAATCATTTCTTGCTTAAATCTATGAGAAAATATTTTCTAGCATTATTATAATAGGTTGATTCACCTATTCCCTTATTAATTATTTTTAGATTATATATTTTGTAGGCTAGTCACCATGTTTGTGGTTTAGTGAACATATATTATAGGATGAGTTTCATTTTCATTAAAATTATAATTAAAAAAAGTGAATTTTGGGAAAATCAATTTGAATATGTGTAATTGTTTCATACAATGTAGAGAGAACTATCAAATAGAACATTTTGGAAATGACTAGTGATGCTTTTGGATACAATGATGTCACACCTAGACTTTTTAATATATTTTTATTTTATTAATTATGGGTCCTTGTTTTAGATTTTTTCCATTTAATAATTTCGGTGGGTTTTGGACCGTGCGCGGTCACCGCACGGTGGGCGGTAGCCGCGTGGTTAGCTTGGGTGTCGCGCAACTGTCTAACGATAAAAATAAATAAGGATTTATGTAAATAAATTGGGTTAAATGTTTATGTTGTAATAATAATATTATTATTATGTAATTGATAATTTTATTATAAATGAGATGTTATTACTGTTATTATTTTTATTTTTATTATTTTTATTTATTTATTTTTTATTATTTTTTTATATATTATTATTATTATTTTTAATTATTAATTATATTATTATGATTATGATGATGATTATTATTATTATTATTATTATTATTATTATAAGGATAATGAAAAAGAAAAAAATGGAACCCTATACTAACCCTAACCCAACCCGTTTTCTCCCTCCACTTTCCCTCTCCTGCACGCAACGCCGCAGCCGTGACCACCCTCCCTCCCTGGTTCCCCTGCTCGCACCCCGGCCTCCGCTCCTAGCACCGCCCACTGCCTCCTCTCACCGTCGCCGGCTCCCGCTCACACCACCTCCGCACACACCCCACCCCCCTCTTTCACCCCATGCAGGGCTCCCTCTCCCCTCAGCCTCCACTTGCGCAAGCCGATGCTGGAAATATTTATCTATTCGATGCTCATCAGTGTCATCGGTGGTGTCTGTGGCCGTTAATTCCGACTTCGATCCAAAGGCCTTCTGAAGGAGCTTGACCAAGAGAAATAATTTTAATCACCGAGAATTCGAGCACAGGAAAGAGACTCCCGAACACATGAATCAAGAGTACACCAATGAGTTTCTAGATGAACGATTGTAGCTTCTTATTATAGATTGGGTTCTGTTGATCGGGTCTTCTATTAGGTATCCATGAAAAAACAAAACAAAATCAGAGAAGCTTTCATTCTTCTCAGCACTCATGTCTAATTGAAAACTCATCCAATCCTGCTTTCTACATTTTTTCTCCAGTCAACGCAGCTTCCCTCCAGGGCTTTTCACTAGCCCCGCGGCCACCGCCTCCCTCACCATCCTACAGATGCTCCGCTCCCATTGGCCAACATCAACTCGCCTCCAGGATTTCCTCCTGCGCCTCGACCTTTTCTCGATCAACACCCTCATCCAGCGACAATGCGCTCGTCCCACACCTCTAGCATGTATCTCAGCTTTGCCCCCGCTTTTCCCTCCCAGCCTACGCAGTAGTCCTGATGTCCTGCTCGTGCTGCAACCTCCCACTACCCACGACCCGCGACCCCTTTTTCCCTCCGGTGCTGACAACCATTGTCTGGTTTCACATCTTCGGCAGCCCCCCCTTCTTGGTATTTTTTCCATCCTCTCATGGGTTGTCCTTGTTCTTTGAGTTTTGATTTGCGGGATTTGAGTTTTTTGAGGTCCGACCTTGATTTTTTTGGTTCGGGTCATTGTTTTAGGATTTTTTTGATGGCGCTGGGTTTGTTTATGCTTTAGAATCATGCATCTGAGGTGGGAATGAGATCATGCTCCGGTCTCGGGCATGAGTTTTTATCCCGCATTGCAGTTGAGGTAGGAACCCTTTGTCATTTTTCTCTAAACATATATTTCATCGATTTCATAATGTCTGCACCTTTCTTGATTGTTATTTTAGACAGTAAATATTGTTATAAAAAATTTTATCTTGTGAAATGAAATGTTTTTTGATGGAAATCCATTATATACGGTTTAATAGTTTTGTAAAATTGTGCAATTTGTGATTTTAATCGTGCAATTGGTACATTTCCTATTTTGATACACTGCGGGTGTGCATTTGACCGTAAAAGGGGGTTTTGAGTGAGTTTGGTGTGTCTGAAAAGTTGTGGTTTATTCCCTAAAATTGTTTTTATAATCCTTTTTATGATTTATTAAATAATATCAATAATGTGAAGCATGTTCTGGAAATTTTTATGAGCGCTTTATTTCAAAATTAGACCTCGATGTGTGTTGTGTTTTTTTAAGTTTTGCACACAATGTTTTAGGCAAATTTGTCTGATAGGCTCTTTAAAATGATTAGTGAGTTATTTTGACATTGTGTGGTTTTTCTAAACACTGTGGTTTTTTAAGGTATTTAGTAAATAGTGGTGTTGGTGTGTTTTGTGTGTTAAAAACATGTCGAGGTGGTTCCTCCGCATTGTTTGTTTTTTGGTTTGTTTTAAGTCATGCTTTCTGTGATTTTGGTTTTATGCTTTTATTTCAACGTGTTCGCATGGTAGCCCTGTGATATTTCTGTCATCATCTTGCGCTTGCTTGTACGCCTGCGCGAGGCATGTCACGCCCTTATGTTTGGATAGCGAGCCGAGGTAGGTCCGCCACTACACTTACCTTTAGATTTAGAATGTATTAATATCATGTTGTCTTATTAATTTTTAATGAATTAGAAATAATATAAGATAATAAATTATTAAATTATTATTTGGTGGGAAAATAGCTGTTTATTTTATACCGAACACTTGAAACATTTTCTTGATGAGCGGACACCCTGTATTGATAGAATTCCTATTTGACCATTAATCAAAATTCACAGAATTTCAAATGTACTTTTAGTTTTCAAGATAAATGATTTGTTCAGAACAAGTGTTTTGGGCATTCTCTAAAAACGAGGTTTTTCTTTAAATGTTATGAAGGCACGTTTGGCACATTAATATAATAAATTATTTTGTAAAATCCATACATTGGTGATCATTGGTGTGCTTTGATTGCGTGAGCTATATGTGATGTTTTTGCATCATGACTTCTTTATTTACATTGTGGACATATCCTTATTTATTGCTTGTATTGAAATGGGAACCTGGCATAGTGAGTGAATCTTCTGAGAACGATTGCTGCACTAGATTAGAACATGCACTGGCTAGTGGCCCCATAGCAGGGGAATACTAAGTTATTGCTACTTTGGGGATTGGGCCCCTCAGTTACGCCATGCAGGTATATACCGGGTAGTAGTATGGGCGTTACATCGTTATCGAGTTAGGGCATGCCTCCAGGATGAGTCATATGTATAGTATGTTCTGGATTGTTCACGATCTCTTAGGTTCGACCCCTGTTCCTTTTAGTGTTTATTTGTATGTGGTGGATGATTGAGAGGACTTGTTCAGTTGCTGACCCTGTGTGCCACCTTTTCAATTTCCCTTAGTGTGTGTTGTGTGTTGTGTATGATTTTCCTTTGGACCAACAAATAAAATTTGGATTTCTGAATTGTTCGCAAATGTGTTTTAAGTGCAATTCAACTGCTCCTTTCAAACCTTATACTTGTTTTTGAATTTAAAAAAAGGGCAATGGATTGTTACTTTTTTTAGAAACAAAAGTGTGTGTGGAAACCATATTTTATATAATTTAGTGCAAACCTTGAATTGATAAATTCATTATTTAATGGTATGTGAATTTGGAAAAGAATTAGTCGGGCCTACCTACTGAGTTTTAATACTCATACCTATAGTGTTTACTTATTTTTAGTTCTATTGCAGGTTCCAGCTTCCGTTGTTTACCTTGAGCGATGTTGGTCGTTGTATTGGAGAGTGACCCACGGGTTCATGTGGAGTTTTGGTTGTGGTGAGGTTAGTAATGTTGTTTGTTGTTCTTTGTTTATTCACTTTTGTTCTATTTATTTCCGCTTCTTAATTTATTTTTCTTTTGGGCCAAATCATTCCTACCTATTAAATTTTGATTCCCAGCACTAGTTGCTAGCCCGTGGAGATCGGGAACGCCCTTCGGGCTATGTCACGGGCCGGCTCGAGTGACCGGTTCAGGGTTGACCTGGGTTGGTTCTTGAAAAAATGGTATCAGAGGAGAGCCTTGTTATTTGGGGTGTCTGGTAGATAGAGATTATGATTTTCAGGACTCGAGTGGTAGGTACGGGAAGGATGTCATGAATCGTCACCCGTTCCGCGCCTAGAGTCTCCAGGGATAGTCCGAGAAATTGAGTCTTCGTTTTGTTCTGGTTTGTTTTGTATTGAGGGATGACAACGGAGGTCAACCGATGTTACATCATGATCTCACATTGAGTAGTGAACCATGTGGATTCCTGGTACAAGGTTTCAATTCCTCCTAGTTATTGATGCTTACTTGGGGCATGGCCCAGTACCATGTCTCCAGGTTAAGTGTGACTGCTAGTCTCTCACTCCGGTGGTTTGATGCAAGTTGAGTATAGTTTTCATTCTGGTTGGTGTAAGTGCGTATTTGAAAATGAAAAAGGGTTTTTGAAAATGAGATAGATTTCTTTTAAATGACTTTAAATTTATTAAATGGGTTCTAAAACAGAAAGCAATTGGTTTGAAAAAATGCTGTCTGCTTGGAAATTGGTCGAGAATGGTTTGAGGTGAAACCTCAGGTACTCTTTATGAATGTTTTCACATGTGAGAGGATGTGTGGAAAGTGAATGTTAGTGCATATGAATGAATGTGGATGAAGACATGTTCAACGGTTCATGGGATTACCTGGGTGTGTTTGATGTTAAAGGCTTGACCTTATTTTCTAAATTGGATTTTAAAGAGGAAAATGGTTTCGGAAAGTGGTCTTGAAAGAAAACGATTTTGAAATATATAAAAAAGTTGGGTGGTTTTGGAATCTAAAATGAAATTGGAATTTGGAATAGGGAATTTTTGGTTGTGTTTGTCGTTGTTTTTTTTCTTTTGAGATGGTTGTTTTGGTTGAAGTTGCCTTCTATGGTGTTGCTTCGATTGATATTGGTTTCGGCTTGGTGTTATATATCTTGTTCAGAAATGCCACCCAGAATTGTCCCCAGAGTTTTGATGAGTCATGCCCAGTTTTTTTAGTCATTCTATGATGTTGTCTGTCCTTCATGGTGATTGGAGTCTTTTAGAGACAGTGGAGTGGCTTGAAGAGGTCAATCACGTCTTCCGGGTATTGGGAACTCCCAAATCTGTTAGAATGCATTCCGTTTTGGGTCAGTTCGGAGGTCCAGCTCTGGACAAGTAAGACTTCTTCACCCCGCCATCACTGGAAGTTGGGACGATGTGGTATGTCTTTAAAGTCGTCTTCGTTCGATGTATTATACATGTAGATGTGATGATGAAGAAAATGGACGAGCACATGCGTGTTCAACATAGCCAGCAGATGGTGAAATCATATGTTGACCATTTCAAGGATAATGCATCTATTAATATAGGGGTAGTGTCGCAGGAATAGATGAAGACTTCTCCCTTCCTTAGGGGTCTTCATCCAGAGATCAAGGAGCGAGTCCTCCCTTTTTGGGAGCATCACTTTTGAGAAGTTAGTGCATCGGGTGTTCTTAGATGAGTTGGTCTTCGGAGGGTAAACAGTTGGCTATCCACCGTATCCAGTTGCTTGTGAGGGTCACCCCATCTAGCGAGTAGGGTGTGTTAGATGGATTTGTTTCTAAGGAGTTCTCTGCAATGGCTCTAACATCCAGTTCGTCCGATCTTCTAATGGTTTACTGTCAGTGTGGACGTTCACGGAATACAATCCATCATGTCACACCCATCCGAAGACGTGCCATCATTGCAGATGTCTATGTCTTCTAGATAAGTTTTGTAGGAAGTTTCGCATCAAAAAGATGCTATGACTAAAGAATTACAGTGCCTGACTGTGAGGCCGGAGATGCTTCAGCCATCAGAGCCCCAGCCGTAGGTTTTGGGGTGAAGCTCACGCGCAGTCAGGAGTTGTCGGGGGTGTGATGCCTCAATTCGGGTTTCGTGTTCCGTGTTGGAAAAGAAACATTTTATGTGCTTCCGTTCACATTCTTCCACTATTAATGTTTTGGTGTTGTTGTAGGTCTATTTTTTCATCATGGAGTTGGGATGGATGTGTTCGTTGTAATCCAAATAGTCTGGTTTGTCTGAATTATGATTCTCTGAATCATACGTTTTTCTTAAAGGTGTGTTTGGATATTGCATGAGTTGATCTCAGTTTGACTGTGTTTGTTTGGATATGTAAGTGTCTCGGGAGAGACGATGTTGTGGGAATTCTTGGGTTTACTTCATGGGTTATGTTCTTCTCAGATGTTTCTCTCTAGTGTTTGGGGATTTTGGGTCTATGTCGAGAGTTCCATGTTTTAGCAGAGGTGTTGTTTTTCTCGTGCTATAGAGGTTAGTCTGGATTGGTTGGGAGTTCCCGTGTTGCCCCCCCCCCTTCCCGGGGTGCTATGGTTGGGTGTTAAATTTCTAATTTAGTTGATCCCTTCTGGTGGGGAGAACCCTCTCGTGTTCTCCTGCTCTCTTGTGTTGTGGTTTCCATCAGTTTCAATCGGGCATTATTTCTTATTTTGTCTATTGTTCGGTTGGGTGACATTCTAGGGGCAGAAAGTGTCTGTGGTGGGGATAATTGTCAAACATGGACATTTTAATTTATTTTTATTTTATTAATTATGGGTCCCTGTTTTAAATTTTTACCATTTAATAATTTTGGTGGGTTTTGGTCCATGCACGGTCACCGCACGGTGGGCGGTAGCCGCATGGTCAGCTTGGGTGTCGCGCAACCGTCTAACGATAAAAACAAATAAGGATTTATGTAAATAAATTGGGATAAAAGTTTATGTTGTAATAATAATATTTTTATTATGTAATTGATAATTTTATTATTAATGAGATGTTATTACTGTTATTATTATTATTTGTATTATTGTTATTTATTTTTATTTTTATTATTTTAGTTTTATATTATTATTATTATTTTTAATTATTAATTATATTATTATGATGATGATGATGATTATTATTATTATTTTTGTTGTTGTTTTTATTATTATTATTATTATTATATATAATTATTATAAGGATAATGAAAAAGAAAAATAATGGAATCCAATTCTAACCCAAACCCTACTCGTTTTCTCCCTCCCCTTTCCCTCTCCTGCGTGGAGCGCCGCAGCCGCGGCCACCCTCCCTCCTTGGTTCCCCTAGTCATGCCCCGGCCATCGCTCCCATCACCGCTCTCCGCCTCCTCTCGCTGCTGCCATCTCCCGCTCACACCACCTCCGCACGCACCCCACCACCCTCTTTCACCTCGTGCGACGCTCCATTTTTTCCTTGGCCTCCACCTGTGCAATCCAATGCTGGAAATCTTTATTCGTTCAATGCTCGTCAGATTCATCAGTGGTGACTGTGGCCGTTGACGCCGACTTCGATCCAAAAGCCTTCCAAAGGAACTTGACCAAGAGAAAAAATTATAATCGCAGAGGATTCGGGCATAAGGAATAGACTCTTGAACTCATGAATTGAGAGTACACCGGTGAGTTTCTAGATCAACGACTGTAGCTTCTTATTGTAGTTTGGGTTCTGTTGATTGGGTATTCTGTTTGGTATCCATGAATAAACAAAACAACATCAGAGAATCTTGAAATCTTCTCATCACTTCTGCCTAATTGAAAACTCAGAAAATCCTGCTTTCTATGTTTTCTCTCCAGACAACGCAGCTTCCCTCCATGGCTCTTGCACTAGCCCAGCGGCTGTCGCCGCCCTCACCATCCTACTACTGCTCCAATCGCAGCGCCCAACATCAACTCGCCTCCAGGATTTCCTACTGCGCCTCAGCCTTGGCTCGCCCAACACCCTCATCCACCGACAGTGCGATGGTCCCACGCCTCCAGCCTGTATCTCAGCTTTTCCCCCGCTTTTCCCTCCAGGCCTCTGCAGTAGTCATGCTGTCCTGCTAATTCTCCAGCCTCGTGCCACCCACGACCCCTGACCCCCTTTTCCCTCCGGCGCTCACAACCCCTGTCCGGTTTCACATATTCGGCAGCCCCTCCCCCCTCATCTTGGTATTGTTTCCCTCCTTGCTTGGGTTGTCCTTGTTCTTTGTGTTTTGATTTGAGGGATTTGAGTTGTCTGAGGTCCTACCTTGATATTTTTGGTTCGGGTCATTGTTTTAGGATTTTGTTTGATGGTGCATGGTTTGTTTACACTTTCGAAGCATGCAGCTAAGGTGCGAATGAGATCGCGGTCTGGTCTCGGGCGTTCATTTTTATGCCGCATTGGATATGAGGTAGGAACCATCTGCGATTTTTCTCTAAACATAGATTTCATCGATTGCTTGATGTCTGCACCATCCTTGATTGTTATTTTAGACACTCAATATTGTTAGAATAAATTTTATCTTGTGAAATGATATTTGTTTTGATGGAAATCAATTATATATTGTTTAATAGTTTTGTTAAATTGTCCAATTTGTGATTTTAATTGTGTAATTGGTACATTTCCTGTTTTGATACGTTGCGGGTGTGCATTTGACTGTAAAAGGGGTTTCTGAACGAGTTTGGTGTGTCTGAAAAGTTGTGGGTTATTCCTTAAAATTGTTTTTATAATCCTTTTTATGGTTTATTAAATAATTTCAATAATGCTAAGAATATTATAGAAATTATTTTGGGGAGAGCATGATTTTAAAATTGGACCTCGATGTGTGTTTTGTTTTTCTATGTTGTTCACACCATGTTTTAGTCAAATTTGTCCAGTTGGCTCTTTAAAATGATTAGTGAGTTATTTTGACGTTTTGTGGTTTTTTTAAACACTGTGGTTTTTTAATGTATTTAGTAAATAGTGGTGTTGGTGCATTTTGTGTGTTGAAAACATGTCGAGGTGGTTCTTCCGTGTTGTTTCCTTGTTTGGATTGTTTTAATTCCGTCTTTGTGTGATTTTGGTTTTATGCATTTATTTCAGCGCATTCGCAAGGTAGCCCCGCGATATTGATGTCATTAGCTTGCACTTTCTTGTACGCCTGTGTGAGGCATGTCACGCCCTTGTGTTTGGACAGTGAGCCGAGGTAGGTCCCCCACTGCACTTACCTTTAGATTTACAATTTATTAATTTCTTGTTGTTTTATTAATTTTTAATGAATTAGAAATAATATAAGATAATAAATTATTATATGATTATTTGGTGTGAAAAGAGGCGTTTATTTTATACCGAACACATGAAACATTATCATGACGAGCGGACACCCAGTATTGAAAGAATGCCTATTTGACCTTTAAACCTAATTCACAAAATTTTAAATGTACTTTTAGTTTTAAAGATAAATGATTTGTTCTGAACAAGTGTTTTGGGATTTCTTGAAAAATGAGGTTTTTCATTAAAAGTTGTGAAGGCCCGTTTGGCACTTTAATAAAATAAATTATTTTGGAAAACCCATACATGGGTGATATTTGGTGTGCTTTGATTGTGTGAGATGTATGTGATGTTTTTGCATCGTGATTGATTTATTTACATTGTGGACACATCCCTATTTATTGCATGTGTTGACATGGGAACCTGGCATAGTGAGTGAATCTTCTGAGTACGATTACTGCACTAGTTTAGAACACACACTGACTAGTGGCTCCATAGTAGGGGAATACTGAGTTATTGCTGCTATAGGGATTGGGCCCCTCGGTTAGGCCATGCAGGGCTATACCGGGTAGTAGTATAGGCCTTATGATGTCATCAAGTTAGTGCATTCCTTCAGGATGAGTCAGATGTATAGTATGTTATGGATTGTTCACAATCTCCTAGGATCGACCCATGATTCTTTTAGTGTTTATTTGTATGTGGCGGATGATTGAGAGGTCTAGTTTAGTTTCTGACCTTGTGTTCCACCTTTTCAATTTCCCTTAGTGTGTGTTGTGTGTTGTGTGTGATTTTCCTTTTGACCAATAACTAAAATTTGGATTTCTGAATTGTTCGCAAAAGTGTTTTAAGTACAATGCTTCTATTCATTTCAAACCATAATTTTTTTTTGAATTAAAAAAAGGGAAATTGGTTGTTACTTGTTTTAGAAATGAAAGTGTGTGTGGAAACAATATTTTATATAATTTAGTACAAACCTGGAATTGATAAATTCTTTGTTTAATGGTATGTGCATTGGGAATAGAATTAGTCGCGACTACCTGCTGAGTTTTAATACTCACGCCTATAGTGTTTTCTTGTTTTTATTTCGGTTGTAGGTTCCATCTTCAGTAGTTTACCTTGAGTGATGTTAGTCGTTGTATTGAAGAGTGACCCACAGGGTCATATGGAGTTTTGGGTGTGGTCAGGTTAGTAATGATGTTGGTTGTTGTTTGTTTATTCGCTTTTGCTCTATTTATTTCAGGTGCTTAATTTATTTTTCTTTTGGGCCAAATCATTCCCACCTGTTAAATTTTGATGCCCAACACTAGTTTCCAGCCTGGGGGGATCGGGATCGCCCTTCGCGCCATGTCGTGTGCCAGCTAGGGTGATCGGTTCAGGTTTGACCCGTGTTGGTTCGTGACAAATGAGGCTGGAATTTTAGAGTTATATAGATATTCATTTTATTCGTGTTGTAAAAAAATGTTATTTGTTGGCTTGGATTTTTTATAATATCCAATGGTTGATGGGGTTTGAATGACCTAGAAAAAGTTAATTTTCATATAATTATTCTGTGATTGGAATGAAACACGATGATGAGTTTCTTGGTTGATTAAATAATCATTGAATAATTACATTATTCAGGATGACACATTGGTGTTTATTTTATAGGATCATCAATACTTTTAGATTTATGAATATCTAACCAATCCTCGAAATTTATCATCAACTATTAAGCTAGATGATTTAGAATAATTTAGTATGGAGTGGATCAATTGATATACTAACAATTAAATCTTGATGGATGGAAGAATCCAACAAAACCATGTTTTGTTTTTAGGAAACAAAATTTCGGGGAATGAACCTTATAAAAATTCAACTACGGTTAAAATAATGATAACATGGTTACATGAAATACATGACCCATTGTTGGGCATGGTTATTTATTTTTATTAAGAATAGGGATAAGGGTTCTTTCAAGAAGTATTTCCATCTTTGATGGAGTGTGTATTCAGAGAGATATTTGGTCTTATGAATTATATTTCTCATTTATATCATACTATACTCTACTTGTAATGATGATCAAGTTCCATAGGTTGACAAAATGTTTATTATTTCAATAGTGTGACAACTATACACCATGCTAATTATGTGTCTTTTCGGGTTTATTAGATGGAATTTATTATTAGGTCTGATCAATGAGAATTATGATAAAATATATATAGAGGAAGTGATCATCAAAGGATGTCGAATGGTAAAAATCAATGGATATTTAACACCCCAAGTATCCACGACATGCTTCTCATTTAATATTATAGTAGCTTCTGTTGTACACAACTTCGAGTTCTAACACACACCACAAACAATAAAACTAGCCGTTATGAATAGTAATACCCACTTTTTGAAATATTATAAATTTTATCATTCAAAATGGTCTTCATTTTTTGATCTGAATATCGAAATTAGGTTAGGTTTATTTTTTGGTATTTTTCTGAAAGCACTCAATTTTTGATGAATAATGAAAAACCACTGAGTTATAGTTTAAAAGATAATTTTTTATTTAAATAATTTTTTAGGTTATTTATATTTAATTAAGGTAAAAATACATACATAATACCTATATATGTTCAATGTAATTCATTGGAGTTAGTATAGAATAATTTTATATATAAAAAAATTTATTGAACTTTTCACCGTCTTTTACCCACCTCCTAGAAGAATTTGGAAATTCACATAAAACTGGCTTTTACCACTTGTGTGAGTGGAATTTCAAAAATCCAAGAGAATCCTTTAATATCAAGGAGTAAAATGTGGTTTAATAAGATAAAAATAATTTTTTTGGTGAATAGTAACTTTTTACATTTATTTAACATGGTTAAAAGTAAATAGGGTAATTAAGGGTAAAAATGATATTAATATTACCGTAACACATGTCCTAATTCTAGTGTACATGTTTATCGTGACCAAAAACAACCTTATGAATAAAATATTATCATTTAGGTCCACTTGGATTAGATTATGACATTTATTAATATTTAATTCAAAGAAGAGTTAAAAGAGATAAAATTAATGTTTAATAATTAAAACATTTTCAATATAGGGTTATACAAAAGATAAATTAGATTATAAAAATTAATTAGAAACATAATGATATTTCTTATATAATGGTATTTTATTTACAATTTTTAGACATTAAATAATTTAATTTAATTATGACACAGTGGTGATGTAGTAATTACCTAATTAATGAAATATTAAAATAATTGATAGAATAAATATCAAAATAAATGTAATTTGAGCCTTTTTATGATTTCCAAAAAATTTATAGGTTAATATGACATATTATGATTGGTTATATAAATTCTCTTCGAAGTAAAAATGTTTTTATGAAATTATCAAAAACAAAATACCAAATATTGTCAAAATTGACATAAAAGTGTTTTTTTGAAAGAATATTATATTATTAATTGATATTCTATTCATAAAAAACTAAGGATCCACCAAAAGACTTATATAATAATATTTGTATCATTAATTGACCACTTGGTGTTCTTTTGGAGGTATATATTATGTTTATTTATTATATAATATTAAAATACAAAGAGACATGTTAATGTCAAACTATTTATCCAAGGGTTAAATATAAATGATAAGGTTAATCTAGTAACCCAAACCTATCTAAAATATATTGGCTGAAAGTATTTAGACCCATCCCCACCTTAAACTTTATATAATTCACTTTTAATCCATTAGAAACCGAATATAAAATTATTATAAAATAATATTTCTAGCTTTTCCAAAGGTTCCCCTCACCCCTCTTATAAAAGGGTACCCCCCCTTCTTTATATTTACACCTTCAAAGACTTTTGGATCAGCCAACCCCTGCCCAAATAATCTCTCAACTTCACTCAATTAAACCCATATTTTGATCATAATTCTATCCTAAGGATCCCTTTTAATCAAATCAAAAGAAATTACCCGAAGAAGAGGTAATGTTTTCACCACCCTCTTTCAAGTTCCTTTCTTCTTCAACTTCTTTTTTCTTAGTTATTTCCATTCTAAAATAATATATCCAGTATCCTTTATATACTATGATGATATTATAAATATGGTACAATGATATTCAGTATTCTATCCATCCTTTGAATGACATGTCACCATACGTGCGTATGTACGACCTACCGTCTCCACGTCTTGGTGTAATTTTTATTCAATACATTTTTATTCCGATGGGTATAATGATGATGTGTAATTCATTTAAAAAATAAGTATAACATGATAATTATTCTGTATATATGATATACCATCCAATTATATATGATTTTAATATCAAAATAATGATATTATTGCTCGTGCGTACGTACGGACTACTGTCTCCGCAACGCGATGAGAATCATTCCTCATCGTATCCATACAAGTATAATTCTCATTTTATGATTACAAATATTGTTTAAGGAATTGATATCACTATGTATATGAATAATATACGACATATTCATAACTAACATGACTTATGTAACAAAACATATAAAATAAAATGAGTAAATTAACACCCAAAACGACGATAATACTAAGATATTATTAACAAATCAATGTTAAAAGATCATATATGTTATTATATTATTATATATTATTATTTTATAATTAAATAAAAATTATTTCACCATTATAATGTTGGATAACCTACCATCAACCCTGAAAAAAGTACAAAGTAAGGGGTTTCTTATCTCACTTTAAATTCCATTAGATTTCCATTGTTCACCACATATTTATTTCATGTGGTGTGTGTACTGCCCATGTTTGTATTCATTGTGTAATATAAATTAATTCATTGATATTTACATCATCATTTTATTATCATTCTTTCATGGGTGTATGCTTCATATGTTACCAAATCGATAAGGGAATTTGAAATTTCAATTTCCACTCATTCGGCTTTACATATACTTCATTGATTATTCTACTTCAAGATTATGTGTGGAATCACTATTAATTATCATATGTCATAATTTCCACTCCACATTATGTGGATATACTTTTGATACACATAATCACTCCAATGATAAATTCTCAAGTCATCGATATGAACTTGATAAGATTAATTTTAACTCATTCTCCATTTATTGAGTTACACATCCAATTCCTTGGTGTTGTTTTTACAAGAATACGTGTGAATTTCCTCTGATTGATTTACACTGAATATCCAATCATATTGAGTGTATTTATATTTTTCACACATAATTATGTCATTGGTTTTTCCATAACCTAATGATACGGTCTTTATATTCAATTTTCATTCCATTGAGACTTCTTTATTGTTATACACCAAATCACTTTCATATGATGTATATAATATACTTGGACATAGTATATCATGAATCCATTTATTCTCATGATATTAAAAAGTTTTGGTTACCTCAATTATTTGTATTCAAGAGTCTCTATTTTGGTTACAAACTCTAACTAAATATCATTTTTAAATGTTTTAATGATTTTTTATTCTATATCTTTCTCATTAATGTCCATGTTTTAAAAATGGTTTTTACGATTTATAAATCTGGAAATTAATGTTTTAAAATTAAAATTCATTTTCAATGTTTCAAAGTGGTATGGGAAACATTGATTCAAAATTCTATTTTAAATGGCTATTTGATAAATAATGAGACTTTTAAATGTTTTTGAGAAAAAGGGTGATATTTCTCTCAAATAGTTTTGATGATTACTTTCATCTATGTCAATATCATTAATTATTCCCAATTGAGGTTAATCTATTACATTAAAATCTTCCGTGTTGTATTTAATGAGTTATGTTTGACTGTGGATATGCTTTTTTAATACCATTCATGGTTTGTGGGTAATGTATTGACATTTTTTATGCTAGTATTAATACGAATGGTTATGTTATGTTTCAAATTTCTATAGGAGGAATGCATTGGACTTTGTAAGTGACGGGTGGAGCCCACTATGGCACCTCGATGCATCAGAATGTCTCATTAGACAAACTCGTGTCTTGGCACAAGGCCTTGACAAAATCTTATTTGTAGTCTTGGCATGAGGCTTGGACTATGTGGTTATGATAGTCTACAATTATGCATTACATCATTATGAAAGTGGTTATTGATATTGCATATGGTTATTCAACTTATAGAATATCCATGTGAATAATTAAATGGAATTATTTCATTTTTTCAATTCCATATTATGCTGAAGTTCAAGTTTAAATGGATTTTGTATTAGTTATAAATTGCCTTAAATGTTTATTCTTATTTATGAAATTTTCTGCTATATTGTTATCCTTACTGAGCATCTGAGATCACCCCATTAAATGTTTTATTTTTCCCAAGATGAGAAGATGCAATTTATGAATAACCTGTTGGGATAGTATGAGGGGATATGAAGACAAGATGTTATTGTATTATTTATACTTTATGAAGTAATGTAAGACATATGAATATATCTACTGTTTCAAAGTCTACTAAACTAATCGGTCTTTCGAGACTTGATTTTTTGTGATCATTCCAATGTTATGTAATAATGTACCGACTCTAGGTAATTGTGTTCGGGGCGTTACAGTTTGTATCAGAGGAAGTTTAGTACAAACCTTGGAAGATTGATTTAGATAAACTCTGATTAGAGCACATATCCCTAAGGTAGACTTTGAGGATTAGTTTAGAAGAACTTCCAAGAATTTTTGTATTGTATAGATTTTGTGAGTTTTCTAAAAAATAATACATCCCTTTCTGGATATGAGCATATAGAGGTGGAAAACTCGAAAACACCGCTTTGAGCTGGACTCGAATGAGAACTGGTGCACGACACTGGGCCTTGCTGCACTCTTGGTTACGACACTCCCGGGGGATATGCTTTGGATAATTTAAATTTTCATTACAAAAAATTTAAATTAACTAAATATAAGATGAGAATAAATGACCTTGGTTAATCCTAAGGTGTTTAAAATTGAGAATATGGTGTCATGATATTCTCTTAATGATTTTATGACACTTGTTACTCACACAATGATTTCTGGTTTCAGTCAATGGATGGAGTCCAAGGATGTCATAGTAACATTGAGAATGATGTACAATGTGGGAATGGTGGTGGAAATGAGAAAAAAAATGAAATTTTGATACTATTAAAAGATATCATGTTCATGCCAAATCAGTTTTCCGAAAATATGATCAACAAAATATATATTAACCAACTCCCTAACTCAATAAATAAGAGAAAGGCGATGAATGATAAGAGTTCTAGCAGTGGGGACCATGGAGAAAAGAATCGTAAATTTCCAGCATTCAAGAAATGTTCGAGGAGACACCCAGGAAAGTGTCTCCATGGAACAAAGAAATTCTTTATGTATGGGAAAGAAAAACATAAAGTGAAGAATTCCCAATGAAAAATGAAGAATACTATGAATGAAAATAAAAATGGTCCCAAGAATCCGTTTACAGTTATTTTCCCTAAATGTAGTGGACCTAGCCATTAACCGAGTGAATGCCCTATTCTATAGGATATTTTCTGGGTCAAAGAAAAAGCTTTTTGGAAATAAATGGTTTGAGAAATGTTTAAATTTATTAGTGCTCCTTGTTGATGGGATTACTTTGGAATAATTTTCTCTTGTCTATGTAACCCCGCAGTTTTCCATGTGAGAATGACATTTGAGGAATAATTATGTTTTCCCTTGAGGATATAGTTATAAATAACCATTTGATTTTATATGATCATTAGGTTTGAGTCAATTAAAAGTTACTATATTTTTTGATGAAAATGAAAGGCATGAGATAACATTTTTGGTTAAAATTATGTTATGGTTATTTTGAGGAATTTATCTCATTTTGGTAATGTTGTAAAATATAGCTTTCGAAAAAGGACTAAACGCAGACCATGTGACAACTCGTCACGTCGGACAAAGCTATGGGAATCGAACCCACAACCAAAGTGTGATTATAATTTATCACCTACCACTGGACTATGTGATGTCCCTGGTGAGTGTGACTAATTATTTTTAGTTAAATGATTTTATTAATCAAAAATTTAGTTGATTTCTATTCTTATGTGTTATAAAATGAATACCCTTAGTATAGGAAAATGATTTGGTGATTAAGTGATAAATGTTATTTTGGATGATGATAACTTTATTGGGAACACTATATGCCCAAGGAAACTAGAATACAATGGGATTTCATTTAAGGAGTAATGGTGGATTTTTATCTATGTTTTTATTGTTGATTTATAGTGATTTCGGTTATTTATATAAATGATTAACCTATAATAGAGAATATACTGATTAGGATAATTACTTTTAAGTTTTTGACTTTAAGAGTAGTTAATGTCGTTTGGAGATACAATTTAATGTGGATGACTACATAACCAAATTATCCTATGTATTGGGTTACTATATTAGTTTGGATTATATTGAATGATTTTAAGGACAATTGTTTATTGAATGGTATTTATTTAACTTTTGGGTATTATTGGTTTAATTTTATAAAATAATATTATTGCTTATTTCTCTAAAGGAATATCCTTTTGGTGGATCATCAGATATTGTACTAACTGTTTTGGTTTTGATTAATCTCTAAAGACATGGTAAATATATAGTTCATCCTTTATGGATCATGTGATTCTATATAAGTTTATTCTAGCTCTTTCAGTGTGACCAAGCATTTTTGAATACTCATCATTTGAAAAAAATGAGTTAGTGATGGAAAATTATTAAATAATGAAACTCAACTTAAAAAGTAAGTATATCTCTTTATTTTCTTAGTCATTCTCATAAATGAATTCCTCATCCTTAGGTAATGTATCTTAAAAAAATGTTTTTCGTATACTTTTCCTAATATTAAACTAATGACCATTTGTCCCATCACAAGATTGTGGATTTCTTGTTGTTACCTTTCTCCTGATCATGTTTTCAATCCATCTCCATCAGAACATGACTCTTAGTTATCTTCCATATCCATGTTTTCCTACAAGGAATCTCAGTATGAGTTATCTAGGGTGACCATTGTACTCCTCTTTCTATCTTTTAAGGTGATAGTTTTATAGAATCTTTTTCTGATGTGGGAATTTATATTATATTCCCAAGTCCAATTTTAAAAATTTCAATGATGAAATTATTTGAAGGAGGGGAGAATGTAACACCACAAGCTTCCATGGTTCACTTCAATTTGAATAATACAGTAGCGTGTATTGTACAAAACATTGAGTTCTAACAACACCAATACCAATCAAGCTAGCCATTGTGAATAGTAATACCCACTTTTTAAAATATTTAAATTTTATCTTTCAAAATGGACTTCATTTTGGGATTCAGAATATCGAAATTAGCATAGGGTGAATTTTTGGTATTTTTATGAAAACATTCAATTTTTGATGAATAGTGAAAACACTGAGTTATAGTTTAAAACTGAATTTTTTATTTAAATAATAATTTTTTTTACTAAAATTTAATAAGGTCAAATTAAATATATAATACCTATATAATTTCAATGTAATTCATTGGATTTATTATAGAATAATTTTAGATATATAAAAATTTTATTGAACTTTTCACCATCTTTTTCCCACCTCCTATTAGAATTTGGAAATTCACATAAAACATAATTTTACCACTTTTGTGAGTGGAATTTCGAAAATCCAAGAGACATGGTTAATATCAATGAGTAAAATGTGGTTCAATAAGATAAAAATAATATTTGGTGAATAATAACTTTTTACTTTTTTTTACCACGGTTAAAATTAAATAGGGTAATTAGGGGTAAAAATGATATTAATATTACCCTAATAGATGTCCTATTTTTATTGGACAAGTGTATCTCGACCAAAAACCAACTTAAGAATATGATATTTTCATTTAGGTCCACTTGGATTAGATTATGACATTTATTATTATTTAATTCAAAGAAGAGTTAAAAGAGATAAAATCCAAGTTTAATAACTAAAACATTTTTAATGTAAACTTATACATAAGATAATGTAATGGGCCAAACCTCTCCAGTCCATTACTTTGTCAAAAATAAGGTCATGAAGTGTTCTATAGGGTAAAATGTATTTTTCACACACTTTTCAGAATTTTGAAACTACACGCCATGTAGTGTGAGTACACGCCATGTGCCGCCTCGCCGGGTATACCCAGTGTTGAAGGACGTGTCCTTACCATGTGAAATAAATGGGTACACGCTGTGTATCCCATACTACACACTGTGTAGTGCCTCCCCACATACGCATTACCCTCAAACCATGTGTTGACCATTCAACGACTGCATTCCGCGTTGAAGGCTGTGTTGGTAGCCGCGTAGTGACCGTGTGAAATGGGTGAGTACACGCCATGTACAAGAAAGTACACGCCATGTACTTTTTTTTCTTGCCTATAAAAGGAGGGGGCCTCTACTCCTTTTCAATCACTCCTCTACTCCCCATTCCTTCAAAAAGAGCTCTCCCAAGAGACTCCAAGGCTCTTTTCTTCCATATCTTCTTCATCCGAGCTCCGATTTACGATCCGTCAGTGGCCACGGGATCATAACGACGAGGCCAAACATCTGAGGTTGGATTTTTTGTATTCCATCCGGCCTTTCCTTCGCACCTTCCACCCGAGGAGCTTTTTAGTGGATTTGACAGAAGCGAGGGACGCCAACGAACATCTTCTAATGTTGATCTGGGGGAGCATTGTGATTAGATCCTGTGGAGGTAGGGATCTTACCTTAGTATCTCTAAATTGTGCATCATGTGGGTGGGTGCCTTTTTGTTTACATGAAACACTTTAGAACCTGTTTAATAATGATAATAAATGGATTAAAGAATGGGAATGGCAAATTTATTATGTTTTTCTTAATTTATCCTATTTCTTTAATTGAATAGGGTTATGCCTATGGAAAATCATGGTCGTTGGGGGCCTTTTCTTGAGAAATTAAATTCTGCCCTATCTTTCTAGACCATTCATGGATGAAAACATTGTGGAATGTGGGAATTGGTTAATCACATAATGTTGACTGATTAAATGAATAACCGAAACCCTTGTGTGATCACCCCGGTTGAAGAAAACTAAAATAATAAACATGTGGGTGCTGGTTAGGATTTATTTATGTGAAGGGGATGTATTGTGGGTTGTTGTGGATCGGGTGTGCAGTGGGTCTGCGGTTGGCTTGGTTGTGGGTTGGTGTGAATGCTATGTTATGTGATGGGCAGCAGGGCTGTGATAAATATTATCAAGGGATGATGATGTACATGCTTTGGTGTGTTTGTTGTTATGGTGGTTGGCAGCGGGGCTGCAGGGATGTGTATAATAAATAAAAGTGGAAGATAAGTGAATGGTGGGGCATGGTAGCAGAACAGGAATAATAATCAATGGGGCTAGTTGGTTAATAAGAAGGGACTTGTTTGTGTTTCGTATGTTTTTCTAACTTGATTTGTGGATTGCAGGGATATGTTTTACGAATTATTGATATGGTTGGTTGTGGATAATTTCCTAGTAGTTAAGGAACTAATAAACTAATTTTGCAGAAACATGAAAACCTAAATGGGGTTTGGGTTGTTTGTTGTATGCATGCTTCGACATAGCAGTGTCGAGGCACGTGCTCAATTTCTTTGTTTAGAAGCCATAGGATGGGCTGTGTGTTTGGTATACATATATATATTTGTATATTTGTGTTTGGCCGCACCTCACCCATGTTGATCACTTAGTTCCGAACACTCCCATTTTATGGGAGAGGGTGTTTTCCCCTTAGTTATTAGCTCCTTCCTGCTCCTTCTTCCATAAGTTGTGATGGCTTGAGGTGACCTTACACCTATGACTCTTCAGGTAGGTTTCGATTGGGGTGGTGTTAGCCCGAGACTCTTTGGGAAAGTTTACTTTTTCCCAAGAATAATTTTGATGAGGTTGAGGTGTGTACGGGAGGGATTTGTGGTTGTGAGACCCAGGTGTGTACGGGTGGGAAGAGTGTGGTATCTTCAGGACGTTCTCAATTTGGAAGAGCAGCTAACTAGTGGGAAAATAGTGTGGGGTACCCAATACTCTTGTTCTTATATACTACTACTTGTTTATTTGGTGAGTGTGGCTGGTGAGGTTGGGTGGATAGAATTCCTTGATAGGTTTTTTTTTCTGTTGTTCCCATGGGACATTAGGATGTCTCCACACTTATGCATGAAGGCTTTATGTTTCCCTACTGAGTATACTTGTATGCTCACCCTACGTTTGCTTTTAGGTTTCCAGGAGGACTACCAGGTCCGTGAGGGGCCCTACTAGTCAGGACAGTTGTATTTGTTGCAGTTAGTTGTACGCTTTTTTCTTTTGGTATTGTACTTTTGATCATTCTTGTACATGTACCTTGTTTCAAAACTATTTAAACATGCATGTGGTATTGGTTTGGGTTTATTTACATGTATTTCCTTTCTTTTCTTTGGGTTTTTAACTCATCCAATTTCCTGATCTTAAATAAATAAAAAGTTTAGTTCCTCCCATATTGTGAAAAACATATACCCTTGGTGTTAGTCGCCACCCCGGGGCCTACTGGAGGTGGGACTCGGGGGGGTCATTATCTGCCTTTCACCATTACCAGCTCAAGAGGGGCATCATTGGTGGGTGGGGGTCGTGACAGAATGGTATCAGAGCGAGGTTGAGAGATAGGATGGAGTCTGTAGTTAGGCATAGATAGGATTGCATGATATGGTAGGGAAACTGTGATGGTTGTTCTTGGTGTGTGACATATGCCAGGGAAGACCGGCTAGGACACGATATTTTAGGGCCTCATGTGATCAGATGCAAGGAATCTGAGCCTACCGAATGACCAAGTGAGACTACATTGATTGCTATTTAGAGACCCTAGGGATGGTACATGCATCAGCATGTTTCATTTTTTACTTGATTTGGGTGTTCTGGGAAGGAAATTGAATAAATTATAAAATGAAACCTTGATAAATTTCCTTACTACACGGGATTAGGCGATATTTGTTTATCGTACAGTTATGGCACCTGGACGTCATCCCCGAGTGGCTCAGACAGCCAAGTCCCAGTAGATTCAGGTAGTTGATCAGTTGAGGATTGGCAGAGAGGAGGAAGATAGCCAGTGGCATAAGACTCTATGTTCTTTCCAGCGACAACCCCTCATGAAGTACGATGGTAGTACATTAGATATGGAGATAGAGGGGTATCATGAAGATCTAGGGATCTCTTTTACATTGATCCGTGCTCCGAGGGAGTACTGGGTTCCCCTATCAGTCAGTCAGCTGAGAGGAGCGGAGCATTAGTAGTGGACGCTCTACCTCGGAGAGATGACAGAAGCAAAGGTTCCATGGGCTGACTTTGAGAAATAATTCTGAGAAAAATTCCTTTCTTCCATGATCAAGGCAGAGAAAAGGCAGAGTTACTATTCCTTTAGTAGGGGAGTATGTCAGTACGAGAGTTGGGGATCAAGTTCAAGGATCTCCTATGCTTTGCTCCAGATCAATTTCTAGATGAGGAGTCTCTGGTGAGATATTTGGAGGAGGCGCTTCTTCCTTCGCTCTAGTATGTTGTCACCCCCTTCATTCTTCTGACGTACATGGCAGTACCGAAGAAGTCATAGGTTGTAGAGAGGATTCACTCGTAGGGAGGTTCACCATGAGAGGGGATCCAGCCGGGTTCATCGATGGGGAAGGCAATCAGTAGCAAGACTCCGGCAACAAGACCTTCCAGATTCAGGCCAGTAGGGAGCAGGACTCAACAGTTTCAGTTCAGATCTTCGGGTCCTGGTCCCTCTTTCAGGAGCTTAGGACCGAAGTGTTTCTCTTGTGGAGATTTCAGGCACATTTAGAGTCAGTGCCCGACCCTGAGCATAGTACGGTGGAGGTGGGTTGGTTCAGTGCCCGCCTCAGTAGCACTAGTTGTCGGTGAGGCCCTTCCAGCAGCAGTAGGATCCTCCTCCTCCGAGGGCAGACTTTGCAGTAGGAGGCCGACCTTAGGGTGGTCCTTAGGGACCTCGACTAGGACATGGTTGGGGAGTTGGTCGACATCAGAGAGGTAGAGGATCTGGGAGTGGATCATTTCACACAGCAGAGTTGACAGGTCTGGTAGGACTCGAGGTGGTGTGAGGTACGATTTCTTTATTCAGCATTCTCATTTCTCCCTTGAACGATTCATGAGCTTTGTACTCCTTTGTTGAACCTGATCTAGCCCACGCTTTGGGCCTAGACGTAGAGAAAATTTCCATACCCCTGGTGCTGAGTAAACCAGTTGGAGGCCAGACCAGCATATCTTGTGCTTTTTAGGGATGTGGGATGACATTGGGACCATATTGATCTAGTGAGCAGCTTCTTTTGTTACAGATGCAGCCATACGATGTCATCCTAGGCATCGACTGGTTGTTTTCTATTAGTGCCATTATCGACTGCATGTAAAGAAGGTACATGTTATCTGACGTGGATGGGAAGCATCTCTCTTTTGTTGGCGAGAGGAGCTATCAGGTGGTAAACTAACATGTGAAGCCTCTCCTTTCCTTGTTAGGTGGGTTATCAGTGGTTTCCAATGATATAGAGATGATGGATGTCCCAGAGGTTTTTGGGGAGTTCCTCAATGTGTTTTCTGAGGAGGGTGTGACTCTACCCCCCCCCCCCCAGACATGACATTGAGTTCAGGATAGGCTTGTAGCCTGGTGCATGTATGATTTCGATGGCCCCTAATCAGATGGCACATTCGCAGTTGCGGGAGTTGTGGATTCATATTGACGATCTGATGGAGAAGGGTTCTGTTCGACGCAGTGTGTCGCCATGGGGTGCTCCATTTTTGTTTTCAAAGAAGGAAGATGTTGGTCTTAGGTTATGCATAGATTACCGAAGGCTGAATCAGGTAACAGGCCAGAACTGTTACCCCCTTCCAAGGATAGATGATCTTTTAGACCAGTTGAGGGGAGCAATTTAGTTATCTAAGATCAACCTATGATATTGATATCATTAGCTGAGGGTAAAGGACAATGATATCATGAAAATGAATTTCAGGTGTAGGTATGGGCACTTAGAGTTTTTAGTGATGCTGTTCGAAGATACAAATGCACTAGCTGTGTTGATGGGACTTACGAACCTTGTCTTCCGAGAGTTTCTGTACCGGTTCGTCATTGTGTTAATTGATGGAATCCTGATCTACTCAAGATCAGAGAAGGAGCACGTTGAGCATCTCAGGGTAGTCTTGGAAGTCCATCGACCCCACCAGGTTTATGGGAAATTGTCGAAGTGTATGTTCTTGACACAAGAAGTACACTTCCTTGGGCACGTAGTGTCTCAGCATGGAGTGTTAGTGGACCCATCGATGGTGGAGGCAGTTTTTTCTTGTGCAGCACCCAAGAGCGTGGAAGAAGTTCGTAGTTTCTTGGGGTTGGCAAGGTATTACGAGAGGTTCTTTTTGGACTTCTCTTGAGTTGCTACTCCATTGAAGTCTTTGACTAGGAAGAACCAGGTCTTCCTATAGAGCGCGATGTTCCATAAAGCTTTCGACTACCTGAGGGAGAATTTGGTCAGTGCTCCAGTACTCAGGTTTTTGGAGGAAGGGTTATTGTATGAGGTGTTTTGTGATGCTTCTGTCCTTGCATTGGGGTGCATACTGATGCAGAAGAAGTGTGTGATCTATTATGGGTTTAGACAGTCGCGCCCTAACGAGCATAACTATGCCAGCCATGACCTAGAGCTTGCAGTAGTAGTGTTTTCACTAAAATTGTGGTGACATTACCTCTTTGGGGAGCGCTTTGTGGTCCAATCAGATCAGAAGAGCTTACGTTACATTTTCTCCCAGCGTGACATGAACGTACGGCAGTGGAGATTGGTCGAGTATCTCCAACACTATGACATCGATATCTCTTACACTGAAGGTAAGGAAACATTGTGGTTGATGCCCGGAGCAGGAAGTCACATAAGAATGTGGTTCGGGAATCTGCTAATACTTGGAGAGAGATGGGAGAGTTGGATACCTTGCACATGGATACAAGGGTAGAGGGTGTTAGAGGTTGTTTGTTTTAGATGATGGTCCAGTCCTCCTTGTTGCAGCAGGTGGAAGAGTCTTAGTGGGGAGACTCCGAGGAAGAAGTAATGCAGGATCGTATCGATTAGGTAAATGCTCAAGAAGGATTGTCGGAGGACAACCGACATTGGATGATTTTTCATGGAAGGATGTTTGTTCCTGAGGCAATGCATGAGGGATTTCTCCATGAGATCCATAGATCAGCCTTGGCAGTATGTCCAGGAGTTTCAAAAATGTACTAAGGCCTGAGAGAATAGTTTTGTTGGTCGGGGGTGAATCAGGAAGTGGCGGAGTTTGTGGCTAAGTGCCTAGCGTGTCATCAAGTAAAGGCTGAACATCGTGTTCCCATTGGTTTTTTGCATCCTTTAGATGTCTCCGAGAAGAAATGGGATGACATCTCAATGGAAATCGTCACAGGACTACCCAGAGCTTAGAGTGGTTATGATGTTATCTGGGATGTGGTGGATCGACTGATGAAATCAGATCACTTCTTAGAAATTAAGGAGTCAGGCTTGGAGAGTACCTTAGCATAGAGGTATATAGATGATGTGTTGTTTTTCATGGAGTTTAGAAGATTGTCATCTCAGATCGGGATATTTGGTTTACCTCACAAGTCTGGAGGGGGTTAAAACATGCTTTTGGTGCCCAGCTACGCCTTAACACTGCTTTCCACCCCCAGACCCATGGGTAGATAGAACGGACTATCCATACGTTGGAGGACAAGCTATGATCATGCATTCTGGATTTCTAAGGATCATGGGTGTGGCACTTGCCTTTAGTAGAGTTTTCCTACAACAACAGCTTCCACTATACTATTGGCATGGCACCGTTTGAGGCTTTTTATGGAAGACCATGTCGTTCAACCATTTGATGGGCAGAGGTTGGTGAGACAGGTGCTCATTTTCTATAGGTAGTACAGAGCACAACAGAGAAAAACTCGATTGTGCATGAGAGGATGAAAGCGGCTTAGGACCGACAGAAGTCTTATGCTAATCGTCAGGGGAGGCCCTTGGAGATCGAGGTGGGAGATCATGTGTTCTTGAAGGTTTCCCTCCGATGGGGGAAATAGAGGTTTGGGAAAGGGAGTAAGCTCTCCCCTATGTTCATTTGACCTTTTAAGGTGCTGAGGCGAGTCAGCAAGGTGGATTATCAGCTAGCCCTTCCACCTCTGTTGGAGAAGGTTCATGACATCTTCCACATCTCCCAGCTTCGTCAGTACTTACAAAACGACTATCACGTTATCGATTGGGGAGAGTTAGATATGGGAGATGACGGTACCTTCGAGAAATGACCAGTCATAATCGAGGATCGTAAAGAAAAGGTTCTCCATGGAGGAATATTTCCCTTGGTTCATGTGTTATGGAGGCATGGTGGCCTCAAGGAGAGAACTTGGGAGTAAGACGATCAGATGCACGCTCAGTACTCGGAGTTGTTTTGGCTTGTGTTTTGGTTTGTTCTTATGAGTATTGTTTTGATGTTATACATTGTATCATTGATATATGTAATGCTGGGCTTGTTGGTTGTGACACTTTTTGTTTCCGTCTTCCCTGGAAGTGTTTAGAATGTCCGGATGTGTGTTGAAGGGGAAGAACCTGATCCTTAATCAAGACACATTAAGGCAGATGCGATTGAACCCATGTGGGAAAATCAGTGCCACCTATAGAGGGTAATATCTCGATATAGGAGATGGAATTTCCCCAAACCATGTGTTCGTGTAGTGTGTTGGTTGTACAGTGTTGGGGGTAGTGCAAGTTAAAAAATTCAAATGTATGGAAGAGGGAATACCCAATTCATAATTGAGACGCATTAATGAGGATGCAACTAAACATGTGCATGTGAGTCAGTGCCGCATAAAGAGAATAATATCTCGACATTGGAGAAGAAATTCCTAACACATATGACTAGGGTTGTTGGATGGGTTCCTGTTATAACGAGATCCCTTAGAGGTATGTTATTGGGTTCCTCTGGGTTGGATTTTGAATTAAAGGGGATGAGAATATTTTAGGAGGTATCTGATGTAATGACCCAGACCTCTCTGTCCCATTCCTTTGTCAAAAAGGAGTTCATGAATTGTTCTGGTGGGTAAAATAGATTTTTCTCACACTTTTCAGAATTTTGAAACTACACGCCAGGTAGTGTGAGTACACACCGTGTACCGCCTCACCGGGTACACCCCATGTTAAAGGACATGTCCTTTACAAGTGAAATAAATGGATACATGCCATGTATCCTATACTACACACCATGTAGTCCCTCCCCGCTTACGTGTTTTCCTCAAACAGTGTGTTGACCTGTCAACGACCGTGTTCCGCGTTGAAGGTCATGTTGGAAGCCGCGTGGTGACCGTGTGAAATGGCCGAGTACACGCCATGTACTAGAAAGTACACGCTGTGTACTTTGGTTTTTCTAGCATATAAAATTAGAGGGCCTCTCATTATTTTCATAACATTCCTCTCTTCCCCATTCCTTCGAGCAGAGCTCTCCCAAGAGACTCCCAGGCTATTTTCTTTCATAACTTTTTCGTCCGTGCTCCGATTTACGATCCGTCAGCGGCCATGGGATTGTAACGATGAGGCGGAACTTCTGAGATTGGATATGTTGTCTTCCCTTCAGCCTTTCCTTCCCATCATCCACTTGAGGAGGTTTTTCTGGAATTTTACAGAAGCAACGTACGCCGACGAACGTCTTCTAAAGTTGATCTGAGGGAGCGTTATTATCAGAACCTGTAGAGGTAGGGATCTTACCTTCATCTCTCTAAATTGTGAATCAGGCGGGGTGGGTTCCCTTTTGTTTACGTGAAACACTTTTGAACCTATTTAATAAAGATAATAACTAGCTTAAAGAACAGGGATGGGGAAGTTATTATGTTTATCTATATTTATCATATTGTTATGTAGTGAATTGAATAGGCTTATGCCTACTAAAAATCATGGTCGTTGGGGGACTTTTCTTGCTGAATTAAATGTTTCCCTATCATTCTAGACTGTTCATAGATGGAAACATTGTGGAATGTGGGAATTGGTTAATGACATAATGTTGGCTAATTAAATGATTAACCGGAACCCTTGTGTGATCACCCTGGTTGAGGAAAACTAGAATAATAAACATGTGGGTGATGGTTAGGGGTTATTTATGTGAAAGGCATGTTTTGTGGGTTGTTGTGGATCGGGTGAGCAGTTGGGCTACAATTGACTTGGTTGTGGGTATGTTTGAATGCTATGTTAGGTGATGGGCAGAAGGGATGCGATAAATGGTGTCAAGGGATGATGATGTATAGGCTTTGGTGTGTTTTTTGTTATGGTGGTTGGAAGAAAGGCTGCAGGGATGGGTTTAAATGTTGAAGTACTATGGGTTGTGTATAATAAATAAAAGTTGAAGAGTATGTGAATGGTGGGGGATGGTAATGTAACGGGAATAATAGTCAATGGGGCTGGTTGGATAATAATAAGGGGCTTGTTTATATTTCTTGTGTTTTCCTAACTTGATTTGCGGATGGCAGGGATAAGTTTTAAGAACGATTGATAGGGTTGGTTGTGGATAATTTCCCAGTAGTTAAGGAACTAATTAACTAATTCTCCTGAAACATGAAAACCTAAATGGGGTTGGGGTTGTTTTTTTATGCACGTTTTGACATAGAAGTGTCGAGGCACGTGCTTAGTTTCTCTGTTTAGAAGCCATAGGATGGGCTGTGTGTTTGGTCTACATATATATATCTGTATCTTTGTTTTTTTTCGCACCTCACCCATGTTGAGCACTTAGTGCCGAACACTCCTATTTTATGGGAGAGACTGTTTTCCCATTAGTTACTTACTCCTTCTTGCTCCTTCTTCCATTAGCTGTGATGTCTTGATGTGACCTTACACCTAAAACTCTTTAGGTAGGTTTCCATTGGGGTGGTGTTAGCCCAAGACTCTTCGGGAATGTTTACTTTTTCCAAAGAATGTTCGGGATGAGGCCCAGGTGTGTGCGGGGTTGATATGAGGTTTTGAGGCCCCAGTGTGTGGGGGTGAGATATGTGGTTGTGAGGCCCAGGTGTGGGCAGGCGGGATATGTGGTTGTGAGGCCCAGGTGTGTGCGGGTGGGATATGTCGTTGTGAGGCACAGGTGTGTACGGGCGGGAAGAGTGTGGTAGCGTCAGGATGTTCGCCGTTAGGAAGAGCAGCTAACTAGTGGGAAACTGGTGCGGGGTACCCAATACTCTTGTTATTATATACTACTACCTGTTGTTTTGGTGAGCGTGGCTGGTGAGGTTGGGTGGAGAGAATTACATGATAGGTTTTGGTTTCTTCGGTTGTTCTCATGGGACATTAGGATGTCTCCCCACTTGTGCACGAGATCTTTAGGTTTCCCTACTATGTATAATTGTATTCTCACCCTATGTTTGCTTTATGGTTTCTTGGAGGACTACCAGGGCCGTGCAGGTCCCTACAAGTCAGAATGGTTAGATGTTTTTGCAGTTTTGTGTACTCTTGTTTCTGTTGGTATTGTACTTTTGTGCTTTCTTGTACTTGTACCTTGTTTCAGAACTATTTAAACATGCATGTGGGATTGGTTTGGGTTTATTTACTTGTCTTTGATTCCTTTTCTTTTAGTTTTTGACTCATCCTATTTCCCAATATTAAATAAATATAAAGGGTAATGCCTCCCATATTGTAAAAAACTCATACCCTTGGTGCTAGTCGCCACTTCGGGGCCTATTGGAGGCGGGACTCGGGTGTCATTATCTCTGTTTTGCCATTGCCAGCTCGGGAGGGGAATCTTTGGTGGGAGGGGGATGTGATAGATAAATTCTATTATAAATATTAATTAGAAAAATAAAACCATTTTCTACATAATGGTATTATATTTATTATTTTTATACATAAAATAATTTTATTTATTTATGACACAATGGTTTTGCAGTAATTACCTAATTAATGAAATATTAAAATAATTGATATTATAAATATCAAAAAAATGTAATTTGAGACTTCATATGAAATACACTAATTTTCAAGGTTAATATGAAATATTTTGATTGGTTATATAAATTCTGTTCGAAGTAATAATGCTATTACGAAATTATCAAAAACAAAATACCCAATAGTGTCAAAATTGACATAAAAGTGTTTTTAAAATAAATATTATATTATTAATTGATATTCTATTCCAAAAAATCTACGGTTCAGCAAAAGGACATTAATAATGATTTTTTTATCATCAATGGACCACTTTGGGGTCGCTTGGAGGTATATAGTATGTTTATTAACTATATAATATAAAAATACAAAGACAGATGGTAAATCTCAAACTATTTAACTAAGAGTTAAATATAAATGATAAGGTTAATATAGTGACCCAAACCTATCTAAAATCTATTAGTTGAAAGGATTTCGACCCATCCCCTCCTTAACATTTAAATAATCCACTTTGGAGCCACTAGAAAAATAATATGAATTTATTATAAAATAATATTTCTAGCTTTTCCACAGGAGCCCCTCACCCCTCTTATAAATGGGTACTCACCCATATCTCTAATTTACACCTTCAAAGCCGTCTGGATGGGCCATACCCTGCCCAAATATTCTCTCTCTTTCCCTCGCTTCATCCTAGACTCTTTAATTTGATCATAAATCCAACATAAGGAGCCCTTTTGAACAAATCAAAAGGAAGAACCTGAAGAAGTGGTAATGTTTCCACCACCCTCTTTCAAGTTCCTTTCTTATTCAACATCTTATTTATTTTTTATTTCCATTATAAAATAATAACTCCAATATATTTTATATACTGTGATGTTATTATAAATATGGTACAACCATATTCAGTATTTTATCCATCCTTTGAAGGACATGTCACCATACGTGCGTACGTACGGCCTACGGTCTCCACGTCGTGGTGTAATTGTTAATCAATACATTTTTTTGATGGGTATAATGATGATTTGTAATTCATGGAAATAATAAGTATAACATGATAATTATTTTGTATATATGATATACCATCCAAATATTTATGATTTTAATATCAAAAGAATGATATTATCGCTTGTGCGTGCGTACGGCCTACCGTCTCCACGAACGCGATGAGATTCATTCCTCATTGTATCCATACATGTCTAATTTGAATTTTATGATTAACAATAATGTTTAAGGACTATAGATCATTCTGTATATGAATAAGATACAGCCTATCCATAACAAACATGACTTATGTAACAAAAAATAAAAAAAATGAGTAAGGTAACACCCGAAACGACAATAATACTAAGATATTATTAACAAATCAATGTTAAAAGATCATATATGATATTATATTATTTTATATGAATCTTGTATAATTCAATAACAATTATTTCACCATTATACATGAGGTTAAACTTCCCTCAACCAAGGAAAAAGTACAAAGTATGGGGTATTTTATCTCACTTTTAATTCCGTGAGATTTCCATTGTTAGCAACTTATTTATTGAATGTGGTGTGTGTACTTCCCATGTTTGTATTAATTTTGTAATATATATTAATTAAATGATATTTACAACATAATTTTATGATCCTTCATTCATGGGTGTATGTTTCGTATGTTACCAAATCGATAAGGGAATATTAAATTTCTATTTCCGCTTATTCGGATTTACACATAATTCAATGATTATTTTACTTCAAGATTATGTGTGGAATCACTATTAATTTTCATATGTCATAATTTTCCCTCCCCATTCGGTGGATATACTTTTGATACACCTAATCAATCCATTGATTAATTCTCAAGTCATTGATATGAACTTGATAAGATTAATTTTAACTCAATCTCTATTTATTGAGTTAAACATCCAATTCATTGGTGTTGTTTTTACAAGAATATGTGTTAATGTCCTCTGATTGATTTAAAATGAATATCTAATAATATTGAGTGTATTTATATTTTTTGCACATAATTATGTCATTGGTTTAACGTTAACCCAGGGATACGGTCTTTATATTCAATTTGCATTCCCTTGAGACTTATTTGTTGTTATACACCAAATCACTTTTATATGGTGTATATAATGTACTTTGACATAGTATATCATGAATCCCATTATTCTCATGATATTAAAAAGTTCTGATTACTTCAATTATTTGTATTCAAGAGTCTCTCTTTTTGTTAGGAACTCCAACAATATATCCTTTTTAAAATTTTTAATGATTTATTATTCTAAACCATTCTCATTAAGGTCCATGTTTTTGAAATGGTTGTAATGATTTATTTATATGGACATTAATGTTTTAAAATTCAAAATAATTTTCAAATTTTCAATTTTTTATTGGACACTTTGATTCAAAAATTTATTTTAAATGGATTCTTGAAAAATAGTGATACTTTTAAATGTTTTAGAGAAAAAGGGTTATATTTCTCTCAAATAGTTTTGATGATTACATTCATCTGTGTCAAATATCCTTCATTATTCTCAATTGAGGTTAATCTATTACAATAAAATTTTCTGTATTGTATTGAATGAGTTATGTTTGATTGTGGATGTGCTATATTAATACAATTTAGGGTTTCTGGGTAATGTATTGACATTTTGTATGCTACTATTAATATGAATGTTTATGTTTTGTTTCAACATTTCATATGAGAAATGAATTGCACTTAGTAAGTGATGGGTGGAGCCTGCTATAGCTCTTTGATGCATCAGTAGGTCTCATTAGACAAACAAATGTCTTGGAATAAGGACTTTACCTAATATTATTTGTAGTCTTGGCACGAGGCCTTGACTATGTGTTTATGATGTCTCGAATTATGAATTCCATCATTATGAAAGTGGTTATTGATATTTCATGTGGTTATTAGACTAGTAGAATAACCATGTGAAAATGTAAATGGAATTATTTCATTTTATCATTGCCATATTATTCTGAACTTCAAGTTTAAAAGGTTAAGGTATTAGTTATACATTACCTTAAATGTTTATGATTATTTATGAATGTTTCTGTTATATTTTTATCCTTTCTGAGCATCTGATCTCACCCATATCAATGTTTTATTTTGCCTAGGATTTGAAGAAGTAATTTATGAATGACCTACAGGAATAGTATCTGGGGATATGAAGACAAGATGTAGTTGTTTTTTTACCCTATGATGTAATGTAATACTTACAAATATATCTACTGTTCCCAATACAACTAAACTAATTGGTCTTTCCATACTTGATATTTTATGATAATTCCAATGTTATGTATTAATGCACTGACTATAGGTAATTAGGGTCTGGGCGTTACATGAGAAGTTTCATCAGATTGTGAAAAACATCATTATATGCACATTTTGGAACATTGATGCTATTTGAATACAGAATAGTGTGTTTTTTGTCAAAGTTTCATCATCATATATAGGTTAATAGATTTAGAAAATAGCATGAACCATGATTCTATAAAATGGATATTACATCTTTGTATATGAATATATATAACCTTACAAAAACACATTGCTGGTTACTATAATATTTGAGTTCCATTAGAAATATAGAACACATTCTTCAAAATTAGAGAAAAATAATCAAAATATCCCATAAAGGTATTCTGATTTATTACTCCAACAAAAATACATTTTTTAAAACAATAGTAATTGAAACAAGAAAATGTGTTAGCTCAGATTTGTAGTACAAATAAACATGAAATATATATATGTATAGTGGCATGAAAACATATTCACAACATTTAAATATTATAACTTTCATATCAAATATCATATACCCTAGTAATGACACAAATATTGGCATATCATATGACATGGGAAATTAAGATAACATGATACATGATAGTATAATTATGTAATATTACATGGAAATTTTGGAATAAACATAAGATAAGAATATATATTTATAATGGTACATATCAAGGTATTTATATTATGATAGAAATGGATTAATCACCCAAGTACCTACGTTGGGATTGACACAAACTCTCTTGTATATCCTTATTTTGGGTTTTGGATAACCTCTTGAGTACCCTCTTGTTGGATTCTTAGGTTTACCTCCCATGTACACTTTAATTACAGGCTTATGACGACCCCTCATGTATGCTTTTGTTGAGGGCTTAGAAAGACTTTTTTTGTACACTCTGGTTGTATCCTTTAGATGAAGTATATTTCAATATTCTTTTGCGTAAAGTGTTTATCATTAGTTAATGCATTTGAAGGATTAATAGGTCTCATAAGTCACTTAATGGAATCTATATATATGTGTCTTGTAGTAACATGAATTGATCATCAAAACAAAACCCATGTTATTAATTTAGTTTCACAAACACATCATCATTTCCTAACTCACAGAAATGTAATTGGTTTCATATATATTTATATATTATAAAAATAAAACAATAAGAGAAATAATAAGAATTATTCCATAGGGTCATATCATTGGAAATGCATTTGTAACATCATATAATGAGAGCATAGAATAAAATTTATTTTTCAAGTATTACATAAAATAATGCATGTAGAAAATCGTGTTTCCTTTAAGAAATCATTTTTTAAAGAGATGCCAATTTTAATGGAAAAAATTTATTTGAGGATATAAATATAATACTATAATGAAATTATAATGGAATTAATTCTTCATGTCCATGGAGAAATCCATTCATTATGTATATGTTTAAAAATTCATTTCATACATTTTCCATAATACTCACAATGTAACCTATTTAGGAAATGAAAAAGAAGATTCATTTTAAACCATTTATTAAAAATTAAAACATGGATTAAAATAACATGAAGTATTTATAAGATGATATTAAACACTATTTGAAATAATTTTACAAAACAAGTATGCGGATGATATGTATTTCATAATGAATATTTAAAATGAAATATTACTGAATGTAGATGAGATGTTGAAATAAAACAATAAAAATTTATAATCACTAGAATCATATGACATAATAATCGAATGAACATATATGTATATAAAAACTATATAATCATCATAATATTTGTCATGAATGACATTAATGGTCAGTACATACAACAAGTAGATGAAATAATTTGTTCGTAAGGCATGTGTCCCAAAAAAAATAACTTGAGACAAACATATTATACATTATGTTTTGATTTTTTTATATGTTAAAAAATCATGGATAATAAATATGATTATATTATAATTTAAACCACAGATAAATATTATAATATATTTTTCTACATATGTTTTTCATATGACATTATATAATTTTCTTATTAACACTTCTATGGTAAACTTATGTTCTTGGTAATACATGCTTTTTTACATTCATGATTGGCCTTATTATCATTGTTACTATTACATAGATCCTGATATCAACATCACTAGAATGATAACAATGGTATAAATATTGAATTTATATTCATTATATTTACATTAATGATGTTTTCTAAAATTTAGAGATTAAAAATAAAATGCACTGTTTATGGAGACTGTATGACGTACATACCATGGAACACAGTTTTAAATTTATTTTTCAGATTAATTGAATGAAAAATATATGACATATTATAATTAAATAATTATTTTTATTTTATATATATCTTGTATATTCATAAAATTAATCATTATTACACCTATATAAAATATAGATGAAAAACATATCACATTGTATCATGGAGTTGGTAAGCCATATGTATAGACAAGCGACATTATCATTACCCAAATGATTAGGAGGTAAAAACATAGATATGACATTATAATTACATGAGTATAATAATTTCACAAATATAATATTTAAAAAATAAATGTATTTTAATTCCCCGTTATAAAATTTGGTGAGGGAAAATGAACTGTATCCCTACGTGGAGATGGTAAGACATATGTACGGACTAGTTATACATTAACATCTTGTTCGATGGGAAGGAGGATGTATAATTGTGTATCAATGTACATATAAAAATTCAGAATATAAATAATTATGATGTTACTATTTTATAATATATATCAAAAATTTAGTAGAGTTATAAAATAGTAGAAAATAAGAGTGATCGGTTATTGCAATTACCACTTATTCAAAACATATCCTTTAGATACCATGTAAATGACTCTATAGATAGTCTTTTGGGAATATCAAAACATATCGAATGAGTGGATGGAAGTGGAGAAGAGAATTTTTGAAATGTATGTCGATATATAGGTATTAATATAGAAAATAGATTGAAGGGATGGTGTGTGATTTTATATTGACGGTGATGGGTTATTTTCAAATTCTATAATGATTATAATGTAATAAATAAAATTTCTATAAAAACCCATTAAAATTGAAATTTATTCAAATATAATGTTGTATAGGGTGGTAATCGCATAACAAAATTGATTTTTTGGGATCTTTTTTTCTTTAATTTCAATCCTTATCATTTTTAATTGTGTTTATTTAAGATATGTTTTTTATCTATAGTATAAAAAAAATTAATATTTAAAGGTGTGTATTTATTATAATATTGTGTGAATTGAATAATTAATACATGATTTATGATATATTTTTACCATAATGTATCACCATTATGCATAGTTATTTTTTTATGGTTATTAACAAATTTAAAAAATCTCCATAAAATAAAATTTGTGTAAATTTTGACAATATTTATAACATTAACATTAAAAAAATCATTAATTCAAGATAAATTGTAATTTATTTATTTAAAAAACCACTAATATTTCATATTAACTAATATAATTAATGGATTACATGATTTAATTCATATTAAATTAATATTTAATATTTATAATACCACTTAATTGGGATTCTATTTAATTGAACAATTACTACAAAATGATTGTACCATTATTTATGATAATTATTTATTATATAAAAATTTAAAAAAAATACATGGTGTAGATAATATATTTATATTTTAGAAGAATATATATAATATAACATATCTTATATATAACCACAACTTTTATATTATTATATTCATTAAATCTAATATTGTGACACGTCGTCACTCTATTTGATTTTAATAATAGCATACCCAAGTTCATGGAAATGTGTCTATAAAATTATTCTATATAGATACTTAATTTTTTAGGTAATAATTATGTAAATAAAATAAAATTTGGGTTTGTGTTAAGTAATACTTCTAATACATTTAATACCATTTTTATCTTCAATTACATGATTTAATGATAAGTGTTTTAATAAAAATTATTAAAGTTACTATACATTTTTTCTATAAATAAAAGAGAAATATTTAATAAAATTATTCCTTGTTATTATAAATATTTTTCATTTTCCCAAATTAAACTCAGTTAATATCTATAAATTAATTAAAAATTAATCCCATAGATAAGACAAAACTAATGGTTTTTAATGTTAAAACGTTCAAATGTTTGGAATGTTTTTATATCGAATTTCAATTTGAAAATGTTTCCAATGAACAAAATTATATTATATTATTAATTTTTTTACATAGTTATTAATTAAAATCAATAAAAAATTTATTTTTATGCTATTAATTATATAGAAAAAAATTAATTTTCAATTAAAATACAATATTTTTTACTATTCATAAAATCATAAAATATAATAGAAAAATAAAAAACATTAAAAAACAAAATTAAGATATTTTTATTAAAAATTATATTTTTATTTGGTAAGCTATAATTTATAACAAAATAAAAAATGATATTTCTGACATGATCAATGTAAAAAGCATAATAACAGACTATTTTAGAAAAATACATTTTTATGTGCCAAATTGGATTTGTTCAAATATCAGGACTACAAGTGAAAAAAATGAATTTTAAAAAATTTATTTATGATATATATATATATATATATTTCCTTAATATATTCTTATAATATTTTTTTGATTTGTTATTGTTATAGTTCACACTTATACGAATTTAATTATTTTTTTAAGAAAATCATTTTATTTTTAAAAATATTTTACATTTATGTATAATTAATTTGATGAAGAATTACATACACATGTGAAAAACATAAGTTCATAATATATTAAATCCTAATCATACCCTCCATTTTAATGGCAATGTTATAATAGTAAGGTTATGATTATTTCTATAATTAAAATATGATTCATAAAAACATAGTGTTGCATGTAATGAAAGAAAAGATTGTGTTTCATTTAATATATGCATAATAAGGTATAGTGTATTATGAAACATATTAAAAAATTTATCTTATTTGAAAATAAATTTCATAAATCTCTAAAAATTTTACATTCTATAGCCCATCAAATTAATTTTTCCATCTAAATTCGAGGAAGTTATGAATGGTTTAATAGTTGAATTTTACATTCATAAAAACCGACATCATAAAAAAGAAAAATAAATATTCAATCTAAAAAATGAATTAATGAAAATATTTGTTAAAAAATTAATCAATATATCAGTTTCTATATAAGTTAACATGTCTGGAATATGTAAAAATTTATATAACAGGGAAATCTAACTATCATGTTCTAATTCAGAGTGATAGTGAACATGGTTAGGATAATATTAATGATCTAAAATCAATAATAGAAAAATTCATGAAAAGGTTCATTAATATCATAAGAAATGTTGATAATGGAATAAAATTTCATAATAAGACATTTTTTAAATGCGGTTAGAATATAATCTTACTTGATTTCAGTACAATATCACCATTTTTTATGCCTCAATTAATTTGAACTTCATCTCTTATTCCATGAAATAAAGGGGAATTTTTTATTCATGATGTATTATAAGATCATGAGATCCATAAATAGAATGAAATTTCATTCCATATATCATTTTCATAAGAAAATGATTTTTACGTGTTTTTGAATATTCACAATTCCTTATATGGAAAGATAATATGTTAATCCCTAAAACCTCATTAAATGTTTAACATAAAACATTTCATAACTTTTTAACCATATAAACCCTTACAAAGATGATTGTAAAAAATATTATAAATAATATTACCTAATTTTTCAAAATCATCATACCATTGATCCACCGCATATCATAATGTATCTCATTTTTTCACATACAAAACTTGTGAATAACCTTATCATGTACTCTCTAGAATGTTTATTATAACCTGAATTTCATAAATCCTTATTGAAAACATGAATGCATATTTCTTCTTATGATTATATGATATATTCCAATTTCCAAAAAATATGTAAATAAAATCAATTATATCAGAATTCTATTTTTCAAAAAAAAAATCCATCCCAATGTAAACTATATCATTTAATTAAATCAATCAAAACATCATTATCTTAATATCAAGGAAAATATTAATGGCTACCATTCCATTATTCATGTGTTTCCTATGAATGTCACAATTATATTAAATTACCTTTCAAGTCCATCAGAATCATTCAATAAACTTGTATAAATCCTCAGCGAAGAAATATAAATTGAATAGTGATCATATATTACACATAATTTATTAATCCAAATACATAAAAACATTGATTAATTCACATAATCTTTAATCATTCAACAAGGATACCTCATTATGTTACTTAATACCTCCATCCTTTCATATTTCACATATTTTCTCATCATTACTATAAATATAACCATTAAATGTACCACCTTGATTATTTTCTTTCGGAGATTTCGACATGGGACATTGATCTTCATAATTCAAATTATTTTCACATTTATAGAAATAATCAGTTTATAATATATATAGAAGTATAATATCCACATTCATTATGTTAATTTTTTATTTTATTTTCACTTTTTATTTACTTTCATTGTTTCATACTTTTTGATAGTAAATAAATGATATATTTTATATAAAACATCCATGTAGGGGTTGTTTCCAAATGCTTGTAATAAAGGAAACAAAATCTTCTTTCATTCATGGTATCCATTCTAATAGTATTCATTATACTCTTTCATTCTATAGATGGGTTATTTTAATAGTTGGTTATGTTGTATGTTATTAAAAATTTTGTACAAACATCGGTAAGGCATGATCACAATGTCATTTACTCTAGTTTTATTTAAAATCAAATAATTCTGAATGATTAATGAAATAGTTAAAAAACATTAATGTTTATAATCTATAAAATAATATGTTCCTTGAAATAATGAAAATTATATATATATTGGAAAATACTATAATATTATTAATATTTTTCATAAAATTCATTCGTGGTCACTATATACAACACAATAATAAATTATTAGTTTATAAGGCTTCTATCCAACAAAAATAAAAGTGAAACAAAATTCCCTTACCATAAGTCTTGGCATCCTTTGTATACATTCATAACCCAAGTATAATAAATATAATTATATTGTAAATCTTAAAAATGACCATATTAATATATATAATACCATATATTATTTAGTTGTGAAATTATATTACACGCATTTTAACAATTCAATGTTAATGTTATGTTTTGGATAATAAACATTTATTTCCATTCATTTTTTGAGTTTTTATTCTTGGTGCTCTTACATAGACCTTCATTACAACATCTATAAAATGAAAAATAAGTTAAAAATATAATATACATATCCATTATATAAATATATTCATTATTATTCATATATATAGAGATATAAAATAAAATAAACCATTTTTGAGACGGCAAGATATACATACCCAAGAACATTGTATTTATTTTCTTATCATATTAAATTAAAGGGATATGTATATAATATATTATCATTAATGAATATTTTTATGTTATATATGTAACATATATTTATAATATTAATCCTTATTAACACCCTTGTTAAATATATATGAAATCAAATCACACCACATCGTAGGGATATTAATCCATACATACGCATGAACAACATTATCATTTAAAGAAATAGTAGTTGTCAATATGGAATATATGAGGTTATCATTTTATAGGTTTAATAATGTCATAAATATTATCTATTAATATTAAAATCATAATAATTACCACTCATAAAATATGGTGATGGAAAAATCAATTGTATCGTTATGTGTAGATGGTAAGCTGCACATATGCACAAGCAACAAACATACATCTTCTATGATGGGAAAGTGGATTTACAATGGTGTTCTGATATTGATAATTAAATTTCATCATATTTAATATAATTATTGTATTTTATTTTTAATATCACATATATTAATATGATAATTTAATTATTAGAAATATGGAGTGATCATTTAGTGCAATTACCCCTTGTTTAGAACAAATCATTTAGATCATTATTAAAAAAATATTGTTTTTGACCATAGGGAGAAAAATATTCCCTAGAATTTGTATATGTAAGTTTGTAATATAATTTTCTATAAGAGAGTAAATGTTTGAGGCTCTAAATGGGGAAATTATATAAGGGAGGTGGTGTCCTTTTATAATGAAGGTGACAAGAACATTTGGAATTTCTCAAAATATTAAATTATAATATATTAAATCTAAATACAAACAACAAAAATGAAATTTTTTCAAAATATTATGTGGTATAGTGTGTTAATACCATCAAAAAATATATTCTAGATTTTTTTTTGTTTTAAGTAATAGATTTTTATTTAACACGTAGTTACCATATTTTAATTTTAACAATTGTAACATTATTTCTAACATTATAGGAATGATATGTTTACATATATAGTGTTAATTTAACTATAAATGGTAAATAAATGATATTTTGAACCATTATTTATCCCTTTATTCATTATTTATATTTTTTTCAAAAAATTTAAATAAATAATTTTTTTTTTAAAAAACCTATTACTATCAATTTTGACACTATTTATTACATTAACATTAATAAAATCTATTTATCATGATAAATATGAAACTATTAAAATAATATACCTATAATATGTCATATTCACTTATTAAATATGTTAAAATATTTATTTTAATCATATCATATTTATTTTAATATTTTTCATTACCACATATTTGTGTTTTTCATTAATTGAATAATTACAATAAAATCATTATGTAATTATTTATGATATATTTTTCACTAAAATTTAAAAATAAAATTTCAATCATATAGATAAATATATTATATTTTATATGAATATATAATCATTTATATGTTCTATTTATCAAAATATTAAAAATATTTTACTAATTTAAGTAAGAGTGTCACATTTTTTAACTCTATTTGATTATAATAATATGGATGTATTTTTCATGAAAAATGAACACTCAATTAATCAATACACATACATATTTTTTATGAGAATCATTAAATTCTTCTAATAATATTTGGTAAATTGTGAATGTAGTTTCCTATTATTTATAATATTAATATTACAGTAAATTACTCGACATAACCATAATAATTGTAATAACAAAATAATAATTTAACTACTTATATTTAAAAAAATTAGAGAAAATTTTTATAAATTTATACCTGATGTTTCCAAATATTTAATTAATTTTTTAAATTTATACTTATTGAATTTTTAGAAATTAATTAAAAATTTACCCCATGAATGGGATGAAACAACATGTTTTAATGTAACAAATGCTCCAAAATATATAATGCTTTTGAATCCAATTTTCATGTGTCACGACCCATCCCCCGGGGGCCCTTTCCTTGACTACCCCATTTTCTCCTTCCATAGGCCAGAGGCTAGAGACTAGCACAAAAGCGTGAATCCCTAAAACGGGGAAGGCATTAACATTAAAAACTGAAATCACACATGACATAGTACGGTTTGGAAGTAAACACTTAGTAAAGTTGTATACAGAAGAAGTGCTGGAATGTTAAAATGGGCAAGAATTACATGCCCAATAGGAAAGTACATGTACAATTGAAAAGCATGTTCAACTGAAGAAAAGTAAAGCAGCTATTGGGTCATCCTCCAGGGTTCCTACCAAAAGGGTAGGTACAGATGGCCTCCACAACACTCTATGTCCATCAGTCTGCTCCGTGTACTAACTAATCGTAAGGTCCTCCTCCAGGTACTGTCCAGTCCTGCTACTCTGGTCCTCAGTTAGCGCTGTCTTTCGTCTACAACCAACACAATGAGGTGCGAGCATAGCTCGTGCAGGTGAGTGTATAATGATACGTAGTAGGGACCCAAGGACTCTCAAAGTCTCACAAATCCAACAAGGATAAATCAAAAAGTATTAAATCAATAGATAACATCCCTTTGGTATATGCACATACATATACCTAAGTTACCACGTAATATATCTCAATCATAATAAAAACACAAATTTATTGACTCAGCTCATACTAAGATTTTATACTATGAGTACTATCAAGTACAATTCCATGTCACACTGTCAGAACCTTGACTGATGGAGTAATCCTCCTCTATCATGTATGGTGGGCCTACAACATCACATAGAGGCACTTCCCACAATCATTGGACTACTGAGGTACTCCTCCTATCGAGTATCGTGGGTTTTTCGTGCCACACAAAGGCACTCCCCTCTATGGGTCTACTGTGTCACATAAAGGCACCCCCCCCCCTCGTAGCTTGTCGAGGTACTCCACGTGTCGAGTTCCATGGGTATGCCATTCTCACACAGAGTAGCTCCCCAAGGTGGGCCTATGGCGACACCAAGGTGCTCCCCACTGGGCTAGTCGAATCACTCTTATTTGAATCGGCCTGCAGTCATCTTGTCTCAAACAGCTACTAGGTCTCCACCCTATACATGCTCATCTCTAGGAGGATATGCTCTAGGAACTACAGGTCAATACTCCAATGGTCACAAAGTGCCATGTAGAAGTATCTCAAAAGTCTGCCTCGTCATAGAGGTCTAAACACAACTGATGACGTGTCAATCAGACGCCCGGGCTATGAGTTATTCGCTTTTTAGTCTCAGTGGCACAGTTGGATTCATGTACAAACCAACCTAATCGTACCTCAACATTACCTTGAACTCTAATGGGGAATATTAAAGGCACTATCATGCTTAAAGATTACTAGTGTCGTTGACGGTTCGTCAAACTGATGTCTGGTCCCCAAGATATGGCCAAAGGATGTAAACGGTCAGTAATGGGCCTAGGCCCGATCCAACCTGGTCAAAATGAATCGACCCAACCCAGACTTGGCTGACCCGGTCATACCCGTTGGTTCTGACCCGACCTGTTGGGTGGTTCACCCCGATAGGTTAGGCCTGGTCCGCATGGCCTGGCCCAGTGGACTGCGGGGGCGGTTCACCCCGGAGGTCGCCGCATAGGCAGCTCATCCCAAAATACGGGGTCGGCGCTGAGAGGGGCGTGGTGCGGTAGCTCGACTTGGGAGATTGTCAAGGCACCGACAGGGCACTAGGATTCTGTGTGGGGTGCGGGTAGGCTAGGAGGGGCATGGGTCAGGCCGAAAGGTCACCGATTAGGGCACGGGTAGGCGTCACGGGCGGGAGGTAGGCCGGAAGGGCACCGGGCAGGCTTGCTGAGCACCGAGAGGGGTGCGGGCAGGCCGACGGGGCGCCGGGCAGTATTCGGGTAGGCCGCAGGCATGTGGGCCAGCATCTGGAGGTGGGCGGGTAGGCCGATTCATCGTGTCTTGGGCCGGCGCAGGCCGGCAGTGTTCGAACGAGAACACCGTTGTGCCGTGGGGGCGATTAGGTTCATGAAGGCCGCGAGATGCATGAACTTTGTCTTCGGTGCCTTTTTCGCCTTATTGCTGCTTCGTCGCAATGATATTAGAAACATCACAAAGAGATTGGCGGAGGGATTCAGGCCATGTTCGTTTGGACCGCACCCTCAGCGTTTAGGGACGATAACAATTGGTTCAACAATGTGTAAGAATTTTGTCCAACAATAGTTTACAATACATTGCATCGATATCTTTTAAACAAAGATGAGAAAAAGGAATGGAAATATACTCAATGTAAACCCCCAACCATTGATTTGTTGTTCTTCATTCTTTGATGGAGTCATGAAAGGTACGCGAACATGTCTATTGTTCGTCGCATCCTTTGCATGTTTCTAATCCGGAGCTGCATCGGCTCGTCGAAGACGCTCCACGTTGGTTGGTTTCTGGTAACAAATTCGAAGAATGATCATCACTGGCATTCATCATTCTTCGTTCTTCATTGGGATAATTATAATCCTCCGAAGCTATCCTCTCAATACACCCAAGGATTCCACTATAATGAACAATGCCCACTAAAATAATAGTTCAATAATTTGAAGTGTTGGCACAAATTTCAAAAATAATGAAATAAATCAAATACCCCCACCTAATTAATTCAAGAGGTTGTCACATTTAATTAAAAGTGTTCGCTCCATAATTAAAGAGGTGGATTTGTCACATTTAATTAGGGGAGTTTATTGCATCGTTATGTTGGGGGCGGTCAAAGAGTTTCTCCACATTTAATGGGGAGTTTAGGAAATCAAGCGCCTCTCCCTCATTGTTGAGGTAGAGTTGAGAGGTTTTCCTCCCCTTTCATTAATAGGGGGTTTAAGCCCCGTGTGGTCCCCACCACATTAATCCTCTCATGGGAGGTTGAGTTCGGGTGGGCACCCCCACCATAACCTCTCAAGAGAGGTTAAGGGGGCGGTGGCCCTACCTCCAACCTCCATTAGGAGGTTTTAACCTCCACACACCAAAAGGTGGATCAAATAAAATAAAGTGTTTCACACTTTATTTAAGTATATTTTTTTATGTAAAGCAAAAAACTACCTTTTATTATCGACCAACTGTCGTCGAGGTGAAAGTCATCTTAAATTAATATCGGCGATGTGAGTTCAATGGTACCCTCAGATTTCAATCCCGAGCACCGGTTCAAATGTCATAAAAACCCATCCCTACGTTTACTGAACGTACCCGAACAAAACATCTGAAATTGATCCGAGGCACACCGGTCCTTAGAATCATGTTCTGTAAATTTTCGTGGATTCTTAAAAATCTCGTGTATTTTAGGAAAAAAATTTCAATTAATTTCTAGGTTTTTAAATTCTCCCCACCTCATGGATTTATGACCATGTAAGATAAAACTAGAACTATGGGAATAAATAGTGGTACTGAGAATGAATTTGAACCTCCTGCTCTTATATGCTCTCATGGAGGTTCTCGTGCTGCCAATGAACGTGCACCATAGGTATCAACCATCCACGTAGGACCCACTCTTGTAGATCCTCAATCTGCACTGGAACCTCCATAAAAGTTTCCCCATCATCGACGTCCAGCTCTCCATGGTCGATGATGTGAGAAGGGTCGTGCACGTATCTCCTCAGCTAGGATACGTGGAAGATGTCGTGCACCTCGTGCAACTGAGGTTGTAGAGCCAAGTTGTATTACTCCTTGAAAAATCTAATAAGGACCAGTAAAGGGACAATTAATCTTGAAGATAACTTGATGCCTCAGCCATATATTCGTAGACCTCATCGAGGTGAGGCCCGTAGAATGACTCAGTCGCCGTCATCAAACTCCCGAGGTCTCATTCTCTTGTCGGCATGGGTCTTCTGCATGCTTTGTGTAGTCTTCATCCACTCTTGGATGATCTGCACCTTCTCAATAGTATCTCGAACCATCTCTTGTCTCACTAGTGCTGACTCCTCTAGGTCTGTCTAGCACAGTGGCGATCTGCAAGGTCAACCATACAAGGCCTCAAAAGGTGTCATCTCAATGGTGGAGTGATAGTTGTTGTTGTAGGAGAACTCCTCTAATGGTAATTGATCCTCCCAGTTGCGACTAAATTCATGAAAATAATCACATAACATGTCCTCGAGGGTCTGAATGGTCCACTCAATCTGACCATCTGTATGAGTATGGAAGGTTGTTATTAAGTGAAGCTATATCCCAAAATCCTCCTGAAACCCATTACATAGAGGGGAAGTAAATTGTTTGTCACGATCAAAGAAAATCATCACAAGTATACCTTGTAAACGCACAATCTCATACACATAGAGGAATCCTAAGATCTCTACTGTCCCATGCTCTCTGATCGGTAAGAAGTGGAATGACTTGGTGGGTCATTCAACGTTCACCCAAATCGAGTTGTGACCCCTAGATGTACATGGATGACCCGTTACGAATTCTCTGGATATCCCATCCAACATCCACTCTGGGACCTCAAAAGGATGGACTAATCTTGCTGGTACCTAGTGCTCCACCTTCACTTGCTGATATTTGGGGCATCGAGGGAGAAACTCTTCTACCTTTTTCTATATTCCTGGACATCATTGCTAACATCGATTTTACTGGTACATTATTTCCACACCTGGATGCACCGTTAGAGGCGATGTGTGGAACTCCCTCAACACTTCCTCCTGAAGTGCCACTGGTACCAAGGTACATCCTCTAAATAGGATGACGTGCCCCCCACCTTCAGAAAATCCATCAGGTGCCTGCCCTGTGGATATATAAGAATGTCGTGTCTCCCAGTTAGCATCCCCTTATTGTGCTACTCTAACTCGCTGAAGAAGTGAAAGTGACTATAAGATACTGAGGGAAGGCTGCATGATCTCTATCTATAAAGGTTATCTGTAAATAAGCAAACTGCTCTGTCACCTCTCCTAGAAGATGTTTTCCAGACCTTATGTTGAGTGCATCTACAACAACAATTCACTTCCTATGAGTATAGACTATCATGAATTTATAGTCCTAGAGGAACTCAAGACATCATTGTTGTCTCAGGTTCAGGTCCTTCTAAAAGAAGATATACTCGAGACTCTTGTGATCCGAGTACACTGTAAAACGTTCACCCATCAGAGACTGTCTCCTCATCTTCAAGGCGAAGACCACTGCGGCTAACTCCAGGTTCGGGGTAGCATAGTTTTACTCATGATTTCTCAGTTTGTGAGAACCATATGTGTTCACTACTCTCTCCTACATCAGGACACACCCGAGTCCGGTCTCTGATGCATCGTAGTAGACTATGTACCCAATCCCTTCCTCTGGAAGCCTCAAGATGGGTTCACTAGTCAGCATCTGCCTCAGCTCATGAAATCTCTGTTGCCAAATCTCTAACCACACGATGGGTTGCCCCTTCTTTGATATGGTTGATACTAGTGCTGCAACTCTGGAAAAGTCTGGAACGAACCTCTAGTAGTAACCATCCAAAGCAAACTTCCCTCCCCCTTTGGGGGGTAATCCTAGAAACATCTTCTAAAAAGATTTCCCCTTGTTTTTTCACTCCGGTTTGGATCTGAAAACTCAAAAATCTTACTGTAGTGAGGGTAAGGTTGTCCAACTTAAGAGTGATCAGCTACACCTTCTTATTCATGAATTTAACTTGTGCTGCATGTGATTCTTTTCGCATACTACGGAAAACCTCATCCCAACATTGTAGATAAACCAAAAAAATTCCTAATACATGCAATTTTTGTATGAACTGTGGTTTCGCAGTCCATACCTAATCTAACGCCAAAAGTTATCGACGCCTCCACAAATAGGTTCTAACCGAAACTCTCACCTAAATGGTGACACCACACTGTCTGTGCAAGTGTGATTATCTAGTCTCCTCCCAAAGGTATCTCCAGATGTGAGGGCCAAGTAAATGATTTAACCTTAAAATATAGTTCTAGGACATGATTCGTAGAAGAAAGGAATGATTGGTACCTATGTATATTCATACAACAGCTAGTAGTAGACACAGACTGTACATCGAATCATTCCCAGAGCCCTTAGGTCAAAATCCTTGACCGCATGTAGCTACTCTATTCCCCTTCCCTCGAGATCCCTGATCCTGGTGGGGACTACAAAGGAGGGTGGTTGTAACTTGTCTAAAAGAACACAACCTCATGTTGATATCCTAGTTCTACTTCAACGTCTGTTTCCCTAAAGATTCATATGTCCCTGTCACATCCTATTCTCAAAACATCATACATGCCCAAGTCTCTAAGACTGGTGCATGTTTCCTACTTTACCAATGCTAACATTCACTGGCTATATCCACTCAGCCAAAGAACATTTAACCGCAAAGGTTCTACATAGAATCTAGAGAAAAGGTGGTGGCTCAGATAACCTAAACCACGCCGCACTCAGTAGTCTGATCCCCAAAGCACTGATCGTATTGTGTTTATCGAGTACCAAGATCGATTGGTACGCCCCGATGAATACAGAGATACCGACATGTCATCCTGATGAAGCTGTACAAACTCTAGAAAACTCTAAACCACCTCCTCAGGCCAGTCCTCAGTCACCTTTTAGTTGGGATCGCCTCAGAACCTGAGGGGATTCTGATGCTGAAACACATGTAAGGCACTAATCATACAAGTTTCATCTACCGGTACTTCCAGTTCTAACTGTTGACCAACAATCAGTGATATAGCTGACACAATACCTGAAGGTACATACTTGGGAAAAAATTTATATACCGAAGCCTCATCACTATGTGGACCGAACACATGGTCGCTCACTAGAACACACTTGTAGCTATGATCAATATATGCTCTATGGGTGTCTCAACTAGGCAAGGAACTCTAGAAATCGCCTCCATCCAGTCCTATGCATCATGGGAATCTATCATTCCTCAAAACCTCCGAGGCATCTGCAATTAGAACTCGGATAATGTGCTCATTCGGAGTGCAATGTCCACTAGTGCGGATAGTGGAATCTACTATCCAATGGGTGGTGGTGTTGTTAGTACACCACATGAAAGTGCCAACATTATAAGAGGGCCCTACCCGGGAGCCTCTTCGCTCGTTGGGCCATCGTAAGGTACTCTATCATAACTCTATCTGGCTGTCTGGATGGATGCATCCTGAACAGATGTTACACGGTCAAAATATTTTACCTGGTGAGCTGACCTGGTTGAGATGACATAAAGAAATACACTTGAAACCGCACATGCAATCAATTTTTTCATGCACTGATTCAGAAATCAGAAGCCAGGGTCTTGGTTTGGGGATATGTCGGCCACCGCACCAACACTGGACTCCCTGATCTGAAACCACACTTAGTACCCATAACACTATTTGTTCATAGAAAATAAAGATCAATGTACTACGTTCAATGGTAGATCATCCCTCTAATACCGATTTTTCATGACCCGTCCCCCAGGGCTCATTCCATGAATACCCCAAGCCCGCCTTCTATAGGCCAGGGGATGTTGACTTCCACTGAAGGCGTGAATCCCTAAAACTGGGAAGGAATTGCCTTTATAAAATTAAATCACACATGACATAGTACGAGATGGAAGTAAACACTTTGTAATGTTGTATACAAAAGACGTGTTGGAAAGTAAAAAGGTGATAGAAATACAATCCCAACAAAAAAATATATGTACTACTGAAATCAAGTACAACTATAGATAACTAAAGCAGCTACTGGGTCGTCCATTAGGGTTCCTTCTTGAAGGGTAGGGATATATGGCCTTTACATCACTCCACATCCATCAGTCTCCTCGGTGTACCGACTCATTGTAAAGTCCACCTCCGAGTAACGTCCAGTCCTGCTACTCTAGCCCTCAGTCAGTGCTGTCAGTCGTCTGCAACCAACATAATGAGGTGCTGGCATATCCCATGTCGGGGTGAGTATAACGATACTCAGTAGGGACCTTGAAACCCTCATGGTCTCTCAAATCCAACAAGGATAAATAAAAAAGTATGAAATCAATAGATAACCTCACTTAGGTATATGCCCATTCATATACCAATGTTACCATGTAATCCATCTCAATCATGAGGAAAACACAATGTTACTGACTAAGCTCAAACTGGGATCTTATTCTATGAGTCGTATCAAATAACATCCCCAGTCACACTGTGAGAACCTCAGTTGATAGAGTACTTCTCCTCTATCGAGTACATTGGGCATGTTGCGTCACATAGAGGTTCTTCCCAATATCCATGGGCTATTGAGGCACTACTCTTATAGTGTATCGGGGGTCTACCTTGTCACATAGTGGTGCTCCCCACCATGGGTCAGTTGCGTCACACAGAGGCGCTCCCCCTCATAGGCTGCTAAGGTACTCCACGTGTAGAGTATGATGGGTCTTCCGTGATCACATATAGGTGATCCCCACCCTGGGTATGCAGTGACCCCAAGGTGCTCCTCACTGGGCTAGTCGAATCACTCCGAGTTGAATAGGTCAGCAGTCATCAGGTCTCAGCCAGATACTAGGTCTCGACACTATGCTCGCTTGTCTCCAAGAGGATCTATTTCATGAACTACGGGTCGATACTCCAAGTGTCATGAAGTCCCATGTAGAATTATCTCAATGGTCCATCTCATCATAGAGGTATCAACACAACTGACGGCATGTCAATCGGATGACCGATTTGTGAGTTATTAGCTTTTTAGTCCCAGGGGCCCAGTTGGAATAATGTACGATCCAAGCTGAGAATATCTCAACTTTTCCCTGAACTCCAATGGGGATTACTCAATGGACATTCATGCTCCAAGATTACTTGTGTCAATGACGGTTCATGAAACAGACGTCTGCTGCCAAAGATATGGCCAAAGGATGTAAAGGTTTAGTAATGGGCCTGGGCCCTGTCCGACCTGGTCGGACCGACTCAACCCAACCCAGACTGGGCCGACTAGGTCTCAGTCAACCCTATCAGACCCACTGGGTTTGACCTGGCCTGTTGTGTGGGTTAGCCTGCTAGGTTCGGCCCGGTCCATGGGGCCTTACCCAGCAGACTGTTGGGGCGGTTCGGCCTAGCGGTGGCCGTGTTGGCGGCTCGGCCCGGAGGCCGGTGTCAGCACCATAGGGGGAGAGGCTCGACAGCGCAACATGGGAGGTCGACATGGAAATGAGATTCCATGCAGGGTGTGGGCAGGATGACGAGGCGCTGGTCAGGGTGATGGGAGGATGTGCAGGGCACCGGGAGGCCGCCCGAGGTGCGGGCAGGCCTGAAGGGAACGGGAAGGCCGGCTGGGCGCCATGCAGTGTGTCGGGATACTATACGGGACGTGGTTAGGCCGTGCGGGGTGTGGGAAGGCCGCGCAGGACCTGGGGCAGGCCGGAGGGGCACCAGGTAGGTCTCGACTAGGCCACGCAAGGCGTGAGGCGGGCGTGCCAGGCGCGGGTAGGCCGACGGGGCGGGCGGGAAGCACACGGGCAAGTCGGCGGGGTTCCAGGCAGCACAGAAGTAGGCCACGGGTAGACCGCAAGCAGGCGGGCCGGCGAACGGGGGCTGCCGGGCAGGCGAGCCGGCGGTCTGTGGCGGCTGGGCAGGCCAATTCGGTGCGGTTCGGGCTAATGTTGGCCACCGGTGTTCGGCCGAGAACACCTATGCGTCGTGGGGGCGGCACGGTTCACAGAGTCTGTGGGTAGCGCGACCTTTGTCTTTGGCACCTTCGTCTCCTCATTGCCGCTTTATCGCCACGATGAAAGAAACATCACAACGGGATTGACTGAGCGAGTCGGGCCATGTTAGTTTTCCTCGCACCCTCCACATTTATGGATGATATCAATTGGTTCAACAAAGAGGAATAAAGTTGAACAACAGTTGTTCACAATACATCACATGGATTCCTTTTAAGTGATGATGAGAAAATGGAATAGAATAACTCAAAGTAAACTCCCTAGATTTTATTTTGTGTTCATCATTCATTGACGGAGCCATAGAAGGTAAAATAAAAAGTTCAGCCTTCATCACATCCACAACATGCTTCCAATACCGTGTTGCGTCGGCTCGTGGAAGATGCTCCACGTTAGTAGTTTTCTAGGGAAGAAGTTAAATAATTATTGTCATCAGCATTCTTAATTCTTCGTTCTTCATTGGGAGAAATCTAATCCTCCCAAGATCTGCTCTCAAAATACCAAAGCGTACACTGTAATGAATAATTCCCACTAAATTAATAATTCTATAATTTTTGGTGTTGGGCCAAAATTCAAAAAGAATGAAAAAAATTAAATGTCCCCATATAATTAATTCATGAGGTGGGAAAATTTAATTAAAATTTTTGGCTCAACAATTAAAGAGGAGGATTTGGAACATTTAATTTAGGGAGTTGGTGGAACAATTAAGGTGGGGGTGGTGAAGGATTTTCTCCCCATATAATGGGGAGTTGAGGAAATCCAGAGGCTCTCCCTAATTAACGAGGGAGAGCTGAGGGGTTTTCCTCCCCTCTCATTAATAGGGGGTTTAAGAACCGTGTGGTCCCCAATACATTAATCCTCTCATGGGAGGTTGAGTTTGGGTGGGCTCCACCACCATAATCTCTCATGGGATGTTAAGGTGCAGTGGTCGCACCTCAAACCTCCATGAAAAGGTCTTAAACTCCACAACCCAAAAGGAAGCTCAATTAAAATAATATTTTTTACACTTTGTTTTATTATATTTTTTTTATGAAAATCCAAAATCTAACTTTTATTCTGACTAACTACAATCGAGGTGAATGTCTTCTTAAGAGAATATCTGCACTATGAGTTCAACGGTGCCCTCTGATTTCAATTCTGAGTACCGGTTCTAATTTTATAAACACTCGACTATACGTTTACTGAACATACCTGAAAGAACATCTGATATTGATTCTAGGCACACCAGGCCTTGGAATCAAGCACCATAAATTTTGGTGGACTTAAAAAATTCCCATGTATTTAAGAAAAAAAATTTACTGAATTTTTAGGTCTTTACATAATGTGACAATGTATACCATGAATTAAAATAGAATATATTATAAATATTTCAAAAGATTATAATTTAATAAAAATTAATATTATAATTTAACAATGTAATATATTTTGATGAAAAATGTGTTTTTAATTAAAATGAATTATTTTAATATTTATCAAAACCTGAAACGTAAATAAAAATTACTATAAATTAAAAAAATGAAATTTTTTATATTCCTTATTAAATGAATAAAGTTTGTTTGGTGAAATAAAATATATAAATGAATAAAAATATATATTTTTAATAAAGGTTCTATCAAATAGAGGTAAACTGTCATTTTTAGAAAAATATTTCTTTTATGGGTAAAATTGTATTTGTTCCTATATAATATAGGGAAAAAATTAGATGATTCATGAAAATTATTTTCAATATTATAAATATAGTTTTATATTATTTAATACAGTAAATTTTATTTGATTATTTAATTGTATAATACACACATGATCTCATTTAAACTATTTTACAAATTTCCATTTAATGTTTAAAATATTTTAGATTTAACTACAATTATATTCGTTAATATAATATATATAAATGTGTAATACATAAATTCATAATTTAGTTAATCTTATGTATACTCTCCATCCATATGGAAAGGTTTTAATTTTAATATTTAAATAATTATTATAATAAAATGGTGTTTCATAAAATACTTTATTGAATGAAAAACAATGATCGGGTTTTCGTGATACTTCATCGAATGAATACTATAGTGTTAATTAATATTCCACCATTGGTTATTTGACTAGATTTTTTCATGGTTTTGTGATTATATCCACTATGAATCCTCATTGGGAACTATATATAAGAAGTATAGTGAAGTGTAAGACATATATAAAGAATATCAAGGAAAATCCTATACGACACGTGAATGTTAGGTCTATTAGAGTTGACCATTATTTCTATTGAGAATCGTGATTTGTGTTTTTTTAGAATACTAATATAATTTCCATTTTTTTAAATTATAATGTACTGATGTACAATGGAATATAATTGGATATTAAATTATTTAAGCTTTATTTGGGTGAACAACATTTCATTTGAAGAAATATATAATGACATGATCATATGTTAGGTTATATGACCTTGGGTAAGTGGTGTCTTAGTGTTTAATATTTTAATATGATCTCTATTTTGTGTTTCTTGTATTTATATACATTGTGTTTGAAAAAATTCCTATAGGTTTGTAGGAAATTTAAATATAAATGAGGCCGTCATATAGTATTCCATTATTAAATTATGCAACGTGATGATCTATTATTCTCAATGGGTTCACAAGGATGATAAATTTTATTTGAGAGACATTTTATGATCATATGAATTGAAAATGATGATTCATTTGAATTAAATTTTATTTCTAAAATTTATTATATGTTTAGAGATATATACCAAGAATTTTAATTTAAAGAAGATCATAGGAAAATAAAATGTGTTGGTTTTAGAAGTTGTTTAGGGTAGAAGATGTGTCTCAACTGTTCAGGTGAGTTTTGGAATGGTTAGACTTCAAAAAATAATTTTATGGATTGAGAGAGATCTAGAACATAGTAATCACATGTCTAGTAGTAATAATGTTTTTCAATCATGCATTCCATTTATGGTGGATCATAGTTGAATAAATTGTGAATAATGTGGAACATTGTAGTATGGTATATTTGTTGAAAATTGCTTAGGGGAAGCATGTGTGATGAACATATTTTCCATAATAGTGTACAATCCATATGATATGGGACCCACTATGGATACTGGAAACCAAAATTTGGACCACCATTAACAAAATTGTCTTTCTAAACTACATGGAACATTAAAATGAAAAATAGTGATTTTCACCACCATACCTTAACATTTTTCCATCCCGTTTTCACTATGTTTCAGTAAATGTTCCACTATGTCTTCAGCTTTCTTCCCACCACCATACATATTGGGTTATTCACCATTATTATTCTGATTTTATCATTATCATATTCATGGGAAACCCAACTATATGTATAAGACTTGACTTCCAAACCTTTTACAGTTTATCCAATCATATTCAATGTTATTTCTATGAGATCTCTATTTATCTACTATTAGTGTGACTGTTTGAATCTTATATTTCTTTTTATATAGGTAAAAACATATTGATGTATTCATAGACTGTTTTACACAATTAATGAGTAAGGTTGTCTAATTATTTCCCCATAAAGTGTCTATGGTATATAAATAATTTCATTGTTTCATAAACTAGACATTCAATGAGTCACCTCATATATGTGAAACTCATTCAGTCGATACTCACTCCTTCAATTAATTTTTACCTTTAAAATAATTAAATCATTTTTTTCATTATCTCATTATCATTTTATAAGGACTAGGTTGTCTGATATATTGTATAAAACATTGTTAGTAATGTTTTGGTTAAAAATGTGTTGATGCATTATCATATGTTTGTATTAAAATAAATTAATGGCATGAGAAATGTTTTCATTTGAAAAATTGGATTTATTCAAATGAATAATTGGGTTCAAATTATCTAATTTGTCTAGCGTGAATTTAGTATTAATGGAATAATTTCCTAGGTTATAAAACTAGTTACCGTAATGAGAATCCAAAATGAAAAAATAAGGATACATAATATGTTAAAGATAAAATATATAAAACATCGATTTAGTTGTGTGTTGTTGTTATGTATCAATCATATAATAAATAAAAACATTTAATTTAAATTTTTTTATCCACATTATTTAATTTTGATATCCCAAAAAGGAATATTCTTTTAGTATATAATAGAATCCCACTCCTCACTACCTATAAAAGGGACCTCTCTCCCATAATTTTTTCCTACCTCTCAATCCATTCAGATAATCCAAAAACGACCAAAATATTTTATCATATTTCATATACATATTCTAGTATCAATATATTGGGAAGATAGCCACCCAAGGAATATCATTGTTGAAAATAACAAGGAGTTAGCTTATCTATAGTTAACAGTCATCAACAAAAATGTTTTTTCTTTTTTATCCACCCCATTAAATTATTCTTATAAGAAAATTAAATAATATCAAAGTATATTCAAAATAATGATAACTATTAATTTTTGTTATGACTTATAAATTAAAAAAAAACTATAAAATGGGTTAAAAATTCTCCATTCATGTATATAATGAACTACTACCATGTGAAATGATTTCATTTTTTTTATTTACCAAATCTCACAGTGGGGTATTATGAAGTTTGTATTGTTTATATACTATATTTTTACCTAAATTTTGACATGAAGTCATTATTTCATATATAAAGTATTTATATTCCATTCTATATTTTATATGATAATGCCGATTGTGTTTACAAAAGACTACCTCCTACCGAAGAAATGTGATTAATTTTTCACTAACACATTACATGAAAGGTAATAATTTTAAATATGAACATATAGGTAATAATTTTAAATATGAACGTTATTTGTGATATATATAAAATATTATTAATATTAATGAAATATTTTATATTCCACTAATATAATATATCACTATCCTTTTGACCTTTCTACTCACTAAAAATGATTATATAATTGGTGAATGTATGGATTGCAGCCTCTTTAAAGAATTGTAATTTATTTTTTTAATAACCACTTAAAAATAATGATATATAAAATTATATATAATTATATAATATCATATTTATGATATTATCAACATTATGTATAGAGAGATTTTACTTTCCTTATATCCATAGTGATCATTGAAAAATTGAAACGTCACTCATTCAATTGTACGTTATATCATCTCTATGATAGTGACATTAGTTTATATTTTAGAAAAATATATATTGATTGGTTTTGAAACCATAATTTAAATTATGTATAATAACTATTTCATAATTATTATTATTGATATGTTTATATAGTTACCACTTTGACAATATTCAGCCTATAAAAAATGATTTTGACACATAATCTAAATCTGGATACAACATCCTATGTAAATATAATTGATTAAGTAATATCATATAATATATTAATAAGATAAATTTAATAAAAATAAAAAATAAATTTTTTTCATAATGTAAATATCTAACATATGTTTATTGTTTAGGAATAGTGTGACACTCGTGAAATGTTTTACTCAAGGTGAGGGTTTTCTAATCTCACTATTATTCTGTTAGATATATAACATATTTATTTTTTATATTGTAGTATGGTGTATTTAATTCATTTTATTATTAATATATTTAAATTTATTTCTTTACACATATCCACTATAGGATATCTATTTCATGGTTTTTATGGTTTCAGTTATACAAATGTGGTAAGAGTGTTATGTAACAATATTTTATTTTATATGCATTATTCATTATTATTATTCCTATGACATGATATTATGGTCCATATATCAAAAAAATCATGATTTTTCATACATAAAGATTAATTTTTATAGTATAAAATAATACTTATAATTTTATATATTTTGGTTCTTTAATTAAAGGAGATTCATTTTTTAATGAAAAATTTACATATTTATCTCTTCGGTTGAAAATAATTTTTATTCCAATACCATGTATAATAAAAATTATATCAATTTTATTATTTATTAATAGAAATTATATGCATTATATTATATTAAATAAATGATGTTTTAATATATATGGATTTTAAAAATAATTCATAATATTTTTAAGTGATAAATATATTTTCTACAATAAATATGTTAAATGATTTTTAAACAACATATATATGCTTCCAATGTGGTTATTAAAAAAATTATTACTGTATATTGTGATGTTTTATTTCATTAAATGTGAATTAAAATTGAATGGATTAATTTAAAAAAAATAATGATAATTTCATAGTATTTACATTCATCATCATCAACATCCCTTGTTATTGACAATAAAACGTAAGAGATAATTTGTGATGATACTATCACAATTAATTATGAATACGTGATGCAATTTTTTAGAATATAGTTATAAGAAAATTAATTTTCTTTAGTGAGATTATCAAGTTTCAAAGTGATTTATATGGAACACATTTCATTTCCACGTGATAATCATGTTGTAAATATTTTTTATGTAATTTTTTCCATTTACATGGGTTAATCTTGTGTCAATTGTATTTAGATGAATCCAATATAATTTCATGTGTTAAAATGGTAATATAAAAATAAAAATTTATATATGATTTTACTTATGAAATTCATTGGTAATTTATTCATGTTTTCATTTGTATATATTATATACAATGGGTGCACATAAATATTGATGGATGGTCCCATTGTAACTTATATTTTGGGTGGTCAAAGATGGATCTCTAATACATTTTTTAATAATTATGTTCTCTATAAAATTATATATTATATTGGTTTTATGGTTTTTCTGATCTCAAAGACTTCCATAAGGGTTCTACGATTATATTTTCGAAGGTACCAATATGTTTTTTGAAGGATTAATATGTATATATGATATTTAAATAGAAATATAATGATATGATATGGTACATGATTATTTATTCATGTGAATATATCATTTTCGATAGAATTTTACATGGTTATCATGATGATAGAGGTATTCATTGGTGTGAAAATCTTATGTAATACTCATTCATTTTTATTTTATCATCATTCAATTATTATATTCTTATGATCACTAATGAAATTAATTTGTTAATTCCTATATATTTAATTTCTAAAAATTTTATCTCACTATTAATATAATTAATTTCATCTTTGTTGTAAAAAATTTGGTTCTATGACTTATTTATATAAATGATTTCACATTGATGATGAGGATTTATTAATTTGAAAAAATGGGTTATGTGTGATAAATTCACATCTAATGTAATATGAATATTTAAAGTGGGAATTTATCATTATTGTATAAAACATTAAATCTAAAAGTTCCTTGAGGTGTTACGTGATCCAATTGTTACATTTTATATTTAATGAATTTGGTTTCTAGAAATTGTTTTATTTTTACCATCATCAAATATACAAATTTAATGTTTCTAATTTCATCACAAAATTGAGGAGTGTGGGTTTTATACTATCATAATTTTCATCAATAGAGATGTTCATATAACATTGGAGATTATTATTTTTTAATTTGGGGTTTATTTATTCTGTTTGGATAACATAATTGTTCTATGAGATTTTATATTATAATATGTTCAATTTTTTAGATCCCCCTTCAAGTTTTTAAGCGATGATATATTAATTTTATAATTGAAATTTTAGGATATGTTATTATGGGTTGATATATTTTTAATTATATATTTTAACATTAGGTATGAATTTAAATTGTTTTGAAATAATATTTATTTTATTGATACCTTTAGGGTTTATTTGATATTTCATATTATGTACACTTTTTCATTTTACAGATAACTACATGATTGAAATGTTATTTGGTGGGTATGAGATTAATGAACACTTTTTTTATTGCATATATAACCTTTATGTTTTGGTTATTCATTAATGACAGTAATAATATTACATTATCCCTTATATGGTACTTTTATATTTTAAAATTGATTTTAGTTATTGAAGTGTGAAAAATTCATCTTGAAGAGTGATCATTTTTAGAAGAAGATGAGATTCTATATTAAATTGTCTAAAGGATTAAATTATACTTGAAATTCATGTAGATTCCACAATATTTTAAAATAGATGGTGAAATAAGTCATTAACTCTATAAAAAGTATCTTAAAATAAATATACCATAATAGATTAATTTATGATGAAATTATAGTCATCTCAATCATTATAGTTTCATAGTTATGAGGCCATTAGTTTTCCATTGTTCATTCACTATATTTTGATCAATAACCTCAATAAACCTTTATAATTATTTACTCTTTACCTTAATTACCATGTATGTATTGGGCCTTAGACATTATATATTCTAGTGTTCTTTAAATATAATTCTAATATGAGAATTTTTCCATTGTAGTGTTCTAGAGTGTAATGATGAAAACATACAATGTAAAACCAAACATTATATGTGGACACTTATAATGAGTGTCAAAATTTTAAAAGGAATCATTCTAACGTAATATATGATTTCCACTAATCTTTATTTTCAAATCTTTCCTATCATTTTCCATACTCATCCTTTAAACCTGTTAATTTTTTTAAAATAAGTGGATAAGCACCAAAAAGCTCAGCATTGGATATAATGAAATAAAATAAAATAAATAGTGTATTGAAAACATGGAAACCCATTAGAAAAAATTCATATAAACCTTATTAAATATTATATTAAATTTATGTACATTCTTGGTAAAATCATTACTTTATAATTCTTACAATTACCCTTAAAAATGGAATAACCGTATGAAGGACTTAATGCATTGGATTACCCAATTATTCAAATGACTATAATTGGGCTCACCATTCATATAATCTATAATGGGATCACATTCTTTTAATGGAAATTAATGGGGATCAACACATAATATATGTTATCAGGATCCCAAATGAGCTATATTGAGGCTCAACCAATCATATATAATTTCCAAGGAACAAATCATCAATTAAAACCACGAAATCTCATTGATTCACTTATTTAAAACAATTTATAATAAAAAAATAATTTTTTAATGATAAAATAAATTTCAAAAACTGAAAATCATGAATATAATAAATAAAACAATTTTATTGTATATAAATATGAAATATTTTACATGAAACACTAAATAATTAATTCTTCATGAATGTGGGAAATTAAATTCATTAAACACATGATAAAAATTCATTCCTCTAGAATTTCAAAAAAATAATTGAAAGGGAAACATTAAAAGAGATATTTTTTAAAATAACTTCCTTTAAATAAAACTTTATAAATATCAATTTTTAAATCATTTTATATAAATTAAATAACTCACAATTTAAAAAATTCATGTCCATTTAAATACATTTAAAAAATAAATTTTTTATAACATGGAAATGAGAGGGAATGAATTTGAAAATAAATAATTCAAATACTTAAAATAATTATTATTTAGACAAAAAGGCACTTACAATGATTTTGAATCGTCTTAAAACTCCATATCATCCAAAATAATAAACATAAATTAAATATTTAATTTTTAGAAGGTTTTTATAGATAATTTTTTCATTTACATTAATTATTATGATGTTATAACATTTTCATAATGATTTAGGTTCATGTCTGGTGTTTTGATGATATAATGTAATTGAGTGCAAAATGAATTGTGTATGAAATCAATAGTCAAAGTGGTAATAATTACATCATATATATATAAATATTAAAGAAATAATAATAGCATTTATTTATCAATTGTTATTTTAAATCCATTTATTAAATATAGATATGAAAAATGAACCACTTTGCAATCTTGGAGATAATATGTCTTATGTATTTTTATGTAATGTTTCCATTTTTTTAATATTTATTGAAATAAGTTTATTATTATATTATACTTCCATAATAATTATAATATAGTTATTATATTATTAATTATTTAAATATAATTATGTATTTAATCAAGGTGACGGGGTGCTGAAAAATGAATCACATCTCTTTATGGAGTTTATAGTTTACATGTACCAACAAATTAATTTATTATTTTTATGTGCATGGAAAGGTATGTATGTAAATGTTATAATATTTTTCAACAATTAAAAACGTATAAAAAATATTATATATAAAAATTAACTCCATCACTATAACCAGTCTTGAGAGATGATGATAGAAGATAAATTATGTTAGTTCGTAAGGTGGTATTATGTCGTACACATGAATAAATATTAATTTCCCATTATAAAATTTAGAGATGAATTTAGGTGATGATAACAATAAAAAAATTCTCTGTATATTATGGATACTAGAGTTTTTATTTCATCATGGTTGACAATATTTGAAGGATTTGGAAGAAAAAAGAAAACAAAGACACATAACTTAAAATGATACATCTTCCTCAGATTGTCTATTTAGAAAATTAACACCTATAAAAAAGGTGTTATTACAAAAATATGGACTATATAATTTCCATTGTGATTATAGGACTGAAATATTAAAGATATCAGCTGATACAAATAATTTTTGAAGCAAATTGAAATTAAAATACTGGGATCCCTTTTATAGGATATGGGAGGGGAACTCTTGTATTTTTTAAAAATATTAAATTAATATACATTAATTTTATATTTAAAATGGGATTAAAGTGATATACTTTAAATATATGATACGCATGGGTCTAATAACATTCGTTCACTGAAAATAAGATAATTTTTTACTATTTATTAATTTATATCATTTTTTTTACAATTATTTGTACTTTTTAAATTCTTATAGTGATATCATGTAATTTACACTTTGTTGGATAATCCAATATATATAGAATTACAAATAACAAACAAATGGATAATCGAAAAAAATTTAGAATAATCTAAATTATTTTTCAAAATATTAGTTTTTTATAAAATTTATATCATTTAATAAAATATTATTTATTTTAAAATATCAATAATGACAATTTTTACACTACCCAATACATGAATTTTGAAAAATGTCATAAAGACCTGATAAATTAAAAACCAATAATCCAGAAAATCACTTAATTTTTAATTATTCTAAAACATTCATGGATGTCAGAAAAAATTAAATTAAAATATTTTTTATTTTTCATATCATTTATGTGATATTTTAATTAATTAACCAATTACTGAATCATGTTTTTGAAAGCCCATAATATAATTATTTCTTCCCTAAAAGTTTAAAAATATTAGCCTGATATATATAAAAAATTTTGACTCCAAAAAATATTTATAGTTCATTTGATCCTCTATATTACCACACATTAATAATATTTCAATTGTTTAAAAAATGGCACAAAATTGAATTTTTTAATCGTATTATAAATTTTATATTCTCATCCAATTTGATTAAAAATGACATAATTTAATCCCTAGGATGATTTCGGTCAATAAAACATATAAAATGAAATTAGGATAAGTGATTTGGGAATTTTATTATATTTATAATATTATTTTCACCATTAATTTCTTGATTTTGATTTAAGCCTCTCAATCCAAATTTTACTGAAGTTACTATTTATATCGTCCAAAATTTAAAGGGTCATATTGACATAATAAGAAAATTATAATTCATTTTGATTTTTTTTTGAAATTAAAAACAAATATTTCTCTTAAATTTATTAAATTATAATCCCATTGGTAGAATGGGAAAACATGTTTTTAAAGGAAAAATACTCATAACATTAAAATGTGTTTTAATCGAAATTCCATAGTAAATTTATTAGAATGAAATAAAATGGATAAATTGTTAGAATATTGATATAATCATTCATTGAAAACAATCTAAACTATAATTTGACACTATAGAAAAATATTATGAAAAATATATTTTAAATATAAAAGTGAAATACATTTTCACTATTCATCAAAAAATGTATGTTATCAAAAAAATAAAATACAATAAAAAATATAAATGTTGATATTAGAAAATCAAATTAGAATATAATTTTGCAAAATAATATTTTTAGAAGAATGAAATAATAGATTTGAAACAACTGTTCCATCAAAATGTGGCAAATACACCTTTTTAAAAAACTAATTATTTGGTCTCTAAAATTGGATTTGTTATTATTTTAAAACTAGAAAACACATAAGATGAATGATAAAAATTGGATTAAACATTATATATATATATATCATTAACATAATACATCAAGAGTGATTTTATAATTTATTTGTATAAAACAAAAATGTACACATTTGAATAGTTTTTTTAGAAAACAATCTATTATTTTAAAAATGGTTTTATCTAAATTTATAATAAATTTTCCTCCAAATAATGAAATATAGTTATATTATAGAAAAATAAAATTCATAATTCATTTAACCAAGTACATTCTATCCTATCTAATTTTAAGGGATAATTATAATATTAAATAATAAGATTTAGTTATTCGATTATGATCGATGTGACATATTATTTAATCTATAAAAAATAGTGTTTTTTAAAACACATGATGATACATTTTTAAAAATATTAAATAATTAAGTCCCCATAATTTGAATTCAGGATCACAAATAAAGGCTTTTGTCTTTCCAGAATACCTTTATTTACATCTTATCTTCAACTAAGGGTCAATAAAACATATACATTAAAATATTGAATGTGAATCATGATGTTCTCCTGAGATATCTCTTTATAGGATTCCGTGTAGGAAAAACATGGACCCAGAATAGAAAAATATATATATTTCTATGATAAAGAGTCATAGATAATATTTTCAGGATAATGTTCATAATCAAAAAAACCATTATTTAGTAATTGTTTAAAAGGTCATTGATTTCTCAATAAGTAAATAGATAACATTTTTTGTTTCAAAATAATTTTACTTTAATTGTGGTGTTATTATACTACTCTTTCTATGATCATAGGAAAACATAATTACATGTAAATTTAATTTAAATCCTTTAATAAACATCCACCAAATACAAAAAAATTATCCAAATGATGGTAATCCCATATTCATTCTACAAACATCGAGAACTATAATACATTTATATAAAATTTTATAATCCAATAACGACTAACTATCTATTTCATGTATCATTATTCATTAACCAAAAAATGGTTAATTTATTATAACACAATTTAAAAAATATAATAAACATCACATGACATAAAACTGCTTCAAATTCAAAAATTCAAAAGTAATACCAAAATATCTACATAGACAATCCATTAAATAAATGTCCCCAAAATTTCTTAAAATAATTCAATCATTATTGAATCACAATATTAATATGTATTTAATATCTTATTCATCAATGATATATTTTAGCATTTATTTCAAAATAAGATCAATCACTCTTAATGTATCATAAAAAAGATTAATTGTTTAAATAAAATAATAAAAGAAATATGCTAATTATTTCCATAAATCAGAAAAATCACCATAATTACTATGTTAAACTATATATTAATACAGAAGATAACCAAATAATTTATCCTAAAATAAAATCCTATAGTATTTTATTTACCATAATCGTATTAGATTCCCAAAATTTCAAACGTCTTTCGAATCACTAATAATCACTTAATCACCAAGTCATTTCCCAATACCAATGTTATCTATTGAATACAACCTTTGTTCAAAAAAAAACATATTATTTTTCCAATATATATTTTAATTAAAATAAGGAAGTTAAACTATAAAAGGATTTCATTTAGACTAGTGGGGGGAGATCAACCATTTTCACCATCCATTTGTGGGATTGAATATTATGGCTTTGTCAGATATGATGGAATGAAAAACAATCTATATGTTTTCCTTTTTCTAAAACTATTTGTTTTTTATAACATTATCAAAATATGTTAAAATCATTAAAAATAAGAATATAATGTTTTAACCTGAAAGGTTATCTCCAACATTTCAGTTTTCATCGAAAAATGTAATAACCCTATAATTACGAGAAAGAATGAAATTCTCTAAAAATATTGTTAGTCACCATATCATTTCATAAAATTATTCCTCATAAGGGTTTTCATTATAAAGATAATATAATAAACCATAAAATTACACACCCATTTTAACATCCATAATAATAAAGAATATATCCTATTATCCAATGTTGTCTAAACTATCGTGTAATGCCAACTATAGGCATCAAACATTATGATTATATAATCTAGTGTTAACAAATTGAATATACATTAATGGATATTTTAATTTTAAATTTTTATAGAATTTGGATGAAATATTACAATGTAAACAAAAACAATACACATTGACACTTACACTCAATATATAATTTTTTACCAATGAATATTATAAATAACATAGTTTGTTTTGATATATTTCTTCATCTGTTTCTCAACATATCCATTCTCATCCTTTAAAATTAAGAAATTTTTTTAAAACATAGGATTAAAATAATAATAAATTTAAGGTGAACATATATATTATATCATCATTTCAATGAAAACAAGATGTCCCATTTCTAACTTTTTCTTATAACTTCATTAGAAAGAATAGATAACCCATATAGGATCCTCAGAAAATAATAACCTTATTACTCTTAAATTAATCCAAACAAATAAAATAACGATTATATTGAATTATATATATAGATTATCCAAATTATGAGAAATAAATAATGGTTTCACCCCATTTTAAAAGTTATATCGGGATCACCAGTTTTTCATGAGCTATAATGGGGCCCAACAATTAAGATAAGATATATCAGGTTTTCTCATTACCTATAGGGGGTTCAACCCTTGGTATATAATTTCCATGGAAAATTAATTAATAAATAACTAAAACAAATTTATTAAACCATTTTTAAAAACATTTAAATATATTAAAATACCATTCTAATGTAAAAATCAACTCTAAAATAAAAAATCCACACACATAAAAAAGAAAACAAATTATATGGAAGGATCAAAGAAAACATATAATATAAATATTAATTAATTAAATAATTCTAAATGTGGGGTTTTAATTTCATTCCTTTTATGTTAAAAAAATTACATCATTCTTGTGTAAACATATTTGAAAGGGTAACATTAAAATATATATTTTTTAAAAAGTAAATGATGTACTTAAAAGTTGATAATATTCCATTTTTAAAACTGTATATTGAAATGGGAAAATTACCATTTTTGAAAATTAATTTTAATATATAGAAATTCATTATAATTTTTTTAATATAATGTATATGAAAGATATATATTTATAAACTAAATCATCAAAATATTTAAATTAGGGTTTACATTGTTAAAAAGTCATTTAACTTGAGTCTGACTCAAAATCCATATTCATTATCATCATAAAAAATTAAAATATGAAAATAATATGATTTTATTACAATTTTTTTGTTAATTATTATTTTTATATTAGTTATTATCATGTTATGACAATTACATAATTATTCAAGTTCATGTCAGGCATTTGGATTCTATTTGATATATGAGTCCAAAATTAATTTCGTATGATGTCAATATAAAAAGTATTTATAATTCCATAATCATCTAAAAAATATTAATGCAATAATTATAAATTTCATATATAAATTATAATTTTCAATACATTCACTAAATATGTAAATGAAAAATGAATTACATTGTATTCATGGAGACATTAAGTAATACGATAGCATGACTACCATTTCTATTATTCAATCATCCTTATGGAAAGATTATAATATTTAATTTACCATTCCATAAATATAATAACAACACTAAAATAATATTTATAATTTAAATATTCTCATATATATCTTCTGTGTGATGTGGTGCTGAAAAATGTGTCACCTCACATTTTGTACGTGATAGTTCACACGTATGTACAAATGATGTTGTCATTTTTATGTACATGGAAATGTAATTATTTAAATTTTATATTATAAATTTATAATGATAAATATTTCACTGGCATCATATAAAATCATTAAATCAATCATTATAACCAATAATTATTGATAACGATGGAAAATTAATAATATTTGTTCACAAGGTGTAGTCCATATTTCAAACGAACTGATAATTCATTTCCCATCTGAAGAAATTATATATGGATTCTTCAGATTCTCTTAAAATAAAAAAATATTATGATATTTATTATGTATAATTTATTATTTGAAAACTAATGAATGCGAATTTAAGGGATTCGGCGATGAAATAAAATAGAACCGCTTAATTAAAAATGATATTGCTACCTTGGAAGATATATTTTGATTAACACCTTAAAACAACTAATGTGTTATTTATTCCTAACTTAATGCTTATAAATTGTGTATAAGGATTAAAGGATGTTATTTTTTAAGATATATTATGTAAAAAAGGTTTTTATATGTATTTAAATAAGATTAATGGGTTATCTTTTACAGAAGATGGGTTGGAAACTCATGAAATTCATAAAAATATTAATTTAATGTTAACTAATTTTCTCTTCCTAGTGTGCTCAATGTAGTTTATTTGTAATATTGGATTATTTTGTTTTGATTCCCCTTCAAAAAATGATCATTAGAAAAAAAATCTATTTTTTAATCGTTATCATTTCATATACCCCTTATTAATCCTTCTTTATTCCTATATTTATATCATGTATCATACACATTGATGTTTATATAATTTCTATAAAATTAAAAAGACTAATAATTGATCAATTTATAATATATCTAGAATTAAAACAATATTTTTGGAAAATTATTTAGAATTATGAATTTTAGATTCATTGATAAATTATTATTTATTTTAAAATATCAATAATGTCATCATTAAGAATATTCATTCTATGACAATTTATAAATATCATAAAAACCAGATAAATTATAAAAAACTATAAAACATATCTATCAATTTAAATACATCTTAGAAATTATTGGATGACATTAATAATCAGTAACTACATTTTTTATATCATTTATTTGACATTTTGTGTCATTAATCAATAACTAAATCATCCTTATTCAAGCTCAAATTTTAATTATTTATTCCATAACAATTATAAATAAAGTTTCATGACTATTAAAAACATGTTAGAATGAAAAAAAAATTATATAATAAAAGATCCCATTTAGAGCCCAATATTAAAAATATTTCACTTGCTAAAAATAAATGTCTGAAAAAATTGACATTTCATATATTATAATATTATAAATTCTATAATATCATCCATCTGGAATACAATGGACCAATGTTTATCCCCGTGAATATTTTTTTCAAAACAAACCCCATATAATAATATGTTGACATGTTTTCGTGTATTTTTATATTATTTATAATATTATTTTTACCCTCAATTTCCTTATTTATCATTTATCGCTGATAATTATAGAAAATATTCAATCTACTATTCAAAATGTACCAAAGAAAAATGGGAATATTTTTATTATTTTCAAATTCGGATTCAAAAAAATGAATCAATTTTTCTTAATTCAATACAATGATATCGTTTAAAATAATTAAAATCAATCCCATTGAAAGAATCAGAAAACAAGTGTTAAAAATAAATTTTTTCAAAATATTTAAATGATTTTATATCAAAATCTGATGTGATTTTTTCTTAAATTACCAACATTGGATTATATGATAAAATTATTATCTAATTATTTTTTAAACCAATAAAAAATATAATTATCACTATAATTAAATTTGATGAGAAATTTTCCTCAATTAAAAAATAATTTATTTTTTAAACTATTCATCCAAAAATAACACTTATAAATAAATATAAAAATTAAAACAAAAGAAAATATTGATAATTATCATTAAATAAAGAATGATATTTTAGGAAATTTAATTTATTAAATCATTAGAAAATATACAAAAACTAGTATGCCATCAAATGTCAGAATATATACCTCATAAAAAACAGTGGAATTTTCCATAAAATTGGATTAATTCAAATATGAGATCTCAAAAACACATAAAATGAATATTATTCACTATATTTAGTATATATTTAATGAATATAATCCATCAAAAGTGAGATTATTATTTATTTTTATAAACCACAACAGTCCACATTATATTATTATTCCAAAAAACATTTTGTTTTATTTTAAAAAGGGTCTTATTTTCATTTATAATAAAATGGGAAAATAAATAATCAATTATATTTATTTGTTTTTAAATATATATTTATTAATTTAGTTAATCATTTTTATTATAACAATATTAATGGTTAAGATATTACATCCGTATTAAATAAAAATATTTAATTATTCATTTAAGCATGATATATAATATCACGTATGCTATCAAATATAGTATTTACTTTTAAAACTATAGATGATATATTAACGCCACATTAAAAATTAGCATCATTGAAATTTGAAATTGGGATCTATAACTGGGGGGTGTGACTTTTCAAAATAACTTTACTAAAATCCCACAAACAGAACAAGGGATAAATTAATATACTTTAAAAATGAAAAAATTATTGTATGATGGTCACCTAAGATTACATGTAATGGGATTCTATGTATAAAATCAAGTACATGGAATAGAGAAATATTTTTCAATTTCTAATCACGGTTCATCGTGTACACGATAATGCGAAATATTTTAATCAAATAATTCTAAATTTATGATGGGTTAAATTTCTATTGACTTATTAGAAAGAAAAGTAAATCAATAACAATTCTTATTTAATATTATTTTTCTTACGGTCATTGTATTAATTTTCCACTTGGAATTAGAATGTAAGGAAACATATATACAAGAATTGTATAGTTAAATCTATTAATCAACCAATACAACCTACTTATCCTTTTCACAAAATAATAATAATCTACTGTGATTTTTTCAATATTTGACCACATGAATAAATTTACAGAGAATCACATAATACACAAAATATTAACTATCTATTTTTTATTTTTGTTCATTATCCAAATAAATTTTTAGTATAATTTAAGATAATTCCCAAAAAATAATTATTATTATATGAAGAAAAACTACTTCATTATCCAAAATTCATAAGTAATACCCATTGTTCAATAGAGACAATTCATCAAATAACTATACATAAAATATTTCAAAATAAAACAATCTGGGTTCAAACCCAAAAGTTATAAGGATTAGATCACATAGTCTATGAAGAAAAACATTTAAAATTATTTCCAAATAACATAAATCAATCATACTGTCTCCGAAAATATATTTAATTTCGTAAGTAAATAATATTTGATATAGGGAAATTATTCCGCTAAATAACCTGAGTCACCATAATCATACAATAAAATAATATATTATTCCAAATTATAACTAATACTTTACTTCTAAATTAAAATCCCATAGTATTAGATAAATGATAACCTTATAGGATTCCAAAAATAGTGATGATCTTCTGTTATAACATTATTCACCTAATCGCAAAATAAATTCCTAATACCAAGGAAATTTTTTTGATAAATCTTATGTTCCCGAAAATAAAAATATTATTTTACCATTAAATTATTTAAATAAATATAAAAAATTACTAATAATGCCGGATTGCACTTAGGAAATTTATAGGTGATGTACCATTATTTCCATTCCATTGTGGTATATATTCCACTAGAGTTTCTAGACATCTATGGTTGTAACTCGTAATATGGGTTTTCAAGTTTCAAAAAATATATATTTCTTTAACAATTCTAAAAAAACCATAAATTCCTAAAAATAACAATAAGATTTTTTTCCTTAATTTTTATATCATACTATTCATTTTGAATCTAGAAATATAATATCCAATAATTACCTCAATAAAGGAAATCTACAGAAATACCATTAGACACCTTAACATTTTATAACATAGTGCCTCAGAAGCGTTTCTATGATGTAGAAGTTATAATTAATCATAATATTAGAATCCCATGATGTCATCCACAACTGTTAAGAATACATCACAGTCTCCCCACATGTTTAAACAATCATATGATTAAAACTATAATGACCAAACATTAAACATTTCAAATTAGTGTGAATTTAAAATATAATTTTCATTAAATCTTATTTTTAGTTTAGGGTGTTATATAATTACTATAAAAAATAAAAATGTAAATCCAAACATTAAATGTTTTCATTTTTGCTCAGTATACACTTTTTCAATTAAATAAACATTATAAAATAAAAAATAATTTCTATCCATAAAATTTTTCATCTTCTCCATATCATTGTCGATACACATCCTTTAAACCTATGAATTTTATTAATAATGGAATTAGCACAAAAAATCATAGTAATGTACGTATTGAAATTATAAAGTGATTCTAGTGAAAACATAAAAACCCATTAAAAACCATTTCTAAAAAACACATTAAAAAGAATAGAAAAATCATATAGATGACTTAGAATATCATTACCACATCACTATTACATTCAACCTTACTAATTGAATAAAAATATATTCAGCTTCTTTCTATGATGTATAAAATGCTTTAGAGGGTTATAATGGGGTCATCATTTGTCATGTGATATCGAGGTCACCAATTTTTTGTGATCTATTATGGGGTCAACCATACATATATATGATATCAGTCTATAAAATGAACAATAATGTGGCTCAACCGTTTGTAGATAATGTTCAATGAAAACTTCATGGATAAATACATGTATATCTCTTTTAAATGCATTATTAATTCATATTAAAATCTCTAAATTCCACTTTCTTTTAAAAATCAGTTATAAAATCTAAAAAAAGTGCACAATATAAAGAAACCACATTATCTAAAACTATCTATGAAAATTTATAAAGGCAAAATAAAAAATTAAATCATCCAGTGTGTGTAAAATTATATTAATATTATATTTTATGAAAAATGGTCAATTAGAATATAGGAAATGTAGTTGAATTGGTAACATTAAAAGATATTTATTAAAGAAATTAATTTACATAAAACCTTATAAATAATCATATTTCATATATTTTATCAAAATAAAAAAATCATAATTATAATATATTAATATCCAAATGAATAAATTCATAATAATTCTTTTATGTAACTAGAAATGAAAGATAGTGATTATGAAAATAAACCTTTTAAACATTGATAATGTGGTTTATTTAATTTCAATATTCCTTACCTTGAGTTTGACTCAATACGTCAGTTCAATGTCATACAGAATAATAATATTATTTTATAATTCAAATAATTGGAAACTTTTTTTTGAAGACTATTTTTATTTTCATTTCACTTATTATCATGTTATAATAATTAGTTAATTATTCACATTCACCTTGATTGTTTTGATGGTATATGGTACTTGAGTCCATAAATAATTTAGTATGATGTCAACAATCCTAATGGACATAATTTAAACATATCAAAAATAATATAAATTAATTAATAATCAATTTTATTTATATATTATAAATTTAAACCCATCCATTAAATATGGATATGATCAATTAATGAAGTTTCAATCATGTAGATAAAAAGTTGTATGCAAAAATGAGTAGCATTTCCATTTTTTAATGATAAATATAATAAAAAATTATTATATTTTCATTAATTAATTATAATTATATAATTAATATCATATTAATTACTAAAATATATTGACATATATCATCAATTTCATTTGGTGATGAAAAATGAATCACATCGCTTTATGGAGGTGATAGTTCAAACATACACACGAAAAAATTTACCATTTTTATGCATCGAAATATAAGGATGTAAATGATATATAATTATATTATAATGATTAATATTTAATTATTAACATATATAAAAATTTACTCTATCATTATGACGACTATTCAACGATGGTGATGGAATATAAATTATATTGTTTTGGGATGTGGTAGATTATCGTACAGCCAAACTAATAACTCATTTCCCATTTGATGAAAATGTAGATCGGTTTATGTAATAATAATAACATAATAATATATTCTTATATTTAGGATATAGAATTTATTATTTCATCATAGATGATGATGAATTGAAAGATGTGAATGAAGAAATAAAACATAAAAATGTAATTAAAAATGATTACTCTTTCCGAGATGATAACTATAGATTCAAAACATAACATGGATAAAGAGAGTGTTGTTTCTAATATAAAGACTCTTGAATATGGGTAGGTATTATAAGAAGTTATCCGGGGTGATAATTGGGAAACAAAATATGTTATTATGTGTATTTTAATGAGAATAATTCCTTCACTTTTATTGGATGGGGGAGTGGAAATCGTGAAAGTATTGAAAATATTAATTTAATATAAAATATTTTTCTATTAAAAATGTATCAAAATAGATTTATTGAAAATATGGGTTAACTTTTGGTTCTATACACATTTAATTAATAATAATTATATATATTTTTTCATTATTTATTAATCCTTATCTTTTTTATATAAACATTATTTATCCTTTTTTACTTTTAGTGTAATATCGGGTAATTTACAAATTCATGGTTAATATAATTACGATAAAATAAAAAATACCAATCAATGAATAAGTTTTATTTTTTTCTATAATTATATATTTTTAGGCCAAATTTTTTATTTTTATTAATTATATATCATTTAGTATAATATTATTTATTTTCAATATCAATTATCTCAATTTGGACATTATTCATTACATGAGGTTTTAAGAATACACACCAACCAAATAAATTAGAAGAAGAACATATTTAACATAAAGATAATTTCAAATACACTTAAAAATAGAATTATTAAATAAATAATATGAAATTATATATATATATATTTTTCTTTAATATCATTTATGTAATATTTTTTTATTTCAAATAATTGTTGCATCATAATTATTATTGTATTGAATATAATTAATTCTTCCCTCAAAATTAAAACTAAATGTTAATTATAATGATATAAATTTTAACTTCAAAAATAACATTTATAGTTGATGACATCACATATATGACCCCATATTAAAAATATTTCTCATGTTAAAAACAATAATATAAAAAAATACTTTTATATTAATATAATATTATAAATGTTTTACTCTCATCCATGTGCATTCCAATGGACATAATTTCTTCCAAACAATTATTTTTTTCAATTATTCTAATCAAAGAGAATTAGTAAAAGTGTTAGGTAAATTTTATAGCATTTATAATATTATTTTGACCATTAATTACCTAATTTATCTATTACCATGTTAGCAAAAAAATTACTAAATTTATTATTCATATTTTACAAATAATGGATCTATTTACATAATATGGAACATATGATTCCAAATAATAAACCCATTTTTTGAAATTAAAAACACTAATTTTTTTATAAATAAGTTCACATGTAATATTATTTACAGAATGAGAAAAAATGGTTTCAAAGTAAAAAAGTTAAAAATATTGAAATGTTTCTTATCCAAATTCAATGTGAAATTGATTACAATGATCGAAATTGTATAAAATGATAGAAAAATTATATTATTATACATTAAAAAAACATATATATAAATATATATATATAATGTAATTTATAAATATAAAAACATTGATGAAAATATTATTTTTATTTAAAAGGGCAATGTTTTTTCATTATTTATCCTAAAATTAATATTATTATTAAAATAGAAAATATTTAAAAAAATTATATTTTGTACTCCTATTTCAGAAAAAAAAAATATTTTTACATATATACATTATCAAACATTCAAAACTATGATTTAAATTAAGGGAATCATAAATGTGTGAACAATATTTCTTTAAGAAAAACACACCGTTTATCTGTAAAATTGTAATTGTTCTTAAATCATATATTGAAAAAATATACGATAAATGTTAAACAGTAAATTAATTGTATAATATATATATTTCACAAATAAAAAAGAAAAACTATGATTTTAATATTTATTACTATTAAACACACTTGAGTGCATTTAAATAATTTTTTTGAAAAATATTTCTACTTATTTTAAAAGGGGTTTTATTTTCATTTATAAATAATTGGTCACTAAAGAATTAATTATATTTACATGTGAATTTTTTTTATAATTCAGTTAATACTATTCATTCTTAAAATTATAATGCTTATGCAATTACTATTTTATTAAATAATAATATTTAGTTGTTTATTTATGCTTGATATGGAATATTATTTACTCTAGCGAACATAGTGTTTCCTTTAAAAACACTAGATGTTACACGACACTTATTTTATCTTATTTAGATACCAAATGATTTGTTATTCCATAAAAACATTCTAATTACTTTTCTATATATGGTTAGTAGGATTCTCTATTAACACTTTTTATAATCTGGGTAAAAAAAAAGAAATATTTTTAAATATCAATTCTTTGTTTAGTGTGATAATGTGAAAATTGAGACGAAGAAATTTATTAATGTGGATTGGATGTAACACCCTAAATTTTTAAAAGAAGAAAGTAATATTTTATATCATAAAGGACACATGAATTCCATATTTTTAAATGGAATAATTTATAATTTATAATAATTATAATTAAATTATTTAGTAGAATGAGTAGTGAAAACATTTATATGCAATCATTATGTTTAAGGTATAAATAGGATTACCAAAGGAAAATAATTAAAAAAATAAGTGGAAATGGATTAAAAACAAGTAAAACGTCAAATTTAAGTATATATAAATACCATTATGACCTTTTGATCTATATTTGTGAGTTTCTAGAACACATTTCCATGAATATGACCTATATAATAAGTTAAGTGTTGAAAAAATGATACTTTTCCATTTAATTTCTATATTGCATTGGGATAGGGAAAACACATTTATTTTTTGTCTATCAATATTAATTTAAAATAGTTTTTTTCTATCATGATATTTTTTATTGATTTTTATATATTAATTTATTAATAAAATTTTTAATGAAATTCCAACATAGTATATAATATGTTAAAAATTAATTGTAACAATTTGTTATAAAAATTTAAAAAGTATATTACATATAACGAAATAATTTTTTACATTTATTAATTACATAAATATATCATGTCACATAAATGTGATAATTATATATTATAATTATATATTTGAATAAATAATTTATAATTCAATTTAAATAAATAATGATAAATTCACAATAATATTATTTTATAATAAATGATATTTTATTAAATTATTTAAAAATATTATTAGACTTATAATATTAAAATTTATTTTTAAATGTTAATAATTAACCAATTTCATATCTTAATAGACTAATTCTTTTTTATACTTACTATATTAACAAAAAATAGTAAAATACTAGGATAGCATAGTTTTGGTAACAATATTTTTTTTCTTGATTATGTTGGTGGTGTTTCTCAACAAAATCATTCAAAAAACACTAATAGGAAATTCTGGACCCACTTTATTTAATATTGACCCCCCAAAAGTAATTAATATATAATAATTAGAAGAATTCCACTCCCCCTGAATTGTAAAAGTACACTCAGTTCTCTCGCATCTTCACAAAAATCATGACATTTGGATCATCCATCAAAGGAAAAAATCACTCATCAAATTTCCTCTCTTGATTCCAGAATAATTATTTTTTAGTATAAATAAAACAAATGGTTTCATTTGGTTAAAACAATAAGGATTTTCTCTGAATAAGACGTAATTTCAATTAATGGTCATTTTATTTCATTTTTTCTATACAACTTTAATTCACCTAGTAAACTTATTTAATAATAACTCTAATATCATACATATAATATTAATATTTTTAATGTTGATAAAAAACAACCACACACACAGTCATTAAATGGGATGAGAAATAAACATTCATCTATATAGAGGGATACCTCTTCACGAAACGATGTCATTCATTTTTTCAATTACCAACTCCGACTAGGGGGTATTATGATTGATCAAAATATTACATATGAAATTTATCAAAAAATAATTTATTTGATTCATTAAATTATATATACAATTTTATATTCCATATTGTAGGGGATATGATAAAGTCACTATTATGTTTGGTAGAATAAAACATGGTGAAGCGATGTGTTACATTTTTTAGTAATGTTGTACATGGAAGTTAATAATGGAAAAGATAATAAATATATTTTATATAAATTAAATAATTATTTTGTTGGTAAAATATGTATTTTTTTTATTTAGAATATATTATTTCACCTTTCATCTTTTAATTATATGAAAAAAAATTATAACATCATTCATGGACTTATGGAATACCACCCCCTTAAATTAGTGTGATTACTTTTTTTAACACCACGTAACATGAATTAGATATTAGAGTATTTATATCTGAATATTATAGTAATTAGGATTTTATTATTATTCTTGAAAGAAAATGTTTATTTACCTTCTTTCAGTAATTATAATTGAAAAATGATAACGTTACATGTGGGTATGTACAAACAACCGTCTCCATGATTGTAATGTAAGTTCATTTTTCATAACCATAATTATTGATTATCATTAAAATTATAATTTATGAATAAATATACATATTAATTAATAAATAAATTAATTTTTATTTTTATATTATTACCCCTTTCACAATTGTAGACATACCAAATGCAATTGATACAAAGAATCCAAATATGTTGAAAACCATCGATGTAAGATTAATTGTTTATATAATTTTATATAACATGTTAATATGTGATGAAGTTTAACATTAAACAGGAATACGGTTCTCAAGATTGTAAATAATTAATGTAATATTATTTTCCAGGATGATCTAAATACATGTGAATTGCCTAACATCAGGAATGGGTTATCCCATATCACATATATTTTTTGGAGATATATTCCATATTCAGTACTTATTTTATTATTTGCATAATATACATAAAATTAATGCATTTTATGATTATTATAGATAAAATTGTGGATATTTAAATATATAACTGTGTTTAATTATTTCATGGTGTTTATGGTTTCGATGTTATCAATGTGGTAATAGTATTTTGTTATAATTTAATGGTTTTAATGTTTTTTCATAATTATGGTTTCAATGTTGAGATTTTATGATTCATACCTAAAATAATAATGAAATTTATTATGATATAGATATTCACGATATTTCCATTTATTAATACAATTTTTTATTATTTAGTTGTCAAAAAAATTAGAAATTTTTTAAATTAAAGTAGTCTACAGTTATCTCTTTAGTCGAATATTATTTCCCTTTTGTAATAATTTTTTCAAAAAATGTTCTCACCAATGTTTTTATCATTTATAAAATGTTTTTTATTTATTTACATATATTTTTTCATGGTTATTTTCATGTAAATATTTTTTTAAATTTTTCAAATACAATTATCCCAAATTATATGTGTATTTGACATAATTAATGCCTTAAAATATTTATTTATAAAACATATTTATTCATTTCGAAGTTTTTTTTCATTTAATATTATTTTTACAAAAAATTATGAATTTTTATGTCTTTAAATGTGATTTAAATATGAAATCATTATGTTTTTAAAAATGATTTTAATTTTATTTTAATAGTTTTCCCTTTCATCACCGTCAATTACCAGTATTTATATTTATTCTTCATTGAAGGTATATGGTAATGAAATCATATTCATTCATTCTATACGACGATTGTGATTCTTTCAAATATTATTTCATGCAACAGAATTAATTTACATGATTTAAGGATACTTCAAAGAGAATTTTATTGAACGCGTTTCATTTTCATGAGTGATTCATGTTTCATAAATATTTTGTGTGGAAACTAATTATTTTTTATGTGTTAATCATGTTTCATGACATTAAAATTAATCCTATTAATTTCTTAAGGTTTAATCTAGTTATTGAAGAAAAATTATTTTTTTGAGATTAGTGATTAAATATATAAATAACATAATCATGATATAGTTCTATGACATTATATAAAATGGATGTGCACATAACTAACTCTAATGCGTAGAGTAATGAATACGGTATATTATAAAATATATTGAAATTTTTTAGTATGGTTATTACATTTATTAATGATTTTTTAAAGGATATATAAGGATTGTTTGAAAAGATTATCCTTGGGAAGAATATGACTTATCAATTATTTCTCTCGGTTTATGGTATTTCAATTATGAAATGTTTATATCAAAAGAATCATAATTATTGATTATTATAAATATATAATTTTCATAGCTTTCTTCTATGTTTTCATGTTTTCTGGTCCAGGTATTAATGGCTATTAATTTTATAATGTTATACTAATGAACATTTATTATATCATGACATCCATCTCCTATTCTTATGAACATTGATAACATTCATTTGATAAATGTTATGTTTTATAAAACAGAGAATTTGATATCACTAATCTTATGTTTCCTTTTCCCATGGATATAATTAATTAGATTGAATGAGTATGTTATTTTTGTGTTTCCATATGGACGATGATGATGTCTAAATTTGAAAAACAAAAGTTGGTTTATGTATGATAAATTATCATTTATTGTTATTTGAATTTTTTTTGTAGGAGTCTATCTTATATTCACTAAATATATATAACTAGTGTTCCACAATGATGCAAGTGATCCAATTTTATTTTTTATATAGTTTGGTATTGAAAAATTTTCTTTACAATTATTGGCATTAATGTTGGAGATTTAATGTTTACGATTTCAAACCTAAATCTTGGTTTGCATGTTCTAGGATGTTATACTGATTAATGGTAATGTCAGATTAATTAACATTCATTACATGAATGAGGAATGAAAAAAATGAGAAATAAATTGAATTATTATGTTTTTTTGATACACCCACCATGTTGATCGATGTTTTATGAGTTTGACCACAAGAATGGATTAACCCTAATGGACAACAAGAATTTGATAAGGAATTGATAAATATATGGGATTATTATTTATTTGTAATTAATTTGAAAATTAAATAATAATGATGGATTATATTTTAAATATATATATATATGACTTATCAAAAAATATAATAAATTTTTAAATGTCAATATTTTATAATTTTATATTTATTCACTATAAATATATCTATTAACATATTAGAATTCCATGGTTGGGTTCAAAGGTCGAAGGTATTATACTATTCCATGAATGAAACCAGTTTCTACATTGTGGAATGAAAAAGCTAAGGTCCCATGTAGAATTTTTAATTTCCTATTATATGATTATTATTATGTGTCCTCAGATGGGGTAATCCAGTCTGACATTTCAAAACCCCTTGGTCCTAGATATTGGACATCATATTTCCTATCTACATGGATGGTTGGAAATGATATTTCATTATTTGTAGTTAGGATGTTCAATGTGAATATTCACATTATTAATTAGGATTGTTGGGCACATTTATATTTTTCATAGTTATGATTTCTTAGCTTGTACCCAGATTTATATAATGAGCCACTTATTATATTATTACTATTTTATTTTTTTGTATTGGTCAAACAAATTTGGTCACCCATAGTTCATGTATATCAAGGAATATATATGGTTATATATATGAAAATATATATATCAACATGATTACAAAAAAAAATTATTATTCCATATGTATATATGATCGCAGAGGTGTACTTTTAAGCACCTGAGCATTACTATTTTTATTTTATTAATAACTTCATATATTATTATCACACTAGATTATTTTATTTTCAATTAATTTATTTAATTAGATAATGTTTTTGGTTTACTACTTTTTTTTCTCCCAAACTTTTCATGACACCATTTTATATCCATTAAGTCCCAGTGGTTAAAGGATTAATATAATTTCAAATGCTTTGATGCCTATTTTTCTTGGACAGGGATTTGACATTGGATATTAGAAGTATTATTGGAGCATGTACTAAAACTAATTTCTACAGTTGTTTTCTATTATTTAAATTTTATTTCTAATTAATTCTATTTTTATTGCATGTTACATCTTAACATAATTATATATTTTAAAATTACATTGAATTGAATATATATATGTTGAGTACTTTATTAGTTTCTATTATATTCTTATATTGAGTTGTTTTTATAACAATATTTCACTCTATTTATAAATCGTATATGTTTTTTAACTAATATATATGATGGAAAATACCAACAGTACCATAATTTTACCCTCAATTATATTACATAGCTTATGGAATATAGCGAGGAATGGATGAGGCTATGTGGTGAACTACCTCGTGAAACCATTATAGTGTCTCCCTGATAGGGACGTTACAATATATATATATATGATATTCTGGAAATAACGATAATATTTCAAATATAATATATCATTTTTTATTAAATTTTTATCCATTGAAAATTGATTGTATTGTTCATGCATACATGTGGATTATAACCTCCACAATGAAACTTTTGTCCTTATTCATCAACATATTCAGTGGATGATATAAATATAATGTTATTATAGAGGTAAAATGATATATTTGATATAACAATATTTATGGAAATGTTTTTAATGAATACATACATCCTATTTTTTCCAAAATACTAATATAAAACATTTTCATAAAAAAAAACTCATTATAGATTTAAATTTTCTATAAAAATGTTAAAACAATTGTTTGTTCTATAATTATTATTATGGACTTTATAGAATAATTACCTCATTAAAGAATACAAATCATAATTTTATTTTGATAATTCAATGGGATTGTTTACAATATACTCGACATGACATTAAGAATTATTTAATTATGTATTCCACTAAAATAAATTAATGAAATGGTAATGTTATAAATTAAAAATATTTTAAAAGATATAAAACAATTAAATAATTTATATTATTATATTAAGAATGAGTAAATGGTATACATGGTATCTGTCTACTTTAAGTATGTGAATATGATTTAATTTCTCTTTAGTGAGGCATGTTAAAGTGTTATAGAGCTAAAATAGTTTCTATGATGTATATGATTCATATTTTTCTAAATCGTATATATTGAAACATTCATACATTATGGAATTATATGTATTAATTGAAATTATTTAATCCAATGGGATTCGACATGAATGTTACCAAGGGGTAAAGATTTTCTTACCTAAATTTAAATTGGTATGTTCATACTCATACTTCATTGATATTCGTATACCTTGATTAGGTGTGAATTAATGTCTAACTTTTTTATTCCGAATTTCCACTTGTTTTGGTATATATAAATATGACCATATAATCAAATAATAGATTAGTTATCAATTTAAATTTCATGATATTTGTGAGGGTTTTATTTTTATAAATATTAATTTTTTAGGGAATGTTGTTTTTAATGAATCAAACTATCCTTGAATGGCGTAATTACTACCCCATGAATGGATATTGTTTTATTAATTAATGAAATTCAAAAAATTTAAGGGGAAATTTCATATTGATTTTTTTATATAATATTAATTTCAATATTTAGGAATTACATAAATGATATATGATACAATCTAATACCATTTCTTCATTTTATATGTCAATGGTTTCATATTAAGAAATTATATGCCCTTATTTTTTTGACTAATAAATATTTTATTCTCATATTATTATGAATGCGTTTTCTAGGATTAATGTACATATTCTCCAATATTTATTAAATAATTATCAGTAAATATGCCAACATGTGATATCAATATTGTATATAATTTTAGACATTGAATGGATCTCTCCCATATCAATTATTTATAGATTTTTTTTAAATAATTATAACTTCAATAAAATCATAGTTTTATTTTACATGTCCTTATACAATATTTTAATTTATTTTAAAAGGTATTTTGTTAATATTTTATACATTGGTCACTTTTTAAACTCTTTAAAAATTCATGAAAATAATATTTTTTTATCCTTTGTGACATGAAATGATTATCCATCCACCATGACAGTTATTTGGAATAAAGATTCCATTATAGGTTTATGTGGTTACATTAAAAAAACCCTTTAGTTTGTATTATTTTTATTTTTAGTTTATAAATACATATGATGAACATGAATTTACTATATTTATAGTGAAGTTTTATGATTTTAAATCAAATGAATTTTCATCATTACCAACATCCTTTAATGATAACTCTACATAATTGAGTTTTTGATATTATGATACAATCCATATTTTTTTCTTTTAAAGGAAATAAATTCAAATTTTTAAATTGATTAGAATGATTCTCAATTTTTCATTAATACAATTATGATAAATATATTAATATAATACATTTTAAAATGTGGATAATGAAAATTAATATTTAAAATGATATATTCTTGTAATGACTTCGGACATTATTCATGATGAAGGGAGAGTTTAATGATTCTTATATAAAAATGTATATTGATAGAAATGATATGGTTGGAACGACAAGTATAGATTATTTAAAATGTGATCACAATATTCCTTATACAAGGGTTGTACATGATACGACTTATCTAATAGGACATCCAAATAATTATCTATAGTGTATTAGGGAAAGTGAAATTCTGTTAACATACATAAGGATTCATTTAACAAGGGCATGTTCCCTATTAGATTTATATTGGCTATAATTATTTATATCATAGAAAATTATGAAAGTATTTCAGGATAACAACATTCTATATCCATTCATTCATAAGGTTTTAATGGGTTCAATTGATTATGATTGACATCACATAGATCATGATTAATGATTCTATGTGAATACTTTATTCAGTAGACATATTAATATAGGCCTCATGAGTTATGAACTTAGTGTTTATGGATATAAATTCTATTAGGATTATACCATACATGTTGATTACATAACCATCCCCATATTCTTATCTTTTTCCACTCATGAAATTCAATTATTAAGGCTTATGTTCACCATTACTAAGAACATAAGATCACTATACTTATGTTTTCCATTTACACATTATTTTATTAACTTTTTAATGTATTTTATGCCTAATAAGTTTAATATATTTAAATCACATTATGATATATGTTTTATATTTTTAATGACTAGTTGTTACATATTTTATTATTCATGTTAGAGTTTATCCAAAATATCAAAAAAAACATTACATAAATGTTATGTGTTTGTTGATGTGATCCAAAACATTTGTTTGATATTTTATGTTTTTGATGTATAATATTTACTCTCATTTATTAGTAGAAATAATTGAAATTTAATAATTTTGTGTTTAATAGTATATTCGGTTGTGCAGGATCAATGAATTCACAGTAACAATCAGAGTTGGGTTTTGAATGGTTTTAGGTTTATTATGCAATAATTTCTGGTTAATTTAAGAGTTTTGGATAACATCATGTAAATATAATTTTAATTTTAGTCACACATTAAAATAAATAGAACACCATGTTGATTATTTATGTGAAATTTTGTTAAAGTGATTAATGATACCAAGGGATGGTTATTATTATCTATGTGCATATATCACTACTGTCTATAATGTGAAGCATTATTTTATAATAATATTATTATATTTTTGTTCATCCAATATAAATTATATGGGATATTATTTGATGTTAAAATATTCATTTCTTATGTGGGTTTTTATGGATATGGTGGATATATGCATATTTATTTATGGAATTTAATATACTAGACCTTTTATTTACTTTTGGAAAAAATGATGTTAAATGTATTATCTCATTATTTGAATGTAATTGTATTTTGGTAGTTATATTTCTGGTTCATAAACAAATAACCATGGTTAATATCAATGTATAGGAGGAATATCATGTTATCCATTTAATGAAAACTAAATCCATAGAATGTTTACTGTAGTACTTTTTGAATTAACTATTAATACTAGTAATTTAATGGAAATTATAAGACATTAGTGTAATATGACTAAAATATCGAACTGATGAATGAAATTTAATTATTTATTTGATGACATCTTGTATAAGCAATTCAATATATTATTACTCTATAAAAGAATGTAATTCGTTAACAATATTTAATTTAGGATGAAATAAATATAATACCCTGTTATATTCATTTATGAAACATAAAATGTCATTTTCACTCCTCAATGGTATAGGGTTCATGTGTTATGGAATTTATCCAAAAAAATTCCATGTTCTGGCGATCAATTTTATCTCTTAGTAACCATATTTATATAGAAAATAAATGTTTCCTATATGTCCACATTTTACTTCCCTATTATATTTTTCTGTTATGAAACATATTATTTTTTATTCACTATTCTTTTCATATTTACCTTTCCAATATTCCAAAATGATATTTCATTAAACATTTGGAAGATACTTGGATTCAAAAAATGTATTTGAAAATGTAAAATCCTCAGAAACTAATTTTATGTTCCTCTTTTGAAGAAGAAATATAGTAAATATTTTGGTGGGGTATGATAATGTGATATTTTAAATAGAAACTCTTTCAAATGGCATAAACAACTTGCAACACCAAGAATAATAAAAAACAGAAATATTAAAATTTTAATGGTACAATTATAAAAATGTAATTCAAATTATGGGTTTGAATATCATAAAAATAATTATGAAATAAATATATTTCTCCAAATTTATAATAATTTATCAATTACTTTATATGAGATAATCATTCTTTCTTTCACTAAATAGAGTTATACACTAAAAATATGTTTTCCTCCAATATGGGTTAGATTGATATTTTATTTATTTATTATAATTTATTTATTGAATAATTACGACCTAATTTTTTTAAATTGTATTATAATATTTTGAATTAAAAATTTAAAATTATCATGTTGTGAATTTTTAACACTCCATCACTCTAAGATAAATTTTCTTTTAAATAAATTCAATATTATCGATATCTTCTGATAGACACAACTACAAGTCTAGATGAACAGTAAAGAAGTATACCCTAACTAGAATATTTAATTTTAAGGTTCTAATATGAATAAATAAATTATAAATATTATATAGCTTTCATATTCATAAAATATATTTAATGGTTATATATTTATTAAGAATATAATAATAATCATTTTAATGAAAATATTTGTTTACTAAAATATTATTCTTTTAAAAGGTGGTGTCATAATACTTTGTAAAAATATTAAATAATTAAATATTACAAATTTTAGAATGTTTAATTTAAATAATAAAATTAATTTTTTTAATAATCAAAACAAAAGTTTCATATAGGGAAATTTTTTATTTTTTTCTTAAAAAACAAATTTTCAATGTATATTGAAAAATATTGTTTAAAAAAAATAACAGTAAATTTAATAAATGTAAGAGTTCAATTTTTTATTTAAAATTGAAATGAAATTATAATTAGTTTCATAATATTATATATAAAATAAAATATGTAGAATCAACTTCATAGATATTTTTTATTTTAAAACATACCATACTTATGGAAACATTTTCTATAGAAAAACGTTTATTCGCCACATATATATGATTATTATTAAATATAGTTTTATATTATTGTTAATTAAAATGGGAAAATGGATATCAAGTATTTAATTACAATTATTAATATTTTGTAAAAAACAAACTTAATATTTATTCATAATGAATAGTTAAATAAAAAAATTAATTCTAGTGTTTAAGGTTAAAATGGGATTATCAGTAAATAAAATAAAAATATAATGGTTAAATGGCACTGAAAAGTTTTTAATTATTATTTTATAAAAATATTTAGACAATAAATAATTTATGGTTTGAGAAATAACTATTTCAAATCCACAATACATGGTGAAAATTTTTTTACCAAATTTTATTTCTATAATTCCAATTGTGTCCTATATTTCCATTATAAAATGACACCCACTGTCCAATCCACTTCTCACTCACAAATAAATTTTGATAATATAAGACCTAACCAATTACCTTTATAAGATATATAACCACATGATTTAATCATTTTATTTATAAAAATAAAATGTAGGAATGTATTAGCTATAATCCTATATTGGTTGTTTGGGAAAAATGCAATCTTCTTAACTGAGCATTTTAATTTTAATTTTGTTATAGCTCATTAAATATATTATAAATATATTATAAAATTATAAAACCAATATCTCGTATATAATAAGATTTTATTTTTCAATTTAATATTTTATATCCACTGCCTCTCCCATATAAATGGGATATTAAACTATAAATCATGTTTACGGTGGATTACCCCTAGAAAACTGATGTATTTTATTTTCTATCACATTATATCACTACTAGAAGTAATTATTTAATTATTATATTATATATATATATAATTAATTTTATTATATAATTTTAATATCAAATACTAATTTTCACTATCCAACATATGGGAAACCAATTACATAGATTGTGTATATTTATGGATTATCACATTTACATTGAGATGTGACATTTTTTAAGAATTATTTTGAAATGGATGATAATATGTATATTTTAGTGAAAATAATAATATATATTTGATATTATAATGATTAAAAAATGGGTTAATATAATTTATGTTTTTTGTTCTATCTTTTTTAAGTGTAGAAATATCATTTATGTGTTAGCATGACATACCATATCCCAAAATGGTGTTACTCATTTTCCAATATATATAATTCATGGAAAATTATAAAAAAATATATAATGATTTTATATTTTATTTATATCATTTTTAGATTTTTAGATTTTATGAAACCATGATCATTAAAATTGTCATATTTTATAAAACTAAAAACATATATAAAATTCAATCAATTATTCTATGATATATTGATTTTAAAAAATTATTTTATTGATAATCATGTCTTAAAGTGAATTGGTAAATAATATATTATATAAAATATATAATTATGGTTATATAATATTAGTATAATATATCGATTTAATTTATTGTCGAGTTACATAGATTTATTATGGAAATTGGGCATGAGATAAGTGTTTATCAGTAAACTATTACTTTCACGAGATGTATCCTATATTCACCTCATTGTACCATTTTGGGTTAAATAATTCCCATTATACATGTTATACAATTATTATGTTTATCTATATTGTATTTGATTCAAAATTTGATTTTATTTCATTCATTGGTATTATGACTCAGATGATATCAACATGGAAAAGGTTTATAATATAATCTCATTTTATCAGGATAGTTCATGACTTAGTTTGTGATAATGTAATATTTCTATATACATATGAAGGAGGAAATTAATTCCCTGAATCTCTATTAATGACATGATAAAAATATTTCCTATACATTTCCTCTCTTTAGGGAAATAGTAGTCTAAAATAATGTTTTAAACGAAACCGAATTCAGATCTCTATGATGTCCAAAACTATAAGTCTTATATATCAATGTTTTCAAAAAAATTATTCAGATATGTTTTAAAATTCTATAAATAATTTATTTATTAAATTTATAAACATATTTTTCTTTTTGATAATATTGTTTGAAAATAATATTTGGGCCTTTTTTCAAACGAGGCACTTTTTAACATTTTTACAATAATATGAATGAATTAGTTTTTATCATAGAAGATATGTAAACAATATCATGTCTTCTTGAACAATAATTTATATAATTAAACCATTTCTAAATATAATGGTATTTCAAATGAAAATATAATTCATAATAATCATTAAATATTCATTTTTATAGTGATGTTCAATGTGAAAATGATATTCCACTCCGGAACATTTAAAATGGAATTTCTATAATATTTTAATTCATAGTTGAAAGAATAATCATTTTAACTTAAGATAAGTTGGGAATATGTTCTAATTATACCCTCATTATTATATCTCATTATGGGTAATGATCAATTTGACTAGGTTGTATTAGTTTGACACCATTATCTATATTACTCTCAATTATTTGTGAATATGTTTATTCATTAGGGTCATTAACAAACATTCCTTCTCTAAATTTTCAATAATAATATTTATATTTATTATGATTCACCCTATTCACATGTGTGTTCGTTAGACATAAAATGTGATTGGTGTGAACTTCTATATCCCATGTATGCATAGGTATGTATCATAAGTCAAATTAGCATGGGAATTTATCTACTGCCTTTCCAATTTATTGTGGGCGTATTGGCATGATTTCTTGAAAGAATAGGTTTTTTTGTCTAGAATCACGAATTTTATTAATTTTATATTAGTTATTGATGTTCCATTTAATTATTAAATTAGATATATTATCCATTTTTTTTAAATCCCTTGTGATTATTTATATGTAATTATTAGATAGTTATTAATTACATCAGTTTAATTCACTAGTAATCAACTGAATGTAATCTACTTTGGTTTTTCAACATAGGAAATTTATAATGACTTATTTATTCATGATATCATCCAATATACACCTTCCTATAAACAACATTAGAGGTTACCCCTTTCCAATGTTTCATTTCTCCATGATGATAATAAATGTATTATTATTATTATATAGGGGTACGAAAAATTATAGAATTGTATTCCAAAAGAATAATAAATGTTGTTTTTTTGTATTCATATGAAATGTAAATTTATAGTATATATATATTTTTTTCTAAATGTACAACACTATTAAGTCATTTGGGATGTGATTAATTGTATCCAGAACAAATATAATAATGAAACAAATGACACTAGTCTACTTGGTTTAGGTACATAACTATTGTTATTAAGTAAACATTAATAGAAATAATGGGAAGTAGATATTTGAATTTAAATATTTTGTAACACATCTATATTATATACATTAAGGATCTATATATAATAATAGTCTAATGTTTTAGAGATGATTATAATATTTGAATTTATCCTAGAAATAAATCACATTTTGGATACTACATGAGGACATGGTTGTAGAATTGTTGATCCTTGGGATAATATCTCTAACATAGAAAATTGGGATTTTACTCGATCATCACATTGAACATGAAATGTTTCATTACAATTATCCTAATTCCAAAATATTATATGACATGATTTGGATAATTGACATTTCCATTGCAAACAATTATTATGGATTTTATAATATTTTATTATTTAACAAATACATAAAACTATCATTATGATTATGATATACCTATGAATAAATGATTCAATTTATGTTAATAATTACACAATTATTGGGCCACTAAATTGTATTTCATGATATTGTGATATAATGTACTATAACTAATTCATTAAACGTATATCCTTGTTGATGGAATGGGAACTCTATCTTTGAACATAGTACAGGTATGGATTTCCCTAAGAGGAATGATAATGAAGCTATATTAGAATTTATTTCTAGTATTACTATTCCTATTACCTTTATCGTTTTCAAAATTGGTTTCTAACATCACTAATATGTACCTTTAAATGGTGCAATGATAATGTGAGGGGTTCCCCTTTATCAGTGCAATAAAATCACTATTAAAGTGGGTCCTTTGTTGACACTAAAAAAGTTCTGACAAAGGACCCTATTTATTAGTGTTTTAAATATCATTGTTAATGGAGGCCCTTTATAGGTGGTCAAATATTCACTGATAAAGGGATTTTTTGCTGCAATATGCTATTAATATAACAACACAGCCAAAAAATCTATAATTTCAAATAATTGTATATACATTTAATGTAACCCTGGAAATAAGAAAATTTCCACCTATGGTATATTCCAAATAATAAATTTCATATAGATTTTAAGCAATATATTATAAAATTACATGTACAATTATCAATCAAATATTTTTTATAAAAAAATTTTCCCTTTTTATACTTATCATCCCCTCTCAAAAATGTATGCCCATGGTATTAGTAACCATAAAAATAATTTCATACCAAGAAGAAGAATCCATCTATATAAAAAAACCAATTATTGTTGCAGTAATACTCTAAAGAAATAAATTAATAATTATTATGAATGAATATATTTATAAAATTTCAATATTTAATAAAAAAACATAGTTGGAGTTATACCATTCACACCATGCATCCAATTGATGTGGGGATGATTCCAACATGTCACAAATTAGTTATGAACCATTTTCTTAAAATATGAAAACAATATGATGGTGTTTTCTCAGTTTTGAATATGTCACCTGTTCTATTAATAAAATTCATGCCAATTATAAATAGTGACTCATTTAGAATTATATCGGTCACATCGTGATTCAGAATGATGTGTGTATTATTTCTTTATATCAAAAAGTATTGATGGATACATTTCCAAATGTATCAAAATAATCCAATTTTTTTTGCTAATTTTTCATTATTTCAGATGTCTTTTTAATAAAACGTCATTTCAAAATGTTATCACTCGTTTTGAGATATACCAGTCTCACCATGAACCAGTTTGATGTGATAATTGTTCATACATGTCAAAAATTAATTATAAATCAATATTCTAAATTATCAAGACAATCATGGCCCGTCTTCTTGGTTTTTATTGACTGGAACATTTTGAACTAAAATTTCAATTTAAAATTGATAATGTACAATTTCAGTCATTCTAGTCACACTATTAATTCGATTTGGGTGTGGTGATAAAGAGTCCCTCTACATTTACATATAACATTACATGATTTTAAATATAATTATATATATCAAAGTAAAATCGATGGATCATATCATCTAGTTTCTTTAAAGACTAGTTACATTAATCATAAAGCATGGGGCTAAAAACACTTCTTTATTTAATATCCAAAAATATATCTTATCTTCATTAGATCCCTTACATCTTCATAGGGTATCTAGTGGAACACATTAACAATGGGATGAGCAAAAAATCCATTTTAGGGAATGAACATATGAATAAATATTAACAACACGAGTTAGGTGGAATTACATAACGATACTGAAATCATGGAAAATATGAAATCATAACATATAAACATTGAATCATTTAAATTTGGAAAAAGATTAAAAAAAATTGTAGTATAACTCATGGATAATTTCCAATCCGGTTTCCCATAGCAGTGCAGGTCAAGGCTAGCCTCCAATTCTATTTCCTATAGAAGCCCAAGCCAAGGATAACCACCCAGACCGTTGCACATAACATCTCATGATACTCAACATTACCAAATGCATTAAAATGATATCTTTTTACACCAAAATAACATTTCATGAATATTTTTTTCACAAAAATAATCATACATAACCAATCATAAATAAATATAAGGGTTACACAATGAAATAATTAGGTACCACAATCAAGATATAAGCATAACCATTGGGAATATCATAAATGTGTCCATAAAAAACAGGTATTAGAAAATACATGGGAATTTAAAAGGTAAAATATGCATATATAATGTGAAGTGATGTCATGTCGATGTGCCAACATGTAGGAAATATATTTTAGAAATTTTATCATTTAAAAATATTTGTGCAGTTTAATGGAAAATAATATAAAGATTTAAAAATAGAAATGGGGAAATCATTTATATAAAACCATAATAGAACCAAGAAGGTTTTCGTTAAAAAAGAAATAATCTATGGAGACATATTTTTCTTAAAATTAGGATATAATGCATTGAAATTGGCTAAAAAGGGAATGTTTCCTTAAAATTAGTATGCTTGATGAGAAGTATTGAGGATGGGTTCTTATAAGATCATGCATATAACTGAAAGAGATTGAGGGATGGTTCTTGAAACATGATTTTGGACCTTATTAAAATCTTTTATAGGTTGTACATCAAAATAAAATATAACTTCATTTGTGTAAAAAAAGATAGAGCAACTCGATGAAATAATAGCAGTTTGGGTAGAATTTATTATAGATTCTCGGTATGATATCAGGTGTACTTAAGGGGTTAAATGATAGAGAAATAGATTTATCATATATTATACATCATGAGTAATATATGGGAGAGGTGTGTAATTTTAACCAATCATTTTGAATTACACATAAAATGGAATAACATAGAGAACAATATTGAATAAAAATGAAATGGATATATTCCAACACATTAATTTTGGTGGTGTTCTCCACTACTTATTAATGACCTGAATAAAAAAATTATGATAATTAATTTATAATTACAACACCTATTATTTATGTAATTGATTTAGTCAAATATTTTTTAGTTCATTCATGACATTTTTTATAGGTTATAATGCTCAATTTCATTGTTTGGGTTCCTTTGATTTCTTGGTTTATAATGATCGATCCATGATCATATAAACATGTTTAATGAATGTCGTCATATAAAATTGATGTATTATGTTATTAGTTAATATCCATGAGATTAAATGCTTATAAGAATTAGTTTTTTATCAAGAGGGATGATTAATTATTATATAAATTCTTAGTTATAACTGTTTCAATTAATCGGTTGGTTTGATTACCATGGACATGTATTTCATTATAACATAATATAATTTGTAGGAAAAGAACTAAAAACACTTAACTAAGATATATTACATATATAATAATCTGTTTTAACTATATCACAAAGGGCTTCATGAAAATAATTAAATATGATAATAGAAATTGATAAACCATTGTCGTCAAATTTTTTAAATTAACACATCGCGAACGATTTGTTTCATCTCATTCACGTAAAATATGTGGAAAGGATAGAAGATAATTAAATATCTCACTTACCTAAATAAACTTCATTACATGTATTTTACTGAAGTTATCATACCATTAAGTTAAATGGATGAGAGGGAAGAAAAGAAAAGAAAATTACATAAAATAAATAAATTAATTGGAAAAATAAATTTACATATTGGGTTTATCTTCGTTGAAAGACACTTAAGAGGATATGATTTTTTATTTTGAGGAGAATAGGGGTTTTTGGTTGTGGGAAAATAGTTTTGAATGATATTTGGGAAGAATATTGGCAAGGCATTAGTCTTGAGAGGAGTGGAGAGAAGTTGTTGTGATGGGGGGGTTATAGAATAGGGGAGGATGATTTTCATAATATTATAGTCATTAATTTTTATTTCTTAACAAGTAATGAAATAGAAAGTATCCCGTGACCATGAATAGTAATATATTAAAGTAATTTCTAACCAATGGCCCTTTACATCATCCATGATGCAATCATGATGCATAAATTTAGGTTTTATAATTTATTGTGAGTTATAAGATTTTAATATTAATAAAAATTCAAATATTTTAAAAAAAATCCCAAAAAATCAAACTAACAATTTCTTGATGTGTAGAACCCAAAAACAAAATACATTTTTCAAAAAAATTAAATATTATTAATCTAATAATTATTTTGAACCATAATTTGTTGTTAAAAAATATGTTTTAAAACATTCATTTAATTATTCTAAAATTTGGGTACATTATACTCCCACTTGAATATAATTTTTATACTATCAAAGTTATGGTTACTATTCATGGGCTTATATTCATAAGGGTGTGTTACAATTCCCCAAATATTATGTTTTCCCAATCGGACTCCAAATAACTTACCGATTGCAACCGTGTATGTCAGATATTTTAAATTCCAAACAAAAAAGTGACATAATTATGTTTAAATGTCACATAACACTTATTAGATAACTATGTCGTGTTTTTATGTGACCTTATGACGTTGTTATAAGAATGATATTTCCATGGAAAATATTTGGTCGTTACATTCTTTCCCACATAATAAATTTCACCCTCCACATTTTGTTTTACATTATTGGATAAAAAATGTGTTGGTAGTTTTCCTTCATTACCTCCACCAGTTCCCTTATTGACTTTTCATACTTATGGTTTTGCCACAGTAATTTTACTAGTTGAGTAGTAATTTTATATATTATGTTGTCCCTATGATCCAAGATCATCAATTACTACTACTCATTGGAATGATCTTCTTCCAATTGTACCACCTCAGAAGGGAGTACATGAGAAGGGTATGGTATGTGCTTCTTTATGAGGGATACATGAAAGAAAACCATTACATTGGCCATTTTTGGTGGATGTTCATGTCGATATTCTACAGAACCGACACTATCAAGAATCTCAAAGGGTCCAATGTACATGTGACATAACATTCCTTTATTTCCAAACCTATTGAATTTTTTCCAATGTTATATTCATTGAAATACCATATCTTTAACTATGAACTCAAGGTATCGTTGATGACTATCTGTATTACTATTATGTTGACTATGAGCTGCCCTGATATGTTATTAATTTTTTCACCATATCCACTATTTCATTGTCAATTTCAGGTCCTAGAAGCTTATGATCACTAAATTAATCCCAAAACGTTGGTGTTCTGCAGATTTTCGCATAAATGGATTCATATGGCTCCGTTTGGATGCTCGAGTGGAATCTATTTTTATAGGAGAAATCAACCAGTGGAAGATGTTGGTCACATACATATTTTAATTTCATCAAACTTGCTCTAAAAATATATTCTACTGTCTGGTTAATCCACTCATATTGGCTATTAGTTTAAGGATGATATCCTATACTGATGTTCAGTTTAGTGCTTAGATCATGTTGGATACTTTTCTAGAACATCTTGGTGATTCTAGGATCACGATCAGATACAATATATAGTGTTATTCAATACAAACTTACGACATCTTTAATTTAAATCCATGAAATTTTATCCAATGATAATTCCTCTGTAATTGTGATAAAGTGAGATGTCATCGTAACATAGTCTATAAAGACCCACATATCATTGTTTCCTCTAAATTTCCATGGAAGTCATGTGATAATGTCTATGAAAATGTTCTCCCACATCCAGGATAGTATGGGAAATGGTTGAATCAACCCTTTAGTCTTTTTTCTGTTATCCTCACATGAAAACCTATCTAACACATTGAGTTATATCCATAAATATTCCATTTCATATTGTCCCACCAAAATGTTTCACATAGATCTTGATACATATTTGTGCACTATGTGTTGATAGAGAAAGTTGTGATTTGTAAATAATTAGGAATCTCCGTATTTATCTCTAGATTGGATGGTACACATAATCATGTCCCAATTCTAACAATTCCATCCTTTTCAACCATGAACTCAAAGGATTTTCCATTTCTGATAGCGTTCACCCGTTTCAGAATATCCACATATTTTCATTGAGAAACCTTTATTTGACCTATGAGTGATGGTTAGGCAATAACTTGAGAAAGGATTGATGATATTATCCCTTCATTATTCTCATGCCAATACTTGGAAAATCTAAGAATATTGGATCCTTTTCAATTATTATCATTGATAAAGAAACATTATCATCACTACTTAGGGAATCTGCCACCTTATTTTCCATACCAGGATAGTAGAAGATTGTGTAGTCATAATACATGATTATATATATCCATATTAGAAGGTTCATATTAATATATTTTTGTGTGAATGTGTATTTGAGACTGTTGTGGTCTGTATATATCTCAAACTTCTCTCTATAGAGATAATCTTGCTATATTTTCAACACAAAGATCACCACCTCCATCTCTATATCATATATTGGATAGTTTTTCTCAGGAAATTTCAGCTTCCTTGTGGTGAATTCAATCACTTTATCATTTTACATTAGCATACAGCCTGGTAACTTCATTATATCATCACTGTACACTACAAATGAGTTCTCCACTTGTTGGAAGTGTGAGTAATGGTGCAGGGATATGCATCTTTTTCAACTCCATGAAAAAAATTTAACATTACTATGTCTAGATAAACATTACTACCCTCTGTTTAATTTTAGTAATTGGGTTGTAAATTGTGAAACATTCTTCATAATTCGTCAATAATACCCAGTTTTAGACAGAAAGCTACAGATCTCTATTATAGAAGTTATATGGGGAAAGTCATAAAATCCCTTTGTCTTGGAAGGTCCTCAGATATCCCTTTGCTGGTGATAACATTCCCTAATAATGACACATCATCCATCTAGAACTAATAGTTACTGTGATTTGAATAGAACATAACCATTCAAAAATTCATTAACAAGATATTCAAATGTGCCTCGTGTTCCTTCTTGCTCTTGGAGTATATCAGAATATATGCAATAAATACAACCAAAAATTGTTAGATGTAATCTCTAATGACTTTATTCCTAAAATCCATTGAATTTTATGGAGTATTAGTGAGTCCAAAGGGAATCACAATGATCTTATAGTGTCCATACCATGTTGAAATTGCAGTATTAGGAATATCGTCATTCATAACCTTTTATAGGTGATATCCTGGAAAATGGACCAACTTAATGAAATAATAGGCCCCACATAGCTGATCGAATGAGTTATATATCAATGGAAGGGTATACATGTTTTTTATCAGGATTTTATTGAGTTCACGATAATCAATGCATAGGTGAATTGATCTGTCCTTATTCTTGATAAATAGGACTGTCAAACCCCACTGTGCAACACTCTGGCATATAAAACCCTTCTTCAGATTATTTTGTAACTTCTTTTCTGCTCTTATATCTCTACTTTGGCCATTTTAAAGGTTTCATTATTATAGGAAGTGGTATAGAGATAAATTCAATTGAAAACTCCACCTCTCAGTTCGATGGAAGACCAGACAACTCTTCATGGAATACATAAGTGTGATCCCTCATGGCAGGCATGTTGTCAAGAATTATTCACTCCTATGTCTCAATCATTTGAGCTTGATATTTTATTCTCATAAAGAAATGATATCTACACACGAGGTGATCATTATAAAGGAGATTCATCTTCCTCCTTACACATGTGAAGAATTATAAGATGATTTGCGATGTGGAGAGTGATCTCCCTTTCCTAACTGTTAATATTGGCTTGGTATAAAGAGAGCCAATCCATGACCAAGATAACATCAAACTACACTAAATTAATTATGGATATATTTTTTGGGAGTTTTAGTCTATAAATATTAATATTAGGGGAGATATAAACAAAATATGCAATGATTTCCCCATTTATTATTCTCATAGATAACATTTCCTCCAAATTTTGAGGTGGTGTTTGAATATTTTTACAAATATTTAAAGAGTTAAAAGAATGTATTGAACCAGAATCAAATATTAATATCTTTATTCTTGAATGAATAACTAGTGTACTTATCACCAGATCATATTCAAGCTCCACCGCAATAGTAGTGATAGAACAGTCCCTTCCATGGTTCCTTAAAGGTTGATGTTGATTTCCATTAAAAACCCTTGGATTCAAGTAATTGTTTTCATAAATCCCATTCTTTGTATAGTATAATCACCACACTACTGGTTGGGGACTGATATGAATGATCATTTCATCTCACACATTAGAAGGTTGTTTCATATCCCTCCGGTATGTTTTATCCGGATGAAAAAACATTCCTCCTTTGAATCAATTAATGGAACTATTTAGACAGTTCACAGGATGGTTCTACCCACAACTTTTACAAGTGGGATATTCGGGCTTCTTTATATCATGGAATATTATTGATGAACCACCCATGTTATTCTTTATTTTTATCTTCTTGTCATCAAGCCCATGATCCCACTGAGAGGCTTCAATCTCCATTTTATCCTTGAGGGCACAATAGAGAATCTACTCATAAAAATGGATGTCTCAAATAACCAACACATTCCATAGACTCAGCTCTAACTACTAAATAAGCGATCGACATTGATTTTGGTTTTCATGAAAATATATAGAGGCGTACCCTTCTAGCCTTGTAATGTTTGTTCATACGCCCCGATGGACTCATCTTCCTTCTCCATGAGTCCGAGGAATACTTTTTCCGTCCTAATATAGAGGGAAAGAGGAAATTTTTTTTTTGAAAAATTACTCTTGAGTTTTTTCCAATTAATGAAATCAATATCCCCATGGGACTTTGTATTCTTGATTTTTCTGCATCATTGATCATCTTCCCCATCAAAATGATACACCACGAGTATGAATTTTACTTTTTCTGAGCACTGGAAGATGATAATATCTTTTCAATGGTGTTATTCCACTATTCACTAAGGAAGGGAATATAAAATACACTAAATATGAGAGGCTATATCCACATGAAAGGTCATATAGAAACTTTCTCTTCCCATGGATGAGGATGGTCTTCCACATGATTCTGGTTATTATTCATTACATGAGCTAGCTGATAAAGTATAATCATGATATCTAGAGTACCTATTACTGCCATATCAGGAATATCATTAAATACATATTCATATTTTCTATCACATTGGTTGCAGGAATGTGTTCTCCAATATCCCACTATTAAATGAGAAAAATAATGCAAACATAGAGGTCATTGATACATAGTTATTAAACCTAAAAAAGAAACGTTTAAAATAAATGTGTAAACATGTAATGGATGAGTATATATTAACTTGTGATTCCTTAGGTCTATATCTATTTTATCCTATATATACTTCATAAAATATATTATTCTAGTATTCATTTCCCTTAATAATGGTTTGAACTAAGCTCGTAAATTTAACAAAGCATGTCCCTCCGGACTGTCAATACAAAGCGTGAAGCAAGGCTCGTTGTCATGTACCATGATACCATGGGTCAACTAAAATCTACTCCTCTGAGTATTCACTCCTAGAATCATTAATTCCAGATCCACCTCTACCTTTTTGAATTCAAAAAGATATTTATTTATTTGATAAACCACTTAATCTATACTTACCAAAATTAAGGGGAGTTTTCTTAAACTACATCCCATTCAAAAGGTTCTCACTATGTATATCTATTCCTAATCTCTAAAAAAACTAGAACATCCTCTAATACAAACTAATGTTATTGTATACTCATACAAATAATATCACCTGATATTAAGCATAATTTTACATAAATGTACAATAAAAGTATCTTAAAGTCTAGAGTCATTGATGATTATGTATATAAAACATAAAACATGGGAGTAAAAAACACATTTTATTTATTCTTAATAAAGAGATCCTAGCTTCCATTGAGACCTTAAAACTACGTAGTGTATCCTGGGGAACAAATGAACAAATAGATGATCTAAAAATCCAAGGGAATTATCATAAGAAAAAATATTAAGAACATGAGTTAGGGGGCATGGAATAGTTATTCCAAAATCCTGGAACATATGATATAATAAGATATAAACATGGAAAAATATAAATATTGAATCATATAAATATGTATGAAACATAAAACATGTAATTACTACATGTAAAGACGTACCGCCAATCATATTTTCCATAGTAGTGCAGGTCAAGGGTAACCACAAATCATGTTTCCAATAGCAGCACATGCCAAATATAACCACCCAGACTATTGAACATAACATCTCATGAGATGTAACATTATCCAATTCATTGGAGTTTTATTTCAGTGAACCCTTCTTACTTTTCATGAATTATTTTTCCACATAAAGAACCATACATAATTAATATTACATAATCATAAGGGTTACCATTCGAATGAATTTGGTACCACAATCAATACATTAGCAAAACTAAAGGGCATATCATGAAATTATCCATGAACTAATGGAGGGAGTGCACTAGAAATTGGGGGAAATGGGAAGTTCTCTTAAAATGTATTTCCTTATTGGGAGCTATCGAGGGGGGATTCACTAAAGATAATTCATATCACCAAAATAAAATAATAGATGGAATGTGAAATATTTTTTTGGAGATTATAAACAACATGTTGATGTTTTACATGAAAATAAAATACGACTTAATTTGGGTAAAAAGAATAGAGAAACCTGAAGAAATAAAGGCGGTTTGGGTAGAATTCCTTACAGATTATCAGCATGAGATTAGGTATAATAAAGTATATTAATGAGATAAAATGGTTTTCTGATCTTTTATATATCATAAAGATAATATTTGGTTTCATTAATAATTCCACATCCCAAGTAATTACACATAAAAGGGCATAACACCGTGGAAAATCATTAATAAAATTTAAATGGAAAGGATCCCTTACAATATGTATCGTGGAATTCTCCACGTGATATTAATGAACATAATAAAAAAATTAGGTTTATTAATTAATATTAATATAACCTAATAAATTTTTATTTTATTTTTTATAACCTTTTTTATTTCATTCAATTCATTTTTGATTGGTTATAAAAGTCAATTTCATTTTTGGGTCTGCTTTCTTACTTGGATTTTTATTATCTATTCATGATTGGATAAACACATATAATGAATGTGGAAATCTAGAATTGAAGAATTATCATATTAGTGAACATACAAAAGATTAAAATGTTATAAGAATTCGTTGCATTTTTGGTATTTAAGATGAATTACTATATATTATACATTAGTGATAACAATTTTGGTTAATCAGTGTGTTTCATTACAATGTAAATGTTATTCATTATAACAAAATACTATTTTTTAAAAATGGATTACAAAAAATAAACTCTGATATATTACGTATATAAGTATATGGTTCAACCATCACACAAATGGTAACATTACCTGAAAAAAATACGATATATAAATTGATAAATTGTGGTCCTTGAATGTGCTAAGTTAACACATCTAAAATGGTGTTTTCATCTCTTTCAAAGAAAATATAGGGAAAGGAGATAAGATAACGAAATATTCCGTTAGACTAACAAAAAACATGAACATTTATGTTACTGGAGTTATCATACCATTTTGTTAATTGGAGGTGAGAAATGAAACAAAAATATTTAATAACATAAAAGAAATAAATTAATTGGAAAGAGTAATTTACCTCTCAAGTGTAACTCCATTGAGAGCCTCTTAAGAGGAGAGGCTTTGGTAATCTAAAGAGACTAGGGGATGTTGGACATGGTGAAAGTTTTTAGTAGGAAACCTGGGTTGAATATTTTAGAGAGAAGAGGGGGTTATTGGGGTTTTATAGAGAATGAGAGGAGGGTTTTCCTAATAATATAATAATTAATCTATTATTTCCTCACAAGACAAGAAATAGTAAGTAATCCATTAACTAGAATAGTAATAAATGAAAATTTGTTCAAATAAATGGCCATTAAAACTATCCTTGACTCAATAATTATTCAAAAATATAGGGTTTACCATTTATTATGAATTATCAGATTTTACTATTCATAAATATATCATGTATTTTAGAAAATACCCAAAAATTTTCACAAAACATTTTTTGACACGTTGAATCAAAAACAAAAAAAAATCAATTTTTTTTTCTAAATATGATAAATACAATATTTTTTTAAAATCACAATTTATTATTAAAAAAATAGTTGTAAAACATTCATTATCTTATTCTAAAATATATTTACATCATACTTCCACTTGATTATTATTTTTATACTATCATAGGTAAAGTTACTATAGATTAGGGTATATCACTATTCATAGGTTACTATTAATAAGGATAGGATACTATTCAGGAAAATTATTTTTTTCTATATCAGACTACAAATATCTTACTGATTGCAACAATGAATGTCAGATTTTCAAAATTCCAAACACAGAAGTGAAAAAATTATATTTAATGGTCACACAACACATAGTAGTTCATTATATCATGTTTTCATTCGATATTATGACATAATTATAAAATGTAAATTTCTATTGAAAACATCTGGTTGTTACATGTGATATCCAACTTATCACAAATGATTCATTGATATTTTTTAAAAAATAAAAAATCAATATGAATTCATTTGATTTTTTTCAGTGTGTTGGATGTTATTTTTACTTAAATTCTAGTAAATTTTAAATAAAAATATACACTTTTAGTGATACAATAAAAAACATGCATCATATTGAGTAGTATATTATTCCTACAAATACAAAATGGAATAAATATCATTATCATGATATATCAAAACAATATAAATGTTTTTTTCGTAGTTTTTAGTATGTCACTTTTAGTTTTAACTTAATTTTATGTTAATTTTGATTAAAATGTGAATCATTGAGTTATAACGACCACACCATGGATTGTATTAATATATTCCTACTTCCGAAACCTCTAAAATTTATTATAGATACCTCAAATTGTGTATATAATCAATATAATTATGTTTTCTCAGTATTTTGAATTCCAGTTCTATTTTTTAATAAAATGTCATTTCGAACTAGAAACACACATTGTGAGTGATAATAGTCATAAAGCATGTCAGTTTGATGTGATAATGCATTACACACATGAAAAATAACATAATATTGTTTTTATTAAATTATCTATTTAATTAGAGTGTGTTTTCTTGGTTATTAGTGAGTGGTACGTTTTCAACTAAAATATTAATTTAAATCTAATAATGGAAACTTTTAGCCAAATGGGTCCCATTGTACTTCAGATTGATGTTTTATTGATTCATAAATATCACAAATGACTCATGGATCATTGTTATTTTGTATGAAAATTTTTTTAATGTGTTTTCTTTAATTTTAGTGTGTGACTTATTATTTTTATGTAAATTAATCTGATTTTTAAATAAAAAGACACCCATGGAGTCATATCAGTCACACAATGAATCATATTTAGTTGAAGTTGACTTCTACATGTCACAAATGTCATATTGACTATTTTCATAAACTATTAATGTTATACAAATTCATTTAATTGGGTATGATTTTAAAAAAAATTATTTTTACTAAAATTAATGTCCATTCAAAATAAAAAGATACACATTAAGTCATAATGGTCCCACAGTTAGTCGAATGGAAGTTTGTTTGACTCTTATATGTCACAAATGAGTCATTATTTTTTACATTAATATCAACACAATCTTAATGAATTTTATCAGTTTTTAGTTTTCTACGTGTTTTTTACTTAAATTAATGGTAATTTTTAATAAAAAAGACCCAGATGAAGTAATACCAGTAACATCATCCATTATATTAATTATTGGATTATTATTACATATCATAAATGACTCATGGATAATTTTACAAAAATAATGAAAAAATGAAAATGTTTTTACTGGTTATTGGTTTTTATCGTGTTATATTTTCTTATATTAATATCAATTTTAATTAAAAAGTGGAACTCTAAGTTATTTCGTCTACATTTTTAATTATATTTAGGTATATCTAATTCATACACATCAAAAATATCTTATATATCATTTTACTAAAGTATCAAAACATTAAAAATGTGATCGCTTTGCTTTTGTATGTCACTTGATGATTTTACTTAAATTAATGTCAATATTTAATTAAAGGTGAAACTTTGAGTTATACCAACCACACCATGAATCATATTGTGGTTTATTTGATTCCCACATGTCAAAAATAACATATTAATAATTTTACTAATGTATGAAAGCAATCCAAATTTTTTTTCCCATTTTTACTGTTCCAATTTTGTTTTTTACTTAAATATCATTTCAAAATAGGAACACACATTTTGAGTCCTAACAAATTTATTGTTCATCAATTAAATGTGATACATCATCATACACATTAGAAGTGGTTTACGAATATCTGTCCTAAACTATAAATATAATCCATTGGTGTTTGTTTGGTTTTCATTGAGTGACACTTTTAGAAAAATAATTGTCAATTATAAACTAATAAAATACACTTTTAGTCATAATAGTCAATATCTTTGTTTGATTGATGTGTGGATTATGTCTACAAATAAAAAACAAATCACGGATCATTTCTCTAATGTATGAAAATAATCGATTTTCTTTTTCTTTTTTTCACAATTTCACATCGTCTTTTTGCAGAATATAATGTTAATTTAATATTGAAATATACACATAATGTTATATCGGCTATATCATGCATCATATTGTGTTTCGGTTTATTCCTACACATGAAAATGACTTATGGGTATTCCTCCAAAAGTATAAAAAAATATGAATTCATTTAATCATTTTTCATTATGTCAACTGTTCTTTTTTAATAAAAGTAAAGTCAATTTCAAATAAAGATAGACACATTGATTGATATCGATCAATTTTTCTGTTTTTTTATCTGTTTTGAGTTGGGGAAGTGACAAAATATATATTAATTATATATGTATTAGGAATTCATCAATATACATTCATGACCCATTAACTTGTTGTCATTATCATAGTTGGAGCCTCGAAGTCTAATCACTCATGAGCATTATCTATTTCAAACAAACCTTCCCAACTCGAACAATGGAATCCACTTGTATAAGATCAAAATTTATGTGAGTCAGAATAAAAGAATTAATATATATATATATAGGAATCAATCCACTAATTCAATGTAAGTCACATCACTATGATGTCTGTTTATATTATTATATAATGTAATATTCCCATTTCTTTCTAAGATCATCTATATCATCTTTTAAACATAAGTCATTTTGATAGTAATAGATGTACTGAAAATATATAAATAAATAAGGAATAATAAATAGATTATGTCAAATAGAAATTATAATTGAAAGTACCCTTATTGGGATGCTAATTTATTTATGAAATATGATCTGTCTTATAAATTTAATAAAATAATAACCATGTTATTTTCTATTGCATTGTTTCAAAAACTACAGAAACATTGAGGAGAATATGTAATTTTCTTTGACATGTGGTTGTATAATTAAATCTAATTGTATATATCCTGATACTTGTCTAGTCATAGAAAAAATCTTGTTACTCATGGTTATCCCCTGGCCTTATTCCTTGTTATTCATGATATTTATATTCCACCCTATAATAAAAGAGTACTTATTAAAATAAAAAATAAATTTTTAAACCTTAATTTTAGTTCTGAAACCTATAATGTAGTGTATTTAATATTTAAAAACATTTTCATGTTTGGATTTCTTATTAGATATAAATTTATTGAATCTAGGAAATAGATCATTAAATTATCCAAATTTATTACAATGAGCATCCAATATTTTATAAAAAACAAATTAATAATAAGTACTGAAATAAATAAAATTATATTTGACTGATTAAATTGTAGAGATTTACCACTACATTGATAGTATTAAATTGAGTTTGTCATCTGATATTTTTGATTCAAATAATTTGATCAAACCATCAACTATTTCATCATATTAAGGTATTAATTTTTGGTTGTTCTATTGAGGAGATGGGAGGACTAATGAGTTCAAATTTCTATTCTTGTTAAAATCCCATTAATTGATTTTTCAAATACACCACCTTAACAAAATATTGAATTTATTTATTTTTGATTATAATTTTATATCATTTTTGGAAAATCAAATCTTGAAAACAGAACTCATGTATTCATTTAAACCTGAGTCACTTAGCCAATATTAGTCAAGGATTTTATGTACAAATGAAATAAAAATGATGTCTTGATCTATCTCTCAGTAAAAAAATTCTTCAAAAAATATATTGTGATTATGACTATCTTTTAACATTGTATCCATGAGAACCGTTAGTAATAATAAATTTGGATATAGAAAAAGAGGGTAAATGGTTTTTTTGGTCGATATTTTCTATTTTTTAGTCAATATTTTAGATAGTTTTTCGATTCTCTTTAATTTCAACCCCTTCCTAATTTCTATCTATAATAATATTCATTGTTTTCGACATGTTATTCAATAATTGTTAATGTTTGATCATGAGAAATATATTAAAAATTAATACCTCATTGTTGACATGTTTTTCTATAATATGTGACATCAATTTGATGAATGTTCCAACAACCTTTTCAAACATATGAATATCTTCCTCGTAAATTGAAATAGCTAGCTTGGTTCTCATTTATATGCTACACAAATAAACACTTGCACATGTCTTTTTCTATGTGGTACCTTGTGTTGAATTCCATTTTGGATATTGAGAATTGTATCCCTAACTATAAAGTGGTGTGTGTGTTTTGATACATATAAATCATAGTAATTATGACCCTATAAAATATCATTATATGAAAGGTATAAGTATATATTAGATTCAAAATTCACTAAAACTTATAATAAAACATTTATTCCCTTAACTTAATGTCTCTTTGATGAGATTTGTTTACTTCATAGCCGATGGGGGTGGGGTGGGATCTCCATGTGGTGGATGTTCTGGAGTTTCCTCTTATATTTTCATCCCCCTAATTAATGTTTCCATATTTCTTGTATACCATTAGAATTATTCTTTATGGATACATATTCTTTCTCACAACTAATTTATAAATTAATATTCATCACCCTCTTTTTATTTTTTTAAAAATACATATGGATTGTCACCAAAAATCTTGTACATCTGATGTGGCCATAATTTTCTAGACACTACAAGGCCATCGATAGTTTATGATCATCCAGTATAAGCATTTATGCTTCCCATGACTATATCATATAGAAAATATATAAATTAAGTAATAGTTTTTATTTTATAGTGATTTAAAGGATGGATAATTTTCATTATGTTATACATACACAAGATTCCCACACATTATGTGTGTTTTCATCAATTTGTATACCATATTTTTTACACCTCCCAAATTCCATAGAACATGGTGTGTTGTGAAAGATGATTTGGATTTAGATTCATCAATGTACCAATAAAGAAACATCTGGACAACATATATTAAACCCATCCCATGCTTCTTATGTTTTCTGGTGGTCATATATAAGTTGTGTGTGTATGATCATTTTACCTTTATCATCGTTATGAATACGTATTGTTAGAATTGTGTAAAATCAAAGATGAAACCTTTTAGATATTATTAATAAATATTTATTATGGGAGTCATCTATTATAAATGAAATCTGTAATGGATTTTGAATTGTAAGTCAATGTTTATTTGTTTTATTTTTTTAGTAAAATAATTAAATGAAGTCATAATGTTACCGTAATATCATCCCACATCATTGTATTAAGGCTAGAGATGACATGGTAATAAAAATTTACATTTATTTGAACACATTACCGAGTGAAAAATCCATTAAAACTTTTGAACATAACCTTTTGGGATTAATATACCAGCCCCAAACATTTCATCAGACCTCATATTTGATACCCTTAAATTTTTCTTTAAGGATTTTTCTCTAACAATGTCATGAAATGATGCTTTGTATGTGTGTATCCATCCCTTTACTACCTACTACTTCCCAATATTCAAAATCATCAATATATTCCTCTTGAGTGGTAGCATTGACATGTGTAGACGACCGTTGTACCTCTACATTGTGTGAATTAGTAGGTTTAGATATATGTTGTTCCATAGGAATGAGAGCTCCAACATGTGATAAAGATCATTCCTCTACATTACTATTATCAGCTGGTTGAAAGAACTATTGTTCCTTCGAATTGAGAGAACCATCATTTTCATAATGTTATTTTTTCTCTTCCATATGAGTAGTAAAAACGTTAGAGACATGCTTCTCCTCGGTTCATGGAGAACCCACATGTGTGAATTTTATTATCCGTATAAATGGATTAACATTTAATTTATTATGCATAAATGAATTAGAGAATTTAGAATAACACAAGCTATATTGATTCATATTACAAACAATATATTACATCGTAATTGAAGAATTTTTTATAGGATTTAGAGATTTGACCCCTCAATAGTCTATACAAATCCTTTGATATTAGTTTCTTCTAACATTAGATATTTTATATATATTTTATTTACAATTAAATGATTTTCACATCTGGAGGAAAGGGTTATCCCAAGTTGAATTTTTATCTAACCCTTCAGTGGTTTTGTTCAAATGCATAAAAAATTTCGACATTCAGTTTTCAGGATCGTGTTCTTAAAATACATGTACACTTTGTGATTCCATTATATACAGTTCACATTTATACCTTTCCTCAATGAAATGAACATTCAAAAGTCCAAATTCAACTATTTTAAAATAAATCTTATTATCAACCCAAATTCATTGAAAAATAGGCATTTGTAATATTGTGTCATCCAACTCTCCAGTTATTTTATGATAACAAATTATCAAATATTCATGTAACTTGATTTCTATCCTTAGTAATAGAAACATGCATCACATTAGCCTTAATTGTAACTCCACTATTTTAAAGGTACTGTCTATATCATGTTCATTTTTATAGAATGTATAAACATTAGTTACATATCTATTTTATGATAATACATACACCCTTGGTCTTCCAGACTGGCATAAATTTTTTTTTGAATTGAATATAATTTTTCTTCTATCTCCTTTCAAATATTGTCCCCAAAAAATAATATAAACTATTTATTATGTGTATTTGATATCCATCATTCATACCTTGATGGACAGAAATACCTAATAATTTTTTTGTGGGTTTCAACATATGTTGAAACCTCAAATATATTATGAAAAATGACATGACTTATAAAATTTAATGTAATTTTTTTTAAATTATTTAGGATTATTATGGTACTGTGAAAATAGATGGTGTCTGATTTTGAGGCCTGGTGTACCAAGAATGAATTTCTGAACTTTTTTAAGGTATGTTCAATAAATGTGTGGGCAACAATTTCTATCTTCTGAATTTGTGATTTGATTAATAAATTATGGCACTGTTGAATTTTCAGAACCAATATTCACGTAAGGGAAGCTTCACTTCTACCATAGTAGGTCAGTAGAAAAAGATAAATTTTGGACTCTATAGGAAAATAATAAAATAACATAATAAGTTATTTTATTTCTTTTTCTCTAGTGGATAAGTGGGGGTGGTGGGGACCGGTTACTAGTCATGCCAATTAATGGAATGATAATCCTTTATTTGTAACCACACTATTTGAGAATTAAGTGTTTCATTCATTAAATTATCATCAATAATCCATCAGTGTGTTACTCAGTTTTCCCCATCTATTTGTGTGAGGATCAGGGGTGATTCTTTTTCAGGGCTTCACCATGAAAGGAACCATTGGTGTTGTAATGTGACATCTTCCATAGAAGGAGGACATAAGCGTTGTAGGTGATGATCCGAGACTAATTAATGTCGATGAACTCACCCTGACAAGGACACTCCTCCATCCAATGACTGCGATATCACTGACGGTTCACAAGGTTGGGGTTTTGTCATTTAATTTTTGAGCAATGTTATTTCCCTCATTATTGATAAGGGTGATAAATAAATGAAGCAATATAATCTTTTAGTAATGAATCAATTATATATTCTTGTTATAATGCTAACAAGGAGTGTGTGGGATGAATGTACAAGGCCTCAACCCTCCTCCGATTAGTTCATGTTGTGTTCTTCAGGGGAAAATTCCTCAACTTCTCGTTATCTTGAATCTGGGAGCATCGCAGCGATGACGACACCAAGATGAGCCCATGAATGTCAGTGGAAGTGGAAATAGATCTCTGAAGAATTGACTAACCTCCGAAGAAGAAGCGCTGGTGCTAGTTAACTACGCCACATGAGGGGAGTAATGGCTGACAACTACCAGCTATGGTGGAGGAGTTGCACCGCAAGCCATTGCGATGGCCAGATAGAAGGAGGCGACACACCATCACACGTTGTGTTGAAGGGAGTTGTGGATTCACAATCACGGCCAAGCTGGAAAGGGATTCGCTCCACCAGGTTCTATGGTTGACAAGGATATGCCACCCAGCGTTTCCCTTAATGATGTTTAATTCTTCCTTTGAACTGTTTAGGGGCAGCAGACCAAGCGACCAGTTGGTCGTGCCAGCTGACGAGCCGAACCGCCATGGTCATGGCCTTTCATGGTGGTCCATCCCGGTCGGTCCCATAGGGGGCCATTCCCACCTTGGACCAACCAAACTGGACCGGCCCAGGCTATCCTCAGTAGGTTTGGTCCAGGCCGGGTAAGACCCAGACCAGATCGCGCAGGGTCGGACAGGACTCAGACCCCTCTATGGTACATAAACGCATAAAAGGCCTTAATAAGTGAATTTAATGCTAGATTGAAGAACATTCTTTGGAGTTGTGGTCCTTGTATCATGACAGTCCTTTTGAAATAATCCACGAGATATTTGGAGAATGTTGGAGTACATAGGGGTTGGGTCAACTATGAATGCAACCAATCCCTCGGTAGTAGAATGCCAATAACATACAGACCAGAGGCCTGGTTGATGCATTGTATGTTGTGTTTCAACCCTTTTGAGGTGACAGATCATCACATTACTTCTTCTTGGGAAATTTTGACAATTTAAATATCGCTTATGTCTTGTGGAGCAGTTCTCCTAGAATGAAACGTACTATGAGCGGGAATCCAATGGTTGGTAGTGTGGCGGAGGTTTGAGACAGATCATACAAAGTTTAGTACTGAGAGATCATATGCGGATCAGAATATACCATTTCTATGTGGTTCATATACTATGTTGAGTAGTTCTCAATGATATTGTGTGATTTAGCACATAACGATCCTCTCTAGGTCAGATCCTGTGTGGATCAACGCTCATTGATCTTGTGTGGGTCAGTGAATACAAATCCTGTGTGGGATAGATCTTGGTTGACGATTCCATAAGATATTTTCTATTTTTCAGTTGTAGTTGTACCTCTCAGTTAGGCTTGTATTTCGGCCCGTTTACTTTCCGTACGCACTATTACTACTGCAGTTTTAATTTTTGGATTCATATTTTTGTGTTCTTTTATTGTGTTTTTTAAAAGTTTAAATTCAATGCCTTCCCAGTCTAGGTAGATACCTTTATTGTGCTAGTTTCCAACCCCTGGCCTATGGAAGGTGTGCTTGGGGTAGTCACGCCATGGGCCCGGGGGGTCGGGTTGTGAAAAAGTTGTATCAGAGGAGTCAGTTTTTCCAACGAACTAGGACTCTGATAATTTTAGTAGAGAAACAATATTATGTGTTTTGAGTATGTTTTTTAGTTACAGGATTCTGGTGTTGGTGTGGCAGCTGATGTATCCATACACCAGGACACTGAATTTGGATTTCTGACTAGGTGCACGAAAACACCGATTGCATGTGTTTTGTAAATGTTTTTTCTTTGATCTCTTTTGGGTCATATCACCATGTATATATTTTGACCATGTAGCACCTTTTTCCATTCAGGATGCTTCTGCGTAGAAATCCAGTCAGGATTTACAAGAGAGTACATGATGAAGGCCCACAGAGCAATGAGGCATTAGTGTAGTGCCCGCTTACTATGGTAGCGGCTTGTGGTGGTGCACCATTAGCATCACCACCCATTGGGTTTATGATGCCACCATCCCCACCATCAGAACGTGTATGCTGACTGTGTTCATTTCACAATTTCCTAATATATAGGCCTTTGAGGTTTCAAGTTAAGACTCATCCCTAGGCAGATAAGTATTGGTTGGCGGTTGTGGGTAGATTTTTTCTCTTGTTTGAGACACCTACAGAGTAGATGGTTATCCTATCTGATAACATTTTACAGAGAACAACAGTGAGAGGGTTGAGTTTGACGCTCCATACTCATGACGAGAAGACCCTCACCAAGATGGACTTTGATATCCTCGTCGGGGTGGAGTTCGTTCCAGTGACACTATGGTCATTATGTATATAGGATTTGATGTACTTACAGTACGACATCTTATTAGTTTCCCAGTACTCAGTGAGATTCACTTAACTCTCATTCTACTCTACTAATATGGAACAAGACCCATTCATCATCACCTAGGCCATTTATCAAGGTCTAAGGTGAGAGATCATAGCATCAATGATATCGCTATATATCCTTTCAAAGGTTGGAGTGCTCAAGCGAGCACTGTTGGTGTGGGGCATCACAGCTGAGCAAACACCAATGGTGAGAGCCACCACCGGATGACATGTAGTTGTGTCATCTACAAGAAGTAATAGACATATGTTGCATAGGTAAAAGTAGGCCAGACCCACTAGTGGATGACCCCGGGATGCAGGGTCAGAGCTGTGGAACTCAGAAGGTAGGGAAGGTCAGCAAGGAGGAAGAATGTGCTTCAAGTGCGGTGGGTAGGGAACCATGGATCCTGACTGCCTGAGCCTTCATATTGATGATTTTTAGATGGTCGAGGGACCACTGAGGAAATTTCTGATATTCGAGTGACGATGTATGTAGGGCAGCAGACAAGGTAGAAGAGCAGGTTGTGCAACAGGTTGGGGGAGGCGAGTTCCAGTTCTACCGCCACAACCACCAAGAGGTTCACCATGACCATAGGGTGCCGGTGGACAGGGGAAATCAGAACATTAGGTAGTTGAGGACTATGACCATGGTTCTCTTGAGAATATTATATGTACAATATATGTTATTACATCCTAGTTGTATTACTTAGAGACATATGTTCCAGTCACTCTTTCATTGTCATGACACTCGTTTAGTGCTCTGAGATTCGTATTGAGTTGTTTGCTCAATAATTGTGATTTGGGACTCTTAAGGGAGACTATTTGACAATTAGACACTAGTTTTGATAGTGTGAGATTACTCTTGGATGCAAGATCTTTGATTGGGTTCTCTTACTAGCAGCGTCGAGGCCTTACGTCATCATCTTCTATATGGACTGTCTATCTATAGACCATACTAAGAACGAATGTTTTAGGTGAAATGTTCTATGTGTCCGTGAGTATGGGATTAGGTTTACCTTCAATGGTGATAAGGAAACCATTGCAACATAGGATGGAATATCTCAAAGAAGGGTGCATCAGATTACTCATTAGTTGACTTGACTTACTCTTGGAGCAATTGATGTGAGGAGTTAGAGTTATCCTGTAGTGGTGGACTAATATATTGATGTCATTCTAGATGATGTTATGGGACAAAATCCAAATAAGGATGTAGAATTTTATATTGACAAGTACCCTGGGAATGTACTGATATCTACACCAGCATATCTTAGGGATATCGTAGATCTTTGTGAGTTGTATGTACAACTAGAGGACTTGCTAAAAATGGGGATCATAAGGCCAAGTGTTTTTCCATTTTCATCCCTAATCATTTTCTCTAAAAAGGACGATGGAAGCTTGAGGATTTGTGTGGAATATCAGTACCTGAACCTGGTGATCGTGAAGAAAATGAATCCACTCTAGAGGATTGATGATCTCTTTGAATAGTTGATGTGATCTCGATGGCTTTCGAATATATAACTTAGATCATGCTATTATCAACATAGAGTATGGGATGAGGATGTACCGAAAAAACCATCAGATGTCGGTATGGCCAATATGAGTTCATGGTTAGGCCTTTTTATATGAATAACAGTCAAGAACTGTTCATGGGGCTTACGAAAAGGATCATTCATCCATACATTGATCAAATTTTGTGGTCTTAATCAACGACATCTTGATATACTCGGTGTTGGAGGAGGAGTATGCCACGTACCTGTAGATAGTTAGGGATAATATCCAAGAGAACTAGATATATAGAATTCTCTGGTACTACCGGTTTTGGATATGGGAAGTCCACATACTAGGAAACATTATCTCGAAATATGGAATTTATATGGATCTAGAAAAGATCGAGGATGTGCTTTCTTGGGAACCATCCAGGAGTGTGGCTATAGTGAAGAGTTTTCTGGGATTGGTGGGGTACTACACAAGATTTGTACTTGACTTCACTGGGGTATTAGAACCCTTGATAGCATTGATGAATAAGGGGCAAACATTCTTTTGGATATAGAAGTGCCAATACATTTTTCAAGAGATGAGGAAGAGACTGAAAAGTGCTCCCATAAAGAGAGTACCAAAAGAGGGAGTTGGGTACATAGTTTACTACAATACATCAAGTACTGAACTGGGTTGTGTCTTAATTCAAGAGTGAGCCGGGAGAATGAACATGTCCTAGACGCTCTTCCACTTCTTCCATGTTGCATTCTTCATGGGAAAATTATTTAACTTGTTAGAATCTAGAATCTGGGAGCCTCTCAGTGACAGCAGCATCCCGGGGAGCCCGTAGACAGGTCCCTCATCACTAAAATGACAATAAAATAAAGATCGGGCGCCTAGTTGACAGGCTATCTATTGTGCTGAGACCGTTATGAAGTGATAGATCATCATGTTAATTCTTTGGGGGACATTGTTCTAGTTAAAATAAAATAATGGATTTAGGAGTGGTTCTCCCCGAATAAAGCTTACTATGCGAGAGAAACTAGTGGCAGGTAGTGAGGAGAAAGTTGGAGATAGATCATACAGAGGTTAGTACCGAGAGATCCTGTGTGGGAAAACACCATTCGATCATATGTTTTTTAGGACTTGTGTGGTCAGCGCTTAACGATCCTATGAGGGTCAGCTCATACTGATCCTGAGTGGGTCAAATCATGTGTGGGTTTTGTGGGGGTTAGTACCAATCGGCTTTGTGTTGGTCAGATCCTGTGTGAGTCATGCGGGGGTTAGTATTTATCGATCCTGTGTGGCTATGACACTGTATGGTCAGTAGTAGTGTCTATCGACAAAATAATATAACCTATCTTCTAATCTAATAATCTGTACTTCTATGATTTACTTATTCCTGGTTCGAGCCGAGTCATTTGATTTGTGATTTATGATTGAGATATTTTTTGGTATCCTGTTGTTTAATTACGAGAGAAAACCAGGGGTCTCATGGTCCCTATAGGGTATTGTTATAATCAATCCTTCAGATGCATTTCCCACACCTTGTTGGGTATTGTGAAGATGACCAACAGCCTTGACTGAGACTCGATGAGCAAGGACCTAACAGTGGATGGTGGTGACAGTCGTCAGGGAGAGATTTGGTGACGAGATATATCTACCCTTCTGGTAGGATACTCATTGGATGATTTTAGGAGCTATTTTATAATTTTCATTTTTAGTTCTGCCTTTTAGCTGGACTTGTATTCAGACCATTTTAATTTCATTACACATAATTACTACTGTAGTTTTACTTTATGGATGTATCTTTTTGTATTCATTGATTGTGTGTTTTTCCTTGTTTAATGTTAATGCCTTTCTATTTTAGGGATATTTCAATCCAGTGCAAGTCACCAACCCCTGGACTATGGACAACGGTCTTCGGTTAGTCACGACACTTGCACCAGGGGACCGGTTATGACAATAAAAGTAAAGGTGAATCTGCTCTTGATCCGTAATATTGATTGTGACAACATGACTTATAAAAATTAATTTACCTAAAACTACCCCATTGTGAGATATTTTTTTAGAAAACTTATTTACACACCTCACTTGTATTTATTACATATTTCAACAGATTTCTCAACAATATATCACAATGAAATATAACCCTCTGATTGACTTCATTTTTTGACCTACCCTTTCAAAATAATCTAAACCCATTCAATGGTGTACATCTATCTAGAGTGTACAATACTTATAGTTGAATCAATCTCAGATGCCATCAAATGAATATTCATATAAAATATTTTTTTGCTGAAAAAATTTACAATTTACAAAATATGATGGTAATTTTATATTCTATTTTCAGTAATTTCATTGTGACTATAAATTTTCATAATATAGTTTTGAAGAAGAATCATATCATGGATAATATATAATATAAATTCTTTTGAAAAAATGAAACTTACAAATATGTACTTTAGAACTTTTATCAAAACATGATAGTCAACTCATTCAATACCCATTAACATTAAATCATCCATTGACTTGATGTTGTTGATACTCAATGAATACCCCTATCAAACATTAAAATAATTCAAGAAGTTTCAAAACTAATCTCTCTCCATCATGGATAAAGTGTAAATAGATAGAGGAATAAATTTTCATTTTTCACCCATCAATGGATTCAACCTTTCTCATATTATCATGTCAACCGTGTCCATCCTAGACTTAATTGAATCACTTTTTTTCAGGTTCACTTCGCAAATTGTCGATGAAACTATCACATGCATTGTTTTCAAATATGAAAAACATCATGAAAATTCTTAATATATACATAATTATACTATAGTCATTCAAAAAAACACATATATATTCTTCCAACTGATTTTCAAAAGTTGTTTCGAAAATATTTTACAAAGAGAAATGTCAATGTATTTTAATTTCTCAAACTGTTGTATCCCTATTAGAGGAAATGTTGATGTGACTTATTCTAAATTCGAATTTATTGACATCATCTAACAGTAGATATTATGATATTGTTGTAGAAATATGATATTTCATTGAAAAACGTTTTTTGGGGAATTTTTTAATCTAATTGATTGTGTACCATGTTAAAAAATAGGAAACCCTTGAGTTCTGTTAATTCTATATCCTAAAATCTTCCATAACTATTAATGTCATTTATCATCCCATATAACATGGATCTGAACATGAAGTCTTAATTTCTATACAAATCATACAATGTAACCCATGAATCCCATAGTCATTTCAAATACTCGATCAATGGACCCAATAAACATCATTATCCATAGCCAGTTGATTTTGTCCATATATTAAGATAGATAACATGATGTATTTTAATTACATACATAACCATGATGTTATATTATAATAAGTCAATTATTTCACAAATTGTATTAAAATTTAGTATACTTTGGATCAATTATCTTTCACTGAGGAGAGTCTACCATGTGTTGTAGTTTCCTATCTTTATTTCTGGTATCTATTTTCCACATAAACTACCCTACAGGTAATATAAAACATTTACATAACTATGATCTTCATTCTTGGATCAAGAAGTAAAACACTTTTGGAATTTTGTATGCAGTTTTTGTCCTTGGGAAACTATTTGAAATCATTCGAGCAACGTGTATTCTTTTCAAAATTATACCCATTGAAAGTTGCATTTATTTGGAATCTTATATTTAGCTATGTAGCTTATTATCTTTTGGATCCATCTCATTAAAAATATTAAGTTGTTAAATAAAACTAATTTCACTCTATTCATATCCAGCTTTCGAATTATACATTCTTTTTTACATATGACAATGCTATATATTTTGTGTAATCAGCATACTATTGCATCATTGCATTACTCTATATCTTCTCAACAAATTTTGGGAAATCAAAAATTGAAATTTCAAATTTCTATGTCATATCCTCAATATGATCTTTATTATCATTTATATTTGTAATCACATCCTTGATACAATAATCTTCATTTTCCACACCTGTAATAACATCAGATGATCCATGAATCACAGTTCTATCATAACCTATAGAAACATTCAGTTTTCCCCTAGGTTTATTCAATAATTTAAAACCTTAACATATTACACAATATTTCACATTTTATTCCAACTACACTATAATAAATTTTCTTGATTAAAAATAGTGTAAACATGACCAATAGATTTTCAAAGGGTCAAATGCATGATATTTTTCGAACATGAATGAACTCTTTAAGTCCATCGTCATGATATTTAATTATACAATTGACATCCATCCATTATTTATTCATGTATGTTGTATTTTATCCAATGAAATTAATATTTATAAAAAATAAATACCTGAAACATTTATAAATAAATTATAAATGAATAATATTCTTATATACTATAATCCTCCATCAATATATAAAACCAATACCCACTTTCAAGAACCATTGTCCTTTAATTTTAATAATCTATAAATATCAATATTCAAATCTTCTATACATCCATTAAGTAATATGAATATGTGAAAATCATCCACATGAAGAAGAAAAATGAAAAAACACAAACAAAAATACACCTTTATATAGGATAAATAATTTATAGTGCACTACATGAATATTAATTCTACCATGTGTGCATTAAATTTTTAGTTACACCATCTTGGTGCCTACTTATGCCAACAAAAATTCCATTTGAGACTACAACTGAACCATCTATTCTATATAACATGAAATCTTGTAGTTGATCTATGTAGATCATTTGATCTGAATCCCCAAGAAATAATATAAATATGAAATCCATTTGTTCGAGAAAAAAAAGCTTCAATTGAATCCGAACATAGAGTCATATGAATTATAATATTGTATAAATTAGAAGAGGAAATCAAAATATAATATAAAACTTCTAATTGTTGTAATTATTTTTACAACTACAGACACATTTCATCATTTAATACCATACACTTTCTCATTTTGATGATAAATCTAATTGTTCTATAGATCCTTCTATTCTAGTTCCAAATCTAATACCTCCAATTTATAAAAATAATATAGGGAATTATATTATTCCATTTTTTTACTCACACTACAATGAGACCAATAATTTTACTATATTGAGTCCTAAAATAATAGAAAATCCCCCTCACTTACCCACACATTCCTTGTCAGGGAAATCCCTATAGGCAATGACAACCAAATAACTAGGGGAAACTGGCTAGTGAGTTAGCTAAATAGTGTACAATACATTTGGACTTATTTCTGAATTCATAGGTTTCATATGCATCAAAACATGTATATGTGAGAAACAAAAAACCAATGACTATTATATTAATATATATAATTTAATAACTAAATCACAGGTCAAATATGAAACCCTCATAAGAAAGAGAACAATTTCACATCGATGAATATTGATCAAGCATTCCATATTAATGATATATCACATATCTCTGAGGAAAAAGTCCTTTATATACATATCAAAAAATGGGGACACCAAATTTAAGAAATGAAGTTGTCATCAGATGAAAATAATATTTAGGTGATTCAATTTTCAGACACATTAATTCACCTTTTATGGGATGGAGGTCATGAAAATAATCTTATGGGTTGAATAGCCCTAGTGAAATTCCCCTACCATGGTTTTATTATCAATCTACATGTCTTGCCCATATAATTTATTGGTTTTTACTAATTATATAAATATATAATCTTAAACTAATATGAAAAAACTACATTTCAAAGGTCTTTTGAAAACTATTTAAAAATCAGACATGAAATCCAGTTGAAAACACTACTATTTACAAAATTTCATGTATAATTTAACACAATATTTTTGAAACAAACCAATAAATTCCAAGAACTATTTCCTAATGCCACACATCATTTATTTAAATAAATCAAGAAACTAGATGAACAAATATCATTAATAAATCAATATAAACAAAAACCTTCTATATTTTTAAAAAATATTTTAAAACATCACACAACCCTTGAAAATATCAACCCATCATTAAATATGATTTCAAAACATTCACTTACCAATTAGAAATACAATCTGGTTAGTTGAGAACTAACTGGCATGCAACGTAATTCAATTCAATTGTTTAAAATTATTTAATTCCTTTTAAATACAAAAAAAGTGTTTGTTTATAACATATACATTTTAAATAATCATTTTAAAACAATTGAATCACTTTAAAAGAGGAAATTTTCTATTTTCACAAAGTCCCAAATCCAAATAAAGAATCATTATAAAATATAATTCAGTAAAAAAATTAATATTTTATAAAATATAATGTGATACGATAAATATAAAAAATCATAATTTTGAGGAAACTAATCATTTTTGAATATATTAATATCAAATGAAAAATAAAACAAGAGGGATTCATATTAGTGGGTCTTTCTATGGTACAATCATTCATAGATGCCACAAGAGAAATATAAAAAAACCATGAAATCACACCACCAGTGCATCCCCCAATAGTGAAATATCATCAAATATTACAATACATAACAAGAATAGTATTCCCCTGACAGGGTGACTTGGGTTTTTCCTCATACATAGGTAAACAAATCCCAAGAACAATCACATTACCTAGTCCCTTCACATTCATAAACATATTCACACCATCCCTAAATTGTAGTATAGAGAGAATAACCTCCTACGATACTACATTCTAATGTCCCCAACAAGGATGTTACCAAACTGGTATCCTGATCCAGTTAACCACATGACCTCAAGAACACCTCATTATACACTAAATGTTTTTGACTAACAATGAGGGTCTGTGAAGATACATGGGAATATTGTACCCTATTTAGTAGATTAAACCACAACTGGAAAAATTTAAATAGCAGAGATAATAAGAAACAATCATTAACATGCATAAATAAACCACTCCCAAACTGGGTACAAACAATTTCCAAAAGTAACAATGTAATGGCATGATATTGTTCCAAGTAAAAAAAATCCAAACAGAGAAAAATAGTTGAATCCCTAAAAAAACCTAACTCGAAGTCTCAGATCTCGCCCATTAATAAACTAATCCTGGATCACTTCCCAAACATGGGTCTATGTCTCTTTTCATGACCTGCATCCAGGAAATCATCTCAAGTACCCAACAACATCATGATCAGGGTGTGAGTATAACTCTATAGGCCAACACCAACAGTTCCTTCAATTTATCTTGTAAAAATTGATAGTTCATGAATGTAAAAATTATTAGCATGTCAAGGTAGCCAAATTAATAATCCATTCTTGTCTAAGTTCCACTAAAATTATACTACCATTAAATCCATTTTCACTACATAGGAATCCCATGGTCTAATATAATATTTATATATGTTAAATAGATTAGGAATGATCAATATTCTCATGATTATGGTAACAATATCATGTCCTATATAACTAGGAATCACGTTACAAAAAACTCACAATCTACAAATTGAAGCCCTAATGCGGGTGGAATACAACTATTATGGGAATACAAAATTCTCCCTTTCCTTCACACGTGAATTTGGGGTGAATTAGGAACCTCAGTCCAACTCGACCAATGGCTATATAACCTCATGTCTATAACCCATTCTACCCATCCATGTTCATGTGATTAATTATCACTCAGCGTAATTAACCATGGTATAACAAGAGTATAAAAAATAATTTCAAACATCAAATCAACATAAAAAAGGGATATTATAATTATTCCAAAATCCATTAACTAATTCTTAAGATTTATCACTTTACCCCATATCCTCGTTTTCCATTTCATGTGCTTATCTTAGTAGGATATTCAATTGTACACATAATTCCTTTTTATATTCCCACTGATCGCATTTAACCAATTAAAATTTCAACCCAAAAATCACATTTCCATTAAATAAAATAAAAAAATTGTCTAATATCCATTCTAAATCATTACACAAAACAATTAACGATTAACCAAGTTTTTATATTATTATGAATCAATCCCACACATTACATTTATGTTAGAACAATTGGGAGGGTCAACGAACCCCATAGGTGGACCTAATTTGATAAATTCATAATCGTTGCATCCCATGGGGATCGGAAGGGGTTCAATAAATCATTTTGAAACCCAATAAAATACATATTGTTAATTGAATCATTAAAACATAAATCATTGAAATAAGAAAGAAACCATGTATGCCCAAATCTAAGAATAATATATGGAATATAAAATGTCAATCAACTACCAAGAATATTTTTTTGAACATGCATCTTATCGAGGCCTTAGATCCAGATTCAACCAACTGTTTATGCCTCAACCTACATCTCACTATAAAATATGGTGTTTTGAGGATTGGATGTGGAGAAGGAGGAGAGGCAATCCTTAAACCAAAAAGAGACGCAAGAGAGGGATAATCCTTACTCGGATCTTCAATATGTAACTAATGGTGCTCCAAATGGCCCTATGATGAGGGAGATCGATCCATGGAAGATATTGATTCTTGTGGGGAATCACTGAGGTTCATGGGAGAATCATGGAGGAAAATCCCAAGTGGAATTTAAAACCCAATAATTGTTTTTTAATTGTTCTCTATGCTACTTATAACGTCCTGGATCTGGGTGCCACCCAACGAGTGCCCCGAACTCAGTTGGTCACATGACCTCAAGCGTATTTTCCCAAACACCAGAGGATGCCAACTAGCAGTGAGGGCCCAAGTCTGATAGTCGGGAAACTATGCCCTCATTTTTCAAAGTGTAGCATAGCAGAAAAGATAAATAATATATAACACCTACAGTAGTAAACAATATGCAACTGAAAAGTCAGTCAAAAAAAATATATATATATCGAGATTAATCATGTCAATATTCTATGAAAATAGCCAGAACAAGATACACTACAATACATTACAATACATCTCAAGTACAAGGTACAAAAAAACAAAACAAATTAGAGTAAACATAATGTAGCAGCATCGCAAGTGTAAGCTCAGTCCCAGGCTCTCTTACTCCTCTGATACCATCATGTACCTGTATAGGGGCCCTTACCCTTATCCTCACCTACAATAATAAAATTTGTTTAGGCTGAAGGCATGAACCAAATAGGGTGTGAGAAATAAATCCCAGTAAGAACCCACCAGAGGCCTGTGCCCAACTGTCAGTGAGAATGTGAAATGACAGTTTGAAGTAGTAAAATGAAATAAACTAAGCATTACACAAAAATAACTTACTCTACGAGTTATATTTCCATTTTAATATTCATTTAACCATGCCAAGCATATGATTTAACATGGAAGGTATAACATATGAAAATAACCCCAGTGAATATTCATGGTACCAATGTCCTCATATATAATACCTTACCCTTAGGTAATCATAGTCACAACCTGCATGTAAATGCCCACTAGCATAACACAATTGCACTCAGGTGTACAAAGTGGTGCCCTCAGGAACAGAATCTATTTTCCATAGACACTGATGGAGTTTACCCCAGACAATATTGAACATTGCCCTAAGGAAAAATAGACCACAATCCTCATGCTAAACAGAACGATGCCTTGGGCTAAACAAAACACTACCATAAGGCTAAATATAACACTGCCATCAGGCTAAATAGAATGCTACCCTTAGGCTAAATAGAACTATGCCCTCAGGAAAAATAGAATGCTTCCCTTAGGCGCAAGTAACTAGGAAAATCCAAATAGATAATCTAGAAATTATATAAAATTCCTCTAAAGGCAATTTAAAGAATGTTAAATGTTACGGTATACCCTCGGGTAACCTGGACAAACAGTTAAACAGAGAAACGCACCCCAGGGGTGGTCCTGGATCCAAGAAGCGATCCCAAACAGCTGTTCACAATTACATTAAATTACCTATAAAATTCAAGGTATTTGAAACAACCAAAGTGTCAGCCATATGACACCCCAAACATGGGCTCATAGCACAACGATACACAAAAACACACAACAGTTGGGATTAAAATACCAGACCACCTACCTCGATCGCCCCTAATTGGTATACGTGAATAATGCCTCCTAGATCATCTAGGAATGACGTAGATCTAGGATAAGATAATTCCCATTCAAACGTAAATAACTCTCCCTCGGGAAATAATTGGCAAGAACTACGCCAGGAGAAGGGAAGGCTTACCCGTGTGGTCCCAACGATATCGACAGCGAAGGAATTGGGTTCCTGGTGCATGATCAGGTGATCTCCAAAGCTTCGACTGTCCTTCTGATATCCATTTATGTGTTCTAAGCTTTCTCTATGAATAGAGGAGGATTCTTCCCGTTTAAAGAGAAAAAAAGAAACTACACGGCGTGTAATCTCAAGTAAACAACCTGTACTTTTCATCATTTAACTCAACCTCTGGCGGCAACATGCCAGCATGGCACTATTCACATGCTGACATGAGTACATGGAATGTAATACCTTAGTCCACGACGTGTACTGTCACTCAACTGTCGGCTGACTTCACCGCCTTATTATTCACCAGTATACTAACTACACGGTGTGTAAATACCCACTACACAGAGTGTAGTTGGTTTTTACTCCTACCATCACTAGTAGGGCTACACGCCATGTGTACATATCCCACACGGACTAAGTACAGAGTGTGTGGAAAAGTACATGGCATATACCCACAAAATTTGGTATTTTTTCCCATTTTCCTTATTTTTTCAAAAACACTCAAGGAAAAAGAAAATATGGAACTCGTACCTCAAGAATAAAAACTGGGTTCTTACAAACTTCCCCGCTTTAAAGAAATTTTTCCCTGAATTTCCCTTCCAAGTGTGGTGAAGATAAAGCTGTGAACAACTCTAGCCACTGAGCTCGTACATCGGTCTCCCACTCCCAGGTTTAGTCTTGTACTCGGCCAAGCTTCCATAAATCTTGTATGAGAGGAACTCACCAGCCACAGAGAACCTTCGTGCTCCTATCAACAATACAAATCAGATACTCCTCAAAGGATGCATCGACCTGTTGCTCATCCACCTCAGGTTGAAAAACGTTAGACGAGTCTGAGTGATAACGGCACAACTAATATATATGGAAGACGACATGCATGGCCCGGTACCGTTGTGGTAACAGCAACCGAAAGGCAACCGACCCAACTCTCTCCAGAATCTCAAACATCACCACATACCTCGGTGAAATTTTACCTTGTATTCTGATATGCCTGAGTCCCAACCTCGATAAAACACGAAATAGATCTGATCCCTAACCACGAACTCCAAGCGTCATCTGCAGTGACCAGTATAAGATTTCTGATGAGACTGCAGAGTAGCCATCTGCTTCTGTATCAACTAGACCAGCTCTAAAGTCTCATGCACGAGTCTGGGACCCAAACAAAGCTGCCTCACCTACCACCTTCCACCAAAAAGTTCATCAGAATGGCTTACCATATAAACCCTCATATGATGTCATCTCAATAGTTTCTTGAAAAATATCATTATTGGAAAACTCAAACAGGGGTATATGCTTTTCCCAAGATCCCCCAAAGTCTAGGACACAAGCACACATCATGTCCTATAGCACCTGTATCGTACGCTCTGACTGGACATCGGTCTGAGGGTGGTAAGTTATGCTCAGAAGCACCATTGTACCCAGTGCCCTATGAAAACTTAGCCAGAAACAAGACATAATATGGGTGTCCCTATCTGAAATGATAGAATGAGGGACCCCATGAAGACGTACAATCTCTCAAATATAAATAATTCTGATCTCGTCAACACCGAAGGTCTCCTTGATTGGGAAAAAGTGAGCTACCTTCGTAAGTCTATCCACAACAACCCACACGGCATCATTGCCTCGAGGTGACCTTGGAAACCCCATCACAAAATCCATCATGACATCATCCCATTTCAATTAAAGAATGGGTAACTGTTGTAATAGTCTATATGGCCTCTGATGCTCCACCTTCACCTGCTAATAGGTGGAACATCTCATAACAAAACCAGTTACTTCATTCTTCATATACAGCCACCAGTACTGACGTCTCAATCTACTATACATCTTGGTAACCCTGGGATGAACTGCACAAGATGAAGCGTGAAACACCCACTTCAACTCCTCACAAATTTCCCCTGAAACACATACTCATGTATGGAAACGCAGTACCTTATCATCGCCTATCATCCAACTAGGAGGAGGGTCCTCACTTGCCACTGACTCCCGTAGAACTAGTTCTTATGAATCTGATAGTTGTCTCATCCTCACACTATCCAGGAGGATTGAAGTCAGTGCTAAGGAATAACATTAGGTTTTCCCCTAACTCTCATGCACCTCCAAATGAAACTCAGTGGAAAAATCTATAAGCTAAAACTCACTACTGGCCTCTTGCACGGATTGTATTTGAGTCTTCCTACTCAGTGCATCAGAATCTGCATTACCCTTACCAGGTGTATAGGAAAGCTCTATGTCGAAGGACTGAAGGTATTCAACCCACCTTCAATGCCTCAGATTCAGGTCCTGGTGAGTAAATATATACTTGTGACTTTTGTGGTCGATGAAAAACATAAAAATCTCTCCCAAGAGATAATGTCTCCAACAGCGCAATGCATGATCACCTGCAGCCAACTCGAGGTCAAGCAGCGGGTAATTTCTCCAATGTGGCCTCCACTGCTGAGAACCGTACACAACAACTTGATTGTCGTGCATCAACACTACTCCTATCCCAATACCTGATGTGTCACAGTAGACTGTATAGCTCTTCCCTTGCTCTGGAAGTATCAGAATTGGTGTTGAGGCCAACCTTCCGTTTAGCTCTTGAAAGGATGTCTCGTATGCTTCTGACCAAATGAACATCACACCCTTCTTAGTGAAACCCGTCAATAGAACTTCTAAGTGGGAGAAGTCTTGTATAAATTGCCTATAGTAGCCTACCATCCCGAAGAAACTCTGTATATCAAACAAGTTCTTTGAATTCTCCCTTGAAACTACTTCTCCCACCTTCTCTAGGTCTACTGCAACTCCAGCCTCAGAGATAATATGACCCAAGAAGTGTATATGTTCCATCTAAATATGGCACTTTGAGAGCTTAGCATATATCTAATGCTCTCTATGTGTACTCAATACAATCGCATGATGGGTTGCATTGTCGTGTCTTGTGTGAGAGTACACAAAGATGTCATCCACGAAAACTACAACATAAGAGTCCAGATAAGGGTGGAACACATGATTCATCAGAGCCATGAAAACTACTGGTGCATTCATGAGTCCGAACGGCATAACCATGTACTCGTATAGACCATATATGCTCCAAAAATATGTGAGGGGTATATCAGATGGTCTAACGCACATCTGATGATATTCAGATCTCAATTCAATATCTGAGAACACTCGTGCTCCCTAAATGTGATAAGAAAGCACATCCATCCTCGGTATAGGATACAGGTTCCTAACCATCAGCTGGTTCATCTTCCGATAATCCACACAGAGTCTGAGGGTACATTTTGCATTCTTTTAAAAAGGACTGGCGAACCCCAAGGAGAAGTACTGGGTCATATGAAACCCTTCGGCTGTAATTCCTCTAATTGTATCATGAGCTCTTGCAACTCAGGTGAAGCCATCTTATAAGGAGGAATGGATACCCATGCCTCTCCTGGCACAAGCTCAATAGAGAAATCCACCTCTCTTTATGGCGGTAAACCTAAAAATTCATTCGGGAAGACATCCCTGAAAAGATCAACTATTAGAGGGAAATATTTCTAGCAAGTCCACTGCTCATTCAGATATAAACTCGCAATATAGGCTGTCACTCAACCTCACCCATGATTCTCTAGTCCAACTCGAATCACCTGGAGATCCCAATCTCCCTTGTATAGAAACTCTCTTCCCTTTGGTTATATGAAACTCACCCTACAACGATAGAAATCTATAAATGATCGAAAGGGTACCAATAAGTCCATCCCGAAAATGACATCATAGCTCGTCATCTATATGAAATAGAGGTCCCATAGAATGTGACACCCACTAACCTCAAGGGTGCACTCCTTGCACTGACACACACCATCTGTTCTAGTCCCCAACGGAGTGTCTAGTGTCATGATATTTGAAGTTGAAGAAACCTCGAGCACAAGAATCACCACAACGGGATCATATATAAAGATCTACATAGCACCCATATCAAAAAGTACTGAAGGTAAAACAGAAGCTACTATAATAGTACAACTGATAGTTAATGGTTTAGGATCCTGCTCTTGTTGGGTCTATGGTACTGCATATGCCTGCCCAGTGCTGCGGCCCTGTGACACAGCCTGGCTACCCTGATCTGTCCCACCCTGATGCCTCTGAGATCCTAGTGTCTGGCTAACGTGGTCATGACCACCGTCTTTGCATGCACACTCTGACGTACCCCAATTTCATGACTGGTAAGAAGTGTTGGTCCTACTCCCGCACGCGGAGTCTGCACAAAACCCCTCTCACTAGCCACTGGTAGAAACTCCCTAAAAAGCACTGTAGATTACCCATATTTCCACATGATCGACACTTCACAAGGTCACATGGACACTACGGTCTCTTTTTCCCCTCTCTAGCGCAATGGTATCACACCACTAGGCCACCTGAAGAATTCATCTGGCTAGCACTGCCAACATGAGGGAAATCCATCTACCTCTTCCTCTTACAGGTAGAGATCGTACCAAAAACTAGTGCTGAACCGCCCTGCACCACACCACTAGCTTCTTGGAGGTTTCACTCAGTAATCAGTTCCTCATCCACAATAGCATGCACGGTAGGATTCCTGAAAACATTAACCAGTTCTAGAATGTTATATCAAAGACCATCCACAAAGCATCTAGCCCACAACGCCTCATCACCCACCATAACTGGTGCAAAATGTTGATTATGGGTGAAGTGAGTCAAATAATACATCACCGACATAGTGCTCTACAGAAGATTCATGATCTCTCAAGACCGTTCTACCATCCAAATCTCTGGAAAGAAAAATTCATAGAAGGCTACCCGAAAATCTTCCCACACCATGTCTCGGTGATGTTCAGATTTGGTGGTAACATCACACCACCTCTTGGAAAAATCACGCATCCTGTAAGTATCGAGCTTGACCCTCCACCAAGGAGGAATCTCCAGAAGCTCGAATTTAGACTGTATCAAACCCAGCAAAGACTTTGCAGCCTGTGGTCTTCCATCTCCTGATAACGTAGGCGGATGCTGCTGCTGGAAAATTCGTGTCAGCTCTACCATAGATGTGGTGGCCTGCGGTGCTCCCTGAAAAGTCTGCATACACCACATGAAACATTCACGGAACCAAGTCTCTGTGCCTGTGACTGGTATAACGGTTGACACTACATCTGGCTATACTAGAGGATCAATTGGTAGCCCAAGTCCTACCATATCAGGAGTATAATTGTCGTCGCTCTCCTAGTGAACAACTGGTGGTCGTCTCAGCGGCATGACTCTACAAGGTTAAACACCCTCTTTAGATGAAGATTATTAAAGACTAAAAACAAGGAGACCCAGAAGGGAACATGAGTGAGGTAGCATTCAAGATTTTTAAAACATGACTACACGGCGTGTATAAAAACTACACGGAATGTTCTCACAAGCCATTCACACGGGCGTTTACTCCAGTTATCACTGGTCGTGTAACACACCAACCACACGATGTGTGCTTTGACTACACGGTGTGTACTTGAATCATCCTTCCATTCCCGGGTCGTTCAGCATGGCTTAAGCGACATGGATCTCTTTGATTGAGATTACACGGCTTGTATAAAACTACATGTCCTGTACGGTTTAATTTCCAACTGGCTGTGGTGTTAGTGTCATGGTCGGCTGCTCGTCCGACACTACACAACATGTTACACTCGCACACGGTGTGTAAACCACCCTGTTTTCCCAAGCCACGTGGCTAAGTCCACATGGTCTCTCACCGGTCAAGGCTACATGATGTGTCCCACGGAAAAATGATGTGTACTAGGAAGGGTAACACCGACCCGGGTTGTTCGTGACACGACTAGGTACCTGGATCTGACTACACGATGTGTACAACATTGACACGGTGTTTTCAAACAAATATTTACTCCATCATTGTTTTTAGTATCATGGTCAGTCTCTGTGTCAACACTACACTGCGTGTACAACTATTACACGACCTGGTTTCCCAAATCCAAGCCCTACCCCATGTCCCCATCCACAAGACCTATGACACGGAAGAAGAATACACGGCGTGTACAGAGGGTACACGGTATGTACTTAAAAAGTTTTCATATCTTCATGAATATATGATCACAGGGCGTGTATCCAAAGAACTAAATGGTGTGTATCTTGGGTTTTCCAGACGGTATCCTCAAAACTACTCTACAACCCAATAAACACTAAAACAAACACCTAAGTGCCAAATTCTGATTCGTGAGGGCCCATACTCCTCGCGAATCAAATAATGGAATCTTATACATGATATAACAAGGAAAACACATTAATGATCCCTCAAATTCCAGTTATTGACAGCCCATACTCCCCAAAAACCTATGTTTGGAGTCCATTCTATCAGCAATCTCACACAACAATACCATATCAAAGGGCAGGTATTTATCAAAGTAGCTAACACAACAAAATGATTTTATAGAATAAAAAATATCACAAAAACATGCAATTTCTAATGCTGCATGTGATTTCTATCATGTTCCTAATGGATACATGAGATGGCCTACCCTCATCTCATCAGGTTGCAACTAAATAGTACCGATGTAAAACATATAAATAGCACAATCACATGTGCGTCACCAAATGGTGAAAATCAAATAATCTGTAAAATTGAAAAACCAGTAATAATTACAATAACGAGGTAATTTCGATTTTCCCTGTACACGAGTTAGCTACTCCCGGGAAAAGCTTATTACCAACTACCATGTCTGTCATATCCATGTCTAAGGCTCCAAACAGTAATTCAATGAAAATAACACTCCCTCGGATACCACTTTGTAATATCCCGAACACGGTTTCCATTCAACGGTTTCCCCGAACCCTGTTGGTCAGGTGACCTCAAGCGCATTTCCACTAATGCTAGAAGATTCCCACTAGCAGTGAGGGCCCATGTTCGATAGTCAGGAAACAATGCCCTCATTTGTCAAAGTGTAGCGTAGTGGAAAGGATAAATAATATACAATAGCGGAAGAAGTAAACATATGTAACTGAAAAGGTAGACTATATATATATATATATATCAAGATGCAGTATGTCACTATTCTAAGAAAACAACTAGAACAGGATACACTTCCATACATTACAATATAGCTCATGTATAAGGTACAAAAAAAAACAAAACAAATCATAGTAAACATAACACATCATCACCGCAAGCCAAAGCTTAGTCACATGCTCTCCTCCTCCTCTACTATAATCATGTACATGTATAGGGACTATATCCATTATCAAAACCTACACAAATATAATCTGATTGGGCTAAAGAGGTGACCCAAACAGGGTGTGTGAGAAATAAATCCCAGTAGGCACACGCCAAAGGCCCATGCCGAACCTTCAGTGAGAATGTGCAACGATAGTGTGAAGTTGTAAAATGAAATAAACTAAGCAGTACTCATAAGTAACTTACTCTACCAGTTATATTTCCATTTTAATATTCATTTAACCATGCCAAGCATGTGCTCTTGCATTGCAAGTATAACATATGAAAATCACCTCGGTGAATATTCATGATACCACTGTCCTCAAACATTTAACCATACCCTTAAGTAATCAGAGTCACAACCCGTATGTAATTTTCCATAGGTATAACAGATATTTCCCTCCAGCATAGGAAGTGTCGCCCTCAAGAATAGAATCTACTGCCAACATGAATGGAAGGAGTAGACCTCATGCTAAATAGAACATAGCCCTCCGCATTAATAGAACACTACCCTCAGGATAAATAGACCGCTTCTCTTAGGCTAAATAGAATACAACCCTCGGGCTAAATAGAACACTTCCCTCAGGCTAAGTGGAACCCTACCCTCAGGCTAAATAGAACCCCGCCCTCAAGCTAAATAGAACAATTCCCTCATGCGCATTTAACCAGTATGAGCCCAACTGATAAGCAAGAAATTATACAAAATTATTCTCAAGGAAATTCAAAGCATGATAAATTTTATGGTATACCCTAGGGTAACCTAGCCAAATGGCTAAACCAAGGAACGCACCCCCAGGGTGGTCTTGGATCCAAGAAGCGATCCCTAACAACATTTAATAATTACATTCAATTACCTATAATATTATATTCATTTGAAACAGCCAAGGCCTTAGCCATACGACACCCCAATCATGGGTTCGTTGCACAACGGTACACAAAAATGCACAACAGTTGGAATTCAAATACGAGACCACCTACCTCGATTTCCCCTAATCGGTATACGTGGACAATGCCTCATGGATCGTCCAAGAACGACTTACATCTGAGATAAGATAAATCTCGTTTAAAAATAAATAACTCTCCCTTGCAAAAGAATTGGTAAGAACAATTCTGGGAGAAGAGGGGTCTTACCAGTGTGGTCCCAACGATATCGAAGGTGAAGGAATCGAGTTCTCGGTGCACGATCGGATGATATCCAAAGCTTCGTTTGTCCTTCAAGATCCCCTTCAGTGTTCTATGCATCCTCTACAAACATATGAGGATACTACCTGTTTTAAGAGAAAAAAACAAACTACACGGCGTATACTCTCATGTAAACGACGTGTACTTTTCATCATTTAACTGTTCCTCTAGTGTCTACTCTCCAGCATGGCACTGTTCACTTTCCGACATGAGTACACGACATTTAATACCCGAGTACATGGTATGAACTACCGCTCAGTTGGTGGCTACCTTCACCAGCTTACTATTCACCTGCTGACTGACTACACGGCGTGTAAATACCCACTACACGGTTTGTAGTTAGTTTTTACACCTTCCATCGCCGGCAGGGCTACACGCCATGTGTACTCATCCCACACGGCCAAAGTAATGGTGTGTGGAAATGTACATGGCGTGTACCCAAAAAATTTGGGATTTTTTCCCATTTTTCTTTATTTTCTTAATAACACTCAAAGAAAAAGAAAAGAAGAAACTCATACATCAAGAGGAAGAACTGGGTTCTTACATTACTGGACCACAATGTTTACCAACATGGTTTTCTATAGTGTGTGAAAACAATGTCGATGATAAAATCCCAAAACAAACCCCTAAAACAGTTACTTGGTATTTCTTCACGGTTTTTTCTAACCATGTGGAAACTATAAAGCATGACCAGAACCCCATTTTTACCTCTTCCGTGTACCGAACCCCTAAAACTCCCCTGGGGAATCACATGAACTTGGGAAAACTACAGTTTTACCAAAATGAAGAAGTCAAAATGAAGGTTAAGAAAACAATCCTAAAGATAGATATGATATCTTACAGAAATGTGTAATTTGTCTGGTACGAAATGGTAATAAAGTCATAGTTACATAAATCCCCTTCATACCCTATAATTAATTTGAGCTATATCCTACCATTAAATAATTCCTCTATGTATCAATAATGTACATGATGCATTTGTTATACCATCATAATGTAATAACAGTCTAGGAATAATGTATGTGATATCCCATGATGAAATATAATTTAAATTTGGTATATCATACTATGAAGTGCCTTCCCATCTTCTGGACATTGTGGAAAATGTTTTGTGCAGTCAGATTAATCGACTGGTAATGTTACTTTCGAGAAATAATAAATTTTAGTAGGTATTGTTGGAACCTCAAGAGATTGCGATGATAAAATATTGAAATAATTTCATGAGATAATATAATTTATATTTAATGAATGAAAAACTTTAGTAGTGAGAAATCTACGAACATCAACATTATGATATATTCCCATTAATATAAATGTAATATATTTAATAGAATATGGTATACTCATCCTCAGGTCTAAGTGAATAGAAAAATAGTACACAATTATAAAATAGTATTAGAATTTGTGGCTATGAGACAGATTAAATATTTAATATTATATAGATTAAACATTTATGTAATGAATTCAATGGTTATATATTTATTTTAAATAAAACAGTAATGAGTTGATTTATAAATAAATGATTTTGGAAAAACTATATTTTTCCCAATGGATGTCTTTGTGTGATTTTACACATATTTTAATATATTTTCATTTTAATTTTATGAAAGTAAATTTCATAAATTGAGATAATTTTTAGATCATTATTTCAAAAAATAAAATAGATATAATTTTGGATTATTTGATAAAAATATTTTTTTCCTATGAATATTAATAAATACAGATTTTTTGAATCCTTTGATTCCATTTCACTAATTTAAATTTTAAATTAATATTTAAAATTATATTCAAATTAATATAAGTAAAATTATTTTATTATAAATAATATTTGAAACATTATAATTATTTTAATATTGAATTATTATATCAAATAATTCTATATTTGTGAAAAAAAATTCAGTGGAAAGACACCTTTTGATCCCATCAATCCGAATAATACTATTTATATATAATATATGGGGGATAATATATGGTCTAAAATTTTATCTATTCGACATTTATTGGAAAATTTTATGTTTATAATATAAATTCTAACCCTTGAAGATTGATAATTGAGTTGTCGTAGTTAGGGATAAAATTCTTTGAATAAGGAGTTAAACGAACAATAAAAATGGATATGAGTTTATAGAAGATGGGATTTCCAATATTTGTTTTGTTAAGAGGCTTTATGTTGTGTAGATAAAAGAGGATAGTCATTCATTTTTATACTGAATAATGTAATCTCTTGTAATTTATAACATAATATAATTATGATAAAATAATTTTCATGTTAATGTGGAACAATGTGGCCCCAATTTCGAAGACAATATAGTTCATGTTGCAAATAAAATCAAAATAAAATTGCAAATGTACATGTAGAATTCAAATTTATATCTTTTTTGTATAACCACTTATACAGAATATATTAACATTAACCACAACAACACCTTTTTAATTTTAATATGGTCATTATTTTACATAGAAGCCAAAAATTGTCCAAAAATTGTCCATGAAATGAAATCGTGTACCATAGATTACCACCTTGTATTAAATATAAATTTTTATGTTTTTTTCCCACGCAAGGCAGCATAAAGATCCCATGTTGTGCCTACTTTAGTATCATATTAGTTTTTTTATGGTGGGATATAAAATTTATTTTCCCTAGTTTTACTATTACAATATATTAAAGTTAATATTTAATTAAATTTATAAAGAGTATCAAATATAAATATATAACTCATTTAATGATGATACACATGCAGGTGTTACTCTTAATGTAATAGATAATATGATATATAAATTTTTAATGGAACTATGAACATCATCATGGAATAATGAAGTACCACTATTATTTACATATTGTTAATGTGGTGTGTTTTCTAAGAAATATGGTTGTTTTTATTTATCAGATGATGTTTTTATATGTTAAAAGGATATTGAATATCATGAAGAAGTTAAATTAAATTGTGATTTTTTATTTATAAATTTGTGAATATTATGAAATATTTTCAGCATATGTCACTGAAAACATTAAAAAATTATAGGACTATATGATGATATGTTGAATTATATAATAATGAAATATAAGAATCGATGAAAAAGTGTTGTTAAAATTGAACACTATTTCATAACTTTATAAATAAAATGTTGAATCGGATTCTATTTATATTAAAACACTATATTTTATTGATATTGAGTTTCACTGTTCATTTAACGAGAAAATAATTTTTTAAAAATGTGATTCATGATTTTGAATGGTGGAATATATGTTTTTTGAAGGTATATAATCCCAATAGGATGTGAAATATAATATATTGATGGATATTTATATCTCACAAATAAAGGTAATTTGGATTCATGATGAACAATTTCAAATGATGTAATGAGACAAGTTACATATATCAATATATATTTACGGTAATATGTATTCTCTCAACCTGAAGATTATAGATCTAGATAAAAAGATGATGGATATATAATTATTATATGTTTGAAAATTAATCATAACATATAAATGATGTACTACTAATAAATGATGTTTTTCTACTCAAATAGAACTCATACTGGTTGAAAAGGTAGTGTTATAGCATGTGGATAATTATTTACCTCATCATAATAGAAGATGTTATATAAATTACATGATAACGTTTTATGTTCAATAGATTATTTAGCGTTAAATACATTAAATAACTAGGAAACATGAAAACCATTTTGACAAAAGTTATTAAAATACAACAAATTATAATGGACTATGGATAGATAATCCATGTGAAGTATCCTAGAAATTGATGTCATTGTATTTTGGTTTCTAATCCAAAACCAACATCGTACACAATATTAAATTTAAAGAAATATTTCAAAAATAAAAAAAATGATTTTTTGGAATGAATTCATATTTATAAAGGATTAGTTACATGTCAATTAATAATTGGGGAATCATGTAAACATATTTAAGTGATACATGTCCAAAGAAAGAATATGAAGATATAATGATTGTAAAAAAATTGAAACAATGAAACATACATCATAGTTGAAAAAAATACATACTATAAGGTACCAATTTGAACACGTTCATAATTTTTATGGCATGTAATATACTAATGGTAGTTGATATGATTAACGGTGGTATATTCTGTCTTAAAATAATTTATATAATAAGGATAAGTAAGTGTCAGCAAATATTGTGAATCAAGTTATTCAATAATATTTATTTTCATTTTGGACTAAAAATTTAGACAATCATGAAAAAAATACACCCAATAACTCAGTAAGGAATGATGATGTACTATGTGACCGACTATATAGAAATATAAATTTCATCTCTATCATTAAATCTACCACAAAAATTATCTATAATCATGATATTCAAAAAAATTCTAAAAATTAGAATATTGAAAAAAATATGGAGCCAATATGATATATATAAAAGTGTGATGGAATTCATAAATTAATCAATATTGATGAGTTTCATAGATTTTCTAATAAGGGTGTCCTAAGAGATGAAATTGAGATGTGTGGAATGTGAAATCTGGATAGAATGACACCTAATATGTTCACGAACTGGCATCATTGTATATTAGTGATGTAAATATATAAAGTGAATTAAAAATGATCATATTACTATTCCATAGTCTATAATGATATTCTATATAAATTAAGAAGGTTTATAATGATCTTATCTATATATTGAACGTATTTTAAGATTATATGAATAAATAAATTTTGTTTCAGCAATAATCAATGAGTAAAACTAATATTCTATCTCAGAAAACATAATATATGATAATTAAAATTATACCTCAAAAAGAAATTTATTCTTATTTAAACAAACAATTATATAAATTCTTAAATGGGGTAGAATAATGATGTGTCCTAGAAATTTAGAATTATAAATGAAATGGTTATTCATTATTCGGAAACAAATATCTTCATCAGCAACATATTTACCAACCATTATCCTTATTACAGGTTAATTCCAGATTTGATAGTTATTATTATTAAAAAATACAACATGTATGCATTGAAAGTGTATTTTATATGGAAATTAGGACCATCATATAACAATATAAATAAGGAATACATTATCATTCATGAGAACATCTCAACATGCTGATATATAAAACTGCATGGGATAACCTAAGGATATTCATATGAAAAGGGTGATCTATCAAAACTCATAAGGGTATAAACATGACATAACATGAAGAATAAAATAAATGTCGTGAAATATTTATATATATGGGGAATAATAGTGGTATGAATCATAAGAATGATCTAAATTGAAAGATATTTCTTAATAATCATAAAATAAATCATGTCAAATGGTGAATCATCTAAAAACACAACCTAATAAACAAATGATAAGGATAACATCTATGAAATAATTATGTAAAAAGTCCCAGATAGTAATCAAGTTCACACACTATCCCAATATACCATCTAATGAGACTAATCTTTTATTATTGTATTTGTGTGTTATACTATTCATGGTGAAACCGACACTTTAATTTCATTATCATGCTTAAGTACGCCACATAGATTTTACAACATGGATTCATTCATATTCATATTTTATTACATTATCAAGGAGTTTAGAAAAAAAATTATATCTATTTCAATTAAGTATATTTTAATAAAGGTGAACACCCTTGATATAAAATGGGTACGGTATTAAATGAACAATATTTCTGGCATGGAAAAGCATAGTGTTTTTTGCTTCATGATTGCATCACAAAAACATTAATAAAATTTGTTAACTAGAAAAAAATGGGTCTATTAAATTTTGGAAGTAAAATGGATTTAATAGGGAAATAAAATGACATATCACAACATTAATAATTTGATATTGAAGGGAAACAGTAATAAAACACATTTATAAAATGGATAAGTGGAGGATCCCTTACCTTAAGAGTATGAGTCCAAATTTATTGGAGGAGCTTATTGATAGATTTGGGGAACCATGGAATAATTCTAGAGACTTTAGTGACTATTAATGAAGTCCTTAAAATATTCAAACTAAATTGTTATGGGATCATGGGTTGGTTTATAAAAGGAAAACAGTGGGGAACTCAATATTATTTCCCAAAAATTGGGTTTGGTCTCTATATAAAAAAATAATCTAAACAGAAAAAAAATAAAAATGGTTTTCCCCATGTATTATCTTAAATGGTATTGATTTTCAATTTTTTATAATTCTACGGGAATAATTTTATGAAATAACACTCTTGATTTAGTGTAATTGGGACATACTCTTAATAAAAAGATCATAAATGCTTGAACTATATAAATGGTTTGGAGGATTCCAAAAGGCCTTATAAAATTAATCATATAAATATTAAATCATATTATCCTAAAGGGAAACTATCTTTTTGGTCTTAGATGGAAATTATAGTATATATTACTTCCATTTTGGTCATTATTATATCATAATAAAAACCTTATAATTATACAATGTTAATTTTTTACCCAAAATTTTGACTGTCCTAGAAAATTTAGAAAAACCCAAAGTTGAGAAATTTTGTATTTAGATACAAAAAATAATATGTTTCTTGTCATGAAATTATTTTAAATATCTCTATATTAAATATTAAAATTTGAATATAGTATTTATTGAGAAATGTTGGATTTTATGACAATAACAATTCTCAGTCCCTTACAAAAATAATATTTGAAATAAAAAATATTATATATAAACATATATTTAATAATATACATTTTTAAAATATAATTTATTTTAAAAATACATTAATTCATCCGATCAAATTCCATAATTAATTTTGAATAATACCCAGAAGTAAATTTTTAAATATCAGTATGAATATCAAAATTATTTATAGAGTAATAATAAGAAATATATACATTAATTAATATATTAAAAATAATTCACATAGTCATATTTCAAGGTTCTAGATATATATCCCACTAATACAAACGAATTGTAAGGGTAAGGTTTGAGTCATTTAATATTTATTTGGGAGGTATGATTTGTTATACGTTTTAATCTCAATGAGATTGAACTTACCCAGTAAATAGTTTCACTCATTCATCAGTTTTTTGGATCTCAGCTTGGTCAGGGTTAGGATTGAAACATAGTGATTCTATCTTTTTCATATTCTCTAATAAATAGGATTCATATAGAATTATCCTACTGGTTTAGACAATCATGTCCTTTTCCTTTTCTAATAGAACTTTTTGGAACACTATTTTTAAATTAATCATTTGGTAAATATAGAATGACCATGTTTACAATAGTTAGGATTATGAAGGATCATTTATATCAATTTGAGTATAATAAAACAAAATAATTGCATGGGTTTTCTATAACTATATTACGTAATAATAGACATAAATAAATCTCTTGAGAAATCTTATTTATAAATGTTCTCTTATCACAATCATAACCTCATCCGAAATTTTACCAATGCATTTTTCATTAAAAAATATAAAACAAATATGATAAATTTTATTTAATCACTTCATGTGGTTCCCATATTTATTTTTTAAATTTAGGGGTTGTCCACATAAATTTTAATATGTTAATTGTCTTATTCCACCAAAATTTTCCTTTATAATCTTTGATCTTCAATCGCTTCTCATAATAGGAATAATCATTATATAATGGTACAACATTTGTATTGATGATATCTGAGATATATCGTATGTACATAATTATGATAAAAAATAGAGTAAACCATGTACTTGATATATGATTGGTGGGAGTTTTAGTCGGTAGGAATTTTCTATGATGCGATCAAGGATCTCAATGGGGTTGATGTTTAATGGACTAAGATTTCCATTCTTCCCAAATATCATTATTCTCTCCCATAGAGATATGTGAAGGAACACAATGTATTTAAGAGTAATCTCTATGTAAGATCGACCAATATTCACATATCACTTTTTCTGATTTTGGACATCGTTGATGTAATGCTAAATGGTTTTCACATTTTCTACAATTTCATTGACAATTTCTAATCCTTGAAACATTTGTTCACTAAATTCATCCAAGCATGCCAGTGTTCTGCATAACGTCTGATAAAGGGATTAATATGGATATGTTTGAATTTTCAATTGGAAACTATTGTTTAATTAAACTAAACTAGATATATATATTGATTTAGTACATAGTTGATGTCAATTGTGTATTATCTCCTCAGGTCCCCAAATGCATAAAATTCCCGCTGAAAGTTGACATTAATTTGAGGATGATTGGCCGTACTAAATTCTTCATAGTTATTATATCATGTTAGATAAAATTCAATAAAATGAGGTTAAATATCATATATCAATTAGATATAGTCTATAATGGTACTCTATGCAGCCACACAACTTCTTTGATTTATATAAATGAATTTTAGTTGAAAGAAAAGTCCAATCAAATTGTGATAAAGTGAGATGTCTTTGTAAGATGATCCAAAACAACCCATATATCATTAATTATTCTATATTTTCTTAATGATTTCTAGTGACAATGTTAATGGTGAGGATTTAACATTTTCAGGTTGGAATGGTTAATGGTAGAATCATCCACTCATACTTTTACCTTTCATCCATCACTTTCTGACATAATTGAAACATTGATTTATATTCAGTGATCTCCGTATTCATATTCTCCAACCAATAGTTCTCATAGCTATTAGGATACATATTTTTTCTCCCTAGGTGTATATTAATGGATTATGTATGTGAATCCTTCAAAATATATCTCTTTACATCCTGACATGATGGTACGCATAGTCATGACCCAAATCATATGACCTGTTCTAATTCATTTTTTAATTATTAGTTTTTCCTTTTTCAAATTACTTCCACCTATTCTTGAATTACCCCATCTTATATTTGAGAATAATTTATATTTATCAAATGAAAAATTTGATAAATCATTTATTAAAGGATTTATTATGTTATTTTTATTATTTTTCTCTTTTATATCCTCTTCAAGTATAAGAAGATTAGATACATCATAATTACCATATATGATAGAATAGTTTGATCCATTATACATAGAGTATCCGTCGCCTTTTCTCATTACTGGAATAGTAGTGGATAATGAAATCCTAGTACATGATCTTACCTACCCATCTTCTTTGGTACACTTTCATTTATTTAAGTGTGAATATATAATTGTGGTATTTTTGATCTTTTTATAATTCAATCATCTCCCCAAAATTTAGTTTCTCCATATTTTAAATTTTAAATCTCTACATCCAAATCAAAATCATGTTTTAGGTAGTTATGGTCATGAATATCCAACTCTATTAAATTATTGGCTATGAATTCTTCATTCATCAATAACACGCAACCCAATCCATTCATTGAAGAATCAATGAATACCATGATAATATATCCCCTTGCGGGTTGCGTGATCCAAATGGATATCATAAGACTCCATTTTAAAACCATTATATTCCCTTCACATTCAATATTAAATGAATAATTGAATTGTGTCTGAGATATACTAGATATTGAATTTGAAAATACTATGAAAATTTTCACAAATTTATGATAGTACCCTTGTATTTTACAGAATCCATGAATATCTCTCACAGATGTTGTATTTATCCATCCTTAATTGATTATTTCATTATATAGTGCATAAATATCCCATTTAAAGTTTCATTTCCCCCAAAAACATGACATCCTTCAACTAGAAATCATATTTTTTGTACAAGGAATAAATCTTTTCCTTTCATAGGGTGTTCATCATAGTGCTCAGATTTTCCACATTCTTCTTCTTGAATTGTGTGTATTATAGAATATCATATCCAAATACTAGAATAAATTTGTCTATGTAATCTTTATAGACAATGGTTATCATGATAGTGATGGCTTTGAAGTATTAGATAGTCTGAATGGAATTACTATGAACTCATAGTCCATATACCATATATGAATATTTTTTGGCAATATCTTTTTTTACCGTAACTTGTGAATCTCCCAACAACATATCCAACATATATAAGTTTTGTTCACAAATTATCTATTATAGAAAGCCAATAATCAATGGAATAAGATACATTTTCTTTATTATGATCCTATTTTCATCCTGATAATAATTTAAATGGTTCATTGAAACATCATTCATCATAAAAAAGGGGACTATTGTACCGCAAAGTGAAAAAACATGATTTATGAACTATTTATCTAGATTCCCATGTAGTGGTTTTTCCTTCTCCTCATGATCCACAACATGAATCCAATATTGAGTTTTCTTTAATTTTAAATCCCTAGGTATTTTTTCGATTGAAAATTTAACCTCTTATCTTGGAGTCCGTCCTTATAATTCTTCATAAAACACATTATTGTATTCCTTAATAATTGTAATAATGTCATGAATCTATATTTCCTTAATCTAAATAATTTTATATAGGTATTATTGAACGTAGTTAAATAATATCTATACATGATATGTTTTTTCAAAATAATATTCATCCTCCACCATGAACTTGTACATAATATTGGTTTGATTAATTATAAAGATAATTGTTTTGTTCTCACAGAAATTTAAGTTGGCCCGATATAGGGTAAAACAAACCATTTAAAAAAATTTATAAAATTATAACAAATGGATTTACAAAGGGTTTTATGGTATGTCATACGAAAAAGGATTGATATTAGAGGAGATATATACATGGGTTGTAACAATTTCCCCATTTTCTTATTTCACCAAAACTCTACCTGAATACATTGCAGTGTTGTTTAAATATTTTTATCAATGTTTGATGATATTAAGGAATTCATAGGATTTGAATAAAAATTGTGGTATCAAGTTTTCAAAGAATTACTAGAATAACTATCATCGCATCGTTTTCGGGATCCACCTTAGCAGTTATTGTGGAAAAGATATCCCATTATTCCTTGGATGTTATCAATTGTAACTAACTGACCAAGGTTACCCTCAATTATAGAACCCAAACCATTTTTTTCATACCTAAAGGGTATTCACGATCCCCATGGGCTGTTGAAAAGTGCACGAGCATCAAATGACACACCATAATGAAATTTTTCACCCAACAAGTTCAGAAACTTGGAATATATGAATACACATAATGAGAAAATATATTAGAAAGCTAAAGGATTATATATTACATATCAAAAAAAATAAATTATAAATGCCAACTATAAAATTAATCTATGATTAGAAACCAATTTCAACTACATGGACCAAAACCAAACAACTAGTCCATGTAAGGGAGGGGACAAAATCCTACCATCTCACCACCAACTACCCAAAACCAGCAAACATGAAACTCCCCGCCTCAATGCAATTCCTTTCAATTAGATGGATTGGAATACATATAATGGTCGATGAAACACTGAGTGGGTGTATATGATTTGAGATAATAAGCTCAGTTAGATCCCAACCAAGTTTTCCACATAAATTATATGTATAATAGTTATTGTATGATTTTTTAAACAAAAATTGGCATGATAAGTTATAAATATATTTTATAACATACATGATAATAATTTCCTTTTTTCTCATTTCTTATTAAAAGTAGGTACAACATTCATAACTTGGTTTGCTAAAAAAAATCATGCAGTAAAAAAACAAAACTACTTGCATAGGTATCAGTACCATGGAAAAGTAAAGGTCATTCTAGAAGACTACTCATACAAAAATAAATCTACTACATAATCCAATACCTAGAATAAAAACCTATTATGTATAAGAATACCCCATGAGAAAGTGAAAATGTCAATATGTATCCCCTAGAACAACATTCCTATGAAACATATGAAATCACCATGAGAAAACATCATGATAATCATAAAACATTTGTGATAGCCTCCAGATAATACTTCCTACAATGTACGATAGGTAACCCATGTGATCATTTTTATAAATCAGCATCAAAATTTTCTAAATCAAAAAATTACTTTTCATTTATAAAATTCTAGGGAAATTCCATCTCTCTTCAAAAAATATTTTTCAATAGAAATAAACAATCATTCAAATTTTTAAATTCTATTTTTAAAGAAAGAGAGATTTGGATAATTACAATAAGCTATAGAAAGAACAAACAACCTGAAATCTCAGGTCTCACACACTGACAAAAAATTCCACCGACAATGAAAATCCTATGATGAAAAAGAAGGCCCTCTCATCCAATTCACATATCAATATTGATCTTTCCTAAACGAAAGGGGTTAATGAAAATTAAAAACAAACCATACATTTAAAAAAAATTGTCCACCACACCACATCTAACCACATAATGGGATCTAGAACGAGATATCCCATAGGATATAGAAGAGGAATTCAAGAATCACTATCCTAGGCCACTAGATAGGATAACACAACCCATGGGAACCACCTTGATCTAGAGAAATGTAAAATCTGAATGATTACTTACACATATAGACACACACCAATCAAAAAAATGACTTGGCTTGAAACTGATCGATCTTGATAGAGTAATGTCTCCCAAAATCAAGTGAAAGAGCTCTTAATTAAGAGACAAGGGCCTATTAAAATGATCCAAAACCAAAAAATCCACTCACCTATTTTAAAACTGCATGTGGTTTATTTAAAGTTGTGTAATAGAGTTACATGTCGTGAAATCAATGGTGTCTAAATACACCCAAAAATCAGTTTCCTCAAATTAAAAATATATTATTTAAATAATTAACAATGTAAAACCACTCCTGATGATGTGTAAACTTTCACTGTGTGAGTCCCCATTCATGAATTGTATTAAGAAACAGTTACACATCATGTAACCCAGTTTCATAGTATAAAAACCATATGTATCCTATAGATGGCCTCACCGTTATAGGTATCTACCCATTTCCCTCTCAGTATTTTTCATACAATAAGAAGGAGAACCATGAATATGTCAAGAAGACACTTGATGGATTAGTAATAGGATGTTACAAAATCCCAACCAAAATATATTTTGTCTTTGTGAAGTTGTGTGGATGATGTAATCACTTGAAAAATACTACTCCACAACTCCCTCTTCAATGGCTCAAATTACCAATTATCATGAGAATCCAACTCCTATTTCCATAAAAATCTCACAAATAGAATCGACATCCCATGAAAGACGTTCACTTGATACACAATGATCTCAACTAGTTTCTTGAAAATAGAAACATCTAGATCTAACTCAATATCTTCCCAACACAGAATGTGAGTGAGATCAGGATGTTATTTGTTGAGGTAAAAACTATGTAAACTTCATTATCATTCATTAATTAAACTAGAAATTCAAACTGATAAGAAACATATCTGAGCTGATCAATGAACTCAAACAGTTCAAAATATATCGGAGGCAAATTTTCATTATTTCCAAGTGGTTAGTGACCAAAAAATGGTGAAACGATCATAAAAACCATGTCACCAAAAAAAACTCAAGAGGATGAATCCACCAATCCTCATATGATTTATATCAACTCTAGGCTATTATCATGACTTTTTATAAATCATGAAGCTTCATAGACGTATCTCAAAATAAACATGGACCAACTAATGATATAGTTCCAACCTCATACTCATTAATAGGTGATCTACATAAATGACCATACAATGACTAAGAGAGATCAATTTTTATCTATTATTGTTAACTATTGATATAAAAAACTCAATCGGTCCTTGATGGTTATCCCATTATCCTCTAAAATCTAAGACACATGTGTGTACCGCATCTTCTAGGATCTGAATCACATGATTTGTATCACCATCTATATATAGATGTTATGGAATGTTTAAATTGACATGGGTTCCTTTTGTATCTTGTAGACTCGACCAAAACATTGAGGTAAACCATTGATCATTATCTAAAGCAATTGTAGATCAACACAAATGTAAACTCACAATCAATTGAGCATACAACTAAACTAGATCATCAACATTATTGGTTTCTTTGATAGGTATGAAATGACAAGAATTAGTCATCCGACCAACATCCACATTGATTGAATTCTTCTCTTGGGATCCATGTTAATCCAACAAAACATCCACGGAACCATTTTCAAATATGAAATAAAAGAGGTTGATGTAAACATAAGGTTTCACTTTCTCAACCTTTATCTATTGGAAGGTGTTAAATAAGGATATAAAATCAACGATGTCATGCTTCATAAATAAACACTAGAATTACCACCTAATGAATTAATACATCTTATGTGTGCCTGGGTGAATGGATCATGATGTGTTGTGACAATCTGACAACAAAAAACAAATTATAGATTCATAGATTACTTGCTGCATCCCAATGTAAATTATAACTTCAAAAAAACAGACCATCTTGAAACTGTCTCCCCAGAATATAGGATTTCTATAAACTTTGGAGTCTCATCATTCTGCTACTAACTTCACAAATAGTCTCTAGGCGAGATGAGGATAATAGATCATTGGTCGGAACCATGCCTGAAACATCATCATGAGAATCTAAGTCAAAATGTGTGAAAATCACTGATACTTCCACTCCTAATTCAATTCTATAATAGCCTTTGATGATACATTTATACTAAGACCATCTACAACAAATTTTCCATTTCTCGAGTTGTAGCTGAAATCGATGTAAAACGTATTAAGGTATGATACCCGTCGCCTTATTCTGTGATTCAATTATTTTTTTGGAAATGATAAAGCTCAATCATTTAGGATCAGAACAGACTATGCATGATTCCCCAAAATGAAAAGGCCACGTTTATTTGAGGGCATGGATGACTGTGGAAGGATTTAAAAAATGAATTGAGGTAATTCCATTCATGTAGTTAATGTTGATGCTACATTTATGCTACAACATACTTATCCTTCATTGTAAGGCATACCATACTAATACCCTAATCATCATAGAACTTCACACATACCTTACCTAGAAGAGGTATGATCAGAATAGGATCTGATGTCATATGTCATTTTAGTTCATTTAAATAAGTAGGAAACATCACATCCTACAAGGATTTCATGAATTTAATAGTAAGAGATGTCACATGTGACACAAACAAAGAGAAATCCATTAAAAATAATTATTAGTTCCCAATAAAACCAAGGGTGATACATATCTCAAAGAGAATATGTGGTTCCATCAATGACCATACATAAATCACCTTCTCAGAATCAGCTAATAATTTGTGTTAATAAATATTATTCCCAATGAAATTTGATTCATGAATCCAAAAACATATTTTTCAAATCAATCTATACAAATAGTGATTTATCTGAATTCCCATAACCAAACATAGATGGTGATCATGGTCACACATGGACTAAAATAGAAAAGAATATCATCCATGAACACTATAAAAAAAATTGTCAACATATTGATGGAATATATAATTCATCAATTCCATAAAAGAAATATGAGTGTTTTTCAGACCAAAATTCGTCTCAAGATATTCAAAGTGGATATACCTTCTCATGAAATATTTATTTGGAATATTAGACTCTCAAACTCTATGCTAATGATAAACATGCCGAAGATCAATCATTGAGAACCATTATACCCCCTGTAACTGATAAAAAACCCCAAACGAGGAAAATGATTTATTTTCAAAAAAGTTACTTGGTTAAGCATCTGATTGTCCACAAATAACAAAAGTAGACCATATTCATTATAAGTAGATAGAATTAGGGTTTCCCACCGAGAAATTCTAAGGTGAACAAAACCTTTTTTTGAATTGGCCTTCCTATAGGATCATGAGATCTTTCAGCTCCACTAGTTCCACATGATATGAAGGTATCACTATTGGCTACCTACCAAGTACCTAGTACCTGGTAATGGTAAACTCTACCACTCTCTGGAGGAATAAAGATGAATTCAACCAAGAAAACATCATAAATTTCCTAAATTATGATAAGAAATTATATAGAAAGAGAAATTTCAATAGGATGAAACACAATAGAAAAAAGGAAACATCCGAGCTCTAGGTGGGAAGGCCCTGCATGACCCGATATCAGGTCCACTCTCCCTAAATAACTAGAGATCTCCCATAACCATCATGAAATGATTCATAAATATGATAACAATCATCCTCTTCTCAATGAGAGATAATCAAATAAATAATCATTATTTTGTCAAATAGATACCGATCTTGAATAATAAAATACCATGCCTACATTGTATTAGAAATTATTGATGAACATGGACACTGAGACTACAAATCGTTCAACATAAAGATAGTTGTTTCTTTCTACCATATAAAGGTCATGATTTCTATTATAGAAAATGAATATCAACAGAACATGATTATATATAAGATTTGGATGTAAAATTATCAAATATATAATTGAAACTGAAGATGAAATATGGATAATACATTTCACTATTACTATATCGACATCAAATTCTACTGGAAAGGTATCTACTGCATGGAAATTCATTACATATAAGGTATGTGACTGAATCCACAAGTCTTTGAATTAGTAAACTTCCATGAGTAGCCTTTTGAGATGATGAACCATTACAACAATGAGGTTTTATCATAGAATGACAGATGATTTTTATGTTACCAATGCATGCACACCTATTATATGCCATTGTAGGTAGAGGAAAAGAACATCTTATGTGTCCCCTATTTTAACACTAATAAAATTAATGAGGCATATTCCCAGATACAATGAACTATGTAGAAGATGATCATTGAAATAACCAACATCCACCACTTTTGGGATGATCCTAGCACTTTCTTATCTTCCCATACATGAAATTGAAAATACTAAAAGATGGAAGATAAGAGTTTGTAAAACACCACTTTCTTATCATATCCATATTTAACAATATATATTTGATAAATATATCTGCATAAGTATAATGTTTCATCCTAAACACTTGTGAGCTGATATCTGGTCGCAAACCCATAAGGTACATCTGAGATATCATCTTGTTATTACTCACCACATCTGGGGAAAATATCATCAATATGGATGGTATATTCTGAAACTGAACTCTCTCCCTATTATAAGGACATTAACAATAGAGAAGTTTCCTGCTTAATGTACTCTCTGAAAAAATAGTTATTTAATAGGGTTCTAAATCCAATCCAATATACTTACACTTGTCTGTCATCCTGGACCATTGAATCACACCATATCTTACTAGATCCCTTATGAAAAAATGATGAACACTTTACCCTAACATTCTTAGGTGTTTCTAGAAATCTCAAGATCATATCCTTCAAAACCAGACCTCCGCCTCTTGTGGATAATTTGTTCTATTAAAGGATGGGGTGTTATAATTTATTAATTCCTATGATCGATATCTCTCTCCTCTAGCTCCGAGTTGTACATCGATAAAAATATTATGAATTTGTTGTACATCCTAATCAATAACAATATCTAAAAATACAATAGTATAAAACAATTATGACCTATAAATGTATTCTTATGAGGATCTTCAACTTCACACTCCTGAGGAACTCATATAATACATCTCAGACTCATATTTCTGCACATAGAATCTTGAGAATATGTAGAAAATAGTTAAATTCACAATTCATATGAGAAAACCAATAAGCATAAAATGAAATTAAGATCCAAACCCAACACTAAAGTCATCAAACCCAACAACCCATCGAAATATGAGTCTCATTACGATAAGAGCTAATGAGAAACATATCACAACATACCTCTCAAATTCTGAAAATCCTACTTATAGTCTCACAAATATGCCTATACAAGGACTCAGGAGAATAGACCACCTCTGATACCCAATTATAATGAATCGACTTGAGTAATCCTCCAAACAGGGATAAGAATAGTTCTATTACATACCTGATTGGTGTTCTCAATCCCCACAAGCTTGCAATATGCACCCGAGCATTGAACAACACGCTAGAGGGAAAAATTTAACCCAACCAGATCACACACATCCAAAATATTTATACATGGAATGTAAAAAAGGCACTGGAAAAATAATTGAATATATATGTAATAATAGTACAATGATAAAAAAACGAACTACTAATAATTTATTTAATGATCCAAAAACAAGTCATACTTTATGAACTAAAACCAAACAATATCTCCATGTGATGGTGTGCCAATAATCCATTCCCTAATTTATAAGACATACAATGTTCTATGAACCACTAAGGAGGTACACAGGGTGTGAGCTAATAGGATCAGTATGATCCCACATAGGTGTTCTATACTATGTTATTGTATAACAATTTAAATATGCTTATCTTAAAAAAGGAGTGAAAATTATTAATGTAGTTAAATAGAAGACATTGAAAACAATTCCATTTTTCCCAATTCTAATCAATAGTAGGTACAACATGCATATCAAGGATAACCCAAAAAGGTATATAGTAAAAAAAAAGAAACAATGACATAGGAATCACTACTATGTAACATTATAGTTCATACAATCCAACTACTAATGCCATAATAAATCAATTGCAGAATAATGTTTCTAGAACACATTACTATGATGAAGGGAATTATAGCATTATCTACCTCCCACTAAAAATGTCATCGTCATTCACCGAGAACTACGGGCTAAGGAAATAGTGGAAATCCCCAGGAGATAACCTCCTAATAAGCACTACACATGGTTAATGGTATCAAGCTAATCAATCAACATATCTATCAATGGAAACTCAGGTGATCATTTTAAAAAACCCATTTTAATGATTCAAAATTAAAAATTTCTTATTAATTTACCAATAAATTGGGGAAATCATTTCTATTAAAAATCATTTCAAAAAAGCACAAACTGTCATGCCTATAGAATAATTCAATTTATAAATACTGAGAAATCAGGGTAATCATCATAGTCAAGAGACATAACCATCAACATCAATGCTTGGATTTCACACACTTGTAATAGGATCCAACAACAATGGAAAAACAATGATGAAAACAGGGAACTGGAATCCAATGCACAAAACACAATTCATCCAAAATTTTAAAAAGGTGTTATCGTAAATGGAAAAAATGACATTACACAACAAATTATTTCTATTAAATCATAGAAAAAGCAATGAATGGCCTCTGTAATGAGATCTCCAAAAGGATCAAGATAAATCCATTAAGAATCAATAACATAGGCCACCAAATCAAATAGTTAACAACTGGGGATCCATTATTCTAAATGGAAAAGAATAAGATGAAGTATTATTTACATGGAGAGATGAACCATTAATGAAACAAATATCCAATTTCAAATGGTTCAATATACATGGAAAATATTCTATAAAAATCGCCTGGAAAAGCACTACATCACGGTCCATGGGCCAAGGACAATGAAACATAACCAAAATAGATGCTAGATTATTTGTAAAAAATATTGTGGGCCACTTAACAATGTGTAATATGGTTACACACCATGAAATCCGTTGGTTTCAAATACACTAATAAATTCATCACCATAGAAAACAAATTTGTTATTTAAATAATTCACTATGTGAAAAAAAATCTTCATGACCTGAAATCACTCATAGAATGAATCCACATTCATGGAATGGACCCATCAATAGATACATAGTGTGTATCCCAGTTACACGTTTTTAAAGACATTTACATTATCTCAAAAAAAATTCTTAAATTTCAATGTCCAAAAAATATATAACCTGCAAATTATAGTTTTACCCCAAATTCCTTCTAGGTCCTTTACAGACTACAAGAAAATAGTGACCCATTATGAGATAAATAAGATATGAGATGGATAGGTAAATATATGTTACATTTTTTCCTCTAAAAATCCTTTACATAATTTATTTCTATGTAAGGTGACCTTGTTAAATTAATTTGAAACAATGAAAAATGCTTTGAGGGTTGAAAAGATAATTTTTTTACCTATAATAAATTAATGGTTTTCTCTGGTTGGAAATAATTGGCATGGTATCCTTCCTTCCCAAATATAAATAATGTCATCATTCCCCTTAGAAAGTTTTTGGGGTGTTTCATTCTAGAACATTGACTAGTGTGATGTTGAAATTTTTTGGCACCATTATATTTATCTGTCGGACAACAAGAATTAAACTCTTATTTTCAATTCTTATCAATGTGATATAATTGAGATTTTCAGATCTCTATATCAACATTAATTTCATGTTATATAATTTACTTATAACTCTCAATGTCTTAGATCACTAAGGATTATTTTAGAAAAGTTTTTATCCCACCAATGATGCAGTAATCCTTCTAATAAGGGTTAATGACAAATGCGATGTGATATCATGATACTATTGTGTTTTTCTCCTCATACACTATAAAATATTTTTCATATTTACTCTTGATGATAAAGAAGTACCATACCATTTCACATTGGAGATTGTGAGTAAAATATTTATTGAAAATCATTTTCCTTAATTACGTCAATAAACTCACATCATTGTCTTTATTGGGCTTTGTAATATTGATAAATTTCCACCACTAATACACCTCTCCCTCTATATGGTGAACATCCTATAGAACATTCTCATACTTAACACATTTATGAATTGTGAACATCATCTTAATTGACTTTAATAATTATTCCTTGGTTAATGGGTTGGATGGCCCCTTGAGATTTGGATGCCATTGTTTCATAATTCCCTCAATTGAATCTTGTTCATTTAAAGGGGGATTCCAACTCTTCTATTGATCTAAATTCTTATTTAGTTCCTAATTGATCTGAGAGATTATCATTATAATTTTTTATATTCTCACTCCCATAGGGTTGCACATCTCGTTGGGGATGTCACCACATTTCCCTATGCATTGGGGTTTTACCTAGATCCAAATATTTCGAGCCATTGGCTTGAATAAAAGGAAAATAGGGATGTGTATTTTCATTACTTGTAAACATATACAGGGTAATCTAGTGACATTAAATTTATAACATATATATTACTATAATTTCCTATACTAATAAATTTTTATTATTCTGTTTATGTTATCTATGATATATTTCTGAAAATATAATCATATGGTAATATTTGTTCCTTAAAAAATGTTTCATGATGAGATAAGGAATTTACGATTAAATATTCTAGAGGTGGGTAAAATGAATTATGTATCAAGACTCGTTTTCAGGCACCAATTCCTAGTATAGTCTATCTCAACAATGTTTTTTCAGGTTTTACCCTTACGTAAATCTGTGCATTATCCAAACCAAATTACAATATCTGAAGAATAATGTAATATTTTGATAAACCACATCCTCTAGTCCAAAAAATTTAGGAATACTTTTTTATAATTATTAATATCCATATTGTTTATTTTAGTGGTTTACAATTATAATCAAAAAAATAGAAAAAAAATTCCATTTGATAAAATCAATATCAAATCCTCCCTTTATTACACATTAATTCATGATTTTTTATATATGATTAATATAAATATTACCTATAAGATCAATAAGTATACCATCATTGGGAATTAAGACGGTTATTTTAAAAAATAAACTATAAATAAATCATTTTCATTGAAAACATCCTTAACATTCTTGTACATAAAATTGCAGTTGATATCATGAAGATATTCATAAGAATGATGTGATCTGTAAATCCAAATTATGAAAAAAAACACGGAATATTCTCAATAAGATAATAAATGTTAAAAAATAGGCATATCAATGGGTCTTAAAAGTGGTGGGAATTATAAACATGAACAATTTGGCATGATATATCATTTTCATCAAAAAGAGAACATAGGAAATGTGGAGACATCATAAAACACATCATCGTAAACATAAGTCAATGCTAAATACTGGGAAATCATGATGGAAAGAGTTTGATAGTGGAATTAGGTTAACCCATATCCCTACATGATGTATCATTATAATAATCTTTCCCAATCCATTAGAGTGTTATATAATTTTGGGCGCACCTGTCACATTTATTTCAATATCATACTTTATTATGCCACATAGATATGAAAACATTGATTCATTCATCAAAACATTTTATCCCCAAATCATGGAGTCTGGAATTAAGAAATTTTTATCCCATTTAAAATATTTTAATGTGAATTATGTTGAATAACATTAATAGTAAATTGGTATGGTAGTTTCTACACAATTATTTTGGAATTTAATTTTGTGGTGATATTTTTGCAGCATAACGATGACATATAACAATTTAGAAAATTGGTAAATGAGATGAAAATAAGGATAAAATCATTTGGATGTAAAATAAGTACTAAAATAGACATTTAAATAGATATAAAAACATTCAGAATTAGAAATAGAATACATAATATAATTATTAAACTTTAAAAAGAAGAGAATGGGAGGATCCCTTATCATGAGGGTGTGACATCGAATCATTGGGATGAACTTGTTGAGAGAAGAAAGGATCAATTAGAGAAATATAGAGAAGTTAGGGAAGAGTATTGACATGATCAAAATATTTTTAGTGAAGAGGAGTGGGGGTTATTATGTTATTCTATGGGAAATAAGTGGAGAAATGTCAATTATTTCTCAAAAATAGGTTTTTGAATCCTTATAAAATAATTAAAAAAACCATAAAAATTACAATGGTTTCTTCCAATGGATTAATTCAATGGTATTTGTTTTCAATATTTTGTATGTCCAATATATGAAATTAATAATATAATAATCTTTCAGATTTATAATTGAGTCATACATAAAATGAAATGATTTAAAAAACATAAAATTTGTTACTGGATTTGTGGGATTTATAATATCTATATAAAAAAATAAACATAAAGAAATTTTTTTTCAAATGGAAATAATATATTTTGTCTTATATCATATTTATAGTGTTTATTTCATTACATTTTGGTCATTATGATGTTATAATACACATTATATATTTCTATGGTAATTAAATTTTACATGAAAATATGACTGCCTCAAAAAAATATGAAAAAATTTATGTTTACTAATATTGATATTATGATTGAAAATGTAAATAATAATTTTAATAAAATTATTTTACAATTATTTATATAGTAAAATTTGAAATCATAATCAATCTTTATTGAGAAGTGTTGCATATTTAGTATAATATTTTTTTTATCTCTTAAAATATAACATTTCACGTCATGAAAATTATATGATAATTTATGTTTGATAAAAATAATTCATGAATAATATTTCTCAAAAATAATTTTTATTTTTAAATTTGATTGATTAATTATTGTCAAATCCTTACCTGAATATGAATATTAAAAAAATTACAATTTCTGCTTTATTGTATCAAAACCCAAATCATTTGTAGTGTAACAAAAATAAGAAGAAAATAGATTATCTTATTTATAAAATATAATTTATATAGTAATATCACTATGTTTGTGGTATATTTGTATTTGATAAACCATAAATTGAAAAAATGGCATGGTGTGAGACTTCGAAACATTCATGGGGTTGTTTAGAGAAGACTTTTAGGGTTGTGATCATGATGAGTTTGAATATCACCCATAAAAGGGTTTCTATAATGCATAAGATATTATATATCACCATGGGATTGATAAAGGGAAAATCCAAGTGAAAATATCACCCTCAAAATCTCTGATAAATGGGTTTCAAACGGTAAAATCCTATTATTTTAGGCTCTAAATTCTTCTGTTTACATAAATTTGATTATTCAAAACCATACTTTTATCGTAATAATATGACTATAACTTGATGAAAATATAAAAAATGGTTATGATAATTATTGTTATTTAAAATATGATAGGGTCTAATCCAACCAAATAACTGAATATGTTTTCTATAACAATATTACATAAAAATATATCTAATAAAATTTCACGGAGAATTTTATTTAAAACATTTTTGGTAATTACACTAAAAATGATGAAAATAGAAAGAAAACATCGTTCCCAAACATTTTAAAATTTTAATTCATAATGGAAAAAATGATAATATTATAGTTAATATTTTACCAAATTGAGAAAAATATTATTTGGAAAAAATATTCTTGTTATATAAACATGAATGATAACATTAGTGTGACTATTTTTGGAGAAATTTATTCATAGTTATAAAGTGTGTAGATCACCACTTGAGGAGGTTCTATCAAACAAATTAAGGCTACTAAATATCAAAAATACTTTGCTTGAATTTGGATTCCTGAAGATAATCTTTAATATATAAGATTGTGGTATGGTTCATAGAGTCCTTATTCATGTATTGTTTGTGTACTATTTATTAAAATTGGTAGTGGTTTTATTTTAAAATATTTAACTAAAAATGAATTCACCAGAATAAAATTAATGTTTTTTCTAAATAATTCGGGCATATGCCAAGGGAAATGATATTGAGATGATATAATGCATGGAGTGATATATATGGAATACAGTTTTTTTTAAAACTAGTATTGTTTCTATAATAGTTTAGACCATGTATACATATAGTTAGCTATATCATTGTCCTCAACTACAAAATTTTTTCTTCCTTCAGTCATATTAGTTAGTAAAATGTCCTAAAAGTGAATCCATTTCTTGATATAAAGTTCAGTGAAATAATTTACATCTATGATTAACATACATTAGTAGTGACATTGTTTTGCATGACTTTTATTTATGAGAAATAAGTTATAGAGTTAAACCTTGACATGTAGAGTTTATTTAGAATTGAAAACAAATCCAATTGTGGAGTTTTGTGTTCTCTATTATATTGTTTGACTCTTATATTGAATTATTTCATAATATACAATTTATAGGTAAATATATATTGACATATTTTGGGGGTAGATAGTGTTTACACACATAAGATAAATATTTAATTATCCACAACATTTTTTTGGGAACAGAAGAAAATTTTGTTCTATGGTTGAAAATAAAATAGGACTATCACATGTTTTAATTCCATTTAAGAAGTGTTGGAAACCCTGGATCATTTAGCTAGATATTTTCCATGGGTTATCAATAAACCATTGAATTATATTTTCATTAAAATACAGAGAAACATGTATATAGATTTTTTCTAATCAATGTTTTCCACAACATTTAGGGACATTATTAAAAAAATTACATGTATAGTAGTTTTTGATGATTTATGGCCATTGTAATATAATAAATCAACCACTCGTGATGTTATTATTTATCAATGGAATCATTACTACCAATAATGTTTATGGGGTTTTATATAATTTTTATGATTTCATGTAGTGTCAGGTGTATTGTGATAATTTTACTGATGGATAATTTATTATATTGGTGTAAAAATCATATAAATCATATATTACTCATTGTAATGGTCTTTTCCATTAGAGGATTTTAATTTTCTGGTTTAGTGGTTAGAGCATAGTGATAGATGTTTTTTGGTGGATTCTTATCTATAGTATAATTTTATCAAAATGTGTAAACCACAAAGGTGGATAATCTAATAGAAGTTGATGGGTTATAACTTGTCAAGAAATTGGAATGTTACCTTAATTTAGAGATGTGATACTTCTTGAAATTTTTATACATTGTTAGATATGAATTTTCTATATCTATTTGATTTTTCTATATATGAAATCCTTTTAAAAAAGTGTTTAGGACCTAAAATGTGGCTTTATTGTGTATGTTATATGGGAATGAAAAATTTACAAAGTAAACATGTATTCTTTAAAATAATGGTAGAAAAATATATGTTCTTCATTTATATTTTTTTGGCTTAATTTCATTTCATTTACGCACTAATTTTTCCTCTTGATTATCGGAAAACCCTATGATCTATTTAGATGTTATTCATCACATCATTATTTTTATAATCTTTAGGATATAATGGTTTAAAATTAGTACTCTATGGTGATTTATTGTCTTATACATATGACTTTAATTTCGTTATTATCATAATGAATAAATATCATGGTTGTGTATTGATATGATAATGTTATTGTATTAATTTCTATGTACCCTTGATACATTTTGTATTGATCCAAGGTTTACCTTGTGTGGCTATGACTGTCATCTTGTACCGTCTCCATCCACTAGCACACAAAATGATGAATAATGTTATTCAATGAAGGGTATCCCCATTAAAAATGTTTTACTTATTATGGGTGTGGATATCATGATTATACATCCCATTGGATATATATTTAGGGTTGGAAAAATATGATTATACATTTTTATTTTAGAAATTTTTTTGTATTGAGAGATGTTGATAGCTTTAACTCGTTGATATAGGTCATTGATGAATATTTTATTCTATACTGATTCCTTTTAAATAATTATGGCTATTGGGAGCATTTTAGATATAATTGATATTATATATTGATAACATATTTGTGTTGTTTATGGTCCCACCATGAAATAAAGTTTATAGAATTTTTTTGGATAATACTTTTTTGGAGTATGGAAATATGAATTATTAGATATTAAAACGTTCTAATAAAGAATTAATTAAATAAAATACAATGATAGAAATGAAGAAAATGTTATATATTAGGTTGTGTATACTTATGATTTCAATGTCATCCTCTATGTGTCCGTGTTTCTTATGATGATTGAGTTGTCCAGATAGGTTGTTTTATGTGTTCAAATTGTTTGTGGTGGTTTTGTGAATAATTTTTATTCTGAGATATTGTCGGAATGTGCAATCTATTATTTTTTACAAGATATCTTAGTTGATGTTGACATGAAATGACGATAGATATGAGGTTTTATGGTGATGGTATATGTGTTTTGGATACTTGGTGGGTGGTGTGGTTGTGAAATTTCTCTTCTTCCCATGAAATACATTATTATGATGAAATAAAATAATGTAGGTTGGCCAATGAATAATGAAGAGGATGATAATTTATGTGTAATAAAATTTAAAAGGATTTCAATGAAATAATTGGTCTTGTGATGATAATTTGTAAGGATAATATTTAAAAATGTGTGGATACTATAACTGAATGGGTTAATGTTGAGTGGATAGTGTGGTTGTTGTGTTTTAGGATATATATAGTGGTGGAGGCAATTGTGATTTTTGGTGAATTTTATTGTGCTTATGTGGTGGTATAAACTATTATAGGTTTTGTGAACCCTTAAATTTGGTAGTATGTGTTTTAAATATATGATATATTTTTGTATTATTTCATTAATAACACCACCCATGATGTAAAACATAAAACTTCTCAGAGGTTCAATGTTATGTTTTTTTCATCAACATCAATAATGGTGGTAAATTGCATGAAAAACTAACACATGTTCACCACTATTCTGTTATTAGTTGTGATGGACCAAGTGTTTTTGTGAGAGATTTAATGTGATGAGTTTATTATGAGATTTTATTAATTATTGGGATCATGTGGTAAGAATTTTAATAATATTGATGTATTTCACATCAATGACAACATATTAAACTAGTTTTCTCATGACCTTAATCTTCATGGACCAAGTGTCTTTATGTTAAGTGTGTCGTGATAGACCAATTTTAATGGGGTGATATTCGGTGTTTGTGGATATAATGTTATTTTTCGTAAAAATCGATAAGGAATATAGAACATTCGATGGAGGGGTTTGTAGGGATTCATCCATATCCACATTAGAGATGAAACATGTTTATTAAGGTGAGAATATAAGTGTTGTGGTGTGTTATTTTATATATATGGATGGGTTGAAAGAACATGGTGTTTAATTTTTGGGTTTCAGTGTAGATAATTGTTCTGGATGAACTATAGGGATCAACGATTTGTTATCATCTCAATATTATACAATTATACTGGATTTTTTATTTAGTAACAAATGTTTAGTGAGGATATGCTCTGGTTATTTGAACAATAATGATTTTTATTCTTTTGTTGTTTGTTCATTGTTACACTAATTTTTTATTATAACATGTGATCTTGAGATAGTGTTTATTTACAAACTGAGTGTACCAATTATTATCTCTGAGTAGATATGAATTTCCTTTCATGTTCTAATGTGGAATTTGGGTAAAATGCTATAACAAAAAGCTATGATGAATATATTGGTGATTCACTTCAATAGAAGTGATAATTGGTATATTTTGAATAATTTTATTGGGATGTGTTTAATTTATTCGTGTATCGTGGGATTGTAATTGGTTTACCTTAATTTTATCTAATGAAGATTATTGGCAGATTCTGTTCGTATCTTCTTATGTTGTCTTATTTATTTAGAGTAATATATCACAAAATGTGATATTTTTACACCCATAGTTATTTTCTCCATCTTATGGTGTACTAGATGAATGAGTTAAGGCTCCTCAACAGTATCCTTATATTTGGGCATACATTGTTGGAGGGGCCGTTAACAAGTGTTATAAATGGATGATTTTTGGTATATACAGTGATGTTTGGTGTAAGGAATTGGTTTGATTTCATGGGTTATTATGGTATTTGTGTTGTTTTGTCTTGTAGCATGAAAACGTCCAAGGAGGGTAGATAGTACATGAGATGTTTGGCCCCTAGGATCATGTGAACATAAATTACTTAATGACCAATTGATGGGGACCATCCAGCAAAGCTGTTACCTGGGTATGGGACATTCGTTATGATTCATTTTATTCGTCTTTTAGTTATATTTTTCGAGAACATCAAATGATATAAAATAATAATAATTTTCAAAATCATAGTTTTTTTATATTAGGATGCTACACTTTCGTATGGATCAAATTTTTCATAAACATGGGGCTCAGGTTTTGATGTTTAGTAGACTATTTTGGTTGATCATTAGAGGGTTATGCTGACTCAGAAGGATGTGGAATATAATACGTCCTAATTTACATTTTAATTTAAGTAATTGAAAATGTATCAGTGAAGCATATATAATATGGATAAAAATTTCATATGATTATATAATGTTATTTATATCAGTCTTGTTTGAGAAAAACATGAGATATATGTTCCGTCAGTAGTTATTCATATGTAGGGAGATTCACATCTGTGGTGGATGTTGTTTCTTGTTGATGATAAAGAGTAATATGTGTTTTGTCATGATATTTAGAGGGAGTTATGAGAGGAGATTCTGTAATTTATGTTTATAGAATATAATAGGTTTGATTTTTCTCTCATTATTTGGATAACCTGAGTGTTATGGAGTTTGTGATAATGTTCAATGACTTCCTACCCCAAACTCCAATTTTTTTCATAGATATTGATTTTAGAGAGCTATGTATGGAGAATATTTTTCACCTAGGAACATGTATGAGGGAAACCAATTTATAATCCTAACATTTTGTGATTTGAATAAAAAATAAGATTTTTTTAGAGTATTTATTTTTTCATTAGTATAAATTTAAGAGATAGTACATTAGATTTTCTCAAGGAGTAGGTAATAAAGATGTTATTCATGGATGTTTAGAACTTTATGGTTTGAGATAGGGGGAAAACAACCATGAATGATCATTCCCCACTTATTATTGTTAGTATGATTCTAGGAACAAGTAGGGGATTATAATTTTTTAATTTTGTTGTGGGGGATTGGGCCCCTAATATGCTTAAGGATCTCCAACTATATTATTCATGTAAATGGTTGGTGTTTTAGTCCTTTTTTAAAATTATAAGCAATTACAATGATTGAAGATTCTATATTTAGGACAAACAATGATTTTTCCTCAACCATTAGTAGGTCATGTTGGAAGTGAGTAACTTTATAATTTTCCCCATTCCATGAAAAATATGATATATAATGGTCATGTAGGAAATGATATTATAGTTAATAGATCTTTGTGTGGCCATAATCACATATTAGACTTAGTAGTGCAGTAATATATGAGATTTTTATAGTGGTAAGAGTATCTTATACTCTACCTTTTCCTATGATTTTTTTGGAATGAATGCCTCTCAAATCATTATTTCACCCTAGTTGGTTAGTTATTTATGAATAGAAATATAGATTCATCTAGTTCCCTTTGTTATATCTACTCTAGTTAAAGGTCATGATTCATTGACATCTGTCTTCTTGGGATGATGAAAAGTGATAGATAATCCCTACTCAGTGGGATAATTCTTCTTAATAAATATATAGTAATCTTATGATATTCCAATCATGCATTTGTGGTACTATATTTGTAAAATGAATAATTTTTTTAAAAGGATATTTATTTGATTCCAATGTATAGAGAAAATTAGTGTATAATGATGGAAAGAAATGTTATTACAGCAGTGGTAGGAAAGTGTATCCCTTTTTTCATAATTGGAGTCGCTATTCATTACATTATATGTGTAAGATGTTCTAATAGTTCATCTGGAGTTCATGGAAGATTTCATATAGGTGTTTATAAATCCATTGTAGGATAGATTTTCAGCTATGTGCATCTTCATTTTTTATTTATCGAAATTAGTTGTAGCTTTTGAAGATGTAAAAGTTTATGACACACATGGATGATCAAATTTTTGGGTGTTTCATCTAAAAAAGAATGTGTCCATTCGGTTCCCCATGTTTTTTCATTATGAATGAGGATAGTAGTTCATGATTGTGTATAGACTACTAGAGGTAGAATCATGTGAAATTCAATAACAGTAACCATCTTTCTATGATGGATAATAATTTTGACCATTTATGGGGAACAAGATGGGTTTCAATGACTGATCTATGAATTGGACAATACCATTTGAGTGAAATGGAGGAATTTTTTGGAAAACTATATTAATGATATTATACGGTAACATCATGTTTATTATTGTCATTTGGTTTTATAAACACATCGTATATATTCTTTCTAATTATGAAAATCATATACTATGAGATATTAAAATAGTTCATCAATATATTCATTGATGATATATTCATTTAAATGAGGACAATGGAGGATAATGGTGAGAATATCAGACCTATTTTTTAGGTAAATCTATAAAAAATGTTTGTAATGTTTGCTAAGAGTGAGTTCCTTACATGATTGGTATGCTTCCCGTCACACGTGATGTCCTAACATGTTGTATTAGTGGACCTATTGATTGATGAGGTTGTTTATTCATAGGAATAACTTAATAATGATTCATATGTTCAATGTTTATTCTTTAAACAGTCCATTATCATAGATTTATACCTTAGTTATCATTATTTTTAGCCCAAATGTTTGTGTGGAGTATTATGAACTGATATTTTTTGTGGATTTATCAATTCCAAGAAAAATTTAGCAACCAGAATTAGAGTTTGGTTGTTTCACTAATGGTTTAGTTTTATAAGGATTGTGTGTTTTTTGAGGATTTTTTAGACGTTTACCATATTTGAGTGGGATATGTTCTGATGAATCTAAGGGATATTTTCTGTTATGTATTTTGAATTTATTGACCGATATGGGTAACTACACCACCTATGATAATGAGTCGGTTGTAGTTGTGTTTATGCTAAATTTGTGCCTGGGATACCTCATTTTCACGTTATTTTTTGTTTATAAGGATCTTAATATTGTGAAATACGATTTTTATCAATGTTATTTGATTCTATGTGATATGAGGTGAATGTTGTTTCTTCATGATTAAGATTTTTAGATATCTAACAACAAGGAAATGAGGAATGAGGTTGTAGATGTTTTGAGACAGAAATACCAAGAGATATAGTTTGGGATTTGGATTTTGTTTTCTAATTGATTGGGATTCTTTTAGTGATAATTATTAATGTTGGGGAGAGTAGTGGAATTTTTTTTCAGAATTATATGACATTTTAGAGTTCCATGCCATAGTATGTGGGCCATATTTCACTGGGGTGACAAAGAAGTAGGGGCTGTGCTTAACTACTATATCCCCAGTGATTCCCATTAGGGATGGTTAAAGGATGATCATAATTGTATAATTTGTATGTAAGGTTTTTCATTCCATATCTTATGGTCAGGGGAGGATTTGATGAATTTCACACCACACCATTATCAAAATATATATGTGGGACAAGTATGCATCATGGTTTTAGGAGGAAACATTGGTGGACAATGATGAAATAGTCTACTATAGTGTTTCGATTGATGTGTCTTTCTATCAAAAGGTGAATATATAAAATAATGTTCTTGGAAGATTCTAGTAGTCTATAAATTTTCCTAATGGGAAATGGTAGCGAATATCGATGTATTTCTTTATATGGTCAACTAGATCATTGGGAGATGTTGACATGGTTTGGAAAATAATATTCTGACTGATGAAGTACTATCATTTTCTAGTGATCCGTGAGTTTAGTGGTATAGATATATTTTTGGGGATTTATATGGAATATGTGTTATGGATTTATAAGGCGGAAATTATCATCATATATAATCATTATCCATTAGTTACCTCATCATTCTTTAGTTGATAGTAGAATCTGTTTGGATCCTATTTTTTCATTAGAACATTTTTTGGGCATAATAAATATGGATAGATAGAGGATTCCGTCAAAAAATTCGATTATATTTTGTGTGATTACGTCATAGACTATGGTAGATCATGATTATAGATCATACCTTATGTATATTTTTAATAAAATAACAATTATCACTTGGTAGTTGAAATTTCCCCATTACAAGCATTTAGTGAATGGATTATTCATTCTTAATTGTGGTGGAAAGAATTTTTATGGTAAGTAATTATTGGTCCATATGTGGTATGTAGTATGAATTTGAGTATCTAGTTGTTTCAATATAAAATGAGGTAAAAAACAGTAATAAATAATTTTCTGATCATAGGTTGATTCCTATGAGGAATTATTTTTTGAGACCTAGTGTCTCTGTGTGTCTCTCCTAAATATGTGTAATAAATTATTGGAATGGGGATTAAGTTGACTCCCATGATTTTTGGGGACCTTAGGTGATTTGGTGAATTGGAGTGGTGTAATTTTGGATGGTGATTCCACTACGCTACGAGGGATCCATGACATCTTCCATCTACCACGACATTATTAGTATCAGAAAACTGACTTTCATGTTTTTTGCCAATGATAATAGGACATCAAGGATCAAGAAATACACAAGGATATCCTAATATAGATACTAGATAAATAATAAAATTTTATTTTGTGAAAAAATAATACATGGGGTCTTGTGTAATATTGGTATAATGTATTTGGAGAGTCTACATGATAGAGATACACACAAATATGTTCACTATATATGGTTATGTTTTGATTTTTTCATTTCACTATTATTTTTTGATGTCATGGTGATAAAACAGAATATTTTAATGTAATATGATTTCCCTAAAAAAATTATTTGTGATATGTTACAAATATATAATGAAGAGAGGGTGTTAATCCACATGAAGATATATTATAATATAATGTTATTAAAACAATAAATTCATGTTAGTGCTTCCCAATGAGGATAATGTATGACATGGATTTGAATGTTTTATGATTTATGTTCATGGGGACGTGTTGTGTGTTGGTGGATGTTATTGGTTGGACTTTTTCTTGTGGATGTTAACAAGATGATGTGGATGGTTTGGAGGAATTCATTGATAGTTGATGGTATTATATTTCTAGGGTTGGTCTTAGTGAAACGATGGGGTATTGTTGTGCTGGGATGTGGTTTCATGGGATGTGTTTTTGTAATATTTATTGTCTTCATTAGATGGTTGTATTGTTGATATGTAACAATATAAATGTGAATTATCGCATGCGGTGTTTGTTTATAGAACATCTTATTATAGGTTTAGTTTTCATTATCATGTATGGGAATGATTTGGAGGATTTTAATGTACTTGTATATTCCCTCCCACCATGTTACATTTCATTATTTGTCTTTTTATGTTTCATAAAGGTTTCTACAGGAGGTTATGTGTAGTTGGAGTAATATAAGTACTTTAACAGACTGTATAAAATAAATATTTTAATTTTAGAATGTTTTTTTATGATTTCTATCTTTTCAATATATCATTATATGGTGTGTTTTTAGTGATATGATATCACGTGATATGTGACTACATAATTAAAATTCATTTTATTTTTTTATGTTAAAATCTATATAAGTTGTGATTTGTTGTAGATAATTATATGACAACAAAAAATGTGTTTTCTCTATATAAAATATATATTCTCTTCAAATTTCTAACGTAAGCAATTATTTTACACTAGAAACAGTGCATGTTGTTTGTATTTTGTTGGACTTTTCCGCCCAATTTCCTTTCATTTACCCTACCATTTATCTCTATGTTGTGGTAAATCACTAAGATATTTTAAGATATCATCAAAACCATCCCCCACATCCTTGACTCTTGGTTTAATGTGATTTTTCATTGGTGAGTAGTGGTTATTTTTTCTATCATTCACATGAGTTTATTTTCATTCCCCTCAAATAAATTCAATTAGGAGGTGTAGTTATGATATATCTATGTTTTGGGATCTATTTTTATGATATATTGATGTGGTTCAGGTTGATCCATGTTTTACCTTATGTGGTTTTTAGTTTCATGTTCACTTGTCTCTCGATTGAAAATGTACATTGTAATTGGAAATATTAATTGATATATTTAATTATTTTTCTTACATTCCTTAAATGTTAGTTTTCAGTATATCATGTTGATTAAGTCCTTTAGGATGAATTCAAGGTTCGTAATTATATAATTATGAACTATAATGATGTAATTTTATGTGTATGGGAAGATATCACAAGATGTTCCACTATGATTTATATAGTTTTCAGTGAATTAATTCCTTGTAGTCTCCTTGATAAAAATGATTTTCGTTAGAATCCTTGATTTTTCAGTAGATACCATTTGATTTGAACCTTAGTGTATTGTTATGTGATGTCACTATTAATGAAAAACTATTGAATATATATTTGGATAATAAATTGTGTGCTTGTGGTATTTCTATGTCTGATAATTTACATGCTACATTAAGATGTTATAAAATGAAATCTGATAAGGAAAATGTGGTATAAAAGATGATTTATAACATATATTCCTATTCATTCCATGATCTGTTGTGTATTATGGGTTGTTGTGTAGAGAATGAGCTGACTATGTGGGATTTTTGATTTTTGGAATTCGTTTTTAGTGGTTGTGTGAATCATTTGTGGTACCATAAGTGTCTTGGATGTGTGATATTTGAGTTCTGAAACTAGACGGATTGGTTTATGTGGTGCAGTGGAGATGGTGGATTGAGTTTTCATAGAGATATTTGATGTGTTTTGGGATAGTTTTTATGTGGTGTGGTGGTGAAAATTTCATGGATATCCATGGAATAATTTATTATGGTAAACAAAAATGACTAGTATTGGTTTATATATATAATGTAATAATAGTTGATATATGCTAATGTATTAAATGAATTAAATTAAAAAATGTGTTATATAATGTGAATTTTGATGGACAATTTAATGAATGTGGTGTAAATAGAAATTTAATGTCGGAATATTGTGTGGCTTGTGTGGTTGTTTTGTGATGTGTTGTATATAGTGTTAGTACTGGATTTTACGGCTAGTGTGATGTATGGTGGTTGTGATATAGTGTTTGAGTATGTTTTTTACCCATTAGATGGGATTTTATTGATATATATATATATATTCTATAAGTTCATGGCAATTCTTTACACACCGCACCTGAGTTGGAAAACCATACCCACACTCAGATGATTTGGGTTCTTGGTGTTTCCCTTGACATTCATTTTGTTGGTGAAATAGATGGTTTCTACCCAATTTACTCCCACCTATTCAAATAGTAATATTATTAGAACACGGGTCATATGGAGAAATACCATAAGGTTATAAGGATATATGAATATGGTTGTGGGTTATTCATTTATGATGGAAGGGGGATGATTTCCTTCACAATTATGATGCCCTACTTCCTTTTATTTGTGACGATATGAGTTATGTTGGCTTATTTTTTTATGGGAGGTGTTTTTTGATGGCCTAGGTTTCTTTAAGTGGTATGTGGTGGAATCTGGCTACGATGGGATCATTTTTTATGCTATCATGAGACGATAGACCTCATAAAGGTGGGGTAGGTAGGGATTCTTCCCTAACAAAATTAGAGATGAACCATGTGTTCTCTAGTGATATGTGATGACATGTAGTATAAGTGGTGAAATGAAAGGAATGGATATGAAATCATGAAATTAAATGTTGTGGTGGTAGAGTATTAACTTTTTGGGTAACATTCATAGTGATTCTTTATTTGTTATTAAATCTATGATATCAAGTTATATTATAAGTGTGATTTGTTGAGAGATACATGGTGAGACTAGGTTATAAAAAATTGACATTTATATGTTATTTTTTGTTTTTTTGTTATCTTGTGTATTAGACTGTTCATTAATCATATAGAGATGAGGATATGGTTAGATACCCAATGACGATACCTATTATACTCACCCTATGTATAAATACAATTCTATGTTTTTAAATGGTATTTTGGGACAGTGATATAAATTAATATCTACAATGTTGATATTAGTGATTCATTTCCATAGAATTCAGTTTTCCACATTCTGGATTGTTTTATAAGTATCGATTTACATCAAAAATACATTGGTGGATGGTTTATGGTTACCTTTATTTTAAACACTGGATTTTATTTGTCAGTTTTCATCAAATATCATTATCCTATTTGAATTATAGTGGGTAATTCATCATATACAATGTGATTTTTATAAACTCAGTTTTATTCTCCAGCCATGGTCTAACTAGATGCTGGTCATGGGGGTCATCAACCCTATCCCTTTATTTTGGAAGAATTACAATGTGGGTGTAGTGGAAATGATTCTATGTCGATCTGATTATAAAAAACCATTATATTTTCTTATATTTATCTTGTTATATATGCTTAATAATTGTCTAAAATATATGAATGTATCATTGTAACACCCCACACCTACCTCATTGTCTTGAGGAGGCGGTTAGGGTTAGTTGGCCTTAAGCGACGTTACCAAGGGGCCAAAGGCTGGAATTAAATGTCTACGGCTTCGAGAAAAAATTGGGGAATGATTTTCCCATAAGACAAAACCAATAAAACCATCCACTGTCGATCAATATATGATGCATGTCCATTAAACAGCGAAACATGCATTCCCAAATGACTACAAAGTTGTACCAAAATACAAACCAAATTCAATACAACTAGACATGTCTACACCACATCATAGTACATGCAGAAAACAAGTAACAAACACTACAAGCTATGACCCCACCACAGCTCCACACCAAAATCCAAGCTCCAAGCTCCACCAAGACATCAAAATGCAACACTAAAGGAGGGAGATGCTTTACCATTGACCACGTCGTGATACACAACATCTCCAAAGACACCAACATGCCAAACCAAGGGGTGAGTACTAAAGAACAGTAGGTTTTCCACAAATGGCATCCCTACATATGCCACTTGGATAAAACAATTATAAAATTTATATAAAACAATTTTTATAAAATAATCACAAGTGAAACCATTTCCATAAGGCAATCACACCCTTACCAGGCCATCACACCCAATCCAAGAACCCAAGGGAAAGCTAACAAAACATTCCACAATCCAATTCATCATTCACACATTAGTACAATAATTTCTAACTTGCAAAGCAGTGAACAACAAAACAACCAAATGGTGGGACTTCCGCCCAACCCATTCACCCATTCACAACTAGCGGTACATCCTGACCACTTCCCACATGTTGGTACTTATGACCACTATCCATCACCTTTTATAGTGAGAATTTCTGCCTACCTCCACACAACATTTCATCCAATCAAAACCAAGAATACAACACATCAATGTCACAAAAATATGCAATCAACCAATTCCATTTCATACCAATCGACTTTATTAAAACATCCATTTATTGAAAACCATTTTCTATAACAAACTACATTTCAATAAAAACATCTTTATTGAAAACCATTTTTCATCAACCATTTTCCCAAATCAATCTCCACAACCCATTTTGAAATCTTCATTTTAAAATCCATCAAAATAACATTTCACCATGAAACCCCATTTTCCCCCAAAATCCCCAAATGGATTTCCAACCAATTTCTCATAACTAATATCAATTAATTTTCAGCACAACAATTTATTGTAACAAATAACCACTAGTTATAACCTAGTGAACTTGAGAGAGAAGCCACATACCGTTAGGGATACTGAGAAATCGACCCATGAATAACCGCACCTCCAATCCAGAGAACGCACCACCAAAACCTATCTAGATCTCATTCCCTAACATTCACAGGCCTTAAAAGCATCATCAAAGGCAACCAAAACCCTAGATCTACACACAAAAAGTGTAGATCTAGAAACAAATAAAGAGGGATATGTAGATATAGAGGAAACCACAAGAAAACCATAAAGAGAGACTTACCCGGGAGAAACAACCTTAAATCCACCGAGAAACCTCTTCAAAATGCATCGGAAACAAGTGGGACAGCCCCCTCAACCCCTAAGAACCTGATTTCCCGAGTGAGGCTTGAGTGGAATTAGATTCGAGTGTTTTAGGTCAATCCAGAGGGAGCCTGGACTAAAAAACACCAACTTTAAGAGGCCACATGGTTAGCCCGCATGGTTTGGAAAACTGTGCACTAACCGTGTGCATGATACTACCCCCAGATCAAGGGTCTCCCAGGTTTCCTCACATAGTTTGGAAAACTATGCGCAGGCCATGTGACACCTAATGTCTCCTCCTACATTGTTTTCTGGAGAATCTACACGGTTTCCACTAACCGTGCTCAAACCGTGCACCCACAGAAATGCCTTCAAACTCATCCAAAACTATTCCAAACTCTCAAACCCTCTTCCCAACTCATCCCATCCACTTTAAACACATTAAAATGAATAAAACAAGGATACATACATCAAACTAGCGGTACTAAATTCTCCCCACCATTGTACTTTATGTCCTCGGAATGTAGTGAACCCACCCTTTTATGAACGAGCCCAGGACACTACTCAATCATCTCTTTCTCCCACTCCCAAGTCTCCTCTTCAATCTGATCATGTTGCCATAAAACACGAACTAATCCTATGATTTTACCACATAATAATTTTGCTATCATATCCACAACCCGCACTGGCATAATTACCAACAATGAATCTAGTTTAGCTCAACATGATCGCATCGATTCACGATCCAGCTGATACTATTTCAACTGCAACACATGAAACACATTGTGCACTGCACTGAACCTAGGTGGAAAATCCAAATGATAAGCCACCTCACAAACCCTCTAAATAATCTCAAAATTCCCAATATACCTAGGAGATAACTTTCCTTGCATCCCAAACCGACGATGTCCCAATCTATGAGAGATCCTAAGAAACCATGATCTCCCACCTTGAATGACAGCAGCTGTCGAAAATGATCCGCATATGACTTTTGACGACTCTGAGCTGTCTCCATTCTCTTTGTGATCAAATTGATCTTCTCTATAGTCTCATGGACAAGGCTTGGTCCAACCATCAAAGACTCACCATTTTCCACCCAACATAGTGGAGAATGACATGGCCGCACATACAACGCTTCAAACAGAGCCATTTGTATGGAAGACTAATAAATGTTATTGTACGAGAACTCAACCAATGACAAGTGTTCCTCCCACAAGCCACCAAAATACAAAACAAAGGCCAACAACATATCCTCCATAGTTTATATCATCCTCTCGAATTGACCATCCGTCTAAGGGTGATATTCCATTCTCATGGTCAACTTAGTTCCAAGGGATTTCTGTAAGGATTTACAAGAACCAGATGCAAACCTCAGATCTCTATCAGATACAATCAAAGCTAGAACACCATGCCTCTTTACCTCCTCCTAGATATAGATTTTGGACAGATCCTCCACTGTATGTTATTTATGAATCAGAATGAAATGGTCCGACTTAGTTAGCCTATCCACTATCACCCAAATGTCATTGTGCTTTCTGACCGTTCATGGGAGACCTATTACAAAATCCATCACTATTTGATCCCACTTCCAAATAGGGATTCGTAAAGACTGCAACATTCATGCTAGCCTCTGATGTTCTACCTTGACCACATAACAAGTTAAGCATCACAAAACAAAATCAGCCACTCTTCTATTCATACTATCCCACTAGAACTGTGCTTTCAGCGCTTTATACACTTTGTAAATTCCAATATGAACTTCTCACATGGAATGATGATACACCCTAAAAAGATCCACGTTACAAACTACTGGTACGACCATCTGATTCCGAAAACACAAAACTGAATCCCAATTCAGTTTCCAACCCTCATTGATCTCCCCACCCTTGAGTCTCGACCCTGTGGTCACATACTCAGAATTGGATATTTGTGCCTCTCTAACCAGGACAACCAGGTCAGGAATCAACAAAACCAAAAATAACACTGCTCTTTCACCCAGGTCCTTACAATCCAACCACATATTATCTAGAACTGAAATCAACTGCCACTGGTCTGATTCTGGTTTCACCATATGAGCATATAATTTTAGGCTCAATGCATCCGCCACCAAATATTCCGTACCTTGTGTGTACATTAAGTCAAAAAAAAATCCGTAGATATTCTAACCATCTACTTTTCTTTAGGTTCATAACTATTTGTTAGAATATGTGCTTCAAGATCTTACTATCGGTATATACCATGAATTTCTCACCAAAGAGATAACAACGCCATACTTTAAAAGCATGCACCACTACATCCAATTACAAAACATGAGGTGGGTTGTTCTTATCATGCACTCTCAACTACTATGATCCATACACAACCACAAGATTACCTTGCATGAGAACGTGACCCAACCCTGATCACAAGGCATCACAATACACCACGTACCCTTTTCCTAGTTCTACCAAAACCATGATTGGTGCTAATGTAATGTGACACTTTAGCTCTTCGAAACACTATTGGAAATATTTATTCCACTAGAATGGAACATTCATTCTTGTAAAAGTTGTTATTGGTGAAGCCAAATGTGAACAATTATAAACAAAACACCAATAATACCACACTAGACCAAGAAAACTTTGTGTCTCAAACACATTCTTTGGCTGTTGCCATGATATAACATCCTCAATCTTTTTTGGATCCACTAAAACACCCCTTTCATAAATCACGTGGCCAAGAAAACAAACTCCATGTATCCAAAAGTTGAAATTTTACAATTTGGCATACAACCTAGGATCCCTCATGATCCCTAGCACATTCTCCAAGTGCTGCTCATGCTCCACCCATATCTTCGAATACACCAGAATATCATCTATAGACACAAGCACTAAAGAATATAGATATCTCTGAAATACCTAATTCATCAATGCCATGAACACCACTGGTGAATTTGTTAGACCAAAGGGAATAAACACATATTCATAATTTCCATATCTACTTCTAAAAGCTATTTTAGGAATATCGTCCTTCCTCGACCACAATTGATGATATCCCGGCCTCAGGTCGATCTTAGTGGACCACTGGGATCCCCTCAATTGGTCGAACAAATCATCAATTCATGAAAGTGGATATCTATTTTTATCATAACCCGATTATGTATATGATAATCAACACAGATTCTCAACTTTCCATCCACCTTTTTCTCAAACAACATTGTCTATGTACAAAGAGATGTGTTAGGTCGGATAAACCCTTTGTTTTATAACTCTTCCATTTGGACTTTCAATTCCCCCAATTCGGCTGGTGCCATCCGATAATACTTAAGTGAGATATGACTGGTTCCTCGAAGGAAATAAATCATAAACTCCACTTATCTTAAGGGAGGTAACCCATAGAATTATTCAAGAAAAACATCCATGAACCGATCTACCACATCTGGGAGAACACCCTGCTCAACAACGTCTAGCGATTCTAACAACAACACCGCCAACTGATATGATAATGTGCCCACTACTGGTTCCAAAAAACTTATTGCACCCTCCCTTTCATTCCTCTCTCCTCCAAAGAGATTTATAACTCCTTTGTGTGTTGTAAAATACATTGTCTGTGCATTATAATCAATGTTGGCCTTAAATGCCACCAGCCAATCCACTCACAAGATTACATCATACTTATCCTTGTCAAGCATTGAGAAATACCACACTAACTCCTCCTCACCCACAATTATACAACATGCTCAACACAAGATGCCTCGACACTCTCTTCGACCTAGAGAAGTTCACTGTTTCAAAACCGAAGGCATCATTTATACCTTTAAACCCAGAAAATCAACCACACATGCAACAATAATAGACTGTGAAGCACCAGTATCAAACTACACATGCATCAAGGTATAATTTAAAAGAATAGTACCTCGCACCATGGATGGTCCTGACTAATCATTGACCACAACCTACTCAGCTCCAAACACATGTTTTCTTACCAAGATCTACTCTTTATTTTTGTGGTGAGCCGTCATGGTATTCCAAGAATCACCATGACCCTCTTTACCCTTCTGCCGAGGGGTATACTGCTGCCCTCATACCATCAAAGCATACGACATCTGTGATCCCTGATATGTATCACGTGCACTCGACCTCGGAGCATTCCGACAATAACACTACATATGCCCTGTCTACTTACAATTATGACATGCTCGAGGCTGTGTATTACAATATCGCTTGATGTGGCTCGTCGAACCACACTAAAAACATCTCAGCTTGCTCTGGGTCTTCAGAGGAAGATTCACCGATCCTGCCATCATATTATATGAAATACTCTCACCCTGGGAATAAGTGTCCCTTCTCCACTTGAACCCAGCGTTAGAGTTCCCACTATTCCCCATGGGTACAACCATGCTTCCTCCACCAAGAGTGCCCAACAGATCACGCTCAGCCACTGAGGCACTATTTTCCATCTCTTTGTAATCATTTATGCACAGTACAACTATCTTTGAACAGATTTATTTTCATAACCCTACATCAATGATCGTTGCATTCATCAACATGCAACCCTCCACCTCAGGTGCAAACCTCACTATGTTCATAAACATAGATGTATACTTAGTTACAGATAAAAGCTCTTGCTTCAAATTGAAGAAATCAGTCGTACACTTAATTCTGAACGTATGTGGGTAGAATTGTTTATTAAATAATTATTCAATGCCTTCCCACATCATACCCTAGGCCACCCCCACTTGGACTACCAAATCCTACCACTGAAGGGAAAGATCTTCTAATATATACATGGCCAACTTCACTTATAACTCTACCAGTGTTACCAATAACTCGAAGATCTTGTTCATTATATTCAACCATGCTTCAGTCCTCTCCGGCTCTGAATCACCCATGAATATGGGTGGATTCTCCTTTTGAAATTGAACCACATGATTTGAATTCCTTGGTTCATCCATTTTATTTCCATTTTCCACAGCTTGGAAATCTTGTATTATGCTTTCCACTAGCTACTCGTTCACCTGAGGCTCGGGTGCTACCACATTCTCAGCAGCATCCTTCGGTTGGTCCCTATGACGCCTACCCGATGCCGTTTATATAAACAGAAAGCAACTAACCATGAGTCCCACTTCCGTAGACATCACTAAATCCCATTTCAAATCACATTACACAACACTATCGCACAAGGCTTCCCACAAGCTCACATTTTCCATGTTTCAGCATTTTAAAAACCAAACCCTTTCTAAATTACAATATTTATTCACATTACAGTTTCACACATTTGCAAAACCATTTCTCAATTCAACCCATAAATAATTATTCCCCAATGATATATGCATTATAGAGGGAATTCAAGTCTACCTTATATTCCATGCACATATCATTGGCTAAACCCACGACAATGAGATTTCCATTGCCTATAAGTGTCTCTAAAACACTTAAGTACCCAACTCCCTGGTAACTTGAATTTCAGCCAAAAAGTGTTAGTTATGTCCATTTAGGCTATACATTCCATGTTCCGACAAGCCTACACCTTGATACCATCCCGACTCAAGGAATATACCACAACGAATGTCAACACCAAATCCGAGAATCAACACTAAAGGACCGAACAAGCTAATTCCACTTGTAACACCCCACCCCTACCTCATTTTCGTGAGGAAGTGGTAAGGGTTAGTTGGCCTTTAGCGACATACCAAAGGCACCAAAGGCTAAAAATAAATACCGTAGGCTTCGAGAATAAATTTTGGAATGATTTTCCCATAAGAAAAAACCATACAAACCATCCACTATCAATCATTATTTGATGCGTGTCCCGAAAACAGCCAAACATGCATTCCAAAAAGACAACCTTGTTTTACCACAATAAAAACCAAAACCAATACAACCAGACATGTCTACACCACATCAGAGTACAAGCAGAAACCAAGCATCCAAAACTACAAGCCATGACCCCACCAAAGCTTCACACCATGATACAAGCTCCAAGATCCACCAAGAAATCACAACACACCACTAATGGAGGGAGATGCCATATATTTTCCCACATCACGATACACAAAATATACAAAGACTCCCACATGAAAAATCAGAGGGTGAGTACTATAACTCAGTAGGTTTTCTCCAAATGACTTCCCTACACATGCCACAAGGATAAAACCATTAGTACATTTATATAAAACAATTTATATAAAACAATCACAAGTGCTACCATTTCTATAATCCAAACACACCCTTAACAAGCCATCAAACCCAACCCACGAACCCAAGGGAAATCCAACCAAACATACCCCAAGCCAATTCATCATTCACAAATTAGCACAAAAATTTCAACATGAAACGAAATACACAAAAAAACAACCAAACAGTGGGACATCCGCCCAAATCATTTACCCATGCACACTAAAACAACCAAAATGGAAAGACTTTCGCCCAACCCATTCACCCATTCAAAACTAGCGGTACTTTTTGACCACTACCCACATGGTGGTTCTTCCGACCACTATCCATCACCTTTTATAGTGAGACATCCCTCCCACTTCCACACAACATTTCAACTAATCACAACCATGAATACCACCCTTCAATGACACAACAACATGAAATCAACTAATTCCATCGCATACCAATCCACTTCAATAAATCATCCATTTATTGAAAACCATTTTCCATGAGCAACCACATTTCAAAAAAAATCTTTATTGAAAACCATTTTTCATCAACCATTTTCCCAAATCAATCTCAATAACCCATTTTAAAATCCATAACAATAGAATTTCACCATGAAACCCCCTTTTTCCCCCAAAATCCCCAAATGGATTTCCAACCAATTTCTCATAAAAATTCACAATTAATTTTTATCACAGTAATTAATTGTAACAAAGAACCACTACTTCTAACCATGTGGAGTCAAGAGAAAATCCACCTACCTTTAGGGTTCCAGAGAAATCGACCCATGAACAACTACACCTCAAATCTAGCGAACGCACCACCAAAACCTATTTAGATCCCATTCCATAACATTAAAAAGCCTTAAAATAATCATCCAAGGAAAAAAAACTTATATCTACACAAAACAAGTGTAGATCTAGAAAATCAAGAAAGAGGGGATGTGGATCTAGAGGAAACCACAAGAAAACCAAGCAGAGTGACTTAACTGGGAGAAACCACCTTCAATACTCCAAGAAAGCTCTTCAAAACGCTTTCAAAATGAGTAGGAGAGCACCCTAAACTCTTGAGAACCCGAAATACTGAGTGAGGCACGAGTGGGAGGATGATTGGAGTGTTTTAGGTCAAGCCCGAGGGATCTCAGACTTAAAAACACCAACTTTATGTGGCTGCACGGTTAGCCCGCATGGATTGACAAACCATACGCAAACTGTGCGCACGCTACTACCCTGAGTGAAAGGGTCTGCATGGTTTCCTCACATGGTTTGGCAAACCCTGTGCAGGATGTGCGAAGCCTACTGTCTCCCCCTACACGATTTCCTGGAGAAGCCGCACAATTTCCACTAACCGTGCTCAAAACATGCACCCACAAAAAAGCATTCAAACTCATCCAAAACTATTCCAAACTCTCCCAACCTCTTCCCAACTAATCTCATGCACTTTAAACACATTAAAATGCATAATTAAAGGCTACATACCTCAAAACGGGGGTTCCACAATCATTATTTACTATGTACACATGATGTGAGTCCTATAATAATTGATCCTCACGATGTATAAATCATGTTTATATTTTTAGTTGATCCTTATTGTGGATCATAATAGAGTTGGTCCTCGGTCTCATGGTCTGTAACAATGTTTTTTTCATCCTCACGATTGATTTCATTATCACCCATTTCTCTTATTTATCCTTAAATATGGTCAATTTTTAAATGCATTCTAAATAAATTATGTACATACATTTAGATGTAATATCCTCTTCCCAAGGTCTGTCTTTATAATTAAAATTATTGATAAGATTTTAGTCCATATCATTTAGTATCATTCATAGATTTAGATAATTGATATATATATATATATATATATAATAAAGTACATTGAAGAATTAATTTCAAAATAATGTCACCATGGAATTTATTTAATGACAAAAAATAATTGACTACATGTGATACATCCTTTAAATCTTCATTATCTGATTGTCAATATTTAATATATGTAAATATAATAATATATGTTCAATAATATATTGAAGGCTAATATATGGAAAATTCCATATTGAGGATTAAAATAATCATCTTATGATGAAACGTGTTCTTATTATTTGAAAAATAACTAGACAAGAATTCAATTCATCCTTGAGAAGACATAGGATAATTGAGGTTGAGATTTAATTTCAATTTCCTAGTTATTTTAATTTTTTACTAATATTTATTGAGTCCCAAAATATAATGAAAGATGAACCAATGCATATAATAAATTAATAATGATTTATGATATAAACATATATAAAGTTTTGTAGATATTTTATTGTAATAAAGAAGGAGAATATGTTTAAGAGATGAAATGAGTTTCATAATGTTCATTGTGAATAATTTTCATATAGAAATTTTTGAGATTTTGAAAATTTACTACACATCCCTGATATTATACAATAGTTTCTTTTATGTGAGAACGATGTAATATGAATATATGAGACCACACCATATTGAATTTTATGTGGACATTATGATAATAATTGTTTAAAAGATACTCTATATAAATGATGGTGTTTCAATATATGAAATATAAATTAGTTAATAGTACACCATAAAAGTATCCATTTTGTTGTATGTGGATGCATAAAGATTCAATTGGAATAGTGATAGTCATTTTTGGAAAATGATGATAGATAATCATGATTTTCTGAACAATTAATTATATTGATTATTGGGAGTAATGAGAAAAAAAAGAAATTCACACTGCTAAAATTTAATTTTTTAAAGTCATTTTCATAGAAAAATATCAATCAGAAACATGGAGACTCATAAATGTTTATTTAGATAGAGAACATATATTTGGTTATAGGGGAAACTAAATTAAGAAGAAATTATATACTTTTTTATTATTGGAATCCTAATATATTTAATTGGATATACTATATATCATTTATAGAAATTATAATTCAAATTGACATATATATGAAAATGAAACATAATAAAGATAAAATGTGACTGAGAAGAGGTATTCAAGTCTTTATGCTGAACCATTTTATATATTGAGTATCACTCTTGATGATGATGATGAATATGCTAATGGTATTCTGAAGTGAAGATGAACAATGTATTGAGGGTAATCTAATTTGATGAATCAAACTATTATTCATTTTTTAAGAATAATATTCATGTAGTAACTTGAGGAGAGATTGGATATATTTATACTTATTTTATAATTTGTTTTTAGACACTCATTAATTGATAAGTTTTTGGGTTTTATGGTTAGAGGGAATCATTTTTATCTGTAAGAAAGTGGACATGATTTTAATAATATCATTGAATTTTTAAACAAATAATCACTACGATGTAATGTATACTTTGGAATCCTTTTAAATTCAAAGAATCAATAATGTGATAGTGGATATTACATTATCTAGTTTATGATACATCTTGTATTAAACTATTGATTAATATCATGAGTATTTTCAATGATATAAAAAAAATATAGTTATTGCAGCCAAAGTATGAATACTACAACACTAGTAGTTGTAAAAACTATAAGATTGTAAATTTTTATGGCCTGATACAGTGGTTATTAGATTATACATGTCCATATATTCAGGTATTTAATATGAGTATATAGTGGGGAATGTATGACTTCAAAATATGTAGAGGTTAATGGTGTAAGTATTTGATAAAATAATGGAATTTTTTTAATGGATATTATATTCCGCAATTTATAAAATATAAGATTAAATAATCCTAAAAATGTGTGAAAATTAGTTTCCACTAGTAGATGAGAGAGGTTATATACAAACAATGTAAAAGGATCCGAAAATATGTAAAATTTTTTATAAAACAAGAAAAAAAATAATTCTGAACCATATCAGGTGACATCATTGATACTAAGTGAAATCTAAATGAGGATTATAATATATACCGATTAATATATAACTCAATGTATAAATCAAATGGAAAAAAGTAAAAAAAATATTAGATAAAACAATGTATTCAATATATAAATATCCTATATAAAATAATAAATATATGAATGTTATGAATGTGAATAATGGATTATATGGAGAGAATAATGTTTTAGAAAGTGATCTACCACATTACACCCACTAATTATCGATGACGACACTATTTACTTATGTAACTAATTATGATTTCCCTATATCCCTCTTACTTTTACATTGGATATTAATTAGGATACCCATGTATAAAATAATAAGATTTATATATTTACCCAATTCATTTTAAAAAAAAATCATTTATTATTGTACCATCATAACAAACTAATCAACCCACTCTTTCCCACTATAGCATACCCTTGCACAACATCATCACACAATAAGCCACTTATACATGTATTAGTTTAAATATATTACTTGTAACTAAATTATATTATAGTGGAAGGCAATGTTTAGTTTCTTAGAACATTTCAATGTTTCTGTGATAACATAATTCATATTAAAGAACATATACAATTAATATTTTGTTAATAAAAATTCATAAATATTATATTCATAAATTTAAATTTAAAAAATGATTATGAATTTAATTATTGGTTTAGATGCTAGTTTTAGACTCATTAAATGTAATGAAAAATGGAATACGATAAAGGAATCTCATAAAATATATAACCAAATCAAAACAACTGTATATATAATCTCTTATCATTTTATTAAAAAAATATGTGGCATGAATAGAGATGATCTAATTGTAACATTTTTATATATTAATATATATATTTTTCATATAAGAGTCATATTTTATAATAAAAAAAAATCAAATAACCCAATGCTTTTACATATATAATGATTAACTATATATATTAATATATATTATTACATTAACATATCTGAATAAATATTCCAAAATTGGCATTCTCAAAGATATATACGTGTATATATTATTTGTCAGAATATTGGAAAGATAATATGGATTGATCTAAACTGATTAGAAAGGGATACAATATCTTTGAGACATAGTCTATTAGATAAAAAATGACTGATCGTTAATATATTAGAATTACAATACAAAAGAGAACATGGAATCATACATTATGATAAAATGACTAGATATGATAACATATATCATTATACTGGGTCATAAATTAATTGTATGGTCATTATGAATGGATAAAATATAACTCTGAATTTGAATGTGGAAACATGGAGAAATAATCATGGAGATGGTAGACATAAGTATATTGTTTTTCAGCAAATATAATCATATGAAACATAACATTTTGAATAATTAGTACAATATTATATCCATGCATATTGTTATGGAAATTATAAAAGTTTTCAAACTCATTCATAATGTATTTAGTTATACAAACCACATCAACCCATTATAGAATTAACTGAACATTGTGAACTAAATTATGTTAATGAATAATATTTAATATCTCATGCTAAAAATAGATACAACAATGAATTTGATGGTTAAATAAAAATAATATTCAAATTATAAACATAAAAATTGTTTTCTTAACAAATTAAAACATAAATTAATTCAATATTAACGAAGGTAATATATATGGGGTACATACCATTTAAAATTTTATAAAAAGTAACATAAAGGATGAACTACTTCATAAAAAAATCATCTATTAGAAGAATATTATTAGATAATTTTGAATCTTATAAAAAATAAATAACTCAATGAGATATATATGTTTTAAATAAATATTAGTATATTTATGTCAAATAAAAATTAAATTTTTCAATACATTGTTATATTTTTTTTGTATAAATGGTATTATAAGTTACAATGAAAATCATTTTTAGATCTTTAAAATTAATTTAATTTTTTTAAATAATTAAAAGTAATATTTCATTAAAATAAAATATTTTTTATTTAATTGTAAAATGTGGGGGAAAATATAAGATAAAGGGAAACAAAAATGAAAACAAATTATTATTTCTTAATTGTTTTAAAAAACCACATCTATATAACGAATTATAACGTATTTATTTTGAATAATGACAGGTGTAATTTAAATTGTATAAATGATTAAATAAAAATATTATTCAATAAATATCAACAGAAAATTTTGTAATAAGAATATACATAAGAAAGATGAATAACCAACCCATATGTTGTGAGCTATTTATATGAGTTTCTGATTTTAATGATGTAAGAAATTTATCAAATAATATTATTTGTATATGAGTATTAAAATTTTAATTATTCAATAAAAAATAGAAAATATGATAAAAATAAAAGGAATAAATATGATATATAATATCATGGTAAATTAATAATTTATTGAATCAATGAAAAAATGAATTAGTCTAGAAAACCTAATAAGAGTTTTTTTAACGAGTGATGTAATAGAAAATAAAATCGATAACATGAAATAAAAATATAAATACCACCACCAATAGGTAATTATGTTAAAATATTTCAATGATACATTACATAAAAAATTAAAATTTGAATTGGTTTATATTATGATATAGGACTGTAAAAAGTAATATTGATAATATCAAACAATACAACATTTCATCTTAAAATGAAAATTAAAAATAAATTTGAAAACCTGTAATAGTACATGAAATAACATGATTAAAAAATTAAGATAAAATATTAAAAAAATTAATAATTACAACATATTAATTATATTGGTGAACAATATGAAACAAGCCTCAATATAGAAATCATGAGAAAAAATAACAATATCATTTTTATAATGAGTAAGGTAATTGAAAATAAAAATGTGAACCTGATATAATGATTAAAATATAGTGACCAAATCTACAATTATTATAACATTTATCAAAGTTGTAGTATATATAGTATTTTAATTAGTATAAATTTGTAATTTAAATTAAAAACCACTAAAGGGGGATTGAGAGGAAATATACCTAACATATATTACAGCATCAATTGGAATGATATAACATATTATAGAAATCAATTTAGTTTATTATTAATATATATAAAAAAAAATTTTTAATTTAACTTACTGACTACCATTAGTTTATAATTCATTATTATCCATCAAATGGTTACACATATTAAAACTATTAATCCAAGGTTAATTTTTTTTCATTACTATATCGATATGGGTTATTCATTATTCTGTGAACATGTGTTGATCCATTCTATAAAATTAACGGATATGAAATAGTTTTTTATATATTTGATATATCAAAAGGTAAATTTATGTATTATATGTCCAATGTTAATAAATAGTGGCTAAATGATTATTTTTGGGAAAACTGATTAAATCTAATGAATTCATATTCTAATTTAATATAATTCTATATATTATGGATACTATGTTCAAAAAAAATACATGTTCTTAATTATTTTATTAATTTATCATTATATAAGTATTCATAACCGACCTTAATGTAAAAATTATAATTAAATTAATTTTTTAGTAAAATTAAAAAATAATAACATGTTATAGTAATAGAATGAGAAGAAATAATCTATATTTTATATGAATAGTAATTAAAAAATTATTTCATAATAATGAAAAATTACAAATAAAAATAGGTGGATGATAAAGATATTGGAAATTGATTCTTATAGTGATTATACTTACATTAATGACATGATTCCTCCCATATAGAGACTCTTTTAAATAAAGGATTCAGGTCTCCTAATTTTACACTTATATTATTGAACATTTAATGTACTCCTTAGTAAAATAACATGGAATATATTAAATTTCAAACTAATAGAATTATGTGCATTGAACTACGACATGGAAGGGGCCTTTTATTTCGTAGTTATAATGAAATATATAAAAATACCAATTCTCAAATATTCATTAAATGATAATTTCCATGTATAATAGATTTATACATGGAATTATGGGAGGAAAAAAATTAAATCAACAATTTATTTATAATTTTTGAGTGTTTTAGTCATGAATTTAAATTGAAATAATTAACTTTATATAAAGTAAAAATAAATATTAAAAATTTTCAAAAAAATAGGCATCTTAATATTGAGATTAATAGAAAATAGTACAAAATAATAAACAATGATTCTAAAGATTTGTAATTTTTCCAAGTTTTGAAATTCATAGTAATATATATATATATAACATATACAGAATGTTAACATTATTTATCATTTATTCCTTAATAAATGATGAATGATCAAACCATTGAATCAAGTTTGTTAAATTTTCCAAAAAACGCAGAAAATAACACATATTTTCACTTCAAGGTGTGTCATAATTATTAAATTATTTCAAATGAAATTTGTATTAGGGTACATAATTTCATAGATTCATATATAAAATATAAATATATAACATAATGTATAAATATAACATTATAAAAATTCTATATCATGCATATCCCATTTCACTGAATAATGGAATTCATTCCCCATGAATATAAATTGATATTTCATAATATAAATTATATCTAATGAGTATAGTTTGTAAATATGTAAAAATATTCAGTTTTATTGATATGAAGATTTTTTTCTTATTGTTGAAATGTTGAAATTATATTTTTCTAAAAAAATTATATATCATTATGAGAATTTTGTTTAAGAATTTAAATTATTATACATTTTTGAATATTATGAATAGATGCTTAAGAATATTTAACCCCTCGACCCTAGTTACCCAGAGTCGGTGCATTATTGTATATCAATGGAATGATCATAACGGATCAAGTCCCGAAAGCCTGATCAATATATTATTCTTAAAAGTACAAGAAAAAATCATCACATCATGAGATAAAAACTACAACAACATTTTTTCCCTTTTGAACGCACTTATACCCCTTATCCTATCCCCATAATTAAACCATAAAATACTTCTTCAAATCCTGGGAAAAATAAACCATAGAAATGAGTTATCTCAGATGCTCACTAAGGATAACAATATTGCAGAAACATTCATAAATAAGAATAACCATATAAGGAAATGTATAAAACTAAAAAATATTACTTCTAAACTTATAATTCAACATAATATGGAAAATATTAATCAAATAATTCCATTTACTTGTTCACATGGATATTCTACTAGTGGAATAATCACATGAAATATCAATATCCAACTTCATAATGATAGAATGCATTATGCCAGACTTCATAACAACAATGTCATGGGCTCGTGCAATGTCTATAAATAATATTTTTTGAATTCCTTTTTCTAAGACACTAGTTTGTGTCATTAGTGCTACTAATGCATCAAGAAGCTATAGCGGTCTCCACCTATCCCTTAATATGTGCAATTCATTCCTCAAATGAAAAGGACAAAATATAACATAATATTTTGTATTAAAACTAGAAAATGAAATGTCAATACATAATCCATAAACCATGACTGATATAAAAATAAAACATCCAATATCAAAAATATCCCAAAATCATCAATAAAATATGTATGATTTGTATCATAATAAATCAACATCAAAGAAGTTTAAAATTCATCAATGGATTTCGACATAGATGAACTGAATTTTTTTAAAGAAATATCTATTTCTATTTTTAAATCATTCAAAAGTAACATAATTATGAAATAAAAAATTTGTTTTGGAAATATTATTATATGTACTCCTCATATAAGTTACAAAATAGAATTACCTTAATTTTTTCAAAAAGGTCATAAATGACCTCATTAGAAAAATGATAGAAAGATACCTTTATAATAATTTCATAAAAATTAAAACAAGAGTATAAATGACTTTTACCAATATTCTATGAAATGTTAAAATAAATTGATATACATTTTTATGAAACACGGATGTGGATAATAAAGAGGACCCAATAAATTCTCACGTATAAACAACCTCAAATAATAGAGAGAATTTAGAATTAACACTTACCTTGTAATTTTACATGGTAGATGGTATTTTAACATCCTATGTAATAGTGAAATCATAATTATTAAACTATACAAGAACCACATACAAAATATGATATCATATACGATCTTTTAATATTGTTTTGTTAATAATATTTTAGTAGTATCATCGTTTCAGATGTTAACTGATTCGATTTAATTAATATGATTTGTTTCATAATCTATTATTATTATGGATAGGATGTATTGGACTCATATACTTAAATATATTACGTTCTTAAAAATTATTTTTAATTATAATATGAAAATTATTCTTCAATGATTATGATGAGGAATTAATCTCATCACATTCGTGGAGACGATAATCCGTATGTACGCACAAGCGACCATATGAATATATTGATGGTTAAATCCTATGTAAATTGATGGTATATCATATATAAATAATTATGAAAATTTTATATTTATTATTAACATCAGTTATACTAATTATTATACCCTTCCAATTAACGATGTGTTTGAATGACAAACTACCGCACGACGTGGAGACGATAAGCTATACGTTCGCAAGTTTGGTGACATATAACTAATAGGATGTATTGAATAAGGAATAAGATTGTTACATATTAATAATAACATATATCTATATATAAGGTAATGGATTTATTATTTTTTAATGGAATAACAACGAAAGGGGAAGTGGAAAAGAAAATAACTTTGAAAGATGTGGTGAAATTGTTACCTCTTCTTTGGGTTTTTTCTTTTGATTTGATAAAAGCACCATAGGATGGATTTAATTACAAGGGAAGGCCTCTTTGATGAAGTGATATAAGTTGGGAGGATATTTGGGTGGGGGTTGGATGATCCAAATGGCCTTGGATATGTTATTTTGAGAGAAGATGATGTTCTCTTTTATAAAAGATGTGCGGGGAACCATAAGAATAACATGAGATATTATTTTATTATATAGTCATATTCGGTTTATAATGGCTCCAAAAGGATTTATTTCAAGGATAATATGGAAATGGATTGAAAAAATCTCAACCAATTCATTTCATACATGTTTAGTTCCCCATATTAACCTTATCTTGTAGATTTAATTCTTAGTTAAATAGTTTCACTTTTACCATGTATTCTTGTAATACTATATTATATTCGTAATAATCCTACTATAAAATTCCAATAGAACAAAAAGTGATTAATTAATGATATATCTATTATTATATAATTTATTTTGTAGAACCTTATAGTTTTAGGACTATGACATCATTTAATAATATAGTAATTTTTTTAAACTCATTTATGTCAATTTTCACACTACTTAGTAATAGATTTTTGTGTAAGTTATTATAGCATGATTACTTTCAAAAAATTAATTGAATCAACCCTATAGTGTCATATTAATCTTGTAAATTTGCAGAAAGAATAAAAATTATCAATTTACATTTATTTTGAAATTTATAATATCAATTATTTTAATCTTTCATTAATAATGTAATTACTGCATCACCATAATTTCATAAATAAATAAATTTATTTAATTTATTAAAATTATAAATATAATACCACTAATTTTTAAATATAATTATCCTTATAATGAATAAGAATATTTAAATTTATCTTATGAATAACCCTATATTAAAAATTGTATAGTTATTAAAATTTGAATTTGACACTGTAATCACTTCTTTAGATAAAATAATAATAAATGACCTAATCTAATCCAAGTAGACCAGAAGGATAATGTAACACCCCGAGATTTTATGAGATATATTATTTTTAACGTCTCTGATAGCTTCTATTATACACTACACCAAGATTGGCTTGTAATATACACAACACTGTTTTATCTTGAAGTGTACACACCACTATTCATGGGTCGTGTTACACACAAATTCAAGTTCATTTTGTGGAAATTATTCTACGCAACATTAAGTATAGATTTTTTTTAATGTATAAATGATATAAGTTTTTATTATGTTATACGCAACACCAAACATGGATTTCACTACATGTAGCCTTAACCTAGCTTGCATTACACACAATAAAGACCTTCTTTGATAGCTTGTGTAGTACGCAAAACCGAGTTTCACTAAACGAGATATTATTATAATATTATAATGAACTACCCATTATGAATAGTATTAACCACTTAATGAAATTTTATTTTTCAAAATAAACTTCATTTTTTTATTCAGAATATCAAAATTAGCCTAGGTTGAATTTTTTGTATTTTTCTGAACACTTTAAATTTTGATGAATTGTGAAAACAGTAGGTTACTATTTAAGAACCAACTTTTTATTTAAGTAATTATTATTTTATTTAAATTTATTTTAGGTCAAAATTGATACATAATAACTATATATGTTCAATGTAATTCATTGGAGTAATTTAAAAATAATTATAGATATATAAAAATTTTATTGAACCATTCACCGTCTTTACCCACCTCCTAGGAGAATTTGAAATTTTACAGAAAACATAATTTTACCACTACAATGAGTGGAATTTCGAAACTCTGAGAGGAAAGGTTAATATCAAGGAGTAAAATGTGGTTCAATAAAATAAAAAATAATTTTTGGTGAATAATAACTTTTTTACTTTTTTATTAACACGGTTAAAAGTAAATAGGGTAATTAGGGTAAAAGTCATATTATTATTACCCTTACACATGTCCTAATTCTATTGGACAAGTTTCATTCGACCAAAAAAAACCTTAGGAATATAATAGGACCATTAAGTCCACATGGATTAGATTTGGCCACTTATTATTATTTTATTTAAAGAAGAGTTTAAATAGTTTAAATCAACGTATAGTAACTAAAAAAATTTAATATAGGGTTATACAAAGTATAAATTAGACTATAAATCTTCAATAGAAAGATAAAACGATTTCCTACATAATGGTATTTTATTAAAAAATTAGACATTAAATAATTTAATTTATTTATGACACAATGATGATGGAGTAATTACTTTATTAATGAAATATTAACATAATTAATATTATAAATACCCAAATAAATGAAATTTGAAACTTTTTATGAATTAAACTAATTATAAGGGTTAATATGACATGTTAGTATTTATTTTATTAACTTTTTTTGAACTAATCGTGTTGTTATGATTTTCACAAAAATCCATTACCAAATAGTGTAAAAATTGACATACAATATTTTTTAAAACAAATATTATATTATTTATTGTTATTTTATTCCAAAAAAATATGGTTATACCAAATGACTTATAAATGGATATATATATTACTAATGAAAAACTTGGGGTTCGTTTGGCTCGTTATAGTAAGTTTAGTTACCATATAGTGTAAGAAATCAAGAAGACAAGGTAAAAGTAAAATTATTTAACTTAAAGATAAATCTAAATGATAAGGTTAAAATAGTAACCTAAACTTGTAAAAATTATATTGGTTGAGTGTATTTTTACCCATAAACATATTATCTTCTAAATAAATCAATTTGGAGCTATTATAAACCGAATATGACTTTATTATAATATAATAGTTTAAGTTTTCTTAAAGGTGCCCCTCTCCTCCCTTATAAAATGGGAACCCCTTCCCTCGTCTCTTCACACCCTTTTGAGCCTTGAAGCTCGTCAAAACCCTGAAAATTACTCTTTTAAACCTATCTAGTTATATCATAGAGGTTTTTTGGCTTCTCAAAAGAACAACTTTAGTGCCTTAATAAGATGTTTAAAGGAGGTGCGTCGAGGATGAGGTAATCTCTTCTACCGACTCTTTCACGTTTCATTCTTCTTATACATCCTCTTCATTAGGTGTTTCATTATAAAGTAATGACATAAGTATTAATTATATACTGATATGTTATTATAAATATTAAACAAATCCATTTCATCTTCTATCCATCCTATAGAAAATGAAATCACCGCGCGTGTGTACGTATTGAATACCGTCTCCATGTCATGGAGTAAACTGTTTTTCCACCACCACTTTACTTGGATCGATATAATGGTGTAAATAATAGCTATATATTATTATAATAACATCATACTAATTATATGATATTATATCAAACACTCCAATTCCATTAAATAAATATGGGAATGATATCATCGCTCGTGCGTACGTACGGATTACCGTCTCCACGACGCGATGAGATTCATTTTCCATATTAACAATTCTAGAATTATTATAAAGTATATATAAAATCAGTAATCATGAAATATATGACATAATAATGCTACTGTATTTATATATATATATGTATGCCATCTACTTAATTCCATTCAGGTCAATAAGGAAAGGAAAACATGTTTCATGCGTACGTACGGTCTACAGTCTCCTTGAATGGTGTTTTTCATTTCATTTATATATATAATATATATATATATATACTGAATATATATGGTATATAAATCATTATTTACATTTTGTATGTAATTAAATCATGATATAATTAATAATAATATCAATAACAACAATTCCAAACATATATGATAAATAAAACGATTTTACCGAAAACACTGCTTTAACATGGAATTTACAAAAGAATGACTAATATAACGTCATAACTGAACCATATATGATATCATAACAATTCATATGATTCTTTAATAAGTAAATGAAATTATTTAAATCATTATACAGGAGGTTCGGATAAGTACGAAGCATCTCAGACCAAAGGTAAGGGACAATTTTGTAATCTCATTTTTATCTGAAATGGCTTATACATAAGTATTTACTAGGGTTATATAATTCATCCATACCTATAAAATGGTTTTCATAAAGTGTATAATATTCTACCATGTATTTTTAATTTCATTATTACCCCTTCTTGACTTTTACATTGTGTTATGGAAGGAATCTTTCTTTTGTTTACCATACGTGGTACTTTTTGACTTTTCCGTCAAAAGTACGAGAAGAATGTTTTTTAAATTATCTAGCATGAATTGATTTTTACAGTTTTATAAAACCTAATTTTCATGAAGAATACTCTACATGATTTCATGATTATTTTTAAAAAAATCCCTTATATTTTAAAATTTCTTGGCATTTTGTGAAAAAGAAATTTTTTTTATTAAAAAAGGATATTTTCTTCAAGAATTCATTTCAAGTGTTTTGTCAAAACTATTTTCCATCTAAGATGACATTATTTAGCATGATTATGTTTAAATTATAATGTATCTATTATTTACATGGTTTGAATCTTCTTATGATGAAATGAAATCAATTTGTTTTATATGGATTACGTTGTGATGGGGTGATGATTATGAAACCCATTTTATTATTTGGGTTATGATGAATGATGTATAATTGTTTTGTGGCACAAGTAAGATTGATTTTATTATGAAATGGGTGGGACCCATATATCCCTCTAATGCATTTGGTAAATATTTATATCTCATGAGATAAACATGGCTTGATTGAAAAGTTAATCCAATTCAGTGATACAGGACTGGAACGAGGAGTGAACTCGATTCATAAATAGACATTGTCCACTAAGATGGTGTTGGCAGCAATGACTTGGCTACTATGGAAATCATATCACGTGCTTAATGGTTTCCATAATTACATGTTTTATTCCCATTCTATATTATCTTGATTAATTTTTCTTTATGACCTATGCCATAGGTACTGCCAAGATTTATTTCACAACTCAAGATTTTGATGTGTAAATTTTATGCTCATGTTTTGAAGTTCAAATGTATATAGTTTGTTTTATTTTCTCCATGATTACCCTTACTGAGAATTTGAGCTCAAAATTTATATGTTTTCTTTTCCATATGATATAAATAAATGTTTTAGGTAACAAAAAAAGGGATGATCATTATGTGAGATGTCGATGATCTTTCACCAAGATTAGAAGATTATATTACGAGTTTCCAAATACACTACACTATTACGGTCCTTTTGTGTCTATTTTTGTTATGTATTAGATATTCTGAAAAAGTAATGTAATGTCCATGTATGTCATGATTTGTGTTTTTACAATTGGTATCAGAGGAAATGTTTTGTTAACCTTTGGAAACTAGGATGTGAAAACTATAGTGAGATCCTTAGAGATATTTCTAAGGGAACTCTAGGGATGTCCCTAAGGTTAAGTATATGTCTAGGTTATAGTCCTAGAATTATGGTAAAAATTTTAGAATTAAACCTAAGATGTTATATATTGATGGTACTCCCCTTGTATTATGTTTTTCCCATAGCATGATTTTTTCCTCTCACACTATTCTTTTTGGGTTTTAGACGATGGGTGGAACCCGTTACAACAGTGTTGATCAATGTAATGGACAACGCAATGATTTTCCTCCTAAATAAGCCAATGTTAGGGGAGATGGAGTGAAGAATCTTATTTCTATACTTACAAAATATATGAATCATTCTGGACATTAAAATGAGTAGAGAAGGGAACAATTTTCTATTGAGTCCTTCATGAGGCAACATCCACCATCTTTCAGTGGGTCTTCTGATCCACTTGTTGCTGAATAGTGGATCAGTACCACTGAAATGATATTTTCCATTATTCATTGTGCAGAACATGAAAAATTCATTCTGGATATTTACCATTTTGAAGGTGAAGCAGATCAATGGTGGACTCTAATTAAGAATATGAATCCCCGAGATGAAATTGAATCCATGGAATGGGATGAGTTCAAGAACTTATTTTTCAATAAGTACTTCCATCATATTCTTTGAAGAAACATGGAAATGGATTTTCTTGACATTAAGAGAAAGGATGATGAATCTATTGTTATATATGAAGTGAATTTTATAAGGCTTGCAATGTATGCATCTGGATTTATCATCCAACCTGAAAGTAAAGTTGATAGATTCTTGAGTGGCTTAAAACCATGTCTTTGAAGGGAATTAGCTATAAGAGACTTCAGTAGGTATGAAGAAATTTTTCATTGTGCAATCAAGGTAGAAATTGTTGTTTGGGTTACATATCCTTCTCAAGGTTTTGACAAGAAAAGAAAGATGGATTTCAAGGAGTAATCTCAGAATAATGGTCAAAAGAAGATAACTGTTTCTTTATGCTCAATGTGTGGAAAAAAGCATGGTGGAGAATGTCTTAAAGGGACTAGAAAATGTTTTAAGTGAGGAAAAGTAGGTCATTGAGCAGGAGAGTATTGATGTAATGGAAAAAGGGTTTCTAATGATGTGAATAAAGAAAAGACTGTAGAAAATGCACCACCAACACTTCTATGCTTCAAGTGCAAGGAAATGGGGCATTATGCTAATCAATGCCCTAATCCAAGGGTTAATGAGGATCAATGTGCGAAACCTCTTAAGGCATAGGATAAAGGGATGTAACTTGTGATCACTATTTTTGATGTTGAGTATGATAATGATCTTGTGTAATGATTAAGTGTTTATGTAATGGGATTTCAAAATAGTATCATGGAATATCATTTATGGCATCGTGGAATTTTGGAATATCTATGTATTGGTTTACAATAAATATATGGAACCGGTAACCATGAAAAGTGATTGAAATATTTTTGGAAAGAAGATTATATGCGCATAATGAAAAGATAAAGAAAAAATGAAATGAGCTCATGACTAATAGAAGAAAAAATTTATATCATGGTTTGAGTGTATTAAAATTTTGGGATTTTGGTATGTGGAAATTGTTAAATTTTTATAGTATTCATGTTTTCAGAAAGAGTCAATGGGTATTCATTTTTTAAGAGAATACATGATTAAGGTATTCACATGTTTGTAATTAGACCAACATGATATATCGTATGATATATAAGAGATAAATGATGGTATTCACATGCTCAGCATATGACATTTCAAGAAATTTTTTTCATTACACTATGAACTTGGACATATGTATTTTGGATAATCCTAAAGATTTTAATGGATTATGTTAGACATATGATAGTATTGTTTAAGGATAGAACCTTTTTCGATATTATTTCTGGAATGTTATAATTGTGTAGTTTTAGAAAAATGGACAACCTGCAGGACGGGTGACAACCCGTCGCGTCGGACAAGGCTGTGGGAATCGAACCCACATCCGAAGTGTGACAGGAATTTATCACCTACCACTGGCCTATTGGAAGTCCCCAGTTAGTAAAAAGTAGTTTTATTATATTAAGAAATATGATATAGCTGTATAAGTCCATTTTAGGAACTATATATTATTAATCTCACTATATATAGACTTAGGTATTTTTGATAACTTTTTCTAACCTTTTGTTTGAGACAGATGGAATGACCCCTCATTCTATCACATGATCTGCTAGGACTTCCCGAATGACAAATTCAAATTCATTTCATTAAGAGATGAAGTGGAAATTGTCCAAGTAATGACAAACTGTGATATTGTACCAAAATCAAGAAAGTATTTCTTCTAATTCCAATTTCTTCAACTTTAGGGTAATTATCATGAAAACCAAAAAGGTTTCCTTAGTGTCCATATATCTGATTACTTAGATGGTACCTTAGATCATCACAATTTTATGGCTCTGTGATTGTTGGCTTTTTCATAGCCATGTCCACTACCACTCTTCGTTAGATGTTCATGGTTATATTTCTCTTCCATATCCATATTTTCACCTATGTTATCCTATGTGGAAACCCAGTACTGAGTTACCTTTGGTCACTGTTATGATTCTAACATCCCTTTTTAAAATGAAGTTTTAGTATTCCTTTTTACGATGTGGGTTTTTATGAAAGAAACTTTCAAGTAGTAAACCATTTATAACCCTGATAAATTTCGAGGTAGAAATTCATTTTAAGGGGGATAAAATGTAACAACACGATATTTTATGAGATATATTATTTTTAATTTCATTGATGTCTTCAATTATATACTAAACTAAGATTGGATTGTACTATATGAACCACTGTATTAGCTTGCAGTATACGCAACACTATTCTTGGCTCGTGTTACACACAAATTCAATTTCGTTTTGTGGAAATTATTTTACGCGACATTAAGTATAGATTTTGTTTAATGTATAAATTAAATAAGTTTTGATTATGGTATACGCAACACCAAACAAATCTATCACTACACGCAGCCCTGACATGGATTGCATTACACGAAATCAAGACCTTTTTCGATAGCATGTGTAGTACGCAATACCGAGTTTAACTAAATGATATATTATTATAATATTATTATGAACTAGCCTTTATGAATAGTAATACCCACATTTTGAAATTTTATTTTTCAAAATGGACTTCATTTTTGGATTCGGAATATCGAAATTAGCCTACGGTGAATTTTTGGTATTTTTCTGAAAACTTTCAGTTTTTGATGAATAGTGAAAACACTAGGTTACTATTTAAGAACCGACATTTTATTTAAATAATTATTTATTTTATATAAATTTATTTTAGGTCCAAATTGATTCATAATACCTATATAAGTTTAATTTAATTAATTGGTGTCATTTTATAATAATTTTAGATATATAATAATTTTATTGAGCATTTCACTGTCTTTTACCCACCTCCTAGGAGAATTAGAAAATTTACATAAAACTTAATTTTACCGCTTCTGTGAGTGGATTTTTAAAATCTGATATAAAAGGTTAATATCAATGATTGAAATGTGGTTCAATAAGATAAAAATAATTTTTGGTGAATAGTAACTTTTTACTTTTTTTACCACGGTTAAAAGTAAATAGGGTAATTAATTGTAAAAATGATATTATTATTACCGTAACACAAGCCCTAATTCTATTTGATAAGCTTAATTCGACCAAAAACAACCTTAGGAATAAAATATGACCATTTAGGTCCACTTGGATTATATTAGGACATTTATTATTATTTTATTTAAAGAAAAGTTAAAATAGTTAAAATCAATGTTTAATAACTAAATCATTTTTAATATAGGGTTATACAAAAGATAAATTCTACTATAAATATTCATTAGAACGATTAAAAGATTTCAGAGATAATTGAATTTTATTTATAATTTTTAGAATTTATATAATTTAATTTATTTATGACACAATGATGATGGAGTAATTACCTTATTAATGAAATATTAACAAAATTGATATTATAAATACCCATATAAATGTAATTTGAGACTTTTTATGAATTAAACTAATTTTAAAGGTTAATATGACATGTTAGTCTTGATTTAAGTAACTATTTTAGAACTAATCATGCTGTTATTATTTTCACAAATATCAATTACCAAATAGTGTCAAAATTGACATAAAATAGTTTTTTAAAAAATTATTATATTATATAATTGTTATTTTATTTCTAAAAATCTATGGATCGGCCATATGACATAGATAAAGATATATATATTATTAATTAACAACTTTGGGGTTCTTTTTCCTTAATATAGTATGTTTATTAAAAATATAGTGTAAGAAATCTAGAAGACATAGTTAAAGTAAAATTATTTAACATAAAGTTAAATCTAAATGATAAGGTTAAAATAGTAACATAAACATGTCTAAATACTATTGGATGAAATTATTTCGACCCATACCAACTTTAGATTCAAAATAAATCAATTTTGAGCTATTATAAACTGAATATGAATTTATTATAAAATAATATTTTAAGTTCTTCCAAAGGCGCCCCTCTCAACCCTTTTAAAAAGGGCACCTCTTCCATCTTCTCTTCACACCCTTTTTATTCTTGAAGCTCAGACAACTCCTACAAATTACTCTTCTCAACCTCTCTAGTTATATAATATAGGTTCTAGTATTCTCAAAACACCAACTCTAGTTCCCTAATAAGAAGTTTAAAGGAGGTGTGTCGAGGAAGAGGTAATCTCTTCTACCAACTCCTTCAAGTTTCTTTCTTCTTATAATTCTTCTTATTTAGTTGTTTCATTATAAAGTAATAACATTAGTATTAATTATAGACTAATATGTTATAATAAATATGTAACAACCCCATTTTACCTTCTATCCATTCTATGGAAAACAAAATCACTGCGCGTGCGTACGTACGGAATACCGTCTCTACATCGTGGTGTAATCTGTTTTTCCACCACCAACTAACTTGGATGGGTATATTTGTGTAAAGAATAACAATATATTATTATTTTAACATCATACTTAATCTATGATATTATATCATCCACTCCAATTCCATTCAATAAATATGTTAATGATATCATCGCTTGTCCGTACGTAAGGATTATCATCTCCACGACACGTTGAGATTCATTTTCCATGTTAACAATTCAAGAATGATTATAATGTATATATAATAATTAATCATGAAATATATGACATAATAATGATACTGGATATATTTATATATATATATATTTATGTCATCTACTTAATTCCACGCAAGTCTATAATGAAAGGAAACCATCATTCATGCCTACATATGGTCTACCATCTCAATGAATGGTGTATTTCATTTAATTTTTCTATCTAATATATATATATATATATATACAGAATATAAATGATATATAAATCATGATTTACATTCTGCATGTAATTAAATCATGATATAATTAATAATAATATCAAGAACAACAAGTCTAATCACATTTGATAAATAAAACAATTTTACCCAAAATGCTTCTTTAACATGGAATTTACAAAAGAACGACTAATATAAAGTAATAAGTGAACCCTATATGATATCATAACAATGAATATGATTCTGTAATAATTCAATGACATTATTTAAATCATTATACAGGAGGTTCGGAAACGTATAAATAATATCATACCTAAGGTAAAAGACAATTTTGTATTCTCATTTTTATCTGATATTGCTTATACGTAAGTATTTACTGGGGAAATATTTTCATCCATACCCATAAAATGTTTTTCATATAGTTTTTAATATTAATCCATGTATGTTTAAAGTCATTTTTCCCTATTTTTTGAGTTTTACATTGTGTTATGGAAGGAATATTTCTTTTTTACCATACATGGTACTTTTTGACTTTTATGGAAGAATGTTTTTTTAACTTATCTGGCGTGAATGGATTTTTACGGTTTTATAACTCCTTATTTTCATGAGGCTTCCTCTACAATATTTCATGAATATTTTCAAAAAAAATCCCTTTTATTTTGAAATTAAATCTCATTTTTGAAAAGAAAATTATTTTGAAAAAAATGATATTTTCCTCAAGAATTCATTTCAAGTGTTTTGTCAAAACTATTTTCCATCTAAGATGAAATTATTTAGCTAGGTTATGTTTCAAGTATATTGTATCCATTATTTACGTGGTTTGATTCTTCTTATGAAGAAATGACATCCATTTATTTTATATGGATTACATTATGATGGGATGATGTTTATGAAACCCATTTTATTCTTTGGGTTATGTTGAATGATGTATTATTGTTAGGTTGTACAAGTAAGAATGATTTACTTATGACATGGGTGGGACCCATATCTCCCTCCAATTCATTGGGTAAAGATTTATATCTCATGAGATAGACATGGCTCGAATGGTAAGTTAATCTGGTTCAGTGATACATGACTCGAATGAGGAGTGAACTCGATTCAGAGAGGGAATTTGTCCTCTATGATAGTCTTGGCAACAATGCCTTGTCTACTATGGAAATCATATCTTGTGCTTAATGGTTTTCCACAATTACATGTTTTAATCCCAAGCTATTTTATCATGATTAATGTTTCTTTATGACCTATTCCTTACTTGCTACCAAGATTTATTTCACAATTCAAGATTTTGATGTGTAAACATTATGATCATGTTTTGAAGTTCCAATGTATATTATTTGTTTTATATTCTCCATGATTACCCTTACTGAGAATTTGAGCTCACCCTTTATATGTTTTTTTCCCCAAGATATAAATAAAGGATATAAGTAAGAAAAAAGGGAAGGTCTTTATGGGATATGTTGAAGATCTTTCAACAAGAATTGAAGATTATATTCCGAGTTTCCAAAGACACTAAACTATTACGGTCCTTTGGTGTCTGTTTTTGTTATGTATTATAAATTCCGTAAAAGTAATGTAATGTCCATGTACGTCAATATTTGTTTCTCTAAAGATAAAATTTTAGCATTTAGTTGTTATTGTTCCATATACAATTATCCAATAGAATTAAGACATCAATTACAGTAATAATAATATAATTTTTACCTTTAATTACCCTATTTACTTTTAACTGTGTTAAATAAAAGTCAAAAATTACAAGTCACCGATTATTATTTTTCCCTTATTGAACCACATTTTACTTAATGATATTAACTGTGTATCTCGTATTTTTGAAATTCTCTTCACAGAAGTTGTAAAATTACGTTTTATGAAAATTTTCTAATGTGCCTAGAAGGCCGGTAAAAGATGGTAAAAATTTCAATAAAATTTTATATGTCAATATTTTTATAAAATAAATCCAATGAATTATAGTGAACATATATAGGTATTATGTATATATTTTTAACAAAAATTAATTTAAATAATAAAATTAATTATGTAAATAAAATGTCGGTTTTAAACAATAATGTTGTAGTTTTCAGTATTCATAAAAAAATTGAACGTTTTCAGAAAAATAAAAAAATCCACCCTAAGATAATCTTGATATTCAAGTCCAAAAATGAATTAAATTTTGAAAAATAAAATTAAAAAAATATAAAAAAGGGTGTATTAATATTCATAACGACTAGTTTGGTTGGTCATGGTGTGTAGAACTTGATTTTGTGTACAATGCAAGATATTGTATTATTCTAAGAGAAGCATACAATCAATGCTTGGGGTGTTAAATTAATCCGACATTCAAATAATTTCATATTTGAAATTTCTATAATACTACTATATAAAATTATTTGTGTGGATCTTCATCATAAGTCCCTAGAGTTCCCATGTTGCCTCTACCATCTTATGATTTCTCCATAGAACATTCACCAGACAAGTTGTCCGGTTTCTCAATACTTGTTCTCTAGTATCAAGTATTCTGATAGGCTCGTCGAAATAATACAGGTTAGGTTCCATTTATATTTCTCTATATGTGAGTAAATGCGATGGGTCATGAATTTTTTTTTTCAACAGTGATAAGTGGAATACATCATAAACTTTTGGGAAATGTAGCAGATCTTCCAAATGATAAGCTACCACTCCAATTTGATCAAGAATTTAGAATGGTCTTATGTACAAAGGACATAATTTTCCCTTCTTAATGAATCATATAACACCCTTCCATGGATATATCTTCAAGAAAACATGATCCCCTATTAGAAATTTCAAATTCATCCATCATTTATTGACATCACTCTTTTTCATACTTTGAGCAGCTTTGATGTGGGTTCAGATAATCTTCACCTTTTCCATTTCATCCTCAACACGTTCTAGGCCTATGAGTTTTCTTTCACAAACATCATTCCACCATGTTGATGTTCGACATCTCTTTCTGTATAATGCTTCATATGGTACCATATAAATACTTTAATGGAATCTATTGTTATATGAAAATTATACCAGAGGAATATATTGATCCCATATACCGTGAAAATAAGGTGAGTAGGATCTCAACATGTCTACTGCAGTTTTAATAGTCGATTTTGATTTTCCATCAGTTTGAGGGTTGTAGGCAGTGCTCCACTGAAGTTCTGTATCCAAGGCCATTAGAATAATTTCCCAGAATCATGATGTACAATGGGGATCATGATCAGAAAAAATAGATAGGGGTACTCCCTAAAATATTAAAACTTCATTAATATATAGTATGGATAAATGTTCATGTAGTAAGTATTTTATTATAGCATGAAAATTTGCTGACATGGTAATAGGGTCAATAATGACCCATATTGATTCATTCCTTTTTTAAGTATTTCATTATCCCATGAAAAATTTCATCACAATATAATACCATTTACACTCAGGTATGGGAATAGGTTGCATGAATCATCTAGGGTGTTGTCTTCCCTCTTTCACTTGTTGACAAACCATACATCTTGACACATAATCAGCAATCTCTCTCTTCAAGTTGTGCTACTAAAATTTTTCCTACTAATCTATATAAATCTTAGTGCCGCTATGGTGTATAGAGAAATTGGATTTCTGAAGAACATCCAACAATTTCCTTTTTAGATTTGGCATGTCAGGAACACAATGTCTCTTCCCAAATTTCAATTTTTCATATTCATATACAAGGTAAATCAATCTCACATCATTCACATCATTATTTTTATTTTGAAACTTCTCATCATCAGTCTCAAAAAATTTAATACTTTTTATTATGGATGTTTTGGAAACCATTGGAAAAATTATTGATGTATCACCTTTCATTACTAATCCTCTATCCATTTTTACTAGATCCATGAATATATCATCCCTTTCAACTCTCATCTTTTTTAAAACATTATGATCCCTTCTACTCAAAGAATCTAAAACTATATTTTCCATCCCCTGGTTGTAGTATATAGTAAATTCATAATCCTTAAGTTTCTTGATCCATCTCCTTTACCTCATTTTGAGTTCTTCTGGTGAGAAAATATAGTTCAAGATCTTGTGAACGGTATATATATCACATTTTTTCACCATAGAGATAGTGTCTCCAAATATTCAAAGAAAAGATTATAGCTTCAATCTCAAGATCATGAGTGGGATAGTTTTGATCATTAATTTTTAGCTATCGTGATACAAATATAATAAATATATCATTCAAAATAAGGAAAAAACCAAGTCATTTATTTATAGCATCACTGTAAATAAGAAACCCATCATTCTATGAAAGTAGATTAAATATAAGAGAATTAACTAATATTCTATTCAGTTCTTCCATACATTCATCACACTCTTTTGACCTATCATATTTAACCGCTTTATGTGTGATCTTTGTTAATGGGTTAGTAAATTGGGAAAAATAATGGACGAAGCGACGATAGTAACCTAGAAAACCAATAATATTGTGTACCTTAGTTTTACGTTTCGGTGTTGGTTATTCTTGGATTGCCTTGGTGTTTGAAGGATTAACATAGATTCCATCTATTGAGACAATATTTCCTTGAAAAGAAATTTCCCAATACCAGCGTTCATACATTCTAAACTTCCAATATAATTCTATTTCTTCTAAGGGTTTTCATAATTGTGCGCCAGTGATTTTCAAGATCTTCATAGATTTTTTAGTATACCAAGTCATCATCAATAAATACCAATAAAATGTCAGAAATATATTCCTTAAAAACTCTTTTCATTAGATCAATGAGAAAAATGTTATATTATTCAGTATAAAAGGCATAAATGTAAAATCGTAATGCCCATACTTGGTATGAAATACTATTTTTGAAATGTCTTCATTTTTCACACACAAATGATGATATCTAGATCAAAAGTCAATCTTTGACAAACATAGACCTCCATGAAGTTGGTCGAATAAATCATAAATGCGAGGTAGGGGATACATTTTCATTATTGTTATAGCATTGATCTCCCTGTAGTCAATGAAAAACCTCATAGATCCATATTTATTCTTAACAAAAAGAACATGGGATCCCCATGGAGAGACACAAGGGAAAATAAATCTGTTGTTACTAAATTCCACTAGTTTTTCTTTTGTTCCAATAATTAAAAAGTGTCTATTCTATAAAGGGTATTTGATTTGGGCCTTGATCAAAGAATTAAATAAATGGAAAACTCAATTTCTCATTTTGGAGAATTCCTAGGTAAATAATCTCGAAACACATCAATATATTGTTTCACAGTAGGTACACACTCTATTTGAACATTCTTTTCCTCAAACATAGTTAATTTATTCTCTTCCTCTCCAATAATTGAAATTATTAGATCTACTAGGGGTGGATCTATACAAGAATTAGGTGGTGACATTTCATCTATAAAGATAATGTACTCTTTATCAACATCGCTAATTTTAACCTCCTTCTTCATGCAGTAATTTCTTCTACCATGATCTGATATCCAATCCAAACAGAGAATTATATCAAATTAAATCAGGGGTATGACATTGTTATCAGTATATAATAACCAATTATATGACCTAATAGGGACTGATTCAAAAAACAGTATTGTAATGATACTTCACTTAGGAGTTTTTACTAACAACTCCTTTGTTATATCAAATTATAAATATATAATTTTCATAGAAAACTGAGAAGATATGAATCTATGCAATGATCTAGAATCAAAAAAATCATTTTCTAAAATTTAGAAAACTATTAAAGTACCTACCAACAAGTCTTTTGGAGAATTAACCTTAGCAGTAGTGATCGCATAAGCTTTTCCTTGCTCCCTTGGCCTTTTCTGAGGTCTGTTTACTCGGATCATATGACATTCATCTGCATAATACGCCTTTTTCTAAAATTTTATCTTTCATCATTGAAAACCTTTTTCTTTCCCTTGAAATCGCGAGCTCTGTGGACTTTATCACCATACATGTAATAGATTCCATTTCCCTTCAGGCAAGTACCTGGGAGTTTCTTCCCACATTTACCACAGGATGGATATTCAACATTTCTCTTCTTTCCCTTATTTCTATTTACAATGTTTTCTGTATATGTCTTCTGTTATTTATTTTCTTTAATGTCATATGAATTCGACAATTACTTTTATATTTTGTATTACCATTATAAAATATATTCGTACGATTATAAGGATTGCAAGAATAATGATCGAGATTGAAATGGTTTTAACACATCAAATAGTTGACCATTATTACTCTTTGGGTTACCAATATAATATGTTTCATTCCTTGATAACCATTTAATGTTCACCTCATACATTGTGACATTGACATAATATTATTTTCCTCAGACTCTAAAATTTACTTCACATATCTGATCGATAGTCACGAGGAAGGTATTTTTCTACGAAAAAATCATTAAACTACCCCCATTCCATATTTGATACTTCTTCATCCTTCTTTGTGATTTTAATTAATGATGACCATTGATCTACATCTCTCTTTAGGAAATAAAACATCATGACAACTTTTTTCCATTTCGTTATCCCCCAAAGAACGAAATATTTTCTATAATGAAATTATCCATTTCTCAGCTAAAAATGGAATTGAAGTCCCATTAAATTTTATGGTTGTTTCTTCATGAATCTTCCTAACATTGATCATCATCATTGTGGATCAGGGTGCTCTATAAGGGTGTGGTTATTATTCAGAATTTGAGTGAGTTGTCCCAGTATGGTGATAAGCTGATCAGCACCAGTTGCATCACTAGATCCACTATAATTATCTTGAGTATGAGGAAAATCCCTAAATATATTATGTTCATTGATACAATTTACATTCCATCAACTAGGTGAAATTTCCAAACAATGGCATTAAATAGATTAGTTTATGAATCACAATACATAATTTAAAACTACTGAAACACAATTCTAAAATTGAACAATTTATAGATATAATCCATGATCATAAAAAAAATTTCGTTAAGGAGGTATATATTCATAAATCCTTCATAATGTTTTGTAATGAAAATGTGAATTATCCTATGAATATCCCCCAGTAGTGTCCTAATTAAGAGTGTAGGAAGCCTCGTTTTCATGTACCGGGATACCCTGGGTCATGCCCAATATTCATTGTTGGATTATTCACTCCTAGGTACATCTGTGCCACAGCCGAATCTACCTACTTGTATCCAGACATGGACGTATTTCTTGGAAAACTCACTCAATATCAACATTACCAAAATTATAGGAAGTTATTATATACTAATCCTCAATGTCTATCTTAGGGTAATGTTATCTAATCTCTGTTTTTATAAATCTAAATTCCATGGATTTTATTATACTTCTATGATAGAAACTGTAATGCCCCGAACCTAGTTACCCTGATTTGGTACATTATTATATAACATTTTCTTTTTAATAAGGGATCATGTCCCAAAAGACCGACCAATTTAGTTGCCTTGAAAGTACTAGATAAATATTTTTATCATGATCTTAAAATAATAATAACAATTTGTCCATTTCTTAACACACATATATCCCATATCCTTTCCCTATATGTCAACAATAAAATAATTTTTCATATCCTAGACAAAATAACACATAGAATGGGGTGATCTCAGATGATTAGTAAGGATGACAACATAGTAGAAACATTCATAAATAAGAATAAACATTTTAATAAATGTATAAAACTAAAACATAAGTATTTTATATAAAAACATCAGAATAATATAGAAAATATAATTCAAATAATTCCATTTACTTATTCACTTTGATATTCTACTAATCGGATAATCACATGCAATATCAATAGCCAATTTCATAATGATGGAATCCATAATTTCAGGCTTCTTAACCACATAGTCAAGGCCTCGTGCCAAGACTACAAATAATATTTTGTCAGTGCCTTATGCCAAGACACAAGTTTGTCTTATTAGACCTACTGATGCATCGAGGGTCTATTGCAGGCTCTACCCATCACTTACTATGTCCAATGCATTCCAAATTTGAATATTTTTAAATATAATATTAAAATTCATATTAAAATTAGCATACAAAATGTATATACTTAATCCATAAACAATTAATGGTATAAAAATAACACATCAACTATCAAACATACCAAAAAACCTTCAATACAATATAAAAGATTTGTATCATAATTAATCCACATCAAATAATTTTAAAATCCATCAAAGGATGTTGACATTGATGAAATGAAAACTATTTGAATGAAATGCCTCGTACTATTTTGAAATAATTTAAAAGTTACATTATTATAAAAGAAACATTTTATTTTGAAAATAATTTTATAATAATGTAATGGAATCTTTGAAGGTGTTATAATGGCCGAAAATATTCATACTTTTCATATAGGTTAAAAAACATTATTTCCTTAATTTTGTCGAAATATTCTTAAAGGACCTTGTTTGGGAAATGAAAGAAAGGTTATATTATAAGGGTCTCATAAAAGTCAAAAAATTGTATAAATGACATTAAAATATAGTCATGAAAATAGAAAATATGTTTTGAATTATATATTTTAAGAATCACAGATGTGGGTGATAAAGAGGTCTCGGTAGATACTCATGTATAAACAGCCTTGGATAATATAGTGGTTGATTAATTAACCCTTACCTTGTACTTTTCCATGGTTAAGGGTAGGTTAAACTCTGGTATAATAGTTAAATCATTGTTATTATATTATACATGAACCGCATACATAATTATTATATCATATATGATAATTTAATGTTGCTTTGTTAATAATATTTCAGTAGTATCAACGTTTCAGGTGTTAACTGATTAAGTTTCCTTCATATGATTGATTATGTAATCCATGTTTTTTATGGATGGAATTTATTTTATTCGTATCCAATATGATATTAAGTTCTTAAATATTATTTTTAATCATAAAATGAAATATATTCTTGGATGATTGTGATGGGGAATGAATCTCATCGCGTTCATGGAGATTGCAATCTGTAAGTATGCACGAGTGATGATATCATTATATTGATGGTGAAATAATATGTAATTGGATTGTATGACTTTTATAAAAAATCATTGACATGTTATATTTATCATTTACATAATTTCTACTAATTAGTATACCAATCCGAATAACTATGTGTTTGAATCACAAACTAAACCACGACCTGAAGATGGTAAAACGTACATACACACGTATAATGACATGTCATTAATAGGATAGATAAAACAATTAATATGATAGTACCATATTTATAATAATATCATATTATGTATAATGATCTATAGTTATTATTTTGGTATGGGAGTAATAATGAATGTGGATGTGGAAGAAGAAAAGAACTTTGAATGAGGTGGTGAAATTGATACATTTTTCTTCAGGTGTTTTCTTTTGATTTGAAAAAAAGCTTCCTTAGGTTGAATTTCATCTCAAGGGAAGGCCTCTAGGATGAATTGAAGGAAGTTGGGAGGATATTTGGGCAGGGGGTTTCTGATCCAAATGGGGTTGGATGTGAGATTTCGAGAGAAGGGGAAGTGTCCTTTTATAAGAGAAGTGAGGGGAACCATAGAAACAATTTGAAATATTGTTTTATTATATAATAATATTCATTTTATAATTCCTAAAAAATAATTTATTAAGAGGATAATGTTGTAATGGGTTGAAAAAATCTAAAATAATTTGTTTTAGACAGGTTTAGTTCACCATATGATCTATATTAGTTAGATTTAACTCTTAGTTTACTAGTTTATCTTTTTCTATGTATTATTGTATTATTATATTATAAGGTCAACAATCATAAAATAAAATTCCATGAGAGCCCTAAGTGGATTATTAATTATATATCTATTATTATATAAGTCATTTTTCAGGTCCATAGAATTTTTGGACTATTATATAAGTTAATAATATAGAATTTGTTTTAAAAACTGATTTATATCAATTCAAACACTCTATATTAATTGATTTTTGTGGAAGTCATAACAGTATGATTACTTTGAACAGAATTCCTTGAATCATTCCTAAAATTTCATACTAATCTTGTAAATTCCTGGAATCCATCAAAAGTTTCAATTTACATTTATTTTTATATTTACAATATCAGTTATTTTATTCATTTATTAATAATGTAATTACTTAATAATAATTGTGACACAAATAAATATAATTATATAAAGACTAAAAATTATTAATAAAATACCATTATGTAAGAAATAATTTTAGATTTTTAATTAATATTTATATTCGAATTTATCTTATATATAACTCTATATTAAAAATTAATTAGTTATTAAAATGTGAATTTAAAACTTGTTTTCTCTTCTTTATATAAAATAATAATAAATGTCCTAATCTAATTCATGTGGACCCAAAGGATCATATTTTATTCCTAAGTTTGTATTTGGTTGAAATAAAATTATACAATAGAATTATAACATGTGTTAGGGTAACAATAATACCATTTTTACCATTAATTTCTGAGTTTACATTTAACTGTTGTAAATAAAAGTTAAATGTTACTATTCACAAAAAAAATTATTTTCATATAATTGAACGAAATTTTATTTATTATATTAACTGAGTCTCTACCATTTTTTATATTCAATTCACAAAAGTGGATAAATTTCAATTTATGCAAATTAGCAAACATACCTAGAAGGTTGGTAAAAGACAGTACAAATTTGGATATAATTTTATATATCTTATTTTATTACAAAATGACTCTAATGAATTACATTGAACATATATAGGTATTATGAATCAATTTTAACCTAAAAAAATTTAAATTAAATAATTATCTATTTAAATAAAGATTCTGTTTTAAACAATAATGCAGTGTTTTCATTATTCATTAAAATTTGAAAATATTCATAAAAAATACCAAAAATTCACCCTAAGCGAATATTGATATTTCGAATAAAAAAAGGAAGTCAATTCTGAGAAATAAAATATAAAAAATATCAAAAATTGTGTATTAATATTCTTATTGACTAGTTTGGTTGGTCATAGTGTGTTAGAACTCGAATTTTCATACAACACAACATATTCTATTATTCAAAGAGAAGCATACCATGGAAGCATGAGGTGTTATAGAATACAAATGCAACATTTTATAAATATATAAATTATAAATTTTAAAGAATCATGACCTAAATATTAACGAAATAGAAAAATATTTTGTAATTTCAGGAATATAATATAAAAATTATTAGATTTTATAGAGGAAAATGATTTTAAGATGAAAATTTTCATTCTTAGTTACACATATTTAACTTTGTGTATTATTTAATTCAAATGTAAAATTAAAACTCTATAACATAGTTATATTGTTATTTTTATAATCTAATAGACATTTTCACAATATAATAATATCATATAGTGGGAATTACATTTTTTGAAGATGTAATATATTAATTATAAATATATAAATGTTACATATTTTATAAATGATTACAATGTATTAAAAAAAATTATATTTAGTGATTACATTTCTATTGTTAAATTTTCATATAACATTTTTAGAATAAGAAAATGTATTTTTTATAATATTAATATTTAGAAAATGAACTCATGATTCATATATAATGAAATTAATATAATGTGATTAATTATTATTTACATATGTAATATAAGACTACAATAACTAAATATGAAAATATAATTTAATAAATATTAATATTAAAATATTCCTATTTAATATGTGGGAAATTAAATTTTCAGAACATATAGAATTGAAATTTAACTTCATAATTTTCATATTACAATAATTTGATCTTCTTAAAACTAACATGAATACACTGAAAAAAGACACATTACACATTGAAAACATTATCAATTACGTAATTTTTAAACAGAAATAATTTCTATTGGTTTTTATAATTAGAAATGAAACATTATTTTTAATTTCCATATTCACTTAATATGTTCTAATATATTAAATATATATTTATTTAATGGGGTGTCCATTAAAGTGTAAAAAATTATTTAATAATGTTGAAATTACTATTTAGAAGATATTTTTTCCAAAATATTCATATTAATATTTTTTAATAATTATGTAAACATATTAAATATTATAGTATTTATTTATTACATATAATAGTAATTTTTGGACTCACCCCATCAAGAAACACATAGAGGCAAAGAATAGAGTCATGATTTAATCTAGAAGTTCTCCCAAGTAGTCCACGAGTGGATGACTATCATCATGGATTTGAAAATAAATATATTGGAAGCATTACCCTCCAAAATCATGGAATCTTTTATAAATAATACAACATTCAATTCAATGATTTTAATGTTTAAACTTATCACATAATTATTATAATAAAAAAATTTAATGGGTCTAAAAATGAAAATATTAAAATAAATATCATAAAATAATTGATCTAATACTAATCCCATGTCGTGATCTTGTAATTTCGATCGTAGTCATAAAATATCTCCAAGAAACATATACAACATATTTATATATATATTTTTGAAAGTTCATATATACACATTTGGATACATGATTGGTCTACTTATGTAAATATGGAAGAAAATTCATAATTCTCAAAGGAAAAATATATAGAATCAATAGACTCCAAAAATATATACTACCAACCACCATTAGTCTGGCTGACTCAAAAAATATAAAAAAATATAGTATCATATTACTAAGTTAAAAATGTTCAATGGTACCTTGAAACCAAACGCCCAGATTTTTATAACCTCACTCCAAAACTAATAACATAAAATTTATTACATCCATTCCATACCAACAAAACTATATCCATACAATACCGACATATCCATATATGAAATTTCTTAATCAACTTCCATGAATATCCCATCCTTTAATAGGTCTAATCATCATGGGAATAATTTGTTCAGAAAACATGAACTACTAGAAATTCAGGTTGTTGCCACAATTTAAAATAGTGGCTATAGGTCCTCAAACCATGGTTATAGGTAGTTTCTATAGTTTGATGAATGGTGGCCATGTTTGGTGTGTCTATAAGCATAGACCTATATCCATGGCTCGAACCGTGGTTGTAGGTATAGAGCCATGGTTCCAAACAGTGGTCATATCACTGTAGCCAGTGTTTAAAACTATGGCTATAGAAGAAGACGAACAATCATTTTTACTCCCGTTTCTAACCATGGAATTAGAATTATAACCACGGTTAAAAACTGTGGCAATAGACATATATTTGTGGTTTAGAAACCCAGGCTATATGGTGTGTATATCAACAAAAAACATCCCATGTAGTATCCCATCCCTTGGACAGCCCCTAGCTCCCACCCTCTCCCCTATACAGCCCCCTGTAGTGGACCCCCCTATAGCCCCTCCCCTACAAAGTCCCCTAGACAGCCCCCTCCATCCCCTCCAAATCCCCTTGGATAGTCCCCCTCCCGTGCAAAGCCCAGTAGGACACCCCCTTCAAAGCACCTATGGATACCCCTTCAAATCCCTAGGGATACCCCCTACCCCTTGAAAATCATCCTTTACCCCTCTCCTGGACAACCCCCTGCCCCTACAAATCCCCTCGAGATACCCCCCCCCCCCCCGCAAAGCCCCCCTAGACAACTCCTAGCCCCCACCCTCTCCCCCAACACATCCCCCCTACAGCCCCCTGGAAATTCCCTTCCCTAAAAATCCCTCCATGGACAGCCCCCCCACCCATCCCTATTGCAACACCCCCTAGAAAGACCCCCTGGAATGCCCCCCGAGTCTTCCCCCCTCAGGTCCCATCAACGCCCCCGACCCCTACCCCTACAAAGCCCCAAGGAAATCCCCCCCCTGCAAAGCACCCCAACAAAACTTATCTGCAGAAACACCCCCCCAAATCCCCCCTATCCCTTATAAAGCCCCTAGATATCTCTTGACCTCTCCCCTACACATCCCCCCTTTTAGTGCCCCCCATACAACCCATTCCCTGGAAAGCCCATGCCCCCCTAGAAAACCCCCTGGACAGCCCTCCCCCATGAAAAGCCTCCCCTGGACAACCCCCTCCCCCTAAATATCCCCTATTGGATAGCCCCCCTCCCCCTTTCACCCCCTCATTTAATGGTAGTTAAATCATCTGATGATAACATGGGATATTGATGAGTGGTTGTACGTATTTTTATTCATAATGATATTTAAGTTACATTGGATCTTAATAGAACTATGATTCCCAAAAATTATGATGAACTGATTGATGTTGAATGAATAGATATATGTTTTGAGACAAAAATTATTGTTTAATAATAAATATGTGTAGTTAAGATGTTTTTCTAAATGGAATGAAGAAATCATCCAATGTGGTGTCCCCCCCCCCCAAAATAACCATGTCATAGTCCCCCTCCCCCCTACTCCCCTTGTATTAGCCCACTCCCTACATCCCCCATTCCATTATAGACAATCCCCTTCATGGACAACACACCACCCTCAGACAAACCCCCCTCCATGACACTAGACAACCCCCCCCCCCTCCTGGACAACCCCCCTCCATGTGGCAGTCCCTTCCTTCCCTAGACACCCCTTCCCCTGGACACTAGAGACCCCCATAATGAACGTCATCCCCCCTCTTGGACACCCATCCCCATTAGACATTGGACAACCCCACCCCTCTAGACACCCCTCCCTCAGGACACCCCCACCCCATGCAGTATCCCCCCCCCCCACTTTTCGTGGACACCCCCTCATCATGGACAATGTATCCATTCTCACCCCACTGCCCTCTACCCCCAACAACCCCTTCACTCTCCCCCTTACACCACCCCTATAGGACCCTCCTTGCATCAAACCTGCTGGTCACCCCCACTACAAACCCCCCTCCTAGATAGACACCTCTCCCATAGTAGATTTAGGCTCTCATCCATATAGTGTTGGAGGAGAATTAATAACACCATAATGGCCACAATAGTTGGAGTAGTTTTCTACACTCAAATAATAGAAAAATGACAAAAAAAACAAATCCATTCATAAATGGTGTCATGTGTGTGGATACACATGATTGGAATAACAGAGGGAAATTTATCAAATAGTAAAACAAAGGAAATGATGATGTTATTGATGGAATAATTTATTAGTCATGGAATTACATGGTTTTGATATTTCTTTTTTCAAATGAAAATTAATGGCCCTACCTAGATTCACATCAAAGTAGTGTCGATTAAGAGATTTTGAGGTGTGGGTGGAATAATTAAATGCTATGATTACTCCACTAAAAAACATTAAACTATTGAGGAAATATATATTGTGGGTGCTATGGGAAATATAGAGTCTGTATAGTTGTAGTGAAAGGAATAAAAATGGTGTTTGAACTAGCACATGATCCTGTTGAACTGACTAGTCACCAAGATTTATCATTTTTGTCGACACTCAGTCTGAGATGAAAAAATGGGGAGAAAGAGTAGATAAATATAACTAAAATAGTTCATGTTACTACTTATTTTCTGGTAATCATTCATATATTAAATTATTTCAGCCTCCCATACCACATCCCAGCCCAGTGACCACTTCCTTTTCACCCCCTCCAGTAGACGTGCAACCTCTTCTAGGAACAACCCTTCCCCTAACCCTAGCTCCAGCCCCCTAACCCCATACAACATCCCCACCTAACCCTATACTAGTCCCCCCCTAAACTAGTCTCTTCCCCACAACCATCCCCTAACCCCCCTCCTCCCTACACCACCCCCAGCCCCATAGCAAGCACCATCCCACACCATGTAGCTGGCACCTGCCCCCCAATACCCCACCGCTGCACTGGCCCCCTAACCCCCTATACCCCCCCACCCATTCCACTGTACTAGCATCCCCCATGAACCAGTCCCCTCCCCCCAAAACTAGTCCCCTCCCCCTAAAAACACCCCAAAACCTACTCTACACTAGCCCCCCATCCCCTAGCTTGTACCATCCCCTAACCCCCACCCCTACACCAGCCCCCATAACCCCCCTGCACCACCCCACTCATTCCCATGTTCTAGACTCCACCCAAAACCATCCCCCTACACCAAAAACCAGTCCCCCCCCCACACCCCATATCCCCCTATCATGCACCAGCCACCAACCCCTCTATCCTACACCAGACCCCACCCCCCCCCCACACCACCCCCACCCCTATACCAGCCTCCCCCAAAACCACCCCCACAACCAGTCCCCTCCCTGCTGAACCATCTCCTAACCCCCTACCCCCACCTCTCCTGCTTCTACCCCTTAACCCCCGGCACCCCCACCCCCACACCATCCCCCCATCCTGCACGTACCCCCTAATTAAAAGGAGTTGTAACATTCATTGTTTTTTTTCTTTATTTATGTAATATGTTATCAATAGTTCATAATTATCCTCTCCGTATGTAAAATGTCTATAACTGAATATGTGACCAATTAATATAATGTAATTATTAACTAAAGGATAGTTGTGTCCTTAGTTTTTCTTCTAAAATTTTCAAAACAACAGTTCAACACATGTATTATTCTGTAAATAGAAGATAGAATCATGAATACCTGAATAATACCAACCCCAAAATGTATTAAAATAAAATAAAATAGGATATAAATATTAATTATAATAAAACTTCATATAATGAGGAAAATGAGTTATCGTATGATCCAAAAAGTGAAACAAAACTCAATATATAAAATTCTATTGCAACATACACTTTTTCCGATATTCAGTAAAAAGAGGTTCTTCACATCATCAACAAAAATTATTCCTATTACACTCAATCCTACCAAACAAACATGTAAATAAACACTATTCAACCCTTTATCCATGTTGAAAAAATGCAGATTCAACGGAGCATGATTATCTGAAACATAAAGTTAAATCATTCTATCAGATAGGAATTAAAATATTTTATTTAATAATAATTTCATTATACAAAATCATGACTCCAAAAGGATGATCAAAGTGAATAATGAAAAACACCATTACATGATAATTCAATAGGTACATCTGATTAAGTCCTCAAAACAAGATTTCCAATAATTTTTTACATAGTCTCGAGTTGTAATACAATAGAAAATTAATAGTACTAAATTTTATGTTGAAAAGAGTTTGGTATTTCCAATTTTAGGTAAGGATATAATCATTAATTATCCTCACACATACAACTATATAGAAATATTAATTTTTAAGTAACAAAATAATGAAGGAGTGGAACAACAAGTACATGGAAGAAAGAAAAAAATGTGAAAAATTATGAATATAATGAAGGGTTATCTTATATGATTCTATCAGTAATTATATAATAATATCATACAAAATAAATTCACCCACCTAAATAATACCATTGAATGACCCACGATCTCAATCCATTAACTATATCCTTAGTGTGTTAGGTTAGGTAGTGATAAAAATAATTTTCGATACACTACTTTCACATACCCATGGTAATTGAGAATGCTTAATCCCTCCTGCATCCCCCTCGCTCCCCTATACATTTTAAAAATGAATGAAAATAGTTGTATTATTATGTGTAAATAATATTAATAGAGAAAATAAAGATAAAATTTAACGGTCCATGGATAATAATATACTACTCATATGAAAACTATCTGATTTCTTGATAATCCGAATAGATAAATAAAAATAAAAATTCATTTAAATCACTGGATTTTGATGGGTGAATGTCTCCTTTAAAAGTAAATAATTTTGAGCTATATTTTATAATTTTTTTTGTTATTTTACATTATAACCTAAACATGGTTCACATATATCATGAAAAAAAAATTGACATAAATCCAATCATATATCTCTAGATTGAAACTGCAGCCATACCTAACTCATGAAGTGGTTTCTTTCCACAATAGCATTCCCCACCTAGTGTTTACAAGGAAAATATTTTAAATGTAAGAAAATATATTCTTTAACAGCATCTATGTTATTCCTATTCAATGTGAAAATGGCTGACCCTAGATGTCTCCTAAATTCTACAACTCCAACAATATCTTTTCCTCTTTTATATATGGGGATAGAAAACAATACTGGGTATCTTAATTCAGAACAATTGATAATGTTTTAATTAAATGAGAACTGAACATCTCCATTTTATAAATATCATCGATGATGAATAGATTAATTTTCTAAACACTTTCACCATATAAAATAATTAACTAATCAAAAACCATTGTGATATTTTATAATTTTATTATGATCGTTCTATTTATAATAGGGAATGAATTTATTTATCTAACGGTCACATCAAGGTCATCTTCCACCTATTATTTCAGTGTCGATAAGAAAGATCAATCTCATTGCTCATTTGATGCATTACATGTGTCTATCTTTGAGTATTGTAATTTCTTTATCAATACTATTGAATCTGTTATATTTTCATGACACTCTCCCATAAATAATACAATAATATTTTGGTAAATCTTTCAATGATGTCAAATTTATCTTTTTTGAATAGAGGAAATTACTTTTCTCTAGATTTTAACACCCATAAACAATTTCCACATGTTCCTTTAGTTGAATTTAAATATTCCCAAACCAATTAACTCATTATCTAGCTCTGATTTTTCTATTTCTAATGTTTATTAATCAGTTTTTTCCTATGATTTTGAAGACTCAGATGATTTTGAAATCAATGGTTTAGGTTTAAAAATAGTTTTTCCACTCTCGGGAATTTTCCAAACATTATGTTATTCATGAGTTGTTTGTGAATAACAATATTCTTCAACGATATTGAGGATGGGTAAAACTGAGTGGGAATGGGTTTCATAACTATTTAAATGTTTTATATATCTAATATCAATGTTGAAAATTGATAAATCAGTTTCAATTTTATTTAAAAAATACTCTAAAATTTTATATAGAAATATTGGATTCGATGTTGAGATGGTAGAGATTGAAATTGGTCATGGGTTGGAAAATTCTATAGAGGGTTATGATTTAGACCATGTAGTTGATTGGGTAATTGATTATCTAACCAATTGAATTTAGAATTTTTATTGCACATGTGACCAAAATTATTTTACTCATAAATCTATTAATTATTCAGATCATTCACCTCCATTAATGGTATCCCTATAAGAACTTCCTTGATTGATGTAATAGTTTTGAAATTATTGATCTCTGAATAAGAACCTTTTATTGGAAAAACATGCACTTTGGGAGTCTAACATGGTGAATATTGAGGGTATCTCCCCTTTCCTGCACCATCCCCCAACCACCTAGCCTACATCGGCCCACACACCACCCACACCCATACACTAGCCCCCCTAACCACCACTGCACCACCCCACCCCTTCCCATGTACTAGCCTCCCCGTTAAACTATTTCCTCCCCCCTAAACTAGTCCGCCTCAAACCCCCCTCCATTATACCCCTCCACCCTACACCTTCCCCCAAACCATAGCCTGCACCCCCCCCCCATTCACTATAAATATATTATGATATAAATATAAATTTGAGATAAAATGTTCTTTATTCCTAGTGGTATATGTTTTAATGTATTTTGTTATAAACTACACAGTTTCATGTTTGTGTAGTATCTTTTATTTTATTCTATCCGCTACCCAGATATTACATCTACTTTGGGTTATATTTTATTTCATTAAATGCCTCATATAGATCTAGTTTTCTTTGTTTCGTATTTAGTAGGTTATTATCATCTCTAGGAAAATAATCCCAAAATGATCTAGTATTCATATAGAACATATTTATAGGCTATGATGTTCTAGGGATTCCACCTAAGGTAAATAACACCTCTTCCCATTCCCAATCCAATAGGTAAGAGGATGGTTGTTACACCGGTGGGAGGAAACATTATTACACACATGGAAGATAACCTAATCATCTTTGAGACCTCACTCCCACTATCATCCTTGTTCAAATTATATTTGACTGAATTTCATATTCTACTCATGTTGGGACTATTTATATTGATCTAGAAATAGTATTAGTGGGAACCCGAGTACACTTTTATTGAAAGTGAGGATCTCTATCTAGTAACATCAGGATATAGGATCACCTAGAAATAGACTAAAAAGGTTGTATCTATTTCCCAGGCCTGACTATATTCTCCCACCCTCACATTGGAGGTGTGTTTTCACTACATGGATGCCTTTATCTAGTTCCATATCGATCAACTTCATATTCTATTATAGGGGTGTGGGTTATTGTTCACCGAGCCACTAGTCCACCTATTTTATCTCCCTAACACCTCCATTTCCTTTTATCCTTCTTCTTCTATTGACTTTTCAACCCCTATACCTATTCTAACTAAAATCATTGGCCTGAAATGTTGACACTATTTTCAAATTCATGTTGATATCAGTAGCCCGACTGCCCAACATGAGTATTTGATGGCTTACCAATGTAAAGGGAAGGGACATGCCACCAAAAAAGTTGAAGAGAACTAATTGTTTTAACCATAATACCCAGACCAAACCATATTGTTAGATTATAAATGTACATAATGAGTAGACTTCAATAGAAACACCAACACACACCACCACTACAATGTAGAGTTCCCTAGTGGCATTTGAGCAGGCTCCACCCAATACCCCAAAATTATTCTCCATCACCAAAACTACGATATTTGGATATAAGAAATATATATATATAGAGAGATATAGTATTGAATTATTATTCACCTTCTCCAAAAAAAAAATCTTACTTCATGGCTAGCATTCTGATAGAATAGCAATATATATCAGTATCCTCTATAAGTGCATCCATCCCCGCTAGATCAAGTGGTATGTTTACGAAGACCTCTATAGCAGGAAACCAACATGCATGAACTAACAAATTAGTCACCATTGATTCTTTATGGGACATGAATGATTGTGAATGATCATATAAATAAAACAAACACTCACCCACATCTTCATAAATGGAAACATACTCTTCCATGCGAGCTTTGCATGGTCCTGCTCATTTTGGTAAAATTAGAATGTGTTGCCAGAATAATCCAATGAATTAAACGAGTGAAGGTACCAATATAATAGAGGATTATATAGTAGAATACCTTGTCATTATAGTTTTCTTCCATTCCTATTTCTATTTAATAAATGCTCACTGGAAGGCACTAAAGGTGGAATGGTTCTTCCCAATGTTGAATAGCCCCCCTTATTGGGGATAATAAACCTGGGAATTCAATATTATTGGTCTCTCAATTGCAAAGAAATACATCTCCCATAGTTGTATCATGGAGGTAGTGTATTGGGGAAGTAGTGTCTATTCATTAGTATCCTCCTCCTACATGAACAAAAACATAAGGGACATCAATACAGTTTTAATGAAATCCTGTTCCTTTAAACATAACAGGGTGATCAGTCCTCCCACTACCTATATGGGATGGCCAATATCGATAACGAACATTTAATGTGAGCCGCGAACCACCACTCAGTGAACCAAATATGAATATATAAAACTATCATTAAATAAATATTATTAAGGTATGCATTAAATATATCATTTTTTATAAAAATGGAATAAAGGTATTGGATTCAAAAGTGCATACATGGGGATCAACTATCCAAACATGAAACAGAACAACGTACAGAAGATCGAATATTTCACACTCTGGAGTAAACTCAAAATTATCAATTTGTAATGCATGGTGTATTTCTTGTAAATTTTATTAAAAAGACAACAAATGATTACTATTTTCTTGTAAAAAATCATAAAAAATTATCACTACCTCCTGGATTTTAGATTCATTTCTATCCCAGATAAAAGTCATAGGAGAAAATCAATTGAATCAGATAATTTTCTTTGTTGGTTCTCTGTATAGAATGCATCACTATCCTACATACTAGTACAAGTCACCAAACTCACAATATGGATAGTGAGACTAATTCATTTCCCACCTCAATAAAAAAAATGGAAAATTTTTCTATATACTATTCAAGGTGTGCTAGAAGAGATAATGGGGCAGCCTCAGAGAAGTGTCATCGAGGAGGTACGATGGTCACGTCAGAGGAGGATACAATTAAATATAATTATAATATAAATTAACTACTACATAAATATACATATCTCATAATAACATAATTCAATATATGTAGAAACAGTAAGAAACACCACAATACAATTTAGTATTACAATAATCAAACCACATTGCATAATAAAATTACACATATTAACAATAAAAAAATCCAATTCACTTCAATAGAGAGTCTCAATATCAGTATCATCAAATTCATGATAACCCTTATCCACACCTCCAACATAAACAACATTAGCACCACTCATGCCACCAACATCATCATCGACATCATCATCAATACCGATATCGACACTGGGACCACCTCCGGCTACAGCTCCGGCTCCAGCTAGAGCTATGAATCTGACTCCGCTAGAAGAATATATAATAGTATAACTCATAGACATTAAACATGTGTCAAAATATATAGCTACTTCTGATGAAATTTCAGAAGAAATGGTAGACGTAACATTCTTCAGATTTTTAATTATGACCATTTATGATTTTTGAGTTGCTTATTTGATTGATGAATTCATATGTTTCACTGTGACCCCACCAGAACTAGTACTCAGTGAAACGTTGTCAATATACTAGTATCGAGATGGTACAATCTTCTTCCCAGGTCAACAATGCACTCTGCCCTGATTCTCATCTCTGAATACCTGATGTATATAATCGTTTTGGCCCAAATTGTCAGGTTATTTTTCATCCAATGTTTTCAAAGAATTCTGTTGGTTTATCTATAACATAAATTAAAATCATAGAATAATATAAGGAATTAAATTCATTCAATATAAAATAAATTGAAATATACTTACAATCACCTTCTCTGTGTCATTATATGGCATAGTACCATCTATTTTTTATTTTTTCTTACAAAAAACAATATAGAGAAAGGAACACGCCCCTTGATATTAAATTAATTTTTATTGGAAAAACAAGGAAATAAATCAAAATTGGATGTCAAAAAAATACACTAAACAAAGATAAATATTTTAAATATTAAATTACCAGTGTTTTACCATGATGTAGGAATGAAGTGTGTCCACAAGTATATAAATGTTCCATTCCACTTTTATTTATTTTATTTATCTCTGTTATATCCTATAAACAAATAATTATATAATATCATTAAAATATTCGAAACTCATTTTCAAATAAATAAATGAATATATATTTAAATTTAACAAACACATTATACTCTTCACTCATCCAATATCTTATCATCTATTTGTACTATGATACTGGGCATTCATGAATTAGTTGTACTTCTTCAATATCTGTGCCAACACCCTTCTTCCAACCAAAATATAAGTCATACTTTTACACTCACCAAATTTAACTTAAATCAATTAACCTTGAAGCCTTGGAATCTTGTCTGTTAAGAGAAATTATATCGAAGCTACGATAGACAAAATATTTGATAAGAAAATATTAGAAATTAATATATATAAAAGGTTATTGACATTACTTACCCAGATCTCTGTTCAAGCATTGTCCTTTATTTGTTTTGCAACATCTCTAAAACTTATTGGCTGAACTAGAATGATATTGTTGTGCCTTTAATTTTTTTCCATAATTCTTTTACATTCCATTCCATTTTATTTAATTATAGCTCTGTCCTAATTGTATTCAACCATGATTTTCAAGTGTCGATTCCAAATCTATCACATTTTTATGCCGCCTCATCATTTGGTAGAGACTAGATATAATCATGGAAAAATGTAAAAAAGGAAAATAATATACATGAATTTATCATTAATTACTAACAATTGTGTTTAAACACATACCTCTAGATTGGGGATCTGCTGACACCTGGATTGTAGCGTCTAGAGGGGGAGTATCCTCTATGATAAGTGGGATATCTAAAGTATGAGTAATCTTCATAGTTGATGGATAACCTTGTACATATGAGGGTGGGTATGATGATGGATATAGAGGTGGGATTGATGGGGGTGTGATTCCATGTACAATCGATGGTGGGAATGGAAAAGAAGGTGTGATAAGAGTCTGAGAACTACCATCTGATGTTTGTGTGGGAAGATAGGGATATGGAAAATGTGGGTATGGATAATATGGAGGTTGCATAATGAGAGTATGACCTTATAGATACTCCTACAGCATTGTAGTAGGATGACCTATAGAATCAATATCCCCACCATACTATCAGCCTCGATAGTATAATCCAACAGTCTCCTTGACAACGTAACCTAAAATACATAGATGATAAAATAAAACAAATGATTACAAGATAAATAATATTAAAGACCATAATATTCCAACATAAATTGTACTTACTATGATGGACAGATGAGACATATTGTTCATTTTATTGTATTCTTCTATTTCTTATAATATCATAATATTCAGACAATTTGACCTGGAAATTTAAAATAATATTCTCAAATAAATAGAAATAATGAATAACGATTAATAATACAATTGTATCATAAAAAATTTCGATAAATTTTAAATGTAAAATTTATATTGATAAAATATCATGAATTTTCTATGTTCAAGAATTACAATAGATGTTCCTAAACATAAATTGGCCAGACTATAAATAGTTTTATATTCGACAATGGTATAAAATATAACATATTATTTGATATCATGTATAGAAGTTTAAAAAACACATTCAATATTACAATGATATCAGGTAAATACTTACAAATGTGTCAACATTATGTGATCTCTATGACAATTTTTAGTTCCCAATCTATTCCAGCAATTGAGCTAGCTATGTTATCAAATGAAACTTTTTAACAAATACCGACAAGTTCATCAACAATATCATTATAATCCATGTCTTAATCAAATATATTTCTACTAATGACATCAAAAAATAACAAAAAAATTGTTTTTTTCACTGGTCAGTTACATAAAACACTTGCCTAGCCTATCACTCAAGAATATAAGGTTTATCGGTGTGAAAGTTGCGATTCATTTCAATCAATATAAATCCAAATTTATCCATATGCATTCCATGTCATGATATTTAATCAAACCACTTATATTTCACCATTGTGACATGACCATATTCATAGTAATCTAATAAAATGATTCATTAAAAAACAACATAATAATATATATTTTTGTCCAAGGTAGACTATCTGACGCACTCAGATAACAATCTATTATGGTGCTTATCATGACACCATCATACTGTGTTTTTAATATTTTGAATAGATATTTATTAAAAAGTTAAATCCATTGAATGTCATTGCTTTACAATCATGTACAACATCATTTGGAATAAAGGATAATTATCTTACTTCATCTGATACTTCATTCATTGGTAGAGATAAAACCTAAAAAATAACAACATTGAATATTAAACAAAGACATGTGATTATGTTATGAGATGAAAATAATATCTATTACCTTTGACATTAACCAAGCTACAAATTCTTGGTTGTGCAACAGTTCCTTCCTCTATAAATATAGAGTGCGATGACTATTTTTTATAATTTCTAAATGTTCTCTAGAATATAAAAGCTTAAAAATATCAGTTGATATGGAGAAATAATATAACAAAAAAATTGTATATTTATTAGTTTACTTTCTTGAATATTCATGAAGCACAACAGAGTTGAATAATACTGTATGATGAGCCATTTCCCACTCATCCCTACTTAATGTAAACAAAAAGTATGATCCATATATCCCCCCATTTTGTGGTAGTGAAGGAAATGTAGGCATAATGGGATCATATATCTAATATTCAGTTCTCACAAGTGAATTAGACCTCGTGGTGAGGTTATCCAAGTATGATGAATAGAAATCCATTTACTCTTATGCTAAATGACATTTCACAATAGAGAATTTGGGGTGATATATAATTATCACATTATATTTCAATATAATCATCATTCTTTCTGTAGAATACATCTACTAACTTGAAACATGACCAACAAGAAGAACTTCTATGGGAATGTACATATTCTGATGTAACATACATGTGAAAAATGATGGTGGTAAATTATTTCAAAGTCGCAATGAATAAGCAGAACATCTGTCGGTAATTTATGAACTACACATTAGCTCAGCATTTTGGAACCAAGGTCTCGATAAAAATGAAATAACATAATAACAACAACTATAAAATTATGTGAGTGAAAATTTATAATGGAAATTGGAATCAATTCATGTAACAAGACATGGTAATGTTGGGTTTTAAGAGATTTTAGTTTCACATCATTTGTATTCACCCTTTTATAAATATTATATGAATAACCATCTGGAACCTTCAAACATTCTATGAACTGATGAAATTGTTTCTTCTTCACCTTTTTCATCAATTAACATGCAATAGAGGGAATTCAACGTATTTTGACTAATTAACTCATGATGATGTTTTTCTATTTCCCAATTCCATCAAATCGCAGCGAGACTGAAAATTGTCTTTTGGTTTTCCTTTGACATTTAAAATATTAGAATGTAACATCTCACAAATGATTTTCTAGATATACATTACATCTAATCAATGACATAATAAATTCGATGACCAATACGACAACACACAGAATATGATTTTCTTTCACCAATTATTATTGGAATTCGAATTAACATATTTTTTCTTTTGAACGTTTGATTGAGTTTTGTAGTGAAAATTATTCAAATCAACATGTTCATTAACAATATTTTTCCATGACATTTTTTGAGGTGTCTCATCTATATCGACCTTATTATCAAACACTCTTAGATTTTTCCTGTATGGATTATCCATCTTTAGAAATCACTTATGCCCTATGATGCTGAAAGTTCATTCAAACATTAATATTCAGAAATGTGTATTTTTCATACAAGTAGGGAGGATAATTTCTATTAAGTACTCCAAGAATACATCATTCCATAGGGAGGGAGTCATTTATTGTCCATAATAATGCTTCACAAAACCTAATGTATCCCTTCTTGGATGCATCCAATGCCTCTTCACTAACGATACAATGTTCCTTTTACTCCTCTATTAATGGATGCAAGTATATATCAATATCATTTTTTAGGATCACTAGGTCCAAATATCAATATACTAATGAATGAAAATTGCTTCTTCATACAAATCAATGAATGAAAGTTATAAATTTGAATGAAAATGGACCAAGTACTGTGTGCATTATACATTTGGTGAAATGCGTTGAACCCATCACAATATGGTCCCAATATAACATTTCACGAGTCAGGTGAAAAATCATTATGTAACCAATGAGATTTCGTCCAAGACAACCCATCAATAGGATGCACTATTTGATCATTATCTTTATTTCTTTCATCTTCATTCCATCTCATATTATTCGCAATTTTTTGTGACATAAAAAGTTTTTATTTCATGGGAATTAATGGGAAGTACCACATCACATTCGTAGGTATGTGAGATTGTATTCCATCTTTATTAGTCTTCCACTTTATTATGCCAAACTGTTTGCACTGACGTAACTCTAAATTTTCCTTCAAGAATAGACAACCCTATTTGAGGAATAATTAATCTTAATAGATGAAAATCCAAAGGATTCAACCAACTTTGATGCCATGTAATCATTTTCTGAAATACATGCATCGTCAGGTAGTAAATAATTAATAAATGTAAATAAATAGACAACCATAGTATTTTTAAATCCATACATAGTTTTCCCATGATATAATCGCATTAAAAAGTCATGGGTGATCATTTATCCACATGACTAATATACAAGGGGTATTTTTATCTTCCATCAGAATTCTAACACTCTAAACATCATCATCATGATTAATAGGTGAGAACTGTGTTCTGGTATTGGTTTCCTATTTCACTAGTCTACATGATGAGCGAGCCTCAAGAAAGAAAATGAATCCGATTTAAAATAAGATAATTCATACCATGTCATTCCACTAAATCGATGTCATTCAACACTTGTGATTTTTAACCTTTGTGATACTACACATGATAATTTTTATGGAAACCTTGTTTAGTGAAATGATAACTCACTTTCTCATGATTTAGTAATGGTCTTCAAACACAATCAAAATATGGGCATAAAATTAATCTTCCATCTGAATCATAATGCAAATTCCAAGAAATATTGTAAATCCTTCTGAAATTCATTAGTGATCTAATATACACTGTACATCTAGTATCTATCCATTTTAAGACATATAAAAATAAAATAAATAAATAATCAAGAATATGACATAACATTAAGTGTATTGTTTCATAAGATAATAGGTAACAATCAATAACATGTTACTAAACAAATAATAACAAATATTATGGTTAATGTAATTCATAAATGATTCAAAATATAAAAAATCACGAATAGTCACACCTTTATATGACTACAAAAGATTATTTTGGTGTACCTCATACACCCACACTAAAACCTATATGTCTAAACAATGACCTATTATGTTTTTTTATAGATTACAGTAATGTGCACCCCCCCCCCCCTCTAGGACACCCCTCCCACTCCCTCTTGGAATCCCCCCCGGACACCCCCACCCTCCTGGAAATCATTCCCGACACCCCCTGGATAGACTCCTCCACTCTTCATCCCCACACCCATTACCCCCCTCCCTTCCCCACTGTACACTACTCACCCAGACCCCTTCACCCCCTCTTAGACATCCCCTCCCCTTGTACCCCATGTACCCTCCCTCCACACTACCCCCCCCCCCCCTCTTGGACACCCATACACCTAGACCCCCATACCCCATAAACCCCCTTCTCCATGCCCCCCACCACCCACCCCCCTCCGGGATATCCCACTCTCCTTTCACCCCCTTTCCCCTCCCTGAAAAATGCCCCTGAACACCCCCACACACCCCCACACACCCCCTCATCCCCTTCCCCCCTCCACCTGCACACCCACATCCCCTTCCGCCATCCACCTGCACCCCCACACCCCATGCACGCTACCCCCAACCCCACCTAGAAAACCCCACTCTTGAACATCCCCCTCCCCCAGCACCTCATTCCCCCTCCCTCTATACCCCCACACCACTGATCGAGGCATACTTCCACCCAACTCCCACCCCCTCATGGAAAGCCCCCTCCCCATTCACCCCCTTCACCTCCTTCCACACTACCTCACCTAGGCACCCCTCCCCCTACACCCCCACACCCCAGCACACTACCACCCCAATCCCCACCCATTACACCCCCAGACAACCCCCACCCCCTACACCCCCGTCCACCCTTCCATGGAATCACCAAAACAATTGATATATCAAACTAGATCCAAACAAAAACCAATACATGTAATACATAAGGAAAGTCCGTGATCTTATCTTGAAACAAATCCATACCAAGTGCTATGATTGATGATAACACATTATATATCAAAGGTATAATATACCATGACAAATCTCACTAAACCTGGTCAGAACGTCAACAATAAATAAAATAAAAACCTATTATAAGAACTAAAAAGGTCATTATTTATTCATAAATATAGGTAACCATATATATTTCATAACCTTTTATAACAAAATGAATCTGTGATATTCATACATCATTAGTGAAATGTTGATCTCCATAGGATAAAGATCAATATTTTTTATATTAAAAAAGAATAATAGATGCTCAATAATAAAAGATACCATTGTGTGTATTTGAGACTCCTCCATCTCTACAATTAGAAACTCGTGCTCAATCACCTAACATAGGGACTTCCCCCTTACCTCTTTCATATGTGGCATTCACCTAAAATATAAATGTCTGCACCCCCCATAATTAACTCAGACACATTGATCCATTTTTATAACATCCATGATTTATTTTAATGATAAATTTTATTAAAATTCCATTCATTCTTTCTTGTGGGGGTATTGAATGCATATTTGAAGGGAACGGTCGGTTTTCATGAATTGGGAACAAATGTGAGCCCATTTACATATTTAAAAACCAATTTTTTTCTTTTCTTATTCAATATTTTCATCAACATTGTGCACCCATCACACATCCAAAAATTCTTCTTGTGACCTATTAACACCACATGATCTATTTCTACCATTTAGTAATCTATAATCATTGTGGATATGGGTTTTTATTTAAGTAATTAGGCCAAGCAATATTCCCATTTCATGTTTTAAAAAATTGATTATTTAAATCATATTCAATTATTATTATTTTTATGTGACTCTAACTCTCATCCAAAACCTCTGACCCAAGGCCCTCACCTATTTTCTTTCACCCCTATTTGCATCTCACATGCATTTCGAATTTTGGATGAACTTCATAGGCCTTCCCAAAATCATCCAGATTTGAAGAGGTAATTTGTTTCCATCATAAATCCTTCAATTTTTACAATCCCTCCATTTCAATTCTCAAATGACCTTAATATTACTTATTGGAACCTCAATTTCATTTTTTGGCTATTTGGAAGTTCACATACAAGTGTATATGGGGTGATTTCTTCAATATTGTTCAAGTTATTGGGTCTCCTTCCCTCTCTCCATTATTTTCATAGGGTTTTATCCATTTTAAAAAGTTTTATACCATTTATTCTTGATTTTAATAATATCAATAAATTCGGTATTCGAACATAGGGTTTGATCATGGGTGTCTTCATCTAATCTTTTGATTTTTGGCTTGATATATGTCCCTTCTAGTGTGGTGGTGGTGCGTTTGAACCTTCGCACAATGATTCAACAGTTATAACAGCTGTGGTGGGTGATTCCATGTTTTATAACTTCTAAATTAGTTATACTTTTTTAATCTCAATCATTATCTCACTTCTCATTCATTATCCTGGCTGTGACATCTAGTTTTGTTGATGTTTGTTGTGAAAATGGTTTTTGGGAAAAAGTAATTGTGAAATTGGGTGTTTTACATGTATGTTATATGTTATGAAAATTGGGATTGTTTTATTACAATTTTAATGGATTTATAAGAAATTCATAGTGCTAAAAATTTATATATTTTTGAATATTGGTATTAACATTATTTTCAAATTTAGTTATTTTAATTGAATTTGTGTGAAAAATATTTTAAAATTTTTTGAAGTTATTCTATTGAAATTCTAATGGTTTTATTGAGTGACGTAAGTGGTGAAAACCATATGTAACTATAGTTTGGAGTTTAATATGAAAAAAATTAGCTGTTTATATTTTATTGTATTTTGGTAACATGTTAAAATGGTTTTATCTCAATGGGGGAAACCCGGGTATCTTGGAGGGAAGATATGAACTAGTATGCTAGTGATCTAGAGTGGTTTAATACATCATTCACCTAGAAAGACAGATAATTAAAACACTAAAAACAACAATATTTATGATGGTTTGGGAAAACTAGTTTCCTTTTATGTTCCCTACAAGTGGTTCTTGCCTGATAAAAAATTTATATATGGTTACTTTACACCAAGATATGGTGTATATGGGGTCGTAGACTAAGTAGTTCTAAGGGTGTACCTGAGATAAGTTCTTATTGAATCATTTTTTTTAATTATTTCTATATGGATGTTTTTTAAGAAAATATTATTGCATAAATGTTTTATTTCAAATGTGCTCAGTCAAGAAAAATTCCCTTTGAAAACAATTTACATTTAAAAGTTACACTCTTTACAAATTATTTCAACAACTTGTTTCTTATCAAAACTAGAAAGTGTTTTATCCTGTATTTATTAATCAATAGAATATAATGGTGGTATATTATTGATATTATTCTAAAAACCTACTTCCACCCCTTGGGTGTATGTATTCTTGATCATGTTTTACATAGATAAAGGTAAGGTCTTACGTGATTACGGTTTGAGTTGATAGTTCCCTTTCATGCTGTGGTGTTGTGGAGACACATTGTGGGTGTTGAACCCATATTGTGTGGAGTACATAGGGTTGTTTTGATGATACTATTATGTTTGTATTGACCTCTTGATAAATTTATAAACATATTCAATCATCTCTATATTTTGGTTAATGTTTATTTGGCATGAATTTGCAGATCTAGTTTATCTATTGGTATTTATGTTTTATGTATCTATACTAGGTTAAATCATTCCCATAAAAAACTTTGTGAACCCGAGCACTTGTGTCATCCCATAGGGATATGGAAAACCCTTTAGTTCTTGTCATGGTCTTGGTATGGTTTTATTTTTTATGGATACCATATTCGGTTCATGAAAAAATGGTATCAAAATAGGTTAATGTTTCAGGGTGATATATTTATTTTGGGTAAATTCAGGAGATACATGAGTTAGGACTGCAAGGACTCAGAGTTTTGGTGTTGAGTAGGGTTCTTGGAGTGAACCTTTATTGGATGACCTCATGTCACAATGGGACAATGGAATTTCTTGTTTGACTTCATATCCAGATGAGGCGTGTGGGCTGCCGACAGGACGTGGACATCTGGTCGGGGTGGGGAAGTTGTTTCTTTTAAAGTTGTACTGTGTTTGGATTATATATATTTGATGGTATTGATGAAATTTTCTATATTCTATTAATGATTTTTTTCTTGTTATTATTGTATTTTTGGGAAAATTTCATCCCCTAAAATCTCCCATGCACCCATCGGAGGATGCTAGAGAGTTTTCATCCTAACCGTTTGATCAGATGCTAGTAGAAGCAGTGGGTCTGGCTATCCAAGCTCTAGGAGATTGATCGGATCCTATTACAACTCCTTTTAGATAATATTAGACTGTCCCTAGGAAGTAAATGTACAAGGAGTTCCTGAAAAGGAAACCACCTTCTTTCTGACATATCATAGAACCCTAGTAATCATAGGAATGAGTCGAAAAGATCGACTGAATGTTCTAGTTCCTAGACACAACCGAGGAGTTTAGGGTGAATTGTGCATCTTTTATGATAAATTTTCTAATCCTAAAGCGGTAAAAATATGTATATCATACTAAAAATAATGAGTCGATGCACTGGGGAAATTTCAAGGCCATCATCAATGAAAATTACTACCCTGGAGTCTTTTAATATGCATGATTTAGAGATATAATTGATCTTGTTCAGGGGATCATTATGTGATGGAGTAAGCCAACAGTATCGCTGAGACGGTTCGGTATGCTCCTAAAATCGTATATAATGAGAATGTGAAGGCCTATAGAAATGTGAAAGGCTTACGACCGGAGATATACTCCCATGTTTTCTTGTTTAAGTGGAGGACACATGCTGAGGTGGTTGACAGGAATGAAATGTGGATATTGACTGAAAAGATAAGACTAGTTTCTCAGGGACAATATCAGTAGTGTGAAGTGGTAGCTCTTTAAAGAATAAAAGGAAGAGGTATTATAAAGGGAGGAAAAGAAGTGGTATTTATTTCGACTCTTTCTAGAATAATTTATGTGTGGATTCTGACGTGAGATCCGTTGTGTGACACCGGTGTGAGAGGCTAGGTAACATCCGACCAGCATTTCCATTTCCTCTGAATCCATGTTATAAATGTGGAATTATGGGTCACATGTAGAACTTTTTTGGGGTGTCATGTGAACATTAGAGTGGGGAAATATCTGTGGCTTCCAGAGGAGTTCCACCTTTATCAGAGTCATTGAGGATGTGGGGATCTTGATTTGGTGGCTTTGTTGGTAGGGATGGTTTATCTTTTGGGTTGATCCAGTTTATCTAATAACCACATATTTATGGTTATCCTCAAATAGAGACTAGACATCTTGAAGCGGTGTATCAAGCACCAGCAAGATCCGAAGAGGGAACATTGATAGTTTGAGGAACCATTTTGATTGAAACATATATAGTTTCTAATCGTTTTGATAATGGTGAAACTATTTCATTCTTATCATTCCATTTTATGAACATGCTAAATTTTATAACTGATCTTTTTTCCTTTGCAATGGAGTTGGTGAAATAGCGGGGAATGAAGGAGCAGGGTCTTAGGTGCCCGTCGTGGGCACTGTCTTTTTCAGTGGTTGATATATAGTGGGACATTCTAATATCAGATATGGATCTATTTAGCCTGCCACATTCCATGGATTGGCTATTAAACTTTCAGGCACAAATCTATTTCTATAGGAGACTGTCCATTTTCAAAGAAACTCATGGGAGTCGTTAGATTTTTAGTGGGGAATGAGATCCTCAGTCGAGTCATGTGGGACCTACACTACTAGTGTTTTGAGACATTGTTTTTCAGTTATTGTTGTTCCTGATAGAGGACAATTGTCTTGCTATTTATGGTGGAAAACCTCATGTAGTTGTTGACTTTCCAGCGGTATTTCCAGATGGTTTTTAGGTCATCCCACAATGTGGGATGTGGTGTTCTTGATTGATCTGGCACTGTGAACATAGTTGATTTATCTTATCTCATATTTCATGGCCGCCACCGTGATGAGGGAATTTAATGTATAGATGGAAGATATAGAATTCAAAGGATTCATTCTCCAGAGCTTACCTCCTAGGGCTGCTCTATTGTTGTTTTTGAATTTGCTAATGGGTCCATCATGTTGTTCATTGAATACCAAATGATAAATAAGATAAAAATAATGAAAAAATATCCTTTTCCCCAAATATAATTATTTTTTTGAACGGTTTAATGGTGAAATGTGATTTTCTATAATATAATTTTCATTAGGATAGCATCAACTTAGGGTAAAAGAGGATGATTTCTCGAAGATAGCCTTCTGATGTAGGTACGGCCACTTGGAGTAGTTGGTAATGCCCTTCAGATTGACCAATGATCTAGTGGTCTTTATGGATCTCATGAGCACGATGTTCCATCGGTATCTAGAATCATCTATCATGGTTTTCGGGGATGACATAAATGTTTATTCATTATTTGTGGGGGAACATGAGAATCACATGATGATTGTTTGGGTTCTTTGCAAGATCATATCCTTTAAAAATGATGTCCAAGTTCACATTCTGGAGTAGGGATGATATATTTCAGGGGGATTTGATCTTAGTGTAATGGGTTTTTGTGGACCTTCAGAAGATCATTGTTTTTATGTCATGGGTGTATTGGAAGAACTTGTTAGAGAACATGATTTTCCTCAGCTTAGATGGTTATTATAGGAAGTTTGTTTTGGGATATCTCTCATCATGATTCACTTATAATCGTGCTCAAATAGAAAGGGGTGAAGTTTTTATGGGGCCTAGAATGTAAGAAATCCTTCAAGGGGTTTAAGAGGCGTTTGACTACTACCCTTGTTTAGATTTTCCCAAAGGATGGACAAGCGTATGTGGTGTATTGTGATGCTTCAGGTACGGGTATCAGGTGCGTTCTTTGGAAGGATGAACTTGTGGTGGTGTATGGATCTTGCCAAGTCCAACTACATGAAAATAATTACCCATCCCATGAAATAGAGTTTTCAACAATGATATATTCTTTGAAGACTTGAAATCACTATCTCATTTGGGGATGTTTGTGGTCTACTATGATCACAAAATATTGGCATATATCTTCTCACAGAAAAACTTTAACATGATTTATCATCATTGGATTTAGTACTTGCAAGACATCAAATTTGACATTGCTTATAACCCAGAAAAGCATAATATGGTTTTCAATGACATATGAAGAAGAGTCCCAGTGAAGGATTTGAGGATGTCCATTGATGAGTGGACACTGATGAAACTCTATTCTCAGATGCATGTGGTGACTGAGGAGAAAAATGGAGGTGCGTTCTTGGAGAGCCTTAAGTTGAATCATTCTTTAGTGGAGTTTATTCAGTAGGAACATCCTAGTGATATTCCTTTTTAGAGGTTGAATCAGTATCATTAAGGTACCGAGACTTATTCTGATTGGTCATCATCTCTCGAGGGTATCCAAAACATTATGGGTAGTTCAGTAGTGCTGCTATCATTGAAGATGGTGGTGATAAATGATAGCTATTAAACTTAGTGGGCTGCCCATATGGGTTCCACCAAGATGTAATATGATGTCTGTTGACAGTACGGGTGTCCTGGTATGAAATGAGACATCGTGTACATCGTGTCATGATGTTGTACATGCCAATAGGTGAATAAAAAGCACCAATGTACCTTCAGTTTTCTCTATCCATTACCAATTCCTATCTGGAAGTGGGATGAGGTCACCATGGTCTTCATTGTTGGATTTCCACAGAGTCCTAAAGGTAAGAATACCATATAGTTTGTGATTGATAATCTGACCAAATCATCCAACTTCATTTCGATTAGAGATACTGCTAATGTGGATGAGTTGGGCTGTTTGAATCTACCAACGGTGGTAAGGGACTATGATGATCCATTAGTAGTTGTCTGAAATAAAGACCCTCATTTCACTTCATAGTTTTGGGAGGGACTTTATAAGGCCTTTCTGTCTCATAGTAAGATGAGCATGACATACCATCCTCAAATGGATGGTCACACATAGTCGGAGAATCAAATTTTAAAGGACATGCTCTGTTATTTTTTTCATGACATTTGATGTTCTTGGGATAACTAGTTGGGATCAATTTAGTTTTCTTATAATAATAGTTACCAATCCTATACTCTAATTGATACGTTTGATGGGATCTATGGTCGGCCTTGCAGCCCCCTTATGTTGGGATGAGGTAGGTGAGACCTCAGTACATGGGCCGAGTGTGGTACAGAAGACGTCTCATAAGGTCAAGTTGATAAGGAAAATCGTATTAATAGCTCATATTCTCAATAAATCATATTCTGACCAAAGTGGTCGAGGCCTAATGATTTCTATGGGAGACATGGTATTTTTGAATGTGGTACCTCGTCTGGGAATTTGACATTTGGGAATGCATGGGAAGCATACGTTGTGGTATATCAGACCATTTGAGATCACCAAGTATATTGTCAAGGTGGAATACAGGTTGGCCTTACCTTTACAGTTGACATCCATCCATGAAGTCTTCTATATCTCTTAGTTGAAGAAATACAACCTAGATTCAACTATTGTATTGAATTTGGAAGAGTTGGATATAGAGCATGATTTATCTATTTTTGAGAGGTCGTGGCTGATAGTGGTCTTCCATGAAAAATTTTATTCTATGGAATTTCTTTTCCACTAATCCATGTTGTTTGGCATTATAGGAATGATACAAAAGAGGCATTGGAGTGGATATTGGGGGTGAGAAGGAGTAACAGTTCTTGTTTTCTAATCAATCTTCAGGATGAATTTTTTAGGGTAGAAAGACATTCATGTTTGTGAAAATAGTCATATTCATGAAAACTATTAATCTTATATTTCATTGAATTTCTATCATTATTTTTTTTGTGGGGGGTTTCCCATGCATATTTTTGAGGAAAATGTGAGTTTTCATGATTTGGGTCAAAATGTGAGCCTATTTCCAGATTTAAAAACCAATTTTATTTCTTTAATAACTCTAATTTTTTCAACATTTTCACACATTACACATACAAAATCGCCTACCCTATCCTATTATCACCACCCTATCAATTTTCTCCTTTTATAAATCTATAATCTCGATGGATTTGGGTTTTTATTGATAGAATTGGGGCATCCTATAAGCCCATTTCCAGTTTAACAAAAATTAATTATTTAATATCATATTAAAATTTTATGTTCTTTCAATGATCCCATATATCACCCAAGACCAGTAACCCAAGGCACAACACCATTTTATTTACCCTCTCTATAGACCTCATATACATCATGAATTAGGGAAAAACATCGTAGGCCTTCTCAAATCAACCGTATTTGAAGAGGTAACTTGTTTCCTTCATAAATATTTCAATTTTTACTCTTTCCCCCATCTCAATTCCCATATGAAATTATCTACATTATTGAAATGTACATTTCTTTTTTTGGCTGTTTGTATATTCAGCTGTTGTCGTATTTTAGGTGATTTTTTCATGAACCCTCAAGAAAGTGGGTCTCAATCTTACTTCATCACATTTTCTTAGGGTTTATTCCATTTTCATAGGTTTTTTTCCATTTCTACTTGAATTTCCTAATTTACAGCAAGAGGGGATTTGAACCTAGGTCTTGATCTTGGGATAAATGGTCTAATATATATATTTTTGTCTTGGTCAATGTTTCTTGTGATGGGGTGGTGGTGTGGTTGAACATTCACAGAACGATTAAAGGGTTTTGACAGTTGTTGTATATTATTCCATGTGTGAGCACAACTAGAAGAGTTATGTTTTCTTGATTTCAATTTTAGCACACTTCTTCTTCAATATCCTTGTTGAGAAATTAGGTTTTGGGGGTGTTGGTTAATAAAATGATTTTTAGGTACTGATTTTTTGTCAAATTGTGTGTTTTACATGTCTATTCAATGTTATTCCATTTGGGTTTTCATTATAACTATTCAAATGGATTTATAAAAATGTTTTAGTGAAAAAATTATATTTTGGTGAATATTTCATTTCCCATAGTGTTTAATGTATGGGTTTTTAAGGGATATTGTGTTCAAAACATTGTTAAAATTTGTGATGATTTTCTATTGAAATTCAAATTCTTTTTTGAGTGATGTAAGTGATAAAAATAATGTGTAGCTACTATTTCGAATTTATTATGACTAGAACTGATATGTTTATTTACTAAAGGATTTTGGTAACATGTGAAAATGTTTTGAGTAGAAAAGGGGGAAACCAGTGTATCTTGAAGGGTGGATATGTATGAGTACACTATTGATCCCGAGCATTTGTATCCCTATTTAACAGAAAAAATGGATAACAAAAACACTAAAAACGATATTGATGAGGGTTGGGGACCAAAATGTTGTGGTTATATTAATTACTTGTGTCTCATGTAAAATAACAGATTTTTCTATGGTTATATTGCACTAAGATATGATGTATATGGGGCACGAGAATAACTAGTGCTTATAAGTGTTCCTGAGATTAGTTCTCATTGAATATTTTTATTTTATTTGGAATATGGTGGTTTTTTCTAGAAAATATTGTATGATAAATGTTTTATTAAAATGTGATCACTCATGGAAAATTCTCTTTTGAACCCTGTTTACATTTAACAGTTTCAATCTTTAGAAATTATATCGACCTCTTCTTGGTTATCAAAACTTTTATACTTTTTATTTTTTATTTCATACTCTATAGAATCTATTAGTGGTATTATATTAGGATTAGGATAGCACCATACTTCTAAATATTGGTCGTATGTATACTTGATCATGTTTGACAATGGTAAAGGAAAGGCCTTGGGTGATAGTGGTTCAGGTTGTTAGTTCCCTTCCATGGTGCGGTGTTGTGGAGACAGCTTGTGGGTGATGACCCCTTGCCTTGTGGAGTCCATGGATCAATTTTTATACTACTTTTATGTGTATATAGTCCTCTTGTTTTATGTCTAAACCTATTTATTCTGTAAAAGATTTTGTATAATGCTTGTTTGGCATGAATTTTCTGATTTTGATTATCGATATTTTTGATGTTTTATGTATCCATACTCAGGTAAATCATTCCCAAAACAAAATATATGATAACGGAGCACTTGTTCCAGCTAGTGGGTACATGTAAATCCCTTATGGAATTGTCTTAGGCCAAGTTTAGTGCCATTTTTTGTGGAGACGAGATTTAGTTCTTGATATTTTTTCTCTCCCAACTATAAAAAAATCACCATCCAAAATCATAATTCATGTTATGGAGGTTTATTTCATCAAAAAATGAGAACCATATGGTATACATGGGGGCATATAAGTGAGGAATTTCAAATAATATTTATTTATTTTATCCTAAGACTATAATTTAAATTATAAATTTAAAAAATATATCAATGCACATATCATTGAAATATAATAAAAATTGTATCCCCCATATGTTAAAATATGATTATAATAAATGATTAATATTTATCAACATATATGTATATGAAATGGGAAATAAAACAATATCTTGTGTATATAGTGGACTACTACCTCATGAATTGATTTAATTTTATTTCCACTACCACATAACATGGATATAAAAAATTATGGAAATATTTAATATTAACGATAATTATGAAATTATAATTACTCTATTAAATTTATATATATTATATGTTCCTACCCTTACAGAAAATATAAAATGATAATGTTTCTTTTGAGTACATTTGGACTACCACATCTTCCAACCATTCTAAATTTATTTTTATGTGCCACATTCATCCCTGATTCTCAAAAATAATTTAAGGAAATTACATACTTCTTAAACCTAGATTAATAATCTGAATATTAAGGATCCCTGATCAAAAAATAAGAAGTAGTCCATCTATGAAGGTAGTATAATCATAAAATGAATTAGTTAACAACTGAAATAATGAAACAAAATTAATGATTATCAATTAATGAGAATAAACATGCAATAAGATGATTATATAGGATTTTATATTTATGAATATTGTTAACTTATGTGTGATTAGTATCTAAAAATTTGTTTTATAGTTGAAAACAAATGTTTAACTATACAGATGCCTGAGTTATTGGGTTTTATATTATGATTAACAACATTGAGAGAAATTTGATATTGTGACCACATTTTCTTTTATGATGTGTATACATACCATTTCCAATATTAAAAAACTATATCAATTTGTAAATGGATATTAAATATTTAATTCATGTGTATAATTTCATTGAGTAAGATTTTAAATGTCAACAAATTGGTATGAATTTATTTTACAATTCTATTTTTTCATGACTATATATATTATCTATTGAAAGAGTATTATAATATATAGATTATAAATTCCATTAGTTTTATTAAACTTTTTATAATTATATAATGTTTTTGATTTTATAAAAATTTGACCCTCTATTTCTCCTGAATCAAGAACAATTATTTTTATATGAAAAGGAAATACTATTTCAATTTTTTATTGGCTATATTTTTTTCGTCTCCCATATTTATTTCATTTAAAAAAAATATCTTTTCACTCAAATTGTATATTAATTACATTTTATGAAATACACAAATTATTTATTGGTTTAATGGAATATATATATATATATTCTTATAAGGTTCATTTTAAAATTTCTTAATTACAATTAAATATTAAGGATTCATTTCAACGATTAATGTGTAAAACGATTTTCCAACCACAATTACTATTTTATAGTATATATATTAATCTATATGTATTCAATTTTTATAAAGATAATTATTTAAATGATATTTTATGTTTCTAATATATATTATTATATCATATAAAATAAATGATATTATAGAAAATAATTCAAATCTATTCATGTACAATTCTACCTCTTATTAATTTATTTTTAAATAACTTTTTCCTGAAGAATTTAGATTCATTTTACCATATGTCATAATAAATAACCACAATATATATATCATTAATATTATTATTTCATAAATGACCAAATATTTATACATACAATGATTTTCTATGATAGTTATTTGATTAAATTGGGTAATATGAATATTCTATATTCATTTATCAATATATATTTTCGTTATTATGGTGTTTTATTGAAGAGTTAAATATATAATTATAAAAATGAGGAATGAACTTATCATTTAGTTGTGTGTGGGGTCTATAATTACATGTACCATTGATTCATCAATTGGTCAAATGAGACCGACCTATTAGTTTGGCGTATTATATGGTTTTTTGATGTATACCATCCCATAGACCTAAACTATTATTGAAAAGGCCTTTATTATTATAGTATGTTTATGAATGATATTTATATGTAGAAAATTAATCATTTACATCATTAAGAATTCAATTATTATTATAAATGAGATTTTAAAATTGATTGTACCAAGGGAAGCATGTTGTTCTCAAGTAAATTATTTAATTGAAGATTCTTATAGTTATTTATCTTAACATATTGATTATTATTTCTTTACTAAATGAACATAATATTATTTAAAACCCTTACATGTTACTTGATTACAAATTATTTTTTTCGTTTCCATTGGTTACAAATACTGATCCATTGAAATATTTTATGGATGAATATAATTTTTCATTATATTTCATTTTCATGTGTAAAAATTAAAATCTTGTATATATAGAGTTAATTTAGAATTTATAACTGATCGATACATCGTGATTTAATCCCATATATCTAATTAAAATATAATATAGAAGGGAAAAAATCAATGTAATTGGGGTTTTGGTTTATAATGTTATGTGTAGAGATTGTTTATTGGGAATATTGGTGTGTAGATAATGAAAAAAAAGCACATTAGAGAACAATAAGCTATTATAGAATACGAGGATATGATTAAATAATGAGTTTTTACCATAAAATAAATACATATTTGTATACTCGAAGGGGATATGGTTTGGGAATGTGTTCATCCTGGGCTATAATTTATAAAATTATTTAGTATAGAAAATACTATTCATCATTATATTTCATATTTATTTGTCCCTTACTATGCATATTATTTGAACATCTAGAATGATAATTTTTTGACAATTAAATTTTTATTTCTATACCATTATGAAATAATTTACATAACTGTTATTATTTTGGGATAATATTGAATCAAATTAATAATTGATTCTATTAACAACAGTGCATAATTTTATAATTTATGTGTAGTGTTACAGTAATTATATAGTATGAAATAATATTCATTATGTTAAAACCTAATTTATTATATTTTGTTATATATAAATTTATCTAGAAATAAATAATTATATTTAAAGTCATTGAAAATGTTGATATATACCCAATATGAATGCCAATACAACTAGTGTTTGATTTGACTAGAAATGGGTCATATTTATGCTACAAACTAATGTTATAATTAGTAACCATAAAATATATGATGAAACATTATCTTTGATGAAAATATTCACTTATAATTAATAATTTCAAATGAAATAATTCAATGTCCTTTTGTGGAAAAAATTCCAGTGGTAGTATATAAATGGATTCTATCCCTTGAGAAGGTAATACTCATCTTGGGACAAAATGGGAAGGAAATGGTTATGCAGATAGTGTACTTTATTAATGAAATTTTTTTCAAATTGAGTTCATTTATAAATAATAATAGGGTAAAAAAATTTATAGAATGGATTGATTTTAAAATAAAATTTATTGGCATATGTTTCCCTGATGAATAATAAACTGAACTAAATAGAAATTTTCTTATATTAAAGAAAACTGAAGTATTGAGTTTTGAAGAATATTATTAAAAACAATTAATAATATAAATGTATTATAAGGATTAAAGACAATATATAAAATATATAAAATTATATTTAAGAGCGTGTGCCATGCCTCAGAAGGTAACTAGTATGTTAAAAATTTTAAACATATTATAAAATAGTATTATATTTTATCAAATCATGTAAAGAATTTTCTCGATCCAATATCATTAATTAGTATAAATTATTGAATATTACATCTTAGAACCATGAAAATTGGATCTCTTCAAATATGGAGAAGTAATAGAATAATTATTTATAATGTCAATGTTTTGAAAGAAATAAACAAAAATTTTCTTGAATGGAATATGAGTTTGTTATATGTGATGATTCATTCTTCAAATATATAATAACATTTAGGGTAAAAATTTAATCACATCTATATAGTTCCTAAAATATATATATATTGAAATTAATTAACAAAAATTTCCCATGAGATAATGGAATCGTTCAAATAAGTAGTTTTGGAGATAATTATAATATTTTTTGATCTCTACAACTCAGATTGAAGTTTGAAAATATGTATTATAAGGTATGTTATCTGTAGATTTACATTTAGGTACTTATAATTTGTTGTGAATATATACATAATTTTATATATTCTATGTTTTACAAGAAAATAAAATATTTTCCTCGAACACTAAGACTCGAGATTTCAAAAAACTATATAAGTGGAAATATTGCAACTACAAGGATTTATAACTGAGTTTGAATTAATGAAAAAAGATGTACAATATCAAAATACATGATTTTTATACATATAAATTACTCTTTTATGATAATTTTTCTTGATTATCTTTCTATATATATTTTATTTTTTCAAAAGAGAAGGAAATTCAGATTCTAGAGGATGCTATAAAATTACATGTTATTAGAGGCGAAACATCATCATTTTTGTTAAGATAAAATCCCACATGAGTATGAAATTAAAATTTTATTCTTATGGATAATGAAATGAGACAATCTATAAAAGTTATTGGTAATGTTTATACTCATTATATATCCATTATATAGAAAAAAGTAATATATATATCTTAATTAATTACATGGATGCCCACCAGAATGTGAAGTTCAATTATCAATTGAATTAATCCAAAATCCAAGAAATATATCTATTAATATTTATACAATGGAAATCGTGGAAGTAATAGAGAGATAAAAAATAATAGGAGTTGTATGATAAATATTCTATATGTCATGTGTTTCACTGTGAAATGACCATTCTATCTTCTTTATGAGTATATATATATGAGGTTGTGAAGTGTTTATAAGAAAAAAAATATATTACTGAAATGGAAAAGTAGTTGTTTCCTTGGATTAATGAATTATTCGATTATATTCGTTGATATATTTATTTTATTATATTTCCTTTCATCCTTGGTATCATTAATTGTGTGGAAAGAGGAAAGATATTTCAATGATATAATTTCTTGTGAGGAATGAACATTATTATACTATTGTGATGATTTTTTTTTGACTAATTCGCCATTTAATTCTATTAATAAAATAAATAGTGTATTCTTTACATGTGTTGGTAGTATTATTTTTATTATTATTTATCTTTCAGTATACTCAAATAGCTATGGGGACCGTGAAAACCACATGAAAATATTAATTGCGACTCTAATATTAAAATGGTATTTGGGGAATATTTTAATTATTGAATTATAATTTTCAAATTTTTCATTTAATATATATGTTTTAACTAAATATGGATGATCAATAGTTCCATGAAAGAAAAATATATTCAAATAATGTCCTACTCCAACGAACAAAACTGATACCCAAAGGGCCATTAGTTTTTAAGGTTAATATCATATATTTGATTAATTTTTTTTCTAATTGGATAACCTATTAATAATTATTATAAATAATGAAGTTATTTCCATATAGATAACGAAATTTGATGAATGTTTTGAAGAATTTAAGAGTATATTAGTTAATGATTCATTTTTTAATCAACCATCATGAATGATTGTTGTCCACCAAAAAATGAAATAATGACTATAGAGGTGGTGATTTTAATCATGATTTTTTATTTCTTAGATGATTCATATTTTAAGGTATTATATATAAAAAAAAAATTATGACATTAATATGATTCAAAATATTTTATATTTAAACATTTTAAACCAGTTTAATTTATATAGGTTAAGATAAAATAATTTCTATAGTCCACACTATCAATTATTAATTCTCAGAGCTTGGTTATTTCTGTATATATAGTCATTCTAGAAGAGTCTAGAAGACTAATTGAAAACTACATTCACATAGTATAAAACCATGATCAATTTTTCGTCTTTGATATGGTTTCATAAAATATAACACTCTTTAATACTCACCATAAGGAGTGGTAACTGTTAATAATGATAGAGAATATGGAGAGATTATAGATGAGAAACACTGCTGCATGATGCAGCTGATAAAAATGAGGGGTTATATAGGATAAATAATAAAGAATGAATTTTATATTGAAGGAATTTATCAAAAACATAGAATGAGTGGAATTGATAAATGATCTATAGATAACATGAATCTTCTAATCCATTTTCATAACAAAAATAACTTGATTAAAAATCATCAAGAGAGTGAGTTGAGAGTGAACATATTATTTTTGTTTATTATATATTATATCTTGTTTGAGAACTCTTTTATATATTAACACTAATTGAAGGAAAAAGAATATCTCATAAAATATTTTTGTTAGTTAAAAATAAATCAATATTTCTATGAAATTACTTAGAAAAAGGTAGTATGAAATTTATTATTCTATAATTTATTTTTATCATTATACATGAAACAATTTAGAAAGTAATTTTTCTATAAATAGGTAGTCAAATATTTAATGCATTAAAAATAATTATTTTCCACATAATATACTCAAATGATAATAAATACATTATTTTTAGATCAATTTATTCAATTATAGATCACTACATAGTTGGATTTTAGTTATTGGACATATCATATATGAATTTTTCCATGTTGTTGTTCATCATATATATATATATTCTAATATAGAAAAATATTGGATCTTTCTTACATAAAAAACTATATTTTCTGTACAAATAATATTGACATAGACTAATACAACCATGAATATGAATATAACATTTATCTGAACCATGTATCCTATTTCATTACATATCTAATTTATATAGGAATTATGTCAATGTGTTTATTTTATCATGTGGGTAATTCATAAATAAACCTCGTTTCACATGGAAAATTCTTCTATGAATCTGATTTATATTGAGAATTGATCAATGTAGATAGGTTTCCATATAGCCAATGTATTTATACAGCTAAATTTAATATAAATTGAAAAATATAAGAAAATATATAAAATTATAAAGTATGGTATAATTATAAAAAATAAAAAATGATGACAAAACATAAAAATACCATCATTGGAATCAAATGACAATATTTTAAGATCCAGAGTATATAATGTAAATGGTATTTATTATAACAATACTTGTAGTTCAGCAATATCAACCATTTGATTGACAAAAAATCCTATTTAACAATAATAATGCCATTTTAAAATATTTATGATATTTCAAAAAATATATAATGTATAACTATTTTTTTTTTATTTTTTACCTTTCATATAAACCTATATTTATCTTCTCATACATTTGTGATCTAAAAATATTCTGCAAGGATAGTTAAAAAATAATAATATACACCCATGAGTTATTATAATATTAATAATAAGGGAGGAACTATGTTACAATTATGGTACGATAGAAATTTAAAAAATAAATCAAGAAAAAAAATAAAAAGTAGAAATTTAAAATAAATCAAATTAAAACATTGTCATAAAATTAAAATAAATGAAATAAGAGGTATTTCATTAATTAAGTGAACATTTAAAAATTTAAACTAAATAATCCCTGTAAAATAATAAAAATTAATTTATAAATAATTTATGTATTTGTTTATATTTATAGAGAGGTTTAGGAGGATGTTTATAAAATTATGGAGTGGTAGAAGAAGTAACAAGTGGTTAATCCACCAGAGGGAAAACTACTCATCCAAGGACACCATAACAATCCATAATCTTTAAAATTGATACACATTTTGGTCTCCAAGACAAAATTTTTATTATAAAAATATATTAAAAAATCATATAATAAAGATATATATATTTCCTCTTCATTAAAGGATATGTTTAGATTTCTTCCATATAAACATATTTGTTACGAAAAAAAAAGAAATAACATTTAATTATTGTACATACTAACATATAGAAATGTAAACAAATTATTACAATGTCATAATAAATACCCAATGTATATATAGAGTTTTTGTATATATGTAAATTCTACCTCTTAATGAGAAAACATTATTATCCCAAAAACTGACCCTCATGGTTATGTTTTATATGTTGAAATTTTGAATTATAATGATTTCATGTTTTTACCACTGGAAAAATAAAGACACACCACTACTCAGTAATACAATAATCAATTTAATATTTCTACTGTATAAACAATATGACAATACAAAATATTAAACATTTACATGAGGACTAGATTGAGCTGTAGGAGGCTCTTGAAACATTATTTTCAAAATACAATCAACCCAAACATGAAAACTTGTTTTCGTTCATTACATATATGATATCATGATATCAATGTGCTGTAACTATTATCTGATCACCTAAAAAAATCATTAAAATTATTAAAAATTCATGACAATCTAGATTGTTATAGGATTTTGGAACTATATGAACTAGTTTAAGAGGTCCATATAATGAAATATTCATTCCATTTGAACTAATTTATACTACATGATACTTCTCATAAATCAAGAAATTTTAATCCACTTCAGAGTAGTTTATTCATAGAAAAACATATCCTTCAAAAATTGTATTCATTATATATAAATTTTTTTGATGATTTTTAGTGAAAATATCAATGTAATATGACACCACATATCTAATATATTTTGACAAGTTTAGTGAATTACATAACATGCTATCAATCAAATAAACTGATTTATTAAGAAGAAAATGCATCTCATTGAGGTAAACATCAATTTGAAAACTATATCGTCGAGTATCATATTTATTCACTAGATATTAGAATGAATATGATTCTTGAAAGAATTATTTTTCACTCAAGAGTTATTTTAACAATATGGTTATTAGATATTTAAATATAATAAAGAATGATATGAATAAATTTTCAAATAAATTTTTGTGATTTAAAACCACCAACGGTTTTCTGGTTATTTAATTTTATGAAATATACTGATAAACATAAATTATATTACATTATCAATCTTCAAATAATCTTTTATTTCCTTAATATCACTATAAGAACAATTAATCACTTAAGGGTCAACTAATAAAAAAAATGTTGAACTATTGGAATTCTCATAATCAAATCACATTGGTATTATAGAAGCAGAAAAAGAACAATTACATCATTATTTATTTTGCAAATTCAATTGAGATGGGATTCTTGATCACTAGTAGAATCAATTTAGAATATCATCCATATCATAAGAATCATGTAAAAGAAAATATATTTTCATGATCATGTTTGTTTGGGAATCTATAATACAATTTAACTTAACATTATCTTCTGTAGATACTATATTTTCTTTTATTTTCCAGATCTAGTATTATTATGATAATAGATCCTTTTGTTTCTTTGTAAAGTACCTTTAATGTTTAGAAACTATATTAGAAATATAAAGGATTTTTTATTTTTCTCTCAATATCTGATTTTTTAGAAAATTTTCTGACAGAATGGTGTTCCTATTTTACATGAGGTTTGGCTAGAAAATTCCTTGTGATATGTGAATAATCAACAACATCATCAACGATCACAATCCCAATCCCATATCGTGAAAAAAAAACTATGAACTAGGTATGTGATCAATCATTGTGCTCTAAAACATAGGTTCCAGTAGACTTATATTAGTAGTATTCATAGAATTCATAGTAGCAACTAGGCATTTTTCTTGAGCTCAAAAAACAATCAAAACAGATGGAACAACATGATGATTAGACTCAATAACAATAATAGATAAAAAATCATATCATTGAATGGTATCCACTACTATTATGAATTTGAGCAATGTTTGACATATTTTTATAGTAGTGGTATCATCTACATATCTACCAAGGATCAAATATGTTAGTGTTTCAACCCTAATAGGTGTGTAACATCCCGAATCGGGTTTCAAAACTTAGGGTCATGAGATAATAAGTTATGTGACCTTAAGAAAGAATCTCCATAGTCTAGAGGATTCCAAAAAATATTGAGGGTCAAATATCTATCAAAGGGAGACTATATTGTGATTATCAAACTCTCAAAACATAATAAATGAATATAAAAACAACAAACATTATAATTGATAACCAGAAAATCCCATATAACATTATGAATAATCCTTGTAAATAAACTTCCATTATTAAAATGTAGATATTCCAGGACATGTTTGTGTCAATTCCAATATACAAAATTAAAAATAAATAATGGAACTAAATACACTAATAAGGGTCCAAAACCACATTTGTTTCCTCATCCATGATCCATCCTGATATAGCCATCATACATGGGGTCTTCTCAATTAACGTCTCTTGCTACCATGAAAAATATTCTTGTACATAATAGGATTCCCAGGTAGGGTGTATGTACATGTCAGTAGGCCACAACAAACAATGTCTAATGAAATATCTATTTAGAAAACTGTATGAAGTTCTATAAAAAATATATTACATGAAATAAAGTATGCATTTTACATTTATTTAATTAATCATTATTCATCAATATAACTCCTTTGGTTCCGAAGGACAGCCGAATGATACAATATATCAGAATTCCAATGATAAAATTTATATTTTATAATTCATTATGTAATTACACTACTACCATTTATCATTTCATATCTGAATGCCACTGTTACAATTCATATTTTATAATTCATGACTGAAAGTGTCACGACCCATCCTCGGGGCCCATATAGTGACTACCCCAAGCCCACCTTCCATAGGACATGGGTTGGAGACTAGCACCAAAGGTGTAAATCCATATAAAAAGGGAAGGAATTTCCTTTATAAAAGTAAACAAACACCATAGAGTACAAGAGGAAGGAAACATTAAGTAAAAAAAGTGCTGAAAAGTAAAAGGGCCAGAATACAAGCTCAATAGTAAAGGACAAGGAAAAGGAAAAATAGTAGGAAGGTGTCAAGCTGCACTTGGATCGTCCTCTAGAGTTCATACCTAAAGGGTAGGTACAGATGGCCACCTTAGCTCTCCATGACTGTCTGTCACCTCTGTGTACCATCTCATCATAAATTCAACCTTCATGGTACACCTCATCGTGAAGTCCACCTCCGGGTACCATCCGGCTCTACAAGCCTCAACCACAATCAGTGATATCCATCGTCTGCATCCAACACAACGAGGTGTGGTCATAGCCCGTGTAGGGGTGAGTATAACGATACATAGTAGGGACCCCGATACCCTCGAGGTCTCACTAAAAACAATAAGGATAAACCACAAGAATGATCTCAACCGATAACCATTACTTTGGTATATGCCCATACATATACCTAAGTTATCATGTAACCCATCTCAATCATGAGATAAACACAAAGGTCATTGACTCAGCTCAAACCAGGATTACCATTAATGATATTGAAACCACAAATGCTGAAGAGCTCCTCCTATGATGAGTATAGTCATAATGTGATAACCTTGAGGCGCTGCTCACTAACCTTAAACTGCTGAGTTACTCTACTTGTCGAGTACCACAGTCCTGCAACCCCAACACAGTAGTGCTCCCCGCCATGAGTCTACCACAGCAACAAAATAGAGCTCCCCCTGATTTCCTACAGAGATACTCCTTCTGTCGACTACTGCGGTTCTTCAACCCAAACATCGTAGTGCTCTCCATTGTGGGTCTGCCACCCAAATATAGTAGTGCTCCAAACTAGGCTAGTCAAGTCACTCCGACTCGAATCGTACAAGCAGTCATAAGGTCTCAGCCAGCTAAAAGGTCTCTATACTCCATACGCTTGTCTCTGCGAGAATCTTCTCCACGAGCTACTGGTCGATACTCCAAGTATCACAAAGTCCCACGAAGAAGTATCTCAAAAGTCTGCCACCTCATAGGGATCTCAACACAACAGACGGTGCATTAATCAGATGCCCGGTCTGTGTGTTATTAGCCATTTCGTCATAGGTGCCCAATTAGATTCATGTACAAACCAACCCAACCATATATCATGTATGCCCTAAACTCCCATGGGGTATACTAAAAGGAACTGTTTCTCAACGAGATTACCAACACCGACGACGGTTCGTCAAACGGACATTATCGGCTTTTCCGTTCTAGGGGCCTCGTTGGTTTATAAGCTAAACCAACCAGACCACACTCCAACTGAATCCAATCCTCTGTTGGAGTATTCCAAAAGAACCATCTAATCAATATGAATCCAATGTAGTCTATTTCACATCCATTGGACATTCCGAACCCACGTTATAAGCATTTCCACTCCGAGGGCCTGGTTGATTTCAGGTTCGAACCAACCCGACCATACCTAAACATTTCTGAAACCATGAGTGTAATAAACCAAAACGACCGCCTCGATCCGAGGAATCCTAAGGAACTATCGGTTCATTGATCATCGGTCCAAAACTCATGTTATGGATGTTTAATTGAAGGTGGTCTGAAAATATGGGGTCTGGGCCCGGTCTGACCCAGTCCAACAACCCCTGGGTCGACCCGAATCGGGTCGACCCAACCCGGGTCCGGGTCCAGCCCGGTTGGGTGAGGCCCAACCTAACTGGCACAACCCCGCGCAACTGTCGCGGCCTGGCCCGGCCGGCATGGTCTGGCTCGACCAGCGCGGCCCTGCCCACGTGGCCAGCCGTGGATCTACCATCTTGGTCGAGCAATTCGGGCAGAGCGAGGGGCGTGGCCCCCACCATAAATCGATACCGGTTGCACCAGCTGGACCCCCCCACTATCACAAGATCTTGTGCGACTGTAGGATCTATTGTACCACAACCGCGGCTATTGCTGGGGAGGAATTTCCCTGGTGGCGCGCTGGGCGCCGCCGCCTCCAGGCGGCGAGACTGCTCCGGTGACCACCTCCGGTCGCCGGCAATACTGTGCTGGCGGGGCACACTGGGAGTGTCCTCTGCAGACCACCAAATGCAGTTTGGTTGTGCGATTCACTTGTCGCTTTCACCTGCGGCTTTCCAAGGACATGTTCTTCACTATGACAACTTCCAAACGTTGTTGCGGTCCCGTTTCATCGTCGCCCATCAATCCGCGCGTCAACAAACAATCTGTGGAGGGTCGTCGGGCTGTGTTTGTTTGGCACATTCCCTCCTTGTTAGGCGTTATCAATTGGCCCAGGTTAAACATGGTTTTACGAAGAAAAAATAACAAATTTTATTTAAATAAAATTGATGCAAACCATCCAACAATCTCCCCACAAATAACTACACCCAAACTGCAAAGAAAACATTGACGGATCAACTTGATAATGAGTTGATCCACGTTCTTCGTTTTAGAAGAGAAGAATCATGGAAATATAAGAATACTCAAAATTAAACCCCTACCTCATGGTTCACATTTTTTTGACGATAACGTGAAAGGGTGGACATTGGCTCATTGACGTCGCCACAAGAGAGGAGATGAATTTGACGAAGATCATTGTCGTTCGTTGCTTCTTTAAAGGCCTTTGATCCCGGCTCGAGCATCGTATGGTGAAGATCCATCAGAAGGAAGGAGACAAGGGTGGAATCATCATTCTTCATTCTTTATTCTTCATTAGAGTAAGAGGAAAAATCTCTATGTGTCAGGAGGTGTACTTCACTACTAGCGTACCGCCACTTGAAGAAGCTGTTGAGAACTCCTTCCCCGAGCCTCCTTTACATAGGAGTGGGAGGGTTCGTCATTGGCACACAAGTCAAAAATGAAGGATTTATGATAGAGGGATCCACCCAATTAATCCGTTGCGATGGAACATTAAAATGGGAGGAATTAAAAAAGGGGGGTTAATGCTTGGGTTGTCCCCTCATTAAAAAGGGAGGTTTTATCCTCCTCAATTAAGTGGGGGATTTAAACCTTAGAGGTTGTCCCTCATAAATTTGGGGGAGTGAGGAGTTATGATTCACCTCCCATTAATGAGAGGCCTCTTGTGGTCTCCACCACATTCAACCTCCCATGGGAGGTTGGATCTCGGTGGTCCCCACCACCATAACCTCTCATGGGGGTTAGGGTGTGGTGGTCCCACCAGCACCTCCCATGTGAAGCTACTATCCACTTTATCTGCATGGAACGTGATTAACAGAACAAAATAATTTGTTCACTTATTTTATTTTATTAACCCACGTAAAAAACCAAAACCTAACTTTCATACACGATCATCTGTCATTTAGGTGAAAGTATTCTTATGTGAAAACTCGTGCTACGAGTTCAATGGTGCCCTCATATTTCAATTCCGAGCACTGGTTCAAAAGATAGAAAAACTCCTTCGTTCGTTTACTGAACTTACCCAAGATAAACCTCAGAAATGGATTCCGGACACACCAAGCTGCAAAATCAAGTGTCCTCTGAAGCCATAGACTTGTAAAATTCCAAAGAAAATAAGAAAAAAAATTCCTTGAAATTTTCCGGTCATTACATTAATCCCACCACAGGGATTTACGTCCTTATAATGCTAAAGCACAAACTAGGGAAACTAAAAGAGATACCGAGCATTCATCTGAGCCTCCTGCTCATATGTGCTTTCCTGGAGGTTCCCATGCTGCCAACGAAAGTGCACAAGAGGAATTGACCGTCTGCGTAGGACCTGCTACCGTTGATCCTCAAACTATACTGAAACCCTGTGAAGGTCACCCCGTCATCGATGTCCAGCTCTCCATGGTGGATGATGACAGATAAGTCAGGCACACATCTCCTCAGATGAGATATGTGGATGGTGTCAAGCAACCGATGCATCTGAGGTGGAAAGGTCAGGCGGTAAACCACCTCGCCTACCCTGCTGAGGTCCTAGAAGGTTCCAGTGAACCTCAGCGATAATTTCCTGCTTCAACCAAATCTCCATAGACCTTATCGAGGTGAGACCCGTATAAAGACGTGGTCGCCATCCTCGAACTATATAGGCCTCTGTTCCCTATTTGGAACTGATAACTGAAAACATCTACTACCAAGAGGGTAAGGTTGGTCGACTAAAGAGTGATCGGCTGCACCCTCTTATGCAAGAGGTTATCCTGTGCTTCCTCGGTTTACCTTTTCACTAACCAAGGGAAAACCCTATCGCAATGTTGTAGATAAACCACAACCTTTTTGCCTAATATAGTCAATATATATATAAACTGTGGATGCCCAGTCCATTCCAAAACTAATGTCATAAGGCCTCAACGCTGCCACCATGAGGTTCCAACAGAAACTCTCCCCTCAAGGGTCATATCAAACCGTCGGCGTAAGTGTGATTATCGAGTCTCCTCCCAATTGTATATCCAGACATAAGGTTCAAATCAACGGATTAACCGGAAACTCTAGGTATGGGACAAGATTCGTTTAAGGAAGGGATGATTCATATCAATGTCTGTTGTTACGACAACCAGTCATAGACACAGACCATACTTCGAATCATTCTTAGAGACCTTGGGTCACACTCCTTGAAGGCATTAAGCTACTCTATTACCCTTCCCTCATGCTTCCTGAGCCTGGAAGGAACTACAAGGGCGTGTGGTTATAACAAGTAGAAATGAACACCACCTCATGATACTCTCCCAACTATGCTTCAACATCTGCTGCTCTGTAGATTTATTTTTCCTTAACACTTCTTCTTCTTGATACATTTTACACACCCAATTCTCTGAGACTGGCGCCAGTTTCCTGTTATCCCACTGCTAACATTCACTAGTTGTATCCATTAAGCCAAAGAATATTCAGCCACAAAGGTTCTCTATAGCACCCTAGCATAAGTAGGTATGCATATAGTAAAAGTTCTGGCTCAGATTCCTTTTAAACACACCTTGCTCTGAGGTCCGAGCTCGAAAGTACTGACGTAACATATTTATCAAGTACCAAGAATGGTCGGTACGCCATGATGAATACTCAGCTACCATCATGTCATCATACTGAAGCTGTAAAGCTCTAGAAAACTGTCATTCACCTCCTCAAACCAGTCCTCCTCGGGCTTGCCTCGAAACATGAGGGTTATCTAATGCTGAAACACGTGTAAGGAAATAAGCCTACATGTGTCATCTACAGGTACCGCTGGTTGTAACTGCTGACTAACGGGTTGTGTTATAGCTAGAACACTACCTGAAGGTAATATCTCATTCGTTGATCCATGTGCCATAGCCTCATCACTATGCAGACCAACCTCAAGGTCACTCACTTAGAAACACCAGTAGATAAGATCACCATCTACACTACTAGTATCTAAACTAGTTGTAGTTCTCTAACAATCACCTCCAGCCAGTCCACTGCTATCTGGGAATCTGTCTCGCCTCATAACCTTGAAGGCCTCTTCTTTTGGAACTCATGCAACGCACTCTGTCAGCATTCACTATCTGCTAGTACGGATGGTGGCATATGCTACCTAACGGGTGGTGGTGCTGCTGGTACACGACCCGAAGGTGAAAACATAAAAATGGGGCCCTTTACCGGCGTCTCAACGGTCGGTGGGTCATCATCGAGTACTCTCTCAGAATTCCAACTGACTGTCTGCGTGGAGACATCCTGAATAGTTGAGACATGTTCAAACAATTTAAACCTGGTGAGCTGACATTGTTTGAGATGACGTAAAGAAAACTTATGGAAACACTCACACAATCAGTGTTTTTGTGCACTGGGTCGGAAATCAGTAGTCAGGGTCCTTTTGTATGGATACGTCGGTCGTCGTACCAACACTGGACACCCGGAACTGAAAACTACACTCACTACCCTTAACAATATTGCTTCACAGAAAGGGAATATCAGAGTTCTATGTTCTATGGTAGAACCGACCAATATAATACCAATTTGTCACGACCCCTCCATGGGCCCATGCCGTGACAACCCCAAGCCCGCCTTCCATAGGCCACGGGCTGGCGACCAGCACCAAAGGCGTTAATCTCAATAAAAAGGGACGATATTGCCTTTATAAAAGTAAATAAACACCACATAGTACAAGTAGAAGCAAACACTAAGTACAAAAGAAAGTACTGAAAAGTAAAAGGTCCATAATAAAATCCCAATAGTAATGTACAAGGAAAATACAAAATAGTAGGAAGGTGTCATGCTACTCCGGGATCATCCACCGGAGTTCCTACCTGAAGGTTAGTTACAGATGGCCACCTTAGCTCTCCATGTTCGTTTGTCAAATCTGGGTACCGTCTCATTGTAAAGTCTACCTCCGAGAACCGTAACATCATGATGTCCACCTCCGAGTACCATCAAGCTCTATAAGCCTCATCCACGAATAGTGTTGTCCGTCGTCTACATCCACACAATTAGGTGAAGGCATAGCCCATGCAGGGGTGAGTATAACGATACACAGTAGGGACCCCGAGACCCTCAAGGTCTCACTAAATCTAACAAGGATAAACCACAAGAATGATCTCAACAGATAACCTTTACTTAGGTATATGCCCATACATATACCTATGTTATCAAGTAACCCATCTCAATCATGATGTAATCACAGATGTCATTGACTCAGCTCAAACCTGGATTTTCATTAATGATATCAAAACCAAAAAAGCTGAATCCCTCCTCCTCTAAAAATTATATTGATCCTGTCATGACTCTAAGGTGCTTCTCACTAACCTTAGACTGCTAAGGTACTCCTCTTATCATGTACCGCGGGTCTGCCAACCCAACACAGTAGTGCTCCCCTCCATGGGTCTCCCACCACAACGCAGAAGTGCTCCCCCTGATACCCTACATAGGTACACATTCTATCGAGTACCGTAGGTCTGCCACCCAAACACAGTAGTGCTCCCTGCCATGGGTCTGCCGCCCAAACACAGTACTGCTCCCCACATGGATAGTAAAGTCACTCCGACTCAAATCAGATAAGAATTCATCAGGTCGCAGGCAGCTACAAGGTCTTCGTACTCCGTACGCTCGTCTCTGAGAGGATCCGCTCCATGATCTACTAGTTGATACTCCATCTATCACATGGACCTACGAAAAAGTATCCCAAATGTCTGCCAATTTATATGGATCTCAACACAATAGAAGACGCATCAATCGGATGTCCGGTGTGTGTGTTATTATCCTTTTTGTCCCAGGGGCCCAGTTGGATTCGTGTACGAACCATCCCAACCATATATCAATTGTTCCTTAACACCCTTGGGGTGTACTCAAAATAACCATTTCTCAATTTGATTACCAATGCCACTGACGGTTTGTCAAACAGACATATGGTCTAAAAGTTATCGGCTTTTCCGTTCCAGGGGCCCAGTTGGTTTATAAGCTAAACCAACCCGAACATACTCCAACTACATCCAAACCTCAGGTGGAGTACTCCAAAGTAAATGCCTCATCTAGAGGAATCCAACGTAGTTGACGACACATCAATCGGACGTCTGGATCTCATGTTATAATTGTTTCCGCTCCGAGGGCCTGGTTGGTTTTAGGTTCGAACCAACCCGGCCGTACCCAAACTACGCCAAAACCTTGAGTTTAATATACCGAAATGACCATCTCAATCTGAGGAATCCTATGCAACTATTGGTGCATTGAGTGGAGGTTCACTACTCATGTTATGGGCGTTTAACTGAAGAAGGAACGAAAATAGGGGGTCTGGGCTCGGTCCGACCCGGCCCAACACGCCCTGGGTCGGCCCGAACCGGGTGGACCCAACCCGTGTCTGGGTCCGGCCTGGTTGGGCACGGACCAGCCTGCGTGGCCAGCCTCATCTCCGCCGGCTTGGCTGAGCGAGTCACGTGGTGCGAGTGTCGCGACCCCCACCGTTATTTGATACCGGTATTACCAGCTGGCGCCACCCCGCTGTCCCAGGATCCCTCGTGGCTGTGGGATCTGTCGAGCCACAACCGTGGCTATTGCTGCGGTGGAATTTATCTTGAGGTGCGCTGGGGCGCTGGCGCCCCCGGTCGCTGGCATCACCATGCCGGCGTGGCGCGCCGGCAGTGTCCTCTACGAACCACCTGATGCGCTCCGGTGGTCCAATTCGCCCGCCCCTTGCGCCTGTCGCTTTCTCAGGACCCGTTCTTCACTGAAAATGCTTACAAACACTGTTGTGGTCCTATTTCATCATCTCCCTTCAATCCGCGCATCAACAAACAATCTGCGGATGGTCATCGAGATTTGTTTGGTTGGCATGTGCCCTCCACGTTAGGCGTTATCAATTGGCCAAGGTTAAACATGGTTTTACGAAGAACAAATAACAAATCTAATTTAAATAGCTTTGAAGAAAACCATCCCACAATCTCCCTGCAAATAACTACACCCAAACCACAAATAAAACATTCACGGATCAACTTGATAACGAGTTGATCAGCGTTTTTTTGTTTTATAAGGGACGAATCATGGAAATATAAGCATACTCAAAATTAATCCCCTACCTCAAGGTTCTCCATTAGTTGATTATAACATGAAAAGGTGGAAGTTGGCTCATTGACGTCGATGCAAGGGAGGAGATAAAGGTGAAGAAGATCATTGGCGTCCGTCACTTCTGAAAAGGCCTTCGATCCTGGCTCGAGTGTCATACGTTAAAGATCTGTCAGAAGGAAAGAGCTGAGGGTGGCGTCGATGTTCTTCATTCATCGCTCTTCATTGGAGGCAGAGGAAAAAATTCCAAGTACTGGGCATTGTGATTCGTTGCTAGCGTTCCACTGCTTGAAGAAGCCATCCAGAATTCCTTCCCCTAGCCTCCTTTATATAAGAGTGTGATGGTTCGTCATTGACAAGATAGTCTTAAATAGAGGATTTATGAGAGAGGGCTCCACCCAATTAATCGACTATGGTGGCGCATTAAAATGGGGAGGAAGTCAAAATAGGGGGTTAATGCTTGGGAGGTACCCTCATTAAAAAGAGAGGTTTCATCCTCTCAATTAAGAGGGGGATTTAATCCTTAGAGGCTCTCTCTCATAAATGAGGGGGTGTCAAAAGTTATTTTTCCACTCCCATTAATGGGAGGCCTCGTGTGGTTTCCACCATCATCAAACTCACATGGGAGGTTGGATCTCGGTGGGCCCCACCACCACAACCACTCATGGGGGTTAGGGTGTAGCGGCCCACCACCAACTCCCATGTTTAGCTTCTAACAACATTATTCACATGACGCATGTTTAACAAAATAAAATAAATTGTTCACTTATTTTATTTTATTAACCAACGCAAAACCCCAAAGACTAACTTTCATACCTTATCATCTCACGTCGAGGTGAAATTCATCTTAAGAGAAAACCCACAATGTGAGTTCAATAGTGCCCTTAGATTTCAATTCCATGAACTGGTTCAAAAGGTAGAAAAGCTCGTTCGTTCGTTTACTGAATGTACTCGAGTTAAACATCAAAAATTGATTTCAGGCACACCGAGCCTATGAATCATGTGCCGTTAGGAGCCACAGACTTGTAAAATTCCAATGAAAATAAGGAAAAAATCCCATGAAATTTATGGGTCTTTATAGAAATCCAATATTACCATTCGTCACATAATAATTGAATTCCATTATTAACATTGATATTCTATAATACATGAATGAATTCCACATTTACCGTTCAAAATTTAATAACAAAATGACAATATTACCATTTCTTTATGTAATACATGATAAAATTCTACTGTTACCATTCATTATTTCATAATTGAGTGTCATTTTTAAAATTAATATTTTATAATACATGTTTGAACAACACTGTTACCATATATAATTTCACAAATTAATTCCATTATTACAATTATAATTTTTGAATAAAATATAAAAATTTAATAATTTTCAAATTAACTAATCAAATGTAATTATTTCATATCAATTCCATTCGGTTAATTAATTCAATAATTAATTAATCACTAATATTTCATTACTAGTCTGACAAATAGTTTATCATATCAATACCATTATTTATATAAAATAATCAATTAATCACATCAATTTCATTACTAATTAAACAATTAAATTATCACTTCAATCCTATTAATTAATTCACATACTAATTAATAAAATCAATCGTAATAATTAATTTAACAAATTAGTTATCATGTCAATTTCATTAATTAATTGAATGATTAATTACTAACATATATTTCATTAATTAGTTAAAAAGTTAATTTATGTAATTCCATAATCTTAATATCCACATAATTATATCAAAAATTAAATATTCAAATTTAACAATCCCAATATATGGATATTGCAAAATATATTATTTAATTAATTTAAAGAATTAATTGATTTAATTTAAGAACTCAATTATTAATCTTCTAATAGATTTTGTACAATTGCATACACATAATTGAATGAAATACATTGAAATTTTAATTTTATAAAACATGCATCAATATTAACAAATAATACTCGCACATACAAAAAATTAATTTGATAAGAACAATGATATAGAACAATATCTAAATTTAAACCCTAATTCATGATTAGACAATAAAGATTCTATAATTCTAGATCTATGGCTTAAAAAAATGATGATAACTTCCCTCTAAAACCTGGGAGTGATATGCAAGGGATGAATGAAACCAATAATTATTTGATCCACTAACATGGTGGGAATTAAATTTACATTTTTTCTTTTCAATTTTAAAAAATATATACTCTGGTAGAGGTCAGAATGCATATGGAAACCTCAAAAAATTAGATAAAATTATTTGGTCCGGGTGCGGTTGATTATTGGTTTATATGATGGGTTATGGAATTTTGAAACTAATTGCCGGGTTAACTTAAATACTATTCATGTTTTCTTGGTCATGGGTGAATGGTTCTCAAAACTACAAAACATAATTATTCGCCCCTTTTAGGGTAAGTGGTGGACAATTTATCCATCAAGGGAGAAAGGTTTGGGAAATTGTGAATTAGCCATGCAATCCTATATTTTCCAGGGTTGCATGGTTTATTGGGCCAGGGAACATAGTTTTCCAAACCATTAACCAACCATGAAAATTTTAAAATCTACCAAAAAAATTCAATGTTTCATCTATAACCACACCAATATACACCCAAACAATGATTACAAAATTAAATGAACCAAGAGTACTTGAAAATAATACTAACTCATATCTAGTTAATATCAGTTTCCTAAAATCTACCCACTTTATAACAGATCATCATCGAGCTTTGCTCATACATATATCCATGACTGAGGTTCAAAATTATTGGGACACAGAGGCCTCATATAGTTTCTCAATTCCATATTTCCTCTTTAACACAACCATGTGTCACAAATACATGACCAATCAATGCATTCTTTCTACAAAATAGTTTCTCACAATTATCCAACACAAGTATCAGTTGATCTTAAAATGTTGAATCAATATCATGCTAAACATCATTCATATTGGTCACATGATTAGGGTGAGGTGATATAGATAAAGTTATAAAAGATAAAAAACATCAACTATAGCCCTGTATTTCTATGCGTGAGCCAATCGGTACTCCCCCACCTAGACTATACCCACAACCTCAAATGGTCCATCATATATAGGAATCATCATTCCCTTCCTTCATATCATGTGCTGAAATAATATCATAGAATAATGATTGAGTACATTATAACCATATGTAAACACCATGGGTCATCATCATCAATCAACAAAAAAATTTAGTATAGTCTAAGATGCAGTCATAATGTTCTAAATCCATTCGACTTTATCTGATGTATTTTGTATGAGACTCGATCCCATGTAATTTGACTCACCTATCTCCATCCAACATAGAAGGTATCCCATATAGGAATAAAATATGATACCTAAACCAGTCAGTAAACAACTTCCCAAAAAAATAATTCATACAAGGTGTTCTAGTGTGTCCCATAAAAACCCCCATAGTAATTTCTTCCCACTTTAATTCAAGAAGAATGGCTATAGTAATCCCCCACGTCACTGATGATCAGCCTTCAATAGGTGACATGTGTTATATTGTTTCATCATCCATCTTATCTCCTTTTTCATTATCGACACCAAATTTTATTATCATATGTCTCAAAAAGTTTTTATTACAGCTTGATGCACAACCTACTTCGAGGCATGGAATCCCATCATAATCTCATCCTATATAAACACATGCACATGAAACAGAATCCTATCATATATGATCTCATCATCATATATCCCCCAATTGGATGCAGACTCCCCATCATCATGTATTTCATTTATGGCCAAACATTCTAGATCCTCATACTTCATCACACTAAACTAGCTCATAAGTGTATACTTCGTAGATACTGTTTTGAGAGTTATGCATTCCTGACCCTCCTGTTCCACAACCCGTATCCTAGGAATCAATGTCATAATTTATATTTATAACTAGAAACCTAGGTTATATTATAGATACCAATCCAAGATAAATCATTAGCCACTCAATTTCCATTCCCAATGGTATTATATATCTCAATATTAGCTAATGTATATAATTAACTCGTCTCCACTATTGGAGATTCAAAAATTGAGTTGAAAAGATACACTTCAAAATACTATGATCCACATACATAGTAAACAATGTTCCATGAAGATAATGCCTCAAACACCTCAAGGCATAAGTTACTCCATCCCATTCATGGACTTAAGTAAGGAAGTTCTACTCGTGTTTCCACAACTTGTAGGATCCATATGACTCAACGTGATCTAAATATATAAAATAGTATCCAATCACAATCCAGGATGTGTAGATCACCAAATACTCCTCACCTGTATAATATAGGGTCAATATTGGTGATTTTGTGAAGTTATTATTCAACTATAGGAAATAATGATCACATGCCAATGTACTGTATAATTTCATCCTCTTCTTGGAAAATCCTAAACCATTCATTTAAAATTACGAAAATTTCTAGATGAACCTCTTGTAATATCTTTCCAATTGTGAAAAAAATTTAATATCAAAAAAATTATTGGGATTTTCTGAAGAAACCATATCATGAACCTCCTAGGGGTCCACCTATAAACATTCCTCCATGATGATGTGACCCATGATGTCGAAATGATCATTCCATAACATATACATAGATATAATTCTTTATATCCAGTGATACTATAATATAAATATGACGATGTAAATAAGTTTTTCAAGATCCTATTTTTTCAAGGAGTAATTTACAATTTCATATATAAATCCTAAAAAAAATTGATCATTGTATTTTTCATGACCCAACCTAGTGGGGCCCATGTCGCGACTCCCCAAAACGCCTCTAATAGGCTAAGGGATGGTGACTAGCACTGAGTAGGCATATTACTAACATGTGTGGCATTTCCTATAACTATATAAATGAACACATCTCCAAGCCACAAATGAAGAAATGTAAGAGAACAACTAGGTAACAGAGTGCATGAATACAACAAAACCCAACCAAGAGAGTACTGTAGAAAGTAAAGTACAAAAAGTAAACTAGTCCTGAATACAATCCCATAAAAAACAACAGTCTGAATACTACAAGGTCCAACCAACAAACCCAAAGAGGTACTTGGAATGTTTCTCATCACCGTAAGAACACCATGGCCTATAGGGATCCAAGAAGGCTCTGTCGTGTCCTAGTCCTCCATGGACTCGGCCAAAGGAATGCCTATCTAAAGAATACAAGACATGTGTTAACAAAGCCCGTGTAGTGGTGAGTATAACAATACTCGGTAGAGGACCAAAAAACCCACAAAGGAATACACAAATCAAAAACACAGCCAGCTCTACATAGTATATGTCTACTAAACATATTACAAGATAAGCCAATACATATATACTCATAACCCAGACCCATAGTTTAGAGAAAAGTCATGATACCAGATACCACCACTAGGGTTTCAATACGATGATTCCCCAAAGCACTCATCCGTAAGAACTCACTCCATTAGTCAGAAATCTTTGATGATGTTTGTCTGAGAAGTACTATCTATTAGGAAAAGATACAAGAGATAGATACACTCATTCCAGGAGAACGTAGTTCTGAGTGGGAAAATATTTTGATACATAGATGAGGATCACTTCCATGGCCTTGGTGTATACATCGACTCATTGGGATTCACCTGTTAGAAAGAAGATCTGTGCCATGTGGAATTAGCCATGTCGATACAAGACACATCTGACTGTCAAGAATGGATAGTGGGTCTCACTTCGGACCTCTCATAGAGATACCTAACTCTATCTCGCAATGTCTTGCTGAATAGGTCATACTTTTATAGAATGAAATGTCAACTGACCCAAAATGGGCACTAACCCAAATGAATGATTTCCAACATACAGTGGAAAAAAAGATCAATCCATGTACTAAAAAGTACACGGCTTGTTGGAGTGTCACATGTCGTGTCTTCTGACCCCAGGTACTGCCTGTGTACAATGGCCAGTGTCTCAAGGTTTGTTGTGTAAAACATGACTACATGGTGTGTATAAATGATCACACACCATGTCAATGAATCGGGGGTCTTCTTCGTGTACGTTGTCTATGTTACCGTACATGGGATTAACCTTTGTATGCCAAGATGTGTAACTAACACATTGGGTGACCTAGATTACAAACCTCACTAGGCCGTGTAGTGGAGTGCACTACCTCGTACTTCTCCTCGTGACCGTGTATCCTTAGGATACACTCCGAGTGATGTGCATTAACCTCTGTCATGCCACGTAGGGTCTACATGTCGTGTTCTGAAATCGTGTAGTGTATCATGTGACTGTGTACTTCCCAGAATACACATTGAGCTTTGGGGAAGGTCCAACACGCTGTGTGACTGGGGTCACAGACCATGGGATAGATGTGTGACACACAAAAACCTTTCCACCATCACTAGTACCAAACAACTTCTTTGGGGTACATTCCATGTTCCTCATAAATTTCCAGAACTAATGTTCTTCATCACCGCACCTCAGGGCTCCATCAATCCTCGATCTGGTAGTCTTATCATCATAAAATAGACGGGTTGCTGTTACCCAATCATCATGAAGTCAATTTGGTTGGTTTTAGGCCTCCGATTGGCCCTGAAAACGTGTTCCAATTCACCCGCATGAAGAACACTCAGAGAACATAAAATACTGAACTATATTGATTCGTCTTATGCCATTATCGTCACATCTTGGCTATGTGTTAATGATGTTGGATCACCAATTTGGGATCGGTGTGTCGCAAAATGGTTGCGCAGAAATCCAATTTTTGCCACCCCATGAAGAATGTGAAGAATGCAAGAGAAAAATAAAGGGGAAAGAAATCCAAAAAAAATCAATGAACGAACCTCTATCATCATTTTTGACGACATTGTTATGCTACCGTTAATAGTATTAAATGGTGCATAAATTAAAACAACAATCTAACATGGATTAATTTCTCATTATCAACCCAATTAAAACCCTCCTGAAAAAATGTATGAATCCACAGATCAACTTGTATGTGGGTTGATCTGTGTTCATTATTAAATCCATGAATGGGGAAGAAGTATTAAAATAAAAAACCCTACCTAAAATTAATGGAGAGTGCATGTTGGAGGAAGTGGGTTGTTTCTATTCATTCCTGAAACTTGTTCCCAACATCACCCCTTGAACGTCATCCTTTGGTTCGGGGTTTTAGTGACGCTCATCACTACTCTCCAGAATCGTCTCCGTCCTCCAAGGGCATGGAATCTCAGCACTCCTTCAGCACTTAGTTTCTTGGTGAAGCTATCCTGATACCCCTCCCCAAGATCTATATATATAGGATATGGGGGAGGGTAAGTAATGCCATGGAGAATTAATGGATGATCATTAATTATAAACCTTCATAATTCCCCGATGAGGTTCTTACTTATGATTAACATGTAATGCCATTTATTGGGTTGACCCATCACTGGTCCCACACATCTCTTGTCTGTTGGAGGATATGAATTTTAAATAAAATAATAATGTTATTTTATTTTATGTCTTTAAAATAGTCAAAAAACATAACTTTTCGTCCAGACATACTTCTATAAATGTAAAACATCCCATAAATGAATTGTTGCACTACAGATTCAATGGTTCCTTAATATTTTTAATCTGAGCACCGGTTCATATGTTTGAAAATGAAGCCTGCACGTTTACTGACGGTACATTAACAAAGTTAATTAAATTATTACTATTAACCCTTGACCTTCGACAGTCGAGGTTAGGATTTTCATAAAGGTAACATGCCCCAATGAATCCAATGGTACTATCATATTTTTAATCTGAGTTACCATTTAGAAGTTATGAATTATAACAATAAAATAATTGTTAACTAATTATTTTATTTATGGCCAAAAACTAACATCCATTGTTGGCATGTGCTGACCAATGTTATTATTTTCCTAAAGAAATAATACCCACAAGAGCTCATGAGTAGTCTTATATTAATTATCTGACTCACAGTTCATGAGTTATAGTCATTGGAAAAATAATATAAGATTACTTAATTATTTTATTTACGGGTTTTCCATTTTTTAGTTTCTCATAGGAGGCACGCACCGACTAAACTTAAGTCTCACCTAGTGTAATTCTACCATTATGAACACAATGGTTCCCTCGTATTTATGATATGGGAAACCATTTAATAAATTTTCCACATATTAAAACATAAAAAGACATCGTCTGATTATTCATGGAAATTAGGGCCTCAGAATCATGTGCCGACAGATTTCACAGTCTCAAAATAATTCTATATAATTAAAAAAATTATACATAAATTTTGGGATATTAACTTCTCCCCACCATATGGATTTACATCCCGGAAAGCTAAAACCAAGGAAAATCAAAAAAAAATAGGGTACTGATCATGAATATGAGAATCATGCTCCCATGTGCTCTCCTGGAGGTTCCTATACTGCCAGTGAATTTGCACCAGAGGTATTGACTACCCATGAAAGAATCGCTTCTATCGATCCTCATTCTCTACTATAACCTCTATAAAAGTCGCCCCAACAACAAATTCCAACTCACTGTGGTCGATGTATTGAGATGGGTCATGAACGTATCTCATCAGTATGGATACATGAAAGATGTCGTGAACCCTCTACAATTATGGTTGGAGTGCCATGTGGTACGCCACTTCGCATATCTTCTGAAGTATCAGAATGAGTCTGATAAACCTTGGTGATATCATAACACCTCAACCAAATCTCTGTAGTCCCTGCCGAGGATAGACTCGAAAGAGTACATGGTCCCCCTACTAGAATTCCAAAGGCCTTCGTTTCTTGTCAGCATAAGACTTATGCCTGCTCTGTTTAGTCTCTATCTTCTCTTGGATGATCTTCACCTTCTCAGTGGTAGCCCGATCCAGCTTTGGACCCATAATTGGTAACCCCCTTGGGTCTGTCTAGCATATAGGTTATCTACATGGTCGACCGTAAAGGGACATGAATGGTGTCGTACCAATGGTGGAGTGATAACTACTGTTTTAAGAAAACTCCTCCAAGGGAAATTGATCCATCCAACTTCGGAAAAAATATTAGAAGCTTGCATGAAACATTTCTTCCAGTGTCTATATGGTCCTCTCTATCAGACCATCCATCAGAGGATGAAAGGTGGTGATCAAACTTAGATGATTCCTAAATGCCTTCTGCAACCCCTATCACAACCGGGATATGAAATGTGAGTCACAGTCAGAGACGATTGTCGACAACACCCCATGAAGCCATACAATCTATTGTATATTGAGGCATCTTTATCCCTCTACTAATCCCTGTTCTCGGACATGTAGGAAGTGGGCCAACATTGTGAGTTGGTCTACGATATTCGAGATGGAATCAAGTCCCCTAGACGTATGTGTAAACCATGTCACAAAGTTAATAGATATCCCATCCCACTTCCACTATGGCACCACTACTATTTGAGATAATCTTGATGGATTTTGATGCTCGACCATCGCTTTCTAAAAAGTGAGGAATCGAAAAGGAAAACCATTCCACTTCTTTCATCATCCCTATCCACAAGTGCTGATGTCGGAGGTCTTGGTACATATTCTTCATGCCAAGATGCACTGCAAGAGAGGACATTTGAGACTCCCCACACACCTCATGTCATATCACCTCTAGTACCTTGGTAAACCCTCTGAAGAGGATGATGTTCTCCCCACCATCAAAAAATCCAGTAGGTTTTTTTCCTAAAGATACAAGAGCACGTCGAGCCTTACAGTCAAGCTCACAAGATGTGCCTCTCGAATTCGCAGAATAATTGGGGGAGTGAGGTCATAAACTAAATCTAAGATTCTCCATCATTATACACAAAGTTTATCCACATAGTGACTATCTAATCTGATTCCTCACTCAACATCTGTAGTGCAGACATCTTACTGAGTGCATGTTCTACTACGTTCTGATTCCTAGGAGTAGAGACATTCTCAAGGTCATAGACCTAGATGAACTCAAGACTTCTCCATTTTCTCAGCTCTTAAAATCATTGTGGACACTTCTACATCAACATGAAAGGATCCCCCTTCTTTTTCAAAGCTAACACGGGTGTCGCTACCCCTAATAGTTATGGTAAAAATCTCTATTTGTAACCAGCCAAAGTAGAAGTCCCTCTCCCTTTAGGAAGGTAATCATAGAAACATATATTGATAAGATGTCCCCACACTGTTCCAATCCTTTTGAGAAATAGAAACTAAAAACTCTTACATACATGAGGTTATGGATGGCTGACTCAAGAGTGATTGGATACACCTTCTTTGTTATGAGTATTTCCTGTGTTGCATGGGTTTCCTTTTTCACTAACTGACGAAAACACCATTGTAAACAAACCAAATCCTTGTTGCCTAATATATTCAATCTGGGTATGAACTATGGATGTCTAGTCCATAACAAAAATAATTACATAAGGCCTCGACATGGCCATCCAGATGTTCCAAATGAAACTCTCACCGAAAGGGTTAGATCACACTTTTGGCATAATTGTGATTTTCTTGTATCCTCCCAAAGGATTCTTCTGATGCGAGGGTCATGTCAACAGTTTAATCAGAAACTCTAGGTCATGAAAAACATTCGTTGAAAGATGTAATGATTGGTAGCTATGTCTATTAATATAGAAACTAGTAGTAGTCACAGACGGTACCTTGAATCATTCCCGAAGAACTTGGGTCACACTCCTTCACCACATGCAGCTACTAAATTCCCTTTTCCTATAGCTCCCTAAGCCTAGTACGGACCATATTGGGATGGTGGTTATAACATGTCGAAATGTATACCAGCTCATGATGCTCTCCTAGATCCACTTCCATGTCTGATACCTGACGGGTTTGTATGATACACTCTCTGACTCTGCCTCGGTGGTCCATCCACTGCTTCCTTGTCAGCAGCTCCATTGGTCAGACATTCCCTAGCGATATTTTCCATACTGTCGTATGAGTAGCACCGCCTCTCCCTAGGCTGAATGGATCCATCCTGAAATCCCTGGACTATCGATCCCCTATCCTAGGTCTTCCGATGATGTATCACACATCCCAATCCATGTGCCTGATGTCGGGACCCTACTGCTGAGGTTTGTAAAGCTGTCTGCATGCTGCTAACTACCATTACCTTTCTCTGCTCCTCCAAGAAGCTCTCGATCACTAAGGCTCGTATGAGAACTCCAGTATAAGTCAATATTCATAGAGGCATGACACCGGATTGGATGTCTCTTCGTTCACGTCGATTGAAGGTTCGAGCTCCAAAGTACATATCCCTTACCATATCCATAGATTATCTGGTGAGTCTGGTGAACCAAGATGAATATTTAGCTACTCTCAAACTTCCCTGATAAATCTAAAGAAGCTCTTGTATGAAAAATTCACTTTGCATAAACAGATAGAACTATTACCCAAAGATTCACTCAAACTCCATCCCTAAAGGTGTCTCCTCATCGTGAGTCTGTGTGGTAAGAGTCCACCATGGGCCCTCTAATCCCTAATGATGTCTCGCTAATAGAATCACCATTTGGTATGTTGGTGTACTCACTAGACGGAAAACTCTGGTGACTACCTCTAGCCGGTCATCCGCCGCCTGAGGGTCAGGCTCACCACGGAACCTGAGGGGTCACTATCTCCCAGACTCATGGAGCGTGCTCAACCTGTGCCCTTCCTCGATTGGTACTATAGGCACCATGTTCTACTCCACTGGTGGTGGTATTGAATGTTCACAACATGGAGGAAACACCTTGGGGAAAATTCTCTATATCGAATCCTCCTCTCTAAGGTGGTTATCCTCATGATCGCGCTGCTGAATCTTAGATGGTATGCGTTGTAGAGGCATCTTGTAAGGAAACAAGATGTACAGTGGTCTATGAGTATATCTGGATAGCTGAAATAGAGGAAATGGAAAACACAACCCATTCTTATATGATGTATATAACAATTCCTTATTTCCCCTCAACTATTGTTTTCATATACTGAGTCCAAAAGCAGATTATCAGAGTCCTGGTGTATGGATACATCGGCTGCCCACACCAACACTAGAGTGTCTGGCCTAAAATCCATGCTCAAAACACTTAAAACTATGGTCGCAACACATAATCATAGACTCTTGTTCCGAAGTTATAACCTACCACCTATGATAAAACTTTATCATCACCCAAACTTGTGGGGTCGGTGTCGTAACACCCTTATACACGCCTCCTATAGGCCAGGGGCTAGTTACTAGCATCGAGTAGTCAAACAAATAACATGGGATGCATTGAATAAGTCTCTATACCCACAAAAGAATATCCAAGCCCACAATTGATGAATTTTAAGAGAACCACAAAGGAACAGAATTCATGCGTAGAACTAAACCCAACCAACAGAGTAAGACAGAAAGTAATGTACCTAAAGTAAACTGGTCTAGAATACATGCTCTCCAATAACAAGAGTATGAAAACTAAAATGTGAAATATATAAAAACAAATAGGTACTAGGACTGCTGATCGTCACCATTGGAACAACTCAGACTATAGGTAACTCAGATGGCTCGGTCCTATCCTGGTCCACCCAGGACTCTATCAAAAGGATGCATGTCTGGACAAGACACGACATGTGAAGGCAGAACCCATGCAGGGGTGAGTATAACAATACCCATTAGTGGACACCAAAAACCAAAAATCAATAAACAAAGGAAAGGCACAGTCACCTCTAGACAGTAAATGTTTACTAAAGATATAATAGGATAACACAGTCTATATGTACTCAAAACACAGACCCACTATCTAGAGAAATGTCATGTAATTGCATACCCCTGATAGGGAATCAATTCGATGATTCTATGAAGTACTCATCTGAGAGAACTCACCCCAAGAGTCTGATAGCTCTGTTGACGTCTATCAGAGAAATACTGTCTGTTGGGAAAAGCCAGAAGAGATAAATACACTCATTCTTGGAGAACACACTCTTGAGTGGGAAAAGATCTCGATACACATATAAGGATCATTGCCAAGGCCTTGGCCAATACATCGACTCATCTGGATTCTCATTCTAGGTAGAGGATCGGCACCCTGTGGATGTAGTCATGTCGATGCATGACTCTACCTAGGGTTATGAATGGAGAGAGGATCTCACTCTGAGCCTCTCTGAGGGATACCTAACTGTATCTCGGAAAGGTCTACTGAAGCGATCATTCTCATGCTGAAAGAAAACAAAATATGAACTTCAAGGTAGCAAGAAAAAGGGTCTCTAACCTAAATGATAATTTTTCATGATACAGTGGAAAAGAATATCAGGCTATGTACTGAAAAGTACAGAGTGTGTAGAAGTGTCACATGCCATGTCTTTTGTCCCCGGGGACTGCCCGTGTAAAACAGCCAATGTTGAATGGTTCTACTTGTAAAACGAAACTACACAATGTTTATAAAGGATCACATATTGTGTTAAAAGTATCTAGGGTATAGACCATGTATGCTAGTCATGTCGTCGTACATGACCTTAACCCATGTACGCCATCTGGTGTAACCGGCACACAGGTTGACATGCATTACTTGCCTCACCAGGCTGTGTGGTGGAGTACACGGTTGTGTACTTCACCTCGTGTCTATGTATCCTATAGAAACACACCAAGTCCTATGTAGTGTCCTCTTCGATGCCACATAGGGTCTATATGTCTTGTTTTAAAGTCATTTAGTCCATACCATGTTCATGTACATCCCAAAATACACACTGATCTTCAGGAAAATTCGAACAAACGGTGTCACTGGGGTCACACGCCATGTGATACATGTCTAACACCAAAAACACAAGATGCTATCACCAGTAACACATGAAATGATCTTTGAACTACACACAGTGTTCTTAGAAAATTTTCAGAACTAACTTTCTTCGTCTCCGTGCCTCAAGGCTCATCTGATCCTCAACCTATCCTTCTGATCATCGCGAAAATGAAGGGTTGAGGTCTCTGATCATCATGAAGCTGATTCCATCGATTTTGGGCCTAGGATTGGCCCCAATAACACATTCAAAATCACATGCACAATGTATGCTCAAAGAATGAGATATACCTAACCGTGTCGATTTGTCTGCCACCATCATCGTCGCATCATCTCTAGGTCATCACGATGTCAGATCTCCAATTTGGGATCATTGCGTAGCAAAAATGGATGGGCAAAAATCTGTTGTTTTTCACCCAACAAAGACCACGAAGAATGCATGAAAATGGAAAGGGAAAAGAAATCTAAAAAAAATCATGTAATGAACCTCCGCTATCATTCTTTATGGTATTTGTCTACTCCTATTAGAAGGATCAAATAGAGATTAATCAAAACAATAATTTAACATGGATTAATTTTGTGAGATCATCCCAATAAAAACCATCCCAGAAAAATTTATGAACCTACGGATTAACCTATTCTTTGGTTGATACGTGTTCATCCTTAAATATAAGAACGAGGAAGAAGAATTTAAATAAAAACCCCTACCTTGAAACATTATAGAGCATGAATTCGTGGAATCGGGTCAGGGATTTTCATTCCTGCAATACGTTCTCAATGTCGCTACTCGTACATTGTCCCTTAGTTAAGGATATTAGTGATGCTCGTCACCTCTCGCTGGAATCGGCATTGACCTCAAAGTGTCTAGCATCTTGGAACTCCTTCAGCACTTTATTGCTTGGTGAAGCTGTATTGAAACCACTCCCCAGGATCCATATTTATAGTAAAGGGGTAGGGTATGTAAAGACATGCACAATTAATTGGGGACCATTTATTAGGAACATTTTAATTTCCCCAACAAGGTCGTTACTTATGATTGACAGATGAAGCTATTTATTGTCTTAACACATCGTTGGCCCCACAACCCTCTTGTCTATTCGAGTATAAGAATTGATAATAAAATAATAAATTTATTATATTTTATTTCTTTTAAAATGTCACAAAACACAACTTTATCTCCAGACCGACTGCGGTCAATGTAAAGACTCCTTTAAGCAAATCTCGACGTTGCATATTTAATAGTGCCATTAGATTTTTAATCTGAGCACCGGTTCAAATGTTAGAAAATTTTCCCACATGTTTACTGAACCTACTTTAAAAAAGTTCATTAAATTGTTACCATTCAACCAGAACCCACGTCGGTCAAGGTTAGGCTCTGCCTAAAGGGAACATACCCCAAAAAACTGAACGGTACTCTCAGATTTTTATTCTGAGTTACCGTTTAGGTGTTATATATTCTATCAATATAATAATTATTACATAATTATTTTAATTATAACAAAACACTAACTTACATTATTGGCCCGCACCTACTAATGTTAGTATATTTCTAAAGAAAGAGTACCCACATGAGCCTGACAGTGGTCTCAGATATTCAATATGAATCACCGTTCATGAGTTTTATTCAATTGAAAAAAATAACATTATTTAAATATTTTATTTACGGTTATGCCATTTTTGATTTTTTGAAAGGAGGCATGAGCCGACTAAACATAAGTTGTACCTTGGGTAAATTGTCCATATAGAATTCGACAGTGCTCTCACATTACTGATCTAGGCAACTATTTAAGAGTTATTTCACTTATTAAAGATTAACAAATTTTGACAGATCTTTTCGGGAACTCTAGGCCTCAGAATCCCACACGTTCAGATTTCACTGTCTCGAAATAATTCCATATAATTAAAAAACGTTATATGTAAATTTTGAGACATTACAGTATTTGGGTGATATTATATTCATCAATTCCATAAATGATTCTAGTAGGTTTTTTTACCCAAACAACACTACAATGAACTCATATATGTCATAAAAGCATCTAATGCGAGTCCTTGGTATATTTAATGTTCAGACACTCAAATGATTATACCCTGATCTTATATTTTTCTATGATATGTTTAATTCTCCCCTAAAATGGTTAAATAGATCATAGATTTGTTGAGGAGGATTATAGTTCTTCACAGCCATCCAATTAGACATTTGGAAATCAGAAGCCATGCATAAAGTCCAGTCATCCATATTTTCCAATAAAAGTGTGATAACCCCAAGGAGACTTATATAGAAAGATAGATCCCATATCCTCTAAAAAATATCGATAATTTGTTATCTATTTAATTTATTCTTCTTCCATTATCAATGGTGCAATAGAAAATGAATCACCCCACTGCATGAGCTCAATTGTAATGTTCACATCTCTCCCAGGTAGATTCCTAGTGAAATATATAGGAACATTGTCCTGAAACATCTAAACCACTAGTGGAAATACATATTTCACCACTCCCCTAAATTATAGTAAAAAACTCGAAACTTTGGTGGTGATCTCCCCTAGTTGATGGTAAACTGGCCCTACATGTACAACATGAATAACCCATTATCCAAGATAGATGTAGTTTTCACCCATAGGTGCCATAATTTTCACCCTCAAGTGGTAACAATATATGTTAGCTGGGTATGATAATAACCTTTTTATATGCTGAATTTGATCATATCATTACATTTCAAGGATTTACAAATCCCAGAAATAATTCCATTTTAGAGAGAACACAGTTTTTACAGAGAGATGTCCCTTTACCATTCCCCCAATGGTGTATCTATCATCTACACCAAGCCATGAACTCCACCACCATGTATAAATCATTCCCAAGATGTGTAGAATAATGGAATTTAGAGGAAAAAATAAAAAATAATAAACCATAATGTGTATAAGATATAAGAATAGTACCCTCACATTCAATGGTCTAACATCAATATCTACAAGGTTAGGATTAATGGAGTGTAGATTCTTAGACCCTATTCCATTTTTTGTAGATTTAGATCCCTTATATTCACTACTCTGTTGATACGTGCACTCTTTCCTTGAATTACATCATCCATGGCCTCTACTTCCATATCTTGTAAAACTCGTACTTCCAGACTGATATGGTTCAGATGTTCCCCTTCTTCAATATCATTATATCTAGATCCTATGTCACTACCTATATGAAGAGGGTGAATGTAAAAATTAAATATATTTAACATCATGTTCCAATTTCATCACTCTACTGGTGGTATTGAAAAATTGCTATGTCAGCTTCCCATCCTATCACGATGGTGGAAAATAACTTCTGTTAGGACTATAGTGACTGATCATTCCCCCTAAAAAATTTTCATAATACCCCCAAGTTGACATTCACATAATGATGATTCCCACTCTGAGAATAAATTCCTCATGATCATTACGAAGAAATATATTTTCATACAATGGACATTTCCTTCATGTATCCCACAACTATGTTATTAGGATCCACCACATCGACAAACTTCATTAATATAATTATTTTAATATGGGACATAATATCACATTAATGTCTATCTTGAAAACATATGTAAATAGTTATATAATACCCTGATAATTGTAGAAAAAGGTAATTTATGTTTATAAATGGAATTGAATAATCCATAATGGGTATGATTCCCTGAGGCAGCTAGATAGCTTCCCTCTCTTCTCTCAACATCAATGGATATAATTTCTCTAGGGAATTATCTAAAAATTACATCAATGACATATTGACTACCTGTCATGTATGGGATAGAGTGTCCCACTAAATATTCACCTCTCCTGAAAAAATGTAGGTGTCCTGCATGATCCTCTTCTAACTAGGATTCTACAAATAATCATGTATAGTATACATAGACCCAATCCAGAACTCTACAACCTCAGGTCCATCCAATCCAGTAAGCAATGAAGGTTGGTGAACTAAATCTGCTTAATATGATTTGAAAATCTCCTCAAGTCATTCCTTATTTTTATTTCCTTGAATTTCTCAAAATGTTAAATGTTCTATTGAAATTTCAATTAGACTTCTTCAATATGCACTATCGATGCCTTATTTACCACTACTAGTTGAAAACTTATAAGAATTTCCTCATATCATTCTATCAAAAAATGTCATAATCGATGAACATATATACAATCCCAATCCCAAGTCTTAGGAAATAGAACACAACAATAACAATGTTAGCCGAAGGGATTCACAGAAGGCTATAACAAGTCATTACCCCTTTTTCTATTACACGGTCAACACCTAGTTACTACAACTAACATTTTCCATACTACATCTAGGTCATGGTTTGAATAAGGTTAATCACATTCCCATAGTTCATGTATCCCATTACATACCAATTTATTTGTACATTTTATAATTTACAGTTTTGTGTGTTCACATTAGTCACCATTTTTTCAATTTCACTATAATAGAACTAAAATAAATTTCAGCACACACTCAAAATCCAATTTCCCATGCATTCTTAAAATGATAAATGTTACACTACAACACATAATTCCTATAATATTGCATTAATACACAAAAATAGTTCAATTCATGAAAATAATTCAAATCAAATAAAAAACACAAAAAAAATCACATCACAAAACATGTTCATTACTAGAGGAAAAATTACATCAAAAGTAATGACACACATCAATAATAGAAATCACAGCCTATGTTCATCGCCATTAGCCCTATATATGGGTTATATACACCCATGAATATGATTGTAACCAGGACCCAACTTATCATATTATCATGTATACCATTCCAAAATAGTAAGATAAATGGAAAAATAGGAAACCACTTATGATAACACATTATATGATCCTATTCCATGTTCCACACAATAGATATCATATCCAGATAGTTACATGACCTTAGGCACACCTCTTGATACACTAGTGACTTTCAACTAGAAATTAGGTTCTAATATCGATCATGGGTATACAATAACCCATTTTCTAGAGTAACAACATGATAAATGCGATATTCAAAATCCAAATGTTAAAACAAATAAAACAACAAAACAGTATCACATGATAAGTAAAATAAAAATAAAAATATAAAAAACTAAACAACAGATATACAATTCAAATAAAATTTCACGTTTTTATATAAAAACAAATTTAATAATGACACAAACAACTCCATAGAGCGTACCAAACAACATCCAGATCCATTATAGAAGCTCTATCTTGACCAATCCATATATCATATGGATGTTTCCTTTAAATTTCCACATTCCATGAAATCAATCCAGCTACCAATTATGAATTATATATTGTTTGGGAGTACTACTCGATAGGCTAACACCAATGGTGTCTAAAAATAATTCCATTTAGAAAGGTGTATGGAGTTTCATTAACAATAAAGTACAAGAAATAAATTATGTTTTTTATATTTATTTGATTTTTCATTATTTTAAAAAATAACCCCTAGGTACCTGATGAAACCTAAACGATATCATATATCTGAAGTACATTGATACCATTATTATTTTATAATTAATTACTAAATTATACTATTAAAATTCAACATTTCAAAACTAAATTCCTTTATTACCATTCAAATTTTATTATACAAGACATATTTACATTATTACCTTTCATTTTATCATGACTAAATTCTATTGTTACCATTCATATTTTATAATACACAACTTAATTTCACATTTACAATTCATCATTTTCTAACTGAATTCCATTGTTACCATTTATATTTTATTAGACATGACTGAATTCCAATGTAACTATTGACCATTTCATAAAATAATGATATTTTAATGATTGATATTTTATAATAAAATATTTGAATTAATTAATTAAAAATATAATTAATTAAATAAAAAAATTTCATATCCACAACATTCCACTATTATTTCAAAAATAGTACATTCACATAAATTTCATAACTAATTTAATAATTAGTTTATCAAATGAATCCCATTTATTAATTTCATAATTAAATAATCAAATAAATTATATAAAAAATTTATATTTTATATTTTATATCAATGTTATTAGTTAATTAAAAAATTAATTAATCACATGAATCATATTAATTAATTAAATAATTAATTAATAACATATATTCCATTAATTACCTCTACAATTAATTAATCACATCATTCTGATTATTTAATTAAAAAAATTTTTAATCTAATTACACAATCTCAATATCCACATAATTAATTGAAAAAATAATTATTCAACATAAAACCCCCTAATATCCCTAAGTTTTACAATCTAATAATTAATTATATAAAGGGAATAATTTTTTTCAAACAATACAATAGAAATTATACAATTACATAAATATAATTTAAATATGGACACTCGGATGTTAATTTTAGACCACCTATCTAAAACATGCTGAAGAAAACATTGTAATGAAAACCCTTAATTTTAGTGGAACTGTAATATAGAACGAGATTTGGATCAAAACCCCTAATTCATTATCGAAGAGTCAAGATCCCAATATTCAATATCTAGATCAATATATAAAATATCTAGACCCCAATGCTAGTGGATATATTTTTTTAAATGATTAAGAAGATGTGAGAGAGATGGAGGAAACCACATGAGATTAGATCCTATTACTAGGTTGGCTAAAAATCATCATTCTACATTTTGGTTAAATAATAATTGTGGTATAGAGAGATTATAATTAATCTTAGAATCTTAATAAATGAAAGAAAATGAAATTTCATGTGTGTGGGTCAGCTTTTGGTTAATATATGGGGTTTGATTATTTAAAAAATAATTTCTTGGTTAATATATATCTGAAATAAGGTTTGTTTGGTAGGGTTATTGGTTTTCCAAACATTGTGCCCTAACAATTTTTCATCATATAGTAGGAGGTGATTTGTTTATTAGAGTACATATTATGATAAACCATCTACTAGCCGTGAAATCATCTATTTTCTAGTGTTTCACTATTTCCTTTTTCAGGGTGCATGGTATGTGAAAACTATGTGCCCATCATGAATTAGAAAAATCGTTTAAAAAAATCCAGTATTTAATCCTGAAGCACTCCAAGGTGAACCTAAAAAAAGATCACTAAAAAATGGAAAAAATATTAAATGAAAACAATAATTATACATATTCTAAAATGGACAGGTTCGAATAAGTTCAGTTGGTTTACGTCTATACTTGATTTGGTAGAGGAGGTGGTATAACTACCACATAATCTGTTTTTGATCCAATATGAATCAATGAACATGATTTTTTATCCTAGTTATAAATAATAATCATTTGATGGAATGTTTAATGTGTATTTTTTGTAAAACCTAACATATTTTTCTTCATTTATGTACATATAATTCATCATCATGAAAAACAATCTATCATAAGGGAAATTATTTAACTATTATTTATAAGGATATTAAGGATAAAAGAAACTGATAATAATAATTTTGGGATTAAATTACACATTTTTAATTATGTAATATAAAATAGAAATTTTCTAAAAAAAATTATTTCCTTCTCCCCAAATATCTGGAAAATTATTTTCATGATAAAAGATCAAAACACATACTATTATTCTTTCAATTCCATAAGAGGCATCAAATGAAACTGAGAAGTCCCAAAAGGAATCTTGGTGACATTATTAGGTCATATAGGGATTATACACAGTAAATTATAACTACAGTTGAAAACATTTTCCTGGGTATAGTTCATAATCTTATCAATTTTCAAATATGAAACAAGAAAATATTTTCTGTTCATATTAAAAAATTAAAATTTTATAATTTTTTGAAATAAATGTCTTTATTAATAATAAAAACAAAAACCACTATTTCATACTGGAATATTGACATCATATACCGAAAAAATTACCATCTATGGAACATTAAATGATTCTACAACAACAACATTCATACATTAAATAAAACCATGTCTAAAGAAATTCCCATAACTACTCTATTTGACATATAACATGACTTGGAATTAATTGGTGATCTATAATAATTTTCTTATACATTTCTAGATATTATAATAATTTATAAAATTATATAACATCAATAGGTTCAAAAAATGATAATTAATTTTCATGTGGCGAAGCGATATAGGTAAATTGAAATTGTGGACATACTCAATTTTAGATTTATGAAAAATTCAAAATTTGAGAGAGGGAAAAAATTATAATACATGTTTTAGGGACAGATATAATTGAAATAAGGAAACATACAATTTAACAAAAAAAAAGATTTCGTTTCAAAAAGGAAGTTCAATATATTTTATAAAATTGAACCTGGTAAAAATATATTAAAAATAGGAATGAATTAATTTAACATTATATATTCATTAATATAAAGAAAAATTGTCATTAAATTAAAAAAAATGAAGTATAATTAAAAAAATTTATATTAAAATAAAAACAATTCTCATGTAACAATATCAAAAAATTCACATGAAATGGGGATTTGTAAAAATTTCGGCTAATTGGTTTTATGAATAGACAAATTCAAGAGGGATATCAATATTAGGATAATGATATACCAATAAATTATGTCCTAGATCTATATGGATAATTTTTGAATGAATTATTGGATTCAAAAAAATATTAATTTCACTTGTTTAACATCATTTGTTTGAGACTTGATTAAAATCCAATCATAATTCTCATATTGTATGTTTCATCAACTACACTTATAAAAAATACAAGAAAAAATATATTGTTATTTATTTTTACAAAATGAAACTCACTGTGATTTCCTAATACAAATTTTTTCCATAACTTTTAATAAATAGTTCATGTTTCCAAAGATACTTTTTTATCTACAATAGAACTATACTGATCTAAAATTTAATAATATTTTAATCTAAAATAATATGGAATATGTGATTATCCCTTTCAAATACATACAATTTTTAATCAAATATGTTAATTGATTTTCTATCTAATTACCTCCAAATACAGTACATAAAAAATATAAAATAATATTTTTTGTTCATTTATCTATTTTATACGTTATGTATTTTCTATTAATCTATAAAACATGTTTTCAAATATATTATTGGGTTAATAAAAAGATGTGATTTTATTATAATCATCGAGAGTTTCATGTTCATTAAAATTATCATGTAAAAACACCTTATGCTTGTAATGTATATATTTTTGATAATTTCATCACATTCCAAAATTCTTATTGATAAATTATAAATCACTGAACGAAATTTATATCTTGCATCATACTCAATTATAATTCATTTGAAATGTTTTTCTAAAATTAATTTAAAAAAATATTTAAATAATATAAAATATCTTCATAAGATTATATTCAAACACAAAATAATCTAAAAATTATGCTTTCACAAAAAAAATTGGTTCATAAATACAAAAAATTCTATTAAATAAAAAAATTGAAAAGAAAATATGAAATTGTTAATATGGTACTTTATTTTACCATTAAAAAAGTTCTTTTTTGTTTGAAAATATAATTTGGAAAATTTATATTTTTAAAACATCGAGGTTGTTGGATCAAAACAACCACTCCAACATACACATATTGAAATAAATATTTTATGTTGAAGTGATATAATTTATAATTCATATGTGATTCATAGTTTAAGAGAATTATGATGTATTCTAATATAACATTGAGTGAAAAGGTTTTTTAATTGGAATTCCCTTTATGTTGGTCAAAACATTTAGAAAATTATAATCCTTGTTCTTAGTAAGCACACCATGATATTTTAGTATATTTCGTAGAACCATATATGTTTATATTAAAGGTTAATTGAAGGGTCTATAAGATCATTCCCATAAATTTTCCATAATTTAATTTTATAACACTTTATTCATAGCTAAAACATGACATTAATAAGATAATGAGTCTTTCAAAGATTTCTGTATTCGATAATATTAATTGAAGATAATTTTTGAAGATTATATATTTTTATTATAGTCCTAACTGTTTCATTCAAATTTACTATAATAATTTATATGGGATGATTTAAATGGTCTTAAGATGACTTAGAAACACATTTTCTTATTCATTAGAAACAACCCTATAAAGAATTGGTCCACTAAAATCATATATCAAATCCATATATGTTCTACTATTATTGATAGTATCATGTATCATGGTTTAAAAATAATTACATAACACATAAAATAGAGACCATTTTTTATCAAATTGATAGTCTTCATCAAAAATCACAGGAGTTAATTTTTGAAAAAATTAGACATTTTATTAAAAATTCCACAATTATATGATCTAGTAAAATAACCAAGAATTATTACATTCTCATCCTTTTGATCATATTTCCCATAACTTTTTGTTGTGATTAAAATTTTATGATTATTAATAGACACTTTAATGTGTATAGATTTTGGGTTTTTATTGTTACATATATCATAATGTTCTTTCGTCAATATATCCCAAATTATAAATCTAATTAGGACACAAAATTATGTATTTGCAACTCCAAACATAATTGTATGAGTAGGTTATATTAATATAACAGGGTCATAATAATTTACTTCATGTTCATATTCATATTTTCTAAAATAAAATTCAGTAATGGTGACTTGGGAGTATAATTTTTTTACGTTTTATTTTTAAGAATAAGAATTATGATAATGGGTTTCAAAGTCCGCCATTGTAATTTCTCTAATAAATATATATTTAGGATTTATAATTTTGAAAAAATTAATAATAAAATTATAAAAAAACAATATTCTCATTTAAGAATCAAAAATTATAATCAACGCAAATCTATAAAAATTACAATGTATCCAATAAAATAATGGAATATAAATAACAACCACTATAATTAATTTAATTCATGATTTTTGTTTCATTCCTTTTTATCACACATTATATTATTATTATTTATTTTATTTTTTATGAAATTCTAAAATAAAATAAATCTTAAAAATATTTCTCCATGAATAATCATTACAATTTGTAGGTAAACTATTCCAAATCAATGATCCAACTTTTATTCTTCTTATTATTTAATATTTCTATACAAAAAATCAATTTAAATTATAGAAATTAATTGTTCAACGTTCTATTAAAATATAAATATTATCATTCATTATAGAATATGTGTTATTTGAGAAATATATATAGAATATTAGTCAATATAATGTTGAGATATATTTATCATTATGGTATTCAATAATTTTATACAGAGTATATATTTTTTTAAATTCATTCATCATTTTCCAACTGATCCAAATCCCATAACTTTTCTGTTACTGTTGTCACTAAATGTTACATAGCCTATATCAATTTTTGTTATGTTGTGGAAATTTGAAAAATATCCACTCTCATTCCGCATGCAATGGTCCTCCATATAAAATTTTTCATTAATAAAAAATACATCTTCTATATATGTAATATAAATAATTATATTGTTTTTGGAACCCATAATATTACTGTTGCTGAAACGGTAGTAAATAATTATTTTGGAAATGAAACATTCTTACTATATTCAAAAATTATAGAACTAAATTTTGATAAATTTCATTTTATAAATATATTAATATCACTACAAAACATTAGGTTTATAAAAATAAATCAATTATCATACTTTCTAGGTGATTAAAAATTTAAAGAAAACAATATAAATCTTTTGGCCACTAAACTAGGAAAATAATAATGTTTTGATGATATTGATTTTCAAATTATATTTGGATTAAAAGAATATTTATTACTTTTATTATTAAAATATATTTTATTTATGTAATGTATTTATTTTTTAACACACTATTACTATCATTATTTTATTTATATTCTTTTTTCATGTTTTTAGTTTTATTATGATCAGTATAAGAAATAATTAATTTTCTTATTTTACATTTAATCCAAAATGTTTTTGATTATATGAACATTTTCACATGAAAATTCATTAATAAATTTATCATTATCATTATGATTATTTATTTAGAATTCTCACATAGTTATTAGAATGAAAATATAATATTTCAATTCATCTAATTGGAAATTTTCAGTTTTAATATCTGAATGACCAAAAGATTAATAAAAAATACACCTTATCAAATTGTTTTATAAGGTAAGTGATTACCTTTTGGTCTGATATCTCAGTTAATGATTACAAATATGTGTCATCAGTAGAATCATTTGAAGAACTCCTTCATTTCTTCATATATATTTTTTCATATTAAATTTTATCCATTATTATTTATAATCTGATTTCCTTTTTCCCATGATATTGTGCATAATTTGGTTTAACATGTGAATTATTATTTCACTCATAGTACATTAATTATTTAGGAGCTCCAATATAATTATTTGGTCATTTTAATTATTTGTATAACCAAATTATATAATTATATATCTTCATGAACGATCATGAAATTTGAAAATATTTACACTCAAATGATATTGTTTTTTGCAGTTTGTTCATTAGGTGATTCATACTTTTCATTAATATACACTTCATATCATTTGTTGATTTTAATACATTAAAATACATATTTTTGTAACCAATTATTCTCAAAAGAATGAATTTTTGTTTTTACCCCATACATTGGTTTTATTCAAAAAATATTTTTTATTTTGAAATATTTTACATCTTTGGATTTACAAACATCACCTCAAATTAATTTACACATGGATTGTAGAATCATGAGAGATTTCATATATTTATCACATTTGAAAAAAAATCCCCATATTAAAATAAATGTATTCCTAATCATGTTTAACCTTCCATTCGTCTGTCTTTTATGTTCTCCATTAACCATTTTCAATACGTTAAACATTATCTTTGAATTGTTATTAATGAGATATCATACTTAATAAATTGCATCAAAATCTATTAATATATAGTATTCGACATATTATATGTTTTATTAGATTATAAAACACTATTGAACTAATAATGTCCAAGAATAGATACTACCAAGTTTAAAATTTTTGACATTATATCATATTTTCATTATGTTGTAACATCCTTATATTAAGTATGTCCTTCAGTAATTTCTTATGATTTATGTTCATTTAATATAAACTTATGGAAAAAAATTTTATGGTATATGAACAATATTTCCTTTCAAAAACTTTTATATTATCCATTTAAATAAGAATATATAAACATAGTCAAAATACCATTATTTGGAATATAAGAGAAACTAAAATGTGAGCTTCAGGCATTCATAATTTTCTAATTAATCATTAAAAACCCAAAAACATAGATACCTATATTTGGTTTGAGAATAATGAATCCACTAATTGACAGGTTTGGGTGATTTAAATTCATTAAATATTTAGTTATTCAGACTCTCGTCTTTTATAAAATGATATTTTATGATATTTTTCCCCACAAGAAAATAATTAATATAATGGAATTAAGAAAAATATCAAGAAAACATTATCTATATTTTTTTTGTGGAGAAAATCTTACTGTCCACACCATGAAGGCCAAATTCATAGACCATGAGGACATCACTATAATTGGGTGTTTACAAAGGGATATCTGACAAATTATGAAGTATCCATTGAAATGTAATGGACTAATATATATATATTTTGATTAAAAATGGATTAAAATCCCTAAATTCAATACTTTGTTTATGGATTCATCACTATTAAAATCAAAATTGAATAATTAATGTTTAATTATGAGTCATAAATTTGAGAGGTGAAAATGAAAAAATGACTATTAACCTAATATTGAAAAATCAGTTAAATTATAAATTGAGGAAATAATTACAGAAATAAATTAGGATTGAATATGAATGCTATTTTTTTGAATCCATTCATATACTTTTTTTGTATCATAATTCGGTAGCACTGACATATTTGAGAGAGAGAGATAACTGAGAGTGAATGTGATATTATTATTACATATATATCCTGTCTTATTCATAAACATGTATATTTATTCTCAATTAAAAATTCACAACATAAAATCCAATATATGGTTATCTTGGTTTAAAATCACTATATGTCCATTTCTAGGAAATTTTTTTTTAAAAAATTATAATAAATAAACTATTTTTTAATATTTCATAATTTTCATACTTATAATATACCATCAATGAGATTTTCTTAGAGTTATAGTACAATATTTAATTTGATGATGAGTACATTAATTTAAACATATTGTACTCAAATAGTATTTAATACATGATTTTAAAAATAATTTAATATGTTCTATATCACCACATATCAAAATTACACATATTTGAATTCACATTTCTGAATTGATCCAAAAATAATTTCTTTAGGTCTTTATTTTCAAATGTATCCAAGTAAAATTTCCCTCATACACATGTTGCCTAATTTATAATAGTCAACACGATTAATATATATAATAGGAACAACATAGAATATATATTTCATTGATATAAAACACATAGATGGTTACTCTACATAGCTTATTCAATGAATTGTTCCATGGTTGTGGTTATTTTTTCATGTACAAGATTAATCCAATTTCAAAATTGTTTAGTATATTATTGATCAATATTAACGATTGATAGACATTTTAAAAAATTTATAGATCTATGTCTATACATAGAAAAAAAAAATTAATTTTTTTTAGTACACTAATAGAGTTATAAAATATAAAATTATTTGAATATATAAGACATCAGAATGATAAAAACAAAAAAATAGAATCATTTGAATCCAATGAACGTTTTTGAGGTCATCAAAACACATAGTAAATAATATATATTAAAAAACATTATTATTAAAATACGAATAAAATTTTAATATATAGTTATTCATTTGTTAAGTATCTTTTATTGGTCCTCTGAAAAAATTATAATTTAATTTATTATCCATTAAGGTAGTTCATGACTCATGAATTGTAATACCAAACACATGATCTTGCGTTGGTAGCCACTATTTTTTCATTGACAATATAGAGACACAATCAGTATGTTGAAGGAAGTGAGATGTACATTCAATATTAATGTCTAAAATATTTCTACTCATATAGAAACATCAACATGATGAATTTTTTTTGCATTATATAGTCACGAATTATGATTTCTCAATACACTATGACCAACAGAAGAAAAATTTACAATATGATCCATTGAGTTGGACAGATTATACAGTTTTGATAGACATTTTGACCATATAGAATCAAATGTCTTTGTATTGAGTAAACATAGAAATGGGAAATATAATATATAGGGAAAATTACAATATTTATATTTAATTTATAGACAATCATTACTGCAAATCACAAATAAATTTCTTCATGAAGGAGATAATTTTCAATATAAAATTAAATAAAAAGTATATAGTAATTTATTAGTCATCGTCTATGATGATGGAATTTTATTATTTAGAATGATACCATACATTCCATAAATCACATTACTGAAATGATAATTATTATATAAATATCAATGAAATTGTTTTTCTATACACCATGATAGGACCAACAGTAATATGTATTTGAAGGAAATATTTTATGGAATATGATAACGTTTTAAATTTATGTATATATATCAAAATAATGGTTAGAAAATAGGTGAAGTTTGACAGATAAAATAATATATTAGTCATAGTTCCATTATGAAAATTTTAGGGCATCAATTTGGATACTATCATTAGATTACCAAATTCACTAAGATTTTATGATTTTATATCGGTCAAATATTATAAATATAAATAATATATAAATAATATATATATTATAGAATATTAAATTTATAATAACCTCTCAAGGATCTATATTAATTATTTTATAAGACTTAAATGTAAAGCTATTTAAATTGTTTATTCTTATGACCTATTATTTACAGTGAAATTATGTAAAATTTTTCAGATGTATCTTCATTCTGAGAATCATTTGATAATAAACTAGCATCCCCAAACTAATTTGTAGACCCAATGTAAATTTCATAAATTAGTAATATTTTTGATTTCATTCTCAAATTAATATCATGGTATATGGAATTATTATTTACCACTGATATAATATATCTATAAAAATAGATTCTCTTCAATAATTGAAATGTAATCATATGATGAATTATATTTAATGATATGGAAAACTCTGTTATGTGTTTAATTAGAGTTTGAAATATTTTTTTGTCCAAGAACATGTTTTGGGGATAATATTGAATTTGGATACTCTTACAAACCCTATAAAGTTTACTCAGTGTAGATAAAATAAATAATCAAAATAAAAAGTAAATGATTTGGATTTGAAATTATGAGATCATGTTTTCCTTAAATTATTTCCATAGAAGGAGGATTTATAGTTCATAAAGAATATGAAACAATGCCCCATGTATGTCAATGATTATGAAATTAAATATTGAATTAGATCTATTTCATTACCTATGGAAATAACACAAAACATATATAATGCATATGATATGTTCCATGTATCTTTATTAAATATCTATATTCCTACCCCAATGCATGGTCTCATTTTTTCATAAAATGAATTACCATAATATCTACCATACAATGAATATCTTATATAGAATTAGTGTACTATATTAAAATTGGCGCTGTATTGCATGAGTCAATTTGTCAAATTTAAATTATAAAAATCATAAAATATGGGAGGAAAATTGTGAACCTGAATTTTATATGAAGAATAACATCCCTCTTTAATGAAAAATTAATTTCAATAATTTTTATGATAAAATTGTATTTGAAATTGGGAAATAAGTGGAAAATATATATCAGATATATTTAAATGACATTATATATTAATAAAAAATAATAAAATTCATATTTAAATATTTGAGGGCCTTAAATATATAATTAGATAAGAAGACTATTGATCTTTACCAAACTATTATAAAATTATCAAATAATGAATTAATAAAATATTCCATTTGATATTTGATTTTATGAATATTTGAGAATGATCTTTTGGAAAATATTATATATATTTATTATAATGTGTTTTAACATCTATAATTAACCAAGTAATAAAAATTAATTATATGTAATTAAAGATTAGATCATTTGGTTGTAAGAAGGAATATTATTCATAAAACTATGTTAAGGGTATAATATTTTAATTTTAATTCACTAAAATAAAATCATACAGTGAATGGTTTAAATTGTATCTATATATTATTTATTTGTCTACATGGATTCATATTATTATTGTATTTACTAACAGTAAAAAATCTAATGTACTGTCATCTTATACAAGAAAAATAAAATTTCCTACAAAAACAGATACCTATCAAAATATATGGTTTTATTCTTTTAAAAATACAAAAGAAATATATATTTTTAATTAGATAAAATTAATTTGTTTTTTAGAATGTTTATTTTTATAATTTTAAATTTATTACATTATTTAGACATTGCAATGACAAACAATTGTAAAATTTATCACCTTTGTAAGGTGTAAATCTACTATAAAACTGTTAATTACATTAAAATGATCATAACACATAAATTTAAGCTATTAGGAGAGTTTTATTTGTTTTACTATATTTATATGGTGTTAATGAATATGTTTTAAACATTTTATTAAATTTTGAAACCCAATATTGACTTTTTCAAAGATATGTTATAATCTATTCAAATAAAAAATTTGCTTCATTCATTTATTTTTAATGTTTAAATATTAAATTTAGTTTTCATATTATCTAAATTTTGGAAATATTTAAAATTTCTAATATTTATCCAAATTAATTTATGTATGATACTTTTTTACCTCAATTTGAAGAAAAATTATTTATAACATGAAATCATGTATTTTTTTTAAAAATTGTATTTTATACATTCTATATTGTTATATGAAATTTAATTTTATCATTTTGAAAAAATGATTATGATTAAATGGATTCAAAATTTGGAATCATTAATTAAAATTATATTCAAATTAATAGTTTTATATTTAGTTATTTAACTATTAAATCACAGTAGAAATTTTACATAACACTGTTAAGGTTATATTTTGTTTAAAGTAGTATAACAATGTGATATTGATTAAATTTATCCTATCATGAGTAAATAAAATTAATTTATTTTACCTCAAAAATATTATTTTATCTTTTTTTATGAATAATTAATGACATGTAACTTTCATAAAAATAATGAATAATATTTTATAACTTTTAAATATTATAGGTTTTTTAATCACCTCATTTATTAGACAAGCCTCACCCAAACTTCTTTGTAAAAATTATGAAATTTATCGTGACCAGTAAATACAAATATATTTCCCAAAAATCCTATATCATTTTTTATATGTCCCTTAATTCCCAATATACTATGCATAGGGTCCTAATAGGGATATCTAATGGTGTCATTTCATGGAATATGTAATCATCATAACCGAACACATTCAATTGTCATATTCATTTAACAATATGAAATATTTTTTAATAATTTTAATTTAATAAAACATGTATCTAACAAATATTTAGATGATATAATTTTTATTTCATACTATTTATCAATTTTATTATATATACTGTGGTAAAAAATTCATTTTTGTTGTGTACATAACACTACTACATTGTGAACTAATGTAATTAGTTTTACATCACCCCTCATATGAATTTTCATATAAATTAAAATAATGAATATATATATATGTGAAAAACAAAGAGTATTATTAATTCTAGATATGTTATATATCACCTACCTCATTTTAAATCAACCCATTAAAAAGGACAATGTTTCCCATGTTTATATGTATATTACCACATCCATGTAGATATGGGAATCATTTATGATGCTTAATTTTAGCATTTGACTTACATTTATATATTATAAATCATAAATATTTCCATATAATTATTAAAATTCATGAGATAATTGAACCATGATCATTATATAAGATTCAAAGCTTCTGTTTCAAGTATTCATGAAAAAATGATGTAGTCAACACAATAAATTTTGATAATAAACCAAAAATGATAATAAAAGGGAGATAAAATGTTTTACGTGGATAATATATGATATTAAAATTAATTAAAATATTTTATTTATGTTGTATAGTGACTCTATAATTTTTTTATATGATGTTAATGAATGATGAACCAAGAGGAAGTGGGAGGCATGAGATTCTTTCTCAATTTTCACAAAATTGCTTCACATTTTCTATTATTCCTATATTGTATTTTATGTGCCATGTAAACTATCCATTCTAATTATTCTCCACTATATATATCTACAAATATTGACTAACTTTTAATTTTAATTTAATTTTTTCAATGAATTAAAATATTTTTGTTTCCAAAGAGGAATAAATTTATCTTCAATCAACCTATTTGGAATTTCAAATATTATTTTTTGAATAAATATTTTAATATATATTTCACAAAATCCTTATATTTTATTATCATCTATATAATTAGGCCATTTCTATTATTTATTCTATAATTTATCCACCTTCAATCATGAATCTGGAAATGTAATTTTAAAAATAAAATGCCACTTTAATATTGGGTATATTGTTATTCCATGAAATATTATTTGAAAATTAAATTAAAAATGTAATTTTTATGTTAATCATTTATTAAAATTTTATAAAACATTTATTAATTTTTAATCCAATATTCTTTATGATTTGAATAGAATTATTATATTTTTTTGTAATGGGATATTTTTAACATTCTATAAACATATTTAACATGAAAATTTCTTTTTAACATATATTGGTGTAATATTTTTTCCTTCATCCTTAGCCATTTTACAATGTTTAACTTATTCGAAATATGTTCATTTATTTTATGATGAAATGTATTTACCGAATGTTTATATTTCACTTCAATTTTCTTATAACATCCAAATGATGTAATTTTATTATAATATATTCATTTATGATGAATGGATGGATATATTTACCTGTTATTAAATATATGGTAATTATTATTCTATTGAAAAATATACTTTCTTGTGAAAATATTACATTAGACATAACGTAATATTTATATCACGGATTTAATTATTTCCTGAACAATATTGCATTTCTATATATAAGATTTATTATGAATTTTATATTATTTAATGTGAAATATTTATATTTATTACTCTTTTTTGAATATTTATACTTTTTAACAAGAATTTTTAATTAAATTTATCATTACATATATTAGTAATTAATGGTTCATGTAGTGATGTGTGTTTCCCTAAAATACATAGCCTATAAATGCATTCGTCGGTTTCATGAGACTTACCAATGGTATACCCTTAATAAATTATTTTTGATGTATATAAAAAAATAGATTTATTTTGTAATGGAATAATGGAATGATGGTTATGATATTATGATGTGTGAGTGCCTGTGAACCATAATTTTGAATTTCAATTATTATGAATTCACATATTTATATCCATATAGTTATTAATTTTTTATTATCCATGGATAAAATTCATTAATATATTATTAATTAAATTTCAATGTATTTAGCTATTTACCTTCTGATATTTATTATGAACTACATACCCGTAATAGTTTCCAATATTCATATCTCATGCTGAGAATTTTATATCACCATTATTTTTTAAATCCCCATGATATATCTTGTCAAACAATGATTTAATTCAAGGATTGATAATTTTTTATATTTCTTTACGTAAGTTTTATTTTCAATTTAAAAATGATAAACATGTATGAATATTTTTATTAAATAATATTAATATATATTATCCCTTGGTATGTATTCCCATTAAGATGAGAAATTATAATAATGAATATAAATAATATTGTTTAATGAAATTTATGTTGTTAAAATTTCTATTTGTTTCATCAAGGAACAAAAAATATCATGTTGAGAGGCATCACCATAAACCTAAAACATCACCCTATCCCCTTGAAACTGAATATTGAAGCACATATAGTTCTATAATTTTTTTAATTGATTATTGAGAATTATTTTTTTGAATATAGTCATTGAATATCATAATATTTTCTAATATTTGTTATATATTCATGGATAAATAGAAAAAAAATCATTACATAATTTTTTATAAGGATAAGAAATATGTGAACATCCACCACAATCTAGGATGTTTCAAAAGAATGAAATGACTAAATAATTGATTGATCGACATAAACTCGATATTGAAAGATTATATTCCAAAAAAATTATTCCTTCACATCCAGAACATATGGTTGACCGACATCCCATAGAGATGGTGGGGTTATATAACTTAAAATAGTGACAGAATGATTTCATTGTTCTTGTATTATTATTGAATATATAACTATGTTCTATATGAAAAATATCACAATATCATATAGGATCTCTTGATGCTTAGATATCCAGAGAACTATAAAAACAATGGTTAATTCATGAAATTTATATTTATAGCTATATAATCAAGGTGGTTGTAGCCACATCTATAATATTTCATTGTCATATCACCCTTAATTACTATAACCTAAAATATATTTTACTTATTGGTGTAAAGTCATAATCTATATTAATAATAAAATCCTTATACTCCTTCATGACTGTAGGATGAAAAATTATATATGAATGAATTATAATTATAAATAACATTTCTATTAAACAAATTAATGTCTAAAACACCTATGAATCATATAATGTTCACTGTCACACCCATATCCTAGAGTCTCATAGCCAGTTCCTTCCATTATTACATATTCATATTTATAATAAATCAAATCCTAAAAACAGTTCATTCTAGTTGTTTTAGAAAACAATATTACATACATTGTAACCATTTTACATTGTTAAATATAAATTAAATAGTGAACCATAAGAAAAGGAGATGTATAACATCCATGAAAATCAATTTAAATACATTCTCTTCATAGAATGAGATTGGAAACAAAATAAGGGTCAGCAAAAATTCATATTAAAGGGTTACGAATAGTAGAATTAATCATTAATTAAAAATTAATAATCATTGATTCATGATTATAACTAAAAAACCTGCAATTCAAAGAGCACAATAAAGAATACTCAATATAGAACTGTAAAGACTGAGAAGATGTGACATGAAATTAGTAAAGTGTAAATGAAAATGAATCTATAGATAATTTCAATCCTAAATCATATTTATTATAATAAAAACATAATTATCAGTAAAAAATTTCTTTATTATTGGATTCCATGAATCCTTTGAACGTAATACCTTTACCATTAATATATATCCTTGATGGATATTATGATATATTGGTAAATAAACCATCTTCTTGGGAAACCTAATTCATCTTCAGATTATTCCAATATATATATGGGATTTAATTAACCATACCTAAAAATATATCTTGTTTTTTGAAATCATTTCTCATATAAAAAACACCCTATTTAATTTTATAAATATTTTATCTCATCAAATATTCATATTTAGTAAAGGATATAGATTTATCCGTATTTCTCATGTAACTGAAATAAAATTCAAATTAATAACCATGTAATAAATTGGTATAAAATTAATGAAGTAATCATAACCATAATAAAAGAATATAGAAATAACCATGAACTAAAATTCCCAATGAAAAATGATTGTGAATTTTTTAAAAATATATTATAAACAATCAGAAAAGAATATTAGAATTTATAGTAACTTTTACACATTTGTAATTATCATTCTAAAACCATATAACTAAGATAATGATAATTATAACCTTAACAAAAATTAATAAAAATGTATTAATGATTCAATATATCTATAATTTAATTATATACACCACATAAAATATACATGTGGTGATTAGAAAAATTGTCTCATTGATGTAAAATTTGAGATGAAATCCCCATACTATTTGAGTTATAATTAAATCAAGAGCTCCATGAAAATATACAATAAATTACTTACATAAATATTATGAAATAATATCAAATAATTATATAAAATTTCTTATGTAATTATATACTCTATATAAATGATATAAGGGGTGAATATGGAATAAGTCTCAAAGAAATGAATTTAAGGTAGAAAATCTCCATAAATTCCTCTTTATTTTGATTTAATGTCATTAAATTTTCTATAAAATTGTTTTAATAATTAATTTTGTTATAAAATAACTAAAATAATAATTTTTTTCATATATTATCCTCTTATTTCATGTTATTAACCATTTATTTAATAATCATTTATTATTTTGATTATTTATTGTGTTAATTTCCATGTTTTTTTAAGTATGTCAAGATTTGTTATTTTTTCCTTCAATTACATATATCAGGATTTCAATCAATCCAAAAAATTATCCATTATTTAAAACATATATATATATATATATATATATATTTTAATCAATGGATTTTTGAGGTAGAAAATTAAATACATCGTTCATAGAGATTGTGGGTTGTACGTATGAATGAACATAGCTTACTTTTTCTTTACATATTAAGATAAATAAAATGAAATGATATATATATATAATTATTATAGTGTCATATATGTTTAATATTTATAACATATTTTCAATAAATATATAATTAATATATTCTGTGAAATGCATGAATGAATCACATCGTATTGATGAGGTGGTAGATGACACGTCAATAAATAAAGATATCATGTTCCCCAAAAATGGTAATCATCTATGTATTTATTATTTAAAAATTAATAATTTATAAATAAATGTTAAATAAATTATATATAATATTTATAATATAAATATATCATTATTAATAACCATTAGTGGTGGTAATGGGATAAAGAACGTCACTTTTCACGGGGAGGTAGTCTGCAATACAGATAGATGATTATTATGTATATGATTAGATGGAAGTGGGTGTGAGTTTAGGTGCTAAAATTAAAAATAATACACATAAATATATTTAATATAATTTTTTATTATATAATAATAATATGAAAATATATGTTTTTGTTTAAGAATAAAATAAAACATGAGAGCTTCTTGAAGAACATTACACCTTCTTTGGGTAACTCCTTTTGGTTTATAACAAAAGGAAACCTTATTTTCATCTGTTCCCAAAAGTGAGTCTCATATTATTATCATTGGGATGGTGGGTGTTATTAATTTAGGAATTTATGATTAATAGGTCTTGTATTTGTATATTATTGGGAGGGGTAAGTTTTTTTTATAGTGGAGAAGGAGGGGCCTTATTTATATATAAAAAGGTAAACACTATTGAGAGGTATCCATTACATAATATTCCAACAATAATAAAACAAATTATCTCAATGGATTATATGGTATAAATATTTTAAAATTTTAGTTTTAACATTATTAGTATTATTTTTGTCCCTTACGTCAATGTTTTAGTCCCTTGTTAATATGCGGGTTTTCCAAATTACTGTAAGTAACATTAATTTTGTTCAAAAATATTTTACTAAAAAAATTTCTAATAAAATTTAAAAAAATATAAAAAATTGTTATTATTAATAATTAATAAATATTTCATAATTAAAATCTCATATGTGAAAAAATAATAATTTAAATTAATAATTCAATTGGGATAATAATGTTGTGTTTTAATGTGAAAATGTGCAAATGTCTAAAATCTATTTATACCAAATTTAAATGTGATATTGTCTCCAATGGATGAAATTTAATTAATTTATGTATTATTGAAATAAAGAAACAGTAAATGAAAATTACACTAAAATATATCTATATAATGAAATTTTATTTAAAAGTAGATTTCAACTAAAAATCAGTATTTTCTCTATTTATTAATGAATAAAGATTCATAGAAAAAACATAAAAGTCCCCTAAAATAATTTTCTCATTATTATTTCATAAATGACGATTATTTTTCCAAATATAATTTATAAAATTACAAAAAAAATTATTTAAAATAATTTACCCATTAAAATTCCAAAATTATTCGTTTAGAAAAATACAGGTTTTTATACATATAAATGAATTTTTTAAAATATTATGAAAAAAATATATTAGATGAATTTAAAATAATTTTACTGGATTATATATATATATATATATATTCATATGTTTTATTATCCTATTCCCAACAACCTATTTAACAGTTATGAGATAATTATAATTTTTAAATATAATTGTAATAGTATTCGGTAAAACAGAGACATTGATTCCCCACAATATAACTATGTATTGAGTGAATTAAAATATATATTATAAATAATTTTATTTTTTATAAAACGAAAATATTTTAATTTTTTAGGGTTATAAAATTTTCCCTCCCACAAAAAGAAATCACCCTTTTGATTTCTATGGTATTGACATCTAAAATTATGTGGTATGTCCTAAATCATATTATCTCGTTGTTCAATTGTTTCTTCCACCATTTATTGATTTCTACAATGTAACTATACAAGTAAATATTTCATATTACTAAATAAATTCTCTCTAGTATAATAATGTAATTTCATTCTTCGTAGTATGAGATATCATGTTCCAACTCTATTTAATCAGATGTGAGCATATCTGTTATGTTTGGCATGTACATATTTAGAAAAGATATATGGAACACATTATTCACTTTTGAGAGGCTAGGAATGATTTCTATATGATAAGAAATGAGTACATTTATTTCATGAATTTCAATGGTTCAAATTTACCTAGGTCTCAAATTCCATTTCTTTTCAAAGCATATAACTCCCATTCATGGATATACATTCATGATAATATGGAAAATCAAATGGTATCTGAAATATTTCCTTTTTTATTGATGTAAGTATTTTTATTAAATATGGAATCATTAATTAGATCTTGAATATAATTTACCAATTTTTTTCTTAATTTATGGGTCTACAAGTTTCCTCTCACAAAAATCATCATGGAAAGTTAGTATATGAAATATTATTCCAAATAATTTTCATATACATAATTTTATATAATTTAATAGAAAATACCAGTATGTGAAAACTCTAATAATAGAAACTAAAAATCATATATACATTGAAATTCAAGGGACCATGACCTCAACAAGTCTTCTATTGATTGAATTTTTCTTTAAGAATGTCCATCGATTTGGGGATGGTATGAAGTGTTCAAATGAAGCTTTGTATCAATATCATTATGAAGAATCCTCTTGAATTTTAAAAAATAGTAGATATCATGATAAGAAACAACTAACATATGTGACCCATTATTGAACAAGACATAGTTAATATAGAACATTGTTATGTGATCAAGTGGTACATCTAATATTATTGGATGAAAATTTATAGATTATATTGTGCATAATATAGTAATTGTTTTATCATTATTCTCTCTAGGAGTATTTGGTAAGGAAATGACCAAATAACTGGTAAATTCATCCCATTTCCAAACAGGAATATAACAGTGTTTCTTGAGTCCTTTAGGTTGTTACCATGAGACCGCCACTTGTTGAAAACCCAAACATAATGACATGTAATAAAAATATCATGCTACATGTTATCCCACTAAAAATTTTCCATCAATTTATTATACATATTTGTTAAACAATGATATATAGATAATTTTGAGCCACGCGTGTTATCCAAAAATTCAAATTTTATCTCCATGATATATATAAAAGAAAAAATAATTCTCTATTTTTAAACACCATATTCACAAATTAAGTATAATAATATTCTATCATCCAATGATTTTATTTTCTACTAAATCTTCTCATCAACATATTGATAATTTTATATCTTCTCTAAAATTTATGTTTTTTCAATAGTTTGAAAATTTAATAAAGTTTCATCTTCTTTAAAAATACCCTCATATATATATTTACTAGATAAATTGTCATATGAAACTTCTCAATACTCATTTGGAATAAAACACCATGATTATTCAATACTAAAGCATATGGTAGCTTATTTTCTTTCCCCGGGTAGTAGTAAATGGAGAAATAATAATAATCCATACTCTCGAGACACTAACACTATCTTATACTGGTATCATTCATTGAAAAGATTAATATTAGGCTTTTGTTATCAATTTATAACTCAATTATTATGAATAAAAATATTTTTTCCTTATAATTGGAGAAAAGAAAATAGCTTCCATGTCAAGATCAAGGGTTGGATAGTTTTGTTCCTAAGTCTTACATTAATTTGATTCATATTTTGAAACATTATAATTTTTAATTACGAAACAAAAATATACCTTATTTTATGAATAACTATATATGAAAAACCAATTAATTATATATGGATGTGTCAATATAGGTTCATTGACTTACCATATTGTTAGATTATTAAAGAGTTATTTACATCCCATTCTGTAAATAGACATAACCCCATTACCTATATTATTGGTTAAATTGTTCATTAATAATTCAAAAAACTTATTTGGTTGATGATATTATCATTCAATTACGATGAATATTCATACCTCAGTTATGATTGTTCTTTTATTCCTTTAAATGTGTAAATTTTTGTAGAACTAACAAATATTTCATCCTCAGAGACAATATATTGAATAGAAAAAAATCATGAAGCAAAAAATCATACATACTAAATATCCTAAATAACTCATACCCCTTAATAGTCATAATAATTATCATAAAGTGATTATAATGGTCCTCATATATTTTAGAATACATATGAATATCATCATTGAATTCCATAAAAATATATTTAAAATATTCCTTAAATTATCGGTTCATTTGGGAAATTAAAATATAGGGTGCATTATTAAATCCAAATAAAATTACTATAAACCCATAATGTCAATAACATATTATATATATTTTCATAGAAATTTATTCATTATTTACATGTAATTGGTGATGCCTTGAAAAAAGATCAATATTTAAATAATATTGGTCTTATATATGTTTTTCAAAAAAACTCATCAATGAGTGGAGGAAGATAATTTTTATTTACAATAATAACATTGATTTCACTATAATTAATTCACATCCACCTTAATCCATAATTCTATTTAATGATGTTAGTAGATCATACACATTGTGAAACACAATGGAAAAAAATACCATATTTAATAAATCATTTATTATTGTTCTTAAACCGTAAAAATTATACACTCGCCATTATATAAAGATTCAATTACATTAGTGTAAAATATGTGATTAATTAAGAGGAAAATTAAATGTCACATTATAGAGGGTATCTATTTAATTCCATATGAAATACATCAATGAATACATATACATACTTACATCATAAATTTAACGATTACCTTATTCAGAACAATGTGTTGTTTTTAATTCATCCCCCTGAATTTCATTTAGTAGAACTACATTTGGTAGATGTAGCTGAGAATCATATGATGAATTTTCTCTCTCTAATGATATGAAATTTTACATCTTCCTCAAAAATCATAATTTGTTTCTTCTTGAAATAATTGTTTTTGATCATATTGTTAAATTTATCCCATACCAAAGATTATATCAAAGAAATCCATAGGTATGATAATATGGATATAAAAAAATTATCATCTAAATGAAAAATGTGGAATTCATGACACATTTTGTTATAATGACACATCACTTTTGAGATCTTATTGATAAATCCTATATTAAATAAAAAGAGAAATTTATGATTTTCTTTTAAAATTGTGTTGATAGAAAAGAATTCGATTGTTTAGAATCAAATAAATAATTATATAAATTTAAATATATGATTAATGTACCCTCACCCTAATTATTTGGTATGTCCACCTCATATGTAGTGATCTCAAAAGATTAACCTCCCCCCTTTGCCTCTTCTATGGTATATTCACATGATAATTAGGAAAATCACCTATATAGATCCTCATATAATTATAATTGTAACCATGAATAGTAATGTATGAATTCTCGACATAAATTTATTAAAAAATAACCCATTGTATACTCTTATTAAAAAATACCATTTCCCTTTATGAATTTCCCTGTGTGAATCCTTCCATATTTCCCTCATGCTGAACATTACTCCAAATTAATTTGGTCATTTTTTTCATTCCCTTTCTATTGGTTCTTATTAGACCATTAATTAAATGAGGTACCCTTGTATATGTGTTATCTTGTGATTTCCATATCTATGTTTATCTAAAATAAAACTATTTCATCATATGATAAAAAATATTGGGAGTCCAGTTACCCTTAGATACATGGATTAAAACCTCCATAAATGTGATTAGTCATACATTCTCATATGCTTATTTAATATGCATCATAATTGATTTACCTTATAAAGGTGCATTAATAATATGGGAAATTTTATTCCCCATTTTTTATATTATGATACATCCTATTAACCAAAATTTATTTCTCATGAGGGAAGTGTATATCAATGATTTTATCCTTTAATAGTTTTCTATTACTTGTGAACTAGTTCTTCATTATTCATTGTATTATGTATAAAATATCACCATTTATCAAAGTCACCATATATAATATAGATATAAAGTTTAACATATTATTTTTTGTTTCCTCTCAAGGCCACAAATATCATATACAAATATTTAATCCACCACTCAACAATAATGGATTATTAATTTCACAAAATGATTATAGCTTATATTGCACAGTGAAGACCAGTATAGGGTTTTCTCATTATGGAATAGGATTCACCATTCAATAATTGTTATTTTTCATAACAAGATTATAATTCCATAATATATCCTTAATTTTCTCAATTACAATACATTTGTATTAGTATCCTCAATAGGTAAATTTCACTATATTCCATGGGTATTGATACCATTTATCCTTCCAATCACTATTTCATAAAAAATGTATATACTACATTAACTCATAAAATTATGAATTTAATATCAATGGCATAATTCAAAATATGTTTTAATACATATAATAATATAACAAATTATACATGGTAAATCATACAATCATAAGATCTTGTTTCATTGGGGATATCATTACTTTTAAAACCATAAAATGGGGTTTAAATAAAATTTTTAATTATCCTATGCATATCCCCTAGGATTGTCAACAAATTTTCATAGTATGTTCCATTAATAATGTTTCGGGGTAGGCTAAAGTCATGACAAGAACACCTTTTTTACGTTTCTAACCATGGAATATCTGTCCCAGAAGCACGTTTTTCAATATATGAACTCTAAATGTGTGCCCTTGGTTTGGTAGCAGGAATCATGATCTAAATTGGGTACACTGATTTTAAAACTATGTTCAAACTAAGTAAACCCTCACTATATGAGTTTTAAATGTTTTCACTAGCATGTTGGATTTTCATAGGAAATAATTTTTCAACCATGTAAATCCAAATATCCATTCAATATTTCTAAAAGATTAACTAAATCATCCATAAATAGAACCACTTAAAGGCATGATCAAAAGAGTGTATAACGATTAACTAAAAATAAAAACATGATGTTACAACCATCCCATGATAGAAATATTCAATCCCTAGATGAACTATGAAGATGCATCCATGTCCAAAAGATGAATCCATTATTCTCTCATTAATGTATCTATCTCTAATGTCTAATGTTTTTCAGAACTAGGCATACATATCACTTGAACCAATGGTATCATCATATGACGATGTACACTGGTTTAAAAATAAACTATAATGAATGGATTCAATAATTTTGATAAATTTGGATCAACATCAAGATAATCCCATATCAGAACATCAGGTGGATTCAATGTATACATTAAAAGCTATGATATATTGAACTGTTTATGTATCGACATCAAATGTTATGTATTTTATAAATTGTATAAAACATTACACACTAGATCAAAAATATCAAAAGGATCCACAAAACAAGACTAATCTTTTCCTTTTATCTCAAGAAGAAGATGACCTAACAGGGATGAAACATTTCGGAACACCGGATCGAAAACTAAATATTCCAATGAACAATGTCTACAATGAACACATGATTTATATTAATTATCCACCATCAAAATTCTATAAAGAGTTAACTAAATATTTTATGTCATCTATATAATCAATCTTGGTCTAAAAATGTAATACTCACTGGTATCTAACTAACATAGTGGAGATTTTCAATGAGATCCAATTAATCCCCCGAAAGGATACATTCTGATCGAGTAATAGCAAAATATTGATATAACAAAACATAACCATCTCCAAATATTCAACCCAAGAACCACCATTATCCTGAAAATAGGTTCAAATCATATCCTCAAGAATTTATTTAATAATTTCAATCTCTCTATCCAACTACATATGATATGCTATACTGAAATGACCTTGAGACATAATTTCCTCTTGAAGGCTCTCCTTACTCGAGAAGAAACCAATGATCCCTATTAGAGACTATAACACATAGATCACCAATCCAATGATCAATTTCATTAATGTAATGATTTACTAGAATTTCAACATAGGATGTATTTAGTCTATTTATAAATTGAGAAGATCTGATTATCCAATTAATCAAGACCCAAATCACATTATTCTTTCTATTGGTACACAGAACCCAATGTAAATAATTATATATATATCTCATCCTACATCTAATTCATCACTAATTGTTGCTAAAGGAAACCAGATTGTCTCGGGTTCTTGTACATAACATGTTACAATGGATATTAATGAGTGAGAAAATATACAATTCCAAGTATCATACCTGGAAACCAAAATCCTCACGAGATGCCATAAATCATATTAATGGTTCTAGTGTGCACAAACCTCAATTAACTTTGAATATCCCCTATTAAACCATTTATGACCGATAACTTTACATGAAAATGATTATGATAACCATAAATTCCTCTATGTATAATTACCTATCAGAAATGGTATCCCATAATAAAGAGAGTCCCATATTATATGCAACTCATAATCATATCGTCATTCCTAAATAATATTCTCTAAAGAGATAAATTCAAATGATCATTTACACAAAAAACCTAGACCATTGATTGATGTACTCTTATAAGAAAATATAACAAAAGAGTTATCCTTGTCTTATATTGCAGTGATTCTTTCATGGATTGGGTTAGTTTTTAAATGCCCAAAAAATTCATCAATACTTTCCCTTTCGACAGGTTATTGCAATTTTCATAATAAAAAAATTATAGGTGATCCACCCAATGCCTCTAGTGATGTTTAAATATATTTTTTTGGAGAAGATATGAATCATGTTTATATTCTTCATAATACATGGTGAATCATTATCAAAAAAAATTCCCCCAATTCTTATGTTCATGCATCATGGCTCCACAATCAACGAAAATGGTTGTATAATTTTTTCTATATGGAATATGATGCCAAGATCCAAAATAAGAGATGTGATCACCCTACTTATGAACATTTCTCAAACCCAACCCCGACTAATCCGAGATTACAATATAGCCCTTCTCTACCTTTGGAAGATTCAATAGAGGTGCATTATTCAAATTACATTTTATATCCAAAAAATAATTCTATAATTTTTCATCCTAAGAAAACTCTACTACTATCTAAGAGACAATATTCATGAGAGAATCCATCAATTATAATTCCTTACAAACCGCTAATAATATCAATAAAAATATTGGATTCCTCTAATCATGGAAATATTTCAGAGTTGTTCACATATCATAATGTCATCCACCAACTTAAAATCAACTAATATACCTATTTACATTATCATGTGTCCAAAAAAATTCACTTACCAAATCCAATAATAATCAATACCATGGAACAAATATGGCTATTTATAAACATTTGCAAAATGTTTTCTCTGTGGACGCACACATTACTTCTCATACACAGAGTAATAATATCATCCATAATATCAACCATGAATATATCAAGACACTCATAGAATATCATCTTACTCAAACACATAAATACTATATGATCATTGATTGAAACACATTGAATGAAAAGGTACACATAATGGCCACACATTCTCTAAAAGCTTGTTCTCTAAATGAAATATTCATTTATTCATAATGGATGGTATTTAATAAAACAACCAATCATTAAAAGACAGTTTTCCGTAATTAAGTAGTCAAAATGATCACAACTATGTGGGAACTAATTATTGTTCCTTGATGTAACTCTATTTTATATTTCTAGTAACCCAGAAAATGTCAAAGTGACACATCATATTTCATAGAAATGTGATCTCACACTACCAAGGTGACAAACTAAAGCATACAAATCCTTTATATAAGTGATCACCCAACTATGTATTTAAATATATCATTTCATATGGTACAATATGGTATGAAGGAATAAATACGGACTGGGTAACAAGAACTATATTGATAGAAAAAATCGACCACCCATTTCAATTATAAACTAGACAATTCAAATGAGAAAACACTGAAAGTCTTTCATGATCAACTATCAATGATTCTCACAACAAATCAAACGTGAAAACAAATATTACTATTACCAAAATTGGATAATAATGTAATTATCTACTCAACTTTGGTTCATACTCACCAAAAATGTTATCGCACGCCATATTGGTTTTAGTAATGTATACCAACATAAGACAACATTCAATAGAGGATTTATTGGAAATGATGCAATCCACCCCAAAAATGTCATTATGAGTACTAATGATAAGGACTAAAAATTCCGATGTATGTTGTATAACGGATAATAAGAAAAACAATATTTAATATATATTCCCTACACTCTATTTATTCATAGTAGGGTTTTAAAATAAATCACACAAGTCAAAATATATAAACAGTGATTAAGAAAATTCACATAATGGTTTGAAACAAACTAATGAGAAGCACCAATATAAAATAATTATTTCACTTATAATGAAGCTATAATGATCGTACCTCTCACAATCACTGTACATATATCTTATTACTTTGGAGACTAATCAAATGTATGAAGATGTTTTATTCCAAATTCATGTGGCTCGAAAAACATAGTCTATGATGAAGCATATTGAACCATAGTTTAACTAGGATTTGATAATCATGTATCACTAATAATAGTAGAATAGACATGGAAGAAAATCTTCATGTGAATTGAGAATCTATAAGAACTACATATCAAAGGAGGTTAATTGAAACCCCATTTTGAGTTCTAATGTTTTCCACACTGGTAAAAAATCATAGTTTTTTTTACATTGTACTACAAGTGGTTTAGAAAACTATACTATCATAAACCGTAATGAAAATAATCAAAATTACTCTTAACATTAAAAGAGATCACAAAAATTTAAGTGGGATTAAAATTACATCTAATTAACCCTAAGATTCTAACTAGATCCACCTCAACCATCAGTTCTATATCTCGCACATCAGTAATCATCATTTAATAGGTCATGATTTTAATGAAAAATCTAGAATTTGTATTTAATATGATCAATTGGGAACACAATATTTTTATTTCATCCTATGAAAATAAAAACTACAGATAAGGCATTAACTATACCAGTAGATGGCTTTCCTAAACTACCCATGGTGACATAATGATTATTGTGGTGAGTTCAACCTATAATTTCCATCAAAACTACCTTCTATGTCTCAATATGATTACTCATCATCATACTAATATCAAGGGATGATAATTAATTTCTCCATAATACTACTTTTTCACAAAAAATTTATGAAATATAATGGTAACCTAATTTCCATGCTGATTATGACATGGCTATAATGGGGTTCCCGATCCCAAGGTCTAGGACTAGTAGCTAGAATATTACTAGATAGAACTAGGAATGGTTTTTCAAAATTAATATATAATGAAATAGTTAAAAGTTATTAAACTAAAAAATAACACAAGGGATGCATTATAAGATGTAAAATAAGTATATAAACCACATATACAACCATAAAGAACAGGAATCTAAAAAAAAATAATAAAAATTCCAAATATCAACATCATTTACCACCTCTATTTGGCGGTTTCACATTGCATGAATTTAGAAGGATATGATCTAAAAATTCTTGAATGAATAATTACAATGTTATTTAAAATACCAGTATTATTTCACCAAGGATTATTTATTAAAAAAATATATCAATTAACTAAAAAACATAATATTTTAAATAAATAGAAATGGATGTAAGAAAATTAATATTTACAAACTATAATTCATTAAATTTCAATTAATTTAAATAATGATAAAAAATGGATTAACAAACATTTTAGATAATATGTTTTTAGAAATTCACAATATATATGATGAATTGTTTAAAAACAATGGAATAAATATGAAATCAATAACAATGAGAAACATGGTTATCTTCCATGATCTATAGTTGTTCATGGTTATAGGGTCCTCACAAACTTGAACAGGTTATAATGAAAATATATGTACCCATATTCCTCAAACACTTTTCAATGAGCACTAATCACAATCTCATCAGGGATATTACATACTACATAATTGTGGTTAGAGTTATAAAGAATCTATTGATTTTTTACCTAATGTACTCACTAACTATAATGGATATTATGTTTTCAGAAAATAATAAATAATGATAAATTTATATCAATACATTATAAAACATAATTAAATGATTATAATTTCAATATCCAAATTTCTATTCAAGAACCACAACCAGACTTTAAATTAATTTATAGTTTTCATCAAGGATAAAAACAGCCATGGTTCTTATAAATACAATAGAAAACATTAATTCAAATAAAAAATCGAAATAAATTTCACAAAATAATTCAAATTAATTTTTCCACATATTAAATTCTCACAATTATCCATCAAATTCCACAAACACACTCCAATTCTATGACATTTGGTATTTTCCAAATATTAATGTAAAAGAAAATCGAAATAACATTTATCAATGATTTTTTTTCAAATTTAACTGAATGAAATATAATTCAAATAAACAAATTTTGGGATAGATCAGTCAATCATAAATGAAACCACATCCCAAAAAAAATTACATCTCACAACATACACAATGGGAAACAATGTTGAAGAACTCTTGAAATTGAAATCTAAGAATAAAACCTACATTCATATTATAAAGCAATGGGGTTTAAGTCCTATAATAAATAGAGAGATATATAAAACACAAGGAAGAACGTGTAATAGAGTGGGAGATAAATAAATAGAGAGGAACTCATACCAAGTTTGGGTAGAACAAACATCACTATGATTTGATTCAAATTATAAGGGGTTTGGATTAAAAAAAATAGTTCCTTAAGAGCTTAAATGAGCTATGTCAACTTCCATTCCCATGATAGGGATTTTAATTGGTCTAAATGGGCATTGATGAAATTTTAATGAATTTTTGTATTAATTAAATATATAGCACAATGTTAGCTAGGTATGGCCCTAGTGTTTTTCAAACCATGCATCTTAATAATTTACCCATATTTTGTTTATTTCCTAGTTTCTTCTAGTTATAAACATAGTTTTTCATGTAATTAACCACACTTGGAAACTCAAAATTCCTTGGATCACATGGTTTACACTAGATGGTTGAATGAATTGGGAAAACCATCCACCAACTATGCACAACATAAGACCCATCAAAAATTTCAAAAATTTCCATGAAGAAAAACTAATCAAGACCAAATAAATAATGTTCAAATCAGGTGTTAATGAGTTTCTAAAAAGTTTACTAATAACATACATATAATATAACAACATCCAAACTCAATAATTTGAATGCGTTTTAAAAAGTAAAATTTTTACAGATGCTATATAATTCAAAATAAAAAATAAAAAATAAAAGTTTCATATATATATATATATCAAAATATAAAATAATAATTATTTTCTCATTTATTATTAAGATATAACAAAAATGTTACTCTGATTGATTTCACAATTTTTTGAAAATAAAAATCATTTTCTCCTACACAATTAAATGTAAATTAATAAAATAAGAAAAACAAAAGTTAAAGAATAATCTAATAATAATTTAAGAATCATTATGGTAAAAATATATTATAGAAACAATGGAAAAAAGATAAAACAGTGGTTAAACAATTCTTAAGGTGGAAACAATATAATATTATAGATAAATTGATTATACTATGGTTGAGGGAACACCATTAGGTTCTAAAAAGGTAGTCTGGGTATAAAATTTTATTCAATTAACTAATTGTAAAATTAGTCCACAAATATTTTAATATCTATTTTTGGAAACCTAATGATACCATAATTTATAAAGTTCCTACCAATAAAATCTTACTAGTGAGGTTTTATGCCATTTGATATATGTTAAACGTATTATGTATTTATTAGGGTTTACAATTAGAATTATGTAATTCATGCACAGTTAGTTAATAAATTTCACAATAAATATCCTCCTATAGATTTTTTTATTTCCACTAATGTTTCCATAATATATCTTCTATTTTAATAATATATCAATACAATCAATGAACCATGATGAATATTAAATAATGTAATTATGTCTGGATTTTAATTTTTTATGATTGAGAGATCAATTCTTAAGAATTTTATATTATAATTATTTACCTAATGTGTTATTCTAAATATTTTTAATCATCCAATTTATGAATATAAAGTATATATAAATATTTATCACTTAATTTTAATGGCATTAATGAAAATAAAACATGAAATTTTACGTAAATTGTAAAAAATATGATATCTGTATATATATATTTTATAGCGGTTCACAGAAACAAAATAATGAAAAAATCATAAAAATATATAGGATAGAGAAAATTTATATCCCCCCTAGGATACAACCAAACACAATTTCAAATTATTATACTGTAATTCATATGAATCAATCAATTTTAAATCATTTCCCTATTAATATGTAGACAATATAAACAAATATATATATTGATATAAAAATATGAACTAAATTATATACATATACTCCTCCTATTAATATGTGTGAATGTATAAATTAACTTTGAATATCCATTTTATCAATAATATCACACCATGATATATTCAAATTTCAGTTCTTTCATTTTATGTTAAGTCATATTTAAATCTATTACAATTTTCATCTAATATATGGTTCCCTAATATTACATCCTTGAAGTGAATGGGATTTTACTTCCACTTACAATATTATATCCATATCTGATTAATTCATTAAATATTCACCATCCCTTATCACAAGCCACATTTCATATGCCATTCATCTCACTAATAATAAATCAAGATCTATCTCCTTTTATGTTTTGAATAATTTTTGTTTTGTATTGTATTTATTCCCATAATTGTTTTTCTTACTCATAAATAATTATTATCCACTTATATCCCTTATATAATGTGAGAATAATTTCATTTTTAGTTTTTTGCTACCCTATTTTGATTTATTATTCATTTTAATTTCCACAATAATAAAAAAATGTTTTGGTTATTTTATGTGTTATATGGGTAGTTCTATTAGATCTTGATTTTTTGTTTTGAACTATTGAAAATATAAATAGTATGTCAACCATGAAAAAAGGTTCATTTGGGTTATAATTGGTTCATTATCACTATAAAAAAATTATAATTTTATTTACATTCAGGTTGTGTTTCATTTCAATATATATTGATGAAATTTCACTTTTTAGGACACTTCTAGGTTTTCATAATTTCTTATTGTTGAACCCAATATTTTTTGGTTGGTTGATTTCCCCATATACCCATTCATTGTTATTTTTAATTATTTTTATTTCTAATCAACATATTATGGAACTATATATAAAGGTCCGTAGGTAGATTTATTATTAGTATGATAATTGTTAAAATTTGGTATTTGTATCCATTATTAATGATATTTTAATCTGATCAATATATGTGGGATTGTAGAATACAATATGATGATTGTTGAAATATTTTGAGGGTTTTATCTTGAATTATATGATTATCATGTTATTATCAAGGGAATAATTTAATGTGGAGATGGTTATAGGTATAAAAATGCATATTTGATGAGTTCTTTATTAGATTGAAAATAAAAATCTTAAAAGTGGTAGTTTATAATGATTATAGATAGTCTTTAATAAAGACACAAAAAATATGATGGTGAATATTAGTTATTGATTATTTTATTTCAATGTCATATTTAGTTAAATTTTTGTATTCTAATTATTTTTATCTCTCATGGATGACACAATATACCTAATTATCCTATAATAACAATTTTCTAGTTCATGTAGACTTATTTCACTTCACTCATCTAATAATTCATTATGAGGTTATGAATAAATAAAAAATATTTAAAAAATTTAAATTCATGCTTTTTTAATGAAGGTAGGATGGAAAATGTATACTATATGTGCATTTAATTCACTTGACTCCCATTGAACAATTTATGAATTTAAGAAAATTAAACAGTATCAATTAGACTGATTATGGAATCATCTAACAATTTTATAATCTACATTTCTTCAATTATATAATTTAAATAAATTTTTACATTCTATGATATATTCAGTGGAATATATATCTTGATATTTCATTCAATTTCTTTATAATGAAAATTTTAATTCCAAAATAATTTTTCAATCAAAACGATAACATAAGGTTCAATCATATATCCATAATTAGTCACATATATTTGTATTCTAATGTATATTTAGTTTTATAATATAAAAAAATTGAAAATATTATGGAATAATGATGTCATTCATGTTCTCATATCATGAGATGTTTTATCTTTCTCGAATAAATACCCAATCAAAAAATCATATCATAAATTGCATATTTATATTTAATATGAAACTGTATCATAACATATGTTTTAGGGAGCTAAATTATTTCTATTATAGTGTACTTTCATTTTGATAGATCTATTATTTTAATATGAAATTATATATTAACCTTTTTGAACTTCAATGAATTGAATAATTGATAAAATTATACATTTATATATCATGAAATCCAATAACAATTCAAAAAATAAACTAAAATTTCATAAACAATAAAACATTCCAAACAACAACAATATGTAACATAACCGTGTCCAAAAAATATGTATATTATACTATTTATTTCTTATTTAATAAAATTAATTTAAATAGTATTCATAATTTAATGAACCACAAAATTAATGAAAAAAGGAAAACCCAATATACCATTCTATTTTAATATATACTAATATGTAATTTTTGTTAATACATATTATTGTATTCTTCTATTAATCAATTTATTAAATATTGAAAACATAATAATTTATTATCAAAAATCCCAATATGATATCTTATTGGTTAATTACTCACTATATATCCACTAACAACAATAAATTTTATAATACTTTTTTGATTGATTTCATTTTGACAAATTATTCCTTATTGAAGGATTTTCAAATGTGATTTCTAGTAAACAAAATTGAAAAATATATAGACAAAATTTCATAGTAAATTTTTTATGATTCATGTGAATTTAGAATTATTTTATTATAAATTTATTTTTATATATTTTTATGATATATCATGTATGATATTGTTATAAAATACTATATGACACCCAAATTAGATGATTTTTTGATATTTATATCTATACTTGGAATTTAATATGCATATTTATAATTAATTTTATTATTTTATGTTTATTAATCTCCTATATTATTATGTTATAATATATATATATATATAATAAAATATAGAAAAGATATATTTAAATAGACCCCTTTCTATAATATAAAAAATATTAATATAAGAATTATTATTTAGTTTATGAGTGAAATGTCATTTAATTTAATATTAATGCTTCAAATTATAGATTAAGGAAGTAAAGAAGATAAAAAGTATATAAATTGAAGGAATTTTTTTGAATAATTATTCTCATTGAGTGTTGTCTAGTTTTCCATTTATGGTTGGAACATTGATGAAGGATTGTTCGATATTTATCATTCGAATTCATAATCCTTATATGTCTATGATGTATTATATATTATTAAATATATAAATAATTTATAATAGATTCCATATTTATATATAAAACCTATAGTTTTCATTCATATATTAAAACATTCATTTGAAAAAAACTAGTTAAACCTAGAATCAAGGCACATAAATTTTTGTGTTTGGGACTCCACATACTATATTGTCATCATTCAATTTATCTATATTAATTTGTTAAAATATATTTTTAAATAAATAATTTTCAATATGAATATAAAACAATGAAGATTTCTATACGTAATGTAATTTAATCCAAATGTTTATATATTGTTTCTTTGAGAATGTAATATAGTAGTATATGTATAAATAGGGCCATACATTAATAATAAAATGTCTCTAAACGTATATATTAATTTGAAAACAAATTCATGTTAATTATATTATTTTTATGATATATATAATACCATAATAGATAAAAATATTTCTATTTATTTACATAATATATTTTTGACAAATAGATATTATAAATATTTCATGTTATGTAAGTCTAATATATTCACTACTTGATTAATTTAGATTATTATAATTCTATATTTTTTTAATTTTCAATCAAAAGATAGAGAATATATTTTTATAAAATAATTATGAAAAATGATTTTATAATTTTAATTTTTTCATGGATATTTGATAACTAGTATTTTTTGGAAGATAGTATATAATATATAAATTTTTGGATTTTGAAACTGTTTGATCTGATATACATAGTATACAAAAATAATATTTTTGTTTCAAATTAGATTTTAATTTTTGATATGATGCCTTAATAATTTTTCAGGGAATAATATTTTGGGATCATTAATCTTTATCATAGAAATAATTAAATCATATATAGTAGAAATATCTATGAGTTGAAAAAATATAGATTAAATGTTATGAATAATATTCAATAATCTAGATTTTAGATGTATAAGATATTTTATTAAATTTAATATAGATAGTGTAAGGCATTTAATTGGAATCACTCTGAAGGATAATGATCATTGGTGGGAGCTATTATCATTAAATACATGTATTGATCTAATATGTTTATATTTATTTCCCATTATTTGATTTATTAACATGTAAAATATATATTTTTGATTTAACAGTGAAAAAATAAGTGTTTAAATTATTTAAAAAATATTGGTCTGGTTTTATTACATTTGGTATTATAGATTTAAATGAAACTAATTTTTTAATTTTTCAATTATAAAATGTTTATTTATATTTCTCTATATTATTTGTTTACGAGGTTTGAAATATATATTACTTACGAATTAAAATTATTGATTTTCGTATATCTTATATAGTAAATTGTGAATCACACCTAACACACATCTTAGAATACAGGTACTTATAATTTTTATTGAATTAATAAAAGTAATGGAATATTTGTTCAATATTTATAGATTATAGTAGATACATATATGGGTATTTTTCTATATTGGATATTGTTTAGTTTTAGGTTATTTAGTATATTGTAATTTTAGGTTTATCCCATTTAATTTTTCTAAAATATGTCATTACATTATTTATTTTAATTATTGATTCCCAATTTAGTTTTGTAACTTAAAAATAGTTATTTTTAATTTTTTTATTGTATTTTCATATATTAAAAACAAAATATTTTAGTTCAAATAATTTTATATGTGTTTTTTTATACATTTAAAATACATTGTATGTTAAAAAATAATGGTATATTGTTTTTGACATGTGGTTATCTAGATCAATTTTTTTGGTTGGGTATTTTGGTCCATTTATATTAAAAATTTTTCTGTGTGAGTTTTTTTAAAGACAAGTATAAGTAATTTTCTAGAAATATTATATATTTTGATCATGAAATATAAATAACATATAAAAATTCATATCTTAAATTTTATAGTAAATATTAAACTTATATGGACACAAATACTAAAATTTGAATACAAAATCTATTATTGGAGTTGTCATTTGTATAAGTATGGTACCATGATTAGATAGATGTGATATTTTTTACATTCATCATGAAAAATAAATATTTGCATAAAATGAATATAAAATGGAAAATAAATATGAAAATATTTCCAATTAAATGATTTGAATAGATTAAAATTAAATTTGTTATATTTAAAATATGAAAATAATTATATTATAGGAATCATATTTTCTTAATGAAATATTTATCTATAAAAAGAAAGAATATAATATATCCAAATTAAACCTTATTTATATATAATTATATTCATTGACCATTCATAACCCAAGTTATATGTATATTTATGATGTAATATTTTATCCAATGTTTAAATTTTAATTTATGTCATTATTGAAATTTAATATTTTATTGATAGTACTTTAGAGAAAAATGAATTAATCATTTAGAGGTTTTTGGAAATATATGCTTTTCGTTAAAAATGTAATGGCTTCATGGTCATGAAAAATTCAACAGTAGTCTATATAACATAATCTAACTTCTGATGAATTGATATTATATTATGTATATGTCATAGTGTTGGAGTACAAAAATCAATTTCAATGTTTTTTTCAACATATATGACTAAAATTAACAAAAAATAAATGAAATATTTGATATAATACATTATACACATATATTAGGATTATATTTTTACTATTTAGTGGCAGTTATTAAATTACGTTGTGGAAAAATGTTATATAGAATGTTAAATTGATTTTTTTTGTGGGATAAAACAGGGTTTTTATCTTAATAACATCATGATACATTTTATGTGTAACTATTTTAATGATACTAATATGTTTCATTAGTGTGGATGGAAAGGAAATTTTGAGTATATTTCAAGGGAATATATTATTGGAACATATAACCTGACATATTGGATGAAAATTTATTTGAAGAGACTAATTAATGTTTAGCGAAAATCATATGTCTAGTAGGTTTCTAGTCCCTAATAAAGGAAAACATAAAAGGCCAATTAATAGTTTTTCATTTGAATAAAATTCAAGGAGAATCATTGATATTATCAATAATACTTCACAATCAATTTCATAGATTTATTTGTGATCATTTATATTTCTGATTTTGTTATAAATCTTTTATTAGTACATACATGATTAGTGTATTAGTAGAAATTAACTATAGATTCAATTCCTTTTATAATTAAATTTATAATATTTATTGGGAAAATTTATAATTATAATTAAAATATATTGTTTCATTATACATAGAGATATGGACATATATTTATACTTCTTTATCTTATTAATGAGTATATACGATATCATTTTTAGGATTTATTTTATAGTTATGTATAATTATTTAATTGATTTTTATATTCATATAGATTAATTTTTTAATATGTTAAAAGTGTAAAAATGTTTCCAACAGGAGAGATTAAATAAATTGAATAGATAATTAATTTATTATATAAAAATATAAAATTTAAATACATATTAGGTATGATGGTGCAATGATTGTTATAATAATATAGAAATTACATTCATCTAGTTGTGGTGGAAGAATTTTCTATAATGTTTAACAAAAATTGTCTACCTCTTTAGAGTGGGTTATTATTCTATATTTATATATATTATAATGTTTTTTAATAAAATATCAATTATACCATATATAATATATATTGTTTTTAGAAATGTTTTATTAATTTTATTAATCATTGGGAAACAAGACCTTTCATCCATTTCTACCACCCTAATTGAAATTTCTTATTTTCATAATTTTGATAATGATATAGATTAATTTTCAAATATGTAAAATTAATTGAATTATCAAATTTTAATAATTTTGTACATATTACATAAAATTGATGTTATATTTGGTTAGTTTGAAATTTTTTAGGCCATTGAAAGTTCAATATGATGTTTGGATATTACTAATTTAGGGTGAAGAAAGTAATTTTTTTAATGAACTATTCATGAAGAGGGTTTTGATATTATGTGGATTTAAAAATATTTCAAAACATTAATTAAAAACATTATATATCTTGATTAATTAATATTTATAACAATTATTACATAATTGAATCAATTTTGTTTATTGGTGGATGATTGATCGATTTACATGGGATTGTTTGATAAAAACATAGTACAATTAAGAATATGATTTATTATATCAAAGAATCAAATGAGGTAATGAAATTCTTATCCATTATTGTTTTTGATTCATGGGGTTAATTTTCAAAGGTATTCCATATATGAGATAAAATTTTAAGCTAACCAATAGAAGGTTGGTGTTTAGATATATTAGTAATGATTGAAGAAATATTTAAATACATTATATTTGATAATATTAATTTAATTTAAAATATGAACTATTTGTGAGTTGTTTTAATATTAAATAACTTATAAAATCATGAACTAAAAACTTTAAAAATATTAATGGGGTATAATGTTTTAAATAATTTTTTATAAGTTATCAGGTTGTGTGTGTATTTTTAATTATTGAACATCTTTAATTGAAAAATTGTATTAGAATGTTAGTCCATGTCATTTGAATTATTTAGTTCATACATCACTATGGAGAATCTAAGGTAACATATATTTAATTATTGTAATAGAAAAATAAGAATAATTATAAAATTCATGACTTGGAGTTATAGGTATTATTTTATGTATTAAATACATATAAGAAATATCTATTTTGGGATTGGTTTTCAAATATTCATAATAAAATATTGAAGAATAATTTTATAATGAATGATATTAACATGATGTATTAATAATGGGGTTAATTCCTCCATGAATTTTAACATTAAATAATTTTACAACCGAAACATGGGTAATCACATAGGGTATTTCTTATGTATAATTACTTATAGGGAAATGAATTGGAAATGTAGTGGTTGTTGATGACCACATTGAATGACATACATCATGAGACACATGTGTGAGGGAGAATAAATTTCTTTTTGTATGACTGATTTCACATAAACACTGGAAAAAAATGTTAATGTTTCCAAAATCAAATTTAAATATATGAAAATTAGAGACACTCAAAATTGTGGGGTCCTCATTGATAATAGGTCATTGGATGTTGCACTGTATTTTCAATATCCAAGATGTTAATCAATAATTAATTTAATATGACATAAAAATTTATATATCTCTAATTTTAATGTTCATATTTATGTGATGAACATATATCACCACAATATAATATAGTTTTATGTATGTATAGTCATGATCTCAAATAGTGGTTAATCTAGATTATCACATTCTACAAGTGTGTCTACCAATATTGTACTTGTTTTTTCCAACACCTATATTTTATCAATGCCAACGGGAAGAAATTTAATGGTTTTTATGACAATAAATATAAATTTATAATTTATAACTATTATAAAATAATAAAATTACAATATAATATCACAATGAGAAGATGACAACAAATAAAATACACTTTATGGTGTAATATAATTGAAACAATTTAATGTCATATGAGTAATATATCAATAGATGAATCACCATAAAGGCTAATCATATAAAATCAATTTTCCCAATATACCATAACATATAGGTAACACTGAAATGAAATTATTAGGGACAAAATAATCAATTCTATTTGTTCACATCACATTAATTTATTCCCCTATATATAATAATAGCATTTCTATACTTAAATCATATCAAATAAAGCATACATACATCATGTGGTACATTTGTAATGTGTGAGAAAAATAATCAATATATGACTATAAATGTCTATTAAAACTATTACACATATATGTGTCCTAAATATAATATGATATTTTAAAATTTTAATAAAAATATTATGTAATATTGAATAATTAGATTCTAAGGTGATAGTAAGAAGCATGACCTTACTGTCATTGTACACTACTAGGTCTCTGGGGAAAAATCATATCATCAGGTTTTATAAGAAAACCAAATAAATAAACAACATTCATCACAGTTTCCAATTGACAAGGATATGATATACATATATATGACAACATAATAAATAATATAAATATTGGTGAGCCACTAGGCCACCCATAAAATCATAGGCACATTATATTTTTAATATTTATTAATTTCTATAAAATCACAAAATATTTTAGTAAGGGAAAACATTATTATTGTGCCAAAATTCCCATTATTATTAATTTTGTATCATTAACCATAATTGTTTTCAGTTATACGTGCACATAACTAGACAATAATGAAGAATATAATATAAAACATCATAATTTAGGTAGGTGCATTATTTTCCAAACAAGACCACGGTGATAGATAATGTATTACCAATTATGATGAATACATGTTAGAAATACATAGAATATTTCAATGATAATTAATAGAGGATCATTAATAGTATAAATTGTAAACCACAATATTTTATGATCCAAAAACACAAGACAACATTCATGGGTAATATATCAATTATATTAATGTGAACATAATTTGTATATATGAATCAGTGTTTCTATAATCTATAAAAAAACAAATATAATCTTGTAAAAATAGATAGTAATTTTTTTATCAGTTAAATATATATTACTTATTAATGTCTTTTTAGGATGATCTATTTTTACCAGAGTTCATAAAGAAATATTATTTTCCATAGATAATCATTAATTGGATGTCATTGTGTCATTGAGTATGGAATTATTTTTAAAAATTTATTAAAATTATTTTTTGGAGTTTTATGTTTCAGTAGTTTTAAATTAAAAAATGCTTTAGATGAAATATTTATTAATGATCTATTTGAAATAATTGAATATTTGGTTGTTTTTTTGTTAGGATTAAAAACATTAATGTTGATTAAAAATGATTTCAATTTAAAAATCTTAATCAATTTTACTAAAAAAGAATTCCTATTTAATTGGAGTTTTAGGAAAAATGGAAATGTCATATAGAATCAGATTTTATAAATATGTGTTATCTATAAAATACAGAATGATTTCTATTATTGCCTGTATAACAAAAAATTTATCAATTAAATATTTCTATCTGTATTATAGACACATTACTTAATTTCATGAATATAGAAATGCCCCATTCATAAATGCAACTTGGTCATAATAAAAAATGGTAATAACATTCAGATTTGTTGAAAAGTATATAAATTTAAAAGTCATTTAAATTTAACAATATATTTCGTACATGATTTTGAAAAAATATTAGTGTGTATCATTTGAAATAAAAAATATGGGTAACCATGATTATATTTAAATGATAGGTTTCAATAATAATGGTGTTATTTTAATGAATTGGATAAATATGTGATCGTAACATTTTATAATGAATTTTGATGTATTGGGATATAGTTGGGAGATTAAATATATGTCTTATATCCAAAATAGAGTATATACATAACTATGATTTCTTTTAAATAAATTATAAAAGAAATAATCATTTTTTGGGGATGATTATTTATCCCTCTACAAAATATAAAGTACATTATCAATAACAATGACTAATTGATTATGTTTTCTATCACCAATCATGACACATTAAAATTCTTGTATTTACATTTTAATTTAAGTTTAATAATGAATAAAATAATTTTGATTTTTCGAATGTTTGAATAACTGAAAAACTAAAATATGGGAAATTTTGATTGAAAAAATAAACAGAAAATCTTAATAGTTTTTGAGAATTTAAGGACATCTAGATCATGTGTGAAAAAGTCAACTAATTCTGTTGATATGATAATACGTAGGAAATCATGGTTCATATTTATATTTAAATAATAGTATATTATTTTCACAAATATTGTTATAAAAAATGAATAGTAATAATTGGTCAACAACAATTCTATAAGGAAAATATTAAAGTCATTGAATTGTAGATATATTATAGGCTATTGTGATAAGAAATATATTAAAAAATATTATTTAATGATGAGCCAATGAAGAAACACTGACATGAATAGTGATATTATATTAAAAATTAGTCATTTTATGTGATAATCATGTCATCTTTTTATTTATTGTTTATCCCATGGTTGTGTATTGAATGAAAAGATGATAGAGATTCCATTTAATTGATAGAGAATATTTCATAGAAACTTGATCCACATTTCATGAGTAGTTTTATCTCGATTTATGTCAAAAAATATATAGAATATGAAAATTTTATTTCTTATTTTTTCTTAAAAATATTTTTATATATTGTACCTCACCATTTATTTATTTCATTCGGTAATTTAAAACTCTTAAAAATTAAAAGGGTTGTGCAAATAAAACTAACAATATGATGAGATTTGGTGACTAACATGAATAATTGAACAAAATAATTCACTACATGTTATGGGTTATTATTTATATGAATATAATAAGTGCTATCAATATAAAAATATTCTTGGAATAAAAATTTATCTTTTGTCATTTAATATTATGTGGATAAAATTTACATCGAATGAATAAATTTGAATATTTCTTTATAATATAAATATAAGAGTAAATAATATGAAATAGGGATCATGATATATCATTCATGATTTGTTATATTTTAACTCATGGAATAAATGTTACTGATGTAGTTTTAATATTAATAAAACATTTGGACACCATAACACTATACACCTATAAAAATGAAACAAAATCAATTTCAATAGCCTTATATTTAAAAAATATACATGAACATGAACATTTTCACCAAAAAATATATATTTTATAACTAATAGTTATTATGTATGGAAGTTATAGAAATGTAAAACAATTAAAATTACATATACTATATAATAATTTTTATAATTTATGGATAATCGAAATTAATATTATTTATTCCTTCATTAAGTACATTATTAAAGATATTAGATCTATTGACGAGTAATTTGGTGAACTGAGTATTACTACGAATTGGATTTATATTCATAAATTAATATTAACAGTGTAAAATTTATGATATTTTCACACGAAAAAAATTATATGACATTAATGTCACCATATTATCTTCAATGCATCCTTTTAAGTAGATAAATTCATGTGATACCTAAAATCAAATTCAAAAACTCATTATAATAAAATTTCATCAATCAATTATAAAAATATTGAGGGATGTGAAGTTTAATGAATTGATAATGTTTCTAGTGACGGATTTATATCAATTTTATCATACAATTTTGATCGAGGAAAATTACATTTCATGTCATATTATCATTATAATCAATTTTATCTGGACTGGATAAAAATATCATAAAAATATATCCATTAAAGGATAAAAATGGAGTATAGGATAATGTGGCATGATCATGGAATTAAAAATAACCCGTCATTTAAAACACTATAATTGAAAATGCAATAGAAAGTTGAAATATACCAAAAAGCATGCTATGAACTGAGGAAATGGTTCATGTGTGACATTTTAATACTAGTGAGGTTTCTTATTTTATATAATAATATATTATGTACATATTAAATAAAATTATATATTTTTTGATAAATGAAATGATTCACATGTTGTTTACCCAAATTATTAAATCTAATGACAATTTGAAGTTTTAGATGTTCAATGAAAGTAAAAAAATTATATATGGAAGAGTTAAAGACTAATAAAATATTTTAATAAATTAAATGTTAAAATTAAATGATTAGAAAAATATTTATTGCGATTCAAGAAACACTGGTATCTTTTTTATAGGTGAGATAAAATTCAAGTCAAACATAAAATTGATTTATTTTCTTAATACTCATATGTATGTGATGATGATAGGAATGAATTAGTTAAGGATGATGATGTAAAATAATAAAGGAATATGATTGGTTAATCTAATGAATTATGTAAAGGAAAATTAAATATTAATCTTGTAATCAGATGATTGAAATAGAATATATAGGTATAATAACTATTGATGATGTCATACATTTTAATAAAAATATTTTATAGGAGAGAATGATCTCATTTGAGAAGTGGGGTTATATATTACTAGCATATATTCACAGAATAGTAAATGAAATAAATATATATATGATAGTAAAAAAAATCAGTGTCATATCATAAATATATATAATTCCTCGAAGAAGGAATTATACGAATTCTAATTAATGATAAAATAATTTCCATACTGAAATTTTAATTTAATTACAATCATGGACAAACAATGACCTAGTACATTTTAGAAGTGTGATACACAATATGCTAATCTCATATTATCTAACAATAGAGTATGATATCATATCTTTTACCATGAATGAAAATAATACTCTTATTGATATTATTATGACTTCTCTATCATTTATCAAAATATATCATATATAATAATTAGAGAACGGAAAATTACCTTAATAGATTCAAGGTGATATTTATTGAGAAAAATCCAAATATGTTCACCTTAAAAAAAATCTATTTTATCATTTGATGGATGTTGATTGTTATCTCATTAAAAATTTCACATAAATGATTAGATAATAATATTTTTATTTATATAACATGTAATTTACTAGAATAAAAAGATACAAAACCATAATTATAACAATATATAAATTGATCTCAAAGAAACTACTATAAACAACAATTGGGATCATAATATTTGGGGTTATTCCATCATGATATGTAATTAGATTATGATGATTACTGTATTGGGTTATGTTGCAAAAAAATCATGATTCCAAAAAATATTTGAATCTAGAACTAAAATAATTAGGAAATACATGTCTAGATATCGAAATGATGAAGAATAAATATTCAATTTATATGAATATTCATTGAAATAACAAACAGTGTTTGTGTATAAATTGTTATTCCCTAATTGTGTTCAAATTCAATTAAAATGGCATTTACTAAATGGGAATATAATGTAATCAATGAATAAATGATGGAAAATGAACAACATTATTCACTATGTGGATTTGAAAGAGAATTCCTATTTTTATTAATATATATTAAGGTACCAACTATTTTTATTGATGGATCATACATATTTATTAATAAAACAAATAAAATCAATATTATTTTAATGTGTTGATTGACACATAGAATCTAATATGAAATAAAGATAATATATTGGATCACCTTATAATGGAAAATATATCTAGGAATTCATAGCGACTGATGGAAATGAGGGATTTAAATTTACTAATTCAAATTCAAAATCTAATTTCTGGGAAAAAATGTCTTAATGTGATATTGTATTATTTTTTGATTGATTGTTTCTTTTAAAATAGGCAGTGAAAATGGTATGATGTGATGTGCCAGACTGATTATAGGAATGTAACTCTCATAATATTAAAATTTCATCAAATCCATATTGGTGTGGAGTCTCATTATGGTCTAGTTCTTTGAAAATGATTGGTGCTTTTAAATTTTATAATACATTGTCAACGAGGGATGAGTGTGAGGGGTTGATGGTAATCAATGAGACTATGATGAGCTTTGAATGTGAAAAAATTATACTAAATCATTATAAATATATAATGGTAATCTTATTATAATAGATACATTCATGAAAAAATTATTTTTGAGTTCTAATGTTTTGTAAAAAGGAGGAAACCCCAATAAATATACCACTACCACCAAAATTTGGTGAAAATATACATTAAAAATAAATAACTCACAATTTGAAAAAATAATTCATGAATTTTTATCTTGTGAGGATGATATAATTAGATCATTTGTTATTTTAGAATGCAAGTTCATGAAGACAATTTAATCATCATAAATGTTTTGATCATTTGGAAGTCTAGATGAGTTTCATGAAAGTAGTTTGATTTATTATTATATGTTAGCTTTTTAAATGGTGTGAAAATACATAAAAGAGTGTTCTTAATTGTTTATAAGTGAGGATTTTAAATGTAGTGTGATTTGATAATGGTTTTTGAGATTCATGAAAGTGGAGATCATCAATTAAGTTGGCAGAATCTTCAATGAATTTATTTATATTGAGTAATTGTGTATTGTCTATAAGGATTGAATGATGGTTTTCAGAAAAATAAATCTCATGCTTAACAATGTAATATCTCTGTAAATATATGGTAATGTGGAGTTTAGAAATGTGTCATTGTAATAACCAATTATATACTAAATGTGGGGTAAATCTTATAGATTAATGTTTTCAAATATATAATAATTTGAAAGAGTAGGGAGAAAAATTTATATAAAAAACTAGTAATATCTCAAATTGTTATTGGTTTTAAACCTAGAGGGTAAGTGATTCTTTTATGGACGTTTTAATTACATTTACATCTAAAATATGTGGTAAAGGTGAACATAATGTTCTTATAATAGTTTGATGAATCATAGTGAATGTGAATAATGTAGAATTGGCAGGTCTCAAGAATTCATTTATTTCATTTCATATATTGTTATGGGAAATAGAGAGAAGTTATTTTTGTTAAATGATTTCACATAATCTTATTGGGATGTTTTATTAAAAAATCATACATGTCCCCCCAATAATATTTAACTAAGTGGGGATGATAATTAGTATTAGAGGGAAATTATAATATTAATGTTTCTCTCTCAATTGTTTTAGTGGAGGTTTTCAATCATAATGAGATTACAACATCAAAATGAAAATAATGTAAATTATGGAAGAATCAAATATAACACCACTTATGATATTTAGTTATGGATTTTATTATCTTATAAATGAATGGTATATTCTCTACTATAGACATTGGTACACTATCAAAAAATAAAAGATAGAAATTATATGTCGATCCCAAATGTATCAATGCATTAGTTGGACAATTATCCAATGAAATATACTAAATGTAAATATATTATAACTCAGTTGATTTAATGTGTTATAAATTGTTAATTATAATTGATGGTGAGTCGAATGTCACCGATGGAAATTATTGTTTCTTTGGACCAAATATGATACATGAGAATTAAATCTAATGAGTCTATAGATGCATTCTTTGACTGAGTAAATGTTGTTGTGTAAGAAATTCATGGTATTAGAGAAATTAATGAATATATAATGATCATTAATCAAATCATAAAAATACGTCCACCTTAATTCAATGATTTTATATTCTTCAGTAAAGATAATCATACAAAGGGAACTAGACTGGATAGACTTCACAGCACACTTGTCACATTAGATATAAAAAATGCATATATTGAGTATTTTTAAGAAGGTACCTCTCAAGAGGTACTATTCCAAGAAAGGAATACTCTCTAATTGTATTATTATCTTAAATAATATGATACGTATAAGGTCATTTCAATCATTTTTTTTCTACATAAAGGAAAATGAATGCCTCTTGTGAATTTCTAATTCCTTGCATTTAACGAGTCAATGGTAGAAATCATGAATGACGGTTCATCACAAATATTCAAGAAGATTTTGTTAATGATATCAAAATTCCAAAAAATTAGTATTTATTTGGGAAAGGTAAGATATTTTTTAATGTAAATTTCATAAAAAAATAAGAATATTCATTAATAAGATACATAATGTAAAGAAGAATATGAGGTTGAATATATTATGAAATGAATATATAGGGAAAAAATGAAATATTGGTGGTTACAGGTAGCTCCTGGATAAAACAAATAGGTGAAAATGATTAATTAGTATTCAAAGGAATAATAAATCTCATATATGAATTATAATTTTATCATGAAGAAATTAATTTACCTATATGAAAAAGATAATGAAAATCGATTGGTATGTTAAGATAAATGTAAATTATAGTAGTAGAAAGAAGGGTAGTCGAAGATGGAGTAATAAATTGAAAAGTGTATGTCCACAACTATACATAAATAATGATTTATTTTTATTTTCATGTTCAATGATTATTAATTGAGAAATGTGGTTGATGATTTTTATATCAATACAAAATACCATATAAAATATATCTAAGGACATATAATGTATGTTTTCAACCTATAAATAAAATCTGACGATCATGGTAGAATCTTAAATCGTCATATGATATCGGCAAAAAAGATGACTCATGTGAATGAAATGATAAATGTGGAACTTCAATATCAAAAAAAAATAAAATAAGAAGAAATATCAAAACTAAAATGGCTAATATTGGGAACGATCGTAAATGGAAGATGGGGAGATTTTTGTAAGACCATAAGTTCCCACTTGAGGTTGAATAATTTTTTAGGTAAAAATTAGATTCATAAGATACATAGAACCCCATAATGGGTCCTTACTATATTAATCTATAATATTTATCATTTTATAAAGTTTTAATACAATGGGAATATGAGATATTAAATAATTTATTATTCCATATCCAAATGGACCTGAAGGGTAATTGTGAAAAAGAGGGGGCCACATAGAGTTCACTATGAAAGAAATGATTTTTATGGCCACTATATCATGTCTGAATTATACAGACATATGGACCCATATTTACCATCAAAAATAGAGAGGAATGTTCCATTGCAGATCGAAATCAATCAAAATATGTTTCTCAATGAATCATCGTATGTGTTTGAAAATGGAAAATTGATTTTCTAATTAACAAAAGAATTTTATTCCATTATTATTTGGGAAATAACAATAGTTTCAATCCATAATAAATTAGAATTTACGAGGTGGATCAAAATGAACATATATAAGAATGTAGTTATTATAGGTATTTCACTTAATGAATGTAATCATACTATTAAATGGATCCTTGGTAGTATATGCACTTCCTAAATAAAAGGGAATAAATATATTCTTGAGGATATTAAATATAAAAAGGATGGTTTTTTCAACATTGAAAATTAGATAAACCAAAATATTATTTGATCAATAAATTAATGTTGTGGAAAACATGTGAGACTCATAAATGTCAATGTTTTCAAAGATCACAATCACAACATATTATGTGTTAGTCAATAATGTGAATGAAACCATTCTATATTCATTACCATGAAATTATCTATCATTATGGTAAATGATTATACTATTTTTTTACAGGTACATAAAATGATTTAGATTATCTCCCTTGTGAGTAGGTAATTGCACACCATTCTTCAATCTAGAGAGGAATAATATAAATTGTGGTATTAATTTCATAGCCATCAATGCCAAGTATACCTGGAAGATATAGTCTGTTTTGATGTATATAGAGATCTCCACAAGTTATCATGTGATCCTACACATTATTTTGATGTTTGTAAATATTGTAATTTTATCAGAGTGACATAAAATATAAATGACAAAATGTCAATCAGTGTGTATGAATGGATGTAAGCAGAAGTTTTTGAGACCTATATATCCATTAAGAATTTCTAGAAGAGGGGTAATATTCTTTTGATTGATTGTTTATGAATCCTTTCATCAGTATTTTTCATTTCCCCAAAGTATTATATGTTTAGTTTTAAAATAATAATGGAAGGGAGTCTGAAAGGATGCATGGATATAATATTTTAATGATTCATATTAATAATGGTCCAAAATTAAAAAAAAAATTAAGGTGGATGTTCATTTTGAGGAAGATGGTATAATTTATGAAATTTAAATTATAACCACTTGTAAAAAAAATATTTACAAGATAAATCATATAATAAAAAACATAAATAAACTCTTAATCAAACAGACATACCATATAAATTCAAGAATAAAGAAAAATTGACATCAGTCTACATGTTCAATATTGGATATTATTTTTATGTTTGAATGAAGAAAAGACATTGTATGAGATGTGTTATGAAAATAATCCAATATGAAATACATTCGAAACTAATGAAGTATGTTTTTTATTATCAATAATATGAAACATAGGAAACTTCAATGAAGTGGGGAATAAATTGAAATTCCGTGGAAATTCATGAATTGTTAATTCAGAAAATCTATTCAACCAAAGCCTAGTAAATGTAGTTTAAGTCAATATTGTCACTAGAGTATTGAATAAGAAGAATCACAAACAACATGTTAACAAATTATATGATGACAGTGATGTGGAGTTAAGTAGATCAATGGGATATAAAGTTAGATTTTATGATTCAATAGATGATATAAATGATGAATAGGAGCAAGTAAAATCCATATCTTAAAAAAAGACAAAGATTCATACAGAAATAATATCAATGAAATCATTTGTGTTCAATAATATCAATTTAAATCATTGATAATGAATTTTTCATTTCATCAATAGTTATTATTTCATATATATTTTATATTATGTGAAGAAGAAGTTTGAGAGGTGAACTGGGTTTAGGCCTTAAATGAAGTGGTTTACCAAATTAAGTGGAATCAGATATATTATATTTCTTCACAACAAGTATATAGAAATTTCATAATGGTCAAATAGTTCTCTTGGAATAATCAAAATGAATATGGATATATATATATATATATATATATAATTACTATAGTGAACATAATACTCACATTTCATGGGAATCAATATGGAGGAAAGACATTTATAATTGTTAATATCTTAGATAAAATTCACATATTCTTTTTCATATTACTAAATATAAAATTCAATTTTTTCTAAATAGATGCCAATATATAATTTATAATTGGATTTATAGATGATATAAAATATGTCAAGCATTTATATAGTATTATAATTCATGAAAATGATATTATATTTTTTCGGATTTGGATAAAACTATATGCATTGATTCAAGACTGAGATCCTGGTAATCAAGGATTGAATAGTTTTGCAAGAATAGTTTTTTCTTTATGGTAGTGTTGATTACAATTTATATTTTAATGATGGAATAAATTAATGTATGATGGTGTATATTTATGTTGATTAATTAATATTTTTTAGGTCAAATGATGCACAATTCATGTTGTTAAAATATTTCAGAAAGGTGACTCTGATATATAAATGAACGGTGAACATCAATTTATACAAAAATTATATGTGGCAGAATGGAGGAATAATAAATTAATTTATAAATCTTAATATAGAAACTAGGATTTAATATTATTTTTAATGTATAATTAATTGAAGGTGAAGACATTGGTTTCAACCCAAATGAATCTATGAGGAGATAATGAAGGAAATAAAATTAGTGTCACTAAAAAGGGTGTTAATTTTTATTCTATTTTACATTATGATGATAATACCTGAAATTGTTTTTTACACATTTCAATCATCATTGTATCAAATTATTCCCAATTATGTCTACATACCATCATTAACAAAGAATAAATAATTATATCACGTCCACTGAATATTTTAGTTTACTATGGAATGAATAATACCAGCAATGAGTTATTAAGATATAAAAATTTAGATAAAGATTATTTAGAAAATGAAAAAAAATAAAACTCATGTTCTTTATATAATTGAGGATATTTAATATCATTTATATTCAAAAATGAAGATAACAATTTATAAAAAATATATATAGTTTAATCGTAATTAGATAACTCAAATATTCATGCAGTTGTTGGGGATGAAACAATAACTTGATGATATATGATTTGAATTTATGTTTATTATTGGAATCTATTATGATATTTAATTTCTTATAAACATTATTAAAAATCATTTCTATCACTCACATATTAGTAAAATTAAAAACACATATCATTTTATAAAAGTAATGTTGGATCAAGTTCTTGTAAATTTAGAATATGTTCCAATTGAACTATTGTTTGTAGAAATTCATATAAATGGAATGCAAAAAGAGGAACATTATTAGAATCGATCAGATCTTTGAGTTCAGTCAACTGTCTAACCATGAAAATGTGTGGATGGAGGACCATCTCTATCCATGATAAAACATTTTTCCCTAGTATTTTTAGATGTTTTATTTATAGTATTTCATTTTTATATAATGTAACTTATAGTTTATTAAAAAACCGGGAAACAATATCTTAATAAAGATAGAGAAGAATCTAATAGAGGAGTTGAAAACAGGGGGATAATCAATTTTAGGGGTGTTTTAAATATGAAAACTGTATAAATGACTGAGAAAAGTATTTATGTCACGACGGATTTAGTTATTAGTGATTATAATTTACCATTCTTTGAATGATGCTTTTCTATGATAAAATTTTCAAGATACAATTTTTTTCTCACACTAATCTGGATCAAATGTTCATAATATGAATGTTGATTAAATAATTTACTAATATCAGAGCCACTTGAATAATATTTTTGTAGTAGTTGGAATGATATTTCATAAATAATCAAAAAGGGATTTGTTTTTGACAACCACAAAGGGGATATTGTTGGAAAAAATATTTCAATGAAATAATGTAGTATTTATTGGGGTGACTATGTTTTTGTTTGAAGAGTGATCCCAAGGTGAGTTGTGGAGTTCCATAGATATTTTTGATAGTCTTATATTCAATAATCCATGAGTAAATAATGTTAATAATCTATGTGGTATAGAAAATTGATTATATAATATGGTGTCATTTCCAAGTGTTTTCATAATTGTTTCAGTCTAAAATTTAGAGGTTGAATCATGCATCTATAAAATTGAATATCTAGAACTCTGTCATCAATAAAATATCAAATAAATGGAATTAGTGATTTTTAATGTTTCACGAAGTTATGGTGCTTAATTAATGAATAGTTATTCACAATGGTGTTAATATTCATCAATATGGGATGAAAAAAATGGTTGAGGGTAATCCACATGACTACAAAAAGTTTTTCAGGTGGAAAACTTTGTCTAATTATTCATAATGAATGAGAGGTTCACAAGAAATAGTGGAGATATAAGGAAAATGGTGGTTATGTGATTTAAATGATCACAAAAAAAATTCTTATAAATATTCATATAACATATTCGTTTAATGATGAAGTCCTTAAGAATAATTCAAAGGGTCTAAATTCATTATGGTGAATCCTGAATGTTTTCATTGGGAGATCAGTATCATAAGTCAAATGTTTCATGAAAAAATAATGTTCATGATGATATATATGTTTCCAAAAATTTATAAGAATCATTAATGATAAGTAATATTATTGAAATGAGTCATCTTTGTAAAGGACAACTGATCTTTAAAAAATGAGTGATATTCATGATGTCAAAATGACATTCATTATAACAGTGAGAATTATAATGGATATGTATTATTTTTTATTATATTAAGCTTCTAGAATCAATGGTGTGTCATAGGATAATAATATTCTTGTGAATAATTTCTTAGATTTTAAAATTTTGGTTAGAGGGGTTTTCCCATAGTTATTGTCATAATAACCATAAGGAATTCCCCATTAAATATGTGGTAAAGCAGTATTCAACACTTGGCAGAAATAAAAGAAGAATAATGTAACAAATTTGGTTAAAAACATTTTTATACAACTGAATAATGAATAATCTTATGAGGTATCAATAATAAGAAAATATATGATAGAGAAGTGAGCATTAAATTTATAATTGGTTGTAATTTTAGAGAGGCACTGAGTCTACTCTGAACATTATAATATTATATAACCTTAATTTTATTTAATGTTGGGGCCAAAGCCCTATTTTTATTATTAATGCAAAGAAAAGACCTCTTTAAGTGGGTAAAGGGAGACCCATTACATATCCCATAGGCCTAGTGGGCATTTTAGCCCATTACATAGCCTGTAGGCCCAAATTTTAGGCCCAATACCCATTATGTGAATAGTACTGCTACAATACTCACACTACTACAATACCCACCACCGCTACAGTTCCCCTACCACCGCTACAGTGCCCCTTCCGCCGCTACAGTTCCGCCATTGCAACAATATCTTGGCTGCTACAGTGTCGCTACAGTGCTACAACAGTACCTGCGCCCCATGGGTTTTTGAACCCCCATTTTTCATGTAGAATTATGGGGTACTTACCACTAAGACAAACCCCAACTACTACAACCTTAATGAATTTGATAAAAAGTTACATATCATTTTTATTATCATCATATGTTTCCCAATACATGTAAACCATTTATAATATATGTACCTCATGCACGTGTTTATTTTTTGATTATTTATTACAAAGATAAATGTACAAAAGATAGTTTTTTATGATGAACTAATATATAAATTTGTAGTTTCATTAATATATCATATCATCATTCATTCCCCTCTAATGATATTAAAAATAGTTAGGATAATAATTTTATATTGGATATATATGTATCCACATTAAGTTTTTGAGAAATATTTAAAGATTTTATAGATGTTTTTTAAAGAATTTTTTGAATTGTGTTGTTATGAGACAAAACCCTGGTTATTATATATACTATGTCATTTTTAAGAATATATGTGAATCATATTGAGTGAATGACCAATGTTCTCTAAAGGGTCAATATTATGGTGTATACATATAATGAGGTGGAAAATTAATTATTGAAAAATATAATTATTAATAAAATATCTATAGTGATTAAAACATGATAAAATTTTACGGTTGAATGTTGAAGTTGTATAGTTAAAAATACGAATACAATACTCAAGAATGTGGAATCTATCACTATTATTAGGATAAATATAAATATAATTATTCTGAAAAATAAAATTTATATTTGATAATACTGAAAGTGAATAAATAATTATAATATATGTGTAATGTATGATGGCAAGTTATGAAGTAGATTAATGTTCATTAAAGAATGTGTAATTACTAAAATAATGTAAAATACACTAATTATAATGATAATTCAGTGTGAGATTTTATATTTATTTGAAACTCCTATTGTGAAATTAAAATTAGTGTCTCAATAATAGGATAAACATGATTTTAAGAAGATTTTATTTTACTTCTGTTGAAGATGATGATACAAACAAATATATAATTCTATTTTTTATTGAGATTTACTAAGAATAACTAAAAATGATTCAAGTACGAGTGTTATATATTATTCCAAATAAGAAAAATGATTTAGAGAACAAATTAGATAATTATGAAACTATTAAAGGGGATAAACCACTGAATTTATATTTATAATGAGATAATGTATGATTGATGAGATAAATGGTATATATGGTAAGTCATCTCTAACTAAATAAAAACAGTTTATGAATATAGAGAACCCTACTCTATTTTCTCATGTGGATCATATTCCATTTCAATTTATAATAAAATATAAACAACTTGAAATGAAGATGAATGTAAAGATAGATAAAATTTGGAAAAACTAGGCATGGGAGATTATGAAGAGGCTGATTTTCATAATACCATGAGAACAAAATTTTTGTTCAATAATAAATTGGAATAGTTAAAAATGTGATATAATATAAAATATGGCTTCTATTAATGGGATATAAAAAAATTGGAGAATTTTATTTTGATGAATATAATAATTTTATGATCTTATTATAGTTGATGAGATTATTTACCTATCAAGATATACAATGGATATTACGGACACAGAAAATGGATTTCAATAACTGAATTTTATATAGTATTCAAATTGAATATGTCAATACTGAGTATCCATTGTGATTTCCAATCAAGGATATTGAAAGAAAAGTTGTATATATTTTTGGAATATCATTGATTAACAAATGTGAATCTACACTACACTGATATGCTTGGTTGAACAATTTGTTAATGATGAATAAATTCATAAGAGTTAGATTCAATCCAAATAATTTTATAAAATCAAAAAATAGTTTTTTTATATTTTCTATTAATATTAAGACATCATGTTTTGAGGAATCCAATATAATTTCATGGGGAAATTTAGATTTTTTATGAAATAAATGTATGAAATATTACTGTCATAAGTGCTAAAATTCATTATTAGATTACATGATTGAAAATAAAGTATCACAATGGTTGTATGTAGATTTAAATATTAGAATGATTCAAAAAAATAGAACCATTGAGTAAATGTCATATCAACACTAACGAAAGATGTAGATATTTTTGAAAAAATCAACTTGAAATAAATTTTATTCAATAATTATAATAGAATACGGTTCGATTATTATAGAATATTATATAATTGAACACATATATCAATTTTTTCAATATTTTTTATTTTATTGTTTGGGAGTTGCCAAAAGGGATAAGTACTCAAAGCTGTGGAGTGGATAAATAGTTACATTATATAAACAATTGATAAAAATATTATAAATTATTATGAAAATGAAATTTGTTTTTATATATACCTAGTACTGGAGTTTGACGGATATAATGTGAATTAGAAAAATATTAATTTAGGACCATTATTAATTTTCAAAATTACTTTTTGGATTTGAATGAAGTATGTCACATTTAACCCTATATAGATGAAGAAAAGATTATTTTTTCCTCAAAAAATATATAAAAATTAATATCTATTATTTAGCAACATGAGAATAATATAGATGATTTGAAGATTCAAACTATAGTTCATTATGTAAACCAATGATTGGTTGGGGTTAAAAATAATATGTAACTATATTCATTAATTAATAAAATTGAGATATAATTCATTTTAATTATACAGATTAAGATCATGATCATAATCATGTTAGACTATTTGGGTACCAATAATCATGTAATAGGAATCTATAAAAATCCAATGGACACAATATAATTTCAAAACCATCAGTTATACATTATTTTTCAAAACCCATAAAATATTGAGGTTTTTCTAAAACTGAACTCTATTAATTTAATATAATAATTTAATTGGATATTGTGTTTTTTATAGGTTTTCAAATTTTTTGGCCATGTGTATACATTATCCCTAGGGAAATTGATTGATTATTCATCAAATATCGATTGAATTAGAGAGAAAACCCATTTAACAGCTTTTATACATCAATCCTTAAAATATGATGTATATATCAATTTGATATTTCTATTTTTCCTAATTTAGTTTCATAAGGGAAATGCATTGATTTTTTAGAAATGCATAGATATGAAAAATAATAAGCACATAGGATATTATTTATAATGGTTATAAATTAATTCATACAGATGATAGGTTCATATTTAGAGGGAGAATGGATTGTAAAATCTTTAACTCATATATGGAGGAATAAATATATTATAAAAATTCATATATAGGATAAAAATATAAATTTAAAGAGAGATAATTTTCAATGAAAATATATAATATAATTTCTTTTCCAATACAAAATTCATAAGTTGGTCAATTTTTTCTAATGTATTATGATATGTTTTAGAATTTATTTGTTAATTAAAAAAATTATCTATTTTTGGTCTACATGATACCATGGATTTAAGTTCATCAATATTTTTTCTATAAGTTGTATGTGTTTTCTGAATTAATTTTTTTTGAAATAGAAATTGTTCAGGAAGACTAGATGTTCCATAATATGTTTTCAATGGATGGCAGTTCTAATTTTATTTTTTAAAAGTCTAGTCCCGTAAAAAATATTTCTACCAATATATGAAAATTTATATAAACAAACCATTATTATATAAATTCAATAATTTAGTGAGTGTATTGTTTACGAAATTGAGAATGTCATAACAATTGTCCATGTATATTTATGGGTCATATTTTGTATAAATAAGATATACTATTTTGGTGATCCTATTTATAACTCTTCATAAAATCTTATATGTAAGGGTAATTAATACTAAAAAATTTGGAAAAGGATCATAAATTAAGGTAACTACTATAAAATTTTAATTAACTTAAATTTTTAGATATTTGGAATATCCAAATTTGTACATGTAACCATTAGTATATATATTAGTTATCCTGGGATGATAAAAAACATAGAAATGTAGAACATTTCATTTATAATATATAAGTTTTACTTGAATGATATGTTATGGATACTCATCCTCTAAATAAGAATGTTATTTTTGGATCAGCTAAATATAAAGGGTACTATCATTTACTACAATTATAATTGTAATGAAGTGAAACTTAGATGTTACAAAAGGATTATTTCCCTAATATAGGACATATGTAAGGGTAATTAAAATTAATAATAGATGGTCTGGAAAAATAATTCCTATGTTGTTAGAATTGAGGATTCATCAATACTTTATTTAATATATAAATTACAAATAAAATATATACTTTTGTGTAATGACCTTGATATTATCATATCATAATTTTGGATCCAATCCATTTTTATTGGTCAGGACATAAAATAAGATTTTGGGTTTTGAATGTTCTTAAAAAAATCATGAAAATTAATGCTTATTTTGAAGATGAATATGAAAATATCGATAATTATTTTTTGGAAATTAATGGAAATATTCATCATGGGGGGTGGATCCACCAAAATTATATGAAGAGTTAATATCATGATAATCATGGAAGAAAATAATATAGAAGTAATATTATTAAGGTTATGTGAATATTTATATATAATTAGTAACAGGAAAATGATACTACGATTTCAACTAAATATATAATTATGACTTAAAATAATTAATGAATGACATGAGACTACATTGAGAATAATTTTTTGAATATTATATTTTAAAATAGTATAAAAATTATAATAATGTAAATTATATTGGATGAGTTTCTTTCAATTGTTTTGAAAAATTTTTGGATGTCATCATAAAACATTTTTATTTATTCTATATATAAATAGTGTCTGACATGATATAATAAGTTAAAATGTACATATGATCGATTTTGTGTCCATACAAAATTGTTTTGGCACATAACATATGTTGTGTTACCCTACAGTACATCCAAAAATCATGTCCATATTCTCCTTGGGATTACCATTTTGGTAAACCATGTATTATCATAATTTCCCTATATAGATTTTTATTATATTGCCTTTTTTTAGTAATAGTTTTGACGTTATATTGCAAACAAGAACAAGGAATCTATTTAATGAAAAACATAATTAAAAACCCTATTTCACCCATAATTAGGGTGTATTGGTCTTTTTGTTAATAAATATCAATTTTTTGTTATAAAAATAAATCGTGAATGATTTGGATAATATTATATAAAACTCACATGCGATAATCCTCACAATAATGTCAGATGGTACAAAGATCAAATATAAAATTTTGAAAAATTATTAGGACATTGTGCCTATAAATAATATGGGTTCCCTTTGTGGTATCCATACGAAGTGACATCTTTAATTGAAATAATTTAGTTACATACCCATTTTATTGAAATTTGAGATGTAGGTGAAAATAAAATGAAAAATGAAAAATCCAAATATTAATAGTGATGAGTGATGATATATATAAAAATAAAAATCAATACAATATATCATTGTTGAATCTATAAATAAAGGTGAAAAGAGTATCTTTATTCTTGGTAGATGGGATTAAGGATTACATTTCCATAAATAGACCCCATGTTACGAATAATGAATATATAAAAATAATGTTTATTACTATAATTACAAAAATATCCTAATTAAATGATTTTATAAGGCTCTCAAATTGGATATCTAGTGGAATGCATTATAATTTAGATATCACACCCGGTCCTCATATCCCATTGATAAACTCTATGTGTTTGTAATGTTTCCACATTCAAGGAAGCTAAGAATTATATACTATAACACTAAGAAACAAGTGATGTAGTACTAGTCATGATATATTTTCCAGCATTTACCCATATCCCAGTATGTTATTGTTCAAATGTGTTAAATAAATAAATAGATAAATCATGAAAAATTATATATGATATAGCTTAATATTAAAAAAATTATCTTATTAATAAAATCCAATTATAAAATAACCTCTATATTGATTCTTTTATTTTTTATATTCCACAAATATATCTTAATGAAAAATTATATATAGAAAAATACCATATATTCCTCATACACCAATGTCATCTCCTAGAAAAATTAATGTCACTACTATTCCTGAATATGTTGTATTATATTTCTATAAATTATTTATCTCACTGAGAAAAAAATAAACAAAACATAGTTTTTAAAATATCCATTGGCCTAAAATTTTAAAAAACAATACTAATTATATGAGAGGTGTATGACTCATTTATCTGAAGTGTAGAAAAATGAAAATAGTAATGAATAAATCATTATCATAGAGAAACCATCAATCTGTATACCATAATACCAATCCTTTATAAATCCTCTTTAATCCATATATAATATTGTTATGGATTCCAAAGTCTTTAAAATAATAATTGTCTATGAATCAGAGAGTGTCTATTGAAAAAATGATCTCATATATAATTAAATATATATCTTATTAATAACATAGTTAGGATCACATGTATGAAATTGTAATCACCATATTCATATTTATTTCCTCAATAAACTACGAGGTATCATTTATAATTGATATTTGTATCCCAAAATAAAATGTATAATGAACCTATAGATTGTGGAATTATATTTTATTATTTATATTTTCAATAATCAATGATTCTATATTGATACATGAAAATTACATTTGATGTTATTCTTCTAATAATAAATTTTTCCCTTTGGATATATATAAATCATTGAAATAGAGTTGGAAACTATTTTTATGAACCATAAAAACAAACTCATAATTTCTATAATTATATTAATAATATATTGTAACTTAATTCATTATGAATCATAACTAATATAATTTTTTACTAAAACTATCAAATAATAATGTACCATGAGAAAATAAAACTCAAAAAATAATTTTATTGTCTTTTAATAGTTCCCACACATAACAATTTGGAACATCATCAGGAAACATAGTATTTTTGAATTTTAATAATATTGTTTCCATGGATAAATTTTTTTAACAAACCATACTATGCACTTACCCCAGGGAGAAATTCTTATCCCTATTGAAAAATTATTTTTACCTAATGAAACACAAAATAGAAATTTTAATTAGATATAAAAAATGATATTTCCATTTTTGTTTAGAATTTAGATATTAATAGTGAGGTATCATGAAAAGGAAGACGTTATGTATTTTTCCGTCCAGATGACCATAATAAGGATAAAATATCATGATGAACTCCCATCTCTCAATGATATATAACAAAGAATGCGTAATGAATATCTAAAATTATATCCATTCTTAGGATAATCAGGTCCCCTGAATAACCATGAATATTTAATACATAATAATAAATCTAAGTGAATATTTCAAGTTTCCATTTTATATATACAAATATATATATATATATATATTCAAAAAATAATTTGATTAATGTATAATTTATTTGATTTAATATCTACGACTATTTCAAATAATTATGAGGTTGTTTTTTGATTAGCTAGGGAAATATATCTTAATATTCTAATATATCAAAATAGTTCTTGGAAAAGAGATATGTTAATTTTCACTCATTACACTTACCAATGGTATATTTCATCTCAAATATCATTGTAGTTAGTCATGACATAAACCATACTAAAGCATTTTTTAGAAAATATATACATAATAAATTTATTTTTAAAAATAATCATGAATTCATATAATATGAAGATAGTGAAACTATTATTTCAATGAATTTTACACTTTTGATATCTCAAAACCATTGTTTGATAGTTTTATAGACTAATAAATAAAATCTACAATCTAAAAAAAACATATTTCCATAATTAACATATCACAAATTCAAATACCTTAAATGTCAAAATAGTTCATAAAACATTTTCCATACTCATATAGGGTCTATAATTTGGAGAAATTTAACATAAAATTATTTTTTTAAATGATCGAAATCACTTTTAAAACATAAATAATAATTTCATTATTCTAATTTTTGTGTATATTCAATAATGACAAGTGTATAATTCACTACTTATATAAACATACCAATCCAAGGAATATAAAATTATAAAATACATTCATTAGAATACACAAATAAATCATAAAATTGACCTTATAGAAATGAATAAAGATAAATAAACATAACTATTCAAATAAAAAATAATTAATAAACTAAATATCAGTTAATTTCTTCTCTCAGTGTATATAGAAATTTTTTTGATGAAAGCATTTAGCGTCATGTTTTTAGAAATAAAATTCGATTCTATCAGTGAATAAAACAATGAATTCACATAGATATAAATATGATGATCATACAATTTTATGTAATATATACCTTGGTTTTAGTATGTATATCAAGGGGAAATATTAAATACTCATATTATTTATATGATGTACTAATTATATTCATTGGATCAAATTTTCCAATAAACAAATTTAGTGATTGTCGGACTACAAATCAATCTTAAAGAACTATCTAGCCACGTTTAACAAATAGAATTGGTTTATAAAACATATATACAATAATTCAATCAATATAATATATATTTCCAATCATATTTAAAATACACATTATCATGTTTATACATTTATATTCTTAGATAATTCAATAAGATCAGACCATTTTATTTACTATAGTAAATAAGTCGATATATTTCCAAATCATTTACTGATACCATACATCAAAAAAACTGAATGTTTTATATTAGTTATTATTTTATTCAATTAAATAGATACATAATTTAACATTTCTCCTAATAAAAACTATAACATATGTGAATATTTTGTTAATTTATCCAGAAAACAAATCCTAAAATCATTTGATTATTAGTAGAATGAGAAAAACCGTTTAATCATTGATTTCTTAATGAATTGATTTCTATCGTGAATGGGATCATATCAAACTTACAATCATTAGAAAATAAATTAATAATATAATAATATCATTCATATAATAAATAAAAAAATCATACATAAGAGAATATAAAGACCCCCATTTTCAATAGTGATCGATGTGAGAATCAAATAATTTATAAATTTTTTTATAATAATCACATAAAAAATAAGTAAAATTAGAGAAAATACTATAGATTCACATTATATCTCATATGAACATTACATCATAGACATTATTCACTTCTAAATGATCCCTTTCACAATGTCATATCCATAATCAAAATTTAATTTTAAAACACCAACATTAATCTGAAGATAAAAATATCCATATTGAAATTAATATTAATGTATTGAAATTTTCTAAAAAAATTAGAACACATTTTATATAATTAGGATCATATTGAATAAAATGTATTGTACCTTCTTATTATCTACTATAATGTATATCTTAGTAAAATTCATCCATTATATATTCCACAACCATAGACTCTATATAATTTAATATATTATTATGGACAAATCGAAAGATGAAAAATTCTATGAAACCCACACTAAACACCATTCCCTATTATTTCAAATTTCATATGAAATTAAATCTTAGGGATTATTTTATATCACACTGTTAATGATAATGTGTACCAAAAACATTATTGTCATTTCACTATGTTACACAACCACAATATTTCTAAACAAATCTATTCAACTTTAATTAACAACATTACATTAATTATATATCATATTTATATTAGCAAGTCATGTCTAGGCATGATAAAATCATACTATGGAGTTCCTCCCTTTTAAAATAAGGGATAAATACATACATTGTGTACCCAATTTAGAGTTATAAAATTGTAAAAAATGTACAATATTCATCTAAATATATTGGTACTAACATTCAATCTTATGAAAATGAATAGTTAATAATATAATTCCATATAAAATTTTTTATCCATTTCAATGAAGGATCAGTTCATCAATAAATAAAATTATGAAATATTAAAGATATAAAATATTAAAAAATAGTATTCCACATCAATATTTAATAACATTCAAACATTATCCACAAATAAATTGTAAAAAGTGTAGGAAAATATATAAAATCAATGAAATATATAATATAGTATTAAATAGTTAAATAACAATAACTAAGCTGTATGAACTAAACTTATAGATCCATACATAGAATCTCAGTTTTTTCACACTTAATAACATGAATCTATAATCCTATCTATGATAACTATACTTATTATCCCATCAAAACCATAATAATCTAGTAATGATTATATTTTCCTCTTTTGAAGAATCTATTCTTCAGTTCCGTAGTTTAATTCCATAAATCTATATAATTAACATTAATTTTGATAAAACTAACGAAATTTTATATTACATATTGTGTATTAAAATTTTAGTAGATAGAATAATTTCATATCTATAAACCATGGTTTACATTCGACATAGATTCACTACATGTAGAGAGAATATAATATATAAAATGAATAAAAATATAAATCTCCCAAAAATCATAAATCTAATGATTGTTTCACATTATTATATTGGTTAGGAATGTGAAACATTACACCCTAATAAAAACCTTATCATAGTTAAATTATTATATCAATCATATTTCAAATAAGATGTTAAATAAATTCATGAAATCTCATCCAAAGAGCAACATACAATAAAAGTAATTGGAAACATATTCCACTACTATAAAATCATGATCAAGTTATTTTAGTAATTATGATGATAATATTTCACTATATCCCTCATGCACAAAAGTTTTGGAATTTTATTCAAATATTGGTATGAAATTCCCTAACTACTCATTTAGAAGGTGTGGTTCACAACACATTCAAAATTTACACATTAACAAATCATATAGTTTCTTTGAGAAATAGTTTCCCATATATTTTATAATTATGGGTTCCTTAAAATTTTATCTTGGAAAAAACTACTTATGATTTTATGACAATTTTAATTATTCTAACCCATATTTTTGGGTTTTCAAGCCAGTATATAAACAAATAAAGTTGATATATTTATCAATAATCAAAATCAAATGAATAAACAGACACAAATTTATAACCCAAAAAAAATTATAATCAGAAATATTAACACCTATAAAGTACATCATAACTTCAATAAACTATAAAAAAATTGAAAATAAAATTATTGTCACCTTGGTAACATAGACATCAACTATTTAGAAGTTATCTGGGTATTACCATTATATTAATCCCATTTTATATTTTAATAATTTCATTATTTAAATTCATGTATAAGTAATACAACAGAAAAATAAAGATATGTTATCATTTTTAATAAGACAAGGATAGATTTCACATGCCTAGAAAAAACTAAATTTCTCCATACTTCATGTTTTAATCCCTACATAGTAAAATTGTATAAAATAAAATAATATTTTTTACAATTGAATCAAAAAAATTGTATACTAAACATTACATACACCCCTACTTTTGAATCCTTTTATTTCTCTGATTCATCATATGGTCACAATTCTATCCAATTGAAGCAATATGTTTCCCTATTCTAACCTTATGGTCAATAATTCCATGAACTCTATAGGATATCTAAAATAAAAATTGGGAATTTTTATCTTCCATTATTATTTTTATAAATTTTCACCTCCAAATTCTTTATATCTAGTATTGGGTATTTTTAAATATTTACAATTGGTTATTTTTCGATAATCATGCAAAAAATTGGTCTATGTGGTATAACCATATTATGGTTTGTATCTCTAAACGTCATGGAATTTTTTCTGAATTTCCAATTATTTCTTCATTTGGTGCACAGATCATGATATGATGAAGGATTCCCTTATAATATTTATCTACGCTACATTCAAATACTTTTTTAATGTTTATCAAATCATTATCTACATTTTCCAATGAACAATTATACATGTATATTTTCATTAAATCATTGATTAATTTTCATGTTGAATATTTATATATTTTATGAAATCTTTTTTATAGTGAATATCATCATTACTCAGCACAACTTAATTAATATTTTTTTTCATTGATAATGATTCATATAATCATTATGTTTCTTATAATAATGATCATATATTTTTGAAGTTTCCAAAACAAATTATATGATACCAAATATTATTGATTTACGGTATATTTTGTATTAATAAATGTTGTATGTGAGACTAATTATGTGTTATCACTATAATAATATGATTTAGTAATTTTAAATATATATGTTTTTTGCATTGTGTGATATATATTTTCATCCATATAAACTATTATTCACGTTTATTATTTTTATATTGGTGTCTCTTTTATTTTAATAAATTCATCAACCAAATAAGTAAAGAAATGTATCTTTTTTATGTATTTTTTCATAGGAATATGGGATTATATATTGTCCTCAGTGTGTCTATAGTGTCACCTTTTATATCATTGTTTATTGTTGTTGAATGCGGCTTTACTTTTTCTAAAGTATGTTGTCGCATAAAATATTAAATATTAGTAACATTATTGAAAAAGATTGGTATACATTTTATTTCTTGAATTAATATAATTTTGGTTCACATAATTTCATTATGTGATACACTAAATCTATATATATTATGGTGAGTGAAGAGATGGGAAGTGTTTGAACAACAAATAAATTATTCAAAACATTATAATATAGGATGTGTTTTCCACCTAGATATTTTTATATTTTATATCAATAATGCCTTAACATGTTATATTATTTTATGTTTCGAACGTTTTGAATTAATGATAATATATTTTATCTTATGTTCTCACCCACTAGTTAAGAGATGTTGATAACTATTTACTCATGCATTGAGAGGTAATTTTATTATTCTATTACAAATAATTAAAGACAACATAATTATATCCCAAAAATAAAAATGTAAAAAATATTATAACCACTAATAAGTCAATTCCAACAAAATATAAATGTCTCTTGATAAATTATTTAGACTAGAATGAGATATTCATAAATAATTGTATTATAATATGTGATTCATATAATTATGAAATCTTATTTTGAAATGTTTCTCCCCTTTGGATTTGATATTTAGTTTTTTAGTGCATCATGAAATGATAGATGATTAACCTTATTTTGGTTACTCAATGATATATTATATTATTTAAAAAATAGATTCTTCTTATCTTCTTATAACAAATGGATTAAATATATAATGAATATGTTTCCATGGTTGATTGGGGTGGCTAAAAAAATTTCCAAGGAACACTAAGGTAATATTACATAACATATCTTCATAAGGATATTGAGTGGTGTAGCATAAAATATCTTAATAGAATATCAATGAAATTAAAAATTCCATGATAGATTCCATATTTGAATCATTTAAAATTATTGATTTTAATATAACTAATATAATTTACAATATACCTATGATCGATAATCATTATTCCAAAATATTTTTCATATTGTCTATTTTGAGTTGTTTCTTTTTTTCCATAGGGTCTATCAATTTAAATTATTTTTCATATTTCTTAAAAACTACAATGTGGAAATTTGAAAACTAATTAAAATATAGATTTAACATTTTGATATTATAATTAAAATATATCACGAAATGTAATAAATACAGTTATATTGAAATATATGTTATTTATCTTATGATGTATAAGTATAACATCGAAAAATGACACAATATATTCATAAGGAACCTACCGTAAAAAAGTCAATAAAATTAATTTTTTTTGGAAAAATAAATTTCTATCATTCCAAAATACTATTTTTGTCATGATTTTTCTAAAGATAGGAAATAATCATTATATGATTATCTATTAAATCAAAAAGTGTTCATATTCAATCAGAATCATTTTTTACTCAATACAATAAAATTTAGGTAAAAAGTCGTTTTTTCATGAAACATCATCAAAACATTATTATCAATGCCATTCATTACCATAATCACCATTAAAACCAAAAGAAAAAAGTTAGAATGATGGGATGATATAAATTCTATGTAAGATACTTTTTAACATAAATAAATAAACACATTAGTCCATAGATTCTCATTATAAATATGAATTCCTATTTCGATAATAATCTTTTCACATGGTATAAACATTTTCTTATCCATGAAATTGACATCACCTAAAAATGATTTTAATAATAAAATTAATAAGAAATATTCATTGATAATGAAACAAAAATATATTTAATTATAATCTTGAAAACATTTTCACAATGATATAAATATCACCATTATGATGTATCATAACCATTATTTAAAAAAATAGGTTCATTAAAATAAATTTTGAAAAAAGAAGATTTATATAAAACTATCTATAATCATTGATAAATAATATTGTTAACAATGACATGATTTTTATATAACTCTTTCAACCGATACGATAAACCAAAAACAACATTAATATTATAATGATCACATTGGAGACAGCTATAATCAGTAAAGGACATTAATTAGCTAATACATTAGAAAACTATATTGAGCTATACATCATTGTATTCTATATTGGGATCACACATCATCAATAGATATTTTGACCATAATAATAATTATAAAATTTTTCCAGAAAACATATTATTCTGATTCAAAATAAATATTTTATTTTAATCATTGAAAAAATAATATATATATATATATATATATATTTGATTCATAATAAAAAACTTGTTCGCATATTGAAAAATGTATTCCCATTTAAAAATGATATTTAGAAGACTATGTACATATAAGAATTTTTATAAAGGTTTTTCATTGATGAAAATTCTATTACTTTTAGCAGAATCCCAATAGAATATAATTTCCTTTGATATGGGAATATTTATTGACATAGTATATGTTATTAAAAAAATTCACATATATATTTAGTAACATTTCATACAAAATATAAAAAATAACAATTTAGACAACCTTTACAAAAATGTCAATGGATTGGATAAAATTATTTCTTTAATATTTTATCGAATTATTTAATCACCAATAATAATATATAGAAAATAATTATCAATTAAAGGATTAAAATATTTAAAATGGGGGTTTTAAAATAAAATATCCCTTACATTGAGATTGATTTGAAGGATATATTCATTGTATATAGTAATATAATATATTATAATATGTTTTTATCTAATAGGAACAATTTTATTATTTACTATACCTTTTCCCATTATTACAAACCACAATTAGTTACTTAAATAGTTAATCTTACACCGACACATTTGCGTGAAATCAAGAAATAAGTCACAATAGACTTTGTATGTGGACTATGGTAAAAAATCATGTATCCCATTGGTATTGAATTATATTCATGATAATTCATCATTTACTAAAATTACAACATGTCATAAGTGGTTCAGATAAAAACTAATATATATTTTATCACAAGGGTGGTACATTTCACATATGCAAGTGTAACATTTTCATTTACCAATGAGAATGAGGGATAAATTTTTTGTTTTATATTCTCTTATGATGATGAAATATGTATCACAAAAATTATATTATTTCATAAAATAAACCTATATAACAATAAGTGTAATGTAGTGATAGAGAATAATATACTTCAACATAATAGGTTGCAGTTAGTAATACACTTTAGAAATGTTTTATATTTTTTATTTAGATTGAAAATAATGAATTAATATATTTTATATATAATAAAATAATTTATTATTAATCATATATATATATATATATATATCATATTACATCATTTATATCCATCATTTCTACAAGCCTTAATTAGTAGTGATCCAAAATTAATTATATCAGTTAATGAGGTTGTAGGTTGTCAAATAAATTAAAGATTGTTTCAATTTACATAATAAAATGAATGATATAGATTGTGTTCAATAACTAAAAATAGTAATATTAAATTATATACTATATTATTATTTTGTTACACTGTAATTTTTGTTTTGGTGGAGTATTTTGAAGAATACAAAAACATTCAATGAAAACATATACCTATTATATAAAAAATTATTTTCCTATTACGATATGGCTACAAAGGTTTGTAATCATCTAAAAACAATTCCTCTTATATTTTGGGATGGATTCTATGTATGAATTTCATTATGGTTTTTTAGAAAAAACTAGGAATTGAGGTGCGTAGTGGAGTTGGGATCTCGTTTATAGTTAGAGGAGAGGATAAATTTGTTATTATTAAAATAATTTTCGAAGATCTTGATTATTCCAAGACTATTAAAAGGTTAATTTATAATAAATAATTTTGTTTTTGTTTATTAATTTTCATTTCAATTTATTCTTAGGGTGTTCTAGGTTGGGAATTGAGAATAATATAAGAAATATGGATGTGCATAGTTCGTGGACATTTTTTTTAGCTGCAGGTCCCATCCCAACAAATTGTGAAACCACTGATAGAGGGGATCTCAAATTTTGGTATATGGAATGTCAATATTCTGACATTATAAGTTAATCTTTGTAATTGATCATCATAGTGTAGGACCATGTTGTTTGTTGGTATGCATGAGACATTCTTTTAATTACATTATACTTCACGGAACATGTTATACAAGTTGTATGTCTCCATGTTTTCAAACATTTTAGTACATGACATATCATCTTATATTGTTGAATATTAGTAAATATGTATCAGTTGTTATTATATTTTTCTATATTTTCCACTCTGTCTTCTATTTACTGACATTACATGGGATATTTACCTATATTTACTCTCATCCACTTCGTTACACATTGGTAATGAGGTCATAGTCCCCCACAGACACACCACAGGCCTTACTACTAGTCAGTAGCCTCTGGCATTCAGGGAGACGCGCTTGAGCCCATGGGACCCACTAGGCTTGGGGCACCCATTTGTTGGTATCTAGGTACGAGGAGTCACAAGGTTGAACCTCATCCTACCCAATAATTAAAAAATATCCCTAAAGGGGGACTACATCCAACACCTGATCCATAATACTATGAGATGGAGGGATAATGAACCATCCATAGAACAATTAAAATACCACCTAGGCTAATCCAAGTACTACCTCATAAATATGAGAATATAACTATGGGGATATCGTTGTTATTCCATATGATATAGTGAGAGGTAAGGTGTGAATAATGGTATTAATTTTTTTTTATTAAAATGTATTTAATTCCCACATTCATTGGAACTCATTAATCATACAATAATATAATATACAAAAACCAAAAAAATAAATAAATAAAATAGAACACCACAACATTACATGGTTCACCACTAAGCGCTATTCCAAGGACCATACATAGATAATTTTTTAGTACTTTGAGAATACACTTAACATAAATTTTTTTTTGGATTACAAACATGGCCGTAAAATCTATATTACAAATTTTAAGCCACCCAGAATGATTCTATGCATTTTTATATTCTTTTTATGTTAGTTTGAATCCCAAATCGATGATTTACAACCCTCTTGATTAGAGGATGTCATCCCGGTTGATTTATTATTCTTCATCCTTTCGTCTTTATTTCTGAAAGAGAATTTGTTTTATATCACGGTTATATATAAACCTAATTTTTTATATAATTATAGTATTTTAGATCTCAATCCAAATTTAAGATATCGTGAATTGGTGAATTTTCATTTAGGATATATATATAACTCTTCATCGTTTCGTTGTTGAATTATGGAGATTTTCATTGGGTGATTATTCATCAACTAATAGAGGTAGGGGTATATTATTCAAATACCACAATCATGAAATCAATTATAAACATGTGAATGTATAATTTCTAGTGCTTGTTTATAAATTTTAGATCGATATCAAATTAATTAATTTGGTCAATTAGTTAATTATGGAATTAAATACTTGAATGAATAACTAAAATTTAAAATTGGAGATAAATAATTATTGTTTTAATTTTTGTAATGTTCAATTTTGAATTAAGATTAAATGATTAGTTAATTAATTATAGGATGACGTGTTTGTGAAAAGATTAATTATTTATTTAATTAATTAATATAATGGATGTGATTACTTAATTTGATAATTAGCTAATGTGGTAGATATGATTAATTATGTGTTAAAATAATTAATAGAAAAATATTTCATTAAATTATTTTTTATGTTAATTAATGATATGGTTATAATTAATTAATTTTTGTTTTATGTTATAGAAATGAAGTGAATAATTAATTGTGGAAATTAATTAATGATATGGGTATTATTTATAAATTTTTAAATTATTTAGTATAATGATTTGTGAAATGGATATTTTTATGTAACTCGGTTTTGATTATGATTTCACAGAGTAAGTCATGGGTTAATTAGTGTGTGAGGGAGGGATTCCTTGATGAAGACCATCATAACATCTATTTCGAATTCTAGAGGATAGTTACATCCTTTGGATAAGAAGACCATAATTGCTATGATTTTTATTCCAATGTTGTTGTTAGATATATTATAGTTATTGTAAGGAAATGACCTTGAATGCTTTCCCATATTTCATTGAAATATATTATCTTTTATTCAGTATCACTAAAATTAGTCCCTTGAGGGTAGAACCCAATTAATTAATTATTAAGGGTATGATGATTTACATATTTTATGAATTTAATCAGATATGAATTTTGACAATGAATGGTAATATTGTAATTCTGATATGTGATATTCATTAGAGAATATTAATACTCCGACATGATCTAATGTATGTTTTGTGGTTCAAGTGTTCTTGGGAATAGAGGGTTTATGTGGATTAATATAGAATAATTGATAATGTGATAATTATTTTAATGTTCAATGTATTTATTTCTATATGAAAATGCATACATTTTTATTAACTGAATATTGTTTTATACACCCTTGTTAGTGTCCTACAATGTTTTACTAACGCTATAATAAGACTTTATGATCAGAACCTAAACTAATTTCACTGTTTCATGATAGGTTCGGGGAAAAGGCCATGGGTAATATGGCTGATTTAGAACAGAGAATGACTAGGGAACCAATCAATGTTTCAAGGATCTCTTAGTGGATATTTTATTTTCTATATTCTAGTTTTCATTTTAAAAACATGAATCATACATTATTATAGATTATTTTCTAGTTATTTTTATATTTTACTTCCATGTTTTCTATCTTGTGATACTGGTTCGTTCAGGTTATGATTATATGTTTTATAGTAACTGTTTCTTGTTTTCTATTAGGTATTACATTGATAATAAAAGGCCTAGTCACCAAATTATTCATATATCAAACACCCCTACAATATAAAAATCTATGTCAAATGTGGAGGCATTGCTGATGTCATGTGGAGGTATAGCTCGGGCTACTGGGCATGTTAAATTTTATGAAATTTTAAAAAGTGGAATCAGAGCCCCATTTTATTTTCATTTATTATTATGATTTTATAAAGGTAGGTAAGAGATTAGGGAGAGTTTTTCCTCATACATGAGCACTAATATGGGAGTTAAAACCCATGTATAGAGGATAACTAATTACCCATAGTGGGATTTCTATTATTGATGTGTGTTATTAAATTGGGATATTATTTTAAATTTCGTGAAATATATGTTATGTGATGTGATTATTGTTTCAAATATTTTTTCAGATTTTTTGTATTGTAACTCATGGAACTGTATGGAATGAGAGTTTATTTTCAATTAATATTTCTATGAATTATGTATTACACTGTGAAATTTACCATTTTTTACATAAACAAGAAAAATGATTTTTGGTAAGTTGTTGAGCATAGAATGTTTCACCCTTTATAAGAAATTGAATTGAATATGGTGCTTATTAAAAATTTTAAATATGGTAAAATGATTGAAATTGTGACTAATTGTTTGTATAATGGAATTCGAATAATGTGAATTTCATTACCCTTATTATCCATGTCATAGGTGTGGGATGGTTAATGGTATTAATAACACCGTTTTTTTTACTATATGCTGAGGTTTTGGGAAAAGACATGTTGTCACCTGTTGTGATTTTCCTCTTACATTAATGTGATAATGTAATTTTATTAGTAAAAATATGTGTTGTTCTCATTATAAAGATATTTTTACATGAGGATTCATGTTGAGAGAATAACATGGGCACGTGGAAGTAGATGCTACACCTGTAGTGACTCCTGAGACACCGATAGTTCTAATTGAGCTTGTTGTCGATCAATTCGAAGAGAAAACATATCAAATTATGTAATTAACACAATTATTACTCTATAAAATTATGAAAATCAAGTTTGTTCTAATGATGGAGTTCTTTTATCACCACCCTATGAATTTTACTAGTAATGTTAGACATAAAAGATATTATTTGTGGATGAAGTATATAGAGTCTATACATGAAAAATGATGTTTTTTAAAAGTGATTATAATTGAATTCTTATATGTTTTATGGTTTGGATAAGTGATGGTGGGATATATGAGGTTTTGATGGACTATAGAAATCTATTTAATGGATGAAATATAAAGAGTAGTTATAGGAGAACATTTAACTATACACATAGAGATATGATATATCAACTGAGTTCATGTGGTTGACATAGTGGAGTATGTTCATAATGTATTATGATGGTCACATTAATGATTTGAAACACTTATTTCAAAAAATAAAGTTGTTAAGATACTATTTCATTGTGTTTTATAAATGAACCTACTTATGAAATTATGTCCTAGGAAAGTATCATCAACATAAAGATGTTTCTAGATGTTATGAAATAGGATATCATATCTGAGGGGAACATGATAGAGGATTACAATGGAAGAATGGCGGTTCCATCTACATGATTAGTATGAACAAATTATAATTGTAGTAAATGTCGTTATGAGAATTTCGTCTATAACATTTTCATAAAGAGTATAATGGGGAGGGATAGTTATATGCTAGTATACCCAAGTGGTTTCCACTAGTGGGATAGGTCGGAACAAATCCAAAAACATTTTACCTAGAAAAAAAATGATTTCCTTGTCTACAATAATACAATACATGTATAGAGGTTCTGCAAGAACATGTGGTAAGTTTTATGAGATGGCAGAACCATTAAAAACTAGAGTATTGGAAGGGAGTTTTTAGCACCATATCATTATAGAAGGTATAGTTATGCTAGAAAAATAGCTAGAGTCATTTTCTATGGATATTAAAAAAAATCCTATATAAGTAGAGTGGAAAAACTCATGGGAGTCTGGATGTATTATCGGTAACATGGGTAGGTTACCTATATGCCATTCCCACATTGAATCGAGATGATACACCATCAATTGTGAGTGGTACTATTCTTTTATCTTCATTATTATCAAGTTCATTATCCCATATTAATTCCTCCTATTATTTTATATCTACAAAGCCTATTAATGGTATGACCCTGGTGGTGGAGTTTAAGATATGGGTTATAATGATAGAATTACCATTCAGAGTACTTTCTAAATAGATATATTTGTGGAAGAGGTGTTCTCTAATGATTAAAGAGTTCCATTATCTATATAATATTTATTTTCGTGATATGTGATGCGTCAATCTAATTTTGTTTATATTATGGATATTTTATAATGAGTCCAAATTAATTTTTATAAGTGGATAGTAACTATTATGTATCTTATGGTTGATAATTACATTGACCATGAGGAGTGTGATATCATGGTAGCCAGACAAGGGTCACTAAATCAGCAACTTATATATATCATAACCCAATAATCAAGAATAATTCTATATTATAGATCTTTTATTCAATATTAATTTCCTCCCATAGTGGACAGGTTTCATGATGTGTTTCTAGAAGATTTTTTATCATTTCATGTTGATAGATATGTTGAATTCAATGTTGTGATCATGATGGGGTAAGAGTCGATTAATTAATTCAAAGTCCTATCATAAGATATTTACATGAATCTTATTGATATCCAATGATTATTGTGTTTAGAGGTGTATTGGAAGAGGTTAATGTAGGATACTTCCAGATTTGTAGCACTACATATAGGATTGACCATAAATGGGATAGTGCATGAATGGTCTGAAACATCTGAGAATGCTTTCAAGTATTTGAAGAAGATTTTTTCATTGAAGAAAATTATGATACTACACATGTAATGTGATGCGTATATAGGGTATTATGATTCTTTTAGAATTGGACTTCATGTTTTAATGATTTATGGAGAGTGAGTTGTGGTATATGCATCTGGAATGTTAGGGCCACCAGAACAAATCTACCCAACACATGACCTCATGTTGGATGCATTAGAGTATGATATGATGTGTTTGAGGAATTTTTTTTTGGAAATTTTTAATACATATTTTGATCATAAGATATTGTAGAATATATTTTCACAATGAGACATGAATTTACGAATGTGTGGATGAGTTGAGTATATAAAGACATTTGATTTTGAAGTAGAATAATTACCCGTGAAATGAAATCGTGTTTTAAAATATATGATAATGAGAAATTGATATCACGAATATTATTAGTTAATATATATGTTGAGTATGATGAATCTACTAAAGGATATAAATGTGTCAGTTTTGGATTGTTTGGAGTAGGTGAATCTCATAACAGTATTAGGGGAGTTTACACTTTTGCTTCGGATGATAGATAGGTTGTATGAGGACTATGGGTTCTTGACCATGAGGGAATTACATGAATACGGGGAGGGACAATTATATTGGAGAATATTTGAAGAAGAGATCATATATTTTAGAAATTAGTTTTATATGCCTATGAGCATGTGAGAAGAGTTGATACCAGAATTTAATGCTTCAATTTATGTGTTATATCTAGGTGTGACCAAAATGTATCTGGACCTATGAAATGATTTTTGGTTCTTAGTATTGAAAAAGAAAATATAATTATTTTTTACATGATGATTCACCTGTCTTCATTTTTGGATAGTTCTAGTGTAGTTTCTACCAAATATGAATAAATTTTCATTATTATGTTAGGTGTTGAGATATATGGTGGGTTCTTGTATATTTGACCCGTTTGTATGGATTTTTATGTCATTTTTCATTTTCTCTATGTTTTTATAAGGCTCATTTCTTTCTTGATTCCACTATTTAGAATATGATATAATAATTTCAAAATGGTAGTTTTTTACATGAAATATTTTTTATAACTAGTATAGAATTATTGTTAGAAACACTCATTGATGGTGTTTTATAGTTCCGATGGTAATTGTGTTATTGTTATGATGAATTATTTTTAGTATGTTTTTAATATGATTATTTAAAAATTAGTTTTTTGGATTAATTTATAATGTTATTTTTTAATGGATTTCAATAAAAAAAATTCTTTTATTGAAATTGGATTTTCAAATTTGGTTTTGGCTGGGGTTAAGCATCATTGGTGTGTTTTCATGTGCATATGGATGGATAAGGACATGATGTACCCACATAAAAAACATAGTATGGATGTGGGTGTTATGTAACCCCATTAAAGTGGCCCTCTAAATGAAGAATTACACACCATATAAATTTTTATTTTCAAATAAATCACATTATGGTTGAGTGAGAACCAAACAAGGGAATTCCCATGGGGATCCCCCATTGCAGTCATGATAGAAAAAAAACCTAAAAAACACATTATGACTTATTGATAATATAATGTTACACAAAAAATTAATCTTCATGCATAACTTCAGAAACATCTTGTTCCCTCTCATAATTAAGAATTGAATCCTTAGACGCAAGACTAGATTCATACCTGATGGATCAGGCATGCATCCTCCTAAGTGGAGACTTACTAAACGAATTAATAGCCACACATGTCTATATACTAGTATAGGTTTCAGGAAACATTTTATGCATTGATATGTTGAATGTATTGGGATATGAAAATATCTAATTTATGGAATATTTTTAGGGAAATGTTTGGTTTTATTTCATTTAAAATGGATATCATTTTGTGACAAGCTATTGGTTTTATAACATTATTATATTTTAATATAAAATATTTATTTATTATGTTATATAAACCAGTTTACATAAACATGTTAAAATTTTCTATCCTAGTGGCATGATTAAGAAGTTATTCAGGTACAACATACTGAGTTTCATTACTCACCCCTTCTTTAGAACTTTGGTGATATATTAGATGTTGTTTATCATGACATGGGAAAAGGTAATTTATCATAATTCTCTAGTTTTTTATATTGATAATAAAGGTATATGTGCAGTGGATAATGGATTATGTTTGAGCATTGTATTTAGGGGAATGTTATTTCTTTTGTTTTTTAGTCTTTCCATATATACTTGGTTTCTTTATAGTAATGCATCAGGTCACTCTTTGTAGTTGGTTTTGATATGAATGATACGATTATGATGTATTTAAATTATATCATGCATAATATAGTTGTCTTAGTAGTTATGAATTTTTTTGTTGGTTTTTTTTGTTTTCAATTGGAAAATTGTCTAATATTCTTAAATTACTCTCTTGGAATTTGTATATTTTTCAATGTCCGGGGATATTGCATAAGGACAAGTAATTTCCATTCATCTTATTAATAAAATGGGGGTGAGAAGTGATGTTATTAGTGGTATATTTCATGGCCCATCCAAAAATGTTGTAGAATATTTGGTATTCAGTTTCTTCAATGATAGAGTTGAAATTAGTTATAATTTATTCCTTATGTCAGGTATGTAGAAATGAGTAGGATTTATGTGACATGATATGTATAGAATAAAATAAAATGGTTAAACATTTTATGTTGAACATAAATATACATCGTAGTTGGTTACATACTTGCTCTGGATAAAATATTTAGAAATATGAATCTCAATATCATTGGTTAAGGTAATGAAATGTGAATTAAATACACTATATAAATGGCTTTCCACTAGGAATAAATATTAAATATTGAGTAATGATTATTGATTTGGTTAAAAGTGTTGATTTTTTAAAAATGTTAATGTCATTTTCCAATAAAATACTTTCCAAATATAATGGTAGTGGAATTTTGAGAATTTTTTGACTTCTAAAATAATTTGAGATTTTGATTTAAAAAATGATTGATAATATATAAGAAGGATTTTGGAATTCATTTTTTAGATATTTGATGTGGTAAAATTTGAAATTGTATTCCATCAATTTATAAAATGTGAGACTTATGGATTTTTTGTGTTTTTTAGTTATGGCCTCAGTAGGAATCATATAAATCAACTAGAATAACTTTCTAAGAATTTTATCACACTTAAGAATCATTTGAAACAACAACTAGTTTAAAATATTGTCCACGATTTTATAAATACTAAATTATGGAAAAAGACAGATGACCAAAGGTCAGTTTATAATTCTATATAATTCCAGAAGAATAATCCACACATCCTTTACGGTGATTCTGAAATATAAAATTCTAAGGTGTGGATGAATATGATGAATCATATATTCAATTTATTCACAACAATACCAATATAAAATATCAATATATAGACTTATAAATTTAATGATCATGCACAGTAGTTTAAAAATTTTTTTGTATAGGGTATTGTAGATCATGCTTTGAAAACGGAGGATTTTTGATATTTTTTATTAAAAAAATATATCATCATAAATTCTCATTTCAGTGAAATATAGGATTTTTTATCTTGAATTAATAAATTTTTCAATCATTGTGTACATGGTTAAATTCATCAATTTAGTGCACCATTCACCCAAAATTGTTTCATGTGCATCTTTGAATGAATACCTTATTAAAATGGGATTAAAAAACAGATCCACTAAATTATTTTCATTCTCTCTTAAACGAATTATACATAGCTGTTCGAAAGGGGAAAATTGGAATAAAGGGAAATCTTATGAGATATGGGAGGAGGATGTATATTGATTCCCATGGGAAACCATGGGAACAATATTGATGGGAGAAAGTGGAAGGGGACACTAATTTCCATGGTAGGTGTATCAATCAAAATCATACATTAGGGTCAGTGAACCTTCTTCCATAACCACAGCGAAATTAGTGAATTTTATAATGTGGTTCACATTACCATATAATTAAATAATGTATGGAACAACATAGATCATCCAGAAAATGTTATCATATATGGAATCTTCTGTGCTATTATCACACTACTCCATGTTCAGGTGATTGAGACACATCTCACGTGTTACTGACATCATATGTTTTAATGAGATGAAGATACTAGCATACATATCATCGGCATAATAGAGATAACCATAGTGATTCTTGGAGTACCTTGAATCCAAATATAGTGAAACAAAAATAGGCAAATAAAGAAGAAAGTCCATAAATAATAAAATTATATGGTGATGAGAATTTAATTTTGGATGATCAGTCTAGACTATATACAATGTGATGTAATATTATTTCGAATTCAACCCTACTGTATGATTTGTTATATATAGGTGTATCCCACTCGTTTACATTTTATAATGCAGTTGATTTTCTTTGTTTGAGTGTTGAGATGATTATTCAAGGATAGAAATTCAATCTCCTAATAGTCAAACATAATGTGGATATTCTTTTGTAGAGCACGTTCTATAATTATTGGTGGAGTTGAGATGAAATTGGAATTATTAATGACAGATGTAGATATCGGTAATATAATCGTAGTTATATATTGGTTGAAAACATAAAAGTCTCACATTAATTGTTATACTTGAATGGTAAGATTTACAATTATAGATGGATTAGAGAAACTCATTTGAGAATACTGATGTGTAACAGAAGGGGTAAAGGGATTGGTTGAACCAAAATTTGGAATGGTATGATACTAATTGGTAGCTCTGATAATTGTATCGATGCATTATATAATGAGTAATAGTTATCTAGTATTGTTTGATCATTTTCTATATGTGTTTCCTGAAAAAATCATTGGGTTTCCATCTATGAGAGATGTGTAAATTACAGCTGATCTCCATTTAGGGACCAATCCTATTTCCCTTCCATCATCATAATTTTAACCAACTGAATTAAGGAATATTAATCTGTATTTGGAAAATCAAAAAGGAAAATATTTAATTTGGCCTATCACATCTTCTTGGGTAGTACCAGTCTTGTTTTCATGAAAGAATATTAAAATCTTATATTGTGTGTGGATTATCATACACATAAAAAGGTTATGATAATTAATAGGTATCCACTGACACTCATTAATTATCTATTCAATTAGTTTAGGGGAATTATTGAATCTATACAATTTACTTGTGTTCAATATATCACTAATTGTGGTTCTTGATGGAGGATATTCCAAAAAAATTACAAAAATAAATTTCCATTACAATTATGTTGTAATGTGTCTTTCGAAATCACTAATGATCATTATAGAAATGATGAATACAATATTTTAGACGTATATATATTACATAGAGGTGGTTTTATCAGATGAAATATTTGTGTATTCAAGGAAAAGATATGAGAAATAGAGACACTTGGAAACAATTTTGGTAATCATGATAGATCCATATTTGTATGCAAAATTATCAGTGTGTTATTTTTTGATAGATTATTTAAATTTCAGGTTCCTGTAATCCGAGAAAATGTTTTTTTCTTAGGACCCATAAATGATAGAATCTATTATCTATTTTAAGCGTCTAAAGAATGAAATTGAGAAACAAATTTTCATTGTATGGGATTTTTTGACTGATGTTTTTGTAAGGATTTATCATGACCATCATTGCCTATGTTAGGTCTAAAATGTAAAATTGACCCATTATTATAGAAAGAATAATGATAAAAGTATTTTCAAGAGAATAATATTTTCCATATATTAACTGTAATCATGATTTTTCCATAATCAGGAGAAGGGTACATGGTGTATTATGATGTATTGGAATCTAGGTTGGAATGTGTTCTCATCTAGGGAGACCATGTGGATTTTTATGGATCAATGAATGTATGAGTTCATGAGAACAATCAACCAACCCATGACATGGAGTAAGCTATCATAGTACATGTTTTGAAAAAGAAAATTCAATACCAACTTGGGAGACATTTACTATGTTCACATGAAAATTCATGTGAAACATAATTATTCAAAACATGAATTGGAATAGAGATAAATATTATAGATAGAGTATATCTAAATGATTGACTATGAATTGCTGTATTAATATGGAAAGTAAAATTGTTTAGAAGACCCATTAAGAAGAATGTCATATAGTCAAATGAATAAAGATTCATAAGATGACTAGTAGTTGATTTTGATCCTGGGTGACATGCACATAGATTGTGAAGATAGAGGTGAAGTAGATTCCTTCAATCAAGTGTTGTTTGTTCCTGAATTTGTTAAAATAATTAAATTGGAAAAAACATATAATTTAGAACATATGGAATATAGTTCATAACATAGTGGTGGGAAGGCCATTTAGGGATATAAGAATAATGAGAATTACATTTTCTGGTTTAGAAAAATTATTTGCATACCTAATGATTTTTACATACAACATTTTCATGTTTTGAAGCATTTGAGATAGTATGTTCATATTCCAATACAAGAGATGTATAAGGGAATCAATGAACATTTTGGTTGGTTGGTATGAAATGTATAGTGGCTATATTTTTTTTCAATGTGCTTGAGTAGTCTACAATTGTAGGCAGTGCATTAGCAACTAGAAGGTATGTTACAATCCATAAGAATTCTGTTTTGAAAATGGGAGAATAATTCTACAGATATTTTAATAAATCTACCATGAATTGTTTTGAAACACCATACCATATGGGTGATTGAGGATCATCTCAAAAAGTCATATCATTTGAGATATATTCTTGTATCTCATATATTGGATAAAATTTCAACAATCTATATCCAGGAAGTCCTAAAGAGTAATGGCATATGTGATTTGATCATGTCAGATAGAGAACTAATGTTTTTTGTATCGTTTCAAGAAATACTTAGTGAAATCCCATGGAAATGAGTTTATAATGAACATATAATATAATCCTTAAATGGATGAGAATAAAATAATGATTATAGAAAAATATGATGTCATTGTGTTGGCTTGTGTAGTGGATTTGTTGTCTCATGGGAAGAGACCATTTTATTAGTGGAGTTATCTTTTAAGAATAGTTATCAAACCTATATGTATATGGAACTTTACATATAATTTTATTGGATTCATTGTTATTCTTTACATTTTTTTGTAGGAAACAAAAGATACTTCACTAGTCAAACCATGAATTGTTTATAAAACAATGTAGATGATTCTATTGTTCAAGAAATGGATAGAGATGACATATAGTCATCAAAATTCTTATATGGAACATCGTATATAGACATTTTATTTTGATGTGATCGATCATCTATTTTTGATTACCTCTCCAAGGATTTAACTTCATCATTTTAGGAAGCATGGAATGTTATCCTCCTTAAACATAATCCAATTTAGATTGATGGAAAAGTTAGTGAGATGGACAATCGTTTGTCATTTCTACCACGTTTTAGGGTTTTCAAATAATGCGTTACATGTATCTCATTTTAAAAATTATCAACTAGATCCTAACCATGTGATCTGATAGGATCATGTTTACCTTGATTAGGATGCTTCATTGATGCACATGATAGTTCGTATTGTGGGTAAGAAAGATAATGTATTTCATGGAAAAAGCATTGTTATGTGGATGTGACTGTAGTAGAATGGTATGATTCAAGAAGAGACATGGGAATAAGAGAATGAAATGAATGTAAATTGGATGAGATACTTTTAGATACACTATGGTTTTATAATTATTATGTATATAACAACCTATTCTTGGGGAAATGTATTACACTTGGATTCATGTAAGAAACCCTTTTATTCTTAATTTCATCTATATAAAGTGTTTGGGATAATTTTGGTATGGTTTGGAGTCATGTTGATCTATTTTTGGTATTTTATATACGTTTATAGTTTGAGAGTAGTTATGGGAAGCCATACAAATCCAAAAAATATCTATGTATTGTGATACATATACTAAGGGAAAGTTTCACGAGCAACACTCAGTTTCTGAAAACCGTGTGGTAGCTAGAAGAAACTATGATTTTTGAGATATTGGGATATGGCTTGGTTGATTCTTTCTTTAGAAACCATGTGATACAACAATTTAAGGTTCAACCATAAGTATGTTGGTGGCACACAATAAGCACATTGTTTTCCAAACTCTAAGGATAACAGTTCTATGTTTAAAAATAAGATCCATAAAAGTGTATATAGGTCGAGAATATGTTTTTACGCATCATAAAATCACCAAACCGACCCTATAACGAGATTTTCTTTTCCCAAAGGTAGTATAGTCTTGTCTTATAGAAATTTAGGCAATCCAATTGCTTGTCTTCAAGTGTTGACGCTGAATTGTCTCGATAATTCTTCTTTATTTTTAGTTTGTATTGTTATCCTTACATCTATTTATCCATCTCACTATATTTCATAATCCTATATCTAATATAGATAAATATAAGTTCGTTTATTCTAAATATATTTTTATTTTTATTTTTTTATGTTATGGGAACATATATGAGGCATGTTTTTTTAGATTTGACCCATTTTTGATGTTTTCATGCCATTTTCCATTTTCTCCACGTTTTCAGAGGCAGGTATTTTCACTATCAACTACTCTATTTATAATATGATAGATTGAACTAAAAATAATTGTTTTTTACATAAATTGTTTTTTATTTTTGTGTGAAATGAACAATAAAATCACACTTTGGTTCTTTTTTGTAGTTATTGTGGAAAATATTGAATTTTCATGCAAAATGATTTCTTGTTAAATTTTAAAATTATGATTTTAAAATATATATTTTATATTTTATTATGAAAAAGGATATAGGGAATATTTATTTAAAAAATGTTGATTTATTGAAATAGGTTTTGCATCATTTTTTGGGCATGGGATTACCATGGTTACTATGTGTTCATATTCATTATAATGTTTATGGGTGTGATGTACCCCCATTAAAATTTTTGAATGCATATGGGAATGAGGTACCACCATCAAATTGTCTCACTCTATTACGACATAATGGAAGGACGAGTCACCTCACTTCAGTATAGGGAGTTCCTTATTGCATGCATGGTTGGATGTGTGGATATGTGAAATAGAATGGGTTATTCCAAAATGGAATATATGAAATGGGTTTTGATAATTGTTTGGTTAAATTCCATGCATATTGATATTTTTTTGTTAACATTGATTAGTTATATAACTTTTTAATATTTTTGTATACACATTTATGATTTTTTTTCTTTTTTTATATAAGTAATCTAAAATGTTTTATCATTTTTCGTGAGTAGAGAATTAATTTGGGGAAATCCTACTGAGCTTAATTACTCACCCATGCATTTTCACTTTGGGGATTGTGCAGAAGTGGTTCGTCAGCCATAGTAAAAGGTATAATATCATTCTTCTATTGTACATCTTAGTGATGCATTTTTTATTTTTTGAGTGAAGCATGGAGATGGTTATTGCTATGGGGTTATGATTTTATTTGAGTTTTGTTAGTTCTTTCTCGTCCTCTATATAATTGGTTGCTTTAAAAGGATTCTACTGCTATACTCATTGGAGATTTTTATATAAATTATCTTCTTGATTTGTATTTAATTTATATCATGAATCACAATGTTGTTAATTGGGTTATGTCATGTTTGGTTGGTTATTTTATTTTTAATGGGAAAATATTCCTCCAATTATAAATGATTTCCTTAGAACAAATTAGTAGCCATTAACATCTTGGAGATTTCTCTTAAGCTCAAGTAATGTCATTTTTCAAACTCATAACAACGATGTGGGGAATTATGTTACATAGTTTATGATTTATGATAACAAGAATTTTATAATCTTTTTTATGTTATAGATCTAGATTTCATTCTATGTCATCAATCTGCTGAATTTTTCATATTTTCATTTGGTGAATGTTCATCAACAAATTGGCATGTGTGGACTATTATTAAAATCCAAATATCTTTATACCAATTACATGTATGTGATTCTTGAAATTCTGTGGGTTCATTTATCAATTGAACTTCTAAATTAAAATTATTAAAGACATCAATTAATTAATTGAGAAATTAGGGATATAATTGAATAATTGATTTATGGAAGTGGGGATAATTAATTTATTACATAATTATTAGAATGCAGAATTTATAATTGTGAATAATTGATTGGTGAATAAATTATTTTAGGTTTATATTGTGTGATGAACAATTAATTGTTTAATTAATAAACAAAATGGACATGATTAAAAAATTTGAAAATTTATTAATGAGATTAACATGATTAATTACTTATTTAATTAGTTAATAAAAATTATGTGATTAATTAATTGAGAAAATTAAGTAATGAGATCAGTATGATTAGTTAAATTTTGAATTAATTAATGGAAATGATGTGATTAATTAATTTTCAATATTTATTAATTAGATGGGTATAACAAATTAATTATTAAATTGTTTAATATAATTATTTTTGAAATGGACATTGATGTTTTGTCACTTGTATGTGATTTTATTGGTATAGAGTAATACATGGTTTATCTAGTGTGTGGATGATGAATTTCATGAAGAAGGTTTTTAGAGCTTCCATTTTCATTTCTGACATACTGTGAGATCCTTCAAAATGGAAGAATATGAATGCTTCTATATTGATTCCCATAGGATGATGAGAGCTATTGGGGTTGTTATAGGTAAAATACAATGATATTTATTTCATTTTCCTAGAAATCTATTATGCTTCATTTAGTCTCACTCAAATTAGTCCCATTGGATTTGAAGCCAATGTACACATTACAAATGATAGATAGATTTATATGTTTTAGGAATAATAAGTTATATGAATTATGATAATGAATTGTAAAATTTAAACACACACACACACAGATATATATACATATATATATGGTAACCTTTTTTTACATTTCATACTTTAGTATGAGCCAATGTAGGTATTTACGTTTGGGTCTCCTTAGGATCCCGATGATTTTTTTATTATAATTAAGAATAATTTATAATGTGAAAAGTTTTTATATATTCATTTTAATTAATTATTTTTATAACTATAAAATTTGTTATTAAATGAATATTTTTTTGTAAATATTTGGGGTTGCCTACAGAGTTTCAATCACACCCTGCATGGGCTACCTAATCGTTACCTAAATATATTTCATTGTTGTATGAAAGGTTTAGGGTAAAAGCCCTATGTTGGATGACTAATTTCATATGGGGCTTGAAGAGGGAACCTGAATTAATGTTGGGACACTCTTTGGGGAATTATTAGTCTCAATATTTTGAGTTTTAATTTTAGAAATCGGATTCATACATTGTAATGGCATATTTTCTACATTTGTATTGATATTGTACTTCAGGTTTCAGTTGTCATGTTATACTTGTTCTTTCATCTTATGGTCATTTGTTATTTAGTTATTGTTTCTTATATTGATCTGAAGTATTACTTTGATAAAATAGGTTATATTCTGCCCATTATCTATTTATCAGATCGTCAGTGCTAGACATAATCTTCTAGCATATGGGGAGGAACTATTGAGGTCATGTGGTGGTCTGACTCTAGGCACCGGGGAATAACACCCTGGTCCAGAAGTTACATATTTCAATATTATTATGTAGTTCAAAAAAAAGTGTTCCATGAAAAAATATAAAATATTGTCATATGAGTACTAATAAATATAAATAAAATGAAAAACAAATATTTTATGTCATTTTATTAGTTATGTTTATTTGAGGCCTTGACAAATTTATTTTGAACTTAACCATGGTAAAATATTTTTATTATTTTTACTATTATATGTTATGATTTTTTTTGTTATCCTTATTAAATAATGTAAATTATTTTTATTCAAAATATTTAATCCATATTATCAAAAAAATTTAAATAATTAGTATAATTTCATTTAAAATTAAAATATTAAAACAGAAAAAATATATTTTATTTCCAATTTTTTTTATTTTTGTATAAAAAGATCTTATCCAAAATTAAATCATATAATTGATTAAAATGATGATATATTGAATATAAATAATTTAAAGTAATAAAATTTAGTTGAAAATTTTTATAACATAATTTAACAATAAAAAATAAATAAAAATAATAAAAATTATAAATTAAAATTAAAAAATTCACTATTAATATAAAACATCATATTTTTCTGAGAATAATTAAAAATTTATCATAATAAAATTTTTATATGGTAATTTCAAATATCATATTATTTTCTTAACACTATAAATAAATAAATTATAAATTAAATTTTTAATGAAAAAAAGTTAAAGAATTAATAACTGAATCTTTTATTTAAAAGATTTACAATCCCGGTTGAATGATTATAAAACAATAATCTAATTTATATAACAATAAAAGTAATAATTAATTAATAACATTAAGTATAAAAATGTGTTTTATTAATCTTCCAAGGTTGGTCACATAATCTATCAATTACGTACATAGTATAAGTTAAAATTTGGATAATAAAGGTGACAATGTATAATTGTGTCAAATATAGATGTCTTTATCTCTACAAGTTATATCCATCTCACTAATAAAAAAATGATGTTCTCATTTTTTATATCAGGTATAGTGAATGTACATAACCAAAAAGGTGAATAAATTGTCTTTGATAAATATATTAAATTTGATACCTCTAATGATATTATAAAATAATCAAATATATATGTATTGTTTATAAAATATGCTATATAATTAGTAATTATAATAAATTCATTACCATTTTATATTAAAAAATGTTTATAGGCACCCATTATATACAACTCGTACTGAATTTGAATGTATAATTTTTTTATAATAGATTTCCAATTTAGTGATCATATTTTAATCATTGAACAACTATTCATTTTTCCTCATTGTTCTATTTGATATTTTTATAGTATAAAAATATTAAACTCTATAGAATAAAATATAATATTGTGATGATAATATAAACACCCAAAAAACCATGGCCCCCATATATTTCTACGTTATCTCATTTCCATCACATATTTGATATTAATTTTCAAAAGAATGACATTTTTCCATGAAAATGTTCAATGATTGTAAAAAAATTATTTATGGCCATACATTAGTTTGATTACTTGAATGATTAACCAATATATGGGTTTGAACTATATATCAGCAATAATAATAATTTTAGGTTGTTATCTCCCCAAAAAAATCGATTTTGGTGATGAAAATTTGATAAGACATATTCTATGTAGGATGTATGTGAATCCTATATACCAAACCAACCCCCCCACAAAATATAGTATATATGGATAATGACATTAAATTACTAGAATTTATATTGAAAAATATACCTACATTTAACCATATTAACCCTTATAAATCAAGAAGAAATATTGGATAACTTACATTCCTATGTATATTTCTTGTTTTCCATTTTAGGGAATTAATGAAAAAATAACACATAAAAACACAGTATATATCAAGTGAGTTTTTTTTCAACGATAGCTATATTTTCGTATTCGATATCATAACAGCAACATATATCGTTAAAACTTTTAGGTATTAAAACATTATATATTAAAATAAATCATCATAAATCATTATAAGATGGGTAATGTGAAACCTAAAAATTTTGATCATAAATTTATAGTAAGGGTAAACTAGGGAACTGATAATTGAAATTCATCAATGAGAATATAGAGACCACAAGGTTATGATGGCCAAATCAATGTACAAGATCGTAACATATGTGAATTCATATCAATCAATAAATATAACATTATTAATGAAACATGGAATGAATAATTAAAAATTAAAATATTTATTGAAATAAACAATCATGATCCATGTAATATCAAATTCTATCTAAAGAATCGTCAAAACTCATAGTTATTCACCCATAAGAAATAGAAAATACTTTTATTTTTACATTAACATATTATATTAACTTTTTAAATAATATTAGATCTAGAACAGAAAAAGACCATATATAAAACATGTAGGATACTATGGATAGAATTTTTTATAACTCTTACAAATTGAATAACCATACGACAGACATACAAATCCAATGTATATGTGGGATATCACTGACCCACCTATTGTCTATTATTATATAACCACTCATCCTATGTTTAACAAGAAATCATCTATCATTTTTTATAATGGAACCACCCATCCATGGTTATTACGTAACCACCCATCCTTAGTCTATAACAGAACGTCACATCCTTGAATTTTGATGAAGTCGCCCATCCTTGGTTTAAATTAAACCACCTATAATCATAAAAAATTCAAAAACCCAAAAAATTAATAAATTCAAAATATATTTCATATAATCATAAAACACATATATTAATCTATTATTAATTTCATATCATTATTATCCCATGTAAAAAAAGGGTTCTGTAATAATCTATATGAAACCATAATATTACATATAAAAAGTGGTTGGATGAAAACAATACAGTATATCCCTTGTACAGAATAAATGACATTATGGAATGATGTCATCAATGAGTTTAAATATTATTAAAATGTCATTATATTCAATCTTTAAGAAAATAAAATTTTAAAATTGAAAAACATTTATAATGAACTAAAAATTCATAAAATAATTATAAATTTTTTTTCTATAAAATTAACATTTCGTAATTATAATATATTAATCAATTAAACCATTTTCTATGTTTGTGTATAACCACATTTATTTTGTACATGTTATAAATTAACATTCCTTTAAATATGTTCAAAAACATCCATAAGTACTAAATTTAGAAAATTATTAAGAAAAATACATTTTAAAACCATTAATTTTTTGTCAATGAGTATGTGAAATGGAATTAGGATGTTATTTTTATTTAAATATTACCAATTTATTAAATTTTCTAGAAAATATTAATATAGAATTGAAGCATTCTTGATCTAAAAAAATTGGAAATAATTGTATTACATAAAAAACAAATTTCATGATTTTTCATTAAAAATACATGGAACTATAAATTAAATGTGTAAAAAAATTTATAATTAAATGAGAATAAAGTTTACAAAGGTATATAATTTAATAGAAAATGATTTCTCCATAATGAATCTTGAATAAAAAAATTATAAAAAAAAAATTCCATTGTATCATAAAGGATTTTACAAATTGGTATGTTTTTAATCAGACACCTCATTAAATAACAACATTAAATAAAGTGATTAATACGAAGATAATAATGATATTCCTTATAAAAATTTCAATGTGCTGGTATAAACTATTAATAAAAAATTATTTTCTAATATCTTATATATATGTTCAAAAGAAATCTGTGATGAATACGCATTATAATAATCAAATTATTGAATTCAGATTTAATAAATTACAAGATAATGTTTGATAAATGTATATAAACCTAAAAAATTAAATATACATAACAAACAAATATCAATTTACATATAATAATAAAATAAAAAAGCCAGTGAAATAAATTTATAACCCAATGAGAGGAAATTTAGTTTTTAAAAATTACTACTTTATAACATACATTTCAAATCACCTTGTATGCAATAATTATAATTTCAACCCAAAATATAATTATTTTTGAAAGAATAAAGATATAATATGTAAAAGTTAATTAGATTAACCATATAAAGAAAATTAGGTTTATAATAATGGAATTTTCATAAATGAATGAAAATATAAACAAAATCGCTTACAACATTAGTAATCTCATAGTCAGAACCTAATGAAGGATACAATTAAATATGAAATAATATATCACAAAAATATTAATGAAAAATAATATATACTTCATTTATGTTCTATATAATGTATAAAAAATAATTTTTTTAATATTGAATGTGTATCACGAAAAATAAATGTGAGATAAGAAACACATACCTTAAGTATATATTTTCAATTTATGTTATTTAAGTTATTTATAATATTCAAATTTCATTTAATTGATTTATTATAAACCATTTATGATTTTAATTTATTATAATTTAATGCATAATTTTATTTTATATTTTTAATTATTTAAATATATAATCAATTATGTTGACATCATGGTTTTGATGATGTTCAGTCGATATTTTCATAATGACTTCATTTGCTTAAAAATTAGAAAAGGGGAAGTTATTAAATAATATCCATAATAATAATCATGAAATAATTATTTCTTATCCATAATGTATACATCTTACACCATCCATGAATAAGGAAATTAATAATTAATTATGTTACAATAAGGGAGAGGGTAGAATGTGCATACACAAAAAAAACATTTCAATTTGTTATGTATTATTTTTGAATGATGGTAAGAATTAATTTATCATAAAAAATAATAATTACATAATAAATATCATATTAGTTATTTAAATATATTTATATATATCATAAATTTAATTTGTTCATGAATAATGAATTACCTCACTCCCTGGAGGTGGTAGTCATCACATATTCAGAATTTTTTTTATCATTTTGTAAAGAAAATAATTATATAAAAATATAAGAAAAATTTTATTTTAAGAATAATATATATATAATGAATTTAATAAAAAAAATTAATTTATCAATGTTAAATTTTTCAAAGGCAATGATTGAAAATTAATTACATTATTTCATGAAGTGGAAGTCCACCATGCACATATGAGATGGCTTCATTTAATATATGATTGCCTATTTAATGATTATAGGTTATTAAATTAACATATTAAAATAAAAATTTTTAACATATAATAATATTAATATATTTTCTTTGAGAATATTATTTTATAGAGGTATAATATGAAATAAAACTGAATGCTCAATGAAGATTGATGTGTATTCATCAGACATCCACATTATGTTTTCAAAATGAATCCTTACTAGTTGGGTGTTATAATCAGTGAAGTGATTGTAGTACATTGAGAGGGAATAGATAAAATAATTAGGATGAGTATTGTATTATCCTACCATCATTGATGGTGTTAATAAAAGATGATCTGTGGTGACATATTAATAATTCTTATGAGTGGGATTTTTCTAAATTATAAGAGTGATTCAAAAAAGTGGAGTAAATATCAAGACAATTTCAAACAAAATAAAATAAAAATATTTTATGTAAGATAATATTGATATTGATGTTCTTTAGTAAATTAATATTTTTTTATTTTTATTATATAACCATAATGGTAAACTGTTATTTTTATTATTGTTTATACCAAGGGTAATTTGTATTGTTACTCATTAGGTGTCGAAATAGTTAATATAGAAGGGAAATTTTAACATAAATTCACTATGGTTGATATTCTAAATCATATCATAATATCATTACTAATAGATATATGTTTCAAAATTTTATTTCATTTATGAAAATATTATTTATTATAAAATAAAATTAATGGAAAGTATCATAATATTAATTTAATTTTTATATAAATATATTTATATATTGATGGAATTCTAATATAATCCATCCACAATTCCCAAACATGTTATAATTACATTAATATACATTAATACCAATAATTAATCCATTTCATATTGTTTGAAATATATTTAAAATCGTTTGATTTATTCTTATTTTATTTAACTTTTATATCAGTAAGTGTTTGATAAAATCTTAAGGTAACTATTCAAACACAGAAAAAATTGAATAAATTTTTGTAATATAATTATGAAATTTATATTAATTTTTAATATTTATAACTTCATATCATATATTTTATACCAATAATTATATATTACAAATATTGAATTTAGAGAAGGTATTTTTTATATTATTAATGAATTAATTTTTTTTATAGGTCATAATCATATCCATCTGACTGGAAAATAATAAATTGATAGAAATGATATGTTATAGGGTCTAAATGTAGGAATAAATTGTAAATTATACACTTTTAGATCAATTTTACCCTTACTATTTTAGTATATCAAAAACTCTTCCCCGTTAGTGAAACCGTTTTCACCATTACGAGTGAAAGTTTTTTTTACTATTTTCAATATTGTTTTTTTACTGAAAATTCTGATGAAATTATTATTTAAAATAAATTATGATGATTAAAAATATTCAATCCATTATTTTGAAAAAAAATTACATAATTGGAACATTTTAATATAATATTAAACCTTTATAGGTAAATAAAATTTGGTTTTTCATAAAATATATTTTTCAAGAATGAGTGTATCATATATTAACTTAATGATTAGTTGAAATTATTATGTGAGATTAAATTCATAATTATAGATTTATTTTACATACATATTTTAAATAATTCCTTATTTTGTTCTGTTATTTTATAATGAATTGAGAACCATTATATGTTTTTAATTATTTTTCATGTATATATATATATAGTTGAAAATAATCATTTTCTAAAATTCTTGAAAAATATGATACAAATATAAATTATTGGAGTATATATATATATTATAATTTTCTAAGATTATATTATTTTCAATATTTAATAGAACTTCTTAATTACAAAATTTACTTCATTGATGTACCCGGTTTACCAAAATTTATATTTTCACTATTCATATAGAATTCCATATTTTATGAAAAATGGTAAATATTTTCCATAAATTAATTTTAATATTATTTCATAAAAATTTATGTTCCATTCATAAAATATATTTTCTTTATGTTTAAAAAATTAATTAATTTTTGTTGCACTGAAATAATTGACATATATTTTTTGTAATTAATGAATATTTTTCATGAAGAAAAAAACATTCAAATTATAAATTAATCAATATATAAAAATTTATAGACATTTATATCGAGTTGGAATTATATATATATATAATATACTCTTTTAAATCATTTTTATTCCCACTTGTTTAACAACTAGGTCAAAATGATCACTTTTAAATAGTATTATTTCGTTGTTTGTTTTGGCTTGGTGTTTTCTTTCATATAATCCATCAAACATAGTTTTAATTTTTTTTAAACTCATTGTGTTCCATTATCCCACTGATTACAAATTTTCATGATTGAAATTTAATGTTGGCAATCAACATTTGTTAATCGTAAATTAATTTAAAAAAAACCCCTATCATTAATATGGTTAAAAGATATTCTATTAAAATGTTGGAAATATATGAAAAAATGTCATCTAAAATACACAAAAAACAATGTTTCGTCAAGATAAATTTATTTATAACTATATAATAAATATAAAATTATAATTTATTGTATAACAACTAAAAGACAAAAATAATCATTTATATTTTAGGAGTTAAAAAAAGGATCCAAAAAAGGAATGGTAAATTTTAAATAGAATTGAAAATTATTTGAATATGTATTGCCTTAATGTTTAACATTAAACTATAATACGTATGGTTTAAACTATTTATTAAATAATTTATTATCCTAAAAATTTATTAAAATATTCTTAAATATAATTGAATCTCAATGATGAATAAATTTTTATCCCCTCACCTAGAAAGATTAATTTAACATTTATCTCATAATTACTACCCTAATTATAAATATGTCATACTGATAATATATTTTCAATTGTCATGTTATTTGAAATATATTATAATATTTAAAGATAACAAACTTGTAAAAAATTAGTTAAATATTAATGAATGTTTTAGTTTCAATATTATCTCATTAAAATCATCTTTAATCCCTAAAACTATAAAATAATTCAGTAAAAATTGTAATTTATATAAAAAAATGGATAAATATTTCTTATCACAATAAAATCTCTCACAAAATATCATTGATCTCAAGAAAATTCATTCGCATTAAGCCTAAAAATGGGTGTGTATGATTTAGAACATTTGGCGAACCATAATCATGTTACCCATTAATGGAATCCATAACACTTAAGATATACACATATGAAAACATCCAAGACTCTATAGTATCTAAACCATTATCTCATATGAACTTTAAGATCCCTGAACCTAGACTCCCAAATGATGATCCAAAAAAATAAACATCACATTTTGTGTTTTTGTACTACAAAATGTGACTTGATTTTTTATAGTAAGACATTGCAATATAAAAATAAAATATTGGATTTCATATATACAGAATGATGTTTAAGATTATACATTTACATAATGAGCTAAAAATCATAAATAAACAACACTCTTAACATAAAATGCATATTATTCCCATTATAATATGACATTTATATTAAATATTTAGTCTTAAACACATCCAATATTATTCAACACAAGACAATCATTTTTTCTCTAAAATAATTAATCGTCATAATATATAACGTGAGGAAAGTTAAAATTAACAATGTTGGAATTTAATTATATATAAGAGAAAACATTATAATGAAAAGTTTAATTTCCTCAGTGAGAATAAGAATACAATTAGGGTATGATTACATCATGAATGTTTTTTAGCACAACCCTAGTGAATTTATAACTATTAGTACATGGATCAGAAATCACATAATAAGAGATATGTTTTCAAAAAGCAATGAGTCGTTGGAATCAATAATCTTGAAACATGTAATATGATTCTTGATTAATGTAATCATTAAAATACCATATTTTTTCACCCATACTCAGTAAAATACCCTTTTCAGTCAACAAAAACACATCAGCATAACTTGATAAATCAGAATTTTTTGTAAAGGTTCATTGTAAGAATAGATAAAACTTGTAGGTAACTTGGTAAATCATTTTACATTTCACTCACACTAATGTAAACTAAATTCAATAGAATTATATAGTCTATTGATTGAACATATACCATAAACCAACCCATCTAGGATAATAACTTACCCACCCATCCTTAGTATATAACGAAAACACTAATCCTTGATATAGAACCGAACCGACCATCCATGGGGTATAATATAGAAAAAATGACCATTATCTATTTAAATAAAACATTATATGAATAAAATACATAAATATTTCATCTCATCATATTACTCAATTAAAATTCTACTATTTATTTCATTATATTATTAGTGAATAGAAAAAATGGATTCTATTAAAAATATATTAACAAAATATAATTCATCAATAAAAAGTATCATGGTAGAACAAACAAAAAATATCTCTAATAATGAATTAATAAAATCAAGGGTTTTTGGCATTGATTAACAAAAATAACATTACAATATTATTAAAATCAAACTTGAGAATTATACTCTTTTTAACATCAAGAAGTAAATTCCTGACGTATAATAATTCATAAAATACGTAATTACCCAATTATGTGAAAATATATTAAATAATTATATATGACGTATCAAATAAATTTATTTTAATCATGTTAGGAAAATCAATTAATGTTTTGGAAGTTAACAATTAACATTCTTGTCAATAAAACTATCAAAATATTTAGAAGAGAACCATTGTGAAATATTAAAGGAATTATTTTGAAACCATTAAACAATATTTCAGAGATATAGGATGGAAATAATTATGTACATGATGAATTACAAGAAGTGGGTGAATTTTATGTTTAATAAATTTTGTTTCTAAAATAAAATAAAAATATTTTTAGCAATGTTAAAAAAGGTAAATTTAAATGTCCTCTTTTAGCTCTATAAACTTACTTGGTTCTAGAAATGTGGTTCTGGAAATGAATTAGAATGAAATTTTACAAGGAAATGCTTCTAACAAAAAGCCTATAGAATCTAACTTATTAGAGTATAAAATAGTACAATAAAGTATAAGAAGTTTATACATTTATCCATCATCAAAATTCATTAGTAATAAACTAGAAACCAAAAAAGTAACAAGTATGAAATTATTTAACCCAAAGATAAGGGTATTTGACAACCTTGAATAACTTTCCCTTGATTTATACATTTAAGAATGTTATTCATACCCACACAGGGGTAATACATTGATAGGAATATCTGAATCTATCATGATATCTCTGTAATCCATAGATCATTAATATACTTGGAACCTTTGTCTTTCTATCCCTGGATGTCTTAGAACATTATGTTATTCGATAACTATGTCTTCATATCCATAGAATCCTTTGATTTTACTCAGCAACAATCGAAATAGCATGAAGAAATTTCAAAAAGATGTTCAAAAGAGCCCAAAGCAAGAGACTCTCTCTCTATAAATCACCTTAGAAGCATGTAACCTCTAGTGTGATCAACCAAAAATTATCAATATTGAGTTCATTCAAATGAGATATTATTTATATGCTCTTCTCCAATGGTAACCTACATCCTCTAATGGTATTATATTTCCTTGAATATCATAGGGAACTGTACATTTTTCACTCAATCAATGGTTAGTCTGAGGCATATTGTATGACACCGTTTCATAACATTGACAAGTGTAATCAAAATATTGTTAATTCATCAAATCTAATTTTAAGAGTCTAAGGAAAAAATAATGTTCAGAGTCTAAACAATAATTGTTCATAGATTATACCTCATGGATATTAAGAGTATATTTTATAAAGAATTCAGAACCTGAATTCTATATATTTAAGAGTCTAAATTACAATTAATTCAGAACAGAATTTTGAGGAAATCAGAGTCAGAATTCTAATAAATTCAGAGTAATAATTATGAAGAAATCGAAGTCTAAATTTAAGATAATTTGGAGTTACAATTTTAGATAATTTACAGTCTAAATGTTAGTCAATATGGACTATGAATTTCGGAGAATTCAGAGTCTAAATTTCATAGAATTTAGAGTCTGAATATCATAAAATTCAGTGTCATAATTTCAGTGAATTTGGAGATTTAATTTCAGAGAATTCGGAGATTGAATTTCAAAAAATTTGGTGTCTTAGTATTTATGAATTGGGAGTCTGAATTTCAGAGAATTCAAAGTCTGGATTTCATAGAATTCAGATCCAGAATACATATATTTTATAAACAAGGATTCATAGGATTATTAAGTTATAAATATGGAACCAAATATTAAACAAAGGAATAAAACAACTTTGATTTAGAGAAACTATAAAATGAATAATGAAAACATAGGTAAGGATAAAATTTCCTTGGAGAAGGAAAATCTTAAATATTAAGATCATTTATAAAGAAAACAATTTTACTTAAGATAATGTGTTTTTTATTTTGAAAATTTTGGGGAATGGAAAAGTCATAAGGAAACCTTATTGATGCAACATTCTCCCCCTTTTTGGAATGCACAAAAATCCTTACAAAAAATTATAAGGACATAAAATTATTTATGAACTTGAAAATAAAAACATATATCCCTTTACTTATGATTCATGGTGAATATGACTAACTACCCCATTAGGTTTTGAAAACCCTAAATATCATATTCTAGATTACCTAAATGATATTTTACATTTTATTGTATAAAAAAATATTCGTTTTTGCATATGATAATCTTCCCTGATATGAACGTCCCATTGAAAGACTTCCCCATACATCGGGAATTCTTATATTTATGTATTATTCTTTTTATCCTTCATTTCTCCCTGATTATTATTTTAAAAAATAATTAATGGGAGTGAAAAAAATTATACCTAAAATATTACTACTAAACAAAAAAATATATGTAGAGCATCCAAAATTCCATTAGGATATGAATGATTTTTCAAAGAGTAGAATAAAAAAATATCGTATTGGGAAAATTAACCTTTTCTATTTTTTAGCATTATCTTTTTTTCAATAGTTTTCAGCTTCTTATGCTCCTTGTGATCTTCTTTAACATGATTCAGTAGCTGATCTTCTTCTTTATTTTTCATCACCATTGATTTGATATTTTCTTCCTGATCCATAAGAATTTATTTCAAGAGATTTCTAAATATCTTCCTTCTTATTTATTTTTTCTTCACACTCTATTATATGATCACTTTCCCTTTTCCTATTCATAGCCACGGAATTAGTCATCCCATTTAGTTATTTGACTTCCAGCTTATGGGTTTTTTGTTTGAGACTTATATTTTCCTCATTGATTTTAGTGATATCATTGACTTTAACATGTTCTGTGTAAAAAGAATCCTTTACACTTTTATGAAAACCATCATGGATTCACATCTCTTTAATAGTGTTCCTTGACCACTTGGTGATTTCCATTCATGATCTTTTGTGAGCTTTATATCCAAGGAAGAATGATTTGAAATCAACCTCATGCCTGAAAAAGTTATCCATAAGAATGGTAAGTGAATCTGATTTCTTAATAAATTCGGGATGAACCATCTGGCACCTCGATTCTATATATAGAAACAATAGAATAGCATCAAACTGATTCTTCAATGATTAAGCTACGAATTCATGCCCAAAATACAAAAAATTTGAATCATATTGATTGGTTGGTGAGGATTCTTCTTCTATCTCAACATCCACTCTCTATGAAGAACCACCAACACATTTATTTGTCACTATAAATATTCTTTGTGTATCAACCAACACATTTATCCCTTATCAGTTATTGGTATGATATGTATAACATTTATAGATTCATGTTCTCTATAAGATAGTTGAACTATTTTTTTCATCTTAAATAATTTAATTCTCTTCATATGCCACTAGATACTATAGATGAATGAATTTATGGTTGTTGCATTCATCATTATATGGTTTATTGAATTATTCATGACCTTGTTTTTATTTCCCAGGGGTAGCATGTTATAATGATACATGATGAGACGTCTCGATCAAATTTTTTATAGAAGGACTGTCCTGCTCATGATAAAGCTCTAATTGCCTTATGACATCATTTATGTTATCCTATACGTTGTCTTCACCTACTACTTTCTCTTCATGCATGATTTCTGCGTCTTCATCTAATTCTGGAATCACCAACTTCTTTCCCAGAGACACTGGGAGTGATTTTTGAAAAAATTATTTTTGTACATGAATTTTTTTAGGAGCATTCTCAGTATCCTTGATAGGATATTGAAAAAACACATCCTCCAAAATATTTTTCTTTGCCTTTTTTATTTTTCTTGCATCTCAATTTCTTCAACACCCTACGACATTATATCTTTTTCCTCAGTAGGGTCCAAGACAAAACTAGGCTCTGTTTTATTTCTATTCTTCTTTTCTGTTCTCTACTTGTCAAACACATCTCATGGAGAAGTCTTTTTCATTTTTTTCATAGGTGGGGTAGATTCAAATTCCTTAACAGATTTAGAATTGTCATTCATTTCTAGTTCATATACCTTTCTTTTTTTCCTTCTTTATTGGAAGTTTCAATTACTTATTGTTTCTTCAAGAAGAATTCTATTTCTGCTCTAGATAAATCATATAATTCTATAGTTTCACTACAAAAAACACATTTATTCTTCTTGGTGTATCATCTCTAAGAAACATGACCTTCAAATTTCTATTCTTAGAGAAACATGGGATTTTGAACGAATCATGACAATGAACTATGAGCTTGGAAAAAATGGTCAGATACATAATTATTTGTGACTTTATAGTTCTATTTTTGATATTTTAAATCATAGGAATGATATACTACACAAGATTAATGTTCCAAAGGTTTACCATAAAATCCATAATATAAATTTAACTTTTTTAGAGTGTCATTATCACATTTTCTAGTAATTATAAACCCCTAATCCCATAATTCCAGAATCCACAGATTTTTATAAATATTGATTATCTTTTGTGTCTTCACCCTTGATAATTTAAGTTACTCTATGGCTTTCTCATTATCAAAAAATTATAAAACATCCAGATGATTTTGGGTGTAGAAATCAACTTCACCATCATAATGGATTTCAATGATATATGCAGCCAAATTGAAAGAAATAAAATACATTTCCCCATAACCCTTGAAAGAAAACTCATATTTATCATCATGAACAATGAAACGTACAGATTCATAAAATCCTATTGGGATCTCAGGATGCACATGATCCTATCCATTTGGTTTCTATAATCCCAAACTATTCCAACAATTCAACTTGATATTCTTTGAGATATGAGAATCATACCTCATAATGAATTTGGTATCTACTATCCATTCTATTTGGATTCTCCATTCAGAGAATTACATTAATGATGACATCTATTTATTGAGGATAAGCTTCTATAGACATTCAAAATTTAGGAAAACATGAAGATTTTGAACAAGCCTTAAGAAGAACAGTAGGGATTCCGAACGCCAAGGCATGAAAATCGATGTTGGAAAACCATTAGGGTTCTTTATATAGGAAATTGAGGAGATGGTTCATATTCCTAAAAATATCCAGTATTGGTAACATGTTTTATTAGATCTGATGGTTGAGATTCATAGCCAAAGTAGGAATTTGGTAGTTTCTAATAATTTGAGGTTTTTCGGATAAAAATTCGGATTTATGGTAAGTGAATCTGAATATTTTTTATCAGAAAATGAAAATACAAAAAGGTTAAAAAATGATTATAAAAAATTTAGCAAGGAATCATACCTTTCAAATTGTTGGGAAAATTATCAGTAATGAGGTAAAATCTTCTTGAAATTTGTTTTTCATTCTAGAAACTAATAATGAAAATATTTTATTATGAAAACTTTATTGAAAAGGAAAATTTTGTTTATGAAAAAAAGTTAAATATGAGAAATTTTGATTACGAAAAAATATATCCACTAAGAAAAATTTTGATTACAAATAAATATTCATAACGAATAAATTTGATTGCGAACAAATATTTACTATGAAAGATTTTTATTACGGAAAAATTTTCAGTAAGAAATTAATTTATTACGAATTATTTTTAATAAGAAAAAATTTTGATCACAAAAAAATCACTAAGATAAATTATTATTATGATAATATATTCCTTATCGAAAAATTTAATTATGAAGAAATTTTTAATAAGAAAAATATAAATTGAGAAAAAAATTTCACTAATAAAACATTTTATTATTAAACAATTTTCACTATGAAAAAACTGATTATGAAAATAATTTCACAATGAAAATATTGATTACAAAAAAAAATCACTAAGATAAAATTTTGATTGCGGAAAATTTTTCACTATGAAAAATTTTGAGTACGAAAATAATTTCACTATGAAAAAATTTGATTACAAAAACGTTTTCACTAAGAATAATTTTTATCATAGAAAAATTTTGACCTTATAAAAATTTGATTACGAAAAATATTTTAAATAATAAAATTTTAGATTGTGAATGAATTTTTTATTAGAAAAAATAATTTACTACCATGAAAATGTGCCCCTATGAAAAAAAATGTTATGTAAGGAGATATGTTTAAGAAAATCAGGATATTACCTCATGATTATCATTCTAAACAATTTTTAATGTATTCAAATCAATCGGAGGGTATATATTTTGTGGAAATATCACCAAATTGATTTTCTATTATGATAAATTGGATAATGATATCTCTTTTTTTGTGATACCTAATAAAGTGATACATAATATTTATGTGTTTTTCATGATAATGATGTGAATGGATTTTACATAAATCAATTTCACTAGTATTATCACAGAATATTTGTGTTTTGGTAAAACTCATATTGTATTTTGTGAGTGTTTGTTGCATCCACAACAGTTGGGCACATCAACTTCTATCTGCTACATATGCTGCTTCAGTAGTGGAAAGTTTTGCTGAGTATTAAAATTTTCATGACTAAGAATCTAATGATTATTCTATGAAATAAATAGTTCCTAATGTTTTAATCCTATCTACAATACATCAACTAAAATCAGCATTTGAAAACTTTTTTGAAGAAAATCATTTCCAGAAGTACGAAAAAAAATTAAAATCAATGGTTCTCTTTAAATAATGAAATATTCTTTTCACTGCCTTTAAATCATATTCCTTATGATTGGATTCATGTCATGCACATAAACATACTAAAAACTTTATTCCTGAATAACTATCATTCAAGTACAGTAAACTTTCTATCATACCACTAAATGATGTTTGATCTACTCGTTTCCCAGTTCTCTCAAGATCAAAAGAATTTGAAGTACTAATATGAGTACATATACTCTTGGTGTTATAGTATCGATAAATTTTAAGAAGTTATATAGAATTTTTATGTTGACATGTATATGTTCCTTCTTGTCATTGAGAAATTAGAAAACCTAAGAAAAATGTTAACTCACCCATCATACTCATTTCGAACAAAGATTTCATTAGATCTACAAATGAATCAATTAAACATTAACAATATGAACCACATATAATTCCATCAACATAAATTTGAACAATCAAAACATTTTTTTATCTTTTATTATAAAAAGGGTTGGATTAGAATTTCCCTTAACATTTTTTTGTAACAAAAATATTGTAAGATTATTATACCTGGCTCTAAGAGCTTATTTATGTCTTTATAAGGATTTGGTAAGTTTGAAACCATATTCCAGATGTTTTGTGTCTTCCTACTCAGGAATTTGTTCAACAAAAACGTCCTCTTGAACATATTCATTATGTAAAGCACATATTACTTCCAACTAAAAACGTTTAAAATTGAATAATGGTGCAAAGGAAAGTAAAATACAGATATATGAAAGACTACCTAATAGATTATTGTTTTCTTCATATTCTATTCCTTCTTGTTGATTATATCAATTAGCAAAAAATATAGCTTTATTTCTTATAATGATTACATTTTAATCACACATATTTCTTAAGACTCATCTTACTCTAATAATAGCTGTTTCCATAGGGCTTTAAACCAAGTCCCAGACAATAATCTTTTCCAATTCATTTCAATCATCCTACATGGTTTTAATCCAATCTCCATTACATAAATCCTAATCATCAATTTTTTTAATTAGAGAATGAATTATATATGTTCCACATCATTTCATAATTAAATTTTAGTCCTTATAGGTTTATATAGAATACCAATGCTACTATCACTGGGATGATTCTTAAGAAACAGTTTTGTAGAACCCCTGGTTTGAGGTATTTGGCCTTTTTTATGCATTTTTGTGTAATTTATGTTCATGGAATGAGTTGAGAAGAGGTTTGAAGAGTTTGGAATGGTTTTGGATGAGTTTAGAGGCTTTTAAATGGGTGAATGGTTTGAGCATGGATCATGTAAACCATGCATATGCTCCAGGAAACTATGCAGGGAGAGACAGTAGGCTCCGTACGACCTGCACACGATTTTCCAAACCATGCGAGGAAACCTTGCAAACTCTGGATCTCGAGGCAGTGGCGTGCAAATAGTTACTGCACGGTTTTCCAAACCGTGCGGGCTAACCTTGTGACCACTTAATATTAGGGTTATTAGTTTCGGGCTCACTCGAGATTGCTTGATTTCACTCCACTCTTTCTCCCACTCGATCCTCACTCGAGTTTTTTGGTTCTCAGTGGCTAAAGGTTCTCTCCCAACCATTTTGGAAGTGATTCGAAGGGGTTTCAAGGTTATTTCTCCTGGGTAAGTCTCTCCTCTTGCTTCTCTTGTGTTTTCCTCTAGATCTACTTCCCTCTCATTTGTGGTTTTCTAGATCTACACTTGTTGTGTGTAGATATAGGGTTGGGGTTTCCTTGGATGTTAATATTAAGGCTTGTGGATGTTAGGGAATGTGATCTAGAGAGGTGTCGGTGGTGCGTTCGTCGGATTTGAGGCGCACCTGTTCGTGGGTCGAATTCTTAGGAACCCTAAAGGTATGTGGCTTCTCTCTCGACTCCACTTGGTTAGAACTAGTGGTTACGTGATTCAATTAATTTTTTGTGATTGAAATTCATTGTATGTTGAGGTGCGAATTTGGTTGGAAATCCATTTGGGGGTTTTTGGGAAAAAGGGGGTTTGTGATGAAATGCTATTGTTGTGGATTTTAAAATGGGGATTTTAAAAAGGAATGCTATGGTTGATTTGTGAAAATGATTGATAGAAATGTTTTTCAATAAAAATGTTATTTTATTGAAATAGGGTTTGGCATGGAAATTGGTTTTTTAATAATGTAATGGAATTGGATGATTACATGATATAGTTTTGACTGTGATAGATTATATGATTGGTTGTGATTGGTTGAATTGCTGTATGGAAGTTGGTGGGAAGTACCACTATAATGAAGGGGGGTAGATAGTGGACTGAAGGGACACCACCAATGATAAGTGGACGGGAAGAGCCACTAGTTGTTAATGGATGAAACGAGTTGGACGGAAGCTCTACCATTCTGATAGTTTTGTTATGTTCTTCTTTGAAAGATGGAATTGTTGTTCTAATTGGTAAAGATTGGAATAGTTGTGGCTTGTCGGTTGGATTTCCTTTGGTTTCTTGGATTGGATGTGATGGCTAGGTAAGGGAACATTTGGCTTATGAAAATGGGTTCACTTGTGTTTTATTTTATATAAACAGTTTTTTGTAAATGTGCTAATTGTCTTATCCTAGTGGCATGTTTAGGTATGTCATTTGGGGAAATCCTACTGAATTTTAGTACTCCCCCCTGCTTTGAAACTGTGGTGTCTTCCAGATGTTGTGTACCAAGACGTGGGCAATGTTAAGGCATCTCCCTCCTTTAGTGGAGCATTGTGATGTCATGGTGGAGCCTGGAGCGTGGAGCTTGGTGTGGAGCTTTGGTGGTGTCATGGCATGGTGGTGTTTGGATTTTTAGTTTCTCATTTGTACTCTGATGTGTTGTGGACATGTATAGTTGTTTCGGGTTTGGTTTTCATTGTGGAAAACTTGGTTGTTAGTGGATGGTTGGGTTGGGTTTGTTGACATGCATAATATAGTTTGTGGATTGTTTGTTTGGTTTTGTATTAAGGGAAAATCGTTCCCCAATATGTTCTCGGAGCCCTTGACTTTTTTTTCCATGCTTTGGCGCCTTAGGAATATAGATTAAAGCCATATAACCCTCACTGCCTCCTCAGGCCAATGAGGTAGGGGTGGGGTGTTACAAGTGGTATCAGTTTGTTCGGTCCCTTGGAGTTGATTCCCAGATTTGGTGTTGGCATTCGTTGTGGTACATTATTTGAGTCGGGATTGTAACAAGGTGTAGGAATGTCAGAACATGGAATGTATAGCATAAAAGGACATAGCTAATCCTTTTATTCTGAAATTCTAGTTACCAGGGAGTTGGTTATATAAGTGTTTTGAATAAACTTATAGGAATTGGATATCTCATTGTCATGGGTATAGCCAATGTGACAGGCATGACATACATGGTAGAAATGGATTCCCTCTAGGATGCATATTTCATTGGTGTATAATGATTTATGGAATGATATGAATTTGTGGATTTTGAAAATTTTAAACTGGGTTTCAAAATGGAAGGATTTGAATCATCGAAACTGGTGGTATTTTGAAAATGGTTTGGTTTTAAAAAATGGTGAATCATGGGAAATGTGAACATCTAGAAATCCTTGTTGTGATAGTGATGTGTAATGCAATTTTTAGTGGGAATTCTTCATGTCTATGGAAGTGAGACTCTTGGATATTTGTTTTTTTTTTGTTTATAGAAATGGCACTGGGTAGGCATCGTAGTGACCAAACGGAGGTGGCCGATGAGAACGTGGTTTCACCTGAGCCCCAGGTGAACCAAGAGTTAGTGCAAAGTATCGTGCAAGTATTCCAAGTCGTGGAAAGTTGGAATAAAGTGAATGAACCAAGGCATGTTGATCATGTGGTTTAGTTTCAAAAGCATAATACACCCATCTTCAGGGGTGATACAGATCCAGATAGGGAAGAAGCGTGGTTTAATAGATTGAACAACATCTACGAATTCATTTGAACACTGGTAGAGATAAAAGTGATGTTAGCCACATATATGTTAGAATATATTTCCGTTCAGTGGTGGGAGTTGGTAGTCCAAGCTGGGAAGGACCAGGGTATGACATGGGAAGGCTTTGAAGAATTGTTTAATAATAAATTCTACCCACATACGTTTAGAATTTAGCATACGACTGATTTCTTCAGTTTGAAGAAAGAGCTGATGTCGGTGATGGAGTATGCAGTTAAGTTTATGATCTTAGTACGGTTTGCACCAGAGGTGGCGGGTAGAACGCTGTTGAAGGAAATGATATTCGAATTGGGGATGAGGCAAGAAATCCATTCAATTATAGCGGTGCTATGTATAGATGATTACACGGAGATAGTAAATAGAGCCTCAGTGGCCAAGACGTATTTGTTATGCGCTTTGGGCGGGGGAAGCAAGGTGGTACCCATGGAGAATATTGGGAAATCTAACACATGGATCAAGAGGAATTGAGACACTTATTCCTAGGGCATGAATATAACATATAATTCTAGGTGGCGGGTTGCACGTAGTTGTGGGCGAGGTTGAGATAGTGTGAAATTTCTCAATGATTGAGACAGATGGTTATGATTTAATACTGGTAATGGATTTGTTGGTGCATTTTAAGGCCCACATCGACTGTGATGCGTGGACAATGGATTTTACAACACACAATGGTGTTAGACATCACTTTAGAGGAGGGAAGCATGAATGTTAGGGTGCAACGGGTTTGTTGGCACTATTATTGGGCTCGTTATCGTATCAATTGATGGTTCTGTCATTGGAATCGGTATAGGGTGTTGAGCAGAGTGTTCCTGCAGTAGTGGTGGATTAGTTCATGTATGTTTTCATAATGAATTATCTATGTTACCTCTAGTAAGAGAAGTTGAGTTTATGTTTGATCTCTTGTTGGGGACCAGTCCTATCTCACTTCTATCTTATCGGATGGCAACTACTGAATTGCGGGAATTGAAAATCCAGTTGGAAGAGTTAGAAAACATAGGGTTTATCTGACCTAGCATGTCTTTGTGGGCCGCGCCAGTGTTTTTTGTGAAAAAAGGCGGATGGAACCTTGAGGCTATGTGTGGATTATCTTAGACTTATCCAAGTTACGATAAAGAATAGATATCCACTTCCACAAATTGATGATATGTTCGACCAGTTGAGGGGATCCCAATAGTTCTCCAAGATCGACCTGAGGTCGGGATATCATCAATTGCAGGTGAGGAAGGAGGATATTCCTAAAAAAGCTTTCAGAAGTAGATATGTCCATTATGAATATGTGGTTATTCCCTTTGGTCTAACAAATGCGCCAGTGATGTTTATTGCATTGATGAATCAGATATTTCAGAGATATCTGTATTCGTTTGTGGTGGTGTTTGTAGATGATATTCTGGTGTATTCAAAGACAAGGGTGGAGAATGAGAAACAGTTGGTGACAGTGCTGGGGATCTTGATGGATCATCAGTTGAATGCCAAATTGTCAAAATGTGACTTTTGGAAACAAGAAGTTTGTTTTCTTGGCCATGTGATTTTTAAAAGGGGTGTTTTATTATATCCAGAAAAGGTAGAGGTTGTCATCTCGTCGAAACCGCCAAAGAATATGTTTGAGATATAGAGTTTTCTTGGTCTAGCTGTGTATTTTCGGCATTGTTTTTGGGATTTTTCACATTTGGCTTGGCCGATGTCATCTCTGACAAGGAGGAATGTTCCATTCAAGTGCAATGAGCAGTGTTAGTAGTGTTTCGATGATCTAAATGTTCATATAACATCAGCACCAATCGTGGTTTTTCATGAACCCAGAAAAGGGTATGTGGTGTATTGCGATTCATCAGGATTCGGGTTTGGGTGCGTTCTCATGCAAGGGAATCATGTTGTTGCATATGGCTCACGGCAAGTGAGAGTACATGGGAAGAACTAAGAAACTCATGTTTTGGAGTTGGCAGCAGTGATCCATGCTTCGAAGTTGTGGCGTCATTATCTCTTCGGTGAGAAATTTATGGTATATTCATATCATAAAAGCCTGTAACACATTTTCTCACAAAGGGATCTAAAATGGAGGAATAGTGGATGGATGGAATATCCCTAGATGTTTGATTTTGACTTAATTTACACACCGGGTAAGGTAAATTTTGTGGATAATTCATTATGTAAAAAATCAAATGCTCAGGTGGTGAAACATGTATCAAACCAATGGCAGTTGATGTTGGTTATAGCTGATACGTAGTTGGAATGCCAGGACCAGCATGATAAAGTGGTCTTCTTTCCAGTTTTTTTGATTTCGGACTTGGTTGGCCTGGTTAAAGAGGCACATATATCTGATTCTGAGTGTGTGGTCATGGGGTCAAGACTCAATGGTGGGGAGACCATTGAGGGTTGGAAACTGAATGGAGTTCAGTTTTGAATTTTCAGAATTGGATGTTTGTGCTAGTGGCTTGTTAGGAGGATCTTCTCTGGGCGTATCATCATTCTAGGTGGGTTGTTCATCCTGGAATTCAGAAAATGTATAAAGCGATGAAAGCGTAGTTCTGGTGGGCTGGTATGAAAAGAATCGTGGCTGAGTTTGTTTCGAGATGCTTGACTTGTCAATAGGTTAAGGCAGAGCATCAAAGGCCAGTAGGAATGTTATAGTCTCTACCAATCCCTATTTGGAAGTGGGAGTAGATAGCGATGGATTTTTTTACAGGTATCCCAAGAATGGTTAGAAAGCACGATGCCAACTGGGTGATAGTGGATCGGCTAACGATGTCGGACCATTTCATCCCGATTCGTGAATCTCATACGGTGGAGTATATGTCCAAAATATATATCCGAGAGGTGGTTAAGAGGCATGGTGTTTCAGTTTTGATTGTATTAGATAGAGAACCAATATTTTCATCTCGTTTCTGGAAATCCTTACAGAAATACCTTGGAACGTAGTTGACGATGAGTACGGCATATCACCCGTAGACGGATGGTCAATTATAGAGGATGATACAAACTTTGGCGTATATATTGTAGACTTGTGTCATGGATTTTGGTGGCTCGTGTGAAGAACACTTGTCCTTGTTTGAGTCCTCGTACAACAACAGTTACCAGGCATCCATACAGATGGCTCCGTTTGAAGCATTTTATGGGTGACCATGTTATTCTTCAATATGTTGTGTAGAAGTGGGTGAGTCATCGATGGTTGGACCAAATCGTATCTAAGAGACTACAGAGAAGATCATGTTAATTAGGATGAGAATGATGACTGCTCAAAGTCATCAGATATCATAGCGGATCATCGTCGATGGTCATTGTCGTTCGAGGTGAGTGATAATATTTTCATGAGGATCTCTCCTAGGTTGGGACATCGTCAGTTTGGGAAGCAGGGAAAGCTATCTCATAGGTATATTGTATATTTTGAGGGTCTGGAGCAGGTTGGTGAGGTGGCTTATCGTTTGCCTTTTCAACCATAGTTTAGTGAGGTCGACAATGTGTTTCATGTCTTCTAGTTGAAAAAGTATCTGACAGATCATGACCATGTGATTTTATAGGATCATGTTGAGCTACAATTAGATGCTTCGTTGGTTCGCGTTCCAGTGTGGGTTGTGGATAGGCAAGAGGAGGTCCTTCATGGTAAAAGCATCGATTTAGTTCGTGTTTTGTGTCTACATGGTTAGGTTCAAGAGGAGACATGGGAGCGGGAGAAAGAAATGGTCGAGTAGTGGCCCGAGCTCTTTCGGCAAAGGGTGAGTTCACTACATTCCGATGGTGGAAAGTCCAATGGTGGGGAGAATGTACAGCCCCCAGTTTGAGGTATGTGTCATTTTTTATGCATTTTTATGTATTTAAAGTTTATGGAAGGAGTTGGGAAGAGGTTGGGAGAGTTTGGAATGGTTTTGGACGAGTTTAGAGGCTTTTAAAGGGGTGCACAGATTGAGCACGGTAAGTGTAAACCGTGCTTATGCTCCATGAAACTTTGCAGGGGGAGACAGTAGGCCCCACATGACCTACACACGGTTTTCCAAACCATGCGAGGAATCCTTGCAGACTCTGGTTCTCGAGGTTGTGGCGTGTGCATGGTTAGCACACAATTTTCCAAACCGTGCGGGCTAACCATGCGGCCACATAATGTTAGGGTTATATGTTCCGGGCTCACTCGAGATTTCCTCATTTAACTCCTCTCTTCATCCCACTCGATCATCACACATGTTTTTGGGTTATCAGTGGTTATGGGTGCTCTCCCACTCGTTTTGGAAGCGTTTTGAAGGGGTTTCAAGGTGGTTTCTCCGAGGTAAGTCTCTCCTCTTGCTTCTCTTGTGTTTTCCTCTAGATATAATTCCCTCTATTTCATGGTTTTCTATATCTACGCATGTTGTGTTTAGATCTAGGGTTGGGTTGTCCTTGGTTGTTAATATTAAGGCTTGTGGATTTTAGGGAAAGTGATCATAGAGAGGTGTCGGCGGTGCGTTCGCCGGATTTGAGTCGCGGTTGTTCATGGGTCGATTTCTCGAGAACCCTAAATGTGGGTGGCTTTTCTCTCGACACAACATGGTTATAAATAGTGGTTACATATTAAAATTAATTTTTTTATATTGAAATTAATTGTATTTTGAGGTGCGAATTTTGTTGGAAATCCATTTGGGGGTTTTTTAGGAAAAATGGGGTTTGTGATGAAATGTTATTGTTCTGAATTTTAAAATGGGGATTTTAAAATGGAATGATATGGTTGATTTGTAAAAATTATTGATTGAAATGGTTTCCAATAAAAGGTTGTTTTATTGAAATAGTGTTTGGCATGGAAAATAGTTTTTAATAAATGGGTGATTTATTGAAGTGAATTGACATGTAATGGAATTTGTTGATTACAAGATGTTGTTGTGACCGTGATGGATTATATGCTTGGTAGTGATTGGTTGAATTGTTGTGTGGAAGTGGGCAGGAAGTACCACAATAATGAAGGGGGATGGATAGTGGAAGGAAGGTCCACCACCAACGATAAGTGGATGGGAAGAGCCACTAGTAGTAAATGGATGAAGCGGGTTGAACAGAATCTCCATTGTTATGATTGTTTTGTTGTGTTCTTCTTTGCAAGATGGAATTGTTGTGCTTATGGGTAAATGTTGGAATGGTTGTGGCTTGTTATTAGCTTTCCATTGGTTTCTTGGTTTGGATGTGATGGCCTAGTAAGGGCATGTTTGGCTTATAAAAATGGTTCCACTTGTGTTTTATTTCATATAAACTGTTTTATATAAATGTGCTAACGGTTTTATCATAGTGGCGTGTGTAGGGAAGTCATTTGGGGAAATCCTACTGATTTTTAGTACTCACCCCCTACTTTGGCACTATGGTGTCTTGCATATGTCGTGTACCATGAAGTAGTCAATGGTAATGCATCTCCCTCCTTTAGTGGAGCATTGCGATGTCATGGAGGAGCCTGGAGCTTGGAGCTTGGTGTGGAGCGGTGGTGGTGTCATGGCTTGGTGGTGTTTGGATTTTTAGTTTCCACTTTTTCATTGATGTGTTGTGGACTTGCCTTGTTGTTTTAGGTTTGGTTTGCAATGTGGAACAACTTTTTTGTTAGTTGATGGTTTATTTGGGTTTGTTGACATGCGTCATATAGTTTATAGATTGTTTGGTTGGTTTAGCCTTAAGGGAAAATCGTTCCCCAATCTGTTCTCGGAGCCCTCGGCATTTATTACCAACCTTTGGCGCCATGGGAACGCTTCTTAAGTCCATGTAACCCTCATCGCCTCTTCAATACAATGAGGTAGGGGTGCGGTGTAACAAATTGATTCAGGTTTTGTAAAGCATGTTCATTAATATATGGTAAAAAATCTTCTAGGGTAAATGCTTCAGAAATATTTTTCTGAATAATTTCTTTATTAACAGGATATTCTATCAAGGGTTGATAATCAGTGTTTGAAAACAAATTCAAAGGTATAGAATGTATTTTTTTAAATACAAAAGTATTAGTTTCATTTTGACATTTACTCCTTCAACTGTAGAAGTATTTTTATTAAAAACATTATAAGCCTTAGAAGTTGTGAAATAACATATATACTTCCTTTATCATATTTGGGTGTGAATTAATATAAATTATCTTTATTATTCTAGATGTATACATTGTATAAAAATTATTTTAAGTAGTACTGTTGAGGTTTTCATCCATTCCATAGCTAATAAAGGCTTATATTAAAAATGTCTAATCAATACCCAATTTATAGTATAACATGCAGTACTTACAACTTCAGGACAAAATTTTTTAGCTATCAAATATTCACTCAACATGGTTCAATTTATCTCTTGAAGAATTCTATTTATTATTTAATAAAAACCATTTTGTTGAGGAGTTCATGGTAATTAGAATGTATGAGAAATTATTTTTTTACTATAAAATGTTTCAAAATCAGAATTCTGAAATTCTCTACCATGATCATCATGAATTCTTATCAATGGAAGGTTTTTCGTAATTTAAACATGGGTTTAAATAACTTTTAAATACAAAAACGATTTATATTTCATTACTAATTAATAGACACGTGTAAATCTAGTGTAATCATCAACTATTAAAAATAAATAATGTTTTCCTCCAATGCATCCTATTTTTATTGGATCAAAAAGATATATAGGAACAATCCATAATGCATCAGAAGATGAGTCTTCACTGACTGATATTGTGCATGATTTATGTTTTTCTCCATGTTTACAAGGATCACAAACTTTTTAAAAATCAAATCTATGTTCTAGTAAATCTTTGACAACTCTTTTCGTAGAGAGTTTACATAGGTTACTAAGGTTAAATGGTCATGACATTCTATTACACAACCAATATTGATCTTCCAATGTATTAATACAAGTTAGATCACAGCTCATGAGGTCTTCTATGTATATTCTGTATACATTCTCAGGCATGTGTGTAGAAAGAATAAACTCTTCCTTGGAATTGTGTATTAAGCATTTATCATTCCTAAAATTCACATGGTAACCATCATTACATTGTTGGATTATAATGATGAGGTTTTTCATAAGTCCCTTAACAAATAAAACATTTGAAATGAATGTTTTTCCAAGAAGAGTAATGTTACCAATACCAATAATTTCTCCCTAACCATTATCTCTGAAAGTAACTTTTCCTCTTTTCGTCTTTATAATATATTCAAATAAATTTTTGTTACTATTCATATGTCGGTAAAATCCACTATCCATGTACTATGTATTTATACTTGTAGTATTATTATTTTATTACATATAATAGTGTTAGAATTTTGGAATCCAATAAATCTTGGATCCAAAAATTTCAGAAAGCATGATTGTATGAATCCATATTTTCTTATAAAAATAAGATTTTTGAAAAACTAAAAACTGGGATTTATTTTAAAAAAAATTTATAACCAAATTTCCATCACACTAACATTTAGTGAATAATGGATCACTTTGAAGATTAAATTAGTAATTAGTAAAAACAAGTTTAGAATTAGTATAACCAAATCCAGAATTATTCCTTAGGTTTCAAATTTTGGAATACATCTTGTCAATGTTTTCCTTACTATAGGTAATGTTTGAAAATCACTTCCTCAAGGAAAATATTTATGAATTTATTTCAATAACGTAGTCATTATCTTAAAAAATATTAGTTTCAGAACTAAATATTGTATCACAAATATTTTTTTAAATAATTACTTTTCAAGATCCTTATAATGTTTATCCTTCACAGAAATAACATCGCTATGGTTTTTTGAATCACATTCAAAATAGTAAATATTCATATCAAAATCATAAGAGAGATCAGATACTTATATTGTAAAAATAAAAATTATACAATATTCATTATCAAGATTTATCTTGAGTTTAGATTTCTCATTATCAAGATGTTCAGAAAACCTAAACAATTATAAATAAGTAGGTAATATATTCTCTTCATCAAAATATATTCATCATCTAAAGACATATATTATTTATCGTCATTATAATTTTCATTCAAGGATTCGTTAGTGATAGAATCGTCATTTTGTACCTTGGCCATTAGAAAATGATTTTCAATTGGTAGTATGGCTGGTATATCACGATTCATCTGACTAGATGATTTATACTCTGAAGTCTCATCTGAAGATTCACCATCACTGAAACTCCAAGTGTCATTGGGTTTCAAAATATTCTTAGCTCTAACCTTGTGGTACTTCTTTCTATTCCTCTCATAATTATTCCCCTTTCTATAATTTTTCATTATCATATGAAAATTTTTCCTTATATTCCCTTTTCTTTTAGATTCATAAGAAATATATTCTAAATATTTCATATCTTTTATTACTTTATTTTAATATCTACATTGAATGTTTTTCTTTTCCAACTATATTTTTATCCTTCAAGACATATTAGCTGGTTCATTCAAGGAATGTTCACTTTCACTAGATTCAGATACTATAGTGACATTATTAGACTTGGATATTGTAATTATTTTAGGAGACTTTACAATAGTAGTAGTAAAGGATATAATTACAATGCCACTTTTCTTCTTAATCATATCAGCATCTCTTTTAATTTTTGTCTCATGATGAAGAAGAGTTCCAAAAAGATCATCAAGAGTGATTTGGGACACTATTCTATTTTCATCAACATCGGTTCTCTTATATTCATACTCATTTGGTATGATTTCTATAATCATGTCCACAAGATCTTCAATATCTAATACTTTCTCTCCCAAATATTGTAAATTGTTAACAATAGTCATATGTATTTTTTGTATCTTACATTCATGTTCACCATAACGAAATAGAAAATGATGATATCATGTTTTAAGAATTTCCCTTCTTGTTTCTATAACATTGGATATACCAAAATATGCATCTTCCATTTTCTTCCAGATACAATTTTCATCTTCCCAAGAAAAAATCTAACTATATATATTCTTGGACCTGGAACACAACAAATTATTGCATTCCTAGTAGTTTAGTTGAGATTTTTACTTTTCTTGATAGTAAATTTTCTGACTCTGATGCCATGAATCTTGTAATCTCTAGTAATCCTAACATAATTTTACACTCCAATATTAATAACATATGTATTTATATAATCTCTCCAAAATTCAAAATCATTCCCATTAAATATATGTGGTCTAGTAGTATTTATATTTTCAATTTAACTGACAATCAGTCTTGCCATTTTAAGAAAATAATTTTCCATAGAAATTTGTTAATAGTAAATTTTTGCAATTAAGGATAAAAAATCCCAAACAGGGAAAATTTATAACAATGAATACTTGAGCATGAAAACATATATGTGAATATAAGAATTTCAAAAAACTCCATTAAAACCAATTGTAGGATCGAAATAATTATGTATATGATGAATTAAAAGAGGGGGTGGATTGTAAGTTTAAAAAAATTTGTTTTAAACTTTAAGAAATACTATATTTATCAATTTTGAACAATGTAAATTCACATGTCCTTTTTTAGTTCTATAAAATTAATAGTTTCCAGAAATGTGGTATCTGAAATAAAACATATGTTATGTTTACAAGGAAAAGATTCTACCATAAAGTGTATTAAATATAATATATCAGAGTATATAAAAGTATAATAAATTATAAGAAGGTTATAATTTCATCCTTTATTAAAATAATGTGGAAATAAACTTGATAAAAAACAAGTAACATGAATGAAATCATTTAACCCAAAGAGAATGGTATCAAACAACCATAGATAATGGTCTCATGATTTATACTTTCAAAAATGTCCTTCATCCCACACCTATGTAATCCCTCGATTGGAATATCGGAATATTCCTTGTCATCCACAAAAGACCTCGTGCTTTATGGTAGTTGGAAACTCTGTATTCTAAAACTTATATGTATTCGAACATTAAGGTAGTTGTCACCTATGTCTTCCAATCCCTGGAATCCTTTGATTGTAATCATCAATAATCATATTCGTATAAAGCAGTATAAACAAGATGTTCAGAACCACACAAAGAAAGAGTGTCTATATCTCTAAAAATCACCTCAGAATCATGAAATCACTATAGTTATCAAAAAACAATTCATAGTATTAAGCTCATTCAAATGAGATACTATTTATAGGCATTTCTCATTCAATCATCGCCCTCCTCCAATGATCATATTTTCCTTAAATTTTGGAGGGAGCTATATACAGGTCATTCAAATAATTATTAATTAGAAACAGATTGTATGAAATCATATCATAACTATAACAAGTGTAAGAAAAATAAGTTTTAAAACGAAATCTACTTTTCAATATTTGTGGGGAAAATAATGTTCATATTATAACCAGACAAACATTAAGAAACTATAACTCAGGGATATTCATATTTTATTTTTAACGGATTTAAAACACTGAATAATATAGATATAGGTTTTGTAATTACAAGGAATTTGGAGTCTGAATTATAATGAATTCAGATTCATAATTCTAAGAAATTTGGATGTGGATTGTGAGTAATTAGGATTCTGAATTCTTAGAAATTCAAGGTCCGAACTCTATGTAATTCGTAGTCCGAATTATGAGGAATTCTGACACCAAATTTTTAAGAATACGTAGTCTAGATTTTAGAGAGTTAGGAGTCTGAATTTTATATAATTCAGAGTCTGAATTTTAGAGAATTTGGAGTCGTAATTTCAGAGAATTCGGAGTCTGGATATCAATGAATTCAGAGTCTGAATATTAGTGAATTAAGGGACTGAATTTCAAATAATTTTGAGTATGAATTCTAGATAATATATAGTCTTTATTTCATCGAATTCAGAGTCAGAATTTCAAAGAATTCAGAGTTTGAATTTCAGTGAATTGGGAGACTGAATTTATGATAATTTGGAGTCTGAATTAATCTGAATTCAGAGTCTGAATTAATTAGAATTCATAGTTTGAATTTTAGAAATTCATAGTCTAAATTTTAGTGAATTCAATTTCTGAAAATAAAATACATTATAACCATGAATATATATGATTTTGTGGTTTTATATGTGAAACCTAATATTATACCTTAAAATAATATTATTTAGATTTATAGAAACTATAAAATAATCAATTAAAACATAGCGAAAGATAAATTTTCCATGGAGAAAAAAAATTATTTAATAAAATAATTCATAAGGAAAAAAAATTTCCTTAAGATAAAGGGTTGGTGATTTTCAAAATGTATTGGAATTGAAAATTCATAAGGAAGCATTATTGAATAAACAAATGATGATGTTAAATAGCTTTATGAATTCATTTAATTTTATAAAATATTATATTTAAAACTAATTTTAATAAAACTGGATTTGGAAAAGAATTATTAATAACATAAAATACGACACCATATTAGTATTACATTGAAATATAATTATGAAATATTATTTGTCAATTAATGTAGGAAATAAAAATTGAACATCTATACCAAATTAATAACAAGTGTAAAAAATTATATTTGGTGTAAGAAAATAATACCATATAATTTCTAAAATTGGAAGCATGTATAAAAAATCTTTAAAGGAATTATTTTTTCTTCATAAAAATATTTGCATGTAGATAAATAATGAATTATAATCCCCATTAATGAATAAAATCAAATCAAAGCATTAAATAACAGGATCATTAGTACATTCATTATATGAAATGTCAATTGAGGGTTATATATACCATACAAAATAATATAGGTTTATATCCGTATCATATTTCCAAAATAAAGAGTATTTGAGATAAATAACTCTTATAATTACTATGTCATTGATCATTGAATTAGTGAATTTTGAAAATATGGATCATAAATCAAAATCCACCAAAATAGTGGACATGAAAAATATAACGGTTTGGTTATCAATTTACTTTTAATAGTATCATGACAAAGTCCATGAAAAAGATTTATTTCCCAAGGAATTAAGATTTAGTTAATAATACATGTACAACATAGTAAAACTGATGTAAAATTAAATTTGATGAAATCATTCATAATGAATCTTAATATACCATAGTTTTTTATGTATCCATGATATAATATAATAAATATATATATATTCACGATATGAAATAAATTATGTTAAAAGGAATGTTCAATACATTAGTGAAGGAAAAAACGAAACAAAATACATTACTTCATTGGTAATTTCTTAACCAAATAATAAAAAAAGAGGGAGCGTCATTTGTAAAAAGAAATCCAATTATTTTTATTTAATTTTTTTAAATATACAATCTTTGTATGTAGTCCCTCACCTCATAACCTAAAATCCATTAGCCAGTGACAATTTTTATTATATTGTTATTGATATAAAGGGTCAAATCCCAAAGGAAACATTTATTTATATGATTTTACAACCAAATATTTACATGATACATGTTTTAAATATAAAATATAAAATAAAACATAATACATTATGATAAGAAATTATGTGAATCCTTGAAAACAAAATAAGTTATTTCTTCTTCTTATCATGCAGAAATTAAAAAAAGGTTCATATGAAATGCTCAATAAGGTTTATATACAATAGAAGATATTATTAATCATTATTGAGTAATCAATATAGATATTTAAATAACTAAACACTCCTTCAATTTAAATAACTTGAATTTCTAAATAAATAAAAATACTTAATATGACTAATTAAATATCTGGTGCCACATTAAATTTTCTGAATATAATAAGAAAGAATGGAATTCATAGGTAATATCAATTTGAAAATTTAAAGGACAATAGTAAAATAAATTTTAAAGAAGGAATTTATTATTTATTAGAGTTCATTATTAGAAGAATCATGATAACTATGCTATGTAGACCATTCATGAATTTTTTAATACTATAGGTAGAAACCCAATTACTTTGGCATTCTAATTGGTCTCCTGGGACATATCGATGCATAGAAGGGATAAAAATTCCAGTTGACACCCATAAATTTATCTCCAATCCACCCCTAATATATCTTATATTCCATTAAATTCAGGAATCAAAATGGATCTTTGTCAAATATTTGAAATGTGTAAAGGATACGTATTTATTATTATTTCTCAAGTTAATAAAATAACATCAGAATTATACACCATATTAAAAATGCTATTTAATTTGGAATATAATAATATAAATTCTAGAAAAATATGGGTATTTAATATAAATTTATTTTCCAAAAAAAATTCATAAAAAGTTTTTTATCTCAAGATAATGTTATTAATCACAAAATAACGTGAGATTTCACATTATCTTTTATCAATTGGTAAATTTATTATAAAATTACCATGGATGGATTAATTTAAATTGAATCCTAAAATATTATTTAGTATAAAATAATGACTATTTTTTCTAACAGAGGTTTCAAATAAACACCACATATGTGAAAATTGATGGATATCAACAAAAAAGTCTTAATAGATTTAAAATTAAGAATAAATTCATTACCTCTAGAATAATTTGGAGTAAAATAGATTGACCTAATGTTTAATGGTTTTAAACATGTTATTAATATATTATAGAATCATATTAATATTTCTAATGTCATATATTTTCCTTTTATAAGAAAATTTCACTTGCTCATTAATAATCATTAATTATTTTCATTATTTTATGTGCTTACTACATTATTTTCTCATTGTTATGTTGTAATTAATGTTCCATATCCAATTCATGTTATATTGATTCAAAATATCCAAAATAAAAATATTTGATTAAATATCAATTTTTTATAAAAATTATACTTTTAAAACTAATTAGGTGATAAGTGATTGGGAAATAAAGCATAATATGATCATGGAGATATAATGTCATTTATAGGCATGTGTAATATTTTCATTTTTCAATGATCATTATATATAAGACGTTTGTAAAATTTAAATACTATTGAATGATATAAAAACCATATTATTTATTAAAATATAAATATATATTCCAACAATTATTCATTTTTTTGAATAGATAAAAAAATCATTACATAATGGTGGTAGTATAAACATAGACCAACAACATTATTATATTCAACTTTTTAAAATGAAATAAATTGAAATGGTATATATGATCACTTAAGAGTGAAAAGTAGGTAATCAGTATCATAATTTTTTTATTTATTTTAAGCATAATCATTTATGTTATCTTTATCTGTTTTAGTAAACTATTTTAGGAAAAAATGAATTGAATCGCTTCGTGTGGTGTTAATCAACCTTATAAATGATAGAAATTTATGTATCCCCAAATGAAAGTTAAATTCAAATAGGTATATATTACATAATTACTCTATCATTTTATTTATGTTATAAATATCATATGTACATTTTTTATCCCTCAAACATACCCAACTAGGAGATATGTAAATGGGAAAAAGAATAACATATGTTCAAGAGAAGGTAGTTTGTCGTACACATCAAAGATGATTTAGTAATACATTTAATGGATGTTTAGATGTTTGTTGGAGGTTACATAATTAAAAAAAATCCATTGCAATGTAAATAGTAATTTTAATACATATTAATTTTTTAATAATAATTGAACAACTTAGATAAATAAATAAAATTAAAGTACACATTGTTTAATGTTACATATTCTTCGTGTATCCTCCCATAGGAGTTCATTAAAATCCTTCATAAGAAGTATTTATGTCAAATATATGTTTTTTATGATGTGTGGAAGGAATTTGGGATATGAAATGGTTAGGTATTATGGCATGAAAAATGGTTTTAAAGTGAAAATAAGATAGGTGATTGGGTGTCCGTTTATATTTTAGGTGACAGAAACACGTGAAATTTCATTAAAATGATTCAATAATAAAGAATATTTTATAATGAAAAAATATTCACAATTTTTAAATAATAAAAAAATAATGTATATGGTTCATATATATTTTAATAATGTGTGGTGTACATGTATATAGGTCTATTATATTCTTTGTTTAACCACAAGTAAATCCATTTTACCTTAACCGTAATGAAAAATAAATATTGTTTCTATTATTCATATTGGAGTAAATTTTAGTTGAATATATTAGAAATTATAAATTACCCTAAATAAATATATGAAATTAAATCTTCTCAAAATAACTCACATAATTTATGTAATTTAATTTAAAATTATTCCTCTTGACATGATGAGAAAGCATATATTCAAAGAGAAAATGATTAATTGTATGATTTTTTTTAATATCAAAATTTGATATGAAAATTAGTCTGGTAACTTCATTTCATTTATTAAAATAAAATTGTTATGATTTAAATTTAAAAATAATACATAATATAATTTCTGAATTTAAATAATTTATTCTAAAAAATTATAAAATTAAATTCAATATTTATCTATAATAATTGAAAAAAGAATCCTTAAAAGATCCAGAAAATTAACAACCAAATAAATCTGATATTTTGATTTTAAAATTGATAAACAATTCCCAATAATATTTTTACTATATTAAAATTTATTTTTTAATTATTTTCAAAATCGTTACCAAAAGAAATATTAATGTGAAAAATACATTTTTCAGAAAACAATTTTTTTCTTTGAAAAAAATTATTATTATCCTTTACAATAAATAGATTAAAAATTTTCAAGTGTAAATCAATTATTTTTTAAAATTTAGTAAATACTTTTTCAACCCACTAACATAGAGTCTTGATTTAAATTTCTATATTGAAATAATATTTTAATATATTATTTATTTTTTAACATTTTGATGTATGTAATAAAAGATAAACATATTATATCATGTACCACAAGAAAAAATTAGTGATTCATGTAATCATAGAATTTAATGATATTTTCTTTATTTAAAAATTAATATTTCATCAAGTACCAGGGTTTAATATTTTCTATTAATCCCAATGTTGCCTATCATACAAACCATAATATATATACTTCACATTTAAAACTCCTGTGGTGTTATATTAACCCGATCATAGATAAATTGCATCATTAAAATTTAAAAATGATTTAATTAAATATAGGTATGATATTTTGAGATTACATTGATGAAAACCCCACATATTAAAAAGTGATAACAAAATAATCTTTTAAAAATAAATATAAGTATGTATTAATGTCTCATGGAATAAAATATAACATGTATTCTATATAAGATAACATTTTTAGATGGGGATGATAATTACATTGAATAAAAACATAAATAATTATAGATAATGATAGAGATCATTGACCCCAATCAAGTGAATGGATCATATAATATTATCGAACCTAAAACCATAAATCATTAATGATTTAAATGTCCTTATGATTGATCTTATATCAATGTAGTTGGATAACAATTTATTTCCAATATCTATATCAAAATCATTGGGAATTTATTTAAATTTTAGTATTAGAAGATGATATATTTACATAATTTGTTTATATTTTATAAGTAAAATTTCATCGTCTGGTTATACATAGAATAATTTCATATTTATTTCATAATCCATGAAATGAATATCCAAAAAATTAACTTTTTTGACTGGTGCTCTATATTTCATTTAAATAAAATTATATGAATAATGGATTGATATGTCATTCCATCAACCTCTAGTTATTATCAATATGAAAAATGGATTTCAAATATTATAAAATTATGATAAATCTCAGTATGATAATGGAATACATTAATCTCTAATAGCACAAAAAAACATCAAATCTAATTATTTCATAAATGGTAAAACTTATTAATCATAATAATGATTGTGTTCCTTAACATTATAATCAAGGTAATTGAATTTATAAAAATTAACATATAATTATTTTGTCAAAAAGCATGATGTAACTCTCAATAATCATATACCGAATGTGTAAATACATTTATCATGTATTCACATGAACCATGGTGGTTACTGGAATTACCCACAAACATTATTAATAATATGAATCCATATTTTTACATTAATTTAATGAAATATTATTTGATATATAACTTCAGTTAAGAAAATTAAATCCATAAAATATTTTATACACCAGATTCCAAAAAACATTAATTAGTTTCAAGGTAATCAATAGTATTAAATTAACATTATCCACAAAAATAATCTATTCATTGAAACCTCATTATCTCAAAAATATTACATTATTAAGGGTTATAAATTCTTCAATCACATGTTATCTACAATGATCATGTATACAACAAATCATTTTTCATGGTCATTGGTACTGTTCAATACAAAAATAAAAATCTTTAATTAAAACATATATTGGAACAATATTTAAACCATGAATAATTAATATATCATTAGCATCATTGATAAAAATAATCAAATAAAATAATTCATGAATAAAAAACAAGCATAATATCATTATAATACATATATTGTAATTAAATAGACATGATCATGATCTATTAGCTACTTTTAATTTATATTCATAAGATATCTAGGGTGTCAAATTATGTAGTTCCCCAGATCATTATAGTTGAAGCATGTAACATTATACCAAAATATATTTCTTTTTATCATGATAATAGTGACATTATTCTATATAAATAATGGAATCTTCTTTAATATTTATTCATTTACAAAATATTTTCTTTCTATACTAATTACATGTGGTAAAAATCTTATTTCCCTTCGTGAAATTATCCAATTTGTTTCTTTCATCCTATTTATTAATTTATTCCATATAATTCTAAAATATTTAGATAATTTCTTATATTCTGTATTAGAAGACGATACAATTTTATAATATGATAATAGTTTTTGGGAGACTAGATATATTGAAATCATTAACTTGATCCTATCAAAGAAATGATCATTTTTTTGGACTACGTTTATAGATATGGTTCCTATTTATTCATCTATGGTAAATTTTAGAAATATTCAAAACACTGTATTACATCATATCATTATAAAATATAATGTAAAATACCAAAACATGTTAAATGTAGAAAATAATATGAAAAATTAGTTTTTATTATTCTCATAATCAGAAATATGGATTCATTGGGAATATCATTTCTTTCAAATCCATAATAATAGATTGTAATGAAAATGATATTTTTCCAAAGAATATAACCCATTATTATCAATCCAAGTGTATAGTGAGGTCCAATTTTGTTGACTACATGATGATAATGTCCCTCCCAAGTCATCCTATTCCGAGTTATTATATCATTGTACATATATTATATAATCAAATCCTCTGTAGTATATATATATGGATTTATTTAGAGGAAAAACAAAATATTATTATTAATAAAAAAATATTGATTTTCTTTTATAATATTTATAAAATATTATCATAGGGATAGGTTTAATTTTCTAATTTTAAAAATAATATTATTCTTAACATTTCTATTAAGAATACTATGACACACACTATAATGACTCATAACCCAATAGCATAGTGTTTGTTTCTTAAATTTTGGCATTAATATAGTTAAAGGGATAAAATGATGAAGGGAGAATCAGATTATATGTATTTTGTAATATGATATATACATGATACCTTGTTTAATTGTGATGTAAAATATATTATAATACATAAAAACAAAATATCAACCTCATTAATGAAAATTATGTCAAAATTTTCTTCTTTATATCTTGGGGAATACACAAACACAAAAATAGCGAGCGGAAATTCTTAATAAGGGTTATGTACAATGAAAAACACCAAGAATAAATAGATAATAATAAAAAATATGTAGTAGTAAATATCATAAAAAAAATTCCATTTAAATAAATTTGATTCATTAATAGATATGGTATAATTAAAATGGAATGGTAAATAACAAAAAACATGTTACATTATTCAAAAAATTTGGAATGAAATTCATCCAGAGATAATATCGGTATGAAAATGAAATGGTAAATAATTATATAATTTTTATGGAATTAAATAAATATTATTAGATTTCATGTTTATATTTATCAAGATACCTCTACCAATTAGATATTTAATAATAATTTTTAAAACTATAGGTTAAAATCTGTTCAATTTTAGAACTTTATTATTTAATAAGACATATTGATAGCTAGAAAGGATCAATAAAATTGAATACCTAACAGCCACATTATGAACAAAGAATATCTTATATATTTAATGATCTATTTAATTCAATAATAAATATAAATCATCCTGAAATATTTATTTTGAGTAAAGGATTCAATTTTATCACTATTTACACTATTATTCATATAACATTAAAATTAATAACCATATGTAAAAATCTTATATTGTTTTTGAAATAATAGTTTCCATTTCATCATAATTTGGATATTTCATATAAATTTATTCAAAATCTAAAAAATATTATAATGATGTTCTTGTTTCAATATAATGTTAACAATCTCAAATGAAATAGAGATAAAAAAAATATTTACCAATTAGTAAAAGTTATGTATAATTTACATGAATAAAATAATTAAAAATAAATTTCAAAATACAATATATTATTAATGAGTTGTTATATTACATGCCAATGGGTATGTATTTTATCAATATAAGTGTGAATTAGTTCATATTAATAAAAAATAATCAATTAAATATAATTTAAGACTAAATCCATTCCCCCACTCTTCCATTGGTTATATAAATTTTAACACCATATATAGAGGTTTAAATATGTTATTAACATATACCATATATCATATTAAAATATATATTTCTATATATTATCCTTATATAAAATATTATCCCTTTTCTGTTAATTATGATTATTTATTTTCATTAATTAAAGTGTCAATTTTCCTTGGTTTATCATTTTTGGTAAGTCATATATGTATTGATTTTTTTGAATATTATGTAGTTACATAATTTTAATAATAATAATTTTGTCCTAGTTTTCATATTTGTACATAAATTCTAATTTTGGATCCTATAATGAATGATGGGTTTTATAAATTAAATATTGTATGATCATAGTGATGGTATGTTATTTGTATGGTGGAGTAACATTTACATTTTTCCATTACCATTATTGAAAACGGGATATTAATATTAAAAAATTATTAAATTATCATAAAGGAATTTTATTTATTTGAAAATAATTATATATATACCTTTTTTGTGGTGTGGTAATGAAAAAAACCTACACCGTTCCGTGATGGTCATAGTCCACACATACATGAATGGATTTATTATAATTCATTGATTGAATTAAAATGGAAATGATTTATATTATAATATAAGATTGATAAATATTTTTTTAATATAAAAATTATTATCATAAATATCACAATAAAGAATTAACATTATCATTTTCATTATGAATGATCATTGTTAGTTTAAAAATCACATCACTTCTCAAGGTGGTTGTCCATAATAGATATGTGTGATGTTATTTATCCTCAATGTAATGTAAATTAACATATAAATATATATATATATATGATATAATTAATATAGGGGTATATTTATTTTATAAATATCATATAGATATTTTATATTAATTGTTATACCCAGCAGTGATATAATTTAATTGAAAAAATAAATGACATTTGTTTAAGAGGCCCTAGTGTGACATAAATAGGAATACTGATTTCGTAACCCATTTAATGAATTTGGATATGGTTATAGTTCATTATCTTTTTATAACATAATCCTATTCTTTAGATTTTTTTGAGGTTATTAAACCTGAACTACTTAATTATAAATTAATGATGTGGAGAAAGAAATAAAAATATTCTCTTCAGAAAATGTGATGACATCCTTAGAAATTATCTATACATTTTCACCAAAATCATTCATATGATGGATTTATAAAATATATTTTTTATATTGGATTCGGGGATGGAATATTTTAATTTATTTGAGATGTTATTTTTGGATCCAAATAGTATTGAATTAGTGAATAATAGAGGAGAGTTGTGTCTATTTATATATATGTTCAGTGGAATTCTTTTAATGTCGTGAACTATTTAATTATACACCTATTTTCTATCCTAGTTAATGGATCAAAAAATTTCAATTTTTGAATATATAATAGATTTTATAAAAATATATATTGAAAATAGTATTTTTAAATTTTATTAGTTAATTTGTATTCCTTATATATTTATTTTAACCACTAGTAAATCCAATTTTACATTTACCAAAGTGATAAATGTGTTTTTTATTTTTTAAAAAATTTAATTTAGATATATTATAAAATATAAATTAATCTATTTCAATAAATGGATTCCATTTTTCCAAATAAAATTTGTTAAAATTAAAATATTTAAATTCAATTGAATACCATATACATGATTAGATGGAGGGTTCATAAAAAGGAATATGTTCAAAAGATTTCAATGATTTTATATCAACATTTATTATTATTATTATTATTATTAAATGTATTTTATTAATTGAGGTAATTTTTTTCAAATTTTACATCAAAATAAATTCTTAATATAATTTAACATTATAAATATTTTTAATAAAAAGGATGTGTTCAATTAAATTTTTTTATTTAATGTATTCTTAGAATAATGAAATGTTACTTGAAAATGAAAAAAACTAACACTAATAAAATTCTTTAAAAGGATAGTGCCTTGGTAAAAAATATAAAAGTACAAATATAATAAAATAATGATGTTACATAAGTCTAATAATAAAAATCATATTTAAAATTTTATTATGTAGTGGATGTAAATCAGTGGGTTGATCATCAAGTCAGGTAATGTGTTGATTAACTCCCATGTTGTAAAGGCTATCTAAAACTATTTTTTCTAAACACTACATATATTTGATGATTTAGTTGATGTTGAGAAGCGATCAAGTGAAATACACCTAACTTGTAGTAATTTTCCATACAAGATGTGTCACACCATTTTAAATCATTTTCACAGTTTTAGTCGAATAACTCAAAATCCAAAGACATTTCTAGCCATATTGTTATATGAATGAAGTAGAATGTATTGTACTAATCATTTCAGCCTCCAATAAAGAGGAAATTTCTCAGCTACCAAAAAATAATTCGAGGATTTGACTATGTTGGTTCTTAAAGACACTTCCAAAACCCGTAGGGCCCATATTTCCTTTAGAGCCACAACCCATTGTTACATTAATTCATCTAGGTGGAAGAAATCACCAAAAAACAACAGTGGTGAAAAATTGTTGGCAATAGATTCCAACAATCTAGAGGTATCTCAGAATTACAGGATCAATAATAGTGTAGTTGTAATGGCTCTTTTGTATAAATACATCATCACATTTGGTAATAAGAATCCATGTCTGACAAAAATTATAGCTAAATTAGGAATTTTTATGACTAATATCATTTATATCATTCAAAATCACAATCTAAAGGTAAAAGTCAACAACAAGAAAAAGATTGTTAATTTTTTGAGAAATTCCATTTCATCACATCTCATTATTTGATATTCATGGGAGTCATTAATCATCCATCTATAGAAAAAATGAATAAAATATAGTTACAAGGGGAATAATTAGATTCACAATAAAGAAAGGGTGGATTGGTATATTCTAGGTGTTGATTTTAGGGTCATCATTTACAATAGTGATTAATTCCAAACTAATGAATGAACCCATCTATTGGAACCATGTTGTGAACAAGGTACAGAATAAGAGTGAATCATGAAGGATTTATCCAAGGTTTTTCAGAAAAAAATTAATCATCCAAATTCACTATCACAACCCATCCCCAGGGGTTCTTGTCGTTACATTCCCTAAGCCCGCCACCTAAAGCCCAAGGGTTGGAGACTTGTGCCGAAGGCCTCAATCTACATGTGATAGGAATTTTTATGTGTGCCTATATGAATTCTTATACAACCACATCTAAAATTTGTAGTAGTTAACATGAAATACACTAAAAACCACTAAGTAAAATTATATAATTCAGGTCCAACAGGCCAGAATACAATACTAACAAAAGAGAAGATTAAAACAATAAAGTACAAAGAAAAATATAAAATCATCCTACTGGAACCCCCACATGATGGATATGTACAAAGTAGATTTTGTAAGACATATAAGTACACCTCAACTTTAAAGCCTCACTGGGAACCACCTTATCATGGGACATCAGGTCCTTCATCCAGGAAACCGTCATTTTCACAAGACACAACATGTGTAGGTGATGCCTGTGCAGTGGTGAGTAACAAAATAATCAGTAGGGACCCAAAAAATATGGGAAGACCACAATTAAATCCACTATCAACCCAAAAATCAAGATAATGAGGCATGATAAAAAAATGAGACATCTCAAACTAGAAATATTTGATAGTAAGATTAAAGGACCATCATTCATATCATCTATCACCTTGGGAACCTAGAGAACTCCTCCACAATGAGTAAATTGGGCCTAGAGGGTCAAACCAATGTCACTTCCCACTATCATAGGACTTCAATGGTACTCATCCATAATTATTTACATGGATATTCTCGGTCACACAGAACTTGCATCCCACTGTGGGCATGTCGGGTCACACAAAAGCCACTTCCCACCATGGCCTTACTGAGGCACTCCTCCTATTGAGTAGCATGGTTATTCATGGTCACATAGATCCAATTCCCACCATGGTCCTACTAAATCACATAGAATCAACTTCTCTCTGGTCCATAGTAGCTAATATTCATAGGTTCTCCTGTCAGTAGTCTGTGGGTCTTAGCCAACCATTGGGTTTCCACACGTATTACAGTCGATTCTAGGAGAATCGTTCCTCAAGCCATTAATCGAATTTCCACATTCATGATACCCTCCATAGATTAGCTCAAAAGATACACCTCATAATGAGGATCCCATAACTACAAACATCTTGTCAATTAGACTCTATATTTAATCAATATAAGCATTTTTTTAAAAAGGAGTCTGTTGGGTCCAAGTCTTATTTGACATGGTGGGACTGACATGACCTGACTCGTCATGGGATACAACGAACCAACCTAATCCACCGACCAAGCCCAGATCCTACTTGTCTTTGGTCTATCCTATTGGGATTATCCCACACCCTTCTAGGACACATGGTGCCTCCAAGGGGTTCACCTCGCGGTATACAATTTCAACCATCCATTTCTACTTGTAGGCGGTCACGGTCCATGTCCCACCCAAAGTCATGGACCAAGATTACATGTTTCTACACTAATGCGGCAGAGGGGAATCCTCTATCTTCCAGGTGCTGGCCTCGACTAGTGGCTTCTACTGAACTACTGTAGCTTGAGCAAGTTGTGACTCAACTCTTAGAACACCATCCTAGCATGGTCCACCTATGACGGTCACCGACGCGCTAGATGGTTCTTATTTGGACCACTAGGTCTACATCCTTGGTCCATTATTTGGGCCTTTGATACCTCTAGCCTCTGTCTGGTGCCTCATTCCTTGAAAAGGCCTCAAATTTTCCATGCCACCTATTTAAAATTTCTGCCACAATAGAAGCACAATCAGAGGGGATCTAGCCTTGTTTGTGTCGGCCAATGCCCCCCGCATTATTGATTAAAAATGGTAGGAGTTTGGGAATATAGTTCTATAAGATAATAATACATCCCAGTGAAAACCCCCAAGAAAAAAAGCCTCCCACAATAACAAAAGATATGTGGATCAACCTGTTTATGGTTTTATCCGCATTAGTTGTTTTTGAATAAGAACATGGAAAACAAAAAATAATTAAACACCTATCTTGAAGCAGTCCGATGATGAAGTGGTATACTAAGGACGATCCAAGAGGTAGAAGGTGATCTAGACCCACCAGTCCCATTATTCGATATGGATCTATGTCATTATCTATCAGCCAACATTCATTATTCGTTGTAGGAGAGAATTATCTTCATTGGTTCTTCAATAAAAAACCCACCCTTAGATTCTCATCTCCCCAATGAATTAACCTATTAAAACCAAAAAAGTTTAGTATTTATATTATGATGTAATGTCACATTATTATGCTACATTTAATGTGTCATTATACAGCACAAAAAAGAACCATTTTTGTGCATTATTTAATTCACCTCGTTGCCACACCTTAATGTCGTCATCCTTTGCACAATGGTGAGGGAAGAAAACAAAATAGATTTTTATATATTTTATTATTTTCAAAATATTACAAAAACTACCTTTTTTAGTCGACCCTTTTGGGGCAATGTTAGGTGCCTTATAGGAAAATCTTTTCATTACGAGCTCAATATTGCACTCAGATTTCTGATCTGAGTATCAGATTAAATGTTAGACAACCCCACTCACACGATACATACTAGACATATGAAAATATAATAATTCACTTTCAGGATCATCGATCCTCAAAATCAGATGGAGTTAGAGACATTAGTCTTGAAATAATTCCATATAATTTAAATAAATTAATCATATATTCGGGGACATTTTATTCACTTTCTAAATTACAAAATTAAGGACTATAGAATAAATTGAATTAAGTATACCATTAAGAGAATGTTACCCAATTAAAAATATGTCAGAGTTTGAAAAAGGGTAGTTGTCAATGACATTCATAATTGCGTCGGGGAGATGATCAGTTTGATAATTTATCATATCATTGATTGTATGTTTAGTATTTATAGGGGTTTTTCTAGGGGGAACCATAGATATTAAGGGAGTGCAAATCACGTTATCGATCTTGATGTTAATAGAGGAATCTATAGAGTCCATCTATCTAGAATTATTTATAATTATGTAGTTACAATAATCAAATTTTTATATTAGATTTTCAAAAAATGAATCCATATTTTTCAAATTAATGTTTTTAATTTTTCTTAAATTTAATATTATATTATGATGGAAAATAATGACTAAATTTTATTTTAGATAAAATATAATGTTTTTCAAAAATCATTTGTTCCCCCACCCAAATGAATGATATTTTCATTTATAATCCAAATATCATAATTTATGTGTGTAAACTATATCTTTTTATTAATTATGATAATCATATTAAGACACTATAATTTAATTTCTATGATAAAATGGTCGCATATAAACGAAAATTATATAGTATCGATGTAAATTAAATCAAATTATTCCACGTAAACCATGAAAAAATAGTTATGAATATAAAAAATGATAAACATTTTGTTTCATGTAACTAAATATATTTAGGTAATTGAATTTATTCATCAATAACAATATCATAATGTGTTCGTGTGATATATGTTTTTTATAAGATTGGTGTTTTTTTAATACAAACTATCAAATATGATAATATAATTTCAAAATCCTGGGGTGTTATATTATCCCCACTATAAATAAATTACATACTATTATTTTTAATTTTATATTAGTTATTATTATTATTATGTTTAAAATAAATTTGATTAAAATACCTAAATTATAAACTGGATAATGAAATATACCCTTAAAAATATAAATTGGGTAGTTAAAATATCACATTTAAAACATATAATAAGGATTCTATATAAAACATTATTATTTTGAAGCTGATATGTGGATATTATTAAAAGACATAAATAATTATAGATAATAATTGAGGTTATTGATGAAAATAATTTGAATTATATGATGTATTTCATCGGCCTCATAACCATAAATCTATGATACTTTTAAAGACCATCAAATTTATTAGTATGAATGTGGTAGGATTACATTTTTTGGTTAACGATAATATTTATAAAGATGATAAATTATATATTTTTTTATGAATATAATGATATATAAATTTATTAGGCTATTAATGATTTTAGTAAGTCTTCATTTTTATCAGTGTTCTAAGAAAAAATTCTAATTCATGTATTACTTCATATAATGAATCACCGAAAAATAATTTTTTTTCCCAAGGAAATAAAATTCATTTTTAATGGATTGGATTATCTATAACACAATGATATTTCATTTCATAAATCTATAGTTATTAGCATTAATATAAAGTTTATTTCACATGTAATCTAATTTGAATAAATTTCTATATAGTGAAGTAATATATTAATATTTAAAATCTCATACAAAGTGGCACTAATATAATTTCATGAATAGTATTCCTTATAACCCATTAAAAATATTAAAATCAATATATGAGGTTCATTGATTTCCCAAAATGAACTTATTATTAATAACTAAAAATAATATGTATATATTAATCATAACACACCAGGAATGTGAATATGTTCATCGTGTACTATAATGAAATATGGTAATAACCTCAATCACCATAAAGCCATATTAAAAATTAATTAGTCCTAATTCCATAAATGAATCAGAGATTCCTGGATAGTTTAATTAAATCCTAAATTATTTTTAACTCCATGAATGATAAAATTATCCACTTTGTTAATGAATTAGTAACAAGTACCATAATAATAATTAACATCTAATTTTATTATTTCATAGAAATTATAATTTCATTCTAAACTCATTATAATAGAATTAAAAATATATTAAGGTCTTTTTCTCATTCAATCATGTGTTTTATATGATGTTAAAATTCAACTAAATCAATTTAATTGGACGTTAATACCATTCCACATTAAATTTTAATTACGTAATGAAAATGTATTATAGTAAAAAAAATTATATGATTCATAAATATTTAAACTAGGATTGTAGTTATAAAATAATAAGATGGAATAATTCATTAATCTATAAAAAATTAATAAATCCACTTTATATATCATACTATAATAATATAAAATATAATACATATGTTATAATTATGGTATATTTCTTTTCTGTTTGGGGAATTAATTTTTAATTTTCCCCATCAAATTAAACATGTTGAATTGAATGTCAGAAGAATTTTTCCCAATTGAATCATGACCATGTTATTAGTACTTCCTAAATAAAGGGAAATAAATTTCTTCTTAACCATGTACTATGGTATTTTCTTCTATAGTTATCACATGTGAGAAACTATTTCTACCCCTTATTCCCTTTATCCATCTCAATATTTTTCAACATATATTTAAATTTTATCCCATAAATGATAAAATACATTGATATTTAATTAATTTTCTTATTATTACATGATATTATGTCCTCATAATATTCAAATGTTTTGGAGACTAGTTTTGTTAACAATTTAGGTTTGATCATATTAAATAAATGACTATTCATACTAACTAAATTATGTGAATTTATAAACATCCTCTTTCATTCACTCCAAACACATTCTAAATAATTGAATACACTAGAGTAGATATTATTATTATGATATATAATGTATAATAAATAAAATATATAAATTCATAACATAAATTGAAAAATATTCATTGCTAATCCCAATATCCTCAATATGGTTCCCTTAGAAATTTCATTATTTTCAAATACTTAATAATGGATTATAAAATATAAAATTACCCTATGGATATCCTCTATGTGTGTTAACCTAGGAGTGTAGAGATTATTTTTGTTGTATAAGAGGTGATAATATTTTATATCTCAATGAACCCTTTTCAAAAATAGTACCCCAAGGATCCTCTATGTTAGAACCATTTCAACTTGTAGTATCCAAATGTTGATTTATTTCAAGGAAAAACAACATAATATCAACCAAAAGAAAACAAAATAATGTTATTCTAAACATATCCTCTTATAAAATAATATGGTTTTGTTCCATAATTCACATATTCCTTAATCTAGATCCTATAAATATTTTAAAAAATTCTTATATTAAAAAAGTTCATAAGGGAAACCCTATATGTGGGAGCATATATCTTGATTTGTTACATTTTTATATAGATAATTGTTTAAAATCTAATGACATAGAAATTTAGTTGTTTTTTAGAACCATATATAATCTGGATAAAAATTTTTCATTGGTTATGGAAAAAAGAAAATAATACATAAAAATTAAAAGAAATGAACTGTTACAAACATATTCAATTATTCAATCTTAATATCCCTGAGAAAATAAAAAATTGGTGACCTCATACTCTAATTAAGTATTTCATAATATTTCATCTATAAAGAATCAATAATGAATAATGACAATTACAAGGTATATAACCAGAAAATATTTTATTTTAAATAACATTGTTTTATGAATATATAAGTCATAATCATTAGGACATCGTAAATAATTAAAAACACATGTCTAAAATAATTAATCTAAAAATGAAATGATCACTGAAATAATATCAAAAAGAATTATTGATAATAATAATGAAATTTGTAATTAATGAAATTATTATTTTTTTTATTCCATGATCTCAATAATCATGATACCTCAACAGTAAATACCCTTTACAATATGATTTAAATCTATTGGAATAAACCCACTATATATTAGACATTCTGATAAATTTAGTTACAAATGAATCCCCTATATATAAAATTTTGAACATAATTCATGAGCCACGATACCCTATCAATACGTATCGATTTTGGGTAAAGGATACAAGTTTTTCTATATTTTCTTACATAATCAAAGAATATTTAGAGTAAAAACATATTTCAATTGTTACATGTTTTAAGAAATTATCATATCGATAACCAATGTATGTTAATAATTAAGATAGATAAAATTTACAATGAAAAATAATTAAAATAATGCGATTCATTCAAGGAAATGTTAACAACCACTAATGGAACCGTGATTTCTCAAAAAAATATTACAAATTCGTAATATTCATGTAAATTCAACATGTATGAATAAATAAATTAAAACAAAAAATAAAATTTATTATAAAAGATTCAGGATATTAATTTTTCAATGTTGTTGTATATTCATTTCATAAGTCTGAATTTATTTATATTTAAAAATATGTTTCAATGTAATGTAAATTGAGAAAAAATATCTCATCTCATGATTCCATTGGATAAATGTTATATAAAAAATATTATATAGGTTTTAATTATGTTGTTAAATTCAAAATGAAATGTATTAATTTTTTAAATATCATATTTGATGAGTTTATAAAATTTATTCACTCATTCATTAATAATCATTCATTATTTTAATTTTTTCACTTCATAATTTCTTTGTTATAATAATTTTGATTTTCTCTGACTTTATAAATATTTTTAATATTTAATAGATATATATTCTTAATAATAATAATATATACATAATTATCATGTTTATAAATAAATTATATTTTTAAACCCAGTATTAAATTATGATTTTAAGAAATTAGTTATTTTACAATCATGGAAAAGGGAGGTCATATGTAGACACGAGCAAACGTTTCCATTTTACAACTATCATTATAAAAAAGCTATGTGATAATTATACCTTAAATAATGATCATAAAATTATATTATATCAAAAAATGTATATTTTTTAAATATATAAACTCTATGTTATGTGGTGAAAAAAAGAGAGTCACATCATTTCTTGAAGGCGGTAGTGAACATGTTCACGAATGATGATATCAGTATTATTTGGTTAAAAATATAACAATTGAAATTCAATATATTATAATTTTAGAATTATTAAAATGTAATAAATGTCAAAATTATTTAATTAAAATACTATATACTCTTCAACATTATCCTTATCACTTTCCTATCAATGTGTTGGTGACAAAAAACATACCTCGAGTCCATACCCTACTATGTAAAAAATGTGACCTAGATGATAGAGTATGAAGATCTTCAACTCACAATCTATCCAACAATTTTGAGTCAAACTATATCTCCAATGTTCGATTGATGAATCAAAATATCTCATGGGTATACCTAAGAAATTCAACTAGAGAGTCATGACCTCACCCCTTCTCGAACACCATATAAGAAATAATATATAATATAGGTCCAACAAATTTTTATGATACTTGGTGTTACAAAAAATGTAGATTTGTTGTGTTATGGTCAAATATGATGATTATATTCTTTGAACAATGGATGAGAACCCCAACAAAGAAGATGTGTACCACCCTATATAGATAAATACAGAGGACCCACAACATTGTGTGACATGTGGTGGAACAGAATAAATGGAGGATCCCCTACCAATATTTATGTGTTCTTCTCAAAATCTATTAGATCATCACCCCATTTTATAGGGGGAACCACTCAGGAAAAACTGAATATGAGGAACCCACTCACTATTACTTCAATAGAGTTTCCAACCACAACTTCATTTTGAGGATCCAACTAGGTCAATGCCAACATCGAGCGCCACATAAACTATGAGTCTCTTTATAAACATCACAAAATAACATTTAGTTGATAATAATGGACACAAATATAATCTATGTTAAAACTTTATTATGATAGGAAACTAAAATCCAATAACATGTTTTCTAATGAAGTTGATATGAAGTGAAAACATTCTTTGTGAAAGTACATTTTGTGTACAAGGTGAAACATTAGTTGTGACCTAGCCCAACAACCTATCTATGTCCAAACAATCAGATGAAATGGTTTTCCACAAGTAATACATTGTCTATTTGGTTACAATATTGTATTACTATTTCACCCTCAATATGGACATGTTCTCTTATGAATGACTATAAATTTTGGTCCATGACAATATACCTAAAAGTGAACCTAAACATGAACGGGAATAAGGATGTACTTTTTTACCTTTTGAAGTCCAAGAGCACACTCAAAATTCAATGTTTTTCATGCATCATTGTCCATAAATGTTTTCATCTGAGACCTTTCATAGCAACCTTGGGGGTCACATGATATTAGGTCCTAGCCACATGATCTGTGATTTTTATATTCAATGAAACACTATATGCTAAAGCAAGTGAAATATATTGCTAGTGTTTCAGGACTACAAGTCATGTATTCTGGTATTTTTATAAATTCAGGGAAGTGTTCATGCATATTTCCCCCACCACTGAAAAAAATTACACTACAAAAACAGTCAGGGGTCAAGGATGTAATAACATTCATTCTTGATACATTATATGTAGATAGATTTTGACTAACCAAACCTCGCACTAATCCTTCCATCTCCCCCCACATTCCTCAGAGTGTTACTCTATATATTGTATCTATGATGGACTCACCCAAAACCATTAGATCATACCGATCCATCCTCTAACAAACTATATGATCATCATGTGTGAAACCACCAAAAATAAGGGGTTAAATCTCCCATGAAATACTTTGTAAATTTCAAACCACATACAATGGGGGAAATTGAAGATAAAGAGATAAACCTAGGTGGAATATCACATTAGAAATTCTTATTTTTTCATGAACTCATAGTGTATAATAACACAATGATGGTATCAAAGATGATAGAAGGTAAAATGGATGACTTATAAGAAATATACATAAACAATAATATGTGGTTCTCATGTGAAAAAAATCAAAAGATCATCGAATACATATAAGGATACATTCACAATGAATTTTTCAAAATGAAGGAATTCAAAAATGTTTACTTGGACCTCAATTTTAGTTTGATCATTGGTGATGCACCTGTTTTAATATTAATAATAAGACTTGTTGTGTCTTCTTCCTATTAATCCACCCTGATCTACTTATCAATTATTCTATAATTTTATCAACTACTTAATATCATAAAAATCATCCCCTAAGGTAATATATCGGTCATTTATTATAATGATATATATATATTTATATATATTCTGAGGTCATGGGAATTTAAAATAATATAAATTATTTTCTTATGTATTTTTATTAATGGGGGACTCTAATAGAATACTCAATATTACATATAGCACCAAAAAACCTTATGTCTCCCCTATGGGACACTTTTCATTCTATAATCGTGTGTTCCCCATAATACCCATGAAATTTATAATAAAAAGAAGAAATAAAATAAATTTCATGTTTATCTCTATTGAACTATATCAATATTTTTAGTATATTAATTATGGGCTCCTACATGACCCAAAAAATCTATGTGAATTCGTGACACATATTGGTATCAATATGAAATCATAAACTATTTATAGACCTTAGAGAGTGATATTTATAATATATTTACAACAACCCATCTACTGGTGGTTATCTAACATGATATGTTTCATCAAGAAAAAACACTTTTCACACAATTAGTCAAAGAGGTTTCATATGTTTGGATGTGGGTTCATGTTCATTAATTTACACTATTTTAGGATGTGATAATAAATACAAATCCTAATGTTCATATATTTTATTTGGAAAAACAAAATAGGATTTTTCCCATGTAAAGACACTAGTTATGATGAATCAGTACTCTCAATGGTCCTTTAAATTCACCATAAACTCCTAAAACATTGTTGGGGACATTTAATTTTCTAAATATGTTATAGGTGTAATATCAACATGAAATAAAATGTTAATTTTAATATCCAGCCTCATAGGTTGTCTTATAATGTCCTTTGGAGAGATATAAAAAATTTCATACACTATTTATGGAATCTAGATACATAATGAGCCTCCCCCACTAATAGTTGTTCTCAAAAATAGGTGTCAGGTCCTAGATTCTTACATAATAGACCAAGTCATTTATCAATGAGATATCCATTCCATACAATGTATATTCTCATCCCATATATTTGAATACATCTAACAATTTTTTAGTGATAATTAATATGTGTTAAAATATAGAGAAACTCAATATATAGAATAAATATTCTCAAGGATTAATCATTATGAATATGATATCACTTGAATAACTCTCTCCACTGAGTATAAACTCATACTAATGACATAAATGTAATATCAAATATTCACTCCATGTAAAGACCTATATATATATCCATTGATCTGACGTGTCTTATAAGAGATCCATCTATTAGAGTAGGTAAAATGTTATTAAGGAATTCAATTAACCTGTTTTATATCAATATTGGATCAAAATAAGAATAATCATAGAATTTTCTATAGTTCTCATTGTGTGTTACATAGACATATATATCCATAACATTTAAATTAATTCATCCCTAATCGTCCAATACATAATACTCGTGTCATCCAACCAGTGGGATTTTTTTAGTTGGTCATACATTCACACTGACCAATATCTCATCCCTCTGGATCTACACCCTCTTTACATAATGATTTTTATGAAATTACATGTTATGTTATCATTCCCATGACAAAAAATGTATTTCTAGACTCTAAAATGACTAGAAGTGCATTAGAAAAATATATCTACATGTCCATTTAACTATGCCCATCCAGGAGGTTATATCCTACACTAAGAAAGATCGGAATATATTCTTGTGGATACGATTGATTACTCAGCCCCATAGAGACAACTTACACCTTTAGCATTCATGTATCTCATTAATGCAATTCCCACATTTCTAGAGACATTCATAAAATGAAAATAATGGTGGAAAAACATGCCTTTTCAAAATTACTACTTCTGTACCTCTAATGACCATGCGGAAAAATCAATCCCTAAAAATAAGATTCACTTTTTTTATAAGGGAGAACTGTGTATGGTCTATGAAAGTCATAAAATACTCATCAAATATCGTACCACCATTCTACATTTTCAATATTTTCTAGATCTGAACTATGTAGAAGAAAATGGGGTAATATTCTACAAAAAAATGTATCTAGATGTTTGTCCATGAGAGAAGTTTATTAACATTAGTATTCATTTCTAAACTCTACTAGTTACCCACAACACTATGGAAAATAATGGATTCCAATGAAACTGTCCAATACATCTGTCTCAATAGGGGCTGAAACAATCAAATCACCCACTAATATCAATCCTCCAATAACTGGTGATATATCTAGATAAATTATATCTACAGTAAATAATGTTGTAAATGATGGTGAGTTCTAGGATTGTAGTCATCATCAACATGACCACATGGTGCTATCTATGATTTGAATGATGGGGAAACTCTACCCCACCACCATGGAGGAAAATATTCATGATACGGAACCTTAATTGTGGCCTCATCACTCTTTGAATCGGCTTAATAATCCTATATATTAATCCTAGATGGATGGCAACACATTGGAATCTTGAAAGTGATAATGAAATACAATGGTTAGATGATCATATATATATATAAGGGGATATGACTCATGAAGGATAGAAAAATTATGTAATACTATAGGGTCTATGTGACATCCTTCCCTATAATAAATATTTATATATTATTAACTAAAATTTTGGTAGTTAGAATGTTTCTATATTAATACATGTGTGTATAGACCAATAATGGATTTGAGGGCATGATAACTACACTGAAGACACATCATAAACATTAACCTATTTCCCAACCAATATCTCATATGGGGAAAACCCAAAAATAAATTCCATGGATCGAAATTATCTAATACCACTATGTATCATATTTACCCAACAGGGACCTCCATTCCCCCAATACGCCAATCCCTAAAAATCCTAAGAATGTGTACAATAGGGTAAGGGTTGTTTACAATATTCCATATAGAATAATACCAATTTGTGTACTTGTATACACATACCCGTACATCACCATGAAATAGTGATGATGAATATTGAAAGATAGTAACATTTGGAGAAAAATCAAGAACATAATAAAAACAATGTCATACATCAAATTATTAATATTTTAAAAAAACATTACAATTGGGTGAATTATATTCCCAACTAGTAATGAAGTCCTAAATTGAAAAAACATCAATAATAGAAAACTTATCATTCTTAGCTCATAATTTATATTTTTGGCCATTGCGTGTAGTATATTCACCTAGGAATCCCTTTTCTTTGATGATGTCAAAACAAAACTAGATATCATTTTCATAAGGTAGGAAATTTGAATGAAAATCCCAGGCACGGGTAAGTAAATTAATACCGAGTAAGGGGTGTTGAATAATATTATAACAACAAATTAATAAAAAATCAATGGTTATCCTAATCAATATTCGCATGGTTATGAAAAATCATATTGTATATATTCTCTAAATGAATGTTATATGATTTTGAATGTTGATCCCTAACTCACAACTAGGAATATGATATTAGTATTCATGTAGCACTGATATTATATCACTAATTCATTACATATATTCTGTGTTCTTAATAAAGTACATTTCGGTGGGCTCCCTTTCCACTAATCAAAAGGTATATGGGGACATCCTCTGACAGAGGACATGTGATTTAGTTAAATAAGAGGTTTAATCCTTATAGATAGATGAACAAATACCTATGGTTATAGGTGGATCATATTAATGAATTAAGGACCCATTCTTAAGTAGATTTTTGCGTTACAACCAAGTAGATATATAAATAGAGAACATGTACCATAGCATGGCTGGGGGTTCCAATCAATGAATGGAGGACCCACTCCCTAGCAAGATTGGGGGTTCCACTCAGTATTAGAGGTAACAGACCATGATGTATAATTTTGTATTACTTATGATATATATGAAAATGGGGGAATAATGTTCTTCTGTGATAGGGGTTTCCCACCCAAATATATCTCGTAATATAATAGAATAACAACTTCCACCATCAAGAGTGACCTAAAGAAGCATTACACACATCACAACTCACATAAGATATCATATAATATAGTGATAGCCACCACCATGTATTATATATTAAAATAATGGATGGTCTACCACTGTACCAAAATAATATTCCTAAATAAAGAGATATGTGATGAAAAAAATTAAGAACAACATTATATGTTGTTTTTAGGGGTAAAAAAGTGAGTGATGTCCCATGGTCTCAATGTCATGTCCTATATTTCCGATAGATTATCCCACTATGTGGTACTACTATATTTGTATGGGTAATACATGGAATGTGTCATCCCCCCCATTTTATTCTTCTGTGATCCATGCACTTCCTATCTAATTTAGTACACTCCCATGCACATGGTATTTTAACAGTTTGTTCTATGGTGTAGAGTTGTTCACATGTTACTATGGGAGTTTATGTGCAGTCCAAGATTACATGGGGTGTCATTCCATATAGATCCATAGGTGTGTGAATCTATAACATATCTTGTCCAATGGTGGTGGTGTCACATAATGTGCGATAATTATCTTTCACTAAACCCTAGCTATAAAACCAAGAAAAAACATCGTTTTTGTCTAGAATATGTGTTGTGTAGTATGGATTTTCATAGAAATATAGGGTAGACTTCATACATTATTGTGGAACATTTTTTTTACTATTTGTATAAAAAATAACCTAGTGTCCTAGGATCTAGTATTGTTCATTCCCAATCCATCACTAGTTTCAAGATTCAAACATTCTAATTCCTACATGGAATACATATGGATCATCATAGTTGGTGAGGTCACTCTACGTGAATTTAGGAAACACAAATTCAAAACATTGTGGATTCATAATTATAGGTATTGTAGTTGGTGTACAGTTGCACGTAATGCAGCATGAATTATAGATGTGCTTTATGGTACTCTAGCAGATGCTGGAGTATGGATTGTAGCAGTTACTATAGAATGTAATGTTTGGTACTATAACATCCAAAAATTTCTACCATGGTCCACCAGTTTGTTCTTGGTGTCCTTAAGGAATTCGGGTCACCAAGGCCTTAGAGTCAGTAATGACTTTGGTCCACCTTTATGGCCTTCATGGAACCTCTAGGCCTTCGGGCAACAAGATTAATGCAACTTCTCCAAATATACAACACAAAAAAGAGTATCCCCATAGGATGATTCAAATTAGTAACACTCATCATATTAGAACAAATGTATTTAGAAGAATTAGAGGGTATGGAAAGGCTAATGAGACCATCTTTTTCTTCAATGATAAGCTTATTCAGATGGCCATGCAAAGATGGAGGGCTACCACCATGACACAAGTGCAGGGGAGGGGCAGTTCATTGTAGTAATAATCTAGTTAAATTCCCTATGTCCTTCAGGTCATTAAATGACTCTTATGCTTAAAATACATGTAATCTCTTCAGCCAACAATCCTTTTATGGATCCCCATCATCCGTTAATAGAGGGTTTATAAAAAATCAATAAAAATAAGGCCATTAAGATATTCAGACTAATTCTTACAGGGCACTATTGAATCAATGTCGCAATCCTCTTATTTCTTTAATAGATATCAATTACATGGAGGCCTCACCCATACCATAGATCTCTTCTCAAACAATCTTTTAATTTACTATTCTCTCCATATAAGAAAAACATCCATAATTCTATGGGTATGATCAATCTATAACCTACTGTTAAAATGTCGAACCATATCCCTCTGTGACAATGGAGAAGAGCATGCTGGAAAATTAGGGGAAATTACATAAAGAAATTTAATCAATCATTTTCCATGAAATCATATCCAATGATCACATAATTGAGGCATCCATGTGGATTCAAATTAAAATTTATGGATTATATTTGATAAATTAACACATTTATTATTTGGAATCATGGAAAGGAAATATAAATCACATATCAAGGAAAGAAGGTAATTTTTCATGCTCAATCATTAATCAAATGTTCAAAACCCACATAATATGAGTCATACCTTGAGTTTTGATCGGTCATTGTGAAGGATGTGATCACTCGTGATGGAGAGGACATGATGTGTCTTCTCCCTCTCAATCCACCATGTCTTTATCATCCATTATTCTCAAATCCCATCTTCCAATGAAGAATGTCAAAAATTCATATCAAATTCTACTTGAGGTATGAGGCTAAACCTAGTAGTTTTTTATAATGAGATGTAAATAGATGTTGTTATGCAATGTCAATTTAAAATTAAATAAATAATATAATTATTTATTTTCATTAAATTCATATACTAATGTATTATTCAACCAAATATCCAAAACTGACCAACCCTAGTTTGCACCATGGGTATAAACCATTTTCCATATTCAACCATATAATCTGATTTCGTATATGAGTTCATAAGAAATGGTTTAAAAACAATCAATGTATTAAAAAAATTGTATTTAATAAGTTAATATTTTTATATTTGATTTCTTTAGGCCCATGACACCAAAACACCTCACTGACTCTGAGGATAAATATTTATATATATTACAAAATATTCAATGGTAAAATACATCCAAAAAATATTAATAATATATATAAATTAACATTTTAATTTATAATTATATCCATATAAAATACCTTTTATATAATTCAGTTTTTATTAATTTTAATTAAATATTTATTTATTTAATTATTTAATCAATTGTCAAGTGTTTTATTATTGTTTGGTCCATATTTTCATAAAGGCATCATTATGGTTAATATTGTCAAAGGGGCCATTGTTCCATCATCTTCAGAATAAAAATAGTTCAATTATTATTATTTATATACATTAATTATAAATATAAATCAATAGAAGAATAATGGTTATGAAAATCATTATATGATATATTTTTGGAGGTGGTTTGATATATACATGCATGAGTAATGTTACTCGTTTATAATAATAATTAAAAAAATTATTATTCTTTATTTTAACCATAAGAAATAAAAATAATATCATACATATGATATTTTTATTTTTAAGATAATTACAAATATATTTTATGTGATGTGGTGTCAACAACAGATTCAAATCACTTTAGGGATGAGGTATTCCACACCAAAACAAAAATAATGACATCATTATTTAAGGAATAAAAATTAAAGAAAATATATTATATATTATCATTTAATTATTATTAATATATCATTAATATGATATATATTATTTAAAAGCATCATCCAAATTAACAATAAATGTTTTGGAAGGAAATTTAATTACATCGAATTGTGAGGAAGTAGTCTCACATAAGGTTGAATGACGGGTTAGTTTCAACATTTGTGGAGATGGAGATGCTTTAATGATATTATATATATATAAATTAATTAAATAAGATATATATTTTTTATTTTTTTACAATGGTTTACAATTATTTAATGGAGGTGGAAGTATAAATAAAATAGAATGCTTGATTTATAACGATTACTCTTCTTCTGACGACCACATAAGGATTATTGAAAATTCATACTTATGCGGATTAATAATCATCCTAATGATTCATGGACATTGGGAGGGATGTTTACATAATATTTATATCTGGATTGGATAAATTCAGTGGATTTTTTCCTGTGAGGTAGTGATAAGAGATGCAGTCTTTTAATAATACGAATAAGTTGAAATTTAGTAAATACCCAATAGTTAAAAATAATGGGGAGTCTCATTCAAGCCGCGTGCCTCCAAAATATACATATAATATATTTGAGGTAATATAATATCAATCCACACATTCAAAATTATATATAAAGTTGTTTTAACCATTTCCTTCATCAACCACTATGCTTACTAAATTTTTTCTTATAAGTATTCACCAATGATAGCTAGTTTTATTACATTTTAGGGGATTATTGTATTTTCTAATCAAATGATGATAAAACCTCAATAGAACATCATTAATATTTTTAGCATTATAATAAAAAATTAGAAAATTATAGGATGTTTTTTAATTTTAAATCATATAATATAATATTATTTAATATAAAATATCAATTTTGAAAACTTTTATAATAATTATTTAATTTGACATTAAAATCATGATTATATGATTAGAATTAAATAAATATAAAAACACCACTAATATTTTCAATTAATATTAAATAATATTATAATACAATAATTCATTCAATGTATTTTTCTTTTATTGTTTTGGAAGACAATTAGATTATTTTTATATAATTTTAATAATTATAGTGTCATCATTGTGTAATATATAACGATATATAATTTTTAACCAAACACAGCTAATAAATTACCTTGATATGAAAATTATAATTAATATTGTTATTTATAACCAAGCTTATTTATTTTTATCCTAATAACAATTTATTTTTGTTTTTCAAATCAATGAATTCTTATTTTTATTTTTACATACTCAAATTATTAAACTGGACATAAAAAATGGAATATTAAACATAATGAGTAATGTAAAAGATTTATTTTTTATTTGGACCATATATGGGAATACGTTATAATTTTTCATTTTTAGGTCATTTTAACCGTTATCATTGATGTTTATCCCCTAGGTAAACCCATTTTCATCATAATGATGGGAAAATATTATTTCTATTTAAAATATAAATTATATACAAAATATAATTTAAAAAAATATAGAATATAAATTATTATAATTAAAATAGTTGAATAGGTTTTTTCTAAATTAATTCTCTAAATTTGTTGACATTAATTTTGAATAAAACAAATAAATGGAAGGAATACCCCATTATTCTCGAAATCAATTTTATAAGCATGAGATGATTTATGTTAAATGTGATATTAGTAATAATCATTATATGAATATGAATTTTCTGTTATTGGTATATAATATATATATATATTTAATCATTCTTTTTTTAGGGTTATTTTAATTAATTAACATAGATAAACATTGGAAACATTAATTGAGACTTCCAAAATATGTGTTTCAAATCCTAAAAATATTATACTAATATATATTGTAAGGATAATAGAAGAATAACTAATTTAATTCAATATATATTATAAATTTTCATTTTAATTGGAATAGTTTTAATATTATAATATTACTTTTAAATTTCATAGCTTTTTAAATAGAGATAAAATACTAATAAACATGTTTTTTACTATTTATAGAAAAATAAATATATCAAAAAATTTGAAATATTTACAATAAATTAATTTTGATATGATATTTTAAAAATTTATTAAATTTTATGAAATAAATTTTATAATCCATCAATAAATATACTATTATATTCTTCTAAAAAAATTAACAAATTCGATTTTTTTAAATGTATATTGTTGAAGAAACACCATTAATAATAATTAAATTATCAATTAACAATAATTTATGAATAAATTTATGTTGATTATGATATATATATCATAAAATACTTGATGAAATTTATACTCTCTAATATATCAACATTATGATAAGGCTCATATTTAAATAGGTATATTTCATTAATCTTTTACGTTTGATGTTTCATGTCATATATACAATAAAATATTGTTTTTCTCTTCAATAATAGGTGTTATAAATTATCCAGTAATTAGTTTTTATAAAATATAACCAATCATGATTAATAAGGTTTTAATTTTTTTTCCATCCCACATGTACTTACAGAGACTTTAATTTTACGAAATAAGTGCACCAAATCATTACCATACAACTGGATAGAATATCATATATAAAAAACAATTTTAGAAAATATTTCTATAATCCTGTCATAATTGAACATTACTCCAAAGTGATAAAAATAAAATAATTATTCATTTACTAACATAACACATATATCTCAATAATTACAAACCTTTAAATAGAACATGATATTTCTTAATCAACCATCAATTGAGTGTTTAAGTGTTATAGAAATAATATTTCCTGATTTATATAATAATTTTATTATCACTATATAATTATCCTATTTTGAATCTCCTCCGTTTAAGAATGATTATGTAATATCTTAACCAAATTAATCCATGGAGAGACTATATTTATATTTTAAAATTTTCAAAATATCCATATACATTATAATTGGTCATAAAAATTAATAAATGATAATATATATATAGGTTATATATGGTGTATATTAATATTGATCACTTAAAATAACACATGAAATATAAAATAGGTTATATTCGATGTCATTCTAACTACCTATCTATCACCATTATATCACATGAAAAAATAATTACTAATAATAAAAATAAATAATATCATGACCATGTCCATTTACCTCATTATGTTTTAATCATAAATTATTAAATGTAGAATAGTCATTAGTTTATGGAAAATGATTAAATTAAAAAAAATTATTTTGATTATACTTTTTACAATGTCTCTGTGATCATAAGCTTCTAATATAATATTTTGTAATCATAGAGTTATCCCATTTTCCTTATATATGTTATATTCATTATTATTTGGGGATATGGTTGGAATAGTTTTCCATCTCTATAGAGTTATAGATCTTCACATTAATAGACTCTCATCTATCCATATATTCATCATAATGTTATAATTTTTTTCACACATGTATAAAAATAATATTTTATTAAATAAAAAAAATGTTATTTACTTACAAAATTATTACATGTTATACATTCACCCTTTCCCTTTATCCCTTATCCAAATTTTTATTCAACAGGTTCTAAGCCTTCTTCTTTTTCACTTGTTTTCCTTCAAATTCAAAAGACTTAGTGAAATAATTCTCTATCTTGTTATCATATGAAGAAATATTATCATAAGATGAAAATTTTTAAGAGACTGGCTCACATATATGTATTGAACTTTTATATAAAATAAACATTCAATAATTCTCTTTAAATTATATGTTTATCCCTAGAACATAATCATATCATTATAATCTCATATGTCAACCTAGAAACAATTGCATCTTACATTTGTCTTAGAATCTGGAATTATCTATGGATATCTATTTATATATGTAAATCTATATTTTTTCCTAAATAAACATATCTTAAAATCCAAAAACACCATGCTCATTATTTCTACTCTATCATTTTTATTTTTAATCAAAGAACACAATTGAAATTCATTATAAACAATAGAATTTAAATAAAATTTAAATTGTATCTTTAGGAGAAAATTCATTTTTCTTCAATTATAATGATATTTTCTGGTTTATTATTTTATAGATTTAGTTTATAAATCATACATAATCAATAATTAATAATATAAATAAACCCCCTATTTGTATCCATTTTTTTACCATAATACATTATATTTTAAAAAAACCTATTTTCTCTTCGAGATAAATCATTATGTTTTAAATCGTTTCATATTACTTGTTCATAAATATCTGTAATACTAATGACATCTGTTTAAAATGTTGAATGGTAAGAACACTATCCTTTAGGGACAAAATATGAATGAGATAAAAGTATTTTTCAACTTACATTGATGAAATCATAATAATACATCGAAATTATCTTGATAAACATTGAGCTAAAATAATCATTCATTTTCACAGGAAATCGTCGTTTCATCCCAAATATGATTATGAAACACTACATCTTATAATATAATTGTAATTTATTTTCTTGAGGATCTCTTAAAAAACATTGGAACCCAAGGAATCATTTTTAAATAAATACATTATGATAAAAAAGGGTATAATAATAAAATAAATATGATTATTATCTTGAATCTTATAATCAAATATATTCCACAAAAACTATCTAAAGTTATTAGAAAGGTCTACATGGTTTCCTCGGACATCAAATTCATAAAACCATTAAATAAACCATAAAAGTTTTAAAACCACTATAGTCATTATCTATCGTTATTCATAGGAGAATATATTAATTGTCCAATTCATTGTTTAATGACATCGTAATAACACATCATCGTGTTATATATTGAGGACACCCATAATCATGAAATATATTAATCTCAAACATAATTATAAATTATTTAAAAAACTATAATGTTCATTTAATAGTTAAAACCATTCATTTCCTTTGTCAATATAAAAATATATCATTTTAAACCTATAAAGAAAATAATTTCTGATATTTATATAATCCATCCCTTTACGCCCCATTTTTAAAATAAAAATTACAATAAAAAATCGAATTGAGTTTTTTTAATCGATGGAAACATTTATTAAAATAATGTATTAGAAAACATTAAATAATGTTTATGGAAGGGGAAAATTTAATTGGAACACTACAATTTAATGTATAATATTCCATTTTCCATTTGTAAATACATTCAAAATATTCTGTATAAATAAATTAAAAATTAATCTATTGAAGATTATTTTAATTAATACCAAAGAATAAAATTCCTTTTCGAATTAAATTATTAATATAGAAAAAAAATTACAATTATTCTAATAATAAGATAAATGAATAAAAATATTTTGAAAATAAATCAATAAAACATTTGAAACTATAATTTATGTTGATTTGTTCCTTATATAGAGTAATAAATGTCATGAAAATTGAATATTTTGTTTAATAATAAACTCTATATAAATTATTTTAATCATTAAAAATATTTAAAGTTTGTCATTTCGTTGTATGGATTTATTAAAAAGTTATATAAAATTAATTAGTATATTATATTCACATTAATAATTTGGACATTATTCGACAAAATATTCCCAAAAAGTCATTGGAATATGAATATGGTCCCCTAATTCAAATACCATAATTTATTTAACAAAAACATTAACATGTTTATAATATGTTTAATTTATTTATATTTTTAAATATATTTAAAAATTATTGGTATTATAATTCAACTATGATACAATAATAGAGACATGAGGTCATATATATAGAAGACATACATTCTATTTTTTTGTTATCATGATGGAATGATGGACTATTTTTTATTTATATATTTATAATAATATCATGAATATAATTTTGTTAATTTTAATCGGATTATATGTATCATAAATGTGATTTACTTTTGTGAGATGAATCACATGATTTCAGGGAGGTGGTAGTCCACATGATTTTATAAATGGAATTATCATTATTTAATTAGGGAAATAGTGATAAAGTACATCATATATTATATTTCCAGAGTGATAGATATGTAATTATATATATATATAATAAATAAATAATTATAAATAATTTTTATAGGAAGGGAAGAAAAATGAACTAAATCACTTCACAAGGTGATATCCCATAGTACACAAGAATGTTTGTAAAGTTTCCAATTTTAAAAAATATTATGAATTATATAGGTTGACCTATTAACATAGAAAAATATAATTATCGATAATATAATGGTGTAATTATATTATTATATTTTATGTTGATTCAAAAGAATTGTAAGTCATATGGAGTGATGTAAGGATCTTTATGGTGTAGACCATGGCTAAACAAAAATATTTTTTCGTGTGAAGAAAATAGTGGCATATGTGCCCTATTTTAAATGATGGATGTAAATTCATTGTATTCTGTTAAGTAAAAATAATAATATAAAATAATATTTGGGAAAAAACGTCCAAATTGGTAAAATTATAATATTTAGTTATAATGTCTTGAACTATTCCTATGAAATGAAATGTGGACATTTATTTGTCAAATTTTCACCCTTATCTTTTTGTTTTCAAAGTCTATTAACTATTTTATCTATTATGGTCGTATCCCCATTTTTATATTAAAGGAGAAAGTGATGTTATTATATAAAAAAAATTACAAATGAATGGACCATGGATGATGTTATAAACCATATAATATTTAGAAAGATCAATATAGGATTTCAAATGTTCTTAAACCTTATAATTAAACATTTTTCGGTAATAAATATTTTTAAAATCATTTTTCAAACTATTAATTTAATTTGACATTTAAAATAGCATGACCAAAAATAAATTATATTAAAATCCATTAAAACATCAATAATATGTTATCTTAACATATAAATTTTTTCAAATTGTAAAACTCACTCAAACTATATTATTTTTATTATATTCACAATTATTTAATGTATTCTTGTATTTCATACACAAGCATAGAAATTGGTTTTCATATATATATATAAGAAAATTATTTGATCACTAAAAAATATTTTTATCTACTATGATAAAATTACGATTTATATTTGAAATAAATATTTATAGCATATTATTTCATTTTTATCACTCTAAATAATTTTTTACATTAAAAAAACATTAGTGTGACATTTTTTACTTTCTATTCACTTAATGCAATAAAAATGATATAATAAAATTTTGTTGGTTAGAAATTAAATATTTATAAAACCATCAATATTAATGTTTTAAAAATATTTTCTAATTGAATAATGAAAATTCATTGGGATATATTAAGGCCTTAACAAAATATTTATTACATTAATTACCTGATTTAACTATATTTTAGTGAAACATATTTAGTACATTTTATTTTAAATATACATTAAAATAATAGTAAAAAATAAACAAAAATTGATACTCAAAATTCTATTTATAGAGTCTATTTTAATATTTTAGTTTCATTAACTATAATAAATTAATTAAAAATTAATACAGAAATCACAATGAGAATAGTTTTTTGAAACATGAATTTTTTAGTTTAAATAACTATTTATACAAAAATAAAGTAAAAAATTTATTAAAATTAAATTAATAATATCATATCAGTCAAAATAACTCTTCTCATATTTAAAATTGTTATAAAATTATATTTTCCATTAAATAGTTATATATAATGATTTTTTATCACTATAATTATCTTAAAAACTCAATTCCATTTTCAAACATTTGAATTCTAAATTAAATTATTTAATCTTTCAAATAAATCCTTATATGATACATATTTTAATAAAACTATTTTCTTTTTTTCAAATTTACTTAATATTATTAGAATTACGATAAATATATAAATAATATTTCATGAAGAAAACTAAACATTGTAATGATTTTTCATAACATTACATGATATTTTATATTCTTCCCCAATTATTATAATTACATTCTATCAATATTAATATTTTGTTTAACTATTGGGGAATTCATTTCATTATATCTTTTTCATTTTCCCATGATTATTATTCATGTATATATGTTATCACGTAATCACTATCTTCATTAATTACCTTATACTATAATAGAAGATATATTTTTTAAAAATATATAATGGAATTCAATTATAAGATGATTTTTATTCAATCTAAATAACATTTGGGTTCAAAATAAGAGATACATCAAAAATATGTTTTCTTACTATGAAAACATTTAATAAATCATTTATATGTGATAAACACGATGTAATGTTGACTATTTATAAAACTAATAGATATTTTTTTCTGATATATATGGTCTTATAAATAATAAACATAGTTTACACTATTATAAAAATTCATATCAAATTAAAATAAAGATACATTAAGAAAAATAAGATCACCAACATCAAAAGAATAATCCAACCATTAGATATTATATTAATATTCTTCATTCTATAAGAAATATCTATATATTGATAAATCACTTTCTCCTTCTCAACTATGAATTTTCCCCACTATATTCCCAATAACATCTTTTCACCTAATTCATTAAAACAATCTAGTGTCCAAAATCGATCCTTACAAAATTAATCAAATGGTTCTATCTATACACTAGAATGAATGTATATATTATAAAAAATCATGAATTTAAATTGACTGATCCGTATATCCTTAACAATTAATTAGTCCCTATTTAATAATGTTCTCTATGGTCTAAATCATTGAATAGGAATATCCCTCTTTTTGCGGTTGAAATTTCAAAATGAAATTTATTTGAGTAACCATTGAATTAAAATCCACATTTAAAAATTTAGATTTAAATATGTGATCAGGTTCATATACAATGGGGAGAGGAACCCCATGAATTGTATTTATATCTTTGAGTTATAATTATGAATGTTGGTCTAAATATATATTATCACATTTTGGAAGTAAATTGATTATTTTTATTAATCAATTAATAATGGCTGAAATATAAATATTAAATTGAGATCTATTTGGTAATCCTATAAAAAACATATGGATATATATTCCTAATTCCACTTTAGTGCTAAAAACGAATAAGTATTCATCTTTGGTAATTATCATTCAAGTTTTACATGATGAAAAATAAATCATTTAATATTAATTTTAGTGATAACTAATTTCAATCAAACCCACAATTAATAATCCTTAATGTCTAAAAAAATATTATCACTTCATGGATTAATGTAAAATATAGATCTATGACCTTCACTCAACTACTATCTCTTTAACTATGAATCCCATATCACATACAATTTTTTTACAAATTCTATTACACCATTTTTAACATCATTAAATTATAGACACTTAGAATTAATAATATATTTCATTATTTTCAATAAAGTCATTATTCCCTAATGGATCATTCACAATTATTATTTATAGAAATGATAGCTCGAATACCTGAAACAAAACCTAAGATATTCCTACCAGCATAAATTCTAGGCTAATACTCATTATATAATTAAATTAAGGGTTGTATTTATGATATAACATTGTTATTATAGAAATATATTTTTGAATTAATGCATCATATGCATTATTTTATTCTATGATAGTGTAATGTATTTAAATTCACAATCTATAATTAGTTATATCTATTATGTCTTCCACATGTTAAAATATTATTAGTCAATATTTACTTCAAAAGTTTAAGACCATTATATATTTATCATTTCTCTCCATATGAATGATGTATCTAAATTTTCCCTGAAAAAATACAATTGTAAAAATTACAGTTCATATTTGTGATAAATTAAAACATGATATGTTAGTTGATATGAATCCTAAAAATATAATGATCATTCCATATTATGATGCAAGATATTATATTTTATTAAGAATAACTAAAGATGAAGAAGTCATAATTTTAAAATATAAGTGAAAATAGTAGATGATTTACTAATCATGATTTCAGTTCCAATAAAACAATATACACTCAATCGCCCTGGGTAATTTAATAATTTTTTGAGATATATTTGTATATGGGCTAAAAAATAAAGAAGGGGTTTTAACAAACCAATATAATTATAAATTTAATCCTGTAAAAGTAAAAATAATTATAATACTTTTTAACATTCCCATTATTCAGATACATTAGAAATAATAGTTTAAATAGTTATGATATATTTATAAATAATATTACTAGGAATGTCAATTTGTTCATCTAAATTTCACACTTATTATTTTTTTCATTTTGTAACTTTTATATTATGGATTCCAAAATAATACTTTGGTGTCTTTCATTATCCTCATGTATTTTAATATATAGTCATATATCATTAATAAAAATAACATTTATTACACAAATTGTTATGTAGAACAATATATATATGATTCATGAGTACAAATAGTTCATTATCCTACCTAAAGGGCACAACTACAAACCCATAATACCCATATATAATCCAAAATAATATTTTTATAATAATATTCTCTTTCACCATCAACTGATCGTACCATAATCTATGATCATTCATTAAAAATACAATGAGATAATGAGATAATTTAAAAAAACGTTGATATGACTAATGGGATATATGTTATTAATGGGTATCTTATTAAAATCTCAAAAATAAATGCAATTTATCATTGAAGAATCAAGAAAATTAACAATAAAAATATGTGTACTCCAAAGTGATGTGCTAGGATAAACTAACCCTTAATATTGAAACTTGGGAATCTAAATTTTCAGTTCAAAATTTTCAACATGATTGATTACTAAAAGTGGTTTTGAAATTCATGTAGAATCCAGAACTAAGTTAATAGTATAATAACCATCCCAAAAAAGTATAAAACCATGAGAATTATTCAGATACTCATCCATATATTAATTCATTAATGTTACATCAATGATATAAACATCCTCCCTCATAATAAATAATTTCTACAAACTGAAACAATTTCTAATATTCATCTTCTTTTGCTTTATAATAAATTTTATCTTGTCAAACTGAATGTGAATCCATATAGGGTGTATAATAAATCACTATAAGGGGAAATCCAACAATGTCAGTTTTTAAATGTTTTCCAAAAAAAATAAATGGATATTATTATAATAAAAAATTCATTTTATTCGTTATCCATTGGTTTTTAAAAATTGGTTTGTATTTGTTTTATGAGATGAAATTTCTATTACTAAAAAATTTATAAGAAATGAAATAGTGTACAAACCCTAAAAAATATTACATTTTATAATATGAATAAACATGAAATATACCAAACAATACATTGATGCATCATCCAACATCTGTAGATGTAGACACATAATATTTTACTACACCATATTATTTGTTATCTCGATGAGTTCCATAATTGATTCATAGACATGCACATGTAGTAACATAATGACCTAAATAATTTAAAATAAACAATATTTCTATTATGATCACATTATAATTATTATCTTTTCATTAAAATACTAATCTACAATTCCTATCATTCGAACTAGTAATTAATATAACGAGCCACATGTCCAACAACATAAATAGTAATCACTTTAAATATTTTATAAAAAATTCTCTATAGTTCATCAAAACATGAGATTTTTATGAGAAATATTATGTTTTTATGTTATATACACCATCAAAGGAATATTTCACTACACAAAACACTATCATGGCTTGCGTTACACGTTATCATGACCTTCCTCGATATCTTACATTGTACGCAATATTGAGTTTCACTAAACAACGATATGCTATTAATATATTATTAAAACTAGCCGTTATGAATAGTAATACCCACTTTTTGAAATTTTATAAATTATATCATTCCGAATGGACTTCATTTTTGGATTCGGAATATCGTAATTAGCCTAGGGTGAAGTTTTGGTATTTTTCTTAAAACTTTCAATTTTGGATGAATAGTGAAAACACTAGGTTACTATTTAAATAAAGACTTTTTATTTAAATAATTTTTTATTTCATTTAAATTTATTTTAGGTAAAAATTGATACATATTACCTATATAAGTTCAATGTAATTCATTAGAGTCATTTTATAATAATTTTAGACATATAAAAATTTTATTGAACTTTTCACCGTCTTTTACCCACATCTTAGGAGAATTTGAAAATTTACATAAAACATAATTTTACAGCTTCTGTGAGTGGAATTTCAAAAATCCGAGAGACACATTTAATATCAAGGTATAAAATGTGGTTCAATAAGAAAAAAATAATTTTTGGTGAATAGTAACTTCTTACTTTTTTTAACACAATTAAAAGTAAATTGGGTAATTAAGGGTAAAAATTATATTAATATTACCATAAAACATGTCCTAATTCTATTGGATATTTGTAGTTTGACCAAAAACAACCTTAGGGATAAAATATTTCCCTTTAAATCCACTTGGAGTAGATTTGGACAATTATTATTATTTTATTTAAAGAAAAATTAAAATATTTAAAATCAATGTTTAATAAATAAATCATTTTTAATATAGGGTTATACATAAGATATATTCGACTATAAATATTCATTAAAAAGATACAAGGATTTAATACATAATTGTATTTTTTTAATAATTTTTAGACATTAAATAATTTAATTTATTAATGACACAATGATGATGCAGTAATTACCTTATTAATGAAATATTAACATAATTGATGTTATAAGTTCCCAAATAAATGTAAATTTTGACTTTTTATGAATTTCAATAATTTTCTAGGTTAATATTACATGTTAGTATTGATTTAATTAACTTTTGTCAAACCAATAATGATGTTATTATTTTCACAAAAATCAATTACCAAATAGTGTCATAATTGAGTTGAAATAGTTTTTAAGAAAATATTATATTATTAATTGTTATTTAATTCCTAAAAATCTGAGATTCGGATAAATGACATATATAAAGTTATATATATTAATAAAGAACCACTTGGGGTTCCTTTGGCTTGTTATAGAATGTTTATTAAACAAATAGTGTAAGAAAACAAGAAGGCATGGTAAAAGTAATATTATATAACTTAATGATAAATCTAAATGATACGGTTAAAATAGTAACCTAAACATGTATAAAATATTTTGGTTGAGAGTATTTCGACCCATGACCACCTTAACATCGAAACAAATCAATTTTGAGCTATTAAAAAGTTAATAGGACTTTATAATAAATTAATATTTTAGGTTTTTCCTAAGGTTCCCCTCTCCCCCCTTATAAAACTGCACCCCCTCCCTCTCCTCCTCACACCACTTTGAGCCTTCAAGATCTGCTAACACATGATAATTTCCCTTTTCAACTTCCCTAGAAACATTCTAGTGGTCTGGTCGTCTTTAGTGACAATTTTTACTGCCTTAAGAGGAGTTTATGAAGAGGCGCTTCGAAGAAGATGTAATGTCTATTATTGATTCTTTCATCATTATTTCATCTTCTACTTATTCTTTTTTAGATGTTTCATTATGAAGTAATAACACCAATATCACTCATATACAGATATGTTATTATAATTATGATACAGCCCTATTTCACCTTCTATCCATCCTATGGAAAACGAAATCACCGTGTGTGCGTATGTATGGAATATTGTCTCCACGTCGTGGTGTAATATGTTTTCCACCACCACCTTACTTGGATGGGTATAATGGTGTAAATAATAACTATATATGATTATTGTAAATTTATATTGATTCTGAAATAGTATACATACACTTCAATAAAATTCCACATTCTTGGGAACGATATCATCACTCGTGCGTACGTACGGCCTACCTTCTCCACGATGTGATGCGAGTCGTTCTACATAATCTTCCTTGAATAATGATTATATAAATTAATTTAATGAATACATATGATATATAACACTTATACCATTCTGAAATGAGGTATCTATAACCTAAAAAAGAATAATAAGAATTTATTCAACAAAACATGAATAAGAACATAAAGCAATGAACACCCGAATAACATGTAGCAATGAAATATTACTAACAAGAAGATAAGAATATTACCATATATGATATCATAACAATGAATATGATTTTGGAATAAGTCAATAAAAATATTTAAATCATTATACAGGAGGTTCGGATACGTACGAAGCAAATCGGACCTAAGGTAAGGGAAAATCTCGCAATCTCAATTTTTATGTGATATTGTTTATACATCAGAATTTACTGGGGCATAATTATCATCCACATCCATGTTTAATCAATATGTAATATTATTTATATCCACCTAAAATTTTTTAAATCCAGTTTTACCTATTGGTGGGGTTTTAGTCAAAGATATGAAAGGGATTTTTTGTCATTTTAAGTACGAGATACTTTTTGACATTTTCGGAAAGGTACGAGAAGAATGTTTCATTTAACTTTAATGGAATGAATGGATTTTATGATTTCATAAAACATTTCTCCATGAAGATTCCTTTACACGTTTTCAATTTTATTTTTTAATCAACTTCTTTTAGTTTAAATTTTTATGACATGTTAAGAAAGGAAAAATGTTTTTGAAGTAGAAAGGATATTATCCTCAAGAATGGAGTTCAAGAATTTTATCAAAATTATTTTCAATATTATATAATATAAGGTTTTATTTATATCCCTATTTTTACATTTATTTGATTATGTTATGATGGAATTATTTTTATGGTGTCCTTTCATCTTATATTTATTGTGTTATGATGGCATGACGTTTAAGAATACTATTTTTATTACATGGGTTATGCTATGATATATGATTATTGATCTTGTGGAACGCATAAGAATGGTATCATTATGAGATTGGTGGGACCTATATCTCCCTCCAATGCATTGGGTAAAGGATTATATCTAATGAGATAGACATGACTGGAACGGCAGTATAATCTAATTCAGTGATACAGGACTGAAATGAGGAGTGAACTCGGTTCAGAAATGGACTTTGTCTGCTAAGAAAGTCTTGGAAATAAGTCTTAACTACTATGAAATGATTATCAATGATTATGTGTGTATTCCACAATGTTTCATGTCTTATGTTATGATTATTTGGATTACATTTCAATACTAGGATTTATCCCATGTTATGAAATTATGATATCTTTTGCAGGTTATGATTTCTAAAATTTTATGTTCCTATGAATATGTTGTGATTGATATTTCTTTTGTTTACCCTTACTGAGCATTTGAGCTAACCATTTTTTATGTTTTATTTTCCCCAGGTCCGGAAGAAGGGTGTTAAGTCAGATATACCAAAAAGGGAATCTAGATATTACAAAATAAAAGGGAGAGAGTGTAGATGATTTATGAACCAGTTGTTTATGTTTCCTAGATTCTAAAAACACTATACCTATACGGTCCATTCATGGTTTTGTTATATGTTGTAATAAGTGTGCTTCAATTTTGATGTAATAAAAATTTATGTGAAGTATGGGTTATTATTTTTGGTATAATAGGAAATGTATAGTCAACCTTTGAAAACTATGATGTAAAAGACATAGTAAAAACCCTAAGGATAAGACTAAGCATAAAACACAATCTTAGTGTTTTAGAAATTGCCTTGAATAACCTATGATAAGACCTTAAGTGTGAAATTTTAGTCATTATTATGTGGTTTTCCTATTATGATTAGTGTTTCTCACACTATGCTTATTGGTTTTAGTCAATGGATGGAACCCGAAGGAACTTTGTTAATGCTGAATACGATGGGAAATGCAATGATTGTCCCTCTTAGCAACGAAACATTTTGGGATATGGAATGGAAAATCTTGTAGCCATGCTCACACAAATTTCTCAAATTAGGAATCATGCTGGACTTCCAAACAAGCAAAGAAAGTAGAAATATTCTGTTGAATCCTTCATGAGGTAGGGTCCACCCTCATTCAGCGGGTCTACTAATCCATTAGTTGTTGAACAATGGATTAGTACTACTGAAAAAATATTTTCAGTTCCTCAAAGTTCTGAACATGATAAAGTCATCTTAGTAGTATATCATTTGGAAGGTGAACCTGATCAATGGTGGAATCTTATCTTGAATATGAGGCAAAGGGATGAAATTGAATCCATGGAATGGGAAGAGTTCAGGAACTTATATTTCAATAAGTACTTCCCTCGTATTCTTCGAACAAAGATGGAGAACGAGTTTCTTGAACTGAAGCAAAAGGATGATGAATCTGTTGGTACATACGACGCAAATTTTACAAGACTTGCAAGGTATGCTTCTATGATTATTATCCAACCTGAGAGTAAGATCGATTGATTCATTAGTGGCTTAAAACCAAGTCTATGAAGGGCGTTGGCCATAAGGGACTTCGATAGCAATGAGAAAATTCTCTGATGTGCTCTCATGGTTGAGATGGGGATTAGAGTAACCCATCAGTCATATGGGTATGATAAGAATAGGAAAATGGAATTCAAAGGAAAATCTAAAGAGCACACTGAAAAGAATATGAGTATTCCTTTATGCTCAAAGTGTGTAAAGAAACATAGAGGTAGTGGTATTAAAGGGACAAGTAAATGTTTCAAATGTGGAAAATAAGGTCATCGGGTTGTTGAATGTTGAAATAATGGGAAGAAGATGTCTAATGATGCGAAAAAAAAGGGATACACAGAATGCACCTCCTACACTTCAATGTTTTAAGTACAAGGAAATGGGGAATTATGCCATTCAATGCCCAAATCCAAGCATTTTTTATGATGATCGAAGTCAACAAACTCTTAATGCTAATGACAATGGAATGTCACATGCAATTTCTATCAGTGATGTGGAGAATGATTACGAAGTGGTGAAAGGTACACTTACCATCCACTATAAAGTAGAAAATGTTTTATTTGATTCTGGATCCACCCACTATTTTATTTCTGAATAATTTTCTAAGGGTATTTTTGTATTACCTTAACAATTATATGTTGAGTTATCTATGACAAACCCTAATGGCACAACAGTCACATCAAATGCTTATAATTATTCTTCAATTGAAGTTTGTGGGAAAGTGCTTCCTGTAAATCTTGTGATCCTTCCTATAGTGGAATTTGATGTGATACTTGGAATGGATTAGCTTTCTTTATATGGAGCTCATATAAATTTCCAATGAAGGGAAGTCACATTTCATATACAAGATCAATCTATGATCGTCTATCGATGCAAGGATGAACATAACCTTCCATGGGAAATTTCTTCCATCTTTTGTGTCTTGATTCCACTAAATGAAGGTTATTTATCTCAAATAGTTGGTGAGAAACTCATGATTAATAATATTCCCATTGTACGGGAGTTTGATGAAGTTTTTCCTGAGGAATTCCCAGGTCTTCCACCAAATCATGAAGTTGAATTTTCAATTAAACACATAGCAGGTGATTTATCTATTTCAAAGACACCTTATAGAATGGGCCCAATTGAGTTGCAGGAATTGAAGAAGAAACTCCATGAGAATCATGATAATGGATTCATACGCCCTAGTACATCACCTTGGGGAGCACCTGTTCAGTTTGTTTAGACGAAAGATGAATCAAGGAGACTCTGCATTGATTATCTAGAATGTAACAAATGTCCTCTCCCATTCATTGATGACTTATTTGACCAACTACGCGGAGCTCAAAACTTTTCCAAGATTGATCTTCGTTCATAGTATCATCAATTAAGGGTCAAAAGGGAGGATATACCAAATACGTCTTTCCGTACAAGGTATGGACACTATGAATTTATATTTATGCCATTTGGTCTTTCTAATGACCCTGCTATCTTCATGGATCTTATGAATAAAGTCTTTAGAGACTATCTTGATCAGTTTTTGGTATAATTTATAGATGATATTATTGACTATTCAAAGAGAAAGTAAGAACATGAAGATCACATGAGAATTTTATTAAAGTCCCTGAGAAAGTAGAAGCTTTATGCCAAATTTACCAACTATGAATTTTGGCTTCAAAAAGTTGCATTTTTGGGTTACATAATCTCAAAAGAGGGGATATCTGTGGATCTAGCAAAAGAAGAGGTTATCAAAAGATGGTCGAGACCAACAACAGTAACTGAGATCCGATGTTTTCTTGGTTTGGATGGATATTATCAATGTTTTGTGAATTATTTTACACGATTAACTAATCTACTCACAAGGTTGACTTGAAAAAGAGTTATGTTCATTTGGATGGAGGAATGTGAAGAGAATTTCATGGATTTGAAAAGAAGGTTATCCAGTGCATCTGTGCTCGCACTGCCTTGTAGTGGAGAATGGTTTGTGATTTATAGTGATGCATCCAAGAAGGTATTGGGGTGTGTTCTCATTAAAAATGATATGGTGATAGCTCATGCCTCACGACAGATGAATGTCCATGAGAAAAATTACCCAACTCATTATTTGGAGTTAGCTGCGGTAATCTTTGAATTAAAATATGGAGGCAATATCTTTATGGTGAAAGGTTTAATATTTATACTAATTATAAAAGTTTAAAGTATATTTTCATACAAAAGGAGTTGAATATGCTCCAATGAAGATGGTTGGAGTTGATTAAGGACTACGACTACTCAATTCATTATCACCCTGGGAAAGTAAACATGGTGGCAGATGCATTAGGTCAATAAGGCCATGGTTTCTTATCCATGATGATGATAATAAAAGATTCGATATTTATGGATTTTCAAAGGATGAATCTTGGAATTATAATGGAAAGGGAAAATATTATCTTTCTCAAATGAATGTTCATCCATATATACATGTGAAGATTAAAGAGGCACAGAAAGAAATGGTAGAGTTACAACAGAAGGTGAGAAATGTTCCTGAATTCAACCATGATTGTGATGGGATAATAAGGTTCAGGAATTGGGTTTGTGTTCCTCCCATACCAGAATTAAAGAAGGAGTTGCTGGATGAGGCTCATAGTTCGTCATTATCTATTCATCCTGGAAGCATGAAGATGTATAGGGACCTGAAAGAGTAATTTTGGTGGGATGGCATGAAAAGAGATGTTGTTGAATATGTATATTAATGCTTTGTTTGTCAGCAAGATAATGTTGAGAGACAAAAGTCTAAGGGGATGTTACAACCGTTACCCATACCCGAATGGGAATGGAAAAACATCACTATGGAATTTGTCGCTAGACTTCCTAAAAAATCCAAAGGCATTAATGCTGTCTGGGAAATAGTTGATTTTACTACGAAGTCAGCACACTTCATTGCTATTAGAGAGGATTTCAATCTTGATCAGCTTGCGAAGATATATGTAAAGGAAGTTGTAAGATTGTATTGAGTACCGCTTTCCATTATATCTGACTGGGATCTGAGGTTTACCTCGATGTTCTGGTGAATTCTTCAGCATACATTAGATACAGAGTTGAGTTTCGGGACTGCTTATCATCCTCAGGCATATGATCAGTTTGAGAGAAAAATTCAAACTATAGAAGATATGTTAAGAGCTTGATCTATGGATTTCAATGGTAGTTGGGATCAACACGTACCTTTGGTGGAATTTTCTTAATAAAATAGCTTTCACACTAGTATTCAGATTGCTCATTATGAAGCTCTCTATGGAAAGAAATGTCGAACTCCAACTGGCTGGGAAGAAGTTGGGGAAAAAAGCTACTAGGACCTGATCTTGTTGATGAGATGGCAGAAAAGGTCTGATCTATCCAACAACACAAAAGAGAAGCTCAGAGTCGAAAACAAAGTTAAGCTGACAAATGAAGAAAAGACCTAGAGTTTGAAGTGGGTGATAAAGTGTTCTTACGAATATCTCCTTGGAAGAGAGTCATGATATTTGGAAAGAAGGTCAAGTTGAGCCCTAGGTATATTGGTCCTTTTGAAATATTGGATCGTGTTGGGAAGGTAGCATACCGATTGGCACTTCCACTGAATCTCTCTCAAGTTCATAATGTGTTCCATGTATCTCTTATAAGAAAGTATATACCTGATCCTTTACATGTACTCAGCTAGGATGTTGTACTGATAGAGCAAGATACTTCTTATGAAGAGCCACCGATAGTGATTCTGGATCATAGAGAAAAAGTCATACGGAACAAGACCACTCGCTTGGTGAAAGTTATATGGAGGAACCACCAATTAGAAGAAGCTACATGGGAGCTTGAGGATATGAGGAAGGAGTGATATCCTTATCTGTTAGTTACAAAGTAAAGAATTTTGAGGGAAAAATTCATTTTAAGGGGGGTAGAATGTAACACCCGAAATTTTTATGAGAAATATTTTGTTTTTATGTTATATACATCATCAATTGAATATTTTACTACACACAACAATAGCTTGGCTTACTTTACATGAAATCGTGACCTTCTTCAATAGTTTGTGTTGCACGCAATACCGAGTTTCACTAAACAACGATATGCTATAAAAATATTATTAAAACTAGCAGTTATGAATAGTAATACCCACTTTTTGAAATTTTATAAATTTTATCATTCATAATGGATTTCATTTTTGGATTAGGAATATTGAAATTAGCCTAGGGTAAATTTTTGGTATTTTTCTAAAAACATTCAATTTTTTATGAATAGTAAAAACATAAGGCTACTATTTTAGAACCGACTATTTATTTAAATAATTATTTATTTTATTTAAATTTATTTTATGTCAAAATTGATACATAATGCCTATATATGTTGAATGTAATTCATTGGAGTCATTTTATAATAATTTTAGACATATAAAAATTTTATTGAACTTTTCACCGCCTTTTACCCACCACCTAGGAGAATTTGAAAATTTAAATAAAACATAATTTTATCACATATATGAGTGGAATTTCGAAAATATGAGAGACATGGTTAATATGAAGGATTAAAATGTGGATAAATTAAAAAAATTAATTTTTGGTGAATAGTAACTTTTTGCTTTTTTTCAATGGTTAAAAGTAAGTAGGGTAATTGTGGGTAAAAATGATATTATTATTACCCTAACACATGTCCTAATTCTATTAGATAAGGGTAGTTCGACCATAAAAACATTAGGGATAATATATTACCATTTAGGTCCACATGGATTAGATTAGGACATTTGTTATTATTATTTTATTTAACGAAGATTTAAAATAGTTATAGTCAAAGTTTAATAATTAAAACATTTTTAATATATGGTTATACATAAGATATATTCGACTATAAATATTAAATTGAAAAATAAAAATATTTCCTAAATAATAGTATATTATTTATAATTTTTAGACGTTAAATAATTTAATTTATTTATGGCACAATGATGATGCAGTAATTACCTTAATAATGAAATATTAACATAAATGATGTTATAAATACACAAATAAATGTAATTTTAGACTTTTTATTAATTACACTAATTTTCTAGGTTAATATTACATGTTAGTATTGATTTAATTAACTTTTTTAGAACTAATCAGGTTGTTATGATTTTCAAAAAAATCAATTACCAAATAGTTTCAAAATTTACGTAAAATAGTTTTTAAAACAAATAAAATTTTATTAATTGTTATTTAATTCCTAAAAATATATGGTTTGGAAAAATGACTTAGATAAGGTTATATATATTAATAATGAACCACTTTGTGTTCTTTTGGCTTGTTATAGTATGTTTATTAACCATATAGTGTAAGAAAACAAGAAGACACGGTAAAAGTAAATTTTTTTAACTTAATTTTAAATCTAAATGATAAGGTTAAACTAGTAAACTAAACTTCTATAAAATCTATTGGTTGAGAGAATTTAGACCCATACCAACCTTAACATCTAAACAAATCAATTTGGAGCTATTAAAAATTGAATATGACTTTATAATTAAATAATATTTTATGTTTTTCCGATGGTGCCCCTCTCCTCCCTTATAAAAGGGCATCTCCTCCCTCTCCTCCCCACACCACATTGAGCCTTCAAGCTCGGCCAACCCCTAGAAATCCCTTTTATAAACTTCCCTAGAAACATCATATAGGTCCTGGTCTACTTCAAAGACCATCATTAGTTCCCTAAGATGAGGTTAAGAAGAGGCGCTTCAAAGAAGAGGTAATGTCCGTTACCGATTCATTCAACTTTATTTCTTCTTATACTTATTTTTCATAAGTTGTTTCAATATGAAGTAATAACATCAGTATCACTAATATAATGATATATTATTATAAGTATTAAACAACTGTATTTCACCTTCTATCCATCCTATGGAAAATGAAATCACCGCGTGTGCGTACGTACGAAATACCGTCTCCACACCGTGGTGTAATCTGTTTTCCACCACCACCTTACATGGATGGGTATAATGGTGTAAAGAATAACTATATATTATTATTTGAAATTGATATTGATTCTAAAATTTTATACATACACTTCAATAAAACTCCTTGAGCATGGAAACGATATCATCGCTCGTGCGTACGTACGGCATACCGTCTCCACGATGTGATGTGAATTGTTCTACTTGATCTTCATTTTATAATTATTATATAAATGAATTGAATGAATAAATATGATATATATTACACTAATAACATTTTATAAATGATTTATCTATAACATAACAAGAATAATAAGAATTCATTAGACAAAACATGAATAAGAACATAAAGTAATGAACACCCGAATAACAAGTAACAATGAAATATTACTAATAAGAAGATAAGAATAGGACCATATATGATATCATAATAATGAATAAGATTCTGGAATTAGTCAATAACATTATTTAAATCATTATTCATGAGGTTCAGATACGTATGAAGAAAATCAGATTGAAGGTAATGGAAAATCTCACAATCTCAATTTTTATCCGAGATTTTTTATACTTCGGTATTTACTGGGGAATATTTATCATCAACATCCATGTTTACCCAATATGTAATATAATTTATATCCTCCTACAATTTTTTAATTCCAATTTTACTTATTGGTTGATTTTTAGTAAAAGATATAAATGAAATATTTTGTGGTTTTATGTATGAGATACTTTTTGACCTTTTTAGCCAAGGTACGAGATGGATGGTTTTTTAACTTATACGGCAAGAATGGATTTTATGATTTCATAAAACAATATTCCATGAATATTCCTTTACATGTTTTCAAGTTTATTTTTTAATCAACTTCTTTTAGTTTAAAATTTTATGACATGTTATGAATGGAAAAAACATTTTGAAGTAGAAACAATATTTTCCTCAAGAATGGAGTTCAAGCACATTATCAAAATTATTCTCCAGCTAAGGTAATATAGGGTTCTGTTTCTATACCTATTTTTACATTGATTTGATTATTTTATGATCTAATTATTTTTATGATGTCTTTTTCTCTTATATGGATTATGTTATGATGGCCTGACGTTTAAGAATCCAATTTTTTTTACATGGGTTATGCTATGATGTATGATTTATGATATTGTGGCACACATAAGAATGGTATCATTATGAGATGGGTGGGTCCTACATCTACCTCCAATGCATTGTGTAAATATTTATATCTCATTATATAGACATGGTTGGAAAGGAAGTTTAATCTGGTTTAGTGATACAATGCTAAAATTTGGAGTGAACTCGGTTCAGAAATGGACTTTGTCCGCTAGGATAGTCTTGGAAATGAGTCTTGAATACTAATAAATTATTATCTATGATTATGTGTGTATGAAAAAAATTCATGTCTTATTTTATGATTATTGATATTACATTTCACTAGTATGATTTAGCCCATGTTATGAAATTATGATCTCTTTTTTAGGTTAATATTTCCAAAATGTTATGTTCTTATGAATATGTTGTGATTGATATTTCTTTTTTTTACCATTACTGAGCATTTGAGATCACCCTTTTATATGTTTTCTTTTCCCCGGGTCCGGAAGATGGGTATTAAGTAAGATATGCCAAAAAGGGACTCTTGATATTATAAAATAAAAGGGAGAGAGTGTAGATGATTTATGAACTAGTTGTTTGTGTTTCCCAGTTTCTAAATACACTATACTTATGCGTTCGTTTCCTGGTTTTGTTGTATGTTGTAATAAGTGTGATACAATTTTGAATTAATAACAATGTATGTAAATTATGGGACTTTATAGGTTCATTTTCCCATATTATCATGATGTGTAAATTATATTTCTACCTCAAAATTTAATTGATGAATGGTTCCCAATTACACTCAATGAAGACCACTTTTAGGTGTTTTCATGTAATATATATTCATCCATGACCTCCATTTAAACATTATCATTAGAATGAAAATATTTCTCATATAAATTAAATATATGCAATTCTAATTACATAATATATCATGTAAAAAATTATCAAAAAAACTAATTAATATAACTACCGTTATCAAAGTTAATGTTTAGTTTGTATAATGACAATCTAGTAATATTTTACATCTGCATAGATGTTGAATGTTATTATTTTTCCCAAAATTAAAATAATTATTTATTTCCCATATATTGAATTTAAATGAAAAAAATATAAAGGGACATATTCTAAAAATAATCCCTTTATACATAATACTTGTTTTTTATTACCTTATTATTCATTACTATTATATAGTACTTGTCAGCATTATCTAGAAACTATTAAATTGAAAAATCTACCGATAGTTGATAAAAAACCAATTAAAATTATTATCTTATCAAATTATTTAATCAGCCCATATATAATATCATGGTTAGAATATCCACTAAATTCTATAGTTTCTTCTTCAGGATGTGATCAATAACTAACATGTTTCATTCCGGTGAATTTATTCTTCTCTCTTGCATGAATTCTAGAACCATTTATAGAATGTTTAAATAAATCAATAAATTAATATAACTATTAACATAAATCCCTAACCATTATAAGACTTTTATTTGTAAGCATATCACCCTCAAGATTAATTACTAATTCATTATTCATATTTTATCTATGAAAAATGATTATATATAAAAGTAATTATTTAATGATAGAAGGGAATATTAAATTAATATATTATGAAAACCTAAATTTAAAATCATTTATTGGTGAAGTCACACATTACCCAAAAATATAATATTATCTATATTATTTCCCTATTTCCAATTATAAGTACGTAACCTAAAAAATCTATAAATTTTATCATAAAAAATAGTTTATTTTCATGTTTGACCATAAATATTTTCATGTTAAGATTATTATATAACTATTTTAGAAACATTAAATATTAAATAATTCATTATGATATTTGTAATTCATGTAAGTATCTATTTCCCACAAAGCACAAAACCTTTAAAAGAAATCACATATTCATTTAATGTAAAATCATTATTATTTTCAACATGACTTCTCCATTGTTAATACACATGCATGAAATTGTAAAAATAATTTCAAAACATTGGATGAATATAAAAATATGTGTAATTAAAAAAAAATAATTTTATAGGACATATTTTCAATTATAAACCCATGAAATTATTAATGAATTTTTCTTCTAACATGAAAAACATTGACAACTGAATAATCTTATATCAAAACATTAAATCAACTCTTGTAGGTAATGTTTTTTATAAAATAAATTATATGAAAATATAAAGGAAACAAATAATAATCAGAAACCCTTCTTAGAAATAATAATAATCCATGAAAAACGTTTTTGGGAATAAAATTCATTTTAACCCAAAAAGATAATAGTAATTACATGAACAAATGATTATTAACTTAACTCATGAAATCATAAAATTTCCATGAAAAATATTTATCATGGTTTGAAATGTATTGTATGTGTATTGAAAAAATTTTATCATAGAAATAATATAATAACAATTAAATTTACCTCAATAATTGCAACAAAAATTACAATCAACCTCCAACATAATCATCCCATAAACTTAATCATTACCTAATACATTTGAGGGAAATATCAGGATTAGCAACATCATGATTTATATTAGGTTCACCAATCACCATGTTCTATATTGGGATCCCCATGAATTTTAACCAATGTACAAGAGCATATCAATCATGAATCATATACACTAATTCATTTCCAGCATCATAATAAAAAAATATCAATTTAATGACATAAGTAATTCATTTTCATAAATAGTATATTCCCTTCTATTTAAACCAAAATTTCATAACTAAAATTACCAAAATAGTTGGAGGGAATTTTTACATTAAATTAATAATTTAATCTAATAAATAAATATCAAACATTAAATAAGTTTTCTGGTAGCTAAAAAATATTCAATCATATTATTTGTAAAATTATAACATTTTTTGTAAATCATTTTGAAAAAGTATGCATAATATATGAAAAATGGATCATTTTCCAAATAAAATTAATTAATTATAAATAGAAATTAAATTCTACAGATTTTTAATTTATTAAAAATATATAAAATAATTAAATATTTTTTAAAATATATAAAAGTAAACAATGAAATAAAAAATAAATCATTAATACATTTAAATTGATTTTTTATGTTAATGTGTCTCTTAACTCATATCTAACTTACCACACAAATATTTATCATCCTTAAAAATAAAAATATATTAATTATTTATTTGTTTAATAAAATTATTAATTTTTATATATTTATTTTAATTTATTTATTTATTTTTACACAAAATTTCATGAAATATTATTTTGATGTCATTCATTTTGTTGGTAGTCGACTCATATGTAAAACATGAACTTTAAAGGAAAAAATTTTGAATGAAGTAATTAATCAAAAATATAATCATTATTAATTATCATATATTAATAATTAATATAGATGTATTATACATTAAAACCCCTCTAAAAAAATATTATAATTAAAATGATCTATGCTACGATCATATAGACTTTATGAAGTACATACACATAGGTAATGATTCTATTGAACAATTTTCAAGATGATGGGATGGTTTGTGTTGTTTTATAATTTCATATTGTTTACAATGTTATATATCTTTTAAAAAATTACATAATATATATATATAGCATCAATATGATTTCATAAGTAAATAGGAATCATATAAATTCATGGATGTGGTAGTTCACATATATGTATGAACAACAATATCAATTGTAATTGAGTGAAAAATTAAAATTTAGATGACACATTATACATTTAGAGTGATAAATATTTAAATATTTCATTTTTATATAAAACATTTATGATAATAACCAATCATGTGAGTGAATGGTTGAGAAAAAATTATATTGGTTCACATGGTGGTTGTTTTTTACTCAAATAAATGATTATTAAATTTCCCATTTTATAGAATTACGATACTGTTATAGATTAATCCAGTAACATAATAATTTCTTATTATAACCATTATAATGGTTTTATTATTTAAACATAGTAGAATAACATTTTATAGAGGTAGAATAAAAAAATAAAACATATCAATTATGAATGATATTTTTTATTTATATAATCACATTTAGTTTATACATAAATAATTCAAAGATCAATGTTAATACAAAACTGAGGAATATATAATATTGTTGGGGTTTACATGTTTGTTTTTGGCATTGAATTTCCAAACCAAAAGGCATTTGATGTGGGATGTAAAGGGCCAACGATGTACCCTTTTATAGTTTATGTGTGTATAATTCGCGTAATTTTAATAATGTATATAATAAATATAAATTAATTAACAAAAAAATTTTAAAAATTTATATATTTATGTTTTTGAAGTGTAATTAGTCAAAAAATTGTAATCTAATAATATTTTTACATATTTATATTAGGTTTTCACCCATATCATTTGAGTTTAGTCCTCTTCAACCCTTTTGTATATAACCATGGTACCAAAGATTTTTTATATAAATAATTCATGATTGATTATACCAAAGGATTGGTTTCCCACAAATGATCCATTTTTTTATTTTACAACATATCCAATTTAGTTATTTGGTGATATTATTTTTTATAAATATTGATTGATTTAAAAAAATAACTTTTTATATGAACTTTTATTAATCTCAGATTTTTAACTATTATTTTAAATTGATATTGAATAAATCCTTAGATAATGAGAAATAAAATTTAATCCCTAAAATTACGAAATATTTTATGATTTTCTATAATGATATTTTTCAAAATAAAACACAGCTAAGAATATTATATTAAAATTATTCAAAATTATTTAATTTTTATCTACTACATACCCAATCACTGCATCATTGTTTAGTAGGGATTAATATAAAATATTTAATGTAGAAGGTATTAAAATAAATTTCTAATATAAATAATCATTTATATTTAATATGAAAATTTATAACCAACCATATTTTTTAATCCCTATCTATAAAATTTATATTTTTATATAGTAAGAGACTAACATTTTCACCTATCTATTTCTATAAAAATCTATAAAATTTTAATTTAAAGAATGTTTATAGAAACTTCCAAACAATAAAATCATGTATATTCAAATTCCAATGATAAATATATAATGAAAAAAATTAATTTTATTCATAGAGTTATAGGACATATTCTGTATTTTTGAATACTATTTACTTGGTCAACCCTTAATATAGGGATAAATATTTACTACACTTATTATTCATAATTTAAAATATACATTTGTCTTTTTCACTAAATTTTATATTCCTAATATCAAATATGGTTCCAATTTTTCATGAATTATGTTCTATCTGTTGAAGAAATTAGTTTATGAATAAACTTCAAATAATAAAAAAACATCTCTTGAAGAAATATGTTCATTATCCAAAAAATTTTATACGACAATCTGGTTTAAACATGATTGAAGAATAATTAATTTTATAATATCTATCAAATTTACATTTATGATTATTTACGATAAAATTCACATCACAATGTGTCATTTAAATTACATAATTTAATGAAAATAAATGGCCTATTGAAAAAATTTAAATTTTTTCCCACTCAATAAAAACTAATTATTTAAAAAAAATTATAACATATCACAATGATAAATTCAATATGTTTATTTTTAAATAATATTTCATTTTTTATATTAAAAATAAATTAATTCAAATTACATTTTAAAATAACACATTATATTAAATAATGTATAATATAATAGTTGCATTTTTTTGAATAATTTTCATAATATTATTTAAATGATATAGATATTTAAATTAGAATTCATTAATAATAATAACTAAAAAAAAATTATAATTACTTATGATTTCACTTGTATTCAGAATTATATAATAATCTATTATTAAACTAACATCACCACGCATTACCATTAATTACATCCCAAAGAGATAAATATGACTTCTATGGAAATGAAAAATTGATTGAATTATAATTTTTTGTAATTCTATTTAATGAGGGAGGATATTGTAAAATTAAACATTCAATCATTGTTAAACTATATTTCTAAAAATAATTCAGATCTATGTTGAGATTATTATTTCATATAACTTAATCTAGATACCCCAATATTAATATAATTTCTTCCGATCTAACTCTTTCTCTAAAATCATTTTCATTTCATAAATGGAAATCCATATATAGATTATGTACACATATATTATTTCTACTAAATATTCTATACACTATTTCAAATCAATGTAATATAGTATACTATATTATAATATTATATATCATAATGTATGATTATGAAACTAAAAAAATAGTCTACCTGAAATTGTAATTTATGTATTTGTAATCATATAATAATAATCATGGTATCATCAGTTATATTTTATAATAACAAATATATAATAAAATAAATCACAATATTCTATAATGAAAATTTGAGTCAGCCAAATAATATATGTCAAAAAAAATGATCTAATTTCCAACCTAACTGACAACCAATTCGGTGATTAATAAGTATTTATGGGTGTTCCATATCCTTAGAGGCAAGAACATGTTCCTTAGTATCATAAATAAATGTATGGTAATAATTTACCCGGGATCAAAAACATAAAAAACCAATAATAACAAATAAACTGAATATGGAATTTCACACAAAAATGTCTTAATGAAATTCTTGTTTTAATAAAAATTTATTAAACAAATACCAAGAGGGGAACAACAAAAAGTGAGTACCAATTCCTACTCAAAAACAACCTCATAGTAATGGGACATTTTCCATAATCCGCCTCCAAAACACTGTATAAATGAAAAAATCTAACAACCCAAACTTCCATCTCCCAAGACCATAGCCTTACCTATTTCAAAAATTACCAAGTCTAATTACACCCAATGGTGTATGTAGGATGAGATCCCAAGGCCAAAAAGATTCCACCCAAAAATATTTGATTTGATAAAGCTTTTAAGATAAAAATATTATATGTTTTTATAAACAATAATTTCTACAAAAATATGCAAATGAATCTACTATAAATGAAAATAGATTTCAAGTGATAAACATTAAATAATGAAAACATTTAAAAAACACATATGATATGGAACTTTCCTACAAAACACACCATATGTCAATGGTATGTACAATATAATAGATGAGCACGAATTCTATGAACACCCAGTGGAACTATCTAGCTATGGGGACTTATGTCCATTGTATCTCAGTGTAAAATTATCTATAACCAATAAAATTCTCGTGCACATGCCACTATGAGGGGAAAACCCAATGGAAAAGTGGTCCCCAAAAATCATCAATGTTTAATTAGTGTTGTTAATGTCAAGCTTGCTATGTGAAACTGGGATGCAGGCACTGCCAGATCAGTAACATACTAGTCCTCGTGTTCCCACATAGATACTTGTTTTTTCCTCATTGTTCTCAAAAAATTTACATGTGATATAGAATAACATTTTCACATAAATATAAAATTTCAAAATCAAACAACAAAAAAAATTACCCAACATACCTTTTCACACATCTTGTAACTAAATAAACCTTTTAAAACATTAAGAAATAAATTTCATGAAGTTAAACACACCACTGCACACAAAAACTAATCAAAACCCTCTTTAAATGCCAAATCCACACCATTACAATACAAAAATAGATTTGGAATCCCTACAATCATTTAATAAAACACTTTAATATATTTTGTACTTCCCTAAAAAGATACCACATGATTGGCACATAAAAAACAAACAATTCCAAGAAAAATAAGCATATATAGAATCCAAAACGTAACCTATTTTATCAAAAAATGATTTATGTTCTACACACACTATAGTTGAGAATCATGATTAGAAGGTCAATAATGTAATGCTAACTTTTCAGAAAATACATACACATGGACAAACCTACCACATTTGTCAAAAACCAAAAATCCTTCTGTGAAACTTCAACCGCACCACAAGTGAGTGAAAGAGAACACTAATCCAAAATTTTGAACCATGGAACTCAATATTAAAAACTAGGGATGAAATCCTAGATGATGGAATTTTAGAACATCAAGAAGGAGGGATGAAACCCTAGAGATATTGAAGAATCCAAAGGAAGAAAAAATTACATGAGGAATCATGATGTTTCCCCCACCAAAAAACCCTTTAGAGATGGGTTCTATGATAGATTGAGTGACCATTGAAGCCTTATATGGATGATATAGTTGAATATGGGAAGATAGGGGAAGATATGGTTTTTTTATAAGGGAGAATGGTCAAAACATTTTTTTAAACCTAGACCGTTTTCATTGTTTGTTAGAACAGTTTAGTAAACCGTGCAGGAAAACCATTGTCCTGTCCTTCCACCAACATTTTTTTTCATTTTATCCAGAATTCAATAGGGATCAGGGGGTATACGGATTGGGAATGATACTCTATGAATATGAGAGTAAATACATCATTAAATAATGACTTGGATGTGAATATTCTCCCCACAATGAAAACATTCCACCACGGTGAGTTAACTTGTTGCCAGATTGAGAAACAGGAATGGGAACCTTTGCTCCACCGATGAAATATTCTACCAAATCTCATTCACAACATTATCTTATTAAAAAAGGTCCCATAAAAATGTATTTTTCATTCCCCAAAGAACATTCTCTTGTGAAACCACTATTTTCATCGGCTGTTTAGTCACATATTAATCGGCCTCAATTTCTAAATCGTCAAAATTCAACACATGGGATGAATCTGGGTTGTATTTAATCAATATGGAGAAATGTTATACATCATGATTATATGTCAAATAAGAACTAAATTATAACATGAATGAATCATTTCTGATTTTATTAGTGATCTCAAATAGTTCGATATACCTCGTCGTTAGCTTTCCCAAGTTCCACAAATTACAATGGACCAAACGAGAGGTTTCCTTTAAGAATAATGTACTACCAATAGTGAACTAAATATCTCGATGTCTCTGATCATCATAATATTTTTGGTGACTATGAGCATACAATAAACATTTTCTGATCAACATGACCTTTCAAATTTCTCTTACCCAAGGCTTGGCCCCAACTGTGATGCCTCAACTACCTCAGCCCATCACAAGGGGGAATGACAATTATTATTATATATCTCCTCATATAGAGCCATTATAATAGCATATAGTATTAGTTAATATAAAAAAATCACCCATTCCTAAATGGATGTCCAAAGATCCACCAAATTAAAAAACACATGAATGAAATGTTCCCTCTAAAATCTGATTTTACAGCTCTATCTGACCGTCATTTTGATGATGGTCTGTTGTTATTACATTAATATGTGATCCCATGTCCTTTTGAAGGCTAACCCAACATGAGTGTTAAAATGGAATTCTTTATCTGAGATAAATATTTTTGGAACACCATGAAGTCATACCACATCTTGAATACACAATCGGCTTAACTCATCCAATTGTGCTGAATATATGATTGGAAAATAGTGGGATAATTTTTGAAAAATGATCAATCACTACCGAAATATAAATCGTACTCTATGGTGTACAAGGTAATCCAATAAATAAATCCCTGTAGACATCACCCCACTTTAATATAGTCATGGGTAACGGATGATCCAAACAAGAGGACCATTCATGCTCTACATTTACCTAGTGATATGTATAGCATCCAGAGATGAAATATTCTATGTAACATCTCCTACCTTGCCACCATAACTGCCAAAAATCCTTACAATACATTTTGGTATAACTATGATTAATGTCCCACTGAGATTGGAGGCTGTCATTTATCACCACCATCACTAATGATAATGGAAAACCTGAATGGCCCTTGAAACCTATAATGACCTCAAGATATGTAGAACAATTAGAAGGCATCTCCCGACCCTGAAGAAACTATGTATAGCATAGAAACATCACATTAAATGACTACTCAAATGGAATAATTGTTAAAAAATATTGATTCAACGTAATGAATTCCAAGAACGCACCTCAATTGTGCCCCTTTTTCTCCACTTGTATTTGAGAAAAGTGCCCCATTAGAGTCCACTCATCAATGGACACCATTGAAATCCAACACTAATTTTTTTTTGATCATGAAATCTTCAACCACATAACCATTACCCATGTTATTGATGATATCAATGTCCAAACCCCAAAAATAGTAGATCCAACAACACTAACTCTAATTATGATCGTTCTTTGAAAAGAAATAGTCTACACTCTTATGAATTGGTTAAAAAAAATCTCCAAAAATATGAAGTCATAATGCGTATTCAAAGAATGTATCACCACCACTAACTCCAAGTTAGTGGGTCGCATAATTATTAACATTTTGTTGTAATTGGAAAGAGCCATATTCCACCTCGTGATAACACTGCATAAGCACACACTTGAGCCCCATACCTAAAGAGCCTCAATACACAATGCCCTTTCCAGATTATATCATGATAAACATGGTGATGGTAGTCAGACACTAGTTAAAATCCTCAAGGAATTAATAACACCATGGGCTCCAATAAAACTTTTATCCTTTTTGGTTGAGTGTATTTATGGGTGAAGTAAGACAAGAAAAATCTTAAAAAAACATTTTTTAGTAACCAGACGGGCTGAAGAAACTCCGGATCTCAAAAAAATTATTCGACTGCACCCATGAAATAACTGCATAGATACTATTTTGGACCACCAAATCACCCTATTTTGATATAACATGACCCACAAACATCACCTCACTAATCGATAAATTTAATATGGACTACATCACATAAAGATTATAATCTCATAGTGTGCTGAACACGATCCGTAAATGACGCTAATTCTCTTCATTAGATTCAGAGTAAACTCTGTATTCATCCATGAATACTAAAACAAAATTGAAAAGATATTGGTGGAACTCTTTATTCATATGTTCCATAAAGACCAATGGAGCATTGGTTAATCTGAAATTCATTGAAAAGCACTCAAAATTGTGGAATCTGCCTTAGAGGGATGTCTTTCGAATATCTGCCACAACCACCATAATTTGTTCATAACCCAAATGTATGTTTATCATTGAAAAACAATTTTAACCAAGAACCGATCCAAAAAAACATCTATTCAGAGAAAAGTATATTTTTTTAGCGTAACCTTATTCAGATTGTGGTATTCAATACACAACCAGAGAAATCCATCAGCCTTCTTTGTAAAGAGAACATCTATGACCTAAGGATAGATGCTCGAGAGAATGAATTTATCAAATTCAAAATCACCAAACTATAAATTTTATTCCTTCAACATGGTGGGTACTATAGTGGATGAGTTATGAGATATTATTTGGGATTATAGTGAAAAATCAATCGAAAACAACATGTCTCGCTCTGGGGAATGTTTGAAAATCATCTAAAATGCCTCTACGAACTCATACAATACATAAGGTAATATAACCTCAAGGGAATGACCATACTCAAATATCATAAGAGATAATAACTAGAATATATGGTTTCCCAATTTATTGAGTGGAGGTCCCACACAATGCAATTAAGGATCCCATTTTCCATAAAAAAAATGAGGACTCCCATCATGTGTCATGAAACTCATTCTCCAGCTATAGTTATAGTTATTCGCTTGTAAATGCACTAGCTAATCCATGTCTAGGACTACATCGAATAAATTCGTATCCATTAACAAGAGGTCCCACTCCATATCAACCCCTGACATGGTATGTGAACATGAACAACAACTCAAACCATGCTTTTTCTTACCTAACGGTGTTACCAACTCCATCGCAAAAGACAACAACATGGTTGGAAAACCGTATCGGTACAAAATATGGGATGAGATAAAATAAATAGTAGAACTGGTATCAAATTGAAAAATAGATACATAAGATGCAACAATGATGGTACCTAAAACTATTTATGGGCCATCATCTGATCCCATATTTTCCTTATCCACAATATGATGACGTGTTGTCTTGTTATGTTACTAACCACACACATGAGTCACTATGAAAAACTGACTCTACCTAGAAGACAATATAGCCCCACCACCAAATCCATAAAATCAAGATCCCAATGTCCAAGTCGAATATGGCTGAACATTCACTCCCCTAGAAGCGACGAAACCTACTGTACTCTATAGTGATCTTTTCATCAATACAAATAAATGCAAGAGACCCACATCTGCTCACTGATAACAATGCCTCGGAGAATCTATATATACAAGTCGGGTGTTCCATGACCTCCTGCACTGGTGTCCTACAACAGATGTTGTATCAGAATCCACAAATGAAAACTTCTTGGGAAAATGGCCCGAACTACCACCTCCATTATTCCAATGCACTTATAACATCCTTTTCTTTTCTGATGAACTACATCTTCCCATCACTAATACTACCCCATATAATGCAAGCTTTCCTTTTTGTTGAATTTTGACCATGCAAGAACAATTGAAGACCTCATCATAAGATCTCACATTGAACAAGATGACTGGAGATTAAAACTCTAGTTGCGACACCTTATCAAATGTACGAGCTTTCATAGATTCATTAGAATCAATCATAGGCGTGCTCTATAATAGCCCTAGATATTAGGATATCATATTCCATTATCGATTGATCTCCTTGATAAAGATCCATAAACTCATGGGATATGGAATATTTAAGGGCCACAGGACAATACTGCCAATTAAAGGTGGTCTGGAAATTTTTATACCTCTTATTATCATATTTCCCAACATTAATCATGGATTCCCACAATCTGTGACAAGGAAACTCTAGTATATATTACACACATTTTACCTTGAAATTCACTGATGTTTCATGAAACTCAAACATCCTCTCAGTCATATTGAGCCTCATATCGGTTTCCTACAACTTAGAATTTCCTAAAATACCGGTGTAATGATCTTGATAAACAAATGGGAATTGTTCCTCTATGGTCTAGGATCATATTATCTAAATTAATTAGTAGTATAAACCACTCCCTACCCTAGATCCTAGATTGACTAGACAATAGATTTTACTGACACGTGATCATTCGGTGAGGTAGAACTCTCTATAGCCTCCACATGTCAGTGCATGTGAGCCATCCAGTGAGGCATGTTCCTAAAAAAAGAAGCAATCATAAGATAGATCATTAATTAAATAGTTCAGAAAATTTTCAGCATCAACATCAAACATAAATGAATCAAACTCATCACTAAAAAGATATAAACACCTATATCACCCCAACCAATGTCCATGTGCTGTCTACCGCCCTGCTCGTAACATCTAGAAGATAATTCAAACAAAATTCACATCATCTCATAGAGACGCGTGGTCTCTCATGTTTTTATGAATAAGAAATTCTTGAACAATGTCAAAAGGTTGAAACATTAAAGGAACAAATATTTCAAGGAAAAACCCTTAAAAATATACACATTTAAATAAAACACATGTTCATCTAAATTTTCGAACAAATCCCATTGTATACTACTGGTATGTACATTATAGATGACGAGCACTAGTAATGGGAACTCGCCTAGGCCATAACAAGCTATAGAGACCTAGGTACATTGTCTCTTAGTTTAAAAGTATCAATAAATAATTAACTTCTAGTTAAATATCGACAATTATAGTAAACCACAATTGACAAGTAGTCCCCACACATCATCAATGTTTACTTAGTTTTGACTATTTCAACCTTTCTAGGTGATACTCAGATAGGGCTACTACTATATCACAAGAATATTAGTCTTAGTTTTCCCACATAGATACCTAGTTTCCCTTCGCTATGCTCAAAAAATTCCACAGGTTATAAAGTAACATTTTAACATAAAAATACCATTTCTAAATCATACACAAACTAATATTACTGAAAATGTATTTCAACCCTTTGTGAAACATAATAAACCATTTAAATTTATCATATAAAAATTTCACAAAGTAGAAAAAATTCACACATAATCAATTCCAAACCCCTATTTCACGGATAAATGAACCCCACTACCATAAAAAGATAATTGGAAGCCCATGAAATATTTAATAGGCAATATTCATATATTATGAAATTCATTAAAATGATACAACATGAGTTATAAATGAAAAAAAGTTAAATTCTAGAAAAAACAGAAAATTTAGAAACCACCACTTAAATAATTTTTTCCAAAATGATTTTCGAACCACAAAAAATAGGTAAGAAAAATACTAGTAAGGTCAATAAGGAAAAGATAAATAATAAATGAATTATTACATAAGGAACCACCTACCAGAGATGTAAAAACCCCAAAAATCATTGCGTAGAATGTCAACAGCACCGTATTTACACCACAAGTTAGTGAAAGTGAACGGTAGTCCTGATTATTGAACTATAAAACTCAATATTAAACCCTAAGAATGAAACCCTAAGGTATATAATTGTATAACATTAAAAAAAGGGATGAAACCTTTGATATAAGAAATAAAACAAATGAAATGTCACTTATATAAAGAATCATGAAGTTTCCCCACAAAATAACTTCAAAAATGACTTCCAATAGAGCTTGAGGGAGATTTTAAGTCATCTTTGCCTCTTAGGGTTAAATAGGGGAGGAAAAAGGTGGATATGTTTGTCTAAGTAATGTTTAAATGGTAAAAACATTTTTTTATAACTGGTGGAAAATGTTAATGATTTCACTACATAGTTTAGTAAATCGTGCAGGAGAAATAAGCTCGATGTACTATCATTACAAAACATTTCCATTTTCCTAAAAATTCAAGGGAGTTAAGGTGTATACAAGAATGAAATGGTACTCTAAGAATAAAACAGGTAAAATAAATAAAAATAAGGTCATTAATGTTGTAATATCACTATATGAGTTTCTATAAAAAATGTATAGTCATTGACCCACTCATCGTGAAATGGATGTGATCGTGTAAAAACCAAATCACCCCTTCAAAATTTATTATCCTTATAATATTATATATATATATATATAATAACAATTCCATTATATATATTGGTATTTCATTAATACTACACCCTATTTTCCCTATCGTAAAAAAATATCTCAACATCATCCTATACTTATATGTTTCCCTAGAATCTTAGATAATATTTTTTTATCTTATATATGTTTTCATCTAAATCCCATTCTCATAATTGATTAAACACATTATATGATAAAAAAATAATTATTCCAAAAATACAAAAGGAAATACTAAATTTTTTATATTATGTTATATAGAAAAATCCTTATGCAGATGGATTTTGTAATATGATAGTATTTAAAAACCAGGAACAAACATTAATCCCTATTACACCTATGTACCTTAAATAAAACCAAAAAATTTCATAGTGTAAATAAATTTTTTATATTATTCATTCCTTTAATATAAATAATATTCCATATCTTGAAATCCAAGGAAAATAAAATAAATTAAATGGGAAATCATATACTCTAAAAAAGGTAATGTGTACAATTGAATCCATGTTAGTGTAAATAATGAATAAATAATATTTTAGGAATAAATAATCATAAAAGTATTATATTTAATGAATATAATAATAATTATACATATTGATGTATAAAATACGTATATAAATAATTAAATTTTATTTAATAACTAATTTCATAATGGAGGAATTATTTACACTAAAAAACATAAAATTAATATTGAATCCTTTTTCGATTATATATAATTTAATTGAAAATATATATATGAAATATGAAAACCTTATTTTTTTCAAATACCACTCAATGTTCATAGAATATAATTAATTTCATATCCACCAATCATATAATATTTCCAAAAAATTCATCATATGGAATAAATACACAATCAACAAGCCATAAAAATAATATATTAAATTTACCTGATGAATTGGTATACACAATTTAAAATCATTACAAATAATGTATGATTATAATAACTCTAGGGAAATAAATTGGATTTTATTGTTCTCTATCTTTAGTAAATAATATGTTTCTTCATAATATGTTTATATTGATCAATATATATTTAAAAGATCATGGTAATGTATCATGATGAAAAATCGCATTTTTTGAAGTTACATATTTACAATAAAAAATATATATGTAAGGAGAATAATATTGTTAGAAAAGAAACGTGTAAAATTGTGATGGATTATTCCATAAAATGTGTACTCATACTAGTGAGAAGATACATTTATATAGTGGTTGTCAGATAAAATATCATGTTCAAACCATCATTAAAAGAACACTCTTTCTAAATACAATGATTATTTTACCAAATTGTTATATAATGTCACAAATTGAAAATAATTTCTTTATTAAATAATTTTATATGATTTAAATAAATTGTTAAAATATATTAAGGAATATATGCACATCTGAGAAAATTATTCCTGATACAATAATGCACCAAGTCATCTTTCATAAAATAAAATAATTCAGTTTCCTAATTAAATAATATTTAGACAATGAAAGGAAAAAATATTAATGTTAAGGAACATAAAAATATTTAAAAAAATATGTTTTATTTGCTTCTAATTATCCTTAAATCCATTAAATAGAAAAATAATTACGAACAACACTAAATCAAGATGTATAATGAAATATATTATTAAGTCGTGTTTAACTTTTCTCATAAGTGATTTCATCCTCATATAAAACATATTTATAATTATTATAATCATAAAAAATAACCGTAAACATAATTATAAAATCATATATGATATACTTAAAATATTTTAACACTCATTTATTAAATAACATTAATTAAAATATTCATTTTTTGAGTGTTAATTGTTTTGTTTCTCATTTAAGATTCTAATCGTTCATATTAATCCATAAACCATAATAATGTTTCCATAATTTATATAATTATAATAATGACATAAATAACTTATTTTTTATTATATATATTTTGATATCCATCCATTAAAGAAATAAATGAAAAGTGACTAACATCACATAAAATTGGTTGCAGTCCACACCTACACCCAATGTTATCTATCATTTTTAATAGGAGAATAAGTATAAGTATAAATTATATATTATATAATCATAATAATAATTATATAATAAATATAATATATACTAATTAGATATATAGTTACAAAAAACTATTAAAATGACGATGAAAACCCCAATACAACACTATGTGGAGATGGCAAAATGTTCATACACAAGTGAAAAATATCAACTTTATATCAAATGAAAATTGGAAGAAAATGGTACTCCCATAATCTAAATAAAATATAATTATATTTTTGAATCTATATTAATAAAATTATTTTTTAAATAATAGGTAAATAATTAGTATAAGAATACTTAAACATGGATAGGATAGTAAGCTAAATTTTCGTTTCATTTTGTGAGGAACATTTTATTAATACCTATTTCATGAATAATATGCCAGTTTAGAAAAGAAAATGGCCTATTAAAATGTGATGGAATATATTAAGGTATTATGGTAGATATTAAATTATCTATATCACTCACTCATTTTGAGGAAAAGAATAATATTTTGTTTTTCTTACAGGTTAGGGAGGGGATGCATTGGAAATACATAAGAATTGAATTTTAATAAATTTTATTTTATATTCTTTCCAAACTATGTAGTTATATTTATTATATAGGTAAAAATGGTTCTAATTCATCTCATCTACTAATATTTATTCATTTTTAGTGATTTTTATTCTATATCTATTAGTTTACCCCCCCCCCATTATTCATTTTGGCCTTTACATATATATAAATTATTTATATTGACTAGTCTTCATGAATGATAAAATAAAAGGACAATTGACCCATAATTTTTCTTTGAAATATAAAAATTAATATATATCATTCACAATACTACTGATAATAATTTTATAAATTTTAAAACATTTAATAAAATATTATTTTTCATTAGAAACTACCGAAGCCATATTTGTGAATATTCATATAGATGGATAATAAAGAATATAAGATGGAAAAACAATTCTAATATAAACATTACTTACATTAATACTATGTTTTATATATATATATTTAATATCACAAAATATTAAATAAAAATTGAATTACTTTTAATATTTTCTAAATAATTTATTTTTTTATCTATTACATGAATAAGAAATTTTTTGATATTATTTAAATTGTGATGTAAATTGTTAGATCCATAATAATTATAAATAAAAAACATTGATAGAGAATTTCATTCATATTTAATATAATAATCTGTAGGAAAACAAAATATGTTTTATCCATAGTAAAAAATACTACAGTTTTAAAACAATGGTAGTGAAATTGTTGGATTAATTTTTTAAAAAAATTATAATATTGAGGCATTAGCATATAAAAATTGAATCATGATATCATAAAAGATAATTCTAGATGAAATTATATGAAATGAAATAATACTATTAAAAATGTGAAATCCATTTTATCAAACTCAATATCTATAATTGTATGAAATTATTTAGGAAATTTAAATTTTAAAAAGGAAAACTATTTCTAGGAAAATATGTTTTTATGCATAAAACTATATTTATTCCTATTCCTTGAATAATGGTACTACGTGCCTAAGTGTGCACCTATGTGCAATCAATGTATCGCATTTTACAAAAAAATTATGAGGTCCATCTAGAATGCTATGTTTTTATGTAACATTATTTATAAATTTCTTCCATTATACAACTTAGTAAACTTTAAGGCCCACATACTTGGTGGATTTTATACATGTTTTCTAATATACATTCATATAATCATCCCCAACAGAAGTACACACTCAACTTGTTTATAGGTCCCACACTACATCTATTTAGTAGAGTCACCATATACATTGAATCATATAAATTGTATAAAAATAGAATATACGTGACTATTAATTAATTTATACACATTTTTTACTAGGAATTTTTTGTTATATATAATTTTTTCATTTTTTATTCATATATGAAAACAAAGGTAACATTTTTTGAAAATAATCTCCGAAATAATATAATTTTTCCTCAAAGAACATAATCATAGATATCTTGAAAAATATATATAGATTATTTTAAATGGGTTTATGTATTTTGAGATAATCACCATCAAATAGTTGACAATGGGGAGAGGGAGACATTATTACTGAAATACTAGTTCTATTATTGATTTTGAAAATTCAAATCTAATGGTTTATGTATTTCATATATATAGTGGGGTTTTAAACCAATCGATATTGATAAATCTGATGTCTTGTATTTATGTTGAAGTTATCTGTATCGACAGATACACATAGTAGACAAAGAGACACACGTACTCTATATGGGTTGATACCCACAAAACAAATGTTCTCTATATACAGACATTCATCTTCACTATTACACATACTTAAGGAATATGTGGATGTGGAATATTTAAGATATTCAATTTTTTCTTCTTTTAATATAGAATACATTCATTGAAAAACATTTTTGGAGCTGAGTTAAGGATGTTGGGAACATTTTCGATTAAGTTTATAATAATATAAAGAATATTTGGAATTTTTAATTGATATTGCATTTATTCATATATCTCCTTTAAATTTCTAGGGATTATAACTAGGAATATTTAAACTATCCCAATAGATTGACATGTGATCATATGTCTTGTGCCTGTACAATTGATTTACATTTTGGTGGACTCTATTATTCCTGTGGTTATAGTGGAACACCTCTGTAATTTTTATTTGTTTCTGTCATTACTGTTGATTATTGAATTATTGTGGTGGTAATGTGGTTTTCATGTTCCCCAACTATTCTTGACTGTTTATAATGATTATATGATCAGAAGTTTATTTTCCATTAATTACATAAAATAATTAATTATACCTTTTTATGTAATTTATCGCATGTGACATTCACGTTTTAAAATATATATATATATATATATATGGTTTACATTATTATATATTATTATAAATAAGTGTCAATTTTTATCTGATAGGATAATTCCCCGAATATATGATATATATTATCCCATTTTTTTTCAATCCCCTATATTATCGGGCGATAGAACATGGTATGACTATAGTGAGTAATATTATATGAATATACATTATATCATTTATTCAGAATACATAATACAATAAACAAATATATTCCCAAAGTCCTTAATAGTTTATTGACTACGGGAACATGAAATCAGAAACACCAGTTTATAAGTGTTCTATATTATCCCTATATAGGTTCCTCATGACTAGTACCATCATAGTAACATATTATATAATAAATATCCAATTAAAAAAGAAAAGTAAAAAAAACTAAAATGGTGTGATATCATATGATCAGTAAGTGTAATCAAGGGTGATATGTAAGAATAAACAATAATATAAGGGTATGAGAGTAAGATCACAACATTAAGGATCATACCAATAATATCATAGATAATGAACACGAATGATAGAGAGACCATTAAAAAATATTAATATATGATTCAAAATGGGATCAAAAGAATAATCCATGAATTAATAACACAGGAATAAGCCATTTAATTTTTACAGACACATAATCATATAAAATTATTTCCATATTAGTCAATGATTATTTACAGTGCCATATTAATTTTATTCGTTAGGTAGCGAAACAATATTTTTAGTCATTGTTCTAATCCATTACAATATTTATTAAAAATGCCTTTTAATTATTTTAGATGACTCATCTTTCTATCTATGTATATCATATTAAAAAAAATTCAACCCAATATATTGGTGGGAGAGATGGGTCCCACCTATATCATAATGAAATCATTCATATTTTTTACAATATATCATAAACATTCAACATAACATAACACATGAAATGGAAAGTGTGTAATAACTATGTAATCATATCATAAACTATGGAAACGAATATAGGATTCATACTCATTTCATGAAAGCATAAGTAATGAAAATAAGCAGTTTTCATAATAATATAATCTATAAAAGAGAACTAGGCTTTATAAATATCATTCCATCAAATCATAAACCATTTAGGGGAAAATATTAATGGATACATTGGAAAATTTTTCCATAAATTAATTATTAACACCACTAGATTTTATGTATTAAGAAAAATAATTTAGAATGGTATTTTAAAAATATTAATTTATAAAAATATATATTTTTATTTGGAAATCATTTTCTAAAACACAAAAAAAATTATATGATAATATATTTGAATATATATATTGGAAAATTTCAAAACAATTATAAAAAACATTGAAAAAATATTTTTTATTATAATACAAATCCTTAAGAAAACAATTTCTGAAAATATTTTTAGAAAACTAGATTTTTGAATTAAAAATATTTTTGACCGAATGGAGAAATGAAGTAATAATTACATAAAAAAAATTAATCAATTATCATAGGTACAAAAGTGCTTAAAAATGGTAATAATATGTAAATAAGTCATGTATAAATAGATAAGAAGTTACCTAAGGAGTATTCATGAATGATGAATCAAAATATATTATTATTGAAAGCATGTTGATAAACATTTCAGATAAACGATTATATTATTGCAATATACTCGTACAACATAGTAACATAGAATAATACTCACCATGTAATAAAATTAAACTAAATGAAATTTAAAATATCCTTAAATTAATGATATTAATTATATATCCTATCAATGGTGAGTTTATATACATTATATTGAAATATAGTTTCATAATATGGAATGTGTCTCAACGAAGAAAAATTGAGACACAATTACATTACTTATTTGGTAAATTTTTAATGACAAAACATACGAAAGAGAGTGCATAAAAAGGTATTGTAAATAAAAATCATAAAATAATTTAGAGGGAAGTATATACTTCATTCAAAATAAACTACTGTGATTATGTCGTAAATCCCACAGAAATAAAAGTGAGACGTAACATCCCCATACCTTATATATTGACTCTCATTATAATCAATAGAAACACTAATAAAAGTAATATCATTGTTTTATAAATCTATGAAAGAAATGTATTCTTTTATATAATATAGGAAATTATTTTATTTTGATTTTTTACAACCGTAATTTAGAAAATTCATGTTATTGAAATGTTTATTTATATCCTATTTTTTCGTATATGTTTTGACTTATTATTCATTGTAATGATTTAGTTATTTATATATTTCTTAAAATTATATAAATATAAAATATATTCGTTGTATATATATATATATATTATATATATATATATGATATTAATATAAAATAAAATACATCGTACATGGAGATGGTAGGTCCAATGTTTTCTAGAAAGCTATTTCTATTTTATTGTCATTATGAAATTGAAAAAAAAATATATATATAAACATATAATATAATTATAGGGTTATTATTATGATAAAATTATTATATAATTATGAAAAAAAAATTCCTAAATAAATTCCATTTAATTTATGGAAGAATTACATAACATTGAGGAGGATGTAGTCCAAAAGTCAACAAACGATGTTATCATATTGAAACAAAAAGGAAATAATGAACAGATGTGTTATTATGTAATTGAAGATGGAGAAATTCATCATTAATATCAAATATAACCTCTAGAAATAGTCTGTAAATCATAATTTCATTAATTAGATGTGGTAATGGTAAAATGACAGATGCAATTTCATAAGTAGGTAGTTTATCATTCAGACCAAAGGTATGATCATTAAAAATTTTATGGATTTGTGTGTTGGAGTAGGTATAAATATTATAATAGATATTATCATAATATTTATTATACTTATCTTATAATATAATAATGTAATATGAGTTTTTTATTTTTTATAGAGTGAAAAAAAACCAAAAAGAATATGGATGGTTATAACCGCTTCAAGGTTAACTCCTCTTTGTCCCCAATGAAGTGAATTCATAGTTCGATTTCGTTTAAAATAGTATATTTTAAGATAATTGGAGGGATGTTGGGGGGAATTTTAGGAATGTTTTTTCTAAGTAAAACATATCGATAGGTTTGAATAAATGTAGCGGGTGGGGGTGAGTACCCTTTTATATTTGAGGAGAAGTGGAATTCTTATAATTACCAAAAGGTTAAAAATATTGAGAGGTACCCATTATATCATGTTCCACCAATAAAAGTATATATTCATTAAAGTATTTTAAATAGTCGAAATATGTATATATAATGTATTATAGACATTTTTTTTGTTATTTGGCCACTTCAGTTTATGTTTAACCATTATGTAATCTTGTTTTTACCTTAATCTATAAAATTAATTTTAACTAAATTCAATAATATTTTTTTAAGAAAAATCATTTTAAATTATTATAAATTATAATTTTTTATTCTTCAATTAGGGAATATTTTTTCCCATATTATAATATATTGTGTAGAAGAAATTAATTCTAAATTAATCTTGTATATGTGTCGTGACTATGGGTTTGTCGAGATAAAATGTTATAAAGATTGTAAAAATTTTAAAATAAAATTTGCAATTTAAGTTTGTTAAAATGATCTAAATTAGATTAATTGATGTAACATTGATCTATTTAGATTTTTAAACAAAATTAAAATATAAATTTACAATATTTATAATTGAAATGAATAATATATTTTCTTGAATTTAAATTCAATATTTTTAACTATTAATCACAAAAATGAGTTTAACAAAAAACCCATAAAATTAACCCTAATCAAATATTAAAATTATAAATTTCAAAATCATGATTATTTTGTAAAATGCAATTTATATATGTATACAAAATTAATTTAATTATTTTTCATCGATTAATATAAAAATAAGTTCATTTGAGGAAATAATATTTGAAAACAAACAGATAATTTACAAAAAAGTATATTTTTTTATAATGAATGTAATTTATTTATATTAAATCATTATAAATAATACACAATAATTAATTTTTAAAGTTGATATTACAAATATTAACATTGATTTTTATCAATATGAGTTAAATAATAATAATAATAAAATACTGTTTTATAAAACCTCAGTGTTGCATGTAATCCAATCTAATATTATTTATTTTTTAGTGAAAGTAACCAATGGTGTATCATATAATTAAATTTAAATTTGTTTGTAGTGTACAACACAAGACATGAAATAAATAAATTTATTAAAAAAATCATAAAACCTAATGTGTCATATTCGTACACACCTTTAAATGAATCTTTCCCTTGAGATTAATCATTATGATATGAACAAATGTGTATAATTATTCCTCATAATATCATAATGTTACTATATATGTTCTTCTAGATACTTATTTTTTTGATAAAACATTGACTAGTTGATTTGTCCTATTTTTTGGAAATTTCTCTCTACGATCCAAAATTTTAACAGAATGTTCCATGTAAGAAGTGAAACATCCCATTTAAAAAATAATATTACATTCTAAAGTTTATCAATATTTTCGAATAAAATGTTAATACTAATTTAAAGAGAATTCTATGCTCGATGGCATACCCAATACACAAGAATGAGTTTCTTTGAATTCTTACGTTGCAGACTAATAATATAATAATATTATAATAGTTAACGCCTAGCCGTTGTAATGGAGGGAATGAATAGAAATAACTAAAAATTGATTAAATATGTTTGTTAAATATTTTTACATTTATCCAATAAATGTTATATGCTAAAAATCCAAATGAATCCAATTTTAAGAATATATACTCTATTATTTTTAAAAGACTGTTTAACAGCCTTTTGATGGAAAACCATTTTTAAATCTATCATTGGACAATTTTATAAGCTATATTTTTTAAAATAAACTTATTCTTTATGATAGGGACATTGAAATTTACTTTGGATAAATTTCTGTTATTTTTCTGATAATGTTCATTTTTTAATGAATAGTGAAAAGTGTTGTATTTTAATTCAAAACCACTTTTTAATAAAATTTTTTTATATAGATAGATTATCTTTTTAATTTTTTTAATGTGATATTAGAATATATTTTTACCATTTAATCTAATGTTGGTCATTGGAATTAATATCACTTTGATATTGGACATAAACGAGTGTCAATCTTTTGATAAATATTGTTTTTAAAAACATGCTATTTGTTCTGACAACGGGAATTAATTATTAAATTAATTATTTTACCTTATATGTTTTGAATTTTTTAAAATAGAAATCATTTTTTAATTCGGAATATCAAACATAGCTTAGGGTGATGTTTTGGTATTTTTCTGAAAAACATCAATTTTTGATGAATAGTGAAACCACAAAGTGGTACTTAAAAACTATTTTTTCATTTAAATGAAAATTGACCACCTCTGTGTTTTAAATTTCAAAAATCCGACATACATGGTTGTGATTATGATGTAAAATGTGGTTCAATGGGATTAAAATTATTTTTTGGTAAATACTAACTTTTAAGTTTTTAATCGTGATTAGAGGTAATTAATGTAGTTTAAGGAAAAAATAATGTATTAATAATATGAAATGACCTTGACACATGTCCTACCCTTATTTTATGTGTCATGGCCAACCCATTCAACCCCTGGGTCGATTTTTGGGTCCCCATTGAGCCACTTGGCTAAGATAATGACATTAATGCCTTTTTTTAAAGTAAAAGTAAAAATGATACAAACATGTATTATTTTACTAAATCAATTTTTACATGGGGTTATACAAGTAATAAATTTGAATATAAATAGTCATTGAAAATCTAAAAAGATTTCCTAATTCATAGTATTTTTTTTATAATTTTTAGACCTTAAATAAATTAAATTATTTATGACATCATGATGATGCAGCGATTACCTCATTGTTTAATAATTTGAATAAAATGAAAAGATAATTTAAAATATAAGCCCTACACATGTAAAAAACCTATTGGATGAGTATATTTCTAACTCTTATCACGTTTTCCTCAACATACATTATTGTGGGACCTTTAAAATCCGAAACTCATTTGAAAATAAAGTAACATTTTATAACTTTCCAAGAGTGCCCCTCTTCTTCTCTTATAAAAGGCCCCATCCTCTACCACCTTACCCACACATCTCAAGCCTTTGTCTCGGAAAAAACCTTCCCATATCATCTCTACAAATCCCTCTCCTCATCCTAGAATCCTTACCTTAGCCAGGAAGCTCTTCAAGATTCCCTTTTGTTTCATACCAAAGGGAGTTACCCGATTTTAAGGTAATGTCCTCACTTGTGTTCTTTTGTTTTATTTTGCTTCTCGAACCACCTAAACTATTTTTATTCATTTCTTTTGTAACAACTCCAGTATCCTCAATATACTAGGATGTTGTTATAATATGTATTCGAGATACACATTCACACACCTACATCTAATGGTCAAAGAACATACTGTTTCTGTGGATGGTGAATTTCTGCCTCACGAAACGATGATTGTTCAATATTATTTTAACACCTTCAAAGGTGGCCATTAAGAGGTAACTATATTTATATATGATATATAATTTGTTTATTTTTCCTTAATCTTCTGTATTTTTCGTTTATTTCATACTTTTATGGCTTCCATTATGGGTAAACGTGATATCATCATTTTAGGAAGTGCGGACTACCACCCCCTCAAAGTGATTTGAATCGTTAATACAATATGTGGTATGTATAAAGGATAGATTAAAAGATATTATATATGATACCATACTGGAATTATAATACTGTTATGTATCATTATGTTTTAATTCCATTAAATATGAAATAGAAGTTGAAGTAGAGTTCATTCGTACGTACAACTTACCGTCTCTATGAATGGTGCATTTCATTTCTTACATCTAAATGTTATGTAATATTATAAATACATGTATATAATGGATATGTATGATATATATGATATCTACATAATAAATATAATTATTTATATAATTGATATTTTACCCAATGAACAAACTTGTAATTATATAGAGTTTATTTTTGACTCAAGTAGCAATGATCGACAAAACGACCATTATTAACTGAAATAATTACATAGTGTTCATAACATGGTAATAAGTGATATAAAAGGAATAATGAAATTGAATTTTTTTAAGCAAGTAGATATTAACTCAAGTTTATTGTTCAGGAGGTTAAAGAATGATCGAGTCAAGTCATACCTGAGGTAAGGGATCCTACCTCTCTCTTTATTTTTAAGTACCCTTTTAATGTAACTTTCTTTAAGCTCTTCTTTCTTATGTTTTAGGAAGCTCACTTATATTCCTATTGCTGTAAAGTTTATTTTAATATGATTAGAGACCCTATTTTATCTCATCAATCCATTTTTTGGAATTTTTATGTGGCGCCGTCAGGCTGCCGAATTTTCATAAGGGGGGTTTATCTCACTTTTTATTCCTGTGAGATTCATGCTACATTGACCACTACTTCCTTTTGTGTTGTGTATGTAATTACCATTATTTTACTATTTTTATAATATACTCTCATTTATGGGTAGTTACATCTTCATTGTATGACCCTTCTTTCATGGGGTGTATGTATCGAATGTTGCCCAAATCGGTAAGGGAACCTTTCACCCTCCTCTTTTTAAAAGACTTATTTTTTTATGTCTTTTAATTTACATCTTTTGATGTTGGGATATGTTCTTATATATGCTTATAGATGTAAATTTTATGTCCAAGTGATGAGATAACATTTTCTCTCTCATCAACTAATTTTATGAATTTTAAAGTGACGTCGATATGCTGTCGAATTTTATCAAGGAACATCTTAACCTAATTTCGATTTCTTTGGGTTCAACATGTAGTTATTTAATATGTCATCATTTGAATATGTTTTAATGACAGTTAATTATTTTACACTTAATATCAACTTATATTGGGTGTATTTATATTTGTCACACATAATTATGAGATTGAGTTATCTTTAATTTAAGGATACATTCTTTATAAGGGATTTCATCCCATTTTACATTTCTATTTAGACTTCATTGCTGTTATGCACCAATTCACTCTTATATTGTGTATATACTGTCCCATGGAATATTATATCATGAATCCATTTATTCTCATGATATTATAAGGTTTTGATTAAATTTTATTCCTCAATTATGGTATTCAAGTGTTTCTCATTTTTTTAAAAACCCTTTAACAAAAATATCTTTTTATATGTTTTAATGATTTATTCTTAAAAATATTTCTCATTAAAATCCATGTTTTAAAAATGGTTTGAAGGATTTAATTATATGGATATTAATGGTTTAAAATGTTAAAAACTTCAAAATGGTATGGGACACTTTGATTCAAAAATCACTTTATTAAATGTTTTAAATGGTTTTGAAAATGTTTTTTAGAATGGGTTCATTTTCTTAAAATGTTATATTGTTATTTAAATTTGGGAATGTTATCTTTCCTTTTTTCCTATGTTATGTGCTATGATTATGTTATGCTTCTTGGGCATTGTTTGTGAAGATGGGTGGTTCCGTGATAAATTAAGGGCGGGTGAGCCTGATATAGCTCTCCAATGCATTGGGTAACGCGAAGGGGTTAAATGTTAAGGTTTCTCCGAAGAGATTTAAGGAATATACCGTGATGGGTATTCCAAACGTAACCAAAAGGGTTAATCCCTACGAAAGAATGTTTTAAATGCCTCAATTTACCTTTAGGTCTTATGATTTCTATGATTAATTAATGATTTGATGAGGTATGTTAAAGTGATTATGTTTTATGAGTAATGTATGATTTCATACATGGACTAATGTTTTCATTTAGTACTTTTATATCCCTTACTAAGATTTTTATGCTCATCCCAAGTTTTTGAAATGTTTTTCACTGTTCAAGGGAATGGTAAATGATATTATTATAGTGTCAAGGAAGTGTCAAGAATGAATCCATGTTTTATTTTAAATATGTTTCTGTTGATGTGAAAAATGAATACTATCTTGTATGTAACCACTTTGTTTAAATTTGGAATGTAATGAATGTTTTATGATATAATTCCCTAAAACTCTAAACCTGAAAATATCCTCAATGTTTAATCTTGTAATAACTCAAGATTAAGTAAGGTTTAAGGCTGGGGCCTTATAGTTGGTATTAGAGGACAATTAAGATAACTTTAGAGGTTAGAGTGTTGTTTTAGCATGAGTGACAAGTTGTGTATGACCACAATGGTTATTATATTGGATAGAGTCATTGTTATTTTTGAAGTTTGGAATGAGTTTGAGAAAACTTGGATTAGTATATCTTAGTGGTTATCTTCCTCTTTAGTACATGATGATTTTGTTGATATACTCACACTGACCTTTTTGGTTTTAGTAAATGGATGGATCTAGTAGGCACCAAAGTGACAATGGGTTTGAAGGAAACTGTGGTGGTTCTTTGATTAAGAGACTGGATGAAATGGGGGATTCAATGATAAATCTCGTGCTTATTCTAAACCAACTATCAGGAGTCATGATCAACCACTTCAACCCTAGTGAGATCTCTAATTCCTCTTGTACGAGAGAACCAACTCGATGTGGAAGTTCATGTGAAAATTTTAAAGGTAACCATTAGTGTTTATATGATCCTAACTTTTGAGATTATTATGGGTTACTATATTTTATGATGGAAGATGAAAGGAATGAGGTAAAATTGAGGTTAAAATATGTTATGGTAAATTTTGAAGATTTTATCTCTTTATAGGGGGATGTTTTAAGAATTATATAGTTTTGGAAAATGGACAACCCACAAACCGTGTGACAACCCGTCTTGTCGGATGAAGCTGCGGGAATCGAACCCACAACCAATGTGCGACTGGTGTTTATCGCCTACCATTGGACTACGTGAAGTCCCTAGTTATTTTGACAAATTCGTTTGGTTAGATGATTTTATGAATCAATAGTAAGTTGATTTTGGGTTATGTATGGAAATTATTAACCTATCATGGAGGATATGTGATTAGGTTAATTACTTTTTAGTATGAGACTTTAAGAGAAACTGATGTTATTTGGAGATAAATGATAATTTGTACCTTGGGAGACTATGTGATTAAATCTTTCAAATATTTGGGTTTCAATCTATGTTGGGTTTACTTTGAATAATTTTATGGACAAATTGTTTATCTAATGGTCTTTGTTGAACTTTGGGTTTGTTCTGAAAAATTTTGGAGAATAAGAGCAGATTTTCATTTTGTAAAAAAAATATCCTTTTTGGGTATTATCTGATATCGTACTAAACTTTTTGGTTTGGTTTTTGTTGATTATAGTACTCTTAATGCAAACAAGTCTTCTTAAATACTCGTCTTTTAGAGAAAATATGAGTTTGATTAAGGAATCTAGTAAAATTTGAAAGTCTACGTGACAAGTAATTTTGTTTCATTATGATTTAGTTTAGCTGAAAAATAAATTCCTCAATTAAGAGTAACTTAAAAAAAATTCTGTTAACTTTTCCTACTGGGGAATCGAATATCGTTTAACCCCTCACAAGCTTGTGATTTTCTTGTGGTTAACTTTCTCCAAGACATGTTTACTATCACTCTCCATTAGAACATGAACCTTTGATTTTTCCTCCATATCCATATTTTCATACTTGGAATCCTAGTATGGGTTAACTCAGGTGACCTTTGTACTTCTCTTCCATTCTTTTTAAGTGATAGTTTTACTAACTCTTGTTCCGATGTGGGACTTTCAATGGATTTTCCAAGCCCAATTTTGAAATTGCGAGGACGCAATTCCCAAAAGGGGGGAAGGATGAAACAACCCAGGTAAATAAATAATATTACATTCTAATATTTATCAATAATTATGAATAAAATGTTAATACTACTTTAAATAGAATTATATGCTTGATGGCGTACCCAATACGCAACAACGAGTTCCTTTGAAATCTTACATTGCACACTAATAATTTAATAATATTATAATAGTTAACTCTTAGCCATTGTAATGGAGGGAATGAACATAAAGAACTACAAAATGATTACATATGTTTTTTATATATTTTTACATTTATCCAATAAATGTTAGAGGCTTAAAATCTAAATGAATCCAATTTTAAGAATAAATACTCTAATATTTTTAAAAGATTGTTTTACCGCCTTTTGATGGAGAACCATTTTTAAATTTATCTTTTGACAATTTTATAATATATATTTGTAAAAATAAACATATTCTTTATGACTGGGACATTGAAATTTACTTTGGATAGATATATGGTATTTTTCTGATAATGTACATTTTTTAATGAATAGTGAAAAGTGTTGTATTTTAATTCAAAACCTCTTTTTAATCTAATTTATTTATATAGGTAGATTGTATATTTAATTGGTTTTAAAGTTATATTATAATATATTTTTACCATTTAATCTAATGGTGGTCATTGAAATTAATATATCTTTGATATTGGACATAAACGACTGTCAATCTTTTGATAGATATTGTTTCTTAAAAAGAGGCTATTTGTTCTGACGATGGAAATTAATTATTAAATTAATTTTTGTAACTTATATGTTTTGAGTTTTGTAAAATAGATATCATTTTTGAATTCAGAATATCAAATATAGCTTAGGGTGATGTTTTGGTATTTTTTTGAAAAACATCAATTTTTGATGAATAGTGAAACCACTAAGTGGAACTTAAAAAAAACCGATTTTTCGTTTAAATGAAATTTTGTAACACCCCAAGATTTCATAGTGTGTTATTTCTTCAAAATAATTCAATAACTTGCACTACACACAACACCGAGTTCAATCACACCATTAATTACCCAAGGAAAAAGCCATTCAAAAGAGGTCATGAATAGTATTAACTAAATTTTAAACTTTATATAATCCTTATAATTTTAGAATCCATATTATGAGTTTCTTAGTCATAATGCAAGAACAGATTCATTTTCAGTATTGCACTTTTATCAACTTTTGATAGTGAAACCTTTTTAAATACAATATTTTAAACTTTTTGACTAAATGGAGACATCAAAAAATTTAAAATGAAACATCCCAAGCTTCCACGGTACGTTTTCCTTCGAATAATGCGATAGCGTGTGTTGTACGCAACCTCGAGTTCTAACACACACCACAACTAATTAAACTAGCCGTTGTGAATAGTTATACCTAATTTTTGAAATCATATATATTTTATATTTCAAAATGGACTTCATTTTTGGATTCGGAATATCGAAATTATCCTAGGGTGAAATTTTGGTACTTTTCCGATAACTTTTATATTTTGATGAATAGTGAAAATTACTAAATTTTAATTAAAAACAACTTTTTTAATCAAAATAATTAATAGTGATAAATTATGAATTTGAGTGGTTTTAAAGTATATTTAGAATATATTTTTACCATTTAATATAATGTTGGTCATTGGACATAATTTTACAATTAAACCGAACATAAACAAGTGTCAATCTTTTGATAGTTATTATCTCTTAAAAACACGCTTTTTGTTTTGACAGCGGGAATTAATTTTAAATTAATTTCTGCCACTTCTGTGTTTTGAATTTAGAAAAATGGATTCCATATTTGGAATCAGGATGTTCAAATTGTGTAAATAGGAAACTTTTATTTATAGACATTTTGAATAATTACTGCGGTAAATATTTTATTTACCATGGTTAAGGGTAAATCCGGTAAATAAGGGTTAAAAAATAATATTATAATAATACTAAATTACCCTAAAACGTGTCTTAATCCTATTGGTTGATACATGGTCGACCATGGGCATCTTTGGGTCAATTTTGTGACCCCATGGATCCACTTTTAAGTGATAATGACACTTTATATTAATTAAGTTAAAATGAATACAAAATTGACACAAGCATATATCTTTTAGCAAAACAATTGTTACATAGGGTTATATATGTTGGATTTTAGATTATAAATATTCATTATAAAGATAAAAAGATTTCATACATAATTATATTTTATTTATAATTTTTTGACATTAAATATTTTATTTTATTTATGACACAATGATGATGCAGTAATTACTAAAATAGTAAAAAATTAACATAATTGATATTATAAATACCCAAATAATTATAATATGAAACTTTTAATGAATTAAACAAATTTTCTAGGATAATATGATATATTAGGATTTATTTATTTGACTTTGTTCGAAGTAATCAATCTGTTATGAGTTTCACAAAAATCAACTAGTGAATAGTGTCAAAATTGACATAAAAGAGTTCTTAAAACAAATATTATATTATTAATTGATATTAAATTCCTAAAAATCTAAGGTTCGGCCAAGAGACTTATATTATTATAGGTTAATCATTAATGGACCACTTGGGGGTGTTTTGCATGTATATAGTAAGTTTATTAACCATATTATATAAAAATACAAAGAGACATTGTAAAAGTGAAACTAATTAACTTAGAGTTAATACCTAAAGATAAGGTTAATATAAGTACCCAAACCTGTCTAAATTCTATTGGATGAGTTGTTTTCGACCTATCCCCACCTCAACCTTTGAATAGTCAACTTTGGAGCCATTGGAAAACGAATATGAATTTATTATAAATTAATATTTCTAGCTTTTCCAAAGGTGCCCCTCACCCCTCTTATAAAAGGGCACTCCTCCTTCTCATTTCCTCACACATATCAAGCCACTTGGCTCGTCCAAACTCTGCCCAACTAAGCTCCCCACATCCCTCTCCTCCTCCTTGAAGCTTCCCCTTAGGCAGAAAGCATTTCAACAAGTCCTTTGGTCCCAACCAAAGTGAGTTACCTAAATTAAAGGTAACGATTTCTCTTAAATTATTTTCATTTATTTTGCTTCCTCAACCCCCAAACTCTTTTTATTTCCCTTCTTTTGTAACAACACCAGTATCCTCAATATACTAGGATGTTTTTATAAGAAGGATTCAAACTACACATACACACAACTCCATCTAATGGATGATGAACATAATGTTTCTGTGGATGGAAAACTAACACCTCATGAAACGATGATTGTTCAAATACATCTTACCACCTCTCATGGTGTCCATTATGATGGCACTGTAATTAAATATGGTATTAATAATATATATTTTATATATAATCTTCTGTAATTCCATTTTATTTCATACCATTATTCATTTCATGTTGTATATACATACGATAATTTCATTTGAGGAAGTGCGGACTACCGCCCCCTTAAAATGATATGACTCGTTCATACCACACATGGAACGTATAAAGGATGGTGTCAATGAACTTAAGTAACATATATAAAATATTATATTATACTGGAATAGTAATATACCTATGTATCATTTGGATTTGATTCTTTTAAAATGAAAATTAAATGGAAGTAGCGTTCGTGCGTACGTACGGACTACCGTCTCCACGAACGCGATAAGATTCATTCTCCATCATATCCATTCAAGTATTATTCTCATTTTAGGGTTAAAAATAATGTTAATATCATTCTGATTATTAATAAGATATAATCTATCCATTACAAACATGTCTTAAGTAACCAAACATTTAAGAAGAACGAATCGATTATCACCCGAAACGACGATAATACTAAGATATTATTAATAAAGCAATGTTAAAAGATCATATATGATATCATATTAATGTATATGATTCTTGTATAATTTAATAATAATTATTTCACCATTATACAGGAGGTTAACCTACCCCAACAAAGGAAAAGTACAAGGTAAGGGTTATTTCACAATCTCTTCATTATCCGAGGTTGTTTATACGTAATAATCTACTGGGATCTCTTTATCATCCACATCCATGTTTCTTAAAAATGTATTTTAAAACATTTTTACTATTTACTAAAATATGAGTTAAAGTCATTTATACACTTTTTGACTTTTATAAGTGGTTTATAAAGGATTCTTTCTGTCATTTTCAAAACAAGGTCCTTTTTAACCTTTTCGACAGAATTGAGGTAAGAATGTTTTTTTTAACTTATACGGCGGGTGCGGTTATTTTACGACGTTATAAAATCTTCAAAGCTTTCCTTACAAGCTTATAAGAATATTTTCAAAGGAAATGTTTTATTTTATATGGATCTTAAATGATTTCAAAATAAAAGGAGATATTTCTTTAAAAAGAATTTTGATTTCATCTATGTCAACATCCTTTGATGGATTTTAAGATTATTTGAAGTTGATTTATTATGATACCAAACTTCTATATTGTATTGAAGGTTTTGTGATATGTTTGACTATGGATGTGCTATTTTTATACCATTCATAGTTTATGGTGAAATTATTGACATTTCGTATGCTAGTTTTAATACGAATGTTTATGTTATGTTTAAACCTTTTCATATGGGAATGCATTGGACTTAATAAGTGACGGGTGGAGCCCGCTATAGCTCCTCGATGCATCGGTAGGTCTCATGAGACAAACTAGTGTCTTGGCACAAGGCCTTGACAAAATCTTATCTGTAGTCTTGGCACGAGGCCTTGGCTATGTGGTTATGATAGTCTGGCATTATGCATTCCAACATTATGAAAGTGGTTAGTGATTTTTGCATGTGATTATTCGATTAGTAGAATATCCATGTGAATGAGTAAATGGCAATATTTCATTTTATTTATTCCATACCATGTTGAAAGTTCAAGTTTAAAAGGCTTTTTTTTAGTAATACATTGCCTTAAATGTTTATTCTTATTTATGAAAGTTTCTGCTATATTGTTATCCTTATTGGGCATTTGAGCTCACCCCTTTTCTATGTTTTATTTTTCCCAGGAAGTGAAGAAGTAAATTATGAATGACCTACAGGGATTTTATGAGGGGATAATAGTGTGGTCTATTGAGACATTATGTTTTTGTAGTAGTTTTTCATTTTATAATGTAATGTAAAACTTATGAATATATCTGGCATTTTCCAAGGCTACTAAACCAATCGGTCTTTCGAGATTTGATCATTCTTATGATCATGCCAATGTTATGTAATAATGCACCGACTCTAGGCAACTAGGGTCGGGGCGTTACAGTTGGTATCAGAGGAGGTTTAGTACAATCCTTGGAAGCTAGATTTAGATAAACTCTGATTAGAGCACGTAGACCTAAGATTAACTTTGAGGATTAGTATAGAAGAACTTCCTAGAATTTTGGTATTGTAGAGATTTTTTGAGTTTTCCGAGCAATACATCCCTGTCTGGATACGAGCAGGTAGAGGTGGCTCTGGCACAGATGTACCTAGGGGTAAAACCCGAAAACACCGCTTTGAGCTAGACTCGAACGGGAACTGGTGCACGACAACGGGCCTTGCTGCACTCTTGGTTACGACACTCCCGGGGGATATGCTTAGGATAACTCTCATTTTCTTTACAAATCATTTTGAAGGGATTATGAGTATATACTTCCTCAAAGAAAACATTCTTATGATTATGGATTATATCCATAAATAGTTCAATTTATGTTAAGTGTTTTATAAGTATGGGATTATGTATTTTGATTCATAAACTGATCTAGTGTATGCCATTGTTTAGAAATGGCGCCCAGTAGAAGGAATGAGAACTCCAGAAATGAACATGATCCAAAGAGAAGGAAGGATCATATCTTTCATGGTCTTAAGCTAGAATTTATAAGAGAAATAGTCTCCCATGTATTATCATCATATGAATAAATAATATCATGTGTTGATAAGATAAGTAAAGAGTTTACTGAGTCCTATGGCTTTGAAGGGAAGCAAGAGAAGAAAAGGAAGGAAGAGACAAAGATGGATAAAGGGAAGAGGGAAAAGAAGAATTTTCCCATATGTGGTAACTGTGGAAAGAAACACCCTGGAACTTGCCTGAAAGGAATGGGAGATTGTTATAAGTGCGGAGGAAAAGGGCACAAGGTACGTGACTGCAAGGGTAAGAAAATCGTTTCAAATGTACAATGCTTCATTTGCAAGGAGTTTGGACACTACACGAACCTATGTCCCAGTCATCAGACTATGCCGCAAATGATGCTATTGGATAATAATCAAGTTATGATACTACCACAGATGAAGAGGAATGATTAGAGTTCTTATGTTGATTATGTCAATTGACTGTTGTATCAACAATGTACTTGTTATAATATTTATGGAGTATATAAGGATTCTACTGCAGTACTATTTCATTAAGGACTTGAGATTGTGTGGAACAAAGAAAAGTGACTCAATAGAAGGTTAAATTTTTGGAAAATATATGGTTGAGAGAATGATAAATCATAATATAGTTCTGATACTGAGGTAGTGATTTTGGAATAATATGTGATTATTTTGGATAAATTATATTGGATATTATTGACTACCTTGAAGCTGATTAATGATTTGTATATTCCATCATTGTTGGGGTTTAAAACATTTTTGGATTAATGAAGTATATCCAGCATTCTATATGGAATAAGGGAACATGAATGTAATCAATAAGGAATATGGTAGTACATGATGAAGGTATTCATATGCTATTACAGGGTAAAAAGGATCTATATTATGTTTAACATCCTTATAAATGTTGGACTGTGAGTTTGGACAGAAGTATTTTGGATAGTTCTAGTTTGGATTGTTTTTGATTTCCATAAAAGGACAACCCAGAGGTCGGGCGGCAACCCGTCGCGTCCGGCAAGGCTGCGATACTTGAACCCGCAACCGAAGGGCGACAAGGGTGTATCACCTACCACTGGCCCAAGAGATGTCCTGGATTAAATAATGTAGTTTTTTTAAAAAGATCTGGTAGATAAATTATAAATTCGTTTATTTTGGAACCCTATACGAATAGTGTAAATAGATTTTTTTTTACATTCTATTATCTTTTAGAGTGAAAGATGAGTTTGTGGTAGAAATTTATTAAAGGATAAAACTATAATTATAAAGTAAGTATATCTCCTTATTATCTTAGCCAATCTCATAAATAAATTCCTCAACATTAATAAAAGGAACTTAGAACAAAAATGTTTTCCTAGATGGTACCTTAAATCATCACTAATTTATGGCTTTGGGATTGTTGGCCTTTTCATAGCCATGTTCTCTACCACTCTCCATCAGATAATTGATGGTTATATTTCTCCTCCATATCCATATTTTCATTCATGGAACCCTAGTATGTGTTATTTTCGGTAATCTTCATACTTTCGACTCTTTATTTTAAATAGAGTCCTCATTAATTCATTTTTCGATGTGGGATTTCAACTAAGATATTTTGAAACATCAAAAATGTGTTATCCTAATACCCTATGTTTTGTTGAACCGATGGTATTTCAAATCATCATAGATTGATGAATTTAAGGACCTCAATTTTACACTTGTTTGTGATTGATGACCTCAATCAATACCTATAAATATTTACATTTTTCCTCCAATTATATGTCTCTAAATGCCACCAATGTTCTCCTAATCGAGATCATAATTTGGTGGTGACCCTTTCATTTATCTTTTCCTCATATTAAGACTAAATTTTAGTAACCCAATTTCCGATGTGGGTTTTCCCACAAATATATTTTCTATTTTCAACCTTTTATTTTCGAAGAACAATTTCAAATTGCGAGGACGCAATTTATTGAAGGAGGGGAGAATGTAACACCCCAAGATTTCATAGTGTGTTATTTCTTCAAAATAATTCAATAACTTGCACTACACGCAACACGGAGTTCAATCACACCATTAATTACCAAAGGAAAAAGCCATTCAAAAGAGGTCATGAATAGTATTAACTAAATTTTAAACTTTATATAATCCTTATAATTTTAGAATCCATATTATGAGTTTCTTAGTCATAATGCAAGAACAGATTCATTTTCAGTATTGCACTTTTATCAACTTTTGATAGTGAAACCTTTTTAAATACAATATTTTAAACTTTTTGACTAAATGGAGACATCAAAAAATTTAAAATGAAACATCCCAAGCTTCCACGGTACGTTTTCCTTCGAATAATGCGATAGCGTGTGTTGTACGCAACCTCGAGTTCTAACACACACCACAACTAATTAAACTAGCCGTTGTGAATAGTTATACCTAATTTTTGAAATCATATATATTTTATATTTCAAAATGGACTTCATTTTTGGATTCGGAATATCGAAATTATCCTAGGGTGAAATTTTGGTACTTTTCGGATAACTTTTATATTTTGATGAATAGTGAAAATTACTAAATTTTAATTAAAAACAACTTTTTTAATCAAAATAATTAATAGTGATAAATTATGAATTTGAGTGGTTTTAAAGTATATTTAGAATATATTTTTACCATTTAGTATAATGTTGGTCATTGGACATAATTTTACAATTAAACCGAACATAAACAAGTGTCAATCTTTTGATAGTTATTATCTCTTAAAAACACGCTTTTTGTTTTGACAGCGGGAATTAATTTTAAATTAATTTCTGCCACTTCTGTGTTTTGAATTTAGAAAAATGGATTCCATATTTGGAATCAGGATGTTCAAATTGTGTAAATAGGAAACTTTTATTTATAGACATTTTGAATAATTACTGCGGTAAATATTTTATTTACCATGGTTAAGGGTAAATCCGGTAAATAAGGGTTAACAAATAATATTATAATAATACTAAATTACCCTAAAACGTGTCTTAATCCTATTGGTTGATACATGGTCGACCATGGGCATCTTTGGGTCAATTTTGGGACCCCATGGATCCACTTGTAAGTGATAATGACACTTTATATTAATTAAGTTAAAATGAATACAAAAATGACACAAGCATATATCCTTTAGCAAAACAATTGTTACATAGGGTTATATATGTTGGATTTTAGATTATAAATATTCATTAGAAAGATAAAACGATTTCCTACATAATTATATTTTATTTATAATTTTTTTGACATTAAATAATTTATTTTATTTATGACACAATGATGATGCCGTAATTACTAAAATAGTAAAAAATTAACATAATTGATATTATAAATACCCAAATAATTATAATATGAAACTTTTAATGAATTAAACAAATTTTCTAGGATAATATGATATATTAGGATTGATTTATTTGACTTTGTTCAAAGTAATCAATCTGTTATGAGTTTCAGAAAAATCAACTAGTGAATAGTGTCAAAATTGACATAAAAGAGTTCTTAAAACAAATATTATATTATTAATTGATATTAAATTCCTAAAAATCTAAGGTTCGGCCAAGAGACTTATATTATTATAGGTTAATCATTAATGGACCACTTGGGGGTCTTTTGGATGTATATAGTAAGTTTATTAACCATATTATATAAAAATACAAAGAGACATTGTAAAAGTGAAACTAATTAACTTAGAGTTAATACCTAAAGATAAGGTTAATATAAGTACCCAAACCTGTCTAAATTCTATTGGATGAGTTTTTTTCGACCTATCCCCACCTCAACCTGTGAATAGTCAACTTTGGAGCCATTGGAAACCGAATATGAATTTATTATAAATTAATATTTCTAGCTTTTCCAAAGGTGCCCCTCACCCCTCTTATAAAAGGGCACTCCTCCTTCTCATTTCCTCACACCTATCAAGCCACTTGGATCATCCAAACTCTGCCCAACTAAGCTCCCCACATCCCTATCCTCCTCCTTGAAGCTTCCCCTTAGGCAGAAATCATTTCAACAAGTCCTTTGGTCCCATCCAAAGTGAGTTACCTAAATTAAAGGTAACGATTTCTCTTAAATTATTTTCATTTATTTTGCTTCTTCAACCCCCAAACTCTTTTTATTTCCCTTCTTTTGTAACAACACCAGTATCCTCAATATACTAGGATGTTTTTATAAGAAGGATTCAAACTACACATACACACAACTCCATCTAATGGATGATGAACATAATTTTTCTGTGGATGGAAAACTAACACCTCATGAAACGATGATTGTTCAAATACATCTTACCACCTCTCATGGTGGCCATTATGATGGCACTGTAATTAAATATGATATTAATAATATATATTTTATATATAATCTTCTGTAATTCCATTTTATTTCATACCATTATTCATTTCATGTTGTATATACATACGATAATTTCATTTGAGGAAGTGCGGACTACCGCCCCCTTAAAATGATATGACTCGTTCATACCACACATGGAACGTATAAAGGATGGTGTTAATGAACTTAAGTAACATATATAAAATATTATATTATACTGGAATAGTAATATACCTATGTATCATTTGGATTTGATTCTTTTAAAATGAAAATTAAATGGAAGTAGCGTTCGTGCGTACGTACGGACTACCGTCTCCACGAACGCGATAAGATTCATTCTCCATCATATCCATTCAAGTATTATTCTCATTTTAGGGTTAAAAATAATGTTAATATCATTCTGATTATGAATAAGATATAATCTATCCATTACAAACATGTCTTAAGTAACCAAACATTTAAGAAGAACGAATCGATTATCACCCGAAACGACGATAATACTAAGATATTATTAATAAAGCAATGTTAAAAGATCATATATGATATCATATTAATGTATATGAATCTTGTATAATTTAATAATAATTATTTCACCATTATACAGGAGGTTAACCTACCCCAACAAATGAAAAAGTACAAGGTAGGGGTTATTTCACAATCTCTTCATTATCCGAGGTTGTTTATACGTAATAATCTACTGGGATCTCTTTATCATCCACATCCATGTTTCTTAAAAATGTATTTCAAAACATTTTTACTATTTACTAAAATATGAGTTAAAGTCATTTATACACTTTTTGACTTTTATAAGTGGTTTATAAAGGAATCTTTCTGTCATTTTCAAAACAAGGTCCTTTTTAACCTTTTTGACAGAATTGAGGTAAGAATGTTTTTTTTAACTTATACGGCGGGTGCGGTTATTTTACGACGTTATAAAATCTTCAAAGCTTTACTTACAAGCTTATAAGAATATTTTCAAAGGAAATGTTTTATTTTATATGGATCTTAAATGATTTCAAAATAAAAGGAGATATTTCTTTAAAAAGAATTTTGATTTCATCTATGTCAACATCCTTTGATGGATTTTAAGATTATTTGAAGTTGATTTATTATGATACAAAACTTCTATATTGTATTGAAGGTTTTGTGATATGTTTGACTATGGATGTGCTATTTTTATACCATTCATAGTTTATGGTGAAATTATTGACATTTCGTATGCTAGTTTTAATACGAATGTTTATGTTATGTTTAAACCTTTTCATATGGGAATGCATTGGACTTAATAAGTGACGGGTGGAGCCCGCTATAGCTCCTCGATGCATCGGTAGGTCTCATGAGACAAACTAGTGTCTTGGCACAAGGCCTTGACAAAATCGTATTTGTAGTCTTGGCACGAGGCCTTGGCTATGTGGTTATGATAGTCTGGCATTATGCATTCCAACATTATGAAAGTGGTTAGTGATTTTTGCATGTGATTATTCGATTAGTAGAATATCCATGTGAATGAGTAAATGGCAATATTTCATTTTATTTATTCCATACCATGTTGAAAGTTCAAGTTTAAAAGGATTTTGTTTTAGTAATACATTGCCTTAAATGTTTATTCTTATTTATGAAAGTTTCTGCTATATTGTTATCCTTATTGGGCATTTGAGCTCACCCCTTTTCTATGTTTTATTTTTCCCAGGAAGTGAAGAAGTAAATTATGAATGACCTACAGGGATTTTATGAGGGGATAATAGTGTGGTCTATTGAGACATTATGTTGTTGTAGTAGTTTTTCATTTTATAATGTAATGTAAAACTTATGAATATATCTTGCATTTTCCAAGGCTACTAAACCAATCGGTCTTTCGAGATTTGATCTTTCTTATGATCATGCCAATGTTATGTAATAATGCACCGACTCTAGGCAACTAGGGTCGGGGCGTTACAAATTTTACCACCTTAGTGTTTTGAATTTCAAAAATCTGACATACATGGTTTTCATTAAGAATTAAAATGTTGTTCAATGGGATTAAAATAATTTTTTGGTGAATAGTAACTTTTAAGTTTTTAATCGCGATTAGAGGTAATTAGTGTAGTTTAAGGTAACAATAATGTTTAAATTATACAAAATAACAGTGACACATATAATACCCTTATTTTATGTGTCATGGACGACCAAGAAAACCCTTGGAACGATTTTTGGGTCCCCATGGAGCCACATGGGTATGATAATGACATTAATGCCTTTTTTAAAGTAAAAGTAAAAAATCACACAAACATGTATTATTTTACTAAACAAATTTTTACATGGGGTTATACAATTAGGATTTTTGACTATAAATAGTCATTGGAAAGCTAAAAATATTTATTAAATCATAGTATTTTTTTATAATCTTTATAAATTAAATAAATTAAAGTATTTAGGACATCAGGATTATGCAGTTATTACCTCATTATTTAACGATTTCAATAAAATGAAAAGATAATGTAAAATCTAAGACCTAAACATGTCAAAAACCTATTGGATGAGTATTTTTCTAACCCTTATCACCTTATTATCAAAATACATAAATCTGGGATCTTTAAAATCCGAAACACATTTGACAATAAAGTAACATTTTATAACTTTCCAAGAGTCCCCCTCTTTTCTTATAAAAGGCCCCCACCTCTACCACCTTACCCACAACTCTCAAGCCTTTGGCTCGGAAAAAACCTACCCATTGCATCTTTCCGCATTCCTATCATCATCCTATAAGCCTTACCATAGGCAGGAAACTCTTCAAGAAACCCTTTTGGTTCAAACCAAAGGAAGTTACCCAATTTTAAGGTAATGTCTTCACTTGTGTTCTATTGTTTTATTTTGCTTCTCCAACCCCCTAAACACTTTTTATTAATTTATTTTGTAACAAATACATTATATTAAATATACTATGATGTTGGTATAAGAAGGATTCGAGCTACACTTACACACACCTACATCTAATGGTTAAAGAACATAGTGTTTCTGTGGATGGTGAATTTCTGCCTCACGAAACGATGATTGTTCAATATTCTTTTAACACCTTCAAAGGTGGCCATTAATATGTCACTATATATATATTTATGATATATTATATGCTTATTTTTTCCTTAAGCTTCTGTATTTTTCATATATGGCATACCTTTATTTCTTCCATTATGGGTAAACGCGATATCTTCATTTTAGGAAGTGCGGACTACCGCCCCCTCAAAGTGATTTCATTCGTAAATTACATATGTGGTACGTATAAAGGATATATTTAAGGATATTATATATGATAACATACTGGAATTATAATACAATTATGTATCATTATGTTTTAATTCCATTAAATTTGAAATAGAAATGGAAGTAGCGTTCAAGCGTACATACGACTTACCATCTCCATGAACAGTGCATTTCATTTCTTACCTCTAAATGTTATGTAATATTATAAATGCATGTATATAATGGATATATATGATATATATGATATCTAAATAATTAATTTAATTATAAATATAATGGATATTTTACCCCATGAACAAACTTGTAATTATAAAGAGTTTATTTTTGACTCAAGTAGCAATGATCGACAAAACGACCATTATTAACTTAAATAATTACATAGTGTTCATAAAATGGTAATAAGTGATATAAAAGGAATAATGAACGTGAAAAAATTTATTAAGAAAGTATAAATTAACACAAGTTTATTATTCAGGAGGTTAATGAACGATCGAGTCACGTCGGACCCGAGGTAAGGGATCCTACCTGTCTCTTTATTTTTAAGTACTCTTTTTATGTAACTTAGTTTACGCTCCTCTTTATTATGTTGGGGGAAGTTCTTTTATATTAATAATTCTGTAAATTTTATGTTAATATGATTAGAGACCCTATTTTTTCTCATAAATCATTTTTTTGGAAGTTTTATGTGGTGTCGTTAGGCTGCCGAATTTTCATACGGGGATTTTTATCTCACTTTTTATTCCTGTGAGATTCATGCTACATTGGCCACTATATCCTTCTGTGTGGTGTATTTAATGCCCATTATTTTACTATATATATAATATAATCTCATTTATGGCTAGTTACATCTTCATTGTATGACCCTTCTTTCATGGGGTGTATGTTTCGAAAGTTGCCCAAATCGGTAAGGGAACCTTTCACCCTCCTCTTTTTAAAAGACTTATTCTGTAATGTATTTTAATGTACATATTTTTTTGTTGGGATATGTTCTTATATATACTTATAGATTTAAATTTTATGTCCAAGTGATGAGATACCATTTTCCCTCTCATCAACTAATTTTATGAATTTTAATGTGACGCCGTTAGGCTGTCGAATTTTACCAAGGGAACTTCTTAACCCAATTTCGATTTCTTTGGTTTCAACATGTAGTTATTGAATATGTCATCCTTTGAATATGTTTGAATGAACATTGATTTTTTACACTTAATATCCACTTATATTGGGTGTATTTATATTTTTCACACATAATTATGAGATTGAGTTATCTTTAATTTAAGGATACGTTCTTTATAAGGGATTTCATCTCATTTTACATTTCTATTGAGACTTCACTGTTGTTATGCAACAATTAACTCTTATATAATGTATATAATTTCCCTTGGAATTTTATATCCTGAATCCATTTATTCTCATGATAGTATAATGTTTTTATTAAATTTTATTCCTCAATTATGGTATTCAAGTGTCTCTCATTTTGTTGAAAACCCTTTAACTGAAATATCATTTTAAATGTTTTAATGATTTATTCTTAAAAATATTTCTCATTAATATCCATGTTTTCAAAATGGTTTTAAGGATTTAATTCTATGGATATTAATGGTTTGAAATGTTAAAAACTTCAAAGTGTTATGGGAAACTTTGATTCAAAAATCACTTTATTAAATGTTTTAAATGGTTTTGAAAATGGTTTTTTAGAATGGATTAATTATCATATAATGTTATATTTTTATTTTAATGTGGGAATGTTATCTTTAATTTATGCTAAATTTATGTTCTATGATTATGTTATGGTTCTTGGGCATTGTTTATAAAGACGTGTGGTTCCGTGACAAATTAATGGCGGGTGAGCCCGATATAGCTCACTAATGCACTGGGTAACGCGAAGAGGTTAAACGTTAAGATTTCTCTGAAGAGATTTAGGGAATATACTGTGATGGGTATTCCAAAAGTAACCAAGAGGGTTACTCCCTACGATAGAATGTTATGAATGCCTCAAGTTACCTTTTTGTCTTATGATTTCTATTATTTATTCATGATTTGATTAGGTATGTTAAAGTGATTGTGTTTTTTGAGTAAATTATGATTTTATACATGGAATAATGTTTTCATTTCGTACTTTTATATCCCTTACTAATAATTTTATGCTCATCCCATGTTTTTGAAATATTTTTCACATGTCAAGGGAAAGTACATGATATGATGATAGTTTCAAGGAAGTGTCTAAAAAGAATCAATGCTTTATTTTAAATATGTTCATGTTGATGGGAAAAATAAATACTATCTTTTATGTAACCACTTTGATTTAATGTGGAATGTAATGCAAGTTTTATGAACTAATTCTCTAAAACTCTAAACCTGAAAAGACCCTCAAGGTGTAATCTTGTAATAACTCAAGATTAAGTAAGGTTTAAGGCTGGGGCCTTATAAGAAAGGTCATTCTCCAACGGTATTCTATATGAGTCCAGCATGAGTGAATGGTTGGGAATGTGCATTCTCAGGTAAGATAAATCGAAAAATCTGTGGACTTGGGAGTGATTTTGTGTAATTTACAATTGATATTCTATCATCCTGATATGATCAATACTTTCAAAGGCACCAATATAACTGGGGAATAGTTTCCCATTCTCTCTAAATCTAATAACATTATTCTAGGGTGATATTGAAAGAAACGCATTAATAGAAAAATAAAATAATAGATCATTCAATTAATTACCATTATATTTTTAAATTCAAATTTAAACTAATATAGTTTCGGTTGAATGGTTTTTAACTTCATAGCCATTTCTTCAATGATATGAGTTCTCAATAGCTTTGTTCTAATATTCCTCCTAGTACATTGGAGCTCTAAATTTTATCCCCAATAGTGATTCATAATGTTCAATATGAATTCAATACTAACAGATATTATTGTCAAAAAACTCTACTATAGAAATGTTTTGATCCTAACCAATATTAATATCCTAGGAATAATATCTCACCATATACTCAAGGGTTCAAATTGTTTAATAAAAAAACCATGCATATATGGATTTTAAATAGTGATGAAACTCTAATTTGTATCATGTTCTTGATCAAGACTTATCAAGAACATTTTGGAAACCTCAAATCCTTATTAAATACAATATAATTAGTTACTCCATGAATCTATGAAAATTCATTAATCTATCTCCTATAATTTTGTTCGAGAGAGAAGACATTTCTAATGGAATTGAAGACTGATTACCTATAATAGATATCAAATACAACCTATATATCATTAAACAATTTATCGGATCTGGGGAGTCTAAAAACAAATCTATATTGATGTTATCAATTTTTTATTATGGAATGGGTAATGGATGTAACATTCTATTAAAATTTTTTATTTCTTCAAAAAAATGATGACATACCCCATACCAATATTTAGAATCTATGATATAACACTTTTTGTAGTCCCACTATAAGTAGTCCTTCAATTTTCTATAAATAATTGTTCTCCATGGATGAATATAGAAATATGAAATACGAGCTTCCTCTAACACATTATTTTCCAAATTCAACATGGAAGGAATAGAAACATTGTTCGTGAAACATATCATTCCATTATAATTAAGTTGAATATAAAGAACATATCAAACATTATTTACATCACTTCATTTTCCATTTACACTAATTTAAGTATCCCATAGATAGTGGGAATAACATAAAATTGACAATGAATAGTTTTCCATTACTTAATGTTTTTAGATATATATTTTTCAAACAAAAAACTATTAGATCTTTTGTGTTCATCATTATTGATAAGATTTCATTATTATTTTGAATCAAGGTATCATCAACCTTGTTCTCGTTCCAAAGGATATAATATAATGAGTAGTTATTATATTTTATTTTATCTGTCAGTCTTATATGGAACATGTTCAACTCCTTCCTTGTTAATGTATAATTCCAGCATTTATAATTAATATATATATGTTCCATTTTTCTCCATAATGATAATTCTTCAATATCTTTTCATTAAACATTACCTCATGTATCATAAATTCATGAGTTGTGTAATATCTCTCATGCGTCCTAAATTTTCTCAAGGCATAGCCTATACCTATTATATTATTCATATGAACACATCCCATTACATTTTTTTATTTTTAATCATTGATATAAAACCCTTCTAAAAAATAAGTTAATGTATGAAAAAGTATAGTAAATAACATTCTCAAAAATTCATTGAAATATTCATCATATTAATTAATCCAAATAACATGAAACCCTTTCATGTTAACATCATTATAAAATTTTATATTAATGAATAATTATCGATGAAAAAATCAATAATATATATCTTAGAGAAGATAAATAATGATTTTAGTAATCATTATTAGTCTAGGGAAACATTTAATATCATCAATAATTTTGAGATATTACACTATGCACTCTATTAAGTTTATGTAACAGAAAATGAAAACCTTTTTTATCCAAAATTTACACTTTGTATATTATTCATAGGGTTTTCCATCCTTAGGGTATTTAGAAAGATTCTATGGTGGTCTTCGTGATCTTCTTTTCCCTTTTTATGGGCAATAATTTCATCTTTAATGATTACCACAAATTGATTTAGGTATTCGATAAATAATATATTCATTAAATCTATAAATATAAAAGGGAAATTAGTAAGACCAAAATACATATAAATATATCCATCGTGTCTATACATTATAAATAATGTCACTAAGGGTCTATCCTCTTTCGTGACCCTCAATATATAATATCCATAATGAAGTTCAATAATGAAAAACTATTGTGCTTTGTATAATTTATCAAACAATTAATAAATATGTGGAGATGATAATTATTCATGATCATGGTAATGTTAATCCAAAAGGTGATTCACAATGAAGATTGTATCCCTTATCATAGTATTATTGGATATTCTTATTTAGTTACTACATCATAACTTGGGTCATTCTATAGTGAGACTTTGTAGTTGGTGAGGAAGTATATGTGAGATCTAATAAGATCTAACATTAATATTAATAGTAAATATAGGATACTCATCCAAAAATACATCTATAAATTACAAAGCAATATGAAAATCCATAATTTTGATTTTCACCCCAAAAATTTCAGGTAAAACATCCTTGTGAATGGGAATTAAGACACATGCACTTAATGTAATCTCTATAGGAAGTCCATGCATACCATTACATTGATATATGATCATTTTTTGGTTTCAAATAACAAACAGAACATCAATTTCTCAACAATTAATGTGGGATTTTTTAATGTAGATACAGTCCCTGAAAAAAATAACAACATATTTATCCAAAGGTATAATTTGAGGATTTGTATGAAACACATTCCCACAAACAAACACTGGAAATGAATCATACACATGAGATAAAATCATCATATGATTAGGGGTTTTCATTACTAATTCAACGTCCAATTATTTTTGTGTGTTCATAAAACCATTTGAAAAAACATTAGATATTAATGAGCCAGTTGATCTATAATCACATAATACCTTAGAAGTTCTAGAGTGGATGGTAACCATACCATTCACCTATTCATTATCATACCCCTCCTTGGAAACAATGATTACATTTTATTTCCTTATATATCTCATATTAAGATATTTACGACATCAATAATCATCATTAATCTTATTTTTGAGGCTCTAGATATCATAATTCTCATCCTCTATATAGTTGTAGAATTAATGTGGAGGAGGTGGATTCTATGAATATTGCCCTTCATTCAGTTTTTTATCATACATCCTCACATCAAATCACCAATAAAATGATATATATCCTTTAGTTAAACACTTTAATAATTATTTATAATATTAAATACAAATTCATCCATGCTTCCTTATACAAATAAATCATAAAGGTGTGATTGTATTTTTTTTCTTAACAGTTTATAGAGATTCCTTTGAAATCCCTCTTAATTTTCTTAACAAAACCAAGATATTGATAAGTAACTCAACCCTCTATTGAAACCACGATTTCAAAATGCAAAATATCTTCATAGTTACTAAATTATCTTATATGAAACAACCATAATATATGTGGAATTATTCCACTAGAGAATATATCAAATATAAATTCAGTTTGGATTATAATACCATACGCATACCATATATGTCATTTGAAATTATCCTTTTAGGTATCAATAGATTCATGATCAATTTTATTTAATTTCAGGAATATTTGTTCCATATTAGTTTGAAGAATACAAGGAATTTACTTATTGAAAAAATATTCTTTAATGTTTTTCAATCAAAATACTCGATTTAATCTTACTTCTTCATATTCATGAATAGAGTGTATCAGTGGTCAACATTTTATTATAATAGATAAATAGACAGAACGAATTTCTCATTTTTTGATCACTTGAAATTATAAAATGTCATTTTTGTGAGACTGATCTACTTTTTTAAAAATAAATGTATCTATTGGCTGAAAAAGGTGGTCAATGTTTCCTTATAAAGGACTCAACAACATTCTTTTCCCTCTATCACAAATTCAGATGTGCGGGATGATTCATACATTGAGAGTATTATGTAATCATATCAATGATATTTACCATTCTAGACACCCTTTTGTTAGGACATTAAGGTGAAAAATCATTTAATTTCCCATCACAATATTCATTAATGTGTTTCCATCGTGTTCTAGCTATTAACTAAATACAAAAGGCACATAGTATAAAATAATTTTCATAATGGGGAACCACATAATCCAAAAAAATTATGAGATATCTAAATTATGACACCTTCATTAATCAATGACACCATAGGTTTATCTTATGTTATTAATTGCCAAATTGTGTTTAAACACTTCATGATTAGTGACACATAGTTTCTGATTATCCAAAGAATGTCCCATGGGACTGTCAAAATAGCTATATATTAAGTCGTATTGTAAATCACCAATTATGAATTGATTTTACTTTAATAAAGTGTTTTCATAGTTTTTTACCACTATATACAAATGATCATGATCAACAACAACTTCTAATGTCGAGAAATATGTGTATCTTAAGGGGAGTACTCATATTATCCTTTACCAGAGTTTTGAGATATTTTCATTTACATATCATCAACATTATACATACCATTAGCCAATTAATTTCGGTTAAAACTAAAGTTTTCTCAACAGCGATTCCAATTTAAAATGATATTTTTCATTATTTCAAACTATATAGAAACTAGATTGACAAGAAAATACACTACATCATTTTTTTAGATTACTTAATTCATTAAATAAATTTATATCTGAATACAATACTTTTTTAGTGCCTTTAAAAAAATTAAATAAAAAACAACATTGAATAAGTGTTCAACAATATCTCCCAATAGGTTCTTAATTAAAATCACCATTCATAAACATATAATGCATAATACCTATCCTTATAACTAAGGGAAAATAAACACAAATAGGGGTGGGATCAAATGATAAAAAATGGTAAAAATGGGAGATATGAAAAAATAAACATGAACATAAAATAATGAGAATATGATCATAACATTAATATATCATAACATACATACCATAGATCATATGAATGAGTCATTACACAATGTTTTAAAATTATGAGGATTTGAATCATAATGGAATTAATAGAATAATTTTTGAAAGTATACCAAAGTAATAAACATTTAATTTTAGGAGAAACATGAGTATAAAAAATTATTTCTATAATAGTAAGGAGTATGTCAAAGACCATCATACATGTATGTATTCACTCCCCATACCATCATTGTCAACATGGTTCACTCCCATGACCATAAAAGTTGATACATATCTTTACTAAACTGATTTTACTCCCCATTCGATCCATGTATATCTAATGAGATATAAAAATTTACCCAATGCATTCTAGATACATATATGTTCTGTGCATCTCATTATAAAATAATACATATTTCACCCTTTGAATCATAAATATTCATCATAAATAAACCGTTAAATTAAATGTAAATCATAATAATATAGTTATATCACTTCATGTAGAAATGAGAGTGTATTCAAAGTCATTTCAATAATTCATAACTCATCAAATTATATGAGTTTCATATTCATATAAATCGTGAATGAGAAATATGTATCATAAAGATAATGCTATAAAAATATAGACTATTTAGAGACTGAATGTGAACTGAACATTTCTACCATTTCTCTATAATTTATCGAGTAATACCAATTGATTACATATTAGATGAAAATTTATTTTGAAATGTATTTTATTATTATTTCTTGTTGTAATATAAATTTATTATATATTTTTTTTATACAAGAAATCACTTTTGAAATAATTTTCCTATAGAAATATCCCTAATAAAATATAAACAAATCTTTATATAACATTATTATGAAAATTTTAAAAAGAAAATATGTTTAATATCCTATTCATTATGGGGAAAAAATTTAAAAAAATATTAGAATACATTGTGTAGCAATCATAACAATTTTTATCTTAATAGAGAAAAGTTTCGAGATTTAATTAAAAATATTTTATTAATTATATTATGTAAGAAGTGTAAATAATTTTAATAAAAAATTAACATATGATGAATAAGAAGGGGATAATATGATTCCTTAGTTTTCATAAAATATGTTTTAAAATATTTTATCAATGGATACAAAATCATAAACAATCCAAATAAATGAATAGATTTTTTGCAATAAACTCATACTAATATGTAATATTGAATGATTCTATAATTGAAATAAAATATCATTAAATAAAGATTATAATTTATTTAAAAATCATTAATCAATTATATAACATGTCAATGGGTAGTTTATACACCTCGTATTAGATTATAGGTTCATAATATGGCATGTGTCTCCATGATCAAAAGTTAGGAAAACGTTATTTTACCTATTTGGTAACTTTTAAATAGTAAAACCCATTATAGATAAATAAAGAAATTTATATGTATATATTAGAAATATAATATTATAATGGGATTTATATACACTATAAAAAACAATCATGTCGTGAATATTCCAAGAAGCTCATAGAAACAATAGTGAGATAATAAATACCCTTACATTATTTCGTAATTCTCATTATACACATTAAATCCTAATCTATAATAAATATATGTTTATTATACATCTACTAGAAAATAAATATCATATATAATACCATATATTATTTTAGTAAGAATTTATATAACCTGATTATTAAAAATTCCAGGCTAATGTAACATATCAGATAATATCTGCATTGTTTTTTGTATTAATTTGGGCTTAATATTCTTGATATTCTTACATTGATTATTATTTTCATATATATAGAATGTAAAAAATTATTTAAATACCATATATATTTAGAATATAAATATATATAATTATTAATAAATTTTATAAGTAGAAAATAGAATACCCAATTCATAGAGGAGGTATTTTGTACATATGCATGAACAATCATTTCATTTTTATTAACATTTGGAAAGATACAATGTAAATGAAACATGTTTATTTTTATATTATATAATTCAAATTTAATTATTATTTTATATTTATCATATATTTTTATAAACATGTCTTTAATACATTCCATGCTTAGTGGGAACGAATCACATTGTTTTGTGGGTTGGATGTCTGCATGTCCACAAACAAATATTTTGTATTTATAAAAAATGAAAATCGTGATGGAACTAGTTATATAATATTCCAAAAATTAATTTATAAATATAACATATATATATATATAGCATCTAAAAAATTATTTACATCATAATTCCCTACCCATAGTAGTGTTAATGGAATAACAAACAACATTATTTCATGAGGTGATGTTTAACCGCACACCAGAATGAAATGTTTGTTATCATTTTACGGAACTGTTTATAGGCGGAGGTGGAAACCTTGAGTAAAAATATTCTGTATATTTCTGATATTGAGGTATTTATATTTAACTAAATAATAATAATATAATTGGTGAAAATTAAAAGAAAAGAAAATATATTGTTCAAGGATGCTACATATTTTTTGGGAAGATTATCGTAGTTTTCACTAAAGTTAATCGTGGTTGTTTTTTTGAAAAAAATTTTGTATTCATGAATGATGGATTGGTAATTAGTATGAGACATTATAAGGGTTTCTCTAATCCAAATTTCAAAATATATAAGAATATGTGACTATGTTGAATGCCTATTTATTATGGGGGAGGTGTGACATTCTTATAAATATAAAGATAAAATGATTGTTGTTCAGCCTACCATATTTAATTTACCACCAATAATGTTCCATTTTTGATAATATATTGTATTTTCAAGAACTCTTTTCCAAACCCCCTCCCCAAAAACGTTTTCCCCTCTTGGGCCATAAATTGGGAAGTGAGATAGTGACCCAAATGTCCTGCCTCAAGTAGGCCTCGGGTTGACGACTTTCAGTTAGGGTATAGTAAACACACAAATGGTAGGCATTAACCTTTTAGAGAACACCTGTGAAAGAGATAGATAATACAGACATCAACCAACTCTCACACAGATTGAAATATAAAATAAACCCCATGTACCCATATGTAATGTCAATAAAAACTACTACTTCTGAAATCCAAAAAATCCAAGTACTAAAGGAAAGTTAAACCATCAGTGACCACAATTCCCGAACAGATCCTACATCCCCATGAATGTAGTAAATGAAATGATATCTTACTAGCTCGGAGTGTCCTGAAAAATATTTTATATATTTTTAGAGTGAGTTTAAAATTACACTCATTGGGATCCTTTCTAGATCTTTGTGTGGAAATTAAAAGAAAGCATGCTAAAGAACAATGAAAAACTGGTGAAACTAACTCGTCACCTAAATATGTATACTATGTTATCAGCCTCACCATGGATACCCTCACCATGTTTCACATACAATATTATTTGACACAATAAAAAAATATCAAGGGTTCCCTACTACCACATCAGCACTAGTTTTCCCCTTTTCCACAATGTTGAATGTCCTATGCATATGTCTTCAAAAAGGCTTATGCACAAACACCTCGGTGAAGAACCACCACATGAAATTGGTTGAACACAGCCACTAAGTCCACATAACCAATGTAACTAGGTATGTTCCAAGAGACACCATAGCTCTCATAACATGTATCATACATCGATCATTATTCCCCAATCTATTATCGCCCATACATTGAGTGAAGATCGACAATCCATCACAGCCAATACATGTTAAACATGTACTAGTCCATATGAATCTATATCCATAATATATGTGTGTGAATAACCAAAATCCATTATATCCCTATACATACATATATGGGCAAAACTACCTAGTGTTCCCACCATCACATTTAACTACCTTGAGAAAAGAGCAGGTCTAATGGGGTGGTCATTCATTTTTCCTCCCACCGTAACAATGGGGAAAACACCCCTCCGGGATTAAATGCCCATGGGTATCAGTTTCCTGAACTGATGGTGTGCATAAGAATATAAAATAACCAAAATTACTCAATATACTATATCTCACAACCACACTATGGTAATAACATAGTTATAGGAACCACTATTTCTAATGTCTCTTGGGCTCTTGGATTCCACTGCTAATAATATATATCGTATAAGAACTAAATAATTACAAGTGATTTATTATATTACTTTATTCTTTTTAAATAAATATCAATTTATGTTAATTAATTAATTTAAAATTATTTAACCATTAAAAATTTTAAATTTTATTTCATTGGCATCATACCAAAGACTCCTACCATATAGTCATAAGCAGACCATGTCTATGGATTATGATAATAATCACCTCAGTATTACATACCAGTTGTCTCAAACACCACAGGTTAACATCATTTATTAAATAATTTATTAACAACATTATTTAATTCATACATTCTCATGCATCCTAGAAAAACATTCTAAGATATGAAGTGCAAGGGGCTCAACATGCTATGTAGTTGAACTACCATTCAGTATTTTCCACCTATAGAAACATCATAGACCCATACTCCCTCTAGAAGATATATATGGAAATAATGAGGTATACCTCTATATCATTTCACCTTTTTTGATGGAGGGTATGAAATATTAGATTCCATTAACAGTGGGGAAATTAAATCAGATAAAAACATTTAAAATTCATTAAGAATCCAATCATTTACATCCAACTTGTTTCATCACCTATGGTGTCCTTCACAACACACACAAACATAATCTAATGAATCTTGCCCCTTAAGGCATCAACTGACGCAACAACCAATGGGTCTCTCTACCCCAGATATCACAACTACCATCCATTCTCACATCACAACACAAGAAGAAAAAAACAAACATCATATCAACTGGGCTATTAGCCCTTAAATAAGGCATCAATCTTTTAAACATAATTATCACTCATGTCTCCAAAGCATACGAAAGATGGCCATACAAGAAAGAGGGTAACTAAGAACCCTACAATGCATTAAAATATATAAAATAAAATGTTCTTTAATCCATCATGATTTAACTGATTTATTATTTTTATGTTCCTACTATGGGAATCCTAAACAGTAATATATTATAACTATCACAAATCAATTAAACGTTCTTACTGCATCAAATTAATTATCATTAATTTTCAACAACAACAAAAAGATTCATTTACATGCCTATTTATATTTGAAAAATAATTATAATCAATCCCAATATACATTCTTTACCAATTTAATTAATGAAAACCATTCTAAACCTGTAATGAAAAGATATCAAACTATCTAGAAAGACAAGAGAAAATAAATATGATAGATGCCAATTGATTTAAATAGTTTAAATTATTATTATGTCAATTTCATTATGGTTTAGTGGATAAATAATGTTAAATATTTTATTTCACGTAAAATAATAAATAAGAAACATACCCCATACTTCAAAAGTTTCTTGATGTTATTTACACTAGAACGATCCATAAAACCGATCAGTATCACCTCCCACTATGAAAACTGCATCCACCCAAGGATGACATGACATGCTTGCACCAACCCACTCCCAAGAAACCATCACTATGAAGATATATATCACATACCATAACATGGAAATAAGAATCATGATAAAAAGGATCAATGAAAACGCAATAATTGAGGTTGGTCACACCCTCTATAAATGATAGATTGAAACTTGTTTCTTGCACCAAAATAGGTAGTGTGCATGTAGCAAGGAGAAACATCAAGGGGAATGATCCATGGATTAAGGTTAGATCACAAATCCCATATGGGAAAAATGAATGTTCTGATCATCTCGCACAAGGAAACAAGAAGGTAGGAAATGGAATCAAGATATCTTGTTCCTTTAGAAGATTTAACAGAGATGCATTTTAAGATAAATTTTATTTTGCATTAAAAGAGTATTATATTAAACCATGAGGTTTGACAGTGAAAGGGAATATAATGTCTTGAAAAATAATACACCACTTATGGTCTTTGATCAGCCTTAAATCCTTTAAAACAAGGTCATCATTGTGTTTTACTTAAAATAAAATGTAAAAGGTGAGAATTTTATAATCTGGAAACACTATACACCTACCGATGTTGAAAAACCTATTCACAAAATGTCTACATAACACTAATGGTATTTTTCACATAATGACTTACAAGCATCGATTACACTATTCAAAAAATGAATCACTGACACCAGTGGTACTTTTCAGAAAATGGCTCCCCAACACTGATGTCACTATTCACAAAATGACTCACCAACACTGATGGAATGATTCTCAGAATGACTCTCTGACATTGATAGCAGTATTCAAAAAATGACTAGAAGACACTGATGACATAGTTCATGGAATGGATCACTGATACTTATGGAACTGTTCAAAAATGAATCACCCAAACCGATTTTAGTATTCAAAGAATGAATCGCTGAAATTGATGCACTGTTTATATATTGACTCACCGACATAGATAGAACTACTCCGAAAATGGCTCACCGACACAGATGCAATTGTTCACAAAATGAATCTCTGGAACTGATGGTGATGTTCACATCTATCTCACTGATTGCACTACTCATAGAACTGGAAATACATTTCAAAGAACTAGAAATTTGTAAAAGTGTTAGGGATAAGTCAAATTGACCTCCCAAAACACCATATAAAATATATTTCAATAGTGAAATGGACTTGTGAGGTCTGTTACAATACATCAAGTACCACTCAAAACATTTGCGTCCTTGAAAATTCCAAACTAATACAAAAGGAAACCAAAAAGGGTTCAAAACTACAACCATTGAGATACCTCTAAAAATAGAGAAATCCACATGATGCAACAAAATAATGACATATCATAATCATGAATGGTTTACAAGATCAAATAGAATATCATTACATAAAAACAGTTAAACATCAAACAACTCTGGTTAGTGAGAATGTATCTATGACTCACTCTCCAAGGTACTATCCTCCACGCAAATGTGTTTCCACAAGACACGAACCAAGGGGATAGAATGCTCATGTAACACCATGTCATTTTGGTCTTGGATCTCCATATTATTATCCTTAATGGTTTCATTATCATCAACAATGACTTATCCCCAATTGATGACATGGCAGCCATCATGAAGATAATGACATAACAATGGAAGAGGAGAAATATCATGTTTTTGGCTCATCTACCATGGAATTGCAACTCGATATGACACAACTCCAACATGATCCAAAACCTCAAAATTCCTAACAAACATGGAAGAAAGATTCATCCAACTACAAATCATTCAATTCTGATGATGGGGATTCACCATCATAAACACATGATCACCAAAATCAAACTCTATCAGTCTCCTACTTGGATCGAAATATGATTTCTGATGATCCTGCACTTCCTTCATCCTCTCACGAATCACATAAACCATATATGTCATATTCTATAGTAGTTATATTCTAAGAATTGATGACTCTCTGACCCCAGTCTATTACAATGGAGAATGACAGGGTGGTCATAAAAGGCTTCAAATTGATCCACACCAATGGTGGAGTAAAACTATTGTTATAAATGAACTCCACCAAGGGTATGTGCCTCATCTAGGAACATCCAAAAATTAGGAGACTAGAGCGCAACATGTATTCAAATCTCTTAATGTTCCACTATGTGTGACCAACCGTTTCGGGATGAAAATAATTTCTAAGGCATAGTTGAGAACATAAATCATGCTTGAGACCTCTCAAATCTCTATAGGTAAAACGAGGTTATCGATCTGAAATGATCGTTTGTGGGACTCCATGGATTCTCACCACCTCCTCCTGATTCTATCTCGTCAAAACATCCACTAAGCTCAAATCCTTGACCACTATGAAGTGGGATTATTTTGATAAATCATCCACTACCACCCAAATAGCATCATGACTTCCCAATTATCAAGGTAAAATAGTAGAAAAAGTAAATTGGCAGGTCATCCCACTTCCCATAAGGAATGTAAAATGGCTGTAGAAATCCATCGTGGTTATGGTGCTTAGCCTTCACATTTTGGAAGACCAAACATCAAGTCATAAACTCTACAACATCAAACATTATCCTAGGCCACCCAAACTAATTCTTCAAGGCTCAGAACATATTTTTCACTACATGAAGTACTGCTAAAGGGGAACTATGGAACTCTATGAGAACCATCTCATGAATATCCAAAGGAAAAAAAATCCATCCATGAAAAAACAATCAATGTTGTTCATATTAATCCCAATCATCAGGGGCCTCATCAAAAAAATGATTCTCTTTAGACCTCCACCACTAGATCTACCAATTGGGACTCTTCCACATGCTTCACATGTGATGATTTAATGGTCATCATAAGAATACAACCTCTACCCCAAATTTATCCCATATCGAGATAGAAAGATGATAATTCTTCCACCACTCTCCAAGAATCAAAAGAATCACTCACTGCATAATTATGGGGATTTATACTTATGTATTAGCAAAAAAATTAGGTGTTTACGATGTTTTTAAGTCGTATTCCTTTAAGAACTCAATCCACTAATGCTTCTGCAATTTCATCCAGCCCTAGGAGAAATATACCTCTTGCTCTTATGATCAGTAAACCCCAACATGTGCTCTCCAATGAAGTAATGTATCCACAAATGAAGATAAAAAATCATGTCTACCAACTCAAGATCATGGGTGGAATAGTTCCTTTCATGGGGACACAACTACTGATACCCATAAGAAACAACTAATCTCTACTGCATCAGAATATAGCCTGAACCTAGATGAAAATGCATTATAGAAAAAATCAAACTGATCTCCCTCTACGAAAAGACAAAGAACTAGAGAACTTACCAACTTATCCTTTAGATAAATGAATGATTCCTAACACTGATCAGTCCATAGGAATTTCTGATCCATCTTGGTCAAAGCTGTCAGATGATTTGCAACAAAGAGAAAATCAGCTACAAACCTCGTGTAGTAGCCTACGAGACTAAGACAACATTGAACCTCTTCCACTGTCTTTGAAGGTTTCCTCAACACAACAACTTCCATCATTGATGGGTCCATAAATACTCTCTATTGGGACACCACAAGCTCCATGAAATGTCATTCTCACGCCCAAAAATCACAATTTGAAAATTCCCAAACAACTGATGTTGAACAAGAACACCCAAAACATAGTTAATTGGCTTTGATTTCTCCTTCACAGATGTTCTGTTCACAAGGATTTAGTCAATGAAAACCATCATGAAAATATAAAAAATCTCACAGAACACATTGTTCATCAAACACATGAGCACAGTTGGATAATTCATCACACCGAAATGAATTAAAATGAACTTCTAATGTCCATGATGACAATAGAAAGACGTCTTTGGGATATTATGATTTTTCACATACATCTGATGACATTATAAAAACAATCAGATCTTTGACTACCAACATTATAGCTTCAGTTGATCAAATTAATCATCAATTTGTAATTTAGGATTGAGATTCTCCACAATAACTTTGTTTAAGTGATGATAATCGATACAAAACTAAAAAACTTCCATCTTCCTTTTTTATCATAAAACATTAGTGAGCCCCACATTGACAAACTCATATGAATAAAACTACGTCAATAGATACAATCCATCTATATACATATCTCTTTTAAATCAGAATAATTCATCCTATTTATAAACATAGAAATAGGAGACACTCATTTCAATAGCTCGATCCCAAAATTGGTCTCTCGTTGAGGGGGTAATGTTACAACCTATTCTGGAAAGACATCATCATAATATTCTATTACCCAGGGAAACACCATCTATTGAAACTCTGATGAACTTGGTATCAACTTAGATGTCAATGATGATAAGGAACGAAAATGCCTCTGACTCATCTTAGGGTCTCACTCACCAACTAACACTGTTGGATCTCCATCAGCATTGAAGAACACAAATAGGCTCCAGAAGAAATTCAAAATATTATGTATAAAATAAAATCAAACCATGATGAGGATTTAATTATATGTTTGAATCTATAAACATATTAAATCTCCTTTTGAGCGGTGATTCCCCAACACTAGATCAATGTCTTTACTTACTTCAAACAAGTCCCCTTGACCTCCTATTTGCGTAGTTAACTTCACAGGAAGAAGAAAAATCACTACCTCATGTCCCAAAGCATGGAAATGGGAATGTTATATGAATTATTATTTTTTCATAAATAAAACAAGGAATATACCAATGTAGAAAACAAGTAATGGGTTCCTCAAAAGTTGTACGGATCGGCTGGCACTGGCGAAGCTATGGCATGAAGCTCACGACGAGCTCCTCTACATCCCCTCTGAACCTAATGATGACCACAACCATGGTAATAATCATATCTACGAGGATGGAGAGCATCATGGAGATATCATCTACTTTCCCCTTCACTCTCTGATGATACTAAGTTGGTGCAACCAGTTGATGATACCTCAGTTAAAATTGCCTCAATAGAGGTACCAGGAGTAGTACACCTAGTTCATGATGACTTATCTAAATGGTTGGGCACTCTCTCTACTAATGAACTCATACTACACACCAAAAACAAGTGATTTATCCTTTGGAATAGGTATCAGAGGCACCACCCCTGGAGAAATGAGATGTTGAGGGCTGGTACCTACCCCCGGCCAAACGAAAACACTTCTTCCCTAAATGATGGGAACCCTGGACAATAGATCTACATCAGGAGGAGTCACGATGAATCTTATCTCATGTGGATTTGTTTCTTTCCAATGTAATTTTGAAGACATTTTCTCTCAACATCATGTCAAGATACGTCTTTAGAATAAACATGGTGATCTGTCATTGGATCTCTGGATGCAAAGCCTCATTAAAATACCTTGACCTGACCTCCTTATCAAGAAATAGGTACGAAGAATAATGTAAAAGGTTCCTCAAATAGATTCAAAACTCATGCACACTATAGCACCTCTATCAAATGGTATGTTTCTTGTATAAACTGGAGGCCTTTGTGGCTGAAGAAAGAATGTTAACTATAAATTTGTCTTGAAATTACTCACACGAGATCACTAACTCCTCGCAATCCTAGAGGAATAAGAAACACCAATACCTCACTACCCCACACAGTATCATCATAACCAAAGGAACCCAGTTCTCATTCTGAACATAGATCTAGATGAAGTCTATCTAAACCTCCTCAAACCATTCATTCATGACTACATCTGAATTGGTGCCCACAAACATATTCCAACTCTATCACTTAAACTCTCAGAATATCATCTTCCATGTTTCTTCATTGTCAACCTCTAACCAGTAGCAATATGTTGAGGCATCCTACTGTACATATTTTCTGCAAGACTGATGATAACATTGACCTGGAGCCATATGTGAAAACTAAAAAACATTTAGAGATTCTAAACCCAGAATATGGAAGACATGAGATTAATTATTTATTTCTTTTTCATTTTAGTTTAGCCTATCCCATGGACTTCCCATTCAAACAATTACACAAATAAGAATGATTCATGATCCATTCCTAGGTCCTTAGCATGAAACTAGTATCACCTAATTTAGTAGACACTCTAAAATTGAAGGTTATTGCATCATGTCACAGTGGTCTGCAAACACTTATGTCCCAACTAGTCTCTATTGATTCCATCACATGGTAAACTTGACTGACATTGTCTCCCTACCAACTAATGTGACCTCAAATATGCCTAACACCATACTCCTTCCTATACCTCAACCCCCACTGATATTACTCTGTCATGACACCCCTCCCCACATGTTGTACCCCTCCTAGGAAAAAAATGTGAGAAGGGAGATAGTAACCCCTGAGTTCGATATCTAGTAGGCCTCTCGTTGGTGACTAGCACCAAAGGTATTATAAATTTAAAAATGGGATGAAAACCCTCAATAAGAAAAGATGTGACAGAGAGAGATATTACAAACACCAACAATTTCCAACTCATACTGCAATATAAAATAAACCCCATGTACACATATGTAATGTCATGAAAAACTACTACAAATGAAATGGAAAACTACAAGTACCAAAGGAAAGTAAAACAATAACATTGACAATGAATCCCGAACCGCTCAGGCAAACCTAAGCTATAGTGCCATCCTGATCTCCAAAATTATCTAAGGTTCCTGAAAAAAAATATTATATATACATATGGTGAGTATAATATTATACATAATAGGGTCCCTCCAAGAGCCTCACGTTCAAATGTAAAGAATGCATGCCATAGCATAGTGAACATCAAGTGAATCTACATCAACACATTAACATGTATACTTTGTTTAGAACCTCACCATAGATACTCTCACAAAGTATCTCATAAAAATTTATATAATATAATAATGAATATCAATGGTACCCCACTACCACTTCCCCTATAGATTGCTGCATTTCCATAATGTCGCATGTCCAAAGAATCTCTCTTCAAAACGGCAATCCCATAGTCTCCTATGTGAAGAACCACCCCATTCACCTCATAAAAAACAAACAATGCATCCATATTTCCAATTTAACTAGGTCTTTGGAAAGAGACCCCATAACTTTCTTAACTTCTATCATACGTTAGGCATTATACCTCAATCCATTATAGCCCATACACTATGTAAGTATCCTCAATCCATCACAACCTATAAACATTACACCTATAGGTGTCCATAGGAAACTATATCATGAATATATGTTCTTGAATAACCAAAATCTGTTACAGATCTCTACACACTTATACATGAAAAAATGACCATTGTGCCTACTAGTTCAAGTAACTACCAAGAGAAGAGTGGGGTCCAAAGTGGGCAGTCATCCATCCCTACTCCTAGTAGAATGTTTGAGAAAACACCACCCCTAGGGGTCTGAATCCCCAAGGTGTTAGTTTCCCTAAATGATGGGGTGGAGTGGTGTATGTAGACACAATAATTACAGAATATACTATATCCCACAAAAAAACAATGAAAATAACCTAATCATAGTCTCAATTGCAGCTAACCTCTCTCGGACTCCCGGTTTCCACTACTAATACTATTAACCCTATAACAACAATACCATTAAAATAGATTTATTATAATAATTTTTTCTACTTTTATCATTTTAACTATGTGTAATGGGTATAGGCTCGGATGGCTTAAGGATCCTTACAATGTTTATTGGTTGTGATGTCTTGATGTATAATTCCTGACATATGATACACATTATGCATGCTGTTGTGGCTCTCAGAAACTGTATCACACTTTTATGTGTGTGAATAACCACAAACCACTACAACCATCTGTGCACATATTTGGGGAATACTAACGTTTGTGCCTACAATCATATGTAACTACCAAGAGAATAGAGTGGGGCCAATGGGGTTAGTCATCCATCCTTCCTCTGATCAGAATGTCGAGGAAAACACCCCCATGGATTAGAATACTTGGGGTGTCATTTTACATAATGTATGGGTTGGATCAGTGAATTAAAACAGAAAAAAGTATTGAATATACAATATATCACAACCACACTTTGGGAATAACACATACATAGACTCAAATTCAATTAATGTCTCTCAAACATTAGGTTTCGACTACTAAGACTATGTATCCTATAAGCACATATCCATTCAAAGAAATTATTTATATTACTTCCTTTTTAATCAGTATCAGTTTATGTTAACAAATTATCTAAAAATTAATTGACCATTAATAGTTTCACATTTTATTTCATTGGTATCACACTAATGATTCATGCCCTATAGGCAAAACCAAACCAAATCTAGGGATTCTCCAAAATATTACATCCACATTGTATCCCAGCAATCTCTATCCCCATGGGTTAACATCATTCGTTCAATAATTTTTTAATAGAATTAACACTTTCCCGTATTCTTAAGAATTATAGAAATACATTTTATACTACCAGGTGAAAGGGGATCAACACAGTGAGTAGGTGAACTGCCCATAGAGTCATTGCCACCTATATATGGAGAGTAGACACATCCTCCATCGAGATGCTGAAAAAGGATGGCACGCATTATACCTAATTCATCTTCTACCTTTTTTGAATTGAGGGTAATATATACCAGTTTCCATGAGGAGTGGGAAAAGTAAAGAAGGTAAAAACCATAATGGTTATGCAAGTATCCAATCATTTACATCCAACAAGTTTTATCATCTTCGTTGTGCTTCCCAAAACCCACATGCATAAACTAATGCATCTCACCAATCTATGTGTCAACTGATATGACAACCAATGGACCTACATTCCCCCACATAACATAGAAACCATCCAGGCTCACATCAAAATAAGATATTCTAAAAAACACCTTGTCAACTGGGCACAAGGCCATTAAACAAAGAATACATCCTTCAAACGTAATGAGTACTCATGGCTCTAAAGTATAATGAACATGTCCTTGCAAGAATGTTGTAACTAAGAACCCTATCACATGTTATATTTTTGTCCAAAATAGGGTTCTTTAATCCATAAGTAATTAAGTGATTTATTATTTGTATGTTCAAAGTATGGGCCACTAAACAGCAAGTTATCATAGCTATAAAAATCAATTAAACACGTTTTCTGTATCAATTTTATTATGACTAATTTACAAAATAATTAACCAAATTAATTTAAATTCCACATTATATGTGAAAAATAATTACAATTAATCCTAGGGTACGTTATTTACCAATTTCTTTCTAGAATGACATGATAAAAAAGGAAAAAAAAATATATCACACTATCTAGAAAAACAAGAGGCTAAAATGTATGACCCATTCAAATTGATTTACCTTATTCAAATAATAATTTTGTAAATTCAATTATTATCTAGTGCTAAATCATGATAACTCTACGATTGTACATAAAATAATTGAGAATAAAAAAAATCCCCAACAAAAAATAGATTTGAACATACTTTATATGATAATGATCCATGTAATGAATCACAATCTCCTTCCACCAGGACAACTGTATCCACATGAGGATGCCACATCACTACCACACCTTCTGATAACCTAGATAACTCCATTAAAAACCTAGAGATCACATTATATAACATGGAAATGATAAATTGGATAAGAAGGATTGAATAAAACATAATAACGGAGGTAGATCACACCGTCTATCGATGACAGATCATCCCTTATTGCTTAAGCCAAAATAGGGTGTGTGCATGTAGCATGAGGAATCATAAAGGGAAATGATACAAGGATTACAGATCAATCACAGTACTCCTATGTGATGAAGGAATGGTTCGATCATCTTGCACAAGATAACCAAAAATAATAACAATGGTGGAAGATATCTCTACCCCTTTAGACGATTTAACATAAAATGAGTTTTTGATACGTAGTATTTTCTTTTAAAAGAGGATTACATTAAACCATGTGGTTTGACCATGTAACATAATCCTGAGCCTTAATAATTTTAATATTGGAGTCATGGGATTTGATTCATCCTTAAATCACATAAAACAAGGCCTTAAAAATGTTTTACGTTAATGAAAATATCAAATGGGTGAAACTGTCTGAAGCTGGAAACATTGCACACCAACCGATGCCGAAATCTCTGTTCAAAAATTGACTCAGTGACACGTATAGAACTATTCATAAAATGACTCATCACTACCGATGGAACTATTCATAACAATCTCAACGATGACATTATTCAGAAAATTAGAAACACTATTCAATGTAATAGAAATTTGGAAATGTGTTGGGGATAAGTCATCTAGACCTCCAAGAACACATCAAACACTATATATCAGAAAATAAATAGACTAGAGAGGACGAGGCCATTAAACTCTTTCCCCAGTGTATATTTTTTCAAGTGTGTAGATTTTTTGGCCACTAATGATAATTTTTACCCACTACGTAATCATGTTTTTATATTAATGAATATAATTAATTTCAATTACTATCAACAAAACATTTTGGTGAATTAATAATTTGAAATTTAAAAAACAATTATATTATTATAAATAAAAATATGGAATTCATTTTTCCAACTTCTAATCACGTATTTGGTAGAATTGAATTTATTAATAATCCTATAGTTGTGTCACATATTTTTGTTTTTAAGCGATAATTTTTAAATGGTTTAAATGTTTCTAAACCAATTTCAATGTGATATTTATTCCAATGACCAATAATTCATTAAGTGAATTAAGCTTATATATTATTAAAATAGAAAACAAAATTATATTATTATTTATAAATTTGAAAGAATAAGGCAAACAGGTAGTTTTGAAATAAAATTCAATAATATTCACTTTTAAAAAAATGACGGCTTCTATAAAAAATATAAATTTTAACCAATGAGAATGTTGTAATTCCTAATTAATAAATTATTTTTATTATTGAAAAATAAATTTCTCAATGTTTTTAAATTACTTTAATTTTTTTTTCATAGAAGGACATAAAGAGTATTTCATATTAGAATTATGTATATTAAAACATAAAAAGGAATAATAAAAAATTATATGTTTTATTATCATTATGTATTATTTATTTAAATAAATTATAAATAATTTTGTAAATTTTGTTATTAGTATAAATATTAATATTTCTCATGTGTATGTTTTTACTGTCATGTTTAAATAATTATAATAATAAAATATTATTTCATTGAAACATTGTGTTCTTTGAATTATATGTTTAGAAGATATGGCATGTGGAGGAAGATTAACATGGTCTATAATATAATGAAATCATAAAATAGTGAAGAACAAAATTCGATACATTAAAAAAAGTACTTTTTTTGAATAAAATTTCATAAAAAAACATTATATTGGATGAACACTAAGAATATACTGATCTTGTGGAAAGTTCCCCTTGGGATTTGTCTTATACTGTATAATCACATCTATTTAAAATTTTACTAAATATATATTAGCGTAGAACTATTAAAGGCAAAAATTAGGTTATTTTAACTATTATCCTTTCAAAAAAATTATTTATCAATTACTAATACTAAAAGAAAACAGTCAATGTTATTAAGTATATACATTCAAAATGTTACCCCAAAATATTACTACTTCCATGGTCATCTAAAAATGAAAATAATAAATGGTTATTAGTGAAAATTTTATTAATGAAAAAAAATAAACCCCTACCCAGATATGGAATATAATTATAATCTCCAAAAAATGGGTAAAATGTTTACGTATTTATTGATATTTGTGAATACCCACTACAATGAGAGAGTGTGTCAAGATAAAATAAATTGACAAGATAGTGGAAACATATATTTTATATGTATAATAATTTATATCCATTATCATTGGTTAAATTGGAGATAATCAATATAATATTTATAATTAGGAAAACCCCCTATTTATATATTGTCAACGGTAGAAGACAAAACAATATAACAAAACCAATATAAGTGGAAAGAGGAATTCAACATTAATATTAAATAATCAAAATGAAAAATATTGGATTTATATTAAAAATAGAAAATGTAATTCTTTAAAAGATAAAAAATGAAAAATATAGTGTGATATAATAAGAAAATATTCAACATAGTGGAATAATCCATGTTAAAAAAACAAAAAAAACATTATAATTGGTTTCATAAAAAATCCCAGTGTCCACCATAATATTGGCTATTTCTGCCTAAATTAACAAGATTATAATGTGGAACATTCTCTATTACATTTTCCTCAGGGTTTAAGGAATCATCCCATCAGGAACACTTTGGTTTCTAATAAAAATCAGATAATTTTACAGTAGAAATTATTCTATTACTTTCCAATGCATGATATCATCAAACCACTCTTATATTTAAATAATAGTAAAATATATATCGAATGACACTTATTAATTAAAATTTATTTATAGTGCATAGGGGTTGTTATATATATAATAGAATATATATTATTAATTTCAATTTTTTTAAATATAAATATATAAATTATAATAATGGTTTTTAGGAGTTATAATATAATTAAAATACCTATTTTCATGAAATTCATTGAACTATTTAGTTCAGTAATAAATTTATTATTTTTACTTTTATTTGGTTTTAAAAAATAATTTGTAATTATTAAATAAAAATTAACTATATTTTTAATTTATGAATAATTTAATTTAGTTAGTGAAACTTATTTATATAATATTTCATTTTTTATATATGATGTGTTACATGATACTAATGATATAAGATTCAATAATTATATGCATGACTATGAATTTTTATGTGGAGAATTTGATTGTAAAGGATTGCTATAAATTATTTCTTATATATATAGATATATATTATTTCAATTGAGGCCTATCTTGTGAAACAATATATTGGTATTGGATATTTGGTTTGTACATTTAAAAGTAACGTGTTCTTATGGTCTATGTGTAATTTTTTCCATATATATGACTCTAAAGATACTTTTTCATACATTTTTTTATCAAATAATTATTCAATATTACATTTATGGTTATGATATACCTTTTTTTAATGGTGTGAATTTTGATACATATCAAAAATTTGTTCATTTTTTTATAACTGAAATCCTGATTTTTATAAGGTGTTCTAAATTTATTTATTTTAATAAATTTAATTTAAATTATTTAAATTTATTAAAAATAATAATAATTAAATTAATTTATAAAATATAAAAAACATGATAAAATTAAATTAAATTTTCATATTCTATAAGAATAATAATTTTTAGATTCCACATAAAGGGAAAACTAAAAAACATCATGGCCAACAAAAAATTTTCATGATATTTTTTTACTCCAATGTATTACTTTTTATAATTATAAAATAATATAATAAATTATATGGACTAAAGACATTTTCATTTATTGAGTATTGGGTAACACTTTACAAGTATATTTAGGAATTAAGGATACCATGAGTATAAATTTGGGTTAATCCATATAATAAATATGGAGAAATAAATTTCTAATCAAATATCTAAGTGTTGTATATGTATTAGTTTATATATAATTGTGCAATATATAATATGTTTTTATTTTATTAGTAATTATTAAATTTAGATCATGAATATTCTTAACTATTATTAATATTAAAAGTTATAATAAACTTATTAGGTTTAAATTATATAGAATTTGATATTGAATAATTAAGAGGACTGATACTCATATGATAAAAAATGGTATTGCATATAAACTATACAATCATCCATTGAAATATCATTGAGATCAAATACATAGTATTATATTCAAATAAGGATATTATAGTCAGGTATTATAGAAATATAATATTAAACATAATGAAGAAGAAATATTTTAAATCGAATGCATCAATTTTGGAAAAAGTAAATAATTAGGCTATTAAATAATAGAATCAATTTACTAAATATTAGATCTTAGAATTATTGACTTGATATAAAAAATTATTAAAAAAATAGAAACATAATTTTTGTTTGATATATATATGTTTGTGGTGTGAAGTAAATTATATGTAGCAATTATTATACTATTATCCATATGTTTATGAAAATAATTTTATAGTCATATTAAAAAATAGTATGTAAAAATATTGAGATTAACAACATGAATTGTTTAAAAATAGTCAATATGTAAAACAAGATAGGAGTTGTTGTTTAGGATATAAAATTTAAATGAAATTTTGTTATTATAATAGTATATAAAAATAATCTTTTTTATCCATAAGAATGATATAGGAGGTATCAATATTAAAAAGAAGTTGGATAATCATAATTGGATAGTCTAACACGATGGATATTGATTAAATTAAGGAAACATGTATGTAGTAATGGAATTTCAATAAATTCATAAATGGGATTATAAATTCTATTGTTGGGTCCATATTAGGTTATAATTTTATAGAAAATTGTTCTTCTTTATTTATTGTATTAGATTCTAATGTGTATTATATATGTTATATATATATATAATGGTGTTACAAATGGAGTTGGAAATGATGGATTGAGAATGGTCTTGATCATTTTTCTTCAAATAGTGGAAGCAAAAGGAAGTATGTTTTATATAATTTTAGTTGGATTCTGTGAAAAAAAAATTGTTTATAATGAATGATCGAATTATAAGGGAAAATTATTTTTTGTTATTTTTATACAAAATGATTATTATTTTTAAAATTTAAATTAATCTTTTAAATTGGAAAAAATATAAAAATATGTTTTCTTGATTAGTTTTTATTATTCTATTTATTTATTATAATAAAATGTTTTTTCCTCAAAACACCATATAACGGAATATTTTAATATATAAAATCCTTTTAACTAAATGTAACATTAATAAAATAAAAGTAATAGCCTTTATTTTAAAATGATTAAATTTTATTTGAATATGTTTATGAAATTTAACACTCGGAATAGATGATTCGGAATATCCATGTGACATTATGATATATCTCTCTTAAAATAAAATTGTTATTCTTGATAGATTATGGAACAGAAGACCCTAGGTATAAATGAACTGTAATATGGTGTAGAGATATAAAATAGATATAATATTTGTGAGAATTATTATTACTATATAAATTATGAAATTTAATTGGATTACATATTTATAATATTATTAATTTGATATATATTTCTAGATAATAATGTAATAATCATTACAAATACTGGTCTATGATAAATTTTATATTTCTAAAGGGTAATTTTTTTTAGGATTCACCATCATAATTTAAAATTAATTTTTATAAAATTTAAATTCCTCATTTGAAATAATTATCTTTTTTTATAATGTCATTTAATAATATTAATCATTGGATGATTTGTGGGATATTTTAAAAAATTATTAATATCAAAAATAATAATGAATAATATTAATTTTCTAGATTCTCATAAAGTGATAATTGTTAAATCTTTCCCCTTCAATAATTCCCTAAAACTAATGCCTTAGAATCATTCCCCCCTTGATTAGATGGGAGAGACCCATGACCTCATGGACAAGACAATGCCTTCTTATCATTCACCAATCCTGATATTCTCCCTTCATTTCTAGGGATTAATCTATCTTCTAATGTTCCTAAACTATTCAAAGGAGTTCCTCAACTATATCTTTCCTCGGTGGAGAATAATGGTTCTATGAATCTCTGCAACCTCACGTTGGTGGATCGTTTTCTTCATCCGTGTCCTTCAGTTGATGAATTTTATGCTTTGTTTTCAATTCATTTGATCATCAAAAGTTTGCGGTAGTTAGCTTAGTTGATATGAAGCATTTGATGATCCGATTTGAGATAGAATATGAACTAATTACCACCTAGTTTAGATCCCCTTTAAGATGCAATTTAGATCTATTTTACCTTCTTTGATGGAGTTTTGACATCCACATGAGACGTGATCCCTCGACGATTGCGACATGGGTATGTCTCCCTGGTCTCCCACTCTTTTTTCAAAATCCCTCCATTTTAGTGCTATTCTAAACATGACCAGTAGATACCTCTTTTTTGATCATTGGACAGAGGTGGGTTTGCATCCTATTTGTCCACATGTTTTATAGAGGTTGACGTTGTGAGGCCGCTATTAAGTTGGGTTTGGGTTATGGATGGGAATGAGTTTTGGTGAAAACATGATGTCAAATTCGAGTCATGGTTGTCATTTTGTGTTGCTTGTGGTTATCTCGGGCATCCAGATTTGGTTTGTCAAAGTAAAGGTCTATTTGGGGATTCGTCGGGGATTTTGGGAATGGGTAGTGGTGGTTGTGTTTCATCTGGTTCAGCATTGTTGATGTTGAAGGAGCATTCTAGGAGTACTAGGCCACAGTGTGATCCTACTGAAGGCGCTAAAGGGTTGGTGAATTCCACAGGATAGGATATAGATGAAGAATAATCTTGAGTTTCTGTTCTTTGGGATGCAGATATTTATGGTCTTGAGTTTACAATGTTGAGTAATTCTTGGAAGCACGAGAAAAAGAGGCCACAAGATACGATGTTAAAGAAGATTCTTGTACATTTAAAGAGTGATGTTGTTATTGATAATGTTATTACAATAGAGAATTTGGAATCTTGTTCCTTGCGGAAGGAGTCTTTGACTAAGCAGTATCTGGAATCAGTTGTTTCTGAATTGAGTGTAGTGGATTCCTATGCTGAAGAGAATCCACAGCGGGAGGATGTTGTTCGATGAATGACAATAATGATCTCTACTAGTAATCATTTTCTGAAATTGGAAAATGAAGAGAATTTTCATTGGAGAATTGGGATATGTAGTCCTCGAAGAGGTTTTTATCTTTGGAGAAATTGAATCTTTGAAGGAATTATGCTAGAGTTCATAAGCAGTATGAATGTTCATGGTGGGAATCAGCTCCTGCAGATAATGGAATGTATTATGGATGTGGCGATGGGTTTAACTTTTACAATCTGTAGTTTCCTTTTTTCCCTTGATGTACATTCTTGATGATTTTTCTTTATTAATGAACAGTTAAAGGCTTGCCTCTGACTGAGATTTCTTTTTATTAATTTTCAATGACTACTGAGTTTTGGATTTGATTTTATATAGGAATGTATTTTTTAATTAATTTTTAGTAATATATAATTAGATCAAGAAAATTTAAATTTTCTTAATTTTGGTAATTTTAATCCATTTCATATTAAATTATTATATTATAACCCCATATATTTATGAGATTTACCACTTTAAAATAACATTTTTTCATCACATTTGTGGGTATAATATAATATATGATTCTTCAATTTAATTTAATTTAACTTGAAAAAATGAATAGAATATTTATTCTAATAATAATATATAATATATAATAAATTAATTTTTTTTACCATTATAAATATTAGAATATTTTTTTAATTAAAATAGTTAAGGAAAAAACATATTGAGCAAGGGGTTAAAAAGGATAATGGAAAAAATGTTGTATAAATGTCTCAAAACAAATTTTATGGACATATTGTATCTTTATAAACAATATAGTTCAATAATATGCCAATTTGGTATCGTTTGGAATCCTAAAAATTAGTTAGAAATTGACTCATTTCAAAAAATATGTGTATGTGCTCTTGCCCACTTATAAAAGGTTGGCGCATCTCCCCACATATTCTAACATAAAAATGTAATTTTTTTTGGTAAATACCAAAAAAAATGTTTAATCCCATAAAAACATCATGTATCCTATTTTTTATCATAATTCAAACCCCGTATTGATTTTTTATAAATCCCAAATTAGGTTTCCAAAAAAATAGGTTACATTAAAAAAGAACCATTTTTTGATTATTCATCCACGTCCTAAAATTATTATTAAACCACTATCCTCTAATACAACTAGTACCACCAATATAATAACATGTTATTTATTTATTTTATTGATCTATATCCATCTCATTTTTTATCATGTTGGAATGAAAGTAGTCGATCATGTATAATGTGGACTATTATCACACCTACCTATGTAACATGTTTTCCAATACATATATTACATTCATTATATAATTATAGATTTAACAAATTTGTATTCATTATATGATATTATCACACATATTTATTTTTAATATCTTATATTCCTTCTTATTTTCTATTTCTTTTAAAATATGATAAAGTCATATGTATATTTGGTTGACTATCAGAAGTGATGTGATTCATATTTCACATAAAATTCACATTGTTGGAAATAATGATAAATTTAATGAATATTATTCAATTATGTGAAATTTTATTGATAATTTAAAATTAATATACAGATAGCATCCTTAACCATTCACCCATTATAGAAATCATAATGTGAATCATGAGTACTTATGTCACGCCATCATGATAAATCAATGTTATCCATTCTCCCTATTAATATTCCAATAATGAATTTAAAAATTTATATAATTAAATAAATATTTAAAACATTATATTAATTTTTTAGATTATGTAAATATATGTTTTTAATTTTTTTAAAGCGTACAACCGCGAAATAGGCAAACACACAAGGATGAAAATTACATGTAAGAAGACAAAACAACTAACACTTGATGCAATGAATATAATGAAATTTAATTAACAAAAAGGTGGTAAATTGTTAAAAAAAAGTATCATATATGAAATTAAAAATATTAATGGTCCTATTTTATAAATTACTATTATGTTTAAATATATTATACTAGTTTTTAATTATTTTTTAACCAATAGGAAGCATGATATAAGGGACTTCGACAAAATTTCCCCTCATTGAGACATACCATTATGCTATGCCCCAAATTTATTTTATATTGTGTACATAATTACCCTATGACATTTAATATATTGTTTCACATATAATATATGGTAGTTAATGTTTCAATTTTAAATATATATTCATTGCATATTTGACTATAAAATTAATAGGTGGTAAATAAAACCATTACTCAATTTTCATTCATTATTTGATTTGTTTATATACTGACAATATTTTATATAATTATGAAGGTAATTACATTCTATAGACATAATTTTTATTTCAACATTGTTTTCTAAAATTAAATTTCATAAACATAATATATTCAGTGGTAAATGGTCAATTCCACATTCTGATCTTTTTAAGGAATTATTTCACATTCCAATTTTAATAATAATTATTTATACATGGATTTTCAATGTATAAATTTATTTTTTCACTGTCTAAAAATACCCGTTAATTTTTTTATTATCTATTTATTCATGAATTATCATGTAATAGATCAAAATATCCACTATGTTTTATATAAATTTATTGTTATTTTACTTTATTAATCCCAACATTATTTCTCACACCGATCAAAAATAATTTATAATCAAAATTAGTGATTTCTAAAAATTTCGTAAAGAATTATTTTTATCCATTAATAAGTTATATAATATATTATTTCTTACACATAGAAATTTTTTAATAAATATTATGAATGGAATCTTCTTTGTTTTTTTTAAAATAACTATATTTTTTCATTTACAATAAAACATCGAATGAAATCATTATTTTAATGTGTAAATTGTCAAAAAAAATATCCATCCATAATTAACACTAAATATATAAAAAATAATTCATTATATTAAAATTATATTTTAATGGAAATTATGTGGAAAATATTTCCTGTACCATTAGTTTGAAAAGGTTATTATCAATATTAGGAGGTTATTTTTTATGGGGTTTTAAACATCCTTTTTTAGTATTTATATTAGTTAATGACAGAAAAACACTGTTTAACATGTACATTATATGGAATATGATTAATAGATACAATTGTTATTATATTTAATTATTTTTAATGAAATGTTTTATAATGTAAAGTATTTATATTAACTTCCATTATTTAATTCTTTAATCATTATCATGTCTATGATATATTTACAATCCTATTATTATAAGACACTAAATTACCCATAAATATCCATTTTTTTAAATTGGATATATATATTTATTAAGTTATATATCTTTTCTAAATATGGTTTCCTAAGTTAAAATTTAATTATTAATTTTGATATGCAGTAATAATTTCATATTCTTAACTCAAATAATATGTATAATTATATACACAATATTCCTGAATTTAATTTTTTTATTTTATATATGAGTAATACATGAGTCATGTAGTGATAGTTGGGGTCTATAATTATACATAACACTAATATTTAGAGAGGTTACTATAGAAAATCCAAACACTAGTATTAAAAGGGGTTTTACGTTTATTTAAAAAATTTAGGTGAATGTTAATGACGATAGATGTATCATGATTTATGACATCATGGTCCAAAATATTATTAATTTCCATCATTAAGAATTAAATAATTAATAATATTGATTTTTTTAAAATGAGATTGTCTCAATATAAATTTTAAACTTACATTATTATGTTAATATAATTTTTTAGTTATTTAATATTCAGTATTGATTAACCACATTATATTCACTATAGATAGTTTATTCAAATGGAATGTGTGGTCATTTATTTATTATTCAATATTGATTATTTATTATCTCATCATGATAGTCCATTTATAGATTAAATATAATGATTGTTATGATATTTTCCTTAGCATGTTAGTAAAGGCATATCTATTTGTGATATTTTTTTTGTTTAAATGTCATGTTGGGTTAATTATTTAAATTTTGTTGTTTAATATGATTATTGATTTATGGAAGATAACACTTAACATAACTATTATTGAGAATCTTGCAACACTATTTTTTCCTATCCCAGGATTCTAGGATGATTACTATAATTGGTACACAAGGAGATGATTCAGGTAATAATTTTAATATTGAAATAAAACTAGTAATTTTTTATCTATTATTTAATGAATGATGCCTGTATGTTTCAATTCTACAATGTCTACTAAATTACACCATTATTCATGATGCGATCTCTTGTATCTTATATCAATGTAGTAACGTAGACACAAGATATAGGATATTATTTTCATGGTCGTTATTGTTAGTATTGTGTATTATTAATGGAATACAATCAATCTTGATTATTAAAAACACATATTAGGGAATATACTCCAATGACATTCATTGATGATAAGTATAGAAAAAACCCATAAAGTATTTATTAGATATATATTAGATTGATTTTCATAGAAAAAACTATATACTTGGATAATAAATGTGTACATATTTATAGTGTAGATTTACCTAGGGGTAGTAAATATGAAAAAGTAAATCAATATTAACACAAGTGTGACCTTCTAAAAAATGGTGGACCATACTATGTACCAAGATTGACACTACTATGGGACATGTTTTAAAATTTATAGTTTATTTAAATTCCATTAGGAATGATTTTAAAATATTATTTAAAGTAATGGTGTAGGTTAAACATAAGAAATCATATAGTGAAAATAAGGTGTCATGATTTAGATAGCCTATAAATCAGTAAAAAGCTTCCCCTGTAATTTATTATTTCCCACAATATTTGTTTTGGATTTTGACAACGGCTATACAATAGGGAATCATATTAAAATGTTATATGAGGAAATATGTGGTGAATGAGAGAATATTTTTGGGATGATGAATAGATTAAATGATATCATGAATATTCCTAGTAAATTTTTAATAAATATAATTAAAACTCTGTACCAAAACTAACTAGTGGGATCAAAAAAGAACATAAAGTTGATGATATATAAGAGAGAGAGTGGTGAAATCATTTTATAGTGAAGGATAACCCTATTTAATAATTGAAACATGAAAAAAAATCCCATGAATGATCCTCATGAAAATGGTGAAATGTGTTCTGTGTTGAAAAGAATGGTATACAATGTTGACTTTTTCTGAAAAATTGATGAGTACTTTGGAAGGAAATAAATCCCATCCAATGGCCCCATTATTAGTAAATAATAATAATTTTGGAAAACTATGGATTGTCACATAAAATGTTTTTCTTCTAAATGATAACCAATAAGACATGGAATGACCTTTGTTGAAATTTTATAGTTGAAGTAATTTTTTGGATTCTAGAATTATATTAATGAATTATTTTTACCAATGGTTTTTGTTGTGTAAAATTTAATTATTGAGTTCAAATTTAAATGAATATATATCTATTATAATTTAAAACATATGGATATCATTCTCGATATATGAGATTATGGTTGATCAAATGTTCATTGTATTAAAAAACCCTTAAATTGTTTTATTTGATGTGTTTTAACTAGTATTACCGATATTTTTTAGACAATTTTGTAAATAAAACAAATTTTTTAGTTCATGCTTTAGTGAAGAGGCTTGTAAAAGATTGTTAACATACTAATGCGTAATATGTCTATAGATATTCATAAGCATTAGATATTTTCTTATATTTTATTATAGTTAATTATGGGTTATTACAGTTTGGGAATGAGATAAAAATTATATTAATATAGAATTTTATAAAATAAAAAACCACATGTTTGGTGAAAACCAATCTCATTTTTCACAGCCATGGAGATTTGAATTACAACTAATGCGATATAAGAGTTAAAAACCACTAAATTGCCTAATTTATCATATATATTAAATAATTTATTTAGAAAAATGGTTTTATGAATAAATATTAATGATGAACTAGTGATGTTATTATTGATGGTCACATGTTGATGTAATATATTAGATAAAATGTGCTAACCATATTGGGTTTTTGAATATTTTTAGATATTGAGAAAAATAATTGTCACATTTTAATATATATTCTGATATTTTTTATTTCTATTTAACTTTATTAGGAATATAAAAGTAATTAATGAATAATAATATACTAGAGTAAGGGATTCTATGGAAATTCATCACAGAAAAAAAAGATGATAAAATATTTCATATGATAAAAATATATATAATGTAATAATATTTACTTATATTATTATATCGTAGATAATTCCTCAGAATAATTAAAATTATATTAAAAAATTATTATATTATCATCGTATCTAGTGAATAGATGGTCATTTGATTCATTATAAATATATAGATTAGATTTATCTAATTTTTTTTATTCATTTCATTTCTAATAATCAAATATCACAATCATGGTTATAAAAAATAGAATATCTTTTTGGGGAAATATCTTTTGTGGGTTGAGAGGGAACCCAAAAATAAACAAAAACGGAAAATTGGTTTCAAAATATATCACTACATTGTGCTAGATAAAATTTAAAAAATTAATATTTTCGTGTAATTTACTAGATCATACCATCATTAAAACCATAATTACAGATTATATATCTTGTATTATTTAGTTTCCCACTTGTATAATATTCATGTTCGAATCCTCATGTAATGATTGTAACATATGTTGAGATGTACCATCATTCTGACTTATCACACTGAGGAGTGGGGTGTAAAATTAGAGATATTCTAGATAAAGGTTTATTATTGAGGTCGTAGTTCATTTTAAAACACTATTTTTTATAGATATAACAACTACCATGGTTTAATAGAGAATTAAATGTTTTCTCACCAAGACCCACCTAAGGGATTTCCATCTAAAAGAGAAAAACATTTTTTCTCTTGGTTACTAATGATCGCCCAAGTAAATCCTTAGTTCTAATTATTTTCCTGGAATACCTGCAACAAGGATGATACGTTAGGATCCATATTATAGGATCAACCATGTTATCCATATTGGTTGAGGAATAGTTATTGCGAATATTATCATTCATTGAATTGTAGAGTTTAATCCCATTTGAATCGAACTAATGTTTTTCCAACTATTCACTATAGATAACCATGGTTACATTAAATCTGAAATGTTCACCATAGAAGATAGAGATGGGAAATCTTGACGACCCATGTCGCCAACATTACACATTCGTTATAGACTCCTTAGAGAGAGGAATACCACACTACCTTTTCTATATTGTAACATACCATCTATGTTATCATTCTTGTAAAAATTATTATTTATTCCATAAATTTATATTATCCCTTTATATATTATGAAGATTTTATTTTATTATAATTTTTACATATATTTCTACATTGGAATTTCGAAATTTCATACCTTTGATTTATGAGAAGAATTTTAAATTATGAGGAATCAATTTTTTGAATGTGGGGATAACATAACACTTTGTGATTATAAAATTAAAAAACTGGATTATTTATAATTTTATAAATGATAAACAATTATGGATGAGAATGTAACACCCCAAAAAAAATTATGATATATTTCATCTTAAATAAATCCACTCTCTTTGATAGCTTCTAAAAGACACATCCCCATGGAAAAATGAATCCTAATACATTATTATATTATATCCTAGATATTAAATTGTGTGTATGAATATTAGTAATTAAATAATGAAAATATTACAATTAAAATATTTAAAAAATCATTAGAATAAAATAAATAAAATTGGAATGAAAATAATTTTTCTATTAAAAACTATATTTTTCTTAAGGAATATGTGGTCATGTTTTGCAAAAAAAAATCAAATTAATTTTCATTAATTATAAAAATATAATTTTATAAAATTAATTCCATTTTCTAAATTTTAATATTAAATACAATATTTTTTTATTTAATGAACATTATATGTATAGTTTAATTTTTTTGATGAATGGTAAAAATAATGATTTTAAATTAAAATGCATATTTATTGATGTTATATAAAATATTTAATTACATTATAAATAGTATTTGTTGAAAATATATATCAATTATATTAATATTTCGCTAATTTAGGTCATTTTAATCAAATTTATATGTAATTTTGGACTGAAAAAAATTATATTAATAGATATTTTATACTCAGAAACATTTTTTTGTCATGTTTGTGTGAAATTTTAATATGGATTTTCCAAATTAAAATATTTTAGTTTATTATATTATATAGTATATTTTCAATAATAAAAATAAATATAATTATAATAATTGAACATAATTTTTCAAGATTTTTTATATTACAATAATCTAAAAATTATTACCACAGATAAAGTAAAAACTTATTTACCACTTTTTTAAACAAATAATAATAATTGTTCAAACAGAAATAATTTTTTCCAAAATTAATTTATTCCCATATATTTTAATTAAAATGTCTAGAGTTATATAATGACCCATTTTTTATGATTTTGTGATCATAAAAAAATGGGTCTGTTTGAATCTTTTCATTAATTGAATTTGTGTTCTCTCCCCCATATGTAAAATTCCCCAAACTCTCCTCCCATAATCAAACATCATAATAAATCTTGTTAAACCATGAACAACACAAATGAATCACATAATTCCATATGAATAATATTATATCGATTTATTAGATCCAAAATATAACCTAATAAGGGTTTGGGTGAAAAGTGAATGATTGTATTTGAAGATGATGTAATATTCATAAAATATTATTTTTATTTTTATTCTTATTCCACCCCATATAAATAATAATAACTCTATGATATAATAAAAACATTATACTCCATGTACGATATTGTTATTATGTTAAGAAAATGATTTGTTTCAATGTCCTCTTCTAACAAAATAGAAATGAATTTGTCGGTCATGGATTTAGCAGATTACCCCCTCTTGAACTAATGTAACTCATTTTCAGTCACCAACACTAATGGAAAAATAAAATGGTGGAATTAAAACATTTATATTATATTTATCATATATTTATATGTCTGGAATCATTATACCACATATTATATTTTTATAATCAACATGGTTTTCAAATATAATATTGTCACTCATGTGTATGGAATACTACCACCTAGATAAGTGAAGTTATTCATTTTCACTTATGTTCTACATGGATTGTAATAATTATAAATTTATTGAGTATATGTGATATGCATGAAACTATATTTATTCTATCATATTGATATACCATACGCTTCTGCACTGTTTTACCCATTGATGAGTTGATAACATCACTTGTGCATACATACAACCAACTAGCACGACGATGCGATGTGATCCATTATTTGTTATAAAATTATAGTAATTATTCTAAAAATGTATTTAATAGAAATATTTATTTATATAACTATTATAATAATATATATTATAGATATTTATAAAATGGTTATGAAATGTAAAATTCTTGGAAAACCATATGACAAAACTTAGCAATTAGCACCCAAATAAACCAAAAAAAGGAAATATTTTTTTAAAAAACAAATGTTAAGATGTTATAATAGGATAAAATATGACATTAAAAATATGAATATGGTACAATTATAAAACAATTACATACTTAAACCATAACGAAATAGGTGGAAATAAATTTACCAAAAGGATAAATGAGATTATGTGATTCATATCAACTTTTATTTGTTGATGAATATTGTAATTTTCTAAAAAAAATATATTTTATATAGTACATACACTGCCAAATTTTTGTGAAATGCCATAATTATTTATTAATTCCATTTATTTTAATTCAAATTTTATATACATAATTTAAGTTGATATTACTTGAAAATTACATAGTTTTAAATATTTTCATAAGCCAATTATTATTCTCAACTATATATTACTTCCTTATTGTATTAATATTATATGATTTTGTATTTAATTTTTTTATTTATTTTATGTGGTTTTTACGCTGGTTTTATGTGATTTTTAATTTAATACCAATAATAAATTAATTTTTTAATTCTCAGTTCAACATTATTAATGTTTAAATTATTTATCTAACAATATAATTATAATAGCTATTGTTTATACGTTATTTTACATTAAAGGTTATTATATGATCATTATATGATAAAAACCCTTAATTTAATAATTGTATTTTTATTAAAACAATTTAACATAATATTTCCATTTTATAATGTTTGGTATATAAAGTGAAAGATCACCTATTTTTACAAAATGAAACTCCATTTCAAAATTTGGTTCAAAATCTATACTTATTTACATCCATGTATTGAAAAAACTATCATTAGGGATGTTTTAACCTATTAAAAAAATTGTTAAATAAATTTTTACATTTTATTAATATGAAAGAACTTTTTTAAAAGAATAAGCATGTAATTGTCAAAACACAAGACATTTTTAATGTAATGAAAATATGAAAGGAATCTTATTTATCATGTAAAACATGAATGAAATTTTCAAATATTACGAGCACTCAATTTCATTAATTTTATTTTAAATGATTCTATTATCTTCAAAGAAAATTATATTAATTTTTTTGTAAGAATTTAGTTCTCAATGTTGATTTTAATTATAAAAATGATACATTCCCTTAGAATGTATCTAATGGTATTTTTATTTATTCTTTTGAAAAAAACATAATACACCATAATTCTATATATACTCTTGTGGGAATATTCTATATTGATAAAATAATAATAAATTTTAATGATGTGTTATAATTATTTTCGATAGTGAAATTTTTGAAATTAACATCATTTGTTAATTGTTCTTTATCATTATCATTCCCTTTATATTTTGAATTTCTAACTATCCTTGGTTATGAAATTTTCACAAAAAAACAGATTTTTTTATCATGTATATGTTTCTTACTTTAACCATATATCATATTTACATATGGTATTATACATTGAAAGTTGAGTTGTTATCTAATGAAATAATGATAAATCAAAATTGTTTAATCAAAAATGATATTTATTGATAAAGAAAATATTTCTTGAATAGAATCAATTATTCCATATATGTTTGGAATTATTTTCAAGTGAAGTAATATGTAGGTACATGAAATATATTTCCTCTCTATGATTCCTTAGTCTCATAAGGAATATATGTAACAAGGAATTAAATTTATTTCTACAAGTATATCTGAATAGTCTTTTGAATGGTCATGAAATTAGAAGTTTCGATATTTATGAGATCATGATATCAAATAATTATGTATTTCCTTCATTAATAATTCACTTGTTATTATAAATGATATTTACAAAAAGATATTATCAGAAGATAATTTCATTATGAGTATATTTATTACATAATAAGCGTTTTTAGTTATTTATATTTTCATATTCATTACAAATTATTAATTTAAGAAATTCAATTTTTTTTAAATTTAATGCCTATTTAATTATTTATCCTTCAATATAATTTTTTTAAAATTTAATCATGATTTAAAATTCATTGATTAAAAAAAATCAGATATGTATTATTAAATATGGTTGAAGCCTTTTCTAATCATGATACTATTATTGATTTGATGTAATTTGGGTTCAATTATTTACCTTACATATATATTATTTTTTTGATTCATGATAACATAAAAAAAATTTAACTATTATTTAGAATATGATCTCACCCTTATTATTAATTTTTTATTCCAATATTTGGTGTTTAATTAATTCTTTTATCATAAATTGTATTTTCTGTTTTTATGAGGATTTGAATTTGTTAGAGATAATCAACTAATTGGTTAACTCCCATATTAACATTATGATGTTTATGAGGGTTTATTTCAAAATAAAAAATTAATTGGGATTTATTATGTTTGAATTTGCATTGTTATAATTTATGTGATACATATCTAATAAATCATTTTAATATTATTATATTATGAAAATTAGTGATGGTTTAAATTAAGATTACAATTTTCATCTCATTATAACCTAAAATAATTGAAAAATATTTTTACAAAAAATATAAATTTGTTTAATTATATAGTGGATATTAAATTTTCATACAAAAATATGTTTCCAAAAAATATTCAATAACATTATTGAAATTTTCAAAATGATTCAGTAAATATATTTTTATAGATATATTATTTTTCACAAAAAAAACCAATGGAATTATTTTTTTATTTCCCTAAATGACAATTTTTCATATTATGAATAATGTGAATGGAATAATTTTTCTACCCGAAAAGTTAATTCAAAGGAAGAACCCTTCCCATTTATTAAAATATATTAATGTAATAGAAAACATAATAGAAGGACATAGGTGAACAACTTGGACACATATAACAAGTCCCTTCCAAAAGAATAAAACAACATGTCATAGTAATTATACCCTTATCCAAATACATTATAATATGATCCATGTACAGTAGTTTATTCCCTCTCTGATGATGTTTCATGTTGATTTAATATATTTATGTACTTCATTCAAATACTCAAATTCATCAGTGAGGGCTGCTCCACAGAGTATTACAAGAGCGACACTAGGGTAGCCCCTCATTCACTCTTAGATGAAGCCCTGGTGCCCACTAGCTTTGGTAGGTAAGAATATTCCTTCTTGTGTATTCTTCTTGGTGGAGAAGTCATGAACATAACACTTTTATAGACTATTCTCCTTCCACTTTGTACAATGTCAAATAAAGAGGGCCGGACACCTCTACTATTTTCCTTTTCACTGTTAGAAACATTTTCACATTTAACATGGATCTTCACAGAGATAATATCCTTGAATCAATCATCCTTATTCCCTAGAACATCATCTTCAATATCCATGATCCCTCCTTCCATCATCTGAGGTAGCATGTTATGTTTAATTATGGAATGATAGTGAGAGTCTCACATAACATCATGACCATCATCTAACACCCTCTCCATTATACCCTCAACAGCCTCTAATAGCCATGAAATAGTCTTAAAATCATCAAATGAATTAGATTCTTAAACCATAAGGGGTACCTCCTCAACCTCCAGTCCTTCATACCAGTTGCAAGTCACAAAAACATGAATTTCCCCACTACACAAGTTGTGCAACCAACTGGATCCGCAAAACCAGAACCTGATTGACACAAAACAGTATTGACTTCTAGCGAGGGCTGCTACCAAACACCAAGTTCACTCCTCAATCTACAAAATATTTTCTTATCTTTCAGATTTGAGGACACCGACATATCTTTTATTCTAGCAGAGCATACTGGAGCTAATGTATCACTATCTCGTTCGACCCCCTACATTAGAACTGGAGCCAATGTATCCTCTACTACTAAACATCCAATTAAATATTCTCCCACCCGCAGTCCGGCTCAATAGCTTCTCCACGCTCGACAAAACCATTTTAATCCTCAAAAAATGTATTGTCCCCAACCTCACCCCTTATCACTATCAATCCAACTTCCTTGTGACCTGTTTTCAAGTACTGATCCAGACAAGTAGGATCACAACCACCATTGTATCTCTCCTCTACAACATGTGTGAATCCACTCACCCTCCCGCTACAAAAAATTCATTCCATATGACCAAATCCAACATAGGACATGTAATATCGCATCCTCGACTCAAAAAACACCTCTTGTTTCCAATGAAACTCTTTATCATCTATAATATAAATGTTGTGGACCGGTGACAATGCAACATCGAATTCAACACAAATTCATGGACAAATAGGATGACAAACATCCTCAGTATGATGATCAGAACAAATATACATCCCTACCATATTTCTGATTGTACATAGGATAAAGTGATTTTGAAAAGAAAGAAGAAGACGTGGGAGGATTACCTAGGTAGAAATCTTCTAAGGGTCACGCCGCATATGAAAGTTGTAGCTTCAACGAAATTGGTATAATCATGAATCATTTCATCTTCGAAGATACCTTAAATAGGATGTGATTAAATCATCTTCTGATCCAAATCGGATCATAAAGTTCCTCCATTCAAGCAAACAGATGACTGCATGCTCCTATAGCACAAATGAATCAGAGACAAACTGATCAAAAACTTCAACTGAAGGACGATGGAGTTGGAATTGGGCCACCTTCATGAGCTTCCAATTATCTTTGGCGCTGTTGAACATTTCCGGGAATATGGAATATTGAAGTGCCTCTCGGAAGATATCGGGTACCTTCAGTGAAATGGGGAACATTGGGAAGCATAGCAGGGAACGAAGATCTGAGGATGTTTTACACTTCTTAGGTGGATAAAGGCACGACACTCCTCCCTCCGATCGGAAGGGGGGGGGAAGAATTTGATTACATTCGATCTAGGTCATCACTACAAGAGATAATCAAATGAGTCTATATCTTCTATTAAATCTCAAATGTGTTGTTGGGAATTGATGTATTGGGGTGGCCTCCCCACCTGCGGGTCGCACGTCCCCAGTAAGGCTCAAGGTGGCCATCCCTTGGTCTTAGGCTAGTTCCCAATAGATTAAAGAGTCACAGGAAAGGTTTGTTAGCATATATTTCATGTTTCCTTATAGGGACTCAAAACTGAATCCTTGGGGCCAAGATGCCACAGCCATTAAAAAACTCACCCATGCCCTAGGGCAAAAAGTTTTGTTGTGTAACGAGGTATTGGGGTGGCCTCCCCACCTATGCGTCATACATCCCTAGCGAGGCCCAAGGTGGTCAACCCTTGGGGTTAGAATACTTCCAAAAGGGATAGATGGCCCCATGATAGGTTTGTTAGCATATTGTGTGTGTTGCATTGCAAGGACATTAACATGGAACCTTAAGGTTAGGACGCCACCGCCATTAACAATGTCACTTGTTCCCAGTAGACAAACGTTTTGATTGGTAACATGGTATTGGGGTGGCCTCCCAACCTACCTGTTTCACATATGCAACGATGCCCAAGGTGGCCATCCCTTGGGGTTATCCCAATTCCCAATGGGGGTAGTGGGCCCCACGATAGGTTTGTTATCATATATTGTGCGTTGCTTTGCGGCGAATCGATCCTAGAACCTTTGGATCAGGATGCCACCACCTTTAACCAACCCACCCATGCCTCATGAGCGTATATGTTATTTTAATGCGAATAGAATGTATAAAATTTCATACTTCATTGACCACCTGATTTTTTAAAATAATTTTATATGATTCAAAGGATATTTTCAAAGAACATTATATTTAATATAATTTGTAAAATTTCATTTGTATAAAACATTTACTCAATGTGAAAATGTTAGTTTTCTCATGAATTTTTTGAAATAAATTTCTTCTGTATTTATATTCATCCACAATAAATACACATTATATTAATTACACACCACATATAGTTTTTTTATTGATACAATATTTTTTCCTTCTATGGATGATTATTGATTATATTGACCATTGAATGTATTTAAATTCACATTCATGATTCATTTATTTATCCTTATCATTCACATGATATATAGACTCTCCTATGATCATTTGACATAAAATTTAGACTCAATATATATATTATTTTTCGGGGATTTTATTCTTTTATAAAAGTTATGTAATTAATCTTTATGGTGTTATATATTGAATGATTTTCATTTTATGGAGGAAATATTAATAAATTTATTTTCATTACTCAATATTGATATTAGACGACAAGGGATATTAATCTTGAATGAAATCAAATAATTGATTTCTAAGGAAGTTTTTGAATATTAAGCCATGATTGTGGTCCAAAATTATATATCCTCTCAATATATCAGTAGTCTAAATATTTTAATAAGTATGATAAAATTAAATATGATTATACCAATAGTTTTGAACTTCATTTGGAATCATCTTCATAGTAGATGTATCATGATGCCTAAGATCATGACATCAAAAAATAAAAAAATTAATATACATATAATTATTATTGTCCATGAGTTTTTCAAATTTATATTATACCTATATGAAATTCATTATAATGTTTTTATTAAATGGAACATGTTTTTAGTAACTTTCATTTCCATATAATTATTCTTTAAATATATATGATAGTAATTTTATTTAAATGTAATGTGTGTATAGTTATTTACCATTCCATACTAATTTTTATTTATCAACTTATTATAGTAATTTTATTTTATTGAATTCATTATTAAATTTTTTAACATTCCCAATTTATTACTATTTATCTATTAATGATCGTTGACTTACTTAAATATAATTTTTCCTCATTTATATACCATTCAAATTTTTTAAGGACATATATTTTAAGGAGAATAATGTTATTTAAATAGTAATTATATTATAATATTAATATTTATATACTGATTATTCCTTAAATAATTATAGTGACCCTATCATTTTTCACACATCATTACATGATTTCAAGCACAATTAAACATCAGATTACTTGCCAAGGATTGTAAATTATTCTGTCTTGGAAGACAGTGTACATAAAAATGAAAAAATGGGACTATATAAAATATTTCATTATTTGATATCCCTTATGATCCCCTAACTTATTTTTATTTTATACATTGTTTTTGGATAATGTTGGGATAACATATACACAGGGAATATAAAATTAAGTCTAGTAATGAATAAAAAAACATAGAACGTGGTTTAGAAACACAACATAATGATATAAAATGAATGGAACATTATTAAACATATAGAACATGACATCATATAAAAATGATGTCTTAGTATTATGTAATAAACATAAAACATGACTTTGGAATGAGCCAATGCTTTTTATAGACAGGGGAGTGTGAGAAAAGGTGTGCTTCACATTGAGGAGCATGAGTCAGAGGAAACCACCAAGACTATGGCACATAACATCTCATGGATAAAAATTAAAAATGTACTAGAGAGATTTTTAGTCAAACACATCATAAATTTTTTTTCAATATTCTTTCAATATATATAATCATACAAAATTAATAAAACATATACATAAGGGTTACCCACGGAATAAATAAAATATTATAATAATGTCAAAAGAATAATTAATTGTAGGATCATTAAAGTCCCTATGAAATAAATAAATTAATTAATTAAGGTACATTATAATCCTTTAATGTTTTATATCATGATAATTGATGTCAAACTAATGTCAAAAGAGTTATTATGAAACCTTATAAATAAAATTTTTAGTATAGTTTAAGGAAAAACATTCAATATTATTTAAAATGAAAGAGGAAATTTTTTTATACTGACAAAATTAAATCAATGTTTTTTTCATTATAAAATTAGTGATTTTAGGGAAATAATCATTGATTGTAATTTATTATGGGAAAAATGTGAAAATGGATAGAAATTCTAGAATTTCCCATTAAATCTGGTTTTCTTATCTGGATGATTTGAGTCGGGAACCTTTTGAAAAAATTAATATACCTACAAGAGGAATGATTGGATATTGATACATCGTATTGAAATATAGAAACATTATTTAGATTTTGTAAATAAAAAAATAGAATTTCATTTGGCTAAAAAGGGAGATGTAGTAACGCAAATAAATAATGGATATTTAGGTAGAATTCCATTCATTTTGTCGAAAATGATTCTCCCCAGGATCTTAATGTCTGAAATAATAAAATTAAACTTATTAAATAATAATAATAGTACCATTTTTACATGTATTTGATTTAAAATAAAATTTTATGTTCATTTGAACCCATATTTATGGGTTAATAGATTTAATTTCATCTTTTTAGAGCATTGATTTCAAGTGTTCTTAAGATCAGTTTACATGTATATGGGTATGGAAAATCATATAGAATGTGGGTAGTTATACAAAACAAAAGATATATGTTATTAATGAACATATATATTATTCAAATACAATTATTCTTCCAGATGTTTTGATTATTCATTAGATAAATAAATATTTATAATCATTTATTTTACATAAGTATTTTTTACTACAAAAAAATGTTAGTGATAAAAAATAATACCATGTATAAAAATTTATTATAGAATATTAAATAATATATAATACATGTTTTATAGTATTTTTCAAAAATAAAAATTATTTCATTGATACCCTTGAGTTAGTAATGGAATGGTGTAAGCACATCATCCATAAATGTGACAGATCGACATGTTACAGATGCATTTTCATTCTTAAAATAAGAGATAAATGAGATGAGAATTGATGAGGAATTATTTGGAAAAAATGATAAAATGTTTTTATATAAATGTAATAGGTGTTTTCATGCCATTTGGATGAAGGGAGGTGAGGAAGTATATATAAAATAAAGCAACTAGAAAAGAAATTGAATGAAAATAGAAGTGGTTTTTGCCTCTTTATTCCTTCTTCATAAGAACCTCTTTAGGGGATTGGTTTTGGTCATTTATTATGAAAAAATCTCTAAGACATAGTTGAGAAGTTTGGGAAGGGTATTAGAAATATTAATGGAAATGATCATTATAATAACCTATACATACAAATTACATTTCAGATGACCATTCACAAGTCTAGGTTCTGGAGAATTAGATACAACCTCAAAAATTATCAGATATTCATTAAAATAAAAAATCAAACAAAAACATAGAACATGAAATCTCTGTATGAAAAGAGAATGAATTCTCGAACTCTGCTGGACAAGTGAAAAACTAGTTAATGCAACTAGTTGAGAAGAAAAATATACATAGTAAGAGATTTAAAAACATTCGATAAAAATATTTTTTAAAATTTTATTTTACAAATTAAATCTAGACAATACAATTGGATACATATATATATCCTTTGGAAACATCATTTGGAATTTATTACGCCATAAAAAACAATGTGAGGCTGTGGAAATTAATCACACTCAAAACTGTTTTAAACACATTTCATTGTATTTTTGAAAATAGTTTGGATGATTTTGATAACAAAACACTATTTTGGGGAACATGAATCATTGATGTATTTTTTGGGCCTTCCCACTTGTTTAAGTATGGTTTCACTCCCCAATTCGATTCAAAAATAACTTTATCAAGCGTCGGGTTTACCAAAATTGTTTTAATCTTTTTTTACATATGTATATATTTTCACTGATGTTGTAAATATTGATTACATGTCACCATATTAAATTTAATATTGTATATAAATTTGTATAAAATAAATCAACTTCTATTACATAACATAAATGTATGTTCCCAACCAAAACTTATGCCATAAATGCCTTGCATGGACAATCTAGATATTTAATCTTTTTTCTGTTAAATACAATTTCCACAATTGATGATAATAATTTATAATAAACTTTTTACCAAGGAAAAAATCATAATTAAAATACATTCTATCAATTATATATTTGTACTAGTTATTTTGGGAATTAAATATTAAAATGTGAACTATATTATTATTATAATGCGAAGAGTGGTGATGATGTGCATAATCTCATAGAAATTAATATATGCTTATGTGATAAAATTAATGTTAGTAAAACATGATAAAATGTTCTGCAAAAATTTTCATAAACACTTTTAGAACATTTTAATAAATTTATAAATATAAATATAATTATTCCATCCATGAAAAAATTGAAAAAAAGTTCTTTTACAAAACCATTGTATTATTTTTAGACCATATCCGTACAGGATTTGTGTGAACTCTCCAATCATGAAATAATATATATATATATATATATGAATTTTTTGAATTATATATTTTATACACATATATACATATGTTTCATCCAATTATATTACTTCAATGTGATTTTTCATTAATACTTTAATATACTTATGTATATTCATGAGTAAAAACTTAAAATCAAAATCATAAATACATATATCGGTATAATGAACTAAAATTACCAATATGTAAATATTGGAATCATTTGTCTATATAACATGTATTTCTGATTAATATAAAAAATAAATATTATAAATTCTTGAATTGAAGATATTAATATAAAGTTAATCACTTAAAATAAATTTTGGTGAAAAAGTAAATATTGATTCCCTTTTGTAAAATTATATCAATCACTAAAAAATTTATTTTCAATTAAGATATAAAAACTAAAATGGATTTGTATATAATATACCTTAGTAATGATTATCAATTTATTAAAACTACAAGTCATATTTATTTTTTATTGTAGAGACCCATAAATAAGCTTGGAGGAACTAAATTTCCCTTACACATTTTTGTTCTGAAAAAAAATTAATATAACAAATGGATGTAATATTTACAATTTCTTATGTATACACAATTATCTATATATATAATAATGATTATAATCATATCACTTAATTATTTTTGGTTAAGTACTACAATACATTTTTGAAAAACCTTTATAGAATAATAATATATTATTATGAACTTAAAATGACTAAATAATCATGTAGCCCTTTAACTACATTCCAGTAATGAAAGTGAAGAAGAATTTCTTGGATTTGAACATTCACTTAAGAAACCTCTAGAATTATTAATATGGGAATTTATTTTCACCATGGTTTGAGAGATAGAGGATCTAAAAACACTAACATGGTTTTTTTCCCCATTCATTTTCTCAAAAAAAGCATGTTTTTTATAACCAAAGGATATATTTTCTGTACAGAGACACAAAAATGCATCTTGCAGATCCAGTTGAGTCTGATCTGCGGTGAAAGAAACTGGGAAAAAAATGAATTTTATATTGACATATCCAGTGCATAAACAAAGAAAAAATAAAATATAATAATTTTATATTCAAATAATCGGTAAATTGGATTCATTTGATGAAATCAATCAACTCATAACGTTGGAAATATTCAATATAAAATCATCACTATAACAATTTATATAGGATATAGATGATTTAACAATGAATAAGAAAAATAAAATTCTTTGAACAACGATATTGTTGTAGTGTGCATTTGACCAGAATATTCAAACAAGAGAAAAAAAATTTCAGTTATAATCAGGAAAACAATTTAGGGGATCCAACAATGGAAATCAGACAAAAACCTATAAAAAGAAAAGTAGGAAACCAATATTGGTTTGTTTAATAAGTATCAGATAACAATATTATACCATTAATGAATAATATAGCAACCTTGATCCAGTTCAATTCTCCCCCTTTTCAGTCGAACCCTTGACCACAGTTTGGGACCCAATATCGCTCAGATAATCCTTCACTAAAGACGAGCCCATGTGAAACCCCCGACGTAGTACCGACCTCATGTTCAAAAACCATGGCTCACCATATAGATTGACCTCGAGCACATGGAATCTCCATGCTCGAATGGATGTTGGCTCTTTGTAGCGTGACCCCAACAAATCTCACTCTCAGCTTCTCCTGATCAAGACGTGAGCCCTACCTCGATCTTTTATCCACCCAAAATGAAACCCATGAATCCCCAGTGACCCATAACCCATTCTTTCACAATTTCACCCATTTTAATTACTTTAATTATTTTTATTATAACATTATTATTTGATTAATGGATATAATATTTATATATTATATAATAATTTTATCATTAATATTAACATATTTATTATAATTTTTTAAACCTAATCTACCGTTTTATAAAAGATAATCCAATCTCAATTTATAATTAAAATATAATAATTAATATATATATATATATGAATCATATTTTCGAAAATACATAAATCCTATATAATTATTAATTATTATTTTTTCATAAATTGGACTAGTGATATTTTTTACAAAATTAATTTCATAAATTCTTTTGATATTATTATTACAACATATAATATTTTAAAATGATAAATTTAAAAGAAAATCGAAAACTTATTATCAAATAAAAATAAAATTCTAACATTATAATAGTATTATATTTATATTATATGGATAATTTTATATAATTCAAAATTAATATACATATACATATTATAAAAAAATTAACAATATTCAAATATAATTATAATTTAAAATATTTTATAAAATTAAAATTATGATAAAATTATATAATATTATATAAAAGTATTTTTTTAAGTATCTTTAATAATGAAAAATAATACACTCTTTTAGAAAATATTTGAAATCTATACATGTAAAAAATAATTAATTTTATTTATTATATTAAAGAAAATTGTAACAGAAATGATAAAATTTAGAAAATTCCATTTGATAAAAATTTATTTTTATAAAAAAAATTAAACAGTGTTAATATTTTCTGGGTTATCACATTATTCCCCCCTCAAAATAAATGGATCCTCACAATTCATTAGTGTGACTAAAACAATTCATGATTTCTATATTTTGAATTATGATGACCTAGACTTCTAAAATTCTATACACTATCATTATAATGAAACATATTATCTCAAAAGATGTCCAAACCATTCCTCTGATACCAATTATTAGGACTCATCATTATACATTACAAAACAGATTACTTTTCACCAGACTAGGTTTTGGAGAATTAGATACAACCATTCATATTATTAGTGTTGAAAAAAAATTATAAAATGAACAAAAACACAGTGCACAATAACTCTCTATGCAATGAGAACGCATTCCAAAACAATACTGGTCATGTGAAAATTCATTTATAACAAATGGGTGTTCCCAAAAATATTTTCAGCAATAGGTTTTAGAACATTTGTTGGAAATATTTTGTAAAATAATATTTTGAAAATTAAATATATTAAATACAATTTTATATATATATAATTTGGAAACATCAATTGGAATTTATTACGCCCTAAAAAAGAAATTATTTTGAAATTAATTTCGCTCAAAACTACTTTAAACACATTTAAGTGTTTTTCTGAAAGTAGTATGCATGATTCTGGAAACAAGACATAATTATGGGACACTTGAGTCATTGAAGGCTATCTGGTCCTACCCAATTACTGAATTATGGGTTCACTTCCAAATTCCCTTCCATATTTACAACAATCAAGAATCGAGTTTTCCACTACTGGAATTTGTGGTGTTTTTTATGTGCTATTTCTGATGGGATACCGTCCCAAAAAGCCCGTTATAGAAAACAACATCTCAAATTTCTCTCTAATTATATAATATACATATATATACATGTTATGATGATCCCGTCATAATAATTATTTGTGATGGGCTCGTTTTATCATCCCAAATAGTTCTCTATTTATATATGATATATATCTCAAAACCCTTTTGTGATGTACCTTTTCCCATCACAAATAATTATTTAAAAATATATATAAATTATTTAGGATGGGGTCCCATCACAAAAGGTCTTGTCACAAATACTGAATAAAATAAATAAATAAATATATATATAATAAAATTATGATAATTTAATGAGAAAATAAAATTAATATTATTATAATAAAAAAATAAAAAAATTCTATATATTTGAAAAAATATAAAAAATCAATAAATATTATTATAATTATTTTTAGTAGTAAAAAAACTCATTTAAAAATATAATAATAATAATAAATAATAAAATATTCAAATAATAAAAAATATTAAATTTCGCAATATTCGAACAAATATAAAAGACAGAAATTGTAAATAGTTCATTTTAAAACAAATGTTGAATTCAAATGTTTTTTACATAATAAAAACACATTGGAGGGGTATTCTTCTCGAGGACGTGGAGTAGATGGATGAGATGAGAGAGAAAAATCAATCCCTAAACTAAGAGTCAGACGATTCATATACACAATCTTCTTGTTTTACTGTTGTTGCCATCGACACATCTCAGCCTCATGATGCTGTTGTTAGGGCTGCTACCCACAACACATATCCTCATTGTACTACTACTACTGTAGACACATCTCTTCTTATTGTTTCTGCAAACTATCTATAATCTCACCTTGAGCTCAGAACTGGTCCATTTACTGTGACCGAGAAGATGTTATCTCTCCACGATCTTCTCTCGAGATAGACACCAACATCACATCAGTTCCATAATATGTCCCATGAGTCAAATGAGAGATGATACCAAATACATTGCCCTTATCTAAGGAATACTAGGTCTCCTACATTCATTTCGCCTTATCGAAATGATTGGCACTAGTCTTATCAGATACCTCGGCCTAACTCTCAGCCTGTGTCCAGGAGGTCGTGACCTCATATGACTCTATCAATTCCAATATAAAATTAAAATAGTGAAAATATTATATGCAGATTATTTTCAAACATGAATAAAATAATACTGACCATAATCTGACGTGGGAGGTCACCTCTAATCTCTCTAGTGGCAGGATTAATATAAATCCTCGAATAAATGTTATACGTTGTAACATCAAGCAGCTCCAAAGCCTGAAACAATATTGAATAAACTATATATTTATAAATTTAAATAAAATATTCAAAAAATATACTTACGAGATGCACTTTATGTGTACTAAATGTATGTCTATGAGCTTAATACATCACCTCTTTTCTCCCCCATTTCTGCTAGTTCAATGATGATCTTCTCTAAAATCTACCACCAAGCTAGTGTGATCATAATCCATCATAATCATTAGATAAAATGTAATCATGTTTTTAGGCTCTATATGACTCATATAATACTGTCACTTTTGCATTCATCATGGACATTCTTCTCAAATTGTGCAAACAACTAACAAAACTGGTCACACATAGACACATCCCTTTCCACGTGGATAGCGTCACACATGTTGTCATCGATGGGATACCATAAACCCAACAAATAATTTATACTGTAATATTATTAATGAAATAAATTTCCAAATAAATATAATTTTTTTATGTACCAGCTAATGATTGAACCTGTTTAGCTACACATCAATGAAAATATCTTCCAATGTGAACTATTGCTGAGAAAAAATAATTTTTCTATATTTTTCTCCCCTTTCCAACAACTACATGCAGAAAAAAAATAACAAATAACAAATATATAAATAATTAGTATATAAATAAATTAATGAAACTTAACCGAAATTCTCAGCTTACCATAACTCCATGTGCGTGGATCGAAGTAAAGATGTATATGTTACTCGAGGATAGGGTTAGGAATCATCATTTATACAAGACCATGTCCCCGTTTCATACCCACTGAATAGCCAGTCTGCTAAGGGTCATTTGACCCAAAATCCTCTTTATCCAAATGTAGCATTGCCTCCTACAAATCACGAAATAGGTCATCATTCATTTTAATCACAAAATGATTATTGTTAGAAAAAAGATGAAAATAACTATTATATATAGATATATAGTAGTTATGATTATAACTAGCATTTAACTTTGTGGATGTTAGCATTCATCATCATATTCTTATATAACAATTTCAATGCATTCATATTCCTCCTCGACATCATCAATAACCATATGAGTTTCCCTATCATCATATCATGGCATTTCAAATTCATTGGTAACATAATTAACATCATCCACACCATCGAACCTTAATTATGGGTTTTTATCATCGATATTCATTTATATTTTTGAAAAAGGTCAATTTTGAGTAGTATTTTGAAAATTTTCTATTTCTTACACTTCAATGGAACCACATTAACATTGAGTAAGCTGAATTTCCCAAGATTTAAATTTTATTTTTTCTCCACTAATCACCCATGTATTTTGATGTCGCTTAGTACTTTGTGTAATAAATTGGTGTTTCTGTTGATCCATTTAGAATAGTTCATTTACATCAAATAGAATTTTATATTTCATATCGATGATTCCATGTTTCAGATGAACACTTGTTCCTATCTCAGTATCCAAATACCAACATTTATACATCGTTACATAATTCTTTCCTAGATAACACCATTCAATAATTTCATCCAGAATATAGTAAAATTCAACTTTAGATTCTATAATATGTGATTTTCTCAAGAAAACTCAACTATTCATTGTTTTTTCTTTATTCCTCACATGGATGTGTATGTACTCAAAAACCATCCACCAGAAATATATTATAAGATTAAACCATTTTGGGTGATGGGTTACTCAATATACATAGTAACTTATCAATTTTATCATCATATTGGGACAGTTGTAAATTTGTTAAATAATTATCAATGTAATAAATAATAAACTGAATTAATATGTTTAAGCATAAAAAATTTATGTTAGTAATTTTTTGGAACCGCTGAGAAAAAAACGTGTTAGCGTTCTTCTAGATAAGCTGCTATAATTTGTGGATGATGCTTCTTGATATGATTATCATATAACTAAAAATAAAATATTCTTACTTAATGTAACATAAATTATAAAATATTCAATAGAAGTAATCATATTACAAATGATGTCATTTATTCACAGTTAAACAGATCATATATATAAACTATTCAATGATAATCATTTGAAATCCACTATTGAAGAACTCCACTGAATCCAACCTATGGCTAATTAAAAACTAATTACTGATAGACAATTTCGTTATCAACATTCCCCTCATTCTTTCCCATATAGTTGTCTTTTGAGGTATATTTAGATTCAAAATAATGATAGTAGAGAAAAGTAATTTCCTCTTGCAAATAGGAATCAGTAACGGAGTCATCAAGTAATTCTATGTTAAATAATTTTTTATTAAATTTCTGTATGCATCTCTAAAATCTGTACATCCATCAATACTCTAACAGACCTCTACAATTTATTTCATGTGGAAATTGTAATATAAAATGTTTTATTGAATCAATGAAAGACTGTGAGATGATTTTTTCCAGTTTACATCTTATTACAACGTCGTCTTCTTATAGTTATCTTAGTGCATCAACGTATGTTCTCACTGCAAAAATGTCTCTAAAAATAAAATATTTATGTCATCGAATCCCAAATCATAGAATTAAACAAAATTTTTAATCCAATCGATATAATTCTCTCCATTCTAACATTACAATAATAAAATTTTAATATGCTAATGTTACCATTAATAACAAATCATCCCAAATTGGAATCATAGTCATCTGGATGTATCAAATCTATAATCCACTAAAAAAATAATAAGTTACTCTCATTGTATAGTGTATAAGATACCTTTTCCTTCATTGACATCTATGATCTGAAATTTTCAAATAGATCCTGTTTTGTTCACCAGTAAATTGGGGAATGATCTAATCATGCCTTTTCTTTATCTTTCGTCTTACCTTGTAAGAACCCGAACATTCTTTTCAGGCCTGTTTTCATTTCTTGGACATTTTTTAGAAAAAGAGGTTTTTCGGAAGGTTGTGTTGGGGTGCACGGTTGGCACACAGTCTAAACAAATACTACTCCAGCCCAATAAACCATACACCCTTGATAGTGGGATCCACATGGGCTGCACACAGTTTTTCAAACCATGAGGGCAAGCCATGCAATGTCCCTGTATGAGACAGTTTCAACTGTACAGTTGGCACACAGTTTTCCAAACCGTGTGGGGTAACCATGCGGACACTTAATGTTTGGGTTTTTATGTCTCGATCCACATAGGATTTCCCATTCCACCCACATTCTTCCTTCCACTCGTGCCTCATGTGGGAGTTGTAGTTTTCAGATGTTGGGGGAGCTCCTTGGTTTGTTTTGGTCGAATGGGTTTCTTGGTGGATTGAAGGCGGTTCTCCTCGGGTAAGTCCCTCTTTTCATTCTTTGTGTTTTTTGTTAGGGTTAGCTCTCACTCTATCTCTCTTAGTTTCATAGATCTACATGGTTTGCATGTAGATTTATGGTTATTTTTCCCTTGTGTGTTAAAGGTTGAACTTTTTGTTTATAGGGATGTGTTTTTGAGGTGGTTTCGAGTAGGTGTTCACCTAGTTTGGAGTGTGTTTGGGTGAAGAGGTCGATTTTTCCAAACCCTAAGAGTTATGTGTTTTATGCCTTTTAGTTTATGGTCTTTGAATTTTATGTGAAAAATTAATAATACCCATGAACTGTGTATTGTTTGTTTACCGTTTTAAACCCTGTTAATTTCTGGCTTTGCTAGTGTGTGCGATTAGAGGATAATTGTATGTGAATAGGGTTCATTACTAGAATTTGGAGGTGTTTCCCATGAATGTTCATTTTATGATTGTTTGGTTATGCTTATCTTGTTTGGCTACATTGTTTGTTTCTCATGCCTAGTTTTGTAGGATGGAGGGATCTTGTTTATCTAACATTATGATTTGTTGTAGACTACTAACCAAGTAGTTCTTGAGGTTTACTTTAGCCGATACTTGTTTGTATACTTGTTTGACTTACACAGGGCCGTGAGAACCTGGTGTTGTAGACCATAGGGAGAATGGTCATAAGGGCTTCTCGAGAGTGTCTTATAATTTACGATGCGAGACCACATGGGGAATTAACGTTGAGTACTTACCGATAGAGTTAGTAGTTCCTCGACGCATGCCACAAAGGGAATGTGACGTAAGTGCTTCCAATGAGTTCCTTTAGATATGATACAAGACTATAGGTGGAATTAATGGTGAGTGCTTCCTCGGAGTGTCTATTCTTATGTGGATCAATAGGGGTTAGAATGAGTGTACTGCCTAGAGGGTTTCTTGTACGTGATAGGTAGGATCAGAGGGGATATGATGTGGGATCTTTTTAGAGGGTTACCTATTTTTCAGCTTCTTGCTTGTGTTTCTAGGTATGACAATTGGGAATATGCTATGGTTACTTCACAGAGGGTTACCTATTTGTGTTTATCTGTAGGGATAATTGTTGCTTGATATTGAAACTGTGGATTGTTTACTATTGAGGACATTCCATTTTACTACATTCTGTCCTTCTTCCTACTATATATTCACTGACTGTTAGGCATAGATACCATGGTGGTTTCCTTCTATAAATTAGTTTCCCACCCTATTTGGGCGATGCTTTTGGGACCAGATAGATTTTATTACAGCATGTATAGTCAAGGGAAAGCTCCCTTCTACTTCAGGTACATGATGTGTTGTGGAGCTCGAGAGCATGGGACCAAGATTCGGGTTGAGATGCTGAGGAGATGTTATATGTTTATTTTGTACATGGGTTACGTATTGTTTGTATTCATAATTCTGACTTGTTTGGATTTTTTCCGAGACATATGTATCATGAATCATTATATATACATATATATGTGTTTGTGTGCTCGAGTTGTTTATTATTTCAGTCTTCCGCTGTTTACCATTGTTGGATATTAATTGCTTCTGCTATTTTATATTTGTTATTATTCAGCTATTTCACTCTGCCAATGAGGGCAGAGTTTCTGCACTATCACACACAAGGACCTCACTGCTAGTCAGTAGCATCTGGAATTTGAGGGAATGCGCTTTAGATCATGTGAGAAACCAGGTAAGAGGCGCCTTTGGGTGGCTTCCAAAACTAGGATGTTACAAAGTGGAATCTAATGAATTATTTTCTTTTGACTTAATGTTTGGATCCTATAGACAGGGATAGGATGGAATATATACTTTGTAATAAGTTGTTCCCTGGAGTAGCTAACACGTGTATTTTGAAAATCTAATCAGCCTTGTTTATTGCAATTTTTATAGTATTCGATTTTACAGTTGATTCGATTTTCACTTTTAGGTGACTCACATGTATTGTGATGTTATAATTGATATTGTTGAGAACTATTTTTTTCTCATCCTGATGATATGAGAGTATGCCATCTCATTCATCATATAGGCACTTTCAATAATTCACATGTCAGGCATTATTGCATTCCCATATAGGATGAATTAGCAATTGCATGTCGTTGTGAGAGATGTTGTGCCAAATATGCATGATGTTGTGATATATTCCTTGATAAAAAAACCTACTATCTGAAAGGGTATTCTTCAAATAAGCTTTTTTTTTGGAATGAACTCCAAATTTTGGTTCATGTGGTGTTATGGGCCCTCCTGGACTGGAATATGGGCCATCTTGATTCAGAATTTAGAACTTTCGATGTTCATTTCACTGTTTCTCTAGGTTCTAGAGTAGTTTATGAGGCGTACTGTCCAGAAAAATACAGAATGCATGCTGTGTGGTTTTGACTACATGACAAGTGTCCTTCTGTTCGGGAAGAAACAATATTTCTTAAGTACATGTCATGTAATATCTATACACGCCATGTAATCCTATGTTTCAGTCCGTATCAATGTTGATCTATGGTGTGTGTTTGACCTTGAAGAGTAATGCCACTGAGACATCCTCCAGTTGTACGCCACCCACAAGGCGGTGATCAGACACAAGATTTGCCTGATCAGGGACTTCCTACAGATCCTCATGTTGTTCCAGTCTTGTGACTAGCAGTTATACCTGACCCAGGTGCTGATGCATAGTGTATGAAACGGTTTAGGAGGATGATGTAGGCCTTTTATTAGGAACGACCTCATGCCCCGAAAATGGTAGATTTGACGTGGGTATTTCAACAGTATCATCCTCCAAATTTCTTAGGGGATGGGGGACCCTAGCTTCAAATTCATGGCTAGTAGCCATGTGGAAGATCATAAGGCATCTAGAAACACCTCTAGATAGGAGGTTCACCCTCTCTACCTATATGCTTCAGGACTCTGTCAAGAGGTGTTGGGATGCCAGCAGGTTATGGCGTGGGATGAGTTTCAGTGCAACTTCTGTGACTTCTTCTATCTGGAGATGTTGATGGCTGATCGAGCAAGGGATTTTATGAGTCTAGAGAAGGGTACTCTCTCTGTTATGGAGTATTCCTCTCGCTATACCGAGCTAAAATGATTCACGCCTATTATAGGAGGTGATCAGCTATTCCTGGTAAGGATGTTTTAGGAAGGTCTGAGGCATGGCATCAAATTACAGGTGAACATCTTCAGGTTGAATTACATCACTTACATAGTCAACCAGTAACTAATCACAGAGATCAATCTATGGGTTTTCAGAGATGTGAGCCAGGGTGGCTCGACATCTGGAGTTAGTATTTCTTCTATTGATTGTAGGAAGTTCCTCCGGGAGTCTTCATGTGGTGATCCAAGGAGGTGAGACACACCTTTGGTTAGAAAGGTAGTATTCTATCAGTTTGGGAAGAGCGGTCATATGAGGCCACATTGCCCAAAAGACCCAGTGGAGTGCCGATAATGCAGAAAGATGGGAAACCTTCAGTGTTTCTGTCAGATCTTTTCACCAGTAGTTGGTGAAGGGTGTTCATCTATGACTCCTCGTATGGGAGAATCTCCACCAATTTCTCAGAATTCTATGAACTAGAGTCCTTCTTGCTGCTCAGGATGAGGTGGAGGTCCCACCCATGGTGGTCTGTCACCAGGCTACCAGTTAGAGTAGGTTGGATCAGTTCTGAGCAGTCTAGCAGGATCACAGGGTCATGGCATAGGCTAGACTATTGCAGTGGAGCAGACCCAGTAGGATTAGGATCTTGGACCATGTGCAGTTCAAGGTACATTCATAGTAGTCTCATTTTTATCATCATCTCTTTTCGACGGTGGGGGTTCCCACAGCTTCATCTTTGTTACTGTTGTAGATATCCTTGGGCTCTGTATCTTTTCTTTGGCCAATATCTTGATGCTAGACACACTTTTGGGGACAAAAACATCTATTGTGCTTCATTTTATGGAGTTCCCTCTAGAGGTTAATGGGTGTCACTTCTTATAGGACCTCTATGTCCAAGAGATGATAAGCTATGATGTCTTTCTCGGAATGGACTGGTTAATTCCTTTCTAGGTAGTCATCAATTTTTATTATTGTAGGGTGAGTTTCATATCACTAGAGGGATGATCGTTTCTTCTTAGGGGTGAATGAAATGTCCAGAAATGTAGAGCGGTTCTAGAGAATCATGGGTTATGAGGATTTACATCCCCGATTTCTAGTATATATCTGGATGACCAGGGGACTTCACAGTTAGACTTTCCGCCAGTGGTAGATCGTTTCAGAGATGTATTCTTAGAAAACTTTTCTGTTTTACCTTTGAATCATGATGAAGAATTTTATATTGATCTTCTGCCTGGTGAAGCACCGGTGTCCATTCCTCCTTATAGGATGGATACATCAGAGTTACAGAAGCTCAAAAATAACTTAGGGGAGTTGTAGGAAAGGGGTTTCATCAGACTCAATACTTCTCCTTGGGGTTCTCTTGTCCTATTTTCAAAGAAATAGGACTTTACCCTTTGAAATTGTGTAGATTATCGGATATTGAACATGTTGATGGTCTAGAACCTATATCCCTTTCCCATGATTGATGATCTCTTTGATCAGCTTCGAGGAGCCTGGGTGTTCTCGAAGATTGACATGAGATCTCGTTATCGTCAGCTGCATGATAGATCATATGATATACTTTTCATAGCCTTCTAGAGTAGGTATGGTCTATACATGTATATGGTTTTGATGTTCGGTCTCACGAACGTGCCTGCAGTTTTCATGGCACTGATGAACTGAGTGTTCTATCCATACATGGATTCCTTCGTGGTTGTTTTCGTGGATGATATCTTCATATACTCTCACACTTGACATGACCATACTATACATCTTGATATCGTTTTGAGTACACTGAGGGAGCATCAGTTATATTCTATGCTCTCAAAATGCCACTTTTGGATAAATTAGATTCATTTTCGGGGTCATGTTATCTCAGAGGAAGGGGTGTCAGTAAACCTAGAGAAAGAGAGGGAAATAGTTTCCTCATAGTAGAAAAAGAATTTCTTTGAGGTGTTGAGTTTTATAGGGATGTCTGGATACTATAACCATTTCATACCAGACTATTCACGCTTAGCATCACCACAAAAATGTCTGACTAAGAAGGGTGCAAAGTTCTTATAGTCAGATTCAAGTGATTCATCCTTTCATGAGCTGAAAAGGAGGTTTAATTCATCACTGATACTAGTCTTTATAGAGTCTGGAATGAGCTATACTATTTACTGTGATGTATCAGGTATCAGTATGAGAGTTGTGCTTATGCATGGAGATGGAGTTGTTGTGTACATGTCTCGGTAGTTGAGGGAACATCAGAAGAATTACCTGACACACAATCTAGAGTTGGTACCTATTGTTCATGCCCTACGCTGTTGGAGATATTATCTTCTTGGTAGAAAATTTTGTGGTTTTCACCAACCACAAAAGTCTCAAGTACATATTCACTCAGCGTGATCTGAATTTGAGATCGTGATGGTGGGTTGAATACCTTTAGTCTTTTGAATTTTGACTTTCCTACATGCCTGGGAAAGGAAACGCAGTGGCTGATGCGTTGAGTAGGAGGACTCAGACACGTGTAGTTCAGGAGGCCAGCAGTGAGTGGCAGCTTATCGATCTGTTATGTGAGATGCATTTGGAGGTGCATGACAGACAGGGGCAGGCTTTTCTTTCATTTGTAGCTGTTACTTCTACTCTTCTTGATTAAGGGAGAATGAGGAAGCTATCAGATTATGAAGGCTTAGTATTATGGGAGAGCATGTCCAGAGAAAACCCTGTTCATGGATGGACCATAGGTGAGGATGAGATCTTGCGTTTCTAGGGGCGTGTATGGGTGCCGGAAGACATAGGCGAGGAGCATATTCCAGACATACATTCCTCAGTTTGGGTTGTTCATCCTAGCATCCCGAAGATGTCTCATAATCTACACCATCAGTATTGGTGGCCAGGTATGAATAGTGATATTGCTGGTTTTTTCATGAGGTGTTCCACCTGTCAATATGTAAAGGTGGAGCACCAATGGCATGCAGGGCTTTTGTAGCTGTTACCCATTCCCCAGTGGAAGTGGAATGACATTGCAATGGATTCCATGACTAGTTTTTCGAGGACACCCTGAGGGAATGATTTAGTATGGGTTTTCATTGAAAAGCTTAAAAAGGTTTCTCTCTTCTTGTTGATTAAAGAGACTGTCAATGTTGATGAGCTAGGATAGTTTTACATTTGAGAGAGTTTATGTGTACATGGAGTTCCACACTCCATCGTTTCAGATAGGGATGCACGTTTTACTTCTCGAGTCTAGTAGGGGCTTCAGAAGAAATTGGGCACACAAGTACTTTTTAGTATATCCTACCACCCTAAGATAGATGTCTAGTCTGAGCATACGATTCAGGTGTTTGAGGAAATGATCTGAACAAGCAATCGGGATTTTGGAGGTTCTTGGGAGAATCATATACCTTTTGTATATTTTTCCTACAAAAATATTTTTCAAAAAACTATTCAGATGGTACCTTATGAGGCTTTCTACGGTAGGCCATGCTGATCACCCTTATGATGGCTGGAGGAAGGAGAGGCAGCTTTGTTGGGACCTCATCTTATTCAGGAGAACATAGAACTGATAGAGTTGATTTGGAAGAGGATGGCTACTGCACAGTCTCGAATGAAGATGTATGCTGATCAACAGAGATGACCATTGGAGTTCAAGGTCAGTGATCATGTTTTTCAACGCGTCACACTGAGGATGGGGCATATAAGGATCATGAGACAGGGTAAATTTCATCGTGGTATGTCAGGTCATTTGAGGTGTTGGAGAGATTTGGACCGGTTTCCTGTTGGTTTCAGTATCCTTAGATATACTGGGTTATGCATGATGTATTTCACGTTTCACAGCTCCAACATTACTTTTTTGACCTACCTCATGTCATTCAACCTGAGGATGATGAGATCGAAGTGGATGTGTTGTTCGAGGAGTATCTGATCCAGATTTTTGTTCAAAGTACAACGTTTTTTAGGGCTGGTAAGATCCTCTAGTACAACTTCTATGGAAGCACAGGCGAGTACAGAATGAGATTTGGGGGAGGGTGGCTGATCTGCGAGCGCAATGGCTTGAGCTATTTTGGGTTTTTTCTTCTATGCCATGCTATGGGAAATTCAGGGACAAATTTATTTAAGGGGGGACGTTTTTAATAAACCGATATTCCTTTTAAGGCGTGTTTTCCTTTCCTATAATTTTATGAGAAACATTGGTTTTTCGGAAGGTTGTACATGGGTGCACGGTTGGCGCCCAGTCTGAACAAACCATGCGGCCAGCCCAGGAAACCATGATCCCTTGATAGTGGGCTCCACACTGACTACACACGGTTTTTCAAACCATGTAGGCAAGTCATGTGATGTCCTTGGGTGAAACAGTGGAAACCGAACGGTTGGTGCACGGTTTTGCAAATCGTGCAGGGTAACCGTGCGACCATTTAGAGTTAGAGGGTTTTATGTCTTAGCCCACTAAGGATTTCCCATTCCTCCATAATTCTTTTTTCCACTCATGGGTCATGTAGGATTTTGGATTTTCAAAGGTTGGGGGAGCACCTTGCCTCATTTTGATGCAAATTGAAGGAGTTTCGTGGTATATTGAAGGTGGTTCTCCTCGGTTAAGTCCCTAATTTGGTTCTTTAATTTTTTGGTTAGCGTATGCCCTCTCAATCTCCCTTTTTGTTTCCTAGATCTACAAGGGTCTCATGTAGATCTAGGGTTGTGTTTCCCTTGTGTGTTAAATGTTTTCTGTTTTGTTTATAGGGAAGAGTTTTTAAGGTGGTTTCAAGGTGGCGTTCAACTGGTTAGGAGCACGTTTGGGTAAAAAGTTTGATTTAAAAAAACCATAAGAGGTAGGTTGTTTATGCCATTCGGTATAAGGTCTTTGAATTATTTGTGAAAAATCATCAATTACCAAGAATGAGGTATTGTGCGTTTACTATTTTTAACCATGTTAATTTCCTACATTGCTGGTGTGTGCGAGTAGAGGTTATTTGTTTGTGAATAGGGTTGATTGATATTATTTGGAGGTGTTTCCCATGCATGTTCGGTATATGACATTTTGGTTATTATTATCCTGTTAGGAAGCTTTGATTTTATCCCATTCCTAGTATTGTAGGATGGCAGGATCTTGTTTATCTGTCTTGCTAATAAGATGTAGACTATTAGCCATTTAGTTCCCAAGGTTTACTTTTCAATACATGTTGCTATAATTTTTTGACTTACAAAGGGCCATGTAAACATGGATTAGTAGACCATAGGTTGAATGGACATAAGGACTACTCCAGAGTGACTTATAATTTATGATGTGAGACCACATAGGAAATTGACGTATAGTGCTTCCTTAGAGAGTATGTAGATCCTCAACGTGGGCCACAGTGGGAATGTGATGTAAGTGATTCCCTAGAGACCCTTTAGATAAGATAGTAGACTATAGGGGGAATTGATGGGGAGTTCTTCCTTAGAGATTCTATGCTTATGCTAAACTAGAGGGCTTAGACCAAGTGTACTTCTCAGAGGGTTGCTTGTACTTGATATGTAGGACTAGAGGGTATAGGTTGTGAGAAATTCCCAGAGGGATACCTTTTTGTTAGCTTCTTGCTTGTGTTTCTAAGTATGACAAGAATGGATAAGTTGTGGGTACTTCCCAGAGGATTACCTATTTGTGTTTATCTTCATGGATAGTTGTTTCTTGATATTGAAACTGTGGATTGTCTACTATTGATTACTTTCATTTTTACTGCTTTCTATCATTTTTCCTTCCATATATTCACTGACTGTTAGGCACTGATCTTGTGGTGCTTACCTATTATTATTTAGTCTCACACCCTATTTGGGCCATGCTTTTGGGCCAAAACAGATTATATTGTTGAATGTATAAATAAGGGCATGTGCCCTTCTACTTCAGGTACTTGACTTGTTGTGAAGCTAGAGAGCAAGGGAACAAGCGTAGGGTTGAGATGATGAGATGTTGTTGTCTATTTCTTTTGTACTTGGGTTTAGTGCTTTTTGTATTCAGTATTTTGACTTGTTTGGTTTCTTTTAGATTCATATGTATCATGCATCATTATATATATATATATACTCTAGTTGTTTATTATCTCATCCTTTTGATGTTTACCATTGTTGGATATTTACTACTTCCTCTATTGTATATTTGTTTCTCTTCCACTGTGTTACTATCTGAATGAGGGCATTATTTCCCCACTATCACACCCAAGGCCCTCAGTACTAGTCGGCAGTATCTGGCATTCTGGGAAATGTGCTTGAAGTCATGTGACCCACCGGGTACGGGGCGCCTCTAGGTGGCTTCTAGAATTGGGATGTTACAACCTGGTGTATCCAAAACTATATGAAAAAAATATCAATAAAATTATTCCCAATATGCTTAACATCCAGCATATAGAGGAACAATTAATCATACGAATATGGACGATCCAAAAAAATACTATGTTTTATCCAACTGAGTTCTTTCCTAAAGCCATGAATTCTCTACTAGTTTATTGTTGGTAAAAATGTGATAAGATGTAATGAAAATACAACTGATTTTAACTCTATACCTGAGATCCTTTTTTCAGGTTCATCCCTCTCAATTGTTCCTTTCAAAAAATGAGGTTTGTTCCTAAAATAAGTATGATCAGTTGGGAAAAATCTGCGATTCTAGTCAAAATAAAAATGTTTTCCCCATTGATGAGCATAAAAGATTTGTTGTCTCACATATAGTAAGGACATGATTTTGGTCCATGTTTACGCCATCCAAATAACATGACATATGTTAGGTAGTAACTTATTGGGAACATTAATGTAGCTTTTAGTAAGAAATTTTATTTCATAAGAACATCATATGTACTCATACCATGATTCTATAATGAATTTTACTCATCAATAAATGATTTAAAATAATCATTAATATTATTTTATTGATGTCATGAGATTAATAAGGTCAAAAATATTTAAGGATACTTCATAAACATATATGGATGAATATTTTACATAGTTATACAGATAGAAAAATATGAATATTGACTAGCATACGAATTAAACAGACAAAAACCATAAGTAGAAAGAACAATTCACATGTTCTATGATTTTATAGAAAAATATGGATGCACACTGTCAAAATGATTCCATGAATCACCCTCAGAAGGATGATTCTAGATTTTTTTAGTTGAAATATTTGTTTAATTTCTAGACATCATTGTCGCTCTGTTCTGAGACATAAATAAACGATGAATCCTTTGTGTAAGCAGGAAATATCTCATCTTCTTTGCAGGAATCAATCTAGACTTACCCAATTAAGATTATTTATACCTATATTATCCACATTTTTGAAAACTATTCAATGACTCATTTATACCTGAATATAAGATACAATAATTTTAAAAGGAATTAATATTTTTATAACTAAGGCACAAATTACAAACCAGCATTTTTCTATCATATTAATTTGAAAGAAACCCATTTCATTTAGGTAATAGTTTTCTTACTAAAGAAAATATCTGATCAAAATAGTTTTTTGACATTACATTATCTGATTTTATAGCCATAAGTTTTTCAAATGCTTTTAATTTTATTATCTTGCAATAAAAATATAATTCAACCATAGAAAACCTCAAAAACAATTAAAATTCATATTTTTCCAAATCTGTAGTTAAATCAATTAAATTTTATGTTTCAGTTTGTTAAAGAGACAGAAATGAAACATTATGTACTAATTTTTTAAAATGTGATCAATCCGAAATCAAAATATTAGAAACATTTCTAGGATTGCATTCACAGTTTTGATACCCAAAAAATATGTTTTAAAACCAATACACATGATATAACCCCCTACATTGTCAAATGTGTCACACAATCTCATAAAACATGTTCTACCTAGACCCTAATTTTTTCCTTCTGAAACAATTTTTTATTTTGATGATGCATATGATAAAAGAGCTTCAATATCATCATATATTGAGAATATAAATCAGAACTGTTGGGATTTATACACTAATTTATCCAAGTAAAATCATCTAATAAACACGGTTGTCGACTTCCTTGTTCCATATTTTTCTACAAAATTTTGAATCATTATCATTTTTAAATAATTTGAAATAAGAAAATGACCATCCCAAAAAGGGAAGCTAAATAATTGCAACCTCATCTTACTAGTTACCACTGATTACCAGTGACACAATATCAATGGGATTGATAGCTTCCCTTTTTTCTGATGGATCATTATCTTGAAACATTATCACACTAAAATCACAATGAATAATCTACTTCAAGGTACACATATTCATTCCCATGGATACAAGAATTCAAAGGCATACATACAAAAAGATTTTTCATTGTGACTTTAATGTCGGAAAGATGCAATAAAATGAGCATTCAAAAAAAAGAGCCCCGTTTTCAACTAATTATCATCTTCTTCCGACATTCATCACCTGAAAACATTATGAAAAATAGTTTCTTATAAATGCATATCAAATCTCGTGTATTTGACAATAGATATGCATACGTCGAAGCACATTTTTCATAATCATTGAGTTAGTGATATTTGAAAGGAGAAGTCATTCAGCAAAAGGTGTGCCTCAAATCCATTGGAAATTGTACCACTTTCTTAAAATTTATTAGAAATTATTACTATTTATTCATAATTTTTTCTATTTATTCTTATGTATTATAATTATTCAAAATTATTCTTCTTTATTGCTAATTTTTCCTAAATATTTCTAATTTTTCATAGTTATTTTTAATATTTCCTTATTATTTCTAATTAGTCCAATTTTTTTTTTAATTATTCAATATTATTGTTGATTTTTCTTAATTTTTCCTAATTATTGCTAATTTGACAAAAAAATGTCTAATTTTTCATAAATATTCTAAATTTTTACTAATTATATATATTTTTCCTATATAATTATATATTTCGTATTTATTCTAGTTATCCCTAAATATTCTTAATTATCCCTAATTATCCCTAATTATCCTTAATTATCCCAAATTATCTATAATAATCCAGAATTGTGCCTAATTATCCTTAATTATCCCTAATTATCACTAATTCTCCCTAATTATCCTTAATTACTCACAATTATCCCCAATTATCCTAAATTATCCCAAATTATCATTAATTATTATAATTTATGAGTCTTTATTACAATTTTTAATAATATTTTCTATTTATTACTATTTATTACAAATTATTTCTAATGATTACTAATGATTACTAATGATTACTATTCATTACTAATTATTATTATTTACTAATACTTATTACTATTTATTACTCTTTATTAGAAATTATTGCTATTAATTACTAATTACTATAAACTATTTCAGATTATTAGTAATTATTTCAATTTATTACAAGTTATTACTATTTAATACCATTTATTACTATTTAATACTATTAATTACTATTTATTTCTATTTATTGTAATTTATTTATGTTCATAACTAATTATTACTAATTATTACTAGTTATTATTATTTATACCCATTTATTTATTTATATTAATATTAATTTCTATTAATTACTATTTATTAACATTTATTACTATTTATTACTATTTATTAACATTTAGTAACATTTATTACTATTTATTAATATTTATCACTATTTATTAAGAATTATTACTATTTATTACTATTTATAACTATTTATTACTAATTATAACTAATTATTAAAATTTATTGTGATTTATTTCTATTTATTTCTATTTATTTATATTTATTATTAATTATTACTATTTTATTACTATTTATTACAATTTATTACTATTTATTACTATTTATTACTATTTATTAATATTTATTACGAATTAATAGTATTTATTACTGATTGTAACTAATTATTAGAATTTATTACCAATTCTTACTAATTGTTATTAATTGTTACCAGTTGTTACTAATTGTTACTATTTGTTTACTAATTATTTGCATTTAATACTATTTATCACTATTTATTACTAATTAATTCTAATTGTCCCTAATTATTAGTATTTATTACTAATTTTTATTATATATTTTAATTTTCTACTAATTATAACTATCTATTAGTATTTATTACTATTATATATTAATTATTCGTATTTATTCCAAATTATTACTAATTAATGGTAATTATTACTAATTAGAAATAATAATTATTAATTAATGAAAATTATTACTACTAATTACCAATTACCACTAATTATATATATTCCTTCATAATTATCTTTAATAATTCATAACTATAAATAATTTTTAATATTTAGTTTTAAATAATTTAAATTTAATATTACAAAATTTGCATATGGAAAAACAATCTAAATATTATTTAATTACAACTAATTAACAATAATTTAAATTAATTCATAATTAAAATAAATATTAAATTAAATAAAACATAAATACATTTAAACATAATCTCATAAAGGTAAACCCGACTTCAAAAACATCATCATAAAAAAATCACTAAGAGAAATTATGACTTTAAAATTAGAGTTTAGAGAGAGGGAGAAATAATAAAAAACATATGGGGGTATATATCGATTAGATTAATTGTGATGGTACAATTTACGATAGGACACACTGCAAAAACCTTCGGTTGTATTAATTACTATCGGCAGTTAAAAGGGTATTTATGGTGGGACCCGTCGCAAATAGTGGCATGCCGATACACTAATTGCGACGAGGAAACATCCCATCAGAAATAGTACTTATTGCCACATGGTATTTGTGATGTGTCTCATCGCATATAGTGAAATGCGGAAAAACTATTTAAAATGGGGAAATTTCCCATCGGAAATTGTATTTACCACCTCCATATATTTGCAATTGGGGTACCTCCTCGTTTCAAATACCCTTCCCACAGTTTGGCATGAAAACTACGCCAAACCCACCTAATTCTTTGCTACGTGTCACGAACCAGCCTGGGTCGACCCTGAACCGGTCACCCGAGCCAGCCCATGGAAAGTCCCAAGGGGCGTTCCTGATCCCCTTGGGATGGCAACTAGTGTCGGGCATCAAACAAACAGTTGGGAACTGTTTAAACAATAAAATAAAACATAGATAAACAGATATTAACACAATAAGACAGGTAAACAATTGCATTGGAAAATAAAAATAGAGATAAATAACTAGACATACCTCCAAGTGACCCCATGGGTCACCACCGACATAGAACCATGCTTGTCTGAAAAAAACCAAAGTCTAAATCCTGAAACTGAAAGTAAAGTAGGCGTGAGCATCGAGGTACTCAGTAAGAAAGCCAAAAGTTCAACAACATCCCATGCCTCTGCCCTTAATAAGAATTTCAATCATGCAAGTTTGAAAATAAGACCTATTAAAATAGTGTTTTCCACTCCATTTAAGAATTCAAGTAACATGTTTCCCATTTAAGGAAAACATTTATTTCCAAGATGTTTAGAAAATGGAATCAAGCATGCATTAACCTTTTGAAATGAAAAGAGAGTCGTTTATAATAAAATGTGGTTTTTCACAAATGAATCATTAGATATGAAATAATTTAAATGGAAATCAAGCCACAAGTAGCATGTCACAAATGAGCACCATAGGAAATCCCTAAAGGTAACTAGCACAAGTGGGACCCTAGAGACCTCATACCTCGGTGAACCATATCATACATTCCCATGCACGAGCCACTGGTAGGGAAACACCTCCTACCATTGTGGTCTCCAGTCATCATCATACATTTAGTTAGTGTTGTTGCGTCAATCCCACTAGAATAACCTTGACAAAACCCTTCCGTGTCATCTAGCGTACTAGTCCTAGTTCGCCCACCTAGATACTCTGGGTTTCCCATGTGCTCTAATCCAAAAAGGTGGCGAGTTTTTATCAAAACATAAATGAACCTCACACTTTCTTTATCCAAAAACTCGCTGAACCGCTCACCACTGTTCTCCCTCCTTAAACGCATTCCAATCTTTCTCATTTAAAAAAATCATATGCTTCAACTTTGGGCACATATTCATAGACTCAACATACAATCCATTTTCTTAACCAAGGGGTTTTCTTTAAGAGAGGTATTCAAATTTTACAAAAAAACAATTCAAGGGGGCCAAACAGGATTCCTTGTTTTATAAATAATAATCATCTAAACTCTTTGAATAACCTTTTTTTTTCTAAATGAAATTGACAAACTACATGTTAGATATTAAACAAAACAAGCTTGAACTCTTTCTTATAATGAAGCAATTCATTTATGAAAGTCCAAATGGGCATTAGTAATACACTACCTTTTTTTCAATGAAAATGCATAACCAATAAAAGGAATGGCTCCCAGATTTCATAGCATGTATATATATATATATATATCATATTTTTATAAAACATAATTTCAAAACAAGCAAGCAATTATGAAATTAAAATTAAAGTCTTAGGCATAGGAGACCTACCTCAAACATGTCATTGTTTGAAGATAACGACTCGAACCGACTATTAGCACATACACGCACATGCATTTATATATATATATATATACCCCTAAATGCATTGCACATATTCCACACCTCATGAGGGAATATGCACAAAAAGGGGATATATATATATATATATATGTCTTACCGCATGCATGTACGTGTGGGAATTCTTGGCACCCGCAACCCAAAACCAACACAGCAACGTCCAATGCACTACACACATAATTTAATAAAAACAATTTCAACACTTAACCATTTATAAAACATTTCCAAGTTTCCCAACAAGGATTTACCCTCCAAACGTACTCAAATTTCTCCCATTAACATCAAACACACATTAAAACATTTTTAAAACAAGGTCACACCTTTTTTTATAATTGAATAAACCATTTAGAAGGTTTACAAAACAATTTCAATAAAACTCCAAATCTTTTCACCAAAATGCATTCAAAACCATTGTTAAAAACCAACCGCACACCAACTATACCAAAACATGATTTTCACCTCATACATAACTTAATAAACCCATTCCGTGATTTAACAAAGCACTATTTACTGATATAATATGGTTTTTCCTCAAAAAACACATCATATCTCATATAAAGATACCACTTTAAAATCAACCGTATTATAAATTGTCCTAAACCTATTTTTTTTCTCCACATAAACAATTTAATTAAATTATAGAAACACGTATTAAAACATTTTCAAGGTGTGTTTCAATGTTTTACCACAAAACTACAGTAAAATAATTCTGTTTGAAAACCAACGCACACGACGCTATAAAAAAACTTTTCACCACCTTCACATATTAATAAACTAACTGCACAATTTATAAAACACTATTTAAACAGTTCAACATGGTTCCTCATAGAAACAAGTACTCCTATCATATAAACATAACACTAAACTCATAAACACATCAGAAATATACTAAATCTCAAGTAAAATCGAATTCACATCAAACAAAATAATCAATAACCAAGCTAAATAAACTAAATAAGAAAATTAAGTCATCAATTAAAATTAAAAATACAAAACCACTTACCACAGAGTCATTTTCCCTAAAAATGGATGTGAATTCATCAATTTCATGTCAAACGCACCACAAGGAAACTGAAATACACCCTAATCCATAATACTGAACAAGAACAACTCAAGATTAAAACACTAACATGAACATCATACCCGCTAAAAACCTAAAACTCCTAATCGAAAGAGGGTTTTAACCAAAGTGTATTTTGGAGAAGAGCACCTGTGCAAGGGGAGGTTGTGCTGGAGGCTGGGAGGGCGGCCAGTGGTGAGAGGCGGGAGGGCGGCAGAGCGGTTCGGGCGGGGCGAGCAGATGGCGCATAGGGCTGTCCGAGGGCAGGTGCGTAGTCGCCATAGGGGGTTACAGGATGCGACTGTGAGGTCGTCGAGCAGCTGGCCAGAGAGGGAGAAGGGAGGCGCGGAAAGGAGGAGGCGAGGCGGAAAAGCGGTGTGGCTAGGGTTTGGAGAAGGGGGGAAGGCGGTGTGATCCAGAGGGGAGGAAGAAGGGGCTGCGTGACGTGGGGAGGAAAGGTAGAAAGGGGGAGGGAAAAGAAAAGTGGGTGAAAAATAATAATGAAATGAAAAATAAAATAAATTAAATTAGATTGAATTAAAATAAACTTTAACAAATAATAATAATAATCTTAGTAAGAATCTTAATAAACTACAATAATAATAATAATAATAATTATTATTATATTCATAATCTCGTAATAATAATAATAATAATAATAATGTTAACAATTTTATAAATATTTCAATAATATTATATTCTAAGCCTAATTAAAATATTAACTAAAATAATAATAATAAAATTATTAACTGAGAGCGGACACCGCGCACGGTCTCACGTTCGGTCGTGCGCATGGTTGCGCGTCTCAAAAACAACACATTCGATAACAAACAATCCATTAACAAAAATTAGGAACCGTGTAGGGAACACATACGCTTGCACGTTCGTATAAGAAAGAAATTTTCTTTTATTTTAAAACCAGTTCAAAACGCAGTTCAAAAAAGAGACCCAAAATAATTAAAATAAAATAAATCATCGGGTCGGGGTGTGACAATTCTCCCCACCATGACAATTTCTGCCCCCAGAAATTCCCAAAAGACATGGTCAACCCATGATTCCGAGAAAGACCACGAAGACCAAAAAAACCCTCAATCGCCCAAAAATCGGGCATTCAAAACACACATAACCTGAAACCCCATTGATCTCAAATCTAGAATCATGAAGAAGAATAACCAACGACAAAACTCAACTTTAGCACAACCTCAACATGGAGTACTCTGACCCCTAACTTAGGAAAGACCAAGGCCCACTCAAGACGTTGAAGAGCACTCACCAATATAGTCCCATGGTGGTCTCCCCACCATATTAAGATTCTTGTCAAACACTGATTCTTCAAACCAAAACAACTCCCATATCCAGAAAAATAACTAATGCTGGCATGACACTAAAATCTCATTAAAGTTAAACCAAACTCACACAAGAGGAGACAATGGCAAGACCCGTAGTGGGTCTCCCCACCATTTTAGAAATTTACATAACATGACGTTATTCACGCAGTTGAGAATTATGAAGAATGACAAAAAGTGACCAACTAACCACATTGGAAGCTAGTGATTGAGAGGATTGTTTGACACACAACACAAACTAGTGGAAGGTGCACTTTAAGAATAGTTCCCTTCAGTTCACCCTCCTCATTGGGTGAGGGACCTTCCCTTGACACAACATGAACAAGAACAACTATTATGAGCTTAAAGTTGATTCCCCCCACATTACCTTGGGGAAGCATAAAGCTAGTTAATCGAAGATGTCAACACACGTCCTTCACCATCTGTTGACTGGTCGAGCACCTAAAAAATTCACAACTTTCCCCCACTTTCACTTCCTTAGGTACAGCCACAGGGTGAAGCAAGTCATGAGGGTCACCCAAGACATCCCTATTCGCACTGGAAAAAGAACAATCAACGTTTACTTGTCTAGTCCCTCTCTTATAGACATACTCGAGACAACATACGACTACACCACACCTGGAGTTACTCAAAACTAGACAACTCCCATGTTTCCCAAAGTACCCAATGCCATTCAACTAGCCACAACATCAACAAACAACTGACACAACATACCAGAACTCAACTTCGTCACTCCACGGAGAGTCTGGGCTGAACCAAGAACTGAGAAAGACCCACTGAAAACTCATGTGACCTTTCTAGGGGGCATACTCGAAAAAAAACACAAAACCAACCTTCCACAAGGTGAAACACCTTAAAAACAACTATATACACCTCAGACATAAATCAAATAATTATCAACTTAAAACATCAATTCATTTTCAATGAAAAACACACGCTTGAAAAAAAAACCAAGAACTTCCCAACAATGACCAAAAGCTCTTTTGAAACCATTCTTTTCACTTCGAACTCAAAAACATTTTTTTAATTTCAAAATTCATTTAATCATAAATCCCCATTTTTGGAGAAAACTTCATGTTTATTCTCATGTCCTTTCAGATAAAATCATCTCAACACTCCAAACATAACAAAAACTGATAGTAAAAAAGTCATGTGATTTTCTATCCACTTATCAAAATAGACATTTCAAGAAACAAGGAATCTTAGAAACCAATCACCCGCCACTGATATTCCATGATGCTCACATGTGTGCATTTTCATGCCTCTCAGGTACCCATCCACACGATCTACCAACATTCCACTAATCACATCTTCATGCACATGCGATCACCCATAGGAATACCAAGGGACCAAACAAGGCCCTTCCGCTTTCAAAACAAATCATTGAAAATATTTCAAAAATAACATTATCCAAGATCCATTTCAAAAATTCAAAACAAAATGTCAAAATGCTTATCATTTTCAAATAGAACACTTCAAATTTAAATAATCCATTTGGTTCCTTTAAAAATCAGTTTTCAACAAATCAAACACCAAATTCTAAAATCCCGATCCAAGGGAAACATGTTAAAAATCAAGTCAAACTATCACCAGTAGAAAATAAGAGCAACCCCAAAGTCTATTTTCATCTTAAAACCCTTTCACGTCAAACCAAAGTAGAACCAAGTCATTAACAACAATAAATTACCTGGATGGAGAACTAGGGGTCACGTCTAGCCCGGCTGCATGGTTTAGCAGACCATGAACTAGGAAAGCGCCAACCACTAGGAGTGTCGAATCGTACTCTCGGGAATCACATGGGTCGCTAATCCATGTGAGACCGCGCACTGTACCGATTTACTCCTATGTTCATCCTCCATCCACATAGAACAAAATCAAAAACTAAAATCCCAAACTACCCATGGTTACTCGAGTATTGGAACGACCAATAGTTCGTGACACTCTTCCCGCACCTACCCCTCGAGTACCGACAACACTATCTCTAATCTACCGGACATCCCAAATAACATGAAGAAACTCAACCTCCTTTGATAGAACTTTGTCACGAACCATCTCGGGCCGACCTTGAACCGTTCAACCGAGCTAGCCTGTGGCAAGTCCCGAGGGGCGTTCTCGATCCCCCCGGGATGGCAACTAATGTCGGGAATCAAACAAACTGTTGGGAATGGTTTAGCCCATAAAATAAAATATAGATAAACATATATGAACACAATAAGACAGGTAAACAATTGCAGTGGAAAATAAAATTAGAGATAAATAACTAGACATACCTCCAAGTGACCCCAATGGTCACCACCGACATAGAACCACGCTTTTCTGAAAACAACTGGAGTCTAAAACCTGAAACTGAAAGTGAAGTAGGCGTGAGAACTGAGGTGCTCAGTAGGAAAGCCAAAAGTTCAACAACATCCCATGCCTCTGCCCTTAATAAGAATTTCAATCATGCCAGTTTGAAAATAAGACCTATTAAAATAGTGTTTTCCACTCCATTTAAGAATTCAAGTAACAGGTTTCACATTTAAGGAAAACATTTATTTCCAAGATGTTTAGAAAATGGAATCAAGCATGCATTAACCTTTTGAAATGAAAAGATTGCAGTTTATAATAAAATGTGGTTTTTCCCAAATGAAGCATTAGATATGAAATAATTAAAATGGAAATCACACCACAAGTAGCATGTCATAAATGATCACCATGGGCAATCCCTAAAGGTAACTAGCACAAGTGGGACCCTAGAGACCTCATACTACGGTGAACCATATCATAAATATACAGTGCACGAGCCATTGGTAGGGAAACACCTCCTACCATAGTGGTCTCCCGTCACCATCATTCATTTAGTTAGTGTTGTTGCGTCAATCCTGTTAGACTAACTGAGACGAAACCCTGCCGTGTTATCTAGCATACTAGTCCTAGTTCGCCCACCTAGATACCCGGGGTTTCCCATGTGCTCTAATCCATAAAGGTGGCGAGTTTTTATCAAAACAGAAATGAACCTCACACTTTCTTTATCCAAAAACTCGCTAAACCGCTCACCACTGTTCTCCCTCCTTAAACGCATTCCCTCTTTCACATTAAAAAAAGCATAAGCTTCAACGCTGGGCACATATTCATAGACGCAACATACAATCCATTTTCTAAACCAAGGGGTTTTCTTTAAGAGAGGTTTTCAAATTTTACAAAAACACAATTCAATGGGGCCAAATAGTATTCCTTGTTTTACAAATAATAATCATCTAAACTCTTTGAAAACCCTTTTTTTCTAAACGCAATTAACAAACTACATGTTAGATATTAAAAAAACAAGCTTGAACTCTTTCTTATAATGAAGCAATTCATTTATGAAAGTCCAAATGGGCATTAGTAATACACTAAATTTTTTTCAAAGAAAATGCATAACCAAAAATAGCAATGGCACCGAGATTTCATAGCATATATATATATCACATATTTATAAAACATAATTTCAAAACAAGAAAGCAATTATGAAATTAAAATTAATGTCTTAGGCATAGGAGACCTACCTCAAACATGTCGTTGTTTGAAGATGACCACTCGAACCGACTGTTGGCACATACATGCACATGCATATATATATATATACACCCCTAAATGCATTTCACATATTCCATGCGTCATGAGGGAATATGCACAAAAAGGGGATATATATATATATATATGAGTGTCTTACCGCATGCATGTACGTGTGGGAATTCTCGGCAACCGCAATTGAAAACCAATACAGAAACGTCCAATGCACTACACACATAATTTAATAAAAACATTTTCAACACATAAACCATCTATAAAACATTTCCAAGTTTCCCAAAAAGGCTTTACCCTCCAAACATACTCAAATTCATCCATTTAAAATCAAACACACATTAAAACATTTTTAAAACAGGGTCACACCTTTTATTTATAATTGAATAAACCATTTAAAAAGATTAAAAAATGATTTCAATAACACTCCAAATATTTTCACCAAAATGCATTCAAAACCATTGCTAAAAACCAACCGCACACCAACCATACCAAAACATGATTTGAACCTGATACGTAACTTAATAAACCCATTGCGTGATTTAACAAAGCACTATTTAGTGATATAATATGGGTTTTCCTCAAAAACACATCATATCTCATATTAAGATACCACTTTAAAATCAAACGTATAAAAAATTTTCCTAAAACTATTTTTTCTCCACATAAACAATTTAAAGAAATTAAAGAAACACTTACTAAAACACTTTCAAGGTGCGTTTCAAAGTTTTACAACAAAACTACACTAAAATAATTCTGTTTGAAAACAAACGCACACAACGCTATATAAAAAACATTTCACCTCTTGCACATATTAATAAACTAACTGCACAATTTATAAAACACTATTTATACAGTTCAATATGGTTTCTCATAGAAACAAGTACTTGTATCATATAAACATAACACTAAACTCATAAACACATCAGAAATATACTAAATCTCAAGTAAAATAGAATTTGCATAAAAACAATCAATAACAATGCTAAATTAATTAAATAACAAATTTAGTCATCAATTAAAATTAAAAATAAAGAACCACTTACCACAGAGTCGTTTTCCCTAAAAATTGATGTGAATTCCTCAATTTCATGTCAAACACACCCCAAGGAATCTAAAATACACCCTAATACAAAAGACTGAACAAGAAAAACTCAAGATTAGAACCCTAACATGTACATCATACCGGCTGAAAACCTAAAACTCCTAATCGAAATAGGGTTTTACCCAAAGGGGCTTCCGGAGAGGAGCGCCCGCGCAAGGGGAGGTTGTGCAGGAGGCTAGGAGGGCGGCGGTGGTGAGAGGCGGGAGGGCGGCATAATGGTTCGGGAGAGGCGAGCAGACGGTGCACGGGGCTGTCCGAGGGCAGGTGCGTAGTTACTGGAGGGGGGTACGGGATGTCGCTGCGAGGTCGTTGAGCGGCTGGCCAGAGAGGGGGAAGGGAGGTGTGGCAAGGATGAGGCGAGGTGGAAAAGCGGTGCGGCTAGGGTTTGGAGAAGGGGGGAAGGCGGCGTGATCCAGAGGGGAGGAAGAAGGGGCTGCGTGACGTGGGGAGGAAAGGCAGAAAGATGGAGGGAAAATAAAAGTGGGGGGAAAATAATTATGAAATGAAAAATAAAATAAAATAAATTAGATTGAATTAAATTAAACTTTAACAAATAATAATAATAATCTTAGTAAGAATCTTAATAAACACCAATAATAAGAATAATTATTATAATTATATTCCTAATCTCTTAATAATAATAATAATAATAATGTTATCAATTTTATAAATATTTCAATAATTTAATATTCTAAGCCTAATTAAAATATTAACTAAAATAATAATAATAAAATTACTAACTGAGAGCAGACACAGCGCACGGTCTCACGCACGGTCGCACTCATGGTTGCGCGTCTAAAAAACAACAAATTCGATAACAATGAATCCCTTAACAAAAATTAGGAACTATGCACGGTGCGCATACGCTCGCACGTTCGTATAAGAATGAAATTTTCATTTAATTTAATATTGGTCCAAAACGCAGTTCAAAAACATGACCCAAAATAATTAAAATAAAATAAAACATCGGGTTGGGGTGTGACATAACGGGACCCCAAGTCCCATCGCAAATAACTAAATATTTGTGACAGGTCGATGCCTCCATGAAAAATAACAATATCAACAGATTATTTGCGACATGATTTATTCCAGTCAAAATTAATCTATCGCAAAATGTCTTTTTTCCAAAGCGTTCTGATAACGTTTTAAGCATTATTAACTAATGTATATATTTCCACCGACATTTTTATCATTGAAAACATGTCTCTGCTTTAAAATGCACACTATATATAAATATATAAAAAATATATGAACATCTATTACATCCCATTTGTGTTTGGTCACCAGAAAAACATCTACCACAAAGGATTTTCGTGGACTATCTAGTTTTTTCTTATTTTTTCCACAAAATACATTTTCCATAATTGAATGAAATAGTTTATCATTAAAATTGTAAAGGGATCATCTAATAAAAAATAAATTCATTCATTGATACCCACGTTCTTGTCATTTTCGGAATTGAATCCTATTATTGAAACCATATGTTTATTATAATGTGACAAGTGTCGATGATGTGCATAATAGCATGTACGTAATTATATACAGATGTGATGACCCTAACTTTAGTAAAATATGATATCATGTGATGCACACTTTTTCAGAATTTTAATTATAACATTTTAATACATTTATAAATATTACTATAACCATTCCATCCATGAGAATATAGAAAATAAATTCATGTACAAAACCTTGATATTAATTATATCCCATATCGGTACATGATTTGTTTGAGCAATCAGAACATTGAATTATATGTCGATATATATATATATATATATATATATAAATTAATAGAGTTCCATATTATATAAAAATTTATACATCTAGTTCACTCATTTACATTTCATCAATGTAATAAGTCATTAATACTTAAATATACTTATATATAAATATATATTCATGTACGGCGAACCTGAAATCACATACATAAATACTTATATATGTATCATGATTGTAAATTCTCAATATGTAAATTTTGGAATAATTTGTGTATAAAACATGGAATTGAGATGAATATTCAAATGAAAATTATAAATTCGTGATTTAATGATTTAAAAATAAATGTAATCACTTAATATAAATTAATTCACAAATTAAATATTAAGTCCCTTACACAAACCTAAATCAATTTTGAAAATATTTATGTAAAATTGAGATATGAACAACAAAATCTAAATGTATATAATACCTCTTCCTATTGCTTATTATAAATTCAAAACCACAATACATGTTGATATTTTCTTGTAAAAACCCATAAATAAACATTAAAAAAGTAAATTTCCCAAACGTAATTTTTTTATGAAAAAATACATATAGTAAATGGAAGAAATATTTATAATTACATAATTATCCAAAATGATATACATATACATATATATACTAATGATGATAATCACATTACATAAAAATTTAGGTCATGGACTACAAGAAAAAATTAAGACATCTTTAAATAAAATAAGTAGATTATAAAAAACATAAAATGAAAAAATACTCATTTAATCCATTACGTAAATTGCTGTAAGGGAAATGTCGAAGAATTTCATTGATTCGGGCATGAACTTAGGAACCCTCTTAGTAGACTAAGATAGAAATTAATTTTCAATAAGTATTGAGAGAAATAGGCTTCAGACACAATAACATGGTTTGTTTTCCCCTTTCATTCTCTCATAAAATAAATTCTTTTATAACCAAGATTTCTATTGTGTCTACAATGACACACAAACACATCTTATAGAGCGAGATAAGTATGTTATATTCAGACATCATGTAGGAAATAAAAAATTTATTTTACATTTATAGATCCAACCCATACATAGTTATAGAAAAAATTATAAATATATTATATTTAAATAATAGGTAAAAAAGATTCATACAAGGAAAACAATCCATATATGAAGACAGAAAGATTTAGAATAAAATAACCACTCAAACAAAGTAAATAAAAGAAAATATATTCAATAATGAATCAGATGAAAATATATGGGATAGATAAATGGTTTCAGTATACATTGGACCAAAAAAATCAAACAATAGAAGAAATGTTTTCAGTTAACAAATTGAACAAATATTCAGATATTCTAGAATGTAAATCGGACAAAAAACACCCAAAAAAAGTAGGAAACCACCCAGGGTAGGTTGATGAAGAATCTGATAGAAATATCATATTGTTGATGAGAATATCTCAACCTAGATTCGGTTAAATATCCCCCCCCCCATTCACAATCGAACACTAGCCATACATTGCAACATGACATCACTCAGATCATTCTTCACTGAAGGAAAACCCCTGTTAAAACCATGACTCAGTACAAGCATCACGCTCAATGATCATGAATTGCCCTATAACTCATCCTCCTTCTCATGGCCTCGCCCTGCACTATTAGACCTTGCCTCTTTTTAGTGTGACCCCAACGCCTCCTGCACTTAGCTTCTCAAGATCGATATGTGCCCCCTACCTTGATCACTTTTCCTACCAGAATGAAACCCCTGAAACCCTAGTGACCATTAACCCCTTCATTTATTATTTCCCACTTTTTATAAATTTTATTATCTTTACTAAATCATTATTATCTGATTAAGGGTTATAATAGTTTTATATTATATGAAAAGTTTAACTTAAATATTTAATGAGTTTTTTTATTTTATTAAACCTAAACCACAATTTTATAAAAGTTTATTCCATCATAGTTAATATTTTCAATATAATAATTATTACTATATATATATCTTATTTTTTTTAAATTATATATATCCTATATAATTATTAAATATTTTCTTCCATAAATTATATTATTTCATTTTCATACAAAAATAAATTTATTAAAATACTTGATATTAGTATTACAGCATATGACATTTTAAAATAATAATTTTAAATGAAATGTGTAATCTCATTATATAACTACATTAAAATAATAACTTTATAATAGTATTAGTTTAATATTAAATTCATAATCTTATATAATTCAAAACAAATATTCACAAACTTATTATAAAAAGATATGAACTATATTCGAATATAATTATGTTTTAAAATATATTATTAAATGTTAATTTTAATAAATGGTAATTTTATTCAATTGAATTCATTATTCTAAAATATTATTTAAAAAAAATTACATTTCAAATAAATTTGAAAACTATACGTGTATTAAATCAATTGAATTCAATTATTAATTTAAAGAAAACTGTCTTAAAAATGATCAAAAAAAATATGTTTGATAAAAATATTTTTAAAAATAATTGAAAACTAGGTTTAGAATTTGTTTGGCTATTGAAATAATGGCTTGGGTGGTGTGAAGAGAAGATGTGGTGAGGGGTGGTATTTATAATGTTGGAGGGGTGTGTTTTCTCACTATTTTACTCATTATTTTATTATTTTTCTCAAGAGAAGCAATAATGATGGTTATTAAGACTATATATAGTAATTTGTTCATGTTAATTCTAAAATAGGTCACTTATATAAATCATGACTGAATAATGTGTCCAAATTTAACTTATTAATATATGTTGTAAATTACTGTATATCACTATTCACAAAACTGATGTATTTTAGAAAAATCCCAAATATACCCCATAATTTATTTTTAATTTCATAATTAAAAACATAACCCCATTTTATGATATTTTTTCAATATGATAAATTTATTATTAAATTAATATAATTATTTACCTGTAATTTACACCTTTTAAAATTAAAACATATTTTCTAACATGTTGAAAATTTTATTAATATAGCATAAAATTATCTTATAATCTTAATACATAAAAAAATAAATCATGAAATTTTTTATGAAAATACATTATTTATTATACTCATAAATTAGATATAAAACTGTAATAAAATATTTATAACTTGAAAAAATAAAAAAATTTAATTAATAAATTTTTAAATTTTTTTACCTATACTATTTTATAATTATATCATATAGTCACTTATAAGATAGATGAATTTTATTTATAATTCCATTTCAGGGGTTACAATTCAATTGGATTTTTTACAATTCAAAAGTATCACATTACTATTCCAATGGTCATGTTACTATTTCCTCAGTTTAGGTTTTTTAACCTCAAGAAATATTTTTTATTTCATTCACCCATCATTTATTTAGTTTTTATTTTATTTTATATGTGTTTGTTACCATTGAAATAATTATTAGAAGGGAATTTCTATAGATAAAAATTTTATTTGATACATTCTTCCCCGTTTATGAAATATCACCTACAAAATTTCATTTTAAATTCTATAATGTAAATAGATAAGAGTACTTCTCTTTCATCTATTTCTATGGTTCCCATGTTTCCTCATCCGAAGTATGGTTTCACTGATATATATTGAAAGTCTAGTGGTCTATTTCTATAGAACTTTATCTCCACGATCGAAGATCTTTACTGACTACTTATATATATAAAAACTCATTCTCCAACTATAGCACCTTTATTGATAGTTCATATGAATTATTTAGTATATAATTCTACAATATTGATATGTGGAATACATAGTGTACTAGGGACATCGTTTTTGGGATTGTTAGTTGATAGGCCACATATCTGAAATAATCATGGATATCGAAGGGGGCGATGTAACTTGGATTGATTTTCTTTATTAAAAATCTCATGATCTTATTCTGTAGAGATATGAAGAGGAATAAAAAGTCACTAAAATTAATCTCAAGGCCTCTTTGACGATTATATTCTTAAATCATATATCAAATATGGGTTTCATTGATGTTTTCTTGAATGACTATCACCTTTTATTAACATTTCTTCGTTAATTTTATTTCTTAGTATATTATATTCAATAATCTCATTCCAACAAGCCAGTGTTCTACACCTTTTCCCATAAAGGGCTTTATATGAATCAATTTGGATGCTTGAGTGGAAACTACTATTGTAAGATAATTCGACTAGTGGCATATGTTGGTATTCTCTTCCATGAAGTCCATATAACACTTTCTCAAAAGGACATACATTATCTGAAGAGTCCACTCATATGAAACATCAATTTGAGGATAATAGGATGTAATTAAGGTCAACTTACTTCTTAGAGCATGTTGGAGACATTTCTTGAACATGTCCGTGAAATATAGATATCAATCAGATATAGTAAATAGTGTTTTACATGCAACATTACCAACAATTTTATTTATATCAATGAAATTTGAACAAATGATATGTCCTATTGAATTGTGATAAACTGTGTTTCCTTTGTAAGATGATCCAAAATAACCCATATAACATTGTTTCTTATGTATTTCTTGGACATCTAGTAAAAAATTCTATAGTGGTGTTTTCCTATTTAAATGTTTTTATGGGTAATGCTTGCATCATATCTTTATACATTTCCTCTCATCCAATACTTTCTAACACACCAGAAACATTGATGTATATTCAGCTATCTCCTTTTTCATAATGACCAACTAAAAGTTCTCTCAGAGATATCGATATATCAGTGAGCTTTGTTGGTTAATCAAGAAGGTTTACCTATATGTGTTATTCAGAAGCACATTATTTATCTTCGGATTGGATGGTAGAGATTGTTGTGACAAAATAATATGACTCCATACTCATCTATCATGAACATGGAGGTTTTTACTTTCTTGATAACATAATCCATTTTTTGAATTTCCCCAACTTTTCATTGATCATTCATTATTTTCATCACAAGGGGCGGTTGTGAAAAATTTTGATAATGTTTTGATGATTTTTATCACTTAATTATTACCTTGAACATCCTCTATATTTCTTAGAACATTGGATCCATCTCAATTATCATCACTGATAATCAAATGAGTTTCTTTTCTACTTATTTAATCTTCCACCTTATTTTCCATAAATGGATAGTAGTGGATTGAGAAGTTGTAAACCTTGATGAGATATTACCATATTCACTAGATAATATTATGTGACTTGTATTAAATATATATTTTAGACTCTTTTGATTAGTATATATCTCAGAATACTCCCAATTGGTATAATGCCACCTAATTCTCAATGTAATGATTGTTGATTCTAACTCCAGATCATGCGTAGGATAGTTTTCCTTGTGAATTTTCATCTACCGTGATGTGTAGGATATCCCATTACCATTTTTCATCATAAAAAAACATATGTTATTGTATGAGTCATCATTATATACCAAAAACAGCTCTACACTTTTTTATAGTGTGAGTACTATTATAGTGATAATACTCTTTTCAATATCCTTATGGATTTCCTCAAGTTATAGTGACCAAAAAACAACAATCTATTCCATGTCATATTTGTAATTGGGTTTGAAAATCGTGATATGTTCTTCAAAAATTTCCGTTAATACCCATCTAGGCCATGAATGCTGCAGATCTTTGTTAAAGATGTTGGCATTTTCCACTCCTCAATTTCCATTATAATGTAAGGGTCGACATATATTCCATTAATAGTGATAACATTCCCCATGAATGATACATCCCCCACAAAAAACTCAGATTTACTTCACTATTCATTTTTTCTCCCTTCTCAATGTGTCCAACAAATTATTCAAATCCTCTTATTATTTCTCCATGCTCTTGGAGTAAATTAGAATACCACCAATAATGAGTAAAACATATTTTCCGAGATATTATCTAAAGACTCAATTCAATAAATCCATGAAATCTACCAGATAGTTAGTGAGTCCAAAGGTAATAAAAATGATCTCATAGTGTCTATAATTTATTCAAATGTCCATTTAGGGAAATAAATGGCCCTATGTAGTTGATTGAACACCTCATCTATCCTTGGTTGGGGATAACGATTCTTTATCGTGATTTTAATGATCTTATGATAATCAATTCATAGGCGTAATGATATATCCTTCTTTTGGAAAATGAGGAATGGAGCACCCCACTTGGAAGTAATCAGGCATATAGAAACCCTTATACATTTTATCTTCTAACTAATTATACAATTCATGTAGATCTACAGTGGCCATTTAACATTGTTTCTTTGATTTAGGAAGATATCCAGGAATATATTCAATTTAGAAGTCAAACTTTTGGTCAGGAAGAAGATAATGAAATTATTTAGGGAATAATACAGTGTATTCCCTTACGATTGGAATGTATTTGAGAATTATTACCACCATTGACTCAATAATTTGTGCCAAATATTTTTGCTGATAAGGCAATAATATCCACACATGACACAATTATTCAAAATAATATTTTTATTACTCTTTATAATTGTAATTAAGTAGAGGATTGTTTGAGATGTGTTGTTTTATCTAACATTCCTTACAGTTGATGTTAGATTTTTACAAATATAGACAATCAATACCCAAAATAGTAACAAACAACAAAAAAAGAAGTAAGACAAGATTTACTGGGAGGTTCCACCCAAAAACATTAACCTGTGAAGAGTTATTTATATTGGATGCAATAATTTCACCATTATATAAACGCACAAGTCACTCAATCTAAAAATTGTAAGGTTGTGTTTGAATAGTTATACTAATCATAAATGATATGAAAGAATGGGTATAAATAGAATCAAATAGTATGTTCGCTATTTGGGAATGAATAACCAATGTAAATTTCACCACATAATTGTCTAGATCCATATTAGCCGTATTTTTCACACAATACCATACTTGTTTCCTTGAAGGTTTTTATTGATTGCCACCAAAAACCCATTAATTAAGGAATTTGTTTGAAAAATTATCATGTTCGTTGTAGTTGAGACACTGAACATCTAGCTGAGTGTGGATATTAGCCTCTCTTTCTTCTTCCATGTCAGTGGGATTATTCATATCCATTTGGAAATTTATATCAAGATTACATATTCTCCTACATTAGATACATTTCATGCTTCCCATTATAAACAAAATAGGATACTTATCCCCAAAATTTTGAAACTTGGGATATTCTATCTTCTTTTAATCATGGGGTTTATTTTCATACCCTACCAAATTATAACTTATTTTCCACTTTTTGTCCATGGGATTACGAGACCATTTAGAGTCTCTGATCTCCATTTCATCCTTGAGGACACATGTGATAATATCCTCATAACTTTTGAAGTCTCGAATCACAAATTATGTTTATAGACTCATCCTAAGTATTCTAAAGAAGAAACCCACCTGGATTTTGAGGTTCATGACAATAAAACTAGATCGGCCCCTCTTCTTTGCTATTATTTTTAGGAACCCTCTTCCCATATTATGATGGAGGGGTTCAGGAAAATTTATATTGAAATTTTTTTATTGAATTCCTCTCAATCCACGAAATCATTTTACTAGTTGGACATTATATATATATTTTTTATTTTCTACTCCTAATCAACTTCCCAATCAAAACAATAGAACTCCATCAGAACTATCTCATCTCATTAGCATTATATGATAAAAAATATGTATATAAATGAGTTAATCCACTATTATGCATCAAAGGGATTAGTAGATACTCTAAACCTATGATTCCTTTTAAAAATGAAGGATTTTATGGAAACATGATCATTACATGGTGTGTACGGTGTTCCACAATATTCCTGTTATTATTCACAACTTCATCCAATGGATCATGTACATTCATGATGTTTTGATCACTCATATCCATCATATTCAACATTTCATTAGGGTTTTCACCACATCCTCTATCATAGTGATCATTGGAATGTTTTCTTCTATTTCCATCCATTATCTAATAAAAATATATGGCAATTTGGGGGTCTTGAATATATAGATAATAATAATAATAATAATAATCATTATAGGATAAAGTCTTAATGAATGTGTATATCAAAACTTGTGATTCCCAAGTTTCAAATATCAGATATCCATGTTCTATTTCCAAGAAAATATTCTTATGATTATTTAATTTATTCCATTAGTAATGGTTTGTAGGGAGTTTTTGAATTTACCAATGAATATCCCTAGGAGTGTCAAACCAGCTGCATTGTAAGGCCCATTATCATGTACCAGTTTACCTGAGTTAGGCCTGAAACACCTTGTACGAGGTCTCACTCCAAGGTACATCAGTGAAAAAACCATGTCCACTTATATAATATAGAGTGGGACATATTTTCTTGGTAAATAACAAACTCCATATTTATAAAGTTTTCCGGATGTTTCCCCATACTTAATCATCTCTATAGGGTTATTCCTAACGCTCTCCCAATTAATATTTTCAACAAATATATTAAATTATCATATGATTACCACTATAGATACCCAATCGTTTTACACATATACTTATATTATTTTATGAATAATTAAACATCAAATTCCATGCTATGGGTCATTATGTGTAGTGTCTTGGAAGATTATATATATATCTGAAAAATGTGATTAAATAAAACCATTCAATATTTTGATTCCATTTTGAGCTCCTAGCATCTATTGAGCCCTTACATCTACATATGATATCCTTGGTATAATATAAAAATGACTGATCTAAAAATTCTACTAAGGGAATAAAATAAAAATATATCTTATCACATTGTTTAGGAAGCATGACATAATGATATACAAATGCATCAAACAAGATTAAATATATTGAATATTGGATCCTAAAATCATGAATTCATATTAATGTGGTAGAAACAAAATCTGGTTCTCATCATGAGTCATGTCTCGTTGCACATAGAGTACAATGAGTGAAGACTCGTTGTAAATTGAGAAGCACAAGTTAATGCTAACCACCATGACTGTTGAACATAACTCCTCATGATACAAATATTTACCCAAAGTTTTGGAATTGTATATAGTTTTACTGATCATAACATGTTCATGAATATTCTATATATATAAATAATCATATATATGTAATGAAAAATAAACACAAGGGTTACACGTGGAATGAATTGGTTATAATAAGTATGTAAAAGAAAAAAATGGGAGTATCCTATATGTGTCCATGAAAATAAATAAATAAATCATTAATTGAAATTTATTAATAAATATAATCATATATCATGATAATTTATTTCAAAAATAATTGAAAAGTGTGTTTAATAATCTTTAGAAATAAAACATTTTTGTACGGTTTAATGGAAAAGATTAAAACTAATTTAAAATGGAAAAGGAATAATTTTGTTTATTAAAAAATAATTGTCAAAGAATTTATTCCACGATAAATGGTCGATATTAGTGAAATAATTGTGCCTTAAAACTTATTAGTTATCACACTTTAATATTGTTAATAATTTGGTAAGGTCCCTTAAAGCGTACTTTCTAACAAAGAAGAATTGAGTAGGGAACTATTTAAAGACATTAAATCCCACAAAAATGATGAATTGATAATTATAAATGAGTTTGGAACATATAAATACAATTTATATAATGTAAAAAAATTATAGAGAATTTAATTTGTGAAAACATAGAGAAGGAGTATCGTGAGGGAACATTAGTGGTTCGGGTACAATTCCTTACATTGTGTCTGATATGATTCTGTAGTTTATCTTAATTTCATGAATAGTAAATATTTAGTAATTAATTAATAAATCTAGAACCATTTATGAATTTATTTTATTTTTTAATAAAATATTATGTTATTTTATGGCCTTGATCATGGGTTTAGAGATTCAATTCTGTCATTTGGGAGCATTGATTTGATTGGTTTTCATGATCGATTTACTTGTATGAGTGTTTAGAAAGTCATGTAGAATGAGAATAGTTATCCAGAAATATATTTATATATTACTATTGAACATATATAACATTAAAATACTATTTTTTCTATATGAGTGAATTATTCATTTGATAAATCAACAATTATAACTATTCAGTTTACCATAGCATTTTTTGATCACAACAACGTCATTGTGTTATAGAAATTGATATCACATTTAAAAAATTATTCTATAAAATTATATAAGATATAATAAATATTTTACAATATGGTTCAACCAAAAAAATGTTTTCATGATATTCCCTGAAGATAAAATTGAATTATGAATTCCCATCATCAACAATGGTGATTGATCAATTTCCCATAGATGATGTTTTATTTATTAAAATAAACGAGATAATGAATGAGAATTGATGAATAATACTTTCATGAATATGATAAAATTCTTTTATATGTGTGATACTAGCATTTTAATTCCATTATATTGATGGTTGGTGATGGGGGAAAATGAAAAAAAAAATATCCTGAAATGAAATTGGAACAAAACAGAAGTGGTGTATACCAATTGATTAATTCTTCTTGAGAATATCCTTAATGAATTGGTTTCAGACTTTTATTAAAAAAATGATGTTATTCTTAGTGGATAGGTTTGGGAAGAGTATTGGTAAGAATACATGATAGGATCAAGGTTGAGATGTGTGTGGAGAATAGTTGGTGTGTGATGGTTTTTATAGTAGACGAGGGGGGGTGTTTCCACATTATTAAGTCAATATATTATTATTTTTCTCAAGACAGACAGTCGTGATTATTATTGAGACTAAATACTATAATGTGTGCATGTAAATTCTATAATATGGTAACTTACTTTTTCCACGACTTAAGCATGAATCAAAAATTCATTTATTTACATATATTTTAAATTATAGTATTTCACTATTCACTTGAAATTATTTTATTTTAGAAAAATACCAAAAGGCAATCCTAACAATTTTAGATGTGAAGAATTAAAAAATGAACTCAGTTATATGTAAATCATTATGTAAATATGGTATGTTTTATTTTTAATTAAAATATGTACTTACTATGAAATACAAATTTTATAATTAATACTATTTTTATTAGACATTGAATGTTTTATTAAAGTCTCAAAAAAATATTATAATAATAATATTTCAAAATAGTAATTTATTATCATAATTTATGAGAAAAAAATATTCTAAAGTACAAAATGAATCATATAATTACAATTTAATATTTATGAATTATAAAATTAGCAACATTTAATTAATATTTCCAAAAATATTTCTTTACTTATAATATTATAAGGACCCAACCGTATTACATTACATATTCTTGAATTAAATGAATAATTCACATTGAGGATCTTTTCAGGTTTAGAGTTTTAGAGAATTATGACATAACTATTACATCTCAAAGATTACAAGGTAGACACATCTACTCAGTTTCCTTTTTTTCACAAAATATAAACTCTTGAACAAAAGTGTCAACTCTTTTTCCATGTTTTTGACATCATTACATTTCCATGATCCCATCCTTGACCATATTCCACTTTAAGTCTGGTAGAAAACATTTCAAAAACATGGGATAAGCATAAAAAGATCAGTAAGAATTATATTAATACGGAAAGAAAACATTAGTCCATGTATACATACAAATCAATGAAATCATACTTTACTCATAAAACATAAGCACATTAACATACATCATCAAATCATGAATAAATCATAGAAATCATAAGACATAAAGGTAACTTGATTCATTCATAACATTCTTACATATGGAGTAACCCTTGTGGTTACGTTTGGAATACCCATCATAGTATATTCCTTAAATATCTTTGGAGAAACATTAGCGTTTAACCCCTTCGCATTACCCAATGCATTGGAGAGCAATATAGGGCTCACCTGACCTTAGTTTATCACAGAACTACCCATATTTATAAACAATTCCCAAGAACCATAACATAATCTTATTACATAAAACATGCATAATGGAAACATAACATTTCCACATTTCAATAACATGATATCAATAACACATTGATATAATAAAAACATTATCAAAACCATTTTCAATACCAAAAAAAAAAGAAATGTTACACGTTGTATTTATTTTTCATTTAAAAAAACTGTTGGCTTGTAGAGGAAGCTGAAACTCAAGTAATGGTCACAACGACAGAGAAGTCGTTGTCGCAACATTCGTACAACAAAAACATTCCCTTTTGTCATTTAGTAAAATTCTTCATATAAAAAATATTTCTTTTGAATAAACATAAAATTAAAAGGGTTTTATATACCTTATATATGAAAGTTGTGTATAAAAGAAAATATTCCTCAATGGAAGGCGATTGAGACAAAGTCCCTTACAAAGTCTTTATCCTTAGATTAAGGATAAATAAATTACATAATTATGTGTGACAAATATAAATACAACCAATATAAGAGAATATTAAGTGTAAAACAATCAGATTTCATCCACATATATTCATAGTATTATATAATCAATAAGTATAGGTTTAACCCAAATAATTGAAATTGGGTTAAGAAGTTCCCTTACAGAAATTCGACAGCCTAACGACGTCATTTTAAAATTCAGAAAATTATATGATGAGAGATAAAGAGGGTATCTCATAACATGGAAATATCTAATAATGATATATAAGAACATATCCCAACATAAGATGATGTAAATTAAAAGACCTATCAAAAAAATTCTTTTAAAAAGAGGAGGGTGAAAGGTTCCCTTACCGATTTGGGTAACATTCGAAATGTGCACCCCATAAAAGAAGGACTATACAACATTGATGAAACTACTCATAAAAATTTATATTACTCAAAGAGTAGAATAAAGTGTAGTAAATACACCACTCAATGGAAATGGTGGAAAATTTAGCATAAATCTCACGGGAATAAAAGTGAGATGAAAAATCCCTTATGAAAACTCGGCAGGCTAACGGCGCCACTTAAAACATAAAAAAATTGGTTGAAGAGATAAAATAGGCTATCTCATCATATGAAAATAAAAATTATAGTAAGAGGAATATAAAATAACATCCCCCAACATAAAAAATAGTATCTTAAAAGGAATTACATAAAAGAGAGTACATAAAAAGAAAGAGAGAGGAAGGATCCCTTACCCCATGTCTGACTTGACACGCTCCTTCTTTAATTTCCTTAATAATAAAAATGAGTTAATTTCTACATGCTTAAGATCCTTTTTCAAGTTCATTATTCCTTTTATATCACTTATTACCATGTTATGAAAACAATTTAATTATTTAACTTAATAATGGTCGTTTTGTCGATCATTGGTACTTGAGTCAAAAATAAACTCCTTATAATTACAAGTTGTTCATGTGGTAAAATATCCATTAGATCCATAATTATATTCATGATTTATATATCATATATATCATATATATCCTTTATATACTTTCATTTATTATATTACTTAACATTTAAAGGTAATAAATGAAATGCACCGTTCATGAGGACGGTAAGCCGTACGTAGGCATGTACGCTACATTCATTTCTATTTCTTATTTAATGGAATTAAAACTAAATGAGATATATATATATATATTATAATTCCAGTATAATATATATGTTATATAGGTCACATATGTACATTAATTTCATTCTTTATACATTCCATGTATTGCATGAACAAGTCACATCACTTGAGGGGGCGGTAGTCCACACTTCCTCAAATGAAATTATCGCATTTACACAACATGAAAAGCATAAAGGTATGTTTAAAATGTAAAATAAAGAAGAATAGAGAGGAAATAAACATAATATATATCATAAATAAATATATTGTCATCATAATTACCACAATGAGAGGTGGTAGGAGAAGATAGAACAGTCATCGTTTTGTGAGGCAGTAATTTGCCATCCACAAAAACAGTATGTCCTTTAAACATTAGACGGAGGTGTGTGTAAGAGTAGCTCGAATAATTACCATAACAAAATACTAGTATATTTATGATACTTTTTATATTATAAAATAAATAAATAAAAAGAGTTTAGGGGGTTGGAGAAGAAAAATAAAACAAAAGAACATTAGAGACGACTATACCTTTAAATCAGGTAACTCTTCTTTGTTTGAACCAAAAGGGATTCTTGAAGAGATTTCTTCCTAATTTGAGGCTTCTAGGATTAAGAGAGGGTTATTGGGATCTTATTTGAGTAGAGTTTTGGTAAGACCAAGTGCTTGAGAAGTGTGAGACATGGGTAGGAAGTGGGGTCTTTTTATAAGAGAGAGGAGGGGATCTTTTGGAAATCTTGAAACTATTATTTTATTATTAAATCATGTTCAGTTTCTAAAGCTCCAAAATTCATTAACGTCGAAGATAAGTCGGTCCATTTTATAAATAAAAATATCCAATAAAAATTGGACAAGTGTCGGACATTATTTTATACATTATCTTCTTATTTATTTAAATCATTCATTGATGACAAAAAACTGCATCACCATTGTGTCATAAATAAATTTGTTTTTTTGATGTCTAAAAATTATAAATAAATTACCATGATGTATGAAATATTTTTATCTTTCTAAATAATATTTATAGTAAAAAATATAGCTTATATAACCACATGTAATAATTTTTTTAGTAAAATAATACATGTTTGTGATATTTTTATTTTTACATTTAATAAAAGGTATTAATGTCATTATCTCACTCAAGTGGATCCATGGGGTACCACAAAATGACACATGGGTTGTATTGGTCTACCATGACTTATCCAATAAGGTTAAGACATGTATCAAGATATTTTTATATTTTTATAATATCATTTTTATCTTAAATTACACTAATTACCTCTAATCGCGGTTAACAAAACTCAAAAGATACTATTCACCAAAAAATATTTTAATCCCATTGAACCACATTTTACATACTAATGACAACCATTTATGTCAGATTTTTGAAATTCAAAACTCTAAAGTGGTAAAATTTCATTTAAACAAAAAATCGGTTTGTTTAACTACCACTTAGTGGTTTCACTATTCATAAAAAATTGAAGTTCGTCAGAAAGATACCAAAAATTCACCCCAAGTTATATTTTATATTCTGAAATAAAAAATCATATCTATTTTTCAAAATTCAAAAAATATAAGTTGCATTGATTAATTTTATAATTAATTTCCATTGTCAAAGCAAATAGCGTATTTTTATGAAACAATATCTATCAAAAGACTAACACTTATTTATGTCCAATTTCAAAGTGAAATTGATTATAATAAACACCATTGAATTAAATGGTAAAAATATATTCTAATTAAACTTTAAAAAATTATAAAAGATAATCTATCCATATGATTAAATTAGATGAAAAAGCAGTTTTGAAGTAAAATGCAGTATTTTTCACTATTCATTAAAAAAATGAACATTGTCAGAAAAAAACCAAAAATTTATCCAAAGTAAATTTCAATGTCCCAAATCTAAAGAATATGTTTATTTTGAAAAAAAAGAGCTTATAATATTTCAACATTTATATTTTAAAAAGGATCTCCATCTAAAGGCGGTAAAACAATCTTTTAAAAGTATTAGAGAATTTATTCTTAAAATTGGATACATTTGCATTTTAAGCCTCTATCATTTATTGGATAAATGAAAAAATATTTAACAACCATATGTAATCATTTTTTGTTAGTTCTGTTCATTCCCTCCATTACAATAGCTATGCATTAACTATTTAAAATAATATTATTATATTATTAGTGTTCTACATAAGATTTCAAAGAAACTCGTTGTTGCGTATTGAATACCCCATCGAGCATAGCATTCCCTTTAAAGTAATATTAACATTTTTTTCAAAAATATTGATAAACCTGAGAATGTAATATTATTTATTTACCTGAGATGTTACATCCTTACCCCCTTTTTGGAATTGCATCCCCGAAATTTTATAATTGGGTTTGGAAACATCATTCAAAACCCCAAATCGGAAAAAGAGTCAGCAAACCTATCACTTTAAAAGAATGAAAGAAAAGTACAGAGGTCACCCGAGTTATCCCATACTATGATTCCATGTAGGAAAACATGGATATGGAAGAAAAAAAAAATGGTCATGTTCTGATGGAGAGTGATAGAAAAAATGTTTATGAGAAAGTAAACCACCAGAAAATCACAAACCTGTGATGGGTTAAACGGTATTTGATTCCCTAGTAGGAAAAGTTAACAGACAACATTTTAGTTTTATGTTACTTTTCATTGAGGAATTTATTTATGAGCTTAACTAAATCATAATTAAACCAACTTACATGTCGTGTAGACTTTCAACTTTTACTAGTTTTCTTACAAAAACTCATGTTTTCCTCAAAAGACGGGTATTCAAGATGACTTGTTCAAAATAAGAGCGCATTAATCAACTTCTTGAGAATAACCTAATCCAAAAAAGAGAACTATATAATTCCCATGTCCTGAGGAGAAAACCATAAAAAACCAAAATTGTTAGTACGATATCAGATAATCCACAAAAGGATAATCATTTATAGAAAGAAAATCTATTCTTAATCTCCAAAATTTGTCCAACAAAACCTAAAGTTCATCTAAGACCATTCAATAAATAGTTATCCATAAAATTCTTCAAAGTAAACCAAACTAACATTGAAACCCAAATCTCTGAAGTATTTAATCACATAGTATTCCAAGATAAACTTAACATTTATCTCCAAATAACATCAGTCACTCTTAAGGTCTCATACTAAAAAGTAATTAACCTAATCACATATCATACATGAAAGGTTAATAATTTAAATAGATAACCCAAAATAAATTATTCTAGATTCATAAGATCATATAACAAAAAATAATTATTCAAACTAACCAGGGACTTCACGTAGTCCAGTGGTAGGCGATAAATATCAGTCGCACTTTGGTTGTGGGTTCGATTCCCACAGTTTTGTCCAACGCGACGGGTTGTCACACGGTCTACGTGTTTTCCATTTTCCAAAACTATATAATTCTTAAAACATTCCCCAAAAAGAGATAAAATCATCAAAAATATCCCAAACATAATTTAACCTCAAGTTTATCTCATGCCATTCATTTTCTATCATAACATATAGTAACCCATAATTACCTCAAAAGTAAGGATCACATAAACCCTAATGGTTACCATTATAATTATTACCTGAACATCCACATAGAGTTGGTTATTTAGTACATGATGAATCAGAGAACTCAACAAGGTTAAAGTGGTTCATCATGACTCCTGATAGTTGGTTTAGAATAACCATGAGATTTCTCATTGAATCCCCCATTTCATCCAGTCTCTTAATCAGAGAACCACCACAGTTTCTTTCAAACCCATTGTCACTTTGGCGCCTGCTTGATCCATCAATTTACTAAAACCATAAATGTAAGTGTGAGTATATCTACAAAATTATCATGTACTAAAGAGGAATATAAACACTAAGATATAATTATCCGAGTTATCTCAAACTCATTCCAACTTTCATAAATAACAATGACTTTATCTACTATAATAACCATTGTGGTTATACACAACATGTCACTTATACTTAAACAACACTCTAACCTCTAAAGTTATCTAAACCGACCGTTGATACAAACTATAAGGAACCGGCCTTATTAAATTACATATTCTTGAATTAAATGAATAATTCACATTGAGTATCTTTTCAGGTTTAGAGTTTTAGAGAATTAGGATATAATTATTACATCTCAAATATTACAAGAAATACACATCTACTCAGTTTCCATTTTTTCGCATAATATAACCTTGTGAACAAAAGATTCAAGTCTAGTTTCATGTTTTAGACATCATGACATTTCCTTGATCCTATCCTTGACCGTATTACACTTTAAGTCCTATGGAAAACATTTCAAAAACATGGAATGAGCATAAAAAGCTCAGAAAGGGTCATAACAATACAGAAAGAAAACATTAGTCCATGTATACAGACGAATCAATGAAATCATAATTTACTCATAAAACATAATCACTTTAACATAACTCATCAAAATATGAATAAATCATAGAAATCATAAGTCATAATGGTAACATGAGTCATTCATAACATTCTTACATAGGGAGTAACCTTCATGGTTAATTTTGGAAGACCCATCAGAGTATATTCACTAAATCTCTTCAGAGAAACTTTAGCATTTAACCCCTTCGTGTTACCCAATGCATTGGAGAACTATATCAGGCTCACCCACCCTTAGTATATCAGGTAACCACCTGTCTTCATAAACAATGCCCAAGAAGCATAACATAATCGTATCACATAAAACATTCATAAAGGAAACATAACATTTCCCCATTTCAATAACAAGATATAAATAATACATTGATATAATAAAAACATTATCAAAACAATTTTCATTACCAAAATAAAATAAATGTAAAACATGGTATTTCTTTTTCATTTAAAAAAATTTATGGCTTGTAGAGGAAGCCGAAACTCAAATAATGGCCACAACGACGGAGAAGTCGTTGTCACCACATTCGTACGACAAAAACATTCCCTTTATTCATTTAGTAAAACACTTCGTATAAAAAAGATTCCTTTAGAATAAACATAAAAGTCAAAGGGTTTTATACACCGTATAAATTAATGTTGTGTATAAAACAAAATATTCCTCAATGGACAGAGATTGAGACGAAGTCCCTTACAAAGTCGGTATCCTTAGATTATGGATAAATCAATTACATAATTATGTGTGACAAATATAAATACTCCCAATATAAGAGGATATTAAGTGTAAATAAATCAGAGTTCATCCACACATATTCATAGTATGACATAATCAATAAGTAGAGGTTTAACCCAAATAATTGAAATTGGGTTAAGAAGTTCCCTTACAGAAATTCGATAGCCTAATGGCGTCATTTTAAAATTTAGAAAATGAGACGATGAGAGATAAAAAGGGTATCTCATGACATGGAAATATAATTTACAGAAATAAGGATATATAAGAACATATCCCAAGATAATAATATGTAAATTATAAGACCTAACAAAAATAATTCTTTCAAAAAGAGGAGGGTGAAAGGTTCCCTTACCGATTTGGGTAACTTCTGAAACGTAAACCCTATGAAAGAAGGACTATAAAACATTAATGTAAATACTCATAAAAAAAGTTATATTACTCAAAGAGTAGAATAATGGTCAGTACATACAAAACTCAATGTAAATTGTGGCAAATATATCGTAAATCTCATGGGAATAAAAGTGTGATGAAAAATCCCTTCTGAATACTCGGCAGCCTAACGCCGACACTTAAAACTTCCAAAAATGGGTTAATGTGAAAAAAGGGTCTCTCATAATATTAACATAAAAAGTAAATTAAGAGTAATATAAAATAACATCCCCCAACATAATAAAGAGGAGCTTAAATAAAATGAAATAAAAGAGAGTACTTAAAAAGTAAGAGAGATGAAGGATCCCTTACCTCGTGTCTGACTCAACATGATCATTCTTTAATCTCCTGAATAATAAAATTGAGTTAATTTCTACTTTATTGAGAACCTTTTTCAAGTTCATTATTCATTTTATATAACTTATTGCAATTCTATTAACACTATGTAATTATTTATGTTAATAATGGTCATTTTTCCGATCATTGGTACTTGAGTCAAAAATAAACTCCTTATAATTACAAGTTGTTCATGTGGTAAAATATCCATTTTATCCAGAATTATATTCAATATTTAGATATCATATATATCATATATAGCAATTATATTATTTCATTTACAATATTACATGACAATTAAAGGTAATAAATGAAATGCGTCGTTCATGGAGACGGTAAGCCGTGTGTACGCATGAACGCTACTTTCATTTCTATTTCATATTTAATGGAATTAAAACTAAATGAGATATATATATATATATATATTACAATTCTAGGATAATATATATGTTATATAGGTCACATATGTTCCTTAATTTCATTCTTTATATATTCCATGTATTTCATGAATGAGTCACATCACTTGAGGGGGTGGTAGTCCACACTTCCTCAAATGAAATTATCGCATTTGCACAACATGCAATGGATAAAGGTATGTTTTAAATGTAAAATACAGAAGCCTAGAGAGGAAATAAATATAATATATATCATATGTAAATATAGTTCAATCATAATTTCCACCATTAGTGGTGGTAGGAGAAGATAGAACAATCATCATTTCGTGAGGCGGTAATTTGCCATCCACGAGAACAGTATGTTCTTTAAGCATTTGATGGAGGTGTGTGTATTATTATCTCAAACACTTCTCATAAAAACATCCTAGTATATTTAATATTGTGGTTTTGTTACAAAATAAAGTAATAAAAATATTTTAGGTGGTTGGAGAAGCAAAATAAAACAGAATAACATTAAAGAAGACTTTACCTTAAAATCTGGTAAATCTTCTTCGTTTGAACCAAAAGGGTTTCTTGAAGAGATTTATGCCTAAGTTGAGGCTTCTAGGATTATGAGAGGGGTATTGGGAGATTATTTGAGTAGATGTTAAATGAGACCAATGGCTTTATAAGTGTGAGATATGGGTAGGAAGTGGGGTCTTTTTATAAGGGAGAGGAGGGGCTCTTTTGGAAATCTTGAAACAATTATTTTATTATAAAATGAAATTCTGTTTCTAAAGCCCCAAAAATCATTAAATATAAGATAAGGTGGTCCATGTTCTAAATAAAATAATACAATAAATATTGGACAGGTGTTGGACATTATTTTAAACATTATCTTCTTATTTATTTAATTCATTCATTAATGACATAAACACTGCATCACCATTGTGTCATAATAATTTTATTTTTTTGATGTCTAAAAATTATAATAAAATCACCATGTTGTAGGACATCTTTTTCTCTTTTTCAAGAATATTTATAATAAAAAATATAGCTTATATAACCTCATTTAATAATTGTTGTAGTAAAAAATACATGTTTGTGATATTTTTATTTTTACATTAAATAAAAGGTATTAATGTCATTATCTCATTCAAGTGGCTCCATGGGGTCCCACAACATGACCCATGTGTTTTATTGGTCGGACATGACAAATCCAAAAAATGTTAGGACATGTGTGAAGATATTTTTATATTTTTATAATATCATTTTAATCATAAATTACACAAATTACCTCTAATCGCGGTTAACAAAACTCAAAAGTTACTATTCACCAAAAAAAATATTTTAATCCCATTAAACAAAATTTAACATAATAATTACAACCATGTATGTTTGATTTTTGAAATTAAAAACACATAAGTGGTAAACTATCGTTTAAATAAAAAATCGGTTTGTTTAACTGCCATTTAGTGGTTTCACTATTCATCAAAAATTGAAGTTCTTCAGAAAGATTCCAAAAATTCACCCCAAGCTATATTTGATATTATGAAATAAAAAATGATTTATATTTTTAAAAATTAAAAACTTATGATTAGCATTAATTAATTTTATAATTAATTAATGTTGTCAAAACAAATAGTGTTTTTTTAAGAAATAATATCTATCAAAAGAATGACACTTGATTATGACCATTTTCATTGTGAAATTAATTATAATGACCGAAATTGAATTAAATTGTAAAAATATATTCTAATTACAATTTAAAACAATTATAATAGATAATCTAACCATATTATTAAATTAGATGAAAAAGCAGTTTTGAAGTAAAATGCAGTATTTTTCACTATTCATTAAAAAAACGAACATTGTCAGAAAACAACAAAAAATTTATTCAAAGGAGATTTCAATGTCCCAATTCTAAAGAATAAGTTTGTTTTGACAAAAAGAGCTTATAAAATTCTCTAAAGTTATATTTTATAATGGTTCGCCATCAAAAGGCGGTAAATCAATCTTTTAAAAGAATTAGAGTATTTATTCTTAAAATTGGATGCATTTGCATTTTATGCCTCTAAAATTTATTGGATAAATGTAAAAATATTTAACAACCATGTGTAATCATTTTTTGTTAGTTCTTTTTATTCCCTCCATTACAACGTCTATGCATTAACTATTTAAAATAATACTATTATATTATTAGTGTGCAACGTAAGATTTCAAAGAAACTCGTTGTTGCGTATTGGGTATGCCATCGAACATAACATTCCATTTAAATTAATATTAACATTTTATTCAATAATATTGCTAAACATGATAATTTAATATTATTTATTTACTAGGGATGTTACAAATATGATATAATTATAACATACTATAACATATACTATTGACACATTTAATTTATACATCAATTGGTGATTTTGTTATTCAATTAGATTGTTTACTATTCATATGGGTGACATTACTATTCAAGATGTATGGTTAATATATCATCTGTGTTGGTTCTATATCTTCACCAAATAATTCTTATTTCATGAATTCATACTTTTTAAATCTTCTATTGATTTTAATATGTGGCTATACAATATAAAATTATTATGAAAAGGGAGTTTACATAGGTAAATATTTGGTTAGTTACACTACTAATGATTGTAAAATATATTTAATAATTTTTTTTTGAATATATTGTCATTTGAATATTGATTAATATTTTATATTTGTGATAGTCATGTTTTTTAAATGGCATGTTATTCAATTTTTTATATTTCCATATTCATTATTCATTGTTTAATCATGAAAATTATGTCATTGATTAATTATATTACGTGTTCATATATTTACCTTTCTATATTTGTTATTAGGTATTTATTATTCTTCATTTACTCATGATATATTCTTCTTCACATAACTCTTATGAAGCCATCCAGATCACCCATATTTTCCTTCTATTCCCATGGAACATGGAAATATGACATTATAGATATGAAAGGATATTCTAGAGGGAAAAATATATTGTAGAATTTTTTTATAATTTTTATAATCAGATATAATATTATAATTCTGTATGTATCTTGTTTATTTTGACCACTAAAAATTCATTCTATTAGGATGTGACTACCTATATGTTATGTCAATATAGAAGACCAACAACAAGATCTAGGATACATGATTTTGGTTATTATATAAAATTATGTGTAATATATTTTTTATTAATATTTTTTGAATATTCCCATGATATAAAAAATTATCATTTCATTATAACAAGATATTTTTTTCCAAAAAATTTATTTTGGAGAAATTATATTTTCTATAGCCTAATGGGATAATTTTTTATCATAGGGTAGATAATTTGGAGAAAAAAATATTATAACATCCTAATTTATTGTAATATTCAATTAATATTTCGAATGAGTTTATGATATTTTGGTATTGAATTATATCATTATGAACAATTTCATTTAATTTGATAAAAACATTCTAAAATGCATGATAAAAAATAATGAATGTTCAATGATTTTGATTACAAAAAGAAAATGAATTTTATTTAAATTAATAAGTGATATTAAAATTGTTATATTTGATCATATACATTCTAGAAGATTAAATATTATAATAAATTATCTTTTCATAATTATTATGCATGAAATATTAAAATTTATTTAATCTAGAATTATATTAAATGAAAACTCAATAATGTTTTTTTGTGGGTGAAAGTTTCAAATTTTCATATAGATATGTGACATGAATTGTCACGACCCACCCTCGGGGCCCGTGTCGTGACTTCCCCAAGCCCGCCTTCCATAGGCCAGGGGCTGGAAACTAGCACCAAGGCGTAATTCCTGGTAAAAAGTGATCACATTGCCACTGTAAAATAAACAAACACCACAGAGCAAGCTAGCAGAAGTAAACACTAAGTAAAAATTGGGTACAACAGTAAGTGCAGAAAAGTAACTGGGCCAGAATACAAACCGAAACTGAAGGTAAAGTACTAATGAAAGGGGAAGTACATCAATTGAAAAGTAAAGCCGCAGTGTTGAGCTATCCACTGGAAGTCCCACATGAAGGGTGGGTACAGATAGCCTCAACAGCTCCTCGGGTCCAGCCGTCCGCTCTGAGTACGTCCCGCCCAGTTGTCCACCACTGGGTACCGACCTTCTCCTCGTGCCTCATCCACGATCAGCGTTGTTCGTCTTCTGCAACCAACACAACATAGTGTGGGCATAGCCCGTGCAGGGGTGAGTATAAGCTACTCAGTAGGGACCCCGAGACCCCCGAAGGTCTCCCAGAATCCACAATGATAATCCACAACACAAAAGATACAATCACGAAGTAACATCCGACACTACTTAGGTATATTCCCATACATATACCTAAGTCACCAATTCTCGTTCGGCTCCAACATATGATCTCAAGTACAACCCAGTCCACACATGAAATCACAACCCTGTCCAAATAGAAAAGAAAAACGTAATCCACACTGGATAGCACAACACAATCCACATAGGAAAGCAAACAAGATTCAGCTCACACAGGTATACTTCTTCGTAATACGATAGAGACGATCAGAGGTTGCCACTAATTCATCTAAGTTGTCAGACCCACACAGGATCGATAGGTACTAACCCCTGAAATGACCCACAAAGGATCGATATGTAACTAACCCACGCAATGACCAACAAAGGACCGACAGGTAACTAACCTCCGCAATGACCCACACAGGATCAGACCCACATAGGATCTGTAGGCGCTGGCCCACACAGGACCGCTGAGCGCAAACCCACACAAGATCAGACCCACACAGGATCGGTAGCACTGATCCACGTAGGATCGTTGAGTGTTGTAGTCGTCACCGTCGAATCCATGTTGGATTTCTGTACAGTCGTCATCGTCGTCGCAGACGCAGCCAGCTCTAGGGTTCCACACACTACAAGCTCATTAGGGAGGGTCTGCCCCACGAGCCGAAGGGCTGATACATCAACTGACACATAGTCCTCAGTTGATGTATCGAAAAGTTCTGTATCGTCAACAAAAACTCAACGTCACAAACGGCGCGTCAATTGGACGCGCGGTCTGGGAGTGATTGGCTTTTTCGTCCCAGGGGCCCGGTTGGTTTTTATGTCAAAACCAACTCAACCGTACTCCAAATGCGTCCAAACCTCGAGCGAAGTAAGCCAAAAGGTCTGTCTCACTTAGAGTAATCCAACAAAGTCGATGACACGTCAATCGGACGTCCAGAGCTCAAGTTATAAGCGTTTCCGCTCAGAGGGCCTGGTTGGTTTCGTGTACGAACCAACCCGGCCGAACCAAAAGTACTCAGAAACCTTGAGTGTAATATACCGAAACAACCGTCTCATTCCAAGGATCACATTTCAGAAGACGGTGCATCAATTGAAGGTTTTCAACCCATGTTATGGGAAAAAGACCGTGAGGGGTCCGGTATTAGGGGGTTCGGGCCCGGTCCGATCCGGCCTGATACCCTCTACACCGGACCAAACCGTGTCGACCCATCACGGGTCCGGGTCTGGCTCGCTTGGGTGCAGCCCGGCTCGGCCCGGCAGGCGCGGCCTGGCCTGACCTGGGCACGGCTCGACCCGGCCTCGGCGTGGCCCGGCATGGCGGTCCGGCGCGCTGGCCCAAACGGCTCGTCCCCCACTTGTTGTAACCGTAGCCCCATAATGGGGGCCTCTCACGTCCATCCAGCCATGGGGTTTCGAATCCCCGGCTCTTCCACTGTCCGGCCGGCTAGCTCTGGCCGGCTGACCACTGCCGACTCGGGACAGGTAAGGGCCGGTCCCCCTGCTCTGATGACGGCAGCGCGGAGCCAGCTGCCGATTCCCCTACTCCGCCGCGGCTTATGTCAAGACCTTTGACCGCCCGGCGTGCCGCGACGGCGCCGCGCCCCTCCACAGCAGCCCCGCTCTGGCCGCGGTGTTTTTCAGGGTTCTCCGGCGCTTTGCGATGGCACCACGTTCTTGTTTGATTCAAAGGTGCGGCACGACGGCGCCGCGTATACCATGCCGCAAGACCCCGCACAGTGCAACGACACCACGCCATCCTCATTCCATTCCACCACAAGGAAGACAATAAGGGGGGGAGGGTCGGCCATGTTTGTGCTATCCGGCCCCCTCCCATTAACTGGTAACAGGTGGTCCAAAAGTACGAGGAATGATGACGGATGAAAACACGAAAATCATCAAAAAATAAAACAATTCCCTACCTCGAGCGTAGCTTGAACGGAGGTTCATCGTAGAAATAACATACGCGAAAGGAGGTGTTGTGAAAGGAGAATCGTCTCGGAATATGGCGTCGTTGGCGTCGCGGTACACGGCGTCGCGTAGTCGATCTCTGAGGATTCGGCGTTCTTCATCGTAGATCGGTGCGTTCTTCGTGTTCTTCGTGTTCTTCGACGAAGAAGATGAAGGACGTCCATCCTCCCTTAGCTTTTCCCCCAAACCTCTCAAGCAACAAGTACCCAACCAAAATAAAATCAGTACCTCACTTATTTTATTAACAGAACTTATGTTTGAAATTCAAAAGTTGAATTAATCCACACAATTAAGTAAATGAAGTTGTCAAATTAAATGAAGGGTTATGGAAGGTTATGGAACATGAAGGGGTGGGGTTCGTGTGGGTGCCACCACCCTCATAACCTCCAATGGGAAGTTGGGTGGTTTCCCCCAACTTCTACCCAAATCATTAAACCACTTTGTGAAAAATAAAATTGATGCTTAAGTTTATTTTACCTTCCACAATTTTTTTAACAACTTCTCTTGTGTAAATGAAACTCCGGAAAAGGTGTTCCTAAGCAATTACTAGTGTTGCGAATCCATCGGTGCCCTCGAAATTCAATTCTGAGCACCAGTTCAAAAGTTAGAAAACCCACTTGTTCGTTCACTGAACTTACCTGAGCTAAACTTATGATAGAAATTCCGGGCACGCCGGGCCTCAGAATCAAGTTCCGTCAGAAACCGCATTCTTGTAAAATCCAAAAGAAAATTAAGAAAAAATTCCCCTTGAATTTTACGAGTCTTTACATTACTACCATCTCAGGGCTTTACGTCCCCGTAAAGATACATAAAAATCTAGAGGAACAAATGTGGGTATTGTGCACGCATCTGAGCCTCCCGCTCCCATGTGCTCTCTTGGAGGTTCTCGTGCTACCATCTGATGCGCACTAGACGAATCGGCCATCCACATAGGACCCACTCCTGTCGATCCTCGATCCCCCCCGGGAACTCCCCAATAGTCGTTCCATCATCAATGTCCCGCTCCCCATGGTCAATGATATGCGTCGAGTCGTGCATGTATCTCCTAAGCTGAGATACGTGAAAGACGTCGTGCACCCGATGCAACTGAGGTGGTAGAGCCAGGCGATAAGTCACCTTGCCAATCCTACTGAGGACCTAGAACAGTTCGATGAAGCGCGGAGATAAATTGCCGCCTCGGCCAAATCTTCATAATCCACGTCGAGGTGAGACACACAAGAAGACGTGGTCACCATCCTCGAACTCCAGTGGCCTCCACCTCTTATCAGCATAAGACATCTGCCGGCTCTGAGTTGTTCTCCTCCGCTCCTGGATGACCTAGACCTACTCTGTCATGGCCTGGACCATCTCCAGTCCAACAAGTGCTGACTCCCCAGGGTCTGTCCAACACAATGGTGATCTACAAGGTCGTCCGTACAACGCCTCGTATGGCGCCATCCCGATGGTGGAGTGGTTGCTTTTGTTGTACGCGAACTCCACCAAGGGTAGGTGGTCCTCCCAGCTACGACCAAAGTCGAGGAAACATGCGTGGAGAATGTCCTCGAGAGTCTATATATTCCTCTCCATCTTACCATTTATCTGAGGGTGAATGGTGGTGCTCAGACTTAGCTGCATTCCAAATGCCTCCTGCAACCCCTTCCAAAGCCGGTAAGTAAAGCGAGAATCTCAATCGGAGAAGATAGAAGATGGAAAACCACGAATCCGTACAATCTCCGGAATGTAGAGATGTCCCAAGCCCTCCACTGAGTCATGCTCTCTGATGGGTAAGAAGTGATCCGACTTGGTGAGTCGGTCGACTATCACCCAAATGGAGTCGTGACCTCTGGAAGTGCGTGGAAGTCCAGTCACGAAGTCCATAGATATCCAATCCCACTTCCACTCCAGGACCTCTAAGGGTTTACCAAGCCTGCTGGTACCTGGTGCTCTGCCTTCACCTGGTGGCAAATGAGGCATCGATAAATGAACTCTGCCACAACCTTCTTCATGCTCGGACACCAGTGCTGTCGTGTGAGATCCTGGTACTTCCTCGCCACTCCAGGATGTACCGCCAAAGGGAAGGTGTGAAACTCTCTCAACACCTCCTCCTGTAAAGAAACTGGTACCAAGGTACGTCCTCTGAAAAGGATGTTGTGCTCTCCTCCTACAGAGAAACCATCAGGTTCCTGTCCTAAGGATATATGCGCACGTCGTGTCTCACAGTCAGCGTCCCCACGCTATGCCTCTCTGACCCGCTGTAGTAGTGGAGGAGTGACTGTGAGTGACTAAAGAAAGGTTGCTCCATCTCTATCTATGAAGGATATCTGCAAAGCGGCTAGCTGCTCTGTCGCCTCCCCATGTAGATGAATGCCCATCCTCCTGCTAAGATCATCGACTACTACGTTCCCCTTGCCAAGAGTATAGACTATCTCAAAGTCATAGTCCTAGAGGAACAAGATCCATCACCTCTGTTTCAGGTTTAGGTCCTTTTGAGAGAAGATGTACCTAAGACTCTGATGGTCAGAAAACACTATAAAGTGCTCGACCACCAGATAGTGTCGCCACATCTTCAGAGCGAAGACCAATGCTACTAACTCCAGGTCATGGGTAGCATAGTTCTACTCATACTGCCTCATCTGACGTGATCCATAGGAGATCATGGCCCGCATCTGCATCAGGACACAACCGAGTCCAGTCCCTGTTGCATCGCAGTAAACTACATACCCAACTCCCTCTTTCGGTATCCTCAAGATGGGGGTGCTGGTCAATATCTGTGTCAGCTCCTGGAAGCTCTGCTAACATTTTTCTGACCACACGAAGGGTTTCCCCTTCTTTTTCAAAGCATAGAGTGGTGGCACAACTCTAGAGAAGTCTGGCACAAATCTCTGGTAGTATCCAGCTAGTCCCAAGAAACTCCGCACCTCCATCACACTCCTGGGTTGCTCCCAATCTATCACCGCCTCGATCTTCGCAGGATCCACTGCAACTCTCACCTTAGGGATGATGTATCCCAAGATGTGGATCTCTCGTATCCAGAACTAATACTTCGAGAGATTTCCATAAATCTGGTGCTCTCGGAGCGTTTCTAGTACAACCCGCAAGTGGTAGGAGTGCTCCCCCTCAGTCGTCGAGTATATCAAAATGTCGTCAATGAAGACCACGACAAATCGATCAAGGTATGGTTGAAATATCTTGTTCATGAGATCCATGAACACAGATGGAGCATTGGTTATTCCAAATGGAATAACCAAGAACTCATAGTGGCTATACCGACATCTTAAGGTCGTCTTCTGCACATCCTCGTCCCGAAATCTGAGCTGATGATAGCCTGACCTGAGGTATATCTTCGAGAACCTCCGAGATCCCTTGATCTGATCGAAGAGGTCATAAATTCTTGGTAGATGATAATTGTTCCTCACTGTCACCTGGTTCAGGAAATGATAGTCGACACAAAGTCGTCAGCTCTCGTCCTCCTTCTTGGCGAACAATATCCGGGAAGCCCAGGGTGAAACACTGGGTCAGATGAGTCCCTTGACCTGCATGTCCTCCAACTGTACCTGTAGCTCTCAAAGCTCTTCGGGAGCCATCCAATATTCTATGGTGGATATCGGGGTTGTCCCTGAGAACAGATCAATATAAAAGTCTACCTCTCTGTGAGAAGGTAGTCCTGGAACATCATCGGGAAAAACGTCTGCATACTGATCCACCACTTTAGAAATACCAAGACTCTGCATGTCAACTGCTCCTAGGATGATTCTAGACAACTGATGAGTGATGGGTTGTCCTCTCCTCTACGAGAGTCCATCCTGTGCTGCAAAGGCTCCCTTCTCGCCGGTGAAGGTGAACCTGCTTCCGTCGGTGCATACACATCGCACCTTGCGCCTAATACAGTCAATCTGAGCATGGACTGTAGATAACCAATCCATACCCAAGATGACGTCGTACGACCTCGACGCCACTACAAGAAGATCCCATCTGAATCTCTTGCCTACTAGAGTAAGCTCACACTACTGGCACCAGTGCGTAATCGTCGATTCTACTCCTGTAAGAGTCTCTAGCCGTAAGGATCGAGCCAACGGGTCTATCGGAATCTCTGAGCTCCGAACAAGGGCAGTGGCTATGAACGAATGACTCGCTCCTATGTCTATAAGAACTGAAGAAAGGGTGTAATAGACACAGATAATACCTCGAATCATCTCGGGGGCGCCGTGGTTGTAGGCCTCCACTGCCTGAAGGTGTGTCGGTCTCTGCCCGCCGGTTCCCTAGGGTCGTTGTGGACCTCTTGGCAGTGGTGGTGGTAGAGCCTCAAAGCTTCGCCCACCACCTGTTACTCAGCCATCTCCTCTAACTCGTCCGCCTACTCCCTACGGACCTCCACAGTTGACGCTTTGCCTCTGCCTGGGTGGTCCCTCAACCGTCTGTTGCTCCTCTTCACGGCGGGTCAAGTAGTCATGATCCATGTGGCACTACCCGCCGCATGCATAGCACTGTCTGCGTCATGAATGACTGGCTCCGTGCTGAGTGCCCCACACCTCTGAGCCATTGTCCTGAGGTCATTTTCCCGAGAGTCTGGTTTGCCTGGACCAATGAGTCATCCGTCGTCTGCCTACTGCAGAAGACTCTTCTACGTGCCGCCCAACGGTAGGTCTTGCTGCTGATGTAGGCTCAGAAAGGAAGCTCTCGATAAGAAGGGATCTCTCCAGTACTCCTTCCTACGTCGGAATGTTGAGGGAGATCAGCGACGCCCTGAACTCATGCCTCAATCCCTGCTCTAAGGTCCGAGCCTAGAAGAATGGGTCTCATACCATGTCCGTCGAATAGCGCGAGAGATCGGTAAATCTCGCTGAGTACTGGGCGACTGTCAAGCTGCCCTGCCGCAGTTGTAGAAGCTCATGGATGCGCACCGCACGGAGGGTGGCTTGGATGAACTCTGAGCAGAAGAGGCTCTCAAAGTCCTTCCAGAGAAGAGATGCATCGTCGTGCACCTGGAGCATCAAACTCCACCATCTGCCTACTGCCGCGTGCAGTTGGCTCGCTGCGAGGATCACTATGAGGTCCGCTGGTGTCCTCACTAACCTGAAAAATGGTACAACTGCCTCCTGCCAATCCTCAGCTGTCTGAGGGTCTGTCTCCGCACTGAACCTGGGTGGTCGCTAACGCTGAAACTCGTGCAGTTCACTAAGGCGACGTGCATCGTCATCGGCTGGGGCTGGTGGCATCGATGGCTCGGCAGGTAGAGGTACCATCGGTGCCTCTGCTCTCAAAGGGCCCTGTACCGAGGCCTCATCGCTCGATGGAATGCCGTCATGCCCAAATCTCGGAACCCTAGCTGGCTGCCATAGTGGGGCCATCCTGAAAAATGATAGGTGTGCCACGTTCAGAACAGTATCCCAGGTGAGATGACACAAAGTAATGACAAAGAAAACATGAAACACACATGCAATCAATGTTTTCATGTATTAAGTTAGAAATCAGAAGTCAAGATCCTGGTGTATGGATACGTCGGCCGCTGCACAAACACTGGACTTCCTGGACTAATAACCACACCCAATACGCTAAATACTATTGCTTCACATAGAATAAAGATCATATTCCAATGTTATGTGGTAGAACCAAACTCCTCTGATACCAATTTTTCACGACCCGTCCTCAGGGCTCATGCCATGACTACCCCTAGCCCACCTTCCCTAGGCTAGGGGCTGGCGACTACCACCAAGGCGTAATTCTCGGTAAAAAGGGAAGGCATTTCTTTTTAAAGTAAACAAACACCACAGAGCAAGCAAGAAGAACTAAACACTAAGTAAAAACTGGGTACAACAGTAAGTGTAGAAAAGTAAGTGTGCCAGAATACAAACCCAAACTAAAGGTAAAGTACAACTGAAAAGGGAAGTACAAAAACTAAAAAATAAAGCTGCAGCGTCAAGCCGTCTAGTGGATGTCCCACCTGAAGGGTGGGTACAGATAGCATCCACATCTCCTCGGGTCCAGCAGTCCGCTCCGAGTATGTCCCGCCCAGTGGTCCACCTCCGAGTACCGACCTGCTCCTCGTGCCTCAACCACGAATAGCGCTGTCCGTCGTCTACAACCAACACAACGTATTTTGGGCATAGCCCATGCAGGGTGAGTATAAGCTACTCAGTATGGGCCCCGAGACCCCTGAAGGTCTCCCAGAATTCACAAGGATAATCCACAAAGGAAATATACAATCACGAAGTAACATCTAACACTATTAGGTATATGCCCATACATATATCTAAGTCAACAATTCTCGTTCGGCTCCAACATCTGAGCTCAAGTAAAACCCAGTCCACACAGATTATCACAACCTAGTCCATACAGGAATGAAAAACATAATGCACATAGGATAGCACAACACAATCAACATAGGAAAGAAAACAAGATTCATCTCACACATGTATACTTCTTTGTAAGATGAGAGAGACGATCAGAGGTAGCCATTGATTCATCTAAGCCGTCGGAGCCACACATGAACGATAGTTACTAACCCCCGCAATGACGCACAAAGGATCGATAGGTAACTAACCCCCGAAATGACCAACAAAGGATCGATAGGTAAATAACCCTCACAATGACCCAAACAAGATTAGACCCACATATGATCTGTAGGAGCTGGCCCACACAGGACGGCTGAGCGCTGACCCACACAGGATCGGACCCACACAAGATCGGTAGCACTGATCCACGTAGGATGGCTGAGTGATGTAGTCGTCGCTGTTGAATCCACGGAGGATTTTTGTACAGTAGTCGTCACCGTCGCAGACGCAGCCAACTCTAGGGTTCCCACACACAGCAAGCTCATTCGGGAGGGTCCGCTCCACGAGCCGAAGGGCTGATACATCAACTGACATATAGTCCGGAGTTGATGTATCCAAAAGTTTCGTATCGTAAACAGAAACTCAACATCATAGACGGCGCATCAATCGGCCGCCCGGTCTGAGAGTTATTGGGTTTTTCATCCCAGGGGCCAGGATGGTTTTTAAGTCAAAACCAACTCAACAATACTCCAAATGCATCCAAATCTCGAGCAGAGTAAGCCAAAAGGTCTGTCTCACTTAGAGGAATCCAACAATGTCGACGGCACGTCAATCGGACGTCCGGAGGTCACGCTATAAGTGTTTCCGCTCCGAGGGCCCGATTGGTTTCATGTACGAACCAACCTGGCTGAACCCAAAGTACTCTGAAACCTTGATTTTAATATACCTAAACGACCATCCCGTTCCAAGGATTGCATCGCAGCTGACGGTGTATCTATCAGAGGTACCCAACCCACGTTATGGGCAAATGACCGTGAGGGGTCCGGTATTAGGGGGATCGAGCCCAGTCCGACTCGGCCCGATACCCTCTGGGTCGGCCCAAACCGGGTCGACCCGTCCCGAGTCCGGGTCCGGCCCGCATGGGCGCAGCCCGGTCCGGCATGGGCACGGCTCGGCCCGGCCTGGGCGCGGCCCGGCCTGGCGGCCAGGCGCGCTGGCTGGGTGGCCCTGCTGAACGGCCTAGTCGTTGGGGATGCCGGGGGGGAGGGTGTTGCCCCCCCCCCCCCCCCCCGCTTGTTGTAACCACATCCCCATAATGGGGGCCGCTCATGTCTAGCCTGCCGGGGGTTTCGAACCCCCAGATCTTCCACTGTCCGGCCGGGCAGCTCCGGCCACCTGCCTGCTGCCGACTCTGGACCAGCAAGGGTCGGTCCCCCTACTCCGACGCCGGCGGGCCGGAACCCGCCGCCGGTTCCCATGCTCTGTCGCAGCTTATGTCATGGCCTTGGACCGTCCGGCACGGCGTGACGGTGCCGCGACCCTCTATCGCGGCCCCGCTCTGGCCACGGTGTTTTTCGGGGTTCTATGGCGCGGCGCAACGGTGCCCCATTCTTGTTCTCTTAAAATGCGCAGCGCAACGGCGCCGCGCCTACCTTCCCACAAGACCCCACACGTTGCGATGACACTGCGCCATCCTCCTTCCATTCCAACACTAGGAAGACAATAAGGGGAGGAGGGTCAGCCGTGATTGTGCGGTCTGGCCCCCTCCCTTTAACTGGTAACAGGTGGTCCAAAAGTAGGAGGAATGATGACGGATGAAAACACGAAAATCATCAACAATAAAAGAAATCCCTACCTCGAGCGTATCTTGAATAGAGGTTCATCGCGGAAATAACTGTCGCAGAAGGAGGCGTCGTGAAAGGAGAATCGTCGCGGAAGAAGGCGTCGTTGGCGTCGCGGTACACGACGTCACATAGTCGATCTCCGAGGATTCGGCGTTCTTCGTCAGAGATCAGTGAGTTCTTCGCGTTCTTCATGTTCTTCGACGAAGAATATGAAGATCTTCAAGCCTCCCATAGATTTTCTCCCAAACCTCTCAAGCAACAAGTCCCCAACCAAAATAAAATAAGTACCTCAATTTTTTAATTAACATAACATAAGTTTGAAATTCAAAAGTTGAATTAATCCACACAATTAATTAACTCAAGTTGTCAAATTTAATGAAGGGTTCTGGAAGGTTAGGATAGATGAAGGGGTGGGGTTCGTGTGGGCCCCACCACCCTCATAACATCCAATGGGAATTTGGGTTGTTTCCCCCAACTTCCACCCAAATCTTTAAACCACTTAGTGAAAAATAAAATTAATGCTCAATTTTATTTTACCTACCACAAATTTTTTAACAACTTTTCTCGTGTAAACGCAACTCCAGAAAAGGTGTTTCTAAGTAATTACCGGTGTTGCAAATCCATCGGTTCCCTCAGAATTCAATTCCGAGCACCGGTTCAAATGTTAGAGAAACCCGCTCGTTCGTTCACTGAACGTACACGAGCTAGACTTCAGATAGAAATTCCGGGCACACCGGGCCTCAGAATCAAGTGCCGTCAAAAACCACGTTCTTGTAAAATCCCAAAGGAAGATAAGAAAAAATTTCCCTTGATTTTTATGGGTCTTCACATGAATTTTATAGTGTGATAATATTAGTTAAAAAAATAAAATAATATATAAAATAGGGTTAATCAGGTTTTCAAACATTTCTTATATGATTAACCATTACCTTTAATTTTCAAAAATCATAGAATAGTGTTCTATTTTTAAGAAACAAGATACAGATGATAAATAATTTATTTTATTTTCACCTAAATTAATAATGGGTTATAAATTTTATTTATTTAAAAAATCTGTCTTCTATTGGAATAATTGATTTTTTTTTTATTTTTTATTTTTTGATTCAAAATATTTTTGTCAAGTTTAATATTTTTTGACTAATAGAAACTCTCAAGTTCCACAACATCTGTAATAAAGAACCTATATGTCTTCCAAATGTAGGGTACATTTTTTCATTTTCAATGATGATTAGGAACACAAATTATTCAAGAGGATGAGACGTGCATCTCATCAAACCCTTTTGGGGGAATTATTTCATAGTTGGGGAATATCTTGTAGGAGTGGGAAATTTTCTTGTATACATCACAATCCAGAAATCAAAATGGTTACACCTATTGCAACAACATGATCAAAACCATGTGTTCTTATAAATAATGACATGTTTCAAAGAGTCTCCATTGATATGTTTTCTAATTATGATTCTCATGTTTATATTTCTGTTCTGGATAAATGGAGTTTATCACCATTTATGGAGAATATTAGTTCCTTTAGTATGGGATTGAACCTCTAGGAGGTTACCTACATATCCTATATGGATAAAAATAAAACACCAAGTTCTATTTTACATAGTTTGTGATCAAATAACAGGAATACATCATGTTGGTTTTCATCATGTTTAAATGACATATATGATGGAACATTAATATCGATTATTAAGACCATGCCTAGGTGATTAATCCTATAAACCATGTAATGATTGGTATCATTATCCACATAGTTCATTTCAGGGGTATTAGTGTGATAGATGGTTCCACAGTGGAGACCTTGACACCAAATTATAAATGTATTGCTTCCCTAAACTACCTCATCTATAGTATGATTCATTGACTTAAGATTATATGTAATCAAGATTATAATGACCCTAAACTATCTTATATTTATATTTTATCATTTTTAAATTGAGACAACATATTATTTATACATTCTTGGATCAGAAGTTTTATTATCCTCTAAAAATGTGGATTATAAATCACACGTACATAATAAAATGTGAACATTTATTTAAATTATTCATCTTTAACGTTATAAAATACCACTATCATAATATGAAAATTATTTACATGGGGATATAAATCAAAAATATTGGTGGGCTAAATACCCTAAAAGAGGATGAAGAATTAATATATATAAATATAACAATGGTTAACATAATGAATATCATAATATCATAAGCATATGATCATCAAAATTATCATGAGGGAATCCATTGTTAATGGAATTTAATGGACCAAATAAAAAAATTGAATCATCATGTCATATTTTTCAAATACCACACATATATGAGAACAAAACCAGCATCACATCCATGCATAAAAATGTATATAATCATAACATCATCGTTGTTAAATAATATAAATTCTTATTAACGAATAAAACACGTTATCTAAATAGATACATCACGTTTATCCATGTAATAAAGAGAATGACAAATAATTTTCCACTATTCACATCACAATATTTGGACAATCATGCCTTCCACAGGGAATTTTTAACAATTTTACTCATAAAATAACCTATAAAATGGAATGTGATTCCTAAATATTTTGTAATTAAATATATAAATTCATAATTTAAGGGGCTAAAATGGATAAGTGAAAACATAATTTTCATATTAATTATCAATATTATATGATAAAGAAACAACATAACACGAGTAATATATGGGTTTCATTCAAGGAAGGGTATTTTGGGAAAATCATTCATTTTGAATTTTAAATAAATTTGAAAATATGTATATCCCCTAAAATAAATAAAATAATAGAGAAATTATATTTATGGAATATTATATGAATATATATATATAGAATATATCATGAAATATGGAAAACAATAGGAAAATCAGTTCTGTTCAAGAAAACCAAAAATACAACTTTATTTAATCTCTTATCCACCTTTATAAAAATATACTTATGGTTATTTAAACATATTAAGATATATTATTTGGGTATATTTATTCCACTATTTATCCATTGTAATTATTTGATTCAAATTTATTATATTAGTTGGAAAGTGTTGATTGTATTAACATAATGTTTTCAATAAATATTCATATTTTGATTTGATGTCTTTATTTCTGTTCGTGTTCATTCATACATTATTATAATTAGGTAAAAAATCATTAAAATATTATTCCTACCACTCAATATTTTAATAATTTTATTATAAATAATCATAGGTATAGTGAAAATTAGAGGTTTTGATATGTCCTCAATGGAGACTAACTGGCCATTGAAGCGAATTTATTAATAATTTGGGAAAGGGAAGTTCAATATTTATATATGTAAGAATATGTTTCATATATTTGTGTAAAATCATTAATATATTGTTAAAATAATTATTAATTAATTTTATTTTTCCTATTTTTGATGGAATTGTCATAGAATATGGTGAAAAATAAAATGATATAAGAGTAGATAGAAACAATCTTTTTCCAATGATTATCTTCTCTAGTCATACACTAAATCTCCAGGGATGATTGGAGTTAGTTTACACAAGAATTTCTATTGGTATTATAATGTGATTAAGATGTATTATTTTTTTAGATTTGTTTCCTTTTATGTAACCGGGGAGTGGTTTTACTAGGGGAGGGTGAGAGGTTATTTATACTTGAAGAGATAAGTATTTTTAGTGTACAATATTAATCATAAATTTATATCAAAGGTATAACATGAAAATGCGAATTCCTTAAAATATAAATCCAATATAAATATAATAAAATTGTTATCATATTTTGACAAATTATATAATTATTATTGAATTAGTTTATTAAAAATCAATGTTGATAGAATAAAAAATATTATTTTAAGGGATCAATTTTGACTTTTCGTTATCAATTTTTTTTTGGTTGGAAAATTAAGTTTATTGTATTTTATCGACTAATTTCGGAAAAAAAAAATTCCCCAGAAATAACATTCATGAAATTACTAGTTAATTATGAAAACATTAATGGTTTAAATTATGATACAATATGTATATAAACAATGTGTAGTATTAAAAATTTATAAAAACATATCTATTTCAAAAAGTTATAAAAAACACACCGTTGATAAAATTTCATCATGTTGATTTCAAAAATGTTACAAAAAATTCAAAATAAATTTATAACATTAATAATTTCAAATTTTTTATATAAGCTATGACTTTTACAAAATAAAAAAAAATTATTAAAATTTTGAAAAATTTTACATGGATTTTTTACTTATTATGATTTTTTGACATGAAAATATCCATATTTATTCACATTAATCACAATAATTAATATGTATACCCATATTTATTATTTAAAGATTTATTTAATATTACAATGTTAGTGTTACTTTTCCAAATTCTCAGAATATAATTACCAATGGTCATGTTACTATTCGAATGGTAACAATATCTTATATAAATAAAAATTAATTCATTTATTCACAATTTAGAAAAATTACTCATAAGGTTATATATTGCGGTATTCTATGAATTCTGTTTCTTTAATAATATTTTGATTCATTTCTATAGTGTTATACATAGAGGTGACTGTTATAAAAAATAACGGAGATCCATATTTTCTGATTTTTTATATTCAATTAAATATTTTTTTAATTTTTAATTTTTATTAATCTTTTACATATATTACTAATGAGGTGATCATTTTAATTATATATAGTGTACTTGGTTTCTCTATGTTATCTATATGAATAATAAAAAAATTTATGGTAGAAAAAATTAAAATGTATGAGTAATTACCCTCTTCCCTCTTTTAGAAATTCCATCACTAAAATTTATACTCATGATCTCAGTTTAGAATATGTGATGATAGTTTTGATGAAATGTTTCTTACAAGTCACAAGTCACACCATCATTCATATGGTTCCTCCTGAAATATTTGACATTGTGAGTTTTTTAGTTGTGTATAAAATTTATTTTTATTCAATATATTCACTATATTCTCTTCATGTGAGAGGTCATTATTGAGTTATACAGTCTATGAATTCATTACATTTTCTGTATAAGGTATGTATTTTATCAAAAGTGCTAAATGAAATAAAATATGCATATAATCCATATTTATTGAATTATAAAGCTAATAGGCCACTTTTCTTATTCATTTAAATATCTGTAATGGATTTATGTACCTATGTATATGATTCTAATTCAATACAAACTGTATGAATCTCCTCTAAGATGAAAATCATTGAGAATATTTTTTTATTCATCTACAATCAACATTCCCCTTAGACTATTACCAGAATATCTATTTTAAGGAATCATAGAATATTTTATATTCCATTGGATGGATTTATCCATATCTATCATCTATTGGAAAATATTAGGTCCGTGTATATTTGGTTATAAAAATTCATCACAAAATGAATGATTTCTATGTTGTTTCCCATATTGATCTTTATCTTGATCCATTTGAATAATTGTGTGGAAGATATTATTCAAATGAAACTAAAAAAGGGGGAATAATATTCCATAAACCATTAAATTAAATTTTGCATGCTGTTAGTATTTATTCGTGTGTCTTGATAGACATTCCATTCTTGACGTTCAATTTGACGGTGACAAGATAATATTATATTTCATTCATTACACAATGCATGATGCATATATCTTCAGAATTTATATATGATCATTAGGTTATGACCAAATATGATCAAAAGTGGTACTCCGAGAAGAATCTACACTTCTTTCAAATTTATAATTTTATTTATTTGAAGAAGTAATATTCTAGAATAGAATTTTTGTGTTCTTTCCAAGTGAGTAGATCCACCAAAACTAATATAATGTTTTTCCCTTGTATGTATTCTGGAGAATAACGAAAAAATTCATTATTAACAATTTAATATTTATATGTTGTTATAAAAAATAGTTGAATCATTCCCTTTTACATATATCACTCTTAATTAACATTCTATGATACGAAGAACATTCAAAAAACCCAACAATACCATTCATAATGTAATTCTACATGAATTTCTCCAGATCGTTATTGTAGAAATTTGTACTTCTGGTTTGGATATCGAATAATGTAATATGTTAATTATCTAGTAGATAATTCTTTATCATAGTTTCTTTAGGCCCAAAAATTCCATTTCTAAATGTAATCAGTCTAACCCCATAGATTTGTAACTAATAAATGATCCCTTCAATTAAAACAGTATCCATTTTTTAATCTCATGATCATTAATTTATGCCCCATTGATCTTATATTAGATAGATTGTTGGGAAATAATTTGGAAAAGGTAGTATTGATTTAATGTTATTATTTTTTCTGGATCCATCATTTGTATATCCATTACAATAAGGTCTTTCACAATCATCATAATTTATAATGTATCATGTTTTTTTCTATAGAGATAATCATAAGACTTTTTCAGCTTTCATAGAATATAATGAAAAGATAAATACTAATCATTTACTATCTCTAAACATATTATTTGATACTTTTTAATCCCATTAGGTGAGAATATAAAATTTAGAAACTTATGATTGGTATATATGTCAAAATTCTTTACATAGATATAGTGATGCAAAATCATCATTTCAAAAATAAAAGCTTCTAACTCCATATCATGATTCATGTAGATTTTATAATTGTTATTCTACCATCATGAGGCATAGTCTATAATTTTATATTTCATCACAAGTAAAATAACTAATCATTTATTACAAGAATCTATATATATCAAAAAAAACATATACCGTTTTTATTAGTGTGTAATATTTTATCATAATTAGCCTCGTGCGAGGCCCCTAAATGATTTAACCACATGATTCCATGTAGATATAAATTAACCATGACTATGATAACATATTTAGGAGGATATATATTCAAAATAAATTTATCAAAAAATATCAAGTGTACCCTACTATGAAAATAAAACCAAAAATTTTTATTACACCAAGGGTCTTCGGTCATTCCTTGATTAACATTTAGTTTGACAGGTCAAGACATATTTTTCCACCTAATAAAATTTTCGAAAATGGTCCTCCTAAATCATTGTGTAAATGAGAATATCATTGATATATAATTCCATATATTTTTTGATGTTGTTTAAAATCACATTATTCCAGAAATACAAGATTCTTTTAGCCGGGGTTTTATGTTTAAAGAGAACCACTATAAATTTGGTATTCCCATGACTAATATCAAAGGTTGTCTTATGTATATCTCACTTATTAAACATCACCAGATGAAATCAAAAATGATTATATATCTTTATGAAGTATTGTTATCCTCATATTTGAATGACAAATTCATAAATCCATGACACAAGATATAATTTATTTATAGTAATTTTTTAATCTCCTAATAATCAAAACACATCGGCATTGATCCATCCTTCTTCATTTCAAAGTGATCCGACACACGCAATGTAGATTCACTATGTAATATGAACCCATTGTCCAATTTCCATTGAAGAAACATATGTATCTCGTAATTTTTGACCAGGGAATGATGTAGGTGAATTTAAAGATAATATTATCTCCAGGTATAAGTTTTATTGATAACTCAAAATCATTATTTGGGGGATGTCTGGGTAACTCATTCAAAAATATATTAGTTTATTCCCACATAATGGGAATTTATTATATGTTTATACCTTTATTTTCCTCGACCATATGTATAATTTATTATTACTCAGAAGGTATCAACAACAACACTAATTATAGATTTTCCAAAGCACATTCATGATCATACTCGAATTTGTAAAGGTATATGGGATGGTTCAAAATATAAAAATATATTTCCTTTTATTAATAGGTTATTTGTTCACTAAATAATGATATCCAATATGAGAACACTATAGATTTTAATTACACCAAGGGAGTTATTATGCTATTTTTCATATGAATATTCTATCATACAACAATAGAAGAAGATTTCAACATGTTGGATTTTTGTGATTGAAACCCTTTGTTTTTTATACAGATCTCTACATAAATATATCGAGGATTCAATTAAATAATTGTTGAAAACATTCAGGATATTAATGAATAGCTATATCCCTAATAAAATGAAAAAATCTATAGTAATGATTTAATAACAATTTTAGATTTTTTGGATTCATTTTCATGCTCCTATTAAATAGTAGTGATGGAATACTCTTTATATTTCTCCTTAAACATTTTTGGTTCCTAATGATGATTAATCACTTGGAACCACAGTTTAGTATAATGGATTTCACTATTCCCTTGAACCCTATATTTGAATAATTGAATGATTGGTGGCGCATTAGAAGCAATATTCCTTTCATCCATCTTATTGTTTAGTTTCTTCATGTCACTTTGATATCCATGAGATTGGTGGGATTATATCCCACACTTGTTACATTCCCCCATTCTATTCTAGAAATAGGCCATATTTTTATTCCCACAATTTTTTATGTGGTCGGATACATTGTCATTCCATCCTTTACATTTAACCCACCAATATGAAAATTAATTAAGTATTTCTTATCCACATTTCCAAGGGACCGTCATTATAATTCCATTTCTTCTTTGAGAGAACATTCAACTACTTCAACATTACTCCAAATTTCTGGTATTTTTTTATTTCATAAAATTTGTTATTTGATAGAAGTGGTTAATGGAAAAAAATTATAAAAATATTTTTCACAACCCCTCTCCCGGGGCCTGTGCCGTGAATACCCCATACCCGCCTTCTATAGGCCAGGGGCTGGCGACTATCCCCAAAGATGTAAATCCTTAAACTGGGAAGGCATTGCCTTTATAATGGTAAACACACACATTTGTTCACACAGTTGAATACAAAACACTAAGTAAAACTGTACAACAAGAGAGTGCTGAAAAGTAGAGGTTCCAGAATACAAGCCCAATAGGAAAATACAAGTACAAGTGGAAACATGTACAACTGAAAAGGAAAAAACAACTGAAAGGTAAAGAGAATCATCTGGATTATCCACCATGGATCCTACCTGAAGGGTAGGTACAGATAGCCTCCTCCACACTCAACATCCGTCGGTCTCCTCTACGTACTAACATGTCGTATGGTCCCCCTATGGGTACCATCTAATCCTGCTACCCTTAGCCTCAATCAGCGATTTCCATTGTTTGCAACCAACAAAACTAGGTGTAGGTAATGCCCATGCAGGGGTAAGTGTAATGACACTCCATAGGGACCCCGAGACCCTCAAGGTCTCACTAAATCCAAAAAAGATAAACAACAATGTATGAAATCAAAAGATAACCCCGCATATGTATATGAACATACATATAATTAAGTCATCAAATAATACATCTCAATCATTACATAAATACAAAAAGTAAATGACTCATCTCAAAAAGGATTTTATTCTAGGGATAGTAACAAATAACATCCCCAGTCACATTATTGAAATCTCAGCTGCTGAAGAACTCATCCTCTATCAAGTATAGTGGGCCTACCATAAAACCAATGGTCCGGCTCTAGTATTCATGGAGAAAAGTCACTAACTAGACACATAGATAGGACTGAGTCTGAAGAAGTCATGGGTAACCCACTACCCAGCCCAGTTGGAGGGTAATCCTACGAAGTCATCGGGTAACCCACTACCCAGCCCAACTGGAGTGTAAACCCTGAGTGGTCGTCAGGTAACCCACTACTCAGCCTAGCTTGACAGTAAACCCTAAGCGGTTGTCGGGTAACCCACTGCCCAACCCAGCTGGAGGGTAAACCCTATGGTCAACGGGTAACTGACTTCCCAGACCAGCTAGAGGGTAAACCCTAAGAGGTCATCAGGTAACCCACTACCTATCCCAGCTAGAGGGTAATACCTTAAGGTCAATGGGTAACCCACTACCCATCCCAGCTGGAGGGTAAACCCTATGCTCAAAGGGTAACCAACTGCAAAGCCCCATTTGAGGGTAAACCCGAAACTGGTCTGATATCTCCGCACTATGCTCGCTCATCTCCAGGACGATCCACTCCACAAGCTATAGTTCTATACTCCAAATGTCACGATTTCCAACGTAGAAGTATCTCAACATTTCTCCTCGTCATATGGGTCTGAATGCAATAGAAGACGCGTCAATCGGAAACCCGGTCTGTGAGTTATTAGACTTTTAGCCCTGGGTGACCGGTTGGATTCGTGCATGATCCTACCTGACTATATTTCATCTTTACCTCGAACTGCTTTGGCGTATTCTCAAAGTTACCGTCACGATCCATGAAAACCAATGCCACTGACATTTTTTTAAATGGTCATCCACTCCCAAAGATATGTCCAAAGAACGTAAAGGGTTCAGTAATAGGTTCGGGTCCGGTCAGACCCTGTCGGAATGACTCAGTCCGACCAAGTCTGGGCCGACCCAGTTAGACCTGATGGGATTGTCTTGGCCCAGTAGGCAGGCCAGCCACTTAGGTTTGGACTGGCCAATTGGGCCCATCCCCGCAGGCCGCGTGGGTAGTTCGGCATGGGCTCAGGGCCAGTTTGTCTCGGTGCATCACGACGGCGCTGCCTGTCGTGGCTTGGCCTAGAGGGCGCGACTGGGACGGTTCGGCCAGGGCACGGTAAGGGGGGCCATGAGCCAGCTCGAGAGGTCGGCGTGGGTTGGGTGCCGCTTCGGTCGGGTGGCGGCTCGAGTGGGTGGGCGGTCGGGAGGTGGTTGGGTAGGCCGTGAGGAGAACGGGTCGGGCGGCAGACGGCCGAGCAGGCGGATGAGTGGTGGCGCGGCTAGCGCAGGCCGGCGGGTGGATGGGTGACAGTGCAACCAGCGCGGGGCACGGTTTCAGTCGGGGCGCAAGGGAGGCGCAGGGGGTGGGAGATCGGGCCGGCGGGGTCTGAGACGGCTCGGACCGGCACGGGCTGATGACGGTGCTGCTGGGGCGGCACAGCCAAAGGGCCACAGTTAGGCCCAAAGCATCAAAGTGACATGTGGGCGGTACGGTTCACAGAGGCTGCGGGTAGCGTGACCTTTGTCATCACTGCATTCATCATTCCATCGCCTCATCCTCATGCCGATGTTCCTCAAAAAACAATAATGGCAGAGGGGTTGGGCCATGTTGGTTTGGCATGCACCCTCCACATTTAGGGTGGTAGAAATTGGCTCCCAAGAAAGAATTATAACAACCCACCCGCAAAAATTAATCCCAAACCCCATAAAAAGTGAAACATCTCTGTTCATTGTTTAAAAAATGGAATAACATGGGTCTAAATAATATTCAAAATAAAAACCCTACATTTTATTATCTATCGTCCACATTGAAGTCGCGGAATGAAGATGAAGGAGTTCATCTTTCGTCTCATTTGCCACGCACAACCAATCCTGTGCTGTATCGGCTTGTTGTAGATGATGTAGAAGTCGGCGGTCGAAGACGTATCGCGATAGTTAATTCTTTGAGAAGATTTCGATGAAGGTCAGTGTTCTTTTTTCTCCATTCTTCGTTAGGAGATGGGGTTCTTCGTGGGAAGATTTCTCCCAAATCCTCCTCTCAAAGCTTCCAAAAAAATGAATGTGCCAATAAATTAATAGATTGTTATATCCTATTAATTTGTCTTCCCAATATTAAAATTTTCCTAATTAATTAGGTAGGCACCCCTCAGTTAATTTAAGGGTTTAGCACAAGGAAATAATTAGGGGGAGGCCCTTCATCGTTAATAATGGAGAGTTGAGAGGTTTTCCTCTCCTACCATTAATAGGAGAGTTCAACCCCATGTGGTATTAACTTCATAACCACTTCCAGGAGGTCAGGTTTGAGTTATCCTGACACAATAACGTCTCACGGGAGGTTAAGGTGTGGTGGCCCCACCTCCAACTTCCATTAGTAGATTTTAACTGTCAAATAAAAATAATGCTACACAAATTATTTTAATTTAATTCCAAATATAAAATCCCCAAATACTATCTTTTATACTCAACTCACTGTCATCAATGTGAAGGCCTCCATAAGAGAATACCAGTGATGCAAGATCAACAGTTCCCTCATATTTAAATTTCGAGCACCGGTTCAAATGTTACAAAATGACACTTGCGAGTTTTCTGAACATACTCAAAAAAATGTTCAAAAAATTATTATCAGTCACCCTCGACTCGTGCTGGTCGTGGTTAGGTTCTTCGTAGATGAACCACATCCCAACTAAGACAATGGTACTATCAGATATCTAATCTGTGTTACCTTTTATATGTTATTAATTTTTCAATAAATTAATAGTCTCTTAATTATTTTGTTAGTGGCCAAAAACTTACATATTCTAGTGGTCTGTGCCGACCAAAGTTAGTATCTGATTAAATAAAGTTTAACCCCATGAGTACAGTGGTGGTCTCATATTTTTAATCCCACTTACCTTTTCTGATTTATAAGAATTCGCAAAATAAAATAATTTATTTAATTATTTTATTTACGATTATTCCATTTTTGGGTTTTTTCATGGGAGGATGCACCGACTAATCTTAAGTCGCCTCTATGTAAACCCACCTTCCATAGTGCAAAGGTGCCCTCAGATTTATGATCCAAGTAACCATTTAAGATTTATTCTATTTTTTCAGTTAAATTGCTAACACACGTTAACTTAAGCTTAAAAAAACATTGATGGATCCTTTTGGGCACTCTGAGCATCGGAATCATTCACCGTCAGATTTTATGGACTCATAACATAACCATGTATTTAAAAAAATTACATTGAAATTTCGGGACATTACATTCTCCCCACCTCTGGGCTATACATCCCTGTAATCCACAACTCAAACTAAAGAAACAAATGGGGGTATTGTGCATGAATTTGATCCTCCTGCTCTCATGTTCTCTCCTTGAGGTTCTCGTGTTGTAAATGAACACGCACCAGAGGTATCGACCATTGTCGAAGGAACCACTCCTGTCAATCCTCAATATCTACTGGAACCTCCATAAAAGATGCCCCATTGTCGATGTCCAGCTCTTCGTGGCCGATGAAGTGCAAAATGTTGTGAAAGTATCTCTTCGGATGAGATATGTGGAAGACATCTTGAACCTAGTTCAATTGAGGTGGAAGAGATAAGTGGTAAGCCACCTAACCAACTATACTGAGGTCATAGAAATGTTTGATGAACTTTGGAGATAACTTTCCACCTCAGATAAATTTTCACAAACCTTATCAAGGTGAGACATGTAGAAAGATGTGGTCACCATACTCGAACACCAGAGGTCCATGTCTTCTGTCAGCATATGACTTCTACCTACTCTGTGCAGTATTCATCCACTCCTGGACGATCTGAACTTTCTCTTTGGTAGCCCATACCATATCTGGTCCCACGAGTGCTGACTCCCGTGAATGAGTCCAGTACTAAGGTGATATGAAAGGTCTCCCATAAAATTCCTTGAAATGTGTCATCCTGATGGTGGAGTGATAGCTGTTGTTGTATGAAAACTCCAACACGGGTATATGATCCTCCCAACTGCTACTGAAATTGAGTACAAAAGCACAAAACATGTCCTCAAGTGTCTAAATGGTCTACTCAGTCTGAATATCCTTCTGAGGATGGAAGGTGGTGCTCAAACGAATCTGCGTCCCAAAAGCATCCTAAAACCCCTTCCATAGCATAGAAGTAAAACATGCATCATGTTCGGATACAATCTTAGAAATTATACCATATAGCCACAAAATATTCTACACATATAGGCTTCACATGCCCTCTATTAACCATACTATCTGATCGGTAGGAAGTGGTCTTACTCAGTGAGTCTGTCAACGATCACCAAAATTGGCTAATGTACTCTGGATGTACGTGGTTGTCCTATCACAAAGTCCATGGATATCCTATCCCACTTCCACCGTGGGACCTATAAAGGCTAAAAAATCATGTTCATACCTGATTTTTTACATTAACATTCTGAAAAATGAGGCCCCGTGAGACAAAATCTGCAACTACATTCATCATTTCCGACCACCAGTGCTGTCGTCAAAGGTCCCAGTACATCTTTTCCACTCCATGATGTACCGCTAAAGGGATGTGGGTAACTCCCTCAACACGTCCTCCTGAAGGTACACTGGTACCATAGTACGTCCTCTGAAAAGGATGACGTGCACCCCACCTTAAAAGAAACCATCAAGTGTATTCCTTGTAGATATCTGAGCATGTCATTTCTCGCAATCAGTGTCCCCATGTTGTACCTCCCTGAATCACTAAAGAAGTAGAGGAGTGAATATAAGATACTGAAGGAAGGATGATCCATCTCAATACAAAAAGGATATATGTAAAGAAGTCAACTGCTCTGTCTCCTCACATAGCATATATTGGCCAAACCACCTAGTGAGTGTGTCTACTAGTATGTTCCTCTTCCCAGGAGTATAGACTATCTCAAAGTCCACTTCTGCTACCACAATGGTGAGGTTGGCCGAATCATGAGTGATTGGATGCACTCTCCTATGCACGAGTTTATCACATGCTTTCTAGGTTTCCTTTTTTTCCATCCAATGAACACCCCGTCCCAATGCAGTAGATAAGCCACAACCTCTTTGCCTAATACAGCTAATCTGAGTGTGAACTGTGGATGTCATGTCCAAACCCAAAAAAACCTCGTAAGGACTCGACGCTGCCACCATAAAGTTCCAACCAAAACTCTCACCACAAGGTTCATATTAAACCATTGGTATAAGTGTTATTATAAAGCCTCCTACAAAATATATCTCCAGACGTGTGGGTCATGAAGAGGGTTTAACCAGAAACTCTATGTCCTGGACAAGATTCGTGGAAGGATGAAATGATTGATACCTATGTATATCAAAACATCATCTCGTAGTAGACATATAATATACCTCTAATCACACCTAGATACCTTGGGTCGTATTCCATGACCACATGCAACAACTCTATTCCCCTTTCTTCCATCTCCCTAAGCTTGGCGAGGTCCAAAAAAACCGGCTGGTTTTAACATGACGAAACGTACACCAACACATGCTACTCTTGTAGCTCTACTTTCATGTCTTTTTCCATGCATATTCATCTATCCCTAAAACATTTTACACATGCAAGTCTCTGAGACTTGCACCAATTCTCTGCTTTCCCACTTATGACATTCACTGGCTGTATCCGTTCAGCCAATGAACATTCAACCACAGAGGATATCTCTATCACCCTAGTATAATGAGGAATGAATATAGGTATGGTGTTGGCTCGGATTTCCTTTTAAAACTCTTCTCTAGGGTGTTTGATATTTGACTCACTGATCATATCGTATTAATCGAGTACCAGGAATGATCGGTATGCCTTGATGAATACTAAACTACATACATGTCATCCTGCCGAAGCTATAGATGTTCTAGAGAACTCTAAGCCACCTCCTCCAGCTAGTCCTCACACGCCTATGAGTCGGGCTAGCCTCAGAACCTGAGGGGTATATGATTCTAAAACATGTTTAAGGCACTATGCCTACATTTTTCCCCTACCTGTACCACCAGCTGTAACTGTTGACCAACAGGTAGTGATATAGATGGCACAGTTCCTGAAGGCACTATCTCGTGAGGCAGTCCATGTACCGAAGCCTCATCACTAAGCGGACCATCCTCATGGTCACTCACTAAAAAATACTAGTACCTAAAAACACTTTCTGCTCTACTCATGTCTCAACTAGAGGGGAAACTCTAGAATCACCTCTAGCCAGCCCTCTGCTGTGTGGGGATCTATGTTGCCTCAAAACCTTAGAGTCCTCTGCTGTTGGAACTCATGTAACACACTCAGTCACCGTGAACTGTCAACCAGGGTGGCTGGTGGTATCTACATCCGAACGGGTGGTGGTGCTACTGGTTCACCACCAGAAGGTGCCAATATAAAAAAGTGCCCTACTCTATGGCCTCATTTCTCGATGGGATATCAGTGTGAACAACTCTCAGAACTCTAACTAGTTGTTTGCGTGGAGACATCCTAAAAGAAACAGATGCGACAGAGTCAATGATTAAATTTGATGAGCTGACCTAGTTGAGCTGACTTAAAAAAAACTCATGAAAATAAACACGCAATCAGTGTTTTCGGCCCTGGTGTATGAATACATCGGCCTCTGCACCAACGTTGGACTCCCTAAACTTAAAACCACAATCAGTACCCTTAACCATATTGCTTCATAGAAATGAAATATCAGTGTCCTTTGTTCTGCGGTAGAACTGAATTCTCTGATACTAATTTCTCACGACCCGTCCCCCAAGGCTTATTCCATGAATACTCCATGCCCACCTTCCATAGGCCAGTGGCTGGAAACTATCCCCAAGGGCATAAATCCTTAAACTAGGAAGGCATTTAATTTATAACAGTAAACACACACATTAGAGCACACAACTGAATACAAAAAAACTAAGTAAAACTGTTCAACAAGAGAGTTTAAAAAAGTAGAGGAGACGAAATACAATCCCAAAAAAAAAATATGTACAAATGATAAAAAGTACAACTGAAAAGGACAAAACAATAGAAATTTGAAGAGATGCTCATGGATCGCCCACCATGGATCCTACCTGAAGGGTTGGTATAGATAGCCTCCTCAGCTCTCCACGTCCACTGGTCTCCTCCATGTACCGACATGTCGTATGGTCCACCTCCGCATACCGTCCATTCCTGCTACCCTTAGCCTCAATCAGTGATGTCTGTCATCTGCAACCAACACAACGAGTTGTGAGCAAAGCCCGTGCAGGTGTGAGTATAACGATACTCTGTTGGGACCCCGAGACCCTCAAGGTATCACTAAATCAAAAAATGATAAACCACAAAGTATAAAATCAATAGATAAACCCACTTAGATATATACCCATACATATAACTAAGTCATCAAATAATCCATCTCAATCATGATGTAAATACAAAAAGTTACTGACTCAGCTTAACCAGGATTTTATTCTAGGGATTGTATCAAATAACATCACCAGTCACATTTTCGAAACCTCATCTCCTAGAGAACTCCTCCTCTGTCAATTATAGTGGTCCTTCCATACAACCAAGGGTCCCTCTCCGGAATTCATAGAAAAATGTCGTTGACTAGCCACATAGAAAGGGAAGATTCTGAAGAAGTCGTCGGGAAACCCACTACCTATCCCACCTAGAGGGTAAACCCTAAGTAGTCATCGGGTAACCCACTACCTAGCCCAGCTATAGGGTAAACCATAAGAGGTCATCTAGTAACTCACTGCCCATCCCAGCTAGAGGGTATACCGTATTAGGTCATTGGGTTACCCACTTCCCAGCCCAGCTGGAGGGTAAACCCTATGGTCAATGGGTAACCCACTACCCATCATAGGTGGAGGGTAAACATTAAGAGGTCATTGGGTAACCCACTGCCCATCCCAGAAGGAGGGTAAACCCCAAAGGTCTAAAGGTAACCCATTTCCCAGCCCAGCTGGTGGGTAAACCCTAATATCAATGGGTAACCCACTGCCCAGCCTCACTGGAGGGTAAACTTGGAACTGGTCTGATATCTCCGCACAATGCTCGCTCGTTTCCGAGAGGATCCCCAGTTCGAGCTACAAGATGATACTCCAACAATCACGAAGTCCAAAATATAAGTATCTCAAAGGTCTGCCTCGTCGTATGGGTCTCAATGCAATAAATGACGCGATAATTGGACGCCCGACCTGTCAGTTATTGGACTTTTAGTCCTAGGGGCACAGTTGGATTTGTATATGATCCAACCTGACTGTATTTCAACTTTACCCCAAACTACAATGGGGTATACTAAATGGTAATGTCATGCTCCAGGGACACCGATGCCACTGAAGGTTCTTCAAACTCATCCAGTTCCAAAGATATGTCCAAGGAATATAAAGGGGTCAATAATTGGTCCGGGTTTTGTCTGACCCGATCGGACTGACTTGGTCTGACCCAGTCTTGGCCAACCTGGTCAGGGTCGAATTGGAAATACCAAGTGGGAATGGCTTTTCCCATTGAACATGCCAGCTTTTTAGGTTCATCCTGGCCCATTGGGCCCAGCCTAGCAGGCCGCGTGGGCGGTTCGGCCTGGGCTCGGGTCCGGTTCGGCCAGGAGCATCGCGAGGGCGCGACCCGGCGTGGCTCGACCCGGTGGGTGCTGCCGTGATGGATCAGCTATTGTCCCGCGAGGGGGGATGCGGGCCGGCTCGGGAGGCTGTCGTGGGAAGCATCCCACATCGGTCAAGGGTGGCACATGTGGTCGGGTGGCCATGAGGAGGCTGGACCGGTCGGCAGGCGGGCCAGTGGGCGGCCGGGGGGCGGCTCAGCCAGCGCGGGTTGGCGGGCAGCCGGGCGGCGGCTCGGCCAGCGCGAGGCGGCGAGTTCGGTTGGGGTGCATGGGAGACGCAGTGGTCAGGAGGCCGGAAGGCTAGGCCGATGCGGTTTGTTGTGTCTCAGATCTGCGCAGGCCGCCGGCGGTGCAGACGGGGTGGCTCGGCCGAAGGGTCGCAGTTGGGCCTAGAGCACTAAAGCGGCGCGGGGGAAGCACATTTCATGGAGGCCACGAGTAACACAACCATTTCCATTTCCACCTTTGTCATTATTTTAACTCATACCCTTTCCTATTTTCATCACAAACAAAAATGGAGGAGGGGTTGGGCCATGATGGTTTGGCCCGCACCCTCTGCGTTTATGGTGGTAGCAATTGGCTCTCAAGATTGACGTAAAACAACCCACCCGCAAAGATTAATCCCAAAACCCACAAAAAGTTAATCATCCACATTCTTCATTTAAAAAAATGAAGAAAATGGGTGTAAATTATATTCCAAATAAAACCCCTAACTTTGATTGTCAGTTGCCGATGATGAAGTCACGAAAAGAAGATGCAGGAATTCGTCGCTTGTCGCATCTGCCACGCACTTCCAATCCTGATCTGCATCGGCTCATTGACGACAGTGTGGAATTCCGTCGTCGAATACATCTCACGATATTTGATGCATCAAGGAATATGTTGAAGAAAGATGGTGTTCTTTGTTATTCTTTCTTCTTTAGGAGACGAGGATATTCGTTGGGATATTTCTCCCAAATCCTCCATTCAAAGCTACCACCAAAATGAATATATCAACAAAATAATAGATTGTAATATCTTATTAATTTGTTGGCACAATATTAAAATTGGTCTAATTAATTAACTAGTCTCCCCTTAATTAAATCACAGGGTGGGCACAAATAAAAAATTAGGGGAGGTGAAGTGGCTCTCCCTCATTAATGAGGGAGAGTTGAGAGGTTTTCATCTCCTCCCATTAATAGGGGATTTTAGCCCAGTGTTGTCTGCATATCATAACTCCTTATGGGAGGATAAGTTCATGTGGGCCCCACCACTATAACCTCTCATGGGAGGTTATGTTGTGGGGGTCCCACCGCCTACTTCCATGAGGAGATTTTAACCGTCAAATAAAAATAAATCCACACACTTTATTTTTATTTAATTAAAATTGTAAAAACCCCAAATACTATCTTTTATTCTTGACTCACTAACGTCAATGTGAAGGTCACTATAAGTGAATAATGGTTCTGTGAGATCAATAGTGCCTTTATATTTTAATTCTGAGCACCGGTTCCATAGTTACAAACTTCCACTCATGATTTTACTGGATGTACCCGAAAAAAGATCAAAACATTATTATGAGTCACCTTCAACCCACACCGGTCGTGGTTAGGCTATTCCTAGGTGAAACACACCCCAAGAAGCATAATAGTACTCCCAGATTTTTATTCTGAGCTACCGTTTTGATGTTATGAAATTTACAATAAAATAATTGTCACTTAATTATTTTATTTATTGCCAAAAACTAACATTTTCTAGTGGCCTACACTGGCCAAATTTAGTATCTGTTTAAATAAAGCATGCCCAAACGAATTCAGCAGTGGTATCAGATTTTTAATATGTGTTGCATTTCTGATTTATACAGAATTGAAAATTTAAATAATTTATTTAATTATTTTATTTTGGATTATTCCATTTTTTTGGTTTTTTCACAGGTGGTCGTGCCGACTAATAATATGTCGCGCCTAGGGAAAACCCACCATCATGAGAGAAACATTGCCCTTGGATTTCTAATCTGAGTGACCGCTTAAAAGTTATTCAACCTTTTCAAGAAAACTGCTAACGCATGTTAACATATGCTTAAAAAAACATCGACAGATTATTCCGGGTACTTCGGGCCTCAGAATCGTGCGCTGTCTGATTTTTTGGACTCATAAAATCCCCATATGTTCAAAAAAAATAAATGAAAATTTTAGGTCATTGTAAAATTCACATTTACATCCCACTAAATAAATTATCATATCATAATTTGGATTGGTGATCATTATCAATTACCACTATGGAATAGCTTCCCAATCTTAAAGATGGACGGATTAAGTCACTTTATCCTTTATAGATTTGTTATGTACTGAAATGATTGTATCCATTTAGTTATCCCAATATTACAAGACAAGTGTATTAGAATATCTACCAAATAATGGTGGTTATTTCAATATAAAAGATTAAAAAGTTGGTTTTACATTCATTGTTGATGGAGGACATTCGACATGGTTTCTGTCATTGTTCATTTCCTAAGATAGTTGTGTAATAATTTCTATAAAATTTTTTTCTCCAACTACAATTGAATTGGGGATACCCTTTGGAAAATCAATGCAATATCTACTTAATGGGTTATTAGCATGGATTCCCTGTTTTCCAAATATTTTAAGTAAAATTTTTTTTTTGGAAAAATCATATATCAAAATCCATGAATAATTTTTTCTATATGAAAATTAACTCCGATGGACTATATTATGACTTCACAACGATTATTTTTTTTTCTAAAAAATATTCATGTATGTTTATATACATTAATACATAACCTCTGTGTTTTCACTAATGTTTTATAAAGCTAATTTCCAAAAAATTCAAAAAATATTTTACCAAGTTCAACGACCCTAATTTTCCATCCAAAACTATTAAGAAATATTAAATATAAAGAAACTAATAGTTATACATTCATGGATCGAAAGGATTTGTACTATAGAAAAATCAGGTTCATATAATTGTTGTAATGAATAAATCAAAAAAAAATTTATAAAAAATATTCACAATTTATCCTTATAAAATCTCGTCATATCATTATTACATGTAATCTCTTAAAGATATACATCAATAATGGTGGTGAGATGAAGTCCCAATAAGAAGAAAAATAAAAGGCATGAATCAACATAATAAGGGAGACAAAAACCATCATTGTATTAGAAGAATAATACCTTTACGATAATCCAATGACAAATATTTTATAAATTAATCATATTTGGTGATTAATTATAATGAAATATCTTATCATAGGGGTCCAATAACACATATAATTGTGAAGAAAATATTTCATCGCGTTCATAGAAAAATATATGTGCATGATAATAATATTATCATTCTGATTCCTCCTATCAAAAAATGATAATAAAAAAATTATGTATTCCACTACACATATAGAAAAATCTCATTCATGAAATTTCCAACAGAATGGAATGGGTTTTATAAAGACATCATATAGAAATATTTCATGAAGAAATTTGGGGATTCCAAATGATAAGGGAAAACTTATTTTTAATAAACATCACCATTGATAGGTGATAGAGAAATAACTCCAACGCATTAAATAATAGGGATTAGAAAGAATTTTTTTTTGGAACATCATTGAATTTGGATTAAAAATCATGGAAGAATCTCTTATACCCAAAAATAAAAAATTTGATGAAATTGAAATGATATTTATGGAATATTAGAGAAATTTATATAATGAATATATAATGAAAGTGGGATATAAAATATAAAATGAGTAGTATTTTATAATCCTTATATTTAAAAATTCTATTTTATTTCATCTCTTTTTTGACTACTAAATAATGAACACAAGACTATTCAATAAAAGTTATAGAAGTTAATTACGATCTTGTGTATAAATATTTATCCATTATGATTATTTAATTCTAATTTGTTACAATATGTGTAATTTTAATTTTTTTTAATATCATATTTTTATTAAACGATTCTATTTTTTGTGTAGTTATTTTTATTTAAAATATTATAAACATTTGAATAATTATTTATTTAATAATAAAACATATATTTATTCCTTTATATATAATAAACAATTTATTACCAATAACTATAGTTTTGGAAGTAATAAATTACTCATAAATTTCCTCATTGTGAATAAACCGACTATTGATGGCACATATTCAATACAGTGAGAATGTGAAATTAGAAATTTATATATTTCAAAATTGTGATACTTCAAGCATATTAGGAATAATATTGTATTTTTATCTTACTATATAATTATTTTCATAATATTAAATTTTGTTAGAATTGAAAAAAAAATACAATAGAATAAGAAAAAGTTAGAAGCCTTGGACGAAACCTATGTAGCATTCCTTGAACGATGCTAAAACTTCCCCGATTATTGGAGTTCAATTATTCTAGAAAATATATATGTATTATAAGGATATTGAGAGATATTATTTAGGTTAGTAATTGTATTATAAATTTTAAATAAGATTGGTTAGCCTTGGGTAGGGAGAGGGTTTATTTATAGTTGAGGGGATACATATTTTTCGAATAAAATATTCAATAAAGTATTATATCAAGAATAAAACATTTAATATGAGAATTTTAACAATATGAATAATATTTAATTTAAAATAATTGTTTTATGAAATTAAAAAAATCATTATCATAAATAAATAATATTATTAAAGAGGAAATTATAAAATGGAATAATTATTATATTAAGGGATCATGTTTTTTACAGTAAGATTTGCTGAATTATTTTTAGGTCATATAATTTTTTAATTTATATTTTAAGAACTCATTTATGAATTTTTTCTTGAAAAACAATTTTATAAATTAATATTTTATTATTACATAATGAGTAATGTAATTTCTGATAAACCTAATAGGCGAAAACCCAAAATTTCACTATTCACATTAAAATTGATGTATTTCAAAAAAATAACAAAATATTCCATTTTGAAAAATATACACACTGTTATTTAGAAAATGTTACTCCTTTTTTTAAAAACAATATATAATAGGTAATTTTAATTCACAATATAAATCTTTTGATTGTGACAATGTACATAATATTACATTATGATAATAATGTGCCTATATATTCTTTGTTTTTTAATAACGATATTTATTTTCTGAAATTCTAGTATTGATATTTAAATATATTTCTCATCATAAATATTACTTGCATAATATTTTATTATTTTAGTTTAAATTACTTTTCCAATTGTCATGTTACTATTTCTAACAGTCACATTACAGTTCAAATGGAAACATTACCTTCTATATATACTACTTATTTCATTCACTCAATATTCTCTAAAATTCATCAAATGAATAAATATTTTACTTTCTTAATATATTAAATGGTTTACTAACATTTTGTTTCATTTATTTAGTGTTCCGTGGGGGTGATTATTCTAATAGGTTTGGGTGATGCATATTTATAAATTTTAGCTCTATTATTTTAATTTATTTTTCCAATTTTAATATTTTTCATTTTCATTGGTTTCCTATAATAATAATTTATATGATTAAATTATCACTTAAATGTTTTCTATCGTTAAAAGATTAAATATATATGAGGGACCAATATTAGGTGCATTCGCCTCATGATATTGGTACCATCATCTCTTGACTCTATGCCCACATGATTCATGCTTGATGTGAGAAAAAGGTTATAGGGGATGATTAGACACAACACTTGAGATAAAATTTGACTGGGGATTACACAATGAATTTTACATTAGAGTGGTATTTTTAAAATTATCATATAGAATATTGTATGGATCATTTTCCATATTAAGTCATCTTATATATCTCATCTATTAAATTAATCTTAGTACTATTAATTATATTCTTTAATATTGTAACACATTATATTTTTATAAACCATTTTTCAATTAAATTAAATTATATTTTATGTAATTTGTTTAATTCAAAAATAAGTCATACATTTTTTACAAGATATGCCATGTTATGTATTAACTACATTAAGCACTATCTTAGCTTATGTAACACACAATACTGAGTTTCTATAAAACTACAATTCATTAGTGTAATTATTCAAATGATATGGTTATAAAATTGATATTAAACACAGTAATATGAATATTTTAAAAAAATTATATTTATTAGAATTGTTACATATAGGAAAAAAAAGAAATAAATATAGTTTATTGTAACGTCTTTATATGTTTGAAAATACTAATTTCTTAAATGAGCTTATTTTTGTGTCATTATTGGAAGTTTAATAAAATAATTTCATATAATTTTAGAAATGTAATATGAAAAATGTAAATTCATTTTTAAATATTAATCTCTAAATTTCATTGAGTTAAATTTAATTATTTTTCTAAAAAACATAATTTTTTTATGTCTAGTGAAATATAATAAATTTTATTTCAAAAATTATATACTATCTAATTTATTTATATAGATAAATTTCTTTTTAATATTTTTTCATTTATAATTAGAAAATATATACATCATTTAATCTAACTTAGATCATTTGAATTAGGATATCATTATAATTGGAAATAAATGTTTTTGGAATATTTTGGACCTTTTCACATTAAAAATTTGTCATCTCATATCCTATTCAAGATTAAATATAAATTCATTCTTAAAAATTATATTATTATTATTCATAAAGATGGATTCCACATTCTTAATAACAATAATTCAAATTTTATAATAAATTAAAAATAGTTTTACATAAATATTATTATTATAAATATTAATTAATAATTATAGTGATTGAAGTAATAATTGGAATAATTAATGACTATTCATAGAATATTATGTATAAAAAATTTCCTAAAATAGACTAAAAAATATTTTCTATCCATATTTATAAAATTATACCTCTATGGTTTGATAAAGGAAATTCATAATCTATTATATGATATGAATAACCTGTTGATCAATCAAATATTTTCATGTATACCCAATGTGTCATTTTCCCATATTATAAATGGAATCATATCCTCTCCATCATCCCATTAATATTATGCCCATTGGATAAAAAAAATTAAAACATTTCCTCTATAATTTCTTACCTTAATCATTGAATCATATTTTTTTGAAATAATTCTAATGAATGAATCACAATTTTTATAATCTAAAGGTGTAATACAAATAAGCGGTAACATCCATCAACACACACTTTTAATTTATTTCATTCTCTATAAACTCATCTATTATTATTGAATGATTAACTAATAAAATAATTATACATAATATAATGAGATATTTTATATAATGGTTTCTATCTACAATCACGTACACCTCCATCAAATGGGTTCAACACTCATCGTTTTTTGTTTATGGGAGACTACTACCTTGCAAACCAATGTTGTCTGTTAATTGATTTATTCATTTTCAGGAGGGTAATAATATAGAAAATTAAGTTTTTATATCACACATATATATATATAATTTTTAAGATTTATTTATTCTTTTTGAATTATTATATCATTTAAAACATCATTATTTCAATTTTATTTGTAAATACGCTAACATTGTTTATGGATGTGTGGACAACCGCCTTCTCATGATTCTCTCACACATATCATTCAATATATAAAAGATTGTTTTAGTGGTATTAGATGATATTAATAAGATAAAAATTCTACTATAAATAATATATATATATATATATGTTTTATTTATATTCTAATACTAAAAATTATCAGAAAATGGAAACAACGATCATGCATACGTATGGCCTACATCTCTATAAACATTGTATTTCAATTTCAATATCTATATTTTATAGATTATAATAAATATGTTAGTAAATAATAAATATTATATTTATATCAATTTTAACAATCTAGATATTTTAAAATAATGATATAATTAGAGGACCAAAAAATATAACATATAAAAACACATGCGAAAGACTATCAAGTTAATACAAAAATGTAACATAAACATAGAATTATTGAAAAATTTGTAATATAAGACCATAAAAAATAATATATGTTTTTATATAATTTTATATGGTTATTTAATATACTTATTTTAAACATATTTCTATTATATAAGAGGTTTTAACATGTAAGAATAGTTTCGATACAAAACGTAAGGGGATTTCTAGTAACAATATTATTTTTGTGACAAAGAAAATCACCAATTTATTGTGGCGTATATACTACCCATGAATGCGTTATATGAAATATATAATTCAATTTATGGGAAATTACATATAAATTTTATGAACCATATTTCATGTGTTTTATGTTTCATAATTTAACAAATCAATAAGGTTGTTTTGTCCCAATTTTTCTTCTTTGAGACACATGTTTTTTCATACACCTTTATTATATTACAACGGTTATATAAATTCACTTTTACTTGTTATATCATTAATCATAATATGTTTTAAATTATATATTTCATGTAATACCATTGCCTCCTAGCGATTATGAATTAATGTTACAAAATTTGTAAGAGTGTACTGCTACAATGTCATCATTTAATGAGATTATATACAATTATGATTCCGTTTATAAACTATTATGATCGATATCCCATGGAATTTCATGAATTTTCATCAAATATAGTTATTCTATATTTCCAACTGAAGGCATACAATTTTATCCACACTCTGGTATCATAGGGGATTAACAAATGTGTTTCAGAAAACATGACATTGTTAATATCATCAAACGAAAATTTATTTTATTATAAAAAAGAATGTTGTATAAAAGGTTTTTAAATTTTTATTAAATGATAATTTAAACATAGTATGTATTATTCTAATATCAATTTTTATAAACCTTCATTTATAAGTGTTAAACTCATTTTTTTAAAAATGTTTTTCAAAAAAAAAATCAATATTTATTTATATGTTTAATTAATAAAAGTGTCTGAAAAACATGTTCAAATTTTTTTGATGAACAAATTATAAATTTTCTATGAACATGGTAATAAAAATGTTTTCATCATTCCATCATAGTATTTCAGGTCTACATATAAATAAAATTGTTTTAAAATGATTTAGGTTTAAAAATGATTTTTTCAATGAAGAATGTACATTTTCCTCTTTAAATGTTTTTTATAAATCTTACAATATAATTTAATATTATTGATGGAATATATTGGTGTTTTTATGAACTTATCTGGATAAAGTTTAATAGATAAATTCTTGTTATTTCTATTAATGGGTGGTTTTTATTGAATTATGGTTACGAAAGCCATTCACTTTTACAGAACATATATATGAAAAATATTTTTTTCTTATATATGTAATATTATTTTAGAGCCCACATAATTTCTTGAGTAATAAAATGATAAATTCGTAATGAATACTATATTTTTTATTTGATATGATAATACATAATTTAAATGATACACATTTCATTTCATTGTATATGACATAATTTCTATGATACCCATTTAAATTCATGGGATATGAAATGTTCTTTATAAAACCCATCACTTTTTATGGGCCATGATATGATGGAATATTTAGGATATTATTGAACACATATGTATGAATTTCATTAAGTGATAGATAAGAACTATATCTCCATAAAACTTATTGGATAAATATTTATATCGAATGAGATAATGTGGGGAAACTAGTGGATGAGCTTGATCCACTATGAGAAGAAGGGGAATACCAGTTCATTAGGAGAGGATTGGGATAAAAATCCATTATAATAAAATTAATATGATTGGGGATGGTGTTGTGTCCCTCCATGTAGGTATATCCCCCATGAACAATCATAATAGGTTTCAAAAATACTCCTCAACTTATTGTGAATGATATAACAAGTTTATATGTCTCTATAATTACTATTCCCTATTTATATGTTATTCTATGATATATTATGTTCCGGATCTCCACATGATTCATGTCCTATGAACTACCAATATTTTCTCAGTTAAAAATGAATATGATCTATGATATTTAGGGTATGGTATTTAAATGTTATTCTCATATTCTCTCACCCTTATGTTCCGAATTATTTTTTATGTATTTCCTCTGTTTCACATTACAGATCATATCATCTCAACCTTTATTATTCTTAATGTCTCCTTACTATGAAAATATTTTTTATTTATGAAGTTTCTAAGACGTTTTCTTGTCTTGGTGAACCGAGGGGGAGTTAATTTATCTCATCTATGTGATATTGTCTTGTTTTTCATGTTTCAATGGCATTAAACTAATACCGTCATTGGGTGTATTTATTTTCAATTGTTAATTATTATAAACAAATGATGTAATGGTAATATATCTTAAGAGAAGATCAATATATTCGGTATCATAAAAAAAATTTAGTTCACATTAAGAAACTGGGATGATAAAACCATAATGAAAACCTATGTTAATTTATATGTATAATTATAACAATGTGAAAAGTATAGGAAAATCTTAGGGAAAATTTTTTAAATGATATTGTTAGTGGTATCCTTGTAAAAAAAATTGGTCTAGAAACAACATTTGGATGAGGCTCCAAAATAGATGTACATAGGATTAACAACCTTGAAAACACTATATTTATCTCAACTCGATTTGAATCTAGTGCATATTAATGTCCCTTTCTATACATATGGTTTGAATATTAAGGTTATAGTTCATTGGGAATTCATGAAACCTTGATGAAAAAAATAAGTATTTATATTTTAGATGGATATTAATAACCCAGGGTAAACTGAAATAATGATAGATTAAAAAAGTTGTCAAAATTTAGACATAATATAAGAGTTTTTTATGATTATGAGGTTACTTATTATTATAATTATTACATACTCATTGTTTTTTTAGTGAATTGATCAAACCTAAAGGAACCAAATTAATGGTGTTTTCAATAGAAAATAAAATGATCATCCTCATGGAAATTGAAATGATATGGGAGTTGGAATTTAAAATTACATTTGTATGCTTAGAAAAATATACAAATATACAAATCATGATTGACTTAAAAATAAGAAAATGATAAAATAACCTTTTTTATTATTCATGAGGAAACATACATATTTAATTAGTGGGCCATCTAATATACTTGTGCTTGAAATATTGATCAATACCATAGAAATTTTATTTTCCTTAATATAGTGTTCAGACAAAGAAAAATTATTCTGTACTATTATCATTTAGAAATGGAAGAAAACTAGTGGTAGAATATATTCAAGAATATGGGGAAGGAATATGAAATTAAATACATTGATTGAAATGTGTTAAATAATATTTTTTGATAAGTAATTTCCTTATTTTTTATATTTGATGATATAAAATGAGTATATTTAGATAATTCAAAAGGATAATTATTATCTCTCAATCTATGAGGTATGTTTTAAAATACATTGGATGTGCGCCTCTAGTACTACCATCTAACCAGAAATTATCATCGACTTATTCTCTTGTGTTTTAAAGACATCTTTCATGAAGGATCATTCTAAATGATACATTAGCGGAAAAGAATAAATTTTTTATTATGATATCAATGATGAAATGGATGTTGAATTTTCATAACAATTCCACTATTTTAAATATAAAAAAGACAATAGAGTTCAAATGAATAAATAAATAAAATGGAGAGAAAAAGAAAATCCTTCTTTTATAATCAATTTGTGGAAATAAGAATAGTAGAAACTCTCTTTTGGGGTTTAATAATGCTTCATGTTTGGAAGGGAATCCAATCCTGAAATATATTTCCAAATAGATGGTATGAAGTTGGATAATAATGTGAATTGAGGAAAAGATTAATAGAATGAATCTCCTACACCACAATGCTAAAATTATTTCGATAATCGACATTATGATTATGAGTTCATAAAATGAGGGTTAATGATGATGGTTATTTTCTTCCCCCACACAATCCATGCGATAAGGGGAAATCTCATGTGCTTACTATGTCTAATAAGGTGTGTAACACCTCGACCCTAGAATCCTAGAGCAAGTACATTATTTTGTTAAATTATCATGACTAAAAGTGATGAAATACTAATATACATACCAATTTTCAGTCTTGGAACGTCATATTACATATAATTAACATATAATAAATTGTTAAAATGAAAATAAATCTTGATACATAATAAAATGAAATTAATTGTGTCATTGAAGGCCTATTTAATATTTTATTCTTTCTAAAATGGTGAAAGGAAACTTAACAAGGGTGGGATAAAATTATCATTAAGAGTATTTAAAGAATATTAAATAAAAAAATAATATGAATAAATTAACATTTCATGGTTGCTAAATTATAACACATTACAATAAAATAACTAGAAATGGAAAAATCAATATAGTAATGTATGAATATGAATCACAGCCACTTAATCATTGAATTGTGAATATAATACATCTAAAAAATTGTTGAAGTAAAATATCATAGATAAATAATAAATGAAATATTTATAAAGAAAATTAATAATTATTGATATCTATTAAATACCCTTGAGGCTTCATTCCAAGGTTATAATACATTCATGGATTCATTCTTTGGAATTAATAATTTCAAGGAATTATGCAAAGAATAAATTTAGACAAGGATTCATGCTATTAATATAATATTGTTATGGAATAATGACCAAAATATAATACATTCAAGGATTCGTGTAAAGGATGTAATAAGGAAAAGACTTTATGCTAAGAATATAATACATTCAGGGATTCATGCCTTGAATCTAATATTGTCAATGTGATCCCCAAATGGAAAATGGCATACAAATTTGGAAATAAACATATCCTTGTATAATAATATTGTTATCCAAGTAAATTTAAATAAAATGTTTAAAATAAATTCATTAATTATTGATAATGTAAAAAATAAATATGTAAGAGATATTGTAAATATAATCATATGAGATCATTATTAAGGAGAATATTATTTTAACACTCCAAACTATCTCATTCCACGTTGAAAAATTAAATCACAATAACCAAGAAATAATATAATTAAATTAAATGTTTAATATCTTTATAATAAGAATATTCATAACATTACATGAAATTTTTTTATATAAAAATATAAAATTCAATTTTTGTATAATAACAAATATGTTACAATCGAGTGTAAATTGAGATAAAATTCCCTTACCGTAACCTCCCTTTTTGTGGACATTTTCATCATGTATATTGTTTTAAATTATGTTACTGAATATTTCAAGAACAATAATTGAGATTATCATTTTATATATTAACTTATTAAAATTTTTAATTACCTTTTTCTTATCCCTCGAACAATATTTTGACAATTTTGTGCGTTAATTGTTTAGTTTTCTCTAATATGTTCTGACTTATGATTTTTTGTTCATATTAATTATATCATGGTTTAATAATATAAATAATGTAAAACATAACATAATTATAATATATATAAAGGATATATGTAATTATATTATTTCATAATATTTTTAGATTAGAAATCTAATCCATCACTCAGGGAGATGTTTGGTCGTACGTACGCATGAACGCTACTTTCATTTTTTTCATATCTAAAGTATTAAAAATAGAAGATAAATATGTTTTTTATAATTATATTATAATATATATGTTATATATCTTACATTTTATAATTAAAATCATCCATAATACCTTCCATGTATAGTGTGAACTAATCGCATCACTTTTATGGGGCAGTACTCCACACGTCCTCAACTGATGTTATCATTTTAACCAAAAATGGAAACTGTTAAATAAATTTGTTATAGAAGGATTAATTTAGTATAAATACATAATAAATATCATATATATACTATATGAATCTATATTTTATCATAATGTACAACATGAGAGGTGGTAATGTAAAAATAAACATTCATTATTTTGTGAGGCAGTAGTTTACCATACAAAAAATGAATATGTTAGTTGCCTATTACATTGAGGAATGTATCAATATATGTATAACCAAATTAATAAACAAATACTACTATATTTATGTTAATAGTTTTTTAAACTATCTTGAACGTCATAATATATGAGGGATTGGTTAATTGAAAAAATATATATTTTATTGTAGTTATTACATATTAATTTGGTAACTCCTTTTAGATTGAACTAAAAAGTTTCTTTGTATGATGTTAAACCCAAATGGGGAAAACTATATCTATGGGAGTTATTATGGGAGTCTATTTATGTAGGTTTTGGTATATAAAATTCTCTATGAGATGTGTGAGGAAGTGTAGAGTGATATTCTTTTTAGAGTGGAGGGGGTGACTCAATCTTGTAAATACCTAATAATATTTTGTAATGTGCTGTCTAGATTACCTATGGTTCCCCTATAATGGAAAAATAAATTTTTAAAGGGTAATAATGGTCTTATAATACCCACACTAAAAAAATCAGTTCATTTAAAAAATTGGGTTCCTTGACTGCTACGATTCCCCACTTTTATCATTTTTGTTTTTATTAAAGCTACCTGTTATCAAAATATTTTAAGTTAACCATTAACACTACACCAAATTGATATTTATTAATAAAAATAGATACAATTTTTTATTAATATGTGGTATAATTTATAATATAATATTCCCATGAGTTTTTATGTTAATTTTAAAACAAGCGCAAGTTACGCTTTAAAACACTTATTTAACCCAAACCATGCTAACCACATTTTTACGATATATTGGTCAATATCATAATTATAAAAGATAAATTGGACAATTAATAGACAAAATTTTATATTTAATAACACTTATAAATTATTTCTATAATTTCATAATTTTAATAATATAAAAATATTTTATAAAAACCCATTTATTATAAAATAATTATGGTCTCAGCTTTGACATTATTTAACTATGTTTAATTTTAAAATTTTAATATAATTTAGTAAATAATTTTTTTTATTTTTATGTATGTGTAACATTTTATATTCATATAAAAATAAAATAATAATAATAATTCTATCAATTAAATTCATTTTTTATTTTTATTATGTCATTTTTTTGTTAATAATTATCTAATAATCATTACATTGGAATTACATAAGCATTTTTCATAACTAAATATTCAATAAAATATATTGATAAAATATTATGATAAAAGCAAACCATATATATTTTAAAATGATATAGTTAACTGAAATATTATGTTTCTTACATATTTCAATCTTTAATTAATTTTAAAGGAATGAATGTTCCCTTTTTCCTTTTCCCTTACATACACATTTATAAATTGAATATTCATATAATAATATCCCAACGGCACATAAATTTCAAATGTTTTATAGATATGGTCAAATTATTGGTATAAAATTTCTTATGGAAGAGTTTCAATGTCATTTTGGAAATTAATAATACATTTTAGAATTTTATTACGTTTAATATTATCTTAATCACCATAATTAATTTTATTCACTTTCACTAATCATTTTGGTCAAAATAAATTTTATCATATATATAAGCATAAATATTATAATGATTAAATCTATGCATTTAGTTTTTTCAATATTCAAATCAAATATTATCTCAAATTAATAATAATCCTAGTCCCACAAATGTGGCGAGAAAGCGATTTTTTAGGGTAAAAATACTAAAAGGTTCAATATACTTTTATATATAATATAAATATATATATGATTACAGTGACATAAATTGGATTAATATATGAAAAGATCATATATTATGACATTAAAAACCAAAATAAAATATAACCCATTACTAATCATTATATAAAATCAAAGGATATATTTAATTAAATTATTGTAATATTCACTATTCATAAAATATTGATGGTTCTCAAAAAATTCCAAAAAAACACCATTTTCATATATTATCCTAATGAATTCAAAATTAGGATTATTTTGTAAAATAATTTTCATAATATATTTAAAGGTTACTTTTAAAATATGATTGCTATTAAAATGTTGTGAAACTCTCTCTTGTGTGTTACACAATTAAATTACGTTTTGTGTGTAGCATATGATTATGATTGAGTTTTATATAAAGGAAGAAAAAATACATTTAATAACAACATTAAAATATTTGAATTTCATATGTTGTTAAATATTGGAAACATTATTTAACATTTTCCTATCAGTTTAAACATGATCTCAGTAATCAAGGGATTGATTTTTGAAAATAATCGTTTATTCGAATACTAACATCGTAAATCATGTTAATAACAAATATTATTTACAAGAGGGATTTATATTTAGAAGTGACACATTAAAAGGTTCCTTAGTAGGATTAGATAACTGATAGATGGAATCTTGGGCATATAATAAAAATATACCAATCATGTTCTGATAGAGAGTGCTAAATAACATGTTTATATGAATCATTTTGATCATGAAATCATAAACCATATATGTGAATTATTAAAATTTATATAATAATTTTTTTATAATAAAAAAAATAACTCTTTTTTCTATACTTGTGGATTTTATGAACTCTATAGTAAAATATCTTGTTTCTATAAGATAATATTTTCCTTCGATTATGAATTTATCAATGTTAACTTCGTCTCTTAGCATAAGATGTATCATTTGGTGATGTAATAAATTAACCTATAAAATCATATTCAATGACCAATAACTAAATAAATGATTATGTATTACAATATTTAATGATCCAATTATTAGAATGAAGGACACTAAATTTCTCAAATGAACTTATCATTACATTGAATCAATAGAAATCGCATTAAATTTCCACATTCCAAACATGTCAATCCTAGAATAATTTAAAATATTTTAATAAATATAATCACCATAAAACATTATTTGAAAAATGCATTAATCATTATTATTTTTGTAAGACACATGTTATGGGATTTTTACTTTAAATACAAATGTTTTCTAATATCTATTAATGGTATAATAGTACAATTTTAGAAAGGTCATTAATCAATTCCAAGGTAGTCAGTAGTTGTCAAAATAAATCATTTCCTCATCATTATATCAACATTAAGAACATATTAAATGGTTTATTTCAATAAATAATTTTTTTTATAATTTTTTTCCTCTATAAAAAATATATTCTTGGTACTATTAAACATATGATCTCAAATGACTAATGAAAATTTACTACAATACAGTCCACATATATTCCTTAATTCTTATAACCAGTACATTGCTAAAACAATATTCAAATGAAATAATTATTCAACATCTCTATTAATCATTCATCTTCATCTGTGCTTGTAGAATAAATTTATAATTATCTAATATCTTTATTTGGGGTATATTCCTTTGACGAATGTGACATATATTCAAATATCATCCCATCTCTTTGCAGTTTTAGCACCGTACATTGGAAAAAAAATCGTAGCAAGGAAATAAATTAGATGGTTTGCTATTGATTCATACTGAAAAAAACTAAAATTACCATAAAAAATGTATCATAGTGTTTCTTTCTACAATTACAACCTGTCATAAAATCCATCTCCCCCTTCATATTATTTGATTCTTACCCTTTTTCATTGGGCTTTGATTTCCCCTCCTGGTCTTGGTTTCCATCTCATTAATTGTACATGGATAATTGTTTTCCAATCACATAGGACCATGATACTATATATATATAAATTAATTATTTTTTCAAACTATGTCGATTTTAAAAATTGGATTATGACATTGAATGATTTGATCCGTACTCTTTGGAAAACATCCATCTGTTTGGATCATATTCATTCTGATTGGAATAATTTCTAGACAATGTCATATAATATATTAAATTATAACTTAATTTATAATTAAAAATATTTTATAAAACATAAATTTAGTAATAATGAGTTCTAGAATCAAAATATTTGATTACTAAGTTAAATAATTACGTTAAAACCATTTATAATGGAAGATATAGAAAATGTGAACTATCTATGGAGTGTCAAAGAAGGTTCTATTTAAGGCTCATGTCCATGCACCTGGCTACCCAAAGTTATTGTCAAAACTACATTTTATAATTATTCATCCTAGGTACATTGGTTGTAGTACACATTCCACTTATAGATTACAGACATTGTTGTTTCTCAAACAATACCCACATAATCTATACATTACAAAAATTATATTATGTTCTTGTATATTTATCACAAATTTATATCAGAGGGTACTTCTCCCTAATATATATTTTCTAAATCATGTTTCAATGGTTGCTACTGAGCCACCCATGGACACAAAATCTAACATCCCAACCAAAAATTTAAAAGGCAGTTAATTATCTTTTTTTCATTGGAATGATTACAACAAATCAAATACTAAAAGAATTATTAATTTAGTAGTATTGGAAATATAGATTATATAGAATTTTCTGATAAAAAATTGGGAAATATATTATCAAACACAATACATAATAAAACTAAATAAAATGTGTCATTGAAGGATTATTCATCATTTTTGTCTTCATAACCTCTAGAAATAAAGAAAAATAATTGTGATCTCCAATTCGTAGAATAGTTTAGTAAAGTGAAATAAATAATGAACAAATATGAAAATTTTAACTTGGACATGTACGTAAATGATAAAACATACAGTTCAAGTATCTAGAAAATGAGAAATATATAATGAAAGGTATGAATATGAAACACAACCACATTATTAGTGAAATATAAATAGAAGAAATTCATTGATACATAGATAAAAAGTATAATGGATATGTAATATTTTAAATATATATGAAATAAATGAATAATTTTTGAAATCTATAGCATACCGTTGAGGCTTCATGCCTTGGATCTAATTCTTTCCAGGCTTCTTAGAAAAACATCTAATACATTAAGGCTTCATGGGAAGAATATAATATTGTCTTGTCTTCCCGAAAATAATCTAATACCATCCAGGATTCCTTCCATAAATCAAAAAAATCATGTATTTATTCACAAAATCTTATATTTTTTTATACCAACAATTTAATCTTTTAAAGGTATAAATCCAATAACCTAACACAGTCAGAGTGATACATGTGAAAATAATGGTATAAAATTTACGAAATGAACATATCCATGTATCAAACAATGTATATGCATGTAACGTTTTTAAAAAATAAAATAAAATATTTATTTTAAGAGAATGTTAAAAACAAAATAATGAAGTGCGACTATAATGATAATCATTAGGAACACTATTAAGGATAATAATATTTAATCATTAATAGGTTTCACATACCACTATAATAGATTTAAATCATAATCATAGTGATAAAAAAACCTTACATGAAACATATAATATCATGATAATAAATGGATTCATAATATGACAATAAAATGGTTGTATAAAATTCATGTAAAGGTGATTTTTTTCATACTAACAAAAAAGTATCAAGATAATGCTATTTGACATAAAATTCCCTTACATTGACCATATTTTTCGGTGAGGTCATTATTATCATTTATAGTGGAATAAATTATTTTTATAACTTTAAAAAAAACTATTATAATGTTTATAAAATCATATATTAACTTCTTACAATATTTTATCACTCCTATATCAATATTCTTTCATTATTTTACCAATTTCATGTGTAAATTTCATGTTTTTATAAAGTATGATTTTACTTTTGATTATTTGTTTCTATTAATTAGTTATTGATTTCATGATATACTAATTTAAACCACAACATAATTTTCATATTTATTCATTTTATATGTATTTATCAATGTTTGTAATATTTGTCGATTAGAAATGAAATGCAAGGTTCATGGAGACGGTTTCTCATACAAACCCAAGATATATTCTTTCATTTTGATTTCATAGTAAAAGAATGAGAAAAAATTATAAATATGTATATTATAATTATAGTTTCATATATATATATATATTATATATGTTAAATGTTTGTTAAATCTTCCTTGATATATTTAATTTATAGTGTGAATGTATCACATCGCCTCAATGGGGTGGTAGTCCACTCTTCCTCAAACGATGTAATCATATAAACAATCATCGTTTGGACATGCAGTTGATCTCTGAACATAGAAACTACATGTTCAATATAAATTACATATAATTGTGTGTAATTATAGTTCTAAACAATATAGTAAAAACATCCTAGTATGTTTTCGATACATTTTTAATTATTCAGTAACTAAAATGAAAATTTTTGAGACATCAGAGAATGGAAATAAAAATATATAGAGTATGGATATTGTTAAAACATAATGATTTAACTACTTTTGGACAATATAAAATAGTTTCAATAGATGAATTTATGTAGAATTATAGACATTTAGTTCGTGTGTAGGGATTTTGGAATATATTGGGTATATTTTGGATGACCCAATATGGCTTGATAGCTGTGAGGAAAGGGTAGTGTGCATTCTTTTATAGTGGAGGGGAGTGTCACTCTTGTAAATTCTCAAAAGAATTCATTAATGGGTGGTATACCATACCTAATGTTCATCAAAAAGATAAAATTTCTAGATTAATGGGGAATGATGGTCTATTAATAAAACCACCACCTAAAAAATGTTTATTTTAATAATTTGGTTCGTTAACACATAATATTCCTTAATTTTATCATTGGGTTTTTATTAAAACAACCATTTCTATAAAAATATTTATTCTAAATTTAAATATATAACAATGTAATATTTATTAAAAAATATATTTTCTCACAATTATTAATATGATATCTAATTTATAAAATAATATTCTAATGTGATTTTGAAATTAATTTTAAAACAAGAGCTTCTGACGTGCTAAAACACTTAAACTCTGACCGTGTTAATAATTTTTTTTTAAAAGTAGATAAATATGTGAATTATTAAAGATAAAATAATCCATTAATAGATAAAATTTCATAAATTTTTACACTTAAAAATCACATGGTAGAATATATGATTTTTATTAATTTTAAATTGTTTGATAAAATTTCATTTATTATAGAGTAAAAATAATAAAAAATTTGAAATTATTTATTTAATGTTTATTTAAATATATAAATATAATATTAGAATGAAAATATATAAGTTTTCCATGTTTTTATCATTATATATTTTCACAAAAAATATATATATATATAATAACTCAATAATGTTACATTAATTTTAATATTTACATTACCATTTATTTCAATTAATTATGAACTAAATAATAACTAAATTAGTGTTTCAAAATAAATTAATCTTTCTTAATTATATATTAAAATTATTATTAAATTATTATGGTAAAAATAACCCACATATATTTTAAAAGGATATTTATAACCGAATATATAATGTTTTTTACATATTTCAATGTCATATAAATGTTAATGGTAAGAAAAATTCCATTTTTTCTTTTCCCTTATATAACCTTATATATAGGTCCCATCAATTTAATATTCTTCGAATAAACTATATAATTAGAACATACTGGGTATATGGTCGAATTATTATCATCAAATAGATTTTGGACAAGTTTAAAGATCATTTTGGTTCTTAATGATTTATTGTAGTCCCTTACTAAGCTTAATCTTACCTTAACCACCATAATTAAATTTAATCACATTCATAAATATTTTTTTGGTCGAAATTATATGTATTTTATTTGAACACGAATATTGTACTGGTTACAGCTATTATATCTATTTTACAAAATCTAAATCACATATGTGGGACATTTTAGATTAATATTATTCCTCTCTTGTGGAGAGAATGTATGATTTAATTTAAAAATATTCAAATGTTCTATGAGATATTATATATTCAATATATAAAATAATTATTACAATGTCCAAAATTGGAATAATATTTAAATTATTTATCAATTATGACCATAAAACCAATTTTAAAATATTTTTGACAATAATTATTATGTAAACAAAATGGTTTTTTATGTAAATTACTATAATTTTATCTATTCATAAAAAAATGGGCCAGGAATCCCTCCCAGGGAAGATTCCCCTCCAGTGCCAGCAATATAGAAAGAGATTCAATGAACCCCAATCCCCTCCTAAAGTTGGCCTTAGGGTGGTGACCAACACCAAGGGTATAGAAATATCACAACGTGGGAGGAATTACCCTTTTGTAGTGACCAAGATCTGAAGATAAGATGCATCATCCTAAAAAAAATCCATGTAATATATAAATATATAAGAAGACAAAACCATCCTATAATCATGTTTAAAGTAAAACAAATAGAAGTACAATGAAAAACTACATTGTAGCTACCAAAAGAACAAGGCTATAAAGAGTCAAAAGAAATATCCCAAAACCGGAGCTAGTAATGTCCAACACGGTCCATGTAATCTCCCGGGAAACATGAAAAATGTTTTATATGCATAGGGTGATGATACAAATATACTATGAATGAAAATCCAAAGTCATTCTTACACATGTTAGAGAAGAATACTAATTCCCCTTTGAGAAAACCATCAGAAACTCAAAATAACCTAATAAGGTATACTCTCCACCCAATCCTCACCTGGGTATACTCACCAAATAACACTGGTCATGTAATGTAATATAATATTTGCACATCGATATTTGGGTACCCCACACCACTACCCATAGGGTAACAGCTCAACCCTAAAGAAGATGTTCCGGATGATACCTCGCTCTTCCACAATCCCCAATATCACAACCTTCCAGCATACACCAGAACCACATACCACATCCCACCCACAAACACCTAGCCCACAACCACTTCACACCGCTCCTATAGACACGTAATCCACAAAACCCTAACCTGATCAAAAATTTACATTGGAAGGTAAATAAATTCTCATCCCAAGGACACATTGGAAGAACACCACACCTGCAGACACTTGGGCCTCACAACCACACCAAAACCTTCCTGAGAAGTCATGGGATACCAATACATATAGGAGGGAGTAGATACGAGACAATAAAAAACCACATATACAACCACATGGATGTTGGGAACGGACACCCTCCCCCAAAGAATTTAGAGTATCCGGCACGTAGTGTTCAAAATGGGGGGGGGGGATGCGCCTAGAAATCAGAGGGAACAACATGTATACATATATAAGTACCAAAAAAATCCACCCAAACAATTGGTTTTCAAAACAAATCCCACAAAAAACATCCATTACTTCCAACCCTACATGAACTTCTCACCACAAACAATGATCACATACATAAGTCGATAATTGAAAGAATCGTCAATATAAGAGACACCTAGAAACATTCAATCATCTAATTCGTTTAACTGATTGTCAATCTCAATTATAAATTAATGTATTTAGTTATTACATCCCTACCTAGGAAACTACCAAAAAAAACACACCACAAGTTAAATCCTAACTCATATATACTCACCGGCCCTCCTTGATGAAAATATCCACAGCCAGAAAAACAACAAAACTCAACAAGCTTGCAGTCCCACTACACACTCCCATTTCTTGAACACCCCCATTATTCGTAAATGGCATACTTTGTTTTTTTTTTCTCAAAATGTAAACCCCAAACATACTTCATGACCACCACGCATGGAATAACCATTGCAAACAAAACCTCACCAATCAGACCTAATAATATAAACATAACACAACCTGAACATGAATCCCCAATGCCCAACCACTACCCAAATGTTGTCTGACAACATAACAAGTTCATCCACCCCATAATCAACCAATTTCTCAATCTGAGGTTCAATTAAACCATTTGTATGAACAGATACTCACAACCACTCTATTAGCTATAACACCACAAGACTAGCACAGAACACATGGTCGAAAAAACCATACACATGACATAGCCACACCAAACACCAAGGTGTATTCAGATTTAGAAACCCTCATTTATTAATTTCACATTGATTATTTAGGGGTGGTCACCTAACCAGTTTCATCCTGGGGAATCCTTATAATTAACCACGTGTATTTTATCTATCAATTTCATAATTTTACCTATTAATTAAGGTAAAAAACTAATGTTCATAGGTCATATAGGTGTGAAAATAGAGTTCAATGATGGCTATTATTTTCAAAAGGCATACAAATGTTACAAAAGACGCCATGGATCACGGATGACATCTACGACCTGCAATCATCAACATACTCTTCCAATCCCCTTATATATTAATTCTTATTATCTTTGTTAAATTTGGGACCAATCATATTCATAAGGGGACATGATTACACCAATAACACATAGTCTAGAAAATTAGTAGAGACAATAGAATGCCTGCTTGAAAAAACATACAATCAACAACTCCTCATTGTGCCAGAAACAAGGGACAACAGAAGATTTAGGAAATAATCCAAGGAAAAATGAACAGACTACTACATCATAGGTTCATGACTCCTTGAGGAATAATGGTTCTGGGTGCACCAATAGAAAATAAATGTGTTTGAGGTAGGTAGATATCAACATAGCAATATCTAGATCCTATTTAACATAAGGAAATGAATTATAAAAAAATTAAAGATGGATCAAGATCAATATATTGCCATATGACTATTGAAATATCACTAGATCATTATTATATTAAATATATAATTAATATTCATTGAAAACCCTTAATAAATACTCAACCAAGGCATAAAAAATTATTTATGTCAAATAAAATGTAAGAGTGCGAAACTAGAAAAAAAGGTAAAAACATAAAATGACTCACTAATGGGTGAGTCACGAAAACAAGTCCCCGAATGTGAAATACCAATGCTAGACTCGCCAAATAATGAGCATCTGATGGTAATCAATGGAGAAACTCACTAAAAGTTAGTCGTCGAAGTGACCTAATGACACCTGACTCACTAATTCCAAACCTGAAAAAGCCTTGACATACCAAGGCCTCCACCTACCAGCTCATCAATGTACTGATGTCCGGAAACATTGATGCACCAACCCATCGACTCCTTAACTCACTAATTTCTTTACCCACTGATTCTCTACCTCCCTGAAGTTTAGACCTAATTATGCCCCAAGATACCAACACCATGAATCACAGATTCTCTATGCTACTGATGTCGAGTCACCAACACATACTACCATTGAAAAAACAAGAATATTGAAAAAATATTGAATTGAACTACCATTTAATCTCAGAACACCTTAAAATTTAGATTTTGTCAATGTAATGTAATAAGAATTCCAAGCCATTGCATCAATTACCTATCAAAATATTCTGTCACTCTAGAGTACAAAACCAAACCTAGAAGAAATATGTGCCTGAACAACCTACCTGTAAGATAACATTCATGGATTAACCACATTGTCTTGTTTAAAAACTAGAGCGAAACATCAACTTCAAATAACATGTCATCCATCATATACTAACCCATATATACAAAAGATAACCCATGAAAGAACCATATTTCTGGACACAAGAATCAAAGGATAGCTTCCCCCATGCCATGATATTATTCGATCTATACAGTATTGACTGACCCTCATGGGTTTAATCACATCTCAATTAATACACCTAGATTAGGTACCAGGTCCTCAATTTTCAACATGTAAGTACATTTTCACAAATTATATAACAAGGAAGAAACCCATATTAGAAAAAATTATTCATGATATACATCACAATGTAAACAAAAAAGAAAAACTCAAAACAAATACATTGACTAGGAATGTCTTTACATCTCTTGCTTCCACATACACTCCTCCAGGCCACCATGATTCCACAATACGCAATCCAAAGGAATATTCTAAAAAGGTTGAAACTTTTACCGATGATCCTAGATCTCCACTAGATACTCTAAAAACATTGTTTTTTCCTTGACATCCCACTCTCCCCGGTCAATGATGTGGGAGTCACTGTGAAGGGGATCTTGAAAGAAATTGTGGATCCTCCACAAATTTTGATGAATGTCTAAATGGTATGCCACATGTCCAACTCTCCGCAACGCCTCAAAAGGTCCGATGAACCTATAATAAATCATGGTCCCTATACCAAACATCCACTACCCTCATCTAATTAAAACCATCAAGAACCCCTACTCCACAACGTCGAACTACAAGGGACTTTAACAATGATCAGAATACAAGTTATACGGGTTTTGTGCCAAATTCATCTTCTCACAAACAATCTAAAACTTCTCTATCATACTCTTCAACATGTCTGCACCAAGGATAGCTACCTCCCCAAATTCTCTCAAATATAATGGTGAAAAATAGAGTTTACCTTATAATTCCTTGAACAAAGACATACCAATGGATGAGTGGTAGCTATTGTAAAAAAAACTCTACAAAGGGAAAATGTCTTACCCAAGACACAACAATGTCCATGACATAGGTCACAACATGTCCTCTAACATGTGGATGGTCTACATTATATTCATATCAATATATGAGAGGAAACATATTATGAGGCATAACTATGAGAACAAATAATCCTTCAATCCCCTCAAGACTCGTGAGGTAAAACACATATCCCGATGTGAGATGAAAGATCATGAATCCCCGTGCAGTCCCACTACACCATCCATATAGCTTTTTGTGATGGTCTCCACTCTGTATAACTCATTAATTGATAATAAGTGAGTCAATTTCATCATATGATCCACTAATAACTAGATTTCAACACATTCTCCTTGAGCCCCGGGTAATCTAGTGATGAAATACATTAATATGTCATCCCACATCCAGTAGGTGAAATCTATGGGATTAAAAAAAATTGGGAATGTGGTGGTCATTCTTTACCTGAAGGAATACAAGGAACTTTTCCACAGACTTCACCACTGCTTGCAATATCTCGGGCCAACAAAACTTATATCTTAATATGTGGTAAATCTTGAAAACTCATAGGTGTAACACTAATGGTGAGCTATGAAACTCATGTATAAATACCTATTGCAATGCTACTAGAACAAATATCTTCTCATAGAACATCATCTGATTCTAACCATCCTCTAACAATCCCTCCAGAGCATCATTCTGGTCAATGCGTTTTTGCATCACCTCCACCTTTGAGTCTCCCCACTTGGACTCCACCACATTATTCCTTAGTGATGAATTCACTACCATATGAAATAGATTTCCTATGCCGACATCCATTGATGAATCTATGTAAATGGAATATGACTCCTCTATTTCCCTCCATGAGTCCATAGGTTCTTGAACTACCTCCTTCTGTGACATATTGCTCATGTTATTGGCCACAAAATCATCCATTACTAAGGTGAAATAGATTTTGAAATCAAAATTATAGAGAAACTCTATCCACCTATGTTGTTGCAAGGTAAGATCATGTTAGAAATGTTATACATCAAGATCTTATGATATGTGATGTACAAAAAGTGGTTTGTAATTCGATAATGTCACCACAACTTCAACATAATCACAAATGATGCTAGCTCGAGATCATGGGATGAATAGTTATGTTCATAGGTACATAACTACCTAGAACCTAAGATATCACTCCCCATTGCTACATCATCACACACACCAAGCCAATACGGGAGGCATCCCAAAACACCTCAAACATTACCCCGTTTTTTGGATGCCTGAGCATTGGAACACTAAAAATTGTTCTCTATAGTTATATGAAAGCTTCATTATAACCATCACACCACAAAAATTCCTTGTCGTTTCTAGTTAGAGATATGAATAGAGCTTCTTTTTTAGTGGAATCAGGTAAGATCCTCTAATAAAAACTTTATAGATAGATAAAATTGCAAATCTCTATAGCATTTTTGGTTACTTTCTATGAAAAAACATCCTCAACCATAGATGGGTCCACTAATAAACCATTATAAGACACTACATGTATAAGGAAGTGGACCTCACTTGTCCAAAACATCCAGATGGAAAACATTCCAGGGAGATGGAGGCATCAAATAACATCCTATAAATTTTTGAGATTCTATGTGTTCTCCTCCCCTATATTTGAATAGATCATAATTTCATCGATGAATATAATGATTAAACATTCCCTGAACTCACAAAAAGCAGAGTTCATAAGTCCCGTGAACATGGATGGTGCATTCGTAACACCGAAAAACATAACAAATAACAGGAAGTTCCTATATGTACAACAAAAGGCATCCTTCGTGATGTCACCCTTTTTCACACACAACTACTAATACCTAGACTGCATACCCATTTAATAAATCTAACATGCTCCCCTCAGCTGGTCGAAAAGAATATCTATCCTTAGGATAGGGTAACAACTTTTGACAGTCACCAGATTCAACCTATGGTAGTCTATTAATAGCCTCATACCACCATATACCTGATTTATGAATAATATCATAGCCCCACATTGGGACACATCAGGACAAATAATTCTCTTCTTCATTATATCATCAATATGGATCTGCAACTCGTGTATCATATAAGGCTCCATCTGATAAGGAGCCATCGAAATTACACTAGCACCAGGTTGTATTTCTATCCCAAACTCAATTCCACAATGAGTGTGTTGAGTAAAAACATCATCATGGAAAACATCCATGAAATCCATGAAAACATTCGAAACCTCCACCATCTCAGCTTCAATCAATTCCACAGACTGCTTGGAAAAAAAGGAATGAAGAGGCTCTATGTTCCAACTTCTCATTAAATAGCATCTCTTGCAATCAAAATAAATACATTAGATATATATATCTGAAAAATGACACTCCTATAGAATAAATCGATGAAAAAATGAATGGAGAAAAACTTTTCAATTCAAAGGATGACATAATATCCTTTCACCTTTAGAAAGAAGATATCCCCGCTAGACTAATGCGACCCCAACATCAGTCTACATCCATGAAGACCTATGATGAATCCTGTTCCATGGAAAACCTCTCTGTGACTGAAAACTCTCCACCACTTACACTTTGATATAGACCTCAACGAATGTCAACATATTGAAGGGAGTAACTATGTACTATAGAGAAGGATGGAGTGCCCCTTCTAAGTGACTCACTCAAGAATCCACATCCAGAAAAAGATTCCTGGAAAATTGAATTATAATCATTTACATGATCTCTATTACCCATACCAACAGACTCTCATAGTGGAGGATTATTATCCCCAGCCACCTCTCTTTCTTTGGGGTTGAGGAATGGAATTCCAACCAGAACTCCTTCTCAAAATAAATCTACATAACATCCCCATCATTTCACTGTCCCTATTACAATGACCATCACTGATGTATAGATCCTCTAATTTGACTAACCACGAATGTAACATAGTACTCCATGAAATCTCAGAACAAGCTGAATGTGATTAACTGCTATTCAAGGCATATCTTAATCTATGTAGGTAAAATAGTACTATAATATATTCCCAAAGTCATCCACTTGAAATTTCAAAGTGTATTCTACCACTGATCATCCTCTTGCACTGGGCTGAACATATGTATGTTGAAAAATTCATCCTGCTGATCCTATACTACACATTCCACATATGGATGATGACAAGGGGTGATAGGGGAAAAAGGTAAACAAGGATCTCCTAAGGAAGAATAACATGGAATTTTTAATTATGATTCATTTTAAATAATTTTTTTAATTTAATTTCTATAAATACACCCAAAAAAACAGAATACAAGTTATCATGAAGCATGTAGCTTTCTTAGTGTCTCTACACCACAAACAGTGTAGCCTCACTTGGTCATCCAGTATGCTCAGAGGCCTAACATCAGATCATGAGGGGCCCTAAAATCCCATGTCCACGACAACCTTCCCAATCCTATGTCACACACCCAGATCACCTAGCACCTTTTTCCTACCATCCCATGAAATCTATACTATTTTTGACTGAAAAATCTATCATATATCTCATCCTTCAGTCCTAGATAGCATTCATTCATGACTCCCTCCCTCCAATGACTCCCCTCTTGATATGGAAATTGAAAAAGAGAGATAATGACCCCCTAAGCCCCTCATCTAGTAGGCCCTAGGGTAGAAACCAACACCAAGGGTATAAAAATATCACAAATTTGTAGTAATAACCCATTTTATAGTAACTGTGATCGAGATTTAGGATGTATCAATACAAAATTACTCCAAGACAAACAAACACACATGCACACACAGACAGACAGACAGACACACACATATTTATAACAAGACAAAACCACCCCCACCTAAATGTTTAACGTAAATATACTACAAAATAATCAATAAAATTAATGTAAATTCCAAAAGAACAATGATAAGAAGTTACACAACAATTCTCCTGACACCCGAGCTAACAAGGTCCTGCACTGTCCTGGTAATTTCCCATGATTCCTAAAAACTACATTACCCATGTAGGATTATAATTGAAGTATAATAAGTATGAAAAAGCAAATTAACTCATTCCAAATTGGGAGAAGCTAGGAGAAAAACATTAGAAACTCAAAATCACCTAATAAGGTATACTATCCACCCAAATCAAACTAGAGTATTCTCATCAAATAACGCATGTTAGGAATGTTATATAATATAGGTACATCGATATTTGTGTACCCTGTACCACATCCCACTAGATGAATGCTCATCTCTGATAGATAATATCTTGATGCTACCGCGCTCTTCTACAAGTCCCACTGTCAAAACAGGACCGCATACACCTTGGATGCATACAACATCACACCCAAAAACACCTGGTCCACAATCACATCACATCCCACACACATACACCAGGTTTAATGAATCACAACCTCATCAAGAATACATTTCAGAAAGTACAACATATCTCATCTCGAAGTCACATGGGAAGCACACCACACTCGTACTATCCTAAGCCCACCACTGCACCACAACCTGCTTGAAAAGTATTAGGATGCCAATACCTTGAAGATGTTACATAGAAGTGCCAATAAATAAAAATCCATCATCCCAGTGGGATGTTGGGAATGGACACCCTCTCCCCTATCAAGGGGTTTGTTTGGAACATAGTCCATAACAAGGGTGGGCTGTTCATTGAAATAACTTTGAACTACAAGTATATATATTGATTCCTATATACATATACTTGTTCCTATAAAAATAAGGGAAAACTAGAAATGACTCACTGATGATGAGTCACTGATAGTGAGTCAGTAATTACAGGCTCATCGACACAGAGCCACCGACGTGACTCACCAATAGTGAGTTACCAACACAACTCACCAATTCCTGTCCCACCATCACCAGACCTACCAATACCTTAAACTACTAATCCATAAACTAATAGATTCCTCTACTTACCAACGTCCTCACTCACCAATTCCCTGACTCAATGATGCCCTGACTCAACAACATCCAACTCACTGATGATCTGAATCACCGACATCCTAATCTATGGACACTAGGACATACTAATGCCATGACTCACCAACACTGTGAGCTAAAATGTTGTTTTGCTAACTCGTCCAACTATTTAAAAAACTACAATTTTGTAAAACTCATGAAATGAAATTCATATTCCCCCAAAAACACCCCATACAGTAGAATTTGACATATTAATGTACTGGGGAGATCCAGTCCATTACAAAATGATGTTTTCCAAAAAAAATCGCAAAATTTACCTGTATTTGAATTTTAAAAATATGAATTCCAAAATGATATTTCTTTTATAAAATAAAATAAATACAAGATTTGAAATGTAGTATTTAATTTCGATCTCTATTAAAAGGTTGCAAAAATCTATTTTGCGTGTAACACTAGCTAATTTAGCATTGTGTATACCCTATGATTATCTTGGTGTTGTGTATGAAGTGAGAAAAAATAATATCAATTATAATATGAAAATAATGTAATGTATTGGGGTTTCACATTATCCTAACATTATTTAAAATGAATCATCCTTATTTGAACTTGAATATAGTTATCAAGGGGCTGATATTTGAAAATATGCTAATTTTGAATAAACTCTCATCATAAATAGGTTTAACAAATAATATTATTAATAAGAGTGAATGGAATTTAAAATGGCCACCTTAGTATGTTCCATAGTAGGAGAAAAATAGTGGGAAATTGAAACATGGATGACAACGAAAAGTCTTACAATCATGTTATGAGGGATACTGCTATAGAACTTTCTCAAATGAATGTTTTTGGCCAAAAAAACATAATCCAATGAAATGAATAATGGTTAATGATATCCTAAAAAATGATGTTAATAAGGAAAAAGGTTTTTTAAAAAACACTTTTTTATATATTTAAGTAATTCATTAACTCTATAAGAAAATATACATTTATTTAACATAATCTTTTTAATATATTATTCCTTAAAATTTTTAAACTATATCTCTTAGAATTTTATGAATCATTTGGTGAAGTAATACATTAACCTCAAAAATATTTTACAATGATCAACCATTAGATAAATGGTTAACTTTTCCAAAAAATTTATGATCCAATTTTTCAGAAGGAAGGTCCCCAAATTTATAAAATTAATTTATTATTAAGATATAATCAATATATAGAAACTCTAAATTTTCACATTCCAAACATGAAATCATGTAATAAATTGAAAAATGGTATTAAAATAATCACTTTAAAATATTATTCAAAACATACATTCCTCGATAATTGTTTTGATAGACACATGTAATGGGATATATTCCATAAACACAAATATGTTGTAAACTCTATCAATAATAACATAGAATAGTTGTTGAATAGTTATTAATCAGGTCGAAGGTCATCAACACTTGTCCAAATCAATAATTTCATCGTTATTCTCTCAACAATAGGAATAATTAATGATTTTCATTCAATCAATCAGGGATTTGTTCATTTTAACTTCATTCTGAAAAAATTTACTTGGTAAAATTCAATAGATGATCTCAAATTCTTAATGAAATAGTATTGTGGTACAGTTCACATATTTTCAACAATTCAAAATACATTTACATTGCTGATAGGATATTATAATGACATAATTCTTGAGTAGGTATATTAATTATTCCACTACATATGAGGAAGTATCATTACATGATCATTATCAAATTGCATCATTTGGGGTATATTCTATTGAAGCATGGTACATCGATTCACATAGTATCTTGTCTCATTATAGTTGAAGCATTGTACACTAAAAAAATTGTCCATAACCTTAAAATCATTAATATATAGTCTATTTTCTCCATACTTGTTACAAAATAATATTCCCTTTAGGAAATAACCATAATGTTTTTTTTAAAAAAATCATCACTTTTGAAAAAGTCCTTCTTTTCATTCAAAGTATTTTACTCATTCTCTTTTTTGTGGTGCATATATAGCCACATATTGACATGGTTTCTATCAAAATCATAGGTTGTGGAGAATTACTCACCCATATCATTGTCACATGATACTATATCCTCATATGTTGATAATTTGTGGTAGATTTTTTATATTTGAAATACATACTTATGTCTATGAATGATCGAATAATTCACACTCTATAAATCATGAACATCAGTGGGGATCACATTCCTTCTATTATACGCTATTTTTAAACACTACAATATAATGTATTAAATAATTACTTATTGTACAATTACTATGATGTTTTAAAAGACAAATATATGCATTATAAATTATAGAATAATAATCATTGATTATTTTGGGAAATATTTTTATTCAAATTATTTAAAATTGTAGGTTTAGAAAATGTAAACAGTCCAAATTGTTTCCCCTAGGAGTGTGAAACTATGTTCAGAGTAAGGAAAATTTTTGTATACTCAGTTACCTCGAGATATGATCTGAATACCTTATAGTTTTTATTAATCTTAGGTACATCTCTACAAGAACCATGTCCATTTATACTATATTGATAGGGATGTATTACAAAGAGGTACAACCTATCTGTAACATAAAACAATTCTTAGATTTTCATGGATACGAATCCTAAATTTATATATTAGGTTTGTTCTACCAAATATATGATTTCAAAATCAAATTATCAATGTTGCTACTAAACCACCCTCTAATACCAACTCTAACAGCCAAACCCAACTAGCCCAAAGATTGTGAATTGTCTTATTAAATTGGATTGACCACATGGAATCAAATCCTGAATGAATAATTGGTTTAGTATTCATGGAAATACATATTACATACATTATACACATAATTCATTAAAAAATAGAAAATAAATCATGATATATAATAAAATTATATATAAATATCCCTTGAAAGATTATTCATGGATTTATTTCTCATAAATTGGGGAAAAGGTAACATAATAAGGGTGAGATCAAATTCTCAGTAAGGGTATGTAAATTGGAATCAATAACAAATAAATAGGAATAGATTTACATTTCAAGGTAGATAAATGACAATGCATTCAATTTAAATAAATAAACAATAAAAAATCAATATAGAAATCGCATAATCTTAAGAACATGCCACATAATAAATTAAAATTTAGTAGAAAACATCCATTGATTTTCTAATGAAAAATCACATTAATAAATAATAATTTTAATATATATGAATGAAATTAATAATTATTAATATCTATAAAATAACAGTTAGGCTACAAGAAAATAATGGAATACATTCAAGAATTCATGTCAAGAATATAATACTCTCAAGGATTCATTACCATAATCTAATAAAATAATACATTCATGAAAATAATATAATACATTCAAGGATTAATGCCAATAATTTAATATTTTCAAGGATGTATCTAATAATAAAATTGATTTGTGGATTCCTGGCAAGAATATAATACTATAAAAGTGATACCCGTAGGAAAAATGGAATATAGTTTAGGAAATTAAAATATACCTGTATTATAATATAGAAATTTAAGAAATTAAATTATAAATGATTATATTATATTCATTTCTTTGGGATATTTGTAAATTTATTTATAAAATTGACATTTTAAATATAATCATTAAGAACATTCTTGAGGATAATAATCTATCATCATTCCAATGTGTCCCATTCAATAAAAACACACTAAATATTTATTCTCATGATTTAATACTATAATATGAAACTTATAATATCATGAGGATAATGGTATTTATGATAGAACATTAAAAATTATTTATATACACAAAACTATAGTTAATTGGTGATTAGTAACAAATTTTTCTCAATGGAATGTAAATTGATACAAAATTACCTTAACTTTACATTACTTTTTTGTGGTCATTTTCCTATTGCAAATTTGTTTTAAATTCATTACTAACTATTATAATAACCATATTAATGGTTATAATATCTTATATGAACTACTTTAATATTGATTTCACGTTTTTTAACCTCATTCATTATTTTAACATTATCCAATCTTAATTGAGAAGTTTTCTCAAGTATATTTTGATTTGTGATTTGTTATTCATATTAATTAGATCTTGAATGACCATATAAACAATGTAAACTATGAATCATTTATAAAATATATTCACTATATATGTGTTTATACTTGTCTATAATATTTGAATATAATAAATTGAATGCACCTTTCATAGAGATGTTTGGTCGTACGTATGCATGATTGCTACATTCATTTATTTTTCATCTTAAAAGAATATAAGTTAAATTTTAAAAATGTATATAATTATTATAGTATCATATATATGATATATATGTTGAATAGTTTTATTAAAATAATCCTCAATATGCTCAATGTATAGTGTGAATGAATCACATCTCTTCAAGGGGGAGGTATTCTAGAATTCCACAAATGATGTAATAATATTAACACAAAATGAAGGTATTAATGGTATGTGTCATAAAATTGTAACATTACAATGAAAATAATTATAAATTATATATATATCATATATGAACATTGTTTCCATCATAATGGCCACCATGATATGTGGTAAAGGAAAAAATGAACAATCATTATTTCGTGAGGCACTACATCACCATACACAGAAATAATATGTTTATTACCCATTAGATGGATATTATGTAATGGTTGGGCTAACCATTATCATAACAACATCATAAAATATTAATGTTATTTTTGATGTTATAAAATCTTTAAAATAATAATATTTTATGTATTTTTGTTTAGAAATAAAACTATAATGCTTAATGATGTTGTTGCATGTTAATTGTGTAACACCTTTTGGTTTATGAAAAAAGGCTTCCTTGGATGAAATTGTTCCGAAATGGAGGATTATAAGTCTGGGATAGCTATTACATGATACTATTTGGGATTATTTTCTATGATTCGATGTGTCTTGATAGGTGTGAGGAAGGGGTATATTACAGACCTGTTTATAGTGGATGGGGAGTTCCACTCTTGTACATATCACAATTTATTCATTAATTGGTGGTATACCTTACATAACATTCCTCAAAAATGGAAAAAATAGTGGTTCAAAAGGGAAAAATTTCCAAATAAAACCACCACCACACATAAATTTGTTTATTTTAATAATTTGGTTACTTAACACCTAAGATACACCAATTTTATCATTTTGTATTTTATTAAAAAATCTTGTTTTAAAATATAATTTTTTATATACTAAGACTAATATAAACTTATATTTAATATAAAATATACAAAAACAAAATTATTAATATGTAAAGAATGTATAAAATAAAATTTCAATGTGTTTTAAAATTTAATTATAAAACAAGAGCTTCTGATTTGCTAAAAGATATCTTAATCTCGAATCCTTTTAACAAATATTTTATAATATATGGGTCAGTATGTTAATTATGAATGAAATTTTTTTTTGAACAGAACAGATAAAATATTTTATAACACTTTTCAAATCCCTTAATATAATATAGTATTTTTATAAATTTTGAATCGTTTATTAAATTCCATTCATTGTGAAATAAAAATAATGTTAATTTTCACATTAATTATTTAATGTCAATATATGAATATCATTATAATATTTAATTTATATTCTATTTGGTTTAAATATGAAAAATATAATATAATCATATACATAAATAAATAAATACAATTATTCAACCAATGAACTTCAGTTTTAATATTTATAGTATCCTTTAATTTATTTAATTATTAATTAAATAATCATGACATTGGTGTTTCTTAATCATTTTAAGTAACTAAACCGCCTATAAAAATTATTGATAAAAATTTATTATAAAACTGAAAATTATATATTTAAAAACGACTTATATATAATGAAAAATATGATGTTTTTTACATATTTAAATGTTTTATGAATGTTAATTGTAATGATTGTTCCCTTATTGTCTTTTTGCATACATAACCTATTATATAGAAAACATCCATTTAATAACATCTCAATAACCCATAAAATTCAAAACAATTGGGGATATGGGCGAATTATTAGAATCTAATCAATTTTGGACAACTTTTTCTATCATTTTGGTCATTAATAATAAGATTTAGTCTCTTATTAAGCTTAAATGTACATAAGTCACCGTTAATAGTATTTACAAATTTCCCTAATATATTTTTTAAAGATTATGTTTATCTTATTAACCCCATATATATTTTATTAATTAAATTTTTATATTTTTATTTTTGAAAATTCAAATCACAGAAGAGGTAAAATTAATATTAATTTTATTCCCACATATGTCCCTAAAATATATATATTTAAAGATTTTTTTTTTCAAAAAGTTCAATATATTATTTATATATAAATTAAATATGAAGATTATTAAAGTGATCTAAACTGGACTAATATATCAATAATTGGAATATTTTTTTTAATTACCCACAATAAATTATAATTTGACAATAATAATTATTTAAAAGAAAAATATGTTTTAACTAAATTTGAATAATTTTTACTGTTAAACAAATAATGATGTTTCTCATAAAAATCAAAAAATATACCGTATTGAAATATCATCATTGTGAATTAAAATTTGATATTTATGTTAAAAAATAATATTCATAACATTTTTGGTATTTTGTTTTAATGTAGACTCATTATTAAGAAGCAGTAAAACTTATCCTTGTTGGTAACTCAAGCTTCTTCAGTGGTGTGTGTAGTGAATTTTTATCGTTGTGTTTCCTATAAAGAGAGACAATATAATAGTTATTATATTATGAAAATATATTACTTTATTAGAGTGTTAGAAGTGGTGAAAAAATTTGGGCTGAATGGTATAATTGCCATCTCATGTAAAACATCAAATGTATTATTTAATTCATGATCTACCAACTCTTTCATATAAATTTAATTTTCTAAATGAATTATGATTCTATCTAAATTATTATATATATTATTACCATTTAATATCACAAATGGTATGATTATTGTGTCTCCTTTATATTTTTCTTATCTGGTTGACTTTTGTTGGAATATTCTTCTTGCAAATCTTGTCATTATTCCTTTGGTTGTATTTTATGTCATCCTAAGAATTGATTGGATTTATATAAGAATTTTCCACATCAGGTTTTGAGAAAGGGATGTTAAATATGATATTGAAAACCAAAATTTTATTTTCTATAAGTGTGAAAATACGTATGAGAGTTTTATGGAAATTACATCTTGTGTATGGGACTTTATTCCCATTTATAAAGCTTGTTTGTCTCAAATTATTAGAGAGAAACATCAAAATGATGACATGCTTATTATTTAAGATATTGTGGATTTCTATCCGAATGATTTTCCTAGACATCTACCTATATGTGATGTTTATTTCTCAATAGAACTCATTACTTGTTCCACGCCAATTTCGTGTAGTCCCTAGAAAATAATTCAAAGTGAGGTGCATGACACGATGAAGAGAATCTATAAAAAACATGATAATGGATTCATTCAACCATGTGGTTCACCTTGAAGTGAATCTATTATTTTTCTGGATATATAATAATGGATCAATGTGATTCCTAATTAATTATCAAGAGTTGAACAATGCCAAAATGATGAAAATTTATCATATTCCCTGTATTGAGGACCTGTTTGATCAATTACATGGAGATAAAGAATTTTTTAGGAATGTCCTTCATTATGGATTTTATTTATTTAGATGAAATAATATGGATATGCCCATGAATAATTTTTTTTCAATATATTTGTAATATGAAAATATAGTAATTCATTTTTTATTAATAAATCACCTTCAATCATCATGGATTTTATAAATTGTGTACTCTACAATTACATTATCTAATTTGTGGTAGTATTTATAGATTATATTTTTATATTTTTTAAGATAAACAAATAGAATTAATACCACTTGAGATTTATATTAGGAAATATAGAATGATAGACTATATAAAAAATTATGTGGAAAATTTTTTATTCAAAAGTATTCATTCATAGGTTACATAATGTCCATATATAGTATAATATTTGATCTATCAAAGACAGCGACTATTGTATGATTTAATAGACCAACCACTGTGAGTGTGATTCATATAGTTCATGGATTAGTTGGATGTTATTGAATGTTTGTGGATAGTATCTAAAAACTATTTAATCCATTACAAATGTTAACTCATAAGGGTTCCATATTCCTCTTGATAGACAAATATGAGGATAATTTCAAGGACATTAAGAGAATGTTGGTCAGTACACATATGGATTTATTACCCTATAGTGAAGAAGAGTTGATAATCTATATTGATACATCAATTAATGGATTGGGAATTTTTATTTTATAGAGTAACATCATTATCACTTACAACTCATAAAAAATAACGACACATGAGAAAAAATACCTAACTCATGATTTGGAGATAGTAGTGGTAATTGATTCACTAAAGATATAAATGCATTATATTTATTAGTAAATGTTTGACAAATATACCAATAATAGAAGTATGAAATATAAATTCACATAGAATTAGTTGAACAAGAAACATAAAATATTGTTAGAGATGAAAATGAATTATGTCTAAACAACACATTACCACCCTATAAAAGAAAACAAGATTATAAATTCTTTTATTTTAAAGGATCAAACTATCATATCTATTAATAGGATCAGAAAACATAAAATATTTATGGGTTTACATGGGATAGATCCTAAAATTTGGAAGGATATGGGAAAATATGTTATTTCTCAATATAATGTTAAACCATTTATTCACGTGAAGATTATAGAGGCACAAAAGGAATATGTAGATATGAAAATATAGTTTGAATTTTTCATGAGTTTAGCCGTGATCATGATTTGATGATAAGGATTTGGAATAGGGTATGTATTCTTTAAATAATGGATTTTAAGAATGATTTATTAAAGGAATCACATAGTTCTTCTTTATTTATTCATATAGAATGAATGAAGATGTATAAAAATTTGACAAAATATTTATAGTTTTATGGAATGAAAAGGGATAACATAGAGTCTCTATATTGATTAAAAGTGTTCTAACATGTTACGGATTGATGAAAAAATTAAAATGGGATTTTGAATCTATAGCCCATACTCGAATTGAAATTTGATAACATCACTATATATTTTGACATTGTACTCCCCAAACATTCTAATGGGAATAATTTCATATGGATGGATTTCAATCACCATACTATGTTATCACACATCATATATAACTTATAATATTTCTTTATAGATTATATTTCAATAATATACATTACTAATGAGGTTATATTTCTTGGAGTACAACAATTCGCTGTATATGAATGTGATTTTAATTTTAAATCAATTTTTTGGTTAATTAAAAAAACATTAAAATCATACAAACTTGTTTTTTAACACTTAATATCATCCTTAGTTGGATTTTTATTCATAACGAATAATTCAAACCCTGCAAGAAAATGTTGACATATTGTATATTGGATATCAATGGTTGATGGGATCAACACCTATCCAAGTTGATTTTTATTTTAAAAATAGATTTTAACTCAAGAATTCAGATAGAACTGTAACATCATAGATAAATAAAAAACAATACATATTTCATATTTATTAATATTTGTGAATTAAATATCAATTTTACTTTAAAAGGTTTGTTATGTTCGATAGCGTACCCGATACTCAACAACGCGTTTCTTTGAAATCTTACGATGCACACTAATAATATAATATAATTATTTTAAATGGTAGTTAAATCCTCGCCATTGTATTTATGGGAATGAACAGAATTAACTACAATATTATTATACGTCTTTGTTGAATGTATTTAAATTTATCTAATAAAATTTAGAGGATTAAAATATGAATGAATCTAATTTTAAGCATAATTTACATTAAAAGTTTGATTTACCACCATTTAAGGGAGAACCCTTTTTAAATATAGTTTTGGTCACTTTAATACATTATATTTGACCAAATAAAATTATTCTTTTTAATGGGGACATCCAAATTTACTTTGTGTGTGTTTTACGAATATTGTTGATAATGTTCATTTTTAGGACTAGTGACAAATATTGTATTTTTATTCAAAATTGAGTTTTAATATAATTTATTTATCTGGTTAGAATACCTTTTTAATTTGTTTTAAAGTGTAATTATAATACATGTTTACCATTTAATCTAATTTTGGTCAATGAAATTAATTTCACTTTGAAATTGGACACAAAAAAGTGGCAATCTTTTGATAGTTATTGTTTCTTAAAAACACTCTATTTGTTTTAATAATGGAAATTAACTTTAAATTAATTTATGCCACTTTTATGTTTTGAATTTGGAAAAATAGACATAATTTTTGAATTATGAATATCAAATAAAGCATAGGATGAATTTTTGGTATTTTTATGAAAAACATCAATTTTTGATGAATAGTGAAACCACTTCATAGTAGTTAAAAAAACTGACGTTTTCATTTGAATAAAATTTTACCACTTCTGTGAATAGAATTTCGAAAATATGACATACATGGTTGTTATTATTAAGTAAAATGTGGTTCAATAAGATGAAAATAATTTTTTGTGAAAAGTAACTTTTGAATTTTATTTACTACGGTTAAAGGTAAATATGGTAATTCAAGGTAAAAAGAATTTTCTAATAATTCAAAATCACCACAACAACTATACTAACTTTATTGGATGAGTAATGGCTGACCATGGGCATCTTTATGTCGATTATGGGACCCCATGGATCCACTTATGAATAATAATGACATTTTAGATTAATTAATTTAATATAAAGACAAAAACGACATAAACAAAAATCTTTTAGTAAATTAATTTTAATATAGTGTTATATAAGTTATCATTTTGACTATAAATATTAATTGGAATGATAAAATGATTTCCTACATCATGGTATTTTTTTATTAATTTTTAGACATCGAATAAACTAAATTATTTATGACACAATAATGATACTGTGTTTATATCATTAATAAATCATTTAAATAATAAGATTATAAATTTTAAAACAACATCCAAAACCAGTCCAATTAATATTCGGTGCATTTATTTCAGCCATGAGTCATCTTATATTTTACTATATTTATTTTTGGACAATTAGAAACTGAATATTATTATATAATAAAATAATATTTTCACACTTTCCTGAAGAGCCCCTCCTCCCCCTTATAAAAGGAGACCATTTCGAAGCCATTCTGCACACCTATCAAGCCTTTTGGCTCTTCCAACCTTTGACCAATTAAGATCCCTACATACCTATCCTCATTTTAGAACCATTACCTTAGGCATCAGGCACTTCTAGAATTCCTTTTGTTTCAAACGAAAGGAAGTTACCCAAATTAAAGGTAACATTTTCTCTTAACATCTTTTATTTTATTTTACTTCTCCAGCCCCTAAACTCTTTTTATTTATTTTTTTATAAAACTAAAATTATCCTTAATATACTAGGATGTTTTTATTAGAAATATTCTTACTACACTTACACACACCTCCGTCTAATGGGCAAAAAACATACTGTTTATGTGTATAGAAAACTAGCGCGTCACAAAACAATGATTGTTCGATTATCTCCTACCGCCTCTCACAGTGGCCATGAAAATGGAAATATATTTACATGTTATGTAGATATTTTGTTTATGTTTTTTTTATGCTTCTATATGTTTCCTTTATAGTATACCTTTATGGTTTCTATTATGTGTAAACAAGATGATTTTATTTGAGAAAGTGCAGACTATCGCCCCCTCAAAGTGATATGACTTGTTAATGCCATATGTAGGAGGTATAATGGATGGAGTTAATTATATTATGTGATATTATACTGGAAATATAATATACCTATATATCATTATGTTTTTATTCCATTAAAGTACTAAATAGAAATGAACATAGCGTTCATGCATACGTACGAATTTCTGTCTCCATGAACGGTGCATTTTATTTTTTACCTATAAAATTTTACGTACTATTATAAAATCATATATATACTATATATAAATATATATGATATATATGATATCAAAAAATTCAAATCTTTTTGGATATAATTGACTATAGATCACATGGTAACTTGAAAATATATTGTGTTCATTTTTAACTCAGGTAGAAAATATTGACAAATAGAATGTTATTAACATAAATGATTGAATAATGATTATAACATGGTAATAAGTGTTATAAAAGGAATAATAAACTTGATAAAAGTTCTTAATAAAGTGGAACTTATCTTTAGTTTATTATTCAGGAGATTAAAGAGCGATCTAGTCACATCAGATATGAGGTAAGGGACTTCGTCTCAATCTCCATTTATTGAGGCATATTTAGTTTCATATATGACATTATTTTATATGGTGTATAAACCCCATTGACTTTTCATTTCATTGAAAGTGAATATTTTTATACGAATCATTTTACAAAACTTAAAAAGGGAATTTTTTTCAATATAAGCAGTGACAACGAAATTTCCGTTGCCTTGAGTATTATTTGATCTATGGATTTTTTAACAAGACTTACTATTTTTAAATGGAAAAAATAAGTACCATATATCTTTTTACGTATTTTGGTATTGAAAATGATTTTGAGAATGGATTTATTATTTAAATATCATGAAATTATATATTGTTTTTACAATAAGGGAATGTTATATTTCCTTTATACGTATGTCATGTGTTTTGATTATGTTATGATTCATTGGCATTGTTTACGTATGCGGGTGGTTACATGAAAAACCTAGGGTGGGTGAGCCTGATATATCTCTGTAATGCATTGGGAAACATGACAGAGGTAAACATGAATGTTTCTCCTCAGAGATTTTGGGAATATACTATTATGGGTATTCCAAAGTAACTCCCTCTATAATTGTGATAGCTACATTGTAAATATGTTATGGATGCCACAAGTTACACTTATGTTTTATGATTTCTAGGTGTTATTAATAAATCATATGTTTTCATGAGTTATGTAAAAGATTTTATGTTTTATTGGTATTTATGAAAAAACGTTATCTCCTTTGTTTTGTTACCCTTACTGAGATTTTATGTTCATCCCACGTTTTGAAATGTTTTCAAAAGACCTAAAGATGAATAGGGTCAAGGATGAGATCAAGGAAAAGTCATGCTATCTAAAACATGGAACTATACATGACTCTTTTTTTCAAGAGTTTTTATTCTATGAAGAAAATGGAAAATGTGTAGAAGTGTCTACTTTGTAATCTTTTGACGTGTAATAGTTATGTTATAATTCTCTAAAACTCTAAACCTGAAAAGATACTCAATGTGAATTGTTCATTTCATTCAATATTAAGTAATGTTTAATTTTGGGTCCTTATAGTTGGTATCATAGATCAGTTTAGAAAACATTAGGAGTAAGGGTATTGTTAAATAAATGTCCCTAAATTAATTTATGGTAATATTTAAATGATATTGCATTTAAAGATTATCATGTTGCTTTGCCTAGGATATTTGTGTGTTCAGAATGGTTTTCAATAGAGCAAAAAGGGTAGCTCTGTTGGCACGATATCAGGAGGAAGACAACCTTCCAAATTAGCAACCTGAGATGGTCGCAATTGAAACTGAACAGTTTGTTAATGTGATGGAACAGTTGACATGGGCTATAAATGGTGGTGTTGTCCATTGATGAGATTATCAAGATCAACCATAGAAGAATATGTCAGTAGTTGAGCATTTCATGAGGCAAAATCACCCATCATTCAGAGGATCATATGAACCAGTTCTAGAAGAAGGGTGTATTAAAGCACCGGAGAAATTTTTTTATGTCTTGGGGTGTTCACAAAATCAAAAGGTTCATCTTGCTGTTTCCAGTTTTGAAGGTTGAGCTGATCATTGGTGTTCGATGGTGAAAAATATAAGGCATAGTGAGGAGATTGATTCTATTTATTAGTATGAATTCAATGGTATATTTCTTGAGAAATATTTTCCTAAGGTGGTTCGTCTTAGGATGGAAAACAATTCCTAGAATTGATGCAGTAGGATGACTCAGTGGCTACTCATGAAGCAAAAAATAACTCGACGGGAAAGGTATGCTTCAAATTTCAAATGAGACCTTGATATTAAAAGCAACCATTTTTACTCAGGATTAAATCCAAAGTACCAAAGGACATTAGATTCTCGTGAGTTCAGAATTTATGAAAAACTTCTTCGTTGTGCGAAGAAGGTGGAAATGGAGTTTTCAGATGATCATGTTTTCTTTGAAAAACAACAGAATAAGAGGTCGAGGTGGGAAAAAAGGGAAGAACTCTACAAAAAAGACTAATGGTAAGAAACATAAGTTTACAGTTTGTGAAAATTGTGTTAAAACGCATGTTGGGGAATGTATTTTTAATACTATTAAGTGATAATGATGTGGAAAAATGGGAAATAAGGCTCGTAAATGCACTGAAAAAGATCAGGGTAATGGTAAGACAAAATCTGATTTACAGTCAATAAAATGTTTCAAGTGCAATGAAAAAGGTCATTATGAAGATGAGTGTGCAACAAAGAACTCAACTGAGGGAAAGCAGCTAGACTACAAGCATAATGTTGTGGTGAAATCTTTTGCAACTACATCATCAGATGTTGGGCCATCAAACAAAGTAGTATTATGTACACTATTTATTTGTTCATATTATGCCAATGTGTTGTTTGATTCAAGATCTTCACACTCTTTCATTTCTGATATGTTTTCTAATAAATTGAGAATTCCATCTCAGGATATAAATAAAAAACTCACAGTAAAGACACATGGAGTAAATGTTGAGAAATAAAACAAAACATACGAACATTCATGTCCTTTTGTGGAGAATGAATCTACCTGCAATCCTTATTGTTTTTCCTCTAGTAGAGTTTCATGTTATTTTGGGCATGGATTGAATTTATATTTATCATGCTAAGATTGTCTACATAGCTAAAAAGGATTCTTTTCATAATGATTTTCAGTTTTTATACAAGAATAAACCCTTACATTTGATAACATATTAGGAAGTTTAGAAAGTAGTAAAAGATGGAAATGAATGTTACCTTACTCATATTGTTTAAAATAAACGAAGTGTTGAGATTAATGATGTGGTAGTGGTAAACGAGTACCTTTATGTTTTTCTTAATGAGTTTCTTGGTATTAAACCTAATCAGGAGAATGAATTTACTATTGACTTAGTTCTTGATTCTAAGACAATTTCAAAACCCCATTATCAAATGGATTAAATTGAACTTTTAGAGTTAAATAAGAAATTGCAGGAGTTATTAGCTAAAGGTTTCATTCGACCTAGAACATCTCCATGGGGTGCTTCTGTCTTGATTGTTAAAAATAAATATGGTTCAATGAGAATTTGCATTAATTTTAGAGCATTGAATAACATCACTATTAAGAATATGTATCATTTTCATCATATCAATGATTTGTTTTATCAGCTCCAGGGAGCTCAATACTTTTTGAATATTGACTTGAGATCGGGGTACCAACAGTTGAAAGTAAAGGAATCCCACATTCCGAAGACCGCGTTTCTTACTAGATATGGACATTATGAATTTGTGGTTATGCCTTTAGGGATAACCAATTCACCATCTGTATTCATGGATCTTATGAATAGAATTTTCCTTGAGTTCTCAGATAAATTTGTGGTTGTGTTCATTGATGATATTTAGGTTTATTCCTAAAGTAAATAGGAATATAAAAGTCATTTAAGGGATGTCTTTAAAACCTTAAAAGAAAAGAAACTATTGGGGAAATTCATAAAGTGTGATTTTTGGTTACAAAAAATTTATATCCTTGGTCACATTGTTTAAAAAATGGTATAACTATTGATTCTACCAAAAAACAAGTGGATGAAAATGGACAAGATCCAATAATATGACCAAGATTCATAGTTTTCATGGTTTTGGCAGATTATTATGAGAGGTTTGTCGAAACCTTCACACGATTATCTAGTCCAGTGACTATGTTAACTCAAAAAGAAGTAATGTTCGTCTTGACAGAAGAATGTGATGATTGTTTTCAAGAATTGAAATAAAGATTGGTGAATGCTCCAGTTTTGGTAATGCTATCCAGAAATGGTGAGTTTGTTATCTACAGTGATTCTTCATTGAAAGGACTTTGTTGTTTACCAATGAAAAATTATCAGGTAATTGCTTATGCTTCACGTCAGTTGAAACCACATGAGTTAAAATACCATACACATGATTTGGAATTAGCTGCTGCTGTTTTTCTCTAATAATTTGGAGGCCTCATTTGTATGGAGTAAAATGTGAAATATATACTAATCACAAAAGCTGAAAGTATATATTCACTCAAAAATAATTGAACATTATACATAGGAGATGGTTGGAATTAATCAAATATTATGATTTAATAATCCATTTCTATATGGGAAAACAAATAATGTGGTTGATGCTTTGAGTAGAAAAGGTAATGATTCATTAACCATGTTATGTTTGGAAAAAGATCCTTTGGCCTTTTATTTGATAAACACTAGAATATAATTTTTCGCTGCAGAAGAATCTTCTATTTTTTTTTTCAGGTGTCATTGAATTCATCTCTATCAGGAAGAATAAAGCAAGCACAGAAAGAAGACAGTGAGTCAGAGAAAAAGGTAGAGTTGGTTCAGAAGGGTGTGTTTCCTGATTTTAACTTTTATAATGATTGTGTTTTGAGGTTTTGGAAGAGATTATGTGTGCATTGTGATTTAACATTGAAGAATGAGTTGTTATGTGAAGCTCGTAGTCCTTTGTCTTCAGTTTATCATGGTAGTTCTATGATGTATAAAGTTATTTGGGATTATTAAAGGTGAGACGGAATTAAAAGGGATATTGCTTATTTTACTATGAAGTGTTTGACTTGTCAATAGGTTAAAGAAGAGCGGCAGTTACGGAAAGAGATGCTTCAGCCGTTACCAGTGCCATAGTGGAAATGGGAAAATATATCCATGGACTTTTTGGTGGGATTACCGAAAAAATCTTGAGATAATAATGCAATCTTGGTTATAGTTGATCAATTGAGTAAATATGCTCAATTCCTTCCTATTCGAGATACGTTGTCTCAAGATCAACTTTCTCTGTTTCATGGTAAACATATATTTAGGATGCATGGAGTTCCCCTCTTCATTGTATCTGATCATTATCCCAAGTTTACATCAAAATTCTTCAAAGGCCTTCCAAAGTCGTTGAGTACTGAATTAAATTTTAGCACCTCTTTTCATCCTCAGACAGATGGGCAGTCAGAATGAACCTTTCAGACATTAGAGGAAATGTTACGTGCTTTTTCACTGGATTACCAAGGAATTTGGGACCAACATCTTTCTTTGGATGAATTTTCTTATAATAATAGTTTTCATTCCAATATACAGATGGCTCCATTAGAGGCATTATATGGGAATCGTTTTCGAACTCCATCTTTTTTGGTATGAAGTAGGTGAAAGGAAGCTGATGGGACCATAATTGGTAGAAGATAAGGAAGATAAAGATTAGTTGATTCATAGGCACATTAGAACAGCTCATAGCAGATAGAAATCTTATACGGATAATCGGTGGAAGAATATTTCTTTTGAGGTAGGTGATCATGTCTTTTTCAAAGTTTCTACATGGAAAAGTGTGCTGAATTTTGGTAAGAAGGGAATGTTGAGTCTGAGGTTCATTGGACATTATGAAATCATAGATAAAGTTGGATCAGTTGCATACAAAGTGTCTTTACCTCCAAGTTTATTTCGGGGACACAATTTTTTTTCATGTTTCGATGTTGAGAAAAATAATGCCATATCCCTCTCTTGTTTTGAGTCCAGAGGTAGTTCTGATGGAAGTGAATCTCTTTTATGAAGAATAACCAGTTCAGATATTAATTGTAGTGGGAAAGTGTTGCGGAATAAGATAAATCACCAGGTAATGTTTTTTGGAAAAACCATATGGTTGAAGAGGTAACGTGGGAATCTCTAAATGCTATGAGGGATAAATACCCCCACTTATTTGATAAGTGAATAAAAATTGTGATGACAAAATTTCTAAAAGGGCAGAAGGATATAACATCTAAGGTAAATAATTAATAAGACATACTTAATATTCATTAATATTTTTGAATTAAATATTAATTTTTCTTTAAAATGGTTTCTATGTTCGAGAGCATACCAGATACGCAACAACGGGTTTCTTTGAAATCTTATGTTTCACACTAATAATATAATATTATTATTTTAAATAGTAGTTCACCCCTAGTCATTGTGTTGGGTGTAATGAACAAAACATACTACAATATTATTATACATGTTTTCTAAATGTATTTACATTTATCCAATAAAAGTTAGAGGCTTAAAATATGAATGAATCTAATTTTAAGCCTAATTTACACTAAAAGGTCGATTTACTATCTTTTAATGGAGAAACCTATTTAAATATAGCTATTTTCACTTTAATACATTCTATTTGACAACATAAAATCCTTCTTTAGAATGGGGACATCAAAATTTACTTTGTGTAAATTTGTGGAATTTATCCGACAAAGTTCATTTTTAATGACTAGTGACAAATATTGTATTTTAATTCCAAACAGTGTTTCAATCTAATTAATTTATATGGTTATATTATCTTTTTAATTGGTTATAAAGTATAGTTAGAATATTTTTTACCATTTAATCCAATGTTGGACATTGGAATTAATTTCATATTGAGATTGGACATAAACAAGTGTCAATCATTTCCAAGTTATTATTTCTTAAAAACACGCTATTTGTTTTAATAACTAGAATTAATTTTAAAATATTAATGCCAAATTAATGTTTTGAATTTGTCAAAATAAAAATAATTTTTGAATTCAAAATTTCAAATATATCTTAGGCTGAATTGTTTGTATTTTTCTAAAAAACATCAATTTTTTATAAATAGTGAAACCACTTAGTAGTAGTTAAAAAACCGACTTTTTCTTTTAAATGAAAGTTTACAACTTCTGTGATTTGAATTTAAAAAATCCTATATACATTGTTGTTATTACTAAGTAAATTTGTTTTCAATAAGATGATAATATTTTTAGGTGAATAGTACGTTTTGACTTTTACTTACCACAATTAAAGGTAAATTGGGGAATTCTAGGTAAAAAGAATATTATAATATTTCAAAATTAACATAACATTTGTCCTATATTTATTATATGGGTAATTTTAGACCATGGGAATCTTTGGGATGAGTTTGGGACCCTCTAGAGCCACTTATGAATGATAATGAAATTTTAGATTAATTAATTAATTGTAAAGACAAAAATGACAAAAACAAAAAAAATTAGTAAATTAATTTTTACATAGTGTTATATAAATTATATTTTCGACCATAAATATTAATTGGATGGATAAAATATTTCCTACATCATGGTATTTTTTATATTAATTTTAGACCTCGAATAAATTAAATTATTTACAACACAATAATGATGCATTGTTTACCTCATTAATAAATCATTTAAATAAATAAGATTATCAATATTAAAATAACATCCAAAATCTATCCAATTTTTATTGGATGATTTTATTTCGACCATGAATCATCTTATCTTCAACACTAATGATTTTTGTACCTTTATAATCCGAATATCATTATAAAATAAATTAATATTTTCACACTTTCCTAAAGAGCGCCTCCTCCCCCTTACAAAAGGAAACCATTTCTAACCAACTCCTCACACCTCTCAAGCATTTTTGGATCATCTAACCTCTTCCCATTTTAGTTACCTACATCCCCCCCTCCACCTAGAAGCCTTAACATAGACATAAGGCACTTCAATAATTCCTTTTGGTTCAAACGAATTGAAGTTACCCAAATTAAATGTTACAGTTTTCTTAACTTTTTTTAATTTATTTTACTTCTCCAGCCCCTAGAATCATTTTATTAAATTAATTTATAACCATAAAAGTATCCTCAAAATACTTGGATGTTTTTATGAGAAGGATATGAACTACACATACACACACCTCCATCTAATGGGTGAAAAACATACTGTTTTTGTGGATGACAAACTAACGCCTCACGAAGTGATGATTGTTCGATTACCTCCTACCGCATCTCATGGTGTCCATTAAGATTGAAATGTATTTATATATTGTATATATTATTTTTTTGTTTAATTTATAATTTTTTATTTTTCCATTATATCATACATTAATGGTTTCCATTATGTGTAAACATGATAATTTCATTTGAGGATGTGCGGACTACCGCCCCCTCAAAGTGATATGACTCATTAATGCCACATGCGGGGCATATAAAGGATGGATTTAATTATATTATTTTATATTATTCAGGAATTATAATATTCCTCTGTATCATTATGTTTTAGTTCCATTAATGAACTAAATATAAATTAATGTAGTGTTCATGCTTACGTACTACTTCCCATCTCCATGAACGGTGCATTTCATTTCTTATCTCCAAAATGTTACGTACAATTATAAATTCATATATATATACTGGATATATATGATATATATGTTATCTAAATAATTAATATCACTCTCGATATAGTGGAATTTTTAACACATGGACAACTTGTAAATATATGGTGTTCATTTTTGACTCAAATACCAAATATCGACAAAACGAACGTTATTAACTTAATTGATTACATAATGTTTATAACATGGTAATATGTGATATAAAAGGAAAAAAATATTAAAATAATATCTTAATAAAGTATAAATTAACTTTAGTTTATTATTCAGGAGATTAAAGAGCGATCGAGTCATGTCGAACACGAGGGATGGGACTTCGTCTCAATCTCCTTCTATTGAGTCATATTTATTTTTATACACTACTTTATTTTATACGATGTATAAACCTTTTTGAGTTTTCATTTCATTCAAAGAGAATATTTTTATATGAATCATTTTACTAAATGAAAAAAAGGAATGTTTTTTACCTAAGTGTTGACAATGACCTTTCCACATCCGTGAGTATTATTTGATCATTGGATTCCTTAACAATCTGTAATGTTTTTAAAAGGAAAAAATAAATACCATATACGCTTTTTACGTATTTTGGTATTGAAAATTATTTTGAAAATGGATTTATTATTTCAATATATTGAAATGATATACTGTTATTTCAACGTGGGAATATTATATTTCCTTTATACTTATGTTATTTGTTATGATTATGTTATTGTCACTACTATATATAAGGCCATTAGCGACCGCCATTGGCGGTCGCTATTCTAAAAAAAAAATTTTTTTTACAAAAAAATTTATTGAATTGAATATAAATATATATATATATACTATTAAATACAATATTTTAAATAAAAATCATTGTGCTATAAATATATATATATATACAATTAAATACAATATTTCAAATATATATATATATATATATATATAATATATTTTAAATGTTTTAATATATATTTAATATATATATATAATATCAAATCATTGTGCTATAATAATTTAAAAACTTTGATTCAAGAAATAATCTCATTTCAGGTCGTTCGGAGCACGTTTGCTCCGAATCGGACCGCCGCACGCCGTTTTGGTGTTAAACGGCGCCAGAAACGCGTTTCCGGCCGCCGCGGTCGCACGGCACCTCCGAATGAGGTGCCGTCTGGCCGACCATTTCACAATTGACGCCCCGGATGTTATCGTACGGTTTCGTGGCATTCGGAGGTCGTTCGGGTGGTTTTGACACCCCAACGCGCCATTTCAGCGCGCGCCGCGCTGCTGAAAACGACACAATCGGGCGTGCCGCGCGCACCGCACGTCCGATGGACGTGCGGCCTCCTCCTGCATCTCAGGAATAATATTCCTCTCGTCCCCGTGCGGTTTCAGGTCGTTCGGAGCACGTTTGCTCCGAATCGGACCGCCGCACGCCGTTTTGGTGTTTAACGGCGCCGGAAATGCGTTTCCGGCCGTCGCGGTCGCACGGAACCTTCGAATGAGGTGCCGTCTGGCCGACCATTTCACAATTGACGCCCCGGATGTTGTCGTACGGTTTCGTGGCATTCGGAGGTCGTTCGGGTGGTTTTGACCCCCCAACGCGCCATTTCAGCGCGCGCCGCGCTGCTGAAAACGACACAATCGGGCGTGCCACGCGCACCGCACGTCCGATGGACGTGCGGCCTCCTCCTGCATCTCAGGAATAATATTCCTCTCATCCCCGTGCGGTTTCAGGTCGTTCGGAGCACGTTTGCTCCGAATCGGATCGCCGCATGCCGTTTTGGTGTTTAACGGCGCCGGAAACGCGTTTCCGGCCACCGCGGTCGCACGGCACCTCCGAATGAGGTGCCGTCTGGCCGACCATTTCACAATTGACGCCCCGGATGTTGTCGTACGGTTTCGTGGCATTCAGAGGTCGTTCGGGTGGTTTTGACCCCCCAACGCGCCATTTCAGCGCGCGTCGCGCTGCTGAAAACGACACAATCGGGCGTGCCGCGCGCACCGCACGTCCGATGGACGTGCGGCCTCCTTCTGCATCTCAGGAATAATATTCCTCTCGTCCCCGTGCGGTTTCAGGTCGTTCGGAGCACGTTTGCTCCGAATCGGACCGTCGCACGCCGTTTTGGTGTTTAACGGCGCCGGAAACGCGTTCCCGGCCGCCGCGGTCGCACGGCACCTCCGAATGAGGTTCCGTCTAGCCGACCATTTCACAATTGACGCCCCGGATGTTGTCGTACGGTTTCGTGGCATTCGGAGGTTGTTCGGGTGGTTTTGACCCCCCAACGCGCCATTTCAGCGCGCGTCGCGCTGCTGAAAACGACACAATCGGGCGTGCCGCGCGCACCGCACGTCCGATGGACGTGCGGCCTCCTCCTGCATCTCAGGAATAATATTCCTGTCGTCCCCGTGCGGTTTCAGGTCGTTCGGAGCACGTTTGCTCCGAATCGGACCGCCGCACGCCGTTTTGGTGTTTAACGGCGCCGGAAACGCGTTTCCGGCCGCCGCGGTCGCACGGCACCTCCGAATGAGGTGCCGTCTGGCCAACCATTTCACAATTGACGCCCCGGATGTTTCGTATGGTTTCGTGGCATTCAGAGGTCGTTCGGGTGGTTTTGACCCCCCAACGCGTCATTTCAGCGCGCGTCGCGCTGCTGAAAACGACACAATCGGGCGTGCCGCGCGCACCGCACGTCCGATGGACGTGCGGCCTCCTCCTGCATCTCAGGAATAATATTCCCCTCGTCCCCGTGCGGTTTCAGGTCGTTCGGAGCACGTTTGCTCCGAATCGGACCGCCGCACACCGTTTTGGTGTTTAATGGCGCCGGAAACGCGTTTCCGGCCGCCGCGGTCGCACGGCACCTCCGAATGAGGTACCGTCTGGCCGACCATTTCACAATTGACGCCCCGGATGTTTTCGTACGGTTTCGTGGCATTCGGAGGTCGTTCGGGTGGTTTTGACCCCCCAACGCGCCATTTCAGCGCGCGCCGCGCTGCTGAAAACGACACAATCGGGCGTGCCGCGCGCACCGCACGTCCGATGGACGTGCGGCCTCCTCCTGCATCTCAGGATTAATATTCCTCTCGTCCTCGTGCGGTTTCAGGTCGTTCGGAGCACGTTTGCTCCGAATCGGACCGCCGCACGCCGTTTTGGTGTTTAACGGCGCCGGAAACGCGTTTCCGGCCGCCGTGGTCGCACGGCACCTCCGAATGAGGTGCCGTCTAGCCGACCATTTCACAATTGACGCCCCGGATGTTGTCGTACGGTTTCGTGAAATTCGGAGGTAGTTCGGGTGGTTTTGACCCCCCAACGCGTCATTTCAGCGCGCGCCGCGCTGCTGAAAACGACACAATCGGGCGTGCCGCGCGCACCGCACGTCCGATGGACGTGCGGCCTCCTCCTGCATCTCAGGAATAATATTCCTCTCGTCCCTGTGCGGTTTCAGGTCGTTCGGAGCACGTTTGCTCCGAATCGGACCGCCGCACCGCCGTTTTGGTGTTTAACGGCGCCGGAAACGCGTTTCCGGCCGCCGCGGTCGCACGGCACCTCCGAATGAGGTGCCGTCTAGCCGACCATTTCACAATTGACGCCCCGGATGTTGTCGTACGGTTTCATGGCATTCGGAGGTCGTTCGGGTGGTTTTGACCCCCCAACGCGTCATTTCAGCGCGCGCCGCGCTGCTGAAAACGACCCAATCGGGCGTGCCCGCGCCGCACCGCACGTCCGATGGACGTGCGGCCTCCTCCTGCATCTCAGGAATAATATTCCTGTCGTCCCCGTGCGGTTTCAGGTCGGTTCGGAGCACGTTTGCTCCGAATCGGGACCGCCGCACGCCGTTTTGGTGTTTAACGGCGCCGGAAACGCGTTTCCGGCCGCCGCGGTCGCACGGCACCTCCGAATGAGGTGCCGTCTGGCCGACCATTTCACAATTGACGCCCCGGATGTTTTCGTACGGTTTCGTGGCATTCGGAGGTCGTTCGGGTGGTTTTGACCCCCCCAACGCGTCATTTCAGCGCGCGCCGCGCTGCTGAAAACGACACAATCGGGCGTGCCACGCGCACCGCACGTCCGATGGACGTGCGGCCTCCTCCTGCATCTCAGGAATAATATTCCTCTCGTCCCCGTGCGGTTTCAGGTCGTTCGAAGCACGTTTGCTCCGAATCGGACCGCCGCACGCCGTTTTGGTGTTTAACGGCGCTGGAAACGCGTTTCTGGCCGCCGCGGTCGCACGGCACCTCCGAATGAGGTGCCGTCTGGCCGAACATTTCACAATTGACGCCCCGGATGTTGTCGTACGGTTTCGTGGCATTCGGAGGTCGTTCGGGTGGTTTTGACCCCCCAACGCGTCATTTCAGCGCGCGCCGCGCTGCTGAAAACGACACAATCGGGCGTGCCGCGCGCACCGCACGTCCGATGGACGTGCGGCCTCCTCCTGCATCTCAGGAATAATATTCCTCTCGTCCCCGTGCGGTTTCAGGTCGTTCGGAGCACGTTTGCTCCGAATTGGACCGCCGCACGCCGTTTTGGTGTTTAACGGCGCCGGAAACGCGTTTCCGGCCGTCGCGGTCGCACGACACCTCCGAATGAGGTGCCGTCTGGCCGAACATTTCACAATTGACGCCCCGGATGTTGTCGTACGGTTTCGTGGCATTCGGAGGTCGTTCGGGTGGTTTTGACCCCCCAACGCGCCATTTCAGCGCGCGCCGCGCTGCTGAAAACGACACAATCGGGCGTGCCACGCGCACCGCACGTCCGATGGACGTGCGGCCTCCTCCTGCATCTCAGGAATAATATTCCTCTCGTCCCCGTGCGGTTTCAGGTCGTTCGGAGCACGTTTGCTCCGAATCGGACCGCCGCACGCCGTTTTGGTGTTTAACGGCGCCGGAAACGCGTTTCCGGCCGCCGCGGTCGCACGGCACCTCCGAATGGGGTGCCGTCTGGCCGACCATTTCACAATTGACGCCCCGGATGTTGTCGTACGGTTTCGTGGCATTCGGAGGTCGTTCGGGTGGTTTTGACCCCCCAACGCGTCATTTCAGCGCGCGCCGCGCTGCTGAAAACGACACAATCGGGCGTGCCGCGCGCACCGCACGTCCGATGGACGTGCGGCCTCCTCCTGCATCTCAGGAATAATATTTCTCTCGTCCCCGTGCGGTTTCAGGTCGTTCGGAGCACGTTTTCTCCGAATCGGACCGCCGCACGCCGTTTTGGTGTTTAACGGCGCCGGAAACGCTTTTCCGGCCTCCACGGTCGCACGGCACCTCCGAATGAGGTGCCGTCTGGCCGACCATTTCACAATTGACGCCCCGGATGTTGTCGTACAGTTTCGTGGCATTCGGAGGTCGTTCGGGTGGTTTTGACCCCCCAACGCGTCATTTCAGCGCGCGCCGCGCTGCTGAAAACGACACAATCGGGCGTGCCGCGCGCACCGCACGTCCTATGGACGTGCGGCCTCCTCCTGCATCTCAGGAATAATATTCCTGTCGTTCCCATGCGGTTTCAGGTCGTTCGGAGCACGTTTGCTCCGAATCGGACCGCCGCACGCCGTTTTGGTGTTTAAAGGCGCCGGAAACGCCTTTCCGGCCGCCGCGGTCGCACGGCACCTCCGAATGAGGTGCCGTCTGGCCGACCATTTCACAATTGACGCCCCGGATGTTGTCGTACGGTTTCGTGGCATTCGGAGGTCGTTCGGGTGGTTTTGACCCCCCAACGCGCCATTTCAGCGCGCGCCGTGCTGCTGAAAACGACACAATCGGGCGTGCCGCGCGCACCGCACGTCCGATGGACGTGCGGCCTCCTCCTGCATCTCAGGAATAATATTCCTCTCGTCCCCGTGCGGTTTCAGGTCGTTCGGAGCACGTTTGCTCCGAATCGGACCGCCGCACGCCGTTTTGGTGTTTAACGGCGCCGGAAACGCGTTTCCGGCCGCCGCGGTCGCACGGCACCTCCGAATGAGGTTCCGTCTGGCCGACCATTTCACAATTGACGCCCCGGATGTTGTCGTACGGTTTCGTGGCATTCAGAGGTCGTTCCGGTGGTTTTGACCCCCCAACGCGCCATTTCAGCGCGCGCCGCGCTGCTGAAAACGACACAATCGGGCGTGCCGCGCGCACCGCACGTCCGATGGACGTGCGGCCTCCTCCTGCATCTCAGGAATAATATTCATGTCGTCCCCGTGCGGTTTCAGGTCGTTCGGAGCACGTTTGCTCCGAATCGGACCGCCGCACGCCGTTTTGGTGTTTAACGGCGCCGGAAACGCGTTTCCGGCCGCCGCGGTCGAACGGCACCTCCGAATGAGGTGCCGTCTGGCCGACCATTTCACAATTGACGCCCCGGATGTTGTCTTACGGTTTCGTGGCATTCGGAGGTCGTTCGGGTGGTTTTGACCCCCCAACGCGCCATTTCAGCGAGCGCCGCGCTGCTGAAAACGACACAATCGGGCGTGCCGCGCGCACCGCACGTCCGATGGACATGCGGCCTCCTCCTGCATCTCAGGAATAATATTCCTGTCGTCCCCGTGCGGTTTCAGGTCGTTCGGAGTACGTTTGCTCCGAATCGGACCGCCGCACGCCGTTTTGGTGTTTACCGGCGCCGGAAACGCGTTTTCGGCCGCCGCGGTCGCACGACACCTCCGAATGAGGTGCCGTCTGGCCGACCATTTCACAATTGACGCCCCGGATGTTGTCGTACGGTTTCGTGGCATTCGGAGGTCGTTCGGGTGGTTTTGACCCCCCAACGCGCCATTTCAGCGCGCGCCGCGCTGCTGAAAACGACCCAATCGGTCGTGCCGCGCGCACCGCACGTCCGATGGTCGTGCGGCCTCCTCCTGCATCTCAGGAATAATATTCCTCTCGTCCCCGTGCAGTTTCAGGTCGTTCGGAGCACGTTTGCTCCGAATCGGACCGCCGCACGCCGTTTTGGTGTTTAACGGTGCCGGAAACGCGTTTCCGGCCGCCGCGGTCGCACGACACCTCCGAATGAGGTGCCGTCTGGCCGACCATTTCACAATTGACGCCCCGGATGTTGTCGTACGGTTTCGTGGCATTCGGAGGTCGTTCGGGTGGTTTTGACCCCCCAACGCGCCATTTCAGCGCGCGCCGCGCTGCTGAAAACAACACAATCGGGGGGGCTGTACGGGGGTGCGGGGGGGGGGGGGGGGCTGTACGGGGGTGCGAGGGGGGCTGTACGGGGGTTCGGGGGGCTGTACCGAGGTGCGGGGGGCTGTACGGGGGGTGGCGGGTGGCTGTACGGGGGTGCGGGGGGCTGTACGGGGGTGGCGGGGGGCTGTACGGGGGTGGCGGGGGGCAGTACGGGGGTGCGGGGGGTTGTACGGGGGTGCGGGGGGGCTGTACCGAGGTGCGGGGGGCTGTACGAGGGTGCGGGGGGGGGGGGGGGGGGGGCTGTACGGGGGTGCGGGGGGCTGTATGGGGGTGCGGGGGTGGGGGGGGGGGGCTGTACGGGGGTGGCGGGGGGCAGTACGGGGGTTCGGGGGGTTGTACGGGGGTGCGGGGGGCTGTACAGGGGTGCGGGGGGGCTGTACGGGGGTGCGGGGGGGCTGTACGGGGGTGCGGGGGGCTGTACGGGGGTGGCGGGGGCCTGTACGGGGGTGGCGGGGGCCTGTACGGGGGTGGCGGGGGCCTGTACGGGGGTGGCGGGGGGCAGTACGGGGGTGCGGGGGGTTGTACGGGGGTGCGGGGGGGCTGTACCGAGGTGCGGGGGGCTGTACGGGGGTGCGGGGGGGGGGGGGGGGGGGGGGGGCTGTACGGGGGTGCGGGTGGCTGTACGGGGGTGCGGGGAGGGGGGGGGGGCTGTACGGGGGTGGCGGGGGGCAGTACGGGGGTTCGGGGGGTTGTACGGGGGTGCGGGGGGCTGTACGGGGGTGCAGGGGGGCTGTACGGGGGTGCGGGGGGGCTGTACGGGGGTGCGGGGGGCTGTACGGGGGTGGCGGGTGGCTGTACGGGGGTGCGGGGGGCTGTACGGGGGTGGCGGGGGGCTGTACAGGGGTGGCGGGGGGCTTTAGGGGGGTGGCGGGGGGGCTCTCCGGGGGTGCGGGGGGTTGTACGGGGGTGCGGGGGGGCTGTACGGGGGTTCGGGGGGGCTGTACGGGGGTGCGGGGGGGCTGTACGGGGGTGCGGGGGGCTGTACGGGGGTGCGCGGGTGGCTGTACGGGGGTGCGGGGGGCTGTACGGCGGTGCGGGGGGCTCTCCGGGGGTGCAAAGGTCATCCCATTGATTACAAAAGTGAAAAATAAAAGTGATAACATCTAATTAATACATATTTCTTTTATCGATACCATACAAAAATTTATAAAAAATATATTGGATAATACATAATCTATAATATCAGATTTATTGATCTGTTGGAATTAGTTGTTCGACTTTTTCAAATGTAGAATCATTCAAGATTATCTGATCAAAAACTCAATATGTGTATAAAATATTTAAAAGACCACCATGGATGGTAATAATGCATTACTTAAATGAATAAATACAGTACATCTACCCTACCAGTAAAAACAAAAAACATATCTCGTGAATATATGGTGCGTCACGCGTTGCCATCACTGTTACCTCCTTCTGGTGGACCAGGTGCCTACAACAAATAAACATTATAAATATTTTAATAACAAAAATAATTTAAATTAAATAAATAAATATAGTATATACCTGCGTCGTATGATCCCCTGTACCATCAGCTCGACGCACATATTCCCGCAGTGCTCTTACCTCAGCTGTCAATTGCGCATTTGTCTCCTCGGAAGCGCGCAGCCGTGCCTCAAAATCTGACATCTGCTGTGTCATATGAGCAACAGCAGGACCAACAACCGCAGCGCGTGACACTACAGAACGAGGAATCCCTGCTCCATAGGTCAAACTATAGCCATGCCCGTCCCGACCAATAATGCGATGAAAGATCTCATCCCGTCGCATGGGAAGCTGTCGCTGGTCCTCTGGCAGATGTTCTAACTCAGCTTCAAATTGATCCTGTGAAATATTTAAATATATATAAATATATATATGTTAATATAAAGATTTATGTAATTATTGGAAAGTACAGACACTTACTATCAATGCTGCAACCTCTGGATCATTGCGATCACGAGTCCTTATCCACACCGACATTTTATCAGTTGCTGCACCTTGCCCTCGCAACTGTATATTAAAAGAATATAAACACAAAACCATATTAATTAATTAATTAAAAAGTGAATAATATATACCTCATGTCGGATCTGAGACACGTGACGAGTCCCGAGCCTGTGAGCTGGTCCCTGCAACGCTCGATTCTCCGAATGGCGTGTTGACACCTCCTACATTCAATTCATTCAAATTTCAAACAAATCACATATTCTTGAAAATATATATACAGCAAAATAATTAATATACAAACCGAAACACCCTCAGTAGACCAATATGCAACCAAGTCACGCCACTGAGCCGGGAGGACACCTCTCGGGACTTTTTCCAAAATGTCAGGGGCACCCACATTTGGTACCCAGTGGTCCCTCTTCACTTTGCCTTTATAATCTTTCCACAGCTTACGGCATTTGCTCATACACACGGGCCGAAACTCTTCAGGGCATACTTTCAAATTTTGCTATAATGAAAATAATCAAACATATTAGTATTATTTATAAATAGAAAATAAAGTAAAATTATTTTCTTACCTGAACCTCCCTCCTTAGACGATCTAATGTGTCCTGAGGGATAGAAGCCCAATCACGCGTGGTCAATGGAAATCGATGTGGGTCACGTATGATATGACCCAGCTGACGAATAAATGTCGGGGCATTCGGTCCCACAGGATGAAATACCTCATCAAATGAAACATCTATCGTCGTGTCGGAATTCCATGCTAACATGCCACGACCAGGGCCTCTCCTGCGAGAGGAAGAAGCAGCCGAGTCTGATCCTGTTGAAAACAATTTTATATATAAATTGACAAATGTTATATATATATATATATATATATATATATGTTAATTACATAAATAATATAGATAATGACTTTCAAACATACCTCGACCCTGAGACGTAGATGCCTCAGATGGATGATGTGGATTTTCTGCCTCTTCCCCTGACATGTCTGCAATCATACAAAATATCAGTAATGAGTCCAAAGTGTTTAAAAGATAAATTGGATTGTTCTTAATAAATCAAACTTGTACAACTGTTAATCAAACAAAAAATGGATTGAATAATTAGTTGTGAATGAATTTTAAAAAATCAGAAAGTTAATCAACCTAAATATTTATGACTGAATTAACTTACAAAAGTGAGGATTAAAACTTATAAGGATTTATAAAATGATTAGATAATTTATGATATCCTAGGACATTCTACTGAATAGCGGGAAAACAATTATACCTTTCATTAAGCATGCAAATCGACCGTTTCTCCTTCAACAGCCGCTCTGACCCAATAAATATCTTCTTCACGTTGAACTACGGTATGTTGATCAAGTTGTTGGTAAACAAACGGAACAGTCTCGGGTTCATCTTCTTCAAATAAAAACACTCCTCGCCGAGACATTTTGACAACAACTTGCCAACTTGGATCCGAAGGCAAAGTAACGAAGAATACTTGTTCCGCTTGTGATGTCAAGATGAAAGGTTCATTCTCAACTCGTTCATTATTTCTGAATAACATGTAGTTAAAATTCACCAATGAAAACTGATATTGATCGACTTTACATCCACGCACTGGATCAACCCAATTACACTTTAACAATATGTACTTCAAACCGTGTGTGTATACAACTTCAATGATGTCTATCAATTGACCATAGTAATAACCAGAATCGACAAAGGGACAACCAATTCCACTGTTTTGTGTTGCTCGTTTGTCATCAACATCTTTAATGCGAAATCGAAAACCATTAGCATCAATAGCTTTATAACGACGAGCGGTTATAGATGGACCCTCAGCCAGTTGGATAAATACTTCAGGTAACGTGGGGTCCCCTAACTCCCTCAGCTTACGAACCTACATAATTTATAAAAATCAATACTGATATATGCAGAAATAATTAGTTTAATACTTCACTCATAATGAAAATCAATTTATACATACATAATCCTTGAACCAATCATGAAATGCCGCATAATGAGATTGTTGAATTTGCAACTCAGTCGCACGATGCATCTCTTCTTTTATCTCATTAATGTGTTTCCTGCAAATGATTACGCGATGTTTAAAAGATCAACTTATGCAAAGAAAACATGTAAAAGTTATACAAGCACATTGATAAGATACTTACTGCATTAATGGTGCAACTGATGGAGTATTGAACAAGATATATCGATGTGCTTGTATCCACTCTATGTTGTCCATATCAAATGTGGTTCCTTCTCCAACTGGACCATCATGAATCCGAGAGGGCTTATCTAATTTTGTTTCAACATCCGTAAGATATTCTGCACAAAAGGTAGTACACTCGTCCATCAAATAACCATTGGCTATTGATGCCTCTGGACGATCTCTGTTGCGTACACATCTTTTCAATGTACTCAAATACCGTTCAATAGGATACATCCACCTGAATTGCACTGGACCAGCAGCCATTATTTCATCAGTTTGGTGCACTGTTAAGTGGACCATAACATCGAAAAATGAGGGGGGGGGGAAAGTTTCTCAAAGTGACAAAGCGTAAGTACAATTCGGTCCTGCAAACTTTTTAAATCACTCATTCGTTGATTTCTTAAACAAAGCTGTCTAAAAAAATTACTCATCTCAATCAAGGGCTGAACAACATTGGGGGATAAACAATCACAAATTGCGATTGGAATCAACTGCTGAAGTAATATGTGATTGTCATGACTTTTCAACCCTTGCAATGTCTTGCTCGTCAGATTCACACACTTTGAAATATTAGAAGAGTAACCATCAGGCACCTTGACCATCTTCAAAATGGAAAGAAATGTCTCTTTCTCCTCTGTAGTCATCGAATACTGTGCAGCAGGCATATATGCCTTGTTTCCCTCAGCTAACTGTAAATGCAACTGTTTCCTTAAACCCATTTCTTCCAAATCACGGCGTGCATTAACATGGTCCTTTGACTTTCCACTGACACCTAAAATGGTCCACAATATGTTATCACAAACATTTTTTTCAATGTGCATGACATCCAAATTATGCCTCAACATGTTAGTTTTCCAATACAGAAGACTATAAAAAATACTTTTCTTTTTCCAATTGTGACTGCGCTGCCTACCCGCAGCACGAATATTACGTATTGGAGGAGCCACCAAATCCTGAATTTCATATACCGTGCGGATGTTTTCTTCCTCAATCTGTGATAACATTTCGACTCCTGTCATGATCTTTGTTGCTGGGCTGAACTCTCTAGAACCATCAAATGCCACTCTGTCCTTTCTGAACCTGTTCTGGGGAGGGAGAAAACGCCTGTGACCCATGTATGCCCATTTTTTGGAATGTTTAAGCCATACAGATTTTTTACTTTTATTGCAACAAGGGCAAGCAAATTCCCCTTTCGTACTCCAGCCTGATAAATTTGCATAAGCTGGGAAGTCATTGATTGTCCACAATAAAGCTGCATGCAGTTTGAACATTTCATTCGTTTCGCAGTCATAAGTCATCACACCATCGCCCCAAAATTCATTCAACTCATCAATCAATGGCTGAAGGTAAACATCAATCTTATCCCCCGGACTTTTAGGTCCATCAATAAGAGTGGAAAGTAATATAAATTGTTGCTTCATACAAAGCCACGGAGGAAGATTATATGGAACCAACACCACGGGCCATGTGCTATGAGTTGCACCAACTATAGACTTGAATGGATTGAAACCATCTGCTGCCAATCCCAATCGGACATTACGAACATCTTTAGCAAAGTCGGGATGTCTCTTATCAAAATCCTTCCATGCATGAGAGTCTGCCGGGTGGGTTAACATGTCACTTTCATGAACTCTTTCTGCATGCCATCTCATTAAATTAGAAACTTTAGATGACATAAAAAATCTTTTCAACCTCGGTTTAAGGGGAAAGTAACGCATTTGCTTTACGGCAATCGGTTTCCCCTGTATCGCAATCTGACTTTGATGAGTCTTATTTCCCCTGTTCTCTTTCCACCTGGAAGCGCCACAAACCGTACAGATATCCAAATGAGCAGTTTCATTTCTAAACAACATACAGTTGTTTGCACATGCATCTATAGTCTCATATGTAAAACCTAAGTTCTCTGTCAACTTACGAGCATAGTAATATGACTCAGGAATCTTAGCGTCGACAGGAAGAACTTTTTTCAATAAAACCAAAAGCATGTCGAATGATGTGTCTGACCAATTGTTCAAAGTCATCAAATGCAACAACTCCACGATGAACGACAGTTTATTGTAAGAAGTACATCCAGGATATAATTCTGTTTTCGCATCATCAAGTACTTCATAAAACCTCCTCGAATCACGATCTGCACCAGAGCGAAGATTTATCTCACCGGTCTCAAGATTCTGGATGTCAATGCCTTCAGGATCAAACCCACGTACCATTTCAGTAAGCATTTCATGCATTGGATCAGTCATCCTTGCATCAACATCCATCTGAGCTGCATCTGTATTTTGACAACGAACATATTCTTCTCCATGACGAGTCCAACTCTTATAATTTTTCAGAAATCCATTAAAGAAAAGGTGCTCCCTCACTGTATCTCGTGTGAATTGATATCTGTTAGCACATTTTCTACATGGACAACTAATATAGTCACTTTCAAATCCTCTCGTGAAGTCAATAAACTGCATAATGCCATTGAAATATTCTCTAGACGTTCGATTTGGAAGATCAATCCAACTCTTATCCATAATAATATCTGTATAACAAACATTTACACAATACTTATTACATTTACATTTTTCAAATCAACTATATTCAAAATAAATATTTATCATTTGTTTATGAACCATTGATAAAATAATAATGTAACTGAAAGCTCATGTTACCTGATTGAGCTACAAACCTGAAAGGGAGGGGAGCCGAAGGCGGTGCTGCGAGGGAGAGGAGCAGCGAAGGGGAGCCGGAGCCAAAGGCGGTGCGGCAAGGGAGGGGACGGGCGGCGGCGGCGGCGGGGAGCTGGAGGAGAGGAGGCGGTGAGGGGACGGGGGACGGGCATCGAGGGGGGGGGGTGTCCGGGGTCGGGGGGGCTGTCCGAGGTGCGGGGAGGGGTGTCCGGGGTGTCGGGGGCCTGTCAGGGGTGCGGGCAGGGGTGTTCGGGGTGCGGGGGTGTCCGAGGTGCGGGGGAGGGGGGATTGTCTGGGGTGCAGGGGGGCTATCGGGGGTGCGGGGTGGGGTGTCCGGGGTGCGGGGGGCCTGTCCGGGGTGCGGGGGGGGCTGTCCGGATTCGGAGGGGGGTGTCCGAGTGCAGGGGGGGCTGTCCGGGGTGCGGGGAGGCGTCCGGGGTGCGGGGGGCGGTCCGGAGTGCGCGGGGGGGGGGGGGGGGGGGTGGGGGTGCTGTCCGGGGTGCGGGGAGGCGTCCGGGGTGCGGGGGGCGGTCCGGAGTGCGCGCCGGGGGCTGTACGGGGTGCGGTTGTCGTCCGGGGTGGGGGGGGGGGAGGGCCGAGAGGCCGGAGGGCGGCGGCCGGAGGCCGGAGGGCGGCGGCCAGAGGCCCGAAGGCGGAGGGCGGCGGCCGGAGGCCGGAAGGCAGGCGGCGGGGGAGGGCGGGCGGCGGGGGAGGGCGGGCGGCGGGGGAGGGCGGGCGGTGGGGGAGGGCGGGCGGAGGGGGAGGCCGGGAGGCGGGGGAGGCCGGGCGGCGGGGGAGGCCGGGCGGCGGGGGAGGCCGGGCGGCGGGGGAGGCCGGGCGGCGGGGGAGGGGAGGGCGGCGCGAGGGAGGGCGGCGAGGGGTTAGGGCGAGGCGAGATCGAGAGGGCGCGGGGGGGGGGGGGGGGGGGGGGGGCGCAGAAACCCCCCGAATATTTTTAGGGAGGTTAGCGACCGCCATTGGCGGTCGCTAATGGTGGGCTATAGCGACCGCCAATGGCGGTCGCCCGAGTCAGGGGGCCTCCACTGCCCCCTTTTCTAGTAGTGTGTTCTTGGGAATTGTTTATATATACGAGTTGTTCTGTGATAAGCCTAGGGAGGGTGAGCCCGAGATAGCTCTCCAATGCATTAGGTATTATGAAGGAGGTTAATGTGACTGCTTCTCCTATGAGATTTTAGGAATATACTATGATGTGTATTCAAAAGTAACTCCCTATGTAGCTGGGATATGTACATTGTAAATATGTTATGGATGCAACAAGTTACCTTTATGATTTTGGATTTCTTGGTGTTATTCATAAATTTTATGTTTTCATGAGTTAAGTAAAAGTGTTTATGTTTTCTATGTATTAATGAAAAAATGTTTTCTTTCATTGTTTTATAACCCTCAATGAGTTTTTTATGCTCATACCATATTTTGAAATGTTTTCAAAGGAATTAATGATGAATAGGGTCACAGATGAGATCATGGAAAGGTCATGCTGTCTAAATCATGGAACTAGACATGAATTTTTATTTCAAGAGTTTATAATTTATAAAAAAATGGAAACTTTGTAGAAGTGTCAACTTTGTAATCTTTTAAGAAGTGATAGTTATTTCCTAATTCTCTAAAACTCTAAACCTGAAATGATCCTCAATGGGAATTATTAATTTAATTCAATTTTATGTAATTTTCAATGTCTGGTCCTTGTAACAAAATTATGAATCCCTCTATGGATTGTAATTTATATGACCAACATGATGGAATAAATATTGAAAAAGAATTATTTTTGGAACTGAGATCACTGAAGAGACGAACAATAAGGTTAGAACCTTTTAGTAGCAATTCAAGGTAGCTATATTTTTGTATAAAATCATAGAATATAATTATTATTTGATCTAGAATTTTATTTCATTGATAATTTGTTTATAATATTCTCTCCATGGAATAAGGTTATGTGATTCATGAAGAGTGGAAAACTACGACTTGGGTATATTACTCCCTTTGAAATTATTGATTGACACTAGATTGTAGATTATCACGTGGAACATATTCAAAATCAACATAAATACCATGATGATTTAAATATATCTATTTTGATAAATTATATACCTCACCCTTCACATGAACTTATATCATAGGTCAAACCATAAGAGAATGATCTTTCATACAAGAAATAAAAAGTTAAAAATATTTATCATATAGAGAATGTTATATAAAAAACGATAATTACTTGTTAAGTGTTTTTTGATAAATAATGAGTTTTATAATTCTATATGGGAACATGAGGATATGATAACGTATAATTATCCTCATTTTTTCTATCATAATGATGGATTTTGATGGCAAAATTACTTTATAGGGGGATAAATTAAACAATAAAAAATTTTATGAATAATTTTGTTGGAATAAATAATATTTATTCGATGTCTATAGTTTCATTCTAGACTAAATCAATAATTTGGTATTGGCTACACAATATTATTATTTTTGTAAATGCATCAACATCATAGCTTTGATAAGATAGAACATTGAGTTTACACTAAACAATATATTTTTATTATAACTATTTTAATTTGATGGTTATAACATAGTTGTTAAACATAGTAATATCAATTTTTGTAATGATTTTTGAAAAGTATTTTTTAATTAGATATATATATATTTTTCATAATGATAATAAAACATATTATATTTTTTAAAGTCTTAATAAGTATGGAAGTAATATTTTCATAAAAGAACTTCTTTTTACATCCCTTTGTAAAAAATAATACAAATAAAACTTATAATTTTAGAAATTTAATTTCACAATATTAAAAAAAAATTAAAATAACAATTTCAAAATTATCCTTGGGTTAATTTTAATGATTTATTTTTTTGAAAAATGTTATTTTTTCATCAATAGTGAAGATGTTGAGTTTTAATTCCAAACTGAATTTTCACCTCAATAATTGATATAGTAAAAATATATTATAGTTGGATTATAAAAAATAATAACATCATATTTATATAATTTAATAAAATTTAATTCATTTTAACAAATTTTTACTTTCAAATTGGATACAAAAAAATTTCATTTGTTATTAAATTTTCACTTTAAAAACATGTCTTCTCATTCCATCAACTAGGTTATTTTCAAATTAATTTCAATGATATTTATATTTAAAATATTTTAAAATGAGTTAAATATTTTAAATCATAATAAATTATAATTTATAATTATTTGAAAATAATTTTTACTATAATTATTAATAAATGTAATTAAAAATTGGGATATTTATTAATATAAAAACATCCAAATTAATGTCTAAATGTGGAATATAAGCACAAAATATTGTCATTAAATTGTCTAAAAATATTTTATGGCCATATTTATAACATTAATTCCCCATTTCTATATAATTATCTATTTTTACACCTTTTAGGACATGTAAAACCTGGGTAGAAATCAAATAATATCAATAATAAACAAATGTTTTATTTTTCCATATTATTAAAGACCTCATGTCATCACCCACTCATTAATATTCCTAAGTCCTTTTAAAATTATAACACCATAAAAATTAACAACATATCCCCCATCAATTAATCATATGAGCCCACCATTGTGAATAAATACAATCAAGGAATCCCGTTGGTGTAAACCAAAAAAAGTTTGCCAAATAAGATGTAGAATTCTTCAACTAGCCATTTGTCTTTATTTATTTCTTCCACCCTATAAAATATACTTATTCCATTATAACATAATATCCACATAATTTAAAATACATTTAAATAGTTTTATATTAATGTATTTATCTAAAATCACACTCAATTCCTTAAAATGGCATACACCATCATCATTTGTGTGTACTGTGGACAACCGGTTCGGGAACCAATGACATTCGTTCTTAAATTTAAACCTTAAAATGTATAGAATAATAATTTATATTATTTTTAAATATGATATATATTATATTTGTGATGTATTTATGTTTCTTTATTTAATATATAAAATATAACTTCATACTTTCATTTTTTTGTAAATATAATAACTATGATTGTGGATGTACGGACTACCGACTCTTCAAAATGATGTGATTTGTTCACACACTACATGGTATATATTAATGAATGCTTTTGTGAACATATATTAAATATATAAAATATTAATTATAATGTAATAATATGATTTATTTTTATATATTTCATTTATTTACTTTCATTAAATATGATAATAAAATGAAAACATCATTCATGCGTACGTAAAACCTACTATCTCTATGAATGATGTATTTCAATTTCTCATTATATACTTAGTAGATTATTAAAAAAATGTTTATAATTAATACATATGATATTTTCACAAATTTTATCACTCTGGATATTAGTAAATCATGATAAATTTTGAGTAACAAAAAAATATACCAAATCAAAACACATGTAAAAGATAAAGTGGTTATTTTGGGAGACACAATAGTAACATGGAATTGTGTATAAATGTGTAATATTAGTTCATACATAAATAATATACGGTATGGTAAAATTTAATATTGTTATTTAATATATTTATAATAAATATATATTTTTTACAATTTTTTTGAATGATAAGGAATATATTCCAGACATATGGTATATAGATTTCTGGTGTCAATTTTATTTTGGTGAGAGTTATATATTATTCACTTCTAATTTCATTTGGGTGGTGTATATAAATACAATAAATTTATTATATTATTATTATCATCAAATCTATTGTTATTTAAATTTCTAATTTATAATCTATCATTCAGGGGTTTTACATTTCAAAAGTTACCAAATTGGTAAAAACATTTTGTCTCAAATTGCTTTATTTCAGACACATGTTTTACAATACACTAATATTATATAGAAGGTGTATATAATTTCCCTTTTACATCTAATAACATGAATCACAATATTATAATTATATAATATTATTAGTTTAATGATATTATTTATTTTCAATTATGATTTAATGTTACCAATGTGGTTACAGTTTTTTAAAACAATCTCGTCATTTATCTATATTGTTTATTATAATATATTCATTGATGAAATATTGTAATCCATATTCAAAGAAAACTCATGAATTTTATTCCCCTCTTTTTCATCTATATATCCTAATTTACTGGTATAATATTTTCCCATCTTTGGTAAGAAAATTTATTAATAATAACCTTGACTTATCAATCTCTTTTATAAGATATATAATTTATTCAATTTTTTTTTTCAAAAATCGTTTTAAAAAATGATTTTTATATGATATTTTAAAATAATCTTTAAATGAAAGTTTATAAATGTTTTAAAATTTTCAATTATATGTTTTAATGGAGGTTTTTGAATGTAGTTTTTTCAAAATGACTTCATGATTAATTTATATGTTTTCAATGAACTGTTTTTTCATATGGGTTGTCAAATAGAATTGATGAATTCTTTATATATATTTAAAGAAAAAATATTTAATTTTTTTGAAAAATAATTTATAAATTTGGAATGGTATTTTTAATGATATGGATTTCAAATGGTTATATTATTCCAAAATCAATTTTAAAAAAATATTGGATTTTCTCCTCGAGAAATGTTTTTAAAAATCATTTTATAATTATTTATCATCCAATTTGAAACCTATTTGTGTTACACTTTCAATTCTATGTACCTTTCCCATGTGTTCTATTCAAATTATATCTATGAATGTTTTATGTTTTTATGGTATAATGTTAATAAAATAGAATTCTTTTTCAGAAGTTATATTTCTGTGAAAACCGTTTCTCATCCATGAGTTACATGCTTCTGAAACCCACTTATATTCATGGGTTATGCTTTGATGAAATGATTATGAATCCTATAATCATTTATAGTATACTATATGATATAATTTTCATGATATCCATTACATTTCATTTTGTTATGATATTATTTTTATGATACTAGATTCATTGGATTGGTTGTGATATGATGATTTTAAAATCGGCCTATTATTATTTGTTATCACAAGATGAATTTTTTATAATCTTCTCAAACTCATTTGTATGATTTCACTATGAGATGTTTGCGACCTATATAAGCCTTTAATTCATTTGTTAATGATTTATAAGTAAGGATATAATGATGGTAAACAAGTTGATGTGCTTTATCAACTATGTGAAATAAGAGAAACTAGATCCACTATTGGAAGATGGTGAAACCTGACTACTTATAATGAAAAGAATGAAAATTGGGATTTTGTGTGTCCCGTTGAGTAGGTTTAGTCACCATGAATTTCTATTATAATTATTGGAAATTCTCTATGACATGTAGGTATTGATATTTTATCTTTATCTATCTGGCACAATTATAAGTCTTATTCGAATGTCATGATCTCATTGAAAATGTTCTTGATTCCAATAAGATTTAGGTCTTTCTAACTACTAATATTTATATTATGACTCATGTATACGAGCATTGATATACAAGGTCTGATCATGTAATGTTTTTCTGAAGTTATTACTCCCATATATTAATTATTATCATTATGTATGTCCTTTATTTACCCTTGCTGAGAATATTCACATAACCATTACTACGTTTTATTTCCCAAGGTTAGGAAGATATGTGTTATGTAAGACGAGTTTTAGAAGGGTTATAATAAATGAGAACCTAGTGTTAGAGAATTTATAATGCATATGTACCATTGTTTATATTTCCACATTTCTACAAGCACTACAAAATTATGGTTGTTGTGTATATACTTCTGTAATGTATTGTTTAATCTAAAAAACGATTTATTGTTAATGTTTGTTATGTTAAGGTCACTATTAATTTACCTAAAAAGGGTTTAAGGTACATGAATTCATATTTTGGGATTACACATAAGTGGATACTCATGTTTTAACTCATATATTGTATGTTGATTCAAACGGAATGATGATGTAATATTATGATAATTTCAGTGTTATTTTCTATATTATCTGTAATATGAATGTACATACACTATGTCAATGCCCCGTGGAGATTGGTCCTCATGAAGGAATATTGAAAATACAATTTGTACATTATTTATATAGATCATTGTTCTGATCAATCTAAAAAAATTATGGTTTTGGGATATGATATTACACTCGATGGTATTTTTATTATCCTTGGGTTTTAGGAAAGCTTGGGACATAAAACAGGATAAAAGAAAATTTTGTTGATTACCACTTTTCCCACTAAATGGTAAAGGAAGTTGATTGAAATAATATTTTTGATGAAAATTTATATATAGAATGGATTCCATTCTAATGGTTTTTCATGAATACATTCCCATTATATCTGAAAACATTCAAATTATAGAATAAATTTATATATTTACTCTATAAGGGAAAATTCCTATACATTGAGTGTTTCATGTCCAAGGCTGATGGTTGGGGATTCCCATAGTTTGAGGGTAACATGACAAAGGGCCTATTCCCGAAAAAGATAACATATAAAATTATTATTTATATGAATCTATGAGGATGTCATCCAAACATGTTCAAGGGTCCTTCTAGCCAAGGATGACATGCCCTATCACAGCCCGACATGATCACCCTGGTTCATTGACAACCGATCCAGTTATAATATGTCATAAAGGGAAATTGAATTACTAATAGGTTGATGGGTAGAACCTATAATCACATAAGATATAATAGGGAATATATTTAACACATACACAATGGAATAGACAACAAAAGATCATTTTAATACACAAAAATACAATATGCGAACTATAAAAGACGTCAAAATGAAAATAAAACTCTTTCTACAACATCATTTAATAGAAAATATAATAGAAAAAATAGTCTCTAAATTTCATAGCTTCAATGATAACAATGATAAATAGTATCTACCACCTACAAGTTGATCATTCCCATTTCCCAAACATAGAAGGAGGAAATATACAAATGCCGAGAGGCACATGTAGGGTGTCATCTAATATCCCAGTAGGGTTAATCCATGGTGTCCATAATAGGATTACATAATTATAAATAAAATAATGTTGTAAAATTTAAATAAATACAAATGGAATTTGGAAATAGTGTTTAAAAATATTATGCTTTACATTTAAAATAAATGAAATATTTAAAACAATGACATAATAAATATTTTATGTAATACAATTATATAATTTCAAATATAATGCATAAAATAGTTTACAAATAGTCAAATATAAATCAAATTAATTAAAAATGGGAAACTTTTTCACCATCCAAGAGGGACAATAGTTCACTGTTATGGGATCATCAAACAGTTATACAATCAAAACCAAAATCTGTAAACACATCCCATTTATAATAGTTAATAAGGAGGGAACGACATCTCATATGGTGTAATACCTACCAAGATAGATTATTATAGATTTGTAAATTGTGAATATGTTTCTAGGGAAATTAAATCCAATCATGTTTTTCCCTAATAATAAATTAACTACATATCCATGAATGTTCTCGAAAAAGAAATCTATATAGGTCAATTTCTTCCAAAAATATAAAAAATAAAATTCAACCGAATTTTTTTTCGATATTCCAATTAACATTAAAAACCCAAATTGGGTTTTTAATAAAATGATTAATTTTTTCAAGGGAAATTTAATGTGACTGTATAAAAATATATTGGCTAGTTATCTTAAATTCCCATTTGAAATGAATTTAAAAAAAAATGTTATTAGAAATAATAATTTCAAATTTTTCCATCAAATTCCCCAAACACTCCCCAAATCAATGCAATTTGGTGTTTTTCGTAGCAATTTCATGCTAAATAAATTCCAAATACCCAAACCACTGTAATGTTTTAATTAATAAAATTGATAATTTAATTTAATTTAAATCATGTACAATATGGTAAAATAAATTATCCAAACAGAAATGGAAACACCTTCCTTGGGATCACGGGATCAAAAATCACAATGTCCAAAATGCCGATCTCCAACAAAGAACGTCGACAGTGAAGATCCGAGAATCAACATTATATAACAGATATAAAACATTGGGTCTTAGATTTTCAAAAATATATATATATATATAAAACATTTTTCATGGTATAATGATATAGAGGGATAAAGAAAATAAGAGAAGAAATCTTACCTAGGATGTATAGGCTGATGATATCCACACATTAATTCACGTCATAAAAGGTTTTGAGAATCCAAAATTCTTCTTAGGATCACCAAGTGTTCTAGGTTTATATTGGATTGAGAAGGTATCTAAATGGATCATTTTTGAATCTTTAAATAATTTTGGAATTAATTAAAATTCACCTGATAGTTTCCATGGAAGGGTGTAATAATTTTAAAAATCATGTTACCTGGCTGTGCATCATAGTAATTGGGGTTAGATAGTTTTTCATGGGTTGGAACATGGTTTTTGAACCTATTCACCAAACATGAGATCCATCACTGTCTGGGTTTGCACAATTATCACTAGTAGGGTACACAGTTTCGGAGAACAATGTTCTAACTTTCAAAACACATGAACATCCATGATTTACCCTATTTTCATTCTAAACACCACCAAATGGTACAAAAAAATGAATTTTCAATATAATAGATTATGAGTAACTGAAAAAAGTAACAAGGTGATACAACCTCCCCACCATAGAATAATTCTTTCCCAACAAATCGTGATAATATTCTTCTATATCAAAATGAGGATGATACTACTCTCCCATTAACACCTCCGACTCCCAAGTCCCATGAATTTTATAATCATGCTACCACATCACTCAAACTAGTGTTATCATCCTCCCATTAAGTAATTTGTATTCTAATTACACTATCGTGACTGGATGCATAGTCATGGATAAATCAGGCATGACATCAATATCTATACATCTTAGAACATATGATTGGTCATAAAGTTTCATAAATTGTTGAGATACATGGAACAAATTATAAATGAATTTAATTTGTTTTTTATGTTATTATTGGTAGTACAATATCCCCAATTTTTTAATAACATTAAAATTTCCCACTATCCTATATCCACCATCTCTTGCCTCCCTAGCCATCGATGTCTCATTTGAGGTGAATCATTCAAGTACACATCATCATCAACTGAAACATCTAATGATCTATTATAATGATCAAAATAATATTTACAATATCTATTTCCAAAAAACAACCTATAATAGATCAATTAAATCTATGATGTTGTATCCTAAAAATAGCTACATCCAACAAATGAACTTTCATCGATCAACAACCAATAAATTGATAATTATAAGGGAGACGATGAAAGGCCTCAAAATGATATATTCTAATAAGATACCAGTAAATATTATTATAATGAAACTCATAAGGTTCTATATTTCCATCCAAATATCCTCCAAAGATGAGGTCATAAGTGTGAAACATTTACTTAGGGATATGTATTTCTCTTTCTATACGGCCATCTAACTATAGATGATGTGTCGTACTCAAATGTACCTAACATCCCAGTGCCTCCAGAGAGCCAAAAAAATTAGACATGTAAACTTAGGATCTCAATCCTATACTATATTATATGTAACTATGTGAAATACATTATTAACTACAACATATAAAATTTTGACTTCTCATCTTTAGTTATAACATGAATGTTAATAATGTGATCTGATTTCATCAACCATTCAATTGCAAACCATATCAGCTTATTCTATTTTTTGGTAAATGGAAACTGAACAAAAATATTCATAGATATTTCATAAAACCTTCAAATTGGAACTAAATGTGGCGAAAGAAAACCTAATGGTCTTTGGTGCTCTACATTGACTAGTGGAATGTATAAGAATGAAAGTGAAAATCAGAAATCCCTCGTCTCATACATGGATAACAAAATCAATGAAAATTTTCATAGAATTTTTACATGGATAGTATGTTCAAAATTCATTGGAAATTATGGAAATACCACATCAACACTTTACTTACCGTTGATAGTACAACATAATGATTCTTATTACATCAAATTCCTTCCATGGAACTTGACAAATCATCAATGGTATCCCCACCAAATAATGAGTCTCTAATGCTACAAAACTAATAATCAAGAGGTTATTCCTCAACTATAAAATTGAGAATTGTATTTATTAGTTCATAAGTGGAAATGAGACCTTTTATCCATGATCCCAGACCCCAATTTGAATCTCTTCAAAAAGATCCATCAATTTGCATTTATTTGATTATTCATTCCCAGCTTGGGTTAGATGTTTGTTTCTAAAATCTATGACAATAAAATTACATTCCCTGGGTATAGGTGATATCAATTTGTAAATATTGATGAAATTTCACCAAATTATTGTAGTTGATATTTAAATCATTATGAATAAAGGTATAAAAAAATCTATTGTGATGGAAATAAATGTTATACATTTTTCTGAAATAGTAATGTCATCCAGTCATAAGCATGTGAATTATAGCTACATGTTGTAGGACATTTTTCCTAGAAATTTCTCATGTGGCCTAAGATGATTATATACATACGAAATTATATATATGATCACATTACATCAGAACATAGCAGAAACCTGAACCTGATGTATCACAAAAGGCCACATAAAAATACCAGGCCTCTAGGATGGTCAACAGCAATTTAATATTCAAAATATGCTTCAAATCAACAAAAGTACCCTAACTATTTTTATAACAATAAAATATTAATCCCATATAATATGCAGATTCCATTGAAAAAGAAATATTTGATAATACTATTACAAACTATTAATATTATTCAATTAATTCCAAGAATCATTAAGTCTCAAAAAAATTTCATAGTTGTTCCTATGTCATAATGTTATTCAAAAATACATGATCAATGAAATTACTATGTTATGACACCATATGTTCCATGAAATTCACTTACAGAATCTAGAATTCACAGTTATATAGCTGGGGTTAATTCCAATGATTTATAAACAATTCCAAAACATCTATGGGGTGACACACATGATCCTCAAAAGACATATATTAAAAATGGATGTTACACAAAAATACTAAAACTATAGAATAACGGTACTCATGGAATATCATCCTTATAAAATTCAAAATGTATGTATAAGTAAATTTTATAATATATTTGATAAAATAGTACATATAAAGGCCCTACCTACTCTAAAATCTTGTTTTATGAATGTCATCTTCTTTTATTCACAACTAATGGTAACCAAATCAAATATCAATATTCAAAACAACATCCTTAGTTTAACTATTAAAAAATATCATAGATTCATGGAAAAAAAAGTTGTTCATTACCACATATCTATTTTTTTCAATTAATCTATCCAACGGTGATTCGACCCATCATCTCTATTTGTAACGAGCATAGGCGACACCCATGGTGACACACTCATGTGTATAATTCCTTTATATAAAATATTAGGCAACAAAATATTCATATCTTCCATTTTAGATAGTTATTGGAAAAAAAATAATGTATAGATACTCGATATGTACAAGGTACTAAATAGATAGACAAATCCACCTCTCTTCCTTCTGGTAAGCTATATAATTTAGAAGGAAATGACAATAAACTCATCAAGAACATAAGGGAGATCAAAACTAAAATACACCCCTGCTACATAAAATTAGAACCCACATTTTAGTTTACAAAAAAAAAGGATAATAAGATCAAGATCTATGTATCAATTTTTTCCATTCTTTCTAAATGATACATCAACTCACATTGGTTTTAGAAAAGAATTGAATTTGAAGATAACAATCTATAGAAGATTCATTGTAAATTACCCAATCTATCCCAAATATGATTTCAAGAATATTAATTTAGATAACCCCAAATAACTATCTAATATACATATCCAATAAAAGTAAATAATGATAAGGACATTAGAGGCCTTTATCTCTCATCGTTCTAAGGTTTGTTACAATATCAATCATATTAGACAAAATCTATAATTTTTTTTTGAATATTTACAATAATTGATGAAATGAATGACTGCAATGTATTAGTATAGAAATATTTAGTCACTAATTAAGATTATATAGTGATAGCACCTCTCACAGATGAAGACATCAGAATTTCATCAGATGGGGACTCTTCCACTATGTGAAGAATCTTCATAATAATTGTTTGTTTTGGTGACCCCTTTATTAAAGAATAATCTAATTTCACCAATTATTAATTAGGAATTGATGATACCATTCCCCTACATGGATATGAATAAACATATATATCATATATATATATATGAACCAAGTATCTGCAGAAGCCATATATTTTGGGTTCCTTGGAGAAAAATCATTTCACAGAACCATGTTTTATACCCTAATAAAAAATAGAATTGAATATTATAGGAACTAAAGATGTGATAGAAAATCCATCATTTAAGAACCACCTCATGATTCATATTGCCATTATTCTAACCCACTCGATAAAAACTGGGTGAAATAGGATTTCTCAATAACTCGTACATTCTAGCATGGTCTATTTTGACAATAAATACTCCATCCAAAACATCAACATTATAAGGAAGCTTTTGCCTGAAAAATAGAAAATTAATATCCATTAAAATTATAATATCCAACCATCATGTTTTTCTATTCTCAATTGATATTATCTCTAGTAAAAACTACACAAGATCAACAATGAAATTTGTATATTCTATAATGATCATATCTTCTTACATGAGCTTGAAATAATATATATCCTTGTTCAAAAACATCAAATGTTGACATAAAATTTTAGATAACAGATAATTAATTTCTTTTGACGCTACTCTATCATGCTTTATTGATTTCAAAATCATTTACAAGAATCCACTTCTCGGTACCTCCACAAAAAAGGTGGAATACTTATGATTGAATTAATTAGGTGTTACCAAGAACTCAAAAAACATTTCCACCCATCTCATCCAATAAATAGATTCCTAAGGATCATTTATCTATTTGAACACTGTTTTTTGGTTATATAATAATGTAATATGATTTGGGGGAATGTTCTTCTTTGGTTCTATAGGTGGTTCTATAATAGGAACAACCCCAAGGGCCTATACGAGTGTTTGGACAACTTGTCTTGTTAAATGAACTATATTTAAATCCAAGATAGGATTCAATCACATAGGTTCCACATTATCATCCTTCTAGATTCTATTATCATGTTTTACTATAGTAATGATTCTACCCAAAATTACCAGATAACATTGATGTAATCAGATTAACACTAAAATAGGGGAGCATGGGAAATTAATACCATTTGATAGGTAACATGATTATGATTTTATCATATCTAAAAAAATACATAGATAAATATATCTAATTATTAATATGTGTTTATCAAACCATAACTAGTTACTTATGGATCATTACGGTATGATCTAGGTCGAAACACAGTCACTACTCACTCCAATGTCTCAAAAAGATTAAGCAATTGAATGATAATGCAAATGAATGATGCCTTACCAGAACCATTTGTACCACATTACCAAAAACTATCTCGGACACCGTGGTACCCTATAAACTAATGTGGTCATAACATAACACAATTTTATTATCAATCCCCAAATGATGTCAACAAGAACCTACCAATAAACAATATAAAACTGGATATGATTTTTCCACATAAACTACTGGAGAAGAAACAAATTTTAGAATGCATACAATAAAACTCAACTGGGAGAACTGTACTAGAATTTTAAAATGAAAAAAACCAATATACAACATTATTAACTAGAAATGAATACAAAAACTCATACACCAAATGAAAAAAGACAGAAATTCCAACAACCACAACCAACTACCACCTCTATGTGGAGCTTCCACCGTGCTCAAACTTGGTATGATAAAGTATATAAATGTCTAATGTCATAAGTAGTTTTTATGATAAAATCCCAATAGGTCTCACAATAGATTCCATTAAAATATTACATAATTATTAACCAAATAAATAATTCAATTTTATATAAAATGAATGAAATTTCAAAATAATATTAAAAATTCACGATTTACATATCAAATATAAGAAATATTTTGATCAATATCTAGAAAATAATTCTTTTAAAAAATCTATATGATCTCACAAGGAATGTGTAAAATAATATAAAAAATGGATTATGTATCAAAATATTAAAAATTAATAAACATGCATTCATGATGTATGATAGTTTCCGGGTATTAGATCATTGCGCAATTATATAATGGTAAAGAAAATGTTCACAAATTTCCATTTGACACTAGTCAAAGAGGACAACCCAACATCCCACAAGTGATAAGACATTAAAATTACATTATGATTTAGTTTTAATGATTAAAATTGTTTCTACTAAAATTTAAACCTATTCTATATGTCCCTAATAACTCATTAACTACATTGGATTTGATTTTCTATAACAACAATTGATAATTGGTAATTCATTTTAATTCAGTTCAAAATTCAATTCCTCCCATTCTATTTTTCAATATTTTTATTTCAATTAAATAACTGTTATTTTAATCAAATCATGAATTATTCTATGATAAAACAAATGTTTTTCAATCAATATAAATTAATTCATTTTTCTCAATTACTAATTTGATGACGATTTTAGTAATTAAATTATTGAATTTTATTTTCACAGTTTTCCAAAAAATTCCACAAACACACCCCAATTCTCTGAAATTTGGTGTTTTCCCAATTTTATTCCATATCTAATCCAAATCCCCAATTAACTATAAATGTATTTTTAATAATAATGTTGAATAACTTTTTAAATAAAATGTTATTTAGGGTTAAATAAATTCTCCAAACATAAACAGAACCGTTTACATCGAGGTCAATTGATTTTGAATAACAATTCCACAAATGGGAATCTAAAAGGAAGAACATCAAAATTGATGATCCGATAATGGACTAGAGAATAAAGATCTAAAACAATGAGGGTTTCATCATCGAAAAACTTGGAGATATGAAAAACATTGGGGAGGATTAAAGGATAGAGTAAGAGAAAGGGGATTTTAGAAGAGAGCTTATTGGGGAAGGATCAAATGAAGATCACCACATAATTATTCACATAGGAAGGGGTTTCTATAGGGGGAAAATGATTTTTGGGACCCTAAAAATATGAATACATTCTAGGATGATTTATTAAGAAGTTGGAAAAATAAATATTTTTGAGGTTTAGAAATTTTAATTAATTTTCAATGATTTATTAGCAACATGTGTGGTATTCATGAAGGGACACAAGGGCTATCAATCCATTTACCTAATCCCTGCACCCCAACTGATGTTGGTCCATGGTTCCTCCTTTGCGGGGGAACAATTTTATCAAATAGTTCTATAATTGGGGAAACAATGTCAGTGTGTGTTTCTGTGGTTTTCCCAATAAGGTTCATATGTTGGGAAAAATATGTAGCAATCATTCTGAACACAATAACTTCCAAAATAATTTCAAATATTCAGCTAAAACTTCAATAAACTATACCTAACTAATGAATGATAAAAATGTGATTTTACGGGGTACATAAAAACAGTAACTAAATATTATATGTCCTATGAGATTTGCATTCTTGAATATTAAATGTTTAAGGTTATTCAAATTATGAATGATGGAATTTTTATTTAATTTCACTTAATCACAACTAAGATGTATAGGGTGTTTCAAAAAAATTTATATTATATGATAATGTTTAATCACACAATCAATCATGAATCATCCAATGTTCTCATGTGATATGTGATACATGTCAGTGGTATTCCAGATGAAATTTATGTACGGAATTAAAAATGTGGAATGAATAGAATGGATTGTGCCAATGTGTATTTTGAAAAAAAATTACATGTTTGATGGACTATTGGTGATCCAACATTACATTTTTTAGGGACTTCACCAGATTCAGTATGACATGGAAGTGGGTCCTAGAATTATCAACCTGACATGTATAATTGTTTCTCATGTCCCATGAACTGATCATATGGACAATGTGATGGAATCACATGAAAATTAGGGAGTCATTCACACACAACATCTTAAGGGATTCACTGAATGAGGTATCATGATGGTTTTCTATGATCATGTGAAGGGAAATAGTTAGAAATCCATTTTTATTAATGGTAAAATATTACATTCATTGTGGTTCATGCTTTGTCATGAAATCATAAATTTTTTATAACAATTTTATATGGTTTTTTCACATGCATGTCTATAAATAATTTTAATTGGTTTTTTAATGAGTGGGGGACGTGATTCTAAACATTCACACTAGTGTTAATTAGGACATAAGGATTGTACTATATGTAATTGGAGAGGTGACATGAGACTAATGATTGGAATTCATTTATTACATGAATAATATTCTCTAATCCATTATTCTTTTATGCCTTGTATAATAGTGAGAACTCACGGTGTTAATATCTTCTTGAAGACACATGATATCTAGGGGATCATGCGTGTGTGTTTTATAATGGATTATATTCATGGGGTCTTATGAAATATTGTAATGGATATTTGGAGAAATTATCTAATGATAGATCCCCTCTGTATCTTATTTAACCTACTCATCCCGTAATTCTAATTGTTTTCCAAATTTCTATCTCCCTCATCTCCTCACCCAGGATTTTCACAACATTATCATGTCGGTAGAAGGGGTTTATATTATAAGTGGTCATCTAATATGTCCCCAATTTTCATGGGGATGGGGTTATATGAACCAGCATGATGTGGAGGGTGATAGTTTCTAAATAAATGTGTGTCTCAGTAATCATCATGATTAAATGATTATAAAGTAGATATACATTTATGGAATTACAATTTTCTGATCCAAGGATACTTAATTGTTTCACTTGATGGTCTATAGTCTGCGTCGACTAAATATTAAAAAGAAATAAATGGATAAGTATCTCATGAATTGAAGTTACATTCCTTTTAAACAAAGTCTAAAAGATTTCATAATGGACCCCAAATAGGATAATCACTTGATCTTATGATCTTTCTCTCAAATAATGATTTCCAAGTGCAATTTTATGATCCATAAAATATTATGCAGTGAATTGGATTATCTAATTATCACATAGAAGTTCCAAATACATAAAAATATCACACCTAATGGCTCATAATCATATTATGTAATCCATTTTATGAATGGAGGTTGAATGAAAAAGAAAACTTGAATAGATGATGGATTGATGAAAATTAATTCTGTGTGATCTATCACTTCGTCCTATAACAACATCATATGATTACAAAATCATCAGTGACATGGTATTATGTGATGAAGCTTGATTCTATGATCACATGATGATTTTATCCATTCTAATTTGTAACCTGTTATATGTATTTTTATTGATTCATGTGTTCATGTGACTACATTGATCAATCATTACATGGTTGTATCAATGCATTTTGATGATCATATTTCATCTCATGAACATGTGTAACAATTTATTTTATGGATAGATTTCAAATATGATGGCCCATTTGAACAAGTAAACCAATAGTTGTAAAGACACAAGAATTGCAAGGAAATATATTTCTTAAATACTTTGGAATTTTACAAGTCTGTGGATTCTAACAGAACTTGTTTCTGAGGCTTGGTGTGCCCAGAATCAATTCCTGAAGTTTAGCTCGGGTACGTTCAGTGAACAAATGAGCTTGTTTTTCTATCTTTTGAACCGGTGCTCAGAATTGAAATCTGAGGGCACCGATGAACTTGCAGTGCCAATAATTGCTTAAGAGGACTTTTACCGTAGATGCATTTTCTTGGGAGGAGAAGTTAAAATTTTTGGATTAAATGAGAAGTGAATAAAATTGTGGGACTATTTTATTTTTAAATCTAAGGTGGTTATATCCTAAATGGGGGAGTTGGGGTGGGACCCACAAGCTCTTAACTTCCCATGTGAGGATAATTGTAAAGTGGGGCCCACATGAGCCCCAACCATTCACATTCCATAACTATTTAACCCCTTTGAACACTAATGTTAATTACATGGCAACTCCCATTTAAATTGTGTAACCTTTCCACTTCCCCACTTAAACTCATGCCAACACACACATTAATTAATTAATTGAAACTCTTTCGTTAATTAAATAAGTGTTTGAAATTTGTATTTTGAAATGCATTGAATGTTCAATTAAAATAAAAGCTGGCCTTATTTTATTTTGGTTGGCATGTTGTGTGGAGATTTGGGGAGACATCTCTTGTGAAGAAGAAAGGGGATTCCACCTTTGTGGAAGAACACCAACTCACCGACGAAGAACATCGACTCAGTGACCGTAGTTCTTCATCCACTTCCTCCTCTGCGTCAAGGGAGGAGACAACGACATGGGAACTCGCTAACAATGGGGTGCCTTCTATTCTTATCTTTGTGATAATATAAGTGACCTCACCTCCTCAGGTGCACCCTGACTATGATAGAAACGATGCCATCATCCATGGTGCTTGACAACCGCGAACTTCATTTCAAGGTAGGGTGAATTGATTAAATTTAATTGAAAATAAAATTGTCGTTGTGTTTAGTGAACCTCATGCATTCTTGGCTATGTGTTACAGCCTAACGCAGAGGGCACGGGCCGAACGAACACGGCCTGAAGACCCTCCGCTGGAACTTATTTTTTGGAATTGGCAACTCGAGGCGGAGGAAACACGGTTCTGTAACATTGTGCCGAAAACATGGCGAAGGAAACCGGCACTGTCGCGTCTTCTGTGTGGGAGGAACCACGTGCCGCATCTCGGGCTGCATTGGTTGAAAAACAGGCCGGCCCATTGGTTACCCAGGTGGAGGAAAATTGCAGTGCCAGGAGGGCGCCGCGTTGAGGAACCGGCCGGCCATTCGGCCAGCCGGGCGGAGCTGGACCACAGCACCAGGAGGGCGCCGCGCTGGATGACCGGTGCCTGCCCATGTGGGCCGTGTGCGGAGATGGTAGCCTAGTATAGCCGGCTTATTTGGGGAAGGGTGGCGCTACCGGTGGCGACAACCAGGTGGGTCGTGCCCCCCCAGGAACCTGCTCGGCCTTCGGTCGAGCTGCTCGGCCAGCTGACCAAGCCAGCAGGGCCGCACCGGGCATCACTTCACTGGGCCAGGCCATGGAACTTTGGCCGAGGCTGTGCAACTCACCGGGATGGTCTTACCCCTTTTCCATGTGGGACTCTCCATAACCGATTCGACCCGATCCGTCAGCCCATCGGGTCTAACAGACCAGGCCCATTATTCATTTAATGTGAATAACTTAAGGACCACACATCCAATCGATGTGCCATCTATGGCACTGGGACTCATTCGATGAGACAGTCCTTTTTTGTATTCTAAGTGAGCTTCAGATGATGTTGGATATCATCTGAGTTAAAAACAAGTGTATTTCTAACCGGGTCCCTATGACGGAAAGGCTAATATCTCTCAGACCAAGCATCTGATTGATGTGAAGTCTATTGCGTTGAGTTCCTATTGATCAGATAGAACATCGGGATATATTATATCCAGAAATCGTGACATTTGATGTATCTACGCCCTTTTCTCGTGGAGCGGACCCTCCCGGAATAGAGCGTGTTGTGTGCAGGAATCCTGGAGCTGGCTACAATTGTGACAACGATGAAGACTATACATGGATCCTACATGGCTTTGGTAGTGAGGAAGACTATACATGGATCCCTTGTTGGTTCGGCAGTGATGACGACTGTACTTTGATCGTACGTGGGTTCGGCAGCGATGGTTACTGTACTTAGATCCTACATGGGTTTGACATTGTTGTCGTCTCTATTTGGATCCTACCTGGGTTCAGTAGGTGAGATGATTCAGATGCTACATCAATCATCTCCACCCCTCTTCGTGAGTAGTAAAACTATGTGAGATGAGTTTTGACTTTCAGTAGTTATCGTCAATGTGATTTACTTGCATTCCTATGTGGACTAGGTTGTGCTTTCCTGTTTGGACTGGGTTGTACTTAGGCTCGTGAGTTGGAGCCGAACTGTATTGATGACTTAGGTATAGGTGTGGGTGTATACCTAAGTTGAGTTGGTTGATACTTTGTGTTTGTATCTTTCCTTTGTGATTTATCCTTTGTGGATTCTGGGAGACCTTTGGGGGTCTCAGGGTCCCTATGGAGTATCGTATACTCACCCCAGCACAAGATTTGCCTACACTACGTTGGGTTGGATGTAGACGATAGATAACACAGATCGATGTGGGGTCATGTGGAGTGGGATGGTACCTTGAGGTGGACCACTTGGTGGGACGTACATGGAGGGGACGGCCAGACCCGAGGAGTTGAGGAGATCAATTGTACCCGCCCTTTAGGTGGGATATCCGGAGGAAGACTCAGTGGATGATAGTTTACTTTACTGTAAATGATCATTCTTTTATGTTGTACTGTACTTTCAGTTGGGTTTGTATTCTGGCCCATTTACTTTCCATCACATACTTTTGTACTCAGTTTACTTAGTGTTTACTTCATCTTGCGACCTCTGTTTTGTTTTTTTACTTATATAAATTCAATGAATTTCCTTTTATCGGGATTTACGCCTTTGGTGGTAGTCGCCATTCCTAGGCCTATGGAAGGCGGGCTTGGGGTAGTCACGACACGGGCCCTAAGGACGGGTCATGACAAATTGGTATCAGAGGTGTCAGTTTTACCATAGAACAGAGGACTCTGATAATTTATTCCTGTGAAGCATTACTGTTAAGTGTATTGAGCGTGGTTATCACTCTAGGGAGTCCAGTGTTGGTGCGGCGTCCGACGTATCCACCCAGCAAGAACCTGACTACCAATTTCTGACCCAGTGCTCGAAAACACTGATTGCATGTGTGTTTCAAAAAAAATTTGATTAATTTGTGTTAGCTCACCAGGTATACTGCATTAACCGTGGAGCAGCTGTTACATTTCAGGATGGCCCCATGAAGGCATCCAGATAAGGTTCCGAGCTTTGTGCGAGATGGCAGCCCACCGAGCGACGAGGCCTTGATGCAGGTCCCCATTACAGTAGAGGCACCACTGGTACCTTTACCCGATGGGCCACCGATACCACAACCCCCAGCAGCGGAGAGAGCACACTACCTAAGTTTGCTGCATGTGTTTCAGCGACAAAGGTCGCCCATGTTCCGTGGAGAGAAGAACCCCTAGGCAGCCAAGGATTGGCTGGAGGATATCGTCTGGGTCTTCATATTGGTAGAGACACCAGCAGATCTTATGGTGACCCTTGTTGTGAGTCTCCTGCACGCAGCAGCAGGTAGATGGTGGAGACGGATGCTCCAAGTGCACGACGAGGCATCTCTACTTTGGACGGTCTTCGAGAGCCTCTTTCACTCAGAGTCCATTCCAGCCACCCTCCCTGCGGTGCACATAAATGAGTTACTACAGCTGCGGCAGGGCAGAATGATAGTAGCCTGGTACTCGGCAAGGTTTACCGATCTCTCGTGCTTCTCCAAGGACATGGTACAAAACCCATTCTTCCGAGCCCGGACTATTGTGCCGGGACTGATCCATGAGATTAGGGCTTCAATGATCTCTATATTCATTCCCACGTAGGGAGGAGTACTGGAGTGAGCCCTTCTTGTGGAGATCTTCCTTGATGAGCATACGCCAGTAGCGAGGCCTACCACTGGGCGACACGTAGCAGAGTATTCTACAGCCGGTAATAGACAGATGAAACAGAGGTCCAAGTGGACTAGTCCATCAAGTGGGAGACCTTAGGATACTGGTTTGGAGGTGTGGGGAACACGTAGCAGACCCAATCATACAAGAGGCATACATTTCTATGCATGCGGCGGACAGGGCCACATGGCTCGTGACTGCCCAACCCGCCATGCAAAGGAGCAGCAGATGGTTGAGGGACCACCCAGGCAGAGGCAGAGGTTCGACCATGGTTGTCTGCGGGGAGTTGGAGGACGACGTTGAGGAGCTGGCCGAGCAAAAGATGGTGGACGACGCTTCGTGGCTCTACCACCACCACCACCAAGAGGACTACCCCGACCACAGGGGTAGGCTTATCTCGAGGCAGTCGAGGCCTGTGAAAACAGCGCACCTGAGATGATTCGAGGTACTAACTATGTCTACTCCACCCTTTCTACAGTTCTTATAGACATAAGAGGGAGTCATTATTTTATTATCGCAGCCCTTGTCTGGTGGTCGGAGATTCCGACAGAGTCGTTGGCTCGATCCATACGGCTAGAGACTCATATGGGAGCAGACTCGACGATTACACACTGGTGTCGGTAGTGTGAGCTTAATCTAGGAGGCAAGAGCTTCGGCTAGGATCTTCTTGTAGCGGCGTCGAGGCCTTACGAAGTCATCTTGGGAATGTATTGGTTATCTACAGTTCATTATCAGATCGATTGTAGTAGGCGCAAAGTGCGGTGTGTCCGCACAGATGGGAGCAGTTTCACCTTCACCAGCGAAAAGGGAGCCTTTGCAGTGCAGTATGGACTTATGCAGTGGAGAGGTCAGCCGATCACCCATCAGTTGGCTAGTCTCATACTAGAAGTTGTTGATGTGTGGTGTCTGAGTTTTCATGTTGTAGTGGATCAGTATGCGGAGATTTTTTCTGAAGACGTTCAGAACTAACTCCTCGTAGAGAGGTAGACTTCAACATTGACTTGTACCCCAGGACATACTCGATATCTACTCCATCATATCGGATGGCTCCCACCGAGCTTCGTGAACTGCAGGTACAGTTGAAGGATTTGTAGGGAAAGGGATTCATCTGACCCAGTGTTTCACCCTAGGCTTCTCTGATTTAATTCTCCAAGAAGGAAGATGGGAGCTTTTGACAATATGTCGACAACCGTCACCTGAATTAGTTGACTTTAAAGAAAATGTATCCACTCCCATGGATTGACGACCTCTTAAATCAGATCAATGGAGCATGATTGTTCTCGAAGATATACCTCAGGTTAGGTTATCATCACATTAGAGTTTGAGACAAGGATGTGAAGAAGATGATCTTCAAGAGTCGGTATGGCCACTTTGAGTTATTGGTTATGCCTTTTGGAGTAACCAATTATCCAGCAGTGTTCATGAGTCTCATGAACTGGATATTCCAGCCTTACCTTGATCGACTTGTCGTAGTCTTCACCGACAACATACTGATTTACTCGACTACTGAGGAGGAGCATGCCTTCCACTTGCGGGTTGTACTAGACACACTCCGAGAGAACTATCTTTATGGTATGATCTAGAAGTTTCAGTTATGGATTCGAGAGCTCCACTTCTTGGGTCACTTCATATCTAAGGAAGGATTTGTGGTGGATTCTGCGAAGATCGAGGCAGTACTTGCTTGGGAGCCACCCAAGAGTGTGACAGTGGTGCGGAGTTTCCTAGGTCTGGCTGGGTACTATAATAGATTTGTGCAAAACTTCTCTAGAGTTACAACACCACTTTCAGCTTTGAAAATGAAGGGGAAACCCTCTGCGTGGTTAGATAGATGTTAGCAGAGTTTCCAGGAATAGAGACATAGATTGACCAGTGCACCCAACTAGAGGCTACCACAGGACGGTGTATGGTACGTAGTTTAATGCGATGCATCAGGGAACAGACTCGGGAGTGTACTGATGTAGGAGCGGGTAGTGATCGCTTATGTTTCATGATAGTTGAGGCAGAATGTGCATAACAACACTAACCATGACCTAGAGTTAGCAGCAGTGGTCTTTTCCTTGAAGATGTGGCAGTACTATCTTATGGGTGAGCGCTTTACAGTCTACTCTGACCACCAGAGTGTCAGGTACATCTTCTCGCAGAAGAACCTGAACCTAAGATAGCAGCGATGGCTTGAGTTACTCCAGGACTATGACTTTGAGATAGTCTATACTCCTGGGAAGGGGAACATAGTAGCTGATGCTCTCAGCAGGAGATCAATAATTCAGCTACTTGGAGAGACGACAGAGCAACTAGCTGCATTGCAGATATACTTCATGGATAGAGATATAATAGTATTTCTACTGTCACTCTACCAATATTTCAGCGGTTCAGAGAGGCACAGCTTGGATACTTTGACAGTGAGACATGACATGCATAGATATCCACAGGATAGGTAACTGATTATTTTCTGTAGGAGGAGAGCACGTCATCCTCTTTTGGGGACGTACCATAGTACCAGTTGCATTACAGGAGGATGTGTTGAGGGAGTTTTACACTTCCCCTTTGGGGTTACATCCATGAGTAGAAAAGATGTACCAGGATCTCAGATGACAGCACTGGTGTATGGGTATGAAGAAGGTTATGGTAGAGTTCGTTTCACGATGCCTCACTTTCCAGTAGGAGAAAGCGGAGCAGCAGGTTCTAGAAGTCTTGGTACAACCCTTAGAGGTCCAAGAGTGGAAGTGGGATGGGATATCTATAGATTTCATGATGGCGCTTCCACATACTTCTAGAAGACACGACTCTATCTAGGTGATTGTCGATCGACTCACCAAGTCGGCCCACTTCTTACCTATCAGAAAGCAAGGCTCAGTGGAGTTATTCAGATGCCTCTACGTTCATGAGATCGTATGGATTCATGGTTTTACATCGTCTATCATCTCCGATCGAGATGCTCTCTTTACTTCCCAGCTATGGAAGGGGATGTATGAGGCATTTGGGATGCAGCTACACCTGAGCACTACCTTTCACCCTCAGATGGATGGCCAAATGGAGCTGACCATTCAGAAACTCGGGGACATGCTCCGTGCATGTGTCCTTGACTTTGGTCACATCTAGGAGGATCACCTTCCCTTGGTGGAGTTTTCATACAACAACAGCTACCACTCCACCATCCGATGGCACCATACGAGGCATTGTACGGCCGGCAATGCAGATCACCTCAGTGCTGGACTGTCCCAGGGGAGTCACCACTCGTAGGACCATAGATGGTTTAGGCTATGAAAGAAAAGATGCTGATCATACAGGAGTGGATGAGGACTACAAAGAGGAGACAGAAGTCCTATGCTGATAGGAGGTGTAGAACACTAGAGTTTGAGGATGGCGACCACGTTTTCTTATGGGTCTCACCGCGACGTGGATTACGGAGATTTGGCTGTGGCGGCGAGTTATCTTCGTGCTTAATCGGACCATTCCAGGTTCTCAGTAGGGTAGGTGAGGTGGATTGTCACCTGGCCCTTCCATCTCAGTTGCACTGGATGCACGAAGTCTTCCCTGTATCTCAGCTGAGGAGATACGTGCACGACCCAACACATATCATTGATCATATGGAGCTTGACATCGATGACGGGGTGACATTTGAGGAGGTCCCAGTGGAGATCGAGGATCGACAGGAGCGGGTCCTACATGGATGGTCGATTCCTCTGGTGCGCATTGGTTGGCAGCACGAGAACCTCCAAGAGCGAAAATGGGAGTGGGAGGCTCAGATGCATGCATAGTACCCTAGTTTGTTTCATTAGTTTATGATGTAGCTTTATGGGGACGTAAAGCCCTGAGGTGGGAGTAATGTAAAGACCCGGAAATTTCAAGGAATTTTTTTTCATAAATACTTCGGAATTATATGAGTTTTTGGCTTCATGACGGAACTTGATGCGGAGACCTGGTGTGCCCGGAATAAATTTCCAAAGTTTAGCACGGGTATGTTCAATGAACGAACAAGCGGGTTTTTTTATATTTTCAACTAGTGCTCAGAATTGAAATCCAAGGGCACCAATGAACTCGCAGCACCGATAATTCCTTAAGAGGACTTTTACCGTAGATGTGTTTGCTCAAGAGGAGAAGTTAAAATTTGTGGATTAAATGAGAAGGGAATAAATTGATGGATTTTTTTTAATATCTAAGGTGGTTATATCAACCAAGGGGGAGTTGGGGTGGGACCCACAAGCTCCTAACTACCCATGTGAGGATAATTGTGAGGTGGGACCCACAAGATCCCCAACCCTTCACATTCCATAACTCCTTAACCCCTTTTAACTCCCATGTTAATTACATGGAAACTCCCATTTAAATTTTTTAAACATTCCACTTCCCCACATAAACTCATGCCAACACACACCTAAATTAATTGATTGAAACTCTTTCATTAATTAATTAATTATTTGAAATTTTAATTTTGAAATTCATGGAATGTTCAATTAAAATAAGGGTGGCCTTATTTTATTTTGGTTGGCTTGTTGTGTGGGGATTTGGGGAGAGAACTCTTGTGAAGAAGATAGGGGATTCCTCCTTTGTTGAAGATCGCCAACTCACCGATGAAGAACATCGACTCGGCGACTGCAGTTCTTCATCCTCTTCCTCCTTCATGGAAAGGGAGGAGACACTGATGCAAGAACATGCTGACAACATGGAGCCTTCAATTCTTCTTTCATTGATAAAAGTGGAGACGTTACTTCCTCTGATACACACCGACGACGAAGGAAATGACACCATACTCCACGACGCTTGACAAACGCGAAATTCTTTTTGAGGTAGGGTGAATTGATTCAATTTTATTGAAAATAAAATTGTGGTTGTGTTTTGTGAACCACATGAATTATGGGCTATGTGTTAATGCCTAACGCAGAGGGCGCGGGCCGAACGAACTTGGCATGATGACCCTCTCTTGTAAATTGTTGTTTAGGAATTGACAACCGAAGACGGAGGAAATACGACGCAGTCGCGCCACGCCGGGAACATGGTGAATGAAGTTGGTGTCGTCATGCTGGCTGTGCGGGTGGAACCACGGATCGCATCTCAGGACGCTTTGTCAAAAAAACCAGTCGTCCCATCGGCCGACCAGGCGGAGGCGTACTGCGGGGCCAAGGGTGGCGCGCTGGAAGATCGGCGGCCCGCGAATACGGGCCGAGTGCGCAAAAGGCCGGCCGGTCTAGCCGACTGGTTTGGGGAAGGGTGGCGCCGTCGGTGCAGACAACCCCCCCTGGAACCCACTCAGCCTTCGGCCGAGCCGCTTGGCCAGCCTACAGAGCTAGCCGAGCCGCACCCAGCCAGGCCGCGACGGGCCGGGCCAAGCTGGGCCGTGCCGTGCTCCGCCGGACAGGGCCCCGACACTTTGGATCGGGCCGCACCACTTCAGGGTGGGCCGCACTACTTTTGGATAGGCCGTGCAACTCACCGGGCCGGTCTGACCCCTTGGCCAGGTTGGACCTATCAAAACCAAGTCGACCTGATCCATCAGACCATCGGGTGTAACAGACCAGGCCCGTTATTCACTTAAACATGAATAACATAAGGACCGTGTGTTCGATCGACGTTCCGTCTATGGAACTGGGACTCTTTCGATGAGACGGTCCTTTTTTCATACTCTATGTGAGTTTCAGATGAATTTGGATATCATCTAGGTTAGAAACAAGCGTATTTCTAACTGGGCCTTTTCCGTGGAAAAGCCAATATCTATCAGACCGGGCATCCGATTGACGCGCCATCTATTGTGTTGAGTTCCTATTGATGAGAAATAAATTTGGAATACATAAAATCTAGACATAGTGAATGTTGATGTTTCAAAACCCTTTTATCGTGGAGCAGACCCTCTAAGAATTGAGCATGATGTGTGCGGTAATCCTAGAGCTGGCTGCGATTGCGACGACGATGACGACTGTACTTGAATCCTACATTGTTTAGGAAGTGAGGAAAACTTTACATGGATCCTCCATGGGTTAGGTAGGGATAAAGACTATACTTGGATCCTATGTGGGTTCAGCAGTGATGGTTACTGTACTTTGATCCTACGTGGGTTCGGCAGCGACGACTTCTGTATTGGATCCTACGTGGGTTCGGTAGAGGAGATGATTCAGAGGCTACATCTATCATCTCCACCCCTCTTCGTGAGTAATATTCCTATGTGAGATGAGTCTTGACTTTTAGTCATTATCATCATTGTGATTGACTTGCATTCCTGTGTGGACTGGGTTTCACATAGGCTCGTGAGTAGGAGCCGAACTGGAATTGAGGACTTAGATATTTGTCTGGGCATATACCTATATATAGTTGGTTGATACTTTGTGTTTGTATATTTACTTTGTGGTTTTTTCTTTTGTGTAGTCTGGGAGACCTTCGGGGGTCTCGGGGTCCCTACTGAGTATCGTATACTCACCTCTACAGGGGCTATTCCCGCACTACGTTGTGTTGGATGTAGATGACATACATCAGTGATCGAGGTGGAGTCTTGTGGAGTGGGATGGTACCTAGAGGTGGACCACATGGCGGGACGTACATGGAGTGGACGACCGGACACGAGGAGCTGAGGAGATCATTTATACCCTCCCTATATCTTGGATATCCGGAGGATAATTTAGTGGTTTCCGGTTTGATTTACTACATCTGTTATTTCTTTTCTATTATACTGTACATTCAGTTGGGTTTGTATTCGAGCCCATTTACATTCTCGCACTTACTTTTGTACTTAGTTTACATAGTGTTTACTTCATCTTGAATACTCTGTTGTGTTTGTTTACTTATATAAAGGCAATTGCTTCCATTTTATCGGGATTTATGCCTTTGGTGCTAGTTGCCAGCCCCTGGACTATATAAGGCGGGAATGGGGTAGTCACGGCACGAGCCCTGAGGAAGGGTCATGACATCAGTGATCATGGAAATCATGTGATCATTAACTTGATCAAGAAATAGAATCAAATTACATCATAAGGAGGTTACACATCACATTATATAATATTACATGTTCCCGTGATGGAATTAGGACTCTATCTAATTGTTTGTGTAAGCCATATATTCTAATTTGATCGATTCATGTGGTCTAATTGGTTGGATTGATAAAATATATTGGTGATTCCAATAAAAATTTAATATAAGATAATCTATGATACAAGACCCTGAGATATAAGGATAGATCCTCTCTCTTGGTTAGATAATAGATTATGTTCCACATTAAGGTATTAGATCTTCAATATCAAGGGGAAGTTGGTGGTTTCTCAAGGTAGTAAATTACAGGTGTGAAGAGATGTAGAGGATTACCATGTAGTTAAGTAAATATGTGAGGAAATTATCATATGGGAGAGATTGATTAGATCAAATTTCATATACTATATATGTTTTTTTAAAGTGGTATGGATAGAGGCCACATAAAAATCGTAAAAAATTAATTTCCCCTTTTTTAGAGTGATTAATAAAATCTATTTCCCCTAAAATATCACAATCAATGAAATAATGATGAATAACAAGAAAAATATAGACACAAGACCACATCAGTCATGCCACACACATGTGATCCCCATAGAGGAACTATCTCTATTAGCCATGTATACCCATGTATTCCCTATGTAAGAACTATTCATATTTATAGTGGGAGTATATTATAGATAGTTATATGGATCCCACAAACTATTTAGGTAACTTATTCTTGTTCCCTTGATGACTTATCAAATCTTTGACACATTTGGAAAATTATTTGTCTTATGGAATACACAAAAATACAATGCATAAAATCTATACAAGTGATGATAAATGGGTTCCTTATTATGTTCCCTTATAATATTTATCCCAATCCCATTAATTTTATTTTATCTGAATACTAATTCCATGTGATAAACAAAATTATATCTTAATTATTTCATATCCTACACAACTCTGTAATATCTCATTTTCATGTGCTTGGAGCACATTGTTTTGTAAAAATAAGAATCCCACTATAAAATATTATTCATTTAAAATGAAGGCAATTAAATTCTAGGTCATATGCATTTATCTTTTCATATAAAAGATAATTCTATTGGTTTTGACATTGAACCTTATTATACTTATAGTGAGTCTTTTGATTGATTCCATTTGAGAACCACATAGATTATAATATTATAAAAATGTCTTGATTTCTGAAACAAGAATCCTCATAATCCCAAATTTGTATATTCATATAATCGAATTTGATTTTATAGTGGATTAAACTTGAATTGGGTCATTTATTTTAGAAATTACATAATTTAAAATATTTCAGATGAATTAGGGATCGAGATGGAATGTATTTTGTGAATGGTCCCTTGATAAAGAGCATAGTCATATCCATATATTCAAAATGAATAGGAATATATCCATACATAGTTATAAGATAAATACTTATATTTATATGACTATTATTCATTAGGTACACACAATCAAGTATTGTGACCTCTATGATGAATGATCTTATATTTGAACTTGAATGTCATCAAGATGTGATGAAATAAATGGTTGGTAAAATAGTTTTGGATGAGTTTTTCTACTAGTATGGATCTCATGCAACATTATAGGACATAAAGAGTATAAAACAACAACAAATTCATGTTCTTACATGGTAGAAAATATCACATGTAGTTTAATGTAATTAGAGGACAATGTACACAAAGACGAGTCTTGAGGAATAAAGATGCAATGTAATTATTTCCCGCGTTAGTGGTCTTCGAAAACAAAGAATGAATTTTATTAGGTCTAGATAATTAAGCATAAAATCAATTATATTTTTTTATACAAATTTTTTTTATAAGCCGCATATAAATTGTTTTAGTGGTTAAACCTAAACCATTTCTTCAGGTTATATTTATGGGTTTTCATCATTAAAATTTTTATTCCCTATCTATATTTTAATAGTTAAACTCTTGATGAGTCATATAAGGTGTCTGTACACATATCATGGACATGAAATTTCAGCCAAACTCCTTTTATGAGATTTCAACATGTGGAACGTTTTGTGTCATTCAATTTTCATTATAATAACATTCATGATGTACAGAGAATGTTCATTTATTTTTTTTAAACAATAATGAATTATTAAGTAGATGAGGGAATTCTAGATCAGACATGTAGTTTCTATAGTGTATCATCATTTTTCATGGAAGTTATATTTTCCTTTACACCTATTAAATTGAATGGGTTTTGTATTGGAATACATAAAGGGTTTAACCATCGTATGGGTTATAAAATTTTCGGTCATTAAAGCATGGAGCTTGCATCCATTGATTTTGGGTCACATGATGCTAGGAATCAAAATGGTCTATAATTATCTACCATATTTCATCATCATGGAAAGGTATAATACAATGTAATGTAATGTTGAGTATGTTTATTCCATATGAATATTTTTTCCAAAGTAATTATATTTGTCTTATTAAGAATATATAGGACAACGTAATACAATTTCTAGTAGTTATAGGTACACCATTATAAATGATGTAAACTATAATCACCATTAATCACATAATTAGATCTAGGATTTATGTGGGGGCCTTTTCCTTCGGACAAAAAAACCAATAAGCACAAGCTCTATAGAATTTGAATATTATCCAATAAATCCATGAGATTCATTTGAGATCATCCAAAATCTATTACAAACTCACACCATGGATTACCTATGAGAATTGAATTGAGACTCTAGGGTTCTTTGGGATTTTCATCAACTCGTGTATTGGTTTGTTACATATAAGAAATAAATACATGAATCTAGAATATGTAAAATGAATTATTAAATAAGTTTTAGATAACCCTATGAGTTATATCACCATCAACATAACATGTTAATGCGGTGAGGTGATAGTATATATAATAGCCCTAAAATTTTATGGGACTGTGTATCCCTACAAAAACAGATATGAATTTACTACCTCCACAACATGGTTCGTGAAGTAATTGTTCATTTTTATTTAGGCTCCAACTTTTTATTACACACTATAGATACTTATCTTACTAATATGTGACAATATTTTTTTAAAACCTCTCATTATGGGTTATTATCCTCAAAATTTGAATGCCTCCATTTCAATATGTTTATGGTTATCAAATTTGGATAATAAATTGATAATTTTTAATGTATTATATATTTTATAAATGTTTAAATTTCTTAAGGTCCTGATTCACATGGACCTTATACCTTATAGTGTCACACAAGAACACAATAATGATACCCTAGGTAACGAGTAATCCCAGAACATTTTCTACCATAGAGTATAAAATTGTATATACTGGTTTAGGTGTCTTGTAATATTTGTAATGGTGTGGATATTTTTTATCTCTATGACGATGATATCCAAAATGATGATTTTATGGATCAAAATTATTAGATGAACCCTCATATAAAAAATTATTCATATGGTTGACTCTTATAATGAAATTATTATTGATTCATTTCATATATGGTTAAAAAATAGATCGTTTTTCATTTACAAAAACTTTTTAAAGATTTCAAACACTATAGGTGGTGAAGAAATGAATTATAAATTATATATTAGGGTGATATGAATATGCGGTAATAACATCATTCATTGGTTGACAATTTTAAATCTATTTTTTCTGATTAGTAAGTAGTTATGATTGAAGATGATCTAAATGGTCTAACATCAAGTTGTGTTAGCACACCTATCATGAGTTTTAACATACATCAACATAGGAATATTTTGTAAAGATTATGATCATGGGACACTGATATATTCCATTCAATTTATATTTATATAGTAAGGATGTGGAAACTGATGAGAAATTATGAATGATATCATTGTGGAAAAAATATGTTGGTTAAGAGAATTAAAATTTTGTGGGAATTATTTTCGTTGTATAGGATTATGGGCAGGAATCCATCTTTTAGTTCACATCCAATATATATCTTTCCATTAACAAATAAATTCATATATTATAATGGTTCATTAATATGTTATGTTAGATTTTATTACTCTACTATCCATAATCATTCCTTGTTAATTAAACATGGAATCAATATTTGTGAAATTGAAAATGACTATGGTTGGTAACCCCTAGGATTTACTATATACTTTATAAGGGCGAGAATGATACCACCATTTCATTATTCAAGTTTGATCATTTTTATATATTCGAGTCATATGAAAAATATGGATAGATATATATTTTTTATTTTGTGTTTGATATCATGATGGATAGATCCTTGGAATCAATATATATCTTGTGATTATAGGAATCAGTCCACAAATAGTCATCATGTGGATCCCCATGTGGATTGATATAAAATTTGGGTTGGGGAATATTTTTCCATCCATATAAAATAATTTTTTAAGACCCCTTTACAATGATCATGTTATCATGTTGAAAAGGAATATTAATCCACACCTTTGTGACGGGATACCAGTGATGCGAATTCTTGATGGAAATGATTAGACAACATGGTTGATGGAACATATGTTTTTTAATTAATGGAATATTTGGGTGATAGATGTTGTGAATGTCATTATTTTTCTTATTGGGATATAAATAAGTCCATACAAAATTATAGATATGTCTAAAATACACTTACATATATTTAAATCACATGTAGGGATGTGGGGAACAATACTACTAGAATGGAATATCACCTACTATCATTTCTTTGGGTGATCTATTACTTTTGGTATTACCATTGAGTTGACAGGAACTCATATTGGGAGATGCATTCAATGTTGAAAAAATATTTATTATCTCCTGACCAATTTTTTTAAAATATTTCAATATGTATCTATAAAAAGTGAGGGTTGTGATAGGGTTAAACCTATGGATAAAAGTAGGACAACATATACATGTTTCTCTATACATATTAATACGTCATGAATCATGGTACAAGTTGTTACTACAATAACTCACTCTTCCTATATATCTAGACCTTATGTAGGGAGGGGAAATATTTTTCACTTCAAATAGTGATCAACAACTTCATAGGTTGTTAATTAGTTCTTTACATAGGATGGCATCATATGCAGGTAAATATAAATTTTTATTTCATTCTAGTATGGTGATGAATCACTCATATATTTCACATACTTAGGGATAGTATTCCCCTCTATATTAAATTATACGTCATGTGGAATATATAAAATGTCATTTATATTAATTTCTTGTGAATATGATGTTTTCAAGAAGTTTTTTTCCTACTAATATGGTGTATAATCGATATGCATTATTATCTCAAGGATTTTGGGTTTTCATGAGAGTTTAGTTCCCCAAATTTGAGGGGAACTTAAATACAATGTTTTCATCTTGCATTGAAAATAGTTATTACTCATAGATTTGTAACATAATGGAAATCCCAATAAAAATATAAATTTTGGTTATAAGATTTATAAATCATAACAATAGAATATTTGAGTCAAAGTGAATTTTAGATTCATGGATATAGGTCATCCATTTACACTGGTGAATCATTGTATCCCATTAGGTATAGACATTACCTCTAGGATTTAAGAGGTTTATTCGTATTAGACCAAAATAATCCCCTATGAAAAAGATCCTAAGAATTTTGTGATTCACTATTGAATCATAGTGGTTTCTCTTTAAAATTAATTCTCCAAAATATTATATTTTTATAGGGGATAACAAATAAATGATGAGCTCATGGTCTAAGAGGTTCGAAGGGAAATTTACCAATTCATGTAATTGGTTTTTATAGATATAGTAATATATTATATAATAATGGGTTAGAGGGAATATACTATTGAAGAATTTTTGAAGAAAAATAAATGTTATACTAGTGGTAATTGATTACAATATTAGATTAAGAGAAAAAACATGGGATTAGTTTGTACTCAAACATCAATGGAGATGACAAATTACACATGAAACCAACTCATTTTATAGTTTAATATTTTGTGATGAGAATATTGATCCAGGTGATTGTGTAGAATAAACCTCAATCATGCTGGTTAGAGAATCTGTATAGGTTCCCTAGGATCACATGAGTCATTATTATTAAGAGAAACAATTGAACAGTATGTAGTCGATTAACCCATGAATGAGTGAATGAATAAAAATATGATGTTGTATTTTCATATATATTTGAGTTTTATTCACTACCCAAAATTATTCTAATGAATAGATATAGCTGAGACTAATGATAATTCACTGTTGCGATTCCAATCAGGTATCCATGCATCACTGCATATCACATTATCTCGGTTTCAAGCCACACATAAAACATATTATAGAATCCTCAGTGTATTTATGTCCCCTATTTAATAGAAGTGTTATTTTTTATATTAGGAATGGACATAAAATTTGATATTTTTGGAGTATGTATATATCACTTGGTAACAAAAATCAATCCAATTTTATTTTTTTAATATAATGTTACATAAAAATATCAGGATCGTGTATAGGGAAGGCGTGATTATTACTATACATCATCAGACAACCATGTGGTAAAGTCTAATACATGTATCTATTTCTCATGTTGGGTAAAATTCTTGTTTGAGGCAGAATGTGAGGTCCACATGGCACTAAGTATCATTAATACTAGGAATTTTTATAAATATAGTTCTTATATATGGACTATATATATATATATTTAATTCGAATATAAGTATGAAGGCTTGTTATTCTTTTTCATAGTGTTGTGTTTGTGGCTAAAATTTGATATTTGGGTTTCAAAATATATATTTGGGAAACATGAATCAATCCACACATAGTTCTTACATTACAATGTTATATGGATAAATTGATCCTCTTTGTATGTAAGGGGATATGTTTTTATTTTGAATATTATTAGTTGGACCACTATAATGGTTATTGTACATTAGAATTAATCATGTTACAATAGGAATCAATCATCATGTAGTTCTTATAATTATCCATGTTGTTAGGGGTCATTCATCTAGGAAATGGAATATTATGGAATAAAAAACTGATAAAATTTTCATCCCTCATGGATATATGGAAAAATGAAATAAATCCTTTCCTTAAAGTCCAATGTCAATGATTATGCATTTATTATTAGTAGGAATATCTTCGTGATGTTAGAGAAATATCTCATAAGATTAAGGGGGTTAATTCATTTGAGACCAAAATATCCCCAACTGATATGCTCCCTAATATTCTGTTATTCACCATGGATTATTAATGTGGGCCCCTTGAGGAAAGAAAAAAAATCATCTTTGCAAACTCTTCTGAGAGTTTTTTGTTTACCAGCAAATCATAATAGGGCCCCTTTAGCACTGTTCTATCCATATTACTTATATTATATAAGTTATAACCTAGATAACATGGTCTAAAAGATCATGATATACTAAGAGAATATTTTCTAAAGGTATTTTGTTTATTTTGACATAAAAAGGGGAAATAAAACATGTTTTTCAGAAATGTTTGTGTCCAGTGGGTCGTAGGAAGTCATGTATGATGTGTATAAATTTGAGATTTAAACCCCAAAATGAATTTTTTTAGGAATATTTTGTTATAATATTTATTTAACAATTAAATTAAATCACAAGAAAGTAAATTTGAGGGTATCTGAATATGATTTAATAGTAAGGTAATTTGAATTGGAAATCATAACCCTATGATATATGAGAGAACATGAGGAGGTGACTATTGTCTACAGGTCTCCCATTAATAATTTCAAAAAAACCATATCCATTATATGAGTAATATTTAATCCTAGGCTTACCATAAATTGATATTACATTATTTTATAAGAATATTTAACACATTATAAAAATAACAATCCCAAGTATCGAAATAGTTTTTGTCATTGGAAATATGGAAACCAAATATTCTATCATCGTGAAAGATCTCCAAAATCAACCATAAATATCTCCATATGTAGTAATATAACCTATAACATTTCATTACAACCTTGGGAATAACATATGAAAGGGGAGAGATCATATAATCAGTAAGGGTAAATAATGAAACTATGTTAGCATAACATGAACAAAATAGCATAGAACATGAGCATGACATTTGAAGATCTTACCTTTCCAATTAGAGATCATGATAAATTTGTTTAGTTCATAGAACATGTATCATAAGATAATAAAGGGAATAAGTAATGAATTCATAACATATGAATAATAAATGGATCATAATATAATTATGTCTATAAGTGATGAATGAATTAAATATGAATACGACATGTAATTTTTTTATAAATATTAGTTTATTACAATTTCAATTTGTATAAGTAGAAATAAGATCACTCATTAAGATAAAACTCTGAAATATGTCCACCAAATCAACTTATAGACATAAACTAGGTCCATGAATAGAATTCAAAACATGAAATCAGGTTCAAACATAACCTTTTGGACACAAAACTAGGTCCATTTATATCATTGTGAACATGTAATCTGGTTCATAAATAACATTGTGAATATGTAATCAGTTTCACAGATAAATTTATAAACTTGAAACCAGGTTCATTCAAAATAATATGAACACATAATAAAGTTAACTAATAACATTGATGACATGTAATTAGGTTCACACATAAACATAGTGACATACATCTAAACTGGTTAATAATATATTAAAATTATAATTAGGTTCATTCAGAACATTGTGAACATGAAATAAGGTTCGATCATAACATATATAATTAACATTACTCCATCACAACCTAAATAAATTTAATGAGATATATTTCACACCCATATCATAATAAAATCATTCATTCCTATGACAAATAATAAAACGTTCATCTTATCATAACCCATGAAAATTCTTATGTTTTATAAAAAAATCATAATCGATGAAATGAAATGGGTATCAATAACATTTCATAAAATCGTATTATTTGAAAAGATAAAGGTTTCCTATCACTTCATTAAAGCATAACCTATAAAAGAATTAGGTTTCAAATACATATTACTTGGGGAAGGGAAATTAGTTTCCTAAACATTATAACATCAATGAAAAAAAATTCCTAGAAATAATAAAAATGGAACAGTTAGGTAATTTGAAATAAATTGATGATTAACATAAAAAAATTGTAAAATTAGTTGAAAATTAATATTATAATATATTTCTAAAAAAATAACTTAAGGAAAATAACAATTTATTTTATTTAAAAATGATTTTCTAGAATAACATTTTCAAAACATTTTTCATTGAATATACATTTGAAAATGTAATAACAGATTATTTAAAAACAAAAAAATTTAAATGATTTTTACTTGATAATTATTTTCATGGATCATTTGAATTAATTTTTTAAAACATTTTATAAAACATGGTAAATGAAATAAAATAGACTTCTGATTGAAGAGAGAAATACAATCATCATTACTTATAATCATTTTCTTATTTATATTGAGTAAAAAAGATTCGATAAATTGTAATAATACATGGTTAAATCATATATAAATATATAATCATGAATCTCATGATTTTTCTTGAGATATAAATCATAATATTTCATCATTGAAGTCATAAACATAAAAAATCATGAAATGTCATGTGATTATTATAATAAACTAATATCACATGGTAACATGAGATAATATTGTCCATGTTAGAAAATGAAATTACAAGAATCAAAAAATATAAAGAAAACAAAGAGATTCATTATAAAAATATTAAATTGGAAGATGATATACCTAGGAGAATAATATAGGTGTATAACAAAAAACACATGTCTAATAAAAGGAAAAATGATACAAAACTATTTTTCCAAGTTGGTAACATTTTAAACATAAACCCCATGAAATAATGATACTACAATTGATCTCTAAAAAACCATAATCTTAATTATAATAATAACAGAATACAACCATGGGATGTACACACCCCACATTAAAGGAATGGGTTGTAAAAAATAATGTATCTCATGAAAAAAATAGTTAGATTAAATCCCCTTACCTTGTGTCTTGACTCTCTTTGTACTAATACAATATTTCTGTATAATAAAAGAATGTTTATTATAAATAATTTACCTAATAATAATAATATATCTAATACCAAATATGGTTTTATTAAGTAATTATATTACCAACTTTTTAACAATCTTATGTTATGGTCCCACTTGAGGAAATATTCTATTTGTTTTTCACATGTATATTAATTTTGAATATATTTTTTCCTTATACATACATAAATATTTACAGAATATAAAACATGTTATAAATATAATTTATATATATTTTATTAGTACTATAGTAAAATATAGAGTATATATGTACAAAATTGAATATATCATTCATGGAGACGGTAAGTCATACATACGTATGAGTGGCATTTCTTTTTTTATTGTATTAAATGAAAACATTAATATATATATATATATCTATATCTATATCGTTATTCCAATATAATTTTTATATCATATAATTCATTTATTTTCAATAATCATTTTCTCAATAAATTCAATGTAGTGTGTGAATGAATCACATCTCTTTGACGGTGTGGTATCTAAAACTTCCTTAAAAAAATTGTTGTATTTACACTAAACAGAAAAGAAAAAACGAAATTTGTTTTAAAATGAATATAGAAGATTAAATAAATATCAAATTAAATATATGACTTATATAAACATATATTCAATAATAATTTCCACCATGGTAGGCAGTAAATGAAAAATGAAAAAATATCGTTTGGTGAGGCGGTAGTTCACTGTACACATAAATAGTATGATATATACACATTGACTGGATGCATGTGTAATATTACATAGAACATATAGAAATATAATATACAGGTATATTTTTGATTTTTTTTAAAAATTCATTTATTAATGATAGTGGAGGGGTGAAAATTAAAATATAATAAAGGATATTTAGGAATGGCATCACCTTTTAATCGAGAACTCCATATGGTTTATGCCAAATGGAATCCTTAGATTGATTTCACCTAAAGGGGAGAAATCTATGAAGAATATAGGGACGTTGTTAAGTGTATTGGGAAGATATTGAAAGAACCTATATACTTTGAGATGTTTAAAGAATAGGGAGAGTCACTGGCCTTTTATAGGGTAGGAAAAAGATATACTTGGAATTTTTTAAAACAATATTGGTGTACTTCATGTTTTTACATATCAAAAGTAAAAAACAATAAACAATAAAAAATGGAAGGTTAATATAATAATAATGGCCATAAAATGAGTGTTATACAATTTTATATGTCGTTTTGGGTCTCCAATATTCAGTTTAATACATTATTGTCCATATTTTAATCTTTATTTAATTTTAATCGGTTTCAATATTAATTTTTTTAGAAAATTATAATCAAATTACTAAAAAAAAATATAAATTATTTTTATTCAAAATATTGAATATATTTTTCCAAATTAAGTTCATAAATGAGGCAAAATTATATTTAAAATTAATCTTACAGCCCTTCCGACAAAGAAAGTTATAAATATAAATATCTCCAAATTTTTTCTATGTTTTCATACCTAATTTCATTATGAAATTGATCTCATAGAAAAAAATTATATTAATTGATAAAAATAATATCTTATTAAACATTGAAATAAATTTAAATTTTTATTTATCCTAATAAATAAATTTGATGAAAAAGTTGATTTGAAATAAAATTCAGCATTTTTAACTAAACATTAAATAATGAAACTCAATGAAAAATACCAAAAAATTATCCAAACCAAATATTTGTTGTTCTATTCGAAAAAATAATTTTATATTCAAATATTATGTTTATAAAAGTAAAAAATTCGTTATTTAAACGGTTTCTTCCTTAAAATACAACAATACTGCATTAATTAAAATATATGTTCAAATATTAATATTGGGATTTTTCTTAACTTATGTCTATAAAATATATTGAATAAATACTAAATTAATGTTATTGAATATCGAAAATATTTATTACATTAAAATGTATCTCTAATCCTATTTAATATTATCTATTATGGTAAAAAATATTTGTGATAATAATAATAATAGTATTTAATTTTATAGTTTATATGGGTAAAATAGAATTGTGACCATAAAAGTAATAATATTCCCATTTATATTTTTTCTGAATTCATATTTAGTTATAATTAAATTGTAACCTATTAATTTATATTATATTATGTAAACCATATATTTTAATAAATTAGTTAATACTATAGATAACCACTGATTTTTCTTGGTGGTTATATCTTATTATAATAAATAATAATAAATAATAATATTTTATTATACGATAAGACACGGTCTTGCATGTTAAGTATACTTGTGTGAAAATTCAATATTGTGTGTAACACAATCTAACATTGGTGTTCAAAGTAGAGAATGCTAAATACAATCTTTATTGTTGTCAATAATTAACTTGGTGTTATGTATATACTAATCAAAATCTAATTATTTAATTTATAATAAATTATATTCAGTGATATATAAAATTAATAATATCAAAAATGATAAATTAATTTCAACAAATTAATTCATAATATATCAGGGTGTTACATTTTTCCCCTTTAAAATGATGTTTTTCAATGAAATTATTCTTGTTTTTCAATGGTTTAATACTTAAAATATTCATTCATATAAACAAAAATGAAAAAATGATACAAAATCATCCCATCAAATTGTAATTTTGTTACCACAAGGGTTACCTTATGTAATATATATCTAGGATTCCACATAGGTGAACACAGGTTTAGTGTGACGATTTAGAAAAAGAGTAAAATCGTTAATATTTATAGGGATTTATTGTGGTCATCGATCACCAACAAGTGAATGATAAAATAACGGTTAAGGGCCTCTATGTCTTAAATATGTGATTATTTAAAATAACATCAGTTCAAAAAATTCATGGTATTACGACAACTAAATTTAATTTGATAATTATCCTAATGTCGAATAATTATTTTGTTGACCAATAATATGAGGAAATATAGTTACATGATATATTTATAAAATTTCATACATTTATTATTCTTTTATAAATATTTAATTCATCCATTGCGTTATGTAATTGAAATCTAGATATTAAAAATGATTCCCAAAGAACTAAAATAAACAATTAGTAGATATTAAATCCCATAAAATAATGAAAAGTATTAATATTTCTCTATTCATATACATAAAAATATATATGGTTAATACATTAATCTCTAAATATAAAAGTAAAACATCAGTTTCATCATAAAAATTTAATTATCAAAAATAATTATATATTAACTAGTACACCACATATTCCAGTGGTTGGCATGAATACCATATCATCCTTCGGGTATGGGTTTATGATCTGCAACATATTTGGACTTTATTGGTTTTCACTCAACAAACATGATGACATTTCCAAAAACCATAGTAATATAATTTCCAAAAATAATAATGGACATCCTAGATTTACATATAATCACTAAATAACCATTTAACAAAGGTTTTCAATACAAACACAATTTATAAATACTTCCTCTTATGATTAACTTAAAAATTCCATGAATGGATAACTTTATAACATTTATGAATGTTGAATATACGATATTTTAGAAATAATGTAATGAGTTCATCCTTACATTTATTCCCCTATATGTTATAATGTTGCCCATGGTTTTCACCCTTCAAACATATAAATTTCATCATGATGTTTTCTCTTTAATCATGGTAACAACCTGAATTATCATAAATACTTTTTGAAAACATGCATGATTCCTTATTCCAAATATTATTGGATATGTTTCATAAATACAATAAGTAGTCACCATCATGAATTATGACCAAGAATACTTTTTAACCAATCCATATTCATATCTTGGTTTATCAGTTCTATCTAATTTTGTTTATACAAATCAATAATCCCTTTATCTAAGAGAAACACATATATTTTAATATATTGATCACAATAAGTGTTACATTACCATAATCAAATTAAAACATATATATGTCTACATTATTAATCATAAAAATTTCAATACATAATGAAAACTCATGCTAAAAATACTTATATATTTCATGATTAATATAACATAATATTTGAATTCAAAAAAACAAGTACTTTATTTATCAACTATTATTCATAAATCCTTACTCAAAATTCATCAACATTTTCCTTAATACAGACTTCATATAATTTGAAATATGAATGATGTCATGAGGTTCCTTAACATAAATCTTATAATTCATCATATGTTTATTTTAAACAATACAAGAAGAATATCTCATACCACTACTGAGAAGTTGGGTTTTCCCAACGCTTGTTTGCCAACGGTTCTGCTGAACCGTTGGTATAGGGGTATAAAACAAGTCTTTCCCAACAGTTTGAAGAAACTGTTGGGAAATCTAAAAAAATTTCCCCCTTCACCAACCGTTTTGTAAAACTGTTGGTAAATACAGTGACATAGGAAGGCTTTCCCAACGGTTTGTGTAAACCATTGGTAAAGCTCACCTTTCCCAATGGTTTTAAAAAACCATTGGGAAAGTTTTCCCCAAAAATCCCAGAAATCCTGAGATCCCATCCACGTGATTGAACTACTAAAATTGAGACATATGATCTCTCTCACTTGGAAAATCATTCCACCAGATCCATACTCAATCACAAGGTTGTTTTGTTCTACACTTCAAATCTATAAGTAGTACGTTATGTTTAATGTTTTTCATATAATTTTTTTATTTTCTCTATTGATTTGGCTTAAACCTAAGGTTTTTTCAGTATGGTTTACCCAACAATTTCAATTCTATTTGTTATTTGTTTTCTTTTTTTGTTCTGGTGTCATGTGTGAATCAATTTTTTTTTCTGTTTTTGTTTTCTATTTTTGTTCTGGTGGGAGGTGCTGGGGGTGCAGTAGGTGGGGGGAGGGGGTGTGTTGGTGGGGTGTTTAGGTGGGGGGGTGTGCTGGTGGGGTGTTGAGGTGGGGGTTGTACAGGTGGGGGTGGGGGTTGGTTGTGCAGGTGGGGGTTGGGGGAGGGGTGAGTTGTGCAGGTGGGGGTGCTAGTGGAGGGGGGTTGTTGTGCAAGTGGGTGGGGGGAGGGGAGTGTGCAGGTTGGGGGGGGGGGGGCTAGGTAGGTCAGAGTCTGGGGGGGTGAGGTGGGGGTTGTACAAGTGGGGGTGGGGTGGGTTGTGCAGGTGGGGGTGGGGGAGGGGGCTGTTCAAGTGGAGGGTGAAAGTGGAGGGGGGTGTTGTGCATGTAGGTGGGGGGAGGGGAGTGTGCAGGTTGGGGTGGGGTGGTGTGGGCAGGTGGGAGTCTGTTGGGGGTGAGGTGGGGGTACGATGTACATATGGTGGTGGGGGGAGGGGGGTTGTGCATTTGGGGGTGGGGGAGGGTGGTTGTGAAAGTGGGGGTTGTAGGTGGGGGTGGCTGTGCAAGTGGGAGGGGGGAGGGGGTGTGGAGGTTGGGGGTGGGCTGGCCAGGTGGGAGTATGTTGGGGGTGAGGTGGGGGGTGTGCAGTGGGTGGATGGGAGGGGGTTGTGCAGGTGGGGGTGGGGGAGGGGGGGGGGTTCGACAAGTGGGGGTGCAGGTGGGGGGGGGGGGTTGTGCAGTCGGTGGAGGGGAGGGGTTGTGTAGGGGAGTCTGTTGGGGGTGATGTGGGGAGGGCGGGCTGTGCAGGTGGGAAGTCATCACTTCCATAGTTCACCAATAAGCACGAGGAATTCATTACTTCTAGATATTTGGATAGTTTTGAGGCCTCTTTGGTTTTGGTTCTTGTCTAGTCATCTTTATGATTAGGGCATCACATGATCTAAAAGTGACATCAACTATATAGGATGAATTCCTTCTCCCACAACACATTTTTCTAGAAATAATATATCCTTGGAAGGTTGTGGGAGCCTTTTATAATCCAATGCCCCAACATTTTCCCAATTGAAAACATGATACCATCGTCTAATCAAGTCACTAATACTACCAAATTGTACTTTCACTAAAAATTACTATTCTAATCCTTAACACCCATCTTTTGTTTTTCATAACATGAATGACAACCCAAATAAATATCATAGCTCTCAATCACATCCTCGGTGGGAGTCTGTTGGGGGTGAGGTGGGGGTGGGGTGTACAGGTGGTGGTGGGAGGAGGGGGGGTGTGCAGGTGGGGGTGGGGGAGGGGGGGTAGTGCAGGTGGGGGGTGTTGGTGGGGGTGGTTGTGCAAGTGGGTGGGGGGAGGGGAGTGTGTGGGTTGGGGGTGGGCTGGGCAGGTGGGAGTATGTTGGGGGTGAGGTGGGGGGGGGTGCAGTGGGTGGATGTGAGGGGGTTGTGCAGGTGGGGGTGGGGGAGGGGGTTGTGCAAGTGGGGTGCAGGTGGGGGGGGGGGGGGTTGTGCAGTCGGTGAATGGGAGGGGGTTGTGCAGGGGGAGTCTATTGGGGGGGAGGTGGGGAGGGGGGGCTGTGCAGGTGGGAAGTCATCACTTCCATACTTCACCAATAAGCACGGGGAATTCATCACTTCTAAATATTTGGATAGTTTTCAGGCCTCTTTGGTTTTGGTTCTTGTCTACTCATCTTGATGAGTAAGGAATCACATGATCTAAAAGTGACATCAACTATATAGGATAAATTCTTTCTCCCACAAAACATTTTTCTAGAAATAATATATCCTTGGAAGTTTGTGGGAGCCTTTTAGAATCCAATGCCCCAATATTTTCCCAATTACAAACTTGATACCATCATGTTATCAAGTCACTAATCCTACCAAATTGGATTTTGAGTAAAAAATACTATTATAATCCTTAAAATCCATATTTTGTTTTTCATAACATGAATGACAACCCAATTAATACTATTCTAATCCTCCCATGTTTTCTCTACCCTCTGCATATTCTTTCCCATCATTTTCACATTCCATGATGATTCCCACTCCCCAGTCAGCATCTGGTCATACAGTTGTCCCATCTTCTTTTCCTTCTACATCTATCTCTCTGATCTTCTATATTCCATCGTCTTCAACTCTTGTTCCGCCACAGGGTGTTCCATCTGTTTCTGTATATCCAACGGCGCTCAACGATCAGACCGACACATGTATATTTATAGAACCCTAACAAATTTTTATAGCAATATTTATTTTCATTATAACATGTTTTGATAAATTATTTGTTTTTCTTTCATTAAAGATACATTTACTGATAGGAGGCGTGGGTGGGGGCATACACGCATACATTCGGTGTGGAACCGTCGCACACAGGTTATGGTGGATTATAATGAAAACAACCAAATGGCTGAGAAAACAAGGCAGCAATGTCAGAGTTTTTTGGCGACGCATGCCAAATACTCTGACATTATTCTCGTCAGCCCGCTATCATGGAGAGATTTTCCACATGAGGACAAGGATAGAGCTTGGGTTGAGATACGAGTAAAAAAATATGTTCTATTTAATGACATGAATTATTTTTGTATTTATATGAATTAATATTTTGATTTCCACTTCGATTTAATTTTCCCGATGGTGAGGGTGCAAGACTGGAACGTCTAAAAGATTTAGGTGATCTTTGGAGAACCTAAAAGCATGAGTTGTATATTGGCTAGGTTGGTAGAGTTGGAACTGAGTTAGAGGCAGTACCAGTGGTGGATGATTGTCCTATAGAGCAGTATCGTCAGATGATTACTCATTGGACGAGTACCCAGTTTACGGTATTAATAACATTTGAGGTATTTGAATAATAACTTTCATGTTCTTCATTAATACTATCTGTTGCATTGTCGAATTATATTTAGGAATCATCTTGAAAAAATAAAATGAACATTGATGCAAAAAAATTCCTCTGCACACTGGGACGCACTACGATGCCTGATCATGTGAGGAAGCAGGTATGACAATTGTTTATAAGTTTTCTTTACGACTTACACTTTCTTTTGTTTCGTCAATTATTTAATATTTTGCTAAATTTTTCATATAACTTTTGTTTTCAATTTCATTGTAGAGGGAAATACAAAATATTGAAGGACATGTGCCTCGAGAAAAACTGATTCGCTCGATTAGACGGAAAAAGGATGGAAGTTCCGTCAACGAAGAGACTCAACATCAGATTGTAAGTTTTAATCTGTTGAATTTATTTTTTAATATCTATTTTGTAACTTAATGATATATTTATATTTGAAACAGGCTACTTTAGAGGCCCTCGATTCCCAAGAACCAGACAATTTTGGGCCAACATATCACTTACATGAGGTGTTGGGAGAGGAGCATTCTGGCAGAGTACGCTGCCGACCTAGGATAGCCCCAACGATGTATTGGTCCTCCTCAGGTACGAGATGTAGTGCCACCGAGCTGCAGCAAGTTAGGTAACAGGTAGAACAGGCTGAAAAAAGGGCCACAGAGACGGTAGAACAGTCTGCTAAGGCAAACAATGCGTTTATGAAATTTATTGATGTTATACGTCCTACACATCTAGCAGAGGTCAGCCCAGCTTTTGATGTGTATATGTCGTCGATGCATTCTATATACGGTACACTAGGTGGCAGTTCTAGTGGTGGTCAGGACAATTTCCAGCTTGACGATGATGATGGCGACGAGTCTGATGCGGAAGATTAGGTTGAGGAGGAGGGAGAGGCGGGTAGCGAGGGAGAGGATGAGGAGGAGGGCGAGGGTGATGAGGAGGGTGAGGGTGAGGAGGGCGAGGACGATGATGGGGACGAGGACGAGGGTGATGATGATTATGATGATGATGGTGATGGTGATGTGGGACAAGTTGATCCATTACATTTTTGACTGATATTACTGAGATTTAATATTTAATATATTCTAGTTGTTGGTTTTATCTAGACTCTTAGTATAGTATTGGAGTTGAGTTATTTTTATATATTATCTGTTTTTATGGATGTTGTCTTTTAGTGGTTCTGTATTTGGGAACCCTCCTCCTTCCTGGACCCTGGACAACCCCCCACCCTCCTCCCTAGACCCCAGACAGCCCCGTCGGACAACCCACCAGACAGCACCCCCACCCTCATCCTTGGACCCCAGACAACACCCCGAACACCCCCTAGATAGCCCCCGGACAACCTCCCCACCCTCCTCCCTGGACCCCGGACATCCCCCTGGACTTCTCCCAGACAGCCCCCCGAACAGCCCCCCCACCCTCCTCCTTGGACCCCGGACAACCCCCCAACAGCCCCGGATAGCCCCCGGACAGCCCCCCAAATAGCCCCCCCCCCAGACATCCCCCCACCCTCCTCCCTGGACCCCAAAGAGCCCTGCGGACAGCCCCGCGGACAGCCCCACGGACAACCCCCCCCCCCCCCCTCCTCCTTGGACCCCAGACAACCCCCCAAACACCCCCCGCACAACCCCCAGCACAGCCACCCAACCCTCCTCCCTGGACCCCGGACAGCCCCCTAGACAGCCCGCCAGATAGCCCCCCGGACAGTCCCCCACCCTCTTCCTTGGACCCCAGACAATTGCCCGCATAGACCCCCACCATCCTCCTTGGTCCCCAGACAGCCCCCCGAACACCCACCGGACAGCCCCACCGAACAGCCCCCCCACCATTCTTGATTTCATTTAATACTAGAAAATCTATAATATATATTTTATTTATTTTTATAATGATAATCAATGTAAATCACATTTACACATCTAATCATTATCATAGATTCTTGGTATGTTATAAAAGAGATGTATTCATTGGGCATGACATTGTTAGCTCCAAAATGTTTCATAGCATTATAAACTAAAATCTAATCCATACTAAGAATGATATAAAAACATTTTATATAAATATCCACAAGATATAAAGTAAATACCATTTCACTAATAGACACATGAGGATTCTCATACAATGGACAACATTTTAAGTACATACGGAAAACCGACCAAACATATTTTGTTTCCATTGAAACATTAGGAGAATGATCCATGGGTCATATGTGACGTGTAAAAATAAACCCCGCCTCAATCCGAAGTGCGGTGTGGCCGCCACCACTCAAAGTGTCTAGCTTTTCTTTCAAAAGGATGTCATTTTAATTGAAAAAATCAACTGGCATACAGAAAACCGACCAAACACATTCGGATTGTGGGAATACATTAGCACAATGATCCATGGGTCATATGTGACATGTACAAGTCAACCCCGCCTCAATCCGAGGCTTGGTGTGGCCGCCACCACTCAAAGTGTTTGCCTTTTGTTTCAAAAGGATGTCATTTTAATTGAAAAACATCAACTGGCATACGGAAAAGTGACCAAACGCATTCGGACTGTGTCGATACATTATCACAATGATCCATTGGTCATATGTGACGTGTATGAGTCAACCCTGCCTCAATCCGAGGCACGGTGTGGCCGCTACCACTCAAAGTGTATGTCTTTTGTTTCAAAAGGACGTCATTTGATGTGAAAAACATCAACTGGCATACAGAAAACTGACCAAACGCATTCGGATTGTGTCGATACTTTAGCACAACGATACATGGGTCATATGTGATGTGTACGAGTCAAAACTGCCTTAATCTAAGGCACGGTGCGGCCGGAATCATTCTATGTGGCTCTCTTTTGCTTAAAATGGACAACAATTTAAGTATATACGAAAAACCAACCAAACGCATTCGGTTTCCATTGAAACTTTTGAAGAACGATCCATGGGTCATATGTGACGTGTACGAGTCAACTCCGCCTCAATGCAAGGTACGGTGAGGACGTCACCACACAAAGTGTGCCTTCTGATTCAAAAAGGACGTCATTTTAATTGAAAAACATTAACTCGCATGCGGAAAACCAACCAAACGCATTTGGATTGTGTCAATATATTAGAAAGACGATCCATGGGTCGTATGTGACGTGTACGAGTCAACCCTGCCTCAATCATAGGTGCAGTGTGGCCACCACCACTCAAAGTGTCTACCTTTTGTTTCAAAAGGACGTCATTTTAATTGAAAAACATCAACTGAAATATGGAAAACCGACAAACACATTCAGATTGTGTCGATACATTATCACAACGATCCATGGGTCGTATGTGACATGTATGAGTCAACCCCAATTCAATCCGAGGTGCGGTGTGGCCACCACCACTCAAAGTGGATGTCTTTTGTTTCAAAAGGACGTCATTTTAAGATAAAAATACCAACTGGGATATGGAAAAGCAATCAAACGCATTCGGATTGTGTCGATACTTTAGCACAACGTTCCATGTGTCATATGTGACGTTTACGAGTCAACCTCACCTTAATCTGAGGCACGATGTGGCTGGAATCACTCTAAGTGGATCTCTTATGGTTAAAATGGACAACATTTTATGTACATACGGAAAACTGACCAAACGAATTCGGATTCCACTAAAACATTAGGATAATGATCAATGGGTCATATGGGAAGTGTAAGAGTCAACCCCACCTTAATCCGAGGCGCGGTGTGGCCGATACAACTCAAAGTGTCTGTCTTTTGTTTCAAAAGGACGTCATTTTAATGGAAAAACATCAACTGCCATATGGAAAACCAACCAAATGCATTCGGATTGTGTCGATACATTATCACGATGATCCATGGGTCATATGTCACGTGTAAGAGTCAACCCGCCTCAATCGGAGGCGTGGTGTGGCTGGCACCACTCAAAGTGTCTGCCTTTTGTTACAAAACGACGTCATTTTAATTGAAAACATAAACTTGCATATGGAAAAGCAACCAAATGAATTTGGATTGTGACGATACAATATTACAACGATCCATGGGTCATATGTGATGTGTACAAGTCAACCTGCCTCAATCCAAGGCGCTGTGTGGCCTCCACCACTCAACATGTCTGTCTTTTGATTCAAAAGGACGTCATTTGAAGTGAAAAACATCAACTAGCATACGGAAAACTGACCAAACGCATTCGGATTGTGTCGATACATTTGAAAAACGATCCATGGGTCATATGTGATGTGTATGAGTCAACTACGCCTTCATCTGAGGCACGGTGTGGCCGAAATCATTCTAAGTGGATCTCTTTTTCTTAAAATGGACAACAATTTAAGTAAATATTGAAAACCAACCAAACGCATTCGGTTTTCATTAATACTTTAGGAGAACGATCCATGGGTCATATGTGACGTGTACGAGTCAACTCCACCTCAATCCGAGGTGCGGTGTGGACGGCACCACTCAAAGTGACCCTTTTGTTTAAAAAGGATGTCATTTTAATTGAAAAACACCAACTCGCATACGAAAAACCGACCAAACGGATTCATATTGTGTCGATACATTAGAAAAACGATCCATGGGTCATATGTGACGTGTATGAGTAATCCCCGCCTCAATCCGAGGCACGGTGTGGCCGCCACCACTCAAAGTGTCTGCCTTTTGTTTCAAAAGGATGTCATTTTAATTGAAAAACATCAACTGGCATAAGGAAAACCGACAAACGCATTCAGATTGTGTCGATACTTTAGAACAACGATCCATGGGTCATATGCGATGTGTACGAGTCAACCCACCTCAATCCGAGGCGCGGTGTGGCTGCCACCACTCAAAGTGTCTGCCTTTTGTTTCAAAAGGACGTCATTTTAATTGAAAAACATCAACTGGCATACGGAAAACAAACAAACGCATTCAGATTGTGTCAATACATTAGCACAATGATCCATGGGTCATATGTGACGTGTACATGTTAACCCCGCCTCAATCCAAAATGTGTTGTGGCCAGCACCACTCAAAGTGTGGGTCTTTTGTTTCAAAAGGATGTCATTTTAAGTGAAAAATGTCAACTGGCATATGGAAAAGTTACCAAACGCATTTGTATTATGTCAATTCTTTAGCACGACGATCCATTTGTCATATGTGATGTGTACGAGTCAATCCCGACTTAATATGACTCACGTTGTGGCCGAAATCACTCTAAGAGGCTCTCTTTTGCTTAAAATGGACAACAATTTAAGTACTTACGGAAAACCGACCAAACACATTTGGATTCAATTGAAACATTTGGAGAACGATCCATGGGTCATATGTGACATGTACGAGTCATCTCCGCCTCAATCCGAGGCATGGTGTGGCCGGCACCACTCAAAGTGTGCCTTTTGTTTCAAAAAGACGTCATTTTAATTGAAAAACACCAACTAGCATACAGAAAACCGACCAAACGCTTTTGGATTGTGTCGATACATTAGAAAAATGATCCATGGGTCATATGTGACGTGTACGAGTCAACCCCACCTCAATCCGAAGTGTGGTGTGGCCGCCACCACTCAAAGTGTCTGCCTTTTGTTTCAAAAGGACGCCATTTTAATTGAAAAAAATCAAATGGCATACGGAAAACCGACAAACACATTCGGATTGTGTCGATACATTAACACAACGATCCATGGGTCATATGTGACATGTACGAGTCATCCCCGCCTCAATCCGAGGCGCGGTGTGGCCGCCACCACTCAAAGTGCCTGTCTTTTGTTTCAAAAGGATGTTATTTTAAGTGAAAAATATCAACTAGCATGTGGAAAAGTGACCAAAGGCATTCAGATTGTGTCGATATATTTGAACAACGATCCATGGGTCATATATGACGTGTACGAGTCAAATCTCCTTAATCTGAGGCACGGTGTGGCTAGAATCACTCTAAGTGGCTCTCTTTTGTTTAAAATAGACAACATTTTAAGTACATACAGAAAACCGACCAAACTCTTTCGGTTTCCATTGAAACATTAGGAGAACAATCCATGGGTCAAATGTGATGTGTACGAGTCAACCCTGCCTCAATCCAAGGCGTGGTGTGGGTGGAACCACTCAAAGTGTATGTCTTTTGTTTCAAAAGGATGTCATTTTAATTGAAAAACATCAACTGGAATACAGAAAACTATCAAAACACATTATTATTGTTTTGATACTTTATAAAAACGATCCATGGGTCATATGTGACATGTACGAGTCAGCCCTGCCTCAATCCGAGGCACGGTGTGGCCGGCACCACTCAAAGTGTCTGTCTTTTGTTTCAAAAGGACGTCATTTTAATTGAAAAAACATCAACTGGCATATGGAAAAGTGACCAAAAACATTTGGATTGTGTCAATAAATTAGCACAACGATCCATGGGTCACATGTGACATGTACAGGTCAACCCTGCATCAATCCGATTCACGGTGTGGCCGCCAGCACTCAAAGTGTCTATCTTTTGTTTCAAAAGGACGTCATTTGAAGTGAGAAACATCAACTCACATACAGAAAACTGACCAAACACATTTGTACTATGTCGATACAATAGCACAACAATCCATGGGACATATCTGACATGTATGAGTCAACCCCATCTTAATCTGAGGCACGGTGTGGCCGAAATCACTCTAAGTGGCTCTCTTTTGTTTAAAATGGACAACAATTTAAGTACATACGGAAAACCGACCAAATGCATTTGGTTTCCATTAAAACTTATGGAGAATGATCCGTGGGTAATATGTGACGTGTACAAGTCAACTTTGCCTGAATCTGAGGCGCAGTGTGGCCAGCACCGCTCAAAGTGTGCCTTTTGTTTCAAAAGGACATCATTTTAATTGAAAAACATCAACTAGCATATGGAAAACAGACCAAACGCATTCGGATTGTGTCGATACATTAGCACAATGATCCATGGGTCATATGTGACATGTAAGCGTAATCCCCACCTCAATCTAAGGCATGATGGGACCTCCAATACTTAAAGTGTATGTCATTTGTTTCAAAAGGATGTAATTTTAATTGAAAAACATCAACTGGCATACGGAAAAATGACAAATGCATTCGGATTGTGTCTATACTTTAGCACAATGATCCATGGGTCATATGTGACATGTACGAGTCAACCCTTCCTCAATCCAAGGTGTGGTGTGGCCTCCACCACTGAAAGTGTAAGCCTTTTGTTTCAAAAGGACGTCATTTTAATTGAAAAACATCAACTGACATACGGAAAACTGACAAATGCATTCGGATTGTGTCAATACGTTAGCACACAGATCCATGGGTCATAATTGATGTGTACGAGTCAACCTCACCTCATCTCGAGGCGTGGGGTGGCCAGCACCACTCAAAGTGTCTATCTTTGGTTTCAAAAGGACTCTATTTTAAGTGAAAAATATCAGCTGGCATATAGAAAAGTTACCAAACGCATTCAGATTGTGTCGATAGTTTTTCAAAATGATCAATGGGTCATATGTGACGTGTACGAGTCAACCCCACCTTAATCTAAAGCACGGTTTGGATGGAATCACTCTAAGTGGATCTCTATTGTTTAAAATGGAAAACATTTTAAGTACATACAGAAAACCAACCAAACGCATTCAGTTTCCATTGAAACTTTAGTAGAACGATCCATGGGTCATGTTTGATGTGTACGAGTCAACTCTGCCTCAATCCGAGGTGTGGTGTGGTCGGAACCACTCATAGTGTCTGCCTTTTGTTTCAAAAGGACGTCATTTTAATTGAAAAAATAAAATGGCATATGGAAAACTGACCAAACACATTCAGATTGTGTCTATACATTAGCACAATGATTCATGGATCATATGTGACATGTACGAGTAAACCCCGACCCAATCCAAGGTGTGGTGTGACCGCCACCCCTCAAAGTGTCTGCCTTTTGTTTCAAAAGGACGTCATTTTAATTGAAATTCATCAACTAGCATACGGAAAAGTGACCAAACACATTCGGATTTTTTCGATACATTAGAAAAATGATCCATGGGTCATATGTAACGCCCCGACCCTAGTTACCCAGAGTCGGTGCATTAATTACATAACATTGTCATGATCACGAGAAAGATCAAGTCTCGAAAGACCGATTAGTTTAGTAGCCTTGGAATAACTAGATACATCCATAAATTTTTACATTACATCATAAAAAAACATCTTGTCTTCATATCCCCTCATACTATCCCTGCAGGTCATTCATAAATTACTTCTTCATAATCCTGGGAAAAAAATAAAACATTGAAAGGGGTGAGCTCAGATGCTCAGTAAGGATAACATTATAGCAGAAGCTTTCATAAATAAGCATAAACACTTAAGGAAATTTATAACTAAAACAAAAGCCTTTTAAACTTGAACTTCAGCATAAAATGGCAAAGGTAAAATGAAATAATGCCATTTACTTACTCACATGGATATTCTACTAGTCGAATGATCACATGCAATATCAATTTCCTCTTTCATAATGATGGAATGCATAATGCCAGACTATTATAACCACATAGCCAAGGCCTCGTGCCAAGACTACAAATAAGATTTTGCCAAGGCCTTGTGCCAAGACACTAGTTTGTCTCATGAGACCTACCGATGCATCGAGGAGCTATAACGGGCTCCACCCGTCACTTATTAAGTTCAATACATTCCTCATATGAATAGGTTTAAGCATAAAATAAACATTCGTATTAAAACTAGCATACGAAATGTCAATACTTTAACCACAAACCATGAATGGTATAAAAATAGAACATCCACAGTCAAACATAACTCATTTGATACAATATGGAAGATTGTATTGTATCACATTAACCTCAATCATGAATAATGAAGGATGTTGACATAGATGAAAATAATCATCAAAACTATTTGAGGGAAATATCCCCCTTTTCTTGAAATCATTTAAAAGTCACACTATTTGTCAAGAAGCCATTTAAAAATAGATTTTTGAATCAAAGTGTCCCATACCACTTTGAAACTTTTAAAATGAGTTTTAATTTTAAAACTTTAATGTACATATAAATAAATCCTTAAAACCATTTTTTTAAAACATGGACATTAATGAGAAAGATTCAGAAGAATAAGTCTTTAAAACATTTTAAAATGGTATTTTGGTTAGAGATTCTAACCAAAAGAGAGACACTTGAGTACAAATAATTGAGGTAATAAAAACTTTGTAATATCATGAGAATAAAGGTATTCATGATATACTATGTCAAAGTACATTATATACACCACATAAAAGTGATTTTGTGTATATCAACAAAGAAGTCCCAATTGAATGTAAATTGAGATGAAATCTCTCATAAAGGTCGTATCCTTAGGTTAAGGATAAATCAATGACATAATTATGTGTGAAAATATAAATACACTATATATGATTGAATATTCAGTGTAAAACAATCAAAGGATATTCACACATATTCTTGTAGAAACAACACCAACGAATTGGATGTTTAACTCAACAAATGGTGAAAGAGTTAAAATTACTCTTATCAAATTCATATTAATGACTTGAGAATTATCAATAGAGTGATTATGTGTATCAAAAGTATATCCACAGGAAGGGGAGTGGAAATTATGACATAATCAAATGAATAGTGATTCCACACATAATCTTGGAGTAATATAATCAATGAAATATGCGTAAAGCCGAATGAGTGGAAATTGAAATGTCAAATTCCCTTATCGATTTGGTAACTTACAAAACATACAACTATGAAAGAAGGATCATACCATGACTATGTAAGTACCCATAAATTAATGTATATTACACAATGAATACAATCATGGGCAGTAAAATACACCACATGTAATAATTAAGTTGTGAACAATGGAATTCTCACGAAATTAAGAGTGAGATAAGAAACTCCTTACCACGTTAATCAACTGAGTCGTATGGCCAAAAGTTAATAACCACCAAAATTATTTACAGAATAACATGAATATTAAGAGAATAAAGATAATATATATCAAGTGGCCATACACAATACACCACTTTCAATAATTTAGTGGCGAACAATGGAAATCTCACGGAGTTGAAAGTGAGATAAGAAAATCCCTTACCTTGAACTTTCCCTTAGTCGATGGTATGTTAACCTCCTGTATAATAATTAAAACATTGTTATTAAATTATACAATAATCATATACATCAATATGATATCATATATGATCTTTTAACATTTCTTTATTAATAATATCTTAGTATTATCGTCATTTCGGGTGATAATCGATTCGTTCTTTTTCAATGTTTGGTTACGTAAGACATGTTTGTAATGGATAGATTATATATTATTCATAATCAGAATGATATTAACATTATTTTTAACCCTAAAATGAGAATAAGACTTGAATGGATACGATGGAGGATGGATCTCACCGTGTTCGTGGAGACGGTAGTCCGTACGTACGCACGAACGCTGCTTCCATTTAATTTTTCATTTTAAAAGAATTGAATCCAAATGATACACAGGTATATTATTATTCCAGTATAATATAATATTTTATATATGTTACTTATGTTCATTAACACCATTATTTATACGTTCCATGTGTGGTATGAACGAGTCATATCATTTTAAGGGGGCGGTAGTCCGCACTTCCTCAAATGAAATTATCGTATGTATATACAACATGAAACGAATAATGGTATGAAATAAAATGGAATTACAGAAGCTTATATATAATATGTATCATTAATATCACACTTAATTATAGTACCATCATAATGGCCACCATGAGAGGCGGTAAGATGTATTTGAACAATCATCGTTTCGTGAGGCGTTAGTTTTCCATTCACAGAAACATTATGTTCATCATCCATTAGATGGAGGTGTGTGTATGTGTAGTTCGAATCATTCTTATAAAAACATCCTAGTATATTGAGGATACTTTTTTGTTACAAAATAAAGGAAATAAAAAGAGTTTGGGAGTTGGGGAAGCAAAATAAATGAAAACAATTTAAGAGAAATCGTTACCTTTAATTTAGGTAACTCACTTTGGTTGGAACCAAAGGACTTCTTGAAATTCTTTCTGCCTAAGGGGAAGCATCAAGGAGGAGGAGAGGCATGTGGGGAGCTTATTTGGGCAGAGTTTGGATGATCCAAGTGTCTTGAGAGGTGTGAGGAATTAGTAGAAGTGGTCTCCTTTTATAAGGGAGAGGTGGGGCTCTTTAGGAAAGAGTGAAAGTATTACTTTATAATATAATTAAATTCGGTTTATAATGGTCCAAAAATAATTGAGGTCGGAGATAAGATGACTCATATTCTAAATAACATCAACCAATAATAATTGGACAGGTTTTAGATAATATTTTAATCATTATAATCTTATTTATTTAAATGATTTATTAATGAGGTAAACATTACATCATTATTGTGTCATTAATAATTTAAATTATTTTATGTCTAAAAATTATAAATAAAATATAATTATGTAGGAAATCGTTTTAGATTTCTAATTAATATTTATAATCGAAACTCCAACATGTATAACCCTATGTAAAAATTGTTCTTCTAAAAGATGTAATCTTATGCCATTTTTATTTTTATTTTAACTTTATTAATATAATGTGTCCCTACCACATACAAGTGGCTCCAAGGGGTCCCCAAATCGACCCAAGTATTACCATGGTCGGGTATGTGTCCACCAATAAGGTTAGGACACGTTTTAGGGTAATTTTATATTATTATAATATTATTTTTTAACCCTTATTTACCGGATTTACCCTTAACCATGGTAAATAAAATATTTACCACAGTAATTATTCAAAATGTCTAAAAATAAAAGTTATCTATTTACACAATTTGGATATCCTGATTCCAAATATGGAATCCATTTTTCTAAATTCAAAACATAGAAGTGGCAGAAATTTATTTAAAATTAATTCCCGTTGTCAAAACAAAAAGCGTGTTTTTAAGAGGTAATAACTATCAAAAGATTGACACTTGTTTATGTTCGGTTTAATTGTAAAATTATGTCCAATGACCAAAATTATATTAAATGGTAAAAATATATTCTAAATATAATTTAAAACCACTAAAATTAACAATTTATCACTATTAATTATTTTGATTAAAAAAGTTGTTTTTAATTAAAATTTAGTAATTTTCACTATTCATCAAAATATGAAAGTTATCCGAAAAGTACCAAAATTTCACCTTAGGCTAAATTCGATATTCTGAATCCAAAAATGAAGTCCATTTTAAAATATAAAATATATATAATTTCAAAATTTAGGTATTACTATTCATAACGGCTAGTTTGATTGGTTGTGCCGTGTGTTAAAACTCAAGGTTGCGTACAACACGCGCTACTATTTTATTCAAAGGAAAGCGTACCGTGGAAGGTTGGGATGTTTCATTTTAAATTTTTTTGATGTCCCAATTTATTCAGATAGTTTAAAATATTTTATTAAAAAGGTTTCACTATTAAAAATTGATAAAAGTGCAATACTGAAAATGAATCTGTACTTGCATTATGACTAAGAAACTCATAATAGGGATTCTAAAATTATAAGGTTTATATAAAGTTCAAACTGTAGTTAATACTATTCATGACCTCTTTTAATGGCTTTTTTTTGTACGTCATGGTGTGATTGAACTCGGTGTTGCGTGTAGTGCAAGTTATTGAATTATTTTTAAGAAATAACACACTATGAAATCTTGGAGTGTTACATTCTCCCCTCCTTCAATAAATTGCATCCTCGTAATTTGAAATTGTTCTTCAAAAATAAAAGGTTGAAAGTAGAAAATATATTTGTGGGAAAACCCACATCGGAAATTGGGTTACTAAAATTAATCTTAATATAAGGAAAAGAGAAATGAAAGGGTCACCACCAAATTATGATCTCGATTAGGAGAACATTGGTGGCAATTAGAGACATATAATTGGAGGAAAGACGTAAATATTTATAGGTAGTGATTGAGGTCATCAATCACAAACAAGTATAAAATTGAGGTTCTTAAACTCATCAATCTATGATGATTTGAAATACCATCGGTCCAAGAAAACATAGGGTATTGGGATAACACATTTTTGACGTTTCAAAATATCTTAGTTGAAATCCCATATCGAAAAATGAATTAATGAGGCCTCTATTTAAAAAAAAGAGTGGAAAGTATGAAGATTACCGAAAATAACACATACTAGGGTTCCATGTAGGAAAATATGGATATGGAAGAGAAATCTAACCATCAATTATCTGATGGAGAGTGGTAGAGAACATGGCTATGAAAAGGCCAACAATCCCAAAGCCATAAATTAGTGATGATTTAATGTACCATCTAGGACAACATTTTTTTAAAGTTACATTACATAAGGAAGAGGAATTCATTTATGATATTGACTAAGAACATTATGATATATACTTAAATTTTAAGTAGATTTTCATTCTTTAATAAATTTCCACCACTAACTCAATTTTTTTTAAACGATGAGTATTCAAGAAGACTTGGTCACACTGGAAGAACAAGAATAAACTTCTATAGAATCACATGATCCATGTAGGATAAACCATATATTTACATTGTCTTTGAAGATTAATCAAAACCAAAATGGTTAGTGAATGATCAAATGATCCCCCAAAAGGATATTCATTGAGATAAATATGTACTAATCTTAATTTCTAAAATTAAACCAACAATACCCCAAAGTTAAATAGATACCATTCAATAATGAATTGTCCTTACAATCCTTTAATATAATCCAAACTAATATTGAAACCCAAAACATAGAAGAATTTGATTATGTAGTCCCCCATGTTACATTGTATCTCCAAATGACATCAAATACTCTTAAAGTCACATACTTAAAAGTAATTAACATCATCACATATTATCTGTTATAGGTTAATCATTTCCATAAATAACCCAAATCACTATAAATCAACAATAAAAACGTAGATAAAAATCCACCATTACTCTACAAATGAAACCTCATTGTATTCTATTTTCCTTGGGTATATAGTGTTCCTAACAAAACGAACATCTTCCAAAATAACATTTATCACTTAATCACCAAATCATTTTCCTATACCAAGGGTATTCATTTGATAAGACATAAGAATCCAAATCATCTTATTATTGATCAATAAAATCATTTAACAAAAAAAATAGTCACACTAACCAGGGACTTCACGTAGTCCAGTGGTAGGCGATAAATCCCAATGGCACTTTGGTTGTGGGTTCGATTCCCATAGCTTTGTCCGACGCGATGGGTTGTCACACGGTCTACGTGTTGTCCTTTTTCAAAAACTATATTTTATAATATTACCAAAATGAGATAAATTCCTCAAAATAACATAATTTAACCACAAATGTTATATCATACTTTGCATTTTCATCCCAAATTATAATAACTTATCATTTTCTCAAACCCCAATGATCATATAAAACCAAATGGTTATTTATACCTATATCCACAAGAGAAGAGACAATTCTTCCTCAAATATCATTCTCACATGGCAAACTGCGGGGTTACAAATACAAGAGAAAATTATTCCAAAGTAAACCCATCAACAAGGAGTGCTAATACTTTTTAAATTTTTCTCCAACCATTTATTTCCACATATCCTTTTCTTTGACCAAGAAAATATCCTATAGAATAGGACATTTACTCAGGTAATGGCCAGGTCCCCTACATTTACGGCAAATGACTATAAATGGACTCTTGGGACCATTTTTATCTTCTTCCATAGTACTCTTCATTTTTCTTCGGCAATTCTTCACTTTATGTCTTTCCTTCCCGCATGTAAAACATTTCGTTGTCCCATTGAGACACTTTCCTGGGTGTCTCTTTCCACATTTCCTGCATGATGAAAATTGAGGTTTCTTTTCTCCATGGTCTCCATTGCTGGAGATCTTATCATTTATCACCTTTCTCTTCCTTGTTGAGTCTGGGAGTTGGTTAATATATATGTTGTTGATCATATTTTTGGAAAACTGATTTGGCATGAAGACGATATCTTTTACGCCTATCAACATTCCATTTTGTTGCTCATCGCCACCACCGTTCCCACCTTGTACATCATTCTCAAAGTCACTATGACTTCCTTGGAATCCAGTCATTGACTAAAACCAGAAATCATTGTGTGAGTAATAGTAGTCGTAAAATCATTTAGAGATTAAAATGTCACCATATTCTCAATTTGAAACATATTAGGATTAACCACGGTCATTTACACTCATCTTATGTATATATTACTTAAATCGGTTTGTAAAGATAATGTAAATTATCCTAAGCATATCCCCCGGGAGTGTCGAAACCAAGAGTGTAGCAAGGCCCATTGTCATTCACCAGTTCCCGTTCGAGTCTAGCTCAATGCGGTGTTTTCGGGTTTTACCCCTAGGTACATCTGTGCCAGAGCCGCCTCTACCTGCTCGTATCCAGATAGGGATGTATTGCTCGGAAAACTCACAAAATCTCTTCAATACCAAAATTCTAGGATGTTCTTTTATACTAATCCTCAAAGTTTATCTTAGGTTTACATGCTCTAATCAGAGTTTATCTAAATCTAGCTACCAAGGTTTGTACTAAACTTCCTCTGATACCAACTGTAACGCCCTGACCCCAGTTACCCAGAGTCGGTGCATTAATTACATAACATTGGCATGATCACAAGAAAGATCAAGTCTCGAAAGACCGATTAGTTTAGTAGCCTTGGAATAACTAGATACATCCATAAATTTTTACATTACATCATAAAAAAACATCTTGTCTTCATATCCCCTCATACTATACCTGCAGGTCATTCATAAATTACTTCTTCACAATCCTGGGAAAAAAATAAAACATTGAAAGGGGTGAGCTCAGATGCTCAGTAAGGATAACATTATATCAGAAGCTTTCATAAATAAGCATAAACACTTAAGGAAATTTATAACTAAAACAAAAGCCTTTTAAACATGAACTTCAACATAAAATGGAAAAGGTAAAATGAAATAATGCCATTTACTAACTCACATGGATTTTCTACTAGTCGAATGATCACATGCAATATCAATATCCACTTTCATAATGATGGAATGCATAATGCCAGACTATTATAACCACATGGCCAAGGCCTCGTGCCAAGACTACAAATAAGATTTTGCCAAGGCCTTGTGCCAAGACACTAGTTTGTCTCATGAGACCTACCGATGCATCGAGGAGCAATAGCGGGCTCCACCCGTCACTTATTAAGTTCAATACATTCCTCATATGAATAGGTTTAAGCATAAAATAAACATTCGTATTAAAACTAGCATACGAAATGTCAATAATTTAACCACAAACCATGAATGGTATAAAAATAGAACATCCACAGTCAAACATAACTCATTTGATACAATATGGAAGATTGTATTGTATCACATTAACCTCAATCATGAATAATGAAGGATGTTGACATAGATGAAAATAATCATCAAAACTATTTGAGGGAAATATCCCCCTTTTCTTGAAATCATTTAAAAGTCACACTATTTGTCAAGAAGCCATTTAAAAATAGATTTTTGAATCAAAGTGTCCCATACCACTTTGAAACTTTTAAAATGAGTTTTAATTTTAAAACTTTAATGTACATATAAATAAATCCTTAAAACCATTTTTTTAAAACATGGACATTAATGAGAAAGATTCAGAAGAATAAGTCTTTAAAACATTTTAAAATGGTATTTTGGTTAGAGATTCTAACCAAAAGAGAGACACTTGAGTACAAATAATTGAGGTAATAAAAACTTTGTAATATCATGAGAATAAAGGTATTCATGATATACTATGTCAAAGTACATTATATACACCACATAAAAGTGATTTTGTGTATATCAACAAAGAAGTCCCAATTGAATGTAAATTGAGATGAAATCTCTCATAAAGGTCGTATCCTTAGGTTAAGGATAAATCAATGACATAATTATGTGTGAAAATATAAATACACTATATATGATTGAATATTCAGTGTAAAACAATCAAAGGATATTCACACATATTCTTGTAGAAACAACACCAACGAATTGGATGTTTAACTCAACAAATGGTGAAAGAGTTAAAATTACTCTTATCAAATTCATATTAATGACTTGAGAATTATCAATAGAGTGATTATGTGTATCAAAAGTATATCCACAGGAAGGGGAGTGGAAATTATGACATAATCAAATGAATAGTGATTCCACACATAATCTTGGAGTAATATAATCAATGAAATATGCGTAAAGCCGAATGAGTGGAAATTGAAATGTCAAATTCCCTTATCGATTTGGTAACTTACAAAACATACAACTATGAAAGAAGGATCATACCATGACTATGTAAGTACCCATAAATTAATGTATATTACACAATGAATACAATCATGGGCAGTAAAATACACCACATGTAATAATTAAGTTGTGAACAATGGAATTCTCACGAAATTAAGAGTGAGATAAGAAACTCCTTACCACGTTAATCAACTGAGTCGTATGGCCAAAAGTTAATAACCACCAAAATTATTTACAGAATAACATGAATATTAAGAGAATCAAGATAATATATATCAAGTGGCCATACACAATACACCACTTTCAATAATTTAGTGGCGAACAATGGAAATCTCACGGAGTTGAAAGTGAGATAAGAAAATCCCTTACCTTGAACTTTCCCTTAGTCGATGGTATGTTAACCTCCTGTATAATAATTAAAACATTGTTATTAAATTATAAAATAATCATATACATCAATATGATATCATATATGATCTTTTAACATTTCTTTATTAATAATATCTTAGTATTATCGTCATTTCGGGTGATAATCGATTCGTTCTTTTTCAATGTTTGGTTACGTAAGACATGTTTGTAATGGATAGATTATATATTATTCATAATCAGAATGATATTAACATTATTTTTAACCCTAAAATGAGAATAAGACTTGAATGGATACGATGGAGGATGGATCTCACCGTGTTCGTGGAGACGGTAGTCCGTACGTACGCACGAACGCTACTTCCATTTAATTTTTCATTTTAAAAGAATTGAATCCAAATGATACATAGGTATATTATTATTCCAGTATAATATAATATTTTATATATGTTACTTATGTTCATTAACACCATTATTTATACGTTCCATTGTGGTATGAACGAGTCATATCATTTTAAGGGGGCGGTAGTCCGCACTTCCTCAAATGAAATTATCGTATGTATATACAACATGAAACGAATAATGGTATGAAATAAAATGGAATTACAGAAGCTTATATATAATATGTATCATTAATATCACACTTAATTATAGTACCATCATAATGGCCACCATGAGAGGCGGTAAGATGTATTTGAACAATCATCGTTTCGTGAGGCGTTAGTTTTCCATTCACAGAAACATTATGTTCATCATCCATTAGATGGAGGTGTGTGTATGTGTAGTTCGAATCATTCTTATAAAAACATCCTAGTATATTGAGGATACTTTTTTGTTACAAAATAAAGGAAATAAAAAGACTTTGGGAGTTGGGGAAGCAAAATAAATGAAAATAATTTAAGAGAAATCGTTACCTTTAATTTAGGTAACTCACTTTGGTTGGAACCAAAGGACTTCTTGAAATTCTTTCTGCCTAAGGGGAAGCATCAAGGAGGAGGAGAGGCATGTGGGGAGCTTATTTGGGCAGAGTTTGGATGATCCAAGTGGCTTGAGAGGTGTGAGGAATTAGTAGAAGTGGTCTCCTTTTATAAGGGAGAGGTGGGGCTCTTTAGGAAAGAGTGAAAGTATTACTTTATAATATAATTAAATTCGGTTTATAATGGTCCAAAAATAATTGAGGTCGGAGATAAGATGACTCATATTCTAAATAACATCAACCAATAATAATTGGACAGGTTTTAGATAATATTTTAATCATTATAATCTTATTTATTTAAATGATTTATTAATGAGGTAAACATTGCATCATTATTGTGTCATTAATAATTTAAATTATTTTATGTCTAAAAATTATAAATAAAATATAATTATGTAGGAAATCGTTTTAGCTTTCTAATTAATATTTATAATCGAAACTCCAACATGTATAACCCTATGTAAAAATTGTTCTTCTAAAAGATGTAAGCTTATGCCATTTTTATTTTTATTTTAACTTTATTAATATAATGTGTCCCTACCACATACAAGTGGCTCCAAGGGGTCCCCAAATCGACCCAAGTATTACCATGGTCGGGTATGTGTCCACCAATAAGGTTAGGACACGTTTTAGGGTAATTTTGTATTATTATAATATTATTTTTTAACCCTTATTTACCGGATTTACCCTTAACCATGGTAAATAAAATATTTACCACAGTAATTATTCAAAATGTCTAAAAATAAAAGTTATCTATTTACACAATTTGGATATCCTGATTCCAAATATGGAATCCATTTTTCTAAATTCAAAACATAGAAGTGGCAGAAATTTATTTAAAATTAATTCCCGTTGTCAAAACAAAAAGCGTGTTTTTAAGAGGTAATAACTATCAAAAGATTGACACTTGTTTATGTTCGGTTTAATTGTAAAATTATGTCCAATGACCAAAATTATATTAAATGGTAAAAATATATTCTAAATATAATTTAAAACCACTAAAATTCACAATTTATCACTATTAATTATTTTGATTAAAAAAGTTGTTTTTAATTAAAATTTAGTAATTTTCACTATTCATCAAAATATGAAAGTTATCCGAAAAGTACCAAAATTTCACCTTAGGCTAAATTCGATATTCCGAATCCAAAAATGAAGTCCATTTTAAAATATAAAATATATATAATTTCAAATTTAGGTATTACTATTCATAACGGCTAGTTTGATTGGTTGTGCCGTGTGTTAAAACTCAAGGTTGCGTACAACACGCGCTACTATTTTATTCAAAGGAAAGCGTACCGTGGAAGGTTGGGATGTTTCATTTTAAATTTTTTTGATGTCCCAATTTATTCCGATAGTTTAAAATATTTTATTAAAAAGGTTTCACTATTAAAAGTTGATAAAAGTGCAATACTGAAAATGAATCTGTACTTGCATTATGACTAAGAAACTCATAATAGGGATTCTAAAATTATAAGGATTATATAAAGTTCAAAATGTAGTTAATACTATTCATGACCTCTTTTAATGGCTTTTTTTTTGTACGTCATGGTGTGATTGAACTCGGTGTTGCGTGTAGTGCAAGTTATTGAATTATTTTTAAGAAATAACACACTATGAAATCTTGGAGTGTTACATTCTCCCCTCCTTCAATAAATTGCATCCTCGTAATTTGAAATTGTTCTTCAAAAATAAAAGGTTGAAAGTAGAAAATATATTTGTGGGAAAACCCACATCGGAAATTGGGTTACTAAAATTAATCTTAATATAAGGAAAAGAGAAATGAAAGGGTCACCACCAAATTATGATCTCGATTAGGAGAACATTGGTGGCAATTAGAGACATATAATTGGAGGAAAAACGTAAATATTTATAGGTAGTGATTGAGGTCATCAATCACAAACAAGTATAAAATTGAGGTTCTTAAACTCATCAATCTATGATGATTTGAAATACCATCGGTCCAAGAAAACATAGGGTATTGGGATAACACATTTTTGACGTTTCAAAATATCTTAGTTGAAATCCCATATCGAAAAATGAATTAATGAGGCCTCTATTTAAAAAAAAGAGTGGAAAGTATGAAGATTACCGAAAATAACACATACTAGGGTTCCATGTAGGAAAATATGGATATGGAAGAGAAATCTAACCATCAATTATCTGATGGAGAGTGGTAGAGAACATGGCTATGAAAAGGCCAACAATCCCAAAGCCATAAATTAGTGATGATTTAATGTACCATCTAGGACAACATTTTTTTAAAGTTACATTACATAAGGAAGAGGAATTCATTTATGATATTGACTAAGAACATTATGATATATACTTAAATTTTAAGTAGATTTTCATTCTTTAATAAATTTCCACCACTAACTCAATTTTTTTTAAACGATGAGTATTCAAGAAGACTTGGTCACACTGGAAGAACAAGAATAAACTTCTATAGAATCACATGATCCATGTAGGATAAACCATATATTTACATTGTCTTTGAAGATTAATCAAAACCAAAATGGTTAGTGAATGATCAAATGATCCCCCAAAAGGATATTCATTGAGATAAATATGTACTAATCTTAATTTCTAAAATTAAACCAACAATACCCCAAAGTTAAATAGATACCATTCAATAATGAATTGTCCTTACAATCCTTTAATATAATCCAAACTAATATTGAAACCCAAAACATAGAAGAATTTGATTATGTAGTCCCCCATGTTACATTGTATCTCCAAATGACATCAAATACTCTTAAAGTCACATACTTAAAAGTAATTAACATCATCACATATTATCTGTTATAGGTTAATCATTTCCATAAATAACCCAAATCACTATAAATCAACAATAAAAACGTAGATAAAAATCCACCATTACTCTACAAATGAAACCTCATTGTATTCTATTTTCCTTGGGCATATAGTGTTCCTAACAAAACGAACATCTTCCAAAATAACATTTATCACTTAATCACCAAATCATTTTCCTATACCAAGGGTATTCATTTGATAAGACATAAGAATCCAAATCATCTTATTATTGATCAATAAAATCATTTAACAAAAAAAATAGTCACACTAACCAGGGACTTCACGTAGTCCAGTGGTAGGCGATAAATCCCAATGGCACTTTGGTTGTGGGTTCGATTCCCACAGCTTTGTCCGACGCGATGGGTTGTCACACGGTCTACGTGTTGTCCTTTTTCAAAAACTATATTTTATAATATTACCAAAATGAGATAAATTCCTCAAAATAACATAATTTAACCACAAATGTTATATCATACTTTGCATTTTCATCCCAAATTATAATAACTTATCATTTTCTCAAACCCCAATGATCATATAAAACCAAATGGTTATTTATACCTATATCCACAAGAGAAGAGACAATTCTTCCTCAAATATCATTCTCACATGGAAAACTGCGGGGTTACAAATACAAGAGAAAATTATTCCAAAGTAAACCCATCAACAAGGTGTGCTAATACTTTTTAAATTTTTCTCCAACCATTTATTTCCACATAGCCTTTTCTTTGACCAAGAAAATATCCTATAGAATAGGACATTTACTCAGGTAATGGCCAGGTCCCCTACATTTACGGCAAATGACTATAAATGGACTCTTGGGACCATTTTTATCTTCTTCCATAGTACTCTTCATTTTTCTTCGGTAATTCTTCACTTTATGTCTTTCCTTCCCGCATGTAAAACATTTCGTTGTCCCATTGAGACACTTTCCTGGGTGTCTCTTTCCACATTTCCTGCATGATGAAAATTGAGGTTTATTTTCTCCATGGTCTCCATTGCTGGAGATCTTATCATTTATCACCTTTCTCTTCCTTGTTGAGTCTGGGAGTTGGTTAATATATATGTTGTTGATCATATTTTTGGAAAACTGATTTGGCATGAAGACGATATCTTTTACGCCTATCAACATTCCATTTTGTTGCTCATCGCCACCACCGTTCCCACCTTGTACATCATTCTCAAAGTCCCTATGACTTCCTTGGAATCCAGTCATTGACTAAAACCAGAAATCATTGTGTGAGTAATAGTAGTCGTAAAATCATTTAGAGATTAAAATGTCACCATATTCTCAATTTGAAACATATTAGGATTAACCACGGTCATTTACACTCATCTTATGTATATATTACTTAAATCGGTTTGTAAAGATAATGTAAATTATCCTAAGCATATCCCCCGGGAGTGTCGAAACCAAGAGTGTAGCAAGGCCCATTGTCATTCACCAGTTCCTGTTCGAGTCTAGCTCAATGCGGTGTTTTCGGGTTTTACCCCTAGGTACATCTGTGCCAGAGCCGCCTCTACCTGCTCGTATCCAGATAGGGATGTATTGCTCGGAAAACTCACAAAATCTCTTCAATACCAAAATTCTAGGATGTTCTTTTATACTAATCCTCAAAGTTTATCTTAGGTTTACATGCTCTAATCAGAGTTTATCTAAATCTAGCTACCAAGGTTTGTACTAAACTTCCTCTGATACCAACTGTAACGCCCTGACCCCAGTTACCCAGAGTCGGTGCATTAATTACATAACATTGGCATGATCACAAGAAAGATCAAGTCTCGAAAGACCGATTAGTTTAGTAGCCTTGGAATAACTAGATACATCCATAAATTTTTACATTACATCATAAAAAAACATCTTGTCTTCATATCCCCTCATACTATACCTGCAGGTCATTCATAAATTACTTCTTCATAATCCTGGGAAAAAAATAAAACATTGAAAGGGGTGAGCTCAGATGCTCAGTAAGGATAACATTATATCAGAAGCTTTCATAAATAAGCATAAACACTTAAGGAAATTTATAACTAAAACAAAAGCCTTTTAAACATGAACTTCAACATAAAATGGAAAAGGTAAAATGAAATAATGCCATTTACTAACTCACATGGATTTTCTACTAGTCGAATGATCACATGCAATATCAATATCCACTTTCATAATGATGGAATGCATAATGCCAGACTATTATAACCACATGGCCAAGGCCTCGTGCCAAGACTACAAATAAGATTTTGCCAAGGCCTTGTGCCAAGACACTAGTTTGTCTCATGAGACCTACCGATGCATCGAGGAGCAATAGCGGGCTCCACCCGTCACTTATTAAGTCCAATGCATTCTCCATATGAATAGGTTTAAGCATAAAATAAACATTCGCATTAAAACTAGCATATGAAATGTCAATACTTTAACCACAAACCATGAATGGTATAAAAATAGAACATCCACAGTCAAACATAACTCATTTGATACAATATGGAAGATTGTATTGTATCACATTAACCACAATCATGAATAATGAAGGATGTTGACATAGATGAAAACAATCATCAAAACTATCTGAGGGAAATATCCCCCTTTTCTTGAAATCATTTAAAAGTCACACTATTTGTCAAGAAGCCATTTAAAAATAGATTTTTGAATAAAAGTGTCCCATACCACTTTGAAACTTTTAAAAGGAGTTTCAATTTTAAAACCTTAATGTCCATATAAATAAATCCTTAAAACCATTTTTTTAAAACATGGACATTAATGAGAAAGATTCAGAAGAATAAGTCTTTAAAACATTTTAAAATGGTATTTTGGTTAGAGATTATAACCAAAAGAGAGACGCTTGAGTAAAAATAATTGAGGTAATCAAAACTTTGTAATATCATGAGAATAAAGGGATTCATGATATACTATGTCAAAGTACATTATATACACCACATAAAAGTGATTTGGTGTATATCAACAAAGAAGTCCCAATTGAATGTAAATTGAGATGAAATCTCTCATAAAGGTCGTATCCTTAGGTTAAGGATAAATCAATGACATAATTATGTGTGAAAATATAAATACACTATATATGATTGAATATTCAGTGTAAAACAATCAAAGGATATTCACACATATTCTTGTAGAATCAACACCAACGAATTGGATGTTTAACTCAACAAATGGTGAAAGAGTTAAAATTACTTTTATCAAATTCATATTAATGACTTGAGAATTATCAATAGAGTGATTATGTGTATCAAAAGTATATCCACAGGAAGGGGAGTGGAAATTATGACATAATCAAACGAATAGTGATTCCACACATAATCTTGGAGTAATATAATCAATGAAATCTGCGTAAAGCCGAATGAGTGGAAATTGAAATGTCAAATTCCCTTATCGATTTGGTAACTTACGAAACATACAACTATGAAAGAAGGATCATACCATGACTATGTAAGTACCCATAAATTAATGTATATTACACAATGAATACAATCATGGGCAGTACACATACACCACATGTAATAATTAAGTGGTGAACAATGGAATTCTCACGAAATTAAGAGTGAGATAAGAAACTCCTTACCACGTTAATCAACTGAGTCGTATGGCCAAAAGTTAATAACCACCAAAATTATTTACAGAATAACATGAATATAAAGAGAATAATGATAATATATATCAAATGGCCGTACACAATACACCACTTTCAATAATTTAGTGGCGAACAATGGAAATCTCATGGAGTTGAAAGTGAGATAAGAAAATCCCTTACCTTGAACTTTCCCTTAGTCGATGGTATGTTAACCTCCTGTATAATAATTAAAACATTGTTATTAAATTATTCAATAATAATATACATCAATATGATATAATATATGATCTTTTAACATTGCTTTATTAATAATATCTTAGTATTATCGTCATTTCGGGTGATAATCGATTCATTCTTCTTAAATGTTTGGTTACGTAAGACATGTTTGTAATGGATAGATTATATCTTATTCATAATCAGAAGGATATTAACATTATTTTTAACCCTAAAATGAGAATAAGACTTGAATGGATACGATGGAGGATGGATCTCACCGTGTTCGTGGAGACGGTAGTCCGTACGTACGCACGAACGCTACTTCCATTTATTTTTTCATTTTAAAAGAATTGAATCCAAATGATACATATGTATATTATTATTCCAGTATAATATAATATTTTATATATGTTACTTATGTTCATTAACACCATTCTTTATACGTTCCATGTGTGGTATGAACGAGTCATATCATTTTTAGGGGGCGGTAGTCCGCACTTCCTCAAATGAAATTATCGTATGTATATACAACATGAAACGAATAATGGTATGAAATAAAATGGAATTACAGAAGCTTATATATAAAATATGTATCATTAATATCACACTTAATTATACTTCCATCATAATGGCCACCATGAGAGGCGGTAAGATGTATTTAAACAATCATCGTTTCGTGAGGCGTTAGTTTTCCATTCACAGAAACATTATGTTCATCATCCATTAGATGGAGGTGTGTGTATGTGTAGTTCTAATCCTTATTATAAAAACATCCTAGTATATTGAGGATACTTTTTTTTGTTACAAAAGAAAGGAAATAAAAAGAGTTTGGGGGTTGGAGAAGCAAAATAAATGAAAATAATTTAAGATAAATCGTTACCTTTAATTTAGGTAACTCACTTTGGTTGGAACCAAAGGACTTTTTGAAATTATTTCTGCCTAAGGGGAAGCTTCAAGGAGGAGGAGAGGGATGTGGGGAGCTTATTTGGGCAGAGTTTGTACTAATCAAGTGGCTTGAGAGGTGTGAGGAATGAGTAGAAGTGGTCTCCTTTTATAAGGGAGAGGAGGGGCTCTTTAGGAAAGAGTGAAAGTATTACTTTATAATATCATTAAATTCGGTTTATAATGGTCCAAAAATAATTTAGGTCAGAGATAAGATGACTCATATTCTAAATAACATCAACCAATAATAATTGGACAGGTTGTAGATAATATTTTAATCATTATAATCTTATTTATTTAAATGATTTATTAATGAGGTAAACATTACATCATTATTGTGTCATTAATAATTTAAATTATTTGATGTCTAAAAATTATAACTAAACTATCATTATGTAGGAAATCTGTTTAGCTTTCTAATGAATCTTTATAATCGAAAATCCAACATGTATAACCCTATGAAAAAATTGTTCTTCTAAAAGATGTAAGCTTATGCCATTTTTATTTTTATTTTAACTTTATTAATACAATGTGTCCCTACCACATACAAGTGGCTCCAAGGGGTCCCCAAATCGACCCAAGGATGCCCATGGTCGGGAATGTGTCTACCAATAAGGTTAGGACACGTTTTAGGGTAATTTTGTATTATTATAATATTATTTTTTAACCCTTATTTACCAGATTTACCTTTAACAATGGAAAATAAAATATTTACCACAATAATTATTCAAAATGTCTAAAAATAAAAGTTACCTATTTACACAATTTGGACATCCTGATTCAAAATATGGAATCCATTTTTCTAAATTCAAAACACAGTAGTGGCAGAAATTAATTTAAAATTAATTCCCGCTGTCAAAACAAAAAGCGTGTTTTTAAGAGGTAATAACTATCAAAAGATTGACACTTGTTTATGTTCAGTTTAATTGTAAAATTATGTCCAATGACCAAAATTATATTAAATGGTAAAAATATATTCTAAATATAATTTAAAACCACTCAAATTCACAATTTATCACTATTAATTATTTTGATTAAAAAAGTTGTTTTTAATTAAAATTTAGTAATTTTCACTATTGATCAAAATATGAAAGTTATCCGAAAAGTACCAAAATTTCACCTTAGGATAAATTCGATATTCCGAATCCAAAAATGAAGTCCATTTTAAAATATAAAATATATATAATTTCAAAATTTAGGTATTACTATTCATAACGGCTAGTTTGATTAGTTGTGGCGTGTGTTAAAACTCAAGGTTGCGTACAACACACGCTACTATTTTATTCAAAGGAAAGCGTACCGTAGAAGCTTGGGATGTTTCATTTTAAAATTTTTTGATGTCCCAATTTATTCAGATAGTTTAAAATATTTTATTTAAAAAGGTTTCACTATTAAAAGTTGATAAAAGTGCAATAATGAAAATGAATCTGTTCTTGCATTATGACTAAGAAACTCATAATAGGGATTCTAAAATTATAAGGATTATATAAAGTTCAAAATGTAGTTAATACTATTCATGACCTCTTTTAATGGCTTTTTTATTTGTACGTCATGGTGTGATTGAACTCGGTGTTGCGTGTAGTGCAAGTTATTGAATTATTTTTAAGAAATAACACACTATGAAATCATGGTGTGTTGCATCATATGTGACATGTATGAGTCATACCCGCCTCAATCCAAGGTGCGGTTTGGTCAGCACCACTCAAAGTGTCTGTCTTTTTTTTCAAAAGGACGTCATTTGAAGTGAAAAACATCAACTGGCATACGGAAAACTGACCAAACACATTTTGATTGTGTCGATACTTTAGCACAACGATCCATGGGTCATATGTGATGTGTAGGAGTCAACCAAGACTTAATATGAGGCACTGTGTGGCCAGAATCACTCTATGTGGCTATCTTTTTCTTAAAATGGACAACAATTTAAGTACATATGGAAAATCGACCAAATGCATTCGGTTTCCATTGAAACATTAGGAGAACAATCCATAGGACATATGTAATGTGTACAAGTCAAATATGCCTCAATCTGAGGCACAGTGTGGCCGAAACCACTGAATGTGTGCCTTTTTTTCAGAAGGACATCATTTTAATTGAAAAACATCAACTGGAATAGGGAAAACTGACGAAACGCATTCGGATTGTGTCGATACATTAGCACAACGATCAATGTGTCATATGTGATGTGTATGAGTCAACCTCTCCTCAATCCGAGGTGCAGTGTGGCCGCCACCACTCAACGTGTCTATCTTTTATTTCGAAAGGACATCATTTGAAGTAAAAAACATCAACTGGTATACAGAAAACCGACCAAATGCATTCGGATTGTGTCGATAATTTAGAACAACGATCCATTGGTCATATTTGACGTGTACGAGTCAACCCCGCCTCAATCGAGGTGTGGTGTGGCTGGTAGCACTCCAGGTGTATGTTTTATGTTAAAAATGGTCATCATTTTAGGTAAAAATATATGGTATACAAAAAACCGATCAAATTATGAATTGAATTCCAGATTCCACATATAATTGTCATCTAAATTTCAAATTGAATTCTAAAGGAATTATGTATGTATATAATTATGTTATGAATTCTAATTTAATTATGGATGTGTATAGTTCCACCATTATATGTTAAATGTGTATGAATTTGTTCTCTATATGTATGTGTTTTTTGGTTATTTCAGGAAAAATAATTTTATATGTATGTGTTAGTTTATTTAAGGTATAATAATTGGATTTAAAATGAGTGGGAACCCACAAAATTAGACCTGGTGGGAAAATTGGAGAGATGGTGGGAAAAGTTGAGAGCTTCTGGGAAAATTACAGAGCTACAGTGCAATTTTCCCCAGTAGAAGCTATACCAACGTTTTGAAACTGTTGGCATAGCATGTCTGGGTTTTGTTTTACCAACGGTTTGTAGAACCGTTGGCAAAACACTTTTCCCAACTGCTTAGAAACTGTTGGGAAAGAGGAGATTTTGGGTTTCTCCCAACGGTTTAGCCAAACCATTGGGAAAAACATGGTAATTTTCAGCACTCTATCCCAACGGTTGAAAACCATTTGGAAAAAGCTTTTCCAACGGTTTTTCAGAACTATTGTGATAGTGTAATTTTTCACCACCCTTTCCCAACGGTTCACTGTAAACTGTTGGGAAAAGTATTTCCCAACGTCTTACTTCCCTACGGTTTGGAGAACCGTGGGTATAACATATACCAACGGTTCTACAGCCCTTCCAAATAGTTCTAAACCATTGGGAAATACTGCATTTCCAGTAGTGTACCTTTCACATGTCATTATGTTCCTCATTGTCCTCATATGTACAACCAAAACTCATACAATAATCATTATTACCTTTATGAGATGTCCACATGGGAAATTTATTTTCATAATTCCAATGATTTCCATATATGAAACATTCAATAAAAATTATGTTCTGTATATTTATATTAATTGACAAAAATAGAAAACATGTGTTGAGAAACACAAATAAAAGAAGAAAACCACATAACTATGGAAATTAACCAATAGGATGTCTAAATTTTGAATCCATCCTCAATCTCTTTCATCTTAGGTTTAGCATAGATTATTCTTAGTCATATTCTATTAAAATTATTTATAATGGTTTGTGAAGAGTTTATGAATTCTCAAAGCATATCTCTCAGGGGTTTCAAACAAGGTGTGCATCATGGACCGTTATTGTGTACCATGTTTCCCCATGATAGACCTAGAATGTTATGTCAGATTTCATACCCCTAGGTACATCTATTCCATAGCCACATCCACTTATAATAATCATATAAGGATGAATTTATATGAAACCAGTGAGTAGAAAATTTTCGAAAATTTGAGTTCATTTTCATAAATGTTATCTCACCATTTTACTTATCCTTTAAGACATCCGTAGATATATCCTTAGAAATATTAAATGGCATCAGACTAATATTTTATTCTCATAGTTCCTAATATTTTACTGAATAGTTATTTATAATAGAAACAATGAAATAGACACAATATATATGGAAATTGCATTATTTTAGATGAATATTCAATAGATTACAAAAAAACATTCCTGAGTGCTAAATAGACTAGTGTATTTGGAGACATGGAATCAAGATAATACATCTTGGTGAAAGATATTACATGACACCCACAAATATATCAACTATTTTTACTTCTATCTAAATACATTCTTCATAACTTCATGAAATGAAATATATGATAGGGGTGAGATCTGATTCTCAGTAAGGGTAACTAAAGGAATTTGTTAATAATAACATGAATAAAAGGGTATGGAACATGAGCATAACATTTTAATATCATACGCTGTATACATGAGATCATGGTAATGATTTTTAGATAATAATACATAGATCATATGATAATTAAAATCATAAACCATCAAATCATAACATTGTAAAAAAACATTAATCATAATATTATAATTTGTAAGTGATATGGTCCTAACCCTATAATAATAACATCCTTCATACATAATCCAAAAAAATAAAGGTTCCCTCATATCAAGACAAATAAAATGACAAATGTTTTATAAACATAAAATAATAACCCATGAAAATAAATTGATATCATTAACATTTCATCAAATTAGAATATATAAAATTATAGAAGTTTTTTAATAATTTAATTATATCATAACCTAAAAAAGAATCATATTTCAAAAACATATATCTCATTTAAGAGAAAGTGGTTTTATAAGCCTCATAAAAGGAAATCATAAAAAATTCCTAGAAATAATATTAATAGAAATTTTTGAAAATTCCCCTTAAAGTCATATGAGAAATCAATTATTTTTATCTTATATAGAAAATAATTTTGAAATATAATTTGATAAAATTTCATGTGAATAATATCACATTCTTTTAAAAATATATTTTTAAAATGTAATACATTTTGAACAAAAATTCATTAGAAAAAATATGAAAACATTATAAAGGATGATTTGAAAACAAATAAGAAATAAATATACTTTTTACTTAAAATTATTTTGAAGGATCATTTAAATGTTTTCTTGAAAACATGGTTTTCAAAAAAAAACATATATCTAAAAAAAAAAGATATTCAATCAGATTATCTCAAGAACATTAATTATATTATCATTACAACTAATGGTATGAGAAATTTAACTAATAACATGTATATTGTGAATAGATTTTTGATAAGTAAACTCATGAATGTTTTTTATGGGAAGATCACAATATTTTATCAAATAATTAATAAACATTAAAAATCATGAAAAATGATGATATTGTTTCAATAAACTCTTATCACATAGTAAAATGGTATCATACAACATGTAATAAATTAAATTAAATTAATGTTAAAATATGATTCATGATATAACATGTAAAATTGAATTATATACACCTTGAAAAAGAAATCTGGTTCATAACCAATCATTTTTCTCAATGAAGAAAAATTGAGGCAAAACTATTTAACCGATTTGGTTTCTTCTAAAACATAAATACAATCATATAAATATCCTATAATGGTTATGTAAATACACAAAAATACAATTATAATTATAATATAACACATCCACTTTTATTATACACTCCCCAAAAATGCAATAGTTCATGAATAAAGCATGTATCTCACATAATTAAAATGTGAGATGAAATCACCTTACCTTTAGACTTGACCCCATCAATAATCATACAAAATTCCCTTATAATAATTTTAAATATATTATAAATCTTTTATGTAATAATATTATTATATATAATAACATATATTGTTTTATTGAAAACTTACATAACAAAATTTTTAACAATCATATGTCATGGTTTCACTTTGGATAAAAGTAGCTTTTTTTATGAATCTTTATTTTTTATATCATTGGTCATTATACATATATCATGATTTATAGAATTTGAAACAAGATATGAATCTAATTTAAATAAAAAAATTTGTATTATATTAATCTATAAAATTTATAACTATGAAATATAATACAAGTTCATGGAGACAATAAGCCATACATATGTATATATGTTTTTTCTGTTTTGTTTTTGTCACATTAAAAGAAAAAAAGAAAATGAAATTTAAGTATATATATATATTAAAATATAATTATTATATCATATATATCATATATGTTCACTTAATCATCACAAATACATTACATTTAGTGTGTGAATTAATCCTACTAGTTTGAGGGGGAGGTTGTCCACACTTCGTCATCCGAAATTAATATATTTACACCAAATAGAATGTAAAATGGATTTTGATATAATATAAAAAATAATAAATACATGATAAACTTAATATATTACATTTATAAATATTTTGTTTATTATAATGTCCACCATGAGTGGTTGTAAAAGAAATAGAATGATAAATCATCATTTAGTGATGTGGTAGTTTATAGTACACATAAATAGTATGTTCCTTATCCACTACATAGATATTTCTGTAAGTGTTAGTAAAATAGTTTGCATAAAACATCATAGTACATTTTGAATAATATTAACATATAAAAAAGTTTAAAAAATAGAATGGAGGGGTGAAGATTTAAAATAAACGAATGGAATTTAAGATAAGGCATTACATCTTAGTCGAGTAACTCTTTCTAGTTTGGGCCAAAAGGCTTCTTTTGATTGATATAATCCCATGTCTACGAATATATGTAGATGGGAGATATATTGGTATGATTATTGGGAAGAAATTTTCTAAATATATGTGATTTTATGGGTGTGAAGAAGAGGGAGAGGTTATTCTATTTATATGGAAGGAAAATGACAAATATGTCATTTTTTGAAAATAATACTTGTACTCACGTTTTCACCAAAAAATTAGACATAAAATTCAAAAAACATTAATGATAAATGATGATTAATTCCAATATTATAGGTGTTGAATATGGGTATAGGTTTTTATGGGGATTAAATGAAAGGTTTAATACATTGTTACCCTATTTTTTCTCTTAACTATCGTATTTAATTTCAATCAAAATCACTAATATTTTTGTCTTATACTACTTTTACCGTATTATAAAATTTAAATTATGATTATTCCCAATTTATAATCCATTTTTCCAAATTCTAATAGCAGGAGTGGATAAACTTAAATAAAAATTAATGATATATTCATGTCTGTAATGTGTAATTTTTAAGTAAAAATAAAAAAAATTGGACATGCTTTTAAAACCAATTTAAAAGTGAACATTATATAAATAAATTGAACTATATTAATTAATATAAATATAATATAAATTTACAATTAAAATATTTTAAAAGTAAATTTTATCCCTAGAAATAAATTATTTCATGAGGATTCTTAAATCTCCAATTCAGTATATTTAACTACTTTTAAAAAAGTGAACCTTGATAGAAAAATAATGAAAAATTATGCAAATTTAATATTTATATTTTTATTTAAATTATGAAGTTAATATTGACATGTTATGTCTATAAATGTTCCAAAACATCGATTTAAATTGGGATCTCCCTTAAAAGGAGGTAAAAATATATTAATAAAAATATATGTTATTAAGCATAAAAATCGGTATATTCTTATTTTATCCCCATCAGATATGATGAAAGAATAAAAAACGAATTAATTAATATAATATATATATATATATATATATTTAATACTACTGTCAATTTTTTTATAATTTAATATATTTGGGAAAACATCTTTGTCACCATAAAAATCACAACATTTCCTTTCATAATTTATTAGGGTAAAACAGCTTTGTGACCATGAAAATAATAATATTTTATTTTTATATTAAATCATTTTTAATATTTCATATATAAATAATTTTTAACCAATGAAATCATATTATATTTTTTTCATTATATTTTCATAAATTACTTAATACTATTCATATCTTTAATTTAACATCTTGGTTATATCTAATTAAATTAAATAATCATATTTAAATAATATATTCTTTATTGGTAAACAAAGGTCCTATGTTTTATGAAATCCATTGAGTAAATTAATTGTATCATGTAACTAAATCTAGCCTCGGTGTTCAATGTAGATCAAGCTAATGATTATATCGCTTGTTGTGTATAATTAACATAGAGTTTTGTATAACAGAATTTAATCATTGTACGTTAATATAAAATAAAATATCATCAATATAGTCTAAAATGAAAAATATGAAAATGGTATAATTAATTTGTAAAATAATAATTCAAAAAATCATAGTGTGTTACATGGATAAGAACTCGTAGATTTTTTTGGTCCTTTATAATAGGACAAAACATGCCCTATGCACAAGAACTTAGTAATTGTGTTATTAACTTGTAAAACCTAGAGGGTCCCTTTTGAATATCCTTTAATTGATAATAATTTTTTATAGGGGAATCCATGAACATTTCCTCTCATTGTCTACAGTGTTCTTAGAGAAGGATATAACCCATTGATTCTATTTCCATTAACTCATATATTGAGGATACAATGTTAGTTCCTCGATAAAATTAAATTCTAGAATATTCAGTGAAATATAAAGGTCATTCCAAAAATTATATAACATATTTTCATGTTCAATGTAGTGAATAATAATTTACTAAGTACACAAGCATCAGGAGGATACTGTTTTTATAACTCAGACCACATGCCATGACTTTAAATATCACATGAACATGAAATTTTCATGATGTAAAACATCATGAACATAATTCATGGTAACATTTTATTTAATAAAATACTGATATATCTTAATAACCAAAGATTCATTCTATGTACCTTATTATCACATGTGTAATGGTCAACATGATAAAAAAATAGATTAATGGGATGTTGACTAAGGCCTGAGAGAGTGAATTTTTGTAATCATGTGTGGGTGATCACAATTTAATATGGAATATAACCTAAACATAGATATGATTCTCATTGAAGAGTATATTTTTTAGTTATAATATATCATGGAAGGAACTGAAATAGGGAATCCATGAATCCCCACTTATCATGTTACAATAGGAATGATTCCCCTTATTGATTTAAAGAATACATCATGCATAAGTCTCACACATATTCTAAGAATGTGGAAATTTTTTCTTTGTATTCTCTTACAGTATGGCTATGAGTATGATTTATGATCTCGGAATCACAACTTTTAGTTCGAAAATAGTAATAACAACACATGGAGTTCTCATATAAATAATTGAAATGCACATTCCCAAACAATATGCGGGGGTGGGGGATTTTTTTAATTAAATATTATAGTTGGTCCCATGACTAGAGATTTGGAAAAAGCTATGTTTCATGTGGTAATAAGAATAAATACCCAAAAAACTCTCAGTTATGACCCCTTATGCAGATCTGGATCTCCCACATAGATGGTGAAATTCACTTTTTTTCTTCTACATAGATATGGAACATAGAAACTGAAATGTTGTTGATGTGTTTTCTCTAATTGAAAGAGAAATAAAAATCCACGGGATGAGGTCACAATTCTATGATCAAGGTTATAATTTCTTTTCATCAAACATGGTTTTGCAAATAAACACAATTTTTTTCTGGTAAACCCCTACACTATAAACATTTTATGTTGATATATCCCACATGCATGAGAGGAGGAAATATCCAAAAAATTATCATATATTGTGCATTTCATTTTCATATGATGGGAATCATTTCAATAATTTTAATGTATTGCCATAAGGTTTGAGTCATTAAGATTAACATCTAATGAATAAGATGGGCCAGGTGTACTCCTTCATCTGGTCAAACCATAGTGGTCACTTTCACATGTTCACCCAATGACTATTGTGAGTAATTTACAATGGTTCATGGGTAACTATATATGGTTAACCCATGTTTTTTGAAAATAAATCAATATTTTTGATTCATAAAAGGTGTATTTTACAATCTTTGTGAGATGCCACCATAAGGAGGTTGTGAATGAATTTTTTTCCAAAATAAGGATCCCATAATCCATATCTATAATACCACGAGGATGACCGGCATCATAGTTTCTTCTTTTACATTGGTAAGATATATAATAAACCCTTAGGTTTTTGCTGATATTAATTGTATAGATTCAATGACATATTACTTTTGAATATCAGTAATTTGATCTTCATCATTTATCATGATTTGGATATGATGATCTAACTTTTGGAGTTAGTTAGGAATGGGATCTTTCTACATGGTGGTCACTAGAGGTTGTCTATGACCATTATGTTATTGTTGGAATCTGATCCTACTACTGATATGATAATAGAGTATTCAAATGATCTTCAACATATTTGTATGGAATGTCCGCCTTCATTCTAGTGTTTAATAGGATATGTCGTTCAACCATAGATAAATAAGGGGTATAAGACTGGTTCATATTTTCATTCTACATCACTATATTCCAACAAACATCCCGAATGACTGGGGGATATACGAATACTCATGTATGGCATTTATATGATATTATTGTATTGTATTCATTAGTTTTAACATTGAAATGTTTCTAATCTAGTATGATACTATATTATTTTTCGTTTCTTCCTCATCATGGATATGCTCCTTCCCCAAGGTAATTAACAAACAATATTGTACAACCTCGATTTGAGAGGGTGTATGATCCTGGTCCGATATAGTTGGATTATGAAGATGGAATTGTTCGATGGAGTGTTCTATAATCCTAAGGTGATTTATATTAAATATATAATATGCACATTTTTATCACGGGTATGATATTGGTCACATTCTCACATTTACTGTAATATGCCTGTAATCTTGTTATATGGGAGAAATAATGTAAATTTTCTATATAGTAAGTTCATTTTCATAATGACTAGGAATATAAAAATCTGTTTTCTTTTGGATAGGAAATTTTTACCATCCTTAAATAATTTTGAAAATATTATTGTAGAGATCCTCTATAATTTTTAAAATATATTGGCACTTCATAATAGTATTTGAAGGGATACAAGAAAACACATAATAGGTTTTGAGGATTTCTTGGTTGATTTATTTTATTTGAGAAAGGATTTAATACCACTATTTTTCTACTTTGGATGTCCAAATATTACAATGGTATTTATTCATGAGAGCATGGGTTTTTTCCTTCCATATGATTGGTACACTAATATTACAAGATGATTTTTTTATTAAACATGTATACATGCCCTCTAAATTATTTCCCCTTGAATATGGTGAAGGAATTCATTGGTGGAGGTTAGGATGTGATCCCAATCTATCTAGTCTGTAGAATTACCCATATGGTGATATTTCATTTTTCGATAGATCATAGTCTTTGAGAAACTGACATTTTGATTAATTCCCCCAGTAGGTGACTATGGTGAGATTGTTATTGTGTGGTACTACTAGGATTGGTATTGTGTTGTATTAGTGGTTCATTTATGGATAATATATTTTACATGTTGATTCATTTACTAAGAGAAAATAATTTCATCAAGATACACATCAGCCCACAATGATTTTTTATTCAGTTTAACTTCATCAGACTAAAATTATTTTACGTATTTTATCTACATGTGACTCGGATGATACTATTTTGGTAGACATCACATGACTAGGATATATTTTTTATATTGTTTTCCTGTGACTATGAAGTTACAAATGTATTTTCATAATATAAATATGACATTTTTTTTAATTTTTCATCATGATACTTGGATTTGTTTTATGCAGTTCAACATCATGCTACAAGGATGTGTCAGGTGGTTATACAACCTGTTATTTGTACACTTTCTAAAAGTTTCATTCAATGATACTAGGATGATGTCATGAATCATAATTTCATAAAGCTATAAAATTTTCATTTAGTTTATATTAATTCCATAATGATGTTATTGTGAATTTTATCATCATGTGAATAGGTTTTCATAGGGTATTTTAACAAAATGCTCCACCAATTTTGTCATTCAATTTAATGTTATGGTACTATGACATTTTCAGGGAATTTAAAGACATGTGACTAAGACATGTCCATGCAGTTTAACAATATGTGATTGTGATGTGGTCATGATGTTTACTGTCATGAGACTAATACCTGGTTGGGTGGTTCAATATCATAGGACAAGGACATGGTAATTCGTTTTAAATTAATTCATCTATATTATCAATGATCCATGACTAGTCAGAAGAAAATCATTTTAATAGGAACTAAGATGAACTTTATTCATGTTACGTTGGTTTTAGAATGTTCTCACTCTTTTATGAATTCATTTAATTTTTTTTATAATTCTATATCAAAACGATATCTTAATCTATATTAATTATGATGATGACAAGGAAAATAAATGAAGTGTCAATTCATGATCCTCCCAAGGTATCAAGGCACAAATGAGCTTTAGAATGTGGTGTTGTACTAAACAAGTGATTTATATCATCAATTATTTTCTCAAACAAATATACATTTATTCACCTAATGTTGAGAGATGGTAATCCATCATGGGGAGAAATTTGTTCGATATTATACTACATATATTCTGTGTTATTTTTAATGTTCATATATGGCTGGTTTGAGGATTTTGTTGTTGTTCATTCCATTTTTTCATCATCATAATGATTCTCAATACAATTTCTAATTTTAATGAATCATTCTATTGTATGTATGAGACATCGGTGGATGAGGCATTGATTTTCAACGCCCCTCGAAACTAACTATGTTGGATTTCCCATTATTTTAATTTATATAAAATAAATATCAAGGCCATATTCAAAGTACATGGTTACATGTTTTGGTTAGAAGGAATTTACCATCCCCTTAATATAACCATGATGCGAGGGACTGGGTTTCATTCATTTAATGTCGCATATGGATCTTTTGGGATATAAACATGAACTAGTTTCATTAATTGAATGATGTGGCCTAATATTAATCGATTCTTGGATATTTTATGTACCATTTGGGACCCATAATGATGAAGACAATTCCTATAAGTTGGTGGAACCAAACTATTTTGGAGGAATTTTAGAAACTCTTGAAACTGGGATGTGGTCATAGTTCTTTTAAATTTTGTGTGGGAAATATGAAAATTCCCAGGATCATATGATATGGGGGTATTGGTATTATGTAATTTATCAATATGCAATATATAATGTTATAATAATTTTAAGAGTTCATGAAATTTATGGATGATGAATATATATATTTTGAAAAACCTATGGGTTGGCATACTTCACTTCCAGAAAAAACTCTTTAGGAATGAACTAATTTGTAATTCTATGAATGTGATCACAATATAATTACCATATTTAGTATCTATATATCGTTATTATCTCATAATTTTTTTATCTCTTCTTTTTTGGAAATTTTATTTTCATCCTTAAGGGGCTGACTAGAGTAATTCATGGTGAAACAAATTCTGAATTCAATGGTCAAGACTGTGGATGATGATATATGTCTAAATATTGACAATGATTATCTTATGTATTTCATATATTAGTATTATCTTATTTATAAAATATTATTTAAGTCTTTGACAATGTTTATACTTCCTTTTGTAGATGCAGGTATGATACAATAAATATCTTCTTTTCCTGGGCTGGTGAAATAATTTTTGAATCATGACAAGATTAAGATTACTTTTGGTGGTTCAAATTTCCCAAAACATCTCTCTACTTATTTTGAAATGATGATATTTACTAATATTTTGTTTATATCATATAGATATAGGAATATTTGGGATGGTGATACTCTTCAACAAAGTAGTTCGTTTGATTATATGCTACCCAATGTGTTTTTTTGGGAGGGTCCTTGTTGTTCCAGTTTATGGTTCAATGCCCATATTAATGATTATGATATAGTATAAAATAATAAAAAATAACCCATACCTAAGTGATAGGGTTATCCTTTGTATTTTAGAGTTATAAATGATAAATTTTATGAGTTCTTTGGCCCTTGGTTAGTGGGAATCGTGGAATTTTTTGGGACAATATAGGGATATGATAATGGGACACATATACATGGAAAATAATATTGATATTTTCTATATTTGGAGGATTTATATTTTTATATCCAATGAAGAATCTAATATTGGATCACCCCATTTGGATGGTTTGGTTCGGCACAACATCCTCTACAACCCCCTCTGGAATAACATTTATTAGTAATTAATGATGATCTGAATGGATACGAGTCGAGCTACGTAGTTCCTAAGTGGTTTTGTTTTCATTGTGATTATCATAACCAAATAAAATGACATAGGGAAGTTATATTTTTCTAAATATTAAAGATAATATCATAATGTGGATGAATGTTGGAATAAGTGACAACTCCATTTATTCAGGATATCATTGGGTAGATGACCTATTTTGCATAATTTTATGGAGGATTTCATAATAGACATTTAGTGTTTGTATGAAGCCACTGAGGTGGAACTCCTAGACCCATATATTAACCATCTAATATAGGATGTGTTTATTTGGATAAATTTTATGTCAAGGCCTCAAAGACACGGATTCCTCAATGGACCAAGGGATATGATTGGTGTAATAGGTGGTTTCTAATAGTACATTGAGGATTTTTAGGGGTATTTTCATTTTTTCCAATGATCATGGAATCTATTTTTACATGTTCTATCCCATTCATATCATATATAATTTCAGCTATCTATATAATTGAAAATACACCCTATTAGTGAAACATCATATATAATTATACTATTTTGATCTATAACATTCTTAGATAATGTATACTAAGGTGTTCAATTTTTTTGAGTGTTCTAGAATTTTTATTAGATTTATATTCTATTAAACATATTGTTTATGTGGAAATGGATATCCATATTGGGCCAATGGGAACGTTATAAAATATAAATATATATTTGTGATAAGGATGGAATATTTAAAAGATTTAGAGTATTTTAACCATTATGTTTCATAGATATCATTGAACAGAATTTCAAATAGTAACATGGAAATCAATCCTTTTGGACTTGTGAAAGGGATTCCACCATTAATAGATTAACATATGGTTCAAAAATTTGGTTCCCTAATAAGGTTGAATAAATGGTCTAATCAGATGTGTACAATTGATACATTTTAACCTGTGAATGTGATGAAATACTTAATGTATTTGTAAAACGTTTAATATTATTTTTAGTGGAAATGTGGAATAACATGGCCTAATGAGGAAAATAAATTATATCCTACTTAACCCTATAAATGGATGAAAATAATTAAAGGATTCCTTTCAAAATTACCATTTTTTATCAAAATTGTGAAGAAATATTTCAATATGAACTGTGAAATATATACATTTTAACCCTTGAATGGGATGAAAATGTTAAATAATTCATGTTGGATCTAATATTTTTATTCCAAATAAATGACGTTGTTTTGACACTTCTTTATTATGGAACATTGAGATTGGTTTCAGAATATTTTTATTTTGAAAAAAAATTCTCTAAGAGAAACCCTCAATGGTTCCCATATCTATTACATGGAATGGGTCATGTTTCTAAACTCATGAATTCATATTGGTGTTCAAGCCCAACGATTCATAGGAACTCGCTTTACTTGATAGGATGGGAGTTCATTATTATCAAAGAATTTTGGGGAAGATTATTTCCTATTTTTAGAATCTAATATAGATTCATTATAGGCTCTTTAATCCTTCCAATGTCTTGATATGAGGCTTCTTTCCCATGATATAATTACTTGATCAAAACCATACCATGATAGAAAAATAATGTGAATCATATATTCAATATTATTCTCTTAATTATTTAGGATTTTGAATTATCATTCCATGTTTGATATCATTGGATCTTATATTTATCTTGGGATGAAGATGATTTCTTGGAAATGGGATTCAACTAGTAATCCTATGCATATTGGGAGCACAATAATCAAGGCCCATATAGTTCATTTGTCATAGTTTGTGGTTGGGTGAAAGGAATATGCCATATTCTTTAACATACTGTTGAAAGGAATATTAACTGTGAATTTGAATATTGAGTATCATGAGTGAGCCTGGGAGGATTCTACATATCCGGTTTTGGCTAGAATCATTTTCCATGTTGCTCATGTCATCATCCTATTTATCTTAAATGGTTTGATAGAAAATTCATTGACTAATATACATGCATGTAATGAATCCTTGAACATTCATATTAGAAGTATAGACCATTGACATTAAATGAAATGTAATCAGGCTTATTTCACATTGAATGACTAACATTATGGTCATCCACATAATTTTATTGATATTATCAACTATAGTCTCTAAGACCACAGGATTAATTATTTATGAGATAAATGAAAATAGTGTAATATTTGTTACATTTCATGACAAAAAATATTAATGGGGAATTCACATTATGTGTTCACAAAGATTTGTAAAATTAATAATATCATAAGGAATATTATATGGAGTATGAGACATATCTATTTTTCCTATGTATCCAATTTATAATATCTATCGACATCCTTATTGTTCTGTTCATCAATAACGTGTTGTTATGTTTAAGATTCTTGAAGGCACTATTAGTTCTTACTGATAAAAGGATTCCCCTATAAAAATACATTTCACTTCCATAGATATTCAAGGAATTTTTATATAATCATATGATAATTTAGGTCATTTGAGATACAATATTTGGAATAATAATGGATTTACACAAAGGTGGATACCCCCTTTATCATGGTCCAAAGGAAGGCATCATTTTCTCTATTTTTGGATTGGAATATGATCCTTTGTAGTTTAGATAAATCTTAATACGCAGATGGTATTGGATAAGTTATTAAAAATAAAAGAATTATTAATTTCCCCAAGGTCTAAGAATGTTAAGGAGATATACTAGGATGGATTCCCATGTACCATATGAATTCTAAAAAAATTTTAAAATAAAGAATAATGATGTCTATAAAATGTCATGTGATCATGTTTATAGGGTAAGGATACCCTTCCGATGGCATAGAGTTAATAAGTTCACATGACCACATAACCATATCGCATTTTGTGATGAATTTATTATTGTATTATAGCATAGAATATTACAATATAGCTGGGTGAATGTCCAATAGTTTACGTCCATGAGTTCAAATTGTTCAAGGGTGAAATATAAATGGGCCTCTCCTTAACAAGGTTTCCATATATAAGTATGTGTTTATGGAATGAGTGTGGAATTATGCACGATATGACCAGCTATTTCTTCCTAGAAGGAATAAAATATCCAAGGGTATTCAAGTGAATGATGTTGACATATCTATAGTGGATCACATTATAGAAGTTGATATGTCCATGACCATTCATGTGATCTAGACATACATATACATGATTCATTATATGATTGAAGATAAAAAATCAAGGGTGATTTACATGATCTATGGTTACACATACATGGATGTTTTATGAACATATATATGACATGTACTAGAATTTCTAAAAAATGATGACACATCAAAGGGATTTTACATGACAGTATTAACATGTCCCATGGTGCCTTCCAAAAAATGTTAGTATATCTATGGTTTTATGCATGATATTTCATGACATGTACAACGGTATTATCATGGTTAATTAAAAATTTTAAAAGTGTATTTAGATGACATTAAAAAAAATATCTATGAAGATACCCAAGATAAAAGATTTTATATCTTGGAACCCATGATAGGAACATAATATTAGTGATGTGTCATGTGATTATATGATCTAAATGGATTCTTATGATGGGGTCTCATTATAGTTCATAGTAACATGTGTAAATAGTCATCACACATTATGGGTTGTTCTGGTCACGATGAGTTATTGGATAAGCATTCATGTAAAAGAAACATTTATAAGGTTTCTATTACCAATGTGCGCATGTCCACGAGTTCACATACAGGACTCTGACTTAGGTCAATGTTTATTTTCTAAAAAATCACAGATGTACATGGATGATTTCATTTTTAATCCATGCTATTGAGTGTTAGAACTGCATGAAAATGTATTGGAATTATAGGAGGATGGTTTTTATTATTATTTTATGATAATGATGTGAAATTCAAGGAAAAATGCACAAATTTTAAAAAATAGGGCTATTATCATATTCATATATGAATGAGATGAAATTTTATTAAGGTTATTATAAGAAGGTTTCCTTTAATATGTTCTTATGATTGGTTTTCACAAAGTTGTATCCTGAATACTTGTAGAAATCCCTTAAATTATGTTTTCTCATATGTATATGCTTCCACTTTCATTGCCTATCATTCACGTATTTTTCCATACTAATAAACACATAATATACCATACTGAAAATTAGCTTTTTCATTATAAAAACATTTTTATGGAAAAGTAGATAAACCACAGGATTCCAACACTAAAGGATATGACAAAGCCATTGAAAAATAACTAAAGTCTACCAGAACCTATTTCCCTACATAATTTGAAGGAGAGTGTGCTAACCTGAGTACCAAGATCATCGATTAAGAAGTCTTCAAATTGATACACAATCTTGTCCCAAGTATACAAGTACTCCTCATAATTGATCTTTCCTTCATTGAATCCCCATATCAATATAGGATATTTCTTCTCAATCCATGAACTCTGCTCATCACTGGAATTCACTCTTAACGGACATGCCATCACATTTTTAGCTTCATATTTAGTAGCATTAGTCAACAGAAACGTTTCAACCATTACCTCTTCTGAGTGAAAATGTAGATTCAGATATTACTGATCTATCCTTTCCCCCACTGCAGACTATGTAAAGTCGCCTTGGGTGAAACATCCCCATAAACATCCCCTCAATACTCATCCTAATCACAAATAAATGTTTCAATAGTTATAGAATCACTAACCATCATATTGTCTTTTGACTTCATAGAGGATCTAGTTTCCATTAGTAGTGGTAAGTGAGATTAATATTTTCTCCCATTTATAATTACTCCCTTGTTATTCCTTCATCATGGTCTTGGAATCGTATTATCATGGAAGTAATATGTTGTATCGACTGAAGAATGACTAGATATCTCATAACATGACTCATACCTAGGGACTACTTGCCCATCCAGGGGAACAACCCGATCTTCATCGTGCTCCTGGACCTGTTCAATATTCTCCAAACATTCAAAACAATTACCATTCTCAATAACTAGAATACCCTTTCTTGGTCTCAAACTCATCCTACCTATAGCCTTCACATGCTCGTCATTTCCTCCAATAGAACCACCATCCTGAGACACCCCCATATTGTGAGCGTCCCCCAAATCCTCATTGCAAACCAAAGGAGCTGTGAGAGATCCCTCAGATCCAAAAAAAATTCCACTACATCAACCTAACTCACCACTGCCTTTGGAACACTCAACCCATCCAAGTCACATTTCATCCTTTTGATATACATCAGCCAGTCTCATATTTGTATTATTAGCTATTTCCTTCTCCTAGGTATCCTTAACTGCACTACAAAAGTGCATGGAATCAAAAACTTGACCAACTATAGTCCATGTCAACTCCTAATACTGATGTAGTACATTGCCATACACATCCATGAAACGTCCATATACAAATGAAACACAAGATGAATCTTGATTTACCTATTTTGAACAAAAACCAGATGAAAAATTCTTGTCATTGGTCTTTAAAACCTCTTTCATCTTCTGGTATGACATCTCATTCCTGTACATTTCCATCTGATGGCCCACTTTCATGAATCGAGAGAATAAAGAATTCCATGATTCGAAAACAATTTTTTTTATATACAGAAACTCATCAATAATATAAATACAAAAAGACACCACAGGTGGCCTCAATACATCATCTTCAACACAGACTCTAGGAGAAACTGGGTTACATACTACTCTAGTCCTACTGCCGAAACAATGGTAAAGACCTAATATATTTCCTAACATTCAGATAATGAAAAATTTATAAAAAGGTGGACGTATTTGTAGGAATTATACCCATGTCTCTATGGTCGGTGAATCACGCTTCATGTGTTGGTCACATGACAACCTAATTAGAAAAAACCTAGATCCATCGCAAACTCAATGTGCACATGACAATGCCAAAACCATGACCTCTTCTGTAGAAAACAGTATCATGATGTGCTTGTCCTCATAGTGTCCCATATTAGAAAACTTTGAAAACATCATGCCATGAATATGAATCGGTTGAAAGAGTCCACCACTGGTCATTGTTTTTTGAAGTATTCTATCAATATCAGATCTAATAGGGATGAAGCATCTATAAATTCCTGGGATGAAATCGCATGTTGCAGAATCCCATTGTACAAATCAAGAACATTATGACTAAGGGAGATTTGGGGGATGGATGGTAGACAACCAAGACCAATGAAGGGGGAGAAAGAGGAAGGTTGATTTCCTTTAGGAGGTGGTGAAGTTTTCTCCCCCACTAAGGGAGGAGGGGCCTACATAGAAGCAATCACTGCCTAGGGTATAATGAGGAGGAAATTGACGGAGGATCCCCACTCCCTCCCCTTCATATACTCAAATGAGTTTGACATTACATTTTCAGATAGTATGTATTTATATATATTATCATGGGGTAATATTTCACTGCATTTTATGGTTAATATTCCATAGGCACTATCTTGGGGTCGTGGGTGTTGTCTCATAGAGGAAATGAATATCTCAATAGTATTCATGTTCGCATGATGCTGATTATGATATGTGATTTAGGGATCAGAATATTTGTCACAGTATTCTGGATGACATCACATGATGAGACTCGGTTTGCTTCAAATTATTTTGTAGAAGAAATAAATTAATGAAGTCCCTCACAATGTGAAGTTACATTCATCTTCATGTAATGCATCAGAGTTGTTAGAATTGATCTATGTGATAATTATATCATTATTTATAGAAACTTTGATATACTATTGATGTAATCATGTGAGTCACATGATAAAAAAATTACTCATTTTTGTTTGGATCAGTTGAAAAAACCTTGGTCATACTAAATCCTTCAAATACTCACATAGAATTTATGGAGATTGTATGTAGAAAAACCCTTGAATGTTGAAGGATGAATGTGAAATCCCATTCACACATGAGATATTTTTGTGATGATATTGAATCATTTTATACAACTATGATCACATGAAGACATTATGAGATGGCATGGTAATCATCAATATTCATTTATGTTAGTTATCATTTCCCTATCCAAAATTTGTGGCTATCTAAATACCTTCATGTTATTGATTGTATGCATTTAGATGGAATCACATGATTTCATCAATGATTTTGAAAAATAATTTTTTAGAATTATTAAAATATTTATGATGATATAATGGAATCTAAATCTTATACATTGAAATCCCTTTTATGGACGATAGTCAAAGTTGATATAACTTTTGAATATGTGATGGCTCGTTGAACAAGTGATTCACATGATCATTCAATTGATCACCTGATGACATCACAAAGTTAGATGATGATCATCATAATTGCATTTGGTAATTTTATATTTTCACATGATTTCATCATGAATATATCAATTCAAGTGTGTAACCAATAGAACCTCTCTTGTTGATGTCGCATTCATCACTTGATTATTTTAATGGGATAACAAACTTCCATCGAAAAGATAATGCTTATATGATGAAATTACTTGCCTAGATATGAAATATTAATCATGATCCTCAAGCCTTCTTAAGATATGAAAAATGGTTGGCATGATTTTCATTGAGTTTAGGGTCAAGAGGATGTCATATGTATCTCTTGGAATTGAACCAGTTGCATCTAGTAGTGGGATGGAAAAGAAGCACCTTAATGATAACAAAGAGGAATGATCAGATAAACAAGATTGATTAGATTAGAAAACATTTGTTATAAATGTATGTGATAATGATGATATAATAATACCATCACAACCATTCAACACATTTACTCAGTGCTTGGTTGGTGACCGAATTAAAATATTCTGCATGAAACTCACCAATAGAGCCATAGTACCCGAGTCAACACCCTAAACCCAATTCATAGTTTCCCCCATTGACATAAAAACATATTTGTGTTGATGATAAATGATCCTACTCCAGAATCCATAGATTAACATAACATCCCAATGTGGGGCCTACCCTTTACCGCATACTTTCAATATGATAACTAGTTATATTTATCCTAAGAGAAGTTACATGGACTCCTAGATGATCCCGACTTGATATTCCATATCGTTAGAAAAATAGTTATTTTTTTTCTAAGAGAATTATAAAAAGTACGTAGAATATAATTTATGTAAAATGAGAAACATAAAGTCAATAAGATATGATATTTTAAAATTATTCCAAATTTGATTACTTTTATTCGCAAACAATGAAATGTCCATGTCCTCATGAAAAATAATAATAATTTTTTATGGACCTCTCACTTCTGAAAAATCATGTCAAAAAGTGGAAGGTACACTATTATACATTTTAAAAACAAAAAATTTGGTTTTATTATTATTATTGATAGTTCCTAGAAACATATAAAAATTATGAAGGGTTATATGTGTCATTATTTTTAATAAATATCATTCTAATTAGATATATATTTGGATTGATATTTAAGACCTAATATATTGGATAATTTAAAATAATAATATCTTTCATAACATAAGGTACACATGAATTAAAACACATGATACACTAATATATGATGAAACATGATACACTAGTTGATTATTATTATAAAAAATATTATAATAAATATAGTAAATAAATGGTTATTTATCAATTTTAAATACATAGTTTTAGATCATAAATATTAAATATTAAATGTGATTATTTATTTAAACAACTAATTAGTTAAATATTTTGATAATTAACATAATATAAAAAATTACTAAATTGAAAAATATTATAAAACTAATGTATGATATTTTAGAATATAAACAAATATGAAAAAATTATTTAAACTTTGGACTCATTAAAATAATATTACAGACACATGATAGAAACTTATCAATAAAATCTGTTTTTCATTGTATTATTTATTTATTAAGAATAGTTATTGGAATTATATGAATTAAATATTGTAAAAAATAATAAATGTTTTATTATAAAATTTAAATATTGGAATAGGTTACATTTATAGTATTTTTCTAATGTAATTAATTTTTAGGTGAGTAGTGAACATTTACATATTTTTTTGATACCGTAACTCTTATTGATTTAAAAAATTAGAATTTTTTTATATAAAACAATTTATTTGAGAGAAAATAAATCCTTTAATGATAATAAGTTACATATAAAATAGATGTTTAATTTATTGGAAAATTATGTAATATTTTACTGTAAATCTTATTTACATATATAAAAATTATATTTTATTACCAACAAAAATTAAATCTATCTTTTTATATTGTTGATAAAAAAATTTCATATTATGTTATAATTTTAAAATATATTTCTCACAAAACATATTAACACTATTACTAAATATGTTGGCCATGGTAATAGAGAGAGTGATGTCTTTAAGAAATTGTTTAATTAATGTTTAATATTTTTTATCTCAAATATTAGATCAAAAAATTTCATACAAGGAATATAATTTGTGTTTAAAAAAATTAATAATTATATAAATACACAGATAGTTTTTAATCAATAATCAATATTATTAAGAATAATTAACTTTGAAAACATCATTTCCTTTGAAATAGTGAGAATCCATTATGAAAACTATTAATTTGAATGTTAATTTTATATTATTCATATTTTATTAATATTAAATTGAACATATAGTTACATTAAAAATAATAAAATATATTTAAATGGGTGAATTTATTTGTTTATTAAAATATATCTAACATTGGTTAACATAGTAAAATTAAAAAGGGTAATGTGAAAAAATAATATATAAAATGACAAAAAAGTGTTAAACATATTTAGATGTATGAGATTGTGAATTTATTCACATATTTCAATCAAAAACACTAATAAATATTAATTTTGGAGGGTCTTACCATTTAATATTGTTAATAAAATATTGATTTCATGACCCGTCCTCAGGGCCCATGTCGTGACTATCCCAAGCCCGCCTTCCATAGGCCATTGGCTGGTGACTAGCACCAAAGGCGTAAATACCTAAGCTGGGATGGCATTACCTTTATAGAAGTAACACACACACAAATAGAGTATGCTGGAAACAAAGCACTAAGTGAATGTTGTCTAAAAAAAAGTAGTGTTGAATGTGAAGGGGCCATAAATACAAGCCCAACAGTAAAGTACATGATCAATAGAAAGAAAGTAAAATATAAAAACGGACAACAAATGAAAATGGAAGCTCCTAGAACATCCACCACGTATTCTACATGAAGTGTAGGTATAGATTTCCACCTCAGCACTCCACATAGACCAGTCCATTCTGTGTACCGTCTCGCCCTGTGGTCCACCTCTGGGTATTTTCCCATCCTGACTCTCTCTCGGCCTCTATCAACGTTGTCCATCGTCTGCATCAAACAAAAGGAGGTGCGGGAATAGCCCATGTAGGGGTGAGTATAACGATACTCATTAGCGACCCTGAGACCCTCAAAGTCCCACAAAATCTAGAAAGGATAATCCACTGAAGAAAGATACAATCATGAAGTATCAACCAACCCTACTTAGGTATATGCCCATACATATACCTATGTTACCTGTCACAGTCTGGCTCCAACTCTTGAGCCCAACCACATTTCGTTCCACATGTGTAGAAACACTCCACAAAGAAAGTACAACACAAGGTGTATCCCAAAGGTATAGCTCACAGAAGAAGTCCATTTAGGCTTCTCCAAAACAAATCCATGAAGAAACACCCACGAAAAAACATCCACCCATACTAAGGTATATTCCAATACAAATACCTACGTCTTCAAGGGTACACATCTGATACATGAGGTAAACCCGAAGGTAAGGGCTCAGCTCACACTAGGTATACACAACTTAGAAGCGAGAATGTGATAATTATTGGTTGCAACTGAATCATCTATTACTGTCAAATGGTAGATAACCACAGAAAACTAAAACAATAGTCTGTTATAGTTGTAGATCCTATGCGGGATCTCAGAACAAAATTCACCACCGTTGAACCCACGGAGGATTCAGTCCAGTCTTGTTGCTTTCGAACCCACAAAGGATTAACTGCAGTCTTGTTGCTGTCGAACCAACGAAGGATTATGTCCAGTCTCGTTGATGTCGAACACAAGGATGATTCAGTCCAGTTTCGTTGCTGTAAAACCAACATAGGATTCAGTCGAGTCGCATTTCTATCAAACCCATAGATGATTCAGTCTAGTCCCGTTGCTGTCGAATCCACGGAGGATTCGGTCCAGTCTCGTTGCTGTCATCTCTAGGGTTCCCACACACAACACACTCGATTCTAGGAGGGTCTGATCAATGATACAAGTGTCGATAAATCAAATATTCTTTAATTTGATGTATCATGTAGTTCCGTCTCATCAAAAGGAACCCAATGCGATAGACGACGCGTCAATCGGACTCCCGGTCTGAGAGATATTGGCTTTTCCTATCCAGGGGCCTGGTTGGATTTAGGCTCATTCCAAACCCCAGATATTTTCCAAATTGGTCCAAAACTCACTTAGAGTATTGCAAACGGACCATCTCGTCATAATATTCTCAGTGTCGCATACGGCGCATCAATCAGACGCGCGGTGTATAAGTTATTTATGTTTAAGAGAAATAGGACCGACCCTTCATGCCCAGTGGGCTGGGGGGTCGTCTCGACCTGGTTTGGCGGGTCTGACCCGGCTGGGGTTCGGCCCAGCCCAGAGGTGTGCAACCCTCCCGCGGACCCGGCACGGCGGGTCCGACCCGGTTGGGGGGTCGGCCCGACCCGGTGGGGTGAGGCCCACCCGTGGACCCTGCCCGCATGGTGGGCTTGTTCGGTTCTTCTAGTGGTGCCAAGAGGCACCACCTATGCTACCTTTCTATCCTTAGCTGATCGGTTCTGTCCGGAACAAGTGGCTCGCAGTTGCGGGCTGTGGTTCCTCCACACGCGGCTCCAAGTGGCCCGTATTGTGGGCCCCGGTCTTCACCGCAGCACGTCGCCAAGTGGGCGATGTGTTCCCCCAGCCCAACCGGCTATAGTAGGCCGGTTCTGTTTGTCCGAGCGGCCCGCGGATGCGGGCCGCGGTTTCCCCCATGCGGCCGGTGCGATGGAGCAGGTCCACCACTGTCGCGGCCCGGCTTGGCCTAGCCTTCGGTTTCCGCCACAATCCATCGCTGCTGCCTTCAGTCACCATCGCCTCAAGACTGTGGCCTCCTTCCTCCGGGGCAGTGCGACATCACCGCGTACGCTTGGCTCCGCCTCTATCATCAAACAACATTTACCAATGGATGGACCTCGGGCCGTGTTTATTCATCCTACACCCTCCGGATTATATGATATCAAATGGCCACCATTGAATAAAGTAAAAATCAAAGAACATAGGATATAATTTTATTCCATTAAAATTAAACAAATCCCCTACCTCTTAAATGGTGCTCGCTCAGCGGAGTGGAGGGAAAGTGGGCAGATGATGATTTCGTTGATGTTGGGAAATATTCGATGATGGAGTGTCATCAACGTTCCTTGTAGGCGGCACCCACTCATTTAACGTGGAAGGAGGTCGCGGAAAGGAAGAAGAAGCATTGTCATTCTTCAGTGGAAATGACGCTCTTCGTTGAGAGGACATCGTTTAATGTTGGAGATGTTCATCATGGGAAGAACACTTTCTTCCTAATTCTCCAAGCCTCCCATGATAATATGTCCAACCAATATAAAATAAAAACACACCACTTATTTAAAGGATTGCTTAATGAATTCAAAGGGATTAAAATTCATTATGCCACATCCATTCTTTAATTAAATTCTGAGTTGGCTCATTGAGAATGGAGGGAGGAGATGAAGAGGCTCCCATTTAATAAAGGAGGCTCATACACCTTAATTTGGGAGTTCAAGGTGTTTATGGAGTTTTATGGGGAGTCAAAAAGTTTGTAACTAGTGTGGGCCTGACCCTTAGTTATATCTTCCTAATGGAGGTTAGGGTGTGGTGAACCCCACCCCTACCCTCCACCTAGAGACTTCAACTACCTTTCAAATAAAAATGTGTTGGACACACATTTTTATTTAATTTTAAATTTATAATTAAAAACCCCAATTTATAACTTCCATCATGTATAAAACGAAACTGTAGTAAAAGTCCCCTTAACAGAATATCGGCACTGCGAGTTCATTAGTCTCCTCATATTTCTATTCTGAGAACCGGTTTAAAAGATAGAAAAACCCGCATGTACATTTACTAAACGTACCTGAACAAAAGATTGAAAAATTATTATCAGACACCCTCAACCCGCGCTGGTCGGGGTTAGGCGCTGCCTAAGTAAAACACGCCCCAACATTCCTAACAGTACTCTCAGATTTTCAATCTGAGTTACAGTTTAGAAGTTCTGAATTTTACAATAAAATAATTGCCCGTTAATTATTTTGATTAAGGCCAAAAACTAACATTTTTTGTTGGCATGCTCCGGCCAAAGTTACTATCTGATTAAATAAAGCATGCCCTCTTGAGTTCATCAGTGGTCTCAGATTTTTAATCTGAGCTACCATTTGTGAGTTATAAGAATTTGAAAAATAAAATAATTTATTTAATTATTTTATTTACGGTTATGCCATTTTAGGAATTTTTCACAGGAGGCCCGTACCGACTAAACTTAAGTCACTCCTAGGGTAAAACCATAATCTTGAGTTCAATGGTGCACTCATATTACTGATCTGAGTAACCATTTAATAGTTATTCCACTTTTTATGTAAATATTTTTAGGTGCGTTAATTTTAGTTTAACAACACTTCTGAAAATTATTTCGTGAACACCGGGCCTCGGAATCAGGTAACATTATAAACTGCGGACTCGTAAAATTCCAAAGAATTTAATAAAAAAAATTCCTTGAAATTTCCAGGTCTTTATATTACCCCACCTCAGGGATTTACGTTCCTGTAAAGCTACAACACACACTAGGAAAAAAATGAGGGTACTAAGCATTCATCTGAGCCTCCCACTCACATTTTCTATTCTGGAGGTTCCTATGCTTCTAGTGAACATGCACCAGAGGAATCGACCGTCCACATAGGACTCGCTCCTGAATGACATGCACCTCCTCCGTGGTGGCTTGTACCATCTCTGGTCAGGAGGAATTAGGCCGAGTTGGTTTGTTGGTCGACAATCACCCAAATAGAGTTATCTCCCCTAGACGTACTTGGAAGACCCGTCACGAAGTCCATGGATATCTCATCCCTCCTCAACTTTTGGATCTCTAAAGGCTGAACCAAGCCTTCTGGTACCATGGTATGTCCATTGAAAGGAATGATGTGCTCCCCACCTTCAAAAAATCTTTCGGGTGCTTTCCCTGAGGATATATGAGCCCATCGTGTCTCGCAATCACTGTACCCATGCTGTGCCTCCCCGACTTGATGAAGAAGTAGGGAAGTTACTATGAGAGACTACAGAAAGGTTGGTCCATTACTATCCACAAAGGATATCTACAACGCGGCTAGCTGCTCTGTCGCCTCTCCAAAGAACTGAATTCCTGATCTCCTACTAAAATCATCAGCTACCACATTCCCCTTCCCAGGATTATAGACTATCTCGAAGTCATAGTCCTGGAAGAACTCGAGTCATTTTCGCTATCTCAGGTTGAGGTACTTCTATGATAAGACACACCTGAGACTTTTGAGATTAGTGTAAACCGTAATCCAATCGCTCAACGAACTATGGGTGTGACTATCCAACTGTAATGAACATGACTACACCCTTCTTCAGTTACATCATACAAGAGATGCTACGATTTTCCTTTTCCAAAAAATGATATTTGGTCTCATCCCCTGGATGAGAAACATCCATTTCCTAATAAAGTCAATCTTGATATGAATGGTACTATTTCATGCCATGGACGACGTCATAAGTCCTCGAAAACACTACTATGAGATCCAACCGTTACTCTCGCATCCAAGGTTTGAGTCACACTGTCGGTAGTAGTGTGTGGTCACTAGGTATCCTCCAATAGGAATCTCGAATGTGAGGGTCAAGTCAAAGGTTTTTTTCCAGAACCTCTCTGTATCAACTACATCTAAAAGATCAGAAAGCAGACATCACATGGACAAGTGTCTTTTATTACTGTAGCTCAAAGTACAAAGACACAAAGCAATCACAAACAATGACATCAACGAAGCTAGAAGCATCATGAACAAAGGTCCCTATGCCTGGAACTAGTCCCGCTCTTGTCTACTTGCTTCCAGAGCTCTATGGTCATAGGCCTCAGCTGCATGAAGATGAGATCTCCCCTTTCCAGCCGTTCCTTGTGGTTGTGGTGGACCTCCTGGTGGCAGTGCTAGTAGGGCCTCGAAACATCACCCATCACCTACTTCTCGGCCAGCTCCTCTGACTCGTCTGCCCACTCCCAGAAGACCACCATGGTCGAACCTCTTCCTCTGTCTGGGAGGTCCCTCTACTTCATGCTGCTCATCTGCAGGGCAGGTCGGCCGGTCTCGAACCATGTGACACTGCTCACCGCAAGCATAGCACTACTTGCTATTCATATGGATGGATCTATATCGTGTTCCCCGCATAACCGTACCTGCATCCTGGGGTCACCCACCAGTTGGCCTAGTCCGCTTGGACCTCTGTGACACCTGTATACTTCTGGCTGTAGAAGACTCCTCTATATTCGGAAAGCCATGCGGAAAAAGAAGTATCTCCTGAGCCTGCATAGAGTGTAGAGTTTCTGCTAAATACTCTGCCCTAAAAAGACCCTTGATATCTCCCCAGGTGAGGGGTGACTCTTTCTAATATTGGAGCATCAGGATCCACCACCTCTCAGCTGCTCCCTGAATGAGACTAAGAGCTAGGTACACCATCATGGTTGTGGGTGTCCCAACTATGTGGAAATCTCATGATATAACCTCTAGCTAGTACTCGGCCGTCTGAAAATCTATGTCGCCTCGAAACCTCGGAGGCCTCTGTCACAGGAACCTTTGAAATGCACTCAAGATGCGCGCACCCTCTGCTACGGGGGTAGGTGGGAATGATAGCCCAGTGGTTAGTGGTACCGTGGGTGCCTCCACTGTGATGGGGCCCTGCACCGTGGCCTCATTGTTCGGTGGGCTACCATCAAACTCTCCACTCAGAACCTGTGCCGACTGACTAGAAGAAGACATCCGGAAAAGAAACAGGAGCTCGACGATAAAAATGTTTACATAGTGAGCTGACAAAAAGTAATCACAAAAAAAAAATTCAAAGGAAATACACACACAATCAATTTTTTCGTGCACTGAGTTGGAAATCAGAGGTCAGGGTCCTTGTGTTGGGATACGTTGACCGCCGCACCAACACTTGACTCACTGGGATGAAAAAGACACTCAATACTCTCAACACTATTTCTTCAAGGAAATGAATGATCAGGGTCCTGAGTTATGTGGTACAACCTCCCTCTATTAACAATTTGTCACGACCCGTCCTCGGGGCCCATGTCGTGACTACCCCAAGCCCACCTTCCATAAGCCAGGGGCTGGCGACTACCACCAAAGGCATAAATCCCTATGATGGGAAGGCATTTCCTTTATAGAAGTAACACACACAAAATCAGAGTAAGTTGGAATGAAATCACTATGTGAATACAATATACAAAAAAGTAGTGTGGAAAGTAATGGGGCCAGAAATACAAGCCCATCAGTAAAGTACAAGTACAATGGAAAGGAAGCACAACTGAAAAAGGGACAACTGGTGAAAAGGGTATCTCCTGTAACGTCCACTGAGTATCCTACCTAATGGTTATGTAAAAATGTCCATCCTAGCACTCCACGTCTATCGGTCTGCTCCGTGTACCGTCTCTCCATCTATCCCCTGCCCGGCTAGCAGGTGGCCGACCGGTTCGTCCGCCAAGCGGGTCACATTGCGGCCCACGGTCTTCTCTGCATCGCGGCGCCTATTGGGCACCACAGTCCTCCAACCCAGATGGCTACGGACGGCCGGTTCGGTTCATCTGAGCGGCCCATAGATGCGGGCAACGGTTTACTTCATGCGACCAGCACAACGACGTCGGTCCACAATCACCGAGGCCCAGCTTGGCACGGCCTTCTATCGCCACTGCCTTCGATCTCCACTGCCTTCAGTCGCTGCCACTTCAAGACCATGGCCTCCTTCCTATAGCTTAGTGCATCGGAACCGCACCCTCTCAGCTCCTCCACAATCATCAAACAACATAAACCAATGGAGGGACATTGGGCCGTGTTTGTTCGGCCCACACCCTATGCATTATATGATAAAAAATGTCCACCGTTGAATAAAGTAATCATCGAATAATCGAGGATATAATTTTATTCAATTAAAATTAAAAAAATCCCCCTCCCTCGTAAATGGTGCTCTCTCCACAGAGTCGTAGGAAAGAGGGAGGAAGTTGATTTCAATGACGTCGGGAAACATTCAAGGATGGAGTGTCTTCAACGTTCCTTGCGAGCGGTTCCCACTCCTTTAATGCGGAAGGAGGTCACGGAATGGAAGAAGATGATTCATCATTCTTCGGTGGAAACTGTGTTCTTCGTCGAGAGGACGTCATTCCACGTTGGAGAAGTTCTTCGTTTTCTTCGAGGGAAGAACACTTTATTACTAATTCTCCACGCCTCCCAAGATAATATGTCTAACTAACATAAAATAAAAACACACCACTTATTTAAATGATGGCTTAATGAATTCGAAGGGAATAAAATTCATTAAGCCACATCCATTCATTAATTAAATGTTGTTTTGGATCATTAAAAAGGGAGGGAGGAGATGAAGAGGCTCCCAATTAATAAAGGAAGTTTCATCCTCCTTTATTTGGGAGTTCAAGGGGTTTAATGAGTTTAATGGGGAGTCGAAGAGATTGGAACTCCTATGGGCCCCACACATAGTTATATCCTCCCAAGGAAGGTAAGGGTGAGGTGGGTCCCACTCCTAACCACATCCTAGTGACTTTAACCACCTTTCAAATAAAAATTTGTTGCACACACATTTTTATTTAATTTTTTATTTTTTATTATAACACCCAATTTATAACATCCATCTTTTATATAATGAAACTACAGTAAAGGTCCCCTTAAGAGAATACCAACACTGCGAGTTCATTAGTGTCCTCAGATTTCAATTATGAGCCCCAGTTAAAAAGATAGAAAAACCCGCATGTACGTTTACTGAATGTACCCAAACAAATGTTCAGAAAATTATTATCAGACACCCTCAACCCACGCCGGTCAAGGTGAGGCTCTGCCTAAGTAAAACGCACCCGAACGAACCCAACAGTACTCTTAGATTTTCAATCTGAGTTACTATCTAGAAGTTAAGAATTTTACAATAAAATAATTTTCACTAAATAATTTTATTTGTGGCCAAAAATTAACTTTTTTGGAGGCCCGCGGCGGCAAATGTTAGTATCTTATTAAATAAAGCATGACCTCACGAGTTCAGTAGTGGTATCATATTTTTCATCTAATCTACCGTTTGTGAGTTATAAGCATTTGGAAAATAAAATAATTTATTTAATTATTATTTTTACAGTTATTCCATTTTTGAAATTTCTCACAGGAGGCCCCCACCGACTAAACATAAGTCAAGCCTAGGGTAAACCTGTCATCCTGAGCGTAATAGTGCCCTTGGATTTCTGATCTAAGTAACCATTTGAGAGTTATTCAACTTTTTCAGTTAAACTGCTTATGTGTGTTAATTTATGCTTAAAAAAATTCAGAAAAATATTCTGGCACACCGGGCCTTAGAATCATGTGCCATTAGAAACTACAGACTTGTAAAATTCCACAGAATTTTAGACAAAAATATCTTTGAAATTTTCCAGTCTTTAAAATTTATAAATAAGGTATTTTCACAAATTATTTCTACATAAGATTTTATAATCTGAGATAACTATAAAAATCGTAATATTAAAAACCCTATAAAAATTTAAAACAACCCGCAACTAAATTTCCATTTCCTAGAATTCAATTTCATGAAATAAATCCCATAGTCATAATATGATAACATATCTGCATAGCTATAGTGGAGATGTCCAATAGAATGTTACTGGTTCATGGGAGAGTTTTACAGAATCCATAACATATCAAGTTTAATATTTCCCTTCAAACCAGACCCTAAAAAGAGTAATATATTTGTATTAATATCATTATTATAAAAAAATTACTCTAATAATGGAATAACTAATATTCATTCTTTTATATTCTCTGAGAAATGAAAAGGTACATTAACAATGGGTTATTTGGTTTATCACCTCCACAAGGAAACATTTTTCCTTTCCCCATGTTGAATAAAATTAGACATAAAAATTACAAAGAATATAAAAGACATCAATAAATTATTAATTTTATTATTATCAAAATATAATTATTTTACAATTTTCTTTTACCAAACTACCCAATCTAGATACAAAAAGCATAGGTTTGGGTTGGTTTAAGCATATGTGCTATAAATTTTATAAAATTATATTGTGGATAAATATGTGAATATTAATATTGAGGTTATAATTTAATATTATGAAAATATGTATTGTTGTATAGTTTTAGAAAAAATATATATTATATTTTAATCATACAGTTATAATATCTTCTCTGATGAAACAAAATTATAGAAATAAACACATAGTGATTCATGATTAACCGAAACATAAGGAAAAACTTCAAATATAAATAAAAAAAATATAATAAAATTTTTATATATTACATAACATATCATTTTCTAATAATTTTAATAATGTTTATAAAAAAATAAATTCCATTATTTTGAAAGACCAGCATACGCATAGAATAAATCTTGGAAAAGGTATGGGCTTAATGTATAAATTTTATTGACTTTAATAATATTTATTATTATGCCCTAAGATATCACTATCATTGAGTATATAATTAAAATTTTATATTTTGTATCATTAATATATTATGTTTATTAATATTCAATTTTCCATTACATTTTATTTCTCTAATGAGAAATTGAATTAAAAATTACAAATGATATAAGGGTTTATAGACTTAATTACATTCATTGAAACATGTAAGTATTATACAAAAAAGACAGTTTGTATGGTTCATATGATGTGGATAATATTAATTAAAACATAAAAAATATTTCATTAATGTTAATTTATTATCAATTTAATTGTGTTTCAAATTATAGAAATTTTTATTCTAATGGAACTTGAGATATATCTATCTTCATAACTATAATTCATTCTCCTTGATTTATTAATTTATTATAGTATTGTTATATCTTTTATTCCCTTTTTATACTAATAATTAGTTTCTTCATTATTGTTATAAATTGTATTCTTTTTATGTTACTTATATCCATGCATATCATCTTCCATGATGAAATACCTTCACAAATAATAATTTTACATTGTAATCCATAACTGCCATTCAATCCAAAATAACATCTCATTAATATTTTACATCACTCCAATGAACTCCTCATGTTATTTGAAGTATAATTATAGATTATATTATATGATAATTGTAATTATGTTTCTTTTGTATATGAAAATATAATAAAATTTTCTTATGTTGGTTATTATGAACTGTATTTCAAAATGTTTTTAAAGTATATCAATTATTTCAATATAAATTGTTTTATATTCCACTGAACAATTTCATATAAAACCATTTAGTCTATTTGAATAATAATGTAATTAAGATTTCATAAAAATAAAATTTATAATATATTTTAAATTTTTTCATTCAAAATTTTTTGTAAATTAATTTTCAAAATAATCTAGTTAATTTTTTACTTTGATATTATTTATAATATTAAGAATGCAATCTTCATTTTAAAAATATTCCTCATAAATATATTTCTAATTATTTCAGCAATTAGTTTTTTCAACTAAAGTTTTTATAATTTTTTCCATAATTATTTTTTTTGTATAAAATGTTTTTCATAAAAAACAGTTCATTTTCATTATTCTTTTCCATTTTAAATTCATATAACCAAGTAAATGATTTCTTCATATTCTGATTCTTTCATTACCTTTGTTGTCAATAATTTTTAGTATTAAATATATAAAATATGAATGATTCAACAATATTTTTATGTTTCCTAATCATCCATTTTTAATAATATATGTTTTCTTCTAATGATTTTCTTTTATAAAAACTATATATTTCCTTCATCTGAATGATCAATGTTAACCTAGATATCATACATCGATTGATGACAGTTATTTTTCACTAAATCATTTTTCCTTTAACATTGGGATAGGAATAGAATATTATTTACAATGTTGATAAAATGCTGCATTTCAACAACATTACTCAATATAATTGATACCCATTTTTTCCTTAGGATGGTAATGTTTGGAATATTTAGGTAAGTATGATTTATTTATTTATGCGATTATATATGAATATTAAATTAAACACAATTTCATTAAATTTATTTTGTGTCATATGAATAATTATTTATTTATTATGGAACATATTATTAAGGATAAATGATAGATGGGTACTATATCATCCTATAATTCATCTTTTAGATGTTTCTATCTTAGAATATATATATATTCAAATATATTTTAGTATTTCAGGTAACTTTTGGGAATGTATATGTGAATCATGAATGTAATGTTACATTTAAAATTTTGTATGTTACATTTCCATAATGTTATAAGTTCATAACATATGCTCAAATTGTGTGTCTATAATGAATCGATCATTTAGGAATAAAATTCCCTTTATTTTAATGTATTAATGATGTAGAAAACATGTGAAATTTATTTATTATTATTATTGAGTATAAATGATCATCAATGTTCATTATCGATGATAATATAGACTTTGAATAATGATCACACAACTAATATAAATATGAGGTTTTAACAAATCCTTTCAATAGATGTGGAGGATATGGTGACCACATACATTAGGATGAGGCTACAAGAAGCTCATTTTTTAGAGCTTAGTAATGATGTATCATCACTAGGATACACTCTAGGAAAAAAACCAAGCTGAGCATCAAATTTTTATGCTTGAACAAAATCTCCAACTGGAAAAGATTATGTTAATAGAGATTAACACCCAAGCGATGTTATCTAAGCCACCCCAAGAGTCGGTCACCATCACAATCCTTAACCTTAGGTTTTATTTGGGTTTCATAAGGAGTTATACATTGAGGTATTAATTAATTTTTGTATAATAATTTTCTATATATAAAAATATTATTCAATAAATCGCATTATTGGAGTAGTCTTTCTATAAAATGATGAATTTGATAAATTTATATTTTGGGTAAAAATATTAATTTTGATAAATATATGCATTATTATATTTATATAATTCCCATTAATAATACTATGAAAACTATTCATATTAATTATTATTAAATCTATTCTATATTTGTAAATGATTCGTTAACTAGTTTGATATGAGTAACATTTTTATAGAATCTAATAGAAAGTGTAATTTTAGATAACTTATTTTAATTAAATAATTAATTTTTTAAATAATTTATATTCCTATAAAATATAAATACCAAATTTCTTTTATTAATAATAAATTAATATATAATTTTTATGATGTCAAACATATTTTTTATTAATTTTTAATAAATATTTCAGTCAAAACACATTAATTTTCAATAAATGTTGGTTTTCATTTTAAAAGTAAATGCTCAAAAATTTAGAAAATTATTTAGATTAAATGAATATTATTTTTTGAATTAGTACATTGAAATTATTCAATGGTGAATTTTTCATAATTTTATGAGACTAGAGAATTTTTGGGTTAAATTTAAATAATATATAAATATATATTGTGTTTTATGACATAACAATGAAATTATAGTGATCTAATAAACACTAAGAAAGTTATATTTATCATAATATATATTTTAAATTTATAATAGTGTGATTTTTTATTTCTTGGGTTATTCTTAATGCCTTGGTAAATCCTTCAGAATGTATAATATATTTTATGATTTTAAATTAATTATTTTAGAGTGTGACTCACCTCAATAAAAAAATAATTTTTTTAATATCATCAAAAATCAGCCTAATAAAAAACTATTTTACACTACCCATGACTAGAAACCATGTTAAAAAACTAGGGGTCTGTTTGCAGTTTGGAATATTTTAGTGTATAGTGTCCCAATCCTAAATAATAAATAATTCCACATCATATCCTATATAGGCCGATCCAAGAACCCGTTACTCATCACTAAAAATCTTTGACACCCATCCTTACTATTATTTCCACTCCATATAGTCCTCTAAAGGTTCCCTCAACCTCCCATGAAGCTTCTCCCAAGCCTTTGGGATCACCCATCCATGTAATGGATCCATAATTTCATTCCTTTCTCAATTTTGTCTATGATTTCTTATCTAGTTATACCCTTTTAATTTTTCAATTAAAAAATATGGGTTATGTTTTCACATCTCCACCATACTTTCCATTTCATGTATAAATAATGGGAGACCCCATTCACTCACATGAACAGTTTTTATGCATGCCCTTGTGATGCAGTTATGCTGCAAAAATTGCACATCTATTTTTCCTTGCCAAATCATCATGCAGTTTATACAATAACCATTTCTTTATCACAGTTATTCACCTATATAAAAATTTACATATTGATTAATGGAATTAATTTATGTATTCCATGTTTTATTATAATATAATAAATGATTATGTTGAATGAATCCATGTTATGTTTTCTATGTGGCACACATAATGAACATAATAAAATGTTCATGAACCGTGTTCCCTAATATCAATAAAATTCATTGGGTAATACTTAATATCACGATACGTCATGTTGGGAAATTTTTTGACCTTATTTATTTATATAAATTTTTTCCATCATATTGAGATAGGGGTTTACCTAATTCTTTTAGGTTAATGATACATTGTTTTAAGTTGTTGCTACATTTCCATGTTATGATGATCATGTTATATCATGCCTTCATTTTCATTTTTCTATTATGCAAATTTTATATTTCTATTTCTTAAAATATATTTTATTATTGATGTTATACCTTTTTTACTCAATTAATTGGATGTATATCTCACCATTTTCTTATGTATGTCCTTAGGTTATCCCATGAAATGCTAAGGATGAAGGATTTTTGAGGTCATGTAAAAGATGTTTTCAATAAATACATTGTATTTTAGGTCTTTTATAATCATGTAATGATACAAATCCCAAAATAAATTTCTCTTATCAATCTTCTGGTTTGTATTGAGTGTAATATTTTTTGTAATTAATCATTTTTAGGTGTGTAATATTGACCAGGGTTGTTATAGTTGGTATTAGAGGATATGTTTAGTTATTTTTCTAATTCGGATTATAAAAACCAAGTAGAAACCATATGGATAAGACTATGAATAATAAAAACAACCATAACTTTATCTGATTACAAATTAAGTGGATTTTCAATGATATGTATCCCTTTCTACATAAGAACAAATATAGGTGGAACTTGCACATAGGTTTGTAGGGGAAAAACTCGAAAACACCACATTGAACTAGACTCAAACAAGATCTGGTTCACGAAAACAGTCATTGTTGCACTCTTAGTTTGATAGTCTTTGGGGATATTTTTTTTTAAATTCATATGCATAGTATAAACCATTATTAAGGGAACATGAAAAAAATCCCAAATGAATATAAATTAGGAAATAGATCATGGATAACATAGATGGAAGAATATAATGAAATAAATGTAATTTATATGTTATCCATTTTTCATATCAGATTCCCCTTTAGGATTTTAATTGTACAAAATATATACAAAATTTTCATTTTATTCCATCCAATGGTCTCTAATTGGTAGACTCTAGATAAAACCTAATGAGAAATTCAATACGATGAGTATTATAATGAGATAACCAATCTAATTTATGGGACAATCGCAAACATTTTCATGATACTCTTATACATAAATCAAGTATTTAATTGAAACAATAGTCAAGAGGAACATACACCCCAACTAAGAATGAACAAGTCCCAATCAAGAGTTTAATGTGATAAAGGTCTCCTACATTCAATGGACCATTTGATCCCTCAATCATCAAATAATTGATCAACTCCATTGAGAATATCTTATCCACCCGTCAATGTTCTGAGGAAAAGATGTTTCTTCTGGATACTTCTCATAAGGAGGGTGAATCTTCTCAATGGTGGACATTGATGAAAAATAAGAAGATTGAGGATGATATTGGGGTTATGGGATGGAAGGGGTTTTTGGAAAATGTTTTTTGATAAATATTTTCTCCTTACCCTACAAGTTTAGAAGGAAAGATATTTCATTACAATCAAGATAATGTTCAATGAATTTGTTTGGCCGTGTGAGGAAAAAATCATGATATATGGATGATACAAATCTAGATATGTTGTTACCCATGAACTCATGGTTGACCACTTCTTTGGTTGGATAAAACCTCGACTATAAAAATACGTTGCGATCTATGCCTTTCATAGCTATGAGGAGATTGTATGATATTACCTCAATGGTGAGATATAGATTAGAGGATATCAGTGATATAATGAGGATAAGAAGCAGAAGGTGGAATTTATTTCAAGTAGTTCGATGAAAAAATATAAAGATGTTATAAAATTCAAGCATCCTACTTATGAATGTTACAGAATGAAGAAACCTGAAAACTTCCTGAAGGGGACATGGAAATTCTTATGGTATGACAAGGAAGGGCCCCAAGACATTGATTGCTAGCCAGGAAAAACCCACTACAATGATAGTAGAATGTAACAAGATGTTAGATCCTCAACACAGTGTTCATTCATACAACTATGTGCAATTTTCTAACCAGTTCTCTTATCCAAGGATTTTTGGAGGCAACATTAAACCTCCAAGGAAACTAATGTTGGCTTTTTCCATCACTACCATCGATGCGAATCCTGACAACAAAGTGGGAAAAGGTATTCTAGTTATTTATACTTGAATATTGAAAATAAAATTCGATTCTAGTTTTATGCATACTATTATATCCAAATTTTTTAATGGAATAATCCAGACACCACCACAAATCATGGAAACAGAGATGTCGATGAGAATGACAAATGGGGAATTATTTCATCCCATGAATATAAATCCTCCCGTATAACAATTTGTGTATTTTAATTCCCAATGAACCACATCATACATTCCTTTGTAGAATTTGATTGAATTTTTTTCATGGATGGTATTTCCTTATATAGATCCAACATGAATTGCCATGAGAGGGAAATCACTCTCCATATGGTAAACTGACCCCTGATTATATACATGTTCAAGGAGGATGAAGAATCATATATAGAACCATCATTTAAATAAATTATATAACGTCCTTATGAAAATGAATATATTTCTTTGATGACTGAGTCTTATGGTGGAACCATCCTCTATGACATTCTAATTGTGAGATAATTTCATAATGTGTCTATCGAGGAATTTGATGGTCTTCTTCCTAGAAGTAATGAAGAATTATTGATTGATCAAATACATGGGGTGTTACACGTATACAAGATACTGTATAAGATGGATATTGTGGAGTATGAGTAACTACAAAACATATATTGGATAATCTATATTATAGGTTTATATGCCAAAGTGATTCACCATGGGCTACACCAGTCCCCTCTGTCATGTAGAAGGATGGGTCAATACACCTTTTCATTGATTATCATGAGCTCAACAAAATCAGGATATAAAAACAAGTATAATTTTACAGAAATTGATTACTTTTTTGACCATAAATTTGAACCATAATACATCTCCATGGTGGATCTATGGTCGGGATATTACCATGTAAGGGTGAATATTAAGGATATTCCCACGACAACTTCTTGTACAAGGTACGAGCACTATGAACAAAAATATTTCCTATTAGAATCACCAATGCTCCAATAATCTTCATGAACATGATGGATAAGGTTTTTAGAGATTACCTAGGATGTTTTGTGGTATTATTTCTAGATGATATTCTAATATAATCTATGACCAAGTAGGATATTGAGAAGCATATAAGCATCATATTAGAGACATTGAGAATTTATAATCTCAATAAAATATACAATAATTTTTAGTTTTGATTGAAGGAATTCACATTCATGGGAAAAAACATCACAAGAAATAGGATATCTATGGATCATTTCAAACCAAATAAAATTGAGGGATGGTCGAGGCCAATATCAATGACGGATAACTATAAATTCTTGGGGTTAACTGGATATTATCACCGATTTTTGATAAATTTACGATTATTTTCAAACCCTCTAATCTTGATAACTCTGAAGGGAGTCATGTTTTATTTGAATAATGAATGTTAATAAATATTCATGGAGTTAAAGAAGTGGATAGTCACATCACATGTTCTCACACTTCCAAAAAGTGGGGATATTTTTGTAATCCTCATAGACGCTCCAAAAAAGGGCATCATATATGTGGTGATGCATAATAAAAAATTCACCATCTAGGACTAAAGGCATTTGAAAATTCATGAGAAAAACTATCCCACACATGATAATATGTTTACATCTATGATCATTGCATTGAAAGTATTGTGACATTATCTCCTTGGGGAATAATGTGAAATATATATGGATCACCAAATCCTCAAAATATATATTAACATAGAATGAGATGTACACGTACTAAGAAAAATGGTTAAATCCCTCAATGTTTATGACTGCTCAATCTATGACCACCCTACGAAAGAGAACATGGTGGAGGATTCTCTAAGTATAAAGGGTCAAGTGATTCTAGGATTTATGTGAATTGAAAAAGATCCAAAATTCGTAGATTTGATGAATATGTGCATGTTAATCATAAAGAAAGGATCATCATTAATCCATTCACAAATGATTGTTGGATTGTATCTTTTGTAAAGGATAAAGGATGACTAAAAAGTTGATGTTGTGATTCAAAAGAAAGTGGAAGTTCTCAAAAAATGGAATGACTTAGTGTTCAAAGTTAATGAAGACAGAACTGTGCGATTTGGTTAAATACAATGTGTTCCATCAAACTTGGTTATAATGACCGAACATTTGGATGATAAACTTTTTTCATATTTCTTCAATCACCCATGAAACACATAGTTGAATCAAGATATCTGAGATCATTATTTGTAGGATAACAATGAGAATGACATAGCTTAATATTCATCAATATTCTAGGTATTATAGAAATTGAAGGCTACGAGGTGGAAGTATAATGGGATGATGCAACCATTAACCAAAACGAAGATTGAAATAGGAAAACAACACCATATACATTTCTAAAGGACAACTATATAAATCCAAAAGAAACATTGCTATTTATATTGTTGTGGATTGTCTTACAAAGTCAATAGACATCCATGAAATTTGAGTGGGTTTCTCACTGGATCAGCTGTTATAAACATACATCATAAAATTGGTAAGGATGCATGGTATACAACTGTTGATTGTATCCTATCATGATAAAATATTCCCTACTATGTTTTTGAAGAGTATCTGAAATGCTCCGAACCTTAGGCTAAACATTAGTACAGATTATTATCCTCAAACAAATGGCCAATATGAGAAAGTTATCCAAACACTTGAGGACATGTTGAGATCATTCTCAATAGATGTTAAAGGATGATGGTATCAACATCTACCTTAGGTTGACATCTCCTACAACAATTGTATCCACTCTATAATCCTAATGGATCCTTATCAAGAACATTATTGGAATTATTGAAGAACACAATAATATTTAGATGATGCTGGGGATTGAAATATTCTATGTCCACAAAAGGTCTATAAAATAATAGGTATGGATAAGTCCATCCAATATCACGTCTAATATACATAGAGACAACAAAAGTTCAATGGTGATAATCATCAGAGAAAAAGAGAGTTTCTTGTTGGATAAATGGTTTTCCTTCATATATTTCTATTGAATATATTGATTAGATTTGAGTAAAAGGGAATTTATTGTCCAAGGTACCTCATCACTTTTGAGATCCTTGATCACATTAAAGTAATGGCCTCTAGATTAGAACTCCCAAAAATCCTATATTATGTATATGATGTATTAAATGTATCACTCTAGATAAAGTTCATTCCATACCCCTCATAGGTAATCATTCCAAATGTGGGGCCATTGGATAATGACCTTTTATAAGAGGAGAATCCAATGAACATCATAGATCATAGTAAAAAATATCAGTGAAATTTGGCAGTTCCCCTCATCAAAGTGTTGCAGGGAAACCACACGATTGAAGTGGAAACACAGTATCCATAAGAATTTATGAATAATAGTAAGTCTCATCTAATTCAGTGTTGGGACATTAAATTAAGATTGTTAAATTTCATAAAGGTGGAAGGTTGTAACAACATGATCATTTCTGAATAAAAAAAAAATTAATTTAATTTATTATGGATATAGAAAACACTTTCACCCCTTATTATTTTTATTATATGGTTTAAATGAATGGTATGTATCGTTAATATTGATAATATATCTGTTGAACAATTATAACACAACAAATATAAATATAAGTTTTTGGAAAATTCTTTCAACAATGAAAAACGAATATGATGTCATGTTCTAGAAAAATTAGGACATTCATAGCTCATTTATCGATGCTCAGATTGGAGGTAGAATCACAGGGCTTCAATCATGACTAGCCCAAGACTGGTTTCAGCACGTTAATATTGAATGGAATCTTCAATGGGAGAAGTTTAAATTAATAGAGATTACCACCCATGAAATGTTATCTGATCCTCTCTAGGAGTCTGTCACTATGAAAAACCTTACCCTTAGGATATGTGAGGGTTTTATAAGGGGTTATATAAGAATGTATAAGTTACTTATTGTGTAATAACTTTTTATAAATAAAATTCATATTCCATCAATTCATTTTATAGATTAGTCTTTCCTAAAAAAATAATGACTTCGATTAATAGATTTTATTGGAAAAAAATTTCTTTTGAGAAATATATGGATTTTTATTTTAAACTATGTTTTTATAAATAATAACGTAAAAAATTCCTAAAAATTATTATTATAACAGGTCCTTATTAGTAAATGATTACATAATTAGTTTGATATGAGTTATATATTTACACGAAAAAATAGAAAGTGTAATTATAAATAATTTATATTAAATCATTAATGAAATTTTGATATAATTAATATTTTAATAAAATATTTTATCAAATAAAATTCATTAATAATAAATGATTACATAATATTTAGGTTGTCAAATGTAATTTTTGTAATGGTTTAAAAAATGTTTTTGTCAAAACCAATCAAATTATCAATTAATTTCAGCTATCTTTTTTAATGTGAAAATTCACATATTTAGAAAATTATTTTGATAATATGAATTTTATTTTTAGAAATCAGATTTCGAAATTATCCAATTGTGAAATTTTCATAATTTTTTTGATATATTCAAATATCTTGTTAAACATAAATAATATATAAATATATAATATGTTTTATGACATCGTAATGACCCAATAGTGATGTAATAAATATAATAAAAGGTATCATAGAAAAAAAACCAACATTAAAATAATGTGATTTAAAAATTGTTTTAATTATTTTATAATGTCCTATTAATCCTTCAAAATATAAAATATATTTTATGATTTTATATTCATTTTCATGAGAGAGTGACTCACTTCCAAAAAATCAATGGAAGTATTTTAATGACTTTGGGGCTTTAACTAATAAACTAATCTTTTTAACTACCCTTGGGAAGAAACCATGGTCCAAAACATGGGTTGGTTTATGGTTTTGAATATTTAGTTTGCAGTTTCCAAAAATGAAATAATAAATAATTCCGCCTCCTTTTTTATATAAAGCCATATAAGAACCCATTAATCTCCACTCGAACTCCATTAATCTCATCCTCACTCTGATATAAACTCCTTAAAGTCCATTGAAGGAACTTCCAAGCTCTCAATAATCCTCTCCCATGCCACTGAGATAACACATCCTAGTAAGGGATCCCCACTTTTCATTTTTTGTCCATGTTTCTTTATATTGTTATACCTCTTTAATTTTTCCATTAAAAATTATGGAGTTTTATTCTCACCTCCCACATACATCCCATGTCATTAATATATGATTAGTGTCCCCTTTCAGTGTTATAAACCCATTTTATAAACCCACATGTGATGTCATTATGCTGCCAAAATTGCATTGTGACATTTCCTTGCCAAACAATTATACAGGGATAACCATGCCAATTTATTTATTAAGGGTATTCAACATTATTAACATATACTAATTGATTATAGAATTTCATGTAGGTATTTTACATTCCATTATCTTGTAATAAATTAGGATGTTTAATGAATCTGTGTTATATGATCTTTGTGGAACACATAAGCATGAAATTAAAATGTTCATGATGTGTGTTCCCTGACAGATCTCCAATGCATTTGGTTATATTTAGTATCATAATATGTGATGATTCAATAAAGGTTCACCTAATTCCTATATAGGAAATTTTTTCATCTTGATGGGGCATTGTTTAACAAGATTAATTTATGTTAATGATACATCGTTTCAAGTTATTTCCATATTTCCATGTTACGATGATCATGATTTATCATGCCTTTAGGTTTATGTTTCTCATATGCTATATTGATATTTATATTTCCTAAGATGTATTTTATTCTTCATGTTATGCCTTTCTTACACCCTTACTGAGATTTATAGCTCACCCTTTTTTTATGTACGTCCTCAGGTAATCCCATGGAATATTATCTATGAAAGAACATTTTTATTATGTAAAATACGTATTCAATAAAGATGATTTATTATTTATCATAAGTTTTCTTGTAATGTTACTAAGCCCAAAATCAATAGAAATATTGACAATTAGGGCTGTATTAGGTTATTGTCTTTGTAATAAATAATTTTTATGTCTATAATAAAGACTAGGGTTGTTATAGTGTCTCATGAATTTAATATTATTATTATCAATTGTGATTCCATATTTGAACGTTATAATGATTTTATTCTTTTAGGGAACATGTTTATTGGATGATGATTAGACAATAACTTCTTTCATTACTTTTTTTATTCTAGGATTTCTTATCAAAACATTTTTTGGGAAGAACCTTTATGTATATCCTAATTGTTGTCATGAAATTATCTTAGGATAATTTATGATGTTATATTTTTCTTTTCAAAATTTTCCCATATATATAATATGAGCTCAAAATAATGTTTAGTTTTCATTAAGTATGTTTTATGGATGAGTAAAACATATGGGATGTCTATTAGGGAAAATAATATGATTTGAGGGTAGGAAAGTGCTCACATGTTTTTTTTAAATATATCACCTATATAAATTATCCAAAAACACATTAAAAGAATCAGTTCATGACTTTTGTGAAATTAATTTGAGATAGAATTCTAAAGTTATATTTTTTAAATTATACGTTGTATCATATTTCTTGGAATAAAAGGTAAATATAAATGAATTTATTTTTACACGTACATGGATGTCTTGGTATGATACACCATTATTGGTATCAAAGCAGGGTTTTGTTATTTTTATCGATTTGTTTTGTTTTTTTGTTATAATTTTACAATTTGCATGAAAAAACTAAATTGAATAGAAATAATAATAGTATTATTATATAGTTACATTATTATGTTTTAGTAATGTTGAAATTGTATTTTTCACATTGAATGTAAATCCCTTTGTAGATATTTTGGATAGATGTATGGTCTATCATAGATTTTTTATTGGATAATAAACCTAAAAACATTTGATTCGGTATTAGCATAATTATAAAATAATTTAAAAATATATATATTTAACTACAAAATTTATTTGACACACCCAATAGATATGATATGTTTCTTTAAAAATCCCTCTAATGAACCATTATGAATAATTTTTTATGACATTAAATATTCGATTTAGATAAAATCATTGAAAGGTGCCCAGAGGTAACAATGGATGGAACGATGAGATTCATTGTTTAGCATCGTGGGATTTTAAATTATGAATATTTGGTTAGATATCTCGTATGATACAAAACACTGAGATTTAAAAACACATAAATATAATTCATTATATTTACTCTCATTGATAACTTTTAGAACATAGAACCCTAAATGTAAAAGAATATTATTATAGTATAACATTATAACATATAAAATGAATAGAATTTTATGTATATTATTTACTAAATTTTTAGAATTATTATATAATGTTGATTAGAAATAAACTACTAGTCATTTAAAACAAATATAAATTTTTTTTGAAACACTATTTTTTCTATACCGTGTTTTACGAATGATGAAAAGTCCTTTATTTTTGAACTAGGTAAAAATAATAATGTTTTTGTGATATTTTTTTTATTGGATGGGTCAGTCTTAAGAAAAGAATTGGGTTATTGTTGCGTGAGTTGGTTTCATTTAAATTGTTTATATTTGGATTGGGTAGAGACTTGAGGAGTTTTCTTGGTGGTTCAATGGGTCTCAACAGCACCAAATTAGTAGTGAAATTTTCACTATATGCGGAAAATTAGCCACACTGTGTGGGTCAAACTATTCGGATTTCTTCAAGAAACGTAGTTGTTTATGCACCAACTACGCATGGTTAATAAAACTATGTGGGACAACCTTGCAGGATCCTCCAGGTATCCAGAAGTGATCACTTGGTATGTGCATGTTCTGTAAGACCATGAAATTTAAACTGTACGACCTGCCCAGATCTATGTTTTTGGTGTATTTATTTAATTAAATTTAGAAATAAAATTAATTGAATTAAATAATGTGAATTGGGGGTTTAATTTAATTAATCACAACGTTAATATAAATTTAATTAATTAATGTAAAATAGTTTATTTATTTAATTAAATAGTGTTGAAGATAATTTAATTAAATGGGGTTGAATGGGGGAATTGATTTAATTAAATTATTCTTTTAAAATTTAAATAAATGATGATGAGTTGGAAAATATATTTAATTAAATTTTCTTGAAAGGAATTTAATTAAATGATGAGTAAATAAGTAGTTATGGGTTTTTCAAAGAAGTGATTTAGTTAACATATACAAATATTAATATGGTGGTTATTATTAATATTATATTTATTATTTTAATTATTTGAATGGAAATAAGGATAGAGAGGCCACAATCTATGTGAGGCAAGACCCACATTCTCCTCTCTCTAATGGGTGGTGCACCACCCATCCTCTCGGCTCCCTCTTCACATGCTTGATTGTTGTGGATCTTTCATTAATGTTGTCTTCCTCAAAAAGGTGAGTCCTTACCCATGTGTTTCACACTATACAATGGGTATTTTTAATCTCTGTCGCCGAATATCCGTTAGGCCACATCCCTAAGGTCTGTAATTAATTTGTTTTCTTCATTTCTTGGGATTCTATGTGGGGGAAGATGTTGTCTTAGGACTCGTTGGTTCGTATTATGACAACCACTGCTGAAGGAGATGAAATTCGGCTTACCTTAGGTCACTAGAGTCACATATTAGTAAGGATATATACCAGATAAATGGGGTCACACCACTTGAATTAATTGGTAATGGTTAATTTGAGTTCTGTTTTATTAATTTGGTGTGTGTTGGTCCACACCAAACTAATCATAGGTGGTAGTTTAGATTTTTAGGGTGATGTGATTAATTCTCAGTTTTTGCATGCTTTTGTTGGGGCGAATGTACATGAGTAGATTATTTTTTAATTTATAAATAATTTTCTTGGCCAATTCATTTTGGTAGGGTACTCAACATTTCTAAATTAATAAAATGAAGTATTGGTTCAATTATTTTTGATTATAAATTTTCCCATAAAAGATGTATGGGTTGTTTTTTGGTTTTAATATATTTTTGGATTAGAAAATCATATTTAGTAATAAAACACACCAATCGAGGGGTGATTCCCTAAAGATGAAAATATAGTGATTATATTTATATTTTTTTCACATGCTACTGTGTGGTTTTGTATTGTAGTCCTTACATGTTGACACACATGGGTTAAGTGGTATGTTTGAGTATTTGGAGGGATAAATTGAGATAATTAATCGTCTAAATAATTATGAGATTTTAATTAAATATGTTGAGATAATTAATGTGTGAATTAATTATATTCTTTGAGTTTATAATTTTGATCATTAATCATTGGATTATTTAAGAGATAATAAACAATAAAAGTTGGGATAATTAATTTTTTAATTAATATTGTGCTTTTGCAGTAATGATTTGGATAATTAATTGGGTAAATTAATATTGGAATGATGATATTTATGATGAGATAAAGAATTGATAATTAATTATGTGCATGAGTTTGTAGTATAGAAAATTATATTGTGGATGAATTATGAAATGTGAAATTGGATTTGTTGAGATATTTAATGGTGGATTTATTATGTTCCTCGATGTTGATTAAGATAATTTATTATGTTATTAACTATTATGAGTTGAGAATTGGTTTGAATAATTAATTTTTGAGAATATTTTATGGAATGAAATTTTTGTTAATAGACTAATTAATTGATAAATTAATTTATGTAATTGTGGACATAGTTAATATTTGGGTTATCTTATGTATTTTTATAAATTTAAATAATCATTTGATTAGTAAGGGAATGACTGTGGATAATTCATGATAATTTTATTAGTTGTCTTGGATTAATTAATTTATGAATTTATTTATAGATTTGAGGAACTAGGTGCTATACATGATATTGTAGAACATCGATTAGATACATACAAGGTTTAAAGAGGGATAGACATGATGCTAAATGATAGTGATAGATCTATCAGGGTTTTTGTGTTTGAAGCATGGAATTCGACATCAATGAGGCATGCACATGAATGGGAATTGGGGTGTTAGACAAGGAATTCTACACCTAATGTATGTATTCACATTGAGAACTGTGGTTTCATACATGGTATTATACACAAAACAAATGACGTAAATTCGTAGGGTGTAAAATGTTATCAAATAAAAAAATGTTGAGAATAATTAGAACTCCGACATGAGTTGAAACTGGTGCTAGGTTATGGTATTACCAAGGGATCACTTCAGGCACCGACATGAGCCAATGTTAGTATTGATGTATGGGTATACATGGGAAATTAGAGATAGTAAATGACTAAATAAATAACAATTGGTAAATTTTAATCATTTTATTATTTTTTATAAATATGCTTGCACGGTTATGATGTAGGTTCCTATTCTGGATGTGGGGAAAAGTATGTATCATCGTCAGTTGTGCCTTTGTAACCTGGATGGGTTGTTGGTTTCATATTCTATTTTTTATTTGTTGTTATAGCTTGACAATATTTAAAGATAAATTTCATTGTCTATATTGAGATAGAAAATGGATGGTCCTGACCTACTGAGATGTATATCTCACAGCCTACTTGGAACGCCGTTCTACTACGGTACCTGATTAGACAATTTTGTTTATAGGACTGTGGACATAACATTGTTTTTTGATTACAAATGATATTTAAGAGAAAAATATCAAGTGAGATCTCTAGATAGTCATAGATTTTACAAATAGAGGTTTGATACATTTAATTCTTTATGTTATGAGATGTATAAAATCCATTATTTACTTATTTCTTATGTATATATCACCATGACATGGTAACATTGTATAAATTAAAGAATGCCATTTTCAATGTTAATTTGTTTATTACGTAAATCTTATTACACTTTTATCTATTTTATCTATTTGTTACCTATATGAACTCTTAATATTAGTGTATAGTCTACCCACATTCTAACAATACACCCTCACTACTAGTCGTCAGCCTCTTCCATATGAGTATATTTTCTTTAGGTTATGTGGCGACCTATTCGACTACTGGTTTGAGGGAATTCTGGGTCAGAACATTACATAGTAGTATCAGCGGTCTATTTTTCTATATTTTTTACATTGTTTATATATTTTAGGAATCTGGACTTGAGATTATTAGGGTTTCAGTGCATAGTTAATAGTTCTTATTAGGAATGATCACCACATGTATGGTAAATATCCAACTGGCCAGGGGTGGGAATTTATGTAAATACTGTTCGTGGTTACAGTTGATATGATTTCACCTTCAATTAATGGTTCTTATTGATATAGAAAATTATAAAAAAAATTCTTGACCAGATATAGAAAAGGATGTTTAATTACATGCATCATCACAAGCACCTATAGATACATATGTGATGCATAAAACATGCCATATAGTGTCATTAATAGGATCCCTCCAAATTTTGATAGTGTACATTGGGTGGAATTCAATGTCATTATTGTTATAGCATGCCTAGTAGTATAACTTGTTTAGATGATTATATTACACATTGCCTATATTTTTAGAATGTTTTGATTTTGTTTCATGGTTCTACGATATAGAATGTTATTGTGATACTACTTATGATAACATTCTTCTGATGTTTTAATGCGTAAATGGATGCATGAGTATAAAATTGATTTATTATATTTACAATTGAATACAAATTCATTTTTATGATTTGTGGGAAACTTATAACTGTAACAGGATAACACGTGTATTCAATCAATTGGAAAATTGACTACTAAAGTTAAAATGTTAAATGAAAATTTGATGTGATAAATTGGAACCAAATTCCAATGGTAAGTTTTATGGGCTCCTTATTGATTGATATTAGGACACCCATGCGACAGAAGTTATTATTTATATAATGTGATTGAAAATGGTTAAAAATTTAAATATGAAGTGTTTTATGAGAAGAAATATTATGGGGTTGCATTTTAAATAACCTAGATTGAATAATTGTGACACTTGGGGTATTCCTCTTTGTTAAAAAGAAACATCAATGTAAAATTTATTGTTTAAAATGAAATAAAACTAAAAGTTAAATGATAAATAGGAAGTTTGATATAGTATTACTATTATTCCCATGCAGAATTGTTAGAAAATTGTGTACCTAGTTACGATATAGTTTTTATGGTTATGTTATAATTTATTAAAATGGTTAGAAGTTGATATGAATTAATTAAATGAATAAAATGAAAAAGGGTCCTTTAAGACTGCTGGGATCTATTTTTGGATAAATAGCTGATATTGTTGATTCATATTCATAGTAATAGAGAAACCCATGTTATGTATAACACTTAAATATTGAGATTCCTTGTTTCCACTATGAAATTTTTGATGTTGGAACCATTGAGAATTGTTATCACTATTATGAAATTTGGGATTTAAATAATGAAATTCTTATTTTGAGGGTTGGACAATAGGTCTTGATTATTTCATTGGGAATAATCATTCAACAATTGTTGGTTCAACAAGTTATATATTCCTCCATCATGGTGAACCAATCAAGATGTCAATGGGTTAACTTCGATTTAGAGTAATTTGGGCATTAAGGGTAGTTTTTCCCCCTACATGATAGTAATTTTTTGGACTAAGGGGTTTTGACATAATGATATTTTTATGTTTAGGCATTCATGTGGGATGTTGACATGATGATTGTGGTTCACATAGCATAACACATGAATTGAAGGCATTTATGAACAATTTTTCATTTGAGACAATAGTCATTTCTCTTGATAACATCTACACTACTAATGTGGGTAGTGTTACATCATTTTTGGTGTATACTTCAGTGCTTTCTTGTATGCACTAATTAGATAAGGTTGGTGATGTGGGAAAACATTTGGAAACTTCATTAGTATTCGAATAGTCTCAGTGGTAAACCAAGAAACAACCTGGATACCTTGGGTGATATACAGATAGAGGTTATTTGGATGACGTGCTAGTACGTGAGGCCAAGAATTTTGTTAAAGAGACCACTAATAGTAGTTCAACTGAAAGTTTTGGGACTTTGGGATAATCTTAGTGTTTTCTTCTGATTGAGATGACCATGTACCCTATCTTTACCTCATCCTGGATGCCCTAAGATATCATTGGTCTTACACTATACTAATGTTTAAAATTTATCACGCATGATAAGAAGTTGTTATCTAGGTTGAATGCCAAATTCATGCTTCGTTGGGTTAAGCATTTATTCTGAATAGAAAAAATTAGATTTAATGTTATCTTCTGAGGAGTTGACTTGGAGAGGCCACCAGAAGTCGATTAAAGAAATTGTATTATGTTCGGTTGGTGATGGGATCATTTTAAAGGTACATTACTAGTTTAAGGGTGAGTTTGTTTTTTTGGGTTGGTGATTTCATTCATGTAAATAAAAATGCTTTGTGAGATTATCCATCAACTAATTAGGCCATTGGTGGAAGTCACCATTGTGCATGTGGTTGAGGATTCAATGATAGAATCATGTCTCTAGTTTCATGGGCTTTGTTTCTGCCATATCAATGTTTTGGTCCTGATTTTGAGCACTGGAATGGGATTTTAAAGGAATAATACATTATTATTGTGAATTGGTTAAAGTTGACCTTGGATTTTGGGAATGTAACGTGATCGTTCAAAAGATTCCTTATGACCGTTGTGGGTTGGAAAATGTTGTAGTAGCTCCTGATAGATTCTCAGGGGGAATTAGTTTTTAAGGTTGGTGGATTGTAAAGTCATTCTTTGAAGAAGGACAAAATACTAATGTTCTTCTCCATTTTTTATTGGATAGGTATATCATAAAACCACACTACAAGTTAATACTTAATGAGATGGGGTGATTTAAAGTGTTGATATCTATATTGGGTAATGGCTCAAAGAGTTTTCCATGTGCCTCCATGGGTTTCAGGAGCAGCAGACCAAGTAGGTACATTTTCACAGTATGTGCATAGGTAGCCAAACCATGCAGGTCAAACAGTGTGACTTACATTAGGTAAGAATGTGTTGTTGGCACGGGTTGCACAAGGTTCGTCAAACTGAGAAGGTCATCCATGTGGGCTACTCTAGGTGTCCAGAAGTAGGAACATGGTCTGTTAGACCAAGTGACTTAAAATATGTGTCCTACCCATATTTATCGTTTGAATTAATTTAATTAATTAAAATCATTATGAAAATAAATTTCATTAAATGATGTGAATTGGGGGTTTTATTTATTAATATTTATGGTTAAAAGTTATTTAATAAATTTATATGAATTGAGGGATTTTTATAATTAAATTTTAATGAAGTTAATTTAATTAAATGGTATTAAATGGGGGAATATATTTACTTATGTTATATTGATATAATTTAATTAAATGATGATGATTTAGAGAATTTATTTTATTAAATTCTATTAAAATAAATTAAATTAAATGAGGTGTAAATGATTAATTTGGGGTTTATAAAGTAATAATTTTAATTAAATGATACTAAATATAAAATGGGTGTTTTATTATTATTATTATTATTATTATATTAATTATTAAGATTTTTATAATGGAAATAAAGTGGAAGAGGCACACAGCCTGGGTAAGTTGGATCCCCCTGCTCTACCATAGGTGGCACGCCACACATCCTTTTGTCTCCCCCTCATCACATCAAATCATAATGGGTCCATCACGAATGATGTCTGTCATTGAATTTTGATTCGTTCTCCTTGAATTTAATTCTTTTCATTAGTTGTTTAAGGTCTCTATCAGTCCGTATCCATTAGGAAGAAACCCTATGGTTTGGAATTGATTTTGTGTCTTTATTTCTTGTGAATCTTAGTGGTGAAAATGATATCTAGGTACCCATTGGTTAATATTTTGATGACCCCTACCAAAAGAAAAGTTATTCAGCTTGATAAGGTTCACCAAAATTTTACATGGATAAGTCTATTTACATGATAATTAATTTTTCACCCCCAAAATTTGGTTCTAATGGTGTATTTGAGTTGTGGTTGATTATTTTGGTGTGTGTTGGTCCCGACGACATTATAATGGGGTTTCAATTGTTTTTCTTATGGGTTTTCACTTAATTCGATGTGTGCACACACTATTGTTGATATGTATGTATATGTAAAGATGACATTTTATGTTAGTATGTATTGGATCTTCAAATTCCTTGAGGTAAGATCCACATATTTTGGTAATTTATAAAATTAAATATTTTTTAATTGCTTTCATTGATTAATTTGACTTGAAATGCTAAAGGGGTAGTTTTTCTTGGTATTTTATGATTATTATAATACAAAATAACTTTTTTTAATAAAAACCCCCAATTAAGGTACACTACCATTATGATAAAAACATGATGACTAGATTTATTTGTATGTTTAACATGATTATGTGTGTTTTTATGTTGTCTCTCTTACATATTGATGTAATTGGGTTATTTGGTAATTATGAGTATTAAGTGGGATAAGTTTATGTAATTAATTTGGGTATTAATATTGACACATTAAATGGATAAGTTGACATAAATAATGTGTGGATTATTTATATTCCACAAGGTTATAATTTATATTAGTAATCGTGGGATTAATTATGTTATAGTGAATATGATAATTTGGGATAATTAATTTTTGAATTAAGTATGATTTTTCACTAATTATTTGGATAATTAATTGTAGAAGTTAATTATGAAAATGTGTGATTTAGGATTAGATAATCAATTGTGGGTTAATTATGAACACGAGCTTATAGTATATATAATTATTTTGGGAATTAATTATGAAATATGGAATTAGTTATATAGAGATAATTATTGGTGGATTAATTATGTAGCTTGATGTTAATTAAGATAATAAATTTGGAGATTAATTATGATGCGTTGAGAATTGGATTGGATAATAAACTATAGAGAATTAATTATGGAATGATATTGGTGTTACTTGATTAATTAATTGGTAAATTATCTAATGGAATTGTATACATAATTAATTGTGTAGTTAACTAATGGATTTTGTTTATTTCATAAATAATGGAATTAGTATGGGAATAGATGTGGATAATTCATGAAGAATTAATTATTTGTCATGGATTAATTAATTTATGAATTATCTAAGGGCTATTATATATTAGGTTCTAGACATGGTGTTATAAAATGACGATGAGATGCATACATGATTAAACGAGGTCAGTAAATGGAATAATAATATAGTGATAGATCTTTATGAGGTTTTGGAGTGTTATACATAACACTTTACACAATTGTGGCATGCACATAGATGTGAATTGGGGTATTAGATGTGGCATTCTACAATCAATGTATGTATTCACATTGAGAACTCTGGTGTTTGACATCACGTTATACTAAAAATAAATGAAATTAATTGGTTGGGAGTTAAATGAAAATAAATAATGAAATTTTGAGAATAATTTGAACTCTATAAGGAGTTGATGTAGGAAATAGATTATGATATTACGTAGGGAACAATTTGGGTGCTGGAAGGAGCCAAAGTTAGTATTGAATTATGAGTATCCATGGGAACATTGGAGATAATAGTTCATTAAATATAGAAAAATTGGTAATGTGTTTACACTTGTTTATTATTGATAAATATGATTTTAGGGTTCATTTTAAAGTTCATATTCCATAAACAAGATGAAGTAGGTATAACCGTTAGGTGTCCCTTTGGGAGATATATGTGTTATTAGTTGTTTATGTAGTTTTCTATTTCTTTTTGTACCTACAAAACATAAAAAGTTATATTGAATTATCTATATTGATCTAGAAGACCAATGGTCATGGAATACTGAGATGTATATCTCATACCTTTCATGGGCTACCATTGTACTAGGGTACCTGATTAGAAATTATTGTTTCCAGGACTGTGGACTTGACTTTATTATTTTCATATACTTGGGTGTTAGGTTCAAATGATGGAAGAGGAGATCAAGATGCTCATGGAGATCACCCATGGGGATTTATGAAATTTCATTATATTTATATGAGATGTATAACATACTGTTTTGTTCACTTATTTTAGATTTTTAACTCCATGACAAGCATTCATTGTATAAACATTTGTTGTCTATTTTTAGTTTTCAATTGATTATTTCATACATCATCATCTATTGTTTTCAGATATCACTATTTCTTATCGACATGCACTCTGAATATAAGGCTATAGTATCCCCACTGACTATCCTTAGATCCTCAATGCTAGTGAGAATCTTCTGGCTTATGGGGAGAGGAGATTGAGGTCATGTGGAAACTGGTTCCACTACATGATCATGGTTATGTCTGTTCGGGATGTTAAACATTCTATTTGTAGATATTTAAAAAAATATTCATACCAATATTACATAATATATTTTATAAAATGAAATTAAATACTGATATTATAATACCAAAATTATCTTATAGATATTTATATTTTATTTTTATCTAAACATTCATTTTTTATGAATATTGAAAAATAATGTGTCTTATTGCAATATTTCTTTTTATTTAAATTTTATACATGTATAAATTTGAATATTAATATATTTTAATGATAAATTACATAGATTATAAAAACATTTCCTATTTTTTGTCATTGTTATTATTATTATATTGAATTTTGATATTTAAAATTATATACATATGAGTGTTTTTCACATTAAAAACAATTTTTTTGTCACTACTGTGTGTATAATTTGAAATTTAATTATACCACATATATCAATTGAATTTGAAATTTTTATACAATATTTTATATAAGAATAATTTATTCAATATAATAAGTTCAACATATATATTTTCGATTGTGAATAGTGAAATCGCTAAAAATAAATTATAGATGTTATAATAAGAAAAAAAAATTGTCTTAGGGTAAAAAATTAATAAGTGACAAATGAATAAAGAACACGTCCAAGAACAATTGTATATCCATAAATTGTCCTTATAATCTTTAAGGGTGTCAAATTTCCCATTTCAGGGTCTTGTGGAATGATAAATACATTGGTTTCAATGATTCTTTTTAAAAATTCCATGTGAGACCACTTCCTCAATTATAAAAGGTCATCCCCACTCCTCCAAACTTCACACATCAAAACCATTTGGTTCCTCTAGTCCCAAACCAAATCTCATTGAAATAATTAAAATATTATTAAAATATTATTTTTTAATTAGATCAGGATATTCTTTAGACTAAGATGTAATTATGTTACACGTGTGATCTATATCCATATCTTATCCTATAACATGGGAAGATAAACAATTGGTCATGTATATGATGGAATACTATCTCAAGAACCGATGTAAATTTTATTCCATCTCCAACAATATTTATTGGATTTATTGATTGATTTTATATATTTATATTATATGGATTATATTACTATAAATATGGAATTATAATAACACATATTACTTCTAACATTAAAATACATTTAAAAGAAGAAAACATCATTCGGGTGTTTAAGGAACTATAGCCTTATGAAGAAATGTCGCTCATTTTTCATGTATAAATTTTAAAGAGGATGTATGGAATAATTTATTGAATATATGCAATATATATGAAATTATATATATTAAATATTATTGTTTTTTACACACATTCATACCCTATCATCTATTAAAAAAGGATAATTTGTTTTGTTCATATGCATGACCTAGGATATCCATGAAGTGATGAGATCAATTATCCATGTTCAAATTTAAATAATTATTTTTAAAATGTATAAAAAATAATTATATCATGAATATAATTATAGAGATTATGGAACATTATAATATAAATAACAATCATAAGAATCATGAAAATATATACAATGTAAGACTAGTAACTTTAAAAAATAAATAATGAAATTAATGAATTATTATTAAAAAATTGTTGGTATAATGTTTTAGGGGATCATATATAATATTAAAAATATAGATATAGTAATTTGATAAATTAATTAAAATATTTACACCATTATACAATAGGATAATTAACATTAAACCAAAATTAAGTTGGTTGAAAGAGTCTTCCTCTAAGTTTCCCTTAATTAAAGTATATTTTAATGATATACTTGTAATTTATTTTATATTATATATATATATATACCCATGGGATATATAATAGCATTATTTATTTATAATTAATTATATTTATGATTCAATTTGAATTATTTGACCCATTGTATATGAAATGTGATTTCATAAGTTAAAATGACATTCATAAATCAGTTTCTTTTCATTCAGTAATTTTATGTTTTCATTTTCATTGATATTCACTGATTTTGTGTGTGTTGAATTTTGGATATATTATATTTTATATAAATATTTATTATGTAGATTAAAATATTATACACATTATCAATTATTTTTTTACTTCTCACTTAAACGTTATGATATTTATAAGTGTTTATTTCAAATACTCATTTTAATCAGGATTGTATATACATTGATTTTAATTATAAGAAATTATTATATTATTTCATATTAAAAATATTTTTATTTCCTATAATGTGGTTATTTATTACCTTTTCATGTTATATTATCATTTTTAAATCGATTAGGACCTAAAATTATAATTATTTCTTTTTAGAAAAATCTTACTTTGTTAGTCCCTTCAGTTGAAATTTATCATCTTCCAAAAAAAAATTTCTATAAAATGTATTGAAGAAATTATTAAAATTATAAAAATTAGTAATTAAATAATTCTCACACTTTTTTTACAACATAATATTTTTAAACAAAAAATTCAATATGCTTTCCAAAAAAGGTTTATTTGGTTTTTATTGAAAATTTAAACAGTATCATTATTTTTACTTGTATGACATGTATGAAATTTCTAAATATTTATGAAACTGAGATTTTTAATATATTCTATTATATATTTTAATGGTTATTTTCCATAAAAAACCTAAAAAACTATTTTCATATTTTTTTTTAAAAAATTATGAATTTAAATAATTTTATATTATTTAAAATGTTTTTAATTAAATATAAATGGTAATTTTTTTTATCAACGACAACAAGAATTTATTTTACATATAACCCACTCATTACATGTTTTATTTATGCCATCCTTATTCACCATAGGGATTTTTTAAGTTCATTTTGAAAAAGAAAACTATTCATAGTCACTTTATTTAATTTTTATTGTAGTCATTATATTTTACATAAAATATTTACTTGTTTATAATATTACATTATATGTAACATTATGGGTAATTAAAATGATAAACTGTATTCGATAGTATACAAAAATATTTCACATCAGCTATAAACGATAAATTAAATATTATTATTTAAATGTTATCATTATAACCTATCCATTAGAATTGATGAAACTAAATGGATTAACTAGATAATAAAAATATGGTTTAAACATGTATATATAATTAATTACATTGTGTATAATTAATTATAAATTAATTTAAATACCTTTTATAAATAAATTAAAACGTTTTTCTTGAAAACAAAATCAATCATGGTGATGCTTGTGTAGTAAAAATAAATAATATAATAACTATTTATGGATTATATTAATGAATTATATATACATTATAATTAATCAAATGCATAATATTCATCTAATGTGTTTTCATGACATTATATAAAAACAAATAAATAATTTACATATAAACGAAGAATTTTCTTAAAAGGCATATATTCAAACAATTGATTGTGCATTATATAAAACTATATTTTGATATTTTTATAAATTATATTAGTAACAGACTTATTCGTTTAATGTGTAGTATCAAAATTATTTATTAGTTGACTTTTTTTTATTTTCTGTTATCATTCAGTTTTCATGAATAGTGAAAAAATATTATTTTAATTGAAAAATACTTTTTCATATGATTTATTAATATTATTATAATATATATTGGAATATATTTTATTTTTAATTAGATAAATATTTTCTCACTTAATCCAAATTGGGACATTCAAAAAAAATCCCATTGAATTTGGAAATTAATTTTTTTTAATCATTTAGGTGTTTTTACATTAGAAAAATCATTTTCTTGATCATTGAATGAGATTAATATTTAATTATGTTATGAAAAAAATGTGGCCGTAATTGGTAATAATGGATTCCATATTTGAAATTATAATTCTCGAATTACAGAAATATTTCCCTTTTATTTTTAGATAATATGAATATTAACATTAGTTATTTATTTATTAAAATGGTTTAATGTCAATTGGTTAATTAAGGATAAAAAATATCATTGTAATGACTAAAAAAATCCCCTATTTATTGTCTTGAAATCTCAAGAGGATATTTTAGACAAAAAACATCATTGGGATAACGTCATGATCATTGGAATCCACATTAATTATATTATGAACTTTTAGTGTTATATTTGATGCAAAGTCTATTTCCCTCGTTTTTTTGTAACATGTGAAATATTTTTAAAATAGAGTTATATTGGCGATCTGTTCCATTATAATTATTACATTGCAATATAAATTGTTTATCATTACCATGAATATTTATATTCATTTTTTCAGAAAAAAAATTATTAATGGCATGCACAATGATGATGCATTATGTATTTAGTTAAAATAAATATCAAATAAATTATATTGAAAATGTGAAAATAAATATAATTTGATATTAATTATGTCACACAATATTTTTTTGGATAATTTGAAATTTTTTATGTTTTAAATGTTTTTATGAACCAATTTTGTTTTTATGATTTTAATAAAAATTCATACAATGAATTGAGTAAAAATTGACATAATTTATATTTTAAAATAAATAATATTTCATAAAATGGTATAAAATTTATAAAACACTAAAATTAAAATAACCTATTATGTATATAAAAATTCATCAATGGCTCATTTATTGGATGTTTCGAATTTTATTTTTCTTATATTAACCCTCAATGTGTTAATTACATGATATCACTATAAGAATTGAAAATATAAATATGGTTAAATTAAAAAAGATCCAAAAATTGTCAAAATATTTCATATTTAAATTATAGTAATGGAAATTGTCCCAGAATCATCATATATTCTAAATAAATCAGTTTTTCCTCATTCAGAACAAAAAATTAAATTATACGAAATTAAAAAAATTCATGAATTCCATTAGTACACCTCCCATCTCAAATAAAAGGCACTCATTCATTTCATTTCAACACACATAAATAACTATTTCATTTTCCTTATATCATACAAATTATCTACCTAGACCCCCTACTCAAATTATATAGGCCTTATATTAGTCATAACACTTTTTTTGAGGTGTTATGGTGTTTATCTAAGGAGATCAACCAATGAATATGTATCATTTTAATTAAGTTTTTCAATTTGATTTCTTATTATAGATTATTCAAAAATTCATCAGCCAAGATGAAATAATAACTCTAATATCCTCATTAAAATTATATTTAGTAAAGTTAATATCATCACCAAAATCTATCTCTAATTCTGTCAAATGGGAAATGAATTAATCATTCATGTGTATGGTAAAAAACCCCATCATGAACCTATATAATTCTCTATCCATTATCATATCTCAATGAAGATTATAAATATATAATTAATGTTAATATATGATACTAATGAAAATTATATCATTATTTAGTGTTAATATATCTTTAAAATTCATACTATTCCATGTACATGAAAATGATAATTTCCTTCATGCGTACATGTGATCTATCACCTCCACGAAGCGTTGATAAATGATTTTTCATAGCCACATCACATAAATGATACATATAAGAATATATATTTTCTATATTATATTAGTGATATTTTAATAATTATTTAAGGATATAATAATACTTAACTTATTTCCATAATAATCATTGAGAAAAGAAAAAATTAATAATTCCAACGTAAGAACTACTGTCTATATTTTTAAAACATTTTTCATTTTTAATAATAGTACATGAATGGGTTAATTTAAATGTATTATATATGTATAAAATGAAATATTATTTAATTAATATTTTTATATATATTATGGAAGTATGATATCTTTTACTGTATTCGATTCACCGCTGTCATTTTGGGATAATGTACTGAATATTATCAAAATATCCAACATCAACATAAATAATTAAATAAATAATACAACATGACACTAAGTTATATGAAAGGAATAATAAATATTCTCACTCTTTTATATTATTTAATTAATTATGCAATGTTTTTATGTATATAAATATAGTATTTTATGATTCTAACACAAGGTAACAAATTTATAATTTATTGAAACCTATTTTAATTTTTTTGAAGAAATATGTTATAAATAATTATCTTTAATGTAAATTTTATTAAAATTATTATTATTAATGTATTAAAATTTAATGGAATGTTTTTTAATTTTTATTTATGAGTTCATCTCATCTTTTTTAAAAAGGGAATATTTTCAATGTTTTGTGTAATAGATGTTCCTTTAAAAAATATCAGTTATTGTCACCATTTTGACTATTTTTTTGAAATAAAAAATTATTTTGTTTAACATAAGTGTAATTAATGTAATTATAAACGCTGATTATGATCATATTATACAATTTTTACATTATAATTTTTTATATTTCTTTAAAAATAAAGAATTTTATTTATTATCTCTATAGTTTTTATAATAAAAAGTTAATTTTTCACGAAAATTTTATTTTATATTTGATAGTGATTCACTTGGGTTTAAAAAAATTAATGGTATATAAATATTTTATTTCTTTAAACATTGATTAATTTGGGTTCAATCCAATTAAAGCTCCTAGGAGATCAAAATATAGGTTATATAGAGGCTTGATCTCCATTATAGCTAATTAAAAATAGTTGAGAATGATATAGATTATATGAATAGTGATACCCATTATATGGACACAATGAATTTTTTAATCTAGAGATGCAGTTCAAAAATATGGTTATTCCATTTGTATAGGTGAAAGTTTGACTTACAAGGTAATTATTACACAACCCAGCTATATGGATTTTCTATTTAAGACAATGATTCTTTAAGAAAAAAAATTTATGGATTTTCGTGTCTTCAATGGACTAATACATTTCTTAGTTATGTCCCTTACTGAGTCTATTTTCTCATACCAAGATTGAAATTTTTTCATATGACTTAAGATTTTTCTGGAAATTTAAATTTCATGATCAATTTATAGAAGTTGTGTCTGGAAAAAAATTATATTTTATTTTAGGAGGGTTTATTTTGGAAGAAAATATGATACTGAGTATATGAGTCCACATATAATGTATGTTTTTACTATGTAAGAGTTTTTCTTAATAAAAAAACAATTCAAAAAAATATAATTGTGTATAGAATGTTATTTCTTGTTATAAAATAACTATAATTTTTACTATTTAAGGCCAGGTACCTATATTTGATATCATATGGTGGTTTGTAACACTTTAAAAATTATGATTTTTTATTAGAGGTATAAATATCATTATGGGTTCATAATTTATGTTTTATCAAATATTAAATGTCATATAATACATTATATATAATTTTTTATGAAATATTATTATGAATAATGGTAGTTTTCAAGATTTTCTCTTTTTAGTTAATTATGGATTATTAAATATTATAGAGATCAAATAAATTTAGAAGATAACCATTGAGGTTTAAATAAGTTATGGTTAATATTTAGGGTTTTATAATATTTTATAGTGTTATATTAATTATAATTCTTTATAATAAAGAAATATTTTAAGATGGGTGGAAACCCGTTAGGTCTTGAAATGCAAGGGGATTTGATCCTACAACTAAAGGGTGATAAGGGTGAATCACTTACCAGAAGCTTACATGATGTAATGGATTTGTATTTTTTATTTGTAAAGTGATTTTTTGGAAAATGAATAATTTAATTGTAGATAATATTCATTATTTGATAGATAACCTTGTGATTGGGAAATTACTTTTTATTAAGTGATTAATGTTGTTTTGAACAAAGTTTTCATTTTGGGGAATACTTTGTAACGTCCCGACCCTAGAAACACTGATCTAGTGTATAATATAATGACATTTGAATTATTAAAAGGAATAAAATTAAGATGGACATGAAATTTAAATATTTTTGGAAATCCATATTTCATTCATAAAACCCACAATACATTGGGAAAATAAAATAAAACAACACACACAACCAATAGATATGAACTACATCCTTAAAAGATAATTCAATTCTCTCTTCTTCATAAAATGGGTAATGAAACATAATTAAGGTCATCTAAAATTATTAGTAAGTGTATATAAAATGTATCCATTAATTAATCAATATATATTGAATGTTGAATAACTGAACACACTTTATATTTACACAACTAGATAAGGCATAATTAATTTTTCATGGTATGAAACAATAATTCATTCCAAAAATTAATAATTTAAGAACGAATTACGTCCATAGATATGATGACAAATAATGTCCAAGATAAATAGTAATTAAATATATAGAAGTAAAATTTTTATTTAATAGACGTCATGTCTAAGACACATGAAAACCTTTACCATCACGAATTTTTTACAATACAGTTTTAAACCACAGATATAAAATCATTTAATTTGTCAATACAGTAGCCTCATGAGAATCGAATAATGCATCAAGGAATGATATAAATCATAATCACCCTCATAATTTCCAGTCCAAATTATTCCTCATTTTTATAAATTAAAATAAATAATATTCCTTATCTAATAATCATAATGAATGAGACATACAAATTTCTAAATAATTCAATAGTTAATAAAATTTTTATCAAAGTAAACATTGTATGTAATATGATATATGGTATATAAAATTATATTATCCACCACCAAATAATTATACAAATATGAAATGTGAAATTATTAGAATAAATTGAATTCTTAATGAATGTGTTGACAATAAAAATTTAAATTTAGATTAAAAAAATATTTACCACTGGGTAATTTTTATAACTAACCCCTTCGCCAATGAAATTAATGGTGAAAATATAATAGAATTCATATAAATTAATTCATTGTGTAATTAATAAAAATAATCGTTTTATTCATCACAAATAATATGTAATTTTTGTAAATTATAAATGCCTCATGGAATGAAATTTGATACAAGAACCCATTAACATATCCTTTATTTTAGTTTTTTTTCATTTAACTTTGTGTATAGTGGTTCAAAGTTTCTTATAACTGTTATATCAAAACTAATAATATTTATAATACCACATAAAAACTTTTTATAATATCTTATTACCCAATTGTTTAAAAAAATTCACCATATTCACTATTTTGGGTGTTAATTTCCTAGTTTTCTCGAGTAAGTTTTAACTTGTAATTTTTTGTTTATATTTAATTAATTAATAGTTTTATTATCAGAACAATTTGAAACATGACTTAATTATTATATTTAATAATATTATATGTATTTAATATAATCTATTATAATTGTAAATTGTAAATGAAATGAACTGTTCATGGAGACGGTATGTCGTAGGTACACATGAATGCGACTTTCATTTCGTTGTCATATATTAAAATAATGATACGTTAAAGGTGTGTATGAACATGTATATTATATGTACTATATAATATCTAGGTAATATATGTAAAATATTTTAATTAATATCATCTTCCATACAATCCATGTATAATGTGAACGAATCACAACTTATTGTGGGGGTGGCGGCCCACACTTTCAAAATAGATGTTATCGTATTTACAAAAAATGGAATGCATAGGGGAACATGTTATAAACGAATTAAATTAGAATATAGCTATTTTAAATATAATATATATATATATAATTACTTTTTATTTTTCATCATAATTATAACTATGACAGATAGTAAATGAAAAATGAGCAATCCTTATTTTGTGAGGTTGTAGTTCATCGTTCACATAAACAGTATGTTAGTTACCCCTTAGAATGATGTTTAAGTGAGTAAAGGTAAAATAATTATAATAACAACATATAAGTATATTTAAGATATTGTTTTTGTTATATAAACACGTAATAAGATCATTTTAGTTGGTGTAAAACTATATTGAAAGAAAAGAGATCGTTGGAAAGAACTATCTTAAAAACCAGACACTTTTTTCTGTTTATACCAAATAGATTCCTTGTAAAACTTCATTCAAAAAGTAATGATTGAAGGTAGAGGGTGGGGATTTTGATGAAATATTCTGGTATAACTGAGATAATCCTATATGGTTAAATAGGTGTGAGGAATGGGCAGATTGGTGGCCTTTTATAGTGTATGAGGAGTTGCACTCTTGAAATATTTTTACAATGAAATTCATACATTGTTTTTGTTTGTCTTTGTGGATAGAATAAAAAAAATGATTCATTAAAATAAATGATAGGGTTGATATATTTCAAATATATAGTGTTCATATATGAATAAATATTGTTTTTTGGCATTATGTTTAATGTTTATTCCCTTATTAAGATTAATTTAACCTTTACAATTGTAATTAATTTTACTTAAATTCACTGATAACTTTTGTCAAAAAATAATATGAACATGTTGTAAAAAATATTTTTCAAAATGAAACCATGTATTTCAATTTTTTAAAAATCTAATCATATATACTGGAATATTAATATTAATTCTAATCTCATAGATGTGGTGACAAATCGAGTTTTTAGAGGAAAAATGATCAAAAGATCACGATGTTTTTATACACATTTTTTTATAAAAACTAATTATATTGACCTTTATTGTGTTAATATATTTATAAGTGGTCAATTTTAAAATCAAAAACCAATTTAAAATATTATTTGTCAATTAGAAGTATTTTAATGGAAATGCGGTTTTTAAAGAAAATTTATCATGTTTAATTATTCATCAAAACGTAACATCTCAAAAAATTACCAAAAATTAAAAATATGAAAACATTGACATTATATACTAAAAAATTTAGATTACGAAGAAAAATAAAATTTATAAAATTTATAAAATTTATTTTTAATTAGAAACACCATTCAAATTAGTTAAAACCCAGTCACGTTTGTAATGATAACTATCTTAATGTGGTGTGTAGAGTAATAATGACATAAAGATGAATATATTGAAAGAAAACATATTATAAATCATCACATGAAAATATTTTAATTTATTTGGGTTTTATATTCACCATCAAATAATTAATTATTATCCTCAAAATTTAAAAATTATTTTAGTAATCGTGGATGTGATATTTAAATATACTATTGGTGAAAACCCCACATATCGAAGAGGGAAAATAACATGATTTGTTAATAAGATATAATGAAATTTACAATGGTAAGGTAACTTGTTTAACTTAATGGAGAACATATTGGGAAATTAAAACATTGATATAGAGGGAAAATATATCAATTCAGATTTAATGCAGTGTACTACAGAACATGGTTTGAAGAATGTTACAATAAAAAAAGTCCTGAATTCATAATGATAAAATTAGACATTTTATTCTTCTAAAATGATGGTACTAGTATAAGATTTTTGGTTTCAATGTCATTTTTTCTTAGAGTTTAGGAATTCTACTACTCTCTATGAATATATATATTTATATGTATTAAAAGGTTGGGGCTGGAACCTCATTTATTATTAAATCAAAGATAAGAACTCATAACTAGGTAGAGAAAGACCCATTACATAGCTCGTACGCCTAGTGGGAATTTATCCATTAGTCATACATTAAATTATTTCTACTTCATATCATCGAAAAATATACATATAATTTTGGTGTAATATTCCAACATCAAAAACAAGATCAAATGTTAAAAATTAACTATTTATTGAATGATTATCCTTTCACAAGAATAATGATTCAACAGATTATAAATAAGTTCAATGAATTTCCAAAAAGATCTTACCATAATCCCTTTAATTAATATGAAGAAGCTCTAAATTTTTATATTCCAAACATGTGAATAAAATCATCTTATATCCTTTTTAAATTTGGTAATAACATGAATCCCCATAAAACCATAATTGAAACATTAATTCGTCATTTTTCTTTATATAATACACATGTTATTGGATATATTCATTAAACCCAAAAGGGTTGTAAGCATCATCAATGATTGATTATGACACTTGTCGGCAAGAAATTAATTAGATCAATGTTAGTGAGAACATATCCTAATTAATATTTTCTTATTCATTATCTCAGCATTAGGAATATATTAATGGTTATGTTCTATCATACAAGTGTTTTCATAAAATTTTAACCTTCCTCTTAATAAATTATCATCATACCATTCAGTATATGATCTAAAATCATTAATGAAAAAGTATAATAGTATAATACCTATAATTTTTATAAATCATAATATGATAACATAATCATTTATAAAAATTCACAACATATTTCATAGATTAATATATAGAAGTACATTAATCATCACACTTGTGTTGTGTCAATAAAATAATGTTAAACATGATCCCAATGATTATTTGGATGTAAATTATCTTAATTCATAATGAATTCATTTTCATAGTTCCCATAAACATGAATATGTAACAAAAAATTGTACCCATTTTATATTCCCTTCTCATTATTTATCATGGTGACACTATTTTATACACTTATAAAAAAACCCAGTCCCTTCACAAATTCACCAGGCTAATTCTTTGAATAATTATAGATTGTGGTAATATACTTCATTTTATTTTCTTTTACTCATTAAAATTTTAACAGATCTCAGCAAATAAATTTATCAATGGTTTTCTCTAGAATTTATATATTCTATAAAACTCGTTCTCTGTTTTAGTGTCACATAAAACTGTTATCTCCAATAATGAAAAATTCTAGGAAACTAGTGCGCTTCAAATGTTTTTTTAATAAGACTATAAAACATTTCCTCATTATTTCACTCCATGATACATATATAATTAATAGCATACATAGATTTCATTGTAATGTATGATTCATAATCCTTAATACTATCTTCATTATTGTATATTAATCTTAAAAACATTATCTTCATCACAGTTTATTGATCACAAGGGATGTATTTTTTAGAAGAAAAAAACACTTTAAAATTATTCCATTCCATACACCATATTTATTTTTCCTCCCTAGTATTATAATCAAGTACCACCATTGATCATAATATACTTGGAGACAATACAATACATGTGTATCCTATTCCATTTCATTACATCATAAGGCTATAAATATATTCTCTAAATACTTAATCCATTTCTTGGCATCCACTTTATATGTAGTACCACAATATTAGAGAGATATCTTTCAAATAAATAGATATAACATAGTAAATTATCTCTCTGTAATATGTTTCTCTATTCTATAATGGTTATTTACCATATCATAACTATGATTCCCTAATATATCTATAACATTCCTAGTTATAACACCTATTACATTGACTTTATCTGAAGGGAAACATATATATTATCAATATGTATTGATTCCATTATTCCATCCAAGATCTATTTCTAAACAATTTGATATACTATATTTGATGATAAAATTATGAACATTGTTTAAATCTAAACATTTAATATCACATAACATAAATTTATGCATTGTAAATTTAAGAATCATAAAAAATTGTTACTCTGCCAAAGTCCTTGATTTTAAATCCTTCATTATGATAGGTAATGAAAATTAAAACTCTAATTACTGTATCATATATTAGTGTCAAAATATGTGTTTAGTAATGACAATTTTCATTTACCAGGTTAAACTGTGTCACACCCACACACCATGTTAGAGTTATTACTCTTAGGTATATCCATGCATGTTCCAAATTCACTTGTAGTGTATAGATATAGATGAATTCCTCGAAATAAAAACATATTCACAACATTAAAAAAATTATAGGATATTCCATTAAAATTATCCACAATATTTATCAAAGGTTTGTGCTCTATAAAATATATTTTATGAATTTAGTTTCCATTGATCTTTCTTAAAATCTTTTGAGATACCGACTATAATGCCTCAAAATGAAAAACCTAAAGCCAATGAATTATTTTATTTAATTTTAATTGTTACATGGAATAAAATACCAAAGCACCAATTAGTTTAGAAAACATGTAAATCCAAATTACATTCATTGAACCCATAATAAAGTGGGAAATCAAAATAAAACATTCAACACAATAAACTTAAATAAATTGTATCCTTGAAATATTAATCAAATTTCACTTCTTCAATTCCTGTGAAAGTAATATTAATAAGGGTGATGTCAAATTCTTAGTAAAGATGACTACAACATAAGAATTAATGAATTAATATATAAGTAAAGTGGAATAACTGAACACATATTCCATTTACACAACTACATAAGGCATAATTAATATGGCAATGTATGAAATTAAAACACATTCCATTATTCAATAAACTTATTTTGAATTAAATACATTGATATGTAGATGAAAAATATCATTGGTGATTAAGAAAAATATATATATGATGTAAATGATTAATTATTTCATGTCATATCCATGTCACATGAAAAACGATACTTTCATGTCCTTTTCCAAGGGTGTTTAAAATAACATTTAACAACCCATTTTAATTTATCAAAATATTCATCTCATGAGAACTTGTCGATTTTTCAAGGGGTTAAGTAAACAATGGGAACCACCGATAAATTTTAGTCCTAATAATTCCTCATATTGAATAATCAATATAAATAATATGCTTTACCAAATAACTGTATTGAAGGAGAAATACATATTTATTAATAATTCCCATGTTAGAAAAATAAATGTCAAAGATAACACCTTATATATGATGGTATATGTTTTATGAAAAAATAATATATATCAATAGATTTCTGAGGAAATATATAATGTGAAATTATTATAATAAATTAATTGTCTGAAGATAATGTTAACCATCTCAATATAAATTGAGATTACAAAAAATTTTTTTACCACTTGGTGATTTTCAAGATAAACACCTTGGGTGAGGAAATTAAAAGTAAAAATTAAAAATAAATAGATATAAAAAATTATGATATAATGTATCATTAATATTAGTGGATACACTGCAAAAAAAAGTGGTAATTATTTTACATGATATATACCTATCAAAATGTAATGTTAGATAAGAATACCATAGTTTATCCATTTTTATGGTATTTTTCCTACTTTATAGTGGTTTAATATATGTTAATAACTATAATAATAAATATAATAAATTTTCTAATACCATATTTTATCATCTTATAATATCTCATTACCTGTTTGTAAAAAACATTCATTACTTTTAGTATTTAGGGTGTTAATTACCTAGTTTTCTTGAGTAAATTTTATCTTATAACTTATTGTTATCATTTATAAAATCATGGTTTTATCAAATATAGATGATAAACATGACATATTTATAATATATAATAAATATATACATATTTTTAATAATATATAAAAATTGGGAAAAGAAAATGGAATACAATTTTCATAGAGACAGTGGGTTGTACGAATGAATGAATGCTACCTTTTTTTTTATTTTTGTATTTTTAAAGAATGAAAAGTAAATGAAATGTTTAAATAAGTACATTATAATTACAGTATCATATAAATGTAATATATTTCATATAATTTTATTAATATCATCCTTAATACAATCAATATAGGACATGAATGAATCACATCAAATTGAGGGGGGTAGTAGTCCACAATTCCAAATATAATGATATCATATTTACGTAAAATGTAATATATAGAGGTATGTGATTTGAAATATTTACATAAGTGTGAATACATTCTAAATAACATATAAATCATATATATGTATATTTTCTATCATAATTATAATCACGACATTTAGTCATGTAGGAATGAACAGTCATCCTTTCCTTAGGGGTTTGTTCATCATTCACAAATAGAGTATGTTTTTACCCATGATTACGAATTACGTATGAGTGTAGGTAGAACCATTAAAATAAAAAAAATATGTATATTTATTATAATTATTTTATTATATGAACATGGATGAATAATTTTTTAGGAGGTGGAAATTTAAATGACAGAAAAGATATCATTGGGATGATCATCCTTAAAAATCAAGTACCTCATTTTTGTTTATACCAAAGGGCTTCCATGGAAGGCTTCCTTCCCAAATAGTGGATTTAAGGAAGAGGGGTGGGATATTGAGCTGATACTTTGAAATATATTTTTCAAAAATAAAAATTTTAGAGGTTTAAATAATTGGGAGAAGTGGGATCCTTTTATTGTGGAAGATTGGAACTCTTGTAATATTTTGAAAACAGAATTTCTACCATGTTATTCATGTTGCAAGTGGATCCAATAAGGAACCCAATTAATGAAAATACAGGATATGGTTGATATATTGACATCCAGTAGCTTTTGGACATGTTTCATGGTCTTTTTACTCATTATGGTTATTGTTCGGTCCATTATTATATTTAATTTAACATTAAACATTGTAGTTAATTTTATTTACATTCAGTAATTGTTTTGGTGAAAAATTATGTTTTTTCTTATTATAAAAAAATTATTATACATAATATAACCATGTTTTTATTTAAAAAATTTAAATCATATAATTTTAAAAATTATTATTAATTCTAATATCATCGAAATTTTTATAATGCCATCTTGGAATAAAAAAACATTCCAATGATCAATAAGTTTTATATCAAATATTAATATAAAAACGATTCCAATCACTTATATTGAGAAAATATATTTATAATTTTTCTATTTTTAAATCAAAAAACCATCTTAAAATATAATATATCTTTAATAAATTTTTATATGAAATGGATGTTTTAACTAAAACAATGTATTTTTCAGAATTCCTAAAAAAAAACATCTCTAAAAAAATAAAAAAATTTCCTCATAAGATAATTTTTAATTTACAAATTCCAAATTTTTTTTTATTTCGAGATATAAAAATTATAAAATCTCCAAAATTTACTATTAAATTTGGTATGACATTAAAAATGTGTAAAACATAGTCTTTCATGTATCACAAGATAACTTATTATGTTTTCTAACATAAGCCTATCTTGGAATTACATATAAAGTGATAAAAAATAACATTAATTATTACATGATCTAACTTCAATATATTAGGTTTTTAAATTTCATAAGATTATGTTATATAAAATACTATGGGATTTTATTTTAGTTTTAAACTTTATTTATATTCTTGAAGAATATTTGATTTTATTGTTGACTTATAATGATTCTGGTAATTTATAGAAATAATTACCACATCTAAATGATTAATATATATGGGAAATTAAATAGTTTTGTATGAAAAATTAAAATTTACAGATGTTTTTTATAAATAATTGTTAAAATTTTTATTGGACATATATGTGATAAAATCTTTATGAATTTTGTTTTCAATCTTGTATAAACTATTTTGAGTAATTCTATGGATAATTATTTGTTGAGTGGTTTATGTTGAACTTTGGGTATTACTGTTGAATTATATATATTGAATTAGTTTTTTTGTCAAATAAGGCTTACTATTATGTGGGAGTTAATTAATATTTTGATAACTATATTGGTATTGGTTAATGTGCCACATTAAGATAATAAATATATTTAATCATTTGTGTATTTTTTTACTCTTTATAGGTTTATTCTTGAACTTCTGGAATGGAAAGAAACCGTGGTAAATACTGATCATTTGAGGAATAAGATGAGTTATAGTGGAAACAAATTAAAGGATAAAATACCTAATTTCTTGATTTTATATTAAATTATATTCATATTATATGTAGTAAAACAATTCCTCAACTTTATTAAAATGATATGAAAAAAATAATCCATTGACTATTCTTACCAATAAATTAGTGACCTTTTAACCGATCAATGAAATAATTTTTTTTATTTTTTAACATTTTTCATACCATGTTATCTATAAATATCTATAAAAAATTGATGGTTTGTTTTCTATTAAATATATTCATTTTTTACATGGACCCATATTATCTGTTTTACAAGGATACATTCAAACTTGTGATTCTTTATATTCATTTTGATGATTAATTAATATTTTCCCAATGTGGAATTTCATTAAATATATTTTCCAATTTCAAACCCCATGACTTCAAAAAAATTAGAAATTTAAAGTGCTAAATCTATTTAAGGGCGTGGTAGAATATAAGAACCCATGTTTTTATGGAAACATTACGTTTGATAGCATACAAAATACGCCACATCCAGCTCAAAAAAACCCTTAAATATTATTATTTAAATGATATCATTTTAACTTAGCTGTTAGAATAATGGGAGTGAACATTATTAAATTAATTATTAAATTATTCTTGACACATGTATATATAATTAATAATTTTTTGACTTATTAATTTTAAATGAGAGTAAAATCATTTTAAAAATTAATGAAACAATTATTCTGACTAAACTATTTAAATGTACATAATGTTATTTTATACCAACAAAAATGAAAATCAATTGTTATACATTATTTTACAAAAATATATATATTATATATTTAATCTATCATTTATCATTCCACTAATTTGTTTTATATAAATCATATAAAAACATATTATAAATTTACAAACAAATGATGAATGTTTCTAAAAAGACATATTTCCCACCTTTTGATGGTGAAATATTTTTAAATATAGTTTATGAAACATTTATAAATTCTTTTTGAAAATATAAATTTAATTTTAATGAGTAGTTTCAAAATATAATTTTCTGTATTTTTATTATATGATTAATTTTCTGATGAATTGTGAACAAATACTCTTTTTAAATAGAGAACTTTTTTCTCATCCAATTTAATTATATTGATATATAATATTTCATTCTGGTTTTATTATATAATTAGATAAATATTTCATCATTTAATTTAATAAAGCTCAGTCAAATAAATTTCACATAGAATTTGGATATAAAAACATTCCCTCATATTTGAAAATTTATAATAATAACTTGTTTTCTTAATCCATCTTGAGATCTATTTTTAATTAATATCTGCAAATTATTTGATTTGAATTTATAAAAATGAATTATATATTTTTAATAATTTGATCCTAAATAATTAAAGAGGAATCTTTTATTTTTGTAAAATATGAATTTTATCTTCAGAATATTATTATTAGCGGAGTTAAATGTAAATCAGTATATAAGTGTTAAAATAATAATATAAATGTTTTTAAATTAACCTATTTCTAATTTCATTTAATGAGTGTGTATCAACCAAAATAATTCATGTTCTAAAATCATTTCCTTGGGAAGCAACTAGAAGGAGAGTATTACCTTTATATTATTATATTTAATGAAATATCAATTTTATCACAATTTTTAAAAAAAACGTGAAATATATTTAATATAAGGGGCCGACCTTATACCGTACTTAATATTTAATTAAAAGAATATTTCTCATTGAGGATATTTTCAGGTTTAGAGTTTTAGAGAATTATAACATAACTATTACATCTCAAAAGATTACAAAGTGGACACTTCTACTAAGTTTCCATAAAATAAAAACTATTAAAAAGAAACACGTCTAGTTCCATGTTTTGGATTGCATTACTTTTCCTTGATCCCATACTTGACCCTAGTCCACTTTAAGTCCTGTGAAAAACATTTCAAAAACATGGGGTGGGCATAAAATGCTTCATAAGGGATACACAAAGAAGGAAATCTGTTAGTTTTTTCAAAACCACCAGAAAACCATGAATACTTTATCAAAGTAATACTCTTCACCTTTATGAAGCAGAAAATACTCTTCATTGAATAAAAGATCATTACATACCCTTTTGTAATCAAAATATTACCATAAAACCCATATAAAGAACACATAACATATAAAGGTAACTTGGGACATAAACATACTTAAATGAAATAACCATACGGTCGACTTCCAAACATACTTAAATGGAATAGCCATACGGTCGACTTCCATACCCAATGCATTGGAGGTTATAACGTAACCACCCGTCCTGGTATTCACGGCACCACCCGTCATATGGTTTATCATGTAACCACCCATCAGATGTCCAAGTACCATTATAAAATCATAAGACATAGAACAAATATAATGGAAAGAATACATTTACACACTTTGATCACAATATATCACTTAAATATATTGACATAATAAATCCATTATAAAAACCATTTTCAATACCAAAATACATAAAATAGTATATGGTATTTATTTCATTTAAAAAAAACATTGTGGCTTTTTGAGGAAGCCAAAGACAAAATAATACTCGCGGCGGCAGAAAAGGTCATTGTCACCGTGTATGTTAAAAGAGACATTCCTTTTCGTCATTTAGTAAAATTCTTCATATAAAAAGATTCCTTTTGAATAAAATAAAACGTCAAAGGGTTTTATACACCGTATAAAAGAATGTTGTGTATAAAACAAAATATGCCTCAATGAAAGTAGATTGAGACGAAGTCCCTTACCTTGTGTTCGACGTGACTCGATTGCTCTTTAATCTCCTGAATAATAAACTAGTGTTAACTTTTACTTTCTTAAGAACCTTTTTCAGGCTTACTATTCCTTTTATATCAATTACATCCATGTTAAGCATTATGTAATCATTTATGTTAATAATGTTTGTTTTGTCGATATTTGGTTCTTAAGTCGAAAGTGGACTTATTACTATTACATTTTGTTCGTGTGGTCAAAGGTTCATTATATCCAGAATGATATTCAGGATTTGGATATAATATGTATCATATATATCCAGTATATACATGTATTTATAATATTACATAATCATTTAGAGGTAAGAAATGAAATGCACCGTTCATGGAGACGGTAAGTCGTACGTACGCATGAACGCTACTTTCATTTCTATCTCATATTTTAATGGAATGAAATAATAATGATATAAAGGTATATTATAATTCTAGTATAAAATCATATATAATAACTTTAAATCCATATTTTATACGTCCCACATATGGCATTAACGAATCAAATCACTTTGAGGGGGCGGCAGTCCACACTTCCTAAAATGAAGATATAGCGTTTAGCCAAAATGGAAACAATAATGGTATGACATAAACGAAAAATAAATAATCTTAAGGAAAACATAAAAATATTATATATCATATATAGATATAGTGACATCTTAATGGCCACCTTTGAAGGTGTTATATGAGTGTTGAACAATCATCGTTTCGTGATGCAGAAATTCACCATCCACAGAAACAGTATGTTCTCTAACCATTAGATGTTGGTGGGTGTATGTGTAGCTCGAATACTTATTATAACAACAACATATTATATTGAGGATACATGTGTGGTTACAAAAGAAATGAATAAAAAGATTTTAGGGGGTTGGAGAATAAAAATAAAATATAAGAACACAAGAGGAAACACTACCTTTAAAACGGGTAACTCTTTTTGATTTGAGCTCAAAGGCTTCCTTGGGAAGACTTCTTCACAATGTGAGGCTTCAAGGAGTAATAGAGGGATGTGGAGAGACAAAATGGTCAGGTTTTGGCCGATCCATAGGCTTTGGAAGTGTGTGTAAGGTGGTAGAGGTGGGGGCCTTTTATAAGAGGAGAGGAGGGGCACTCTTGGAAAGTTTAGAAAAGATACTTTATTATAAAATGATTTTCAGATAAAAGGGTCCCACAATTATATTTTTAGATTCTATGGTGATAAAGTTTCGAAATCCACCCATCCAATAGGTTTTTGACATGTGTAGGTTTTATATTTTACATTATCTTTTCATTTTATTTAAATCTTTAAATAATGAGGTAATCGCGGAATCATCATGGTGTTATAAATAATTTAATTAATTTATTGTCTAAAAATTATAAAAAAACTATCATGATGTAAGAAATAGTTTTATCATTGTAATGAATATTTATATTCAAAATTCTGACTTGTATAACCCCATTTAAAAATTATTTTAGTAAAACAACTCATGCTTGTGACTTTTTTATTTTAACATTAAATATAATGTTATTAATATAATTTTCCTACCAAAGAGGCTCCATGGGGACCCCAAGTTGACCCATGGATTTTTTGGTCGTCCATGACACATCCAATAAGTGTAGGACATGTTTCAAGATCATTTCATATTATTTAAACATTATTTTTAACTAAAACTACACTTATTACCTCTAATCACGATTAAAAACTTAAAAGTTACTATTCAACAAAAAATTATTTTAATCCCATTGAACCACATTTTACTTATTAATGACAACCATGTATGTCGGATTTTTGAAATTCAAAACACAGAAGTGGTAAAATTTCATTTAAACGGAAAATCAGTTTTTATAAGTACCTCTTAGTGGTTTCACTATTCATCAAAAATTGAAGTTTTTCAAAAAAATACCAAAATATCACCCTAAGCTATATTTGATATTCCGAATTCCAAAATGATGTCCATTTTACAGAAATTCAAAACATATAATTTACATAATTAATTTAATAATTAATTCCCGCTGTCAGTGCAAATATCGTGTTTTTATGAAACATTAAGTATCAAAAGATTGACACTAGTTTAAGTCCAATTTCAAAGTGAAATTAATTACAACGACCACTATTGGATTAAATTGTAAAAATATATTCTAATTTCACTTTAAAACCAATTCAAAAGATAATCTAATCATGTAAATAAATTAGATTAAAAATCGGTTTTGAATTAAAATACAACATTTTCACTATTCATTAAAAAATTGAACTTTATCGGAAAAATACCAAAAAATTTACACAAAGTAAATTTTGATGTCTCGATTCTAAAGAAAAATTTTATTTGGTCCAATTGAATGTATAAGAGTCACCAAAACTATATTTATTGATGGTTCACCATCAAATGGTGATAAGTCGACCTTTTGGGAATGTTATAGTATATATGCCTAAAATGGAATTCTTTTCGTATTATAAGCCTTTATATTTTATTGGATAAATGTAGAAACATTTAAAAAACATATATAATCATATATTAGTAATTTATATTCATTCCCGCCAATACAATGGCTACGTGTTAACTACCATTTAAAATAATATTATTTTATTACTAGTGTGCAACGTAAGATTTCAAAGAAACTCTTTGTTGCGTATCGGGTACGCTATCGAACATAGCATGCCCTTTAAAGTAAAATTAATATTTATTTCGTAAATATTAATAAACATGAATATGTTGTATTCCTTTTTTCTGGGATGTTACATCCTTCCCCCCTTTTGGGAATTACGTTCTCGCAATTTTATTCACTTATCAAAATAAGTGGGGGTATTTATCCCTCATAGCATTTCCAGGTTCCCATGTTGCCCCTTCACTCATGTGGTTTTTCCAAAAAGCCTTTACGTGGTGAATTACCTTATTTCGCAACACTTGCTCTCTTCGGTCAAGAATCTAGACTGGTTGTTCTTCATAAGAGTTATTCTATTCCAACTGAACTACCTCTGGGCTCAAAACATGAGATGGATCTGGCATATATATTATCAACCTCGAAACATGAAAAACATTGTGTGCCTGAGATAAAATCGGAGATAAAGCCACTCGATAAGCAATTGATCCAACTTTCTCCAGAATTTCAAATGGTCCAATAAACCTTGGACTCAGCTTTCCTTTCTTACCAAATCGCATCACACTTTTCCATGATGAAACTTTGAGAAAAACATGATCACCTAGCTCAAATGATATATCCTTCCTCTGGTTATCCGCATAACTCTTCTGGCTGCTCTGAGCTATTCTTATGTGTTTCTGAATCAACTGAACATTTTCTGCCATCACTTCTACTAATTCTGGTCCAATCAGCTTCCTTTCAACCAGTTCATCCTAAAAAGCTAGAGTTCGACACAGCTTCCCATATAATGACTCAAATGGTGCCATCTGTATACTGGAATGAAAACTGTTATTATAAGAAAACTCAATCAAAGAAATATGTTGGTACAAACATCCCGAATAATCCATATAGCATGCTCGTAGCATATCCTCCACGGTCTGAATTGTTTGTTCTGACTGCCCATCTGATTGTGGATGAAAAGCTGTACTAAAATTTAATTCAGTACCCAATGACTTCTGAAGGCCTTTCCAAAAGCTAGAAGTAAACATGGGATCACGATCAGATACAATGGATAGAGGAACTCAATGGAACCCGGATATCTCTTTAAGATACAAATGGGAAAGTTGATCTAAGGAAAAATTACCTTGTATAGCAAGGAAATGAGCATATTTGGTCAAGCGATCAATAATAACCCAGATTGCATTATTACCTCGGGGTGTCTCCAACAATTACACAACGATGTCCATGGATATATTTTCCAATTTCCACTCTGGCACTGGTAAAGGCTGAAGCATCCCTTTGGTAACTGCCTCTCTACTTTAACCTGTTGACAAGTCAAACACATCACAGTAAAATCAGCAATGTCTCTTTTCATTCCATCCCACCAGTAATACTCCCTCAGATCTCTGTACATCTTAGTAATGTCAGGATGAACTGAAAACGGGGAACTATGAGCCTCAAATAATAACTCACCCTTCAACTGTGAATCACAATTCATACACAATCTCTTCCCAAATCTCAAAACACAATCAATATCAATGTTAAATTCAGGCAACTTACCCTTCTGAACCAGCTATACCTTTTTCTACAACTCATTGTCTTGCTTCGGTGCTTGCTTAATTCTATCTGATAGAGAACATTTCAATGATACTTGAAACAAAACAGAAGTACTTCCTGCACAAACAACTTCTATGCCAAAGTTCATCAAATCAAAAACCAAAGGATCTTGTTCCAAAAGTAACATTGTTAATGAAGCAATACTTTTTCGACTCAAAGCATCAGCCACTTTATTTGATTTTCCCAGATTGTAATGAATTGTACAATCATAATCTTTGATTAATTCTAGCCATCTCCTCTGTCTCATGTTCAATTATTTCTGAGTGAATATATACTTTAAACTTTTGTGATCAATATATATTTCACACTTTACTCCATACAAATGATGCCTCCAAATTTTTAAAGTGAAAACAACAGCAGCTAATTCCAAACTTGTGTAGGGTAATTTACCACATGAGTTTTCAATTGACGTGAATCATATGAAATTACCCAACCATTCTGCATAAGGACACAGCCAATTCCCTTCAACGAAGTATCACTGTATATAACAAACTCACCATTCCTGGAAGAAAGTGCCAAAACTGGAGCATTCACCAATCTTCTTTTCAACTCCTGAAAACAAACATCAAATTATTTTGTCCAGATAAACTTAACACCCTTCTGAGTTATCTTAGTGGTTGGACTAGAGAACCATGAAAAATTTTCAACAAGCCTTCGTTAGTAACCTGATTCAACTGAGCAATCACTGTAGTAAACTGCTCAATTCTGATTCTGACCATCTCAGTATGCTGATTTGGAAGGTCATTTCCCTTAGTATGCCTTCCCAAAAAAATCTTCTTTATTTCCTCTACGAAAACCCATTCTTAACACTGAAATATCATAAGCGAAGCAACATGATTATCTTTAAATGCTATATCATTTAAATCATACAATAAATTAATTCATAATTTAACAATTTTCTAACTCCTAAAGTTGTCTAAACCTCCCTCTGATACCAACTATAAGGCCCGACCTTATACCTTACATAATATTGAATTAAATGAATAATTCTCATTGAGGATCCTTTTCAGGTTTAGAGTTTTAGATAATTAGGACATAACTATTACATCTCAAAAGATTACAAAGTGGACACTTCTACTAAGTTTCCATAAAATAAAAACTCTTAAAAAGAAACATGTCAAGTTCTATGTTTTTGATAGCATGACTATTCCTTGATCCCATCCTTGACCCAATTCCACTTTATGTCCTGTGAAAAACATTTCAAAAACTTGGGGTGAGCATAAAAAGCTCAATAAGGGCTACACAAAGAAGGAAATATATTAGTTATTTCAAAACCACCAGTAAACCATGAATACGTTATCAAAGTAATACTTTTCACCTTTATGAAGCAGAAAATACTCTTCATTGAATAAAATATCATTACATACCCTTTTGTAATCAAAATATTACCATAAAACCCATATAAAGAACACATAACATATAAAGGTAACATGGGACATAAACATACATAAATGGAATAACCATACAGTCGACTTCCACACATAATTAAATGGAATAGCCATACGGCCGACTTCCATACCCAATGCATTGGAAGTTATAACGTATCCACCCGTCCTGGTATTCAAGGCACCACCTGTCATATGGTTTATCACATAACCACCAGTCAAATGTCCAAGTACCATTATAAAATCATAAGACATAGAACAAATATAACGGAAAGAAAAAATTTCCACACTTTGATCACAATATATCACATAAATATATTAACATAAAAAAATCCATTTTAAAAACCATTTTCAATAACAAAATACATAAAAGAGTATATGGTATTTATTTCATTTAAAAAAAACATTACGGCTTGTTGAGGAAGCCAAAGACCAAATAATACTCGCGGCGGCAGAAAAGGTCATTGTCACCATGTATGTTAAAAGAAACATTCATTTTCGTCATTTAGTAAAATGATTCATATAAAAAGATTCCTTTTGAATAAAAGCAAAGGTAAAAGGGTTTTACACACCGTATAAAAGAATGTTGTGTATAAAACAAAATATGCCTCAATTAAAGGAGATTGAGACGAAGTCCCTTACCTTGTGTTCGACGTGACTCGATTGCTCTTTAATCTCCTGAATAATAAACTAGTATTAACTTCTACTTGCTTAAGAACCTTTTTCAGGCTTAATATTCCTTTTATATCAATTACTTCCATGTTAAGCATTATGTAATCATTTATGTTAATAATGTTTGTTTTTTCGATATTTGGTTCTTAAGTCAAAAGTGGATTTATTACTATTACATTTTGTTCGTGTGGTCAAAGGTTCATTATATACAGAATGATATTAAGGATTTTGATATAATATATATCATATATATACATTATATACATGTATTTATAATATTACATAATCATTTAGAGGTAAGAAATGAAATGCACCGTTCGTAGAGAAGGTAAGCTGTACGTATGCATGAACGCTACTTTAATTTCTATCTCATACTTTAATGGAAAGAAATAATAATGATATAAAGGTATATTATAATTCCATTATAACATAATATATAATAATTTTAAATCCATCTTTTATATGTCCCATATATGGCATTAACGAATCAAATCACTTTGAGGGGGCGGTAGTCCGCACTTCCTAAAATGAAGATATCACGTTTAGCCATAATGGAAACCATAAAGGTATGACATAAACGAAAAATACAGAAGCTTAAAGAAAACATAAACATATTATATATCATATATAAAAATAGTGACATCTTAATGGCCACCTTTGAAAGTGTTATATGAGTGTTGAATAATCATCGTTTCGTGAGGCAGAAATTCACCATCCACGGAAACAGTATGTTCTCTAACTATTAGATGTAGGTGTGTAAATGATTAGATAGACTAATTATTATAACAACATCCTATTATATTGAGGATACTGGTGTTGTTACAAAATAAATGAATAAAAAAACTTAGGCTATTGGAGAAGCAAAATAAAACATAAGAATACAAGAGAAAACACTACCTTTAAAACGGGTAACTCATTTTGATTTGAGCTCAAAGGCTTCCTTGGGAAGACTTATGACCAATTTGAGGCTTCAAGGAGTAATAGAGGGATGTGGAGAGACGAAATGGGAAGGGGTAGGCCGATCCAAAATATTTGGAAGTGTTGGTAAGTTGGTAGAGGTGGGGCCTTTTATAAGAGGAGAGGAGGGGCACTCTTGAAATGTTTAGAAAAGTTACTTTATTATGAAATAATTTTAGGATAAAAGGGTCCCACAATTATATGTTTAGAGGATTAGGTGATAATATTTCGAAATCCACCGATCCAATAGGTTTTTGACATATGTAGGTCATAGATTTTACATTATGTTATAATTTTATTTAAATCGTTAAATAATGAGGTAATCGCTGCATCATAATGGTGTCATAAATAATTTAATTAATATAATGTCTAAAAATTATAAAAAAAATTATCATGATGTAGGAAATCATTTTTTATTTCTAATGAATATTTATAGTCAAAATTATGACTTGTATAACCCCATTTAAAAATTGTTTTAGTAAAACAACTCATGCTTGTGACATTTTTATTTTAACATTAAATACAAAGTTATTAATGTAATTTTCCTACAAAAGTGGCTCCATGGGGTCCCCAAGTTGACTCATGGATTGTCTTGGTCGGAAATGACACATCCAATAATGGTAGGACATGTTTCAAGTTCATTTCATATTATTTAAACATTATTTTTACCTAAAACTACACTTATTACCTCTAATTGCGATTAAAAACTTCAAAGTTGCTATTCAATAAAAAATTATTCTAATCCCATTGAACCACATTTTACTTCTTAATGAAAACCATGTATGTCGTATTTTTGAAATTCAAAACACATAAGTGGTAAAATTTCATTTATACGGAAAATCAGTTTTTATAAGTACCACTTATTGGTTTCACTATTCCTCAAAAATTGTTGTTTTTCATAAAAATACCAAAACATCACCCTAAGATATATTTGATATTATGATATCAAAAATGATGTCCATTTTAAAAAAATTCAAAACATATAAGTTACATTAATTAATTTAATAATAAATTGCCGCTGTCAGAACAAATATTGTGTTTTTATGAAACAATAAGTATCAAAAGATTTACACTAGTTTAAGTCCAATTTCAAAGTGAAAATAATTCCAATGACCACTATTGGATTGAATGGTAAAAATATATTCTAATTGAACTTTAAAACCAATTAAAAAGATAATCTAATCATGTAAATAAATTATATTAAAAAGAGGTTTTGAATTAAAATACAACTTTTTCACTACTCATTAAAAAATTGAACTCTATCGGAAAAATAAAAAAATTTACACAAAGTAAATTTTGATGTCCCGATTCTAAAAAAAGAATTTTATTTGGTCCAATATAATGTATAAGAGTCTCCAAAACTATATTTATAGATGGTTCACCATCAAAAGGTGATAAATCGACCTTTTGGGAATGTTAGAGTATATATGCCTAAAATTGAATTCTTTTCGTATTTTAAGCCTTTATCTTTTATTGGATAAATGTATGAACATTTAAAAAACATATATAATCATATATTAGTTATTTCTATTCATTCCCTCCAATACAATGGCTACGTGTTAACTACCATTTAAAATAATATTTTTTTATTACTAGTGTACAATGTAAGATTTCAAAGAAACTCTTTGTTGCGTATCGAGTACGCTATAGAACATAGCAAGCCCTTTAAAGTAAAATTAATATTTAATGCGTAAATATTAATAAATATGAAAATGTTGTATTCCTTATTTACACGGGATGTTACAACCTTCCCCCATTTTTGGAATTGCGTCCTCATAATTTTATTCATTTATCAAAATAATGGGGGTATATATCCATCATAGCATTTTCAGATTCCCATGTTGCCTCTTCACTAATGTGGTTTTTCCACAAAACAATTACCTGGTGAATTACCTTATTTCACAACACTTGCTCTCTTAGGTCAAAAATCTGGACTGGTTGTCCTTCATAAGAGAGATTCTATTCCAACATAACTACCTCTGGGCTCAAAACATGAGATGGATCTGGCATATACTTTATCAACATCGAAACACAAAAAACATTGTGTTCCTGAGATAAAATCGGAGGTAAAGCCGCTCGATAAGAAACTAATCCAACTTTCTCCAGAATTTCATATGGTCCAATAAACCTTGGACTCAACTTTCCATTCTTACCAAATCGCGTCATCTTTTCCATGGTGATACTTTGAGAAAAACATGATCACCTACCTCGAAAGATAGATCCTTCCTCCGGTTATCCGCATAACTCTTCTACCTACTCTGAGCTGTTATTATGTGTTTCTAAATCAACTGAACTTTTTCTGCCATCTCTTCTACCAATTCTGGTCCCATCAGGTTCCTTTCACCCACTTCATCCCAAAAAGCTAGAGTTCGACACTGCTTCCCATATAATTCCTCAAATGGTGTCATCTGTATACTGGAATGAAAACTGTTATTATAAGAAAACTCAAACAAAGAACGATGTTGGTCCCAACTTCCCTAATAATCCATAGAGCAAGCTCGTAGCATATCCTACAAGGTCTGAATTGTTCGTTCTGACTGCCCATCTGATTGCGGATGAAAAGCTGTACTAAAATATAATTCAGTACCCAGTGACTTCTGAAGGCCTTTCCAAAAGTTAGAAGTAATCCTGGGTTCACGATCAGATACAATGGAGAGTGGAACTCCATGTAACATGAATATATCTTTAAGATACAAATGGGAAATTTGATCTAGGGAAAAATTATCCCGTATATAAAGGAAATAAGCATATTTTGTCAAGCGATCAACAATAACCCAGATTACAATATTACCTCAGGGTGTCATCAGCAATCCCACAACTAAGTCAATGGATATATTCTCTCATTTCCACTCTAGCACTGATATAGGCTGAAGCATCCCTTTTGGTAACTACCTCTCTACTTTAACCTGTTGACAAGTCAAACACTTCACAGTAAAATCAGCAATATATCTTTTCATTCCATCCTACCAGTAATACTCCCGCAGATCTCTGTACATCTTAGTACTACCAGGATGAACTGAAAACGGGGAACTATGAGCCTCATATAAAAACTCACCCGTCAATTGTGAATCACAAGGCATACACAATCTCTTCCCAAATCACAAAACACAATCATTATCAATGTTGAATTCAGGCAATTTACCTTTCTGAACCAGCTATACCTTTTTCTGCAACTCACTGTCTTGCTTCAGTGCTTTCATAATTCTGTCTGATAGACAAGATTTCACTGATAATTTAAACAAAATAGAAGGACTTCCTGCACATACAACTTCTATGCCAATGCTTATCAAATCAAAATCCAAAGGATCTTGTTCCAAATGTAGCATGGTTAATGAAGCATTACTTTTTTGACTCAAAGCATCAGCCACTTTATTTTCTTTTCCCGGATGGTAATGAATTTTACAATCATAATTCTTGATTAATTCTAGCCATTTCCTCTGTTTCATGTTCAATTATTTCTGAGTGAATATATACTTTAAACTCTTGTGATCGGTATATATTTCACAATTTAATCTTTACAAATGATGCCTCCAAATTTTTAAAGTGAAAACAGTAGCAGCTAATTCCAAATCATGTGTAGGGTAATTTACCACATGAGTGTTCAATTGACATGAAGCATATGAAATTACCTGATCATTTTTCATAAGGACACAGCGAAGTCCCTTCAACTAAGCATCACTATATATAACAAACTCACCATTCCTGGAAGGAAGTGCCAAAACTGGAGCATTCACCAATCTTTTTTTCAACTCCTAAAAACAATCATCACATTCTTTTGTCCATATAAACTTAACACCCATCCGAGTTAGCTTAGTCATTGGACTAGATAACCGTGAAAAATATTCAACAAGCCTTCAGTAGTAACCTGATTCAACTGAGCCATCACTGTAGTAAACTGCTCAATTATGATTCTGACCATCTCAGTATGTTGATTTGGAAGGTCATTTCCCTCAGTATGCCTTCCCAAAAAAGATTCTTTATTTCCTCTATGAAAAACCATTATTAACACTAAAATATCTTAGGCGAAGCAACATGGTAATATTTAAATGATATATCATTTCAATCATACCATAAATTATTTTATAATTTAACAATTTTCTAACTCCTAAATTTGTCTAAACCTCCCTCTGATACCTAGTATAAGGCCCCGACCTTATACAATACTTAATATTGAATTAAATGAATAATTATCATTGAGGATCATTTCAAGATTAGAGTTTTAGAGAATTAGGACATAACTATTACATCTCAAAAGATTACAAAGTGGACACTTCTACTAAGTTTCCATAAAATAAAAACTCTAAATGAGAAACATGTCTAGTTCCATGTTTTTGATAGCATGACTTTTCCTTGATCCCATACTTGACCATATTCCACTTTAAGTCCTATGAAAAACATTTCAAAAACTAGGGGTGAGCATGAAAAGCTCAGTAAGGGAAACACAAAGAAGTAAATCTGTTAGTTTTTTCAAAACCACCAGTAAACCATGAATACTTTATCAAAGTAATTCTTTTCACCTTTATAAAGTAGAAAATACTGATCATTGAATAAACGATCATTACATAACCTTCTGTAATCAAAAGATTACCACAAAACCCATATAGAGAACACATAACATATAAAGGTAACTTGGGATATAAACATACTTAAATAGAATAACTATATGGTTGACTTCCACACATACTTAAATTGAATAGCCATACGGCCGACTTCCATACCCAATACATTGGAGGTTATAACATAAACACCCGTCCTGGTATTCACGACACCAGCCATCATATGGTTTATCACGTAACCCTCCATCAAATGTCAATTTACCATAATAAAATCATATGACATAGAACAAATTAATGGAAAGAAAACATTTCCACACTTTGATCACAATATATCACTTAAATATATTGACATAACAAATCCATTATAAAACCCATTTTCAGTACCAAAATACATAAAAGAGTATATGGTATTTATTTCATTTTAAAAAAACATTACGACTTGCTGAGGAAGCCAAAGTCCAAATAATACTCGCGGCGGCGGAAAAGGTCTTTTTCACCACGTACGTTAAAAGAAACATTCCTTTTTGTCGTTTAGTAAAACGACTGGTATAAAAAGATTCATTTTCAATAAAATTAAAAGTCAAAGGGGTTTATACACCGCATAAAAAAAAGTTGTGTATATAACAAAATATGCCTCAATGAAAAGAGATTGAGACGACGTCCCTTACCTCGTGTCCGACATGACTCGATTTCTCTTTAATCTACTAAATAATAAACTAGTGTTATCTTCTAATTTCTTAAGAACCTTATTTCAAGTTAAAATTCCTTTTATATCAATTACTTCCATGTTAAGCATTATGTAATCATTTAATTTAATAATGATTGTTTTGTCGATATTTGGTTCTTAAGTCGAAATTGGACTTCTTACAATTACATGTTGTTCGTGAGGTCAAAGGTTCATTATATCCAGAATGATATTCACGGTTTGGATATAATATATATCATATATATGCAGTATATACATGTATTTATAATATTAGATAATCATTTATAGGTAAGAAATGAAATGCACCGTTTATGGAGACAGTAAGCCGTACGTACGCATGAACGCTACTTTCATTTCTATCTAATACTTCAATGGAAAGAAATAATAATGATATAAAGGTATATTATAATTCCATTATAACCTCATATATAATAACTTTAAATCCATCCTTTATACGTGCCACATATGGTATTAACGAATCAAATAACTATGAGGGGGCGGTAGTCCGCAGTTCCTAAAATAAAGATATCAGGTTTACCCATAAAGGAAACCATAAAGGTATGACATAAACGAAAAATACAGAGGATTAAGGAAAACATAAACATATTATATATCATATATAAATATAGTGACATTTTAATGTCCACCTTTGAAGGTGTTAGATGAGTGTTGAACAATCATCATTTCGTGAGGCAGAAATTCATCATCCACGGAAATAGTATGTTCTCTAACCATTAGATGTAGATGTGTGTAAGTGTAGCTTGAATTCTTCTAATAACAACATCCTAGTATATTGAGGATACTGTTGTTGTTACAAAATAAATGAATAAAAAGAGTTTAGGGGGTTGGATAAGCAAAATAAAACATAAGAACATAAGAGAAAACACCACCTTTAAAACGGGTAACTTATTTTGATTTGATCTCAAAGGCATTCATGGGAAGACATCTACCCAAAGTGAGGCTTCAAGGAGTAAGAGATGGATGAAGAGAGTCAATATGGGTAGGGTTTGGCCAAGACAAAGGCTTTGGAAGTGTGGGTAAGGTGGTAGAGGTGGGGGCCTTTTATAAGAGGAGAGGAGGGGCACTCTTGGAATGTTAAGAAAAGATACTCTATTATAAAATGATTTTCGGATAAAAAGGGTCCAACAATTATATGTTTAGAGGATAAGGTGATAAGAGTTCGAAATCCACCCATCCAATATGTTTTTGACATGTGTAGGTCTTAGATTTTACATTAAAGTTTCATTTTATTTAAATCGTTAAATAATAAGGTAATAACTGCATCATCATGGTGTCATAAATAATTTAATTTATTTAATGTCTGAAAATTATAAAAAATATATCATGATGTATGAAATCGTTTTATATTTCTAATGAATATTTTGAGTAAAAAATCAGACTTGTATAACCCCATTTTAAAATTGGTTTAGTAAAACAACTCATGCTTGTGACATTTTTATTTTAACATTAAATACAAAGTTATTAATTTCATTTTCCTACCAAAGTGGCTCCATGGGGTGCCCAAATTGACCCATGGATTGTCTCGGTCGGCCATGACACATCCAATAAGTGTAGGACATGTGTCAAGTTCATTTCATATTATTAAAACATTATTTTTACCTTAAACTACACTAATTACCTCTAATCACGATTACAAACTTAAAAGTTACTATTCACCAAAAAATTATTTTAATCCCATTGAACCACATTTTACTTCTTAATTACAACCATGTATGTTGGAACTTTGAAATTCAAAAACACAGAAGTGGTAAAGTTTAATTTAAATAGAAAATCATTTTTTATAAGTACCACTTAGTGGTTTCACTATTCATAAAAAATTAAAGTTTTTCAGAAAAATAACAAAACATCACCCTAAGCTATATTTGATATTCCGAATTCAAAAATGATGTCCACTTTACAAAATTCAAATCATATAAGTTACATTAATTAATTTAATAATTAATTCCCACTGTCAGATAAAATACTGTGTTTTTATGAAACAATACGTATCAAAAGATTGACACTAGTTTAAGTCCAATTTCAAAGTGAAATTAATTCCAACGACCACTATTGGATTAAATGGTAAAAATATATTATAATTTCACTTTAAAACCAATTCAAAAGATAATCTAATCATGTAAATAAATTAGATTAAAAAAAGTTTTGAATTAAAATACAACATTTTTCATTATTCATTAAAATGAACTTTATTAGAAAAATACCAAAAGTTTACACAAAGTAAATTTTGATGTCACGATTCTAAATAATAATTTTATTTGGTACAATAGAATGTATAAGAGTGAGAAAAATATATATTTATAGACGGTTCTCCATCAAAAGGGGATAAGTCGACCTTTTGGGAATATTAGAGTATATATTCCTAAAATTGAATTTTTTTCGTATTTTAAGCCTTTATCTTTTATTGGATAAATGTAGAGACATTTAAAAAACATATATAATCATATTTTAGTTATTTCTATTCATTCACGCCATTACAAGGGCTACGTTTTAACTACCATTTAAAATAATATTATTTTATTACTTGTGTGCAACATAAGATTTCAATGAAACTATTTGTTCCATATCAGGTACGCTATCGAACATTGCAACCCATTTAAAGTAAAATTAATATTTAATTCGTAAATATTAATAAATAGGAAAATGTTTTATTCCTTATTTACTTGGGATGTTACATTTAATACAGTTATATATGTGGGACATGGAAAACTATAAATTTTATTTTTATAGATAATAATATTATACTAAAAAGGATAATGTTTTTTTAAATTTTTGAGAGTATAATTAAATTAATAAAAGGCTTTCACAATAATGATTTTGTAATTGTTTAATTTAATGAAATATTAAATAAATGATAGTAAATGTAAAAAATTATCTATTTATTGATATTATTCTTACGAAAAAATATTTATAACATAATCCATTAAAATTTAATTTATTTTTATGTGTTTTTATCATTTTTATGGTTTTTTTGAATTTTTAAAATGTCTTTTAATTACTAGTGTAAATATTTATATTATTGAAATCATAATATAAATCATAATTTTATAAAAATATAAAATTTATTAAAACAAAAATTAGAAAAATAATTGGGACATGACTAAAAATTTCATCAATGAATCATTTATTTTTTGTTAGAAATTTTATAGTTATTATACTAACACCCAATGTGTTAGTTACCAAATATCATGGTATGGATAAAAGGGTTAAATAAGGGATAAAACAAAACGATAATGATTAAAAAATAAAAAAAAACATATATTTTTTTTATAATAAACATATTCCACCCAAAAACAATATATATTATAAATATTTCACTTTTTCCAATTTGGAATAGAAATTTAATTTACAATTAATTATTATTTTAAACAATTCCATGAGTCACCCTTCCCTCTTTTATAAAACAGAACAGATTCATATCATTTAAATACACTTCAAAACATATTTATAACATAAAATAACTTCTAAAATTATTTCATAGATTCCCAACACACAATACGTTGTCCATATATTTTCCATAACACCTTCTATTGAATGGTTAATTTGTTAATCAAAGAATAGCATCTGAAGAAGTGGTTTCAATTTTAATTATGTATTTCTCATTTATTTCCTATCAAACATCTTTAAATTATTTTCATCCATGATGAAATGAAAAAACCATAATCCCAAATATACATAGATTTAATTATGTTAATATAATCACCTAAATTTATATCCAATTCAATCGAATGGGAAAATAATTCCTAATTCCTATTTATAGTGGATTGCCAAATCACAAACAAATAAAATTTATTTTCCATTGTCGAATATCAAAACTTTATATAATTAAAGAGTTAATTATTACATATTATATTCATAAAATAATAATAATTATTATTATATAATGTATAATTTACATTTCAATATTTCCATTAAAAATGATAAAAGTGTTTGTGCATTTGTGTCAACTATCACCTCCACAAAGCGATGTGTTTCATTTTTCATCACCACATCACGTAAATTATATATATAAATATATTTAAGTTATTAATATTAAATAAATTATATAATTATAATTATGGAAATTTAAAATTATTATTATCTTCTTTAAATATTTGTCATTGAAAAATAAAAATGTTACTAATGTTTACATATGGCTTGTCATCTAAATGATTATAACGTTATTAATTTTTCATAACCATTCCTAAATGGATTTATTTAAAATTTTAATTTATGTAATTTTTTTTTATTATTTCAAGAATTTTATCATTGTGAGGATGGAATAATGACCTGTTTGACCATATATGAAATACTGAGGTCATTTTGGACTCAGGTTCTAAATATCATCAAAATGTATAACGTGAACATAAATAAATATTCTACTATTTTAATTCGATAATTATTAATATAATAATAATAATAAAATAAAAAATTTTCTAAATTAGGTATATAATTATACTATGTTTATTATTAATGAATATAATGATTATATGTGATGATTCAAACTCATTGTAAAAGACTTTTAAACTAAATAAACCATATTTTAAATGATTCAACGATTTATTTTCTAAATTGTTCACTTTCAGGTTGATGTTTTGAAAATTATTTTTATGAAAAGACTTTTCTTATAGTGGATTTTTTAAAAGGATAATATTCCAATTTATATAAATATTTTTTAAAAATGTATATTTTCAATATTTTATTTAAAGTTGTATCTTATAAAAAATCTTTATTTTAATGTTAACATTTTAAATATTTTTACAAAATCCTAAAAAATTATTTTTTGACCTTTACAGAATGAATATAAATTTTAAATTTCATGATGATTTAGTTATTTAATTTATCATATATATTTTTTCATTATTCTCTCCAAATAAAGGGATTTTTATATGCACTATTTTTATATTTTATAATATATTTTTTCCCAAAAATGATATTTGGATATTTAAAAGTGTTTTTAAATGGAATTAAAAGAGTTCATAATGTGTTTTTCTATTATTTGGTCTATGTATATAATACAAAAAATTTATCTCTATTATATCTCACAGGTGATCCCAAAACAACTTATACAAAGGGTTAACCACATTATTACTCAGAAAAAACGGGTGAGATAGGTATAGGTTATATGATGGGTGAGCCCCATTATAAACTTCTAGAGCATTGGTTAGTCATGAGACTTAATTTAACTATATGGTTATTTGATTTATTATGAGTTAATGTAATAGTGATATTGTAATTATTTCTTAAGGCAATTACATGATTTTTCTATCCCTGTTTATGAGTTTTTATGTAAATTTTTTTTAATTATTTTCCATGTTTACACAATGCTGCTGATTTAATTTTTTTATGTCCCTTAACGAGATTTCATTGCTCATCCATGTTTTTAATTAATTTAAATAGGTCTTACAATTGGAATAGAAAATGAAAATGTAGTGATGAATATATAAAATATGTGTCATCAAAGTAATCATATTTTTATTATTAATGGTATATTGTGGTAGAAAATTTTGATATTGAGTCTACCTGTCCACATGTAATGTATGTTTTTATTATATTAGTTTTCTTCATAATTAAAAAAACTATTATACATGGATGTTCATTGGGAAAATAATGTGATTTATAGTAATTGAATAACAACAATGTATAATTTTTATGGCCATGTCTTTATAGTTGGTATCAGAGAAGGGTTTAGACAACATCGGCAATTAATATGGTTTATTATGTGGGAAGAATATTCTCATGGGTTAATAATTTTAAGGTCATTAAAATGATAAATTTCATTGAAACCCATTTTTGGGCTTTATGTTATGAAATTTTATTGTGTATAACACTACTTTAAGAGATTTATTTTTTTGATTTAGTTTTTTGTTATTACATTTTGGGATGAGAAATGATAGGTTTAAGATTAAAATTGAGGTTTAAACATGTTATGATTAATTTTGGAGGATTTTATCATATTTTTGGAATTTTATAATAATATTATTGTTTTTGAAAAAAAAAACATGTAAGATGGGTGGTAAATTGTGACATCTAACAATACCACCAGATTCAATCCCACAACCAAAAGGCGTCATGGGTGCATCGCCTACCACTGGATTCTCTGTCATCTTATGTTTCATTGAATTTTTATATATTTAAATAAATGTTTTTATAGAATATAAATATTTTAATTTTTTTTATATATGTTTTAGTGAATAGATAACCATCAGTTAGTGAAATTATTTGGTGATTATGTAATGAATGTTGTTTTTATTGACGTTCTATATTTTTGGAATATTATTTGATTAAGTAATATAAAATACAGTGAGATAATATTTTTGGCATATAGTTTTAATTATATTTAAGACGAATCTTTGATTTTATTATGGATATATTGTTATGCAGGTTATTTATGTAAAAACATTTCATATATCACAAATTATATGAATTAGGAAATTTCCTTTTTCAATATGATACATTAAGAGTGATTGATGTTTTATGGAAATAAATTTTATAATATATCATTTAAGACTATGTGATAAAATCTTTCTTAATTTTATGTTTCAATCTAGTTAATATTATATTGAGGATTTATCTATAATTTTATTTTTGAATGACTTAGTTTAAATTTGTATATTACACTTCAATTTTGGAGATTTAAGTAGCTCTTGTTATTATATAGATTATACTATTTGGGGAATTGTATTATATTTCACAAATAATTTAGGTTTTTGAAGCTTTTTCATTATAGAAGAAATAAATAATAAATATTCGTTAGAATGGGTTATTCTCTAGACATTCAATCTATTGATTCTAGAGTAATAAAATCATCCTAAATACTCATAGTTTGGAGAAAAAATGATTTTGTGGTGGAAATTGATTTTATGATGAACCTATACTTTTCAGGTTAGTATATTTATTTGTTATAATTGTCATGGAAATAAAATTATTCTTTTACTTTATATAAAGGATCTTCAAATTTAAATGTTATACAATTATGTTTCTTAATAAGAAATCAGTGAACATTTAACCCATAATTATTTATGGATAGTGATTTCTATCTTTTTAATGACCTTTTTCTCTTAAACTCTCTATAAAAATTTGGTGATTTATATTTTCTTACAAATCAATGTTTTCATACATTGAACATTAGTATGTGTTTTTTCATATGTCCTCTATACATACCATTATTTATTTTGAAGTGGATGTTTCTTTAATAATTTTTCTAATGTGGGACATCATCATATGTATTTTGAAAATTCGGACACATAGTTTTCTATCCCAATTTCATATTTTGATTACGAAATTTAATAAGGGGGTGGTGGGAATGTAACATCTTTTATTTTTAAGAGGAAATACTATCTTCAATTTCATACTATATATGGCACAAAATGTATAAATTATGAATAAAATATTGTAATCAGTTAATTATATTTATAATAGAGAATATTGAATGGATTGAATGAATGAGATTAACTAAATTATTAAAATATGGTTTAAAAATGATTATATAATGAATTAATTGGTTAATATTTAATTATAAAAGAAAATAATACCTTTATAAAAATAAAAGGAATGTCATTACTATTTTTTTTAAATGTGTACTAACATATTCTCTAATAGTAAATAATTAAATCACTCATGATGGAAAATATTAATGAAATATATATATATATATATTTAATCCAATTTCTGGCATTAAACATATTTGTTTTCTATACATGATTTAATAAGATATTTAATATTAAATATTACAAATGTATTTTTCTAAAAAGGAATTTTTTTCCTTTCAAAGGAAACCTTGTTTTAAACATGGTTTTTGAAACTCTTATAAACAATACATAAAAGAAATAAACCACATTATTCATTTAGTATTATACAAATTTACTTTGGTTTTAGTTTTTTTATTTTTATGAAATGATTCCATGGTCTATAAAAATTGATAAAATAATTAATTTTTTGTAAGAACATTTTTCATTTGATTTATAAAGATTGAATGATTTTTTATACGATTTCTATATAAAAATTTGATCAATATTTTATCATTTAATTCAATTAGTATCATTTGAATAAATTTTACACTGAATTTGGATATAAAAACTTTTCAATCTTTTGGAATTTTTCACTTTAGAAACATGATTTTCCAATTTATCAGAGGGACTAAGCTCTAATTAATCTATAAAAATTATATATATTTAATTTGGAAAGACGAATTCTATATTTTTAATAAAATATTCAAAATTATGTAAATATGACCTATTTATTTTTGTAAAAAATAATAGTATCATTAAAAATTTTGTTTATTAGAATATTTAAAGGTAAATCATGAAATTAAATTTAAAATTAAATTATTAAATTTTATAAAATTACCCAAAAGATATCTTAATTTCATTTAATTTTTTTTGAAAAAATTAATATTTTGTCTAATATCATTACCACATCAAGCCTTCTCGATTAAAGTATGACAATTACATTATTATATTTAGGAAAAGGTCAATTTTATCATACATTTATTTTTCAGAACTGATATATTTTTAATATGGTGTTATATATGGTATCTATTTTATTATAAATATACTTTTGGATTATTTTTATTTATCTTTTTAGGAATTTTTTATTTTAATGTTAGAGAAAAAATAATTTAATTAATGACATTGACAATGATTATTCTATAATAGAATAATGAAAATAAAAATTGGATAAATTATATTATAAATATTAATATAAAAGAGTTTGATATAGTCGATGTCATACAAAAATATTTTATTTGACTTTGACATGATATAAATGATTTAGTTGTTTGTTTTATTTTATCTATTATAATTCATCTTTTTAAAAATTAATATATTGGATAATGTCAAAAATTATATTTTAGAGTTTTGAGAATAAATTATACATCATATAATTATAAAAAATTCCTAAAAATCTACAATTCAATCAAATAATTTTTAAGATTATTATAATTATTTAATGACTTGTTAATTTATTTATTTTTTATTTTAAATTAACTATATTAGATTTCTGGGTGTAAATTTTTTGACATAACTATAATATATAATTATGATAAATATTGGATAATTCTTATTGATAAAAAATAAAAGTAGAAAAAAATATATGTTTTCTTTGATGATGGGTTTAAAAAAACATCTTATATTCGAAGTAAATTTATTTTTTCTCATTTGTAATAGAAAAGTATTTTATTTGAAATTAACATTTGGAAGAATTCCATGTTTTCCCCTCCCCTCATATATAAAAGGTAACCAATTAATCAAATTTCAATATAAATTAAATCCCTATATTATTCGTCCATGCACCACACATGTTCCTAAATAGAATATCCCAAAACATTATAGATTCTATAGTTTACGAGAAATCTACTCTTTAGTTTTGTCAAGGAGTTACTCAAATCAGATCATCCGATGAAGAGGTATTATTTTTATTTAAGTGTATCTTGTGTATTTAAACATCCACATCCTTAAAATATTTATCATTTATGATGAAATAATAACTATAATATATAAATATATTGATATATTGTTATTTAAATATCGTATCCTAAATCAAACTTGGTGTGAAAATTTTCTGTGGCAGTGTTATGAGATTTTATCTGGAAAACATTTCTATGAAGATCACAAATCAGATTGCAAGATGGAAGGGGAAAAGGCATTCATATGCAGGGATAATCTTCTTGGTCAATTTAGTTATAACAACAATGATTGTGTAATCATTTTATTTATATTTAAGGCATATAGATCATATCAAGGAACTAAATGGTAAATTATGAAATTTTATATGGACTAGGTCAATTAATGATAAGAATATTGATATATTGTTGTGTAAAGAATACACCAAACCTATTTATATAGGTGCTTTGAGAATCAATGTCATTATTATTTTTAATGATACATTCACCAAAATTCATATGGAAGCTTATTTTTAATTATAATTATTATATATATTTTCTTGACAATATTTCTATTGGAAAACTCATCACAAGATAGGTCAATTATATTAATTCCTTCAATTGGCATGATCTAAAAAAGTCTTATGTTGACCTCATGGCATGCTCAAAATGGGTGGTGTGTAAAAAGTTCCCTAATAATTGTTGGACTACCCCTTTGATATCACATCGTATTTATGATGATATTTACATTCCACCTTCTCTAAAAAATTTCACCATTTATTAATTTCATGAAAATACATATCTCAATGGGATACTACCTAGCAGTCTCTAGTTAAAAATATCATGATACTACTTCAATGAATGTGATAAATTGGTCAAGACTTCCAATATTCTTAGAAATTTCACAAAAAAAATATTGTTATAACAATATTTGTGGTGTCTCAATTAACCCTCCACATTAGGTTGCTAGATTTTAAAGATACATTATCCATCCTGTTCAGTCTATATTAATCTGGAAAATTTGGAAGGAGATTCTTCAAATGCAGGTCAATCTACAACGTTCTGTACTACATCTATATTTTTCCTATATACTTTGTTTATTGGTAGTTGAAACTATTTCACACATATTTGTATATTGTAAATTCTCATACAGGTTATATAAATATATACAGAATGTATTATGTTGCTACCTCAACATTCAGTCTGTTAATAGACCATTACTCTTCAGTTGTAGGAATAACTGTACTGAGCATGTTTGTTCTCTTCTTCTTTTTGCCTCTGCCAATGTCATTTCAATCACATGGAAGTCATGAAATGAATTGGTTTTAACCAATGTCAAAACTTCATTTCATGTGGGATTTTTTACATCGTCCAATTCAAACTAAATATAACATTTAGACTAGAGCCATAAGAAATTATATTTATGATCGTGTTATGTTGAGGTATATTGGTGTTAATGTAAGGATGAAAAATCCACTGATGGTGCAATATGTCATATACATACAATCCATCACACGGTGGATCAATGTCAACGTTCATGGGGAATACTTTGGAGCACCATGATATTCTGGTTGTGGTGGAGTTTTCCGCACTCACCAGGGATTAGTGAAAGGATGCTTCATTCATTTTATTGGAATTAGATATGAAATAAAATAGGATTTATGGGAAATTATAAAATCAGGCACTTATGTCATCTATTATGTTTGAGATGACTTATGGATAGAAGATGATTCGTTTTTTCAGCCTATATTCCCAAATATTAATCAAGAAATGTTATATGGATGATGTTATCAGCCTGTAGGGATTTCCTTGATCTTACAAACATGTTATCTCAAAAATATTCATGATTCAATCAGGAGGAGAATCATGTTTTGGATTGTCTAATGAAGAGGAAAATTTAGGAGGATAGTTCTAGTTGGTCTTTTGTGCTTCCAGAGTATTATATTTTCCATGCTCAAGATTATTATAATGGTGAAATCTATAATTATTCATGTTTAGTAGATTTGTGATTCCTTGATGTGTATTTTAAGTTTTTTATTATATTTTAATAGGATAAGGATTTATAGTCTCATAATAATTTGGGTATCATAACATAAATCAATTCCCACTTCCATAAAATAGGAAAATAATAAATCATTCGTGTATACGGTAGAATACCACCAAACGAAGTGATATAATACATTTTCCTTCAACATATCTCCATATTATATATACAGACGGAATAATTTTTATATATGATATTAATTCCATATATATCATTATTAAAAGTTAATATATCATTTACATTCATACCCTTCTATAAACCCAAAAATGATAACGTCATTCATGCGTAGGTGTGATTTTATCACCTCCACGAATTGATGTGATTTTGTTTTCATCACCACATCAAAGAAATGATATAAATAAGTACTTTTAAATTATTAAAATGATATAAATGATATCTTTATATTTATGGTATTATATAATAATACTTACCATATTTCCATATTTATGATTGCAAAATGAAAATGTTACTCATGCGTGTATATGACCTACTCTCACCATGACTATAACATTGTTAATTTTTCCTGACTATAAATAAATGATTTAATTAAAATTTATAATTTATTTGTTAATGTGATTATTATATCATGAATATTATTGTGGATATAATTTTCTAATGACATCATATACATTATATGTCTTACTAATGCCATTTTGGGCACATGTATTGAATATCGTCAAAACATCCAATGGGAACATAATAATTAAGTAATTGTTATATAATTAAAATAAGTTTAATGAAATAAATAATAAACCATAAAAGGATATAATGAATTTAAATAATTTTTCTGAGATTATTATTCTAGAATATATATATTTTACATGATTAATCAAACTCAATGTATGGGTATTTATAAAAAAATAAACATTTTCTTAAATATTTTATATATTTTATATTCTGAATAATTCTATTTCGTTTTTTGTAAAAGATTTTGTGGGTTTATTTATATAGAAAATAATATTAAAAAATATGAATTTCTATATTTTTATAATTTTATTAAAATTAATATTTTCAAGTTATAATTTGAAGAAATTTCATTGAAAAATTATTTATTTTAATGCTACCCTTTTAATTATTTTTACAGAAGACAAATGTTAGGTTTTTTCTCATATAAGGAACAAAAATTTATTTATACATCCATGATGATTTAATTATTAAATGTTTCATTTAAATGTATTTATTGTCTATTCCAAATAATTTAGTTTCTTTATTATATGTGTGAATTTTTAGATACTAAATGTTATTTTCTCATTAATATTGTATAGCGATATTTTAATTTCTATTACACATGACATTAAAATAGTTTTAAAGGTATTCATTCATGATTTTTTACATGGAAATTATATATAAATGTTTTATCCCCCATATAGCTAATGGGTGACTCTGATATAGTTTATATAAAAGTTTTATCCAAATTATAGGTCACAAACAAATTGGTGATCCCAATACTGCTTATATGAATAGTGATCCCCATTTTATCTATCTATTTTATGGGATAATATGGAAATGTAAGTCAACCTTATGATTATTTTTTTTGTAAGGGTTAATGTAAGTTGGATATGGTAAAAATGTCCCATGACACCTATGTAATTTTTATGTTCATGGTAATGAGTTTATAAAATATTATTTATAACGGATTTCAATTTTTTTACTACACTAATGATTTAACTTATTCATGTCCCTTGAGGAGATTATCTCCATCCATAGTTTAAAAAAAAGTCACGTATTATGATTAGTAAAGAAAAATAATATTTCATTGTTAATGTATTAAATATGTGTCTTTAAAAGATATCATGTTTTATTTCAAAATGGTTTTCTTTCGTAGAAAAATAGGATACAATGTAAATTATTTCTTCTGTAATGTATGTGATTATAAAGTAATAGTTTATAGTAATTCTATAAAACTATAGACCCAATTGAATGTTTTCAGAAGAATTTAACTTTTAGTTCTAAAATAACTTTAATATTTAATTATTAATTCCCTGTACATGCATTAAAATTCTACTAAATATACATATTAGTTATAATGGATTGGTTTATTTATAAAATTTTATATCATTTTAATATATGGTTATCTACATTTAAATTAATTTTCAATATAGGTACATATTTATAAATTATTAGTCCTTGAAAAATACATTTATTTTATTTCAATGAAAAAATATCATAATTTTCATTTAGTCTTCGATACATATTGAATTCAGTGGGCCTACCAAGACTAATAAAGCCTAGAATTATATAGAACCATGATTCATCATTATTATAATTCTTGGAATTGGTAAAATGTGATTAATATCAATTTAATAGAAAGTTTTAAAATGTATTGTGAATGGTCTTGATGGTAGATGTGTCACAATGATTGAGATCATGATTTTGAAAAACTAATTAGTTTATTAATAATACATTTATTTATTTCCATGATATTTTCTAAACAATATTATATATGGATTTAATTCATTATAAATTTATTTATTAAATTAAATGTGTATTCACATTTATAAATTTCATTATTGATTATTCCTTGTCTGTATATGATATTCATGTTATTTATATAGAATGTTTGTCAATTTACATAACATTCCATTTTTATTATACTTATCAATTCATGATTGCTTCCCCTTTTAGATATTTCTTATTTAGAATATTAGAACTCTCATATATTGTTTTCTTTCCAAGGAATCTTGGATGTCTACATTGAATTATATTTAAGATTATTTTATTGGGAATATTTATAATATAAAAAAATTAAATTTGAGTATTCAAATTGAACACTAGAAAATTCATTGTTTCATGCAAACAAAGCCTATTTAAATATTTTATTTTTGAAATTTGTTTCCACGTAAATTTTTATAATATTGTAAATGAACCAATATAAAGATGCTGAAAGATCCGAGGACATTAATGTTTGTATAATAAAATATTTAATAGAATCCAGCAAAATATGATTTTGGATAGCATAGATTAGGGAACATAACCATATGATATAAATTGAGGATATTTTTTGAAGATAACCCTATACTTTTGGTAAGGTATTTATTATGAGGTTTTTTAGGAAAATAAATTATTTTCTAGAGACTACAAGTAGATCTAGTTCAGGAAATGATGTAACTATTTATAATAACACTGAAAAATAAACATGGGACATGATTCTTACATTACCAGGTGAATGACTATGCATATATTTCACACTATTTGGAGATATTTTTTAGAATCATTAAATTTTTTAAAAAAATTATTATGAATGATTTGCATATATAATGAATTTTGATAACATATATTTAACCTATTTAGTATATATTGAAAATAATTTTTTATTAATAAGATATCATATAAATGATTATATTGATTTACTACAATGATTGTATATTAAAACTGTACAATTTTTGTTCATAGTAAATAGATGGGACCCAAAAGAATCATATTAAAATTCAATATAATTTATAAATAGAAACTATAGAAAAAAATCAGATAATGATTGGAGTTAATGATATTGTTATTATGCCTCATAATTTATCCTCAAATTTGATTAACATCCTTTACTACAAACATCACTAGGACTCTCCATAGAATATATGTGATGTTTTTTCTATGATCATGAATGGTGGGTAATTTGGATCAACGATGGTTAGATTTCAATCATGTTAAAAATATTGATAAATACACAACTGATTTTTTAATGGTTGGGGCTGAAGCCTCATTTATTATTAAAGCAAAGAAAATGCCTCTTTTAACAGGGTAAAGGGAGACCCATTACATAGCCTGAGGGGCCAGTGGGAATTTATCACATTACATGACCTGTAGTCCCAAATTTTTGGCCCAAATCCCATTTTGTTAATAGTACTGCTACAATACCCGCTTTCTACAGTACTAGCTGCTACTCAGTGCCCTACCACCGCTATAGTGCTCGTTGTTTCTACAGTACTGCCTCTACTACAGTATACTCATGTATGGCTACAATAAATGCGCCCCATGGGTTTTGAACCCCCATTTTTCATGTAGAATTACAGGGTGCTTAGAAATAAGCCAAACCCATACTATACAAATACAACAATGATTTTTCATTAATGGAACTAGAAAAAGTAATATAATTTTGAAAATAGAATAATGTAATGAATTAAAAATGGAAAATGAAGAGTACAATGGAATGAAATAAATTACATACATGAAATCCATTTAAAATTTGTTTCCTCAGTTCTTTCGGAGAAGTAATTATGTTAATCAATGACCACTTATAAAGGTTAACACATGGAAAACAGATGAACCAATATTTTAATAACATAGTTGAAGTAATTTTTAATTTGGAATCATGAATTTAATTATAGATTTTTTTTACTAATGGTATTTTTTTATATGAATCATGAAAAACTAAGGATTTTTTAATGTTTTAGAATAATTAATATCTTTATCATCAAAATAGTTATTGATATGACAATGGTCTTATGAAATTATGGTTAATAATTATTTCAAATTCTATATTTCCACTTTTGAAAAATTTATGATAGGAATATAAAATGATTAAGTGTATTTTTTGAAAACTTTTACAGGAATAAAAAATATCATCTCTATATATAAAAATGTTATTTGAGGAAGAAATCACATAATTATTCAACAATTATGTTTATGACTATTGGTAACATAATGGGATATATTATAATTAATGTTGAGGTTCATAAATTTTAAGACACATTTTGAAAGTTATATTAATTATATTAATATTGTATTATAAAAAACGATACCCTATATACTAGGTGATAAGTCATATAATCTAGAAAGGGAACATGGGAGGGACCCATAAGTAAAAAATGAAAAGGGTGTCTCACTTACCAATTGAATACTCTATTTTATAGATGATATTTTATTTATGTACATATAAAAATTGACTAATTTTTTAATGATTATCTAGTGTTATTATTATTGATGTTTAGATATTAATATATTATATTGGGGATCATTTATTCAAAATATAACATTCAGAAAGAATTTAGAGTAATGAAAAATGAATTTTTACAATTTTAATGACATAATGATCCATTAAGATTAAATTTTAGTGCTTTAAGGATAATGAAAATGCATTTTTGGATACTAATTTGTTTTAGTATGAGATAAAGTAGAAATTGATCGACGCTCAACTAAAGGATGAAATTGTGTTATGAAATAGAATCTTATCAAGTGTATTTAAAAATAATATTATATACAAATATAATGTCTAAATAGTTATAAATCAACCCTAAAATGAAAATCTAATCGTATAAAAATTATATTCATGGAATCCAATCTTTACTTAAATGATCACTAATTTATGGGTTTGTAGTTTATAACATTAATTTTACAATCCACATTCTTGTGATAAATATTCTCCATCAATCTCTATAAATATATATGCATTTATTCCATTTTAATATCATCACATCCTACTTGATTTTCATATATATAGAAACACAGATATGTGATATTTAATATTACCTTCATATTTACATTTCCCTCTTATCATGAATAATTTTTATGAACCCTTTTTTAGTATGGGTTTTTACAATGTTATTTAAGAAGTTTAAACCCTTGTTTATGAGATAAATCTTAAATTTTGAGGTTTTAATTAATTAAAGGCGGTGATAATTTATCAACTTCAAAAATTTTAAAAAGTAAAACTTTGTTTGATTTCATAAATGAAACAGAACACTGATCATAAACCAAGGAAAACATACATTTCATTAAATTTAATTTCTCTATTTCCTAGAAAAACAAGCTACCCCATTCTTAAATGAATGATAATTTAGTATATAATGATAAAATATATTTTTAATTATAATGAATTAATATTAATTACATAATTAATAAAATTATCGATAATTTTCTTATTGTCAAAGAATCATGTTTCAATTCAAAAAAATCAGTTCAATTTTATTTTTCAAAAAAATCTATTTAGTCATACTTTGAAAAAACTAATTTAAATTCATATTTTTTATATTTTTAATAATTTATTTTAAAAAATATAATTAATTTTGGATATCATCATATTAAAATGAATTTATGGTGGAATTTTTGGATATTCATAAATGTATAATTTTTAAATAAATATTGAAAAATAAATATTTTTATTAAGAAATTCCTTTAATTTGTTATCTCTGTCATTTCAATATTTTTTTACATATCAATCCCTTCAAAAATTATGATAATTTTCTATTTGAAAATACTATTTTTTGTCAAGTTTGTGTGTATAATTTTTATTTGGATTATACCAGATTGGGGAATTAAATTTTGAAGAGTGGATGCCATATTAGCATAAAAAACTGTATTTTCAATTTTGGTCAACTTAATTTCTAAAAATTATGAATTATAAAATAAGTAAATGATTAATAACAAAATTGAGGTATCTTATCGAATTACTGATGGGTTTAACTTCAAGATAAGTGTTAGGATTACATACCACCATTTCAAACACAAATATTATAAATATATACTGATAATATAACTTATAAAATCTAAGAGTGGCCATTTTCAATAGATTAATGAATGGTAAAAAACATAATTGATTTTTTCCAATAATCTAGTGTATTTCCCCTCTACAACTTAAAGAACATAGTATGACTCCTCCTATTATCAAAATCAGAAAGCCATTTTATCTCCAAATACATTACAAAATCATCTACTTGCTACCCTACCACTATACTTGATCCCATTGTTTTATAATAAATAAAATGAAATAAATATTTTTTCTGAAAACCTAAATATGTTCTCTAATGACAATGTAAAATTCATAAGTGAGTATATTTATTTTCATTCTTTTTCCTCATCATTAATATTTTAGTAGAAAATGTTTATTTAATAACCATATAATCAATGATATGATGATATGTTACTATTTTATGGGAATGAACTATATAAAAAATAAATTTCATTAAATGAGATAAAAAGATCAATCATGTGATTTTTGGATGTAAGAAGATGTGTTTTTAAATATAAAACAATGTTTGAGGAAAAATATGATACAAAATACAGATCCCACATGAATAATGATTCTTTAAATATAACCATATTAACTTCTTTAATAAATATATGTATATATTACGGTGTAAATAAATTATTACATAAGTCTATATTTTCTAATAATATTAACAATGTCATAAAAAATATTTAATTAATTTGGGTAAATATATTTTTTTTCTTTAAAACCAGTCATAATCATTAATGTGTTTTATTTTTTTAAGAAAAAAACATATAAATATTTTTTAAGAAATTTTAAAAAATAAATTCATAAGATGAACTCAATTATTCATATTATAATATTAAAATTAACTAGTGTAAAATATGTAACATTTTTTAGAATATAACAATTTTTGAGTGACAACGACAAAAAAATTATCATTTTTCTGTAAAATTTACATTTGATTTGAAAATAAATTATTTTTAAAATTAAAATTATTCTATTAATTTTAGATATTGGTAACATAATAATTATTTAACTAAATTAAACATGATCAATTAAATTTTTTCATTTTTATATCAAATTTTAGTATTAGTTTACTTTTATGATTAAAACTCAATTTCCATAATTTGTTTTTAAAATGAATTATGTTATCCTATTTTTGTTAAATAAAGTAAAACCATTTTATAAATTATATATATATATATTAAATTTTTATAATTTATTTATTTATTTATTAATTAAATTAAATTCAAAAAATAATTATTACTAATGAACTATTTAATTTCAAATCAAATTTTATATAAAAATTGTATAGTTTTTTAAAAACCACTCTCCATCATGTCTGAAAGTTTTATGTTATATTTAATTATTCCTCCTATAATAATTCATTTGGATAAAACGTATTCCGTATTTGGCATCGTCATAAGTAATATTAAATAATAATTCATACTGAATTTTGGACTAAGATGTGCAGTAACTATAATAAATATTTATTACACTAGTAAAAGGAAAATTGGTTTATATATATGTGAATAATTTACCATAGGATGGTAACAAATTAACTCTAATGGATTGAATATTGAATTTTTTTTAATTTAATTTTTTTTACATTATAAGTAATTTATTAATTAGTTTTATCAATACTTATTTTGATATAATAAAAGGCAATTTTTTCTGTAATATGAAATTTCAACAACATAAATTTTTTTGATGAATTAATATATTTTGTAAAATTTTATTATTTACTGAATATTTATAAATTTACATTAATATATATATGTACTGATGTAAAATGTAATTTCTCTACTGGTTTAATAAAATATATTTTCAAAAAGTCCATCATTTGTTAATAAATACTAATTATATTTTAATAATAAAAAATAATATATTATTATTATTATTTTCATAAAATAAATATTTTTTTTTGAATCATACTTTTCATTGTATCTAATGGTGAATTTTTCAAAAAATTATGAGACAACCAATTTTTTTTGGAAAAAATTATTTACAGTATAATTATAAGTTGTGTATTATAAAATTATAAAGAACAAAAAATAATGTCATAAATACTATAAATGGTATCCAATACCATATAAATGTTCTAGTTTATAATAATTTTATTTTGATATTATTTAATAAATTTTAAAATGCCTATATGAATCTTAAAAACATATATTATATTTTATTGTTTTGAAATCAAAATTTTATAGATAAGATTCACCTCGTCAATTAAGAACAGTCTTAGGTGTCTCAAAAGCCTTGATGTGGCCTAAAGGCCTTGAAGATGGTCAAAGTCAATGGTGTGGCATGAAGGTCTTTAGGTGGCCAAAAAGCCATACTAGCCCGAGGGACTTGGGTGGCATGAATGAGTTGAATGACTTTGCGAGCAAACCGGTGGCCCAAAAGACAAAATAGTTGAATATTTCCAGCTAATGCAGTACATAATAGTACCTAATACAGTGCCTGCTACATTACTTGCTACAATACTTCTTCATTAAAAATACATTATACTATAAATATGTCTCCTACCAGTTTTTCAAATCAGTTCTCTTGGACGGACTTGACGAGTCCTCACCAACTCGGCTGAGGCTCTTGTGCTTATAAACAAGACACACTTCCACATAAGCAGTGGTTTTATTTTAATGATTTTTCCCCTAGACTTATAAAATAATGAAAAACACCTATCTATTTATAAAACCATTGATTTTTTTTTTGAGGTTTTTAGTTTCGATTATGTTTTTTATATAGTACAAACGCTGTTTTTGGTGAATAAAAAAGAACTCCCCCTACAATTTCTTAATAAACCCACCCAGGTCACATTTCTTTCTCCAATAAATCCCATGATAATTTACATAATATTACCTATATTCTGCATAGTTATACCATGTATCCCTAAGCGCTCCTGAAGATCCTCCCAATCATTTGGTCTCACCCTCACAAGGTAAGGGGTCTCCATCTCATATTTTAATTAAAGCATCACTATAATGTTATGACCCTTAATTTTATTTTTTTCATATTGGGATATGTTATTCCATTTCTCACATAATTTTGATTTAAATGTTACATTATTTTAACCATTTTTAACAATTATTCACTCATTCAACGAATCATTATGGAAACTCAATACAAAGAAAATGTTATATAATGGGTATCTCTATTATAATTTCCCTTCATAATATCTCTTTATTATTATAATTTTCAATATAAATTGGATATCTATCCTTTATATATAATGTCCAAACTTCTATAAAATTTATTAATTAACAACTAGTAAATATTAATCCCATATCATAATATCATTTACTTAATCTATAATCTTGAAAAAATATAATAAGGGGTATCCCCTATTCCTTTTATTAGAGAACCTATTTTATTTTATTCCAAATAATATCTACTGATACATATTAGGAAATGTTATTCCATATCCCTCTATCATAAAATTAAATTTATAAATTATTATATCCCCTTTCACTCTAATTAATTCATCCCATGAACCATTATCCATAACCATTACCATGTTGAAATTTAGTATGGAATTTCACTCTTCTCGTTTCCATTCATGAATCATATTTAAAATTATACATTTGAAAATAAACATTTTCTATTTTCATGTGATTATAAAGACCTAGGTATTTTTCAATTTATTCTATAATAATGAGAAACAGTTTATTCTCTCACATTCAATCATTTACCTATGCCTTTACACTATGGAAGTTTAATAAGGGATCCCCCACTCTTATTTTTTTCCAAGAACATATTTTATGTAAGACTAATTAATTCCATTTTTTATTATTTCGGTATGATTTCACAACAACTTTATTACTATAATTGTTATGTCCATGTGATTATATAACCCTTTCACTGTCATTAGTTCTCCCAATAACAATTAATTACATGCGATATTCTTCGAAAATTATCCATTGGATTGTCATACCAAAAGTGAGTGACCTATCTTAATTATTTTAAAGTCAATGAACATTATTATATAAACAGTTATGATTCAATACTGACTATGTTATTTGGATAACAAACCTACCACTATACATTTTACTATATTTTATTCTAATGATATATCGTTTACTCTATCTTATTATTATGATGAATTAATCTATTATTTTGTCGAGATTCTCCACATATCTTATTCATTAAATCATCTAAAATATCTTATTCACATTATATCAAATTCCAAATTCCGGTACATGTTCTATCATATCCTCAAAACATCCCATGATATTTATAAATTATGGGGGACCACATTATCCCCCACTACGCCTTCTTGTGATCCTATATGTATACTCACTACTATGATAATTTTTAGTTAGGGATCCATTCAATATCATATTAATTAAAAATAGTATTTTTCATTTTATATATTTGATTTTCAATTAATAAATATGGGTTTTTTTGTTTACATCACTCATACTACAAAATTATTTCTCACAACTGAGATACCACTTTCTATCCCATTGCATATTATCTATGAATCATTGATTATTTTTGTTATGTTGTAAACATTTCACCATGATTATACATGAAAAACATTTTTATAGGGTATTTACATTCCAATTTACTATTAGGTGTGTTAACTCTTGCCACTAATAATTATTTGAATTGGGACCTTCATTTACATGTTGGAAACTCCATGTGGAATAAAATTTGATGATAAATGATTCCATGTTGTATGATCTATATAGAATAATGAGGAATGTTAATGAAATTGAGGTGACAAGTTAACTAAGAATGATATTGTTCTCAAATTCATTGGGTAATAATTTTTTCTCATAATAAATCATTAATGGGATATCGGCATGATCATAATCAATCATGCTATTTTTTCTATCATGATGTCATGGTAGTTAGAACAATCATATTTTTATGATTCCATGTTGTTTTTTGTTACCACATTTATCATTTCCAATTATGTTACAATGATATTTATTATTATTTTTTATGATTCTCATAACATTTATATATCATTTAAATGAAAATAGTTTGACATGTAATTCTTCTTTTATGTTATTATTTTTTTATTCCTTTACCGGTGTTTATATCTCACCTATTTATTTTGAATATCCCTAGCTTATCATTTTTATTTTTAAATGATGTGGAATTATAATTTATATTGAAGAATTTTTCATTAAATTTGTAGTATAACTCATTCAATATATTATGATACTTACAGAATTCCCAAATATACTAGAACTATTGATCTTCCACTGTATTTTATATGTAATATTTTGTAATAAATCTTGAAATTATATGTAATAAAGAGTGTGGTTTTTTAGTTGGTATGACAAAAAAGTGCAGTTATTTTTTGGAATATGATTACTAAGAAATTTTTATAAAACCCTTATAAATAATACTAAACATAAGAATGCATCATAAAATTTTGTTAATGAATATAGTCATTGGTTTCCAATAAAATAAATCCATGTCTAGATAAAATAGGCTGCGGATCTTTGAGAACCAATTTACATTTTCATAAAACCTAAAAAACTACGTCATGCTATTCTCGATCCAGAACTCGTGCCATAAAACGGGGCTTGTTAGCCACATAGTGGACATTGTTGTGGGATATACAATGGTAAATTCCCAAGTACATTAAAACCCATATTTAAGGGAATGTGAATCCTAATAAGAGTCAATGTTTTGAATCATATAATAGAAAACATATCATGAAAATTGTAAAATTATAAGTGAAGAGAATACATGTAACATATATGTCATATGTTTACTGTAATATATGCTTATTTTTAATGGATTATTCTTTGTTTATCATTTAGAAGTTTTGAGGAATTTGGTAGATTAATATATAAATTTTTATTCTTATTTAGTATTGTCTTACATGATTCAAAAAATGGATTTTATTAATATAAAATTAATTTCAATTTATTCATTTGTATATTAAGTGATCTCTTTATAGTTAATCTATTTTTTTAAGAAAAACATTAAACTTGAGAACTGATCTCTTAGAAAAAAGATGAGACTGTGGGTTGAAATTATACTATTCCTGAAAGAATATTTTTTATCTCCTATGTATATATGGTAATGTAATTCCTCAATTCTTGTAAAATAATCTCAGAACCAATATTTCTTCATATTATGACCATTTCTGATGAATTTATAGACTTTTTACACATCAAATATATATGTTTTCTTTTATTGAATTTCTCCTGATTATTTTCTCTATCACACTATATTAGTTCTTTGGGTTTTTTCTCATCCATTTCTATTTTTCATTACCATGTAATGTATTACTAATTGGAAACCAAGTAATGTTATGAACATCCTACTTAACATTTTATCTTATTAAATGAATTCTTTATTATCCCTTTTTTATAATGTGGGGTTTTTACAAAAAAAGAAATTTCATGTTTCAATTTTTTTCTCATTTTCTATATTCATGTAAACAATTTATTAATAGGTAGTGAATGCTAGATGATATGTTTTTTAAAAGATAATACTAGGTATGATAATAAATTAGTTACCCAACACAAAAACCAAACAAATAATAATTATTTAAAATGACAATTTTAAACATTTCCCATAATTTATGGAAATTTTTAGTATTATGTAAGACTTCATGATTTCATAGTATGTTATTTCTTCAATGTAATTCAATAATATGCACTACATGAAATAATGTGTTTAAGCGAACTACGACTTACTAAACTAGCCATTCAAAAGATGTTATGAATAGTATTAACTTAATTTTGAACATTATATAATCCGTATAATTTTAGAATCCATATTATGAGTTTTATAGACATAATGTAAGAACAACTACATTTTTTTCGAATAAAAGAAGTATTTTTCAAAAAATGTAATTCTACAGCCGTTTAATTTGGAACAATTTTTAAATCTACTATCTGTAACCATTATATATTAAATTTTAAAAAATAATCTTCTTCTTTAGAATTGAAACATAAAAATTTAGTTTCAATACATTTTTGGTGTTTTTCAGAAAAATTTCACATTTGGTTGAATTGTAAAACCTACTATATTTTAACTGAAAAAAAACATTTTTAATCAAAATAATTTATAGTGATAAATTATACATTTTAATGGTTTGGAAGTATAAATTTATTATTTTTTACCATTTAATACAATTCTTGTCATTGTATGTAATTTAACATTGAAATTGAACATAAACAAGTGTCAGTCATTTGATAGTTATTATTTCTTTAAAACACACTTTTTGGTTTTGACAATGGGAATTAATTTTAAATTAATAAATGAAACATCTATGCATTTAATTTGTTAAAATATACATTTTTTTAATTCACAATATCAAAATTATATTAGGGTGTTATTTAAGTAATTTTCTGAAAACCTTCAATTTTTGACGAATAGTGAAAAACACTGTGTTATTGGTTAAAACTGACATTTTATATAAATAATTATTTATTTTATTTAAATTTATTTCGGGAAAAAATAGATACATAATACCTATTTAAGATCAATGTAATTCATTTAAGACATTTGAAAATATATTTAGATATATAAATGTTTTGTTGAACATTTTATCGTCTTTTACCACCCTTCTAGGAGCATTTGAAAATTTGCACCAAAATTAATTTTATAGCTTCTGTGAGTGGAATTTCAAAAATCTGGAAGACACGGTTAAACATAGTAATTAAAATTTGGTTCAATAAGATGAAAATAAATTTTAGGGGAATAATAACTTTTGACATTTATTTACCAAGGTAAAATTTAAATAGGGTAATTAAGGGTAAAAATAATATTATAATTACCCTAACACATGTCATAAATCTATTGGATAATAGTAATTAGACCAAAAACAACCTTAGAAATAAAATATGATCCTTTAGGTCCACTAGTATTTGATTGGTACAGTTATAATTATTTAATTTAAAGAATATTTAAAAGTGTTAAATTCTAGTTTTAATAACAAAAATATTTTTAATATTAGGATTATAAATAAGATAAATTATACTATAAATATTCATTATAAAGATTAAAATATTTAATACATAATGGTATTTTATTTATAATTTTTGGACATTATATAATCAAATTTATTTATGGCATAATGATGATGCATTAATTAAATAATTAATAAAATATTAAAATAATTTATATTATAAATACCCAAATAAATGTAATTTCTTACTTTTGATGAATTTAAGTAATTAATTATTTTAATATGAAATTTTAGGGGTGATGTAATCAATTTTTTTGAAGTAATCATGATGTTATGATTTAAAAAAACAAATTCCAAATAGTGACAAAATTGACATAAAATATTTTTTAAAACAAATACTATATTATTGGTTGATATAATATTCATAAAAATATACGTTTTGGCCAAAGGTCATAAATAATATTATATATTTCATTAATGAACCACTTGAGGTTCTCTTGGAAGTTTAGAGTATGTTTATTAGCCATATAGTGTAATAATAAAGAAGGCACGGTAAAAGTAAAACTATTTATCTAAGAGTTAAATCTAATAGATATGGTTAAAATTGTAACCTAAACATGTATTAAACATATTGGTTGAGATTATTTCAACCCATAACCACCTATTTCTCGAATTAAATTCATTTGGAGCCAATATAAACTGAATATTATTGTATAATAAATTAATACATTAATCTTTTCCCAAAGTGCCCCTCACCCCACTTATAAAAGGGCACTTCCACTTCTCTCAAATGCACACCTCCAAATCCATTTTTCTCAGCCAACCCCTACCTCGATATCCTCTCAACTATCCTCCATTTAATCTAGAGGCCTTATTTTATTCATAAATACAACTTAAGGAGCCCTTTTGATCAAATCAAAACGAATAACCCAAAGAAGTGGTAAACATTTCATCACCTCTTTCAAGTTCTATTCATCATCCACTTCTTCATTCCTTGTTGATTCAATTCTAAAATAATAAATCCACTATCTTAAATATACTGTGATTTTATTATAAAATTTTTACAACCATATTCATTATTCTATCCATCATATGAATGACAATGTCACCATACGTTCGTTAGTGAGACTTACCGTCTCCACGGCGTGGTGCAGTTTATTATTCAAACACTTCATCAATTAGATTGGTATCATAATGTATATAAATGAAATAAATAATAAATATAACATGATAATTATTCCTTATATATGATATAACATCCAAATATATATTATTTTAATATCAAAAGAATGATATTGTTGCACATGTGTATGTACAGATTACCCTCTCCACGACGCGATGAGATTCATTTCCACGTTCACCATTCAACAATGATTATAAAAATACATATTACTAATAATATTATAATATATAAAGTAATAATTCTACTAGATATATATATATATATATATATATATATATATATATTTATCTCATTCAATTACTTCCATTCAATACAATATGAAAACAGGAATAGCGTTTATGCGTACGTACGGCCTGCCATCTCCATAAACGGTGTTTTCCATTTCATATATATATCTATTATTCATATTTATATTCTAAATATATATTATATATAAATAACTGTTTACATTTTTAATGTATTTAAATCATTATCTAAATGATACGATCAAGAATAACAAGTTAAAACATGTATGATCAGGAAAGCCATTATTACCTGAAATGATAATTTAACATGGAAATCATTATTAAATGGTTTATAAAAAGTCGTAAATGAATCATGTATGGTTTAATAAATATGAATATGGTTCCGGTATAATTTAATAAAAAACTATGGTCAATTTACAAGAGGTTAAACGTACCCTCAACCAATGGAAAGTGAAATGTAAGGGTTAATTCATTAATATCGTTATTATCTGATATCATCTTTGTGTAAGTATTTTCTGGGACATATTTATTATCTGTTTCCATGATTCATAAAATACATTTCAAAAATGATTCTTTTAAGTAACTCTTTTACTAAAACAACATTTAAATTGTTTTAAATATTTATTCTTCTAAATCATTCTCATTAATGTCTATGTTTTCAAAATGTTTTTTAAGGAATTATTTATATGGACATTAATTTTTTTAGAATGATAATTCCTTTCAAAAGTTTAAAAGTGGTATGGGACACCTTGATTCTAAAATTTCTTCAAATGTATCATTTTCAATATTGTGTGACTTTTATACCTTTTTCATGAAAAAGGGGTTATTTATTTCAAAGAGTTTTACAAATCATTTTCATCTATGTCAATATCCTTAATGGATTTTTAAACTTGTTTGAATTTGATTTATTATGATAAAATCTTCCATATTTTATTGATTTTTTTTGTGATACATTTGACTGTGGATGTGTTATTTTTATACCAGTCATGGTTTATGGATAATTTATTGACATTTCATATGCTAGTTTTAATACAGATATTTATTTTATGTTTAAACCTTTTCATATGAGGATTGCATTGGACTTAGTATGTGACAGGTGGGGCTCGTTATAGCTCCTCGATACATTGGTAGATCTCATGAGACAAATTAGTGACTTGGAATAAGGCCTTGACAAAATATTATTTGTAGTCTAAGATCAGGGCCTTAATAATATGGTTATCAAGTTTGGCAGTATGCCTTCCACCATTATGAAAGTGGCTATTGATATTGTATTTGATTATTCAACTAGTAGAATATCAATACGAATAAGTAAATGGTATTATTTCATTTTAACTTTTCCATATTATTCTAAAGTTTATGTTTAAAATGTTTTTCTTTTGGTCTTATACATTTCTTTAAATTTTTATGATTATTTATGGAATTTTCCACTATATTGTTATCCTTACTGAGCACCAAATCTCACCCCTTTCTATGTTTTATTTTTTTCTAGAATTCAAAGAAGGGTTTCATGTTAGAGATGCAGGTTTAAACAAAGGGAACAATGGAATTCTCAAAGGATTATTTTTGTGTGTTTTCTGTTTTGATGTGTAATGTAAAGTTCATGTAAGTAATCTATTTTCCAATACTACTAAACAAATTGGTCTTTCGGGACTTTATTCCTTGTAACCATTAATGCACCGACTCTGGGAATCTAGGGTCGGAGGGTTATAGTTTGAATCTTAGGAGGTTTAGAAATAACCTTGGAATGTAGATTTAGATAAACTCTAATTAGATCACATTAACCTAATATATAATAAGAGATTATCATAGAAGAGCATCCTAGAATTTTGTTGTGTAGAGATTTTGTGGGTTTTCCAAGAAAATACTTCCCTGTCTGGATACGAGTAGGGAGAGGAGGCACTGGCATAGATATACCGAGATGTAAAATCCAAAAACACCTCTTTTAAAAATACTTGAGTAGGAACTGGTGTACGATAATGGGCCTTGCTCCACTCTTGATTACAAAACTCTAGAGGGATTTTCTTAGGATAAATCACATTTTCATTAAAATCTATTATGAAAGATTTAGGAGTAAATAATTCCACAAAGAAAACATTTTTATGATTATGTATTATATCCAAAAACTATTAAAATTGTGTTAGGTATTTTATAGGATTGGAATTATTTATTTTAATTTATAAACTAACCTAGTGTATGTCATTGTTTAGAAATGGCACCCAGTAGAAGGAATGAGAACTCTAGTAAAACGTATGATCCAAAGAGTAAGAAGGATCATATATTTCATGATATTAATCCAACTTTTAGAAGGTAAATAGTCTCCCATGTGTTCTAAACATATGAATAAATAGTATCTTTTGTTAATAAGATAAGTATATAATTCTCTGAGTCATATTTCTTTGAAGGGAAGAAAGACAAGAAAGTGATTTTAGAGAGAAAGATGGGAAAGAGAAGAGGGGAAAGAAGGATTTTACCATATGTGATAACTGTGGAAAGAATCACCTTGGAAAATTCTTTCAGGGAATGGGATTTTGTGATATGTTTGGAGAAAAAGGACACCAAGTACGTGAATGTAAGGGTAAGAAAAAGGATTCAAATGTAAAATGATTCATCTGTAACGAGTTGGGACACTATGCGAATCAATGTACATGTTATCAGAGTATACCACAAATGATGTTATTGGATAATAATCATGTTATGATACTACTACTGATGAAGAATAATGACTAGTGTTCTTATGTTATTATTATAGGATTATTTCATTTGAGTGTTTTATCAACAATATACTGGTTATATGAATTACGGAGTTAAATAAGGATTGTACTGCAGTACTATTTTATTGAGGATTTGAGAATATACGGTTCTAATAAAAGTGAATTAATTATAAGATACACTTTTTGGAAAATATATGGTTTAAGGAAAGGTACTCGTTCTTATGGTCTATATAATGAGGTGGTTATTTTGGAATAATTGATGGTTGATTTGGATAAAATATATTGGATATTATTGACTTCCTTGGAATTGATTAATAGTTTTTTTTATTTCATCATTGATGGAATATTCAAAATTTTTGGATATAAGGAATATATCTAGTATTATATAAAGGATAAGGGAGTATGAATATAATCAAACAGATAATATGGTAATTGTGGGTGTTACCATGTTTTAAAATAATATATGATAATGGTGATCACATGTTATTATGTGGAAAAAAAGATCATTATTGTGTTTAAAATCCTATTTAATTTGGGACAGTGAGTTTGGATTCATGTATTTGGATAAGTCTAATGTTTGCAATGGATTATGTTTGGAATTGAATAATATTGTTAAGGATATTTTTTGATAGTTATAAAAACGACAACATGAAGACCGTGTGACAATCTCTCGCGTCAGACAAAGCTGTGGGAATCGAACCCAAAACCAAAGTGTGATTATGATTTATCACCGACCACTGGACTACGTGAAGTCCCTGGACAGAATAATCTAGTTTTCTTTAAAGGGTTAGATAGGTGAATTATAAATTAATTATTTTTGGAACCCTATATGATTAATATAAATAGAATTTATTTTTTGAAATATTTTGGAGTAAAAGATGAGTTTTCAGTATAAATTAGTTAAAGGATGAAACTCTACTTGTCAAGTATGTATATATATATATATATATATATATATATATTTTCCTTTTATTTTATGGGTATATTAACTCTTAATATTTTGGGAAGGGATCTTAATACCCAAAATATGTTATCCAAATACCTAATGTTTTATTGAACCGTTGGTATTTTAAATCATCACAGATTCATGGATTTGAGACCATCAATTTTACACTTGTTTTTGATTGATGACCTCAATCACTCCCTCAAAATATTTATGTTTTTCCTCTAATTTTTTTTCTCTAATTTAGAAAAAATTTCTCTTAATCTAGATCATAATTTGGTGGTGACCCTTTCATTCCCCTTTTCCTCTCATTAAAACTAAATTTTGTTAACCCAATTTCTGATGTGGGTTTACTGAAAAAGGTACTTTCTATTTTCAACCTTGTATTTCAAAATTACTATTTCAAATTGCGAGGCTACAATTTATTGAAGGATGGAAGAATGTAACACCCAATGATTTCATAGTACATTATTTCTTCAAATAAAATTTAATAACTTTCACTACACGCAACACTGAGTTCATGTGCACCATGACTTAACAGACTAGTCGTTGAAAAGTGGGTATAGATAGTATTTACTGAATTTTTAACTTTATATAATCATTATAATTTTTTAGTCCTTATTATGAGTTTATTAGACAAAATGTAAGAAAAAATTCAATTTTTTCAGATAAAATAAGGATTTTTCAAAAAAAAATTAAAATTTTACTGCCTTTTAAGGGCGAACCATTTTTCAATCCTATATTTGATACATTTATATAATTAATTTTAAAAAACAAACATATACTTTATAATCGAGACATAATAATTTAGTTTCAATAAATTATTGGTGTTTTTCTGATAACTTTCATATTTGGGTGAATAGTGAAAAATAATATATTTTAACTAAAATCAACTTTTTTAATAAAAATAATTTATAGTGTTAAATTATACATATTAATGGTTTGTAAGTATAAATGGATTATATTTTTACAATTCAATCTAATTAAGTCCTTTTTAAGTAATTTATCATTAAAATTGAACATAAACAAGTGTCAATCATTTGATAGTTATTATTTCGTAAAAACACGCTTTTTTGATTTTGACAACAGGAAATAATTTAAAATTAATAAATGAATCTTCTATGTTTTGAATTTGGAAAAATATACTTCATTTTTGAATTCAGAATATTATAATTAGCTTTGGGTAAAATTTTGGTATTTTTCTGAAAACATTCATTTTTTGACGAATGGTGAAAAACCCTATGTTACTGGTTAAAACTGAATTTTAATATAAATAATTATTTAGATTATTTAAATATATTTTAGATCAAAATAGATACATAATACCTATATAAGTTCAATTTAATTAATTGGGGTAATTTTAAAATAATTTTAGATATATGAAAATTTTAATGAACTTTTTACCGTCTTGTTCTAACATTCTAGGAGCATTTGATAATTTACATTAAACATAATTTTACCAATTCTGTGAGTGGAATTTCAAAAATCTGAGAGACGTGGTTAACCTCAGTAAGTAAAATGTTGTTAAATATGATGAAAATAATTTTTGGTGAATAGTATCTTTTGACATTATTTACCACAGTTAAAAGTAAATAGGATAAATAAGGGTAAAAATTATATTATAATTACCCTAACTCATGTCCTAATTATATTGGATAACTGTAATTAGACCAAAAACTACCGTTGGAATAAAATAAGATCTCTAAGTCCACTAGGATTAGATTAGAAATTTATTATTATTTAATTTAATGAATAGTTAAAATTGTTAAATTCATGTTTTCATAACTAAAACTTTTTTAATATCATGGTATCTATAAGATATATTCGACTATAAATATTCATTATAAAGCTAAAAAAATTTCATAAATAATGTTATTTTATTAATAATTTTTAGAATTTAAATAATTAAATTTATTTATGACAAAATGATGATGCAATAATTACATTATTTATAAAAGATTAAAATAATAGATATTATAAATATCAAAATAAATGTAATTTGAGACTTTTTGTAACACCCCAGGTAAATAAAGAATTTGATATTTTTATATTTATCCATATTCGTGAATAAAATATTAATATTACTTTAAAGGGGATGCTTTGCTCGATGGCGTACCCAATACGCAACAACGAGTTTCTTGGGAATCTTGCGTTGCACTCTAATAATAAAATAATATTATTTTAAATGGTAGTTAACGCCTAGCCGTTGTAATGGCGGGAATGAATAGAACTAACTACAAAATGATTATATAGGTTTGTAAAATATATTTACTTTTTACAATAAATGTTAAAGGATTAAAAATGCGAATGAATCCAATTTTAAGCGTAAACATTCTAATATTCTTTAAAAGGTCGATTAACCGCCTTTTGATGGCGAACCTCTTTTAAATCCACTTTTTGAAAATTTTATGTGTTATATTTGACAAATTAGATTTCTTCTATAGAATCGGGACATCAAAATTTATGTTCTGTAAATTTTTGGTATTTTTTCGAAAATGTTCAATTTTTAATGAATAGTGAAAAATGTTGTATTTTAATTCAAAACCTCTTTTTAATATAATTTATTTATAAGATTAGATTATAATTTAAATTTGTTTTAAAATGAAATTAGAATATATTTTTACCATTTAATCCAATAGTGGTCGATGTAATTAATTTCACTTTGAAACCAGACTTAAACTAGTGTCAATCTTTTGATACATTTTGTTTCATAAAAACAAGCTATTTGTTTTTACAGAGGAATTAATTATTAAATTAATTAATGTAAATTATATGTTATGAATTTTGTAAAATATACATCATTTTTGAATTTTTAATATCAAATATATCTTAGGGTTAATTTTTGGTAATTTTCTGAAAAACTTCAATTTTTGATGAATAGTGAAACCACTAAGTGGTACTTATAAAAACTGATTTTCTGTTTAAATGAAATTTTGCCACCTTTGTGTTTTGAATTTCAAAAATATGACATACATGGTTGTCATTAAGAAGTAAAATGTGTTTCAATGGGATTAAAATAATTTTTTGGTGAATATTAACATATTATTTTTTTAATCGTGATTAGAGGTAATTAGTGTAGTTTAAGGTAAGAATAATATTTTAATAAAATGAAATGACCTAGACACATGTCCTACCCTCATTGGATGTTTCAAGGCCGACCAACACAATCCATGGGTCATCTTTGGGACGCCATGGAGCCACTTTGGTTGGAAAATGACATAAATACCTTTTTATTTAATGATAAAGTAAAAATGAACACAATCATGAGATGTTTTACTAAAACAATTGATAAATAGGGTTATACAAGTCAGAGTTTTTACTATAAATATTAATTGTAAATATAAAAATATTTCCTACATCATAGTATTTTTTTTATAATTTTTAGACAGTAAAAAAATTAAATTATTTATGACATCATGATGAGGCAGCGATGACCACATTTTTTAACGATTTAAATAAAATGGAAAGATAATGTAATATCTAATACCTACACATGTCCAACACCTATTGTATGGGTGTATGTCGAACCATTATCACCTTATCCACGAATTATATCAATGTGGGACCTTTTAAATCCAAAACTCATTTTCAAATAAAGTAACATTTTCTTACTTTCCAAGAGTGCCCCTCCACTCCTCTTATAAAAGGCCCCCACCTCTACCTCCTTACCCACACCTCTCAAGCCTTGGGCTCGGCCAACCTCTGCCCATTTCATCTCTCCACATCACTCTATAACTCCTTGAATCCTCACTTTGGGCAGAATCCTTTCCAAGGAATCCTTTGAGCTCAAATCAAAGAAGTTACCCTATTTAAATGTAATGTCTTCACTTGTGTCCTTTTGTTTTATTTTGCTTCTCCAACCCCCTAAAATCTTTTTATTCATTTATTTTGTAAAAAATCCAGTATATTAAATATACTAGGATGTTGTTATAAGTATTCTAGCTACACTTACACACACCTACATCTAATGGTTAAAGAACATACAGTTTCTGTGGATGGCGAATTTCTACCTCTCGAAACGATGATTGTTCAACATTCTTCTAACACCTTCAAAGGTGGCCATTAAGATGAAACTATATTTATATATGATATCTAATATGTTTATGTTTTACTTATGCTTCTGTATTTTTCATTTATGGCATACTTTTATGGTTTCCATTATGGGTAAACACGATATCTTCATTTAAGGAAGTGCGGACTACCGCCCCCTCAATGTGATTTGATTCGTTAATACCATATGTGGTACGTATAAAGGATATATTTAATGATATTATATATGATACCATACTGGAATTAAAATACTATTATGTATCATTTTGTTTTAATTCCATTAAATATGAAATAGAAATGGAAGTAGCGTTAATGCGTACGTACGGCTTACCGTCTCCATGAGCGGTGTATATCATTTCTTAACTCTAAATGTTTTGTAATATTATAAATGCATGAATATACTGGATATATATGATATATATGATATATACATCATGAATAAAATTCTGGATATAATGAACCTTTGACCACACGAACAACATGTAATTGTAAGAAGTCCACTTTCGACTTAAGAACCAAGTATCGACAAAACAAACATTATTAAATTAAATGATTAGATAATGTCTATGACATGGTAATAAGTGATATAAAAGGAATAATGAACTTGAAAAAGTTTCTTAAGGAAGTATAAATTAACTCAAGTTTATTATTCAGGAGATTAAAGAATGATCGAGTCAAGTTGGAACTGAGGTAAGGGATCTTACTCCTCTCTTTCTTTTTAAGTACACTCTTTTATGTCATTCCTTCTAAAGCTCATCTTTCATGTTATTGGGATGTTATTTTATATAAATCTTACTATAATTTTTATGTTCATATTATGGTAGACCCTATTCTCTCTCATCAATCCATTTTGGATGTTTTGAGTGGCGCCGTTAGGCTGCCGAATTTTCGTAATTGATCTAACCTCTCTCTTTCTTTCAAAGTACTCTCCATTATTTCACTTCTTTTAAGCTCCACTTTGTTATGTTGGGTGATGTTCTTTTATATTTCTCTTTCTATAAAAATTATGTTAATATGATGAGATACCCTATTTGATCTCATCAATCCATTTTCGTATGTTTTATGTGGCGCCATTAGGCTGTCGAGTTTTCGTAAGGGATTTTTCATCTCACGTTTATTCCTGTGAGATTTATGAAACATTTGCCAAAATTTACTTTAAGTGGTGTATGTACTACCCATAATTTTACTCATTGTGTAATATATTTTCATTTATGAGTATTTACATCAATTTTGTATTGTCCTTCTTTCACGGGGTGTATGTTTCGAAAGATACCCATGTCGGTAAGGGAAACTTTCACCCTCTTTTTTTTAAAAGGCTTCTTTTGTTACGTCTTTTAATTCACATAATATTATGTTGGGATATGTTATTCTATATCCTTATTTATGTAAATTTTATGTCCAAGAGATGAGATCCCCTTTATTTATCTCATCAACCCTTTTTGTAAAATTTTTTGGGACATAGTTAGGCTGTCGATTTTTACCAAGGGAACTTCTTAACCAAATTTCGATTTCTTTGGGTTCAACATGTAGTTATTGAATATGTCATCCTTTGAAAATGTGTGAATGACCATTGATTGTTTTACACTTAATATCCACTTATATTGGGTGTATTTATATTTGTCACACATAATTATGATATTGAATTATCCTTAATTTAAGGACACCTTCTTTATAATGGATTTCATCTCATTTTCCATTTCTTTTGAGACTTCATTGTTGTTACGCACCAATTCACTATCATATGGTTTTTATAATGTCCTTTGACATATTATATCATGAATCCCTTTATTCTCATGATATTATAATGTTCGGATTAAATGTTTTTCTGCAATTATTTATATTCAAGAGTCTCTCAGTTAATTAAAAACTCTTTAACAAAAATATCGTTTTAAATGTTTTAATGATTTATTATTCTAAATATTTATCTTTAATGTCCATGTTTTCAAAATGGTTTTCAGTATTTATTTATATGGACAGTAATGTTTTAAATTTATAATTCCATTAAAAGCTTCAAAGTGGTATGGGACACTTTGATTCAAAAATCTCTTTTAAATGGTTTTTGAAAATGGATTGATTAATGCAATATCTGGGATTTACTTATTGTGATTGCAAATGAAATGTTGTTATTGAAATGTTTATATTTCCATTATTTTATGTGTAATAATTGTACTTGGACATTATGACGGGTGGTGCTGTGAATACCAGGACGGGTGGTTACGTTATAACCTCCAATGCATTGGGTATGGAAGTCGGCTCTATGGCTATTTCATTAAGTATGCATAGAAGTTGGCCGAATGGCTATTCCATTAAGTGATATGTGTGGAAGTAGACCTTATGGTTCTTCCACTTCAGTATGATTATGTCCCAAGTTACGTTTATATGTTATGTGATCTTTATATGGGTTTTATGGTAATCTTTTAGTTATAGAAGGGTAAGTAATGAATTTTTATTCAGTGAAGAGTTTTTACTTCTTAGAAAGGGTGAAATGTATTACTTTGATAAAGTATACATGGTTTACTTGTTGTTTTGAAAAACTTACAATTTTCATTCTTTGTGTATCCCTTACTGAGCTTTTTATGCTCATCCTAAGTTTTTGAAATGTTTTTCACAGGACTTAACGTGGAATAGGGTCAAGGATGGGATCAAGGGAAACTCATGCTACCTAAAACATTGAACTAGACATGTTTCTTTTTAAGAATTTTTATTTTATAGAAACTTATTAGAAGTTTCTACTTTGTAATCTTTTGAGATGTAATAGTTATGTCCTAATTCTCTAAAACTATAAACTTGAAAATATCCTTAATGTGTAATCTTGTAATAACTCAAGATTAAGTAAGGTTTAAGGTCGGGGCCTTATAGTTGGTATCAAAGGTCAGTTTGGATAACTTTAGAGGTTATGGTATCTTCTAAGCATAAGTGACATTACCATAATGGTTAGGATTTCAGAAAGAGTCCTAGTTTTAGATAAAGTGAATGAGTAAGTATATCTTAGTGGTTATCTCCCTCATTAGTACATGATGGTTTTGTTGATATACTCACACTGACATTTCTGTTTTTAGTGAATGGATGGATCTACGAGGCACCAAAGTGACAATAGGTTTGAAGGAAACTGTGGTAGTTCTCTGATTAAGAGACTGAATGAAATGGGGTATTCAATGAGGAAACTCGTGGTTGCTCTAAACCGACTATCAAGGAGTCATGATCAACCACTTGAACCTTGGAATGATATGTAATGCATCATGTACGAGATGACCAATTAATGTGGAAGTTCAGGTAATAATTATAAAGGTAACCATTAGGGTTTATATGATCCTTACTTTTGAGGTAATTATGGGTTATTATATGTTATGATGGAAAATTAAAGGCATGAGATAAACATGATGTTAAAATATGTTATGATTATTTTTGAAGATTTTATCCAGTTTTGGGGAATTTTTTTTGTGAATTATACAGTTTTGGAAAAAGGACAACACTCATACCATGTGACAACCCGTCGCATCGGACAAAGCTGCGAGAATTGAACCCATAACCAAAGTGTGACTGGTATTTATCACCTACCACTGGACTACGTGAAGTCCCTGGTTAGTTTGATTGATTCATTTTAGTTAGATGATTTTATGAATTAATAATAAGCTGATTTTTGGTTATCTATAGAAATTTATTAACCTATCATGGAGGATATGTGATTAGGTTAATTACTTTTCAATACGAGACTTTAAGAGTAACTGATGTTATTTGGAGATAGGTGTTAATTTGTACCTTGGAAGACTATGCGACTAAATCATTCAAATATTTGGGTTTCAATATTAGTTTGGTTTACTTTGAAGCATTTTATGGAGAATTTGTTTATCGAATGGTCCTCGTTGAACTTTGGGTTTTGGGGGACAAATTTTGGAGATTAAGAATAGATTTTCTTTTTATAAAGGGTTCTCCTTTTTTAGATTATCTGATCATGTACTAACCTTTTTGGTTTTGGTTTTGGTTAGAGTCTAAAGACATGGTAAGTATATTGTTCTCTATTGTGGATTAGGTGATTCTCTAGAAGTTTATTATAGTACTCTTAATGTGAACAAGACTTCCTAAATAATTGTCTTTTGGATAATATATGAGTTTGTGTAAGGAATTTAATAAAAGTTTAAAGTCAACATGATAAGTGATTATGTTTCCTTATGAATAAATTCCTCAATAAAAAGTAACTTAAAATAGAAATGTTTTCTATTAACTTTTCCTACTGGGGAATCGAATACCGTTTAACCCATCACAAGTTTGTGATTTTCTTGTGGTTAACTTTATCCTTAACATGTTTTCTATCACTCTCCAACAGAACATGACCCTATGTTTTCTCCTCCATGTCCATGTTTTCATACATGGAATCCTAGTATGGGTTAACTCGGGTGACCTCTGTACTTATCTTTCATTATTTTAAACTGATTGTTTTACCGACTTGTGTTCCGATGAGGGAATTTCAAGGATGTTTCTAAGCTAAATTTTAAAATTGCGAGGACGCAATTCCCAAAAGGGAGGAAGGATGTAACAGCCCAAGTAAATAAAGAATATGAAATTTTTATATTTATACATATTCGTGAATAAAATATTAATATTACTTTAAAGGGGATTCAATGCTCGATGGCGTACCCAATACGCAACAATGAGTTTCTTGGGAATCTTCTGTTGCACTATAATAATAAAATAATATTATATTAAATGGTAGTTAACACCTAGCCGTTGTAATGGCAGGAATGAAAAGAACTAACTAAAAAATGATTATATATGTTTGTAAAATATTTTAACTTTTTACAATAAATGTTAGAGGATTAAAACTGCGAATGAATCCAATTTTAAGCGTAAACATTCTAATATTCTTTAAAAGGTCGATTAACTGCCTTTTGATGGATAACCTCTTTTAAATCCACTTTTTTAATATTTTATGTGTTATATGTGACAAATTAAAATTCTTCTTTAGTATCGGGACATCAAAATTTACTTTGTGTAAAGTTTTGGTATATTTCCGAAAAAGTTCAATTTTTAATGAATAGTGAAAATGTTGTATTTTAATTCAAAACCTCTTTTTAATCTAATTTATTTATATGATTAGATTATCTTTTGAATTTGTTTTAAAATGAAATTAGAATATTTTTTTACCATTTAATCCAATAGTGGGCGATGGAATTAATTTCACTTTGAAATCGGACTTAAACTAGTGTCAATCTTTTGATACATTTTGTTTCATAAAAACACGCTATTTGTTTTGACAGCGGGAATTAATTATTAAATTAATTAATGTAACATATATGTATTGAATTTTGTAAAATAGACATCATTTTTGATTTCGTAATATCAAATATAGCTTAGGGTTAATTTTTGGTAATTTTCTGAAAAACTTCAATTTTTGATGAATAGTGAAACCACTAAGTGGTACTTATAAAAACTGATTTTCCGTTTAAATGAAATTTTTCCACCTTTGTGTTTTGAATTTCAAAAATCAGACATACATGGTTGTCATTATGAAGTAAAATTTGGTTCAATGGGATTAAAATAATTTTTTGTTGAATAGTAACTTATTAAGTTTTTAATCACGATTAGAGGTAATTAGTGTAGTTTAAGGTAAGAAAAATGATTTAATAAAATTTAATGACCTAGACACATGTCCTACCCTCATTGGATGTGTAATGGCAGACCAATACAATCCATGGGTCAACTTGGGGGCCCCATGGATCCACTTTGGTTGAAAAATGACATAATACCTTTTTATTTAATGTTAAAGTAAAAATGACACAAACATGAGATGTTTTACTAAAACAATTGATACATGGGGTTATACAAGTCATATTTTTGACTATAAGTATTCATTGGAAAGATAAAACGATTTCCTAAATCATAGTAGTTTTTTATAATTTTTATAAATTAAATTAATTAAATTATTTATGACATCATGATGATGCATCAATGACCACATTATTTAACGATTTAAATAAAATGGAAATATAATGTAATATCTAAGACCTAAACATGTCCAAAACCTATATTATGGGTGGATTTCGAACCCTTATCACCTTATCCACGAATTATATCAATGTGGGACCTTTTAAATCCGAAAATCATTTTCAAATAAAGTAACGTTTTCTTACTTTCCAAGAGTGCCCCTCCTCTTCTCTTATAAAAGGCCCCAACCTCTACCTCCTTACCCACACCTCTCAAGACTTTGGCTTGGCCACCCTCTTCCATTTAATCTCTCCACATCCCTCTCTAACTCCATGACGCCCCACATTGGGCAGAATTCTTTCCAAGGATGCCTTTGATCTCAAATCAAAGGAAGTTACCCTATTTAAAGGTAATGTCCTCACTTCTGTCCTTTTGTTTTATTTTGTTTCTCCAACCCCATAAAATATTTTTATTCATTTATTTTGTAAAAAATACAGTATCTTCAATATACTAGGATGTTTTTTAAGATGGATTCGAGCTACACTTACACACACCTACATCTAATGGTTAAAGAACATACTGTTTCCGTGGATGGCGAATTTCTACATCCCGAAACGATGATTGTTCAACATTATTCTAACACCTTCAAAGGTGGAAATTAAGATGAAACTATATTTACATATGATATATAATATGTCTATGTTTTACTTAAGCTTCTGTATTTTTCATTTATGCCATACCTTTATGGTTTCCATTATGGGTAAACTCGATATCTTTATTTAAGGAAGTGCAGACTACCACCCCCTCAAAGTGATTTGATTCGTTAATACCATATGTGGTACGTATAAAGGATATATTTAATGATATTATATGTGATAACATACTGTAATTATAATACTATTATGTATCATTATTTTTTAATTCCATTAAGTATGAAATAGAAATGGAAGTAGCGTTCATGCGAACGTACGACTTACCATCTCCATTAACGGTGCATTTCATTTCTTAACTCTAAATGTTATGTAATATTATAAATGCATGAATATACTGGATATATATGATATATATGATATATACATCATGAATAAAATTCTGGATATAATTAACCTTTGACCACATGAACAACATGTAATTGTAAGAAGCCCATTTTCGACTTAAGAACCAAGTATCGACAAAACAAACATTATTAACTTAAATGATTACATAATGTCTACGACATGGTAATAAGTGATATAAAAGGAATAATAAACATGAAAGAGGTTCTTAACGAAGTATAAATTAACTCAAGTTTATTATTAAGGAGATTAAAGAACAATCGAGTCAAGCCGGACCCATGGTAAGGGATCTTACTCCTCTCTCTCTTTTTAAGTACACTCTTTTATGTCATTCCTTTTAAAGCTCATCTTTCTTGTTATTGGGATGTTCTTTTATATTACTATTACTTTAATTTTTTTTTTCATATTATGAGAGACCCTATTCTCTCTCATCAATCCATTTTGGATGTTTTGAGTGGCGCCATTAGGCTGCCGAATTTTCGTAAGAGATCTAACCTCTCTCTTTCTTTTAAAGTACTCTCCTTTATGTCACTTCTTTTATGCTCCTCTTTGTTATGTCTGGGGATGTTATTTTATATTCCTATTTCTATAAACTTTATGTTAATATGATGAGATACCCTATTTGATCTCATCAATCCATTTTTGTATGTTTTATGTGGCGTCGTTAGGCTGCCGAGTTTTCGTAAGGGATTTTTCATCTCACTTTTATTAGCATGAGATTTATGCTACATTTGCAACAATTTACTTTGAGTTGTGTATGTACTGCCAATTATTTTACTCATTGTGTAATATAAATTCATTTATAGGTATTTACATCAATGTTGTATTTTCCTTCTTTCACGGGGTGTATGTTTTGAATGATACCCATGTCGGTAAGGGAACCTTTCACCCTCTTTTTTTAAAAATACTTCTTTTGTTACGTCTTTTAATTCAAATACTATTATGTTGGGATATGTTCTTCTATATCCATATTTATGTAAATTTTATGTACAAGGGATGAGATCCCCTTTATTTATATCATCAACTCTTTTTGTAAAATTTTATGTGACGTCGTTAGACTGTTGAATTTTACCAAGGGAACTTCTTAACACAATTTCGATTTCTTTGGGTTCAACATGTAGTTATTGAATATGTCATACTTTGAATATGTGTGAATGACCTTTGATATTTTTACACATAATATTCACTTATTTTGGGTGTATTTATATTTTTCACACATAATTATGAGATTGAATTATCCTTAATTTAAGGATACCTTCTTTATAATGGATTTCATCTCATTTTACATTTCTTTTAAGACTTCAATGTTTTTATGCACCAATTCACTCTTATATGGTGTGTATACTGTCCTTTGACATATTATATCATGAATCCCTTTATTCTCATTATATTATAATGTTTGGATTAAATGTTATTCCGCAATTATTTGTATTCAATAGTCTCTCATTTTGTTAAAAACTCTTTAACAAAAATATCGTTTTAAATGGTTTAATGATTTATTATTCTAAATATTTATCTTTAATGTCCATGTTTTCAAAATGGTTTTCAGTATTTATTTATATGGACATTAATGTTTTAAGATTATAATTCCATTAAAATCTTCAATGTGGTATGGGACACTTTGATTCAAAAATCACTTTTAAATGGTTTTTGAAAATGGATTGATTAATTCAATATCTAGGAATTACTTATTGTCATTAAAAATGAAATGTTGTTATTGAAAGGTTTATATTTCCAATATTTTATGTGTAATAATGGCACTTGGACATTTTTATGGGTGGTGTCATGAATACCAGGATGGGTGGTTACGTTATAACCTCCAATGCATTGGGTATGGAAGTCGGCCATATGGTTATTCCATTAAGTTTGTATGGAAGTTGGCCGAATGGCTATTCCATTAAGTGATATGTGTGGAAGTCGACCTTATGGTTCTTCCACTTAAGTATGGTTATGTCCCAAGTTACCTTTATATGTTATGTGATCTTTATATGGGTTTTATGGTAATCTTTTGGTTACAGAAGGGTAAGTAATGAACTTTTATTTAGTGATGAGTTTTTACTACTTCGAAAAGGTGAAAAGTATTACTTTGATGAAGTATACAGGGTTTACTTGTTGTTTTGAAAAACTAACAATTTTAATTCTTTGTGTATTCCTTACTGAGATTTTAATGCTCATCCCAAGTTTTTGAAATGTTTTTCATAGGACATAACGTGGAATAGGGTCAAGGATGGGATCAAGGGAAAGTCATGCTACCTAAAACATGGAACTAGACATGTTTCTTTTTAAGAGTTTTTATTTTATGGAAACTTAGTAGAAGTTTCTACTTTTTATTATTTTGATATGTAATAGTTATGTCTTAATTCTCTAAAACTCTAAACCTGAAAAGATCATCAATGTGTAATATTGTAATAACTCATGATTAAGTAAGGTTTAAGGTCGGGGCCTTATACTTTTGATGAAATGGACTAATTTTATAGGTTAATATGACATGTTAGGGTTGATTCAATGAATATTTTTCAATGTAATAATGTTGTTATGATTTTTTAAAATAAATACCAAATAGTATCAAAATTGGAATAAAATTGTTTTTCAAACAAATACAATATTATTGATTGATATAATATTCCTAAAAATAAATGGTTCATCCAATGGGCATAAATAATATTATACATTTCATTAATGTACCACTTGGTGTTTTCTTGAAGGTTTTGAGTATGTTTATTAACCATATAGTGTAATAATACAATAAGACATGGTAAAAGTTAAACTATTTATCTAAGAGTTAAATCTAAAAGATATGGTTAAAATTGTAACATAAACATGTCTAAAACCTATTGGATGAGAGTATTTAGACTCATAACCACCTAAGTCTCCAATTAAATTCATTTTTAACTATTATAAACCGAATATTATTGTATAATAAATTAATACTTTAATCTTTTTGTAATGTGCCTCTCACCCCTCTAATGAAAGGGAACTTCCCCTTCTATCAAATTCACACATCCAAAGCCATATGGCTCAGTCAAACCCTACACAAATATCCTCTAAACTATTATACCATAATCCTAGTTTCCTTTAATTAGTCATAAATCTAACTTATGGAGCCCTTTTGATCAAATCAAAAGGATGAACCTGAAGAAGAGGTAAATATTTCATCACCTATTTTAAGTTCATTTCTTCTTCCACTTCTTTTTTCCTTGTTGTTTCCATTATAAAATAATAAATGTAGTATGTTATATATTCTATGCTTTTATTTAAAAAATTGTAAAACCATATTAATTATTATATCCATCATGTGAATGACAATGTCACCATACATTCGTACATATGGCTTACCATCTCCATGTCGTGGTGTAGTTTGTTATTCAAACTCTTCACCATTTGGATGGGTATAATAATGAGTATAAATGATGTAAATATTAAATATGACCTGATAGTTATTATTTATATATTATATAACATCCAATTATATATGATTTTAATATCAAGTTTATGATATTGTCGCTCGTGCATACGTACGGATTATAGTCTCCACGATGGGAGGAGATTCATTTCCACGTTCACCATTCACTAATGACTATAAAAATACATATTATTAATAAGAATGTAATATATTTAATAATAATGCTATTGGAAATATATATATATATATATATTTATATTTATATATGTATTTACATTAATCTCATTCACTAACTTCCATTCAATACGATATAAAAACTGAAATAGCGTTTATACATACGTACGACCTACCGTCTCTATAAACGGTGTTTTCCATCTCATATATATATATATATAATACATATTTATATTCTAAATATATATTATATATAAATCATTTGTTACATTTCGGAAGTATTTAAATCATGATCTAAATGATACGATCAAGAATAACAAGTTAAAACACATACAATAAAGTAAGCCATTATTACATGAATTGTTAATTTAACATGGAAATCATTATTAAATGGGTAGTATAATGTCATAAATGAATCATGTATGATATAATAAATATTATTATGGTTCTTTTATAGTTCAATAACATACAATGGTCATTATACAAGAGTTTAAATGTACCCTTTAACAATGGAAGATGCAATGTAAAGGTTAATTCTTCAATCTCATTATTATCCGAGATTTTCTATGTGTAAGTATTTTCTAAGACATATTTATTATCCATTTCCATTATTCAAAAAATACATATAAAAAATTATTTTTTAAGAAACACTTTTACTAAAACATCATTTAAAATATTTTTAATATTTATTCTTCTAAATCATTCTCATTAATGTTCATGTTTTCAAAATGGGTTTAATGGATTTACTTATATAGACATGAATATTTTTAAAATTATAATTACTTTAAATAGTTTAAAAGTGGTATGGGACACATGGATTAAAAGATTTATTCCATTGTATCCTTTTCAAAATTTTGTGACTTTTAAATATTTTCAGGATAGAGGTATTATTTCTATCAAAGAGTTTTACAAATCATTTTCATCTATTTCATCATCCTTTGATGGATTTTTATACTTTTTTGAAGATGAATTATTATGATAAAAATCATCCATATTTTATTGAAGGTTTTTTGATACGTTTGGTTGTGGATGTGGTATTTTTATACCATTTATGTTTCATGGATAATGTATTGAAATTTCATATGTTAGTTTAAATTAGAATGTTTATGTTATGAATAAACCGTTTCATATGAGGAATGCATTGGACTTAGTAAGTGACGGGTGGAGCCCACTATAGCTCCTCGATGCATCGGTAGGTCTCGTGAGACAAAATAGTTTCTTAGAACAAGGCCTTGAAAAAATATTACTTGTAGTCTTGGAAAAAGGCCCTGACTATGTGGTTATGAAGTCTAGCTTTAAAAATTCTATCATTATGAAAGTGTCTATTGATATTTCATGTGATTATTCGAATAGTAAAATATCCTTGTGAATAAGTAAATGGAATTACTTGATTTTATATTTTCCGTATTATGCTCAAGATTATTTTTAAAAGTATTTTGTTTTAGTCGTATACATTTCCTTAAATGTTTATTCTTATTTATGTATGTTTCTTCAATATTATTATCCTTACTGATCACCTGAGCTCACCCCATTCTATGTTTTATTTTTCCCAGGATTGCATGAAGTGTTTTATATTTGAGATGAAAGGTTAATCTCATAGAACAATTGAATTTTCAAAGGATTTTTTTTGTTTTATGATATGATGTATAATGAAACGTTCATGTATGTAATCTATTTTCCAATAATGCTAAAAAGATCAGTTTTCTCAGACTTTATTTCTTATAATCATGCGATTGTATTATAATAATGCACTAACTCTGGAAATCTAGGTTCAAAGTGTTACAGATTAAATATATTACGAAATATATTAATTTGTGTGTGTGTCAAATATATAATTATAATGGGGTTTTAAGTAATAAATACGTTTTTTGTAGAATTTCATTGTTCTAAAAATTATTCTTTATTATAAAATTAGGTTTTATTTCCTTTTATGAAAAATATTATAATTATTATTTACATAATTTAGAATTTTTTTTTGATAAAAAAACCATTTCTTATACAATAAAATCAAAAAATATTACTTCTATATATATATAATTCAATTAATTACATTTAAATTATATTTATAGCAGATTTGATAAAAAGATCATTTTAGGATAATAAACTTATTTTTATCTAAATTTTTTTTATTGGATAATGTCTGTTAGTTTTATGTAATTAAAATAAATCATAATGAGAAATTATCTAAATAAAATTTTCCTATTATATATATATTTTTTATGAATTTCAACTCATAAAATTAATATTAATTGTTACATACTTAATGTAAACTTATATTTTCCAATGAAAAATATATTTTTCAGAAAACCGTTCTCCATCATGCATTGTTGATTTATGTTAAATTAAATATTTCCACATCTATGAATATATTTTTATAAAATGGAATCCACATTTTGAATCATTATTATTAATATTTGGTAACAACATCATCGTAATTTTTGAAAAATATGATTAGTAACTGTACTAATTATTTATTAACCATGTAAAAGGAAAATAGTTTAATAAAAGGGAAAAAATTATAATAACGTCTACCAAAATGTAACCCTTATTGTATGATTATTTATATTTGTTTTAAATATTGATTATATTTTTTCATTTTCGTGACTTTATAATTTGTTTACTAATCATTTTGATAAAAAATTATTTTCATATATAATAACACAATTAATTTTTTTGAATAATGTTAAATTTAATCAAACATATTCAATTTCATCAATTAATGAAAATTTGTAATAAATTATATTTTAAAAACATAAATTTTCTTAATTCTTATGGTAAAATTGAAATAATGATATAACATTTTGATTTCAAAGGTAAATTTGAATTTTTTTTGAAAAGTATTTTTCCAAAAAATACATTATTTCCCCACAATTTCAATTTATTTTGTAGGTTAAAATTTATAAATGTATAAAAATATTTATAAATTAAATATTATTTTTGGAATCATTTTTCCAAAAGTATCCCATGGTGAATTTTTCATAATTTTCTGAGACTATTGAATTTTCATGCAAAAAATAGATATGGTATAAATATATGGATTTTATTATGAAATCATAAAGTAAAAAATTATTATGTTCCAAATACTATAAAATGAATCCCTGAATAATTATATGTTTTCCCTCCCCAGTAATTCTATTTTCATACTATTTAATAAAATTTATAAAAAAATTATGAAATAATAAATATTTATTACATTTTAATGATTTGAAATCATATCTTTATAAAAATAACTAATTTCCAAATCATATAGTGTGTTATTTATTTAATTTAAAACTTTGGGGTAATAAAATAATTAAATCCACATCCCTTGGGAAGGAAATATGGGAATATATAATAGTATTCTTAGTGTTTTTCATTATATGATTGTATATATTTGAAATCCTATAATGGAAAATAATAACGGACTCCCCTATCAATTGAAATAAAAAACCAACCATGATATAATGTATCTTCAATAAAAAACCATGGGGAACATATTTAATCATAAATCCCCAATATAGTGTTCTCTCATGGATCCACCACACTCTCAAGAAATTATTCCCATTCTTTTGTAATCGACAACTCAATGTAAGGGATCTACCTCTATTCTTTTTATTCAAACCCACTTTTATGCTATGTCTCTTAATTTCAATTTTTAATGTCATTATGTTTTCTTAAATATCTCCCATATCATAAAATTATGTTAACATGATGATATCACCCTTTTACTATCACTATTCCCTTTCATGATCCATTATGTACTCCAGTTATAATGTCAAAATTGATTAAGGAATTTTTCACATCACATTACCATTCAAGCACATTAATAGTAATTATTGTCTTGAATCTCAATTGGTAGTGTTTTAAATAAATTATAATGAACGATATATTTCCCAACTGATTTTCTAATAATCATTATCTAGTTATCCCCTATCAATTTAGCATTTACAAAAAAAATTACGAAGCCAAAATTTATTAAGGGATCTCCCCCTCTTTTTTTTATTCGAGACACTTTTTATGTTATGCCTCTAAATTTCTATTTATTAATGTTAGTATATGTTCTTACATATACAAAATTCTATCAATTTTATGTATAAATGATGATAAACACCTTTAATTATAATTAATCCCACACATTATTCAGTTATGTACACCTCTAACAATTAAGAAATATCATATGGTATTTCACCATTTTCATTTCAATTCAAGTACATTTATTATAATTATAGTTTTGAATATCAAATTTTTAGTCATTAATGTCTTTACAATGATCACAATACTATATTGTTGAGTCTCTAAAAAATAGGTACTAGTTATTCCCTCCCATTATAACATTTACCAATGTTTATTCAATGATTTAATTTAGTAAGGGGTATACATCTCTACTTTTAATTTAGGATCCTCTTTTATGATATAACTCTAAAAATTAATTTTTTATTATTCGAGATAGTTTACCTATAACCATATAAAAATATGTTTTGTGTTCAATTGATGTGATACCTCCTAACTCTTAGTAAGACCTAATGAATCTGTAACTAAATTGGTTATGCTACAAAAATAATCTTATGATATTCCATAACAAAAGTGAAGATCCTCTCCCCCTTCTTTTCAAATAATGAACATTTATTATTTTAAGTCTGTTTTATATCAATTATCAATTTTTTCATGTAATAAATAATACCCCTATAAATTCTACTTAATGTAATTTTAATTATATTTCATAAATCCTATATTACGCGAGCCGTTATTAAGGAATTATTATCTCATTCTACTCATAATTCACGAATTCTGCATTATCTAGTGACTAATATCTCATATTCCCATATTTAGAATATGTAATTATAAGTATCCCTTATTGAAAACATGTTATTTTAATGATGAAAGTTTTTCATAACCCTAATTAACCCTATCGAGGAACCATAATGTGAAAACATTATCATGTATAATTTTTGTAAGGGAACCTTTCTTTATTATCTTTAATAAAGAATCATTATCATTTTAGGAATTTTATTTTTAATTGAATCATTTGGGATATTTCTATCTAAGTAACTATTAATATTAGTTTTTTAAAATAATGTGATGTCCCTTTCACTCTCATTATTCATTTTAATGAATAATTTGTACTAATGTATTATTGTTGAATTTTCATGGTGATTTTCCATTCCAAAAAAACGTGTAGTGAATGGAAATAACAATTTTCAATCATGTGTGGTCACCATTATTAAATTATACCTCATTTTATGGGCATTCAAATATATATTAAAAAAATTATCATGAATAATAATATTACTATAAATGATTCCATGTTGATGATATAGGTGCAACAATTATGTTTGTGAATGAAATTTATGTGATGGGTGCACCCAAAATTATATACCACTCTAATGCATTAGGTAATCTTTTATTCTCATGAGACATCAATGAAGAGATTTTTTATTGAGCCTAATTAATAATGAGACATTCTTCATAGTTATTTCTTGGAACGTGGCCTTTACATTTGTTTATAATGAAATATATAATGTTGTTTCCACCTTTCCGAAGTGTCATTTAAGTTACCATATTATATCATTCATTTTTTTATAGTTCTCTCCCATATTAGGTCCAATTAGAATTACTATTTTCTAACATTTAATTTTTCCTTTTTATATTAATTTTTTATTCTCATATTGGTCATTATATCTCATCTATTAATTTTGAAAGTCATCTGGTTGTCTTGTTTGTTTTTAAATCATATTTAATTGTATATGCATACTAAGAATGTTATGGAAAATGTTGTTTTATTCCATGATTGATTTGTTATTTTATGTACTTATCTCCCAAATACACTTTTCATATCTATATTCTAAGACTATAATATCTAATATTTTGTAAAAAATCAAGAAATAATTCTTAATAATGTCTATGTTAGTCATATAAGAGAACCTTTTCAGAAATAGATTTAATTTGTTTTCCATCACAAAAATAAAATGATTAATATAATGATGTTTTTAAAAAAATTATTAGAAATTTGTGATATGATTATACTTATGAAATTATTATATCTAATATAAATTTTAATTACCTATATTATTTATAAAAAGATCATGATGTTTATGTGTACTTTAGACTACCTCCTGGCGAAGTGATGTGATTTTTTAAGTACAATAGAAAATAAGGGAAATAAAGATAAATGTAGTGAAAATTTAGGATATAAATTACCATATACGGATGTTGTTATTTTTTTATGAATATGATGTTTTTAATTCACAATAGATAGCTTGATTTTCGAGGTTTGAATGTTTCACAAGTATTTATATCAGGTACACCATGTTCAAATGAATTCATACAAGTTTTGTTCATTGATGTAGAATTACCCAACAATCCCATTAAAAAATATGATTGATGGAAATAATTTCCAATGGAAGGTGGTCTTCATAAATGAATATAATTATTCTTATGTTTATGCATTTTTAATAGCATGGGATTTTGGACACATCACACATTTTATGTGAATTATTTTTTACTATAGGACTCTCATAATTATTTAAGGGATATTTAAAAATTCATTTGTTGTACCAATTCATGAAAAGTAATTCCGTGGAAAAAAAATTATCATGAATGAATTTTTGAATTGTCTATATGTATGGGAGTTTATTCATTAATATAGACCTATATATGAATCCAAGTTTATACATCGATGGTAAACTTTTTATTTAATGTTAATGATTCATTGGATGATTATTTTTGTTATTGGTTTTAATCCACATTATGTGGTGATATGAATAATATCACCACTTATATTAAACATAGTTGTTTAGATGTTGGGGTTGGACCATTAAGATGGGATTATTATGTATCATCATAAAAGGAATCAGATCCAATGTTTTTTGGTAACCATTAAGTGGATATATCTTACCTTAAAAGGTAATGTGATGAGGATAAAATAACACAGTTTAACATTATGAAGCAAGTAATTTTAGGGGGATAGATCCAAGTGAAATGACTGGAGTGGAAATTATATCGATGTGGCCAAGGGATTCCAAAGGGAAATATGGATCCCATGTTAGAGGAAACCAAGTAGAATTATAAAAAAGATAATATTATCAAGACATGGGGTGTAGGTTTTGGGAATTTTAAAGGCTTCTCACATATCCAATTTTAAAATAAGTCAAATCATACATAGATTTTTTATGAGAACATATGCTAGTAGAGGCACTATGAACATTTATCCCTCTTGGATTTTCCCATTGAGATGGTGATAAAATTTATGGGGATTATATCGAATGGGGAAAACATGTGTTTCCTTATTGGGAATATATCCTTATTAGCAATGATATTTGTGTATGTCCCACTTTTCCACTAATGATCCTAGAGCCCTATCAGATGATGAATTAATATATGGATCAGATCATACATGAATACATATAATTAAAATAAACAAATATTGATCCCAACGTTATAAAAAATTAATTTTTTATTAGTTGAGAGTTTGATACTACCTCTAGCCAAAAAATATGACTAGAACACCAGCCAGTCGAGCCAAATCAACCAATTCCCATGTGAGACTGGGTTTATTGTTCCCACATGAGTCATCCAAAGACAACTGATGGGCTAGAGGGGAAGAATCTCTCTTACAAGGATCATGTTGGTCCTATACATAAGTCTAGAGGTACACACATCTAAAAGGACACAAGAGCATAGGTGGTTCGTGGCCCGCTATATGGGGAGATATGTTTATGGTTCAAGTGTGGACCACATTGTCATCCCAATCTAACAGCCTCTACTAAATGGATTATACGAAAATTGGTGGAAGTCATATGATTTTGATGTGAGGAACATATATATTTCATATGATCAAATCAGGACTGATCAATCAAGTCACTAATGATATGTGTCATCCAGTCATACCCCTATTGATCCCATTAATCTGATCAATCCCACAAATATCAAACTCAAATTATCAACTCTCATGTGTTGTATGGACATTATCGTCATTCTCTTAATGAAATAGTTCAGTGTCCCGAAGCACACCCAAAACCCAACTATTATCACCACAATATATTTGGCACCTTGAGAATTGTCAAGAAAGTCTAAGACAACTTGGATTATGCCACCACATTATAAAACAAGTGAGCTCAAGTGGTCTCTAATGAGACTCTCCAATAGAAACCGGGACTGTGAAAAGATTCTTCCTTGATCATGAAACTGAATCATGGAAACTATGGAGAGGTCTCCGCAAGCCATACCGACCTTCCATGAGTTCCATTGCATAATCTCAATGATTTAACATGATCACCATTGATCATTATATTGAGATGAAGGTAACCATTGGGTTATCACGGATCATTTTATGATCACTAATCCTTTCCACCTCCATGTGTTTTTCATCCTGACTATTTTGGATTTTGGTCAAATATGTGATAGAAGGAAATCATTTCCTTCTTCCCATGAGTGGAGAAAATTTCCTTGGCCTCATGCGGCCTATATAAACACCCTCACATACCAAAAATCATAGGGGGGAAAGGGTGAGATAGGAAGAGCTCTAAAAAATGGAGAAACACAAAAGGAAAGAGGCACTGAGTGCGCCCTTCAAGAAATGCCTCTAGATATTTTATGAGGATACATACAAAGGAATCCTCAATCACATGTATTTGGAAGAACATATCATGGGATCCTCATATGATCATATTATTGATAATCACACACTAGAGAATGATCTTTGGGCCCCCTTAAAGTCCTCCCATTAGATCATGTGATCACATGAGTTATGCAGCCTCATGCGTTATAAGTCATAGAATACATGAGATAACCATATTGGTGCCTATAAGTATTCACCAGATAAAATATATACCCCAATATCAAGAGTACTATGAGTTTTTTTCTTGTAGAGACATCATGAAGCACACTGTACCTGACCATCTTGGCCAACAAATTCCTCCCATAAGTGTTAGGATTACATACCACCATTTCAAACACAAATATTATAAATATATACTGATAATATAACTTATAAAATCTAAGAGTGGCCATTTTCAATAGATTAATGAATGGTAAAAAGCATAATTGATTCTTTCCAATAATCTAGTGTATTTCCCCTCTACAACTTATAGAACATAGTATGACTCCTCCTATTATCAAAATCAGAAAGCCATTTTATCTCCAAATACATTACAAAATCATCTACTTGCTACCCTACCACTATACTTGATCCCATTGTTTTATAATAAATAAAATGAAATAAATATTTTTTCTGAAAACCTAAATATGTTCTCTAATGACAATGTAAAATTCATAAGTGAGTATATTTATTTTCATTCTTTTTCCACATCATTAATATTTTAGTAGAAAATGTTTATTTAATAACCATATAATCAATGATATGATGATATGTTACTATTTTATGGGAATGAACTATATAAAAAATAAATTTCATTAAATGAGATAAAAAAATCAATCATGTGATTTTTGGATGTAAGAAGATGTGTTTTTTAAATATAAAACAATGTTCGAGGGAAAATATGATACAAAATACAGATCCCACATGAATAATGATTATTTAAATATAACCATATTAACTTCTTTACTAAATATATGTATATATTAAGGTGTAAATAAATTATTAAATAAGTCTATATTTTCTAATAATATTAACAATGTCATAAAAAATATTTAATTAATTTGGGTAAATATATTTTTGTTCTTTAAAACCAGTCATAATCATTAATGTGTTTTATTTTTTTAAGAAAAAAACTTATAAATATTTTTTAAGAAATTTTAAAAAATAAATTCATAAGATGAACTCAATTATTCATATTATAATATGAAAATTAACTACTGTTAAATATGTAACATTTTTTAGAATATAACAATTTTTGAGTGACAACGACAAAAAAATTATCATTTTTCTGTAAAATTTACATTTGATTTGAAAATAAATTTTTTTTAAAATTAACATTAATCTATTAATTTTAGATATTGGTAACATAAAAATTATTTAACTAAATTAAACATGATCAATTAAATTTTTTCATTTTTATATCAAATTTTAGTATTAGTTTACTTTTATGATTAAAACTCAATTTCCATAATTTGTTTTTAAAATGAATTATGTTATCCTATTTTTGTTAAATAAAGTAAAACCATTTTATAAATTATATATATATATATATATAATTTTTATAATTTATTTATTTATTTATTTATTAAATTAAATTCAAAAAATAATTATTACTAATGAACTATTTAATTTCAAATCAAATTTTATATAAAAATTGTATAGTTTTTTAAAAACCACCCTCCATCATGTCTGAAAGTTTTATGTTATATTTAATTATTCCACCTATAATAATTCATTTGGATACAACGTATTCCGTATTTCGCATCGTCATAAGTAATATTAAATAATAATTCATACTGAATTTTGGACTAAGATGTGCAGTAACTATAATAACTATTTATTACACTAGTAAAAGGAAAATTGGTTTATATAGATGTGAATAATTTACCATAGGATGGTAACAAATTAACTCTAATGGATTGAATATTGAAATTTTTTTAATTTAATTTTTTTTACTTTATAAGTAATTTATTAATTAGTTTTATCAATACTTATTTTGATATAATAAAAGAAAATTTTTTCTATAATATGATATTTCAACAACATAAATTTTTTTGATGATTTAATATATTTTGTAAAATTTTATTATTTACTGAATATTTTTAAATTTACATTAATATATATATTTACTAATGTAAAATGTAATTTCTCTACTGGTTTAATAAAATTTATTTTCAAAAAGTCCATCATTTGTCAATAAATACTAATTATATTTTAATACTAAAAAATAATATATTATTATTATTATTTACATAAAATAAATATTTTTTTTGAATCATACTTTTCATTTTATCTAATGGTGAATTTTTCAAAAAATTATGAGACAACCAATTTTTTTTGGAAAAAATTATTTACAGTATAATTATAAGTTGTGTATTATAAATTCATAAAGAACAAAAAATAATGTCATAAATACTATAAATGGTATCCAATAACATATAAATGTTCTAGTTTATAATAATTTTATTTTGATATTATTTAATAAATTTTAAAATTCCTATATGAATCTTAAAAACATATATTATATTTTATTGTTTTGAAATCATTTTTTATAGATAAGATTCACCTCGTCAATTAAGAACAGTCTTAGGTGTCTCAAAAGCCTTGATGTGGCCTAAAGGCCTTGAAGATGGTCAAAGTCAATGATGTGGCATGAAGTTCTTGAGGTGGCCAAAAAGCCATACTAGCCCGAGGGACTTGGGTGGCATGAATGACTTGAATGACTTTGCGAGCAAACCGGTGGCCCAAAAGACAAAATAGTTGAATATTTCCAGCTAATGCAGTACATAATAGTACCTAATACAGTTCCTTCTACATTACTTGCAACAATACTTCTTCATTAAAAATACATTATACTATAAATATATCTCCTACCAGGTTTTCAACTCAGTTCTCTTGGACAGACTTGACGAGTCCTCACCAACTCGGCTGAGGCTCTTGTGCTTATAAACAAGACACACTTCCACATAAGCAGTGGTTTTATTTTAATGAATTTTTCCCCTAGACTTATAAAATAATGAAAAACACCTATATATTTATAAAACCATTGAATTTTTTTGAGGTTTTTAGTTTCAATTATGTTTTTTATATAGTCCAAACGCTGTTTTTGGTGAATCAAAAAGAACTCCCCCTACAATTTCTTAATAAACCCACCCAGGTCACATTTCTTTCTCCAATAAATCCCATGATAATTTACATAATATTACCTACATTCTGCATAGTTATACCATGTATCCCTAAGCGCTCCTGAAGATCCTCCCAATCATTTGGTCTCACCCTCACAAGGTAAGGGGTCTCCATCTCATATTTTAATTAAAGCATCACTATAATGTTATGACCCTTAATTTTATTTTTTTCATATTGGGATATGTTATTCCATTTCTCACATAATTTTGATTTAAATGTTACATTATTTTATCCATTTTTAACAATTATTCACTCATTCAATGAATCATTATGGAAACTCAATAAAAAGAAAATGTTATATAATGGGTATCTCTATTATAATTTCCCTTCATAATCTCTCTTTATAATTATAATTTTCAATATAAATTGGATATATATCCTTTATATATAATGTCCAAACTTCTATAAAATTTATTAATTAACAACTAGTAAAAATTTATCCCATATCATAATATCATTTACTTAATCTATTATCTTGCAAAAATATAATAAGGGGTATCCCCTATTCCTTTTATTAGAGAACCTATTTTATTTTATTCCAAATAATATCTACTGATACATATTAGGAAATGTTATTCCATATCCCTCTATCATAAAATTAAATTTATAAATTATTATATCCCCTTTCACTCTCATTAATTCATCCCATGAACTGTAACGACCCGAAATTTTGAATAAATCTTGTTTCCTAATTTCATGTGTTTTTTTTATACTAAAAAAATGTTTTATTTTATAAACATGATTATAAATAAAATGAGACCATTGGTTTTTGAGTGTTATATGACCATCGGTCAATATGACCACCGTGAACAAAATGTTTTGATTATTGTCTCTAAATTTAAGTAATCTTGGTTAATTATTATAGAAAGAAGATTTGATGGCCTCACCTAGTAGCCTTGGGCCGATCGAAGCCCATCTAACAGAGATTGGGAAAGAGGTAGCACCATTGGGCTTTGCTCTGGACCAAATCCAAGCCGAACTTCATCATGTGAAGCTAGAACGGAATCGCCTTCGCGAGAAGTTCAAACTGATAGAAATTACTACTCGGGCAATGTTGACTGAGCCGCCCCAAAATTCTATCACCCTAGCACACCTTACTCTTAGGTCCTATGCTGATATTATAAGGGGTTATGTAACGAGACTGTAATTGCCTTTTGTAATCTTTTTTTTAAATAGAAATTTGGATTTCTTCTTATGATGATGTTTATGAATTTTCAAAGGACCGGATAAATATTGTATGCATATTTTTGATGAATTTTAGAAAAAGGATATTTTAAAAAATGGTTGTGTAAACATTAAATAATTAAAAATGTGTAATGATTTTCGAAAAATGGTCTTCTACAATTATGTTCAGTACGAAATTTAGAGTCTAATAAGATCAACTTGATTTTTGATGAATAGTAAATTATGAATAGTGATTTTATGATTAGGATTAGTAATATGACCAAATGGATTAGTAATCTCACTTAAAGAAAGTTTTAAAATAATCTAGGCACCTTGATTAAGCAATGTGATTCAATAAAATAGTTAAATAACGATTTCATTAATTATTATTCAAGTATTAGTTTTTTCGGGTGAATAGTGTTTTTTAATTAAAAATTTAATTAAAAATAATTAGAAAATTATTTTTATAAAAATGACTTTATTTTTGAACTCAGAGCATCGATATTATGTTATGGTAATTTTTGGGGTTTTTTCTGAAAAAATGAATTTTCGATGAATAGTGTTTTTATTTAAAAATTAAATTAAAAATATTTAGAAAATTATTTTTATAAAATGGAGTTCATATTTGTAATCAGAGCATTGATATTTGGTTAAGGTGAAATTTTGGGATTATTCTGAGAAAGTTGAATTTTTGATGAATAGTGAAAATACAGTTTTTAAGTTACGGGTGTTTAATGACATCATTAAATGATGTATTAAGTTTGTAATCAATATGTTCGAATTATGAATAGTGAGATAAGGTATGAGGTGTCCCAAGTGGCCAATACCATGGGCAAATACCATGGGCAAGCCCATGGTTTTGCCAAAACCACTAATGAGGTGTCCCTTTGCCATTAATGCCTTGTCCCCTCACTTTCCCTATAAATACCAAGCCATCCTCTCATCCATTCGACTCCCCACTCTTCCCCAACGAAGTTCTGGTCTCATTACCTCCCAAGGAGTCCTCCCATGGTGCCCCCAAGCCCTCAAGGTCCCAACCTTTGAGGTTTAAGAGTTACATTCTAAGGTAAGGGATCCGACCTCTCTCTTTCTTTTCAAGTAATCTCTTTTATGTCGTTTCTTTTATACTACATGTTCTTATGTTGGAGGATGTTATTTTATATTCATCCTACTGCCTATTTCATGTTCATATGATGAGAGACCCCCCTTGCTCTAATCAATTCGTTTTAAGAATGTTTAAGTGGCGCTGTTAGGCTGCCGAATTTTTAAGGGATTCTTTCACCTTCCTCGTTTTCAAGTTCTATTTTCATTCAAGTCTTTCATGTTCCTTTTTATTATGTTGGGGTATGATCTCTAAATTTATCATACTGGACTCTTATGTTCATATGATGAGAGACCCCATTTGATCGCTTCAATTCAGTATTTTGATGTTTTAAGTGGCGCCGTTAGGCTGCCGAATTTTTAAGTGGTTCTTCACCCTTCTCGTTTTGAAGTTCTACTTTCATGTCAATTATTTCAAGTTCCTTTTTGTTATATTGGGGTATGATCTCTATATCTATCATACTGGACTCTTATGTTCATATTATTAGAGACCCCATTTGATCGCTTCAATTCAGTATTTTGATGTTTTAAGTGGCGCCGTTAGGCTGCCGAATTTTTAAGTGGTTCTTCACCCTTCTCGTTTTGAAGTTCTACTTTCATGTCAATTATTTCAAGTTCCTTTTTGTTATATTGGGGTATGATCTCTATATCTATCATACTGGGCTCATATGTTCATATGATGAGAGACCCCATTTGATCACTTCAATTCAGTATTTTGAAGTTTTAAGTGGCGTCGTTAGGCTGCTGAACTTTTAAGTGGTTCTTCACCCTTCTCGTTTTGAAGTTCTACTTTCATGTCAATTATATCAAGTTCCTTTTTGTTATATTTGGGTATGATCTCTATATCTATCATACTGGACTCTTATGTTCATATGATGAGAGACCCCATTTTATCGCTTCAATTCAGTATTTTGAAGTTTTAAGTGGCGCCGTTAGGCTGCCGAATTTTTAAGTGGTTCTTCACCCTTCTCGTTTTGAAGTTCTACTTTCATGTCAATTCTTTCAATTCCTTTTTGTTATGTTGGGGAATTATCTATATATCCATCATACTGATCTCTTATTATCATATTATGAGGGACCCTATTTGATCTTGTCAAATCATTTTCTTTTGAAGTTAAGTGACGCCGTAAGGCTGCCGAATTTTCATAAGAGAAATCTAAACTTTTTTTTTCTTCCATGTTTTTCATTTCAAATGGTATGTCCCTAAAATTTCATTACCATGTCCATATGTCCTTCTTATGCCTTCACCCTACTGTTTTATGGATCATTTATGAGTGGGTGACCCATGTCCCCTCTCATTTCAATGTTTTCTAAAACCCCGAAACTTAGCCGTTATGCTGCAGAATTTTCCCCTCAAAATGCCTCTCTCTTTTCTCAAAAATTATTTTATGTTATAAAGTGAATACTCAAAGCTCTTATTTATACAAGGGTATTCACATATATATCAAAATGTTCCATTTTAAATTCTTGGATTTACATACATGAGACCCGCTTTCCCTTTCCGTGGGTTTAAAGTGACGTAAAGATCATGTCTTTAAAGCAGTTTTTAAAACGTTATGATTATGAAATGAAACCCATTTATTTTATGCTATGTGGGTTATTTATGAAATGTTTGATGATGATATATGTGGGTCAAATGAAAATAAAGACAAATTTAAGGGTGCGCCCTGATAGCGCTCCAATGCATTGGGTAAAGACTTAATCTCTAGAGATGACCATTTTAACGACGCCTTGGTGAATAACCTTGGTAATTTTTAACGACACCTTGGGGATGGACCTTGGTGAAACGAAACGATTTCCAATATTAAATGTTTCAGCCACATCTTCAAGTTATGAAAAAGTTTTATTTTTATTATGATATGCCTCATGATTTCATTTTCATGCCTTAAAGTTCTTTTCATGACTTTATTGATGTATCCCAAGTTCATATGTAAAATGTTTCACTTGTTTCCCTTGCTGGGCCTTCTGCTCACCCTTTCTTTTGATGTATGTCCCCAGGTTATGAGATTCAGTAATGAGCCTAGGGTGAACATGAGGAGAAGCCTTTCAAGTGTTTAAGAAGAATTCTTTATGTTGTTTTCATGTTTTAAGTTCCTGGTTTCCAAGACACTAAACCTTAAAGATCCTCGGTTTTGTAAAATGTAATTAAAGTTTATGTGATAAAAAGGTGGGATGCTATATGAACCATTATCCATAACCATTACAATGTTAAAATTTAGTATGGAATTTCACTCTTCTCGTTTCCATTCATGAATCATATTTAAAATTAGACATTTGAAAATAAACATTTTCTATTTTCATGTGATTATAAAGACCTAGGTATTTTTCAATTTATTCTATAATAATGAGAAACAGTTTATTCTCTCACATTCAATCATTTACCTATGCCTTTACACTATTGAAGTTTAATAAGGGATCCCCCACTCTTATTTTTTTTCCAAGAACATATTTTATGTAAGACTAATTAATTCCATTTTTTATTCTTTCGGTATGATTTCACAACAACTTTATTACTATAATTGTTAAGTCCATGTGATTATATAACCCTTTCACTGTCATTAGTTCTCCCAATAACAATTAATTACATGCGATATTCTTCAAAAATTATCCATTGGATTGTCATACCAAAAGTGAGTGACCTATCTTAATTATTTTAAAGTCAATGAACATTATTATATAAATAGTTATGATTCAATACTGACTATGTTATTTGGATAATAAACATACCACTATACTTTTTACTATATTTTATTCTAATGATATATCGTTTAATATATCTTATTATTATGATGAATTAATCTATTATTTTGTCTAGATTCTCCACATATCTTATTCATTAAATCATCTAAAATATATTATTCACATTATATCAAATTCCAAATTCTGGTACATGTTCAATCATATCCTCAAAACATCCCATGATATTTATAAATTATGGGGGACCACATTATCTCTCACTACGCCTTCTTATGATCCTTTATGTATACTCACTACTATGATAATTTTTAGTTAGGGATCCATTCAATATCATATTAATTAAAAATATTATTTTTCATTTTATATATTTGATTTTCAATTAATAAATATGGGTTTTTTTGTTTACATCACTCATACTACAAAATTATTTCTCACAACTGAGATACCACTTTCTATCCCATTGCATATTATCTATGAATCATTGATTATTTTTGTTATGTTGTAAAAATTTCACCATGATTATACATGAAAAACATTTTTATAGGGTATTTACATTCCAATTTACTATTAGGTGTGTTAACTATTGCCACTAATAATTATTTGAATTGGGACCTTCATTTACATGTTGGAAACTCCATGTGGAATTAAATTTGATGATAAATGATTCAATGTTTTATGATCTATATAGAATAATGAGGAATATTAATGAAATTGAGATGACAAGTTAACTAAGAATGATATTGTTCTCAAATTCATTGGGTAATAATTTTTTCTCATAATAAATCATTAATGGGATATCGGCATGATCATAATCAATCATGCTATTTTTTCTATCATGATGTCATGGTAGTTAGAACAATCACATTTTTATGATTCCATGTTGTTTTTTGTTACCACATTTATCATTTCCAATTATGTTACAATGATATTTATTATTATTTTTTATGATTCTCATAACTTTTATATATCATTTAAATGAAAATAGTTTGACATGTAATTCTTCTTTTATGTTATTATTTGTTTATTCCTTTACCGGTGTTTATATCTCACCTATTTATTTTTAATATCCCTAGCTTATCATTTTTATTTTTAAATGATGTGGGATTATAATTTATATTGAAGAATTTTTCATTAAATTTGTAGTATAACTCATTCAATATATTATGATACTTACAGAATTCCCAAATATACTAGAATTATTGATCTTCCACTGTATTTTATATGTAATATTTTGTAATAAATCTTGAAATTATATGTAATAAAGAGTGTGGTTTTTTAGTTGGTATGAAAAAAAAGTGCAGTTATTTTTTGGAATATGATTACTAAGAAATTTTTATAAAACCCTTATAAATAATACTAAACATAAGAATGCATCATGAAATTTTGTTAATGAATATATTCATTGGTTTCCAATAAAATAAATCCATGTCTAGATAAAATAGGCTGCGGATCATTGAGAACCAATTTACATTTTCATAAAACCTAAAAAACTACGTCATGCTATTCTCGATCCAGAACTCGTGCCATAAAACGGGGCTTGTTAGCCACTTAGTGGACATTGTTGTGGGATATACAATGGTAAATTCCCAAGAACATTAAAACCCATATTTAAGGGAATGTGAATCCTAATAAGAGTCAATGTTTTGAATCATATAATAGAAAAAATATCATGAAAATTGTAAAATTATAAGTGAAGAGAATACATGTAACATATATGTCATATGTTTACTGTAATATATGCTTATTTTTAATGGATTATTCTTTGTTTATCATTTAGATGTTTTGAGGAATTTGGTAGATTAATATATTAATTTTTATTCTTATTTAGTATTGTCTTACATGATTCAAAAAATGGATTTTATTAATATAAAATTAATTTCAATTTATTCATTTGTATATTAAGTGATCTCTTTATAGTTAATCTATTTTTTTAAGAAAAACATTAAACTTGAGAACTGATCTCTTAGAAAAAAGATGAGACTGTGGGTTGAAATTATACTATTCCTGAAAGAATATTTTTTATCTCCTATGTATATATGGTAATGTAATTCCTAAATTCTTGTAAAATAATCTCAGAACCAATATTTTTTCATATTATGACCATTTCTGATGAATTTATGGACTTTTTACACATCAAATATATATGTTTTATTTTATTGAATTTCTCCTGATTATTTTCTCTATCACACTATATTAGTTCTTTGGGTTTTTTCTCATCCATTTCTATGTTTCATTACCATGTAATGTATTATAATTTGGAAACCAAGTAATGTTATGAACATCCTACTTACCATTTTATCTTATTAAATGAATTCTTTATTATCCCTTTTTTATAATGTGGGGTTTTTACAAAAAAATAAATTTCATGTTTCAATTTTTTTCTCATTTTCTATATTCTTGTAAACAATTTATTAATAGGTAGTAAATGCTAGATGATATGTTTTTTAAAAGATAATACTAGGTATGATAATAAATTAGTTACCCAACACAAAAACCAAACAAATAATAATTATTTAAAATGACAATTTTAAACATTTCCCATAATTTATGGAAATTTTTAGGATTATGTAAGACTTCATGATTTCATAGTTTGTTATTTCTTCAATGTAATTCAATAATATGCACTACATGCAACAATGTGTTTAAGAAAACTACGACTTACTAAACTAGACATTCAAAAGAGGTTATGAATAGTATTAACTGAATTTTGAACTTTATATAATCCGTATAATTTTAGAATCCATATTATGAGTTTCTTAGACATAATGTAAGAACAACTACATTTTTTTCGAATAAAAGAAGTATTTTTAAAAAAATGTAATTCTACAGCCTTTTAATTGGGAACAATTTTTAAATCTACTATCTGTAACCATTATATGTTAAATTTTAAAAAATAATCATCTTCTTTTGAATTGAAACATAAAAATTTAGTTTCAATAAATTTTTGGTGTTTTTCAGAAAAATTTCACATTTGGTTGAATTGTAAAAACTACTATATTTTAACTGAAAAAAAACATTTTTAATCAAAATAATTTATTGTGATAAATTATACATTTTAATGGTTTGGAAGTATAAATTTATTATTTTTTACCATTTAATACAATGCTTGTCATTGTATGTAATTTAACATTGAAATTGAACATAAACAAGTGTCAGTCATTTGATAGTTATTATTTATTTAAAACACACTTTTTGGTTTTGACAATGGGAATTAATTTTAAATTAATAAATGAAACATCTATGCTTTTAATTTGGTAAAATATACATTTTTTTAATTCACAATATCAAAATTATATTAGGGTGTTATTTAAGTAATTTTCTGAAAACCTTCAATTTTTGACGAATAGTGAAAAACACTGTGTTATTGGTTAAAACTGACTTTTTATATAAATAATTATTTATTTTATTTAAATTTATTTCTGGAAAAAATAGATACATAATACCTATATAAGATCAATGTAATTCATTTAAGACATTTGATAATATATTTAGATATATAAATTTTTTGTTGAACATTTTATCGTCTTTTACCAACCTTCTAGGAGCATTTGAAAATTTGCACGAAAATTAATTTTATAGCTTCTGTGAGTGGAATTTCAAAAATCTGGAAGACACGGTTAAACATAGTAATTAAAATCTGGTTCAATAAGATGAAAATAAATTTTGGGGGAATAGTAACTTTTGACATTTATTTACCAAGGTTAAATGTAAATAGGGTAATTAAGGGTAAAAATAATATTATAATTACCCTAACACATGTCATAAATCTATTGGATAAGAGTAATTAGACCAAAAACAAACTTAGGAATAAAATATGATCCATTAGGTCCACTAGTATTTGATTGGTACATTTATAATTATTTAATTTAAAGAATATTTAAAAGTGTTAAATTCTAGTTTTAATAACAAATATATTTTTAATATTAGGATTATAAATAAGATAAATTATACTATAAATATTCAATATAAAGATAAAAATATTTAATACATAATGGTATTTTATTTATAATTTTTGGACATTATATAATCAAATTTATTTATGGCATAATGATGATGCATTAATTAAATAACTAATAAAATATTAAAATAATTTATATTATAAATACCCAAATAAATGTAATTTCTTACTTTTGATGAATTTAAGAAATTAATTATTTTAATATGAAATTTTAGGGGTGATGTAATCAATTTTTTTGAAGTAATCATGATGTTATGATTTAAAAAAACAAATTCCAAATAGTGACAAAATTGACATAAAATATTTTTTAAACCAAATACTATATTATTGGTTGATATAATATTCATAAAAATATACGTTTTGGCCAAAGGTCATAAATAATATTATATATTTCATTAATGAACCACTTGAGGTTCTCTTGGAAGTTTAGAGTATGTTTATTAACCATATAGTGTAATAATACAAGAAGACACGGTAAAAGTAAAACTATTTATCTAAGAGTTAAATCTAATAGATATGGTTAAAATTGTAACCTAAACATGTATAAAACATATTGGTTGAGATTATTTCAACCCATAACCACCTATTTCTCGAATTAAATTCATTTGGAGCCAATATATACTGAATATTATTGTATAAAAAATTAATACATTAATCTTTTCCCAAAGTGCCCCTCACCCCACTTATAAAAGGGCACTTCCACTTCTCTCAAATGCACACCTCCAAATCCATTTTTCTCAGCCAACCCCTACCTCGATATCCTCTCAACTATACTCCATTTAATCTAGAGGCCTTCCTTTATTCATAAATACAACTTAAGGAGCCCTTTTGATCAAATCAAAAGGAAGAACCCAAAGAAGTGGTAAACATTTCATCACCTCTTTCAAGTTCTATTCATCATCCACTTCTTCATTACTTGATGATTCAATTCTAAAATAATAACTCCACTATCTTAAATATACTGTGATTTTATTATAAAATTTTTACAACAATATTCATTATTCTATCCATCATATGAATGACAATGTCACCATACGTTCGTAAGTGAGACTTACCGTCTCCACGACGTGGTGCAGTTTGTTATTCAAACACTTCATCAATTAGATTGGTATCATAATGTATATAAATGAAATAAATAATAAATATAACATGATAATTATTCCTTATATATGATATAACATCCAAATATATATTATTTTAATATCAAAAGAATGATATTGTTGCACATGCGTATGTACAGATTACCCTCTCCACGACGCGATGAGATTCATTTCCACGTTCACCATTCAACAATGATTATAAAAATACATATTACTAATAATATTATAATATATAAAGTAATAATTATACTAGATATATATATATATATATATATCTCATTCAATTACTTCCATTCAATACAATATGAAAACAGGAATAGCGTTTATGCGTACGTACGGCCTGCCATCTCCATAAACGGTGTTTTCCATTTCATATATATATCTATTATTCATATTTATATTCTAAATATATATTATATATAAATAACTGTTTACATTTTTAATGTATTTAAATCATTATCTAAATGATACGATCAAGAATAACAAGTTAAAACATGTATGATCAGGAAAGCCATTATTACCTGAAATGATAATTTAACATGGAAATCATTATTAAATGGTTTCTAAAAAGTCGTAAATGAATCATGTATGGTTTAATAAATATGAATATGGTTCCGGTATAATTTAATAAAAAACTATGGTCATTTTACAAGAGGTTAAACGTACCCTCAACCACTGGAAAGTGAAATATAAGGGTTAATTCATTAATATCATTATTATCTGATATCATCTTTGTGTAAGTATTTTCTGGGACATATTTATTATCCGTTTCCATGATTCATAAAATACATTTCATAAATGATTCTTTTAGGTAAATATTTTACTAAAACAACATTTAAATTGTTTTAAATATTTATTCTTCTAAATCATTCTCATTAATGTCTATGTTTTCAAATTGTTTTTTAAGGAATTATTTATATGGACATTAATTTTTTTAGAATGATAATTCCTTTCAAAAGTTTAAAAGTGGTATGGGACACCTTGATTCTAAAATTTCTTCAAATGTATCATTTTCAATATTGTGTGACTATTATACCTTTTTCATGAAAAAGGGGTTATTTCTTTCAAAGAGTTTTACAAATCATTTTCATCTATTTAAAGATCCTTAATGGATTTTTAAACTTGTTTGAATTTGATTTATTATGATAAAATCTTCCATATTTTATTGATTTTTTTTGTGATACATTTGACTGTGGATGTGTTATTTTTATACCAGTCATGGTTTATGGATAATGTATTTACATTTCATATGATAGTTTTAATACATATATTTATTTTATGTTTAAACCTTTTCATATGAGGATTACATTGGACTTAGTATGTGATGGATGGAGCACGTTATAGCTCCTCGATACATTGGTAGTTCTCATGAGACAAAGTAGTGACTTGGAATAAGGCCTTGACAAAATATTATTTGTAGTCTAAGATCAGGGCCTTAATAATATGGTTATCAAGTTTGGCAGTATGCCTTCCACCGTTATGAAAGTGGCTATTGATATTGTATTTGATTATTCAACTAGTAGAATATCAATAAGAATAAGTAAATGGTATTATTTCATTTTATCTTTTCCATATTATTCTGAAGTTTATGTTTAAAATGTTTTTCTTTTTGTCTTATACATTTCTTTAAATTTTTATGATTATTTATGGAATTTTCCACTATATTGTATCCTTACTGAGCACCAAATCTCACCCCTTTCTATGTTTTATTTTTTTCTAGAATTCAAAGAAGGGTTTCATGTTAGAGATGCAGGTTTAAACTAAGGGAAAAATGGCATTCTCAAAGGATTATTTTTGTGTGTTATCTGTTTTAATGTGTAATGTAAAGTTCATGTATGTAATCTATTTTCCAATACTACTAAACAAATTGGTCTTTCGGGACTTTATTCCTTGTAACCATTAATGCACCGACTCTGGGAATCTAGGGTCGGAGGGTTATAGTTTGAATCATAGGAAGTTTAGAAATAACCTTGGAATGTAGATTTAGATAAACTCTAATTAGATCACATTAACCTAATATATAATTAGAGATTATCATAGAAGAGCATCCTATAATTTTGTTGTGTAGAGATTTTGTGGGTTTTCCATGAAAATACTTCCCTGTCTGGATACGAGTAGGGAGAGGAGGCACTGGCATAGATATACCAAGATGTAAAACCCAAAAACACCTCTTTTAACTATACTTGAGTAGGAACTGGTGTACGATAATGGGCCTTTCTCCACTATTGATTACGAAACTCCAGAGGGATTTTCTTAGGATAATTCACATTTTCATTAAAATCAATTATGAAAGATTTAGGAGTAAATAATTCCACAAAGAAAACATTTTTATGATTATGTATTATATCCAAAAACTATTAAAATTGTGTTGGGTATTTTATAGGATTGGAATTATTTATTTTAATTTATAAACTAACCTAGTGTATGTCATTATTTAGAAATCGCACCCAGTATAAGGAATGAGAACTCTAGTAAAACGTATGATCCAAAGAGTAAGAAGGATCATATATTTCATGATATTAATCCAACTTTTAGAAGGTAAATAGTCTCCCATGTGTTCTAAACATATGAATAAATAGTATCTTTTGTTAATAAGATAAGTATAGAATTCTCTGAGTCATATTTCTTTGAAGGGAAGAAAGACAAGAAAGTGATTTTAGAGAGAAAGATGGGAAAGAGAAGAGGGGAAAGAAGGATTTTACCATATGTGATAACTGTGGAAAGAATCACCTTGGAAAAGTCTTTCAGGGAATGGGATTTTGTGATATGTTTGGAGAAAAAGGACACCAAGTACGTGAATGTAAGGGTAAGAAAAAAGGATTCAAAAGTAAAATGATTCATCTGTAACGAGTTGGGACACTATGCGAATCAATGTACAAGTTATCAGAGTATACCACAAATGATGTTATTGGATAATAATCAAGTTATGATACTACTACTGATTAAGAATAATGACTAGTGTTCTTATGTTATTATTATAGGATTATTTCATTTGAGTGCTTTATCAACAATATACTGGTTATATGAATTACGGAGTTAAATAAGGATTGTACTGCAGTACTATTTTATTGAGGATTTGAGAATATACGGTTCTAATAAAAGTGAATTAATTATAAGATACACTTTTTGGAAAATATATGGTTTAAGGAAAGGTACTTGTTCTTATGGTCTATATAACGAGGTGGTTATTTTGGAATAATTGATGGTTGATTTGGATAAAATATATTGGATATTATTGACTTCCTTGGAATTGATTAATAGTTTTTTTTATTTCATCATTGATGGAATATTCAAAATTTTTGGATATAAGGAATATATCTAGTATTATATAAAGGATAAGGGAGTATGAATATAATCAAACAGATAATATGGTAATTTTGGGTGTTACCATGTTTTAAAATAATATATGATAATGGTGATCACATGTTATTATGTGGAAAAAAAGATCATTATTGTGTTTAAAATCCTATTTAATTTGGGACAGTGAGTTTGGATTCAAGTATTTTGGATAAGTCTAATGTTTGAAATGGATTATGTTTGGAATTGAATAATATTGTTAAGGATATTTTTTGATAGTTATAAAAATGACAACATGAAGACCGTGTGACAATCCGTCGCGTCAGACAAAGCTGTGGGAATCGAACCCAAAACCAAAGTGTGATTATGATTTATCACCGACCACTGGACTACGTGAAGTCCCTAGACTGAATAATCTAGTTTTCATTAAAGGGTCTGATAGGTGAATTATAAATTAATTATTTTTGGAACCCTATATGATTAATATAAATAGAATATATTTTTTGAAATATTTTGGAGTGAAACATGAGTTTTCAGTATAAATTAGTTAAAGGATGAAACTCTACTTGTCAAGTATGTATATATATATATATATTTTCCTTTTATTTTATGGGTATATTAACTCTTAATATTTTGGGAAGGGATCTTAAAACCAAAAATATGTTATCCAAATACCTAATGTTTTATTGGACCGTTGATATTTTAAATCATCACAGATTCATGAATTTGAGACCATCAATTTTACACATGTTTTTGATTGGTGACCTCAATCACTCCCTCTAAATATTTATGTTTTTCCTCTAATTTTTTTCTCTAATTTAGACAAATTTTCTCTTAATCTAGATCATAATTTGGTGGTGACCCTTTCATTCCCCTTTTCCTCTCATTAAAACTAAATTTTGTTAACCCAAATTCTGATGTGGGTTTTCTGAAAAAGGTACTTTCTATTTTCAACCTTGTATTTCCAAATTACTATTTCAAATTGCGAGGACACAATTTATTGAAGGAGGGAAGAATGTAACACCCAAATATTTCATAGTACATTATTTCTTCAAATAAAATTCAATAACTTTCACTACACGCAACACTGAGTTCATGCGCACCATGACTTAATAGACTAGTCGTTGAAAAGTGGGTATAGATAGTATTTACTGAATTTTTAACTTTATATAATCATTATAATTTTTTAGTCCTTATTATGAGTTTATTAGACAAAATGTAAGAAAAAATTCAATTTTTTCAGATAAAATAAGGATTTTTCAAAAAAAAATTAAACTTTTACTGCCTTTTAACTGCGAACCATTTTTCAATCTTATATTTGATACATTTATATAATTAATTTTAAAAAACAAACATATAATTTATAATCGAGACATAATAATTTAGTTTCAATAAATTATTGGTGTTTTTCTGATAACTTTCATATTTGGGTGAATAGTAAAAAATAATATATTTTAACTGAAATCATCTTTTTTAGTAAAAATAATTTATAGTGTTAAATTATTCATATTAATGGTTTGGAAGTATAAATGGATTATATTTTTACAATTCAATCCAATTATGTATTTTTTAAGTAATTTATCATTAAAATTGAACATAAACAAGTGTCAATCATTTGATAGTTATTATTTCGTAAAAACACGCTTTTTGGTTTTGACAACAAGAAATAATTTTAAATTAATAAATGAATCTTCTATGTTTTGAATTTGGAAAAATATACTTCATTTTTGAATTCAGAATATTATAATTAGCTTTGGGTAAAATTTTGGTATTTTTCTGAAAACATTCAATTTTTGAAGAATGGTGAAAAACCCTATGTTACTGGTTAAAACTGAATTTTAATATAAATAATTATTTAGATTATTTAAATATATTTTAGATCAAAATAGATAGATAATACCTATATAAGTTCAATTTAATTAATTGGGGTAATTTTATAATAATTTTAGATATATGAAAATTTTAATGAACTTTTTACCGTCTTGTTCTAACATTCTAGGAGCATTTGATAATTTACATTAAACATAATTTTACCACTTCTGTGAGTGGAATTTCAAAAATCTGAGAGACGTGGTTAACCTCAGTAAGTAAAATGTTGTTAAATATGATGAAAATATTTTTTGGTGAATAGTATCTTTTGACATTATTTACCACAGTTAAAAGTAAATAGGATAAATAAGGGTAAAAATTATATTATAATTACCCTAACTCATGTCCTAATTATATTGGATAACTGTAATAAGACCAAAAACTACTATTGGAATAAAATAAGATCTCTAAGTCCACTAGGATTAGATTAGAAATTTATTATTATTTAATTTAATGAATAGTTAAAATTGTAAAATTCATGTTTTCATAACTAAAACATTTTTAATATCATGGTATCTATAAGATAGATTCGACTATAAATATTCATTATAAAGCTAAAAAAATTTCATACATAATGTTATTTTATTAATAATTTTTATAATTTAAATAATTAAATTTATTTATGACAAAATGATGATGCAATAATTACATTATCTATAAAATATTAAAATAATAGATATTATAAATATCAAAATAAATGTAATTTGAGACTTTTTGTAACACCCCAGGTAAATAAATAATTTGATATTTTTATATTTATCCATATTCGTGAATAAAATATTAATATTACTTTAAAGGGGATGCTTTTCTCGATGGCGTACCCAATACGCAACAACGAGTTTCTTGGGAATCATGCATTGCACTCTAATAATAAAATAATATTATTTTAAATGGTAGTTAACGCCTAGCTGTTGTAATGGAGGGAATGAATAGAACTAACTACAAAATGATTATATAGGTTTGTAAAATATATTTACTTTTTACAATAAATGTTAGAGGATTAAAAATGCGAATGAATCCAATTTTAAGCGTAAATATTCTAATATTCTTTAAAAGGCCGATTAACCACCTTTTGATGGAGAACCTCTTTTAAATCCACTTTTTGAAAATTTTCTGTGTTATATTTGACAAATTAAATTTCTTCTATAGAATCGGGACATCAAAATTTATGTTCTGTAAATTTTTGGTATTTTTCCGAAAAAGTTCAATTTTTAATGAATAGTGAAAAATGTTGTATTTTAATTCAAAACCTCTTTTTAATATAATTTATTTATAAGATTAGATTATCATTTAAATTTTTTTTAAAATGAAATAAGAATATATTTTTACCATTTAATCCAATAGTGGTCGATGGAATTAATTTCACTTTGAAACCAGACATAAACTAGTGTCAATCTTTTGATACATTTTGTTTCATAAAAACAAGCTTTTTGTTTTTACAGAGGAATTAATTATTAAATTAATTAATGTAAATTATATGTTATGAATTTTGTAAAATATACATCATTTTTGAATTTGTAATATAAAATATATCTTAGGGTTAATTTTTGGTAATTTTCTGAAAAACTTGAATTTTTGATGAATAGTGAAACCACTAAGTGGTACTTATAAAAACTGATTTTCTGTTTAAATGAAATTTTGCCACCTTTGTGTTTTTAATTTCAAAAATATGACATACATGGTTTTCATTAAGAAGTAAAATGTGTTTCAATGGGATTAAAATAATTTTTTGGTGAATATTAACATATTACGTTTTTAATCGTGATTAGAAGTAATTAGTGTTGTTTAAGGTAAGAATAATGTTTTAATAAAATGAAATGGCCTAGAAACATGTCCTACCCTCATTGGATGTGTCAATTCCGACCAACACAATCCATGGGTCATCTTTGGGACGCCATGGAGCCACTTTGGTTGGAAAATGACATAAATACCTTTTTATTTAATGATAAAGTAAAAATGACACAAACATGAAATGTTTTACTAAAACAATTGATAAATAGGGTTATACAAGTCAGAGTTTTTACTATAAATATTAATTGTAAATATAAAAATATTTCCTACATCATAGTATTTTTTTATAATTTTTAGACAGTAAAAAAATTAAATTATTTATGACATCATGATGATGCAGCGATGACCACATTTTTTAACGATTTAAATAAAATGGAAAGATAATGTAATATCTAATACCTAAACATGTCCAACACCTATTGTATGGGTGTATTTAGAACCATTATCACCTTATCCACTAATTATATCAATTTGGGACCTTTTAAATCCGAAACTCATTTTCAAATAAAGTAACATTTGCTTACTTTCCAAGAGTGCCCCTCCTCTCCTCTTATAAAAGGCCCCCACCTCTACCTCCTTACCCACACCTCTCAAGCCTTTGGCTCGGCCAACCTCTGCCCATTTCATCTCTCCACATCACTCTATAACTCCTTGAATCCTCACTTTGGGCAGAATCCTTTCCAAGGAAGCCTTTGAGCTCAAATCAAAGAAGTTACCCTATTTAAATGTAATGTCTTCACTTGTGTCCTTTTGTTTTATTTTGCTTCTCCAACCCCCTAAAATCTTTTTATTCATTTATTTTGTAAAACATCCAGTATCTTAAATATACTAGGATGTTATTATAAGTATTCTAGCTACACTTACACACACCTACATCTAATGGTTAAAGAACATACAGTTTCTGTGGATGGCGAATTTCTGCCTCTCGAAACGATGATTGTTCAACATTCTTCTAACACCTTCAATGGTGGCCATTAAGATGACACTATATTTATATATGATATATAATATGTTTATGTTTTACTTAAGCTTCTGTATTTTTCATTTATGGAATACTTTTATGGTTTCCATTATGGGTAAACACGATATCTTCATTTAAGGAAGTGCGGGCTACCGCCCCCTCAATGTGATTTGATTCGTTAATACCATATGTGGTACGTATAAAGGATATATTTAATGATATTATATATGATACCATACTTGAATTAAAATACTATTATGTATCATTTTGTTTTAATTCCATTAAATATGAAATAGAAATGGAAGTAGCGTTCATGCGTACGTACGGCTTACCGTCTCCATGAACGGTGTATATCATTTCTTAACTCTAAATGTTTTTTAATATTATAAATGCATGAATATACTGGATATATATGATATATATGATATATACATCATTAATACAATTCTGTATATAATGAACCTTTGACCACACGAACAACATGTAATTGTAAGAAGTCCACTTTCGACTTAAGAACCAAGTATCGACAAAACAAACATTATTAAATTAAATGATTAGATAATGTCTATGACATGGTAATAAGTGATATAAAAGGAATAATGAACTTGAAAAAGTTTCTTAAGGAAGTATAAATTAACTCAATTTTATTATTCAGGATATTAACGAATGATCGAGTCAAGTTGGAACTGAGGTAAGGGATCTTACTCCTCTCTTTCTTTTTAAGTACTCTCTTTTATGTCATTCCTTCTAAAGCTCATCTTTCATGTTATTGGGATGTTATTTTATATAAATATTACTATAATTTTTATGTTCATATTATGGTAGACCCTATTCTCTCTCATCAATCCATTTTGGAAGTTTTGAGTGGCGTCGTTAGGCTGCCGAATTTTCGTAACTGATCTAACCTCTCTCATTCTTTTAAAGTACTCTCCTTTATGTCACTTCTTTTAAGATCCACTTTGTTATGTTGGGTGATGTTCTTTTGTATTCCTCTTTCTATAAAAATTATGTTAATATGATGAGATACCCTATTTGATCTCATCAATCCATTTTCGTATGTTTTATGTGGCGCCGTTAGGCTGTCAAGTTTTCGTAAGGGATTTTTCATCTCACGTTTATTCCTGTGAGATTTATGATACATTTGCCAAAATTTCCTTTAAGTGGTGTATGTACTGCCCATTATTTTACTCATTGTGTAATATATTTTCATTTATTAGTATTTACATCAATTTTTTATTGTCCTTCTTTCACGGGGTGTATGTTTCGAAAGATACCCATGTCGGTAAGGGAAACTTTCACCCTCTTTTTTTAAAAGGCTTCTTTTGTTACGTCTTTTAATTCACATACTATTATGTTGGGATATGTTCTTCTATATCCTTATTTATGTAAATTTTATGTCCAAGAGATGAGATCCCCTTTATTTCTCTCATCAACCCTTTTTGTAAAAATTTTTGGGACGTAGTTAGGCTGTCGAATTTTACCAAGGGAACTTCTTAACCCAATTTCGATTTCTTTGGGTTCAACATGTAGTTATTGAATATTTCATCCTTTGAAAATGTGTGAATGACCATTGATTGTTTTACACTTAATATCCACATATATTGGGCGTATTTATATTTGTCACACATAATTATGATGTTGAATTATCCTTAATTTAAGGATACCTTCTTTATAATGGATTTCATCTCATTTTCCATTTCTTTTGAGACTTCATTGTTGTTACGCACCAATTCACTATCATATGGTTTGTATAATGTCCTTTGACATATTATATCATGAATCCCTTTATTCTCAGGATATTATAAAGTTCGGATTAAATGTTTTTCTGCAATTATTTATATTCAAGAGTCTCTCAGTTAATTAAAATCTATTTAACAAAAATATCATTTTAAATGTTTTAATGATTTATTATTCTAAATATTTATCTTTAATGTCCATGTTTTCAAAATGGTTTTCAGTATTTATTTATATGGACACTAATGTTTTAAAATTATAATTCCATTAAAAGCTTCAATGTGGTATGGGACACTTTGATTCAAAAATCTCTTTTAAATGGTTTTTGAAAATGGATTGATTAATGCAATATCTGGGATTTACTTATTGTGATTGCAAATGAAATGTTGTTATTGAAATGTTTATATTTCCAATATTTTATGTGTAATAATTTTACTTGGACATTATGACGGGTGGTGCTGTGAATACCAGGACGGGTGGTTACGTTATAACCTCCAATGCATTGTGTATGGAAGTCGGCTCTATGGCTATTTCATTAAGTATGTATGGAAGTTGGCCGAATGGCTATTCCATTAAGTGATATGTGTGGAAGTCGACCTTATGGTTCTTCCACTTAAGTATGATTATGTCCCATGTTACCTTTATATGTTATGTGATCTTTATATGGGTTTTATGGTAATCTTTTAGTTATAGAAGGGTAAGTAATGAATTTTTATTCAGTGAAGAGTTTTTACTTCTTCGAAAGGGTGAAATGTATTACTTTGATAAAGTATACATGGTTTACTTGTTGTTTTGAAAAACATACAATTTTCATTCTTTGTGTATCCCTTACTGAGCTTTTTATGCTCATCCCAAGTTTTTGAAATGTTTTTCATAGGACTTAACGTGGAATAGGGTCAAGGATGGGATCAAGGGAAAGTCATTCTACCTAAAACATTGAACTAGACATGTTTCTTTTTAATACTTTTTATTTTATAGAAACTTAGTAGAAGTTTCTACTTTGTAATCTTTTCAGATGTAATAGTTATGTCCTAATTCTCTAAAACTCTAAACCTGAAAAGATCCTTAATGTGTAATCTTGTAATAACTCAAGATTAAGTAAGGTTTAAGGCCGGTGCCTTATAGTTGGTATCAAAGGTCAGTTTGGATAACTTTAGAGGTTAGGGTATCTTCTAAGCATAAGTGACATTACCATAATGGTTAGGATTTCAGAAAGAGTCCTAGATTTAGATAAAGTGAATGAGTAAGTATATCTTAGTGGTTATCTCCCTCATTAGTACATGATGGTTTTGTTGATATACTCACACTGACATTTCTGTTTTTAGTGAATGGATGGATCTACGAGGCACCAAAGTGACAATAGGTTTGAAGGAAACTGTGGTAGTTCTCTGATTAAGAGACTGAATGAAATGGGGTATTCAATGAGGAAACTCATGGTTGCTCTAAACCGACTATCAAGGAGTCATGATCAACCACTTGAACCTTGGTATGATCTGTAATGCATCATGTACGAGATGACCAATTGATGTGGAAGTTCAGGTAATAATTATAAAGGTAACCATTAGGGTTTATATGATCCTTACTTTTGAAGTAATTATGGGTTATTATATGTTATGATGGAAAATGAAAGGCATGAGATAAACTTGATGTTAAAATATGTTATGATTATTTTTGAAGATTTTATCCAGTTTTGGGGAATTTTTTTTGTGAATTATACAGTTTTGGAAAAAGGACAACACTCATACTGTGTGACAACCCGTCGCATCGGACAAAGCTGTGAGAATTGAACCCATAACCAAAGTGTGACTGGTATTTATCACCTACCACTGGACTACGTGACGTCCCTGGTTAGTTTGATTGATTCATTTTAGTTAGATGATTTTATGAATTAATAATAAGCTTATTTTTGGTTATCTATAGAAATTTATTAACCTATCATGGAGGATATGTGATTAGGTTAATTACTTTTCAATACGAGACATTAAGAGTAACTGATGTTATTTGGAGATAGGTGTTAATTTGTACCTTGGAAGACAATACGACTAAATCCTTCAAATATTTGGGTTTCAATATTAGTTTGGTTTACTTTGAAGCATTTTATGGAGAATTTGTTTATCGAATGGTCCTCGTTGAACTTTGGGTTTTGTGGGACAAATTTTGGAGATTAAGAATAGATTTTCTTTTTATAAAGGGTTATCCTTTTTTAGATTATCTGATCATGTACAAACCTTTTTGGTTTTGGTTTTGGTTAGAGTCTAAAGACATGGTAAGTATATTGTTCTATTTTGTGGATTAGGTGATTCTCTAGAAGTTTATTATAGTACTCTTAATGTGAACAAGACTTCCTAAATACTCGTCTTTTGGAGAATATATGAGTTTGTGTAAGGAATTTAATAAAAGTTTAAAGTCAACATGATAAGTGATTATGTTTCCTTATGAATAAATTCCTCAATAAAAAGTAACTTAAAACAGAAATGTTTTCTATTAACTTTTCCTACTGGGGAATCGAATACCGTTTAACCCATCACAAGTTTGTGATTTTCTTGTGGTTAACTTTCTCCTAAACATGTTTTCTATCACTCTCCAACAGAACATGACCCTATGTTTTCTCCTCCATGTCCATGTTTTCCTACATGGAATCATAGTATGGGTTAACTCGGGTGACCTCTGTACTTATCTTTCATTATTTTAAACTGATTGTTTTACCGACTTGTGTTCCGATGAGGGACTTTCTAGGATGTTTCTAAGCTAAATTTTAAAATTGCGAGGACGCAATTCCCAAAAGGGAGGAAGGATGTAACACCCCAAGTAAATAAAGAATATGACATTTTTATATTTATCCATATTCGTGAATAAAATATTAATATTACTTTAAAGGGGATGCAATGCTCGATGGCGTACCCAATACGCAACAACGAGTTTCTTGGGAATCTTCCGTTGCACTCTAATTATAAAATAATATTATATTAAATGGTAGTTAACACCTAACCGTTGTAATGGCAGGAATGAAAAGAACTAACTAAATAATGATTATATATGTTTGTAAAATATTTTAACTTTTTAAAATAAATGTTAGAGGATTAAAACTGCGAATGAATCCAATTTTAAGCGTAAACATTCTAATATTCTTTAAAAGGTCGATTAACCGCCTTTTAATGGATAACCTCTTTTAAATCAACTTTTTTACTATTTTATGTGTCATATGTGACAAATTAAAATTCTTCTTTAGAATCGGGACATCAAAATTTACTTTGTGTAAATTTTTGGTATATTTCTGAAAAAGATCAATTTTTAATGAATAGTGAAAATGTTGTATTTTAATTCAAAACCTCTTTTTAATCTAATTTATTTATATGATTAGATTATATTTTGAATTTGTTTTAAAATGAAATTAGAATATTTTTTTACCATTTAATCCAATAGTGGGCGATGGAATTAATTTCACTTTGAAATCGGACTTAAACTAGTTTTAATCTTTTGAAACATTTTGTTTTATAAAAACACGCTATTTGTTTTGACACCTGGAATTAATTATTAAATTAATTAATGTAACATATATGTTTTGAATTTTTTAAAATAGAAATCATTTTTGAATTCTTAATATCAAATATAGCTTAGGGTTAATTTTTGGTAATTTTCTGAAAAACTTCAATTTTGATGAATAGTGAAACCACTAAGTGGTACTTATAAAAACTGATTTTCCATTTAAATGAAATTTTTCCACCTTTGTGTTTTGAATTTCAAAAATCTGACATACATGGTTGTCATTAAGAAGTAAAATTTGGTTCAATGGTATTAAAATAATTTTTTGGTGAATAGTAACTTATTATGTTTTTAATCACGATTAGAGGTAATTAGTGTAGTTTAAGGTAAGAAAAATGATTTAATAAAATTTAATGACCTAGACACATGTCCTACCCTCATTGGATGTGTAATGGCCGACCAAGACAATCCATGGGTCAACTTGGGGACCCCATGGATCCACTTTGGTTGAAAAATGACATAAATACCTTTTTATTTAATGATAAAGTAAAAATGACACAAACATGAGATGTTTTACTAATACAATTGATACATGGGGTTATACAAGTCATATTTTTGACTATAAGTATTCATTGGAAATATAAAAAGATTTCCTAAATCATAGTAGTTTTTTATAATTTTTATAAATTAAATTAATTAAATTATTTATGACATCATGATGATGCAGCAATGACCACATTATTTAACGATTTAAATAAAATGGAAATATAATGTAATATCTAAAACCTAAACATGTCCAAAACCTATATTATGGGTGGATTTCGAACCCTTATCACCTTATCCACGAATTATATCAATGTGGGACCTTTTAAATCCGAAACTCATTTTCAAATAAAGTAACGTTTTCTTACTTTCCAAGAGTGCCCCTCCTCTTCTCTTATAAAAGGCCCCAACATCTACCTCCTTACCCACACCTCTCAAGCCTTTGGCTTGGCCACCCTCTTCCATTTAATCTCTCCACATCCCTCTCTAACTCCATGACGCCCCACATTGGGCAGAATTCTTTCCAAGGATGCCTTTGAGCTCAAATCAAAGGAAGTTACCCTATTTAAAGGTAATGTCTTCACTTCTGTCCTTTTGTTTTATTTTGCTTCTCCAACCCCCTAAAATCTTTTTATTCATTTATTTTGTAAAAAATACAGTATCTTCAATATACTAGGAATTTTTTTTAAGATGGATTCGAGCTACACATACACACACCTACATCTAATGGTTAAAGAACATACTGTTTCCGTGGATGGCGAATTTCTACATCCCGAAACGATGATTGTTCAACATTATTCTAACACCATCAAAGGTGGAAATTAAGATGAAACTATATTTACATATGATATATAATATGTTTATGTTTTACTTAAGCTTCTGTATTTTTCATTTATGGCATACCTTTATGGTTTCCATTATGGGTAAACTCGATATCTTTATTTAAGGAAGTGCATACTACCACCCCCTCAAAGTGATTTGATTCGTTAATACCATATGTGGTACGTATAAAGGATATATTTAATGATATTATATGTGATAACATACTGTAATTATAATACTATTATGTATCATTATTTTTTAATTCCATTAAGTATGAAATAGAAATGGAAGTAGCGTTCATGCGTACGTACGACTTACCATCTCCATGAACGGTGCTTTTCATTTCTTAACTCTAAATGTTATGTAATATTATAAATGAATGAATATACTGGATATATATGATATATATGATATATAAATCATGAATAAAATTCTGGATATAATTAACCTTTGACCACACGAACAACATGTAATTGTAAGAAGCCCATTTTCGACTTAAGAACCAAGTATCGACAAAACAAACATTATTAACTTAAATGATTACATAATGTCTATGACATGGTAATAAGTGATATAAAAGGAATAATAAACATGAAAAAGGTTCTTAACGAAGTATAAATTAACTCAAGTTTATTATTAAGGATATTAAAGAACAATCGAGTCAAGTCGGACCCAAGGTAAGGGATCTTACTCCTCTCTTTCTTTTTAAGTACACTCTTTTATGTCATTCCTTTTAAAGCTCATATTTCTTGTTATTGGGATGTTCTTTTATATTACTATTACTTTAATTTTTTTCATATGATGAGAGACCCTATTCTCACTCATCAATCCATTTTGGAAGTTTTGAGTGGCGCCATTAGGCTGCCGAATTTTCGTAAGAGATCTAACCTCTCTCTTTCTTTTAAAGTACTCTCCTTTATGTCACTTCTTTTATGCTCCTCTTTGTTATGTTTGGGGATGTTATTTTATATTCCTATTTCAATAAACTTTATGTTAATATGATGAGATACCCTATTTGATCTCATCAATCCATTTTTGTATGTTTTATGTGGCGTCGTTAGGCTGCCGAGTTTTCGTAAGGGATTTTTCATCTCACTTTTATTAGCATGAGATTTATGCTACATTTGCAACAATTTCCGTTGAGTGGTGTATGTACTTCCCATTATTTTACTCATTGTGTAATATACATTCATTTATGAGTATTTACATCAATGCTGTATTGTCCTTCTTTCACGGGGTGTATGTTTTGAATGATACCCATGTCGGTAAGGGAACCTTTCACCCTCTTTTTTTAAAAATACTTCTTTTGTTACGTCTTTTAATTAAAATACTATTATGTTGGGATATGTTATTCAATATCCATATTTATGTAAATTTTATGTACAAGGGATGAGATCCCCTTTATTTCTCTCATCAACTCTTTTGGTAAAATTTTATGTGACGTCGTTAGGCTGTCAAATTTTACCAAGGGAACTTCTTAACACAATTTCGATTTCTTTGGGTTCAACATGTAGTTAATGAATATGTCATACTTTGAATATGTGTGAATGACCTTTGATTTTTTTTACACATAATATTCACTTATTTTGGGTGTATTTATATTTTTCACACATAATTATGAGATTGAATTATCCTTAATTTAAGGATACCTTCTTTATAATGGATTTCATCTCATTTTACATTTCTTTTAAGACTTCAATGTTTCTATGCACCAATTCACTCTTATATGGTGTGTATACTGTCCTTTGACGTATTATATCCTGAATCACTTTATTCTCATGATATTATGAAGTTCAGATTAAATGTTATTCCGCAATTATTTGTATTCAATAGTCTCTCATTTTGTTAAAAACTCTTTAACAAAAATATCGTTTTAAATGATTTAATGATTTATTATTCTAAATCTTTATCTACAATGTCCATGTTTTCAAAATGGTTTTCAGTATTTATTTATATGGACATTAATGTTTTAAAATTATAATTACATTAAAATCTTCAATGTGGTATGGGACACTTTGATTCAAAAATCTCTTTTAAATGGTTTTTGAAAATGGATTGATTAATTCAATATCTGGGAATTACTTATTATCATTAAAAATGAAATGTTGTTATTGAAAGGTTTATATTTCCAATATTTTATGTGTAATAATGGCACTTGGACATTTTTATGGGTGGTGTCGTGAATACCAGGATGGGTGGTTACGTTATAACCTCCAATGCATTGGTTATGGAAGTCGGCCATATGGTTATTCCATTAAGTTTGTATAGAAGTTGGCCGAATGGCTATTCCATTAAGTGATATGTGTGGAAGTCGACCTTATGGTTCTTCCACTTAAGTATGGTTATGTCCCAAGTTACCTTTATATGTTATGTGATCTTTATATGGGTTTTATGGTAATCTTTTGGTTACAGAAGGGTAAGTAATGAACTTTTATTTAGTGATGAGTTTTTACTACTTCGAAAAGGTGAAAAGTATTACTTTGATGAAGTATACAGGGTTTACTTGTTGTTTTGAAAAACTAACAATTTTAATTCTTTGTGTATTCCTTACTGAGCTTTTAATGCTCATCCCAAGTTTTTGAAATGTTTTTCACAGGACATAACGTGGAAGATGGTCAAGGATGGGATTAAGGGAAAGTCATGCTACCTAAAACATGGTACTAGACTTGTTTCTTTTTAAGAGTTTTTATTTTATGGAAACTTAGTAGAATTTTCTACTTTTTAATATTTTGAGATGTAATAGTTATGTCCTAATTCTCTAAAACTCTAAGCCTGAAAAGATCATCAATGTGTAATCTTGTAATAACTCAAGATTAAGTAAGGTTTAAGGTCGGGGCCTTATACTTTTGATGAAATGGACTAATTTTATAGGTTAATATGACATGTTAGGGTTGATTCAATGAATTTTTTTCAATGTAATAATGTTGTTATGATTTTTTAAAATAAATACCAAATAGTATCAAAATTGGAATAAAATTGTTTTTCAAACAAATACAATATTATTGATTGATATAATATTCCTAAAAATAAATGGTTCATCCAATGTGCGTAAATAATATTATACATTTCATTAATGTACCACTTGGTGTTTTCTTGGAGGTTTTGAGTATGTTTATTAACCATATAGGGTAATAATACAATAAGACATGGTAAAAGTTAAACTATATATCTAAGAGTTAAATCTAAAAGATATGGTTAAAATTGTAACACAAACATGTCTAAAACCTATTGGATGAGAGTATTTAGACTCATAACCACCTAAGTCTCCAATTAAATTCATTTTTAACTATTATAAACCGAATATTATTGTATAATAAATTAATACTTTAATCTTTTTGTAATGTGCCTCTCACCCCTCTAATGAAAGGGAACTTCCCCTTCTATCAAATTCACACATCCAAAGCCATATGGCTCAGTCAAACCCTACACAAATATCCTCTAAACTATTATACCATAATCCTAGTTTCCTTTAATTAGTCATAAATCTAACTTATGGAGACCTTTTGATCAAATCAAACGGATGAACCTGAAGAAGAGGTAAATATTTCATCACCTATTTCAAGTTCATTTCTTCTTCCACTTCTTTTTTCCTTGTTGTTTCCATTATAAAATAATAAATGTAGTATGTTATATATTATATGATTTTATTTAAAAAATTGTAAAACCATATTCATTATTATATCCATCATGTGAATGACAATGTCACCATACATTCGTACATATGGCTTACCATCTCCACGTCGTGGTGTAGTTTGTTATTCAAACTCTTCACCATTTGGATGGGTATAATAATGAGTATAAATGATTTAAATATTAAATATAACCTGATAGTTATTATTTATATATTATATAACATCCAATTATATATGATTTTAATATCAAGTTTATGATACTGTCGCTCGTGCAAACGTACGGATTATAGTCTCCACGATGGGATGAGATTCATTTCCACGTTCACCATTCACTGATGACTATAAAAATACATATTATTAATAAGAATGTAATATATTTAATAATAATGCTATTGAAAATATATATATATATATATATATATTTATATATGTATTTACATTAATCTCATTCACTAACTTCCATTCAATACGATATAAAAACAGAAATAGCGTTTATACATACGTACGACCTACCGTCTCTATAAACGGTGTTTTCCATTTCATATATATATATATATAATACATATTTATATTCTAAATATATATTATATATAAATCATTTGTTACATTTCGGAAGTATTTAAATCATGATCTAAATGATACGATCAAGAATAACAAGTTAAAACACATACAATAAAGTAAGCCATTATTACATGAATTGTTAATTTAACATGGAAATCATTATTAAATGGGTAGTATAATGTCATAAATGAATCATGTATGATATAATAAATATTAATATGGTTCTTTTATAGTTCAATAACATACTTTGGTCATTATACAAGAGTTTAAATGTACCCTTTAACAATGGAAGATGCAATGTAAAGGTTAATTCTTCAATCTCATTATTATCCGAGATTTTCTATGTGTAAGTATTTTCTAAGACATATTTATTATCCATTTCCATTATTCAAAAAATACATTTAAAAAATTATTTTTTAAGAAACACTTTTACTAAAACATCATTTAAAATATTTTTAATATTTATTCTTCTAAATCATTCTCCTTAATGTTCATGTTTTCAAAATGGGTTTTATCGATTTACTTATATGGACATGAATGTTTCTAAAATTATAGTTACTTTAAATAGTTTCAAAGTGGTATGGGACACATGGATTAAAAGATTTATTCCATTGTATCCTTTTCAAAATTTTGTGACTTTTAAATATTTTCAGGAAAGAGGTATTATTTCTATCAAAGAGTTTTACAAATCATTTTCATCTATTTCATCATCCTTTGATGGATTTTTATACTTTTTTGAAGATGAATTATTATGATAAAAATCATCCATATTTTATTGAATGTTTTTTGATACGTTTGGTTGTGGATGTGGTATTTTTATACCATTTATGTTTCATGGATAATGTATTGAAAATTCATATGTTAGTTTAAATTAGAATGTTTATGTTATGTTTGAACCATTTCATATGAGGAATGCATTGGACTTAGTATGTGACGGGTGGAGCCCACTATAGCTCCTCGATGCATCGGTAGGTCTCGTGAGACAAAATAGTTTCTCAGAACAAGGCCTTGAAAAAATATTACTTGTAGTCTTGGAAAAAGGCCCTGACTATGTTGTTATGAAGTCTAGCATTAAAAATTCTATCATTATGAAAGTGGCTATTGATATTGCATGTGATTATTCGACTAGTAAAATATCCTTGTGAATAAGTAAATGGAATTACTTGATTTTATATTTTCCATATTATGCTCAAGATTATTTTTAAAAGTATTTTGTTTTAGTCGTATACATTTCCTTAAATGTTTATTCTTATTTATGTAAGTTTCTACAATATTATTATCCTTACTGATCACCTGATCTCACCCCATTCTATGTTTTATTTTTCCCAGGATTGCAAGAAGTGTTTTATATTTGAGATGAAAGGTTAATCTCATAGAACAATTGAATTTTCAAAGGAATTTTTTTTTGTTTTATGGTATGATGTATAATGAAACGTTCATGTATGTAATCTATTTTCCAATAATGCTAAAAAGATCAGTTTTCTCGGACTTGATTTCTTATAATCATGCCATTGTATTATAATAATGCACTAACTCTGGAAATCTAGGTTCAAAGTGTTACAGATTAAATATATTATGAAATATATTTATTCGTGTGTGTGTCAAATATATAATTATAATGGGTTTTTAAGTAATAAATACGTTTTTTTTAGAATTTCATTGTTCTAAAAATTATTCTTTATTATAAAATTAGGTTTTATTTCCATTTATGAAAAATATTATAATTATTATTTACATAATTTAGAATTTTTTTTTGATAAAAAAACCATTTCTTATACAATAAAATCAAAAAATATTATTTATATATATATATATAATTCAATTAATTACATTTAAATTATATTTATAGCAGATTTGATAAAAAGATCATTTTAGGATAAAAACTTATTTTTATCTAAATTTTTTTTATTGGATAATGTCTGTTAGTTTTATGTAATTAAAATAAATCATAATGAGAAATTATCTAAATAAAATTTTCCTATTATATATATATTTTTTATGAATTTCAACTCATAAAATTAATATTAATAGTTACATACTTAATGTAAACTTATATTTTCCAATGAAAAATATATTTTTTAGAAAACCGTTCTCCATCATGCATTGTTGATTTATGTTAAATTAAATATTTCCACATCTATGAATATATTTTTTATAAAATGGAATCCACATTTTGAATCATTATTATTAATATTTTGTAACAACATCATCGTAATTTTTGAAAAATATGATTACTAATTGTACTAATTATTTATTAACCATGTAAAAGGAAAATAGTTTAAAAAAAGGGAAAAAATTATAATAACGTCTACCAAAATGTAACCCTTATTGTATGATTATTTATATTTTTTTAAATATTGATTATATTTTTTCATTTTCGTGACTTTATAATTTGTTTACTAATCATTTTGATAAAAAATTATTTTCATATATAATAACACAGTTAATGTTTTTGAATAATGTTAAATTTAATCAAACATATTCAATTTCATCAATTAATGGAAATTTGTAATAAATTATATTTTAAAAACATAAATTTTCTTAATTCTTATGGTAAAATTGAAATAATGATATAAAATTTTGATTTCAAAGGTAAATTTGAATTTTTTTTGAAAAGTATTTTTCCAAAAAAATACATTATTTCCCCACAATTTCAATTTATTTTGTAGGTTAAAATTTATAAATGTATAAAAATATTTATAAATTAAATATTATTTTTGGAATCATTTTTCCAAAAGTATCCCATGGTGAATTTTTCATAATTTTCTGAGACTATTGAATTTTCATGTAAAAAATAGATATGGTATATATATATGGATTTTATTATGAAATCATAAAGTAAAAAATTATTATGTTCCAAATACTATAAACTGAATCCCTGAATAATTATATGTTTTCCCTCCCCAGTAATTCTATTTTCATACTATTTAATAAATTTTATAAAAAAATTATGAAATAATAAATATTTATTACATTTTAATGATTTGAAATCATATCTTTATAAAAATCACTAATTTCCAAATCATATAGTGTGTTATTTATTTAATTTAAAACTTTGGGGTAATAAAATAATTAAATCCACATCCCTTGGGAAGAAAATATGGGAATATATAATAGTATTCTTAGTGTTTTTCATTATATGATTGTATATATTTGAAATCCTATAATGGAAAATAATAACGGACTCCCCTATCAATTGAAATAAAAAACCAACCATGATATAATGTATCTTCAATAAAAAACCATGGGGAACATATTTAATCATAAATCCCCAATATAGAGTTCTCTCATGGATCCACCACACTCTCAAGAAATTGTTCCCATTCTTTTGAAATCGACAACTCAATGTAAGGGATCAACCTCTATTCTTTTTATTCAAACCCACTATTATGCTATGTCTCTTAATTTCAATTTTTCATGTCATTATATTTTCTTAAATATCTCCGATATCATAAAATTATGTTAACATGATGATATCACCCTTTTACTATCACTATTCCCTTTCATGATCCATTATGTACTCCAGTTACAATGTCAAAATTGATTAAGGAATTTTTCACATCACATTACCTTTCAAGCACATTAATAGTAATTATTGTCTTGAATCTCAATTGGTAGTGTTTTAATTAAATTATAATGAACGATATATTTCCCAACTGATTTTCTTATAATCATTATCTAGTTATCCCCTATCAATTTAGCATTTACAAAAAAAATTACCAAGCCAAAATTTATTAAGGGATCTCCCCCTCTTTTTTTTATTCGAGACACTTTTTATGTTATGCCTCTAAATTTCTATTTATTAATGTTAGTATATGTTCTTACATATACAAAATTCTATCAATTTTATGTATAAAAGATGATAAACACCTTTAATTATAATTAATCCCACACATTATTCAGTTATGTACACCTCTAACAATTAAGAAATATCATATGGTATTTCACCATTTTCATTTCAATTCAAGTACATTCATTATAATTATAGTTATGAATATCAAATTTTTAGTCATTAATGTCTTTACAATGATCACAAAACTATATTGTTGAGTCTCTAAAAAATAGGTACTAGTTATTCCCTCCCATTATAACATTTACCTACGTTTATTCAATGATGTAATTTAGAAAGGGGTATACATCTCTACTTTTAATTTAGGTTCCTCTTTTATGATATAACTCTAAAAATTCATTTTTTATTATTCAAGATAGTTTTCCTATAACCATATGAAAATATGTTTTGTGTTCAATTGATGTGATACCTCCTGAATCTTAGTAAGACCTAATGAATCTGTAACTAATTTGGTTATGCTACAAAAATAATCTTATGATATTCCATAACAAAAGTGAAGATCCTCTCCCCCTTCTTTTCAAATAATGAACATTTATTATTTTAAGTCTGTTTTATATCAATTATCAATTTTTTCATGTAATAAATAATACCCCTCTAAATTCTACTTTATGTAATTTTAATTAGATGTCATAAATCCTATATTACGTGAGCCGTTATTAAGGAATTATTATCTCATTCTACTCATAATTCATGAATTCTGCATTATCTAGTGACTAATATCTCATATTCCCATAGTTAGAATATGTAATTATAAGTATCCCTTATTGAAAACATGTTATTTTAATGATGAATGTTTTTCATAACCCGAATTAACCCTATCGAGGAACCATTATGTGAAAACATTATCATGTATAATTTTTGTAAGGGAACCTTTCTTTATTATCTTTAATAAAGAATCATTATCATTTTAGGAATTTTATTTTTAATTGAATCATTTGGGATATTACTATCTAAGTAACTATTAATATTAGTTTTTTACATTAATGTGATTTCCCTTTCACTCTCATTATTCATTTTAATGAATAATTTGTACTAATGTATTATTGTTGAATTTTCATGGTGATTTTCCATTCCAAAAAAACGTGTAGTGAATGGAAATAACAATTTTCAATCATGTGTGGTCACCATTATTAAATTATACCTCATTTTATGGGCATTCAAATATATATTAAAAAAAATTATCATGAATTGTAATATTACTATAAATGATTCCATGTTGATGATATAGGTGCAACAATTATGTTTGTGAATGAAATTTATGTGATGGGTGCACCCAAAATTATATACCACTCTAATGCATTAGGTAATCTTTTATTCTCATGAGACATCAATGAAGATATTTTTGATTGAGCCTAATTAATCATGAGACATTCTTCATAGTTATTTCTTGGAACGTGGCCTTTACATTTGTTTATAATGAAATATATAATGTTGTTTCCACCTTTCCGAAGTGTCATTTAACTTACCATATTATATCATTCATTTTTTTATAGTTCTCTCCCATATTAGGTCCAATTAAAAATACTATTTTCTAACATTTAATTTTTCCTTTTTATATTAATTTTTTATTCTCATATTGGTCATTATATCTCATCTATTAATTTTGAAAGTCATCTGGTTGTCTTGTTTGTTTTTAAATCATATTTAATTGTATATGCATACTAAGAATGTTTTCGAAAATGTTGTTGTATGCCATGATTGATGTGTTATTTTATGTACTTATCTCCCAAATACACTTTTCATATCTATATTCTAAGACTATAATATCTAATATTTTGTAAAAAAATCAAGAAATAATTCTTAATAATGTCTATGTTAGTCATATAAGAGAACCTTTTCAGAAATAGATTTAATTTGTTTTCCATCACAAAAATAAAATGATTAATATAATGATGTTTTTAAAAAAATTATTAGAAATTTGTGATATGATTATACTTATTAAATTATTATATCTAATATAAATTTTAATTACCTATATTATTTATAAAAAGATCATGATGTTTATGTGTACTTTAGACTACCTCCTGGTGAAGTGATGTGATTTTTTAAGTACAATAGAAAATAAGGGAAATAAAGATAAATGTAGTGAAAATTTAGGATATAAATTACCATATACAGATGTTGTTATTTTTTTATGAATATGATGTTTTTAATTCACAATCGATAGCTTGATTTTCGAGGTTTTAATGTTTCACAAGTATTTATATCAGGTATACCATGTTCAAATGAATTCATACGAGTTTTGTTCATTGATGTAGAATTACCCAACAATCCCATTAATAAATATGATTGATGGAAATAATTTCCAATGGAAGGTGGTCTTCATAAATGAATATAATTATGCTTATGTTTATGTATTTTTAATAGCATGGGATTTTGGACACATCACACATTTTATGTGAATTATTTTTTACTATAGGACTCTCTTAATTATTTAAGAGATATTTAAAAATTCATTTGTTGTACCAATTCATGGAAAGTAATTCCGTGGAAAAAAATTATCATGAATGAATTTTTGAATTGTCTATATGTATGGGAGTTTATTCATTAATATAGACCTATATATGAATCCAAGTTTATACATCGATGGTAAACGTTTTATTTAATGTTAATGATTCATTGGATGATTATTTTTTTTATATTGGTTTTAATCCACATTATGTGGTGATATGGATAATATCACCACTTATATTAAACATAGTTGTTTAGATGTTGGGGTTGGACCATTAAGATGGGATTATTATGTATCATCATAAAAGGAATCAGATCCAATGTTTTTTGGTAACCATTAAGTGGATATAACTTACCTTAAAAGGTAATGTGATGAGGATCAAATAACACAGTTTAACATTATGAAGCAAGTAATTCTAGGGGGATAGATCCAAGTGAAATGACTGGAGTGGAAATTATATCGATGTGTCCAAGGGATTCCAAAGGGAAAGATGGATCCCATGTTAGAGGAAACCATGTAGAATTATAAAATAGATAATATTATCAAGACATGGGGTGTAGGTTTTGGGAATTTTAAAGGCTTCTCACATATCCAATTTTAAAATAAGTCAAATCATACATTTATTTTTTATGAGAACATATGCTAGTAGAGGCACTCTGAACATTTATCCCTCTTGGATTTTCCCATTGACGTGGTGATAAAATTTATGGGGATTATATTCAATGGGGAAAACATGTTTTTCCTTATTGGGAATATATCCTTATTAGCAATGACATTTGTGTATGTCCCACTTTTCCACCAATGATCCTGGAGCCCTATCAGACGATGAATTAATATATGGATCAGATCATACATGAATACATATAATTAAAATAAACAAATATTGATCCCAACGTTATAAAAAATTAATTTTTTATTAGTTGAGAGTTTGATACTACCTCTAGCCAAAAAATATGACTAGAACACCAGCCAGTCGAGCCAAATCAACCAATTCCCATGTGAGACTGGGTTTATTGTTCCCACATGAGTCATCCAAAGACAACTGATGGGCTAGAGGGGAAGAATCTCTCTTACAAGGATCATGTTGGTCCTATACATAAGTCTAGAGGTACACACATCTAAAAGGACACAAGCGCATAGGTGGTTCGTGGCCCGCTATATGGGGAGATATGTTTATGGTTCAAGTGTGGACCACATTGTCATCCCAATCTAACAGCCTCTACTAAATGGATTATGAGAAAAATGGTGGAAGTCATATGATTTTGATGTGAGGAACATATATATTTCATATGATCAAATCAGGACTGATCAATCAAGTCACTAATGCTATGTGTCATCCAGTCATACCCCTATTGATCCCATTAATCTGATCAATCCCACCAATATCAAACTCAAATTATCAACTCTCATGTGCTGTATGGACATTATCATCATTCTCTTAATGAAATAGTTCAGTGTCCCGAAGCACACCCAAAACCCAACTATTATCACCACCATATATTTGGAACATTGAGAATTGTCAAGAAAGTCTAAGACAACTTGGATTATGCCACCACATTATAAAACAAGTGAGCTCAAGTGGTCTCTAATGACACTCTCCAATAGAAACCGGGACTGTGAAAAGATTCTTCCTTGATCATGAAACTGAATCATGGAAACTATGGAGAGGTCTCCGCAAGCCATACCGACCTTCCATGAGTTCCATTGCATAATCTCAAATATTTAACATGATCACCATTGATCATTATATTGAGATGAAGGTAACCATTGGGTTGTCACGAATCATTTTATGATCACTAATCCTTTCCACCTCCATGTGTTTTTCATCCTGACTATTTTGGATTTTGGTCAAATATGTGATAGAAGGAAATCATTTCCTTCTTCCCATGAGTGGAGAAAATTTCCTTGGCCTCATGCGGCCTATATAAACACCCTCACATACCAAAAATCATAGGGGGAAAGGGTGAGATAGGAAGAGCTCTAAAAAATGGAGAAACACAAAAGGAAAGAGGCACTGAGTGCGCCCTTCAAGAAATGCCTCTAGATATTTTATGAGGATACATACAAAGGAATCCTCAATAACATGTATTTGGAAGAACATATCATGGGATCCTCATATGATCATATGATTGCTAATCACACACTAGAGAATGATCTTTGGGCCCCCTTAATGTCCTCCCATTAGATCATGTGATCACATGAGTTATGCAGCCTCATGCGTTATAAGTCATAGAATACACAAGATAACCATATTGGTGCCTATAGATATTCACCAGATAAAATATATACCCCAATATCAAGAGTACTATGAGTTTTTTTCTTGTAGAGACATCATGAATCACATTGTACCTGACCATCTTGTCCAACAAATTCCTCCCACAAGTCCATGTATTGATGTTACATTCCATCACCGAAGCCTTTATTGGAGACATGTGTGTTTAATGAGAAGGAAGGACTCATGGTTATTAATTCCCATGATCACACATAACACTGTCTCTAGGATTTTATTCCTACGATATGGAACCCTTGATTTTGGTTTCCCACATTAATGACGCCATATTATACCATCAGACGTGTATCCATGCTACCATCCCTCTGTATAGCATATAAACCTTCCCCTTAACATGCATACTTAGAAGAAAAAAGATATAGGGTAAATTAGTCTATTGTGCGATGCTTTTCTAGGTCATATAGACACATGATTGGTCATGTGATCATGCGGTGCATTCCCATACACGTGAAGGCTTCAATATAAATAACCCATTGAATTATCACAAGACTGGTCTCAAGATCCCATCCACTCTACATGTGTCCATAGAAATGGAATTTCCAACATGGAGAACCCCCAAAGGAACATTTTTCATATATGCAGTGAGGAAATTCAAACCACAGGTTTCATACTCCCATCCATGCAGTCATCATCACCCCACACACACCATGTCTTTGATATATAACCATGTACAGAAGCACTGATGTATTCACAAGACCCCTTTGTGGTCATGTGATCAATAGGCCTCCATGAAGATATTCATACATAAATTTTATTTGTGAGTGTAGGAACACACACATAGACCCTTTGACTTTTGATGTGTGAATAAAACCCCCAATGCATGTCTATAGGACCGATCACAAGACCTTTATGTGATCACCTGAGAACCTTCACAAGGAATGTTATGCTTATATACAGCCTTAGAGATGGACTCCATGACGTGGAGGTTCCCCACAGGCTCCCTAACATGTATACCAACAGTAAGGGTATGTGTTCTATGGGCTAGGCACCCCTCTCCATGCATTTCATAATCTTATATTTTCATGTTAAGACATTGAATATAAAACCTTCATGTATCACCAATGTTTTGATCTTAAGAAAACAATGGTTGTAATGTGATCATGACGGTGGAAAATAATCGTGTGTCCCCTTAGGATAGGGTTCCCCTCAAATGAGTCTACATCCATATACACATGAGAATCATTAAGATAACCATTTCCCATATGCCATAATGGAGCCCCTTCCATGCCCGCATCTTTCTTCAGATGCCTTTGTACATGTGTCAAGACACCAACATAATCATATCTCGAGTTCGTGCATCATAGGGGTGTTATGTGGACATCCCCTTAGTGCACATAATATTCCATGAACTCAACCTCCCTTCATCGTGGAAACCCCACAGTGTACGCCTTCAGCATGTAAACTTGGGTTCATATCCCCCCATGCAACTTATGACATCATCCCCTTTGCATACATACATGAGGCCATTGAATAAGAGAAAGTTCATATGAATACATTTCGGACCCTTAGATAGTCTTGCGTTGTACATAGAAAATTGGTGAAATTCCATGTTGATTGTAAGACAAGCCTTAGATATCTTAAATTGGTCTCATGAAATCATTTTTATGTGTTTCTAGCGTCATGAAATGTATAAAGGACATGTCACACCATTCATTAGAGAATCCTCAATGATACCTGCCACAATCACATGAATATATCATATGATTATGAACCTTGATTTTGAGAATGATTCATTGGACCTGAAAATTATCATGTGATTATCGACAAATAATTTCTATATTGACATGTGATATTTGATGAGGAGACCTTGCCCATGTCTGCCTCATGACATTGAAGCCTATTGGTATGCTTGGAAAACCACGAGGAACACTAAGAATAAGAAAAAAATCATGCCCCTGATAAAAACATATAATATCCATGCTACCCATATTTCCCATGGAATGAAATAAAAAAATTGAGTAAAAATCATATGCATCACCCATATGAATTCTTGTTATTTGAAACAATCATTAATTAATGGAAATGAGATTGAAAGGAGGTATGTGAGTGTTGTTCATGATCACATAAAGACATGATACATACCCAAAGTGGAGCTCCTCATGACCTCTTGACTTATCAGAATGACTTGTTCACCTGTTCACGCGTGAGACCTCAGACATGTTCACCTAGATAAGGAAAAGTCTCCCGAGACAAGATAGTTGAAATGTGAAGCACCTCTAACATGTCTATGTGTACCTAAAAATCTCTCTATTATGACCACATAGACATATGAGGCACCCCTAAAATGTACTCCAAGTCATGTGAAGCACCATTGATATGACTGCTTCACTCTAGTGAAGACCTCAGAGACAATTCATTTTTTATGTGTAAGGCCTCAAGCCTATCCACTTTGGTCTTGTGATGAATCTCCGACATGTTTTCTTTTCCAATGTGAGGACATTTAATGGTTTCCCATGCACTAGATAGCCACCCTCATATTTGTCTACCATGCCAAATTTATTCTGCAACATATCAGATGAACAATCATGACAGGTCTAGTAGATGGATGATACATGTTCGGAAAAGAATATATTTCATGTCCACATTGAATGGGACACATACTCAAACTCATGAAATGTGGATCCTAGATAATAACACTCACCCACAATCCTCATCAATGAATTTGTATCCTTCGCATGTCAAGATCATGCATTCAGGAAACCCAAATAATATCATGCTATTGGACATACCAATATCTAATCCTATATAGGATAGAGAATGAGTGCACCAATATTGGGAAGCCTCAACATATAATTCTAGATGGATGACATGATACCAATTGGGCAGTCATAGAGTGTATGATATCACCAGTGACATGATATAAGTTCACCAATTATGGGAATCCTTAGACTGTATCCCCCGAACATTAACATAATATAATATATCCCCACATATAGGGAATCCATTTTGGTATAATCCCTTGGCATTCAAAATAGCCCAGATATGTCCACAATGTATCCAGGAATGATCACATACCTTATTCGATGTATAGGATAAGATACGTATGAACTATGAGAACTCTGGTTCCCTTCATATTCAAGATATGTATGATGGCTCCTAAAGGTCTTATTTCCAAACTATATCTTCCATGAGATGAGTAAGCATTACACTCAAAGAAAAAATTAATGTATAAGCCTCATGTAGATATAATATCATGAATCATGTCCAATCTAACAATATCTCTTGTTTCTCACACTGATCAAGGATCACGTGGGATTATAGGTTAGTGGTGATTATAGTAATGTCAAGATGAGAATCCCCCAAATATGGGATGTTATCCTCTAGGACAAAAGCTTGATTATATCCCACATATTCTCAAAGGTACAAAACCCCAATTAAGTAGTCTAGGGTAGTCTTATATACATAGGTCCAACCTAAGGTCCATATAGTCAAACCCCACATGACATGGGCTACCACTATAATAACTACATTTTCTATAATTCATAAATAAATTGGATATGTAGGACACACCATTGGGATCAGAGTTTGGTATTTATGTCCTTACTATATGACGTTAAACTACATGGATGGGTCTAGTCATACGAACATAAACAATGTCAAATGAACTATGTAGGTGGTCTCGCTTGTCGTTGGTTGAAGTTATATGCATCACAAATTAATTGCCCATTCTTAAAACGTTAGAAAAGAAAAAAATCAGGGTCGATCCACAGGGAACAATGGCGTGCATAAATTCAATTGAGTTAATACTTAATTAGGTGAAGTATGCAGAATTTAGAGTTGATTGAGTCGATTTGGGTTTTTTTAATTGAAACTAAATTGTTTTACATTGACAAAATGATTAACAGTTTTAAATAAAACAACGGGTAAATATAAAGAGTTTAAAATAGGAAGAAAAGACGTGTCAGTGTTGTGGTGAATTGGAGTTATTTTGCAGGATGTTTAAATGGTTGTGTTGTTAATAATAATTCAATCATTTTGGAAATCATTTTGTTACAAGATTTCCTTGGTCTGGTTCCTCTTGTTTGGAATTAGAGCAGTTGACTCCTTGGTCCGATAGTCAGTGTTCTTAATTATTTATTAAGTTCAGTCCATTATTTGAATTGGTGAAATCCTTCAAATGGTCATGGATGCTTTCACCGTTACTTTTCTTTTGAATCGCTGAGAATCCATCCCTTGGTTCGGCTCCGAATTCTCAGTTATATTAGACAGTGGTTTATGAAGAGTAATATGAATTACAATAATTCAAACACAACTATATAAAACAATATACAAATTATGATCCCATCATCTACAGCCCCACCACGAGGGTTTTAGTTACACATAGAAAGTGGGAGAGAAACGACACACGTGATACCTGACAGATTCATCATGTAGGCATTGAGGTAGGGTGTCAGAACGTGGAATAGTGGAACTATGGCACCACGGTGGCTCGGTAATTGTTGAAACATAGTTTCTTCTCTCCTCCAATGGTTTTCCACCCTCAAATCCGTAGGCCAAAGCCTATTTCTTTAGAAAAATAAAGTACACGGCGTGTAGAGAAAGTACACGCCGTGTACTTTTTGTCAACGCGCTTTGGCGCCAATTTCTCCATGGGTAGGCGGCCTAACATGCAGTCTTTGACTTTTGAACATGACACCGCCTGGTGGATGGGTGTACACAGCATGTAGAACTTCCACACACGGCATGTAGTGCCATAATTTTGGCCGCCATCCCCTTCTAGAATAGCAGACATGAATTGTAGAAATTCAAACATGTTGTGTCTCCTACAATGGCCACATGGGCGTGTAGACTTTTCTCAGCAACCACCGCTTCTACGAAGTGTTACATAGCATGTAACTCCGCCTCACACAGTATATTTCTTCTACCTGGTGACTTGGGCATGTACTCCCTAATTCGGTCGGTGTCCTTGTCTGGATGTACACGACCTGTATAAAAGTACACGCCGTGTAGTTTCATAATTTTCACAGACTTCTCTTGATCCGTGTATTTTGCCAAAAACCTCCTGAAAGTAAAAATATTCACCAAAATCAAATAATTTGTTCATAAAACAATAGATATTTTCTAAAAACATGTTTTTATTATCAATTATATATATATAAATGTATACACAAATCGGGTGCATCAAATTCCCCCACACTTAGTCATTTGCTTACCCTCAAGAAAAATATCAACATATAATTAAGAGAGCTTATAATTTAAAAGGAAGGCATTTAATTAATCAAACATATACCTGATAATGTTACTGAGGATAAATTCTAAAAGGCACAAACAAATTCAATTCATAAGACGTTAAAATCATGCTTTATATATAATGCAATTAACTACTCTCATCTTCTTTCCACACATTTTTCAACCATTAAAAAATAAGCATGCCATTTGATGATTTACCTTACCATTCAAAATCACACTCCACACTCGAGATATTTTTATTCAGAGTTATGATAAATCTAAGGTATATACGCTCTATTTATAGGTTTGCAAGATATCCTATTCTCCACTTCAGAAAAAATTAATTACAAAAATCATGAGGACTTTATCAATAAGGTTCAGATGTTTCTGTGGCTAAGGGTTGGTAGGTTCATATGTGAAAATAAATTTTGAGGCTTGAAAAAGGAAGGTTAATTTCTTTAAACAACATTGGATGATATTCAATGTAAAGATCACGGAAAATACATCATTCAAAAGCTCAGTCAAATGCTTTTGTAATTGTCACCATCTTCCTTAGGCAAGTAGGGTTCATGGGAAAATAAGAATTAGGTTCCCTTGTTGTTTGTTTGTTTTTGTTTTTGTTTTTGTTTTTGTTTTTGTTTTTGTTTTTTTTTTAATTCCAAACACAAGGGAAACACTTATGAATACAATGAGTATATGTTTGGAACCCATTATGCCCCAAATAATCAAGAGGCACTCCCCCACACTTTATTTCATGGTTGTGCACAAAATATACCATGTATTTCCAACTCCCTCTTTAAAGCTCAAACGAATAATCATGCAATGCTTAAAAAGATATAGGGTAGGAAGGGAAATAGGCTTGTAATGTGGCTTCCTATAAATGTTGTTCATGGCTTCTATGGGCTTAACAAAGAATAAATGTAGGGTAGGTCTCAAGATAAAGGGGTTGAAACAATTTAATTCCTCAATCCTTTTAATGTAATTCAAGAAATTTATTCATGTTTTGAAAAGAAAACTTGCAAATTCTGGTAGTGACGCATATCCTAAGAATCTCTCAAGAAAGTGGGTATTAGAAAGAAATACGAAAACGGGTTTAGAATACCTCTCAGGAGGGGAAAAATAATAAAGGGACAACCAAGTCATGACATGCATATAAATGGTTAGCATAATCCATGTAATTTAATCAAGGATGAAAAGTTGAAATTGTAACTATATCATCAATAATTTTATAATACTTAATAACTAAAATAAGCATGCAACATTTCCAAAAGTTACTATTGATAACTCTAGCATTTATAAGAACGGTTAACCTAAATTGCTTTACATTTTCAAATATAGAGTATAATAATGATGTATCATGTATTAGTTTTATGGAAATGACTAAGGGGAAAGATATAGATGCTCTCCCACACTTAATAACACCCATGGTACACTAAGTGAAATATTAAGGTAAAGGGTGGGCAACGGGGAGAAATGGGGGGAAAACAGTGGAAGAAGTAAATCCAAAAAGAATGAAAATAAAAATGGAAAAAATACTCCCCTCGTGAAAAATTGATGCCAAAGGTGCTCCATGATACCTGTGACTGGAGAGGAAAAAAGAAAACTGCAAACATACACAATATCGCAACACAAAAAATGACAGAAGAGATATATAAGATAAAGAAAAATGTCACTATCAGGGGGTCGCCTCAGGGGAGGCATCATCCTATACATAATCGGCCTATAAAGACGGCTTAGGAGGCGTGGAAGTGGCAGACCCAGACTCTGCATCGGGAAGGGGAGCTGAAGAAGTAGGAGCCACAGGTGCTGGACTCGGCGAAGGTAGCTCAGCAGCAGGCCCTTGGCTTACAGAAGTGGTAGCAGCAGGGCTCACCGTAGTCATAAAAATAGAATTTGTGGCCTGTGTAGGATATGGCGGTGGATCAATAGTAGAAGGGCCAGGAACGAAGGCAGAGGCTGGTGGCTAAGGCAGTGGAACACGAAGATGCTGTGAAATATGCACAAACAGTTGCTCCATCTGATCCTGGAATCCGTCCAGACGAATCAAATGGTGTGCAATGGTGTCATGGCGGCTGATGATATGAACTAACTTCTGCTCCATCATGGCTAGGTGGAGGGAAAGGGTCGGATCGACCGAGGGTGTGGGGGTAGGTGAGATGGGCGATGGGACAGCAGAATGAAGGATAGAAGAAGAGAGGTCAGTAGAAGGTGGGTGAGGTGGATAAGCTCGAGGGGGTGGGGAGGGAGGAGTGGGTTCAGAAGCTGGGGCAGGGGGGTTAGCAGGTGGCGGAGCTCGAGCCTGAGCAAGGATGTAGGCACCCCCTGCTTCCAGACCAATCCCATGAGAATGATCATGACGAATTCCATCCACTGGGGTAAACCTATCAAGTCATGAGGTAATGAGGTTTCAAATACCCCTAAGTGGTGGGCAAGATGGGTGGTGTTAAACTCGCCATTTAGGTTGCCCTGGCGGCTGGTAAACATGGAGTGGAAATAGGAGACGGCAAGATAGGGGAGGTCCGGGTAGGTGTTTCGGATGACACAGGTAAGAAGCTCCATGTCACAGCTGGTCACAACCCCCATATCCTCATGGCGGGGGAAAGAATGGCGTTGATGCATCGGTGGATGAAAATAATGACGAGGTCGGTTATAAGAGTTCTCTTCTGGGAAGTTGGGGAGTACCGGTGGCCAGGCCCAGCGATCTCCCTCCACATCGAAACGAGGACAGAGTGCTCGGGCCAGGTCAAGTTAGAAACAGGGGGTGGGGTGATATGATGTAGGTAGAAGCTGCACTCTCGGCCAAACTCTATCATCGTCAGATAAAAACATCGGCCGCCTAGCCGAAATCAAACTACTGGAACTGCATCACTAGGTGTCTCTCGGTACTCCACTCCATCGAAATCAAACGAGGCCACAAACTCCAAAAATAAATCACGGAACACAGGAGTACTGACCAGTAAAATATCGAGGAGTGTGGTGTGCCCGAGAAGAACCTCCAACTCCTCCCAAATATTGAGCCACTGCGGAATGCTGCTGTCGAGGTACCAGACACTCAATGGTATCAGCCGATGAGAGAAGCGTCAGAACCTGTTGTATATGAGTTCGGTGACTGGGAAAACTGTGCAGGGATATTGAGCACCTTCAAGTCCCAACATAGGTGCTGTTGTAGCAGCAACGTCTGGCTCTGGAGGTGGAGCTGCCAAAGTAGAAGGTGGCTCGGTGGAAGGTGTGCTCGAATAAGGACCAGCTGTTGAGGATGATAGTACAGGGAAAGTGGAAGCTGGTGCAGCAGAACTAGTCCCGACCTCATCTGAGGGAGTGAGTAGTGGAAGAACGGCCAGTGGAGGGAGCTCAAAGACCGGAGCATCGGGGTCCGGCTGCGTAGGTGGTCGGAGGCGGGTCCGACGATAACTAGACTCCTCTCCCTCAGTGGCAGAGGCTGGCCACTTCCCATGCGAAGGATCGTGATCTTCCATAACCTGAAATAGAAAGAAATAGAAAACAAAACAAAAGAAAAAGGAAAAGGAAATAAAACAAAACAAAGAAAATGTGAGAAAACTGGAAAATAAAAGTACATGGCGTGTACTCCAGAGTACACAACGTGTAGTAAAAAATGGATAGTATCCTGTGTTCTCTGGAAAGACATACCAAGGGTGAAAAACAGACCACGGAAAAGTACACGGTGTGTACCGAACATACACACTGTGTTCACTCAAAGTGTTGGTGGTCATTTGGAAAAAATGACACGGCCGTGTTTTTATCAGTTCATAGAAAACAATACACGCCGTGTAAGTTCAGGACACGTCGTGGACTGCACACTAAGAACGTGGCCATGTAGAGGGTGAGATACAGGACGGTCAAACATCACACAGACACAGTGTGTACCGAAAAAACACATCGTGTATAGGAATAAAGGGTGAGAGGCCTTGTAGATGGAAAACATGGGCCAGCTACATAAATAAAGGACACAACGTGTACCAAACATACACACTGTGTTCAGGAACATGGAGTGAAAGGCCGTGTTATGTGCCACACACGGAGGGGCCAAGGGAAATGGTCTACACAGTGTGTACCGAACATAAACACCGTGGATGAAAATGGTGGGTGAGGCCATGTGGAAAGGTGGAATCGGGCACAATGAAAAGAATACGGTGTGTACCGAACACACACACAATGTAAATTTAAATTTCGAAATATTTTGTGTGTGGTCGTGTACTGAAGTACACGGTGTGTGTTCTTCATTTCGTGGTCGTGTACTGCCAGAAGCCGAACGGTCGGCTGATCCAGAGAACACCATAAATGAATCTAAAAATGTGAAGCAAAGGGTGTAGAATGGTGTATCTGGATCGAAGATCACAATGTGAGAGGAATCAGATCTTGAAACACCCCAAATCGACGGATCTAGAGAAGTGGGGTTCGGGTGGCATTGGGGAGAAGAAACGGGAAGAAAGGAGAAAATGGGGCGGCCGTGCGACACGGCCTCAAGAAGGGTGGACTGAGGCTTATATAGCCAAGGTACACGGTGTGTATGTATGGTACACACCGTGTATCCCGATTTTTTTTAATATTATAAAAATAAATATAATTATTATAGTAAACTATATAATAATATTAATAATTAAAATAAAATATATATATCTATAAATTCTATTATAAATAAACTGGTACACGACATATATCTGTAAATACACGCCGTGTATTTTAAAATGAGAAAAAGAGTAGAAAAACCTTTGGTCTGGTGCTTGTAGCGGGATTCAAACCGGCTATCGGCCGATTCGAATAGAATTCCTTAACCACTGGAGCTAAGGTTGTTCTCCTGCAAATATTTAATATATATATATATATTTATAATATATGGCCTATACACATGGAAAGAATGAAAATCACGGCGTGTGGTTCTTATTTAGGAAAGGATGAGGGTGAAGTGGGGAGATTAGCGCGATTCGAAACTGGGTCTTTTGAACCAGGTTCTGAGATTCTGCCAATCCGCCAACTTCACCCGCATGTAATTTCTTTATTTTTAAAATGTTTTTAATTTATATTTGAAAAATTATGGCTCACACGGCGTCTATCAAGATACACGTCGTTTGGTTTTATTAAAAGAAAAAATGATGGAAATGGGACGGTTGTCTGGATTCGAACATGGGTCTTGTGAAACCGGATTACGATTCTAGCCAACTGGTCCATCCCCACCATTGGTTTTATTATAAACATTTACATATATACATATATTGGAAATAACACACATGTCATGTAAATAAATGTAGGAACCCCATGCTGAAGGTAGGTCTGGAGGATTCGAACTGAGGACAGCTCGAATAAACTCTAGTGACTTTTCCATCGGCTCCGGCATCATCCCCGATTATTTATTTGTTATTCTAGAGATTTATATTATTAAGATTACAAATTATAAAGATAGGTACACCTTGTGTATATAAGTGGGACACGACGTGTAACCTCTGGGTTGCCTCCCAGGAAGTGCCTTTGTTTTAGGTCGTTGGCTCGACCTACTTACCTTGCTTACCTGAGGAGTATGGTGGGCAACGTTCCCACCATGTTGTCTGTAGGATGGTATGCTTTCAACTGCTACCCGTTTAACTTGAATGGTTGACCATATTCTCCAGAAATTTTGACCGCTCCATGATGGAATACGCGTACAACGTGGAATGGTCCCGACCATCGTGACTTTAACTTCCATGGGAATAAGTGAAGACGAGAATTAAAGAGAAGTACCTGATCACCGGGTTGGAATGATTTTCGTGAAATCCTCCGGTTGTTAATTTATCTTGTCTTCTCCTTGTATAACATGGCTTTCTGGTAGGCCTCTAATCAGATCTCATCTAGTTCCGATAGTTGGAACTTCCATTTTTATTCAGCTGCCTTCAGATCATAATTTAGGGCATTGACGGCCCAGTAGGCTTTTTGTTCCAATTCCGCTGGAAAATGGTAGGGTTTTCCATAGACAAGGTGAAACAGGGACTTTCCCAGTGGTGTTTTGAAAGTAGTCTGATAGGCCCCCAAGGCATTATCTAACTTCTTAGAACAGTCCTTCCGCGAAGTGTTCACTGTTTTCTCCAGTATTTTCTTGAGCTCACGATTGGAGAGATCAACCTGTCCACTGGACTGGGAATGATATGGTGTCCCCATCTGATGCTTTACTCCATACTTCGACCGTATTCCTCTCATCAGTGTGTTTTCTAAGTGGGTCCTTATATCGCTGATCAGTACTTGTGGAACTCCAAACTTGCTAAAAATATTTTTCTTTAAGATATTTATGACTACCTTGGCAGTTTCATGAGCTGTAGCAGTGGCTTCCACCCATTTGGAGATGTAGTCGATGCATAACAGGATGTAAGTGTTCCCAAAAGATGGGGGAAAGGGACCCATGAAATCTATACCCCAAACATCGAAAATCTCAACCTCCAGGATGGGGTGCTGGGGCATATCGGCTCTATGTCCAATATTACCGGTCCTCTGGCACCGATCGCAATAGGAAACAAAGGCCCGGGCATCTATGTGCATGGTGGGCCAGAAAAATCCAGAATGCATGATCATAGCTATGGTACGGTCTGGCCCCTAATTTCCTCCTACTGGTGAGGCATGACAGAACTCCAGGACACCATGGGGATGTAATGGAGGATCACTCAATCTCTACAGGATCGGAATAGTAGAGGATCCTCCCAGAAGTACCATTGTACATTAGAGAAAAATAATTTCCTTTACTGGATAGAGAGGTCGGGGTGAACGACACCAGTAACCATAAAATAAGTGATATCAGCATACCATGGCCTAGGTGTTTCGTTGATCGAAAACAGATGATCATCAGGGAAATCCACCCTGATCTCCCGATCTTCTTCCTTCTCCAAATGAGGCAGCTCGAGGCGGGAGAGATGGTCAGCAATTAAGTTCTCACTCCCTTTCTAATATTGGATCTCAAGATCGAATACTTATAAGAGGAGTACCCAACGGATCAATCGGGGATTCACATCTTTCTTGTTGAATTGGTACTTTTGTGCTGCATGGTCAGTATAAACAATAACTTTAGACAACACTAAGTAAGAACAAAACCTGTCAAATGCGAAAACCACTGCAATCATCTCCTAATCTGTGGTGGTGTAGTTGATCTGTGCCTCATTGAGCATCCTGCTGACATAATAGATAGGTCTGAAAATCCGGTCATGTCGATGTGCCAAGACTATTCCCACGACGTAGTCGCTCGCATCAAACATCACCTAAAAGTGTTCCTCCCGGTTGGGAGATATCATAACTGGATCTTCCACCAGGAGCTGCTTTAGATGATCAAAAGGTCTCACACACATCTCATCGAACTCAAAAATGGCATCCTTGGTTTGAATAATGGTGAGGGGCTGGGCTATTTTGGAGAATTCGCAGGCAAACCGCCGGTAAAAACCTACATGCCTGAGGAAAACTGCGGATGGCTCGAACGGAAGTCGGTATAGGTAGTCGTGAAATGACTTTGATCTTCACCGGGTCCATTTCTATCCCCATCGCTGAAATTATGTGGCCAAGGACTGTGCCAATTTTCACCATGAAATGACACATTTCCCAGTTCAAGACTAGGTTAGTGTGCTCACATAGTTCCAAAACAAGCTCTAGGTGTTGAAAACAATTGGTGAATGATTTTCCGTAAATGGAAAAATCATCCATGAATACCTCCAGGATTCGTTTCTCCATGTCGTGGAAGATGGACAGCATACATCACTGGAAGGTGGAAGGGGTTTTACACAAGCCAAAAGACATGCTTCGATAAGAAAATGAGTCATACGGGAAAGTGAATGTGCTCTTTTCCTGATTCTTTGGAGCAATAGAGATTTGGTTGTAGCCAAAAAAATCATTGAGGAAGCAATAAAAGTTGTGCTATGCGTGTATCTCTAGCATTTGATCCATGAATGGGAAGGGGAAGTGATCCTTTATTGTGGCATGGTTTAACTTCCAGTAATCCACACAAACTCGACATCCTGTGATAGTGTGTGTAGGGATGAGTTCGTTCTTTTCATTTGAAATCACATTCATACCTCCCTTGTTGGGTACCACTTGGATAGGACTCACCCACGGACTATCCGAGATGGGATAGTTTATGCCTGCATCCAATAATTTGATCACCTCTTTTTTGACAACTTCCTTCATGGGAGGATTCAAGAGCTGTTGTGGTTGCCGATATTACTTGGCACCTTTTTCAAGTAACACCTTGTGGGTGAAAATGGTAGGGATGAGGCCCTTCAGATTAGTGATTGTCCACAGAATAGCATGCTTCCACTGTTTGAGAACCTGTAGAAGTGAATCTACCAGCTCCTATGATAGTTCTACATTAATTATAACAGGAAAAGTTTGATTGGGTCCTAAATACCCATACATGAGGGAAGATGGAATTGGCTTCAGTTTGAGTTTAGGCACCTTTAAAATCGAAGGCATAAGTGGATTCACCTCATCCCATTCCAAACTATCAGGAACCACTGCACGCTTCCAATAGTGGCTTCCCTTTCCTTCTATGAATTGCAAGTCTTCTGGCGCTTCTTCAAATAGAATATCTGGAATAGTTATATTATTCGAAGTAAAAGAACATACCAGATCATCCCCATTGTCGCTAAAAAGATTAACCATGGTAGAAACTGCATAACAGTCCTCATTCTCTGATAAGGAAGCATTTTTAATGGCTTTGAGGACGTTAAAGGAAACTCTTTCATCACCTACCCGAAAAATAAGCTCCCCTTGGTGCACATCGATCAGTACCTTCTCAGTTGCCAGGAAAGGTCTTCCAAGTATAAGAGGCAATTACTGGTCATCCCCCATGTCGAGGATGATGAAACCTACTGGAAGGATCCGCCTACCCACCTTGACCAGTACATCCTCAAGTAGTCCCTTCGGGTGTTTGATGGATCGATCAGCAAGTTGAATGGATACGCAGGTAGGATTGAGTTTATTGAGTCCCAACTTCCTGAAAACACTGAGGGGTATGAGGTTCATGATGGCCCCTAAGTTTCAGAGGGACTTCCCAAACTCACAGGATCCAATCGTACGAGGAATGGTGAAACTACCTGGATCTTCGAGTTTGGGAGGAATGAAATGATGAACCGCCGCGGAGCACTCCTTTGTTAGTGAAATAACACCCAAATCCTCCATCTTCCTCTTATTCGAGAGGATTTCCTTCATGAATTTGGAGTAGGTGGGCATCTGAGTCAGGACCTCTGAAAATGGGATGCTGATATGTAGCTTCTTGAACACATCAATGAATTTGCTGAACTGGTGGTCCAGCTTCCTCTACTTCAATCTTTCCATTAAAGGTAAGGAATGCTTGAATGGTTGGATTATTTCCTTTAAATTATTCTGCAAAGCCTCCTTCTGCAGGCTTTTGGATGAGGAGGGGTCAGAATTGGTACCTTTTTCATCAATAGTGGGTGTGGATGCAACTTGCTATGCTGATTGGTTCGGTTGGGGATCTTTTCCACTCCGGAGCATGATAACATTAGCCTCCTCCCTTGGGATCATTTCGGTGTTCTCTAGTAGTGTACCGGGCTGTCTCCCAGAAATTTGGTTTACCAGCTGGCCAATCTGATTCTCCAAGATTCGGATCGAAGCATCTTGATTTAGGAACCGAGTCTCAGCAGTAGATATGAATTTAATCATTAGATCCTCTAACCTTGAGGTGTTCTCCTGCTGTGGTGGTTGTTGAGCCGGTGGAGGAGGTGGATGTCGTGGCTACTGTGGATGAGGGTTTTGATACCCTTGTTACTGATGAGGACCTTGCTGGGGTTGTTGCGGCCTTTGGTATTGGTTCTGGTATGGAGGCTGGTTGTAGCTGGGCGGTCGCTGGGGCGGAGGATTATACTATTGTTATCCCCAGCCTGGGTTCTGTTGATCTCGACATACCGAGTTCGGGTACTGCTGGTAATAGTTGGGCCCTTGATTTTGGGCAACATAACTCACCTCACTCGTCGAAGGGCCTCTAGTCGAACCCGGGCATTCTCCCATGATGTGGTTATCACTACAGTCGCCGCATGCTGGATGGTGTGCCGCATGAACTTGAGAGGCTCCTTTGAGGTTAAATGCCTCAATTTTCTTGGGCACAGCGTCCAACTGAGTAGCTATCATAGTGGTAGCATCAATATTGTTCATACCTCGCTTTTGAGTCACCCACTCGGAGTACCACTAGAAGCTGTTGGCTGACATATCTTCCAGTAACTCGAATAGTTCTTCGAAGGATTTCCGCATCACCGTGCCTCCAGCAGCAACATCCACCATGGACTTGGTATTCGTGGTAAGTCCTCCGTAGAAGGTTTGGACTTGCATCCCGAGTGGGAGTCCGTGGTGGGGGCATTTTCATAACATTTCTTTGAAACGTTCCCAGGACTCATACAATGACTTGGAGTCGTGCTGCTAGAAATTATGGATCTCATTCTAGAGTGTCATCGTCTTTGATGGTGGAAAGTACTTGGATAGAAATTCCTGGGATAGCTCCTCCTAGGTGAGGATAGATCGTTGTGGTAGTCCCTTGATCCAGTCTTTCGCCTTGTCTTGTAGAGAAAAGAGAAATAGGAGAAGATGGATGGCGTCTTCAGACACACCGGTGTACCGAAAGGTGTTGCAGATCTCTAAAAAGTTGGAGAGATGAGCATTCGGGTCTTCGCTGGCCAGACCTCCAAATTGAACTGTGTTCTAGATCAGCTGCATGATAGCAGGCTTGATCTCGAAGTGTGGATCCCAGATTGGGGGACATACAATGCTCGTATCAGCTCCATGGATCGATGGAAGACCGTACTCTATAAGGGTACGTGTTGAAGGTTGTTGCTGAAGGGGTGGATCTTTCATGAACTTCTCCTGAGTGGCGACATATGGCCATGGGAAGAGTTGATGCAGTGGTCATTGGTAATTCCTTGGTATGAATTCTATGAATGCTCCAGGAGGTTGCTCCGGTAGACCAGCAGCGGAGGCTGCTGATCTAGTACGGATGCTCAGTCGCAGCAATTATGGATTGTGCTCCCTCTTCCTTGTTCGCCATGGGTTGTGGTTGATGGTTGTGAGTTTCTGTCTATGTACGCCAACAATGAAGCTAGGTCCATTCAATTTTCGGGTCAAGCAGAACTAATTCCTAAGATTCGGCGCTTCTGGATCGTGTAAGGCGTCTATATATACACTTTAAGCTCTATACAACACAAAAATGAAAACCATGTGTAAAAGGGAAAACCAAAAGAGAAAATTTGAAATGGGATTATATATGAGACTTTTGATAATTTTTTATGTTTATTTTCACTTAAATCAATTATTAACACAATTAATATTTTAGCACTAAAACGAAAGAGTTCCCTAGCAATGGCGCCAAAATTTGGTCTTGCTTGTCGTTGGTTGAATTTATATGCATCCCAAATTAATTACCCATTCTTAAAACATTAGTATGGCATAAATTAGGGGTCAATCCATATGGAACAATGGCGTGCATAAATTCAATTTAGTTAATACTTAATTAGGTGAAGTATGTAGAATTTAGAGTTGATTAAGTCGATTTTGGTTTTTTTAATTGAATCTAAATTTTTTTACATTGAATAAATGACTAACAATTTTAAATAAAACAACGTGTAAATTTATAGAGTTTAAAATAGGAAGAAAATACATGTCAGGGTTGTGGTGATTAGGAGTTCTTTTGCAGGATGTTTAAATGGTTGTGTTGTTAATAATAATTCAATCATTCTGGATTTTGTTTTGTTACAAGATTTCCTTGGTCCGGTTCCTCTTGTTTGGAATTAGAGCAGTTGACTCCTTGGTCCGGTTGTTAGTGTTCTTAATTCTTTATTAAGTTCAGTCCATTATTGGAATCGGTGAAATCCTTCCAATGGTTATGGATGCTTTCACCGTTACTTTTCTTTTTTATCGCTGATAATCCTTCCCTTGGTCCAGCGCAGAATTCTTTGTTATATTAGACAGTGGTTTGAGAAGAGTAATATGAATTACAACGATTCAAACACAACTATATAAATGAAAATAGAAATTATGATCCCATCATCCGTAGCCCCAACACAAGGGGTTTAGTTACACATAGAATGTGGGAGAGAAACGACACACGTGATACCTGACAGATTCATCGTGTAGGTGTTGAGGTAGGGTGTCGGAAGGTGGAATAGTGGAACTATGGCACCATGGTGGCTCGTGAATGGTAGAAACATAGCTTCTTCTCTCCTCTAATGGTTTTCCACCCTCAAATCCGTAGGCCAAGGCCTCTTCTTATAGAAAAATAATGTACACGGAGTGTATAGAAATTACACGCCTTGTAATTTCTGTCAACGCGCATTGGTGCTAATTTCTCCACGGGTAAGAATCCAAACACACCGTCTTTGACTTTTGAACACGGCCCCGCCTGGTGGTTGGGTGTAGACGGCATGTAGCACCGCCATACACAGCATGTACTTTTATAAGTTTGGCCACCATACCCTTCTAGAATAACAAACACAGCGTGTAGAAATTCAGACACGCCGTGTCTCCTTCAATGGCCACATGGGCGTGTAGATGATTCTCAGTAACCACCGCTTCTAGAAAGTGGTACATGGCGTGTAATGCCACCTCACACGGCATGTATCTTCTGCCTAGTGACATGGATGTGTACTACCTGCTCTGGTCCGTGTCCTTCTATGGATCTACACGGCATGTATAAAAGTACACGCTGTGTAGTTTCAAAATTTTCACAGACTTCCCTAGATCTGTGTATTTAGCCAGAAAGATCCTGAATGTAAACAGATTCACCAAATTCAAGGAATATGTTCATAAAACAACAGATATTGGATGAAAAATGTTTTTATTGTCAATTATATATTTATATAAATGTATACAGAAATCGGGTTCATCAATAGGTTTTGATTTATGTTATTGTAGGAAACATTGGATGCCTTATCGGGGTTCAATCGCATCTCAAGACACTAACAATCATCCTGGACAAAAATGAACCCCATAGATCTCAAGCATTGTCGTAGTATAATGAGTCCCGATTAAATAAGACAGAAATAGAGAACCTATGATATGAACATGATAATCTCTATCAATATATGTTCATATTCAATTCATTGACATTAGGGTAAACGATACTGCTATTAGGGCTTGGATGGATTTCACAAATATGACTTAAATTTATAGGATATTACCATTGTACACAATAATTATCACTTAAAGGTTGTGATGAGCCCGACCTCCCATCCTCTTGACCAATGTGAGTCCCCAAGAGTCACTGCATTGGAAAACCTAGTTGATTTAAAACTTTTAGAATGTAGTTTTTTATTAATCTATGAACGGGGGAATCGTTGGGAGTTTTTGGTAAAAGGGAAATGGTAACGTGACGATCGAAAACCACTCCATGCCATACAACCAGATGATACAAAATGGTGAACATGATGTGAAACCTATAAATGTATCATCCCATTCAAGGGTCAAAAATGACATTTTACCCTAATCCATGTTGGGTCAGTTTATGTTGTGGTTTTCACACATCAAAACATTGAACTTGATGCAATATTCTAACCTCATTGAACATCACATAAAAAGAAGGGATCTTTTATTTATCCTATAACTGTGAATGTTATTGATCATCCATGGAATCTTATATATGAATATTCAATAGTAAGGTTTCTTTTTATTCTTCTGGGACTTCTCCAGACTCAATGAAATAAAAATCTCATCATCTAATGAGCGAGTGGATTCTCAGATCATTTAATAAGCTTCATTGTTCTTGTGGTCCCGACATTCAGTTTCTCTAACACACAATCTTCTACATCAGTTGATGAACATCACTGTTTAGGAATACTGCATCACATGCTTTATCATGAAATTAGAATTTTTTAATAAATAATTTAGAAGATGTATACTAATAGAATGTTTTTCCCATGATAGGTAGTGGATGAGAAAGTGTCCATTGTCGCTACACTAAACCACTTTGGCAACCTATCATTATAATGCAGAAACCTACACCTTCTATATACTGAGTAGGTGAATGTTGATGGTTATAATGACAATGCAATCACAAAGTACCTTCATATGAGAGATTCTATATATTCTTGGGATCATCATAGATGTGTGGCCATTTTCCCATAATGAGTTGCGAAGGACGTTCTTATTATGATAACTATCCTAAGTAGAGAACCCAATAAAAGATCCCACATGGGATATACAAAAATCTTAGTAAGAGAGTATACCAATATTCCTATTACATACAACCAGCATGAGTTCCACTAGTGTGTCTCAGTGTTAGACCATGATCAATCCAAGATCACAGCCAGTCAGGAGGCTTCGGCTTCACATAAACTAGTCGTAGTGAATGAAGAGTCCCAGGGAGCACCCCGGCTCACATTGGTGTCATATGTTTTAAAATATTTTTCCCTGGTATCATCTTCATCATCGGAACTGACCCCCCCATGGTATCATGGGAATCACCCCCCATTGGTAAATTGGGGACTAGTCTCTCAAATTTTATACTGAGAACCTACCCATCAAATGAGATACTCCATCGATGGAGAGGCTTAGCTTTCTCATGATTTAATCAAAACAATATGAGTTCGATCAAGAGACTCCCCACCAAGCCCATGTCTGCATAACCCTAAAGGGCACAAGCATACAATCATTCAGTCATTTGGGTCACAATAGACTTTCTTACTTCCTATCAATAGGACAAGAGATGAATGGTTCAGTGGTATCTTCAAATAATATACCAAACGTGTTACTAACCATTTGGGTACCCTAAAATGTCAGGGTAATGGATTATATATATTGTAGAAGGGGTGTATTAATTATATAGGATCCACATTGGATCTCACATCATCAGCCACTCACCATGCCACCAATAAAGGATAGTGGTTTTTTCAAATCCCTACCACCCATCCCATTCAGTATGAAGATGTAATATCTACAAGATAATAGATCTCTAAACTCTAAAAAGAGAATAGTTATCTCTAGGAGAATATTGTGAGAATAATATGAAGAACTCCGCTAAGGGATGATGAGAATATTCTATATTATAGAATCCCACCTTGTAGTAAAGTACCCTAGACCATGTGTCTAGGTAAATTTTCATATTTTCATCCCCCAGTTAAGTTGAATCTGAACACTATTCCACCTCACCCCAACCCTCAGGGCTGGGGGAATTTCAATATTTCACCACTCCACATCAAGTATTTGTAGGAAACCATTACACCTCACTTGTCACCATAATACCACTAGGAGATTCAGAACCAATAAATCATTGGGATGTGTTTGCATTATATAAGACTCCCATAACAATAGAAACTTCCCCTGGATCAATAGAGACCAAGAATATGGCCCCAAAACTCCATACCTAGCAATGCATCTACACCAATGGTGGCACATGTGGAATTTAGAAGAAGTAGTATATTAAACCCTATCTATAAGACAGTCAACAAAAAGTATATTCCATCCATGAAAAACATGTTCTAATGTATTTAAACTATGCCATGGAGAACAATATGAGGATTCTGCCAGCTATGAGGAATCATAAATGAGGCAAGATCAGTAATCTAGGATGATTATTTCCCCTACCCTCATTATATTTGGAATACCATTGATGATTTAGTTTCCATCAAATACTAGATTCAATAGATGATGTACGTGGGAATATTGGAACTTCCAGCACCTGAATCCCCACTCAATTCATCTGCTCACTCAAATCAGGGAGAACCTATCATGCGATAGTGAACGAGTCACATTCCTCATAGGGAGAAACTAAACTCTCTCAATGAAATATTGATCAATGCCTATTCTTAAGAAACAAATATTTTCTATAAATATTTTGTCAACAGTATAGAATGTGGTTTGATGAAACTTCAAACTATAAGGAACCCTCATGAGGCTGGTATGGAAGGCCATGATGACTATTCCCTTACCATATACATCTTGGGAACATGATTGAAAATTGATTTATCTTCAAGGATATATTGAGGGGTTATTTTTATGCATTCTTGATAGAGTTGAAATATCCCAAAACTCATTCAATATGCATGAGAGTTGTCCCAGATCCTTCATATGGACTACTATTCTAATAGGTTACATGAGATGAGTCCTCACCTAATGAAGATATACTACATGGACAATGTTTTCACCAAATGATGCTAAATAGTTCGAATCCCAAGTACATTTCAAATGAAATTAACCTACATGGAATGTATCACAAATGAAAATAAACTGTACAGTTGTGTCATCACTGCATGACATTAAACTGCATGGCCAACTTCCTGACAACACGACATTAAATTATATGGATCCCAAGTCCTTGTCGAAAGACATTAAACTAGATTGATCATTTCAAGATGCATGATTTTAAACTGTATTAAATGAATCAGAATAAAAAATAAACCGTGATGATGATTTTACACCACAAGATCTGAAACTCCATGGAAAACCTCATGAACACAAAATAATAAATTGTATGGATCTCATGTCCTTTCCAAAAGACATTAAACTACATAGAAAAAATCCTAACTCTATGATTTTAAACTACATGTCCAAAATCATTATCACATGACATTAAACTATATGGGGTCATTACCTTCCTTTAATATGTTAAATGACATGACAAGTCTCATCATTGCCTCATGACGATAAACTACATGGAAATATGTTTTTGCTACATGATGTTAAGATTCCTGGGAGTATGTTATTTCCATAAGATGTTAATCTTCATGGTCCTTAAAAAACCACAGGTGTCTTTATTCATATCCACACGTGATACATAATGACTCATGGATCTCCAAACATGGGCCTAGCTATAACTCTTAATATGAGATAATGTCGACCACGACATTTGGTCCAGGCCATCATAGAGTATCTATTTACCAAGAACTAAATGAATCTTCAATATCATACTCATGAGATATGTAGTGACACCCCCGAATTGTTTCATCAATCATTGGCAAATGTTGTAATATATTTTACGCATCGGCCTGAGTTTTCCAAAAAAGGTGTATGATGTGACTGAGACCATTTTGGTAATCATTCATGTCAGGTTACTTCATGAAACCTCACTGCACATTTCCACATAAAATGTCTACCTTGCGGTTCGAGGCACATGAACCAAAATTATTTCCACAATGCCCTTACTACAAGACATTAAATTGCAAGGCCAACATTCCGACCACATGATGTTAGACTATATAGAGCCACCATATTGACTGTCTGGCATTAAACATCATGGCCACACTCCATACCACAAGACAATAAATTTCATGAATCAGGTCCTTATTTCATGAAATTATACTACACCTCTCTCTAGAACTATGAATTTATTGATTATCATTTCTAATGAGATATGTAAGGATACATTTATCATAATTCTCTTCATGAACACCTAAAAATATAAAATAATTCTATCAGGTCCTCTATTTCCTAATGATGGTGAAAGGGAACCTTGTATTTCCTTGTTTATCACACAGATCATAGTTCATTTGAGAATATGAATTCTGATAAAGATTTTCTTATACAATTTAGGGAATAAAGTATTGTAAAATAAAGGGTATTCAATCACCGGTTTCAATATCCTACAATGAAATCATTTCACGAACTATTTAATTCTTGATTCTTATTCCAAATAAGATTGGTAGGGACACATGGATCCTTATTTATCTCGAAAACCATAGGATTATCTTCCTTTTACATCAGGTTATCGAATTTCATTACCACATGAAAGAAACTTGGCGAATGTGTGGTATTCATCACATTCTTATTGGGTGACCTTATTCCCCCCTACATGATGTTATACTAGATAGAATATTAATAACTACTTCTGTCTTTATTCCGATTCTTAGGGGATATGTAAGAACACCCTATCAATTTTCCTCCAGTCTATCACTAGGCCCCTTTCACCCTTCCTAGACCCTTGGCCTATGTCTCCCCCTATGAGTGTGTAGTGCGTTGTAGGCTACTTCGGTCCCCATTCACATCCTATTTTTTCGACCATGTCATGAAGATCCCCATTGGGGAAATATCCCCTTCATTGTCCTCGCTGTGCATAAATAAATTATGTTGGTACCCTTTGTCGTTATCAAATGATGTCAAACAGCATGGATGCTTTGGAAACTATGTATGGATTGATTCAATCCCTTCCAAGATACATAGGAATACTGAGAAATTTTGTCTTCGGGTCTAGCCCCAGGAACCAAAAAACATTCCATTTCATTCTTGTCCTCTTGGCCTGTGTCATCTATAGAAATGAGCATGGTTTGGTGTGGATCTATTTTTTGCTCATTTGCGTCATCTATATTATTCCATTTCATGCATGTTATTCTTTGTGAAATTATCTGCCTGGTGTCCTAGCTATATTACAATATAATATTCTACAACTTATGTCCTCACTACACAACATTAAACTACATGGATCTCTATGAACTATAAAGACATTTTTTCACAACCAACTGGGAAACATATGAAACACCATAGGGTTCAAGAATGATTAATCATAGATCACATACATTTATATTTATTCAGATTACTCTACCCTCTTCGATACCAAATGACATTAAAATGCATATATGTGAGTCCTCCTCACAAGATGTTAAACTGTATGGAATAACATCACACTACATGATGATAAACTATGAAGGTCTTTATCCATCACCCCTCTTTATAAAGGACAACCAGAATCATACCTTGTCCAAATAGAGAAGTAAGTAATTTTGTAATCTTTTTATGTACCTCAATCTTGGTTCCACACATCATGTCTCATGTATCTATGGTCATCACAAACCATCCACATCCCTTGAAGTGGGAATGAGATCTCCCTACTTTGTCATGCTATTGATGTAATGACACAGACCCACCAATCAGTGATATTATTTTCCAATATAAAGGGATTCCTAATTATTCTAATCACCACATCAACAAGGTGGAACACAAAACCCCATTTTTTTATTGGTTACCCAAAATTATTTTACCATATCAACACTCCTAACCTGCGAACCTTGATCGATGATTTATGACATCTCATCTTTTAGATTAGAAAGACGTTAGAGTAGTCTTGTCTCTTGTTACCCTAATGAGCCTCTTGGGTATCATACATTATACCAGGTCCAAGTGGAATGTCTCGAAAGTACTCACACATTGATAAAATCTTTATAGCCATAAATATAACAACATAATGGTTAAAACTTCAAATACTTATACAGCTAATGAAGGATAAACAAAATTCATCAGGATAATATTCTAGAAAAAGAAACATGTTAAAAAACTGACTAATTTCCCAATAAATTCTTCATCTCTAGATTTCTAGAATAATTTAGGGCACATATTAATGAGGCGTAAAGTTCTAGGGGACTATTCTATAATAATTGTCAAACCCATGATGTTCACCTTAGACCCCCTAGTCTAAGAAAAATATTTGAAAAATGATTCATCGTGTTTCCTTGCCAGAAGAATACGTTATGCAGATGGTGGTGAATATTTTAGGGTACTCAAACATTTCATGGATATTATATTTTATATATATCCCACTTCATGATCTAACATGTCTCATGCCACCAAAAATCAATGATTTTACCTAAAGAAGAAAAGAGATCCTTATCCTTTGACATGTTATTGATGAATGTTCTCAGACCCACCATCCAAAAAAAATCATGGCCCATTGTATATGGTTTTCTAATTCTTATGATCCTGACACCACCAAGGTGGAACCCAACACCCTAATGTGTTAAATGTTACCCTAGAATGAAAATCCCATATCTTCCTCGTGACCTGTCCTATTTTGAATATGATTTATAGTCTCCATACAAGACTATCCATGTTGATCTGATATCATCAATGTTGCATCACCATGTTTTTTATAAATTCTCAAATATATTATATGTCCCTTCATTATTTAACCTTTTGATGGATCACAACTCAAGATCCTAAATAGCAAGGCATGGGGCTTGAGTAGTTCAATTAAGAGATCATATTCTCTTGGGTGACCAAACCATTATTGGATAACCATATTTACATATCCAACTTCATTATCTTGATGTTTGATCCTTCATAATTATTTCTCTAACCTTGGAATGTAATCGAGATCACTAAGACTAGATATTATAATGATGCAAGTGATCAGACCCACCAACCAGAAACGTTAGTACACTGTATAGAAGGCTTCCTAATCCTTGTGAGTTTCAACGAAAATGTGGTGTTACAAAACACCCCAATATTTTTATGGGACACACACATCGTTTTTACTCCATTCTATATCACTTGGATCAAACATTTGTATTGTGACTTACATCATCCACATTCCAACTATCTACGCAGACCTAACATCTCTATTATTACAACCAAAACCGTTTTCACCCCCTGAATCTTTCATAGCCCTTGGAATGGAGAGGGTATAAGCATTTCATAGCCATTAAATATATGCCTAAGTTATTTAACCTTCTAACTAATGACATATCCTCATTGTATGAAATGTAACTCAATTCCTTGTGAGCCCTGGAAACTCCATGACAGAACATGTCACACCATAGTGTTTCGAGTCACCCATGGGTTTTTGGAACCATATGCTATAAAATTATGGGTGTTACGACTTTAAACTATGTGGATACCAATGTCATGGAGATATTAATTTAAACTACATGTCACACAAAACTTCCTAGTGGTAATACTTTAATCTTTATAGAGAAACAAATGTCCTGGTGGAATAACTTTAAACTACATGGAATCCCAAATGATCTTATATAGAACACCCTAAACTACAACACAATGATGTTATATTAGGAAAAACCATTAAAAAGATGGAGAAATATAGCTCTATATTGTGAAAACCTAAAAATGTTATATTAGGAAAATGTTGAGTTCCCACCCATGGGACATATACATTGTGTGATCAATAAAATATTCACAATATATAAAATGGAAGAGCCGAAAAACATGCAGGAAACAATAACTATAAAAAGGAAGCCTAAGATAGATCCATTTACATTCCAAATAAGTCTTCCCCTTTATAAAACCTATTAAAAAGTTAGGGAAAAGACAAATGTAATTGATACAATGCCTGTAGGTCCTAATATATAGACTTTGTTAAAATCACGCTATTCCCATTATATCCCTTGAAATTAGAAAATTTTAGAAAATTTCACCTCTAATAATGACTCCATGTCCAAATTTTAAAAGTAAACCATATGATCTCAAGATTATTGTAGCAGGAGCATCAATGATGGATTTCATGTTAATGGGAATTCATGAATATTCCTTGAAAACAAACATGTTCTAATTCAAGAACACAAATCCAATCAATTGTATCTATTTTTTATTGCACCCAAGGGACATTCATAGTGGATTATTTGATAAATATTTTCACTATATCATGGTTCTCCAGTAATTATTTCATGACTATATAGTGAAATTTACCCTCCGACATATAATCTATATCTTTATAAGTACATTATTCATAGGGTTCCATGTCAATTTCACTGTGGAATTAAGCATGAGTTTGATCAGCATAGTGACATATTTCTTACCTTGTACGGATTTATTCCCATACACATGGGATATTTAGACACATATATGTATTTTACATTGGATCCAACCACATGTTCCATTCCACAATATTAATGTCTAATTTGGGAATCTTTATATACATTCCAATTTCAATGTAGCAATTACCTATGTCAAATCTATCACCCGTATTGGATTTAGTTGAGAAATTGTCGAAAAATGTATCATATTCATTAAACTTGAGAGCTCCTCATACATACCCAGAATAGATCCCCTTAAAGATGCTGGTACCATTGATCATAAAATATTTTGATATGTGACAAAATGATCTAAATTTAAAATAGAATTAATTTTTTGCTGTTCTCAAGAATCTAATTATAGGAAGGATTTATTGGAACTGTTATTTTTCTATGTCCCACATTTCTTCCAAATATACATGATACATACATTATGATTAATTAACATATGGAGGAAATAATACATGAAGAACTATGATTTAAAGAAACATGTCATGGACACAGAATTCTAGTAAACATATATAGGAACCAAATACACTATGAATTTCATTTTTTTCTTAGGGTTGGATACCACCACAGGACAAAAAATATAGCTAGAATTTATTAGTGGAATGTTCGGTCCATTATATGGCTTGCTCACTAGCTATCTGGGGAGAACTCAATAGAGTCCATTACAGGACTAGGTTGAATATGCCCATTGTATTTAGCCCAAGTCAACCGACTGGCCAGTAGGGAAGCATAGCTTCCACAACATCCAGATTGGGCCATTTTATATGGAATATGGTGGGAAACCACGAACATAGGTTGGCCGAGCCCCACGGGGTGGTGAGAGATGTGTATGGTATAAGTGATTACCATAATATCGGCTCGAACAAGAACCCTGCAATGAATATATTATAATCCAAATTGTGGAAGGAATAGGCCTTTGATGCAGGACATAGTTTATCATCATGGGATCAAATCAAGGATTTCCAGTCAAGTTTATGATGATATATGTCATCTGATAAAACCCCTTCTAATCTAGGTTGTCTCCTCGACCCATTGATCAAAGCCTCAAACTAGCCAAGCCCTCGTGCCCCATGACATTATTCTCCAACCTCTCTATGATCTGGTTCTGTGTCCCGAACCACACCTATCACCCATCTGTTGTCAATTCCATGTCTCTGAAACCTTGGTGAAACTCGATCATGTAAATGAAAACTTTTGTAAATACCCCACATGATCGAAACTGCGAGCCCCAGTGGTCTCCCATGATACATACCAATATCGACTAAGATTGTCGCATGATCCTTCTGTGATCATGAGACAAAATAAAGTAAACTAGGGAGAGTCTACCATGTGCCTTTATATCCTTCTATGAGAACCTATGGACACACCCAAAGTCTTCACATGATCACCATTAATCATTAAAAGGATATGAAGTCAACCAATGTGTTATCACGGGTCGTTTTACGACTACAATCCATTTTTCCTCAATTTGTATTTCATATGAATTATTTCTGATTATTACCAAGAGACATAATTCATTGTGAACATTTCTTTCAACCCATGAAAAAAGTAACATCACCATCATCCTCACATAGTCTAAATAAACTCCCTCACATCTTAATAAAAGAATTAAAAAAAAGGGTGAGAGAGGAATTGATCAAAAATTAGGGGATCCACCGATGTATAGAGGAACTAAAAATCACCTTCAAGGATATCCTCCAATAAATTAATGATGCCCCTATGGAGGAAATATTCCATCACATGTCTTCATAAGAACCTATCTCATGATCCTCATATGATGAAATGATTCCGTATTGATCCCATATGAATGCTCGATGCGCCTCCTACAAGGACACTTCTTAGAACACGTGAACAAATGAGTTATGGAACCTCAGGACGTGAGGCCTTGAATACATGAAAAAACCATATTGGTGCTCTTAGATATTAAAAAGTGAAGATATAAACCCCGGTATCACAAATACCATGAGTGTCCTTGTCCTGCAGTGACTTCATGAAGCCCACTAGACATGACCATCACAATCGTCAAATGTCTCCCACAAGTCATTGGCATGATGTACCAAGCCATCATGGGATTCTTTTTTTGAGACATGTGAGTTTCATGTGTTGGAAGGACTCGGGGATTCACAAACCCACGATCTTGTAGAATGCCTTATATAGACTTCAATACCCATGACATATATCCAATGATCTATTTGTACCACACCCGCAACACTCTCATGAATCCTCAAACATGAAACCATGTCAGACTCCATTGGTCTAACATATATTCCTTCCCAAGAACATGTGAACTCATCAAGAATATCCATGAATGGTCAAGGATTCCATTGTGTGATCACTTTGATGGTCATGCTCCCACATGATTTATAATGTGATCAGGAAGTGAATGCATATGCACGTGAAGGCCTTCATATATTACCTCTATTCAATGATCACAGGTCCTATTTTAAGACCCAACCTACTCACTATAAAGACTAATAAATGGTCAATCCTCTTTGGAAAACTGTCACCGACACTCTATGAAAATATGCATTGAGGAAATGTGACCCACAGGTCGCACACTCCCATCCATACAACAACCATTTCCCCATTATCACCATGGCTTCGATATATATTACTTGTTCATAAGCATGAATTTAATTTCTAGACCACTTTGAGGTCACAAAATCTACATTCCTTCATGAAGAATGACATTCCACGATTCCCTTAATGTATGTAAGAACCCACACACAGACCATTCATCATGGCATACATGAATACATTCTCCGACAGATGACCACATGACATGTTGCAAGCTTGTCGGTGATCACACAAGAACCTTCATGTGAAACGTGATGCTTGTATTCATCCTTTGAGATTGATTGATTGATGTGGAGGGTTCCTATTCACTCTTCTAACATGGATACCAATAGAAATGGTATGCGGTCGATGGTACAAGAAAACCGCTCCATACAGTTAATACCATTTTCCATGCTTTTGATGAGTTTGAATATGCATCCTTCATGTATCACCATCGGGATAATCGTAAGACCAAAATGAGATTCATGTGATCATGGTGGTGGGAATGAATAATGTGGCCAATTTTTAAATGGTTCCTCTCACATGTTTTTTCATCCATATAAAACCCAATAATCCATGGAAAAACCAATTCCATATGCACGTAGGAACCCCCTTCCATGCATGTGATATTATTAGGAAGCCTATGTGCATGTCCACAGACTCCTCCATGGTTCAATATCAACTTCATGCAACAAATGGGTGTCATGGGAAAATCCCCTTAGTGTGCACATGGGTCCATGGATATGACCCCCCCACCAACTCCATGAAAATCCTATGGTGTACTCCTTCAGCATGGGTACTTGGGTGCAGATGACCCCTTGAAAAGTAAAGAATAATCCTATTTGGATACATACTTTATGACTATGTATGAACAGAAGACACAAATAACACTCGTGAGACTATTCATTTTTATCCTAGTGTCCTTATCCAACTGTGTATTTTCTTTTTTGATTGTAAAAAAAGTCTCAAACGGGTCCAATTAGTTTCTGAACAACCCTTTTTATGTGTCCCCATGGTCATAAGAGGACCCAAGGACAAGTCACATTAGTCGTGTATGGTTCCTTAATGTTTCCCTCCTTGATCACATGAATAAAACCTTAGACAATTGACATCGATCATGTGAATAGTAATTGACACATGATAATGATCATGTGATTAATCATTGATGCGTCCATATTGACATGTGATATCTTGATTATGAGATCCTATACATGTCTTCCCAATGACATTGAAGCCCTTGAGTATTCCAAGACAACCATGTGGCACCCAAAGAACATGAAGAAATACATGTCCACGATATGATTTTTGACATTCCAGATTCCCCATGTTGGTCATGAAAATCAACATTGAAAAATCCATTCGAAACCATATACATAACTCACACGAAGATGTATGATCCATGGACCTCATTTTTTATAATGAATGAGATATAAAGTCTAGAGGTGAGTGGTGTTCATGATTACTATAATACATGGGATAGACACTCAACACAACTATGTATGACCTCCGTACAAGTCATCATAACATTTACACATGGTCACATGTGACATCCTAGACATTTTCTTCTTGATTAGGTGAAGTCACCAAAGACAAGACAATTGAACAAAGGAAGAACCTATAAATTATCATCTTGTACATGTGAATATCTCTAACTTGTCTATTTGGATATGATATTCACAATGACATGTCCACCTAGTCATGTGAAGAACCATTTACATGACTACTTCACCCAGGCGAAGATACCCGAGATAATTTAGTTGGTATTGCATGAGACTGCAGACCTATCTACATTGGATATGAGAAGCTTCTCATACATGTTTTTTTCCAATGTGTTGACATTCAAAGTATGAAAATGGAACTAGCGGCCAGTCACAGATGTGTTTACTATGCCAGATTGATGCCAAAACATATTATTTTAACAACCAAGACCAACCTAGTAGATAGATAAGACATGTCAGTAATATCCATTATGACATTTCCACTTTGTACGACATACACACTCAGACACATGACATGTTGAACCTAGATAAAATACTCACTCATATTTACCATATATAGAGTAACATTCTGTGATGTGACGAGATCATGCATTCATGTGACCCCATTAATTTCATGCTCTCAAAAATACCTCTATGAAATCTATTAACGGGTTAGAGAATGAGTTAACCAATCACGACATCCTTAGAGTGTATGACCCTAAAAATGACATGATACAAACTAGGAAGCCTCAGAGTGTAAATCTTTACAAATGAAATGATATATGAATCCCAAAATGGGTATTCTCAAAGTGTGACACCCAATTAATGGCATCATATAATCCCTTAGAATTCCTAAAATTCTATAGACATCTATAATGTCTCCATGAATGATCACCTACTTTATCCTACCAATAGGATAAGCTACATATGATCAATGAGAACTCTGATTATTGAAATATTAGGGATACATACGAATCTTTCATAAGGTCCATGCTCCATAACATATCATCCATGATATGGTTTATAATTCCTCTAAATGAAAAACATTAATGTGTAATCCCCATGCAGATATAATCTGATGCAATGTGTCTAATATAACACTATCACTTGTTTCTCACAAAGAGCATGGAACATGCCAGATTAGAGGTTAGCGGTGATTTTTCTGATGGAATGGCGAGAATCCCCCCAACATGGGATCTTTAACTCTATGATATAAGACTGACTATAGCCCACCTCTTTTCAACGGACCATATCTACAAAAAATTAGTTTAGGGTTGTATTATATGAATAACTCCCACATATTTTCCCATTTTTTATAACCCACACAACATTGACTCCCACTATAATAACTACGTAAACCCTGATTTATGTATAAATTGGACATGTATGACACATCATTGAGGTTCGAGCCTGATATTTACATCATTACCATTTGATGTTAAACCACATGGATGGGTTTAGATGTACATCCTTCATCTATTTGAAATGAACTATGTATGTTTTTATTATTGTTCTCAAATGATTTGTAGGATACCTCATAGGGGTTCAATCCCAAATCCAAGACACGAACCACCACTCAAAAACAATGAACTCCAGAGTGCTCAAGAATGGCCATAGTCAAAAGAATCATAGATATATAAGTTATTGATAGAGAACACATGATATGAATACAATAATATGAATCTATCGATGTTCATAACCAATTCATTGACACATAGGGTAACTTTTCATGTATTTCTTTTTCTGAAAGATTTCACGAGAGTGTCTTAAATATATATGAGAGTCACATAGTAGGGAAAAATTCCCACCAAAGGGTGAAATGAGCCTGACCTCCCATCCTCTCGACCAATGAAAGTCCCTAACAAACGGTGGGCTTGAAAACACTTGTGACCTCTAGCCATTATAACGTTGGGATGTACCCAACTACAAATAGGGGAACCATAAGGTGTTTCAATGAAAAGATAAAATTGTAATGTGAAGATTGAAATCCATTAAACACCACAAAAATAAAAAAAACAATCTCATTTGAACGTTATCTTATTATTTATTGTCTTTTAAGATATATTAGGATTCATGTGTTGGATACATGACATTGATCTTCGACACCTATAGAGTACCATTGAAGTATGGGGAGTGGAAGATCCAAAAAAAATATATGTGGGATTTGATTCAATGGATTTATTTATTATAAAAATTCGTTAATATCACTTTATTCATTATAATTATTATAAATATGAGGGAAAATATTATTTTTAAAGACCCACAATCTTTTTCATCGACTTGTCGATGAGGTTGGGGTGTATAATTAAGAAGAAAGGGCTTTCATGTGAATAATTCTTATCTGAATTCAAAACATTGAATAGAACATTTGGATACACATATTGATATAATAAACAAGAATGATAAGTTTAATACTCTAGTTGATATTCCATATGTCCTATTTATAGATATGATAAGAGGAGAAGGAACTAATCCCCAAATGGAAATGAATGTTTGATTCCAATTCTTACTCCCTGAAATGGTAGTTCCATGGTATTTGAGATGAGTGGTAGAGTAAAAATTCCAAGACATTTTTTCTGATAAAATGGTGTCCCTAGAATGTATACCATGGTTAGAGTTCTCATTACAATAATTATTTATAACTTAAAACACCGAAATGACCTCAGTAGTTAGGTAAGACATTTTTGAGACATGTCTTAACAAAGGGATTTGTAAAAACATATGAGACATGATGATGTGTGTTTCTCTATGGTTGTTCTAGTTTGGAGGCAATAGTGGATGATTTTATTTGGTACACCTCATATAGGATTAACATGGAATAAGGTACCATACCATTGGATATATAACGATATGGTTCAAATGGGTCATGTTTGGGTGGAAGGTGGAAAATCAGAAGGAGTCTTGTGCATGTGTAGTCTATAAGAATTGAAGATGGATAAAATAGGTAATATATAAATGAGATGATGTGATATCAAGGATATGGATAGTTTGGTAGAAAAAAGATCGGTGATTAGTTTGTATAAGCTCTAATGGCCTCCTCAGGCAACGTTGAAAGAATGGTTTATACATCATGGGCTTGATAATGGTGCCTCACCCTATTGTGTTAATCTAAAGAGAGGTGAATCACATACGCGATCTTGTGATTATAACAATAATGGAACCATAATACTAATACCCCTATTGATTATCCATTAATTAATGTAATATATCAATAATTTAATGTCTATGATTACTCGGGGGAAGGACTGCGCAGAGAAGAGATTTAATATTTTTTGGGTTATCCAATAATTTTAAGTGTGGACCATAGGGTCATATTTATATGAATAAATAATACCGTTGAGAAATGATCAACCAAACATGTGGTTTTCATTAGTCATCACACATGTATTCCCTATATGATTATTTGGGGTATTTCTATTGGGACTTACACAGTACTGCTAGCATATAGGTTGGACCTGCATTGTGATGGTGACATGTGACCATAGAGGCGTGTCTTTGGAAAAGTGTGTTACCTTTTCAATTCATCACAAATATTTTAATTAAATTTTAACCTTTCTAAACATCTCATCTTCCTGTTTCAATATGATTTTTTAAAAAATACCCTCTTAGGTTTAGATCTGATTGGAAGAAGATTGTTAAATCCTATTGTTGATGAAAGATTTGTTGATGGATTATTCGTTCATATCCCCGATTGAGTTCAATCATTTTTTCTCTTATGAATATTAAATTATAATGAATTTTATTCTGTTGAATAGATATGTTATATTATTATCCACATATGTAGGTTGTTTTTCTGGATCACATGGCTTGATCACATAGTGATTTTTGCTCATGTATATATAGGGCATGATTTCTTGCACATATAAATAGTGATAAGGACCTCCTATGTTCATCCATATCTACCTATCACTATTTATGATATCCCAGTAGTAATCTCATCATACTAGTCCATTAGATGATGTAACATTAATTCATATATGTTATGTCATTACCTAAATGAATCATACTTATGGGTGAGTGCCCTACCTGAAGTCACTTGAGAGAGTGACTTACGTGAGGTCACCTGCCAAAGTTACTTCTATGAGCCTATTAATTTCGTGAATTTTATTTATTTTTCCAAGAAATTTATTTATCCCTAATAATGGATCATTATTCAAAAGGTGGTTCTTAAGAATTTCCACCTATATTAAATTTATTTGAATTTGTGACTGATAAGATTCGTCAATAAAAAATTGATTGAATGATAGAATTGATGTTTCATGATAAATCACATCATTAGATATAGGGATTTTCACTTAAAGTATTTATTATCTATTTCTCCAGAATAATTTATTTATCCTTGGAATGTGTTTTGGGGTCCAATCCACTATCCTCTATCTATGGGATAATAGATGACCCCATTATAAATAATGAGAACTTTCTGAATGAGGAACAAGATCTTGAGGGAGAATATATTACATCAATATGATAACCATCATGGGTAAAAGATTCAACCAATCCAATAATTTTCTATAGTGAGATCCATCCTAGTAATAAAAAAAACATCAAATGGTTTCATGTTAAAATTATTAACATTTATTATTTTTGATATTTTAGATTTAATCCAGACATTTGAGGACCCTATAATTACATCTTCTAGTAATTTCACCAATACTGATGGGGATAACATGGATCTCATATTGTACAATGGTTGTGGTCTTTTTGATTTTGATTTGGTAGGAACCATAAGTGTTGTCCACATAAAAAAAGATATTGGATGGTATTTACATTGGTGTCTTTTTATGAATTGATCCCAGTGTCATAGAAAACTACATTGGTGAGTATTCAATGAGGGTTGAATCCATATACAATGAAATATTGGACACAGTTAATCCATAAATTGATATATTAGGATTCCTTGTACAGTTCAAAGACTGAAATATGGAATTGAGTGGATGTGACTTTTCTCATTTGTTTATTTTAAAACATTGTCCACCTTCAATTTTTATATTCCATAATCCATTTATGGACTTGTGACTCTATTATAATAAGAAATATTCTTGAGGAACTTCATGAATAATGACTCCAAGTCCATCAAGCTAATATTGATGAGGGATCCATAGATTAAGACCCCAAAGTGGGAGATTATAAAGGTCCCTCTATACAGGTTATTTGGAACACACAAGAGGATGTTCCTTTTTAGGATGTCCCTAGTAAAATTAGGGATTATGGGGATGTTAGTGACACATAAATACCAATAGTTGACCCAAAAATGGGTGTGTTTTACAAGATGGATCGGTTTTTTCACTACTATTTATTTCTGGTAAACTGTTGATGTTAATGTTGGGTTTTACTTGCCAACAAGTTTCATGAACTTTATCTATCGATCAAGACGGGGGAGCTTATATGTCAATTTATCAAACACCAATAGGCTAGTATGACACTATTTAGGAGGGAGTAGACTAGGGTTCCTCATTATATTAGGTTATTCCAAAATACATATCTCTCTTTCTAAAATTAGGACCAAGACAGTCAAATAGACACATGAAATCCTTCAAACCATACATCATATCATTTGGATAGATATTTTAAACAAAATAAATGAGTTGTATCCCAATGAACATCCATCACAAGATCATCAACTTCCATCCCTATTTTATACATTGGGATATGGTGGTTTTGAATACTACATGACACACCCTTCTTTGAAGTAAATTCATCTACTATGATAATAGGATTAAATGTTAAAGCATGATGAGGAAAGGATTAAATTCCAATGTGAAGACCTTAAAACTGACGTATCAGTGGAAAAGATAAGACATTTCGAAGAGGTGTGGTAGTATCCACACTATATACAAGAAAAATTTTTATAAATGGTATTCCATAAAGAATATAAAGAATTAATATATTAATTTATATTCCAAATCTAATATTTCTTGCATATGGAATTAGAATATGGTAGTGATTTTGTGTCTATGAAGAAGGAGAAACTCTATATTTCTTCATAGGTTATCGCCACACAACTCACTAGTATTAAAAAGATACAAATAATTATCAATAAATAGTCAATGGGATCATTTATTATTTTTAAGAGAACCTATATTCATTTACATAGATTCTATACCCTATATAATATCTTAACCGTAAAAAATATGAAATAATTTTTCTATTCCATGATCATAATTTTCATTATTTATTTCATTATATTAATCATAATAAATCATTTAAAAATAATCAATTAATTGAACATAATTTTCTGAACGTTCTATAATTACGATGATAAGGATGAGACAAATCTATATATTTTGACATAGAGAGAATAGTTCAACTATTTCTAGGGTTATATTAAAGAACCTATGTACTTTTTGTAATTTTTTCATCAACATTATGTTATCCAAAGTAAGAATAAAAATGACTTAATAGAAGAGACACATATTTAACATTAAATTAACTATATGGGAATTAATCATAACATGATTTCATACTTTTTCTGTCATTGAATGACTTTTTCCTTAAACAATTTTGATTTTTGGTCTAGTGTGATGGGACCTAACATTTAATATGGGTTCTATTTTTTGGGTTTTTATCATAGAATGTGTAACACCCCAAGCTTTCACGATACGCTTCTATTTCAATAATGAAATAGCTTGCATTGTACGCATGTTCGAGATCCTAACACACTGCGACTAATCAAAGTAGCCATTATTAATAGTAATACCCACCTTTTGAAATTATATAAATTTTATATTTCAAAATGGATTTCAATTTTGGATTCGTAATATCGTAATTAGACTATGTTGAATTATTGGAATTTTTCTGAGAACATCCAATTTTCAATGAATAGTGAAAAATACTTAAAAACAAAATTTTTAATCAAAATAATTTATAGTGATAAATTATAGTATTGAGTGGTTTTAAAGTATAATTAGAATAAAATTTAACCATTTTATCAAATGGTGGTCATTATAATTAATTTCACTTTGAAATTGGACATAATCAATTGTCTATATTTTGATATATATTCTTTTTAAAAACACGCTATTTGTTGTGACAGTGAGAATTAATTTTTAAATTAACTAATTCAACTTTTATGTTTCTATGTTTCTATTTTTTTAAAATACAAATCATTTTTCAATTAGGAATATCAAATATATCTTAGGGTTAATTTTTGGTATTGTTATGAGAAACGTCAATTTTTAATGAATAGTGAAACCACTAAGTGGTAGTTAAAAAACTAAATTTTCGTTTAAATGAAACATTACCACTTCTATGAATTGAATTTCAAAAATCTGACATACATGGTTTTCATTAAGATGTAAAATGGGGTTCAATGGGATTAAAATAATTTTTGGTGAATAGTAACATTTAAGTTCTATTAATCGCAATTAAAGGTAATTAGTGAAATTTAAGGAAAAAATGATATTATAAAAATATGAAAATATTTTGACACTTGTCATAACCTTATTGGATGAGTCATGGACGACCAAGATAATCCATGGGTCAATTAGGGGTCCCCATCGAGCCACTTGGGTAAGAAAATGACATTAATAACTTTTTATTTAAAGTAAAAATAAAATTGTCACAAACATGTGTTGTTTTACTAAAACAATTATTACATGGGGTCATATACGTTAACATTTCGACTATAAATATTCATTGGAAATCTAAAAAGTATTACTACATCATGGAAATTTTTTATAATTTTTAGACATTAAATAAATAAATTTATTTATCACACCATGATGATGCAGCGATTACATCCTTAATTAATGATTTAAATAAAATGAAAATATAATGTAAAATCTAAGACATATAATTGTAATAAACCTATTGTATGAGTATATTTCGAACCCTTATCACCTTATATTTGAAATATATAATTTTGCGACCTTTGAAATCCGAAAAGCATTTCATAATAATGTAACATGTCATGACTTTCCAAGAGTGCCCCTCCTCTCCTCTTATAAAAGGACCCCACCTCTACCACCCTATTCACACCCTAAAAGCCATTTGGATCGGCCAAACTATGCCCAAATACTCTCTCAACTTCCCTCCATTACTCCTAGAAGCCTCACTTTTGGCAGACGTCTTCCCAAGGAAGCCTTTGGATCAAATCAAAAAGAGTTACCCGATTTTAAGGTAATGTCTTCTCTTACGTTCTTTTGTATTATTTTGCTTCTCCAACCCCATAAACTCTTTATATTACATTATTTGGTAACAAAACCAGTATATTCAATATACTAGGATGTTGTTATGATCATTATTTGATTTACACTTACACACAACTTCGTCTAATGGTGAATGAACATATTGTTTCTGTGGGTGGTGAATTACTGCCTCACGAAACGATGATTGTTCAATCTTCATTTAACACCTTTCATGGTGGCCATTATGATGACACTATTTTCATATATGATATATATTACATTTATGTTTTTCTTATCCTTCTGTATTTTTCATTTATGGCATACCTTTATGACTTCCGTTATGGGTAAACACGATAATTTCATTTTAGGAAGTGCAGACTACCGCCCCCTCAAAGTTATTTGAATCGTTAATACCATATGTGGGACATATAAAGTATGGAGTAAATGATATTATATATAATATTATACTGGAATTATAATACACCTTTATATAATTATGATTTCATTCGATTAAATATGAAATAGAAATGAATGTAGTGTTCATGCATACGTACGGCTTACCGTCTCCATGAGATGTGGATTTCATTTCTTACCTCTAAATGTATCGTAATATTATAAATGAATGTATATACTGGATATATAAGGTATATATGATATCTACATCGTTAATATAATTCTGGATATAATGGATATTTTACCACATGAACAACATGTAATTATAAGAAGTTTATTTTTGACTCAAGTACCAAAGATCGACAAAACGACCGTTATTAACATAAATAATTACATAATGTTAATAACATGGTAATAAGTGATATAAAAGGAATAATAAACTTGAAAAAGGTTGTTAAGAAATTAGAAATTAACTCTAGTTTATTATTCAGGAGGATAAACAACGGTCGAGTCAAGTCGGAGATGAGGTAAGGGAACTTCTTAACAAAATTTCTGTTCTTTGGGATAATCTCTTACTTTCAAAATTTTTCATGATATTATTATGTCCAATATTGTATCTGTACTTTATTTATGTGTACTTATAGTTAATACACATAATATATCTATTTTATTTTAAAAAATGATCTTTTTAAGGGAACTTCTTAACCCAATTTCTTTTCTTTGGGTTAATCTCCTACTTTCAAATTATGTCATGATATTATTATGTCATGTCTGGTATTTGTACTTTCTTTATATGTAATTATAGTGAATACACATAATAGATATATTTTATTTAAAAAATGATATTTGTAAGGGATCTTCTTAACCCAATTTCTGTTCATTGGGTTAATCTCCTACATTCAAATTACGTCATGATATTATTATGTCCTATCTTGTATTTGTATTATCATTATGTGTACATATAGTGAATACACACAATATATATATATTATATAAAAAATGATCTTTGTAAGGGACTTCGTCTCAATATCCATTCATTGAGGCATATTTTGTTTTATACACAAATTTCTTTTATACAGGGTATAAACCCCTTTTCCTATTACATTTATTTAAAAGGAATATTTTTATACAAAGTGTTTTACTAAACGACAAAAAAAGGGATGTTTTTCTTGTCGTACGTATGTGGCGACAATGATTTCTCCATCGCCGTAACCATTATTTGAGTTTCAGCTTCCATTACAAGCCATAACTTTTTTTAAATGAAAAATAAATACGAAGTTTTAATTTTCTTTTATTTTGGTATTGAAATTTTTTTGATAATGTTTTTATTATATAAATGTGTTGTATTGATATCTTGTGATTGAAATGTGGAAATGTTTTGTTTCCTTTCTTCATGTTTTATGTGATATGATTATGTAATGGTTTATGATAGGTTTAAACCTATTCATATGAGGAATTCATTGGACTTAATAAGTGATGGGTGGAGCCCGCTCTAGCTCTTCGACACATCGGTAGGTCTCATGAGACAAAAGAGTGTTTTGGCATGAGGCCTTGACAAAATCTTATTTGTAGTCTTGGCATGAGAACTTGGCTACGTGGTTATGATAGTTTGGCATTATGCATTCCATCATTATGAAAGTTGTTATTGATATTTCATGTGATTATTTGACCAGTAGAATATCCATGTGAATAAGTAAATAGCATTATTTTATTTTAATTTTTCCATATTATGATGAATTTCAAGTTTAAAAAAAAATTGTTCTAGTTATACATTGCCATAAATTTTTATGTTTATTTATGAATGCTTCTGCTATATTGTTGTCCTTACTGAGCTTCTGAGCTCACCCCATTCTATGATTTATTTTCCCAGGATGTGAATAAATATTTTATGACTGACCTACAGGGATAGTCTGAAGTGGATGGAAGTGTGGACTATGGAGACTATTTTATTGTAGTTTTTCACTTTATGATGTAATGTAAGACTTATGAAAGTAACTAGTGTTTCCAAGGCTACAAAACTAATCAGTATTTTGAGAATTTATCTTTTGTGATCATGCCAATGTTACGCAATAACGCACCAACAATGGGTAACTAGGGTCGGGGCGTTACAGTTGGTATCAGATTAAGTTTAGTACTATCCTTGGAAGCTAGATTTAGATAAAATCTGATTATAGAACATAGCCCTAAGAGAGAATTTGAGAATTAGTATAAAAGAACATCCTAAAATTTTGGTATTATAGAGTTTCTGTGAGTTTTATGAGCAGTACGTCCCTGTATAGATACGAGCAGGTAGAGGTTTCTCTGGCACAGATGTAACTTGGGGTAAAACCCAAAAACACCACTTTGAACTAGACTCGAACGGGAACCGGTGCACGACAACAGGCCTTGCTGCACTCTTGGTTATGATACTCCCAGGGGATATTCTTAGGATAATTGTCATTTTCTTTAAAAACTATTATGAAGTGTTTATGAGTATATACTTCCACAAAGAAAACATTTTTATGATTATGGATTATATCCATAAATAGTTTAATTTATGTTAAGTGTTTTGCAAGTTTGTTATCATGTATTTCGATTCATAAACTAATATAGTTTATGACATTGTTTAGAAATGGTGTGCCTTGTGGAAGAAATGGAAACCGTATCAATGCACACACTCCATGTAGGTATTTCCCTCCTGCTCAAGATAATTATAATGGAGTTGGTGATGCAACTAGTTCTGATCAACCTATCACCATACTGGGACTACTCACTCAGGTTATGAATAATAACCTTACTCATCTGGAGCACCCTGATCTGCAACATGGAGGATCAATGTTAGACCGCTTCATGAGGCAATAACCACCAACATTCAATGGGAGTACAAATACCTTAGTAGCTGAGAAATGGATAAATTCCATAGAAAAAATATTCCATTCTTTGGGGAGTAGTGAAAGGGAAATGGTTATCATGGAAGTTTACCGCCTCACTGGGGATGCTGATCAATAGTGGTCATTGATTCAAAACATAAATGAAGATGATGAAGTGTAAAATATGGAATTGAGGGAGTTCAAAGATCTTTTCATAGAAAAATACTTTCCAAGTGACCATCAAGAAAATATGGAAATGCAAATTTTGAGTCTGAGGAAAAAAGAGGATGAGAATGTCGCAAAGTATGAGTCTAACATTACACAGTTAGAGAGGCATGATGTAGATTATTTACGTAACCAAAGAAGTAAGATCGATTGTTTCTTTGATGTGTTAAAACTATTTCTCCGTCGAGCATTAGTATCACAATCTTTCTCAATATACGAAGATATAGTAGCATGTTCTATCAAGAATGAAAAGGAATTTTCTAAAACTTAAGACAATAAATTAAATCAAGAGAAGAAGATAACGGTGGAACAAAAGATAGATAAAGGGAAAAAAGGAAAGAAGGATTTTCCATTATGCGATCATTGTGGGAAGAATCACCCCGATACTTGCCTAAAAGGATTGGGAGTTTGTTATAAATGTGGTGAAAAAGGTCACCAGGATCATGATTGTAAGGGAAAGAAAGAGGCTGTCAATGTTGAATGCTACAATTGTAGTGAAATGGGACATTATGCAAATTAATTCCATAAGTTCCAAGGAAACTTACATCAGAAAAGGCAAGGATATCAAGGACAATCTTATGCTGTTACTACAGTTGATGTGGACTAATTATTGTATTTTTGTTTTTGGAATCATGAACTATATTATGGTTATAAGAATAATGTGATATATATAAGGATTGTAATACAGTACTTGTTGTTTTAATTAATGATTTAATATGATGAAGTTAATCATATTTTTAGTATGTGACAATAAAAGAATCTCTACTTTGTTTGGGGAATCTGATGTTACAATTGATTTTGGAATTTAGAGACCTTTTAGAGATAGTATGGATAGAGGTATTTTGGATAACTACAAAGGTTGGAATGGATTAAGTTTAACTTTTGATAGTATTGTTTAAGGGTAAACCATTTCTGATGATTATTCTTGGAATATTATAGTACTATAGTTTTAGCAAAAGGACATCTTGTAGGTCGGGGGATTACCCATCGTGTTGGACAAATCTGTTGGATTCAAACCCACAACCGTAGTGCTACATGCCTTTATTACCTACCACTAGCCTATAGGAAGTCCCTAGTTATTACAAAATATTTTTCCTAATCTAAATGGTATGTGTTAATATTTGGAACCTTGTACGATTAGGATAAATATAATATTTTTTAGTTATATTATATTTTTGAGAGAAAGATGGGTTTGTCGTAAAACTTTATTAGAGAATGAACGTCTATATCACAAGTATGTATATTTCCTTACGTTATTAGTAAATCTCCTAAATAAATTCCTCAACTTTATTAAAGGTAACTTAAAACAAAAACGTTGTCGGTTAACTCTTCCTATTGGGGAATTAGTGATCGTTTAACCAATCAAAAGTTTGTGATTTTATTGAAGTTAAACATTCTCTTAATCCTGTTTTCCACAACTCTCCATCAGACCTTGATGGTTTTTTTCTCCTCCATATCTATATTTTCCTAGAATCCTACTATGGGCTATTTCAGATGACATTTGTACTTCACTTTCCTTCTTTTAATGTTAAATTTTTATTAACCCTATTTTCGATATGGGTTTTCCACAATGGTATTTTCTACTCTTAACATTTTATTTTAGAAGAACATTTTCAAATTGCGAGGACGCAATTTATTGAAGGAGGGGAGAATGTAACACCCCAAGCTTTCACGATACACTTCTCTTTCAATAATGAAATAGCTTGTATTGTATGCAAGTTCAAGATCCGAACACACCGCGACCAATCAAAGTAGCATTTATGAATATTAATAACCACTTTTTCAAATTATATAAATTTTATATTTCAAAATGGACTTCATTTTTGGATTTTTAATATCGAAATTAGCCTATGTTGAATTATTTGTATTTTTCTGAGAAAATCTAAATTTTGATGAATATTGAAAAAATCATAAAAACAAATTCTTTAATAAAATTAATTTATAGTGATAAATTATACTATTGAGTGGTTTTAAATTATAATTATAATATAATTTTACCATTTTATCCAATGGTGGTCATTATAATTAATTTCACTTTGAAATTAGACATAAACAATTGTCAATCTTTTGATATATATTGTTTCTTAAAAACACGCTATTTATTGTGACAGCGAGAATTAATTATTAAATTAATTAATTCAACTTATATGTTTTGAATTTTTTAAAATAGACATCATTTTTGAATTAGGAATTTAAAATATAGCTTAGGGTTAATTTTTGGTATTGTTTTGAGAAACTTCAATTTTTGATGAATAGTGAAACCACTAAGTGGTAGTTAAAAAACTAATTTATTGTTTAAATGAATCTTTACCACTTATGTGAATTGAATTTCAAAAATCTGACATACATGGTTGTCATTAAAAAGTCAAATGTGGTTCAATGGGATTAAAATAATTTTTGGTGAATAGTAACATTTAAGTTCTATTAATCGCAATTTAAGGTAATTAGGGAAATTTAATGTAAAAATGATATTATAAAATTATGAAAATATCTTAACACTTGTCCTACCCTTATAGGATAAGTCATGGCCGACCACGAAACTCAATGAGTCAACTTGGGGACCCCATGGAGCCACTTGGGTAAGAAAATGACATTAATAACTTTTTATTTAAAGTACAAATAAAATTGTCACAAACATGTGTTGTTTTACTAAAACAATTATTACATGGGGTTATATAAGTTAAAGTTTCGACTATAAATATTTATTGGAAAGATAAAATAATTTACTACATCATTGTAATTTTTTAATAATTTTTAGACATTAAATAAATTAATTTATTTATCACACCACGATGATGCAGCAATTACCTCATTAATTAACGATTTAAATAAAATGAAATGATAATGTAAATTATAAGACATAAACTTGTCAAAAACATATTGGATGAGTAGATTTAGAACCCTTATCACCTTACCTTCAGAATATATAATTGTGGTACCTTTGAAATCCGAAAATCATTTCATAATAATGTTACATTTCATGACATTCCAAGAGTGCCCCTCCCCTCCTCTTATAAAAGGGCACCACCTCTAACAACTTATTCACAACATCAAAGCCATTTATCTTGGACAAACTCTAACAAAATACTCTCTCAACTTCCCTACCTTACTCCTAGTAGCCTCAATTTGGGTAGACGACTTCCCAAGGAAGACGTTGGCTCAAATCAAAAAGAGTTACCCGATTTTAAGGTAATGTCTTCCCTTATATTATTTTGTATTATTTTGCTTCTCCAACCCCTTAAAATATTTCTATTACATTATTTTTTAACAAAACCAATATCATAAATATACTAGGATGTTTTTATGAGATGTATTTTATTTACACTTACACACACCTTCGTCTAATGGTGAAAGAACATACTGTTTCTTTGGGTGGTGAATTACAACCTCACGAAACGATGATTGTTCTATCTTCATTTAACACCTTTCACGGTGGCCATTATGATGTAAATATTTTTATATATTACATATATTATGTTTATGTATTTATTCTTCTTCTTTATTTTTCATTTATGGAATACCTTTATGGATTCCATTATGGGTAAACACGATAATTTCATTTTAGGAAGTGCAGACTACCACCCCCTCAAAGTGATTTGAACCGTTAATGAAATATATGGGACATATAAAGGAAGGAGTAAATGATATTATATATAATATTATACTGGAATTATAATACACCTTTATATCCTTATGATTTTATTCCATTATATGTGAAATAGAAATGAAAGTAGCGTTTGTGGGTACGTACGGCTTACCGTCTCCATGAACGATGCATTTCATTTCTTCTCTCTAAATGTTACGTAATATTTTGAATGAATGTATATACTAGATATATATGATATCTAAATCATTAATATAATTCTAGATATAATGGATATTTTAGCACATGAACAACTTGTAATTATAAAAACTTTATTTTTGACACAAGTACCAAAGATCGACAAAATGACTGTTATTAACTTAAATAATTACATAATGTTCATAACATAGTAATAAGTTATATAAAAGGAATAATAAACTTGAAAAAGGTTATTAGTAAATTATAAATTTACTCTAGTTTATTATTAATGAGGTTAAAGAACGGTCGAGTCAAGTTGGACACGAGGTAAGGGAACTTCTTAACCCAATTTCCGTTCTTTGGGTTAATCTCCTAATTTCAAATTATGTCATGATATTATTTTGTCATATCTTGTATTTGTACTTTATTAATGTGTACATATAGTGAATACACATAATATATCTATTTTATTTAAAAAAATGATCTTTTTAAGGGAACTTTTTAACCCAATTTCTGTTCTTTGGGTTAATCTCTTACTTTCAAATTATGTCATGATATTATTATGTCATATCTTGTATTTGTACATTCATTATGTGTAATTATACTGAATACACATAATAGATCTATTTTATTTAAAAAATTCATCTTTTTAAGGGAACTTCTTAACCCAATTTCCTTTCTTTGGGTTAATCTCCTAATTTCAAATTATGTCATGATATTATTATGTCTTATCTTGTATTGGTACTTTCATTATGTGTACATATAGTGAATACACACAATAGATACATTTTATATAAAAAATGATATTTGTAAGAGACTTCATCTCAATCTCCATTCATTAATGCATATTTTGTTTTATACACAATTTTTTAATACGGTGTATAAACCCCTTTGAATTTTACGTTTATTCAAAAGGAATCTTTTTATATGAAGCGTTTTACTAAACGACAAAAAGGAATGTTTTTCTTGTCGTACGTATGTGGCGACAACGACTTCTACGCCACCATGACCATTATTTGAGTTTCGGCTTCCCCTACACGCCATAACTTTTTTTAAATGAAAAATAAATACCATGTTTTAATTTTCATTTATTTTGGTATTGAAAATGGTTTTGATAATTTTTTTATTATATTAATGTGTTATATTGATATCTTGTGATTGAAATGTAGAAATGTTATTTTTTCATTTATGCATGTTTTATTTGATACGATTATGTTATGGTTTATAATATGTTTAAACCTGTTCATATGAGGAATGCATTAGACTTAATAAGTGACGGGTGGAGCCCGCTATAGCTCCTCGATGCATCGGTAGGTCTCATGAGACAAACTATTGTCTTGGCATGAGGCCTTGACAAAATCATATTTGTAGTCTTGGCATGAGGCCTTGGCTTTGTGGTTATGATAGTCTGGCATTATGCATTCCATCATTATGAAAGTGGTTATTGATATTTCATGTTATTATTCGACCAGTGGAATATCCATGTGAATAATTAAATAGCATTATATCATTTTACATTTGCCATATTATGCTGAAGTTCATGTTTAAAAGGCTTTTGTTCTAGTGATACATTGCCTTAAATTTTTATGTTTATTTATGGAATCTTTAGCTATATTGTTATCCTTACTGAGCATCTGAGATCACCCCTTTCTATGTTATAATTTCCCAGGATGTGATGAAATATTTTATGACTGACCTACAGGGATAGTCTGAAAGGAATAGAAGTGTGGACTATGGAGACTATGTTATTGTAGTTTTTCACTTTATGATGTTATGTAATACTTATGAATGTATCTAGTGTTTGCAAGTCTACTAAACTAATCAGTATTTCGAGACATGATCTTTTTTTATCATGCCAATGTTACGCAATAATGCACCGACTCTGGGTAACTGGGGTCGGGGGGTTATAGAATGTGTTACGTCTTTATAGGGGGATGTTTAGAATCATTAATACCAAACTACTATGAATTTTATTTTATCATCCTAGCATTAACCAAGGTTGAGACTAATTTCTTTTTTAAAATTTTTGCCCAATTCTTTAATGTTACCAGAGGCTCATTCTCGCGCGGTCAATTGCACGTCTTGTTCAGAATTTTTTTGGTTGTTCGAGATATTAACAAATAATACACCATGTCATAGTGAAATATTTCATGTAAAAATAAATTAAAGGCACTAAAATACCTAAAATAAATTTCAATAAATCAATTAAAATAATAAATTATCAAAAATAAATAATAAAAAATAATGTTGTTGGAATAAAAATGAAAATAATTGAAAAGGGATTTACAAATTATTATTAATATTTATTTTCTCTTTCACTTTTTTTATTTTATTTTTCCTTATTAATTTCTTTTCATTTAAATTTTTTCCCTCTTATATTAGTTTCCTATATTTCAATTTTCTCCTCACTTCTCTCCTTCTCCTCTCCTCTTGTGTGTCATGCCTCATCATGTCCTTGTGGTGTTCCACCACTCATATCCTCTTTGAAAGCCGAATTCACCATTTATTCTCGTCCGTTTCAATGACATTAGAAGCTATATAAACCTCTCGTTTAGGATACTCTTCTGAACTAATAATTTTTTTTTGTTTCATGGACTCTTTGCCATACGATCCGCTACTGAATGTTTTTACCCAAAATAGTGTTTGTGTTAGATCCTCTGAAATCTTTTTGTACTGTGAAATGAAATGTTATCATGGGGCATGGTATATACTATGGCTAAGAGGTATAGTGTGTTTATTCATTATGATAGTTCATTTCATTTTTCAATTCAAATCAATGTACTACTTTTTAGTGCCTACGGGTAAATCCATTAAAATGAATATCAATTTTATTAAAATATTTTCTATCATCCTTATAACCATTGTTTTAGGTGAAGCCATTCGTAGGTCATTTCCATTTAATTGGAATACCCATTCTATTTAATGACATAATAGGCTTAGTTAGTATTCCATTATATATTCAAAATATCAATTATATGTCCGTGGGTGATATTTTTGGTTCATGTTCTAAAATGAATAAATTATTTAGGTTGAACCATTAAACAAGAATTTGGTTTTCATTTAATTTTTTTCCGAAATAATTTTTTCAATATGTCTTGTTTTGCGTTACCATTATTTAATTTTTTCACCTCTACTTTCCCTAATATATTACAGTTCAGTAAAATATTTTGTTATTATTTGAATCCATAACATTTGGACTCAAAAAATTAGTAATCATGGCATTAAATGGTTTGTTATATAGGTTTAAAAATTAATGATTCTATGTTAATTATATATTTATATTTATTAATCACTTTTTGTTTTAAATGAAATAGGACCAAGAAGATAACATTTTCCCCTTATTAAAAATACACAATTCGAATCTCTATAAATAAAGGGTTATAAGACAACGTAAAATGAATGTGTTGTTTTAGGCTCCCCTAGAAGGCTAATTTCTCTAGATTTTTACTATATTATTGCGTGAAACTTATTCTCTAAGGGGGGTCCAACGAAAGGCACCAGTGAAAAAATACCTAGTACAAGCCCTGGATGATAATCAATCCATTATATGTGATACTCAGAATAGACTGTTAGTTTCCATGCAATGAGAAATACTTGTACATTAAGATGGAATCACCATTTACAACCTTGTGGCATTGGATATACTTGAATATATATTCAATGTAGGTACTATATGTAAAGGATTTGACTCCTCCTCAGATATTTTCAATTTCAATATATATACATGAGAAGTTTTCATAGATATTTTATAGAGTTCCTTAATATGTTTGATATCTCTCTTTTAACTTTAGTCAGCCTAGTGTACAAATATGGAATAGACCACAATAAATAGCACATGCTTGGGCGTATGTTCTTTTCATTGGTCGGTCATGTAACATAGGAATTGAAATATATATATATATATATATTCAACAATCCATGTATCCGATTCATATTTCCGACTTAGGCCGAAGTACATGGTATGGGATGGTTATCCGGTTATAAACCTAGAACGTGATAGAATTAATTTTTATTTATTTAAATTGGTTTCATTTATTATACATGGAACCTTAAATTTTTTCTATCGCACTAAACAAAAATTCTTAGGCACCAAGGGGTGCCAGCCTACTATGATTTTACCTTACACATTGATCGGGCATCCTTTGGGACCAAAGTGGACAATAGGATTTTTAGAATGATTACAAGGGGGTGTGCCACTCATGATTCTTGATTTCATTACTGTTTAGGATGAAGATTTGGGTAGAGGACCGAGCCTCTACTCATGATTGTGTGTCGTAGTTCTTGAATTTCTTGACGTTTTTTGATCATGAAGTTTATTCTTATAACTCGTACACTATACAATTACTTATTTACATTTTTCATCATACAAGGACATCATTATTTTATTTATTATGACTATTCACTTTCCACAGTTAGTATTTATTCTTTTGGGTAATTTATATTATTCTTTTTTCTATCTATTTTTTCTCTATGAGTATGCTAATTATTACATAGAGTGTTTTCCAATTTGTTATACCTTATAATATGATGGTATAGTCTCCCCACTGACTTACCAATATCCCATGATACTAGTTGATAGCCTATCGTATATGGGGTTATGCACATGATGTCATGACCCGTCCTCGGGGCCCGTGCCGTGACTACCCCAGGCCCGCCTTCCATAGGCCAGGGGCTGGCGACTAGCACCAAGGCGTAAATCCCGGAAAAATGGAAGGCATTGTCTTTGTAATGTAAACCAAAAACACCACAGGGAAAGTAGGCAGAAGTAAACACTATGTAAAAGCTGGTACAACAGTTAGTGCGGAAAATAATGTGGGCCAGTATACAAACCCAAACTGAAAGTAAAGTACAACTGGAAAGGGAAAACAACAACTGAAAAGTAAAGCTGCAACGTCGAGCTATCCACTGGAAATCACACCTGAAGGGTGGGTACAGAAAGCCTCAACTGCTCCTCGGGTCCAGCCGACCACTCCGAGTACGTCCCGCCCAGTGGTCCACCTCCAGTACCGTCCTGCTCCACAGGCCTCCACCACGATCAGCGTTGTCCGTCGTCTACAACCAACACAACGTAGTGCGGGCATAGCCCGTGCAGGGGTGAGTATAAGATACTTAGTAGGGACCCCGAGACCCCCGAAGGACTCCCAGAATCCACAAAGGATAATCCACAAAGGAAAGATACAATCAAGAAGTAACATCCGACACTCCTTAGATATATGCCCATACATATACCTAAGTCATCAATTCTCGTTCGGCTCCAACATCCGAGCCCATGTACAACCCAGTCCACACAGGAAAGCAAAACGTAATCCACACAATATAGCACAACACATTCCAAAAAGGAAAGCAAAACAGGATTCAGCTCACACATGTATACTTCTTCATATGACGATAAAGATGACCAGATATTGCCACAGATTCATCTAAGTCATCAGACCCACAAAGGATCGACATGTACTAACCCCCGCAATGACCCACAAAGGATCTGACCCACAACGGATCAATAGGTAACAAACCCCCCCAATGACCCACAAAGGATCTGACCAACAAAGGATCGATAGGTAACTAACACCCGCAATGACCCACAAAGGATCTGACCAACAAAGGATCGATAGGTATCTAACCCCCGCAATGACCCACAATGGATCTGACCCACAATGTATCGATAGGTAACTAACCCCCGTAATGACCCACACAGGATCGGACCCACACGAGATCTGTAGGCGCTAGCCCACACAGGACCGCTGAGCGCTGACCCACACAGGATCAGACCCACACAAAATATGTAGCACTGACCCGCAAAGGATCGCTGAGTACTGTAGTCGTCGCCGTCGAATCCACTGAGGATCCTTGTACAGTCCTCATCGTCACAGTAGCAGTCGCAACCATCTCTAGAGTTCTCGCACACAGCAAGCTCGTTCGGGAGGGTCCGCTCCACGATCCGAGAGGACAATACATCAACTGACACATAGTCTAGAGATGATGTATCCAAAAGTTCTGTATCGTCAACGGGAACTCAACGTCACAGACATCGCGTCAATCGGACACCCGGTCTAAGAGTTATTGGCTTTTTCGTCCGAGGGGCCCGGTTAGTTTTTAAGGAAAAACCAACCCGTCTTTACTCCACCTGCATCTAAACCTTGGGCGGAGCAAGAGAAAAGATCCATCTCACTTAGAAGAAATCAACAAAGTCGACGGCACATCAATCAGACGTCCGAAGCGCAAGATATCAGTGTTTCCGCTCCGAGGGCCCGGTTGGTTTCGTGTACGAACCAACCCGTCCGAACCCAATTTATTCCAAAACATTGGGTGTAGTATACTGAAACGACCGTCTCGATCCAAGGATCGCATCGCCGCTGACGGCGTGTCGATCGGATGTCTGTAGCTCATGATTCGGGGAAAAGTCCGAAAAGGTCCGAAAACAGGGGGTCTGGGCCCGGACTGACCCGGCCCAACCCCCCTGGGTCGAACCGACTCGGGTCCGGGTCCGACCCGGCCGGCGTGGCCCGGCCCGGCCAGGGTGGCCCGGCCCAGCCTGGGCGCGACCTGGCCCGTCCGACGCGGGCGCGGCCCGGCCGCCGGGGTCGGCTCGGCCGGTTACGGCCGAGCGGCGCTGGGGGCGTGCTGCCCCCGTGTGAGAACACTACGGCCCCACGTGGGGCCTCCCTTGGTCAGCGGACGCGGCAGGGCCGCATCCCGTGTCTCGCCAGACCCCCGCGGTCGCCGGTCCGTCGGCCGCCGCCTCCGGCCGCCGGGGCCGCCGCTCCAGTGACCCGCGCCGCCGGTGGAGTTCGTCGGCCACCAGAGTTGCTCTGGTGGTCCGATTTCATTTTCGTCTATGTCGTAGCTCATCCCGGGTCCTGTTCTTCACTGCGGAATCAACAAATCATCTTTGCAGCCCGTTTTGTCGTTGTCCACCGTTCCGCACACCAAGAACCAAAGGACGGTGGGTTCGGACTTGTTCGTTGGTTCGCACCCACCACGTTAGCGGTTTCAAACAACACCATAATTCCCAGAAATTGATAAACCTTGACCCGCAATAATAATCCGCGGACCAGCTTGTTAATTGTTTGGTCCGCGTTCTTGCCTTGGAGGAAAACAAACATGCGTATTATCATTTTCAAAACAACCCCTACCTCGACGTCGTCGTCGGACGTGAGTTCGTCGCGGAAGAAAAGTATTGTCACGTCGCGGAAGGGTGTCGCTGTCGCGCGGTACTTGGCGTCACGTAGACAAACTCTGAGGATCAAGAACATACAGATTTAATTATAACAATTAAATCCATGTTGATGTTATAAACCACAATGAATTAAAAGGACCGTAATCCCCTACCTCAAGAAGCCGATCGAATATTGTGGCTGGGATGGATCATCGTGGTAGAAGCACCGTAGAGGGAGAATCGTCGGCATCACGTCGTTGATCTCTGGGGGTCAGGCGTTCTTCTTCGCCCTTCGTTGGAGGCCAGCGTTCTTCGCGTTCTTCGCGTTCTTCGCGTTCTTCGTGTTCTTCGCGGAGGGGAATGAAGGTATAGATTCTCCAAATTCTCTCAACAAACAACCCGTCAAAAAAAAAAGAAAAGGTGTTGATATTATTTTATTAATATACCAACAGTTTGAAAATCGAGTTAAGAAACAAACCATTAATTTGGTGAATTAATGGTAAGGACTTAACAGTCCATTTAATAGGAGCGTTAAGAGATTTAGAAAATGCCCCAGTTGACTTTTGATAGAGCAAATTTACGTGCATATTTTTGACCAAATAATGAGTATTTTTTAACTTTTTTTCAATGATAAAACCCATATATTTCATTGTTTTATTAAAATAATCGGTAATTTTAATTTTATAATGACAATGGTCTTAATTGAAGAAAAGTGCATAATTCTGGATTTTGGACAGATTTTGACCACAAGGGTATTTTTGTCATTTAGCATAAAATATATGTCCAAATTTTGTGATTAAATTTTTTTTATAATCCGTATTTTATTTCCTTCATTTTTGTCTTCTGGACCAGGAGCTGATTTGGTCATATAGAGGGCTTGAAAATTCATTGAAGTTGGACAATTGTTTCGGGCGCACAGCGTGGACACCAGCAAAGTAACAGAACCAAAACCCGGCCTACACACCTCCAACTGAGGTGTTTCCACCTGGGATGTGACGAGGACATCTAGATCCGACTATAACCTAAATTCGGTGTATGTTGGAGGTCATTAAAGAGGCCATTGAACGACATAATTTTGGAGGAACCTTCCTGGAAGCTTCGTCCAGAAACAGAAGCCTTCAATGAAAAATTCATAACTTCTACATCCGGTGTCCAAATGTGCTGAAGTTTTGTGGTGAGACAGGAAACAAATGTAGGAACATCTTTTATGGAGGAAACGCGAAAAAACGTACTTTAATTGGACTTCCACCCGCAAACATCTGGAGGACAGAATTCTTCCTATAAAAGGAGATGAGCTCCTACCTATCAATTCATTCATTCACCTCCCATTCCAGCCAGCGGAAAGCATCCAAGAGGAGGAGAACCTCCTCTTACTTGTTCTTAATTTTTAATTATTTCCTCCATGTTTATTTTTCATTTTAATTCGATGACCCCACCTTGCATGAAGGGGTAGAATCTTTTGTGATTGGGTGAAGGGAAGGGGACCCCATTTTGTGATGTTAGAGTTTCTGAAATTTAATTGAAAGGGATTTTTTTCTTTTAATTGAATGATTATCAAATTAATTTATTTTTGAATTTAAATTAAATAAGATTGTATTTTGATTTATTCTTAAATATTAAATTGATTTGACTTAAATATTATTCTACCCTTGCTTGATCTATTCATTTTTACACCGATTGGTTAATCTATGAAGAAAATCAACTAAGGGAGTGATTTGGTGATTGCTAAATCACGTGGATAAATTAAGATAGATTAATTTAATTATTTATGGAAGTAAATACCAGATTTGGTATTTCCTAAGTAATTAATATTAGTCCATTAAGATTTCCACGCTTTGATAAATAATTAAATCAAAGGTGAAATGAAGAAACAATTGTTATTCATTTCACTTAATTATCTTTTCTAAAACCAAAGGATTCATATTTTTATAAAAACATTGATGAAATCACAAATGGGAAAACCCGACCTAAATCCAATCACTTCTCTCTCATATTAAATTCACAAACCATTTTAAGAAAACCTCTTACTTTCTTTAATTTTTCAAACTTGTTATTTTTAAGTGACACCAAGATTAAAACACTGCTCCTTGGAGGACGACATTCTGGTTACCATTCATACTACACCCTTAGGGGGATTTAATTGTTTTTGCACACCTCACGACAAGCGTGTTTCAAAACTGGCGCCGTTGCCGGGGAGTAAGTGTAAATCTGCATGACCAGGACCTCTAACGAGGAACTACTTGATTTCAAACCTGAGATAGAAAGAACATTGTTTAATAGATGTAGGAATGTCAATATCAAAATCAGTTTTGAAAAAATAAGTTTAGAAGACTCTAGTGTCCAATTAGAACCACCAATAATGGCACAAAACCCATGACAAACTTTGAGGGACCTCTGTGCCCCACAATTTGCTAACCAGCAGAATCGGATAAAAATGCCTGAACAACAAAATGATTTTTAATTAAGAGTAAACATGATTCCCGTGCTACCTAAATTTCATGGCCTTGCAGGTGAGGATCCCAATCGACACATTCAAGAATTTAGCCATGTGTGTTCAAGCTTCAAACCAAGAGGAGTAGCGGAGGAGCAAATGAAGTGGAAAACATTCCCTTTTTCACTTGAGGGAGCAGCGAAGGAGTGGTTGTATACCTTACAACCTGGAGAAATCCAAGACTGGGATAATCTTCAACAATGTTTCATGCAAAGGTTCTTCCCAGCCTCCCGGAGTACAGCAATCTGGAAGGAGATATACGCCATTCGACAAGCTACCGGTGAGACTCTTTACGAGTATTGGGAAAGATTCAAGAATCTTAACGCAAGTTGCCCCCACCAAGCTATAGAGGAGCACCACTTCCTTGTCTTTTTCTACCAAGGACTCCTAGACAGCGATATGAACCTTTTGGATGCATCCTCTGGAGGAGAATTGATTGAAAAATTACCTGGAGAAGCCCGAAGCCTGATTGAGAAGATCGCACAGAATTCACAAAAATTCGGGACAAGAAGCACCGGTACAAGGGGGATGCATGAGGTAAGAACATATGACTCATATCCTCTTCTTACAACAAAAATTCAAGAACTAACAAGCCTTGTGAGGCAAATGGCCATTAAGCAGGTGAATGAGAATCCATCTCCACCTCAGGTATGTGGGTTATTTTCATCAACAAATCATTATACTGATCAATGTGATGAGATACAGGATACAGAAAGTTGTGCAGCTGCATTGCAACAAAGGCAATTCCCACAAAATCAACAATGGAGAGAAGGTCAAACCCAACAAGGATACAGAGGACAACAAAACCATTCCATGCAACCATTTCAACAGCAATTTCAGAACCATACACCATACAAGCAGTCCTTCCAAGGAAACAATCATTTCAACCACCACCTTTCCAAGGAAAGAATTTTGAATAGCCACCATCATGTTCTGAAAATTTCCACCAAGAAAATGAGATTGAAGAGTTGAAGAAGACTGTGAAAAATTTGGACAACAAGTTTGAAAACCTTATAGATCTTTTAACCAGGAATCCAGGAAAACTCTCATCCCAAACTATCCCAAATCCAAAGGAGAATATTAGTGAAATTACGACTCCAAGCGGAAAGGAGCTTCCACCACCTGAGCCAAGTAAGATTGATGATTCCAAACAAAAACCTGAAGAAAAACTCATCCACCCAAAGATGAAGGCAGAAACAAAAAGTCAAATGCAACAAAAAGAGAATGGAGGAAACAAGGTACAATTCCCTTCTGCACTAACTCGATCATCGAAGGCTGAAGAAGAACAACGTCAAAGGGAAATCCATGAAACCTTCTGAAAAGTGGAAATCAACATTCCCTTATTGGAGGCAATCCGCCAAATACACAAATATGCAAGGTTTCTAAAGGAAATATGCACCATGTAAAAGAAGCATGATGAGTATGGAAAATCAGTTTTGGAAAGAGTGTCTCAGCCGTTCCCACCCCACCGTTATCCAAAAAAAGTCATGATCCAGGGACATTATCTATTCCCTGTACAGTGGGTTCTTTAGATTTTTCTGATGCTTTGTGTGACCTTGGTGCATCCATAAATGTAATGTCTAATTCTGTTTTCTCTTCTTTAAAATAGGTGAGTTGAAGCCCACAAGAGTGGTGATCCAACTCGCAAATGGATCCACTGTTTATCCAGCCGGAGTTGTGGAAGACGTGCTGGTAAGAGTTAGAGAACTCATTTTTCCAGAAGATTTTTATGTACTGACCATGGAGGAGGACAATACGCCGAGGCATTCACCCATAATTTTGGGAAGACCATTCCTGAAAACGGCAAAAACAGTCATCAATGTACATGAAGGAACTCTGACCATGGAGCTAGGAGATAGCAAGGTCAAATTCAATGTCCTTGACTCAAAAGGAAACCCACCAAGCAACCATTCCCTCTTTGCGGTTTCCCATGAAGAAGGCAGCGACTCCATTGATGATATAGGTATGTTTCAAGAATTCTTATCTTTAGAAGTTCACACCATGGGAGGAGAGAATACTCAAATATTTGAAAATTCTGAAGTCACCTCTGAATTCTTTGATAACTTGTTGGAAGAAACTGATATGATGCCCTTTTCCAAGGGAATCCAAGATTTTGATGTAGGGGAAGTGAATTCATTGTCATCCATAGAACAACCACCGAGTCTTGAATTAAAACCTCTTCCAAGTGATTTGAAATATGTATATCTATTGGAGGGAGACAAATTGCCTGTGATCATTGCCAATAATCTGTCTGAAACCTAGGAGGAAACACTAATTGAAATTCTAAAAAGAAATTCTCGAGCCATAGGATGGAGTCTAGGGGATATACCAGGGATCAAGCCCCAGGTCTGCTCGCATAGAAACTTTTTAGAAGAAGGATCACATCCTGTTAGGCAACCCCAGAGGAGATTGAACCCCACCATCATGGACGTTGTGAAAAAAGAAGTTGAAAAGTTGTTGGCAGCTGATATAATTTACCCAATTTCTGACTCTCAATGGGTCATCCCTATCCATGTGGTTGCAAAGAAAACAGGTTTGACCATTGTGGAGAATGAGAAAAATGAATTAATCCCCATGAGAGTCTAGAATAGTTAGAGGGTATGCATTGATTATAGAAGACTAAACCAAGTCACCCGAAAAGATTATTTCCCAATTCCATTCATTGATCAGATGTTAGAAAGACTGGAAGGTGGAACACATTACTACTTTTTGGATGGATTTTCTGGATATTTTCAGGTTCCAATTGCCCCAGAAGACCAATAGAAGACGAACTTCACCTATCCTTTTGGAAACATCACCTACAAGAGGATGCCTTTCGGATTGTGCAATGCCCCAGGTACATTTCAGCGATGTATGGTAAGTATTTTTTCCGATCACATAGAAGACTGCATGGAGGTATTTCTCAATGACTTTATTGTTTTTGGGAATTCATTTGATCATTGCTTAGGAAACCATGAAAATGGTTTGAAAACATGTATAGAGAAAAATTTGGTTTTAAACTTTGAAAAATGCCACTTTATGGTTGAAAAAGGAATTGTTCTAGGACATATCATTTCTCAAAAGGGAATTTAAGTGGATAAATCTAAAATTGATGAGATCAATTCATTACCATACCCCACTTGGGTGAGACACATCAGATCATTTCTAGGGCATGAGGGATTTTATAGGAGATTCATCAAAGATTTCAGTAAGATTTCTCTTCCACTCTCAAGATTGATATTGAAAGAGGCTGAATTTGTTTTCAATGATAATTGCAGGAAGTCATTTGATGAGCTAAAACAGAAGTTGATCACCCCACCGATAATGCGGCCCCCAAATTGGGAACATCCATTTGAGCTCCTTTGTGATGCATCAAATCAAGCTATTGGAGCAGTTCTTTCCCAAAGAATTGAAGGAAAACCCCAAGTCATAACTTATTCTTCAAGAACCTTGAATTCTACACAAGTCAACTACTGAAAAACTGAAAAGGATTTTCTCACCGTTGTATTTGCCTTAGATAAATTCAGGACATTTTTACATGGAACTAAAGTAGTGGTATTTTCTGACCATGCAGCACTCAGGTATTTGATGAAGAAGGATGATGTCAAACCAAGACTGGTGATATGGATACTCCTATTACAAGAGTTCAATCTAGAAATTAAAGACAAAAAGGGAGCTGAAAACCAGGTGGCGGATCACCTCAGTAGGCTTCCCAACACTGCTGAAGTAGGAATTCCAATGCTAAACCCACTCGATGATCACATACTCGGGGAGCAGCTCTACATCCTAGAGGATTAAGTGCCATGGTATGCTAACATAGTCAATTATCTGGCTACATCTCAGGTACCTTCTTCCTTTAACTCCCATCAAAAACATAAACATAAGGCTGAATCAAGATTCTATATATGAGAGGATCCATTTCTCTAGAAAATTTACAATGACCAAGTCATAATAAGATGTCTCCAAGGAAGTGAAGTAGAATCTGTTTTTCAATTTTTTCATACACTTGCATGTGGAGGACATTTTGGACCTCAAAGAAAAGCAAGGAAAGTCTTAGAATCTGGAATCTATTGGCCTACCTTGTTTAAAGATGCTCATGATTTCTGTAAGAAATGTGAAAAATGTCAATTTTATGGAAACACATCAAAATGGAATGAAATGCCCCAAAACCCCATAATTTTTTGTGAGATATATGAAGTTTGGGGAATTGATTTTATGGGACCATTCCCCATGTCTTTTGGGAAATCATATATTCTACTTGCTGTTGATTATGTCTCAAAATGGGTGGAACCCAAAGCCACAAAAACTGATGATGCCAAAGTGGTTTGTGATTTTGTCAGGGAAAACACTTTTTGTAGGTTTGGAGTACCAAGAGACATAATCAGTGACCAAGGGACACATTTTTTCAATATAATAATGGAGGCTATGAAGAGGAAGTATTCAGTGCATCACAAAACATTTACACATTACCATATGCAGACAAATGGCCAAGCTGAAGTATCAAACCATGAGATTAAAAGAATTTTGGAGAAAACAGTCAAGCCAGACCGAAAATATTGGAACCAATGGCTTGAAGATACATTATGGGCAAACCGAACAGCATACAAGACTCCCATTGGTATGAGCCCATATCGGTGGATTTATGGAAAAAGCTGTCACTTACCGGTGGAATTAGAGCACCAAGCATACTGGGCTATAAAAAAGGTGAATATGGATTTGGAGAGTGTTGGGAAGGAGAGAAAACTACAATTACAGGAGCTAGAAGAAATCAGGAGAGAATCTTTTGAAAATTCAAGAATTTATAAAGAAAGAACCAGGGTGGCACATGACAAACTGATTCAACCGAAGACCTTTCAACCTGGAGACCATGTTCTACTCTACAATTCAATATTGAATTTAATTCCTGGTAAGCTTCGTTCTAGGTGGGAAGGTCCTTTTATTGTTACTAATGTATATCCTTTTGGTTCTATTCAGGTTGAGAAACAAGGAGGAAACCCATTCACTGTCAATGGTCAAAGGCTGAAAAAGTTCTATGGAAGTTTACCTCCAGAACCAGTTGAGGAAGTCAATCCTCTCCAACCCATATACTGATTTCTTTTCATGAGGTAAGGTCGAGCCAACGACATTAAACAAAGGCACTTTCGGGAGGCAACCCGAGTTTCATTGTTTTCATGGGATTTACTAGTCATCTACCTCTTACATCACCCAATTGAGCTATAATGGAATGGTTCTAACACTGGTATGAGTGGTTTTAATTTTTTTTTCACGAACCATCATGGAAGGAAGCCACAAGGCAGACCCAAGAGCAAGAGGAAGAGGAACAAAAGCTTTTTGTCAAAAGGGAGTTCACTTATCATGATGATCATTTAAACTCCCTTCATTTTTTTCCCTCATCAAAATCATGTTTTGAGCTTTAAAAGTTGAAACTGCATACCCACACTTGAATTCATGTTTTACTTGACTTGTCTAGGAGACATGATTTGCATAGGAACCCAATGATTCCATGTTTTAGATTTCAATGTTGTTATTATTAAATGATTGAAATGTAGAATTGAATTTTTAAATAAGAAGCATAGATATTTAAATGATGACTCATGATTCGAAGGAACTAATTAATTCATGTAAATAAAATTTCCCAACCATCTTTCATGCATTGAATTTCTGAAATTTATGTGAATTGATTTATTATTATTAGTCATTCCATGAGTGATTGTCCAATGTTATATTTATTATTCCCAAGAGGATTTCTAGACCAAGTACTTCCTATTTATTCTTGAGCATATTTCATGAGTGATCTTGGGAAATGTAACGGACCAGAACTTGTATTCAAACTTGTCAAATCTATGATTGTACAAGAACACATTTAAAATTATTGAGGAATCCTTTGAAAATCCACTTATCCTTAAAATACCACCTTTACCTGAATCCTTCTTTTAGCCCATAGAGACCATGAATGACCTTTATAGGGATGAACCATGTTTCAAGCCATTTTTATCCATTCCTACCCTACTCTTGGTATTTGCATGATATTTAATGTTGAAGTGCGGGGGTAAAGGAAATCATGGTGGATGGGATGATACACATTGTAAGGAAGAATTTTGGGTGTGTTATTGTGGAAATTAGAAAAGGTTTTGAAATCATTCATGATACACTATTGTTTGACCCTCTTGAATAAAAAAAATGGCAAAAATGAAAAAAAGAACCAAAAAATAGAAAATTGGGTTGTGATTTGGGAAAAACAAAAATCACCATTTTCCAGACTGACGATCTTCTGATCGTATGTGGTTAGGTGATGGATGTGAGGATTGATCAAATCATGATTTTCGAAAAAAAATGAAAAAAAAGTACAAAAGTAAAAAATAATATTCAAGAGGGTGCACAAATCATTCATTATGCATAATTTGATCACAACCTTTACTTTGAGTTTTGGGAAGTGGGTGTTGCTACTTTGAAGGGGAGAAGTTCATTACACTTTTACATTTGATATCATGCATTGTACTTAAGAGATTATCCTCCTCCATGAGCCTTAATTTTTAAAGCATCAAATCCTACCAACCTTAAGCCTCAGAGTCATTTGAACCTTAATTGCAAGTCCTCATGATTTTATGTGTCTTTTGTCTTTACAAAGTGGAGAAAGTAGTTCATTTACAAGCCTATGGATAAGAAGCATGTTTTCATGATATGAGCATAACTCTACATGAATTATATCATGAGTGATGAGAGAAAAAAAATCAAAAGTGAGGTAAATCTTGACATGGAATGTTTAATAATGATGAATCAAAGAGCTTGAATGAATGAAATGAAAAGTTCCATCAATTTTCAATGGGGAAAAGTAAAATATGTGAATTATTTGTTTCGTTGAAAAATGGGAAATTAAATTGATATTTTATGCAGATTATTGAATGTTTGATTTTACATGTAAAATTGTTTGATTTTATTGCATTGAAATTTGAATATTGGTAACATTGGTTTCCTCTGATTTCCATGTTGAGATTTTATGCTTGAGGACAAGCATGATTTAAGTGTGGGGGTATTTGACAGAGAAAATTTAAGTGCATATTTTTGACCAAATAATGAGTATTTTTTTACTGTTTTTCAATGATAAAACCCATATATTTAGTTGTTTTATTAAAATAATGTGTAATTTTAATTTTATAATGAAAATGGTCATAACTGAAGAAAAGTGCATAATTATGGATTTTGGACAGATTTTGACCACAAGGATATGTTTATCATTTAGCATAAAATATATGTCCACATTTTGTGATTAATTTTTTTTATAATCCTTATTTTATTTCCTTCATTTTTGTCTTCTGGACCAGGGGATGATTCGGTCATATGGAGGGCTTGAAAGTTCATTGAAGTTGGACAATTGTTTCGGGTGGACAGCGTGGACACCAGCAAAGTAACGGAACCAAAACGCAGACGACACACCTCCAACTGAGGTGTTTCTACCTGGGATGTGACGAGGACATCTAGATCCGACTATAACCTAAATTCGGTGTATGTTGGAGGTCATTAAGGAGTCAATTGAAGGACAAAATTTTGGAGGAACCTTCCTGGAAGCTTCGTCCAGAAACAGAAGCCTTCAATGAAAAATTCATAACTTCTACATCCGGAGTCCAAATGTGCTTAACTTTTGACGTGAGACAGGAAACAAATTTAGGAACATCTTTTATGAAGGAGGAAATGCGAAAAAACGTACTTTAATTAGCCTTCCACCCGCAATCATCCGGAGGACAGAATTCTTCCTATAAATGGAGAGGAGCTCCTACTTCTCAATTCATTCCTTCACCTCCCATTCCAGCCAGTGGAAAGCATCCAAGAGGAGGAGAACCTCCTCTTCCTTGTTCTTCATTTTTAATTACTTCCTCCATGTTTATTTTTCATTTTAATTCGATGACCCCACCTTGCATGAAGGGGTAGAATCTTTTGTGATTGGGTGAAGGGAAGGGGACCCCATTTTGTGATGTTTGAGTTTCTGAAGATCAATTCAAAGATATTTTTTTCTTTTAATTGAATGATTATAAATTTAATCTATTTTTGAATTTAAATTAAATACGATTGTATTTTTATTTATTCTTAAATATTAAATTGCTTTGATTTAAATATTATTCTACCCTTTCTTGATATATTCATTTTTACACGGATTGGTTAATCTATGAAGAAAATCAACTAAGGGAGTGATTTGGTGATTGCTAAATCACGTGGAGAAATTATGATATATTAATTTAATTATTTAGGGAAGTAAATACCAGATTTGGTATTTCATAAGTAATTAATATTAGTCCATTAGGATTTCTACGATTTGATAAATAATTAAATCAAAGGTGAAACAGATAAACAATTGTTATTCATTTCACTTAATAATCTTTTCTAAAACCAAAGATTCATATTTTTATAAAAACTATGATGAAATCACAAATGGGATAACCCGACCTAAATCCAATCACTTCTCTCTTTCATATTAAATTCACAAACCTTTTTAAGAAAACCTCTTACTTTCTTTAATTTTTCAAACTTGTTATTTTTAAGTGACACCAAGATTAAAACACTGCTCCTTGGAGAACGACATTCTGGTTACCATTCATACTACACCCTTATAGGGATTTAATTGTTTTTGCACACCTCACGACAAGCATGTGTCAACTTTCATTAAAAAGGTTTTTCATGGGTGGGTTACTTAGCGGAAAAGAAATGGTGGGGCTCGTGCGGGCCCCAACTCACAAATATTCTACCAAGAGGGTAGGATATTTTGGATTTCACCCTATCCGCTTCATCTTAGATCAAGGGGCTTTAAGTGGATTTTAAGTGGCCTTAAGTGAAATAAAATAAAGTTGTCACACCACTTTATTTTATTTTCTTCACTTAATCCCAAAAATTAAAAACCACACCTGAGAAAACGGAACTCCGGAAGAGGTGTTTCAAAGAAAATACCGGCGCTGTGATTTCATCGATACCCTTGGAATTCGATTCCAAGCACCGGTTCAAAAGTTAGAAAAACCAGCTTGTTCGTTCACTGAACGTACCCGAGCCAAACATCGAAAAATGATTCCGGGAACATCGGGCCTCGAAATCAGGTGCCGTCAGAAACTGTGTTCTTGTAAAATTCCAATGAAAATTAAGAAAAAAATTTCCTTGAAATTTACAGGTCTTTACATCACTCACACCTCAGGGCTTTACGTCCCCGTAAAGATACATCATAAGCTAGGGAAACAAATGTGGGTACTGAGCACGCATCTGAGCCTCCCGCTCCGAAGTGCTCTCCTGGAGGTTCCCGTGCTTCCATATGACGCGCACAAGAGGAATTAGCATTCTATGTAGGACCCGCTCTTGTCAATCCTCTATCTCCACTGAGACCTCCAAAAAAGTTGCCCCATCATCAATGTCCATCTCCCCATGGTCAATGATGAGTGTCGGGTCGTGCACCTATCTCCTCAGCTGGGATACGTGGAAGACGTCGTGCACCCAGTGCAACTGAGGTGGTAGAGGCAGGTGATAAGCCACCTCGCCAATCCTGCTGGGAACCTAGAATGGTCCGATGAAGCATGGAGACAACTTTCCGCCTCGGCCAAATCTTCGTAATCCACGTCGAGGTGAGACACGCAAGAAGACATGGTCGCCATCCTCGAACTCTAGTGGCATCCGCCTCCTATCAGTATAAGACTTCTAACAGCTCTGAGCTATCCTCATCTGCTTTTGGATGACCTGGACCATCTCTGTCGTGGCCCGAACCATCTCTGGTCCCACAAGTACTGACACCCCAGGTTCTGTCCAGCACAAAGGAGATCTGCAAGGTCTGCCGTACAATGCCTCGTATGGTACCATCACGATGGTGGAGTGGTAGTTGTTGTTGTACGCAAACTCCACCAAGGGAAGGTGGTCCTCCCAGCTGCGACCAATGTCAAGGACACATGCACGGAGCATGTCCTCGAGAGTCTGAATGGTCCTCTCCGTCTGACCATCCTTCTGAGGGTGAAAGGCGGTGCTCAGACGTAGCTGCGTCCCAAACGCCTCCTGCAACCCCTTCTAAAGTAGGGAAGTACATCGAGAATCTCGATCAGAGACGATAGATGACGGCACACCGTGAATCCATACAATCTCTTGAACGTAGAGACATCCCATGCTCTCCACTGAGCCCTGCTCTCTGATGGGTAAGAAGTGAACAGACTAGGTGGGTCGGTCGACAATCACCCAAATGGAGTCCTGACCTCTGGAAGTGCGTGGAAGTCTAGTCACGAAGTCCATAGATATCCCATACCACTTCCACTCCAGGACCTCCAAGTGTTGTACCAATCCTGCTGGTAGCTAGTGCTCTGCCTTCACCTACTGGAAGGTGAGGCATCGAGAAACGAACTCTGCCACAACCTTCTTCATGGCCGGCCACCAGTGCTGTCGTCTGAGGTCCTGGTACATCTTCACCACTCAATGATGTACCGCCAAAGGAGAAGTGTGAAACACTCTCAGCACCTCCTCTCATAACGCAACTGGTACCAAGGTACATCCTCTGAAGAGGACGTCATGCTCTACTCCAAGGTAGAATCCATCAGGTGCCTGTCCTGAGGATATCTGTGCACGCCGCGTCTCACAGTCAGCGTCCCCACGATGTGGCTCTCTGACCTTGTGCAGTAGTGGAGGGGTGACTGCGAGAGACGGAAGGAAGTCTGCTCCATCTTTATCCACAAAGGATATCTGCAAGGCGGCTAGATGCTATGTCACCTCCTCGAGTAGTTGTATGCCCATCCTCCGGCTGAGAGAATCGGCTACTACTTTCCCCTTCCCAAGAGTATAGACTATCTCAATGTAATAGTCCTGGAGGAACTCGAGCCATCACCGCTATCTCAGGTTCAGGTCCTTTTGAGAGGAGATGTACCTGAGATTCTAATTGTTAGAAAATACTGTAAAGCGCTCGCCCATCAGATAGTGTCACCATGTCTTCAGAGAGAAGACAACTGCTGCTAACACCAGGTCATGGGTAGCGTAGTTCTACTCATGCGGCCTTAACTGACGTGATCCATATGCGATCACTGCCCAATCCTACATCAGGACACATCCGAGTCCGGTCCCTGATGCATCATAGTAGACTACGTACCCTACTCCCTCGTCAAAAAACCTCAAGATAAGGGCACTGGTCAATCTCTGTCTCAGCTCCTGGAAGCTCTACTGACATCTTTCTGACCACACAAAGGGTTTCCCCTTCTTCGTAAGAGCTTAGAGTGGTGCTGCAACTCTGGATAAGACTGGAACAAATCTCCGATAGTATCCATCTTGTCCCAAGAAACTCCGTACCTCCGTCACGCTCCTGGGTGGATCCCAAGCTAGCACTGCCTCGATCTTCGCAGGATCCACTGCAACTCCCACCTCATAGATGACGTTCCCCAAGAATTGGACCTCACGTATCATGAACTGACACTTCGAGATATTACCATAAAGCTGGTGCTCTCGGAGTGTTTCCAACACAACCCGCAAGTGGCATGCGTGCACCTCCTCAGTTGTCGAGTATATCAAAATGTCGTCGAAGAAGACCACGACAAATCGATCGAGGTATGGCTGAAAGATCCTGCACATGAGGCCCATGAACACCGCTGGAGCAATGGTTACACTGAAAGGCATAACCAAAAGCTCATTGTGGTCATACCGACATCTGAAGGCCATCTTCTGCACGTCCACGTCCCGAACTCTGAGCTGATGATAGCCTGACCTGAGGTCTATCTTCGAGAACCACCGTGCTCCCTTGAGATGATCGAAGAGGTCATCAATCCTCGGTAGTGGATACATGTTCCTCATCGTCATCTGGTTCAGGCGATGATAGTCGACACAAAGTCGTAATCTCCCGTCCTCCATCATGGCAAACAAAATCGGGGAAGCCCAGGGTGAAACACAGGGTAGGATGAATCCCTTGCCTTGCAAGTCCTCCAACTATACCCGTAGCTCCCGAAGCACAGCGGGGGCCATCCGATATGCTGGAGTCGATATCGGGGCTGTCCCGGGGTACAGGTCAATATGAAAGTCTACCTCTCTGCGAGGAGGTAGCCCTGGAACGTCGTCGGGAATGACGTCCACGTATTGATCCACCACTAGAAGAAAACTAGGAATCTGCACGTCAACTGCTCCTAGGATGAGGCTAGCCAACTGATGAGTGATGGGATATCCTCTCCTCTGCGGAAGTCCATACTGTGCTGCAAAGGCTCCCTTCTCGCTGGGGAAGGTGAACCTGCTCCCATCGGTGCATACACATCGCACCTTGCGCCTAATACAGTCAATCTGAGCATGGACTGTAGATAACCAATCCATGCCCAAGATGACGTCGTAAGGCCTCGACGCTGCTACAAGAAGATCCCAGCCGAAGCTCTCGCCTCCTAGAGTAAGCTCACACTGTCGGCACCAGTGCGTAATCGTCTAGTTTTCTCCAGTAGGAGTCTCTAGCCATAAGGATCGAGCCAATGGCTCTATCAGAATCTCCGAGCTCCGAACAAGGGCAGCGACTATGAAAGAATGACACACTCCTGTGTTTATAAGAACTACAGAAAGGGTGGAATAGACACGGATAGTACCTCAAATCATCTCGGGTGTGCCGTGGTCATAGGACTCCGCTGCCTGGAGTTGTGTATGTCTCTGCCCGCCAGCTCCCTGTGGCCGGGGTGGACCTCCTGGTGGTGGTTGTGGTGGTAGAGCCTCAAAGCGTCGCCCACCACCTGCTGCTCGGCCAGCTCCTCTGCCTCGTCTGTATAATCCCTTTAGACCGCCACGGTCGACCCTCTACCTCTGCCTGGGTGGCCCCTCAACCATCTGTTGCTGCTCAGCACGGTGGGTCAGGCAGTCACGAGCCATGTGGCCCTGCCCGCCGTATGTGTAGCACTGCCTACCTCTCGAAAGACTGGCTCCATGCTGTGTGCCCCACACTGCTGAGCCAGTGTCCTAAGGTCGTCTGCGTGAGGGTCTGGTCTGCCTGGAACCCTGAGTCATCCGTCGACTGCCTGCTGCAGAAGACTCTGCTACGTGTCGCCCCGTGGTAGGTCTCACTGCTAATGAAGGCTCAGCAGGGAAGGTCTCGATCAAAAGGGCTCTCTCCAGTACTCCTTACTGAGTCGGAATGCTGAGGGAGATCAGCGATGCCCTGATCTCATGTCTCAATCCCGGCTCAAAAGTCCGGGCCCGGAAGAATGGGTCTCGTACCATGTCGGCCGAGTAGCGCGAGAGGTCGGTAAATCTCCCTGAGTACTGGGCGACCATCAAGCTGCCCTGCCGCAGCTGAAGAAGCTCCTGGATGCACACCGCATGGAGGTTGCCTGGGATGAACTCTGAGCAGAAGAGGCCCTCAAAGTCTGTCCAGAGGAGAGATGCCTCATCGCACACCTGGAGCATCAATATCCACCATCGGCCTGCTGCTGCGTGCAGTAGGCTCGCTGTGAGGATCACCATGAGGTCTGCTGGTGTCCTCACTAGCATGAAAACTCGTACAACTGCCTCCAGCAAGTCCTCGGCTACCTGGGGGTCCGTCTCCCCATGGAACCTAGGTGGTAACCGGTGCTAGAACTCATGCAGTGCACTAAGGCGACATTCATCATCAGCGCCTGGGGCTGGAAGCATCGATGGCTCGGTGGGTAGAGGTACCGTTGGTGCATATGCTGTCAAAGGGCCCTTCACCGAGGCCTCGTCGCTCAGTGGGCTGTCATCACATACAACTCTCGAAACCCTAGCTGGCTGCCGTTGTAGGGACATCCTGAAAAGGAAAAAGGTGTGCCACCATAAGAACAAGATACCTGGTGAGATGATACAAAGTAATCACAATGAAAACCTGAAACACACATGAAATCAATGTTTTCGTGCATTAAGTCGGAAATCAAAAGTCAGGGTCATGGTGTATGGATATGTCAGCCGCCGTACCAACACTGGGATCCCTGGACTAATAACCACAGTCAATATGCTTAACACTATTGCTTCACATAGAAGAAAGATCATAGTATGCGGTAGAACCGAACTCCTATGATACCAATTTGTCACGACCCGTCCTTGGGGCCCGTGATGTGACTACCTCAAGCTCGCCTTCCATAGGCCAGGGGCTGGCGACTAGCGCCAAGGGGTAAATCCTGGAAAAAGGGAAGGCATTACCCTTCTAAAGTAATCCAAAAACACCATAGAGAAAGCATACAGATGTAAACACTAAGTAAAAGCTGGTAGAATAGTAAGTGCGGAAAAGAAAGTGGGCCAGTATACAAACCCAAACTGAAAGTAATGTACAACGGGAAAGGGAAAACAACAACTGAAATATAAAACCGTAACGTCGAGCTATCCATTGGAAATCCCACCTGAAGGGTCGGTACAGGAAGCCTCCACTGCTCCCCATGTCCAGTCGACCACTCTGAGTACGTCCCGCCCAGTGGTCCACCTCCAGGTACCGTCCTGCTCTACAAGCCTCCACCACGATCAGTGCTGTCCGTCGTCTGCAACCAATACAACGTAGTGCGGGCATAGCCCATGCATGGGTGAGTATAAGCTACTCAGTAGGGTCCCCGAGACCCCCGAAGGTCTCCCATAATCCCCAATGGATAATCCAAAAAGGAAAGATACAATCACGAAGTAACATCCGACACTGCTTAGATATATGCCCATACATATACCTAAGTCATCAATTCTCGTTCGGCTCCATCATCCGAGCCCAAGTACAACCCAGTACACACAGGAACGTAAAACGTAATCCACACAGGATAGAACAACAGAATCCTTAAAGGAAGGAAAAACAGGATTGAGCTCACACAGGTATACTTCTTCATATGACGATAAAGATGACCAGATATTTCCACTGATTCATCTAAGCCGTCAGACCCACAAAGGATCTATATGTACTAACCCCCGCAATGACCCACAAAGGATATGACCCACAAAGGATCGATAGGTAACTAACCCCCGAAATGACCCACAAAGGATCTGACCCACAAAGGATCTGACCCACAAAGGATCTATAGGTAACTAACCCCCGCAATGACCCACAAAGGATCTCACCCACAAAGGATCGATAGGTAACTAACTCCCGCAATGACCGACACAGGATCGGAACCACAAAGGATCTGTAGGCACTGGCCCACACAGTACCACTGAGCACTGACCCACACAGGATCGGACCCACACATGATCTGTAGCACTGACCCACAAAGGATCGATGAGTGCTGTAGTCGTCGCCGTCGAATCCACTAAGGATCTCTGTACAGTCGTCATTGTCACAGTAGCAGTCACAACCATCTCAAGGGTTCCCGCACACTGGAAGCTCGTTTGGGAGGGTCCGCTCCACGAGCTGAGAGGCCGATACAACAACTGAAACATAGTCTAGAGTTGATGTATCCAAAAGTTCCGTATTGTCAACTAGAACTCAACGTCGTAGACGGTGTGTCAATCGGACGTCTGGTCTGAGAGTTATTGGCTTTTTCGTCCCAGGGGCCCGGTTGGTTTTTAAGGAAAAACCAACCCGACCGTACTCCACCAGTGTCCAAACCTCGGGCGGAGCAAGCCAAATGATCTGTCTCACTCAGAGGAAATCAACAAAGTCGACGGCACGTCAATCAGACGTCCAAAGCTCAAGATATGAGCGTTTCCGCTCCAAGGGCCCTGTTGGTTTCGTGTACGAACCAACCTGGCCGACCCCAAAATATTTCTAAACCTTGTGTGTAGTATACCGAAACGACCGTCTCGATCCAAGGATTGCATCGCCACTGACAACGCATAGATCGGAGGTCTGTAGCTCAAGATACGGGTAATGGTCCGAAAAGGTCTGAAAACGCGGGGTCTCAGCCCGGACCGACCCGGCCCAACCCCCCTGGTTCGGCCCGAACCGACCCGTGTCCGGGTCCGACCCGGCCGGAAAGGCGCGGCCCGGCCGGGGTGGCCCGGCCCGGCCTGGGCGTGACCTGGCCCAGCCGGCGCGTGCGCGGCCCGGCTGCCGGGGTCGGCTCGACCGGTTACGACCGAGCGGCGCGGGGGGCGTGCTGCCCCCGCGTTAGAACACCGCGGCCCCGGGGCCGCCCTTGGTCAGCGGACGCGGAAGGGCCGCGTCCAATGTCTCGCCGGACCCGCGCGGTCGCGGGTCTGTCGGCCGCCGCCGCCGCGGCGGATCCATCCAGCAGCACGCCGGGGCGCCCCCGGTGGAGTCCGCGGGCCACCGGAGTTGCTCCGGTGGTCCGATATCATTTCCATATGCACCGTAGCTCATCCCGGGTCCCATTCTTCACAACGGAATCAACAAATCTTCTCTGCGGCCCGTTTTGTCATCGTTCGCCGTTCCGCACACCAAGAACAAAAGGGAGGTGGGTTCGGACTTGTTCGTTGGTCTGCACCCACCGCATTAGCGGTTTGAAACAACACCATAATTTCCATCAATTGATAAACCTTGACCCGCAATAATAATCGGCGGACCAACATTTTAATTGGTTGTACCACGTTCTTGCCTTGGAGGAAAACAAACATGCGTATTATCATTTTCAAAATGACCCCTACCTTAACGTCGTTGTCGGTCGCAAGTTCATCGTAGAATTGACCGTCGCGGACGAAAAGGATCGTCGCGTCGTGGAAGGGCATCGCTGTCGCGTGGTACTCTGCGTCGCGTAGACAAACTTCGATGATCAATAACATACAGATTTAATTATAAAAATTAAATCCATGTTGATGTTATAAACCACAAAGAATTAAAATTACCGCAATCCCCTACCTCAAGATGTCGATCGAAGATTGCCGCGGGGATGGATCGTCGTGGAAGAAGCGCCGCAGAGGGAGAATCGTCGGCGTCACGTCGTCGATCTCTGGGGGTCGGGCGTTCTTCATCGCCCTTCGTCGGAGGCTGGCGTTCTTCGCGTTCTACGCATTCTTCGCAGAGGGGAATGAAGGTACGGATTCTCCAAATACTCTCAACATACAACCCATCAATAAAAAGAAAAGGTGATGGTCTTATTTTATTATTATGCCAACAGTTTGAAAAATAGGTTAAGAAACGAACCATTAATTTGGTGAATTAATGGTAACGACTTAACAGTCCATTTAGTAGGAGCATTAAGAGATTTAGAAAATGCCCCAGTTGACTTTCATTAAAAAGGTTTTTCACGGGTGTGTTACTTAGCGGAAAAGAAACGGTGGGGCTCGTGCGGGCCCCACCTCACAAATATTCTACCAGGAGGGTAGGATATTTTGGATTTCACTCTATCTGCTTCAACATAGCTCATGTGGCTTTAAGTGGCTTTTAAGTGGCTTTAAGTGAAATAAAATAAAGTTGTCGCACCACTTTATTTTATTTTCTTCACTTAATCCCAAAAATAAAAAACCACACCTGAGCAAACGCAACTCCGGAAGTGGTGTTTCTAAGCAAATACTAGTGCTGCGATTCCATCGGTACCCTCAGAATTTGATTCCGAGCACCAGTTCAAAAGTTAGAAAAACCCGCTCGTTCGTTCACTGAACGTACCCGAGCCAAACTTCGAAAAATGATTCGGGGCACAACGGGCCTCGGAATCAGGTGCCGTCAAAAACTGCGTTCTTTTAAAATTCCAAAGAAAATAAAATAAAATTTCCTTGAAATTTACGAGTCTTTACACATGAGGTCTTGTGGCCCACCATCGTGGGCCAGATTTAGTGCGACTTGGGTCACAATGCTATAAAGTCATATTCCACGACATGCTGAAGAAAAATAGTGTTAGAAACACTAACGGTGACCCATTATTCAAAAATCTCAACAATCCACTAGTTATGGGATCTATGGATCCATGCCAGGCTAGGTGTTCATTTTACACTGGCCAATCAGGTCGAGGTAGTGGTGGTCGTGGGTGATGAAATCATATTCCAGAGCACCTGTGTCAGCAGCGTGTCCTACCCATACTAGTTAAGTGGCTCCTCAATGTTGAGGATATGGGAATATGTATGTAGTGTAGCCATCATTAGTGGAGTAGAGTTAATGGACCTCTACAGTTAGAGGTACTATACCTGTAGCCTCTAATTTAAGTTCTTACCTATTTTATAGTGGTGCTTCCCAATAATTAATATATGTAGAAACTATTGATAGTTTATGTCTTTCCATTGATTACTTCCCTAGTGTTATGTCTCTCACCACTCTTTTGGGGGACACAGTAGAGGGTATACACATGGTCTAATAGTGCCAATTGTGGTCAGCGGGTACCATTTTTTTTGTAATTTCATTGTCCTTTAGAAAAACATCCTTAATGCCATTCTTTGTATGGACTAGATAATTATTTATTATGAACAAGTGTATTTCTACCTTCATTATGATATCTTTAAAATAGCTAAGGGAAGCCCATATATACCCAAGGTACAATTGGATATATATGAAGATCGAGTTGTACCCATGCATTCTTGGTTACACATATTGGTAGCTCAGCTACGATTTATCATTATGATTGATTAAGGACTATAGTCAGAGGAATTATCTCCCACTTTGGATCATTTCAGGGCTATATTCCATGATGCTTTCTCCAGCTTACCTCATTTGATGGAATATGACTTCACTATCAATCTAGTTCTAGGTATGACACTATTCTCAGTTCCTACATATATGACATCTCTAAAAGTGATAAAATATCAAATGTATCATATTCAACATATTGAGGATAAGGGTTTAATCATTCCTAGTACATCACTATGGGGTCCACAAGTCCTATTATCCAAGAAGGTGGATGGTACTCACATACTGTGCATGGATTACCATTGACTCAACCAGATTATAGTAATGAATCAATATTTTTATCCTTGTATAGGTTAACTCTTTCACAAGAAAAAAGGAGAAACTAATTTATCAATGATAGATTTTAGGTCGTGATACCATAAAGCATGTGTTTAGACATAAAAAATTCTATGTATATCTTCCCGATGTTTGTTAAACATGTATGATTTTTTGGTTATGTCATTTAGTCTAAAGAACCTGCTTTTAGTTTTATGGATCTGATGAATTGGGTTTTCCACCAATTCCGTAATTCTTTTGTGGTATTCATCATAGATGATATCTTGGTGTACTTTTTCTCCCTACATGACCATGATACCCTTCTTGAGATCATGATGAGTACCCTAAGAGATCACAAACTATGCACAAATCACAGTAAATTCCTCTTTTAAATTAGATATATTCACTTATCATGTCATATCATATCTGAAATGAGTCTATATATCAACCCAGAGATAGTTAGAGTAGTGGTATCCTCGAATTATCCACAAATGTTTTTTCAAATATGCAGTTTAATGGGGCTTTCTAGCTATTATAGGGATTTCATACATGATTTCTCCTACTTAGAAGTGACACTTATGGCCTTGAATATGAACTGTGTATAGTTCATCTAGTAATAAGTTTTTGATGAATTGTTTCATGAGTTAAACTAAAGGATCATGTCAGACCTAATCTAGATTATGCATATCCCATGTAGAATCTATATTGTTAACTTTGATACATTAAGAGTCACATTATGTGAAATTTTGATTGTGGTTGATCGAGTCATGGCATATGTATCAATCATAATGAGGCCTCATGAGTGGAACTATCCTATACACAATATCGAATTAGCTGTTATAGTTATTTCTCTATACTATTGGGGACTTTACTTATTGGGTGAGAGGTTAACTGTTTACCCATGTCATAAAAGAATTTAATATATCTCCATATAGAAAGGCATAAATTTGAGGTATAACATGTTGGTATAACTCCTAATGTAATTGGACATTATGCATTTTTATTTCCCATTAATGGGTAATTCCATTGCAAACTCATTGAGCCGCAAGACATAGAGACAACCTTTCCATTCAAAATGCAGTGAGTAATAGATGATGGATATGTTTTGTGATTTGCATATGGTGTTTCCATAGAAGCACATAAAACCATTTATGGAAAATATTATAGTGAAGTACTATCTTATGTAGAAAGTCCTCATACAAAAGTTATTTGATCCATAAGGGATCAATTTGTGGAAAAGAGTCATAGGTTAAATAATGCCTCCAAATTTGGTTTTTGACGACAGTGAAATTAGACTCTTCTGCATCATAGCTTGGGTGCCTTATGATATTAATGAAGAGATCATGGGAGAATATCATGCCTCTATTTGGGTTGTTCATCTTAGACTTAACAACATTTATATAGATATTCATCTTCAGAACTTGTGGACTGGTATCAAGATCCAAATAGCAAGTTTAAATACATGATACTTCACCTATTAATGGGTGAAGTTAGATCACTGAGAAAAATATTGACTTATATAACCTCTAACAATTATTGAATGGAACTGGATCAAATTCTCCCTATATGTTGTTATAGGATTTTAAATTTCTCTTCATGACAACAATGAAGTGTGGATGATCATCAGTAGGTTAAATAATGTCGCGCACTTCCTACATATTCAAGAGACCTTATATATTCATGGGTTAAGATGGATTCCTATTTGGGAGATATTTTGACTTCATGAAATTCCATCTTCTATCATGTCAGATTGAGATTCCCATTTCATATTGAAATTCTAGTTAGGGATATAAAAGGAAATGCATCTACAGTTTCTTTTGAGTACCGCATATCACCCCCAAAATGATGGTATCCCGAGAGGACAATTTGGGTGTTAGATACTATGTTTTAGGGCAGTATCAATTAATTTGGAGTTACATTGAAGAAACATATTCATTTAGTAGAGTTTTCATATAATAAAATGTTTTATAAAATAATTCAAATTTCTTCACAACATACCCCCTATGGTAGACTATTTCATTCACCTCTATGCTAGATGAAAGTATGTTAGTCTTCTATTCCAGGTTCTCTTCTCATTCGAGTGATTTATTAGGATTTCCAAATAATATAGAAGCATAATGATATATCTCAGTCTTGATAATAAGTTTATACTGAACGTCGTCATAGACCTATATAGTTTGAGGGGGGACATCAGTTCTTTTTTAAATGTTTCTATGATGATGGATCATTGAAAAATCATGATATATAGAATGATGTTGTCAAAATATGTTGGGCCGTTCGAGATAGTGGAGAGAGTTGGGATGATATCCTGTTAATTTCAATTTCCCCAAAGTCTCCATTCAACACATTATTTCTTCCATGTATCCTAGAATAGATAGTATCAACCAGACCTGTATCATTTTTTTACCATAACGACATAGTTCTTCAGGTGGATGAATCCTTTGAGGACTGTCTAATTTGTATAATCAATTGTAGCATGACAGTTCAATAAGTCATGTATGTTCCATTGGACCGAGTGCTATATTGACATAGACGCATTCCAGATGTGACCTAGGAATGAGAGACAGATGTGCATGCGCAGTGGACAGAACATTTCTTAGAATATATTCACTTACACATGGGTGAGAAATTCTAGGATGGGTTGTCTTACAGAAGGGAGGTATTAATGTCTCAGCAGTAAATATTTTTTTGAATGTATAATTTATTAAAAATAAATTTATTCCCAATTCATTAATGGTACTCATAGAGCATGGTTGTGTTGGCTATTTCAAGTCTCACGTAGGAAATTTTTTTTTAATGGTTTCAAGAGATTATGAAAAATAATTCATTCTTCCCAATGAAAATGTTTTGGTTTAAAATTAATAAAAATTATTATAATAAATTATTTAAATTTTTACACATAAAATGATATAAAAAATTAATAAAAGTAAATAATGAAATATAAAGGGTATATAATAAAAGTATAAAAAATTAAAATGACATTAACCTAAATTTCTATTTTTTTTATTTAATCCTTCCCTTTTTTATTTTATATTATAATTTTGTATTTAATTATTTTTTTCATTTATCTATAATATATTTATTTCTTTTATTTTCTCATCTCTTTTCTCTCTATCCACTCCTCCTATGTGCCATGCCCACTCATATCTAGGTGGTTCTCCACCCCCTTCTCAGCATTAAAAGCCCACTGCACCTCTGATTCTCCTAAATATTCATCATCATCAGAAGAAATGTGAACCTCTTAGTATTTATAATAATTTGTAAAATGAATAATAGAGTTTTATCCACTCTCCATATCGCAGTGTTTAATGATATGATTTACATGAAATTTGGGTTTTTTTAAAACCTCTGATTTCATCCATTTTACATCAAATTAATGATTGTCTTGAATTGATGGATATACTATGAAAACAGGGTGGAGTATATATATCATTACTCATTATTTTATTAAAATTTTCAATTCACAATGTTTTTCCTCTCATCAGTGCTTATCGACCAACCCTTAATTATTGTATATCAATTTAATTCAATTACATTCCTTGATCCTTCTAACCATTATTTATGATTAAAACCTTCATAGGATATTTCCATGAAAATTGACACCACTTTGGGTGTGATAACATAAGTTTCTTGGTTAAATTTTTCCTTGAGTATTCAAATAATCAATTATATGTTCATGTGTGATAATTTGGTTTTAGGTTCTAAATTGAATAATTTATTTTGAATTAATATTATACCATGAATTTATTTCCATTTATTTTTTTCCTACATATTTGTTTTTATATATATTGTCTTGTATTTCCATTATTAAATGATGTTTCTTCTAATTTTACTGATAACTTCCAGTTTTATTTAATATTTTTTTTATTATTAGTTTTTACTATTATATGGATTGAAAAATTATTTAGCATGGAATTAGATGGTTAATTAGATGGTTTCATTCATGAATTATTATCCTTAATATAAATATATATATTCCACTGTTGTCATTTTAATTAAAATTAGACCAGAAAGATAATGTGGGTCCCATATAATAAACCAACAATTCGACTCTTCGTACTTGATATGTTACATCACAATGAACTGGAAAAGATAAGTTTTTGGCTTTCCAAACACTAGTTTTACAAAGATGTTTTCCTATAATATTCGGTGACATTAGTTCACCAAGGGAAAACCAAGGATTTATGCACTAGAAAAATGGATACACTAAACCTTGCCTGATACTCATTCCCTTACTTGTAATGTCTAGGACAGACTAATTTTTAAAATACCACAAACGATACACAAAATTTTGAAAAGATACCCATTGGATGGGATCATGGCATTGGATATATTTAAAGGATTTACAATGGTGATACCTTTGGTATAAGATAATACTCCACCTATGATATTGTGAATTTTAATATAAATTATTAAGATATTTTTATTGATACATCATAGATTTCCTAATGATTTTTTGTACTTCTGTTATTCCTTTAGTGTTCTTTTTGTGATATATTGTTTAAACCAAATCTAAATCATAATATAGTGGGTATGATATTGTCATTGGAATTTCATGTCATATATGCCTTTCTACATATATATATATATATATATATATATATTCTACCTACTAGTTATCTCATTCAGACTCTGGCTTAGGCTAAAGAAGGTGGTTTGATATGGGTGTCTACTTAAGAACCAAGAAAATGTTTCAGTTATTTTTAATTTATTTAAATTTCATGAATTTATTATATATGGAATAAATCAATTTGACTATAGCATGAAATATAAATGTTTAGACGTCATGGGTGATGACCTACTGAGATTATATCTCACACCCTACCCAGGTGCCATTTGGTTCACATGTAGACATTATGTTCAAAGGTATGGATACACGGATGTGTGGCACTCCCAATGATTGATTTCTTTGATATTTTGGATTAATATTTGTTGGAGAGGATCAATCCTATACTCGAGATGTTGTGTCACAATATTTGATCTTCTGGGATGTTTTCTGTTAGTATGAATATTATTCTTGTACCTGTTACCCATGTACATTTATTTATTTACTTTTTTATCTTACATTTATATCATCGTGCTACTTATTACAACATTTCATCATTCACAGGTATTATTTATTTATTTGTTCATTTATCATATTTTTTTACTGTCATCGTTTTCTCTATGATTTTTCAACTCGTTACATATATTTTTTTCTGATTTTTTTATACCATATCCTATGAGTTTATAATCCCCCACGGAAATACCTAAGGCCTTCCTTGCTTGTTGGCACCCTCTCTCATTTTCAAAGATGTAAATGAGGTATTGTGGGCCACCACCTCGAGGACTATTTCAATAGTACATTAAGAGGGAGCATATATGTGTTTTACGTCGAACATATTTTACCATGATTTAAGGGATATTGTCCCAAGAAGGGCATTCTGGTTGAGAATGATTTGATGTTCTCAAAATGAAGAAGGGTAATTTTTTGTAGTGATTTTATGATTTTCATATACGAATAATTGTGTGATAAAATTTCAAAGGGATGATTATTGACCATATTCAATGTATTTTTCCCATCGTGTTGTTGTACAATCTTACAAAGATATGAGGGGTCACTCCCAATGATGAATTTTCCTCTAGTTTAGGGGACCTTTTGTTGATATAATATACCAAGACAAAGTGGTTGTATTAATTAATAGTAAAAAATAGCATACTTTAGATGACAAGCTCTTTTTTTTGGGAATATTGTTTGAAGATAACTAGGTAAAATGATATCATAGTTATTGAAATGTGTATTCATGAATCTAAAAACATACTACCCATTCCCTGGGATATTTTTATCATATGAATTTCTAAGGATCATAGATGGTTGTTAGTAATGGGATGTATTCTTTGAATGACGGTCACATTTTTATTACAACCATCCGTGTATGGTAATCCACTTAAACACATATATTTGGATTTTATAATGTAGAGAAATTATGTTGTATGAGCAAAATTAAGAGGAAAAGGTCCTCCCAAACCAAGGTTGATGCATATTTTATTTTAATTTCATGTGAATAAGTCATAAATCATTTTATTTTCAGAATTATAGAATTTTTTTGGTTGGCTAGGGTTAATGGTAATTTTTCTCTAATTGAATGGATAAATATTTTCCAATTCATTATAATATACCCTAAACTATTCCTTCATATTTAAGAATTATTGTAAATGTTTTGTCAGATATAATATGTTAACTCCACGACTGAAATGTTTATATGGGAAGAAAATTATTGTTCGACTTGTGATGATTGAAGAGGTCACTCATGGAAAATGAGGTGGCTCTGGATGACAGATTCATTCGGTGGGAGACATATTAAAAGAAAAAATGGGAATATTACTACATATTCAAAAAAAGAAATCATCTAACTAATAAAAAAATTTGGGTGGGTGAATTATTTGATTAAAATAAGGGAATATTAGCTCATAAACATACAAGGGAATACAAATCAATGTGACATTCTACAATCAATGGTGGGAGAATATTTATGATGATTCAGATTTTGTTGGACACTAAGTATGGGATTTGGAAATATTATTCTTGAATATGAAAGAGTAATACTTTTAAAAATAACTTAATAATGGGGTGAAATTATTTCATTACATACAGTTGTCCCATGCATTGAATTCTTGTTTTTTATTGCTTCATATACTAAGACGTAAGATCTAGACATCACCAAACATATAATTAATTTCATAATAATAAAACTCATATAGAATAAATTAATATCACAATATAGAAAACAACTATATAGTCATACATAATGTAGTATTAATTTCTATATGTACTTTTAAAGTATTGTGTTAAGGACAGTTATTAAAATGAAATGAACATTTATTCCAAGATCATGAGTTGAATACTTTACCAAAACCCCAATGCTGATATGAACTATACATGGTGTGAAGATCAATGAGTGGCCAATGATTATTCCACCACAAAATGGGAATAATAAAGTTATACATAGTCATTTAGGAATTTTGTTTGTTTGAATAGGTTATAGGATATTGGAATCACTACATATCTCATGGGAACGGGCTTCATGACATAGGATGTTCTACGAAACCATGTAGTTTAGTGTTTTTTAAGATGCTATCTACCATGCAGTATAGACAAATAAATATATATCAATGGTGTCTTATTTTGAAAAAATGTATAATCGTTTCTTGACAAAATATTAGTGTTATTTGTATCAATGAATATATTTTAATTTAATGAATAAATAATTATACATTTTATTAATTTTATCACTGGGAAAGAGGAACATTAACCAGGATGTTTAGTTTATTTGGTGAAGGTAGAAGGATAATTGATGTGGAAAATAAGTCAGGATGCCTTATGAATTATTTAAATTAATTCATGTAATTATATTTTAAGTGTAATCTTCTAATTTTGATTTGAGGCTTTGTGATCTAGTCAACTAGGGAATACTATGCTTGGCACACAGAGAATGAATACATTTTAAAATCATATACAGATAACATTTTTTACAATTTAAAAACATATATCAAAGAAAAATAGGTTTCTGGATGTTATATGTATTAATTCTTGGATGAAATTTTTGGTATATATTGATTGATGTGAAAAATTGGTTAAATAATGTCATATCATAATTAATTTTTTAATATGAAAATTTTAATTCTTGGCCTTGGGGATTCCTGGATCGAGATATGTTGTATGAGACAAAAGGTATATGATATTCCCATGGGTCAATGTTTGAAAAAAGGTGGTCCTATAATGATATAGTGGTTGATTACTTATTTAAAATAGGTCTCTCACATGGATGATTTTTTCATTGGTCTACAGGTCCTTTTATTGGTGACTCATGAAAATACAGACTAGGCATATCAATGCATAGTAAAAAAATAGCAGTCTTGAACCATATGTTCAATAGTATATTGACGAGAATTGTTCATGGGGATCCAAAATTTTCCAATGTAAATAAGTTAGATATGTTGATAGAATTCATCTAATAACATAAAAGGAATTTGAACTATCATTGGAAAGGATTGTTGAGCCCCAGGTACACTTTTTATTTACTTTTATATAGGAGAGGGGTGTTTTTTCTATAAAAAGATACCAAATAAGGGAACTTGAGTTGGGGAATCCTTTATAGATCTCTATTATTTTATATTATAAGGGAGTACTTTTATTAGAATTTGGTAGGGGAGAAAACATAGGATCTAGTAGTCGCTACATATTCCATCCCAGTAGGATTCAAGACACATGTGTTGTACCTCTTGTACCCCTCGTGGTTTAATTTTCATGATCACAATCACTTTCTTATTTTTCTAATCTTGTTTTAAGTGTTTTTGGATGATAGGCATAATTTCAGGTTTCCATTGAATTGGGCCAAGAAGGCCAAGAAGGCAAAAAGCCAAAGTGGACTGATTTCAGTCCTACCGGCCAACCGGTGGAAGACCACCGGCCAGCCGCTGGAGGCCTGGACAGAAGGCATCCCTCTGTCCAGACCACCGGCCAACCGGTGGCCTCAGCAACGGCTAGCCGGTGGAACCCAGCCTTAACAGTGTGAGCCACTGCCTCAGCACCGGCCAACCGGTGGCCTCAGCACCGGCCAGCCGGTGGCATCCAAACAGAAGGAGTAGCTACTACCTCCTCACCGGCCAACCGGTGGCCTCATCACCGGCCAGTTGGTGGCACCTGGACAGAAGCCCTCCTCCATTTTGCAAGCACCGACCAACCGGTGGCCTAGCACCGGTCAGCCGGTAGAGCCAGTCAAACTAGCCGTTGGGCCTTTGACCAGACCTGTCCACTTGCCTCCCAACGGCTCCGAAGCCTTTTCCAATGGCTCCGAAGACCTCCAAAGGCCATATGAGGGTTCCCCCTCTATAAATAAAGGACTAGGAAGCCACTGAACATTGTCGGAACTATTGTGAAGCCAACGGACACATTTTCCATCATTTGGCGAACCTCCGGCGGATTCCTCCAAGGAACCTAAAATTGCTCCAACTCACTTCCACATCCAAGGAGCACCACCAAAGAAGCTTGGGAGCACCCTTCATCAACTCCAATCAATCCTTTGGCGCCCAAGGCTTCCTCCATTACTTTTTTTCATTGATTTATTTATTTTGAGCATCAATTTGGGTTTGTGCCTACAAACCCCTCTTTCTCTCATCTCCCTTTCATTTGGGTTATCACACCACCTTCAAGGTGTGAAGAGGTTGGTCAAGCCTTTCCTTTAAAAGGCTTGAGACATAGGTGAGCTAGCCTTCACCTGTAAGAAGGCCAGTGGTTTCTTGCTCAACCATTAAAAGCAAGCTGTAATAGGTTCTAGACTACCTGAAAAGTCTAGTGGGTTTCTTGCTAAAACCATTGAAAAGCAAGCGGTAGTAAATCTCTCAACGGTTGAGTTGGGAGCGGAGACGTAGGCTTGGGTTTAAGCCGAACTCCGTTATCAATTTTGTGTCTTGCCTGTTTTATTTCCGCTGCACTTTCACTTTGATTTTTAATTGTTAATTAATTTTTAAAAGGCAATTCACCCCCCCTCTTGCCATCACTTCCTTTCTTTCTCTGCCCAACAATTGGTATCAGAGGAAAAATTTGAGTAATACCCTAACCGGTTTCAAATTCAAGATCCTTTGTGATGGCCTCAACCTCTTTCGCCCCCAAAGGCTTTTCTTTGGGTCGTGCTCCATTTTTTGATGGAACCGACTATACCTATTGGAAAACCCGCATGACCACTTTTCTTAGAAGTATTGGATATCCTATTTATAAAATTTTCATGCATGGTTATTCACTTTCTTCTCCCGATGAATCCAAATGGACTCAAGCTGACATTAGAAATTTCGAGTTTGATGGCAAAGCCATGAACGCTCTTCATTGCGGCCTTGATCGTAATGAATTCAATCGAGTTTCCACATGCACCTCCTCACATGAAATCTGGAAACTTTTGGAGGTTACCCATGAGGGGACCAACAAAGTTAAGGATACTCGATTTGACATGTTCCGTCAAGATTTTGAATCTTTTACCCTGCATCCATCCGAATCTATTACTGAAATGTTTACACGTTTCACTGATGTTTGCAATGGGAGAAAGTCCCTTGGTGTTGATGTGTCTGCAGAAACAATGGTCAAGAAGATCCTTTGGATCCTACCAAGCTCATGGGAACCAATGGTCACGGCAATCCAAGAAGCGAAGGACATCAAGAACATGCCGGTCGAAGAGCTCATCAGATCTCTCATGACCTATGAGATCACCATGAGGAGGCAAGCTGAAAAGGAAGGCAAACCGGTCAAAGTTCCAAAGAACATCGCCTTCAAGGTTCAAAAAGAAGAAAGCTCCCCCTCCTCATCATCTTCCTCTTCAAGCGGCGATTCCGAAATGGAGAACCTTGCCCGCAAAATGCACAGGTTCATGAAGAAGCACAAGAAGAAGAAATCCCGCAAGGCTCAATCCAACGAAAAATCCGAGCCCAAGGTAACATGTTACGGGTGCGGCAAGAAAGGCCATTACAAGCCCTATTGTCCACTCAACAAGAAAAAGGCCAAGAAAAAGGAAAAGAAGAAGGCTTTCAAGGCCACATGGAGTGATAGCTCCACATCCTCCTCCTCCTCAAGCGACAACGATAACAAATGCCTCATGGAATTTCATGAGGTAACATCTTCCGACTCCTCTTCCTCTTGTTCATCAAATTCTTTTAATCATCTATCTTATGAGGATCTCCAACATGCAAGAGATCAATTGGAGGAAGGTTTTCACGAACTTTCTTCCAAATTTGTTTCTTTAAAAAAGAATTTCAAAAAACTCTCTTCTGAAAAGTAACAACTTATCAAAGAGAAGGAAGAGTTGCCCCTCAAAGTTCAAAACCTTCCCGATGTTGATTCTATGGAATCAACAATTAATGATTTAAGGGAATCCCTTGCCAAGTTCACCCAAGGTGAACAAAATTTGACCAAATTTCTTGGTTCCCAACGCTTATCTAGAACCACCGAAGGGCTTGGCTATTCCAAGCAAGCTTCCTCCTCCTATGCTCCAACTATTTTTGTAAGGGGGAGCTCTCAAAATAAATTTTGTAATTATTGCAAAAAATCCGGGCACTTAATTTATGAGTGCAATTGCAAAAATGCCCGGTATGGTAGGCCTAAAACTATTTTCTTAAATGATGAATTTTTTAGGAGAAGACCCTCCACTAGACAAGTGTGGATTGAAAAATCCCTTTAACAAGTCTCACTGGACCAAAATTTGTCTCGGTTTCAAAAACCTCTCCCCGGTGATTTGTTGTTTTTATTTAGGGGGAGTTAGGATCGTTTAAGCCTTTTTGTTTTCGATTCAAAACATTCAATTCGAAATTTTCGATTCAAAACTTTCAATTCAAAATTATCAATTCAAAATTTTCGATTCAAAACTTTCAATTCAAAATTCTCAATTCAAAATTTTCGATTCAAAATTTTCAATTCAAAATTCTCAATTCAAAAATTTCGATTCAAAACTTTCAATTCAAACAGTTATTAAAATTTTCATTCAAAACATTCAATTCAAACTGTTATTCAATTTTCATTCAAAACTTTCAATTCAAACTGTTATTCAAATTTTCATTCAAAATTTTCAATTCAAAACTTTCAATTCAAATTTCAAAAATTTCAATTGGTTTAAAAAACTCTATATTGTTTTTCAATGTTGTCCCTCAATCAAGTTTTATGCCCCGTTCTATTTTGATAATCACAAAGGGGGAGAAATTCTTGGTTGATTGGGGGAGAAATCTTTCTCTCATGCCTTAAAGGATAAATTGGAAAATAAAATATTTAAAGCATGCCTCTCATTTCAGTCTTTTTACATTACTTGTTTTGGTGATTGTGATCATCAAAATAGGGGGAGATTGTTGTACCTCTCGTACCCCTCGTGGTTTAATTTTCTTGATCACAATCACTTTCTTATTTTTCTAATCTTGTTTTAAGTGTTTTTGGATGATAGGCATAATTTCAGGTTGCCAAGGAATTGGGCCAAGAAGGCCAAGAAGGAAAAAGCCAAAGTGGACTGATTTCAGTCCTACCGGCCAACCGGTGGAAGACCACCGGCCAGCCGATGGAGGCCTGGAGAGAAGGCATCCCTCTGTCCAGACCACCGGCCAACCGGTGGCCTCAGCACCGGCCAGCCGGTGGAACCCATCCTTAACAGTGTGAGCCACTGCCTCAGCACCGGCCAACCGGTGGCCTCAGCACCGGCCAGCCGGTGGCGCCTGGACAGAAGCCCTCCTCCATTTTGCAAGCACCGGCCAACCGGTGGCCTAGCACCGGTCAGCCGGTAGAGCCAGTCAAACTAGCCGTTGGGCCTTTGACCAGACCTGTCCACTTGCCTCCCAACGGCTCCGAAGCCTTTTCCAACGGCTCCGAAGACCTCCAAAGGCCATATGAGGGTTCCCCCTCTATAAATAAAGGACTAGGAAGCCACTGAACATTGTCGGAACTATTGTGAAGCCAACGGACACATTTTCCATCATTTGGCGAATCTCCGGCGGATTCCTCCAAGGAACCTCAAATTGCTCCAACTCACTTCCACATCCAAGGAGCACCACCAAAGAAGCTTGGGAGCGCCCTTCATCAACTCCAATCAATCCTTTGGCGCCCAAGGCTTCCTCCATTACGGTTTTTCATTGTTTTATTTATTTTGAGCATCAATTTGGGTTTGTGCCTACAAACCCCTCTTTCTCTCATCTCCCTTTCATTTGGGTTGTCACACCACCTTCAAGGTGTGAAGAGGTTGGTCAAGCCTTTCCTTTAAAAGGATTGAGACATAGGTGAGCTAGCCTTCACCTGTAAGAAGGCTAGTGGGTTCTTGCTCAACCATTAAAAGCAAGCTGTAATATGTTCTATACTACCTGAAAAGTCTAGTGGGTTTCTTGCTAAAACCATTGAAAAGCAAGAGGTAGTAAATCTCTAAACGGTTGAGTTGGGAGCGGAGACGTAGGCTTGGGTTTAAGCCGAACTCCGTTATCAATTTTGTGTCTTGCCTGTTTTATTTCTGCTGCACTTTCACTTTGATTTTAAATTGTTAATTAATTTTTAAAAGGCAATTCACCCCCCCTCTTGCCATCACTTCCTTTCTTTCTCCGCCCAACAACATGTATTTCATGTATTAGTGGTCCATGGTAGGATTATACTATATATTGTAGCTGATATATTAATGTTTTGATTGGACATAGGATTTGAGATCTGGGAATTTATGCATATCTTGGGATGATAGGAATGAAGACACACATTGTTTTGGAAAAATGGTGTGATGGGTTATCAACACAAAAGATTACGATCCCCCCAAGTATGGATCAATATGTTATGAAGTTTTATATCGGGAAATAATTAAATAAACCATGAAATATTACATCACATGATAATGATATTTTTCTTCAATTTAGCTTCTTATGAATAGTATGTTAGGATATATAATATATATTATTATAGTTCAGATTATGTTGTTTTTTATTTTTATGTCATTTCAATCAGACCATATGGTGTTCCGTTAATGTTCATCCATATTGAACTATGATTCCATGTTGTTAAATTTCATATGAATAAGAAATTATTTTCAGGTAGTTTATTATTTTACGATGACAATGATAATGTGTTTATCAACAAAAATCATTCATCTGATTTTTTTTATTGGGGGTTATAATGATATTTTCATCCCTTAAGGCCCGGAAATAATCTCTATTGCAATGATTTATATTTTTGGAATAATCTCCCACCCACTTAAGGTTATGAATTGGTGGCTTCATGCTATGAATTATTTGAGTCTTGTAGACAAGTACTAGTTCTTTGTGGAGGAACAAGCAATAGAGGACCACATTGTTAAAATATTATGCTATCTGATTTTAATGGACCTAGTGGTGATGAATGCTACAAATTATTTTCTCATAATATTGTAAAATTCATCAAATAATATTTTTGAATCACATTTAGTAGATAATTGCTCACAAATGAGAATGTGATGAAATAAAAATTACACCACAATTGGTAGGACTACTTGTATGCTAGATTGAAGTGAATATGGGGGCTCTATGTGGTAGTATGTATTTTTTTGGTAGTCCCACAATAACTGAAATAACATGTCAGGATAATAAAATATATCCTTATACACCATCATTTGTAGTATGTTTGACATGGTTTTTTATGTAACCTATCTATCCATTGGCCTCTCGAGATAGTGGTATGTATGGTTTTTCATGATATATTACTTCTAAAAATGATTTTATAATTATTTAGAAGGGATTTTATTCCATTATCTATTTTTATTTTATTAGAGACACAAAATAAATTAATGATTTTTTCATTCTCTAGGCTGAAACCTCATTTGGAATTGAAAAATTTGATGGATATATCCTCATCCATTTTGGATAAGAATTCAGTTTCAATATGTATCTATTTGAAAATATTTATCATATATGGAGGACACATCCCAATAACATCCATCCCCCTTATGAAAAATTTCCACTTTTATTTGGTTGTGTGTGGAAGCTATGTGGGTTAATTCATGATGTTTATGTGTTCATGGAATGAATTACCATTATTATTGAATTTCATGAAACCCTATTTCATTGAAGGTAAAAAGTATGTATTCTAACTTATTTGATTTGAAAGACTAATACATGACTACTAGGGGCTACCTAAACCCATATGTATTACCATAATTTTTATAATGGTCCCTTTTTTGCGGATGATTCAAGAAGGATTCGTTCATAGTCTCATTCATAAAATAATTTCTAGTTATCTTGATCCTCAAAAAGAGAAAAATTGGTCACTAACTTTTGTATTTTCAATATTCTATATCATTCTAATGATATCACTCCATCGTGGGGTGAGTACAATATAGGAATCATCCATCTTTTTCTAGTATCATCCAATTCATGGGTCAAAAAATCACTATTTAATCCTTCCATAATGATATGAAAAAATGTTTATAACACTCAGTGATGCATAGTGTTAATAAAACTTTTATCTCAATCCTAATCTTCCAAAGCTATGGATTTCTTAACCAATGCATTGTCCTCATTATTTTTTGATGTATTGACTGGGGTTGATGTTGTATCAGTCTATAATTCATCCATTAATCCATGTAAATAGTCAGTAAGGGTTACCCAATCATCCTTTTAGATGGTGTAATAACCATTTATCTACAAGATCAATATATCTGAGTCACCATTACCATTTATGTGGTCTTTCAAAATTTAAAGGTCATATTCTAGTATTTTAATGAGATATTTTTCTTCAATTTTATCTAGTATCCTTACGATAACCAAAATGTGTAATCCAATACTATTTTCATGGATATATGATCATGAATCCATACAATAATTTTTTCATCTTGGGTACGTCCATTATATTTTTTTCTGGTCTTCTCGATACACAATAGAAATTCAACTCCCATATCATGAGTTATCTATAATATAGAAAATATCTTCTTAAAACAAATTCATCATCTAACAGTACTTTTTTATTGTATAAATTATCTATATGTTTTTCTAAATAATCCTAAAATTTCTTCTATTTTTGAGGAATAAACAGAATTTATAACTACTAGGGGACAAATAACCCCATGATAGACATCAAGTCTACATTGGACAGTTAAGACAAAAATTCAGTGCATTTTCATGAGTGTCCAAATAGATATTGTTGTGTTTCAGCTAGTTCCTGTTATTATTAACCACAAATAACAAATCCAAGAAGCAATTCAATATATTAGAATAATGAGTTTAAAATTTTATCATTGTTTAACTAATATAATAATCATTTTTCCATTCACAACTACATTTTTTAATGAAGTATCCAATGTAATATTCCAATGATGTCAAGTATAGAGTGATAGGTTTCCCTGTAATAGGTGGAATTAAAATAGATGGAATCAAGAGATATTTCATGAAGCTAAAAACTTCTCCATGATTGATTTCAGTACATTTAGAGGTGAACCACTTATTACAAACCTGGTGAATGGAAAATAAGTTTCTATTATTTTTTTCAATAAAGCTCCAATTATAGGAATAGTTATGTCGTAATCCTATCAAATCATTGAGGTTTTGAGGTGGCCATATTTTTATGAAAACGAAGTATTTTTATTATATTCATCGACTTTAGTATAGAATGTGATGAAAAAGATACATTTCCCTCAGGTGATATTGAATGAAAATTTTAAGGGATTCTACTTTAGAATGTTTTGTTACAGTTTGCTGAATATTGTCTCTATATCAGCTAGGGTTTCAAAATAGTTTGGAAAAATTACCACTTGTTTATCAAGAAATCATATGAATAAAATTCTCAAGAAGGGTCTGAATATTACATGTATGTAACTTTGATATGTAATTATTTTACAATTAAAGAAAATTGGAATTTCCCAAATGAAAAATAATCCTTAAAGGCCCCCAATATTATTGTTTATTCATCTACATTGTTCTTTCGTATTGTATTATACCCGGAATAGTCACACCTAATGAAAAGATTTTGGTATTATTCTATAGAATAAATCCATTGATCTCTCACTGTGATAAAGAGAGAATGTTTTGTAAAAATATTGTCTATATCAATGATTTTTATTAAAAAACTAATTAACTCATTCATCATATTTTGTAAGATGACATTGGTGTGAAATTTTGGATGATCAACTTCCTAAATGACAATTTCACTAATTATCCATTTAAATTATTCCCCAATTATGGTGTCATTAGTTGGATGTGTCCAATATGATGAAGAATATTATCCCTAATAGTTTTCACGAAATCCCCAGTTGTGTGTGAGAATCTTAGGATCACATCATGTAATCACGATGTAATTCCTTGAAAGAACATACAGATGATGCATTATAAAGGAGGTATACAAAATTTATATCTCAAATAAATAGTCATACTAATTAATGTGGGGGAATTTGTATTTATATTTAAACTTGTGTATTTCATTGATGTCATCAATGGTGGTCGTGATATGTTCATTAAATACAAGATGGGTCTCCTAGATGTCCTTATATGTTGTATATTTCATTCCCTATACTTTATATCTTCCTTATTCCTCAATCATAAGTGGAGTAGTTAATGAATGGTGTTTCTCAGAGTTTGGATGAGTTCAAGAATTTTGACATATGGAATATGAAGCATATTCATTTAACCTGACAAAATATGTTTTGTTTCGTTGTCGTATTCAAAAGAGATGGTTATAGTGAATAAAAATATTCACTCTCTATTGATTTCATGACAACCTTTTCAAAAATAGATGATGAGGTAAGGATCTATTATATCTAATTGGATGGAGTTATGGATTATTAATCTAATAATTTACCACTGTCTATAGAGTCTATGATGTCCTCATCTACACTTTTGAGATCAGTTATCTAGACTGATATAATGAATTTATTTTAATGTGCCTCAGAATATGGACCCATTCCTTTGATCTTCTGAATGGGAATCCCATATTAATAACTAATATTTTTAAATGTGTTGGTCAAAGTTATTTATTGAACATTTGAGTTTGTGACCTAAGAAACAATATCAATAATTTGTTTCTTCCCTTACCATTGGTAGAATCCTGAAACAATTTACAATGTTTCTTATGATTCAAATGGGGATTATTCACCATGATTTGTCCAAATTTTACCATTAACGTTATATTTTATGAATTGGTGGTATGATTAGGGGATTTCCACATGATGATCAATCCAAATAATTCTAGGATAATTATTAGTGATGTGTATTTCCCAAAAAAATGAAATTATTAGATATATATAATGTACCCAAACTAGGCCATGATATTGATATGGCATTGAGGATGTTGACCTCTATAATCACAACCTAGAATCACCAAAGCAGTAGGGGACATGTGTGATTTTTTATAATCCATAAAATAGAATGTTAAGACTATAATGAGTTTGTTTGTTTAGCCATTATAAATGAAACCACATAATATATCCACTTCATTTAGTCTACTAGACACATACATGGTTTTGATGAGTCCCTATATAATAGCATCATTGACATATTCTATGAAATAGATGATTATTTTTCATTCATCTAGATTGTTCTATATATTATATATTTCTATTTTAGAATCCTTGTATTCAAACTATTGAAGGATTAAAATAGACACTATGTACACTTATCAGAGGAAATATTGTAGACATAGAGCATCTAGGATTGATAAGATGTCCAACATTAGAGATGACATCTTTAGAATTTCATTATTATGGGATAATGACCTATGATTTCTAGCATAAGGATGAAAATTTTTAGGTGCATAGGGAATATAATTACATGGTGTGGGATGATCAATTCGTAGAACATGAGTCGATGACACTTTTTCCCTTTATGGGTTACATCAACCAGTTTTTCAGGTGGACTGATGTTAGTTTTATGATGGTTCACAATATAATCAATATTCAAGGATAATGAGGATAGTAAAAACACTATATTATATGCACGGTCTTTCATTCTCCTTTTGGACTAGCTAGAGGTCTCTCCAATGAATTTTGATATCATATGTGGTCTGAGTGGGGATCTGGATAGAGTATTGATTTCTAATGCGATCGCATATTCCCCTCTATCATCATTCCCTCTGTAAAATTACCATAATTCTCATATAGGATATATGTTACATAGATTCATTTTAATACTCCTCATCATTGTAGGGATGTTTTATGTGAATTTCATTAATGTACTGAAAGATATATTAATTATATAACGAGGACTATGTCTCGTGGGCCATCTATTATTGTAGAATTTTTAGGGTGGAATCTACTACTTCAAAAATTAAATTAAATATGTTTGGAATAGTAAAATATGTTTTTTCCTTATTTAAGATTCATAATATAGTGTTTTATTACCACACATATTGTGAATCACCCACATCTTCTAGATGTCCTGTAGAAACACATGCTATATCTATGGGTGGATTTCTTAGCTTCACATATTTAGATTCCTCCATTTTTTATTATAATTCATTAAAAATGAAAACGTATGAGATTGTGTGACCTAATTTATGAGGATTTGGGAAATATTTTTTTAAAACAGTGCAACTACTCTAATTGGGAAACATTGGAATTTGAAATTTGAGTATTTTTGGCATAGAATCAGTGAAATAGATACGGACATGCTTTTAATGAATTCAATAAACAATTTTCTTAATAAAACATGATTTCTATCTTCTTTATTATGGCATCCTAAAAATAATACATTATTGTATACTCCTCGAAGGGGGTGTCGAAGGATATGGTGTGGTATTTGGAGTTATACATTGTTCAAGGGATGGCTTGAGCACGACTACCACATCCTCTATATATGTTGTTATTATCCTTTGTGGTTATTTTCATTACACATAACTTGTCCATGATTCCCAAAATTGAATATTAAAATTTTAAAACTACACCAATTTATCAAAAATAGTCCTATGAATTTCATTGGGATGTGTGTTTTATGAATCTATTATAGAATATTATATATATGGATATAGAACAAATATTCTTGGGAAATATGTAGGTTATAGGACAAGGCCAAACCTACCCATTGAGATATCAAAACTAATACCAAAATCTAATACCATTTTTCTTGTTCTTGATGTCGAGGAATGGTTTTTCTTTACCATTTCAAAAAATTGAAACAAAAAAAATATGAGAAGGATCATCCCATTACATGATTGATCGAGATGGAAATCTACTATACCATAAAAATGTTTTCCCTTTCAATGTTTGATTGAAAAATATTTGTTTCCCTACTTATTATTGTAAAGGGGCCCAATATAGTGATCATAACAATACCCAAAATGCATCATATTCTACATTAGATCCATAAAGTCATTAAAAATAGGAATTATAGTGTATCCAAAAAAATTATGTGGAAGGTTTGGACCCACCCATTAAGGGTAAGGAATATTTTAGGGATACACTAGTTAAAACCATTATTTCCTAGATTCCAATCTATATTTCAATGACTCAATATTATTTTTAAGAGATTTAGGGATGATTGGGTGATTAGAAGCAACATCATTGGTTGCAACTGGTAGATCCATATATGGAATCAATATTTTTATGTGTTGTGGGTAACCTATAGGATCTTTTTTTGAGTATATATATTACCTAACCCTACGTTTTTACCCAAAGTAGAAAACTTTTAATATATTTATTTAAGGGGGTAATGTTATATCGGTCAACAACCAATCATATTTAGTAGATGTTAACTTCCAATTTTAGATTCTTGGTCGAACCCTATTTGTTGAGATAAATCGGTTAAGAGTGAGAGTTTCGTATCTACATATTGAACATATTAAGTAGGAATGTTTCCCTGAAGAAACTAGGTGATAATATTCTCAAATTATTAGTCACATTATCTTGCTAGGTAAAACATTGATCATGTGTGTGGGAATCAAACATAGTTGGCGGTGAGTGACCCAAAACCATACTAATACCATTATCATTGTAGAATGAACATTCAGGATGTAGTAACTTCTTAGATAATTGAATACTCCTATTTAGATAAATATTTTTTTATTGGTATCCACAACTATATAAATTGTTCTAGTGAGGAATTTTTCATGAAACAAAACATTCTCTTCATGTTCCTATATATTGGACACATGTTATGTAGCTTCTAAAAGGGTGATACAATCAACATTAATTTATTCATACTACCATTAATAAAAATCGTTAATTTATTTGAGAGGGTAAAATTTTCTTCCCCTTTCACAATGCCTTATCATATCCCCATCTAGACCACATTGAAACATTTAGTTGAAGATAATTCAAAGGGATTATCCAATATAAATTATAAATATTTTGATAATGTAAACCAGGTAGTGGGATAAGAAGTAATAATAGGATTGAATTTTCATCAATTCCTCATAGTTAGAATAATATTTAAATCTGCTGAGGATTATCTATTTTTGGAAAAACTTCCACAAACATTATGGTCTCGTACTATTTATTTTCTACTCCAGTACCTTTCTATCCTAGTTTAGGAACATTTATGGTTGTGTTCAAAATGTATCTACCCTCCAGGATAACTTTGATAATAGATTTCCACTACCTCTACATTCCTATATTCTTTCATGGTTTTATGGAATCATGTTTAAACATGGGGTTGTTTAGTCATATGGTATACAAATATGCCACTTACATCCAATGATATTATAGATGCATGAAAATAGGCCTGATTTTTCCATGTGTGTTGTGAAATGTTTTTAGATGCTTGATGTAATATATATTGATGGTTATCTCTATTATTGCTTAATATTTCCATGTTTGTTTCATGGAATATATTTTCTACACATACCATCATTTGGGAATTGTTCTTGTTCCAATAACATATACTCACGTTATAAAATTTCATTATGTCACTATAGGTAGGATTTTCAAATAAGGGAGATATGTGAACTGAAATGCTCAATGTTTTCCATATCATCTTATATGAACAGTATAAAAGGAGTCGACGTTTTCCAACACATACATTTTATTTTTTTTGACACGTATGTAATAATGTCATTTGCATCTCTCACACACTAGGTTATTGTGAAACAATTAGAGCAGGTAATTTTATTTAATTGTGTATAACATCTAGCAGCTTAAGGTGACATTGATATTCATGATGACATAATAATACTTCTTTTTAGTGATAAGGATTACTCCATACATATTGGTGGATGTCATGCACACAATATTATGAAAAAATCATATGTAATGTAATATTAGGGAGTGTCAATTTTTTAAAACATGAATGGTGTATATTATTTACCCAACTATCTTCCCATGTTCAACAGGTCTTCATCATATTCCACTAGAGTCTTATAAACCATGTCTGACCATTTTGGATATTTGCATACTGCTTTTTTGTAAATATGAAGACCATAGGGGACATAATCTATCATATAATATGATTGGTGATCCAATGTTGGTTTATATAGACTATTACTTTGTGGTGTCTACTAATGGATAAAGGTTTTCATATGCTAATATCAAGTAATCAATCATGAATCCCTTCATTATCCCAATTTACACATAGTATTAGGGACTTTTCATCATTAAATATTAAATCGGTTGACCTCCAGGATAATGTGATGTGACATTATAGAGGGGACTTTATTGGGAATCCCATAATGGGGAGTACTACCATCATGGAAAAAATTGTGACTATAATGAAAACTCATTTATTTAATTCCATAGGGATGTCCTTCAAGGATGTAGATAGCCTAGGGAGGACCTCCCTGAATTTTTTCCTAATGAGCATGAAAATGGATTATACGGTTCTCATAAAGATATGGGATCTCGAGATCAAATAGATTCTAGAAATTAACAAATCCTCCATTGTAAAAACAACAAAGAGGGCCTTTATAACCACAACTACTATTTTTTTAATTTATTAAAACAAATATATGATCCTACTACTCTACTAAAAAAATGAGAGCATCAAAAACAATATCATTAATAAGAGATTGATCTTAGCTATGATATCAATTTTATTGTCTTTAATTATGAGGAAAACTATTGGAATACTTTTTCGTAAATCTGGGGTGACATAATAGGGAATTTTATTTATATACTGAATATTTATTTTTTAAATCAAATGTCACTTATAATGTTTTTACATGATTCTTGATTTTTTTGTGGTTTGTGACTTCCTTTGAGTGGACATTGGTATAAACTGACTATCTCTAGTGGGAATGGGGATAAGCATCCCATTAGGTGGTTTTTAAATAATGGGGTAATTTGGACCATGACCCACTTGGAAGGTAGAAGATATGTGGGTCTTCTCTACAGTGACTCCTCTTTGTGATGGTGTGTCATTCTAATATTAGAGATTAAGTAGTGCATATACCCCTATACAATAACATCCCATGAAAATATATAATATGAAATTTTCATATTTTTTAATATTTTTTAATTAATGGTGATTCTATATTCAATGGCGTACCTGACACGCAACAACGGGTTTCTTTGAAATCTTATAGTGCATAGTAATAATATAAAATTTTTATTTTAAATGGAAGTTAGCAACTAGATTTTGTATTGGATGGAATTAAGAGAAATAACTTAAACATGAAAAATATAAGTTTTTAAATGTTTTACATTCATCCAATAAAATTCAGATGCATAAAATGTAAATGAATTTAATTATAAGTATAATTTTCATTAAAAGTGTGATTTACCACCTTTTGATTAAGAACCCTTTTTAAATATTTCTTTTTTCAATTTTAAAGATTATATTTGACAAAATAATTTTTATCTTTAGAATCGACACATCAAAATTTACAGTGGATGAAATTTTGATATTTTCCTGATAATTTACATTTTTAATGAATAATGATAAAATACGGTATTTAAATTCAAAACAACTTTTTGATCTAATTTATTTATATGGTTAGATTATATTTTTAATTGGTTTTAAAGTGTAAATGGATTATATTTTTACAATTTAACCCAAATTTTGGCCATTAGAAGAAATTTCACTTTGAAATTGGACATTAAAAAGTATCAATATTTTGATGGTTATCATTTCTTAAAAAATTCTTTTTTGTTTTGAGGATTGGAATTAATTATAAAATTAATTAATGCAACTTCCATGTTTTGAATATGGTAAAATAGACATGATTTTTGAATTCAGAATATCAAATTTATCATCGAGTGAATTTTTGGAATTTTTCTGAAAAACTACAATTTTTTATGATTAGTGAAACCACTAAGTAGTAGTTAAAAACTGAATTTTTCATTTAAATGAAATTTTACCTCTTATGTGATTTGAATTTCAAAAATCTGACAGACATGGTTATCATTATTAAGAAAAATGGGGTTCAATGGGATGAAAATAATTTTGGTGAATAGTATCTTTTGACTTTTATTAACGACGATTAAAGGTAATTAGGTAAATTTAATGTAAAAATAATGTTATAATAATAAAAAATTACATTGACACCTTTATTAACCTTATTGGATGAATAATGGCCAAAACAGAATATCCACAGGTCGATTTTGTGGCCCCATGGAGCCACTTGGGTAAGATAATGACATTTATAAGTTTTTATTCAAAGTAAAAAATAAAAATGTCATAAGCATGTATTGTTTTACTAAAACAATTTTTACATGGGGCTATATAAGTTATATTTTCGACGATAAATATTCATTGGAAATCTAAAAAAATTTCCTATATGATGATATTTTTTTTATAATTTTTAGACTTCAATGAAAAAAAATTGTTTATGAAACAATGATGATGCATTGTTTACATCATCAATGGATGATTTAAATAAATAAGAAGAAACAAACTAAAAATATATCCAAAACATAAACAATTTTTATTCGATGATTTTAATTCAAACATGGTCCACCTTAACATTGACTTTAATGATTATTTGACCTTTAAAAACTGAATATAATTATATAATAAAACAATATTTTAATACATTCCAAAACAGCCCCTCCTCTCCCTTATAAAAAGAACTAAATTACTACCCATTTCACACACTTATCATGCCCTTGAATCTTCCATCCTCTGCTCCAAAAATAACCCAAGACCGCTCTCTTTATCCTAGAAGCCTTACATTAGGCTGAAATCACTTCAAGAAAACCTTTTGGTTCAAACCAATGAGAGTTACCCGATTTAATGGTAACATATTCTCTTAAGTTATTTTGTTTTATTTTACATCTCCAACCCCATAAAATCTATTTATTCCATTATTATATAACAAAACCAGTATCATAAATGTAAAATTATGTTTTTATGAGTTATTTTCGACCTACACTTATACAAACCTCCATTTAATGGGTAAATAACATACTGTTTCAATGGACGACAAACTACCGCCTCACGAAATGATGATTGTTCAATTATCTTCTACCGCCTCTCATAGTGGCCATTATGATGGAACTTTATCTATATATGATATATATTATATTTTTTTATTATGTATTTTTCTTTTTATAGCATACCTTTATGGTTCCCATAATGGGTAAACATGATAATTTCATTAGAGGAAGTGCGAACTATCGCCCCTCAAAATGACATGGCCCGTTCATTCCATACATGGAACGTATAAAGGATGGAATTTATGAACTTATATGACATATATGACAGAAATATTATACAGAAATTATAATATACCTATGAATCACTATGTTTTCATTTCATTAAAATATGAAATAGAAATGGAAGCGGTGTTCATCCATACGTACGACTTAACATCTCTATAAACGATGCATTTTCTATCTTATCTCCAAATGTCAGGTACTATTATAAATACATTTATATATTGGATATATATGATATATATGACATATAAATGGTGAATTACATACTGGATATAATTTAATTCTTACAACATAAGCAATTTATAATTATATCAGGTTTATTTTTTACTCCAGTTCTAAAAATTGACAAAATGTCTGATATGAGCTCAGATAATAACCTAATTGTTATAGAAAGTTAATAAGTAATATAAATGGAATAATAAACTTGAAAATAATTCTTAATATGGTATAAAGTAACTTCAGTTTATTATCCTAGAAGAACAAGGAACCTACAAGTGAGTCAAGTCGGACAACAAGGTATGGGGTTTCTTATCTCACTTTTAAATTTGTGGGATTTCCATTATTCACCACTAATTTATTTCATGTGGTATATTGCGTACTAGAATTTGATATATATTATATTTAATATCATTATATTCATTTTATTTTTTGAATAATTTTGTGTTTAGTGGTTTTTGGTCATATGATTTGATTGAATACAATGTTGTAAGGGATTTTCATCTCACTTCTTATTCCTCTAAGATTCATGTTATAATTTCCACTATTTCCTTTTGTGTGGTGTAGTTCCTGAACATTATTGTACAATTTATTTAATATTATTTAATTTATGGGAATTTAAATATTCTTTTTATGCTCTTTCTTTCAAGGGGTACACATTTTGAAAGTTACCAAATCGGCAATGGAATCTTTCACCCACCTCTTTTAAGCCACCAATTCCTTTATGTAGTGTCTTATAGATTCCATATATTTTTGTTGAGGGTATATTTTTATATGTTCTAATTAATTTAAATTTTATGTCTAATTGTTGAGAGACCCTTTTTGATCTCGTCAGTTTGTTTTCAGAATTTTTAAGTGATGTCGTTAGGCTGCCAGATATCTCGTAAAAGAAATCACATCTTCTCTTTTCTGTCATGATTCCTTTTCATGTGGTATGTCATTAAAATATCCATAAAAAGATCTTATTATGTACCCATACTATATTATGAATTATTTATGAGTTTTTACCCTTGTCTCATCTCTTTTCAAAGTTTTCTAAAACCATGTTATATAGTTATTGTGCTGCAAAACTTTCACCTCAAAATTTCTATCTATTTCTCTCCAGAAAATCTATTATTTTATTTATCTAAATACCCTGAACTATTTAGTTTCATTGGGTGTTCATAAATATATAAATATGATATATTTGATTCTATAATTGACATATATATAACCCTCACTCCTTTTTCATGGGTTATAAATGACATAATGGTCTTATTTTTATGAACTTTTAAAATGTCACAATATTGAAATGAAACCCATTTATTTAATCCTCCATGGGTTATTTATGAAATGATTGATTATGATAAATTTGACTCATATTAATTTAAAGAAATATAAAGGGTTCACCATGATATATCTCTAATGCATTGGTTAATAATTATTCTCTAGAGATGACAAGATTCACAATACCTTGGTGAGTGTCCTTGGTAATTTTTAAGACACATTGGGGATGGACCTTGGTGATATGTTCATGAATGAAAAAATAAAATAGTGTAGCCACATATTAATGTTATTTATGATGTTATATTCATTATTATATGCTTATACTTCCATTTCTAATTTCTTTAGGTTTTTATTCAAGTTCTTATTGATATCATAAGTAATCTAATTCCCTTCTTTACTCTTTACTTGCCCTTCTGCTCAACCATTCCATTGATGTATGTCTCTAGGATATGATATGAAGTAATTGTACAAAGGATAAACCTAAGATTAATCCTTAAATGTGGTTTTACAGAATTTTTTATGTTGTTTTCAAATATTATGTTCCTGATTTACAAGACTCTAGAATTTAATGATCATATGTTTGTAAAATGCAATGAAAAGTTATGTATTAAAAAGGCGAGATGTAATAGTTAGTATAAATGGATAGTTTATTTATTTATGGAAATTAGGCTATGAAAAAATTATTAATAACCCTATAAATATGTTTAAATATAGGAAAAATTCCTGGTATTTTGGTGAGTATGGAGTAAGTGGTTATTCAAGAAAATACATCCTTCTCTAGATACGAGCAAAACTATCTTAATGTGTTGGTATGAAAATTAAATTTATAAGAAATCATTAATGGTTAAATCATGTTAATTTTATATTGATTTTTATAAAAAGGACAACATAAAGACTGGGTGCAACCCATCGCATTGGAAAAAGCTGTGGGAATCGATCCCACAACCAAAGTACTATTGGGTTTTATTGCCTACCTCTGGCCTACATGAAGTCCCTGGTTAGTATGAATATTTCATTTTAGTTAAATGATTTTAGGGATCAATAATAAGATTTTGTTTGGAACTTATGATTCATTAAATGGGTATCCATATAATAGAAAAATTTTTGGTGATTAAATGATAAAGGTTTTTTTAAGATGATTTCTCTTTTGGAATACTATATGCCTAAGGAAAACAAAATAATACAGGATTTCATTCTTGGTGGAATGGTTGAAATTTTTGTTTTGTCAGAATCTGTGTATTTATTGTGGAAATATGGTGATTTGGGTTATTTGTAGAAAATGATTACCCTAGCATAGAAAATTTGTGATTTGGTTAATTAAACTTTAGTATGAGACTTTAATAATAGTCGATGTTATTTGGGGATAAATGATAAAATTTATTGTGGATGATTATGTGATTAAATCCTTCTGAGTTTTGGTTTTCAATCTTAATTTGTATTATTTTGAATAATCTTATTGATGATTGTGTATTGAATGGTCTTTCTAGAACTCTAGGATTTTTTTGTGGAATTTTGGAGATTAATAGTTGTATTTATTTTTATAAAGGATTACCCTATTGGAGGATTATGTGATCTCGTATTAAGCATTTTCATTTTAATTGTTGTCTAAAGAAAAAAGAAATCAATAGTGCTTCTTTTGTGGATTATGTGATTATCTAGAAATAGATTCTTGTGCTTTTAATGTGACCAAGTCCTTTTGAATGCTCATTATTTGGAGAAAATATTAGTTTTTGGTAAAATCTTATTGAAGGATGAAACTCTACATGAAGGTAAGTATATTTCCTTATGTTTTTATTCTACGTAGTAAATGAATTACTCAAAATTATGAAAAGTAATGTAATAAAAACCTTGTTGGTTTAGGTTTCCTACAGGGTAATCAAATTCTGTTTAACACATCATAAGTTTGGGATTTTATTGTGGTTATCATTATCCTAATCATGTCTTCTTTCACTTTCCATCAGAACATCAATCATTATTTCCTCTTCCATATCCATGTTTCTCTACATGGAATCCTAGTATGGGTTAACTCAAGTGAACTTGTACTTCCCTTTCTTTCTTTTAATGTTATAGTATTACAGACTCTTTTCCGATGTGGGATTTTCAATGAAGTTTCCAAGGCTAATTTTAAAATTGTGAGGACGCAATTTCCAAGAGGGGGTAAGAATGTAACATCCCAAAAATATATATTAAATTTTCATATTTATTAATAATTTTGAATTAATGGGGATTATATATTCAATGGCGTACCTGACACACAAAAATGGGTTTCTTTGAAATCTTATATTACACACTAGTAATATAATATTATTATTTTAAATGGTTGTTAACACCTAGCCGTTGTATTGGAAGGAATTAAAAGAAATAACATAAACATGATAATATATGTTTGTTAAATTTTTTTAAATTCATCCAATAAATGTAAAAGGCTTAAAATGATAATGAATCTAATTTTAAGCATAATTTAATTAAAAAGAGGAATTTACCACCTTTTCATAGAGAACCCTTTTTAAATCTAGTTTTTTTCTCTTTAACATATTATATTTGCTAAAATAATTGTAATATTTAGAATAGGGACACCAAAATTTTCATTGGATGAAATTTTGATATTTATCTAATAATGTACATTTTTAATGAATAGCGAAATAATGTTGTATTTTAATTCAAAACCACATTTTAATATAATTTATTTATATGGTTAGAATATATTTTTAATTGGTTTTAAAGTGTAAAAGTATTATATTTTTACCATTTAACCCAATTTTTTCCAATGGATGTAATTTGACATTGAAATTGGTCACTTACAAGTATCAATCCTTGGATGGTTATTATTTCTTAAAAACACAGTTTTTTGTTTTGACGATGGGAATTAATTATAAAATTAACTGATGAAAAATACATGATTTTAATTTGGTAAAATAGGAATAATTTTTTAATTTGGAATATCAAATTTATCTTAGAGTGAATTTTTGGAATTTTTCTGAAAACTTTCAAATTTTGATGAATAGTAAAACCACTAAGTAGTAATTAAAAACCGACTATTTAATTTAAATGAAATTTTACTGCTTCTATGAAATGTATTTCCAAAATACAACATACATGGTTGTCATTATTAAGTAAAACGTGGTTCAATGGGATGAAAATAATTTTTGGTGAATAGTAACTTTTGACTTTTATTAACCACGATTAAAGGTAAATAGGAAAATTTATGATAAAAGTAAGTTTATAATATAAAAAATTACCTTGACACTTGTCCAAACATTATTGGATGAGTAATATACAACCATTAAAATCCATGCGTTAATTTTGGGTCCCCATAGAGCCACCTTGGTAAGATTGTGACATTTATAACATATTATTTAAAGTAAAAAAGTGTCATAAACATGTATTATTTTATGAAAACAATTTTTACATGGATTTATATATGTTTAATTTTATACTATAAAAATTAATTGGAATGATAAAAGGATTTCCTATGTCATTTTATTTTTTTATAACTTTTAGACATCATATAAATAAAATTATTTATGACAAAATGATGATGTAGTGTTTATATCATTAATGGATGATTTAAATAAATAAGAAGATAAAAATTAAAACAATATCCAAAACATGTCCAATTATAACTTTATGAATATAACTCTATAATTATCCACCTTATCTATGAATTTAATGATTTTTTGACCATTATAAACTGAAAATAAATATATAATAAATTAATATTCTCAAACTTTGCAAAAGAGCCCCTCCTCTCCATTATAAAAAGAAATCACTCCCTATGCATTTCTAACACTTTTCAAACCCTTTTTTAATCCAAAACCTGATCTAAAATGCTCCCAATATCCCTATCTTCATCCTAGATTCCTTAAGAAAGATTTAAATCAAATCAAGAAACCCTTTTGGTTTTAACCAATGAGAGTTACCCGATTTAAAAGTAACATCTTCTCTTAACTTCCTTTGTTTTATTTTAGTTCTCCAACCACCTAAACTATTTTTATTCTTTTATTTTATAAAAAAACCAGTATCCTAAATATACTAGGATGTTTTTAAGATAATTTTTCGAGATACACTTACACACACCTCCATCCAATGGGTAAATAATATACTCATCTAGTGGATGACAAACTACTGCCTTACGAAATGATGATTGTTCAACTATCTTCTGTTGCCTCTAATTGTGGCCATTATGATGGAACTATATCAATATATGATATATATATATATATGATATTAATTTTTTCTATATTCTTCTGTATTTTCCTTTCTATATAATTCCAATACGGTTCTCATAATGGATAAACGGGATAATTTCATTAGAAGAAGTGCAGACTACAACCCCGTCAAAGTGAAATGACTTGTTCATGCAATACTTGGAACGTACATAGGATGGAATTTATGAACTTATGTAACATATATGACATAAATATTATACTAAAATTATAATATACCTATTAATCACTATGTTTTAATTTCATTAATATATGAACTAGAAATGAAAGTAGCGTTCATATTTACATACGGCTTGCCATCTCCATAAATGGTGCATTTCCTTTCTTATCTCCAAATTTTATGTACTATTATAAATAAATATATATACTGGATATATATGACCTATATTAAATCTAAATAACCAATATAATTCTAGATATAATAGACTTTTGACCACATGGGAAATTTATAATTATAACATGTTAATTTTTTACTCAAGTTCTGAACATTGACAAAATGTCCGATATGAGCTCTAATAATTAACCAATTCTTATATAAAGGTAATAAGTATTATAAAAGGAATAATAAAAATGAAAAATTTTCTTAATCAATTTTAATGAATCTTATGTTTATTATTCAAGATGAACAAGGAATATACGAGCTCTTCAATTCGGACAACGATGTAACGAGTTTCTCATCTCACTTTTAATTTTGTGGGATTTCCATTGTTTGCCACTAATTCATTTAATTTGGTGTATTTTGTACTAAAATTTTATATATATTAGCATTATTCTTTTTATATTAATGTTATTCTGTGAATCATTTGATGGTTAGTAATATTTGGTCATACGATTCGATTGAATACAATGTGGTCAGGGGTGTTCATCTCGCTTCTTATACCTATGAGATTAATGGTATAATTGCAACTATTTACTTTTTTGTGGTGCATATACTGCCCATGATTGTAATATTTGTGTAATATAATTTAATTTATGGGTATTTACATGTTATTTAAATGATCTTTCTTTCATGGGGTGTATATTTCAAATGTTACAAATCGGTGAGGGAATCTTTCACCTTGCCCTTTTAAACCACGACTTCTTTTATGTTTTTCCTTCTTGTTTCCATCTCTTTACATTTAATGTATATCCTTATATTTTCTCATAACATTTAATTTCATTTATAATTTTTGATAGACCATTTCCTCTCTCGTCAATTTGTTTTCTGAATTTTTATGTGACGCTGTTAGGCTGCAGAATTTTTCGTAAAATAAATCGCATCTTCCCTTTTCTATCGAGCCTCATTTTCACGTGGTATGTCATTAAAATATCTATACCATGATATTATTATGTACCCATATTTTTTTATTAATTTTTTATTATTGTTTTACCCTTTTTTCTCCCTTTTTAATGTTTTCTAAAACCATGTTATATTGTCATTGTGTGGCAAAAAGTTCACCTCAATATTTCTGTCTCTTTCTCTTCAGAAATTCTATTGTTTTATTTTGTGTGAATACCCTGACATATATCGTTTCATTGGGTCTTAATAAATTTATAAATATGATATATTTGATTCTAGAATTGTAACACCCCATGCTTCCACGGTATGATTCCCATCGAATAATGCAATGGCGTGCATTGTACGCAACTTCAAAATTTTAACACACCACAACCAATCAAACTAGCCATTATGAATAGTAATACCTACTTTTGGAAATTTTATAAATTCTATCTCTCAAAATTGACTTCATTTTTGGATTTGGAATATCAAAATTAGCCTAGGATGAAATTTTGGTACTTTTCAGATAACATTCATATTTTGATGAATAGTGAAAATTACTAAATTTTAATTAAAAACAACTTTTTTAATTGAAATAATTAATATTGATAAATTATGAATTTGAGTAGTTTTAAAGTATATTTATAATACATTTTTACCATTTAATTCAATGTTTGTCATTGGGCATAATTTCACAATTAAACCAGACATAAACAAGTGCCAGTCTTTTGATAGTTATTACCTCTTAAAAACACGTTTTTTGTTTTAACAACAAGAATTAATTTTAAATTAATTTCTTCCACTTCTGTGTTTTGAATTTGGAAAAATGGATTCCATATTTGGAATCAGGATTTTAAAATTATGTATATAGGTAACTTTTATTTTTAGACATTTTGGATAATTACTTCGGTAAATATTTTCTTTACCATGGTTAAAGGGTAAATCGGGTAAACAAGGGTTACGAAAATAATATTATAATAATACTAAATTACCCTAAAACGTGTCTTAACCCTATTGGTTGATACATTGTCGACAATGGGTATCTTTGGGTCAATTTTGGGACCCCATGGATCCACTTGTAAGTGATAATGACACTTTATTTAAATTAAGTTAAAATAAATACAAAAATGACACAAGCATATATCTTTTAGAAACCCAATTGTTACATAGGGTAATATATGTTGAAATTTAGACTACAAATATTCATTAGAAAGATAAAAATATTTCCTACATAATGATATTTTTTTATAATTTTTAGACATTCAATAAGTTAATTTATTTATGACACAATGGTGATGCAGTAATTACCATAATAAAGAAAAATTAGAATAATTGTTATTATAAATACCCAAATAAATATATTTTTAGACTTTTATTGAATTAAACTAATTTTCTAGGTTAATATGAAATATTAGTATTTATTTAATTAACTTTTTTCGAAGTAATAATTCTGTTATGTGTTTCAAAAAAATCAACTATTGAATAGTGTCAAAATTGACATAAAAGAGTTTTTAAAACAAATATTATATTATTAATTGATATTAAATTCCTAAAAATTCATGGTTCGTCCAAGAGACTTATATCATGATATTTGTATCATTAATGGACCACTTGGGGATCTCTTTGATGTATATAGTAAGTTTATTAACCATATTATATAAAAATACAAAGAGAAATTGTAAAAGTGAAACTAATTAACTAAGAGTTAATACTTAAAGATAAGGTTAATATAAGTACCCAACCCTGTCTAAATTCTATTGGTTTAGTGGTTTTTGACCCATCCCCACCTTAAAATTTAAATAATCAACTTTGGAGCTATTAGAAACCGAATATGAATTTATTATAAATTAATATTTCTAGCTTTTCCAAAGGTGCCCCTCACCCCTCTTATAAAAGGTTACTCCTCCTTCTCATTTCATCACACCTTCAAAGCGTTTTGGTTCGGCCAACCCCTGCCCAAATACTCTCTAAACATCCCTCAATACATCCTATAGGCCTTATTTTGATCAGAAAGCCAACCTATGGAGCCGTTTTGATCAAATCAAAAGGAAGAACCCGAAGAAGAGGTAATGTTATCACCACCGCTATTCAAGTTCCTTTCTTCTTCCACTTATTCATTATTTGATTTTAAAATTATAAAATAATAACTCCAGTATCATATATATACTGTGATGTAATTATAAATACGGTACAACCATATTCAGTATTCTTTCCATCCTTTGAATAACATGTCACCATACGTGCGTACGTACGGCTTACCGTCTCCACGTCGTTGTGTAATTGTTATTCAATACATTATTATTTGGATGGATATAATAATGATGTGTAACTCATGTAAATAATAAATATAAAATGATAATGATTCTGTATATATGATATACCATCAAATTATATAATATTTTAATATCAAAAGAATGATATTGTCGCTCGTGCGTACGTACGGACTACCGTCTCCACGAACGCGATGAGATTCATTCTCCATCATATCCATTCAAGTATAATTATAATTTAATGATTTAAAAATAGTATCTAAGGACTTGATTTAATTCTGGATATTAATAATATACATCCCATTAATAATGAATATGGCTCACATAACAAAGAATATAAAGTAAAATGAACCCGTTAACACCCGAAATGACGATATTTCTAAGATATTTTCAACAAATCAATGTTAAAAGATCATATATGATATCATATTAAAGGAAATGATTCTTGTATAATTAAATAACAATTATTTAAACATTATACAGGAGGTAAACCTACCGTCGACCTAGGAAAAATTACAAAGTAAGGGGTTTCTTATCTCACTCTTAATTTCGTGAGAATTCCATTGTTCACCACTTATTTATTGCATGTGGTGTATGTGTACTGCCCATGATTGTATTAATTGTGTAATATACATTAATTTATGGGTATTTACATCATCATTTTATGATCCTTCTTTCATGGGTGCATGTTTCATAATTTACCAAATCGATAAGGGAATTTGAGATTTCAATTTCCACTCATTCGGCTTTACGCATATTTCATTGATTTTATTACTCCAAGCTTATGTGTGGAATCTCTATTCATTTGATTATGTCATAATTGCCACTCCCCTTCTTGTGGATATACTTTTGATACACATAATCACTCCATTGATAATTTCTCAAGTCATCGATATGAATTTGATATGAGTAATTTTGACTCATTCTCCATTTGTTGAGTTAAACATCCAATTCATTGGTGTTGTTTTTACAAGATTATGTGTGAATGTCATTTTATTGTTTTACGCTCAATATCCAATCATATTTAGTGTATTTATATTTTTCACACATAACCATGTCGTTTATTTATCCTTAACCTAAGGATACTGCCTTTATGAGAGATTTCATCTCAATTTACATTCCATTGAGACTTCTTCATTGTTATACACCAAATCACTTTTATATGGTGTATATAATGTACTTTGACATAGTATATCATGAATTCCTTTATTCTCATGATATTACAATGTTTGGATTACCTCAATTATTTGTATTCAATTGCATCTCTTTTGGTTAGAAACACTAACTAAATTACCATTTTTAAATGTTTTAAAGACTTATTCTTATAAATCTTTCTCATTAATGTCCATGTTTTAAAAATGGTTTTAAGGATTTATTTATATGTACATTAATGTTTTAAAATTAAAACTCCTTTTAAAAAGTTTCAAAGTGGTATGTGACACATTGATTCAAAAATCTTTTTTTAAAATGGCTTCTTGACAAATAGCGTGACTTTTAAATGATTTCAAGAAAAAGGGGGATATTTCTCTCAAATAGTTTTGATGATTATTTTCATCTTTGTCAACATCATTCATTATTAATGATTGAGGTTAATGTGATACAATACAATCTTCCATATTGTATCAAATGAGTTATGTTTGACTGTGGATGTGCTATTTTTATACCATTCATGGTTTGTGGTTAAAGTATTGACATTTTTTATGCTAGTTTTTTTTACGAATGTTTATGTTATGTTTAATCATGTTCCTACGAGGAATGAATTAGACGTAATAAATGATGGGTGGAGCCCGCTGTAGCTCCTTGATTCATCGGTAGGTCTCATGGGACAAACTAGTGTCTTGGCACAAGGCCTTGGAAAAATCTTATTTGTAGTCTTGGCACGAGGCCTTGGCTATGTGGTTATGATAGTCTGGAATTATGCATTTAATCATTATGAATGTAGTTATCGATATTTCATATGATCATTCGACTAGTAGAATATCCATTTGAGTAAGTAAATGGCATTATTTAATTTTACCTTTGCCATTTTATGCTGAAGTTCAAGTTTAAAAGGCTTTTGTTTTAGTTATAAATTGCCTTAATTGTTTATGCTTATCTATGAAAGCTTCTTCTATAATGTTATCCTTACTGAGCATCTGAGCTCAACCCTTTCAATGTTTTAATTTTCCTAGGATTATGAAGAAGTAATTTATGAATGGCATGCAGGGATAGTATGAGGGGATATGAAGACAAGATGCTTTTTTTATGATGTAATGTAAATTTTTATGAATGTATCTAGTGTTTCCAAGGCTACTAAACTAATCGGTCTTTCGAGATTTGATATTTCTTGTGATCATTCCCATGTTATGTAATAATGCACCGACTCTAGGTAACTAGGGTCGGGGCGTTACAGTTGGTATCAGAGGAAGTTTAGTACAAACTTTGGAAGCTAGATTTAGATAAACTCTAATTAGAGCACGTAGACCAAAGATGAACATTGAGGATTAGTATAGATAAACTTCCTAGAACTTTGGTATTGTAGAGATTTTGTGAGTTTTCCGAGCAATACATCCCTGTCTAGATACGAGCAGGTAGAGGCGGCTCTGGCACATATATACGTAGGGGTAAAACCCGAAAACACCGCTTTGAGCTAGACTCGAATGGTAACTGGTGCACGACCACGGGCCTTGTTGCACTCTTGGTTACGACACTCCCGGAGGATATGCTTTGGATAATTTACATTTTCTTTACAAACCGATTTAAGTAATATATATATATAAGATGAGTTTAATTGACCTTGGTTAATCCTAATATGTTTCAAATTGAGAATATGGTGACATTTTAATATCTAAATGATTTTACGACTACTGTTACTCACACTATGCTTTCTGGTTTTAGTCAATGGCTGGATTCCAAGGAAGTCATAGTGACTTTGAGAATGATGTACAATGTGGGAACGATGGTGGCAATGAGCAACAAAATGGAATGTTGATAGGCGTAAAAGATATCGTCTTTATGCCAAATCAGTTTTTCCAAAAATATGATCAACAACATATATATTAACCAACTCACAGACTCAACAATGAAGAGAAAGGTGATAAATGATAAGAGCTCCAGCAATGGAGACCATGGAGAAAAGAACCCTCAATTTTCGTCATGCAGGAAATGTGTAAGGAGACACCCAGGAAAGTGTCTCAATGGGATAACAAAATGCTTTACATGCGGGAAGGAAGGATATAAAGTGAAGAATTGCCGAAGAAAAATGAAGAGTACTATGGAAGAAGATAAAAATGGTCCCAAGAGTCCATTTACAGCCATTTTCTGTAAATGTAGGGGACCTGGCCATTACCCGAGTGAATGTCCTCTTCTATAGGATATTTTCTTGGTCACAGAAGAAGCTATGTGGAAATAAATGGTTGGAGAAATGTTTAAAAAGTATTAGCGCTCCTTGTTGATGGGTTTACTTTTGAATACTTTTCTTTTGTATTTTTAACCCCACAGTTTGCCATGTGAGAATGATATTTGAGGAATAATTGTCTCTTCTCTTGTGGATATAGGTATAATTAACCATTTGGTTTTATATGATCATTGGGGGTTGAGAAAATTATAAGTTATTATAATTTGGGATGAAAATGCAAGGTTTGATATAACATTTGTGGTTAAATTATGTTATTTTGAGGAATTTATCTCATTTTGGTAATATTATAAAATATAGTTTTTGAAAAAATACAACACGTAGACCCTGTGACTACACATCACGTTGGACAAAGCTATGGGAATCGAAACCACAACCAAAGTTCGATTGGGATTTATCGCCTACCACTGGACTAAGTGAAGTCCCTGGTTAGTGTGACTATTTTCTTTAGATAAATGATTTAATTGATCAATAATATGTTGATTTTGGTTCTTATGTCCTATCAATTGAATACCCTTAGTATAGGAAAATGATTTGGTGATTAAGTGAAAAATGTTCTTTTGGAAGATGTTCACTTTGTTGGGAACACTATATGTCCAATGAAAATAGAATACTATGGGATGTCATTAGAGGAGTAATGGTGGATTTTCATCTATGTTTTTATTGTGGATCTATAGTGATTTGGGTTATTTATGGAAATGATTAACCTATAATAAAGAATATGTGATTAGGTAAATTACTTTTAAGTATGTGACTTTAAGATTAGATGATGTCATTTGGAGATACAATTTAACGTGGAAGACTACATTCTTTTAAGTTTTGGGTTTCAATATTAGTTTGGATTATATTGAAGTATTTTAAGGAGAATTTATTATTGAATGGTATTTATTTAACTTTTGGGTATTGTTGGTTTAATTTTAGAAATTAAGATTAGTATTTTTTTCTCTAATGGAATATACATTTGGGGGATCATCAAATCTTATACTAACCATTTTTGTTTTGATTAATCTCTAAATCCAAGTAAAATATATAGTTTATCCTACATTGATCATGTATTTCTATAGAAGTTTATTCTAGCTCTTTTATTGTGACCAACACTTCTTGAATACTCATTGTTCAAAAAAAAATAAGTTAGTGGTAAAAAGTTATTAAATAATGAAACTCTACTTAAAAAGTAAGTATATCTCTTTATGTTTTTAGTCAATATCATAATTGAATTCCTCATCCTTATGTAATGTAACCTAAAACAAAAAAACGTTGTCCGTTTACATTCCTACTAGGAGACTAATGGCCGTTTGTCCCAACACAAGTTTGTGGTTTTCTTATTGTTAACTTTTTCCTGATCATGATTTCTATCCCTCTCCATCAGAACTTGACACTTAGTTTATCATCCATATCCATGTTTTCCTACATGGAATCCGAGTATGGGTTATCTTGGTTGACCTTTATACCTCTCTTTCTTTCTTTTAAAGTGATAGTTTTATTCACTTTTTTTCCGATGTAGGACTTTCCATTATATTCCCAAGAACAATTTTAAAAATTGAGAGGATGCAATTTGTTGAAGGAGGGGAGAATGTAACACCTCATGCTTCCACGGTACGTTTCCCTTCGAATAATGCAATGGCGTGCATTGTACGCAACTTCGAGATTTTAACACACCACAACCAATCAAACTAGCCATTATGAATAGTAATACCTACTTTTTGAAATTTTATAAATTCTATCTCTCAAAATGGACTTCATTTTTGGATTCGGAAAGTTGAAATTAGCATAGGGAGAAATTTTGGTACATTTCAGATAACATTCAAATTTTGATGAATAGTTAAAATTACTAAATTTTAATTAAAAACAACTTTTTTAATTGAAATAATTAATATTGATAAATTTTGAATTTGAGTAGTTTTAAAGTACATTTAGAATATATTTGTACCATTTAATTCAATTTTTGTCATTGGACATAATTTCACAATTAAACCGGACGTAAACAAGTGCCAATCTTTTGATAATTATTATCTCTTAAAACACGCTTTTTGTTTTAACAACGAGAATTAATTTGAAATTAATTTATGCCACTTATGTGTTTTGAATTTGGAAAAATGGATTCCATATTTGGAATCAGGATGTTAACATTATGTAAATAGGTAACTTTTATTTTTAGACATTTTGGATAATTACTTCGGTAAATATTTTATTTACCATGGTTAAAGGGTAAATCCGGTAAACAAGGGTTAAGAAAATAATATTATAATAATACTAAATTACCCTAAAACGTGTCTCAAACCTATTGGTTGATACATGGTCGACCATGGGAATCTTTGGGTCGATTTTGGGACCCCATGGATCCACTTGTAAGTGATAATGACACTTTATTTTAATTAAGTTAAAATAAATACAAAAATGACACAAGCATATATCTTTTAGAAAAACAATTGTTACATAGGGTTATATGTGTTGGATTTTAGACAATAAATATTAATTAGAAAGATAAAAATAGTTCCTACATAATGATATTTTATTTATAATTTTTAGACATTAAATAAATTAATTTATTTATGACACAATGGTGATGCAGTAATTACCATAATAGTGAAAAATTTGAATAATTGATATTATAAATACCCAAATAAATATATTTTGAGACTTTTATTGAATTAAACTAATTTTCTATGTTAATATGACATATTAGGATTGATTTAATTAACTTTTTTTGAAGTAATAATTTTGTTATGTGTTTCACAAAAATCAACTATTGAATAGTGTCAAAATTGACATAAAAGAGTTTTTTAAAAAAATATTATATTATTAATTGATATTAAATTCCTAAAAATCTACGGTTCGGCAAAGAGACTTATATCATGATATTTGTATCATTAATGGACCACTTGGGGTTATCTTGTATGTATATGGTATGTTTATTAACCATATTATATAAAAATAAAAAGAGAAAATTTTAAAAGTGAAACTAATTAACTAAGAGTTAATACTTAAAGATAAGGTTAATATAAGTACCCAAACCTGTCTAAATTATATTGGTTGAGTGATTTTCGACCCATCCCCACCTTTAAATTTAAATAATCAACTTTGGAGCCATTAGAAACCGAATATGAATTTATTATAAATTAATATTTCTAGCTTTTTCAAAGGTGCCCCTCACCCCTCTTATAAAAGTGCACTCCTCCTTCTCATTTCTTAACAACTTCAAAGCCTTTTGGATCGGCCAAACCCTTCCCAAATACTCTCTCAACATCCCTAACTACATCCTATAGGACTTAGTTTGATCAGAAAGCCAACCTAATGATCCCTTTTGATCAAATCCAAAGGAAGAACCCGAAGAAGAGGTAATGTTTTCACCACCCCTTTCCAAGTTCCGTTCTTCTTCCACTTCTTCTTTCTTTGTTTTTACCGTTATAAAATAATAACTCCAGTATCATATATATACTGTGATGTTATTATAAATATGGTACAACCATATTCAGTATTCTATCCATCCTTTGAATAACATGTCACCATACGTGCGTACGTACGGATTACCGTCTCCACTTCGTGGTGTAATTGTTATTCAATATATTATTATTTGGATGGGTATAATAATGATGTGTAACTCATGTAAATAATAAATATAACATGATAATGATTCTGTATATATGATATACCATCCATTTATATATTATTTTAATATCACAAGAATGATATTGTCGCTCGTGCGTACGTACGGACTATCGTCTCCACGAACACGATGAGATTCATTCTCCATCATATCCATTCAAGTATAATTATAATTTGATGATTTAAAAATAGTATCTAAAGACTTTATATCATTCTGGATATGAATAATATACATCCCATTAATAAAGAATATGGCTCCCATAACAAAGAATATAAAGTTAAATGAACCCGTTAACACCAAAAATGACGATAATTCTAAGATATTATTAACAAATCAATGTTAAAAGATCATATATGATATCATATTAAATAAATGATTCTTGTATAATTCAATAACAATTATTTAACCATTATACAGGAGGTAAACCTACCGTCGACCTAGGAAAAATTAAAAAGTAAAGGGTTTCTTATCTCACTCTTAATTTCGTGAGAATTCCATTGTTCACCACTTATTTATTGCATGTGGTGTATGTGTACTGCCCATGATTGTATTCATTGTATAACATAATTTAATTTATGGGTATTTACATCATCATTTTATGATCCTTCTTTCATGGGTGCATGTTTCATAATTTACCAAATCGATAAGGGAATTTGAGATTTCAATTTCCACTCATTTGGCTTTACGCATATTTCATTGATTATATTACTCCATGATTATGTGTGGAATCATTATTCATTTTATTATGTCATAATTTCCACTCCCCTTCCTGTGGATATACTTTTGATACACATAATCACTCCATTGATAATTTCTCAAGTCATCGATATGAATTTGATAAGAGTAATTTTAACTCATTCTCCATTTGTTGAGTGAAACATCCAATTCATTGGTGTTGTTTTTACAAGATTACGTCTGAATGTCATTTGATTATTTTACACTAAATATCCAATCATATTTAGTGTATTTATATTTGTATCACATAACTATGTCGTTGATTTATACTTAACCTAAATATACGGCCTTTACGAGAGATTTCATCTCAATTTACATTCCATTGAGACTTCTTCGTTGTTATACACAAAATCACTTTTATATGGTGTATATAATGTACTTTGACATAGTATATCATGAATTACTTTATTCTCATGATATTACAATGTTTTTATTACCTAAATTATTTGTATTCAAGTGTCTCTCTTTTGGTTAGAAACTCTAACTAAAATACCATTTTTAAATGTTATAAAGACTTATTCTTATAAATCTTGCTCATTAATGTCCATGTTTTAAAAATGGTTTTAAGGATTTATTTATATGGACATTAATGTTTTAAAATTAAAACTCCTTTTAAAATGTTTCAAAGTGGTATGGGACACATTGATTCAAAAATCATTTTTTAAAATGGCTTCTTGACAAATAGCGTGACTTTTAAATGATTTCAAGAAAAAGGGGGATATTTCTCTCAAATAGTTTTGATGATTATTTTCATCTATGTCAAAATCCGTAATTATTCTTTATTGAGGTTAATGTGATACAATGCAATCTTATATATTGTATCAAATGAGTTATGTTTGACTCTGGATGTGCTATTTTTATACCATTCATGGTTTGTGGTTAAAGTATTGACATTTCGTATGATAGTTTTAATACGAATGTTTATGTTATGTTTATTCCTGTTCATATGATGAATGAATTGGACTTAATAAGTGATAGGTGGAGACCGCAATAACTCCTCAATGCATCGGTAAGCCTTATGAGACAAACTAGTGTCTTGGCACAAGGCCTTGGCAAAATCATATTTGTAGTCTTGGCACGAGGCCTTGGCTATGTGGTTATGATAGTCTAGCATTATTCATTCCGTCATTATGAAAGTGGTTATTGATATTTCATGTGATCATTCGACTAGTAGAATATCAATGTGGGTAAGTAAATGGCATTATTTCATTTTACCTTTGCCATTTTATGCTGAAGTTCATGTTTAAAAGGCTTTTGTTTTAGTTATAAATTGCCTTAAGTGTTTATTCTTATCTATTAAAGCTTATTCTATAATGTTATCCTTACTGAGCATCTGAGCTCATCCTGTTCAATGTTTTATTTTTCCCAGGATTATGAAGAAGTAATTTATGAATGACCTGCAGGTATAGTATGAGGGGATATGAAGACAAGATGTTTTTTTATGATGTAATGTAAAATTTTATGAATGTATCTAGTCTTTCCAAGGCTACTAAACTAATCGGTATTTCGATATTTTATATTTCTTGTGATCATGCCAATGTTATGTAATAATGCACCGACTCTAGGTAACTAGGGTCGGGACGTTACAAGAATTGATATATATATTACCTTCCCTCCCTTTCCACGGTTTATAAATGACATAATGATCTTATTTTTAAGAACTTTTAAAACGCCACGATCTTGAAATGAAATCCATTTCTTTTATTCTCCATGGGTTATTTATGAAATGTTTGATTATGATCAATGTGACTCATATGAAAGTAAATAAATATTAATGGTGAACCCTGATAGCACTCTAATGTATTGGGTAATTAATTAAACTCCAGAGATGACAAATTACACGATACCATGCTGAATAACCTTTGTAATTTTTATGACACCTTGGGGATGGACCTTGGTGATATGTTAATGAATGTCTTAAGGAACTTCTGTGACAACATATTCAAGTAATGTTCCAAATTTATTTTCATTATGATATTCCTATAATTCCATTGCTCATGTCTTTATGTTTTTATTCAAGTTCTTTTTGATATCACAAGTAAACTGACTCCCTTGTTTACCTCTTACTCGGCCTTCTGCTCACCCTTTCCTTTAATGAATGTCTCCAGGATACGAGATGAAGTAATTTTACATATGATGAACCTATGATGAAGCCTTAAAAGTGTTTTATAAGAATTTTATATGTATTTTTCAGGTATTTTGTTCATGATTTTCAAGACACTAGACTTCAAAGATCAACTGTTTGTAAAATTCAATGAAAAGTTATGTAATAAAAAAAAAGGATGTTACATCTACTGCTACCACTACCATTATTATCCCATGAAATGTTTGTAGGATATGGGAATGAATTTGTGTTTATCCTGTAACCATCATTAAAATATGTTCTCTAACATTAGTTTCAGTAGTGAATATATATTTTGTTTTTGTAGTTGTAGAAATGGATGTGTGACTACTCTTATCATCCTTTTCGCATGTGTATATACAAAAAATTAATAAGGTGTGAAGTATAGGTATAGGTGTAGACATTATTTATTGATACATTAAATTAATTTTTCATTAATATTATATGTTATGATGACATGATTAATATATTTGGGTATTTGTGTGCTCTATCTTGGGGATTTCTGTCAAATCTGACATCTGGTATTTATTTAATAATACCGAACTATTCCAAAAGTATTGGCTGGTGCAAGAATTTTATTGTGCCTATTCATTATTCAATATAAACTTTTACAAGTGCACATCTTGAGATGGAATAAAGTTGTAACCCTAATGCATATTTTCGATTTCATCCCTCATTGGGGATTTTTGTATGCCCTGTTATAATTGAACTGGGCAGGGCTTCCACTGACAACACTCCCATTACATTGATGGTTTTTATAAGAGCGATGGTGGTGGTGGTTTCAGCTGGTAGGATGACAATAAAGTGGTACTTGTTTTATATGGACTAGGCCTTTGGTAAACTGTTGATCTACATGAATATTATAATGACTGATATTTTTTATTCATTCTTTGGATAAAATCCCAAAATGGTGGTATATGATAATTGGTTTCATCTGTTACTGGGAATCCTACCACTGTGAATTGGGTGGCTTGTAGGGCTTCACAAAATGATAGGATTTTCAAGAGGACTCCATGGTTGGCATTGTAACATTGATGTGGCACTCCCAAATCAACTCATTTAAGACCCATCATTGATGATTATGGGAGGGATATATTTTCATATGTTTGGATGAGGACTCCCTTGAATTGTAAAATAATATGTCTTCTGGAATCAGTAAGATGTCATTGGAATCAACGGAAGTTATTGTTCGTGATGAATGAAATATATTTGAAGAAAATAAACAAAAGAACCCTTTCATGGCATTATATCTAAAATGAGACTCTTCAATAATCAATTTTTTTGGTTTTCTAAATTTATTTTCGGTGAGGAAGGGGCATGAAATATGGGTGATATAGTAATATTGGTTATAGATTTAAATTAAGTGCACAATTATTGTATACGAAGAAGATTTGGATTCATTTTTAAGATTGGAAGTTTTATTTTGGGGGGTTGAATCTTTCATTATCATACACAACTAGATCAAAATTTTAAAAGAGCATCCAACATGTTTATTTATGGTGTAAAAAAAAACTAATAGTCCTCTTATTCAAGTTATTTCACAGACATGCTTTCCAAAGAAATGTTTCCATTGGGATGTGGCCCCAATGATTCTTAAGGACTCACATTCATTGAGATGATGGAATTTTAGGATAATTATTCCTTTTAAGAGAATCATTTATTACTCTATAACTATTATAACTATTTAATAAATATTCCAGAATACTTTATTAATTCACATATATGACACTAGTTACCGATGAATTAAAAATCAATTGTTACAATGTATTGATTTTATCACCATCCATATTTATATATGGTTGTTTATCAGAAATGAATAATAGTTTTACATGAGAATCCCAATTTATGGTACCATTTTGGATACATGTTATAAATTTAATGATATTTTATTTTTACGAATATAGTTTAATTCCAAACAGGGGGTTATTATAATGAATATTATAATTTAAGAAGGTATGAGTTTTTATGATGATGGGATAGTTCCCATATAATGGTCCACATACGTATTCTTGTGAAAATTATCAGAACACTTATAGTTCTATGTCACATAATATGAATAATAATACATTTTATGATAATGTGATGTGGAGCCAAATATGCTCTTTAATTCTGTGGGAATAGAAATCATTGAGGAAGTTTCCTAGTCGAAGGGCAGTTTTGTGAATTATGTTAACACGTCACGTGAAATCAGGATGAAATATTGGACCCCACGTTATATGTGAACCACCTAGGAATATGGCCTAGTGAATATTATTGTGACTATGGTGTGTTGGATTTGGACATAATGTATTTTTCATACATATCCTTTTTAGAAGGGGATCAAATTCCATGTAGTTATGTTGTTAGTTATCATTCCAATGGAGGCCATGAGATGATTTATCTCATAGGGTATTTGTCCCTTTGAGATGGTGGTAAACTGGTTCAGAATTAAACCATATTTTAGGCCCATAGGATTCATCATTATGAATATGTCCCCTATGATGGTAAAATAATGGTTACATGGCTTACATTGTATAATAAGATTCCCTTGTTATAAATATAACATTGAGGACCCACACATATAGAGGACCGTTGAAGGAAGCCATAATGATTATTCAAAAAATAACTCTCTCATGAGACCTGAATCCATGATTAGATGTCATGATTATAACTATAATTTTAGAGTATTATATGGAATGAGAAACATAATGAGTCAAATATTGATGAAACAAAAAATTCATCTTTTTCATCAGGTGGATGAGACTAGGGTGACGATAGAAGAAAAAATGGACTTGAAATGCCCATATCCTATCTCATTACATAAATAATATAGGTATATAAATCTACCCCTTTGGAAAAGTCCCCTAATAAAATAAAGTGGCATTATCCATAAGGGATTCACTATTTCCTATATTCAGATAAGAAGGGTGGATAAAGAACTAATACCCCAAGAGAAAATATTTTTTCATCCACCTCCACAAAATTTAAAATTGGAGGTCTCTAATATTAGTGATAATAAGGTGAGGAAAATTCCACAACCCTCATTTCAATGACCATTAAGTCCCTAGGATTTCCCCATGTTTAGGGTCCTACATACCATAATTTTGCACCACTACACACTCCATAAGAACCCTATATGTTTGTTAGGATATATGTGGGACACCTCTTGCCGAGGAAATGAAAAATCATATTGGAGACAAATTGGTGAGTATTTATTTTATTATTGTGAAAGTATACATGATTTAGGGGAAGCTTTAATTTTATATCCCTCATATGGGATTCCCCTTTATGGTGTTAACCGACCATTGGAGGAATAAAGGTAGGGCACTAAGGGTGCTGATGGAAGGGGTGAATGTGGAGGTGAATGAGGCTCAAAATAGTGAGGGAAAGACGAGATGAAGATTGATTAGATTGGGTAGTCATGGTAGAGATGCTAACATCTATGTGAAATGGACAACCTAGGAAATATCACATGGAAAGGGTTTTTCTATAGGCTCCAAAGTTCACATAATGTTTCTTTTAATGACTGATGCTTCGGTGTCGAGAATGAGAAGGTTACTTCTCCCATAGATGTTTGTCTTAGGGAAGGTCACATGGACCAATTGTCATGTGTTTGTAATAGAAAGATTATGCCAATCAATTTATCCATAATAATAAAACCCATTTTAAATAAATTTTGCTTGATGAATAATACGACATCAGTAATGATCAATTTATTATTAAATAGGAAATAATAACTACATTTTCATTGATTAAGACATATTAATTTATTTAATAATTTAATTTATATTATCAATATCTACCATATTAATGACTATACTAACATAGTAATTATTAAATAATAATATTTTTTGGTTACATTAAGATTGGTGTTATGTGTCATAAATGTTATTGAATATAATTTTACTCTTTCAAAATTATTTAATTTCAAATTCCTTCCCTTTTCATAAATTTCAACTTAAAAATTTGGACACGATCTCAGTAATGATTGATTTATAATTTTTTTAAAAAAAATCGTGCAATACAACACTGTATGTATGGTTAATAATTAATCCCATAGAAAAGATAATAATAGAGTTCTGAATTTAACATGGAATACCACATTACCGGTTATTAAATATGTGAAAATTAGTGGGAAGTTAAGACATTTAAATGGAATAAAATTTTATCCTTTTTCCATGATGGAGTGATATACAGAACATTAATAAAAAATTGTAAATTATATTTAGAATATTAATAACCAAAAAATAAAAAATCATTAATTGATGAAATAACCATTTTTTCATATGTAATGAAGGAAATATGATTTCGTTTTGTTTCATTATCTCTTTCCATGTAGATGACGAATTAGACTTCCATATCGAATATGATATTATGGATTCAATTTATACTAGATATGTATAAATTCTTATCTTATTAAACTTACTCAACAAAATCATATATTTATACAATTATTGTGTATCAGAAATGAGAATTTTATGACCAATGCACTTAAATGAACTTTTATTGAATAACATTATAAAGAATAAAATTACCAAAAAAGTATATTCTCATTATAATTTTTCTAATAACTAAATTTTTTGTACTAGTTATGATAATTATTGAAATTTATAAACCCTTATAGAAAGTAATAATAAATTAATCTCTAAAACTAAATAGTAATTCTCAAAAATAAAAATAAATCATTATGTAAAAAAAATATCATTATATTTATACAATCTATTACTTTATAGGATTGAAACCCATAAATTTGAATAGTGTGATCCCTTATTATTCCTATAGTTATCTCCAAATAAATTCAAATACTGTAATAGTATCATGCCAAATTTTTTTATTATATGCTTATATAATCTCCATGATATGATAATCATATCATCAAATAATATGAATCACCGAAAACACACATTAAAATCATATATTTTCAATATTACTCTTCAACCTTTATTCCACTAATAAAATAAAAAATATCCCCTTTATCATTAATATACATGTCTATAATTGTTTTGAACATCTTCTAAATTAAAATGAATAACCTAATCAATGAATCACTTTTCAATTAAATTATTATATCTAGGGTAAAACATATTTTCCCATATTGAATATAATTATAAAAATAATGATATAGTAACTAGAACATCACATAGGCTATTTGTAGGAACTACATCATTATCTACCACTATTTTTGAGTTCATGTCATGCAGCCATTCTAGACATGACATGTCATCACATAGCTTATTATATTACCATTTTATAATACCATTTTCTCATTATTAAAATATCAATGAATAATATATGATGAAAATACTAAAAATTATCATTAATAATCAAAACTCTTTTTGAACACTGTGGTTTTCTATTCACATAAATTATCTAGAAAATAAAACGATCTTAATGAAATATTGTTTTATTAACCTATATAATATGTTTGAACAATGGTTTTTTTATCCCTTAGATATAATTACTTAAAAAATGACTCCAATATTTATAAATTTATCTGTACACATCTTCTCATAGGTATTTATTTCATCTAGTGACTATTTAATATTATTTGATAATAAAATAAAATATAGATTAATGCTTAGATGATTCTTTATCCATTTAATATTAATAATATATCATAATATTGTTTATAAAATACTATGACAACATAATTATAAAAAATCAATAAATAAAATCATTTATTTGTTGTCTTCCTTTATATACATTGAACCATTAAATATATTATTAGTCGTTAATTTTTTATTTATTATAATCAATGATATGAAATATAATCTTTTTTTAATATATATCCCACTTTATATTCGAAGATGTCACAATAATCTTCATGAATGAATGTAAAAGGTTGTTTTAGGGTTTTCATTTGGTTCTGGAAGAGTATTTTCATTGGATTGGTAAAATATCAACAGGGAAAAAAGAAAAATATCCATCTCCATTTGATGCATAAATAATCGAGATACCTCCATGTGTAATGGTCTTGGAATTTAGCATGGATTATTCTCTATTGAGTACCATGGTGACTCAATTTTGTCTAGTAGATTTACAATTCTCCATTTTGATCTATTTGTTAGTAATATTACAGGTTACATACTAAATTGTTAAAACTAGCACATTTCATTTATTGGAAGGATTGTGTTGATCAATAGTGTTATTTTATCCATCCATATTCATGCTCTAGCCACAATTAGGGTTCCGAATGCAGTAATCCAATCCATTTACAAGATACTTTCCATATTCATTTAGGATGCCCTCTCTTAAAGAAAACTACACTTCGTCTCTTGGGTAATGGTGGAAAGGAATGTCCAATAAGGAAAAATCAATTTGATAAATATTTCAGAAAATCTTAATGTAATGCATGCTAATCTGACATGGCATGCTAATGAAGAGAAAACTATTTTGGGAAATGATATGGATCAAAAGTGAAGATGAGATTCAAGGATTCACATTGGAATTTCTTCATCCTTATTTTCAAGGATCCATCCACTAATATAGTCACTAAAACCTCTTACTCACTGGATTGAGGGATATGGTGACATTCTATTTTGTAACCATAATTTGGAAAGTCCATCTCTTGTTTTCCCATGATGTCTAGCTAATAAAATTTCTTTTTGGGAATCAAAAATGTATCTCAATGTTTCCAAGGCTGTTCAGAATAAATCTCATCATGACATTCTTTATATATTTTCATGACCCCTGAACTAGACAAATGCATTTTTTATAGCTTCCTCTACTATGACATGATCCATCATAGATTTTAAGAGAATGAAAACCAACCATGATAATTTGGACAATATGAATTAATTTTGGTGGTGTAAGATGATCCCCAAAACATAAAGCATCATGATTTGGAGAATTAGAAACAAGACAGTGTCCACTAATTAAATCATTCAAATAATGGTCATTTTCCTTTCCTCTAGGTGTGCACCCTGCAAATCCTTTTCCAAGGAGGGTTTGCACCACATGTATTTATAGATAATGTGTGGATATATTCTGGAACTTATTTTGAAACATCACATACTTCTCCTCCCATGTATCTGATGGAGTTTCATTATTAGAATTATGATTTTAGGGTGGAGGATTTCTTGGTCTGGAAAAAATGTTGGGGGTGATTTTATTTGATGTAGGTTGTTCTTTCCCTTGGAAAGCATAAAATTAATCATGCTTCATGGATTTTCATTCAAATGGATGTTAGATCATTCCTAGAATATAAATCCATATCATTGATATGGTTGTATATTCCATGAACTAACAGGAATCTCCCTCTCTCTAGTTGATTCAAGTACCAGGTCTCCCAATCCCATTGCTCATACAGACGTACAAGGCCACGAGTTATGATGTTCTTCTACCCTCTCAGGGATTAAATTGAATTGGGATGAGTACTACACCATTTGAAACATGAAGGGAGGGGGTATTATTTGATTCTCTAGGTGCTGTTATTATTTCATTTTTAGCATGTTATGGTGATTGTTTCTCCCTATATGCTAAGGAAAAGGATATGCTCATAGGTTTCGGCCAACACTGCCTGGGGATTATTTAACTGATTATGGTGGAAACATACTCTATTGTATTATATAATTCCCTAAATTGAGTTATCACAATTACATGGCCCATTTCAAATTTTATTATAAATTTCATATGTCATATCAATGTAAATAATTATGTTTTATATACATGACTTGTGGGAAACAAGGTTACAGAACACCTTGTGTCCATGTATGTTTGAGTATATTGTGATTCTTGTTTCCATAGTACTAATTTCATGAGTATCGAGTGGGTGAATCTTATTATAGGGGAATCCCACAGCATGGATCACATCATACATCCTTAGTTCACTATACTCACTCTTCTCCTTGTTATAATAAATAAATATTATTGATGACTATCCCCTATATCATAAAATCATAGCATTCTGTTATACTATCAATATCCCCTTTATCATCTAGTATGTTGTTTATATATATAGAAAAGAAATATTCATGTCTAGATTGGTATTTACCTATTCTAATTTGATGTATTTGTTAATATACTCATAAAAATGAAAATGATTCAATGATCTATAGAAAATTTGGAGAAATTAAATGGTGTTTGATACTTCACATTTTTTCTTTGATAATATTTTTCTATTCCAAAATATTTAAAAAATAATTTGAAAATATATTCCCATGATAATAATGATAAAAAAACATGAAATTAAAAAGAAGGATGATTGATGTGCCTTTTCTTTAATCCTGATAATTATATTTAATCATTCTAAAAGACTATCATTTTGTTAGGAAATGAACAATTTAATGTAAAAAAGAATATTATCATCATAAATTTGAAACCCATTGAAATTATATAATATTTTAAACTTCAAGTACTCAAAATATCCATAATTTATTCAATATTAAAAAACTGTATCATAAATGCATATCTCAAAAAATACCAATACAACCCCAAAAATGGAATAATATTTATATTTTGGTAATCCATATTTTTAACCCTATATAAAAACAATCAATAAAGATATAAAAAATATCCTTAGTATCATTCAAATAACATTACTTAAAACAAAATTAATATAGTGTATATTACATTGACCTTATTATTATCATAAATCGTATAAACATACATTGGTATCCATAACTCTTATGATATCCACACCTAAAAACGTTCTAATTTCAAATTTTTTCCAAACCCTACTCTTTTAACATTATTAACGAGATGTAATTACTTATTATATATTCTAGTTATATTGAACTAGAATTCACATAATTTCATTACCTATGATCTTAAAGTTTACATGACATAGTGAGTATGATCAAAATTCAAACATAACAAATGTATATATATAACAAAGTGTAATATTCAATTTTTTTTAATCAATTTCCTCATTACAAATTTCTTCTAACTTGATTCATTCATTATTCATGAAAAGTATTTAGAACATTCAAATTGACATCTAATTTTTCCTTAGACATTCTTAAACACTATGAAATAGTTTTATAACATGGGATGAGAACAAAAAGATTAATTATTGATATCAAATAATTAAATATAATTTTACCTATCAAAAACCAAATAATTGATAAATCATTTACCATTATCACAATATTCTTATGTTTTTATGATAGAAATAATTTACATATGAAAATAAAAAAAATATTCATTAAATAAAAATGATAAATATAATATAAATCTTCTCAAAACCATGTTGGGGTATTTTGATATCATTTTAAAATAACTCGTACATATGTAGAAACACAAATGGTTACACAAGGAATAATTATAATGGTTATAAATTGAATATTCGTCGTAGTTACACATAAAATATCTACCATAGTAATAGATAAAATATACATCATGGTTGTAACGAGACGATCTATCTTATTCAATTAATATATTCTTTTATAAGAAACCTAATTAGTTAACTCCACAACATTACATAATTAATTATAAATTTATTATAGTATAACACTTCATATAATATATTTTTCTCTCACTCATGAGCTATAATTGGGATTATTTCATCATATAAGCTATATAGGGATTCAACATTTCCTATATATAAATTTGAACCTCCATATCATGAATTAAAAATTTTAGTGGTAAACATTATACTTTAAAACCTATGAAATAATCTATTGAACTCATTTGGAAAATAAATTTTGATTTCAAAATATAATTTTCATTTAAAACCACTTTTCAAAAAATTAAATGATAAAAATTAGAAATGAGTGGTTAATTTAAATAAAACCTGAATAATTTTAATGAAAATCCAATATACTATAGTGGTTATGTTTGTAGTAATTGTCATTTTAATTTCTGATTATAAACAACTTCATTTATTTTTCCTTTTGTAATGAAGGTTAGAACATTTTTTTTAAATCAACCTTTTGAAAAAAATATAAAAAATAATCAAATGAGACATAAAACATCCATTATAATTAAATAATTTCAATATAAATATAACTGTAATTTTATTAAAATTATATTGTTATAGAAGGAATTTTTTTGAAATGAAACATTAAATTCATAATAATTTAAAAGATAATAACTTTTAGTCTAAATCACCACATTCATTCATTGTCCTATAAAATAATAAATTTTTGTTAGTTATTGAATTTATAGAAAACATTTTCAATTTTTTAGATTCCAATTTTTTTTCTTTTACTATGGTGTTACAAATAACTCAATAAATTATATTTTACTTATATGATTAAATGATATTGGAATAATATATAAAAAATGAATTATATTGGATAATGATGGACACCATGTTGATTATTCAATAGTATGAAGAGTACTTGTGAAATATTTTCTGTTTTATATACATTTAATATTAAAAATAAATCATGAATGTTGTTTTCTAAACAATAACAATAATTTTTGATGAATTTCGATTGTATATTCATGTGAGTGACACTGTCATTTTTCAATGTTCATTATGGATTGAATGTATCTATTATTTTCTCATTAGTGATTTATTATTATATCATAAATAATATATTTTTTCATTATAGAAAAATGTATATATCATCCTTGTATTGTGGAGAATCAAAACGAATTGCATCACTTCATGGAGGTGGTAATAAGAACATACACGCGAATGAATTTATCATTTTTTACTAAATTTGATTGTAAGAAATTAATTGTTATATTATATTATCATAATTATAAATACATAATTAATGGAATATATAAACATTAATTCAATCATTATAATGTCATGATAGTGGTTGTTATGGAAAAAGATATATACTGGACTAGGAGGAAGTACCCCTACATTCATAGATAATATGAATTACTATTCTATTTATATTGGTTATAGAAGGAAATAATTTTTTCTAATTTCATAATAAAATATAAATTTAAAAAATATATTTTTCTTAAAATCATATCTTCTTTAGAGTGTTTTTTATGGAAGATGAAGAATAAATAAAATCAAAATTATTGGTTAACAACTATAATAATTTATTAAAAAAATTAGATTTTTTACACATTATGCTCTATATGGTTGTATTTATTAAACATATATGACTTTAGATTGTGTGGAGTAATGATAGAATGTTATTTTTTATGGAAATTTCATAAAACAAATTAAGTGAAGTGTTGGAATGATAATAAGTAGTTCCCTTTTCTGAGAATGGTAGGGGAGCTCTTGGAATTTAATAAAGTCATAAATTAGTATAGAATAACTTTGACTTATAAATGGAACCAAATTGATAATATTTTAAGAAAAGAGGAAATCTTTATGCCCTTATCCCAAAAAATTAGTTGATATTGGATCAAAATATTACCATTCTAATTTTTTATTAACCATTCATTAACCATTTTTAGAATTACCATTTTATGAATGTAATTTTACACTCCTAGTGTTAATATAATTATTAAAAATTGATAAACCACCAGTAAATGGAAGCTAGAAGATTTCATAAACCAAATAATAATCAATTGGATATAGATAATATATCTTGAAATTTTAAATCATCTAATAAAATATTATTTTTAATAAAATATATTTAAATCAAATTTAGAACAATTTAATTTGTTTTATACATAAAAATCTTAGAATGCGATGTTTGTAAAATTAGATGAATAACTATATATCTAATATTTAAATTTTATCTAACAGTTAAATACATCATATTTTTTTATATTTTATAACATTAAATATTTTTAATATCATTTAATTTATTTATAAATTACATGAATAATTATGGCACACACATTACATAAAAAATTATTTTTATTATTATTTATTCACAAAAATTATCATGATGAAGAGAAATTATTTTAATTTCAATATAATTTTAATAATTTAACTTATTATCAAAAACCTATTCACAAAATACGTTGAAATTATATATATTTTTTTGGAATATTCATTACATTACATAAAAATGTCCTCAAGGACAGTAAACTTTTAGTGCCTTCGGAATCATCTAAACATAAAAACTAGTCCATAAGAGATCAAAATTATCTCCCTCTACGTTACGCAAGAATAAATCCTTACATACACACATCATAAATAATACATATCATTATAAATTGGGGAAAATAAACATAGGAGAGAGTGATATCAGATGAGGAGTAATGATAAAATGTGAGACACATAAGAATAATCAAGAAAATAATGGTATTATGAAATAAGTATAACATTATAAGATCAAACAATTCATATAAAATATCATAATTTTGATTCATGACATAAATATTGGCAGTTCATAAGACATGAATCCTACATTTATAAAAGTGAATAATCCTGTTGATCATTACATAGGTCTTACACATAAAATTGTGGAAGAAAATTTAACAAATACAAAAATTTATATAGTATTGAAGGACCATTATATAGTCTATCATAGTAGAATGTGTTCAATCCCCATGAAATCATAGAATCCAGGGTTCACACTTAGGAACCTCTTAGTGGAAAAATTTCCTTACTAAATTGGGATCACTCCCCATTCCATCAATGTATATATTCGGAGATATAAATCAATATTCAATGAATTAGAGAGATATATTGTTAAAACCCAACACATAATGAAATCATATATGTGTGAGTCATAATATCATTTTCACTCATCATATAATAACCCATGAAATAATTTTGGTATCTTATACTATTTATTGTATCATTTTTTAGAAAAGATAAATGTTTCATATTCATTTCATCCAAGAATAAGCAATTAAAATATGTGGGTTTCACAATTATTTCTCACGGTATAAACTATAGAATATAAATATTTATCATTATAGTCATCTCATCAAGTCATAAGCCATTAAATGAAATAATATATACGTTATTATTAGAACATTTAACTGCTAATGAATAGGTAACATCAATAGATGTCATCTTAAATGGAATTTTTTATGGAAATATATTTTAATGTAATTAATTGTGTAAAAAACTTTTGACTTATCACGAACACTTTATAACACAGGAAAAATTTTAAATTCATTTTCTATTAAAATTAAATTTTGTAATTTATATAGGAATATTTTAATTCCATTTTAATTTTTTACACGTAAATTATTTTAAAAAATTCTCCATGAAAACTATATTAGAATATAATTTAATAAAAATATACAATTTAATTTAGTAAAATGGGTTTTACAGAAAATAGATTTTCATAATAAAATAGATATAAAGTGAAATTTTCTTAAATACTTTTTAACAAATTTGTGTACCCATGTTTTGAGGAATTGGTAATACTACTTAAATCATTCATGAGTATCTAGACAAGAATAATATATATAATACTTATTCATTTACTTCATTAATAGAATCATAATAATAATCATTCTGGATAAACGATGAGATTTTAGATATAAACTCTTACCATTATAGTAAGATTGATCCTATTTACCATGAAATAATAACATATAATAATTCATATAATAACTTGAAATTAAATATTTTCATGATATATCCTTTCAAATGGGTATTACATAAACCATTTAAAATAATATAAGTTGTTGAAATAACTTATGTATCAAGGAAAGAAAATTGAGACAAAATCCATGTACTACAATATATAAATTAAAACTATTACCCCATGAAAGATAAATCCTAAAATGGATATTAAAATTCAAAAATTAATCAATAGAGTATTCCAAAAATAAATTCATAGGATGTATAAACATCACTTATAATAAATAGTAATCGAACATGGATTGTCTCTCACAAAAAATAATAGTTACATCAGAATCCACTACATTAAATCTTAACTTCTGTTATACTCATTCAATACTCCTATATAGTAAATAAATTTTTATTAAAAATATATAATAGAAACATACTCACATATAATATAACATATATAATTTTATTATTATCCTTTATTACATTTTTATAAATCATTCCATGTTTATGTTACGTTTCAGAAAAAAACTGCTTTTTTCATATATGTTTTCATTTGTAATATTTTATTTCTTCTTTCTTTAATCATGATTTCATATTATCATAAACGATTAACATGAAATAAATATCATATATATTAAAAATATACATATTTATATTAATCTATAAATGATTGAAATATGAACTGAAATATATCATTTATGGAGACGGTAGACATTATATACACATGAACACTGCTTATTTTTTTTGTCGGATTGAGATAAATAAATTAATAAGAGATATTATAATTAAAATACAATTTTTCTTCTATATAAATGTGTATTTTAATAAAAAAATCCATAATAAATTCCATATAATGAATTAACAAGTCAGATTTTGTTGCGAGATGTTAGTTCACTGTACAGAGAAATATCAATATAATATTATAAAAAATTAAAATCACGATGGAATGTGTGATATAAAAACTCTTTAATAATAATAATATTTAAAAAATTATAATTACTATAATATAATTTTGTTTTCATCATAATTACCAAGAATTATAATTGGTAATGAAAGAACAAATTTCATCTGTTCTCGAGGTGGTAGCCCAATGTAGACATAAAAAATGATTGTGTATCCCACCTAATGAAAGTGTTAAATGTAAAAAGTAGTACCATTAACTTAAAAAAATATTTTTATTTTTACGATTAATATATTACTATATATTTATGATCAAAAATGAATTAATAGGGCTTAAGGATTAAATAAAAGATTGTTCGTGGATGAATCGTTCCTCTTCATTGGTATTTCATGTTGGTTTGGACCAAATGAATTCCTTGATTGGACATCAACCCAGTGGATGTATTATAAGATTAGTGATGGTTATTTGAGAAGATATTTTTATAGGTAATGGTTGATCAAAATGGATTGAGATTTTTCAATAGAGGTGTTGACTGGGTGGTCTTTTTAAAAAGAGTTGAGTTGAAAACATATAAATTTTTAAAAGATGGATTCAAACTATATATTTTTCAATGAAACGTGTCACTAATAATATACTAATATCTATCATAAAATGGATATTCTCTAATTGTGGATATTTAAATAGTGTTGGGCATGTTTTGGGTCATTTTACACTTATATTTATTGTGTATTTTTTTAATAAACTCATTTTCTTCTTATTCATAATGATTAATTTTATTTTTTCACATAGTAATTTGGTAAAAAATTATTGTTACCATATTATGAATTATAAATTATCAGTATTAAAAATAATGAATTAAATATAACATATTCAATTCATATATGTGGAATAAATTAATTCTGAATTTATCCTGTAGATGGTATGAATTGTATCAATGTCATTATAATTGATTTAATTAATCATAAAAACTAATTTAAAATATAATATTTTTTATTAATACATTAGAAGGTAATTTTGTTTCAGATTAATATTTACAATTTTCACTATTCATATTAAGATGAAATATTTCAAAAAAATAAATAATATCCATAATTAGTTGTATTGTATTTTTATGTGTACTTGTATCATTATAGTTGGGTTTGTATTCTGGGACCTTTTACATTCATCATTATTTTAGAACATCAGTTTTCTTCTTAGTTTCATCTTGTTGTGTTCTTGGATTGTGACTTTATAAAGGATTAAAGGAAATACCATCCCATTTTAGGGATTATTCCTTTCGGTTCCAGTCGGGAGCCCCGGGCCTGTGGATGGTGGGAATGGGGTAGTAATGGAATGGGCCCCAGGTGATGGGGCATGATAAAGTAGTATCATAAGAGTTCAGTTTTACCAAAGAACTAGGACTCTGATATTTTCAGTGATGCAATAATGTTAAGTGTTATTAGTACAGTTTTTAGTTTAGTGATTCTATTGTTAGTGTGGAGGATGACATATCCATACACCAGTACCCTGAATTCTGATTTCCAACTCAGTGCATAAAAACACTGATTTCTATGTGTTTTTGAAATGTTCTTCTTTTGATTTTTTTAGAGTTAGCTCACTTGGTATAACATAATGATTGTGGAGTAACTGTTATTTATATGGATTCCTCCGCATAGATAGATAGCTAGGATTCCTGAGAGAGTACATGATGACAGCCCACCGAGTGACGAGGATTTGGTGCATGGCCCTCAAACGACATTGGCACCTTCAGGTGGTGTTCCAGAAGCACCACAACCCATTGGATGAGTGTTTCCACCTGCACCACTAGTAGAGGATTCATGTAGACTGTGCGCATTGGACAAATTCTAGTGACATAGTCCTCTATGGTTTCGAGGTGAGTCAGATTCCCAGAAAGCTGAGGGCTGGCTGGAGGTAGTGGCTAGAGTTTTTTGCCTAGTTGAGGTACATGTAGTGCAGATGATGATTCTAGCTACTGGTATTTTCCAGTACATGACCATGTAGATGGTCTGTAGGATAACGAGGTTTCAATACATAGATTGTTTCACGATATTAAACCTTATGGTAGTGTTCCATCTTTGTCACCACCACTTGGTAAGCAGTTACAATCGAAGGTACTAATTGAGGACACATTTATCCACAGTGTCATACACGAGCTTTAGGAGAAGATACCCCTCAGGTTTTGAGGTGAGCCTAACTCACAGGTGGATGAGGACTGGCCTGAGAAGGTTCCAGAGAGTTCCCTATAACTTCTAAAACATTAGTAGGATGACATGTTGGTAGCTAATTATTCATCTAGGCGTACCGAGCATTCCTAGTACTCGATGAATAAGATACGATTAGTGCTTCATGGATCGGACTTCCGAGCAATGTGTCTTTAGGGACATCTATGAAAACACTATTCCTATACGAATTCCTACCTATTTTAGGGTGATAGAGAGAACATTTGTGGTTTAATGTCCTTGGGCTGAGCAGATACAACCAGTGAATGTTACCAGTGGGTAATCAAGAAACTTGTGCTAGTCTCAAGGACATGGGCATGTATAAATGATTTAGGAAGAAAAAGTGTTAGGGATATATGAATCTGCATGGATGCAGACGTGGAAGAAGATCTAGGAGAACTGAATGATCTGATGTACTTTTTGACATGTTACCACCACCCCCCTTTCTGTCCCCCACTAGGCTCAGTGAGCTGGAGGATAGGGGATGTGAGTTGCTGCATATTGTCCAAGAGTGCGACCAAAGGGATCCTGGAATGATTCTATGAACAGTTTGTGTCTACTAATTGCTTCCGTATTAATAGACATATGTATCAATTATTCCATTCCTTCAGGAATCTTGTCCAAGGCCTATAGTTTTTGGTTAAGTCGTTGACTTGACGCAGACATCTAGAGATACCTTTGTAATAAGACTCAATATTCACACATACGCCGACGGTGTGATCTTACACTTTAGGCGATAGTTTCAGTTGGATCCTTTTGAGGTGAACGTCAAGGCCTTACAATGTTAGTTTGGGTATGGACTGGACATCCATTGATCATAATCATATTTACTGTATTAGTGATAGGGTTGTGGTTTACCTACAACTTTGGAATGGAATTGTCCATGGTTATAGAAAAAGTAAACCTAGGATGCATAGGATAAAATCATGCATACGAGGGTGTGGCCGATCACTCTAGAGGTAGCTAGACATACCCTTGTAGGCGCAAGAGTTTTTAGTTTTTAGTTCTGAACATGAGTGGGAGAGCACGGGGACATATTTTCAAAATATGATTCCATGATTACCTTCCCTAATGGAGAGGGAAGCATGTTTTGTCTAGGTACTACCAGAGAATTTAATTTGGCTTCTCCAAGGTAGAGTCACCCTTGTCATCATTGTCAAAATGGGGGAGACTTTCTTATGGATAGAGAAGTGTCCGCAGATCTTTCAAGAGCTAAGATAGAGACTAACAAGTAGAACTATTCTACACATGACCTGGAATTTGCATTAACGGTATTTTCACTAAAGTTGTGGCTGGACTACCTGATGGGAGAACGATTTATAGTCTACCCTTATCACAAGAGTTTCAGGTATATCTTCTCTTTGATGGACCTGAAACTGAGATATCGATGATGGATAGAGGTCCTCCAGGACTATGACATTGAGATAATCTATACTCCTGGGAAGTGGAAGGTGGTAGTAGATGAACTCAGCATGAGATATGGTCTGTCATTGCTGAGTGAAGCAAAATAGCATCTAGTTGTGTTACTTATATCCTTCATGTATAGAGATGGAGTAGCATACCTCTAGTTTATGATAGCCACACCCCCACTCATTTAGTGAGTCTAGGAGGTGAAGCTTTAGGATACTAATTGGGAGGCTCCACGTGCTCAGATATCCTCATGGAAGGCACCTTATGTATTTTCAGAAGGTGCGGAGCATGTCACATACATCAGAGGACGTACCATCGTAACATGAGCACTATTGGAGGAGGTGTTGAGGTACTTCCATACTTCCCATTTGGTGGTACATCCTAGTGTGGTGAAGATGTACTAGGACCTCCGACGTCAGTACTAATGGACCTAGATGATGAAAGAAGTGGTAGAGTTTTTATCACGATGTATAACTTGTCAACATGTGAAGACAACACAGATTTGGTAGAAATCTAATTCCATCAGGATCTGGAGACCCTTGGAGTTCTAGGAAGTGGGGCGCATATTCTTGTGAGTCTCTCCTCAACGAGGAGTACCATGATTTGGCTGATGTAGAATGTTATCACCATGGTTTATCGGTCCCTTTCTGATACATCAAATGTTAGACAATGTAAAACACCAAATCGCACTTCTTCCTTAGTTAGAGAGGGTGCACGACGTCTTCCACATATCTTAGTTGAGGATATACATGCACAACCCATCTCACATCATCGACCATGACGAGCTGGACTTCAATGTTGTGGTGACATTTATGGAGGTTCAAGTGGAGATTGAGGATTGACCAGATAAGGTCCATTGTGGGTGGTCGATATCTTTGTTGTGCATATGTTGGAAGAACGAGAACCTCCAGGAGATAAAAAATGGAGCAGGAGGCTTAGATTCATGCTCAGTAACTTCTTTTGGTTGTTTTGCCTTTGTTGTGTCTTTTGGATGTGTGAATCCCAAAGATGGGGAGAATGTAATGTTCCGGAAATCCTATATAATTTATTTAATTATCTGGAATTATTTTGAGACTGCAAAATCTAAAGGCGTGAGATTCTAAGGCCTTAAGTGCCTGGAATGATATGTTGATGTTTTGTTAATGTTTAATTAGAGCACGTAGGCAGGTTTTCAGAATAAATGGAATCACTCTTAAATGGTTACTTAGATCAGAAATCCAAGGGCACCATTGCTCTCAGGATAGCATGTTCACCCTAGGCAGGACTTAAGTTAAGTCGACGTGGGCATCCTGTGAGAAAACCCAAAAATAGCATAATTTTAAATAAACTAAGTAAATAAAGTTATTTTATTTTTCAAATACTTATAACTCACAAATGGTAAATTGGGTTAAAAATATGAGACCACCACTGAACATTGAGGGAATTCTTTCATTAGGAATATTCTAACATTGGTCGGCTTGATCCACCCATGAAAGTTAGTTTTTGGCCATAAATAACATAATTAAGTCACAATTATTTTATTGTTAAATCAATAATGTTTAAATGGTAACACAGATTGGAAATATGAGAGTACGGTTGGGTTCATTGGGGCATGTTTCACTTTTGAAGATCCTATGCTCGATGGTGTGGGACTAGGATAACTGTTAATAATTTTCCAACCTTTTCTTTTGGGTACATTCAGTAAATGCACGAGAAATGTTTTGTAACTTTTGAACTGGATCTCAGAATTGAAATTCAAGGACAACATTGAACTCGCATTGCCGATATTTTCATTGGGAGAATTTCACATTGACCATAGAAGTTTGTGGGTTGGAGTTAGTTTTTCAGATTATTGTGGGATGTTTTGACAAATAATAATGTAAAATAAATAATATTTATATTATATTTAAAACCTCCCATTTGAATCATAAATTTTGGGACCACACAAGGATGGTCAGGCATTTAATGCTTGGAATTAAATGTCCGATTACAAAAAATGTAAGAACACATTTCTATTAAATTAATTGGATGAATAAATCTTAGTTAATAACCCAACATGTTAATGAAGAGTTATTTTATTAACACTTTTTGTGGGATGTATTCCCATTGGTGAAAGTGAGATGAAGCCTGGGATGGAAAATCCGCCATTGAAGAACTACCCCCCATCAATGAAAAAAGATAACACTCGAGATTGGATCTGATGCACTATTCGGGAGGAACGAATGTCAATGTCACCATCATCATCTTTCTCCTCACGACACCTCCAACAAAAAATCATGGTAGGGGTTTAAATTTGAAGTTTTATTAAATGTATTTGATCATTCTTCATATTCTTGATAAAAAATGAAGATGGAAAAAAACATGGCCATCGTTCCATACTTATACCTCAACCCTTTTCATTCACTCTTCTCGCATCCTTCGTGCATTATTCGATGCTAAATAATTAAGAACAGTGAAAACACAATGTCTTGTTAAGCACTATATATGGACACAACGATCTCAGATCAAGGATATGCGAATGTCATATTTTTTGGGCATGGAATGAATCTTTGATGGCACACGGAAGAAGGCGGCAGCCGACACCTAGCCAGTCGGAAGGAAGGAGGGTGGCACATGTTTGCACTATAGGAAAAGGTGGCCATGGCCTAACATCTATGACGGAGTAGGGCAGCGACCCACACACATGAAAGATGTATGGTTAAGCAGCGACGTGCGTCTGTGCCACCAGAAGAGGAGGTAGGGTCCCGATGGCCACAGCGGAGCACGACAACGGTGGAGCACGGCTGTGGCCGGCACGCCGGCCAGCCGTGTGGTGATGTGGCGGCATGCGTCCGCATTGCCAGAGTAAGAGGCCACGACCGATTTTCTATGGCGGAGTCCGGAGGGCAGCCATCACCCAGCTGGATGCAGGTGGGTAGTGGCACCGTTGCGCCGCTGGAAGGAGGACCAGTCGGGAAACCGGCGGGTCGTGATGCACTGAACTGGTCTGCCGAGCTATCCCCCGTGCGAGTTGGTCAAACTGTCCAATGGACCATTCAAGAATAATAGGGGGCACCGCCCCCAATGTTGCTAAGGTGGGACCCGCCACGGTGGACCACACCCAGCTGGGTGTGCGACGCCGAGCGGGCTGTCTCTTCGAGGGTGGGGCCCGCCATGGCACAGGCCCGCCCAGGCCGGACCGGTACTAGGTCGGGCTGCCCAGACTGGGTCGAGTTTTCATAGGCCTGGTTAGGGCAACCGAGGCCGGTCCACATGGGTCGGACCAGACCCGGGACCATGTGGACCCAGATATGACTTTTTGTCCATATCATGAGAACCTGGTGACCTTTTGATGAAACCTATCTTGCACCCAGATTGTTGGATCGAGATGGTCCTTTTGGTATACTTCACTTGAGTTTTGGATATAGATGGAGTATGACTGGGTAGGATCAAGCTCAAATCCCGCTTGGCGCTCAGAGATAAAACAATTATAACTCCCAGACTGGCCATCTGATTAAGGTGTGTTCTGTCATGTTGGATAACTTTTGACATGTTGGACTATTGGGTTACTACTTTATGGAGCTTAGTGGCAGTAGAGGTATGACCGATATCTCTAGGTGTAGATTCTATGGAAGTCAATCAAATCATGTGAAAGGAATCCAGTGCATGGAAGTTGGGCAGATGTTGGATACAAGTTATACAGAGGTCAGTACTCTGTGATCCTATTTGGGTCAACGCATATTAATCATGTGTGGGTCAGATCATGTGTGGGTCAGTGCTAGTGATTATGTTTGGGTCAGCGCATACCGATCCTATGTTGGTCAGATCCTATGTGGGTCAGTGCTCATCGATCTTGTATGGGTCAGCACATACCCATCCTGTGTGGGTCAGATCCTATGTGGGTTTGTGGGGGTTAATTACCTATCAACTCTGGTGGATCCGGTCATATGTGGATCATTTAGGGGCTTAGTACCTATCGATCATATGTGGTTTAGAATCCTTCTGGTAAGAAACAATTCCTTTTGATAGAATAAGATGATCGAGCTTTGAGACTAATCATTGGAACTTCTATACTTCACTGAAAACCTAGTTTGAGAAAATAATCTTTGTGAGTTGTCTTTACTATGTTCTTTTGATTGTGGTTTTGATTTGTGGTACTATACATGAGTGGTACTTAAATATTTGTGGTGTAACCTGTGTGGTACTTTTATCTTCGTGGTGTTACATGTGTGGGACTTCTACCATTGCAGTGTTACCTATGTGGTGTCCTTCGCTCATGCACTAGATGAGTATATCATGATAACCTAGGTATATGTATGTGAATATTCATATTTAGAGTTTAGGTGTTTCTTTGTGTGTTTTCCTTCGTAGAAATCCATGAGACCTACAGGGGTCTTGGGGTCCCTACTGAGTATTGTTGTACTCACTCCTACATGGGCTTTTCTCACACATTGTTCTGTCTGGTGCAGATGAAAAATAGTATTGATCGAGGTTAAGGGAGCTAGGACTAAATGGTTCATAGAGGTGGAAATTTCGGCGTGAAGTTACACGGACGAGATGGACAAACATGGAGTGATGAGGAGGCGATCTGTACCTACCCTTCAGGTAGGATCCTCCGAGGAGGACCTAGTAGCTGTTTTCCTTTTTTTCCAGTTGTATTGTATTTTTAGTTGTACATGTACCTTAACAGTTGGGATTTTTCCGACCCATTTTACATTCAACACTCTTTTACTATAGTAGTTTTCTTCACATTTTCTTCTTGTTGTGTTCTTCGATCGTGTGTTTGTATAATATTAAAGGAAATACATTTTTATTTTAGGGAGTATGCCTTTTGGTGCTATTTTCCAGACACTGGCCTATGGAAGGCAGACTTGGGGTAGTAACGACACGAGTCCCGGGGGATGGGTCGTGAAAAATTTTATTCAAAACAATGGTCATATAGACATAGGGTGTTACATTCTACCCACTTAAAAATATTTTTTCCTCTAAATTATTCTTTATAATATAAAAATTATGGATTCATTTTTCTCATAATATCCTCAAGATCTCATATATATTCCTCTAAATAGCGGTTTCACGATAAAAAATTGATCATGTGAGTGGTATTGTTTCAAATAAAATTCCATGTATGGTTCATATTTTACATTGTCTATTCCCCATATGAATGATTTTTCTCCAATTAAATGACCTTGGAGTTCAGTACATATGAATTGTCGGTTGTATTTTCCCTCTAGAGTGATATATGGAACAAATAATGGACTTCATATTTGTTCGGTGGAAGCTAAAATAGTTTTATAAAATCATTATATTACTAAGAGTTTCAATTAGACCAATATACATAGGTCATAGTATCCCATTATTCTTGAATATCATAACATTTTTCCACAAATATTGTATTAGGAACACTTTATCACAAACCTAAAATTCAGGATAAAAAAAACCTATCATCATAAATTTTATTCCACCTATGAGATTCCTCATTGTGCTTCTAAATGGCTTAAAACTTATCTTCCCTTGGACCATCAATATTAGGTCAAAATAGAATTTTTTTTATAAATTAGTTCTAATAGTATGGAGAAATGAATTTCATTCAATATAGGTATTCATAGAGAATTTTGAATTCATGTGTGAATTATTTTCTTCTATGTAAACAAAAATAATAGAAGGTGTTGATTCCAATATCCATCATATCAAATGGAAAAGATCCAAATGTATCATCTAGGGTTTCTATTTTTATTTCAAATTCTGAATCCATAAAAGGATGATAATAAGTTTTGAAACTCAATTCCATATCATGGGATTACTGATGAAATGACTTCAAAATTGTGGTAACCCATAGATCCTGATCAGTTATAATAAAATTACTAACTCAATTAAACCGTAAAATGTTCTTTATGTATATCCTAGAACACTGATTCATATATATCAATTTCCTAATAGTGATTATGTTCACTAACATAGTAACGTAACTTACTACCACCTATATATCATTATTCACATTAGATGTTTTTGGGTATTCATATGATAAAATAAATTGTTAGGTTTTCCCATTTATATTCCATTATGGGTAATCATTGTTACATCCCCCTTTTCTGTCAATTTCATCATTAACTTACTAGAATTTAAATAAATGAGAAGAAAAAAGTTACATATCTCTCATTATTCTATCCCACCATAAGTATTCGCTCAATTATATATACATATTCAGTAATATAGGGTGAAAAAAGAATATAGAGGATTAAGCTCCCTATAATATGTCCTACATAATATCTATTATTGACAGAATGTATAATCATTTCCTAAACCTTATCATTCCATCATGATCACTTAATTCCTTCTAAACATCATTTATATCCCTAAATATTATTTCTACAACAATTTATTCCTATCATGGATAGATTGTTGAAAATCTAATAGATTATGATAACATTTTTCATATTTATTTTGGATTTAAGTAACTAAAATACTCGAATAAAAAATTATGGGATATTTTTTAATCCTCATCGTGGATAAGAATGAATGATCCATTGATCAAAAAGGATAATCCAACATGTTAGCTTTACCACAGAGGTAATGCATTGGGAATTCATAATATTTTATCAGCTCTAACCTTCTACAATGTAATTTTTTCAACATATTATATATTAAGAAAAACACAAAAAAATTATCATCATTTTTAATATTACCATTTTCTTAATAATGATGAGGCCTTAATTTATTTATTGAAAAATTTTCGTCACAAATTCTAAATCCTGAGTTGGGTAATATTTTTCATGGATCATAAATTGTACCAATTAATCATCTATAAGCATTGTATTCATCATTATTAGACATCCCAATCTCCTATTATATTTTTCACAATATTTTAAAAAACCATAATCCAGTACATGGTAAATAGATAACATTGTTCCGTGAATTTTTGTTTTGTGACAATGTTGTACAAAGAATTATTTTGGAAGTGTAAAATTTTTTATTTTTTATGATTGTTTCCTTTTTATAATTAGATAATTCACATATCATTATTATAGTTTTTTAAAATTATATTAGCCACATAATTTGAAAATCAGACTCACTGGGTCTAAGAATTCTTATAGTCTTTAAAATAAGCTTCCTGTAAGAAACGGTTCATCATACTCACCACATGTCTAGAATAGATGATATGATCATAATGAGGTGATGAATTAGAGTATTCTTAACATTAATTAATATTTCATGATAATTTTATATTTTGTAATTCAAATAAAGCATATGTTGGGAGTGAAACATCTGTTGCATTCTTAATAAAGGAAATTAGAGAACATGTTCATGCAATTGTATTTATAAACAGAATGAGAGAAATCAAGTTTTGAATCATATTAGAGTGAATACTATTAAATATATATTATTTAAATCTATACTAGAAGTAATCTTCTTGAATGATACAATATATTCTATGTAATTTTTGATTATAAAATGATGATAATCAACATAATAAAATTCATTCAAGAAGTCATGCTTAAAAGAAGAAGATTGTGGAAATAAAAAGTTGTGGAAGAAAATGAATTTTCAACTAAAATAATTAGAGTTATATTTTTTAAAGGCTGTAATGTTTTTCTTGATACTAATGGGAGAAATGGAAATTTGGTGGTTTTCAGTCGGACCATAAATCAAATGATTTAAATATTCAGAAAATGGAGTATATGATTATCATAATTAGATGGGAGAAAGAATTTTTTTTCTGAATGATCATTGTTATAATAGTCAAAAAAGAATAAGAATATGAATATGAATATGTCTCAATTAATTTATTTCCACCATTGTAATGAAAAAAATAATAATGGATTGATATACTATCATGTGGTATATGGAAACCTAAAGAAATATCATTAGATCTGATACACTTGCATGTTGGTTAAGAATATTAGTGAAACAAAATTCAATTGTCATACTAATGAAATGGTTGTTGGATATAAAAATATATAAATATAATCATACTAATGTTTTTAATTAATTATTCAATTCCAGATTTATAAGCCCGTCAATAAATCAATATGACCATTATAATGGAGAATCACAATGGGAGAATCAAAATTGAAATTGAAAACAAGATTGTCAATTTTATAAAGAAGTAAATGTTGAGATGAAGTTATTAGTATATTATAGATTGTATGAGAAGTTTTTAGATGACTTGATGATGTGAATATGCATCCAAAATTCAAGAAAAATATAGGAGATTATAAATTTTATTGAGTGGGAATATTTTTATGAATCACACCCAAACCATTTTTGGGTCGACCATAAAAGGGAATATAATTTAAAACTTCATCTAAAACAATAAATATTTATGAAAACATTATATAATATAATGAAATTAGGAATTATAGGGAGAATATGTTGTTGGTTTTATTTCTCGTGAAGATGTCTTGAAAAACATATTAAAAAATATAAAGATATATGATTGCATTCAGATGACCGTTGTGTTCATGTGACCACTGAACATCTTTAGTTATTTTCAAGAAATAGGTTATGAGGATTGGAATTCCAAAGATAGATATATGTTGTTCATAATTGTCTCATCCAAATAATTACAAACACATATATTATATTTATTGAGAAATATGATGTGGGAATAAAACTAGAAAATAGGGTTTAGTTATATTATGATGTTTTGGAATATCATAGATACTTTTGGGTAAGAATTGGATTGTTTTTTCAATATAATATTTTTGAATATTTATCAAGAAGTTCCATAGAATATATTGTATAAAAAATTAATTCATAATTTCATGCTACTTGAATCACAGGAATTGTTGTATTGATCATATTGATATTCAAGTGTTAGGGTATATCGTACTCGTTATATTCATTAATAAATGATTATATTATAGTGGATTGTGTGTTACTAGATTATTTAAAATCTATATCACGGATGTAAAAACTATTTTTGAGTATTGAATTTTCCAAATGCTCGTGTTATTGTTGATGTGTGTTTGAGTTGTTATCATTAGGGAATTAAAGGATCAACGTGAACTGAATGTTTCTTAATATATAAGGAAACATAAAAGAAACAAATATCATTTCTTAAACCCCTCCCCCATTTAATTATACAAATATCATGCTTATGAAATTTCAATTTGTATCAAAGACAACCATTCAATTATTTTTTTAATTTTTTTTGTTTTGAAATTTATTTGAGGGAGAATATAGATTGTATCAATAATTAATGTATTCTTGATTTTTGGAAAGAATTCTCATATTTGGAATATTAAAATGTTTCCTTATCATATATATTAGATATTATGTTCATGATGCTAAGATTGATGTATTTTCTCCTTGGGATGATATGGTTCATCTTACACCTGTTGATAAGAAGAATCTCAGGGACAAGTGAAGAGATAAAAATTATTTACATTCATCACATTCTGAATGTTTTTTTAATGGTAAAGATTTTTTCCAAGAATAATTAATATAAGATATATTGGTGAAAATAATCAAACGTCTTTGAAAAGTGACTAATGAAAAATTACACCTGAGGAGCTTGTAGTGTGAAAATATTAAGATGTGTGAATATGAATCTTTTTTGTGACTCCTTTACCTAGGTTAATGACAATGACATCATTTTCATATATCATAGTGAAATGATAGAGGATTATAAGATGTGAAAATATATAAAAAATAATTCTTGAAAATTTTTTATAATAATTTTTCATCAATATGATATACAGATCTTGAAAAATTATCCTTGAAGTACTTTATAACACTCCAATCAATTATAAAATGCTATGTGAGAAAGGTGTGAATGGAAAAAAGATTTTGGTAGATGAATATATTTTAAGACTACCTAGAAAGAGAGGTCAAATAAGATTCTTATTGAAGAGGATGTTTTTGAATATGAATCTAGAAATCACGTATTTAAAATCATGATGATGTAATTTCATTTTTTGAAAATTGTAGAAGAGGTAAATATGAATACAAAGGGAAACCACCCATGAAGTGTTTTGACTATGGAGCCAATGGGAATTATTTAGCTAATTTTCCACAAAAATTAATAATATGGTTATGAGGATGAAAGACGGACAAGAAGGTCATCGAAAATATGGTGATAGATATAAATATTTTTTCTAGACAGAATGATAAAAAGGATTTCAAATCAAAAAGAAGAATCATTTTGTATACAGATGAAGAAGAAGAATATGGTGAAGATAAATATGAAAATTCAATTGAAAAGGGCAAAAATAAATTTATTGAAACAGTGAATAACAAATATTTTAGAATAAGTAGTTCAGAAGAAGAAGTATAAACTCAATTAAAATGTCATCTGAATGAAGAATTGAAAGTGTTTTGGTGAATGTTTGGAAGATAAGGGAAATAAATCATGAAGCTAAAAAATTAATGTTCCTAAATAAATTTATTATTATTTAGGATTTTATATTTCTAAAATATGTTTAATATTTGAATAATTATATTATTAAAGAAATGAATTAGAATTAGTAACTAGAAATAAATATTATGGAATGATTAGAAGAAATAGAACTTCTACAACAATAACAATATCTTGATGAATAGAGGAATAAAATATTCAAAAAAATATATTATAGATGATTAGTAATAAAAATTAAATGATGAACCTTATATGCATCAACAAAAGTCACTTCATATGGTTTATACAAATTCTATTATATTTTTAAATGAAAAATCTCGGAAGGATATGTAAGTTTCTGAAGGTAAATTGTTATGAAAAAATGATTTGTTTCGAAAATATCAGAGTTTCTAAATGTTTGTAATAATTCTAAATATTCTAAGCATCATAAAAATTATGGTTTTATAGGGATAATAAGACTAAAAATCTGGTTAACAAGATTGTAGTTGGAAAAGACATGCTGGTGGTCAAAAAGTGTAATTAGAAGGTTTTGAAAAAAAATACCCATAATTCTACATAGCTTTGAAGATACATAAGAAAATATTATTTCTATGGATAATAATGGTATTTTGGTGGATTAAAAAATACATAATATATGTCATGGTTTAACCAGAAACATTATTATTATTCCACATGTTATTTAAGGTGAGAGTTTAGGGGGATTTAATCCTTTCAAAAGAAGATGTTCGAAACGAATGTTTTGAAGAAACCTATGAATATTGGTGTAAAAATTAAAAATAGTTTGCAACCCATAGAAAATATATTTAATTTTTTTGAACAACTAGAAAATCATGAAAATTTTTTCTTCTTATACAAATATATTACATTAACAATTCTCAGATGTTATTGGTGATGAAAGAAAATGTTAGAGAAAAGGATCTTATTTTTGAAACAACTCTGAAATCCATAAAAGGAGAATAAACCTAGATTCTTAATAGTGTTTGTTCTTATAATATTATAGGAGAGATAAATATTTTGAATAATTTAACATAATTTAATGAAAAAAATGTGACATTTTAATGTGATGATTCACTTAGAAAAAATGGTGTTGGATTGTCCATTATTTTGAAAGAAAAGTTGAAATCAAAGTATGAGTTTTATGTTTATGGGATGAATCAGAACCTTATGAGTGTTTCATAACTATGTAATGAGGGTATAAAATTTTCTATAAATAATATGGGAATATTTTAATGTTTTAAAATTATATAAATAAAAGTATAAGATTACACATAAAAAATAAAACATATTGAATGTTCATGAAAATATCTCTTATTACTTGTGTATGGTTGAAGAAGATATATAATTTCATAAAAATGGAAACATTTATCATAGAAACATGATAATGTTATTAAGTCAATACAATTTACTATATATTTATGATATGTTAAGAAGGATAAATTGGTTCTATATTATTTTATATAAAGTATTGATAAAAAAATTCAATGCATAAAAAGTAGAATTTTTTTCAAAATGACCCCTGGAATTTTTTAATTACAATATATTGGGCCCATAGATAAAATAATGAAAAATTTGAGATATGTACATCATAAATTTCATTTTTTAATTTACTATCATTATTTTTGTTATGAATAGGAATCATAAGCCAACTGCTCAAAAAAAATAATGTTTTAACTAGGAAAGATGAGAAGAAATGTGATTATTGCATAAATAAGTTTAGAAATGATAACTATGAAGAGTATAAGAATATATAATATGAACATAATCTTGATAATAATGAAATTTATCATGATTCCAGTTCTCTATGTACTCCTTAAAAAATTGGGGTTGCTAAAAGGCGGAATAGATGTTTCCTAAAAATGGGGGTAATTTTGTTACTTGATCACAGTCTTCTCTTTAATATTGGAGGAAATATATTAGTATTACTGGGTATATCTATAACATATGTTTCTATATTCCATTTTAGATATGAAATCATATGAAATTTTTTATTTAAAAAATCTAAAAATGAAAAACTTAATAGTTTCTGGGGGTCCATGCATCATAGAGAAGAGTGTTGGAAACCATAGAATGTTGGACCAAGGTGGTGATGTTGTAATTTTTCATAGTTATTCTCTAAAAGGAAGAGGGTATATATTTCAATAAATAAATATGAATAATGTTTTATTCTTCTAATGTTAATGTTATAGAATATTCTAATGAGGATTAAAATAATATGGATGATAAGGAAGTTGTGAAGGATAAAAAAATTAGTTAAAATATAAGATAAGGATATCGATGGTGTTAGTCCTATCAAGAAGATGAATTAAACTCATCTATTTCATGCGATGGGGTTGAAACATGAAAATATCATCCCAAACTAAGGACAAATAGAGATGCTCAAAACATTGTCGGTGATCGTCATTAACTTGCTCAGTCAAGAAGGATAATTAAATGCACTAATTTGTATTAAAAACTATAGTGGAATTATGTAAATTAATTTTTAGAGTATTCATAATGGGATCATTCCAAAATTGTAGAGATAGATCTGATGATTATTAAAAAAATTATGTTGTTTATGTTTTTGAATATTTTTATTCAATGTAAAGGATAGAAATAATCAGAAAAATACATTCTATTTCTACCAAATAAAGACTCAAAATTATTTATATGGACGCGATGACCTCATATTTGAATGGGGATCATGATGATGATGTTTACATTAAATAACCATGTGGATTTGTTTTTGAAAAATATGAATGTTATGTTTTTATTATGATGAAATAATTTTAGGTGATGAAACATGATGTGAGTGAATAATATTCTAAATTGGATACTTTTATAAAAAAGATATGTTTCGGGAAGGGAAGATATTATAATAATCTTAACATCATGAAAATTAAAGAGTATTCCCTCACCATAATTGTTTATGTTGATGAAAATATATTTTCTAGGAATGATGATAGAATATGTGTTGTATGTTTTTGATAAAATGGAAATTTTGTTTGAGATGTCCATGATGGGTGAAATAAAATAATTTCATGGAATACAAATACTTCAAAATAATAATTTTTTTTAATTCCCATGAAAATTGTGATAAGGATCTTATTCAAATATTCAGCATGGAAAATTTATAACCATTTTCCACATCGATATTAGTGGGAACCAAGTTGAATAATAATGAAGAAAGAGAGGATGTTTATTGGAAAACATTTCAATTTACATATTAGATGATTATTATATTTTTCCATCTCAATATCCTACATTATTTAGGTTGTTATATTATATAATAAATATCATAGTGATCATAAATATTAACATTTACATTATAGAAAATGAATACACATATATATTAAAGGAGTAAAAAAATTCAGAATTATTTATAATAGCTCCGAAAACATTGATTTATTTAGGTATTTGATAGTTGATTAGAAATGAAATTCTCCTGATAGAAGATCCAAATATGGTGGAGTTTTATTTTTTTTGTAAAATCATGGTCAGTTTTATATAATGAAAAGTCATAATTAAATATTTGTACAGTAGAATATGGGTATTTTTCTGCTACTCAACCTGATACCCAACTTATGTGGATAAAGAAATAATTTTGATATTTACTTATTTGAGTGATGTTACCATTTCTTTTGGGTTGTAAATACAAAAATTCAATCAAACTCACAAAAAATCCAATGCAACATTCTCACTCAAATATAATAGATATCAAATATAATTTTATTAATGATAATTTTTAGAATATTGAATTGATTTTTGTATACGATCCTATATAATAAATTTTTCCAAAATATTTACAAAACATTTATTGATGGAATATTTTTCTAAATTGATATTGAAAATTGGGGGTCCAACCACTTTCCCATCAAATTTTATGTAATTGATTTCTCCCCTCTATCATCTTACTTTTGGATATTATTTTCACGGGGGATAGTTTATTAATATATCTATCATTGAGAAAGAATATAAATAGAGGGAGTTGTGGGTATGTTCTGAATCTAGCATGTAAGTGTGTGATCTAATATAATGGTTTTCTAGAGTAGTTACTCGGGAATAATTTTTGTATTCCATGGAAGTTGATGAAATAGAAGAGGATGAGGATGATTGTCTAAGGATGAAAATAAAAAGAGACTTAATAGTCACTACATTTGGATTGGATTAATTTTTAATCAATAATTCTAGATTCCTATAATGTGTTTTCTCCAGTAGTCTATAAATTTTGATATGTACTACATATCTTGAGCATACAATGTTCATTTATTTAAGAATCATGGTTGAAAACAAAATCATAAGGGTGATATTGTTCCGACCATGTAAGATGGAGAATGTTTTTTAATTTTTTTAAAAAATCATTGTTTTTCATGATTATTGTATTTATCTATCTAATATGATATGTCAATTCAATATGTAAATGTTTTGGAAAATAGGACTAATCGTTGTTTTCAAAATAATTTAGACTCATAGTGATTAGAAAGTACCACCTTATTTTGATGAAGTTTTCTTCATGAAATGATCCATAGGATTCACCATGGGCCAAGAATGGAAGTGAATATCATAATGAGGGGTTTCATTGGAGACTGTGTGACTTTGATATAAATATGATTATTTATTGAAATTTCAATTTTCAAGAGTCATTAAATGGGTGAGAAATTTATGATGCATTCTTGATTCACGAAAGGGGGTGAATAGGTGATGATAATCATAGTGATAAATGGATTGGTATAAATGGTTATTTCAATAATATTCTAGCCAATCATATTTAAGAAACACTACTGGAAATTCAGGCTATAGCCACAGTTTGAGGAATCGTGGCTATGTTTGGCGTGGCTATATGCCTAGACCTATAGCCTTAGTTTGGAACTGTGGCTCTAGATCTATAGCCACGGTTCGAACTGTGGCTTTAGGTATACAGCCACAGTTCTAACCCTAGATATATCACTCTAGCCATGGTTTAAAACTGTGGCTATACAAAAGCACACACACATTTTATTTCCACGGTTTTAAACCATGTTATTATACCTATATCCACGGTTAAAACCGTGGAAATTAACCAATAGCCATGGTTTTAAACCGTGGATATATGGTCTAAAACTCCATAAAAAATACCCCCCCAAACCCACTACACAACCCCCCCCCCCACTCCCCTTGAAGCCCCCTCCCCCCTACAGCCCCCACCCACTGTAAAGCCCCCTGGACAGCCCCCACCCCACTCCCCTTGTAGTAGACAACCTCCCCAGCAGCCCCCTCCCTCCTGAAAATCCCTCCCTGGACAGCCCCCCTTCCTAGACACCCCCCCCACTAAACAATATCCACCATCCTTTTCCCTGCACATCCCACCCCCTGCAGCCCCCTCCCCCTACAAAGCCTCCCCTAGACAGCACCCCCCCCCTCCAAAGCCTCCCCTGGATAGCCCTCCCCCTGTAAGGCCTCCCCTTGATAGCCCCCTCCTCTCCCTGAAAACCCCCCTCTGGACAACCCCCCCCCCCAATTTAATAATAGTTTAATCATCTTATTGAAACATTGGAGATTGATGAGTGGCTGTACAAAGTTCAATTCATAATGTTATTTAAGTTACAATGGAGCTGAATAGAACTATGGTTCCCAAAAACCTGGACAGACCTCCCCCCTGCAAGGCCTCACCTAGAAAGCCCCCCCTCCCCCTACAAAGCTCCCTCTGGATATCCCCCCCCCCAATTTAATAATAGTTTAATCATATTCTGTCAACATGGTATATTGATGAGTTGTTGTACAAAGTTCATGTCATATTGATATTTAAATTACAGTGGAGGTGAATAGAACTATGGTTCCTAAAAACCTGGACAACCCTCCCCACTGCAAGGCCTCTCCTGGATAGTCCCCCCTCCCCCACCAAGGCCCCCTCTGGACAGCCCGCCCCCCCGCAATTTAATAATAGTTTAATCATATTACGCCAACATGGGAGATTGGTGAGTGGTTGTAAAAAGTTCACTTCATAATGATATTTAAGTTACAATGGAGCTGATTAGAACTATGGTTCCCAAGAAATTTTATGTACTGATTGATGTTGAATGAATAGATATATGATGTCATTACAACAATCAATATATGTTGTCAAGAAGTTATTCTGAATGTAATAAAGAAATCATCTAATGTGGTAGCCCCCCCCCCCTACAACACCCCCCTCCTTGACACCTCCTCCCCTTCCTGGACAACCCCCTCCCTCCTGGACACCTCTCCCCCCTGCCTGGATAACACCCCCCCTCCTAGACACCTCTCCCCCCTGGACACCCCCCTTCATGGACCATACCCCCCTCCCTCCCTGCTGGACACCTCTCCCTCCTATCTGGACATCACCCCCCCTACTAGACACCCGTCCCCCCTGCCTGGACAACAACCCCCCCCCCCTCTTGGACACTCCTCCCCCCTGCCTGGACAACACCCCCCTACTGGACACCCCTCCGCCTGCATGGAATGCACCCCTCCCTCCCTCCTTGACACCTCCCCCATCCTGGACAACACCATCCCTACTAGACACCCCTCCCCCTGCCTGGACAGCACCTCCCCCCTGCCTGGACAGCCCCCCACCCTCCCTCCGTGACACCTCTCCCCCCTACCTAGAGAGCACCCCCCTCCCTCCTTCCAGGACACTGCTCCCCCCTGCCTGGACAACACCCCCCTCCCACCCTCCTGGACACCTCTCCCCCCTACCTGGAGCACCACCCCTACTGGACACCCCCCCTTTCTAGGACAACCCCCCTTCCTGAGAGAGGGACCCTACCTCAAAAGAGCCAAGCCACACTCGGCGGATGACATAACATATCATCCCTCCTGCACATAGCCCTCCTGCACCAGCCCCCCATACATTTAGCTGGTATACAAGTTTCAGTTCAGAACCTCCTCTACTATGTCCTACAATACCCACATATATAATATACACTAATACCGCTACTCTAAATGTCTAATCATGAAATAAAAATCATTAATGTTGTATGGTATCCCATAATCATGGAATCACTAGAAATAAAAATATGTGACAACATGTAACATGACATAATAACCCATGAAGGTCTAGGGAATAGGATAGAATACCCATTCACTTCAAATTTGTTAAAAATAAAGTGTATATTCAATAAATAGAATTTAGAGATATATGTAGACATCACCCATTACATTAGAGTGATAAAGGTGAATAAATTCATCGTTGAGATAAAAAACCAAAATAATGTCTCATTTTCTAAAAAATTATTCGATAGTGCATCGAACACTATACTATCCTCCCTACATATGTGAGATTCCATGAAGTGTATATTCTCTCAATAACAATAATAATCCATCCATTCCTTGTAGAGATGCAGTGGGAACAATGTAGATTTACACCTGAGTATGTTGACCACCAACAAGAAGTCAATTTCCATCCATAAATTATTCCATCCAAAATGCTTACATATTTAACTGCATGAATTACCACCCAAAGTTCAACATCAAGAGTATTAAAGCTTCCAACCAATTTTTATAATCATCCCTTGATGAATCCTCTTTTGGTTTTGAAAATTCCACCCTAACATGAGGGACTAGGTTCTCTAATCCTCCCTATCCAAATGATTGGAAATTTTCAATCACTATCAAACCAATCCACTTCCCATGATCGTAGGAAATGCATTTAATACAGGTGGCATGTGTGTGCAATTCCGATAATGAGAGAAGAAGAAATTGAAAGAAAAACAAAGTAGAAACCTCCTAATGATTATGAAATTAAAAACAACTGGAGATGTAAGAAAGAGGGTCAAGCATTAATGGGTATAATTAAACAAGGAGGATGGGTGGATTATATTTAGTGTGACCACAAATGGCCTAATGTGCCACAATCAGAGTATTAGAGCATAATGAAATAAATGATGGTAGAGAAAAGCATCAAAAGCATGATTGATCCAGTCTTGGAAGCACCCCCACCTCTATTGAACAGTGTTCCCACATATAGAAATACTCATGGTTTTTCAATCTTCTATTATCTTCCACAAGCTTAGCATGGACTTTAACTTTAATGAACCTAGAAATTATGAATTATTCCTCAAATTCAAAGCCCATATCCCTTTCTTCAAATTGACACCTCATGCACAACTTGATGGTAGAGATTTCCTCATGAGAGAGCATCATTCGAATTGTCCTTGTTAAATCAGTCCCCTCCCATGATCGAACTATATACTCTTTCAGGAAGTATCTGAGGTTAAAATTCTTTGGTGAATCATGTCTATGGTGGAAGTCTTTCAATGCTTAGCGTGCTCGCATGACGAGGAGCCTTACTGATTAACATCCTGCTGGTATTCGGACTCGGTTCTGGATAACTTGGCCCTCTTGGGCCTAATAAGTTGGTCAATGGGCTTTAATATTGGGCATGGAAATACATCTAGTATTAATCAATCTAGCTTCTTCACTCTTGTGAAGATCTTGACACAGTAACCTTCATTTTCAACCGAACACTTAATTGGTGGATGTTCTTCGACCTGGTCCAGGATTTAATAGGAAGGTGTGGCTCAGAAGGATGGAACTTCATTTAATAATTTTTTTCATGCAACTGGCATGGGTTGGCATTTCTCCTAATTTTCAAATGATGAAGCAACTGGTGTTTCAAGCGGTGAAGTCAACTAAGCTCACTGAGGCAATTTGTCAAACACCTTCTGTGCATTCTATTCTAGAACAATGTCATCATCTTCAGTTCCATCGCCTTCAATGGTAAATACATTCGAACATTCATGTAAGCACCTTCCGTGCAGGTTCATTCAAAACCGAAACCGCAGTGGTAAAGAGGGAAGAGGTCCCCACCGTCTTCGTTCCTGATTTCAGAAAAAATCAACTAATGATTTGTCTTCAACATGCAAGCTTTATCAGGTTCACACTTAGCATTTCATCTGAGATATAGACTCAATCAGTTGTTTTTGGAATTTCCTCAACCAGTGCAATGAATTCTCATCTCTCTTCAACTCTGGTCGTGGGATCAGAGCGCCTAACCCTATCATCTTCATCAATTCAAACATCTGACACTCTGGTCTGAAGCTCAACCAAATCATGATTGAATATATTTTTTCCCTCATTTGTTTGAATTAAAACTTCAATTTGGTTTCATATGCGCCGATCTGAAACCCAAAGAGTCACTGAAACTTCAATTGAACCAACATCATGATGTGCACATCGGTCTTCAATCCCGTACAACTGTTTCTTCATCATTCTCCCAATCCAACTTACTTCAGTCGAATTTTACTGAAGTCACAGACTCACACGGTGTACAACTTGATGACTCATCTTCATCTATCTCTATGCTCGAGATTTCCAAGCTACAAATTTCATCGTCACCTCGAAATCTATCTAACTCGTCGTTAGGTCTTCTACACCTTTGGTCTAATTTTTCCATCAAATGTGGAAAATGCTATGAATCAGTTTCATCAACTTTTTTATGCTACCCCTTAGGTCAGAGTATCAATTAAGTTTCATCTCATGTGGAATTTCTCAGCGACAATTCGAGGCTGAAATCAAAAGCAAGGCTCATGGAATACTATCACCGTGAACTGCCACGGGGTGTCATCCTGGAGCAGGGCCAAATCACAGCATGACCGCGGCTTGAACGCAGCGTGACCCCAGCGTGACCACATCGTGTTTTCCCCGTCCAGCGACATCCGCGAGGTAGCATCTTCTAGTCAGGAGTGAAGGGAGCGAGAGGAGGCGAGGAAACATTCTCGTTGTCACCACGCCAGCAGAAATTGTGATTAGTCAGTCTCAACATTGATCACAAGGATCATGGAATACTATCACTATGAACTGTCATGGGGTGTTGTCCTGGAGCAGGGCCAAATCGCGGCATGACCACGGTGTGACCGCGGCGTGACCGCAACGTGACCATGGTGTGACATCGGTGTGACCGTGGCGTGACCACAGCGTGACCGCAACGTGACCGCAGCGTGACCACAGCGTGACCTCGGAGTGACCGCAGCGTGACCCCGACATGACTATGGCTTGACAGCAGCGTGTTGGCCCTATCTAGTGATATACGCGAGACAACATCTTCCGGTCAGGAGTGAAGGAAGCTGGAGGAGGCCGAGAAACATTCTGGACGTCGCCCATCCGGCAAAAATTGTGATTAGTTAGTCTCAACATTGATCACAAGACTTTCCCTTACAACTCCCCCTACATCCCCCTCCCCCTGGACAGCCCGACCCCACCACTCTGCATGAAGCCCCCCTGTAGCCCCCCCCCTCCACCACTCCCCCTGCAGCCCCCACCCTCCCCCTGGATACCCCCCTCCCCCACCACAACTCCCCCTGCATCACCCCTTTCCATGGACAACACCACCCCCACTCCCACTATATCCCCCTACCCCTCCTTCCTGGACAACCCCCATTCCTGGATAGACACCCCCCCACCTTACACACCCCATCCTAAACATACCCCCTCAGACAGGCCCCTCACCCTACACCCCCCAACCCGCCCTACACACCAGTCAATTGAATTGTGAAAACAAAAAAATATGCTAATATATGGTATTATACAATAACATCCAGTCAAATTAACTACAATAATAAAAAACATACTAATATTACTAGAACTAAATCAAACACCATCAAGCCAATTTGAGTAAAGTGGAACAAAAAAAAATGGGTTTGAAAAAGATAAAACTGAACCAAACTGAAAATAATGTAACCAAATTGACTCAATCCAATCCAAATAGACTTCAATAAAGCATAATTGAGAATGAAAAAATTGAAACTAATGAAACATACCTGATTGGATCTAAAATTATTTTAATTGAACCAAATAGCCCCAAATCGAACAAAATAAACCTGTTAAAATTGACATAAACAAAAAAATGAACCCAATGAAAAATAACTTAGCAAACCTAACCTGGACCAAACTGAACCAAGGAGCCGTGCCTTGTGATGTTTTTTTAGAAGGCCTCATGCCTGCAAGTTGAGAGGATTTCCCAGTAATGTGGTGCTTCACTATCCTCAACAAGATCCAAAACACACTGCAAAACGATAGGTAACCCAAAAATCACAAAAACCTTAATTAAAATTGAGCCAAAGAATAAAATGGAAGAATCCTTACCTGAATCTGATTTTGAACTCACTGCCATCTATGGGGGTTGGTAGAATCAACCTCATAATAAGTAACCACCTATAATTAGATAATAGGAAAAAAGTGAGATATAATGACTTCTTATATATATGTGAACAATATTGCAACTGTACATGATAAATGATAGATAACTCCATAATCAAAAATGAACAAACAATGTTCAGATTGACATGTAAATCCCAATACTGAATAACATGATCGTTAATAATGGATTTTTGTTCAAATGAAATCCAATTTCATTCAATACATGCACAAAAGATGAATTTGAGTAATATTATTCTATATCTGTTGAGTATTCCATAATGGAGTAGGTTGTGCCACTATCGATGGGAAACATGAAAGATATGAGGGGATAGTGATGCAGTTTGAAACCCCTTGAGTTGTGTTGTATTTTTTGACCAAATGTGTGGACATTTCCCAAGATGATTTGTTGAAGATATGAGGAGATTAATGGACACCCCTAAAGTGAGTTTGATTTAGACATGTTGACAATGAGATGTGGTGGACGAAGAGTGGTGATGTATCTTGGCCATGTGAGGGAGTTCAAATATTTAAAAATAAAAATGTAGGTGTTTTAAAGAATAACATGTAAGCTTACACAATATCAAGATTCGTCATGTATGAAATTCTCTAAGGCATGGAAATTTCTCAATACCCATTCAGAATGATTTAATTCTCTTGTAGGAAACATCAGATCCCATCAATAGGAAGATAATTCCTCTATAATTCCCACTGCCTCTAAAATAGGGTATATATAAAATCTATGGGGATGAAAAACTAGGAAGTTAGCTCGGTAGATTGTGTCATGGGGATGTAACTACTATTTTAATGGGTCAAGCCCAAAATCATCAATATTTTCCTCTACATTTTTGAAATGAGATGATTCCTTGGTGAAATACCATTTACTGGCCTTATTACCGCATTTTTTGAATCTTTATCCCCCTACCACCCCCTTCCACCCTAGACAGACTCCCCCCCACACTCCTTACTCCCCCCACTCCTTCCGAACATACCCCCCTCCCACCCTAGATAGACCCCCCCATTGCAGACCGCCCCTACTGGACATACCCCCCACCCTGCACCCCCCTAGACATGTGTCCAGGCCCCACTACAGACTGCCCCTACTGGACATTCCCCCCCCACCCTGCACGCCCCTAGACATGTGTCCAGGCCCCCCACTGCAGACTGCCCCTATTGAACATACCCCCACCCTGCACCCCCTGGACATGTGTCCATTCCCCCCACTGCAGACCTCCCCAACTAGACATACCCCCCACCCTGCACCCCCCAACAAATGTGTCCAGGCCCCTTGATATTTACTAGACACATAAAAAAACAAGAAAACAAAAAAAAGACTACCACCTAGGATTTAAATTTCTAAAAACATGAACCCATTAATCATGATAAAACCATATCCAACCAATAAACCAACATCTCAGTCATCATATGCTACAACTATTAATACAGATAACAGGCCTAAAAACTGAAGAATTAATGATTATTGATACAAATATTCTCAATATAATAATTCAATCAAACAAGGAAACTTCCATTAAAGACCCCCAGCTTCCTGCACAACTTTTTAAATATTTGTGCCACAACACTACATTCTATTGATCCAAAAAAAGAGGGAATTGTTTCTAATTACAATGTCTATAAGCATAAAAAGATAACCAAATTCCCTTGAAATCCAATGATGCTTTGGGGAACACCCAGTTGACAACTGAAAGACTACCATTTTCCATTATAATTTCTTATATATATGTATCTAAATATATTTGTGTGGAAGGGGACCCATACCAACTTCATTGCAGCACATGGCTCGACATTGGAACTTCCAGAAATAAGAAGCCCAAGATGTTGGGTTAGAAGATCCATGTTCTAAGAATTCTCTTCTGGATATCCCCCCCATTTCATCCTGGAACCCCACCCACCACCCCCTACCCCACTGCAAGCCCACCCTGGACAGCCCCCCCTCCCTGGACACCCCCCCTGGACAGCTGAAATCCCACTCCATTCGGACAGACCCCCACCCCACTCCTTCCTGGACAGACCCCCCCCCCTCATTTTCTGAATCTTTACCCCCTGCAAAGCCCCCCATCTAATCCCCATGAACATGCCCACCTATCAGTTTGTACAGATTTCATCTAGAGTCTAAATCCATTATCTGGACTCCATCCAGTTCTACATCTATATCAAGAATTATACATTCATCATGGATCCAGATATTCATAGGTCTATTGAACGTTGGTCTTTTGGAGTCTTCAAGATAATACAAGTGTCATTCTTATGAAAGACCATGAACCTTCCCACATGAGAGGTCTTTTAACATGAAACCAGGTTAATAATCCCCACCATAATAGTATAATTATTGTTACCTCATAGCACTCACATCATTCTACATAGACCTCGACTAGTCCTTCACTGAACGCAATGACTAAAAATGATTGTCAATTCACACTTGAGTTCCATGACAATACCAGGTATTGTATACACCTAGATGACCCAGAAAAAAACTTACTGCAATCAATGATTGACATGAGTTCTGAATTTTAGTATCCTAGGTGTGGGACAAGAATTTTAACTATGATAGTTTTTATCCCCTCATATATTCTGCTACTTCAAGCAATAGTATTTCTAATAAATGACAAACTCTTATCAATCACACAATGGTACCTAGATCTATCATTGAAGTTGTCTTACACCACAGAGACATCTGCACACACACACTCCTTTGGGATACCAAGACCTATCATATTCACATTGAACACGTCAGTTGTCAACTATATGGGTGACCCTAAACTAAATTCCCCAATGACCTACAATCACCACCTCCTTGGAGATCGTCCACATAAATATAAACATTCTCAATTGTCAGATCACCACCTGACTCTATCGTTTCAATGGACCCTACATGTAACCACAACATGAATTCTCATTCACCAATTCATTCACATCAACACATGATAACACTACTCTTTACCAAAACATAGTGATTACCCCATGAGTCAAGGACCTCCAGGCCTAGACACACATTCCATCACATTTTCCCCCATTCTTGCAGCCTTCAAAACACCATCAACTATCTCATATTCTTATATCAAATATTGTTTTTTATATCATATTCATCTTCCTCAAAATCATCATAAGAATATTGTTCTTTCTCCTAATTCCATTTAATCCTTAGATCTGCAATCACTTCTGGTGCCAACATAAATGGACTTACCTCATCCACATATTGCTTTGTTTTAGAAGAAGATCTGGTAGCCCAAGGGAATCGATAAATTTGAAGAATTCTTACAATGAATTATTCTTTTCCCTTAACTGACTGGATAATTCCATGACTCACCGATGTATTTCTTCCAATTCCTTAATCCATACACAAATGGAACTATCACATGATGATCCTACTCATAATCTAACGAAAATTCTGAATCTATTTATTTATCACTCTGATCTAGTTCTGCTTAGATATTTCACCCAACCTGCTTCATTTTTCACCTAGGAATGACTATCTTCCACCCTTAAGGATCATTATCACCATCTACATTTTCATTCAAATGTTTGAAATGGTTGTGAATATGGATTGAGTTAGGGGGATCACATCTTAGAAGATAACTACATTTCAGAATCACTGGTATCTGGACCATAAATTTTCTAAAGAATTAGGTTTGCCACATTTTTTCCCAAAAAAGCTATAATAATACCAGAAACACCAACCTAGAATGTAGAAATATGAAACGAATCTAATGGAATCGGACTACAGTAATTCAAAATTCCGAAAGTAGTGATCAGGACAACACCATCATCAAGCTCTTTCCCTTTTCACTGATTTATAGAAGTCGCAGATTCAGAATCGATGGATATAGCAGTGGAAGATCTTTGCTCTGCCTCTCCCATGACATTCATATCCCACCTAGATCTTTCCAAGTATTTCCTCAAACTATGAATGATATATGTGACACTTAGTTCAAGTTGCATTGACCTCACCCCCTTACAGTGAGAATCATTTATTATGCTGCCTTTGATTTATGAGTTACCTATTGAAAGGCCAACATGTTTTTAAACATTCTACCCATGCTGGTTGTTGGATAGATCATGACTCATGTGTCTACATGATGAACAGAAGTCATCCCAAGATTCATAGCAGACCTAATTCTTCCAACAAAGCTCCCATTAAATATCAATGCAGATAAAATCCATCAGTACCTTTGATACAATGAGCACAACACATATTTTAAGAGAAACAAGGTGGAAGAAACTTATCATGTGGTTATTAGTACATAAGAAGTGGCCAATATAATACCAGACAATTTAAGAACACCATATTCTGAAATGGGGGATGTAGTATAGGGACGAAAATCTAAATCACCATAGAAGGAAGATCTTATTTTTGGTGGAACATGAAAACCGAATAGAAAATAGAGAAATTTAAGCTAGTGAAATCATGTGGAGCATTCAATCAAGCAAAGATAAGGGAATCTTCAGTTGAAAAATGAATCAAAATTTCCTCAGATCCATAATCCCAAAAATCACCAATTCAAGAAAACCACATGAATAAAAAATAAACCTATCAAGGGTTTACATCGAGGGGAGACTCTTGCTGAAGTGAGCCACTAATGTGAGATTCAATATAAAATAAGAATATAAAAATTCTATAGTGAAACTACAGTCTTAATAATTTCATAATCCCATGATAGAATTTTAGGGCTAATTTCAATTTTCGGAAGCTGGAAAAAAGGATAGGTTTGATGAAGGGGGATACTGGTCAGAACTATGAATCCGTAGTAGTCTGGATGAATCCTCCCCCCACCCCATGAGAGGAGGGACCATAGGGGAATCCATATAGGCTACAATATTATCGAAGGAAGACACATGATCGAAATAGGTCTAGCCTAAGAAGTAGACAAACATAAGAGTTCAGTCAAAATAATTTCATCAAAAACTCATATTAGTTCTTGCTCCACAATAAGCCTAACATCTCAACTGTTCCAAGTCAAATCTCACAACCACCCATCTACTAGCATATTCTCGAACCTTGAGTTTATACATGTACTCCATAAATCCATGACTAGACCATTTAGGATCATAATCATCTACTTCATCGGGTTTTATACCCAAAAACAGTCAGGCTAAGTATCCTACCAATCCTTCCCTTTGAAATCCACACCTCAAATCTGAAATGCCTAAAGTGATTTTCATCATGGAAGCCTAAAGAATACTCATGCCTATACCACATAGTATATAGTACCTATATTTCACCAATAACATAATTAAAATCCTCTACCAATGATTTTGACTCTAAAGGACTAACAATCCCAGGCTAACGCCCCTATTAGATTACTATCATATACCGTATCTCATCTCAAGAATAGTTCCTGAATAACCAATATCTTAAGTCATATCTCAAGAGAATTAGGACCTCCCACCTAGCTTAATAACCACATCTCACATAGGTCAAATCTCATAGGGAAACATCTATTTTTCCTGTTTGAAATATCTTAATACAACTAATGTTCTAACACCCACTCTAAATTTCTCAAATATATAAATATCAGGGATTACATGAAAACAACCATCCAAATAGGGAAATGATCCTAAACTAAGGTTATACTATCATCCCTAATCCACTCCTCATCCCAATTTTCTATATCATCCATGATATCTCAATCAATCTTGTATCTATAGGCTTATTCCCAACCTGAACCTACGATTAGTGAATTATTCTGATGTTCCCAAGCATCATGGACACCCAAGAAGTGTTTGAGTTCAAGAAAGTAAAAAAACACCAATGGGGTACTATGAGTAACCAAAAAATATAGTGTATGGGTAGATGATATGCTCAGTTGAATTAGTAAATAAAATTTGGAAGCATAAATAAATACCCATCATTGATCCTTGGGCTATAACATGACACTCGGTATTGGGTATACCTTCTTTGGTTAGTGTCAGAGTTTTTTAGCATGTCACCTGATCATTACCACTAGTACGGAGCCCAATAAAAATGCATTACAAGGTGAAAGCATCGATTTCATGGAGGTAATTATAGTAAATCTAATTGTATCAAGCCCATTCCTAATTCCAAGGAGCGTGTTCAAGGAAATCTTATAGTATTGAGCATATAATAGATTCCTAGGGGAATAGGCATAGGAAATCTAGTAGTATCATCAATATAATCAATTCCTTGGGGGATGACCCTAGGTAATATTATTGACCCAAAGATAGAATCCCAATATCCTGGGAATTCTATATAATCCAAAATATTGAATATAAGCGGATTTACCAACGCATTCATATTATATCAGGATCAATATCCAGAGAATATGAGCACATCCCAAGCATCCTATTTTGACCACAGAGGTGAATCCTAGGTAAACTCTTGGGTATTCCACTTAAATCCTTGAGGGTAGTGTGTCCCTTCAATAATATCTCATATAACACATTATATAGAAGTTGTCAATACTATCAAACTCATCTAAAAAACAAGGGTTTCCCACTCAAACCCATGACATATCATCATCACTGATGCCATATCATCATATATAATGCCATATCTTGCTCACACACAGTTGATTTGGGTTAGAAAGTGACACCTAAAATAATCTATAATCCTTATTGCATGCACACTCACAAGGTTCAAAATCACTGAGGCACCCTCATCGGTTCCCTAGGTTACATTATAACACGAACACCCTATGTTGATTCCTTTCTCAAATTCAAATATATCATGTCAACACCCACCACTGGGTATCACATCCCTCAAAATAGTCAGAACCATCTCACGAACTCACTGTACTGATAAGAAAAGCCTCACATGAAAAGATCAAAAGAGATGGAAACATTCCTATATCACTTTCCATGTAACACTATGTCAGTCTGATCACCAAACCTATCATCAATTTAGATAAATTATACCCACCCAGGTATTTAAACCTCATTAGGGGAGGAACACCTTCCCGCACTCATCTCTACTAGCATGATGGTTTTAAGGAATATTAGGGATATTTCATGGCCTACTACGTATAATAACTATATCTCATCACATCCCTCCACTTGGAGGTCACCAAGGAACCTAGACTAAGGTCCACTGCGCTTATATAATTCACTTTATTTTGTATACACTCTGTATGGGGTTCATGTTTCTCATGGAATAAAATTATACTTATAATCTTAGACATCTTCGGTCGAGATATATAGTCAGTTCACTATGGTCCATCATGGACCTTGGCACTTTCCTCATTTAATTCAAATGAATTCCATTATAATTAAACTAATTAATTAATTTATAATGGTTAATCTCTTCAGGTGGTGAAACATAACACATCAAATTTCACATAAATCCTATATAAACCAAAGGGTTATGCCTAAGAAACCACTGACCTTAATTGAAGTTATTTCCTTTAAAGAAGCTTGACCACCTTCCAAGATAGTATAAGAGCTAGCATCAACTGAGGATCCTAACTTGGCCCCAAAATTATAAATAATCAATTATAAAATTTTATAATTAATTATCTCATCCAATTCAATTAATTATATTTATTATAATTAATTTCATAATCTAAAACAAAAAGACATAAATTCTTAATCAATCACTAGGCTGCCTCAGTGCACTGAAACCATGAACAAAGACAAATAGAGGTTCCATGGAATACAACTGATACTGTCATGGGAAAATCCATAAAAATGGTATCTATTTAATATGTGATTTTAGAAAATTTAGATGAAAACCATAAATAAAATCATCCGGTGACGTACCTTTGATGACACAGCATGAAATAACATACAGATTTATCTCAATACATCCTCTATCGACACCAGGAAAAATCTCTATCATGTGGGAGAATTTCCACTATCCTTTGGTGGAAATTTCCAATAAACCCCAACATAAATCTTATAAAATTATATACAATGGATGGAAACCAAAACAAAAGGAAAGGGATGGAATAACTCACTCGATATCATCGTCGAATAATTCCAGAAATCGACCCCATCTCAAGGTGGATCAATGGAAGGACAGTGAGGTAGAACCATCATGAACTGGCCTTTTCCTAATATCTAAAACCCTTTAAACTCAAATCACCCTGATTTCAAATAAATGGGACTGCCCCCATGAAAAAAAGAAAATGCAGATCCATTCGTGGCATGAATAGGGGGTTCATGGAATGATTCACCTTTCACCTGAGTAGCTTTCGCGATGGAGTTACCGCAGTAATCTTCGCAGAAAGTGTAGGTGTTGGCTTGCGTGGATCCCACTCATGGAAGGTCTCAGTTCGACTGATTCACTAATTAGAGGACGAACACGCAAAAATGGGGGTAGAGGAGGAGACGAACATGCCAAGAAGGGGATGAGAGGTATCACACAAGGGAGGGGTGAACCGAGTGGAGAATCCGGTGAGGATCGGATGAGGGAAAATTCACCAGTTGGCGACAAGGGAGGAAGGTATCATGGTTGGTAGATGAGTCCTGACGAGGGAGCGATGTGGGTGGGAGATGAGCCCCGACGCCGGAGATATGTGGGTGAGAGATGAGACGTGAAAGAGTTAAACAAATTGAATAATTATTGCCACAGACTCAGTTGAGCTGTAGGTTTAACTATTCTAATGACATCGGTTTCAAATAACTGTGGTTATATTTTAATCTACAGCCACAGACTAATTAAACTGTGGCTATAGGTCCGTGGCTATAGATCATTTTTCTAGTAGTCAAAATAATATTTTCGTTCATATTGTATTGAAGTTACTTGGATGTTGTAATAAATTCATTGGGAAGTTGTATGCTGATAACACTAGTATTTAATTTTATCCACACAATGAATAAAATTATGATTACAAGATATTTTTTGTAGATGGAAAATTTTGATTAATTAAATGATTTTAGGTCTCAGATCATTTTGATTAGATTTTTATACGTTATGATTATTTTCATGAATATAATAAAATAACCTAAATGTGATAGTTTTTAATCTGACCGATAGTGAAAAGATATAAATATTTTCATAATTATGATGTTGATTATTTTTATTAAAAATGATAAAGATGTTGATTTATTTAAAATATATGGTGTCTTATTCAAAAGAGAAAATATTGAGGTTCTTGAATAAGTTTGATCTAATATATTGTCTCCATTGTAACAAGTAAATAAAAATGGATAGATAGTATTTTCGATGGTGCAAATCAATGCAATGAAATATGTACAGATTTTATTTGTTTCATGTAGGTTACGAAAACCAGAGTGACATAATTCTTTTATCGTAATGAGGAAATCATATTTGGTAATTGGATTCAGGAATCACAATTTTATGTAGGTTTGTTAAAAATTCATATGTTAAAGGCATAAATGGGTCATGAAATCTAGACGACCATTACAGTGGGGACTCTTAATGAGATAATAAAAATGAAAAATTGAAATCATATTGATAAATTTTTAAATAGTATAGAAGTGATATGTTATTATTAGATGATTAAGAAGGGTTTTAGAAATGATAATAATGTTTGTTGAAGTCAATATAGACAAGAAATTCAAAGAGAATTTATGATTTGGAAAAAAATGGTTGTGTAGGAAACATATTATGAATAAAAAAATGATTTTTTGGATTGATTATAAAATGAAAATTACTTTTAAAATCCATTTGGTACAAGTACTGTTCACTAGAGTAAAAGATATGACTATGTTCTAAAAAATTATAGAGGGAACATTTTTTGGTTTTATATCTGTTGAAGACTTTGTACATGTTATAAGAAGAACAAATATGAAATAATATTAAAATCAGATAATCCTAAAATTCAACTAATCATCATAATCATCATGTAATCATATTGGGATGGATCATTGGACTGTGATTTTTTACAATTGAGGGATGTTGCTGAAAATGTTCTCCACCATATTATAATAGAAATATATATTTTCCATATTAAGAAATCAAAAATTGTAATCAATCTATTATATAGGATTTATTTTTATTTTTATTTCAATGATGTTCATACTATATTATGGTTAATAACATCAAGAATTGTTTTGATAGAACACATTTGGGAAATTTAATAAAGAATCACCACAGCCCGATTTTAAGTAAAATGTTTTTTAATATTTCTTACTACATAAAAACATGTACTATTTTCTGGATCATAGTTTTATACATGTGTAAGGGTATATTGTACTCATTGTATTAGTGAAAAAATTATTGTTTTTAGTGAAATTTTTTGTAATGTATTGTTTCCTTACCCTACCAAGGATTTAACTAATCTTTCTTAGTAGTGAACTATGTAAATTATTTTATTCTAGTGGATGTGTGTAAGAATTTTTTGATAGGAAATGATATCCCTAATAAGAGGCTAATGTTTTTACATAATTAAGAATATAGTAATGAAAAAAGTTATCACTGATTCACCCCCACCCCCTCTCAGTGATACATCTGTCATAAGTAGCAAATTTCACCTATTATTAATTTCCTTAAAAATTTTCTCATACCAAACTATCCATAAGAAATTATATCCTACATGAGTTAAATAGGTCATTTGATTAGATAATCTTTGATATTCCTTAAAACCCATCAACATTATCGAGTAAAACAAATAAAACTATTTATCATAGTTGTTGTGGTTTATCTTGGTCAATATAAAATACACTATTTCATGGATGGATCTAATGATATAATATCTCTTGAGATTATGTGACCTAATAATGAATCCTTTTTCACCCAAAATTCATTATTTCTTAATTTATTATATAATTTCACCTTATTTATGGTATCTATTACAATTCTCAAGTGGTATTCTTGATATTAAGTTCGATTTTAGTATATAAATATATCATCTATAATGACTGTCAAAAATTGTTTAGTGTAATCTATGGATTGTCTATCAATTTATTCCATAAATATTGAAGAAAAATTTATATTACCCAATGGAATTAATATATATTAATAGTTTCAATAACACGTTTTGATTTTTTTTTCATAAATAATATAATTCTTAACCATATATTTTTGACATACAGAATGGTGGTCTATCACTGAAAAGTAATGAGATCTATGTAGCTGATTAAAGAAGTTGAAAGTACTAAAAATATGATGCTTTTTATTGATAGTGATTTTTTTAACCACATAATAATAAATTGATGTTCATATTGATCAATATTTCTTGATTAAAAATACAAAAGGATAAACTGTAGGTAAAAAACATGAAAAAATGATTCCTTCTTCAGTATTCTAAAATACTTTGTTCACTAATTCATGAAACTCAATCAATTCCATTCTATTGGGAGAATATTAATCTATTTTGGTACTTGGTATGAGATATATTATGAACTCAAAATCATGATGTGGTGGAATACTATGAATGTTTTTTGAGGGAAATCTATAACATATTGATGAATAAGATTATCATCTATTTTTACTCCCCAAAAATCAAGGATAAAAGCCCATGAAAATGAATAATGACTCATCCAGTGTATTTCAAATAAATGAGATGTTTGTATTTATTATCACACTGATTGTAATCATAATATCACTTATAATGTCAAATAAGACATTCCTACCTTTGATATTTACTTCTTTTTTATGTAAAAATAATATTTATTCTATGGATGAAAAATAATTAAACCATTGGAAGAACGATAATATTTTATAGATGCGTATTCCAATAAACCACAACCACTGTGGAAACATATAATTCTGATGGCATAATTATACTATTTGGGTTTGTAACTATGAATTCAAGATTTAATCACTCTGGAAACATCATGATACCCATTAAAAAATTATATATAACTTTTGGTTTCTATTTGCGGTCAAATAAGTCCTTTGATGATTTTGATTGTATAATTAGTTTTACTATTACCATGTGGTAATCATATCTAACCCATGAAATGGTAATATAATAGAATTGACCTATTTTCTATAGTTGAAGTCATTTTCAATGTTGAACATCATTAGAAACCCATTGAGTTTTTCATTAGTTAGCATAATTACCATTCTCTTAATACTTGAAGCACTAATATTGGGGTTGTCAATTCTGGGTATCTTTCTCTATATTTACATTTTTTATTACATCTACCATCACATTGGAATTAAAATACTAAATGGATATCCATCCTGAAGATAAATTATTTTCTATAAATATTTATACAATTACCTCTATAATTCATTCAATACATTTAGAAAAAAGGGAACATCATGTTCATTTACCCATGTTTCTCAAGTTTCCCATAGAATTCCCTATATTTCTTCTTATCAAGGCAATGAACAATTAATGTAACTACAACCTAAATTTATAACATAACGTCACATAACATAATCTATTCATATAAATTGATGTGTTTTTGGACTAACAACACTAAAAAATGTGAATTTAAGAAACTGAATTATATATACACACTATAGAGAAGTTTCATGATAATACCAGAAGAAAAAATCACGTGGCTTTTAATTTCACCAAGATATGTACCACTAGATTTATCCTTATATTATTGTATATTAAGGAAAACATTATCAACCATTATATGAATAATACTATGAAAATACTTTTTGAAAACTATGTTCTTCAATTTGACCCAATGCATATAGGTAATTTTATCTCATTGCCTCATATTCTTGAATAGATTACTCAAAATGGTTCGATTTATATTCTTAATTAAAAAATATAGATTGATCATATTATGTTTTGAGAATTGGGGAACAGAATATATATTTCCATTCATAATTATCTATTACACATCCACTAGTAGATTAAAAGACTCACTCGATAAAGATGTATGTTTTCTCATGATGGAATCAATAGAATGTTGTTACATTAATTTCTAATTTTATTGTCCATCACGATTCATTTTTTACAAATGTTGTGTGGTAATAATAACAATATATTTCATTCCATATTCCATATAATTCATTTATATAGGAGGAACGTCATTGCATTGTCCTTCAAATTCAACATTAAAATTGTTTCTTATTTTTTAATCAATGTAACCATATGTTTATATAATCCATTTTGAATTAAACATCACTTTAAATACTGCATTGTGTCTCATAATGATTTTTTGAAATCCCCATGTATATGCCACATGAGTGACAATTCATGTTTGCATGAAGGCCCATTTCCATTCCCCAATTCCCAATCGATCCTATCTTAATATGGGGTTTTTTGGGTTATTGCCCATATGTACATTTGTTCCAAAGGATTATCAACATGTAGTATCTTGCAGAGGTTGAAATTTTATGGAAATAAATCGATATATTATTTAACAAAATTATAGGGAATTTCATTTTACTATGAATCATTTATAAACTTATCCTCATATATACTCTTAGGGATATATATATGTTTTTATTATCCTATATTCTAAATGATACTGAAACATATCCATTAATACCAACTATAGTGGAATAGTCTTAACAATGAATGACACTACATTATTTTTTTCATAATATTCATTATGTTAAAAAACCATTCTTGAGGAAAAAAACAGTTTAGTGCCTTTGGAAACATGGAATCAATAAACCTAATCAATATGAGAAGTAAATTATCCTACACTGGGTTCTCTATGAGTGTCACATTTTTTAGAAAAATAAATCTTATTACATATTTTCATAACCATTGGGAAAGGTAAAATAAGAAAGGCTTATATAACATTCTTAGTAATGGAAATATAGGGAAATATATGTGCATAATAAATAACATATGAGTGTAAGAACATGAGAATAACATAGGATAATAATACTATTCACATAAAATATCATAATTTTAATTCCAAACAAGAATGTTGGAAGTTCATACGAATTGAATCATAATAGAATAAAATAAAAAATTACAGATGATCAGAACATATGTATAATACTTGTAATTTTTACAATGAAATAATAATATAAATTCATTTCCATAGAATTCAAGGCTCACCTACAAGGCTATATTTGTATAATGGGTTCACTCCTCATACCAACTTTTTAGTTAAGGATCACAAGGAATTCCATGCACTTGAAAAAATCATTTACTAATTCTTTTTTAGTTGACACTATGAAAATGTAAATTTTATGAGATATAAATATTTACCCAATGAATTGGATAGATATATAGGTCATAACTAGAACATTATGGAATCAGACATATGTGTTATATAAGATCATAAAAAATCATCATATCATAACCAATCTAATGAAATGGGTATCATAAACATGTCTTCATACGATAATGTGTACCAAAGAGAATGATTTAATAATCCTTTCAACCTATCATTACCATTGAAAGTGAGGGGTTTTCTTATGAATTAAATCATGGTATAACCCAAGGATGAAAATTTTTGTAATAATCATAAATCCATAAAAACATAAACCATTTGTAGAAATAACATGAATGGAATTCTTGCATAATACCCCTCATAAGAAATATGTAACATCAATTGATTTTATATGAAATGTAAAATAATTTTTAATTATCTATTAAGAAAAATTACTGAAAAAATATTATTTCCTAATTAAAAAACACTTTTTATTACATAAAACATTTTCAAATACATTTTCATAATATAATAATGAAATTTTTTAATGGAATATATTAATTAATATAAATTTTTCTTAAATCATTAAAAATTTTAATAAACATTACAAGAAAATTATCTAAAATTTTTACACATAATCAGTTTTTAAAACATTTTTTAATAACAATGATTTGATGGAAAAAATATATCTAATAGAATAGTGGGATGAATTTAAAATTTCATAAATTTTTTTAATTTTTTTTGTAAAAAAACATGGAAAATAGTATACTTATTTTAATATATCATAAATTATCCAAGGATAAGAAATTTTATGATAATTATAGAGATATTTTATTAATGTAAATATAATAATAAATAGTACCAATAAATAATGATATTTTAGAAAATATATCTTACCATATTGGTTTCATTTAATCATAACTCCCAAGAAAGGATAACATTACATAAAACATTAAGTATCAGGGAAATACTGATATTAAAGTTATAATTTATTTAATGGATCACTATATACACCCCATAAATAATATAGGTTTATACCATAACTTCTGTATCGAAGAATACAATTTGATAAAAAAATATAATTAAGGATCTGGGAAAATTGAATCTACCACTCAAGAAAAAATAGATCCTAAAATGGTTACATAAAATCCAATAATTCCTTATAAATGAATCATAATATAAATATATTGGAATTATTCTCACAACATAGAATAATTAGGTATTGAATTGGTCATGTATCTCATAGAAAATTACGGTGGGATGGAAATTTGTTACCTTGTGTATTTACTTCCATTGTACTCATTTAGTAATAATTTATTTTTATATAAGTTTATTATACATCTATTACATTACAATATTCATTAATATCAAACCACATATAATTTTCTTATGTTATTTTCTTACCCATTTATTAACAATTCTATTTTAATGTTACATTTTGACAAATAAATACTTTTTTCTATATATGTGTTAATTTTTTATATTACTGTTCAAAATATATTAATTATTATTACATAATATCTATAATTATATGAAATATATATGAATTTATTAAAATATATAAAATAATTAAATATAAAATGAAATACACAATTTATAGTGATGGTGTATCGTTGGTACGAAGAAACACCAACACAATTATGTAAAAGAATTTAAATAAAAAAGGTATATGAGATATTATTATTCTATATTCTTTTTAATGTCATATAAATAAATTTTACTTAAAACCATCTTTTATACATTCAAGGTAATTGTTTAATGAGTAAAATAACTTCATGAGGTGGTAGTCCAACATACACATGGTTGTCATTGTTATATTCCTAAAAATGGAAATGATGAAGGTATGTGTCATATTATATATATATAATAATAAAATACTAAAAATACTAAATAGCAAAAAAGAATAGTATGTCTACCATTAATCCAAACCTTTAATGATGGTAGTCGATGAAAGAATGACATTAGTTCACAAGGGTGTAGTCCTTTATACAAACGAACGATGATTGTGTATCTCATTTTATGGAAGTGTGTGATGTTTTAGGTTATAAACATAACATATCAACATATGATAACATATAAGATAATTATATTATTATATAATCATGATATGAAATTAATTTAATGGGTTTGAGGATGAACTAAACAAAATCATTCCCTGATGAATATTACCTATAATCTTGGTGTATTCTTTGGATTTCTCAAAAGGACTTTCTTGATTTGATTCATTATAAAATTAATGATTTTAATATTAAGTAATGCAATATGGGATGATATTTTTATAGATAACGGATGAGCCAATGGTCTTGAGAGGTGTGATAATATGGGCATAGGGGACACATATTATATGGGAGGTGAGTGGCATAATGAAATTTTTTTAAAGGATAGAATCCCATTAACATTTACTTCCATTTACATTAGTTCAAATAAATGTCCAATATTGATATTAGAATAGATAAGTTCCAAAACAGACCATCCAATGGATGTTTAACAAATATTTAGGTTATTTTACCCATTCATTTTAACTATTTGTAACTTAGTAAAAAATGTTCCCTGAAACACTGGCTAAAATTTAATCTATTTTTACTATTTAACTTTGTAAAAAATTATGTTTGACATATTATTTAGTATGAATCATTATTATTAAAAATATATAATCATTTTGAAATATTACATCTATATAAGTGCTAATAAATAATTTATAATTGATCCCAGAAAAAAGAAGAAATAATGGGGTTTTAAAAATAAAATGTTCAAAATTTTGAAATGTTTGTATATCCAATTTATATTTGAAATTAAATCAAATTACCTTAACTAGATTTATATATTTATAATTTAACAATATATACATTAAAATAAATTTATTAAATTAATTTAACTATAAATATACATTATGAAAAATTAATTTTCCAATTATAATTATGTATTTTTCACCATTAATTCAATATTGAAATATTTATAAACATTAACAAAAAATTCATCTTATGGTAATTAATAAATTATGAAATAAAAATAAATTTTAATTTTATCATGTTAATTTTAGAAAAATATAATTATTTTATTTTATTTTTTTCATAAAAGAATGTAAAATGTAGTTCCATCAAAAAAATATAATTTTCGAAACATATAAAAACCTTATAAAATATTATATATCTTATTAAAATTATCTTTTAATTATATAAAAATAATATATATATATATATGTATATGTTTAAAGTATTTATCAGTATTTAGTTGATAATTTTTAATGTCTAGGTCATAACTACCACGTTTAAATAACTATATTAATAATATATTAATGTTTTGTTAAAACTCAACACTATGTTATTATTAACTAGGTGTTGTGTATAGTGAAGTATATCCCAAGGGTTCATGTAACCCTATATTGTATACGTTCATACTATAAAAATCCATCATTGAAATATATTTTAATCTAAACAATTTCAAAAAACACATGGGGTTACATATCAGAATATATATTCCACAACATATATTATTATTATTATTATTATTATCTAAAGTGCCATTTTATTACATTTCATTAAGAATGAAAATATATGGCCACAAAAAAAAATTACTGATATATTTTTCCTTTGGATGATTAGAAACAATATATATTGTTCCAATACCATTATTAAATTTGGTAGTGTAATTCTTTATTCCTTTTCATTTAATTTATAACCCTAATTACAATATTAACCCTTTAACAGGGTAACAAACATTATTTCTATTAATATTAATATTCAACATAATTTTTTATAACTCATTATATAATTTGGACCAATTAATAAAAAATAATGAATCAAATTTAAAAAAATACAAAACATTGACCAGGACAATAAAATTTAAAATTAAACTAATAGAACTTGATGAAATTAGTATTTTAGAAATATTCATATGTTACGTATAAAATCCATTAATAATAAATTGGATTTCTAAATTAATTTCAAAATGATTATTGGATAATTTAATCCCAAGAGAACTAATATATTTTTGATACAATCGGAAATAAAATATAATTAATAAATTCTTTAATATAAAATACAAATTTAAACTAATATTAATATCGTTCAATATTATTGGGAAACTCAAAATATTCAAAAAATATGAATGTTTTACCGAAATAAAAAATTGAATTCATGGGTTCAAAAATTAATATCATTTTATGAACTAATTATTTTTATCTTATAGAATTTAATTATATCATGTTATCAAAATAATCAAAAAACCCATTTTCAAGAACATAATACTTAACAAAAACCGAGTTCTTATATCCCAAAGATTAATGAATTCAATATTCTTTATTATGGTCTAAACAGACACACACACACACACATATATATATACTTATTTTATCCTATTCTTACTTATCTCTAAACAAAATGGTTATAATGTATATATGATATAATACTATTTTATGGTATGTTTATGCTTATTGTTGGGTATCACAAAAGATTATAGACCTAATTTCCTTCATCTATAATAATAGGATATTCCAAAGATGGTGGAATATGATTATATTTATACAGAATAAATGTATATATAATTCAATGGATTATATTAATTACTTCAATAAATATAAATGTTTTTAAATGAATTTATGTATTGTGATTTTTTACGTGGGATTCAAAAATTCTTTGTATTAACATGAAATTATGTTGTAGTGAAGGAGATTTGCCTATAATGATATGTTTTTTTATTGCTATATTTTTTTTTATTAAATAGATTTCATATATTAGATATGGAGTGGATTGTAGTTCTAGGATATATGAAATAAGGCTTCAGAGAAACTAGTTTAATGATAATATTTATATGGACCACCATTATCGATATGTGTTTTTCCAATGACATATTAATCACATTTATGATCTATTTGGATGGTGATCATTAGTAAGGATGGAAATTTGTTTGAACTAATTGGTGTGAAGATTAAATTTAACAAATTTTTTCCAAGGGATTTAGTATGATTCTTCAAAATTTTAATGAGTTCTTTTGAGTGGTATCATTAAATGTATTCATCGATTAATATATATATGTATATATATATGATAAATTTAATTAAAATTATTATTATTGTGGAAATTACTATAATATACAGGTTGTATGAGGTTTCATTTGATAATTATTTCATTCTAGTTATTTCTTATAATACTTTCATTTCCGACAATTTACCATGTAATGTTCTATGTTTTGAACCGGATGAAAAAAATTCCAATGGATAATGAGTTTTTAATTTACCGGACAAGCCGTAATCAATACCAAGAAAAACAAATAATTCCAAGAGTTGGAATACTACTAATGGGTTTTGAAAAGAAATATAATTATTTATATTTAATTTAAAAAGAAAAATAATTAATTGAGGATAAATGGAAGGACTAAAAATTTTAAATAAATATTTTAATGATGATTATAATTATATTGATTATAGTAATTCTACTACTATTATTATTATTATTATTATTATCTTTGTTATCAATATTATTATTTAATTTTTTTATATATTTATCTTCCTATGGAAGTCCCAAATGGGGTCACCCCTTCAAAATTGTACGAGGCCCATAACCTTACCATCCTTCTAGAGCAATAACACATCAGCGACACCCCCCGGACAGATGCCCCTCCCACCTTGAATCCAACATTAAGTGATTATTTTGAAACTAGTTTAATCAAAATTACCTCTGATCCATCGAGGTACATTTCCTACATCCTCTTTCACCTTGATTTTAGCCAACTATTGGTCCCCCCATATTATAGTGATGTGAGGCCAAAACTAGGGTTTTGGGTAATCATTTTTTATTTTTTTATTGCTGATAGTGTATGGGAAGGGTCTCTTCATAACCCATTATGTGTTTTTTCACATCCACCTTTGAAGGTGAGGTGGATTGGTTTTATTTGGTTCTCCTTTGTAACTTTTGGATATGGTTTCGTATCATTCCTCTTTTTAATCAATTAATAATGTGGTCTTCTGTTTTGATTGAGTCCTATTTTTCAGAGTATTTTTTGATCACTTTTACATGAATGAAATTTGAATCATATATATATATATATATATTACATATTCCCTCTTAGTGATGGGAGTATTTACATTTTATTATAGGCTATATATATAGGAATGTATGTGCCTGCAAGTGTGGAGAGATTTAGGATGGTCTCCAATAAAACAATCATGTTTCGAGTGTTTAGCTTTGGTTACTTATTTATGATAGATACCTTTCCTTTCAATTTAATTTTTATAATGAATTAATAAATCACTTATCACACCGCCATTATATTTTAGTTAACACAAATTGTTTTTATAGTAAATTAGTTTTTTGATAAAATGAATGAAATGTTAAATATTATAAGCGAATTGTTTCAAGAGAAATATTATGTTTTTATAATAAAACACATTAAATAGATGATCAATTCTTATAAAAAAAATATAGATTGTTATATATTTCATTCTTAGAAATGGTTTGAGTTTTCTATGTGCTACATGTTGGTTCTTCTTTTGTGGAATGTTCTCATTTCACAACATTGAATAATATGAATGGATTTATAATGTATGATTAGTGTAAATGGAATTTTTTTGGGTAGGATTATTTATACACTGTTTAAATGAAATTTACCGAGTAGGCATATTCCTTGACCCTAGACATTCCATTAAAACATTGCATCTTATAAATGAATTTTACATATTTTGGAAATGTGAATGATTTGGGAAATAGGTTTGTTATGGTTTCTTAATATATATTATAGTATCCTCTATAATTTATTACTCATTACACATTACAATGGACATATAAAGTTATACGAGAATGTTGATATGATTTAATGAAATGTGATTTCTTAATGGTTCTTGATTTCCATTTTAATGTGAATAGGCCATATATGACATTTTCTTATTTACAATTACACATTATATGTTCATACATAATGTTACAAATGGATTTTATATGTAATAACGAAATGAAAAGGTAAAATTAAATTAAATTCCTTACACTTGGTGGTTACCTCTTATAAATGGATTAATTGAACGGTCTTGAAAAGTATTGGATGGTTAAACTAGACATTCTACATCTTCTTTATAAAATTGTTTATATAAATCGTAATGTTTCAAAAAAGGAGTTCAATATGACCATCCAATTTATTTAATTAAATGAAAGGACAAGCTTCTAGTTCATATTTTTGATAATTTCAGTGATAAAATATGGTTTGAGGCTTGTTGATGAAATTTGTTTTTTATATTTCATTTCTTATGAATGTTCTTAATTCTTGTGTCTTATATTAGCAGATTCATTTATATTCTATAGTTCTTATATTGAGAAATTAAAATAATAATGAATTATTTTAATTTATATATTAATTATTTCCTGTGAAATTACTTATTGAAATTTAATAGATTTAATTATATCCCTTGGTTATCATGGTACCTTGGGATCTTTCCATTTCCATGATGAGATGAGATGTTTATTTAGTGTTATGAAATATTAAATATGCATTTCCATGTCATAAATTCATTTACTGTTATGTATATTTTGATATTGTTTAGGAGATAAAAAAGGTTCAATACTATGTATTCATGGATGGACATCCATGCTCAGGAGGTTATACAGAGATACGGTAGGGGATATGATTTGGTTTGGCAGATAAGTGATCCCCTAGAGGTTTATAATAATCTTGAGTGATACCAGTTATTTAGGGGAGAAATTGTGGCTATACAATTTGGTAATATGGATACTCCCAAAAATGGGTGATACTCAGTCCCCAATTCCAGATACATGTGATGAACTCAAAAGTTACAATGTATCATATTGATATAAGGGACTATATTTGGTTATCCTTGGATAGATATGTTGGTATTGGATTATTAGATTTTCCCATTGTGATACTTGATATTATTTTATATTGGCATGGGTGGGAACAAGACTCCAAAAATAGTTTGGAAGATTTGAATGATTGATTTTTATCATTTATAATATTCATATATTATTATTTTTATGAACCTAATGTGTTGTTTCATGGTAAATATTTCATATAATTTTCCTTTCACATGTGTTGAAATGTATATGATACCACAAAATAGATAACAATTTTGGGGGAATGATTTTTTTTAGTTTCATTGGACACCCTAGAACATTTTATATGTATCATTACACGCACATGTACTTATTTCTGTTATCTAGCTTAGGAAAAAATATGTGGTATGGGAAAAGGGTCTGTATAAGAACCAAGAACACTGTGTGCCCATTTTATTCTCTATGCATAATTTTAATGGCATAATTTCCTAATTAATATTCTATTTTTTTCATTTTTCTGGATACTGGTGGTGCTATCCTACTACGATTTATGTGTCAAACCAAGATCAATACACCATTTCACTAGGGAACCTAAGTATACCTTTCTATTTTAATCACTTAGGTTGATTCCTTCTATTGTTTTTGTGTACCATGGAGTTAGGAGAATATGAACGATCCAGATATTAGGATGGAAATGGTGGAAGCTATTTTAATGTTTTTCCTTTATTTCATTGTACATTTTATCATAATATTTTCTACATATAATTCCAAGATCATGTCTCATTCATGATAACTATAAGATGAGATTGAATATCTTTTATTAAAGTAATATATTAGTCTACTTCTCTAATATATTCATTTTTATGCTTTCTCTTTATATTATTTATTGTTTTGATGGTCCATACTATGATATATGAGAGAATTGTCTCCCCACACACAGACCCAAGGCCATATCTGCTAGTTGGAAGCCGCTCTCATTTTGGAAAATATGCTTGAGTTTATATGGAAATCAGTCTAGCTATTAGTTATTGGTAAGCTGGTTTGGGATGATAAAATGTGGTATCAGATCATATTTTTTTTACTCATTCATAATTTTTATTCTTGGTAGACAAGAGACTAAGAATGTATTGGTTCTTGGATTATATTAATTATTGGAACTGGTCACCCAATATATGTAAAATAAAAATGATCATAATGATACGATTGATGTTCATGAATTTTTCTATTATATTTGGTTTTTATTTCAACTGGAGTGAATTATGTACATTCTAGAACAAATTTATTTAATAATTTATTATATTTATCCATTGAAGTTGTGTAGAAGGGAAAATCCTTACATGAATCATTATAGAAAGAGTGAAATTAATAGTTCAGGCATATAACAAGCCATATATCTGCATTTATCATATTCATATTGATATGATTGCATTCATTGTATGTTATTCCATACTTTCTTGCATATAACATGTTTCTTTACTCTTTGTTAGAAACCTGCATGTACATTCATGTTTTGATTTGATGAAATTGATTACATTGGTTGAATATATTATTTGTATTTAAATATGTTCTCAATGATAACATTATAGCGTATGTGAAAATTGTAGACAAGTAGGTCACCACCCAAACCCACGATCTATTATATATGATAATATTTTATATTTAAAAGGGTTTAAAATGTACAATCAATTTAATTTTCATTTGAAATGAACTCGATACATTCTAAAAGGTGAAAATGGAAACATGTTTGTCAGTTGCAGAATGATCCTTTTGAAATAACTAGATATGTGTAGTGATACATTCAATAAATTGGAAACATTTATTGGGTTTCATGATATTGAACCACAGTTGTCTTATGGAACCCTTATAGGTCACCTTACTATTCTTAACATAAGGGGAAATTATTTTGGTAAATTGAATACAATTTACTGAATTCTAATTACTGTATAAATTTTCAATGTGATGACTGATGACACATGCCTAATTTTCATTAATCATAATATTAAAATAAATTTCCTATTGTTTAATTTTTAAAATGATACTTCGTGTTTGAAATTATATATTTTTTATGATTAATGGTTTTTATGTGAATAAATTTATAGGGAATGTACATGGAACCATAGGTTTCTTCTTCTTTTTCATGAAGCAATACCTTAGGAAAATTCCATTTCCATTTTTTTAGAAATTTCATAAATGATTAGATCATGATTATAGTGAATTTTCTTATTTCAACCCTATTAGCGGTTGACGATTTATAGTCTCGTGAGGGGATGTCATATTGTTGGTAGAACCCTTTGTGAATAAAATTGTTTTCTAAATCTATATGGGTTTTTTATTTTTAGTGTGGTTTCTGTTTCATATTCCCCAGTAATAATTTAAGTTTCTCAATGAAACCCTTATATCGATTGGTGACCATGGTATATTTGATAGTTTTTACTATTGTGAGCATTGATTATTTCTTGGTTTTAATTAGTACACATTCTTCACAAATGGTGAGATGCTTAATAGGACTCCTAAACATCTCTATTCTCATCAGATGATTCATGTGGTCATCACATTATTTTTTAGTTGTATGAAATTGAATGAAATTGAGTCATTTTTATTCAAAACAAATTGTATATATGAATTCATAGAGATGATATAAAAATGGGTAGTTTCAAGGATGTGCCAATTTGATTCTCATATATCATAGTATTATGTGTTTGTATATGTGGTTCTCATTGGGATGATACATTTTATAGTGAACTTGTTGTGTTTGGTGAAATCCTAAAATGTTTCCTACCGTGAATGGTCTCAGGTCATATCGATAGTTGATTTAACTGAGTGTTAAATAGTAATGCTCATTCAAATCTATGGTGGAAGTTATTTTTACTCTGGTGTTTTGACACACTGGTAAGTGTTGGTTTACCTCTATTCTGTAATGGCTAGATGATATTTAGTGTCAATCATAGGAGCATCACATATTCATTTAGCATTAGAACTGGATCAAATTGACTAATCTGTGGCTAGTCTCCCTCTTTTATTTCGATGACTATGTCACTACTCAGGTTGTGTGTTGTGCATCTATTTGGGATGATAATGTCTTTATGAGAAGAATGAACACAACCGGGAGGACTATTTAGAGATGTCAATTTTCCATAAATTTTGTTGGGCACGAAGAGATTTTATATCATGTCAGTCATTTTGTTTATGGTGTGATGTTCACATGGTTGTATTGTTATGAAAAACAATGAAAACTCCATTGATAGTGGTTATATTTAGTGGGTATTCTTACGAAATCAAATAATTCCATGGTAGATAACTACATTATGATAAGTTAAGTGTAGTGAATTGGTGTGGAAAAATACGGTCCCTTCATAATAAGTCAATAAGTGGTGATTTTTTTGATCTTCAGTTTCAAATAGTTAGGTATTTTTTTAGACCCTATTTCAATCCTCGTGTGAATTATGCTATAAAACGAGCATGTCCACTATTGAGATGTCTTCGTAGATAAATTGATGGATTTTCAGAATTGCACCATACAAATGCTTTAAAAAGTGGCAGTGAATATTTTTGTGCTTCTTATGTGTTTCTTGTATGATAAATTGTTATTAAGGAGTGATAGAATGTAATAACAGAATCCTCAATTCCCATGTAGGAACATCCTGGTCAAACTCAAGGACTTTATCAATTTCCATTGACTCAACTGCTAGGTAGATGCTACTACGAGATCATTCAGTGTTCTGATGGAGTTGTTTTGGCCTAGTTTCAATTATTCACTTGTAATTATGAAGTATGGACTAATATGGAATTATCCCGTTGATTCTAGTTCCATGATTATGAGGATAACTAAATCTTGATGATGGGATCAATTTTAATGAATTATGTGTGAATATATGAGTGGTATGTGTATTGATTTCACCTATATTTTAACGGTGGACCAAATGTTAAAATGTCCAGGGGACAGTTTAATAAAGAAACATCACCGGAAGCCATGTATAAGACTCTGTGAATGTTCATGTGTTGAATATATTATGCCTTAGTGAATAGAAATGCCTTTTGATTGAAATACACCACTCGTCTATGATGAGAATCCCGTTATAGGTTAGTTGATGAGATTTCACTCACTCTCTTCATGTTAAATTTGGATAGTTTTATATAACCATCTTAAAGAACATCACCGGGATAAGGTATCCATGGTTTATGTGTTCGATAAATATTTCATGGAATTTGTGCATGAAATGGTTTTTTTGGTTGATTGGGATTTAACTGATCAATTTCAAAAAAATTACTATATGAGCATCATTAAAATATATCGAGTCATGTTCTTATTGAAATTCTTTCAGTAGCGGTACCATGTTTTATAATTGAACCTTTTGATGTTATAGACATAAGGTAAGAAGCACACTCATCTTTATGTTTAGATAAATGACTACATGATCATGTCTCTATCACAATGGTCAAGTGTAGGCTCTATTTCAGTGTTTTAGATGTCTAATTGAGCATTCCAATGAGATTAGGTGGCTCAATTTCCATATGGTTATGTATTTTTGGATTGTGATTTGGATGTTTAGAAGCACAACAAAGCTAACTAATAAATTCTTCATTACTAATTTTGGTTATTTGATGCGTTCATTATTTATGATGGATTCTCAGGGATGACATGATCTAAGGTGGGTGAATGGTAAATTCTATAATTTTTAATAGGATGAAAAAATTCCAATGGAATTTTACTTTTTCATTTAATCCAAGGGTTGTTTTTGAAATTGGTAGTCAGAACCTAATTTTCAGAGTTGTAACAGTAGAACATGTTCTTAGGAAAATTAAATTAATTAAATAAAAATAAATTAAATGAGTGAAAAAATTTAGTATTTTAATGAAGATAATTATAAATATAATAATGATAATAATAATAATATTATTATTATGATTCTCTTTGTTATTATTATTATTATTATAATTATTATTTATTCTATTTTAAGGAATACCCAAAGGTGGTATCCCTTTCATACAAATTCAAGCCCCCTCCCTTTACCCTCCCGATTGAGTGACACCACCTCGACCAAACCCCCATGTTGCAGGCCCCTCCCTCCTCAGCTTCTCTATTGAGCTGTGATTTTAACCTACTTTCATCATGATTCTATCATAACCGTAAAGGAAGAGTTTCTTCTTTATATTCTAATTTTTTTTACAGGTTTTTTGTCTCCTCGTCGCTTGATGAGGTGCAGAAAAACCTAGGATTTGTGGTAATCTATTTTTTTGTTTTCATATAGTGATAGGATATGTGAGGGTATCTCAGGACCACTTCAGGTGTATTACTACATCCACCACAAAAGGAAAGGTGGATTTCTTAATTTTTATTTATCATCAGCACTTTTAGGTATGGTTGATATCTACTAACTCTATAGATTAATTAAATTTGAGGTTATTTTTTGTTTTTCATTCTCTTGTTTTTCTATAGTGGGTTTTCATCATATTTGAAGTGGTGTACTCACATATATAGGTACTCGAATATATATATATATATATGGAAGTGTGGTATTCAACTACTGAGTGTTCAGCTTGGTTTACATCTTGACGTATGATCCCCTACCATTCCCTTTTATGTTAAGAATTAATTTATTAATTTCATATCAAACTATTGAACAATTTTTATTAATTCAGTTGGTTTTTAAATTAAATTATTTATTTGATAAATTAAATGATATTTTAAATATGATAATTGAATTTTTTTGTTAAATATCATAATTTTATAATAAAATCATCAAAGGAGGTTCTCTTCCTTATTAAAACATTTTTCATGATATTTATTTATATCATTGGGAGATTTGGATTGATTTCTCCACATTCCCCTTATTTTTTTATGTTTTTTGGAAAGATATGATTCCAATTCAATAAATAGAAATGATATTATCATATTTTATTATTTTAAATGACATTTCTAGGGTATGATTATATATGATTTGTTTAAATGACATTTCCCGATTATGTGTTTTCCTTGACCATGTTAATTTCAATTTGACTCTTTCAGTATTACATATGAATTTCACAGGACTAGGAAAACTAAATGAATTGGTAAATGGGTTGTGTAGGGTGTATTATTCTCTATTATAGAATCGTTATTAATGTATTAAAAATGACACTTTCCAATGAACATGTGGATATATGTGATATCATTTCCATGTTTTAATGAAATATAATTCCATAATTGATTTGGCATACCTTGTAAATGGAATTTAAAATATAAGCAAATTTCCATTTATCCAATGACACCATATATGTTCTCATTGAATCATATAAATTGATTTTCCATGTCAAAATGAAATTTACCGAGTTGAGTTAAATACAATGGATTACACATTATGGTTTACATTTTTAAATGGAGGAATCAACTGGTCTTCACACAAATAGGATTGTTAATCCTTGTTTCTGATTATTTTTTATAAATATCTGTATTCTAATTGTATAATTTCAAAAAGAAGTTCATTACGACCATCTAGTTTATTTATTTTTAATCATAAAAATGTATTTTGTCTTGATTTATTTTATTTTATTAATGGTATTTGGCTCTATGAATGATGATACAATGTGATTTTGTTTATATTTTTTTCTTTATGAAAGTATCAAATGTGTATGCCCTATTTTAGTGGCATGATCCTTATTCATTGATTTATATATTACAATATTAAAATTGTAATAATATCGTGTAATTGTTACATACATGATTTTGTGATAAATGGATTATTCCATTTTTATGGTATGAATTGTTTCTATTGGGTATCTTTGTAGATTATGATCTTGATATTCCCTCGATGGAATGAGATGTTTATTTATTGGTTTAAAATATTTTACATGAATTTTTTGGTGATATATAACTCTCTTGATATGGATATTCTGAAATGTTTTGTGAGAAAATATGGGTTTTATATTAAGGATTCATGGATTCTCTCCCATGCTCGGGTGATCATGCCAATATGTACTGGGGGTGAAGATTTTTTTTCTAGGAAAGGAATTCCCATGCAGCTTTTTATAATCCTAAGTGATACATGTTCCCCAGGGGAGAAACCATGTATGGATATTTTAAAATGATGAGTACTCCATGAAATTGGTGATAATCATTACCCTATGTGAGATACTTGGGATATAATCTGAATTTTACAAGCCTCATAGTGATTCAAGGGACTCTAATTGGATCGCCATGTATTGACATGGTGGTATTGGGTAGTAGGAAGATACCATTATGATACAAGATATTATTTTATATCACTTTGGATGGGTAAGAGACTCCACCATGACTTTGAAATATTTGAATGATTTGTTGTTTATCTTATGATATACATCATTAATTATTGATAAGATCATATTGTGATATTTTATGATACATATATATTACACATTTTATTTTTCATGTGTTGTCAGGAATATGAGACCACTAAATAAAAAAAAGGCATCAGGACATGCTTTTGTTAATTTACATGGTTATACTGGAACATGTTATATGAACTATGAATTTAACATGTACCTATTTCTAGTATGGGATAGAGGGCTAATATAGGAATCTGGGCCAAGGTGTTATATTTTTAATTGGTTATTTCTTTGTTCTTCATAAAAATACTTAATTGTAATACTTTACATTTCATTATGTGGATTGGGATAAGACATAGGGGGTGTTTACCTATTGAGATTTTTGTCTCATACCCAGCTCAGGATACCATTGAAATGGGGTACCCGAGTAGTCCTTTTGTTCGAAGGACCTAGGTTGAGCACATGTGTAGTTTTCTTATACATGAGAGTAAGGAGCATAGTTACCATCTAGAGATTTAGATTCTCATAGATGTATTTATTTTGTGAATTTTCCATTGTAAAATTGTATATCATAGTTTAATTTTTTATACTAATACTTCTAGAATTATTTTTAATACATGATTGTTCTAATTTTGTGTTGGCCAACATTTTTTAAAATATTATATTATTATTATGTTCCTATCTATTGTTTTTTATTCTTTATTTAACTATTATAAATAGTTTATCTTGGTGCATAGTATGATTTATGGTGGCATAGTCTCCCCATGGTCACCCTATGCCTTCATTGCTAGTCACATACTCTACAGTTTAGGGGGATATTCATGAGGTCATGTGGTATACTATCCAACTACATATTTGGTGGGTAGTTGGGTTGAGACATTACATATTGTATGATATTAAAACTATTTATATTTTATTACTTATTATTATTGATTAATTTAGTTATATATTTATATTTTCCATGAATATTAAAATATTTTCATCTTATATGTCCATATATTATACAATCCGGGGTAATCATGATTCCCTTGCATATTAGAGGTGGGTATAAGGGTCCCTCATATATTAATTGGTGGTCCTATTGGGGTAATAGTGGGGTTCGTTTGGAGAAATCGTTTGATGCAAGTATATTTCATTAGAAGGGAACAATAGAGTTTTGTATTATATTAATTGAAATGTAATCAAAATAGTAAGAAAATAAATGATGATAATGATATTATTATAAATATTTAATTTATTTATATAAATTTCATGCCATTATTGATGATTTTTTAAAACATATGGTCTGAGTAATTGATCTCTGTTATATCCTTTTCACACCATGTGTTATATTATATAATGTTTTTAATGATAAAATTGTTGTACATCTCGAACCTCTCGTTGTTTGATTTTCATGATCACAATCACTTTCATTTTTATCTAACATTGTGTTTTAAGTGTTTGTGTTGATAGGCATTTGATTGCCAAGAAGTTGACCAAGGAAGAGGCAGAAATGGACTGAAATTCAGTCCACCGGCCGACCGGTGGCTTCACCACCGGCCAGCCGGTGGCACCCAGACTCAAGGGGTAGCTACTGCCTCCCCACCGGTCGACCTGTGGCATCCAGCCCAAATAGTTCAATCTACTGTCTTTCCACCGGCCAGCCGGTGGCTCCTCACCGGTCGACCGGTGGAGCCTGGATCAAGACTCTTCTTCTCTACCAAGGCACCGGCCAGCCGGTGGAGATGTACCGGTCGACCGGTGGCCCCTGGACCAGACTTCTCCTCCACTGCCAAGGCACCGGCCAGCCGGTGGAGCTGTACCGGCCAGCCGGTAGCACTGGTCAAACTAGCCGTTGGCTTTGACCAGTCAACTCCAAAAGCCTCCCAACGGCTCCGAGGCCTTTTCCAACGGCTCCAAATCCCTCCAACGGATACTTGAAGGTTCCTAGCCTATAAATAAAGGCCTAGGAAGCCCCGGAACAACATACAAGCCACCGGACACATTTTTACATCTTTGGCGAAGCTCCGACGGATTGTTCCAAGGGAACCCAAAATGCTCCAACAACTTCCACATCCAAGAGCACCTCCATAGAAGCTTGGAAGCGGCCCTCAAACATCATCAATCAATCAAAGGCGCCCAAGGCTTCTCCATTACGGGTTTTATTGTTTATCTCTTTTTGAGCTTTAAAATTGGGTTTGTGCCTACAAACCCCAACTCTTTTCTCATCTCCCCTTCTTTGGGTTCTCACACCACCACTAAGGTGTGAAGAGGTTTTCTCAAGCTTTTCCTTTAAAAGGCTTGTGTCTCGGTGAGCTAGTCTTCACCCGTAAAAAGACTAGTGGGTTCTTGCTAAACCATTAAAAGCAAGTGGGTTCTTGCTAAACCAATAAAAGCAAGCTGTAATAGGTCCTAGTGCTACCTTAAAGCCTAGTGGGTTTCTTGCTAAAACCATTGAAAAGCAAGCGGTAGGAATCTCTCAACGGTTGAGTTGGGAGCGGAGACGTAGGCCGGGTTTTGGCCGAACTCCGTTATCAAGTTCTTGTGTCTTGCCTCTTTACTTTCCGCTGCATTTATACTTTGATTTAAATTTCTTAATCAATTTTTTAAAAAGGCAATTCACCCCCCTCTTGCCATCACCTCCTTGGGGTGTTCTTCCGACCCAACAATTGGTATCAAAGGGAGTATTTGAATAATTCCCTAACCGGTTTCAAATTAAAGATCCTATTTTTTGATGGCTTCTACCGCTTCTTCCTCTCAATCCCCCGAAGGATTTTCTTTGGATCGTGCTCCATTCTTCGATGGAACCGATTATACTTTTTGGAAAACCCGCATGACCACATTTCTTAAAAGCATTAGCTATCCTATTTTTAAAATTGTCATGCATGGTTTTACGCTTTCCTCTCCCGATGAATCTCAATGGACCCCCGCCGACATTGCAAATTTCGAGCTTGATGGCAAAGCCATGAATGCTCTTCATTGCGGGTTAGATAGAAATGTTTTTAATTGTATTTCTTCTTGCACTACTTCTTACGATCTTTGGAAGTTTTTAGAACTTACCTATGAAGGTACTAGCGAGGCTCCAAAGCAAGAACCCGCTCAAAAGCAAGAACCCGGTGAAAAATTCATGCCCAATTTCCCACTCCACAAAAAAAGGGCCAAGAAAAAGGAGAAGAAGAAGGCTTCAAAGGCAACATGGAGTGATAGCTCCACCTCTTCATTCTCCTCCTTCTCCTCGAGCGACCAAGGTAATAATTGCCTAATGGCAAAACATGAGGTATCTTCCTCCTCTTCCTCCTCTTCCTCCTCTAGTTCTTCTAATTCATTGAATCATTTATCTTATGAAGAACTCTCATTTGCTAGAGATCAATTAGAAAAAGGTTTTCATGAACTCTCTTCTAAATTTGTCGCGTTGAAAAAGTCTTTCAAAAAACTCTCTTCTGAAAAAGAACAACTTCTTAAAGAGAAGGAAGAGTTGACCCTTAAAATCCAAAATTTTCCAAATGTTGATTCCATGGAATCAACCATCAAAGACCTTAGAGAGACCTTAGCCAAGTTCACCCAAGGTGAACAAAATTTGAACAATTTACTTGGTTCCCAACACATTTCCCGAACCACCAATGGACTTGGCTACACCAACCGAGCCTCCTCCTCCCATGCTCAAACTGTTTTTGTAAGGGGGAGCTCCGATTATAAATTTTGTAATTATTGCAAGAAAACCGGGCATCTCATTTATGAGTGTAATTGTAAAAACGCCCGGTACGGCCAACCCAAATCGATTTTTTATTCAGATGAATTTTATAGGAGAAGACCCGCTATGAGACAAGTATGGATTGAAAAATCCCTTCTCGCAAGTCTCTCCGGGCCTAAAATTGTTTCTTTTCAAAATCCCTCTCCCCGGTGACTTATTGCTTTATTTAGGGGGAGTTAGGAGCTTTTAAGCTTTTTGTGTATTCAATTTTTTTTTATTTCAAACTCAACTCTTGGTTTCAATTCTTTCAATTCAAAATTTTCTATTAAAATTTCATTTCTAAATTTCCAACAGTTGGTATTTATTTTTGATTCAAAACTTTCAATTCATTTTTCAAAAATTTCAATTGGTTTAAAATCTCTCATTTCCCTCAATCAAGTTTTATGCCCCACTCTATTTTGATAATCACAAAGGGGGAGAATTTCTTGATTGATTTGGGGAGAAACTTTTTTGATCATGCTTTGCTTTACATTTCATTTTTATTTAAGCATTCCTTTCAATTCATGTTTTTACTTTAATTATTTAAGTGATTGTGATCATCAAAATAGGGGGAGATTGTTGTACATCTCGAACCTCTCGTTGTTTGATTTTCATGATCACAATCACTTTCATTTTTATCTAACATTGTGTTTTAAGTGTTTGTGTTGATAGGCATTTGATTGCCAAGAAGTTGACCAAGGAAGAGGCAGAAATGGACTGAAATTCAGTCCACCGGCCGACCGGTGGCTTCACCACCGGCCAGCCGGTGGCACCCAGACTCAAGGGGTAGCTACTGCCTCCCCACCGGTCGACCTGTGGCATCCAGCCCAAATAGTGCAATCTACTGTCTTTCCACCGGCCAGCCGGTGGCTCCTCACCGGTCGACCGGTGGAGCCTGGATCAAGACTCTTCTTCTCTACCAAGGCACCGGCCAGCCGGTGGAGATGTACCGGTCGACCGGTGGCCCCTGGACCAGACTTCTCCTCCACTGCCAAGGCACCGGCCAGCCGGTGGAGCTGTACCGGCCAGCCGGTAGCACTGGTCAAACTAGCCGTTGGCTTTGACCAGTCAACTCCAAAAGCCTCCCAACGGCTCCGAGGCCTTTTCCAACGGCTCCAAATCCCTCCAACGGATACTTGAAGGTTCCTAGCCTATAAATAAAGGCCTAGGAAGCCCCGGAACAACATACAAGCCACCGGACACATTTTTACATCTTTGGCGAAGCTCCGACGGATTGTTCCAAGGGAACCCAAAATGCTCCAACAACTTCCACATCCAAGAGCACCTCCATAGAAGCTTGGAAGCGGCCCTCAAACATCATCAATCAATCAAAGGCGCCCAAGGCTTCTCCATTACGGGTTTTATTGTTTATCTCTTTTTGAGCTTTAAAATTGGGTTTGTGCCTACAAACCCCAACTCTTTTCTCATCTCCCCTTCTTTGGGTTCTCACACCACCACTAAGGTGTGAAGAGGTTTTCTCAAGCTTTTCCTTTAAAAGGCTTGTGTCTCGGTGAGCTAGTCTTCACCCGTAAAAAGACTAGTGGGTTCTTGCTAAACCATTAAAAGCAAGTGGGTTCTTGCTAAACCAATAAAAGCAAGCTGTAATAGGTCCTAGTGCTACCTTAAAGCCTAGTGGGTTTCTTGCTAAAACCATTGAAAAGCAAGCGGTAGGAATCTCTCAACGGTTGAGTTGGGAGCGGAGACGTAGGCCGGGTTTTGGCCGAACTCCGTTATCAAGTTCTTGTGTCTTGCCTCTTTACTTTCCGCTGCATTTATACTTTGATTTAAATTTCTTAATCAATTTTTTAAAAAGGCAATTCACCCCCCTCTTGCCATCACCTCCTTGGGGTGTTCTTCCGACCCAACAATTGGTATCAAAGGGAGTATTTGAATAATTCCCTAACCGGTTTCAAATTAAAGATCCTATTTTTTGATGGCTTCTACCGCTTCTTCCTCTCAATCCCCCGAAGGATTTTCTTTGGATCGTGCTCCATTCTTCGATGGAACCGATTATACTTTTTGGAAAACCCGCATGACCACATTTCTTAAAAGCATTAGCTATCCTATTTTTAAAATTGTCATGCATGGTTTTACGCTTTCCTCTCCCGATGAATCTCAATGGACCCCCGCCGACATTGCAAATTTCGAGCTTGATGGCAAAGCCATGAATGCTCTTCATTGCGGGTTAGATAGAAATGTTTTTAATTGTATTTCTTCTTGCACTACTTCTTACGATCTTTGGAAGTTTTTAGAACTTACCTATGAAGGTACTAGCGAGGCTCCAAAGCAAGAACCCGCTCAAAAGCAAGAACCCGGTGAAAAATTCATGCCCAATTTCCCACTCCACAAAAAAAGGGCCAAGAAAAAGGAGAAGAAGAAGGCTTCAAAGGCAACATGGAGTGATAGCTCCACCTCTTCATTCTCCTCCTTCTCCTCGAGCGACCAAGGTAATAATTGCCTAATGGCAAAACATGAGGTATCTTCCTCCTCTTCCTCCTCTTCCTCCTCTAGTTCTTCTAATTCATTGAATCATTTATCTTATGAAGAACTCTCATTTGCTAGAGATCAATTAGAAAAAGGTTTTCATGAACTCTCTTCTAAATTTGTCGCGTTGAAAAAGTCTTTCAAAAAACTCTCTTCTGAAAAAGAACAACTTCTTAAAGAGAAGGAAGAGTTGACCCTTAAAATCCAAAATTTTCCAAATGTTGATTCCATGGAATCAACCATCAAAGACCTTAGAGAGACCTTAGCCAAGTTCACCCAAGGTGAACAAAATTTGAACAATTTACTTGGTTCCCAACGCATTTCCCGAACCACCAATGGACTTGGCTACACCAACCGAGCCTCCTCCTCCCATGCTCAAACTGTTTTTGTAAGGGGGAGCTCCGATTATAAATTTTGTAATTATTGCAAGAAAACCGGGCATCTCATTTATGAGTGTAATTGTAAAAACGCCCGGTACGGCCAACCCAAATCGATTTTTTATTCAGATGAATTTTATAGGAGAAGACCCGCTATGAGACAAGTATGGATTGAAAAATCCCTTCTCGCAAGTCTCTCCGGGCCTAAAATTGTTTCTTTTCAAAATCCCTCTCCCCGGTGACTTATTGCTTTATTTAGGGGGAGTTAGGAGCTTTTAAGCTTTTTGTGTATTCAATTTTTTTTTATTTCAAACTCAACTCTTGGTTTCAATTCTTTCAATTCAAAATTTTCTATTAAAATTTCATTTCTAAATTTCCAACAGTTGGTATTTATTTTTGATTCAAAACTTTCAATTCATTTTTCAAAAATTTCAATTGGTTTAAAATCTCTCATTTCCCTCAATCAAGTTTTATGCCCCACTCTATTTTGATAATCACAAAGGGGGAGAATTTCTTGATTGATTTGGGGAGAAACTTTTTTGATCATGCTTTGCTTTACATTTCATTTTTATTTAAGCATTCCTTTCAATTCATGTTTTTACTTTAATTATTTAAGTGATTGTGATCATCAAAATAGGGGGAGATTGTTGTACATCTCGAACCTCTCGTTGTTTGATTTTCATGATCACAATCACTTTCATTTTTATCTAACATTGTGTTTTAAGTGTTTGTGTTGATAGGCATTTGATTGCCAAGAAGTTGACCAAGGAAGAGGCAGAAATGGACTGAAATTCAGTCCACCGGCCGACCGGTGGCTTCACCACCGGCCAGCCGGTGGCACCCAGACTCAAGGGGTAGCTACTGCCTCCCCACCGGTCGACCTGTGGCATCCAGCCCAAATAGTGCAATCTACTGTCTTTCCACCGGCCAGCCGGTGGCTCCTCACCGGTCGACCGGTGGAGCCTGGATCAAGACTCTTCTTCTCTACCAAGGCACCGGCCAGCCGGTGGAGATGTACCGGTCGACCGGTGGCCCCTGGACCAGACTTCTCCTCCACTGCCAAGGCACCGGCCAGCCGGTGGAGCTGTACCGGCCAGCCGGTAGCACTGGTCAAACTAGCCGTTGGCTTTGACCAGTCAACTCCAAAAGCCTCCCAACGGCTCCGAGGCCTTTTCCAACGGCTCCAAATCCCTCCAACGGATACTTGAAGGTTCCTAGCCTATAAATAAAGGCCTAGGAAGCCCCGGAACAACATACAAGCCACCGGACACATTTTTACATCTTTGGCGAAGCTCCGACGGATTGTTCCAAGGGAACCCAAAATGCTCCAACAACTTCCACATCCAAGAGCACCTCCATAGAAGCTTGGAAGCGGCCCTCAAACATCATCAATCAATCAAAGGCGCCCAAGGCTTCTCCATTACGGGTTTTATTGTTTATCTCTTTTTGAGCTTTAAAATTGGGTTTGTGCCTACAAACCCCAACTCTTTTCTCATCTCCCCTTCTTTGGGTTCTCACACCACCACTAAGGTGTGAAGAGGTTTTCTCAAGCTTTTCCTTTAAAAGGCTTGTGTCTCGGTGAGCTAGTCTTCACCCGTAAAAAGACTAGTGGGTTCTTGCTAAACCATTAAAAGCAAGTGGGTTCTTGCTAAACCAATAAAAGCAAGCTGTAATAGGTCCTAGTGCTACCTTAAAGCCTAGTGGGTTTCTTGCTAAAACCATTGAAAAGCAAGCGGTAGGAATCTCTCAACGGTTGAGTTGGGAGCGGAGACGTAGGCCGGGTTTTGGCCGAACTCCGTTATCAAGTTCTTGTGTCTTGCCTCTTTACTTTCCGCTGCATTTATACTTTGATTTAAATTTCTTAATCAATTTTTTAAAAAGGCAATTCACCCCCCTCTTGCCATCACCTCCTTGGGGTGTTCTTCCGACCCAACAAAAATGAGTGGGATGAAATGAATATGATGTATAAGGTTATATAAAATGATTATTCACTAAAAGAACTTAATATTGTCATACAATATAAGAAATAGGATATTAAGAAGAACCAAAAGATATTGCTCTAATAGATAGTAATTGTGGTATAAAGTATTCCAATTATAGGTATGGAAAAGATATATTTTATATAATTCCCTCAATGTTGAAGGATAATTTCAATCTTTTTAATATATAATAATTAAGATGTATGAATTGATTTATATTAATGATTCCATAGAAAATTATTATCAATGATATTGGATGATTAAATTTATTTTTATTTAAACAATTTGGAAGAAATATTCCAGAGGCTTCCATGAGATGTATTGATTCATAAAAAATTAATAGTAATGAAAATTTTCCAACAAATGAATAATTGATATGATATTTTGAGTCTCATGGCTTTTCTATATCCCTCCTATGGAGGTTAGTTTTAAAAGGAACATAAAAAATAAGAAAATTATCTCATTTTTGATACATCACAAAAAAGGACATTATATATTAAATAAACTATATATTGGATTATGGTTATTTATAAAAATATGATACAGAAGAGAAATAAAACATATGTAAATACCAGAATATATAAAATTTTAATTTATAATTAGAATTAGTTATATAAGTTTTTATTGGATAATTTTATTTTATACATATATGAATATAATGGATAGTTATAAAATATTTAATGAAATAAATTTAGATGATTGAATACTACCATTTTTAAAACATTTTATAGATAAGAATTTTTTTTGAGATAATAAATTATAAATTTGAAATATGAGATTACAAAAAAAAATATTCTCTTTTCTATAACAGTAGTGATTCATTTGTGTTGATTTTAAATATTATGGGTGTGATACAAATTATATTGAAGTATTATAGTATTGTAATCCCATGTTGTTCTGTGAGACCCATAAATAATAGATAATGGACCCCAATATCTATAGTTTACTAGTGGAAGTAACATTTTCCAGATATCTACAAGGTTATTGTAGACTCAATCTCTCTGACTTATCAAATGGATTATAGAATGAGAGATATATTAGGTATATTATTGATTTTTAATCAGTTTTATTAAATCATTCAAATAATAATTCTCATAGAATCAGCCACCATACATTTGATTTGAAAGAACATATACGACACTTTACTATTTAATCATTTGATCAATAATCAAAATAAATTTTTTATATGTTAAATCTATTAAAACAGATTCCATTATCTATGTAAAAAACATTTCAATATTAAATTATTCATTTTTACATTACAATAAATTAACATATTTTCAAATATTATTTGACAATTTGATGATATATTATATCGGTTATTAAATAATATTAATAATTATATCTCATAAAATCAAGTAATTCCTTTAAAATAATAAATTTTTATTTTTAATATCATATATACTTATATCACTAAAAAATCCTCATAGGACATTGTAAGATATCAATATATCATAATGTAAACACCAATATCATAATGATATTTATCTTCCATATGACTAATTTTTTGCACATATTAATTATAACAAATATATTGTGAGGACACATTAAACCATGCCTTGATAATTTGTAAATATCATAAATATTTCCATTAAAGAAAATACATTATAGATTACCATATTCTATTCTCAAACAATTTATAATAATAGTATTTCCTGTGAATAAAATCATGTTGTGTGAAACTATTGAAATTAATATGATTTAAAATATATATGAATTTATAATTTTTGAATTTATATATATAAGGTGGCACATGAAGGAAACAGTCAGTTATACTCACGTTAAAATTGTATCATGTATGATATCGATAACATTCCAACAAAAAACACTTGTTCTATGAAAAGAGGTCAGTGGACTCAGTTCATGCCTCCCCATATCCATGTTGTTGCGAACTGATTTTTTATTATCTGAACAATATTAATGGGGACACTATACTCTTGGTATAATAAAAATCTATTAAATATATAATTAAATATATATACCAAAGAGTAATGAATACATATGATGATGAAATATTATGTAACATCATATAGAATGCATTTCATATAAAAAATTAAATAAATAAAACTCCATGTTTAGAAAGCCAAACTAGAAAATATAAATTTAAAGTAAATGAATATTTATATATATGTTATAATTTAAAGTAATTCCCAATAGAACTCAATGTTCCAACTCCTCATCTAAAACATATATTTATGGTCCCATTATTTTTCTGAGAACCATACACCAGAAGTAAGAAAATGCATCATGATTTCTATATAGGTTGTAAGTAATAAAATACAGTACGATACAAACATTGTATAATTAATTTTTATTCATATGTATGATAAGTTAATTCCAATATAATAATAAATAATCTTGAAAACATAGTCAATAATATTTTAATAATTTATGATTTATCCAAGACTCCAAAAATTTTATCCATACCAACACCATCTTTATCCCTGAATAATATTTTTTACTTTTATTAGAAGTAATGAACGTCTCTCCATAATACATACAAATACATCACATAAAATCTAAAATTCATCCTGAAAAAAAAAAATAGTTGACATAGAAAAATCATTGAGAAAAAATGCATTTTTTACCCACATGGTATTGAGAACTCATGTCACGTGACATCCTAATGGAATTAAGTGAACATTTCACTTGAAATACAAAATGATTCCATTTCCCAAAATATTGGTAAGATGAACTCCTCCTCATTGTGGTAATCATATTATGATGATCATCCTATTCTAAATACCAAAAAATTTCATCCAAAATAAGGTAATGAATATATTAGTAAATCATATGATTTAAAAATATGTTATTTAATACTATGAATATATTAAAACCATTGATAAACATTTCATCAATGTTGAAATTGAAATAAATAAAAATAAAAATACACATATAATCATGAATTATATATGGCACTCTTATAATAATAACACTAAACTAACATCGAATTAATGAATGGTCAAACAATCTATAAAATCATTTTAATCATTTTAATGATGGGATATTATATAAGGGCCAGAAATGCAATGTAACTTTATACCACATGCTTCTTGATTCCAATGACATCCATTTTCAAGAGTGTCATCATTTGAACCATGTATCTATATTGATTAGTCCAAATTAACCATCATGATTAAATGTAATCGATTCCAATTATTTTATTTCTAAAATAATAAAAGTCCAAATTTGATAATAGGGTCCCTCTCTAGGAAAAATCAAATTATATAATTATTTCATATCACTCATTAATAATATCATTCTCCAGGATTAATAAGTAATTAAATATGTGTTGTTATCATTCTTATTTATAATAATTACCTGATTCACAAGGGAATCCATTATAATTTTTTTAATCATGTTTTATAACTATTTAATTATTCATTCTAATTTTCAAAAAATATTAAAGAATATAATTTCACAAATAAAATTCAAAAAAGAATCTCACATGTATTTATCTATACAAAATAGTTCACTAGAGAATAATAAGTTAAAATATATTTTTCCAATACTTGAATGAAGAGTAAGAACATGGTTTTCTCAAAGATGACATTTTAGATCATAGTTTTAGGAATAAAATAACATAAAAACACATAATATGTTTCAAATCAAATTGAAACAATGTACAATTTTTTTAAAAAGGGAATCAAATTATTATTCTTGAAACACTAAAATCTATAAATTAAATTTAACATTTTATATATCATTTTTGTGGACATTGAACATAGAGAATTTTAAATCATACATAATAGAGTTAAAACCATTATATGATGCGATGAATAATAAATCCGATCGTATATAGATTGTAGAATCCTCAAAAAATAGGTTCCTTATATAGAAAAATAAATTGGATAAAATATATTTTTCAAAAAGTTGTTATATATAATTAAAACATTGTTTTATTGTTATCCATCACATTTTTTCTTTTAATGGTACTTGGTTACCATATTTTAAACATTTAAATCTCATAATTACATTTTGTAACCCAATGCCTCCCTAAAGTCATGTGGATTTAATATTATTCAAACATTGGAATGTCTATCATAAAAACACATAACCCCATATTTTCCCACATTCATTCATAGTAAACAAGTTTCTACCGTTACACAACCTTTAAAAACATGATCTTACATATATATAGAGAGAATGTATCCATACACAACTCTATGAAATTCATTGTCAAATTTACAAAACATCATAAAATGCTACTTACATATAGGTGGAAGTATTTTACCATTATGTATAACTTATCCTATATGTAAGGGTACATATATAATAAAATGTATTACATTTTCACATAAAATTACGTATAAATTAAATTACAAAAGGGTAGTTTAAATTTTTTCAGAAATGATAAATTAAATATTCTAACACACTAATTAGTTATCTTTCTAAATAATCATTTCTAGAGGACATGTTTTAAGATATAAGGAAGAAAAGTAACATCAGATTTAATATCTCTCATATACTCTTAGATCCATCAATTTTATCACAATATTGAAAGAAGTGGAACAATATGTCACTATAAAACATACTCCCTATATTCAACAATATTCACTAGGTATTTGACATATAACATGCATGGTTCAAGATAAACACTATTTAAATTATTTCTATCTATTGAATATGAAAAGTACTGCTAGAGTAGAGGCACAAGAATCATTTCATTCAAATCATTTTATTATAAATGATGATATATATATAGAAATACTGTTCTAATTAATTTGTATATCATAATATTTATGACGTATCATGGATTTATCATACATACAATTGTATCCTTATAGGGTTATAATAATATGTATGCCTATTTTGAGATGTGATCAACCTATTTTAAATAAACATTACACCCCAGTTGGTCTCATATTATATAATGATTCTTCAAACAATTATTTAACTAGGTTTTTTCTCAAAAATAAGTGAACAACATTTAGTTCTAAATTAGAATCAAAATTTTTATTCCTAATTAATTATTAGTAAACATTTCTATATTTGAACAAAAAAATGATGATTTATTAGTCTAATATCCTCTAAAATAAAAAACACGTCCTTATAACATATCATCCAATATACGAATCATCTGGTCCAATTATTCTACATTGTGATAATGAATGGGTTTCTTAATCTCTCATATATCCTGAATGCATTCTAAATTCCTTAAAAAAAAGGTGGAAAAAATTTATCTCTATACAATATTAAACTTAAGATAAGACCTTATATGTGTAATATATACTAAACATAATGTCCTCCCAAATCATATAATCGGTCGGTCTCCCTGATTTTCAATAAATTAGTTACATATATTAATTGTACAAAAACCATACAAAAATCATCACAACTCATAGTGGTCATTGGTTACCCCATTAGGATGTCTAATATGATGTCATACAACTTCAAATTAGAATAATATGTGGATATAGAACACCACAAGACATTATTTGTCATCCTTAATCCCCAATAATTTATTTCATCTATAAATTAATCCATTAATGTCTCTATTTATAAATGTACACATAACTACCATTATGATTCATGATATATATTTTTCAATTATTGATGTGCTAGAAAATTTGTGGTCTGAAAGTCTGTAATTAGCTCTGCATTGATAAAAATAGGGAATACAACTCCCACATGTACATGAACCAAATCATCATTTTCTGATGATCAACTTATTATTAAGACACTCTCGTTTATTTTTTCCCACACCACAATAGAATAATGTATTAATTTGTGACGAGTCATCACCCAATACAATAAAGAATATGTGTCCCCTAATGGAGATAATATCATCAATCCAATGTACTTAGAAGTAACTAATAACAACTTTTTTCAATAGTATTACTATGCACTATTCCCCCTAAATTCTATTGAATTAGTCCATGATATACACACTACATACATCCAATATAATCTATAATTATGATATCTTTGACTTCTGCATAATATATTTCTTATTATAATATATATTTGTACTCTATCTAGTTCAACTATATAAAATTGAGGTCATAGTATGGGATAATATATCATAGGATCCTTTTCTCCCTTTAGAAAATAAATTTCAAACCAAAAAGATAATGTCAATAATATTTCATTGCATACCCCATAACATCCACTACAATGTCGTGCATTGAGTAGTTCCTCTCATGTGTATGAAATTTTTGTGGCCCACATCTATTATCATTATCATTATAAATAAAAAAAATCCCAAACCAATAGAACATGAAATATAATAAACATCATAACTAATATCATTCTTTGGAAATTAATTAATCTGGTGTTTTATTAATATCCTATTCACTTTAAGACAGATCCTTGCATTGATTAGTCCACTATTACTTAATACCATTCCTTCTATGTTTTTTTCATAGTTTCATTGATATGGGTGAATTCCAATATAAACCATTTTTAATAACCATATATATCAGAGAATATACTAATCAATCCTCTATTTTAAGGTTAATCCTAATATAATAAAACATTAATATTTTATAGGTCTATATAAATTTTTTCCTTAGATATGACATGCATAAGGAACAATAACTCAGGATCCTAATGTGCACTTTGAATGTTTTTCATAATGATCAATTGTTCTATGTTTATTGAATACAATATAATGGTTCTTGGAATTCAGTTTTTATTTCATAGAGTCTATTAGTAAATTATGAAAAAAGTAAAATGAATGTATCCAAAAATAGATGGAATTCAATGTTACATAGAGCCATTAAAACCGCTGTTAGATTTTTATATGTGAATATAATAAATAGTTACAAATAAAATAATTATCTAATTGATAAATATATATTAGTAATATTATAATATCTAACATTACTCTAGTGGTTTCCAAGACACCTTCCAATTATGGGAACACCAAGCGTCTCCAAAACTAGACAAACAAGTAATTAATAAATTTTAGTAGTAATTGACTATTTACACTCAAAAAGACAAGATTTATATTTCCATCACAGAATCAAATAACACAATATTTAAGAATATTGAAACACCATATATCCCCAATGATTTTTTCATAGTTTAATAATTTTTTTTCCTTGTAAATAATTAATTTATAACTTCAGATCCTTCAAGTAAGTCAGATCTATAATATACAGGATAATCAATATTTCATATTCTATAAGAATGATTTTCATCTTAAAATAACATCATATATCCTGAGGTTTTCTCAAAAAATTTTGGGATATAATTACAAAAATAGGTCCACGATTAGAGGAAAAGTATATTATACTTCTTATTCTATTATATGATTCAATCATAAAGCAAATACAGTAATATTACAAGTACGAATATGTCATGTACCACTCGATTAGCTCCAAAATACCACTCACCAGTGAAACAAATATATCCCTTATGAAAACTAATTTGAATCTACCAACAATATTTGTTTATGTGGTCTTGAAATTTGGTTATACAATTGAGTCATAATATCACCATAAATCTAGTCCTCTGAGATATCATGAAAACAGATAAATATTTATAAATTTCCACTACTACTGGATGTTCATGATATTAATAGAGTTGAATTACATTTTCTCTATGTTTTATTGATAGAATGAAACTCTAAATATAAAATATACATAAAATCATGTTCAATAACAATATGTGTAGATATAGTCAATTGCAGAGAAAAAATATAAAAAAATTTGTTCAAAATTGAAGCTATAATGAAGAATGAACATAAAATAGTCAATCAACCATCAATATATTCATCTTAAATAAGGTAAATTTAATACACGTATCTTACCCTACCTCTATGGACCTATCCTCTATATCCAGGACTCACCTGAATCATCATTCCCTAAAGTGTATGAACATACTTTATAGAACCCCTTCCGGTCACATAGATCAATTCTTACATATCATTAAAAACTCCATAATTATTGCAATGTGATGCCTTTGGACTGAAAAATTCATATGAATATATTATCTACATAAATTCATAGTCATGAGGAGAAATAGAAGGTTCGTTATATATTTTCCTTTCTTACAAAATTTATTGGGAATATAAATGTTATCTCACATTGACTAAGTCGATAATCCTCTTCTCTACTCTAGAAATACACAATTAGTCTAACAAAAATCACCCTCCTTTCATATAATACTAGAAAATGTATTACTGAATGATCTAAAAAAGGTTGATTGTATCCCCTCATGATTTACTTTACATTTATCATGAATCCTAATTATATAGATTATAACTTTTGTTACATCAATTCATTCCAGAAAATCATGAGGTACTTTAAGGAACATTAATAATTTTTGGTATTTGATATAAAAATTGAAATAATTTTAAATATATCCCTAGGGACATGAACAATGAATAATATCTCATGCTTAAGTGTGTCTTACTCATAACTAACATAGGATTCTCTGTAAGCATGGTCATCTACATTATTATTTATGACTGGTGGTAGAAAAAAATTGTCTCGATTGAGATAAAATCCGCAGCCACAGTGATATGTGACCAAGTATAATGTCTCATAAGTGATGTATTTTAGAATTGTGAAGGAATAATTTTGAAAAAATATGGTATTTTGGACATATATTATTCATTGATTTAGATAAAAAAACTATTTTCATTATATAATACACATAACCCAAGGTATATAACTCTTATAATTAACCATGGTTGACCATACATGAACATTATTTACTATTATATTTAAACATTTCCACAAACCAAACATATCATCATTATCTTATAAAACATATTAATAAAAACCTAATGTATCACATCATCAATGAATAATAATATAACAATATATAAAAAGATATAAGATTATTTGTAATCATGTAATTTAAAAATGAAATATTATGAGTCAAGAAATATATATATGTATATATATATATAGTGTGTGATCCTACATTCCTAATCATAAATTAATGATTTCAACCATATCTACTGATACATTAATAGTAATAATGTTAATGGAAATTTAAATGTTAATTACACACCATCTTCACATGAACATGGAAACTCCCTTGATCTAGTTTTACATAGTTTTCCACTTTTCTACCATATCCCATGATAGGGAAATAGAAAATCATAAAACATTACTCAGACTAATTTTTTAATCACTCCATCCCGAAAAAATTCTTTTGAGCTAGAGAGACATAAAACCTCTAGAATTACCCCAATATAAGACGCTTCAAATTTGTTGTGACGATCCATTTACATTTAAATTAGAGAATATGACATTAGTATCAAAACCATGAACCAAAATATAATCATATATAAACTATATATAGTCATCATAATGGAAGATAGTGTAAGATGATATAATATCAACTCAAATTAATATCTTTCAAATTAATAACTAATTTAGGCTATTAATAGGGAAAAAATATATATTATATAGAGTGAATTGAAATAAATAAATAACACGCTGGGATCCTCTTATATATATCAAGATAAGACCCCCAGATAAATTATCATTGACTAAAACATCCTCCACATTCCCCATTACCTTTCTTGGATTCCAATACATTATTTCAGCACATGCAGTGAGATGAAAATGTTTGGAATGAGTAATAAAACCTAGTAAGATTCCATCATTATATCCTTAAAATATGTGTGTATATATAACCATTATATTCTTAAATATCAATCAATAGAAAATATAGTATAAACAGTAATATGCCAACCACCTATTTGAAAACCAATAAACTACAAGGCCAAAAAATAAATGTTTTGACTCTCTCCAAGATGTGTTCTCATAATGGACATTCATAGAAATCGAGATCACACTAAAAGTCTAAATAACATCACTCATTATCCATAAGGAATAATGTCATAATATATCTGAATGTAAATAATGTGTGGAGAAAAATTTTAAAATTGATTCAATAATTAATCCATACTACCTATCATAGGTTGATTAGATGACATTAGATGAGTAGGTAACTCTACTGTAAATGGTCCAACATCATCATAGCGACTTTTCATGTTCACTCCACCTTCAAGGGTATAATAATATCATGATTGATTTACTATTTAGAATAAAAAAAAATTCCACCAAAGTAATGTCTATATATATAATATGGAAATTTTTATAAAGGAAACACAAACCATTTCATCATTAATAATTTTTACAAACATTAATATACATTCGATCCATGTCTAACTTCATATCATTATTTGTAAGGGTGACCATTGAATCAGAAATAATAAATTGTTTTATGTGGCTATAATCATTTCTACATGTAATCACATTCATTCATATTAAAAAAAGATATGATATTACATAAATCATATTAAGGGTAAAAGATTATATAAAAGACATAAATGTCACGAAACTTCTTACCTCAAACTTATCAATTCAAATTTTACAGATTTTTAGAAGCATCATAAAAAAAATTATGTATATTAATTGATTTAAACATATCAATATATTTTCCCAAAACCAATAAAAATTAATTTGTTTGAAAAAAATATAGTATACCCCATGTGGTAAAATTTTAACATTAATGGATATTGATAATTACTATATTATTCCTAACAAGTTTAATTAATTTCATTGTCCAGGAATGATTAGCAATTCTAAATGTTGTCTTTCTTTCACCCCAGACTAATAATAATGTCAACATGAATATCATTTATCACTATTCTGTAATTTTAATTCATAAAAATTTAATGATTATTTATAATTTATCCAAAAACCCTATAAATTCCAATTCCACAAATAAAATGAATTACAAAATAGAACCTTGATTTATATGTTGAACATAATATAGTCATGAAATAAAAAAGAAATAGTAACATTCAAAACATGGAAATAAGAAGAACCACCATTTTTTTATAAATGACTTAATGAATAATGGACCAAGGAATACTAGGCAATCCTAAACAAAATAAGTGATCAACATCAAAGATAAGAAGACATTGAGATATTTTAAGATGATTGTACCATCATTCTACTCAAATAACTAATATTAAAAAATCAACATCTTCATTTATTACATCCATTAATATAATTTTGAAGGAATAAAAATTATACTATTCCATAATTTATATGAAACAATTAATATTGATAATAATGATTAAATCCAAATATTTTTTGCTTTAAAATTTTGAGTATTTTTTTAGTTATTTTAGAAAATGAAATGAAAACAAGGATTATAACTTTTTCATATTAGTAAAAAATTAATTTCTAAGAGAAAAAAGTAATCATTCACGTTTTATAAAAACCACCTTTTGTTATTAGGATACACTACGTAATCGTTATAAAACATGTTGATACCCGTAAAAATCATTGTCTTATCATTTCACTTTATGTTTTTAACATAACATAACCCCTAGAATGTCTTCTGTTCATTTACATAGCACTAGATTTATATTTTTTCCTTAATTGTAATAATTGAGAATCCATTATAAATGTATAGAAATTCCATCATACTCAAAAATATTGGATTTTTACTCTTCTATTAGAAATATAAATTCAATTTTTCAATTTTGTTATTCTAAAAAAATATTCCAATTTAATGGTTGTAGGTGGACACATTTACGGATACCTAATACCATATATAATTGTATTTAATTATTTGATTTTTTTTTATTTTCATATAAAATACTAATACATTATATTATAATATAGGCTGTGGTTAAAACATTTATGAAATAAGAAATTAGAAACCATGTTCAAATACATATATATTCGAAAATATGTCTAGTAAATGTATCTCATACTATATGAGTTATTTTATAATACCACTATATAAGACATTATTTATAAACATGAAACTCAAATCATTTAAACCATGCATAAAAAAATAAAAATATTCAATAATCTATGAAAAAATATAAAAACAATTATGAATCCATATTGAGTTCTTCAACCATGAATAAGGTCGCATCACATATTAGTCACAAATTTAGATATGGGAAAAAAATTTCATGTATCTATGTATAGACAAAAATTATCTTATAAACAAATAATCAAGATTGAAAATGAAATATATTTCATAAAAATAATGAAATACTATCCTTATTGAGAGATATATAACATGATTAGAAATATATGAAACCAACCCCTTAATAGAAAAATGTAATGGTTTGGATGATAATGGGGTAATTATATAACATTTCACAACAATGGTACCTTATTAACACCATGTAATATTTATTACAATGAGATATATATCACAAATATAAAAAATAAATTATTTGACTCAATGATCACACATTGTTTCCAACATTATGAAATGGATCTTGATGGTTAGAGTTACTTTTGAGGTTTAATTATATCAATGAGTTTATTTAATGGCGTCACCTTTTGTATGGATTATGTATCTATACTTAATTTTTACACATACTATTATGTGTAGAGGATGTGGTGATACTATAGTTATGGGGTGAGGTTTTCCTTTTTAGTGAAATGAAATCCTGGAAATAGAAGGATAAAATCATGCATTTGATTTTGGTGTTATTGAACAATAGTTGGACAGCATGTCCCTTGGTTTACTGGATATTTCGAGGTCAATATTTCAGGAATTATTGGATGAGTCTGAGGAAAATATTTTTGGGGATGTTCTGGGATTACCAAGATTTATGAGAAAGATTTCAACAATGATTTTCTCCGTAGGACCAACAGAATATATTTTCAATAATCTCATATACTTCTCATAGATTCAAATGATATAATGTTGAAGTTAGAGGAGTTTCAATGTATGGTTAATGTATGTCCCAGCGATTTATAGTAAAAATCACTATTATTTTTATCCAATAAATAATATCTTAGTTTTATTATGTGTGTAGGTAAGAATCACCTACAATTGATTAATATATGGAATCATATTCCACTATTGTGGATCGATGTACCTGTTGATCATTTTAGATGTCCATGATGGTTTTAAATAATTTTTCTCATTAGGCTATCTCTCGATAAGAGTATGAGAATAGAAAATACCAAATATTAAATTAAGATGTCTATATAGTCACTATGAGTACATGGTAATACCCTTCATTATAAATAATTCCCTATTAGTGTTAATGGGACTCATGAATCAGATATTTAATCATTTATTTAAACAATTTATGGTAGTCTTTATCTTATGGAAGATTCTGTCCATTCTCCAATTTAATTCGATTTTTGAAAGCTCAATCTTTACTGATTCCATATTCAAGAGGTTAATATTAATGGAAATGTTATTTAAAATTACGATGTTATAGTGAACACAGAAAATGTCAATGAAATTTTATCTTATAAGTCATATTATGTTCTGATGCATGTATAGAGCTTCCTTTGGTTGTAAGGTTACTATCAATGAGTTTGACCCATTTCTCTATGATATTATCTTCATTGAAAAATTTCCCAAAAAATATACAACCTTTCACATGGAATGGGAGGTTCTATTAAACAACTCATGAGTAGAGAAAGATATTCATTATTTCTCATATATTGATATTTCTACAAGTGGGTTTTGATTTTGTAGTGTTTCGAGATGCAGTCGGAATCATACATTATTTTGTTCAGATGAAATTGAAGGAAAGGAATGCTTATGGATTACATCAGTTGAGATCATATTAGAAGAACAACAAGACCAAAAATATCTAACTAGTAGTGATAATATTCTCACAAATTCTGTGGTGAAAATACCTTAAGGGTGAGTGTTCTATAATCTATTCATCCCATAAGAATCACATTTATTTAATCTATTAAAATGATCAAAGAAAGTGATATAGGTTATTAAAATAGTTCCTCTAAGAATATATATTATAAATATTGTATAATATTTTGTATAATTATATTGTGTTTTATTCTATTAACAAGTGATCTTCTTTTTATCTATATAGGGGTTCATTAGAGTAATTGTCCTATATTTAACGATCTTTTTTTGATCTGTATGTACTTCTGTAGCAACCATCATTAGTTGGTTCCCCTCCCCATTTATATATATTTTGAGACGAAAAACATGGTTATACTGACTTTGGAACCAAACATACTCAAATATCAAATAAACATGCTCTTTACTGATATTATGAAGGATAGGGGCATGACTTCCAATTTATAGGTCAGACAATGATGCCTGAAACATTTGTGGATGAGGTTCTGATGGAGATTCATACATAATCTATATTGGTACATGGATGTGCATAAATTTTATACTAAAAACTCATATGTCAATTTTGGTATCCATGGATGAATAAGGTAGTTCAAAAGATTGTATATTGATTACATATTTGTAAATTAGTGGAGGACTAGAAAGATGTCCAAGTGGGTTCAGATCAACAGCTTGAGGTTCCAAAATGAGTGTGGGATTGGATATATATATATATATTGTGATGGGTATACCATGTACATATATGGGAACTGGTTCCATTTGGGTGATCAATGACAGACCCTCTATGTCAGAATCTCAATGTCAGACCACATCCAAGCAATTTTATTAACATGTTTATTAAAATGAATAAGTTTCCTGTACATGCAAGGGATATTAGAAAAACAATGAGTTAACTTGGAAATAATTTATAACTATGATCCTTAATAAATTATTATTTTATAGTAGGGATTATAGGATATAATTAGTAAAAAAATTTATTTGAGCAATGAATTTCACAACCAGACCTACTACAAGACTAATAGGACCATTCTGGTTATGGAGGATATGTTGTGGGATTGGATGGTGGACTTTTCATGTAGTTTTCAGTATCACCAACCCTTTTTTGAGATTTTTTACAACAACTGATACCATTTCACCATCATTATGGAATTATTCGAGTTAATGAAAGGTATACCATGTAGGTTAACACTATAATAGATTGGCCTGGTGGAGTCAACCCATATGGGTATAGAATTAATGGGAGGTAACACAATGAAGTTTAATATCGTCAAATAGTGGATGAGTATTACATATATCCATAACAAGTACAATGAAGATATAGGATAGATTCCATTACTATTTGGTAAAGGAGACCATGTTATATTGAGTATCTCACCACAATGAAGATTTCAAATATATAGATTGGTGGAATATACCACATAGATATATTAGTTATTTCAGGATACTACATTGACATGTCTATGTGGAGAAGTTCATAGAAATGCCCCCATTGTCGGACATGTTACATTTTGTTTTCCACGTATAATAGCTGGGAAGGTAAGTGAATAAACAATAATAAATTATAAAATGAAGAAAGTAGAGATATAATTTTTTATAGTACGTAGAAAATATAAATGATCGGATGGGGTGGATCCATTATGGTAGAAATATTATTTTTGTTTGTGTCTAGTTGCATCATTTAAATCATCAAGAAATAACCAATGATTGAGAGTCCATGATTTGTAAACATAATCCAAATAATTTTCATAGAATTTTGGTATCTATTTCCTCGATGTAAATACCCATGGTGGGGATATTGTCATATCTATTATTTTTTAATTTATTTTGTGTTGATGTTATATAGAGATTTTTTTGAGCTACAAATGAAGACTGAAATAGATTCTGAGTACCTAGGAGCCCGAATTATATTTTTAAATGTATAACAATGACATTTAAAAAAGAATTTATATTTTTAATGAAATAGTGGAATAATATATATATACATGCTCATATCAGATATCTGATGCTGATGTTGATGGTATAACCTTGTTTATACCCGTGGTTAAACTAATCATTGTATCACTTTAGATGTTTAGTTAGGGGATGTTGCTAGATAATTTTTAAATGAATAAAATAAATAAATTATGTTATTCTATTTCATTTTGAAAACCTCTAATGTTATATAAATATGTTTTTGTTAAAAAAATTTGGTTTATCGATACAACCCATAAAATTTATTGAAAATGTAGCTGGAAAGTATTCTTTGCAGATGACATAAGATTATATTTTGTTTAGGAATCATTATTCTATCAGAATCAAAGGGCCACTCCAATGATAATATGCCAATTTCATTATTACAGGTTGGTCAATCCATATAGAGGTATGAATTTTTTTATTACCTTCAATTTACTTATACAAAAAAGAAAAGACATTAACAAATGAATTAATGTAATGATCAAGTGTATTGCGTGTATAGTTTAGATTTATTACGACTTAAGGAATTATTTATTGGCTATGTTATATCTCTTCATTCATTATTTTATCTAAATGAATTAAAAAAACATGACCATTTTCAATGGACCTTTCCTCCCATTTTTATTTTGTGCTTTTCTGACATCATTCTTCATTAATCACTAGAAATCCATTTCACACATAGTTTTATGAATATATGGAAATCAATAATTGGGCACAAATATGTTGGAGTAACATATTGATAAAAAAAATTCAGAATTGTATTGATGAAATAATTTCTAAATGATGATGGCTGGTCAATAAGGTCTAGATTTAGGGATACCCATTATTTTTATCTTCATAATATAATGATGATGTAGCACAATGGATAGTTCTGGAGAAAATTAAGGAATAAACTATCATATATAAGTGGTGTTGATGATTAATCGGACTAGATATATGAACTATTAGCATTGTTGGTTGAAGAACTAGAGGCAACAACGGTTCATGTGTTCGAGGGGAAAGAATCATTCATTCTGGAAAATCTTGGATATCATGGGGTGTAATCTAGAATTTCATTTTTTGGGAGCCCATGTGTGGCTCTAGTATTTCCATAATAATAATAGTATATCATGAGATTTAAACCCTATAACACAACATGTGGACCATACATTGTGTCTTGACATGTCCCTTAAAATGTTACACATACATGAATTTGATGAATCATGATAAGGAAATGGATAGGAGTACACAGTCCAGGAAAAAATTCTACACATACATGAAAATAGGCATTGGTCATGATACAAGGGTATAACATCCTTCACAAGGGAAAATCCATATACATTCATTTCATGTCGTGTACTCCTTTAATGATGGTTTGAATCCCTTGTCTTATTAAGAATCAACATGTTATGTTATGTTACGTTCTCCAAATAAATCACCTAAGGGTTTAGTATTGATTCATATGCAATGAATATGATGTTGTTCCTCTTTTAGAAACATATTTATCAGATAGAGTTATTAAAATCATTATATGAGTCCTGAGGTGAGATACTACATCATTGTTTTTTCCTTTGTGTTGTTTTTGGTATCTTTGTGACCAACACTACATGGTAGTTGTCTATATACATAACATGTTAGTTTAGATTGGTTTGCTAGTATACCTTCTATCCTTACATGTGATCCCAATATTTGTATTGATATATTAAATCATCCATAATGTACTTAATATGGTGAGATCTAATCAACATGAACTTGTATATACATGTGATCAGTGAAATCTAAACCTGTATGGGTATTCTCAATGATGTTTTATATGTGGAAACATAGTGTAATAATTTTTGAAAATTATTATATTTATCATATTACTATGATATTGTGTGTCTAATATGGGTTTGAATGTATATTATTCTATTATATTACCATTATATATATCTATGAAGAGACTACTATTATTATTCCTATTATATTATTTTTCATTTTGGTGTTTCATACTGGTTATTTCTATAATGACTATTACATGGGAATTTCAAATTACTATCATGTACTTTGTTGATGACCTAAAATATTATGGGGTCATAGTGGTCGTAAGACTAGGATGATTATATTGAGCTAGATAGACTAGAAATTTATCTTCAGGATTTGTTAACAATTTTTTCATATAATATTTCTTATTGGAAATTTTTTTAGTTTTTTGGGGTCCCTTATATTTGGATTCATTTTAATACATGTACTATATTGTTTCACAATTATTGTGGTATTTTTAATTTTTCTCTCTACATATATACATGTATTTTATATTTTACCATTGTATGTACATGGATATGTGACCCTATTTACTGATAAATTATGTTAAGACTTCCCAAGAGGGTGATATGAAAACTCAACATTATTCTCCATCACTTGGAATGTCATGACCCCCTCCCCAAAAAGGGTACCCCTCCTAGGCTGGCAATGTGAGAAGAGAGATATTGACCCCCCGAGTCCCGCCTTTAGTAGGCCCTGGGTTGGAGACTAGCACGTAGGGTATAATAAACACACAAATGGGAGGCATTACCCTCTAAGAGAACACATGTAGAAGAGAGAGATAGAATAGTCTCCAATCAACTCAAACTCAGAACTGAAATATAATAGAAATCCAAGTAAATATATGAAATGTCATGCAAAAGTACTACAACAGAAAGGGTAAACAAAAAGTTCCCAAAAGAAAGTAAAACGGCAGCGACCACGAGCCCGAACATCTCCTCCTCCAACCACAAGCTAGTAATAACCAGTTTGATCTCCAACCTGCTCCAAGTGACCTGAAAAACAGTTTATATATACATAGGGTGAGTATAACAGTATACTCTATAGGATCCTCCCCAAGCCTCTCGTGAAAATGTATAGAAAGCATGCTAAATCCCAATGAACAACAAGTGAAACTAACTCGTCACCTAAACAGGTATACTATGTTCCCAACCTCACCATGGATACTCTCACAATGTAACACATACAAGAATATTGCATATAGTAAAGAATATCAAGGGTACCCCACTACTACTTCCCCACTAGTTTTCTGCTTTTCCCCAACGACATATGTCTTATTAATCTCTCTCCAAAGGCTTTCCCGCAGACACCTGGGCTATGCTCCACAATCTGCACCTCGTGCACCACAAAGGCTTGCCTGCAGACACCTGGGTGAAGCACTACTCCATCCTCCCAACAAAATGTAACCTAGTAAGTTCTGGGAGCCACCACAGCATGCATAATGTGTATCATACATCGGGTATTATACCTCAAGCCATTATATCCAATACACCGAGTAGGGATCCTCAAGACATCACAACCTATACATGTTACACCTATAGTATTCCATAGGATACTATATCCAGAATATATGTGTGTGAAATAACCACAAGTCATTACATCCCTCTACACACATATATGGGGAAACTAACTTTTGTGCCTTTTGGGACATGTATCTACCAAGAGACGAGAGCAGGGCCAAAGGGGGTAGCCATCCATTCGACCTCCCATCAGAATGTTGGGGAAAACACCCCCAGGGCTCAGAATCCCTAGGGTGTCAGTTGCCCTTACCGACAGGGTGGAGTAGAGTATAGAAACACAAAAAGTAGAAAATATATATATAACTCACATCCACACTATGGGAATTACCTAGTTTTAGATACAACTGCAGCTAACATCTCTCAGACTCCAGGCTGCTACTTCTAAGACTAGGTGTCCTATAAGCACACAAATGTTTAAAGAGCTTTATTAGATTACTTCATTCTCATTTTATCAGTTCCACTGCACATTAATTAATTCTTTAAACATTAATTAACCATGAATAATTTAACAATAAACATCATTAGCATCACACCCCAAAATCAACTGCTCCTCTTAAGATTCACATCACCTTTAAATTCCATTATCTCCCTCCTCATGGATTTTCACGATTTATTCAAACATTCAATACAGAATTACATTCCCATATTCCCCGGAATTCTAGAAAGGCATCATGTGCTACGAAACACAGAGGGGGCTCAACTCGGTGTGTAGATATACTACCCGTTGAGTATTTTCTGCCTATAGAAAGAGCATAGACCCATTCTCTCTCGAGAGGCTAAACATAGAAAGCACGTGGCATACCCCGCCTGTCTTCACCTCCTTTGGAAGGAGGGTAAGTTAGACCAGCTTCCTGTGCAGTGGGAAAATGTAAAGTAGATAAACAACCAAACAAAACCACCAACATCTAGCCATCACATTCATCCCATACCATCATCCTTTGTGTCCTCCCCGACACCCACATGCATAAGCTGATGCATCTTGCCACCCTAGGCGTCATCTGCTACCACAATCACAAGGCCTCCATGCCTCCACATATCACAACACCTGTCCAGGGTCACATCACATCACAATCAGCAGCATAACAACAATCACATCAATGGGCTCTTATCCATTTAATAATCAAGAGGGTAACTCAGAACCCCTTTAAAAAATTCTCACACAATTTGTTCTTTAATCCATATTGAATTAACAGATTTTTTATTCGTAGGTTCCAATTATGGGATATCTAATCAGTAATCTATCATAATTAAATAACAATGCTTACTTACCTAATTTGATTAACCTCACATTAGAACAACTACAACAACAGAAACAACTAGATTCATTTAAATGCCTCTTTATCATTAGCCAATTAATTAACAATTAATTCTGGCTTTACGTTCATTTTCAATTTCCATCAAGAACGAACAAAAAATCAAAGAAAAATTGATATCACTCTATCTAGAAAAACAATAGGCCAACCGTTATCACGGTACAAAGAAACATCATGTGATCAACAAATTCTTTTAATCTGATTCAAGTATTTAATTAGGTTAATTTCATTGTGATCCAAAGGGATAAATCATGCTAATTCTAAGATTGCACATATATAATTAGAGAAGCCATGAATCCCTTTCCTTGAAGAGTTCTTAACGTACTTTATCCACACAATGGGTCACAATCCTCCCCTCACGACAACTTATTATGAAGATTGACCGACACAGCTCGGTTGCATCCAAAATAGAGCAGAACTAATCAAAGGATTATTGTTTTATTGTGAAACTCTTATGGGAATGATTGAAAGGTTCTAGAATCTCTTAGCCAAGAAAAAAGTGGAAGAACAAGGGAGACTGATATCTGGTTCCTTTTAGAAAATTTAATGAGGCGATGGTTTAAGATTCGGTTAATTCTCCATTAAAAATGGATCACATTAACCCATGCGGTTTGACCAAGTAAATACATCCCGGCCTTAGGAATAATTAATATAGGATTTATTCCATTTGAATCAGCCATACGAGTCCTTAAAACAATGCTTTAAATGTATTTTTCGTCAAAGGAAATGTCAAATGTGGCAAAACTATAGGAAGCTGGAAACACTGTTCACATACTCAAAATTTGTCAAAGAAAAGAAAAGGTCACCGTTAGACCTCACCATTCTGGAAACACTATTCAAGTATACCGTTAGAAGGTCACCGTTAGAAGGTTACCATTCTAGAAACATTGTTCATGTCTACCGTTAGAAGGTCAACATTAGAAGGTTACCGTTCTCGAAACAGTGTTCAAGTCTACAGTTAAAAGGTCACCATTAGAAGGTTACCATTATGGAAACACTGTTCAAGTCTACTGTTAGAAGGTCACCATTAGAAGGTCACTATTTTGGAAACACTGTTCAAGTCTACCGTTAGATGGTCACTGTTAGAAGGTTACCATTCTGGAAACACTGTTCAAGTCTACCGTTAACAGGTCACCGTTAGAAGGATACCGTTCTGGAAACACTGTTCAATTCTACCATTAGAATGTCACCCTTAGAAGGTTACCATTCTGGAAACACTGTTCAAGTATACAATTAGAAGGGCACCATTAGAAGGTCACCGTTCTAGAAATAGTGTTCAAGTCTATCGTTAGAAGGTCACCGTTAGAAGGTTACCATTCTGGAAACACTGTTCAATCTACCGTTAGAAGTCTAACAATAGAACCTCACCTATAGAAACACTGTTCACAGAACCTCACCGATATAAACACTCTTCACCTACCGATACTGTTCATAAAACTGGAAACACTGTTCACAGAACTGGAAATTTGGCAAAGTGTTGGGGATAAGTCACCTTATCCTCCCGGAAGACCTCCAACACCACATTTTCACAATGTAATGGACCGGAGAGGTCTGGGACATTACATTAGATACCTTTCAAAATATTCTCATCCTCAAGAATTAAAAACCAACCCAGAAGAAAAGAGGGGTCCGAACAACCACCCCATAAGATACCTCTCAGGGGAAAACCACCATGAGTTGTTCGAAAGTTGGAACAAAACTACGACATCCAAGAGTATGGGAACAAACAATCTATATCAAAACAATTCAATGATAACATCACATCATAGGTACATAAATAAAACATGAATGGTCTAACCACAAGGGAAACATCATTACATGAAAGGAGTTAAACATTAAACAACTCTGGGTACTGAGCACGTATCCGTGACTCACGCTCCCAGGTACTCTCCTCCATGCCACCGTGTCACCACAAGACATGAACTAATGGGATAGAACTCCCAATAACACCTTCTCCTTGTGGTCTTGGATCTCCACAGGTCGCTCCTCGAAGGTTGCATCATCATCAATATCGATCTCTCATCAATCGATAACATGAGATTCATCATGAATATAATGACAGAGCTGTGATACATGGAAAACATCATGCATCCGACTCATCTGAGGGGGATGTGTTACTCGATACGCCACAACTCGAACACGAGAAAACACCTTGAAAGGCCCAACAAACTGGAGATAAAGCTTACTTCCACGACCAAACCTTCGCTACCCATGATGGGGAGTCACCTTTAGAAACACATGATCCCCAACAATAAACTCTACGGGTCTCCTTCTGCATCAGGTATGACTGCACCGTCATCTGGAAAAGACAACCTCCACCCCCATCTTCTCCCATATCAAGATGCAAAGCTGATAGCTCTTCCATAACTCTCCAGGAATCACCAGATTCACGGACAACATCATTACGTGAATTTTGGCTCTATGCATCAACTACAACATTCCCTTTTCTTAGTGTATACGATATTTCAAGGTCGTATTGCTGCAAGAACACCATACACCGACACTGCCTCACGTTCATGTCACGTTGGGAGAAAACATACCTCAAACGCTTATGATTGGTGAAAACCACAAAGTGGTCACCAATGAGGTAATGTCTCCACAACTTTAGAGAAACCACCACAGATGCCAACTCAAGATAATAGGTGGAATAGTTTCCTTCATGGAGACGCAACTGCAAAGACCCATAAGAAACAACTGGCCTCTGCTGCATGAGAACACAACCTAGCTGCAGATGTGAAGCATCATCGAAAACATCAAACTGGACTCCCTCCGCTGGAAGACAAAGGACTGGAGCACTTACCAACCTCTCCTTTAGATACATGAATGTTTTCTAACACTAATCAGTCTATATGAACGCTTGATCCTTCATAGTCAAAGCTGTCAGAGGAGTCGCAACTCAGGATAAATTGGCTATAAACTTCTTATAATAGCCTGTGAGACCAAGGTAACTTTGGAACTCTGACATGGTCTTGGGGTTTTCCCATGACACCACTGCTTCTATATTCAACGGATCCACAGCTACTCCCTGTTGGGAGACAACATGTCCCAGAAAACGAACTTCTCGAGCCCAAAACTCACACTTCAGCAACTTCCCAAACAACTAATGTTGGCGAAGAACTCCTAAAACAGCTCGTAGATGCTCTCCATGCTCCTCTTTAGATGTGGAGTACACAAGGATTTCTTCGATGAAAACCACAACATACTTGTCCAAGAATTCACGGAACACAACATTCATCAACCCCATGAAAACAGCTGGAGAATTCGTCCCACCGAATGGCATTAAAAAAACTCATAATTCCCATGACGACAACAGAAGGCAGTCTTCGGGATATCCTCATCCTTTACACGCATCTGATGATATCCTAACCGCAAGTCAATCTTTGAAAACCAACATGCACTCTTCAGTTGATCGAATAATTCGTCAATCTATGGGAGAGGATAGCGGTTCTTTTTTGTCACTTTTTTTAATCGATGATAATCGACACACAACTGCAAACTGCCATCAAACTTTTTCACAAACAAAACTAGTGCACCCCATGGTGACAAACATGGCCGAACAGAACGACACTGCAATAGAACATCAAGTTGTATACGTAGCTCTCATAACTCAGAAGGGGCCATCCTATACGGAGACATAGAGATAGGAGATGCTCCTGGCTGTAGCTCGATCCCAAACATGATCTCTCGTCGAGGGGGTAATGCTACAACCTCTTCTGGAAAGGCATCACGGTACTCCTCTATGTCCCTAGGAAGTGCCAACTGCTGAACCTCTGAAGAACTCAACATCATCTCAGCCATCATGGATGAAAAGGATTGAACTCATCTTTGACTCATCCGAGGATCTCACTCACCCACAAACATGACTTTATCTCCATGTGCATCAACGAAAACAACCTTATTCCTGTAGCAATCCACAAAAGCCTGCACCGAATACAACCAATTCATGCCGAGGATGACATCATATGGTTTTATTCGTAAATATAGGAAATATTCCCGAGAGCGGTGTTTCCCCAACACTATCTCAAAGTCTCTACATACTTCAAACAATACGGCTCGACCTCCAACTGGCGTAGTCAACACCAAGGGCACTAAAAGCCTCTCTACCATAAGTCACAAAGCATGGGAAAGAGTAGGTGATAAGAAGGAGTGTGTTGCTCCTAAATCAAACAAGGCATACACCAAGGTAGAAAACAAGTAAAGGGTACCTCGAATGACATCTGGATAGCCTGGGGCTGGCAACGCTAGAGCATGAAGCTGACCACGACCTCATCTACGAACTATTTGACCCAGATGACGACCACCACCTTGGCCACACTCTGCTCTCTAGGGACGGGGAGCGTTATGGGGATGTCCTCTTCCTGATTCATCTACCCTATGGTGATCTAAAGCTGGTGCAACCTGCTGCTGCTGCCTCGGCAAGAACTGCCTCAACGGAGGAATCTGGAGTCGAGTTCCCAGTGCATGATGACTTCTCTGAAATGTCGAGCACTCCCGCTACTGATGAACACGACCACCACAAGAAAAACAAGTTCATGATCCCTTCGCATATGCCTGAGAGTTACTGCCTCCGGAGAAACAAGATGAGAAGGGCTAGGACCTACTCCTAGGTGAATGGAAACACTTCTGGCCTGAAAACTGTGCTCCCCAGACCACAGTTTTGCTTCATGATGAATCATGAATATTACCCTCTCATGACGATCTGGTACTAGCCAATGTCCTCTCAACAACCTCTGCCATCGCCAGCACCGCATGATATGTCTTCAGCATAAATGGGGTGACCTGGCGCTAGATCTATGGACGCAAAGCCTCCTCGAAATGCCTCGCCCTGGCCTCCTCATCTGGTAACAGGTCTGAAGAATATCGTAGAAGGTTCTTGAAATGGATTCCAAACTCTCAAACACTGGAGCTCCCCTATCGAATGGTAAGAAGCTCTCGGAGACTGGACGCCTTCACAGTTGAAGAAAGAAACTCGACTGTAAACCTGTCTCGAAACTCCTCCCATGAGATCACTGACTCCTCACAATCCCCGAGGAACAAGAACCACCACTGCCTCACTGCTCCACACAACAACGTCAAAAACAAGGACACCCAGTGTTCCTTCCGAGCACAAATCGAACTGAAGCCTATCTCAACCTCCTCCAACCAGTCTTCTGTGATGGCATCTGAAACGGAGCCCTCGTACTTATGTAGACTCTGGCACTAAAACTCTTAGAGTGTCTTCCTCCATGTATCATCATCGTCAACCTCTACCTGATGGCGATCGGCTAGGACAACCTGCTGGATATCTTCTATGCAAACCTGATGAGGACGTCGACCTGGAGCCATACCTGAGAAATAACAACTGTTAGAGCTCCTAAGCCTCGAATATGGAAGATTCAATGTTAATAAATTAATTTTTTTATTTTATTAATTTTTATGATAACATATCCCATGTTCTACCCATTCAAACATAGGTGCAAAGAAGAATGATGCATGATCCTTTCCTAGGTCTCTACCCTGTAACCGGTATCACTTTGTTTAGTAGCCATCGTAAACATAAAGGTTCGTGCAAAAGATCATAGGGGGCCCTAAACGCCTATATATCTGCCGGTCTCAAGTGTTTACCCCACTTGCTAAACATGAATGACACCGTTTCCCAACCATCCCATGCATCCTCACATGTTCCTAACTCCCAACTCCATCCTATCCCTCAACCAGACCTCTGATACCACTCTTTCACGACCCCCTCCCCACAAAGTGTACCCCTCCTGTGCCGACAAAGTGAGAAGAGAGAAAATGACCCCTGAGTCCCTCCTCCAGTAGGCCCCAGGTTGGCGACTAGCACCGAGGGTATAATAAACACACCAATGGGAGGCATTGCCCTCTAAGAGAACACATGCAGAAGAGAGAGATAGAATAGACTCTAATAAACTCCAACTCAGAACTGAAATATAAAAAAAATCCAAGTACATATATGAAATGTCATGAAAATGTACTACAACTGAAATGTGAAACTAAAATTAACCAAATTAAAGTAAAACGGTAGCAAACACGAGCCTGAACAGCTCCTCCTCCAACCACAAGCTAGTAGTAACCAGCATGATCTCCAACCTTCTCCAAGTGACCTGAAAAACAGTTTATATACACATAGGGTGAGTATAACAGTATACTCAGTAAGATCCTCCCCAATATTCTCATGAAAAAGTAAAGAAAACATGATAAAGCCTAGTGAAAAATAAGTGAAACTAACTTTTCACCTAAACAAGTATACTAAGTTCCCAACCTCACCATGGATACTCTCAATAAGTAGCTCATACAAGAATATAGCATATAGTAAAGAATATCAAGGGTACCCTACTATTACTTCCCAATTGGTTTTCCACTTTTCCCCAACGACATACGTCCTATGCATCTCTCTCCAAAGGCTTGCCCGCAGACACCTGGGCAAAGCTCCACAATCTGCACCTCGTGCACCACAAAGGATTGCCCGCAGACACCTAGGCGAAGCACCACACCATCCTCCCAACCAAAAGTAACCAGGTAAGTTCCGAGAGCCACCACAGCCCGCATAACATGTATCATACATCTTGTATTATACCTCAAGCCATTATAGCCCATACACTGAGTAGGGATCCTCAAGCCATCACAACCAATACATGTTTCACCTATAGTAGTCCATAGGATACTATATCCAGAATATATGTGTGTGAAATAACCACAAGCCATTACATACCTCTACCCACATATATGGGGAAACTAACTATTGTGCATGTTGGCACATGTATCTACCAAGATAAGTTAGCAGGGCCAAAGGGGGTAGTCAGCCATTCGACCTCCCATCAGAATGTTGGGGGAAACACCCCCCAGGGCTCAGAATCTCCGGGGTGTCAGTTTCCCTTACCGACATGGTGGAGTAGCATATAGAAACACCAAATGTACAAAATATATATATAAATCACATCCACACTATGGGAAGTACCTAGTCTTAGATACAACTGCAGCTAACATCTCTCAGACTCTAGGCTGCTACTTCTAAGACTAGGTGTCCTATAAGAACACAAACATTTGAAGAGCTTTATTAGATTAATCCATTCCCATTTTATCAGTTCCAATCCACATTAATTAATTCTTTAAACATTAATTAACCATGAATAATTTAACATTAATCTTCATTAGCATCACACCCAAAAATCAACTGTTCCTTTTAAGATTCACATCACCTTTAAATTCCGGTACCTCCATCCCCATGGATTATCACCATTTAATCAAACTTTCATTACTAAATTACTTTCCCAAATTCCCTTGCATTCTAAAAAGGCATCATATGCTACTAAACAGAAAGGGGGCTCAACATGGTGAGTAGATATACTACCTATCGAGTCTTTGCTGCCTATAGCATGAGCATAGACCCATTCTCCCTCGAGAGGCTAAACACGGAAAGCACGTGGAATACCATGCGTGTCTTCGACTCTGTTGGAAGGAGGGTAAGAAAGACCAGCTACCTGAGAAGTGGGGAAAATTAAAGCAGATAAACAACCAAACAAAACCACTAACATCCAACCATCACATTCATCCCTTACCATCATCCTTGGTGTCATCTCTGATACCCACATGCATATGCTGATGCATCTCGCCACCCTAGGCGTCATCCGCTTCCACAAGCACAAGGACTCCATGCCTCCACATATCACAACATCCCTCTAGGGTCACATCACAACACAAGCAGCAGGAAAACAACAATCAAATCAATGGGATCTTGGCCCTTTAATAATCAAGAGGGTAACTGAGAACCCATTTAAAAAATTCTCACACAATTTGTTCTTTAATCCATATTGAATTAGCATATTTGTTATTTGTAGGTTCCAATTACGGGATATCTAATCAGTAAGCTATCAAAATTAAATAACCATGCTTACTTCCCTAATTTGATTAACCTAAAATTAGAACAACTACAACAATGACAACAACCATATTCATTTACATGCCTCTTTATCTTTAGCCAATTAATTAACAATTAATTATTGCATTACGTTCATTATCAATTTCCATCAAGAATAAACAAAAAATCAAAGAAAACATATATATCACTCTATCTATCAAAACATGAGGCAAACCATTATCACGGTACAAATCAACAACATGCAATCAACCAATTCTTTTAATCTGGTTCATGTATTTAATTAGGTCAATTTCATTGTTATCCAAAGGGATAAATCATGAAAATTCTATGATTGCACATATAAAGTTAGAGAAGACATGAATCCCCTACCTCGAAGAGTTCTTGATATCCTTTATCCACACAACGGGTCACAATCCTCCTCTCATGACAACGTATTGGAAAGATTGACCGACACAGCTCGGTTGCATCCAAAATATTGTGGAACCAATCAGAGGATTACAGTTTTATTGTGAAACACCTATGGGAATGATTAAAAGGTTCTAGCACCTCTTAGCCGAGCACAAGGAGGAAGAACAAGGGAGAATGATATCTGGTTCCTTTTTGAAGATTTAACGAGGTGACGGTTTAAGATCCGGTTAATTCTCTATTGAAAACAGATCACATTAACCCACACAATATGACCAAGTAGATACATACTGACCTTAAGAATAATTAATATAATATTTATGGAATTTGAATTGGCCATAAGAGTCCTTAAAACAAGGCTTTAAATGTATTTTACGTCAAAGGAAACGTAAAATGGGGCAAAATTGTAGGAAGTTGGAAACACTGTTCACATACTCAAAATTTGGCAATGGAAAGAAAAGGTCACCATTAGACATCACCATTCTGGAAAAACTGTTCAAGTATAGCGTTAGAAGGTCACCGTTAGAAGGTTACCATTCTGGAAACATTGTTCAAGTCTACCGTTAGAAGGTCATCGTTAAAATGTTTCCATTCTGGAAACATTGTTCAAGTCTATCTTTAGAAGGTCACCGTTAGAAGGATCCCGATCGAGAAACACTGTTCAAGTATACCGTTAGAAGGTCACCATTCTAGGAACACTGTTCAAGTCTACCGTTAGAAGGTCACCGTTAGAAGGTTGCCATTCCTGAAACATAGTTCAAGTCTACTGTTAGAAGGTCACCATTAGAAGGTTACCATTCTCGAAACACTGTTCAAGTCTACCGTTAGAAGGTCACGGTTAGAAGGTTACTATTCTGGAAACACTATTCAAGTCTACCGTTAGTAGGTCACCATTAGAAGGTCATCATTCTAGAATCACTGTTCAAGTCTACCATTAGATGGTCACCATTAGAAGGTTACCATTCTGAAAACACTATTCCTGTCTACCTTTAGAAGTCCACCGATAGAACCTCACCGATAGTAACACTGATTACTGAACCTCACTGATAAAAACATTGTTCACCTACCGATACTATTCATAAAACTAGAAACACTGTTCGTAGAACTGGAAATTTGGCAAAGTGTTAGCGATAAGTCACCTTGACCTCCTAGAACACCTCCAACACCACATTTTCACAAAGTAATGGACCAGAGAGGTCCGGTCCATTACATGGAATATGGGTGGTAGGATTGGGGTACATAGGGAATTGTCTCCATTGGGATGGTACATGCAAAATTATTTCATGCATAAGAAATATAAATTCTATGAACATAGGTATTCACCTAATAATATCATGTTTTATTATGGAAAACTAAAAACATAGAACATAATAAATAAAAGGAATATCCACATGTAAAATATTTTGAATGACTAATTAAATGTATTATTCTATTTATTTATGCCTAATATAATTTTATGAAATAATTCATGTCGATTTACTATAAGAAAAAAACTATTTTTCTAAAAAAATGACATATAGTTTAAATTGTTTCTAGAGCCTATGTCCAGCTAAATCCCCCTTCATAACCACCAATAAAAATTCAATCTCAAATCGAACCCAAGGAGAATTCTCTAAAACCTTTAACACATTTATAATTTTATATGATTTACACAATTCACCATAACTAACCATATAATATATCATTTTTTCTAGAAAAAGAGTCTTTATCCTCGATCAAATATCTGTTATTTTGATGATGATAACGTGTAGAAATAGAATACAATAATTCTTTATTTTCAAACATCCCACTATAATCAATTTCTGTCTACAGAAATCCTTCCGTGAATATTCCATATATAATGTATTAGGGAGTGTTTCTCCCTTCAATGACTCACACTCCCATGTCCCTTGAAAATCATAATCAGGTATCCAACGTACACATACTAATGTGACAATTTTCCCAAAAAGACCATTTTTCTCAATGAAAAAATACTTCCGATTATTTATGTCACACAAAAATATGATCCAAAATTATTATAACTCAATATCTAAATATTAGATGCTTAAAATTAATATATTTTTTTCATGAATGAAATTTTGGATCAATGTCAATTGTTGGTGTTGTCATAAATGGTAGAACACTTTCTTCACTCGAACATCCATCTAAAATCAACCCACAAACCACTTTTAACGGTTTCCCCATTTTCCAAATGAAAATCACCTAACCATTGGGAAACTATCTACAACACATTTTCAACTAAATAAACTACAAATTCTATTAATTATGATTTGTAGGAAATTTATATCTTCTCTTCGCCCCAAAAATTACTGAAATACCAATTAATCATTGAGGTCATATCATATACCAAGATCAGTCCAACTATGAAAGATTTTTCTATATCCCAACAAAATGATAATTATCTATATGTATAACCATAATGAGAAAATAATGGAACAAATCTATTAATGTACTAGATAATATTTTAATAGTAAAACTCAACCACCCAAGAATGGACATCACACGTTCCAAAAAATTAAAGAATGCCAGAATATGGGATATCTTCAGAAATCAATATATCTCATTATATCATTCCATAAATGCATCGATGTTATTTAATGATCAAACATACTTGATATTCTATTTCATTTTGGGGGGATCTCTAAAAGTCAGTATTTATATAGGGATCCAACTTAGCGTCTATATAACAAGAATCTCAAGGAATATAAATAATCAATTTCAAATAGTGATAGACTAAATTTGTAACTTTTGTTGTATCATTATTGTGTATAACATGCGATATCTTCATCAAAATTTCAATCAAAAACATATAGAATACTTTACTTTAAGACTATATTTATTCCATAAAAAATATTTCACATATATATTATTCAAATTCAATGTTGACACTATAAGTAGCTATTAGAATTCTCAACGATCACTATATCATGATATTAACTTATTAGAATGTATAATTAACAGAACAAATATCAGTGATATCTTATAAAAAATCTAGACACAAATATTTTTACTACATATCAAAAAAACCCATTTTTGTTATGGGATGCATCACTAATGAAGAATTATAAAAATTTCACATCAATGAATTTATCAAAGTAAACGAAACAACATTCTATTTTTGAACTAAAATAAAACCCTTAGAACAGAACATTTTTTCACCCATTTTATCCCCACCATAAAGAGAATCCTTATTTCCACATAATCATTCATCAAACATCAGATCCTAAGGACGGATTTTGGTAGTTCGTGTCGTCAACCACATTCACAAAATTACAAATTCACTGTAATTCTATTCATCTCCCAAATTAATGTTAATAAATACGGAAATAATATATTACAATTGAAATTATTTCTTTTTAGAAATGTTTGGAATATTCCTACACAATGAATTAGAAATTACATTACCCATATTGAGGATATTGGTAGTTTTAACATCAAAATACATTTAATACTCCACTCAATGAATCTATCCGAGATTGAAATATTTTTATGAAATTATATAACTCGATATTTTTTTCATAATAAATTTTAGACAATTTCTTAAATAGTAATAACACAAAATAATAGTAAAAATAAATACATCTATGAAATCAATATAATGGTTCAGATTACATTTATTTGGTATCCTCACCAATTGGATCTATATGCTACCATGTGGTCACCATAGATAAAGAAAATGACCAAAATAATACCAAATTCATCAAAAAAAGTCTTCACATCCCTACCTGACCTATATATTAGTATAAAATGGTGGATAAAATACCTAAATATTATATTTATAATCCCAAAAAGGAATCACACAATTTTGTGCTATTGAAATTTTCAGATAATTCAGAACAAATAAATATATATAAAAAATATGGTAGTTACCTAAAAAATGATATGTATCTCAAAAAAACATATTCAGTTTATACCATGTCAAAAAATCTCCCAACATCCCAATATTAAATTAATGAACTTATTTTGACACATTTCATACTAATAAAATTACATCCAATACCTATAATTTACATTTCAATTGAATCTTGTTACTTAAATAATTTCTCCAAAATTGTAGAACATCTCTAAAATGATATTCATGGGCCTCCTTTGTTTGAGGATAATCTTGGATATCTCCCAAAAATACATGCACAGACGATTTAAGATACATGTTTAATATCTTATTTATAAATATATAAAAACTAAAATGGGAATTTTTAGATAACATGGTATAATAAGATACTCATAATGACTATTCAATCAAATAAACATTGTCTTTTAAATCTAGAATTATTTAATTATGAATTGGTGAAAACCAGATCAGTTATCATACATGGAGAACCACCGTATCCCTTCATACTTGTTAAAAAATCATCAATCTATAGAAATTGATATTTTTTCTTCCCCACTATTAAATATCTTCTATAATCAATATAATGATGATGTGACCCTTAGTAGTTCATAGAAAATTGATCAAGAAGAACAAAAAATTTTACACTTGAGCATAAAATTCAATTTTAGATAAATCATAAAAATACGTTTTCATCAATTTCAGAATATATTGTTCAATATGGTATGGAGAAATAGGAATTTTCAATGTCCTAGGTTGTAAATAAAAGGAAAACTACACTTCCCCTTATCAGGGTAAAACATGAATATTTCATGAATATACATCATTAAATTTAATGATAACTGGAGTTAGATCATTAAAAAATGAATCATCCTCTATGTCAAATGAAAAAAATGACATTACCATTGGCATCACCAAAAAATTTGGGTCTAGATATACTCGACCATGTTTTCCATTTTATCTAATTATCACATCACACACCATCAATATTATTAAAGGATACCAACATTATGTAATAGTTAATTCATGCCTTATGATAAATTATCCAATAAATCCTAAAAATGATGTCAGTAGGATCCATGAAATGATCAATAAAATTTGGTACTCTCAATATCTTATAAAGAGAAAAAAAGAGGGACGTCATATAGCATACTCTCTCTACATTCTGAGATGCATAGTAATATCAATCACATAAGAGGGATGTTTAGAGAGAATGTATTGTAGGATCATAATACTAGTTTACATTAACATTTGAGATGAAATTGTATATAATAAAGGATCTTGTAAAGATGAAGCTGTTGTGATTATACATATATAGTCAGAAAACCCATATTAGCATCATATAATGACTCTTTCACAACAAGATGATGAATAATTATTGATTCTTTTTTCTTGAAATCCATTTATATTGATGAATATTATTAAACCACTGTACAATATATTTTCGATGATCCACTTCTACTATGTAGAGTATTGAAAATATGGCCAAGAATCTATAGGTATCCTATGTGACCATAAAAACAAAATATCATTTTTTCTACAATATAAACTCATTTTGAATAACAAACCAACCCACACAAAAATAAAGCCAAAGAAAATATTTCAGAAAATGATACAGTTTTGGTTGATTCATAATATATAGGACACCTTTAAGACTCATCAAACTATTCCAATATTTTAATGGAGCTAATAAAATATATAATAGTATATAAATATTCTATCATAAACCCCAACTCACTGACCTGGTCATGTTCATCCATTAACTCTCATTTCATTAAAAAAATATAATAACTGAGAACTGAAAAGAAAACTCATGATCAAATATTTTTTTTGAGTCCAGATCAAACTAACACATCCTCATCTTACCATAGGATACATGATCTATAAGAAAATATCAACTAAACTATTTATATACATAGCCACTTTCATGAAACTCTATGGGATTTTAACAAAATATATATAATTTTCTATAACCAATGAGGTCTTAGAGATATGATCACTCTAATTACCTCTAAAAAATACCCACTATAAACAGTTATTATTCTATGTAGTCACTATTAAATCCCACCATCACATATTAAACCCAATATGATTTATGGTATACCATTTCACTATTATAGCAGATGGAAAACCCACATACTAAAAAATTATTCAAAAAATATTTTACTAATACATAGAAACTATTCGCTCATTCAATTCTAAGAATAATCGTGGTTTCTAATGAATAAATTGTACAAGAAAATATATATATTAATTACTTCTTGGATATTCTAATAGAGAATGAATGGTAATGAGTGAATCCAATTTTCCTATATAATGTAATGAATGAATGATAATTCTAATTTTTTTATTGTTCATCTGCTGATTCAGATTCTATAGTTTATCAATAGATTCCTACTGTTGCATATTCAACCAAATCCTTAGAGGGATGATGCTAGAAAACATCCCTAGAAAGCACAAAATGTATCCTAAGGGGTATGCAGATAAAAAAAAATAATTTTTTTATAAATAAAAATTATATTTGGATGAATTCATGATATTGAGTTCAACATACTTGTATAAAAGTGAGTAAAAGACAAGAATTAGATCCATTATTTCCTAAAAAAGGCTTATCCCAAAATTCAATGGTGCCATAAGGATCTTTATAATTAGAGATGACTAGATAGTCACTCATATCTACATTACGGGTGCTAAAAATCCTACCTCATATCTATGCGGACTTCACAAACAGCATATCAATATCAAGGTAAAATTCATAACCAATCCTCACATTAATATAGATTTTTCACGATAGTATACCCTTCTACATGCATGTGATACCTCAAATTTACATACCCTAATGGATATTCTAGATTCCCAAAGTAGAAACTATCATATAAAACCATACCAGTGATAATAATATAATAACATTTTTTCATATAATAGTGAATTTTAAATAGTAAAATTAAGCAAGACAACAATCCTCAAGATGATAGTACAATAAAAAGATATTTAAAACATCCTCAAAATGATGAATCATATATAGACACAACTTTGATCAATGAATATCATAGAAAAATCATATTATATGTGTATTATATCTCCACTGACCACCTCTATCACTCAATGTCTCAAGATCCATGTACACATGTCTCCTCCAAGAGGATTATCTACAGTACACGAACAAGGAATTTGATAATCTAAGAAATCCTAATGGAAATGACAGATTTAGGTATATTACAAACTATATGGTCTCATCATATGTTCAATAATCAATTCCAAAAAAAATTATTCAAATTATTCATTCAATTTAAAGTAAAATATTCTATTTCATGACATTTATATAATTTTGGAATACACAATTCCATAATAAAAAGTATTCTTGATATATTAAATTAGGATAAAATGATAATTTCAAATAAAAAATATAAATAATGTTTTTTTCATGAATAAAATAGTGAAATAATTAATGTAATATTATTGTCAAATCAATCATAGCATATCACCATGTAATACACCTTATGAAATGATAATTTCTTATGAATGTGTCCTCACACATAATAATATTGAGTACATATAGGTTTATCAATGATGGATCTAGGTGTTGAGGAACGATGCAGATGTGGGAGATATATAAGAATTTCCTTTAATAATAATACCCTGAATCCATGATCAAGGATTTTTAACATAAAATTTATAATTAATTTATTTAACATCTGAATAAATAAATTTCTGGTCATAGGAACATTCTTCATTGGTGAATGTTGATCATCTAAAATGTTCCTTTTCGATTGTATATGTTTTGTTGTGATGATCCACGAATACATTCTCTCTAAAAATGATCCAAAAATTCTTTTATCATCTCCATGAAACTACACTCAATCATGAGTTTATTGTGTGTAAAGTCAAATATCTTGTCTTATTTGTTCATTATCACATATTACTATGTCCTGAAGAAATATCTCATTCAATTCTCATTCATGAATGTGATAAAGACGGTGGAATTGATATAGAATTTATTGTGTAGAAAAAATATCAACTATCAATTTTGGGATTCTTTAATCAGTAGACATATATTCCTATCTATAGAGTTACAATTTACATTATAATATTATTTAATTTAACATTGGACATTAAACAACATTTATTACATTTAATAAACCTTATTTCATAAAAAATTAAATTGTATTTTTTTACTATTTGTTATCTTATGCAACAAATAATATTATATAAATGTCATGTTAGTTAATTTTTGACACCGAACACCATCTCAGTCAAATTGAACTCCTCGATTGTTTTTAAGACAATTGAATAAACAAATAATTGATACAATAAAATTTTTTAATCATATTTTATAGGATAAAAATTTATTAAAATATTCAATAAAAAATTAATACTTTATTCAAAAACAGGGAAATAAATATTAATTTATTTTTATTTATCGATAAAACATGAATATAATTATTCCTTATACATGAGATTAATATTTTTTCTTTAATTAAAATAAAATATAATTTAGTTGAGATTAGGAGAATTATTAATTAAGGGACCCCATATGAATATTTAATATTAGGATTATGTGAGCTTCTCTAATGTCCAAGAATACTTCTTATTAAATGATCAAGGCACCCATGAGAATGAAATTAAATTCACAATGTCTACAACTACATACAAACTCTCAATGTATAATAAAATTCCTTTGTCATAATAAATCATCATGAATGTTTTCCATTTATGTCACCAACATATTTGATCAACATATCATTCTTTGAATATATGAAATAAACATTTCCTCACATCATGGACATGTAATTTAATGATATGGTTATATTCTAATCAAAATAGTGAAATATCAACAACTATAAAGATGGATTGGAAAATTTATTTTTTTGATTATTCATTAATGACATGCCGCTCATGACACACCCAATGTATATAACTTATCCATAATTTGTTATCATCATTGTTTCTAAAATATATATATATATATATATATAAGTGAGTTATATAACTCATTCATAATAATATTAAACTCTAATGACAATCACACATGCCCGTATAAAGGTATATCCTATGACATCAATACATGTTGATTTATTACTAGAGGTTATATTTTTATAATATCCCATATTAGAAATTACCTTGTGCGAAGTTCATGAGAAGTATCCACATCAACTTCTCAATACATTCACCTAAATATCTTTTTACAATATCTCATGTCCTTGTATATTACCCTACAAAATAAACTTATTTAAGTATATCTTCATAGAACATAATGTTTATCATCATATTAGGGAATAACTCTAACCATATCAATGAGGTCTATACTCTATGAAATTATTATATTAGATTCATTTATAAAAAAAATAATATGTAATAAGATTGTTTAATAATATTCAATATATTATAATTACCTGTAATTGATTTACAAATAGGTTTACCCAGCACAACAACTCTAATAATGTCTCTCTTAAAAGAGATATAATTTTTTACAACCATTAGAATACTAGACCTCATAAGATAATCATGTTTCAGCTATGTCAATTCCTTAGCCACGTGGCTAACCACATTGTATTCCATGGAAATTATTCTCACTACAACACTACCAATATGATAAAAATCCATTAGGAGATGATACATATAAATTAGGTTCTTCATCAGATGATGAGAACATGGAACATTTTCATGTGCCTCTAGAGATATATTATCACAAAAGAGTTGGATAGTATCATTTCTTTTATATACCACATCATTCTATTATATGATGTTTCGCTTAAATAATAATTCTATATCTTCCCCGGAAGTTGTAACATACTCAAACTATGTTTTAGAATCTACAACGACATACATCATTAACCAATTATATCTCATCACATCTCTATTAAAAGGGAATATTTATATAGTCCGTCACACTATATCTTCATGATTAGATTAAAAACTATAATTTTCATATATTATGATGAATATTTCCCCATCTACACTATTTTCTAGGAACATATCATTAGTACTCCTCAGATACATAATGATACTATCTACTACCAATAAATGGATGTGATTTTGATCAACCTAATATAATCTTACAAAACATAATGTGTATACAACATCTATTATATTATACATCACCACACACATGACTAACTATATCGTGGATGCATATTGAATAACTTTCAATATTTTTCTTTCCTCATTTGTTAATGTCAATTTTTTTTTTTGCGAAGATGAATTGCATCTAATACATGAAAAAATACCCTCTTAAATTGTTCCATATTGAATCACAACATTACCTTGTCATTATTTGTACAGTGAAATTTTTTTAGAATCATCTTGGTTCTATCATGATATATCAGGATCCTATGAATATATGCTCCCTCTCCCAATTCTCTTATAGAGATGAATTTATTCTACCAGTGCATAATAGACATTAATATTGGTATTTAATTTCCAATTAGAAATATGTTATCAAAATATACTATTAGGAGATCTAATATACTCCCAAAAAATGATTTATAGAAACCAGAATCATATTTATTTTTTATGAAATAAAATTATTTAATAGCCCCCAAAAAATGAATGGTCCATGACCCAGATTCTTGATTTGATACATAAATGAATCATTGTTAGTTGCATACTATGTTGGAATCCATTAATGTGAAAACCAATTTTGGTTGTTTTATATAGACAACTTCCAGGTGGTTCTTGTTATGTCAGGATATTGTGAAATTTATTTTTCAAATTCCATAATAATGGAAATCTTCTATGGCATGTAGAATTTTGATATATTTATTCAATTAATCTTTTTAAAAGGTATCCTCATAGTAAATTCCATGAAGCTATTTATAGTCTCCAAAAACTAGTATATGTGTATAGGTACTGACATTTCCTACAATTTATATTTTTCTATTTTATACCCTTTTTGAACCCACAAACATTACAAAAACTAAGGATTTGACAAAAATATAGACATGGTTTGGTTACATGGAATTAATTTTAGAATTCATGGATTCTTGAAACATAGAATCATTTTTTCCGCATTATTTTTCCTTATAGGTGAAATGATTATTTTTTTGAACTAATAATGTGTCTCTATAATCAGTGACTAAAAAAGAAAACCATTATGGTTATATGAAATTGATAATACTCTTATACAGTAACAGTGTGTCTAGGAAAATTTCTTCTTCCATTATGATTTGATGAATTTTTTCATGTTCTATCTATTATTTATCATTATATTGCAATTCATAATATATTATCTCTATTCTTATATAAATTTTAGATAGAATATCATTCCCATGAAATTTGGGTAATCATTTACCCCAATATTATTTATAAATTATTATATCATTAGTATCACGATGTTTTATTAGTATATCCAAAGAAGTTATAATTTATTCCATGGGGATCAATCATGTTATATAAAGAGGCTTAAAAGTAATATTCCCAACCCCTCATTTGTAAGTAACACAACACTAGATTCCTTCAATTTCATAATTATTATTTTAAATTGATTATTTATTTATTTGTGACTTGGTTGTGTATTTATGCAACTATTTGTAATGAATTTATCCTAAATGATAATGGATGAATCAAATGACTCAACAATGATCTCTACATGTCCATCAAGGAGTGGTTCCTCATTTTAAAAACCCTATTCTATTGAGGCATTTAGAGAGGATTGAGTTGAGATAAAATCCCAATCATTGAATAATAAATCAATTATGTATTGATTAATATTTTCTCCTCTGCAGAAAGGGAGAAGTTACATAGTTTTATCTCCAATATAGTTCTCAACATATGTCTTTTATTCCATGAATTTATCAAAATAATCCATATTAAACATCATTAATTAACCATAACCAAATATATTAAACCAATATACTTCTATAGTAATTATCTATAATATATTATGTATATAATGATTTCAAAAACCCTTATCATATATTAAATAATGAAGAATCGATGTCCTCTGTAGAAATATGGAATGAAAAAAATACATGGATAAGATGAGATTAAGAATAAAGAGATTAAAAGATAAAATTAACACCTCATTGATAAATCATGATGAAACTTCTCCTATAATCCTGAGGGAATATTGGATACGATATAATTACGATATTCAATCCATGGATTGATTAATTTTGGATAAATTTTCGGTAAATAGATTTTATATTTGGCTAGAGTATAAAACTCAATCTATAATATCTATTTAAATGGTAGTATAGGTGGTCTAGGAAACCATTCACTAACACTATGGTAATAAATATAATGATTCCTCTATCCATTTGAATATTTCAATAGTATGTTAGTAGGATTTAAGAAAACATGAATATACCATGCAGTAGTGATATACTATTTCATTCACATATGTATTTTTAATTTTCATGACCATAATTGATATATTAATAATTTCACTTGGTTTACATGAACATTAGACCATCATATGGTAAAATCACACATTAGTGTAAAGTGCATGGTTACAATGTGACATATATGTATGTCCACATCATTTCCCCTTAATAGTGAAATAAAAATATCCCTCACATCAAATGTATATAATCAAAAAATCATGTAATTTATTAAATTATTTTTCTACATTGTGTAAAAAATATTGTAATATATCATGAATTAAAAAAGAAGACTCTATCATACAAGATACCAAACCCTATCCATAATGGAAAAATAAAATACTGTAATGTGAATTTCATAAATAACCTATTTATTTAGAATGAAAATGTTGGATTGTCAATATTATAAGATATATATAAATGTCCTATAAAAAATATATTGGTTATTTAACTAGAAATATACACATAATTTTTTGTGAAATGATTTTTTTCTACAAATATATATTTTCATCATAAATAGTTTAAATTATTTTTTAAATAATTGTATCCTTAATATTTTTAAAATTTAATAACTATATTTTATAGAAATAATATCAAAATTTAATTTATTATATTTAAATTTTCACTGGGTGAATATTTTGAGTTTTTGATAATACAGATTTTCTAGTGAATAAAGAAAAATATATATTTTTATATAAATAAAAATTTTTGTTTTGTTCAAGTAAAATGATCTAAATTGTTTTAAAAAGGTTTAAATATAACATTTGATAAATTCTATGTTTATAATAAAATTATTTTCGTCCATAAATGGCTCAAATTCATTATGTATGAATTAATTGAGGCTGAAATTCCCTTTGGAGTGTTGAAGGGGGACCTTTACAAGGCCCGTATAATAGTGAAACATTACATTACCCAGATGTCATAGAGGCACAATCCTAGAATCATCCTAGACACTAATTGTAGGAGAACATCCCCAGAGTATATATAATTATCATGCTCTGTAACATGGTTTGACCAGCCATCTTGTTGTCCTGAAATGGGTTTAAAGGCCTAGTAATGATGTTAATTTTCATGCTCACACATTATTCAAAATAATTATATCCATGATCTACTGATTGTTCATACCATAAATTCCCATCCAGAGGATGTTATGTGTAGTGAATGGAACGTAAATTCATGTGGCCCAAAGAGCATGGGGTGGCCAGAAAGAATTGATGTGGCTTGAAGACCATGAGGTGGCCAGAAAGCATTCTTGAACAAGAGTCTGTGGGTGACATGAAGGTCATAAAGTCATAGAAGACCAAAAAGTTGCTTAATTGAAATTATGGATGAATCATTCTAGATAGTACATTACCTCCTAAAATACTTTCTACAATATTTGATACAGTATCTGCTATAGTGATTCTAATGTACTACTATAGAATCTTCTATTTTCTCTATTATAGTTTCTACTATAGTAACTGAAATAATACCATGCATATAATTGATCCTGGGACTCGTGAATTAAGTTGATATGTCCCCACCAATCATTCTAAGTCCCCTGTTCAAATATTCTTTATTGGAAACAATGTTTTGGTTTAATTTCGTATAAAAGTAAGTTTTTATACAATGAATTATTCTAAAAAAAATTTACATTTGGTTTTTTGTTTTCACCTAATACTTTAAAGACCCTACACTGTAAATCCTAATACAAATGCCTAATACAATTTCATTTTTCTATAGTATATGGAAATACATCCCAATGGACATGCAAATTTAAAAATACTGGTAAACTTGATACATAAATGAGTCTTAATTTATACATGGAAAAAAATAATTACATCCGATTTTTTTCATTGTAAACATTGATCCCACTACGAATATACATTCATATATTTAATAAGACACTTCATGGATTTTTGTGTAAATATAAAATAAGGATGAACTCAATTATACACTATAAGATATGTTTAGTGGGTGGTATAATGACTTAACAAGATTAATTAGTATAGAATGAATAATAACTAGAAAACATGACATTTAATCAATAAAATTGGGATATTATGATAGGAATAATATATCATCATATAATTCCATAAAACTAATTATATTATTACATAAAAATGGATATTATAACTAATCAAATAATCAAATGAAGTATCAATAACTAAATTCATAATGATGGAATCAATAATGATGGTTATAAAAAATATACCATCGATTCATCATTAGAATAACATAATAATATAAAGGCTACATGTATTGAATATCTTATTTACAATGATTCATTCCAAGAATATTGTCATGTGTTCATGCCAATAATATATCACTATCAATGGTTCTAGAAAAGAAAAATTATCCATAAATACGAAAGATTAATACAGTAATTGGTTTCAAATTATATCATTCTCATAAAATCCCAATCATAATGAATACATAGAAATATGAAGGGTTGTATCAATACGTCATATATTCATTTAAATAATTATAATGTGTCATTTCATTGATGAAAAAAATTACCTAAAAATATCATTAAAAAAAACCTGTGGAATATATCATTTTTTAGTAGAAAATATTTTTTAAAAAAAATTTCATTTGAAAATCACTTTTCAAAAGGTAAAAAAAATAATGGGTGGAAATTTTCCTAAAAAGGTTTAAAAAATTAATCATTTTTATAATAAAATGGGTTTTAGAGAAAAATTACCATTGACTGAAGAGATAAATGGATTCTATAATGGAAATAAAATTTCTATATCATTTGAAGAACAAAAATGTGGGAAAACATAACTATTAATTGAATATAATCCTAAATAACTTGTTGATAGGAAAATTTAATGATTTATTAATCAATCAAAAAAATTTCATTCAATACAAATTCATAAATAATTTATCTCAATTTGATTGAGATTGTGAAATGAAAATTTAAAAGTATCATAAGGTAAAATTTAGATCAAATCATTGTTTAGTTTATGTATTTCATCTATAAATCCAAAAAAATAAAGTGAAAATACCTTAATTGATATAAAAGACATTATAAAAATATGTATAAAATATTATCTACAAAAATAAAGTAATACCAGAAAAATTCATTCTGTAAACAAGTGTACCCTAAATTTATTAAATTAATACAAAGAATCAAATTCATGAATTTTAATGGTTTTTACAAAGGTGGGAATTTACCACACCCCTCAGGTTATCATCCACTATAAATTTATAACAATTAGGTATCCTCGATGACCACATAGAAATCATTTCCGCAGTCACCCTCTTTGAAAGGGCATCTAGAACATGATTATCTTCCTTTAAGACTTGTGATATAATGAAGTTGAGTTGTGTGGCATGATTGTCACAAAAAATCAAATGAGTTAGATATCTGTATTGAACATATCTTGTTCTTGAATTGAGTGATTCACATCAATTAGAGAGTCTAAATGAATCCAAAAAAAATATCCAATTGTGATGAAAAAATTCCAAAATATATAAATGAGATCATGTATCTCAGCTTCATACAATATAAATTGCCCAATAAAATGGTTAAAGTAGCCTTTTATGAATCCACAGTGCGTATAAAATCCGCCCCCACTGCGTGAAGGATCTACAATCCGAATTATAGATCCATCTTCATTAGCCTTAATGTATGAATATGCTCGTTGGATCCATGATATGAATATCATAGTTATATACATTATCATATTCCATTAAATTCCTAGAAATATGTGTGTCAATATATCATATAAACACTTGCACTTCATTCGCTGTTGTAAATTGGCTAGAACATGAAGATCCCTATGATTAGCTATTATACATGCATAATAATATGTATCTTGATTTTAAAACATACTATTTTTTATGGATTCCCATAAAATGATGATGACCCTGAGAGCTGCATCAAGAACCATATTGACTATTTTATTACCTTTCCCACATATATGTATAAATGATAAGAGCTCCTATTTTTTTTGAACAAATGAAAATCTAGGCTAAATAAACTACCAAGATAATTTCATATATACTAGTAAAAATCATAGAACAAGAAAAAATTTTATACAATTTCATTGGCTATCATGAGGGTGTAACTAGATAAGAGAATTAAATTCCCAACCTGTCTCAATTGTTCATATTCTAGTAGCTAGTTTTTTCAAATCCTCCATAGGAGAATGATTATTGAGAGATGATAATATGGTTCCTAGAAAAATGAAAACCAGGAAGGTGGTTTCCGAGATATATCACACTATAACATGTAATAATTCATTAATATAATGTTACTAATCGTTTTGGGATTTCATATCATGTTTTCCTCTTACAGAATTGCATATGTCATGATTTTAAACCAGGTATTAGGATTAAATATGTCATGGTGAACATTATTATAGGACATTATAATAGAAATAGATATTCTGTCAAGATCGAGGGGATAATATTATGTTTAATAGGGTATTATAAGATTGGAGTGTGCCAACAATTAATGTTAGAGTCTCCACACACCATCCATTTTGAATGTAGTATAACATCATTGAAATAATTATTGATAATTGACAATACTGAATGTGTATGTTAATGTGAATATCTACCAAAAAGCCTCATATTTATCCTAAAAGACATGAAATCTATTGAAGGATCAACTGATGTTACAATAATCTATGTGAAATTATAGATAATTCCATCATTAAATGTCTTACGGTCTTTCATCCAAAGACCTCCCATGTCAAACTGTTTAGTAAAATCATTCCAGGCAATAATTATGAGCCTATTCTACTACGCAATACTTTTTATGAATAATTTCTTATCCTGCATAGAACCTAATTTAGAATTATTATCAGTTATTTATAGAGAGTTAATAAATAACGAATCTTCAAATTTATGACTAAATTATTAAGGAATCTCCTACCATTATAAGACATGGCATTTCCAATTGATTTAGTATGATAATTAATAATTCTACAACATATATTACTAATATAGTGAAATCAAACATTTCCCTAAAACAATGGGACACCAAGGTAGTTGAATGGGAGATATCCGACAAGACCTCAAGAGTTCTAATAATTATTTTTTCATACTAATAGTAATTATATTTCAATAAATGAATAAATATTTATTCCAATTAAGGGCATGACTAGTTATTTCTTCATAATTATTATAGAATGTATCGATAGCAGATATTATCCTCGATGATGGTTATCCAAACACTATGATATAATCAAAATAAGGTAATTCATTTGGGATAAGGGTTTCCCAGATGTATTTAATTTAAATAAAGTAACATATAAAAAATAAAATTGAATTCAATTAAAAAATTTCATCAACACTAGGTTCATTATGTTCAAATACCCTTAGCTGAAATGATTCAAATTAGAACTTAAAATAAAATTATTAATGACGTATTCATGGTATAAAATGTCAATGTGTAGTATATTCACTATATAAAATAAATTGTGTTTATAATAACAATTAGGTCTCATCAAAATGTGAATTGAGACGAAATCCCATAACTTATACTTCTTTTTGGATGTACACTAATTAATATATTGTATAATATCTATAATATTTTTAAAATTTATTAAAAAATTATATCAATATTTATGAAATATTATATTATTTTCTAAAAATATTTCATTATCTATTGTTTAGTAATATTTGAATATTTTCATTATTTTTGGTGTTAATTTCATTGTTTTTCATGAATGTAACACCATTTTATTTTTTTCTATCACAAATATCATGAATTAATAAACATTAGATTTATAAGGCCCCAGCCTTAAACCTTAATTAATCTTGAGTTATTACAAGATTACACATTGAGGATCTTTTCAGGATTAGAGTTTTAGAGAATTAGATCATGAAACTTGCTTTACATTGCACATTTAAAAAAAGTGGTTGCATAAAAGACAGTATTCATTCTTCCCATAAATGGAAACATATTTAAAATAAAACATATATTTTTTCTTGAAAAATTCTTGACACTATCATCACATCATGTACCTTTCCCTTGACCTGTGAAAAACATTTCAAAAACGTGGGATGATCATAAAAAGCTCAGTAAGGGTTATAAAAATATGGAAAGGAAACATGAGTTCATATATACATAAGAATGAAATCATACATTACCCATAAAACATAGGCACATTAACATGTCTCATCAAATCATGAATAAATCATAGAAATCATAAGACATAAAAGGTAACTTGAGGCATTCATAACATTCTTACATAGGGAGTAACCCTCTTGGTTACGTTTGGAATACCCATCACAACATATTCCTTAAATCTCTTCGGAGAAACCTTAATGTTTCACTCCTTCGCGTTACCCAATGCATTGGAGAGCTATATCGGGCTCACCCGCCCTTAATTTATCACGGAACCACCCGTCTTCATAATAATGCCCAAGAACCTCAACATAATCGTATCACATAAAACATGCATAAAGGAATCATAACATTTCCACCTTTCAATCACAAGATATCAATACAACACATTGATATAAAAACATTATGAAAACCATTTTCAATACCAAAATAAAATAAAAGTAAAACATGGTATTTATTTTTCTTTTAAAAAGAAGGTATGGCTTGTAGAGTAAGCCGAAACTCAAATAACGGTCACGGCGGTGGAGAAGTCGTTGTCGCCGCATACGTACGACAAAAACATTCCCTTTTGTTGTTTAGTAAAATGCTTCGAATAAAAATATTCCTTTTTAATAAATGTAAAAGTCAAAGGGGTTTATACACCGTATAAAAGAAGGATGTGTATAAAACAAAATATGCCTCAATGAAAGGAGATTGAGACGAAGTCCCATACAAAGACGATATCCTTTGTTTAAGGATAAATCAATTACATAATTACGTGTGAAAAACGAATACAAAAAATATAAGTGGATATTAAGTGTAAAATAATCAAAGTTCATTTACAAAAATTAAAAGGATGGCATATTCAATAACTACATGTTGAACCCAAAGAAATAGAAATTGGGTTAAGAAGTTCCCTTGATAGCCTAAAGACGTCACATCAAAATGAGTTGATGAGAGATAAAAAAAGGGTACCTCATCACATGGACATAAAATTTACATCAATAAGGATATATGAGAACATATCCCAACATAACAATATGTAAATTAAAAGACCCAACAAAAGAAGTCTTTTAAAAAGAGGAGGGTGAAAGGTTCCCTTACCGACATGGGTATCTTTCGAAACATACACCTCGTGAAAGAAATACAATACAAAATTGATATAAATACTCATAAAAGAAATTATATTACACAATGAGTAAAATAATGGGCAGTACATACACCACTCAAAGGAAATTATGTCGAATGTTGCATAAATCTCACGGGGATAAAATTGAGATGAAAAATCCCTCACGAAAACTCGACAGCCTAACGACGCCACATAAAACGTACAAAAATGGATTGATGAGATCATATAGGGTATCTCATCATATTAAATTAATGTTTATAGAAAGATAAATATAAAATAACATCCCCCAATATAAAAAAATAGGAGCTTAAAAGAAGTGACATAAAGGAGAGTACTTAAAAAGAAAGAGAGAGGTTAGATTTCTTACGAAAATTTAGCAGCCTAACGGCGCCACTCAAAACATCCAAAATGGATTGATGAGAGAGAATAGGGTCTCTCATCACATGAACATATAATTTACAGTAAGACTAATATAAAAGAACATCCCAATAACAAGAATGATGAGCTTTAAAAGGAATGACATAAAATACTGTACTTAAAAAGAAAGAGTGAAGTAGGATCCCTTACCTCAAGTCCAACTTGTCTTGTTCGTTTCTTTATATTCCTGAATAATAAACTTTGGTAAATTAATAATTTCCTATGTACATACTTTAGATATTATTATCAGTTCATATCACATATTATAATGTTATAATAATTGTTTAATAATGTTAGTTCATATCAGACGTTTTTGCCGATGTTTGGTACATGAGTCAAAAATGAACTTGATTGAAAAAAGATTTCCCATGTAGTTAGAAGTAAATAATTTCTAGAATAGTATTAATGATTAAAATATCATATATATCCAGTAAATATTCATTTTATACTATTCCATATCATTTGGAGATAAAAAATGAAAAGCACCGTTCATGGAGACGGTAGGACGTACATACGCATGAACGCTACTTTCATATATATTTCATATTTAATGGAATTAAAACATAATGATACATAATAGTATTTTAATTACAGTATGGTATCATATATAATATCATTAAATATATCCTTTATACATACCACGTATGGTATTAGAGAATCAAATCACTTTGAGGGGGCGGAAGTCCGCACTTCCTTAAATGAAGATATCGCGTTTACCCATAATGGAAACCATAAAGGTACGCCATAAATGAAAAATACATAAGATTAAGTAAAACATAAAATTATTATATATCATATATAAATATAGTGTCATATTAATGGACACCTTTTAAGGTGTTAGAAGAATGTTGAACAATCATCGTTTCGGGAGGCAGAAATTCGCCATCCACGGAAACAGTATGTTCTTTAACCATTAGATGTAGGTGTGTGTAAGAGTAGCTCTAATACTTCTTATAACAACATAATAGCATATTTAAGATAATGGATTTGTTACAAAATAGATTAATAAAAAGAGTTTAGGGGGTTGGAGAAGCAAAATAATACAAAAGGACACAAGTGAAGACATTACCTTAAAATCGGGTAACTCCCTTTGGTTTGAGCTCAATGGCTTCCTTGGGAAGTCTTTTGCCCAACGTGAGGCTTCAAGGAGTAAGAGAGGGAATTGGAGAGACAAAAAATGGTCAGGGTTTGGCCGAGCCAATGGCTTTGGGGTGTGGGTAAGGAGGTAGAGGTGGGGGCCTTTTATAAGAGGAGAGGAGGGGCACTCTTGTAATGTTACAAAATGTTACTTTATTATCAAAAGAGTTTCGGATTTTAAAGGTCCCAAAATTATTTATTTCTAGGATAAGATGATAAGGGTTCTAAATCCACTAATACAATAAGATTTGGTCATGTTTAGGTCTTAAATATTACATTATCTTTCCATTTTATTTAAATCGTTAAATAATGAGGTCATCGCTGCATCATCATGATGTCATAAATAATTTAATTTATTTAATGTCTAAAAATTATAAAAAAAAATACTATGATGTAGTAAATCTTTTTACCTTTACAATGAATATTTATAGTAAAAAATATGACTTGAATAACTTCATGTAAAAATTGTTTTAGTAAAACATGTCATGTTTGTGTCATTTTTACTTTAACATTAAATAAAAAGATATTTATGTCATTTTCCAACCAAAGTGGCTTCATGGGGTCCCCAATTTGACCCATGGATTGTCTTGGTCGGCCATGAAACATCCAATGATGTTAGGACATGTGTCTAGGTCATTTCATTTTATTAAAACATTATTCTTACCATAAACTACACTAATTACCTCTAATCGCGATTAAAAACTTCATAAGTTACTAGTCACCAAAAAATTATTTTTATCCCATTGAACCAAATTTTACTTCTTAATGACAACCATGTATGTCGGATTTTTGAAATTCGAAACACAAAGATGGAAAAATTTCATTTAAGAGGAAAATAAGTTTTTATAAGTACCACTTAGTGGTTCCACTATTAATCAAAAATTGAAGTTTTTCAGAAAATTCCAAAAAATTCACCCAAAGCTATATTTAATATTACAAATTATAAAATGAAGTCTATTTTACAAAAGTCAAAACATATAAGTCACATTAATTAATTTAATAATTAATTCCCATTGTCAGAGCAAATAGCGTGTTTTTATGAAACAATAAGTATCAAAAGATTGACACTAGTTTAACTCTGATTTCAAAGTGAAATTAATTCTAACGACCACTATTGGATTTAATGGTAAAAATATATTATAATTTCACATTAAAACCAATTCAAAAGATAGTCTAATCATATAAATAAATTAGATTAAAAATAGGTTTTGAATTAAAATACATCATTTTACACTATTCATTAAAAAATGATCTTTATCGGAAAGATTCCAAAAATTTACACAAAGTAAATTTTGATGTCCCAATTCTTAAGAAGAGTTTTATTTGGTCCAATAGAATGTATAAGAGTGAACAAAACTATATTTAATGATGGTTCTCCATCAAAAGGCGATAAGTGAACCTTTAGTGAAAACTCGGGCATATACGCCTAAAATTGAATTCTTTCCGTATTTTAAGCCTTTATCTTTTATTGGTTAAATGTAAAAACATTTAAAAACATATATAATAATATTTTAGTTATTTCTATCCATTCCCACCAATACAACGGCTACATGTTAACTACCATTTAAAATAATATTATTTTATTATTAGAGTGCAACATAAGATTCCCAAAAAAACTCGTTGTTGTGTGCTGGGTACGCCATCGAGCATAGCATCCCCTTTAAGGTCATATTAATATTTTATTCAAAAATATGGATAAATATGAAAATTTCATATTCTTTATTTACCTGGGGTGTTACAAGATTGCATTGAATTATTTAAATGACATATATATTTAGTATATAAGTATTTAAATAAATCCATTATATGTTGATATAAGTAATGAAATTAATCATTCATGCAGACGGAAGGATATACATACACATGAATGATGCTTATAGTCAAATTTATTAAAAAAAAGAAAATTAAATCATTTAAATTTATATCATAAATTTTGAATCAAAATTATTTCATATATGTCACATTTATTTACTAAAAAGTGGTTTTTTAAATTATATATATAGAATTAATGAATCATATCACATGGACAAGGCAGTAGTCCACACACACACAAATGATGTTATCATATTCCATCAAATATTAATGATTGATTGTACTGGTTATATAAAAAATTTAATAATCATAAATAAATTATACATATAATATATGTAACATTTTATAAATAAATCTATAATTATTATAAACATTTATATGTGGTAATAGAAGAATGAATGAAATATGTACCTGAGGTTTTAGTCAGCCACACACAAAAATTATTATTGTGTATCCTATTTGATTGAAATATGAGAAGAATATAAATCATAGAAACTTATTAATATATTTAATCTGATTATTTAATTATATAATCATTAAATAATAATAATTATAAGAGTAGAAAAAAAATAAAAAATAATGGTATAGAATATTATTTCCATTTTTAGGGAAACTCATTTTGTTTTATACAAAAACACTTCACTGGATAGATTTTCGCACAAATAGGTCCTTATTATAATTCCCCAGCCATGAAAATTTCATAATCATTATTTATGTACAAAAATCACATTGAGTATCTTATTTGGCATTGAGTTTTATAGAATTAATGAATAACTATTGTATAAAAAGTTGACACTACTAAAAAAATATTGTTTTTCCATAATAAAAAAATAAATTATATACGATTTCTTTTTCTTGATAAAAATATTTTTTTATTGTTCATTTCTCTTACCCATCCAATATACCTTAGGGGAAAAAATTCAAAAAAATGGAATGAGAATAAAATCATATTAAGGGATATAAAATAAGGGAAGAAAAATGAACTTCTTTTAATACTTTATGTCCAATGAGATCATAATTTTCACCTATAAAACAAAAGATCATTATCACACAGTGGTAAATAATAGGATTCCTATAAAATCATATAAATCATAAATTACAAATGAAACATCTGGATTCCATTTCATAATTAAATTGTAGCCTTCACAACAAATATGGAACAACCTTCATGGTTTCATTTGAAATAATCATTACAATATATTATCTATGTCTCTAATGCTAATCCTTAAGATTTAAGTCCATCATGATACCCAGTAAATTAGAGAGATATCCCAGTCTCACCCACCCCCAGTTTACCATAGAACTACCCATATACGTAAACAATTTCAAAGAACTATAACATAATAATATCACATAAACAACACATAACAGAAAAATGATCATTCCAAAATACAATCATAAGATATATTTTTAGGATATTTATATACTCAATTAATCCTAAAAACATTTTCAATACCAAAATACCTAAAACAAATATGGTATTTAATTTTATTTTAAAAATAGTACATCATGTAGTGGAATACAAATATCAAATAATAGTTGTTGGGGCAGAGAAGACATTATCACCGCATATATTATGAAAACATTCCTTATTCGTCATTTGGTAAAATTATTAGTATAAAAAGATTATATGTGAAACACTATGAATGAAATTAGATTTCAATGTGTTTTATTATAACATAAATAAAAGATGGTGGTGTGTATTATAAAAATATTCCTGAATGAAAAACAGAATAAGACGAAGTCCCATACCTTGAGTCTGACTCATCATGTTCAATCATTATGTTTTGGAATAATAAAATTAGGTTAATTTATGTATTATTAAATTTTTTTTTCAAATTTATTATTTCATTAAAACGATGTATTAAAATTTTATAAAAATTATATAATTATAAATGTTCATATCAGATGTTTTGATGATATTTAATACTTGAGTCAAAAATGAACATTTTTTAAATGTCAGTAGTTCATGTGGTAATAAATTCATTGTCTCTAGAATATTATTTAATAAATAACCATAAAATTTATATATTAATCATATATTTTTTAAAAAATAACTAATTATAGTTATGAAATATTAAAAACATTATATTTTGGGATACTGTAGGTCACATGTATGCATGAGTACCATTTACATTTTTTCATTGATAATTTTGGAAATAATGTATTTTTTATCTTTCCATAATTATCATAATATTATTTACATAATAATATTAATTATAATATACTTATATATGTATTTATAATCATTACTGAATATTTAATGTACAGAATGAATGTCATCTTGTCATAGAGATGATAAGTCATACGAACGCAGATGCGATTATATCATTCAATTTAATGGTTAAATAATAAGTAAAAGGATGGTATATTAATTACAAAGAATACTTATCCTTCTATATATACTATTTAGATCTTTTATATTAATCATTATATTTGTTGAAATTGGAAAAAAGAAAAACATTTTTCACCGCAACGTGGAGATGATAAGTCATACAAACCCATGAATGGTGATATTTTATTCATAATATGGGTAGAAAAAAAGAATATGGTTGTCACATTAACATAAAACATCATATAATGTATTATATTCTAGAGTGATAACCTTAGTATGGAAAGAACTTAGGAAAAGGAAATTGAAGAAAAAGAAAAATAAAAACTTTAAAAAAATGAAATCTCTAATTAGGTTGATCAACATTGAAGAAAACATTAACACCTCTAAAAAAGTCGTTATACCTACCGATGTCTAAAAAGGCGGGGATTGATTATAATAAATGGATTGGGATGATTTTGGTGGATAAAAAAGGATTTGGAATTGTGATAATTAGAGAAGAGTGGGTAACTTTTTATAGGAGAGTGGAGGGGCACTATTGGAAGGTATCAAAATATTAAATTATAATTAAATTAATTTTTTCTTCAAATGGATACAAAAAAAAATATTTTAATGATAAGATAAGTTTCAATCTAATTCATATCATTCAATTATTTTTAGACATTTATTTATTTTATTTTAAAACTTTTCTTTTCGGTTTAACCTTATTTATTGTCATTTAATTTAAATTTTTTAATAACATTTCAATTATTATAAGGCTCTTACTTTTACATATATGGTGTTAATCTCCTATAATTGAATTATAATTTATATTTTAGACCTTTTTATAGTCACATTGTGATTATAAATTTTTTTTAGTATTTTTAATAATTTAATCATTTATCATTTTTATATAATATCCATTATGTCTTTTTTACACTATTTTATTTATTGAATTTTAAAAAATACAAACGGAGAGATAACATTGAACCAAAGAAATTAGTAGTATTTTAAAATTATATATTCACGTAAAAGAGTATGGATAATAGGATTTATATCAAATAATATTTATTTTATTATTTATAATATCATTTATTTGATTTATTCATTAATAAATCAATCTCCACATCATTATTGTTTGATAATTGAATTTAATAACATAATTTTAAAATTTATAAAAGAATTCAATGATTTAGAAAAAATATTTATCTTCTTAATTTATATTTATAGTCTAGGATATCACTTATAAGATTCTATTTCAAAATCGACTTATATTGATGATATTTGTTAATAAAATATTTCATTATACATTAAATTCAAAGTCATAGCTGCCATAATCACACCCAAGTGACATCCAAAGGCCAAATATTTTTCACCAGTGTTTTCCTAGTCGGCCATATTTCATCGAATAGGATTTGTACAAATTTTAGGGTGGTATTAAATTATTATAAAATTTATTAACCGTATTTACCTGATTTACTCTTTAATCGTGGTATATAAAAAAATTACTAATGTTATTGATAATTATTTCTGAAAATAAAAGGGGAATATTTAGTTAATTTAGTACCATGGATTATAAATATTAAGAAAATTTTAATATATTAATACAAATAATATTTGGTAATTAATTTTAAATTATTTAGCATGGTCAAAATGAAAAAAAATGTTTTTTGAAATTAAAAACCATTAAATGATTGGCATATGTTTAAATCTACTATCAATGTTTGATTAATTCCAATGTCCAACAATAGATTAAATTATAAAGATATTTTTCAATTTCACATTAAATGTAATTAGAAGTATAACCAGATTATATAACTATATTAGAAGAAAATGCAGTTCTGAGTTAAAATGTTGTATTTTACACTATTCATTAAAAAATTAATTTTATCATAAAAAACAATAATTCAAGAAAAATAAATTTATATTTCCATATTGTAAAGAATATTTTATTTTTGAAAAATATAACATATAAAATTGACAAAAAAATATATAAAAACCGTTCACCATCATAAGGTACTAAATTTAACTTTTAATAATATTTTAGTATTTTAGTCATAAAACTGGATTTATTCTAATTTTAAGTATTTAAAATTTATTATTCTAAAGTAAAAATAATAATTAATAAACATTTATGAACATAATATAGTTTTTTATTTTCAATCCCTCCAATACAATGACTAAAAGTTAAATAGAATTTAAAATAATAATAAAAATAATAATGTATTATTTTTTGGTATCACTCAGTCTTCATTGAAACAAAAGATTTCATAGAAATCCCTTGATTCATTTCCAGTATAATATAAGACATTACATCCTCTTTTAGGTAAACATAATATCTAATTTAGAAGTATTAATAGATATCAAAATATCTTATTTTATAATTACCTATGATGTTACAAATAATGTTTTAGGTGGTGTATGTTGGATGATTTTATATGTATTTTATTATAAAAATATATTTAGATGTTTGAATTAGTCAGAGGGTTGAGTTCCATTTTATAGTGGGGGAGGTGTAACATTTTTATAAATAGAAGTTAGTAAACCATATTAAAAGGTATCTCAGACATAATGTACCTCTAATAATCAATAAAATATTATATAAGGGAGTTTATTTTATTAATATGTCGAAAAATTTGGTTTTGGACGAGTGAATTGGTCATTGTGGACATTATTTTTAAGGTTTTGGGCACCTTTTATGATATTTTATCACTTAATCACTATAAGTAATTTTAATTTCACTCACAAATCTATTTCGTAAAATAAAATGGTCGAATTACTATAAATTATAACTTATTCATATTCAAAAAATTTAATATATTTCTAATATTACAAATGACATATTTGGTAAAAATTAATTTATTAATAATCATGTAGAAGGAAAGGGAAAGGGGATTTTTAATGTGAGAATGTGAAAAAGTTCTTAATTATTCAATATAAAAATTAAATATAAAATGATTCCAATGAATTAAATTGTATTAATATATGTACAACATATATAAATACATATTAACAAAAATAAAAAAAATAATTTAACACTATAAAATAATAAGGAAACAGTTCAGTATGTAATTAAAATATAGTAATTTTCACTATTAACCAAAAATAAAACATCTATGAAAAAAAGAGAAAATTTTATTATAAGATAAATATTAAATTTAATGTTATTTTGTGTATTTTACCATATATATTTTTAAAACAATAAAATTATTAATTTAATATTGGTGAATTGTTATAAGGAAACAAAATAGCCATTAGGAGAATATATATTTTATACATGAAATGTAATTTGTTCTAATTTTAAGGTTATCAAACCTGTTGGATGGATAAAAAAATAATTTATTGTATTATATATATATATATATATATTAATTAATATTATTCACTAATATCACTTAATTTAATTTATTACCGAAAACCCAATTGGGAGTATACAAATCATTTTATATAAAAACATTAGCTTTTTATCAAGTGGGTTTTTATTTTAATTTATAATTGACTAGAAACCAATGAATTTGTTTTATATTTTTTCAAATAATATATATTCATACATTATTTAATCATATTTATAACTTCTAATTTATTAGCTATGTGAAAACTATTATTTTGAATATTAATATTAATAGTATTCAATAAAACTAGGTCTTGTGTGTAACATAATCCATCTGAAAATATTACATTTTCATGTAATAGAATAAATGATCCGGGTTCCATATATATAAATATAATAAAATTATTTAATTTCAAAATAGATAATCTCAATTTTGTGAATATATTAATCATAACATGGTGTTTTGTATAAACAAATCTAGTACAAAATTAAATTTATTCTAAAACGAAAATTTTTAATGGTAATGATGTTTTAAAATATGCCCATATTCAATAAATTGAATCATCATAATTCAAACTTGTTCTCAATAATTGAGTGGTTTATACTAGAAATTACTATTGTAGGAAAACAAAGATCATTAATAGGGTTAATTACACATCTTCTTGATAAATGGGAAAGTGAAAGTAGAATGTCACTGAAAAACTGGGCTTCAAGGTTGTAGAACATTATTGAAAACATGAGAATAGATTAGAAATATAACGGTCATGTTCTGAAGGAGTATGATAGATATAATTTTCCTCATGAAATTTTTGGCAAAAAATATATAAACTAGTGGTGTAAAGTGTTCATTTATATCAAAAAAAATTATGATTATGGGAAAACATTTTTGTTTCTTGACCAATTTTATGGTGTTGAATAATTCATTCACTTTATTTTGATATAATTAAATATATATTTAATTTAATAAAAATATCACTTCGGGAGTTTTGTTGAACTATTTTTATATTACCTCATATCACATGTCCCCTCATATGGTGATTTAATAAAATGATCTCCAATGGTATTCCATAGTTCAACTTAAATCATTTTATAAATGGTTAACTGTAAGAAATTACAATTTTTAATGAATAAAAATAATATAATTACATCCAATGTAGTTAAAAATTACTAATTTAAATTATCAATATCAATTATTTCATTATCCAAACATAAATATCTCTATATTGGGGAAATAATTAGGATTATAATCCCCTTAATAATATAGGTTTCAAAAAAACATTTTACTGAAAGAACTTTCTTTGTACTATTCAACAAGTTCTTCAAAATCCATAATGAAATTCTCTTATTGTAAAATATATATATATATATATATATAATAATTATCTAAACCATTAAATCATTGATAAAATATACAAATAATAATTAATTAACATAAAAACAATAATATATATCATTCCATATCATAATGTTAAATAACATAAGAAAAATACAGATACCTTATCATCTTCAGATATACCCTTAGTCCATAGGAAATTATTTTGCATAGTTCCCCATATCCTTATAGTTGAAGCAAGAAACAATAAAAGTTTCTTTTTCTCTATTAAAATCAAAAGAATGATGGAATTTTTCTTTATTAATGAAGAAATATGTTTTTCCTCTTAAGAAAGTACAACTTTGTTTCCTTCCACAAGTATCACATGTTAGAAAATCAGTCGTTTAGTTTTTCTGTTTATTCAATTTCCCCTACATTCATTTAATAATGTAAAATTTATTTTAAGCTAAATTACTTGACTGGTTTTTCTCTATCATAATATATCATCATATGATGATATTGTTTTGGGAGACTAAATCCCTTTAGACACTAGGGGTCATCCCTTTAAATAAATGATAAATACTATTCCTTGAGTTGTTTACATAATCTTAATAATACTTTAATATCATTGTAATGGTTTCTTCAAACCCTAGAAAATATTATTAATCCATTTTTCTCATTCTAATGATATTTATATTCATATACGCTTTTTCCCTCAAGAAGGAAATAGTTTTCAATGAATTTATGACTAATTTTTTTTCAGTTGATTCATTATATTTCCTATGACTCCATATTATTCTGGATTAATGACTAGATGTTATCCACATAACCATTGAGAAAATGTAATTCAAGTGTGATATTTTACTTTTCAACAGATATCAACACTATAAATATATTTCCTAAAGACACAATCCATTACTCACCTACGATTACAATTGTTGACATACTAAATGATGGGGGGCTTTATCAGATAAAGTGATCTGACAATTGGTAATCTCCTGGAGGAATATAGTCCTCTATATGGGAATGGTTAATTTTCATAACATGATTAAAAATCCTTATTATAAACATAATATTTTTTATAAAATTAATAGATATAACATCTTCATAAAAAGGAAATCCCCTACATTGGACATGGGTATTTGTAGCCTTCTTTTTTCCCCATGATCATTTAATAAAAACATATAATTCACTTTATTAGATCATGACATTATAGAACATAATTTATAATCCCAAAACTAGTCAAAAATATCCTAAACTGAAAAAAAATTATGTATGGATGATCTCAAAATCATAAACATGGTTTCATTAGGATGTTCTTCTATAGTTTTTCTAAAAATAAATAATATGGTCATGATCACTAATAAGTATTCTCATAAATATAGTTCACAATGTTTCTAATAAACATTCGTTGAAACCAATTATCATAACCCAACACCAAAAATTTGAAATACAGTTCCAAATACCATTACATCTGTATAAGATACAAGGAAAATAATTTAGGGGACCGATCATTTTATTATTTTAAGTAAACTAAATATGTAAATATTTCTTATATTTCATATGAATTAAATAATTTAATATAAATTTTATTTTTTAATAAAATTACTCCATATTATCATAACACGGATAACCATTCTAATACATTTATGGGATTCATGTGGGAAGGAAACAAAATAACATTGAGATCAAATAATTAGTAAAGGTTATGTAAAATAGAAGTTATAGATAATTAATAATAATAATCAATATGGAAATTATAATAATAGAAATAAGTTTCCTTAAATGAATAAAATCGGAATAATATATCTGGAAAAATAGGTGATTAAATAATTCCATATAAATAATATCATGAGCATGAATCATAACCACAAATAATATAAAAAATCGAGGAATCACATGGAATATCAATTTATGAATTCATAATAATGGAATTCATACTGATGGATAAGTAACATATAAAATTAAGTCATTATTAAAAAAAGTTATAAACAATTATTTATATGAATGAAACAATGTAAAGGATTCATTCCACAACTCTAATAATATCAAGGATTCGTGATTATGATATAATATTACCAAGGATTTTTCCAAGAATCTAATAAATGGGTAATGCCATAGCCAAAACAATATCTAGTTTTTCTCATTAAAATAAAAAAATTATCATGTGGAAATAGATTTCCCCACCCATAACATAATAAATCCATTTCATTCATCATATTAATGGGGTTAAAGATAATCAGCATATAAATTTTTATAAAAAAAGATCTGAATAAATGATAAAGCCTTCCCCAATCAATGATCATAACCATAAATCACCAAGAGTTATATAATTTTTTTTATAAAAACTTATAATAAAAAATAGTTGTCATAAACCATCCATATAATGATTAAGGAATGTAAAAATACAATAAATATTCATTAAAGTAACAATAAAGGGTTCGTTCCATCAATGAAAAACATACCATTAAAATATCTGTAAAATATTATTCATTATAATATACATTTTTATAAATAAATAGATTAAAAACCCATTATACTTTAAAAGAAAAGTATATTGAATAAATATTTTTTCAATGTTTATAATTAAATTTATGAATCATTATTTAATAGGTAAAACTATTTTTAATATATTTTATAAATAATTGTTTTGATAGAAAAAATATCTGATTGAAGAGAGAAATAGATATGGGTTTTCATAATATTTTTTTAATTCATCTTGAGAACCAAAGAGTTGAAAATGGAACTAATAATTTAAAATAATCATAAATAACCATTGTAGAATAAAAATTATAGGTTTATTAATCAATGATCAAATAATTTTCATCAATTGAAATTCATGAAGAAGTAATCTCAATTATAATGAGATTGTGAAATACACCCATAAAATGGTCATAATATAGAGGTGAGCATAAATCATGGATTTTAATATTTATAAAAAAAACTATGTAAAAATGAAGTTAAATTACATCAATAGATATTCAATTTCATTATCCACATAATAAAAAAAATTAAAGAAAATAAAGAATTAAAATTAATCAATGAAAAGGAATTGTGTTAAGATAATTCTTTACCACATGGTTTGATTATTTTCACATCCCCATAGATTATATAATTTAACTTGAATCATAAAATAACATGAATAATGAAATATCCAAGACATTAAATTTAAAAGGCTTTTATATTAAAAATTAATTAAATAATGCGAATTATAATGATTATGTTTGAATGAAATGTTAATTTGAGATGAAATAACATATCTAATTATTACTTTTTATTGGAATCTATTTAAAAACTTTTATAATTGTTTTATGATTATAAATAAATTATAATAGAACCAAACTAATTTTTTTAACATCATATACTATCTTCTTATAATATCCCATTATTGGTTTATTAATAATCTGTCATAATTTTCACTATTTGTAGTGTTAATTGCATTATGTTTTAATAGGTTTTGACCAATTATTTTTATTATATTAATTTGATCATGATTTAGTAATATATAGAATGTGAAAAATCAATTAAATATTATAAAGTTTTATTACATATTTATTCAGAGTAATCTATTTTGATTGGTGATATTAAATGAAATTCATTTTTCTTATAGATGTTAGGCCATACATAACCATAGACTCATTTTACTTTTTTGTATTAAAATAATGAGAATTAATTGTTATATAAGTTTATTATAATTGAAGTATCATATTTATGCCAAATATTTAACCTATTTTTATTAAAATAATCATTAATATATTCTAGATATAACATGAATGAATCTCAATGCTTTAAGGAGGTGTAGTCCACATGTCCACAAACAATGTTACTGTATTCCCACAAAATATCAATATTGAAGTTATGTTATATATAATAACTCTATAAGAATAAGTTAATTTTTAATATCATATATATATATAATAAAAATAAATCTATCATTATTACAAACTTTTAAATGTTATAATGTATGAATGAATGACATTGATTCATGAGGCGGCAATATTTCATTCATAAGATTGATTATTAACTATCACATTTGATGGATGAGTGTGAAACTATATTTCATATTCATAAAATAATAAAATATAAGTAAATTAAATATTTTGAGTTCACTGTATAATTATTATATAATAATAATTTAATGAGTAGAGAATTAAATAAAACAAATGTGCCCATTGAATAATGTGTTAACTTTTTTTGGTACCTCATTTTGCTTTATATCAAATGATGTCCATGGATGGATTTTCTCTGAAACTGGGGATTCTTGGATGGGGGATATTGTATTTGGATATTATTTTGGAGTTATGTTTTCAATCCAAAATTCTATATGGGTTTTAATAAGTTGGAGTGGTGAGTACTTTTTGATGTGTATAGGGAGTTACGTTATTATAAATATTAAATTTAAACACTATTGAGATGTATACCTTACATAATTTTCCAACAATAATGAAACTAATTAGGGATTAGGGATTATATAGTAAATATATTTCCATCCAATGTATTTTCGATGTTTATTTGGTCATTTTGGACATAAAGTTTAATGTTTAGTCCCTTGTCAAGAATTTTTTCCTCATAATCCCTATAATTAATTTAAATTTCATTCAATAATCATTTTGATCAAAATTCATGTAGTACATAAAAGTGATTAAAACATAGTATTATTCAAAATATAGAATTGGTTTTAACTTTTTGAATTTATTTATTTGGAATAAATTAATTTAATTCTAACCCATATATATAATCAGGATGCTGGTTTTAAAAATTAAAACATTTTAAATATAAAAAACAATTTACATATAAATTCAATATGAAAAGAAATAAAATGAAAAAATTCTATTAAGATATGTAAAATTTTCTAAAAATCCATAAAAACAATGAAATATTAAATTTTAGGTTATACATTGTTTATATAAAAAGGAAATTTTCAATTAAAATTCTCTATTTTTCACTCATCATAAAAAATAGTAACTTTTCATAAAAATAAAAATAATTCACCCAAATTTAAATTGGGAATTTTAATTTTAAAAATGAAGTTTATTTTTCTTAATATTAAAATTATAATAGTATAAAAATATAATTTGAAAATAGTTTCTCCGATAAAATGATAAAATATTGAAATTAAAAGTATATAACATTTAATACATAGAAATGGATATTTTCATAACTTATGTCATTCAAAACTATTGGATTAATGTAATAAATTAATTTCTTTAATAAATTATTTATATATTTAGTAATAAAATTCACTAATATTAATTCATTTAATATGTAATGAAAAATTATATTCATAGTATAAAAGTATATTTTGATAAAAACATTTTCATTATATTCAATTTCTTTTTATATTCATTTCAAATTTATTGATAACCAATGAATTTATATTTACTTTTTTTATAAAAAAATAATTTTAATTTGTTATTTTATTATATTTATATGTTTTAATTTAATTTCTTATATAAAATTTTATATTAATATAATAATATTACTAGTATTTAGAAATACTTGGTCTTGCATAAAATGTAATCCATTAAATAATTATGTTGATGCGTGTAACGAAAGAGGGATTCAATGTTCCATGTAGAGAAATATATATAAATTTGGTATTTTAAATCAGTATTATATCAATGATCCATGTTTCATAATCATAACACAATGTTCCGTATAAAGGAAGCTAGCATTAAACATTATTATAAAAGGAAAATATTATAATGTATCAGTTTCTTACTTGAATTAATTTAAAAAATAATAAAAAATTAATTTCCAAAATATTTATAAATATTGGGATTCCTGAGATAAAACTATGATAATAATTCACCTTTTATTTTTGGTCATTATTAATAATTATCGTATTAAATTTTAATAACCATCATTAAGGTAAAGCTGGAAAATTAGGGATATAACTAGTTTTATATGGAAATAACTCTATCAACTAGTTGAGTTTATTTTTCTGTGTTTCCTAATTTTTCCATTAATATTCAAAAAATATATTATTTGACCATTTTTCTATTCCAATTTTATTTTTACCAGTTTAATTTTTATGTAAATGATAATGTTAAAAATAAAAAATTCATTAAATATTTAAAATATATTATGATTCCCATAAAAAATAGGTTCAGTTACTTATATATAATTAATTTTGATGCTAAATATAACAAAATATATTTCGTTCAAATTTTTATATTAAAATATATTAAATTTATTTTTTAAAATTAATATAATATAATTAGTTTTTAATATGAAACTAATAGAATCTTATGGGAGATAATATTTTATTAAATTTATTATATTTCAAAATAACCTATAATTTTCCATGTGAATGGTATAATTAATAAAACATTATCCATGATCCATTTATGAGTAACATGTGTAGTAACCCCGACAGTAGTAACCGAGAGCTCATGTCTGCTTTTGTTCAATAACATAAGTCAAAATTAATATCATCTCAAGGAACTCAATTGTTTATTAATCAGAATATTTTAAATAAATACATGGGTATTTCATTACATATAAAAAATTACAACATTTTTTTTTAGAATAAAATTAATCCATCTAGAATTACATTTTATATAAATCATAGTAAATACCATGGAATCCCAGGGAAAAGAAACAATGTAAGAGTGGAATTAAAAAAATTCAAGGATAAGTAATGTAGAAAAAATCATCAATTAGAATTAATAATTAATAAAAATAGTAAATAACATAGCACACATTCTTCATAATGAATAATTTAAGAAGTAACATGAATCCTAGTATTATATCACTGAAAACAATATAATGGATAATAATGAATATGTAAATTTAAATAACTGAGAGTAGAATCCATTTAATATATAACTTTTCTATCAAAACTGTAGAAGTCATAATAAATATGGAAAAATAAATAATTGAAAACTCATGCAATATAATTAATATTATAGAATAAAATTCATCCCGAGATAATATCATTGGAAAGATATCATGGAAAATAATCAATATAAAATGGTAAATTATAGAAACAATTCTATTTAATCTATTTATTGATATTGAAATAATTCCATCTATATTTTCATAGGGAAAATAACATGGATAATAAAAACTGAATTATTAGTGAAGAAAATTCTTATTTATTAGACATTTGGTCTTAGGGAAATCATACCTCTACCATCATGTTCTATCGTCAATACAGTTTAAAACTATTTTATTAAGAAAATAAGGTTTGTATAATCTATTGTATACTATCTTAATGATTCCACTCAGGAGAATACCAATGCATATAGGGGTTATCTGCAATAGGGATCCAACCATGTCTACATGTCCAAAATCATCCTCATATGTATAATAATCGACTTTATTTAGGAATAAAGTGTATTATAATCAAATATCCATATTGTATAATGAATACAGATTTATAAACATTTCCCCTGATAAAAAAATATTCATCTTAGACAAAATCATATATAAATTGTATACATTTTTTGAAATAAACATATATATGATAAATTAAGTGGATAATTCAGGGATATTCAACAAATAATGTTCACAGTAAAGTGAATAATAAAAGGGAATGATATTAACTACAAAATAAATGGATAAATTGTATGTTAATTTATTTCTTGGGAAAAATATCATAAACCATCCACAAAAATATTTATCATGGTATAAATACAACATATAAAAATTATTGTATAAATAAATCGTTGTGGTTATTGAAGAATATAACTAATAATAAAATATCATTAACAAATGTAAGGATAATATCCCTTTTATTACAAAAAAAACTATATAAACTAAGAGTTCATAAAAATTTTTGAAAATAATTTTATTTCAAAATAAATATTGGAATATATACATTAATTTTTAAAACCATTGTTTTTTAAAGATATCAGAAAATTCTGTTTATGTCATACATGATAAAAGAATTATTCCTTTTACCTTTTTAGTAAATTAAAAATAAAAATTTATCTGAATATACCTTGATTGTTATTTCAATTTTTTATAAAAAATAAAAATGTGAAAAATTGTATGTAAAAAATCATTTAGAAATGGGAATAAAAATAAAAAACATTATATGAATAATGTTTTCTGAATGAAGGGAATAAAGATTTTGGATATTATTAAAAAAAATTTGATTTATATTAATTTAAAAGGACTTTAAAAATTGAGAAATTACATGAAAACATCATTAATAACAATAGAGGAGGTAAATTAAATTATCTTAGTAAAAAGGTGTCAAATAATTTCCTTCAACTAAATTTCATGAATAATTTTTTTTGATTATAATGGGAATGTAAAATAAATCCATACATTATTAAAAATTTAAGGTGTGAATTTATCAATGAAATGATTATTTTTAACTAATATAAATCCACATATTTTTTTAAATAGAGAATATAAAAATAAAAAAAATTCACACCTAATCATATATTATCAAATAATAAGATTTTTCATATCTAAGTGAAAATAAATTAAGTTATGAATTCCATTACTATTTCAAAAATATTAAGTCAAATTATGTTTGATGTAATAATTCAAATTGAATCTAATATTCCAATGAATTGTTATGGAATCATGATATTATGTTTCAAATTGGGTTTATATAGCACATTTAAAAGAAATTAGGTGTATTACATTTAAATATTCCTCAATGAATAGAAATTCAGATGATGTCCCTTACCTCACAACTCCATATGGTTGCATGTGATTTAACCTCATGTATAGTGTCTTTAAACATAATATTTTCATGTAACATAACCATAAAAATATTTATAATAATATATAATGCTCTTTTATAACATCATGTCCCAAATTCATTAATAATCTGTCATTACATACATTTTTTTGTTTTAATTTCCTTTTTTTCTCACACATGTTATGAAAGTAATGGTATATAATTTTGGAATAATTACACAGTTTAATCACATCAAAAATTATAATAATTAAAAAATAATCATTTTTTTATAAAAATGACTTTTAAAATCAATAATAAAAAATGGTTTTGAAAAATTATGTATGTTAAGATAATGAAGACAATATATTATACGTGCGCATGAGTAAAATTTTTATATTTTAAATAACATTGTGGAAAAGAGGTATTTAATATCATATCAATCATGAATAAAAATAATATCAGAAATAATATATTAATTCTCTAAAAACACACAATTATATATATATATATCATCCATATAGTGTGGAGTTGAAATGGGAGTGACATCACATCATGAAGGTGTTAGTTCTCCCCTACATGAATGATGTCATCATCATTATGTGATTGAAATTTTATGTTGGAAAATGATTTGTTATATTTTCATAATTTTAATAATGTAATTAAAATTATACAAATTCCATATATATGGAATATGTGTCTTATTAATCTCTTTATTACATTATATTTCATGTGTTAGTGACTGATGAACCATATTGTTTCGTGAGGTGCGAGTCCTCCATACATATGATTGATTTTATTGTATTCCATACACGGTGGAATATAAAAATGTATAAATTATATAATGTATAATGATGTATAACAAAAATATAAATTATATATATACATATTATATCTATTTTCAAACCAAATTGTGAGATATGATACTGGATAATCGAATTATATTTGTTTCTGAGGTAGTAGTCTTCTGCACACATGAATAATTATTTCGTAACACATTTGTTGGAAGTGTGTATAGTTTTTTGTTATTTAATTTTTATAACCAAATCGCATTATAATCAAGAAACTAAGGTTATTATTTCATCACATATTAATAATAATAGTGTGTGGAAGTGGAATATATAAAATAAAGAAGCTCATTGAAGAATATTTCCTCATTTCAGGTTAACTACATCGATTTGGAACAAAATCAACACTAGATTGAATTTATTCGTCTATTAAGGATCTTTAGAATAGGTTTTTTGGAAATTAATTTTAGTTAGAATTTTTGGATCCAAAACCGATTGATGTTATATAGAAGAAATGAGAGGGGGTTTCCTTTTGTAATAGAGGTAAGTGAAACACTGTAACACCATAAAATTCTAAAAAAATAACAAGTTATTCAATAGAGTTTATTAAATAGGAAACCAGTCATGTAATGTAATTTAAAAAATTTAATAATTATAATATATTTATTATTTTAAATTAACACAATTTTCTATAATCATGAGATTCACACAATAATAATTTTTCATGCAGCGTACAAAACAAAAATATTCTTCAATATCTTGTGTTACATCCAAGATAGTGTTTTATGATATAAAAATAGAATAATTAATTAAAAACAATCTGTAATATGTATTAATTTTTTAAATAAAATTATTATATAACTTATGAAAATATAGTAATGAATTAATTTTTCAAAATTTATTATATGTGAACGTATAAACTAATTGATAATAAAGGAATGTTTTTGTAAAAATGTATTTTTAATATGCTGAAATGAATTTTAATAAAAATAATTAAATTCAAATATATAATTTAATGATAATAATTAAATGTGTGTATTATATATACAATAAATATTTTACTTCCATAAAGTGCATTATAAAGTCATACGATAAGAACAAATAAAATTTTATACAAAATAAAATTAAAATGTACATCGCCCAACTAGTTACTAAGACCTTATTTTAAAAAAATATTTGACAACATTTAAAAAATTATTTGAAATATTAAAATTAATTTTTTTGATCAAAATATCAATATATTCTTAATTATGGGTTTAGGTATGAATTTAAGAAGACTTATTTTTAATGAATATTAAATAATAATTAATTTTAATTGAAAGCATCATTTTCATCTATATAACTATAATGTTCCTCTATATTTTAGAATCAGATTAAAGGTAAACATTGATAAATTAAAAATCTATGAATCTAATTTAGGTAATTTTATTCAATTTTTTAATCAAATTAAATGTAGAAACATTGTAAAATTTTCAACATTTTCAAATTAAAGACATTTTTTCTCATTTAATAAAAAATATTAATTCTTAAATAATCAATACCACACATATGGTATGAATATAGAATATTTAAATCTATATTCAGAAATATAATATTTATAATGTCTAATAAAAAGAGAATACTAATGATTAATTATTTTTTTAACAAATTTTTCTGTGGAATCAAATAATATTAATTAGTGTTATTAGGAAAAAAATGAGTTTACCAAGGGAATAATAATTAAGCTCAATTTGCCTAATAACATAGTAAATGATTTCAAAAAACCATTTTATTTCAATATTTCATCAATTTATCATTAATGATATAGATATTTTGATTTACTGATCTACTTTACATGGAAAAATGTTGGTGGAATTCCCAATTTCGTAAATTTTTATGTTTTCCACTAAACACACTTCTAAAAGTCCTACCAATGTCCCATTTCATAAAACCTATCAATACATGTTGATTTAGCCATGATCTATCCAATTAGAATTCAAAATTTATTCCCATAATCCATGAATCCTAATTTTTCCCCTAAATAAAGCCTCTGATGTTTTTAATTCAAACCTAATTACTATACCCAATGATTAGCTGTTGTTCTTGTAAAAGATTTTCATATTTTTTCATTCTCCACTACCATATATTTATGATATATAATGATTTTATAATAACATTAGTGTCTTCAGAATTTTTATTTTTATTTTTAGTGTGTGTCATATTTATTCATACTCTTCTATCAAATGGTAAAAAATTATCTTTCATGTGTATAGTGGGATACCAGCTCACGAACTGATGTCTTACATATTTCCATTATCACTTCTCATATATGAGAATAATATTTGAAAAAAAATTTATATTTTATATTTGTTATGTTATCATGATTATTTAATTATTATTAGACATAGGACATCATGATTTACATTTTTGGGAACACAATATCGCCACTCTTGTGTATGATAGACTACCTCCTCACGAAGCTATGTGATTAATTTATGCATTACATAGAATATATAATGGATGGGATTAAAAAATTTATGTGATATATATTAAATAAAAATTATAGTAGTATTTTAATGAACATATATATGTATATATAATTTTCATTTCATTCATTCAATATGATAATAAAATTCAAGTACTGTCCATGAATACCTATGTCGGGTTTTCTCAAGGTACGGTGTATTTAATTTTCTATCACAAAAAAACATTATATTACTATAAATAAATATTTAGTGAATATATATTATATTTATGCCATTTGTGACAACAATTATATGATGAAATCATAATATAACTAAGAATAAAAAAAAAATTCATGTCAACACATTTTGAAAAAAAAAGTTTTTATTATATGAAATATTGAAAATAGTGGATGTTATTTAACGAAAGGGAGTTACAAAAATATAAAAGAATAATATAAAATATTTTAAATATTATAATGTTTTTTTGTATGTTAATATCATTCATAAAAAATTGATATAAAATCTTTAATAATGATCAACCATAATTAATTGTAATGTACGAGATTTGTTCTAATTGTTGATTATTGTAATTTTATGCTTTTAATTAATTTTATATAATGTACATACATACCTTTATGTGTTATAAAATGAATTATTCACTCTTCATAGTGTTTTAAATTAATATTTTAATCATTTCATCATACTGTATTTGATTTAATATATACTAAATGATAAATAATATCAATACTCAATTCCTTTTCACATTGTTATATTAATTCTTTATTTTCATTAATATTATAAAATTATTTTTGAAATTTATGTTGAAAAAAAATCGAGGTAGTTACAATAGTATTACATGTATTTAGAGTTGATAAATATAATTAATCCAATTTTTTTTCTCAATTCAACTTTATGATAACTGTAATGGTGTACTTCACAATATCAAGTTATTTGGAATTTTTTCAACATGGTTTTCAATTGATGGAAATAATTTCATAATTAATTATTAATACCTATAATTTTATTCTCACCAAGGTATTAATGATTATTTTCAAGTAATATTTAAAGATTGGGATTTTGTCTATCTAATTTCTTTTCATGATTATATTGAATTATTACGAGTCTGAAAAAATTGACAGCACGTGATTCTGAGGCTCGGTGTGCCCAGAAAGAATTTATGAACATTTTTTCTGATATGTCTATAAATGCGTGAGTGGCATTTTCAATGTTTTGAAAAATTTATTGGATTAAAAATATAAGGTCACCGTTGAATACTCAGTGCTGAGATTCTATTAAAGGAGGCATTACATTGACTGCAGTATATCCAGAGAAAAAATAATGTTTTGGATCATTTTTTAAATAAAATGAAATAAAATAATTTTTTGTTTTGTTATTTCATAAACCTCCAATGGACCCATTAAATGGAAGGGTCGGCGTTGTGTCAATCCATTAAATGGATTGACCTACCAACCTTATGTAACAATTTTATTGGGGAAATTATAAAGCTTCCTATTTTATGAGACCCATTAAATCCCTACGTCATTACATAATCTCTCAATCTTTTTTAAATATAGAGCTTGTGGGAGGGGTGTCAGAAAAGCATCTTGAAGAAATGAATTTCTTTTGGATTACCATAATGTCGAGCCCATAGAGGATGCATCTGACCGTAGAAGGTGGTGATGTGCGACACTGAAATGCTGAAATGGAGTTTAACGTTCGAGCGACGATGAGAACATGTTGTTACGAGGACGATGAACTATGAAACTCCCTCAACTGTGGGAGCTCTATAATGTTTCAATGTAGGGGGTTATTTTTGACTCTGTATTTTTTATTCCCACTTCCTCATTCATGAAATTATAAGTAGAACACAGGTCAACCAAAAAATGGGTTGACCCACGATTCATTCATCTTTATAGGAGGTTATTAAGGGGATCTTGTGGGGTTAATCATGTTGTTTAATTCAATTATTAGTTATCCCTTAACCACCCTCTTGTTTATGATCTAACACAGAGGGCTCAGGTGTAATGAACCGGACCCGAACCCTATGATATCTTCCTATCATTGGAAACCTTGGAATACTGTCATCACGTTGACGCACGACACAAGTGATAGGTTGTGACACATTAGCCACGATGAATGGAGGAGGCAGTTGGCATGATGGCCGGCTGCGATAAAGAAGAAGGTGCGACCGCCGCGCCACCGATGAATGAAAGCTGAGGCTGAATCCATGGCGGATGCTGAACATGCATATGGATGTTTTCGCGGTGCCAATGGGGCACCCCAACAACGCTAACCGAATGACCATTGGACCATTTAAGAATCCTGGAGACTGGGGGGTTACACCCCTAGCATCAGGAAAAACAGAGCAACTACCCTCAGAGCGGGCTACAGACCGCAGAGTGGGCCACCTCCCTTGAACCAGGCCGAATCCATCACACAGTGATGCCGCCCTCGGAGCTCGGCCATTGTCCGTGGAGTGGGATTCTGCCCTCAGACTGCGCTGCCAACCTCGAGTCGGGCCTCTGCCCTCAAACCGGGCCACTGCCTTCCATGCGGGCCTCCGCCCTCGATTTGGGTTGCTACCCTAGGTTCTGGGATGCTTTCCTCAGATCGAACCACTGCCATCGGACATGGCGGACACCCCTGAACCGGACTACCACTCTTGGAGTCGGTCGGGCCGCCTCCCTCAAGTCGGGCTTCTCCCCTCGAGTCGGCCCCCCTCCTCCCTAGCAGGCCGCCACCCCATGTAGGTCGGACCACCACAATGCGCGTTGGGCCTCCCATACAGGGCACCACTCTTCCAGGCTTCCCTTGTTAGGCACCCCTCTTCCATGTTGGATCGGACATCGGCCCAGTGGGCCGAGTCCACCTCGGCCCTGCCCAGACTGGGTCAGCCCAGGTCGGACAGGACCCATGCCCAACCAGGCCCAAAAACACACAAATGGGTTATCTTCAGGATAATATGCCCATTTGATGAATTTTACATGGCATTGGGACCCATGGAGCATGACAGTCCTTTTTCCCTTACTCTATTAGATTTTCGGAGAAACATGGAGTTTTGACTGGTTGGATCACACCCAAATCCAACCAGTCCCTCAAAATTGAAATGAAAATAATGCACAGACCAGGAATCTTATTGTTTCACCATATGTTTTCTTGGAAACTTATGATATGAATGATCATCGGGTTTCATCTCTGTGCGACATTATGCTCGTGGATATAGTACTGATGGCATGGGCAACATTTCTCCCTAGAGCACAACAAACAGAACCCTACGATCAGTTGAGACTTGATGACTACTAAATTTTCGACTCAGAGTAACTTGACGACCACGGTATGCAATGGGGAGGTGTAGCTTATCAGAACGTGATGGGGGTGGTTGGTTCTATGTGACCAGGCGGGCGACAGTGGGGAGCAACTGTGGGACATAATGGGGAGGAGTAGCATAGCAGAACATTTGGCAGGGGGGGGGGAACACTCTTTGACTCAACATACCCATTGTACACGATGTGAAGTATTACTTCTAAAGATCAAGGTTAGTGGGAAGCACCTCTGTGTGACATGGTAGGCCCACTGTACTCGATAGAGGAGGAGTTATCTAGCCCCCAAGGCGTTCGACGTAGTGACTGGGGATGTTACTTGTTACTACCCCTAGAATAAATCCTATAATGAGATATCATTACTTTGTTCTCGAGATTAAGGTTATGATATGTAGTACATTACCTGTGTGGTACTTTATATTTTTACTGTTACCCCATGGTTTTTATTTGATGAATTCTAGGAGACCTTCAGGGTCTCGGGGTCCTTATTATGTATCGTCGTACTCACCCCTGCACAGGCTTCCCCTGAAACTTGTTGTGTCTTGTGAAGACGACATACAACATTGATCGAGGCTGAGGGAGCTGGGATTGGACAGTTCTTGGAGGTGGAATGTTCAGCATGATTTTTTGCATTGGAGATGAGTGGACATGGAGTACAATGGATGTGATTTTTACCTACTATTCAGGTAGGATCCACTGTGGACAATTCAGGAGATGCTTCTCACTATTTTTCTATTTGGTACATTTTTGTTGTATATGTACTTTTCCAGTTGGGATTCTATTCCAGCCCTGTTACTTTTAGTACACTTTTACTACAACATTTTACTTCACAGTTGCTTCTTGTTGTGTTCTCAAACCATTTTTTTATATATGTTTTAAGGAACAACTTCTTATTTTATGGAATAATCTATTAGGTTCTAGTTTCCCACCCCTAGCCTATAGATGGAAGGCTTTGTGTAGTCCTGGAACAGGCCCCAGGGGACAGGTCATGACAAATTTCTATCAGATGTGTCGGTCCATTCGATGAATTATGACATTGTTATCTTCTATGTGGAAATAGTGATATGTGTATTTAGTGTTGTTTTTAGTTCGGGGAGTCCATTGTGGTTGCAGAGACTGATTTATCTATACATCAGGACTCTGAATATTTATTTCCTACATAGTTGAAGAAACCACATATTGCATGTGTTTTCAAAAGTTTATCTTGGGTCTTCTTGAGTCAGCCCACTAGGTATAACTTTTAACCATGGCACACTTGTTTCATTTCAAGATTCTGCCATGAAGATGGCCACCCAGGTTCTTAGAGAGAGTAAGAGATTATGTCCCACGAAGCGATGAGGCCTATGTGCAGATCCACTTATGACTTTGGAACCATTGGGTGGTATACCAGTAGCACCACTTCCCATTGGACAATCATTACCACAAGCCCCACCATCAGAGGATGCATGCCAACTGAGCACATTATATGAGTTCTAGTGGCAAAGGCCTCCATGGTTCTTTGGCGAGACGGACCTGTAGGTGGCTGAGGACTGGTTGAAGGCTGTGGCCAATGTTTTTCTCTTAGTTGGGACACCAACTGATTTTATGGTGATCTTGATAGATAGCCTTTTTCAAACAGCATCAGTGAGTTGGTGGAGCCCGATGATCCATATACACGATGAGGCGACCCTCATCTGGGTGGTCTTTGAGGGACTTTTCTAGGTAGAGTTCGTCCTAGCGACCTTACGCTCTGTGCATATAAAGATGCTGCTGCACTTACAGCAAGGCATCATGGCAGTGGCCCAGTACTCGTCATGTTTCACTAATTTCTCCCACTACTCCACCAATATGGTACAAGACCCATTCATCAGGGCCCGAATCTTTGACCAGGTCTCGAATGGGATATTAGAGCATTGATGGTATCACTCAGCATTACGATACAGGATGGATGCTTGAGAGAGCACTTTTTGTGGAGATATTCCTTGCTGAGTTTGCACGGACATCGAGAGCTAACATTGGACGACAGTTTGGCGAGTCGTCTGCTGGAGGCAATAGGCAGATGACACAGAGGTCCAAGCGAACTAGACCTTTTGGTGGATGACCCCGGGACACATGGTAAGAGGAGCGAGTCTCACAAGGAATAGGGTTACAGGAGAGGGAAACATGTTGTTACATGTGTGGTGGGTAGGGTTATATGGCTCGCGACTACCCATCCCGCCATACCAATGTCAAGCAGATGGTCGAGGGACCACTGAGGTAGAGGTAGAGGTTTGATTAAGGAGGTTTGCAGGGTGGCAGACGTGGAATAGAAGCTGGATTTGCATCTGTAGGTGGGATACATATTGAGATTATGGAATCCCCACCTCTAGGTGGTCCCTCGGACTACTAGAAGTAGGAGGAAAGGGACCAACTATAAGGACCCAGCCTTAAACATTACATAATATTGAATTAAATGAATAATTCGCATTGAAGATATTTTCATATTTAGATTTATAGACAATTAAGACATAACTATTACATCTCAAAACATTACAAAGTTGACACTTCTACACAAATTACATTTTTTTCATAAGATAAAAACTCTTGAAAAAAAGAGTCATGTCTACTTGCATGTTTTAGATAGCATTAATTTTACTTGATCCCATCCTTAACACTATTCATCTTTAAGTCCTATGAAAACATTTCAAAACATCGGATTAGAATAAAAAGCTCAGTAAGGGTTATAAAACAATGAAAGAAAACATTTTTTCATAAATACATACAAAACATCAACTATTTTTCATACCTCATGAAATCCTATGTTTTTTTTGAATAACACACAGTAATCATAAATCATAATGGTAAATTGTGTCATCCATATCATACTTACATTGTAGCTATCACATCTACTAATGGAGTTACTTTTAAATACCCACCACAGAATATTCACTATATATCATATGAGAAACATTCACATTTATCTCCATCACATTATCAAATGCATGGGAGAGCTCTCTTGGGCTCACCTACCCTTGGATTATCACGGAACCACCTGTATACGTAAATAATTCCCAAGAACCACAACATGATCATAACATATAACATAATCATAAAGTAAGAATAACATTTCCACCTTGCAATAAAAAAATATCATTTCCAGATATTGAAATAATAAATAAATTCTCAAAATCATTTTCAATACCAAAATACGTAAAAATAGCATATGGAACATATTTCTCTTTTTAAAAACATTACATCTTGTTTAGGAAGCCAATGATCAAATAATACTCACAGCGGTAGAAAGGTCGTTGTCACCACTAATGTTAAAAAAACCATTCTTTTTGTCGTTTAGTAAAACTATTCATATAAAAAGATTCATTTTGAATGAAATGAAAATTAAAATGTGTTTATACATTATATAAAATAAAATCTTGTATTAAAACAAAATATTCCTCAATTAAAGGAGATTGATAGGAAGTCCCTTACCTTGTGTCCGACTTGAAGCGTTCATTCTTTAATATCCTAAATAATAAACTAAAATTAATTTATACCTTCTTAAGAACCTTTTTAATGTTAATTATTCCTTTAATATCAATTATTACCATATTATAAACATTATGTAATCATTTATGTTAATAACGTCCATTTTGTTGATATTTGGTATTTGAGTCAAAAATAAACACCTTATATTTACATGTTGTCCATGTGGTCAATAGTTCAATATATCCAGAATGAAAATCATCATTTAGATATCATATATATCATATATATCCAGTGTATACATGTATTTCTAATAGTAGATAACATTTAGAGGTGAGAAATGAAATGTACCGTTCATGGAGATGGTAAGCCGTACGTACGCATGAACGATACTTCCACTTCTATTTCTCATTTATTGGAATTAAAACATAACTATACATAGTAATATTATAATTAAAGTATTTATCTTATATTATATCATTTAATAAATCATTTATATGTATCACATATGTTATGAACAGGTTATATCACTTTGAGGGGGTGGTAGTCCACACTTCCTCTAACAAGATTATCACGTTTACCCATAATGGAAACCACAAAGTCATGATATAAATGGAAAATACAGAAGCATAAAAAAAATAAACATAATATATATCATATATAAATACAGTTCCAACATAATGTCCATAATGAGAGGCAGTAGGAGATAATCAAACAATCATCATTTCGTGAGGTGTTAGTTTTCCAACCAAAGAAACATTAGGTTTTTCACCCATCAGATGGAGGTGTGTGTAAGTGTAGATATAATCATTCACATAAAAAATCCTAGTATATTTAGGATACTGGTGTTTTTACAAAATAAATAAATAAAAATATTTTATGGGTTGGAGAAGTAAAATAAAAGAAAATAAATTAAGAGAAATTGTTACCTTTAATTTGGGTAACATCCTTTGGTTTGAACCAAAAGGACTCTTTGATGTTCCTTCTTCCTAAGGTAAGGCTTCTAGGAGGAGTATAGGGATGTAGGGAGCTTAATTGGGTAGTGTTTGGACGAGCCAAATGTCTTGAGAGGTGTGAGTAATTGGTTAGAAATGTTCTCTTTTTATAAGGGAAAGGAGGGGCTCTTTAGGAAAGTGTGAAACTATTATTTTATTATAAAATTATATTCGGTTTATAATGGTCCAAAAATCATTAAAGATAAATATAAGATGACTCATGGTCGAAATAAAATCATCCAATCATAATTGGACATGTTTTGGATAATATTTTAATATTTATAGTCTTATTTATTTAAATGATTTAATAATGAGGTAAACACTACATCATTATTATGTCAAAAATAATTTAATTTCTTTTTTGTCTAAAAATTATAAACAAAATCCCATGAAGTAGGAAATATTTTTATTTTTTAAATTAATATTTATAGTCTAAAAGATAATTTAAATAACCCTTTGTAAAAATTAATTTACTAAAAGATATGTGCTGTTTTTTTCATTTTTTCCTTTACTTTATGTTAATTAATCTAAATTGACATTATCACTTCCATGTTGCTCAATGGGGTACCCAAAAGACCCAAATATGGAAATGGTCGTAAATGACCAAACCAATAAGGTTTGGACATGTGTTAAGGTAATTTTGAAATATTATAATATTCTTTTTTACCTTTAATTACCCAATTTACCTTTAACCACGGTAAATAAAAGTCAAAATTTAACATTCATCAAAAATTATTTTCATCTTATTGAACCAAATTTTACTTTCTGATAACAACAATGTATGTAGGATTTTCTAAATTAAATTCACAGAAGTGGTAAAATTCATTTCAATGAATTTTTTTTAAATACTAATAAGTGGTTTTATTATTCATCAAAAATTGAAGTTTTTCAGAAAAATACCAAATATTCATCCAAAGCATTATTTGATATTACAAATTCAAAAATGATCTGTATTTTTTCAAATTCAAAACATAGAGGTTTCATTAATTAATTTTAAAATAAATCATGTTGTTAAAACAAATAGCATGTTTTTAATAAACAATAACTATCTAAAGATTGACACTAGTTTATGTCCAATTTCAAAGTGAAATTAATTCAAATGATGAACATTGGATTAAATTGTAAAAATATTATCTAATTATAGTTTAAACTCAGTTAAAAAGATAATATATCTATATAATCAAATTAGATTAAAATGCAGTTTTGAATTAAACTACAATATTTTCACTATTTATTAAAAAATGAACTTTATCAGAAAAATTACAAAACTTTACACAAAGTAAATTTTGATGTCCCTATTCTAAAGAAGGAATTTATTTGGTCAATTATAATTTATTAAAGTTAAAAAATCTATATTTAAAGAGATATCACAAATAAAAGGAGGTAAATTTTCCTTTTAATGTAAATTATGCTCAAAATTAGATTCATTCATATTTTAAGTCTCTAACTTTTATTGGATAGAAGTACGTACAATTAAAAAACATGTATACTCATATTGTAGTTAGTTTTGTTCATTCCCACCAATAAAATGACTAGGACTTGAACACCATTTAAAGTTATAATATTATATTATTAGTGTGCTATGTAAGTTTTCAAAGAAACCCGTTGTTGTGTATCTGGTATGCTATCGAACATAGAAACATTTTTAAGTAATATTAACATTTTATTCACAAATATTAATAAATATGAAAATCACTTATTCTTCATTTACATGGGTTGTTACATCCTTCCCCCCTTTTAGAAATTATGCCCTCGCAATTTTTATTCACTTATTAAATAAGTGTGGGTATTTATCCCTCATAGCATTTTCAGATTCCCACATTGCCTCCTCAATCATATGGTTTTTCCAAAAAAAACTTTACCTGGTGAATTACATTATTCTTCAACACATGCTCTCTATGGTCAAAAATAAGGACTTTTTGTTCTTCATAAGAGAGATTCTCTTCCAACTGAACTACCTTTGCGCTCAAAACATGAGATGGATCTGGAATATATTTTCTCAACATCGAATCATCAAAAGCATTGTGTACCTAGGATAAACATGGAGGTAAAGCCACTATGTACGCAACTGATCCATCTTTCACCAAAATTTCATAAGGTCCAATGAACCTCAAACTCAAATTCCCCTTCTACCCAAAACACTTCACACTTTTCCATTGAAGATCTTTGTGAAATACATGACCACCTACTTCAAAAGAAATATCCTTCCTTTGGTTATCTTCATAACTTTTTTGTCTGCTCTGAGCTGTTCTCATGTGCTTCTGAATCAACTAAACTTTCTCCGCCATCTCTTCTACCAATTCTGGTCCCATCAGCTTCAATTTACCTACTTCATCCCAAAAAGATGATGTTCTACAATGGTTTTCATATATTGCCTTAAAGGAATCCATCTGTATACTAGAATTAAAACTGTAATTATAATAAAATTCAACCAAAGATAGATGTTGGTCCCAACCTCCCTGGTAATCCAGTGAACAAGCACATAGCATATCTTCCAAGGTCTGAATTTTTCATTCTGACTGCCCATCTGATTGAGGTTAAAAAGCTATAATAATATTTAATTCCGTACTCAACGACTTTTGAAGACATTTACCAAAGTTAGAAGTAAACCTATGATCACGATTAGATACAATGGAGAAGGGAACTCCATGCAACCTGACATTCACTTTATCATACAACTGAGCAAGTTGATCTATAGAAAAAGTATCTCAAATAGGAAGGAAATGATAAGATTTGGTCAATCGATTAACTATAACCCAGACTGCATTATTACCTTGAGATGTCTTTGGTAATCCCGCAACAAATTCCATGGATATATTTTCCCATTTCCACTCCGGCATCGGTAAAGGCTGAAGCATTACTTTTGGTAAATTCTACTCTTCTTTAACTTGCTAACAAGTCAACCACTTCATAGTAAAATCAGAAATATCTATTTTCATTCCATCCCACTAGTAATACTCATAGAGATCTCTTTACATCTTAGTACTGTCAGGTTGAACTGAAAATAGTGAACTATGAGCTTCATATAATAACTCATTCTTCAACTGTGAATAACAAGGTACACATAATCTCTTCCCAAACCTCAAAACACAATTATTATCAACGTTAACATCATGCAACATACCCTTCTGAACAAATTCTACCTTTTTCTGCAACTCACTGTCGTTTTTCTTTGCTTGCTTTATTTTGTCAGATAGAGATGATTTCACTAACACCAAAAAAAAAGAATTTCCTGCACCAAAAACTTCTATGACATAGTTCATCAAATAAAAAAATAAAGTATCTCATTCCAAACGTTACATGGTTAATGAAGAATTAATTTTTTGACTCAATGCATCAACCACATTATTTTTTTCCCTGAATGGTAATGGATGGTGCAATCTTAATCCTTGATTAATTCAACCATCTCCTCTATCTCATGTTCCATTATTTCTGAGTGAATATATACTTCAAACTTTTATGATCAGTATATATTTCACACTTTACTCCATAAAATTATGCCTCCAAATTTTTAAAGAAAAAACAACAGCATCCAATTCCAAATCAAATGTAGGGTAATTTAACTCATGTGGTTTCAACTGATGTGAAGCATAAGCAATTACCTGATCATTCTGCATTAGGAAAAAACCAAGTCCTTTCAATGAAACATCACTGTAGATAACAAACTCACCATTTCTGGATGGAAGTTCCAAAACTGGGGTATTCACCAATCTCCTTTTCAATTCTTGAAAACAATCATCACATTTTTTTTCCAAATAAACTTAACACCTTTTTGAGATAACTTAGTCAGTGGACTAGATAATTGTAAAAATTCTCAACAAACCTCTAGAAATAACCTTTCCAACTACGAAAACTATGAATCTCGGTTATATTTGAGGGCCTTGGCCATTCTTCAACAACATTTGTTTTATCATGATCAATAGTTAAAATTTTTTTGAGATAATGTGACGAAGGAAATAAATTTATTGTATCCAAAACTCACACTTTCTGAATTTCCCATAAAGAATTTTTTCTGTTAAGGTTTCAAAGATGACCTTAAAACGTCTTTCATACTCCTCTTTACTTTTATAATAAACCATAATATCAACAATGAACACAACCACAATATTATCTAAAGACTCACAGAAAATTCTATTCATAAGATCCATGAATACAGTAGGTGCATTGGTTAACCAAGAAGGAATTACTATAAATTCATAATGTCCATATCTAGTAAAAAACACGGTCTTTGGAATATATTTTTCCTTCACTTTCAACTGATGGTACCCCAATCTCAAGTCAATAATCAAAAAATATTGAGCTCTATGGAGCTTATCAAACAAATCATCGATATGAGGCAAAGGATAATTGTTCTTAACAGTGATGTTATTCAATGCTATATAATCAATGCAAAGTCTCATTGAACTATATTTATTTTTATCAAACAATATAGGAGAACCCCATGGTGATGTGTTAGGTCAAATGAAACCTTTATATAATAACTCCTGTAATTGCTTCTTTAACTCTAAAAGTTCAATTTGAGCAATTCGATAATGGGGTTTTGAAATTGGATTAACATTAGGAACTAAGTCAATAGTAAATTCCACTTCCCGATCAGGTATAATACCAGGCAACGCATCAGTAAAAACATCAAGGTACTTATTTACCACTGACACATCATTAATCTGAGTAGTTATTTTATTTTAAATATTATGTGCACGGTAACATTCATTTCCATATTTTACTAGTTTCTCAGCTTCCTGATCTGTTATAAAAAGAAAGGGTTAATTCTTGTACACAAACTGAAAATATTTATAAAAAGAAGCATCTTTATCTTTGCATTCAATCTTAGCATGGTAAAAATAAAGCCAATACATACCCAAAATAACATCAAACTCAACTAGAGGTAAAAAAATATGGTTTTCAGGTAGATTATTACCGCACACTAGGAATGGAATGTTCTAATGTTTTTTTTGTCTCTACATTTCTTCCAGGTGTTTTTACCGTAAGTTATGTATACATATATTGAGATGGAAATATCAATTTTCTAGAAAACTTCTCAGAAATGAATGAGTGTGTAGACCATTAATCAAACAACACATTGGAATAATCTGAACAAAGAAACAGTGTACCTAATACAACTTCATTTGATGGCCCAAAATCTGTTGAAATAGTTACGAAGGATTTCACCACCACTTTCTGCTTTTCATCTAGCTGCTTTCCCTCAGTTGAGTTCTTTGTTTGACACTCATTTAAATAATGACCAATTTCATTGCACTTAAAACATTTTACTGACTGTAAATCAGATATTGTCTTACCATTACCCTGATCTTTTTCAGTGTAATTCTGAGCCTTATGTCCCATTTTGCCACATTAGTAGCACATACCAGAATTCAAAAGACATTCCCCAGCATGCTTTTTAACACAATTTCCACATAGAGTAAACTTAAATTTCATACCATCAGACCTTTTTGAATAGTTATTCCATTTTTCATGCCACCTCGACCTCTTATTCTATTATTTTTCAAAGAATACCTAATCATTGGAAAACTCTAACTCCACCTTCTCCGCACAACGAACACGTTTTTCATAAATTTTGTACTCACGAGAAACCAAAGCCCTTAGATACATTGGCTTTAATCATGAGTAAAAACAGTTTACTTTACTATGAAGATCACGTATGAAATTTAGAGCATACCTTGCCAGTTGAGTGAATTTTTCTTCATAAGCAGCCACAAAGTCATCCTCTTATGTAAATTCTAGGAATTGTTTTTCCATTCTAAGACAACCCACCTTAGGAAAATGTTTCTCAAGAAACATACCTTTGAATTCATCCCAATGTAGAGCCTTAATATCCTAATTATCCTTGATATTTTTCACCATCTACCACCACTGTTCAACTTCACCTTCAAAACGGTAAACAATAATACTAACCTTTTGATGTTCTGAATAACCTATGACATCGATAATCTTTTATTGTTCTTTAATCCACCCTTCAACTAGAACAGGGTCAGATGATCCTCTGAATGATGAAGGATGTTGCCTCATGAAATGCTCTACTACTGACATGTTCCTCTATGGTTGATCTGGCTGATCTTGTACATGGATACAACCACCATTTATAGCCGGAGCCAACTATGACATCACTGTAACACAACTATTTAGTTCCGATTTTGACCATCTCAGGTTAGTGATATGGAAGGTTGTCTTCCTCCTGATGTCATCCAAACAAAGCTTCCATGTTTCCTCTATGGAAACCCATTCTGAACATAAAAATACATTAGGTGAAGCAACATAGTAATATGTAAATTCAATATCATTTTAATATTACATAAAATTTATTTATGGAAATTTATTTAACAATACCCTATCTCCTAAATTTATCTAAAACAATATCTAATATCAACTATAAGGACCCAGCCTTAAACATTACATAATATTCAATTCAATTAATAATTCACATTGAGGATCTTTTCAGGTTTAGAGTTTTAGAGAATTAGGACATAACTATTACATATCAAAAGATTACAAAGTAGAAACTTCTACACAGATTCCATTTTTATCATAATATAAAAACTCTAGAAAAAAAAGTTATGTATAATTCTATTTTTTAGATAGCATTACTTTTCCTTGATATCATCCTTGAGCCTATTCATCTTTAGGTCCTGTGAAAATATTTAAATACTTTGGATGATCATAGAAAGTTCAGTAAGGGTTATAAAACAAAGAATGAAAACATTTGTTCATAAATACAAAAAAACATGAACTATTTTACATACCTCATGAAATCATAAGATTTTATGAATAAAACAAAGAAATCATTAATCCAAAAGGTAACTTGTGGCATCTATATCATACTTACATTGTAGCTATCACAACTACTATGGGAGTTACTTATAATAGCCATCACAGTATATTCCCTAAATCTCTTAGGAGAAACATTCACATTTACCTTTGTCACATTACCCAATGCATTGGAAAGCTATATCGTGGTAACCCACCCTATGTTTATCATGGAACCACCTGTATATGTAAATAATGCACAAGAATCACAACATGATCCTAACACATAACATAAGCATAAAAGAAAGATAACATTTCCACATTGCAAAAACAAAATATCATTTCAAGATATTGAAATAATAAATCCATTATCAAAATCAATTTCAATACCAAAATACATAAAAAAGAGTATAAGATATTTATTTTTCTTTTTAAAAACATAACTTCTTGTTAAGGAATACAAAGATCAAATAATAACAGCGGCGGTGGAAAAGTTGTTGTCACCGCTTACATTAAAAAACCATCATTTTTTTCATTTAGTAAAATGCTTCGTATAAAAATATTCCCTTTGAATGAAATGAAAATTCAATGGTTTTTATACATCATATAAAATAAAATCATGTATTAAAAAAATATACCTAAATGAAAGGAGATTGAGATGAAGTCCCTTACCTCATGTCCGACTTGACCCGTTCGTTCTTTAATAGCCTGAATAGTAAAATAAAAATAATTTCTACTTTCTTAAAAAAAAAATTTCAAGTTCAAAATTCCTTTTATATCAATTTTTACAATTTTATAAACATTATGTAATAATTTATGTTAATAATGTCCATTTTGTCGATATTTGGTACTATAGTCAAAAATGAACAACTTATATATAAATGTTGTCCATGTGGTCAATAGTTCATTATATCAAAAATGTAATTCATAATTTAGATATCATAAATATCATAAATATCTAGTGTATATGTGTATTTTTAATAGTAGTTAACATTTAGAGGTAAAAATGAAATTCACCATTCATGGAGATGGTAAGTCGTACGTACGCATGAACGCTACTTCCACTTCTATTTGTCATTTAATAGAATTAAAACATAATGATACATAGTAGTATTATAATTCCAGTATTGTATCATATATAATACCATTAAATTTATCCTTTATATATACCACATATGATAGGAATGAGTCATATCACTTTGAGGGGCGGTAGTCCGCAATTCCTCTAATGAGATTATCGTGTTTACCCATAATGGAAACCATAAAGGCATGATATAAATGAAAAATATAGAAGCATAAAGAAAACATAAACATAATATATATAATATATATATACAGTTCCAACATTATGTCCACCATGAGAGGTGGTAGAATATAATCGAACAATCATCATTTCGTGAGGCGTTACTTGGCTATCTAGAGAAACATTATCGTCTACACCCATTAGATGGAGGTGTGAGTAAGTTTAGTTAGAAAACTTCTCATAACAACATCCTAGTATATTGAGTATACTGTTGTTTTAACAAAAGAAATAAATTAAATGATTTTAGGGGTTGGAGAAGTAAAATAAAATAAAACAATTTAAGAGAAATTGTTACCTTTAATTTGGGTAACTTCCATTTGATTGAACTAAAAGGACTCCTTGAGGATCCCTTTGCCTAAGGTAAGTCTTCTAGAAGAAGTCTATGGTTGATGGTAGCATAATTGGGAAGAGTTTGAATGAGCCAAATGTCTTGAGAGGTGTGAGTAATTGGTTAGAAATGGTCTCCTTTTATAAGGTAGAGGAGGGGTCTTTAAGAAAAGATTGAAACTATTATTTTATTAAATAAATATATTCGTTTTTAATGGTCTAAAAATAGTTATGGATGAATATAAGATGACTTAAAGTTGAAATAAAATCATCGAATTAGAATTGGACATGTTTTTGATAATATTTTTATATTTATAATCTTATTTGTTAAAATGATTTATTAATGAGGTAAAAACAACATTAGTATTGTGTCATAAATAACTTAATATCTTTTCTTTTAAAAATTAAAAAAAATACCATGATTTAGTAAATAGTTTTATCGTTCCAATGAATATTTATAGTCGAAATGATAATTTATATAACCTCTTGTAAAAATTAATTTACTAAAATATATTTGTTTTTGTCATGTTTGCCTTTTCTGTAAGTTAATTAATCTAAATTGTCATTATCACTTCCAAGTTGCCCAATGGGTTCCCAAGATTGACCCAAATATTCAAATCATTATAAATTACTTAACCAATAAGTTTTGGACAAATGTTATGGTAATTTTGAATTATTATAATATTCTTGTCACCTTGAATTACCATATTTACCCTTAACCGCAGTTACTAAAAGTTCAAATTTACTATTCACCAAAAATTATTTTCATTTTATTAAAACAAATATTATTTCATGATAACATCCATGTATGTATTATTTTATTAATTAAATTCAGAGATGTATTAAAATTCATTTTAATGAAAAATTCATTTTTTAACTATTACTAAGTTGTTTCACTATTCATAAAAAATTGATGTTTTTCAAAAAAATTCCAAAAAAATTTCATTAGAATTATTTAATATTAGAAATTAAAAAATGGTTGCTATTTTTCCAAATTCAAAAAATATAATTTTCATTAATTAATTTTAAAATTAATTCCCGTTGTTAAAACAAATTGCTTGTTTTTAAGAAATAATAACTATCAAAAGATTGACACTTATTTATGTCGAATTTCAATGTGAAATTAATTATAATGACAAAAAATGGATTAAATGGTAAAAATATATTCTAATTAAACATTAAAAACAATTAAAAATACAATCTAACAATATAAATAAATTAGATTAAAATGTAGTTTTGAATTAAAATACAATACTTTTACTATTCACTAAAAATGAACTTTATCAGAAAAATTCCAAAAATTTACACAAAGTAAATTTTGATGTACCCATTATAAAGAATGATTTTATTTGGTAAATTAGAATGTATTAAATTTAAAGAAATGATATTTAATGAGGGTTCTCTATTAAAAGGAGGTAAATCGACCTTTTAATGTAAATTATGCTTAAAATTAGATTCCTTCATATTTTAAGCCCTTAACTTTTATTAGATAGAAGTAAATACATTTAACAAACATGTATAATCATATTGTAGTTATTTTTTTCATTACCACCAATATAATGGCTAGGAGTTAACTACCATTTAAAGTTATAAAATTATATTATTAATGTGCTATGTAATATTTCAATGAATCCCGTTGTTGTGTATCAGGTATGCTATCGAACATAGCAACCCTTTTAATGTAAAATTAATATTTAATTCACAAATATTTAAAAAAATGAAAATCTCTTATTCTTCATATAACTGGGATGTTACACCAGATCAGCGACCACGACATTCCGGAGATAATTAGTGGTATGATTTGTGTCTACTCTATCTTAGATGTATTACTTATAGACACATGTTCCAGTCACTTTTTTATTTCCACAATCCTCATTTGGCTCTTGAAGATTCCAGTGGAGTTGTTGGCCCGATCCTTACTACTAGAGAAACCTATTGGAGCATATTTGAGGATTACGCACTGGTGTCGTCAGTGTGAGCTTACTCTAGGAGGAGAGTGCATTAGTTGGCATATCTTAGTTGAAACATCGAGGCCTTATGATGTCATTATGGGTATGAACTTGTTATACATATTCCATGCTTAGATTGACCGTATTAGGTGCAAAGTGTTGACTTTATGCACTGACGGGGCTAGGTTTTTCTTCACCAGCAAGAAAGGAACCCCTGCAGTATAAATGGACATACCCGGAGGAGGGTGCAACTGATTACTCGTTATTTTACTAGAGATACACTCAGAGTAGTTGAAGTTTAGAGTCCAAGCTATCCTATAGTGGTGGACCAGTATGCTGATGTCTTTCCGAATGATGTTCTAGGACGACCTCCTCTTAGAGAGGTATAATTTTACATTGAACTATACCCTGGGATTACACCAATATCTACACCATCATATCATATGGATCCAATGGAGATTTGTGACTTACATGTATAGTTGTAGGACTTATAGGTAAAGGGATTCATAAGACCCAATGTTTCTCCCTGGGCAACCCTGATTTTGTTCTCCATGAAAGAATATGGGAGTATGAGACTCTGTGTGGAAAATCAGCGCCTAAACATGGTGACCGTTAAGAAAATGTATCCACTCTTTAGGATTAATGATCTTTTCGATCACCTAATGGGAGCTCACTAGATTACAAAGACATCCCTCTGATAAGGCTATCATTAGTTCAAGATTCGAGATGAGGATGTATAGAAGACGACCTTCAGATGTCGGTCTGCACATTATGAGTTATTGGTTATGCCTTTTCAGCATGACCAACAACACAGTAATGTTCATGGGACTCATCAATAAGATCATTCAGCCATACACTAATTATTTCATGTTGGTTTTCATCAATGACATCTGGATTTACTTAGCGATGGAGGAGGAGAATGCCTATCATCTACATATGGTTCTGGGTACACTCTAAGAGCACCAGCTTTATGGTAAACTCTAAAAGTTCCAATTATGGACATGATAGGTCAAATTTATTGGACACGTTATCTGAGAGGCTAGAGTTATTGTGGATCCAGCAAAGATAGAGTCTGCTCTGGCTTGGGAGCCACCCAAGATCCTGACGTTGGTGTGGAGTTTCCTATTGTTGGTAGGATATAACCAATGATTCATGCCAGAGTTTTCCAATGTTACAGTACCCTTCTCATCTTTGAAAATTATGTTGAAACCTTTCTTATGGATAGAGATATTCCAATAATGTTTCCAAGATCTGAGCCAGAGACTGATGAGTGCCCCCATCTTCAGGCTAACAGAAGAGTGAATTGGATATGTAGTCTACTACGACGCATCGGGGACCAGGCATGGATGTATCCTGATGTAGGAATGAGCAATGATTGCTTTTGGTTCACTATGGCTGAGACATCATGAGCATAATGATGACATTCATGACCTAGAGTTATCAGTGATGGTATTTTCCTAGAAGAAGTGGTGTCATTACTTGTTGGGAGAATGTTTTACAGTCTACTCTGATCACCAGAGTCTCAGGTATATCTTCTATAAAAAGGACCTAAAACTGAGACAATGATGATGTCTATAGTTCCTCTAGGACTATGACTTTGAGATAGTCTATACTCTTGGGAAGTGGAACGTGGAAGCAGTTGCACTTAGCATGAGATCTAGTCTGTATTTACTGAGTGAGGCGACTGAGTAGCAAGCTGCGTTGCAAATATTATTCATAGAGAGATCTGGATCAGCCTACCTTCAGTCTATTACTATCAAATCTGCACTCCTTCAGTGAGTCTGGGAGGCACAACATAGGGACACTAACCTTGACGCTTGACGTTCTTAGATATCATTAGGGAAGGCACCTGATAGGGAGCACACCATCTTCTTTAGAGGATAAACCATGGTACATGTGGTGCTATGACAGGAGGTGTTGAGAGAGTAACTTATGTCTCCTTTCGTGGTACATCATACTATTGTGAAGATGTACCAGTACCTTCGACATCAGTACTAGTTGTAAGGGATGAAGAAGGCAGTGTCAGAGTTTCCTTCATGATGCCTCACATGTTGGAATGTGAAGGCCGAGCACCAGGTTCTAGCAGGCATAACTCTGCCAATAGAGTTGTCGGAGTGGAAGTGGGATTGGATAACCATGTAATTTGTGATAGGGCTTCCATGTACATCCTAGTTACATGAATCCATATAGTTGATCATTGAACGAATCACCATGTTGGCCCACTTCTATCCTCTATGAGAGAACGGATTAGTAAGGGGCTTGAGATGACTCTACATACAAGAGATTGTGTAACTTCATGGGGTTCCATCAATGATCATATCTGGCCATGACACACATTTTACATCCATGTTGTGGAAGAAATTGTAGGAGGCGTTAAGGAATAATCTTCATTTGAGCACTTCCATTCTTCTTCAGTCAGATGGTCAGACAAAGCGGGGCATTCATACAAAAGAGGATATGCTTCGTGTAAGCATCCTAGATTTTGGATGCAGTTGGGATAATCAGATTCCCTTAGTGGTCATCTCTTACAACAACAAATATTAATCCACCATAGTTATCACAACATTCGAGGCCCTTTATGGCTGACCCTGCAGATCACCTCTATAGTAGACAGACCCAGGGGAGTTAGCACTTCTAGGTCCAGAGATGGTATGAGCTACCACTGAGAGGGTGCTGATCATCCCAGAGCGGATGAAGACTTCACAAAGAAGACATAAGTCATATGATTATAGAATATGGAAACATTTGTAGTTCCATGAGGGGGACCGTGTTTTCTTGTGAGTCTCTCCTTGACGGGGACTGTGGTGATTTGGTCGAGGTGGAATGTTATCACTAATATTTATCAATTCATTTCTAATTATTTGGAAGATAGGTGGTGTGGAACACTACATGGCACTTCCACTGTAGTTGGAAATGTTGCACGAAATCTTCCATGAATCCCAGCTGAGGAGATACATGCACGACCGATCACACATCATCGACTATAGTGAGCTGGACTTAGATGATGGGGATATGTTTAAGGAGATTTCAGCAGAGATTGAGGATCGTCATGATCATGTCCTTTATGGGTGGATGATTACTCTTATCTGCATTCTCTAGTAGAACGAAAACCTCTAGAAGAGCACATGGGTGCAGGAGGCTCATATTGGTGCTTAGTACCCGCATTTGTTTCATTAGTCTATGTTTTGGATTTTGGTGATGTAAAGTCCTATGGTGGGGAGAATTAAAAGACACATATCTTTCCATGTAATTTTTTTTCATAATTATATGGAATTATTATAAGAATACGAAAATTGATAGCATGTGATTCTGAGTTTCGGTGTGCCCGAAATGAGTTTGTAAACTTTTTTTCCGGTACGTTCATTAAACTCATGAGAGACATCTTATAACTTTTGAACAGTTTCTCAGATTAAGAATCTGAGGGAACCATTGAGTCCATAACTCTGGTATTCTCATAAGGGATGCTTTACTTTGACCGTAGTAGGTCCAAGGAAAAAGTTATGTCTTTATGACTTTTTAAAAATGAAATGAAATGAAATATTTTTTGTAATTTTATATCATAAATATCCAACAGACCAATTAATGGGTTGGGTCGGCTGTGTCCCATGCCATTAAATGTCTTGACCTGCCAACCTTAAGTAATCAAGATGATGGGGAAATTAAAAAACTTCCTTATTTATGAGCCCCATTAAATCCCTGTGTTGTTATTTACTCTCACACTCTCTTATAAATAATGAGATTTGGGGAGGGGTATTAGATAAGATTCACCATAAAATGAAATTTTGTTAGAGTTCCATAAAACTGAGCCATTGGAGGATGATCTTGTCCCCAACAAGAGGTGACGTGTGACACTGAAAACCCAAACCATAGTTTGACCTTCATGCGGCGGTGATGAAAGCTTGTTGACGAGACAACGAACAATGATATTCCCTCAACTATGAACACTCTCAAACATTTCATGGAAAGGGGTTATTTTCATTTTGAATTTTGGATTCCCTCTTCCCCATTCTTAAAAAAATACAAAGAATGCGGGTCAACTAACTTATGGGTTGACCCGCGATTCATTCTTCTATGCAGGAGGTTATTGCAAGAAATATTTTGGGGTATATCCAGTTTTTAATTCAATTATTATTAAACCCTTAACCCTCTCTTGTTAACGAGTAAATGCAGAGGGGGTGGGGAAGACGAACACGGTCTAAACCCTCCACTATCTTCCAATATTTTTTCCACCATAGGTGACAGCTAGCACGTCAGTGCATGCCACAAGAGGATGGTCATGGCTATTCTGCCACACTTAATGGAGGAAGCAGTGAGCCTAGAGACTAGAAATGGGAAAAAAGGCAGCATGACCGCCTCCCCACCAGCGAATGGAAGCCGCGGACAAAGCAGCAGTGGAGGCCGAACCAGCCTCTGATGGGTTCTGCAGTGACTAAGCAAGACTCGCATGGCGCAACCACATTTCCAACCTAACAACATTTGGGCCGTTCGTGAATCTCGTAGACTGGGGGGTTACACCATCCCGCGTCAGACTAAACCAGGTTTCCACCCTTAGAGCTTGGCTGTTATCCTCGATGCCAGGACACCACCCTCAGAGTGGGCTTCCCCCCTCGGAGTGGGTCGTGGCCCTTGAGCCAGGCCGCCACACTCGATGTCGGGACACCACCTTCGGAGCCGGCCACCACCCACGCACCAGGACACCACCCCTGAAGTCGGTCACCCGCCCTCAAAGTAGCCCACCGCCCTCAGACCAGGCCACTGCCATCAACCCGGGCCGTCTCCCTCGAGCTGGGCCACCACCTTTTGAGCTGGGATTCCTCCCTTGGAGTGGGCCTCTATCCGTGGAACAGGTTGCTGCACTCGGTCCTATTCACCACCCTCGTGTCGGGATTCCGCCTTCGATTCATGCGATGGACCAACTCTGAGGGCCACCACCATCAGAGCAGGCCCCCACCCACAGACCGGGCCACCGCCCTAGCAGGCCGCCACCAAGTGGGCTACCATACCTTGACCGGGATGTCACCCTAACAGGTCCCCGCTCCACGCAGGTTGAGCCGCCCTTTGTGAGCTGCCCTATTTGGGTTGCGTCGCCCCTCTTGCGGGCCGGACCAGACATCACCTTAGTGGGCCGAGTCCACCTGGGCCCCACCCAGACAGGGTCGGGCTGGGTATGTCTGACCGAGTCGGATCGGACCTGGGCCCAACTGCGCCAAAAAACAATCAAATGGGTTTATCTTGAGAACCAGATGCCCTATTGAAAAACCATATTTAGTGTTGGGACCCTTGGAGCAATACGTTACTTTTTGAATTAATCCATTAGAGTTTTCAAAAACATGGAGTTTGGCTGGGTTGGATCGCATATGAATCCAACCGGTCCCTCTTCATTGAAATGGAAATAATGCACAGATTGGGCATCCAACTGACACACCATTTGTTTCCTTGGAACCCTTATTACATGTATGATCATTGCATTACTTCTTTGTGAGACTTTGTGCTAGTTGTGATATGACTTATGGCTTGGGGAGCGGTTCTCCCAACCACACTATGTACGGAACTCTGTGACTGGCTGAGACCTGACGACTACTAACTTTTTGACTCGAAGTGACTTGATGGCCTCATTACGCATTGGGGAGGATTTCCTAAGCAGACCACGTTGTGGGTGGATGGTTCTGTGTGACCTGGAAGGCTCTAGTGGGGATCGTCCATGATACGTGATCGTCAAATTTACCATAGCAAGACACGTTGGGGGGCACGACTCTGTGTGACCCAGAAGACCCACAATAAGCAATGGGAAGTTGTACTTCATCAGTTCAAGGTTAATGGGAAGCACCTCTATGTGGCACGCCATGACAACTATACTCAATAGAGGATGAGTTCTCCAGCATTCGAGGTATTCAACATTGTGATTAGAGATGTTACTTATTACTATGCATATAATAAATCCTTGTGTGGGCTATCCTTACATTGTGATTATGATAGAGGTTATGCGATGTGTTACTTTACCTTGTTGGTCTAACCGTATGGTTTTTCATTGTGGAATTATAGGTGACCATTGGGGACTCAGGGTCCCTACCGAGTAACGTTATACTCAATCATGTAAAGTCTTCACCAGCACCTTGTTGTGTATTGTAAAGCCGACGTACAAAATTGATCTAGTCAGAGAGAGCCAGGACTGGATGGTGATTAGAGGTGGATAGTTTGGTGTGACATGGAACAAAGGAGATGAGTGGACGTGGAGTACTGCGGAGGTGATATGTACCTACCCTTGAGGTAGGATCCGTAGTAGATGATCCTAGAGTTTCTTTTCACCTTTAAGTTGTTTTTTACGTTTCAATTTTACTTGTACTTTTCTAGTTGGGCTTTAATTCTGGCCCCATTAGTTTTAGTACACTTTTACTACAATAGTTTACTTCACATTTTCTTCTTGATGTGTACTCGAACCACGTGCTTGTACAACTTTAATGGTAATGCCATCCAGTATTTTGGAATATGCCTTTATGTGCTAGCCTCCATCCCCTGGCCTATGGAAGGTGGGCATAGGGTGGTTACGACACATGCACTAGGGGATGGGTCATGACATAATGTTACCATTTTTTACTCTTTACTTCCTAAAATGTGTTATAATGTTTTTTTAATAACCCCACCTATTTCCCTATTTGGTAGGAAATTTGTTTTCTTTCAATCCCCTTTCACAAAATATATTATTCAAAAATATTTTCTTTATAAATTTTTTAACAGACATATTAAAATATATTTTTACTCACATTTTATTTTTATATACTTTTTCTCAAAGAAATAATCTTTTAAATTTATGAACGATCTAATTCTCTATAATTTTTACAATGAAAATCGAATATTAATTTAAGAATATATTTAATTATCCTCACAAAAGGTCGTAAGGTTTTTAAATCACCTCATTCTTGTTTATTTGTTTATATATATATATGATTTTTCTAAAAAAATATTGCATGAAATTAATGTCAATTTAAATTTGAAAATCAAAATTATTTTTTCTTCTTGAATATTTTTAAATATCATGTAATGGTAATTATATGCATCAAAAAATAATAATTGTTATTCATTCTCAAATGGTTATAAATTTTATTTATATCATCCTTACTCAACCTGTAGGTGTATATTGATTATTTTTTCTATGTATTTTATTGTAATTTACTTCCATTAATCATTTTTATTTTCAATGACATCCCATAAAGATATTAACTCTGCTATGATAATTCAGTAGTACATTCCCACTAAATATCTATATTGTATATCATGGATATACATACTTATTAAACTATATCTCATTTTTATATATGCTGTATTAATTTGAATTAAATTTTATTTATAAGGGTTTTATTGATAAATTTCTCTTCTTTATTTAGTATGGATACTGGATGAAAAAGAACATTGTTTATTATCTCTATTGTTCAACATATAAGGAATGGTTTGACTTGAAGACATGGTTTTGGCCTATTTAATGATATCACATCAACGCATCGGTTGTCCCATGCGATGAATCAGCTTTCTAGCCTTAGTTTAATGGCTTATTACACATCTATTTCAATTTATCAAGAGATTGTATCTTGGTGGAAGTGGTTTTACATTATTGGGAAATAAGACATTAAATAATTAATAATTTCCAAAAATCATATTTTAATTATTATTTTACATGAGATTATAATAATAACAAAATCTATGGATGCATTTTAACTTTAACATATTGATTAAATGGAATGTATGTCCAGTTATTTACCATAATTTATTGAATACTATGTATAAAGATATTAAAATTGTATGTGGGTTCAATTAATTACATTTATATATTTACTATTTATTATGAATTGATGATAAATTTTGATGAACCTATACCTTATTAAGAAGTTGATCTCACACTTATTTTGCTTCTTTTCACTATGATTCCTTAAACAGTATCATGTTGAAATGCAAGGATATTCTGGATGGAGTATTTTTATTTAAAAAAAATTATTTTGTAATTTGTGCATTCAATTTTAATTCAGGAATCACATATGAATCTTAATTACCATGACTAATAAACTACTTGATCCTTCATGATCAATTTCTATATATCTTATGTCAAAACAATTGGAACAATAATGTGACTCCACGCTTTTGGATTCAAGTCAATACTGTTGGTATCAGAGGAATTTTCATAGAAGAATTGGTAATTAGATGTAGGAGAACATATATTAGGGAACACAAACTAGTGAATTAAATTTAGGATATGTAAAGAAGAAATTCATAATATTATGGTAATATAGATATTATCTAGTATTTCTAAGAAAAATATTCATGTTTGGATACTAAAACAGGATGTGGTACTATCATAGATGTATTTATGGGTAATTACCCATCAATTGGATAATAGGGAAGTTCATGATCATAAAATTGTTCACAACATAGGGAATTACTATGAACCTTGTTTGACAGTCCCTGGGGATATGATTTGGATACATCAAATTTTATTTATAAACCATTATGCGATATTTTAATTTATAATAAAATGTAATGACCTATTAGAATCCCTTAGTCCCAATAACGACTTATGTGGATAAAAAATGGATTGAATATTAATTTATTGCGATTCATGAAATTAAATTTTGAAGTATTTCACCAAATTTTTTTTTTATAAGAATGATAAAAAATCTGAAGATACTGTTTAAATTTTGATGAATAAGTATATTTATTAACATAATAGTTATGAATACCATCATGGGGTTATGATTTTAGTATTTATAATAATTATAGAGTCTTAAACACATATTTTAGTGTTTTCTAGGATGGGATTCTACAAAGATGAAGGATATTTAAGTGTTATTTATGGATAAAATATGTTTCTTTCAGGAAAAAATATTTTGGGAAGAATACCCTTACATTTTATAGACATTTTATTTAATTGAATTGTTCACCTTCTATATTAATATGATAATAATTAATATTTAGGTAATAGTATTCGACATTATAGAAAATTTATATGTTAACCATAGTAAAAGGGTTATTTATTGATTAAGTTTAAATCAAGGGTTTCCATAATATTTTTTGGAAAATTATAGGATTTATATTAATATTGAAAAAACTCACATAACTCATTAAATGTGGAAACCCATAAATTATAATAAGGATATGGTTCATAAAACCATGATTGGAAGATGAAAAGGGTATAGTGTGAAATACTAGCCTATATGATTTACCAGATATATTTTTTATTTTTTTAGGTAGATAATTTTAGAAAAAAGGTAAAAGATGAATCAATGGTTTTAATTTTTAGTGATAGAGATTAATTTATTGACAATATTGGTTTCCCAAAATATTAATAGAGAGATAAAAATAATTTTAACTATTTTATGGATATTATGATAAATTAAAATTGAATGTTAATGATTCATGAATTATTTGTGGATATTAATATATTAGAGTAAGAGATCTATGTATAACTAAGACATGAATTGTAATAGAGAAACTAATCAAGTTAGTATAGTTTTTGATATTTTTAGAGTTTAAAAAAATAACTGAGTTAAAGAAAGGTATCCATGAAACCAAATTTTTTTCATTTTATGTTCATATATAATCATTCAAATCATCCTTTAAATCAACCCATATTTTTGGTTATAAATCCCCTAAGAGTACATTGATCATTTAATAGATTTGGATCAATTATCTCAATCTACCTCTATAACTATTTTCACAGTTCATCCATGTTTATATATTCACATTCCACTAATATTATCTTATATATAGTCCTAGATATCAATTATTCTAAATGGCATTTTTAGTTCATGTATCTATTATTATTGGGATATTTAATTAAATGTTTTATCCTGTAGATTATTTTCCATTTCTATTTCTATATTTCAAAAACCTTGAATATATATTTTATGTTCATATTTCCTTGAAATAGTTTATTTTAAGAGGGGTGTGTATATCACCCAAATATTCTAGAAGTGTAACATTTTATTCAATTATGTTTATGTTAATAAACATAACGTTTTTGATGGAATATAAAATCCAAAAACTTTTCAATATATTTATTACTTTATATAGGTAAAATATATGATATTTCATGAATGAACGCAACAATTATTTAGCCTATGTTACTTTGATCAATGACTTTCTCTGATACCTTACATTACTGACAAAACAGTGTCATATAGAATACAAGTGACATTAATAATTAAAATGAAATTATATTTAACATATTTAATTGGTCTTCATGAACATGATTTAATAACTTATGAATATATATATTGTAATACATTGGTTACAAATTTATTATAATTAATAATACAAATAAATTTCATATAAAAGCAACCTTTTTATAAGATTTTCATAGCACCCATAGTTGTTTTATAAAAAAATTACATTAAATAAAATTAGTTAATGATCCTAAAGAAATTTATTAGTTATTAATTAAATAAAATGTTCATAAATTAATCTAAATTATTATATATTCCTAATATAAGAAGAAAACAAATTTTATAAAGAAAATTATATATTTTTATAAATTCAATTTTCTCACATTTCGATGGAACACAGACATTAAAAATAATTTGGATACATTCATATACATTATTTCAAAAACTAAACATCATTTTTTATTTTCAAATTAAATATTTTATTAGGGTGCGTTTTAGGAATTTTTATGAGAAGTTTAATTTATAAATGAATACTGAAAATACTAAATTTTAATTAAAATTTATTTATCATCAAAATATTTTATAATATTAAATTTAATTTTTAATTGGGGGTAAAGTAAAAATAGTTTATCTATTTATATATTAATATTTTTTTATTTTAATCAATGAAATAATCAAATTGGATATAATAAAAATGTAATCATTTCACAACTCTCACTATAAATACCCTCATACTCATTCTATTTATGAGGTTAATTTTAAATTATTTGTATCCACTTATTTTGTTTCAATTTGGAAAAAATGGTTTTCATATTCCTAATAAGAATTATTAATAATTTTTCAATGTTCAAACATATTTTTTGACCATTGTTATTTGGTTTGTAAATTACAATTAACTACGATGATTAAGATCAAATTTAGTTTATTACGAGACTAATAATTACCCTCTATTGGAAAAATGGGAATGAAAAATTCCTAACAGACATTTTAGAAATATATTTATACTTTATACTTTTTATTATAATGTTTTATTCATTATTCTATGTAATTTATATTTAAAAACATTGTTGGAATTACATCAATAAAAAATATACATGTTTTCCACTCAACAAACTTATAAAGGGCCTTCTAATCTCCCCCTATTCAAACTGATCAATTACAAATTGTTCTTAAAAGGATGACCTAAATCACATAGAAAAATAATACCCCTCATCCATAAATAATTATCATTGACTGAATGGAATCTTTTTATGGTATTAGTGTAACTCTAAGGAGGATACCCAATAAAATTGTAATGTTCTTCTAAATGTGTTTTCATATTATATACTTCTAAACCTCCATTAATTTATAATATATCATTAATATATAATATCATATGTTTCATCCATACACTTATTTGTTTTTATATTTCTCTTATAACTTAAAAATTCAATCAATTCCATCTAATAGGATACATAATCATCGTTCATGTGTGAGGACGAATAGAGCCTGAAAAAAAGATATCATTCTTTCTCCCATTACCACCTATCATGGTTAGCAATAATGATGTACATAATATTTTTTTTGTATATATATGATATTTAATTATTATTATTCTATATGAAATTTTATATCAAACATAACATAATTAATTATTTGTTACTAGAGTTATATATTATCGCTCGTGTGTATAGCAGCCTACCGCCTCGTGATGTGATTTAACATGTTCACCCTTTATATAGAATGCTTTAAGAATGGTTTTAATAATGATATTTGATATATATGTCATAAATATTATATTGGAATTATAATATACTTATATATATATATATATATATATATCTCATTTACATTTAATTCATTCAATATGAAAATAAAATGGAAACAATGTTAATGCATGCACATGGTCTATCGTATACATGTGTGATGAATTACATTCCCTATTAAAAATAGTAGGGATTACCTTATATATATATATATTAAATATATTAAATATATATGATATATACATCAAGTTTTACATTCAATAAATGAAGAAATTATGATATATGTTTGTGGAAAATGAAATAAATTGTCAAAATGTACTCAAAAAACAATGCAGTTATTATCTAAAATAGTTAATATAATGACATATAATTAATATAATGGATATAATATGTCATAAAATATTCATTTTTGACATTATGAATATATGTTTTTGAATATAATGGAATTAAAAACCATAGATGATTTTTTTTGTAATCAATGAAAATAATTTATTTCACATTGATAATCATTTCAGGTTTATAGTTTTAGAGAATTAGGTCATTACTCAAACATGAAAACCCCATAAATATAAAATGTGGAAACTTCCTAACATTTTTTAATATTTCATAATATAAAAAATTTAATATAAATTATGATCACTATTACGAAAATTTATTATGACATTCATCGTGACGCCTCCAAATCCATACCCATCTTTACGACATGTGAACCACATTAAAAAATAATAATATTAGAAAAAAGAGATCAATATCTAAAATAAATACAAAAAATCCAATAGTTCATTTATAAACATTAAAACCATTGAAAAAATTATCATCACATAAAACGTTTCACATTTATTAAGCAGTACATACAATCGTTTTAAAATAAGATGATTTCATTATTTTTTTTGTAATCACAATATTACCATTAAACCCATATAACATAGGAAAATCATAAAGTTATCTTCACAAATAATTATACATGAATGGAATAACCATTTTCCAAGTTCTACACATGTTACTGTTACAAATTTAAAAGAAATACGATCAACATCTACACCCAATTTTATGGGTCTGTAACGTAACCACCCATTCTAGGTTAATCACGAAGCCACCATCCATTGTTTATCATATAACCACCTATAAATTATCCATGCACAATCATATTATCATAATAGTTAATTTTTTTTAAATTTTCTTCATTTCACTCATAATTTGTTATTTGAAATCATTAGAAATCATTTCAATATATTGAAATGACCAATCGATTTTTAAAACAGATTTCAATACAAAAAAACCATATATTATAATACAGGTAATATTTAAAAAATCAATGAGGATTTTATAGGAACCCAAATATCAAAATATTTAATCAAAAAAATATTCTTATTATATATGTTATTAAATATTCATTCATTTCATTTTTTAATAAATCTTAAACACTCCATATATATAAAAATAAAAATATTTTTTAAAAAACCATTGAATGAAATTAATAATATAAAGAAAGTTTCCTTTGAATTAATTTTATATCTATATATATAAATATGTAAAATAATATCAAAAATATAAATATAGAAAAAATGACTTAATAATTAAATCTATTTATATTTACTTTTTCACATGAAACACTCATCATTTAAATGTTTATTCCGAATAAAAAGTTTTTGTTAATAAAAAAGTAAATGAAATGTTAATGGATAAATTATGAATATAGACATCCAAAGGTGGTTTATATACACAGTATAAAACAATAGAGTTGTATATCATCATGAAATGCCACAATAAAGGGAGATTGATATGAAATCCCTTACCTTAAGTTTGATTCTCCATAATTGTTATTTATAATCAAAAATATTAAATATTGGATAATTGTATAATTGATTAATAACCTATTTTAATAATTTTTTTCATTTATATATATATATTTACTATGTTATAACAATTACATATTTATTTTATCATCACATCTGACATTTGTATGATATTTTGAATTTTAGTTGAGAATGAAATTTGTATGATGCCAATAGTCAAAGTGGTCATATGTACATAATCTCTAGATTAGTATTAAAATTATAATAATAATTTTTATTAATCAATACTAATTTTAAATACATTTATTAGATATTTTTATGAATAATAATCTATCTTACAATCATCAAGATGGTGAGCCATAGGTACACAAAAGTAACATTCTCATTTTTTAAAATAATTACAGAAAGAAGGTAAGTATTATATTACATTAAATGAATTAATAATTAAAATTTTTATGTTAATAATTTAAATATAAATATATAGATCATCTATTTGATATGGTGATTGAACATAAATCACATCACTTTGTAGATGTTATAGTTCACACACACAAATGAGCGACACTATCATTTTCATGTGTATGGAATATAAGAACTTAATTGATATATAATTAAATAATTATTATAAATATGTAATTAGAATAATATATAAATATTAATTCCATAATTATAACTATTCATGATATATGGAAATGGAAAATGAATAATATCCTTTTGTGGAGGTGACAGTTCACACTTGCACAGGTTCAATTAATTGTTTTATCAATTTGAGGAAGTGGATTATGATTTATGTTATGAAAAAAAATAGTGTAGTAAGAATTATTAATTTATTACTTCATTATATTTTGAGATGATTTTAATTATATGAATGTTTAAATTAAAGAGAAACACATAATTAAAACAATAACTTTTATTCATACGACACCTTTTATAAACTATTTAACACCTCTAAAGTGAGTGTTATTACTATTATTAGAAACTTATAATGTAGTTTGGGATTATAGGAAGGTATTTGGGAAATATTTTCCACACAAAAATAGGGTTTTAATTTTGAATAATTGATATGAAAAAGATCCCTTTTATAAGGGAGGGTATGGGAACTCTTGGAATTTTCAAAATTATTAAATTAAAATAAATTAATCGTCATTTAAAATTTGCTCCAAATTTATTTATTTAGATTATATAATGAGTATTTGTAGCAGTAAAATAATAAATGGAATATTGGAAACGTTATGAATATTCTTTTAATACTTATATTTTTCTTATAATGATAATTTAACCCACTAAAATATTTTAATGATTTTATGTAATTTACTCTTTGAGGGTTAATATAATTCCTATAAAATTAAAAATTACCAATAATTTATTAATTTATAACATTTTTAGATATATAAAAAATATTTAAAATAATATTATATATTTTTATATTTTATATCATTCATAAAAATATTTTATATTTTTAAATATCAATACTGTTAATTTTTACTCTATTAATTTAAAACATTTTAGAAATTTCATAAATTATAATATATTTTAAAAAATTTATTTTACACATTAAAATAATTAAACATTCATACATTAAATAATTTAAGATATTAATTATCTCAAATTATATTTATTTTTATAATTTTGATAAAATTTATAATATTTTTTTAATGGTTAAGTAATTACTGTATTAAAAATGTATAAAACGTTAAGTTCATTATTTATTTTATAAATATTATAAATAATAAACCATGATGTAGGAAAACATTTCATATTAATAAATACTATTAATAGTATAATATATCATATATACCCTGTATAAAAACTACATTCCTTGTTATAAACAATGGGTTACTAAATTTGTCTCTTATTTGAATATAATATTATTAATGTTTCACTCATAGTGAATTGGATTAGAATGGAAATCACATAAACCATGAACTTTTTAAAAAAAACTAAAAATACATAATTAAGAAATGTTTTAGGGAGATTTCATATTAGTTATAATATTTTTTTTCCTTTAATTATTTGATTTACCAATAAATGTTTTGATTTAAATATTACTGAAATTAATATTTTTATTGATTGAAAACAGATTTATTTACATTATTTGGGAATTTTTATTGAAAAAATGGAATAAAATTTTCCAAATTCACCATATATAATGAGCTGAAATAAATAAACAATAAATATCACTAATGGAACAAGGAAGAATGTTTTTAAATGAAAAACATTCAAATGTTCCCAAGGTTTTCATATCCAATTTCAATGTGAAATTAATTCCAATGAACTAATTCTGATTAAATGGTAAAAACCTAATTTTATTATACATTGAAATTACATAAAAACATAATTTAACTATATAAATTAAATTTCCCAAAAAGTTGTTTTGAACAATCAAAATGTATTATTCAGTAGCCATCAAAATGTGAAAGTTCTTAAAAAAATACTAAAAATTCAAACAATGTAAATTTTGATAATCCTTTTATAAACAAAAAGTTTAGTTTTTATAATTTAATTTATTATAATGAAAAAAACTGTTTTAAAATTGGTTCTCCATCAAAAGGTGACAAAATTGTATTTTTTTTAAAAAGCTATATTTATGTATAAAATTTATATTATTCTAATATCATGTCTAGAAAACATATAAGATAAATTTACAAAATAATATTGAATATATTACACATATATTTATTTAATATAATCTAATAAGAGTTATTTTTTTATTTATAAAACAAACTTGTGAACATATAAGATGTTATTTTAGAAAAACATTTCATGTATTTAAAAAAGGGTATTTTGTTCATTTATAATTAATTGGTCACCAATGAATTGTATATATGTGTGACAAAAAATATTTACAAAATTTAATTAACATTATTAATTTTCTCGATTCAAACGATAATGTGATAATGGTAATATTAAAATAATCAAATTTAGTTATCCATTTAAACAAGGCTTGGCATATCATGTATACTATCGAACATAGTATTTCATTTATATCAATGAGGATATTACATTCTATCACCATTTAACGAATTGAATCTTTGCAATTTTGAAAATAAGATAATAAGCTGATAGATTTAATGTATAAAATACATTAGTTAAAGTCACACATTGGAAAAATAATTAATAAAAATTCAACTTAAAAATAAATCAAGGGATGTATGATTGTCACACAAGAAAAAAATGATCATGTTCCATGTATAAAAACATGGATATAAAAGATAAAACACCCCCTACAAGTTCTTATAGAGATTCATATTAAAAAATTTAAGGATAATGTTATTAATTATAAAATGATAAATATGTGATCGTTTAAATGTTCATTGATTTATTAATAAGAAAATTAAACAAATAATGTTTTCCATAAAAATAATTTTACTAGAGTTGATGAATTATTTTACTACTTAGTTTATGAAAATAAAGATACATAACAACTTGAATGTATAATTTCATCTATCAATATAATTTTTGAACAGTAATAGATATATTTTTCCTTTTATATGTTTCATAAAACATAATTATCTAAACTTATTAATTCATTAAGTTTTTCTATATCTTTAAATTTGTCATTTCATCCATATATTCATTAATAAAATTATTACAAGATGAAATAATTTCATACATTGATCATGATGTCCCCCTGGTTTAATCAACATTTTTATCATATAGTAAAAAGGTAAACACATTGGAATAATTCACTACAACTTATTCAATGACCCATTTTATGTTTGTGCAAATATATTTATTACAAACTTGTTTGTATTTTTATTCATAGAGAAATTGTTTTGGATATCAAAATTGTATAACATTAAATATTAAAAAAATAATTTAAAAAAATATTTTTATAAAACATTTAATATGATTTGAATTTCGCATATCCAAACAATGGTACTTTTAAAATAACCTATGATTATTCTCAAAAACATTAAGTTGAGAACAATTATAAATATATATAACATGGTTATAAAACATTGACATATATATAAAAAGAAACATATTCTTAAACATCTTATGATAAGGTAAAATATCAAAGAATTCCTTGCTAATATTTACCTTTTTAAAAAATATGTGAATATTGGGAATATTTTATTTCATTAAAAAAACCCATGACCCACGGTGTTATCGAGGTATATTTTAGTTGTTTGGCATTTCATATAACTATTTTCTAGAGTGTTTTATGGTAGAAAATGTTTGATAATATACTAATCATGACATTGTAATAATTATTTCATCAATTTAATTTGGAAGGGATAAGAATTTCTTCTGAGGTCCTCCTCATTCCATGTATAATTGAATTTATGTGTTCTTAAAATTTTTGATAAATAGTATTTAACTAAAGTAATATACATAAAAAATTATATTATGTTTTAAAAAAATTCATTGTCCCTAATGTTTTCTTAACCATTTTTCTAATAACCATAGATAGGACCCATCATTAAAACCATATATAATCATAAAATTTATTCATGAAATATAATTTATTTAATATATAAGATCTTTTATTTTTTAGAGTTTTAGAAAAATATGTAATGAATTATACATAACAATACCTTAAAAGTTCAATTTAGACACTTATGAACAGTATACATTTTTTTCATAATCCAAAACATTTGAAAAATATATATATTCACATTAATAAAAACTCTAGACAACATTTAACATGTTAAATAAAAATCCTTAAATATACATACGTATTATAAACAACATTAAATAAAATTGGGATAATCATAAAACAATCACAATCAAATATAGAAATAAGGAAACTATTAGTCAATTGATTAACATTAATATCCATGCAAACAACATCATAATGTAATACTTTTCACTAATATTAAGTAGTAGGTACATTTATTAGAATATAATCTCATTTCATTCCTTTATTATAATCACAATATTACTATAAAACCAATAAAAAGAATATAAAATACATAAAGGTAACATGGGACATAATAATACTTAAATGGAATAAACATTCGGTCAACTTCCATACAGGTCAGTCTTACAAAAGGAATAACCATATGGACAACATCTATACACAATGCCATTGTTGGTATAAAGTAACCAACCATACTTGTTTAATCACGGAACCACCCATCCTTGGTTTATTGATTTACCACATGTCGTATTTTTAATTACCATTTATCTGATCATGACTTATAAAATTTCTTATTTTTCAACATTTCACTCATAAAATTTTAATTTCAATCAAATGAAATAATTTCAAGTTGTTGAAATAAAAAATATTTTTTCAAAAAAAATTTAAATATAAAGCAATTGTAAATGTAAAAAATGGATTCCTTATCTTAATGAAAAAAACAAGGATTATAGAATAATCAAAATATCCAATAACAGCAATTATGGCTAAGTGTTCATTGTCGTACTATACGTTAAAACATTATTTTTTTTGTTTAAAAAAATAGAAAAGAACCACCTATAAAAAAATAAAGAGAATCAATTTTTGAAAATTGTTGATTTAAATAAGAAATATATAGAAAATTTCATTCATATTATTTTAATATCCATATATATATATTTGTAAAATAATATCAGGAATATATATGTAGAAGAAAATACATGATAATTAAATCTATGGATTTTCATGGTGTCTCATATAATATCAAATATTTAAATATTAATCCCCATTGAAATTAGAAAAAATTAAATAATATAATTATAGATAAAACATGGACATATATATTAAAATATTATATATATAGACATTATAAAAATTAAAAGTTGCATATCATCAAGAGATGCCTAAATGAATGAAGATTGAGTCAAAATCCCCAGCATTAAGTATGATTCATCACCTATGGTATTTATCTTCAGGAATCATAAAATTAGATTAAATATTTACATGATTACGAATAATTATTATATTTATTATTCATCTTTATATCTATTATTTCTATGTTATAACAATTACTAAAGTAATTATGTTTACATAATATTTTTTTACAATATTTGGTATTTATGTCTAAAATGAAATTCATATGATGTCAATTGTAAAAGTGAGAATATATCCATTAGGTCAAGAATAATATTCAAGAAATAATAATAATTATAATAAATGAATCATATTTTTAAATCCAATTTAAAATAATGATTTGAAAAATGAACTGTGTTATATTCATGGCGACGGTAATCCGTAAGTACTCATGAGTAACGTTTTCATTTTTCATCAATATTGTTGGAAAGATGGAAATAATTATTTTTAAAATTTATAATAGCAATAATATCATTAATATTATATTAATCATTTCTATATACATATATATTTATCATCTGTGAGTTGTGGTGATGAAAAATGAATCTCATCTCTTCGTGTATGTGATAGTTCACACATATGCATGAATGAATTTAACATTTTCATGTACATCGAATGTAAGAAAATAATTGACATATTATTCTCTTATAATCATATCAACGTCATGTATATCACATATAATTAATAATTCTACCATTATTAATAGTTATTAGTTATTTTAGTGGAAGATTAATTATAACGATTCGTGTATATGATAGTTCTCACATATGTAAAAATGAATAATTATTTTTCAATTGGATGTGTGTGGTGGAGGTTTTAGGTGATGATATTAAACTACTAAAATCTTAATATTTTATTCAAATTTTATTTATTATTTCATAGAGGATTAATATGATTTAATTGAAGCCAATGAACAAATAATCGAGAAACACTTAATTAAAATCATATATCTTCATCAGATGACCTCCTTCGATAAACCCCTTAACACCTATAAGGTGAGAGTTATGAAAAAAATAATAGCATTATAATGTGAAAAAGAATTATATTATTCATATTTGGAAGATAATTTCATAATGAAAAATATTGTTTTAATAGTGAATAAATGATAAAAAGTAGGTCCCTTTTATAAGAGATGTGAGGGGGACTAATAAAATAATGCAACATATAATATTATTATAAATCAATTTTCAATTATAATTGCTCAAAAATAGAATTATGTAAAATATTGGAAGATTGGGTGTCTAAATTATATCATCAAAAAAATTTATTATCATTTTTAAAATTCTTTAAATTCATATCATTTTATTTTAACCCATATTTTAAAATTTTAACTCTTACATTGGAATCATTCAATTTACAAATGGAGAGTTAATATAATTACTATTACATGAATTAACAACAAATAATTAGTAATTTATGATATTTTTAATTTTACCCAATCCAATAGTAGAATAATAAAATTTTATTAATTTTTATCTTGTAAACAAAATTATATTTTAAAATACAATTACTATCAATTTTCACTGTATTCATTTGATGACATCTAAAAAATATCATAAAAATTATATATAGATTCAAAATATTAAAAATATCTATAATTTTTAATATTCATCAATAATAATACCTTTAAAAATTAATTCTATTATTTTATTTTATTTTTGAAAAATAATATCATTAATTTAATTTTTAAACTAATTAAGCAATTACTACATCATTATTGTGTCTCCATTTAACTAAAATGTTTATTTCAAAGAAAATTTATATATATACTCATGATATAAGAAAAAATAATATATTTCTAAATTTTATTTAATATTTAAAAGATATGTTTTATTAGACCATATTAACAATACTATAGTTCTTAAATGCAAGGGTGTGACATAATTTTTCATCTCTTTGAATATAATATTAATTTCTTTTACACACAACGATGTGTCTTCTCAATGAAATAAATTTAATGAAATGATTTTTTAATACAATAATCTAATTGAACTAAATTAATATTTATTATGATGTTATATTCGTTATAATATTATATTTAACATTAATTACCAGATTTATCCTTATCCATTGTAATAAAAATATTACTACAGTTACTAATCATATTATACAAAAATAAAATTAAAATATTTAAATAGTTTTAGCCATATAATTCCAAATTTGTAATACATTTTCTAAATTAAAAAAAATTGATTAATTAATTATTAATTAATCCCATTGAACGAAAGAAGAAATATTTTTTTAATATAAAATGTATCAAAAATCACAATGTTTTTATATTCAATTTCAATATAAAAAATATTTAAAAGATATAAATTTGATTAAATGATAAATAAGTAAATTATACTTAGAAAATATATACTAATAGAATTTAATAATTAAAAGAAATTTAATAAAAAAATAAACTATGATTTTATATTTTGTGTTATTCATTATTCATCAAAGATTTAATTTTCTTAGAAAAATTAAAAAATATTAAAAGAATGAAAATTTTGATAAACCACTTAAAAAAGAGGATTAATTTTTAAAATATAGATTATAATTTAAGAAAACCGATTTTAAATTGTGTTCACCCTCAAAAGGTAGTTGGATTTCTTTTTAAAGACACATTTTATGAATAAAATTGAATTTGATGTTATATAGTTTCAATAAAACACATAAGATGAATTTTAAACATTATATTTAATATATTTTATTTATATTTCATTAATAATATCAATCAAGGGTGATTTTATTATTTATAAAACACATTTGTGAATATTTAAATATATTTTTTCAGACCAATACACCCTTTAATTATATAAATGGTTTTACATTTATTATTAATAAACTGGTAACCAAATAAGAATATATACATGTGTAAAAAATAATTTCATAAATTAATTAATAGTATTCTTTCACTCTATTATAACAATTTTTTTATAACGATGGCATTTTTTTGAAAAATATTTAATTGTTAATTTTAACATAATGTGGTGTATCATGTATTCTATCGAAAATATAATTTCTTATTAAAAATAAAATGATGTAACAATATAGATCCTTTGTAAGTAAATTATATTTAAAATACCATTATATAGGAGGATGAAGAGTGTTATGCAAAAATGAATCCAAATGTAACGGATTTCATCTCAATATTATTTCATTAAGGGATATTGTAATTTTATGCACTTAATTATTTTTTAGGGTTTATATACTACCAATGACATGTAATATATTAAATAATCAATTATTCATGGTATTTATTCAATTTGAATTATTTCAACTATGGTGATTTGAATTAAAAGGTACCAAGTGGTGATGAATTTAATAGTTAAATCCATTTTTATTGGGTTATATTACATCAATATTGTCATTAATATTATAAGAATATATGTGTTATGTATTTTGAAAATATATTGATGTATTTACATTTTTTTATTTTTTTTATCATGTTATACATATTGTTGATTCATAGGTTTATTCTCAATTTAACGGCATGAACTTTGTAAGGTTTTACATGAAAATCATGGTTTATTTGGGATTGATTACCCTTGGAGATCCATTGAATTGAATCACTCAATAAATACTTAAGAAGACCTATATTTTTAATATCCCATATATATATATATATATTTAATAGTATTAATTTTCTAAAAAAAATTAACTGATGTTTTTTTAAAATGGTTTAAAGAAAACTGAACTTCTTTTCTCTCTCCACTCATATAATTGTTATCATCAAAACTCATTTTTTCTAACATGGATTTTAAATTAGTTTGATTAACCATTTCAAATTTATATATTAATATTCAATTTACCCATTTTTTTTAAAAATCCATTCAAAGGATACTACTTTTTCATTTTGAACAAGGAAATTTTCTATTCAATATTATTTGGAAAAAAGGCTACTTATTATGGAATTTGTGAGATTAACAACATACATGGACATAATTTCATTGAGGTTATATACTCATGATTTTGATGATATTTTTTAAAACAATTTATAAAAATATTATTTTTAATGAAATAAATTTTCTAAAAATAATAATAATGAACAATATATATTCCACATGAATGTTTTAATAATCATTTTTTGGTATTTATACAAAATAGAGAGGACAACCCTTATTATTAATACAGTGGGAAAAAATCAATTCATTCCATCTTTATTATTCATAAAGGTGTATTAAGATTATTTTAACTTTATATAGTATTCGAAGTGAATTTATTGAATTATTTTCATTATCATTAACAAAACATTAACGGATTCAATCTCTATTGATCGTTGAAAAAAAATTCTACACAAATGACCCCATTTCTTATCATGGATATTCTAATTTGTTAATCCTTATATGTGTTATAAATATGTTTTTTACATTGTATATATATTCATTGACTAGGGAAATATTGATAAATATTTATTTGATAGTCATAATCAGTATTTTATGATAACTATCATTGTTTTTTAAATTTATTATTCTATATATAAGGAATTATTTATAACTAATGACATGTGATTGGTATTTTTTACGATATTTCATAGATTAATTGATAGTGTCATAATAGTAATATGTTGGCTAACCTTAGGGAATAGTTACTCTACCCACCATTTTTAATCATTCATTAGAATAGATCGTGATGTTAATGGTTTTATGTGTCAGGAGAACATGACATCCAAAAGTTAATCATTTCCAAATTTTATATTTATGTTTTTATTATCCATGAGATTATATTAAATATAAAATTAGTTGATGAATTGTATTCTCAACACATTTTTTAAAATGGTTATTGTTTTTAGATATTCACCTTACCAAATTGACTAATTCCATAACCAGGTTTATAAATTTTATGTGTGTTCAGTTATTGAATTCCCATATTGATTATTCATTATTGATTAATAATATTTCAGGTTATGCATAAACCGTACTTATAATTTGATAAAAAACATATTTTTCCATTACAAAGGATTCCATGAATATAAATATATTTATATTCAAGTATATGGTAGATGAATTGATGTTGTTATTTAAAAAATTTATGTTGTAATTTCTTTACTGAATTGTAATTCAGGACTCATTTATAAATATAGTTAACCAAAATAACAAGACTTTTTGATCCTTCATTATTCAATTAATTTTTATAATGGGAATGTAATGGTATGACACAATGACTATGACCTTCTAGGGTCAGGTTGATACACTGAAATGTTATTTTTGAAAAGAAAAATGGGTATCAGTGTTTTTACATGCGAAAAGGGTCCAAAATGGTGTATTCTAGAGCATTAAAAATAATAAGGTTGATCGATGGGAATATAATATATATTTAAAATTATTTATGATCATTTTAAAATTTATATTTCTAGATAAATTATTATGTAAATATTTTTTTAAAATTTAGAACAATAATATTTTTCCATTATTAGTATTCATTTAGCATAAAAATTAATTTGAACATATTAGAAGTTAAAAAAATTTATAATTCAAAATATTAAATTAATTTTACAAAATATTATTCATAAGATTGGAAAATATATAATTTACATTTAATCACAAATATGTGATGTTAATGTAGGTTTGAAATGGAAATGATCAAAAGATTTCCATTTTATTATATCAATATTGTGTATAAAAATTATTCCAATGACATAAATTTGATTAAGGTTATATAGTTAAATCATTTTTATAGTGAAATAAATTAAAAATATAATATTATAAAAATATAATATAAATTGAAATGATTAATTAAATTAATATTGTAACACCCCCAAATGATAAAGGGTAAAATGACTAAATGATATGACTTATGTCAACATGGTGCACCTTCCTTTTCAAGAGCATGTCTGATTAGAATTCATAGTTAAGCGTGCTTGACCTGGAGTAGTGATTAAGATGAGTGACCTTCTGGGAAGATTCTTAGGGTGTGTGTGAGTGTGGAAAAAACACACAGGAAATGACATGTGTTGGCCTATGGGGACAGTCATTAGTCAGATGACCCGTTCAGGCGTGTGGGTGGACCCAGGATGAGGGCCACATGTCTACGAGGTAACTGGTGGGCGGGGCCCAGTTGTTACAATTGGTATCAGAGGTGGCACCCATCCATAAGTGTGGTGCACTTCCGGGGTTGAAATGTGGGGCCCACAACGAGGACGTTGTGCTTTAAAGGGGGGTGATTGTAACACCCCCAAATGAAAAAGGGTTAAATGACAAAATGATATGACTCATGTCAACATGGTGCATCTTCTTTTTCAAAAGCATGTCTGATTAAAACTCCATTTTTAAGCATGCTTGTCCTAGAGTAGTGATTAGGATGGGTGACCTTCTAGGATGTTTCCTAGGGTGTGTGTGAGTGAGGATTAACCACACTGGAAAGGACATATGTTGGCCTGTGGGGATAGTCATTAGTCAGATGACATGTTCAGGCACGTGGGTGGACCGCAGGGTGGGGGCCACATGTCTGCGGGGAAACTGGGGTGAGGGGCCCAGTTATTACATTAAAAAGGATGAAACACAAGTACTTCCCATGTGGTCACCCATTTTAGTGATACTCTCTCCCAAGAACTCATAACTGCAGAGTCCTAATGATATCTGTTGCATAAATGCTGGTTTGATCGCACCCAAGGGTGTGGCAAGAATAATTCCGAGGAGGTCACCCATCCTCATACTACCAAATGTATCAACTAGGCCATGCCCACTAATTGCCCCGCTGAAACATGGTCCCCATCCTAGGGTCCCCCACATGCATGAATGAGTTATCTAGACTAATGACTGTCCCCACATGCCAACATAAGTCCATTCTAGTGTGTTTTTTCCTCACTCACACACACTATGGGAATCTTTCCGGAATATCCCCCATCCTGATCACTACTCTAGGCCAAGCACACTTAACTATGGATTTCTGATCAGGTATGCTCTTAAAGAGAAAGGTGCACGTTGTTGACATGAGTCATATCAATTAGTCATTTAACCCTTTCTCATTCTGAGATGTGACAATAGCCCCCCTTTAGAGGACAACATCCTCATTGTGGGGCCTACATCTCGACCCAGGTAGTGCACCACACTTAAGGATGGGCACCACCGCTGCTCGATGGTGCAGAACATCGGCCAGGGCACGCCGCGACGGATGAGCATGGTGCTATCACGACACGCGTTGGAGGTGAGCCGCGGCCAGGGGGGGCCATGGCAGAGGAGCAGGGGTGGCCAGTGTCGGGCCAGCCACCGGTGATGCGGAACCGGCTCGTCGCTCGGATAACCCAACAAGGTGGGACCCTCCTAGGTCCCGCGACCCCCGAAGCAGAGCTTAGTGCATGTTCCCTTTGAAAGGAACATGGTCACGGCACCCCCACCCCCTCCCCACATATGGCCACCCGTGCCACACGACAGCTAGCGAGCTAGGCCATGCGTCGGCCAGCTGGCTGGATCACGTGGGCCGCCAGCCAGTCGATCCACTCGGGCTGCCAGACGAGCCACATGGGCTGCCAAGTCGGGCCGACCACTCAGAACGGGCTCCCCAATTGATTCGGGCTTCCCCAAGGGCTAGGCCAGACCCTTGGGATGGGTCAGGTCCACGGACCAGAATCAGATCGGGTCGGGTCGGTCCGAGTTAGGCATACCCGACCCGGGCCCATTTGACCTGATTACACCTTTTCACCCATATCTCAAGCTAGAGGTGTCCGATCAATGAACCATCTATGGAGACAGAAATATTAGGGATATAAAGTTCTTTTGGAATACCCCACATGAGGTTTGGACATAGTTCGGATACGGTTGGGTTGCTTTGAACCTAAACACCAACCGGGCACCTGGAACGAAAATGCCAATAACTCACTGACCGCGAGTCTGATTGTTGCGTCGTCAATTGCGTTAGGACCCCTATGACGAGGTGGAACATTGATATACATCTAATTGTGGACTTCATGATATTTGGAGTATCTACTAGAAGATCTTGGGGCAGATCCTCCCGGAGACGAGCGAGCGAAGTACGGGGACCTAGTAGCTAGCTGAGACCTAACGAGTGATGACCTTTCAAAACAGAGTGTTTCGACAAGCCTAGTGGGAAGCGCCACTGTGTGACGTGGCATACCCATATTTGGGAGTGCCTCTCTATGACACAAAATACCCACAGTACATGACAGGAAGAGTACATTAGCTGGCTATGAGGGGGAGTGCCTCTGTGTGACGTGGAAGACCCATAGTGGGGAGCACCTCTATGTGATGTAGTAGACCCACATTACTTGACAGGATGACTACCACATCATTCCAGGATAGTGGGAAGCTCCTATGTGTTATTTAGTAGGCCCACAATACTCTATATCGAAGGAGTACCCCAGCAGCTGAGGTTTCGACAGATTGACTGGGAGTGTTAAATGTTTCCCCCCTAGAATAAAATCCTGCTACTGAGCTGAGTAAATAAATTTGAGTTTCCCACATGATTGAGATGGGTCACTAGAAATCTTAGGTATATGTATGTGAATATACCTTTGTAATGGTTATTCGTTGATTTCATACCTTGTGGTCTATCATTGTAGGATTTTGTGAGACCTTGAGTGTCTCGGGGCCCCTACTGAGTATCATTATACTCACCCCTACATGGGTTATGCCCGCATCTCGTTGTGTTGGTTGCAGACGTTGGACAATGCTGACAGAGGCATAGAGTAGCAGGAATGGATGGTACCCAAAGGTGGACCACTCGGCGTGACAATGCACTGAGAGGAAGAACAGGTGTGGATTGATAAGGAGGTTATATTTACCTACCCTTTAGGTGGGAACCCCGAAGGAAGACACAAAATCTCTTTTACTTCTTCTTTTAGTTGTAGTTGTACTTTCCATTTCCGTGTATTTTACTGTTGGGCTTGTATTGTCGTACCCTTTACTTTTAGCCCTCTCTTTTGTATATAGTTTTACATTGATTTTTTACTTCTAATTGTGTACTCTATTGTGTGTGTTTCCGTTTATAAATGAAATGTCTTCCCGGTTTCGGGATTTACTCATTTAGTGCTAGTCGCCTGCCCCTGGACAATGGAAGGAGGGTGTGGGGTAGGCACGAAGCAGGCCCAAGGTACCAGTCGTTAGAAATTTCTATCATAAGCTGACTAGTGCCTCCATCTTGGGGCTTCTAGAGGAGGGAGTATGGTACGTAGTTTACTGCGACGCATCAGGGAGCGGGCTTGGGTGTGTCCTGATGAAGGAGCAAGCAGTGATAACATATGGTTCTCGGTAGCTGAGACTACATGAGTAGAACTATGATACCCATGACCTAGATTTAGCAGCAGTGGTCTTCGACTTAGAGAAGTGGAGGAACTATGTGATGGGAGAATGTTTTACTATGTACTTTGACCACAAGAGTCTCAGGTATATCTTCTCTCATAAGGACCTGAACATGAGACAATGGCGTTGTCTTGAGTTCCTCCAAGGCTATGACATCGAGATTGTCTATACTCCTGGTACGGGAAACGTTGTTCCAGATGCTCTCAGTATGAGAATAGATATATAGTTGTTAGGAGAGGTGACAAAGCAGGTGGCTTATTTACAGATATCCTTTGTGGATAGGGATGGAGCATCCTTTCTACATTCTCTTACGATCACACTTCCATTTCATCAGGGAATCAGGTAGGCGCAACATGGGGACACTAACTATGAGATATGACATGCTCAGATACCCACAGGGTGGGAAACTGATGGATTTTCTGAAGGTGGGGAGCACATCATCCTTTTCAGAGGACGTACCTTGGTACCGGTTTCAATTAGGGAGGATGTGTTGAAGGAGTTCTACACATCCCCTCTAGCGGTACATCCCGGAGGGGCGAAGATGTACCAGGAACTTCGATGACAACACCGGTGGCTGGGTATGAAGAAGGCAGTAGTAGAGTTTGTCTCACGATGCCTCACTTGACAGCAAGTGAAGGCAGAGCACCAAGTACCAGCAGGCTTGGTTCAGCCCTTAAAGTTCCCATAGTGGAAGTGGGGTGGGATATCTATGGACTTCGTGACGGGTCATCCACGTACATCTAGGAGTCACGATTCGATATGGGTGATCATTGACCGTCTCACCAAGTCATCCCACTTCCTTCCAATAAGAGAGAAGGGCACAATAGACAGATTGGAATTCCTCTATGTGCAGGTGATTGTGCGTTTTCATTAAGTACCTTCTTTTATAGTCTCCGATCATGATGCACAGATTACTTCCCGGCTATAGAACGGGTTGCAGAAGTTTTTCAGGATAGAGATTCGCTGGATAACCTCCTTCCATCCTCAGACATATGGTCAGACAGTGGGGACCATCTAGACCCTTGAGGACATGCTACGTGCATGTGTCCTCGACATCGATCGTTGCTGGGGGATCACACACCATTGGTAGAGTTTTTCTATAACAACAAGTATCACTCCACCATCGGTATGACACATTTTGAGGCCTTGTATGGTCGAACTTGCAGAACTCCATGGTACTGGATAGATCTAGGGGAGTCAGCACCAGTGGGACAAGAGATGGTTAGAGCTACTACGGAGAAGGTGTATATCGTCTTGGAGGGGATGAAGATTGCACAGAGCAGGCATAAGTCATATGCTGACAGAATACAGAGACCTTTGGAGATCGAGGAAGGTGACCACGTCTTTCTATGAGTCTCACCTCAATGAGGTCAACAAAGATTTGGCTAAGGCGACAAGTTATCTCCACGATTCATCGGACCTTTCTAGGTCCTCAGCAGAGTATATGAGGTAGATTAATTCTTTTCTCTTCAACCTCAATTGCACCGGGTGCACGACTTCTTCAACGTTTCCCAATTGAGGAGATACATGCATGACCCCTCCCCTATCATCAACCATGGAGAGATGGACATCGATGATGGGGCTACTTTTACAAAGGTTATGGTAGAGATTGAAGATCAACAGGAGTGGGTACAATGTGGAGGGTCGATACCTCTAGTGTGCATTCACTGGAAGCATGAGAACCTCCAAGAGATCCCATGGGAGCGGGAGGCTCAGATGCGTGCCCAATACCCCCATTTGTTCCCATAGTTCAATTTATAGCTTATTGGGACGTAAAGCTCTGAGGTGTGGAGAATGTAAATACCCTAAATTTCATTGGAAATTTATTTCTTAAATACATGGGAATTTTACGAGTCTACGAAAATTTACGGCACTTGATTCCAAGACCCGATGTGCCCAGAATCAATTTCTGAAGTTTTGATTGGCTACGTTCAGTAAATGTACGAGCATGATTTTATAACTCTTGAACTGGTGCTTATAATTTTGAAATGTGACTGCACCATTAAACCCGCATCACTGGTAATCTCTTAAGAACGCTTATACCTTGATGGTAGATAGTTGAGAATGGTTGTTATTTTTTGGAGTTCCTATGAATAATGATAAATAAAAATAAGTGTAGCTTATTTTTTATTTTGGCGGTTAAAATCTCCAAGGGGAGATTGGATGTGGGGGCCACCACACCCGAAACTCCCATGAAAGGTTATGGTGGTGGGTCCCACCTAAGAATATCCTCCCTTGGGAGGATTATTACGGTAGGGAGCACACGAGATTCTTAACTCCCTGAACTCCCGATAAGTGGGGGAAAATTCTTTATCTCCCCTCATTAAAATGCCACTCCACATGAATTAATTAATGGAACATTATTTAATTGTTTTTTTTTTGAAATTTCTTGAATTCATTCCAGCAACTAAATAATATACAATCTATTATTTCATTTTTAGGGAATCTATTAATTTTTGGAGATTTTGAAGATCTTGGAAGAACTTGGTCAAGAATACTCCAATGAAGAACATGAAGAACGCCACCTTATATTTCATCACCTCCAGACGCTCATCCACAAACTACATGAATCCTCTTCTTTTTCTGATGCGTGAGCTTAAGTTGCGAGGGCGTGAAGAATGTGGAGAATGATGAATCGACGCCCGAATTTCCTTGACATCATCAACGATCATCAAATATGAGGTAGGGGGATTTGAGTTTTTTTGTTCCCATTCTATGTCATTCAAATTATGGTTTGAGAATTTCCGAATGATATGAACATAACGTAGAGGGATCAGACCGCATGAACATGGACCAACCCACCCCCTCCATTTTTCTTCCCTTGGTCACGATGGAAGTGGCACCACAATACCACAGACGGCTGAGAGCGGTGGAGAAACAAGACTAGCGTCGGGCCGGCCGTGATGAAACCAGTGGCGCAAGGATGTCAGATCCCCAGAAGAGTGCAGCACCATTGCACCGCGTAGAGGAGGAGATCCGCGGACAGGGCGGGCCATGGTGGAGGGGCGCGACACCGATGCGCCGCGCGGTGGTGCAAGAACCATGGAAAGGGTTTTCCACAGTAGAGGCGCCTAGTGCTGCCATGCTGCACGGGGGAGGTGAGCCACGGCCCGGGAGGGCCACGATGGAGGAGAAGGGGCAACCGACATCGGGCTGGCCACCGGTGCTGAGGAACCGGCTGGCCGCATGGCCAACCTGACAATGTTAGACCCTGCTCGGTCCCACGGCTTCTGAACCGGTGCTTAGCACCAGGTCATTTCGAACAAGCAGGGGGGTGTGGCACCCCCCCCCCCACATGTGGCCATCAGGGCCATACAGCGGCCAGCCCGCCAGGCCATGTGGGCCACCGGGTCGGGCCACCCACTCGAGTTGGGCCGCCCACTCGGGCTAGGTCGCCCCCATGGGACGGGCCGGACCCTCAAGTCGGGTCGGACCCATGGACTGGTTTGGACCCTGGTCCAGACATGGGTAGGGTCATGTCGGTCCGACTGTGTCGGACCTGTCCCGGACCAATTTGACCCGATTACACCTCTTTGCCTATATCTCGGGCGACATGTGTCATATTGACGAACCGTCTACGACGATGGAATTCTTAGAGAGACATGGTTATTTTGGAATTACCCACTTTTAGGTTTAAACAAAGTTGGGAAATAGTCAGGTTGGTTTGAACCTAAAAATCAACTGGGCCCCTGGAACGGAAATACCAATAACTCACAGACATAGAGTCTGATTGACGCCCCATCAGTTGGGTTGAGACCCCTATAACGAGGTGGGCCTTTTAAATACATCTAATAGGGAAATCGTGACAATTGGAGTGTCAAACAGTATCACATGGAGAGGATCCTCCTAGAGATGAGCAAGCGGAGTACAGAGGCCTAGTAGCTAGCTGAGACCTGACGATGACTGACCTTTCGACTCTGAGTGTTTCGACTATCCCAATGGGAAGCGCCTCTATGTGATGTGGCAGACCAACAGTGGGGAGTGCCTCGGTGTGACGCGGTAGACCTATGGTACATTATAGTCGGAGTACCTCAGTTGGCTATGAGGGGGAGAACCTCTGTGTGACGTGGCATACCCATAGTGGGGAGCGCCCTTGTGTGACGCAGCAGTCCAACGGTACTCAACATGAGGAGAAACACAACAGTCCTAGATAGTGAGAAGCGCCTCTGTGTGACACAGCAGGCCTAAAATACTATATAGAGGAGGAGTACCCCAGTAGCTGAGGTTTTCCCAGTTTGACTGTGATTGTTACATCTTACCACCCCTATAATAAAATCCTGGTTTTGAGCTAAGTCAATGACATTGAGTTTTCCTCATGATTGAGATGGTTTACTAGATAAAATAGGTATATGTATGGGTAAATACCTAAGTAATGGTTATTAGTTGATTTCATAAATTGTGGTATATCTGTGTTGGATTTTGTGAAACCTTGAGGGTCTCGGGGTCCCTACTGATTATCGTTATACTCACCCCTACACGGGCTATGCCCGAACCTCATTGTGTTGGTTGTAGATGACGGACAATGCTGATTGAGGCAGAGAGTAGCAGGACTGGACGGTACCCAAAGGTGGCCACTCAGCATGACAGTGCACGGAGCAGATGAACGGGTATGAATTGCTGAGGAGACCATCTGTACCTACCCTTTAGGTAGGAACCCCGAAGGATGACCTAGTAGCTTCTTTACTTCTTCTTGCAGTTGTACTTGTACTTTTCTGTTTCCTTGTACTTTACATTTGGGCTTGTTTTTATGGCCCCTTTACTTTAATCACTCACTTTTGTATATAGTTTTTGTTAGTTTTTTTACTTCTATTTCCTTACTCTATTGTTTGTGTTTAAGTATATAAAGGCAATGCCTTCCCAGTTGAGGGGTTTATGGCTTTGGTAGTAGTCTTCAGCCCTTGGCCTATAGAAGGTGGGATTATGGTAGCCACGATGCGTGCCCATGGGGATGGGTCGTGAAAAATATTTATTAATATTCACTATTCTATTGAAAAAAACATTTCCCAAAAATTAGAAAAATTTTCTCAACAATATTTTGTATATTATGATTCAAAATATGATTTTCATTTTTTAAAATACATTTTGAAAAGGTAGATAAAAAAATTTCCAAATATATGTGCATAGCATAAGTAATCCATCATTTTTAAAAATCAAATTTCAGGAAAAATTTGTTTTTCTTTTAAAATATTATAATTTTATTTTTAATATATATATATCTGTAATTTTTAAAGTTTATTGATTATTATTCATAACTTCTATTATAATGACTATTTATAATATATTAAAGTTCCCTTAGATTCAAGATTTTAGGTTCTTTAAGCTATTTATGTGATTATATTTAATGAAATATATTATATGGTTTGTCGAAGACTAATGTTCAGTATCTCATACACTATCGAATCCCATATTCTTATTTTATAATTTTGTTGTGTAACATTATCCCCAACATAAAAAAATACTTCCCTCGCTATTTTAAAATGAAATTGGTAAAAAATGGGTTGCAGTTTTTAAATACCATTGTTCAATATCACACATAGAAAAAGGGATAATAAACCTTCCACATAATAATGGATAAAGTGTATTATATAGTTCATATGTAATGAAACAAAACAAGTAATATATATATAAGATAATTTTTCGAGTGTTAGGATATTGATATATTACAAAACTATAATAATTATAGGGAGTGATAATGTTCATTGAAAACAATGATGTAAAAGATAAATAGATTTTAAGAGCCTTAAAATAATATATTTATGTTAATTTAAATTAAATTTGAATATATTCGATATGAATTTAGTATGATAAATTTTTTTTATGTTCCATTTCCTAATGAGGACGAATTCATTAACTATATTCTAATTTAAGGAAACATACATACTTGATAAGATACTTATAAATAATAAGAGTTTCATCATTTGGTTATACTCTGTTGAATTTTCAATTCATCAATTTCTCTATGAAATGAATATTTGAAAATGATTTTTGAGAATTATTATCTGAAATTCACATTTATTTTGATCGTAAGATCTATAAAAGAAAAATAATTAATTTCATTTATCCCCAAATATTATCACAAATAAATATGATTAGTAGATGGTATCCAATACAATAAATTAATCTCCAAACAACAAAAGTAACACAATTAGTTCATCATAATTATTAGTTTTCAATTGTTTAATGAAAAATAATGATATATTAATTAGGACCTCATGTTTGATCACGGTAGGTGATAAAAGCTTAATGTCCTTCAGCCATGGGCTCAAAACCCATTTTTTCCTAAATGTAACGAATTGTCACACATCATGTGGGTTTTACATTTCCAAAAAAATACTATTAATTAAATAAATATCTGAAAAAAGTTTATTTCCATATTGAAATAATATTGATCATTGAATAAACTTCATTATAATTGTTTTTAAAAATATTATTTATTTCCCAAATATAAAAATAATATCTTTCTAAAATCACAATAACATTGATTATCATATTAACAGTAATGGTTATCAACAAATTTGAAATTCTTCCTATAATATGAAAAGGGAAAATTTCTCAAATAACAACTTCAAAAAAACAAATATTTTTTACTCAAAATTCTCCCAAAATATCTGTAATAATTATAGATTCCTATAATATAAACTTAAAAAATAGGTTATTATGACTTTTAACTTATGATCAACCTTAAACTCAAAAACACATGATGGTATCCATGATAAAATAAATTATTCTAATATTTCAAAAAATTAAATATTGTTTCATTTTTCATATAATAAAAATACCATTGGTAGAATACCTATGTATTTAATTTCATGAATCCTAATTAAAAAATATATTAATAGTAAAATTTCATCATTGATCCTTCATTGTTCTGAGTGTTAACATTTAGAAGATAGAATTGACTTAAATAATTTGAAGGTTATTAAAACATAAGAAAAAAAATTAATGGATCCATATGATTATTTTTACTTTTATATGTTATAATATTAATTTTCCTTGTAAATTACTCTCTTGATTCCAATCCAGTACACTCATATTTCACTTTTCCATTCCATTATCTCATGTTCATAGGTGTCTCTATCCAAATTTATTACATGAGGGAAATTGATCATTCCTTTCCCCATGGTCCCCATCACTTCAACTCTTACTGAACTCTATACATTAATTCATTTGTTGTTGTGAAATTTAGTTAATCTTTATATTGCTAATAATTTTTTGGGAAAACTTATTATTAATAAAAACTATATCATTCACTTCAATCATCATCATTTTTTTCTCATAGTCACCACATTTTCACCTATATTAAATCTTACCATTATTCCTTTGGTTTCTATCCATTTACTAAAACCTAAATGAATTGTTTTAGAACTAATATTTATAGTGGAAAACCAATATAATTATATATAGTATATATGTCATAGACATCCCATCGTTAAAATATATGAATTATTATGTTTAACTGTTGTCATTCACTTTAATAATATTTTCAAAACCTGAAAAAAAGACTTTCAACTCTCTTAATAATATTACGTAGGAGCGTTAGCCTTGATTCATAGTATGTATTATTTTTTTGAATCTGATGATGGTTGATTCCATCCAAATACACCATTTTTAGATATATTTATCTTATATATATATATATATATATTCAACAACAATTTATACTTTTATTATATAGATATGGATGTATATCTATGTTAATGAACATTATATCTACCATACCAAAATACTGGGTTCTTATTCAATACATATGATCAAATCATAAAATTTGTTTTTGTTCCCTAAAAATTCATTTCCTTAATCTAGATCAAATGGATTATACAAAAATTACTTTGATACATTTGATAGTGACCCATAAAAGAGTAGCCAAGAGACAATGTCTGATTTATTACTTTTTCATAAGACAAATGTAATGACATCCAATAGAACTAAATAGTTCAATTGTCTTAGTTATCCAGATTAATAAATTAGAATATAATTATATTTTAAAACAAGAAATTGAAATAATTTTTTTTTCAAGAATAACCTTATTCCCGCTATCATATAATTTCATAATAATCATTGTACACCACATGGAATCATATGTAAAGTAAAAAAGTAACTGTAGGATAAAATTCTTAGTTAGAGTTATGTATAGTGGAATAAATCCTATATAAAGAAGAATAATCAATATGGAATGGTAAATAACAAAACAGACATGCCATATAATCATTAAACTGAGATGGATGTGCACCCAGAGATAAAATCAATGGGAAAATCTATTAGATAATCATCTATTTATAATGGAAAATAATTGAATACACATTCCATTTAATAAACTAATAATGAAATTTATGGAGAGAAAATATAATTGTGAATATCCCATTGATAATTTAATCTAAATTAATAATAATATAAATTCATAATAAAATGATGTCTTGTATTATAAAGATAATACCTCTTCTATCAGGATAAATCATAAAGGCAGTTTAAATCTATATGTAATGACCAATCTAGTATGGAAAACTAATTTTATTCTAACCTTCTGATCCACCACATGTGACTATCAAAGCAATAAGGGGATATTTATAATCCATCCCTATGCATGTATACATGTCTAAATCATTTTCATATATAAAATAATATTTTTAATTAATAAAAAACGTCTGTTCCCATCAAATATCTATATTATGTAAATAATTTCAATTTATCAATGTTTCCCTAAATAAAAAAAATAAATGGATAAATCATTTTGTGGAAATGTTATTTTTTTAGAAATATAATAATCCATGATAATATATATATATATATATATATATTGAAATTTGATTCTAATGGTATGATAATGGAGTTCAATATATGGTTATGATTTTCACAGATTGAGAATTTAGTTAAATCAGATTAGTGAGATTTCCAGAGTTATGTGCCTATTTAATGAGTAGTAATCCACTTCAATAATGATCAAAATTATAGATTAAAAATTCATCAAGAAATTGGGTGATGTTTGAAGAATTTTAGAGAGGAGATGAAGGTACGTAGAGAGAACCATCCATTTATGGAAAGGAAGTCTGCAGAATAGAGTGTAGTTCACATAGGAAGATCTCCTAGTATGTGATAGAGAAAGGTTGTACGAAGAGTATAATGGTAAGAGGGGGTGTGGACTAGTACATAGAGTAAGACCATATGTAGAGAATCGATATCAATGAAGTATCTAAATTGTACATGGAAATAATGGTGGCATACAAAGAAGGAGATCTGTGAACCACACCTGATACTCAGTACATAGAGGAGGTGAAGTTGTATGCAGAACACTCAAGGAATTCTGAAGAATTACTAACTCAGTTTGAAAAATTAATTACCATATACTATAATTTTGTGAGAAAATAAATTATATTTTTAGGTGATAGCATGACATCAATAGAGCATCTATATATTGTTTTGGTTACTTGGTTTAATGTTAAACCATTTAAGTGACCATCAACTCGATAAACTGAGTAAATATTCTTCCAACAAAATGAGCAAGGGGTTTTCAGTGGAAGTGATATGAGCGATGCATTGTGCTATCCGTAAAACCATGTAAAAGAAATGTTCCCGGCATAATATGACTATGATAAAATCTTATAATCCAAAACATGTTATGATTTGTGGTTTTTGGTATGACTGAAAAACTGCCAGCTTATGATCCTATGACTTATCCATTAGTGGTGATCCTAGTAAAATTGGTCTGTCATTTCTTTGCATGTGATAGTTTTTTCTACACATTATGTTTTAGACAAGTTTAACAGGTTCCTGCCAATGTGGTAACAATATCAATCACATTTAAAATAATATTTTGACACAATGACACACCCTCCCCTCTCATGGAGTTCTAGGGTCCTTCAAGAGGTATCAGAGATTAAAGGTTCTTTGGGTTAACATTATCCAGATTTTATTGACATGGAGGATACATTTAATGAAAGGGGAGTTCCATTTTTTGATGGACGTAACATTTAGATATTAAACAACTTGATTATATATCTTCTAATATCTCTTGTAATGGATGTAATTTTTTCTACAGCATAAGGTATAAATCTCTGTAATCCCACTGGTAAATTGTTGACTGAAACAGATAAGAAAATTCTAGATGTTGATTCTAATGCACAAAATGCCCTAACTGCTTATATTTTAGATCAAATATATCTGATATGATAAAATACACATCATAAAAGTATATTAAAGATATACTATAGAATATTTATGAAGGAAAAACAATGTGAAGGATGGAAAACTCGATGTTTTAGATAATAGGTTCGATGATCTGATGATACTCCCAAATAAAAATGTATATTCATTCTTCAATCGAATTACTGATGTTAAAGGAGAAATTCAAGGGTTGGATAATATATCCTATACATTGATATTATAATGAAAATAATTAGTAGGCATATTCCCCTTAATAATTTAATGGATTCATCTATTTAATAAAGGGATATTTCCAAAAAAATATTTAAATTATTTACTGAGTAGCCTTGTGGCATATGAGATGAGAGTCAAACCAGATGATGCAACGACTCATGTATAAATTGAAATAGAATTCAAATTACAAATAAACTGTAAATTTTATGAGATAGTGTTGATGAATATGATGAAAAAAAATAAATTCATTTTCTTAATTACTAGAAAACCAGTAAGGGAACATGGAAATTTGATTTTATGAATCCCTTTCCTTGTTTTCACTATGGAAGAGATAGGAACACTGTGTCTCATTTCCCAAAAAAACTTCAATGATGAAGAAATAAAATATAGACGCATTTAAAAGAATGAAAAATGGGTTTTAATAAATGGATACTTAAAATATAGAATGAAATATCCACTAAAGATTTTTGTCAATGAAGATAAAGACAATGGTAATGAACTTTCCGAGGATGAGAATGCATAAGTCAAATCAGGGAACCATTCTTCCATGATGGCTATAATTGAAAAATCAAAACACTCAAAGGATAATGCTTTTAATAATTAGAAAACCAAATATTCCAATCCCATGATTCAATATCTGGTTGTTTTTGGTAATATTAAGAATCAACAAATGAGATTAAATGAGTGTAAATGAATTGTGGACGAGTTAAGATAATATGATGATCAGGCTGAAGAGGAAACTGAAAAACTGGTGTAATTTTGTAAATTTTAGTCATCAATACTATAAATCACAAAAGATATTGTGGAACTAAAACATTTAATTGATGAATATTGAAAGTTTATCAATGGCCATAATCTTTGGCTGGATGAGAAATCTAAGAAATTTTAGGGTCTATGAGAAGATGTTGTTACTCTATGAAGTAAACATGATACATATCAATTTCAAAATAAATGTAGAAGATAATACAATTGGGTAAATTCGTAGATGGTGAGTTACTAGTACAAGCTATGTGTTGTTATGATGGAGTTGAAGTAATTTTTAATGACCAATGACTTACATGCATTGGAAATAGTGGAATCATTTGTGACTCTGAAACCTCAAACACTACAAATAAACGTATCCAAATTAATGGTAATTTTAATGTGGGTCATGTTGAAATGTCACCAGAAGGGAAGAAAAATTAATCCTCAATTTAATAAAAAAGATGAACTGAAGACTTCTCTTAGGTATCAAGAATATATAGGAAACCAAACTTTGGGGCCAAGGAAAGAGAAACAAGATAAATTCATAATGAGAAGAAATTTCCTCTTATGAAATATCAATTCTATGGATATCTGGACCAACCATGTAATATTGTGAAGATGAAAGGAGCTATATGAATTGGGAATAGATACAATTTCAACAAAGGAGAAAATATACATATCCTACTTATTATAGAATAAATAATTTCTATGATTATTTTTTCACTATACTAACGTTTTTCATAAAGATATATATTGTAGGAAGAGTTATAAGAGGAAAAATTCATACAATTATTAAAGATATGTTAATAATAATCAAACATAATGTTTTGTTTTTTCAAATTGGTTTTCTTATTTAGAAGAAGATTATAAATATTAAGAACCTTTGTAAATGTAAGAGATAATTGAATTATCATAATTAACCTATAGTTAATCCAATATATCATAGAACAAAGAATAAAATTTGGAAATCTATCTTTGATTTAGTATATCTCAAAGCTACAAAGAAAAAAATACATTGATTCTTGATAGTTGATGTTTATCCTATATGATTGGAAATGAAGACCTATTAATTAATATGAAGAAAAATTTCAATGGAACAATGAGGTTCGGTAATGATGGTTCATTGAAGATCAAATTTTTTGGAAAAAAAAAATTGGATATTGACCAGTTGATGAAGACTATCTTTCATTATGTTGATGGATTATGTCACAATCATCTAAGTGAGAGTCATCTATGTGACTTGGTCCTAATTATGACATTCAATCAGATGTTTGTACCACAAGTGGAAAGACAATGAACACTCTTATGGAAGGATGCTGAACACAGGGAAATTTGTATCAGGCCAACAGTAATAAAATCATTTTCTACATGACCGTTGAAGAAGAAAACAACATGTGTAATCAGTGATTCGATCACATCAATCATCAATACAAGTAAAATATATCTAATATAAATATAGTCATGGATATTCCCAACCTAACGCATAACCAAGAAATGACATGAGATGCATGAATACGAGGGAAGCTCGTATGTAGTTTGTATCATCTATAGAAGAAAATGACATATAATCTTCTAGATATTATACATATAAATTTATGTAGCCAAATAAATGTTACGGGAACTCATGGAGAATGTTACATCATTCCTTTCGAGTATGATTATAGTATAATAGAATGTGTGATCTTTATACATAGGAAGTGACGCGTGATTTATTGCATAAAAACCTATCAACGAATCACCATGAATGATACTGGATGGATGATTAATTCCCTACAGTCTGAAAATGGATGGGAGTTAAACATCAATTGGGTTTGAAAATTACCTATATAATGAAGGGACATAATTTTTTTTGGTTTTTATAAGAACTATAGAACAAACTAGATTTTGTGAGTGCATGAATCAATATTTAAAAAACAATGCTAGAACTATGCTAATCCATTGTCATATTCCTCAGCCTTACTGGAAGGAGGATGTTCTAACTGCAGTGTACGTTCAAAATTGAATAAGGATATATATGGGTGATTCAAAGACATCATATGAATTATGGCATGGAAGGAATACCTCTTTGAAATATTTTTGTGTTTTCAGAAGCGAATACTTCATCCATAATAGTGAGGGAAATAAATTGTATTATCTTGACAATGCAGATGTATGTATATTTTGTGGATACATAGTGAATTAAAAATCCTATAAGAGTTTTAAAATGTTCTTGAAAGGAATTATGGAAAACATTGATGTCAAAAACATTCAAGAAAAAACATGAATTCTTTAAGTAATTCATATGCGGATGTGGTAGAATATGAGTATGAATGTAAACATGGAACAAATGAAAATACAGAGGGAGAGGATGGTGTTAAAACACTTAAGAGTCACATCATGATGTTGAATTAAAAGAAGAATCATTATAGGAAGCCATATCTGGAGAGAATTTGGTCAAACACTGATGTAGAAATCAAAGAGATTATATTGATCACTCTAACATTATTAGGGATCATAATGTAGCTACATAGACACTGAAAATGAGGAATAATGCACAAATTCATATCTATTAGTAGAGGAACCATACCTATTTGAAGAGTCTACAAAGGATGAGTCATAGGTGAATGAAATGAATGAAGCGAAAGATCATATTAAAAAAAATAAGGAATTGGATCCTGTCAAAAGACCAAATGTTTACAATGTGTTTTGTACAAAGACGATTTTGATGAGAAAATTTTACAATCAAGGGATTGCGATCAAAAATAATGAATGTATGGACTGTAAAGGATATTCAACAATAAAATGTGTTGATGTTGAGGAGAAATTTTCTCTAGTAGTGAGAATGGTGTCAGTCATACAATTACTTACCATGACAATCCAATGTGGTTATAATGTGTATCAAATGGACGTCAAGACAGAACACTTAGAGATAGTCTTGGAAGAATATTATTACATTGAACAAACAATGGGGTTCTTGCTTGGAAATAATGAATTTATGGATTGATGATAAAATAATAGTTTCTATATCCTGAAACATGCACCATGGGTGTGGTACCCTCTATGGGACAATTATATTAGAAATATAGAGTAAAAAATAGGAGGTGTAGATCACAATCAGTATGTGATGAATTCTCCAAAGGATGAAATCATGGTATTGTTTTATGTGAATGATATTATTTTTAGTGGAAGTAGGTAGGGATCCGTGGATAATTTTTCTAATAAGATGAAACCAGAATTTGAAATTCTTATGATTGGATAACTCACATACTTTTTAGGGTCGTAACTGATTCAGAAGGATGACAAATTCATTTCTCATAAAATTTGTGCAAGAAATTTATCGAATAAATTCAACATTCATGATTTCAAACCATTGTAGACTCTGATTATGGTTGAATACATGATCGTGAAGCATGGGGAAATGATTTCTATTGATCCAAAAAATGTACAGATGTTTCATTGGAAGCATACATTACCTGATGGAAACATATCCATATATTGTCTTTTCAACTTTAAATGCAGCCTTCTTTTACTGTAATCCAAAGGAAGAACATATAGAGGTGGTAAAAAGAATCATGAGGTACATTCCAGATACTCATAGTAACAGATTATACATTGATGAAAGACGATAGAGTTAACTATCAACTTTTTATAATATTAATTTGGATGGAGATATAGTGGAAAAAAATTCCACCAATTGTAGATCATTATATTTTGGGTTGAAATATGTTTTTTGGTTGAGAAGGAAACATTAATGTTTGTCTCTTATTACATCTGAAGCTAAATATTTATCCACTACCAAGGCGTACAATCAATTAAATTTGATAATAATAAATAGATTAACATAGGTAATGAGGTCAAACAACCAATTGTGATTTACTATGATATAAGAGATCCTCTCATTTTAAGAATAATCATGTTCATTATTCTCTTATGAAACATATTGAAATCAGATATCTATTTGTCATTCAAAAAATTGATCAATTCATGATCAATAAGAACCATGTGTGATATTATGAGTGAGTGGCTAACATTATGACCAAGACACATTCAGTGGTTGTTTTTTAGAATCATCGGTTGATACTCGGTGTTGAACTGCACCCCAGTGCACAAAGAGATTATGATATTCCACTCTCCCAAATTATTTTTACTATGTTAATCAGTTTGTTGAAGTGATGTTGGTTTATGCAGTAGATATGATCCAGGTTGAGTATTTTATGAGTTCTCTAATGTTTTAATATCAATTATTTGTTTTATTCCCAATAGGGGAGAAATTTGGATAAATTTAATGTTAAAATGTGGAGGCGGGAAATGAAATGTAATGGTTGCAGGCTAGTTGCAGGAGAGTGGATAACATCAAATGCAAAAATGAAAGGGGCGAAAACAATTTTTTGTCATGAGGATGTAGTTAGATCTTTCATTAGAACACATGAAAAAATGATTCATGTCTTCTTTATTGTTTTAAAAAATAACCATTTCTCAATAATACTTAGAATCTTGGTAGATTTTTTTTAGGACTTCCTGGATTTGATAGTGCAGAGTGCACTATTGAATTTATTTGCAGATTGACAACAAATCCAAAGGGGGAGATTGTTGGAAACAATGATGTTCATTGCTTGAAATGATGTATGTTTTGTGTTCGTGGTCAATACTCTAATGTATGATCCTAAAAAATTTATGGAAATGGATCGTACAGTTCATGATGTAAGTAGTAATGATGATGATGTTATTTCCTAGTGTATACCAATATTTTGGACCTCAAAATCAGGATTTTTCTATGGTAAAGCAAAGGTTTTTCACAATGAATTAAATGGTAATAGAAATGACTAAAAAATAATAATAATATGGGTACCAAATACCCCGTAACAGGGACCATGTACTATTTTTTAGGAATAGTTTGAAGCTGCCTTCCTGGTAGCCAGAACGGTACACATAAATGTGGGTATAACCGAAAAAAATTTACCGATGGTTCATGGTGAAGGCATGGAATAGGAAGAATACTGATGTTTAGCGAGATTCATACAGTTTTTGAAATATGAAAGGTATGTGGTGGAAGCTAACAGTACGCAGATGTAGTTTTTTTTATGGTTATGATATCCCCACATTGAATATTTTGGTAAATAGGAATAATGATTTTTAAGAGTTATGTGCATATTTAAGGAGTAACAAACTACTTAGTTAAAGAAATATCATGTATGTTAAAATTTCCGGAACAAATTTTGTGATGTCTAAAAGTGGTTTAGAGAGGAGAAGATGGTACGCATAGATAACTATCTATGTATAGAAGAACAATTTGGAGAAGAGATTGTGGTTCATAGAGGAATCACTCTTACTACGTGATAGAGGAAGGAAGTATGCAAAGATGGAAAATATGTGGAGGAGTGGACTGCTACATAGAGTATGGAAGTACACTGAGAAGAGAAGCTCTTGGAGGAGCTAGATGGTAGGAAGAAATATCAATTCTATGTGGGGGAGGAGATCCATGAACCAAACTCCATATTCAGTACGTGAAGGGGGTGAAGGGGCATGGATAACACCCAAGGAAACCTGAAAAATGGCCAAATCATTTCAGAAAAATAATTAACATATCATATCATTGTGTGGGAATGTATATTAAATCTGTAGGTGATAACATGACTTCAATATGGCATCCATTTGTAGCTAGAGATGCATGATTGAATGTTAAACAATTGACGTGACCGTAGAGTCCACAAACCAAGTGAAGTTTCTTCCAACACAATAAGAAAGGGGGAGTTAGCGGAAGTGATCTGAGGGATGCTTTGTGTTAAACCAAAAACCATGTAAAGTCAGTGAACCTACCATAATGTTTTTATTCATAACTTTAATAATCAACAACTTGTTAATATTTTAGGTTTTTTTATGACCGTAACAATTTCGGCGTATGCTCCAGGGACATACACATTAGTTGTTAACCTAGTAAAATTGATGTTACATTTCTTTTCAAGTGATTTTTTGTTTTATCCACTTCCTATTCACACATGATTAAAAGGTTCCATCCATCATGGGAACAACATCAGGTTTAAATGAGTATTTTGACACCCTGTTTCATCCCCCCCCTATTAAGATGTTTCAGGGTCCTTCAAATAATTCAAGGTAAAATTAATGAATAAAAATAGAATCAAGAATGTGAATGTAAATAACATAAACACTCCAAATGTCCTTAAAAAAACCATAAAAACAATAATTATTCTATCATTTCTATATATACCATTTGGATTAATAATAATGGTTTTTTATATATGGTGAATAAAATTCCACAATATTATGATTAAAATATCCTTCAGGAAAATATAATTTTCATTTGTAAAATTACTTTTCAATCCAAAATTTCAAAATACATTTTCAATATACTTTATCTTGAAAATATTTTTTTAAATAAATAAATAAATATTTAAAACATTAGATTAGGTATGATTGCTGTAAATTTTATTCATATAATACATGTTCAACAAAATATTACTTTCAAAAAAAATTTAACAACCAAATAAGAAATTTTTTCAAAATGAAATGTATATTATAATATAATAATATTTCAAACATGATAAATGTGTACAAATTTCATTGGTAAATTATTTTTTAATTTTTATTTTAGAAAATAATTAATGAAACAAGAATATTTCCAAACGACTGGATAAATGGTGTCAGATTTTTTTAAAAACATATTCAAATTTTTATTATGTACCAAAGTGTGCAAAACTATTATTATTATATTAAAATATTATTAAAAAATAGATGATTATAAACTTAATTGGTTCAAAATTTAAATGGTCACTTATATTCATTTAAATAAAAATAATGAATAAACTATTTTTTTAGAGTGAGACTGCGAAATAAAACCATAAACAATAATAATATTGAAGTGATTATTTATAAATGATTCAAATATTTATATACACTATAAATTTCATAAAATTTTCAAATATTTATATACACTATAAATTTCATAAAATTTGGAAATAGATCATATGATAATAAAATTTCAATTCAAAAATAATTTTATGGTATAATAGTTGAGGAATTAATATAACACAAGGAACATAAATTGAGTAGTGAGATTATTTACAACTTTGTTACTCATTTGTCATATCCCCATGGATGTATTTATTAAAATTGAATTTAATAATTAAATGAATCACTATATTAAGATGGTATTACATATTAAAAATCATTATATAAACCATATAAAAGAAATATGATGCATTATATGACAATATGGATCAATAATGGGAAATTGAGTTGAAATCCCTTACCTCGCTCTTCCATTAGAAATTAAATTAATTAATATCATGAAAAATGTTAAAAAATATGTAAATATCTTATACCAAGACAATATAAATATTTAAAATATCATATATGATCACTTAATAACATCTTATCTCACATTCATTAACAATCCATCCATTTTTCCATTGCTTTGAATGTTAATTTCATTATATTGTCATGTTGGTTTTTTCTTTAAATACTAATTTATTATGAATATATTATAGTATAAAAATATAAAAAATAATAATACTTTTATATTTAAAAAAATTAAATCAAAATTAAATTTAAATATCATTAAATAATGTAGTGAAAAATAAATTATTTTATAATCGTAGAGATGTTGGCTGCAAGTACACATACGTAACATTTCAATTATTCAAAGACAATGATTAGAATGAGGTATGTAATATATTATAAATCCATAATTATATAATCATAATAAATACCATATTATTTAATTAAATATATTTATAATGATAATCCATTTTGTTTAGTGATTAAAATCGAGTCACATTTCCTCTTTACGGTGGTTTCCCACAAGTACAAGAATGATGTTATAATTATTATCTAAGTGAAATTAACAAAAATAAAACTAATTTTTTTTATAATAGATAAATATATTTTAATAATATAATAATTACATTTTTTAAATTATAAATATTTATAACATCAACCATGTTATGATCCATGTAATTGGTTAGGGATTGAAAAATCATATCTCTTCATGAGTCGGTAGTCTTTTATACAAATGATGGCTGTTATTGTATCCCCTACAAAATGGAATGTAAAATGGTATATATACTATAGTTACTCCTTATCAAAAAAATATGGTTCAAATATCATTTTTATAATTAGGCTAATTGTATTACACAACCTTTATATGTGGTAATGGAACGATGAATGACATTGGTTCGCAAGGCTATCATCCTCCACACAGACGAATGATGACTTCATTTCCCATTCAAAGGAAGTTTTTATGGATTTATTTAATTAGAATATTACAAAAAATATTATTATCATGAATATATTTATGTTAGTACATCAACATGGACTAATAAGAATTTTGAGATATGGTGGTGGAAATTAAATAAAAACCTCATTAAACAAAAGTACATATTCGTAAGGAAAACCCATTTTTTGTATATATATTATTCCAACGATGTAATAATTTAATTAATAAGGCTTCTATGATTAGGATATTGATATAAATATGTTATTTAAGATTTTATTTTCCAAAAATCTATTTTAAGGTTTAAAAAATGAGAATATTGGGTGGCCTTTTATATGTGAGTTGTGGGACACACATTTATATATTGCAATAAGAATGGTTTTAAAACGTTACCCACATACTAATGGGGTCAAAAATTGAGTATTATGCTGTATAAAAAATGTTAGGGAAAAGATATAGAAATATGATAATTTTGATACATGGTTTTAGGTCATTTAAACAGATAACATTTCTGTTTTTAACCCTATAAATCCATTTTTCACCTTAACATGGTTAATTTGTTTTACTGTTTTAAGAATTAACATTGGTAAAAAATTATGATGAACATATATCAATATATATAATTTTTTTAATTTAAAAATCGAATCAATTTTTAGAACATTCATTCACATAATTGGAAAATTTTTTTAATAACATTATTACCACATATACAATGATAAATTGGATTTCAAAGTGAAAATTTTGATAAATTTAAACCATTTTTATAAAATAATTCAAAATTAAAATTATTTAAATGAAAAAAATTCATTTTTATATTTATAAATGATCTTCTATAAAATTGAATCCAATTAAAATTATATTTTTAAATTTTAAATAATTTAAAAAAAAGTCAGTTTTCAATTCAAATTCCTTAAATTTCACCATTCATGAAAAAAATTAATTTTGTAAGGAAAATTTTAAAATATAACTGTAATATAAATTAAATATTATGTTTTAAAATTTTAATTCATTTTATCATATAAATTTTCAATGTGGTCAAATTAATTTTTAATTATGTGAGATAAATTGATTAATATATCTTACAAAAAAATGAAAACTTTTCTGAAAACAATTCGATCTCATTTAAATTGATATTATTTTATTTTATAATTAGCAGATATCCATATCTATAATAATATTGTAATTATCATTCCTACCCAAGAATTCAATAAATATGTATAGTATGTCATTGTTAAATTTTACATGGGGTGACATATTCTCCAAGCAATCAATGAGATTAATTATAAAAGAAATATATTCTATTAGTTATATTAGCTTGAAGTTTCATGTCACATATGATATATAATAAAATATTTTTAATTTTTAATTTTTTTCTATTACATCATTTCTTTTTAAAGAATCATTATTTAATAGAAATATGTAAATAATACATTTATCATGATAATTTAACATAAGGATAAAGAAACTATAAGAAAATGAGGGTGAAAAAATCACCTAAACATATCAAAATATATATTATTTTTATAATAAAACTTATTCTATGAATTTATTACATTATGATATTGCGATAATTTCCTTTCAACACTTATAAAATGGAACCCATCTACAAATCTCTCAATATACAAATATCCATTTAAATTATAATACAAATTCAAAATCACTTCATAACATCTATAACCACACATTTGTGGTCATATATTTAATATAATTCCAACCATATTGGTAACAAAGTGAAATTAAAATGATAATGTTTGATATAGTGTTATACATCATAAAATAATTTTTATGTTTTATATCTCCAGCTAGAATAAATATTTCATCTTTAAATAAGAATATATAGTAAAATCATTATCCCCAATATACTAAAATATTAGCTTGTAAATATCATAAGCTATTATAATCTCTTTGTCCATAAAATAAAAAATTAAACCATATTTTGTGTTTTCAGTGTAAAAATCCTCAAGAACATATTTTATTCATTTTCCACAAAAATTCCAATGACCTAGGGACAATTTTGGAATTAATATTAAAAAATTATAATAAATAAAAATTATAATTATAAAGGGATAATATTCAATCTATTTTCATACCATTCCAATTACTAAAAACTTATTTCATCGATCATTCATAAATGTGCATTCTATACACCATGAAGAAGTGAGCATCACTTTTATCAATGACTAATAGATATTGTAAATATAATTTTATTTGAATATATAATATGTTGTAAATGAAATAATTAAAATTATTTTTGGATACATAGTTTTATCATATTCACTCAAAACTTGAAATTTTCACATGAGTATATATGACATACTATCTTTTTGATTGTAATATATATAATTTTTTAAAACCATTTGTCATTGTTTCATTTATGTATACAACTAATTTATAGAAAGATAATTATTTCATGGTTATTATTATTTAGATTATATAATAAATATATCATTGATTTTGATCAATATTTCTATTTTGATTTTATTTATGAACAGACAGTGCATGAAACACCCTAATTATATTTTCAAATATTCCATTAAAATAAATAAAATAATTTAGGGGATTAAAGCTATAAATATAACTATGAAAACTAATAATTTATTTAGAATTTTTATATATGCTTCAGAGGGCATAAATATCAGGTCCATACTCATCATAAGTGATTTCATCTCAATCTCATTCCATAGAGGAATATTTTAGTGTTATTCTCCTAATTTCACACACACACACACACACACACATATATATATATATATATATATTATAATTATCATGTCCTCCTCCCTCCAATGATATATATATATATATAATAAATCAAAATCATTCTCACATATATTTTTAATGAACTAATACCAAATGTCTCCAAAGTATGTTACCAAAGTATATCTATATAACGACATAAAAACAATCATGATACCAACTAGTAATGTCTATCATGGTCCAAAGATTTATACTGAAAACATTGAAACTATTTTATATACATATGGTGAGGAAACAATTATACTCAGTTGGAAACAGATTTCTCTCATGAACATTTTAATGATTCACACTAATGCCCCGGTGATAAAACAACATAACAAAACAACACCTTAGTAGGTATAATATCCTCCCAAACACACAAAGGCACACTCACCAAATAATTAATGTCATGTAAAGTTATATGATTAATATATATAATAGGATACCATGTACAACTTTCCCACAGAATAGATACTATGACACCATAATAGAGAACAACCTTATGCTTCCACCTCTTCCATACACACTACATCAAAACCCATCCACATACACCTGGGCCTCACCACCATATCATTATAGAAGATAATTGGGATATAAACAACACCTTATCCAACCGTAGACATATAGGCCACATATGATGTCACATCCCAAAAGTACCTATGAAATCACATCACATCTTATCTGGATGTCACCTAGGAAAACACATGTGAGATCATCCTGAAGACACCTAGGAAAACAAAACTCACCCGCACACACATAGTCCACACAAAAAAAATGATCATTAATAATCATGGTATACTTCCCATGTAAGGAGTATGGAATAGTGGGTGGAAATCCCTCTATTCTCCGACTAGGATGTTTGGGAAATACACTCTTCATCTTTACAATGGGGGTGATCGACACATATTTCTCAACTAAGTCGGTGTCTATATTGGAATCATAAGGAAACACTAGTATATAAATATATGATACAAAACACTCATTTACATCCTATGTTTTTTCGAAAAAACCAACCATCTCCAAAAAAACGGACATTGTTGTTACCTCTAAATGAAATCAATATTTAACAAGCCAAAATTCTTTCCAATTCCAACTATTTAATTACAAAGTTAGTATTATTCATTCACAATTAATTTATTCATCATGATAACCAAAAAAACCACAGAAAGATCAAAAAATTATTATTTATTTTTTTATAAATCTATTCCATTAATATCTACGTAAGTTCTAATAAGAACAAATAATAAGATATATAACAAAGGAAATACCTGGAGAAACCCAAGTTGAATTAACCATACAAACCAAAAAAAGTCCCCAATGCTCAACCACATCTAAGAACACATTAGGAATCATGGATAACTATACAACAATGAAGGTTGAGGAGATATGGAAGAGAATGAAACACAACTGATGGATACTATTAGAAAATAAATGGAAAATGTACCTTGGTTCACCTTGGATCACCAATGATTGATCCCTACAATAATCATATCGAATAGGGTGGAAGAGGGTTCAAATAACACCTTGGGGTGCCTAGGGTTTTTCTTGATCAATAGAGACTACTAAAAATTTAGTATTTATGAAAATCATAGTTGTTTGAATGTTTTAAAACAATACAAAATTGGAAGATTACCTTACATGAAATAACCATTCACACCATGATATATATCGATGCACACCTCCATCAAAAAATGTGTAGCCTCTCAATTTATTTTTATTTATTTAACCCCAAAACATTTCATACCATTAATACCTCATTCAAAACATGTAAAATTATACACATCATGATGTTTCTAGGAAAATCCTCCAAAATGAACTTAATTCCATGCAATCTTGTTACATGACGTATAACCTCCCTGCTTCTTTCTCCTAACAACTTATCTTCTCCAGTATCCCCCTGGGCCAACTCCAAGCACTACCAATGTCTAAAATAACAATGTAATGGACATATATGTCACAAAACATTGGATTAGATACCTCTCATAATATTATATTCCTCAACAACATAAATGAAATCCCAGAAAAAGGGTCCCTAACAACAACATGGTGATATACCCTAGAAGGATCTCTGTACACTTGAAACACTACTAACAACTAATCAAATCAACATTCAATGAAAAAGAATTAATGTTGTTTGAAATTTGGAGTGTAAAACCTCAAATTTAAATGCACTTACTCTGACACCTTTATCCATGCCTTATCATGTCAACCAAAATGACCACAAGACACAACATCAGCAAAAAACCAACACTGTTCGAACACACAAACCAGAGAATTCCAGACTCCTTGTGAAGATACTATCATATATATATATATGAAACTATCTCAACCATATATTTTTATCTCATATAAATTAATACCTCTTTATTATGAATTTGGTACACACTTTTCTATATGTGAGGAAATTATCACACATTTCACCACACACAACACAAACAAGGAAAACAAGAATCATCTCATAAAACAAGAAGATTTAAACATTACATTTATTAACTAAATAGAATAATGAACAAATGAAAACATCATCGAGAACTGGACACACATGTTCATTTATTTATCCCAATCACTTCATTCAGGGACACTATACCTCAAAATGACACAAAAAAAGGAATGATCCGTCCACCCATCACCTTATCTTGATGATCTTGGGTCACCACTAGCCTCTCATCAAACATCAAGTCATACTCGTTATCCCACCCATCCTTGTCAACGACATGTGAGTCATAATGAAAGTACCAAATTATTTGAGGAAAGTGGATAATATCATGGATCCTATCGAACTGTTGTGGAAATGCCAGCTTGTATTCCACATTGTCGCCTCATCCATACACCATGAAGGGTCCAAAAAATCTGGTAGAAAGGATTCTCCCTCTACCATGCCTCAATTTCTAATATTGAGGGAAAACCTTCAAGAACATGTGGCCATGATACTTGAACCCCAAATGAATCACATGTGACTGAAAAATGAATTTCTCAAATATTACTTCAATTTAATCCTCTCATGAACAAGATAAACCCTCTCTTCTTTCTATTCACTATGTCTTGACGTAGAACATTTTTCTCCCCAACCTTTATCTAGAACAACATAGAAAAAAATAAATCCCATAAATTATTGAAATATATCGTTTCCCAATGATGAGTGATAACTATTATTATAAGAGAACTCTACCATGGAATTTGTTGTACCCAAAATCCTCTAATGTCTACGATGCATGCCTGTACCATATCATCCCACTACTGAATAGTATGTCCTCTCTACACATCTTCTTAAGGGTGTAATGATGTGTTGAGGTGTATCTGGGTTCTAAAATGATGGTTTAATCACTACCAGATTTAGGATATAAAACTCACAACCCAGACTAAGACGATAGACCAATGAAGTTGGGGAAATCGTACCACTTCATCGGCATTCATCTAGGCTATGATATCCACTTCCCAGACTCCATAATCAATAAGAAGTGATCCAATTTCCTAAATTGATCAACCACTACCTAGATAGCATCATAAAAGCCATATGACTTGGGTAACCCTATGATAAAATCCATGGTGATTTCATCCTACTTCAAATCAATGACATCCAATGGATGCAGAAAAACACTAGGAACACTTTTCTTGGCCATTAAATGATGGAAGACCATGAATAATTCTATAAACTCTACTAAAACACATTTCATCCTATGAAATAAAAACTAAACCTTCATGCCACATTACATTTTTATAGATTCTTAGTTTTACCACTAGTGGTGTGTTATGAAACTCATGTAGAACTCCATCAATAATTTATACAAAACTTACAATCTTCAATAAAACGACATCAGATTCTGTTCATTCATTGACCATCCCTTAGGAGCATCTGGATGGCCAACATGATTTCAAAACACCATTGCATCCATATATCCCCATTAAGACTCCTCCAGTAGCTGCATCTGAGAATAATTCACTATCATCAAGAACAAACTACCTCTACTACAGTCCATTCCTACACCTCAATGAAAGGCTTCCAATAACTACATCACTTTTCAAGTATCTGTAGATTCATAAGAAAACATTTTCCATTACTTAATACTAAAATTATCAAACATGAAATTCCCTTCTCTTGAGTTGTAGGATATCTCATAATAACATTCCTGAAGAATATAATTCCACCTCAACATCCATAGAGTCAAACCACCCTATAAAAATATATACCTCTATCTATAATGATCATTGAAGAACACAAAGCTCTCCCCAATGAGGTAATGTGTCATGACCCATCCCTCATGGCCCATGTTGTGATAACCCAATTCCAACCTCCAAGAGGATAGGGATGGTGACTAGCATCATGTAGGAATATCCCTCAAATGAGGGGAATTTTCCTATGATACTATAAAGACGCACTGAACATGAAGCCACATGGGGTGGATAGTAATAACACTAAGTAATGAAAATTCATGCATACCACTAAACCCAAAAACATAGTACAGTAGAAATTAAATTAGTAATGTGCAATCGGGTGAGAAAAAATAGTATACTAAAAGGATAACTATAATGTATGATAAAAAAACAAGGGAACTAATGGTGATGTAGTAAATGGAGGCAAATGCCTAATCTCATTTGATCTCATGAGGCATCGTAAGGACCCGGTCTAGGTCTTGTTATTTCTAGGACTCCACCAATGTGTTGTTCATCTTGAAAACAGAATCGTTCGGCCTTAGAGTTCAATTGTTTTTGTTTATCCATAGAGACACATCATAATCCATCATCATTGGTGATACCTCATTCGTCACCATTCAAGACTCTCTAATAGAATTCTTCTAAAGCCTCAAAGAGAACTCTCATGTCATCCCCTAATTAATGGGGGAAACACGTTAATGTACATCTTTGTTACTATTTTTCATTGATGTATTTTCACAATGTTGCATCATTCATGAATGGAGAATGGGTTACTCAGTCGCTTTTCTACCACACTATGAAATTTAAAAATGAGAAAATATAAATTTCATTATTTTTATATTATTCTCTTAAAAAAATTACTAAAATTAACATTTACCCATGACCCTCAGCAGTTGAGGCTAGTTTTTTCCTAAGGAAATCACTTTCTCAAGAGCTAAATAGTGCTCCTTTATTTCCAATATGATTGATTTTTTATGATTTATTAGAAATTTAAAAAAAATACTCGTATTTAATTATTTAATTACAGTTATAAAACTTTCAGGTTTTCTCACTCGAGACCCACGTCGACAAAACATAAGTCACTCTTTGGGTAAACCCACAGAACTGAACATAATGGAACATTCAAATATATGATCATGGGACCCTTTTAATAATTATTATTTTTTCAGGATTACTACACATGCATGCTATTTAAAAAACATAACATTTTTTGACGGAGCATCCCACGCACATTGGGCCTTAGAATCACACGCCGTCTCAGCGCCTGGTATTATAATATTCTAAAGAATTTTCAAAAAATTATAATTGGTAAAATATGAGTAATTAATTTCTCCACACCTTATTGAATTATGTACTCGAATATACAAAAATTCTTTATATGAACAAAAGGTGGGATAACCGAGCATGAGTCTATGCCTCTCACTCCCATGTGCTCCTCTTATGATCTGTGTGCTACCTACGAACATGCATCATGGGAAAAGATCATCCATGATCAATCCTTTATCTTCATTGGGTGTTTAACCCAAAACACTATAACTTTAATGTCCAACATTTCATATATTTTGATGATGAAGTGTTTTTTTATGGATCTCCTTAGTTGAGACATGTGGAAAAAATTGTGTACCATGTCCCATTGAAGGTTAGAGCCAAGAAGTATGAAACCATACAAAATATATACATCACCATAAAGGCGGAATATTAGAATTATAGATAGATTTACACCCCAATAATATATCGATAACCCTCATCTAGGTGAGATCAAAAGGAAGACATTATTTCATTTCATCAACCCGAATGGTCTCTGCCTTCTTCCAGCACAAAACTCCAGAAGATCTTGTGCATTATTTATCCACACCCATATTACATTCACATTATCATAATATGCCTTCTACATGTATAGTCATCTCAATACCTTTACTAAAAGGTCTTCCTAGAGGTTTTTAAGACGTGGGTCGACACAATGAGTCAGTCACTGATCTCCCTCATGGTATCATGTCTCGTGGAAATATGTGGTTAACCCATCACAAAGTCCATAAATATCTCTTAACATGTTTTTCCTGGTACACCATGAATGATAAAGAGTATACCCTTCCATGTTGTGATTATTGAGACATATAGTTAAAAACCAATTAAACTAATTTAAAAAATAATTCTACTTTTATTTCAATATGAAATCCTAGCATCATCCTATTCCATCATCCTCAGGGATCATTGTGACAGCCAAATTCACATCTTGATATTTCGCACCACTCTATGTGTCACTACTACATATTTTATATTTTCATAAATGAATGAAATTCTCCCAAACTTTTGTATTTCCTTCAGATCTATTCCCTCTCAAATATTGAGCACGTAATGACTTGAAATTAGTAATACAAATTTGTGCCTCCTGATACATTTAATTGTGGATGGGTAACAACCCACAACTTGAGATAAACAACTCCATCTACATCCTTGAAAGATAACGATTATGAGGCCAACAAATCTGATGCCTCTCTTAGTAACTTCTAATTAGATTCTTTCTGAGAGTATATATTCTATGTTCCCCATCACATAATTTATAGTAACTCCATCTTTTGAGATATCGTTTCCTAGAAAAAGGGAACTTCCAAATCCATGAAAGACACTTCATGAGATTTCTTTGGAGATGGTGCTCCCGAATTGGGTCCATGACCATCCTTATGTTTCTCTCAGGATCACCATCGTACGTCGCATACACTAAATGTCATCAAAAAAAGATCACAATGGGCTTCATAGGGTGAAACAATAGGACTTTCTAAGACCATCCTCTTCAAGTACCCCATATTCACCCCAACCCATGAATCTATTTGAGATACATCCAATATAATGACAAAATTATAGATCCAACCCAAGGTTTTGACTAACATATAAGTGTAACTCTTGAAGGATTGGTAATCCCGGAACATCTTTAGGGAATATTTCCTTGTACACTACTGCCACTATGAAACTTGAGGACTCAAAACTTCATCTTCACTAAGGGATAAACTAGAAAACTACAAAAAATAAATTATACCATCATCATACTATTTCTATCAAGAGATTCAAGGATGTCACCTTTTTCAAAAAAGGTATATCTACTTCCAACACCGTGGATGGACCACATATATTTCCTAAAACTACATACTGAGCCTGAACTATGGATTTAGTTCATACTGAGAATGACATCCTATGGAATCGAAGAAACTACCATGAGATCCCAACTGATATTGTTCCCTCCATGAGTCAGGACACATTTTCAGCAATAATGTGTGGTCATTGGGTCTCCTCTAGTTGCAGTCCATAAACTTGAAGATCATGTCAACAGTTTTACTAGAACCACTAGGTATCAAAATAAAATGTGGTAGGAAATGAAATCACTAATAGAAGGGTATATAAATATTAATGCTAAAGTTGAAAGACACAGATCATACCTTGAATCATTCTATTATCCTTGGGGTCATAAGCCTCAACATCTTAAATAATATCTCCTCCCCTATCATCCAACTCCCATATTGTAGAATAGACAACCAAGAGGTGGTGGTGGTAACACATCAAAATGACATCCACCTCCTACCACTTCCCCAACTCTCTTGCGACATCATCCTCCCAACATATATTTCTTCTCTCATTGTTTCCTCTTACATGGTTGTTCATCAACCGCCTCTCTGAGAATAACATGAATGGTGGGGAAATGTCATGTGAGATGTCACCTTTTGTGACTTGAGTATAAAAACCCTTTTATTTTGGGAACTAGTGTATCCCAAAAACATCTGATTATACCTCTTTTTTTACCTCTTACATTGTGACACCTACTATAGGTAGGTACAACTAACCCTAATTCCTAGGGAATCACTACCTTGGAAGCCTATGATAAACATTATAGCCAAATGCTTCATCATCTATCACTAAAAGATCCATCTAAGACATAGTCAAGCAAGAAAAATCTACCTAAACTATATGAGGTGGGTATGCTCATAGATCATCAGGAAAAATTGTCACCTACTGACCATCTTGAAAAAAAACATAATCTGTGATTGGCTACTATCATGGAGGCCTCATCGAGCATTTGTCAAAAATCCCAACCCAATTGTGGAAACCTTGATAGCCGGCATCGTGAACACATTAGATGAAGAACAATATATAACTAAGATAAAAGTGTATACCCGGAGAGGAGTTTCAATAAGTAAATATAAAACAAATACCATTCCAATATGATATATTTACCTTTATTTCTTTGATACAACTTTTTTTCATTTACCGAGTTGGAAAAAAATTTCCCAGAGTCCTAGTGTATGGATACTTCAATTCGCCGCACAAATACATGATCCCCTGTTGTAAAAGCCAAACTCCAAACACATAGCACTGTTTCCCCAAACCAAAGGTCCCAGAACCTAAAATCTACCACTAAAAAAACTACCTCTCGAAGAACTATACTGGCTCCCCATTCATGGAATTCCTCATACTGATTTCATCATATCAATCACCACTTCTTTTATCTAGAAATCCAGAAGAATTGAAAATGTAATTCAAGTAAAATAATATTGGATAGAATGGTGGAGGGCCTCATGATGTTTTATCACATGAGTCTCCTCATCTAAAAAGAGATCTAGGGTGAAGCGAAGAAGATCAATGTACATTATCCTAAATTCCCACACTAATATACACCCATATTTAAGGGAGATTCACTCCTCACACTTCACATCCTTCAGGGTTAAAAAATTGAACTCCACTGATATTTCAATTAAAAAGACCACCCAAAATTTCTACCTCCTTCATATCTACCTAATAAAGCATCCACCATTGACATGAATCTACCCACATCTGACTCACTGCTAAATGCATCATGTACTCTATTGGAGCCCGAATCATACTGAGGTGATCTGAAGATCATAATTCCATCTCTCCTTCTATGTGTATGAAAATATACCATTTTAATTTATCAATTCCCTCTACTAGAAACTATGTAATGTTATAATCCACATTTCATCCTCATCCAATATATCTACCTCCACTGATCAACTAGATAATCCTACTAAGCCTCAACTGCCTGAGTGACCTATGTATGATGATTGGGTTCCCTAGATGAAAGGTAAAAAAGGAATTCCAAATAAAAATTAATATGGAAATTTATTTAAGATTTATTTTATCGAATTTAACACATTTCATAATCCATTTCAACGTTCGTAATACACAATAATCAAACAAGAATAGAAGCCATTATGATGCATGACCCTTTCTTAGGGTCTCTACCCTACAAATGGTGTAGCCTCACATGGTATTTTTATAGGCACATAGTCTTTTAGATAGATCATTGGGGGCCTAAAATCATGTTTCCAAGATGGTATTCCCTGGTCTTTATCACAAACTATGATTAATCTACAATTATTCCCTACGAACCCATATTATCCTCACTTTTCCTAACTCCAAACTTTATCCCATCTCTCAAACATCACCTCTGATACCATTATTTCATGACCCCCTCCATCCAAATATTTATATATAAATGAAATCCAAATCCATCCCACATGAATGATTAAAATTTAACTAATAAAAATTAAAATTCTTTAATGTTTGTACCAAATGTATAGCAAGGCAGAGACACAACAACTATCAAGATCTGATCTAATAAAGTAAAAATCAATCCAAAGAGACCTCCTCAAAACCTGAAAATAATTTTTTATAATTTTGTTGATATTATAGTTATAATGTGTAGTAAAACCAATGTCCTAGGTGAAAATTAGAAAGAAGCATACTATTTATCTACTGAGAATACAATAGAACAAATCACTACCTGAGCAGTTATACTAACCACACCATCCTCACTTAGGCACATTCACCAAATAATGAAAGTCACGTAATTTAATAAAGTACATATAAATTATTGGGATGCCACAACACTATAAATTTGATTAGACACTCTCACACAGTAATGTAAACCATACTTGTGCTACCGGATCTTCCGAACACACCACATTACAACCCCTCGCATGCACCAGTGCCTCACAACCACATCTCACCAACAGACACCAGATCCACATACCACGCCTCATCCTACCCACAGGCACCTAGGACACACACAATGTCACATCCAAAAAACACATGGAAAAGCACAAAACATCTCATTATAATATAACATTGGAAAACACAACTCCTCTCATTCTGAATACACATAGGAAAACAAAACTATCTGGAACACATATGGGCCCCACAAAGCACAATTGTCCGAATAATCTAGGGATACTTCTTTTAGGAATGACGATAAGGGATGATCAGGTCGCCCTCCATCCATTCTTCCATTAGGGTGTTTTGTAAAGACACCATACCACATGATGATTGGATTTTTCAGCACATTTTTCTAAATTGTGGATGGGTGCTATTTGAATGCACAAGGAAAATAAAAGTATATAAATATATGTTTAAAAAACTCATTCCCATACTATGGGTTATCAAAAAGCAAACCATCTCTCAACACATCCAATAATGAGACTAATTATAATTTCAATCACCATACATTAACCCACAAAAACAATTCCAACTCCAAACAAATTTCATATATCCAATTCCATTATTCATTCAAAATTCATTTATTCATTCCATTAGCCAAACCAAACCATGCCAGTCCTGAAAATTATTAATTATTTATTTATTAATCTTTTAAATTACTATATGGGAGAATAAAAAACACAAAAAATAACAAAACATAACTAAGACCAAACATTGAAACTCTGGTAAAATTTCCCATACCAACCAAAACATATCACAAACTCTGAACCACATCCAAAAAACACATCTAAATCACATCTAGATTATAGAACATCTACACAACATTACTCATCCTTTACACAACTAATCAATATCTCAACCAGAGATTACAACATATCATTTAAACCATCCCATCCTACAAAAGTATGAAACCCACACACAACACACAATGATGCAGACAAACATATAATCACACAAACCAAACCAAATATAAATTCAAAATTTAATAAGAAATCCAAGCATGCTCATTAGTTGAAGGGTTTTCCCAATTGTTGTATAATCCCGGGGAATCCATTCATTTTTCAGGTATACGTTATTTTCCAATTAGCATTTAGGTTGAGGTAACAATAGCCACAACCAAGGTAATGCACACCATAGATATAACTATCCCAAATAAAGACACTAACGAACAGTATTTGTTTTGGGTAATTTAGCCAATAAAATCACAATATCGAAAATAATAGGCAAATATTTGAACAACATACAGTAAACCCATATACCATTCAATTCATTTGTCCGGTTCTTTATCTATGATTATACTGACACAACCATAATCCAAGGGTAACCAAATCAAATCCCCTCCCACAAGATGCACACATAAAGATGGATAATGGAATCCCCACACTAAAATGTTTTTTAACATTATAATCATGATAATGGATAATTTAAAGTTCTTTCGATCACCTATACCACATGATATGCATTCATATAATGATGTCGTTGAATAAACACACCAACAAAAACTAGGAGTGACCCCATTAAAAAAGGATAAGAACATGTCATGGCATGAAGATGATATATTGAAGAAAGGATGAACCAAATAAGGGAAACTAATAGAAAATAAAGGTGGGGGGGTACACCTTTGATCACCTTGTATTTCCAATGAATGACCACTTATGTCAAATGACAATGTTGGGGGAAGAGGCTTGGATGAAATTTTCAGGCGCATCGGGTTTGTCTAGAATGACAGCATCTTTTGTGTATATATGATTTGTGAAACCCCGAGTGGTAGGAATGATTTAAAATATTATAAAATCGTCAACATATACATCATGAAATCCCCTTTCATCTTGTGAAGTCCCTTGAATAACACATCTGTAGAAAAATGATTTCTCTCTTGGATAATTTTTAATTTTCATATCATGAATCATTTTACATCATTAATACCTATTTCACATCATGAAATAGTATGCACGTCATTAAGCATTCCAGGAATAGATGAAATCCCATACTTATAGTCATGAAATCAAGTAACATGATGTGTAACCCAATACATCTATATTTTAACAACAAAACATCACCAATGTCCCTCTGATCATCCTCTAAGAACATCTATCAACAAAACTCATAATATAATAGATGGGGAGGTATCCTAATGTTACACTACTATCAATTTTTTTATATAATGAATCATTCATAAATAATGGTATTTAATTAACAAAAACTATTATTTTTTACCAAGTGGATTTGATTGCAATGATACAATTGTGGTAATGGTTACCATATATTAATTCTCATTCATATGGTTATATCACTTCATTACCAATTTTTGAATTGTATGAATGTGTGAAAAATGATCCATGTTTGATTACAGTTATAATAACAATTGTTTATTGTAGATTTATATTTGTTAATAATAAATTAGACATATATTAATTTAAAATTCAGTGATATTATTTTTATATAGATAATTCTTCTCAAATTTTATTTCTTTGGGGCAAACATTTTTGTAATGAAATTTTATAATTTTATTTTGGGTATTCAGTGGCCCTTTGACATGTTATATCATAAATAACCTTATTTCCATGATATTAAATGTTTCATTTGATGTTTTTTTATTATAGGTATTATTATTTAAATGTTACCAAAGTGGTTAGGGATATATGTTTCAATCCGATTTTTTAAAGACTATTTTCTCATAAATTTCCATTAATAAATTATATGTTTCATTTTCACAGAACACGTTCAATTTTTCTTATCCTAAAGTTATTCCTATATTATTAATAATATATTATATATATAAATTAATTAGTATTATATGATATTTATATTATGTTATTTTATTTAAATACGATATTTTGTAATCCTATTTCGGCCAGGAAAACATTCTAATTCATTTCCTTGTTTTCTAAACTATTATTTACAATTTGTATAAATATATTTTAATTATTATTTATATTATTTTAAAATATACTTTAATTTATTATAAAAGGAATGGAAGTAATATTATTTTAATTTTCTAAATAGAGTAAAATTACCAGAGGTGTAAAAAAATACTTGTTTTAAAAATTACAAACTGAATGGAATTTAAAAATAACAAGACCAACAAGTTTTTTGAAACATCATTTATATTCATCAATAGATTATCTTGATGATTTTTCATACTATTATCATAATTTTAAAAGTCATTTTTGAAGATAAACTACAGTTTCCTTATTAATTGTTTATATTCTTTTTCATAGATATTCTATTCTTTAATGAGAGAAATCCATGATTTTATATGTACTCCACTTTGGGAATGTTTTAACAAAACCATAAATATTTTTTGGTGGAAGTATTAGGACTGTTTAAATGAGATATTCATGGAATATACCTTTTTCCATGTGTAAACCATTATATGATGAAAAATAGTTTTGTTTATAATGAAAAAATGTATCATTGATGTGTTGTAAGTATGTTATTATTCATGGAAACTATTTTTGATGATGATTGTACATTATATTTCCCATTTTGATGGGCTATCCTTATATAAATATAATCAGGGGTGCTTCTAATATATCCCTCGATTTCATTTAGTAAACATTATTTACTCCAATGAATTTTTTTCAAAGTCGATCATAATGATTATATTGCATGTATGTGTTCTAAAAAGGGTTATATTAAGATAATATACTGATATAGAACATTTCATATTTATGAATAATGTAAATTTTTAATTTTTTTTTGATAAATACTGATATTAATTGTCTCATTACATTAAAACTGATAATTATTTCTATTGATAATGCTACATTTCATCTGACATGTTTATGATGTGTTTTTTGATGGATTTGAATTCTATTATCTTATGTTTTAAGCTGTTGATTATGTAGAAATGAACATATGTTCATATTAACACATCTAATGAAATTCTATTGATAAATTTTTTAATCATACTAATCATTTTATACCACCCATATATTTATTTAAATTTACACTATTTTTGAGAATCAGTTATAGGTTTTTTTTTCAAAAAAGGTTTTTTGGATGATGTGATATTGATTTATATGAATTTTTTTATGATATGGAAATGTTATGACATAATATTTTTTAATAATGATCTAAATATCATTTAATAAAATGTCACTTAGTATGTATTTGATAAAATATTTCATATCAATTTGTATGATTCGTAATGTTGAAATTGGGTGAAATTTAATAATATCAATATTAGAAATGTAAATATTATTTTTTTTAAAACTAGATGCTAGTATATGTGTTTGGGGGTATTATAATTGGGTTACCAAAATATTTTATTCAATATTATAGATTATGATTTATTAATTTGAAGTTAAATCACCAGTTTTGGTAATAATCACATAGTAATAATTTTTAAGATGATCATAAATTAAAGGGAATGTATACCCCTTTTAGGTTTTTATGATGGATATTTTAGGAACTTTATGATAATTCATGTGAAATATTATTACTCCAATTAAGATTTAACCCTTAAGATTAATGTGAAGGATTATTTGTGAATAATGAAATTAAATTTTGTTGATGTATGCTAAAGAGTATGATATAAAAATTATGGTCAAAATATTAATTTATAATTAGGTTATTGAGTTAATTTAGGATAAAATGGGTGTAAAAATATTAGGAACATTAGATGATGATTGTGAATTCTTAATATTATATCACATATGTTTTAAAATTTATTATTCTATTTATTAATATTTTTCAGATGAAGGAAACCCCACATGCTTTGAAACACAACATAACACCCAAAAAGTCATAGGGGATTTCACCCATAGTCAATGCGTGAAAAGTGTGAGGGGAAGAACGCATAACTATGAAATCATTTTAATAGTATTAAATTGGTATTTTAGTAAGATAATTAATAATATAATGATTAATATTATTTTGGGAATATATGTTTTTTGTATCAGATGACCATATGATTGAAAATTGATTTTGGTGATTAATTGAGTAATGTTATTTTGGAAGATGATAAAAATAATTATGGGTAACATTTTATGAATAATGAAAATAAATTTTATTATATAATATCACATTCCACATTTGGATTAATTTATGAATTGTAATTTAGGATAACTTATATATTTTTTTGATCTACTATGTTTTTGGTTTTTTTTTGAAATTATTATCATATTTTTAATGTAATATGACGAGTTCATATATATATATATTTGGTTTTATAAATTTGTGAGGGAAAATTGTGACTCTAGATAAGTTATTAATTAATCATGAAATAATATATGATCTAAAAATTATGATTTTTTGTTTTTGATCTTTTCTAGTAATATTTTTTTAACACTAATGTATTGTTATTGTTGGATAATCTATGTCCAACATTGTGTGTTGCTTTTGAGGATTTGGCGATAAATGTATAATTCTTCATTTGAATGTTTTTGAAATTTTTAATTAGCATACATTATGAAAACCATTTTTTATTTTCAATATTCATGAACAATATACTTTTATCTATTTTTAGAAATATACTATTTTTATGAAATTGACTTGTGTTCATCAAGATTTAAAAATACATCATGAGAACACATAATTTAGATTAAAAAATGTGATAGTGATCTTTATCACACTCCAAAATTATTTGGACAAAAAATATCCGTTCAATTAAAATATTTTTGGTTCAGATTAGTGATCACTTAATTTTGGAAACTAGTTATATTTTACATCAGATTATCAACATATGGAATTTTCCCTTTACAAAATTGGAATTATTATCAGGCACTTTTACGATATGGTTTTTTCAAAATGGAATTTGAAATTATAAAAACGTTCTTACATGGATCATGTTTTCATGTCAAGGATTACATATATATACTAGGGGATTATATAATATCCTATGAATTCAATGGTAAACAATAGAATATATTATATCAATCACTGACCACAAAAGAAAGGACAATTTTTATTATATAATATTTTCTAACTATCCAATGAACTGGATGTTATAAACATTTTTAAAAAATTGAAATAAATATAAAGGACCTAAAACATAAAATTTTTCATTTAATTCAATGTAAATAATAACTTATCTTTAATTCAATTATTTTTTATCTTAAAAAATTATATTATAAATAATCATTTTCTCTCAGATATTAATTTATTTAATTTAAAAAAAAATAGATAAATATTCATTAAAAATGATATAATTTTACAAATCATTATGATAAAATCACCATATGTTCAGTTTTCGTTATTTTTAGGAAAATATGGTTTTTCATGTAAATTGATAAAATACTAATTTCTGTTCAAAATTTTATATTTATTTTCATAATTTCCACTATTATATTTTGTTAATAAATAGTCTAAAAGTAAAATTAGTAAATATTATATTATAAATAAGTCTATTATGTTCCTAAATTTTTTTTCCTAAATGTCATATCATTACATATTTAAACTTAAAGGGGAATTTTTATAAAACGTAATTGTTCATTATAAGTTGTGTTATTATGAAAAAAAATTAGTTTCCTCCACATATAGAAAATGAGTAATAAAAAATGGATAATATATTTTGTATTATAATGTTTTAATTTTCTATATATGTCCATTTAATTTTATTCAATGTAAATTTCAAGTATAGTAAATTATTATTACCGTGGTCAAAATAAAATTGGATAATTAGGGTTACAACTGTTATGTTTTGACATAAAATTCCATAATGAAAAATAAATAATTCTATTTTATGATTATCATTTCAATAATAATCCAGTAATTAAATATATGAGATTTTTTCCAATCGAGTTTAATTAATTAATTTCTTATATTTATGTAAAGGAGAATGTCAAAATTGTAAATTACATGCTTTTATTATCAATAATATTTTTTCACAAGAATATAAATAAATAATTCTGGGTAAAAAAAATTTATTTGGAATAGAAATTAGATTTTTATCATTATAATTTTTTTTTATTTTTAAAAATGATGTAATTATGTGAAATTTATATTCCATTCTGACACTATGCTTCTTCATGAAGTAAAAAAGTTATTTAAATTATTTTAAAACATCAAAATGTAATGTATTTTTTGGTGAGAAATTTTTTTCAAGAATTTAGATGATAAATATATAATATTTAATATCATTTTTCTATTAAAATAACATATGATCCTTATTATTTTCAATATCTAATTATTATTATATTTATTAAACTAAGAGAAATAATATTTTATTAAAAATAATATTTTATTATATTATTATGAATTATTATAAATCCCATATAAGGAAACATGAATAAAATATAATATACAATATCATCCATGATTCATTTATTGGTCATTATAAATATTATTATAAATTTAATTATGAATAATCGTCATAAATTTTTCATTTTTTATAATTTTCAAAATGGACAAAGGGGGTACAAAACAAAATGATAATGGTGAAATAATAAACAATACATTTCCAAATTTTTATGGATTCAAATATTGGAACAACCAATCATATTATCATATAAATATATATATTAGGTTAAATTTTAACTTGAAATTAATATTAAAATACTTTCATATGATAAGAAATTCTATGAATTCCATTTCATTAAGTATAAAATGTAAAGACCCATAAATTCCATATAATTTTTTTAAAATTATATTGAATTAATATAAGACTGTGAATATTAATGGCATACGATTATAAGGCCTGAAGAGACCAGAAGGGAATTTTAAAACTTTTTATGGTATGTTTAGTAAACATGCGAGCATGATTTTCTATCTTTTTAACTACAACTCAGATATAAAATATGAGACCACCGCTGAATTCGCAGCACTATGATTCTTATAGTAAATGCTTAACTTCGACCTACAAGGGTCTGATGGAAAAATAATTTTTGGGAATTTCATGAAAATAATAAAATAAATATGTTAGTTATTTTATATTTTTCAAACCATTGAGGGATATTTAGTGGGGCCACAATGAAATGATAGTCATTAAATTAGAATCATTTGATGACCTGTTACATTTTTTTGTAACAGAAACATTCATGGGATTAAAGGTAACATTAATTAAGGTTTATTAATGAACCACATTAATGAACACAACATAGAGCTTTAATTTTATATAATCAAATAATTAAGGAATGAATTGACAAAACTCTGGGAAGAAGCTCTGATGAAACTCTGACGACATTATCCCTTAACAAAGAATGAATTTTGATTGAAAACAATTGGAGAACTCAAACCGGACATCAATGACGAATATCAAATGAGTTCGAACGTGGGTTACATCCTTTGAATGCAATAATTTTCACTAAATCCATGTTTGGGTTTAATTGACGTATGTGTTTAAAAGACTCCCATTTCCAGTTATTGAATAATATAAAGAACGCTAATCAACCAACCAATGGGTTGATCCAAAATTATTTCATTAATGATAGTTGGTATTGTCAGATTCATTTTGGGGATTTTATTCATTCAAATGATAATTGATTTTTCTCCATGTTAAAACTCTGATGTAGAGGGAACTGTCCAATCCTAATAATATCCAAACCACCTAGTAATTCATTGTTTTTATTTTCATTTATTATGTGTGGCTGGGCTACGTGACGACAAGACAAATCCAGTAGCTTCGCATAAAAGGACGAAACAGGGGAGGACTGTAGGTGTAGATGAGATGTAAAACCTACCACCATAGAATCTCTGATGTCCCGCAAAAGAAATCACTGGCACGTCGGTGCCGACAATAGACAACGACAGATGATCTGACTTTGCCATGTAGAGAGGGTGGTGCCCACTTGTGCCGTTGTGGGTGGAGATGCGATGCTGGTGTACCGTATGGGGGAGTAGCAGCCCGCTCAGGCCGCTCGGCTGGACACCAATAGTCAGCTCTAGCTGGTCATTTTGGAAAGAGAGGTGGTGCCCCACTGGCACTGCCAGCTATGATAACTGACCCGCTTGTGAGTTTCTTTTCAGGCTGGCCGAACCCACCAGCTAGGCTGAACCCTCCAGCCAGGTCGGAACTATGAGCCGGAAGGACCCACCAGATGGGCCAGACCAAAGAGCCCAGCCAGACCCGCCGGCTAGGTCGGACCCACAATCATGGTCGGACCTGAGGGCCCCATGGGCCGGACTGCTACCGTACCCGAACTCGACCGACCTCGTCTCACTAATATGTGAGTATCTCTCACAGCGGGTGTGTGATCGATGTGCCATCTTCGACGTTGGGACCCAATAGAATAGGCGGCCATTTTGAAATACCCCACCTGTGTTTTGGAATAGGTATTCATATGACTTGTTTGGATCAGAGTCGAATCTAACCATTCCCTATTTAATATTTGTTCTTATAACGTATAGACCGAGTGTTCAATTTTCATGTCATCTGTCACGTTGGAACCCTTACGACAAGGCTGTCATTTGGGATATATCTTAATCGGAAATCATGGTGGTTAAGGTATGTCCAATATCACATGAGGCAGAACCTATGTAACTCAATAACACTATGTGTGGGAATCTATTGGTTGTCTGTTAAGTGAAGAGAAACCCTTTGTGGATCAGTAAGAGAGTGACCATCCATGGATCGGTAGGACTGTGACCCTCCATGGATTGGCAATAGAACAACCCACTATGGGTTGGCATGAGAGTGACCTTCAATGGATTTGAAGTTGTGAGACCCTCTGTGGATCTACGGTAGAGTTACCCTTGGTGGATATGCAGTGTAGAGACCATTCACGGATCAACAACAGAACCTATCAACTGAATAAAATGATCTAGCTCAAGAATAATCGACTTTATTTATAATACCTATGTTTTATTACTCGTTTGAGATGTCTTTTACTTTATTATTTGTGCTTTAGATCATGATTTTTGGTTTTTTTCATGTGAAATTTTGGGAGACCTTCAGGGGTCACAGTGTCCCTATTAAGCATCGTTATACTCACCCATGCATGGGCTTGACCAATACCTTTTCTGTCATGTGAAGATGACAGACCACCTGACTGAGATTTGGGGAGCCATGAGTAGATGACACTCATAGTTGATTGGTGGAAATGGTGGCTGACAGTGACGATTGACGGAGATTTGTAACTACCCTTCAGGTAGGATTCTTGGTGGATGAACTATGAAGCACATTTTTCCGTTTTTGTTGCACTTGCTTTTAGGTTGGGAATTTATACCGTCCCTTTTTTACATATAGATCAAATGTTTACTATCATCATATCTAATTTGTGGTTTTCTTTTGTTGTGTACCTAGTTTGTGTGTGTACATGTTTAATAGAAAATCCATCCCATTTTGGGAAATGACTTTCTAATGCTTGTCTCCAACACCTATCCTTTGGAAGGTAGGTTTTGGTGTAGTCATGACATTTCCCCTAGAGGATGAGTCATGACAACGGGGTATCAAAGGCAGTCTGTTCTACTAGAAGAACTAAGAGTGTGTGTTTTAAAAGGAAAAATAGTGTTATGTGTCTAAAGTTTCGATTATAGTTTAGGGAGTCTAGTATTGGTGCATCAACCGACTAATCCATTCACCAGGACCCTACATTCAGATTTTTGATAAATATATGAAAACACTGGTTGTGTGTGTTTTGATTTTTTTTATCTTTTTTGAGTCAGATCACCAAGTATAACTTATTGACCATGGGGCATCTATTTCCTTTATAGGATTCCACCTCGTAGAAATCCAACCAAGAATCTAGTGAGTGATCTTCATGATGTCCCATTTAGTTATGAGGCGTCGGTGCATGGATCTGTTACAGTGATAACATGTTCAGGTGGTATACCAGCACCACCACCACACCATGGGAAATAGGTGTGAATAGTTCCAACAGTTGACCATGAAAACCAATTGATTGTGTTTCACATGTTCCATAGTTTGGGTCCTATAAGGATACAATGCGATATAGATCCTTATATAACTAGGGACTGACTAGAGGCTGTGGCATAGGTTTTCCTCTTGTACGAGACACCGATAGACTAGATGGTGAACATAGCTGCTAGTCACATTCAGGGAACAATAGGGAGATGGTGGAGCCTAATGCTCCAGACTCTTGAAGAGAGATTATTTCCTTGTTAAATGTTCAGAGCCTCTCAAAGGTGGAGTTTGTACCAGTGAATTTACGCTCAATGCTTGTTCAGGAGCTACTCTATTTGCAGAATGGCAGCTTAACGGTGGCCGAGTACTCGACAAGATTCACTATCCTTCTCACTAATCAACTAATATGGTAGGAGATCCTTTATTCAAGGCAACAACCATTGTGTAGGGACTATGACGAGAGATTATAACATTGATGATATTAGTCAACATCTTAATGAAAGATGGAGTTCTAGAGTGAGCAATATTGGATGAGAGCTTCATAGAAGTGTGTGCACTGATGTTGAGAGACACCATTGGGTGAAAAGAAGTCACCTCATCTACTGAAGGCAGTATATAGATAATTTAGAGCCCATGGGTACCAGACTAACCAATGGATTACCCCAGGATATAGGGTTGGAGGTGCAGAGCTCACAAGGCAGAGGAGGTCATTAGAGGAGCAGACTGTTCTACTCAGGCAGAGGGTAGGTTCACATGGCTCATTATTGCCCGAACCACGATACTGATTACCAATAGAATGTTGAAGGACCAGAAAGGCAAAGGCAAAGGATAGGGTGAGGGGGTCTGCAGGGAAGCTGATGTGGAAGAGGAGCGGGTCGTGTAGCTGGGGTTGGGTGACAGTTCGAGGTACTACTGCCACAACCCCCAGGTTGTCCAATTCGACCTCAAGGACTTGGTGGACAAGGATGATCTTAGCTTCAGGTGGTAGAGGATTATGACCATGGTGTACTGAAGATGATTTCAGTTATTATCTATTACTACTCCACCCTAGCTATAGTTCTTATATACACAGGTTTCATACACACTTTTATTTCCATTGAACTCGTTCAGAGCTCGAATATTCTAGTAGAGCCTTTCGATCAATCCATATGATTAGTGACCCCTACTTAAAATGAATCGAAAATTATGCACTACTACTAGTTTTGTGAGATTACCCTATGGTCAAGAGTTTCAGTTGGGATCTCCTTGTAGAAGCGTCGAAACCTTATTACATCATCTTGTGTAGGGATTGGTTATCCACATTCTATGCTCAAATCGATTAGTTTAGGCACAATGTGCATTATGTCCAAGAGGATGAGATTAGTTTTTTTTATAGAGAGGAGGGAACTTTGGTATCACAAGATGGAATTTCTCAGATGAGGTTTCAGTCGATCACTCATCAGTTGACCAGGGGATTTCAAGTGATCCTGTTGTGGTGGACCAATTTGCAGATGTCTTTCTTATGGATGTTTCAGGACTAACTCCTCATAGAGAGGCAATATTCTTCATCGACTGGTACCCAGTGATGAAACTGATATCTACCCCAGAATATCAGATGAATCTCATGGAACATCATGATTTGAGAGTGTAGTTCGATTGTGTTTATAGGGAGGGGTTCGTAAGGCACAATTTTTTACCATGCATAGCCTTGATTTTTTTTTCAAAGAAGGCTAATGGGAGACTGAGGATTTAAATGGACTATCAGTACCTAATCATGGTTACTATGTTGACCAAGTATCCTCTGACAAGGATTGAGGATCTCTTCATATAGCTGAGGGGAGATTAGTAGTTTTTGTTGATAGAACTCATATCAGGCTATCATGAGTGTCATGTGAGGATGAAGATGTACATCAAACAGCCTTCAGATGCTGGTATAGCTACTATGAGTTCTTGGTTTTTCCGTTTGGTGTGACCAAGACACTATCAATGTTTATGGGAATCATGAACAAGATCATCTGTCCTTACCTTTATCACTTCATGGTGGTTTTCATGGAAGTAATCTTTGTGTACTCATCAGAGGAGGAGGAGTATGCCACACATCATCGAATAGTACTGTATACTCTCTGACTTCACCAGAATTATGGTATGTTCTTGATGTTATTGTTATATATATGAGAGGTCTACATTTTTGGGGCATGTTATATCAGAGGATGGAGTTGGAGTGGATCTATATAAAATAGAGGCAGTATGTGCTTAGGATACACCCCGGATAATGAAAGAGGTGTGGAGTTTCCTAGGGTTGGTTGGGTACTACCATAGATTAGTACACAACATTTCAAAAGTATAAGATACCCAGTTAACTTTTAAAAAGAAGAGGAAAAAATTCATAGGGATGAAGATATTCCAGCAGAGTATCGAAGATATGAGGCTGAGACTGACGATTGCCCCCATGTTGAGGATAATAGAATAGGGTGTTTGCTATTTAGTCTACTTCAATGCATCAGAGACCAGACAGAGATGTGTCCTATTGTATGAGTGAGTGGTGATTTCCTATTTCTCATGAAAAGGGAGTAAAAAAGATAAGAACTAAGCGACCCATGACTTAGAGTTACTAGCAGTTTTCTTTGCATTGAAGATGTGGTGACACTACTCGATGGGTGAACGATTTAATGTGTACTTCGATCACAAGATTATCAAGTATATCTTCTCATAGAAGAACATGAACATGAGATAACAACAATGGCTAGAGTTCCACTATGATTATGAAATTTAGATATTCTAAACTATTGTGAAGGAAAACGTAGTACCAGATGCACTCAGTAAGTGGTAGTGTTTACATATACTGATCAAGGAAACAAAGAAGGTAGTCGTGTTGCTGATATTCTTCTTGGATAAAGATGGAGAAATATACCTCTAGTGAATTATTTTCACTCCCTATCCACAAATAGGTGGGGACCACGTCATCCTTTTTAATGCATGCACCATGGTACCACTAATGCTTCGGGAGGAGGTCTTGAGTTACTTCCAAAAATCCACATTGGTGGTACATCATAGAGTTGAAAAGAAGTTCCAGGACCTCCAACATCAGCATGGGTGGCTAGGGATAAAGAAATTAGTGGCAGAGTTCATTTCATGATGCCTCAATGGTGAACAAGTAAATGCCAAGAACCATGTTCTAGAAGGCTTGACATTGCCACTTGAGGCACCAGAGCGAAAATGAGACATTATCTCGATGGAATTCATGATGCAGTTGCTATTTACATCCAGGAGCCATGGCATTATCTAGGTGATCATTTACTGAATCACCATGTCATCTAACTTCCTACCCCCAGGAGCAAGGATAAGTAGAAGTAATGGGATGACTCTATGTCCAGGATATTGTACAGCTTCACGAGGTACCATCAATGATCGTTTTAGATCGTGACCCTCATATTACATCTCATTTATTTAAGAGATTATAGGAGGTGTTCATGTCTCAGTTACACTTCTGCATAACCTTTCATCCTCATACAGATGGTCAGACAGAGAAGACCATATTGACACATGAGGACATTCTTCATGCTTGTGTCCATGATTTTGGCCATAGTTGGGAGGACCACCCACAACTTGTGGAGTTCTCATACAACAAAAATGATCACTCCACTATCAGCATTACACCGTTTGCGGCCTTGTACGGGCGAACATGTAGATCACCACTATGATGGGCATACCTAGGGGAGTCATAAATTATGGGTCCAAAGTTAGTACAAGCTACCATGGAGAAGGTGAAGATCATTGGGGAGCAGATGAAGACTGCACAGAGTAGGTGGAAGTCTTATACCAATATGAGATGTAGACCCTTGGAGATCAATGAGGGAGATCATGATTTCTATTGAGTCACACCCTGACAAAGATTGTAGTGATTTGGCTGAGTCATCAAGCTATCATTATGGTTCATTAGACCATTCCATATTCTCAGAAGAGGGGTGAGGAGGTGTACCGCCTTGCTCTCCTCCCACAAATGCACCGACTGAAAAATGTTTTCCATGTGTTGCTACTGAGGAGATATGTGCATGATCCATAACATTTCGTCATCCGGGGAGAGATAGTCATTGGTGATGGGGAAATGTTCATGGAGTTCTCGGTAAAAACAGAGGATCGGTGGGAGCAAGTCCTATAGGGGTGGTCGATTCCTCTTGTGCGAGTTCAGTGGTAGCTTAGGAACCTCTGGGAGAGAACATGGGAGCAGGAGGCTATGATTAGTGCTCAATACCCCCATTTGTTTCTTTAGATTTTTGGTGGCTTTTAGGGAAGTAAATCTATGAGGTGGGGAAAATTTTATGATCCATATATTCCATATAATTTTTTAATTATATGGAATTATTACAAGACAACAAAAATTAAGGCATGTGATTCTGAGGACCCAAGACACTGACAAAAAAATTTGATCATTTTTTAAAGTACATTCAGTAAACATGCATGCATGATTTTCTATATATTGAACTGGTCCACAGTTATAAAATCTGAGAGCACCATTGAATTCACAATGCTAAGATTCTGTTGGGAAAAGCTTAAATTTGACATACAAGGGTCGGATGGAAAAGACAATTTTTGGAGTTTGCAATATAATATTAAAATAAACCTTTGAGTTATTTTATATTTTTCAACCATTGAAAAATAGTTGGTGGGACCACAGTCAAATGACACCCATTAAATTAGAATCATTTAATGTCATGTTACCTTGTATGTGTAACTACATTGTTCATGTGATTAATTGGCACATTAATTAAGGTTCGTTAATGAACCACATTATTGAACAAAACGTATAATTGTTTTTAATTAATCAAACTATTGGAGAACAAATGAAAAAACCATTGGAGGAATCCATAACGAAACTCCAAAGTCCTCAACCTCTAAAGATGAGTATAGATCAATCAATAAATGTTGGAGAAATCATGTCGGGAATTGACGATGAACGTTGAATGATTCGAATGAATATTCCTTCATTCACCCAAAATAGTTTCCAATGAATCCATGTAGGGTTTTTAATAGTTATATGTGCTTCAAATAATTATCATTCCTATTCCTGAATAATATAAAGAATGATGATCAACTGACCGACTCGTTGATCCTAGTTTCCTTCTTTACAGCAGGTGGTTAACGAGGGATTTGTTTTTGGGATTTTCTTCTTTAATATGATGATTAATGATTTACCTAAGTTAAAACACTAAAGCGGAGGGCATGGGAAAATCCGAAAAAGGTCAAAAACCCCCACTATTGTTGGTTTATTTTGTGTTCTATGTGTGCGATATGGCAATGTGACAGAAAGAAAAATCCAAGGGCTTCACAGTGAAGTTGGTAACCCAAAATACCCATAGGTGCATACAAGAAGAAAGTGGACCACAAGATCATATATGGTGGCCTGTAGAAGTAGCCACTGTTGTGGAACCACCGATGCGGCGGCGATAGCCCGTCTGACCCATCCACATAGAGACGGCAGCACCTACATGTTATGCGATGATGAGATCTGCGACCAGCCGGGCCGCAGTCGGTGGTGACATTGTGCTAGAGCTCTACGTAAGAGAGGAGTTACCCACTCAGGCCACTCGAATGAACACCAACAACTAACTCCAGCTAACTGTTTTGGAATGAAGGATGGTGCCCTACTGGCTCCACCAGCTGGGAGAATTGGCCTACATTTGGGGTGGGGTTTCCAAGCAGGCCGGACAGGCCTGTCAGGATGGACCTCCAAGTCGGGTGGGAACCACCGGTGGGGCAGGAAACATGAGTCATGCTAGGGAAACTAGTTGGGATTGACCCGTGAACTAGGGTGGACTCGTGTGCCAAACATGATGGCCAGACTAGATTGAAACTAGACCTAGACCCATCCAACCCCATTTCACTAAAACATGATTATCTTGCAAACCAGGTGTCCAATCGACGCACTGTCTGCTGCGCTGGGACCCATGGGAAGAGGCAGTCCTTTTGAGATACACCACATGAGATTTTTCAGATAATGGTATATGTATGGTTTGAGTTGGACTCAAATACAATCAAGACCTATTTACCTTTTTTCATGTAACATACAAACCGACCATCTGATTGACACATCATCTGACGCATTGAAAACCATAGAAGAAGGAGTTAATTTGGGTAACTATATCATTGGACATCATTATTATTGAGTTACAACCAATATATTGAGGAGTAGAACCTATGTAACTCTATTGCACTATGTGCGGGAATCTAATGGCTGGGTGTCATGTGAAGAGAGACCCTCCATGGATTGTCCTGAGAGAAACTCTCCTTTGATCTACAGTAGTGTGACCCTATATTGATCAGAAATAGAGTGACTCTTTATTGATCTAAATGAGGGAGACACTCCATGGATCAGTAGTAGTTCCACCCTCTATAGATCAATAGTAGAGAGACCCTTTGGGGATCTACAGTACAACCACTCTTTGTGGATCAAAAGTAGAATATCTCAACAGAATAAAATGAACTAGCTCAAGACTAATAATATATATTTATGTTCCTTAATTTGAATACCTATTGTGTTCTATCTTTTAATTTATGCTTTGGGATTTAGATAATTTTTTCTATTTTTTCCATGTGGAATTATCAGAGACTCTTAAGAGTATTAGGGTACATAAAAAGTATTGTTATACTCACCTCTACATGGGCTTTGCCCAAACCATGTTGTGTATTGTGTAGACAACTGAATGCCTGGATGATATTTGGGGAGCCAGAACTAGATAGTTTGTAGATGATATATATAGATGTGGTGAGAGGCTGTGATGACAGATGACAAGTTGCACCTAACATTGGAGTTGGATTCTTGGTGGAAGACCTACATAACACCTTTTTTCTCTTTTTACTGTACTTTAATTTCAGTTGGGTTTGTATACTTTCCCTTTTTTCATTTAGTTCAAAATTTTTACAATTAGAAGTTCTACTTCGTGGTTTGATTTTTTTTGTACCTAGTATGTGTGTGTACAATTATAAATTCAATGCCTTCACTTTTTTGAAAATTCCTTTCTGGTGCTAGTCAGTAACCCCTAGCCTATGGAAGGCGAGATTGGGGTAGTCACAGCATGTGCCTCAATGGACGGGTGTTGACATTAAATGTATCCCTCATATCCTCTTATAAAAACACCTCAAGATGAATTTTTTATCCCAATTCCTTACTATATACCTTCATAAAATACATACCAACATTTAATATCTCTCATTTTGGGAATAATACGATCATATTATGAATTGAGGTGCAAAGATAGAAGGTCTTATGTATAAGATTTATAACTTTTAAATGAATGATTAAGTTTTATTTCATCTTTTAAATGATTAAAATAATATTCATCAATTATGATATAATAAATATAGTATATAATATCTACGAATTTGATATTATAGTATGATATTAATCTATATCAATTTCTATATCCATCAGATGGATAATGGAAACATCATTCATGTGTAGAGTTCACTAACACATCACCAATATAAAACATTTGATTTCCATCACTAACTATAAAAACTAGTATGATGTTGGATTTAATTATTATATATGATACTCATGAAATAGTTATTATTTATTATGGATAAATTATGTTCAGTTTTTTAACTATTCTATCTATTTAATTTTGATAATGTTATTCGTGCATAATTTCGTCTAACCACCTCTATAAATTGACGTAATCCATTTTTCATTAACACCTCACAATGATTTTATATATACGGTTATTTATATACCTAATCTGATTTATTTTTATATAATTATTGTTATTTAAATATAACATGAATCGTACCTTATCTCTATCATGTTCATTGGAAATATTATAACATTATTCATTCTTATATACGACCTACCATCTCATCGATTGAAACAATGATAATTTTTCATATTCATTATTAATGTTTGGATTTATAAGAATTTAGTTTATAAAAACAATAATAATTCCTATATTATTATGTATAAGATTATATAATAAATAACCATTTAACAATGATCAACATATCTAGTTCATTTTTTTCTTCAAAAATAGTATTATCATAACACCTAGTGTGGTCTTAAAATATTTTTTATTAAATATATATTAAAAATAAATGAAATAAATGGCCTATGGATAAATTTTTTAGAAATTGTATATATAATAGGTAATAATAAATATTAATAATTTATACATATTTCAAATTATTTTCAATGCATGCTAAAATCGAGGTATAAGGTTTCGTGGGAAATTAATTTTACTAGTAGATATTATAATGTTTTAAACATATTTTATTTTATATGTTTTATATAATGACCAAATTAATTTTATAAAATGAGTGAAATATAATTAATTGTATTTTCTAATGAAATAAATTTTTCATTATAACATGAGTTATGATTCTAATGTTAACAATTTTGTAATGTATTTTTTGTCATAATTTTCGTTCATTGTGGTTTATCACCGATTTATTGAAAATATAATGACATGATATTGTTTGAAGTGATACATGTTTTATTTACTTATTTATATAATCATTTTTTGTGTATATTTACATTTTTTAATCATAATATTCCCAATTATTAATTCCCAATTCGATGATGTGATCATTAGAGTGCTAATTTTTTATAAAATCAACTATATATTTCAAAACATTATGTTATTCAAAAACATAAATTTTTTGGGTGTATATAATACCTCATTTACATTTTTCATAACTAATATCATTATATTTATGATAGTATATTTTGATAGTATTTCATTTATTATTTGGATTTAGGACTCAATAGCTACCAAGTATAATTGAATTTATGTTTCAGTCCCATTTTAATTGGGAATGTTTATTCATCAATTGAAATTATGAAATTATATGATCTTACTTGTTAAAATATATTTTATTCATGTCATATTTTGATTCCTTGATTATTATTATTTTGGTGATTTTTCTCTTTTTAGTAATATAAATGATTCAGGAAGTGTTTTTATGTTAATATGAACACGTTTGTTTCCTTTCGGTAAGTAAAACATTGTATCATGTATCCATTTTATCAGAAATTAATTCAAAAATTATTTTTTTAATATTCATTAGTTATTATTTCAGTTCAATTTTCTATTGTTTCACAGTTTTAAAAAATTGTTAATGAAGATTTAACTTCATAATTTTAAAACATGGTATTTTAACCAAATGTGTAAATATGTTATTTATATTAAATATTATTTTATAAAGATAATTACTTGATAAAACACTAAAATTTTATGAAATATTTCCCTATAAATATGCTTTATCTCATTGGTATCTTTACATACAATGAATATTGTGTTTAAAAGAATCGTCAAATTGTATCGAAATATTATTATGCAATGTTAACCACATAGCCAATGGATTAAATGATATGAATTAGAAATAATTACTTATTAAGAGAATATAGTCTATAACTAAAAAAATACAATTTCATTGGTTAACAATTAATTGGATATTAATGTAAAAATGTTTTTAAAATTAAATCAGTATTTCCCTTATAAACTATACTGATGTGTAAAATTAATTTTTATGTAAGAAAATTAAATTAATAAGTTATTTGAATGAATTTATTGAAATTTTTTTATAATATATTCGATAAAAAATTTATAAATCATTTATCAATTTTTATAGGTCTGGGATTTGAATAAACCATTTTATATGCCTAAAAATGGGTTATTTTCATGGAAATGTTTTTTAAAAATATTTTGCTTGATTATATTTAAAATTTATTTTGATCACTTATAGAAATTAATTTTCATTATATGGATTCCCTATATCAAATTTAGAAGTAAAATTTGTAAAACAGGCCACTTTTATAGTAAATATGAATAGTTACCACAATAAAACTTATCAACACCATAATGTTTATGTCATAATAATTTATGTTACAACTATGTTATATGGACATTATTTTTCAACCAATTTCTAATTTGAGGTTTTTAGTTTGACCCTTATAACATGAGGTAAATAAAATTTCATAGTTGAATATTTTGGATAAATATTTCCTATATAATTTTTAAATCAATGATTTTTTAGAAAAATTTTCTCTGAGTTAAAAATATATATTAGGAACTCACAATTGTAAACAAGGTGAGTTATAAATGGATAAAAATTTATATTTTTAAACTAATAAATTTATCATATTTGTAATAATTTATTTATATTATTTTAATGTCAAGTAATTTACTTAAATGATTATACAATGCCAAAGAGTTAGTGTACTTCTAATATTGTAACCCTTTACAAGTGAGTTTTTTCAATGGTTAATGTTATCATAGGTTATATATAGAGTAATGCATAATGATAAGGTTGAAACACCTAAATATTATATCCATTTTATATTGGATGATTGGATTTAACTCTATCATATTATTTCATCAAACAAGAGGATATTCAGAGTAATTTGGAAGAGATTATGGCACTCTTAGAGTTAAATTTCTCAAATAAATTGAAGAAATCCCCTCTTATATCTAACAAAAGGGAACATGAGAACTCTATTATTCATAGAAAAATGTAACTTATTGGTCAATCATCCAATAAAAATATTTTATAAAATTTAATTTCTACTATGTAGCGGGGTTTTTAATCTAAAAAAATCAACCTTATGATTACTAATATATGATCTAAGGGGGTCATTTCAAATAAAATGTATTTGCATTAACTGATCAGTTCCTTTTTAATTATAATTTTATGTCATTTAAATACATTATGTTCATCATTAAATGAGAAAAATATAATATAATGTATAATAAATTGAACATATGATTATGAAAAAACCATTATTAATCCTCTTCTTCATAAGAATTGAAGTGAATGGATCGCTCGTTCGTATGTATGACATTTCATCACCACGTAGTGATAAGTTCTTTCTTTATGACCACAATATAATAGAAATTTTTATTATTTTTCTAATACGTATATATTATAATTAGGAAATAATTATACTATTATTATCAATATATCACTTTTATATTCTTACATAATCATACATTGAAAAATGATAATATCTCTTGAATGTACATGTGGACTACCACCAACATAATGTGATGTGATTTATTTTTCATTTCCATATTAGTGGGATGGAAATAAGGGTCCATTTAAATAATATATCTTATTAATGTGTTACAATAATTATTATATATTTTTGAATTATTATTATTCTATATTTTATTTAATCTTTCTAAAAATGAAAATTGTGTCCATGTGTACGTACGAGCTACCATATCCATGATCAATGTATTTCCGTTTTAAATATTTATCAATTAGTAATATGTATATTTATATATATATTCATATAATAAATATATATGATATCAATGTCATTAATAAATATCTTTTTATGAATTATCCAAGATCAAAAAAAAATTAAAGAAACTATATGAAAAAAAGACATGAAACACAGAGCAGTAATCGACTCAGAATTGTTATATTAATAATGATTTTTCATTAAATGTGTTATAACTGGTTTTATATAAATCAGATATGGAATGATATATTTTATTATGGTTATATTATACCTTTATAACAATCCTATATTTAGCATATATGAGGTTGGAATGTGTTTGGTGAAGTCATAATATAGGTATGGGTTTATTTTATGAATTTATATTCTTTTGGACATATGTTATGTCAAACCCATGTATTCATTCATAAAGATTGTACAATACCATTTTACATGATATATCATGAATATAATAGTGTTTATTATATTTTATATTTTATTTTATATTATTATTTCATAGGAATTACGGTTCAAATGTTAAGAAATCATTATTGGTTTTATGTAACAAACACATTGCTTATTTGGATTATTTATAATTAAGTTACAATGACAAAATACTTTTATATACCAATATAAAACAGAATAAATTTTACGATCCTCTTCATATTCTTTTTGATTACATTTTATGTATTTATTTTCCATTACCTATGTAATCATGTGTCTGAAATGAATTTTTTTATTTAAAATTAATTTTTTATTTCACATCAGTGGAAAGTAATTTATATTCACTATCCGTCTTCTTAAAAAACAATTTTTTTGATATTATCTCTTGATTTTTTAAAGTCATTTTTTCCTATTTCTACCATTAAAAAAATATTTAAAACTAATATTATTATCATTTAACAATGTAGTTTATTTTTGAGAATAATATAAAAAGATAAAAAATGATTTATTATTTACATATACATTAAAAATTATTTTGTGTTACATTGAAACCACCCTATTCTGTGATGTTAATTTATGGTTAAAAGTTTATATCTAAAAAAACCTCTACAATTCGTGTAATTTTTTTTAAAATTCTCTTCAATTTGATAAGGGTATTTTAATGAAGAATGGTTTAATGATCTTCTAATGGTCTTTCTAGTTTTCAATGTGAATTTCCCTTAATTTCACTTATGAATTTTTTATGTGGAAATATTTCATTATACCAACTGCATACTTAATTTTTATTTTTTGTGGTTATGATGAAAATATTTTCTTGAAATCTATTTCTTTACTAGGTGTTATTTAATGAATAAATAATTAAAAATTTATAATATTATTTTATTTTACAGTAGTTAATATTTGATAAAATAAAAATGAAACCCACTCCTATTCAACTATTCAAATTCTTGTAATGATTTTGATATTTTGGAACACTTATGTTTGGTTTTTTGTAGGTGATAGATCAGAAATATAATATGTCATTCCAAAAAATTGACTAATAATTTGAATATAATGTGACAAATCATACTAGAATACTGATTAATTCTATTCGACTAAGGGAATCTATCAATTATGATAATCTTGGTAGTGAACCATTAAATTTTTACAGTTTGGGTAGTGACCCCAAACAACTAATGTGGTACTATGAGTGTCACTCTTATATTAAAATTGATTGGATAGGAAACCAAATTCACTATTATAGTCTCTGAAATGATATTTTGAAACTATGGAAGGAATTTTTTATACAATGGTGTGATAGATAAACATACGTATTATTGTATTTTTATTCTCCAATGGATTATATTATTTGATATATTTATGATTAATTCATTATCAACAACTATGATTTCTTCTATAACTCATGATTATGTTATATGATATGTAGGCTGTGATTTTCAATGGTTGTGATCTTATTAACATAACCATAGGCTTGTGATATACTCCAATGATTACTGAGATATCCTTTTATAACCCTTAGTGACTATTTGAGATCACCAATTCCTATCTATCTAATCAATAGGTTATGAAGATATATTATGAATACGGTATCTATAACATTGTTCTATTTATGACGAACTGTGTCAATGATGATGTATTTCATTTATGAACTTGTTGTTTAGGTATCAATGATTCAATTTAAATAAATCCTATATGAATCTAGAATAGATCTGTATGTTTTTAATGAATATTCATATATTTAGCAATTAAATATATATATAGATGAAAAGTATCTAAAACCATAGTTTGTAAAAGATTTAGGTTTAGTTAACAACTCTAAACTATGATAAGAAAATAATACTAAGAAAATAATTGACAATTTTGAGTATATACATAACATCTGATTGTTTAAGTAATTTTCATGAATGCCCCATGTTAAACCTATGGATTCATATATTTAAATGGCAGTTTGTTTATTTACAAATAAAAACTATTATAATTAATTATTATGTAGTTTTCTATTATGACCAATTCTCACCCTATGAGTATTGGTTTTAGTCTGTTCTTAGAACATGAAAGAATCAAGTTAATACTAAATGATATTAAAAATTGAATGATTTTCCTCATTTTAGGAAAGTTATAAATGATTTTGGAATGATATAACTCAATTCAATACTTACACAAAATTATAAAGATATGATTTGTAATGATCCAAGTCCGGATTCCATCCAAACATACTTCCATCCCAGTATGATACATGGCCTGAAGGGCTTTCCCATTCCCCATAGGCATGGAACTAGTTTCAGGAATCAATTAATAAAATTGGAATGACTTATCCAAATTAATCATCAGATGAAATAATGTAATGGATCACATGATATAATCAACAATAACTGAATAACAATAAATAATAATCTAATCCATATACAAAATTGAATAATACAATAGAAATTAAATACAAAACTGGGCATAAACCACACTAACATGATATCCATGTGACATATTGGTCACCACCATCCACAATACCATCCTTCTCCAAAGGAACAACCAAACAAGAAACCGAAACCTGAAAAACAAATCAACTCTACCAATTCCATGTTAGAATAGTAGGATGTGGGTTTAAACAGTTTAGTAGGTAATCACCCCTAATTCCATTATTTTAATTTCCTAAGAAATCTACACACAATAGTTTTAAATATAAATGGAAGCATGATTTCAAAACACTTCAAGAAACATAACAATGTTTTACAAAAAATCACTTTCCAAAAAATTTTCAGACTCTCCCCAACCAATATAAAAATTAAAACCCTATAACAAGTAACCATATAACCAAAAAGGGGGTGTTCCAAAAATAAAGGAATCTAAACAGTAAAAACATCAGGAAAATAAAATATCCAACATGTAGCATAAATAATAAATTTATACTAATGTTAATATTATAAAATTTATAAAAACCACTTTTGGAAGTCCCTACATATATTCAGTTCAGACTCACATGCTGGAATATGGTGTAAATCCATAGGCTAAATCCAACAATCTACACTAAACATCATTCACTAGAGGCACATTCGACCTGTCCCCTCTGCAAATCGAGGGGGATAAAACACATCTAATATGGGTTGACTAGACACAATTACTCGATACAATAGATTAATCATAGGTATCATATGATAACTATACACAACCAGACATGGTATTTTAACAATCAGATATATAGTTCCCATACATGATCTACTAGAGGGGAACACATCATAATGACTAGTAGTTCCCAAACCATTATTATTCATGATCACCGAAGAGGTTATCCCATCGCAAAGATCCAATGGTCTCTAAATCAAAATCCAAATAATCAAGAACACACATGTAAGACCATTTCATTTTCTTATGCCAATTAAGATTTCACCTCATTTGAGATTAAAAAACTACTTTTCAAAACCTTCAAAGACACCATGAAGGCTTGATATTACACATGATTTTAATTCACAATTCATAACATGGAATAATACCTAATAACTACATACATCACATATGTTCAAAAAAATCAAAATTAAAAATAAAAAACTCCAACTGGGACATCATATCATGTCAAAAAAAATCTAACATTTCAAGGGAAACAGAAAGTAAAAATATGTATTTCAAATCAAATAATTTTTAAATCAAAACTCTATAATATCCATTGTTCTGACTAGGAAATACCATTCCAATGAAACTTCCCATTTCCAACACTATTTTAGATCCAAGATGACAACACAAAATATAAAATATTTCCCAAATGAGCCTTTAGAAATCAACTATTTTCCAATTATCCAACATGTCATATCTTTAAAACGAAATTGGATTTCATTCTACATATCAAATTTCCAAACATTCCTTTATTATAATTCTTCACCAAAAAAATTCAAAAAAATAAAAATAGATTATGTTTCGAAGAAAAAATTCGAAGTTGGATTTTTGAGTCCCTTGAAAAAATATTTTTAATTTTGAAATAATGTAACAATTTTATGATAATGGGAAGAAGGATTAACGGAGAGAACTTTTAAAAAACTGATTCTCAAAGAAAACATCATTTTAAAATATCATTATTATTTGAAGATCCATCCATGTGTGCACCCATTTAACACATGAATGTGCCAACATCAAATGAAATATTTAATTTTTTACCAAAATAATTAAAGAAACATTTTCAATAAACAACACATTCATTAAAAAAAACACAACACTTCACAAAAAGACATGATCACAATTGCAAATTTCAAAACTAAAAAAAATTCAAATTGTTTCCCATAAATTACAATACATAATGAAATATCAAATCCACGCATCATTCTCAATTCTTCATATCAATATTATATCAATATAAAACCAAGAACATATATAAAAAATCAATTTCACATTTGGATGAAAAAATAAATTTAATAAAACTCCTACCATGCATTTAAATATATTCATAATTAATGGTCCTCTTTATAAAACAATTTTAACAAATTTTACATCATCAAAACAGATTTTAAATTTATACTATAACAATTTAATAAATAGAAAACATTTTAAAACAATTTAGGAAAGATATATCATCAAATTGTATATTTTAGAAAGAAAACAGATGAAAACACAAACCTCAATGATGTGAGAATGTGAGGAAAATTCATGTGGATAAATAAAACCCCCAATGAGAAAATATTCACACACTAACATCAATGATATCAAACCACTCATCAAACATAACCATTAGGGTTTCAAAAAAAATATACTCCAACACCACGAAAACTAGAGGTAATGGAGTGGATGGTGGGAAATTAACAAATAACCTAATGAAATTTACATAGGAAACTAAAATAAGATTAAATTGTTAATGGATAGAAAGGGAAGATATTCTTGGGGCCACTTATAGGGTTTATAAGAAGGATTTGTAGATGGGGATATTGAAATTTAAAAAATTGTGGAGTGTAAAACGAATCATTTACATCTATTAATGAAATTGGAATCTCAAATGATTTGGCCACATGGTTTTGCAACCCCTGTTCCAACTATTTTCCCCTCACTGCCTAAGAGGGAAATATCACATAGTAACCCCACACGGTTTAACAAATCATGAAACAACCAGGTAGTCTCCAATGATCAATATCAAAATTTCACTTATTGTATCCTTAATTAGGAGACAAGGTTTCCCCAAACAGTGGGTCAGTCAGGCGGCATCGACTGTCACACCACAAAAATTAAAAAAATATAAAATGAATATGGGGATCTAATCCTGCACACCATTTAAAATAAAAAAAAATCCATGAGAATTATAATGTAAATCAAATCATAGTATTATGGTTTTAAAATTCTCCCGATCATATATAATTCTTCCCTATAATGTCACACAACCACATTAGGGGAAAAGGATCAAACTATAAACCAAATTAAGATGAAAAAAACAATGCACCTCAAGGTGACCTTTCACTCCATATGTCACATCAGATTAATCCCAAGAAAAACTATTATTCATAGTATCATGAAAAAGATGAGTTTCGTCTCCACAAATAGAACATGATTAACACCATGGAATGACTTCATGTTAACATAATGTTGGAATTCCTAATGACATCAACATTGGTAAAACAACATGGGAACTCCCAAAACAAGATCACCAAAACCTCTATTCAAAATATAATAAAAATACTACTAGAATAGGTGATTACCCAAAAAAATCCAATCCCACAACATAAGAGATATAAAATTAATGAATCATGAACAAATTAGTGAACCCTAACACATGATACATTCATCTATTTCCACAAGATCGAATATATATGAAAAATAAAAAATAAAAAATAAAACCAATTTATGAAAGGATAACAATTAATTGTTCCAAATAAAAGAGAAAATGGGTATAATGTAATATACTACCATTGAGTCTCTTTTATTGATATGTCAAACTCAAAAAAAACATGAAAATACAATAGTTAAGTAACATTTCTCCACTGTAAAACTGACAATGAAAGCTAGGCCAAGGTTTTCTATACACCCATTATTCCTAACTATGTGAAAGGATTTACTATAGGGCCTATAGATAGAGAAATGATGTTTAAGGATCATTCTACCCCACTGTTCTAAGCATACATCCTTTCATTAGGGATTTTTTTTAGGAATCCGTTCTTACGATACATTTCTCGGTGACAAAAATGGATGTAATAATTACAGGTCCTTGGAGGATTGTGCTAAAACGGATTTCAGTACCCTAGCTAGCCAAATTGAAAACAAACAATTGAATGGTTTAACAGACTAGTGGATGGATCCAATAAGGGAGACTTCCCTGAAAAAGTTTCCTCTAGAATTCATCTATCTCTAGATTTGTAATCATCACATGCAATAAGAGATAGCATACTAAAAATGTACTATGATCTAGAATCTTACTAAGATAATAATTCTCCATTCCCCAACATCACAAAATGAATAACCTTGAAGTGGGGGGATCGCTCATTTATCTCTGTGTGAAGAACCCAAATGAAATTATGAGATTTCATCAGATCCTATGATAGAACCTCTAGAATAAAATAAACCACCCCCTTGATGTGGTCAATATTGTCCTTCACTTTCTACTAACCTTGTTGAATATTCATATGCTCTTCCACATTATTCATCTTCACCTCCTCTTGTAAAAACCTTTATAAATACTTGCATTGAACACCTCCTATGTTATCCCAAAAAGTAGTGATGAAAGTGTATTTTCCATCAACTAATTCAAATTTATAACCATAGAAAAAAACAACATGTACTCTCACAGTATTGGGTGTTCCCAATGTTCTAAAGATAGACTCCACATTCTTGAGACTTTCCAACACATATAATAGAACTTAATCACCAAAAATTGGGGAAACAATGAAGAACAAATAGAAACTAGACAAGACCCAATATAAATTTTTGGGATCCTTCAAGGATGAATTTTATGAACAACATAAGGAACACAAAACCAAAATCAACATCAGTCGGAATCATAGTAGAAAAATATCAAGTCCAAAACAACAGGCTCACCCATCAAACACTGAAATATAATAAACATTTCTATAACATTCAATTTCTTTAATATTCCAAAATTTACTTCTTCCAAGACTATTATAAAAATACATAAATCCATGTTTTAGAAAACAAGTACCCACTATTTCTGAGAATGCAAAACCAAGATCATTTTACATTTCAAACCCATTTTGTAAACAAAACCTATCCAAATCAAGGATTTCAAATACTCACTCAGGGAATCTTATGAACCATCACATTTTTTGGTCATCCCACATAAACTCATAAATTCCATGTAATCATTCCAATATGAACATTACACAAATACACAAAGAATTGATATCATTGATAATGAATATCAAGGGTTACACTTACATTTTTTAAACATTACCCATGAATTCAACCAAATTTTAATACTAATAAAATTCGCTTTTAAAACCCATTATATTCAATATAATATCACATAAAATAAATAATCTCCATTTTAAGAAGATATTTCATTTTAAAATCCCTCTCACACAAATAGAAAACAAACACAACCACAAGTGAAACCCAAATACCAGAATGAGAAACTAGTGTATGTGCTTAACCTGGTGTATGGATTAGTGGGACATGATCCATTTTGGGATTCCAACCCACCCATCGCTTAACCTAGCTTGTGGCATATCCCAAATGGTGTTACTAACCCCCACAAAAAGAAAAATAGTTTTATGAGTCAATTAATCCAATAGGAATTATATTTCCCAAAGAAAACAATGATCAAGAAAAAAATTACCACAAAACATATCTAATAAAAATTGAATAATAATAAATTCAAAACTGATCTAGATACAATAGTTGAAAAATAAAATATAAACTGAATAAAAAACTGAGACAGAACGACAATGACATGATAACCACATTATCTATAATTAAACACCAACCACATGTACAAAATTATCTAAAAACACAACCAATGTAGAAAAATAATTCCAGAAAACAATTGGGTCCAACCACTCTATGTGGAACAAGAAGGTAGTGATATTAAACAACTGAATAAAGAAACCTCGAATAGTCCAAGAATTTCCATTCCAAATATAGTTCAAAAACATTGATTAGAAATTTATTTAGAAAACTCGATATAAACAATTTTTAGTATGTTATCATTGTTTTCAAAAATATAACTTTAAAAAATGACATGAAACTATCCTTTTAAAAAATGGTTATGCATGCACAACCCGTCTCAAACCCAAAACCCTACTACTAAAAATAACCTGAAACCAAAAATTGAATCCATATAAAATGTAATGGAAACCAAAAAATCTAGAACAACTGCAAAATAAAATAACTAACATAAATTAAAAATAAAAATACTATTGATATTAATTTTGGGAACTTTGTAAATAACTCAAAAGCCATTACCTATATGTACATAATTCATTCTCACATATCAGTGTATGGTGTAGCTCCATAGTCTATAACCAACTGAATTCTCTAAACTAGCCTCACCAATAGAACATCCCACCAGACCTCTCAATAAATCAAGGGGATAGAACTTTTCTAATAGTGGTAGACAAGAAACAAATACTCAAACCTCTAGATGACACCCATGAATCTTGTGATAACATCACACAGTGAAACTCGGTATAAAAACCATCACTAATAATTTTCTTGTCTATGACAAAGTAGAGGGGAATTGATCACAAGGTTTTATGGCCTCCACCCCATTACTATTCGTTATCCACTAGAGGGGTTCGCTTTATAATGGTCTTGTGGTCTCCATTTCATAATCCAAATCATCATGATGAAACTTGTAAATGAATTTTTTTATCATATTCTAATCAGGAATTAACCTCATACGAGATTCAAAATCCATTTTCTATAACATTTTGAAATTCTATGTGTTATTTCACACTAATAAAGAATTAAAATTATTTTTAAAGACATTACATGATTCCCAATGTTCCCATTCATTATATAATGTTTAAAAACATTTCCAAAACAACAAAACATGTAAATTGGGTGTTCAAATCGAATCACATCAGAAACAACATTTCATGGACTACATAATGTACCAAATGATATATCACATAAAAATATTTTATGAAAAACTCTTAAATAACCCATGTACCATATGAGAATCTCCTTCCAAAAAATAACTCCCATTTCCAATACCATTTCAGAACAATTTTTAAAATGCACAACATACAGAAATGTTTTTACATGTTTTTAGAAATATGTCCTATTTTAATATATTTAATATTTTATAGTTTCGAACAACAATTTATTTTTTAGCCATATCTAAAAATAACTTATGGGGTGTTATGAAAATTATTCACCAAAACATGTCTAAAAAATCCAAATGGGACAAAAAATATTAACATATTTGTAGAGAAATTATTTAGGTAGATTAATAAACACATCACCTTTTTGAAATCATGGATCCATTTCTTGAGAAAGGGAATTGGGAAGTGAGGAGAAACATTTTTAAATTATTAAGATCAAGGAAAACCAAAATTGTAAATTTCATGGTTATATAAATTTACATCAATGTCTGCACCCCATATACCCATGTAATTTTCCACATTTAATGAAAAACTATAACTGTACCTTATATAAACCATATAAAATTTCAAGAAACACCACTTTTTTCTAAATAATAACAACAAGTCACTCAATGACTACATCACCATTAAGCTTTTAAAAACTGATATAATCATCAAATAACCATACCTATAAATTAAAATTCCATTAATAAACTATCACGACCCATCCCCTAGGGCCTGTATCGTGACTACCCCAAACCCACCTTCCCCAGTCCAGGGGTCGGTGACTAGCACCAAAGTCATAAATCCCTAAACTGGGAAGGAATTGCCTTTATAACTGTAAAAAAAACATCAGAGTACCCAACTAGAAGAAGAAGACTAAGTAAAATTATATACAAAAGAAGTGCTGGAAAGTAAAAAGGGGCAAGAAATACAAGACCAACAGAAAAGTATAAGTACAACTAAATGAATGTACAACTTAAGAAAATCAAATCATTTATTGGGTCGTCCTTTAGGGTTTCTACCTGAATGGTAGGTACAGATTGACTCCTCATCAATCCATGTTCATTCATCTGCTCCATATACCGTCACGCTGAGTGGTTCTCCTCTGGGTACCATCCAATCCTACTACTCAATGCCTCAGTCAGAGTTGTCCATAGTCTGAAACAAACACAACGAGGTGTGGGAATAAACCTTGTAGGGGTGAGTATAACCATACTTAGTAGGGACCCTGAGACCCTCATGGTCTCACAAAATCCAATAAGGTTAAACCACAAAGTATGAAATAAATGGATAACCATTACTTAGGTATATTCTGATACATATACATAAGTTATCTAGTAGCCCATCTCAATCACGAGGAAAACACAAAAGTCATTGACTCAGCTAAAACTATGATTTTCATTGTTGAAACCATGGATGTTGGAGTACTCCTTCTCTGTTGAGTACATTGGGCCTGTCGCGATACCGAGGCACTGCTAACTAGCCTTGGAATGTTGAGATACTCCTCCTGTTGAGTATCACGGGTCTGCTGCCAACTGCCAGGCACTCCATTGCTGTGGGTCTGCCGCCAACTACCAGGCGCTCCCCTTAATAGCCTGCAGAGGTACTCCTCCTATCGAGTACCATGGGTCTACCACCAACAACCAGATCCCCTCTATCGCGGTCCTTCTGATAACTACCACGTTCTCCCCACTTGCTATATGAATCACTATGAGTCGAATCGGTCAAGCAGTCATCATGTTTGCCAGCTACTAGGTCTCCACACTCTGTCAGCTCGTCACCAGAAGGATCTTCTCCACACACTACTAGGAAATACTCCAACTATCAAGATTTCCCATGTATAAGTATCTTAATGGTTCATCTCATAATAAGGGTATCAACGTAATAGACAACGCATCAATCAGATGCCTGGTCTGTTAGTTATTAGCCTTTTAGACATGGGGGCTCAGTTGCATTTGTGTAAGATCCAACCGGACCATAACACAAATATACCCCGAAATCTAGTGGGGTATTCTCAAAGGGACTACTTTATTCCAAGAATATCGGCACCACTGACAGTTTGTCAAACAGACTTCTGGTGCTAAAGATACGGTCCAAGGAAGTAAAGGGTCTGTTGTGGGCCCGGTCCGGTCCGACCCGGTCGGATCGACTCGGCCAAACCAGTCTGGGCCATCCAGGTTTGGGTCATCCTGGACAGACCCATTGGGTTTGACCCGACCCATTGTGTAGGTCAGCCCATTATGTTCGGCCCGGTCCACTAGGCCCAGCCCAGCAAACTGCGAGGGCGGTTCGGCCTAGAGGCTGCCACATAGGCTAGTTGGCCTGAAGGTCGGGGCTGGTTCGGCCAGGGATGTGAGGGGAACAACTCAGGTGACTCAGACAAGGAGGACCGAGGCAGGCCCCGCGTGTCACCGGTAGGCCGCGGGTTCACTGGGCAGGGCGCGGTAGCGGCGAGGCAGGCCGCGGGGGCGGGCAGACAGCACGCGAGGCGCCGACAGGGTGCCGGTGGGGCCCGGAAAGGGTACACAGGTGTGTGGACAGTTCGCAGGAGAGCCAGGCAGTGCGCGGGGCACCGGTCATGGCATTAGAGGGGTCGGGATGCCAGCGGGGGTGCGCGGGCACCACATGGGGGGCACCGAGTATTGTGCGGGGAAGCGTGTGGGGGAGCGGACACCGCGGGGGGGGGGGGGGGGGCAGCAGGGCACTGGTAGGTCCTGGCAGGCTGCAGGGGTGTGCGGGCAGTGCGCAGGAACACTGGGCAGCACGTGGGATGCCGGGCAGGGTGCCGCCAAGCCCAGGCGTGTCATAGGGTAGGCAGCGGGTTTGGCCGGGGCACGTGGGGCACCACAAGGGAGACGCTATTCACAGAGGCCGGGGGTAGCATGGCCTTCGTCATTTCCCCATTCTTCACCTCGTTGAAGATCCCTAAAAACAGGCACGACAGAGGGGGTCGGGCAATATTGGTTTGGCTCTCCCCCTTCGTATTTAGGGTGGAGGATGTGGTTCATCAATATTTTAAAAAAGAAGACAATCATTAAAATTTTCTTTTAAATATCTCGAACATTTCCATTCTACCTAATGTGAGAATAAGAAAATGATTATTGCATAGATAAACCCACTACCATTGATTCGTCAATCAACGCTCGTCCTTCGTTGACGGTGTTTTGGAAAGAAGATGATAAAGTTCATCATTCACTGCTTTTGTCACACACTCCCAACCCAGAGCTGTGTCATCCATGGAAGACACTCCATGTTGGTAGGACCCGAGGGAGGAAGTCAAAGAAGGTCCTTAGCATTCTTCATCAGTGGATCTTTCTTCATTCTTCATTGGGAGATTTTCACCCAAGTTCCTCTTCTCAAGTTCCACCAAAATGAATGTGCCAAAAAAATAATAGGTTGAAATATCCTATTAAATTTGTTAGGACAATATTCGAATTAGAGCCATTAATTTGGTAGGATCCACTTAAGTAATGTGGATAATTGGCACAATTAAATAAAGGGGATTTGTCTTCATAAAGGTGAAGAGGCTCCATGGGTGGTGGCACCATTAAGTGAAGAGGGATTGCAGAAATTAAATAAGTGGAGTTGAAGAGTTTCGCCACCTTAAATGGGGGGTTCCAAGGGGTTACATCCCAGGGTGGTCCCCCCAAAAATTATCCTCCCCGAGGAGGTTATCTTCCGGTGGGCCCCACAACCATTACATCTCAGGGGAGGTAAAGGTGTGGTGTCCCCCCACCTCCAAACCCCTCTTGGTGGTTTTATCCTCCACGCACCAAAAGGTGGCTCAAATAATATAATGTTGTTGCACAGTTTATTTTATTATATTTTTATAAAAATCCAACAACTAACTTTTATTCTCAACCATCCACCATCAAGGTAAATGTCTTCTTAAGTGAATAACGGTGTTTTGAGTTAAACGATGCCCTCAAATTTTAGTTCAGAGCACCGGTTCAAAAGTTATAAAAACCTACTCGTATGTTTACTGAACATATGCGAAAAAAACTTCAGAAATTGATTCTAGGCACACTAATCCTCAAGATCAAGCGCCATAAAAATTCACGGAATCATAAAAATCCCATGAATTTAAGAAAGAAATTTCCACGTAATTTCCCGGTATTTACATTCTCCCCACCTTAGGGCTTTACATCCCTATAAGCTACAACCCCAACTATGGGAACAAATGGGGGTACTGAGCACGCATCTGAGCCTCCTGCTCCCATGTGCTCTTCTCGAGGTTCTCGTGCTGCCAGTGAATGCAAAATAGAGGTATCGACCATCCATGTAGGACCTACTCATGTCGATTATCAATATCCACTAAAAGCTCTTTAAAAGACGTCCCATCATCGACGTCCAGCTCTCCATGGTCGATAATGTGGGAAGGGTCGTTCATGTATCCCCTCAGTTGAGATACGTGGAAGATGTCGGGCACCCGATGCAACTGAGGTGGAAGAGCTATGTGGTATGTCATTACTCCTACTATGCTAGGGAGCATTGAAGGTCCGATAAATCATGGAGATAACTTTCCACCTCGTCCAAATATCTTTAGACCTCATCGAGTTGAGACCAGTAGAAAGACGTGGTCGCCATCCTCGAACAGTAGAGGCCTCTAACTTTTGTCCGCATACGACTTATGTCTACTATTTATAGTCGTCATTCGCTTCAGGATGATCTATGCCTTCTCTATAGTAGCTTTTACCATCTATGGACCCACTAGGGCTGACTCCCCTAGGTCAGTCCAACAGAAGGGTGATCTGCAAGGTCACACGTACAACGCCTCTAAAGGCATCATACCGATGGTGGAGTGATAGTTGCTCTTATAAAAAACTCCACCAAAGGCAAGTGATCCTCCCAGCTACGACCGAATTCAAGGATACATGCACGTATCATGTGCTCACGGTTCTGAATGGTCCGCTTTGTCTGACCATCTATGTGAGGATGGAAGGTTGTGCTCAAGCAATGTTGTGTCCCGAAAGCCTCCTGTAACCACTTCCGTAGCTGAGAAGTATACCGTGCATCATAGTTGAAGACAATAGAATATGGTACTCCTTGTAAACACACAATCTCCTCTACATAGAGTTGTCCCAAGCTCTCTATTGAACTCTGCTCTCTGATCAGTAGGAAATGGGGCGACTTGGTGAGTCGGGTCGATAATCACCCAAATAAAGTCGTGACCCCTAAATTTTTGTGGAAGAACCATCACGAAGTCCACGGATATCGTATCCCACTTCCATTCTAGTACATCTAAAATCTGAACCAAGCCTACTGGTACCTGGTGCTCTGTCTTTACTTGCTGTCATGTGAGGCACTGTGAGACAAACTCTGCTACTGCCTTCTTCATATATGGCCACCAGTTCTGTCGTCAACGATCTTGGTTCATCTTCACCACTATTGGATGTACTTCTAGAGGTGATGTGTGGTACTCCCTCAACACTTCCTCCTGATGTGTCAGTAGTACCATTTTATGTCCTCTAATGTGGATGACATGCTCCCCACCTTCAGAAAATCCATCATGTGCTTGCCCTATGGATATCTAAGCATGTCGTGTCTCGTAGTCAGTGTCCCCATGTTGTGCTTCCCTAAATCTCTATATAAGTGGGGTACTAACTATAAAAGATTGTAAATAGGCTGCTTCATCTCTATCCACAAAGGATATCTGTAAGGAAGCCAACTTCTCTGTCTCATATCCCAGTAACTGTATACTAGATCTCCTACCGAGAGAATCTGCTACAATTCTCTCCTTCCCAAGAGTATAGACTATCTCAAATTCATAATCCTGGTGGAAGTTGAGCCATAATCGTTGTCTCAGGTTCAGGTCCTTCTGAGAGAAGATATACATGATACTCTTCTGATCAGAGTACATGGTAAAATGATCGCCCATCAGATTGTGCTGCCATGTCTTTAAGGAGTAGAACACTAATGCTAACTCCAGGACATGGGTAGCATAGTTCTTCTCTTACTATCTCAAATACTAATAACCATACGTGATCACTTATTCATCTTGCATCAAGACACACTCAAGTCCAGTCCCTGATGCGTCGAAGTAGACTACGTACCCTACACCTTCTTCTGGAAGTCTCATGATAGGGGCACTAGTCAGCCTCTTCTTTAGCTCCTAAAATCTCTTTTGTCATCTCTCTGACCACATGAAGGGTTTCCCCTTCTTTTTCAAGAACGATAATGGTGATTCCACTCTAGAGAAGTCTAGAACGAACCTCCGATAGTATGCAGCGAATCCTAGGAAACTTCGTACCTCCGTCACAGATCTGGGTGGCTACCAAGCATGTACCCCTCGATCATTGCTGGATCCACTATAATTACAGCCTCTGTGATGATGTGCCCCAATAAGTGAACCTATCTAATCCAAAATTGGATCATTGAGAGCTTACCGTAATGTTGTTCCTCATGGAGTGTATCCAGTATTTCCTGAAAATGGTAAGCATGATCATCCTTAGTAGTCGAGAATTTCTGAATGTCGTCGATGAAGACTATGATAAAACCATCAAGCTAATGCTGGAAGATGTTGTTCATGAAACTCATGAACACTACTGGAGCATTGGTTACACCGATGGGAATAACCAAGAACTCGTAGTGTCCATAACAACACGTGAAGGTCGTCTTCTACACATCCTCTTCTCGAACACTGAAATGGTAATTGCCAGATCTTAGGTATATCTTCGAGAACCACCATGATCCCTTCAGCTTGTCAAAGTGGTCTTCAATTATCTGGAGTGGGTACTTGTTCTTTATGGTCACCAGTTTTAGGCGATGGTAGTTGACATAGAGCCTCATGCTCAAATTCTCCTTCATGGTGAATAGAATCAGGGCTGCCTAGGGAGAAACACTAAAGAAAATGAATTTATTCCCCTAAAAGTCCTTTAGCTATACCCTCTTCTCACAAAGCTCAGCGGGAGCCATTTGATAGGCTAGAGTAGATATCAGTTTCATACTGGGCTACATGTCAATATAGAAGTCCACCTCTCTGTGAGGAGGTTGTCCCAAAATATCAACAGCGAAAACATCCGCGTACTGGTCCACCACTACATGATAAGTTAGACTCTGCACATCAACTGCTCTGAGGGTAAGGCAAGACAACTGGTGAGTGATCGGCTGCACCCTCCTCTGTGTAATTACATCCTGCACTACAATGGATCCATTCTCACCGGTGAAGGTAAACCTGGTCCCATCCATGCCGACAGACCACACTTTTCGCCTAATACAGTTGATCTAAGCATGGACTGTAGATAACTAGTCCATAACCAAGATGACGTCGTAAGGCCTCGACGGTGCTATGAGGAGGTCCCAGCCAAAGCTCTTGCTTCCTAGAGTAAGCTCACACTACCGACACTACTGAGTAATGATTGAATCATCTCTTGTAGGAGTCTCTAGCTGTAAGGGACGAGCCAACGGCTCTGTCAGAATCTCCGAGCTCCAAACAGGGGGTGAGGTAATTAAAGAGTGATTGGAACCTGTGTCTATAAGAACTAAAACTAAGTTCGAGTAGACATAGATCATACATTGAATCATCTTTTGGGAATCGTGATCATAAGCCTCAGCTTCCTAGATCTGATCTCTCCCCAATTCATAGGCTCCCTACGGTTAGGGTTGACCTCCTGGTGGTGGTAGTGGTAACACCTCATAACGTCGTCCACCACCAACTGCATGTCCATCTCCTCTACCATGTCCACCTCCTCCTGAAGTACCATCTCGATTGAACCTCTACCTCTACATGGGAGGTCTTTTAAATTTCTTTTGATCATCAGAACAGCACGTCGGACAGTCATGAGCCATGTGACCATGCCCGCCGCTTTAGTAACATTGTCCGCTCCTAGCATGTCTGACTCTGTCTCCACTCCGGGTGCCCTGCACAACGGATTCTGAGTCATGTGGATGATCACCAGTAGGTCTGGTCCTCTTGGACCTTTTCAAAATCTCTCTATTACCAGTTACAAAAGACTCTGCTACATGTCGGGTAGTAGTGGGTCTCGCTGCTGGAGACTGCTCAGCAAGGAAACTCTCCAATAGGAGGGATCTCTCTAGCACCCCCACCAGCGTCAGGATACTGAGTGAGATCATCGGATCTCTGATCTCTAGATTGAGTCCCTGCTCAAAGGCCCATTCCTTGAAGAATGGATCCCATTCATATTAGTGGAGTAGCATGGGTGGTCGGTGAACCTCGTTGAGTATTGTGGCGCCATCATTCTACACTACACCGAGGCCTCATCGCTCGATGGGATATCAATACGTACGACTCTCGGGGCTCTAACAGGTCATTTTTGGGGAGGCATCTTTAAAGTAATAGATGCGACACGGTCAAAAGATTATACCTAGTGATATGACATGGTTGAGTTGACTTGAAGAAAACTTTTGGAAACACTCACACAATCAATGTTTTCGTGCACTAAGTGAGAAATCAGAAATCAGGGTCCTGGTGTATTGATACGTTGGCCGCCCGCACCAACACATGACTCCCTGAACAGAAAACCACACTTAGTACCCATAAAAATATTGCTTAATAGAAATTAAAGATCAAAGATCTATGTTCTATGATAGAACCGACTCCTTTGATACCAATTGTCACAACCTGTTCCCTAGGTCCTGTATCGTGACTACCCCAAGCCCGCCATCTATAGGCTAGGGGCTGATGAAATGCACCAAAGGTGAAAATCCCTAAACTGGGAAGGTATTTCTTTTATAACTGTAAATAAACACATCATAGTACACAACTATAAGAAAAAAACTATGTAAAAATGTATACAATAGAAGTGCTAGAAAGTAAAAAGGGGCAGAAAATACAAGTCCAACAAAAAAGTACAAGTACAACTGAAAGGAAGTACAACTGAAGAAAATTAATGCAGCTACTGGGTTGTACTCCAGGGTTCACACCTAAAGGGTAGATACAGATGACCTCCTGATCACTACACATCCGTTTGTCTACTCCATGTACCATCACGTTGAGTGGTTTACCTCTGGGTACCATCTAGTCCTGCTACTCTTTACCTTAGTCAGCGTTGTCCATTGTCTAAAACCAACACAATGAGGTGCGGGCATAACCCATGTAGGGGTGAGTATAACAATACTCAGTAGGGACCCTGTGACCCTCAAGGTCTCACAAAATCCATCAATGTAAAATTATGAAGTATGAAATCAACAATAACCATTACTTAGGTATATTCACATACATATACCAATGTTATCTAATAGCCCATCTCAATAATGAAGAAAAGACAAAAAAATTGATTGAGCTCAAACTAGGAATTTAATTTTCAAAACCATCGCTATTATAGAACTCCTCCTCTGTCAAGTATAGTGGGACTGTCAGAAACTGAGGCACTTCTCACTAACGTTGTACAGCTGAGGTACTCTTCCTATCGATTAACACGTTTCTGCATCCAACTACCAGGCACTCCTCCGATGTGGGTCTGCCGCCAACTACCAGGCGCTCCCCCAATAGCCTGCATAGGTACTCCTCTTGTCGTGTACAGCAGGTCTGCCGCCAACTACCAGGTGCTAATCTTTTATGGGTCTATTTCCAACTATCAGGTGCTCCCCACTAGCCTAGTAGAATCACTTCGAGTCGAATCAGTCAAGAAGTTATCAGGTCTGCCAGCTACTGGGTCTCCGCACTCTGTCTGCTCATCACTGGAAGGATCTACTCCACGAGCTACTGGGTGATAAACCAATAGTCAAGAAGTCCAATGTAGAAGTATCTCAAAGGTCTACCTCATCATGGGGGTATTAACGCAATAGACAAGGTGTCAATCAGACACCTGATATGTTAGTTATTATCCTTTTAGTCCCGGGGGCCCGGTTGGATTTGTGTATGATCCATCCTGACCGTAACTCAAATATACACCAAACTCTAGTGGGACATTCTCAAAGGGACGAAATCATTCCATGAATACCTGGCCCAATTACGGTTCGTCAAATTGACATCTGACACCAACGATATGGTCCAAGGAAGTAAAAGGTAGGTAGTGGGCCTGGTCCGGTCCGACCCGGTTGGACCGACGCGGCCCAACCCATTCTAGTCCAACATGGTCTAGGTCAACCAGGACAGACCTGTTGTGTCTGACCCAGCCTGTTGGGCGGGTTAGCCCGTTAAGTTCGGTCTGGTCCACTGGGTCCAACCCAACAGACTGCGAGGGTGATTCGGCTCGGAGGTCACAACGTAGGGGACTCGGCCAGACGGTCGGGGCCGCTTCGGCCAGCGCTGCGAGAGGCGCGGATTGGGTTACTCGGCCTAGAAGGTCAGCGGCAAGACACATGGGTCGTGGGAAGGCTGCGGGTGCACCGGGCAGGGTGCGACAACGGCCAGGCAGGTCACGGGGGCGTGTGGGCAGCGCGCGGGAGAGCCAGGCAGCACCCGGGGCCCTAGTCTGGGTGAGGACGAGGTCGGGCAGACCACAATGGCATACAAGTAGAGGGAGGGGGTTCCAGGTAGCGCGCAGGGTAGCGCGTGGGGGCGTCGGGCTGCGGCGGGGCTTCGCACGGGGGCCCGGGTAGCACGCGAGGTGCGGGGCAGGGTGTCGGCGGGGCCAGGAATACCACAGCGGCCTGCAGGTAGTGGGTGGGGGTGCTAGGCAATGCGAGAAGCAGTATGTGGGGGTGTTGGGCAGTGTGAGGGGAAGCGCACAGGGTGCCGGGCATGGCAGTGGCGGGGCCGGGCAGGCCGCGGGTTCGTTGGGCAGTGCCCGGGGTAGTACAAGGGGGAGTGGGCACCGCCCTGGGGTGGGATAGGGCGTCTGCGGGTCAGGGCAGGGTGCGGGGTCACGCGAGCGGTGTGTGGGGGCACCGTGCACCGCCTTGGGCAGCACGCGGGGGCGCAGGCAGTACGCGGGATGCCCTGTAGGGCGCAAGCGGGGCTGGGCAGGCCACGGGGCAAGCCGTAGGTTCTACCGGGGTGTGCGGGGCACCGCGGGGGTGTCACTGTTCACAGAGGCAGTGGGTAGCGTGGCCTTCATCATTTCTGCCTTCGTCGCCTCATCGAAGATCACAAAAAACAAGATTGCTGAGGGGGGGTCGGGCCATGTTGGTTTGGCACTCTCCCTATGTGTCTAAGGTGGTAGCATGCGGTTAATCAAGATTTTAAGAAAGAAGATAATCATTAAAAGATTCTTTTCAATCCCCATAACTTTTCCATTCAACTGAAGGTGAGAATAAGAAAAGGATTATTACACAGATAAAACCACTACCTTCGATTTGTTGATCAACGTTCATCATTCGTTGATGGTGTTTCGAAAAGTATATGATGAAGTTCATCGTCCACCACGTTCGTCATGTACTCCCAACCCTGAGCAACGTCGGCCGTGGAATACACTCCACATCAGTAGGATCTGGGGTCAGATGTCGAATAAGGTCCTTAGTGTTATTCGTCGGTGGAGAGTTCTTCATTCTTCAATGGGAACTTTTCTCCCAAGTTCCTATTCTCATGTTCCACAAAAATGAATATGAAAACATATAAATAGATTGAAATATACTATTAATTTTGAGGGAAAAATATTCAAATCGGACTCATTAATATGGTAGGCTCCCCTTAAATAATGTTGAGTATTGACACAATTAATTAAAGGGGAGTTGGCTCCAAAAAGGTGAAGAGAATCCCAGGGTGGTGGCACCATTAAGTGAAGAGGATTGGCATAAATTAAATAAGGGGAATTGAAGAGTTTCTCCACCTAAAATGGGGGGTTCCAAGGGGTTATAATCCCGGGTAGTCCCCACAAAAAATATCATCCCAGGGAGGATATGTTCAGGTGGGCCCCACCACCATAACTTCTCATGGGAGGTTAAGGTATGGGGGAACCCACCTCCAACCTCCTCTTGGAATTTTTAACCTCCACAAATCAAAAGGTGGCTCAAATAAAATAAAGTTGTTGCACACATTATTTTTTTTTTATAAAAATCCAAAAACTATCTTTTATTCTCGATCTTCCACCGTCGAGGTAAATGTCTTCTTAAGCGAATACTTGCACTTTGAGTTCAACGTTTCCCTAAAATTTCAGTTCCGAGCACCGCTTCAAATGTTATAAAAACCCAATAATACGTTTAATAAAGGTACCTGAACAAAACTCTAGAAATTGATTCTGGGCACACAGGGCCTCGGAATAAAGCACCATTAAAATTCGCGGACTCATAAAAATACCTGAATTTAATAAAAAAAATTCATGTAATTTCTGGGTCATTATATTAACGTCTAAACTATATATCTTGCATAATTGAACCTTTAAAAATGATATAAATAATAAACCTAGGTAAAATAAATCTACAAGTGGTCAATTTAACTTTTGTAAGAAAAAGCAATTTTATCAAGCACTATTCATGCATTTAAATACATCTATAATTAAAGGAAACCATTTAAATTACTTTTTCACCTATTTTCTATTATGCTAACAGGAACTCAATATACAATAAAAAATAAATGTCAAGGTAAACACATTTATAGCCCATTTATGAAATCATTAGAATCAAATAGAATCTTCCAAAAGGGAAAATATATTAAAAAACTACCACAATGATGTGTAAAAAGAAGATAAATTTTTACGTTAAAGTATAAAATCATAAAAAAAACACTACTTGACCCTAACCTTTAGGGTTTACCCAACAAGGAAACCCCACATAGAAAAACATTGAACTCCAGAGGAATGCAAGTATAGTGGACGAAATTAATAGAAATTCCAATGAAACATACCTGGGAACCATAAAGAAGATCCAATGGTCGATGGAGAAAAGGAAAGTAACGATTATATTCAACCACGTTTTGCCTTGGTCGAATGGTAGAGTAAAACACCAAAATTGGATAAAAATAGTTGAGGGGGAAAGAGTCATTTTTAGCTTTTGGTGAACTGGGAAACAAGCACGGTTTTGACTCACAGTTTTCCAAATAGTGTTCCAATCGTTCACACCTCACTATACAAGAGGTATATTCCATATAGTTTCCTTGGGTATGGAACAACGTTTACCCTAACTAAGTGCCTACCATGTGCCACCTACTTTTATACCAAAAAGTCTCAAAAAATAAAATTTTAAAACATAAAATTCAAACCAATTTTCATCCAAGAGAAAAAAATACTACAAAAGAATAAAATAATGTAAATTCCAATAAAACAGTGTTATATAAAAAAATAATTCCCTTCTAAATGAGAATATGATGGTACAATATAGGTTATAGACTTCATGAGGATTCCTTCATCTCATTTTTTTAGTTTTGATGATCCATAATTTTATATATATTAGATCGTTAACATTAAAAATATATTTTAGAATCTCTAGTGCTTAGGGTATGGAAAACTCATTTAACCTATCAATAATTTGGAAGGCGAATAATAAAAATATTGTTATAATATATAGAAAATGATGAAATAAGATGAAATTTACTATATTTAGTGGTATGAGTTTGATAAATTGTTTTTCCTAAATTACATTCATCATATTATTTCTTAAATACGTTTGATGAGGTTTCCCATGAAATAATTGAGAATTATGATGTATTAATTACTACAAATGAGAAAATTCCTATGAGACATATATTGTATGCTTCTACTAATATCATTTAATATGAAATTAATTATGATTAACTCATTATTGTAATAAAAAAATTCTTTAATGAGTGTTACCAAAGATATATCATTATAAATATATAAGTAATTTTATTATATATCCTGGTTAATGTGGATATTTTATTTATATATTCACGACATAGCATTTATTAGAAAATTATTTTTCAATTAAAAAGAAATTCTTAAAATCATAGAGAAAAAATATTGGATTTGAATTAATATTAATTAGTGGAAGGAAATATTGTGGAAATTTTATTTAGTGTACAAAAACATTTGTGTTATAATAAATTCCTTCAGGAAATAAAATGTTGAATTGATGGAAAAAAAGTTAGCTAAAAATGTGATCATCGATAAATATCAATAAAATTCCACACCAGTTATACAATGGGTTAAATTCAAAGAAGAATGATAATTATTATAATTAGAGATCAGATATAAATGTTAATGATGATGATAGTTAACTGTTTACTCTTATTCTCATAGAAAAAGGTAAATTTAATTCCATAAATATTGGTGATGTGGATTAATATAAACAAATTAGTTAATTATAAAATTTCAATCCACTGTATAACTAATAATATATTATTTCATTCAAGATATAACAACTCATTTACATATGAAGATTATTCCAAGGGTATCTTTGTACCACCTCAAATATTATATATTGATTTAGTAATAAAAACAAATAATTGAATGATGGTCATAAAAAATGTATATTATTATTATGTGATTGATGATTTTTGGAATGAATATTGAATACTTTTTTATTCCTCTATTTAATTTGATTTTACTTTGGTAATGGATTGAAAATCATTACATATTTCCAATTTATATTATAGAGGAATAGATAATACATTTGATATTGAAAATTAAACTATAACAATCGATCAGTGTGTTGGTGAAAACAAACATCTAATTGAAATAAAATACATCAAATGGTTAATGATTCCTATTTAAATTTATTGATTATGATTTATGGATGAGTAGAAACACAACATTTACATTAATCAAATATTTTAGAAATTTTATGGGTTATATATATATATATATGTTTATTATAATTCCCCAAAATTTAGTATTTGAGTTCTCAATATAATTATTATAATGTCATATACCAATTATAAATATTCAATATAAAATTTTATAGATTGAGTTATAATAATTTAAATATAAACATCAATAGAATGATGGAAAGGGATTCAGTTGGCCATGTGTGTTACCATAGTGAGAGCTTATTCTTTTTTAAAGATTAAATATGAATCAATGAGACTATATATTAATTATACGGAACAAAACAAGATAAGAATCTAAAAATTATATCATATACCATGTATTGATAACATTTATGATCTATTTCACTTTACATAAAAATTTTCTATTATTTTTTATTGTTATATATATCATTAATTGATTTTCAATATGAGGGATATACTCAAGATATAATTTGGTAATATGTGTGAATATTATCAAAAAATTGTGACTCCATTTGGTCATACTAATTCCCCATTATAATTTTTTACTTAATTATTAGTTCCTTTGGATTTTAACTTGATCAATACGTAGTATCCATTATAGAAAATATTCTTTTTTATTTATTAATAATGGAAGAGAATGAAGATCATATGATGATTGTTCTAGATAGATTGATAATGAATAATCGCTATGATATATTTACCTAGTGTTTATTTGTTTCAACAGATAAATTATTCGGTCAACTATTCTCAATTGAGGGTTTCTCAATAGGTCGTTCGGAGAAAGAAGTTATTAAATGTTGGCCTAAAAACCCAAAATCTCAATGATCCATGTTATTCATGGTTTTTTTGGATATTATCATTGTATTGTGTGAAATTTCAAGAGACCAGTAACTTGTTTGGGAGAAAAGTTACTATTGACTAATGAATTTGAAAATAATTTTGATGAACAGAATGGATGGCTTTGTAAACACACCTATACATACAAGATGGTATAATAGATATTTTTCTATAATAAATTGTTATTATTCAATGAAGGGACATATATTTTCAATCATATGAAATTTAACGGTTATAGATTATGAATCATTCCAATTGATGTTTCTTTAAAAATATCACCAAACCCACGATTTTTATTTTTCATTATAAATTTTAACATGAATGATATGTAGAAATTATGATTATATAATATGGTGGGACAAATATAATGATCATATATGGTTTAATTATATATTCTCAAATAATGAATTCAATATATTCCATTGAAAATCAATATATTATATTAATGATAATGGTTTATCAATAAATTATCACCCTTATAAATATAAATGGGTGAATGATTATACGAGTCCAAAGGGTCATGAAATATTGTATATATTTATGGATTTTAATTTGTTGAATCATGAAATATTTATAGAAGTAGAGAAATAATTTTTTTCTAATCAGTGTTAAACAATTTATCCAAATGATGATTATATAAGATCAACGTTTGTATCTCAACTATTGTTATGTCAACAACTAGTGGCTGAGAAATAGAAATAAAAGTGGATGTTACAACCATTACACATACCATAATGGAAATGGTAAAATTTTATCTTGGCCTTATTCGAAATATTCCCAAAAAAACTCCAAGATGATAATTCTTTTTGGGCCATAGACGATATCCATGAAATGGTATCACACATTATTATTTCATATATGATAACTCACATGATCATATTTGAATCATTTATATTATTATTAATGTAACAAATCCCACTCTTGTTTCCCAAACCCAATTATTTATTTCATTATTTTTATAAGAAAAATTGAGTCACATCCCAAAGGATCGAATTTTATTTTATTAGTTTTAAACAATTTACATGCATGAGTATTAAATTAGCATTGAATACAAAAAATTAAAACATAATATTTCTCAAGGAATATTATTATTCCCTATATTATATCTTAAAATATCACTCATAGTAAACATCTAACATTCATGAGAACGAAACTAAATTACAGTTATGTTAGATTCTCATTAAGAATCATGTAACAAGAATACTATAATCATTAAGTAATCATAATCAATATGGTATGGTAAATAACTGAACCCACATGATATTCAAATAACTTTTATAATATTAATAGATAACTCATTATTCAATATCAAAGTTAAATAACATTAAAAACATTCTATTTAATTTATAAATTTATAATTAAATTCATACAGAGGTAATATTTATTGAGAGTAACATGGTTAACTATAACTGAATTATTAATGAAAGAAATTACTCATTATTGGATTTCATGATCATAATCATCATTATACCTCTCTTATAATGATTATTTAAAATATGAGTACAATATACATTTACAATCCATTTTATTTATATCTTACTGATTCACCTCATGATACTAATGATATATCAAGGGAGAATATAATTCAAAACCCAAAATATCACCCTATATCTAAATAATTACATATATATCAAAAATCAATTTAATAAATTAAGAATATACATTATCCTTAATATCCCATATTGATTAATTGATACATATTTACCAACATTTTCCCAGTTAAACAATGAACATTAAATTTAATGGAACATTTATAGAAATAATATATGTTCTATGAAATGAACATATCTATGATAAATGAGATGGATATTGAAGAGGAAATTTATTTTTTAATGATCATAAAAATATGTTTTTTCATAGTAATTTTTATGATGAAAATAATTTACCATGAAAGGGAATATAAATTCATAGCTTCCTTAAAACATTAATAAAAATTTGTAGAATTAATATCCTTGAAATCAATAATACATATCCCATCTAGAGTATTTTTTAAATAAAATTTATTTTTTAGTGAGGAATAGAAATACAAAAAAATTAAAAATAAAACATTTCAAGAAAAATTTCCTATTTACATTGGTATTATTTTTTCAAAAACTAAATGTTCACAAAATATTTGAATTTTTAAAACGTTAAATTTTTTTCCATGTAATGGGATCTTTAAAACATTGAGTTTTAATTATGACATGGATTTCTTGACATTGTATACACATTAAGATATATATATATATATTAATATTTTCATTAAAATCAAAATATTAATTGATTGTAAAAATACATTAGGATTTATTCGAAAAATAACTTAAGAGCTCGTAAATGGGTAAAAATTTATTTAAAAAATTAATCGGATAATTTTTTAAGAGATTTTGAAAACAATTTTTGTAATATTTGTTTTAAATAAAAATTGATATTCGATCCGAGATACAAATGATGTTATATTTTATTGAAAAAATTTTATCTATAATTTTAATTATGAATGAGTTATTTTCATACTTATTGAAAAATAAATGAACAAATATTTGGGATGGAAATTAAAGGGGACTATAATCCAAAGATCAAATAATTTTTTTTCATTGGAAATTAATGAATAATGGATCCCAATAATAAATGAGATTGTGAAGAGACCCATATAAACATAAAAACATAGCATTGAGATTTAAAAAATGAATAATTTAAGTATATAAAATTCAGTAAAAATAAAAATATGTTTATTTTATCATTATTTAGTCAAAAGATAGAACCAAACATATTAATACTATATCAATGATAATTAATTAATAATAAAACATAATGAATGTGTTTTTTATGAAATTTATTAAAACATAGTAATTTTAAATTGAAGTACCATAGGAATAAATAATTCCAATTAAAACATAATATAAAATAAATTATTAATTATTCATGATATTAAATTACAATGGGGGTTTATATATACCCCATACAAAAAATTACTTTATATAATTACATCATTGTTCAATGATGTGAAATTGAGATTGATTCCCTTACCTCACGATTCATTTTGATTGAATATTATTTAAAATCATATATAATCGTTTCGATAATGTTAATAATTTATAGCTGAACCATATCCATATTAAACATATCATATATTATTACATTATAAATGTTTATCCCATGTGTGTTAATAATAATTCATTATATTCAATGTTTTCATAGTTATTTACATTGTTATCTCATGCATTCTTTTTAGTAAACTTTTGGGTTCATGTTAATATAATATTGTAACAAAATTTATAGAATGATTTTAATGATATAAAAATAATAGTTTTTCATTATAATAATTTTCAGAATCATTATTAAAATTTAATCATGGATAATAGATCATATCACTTCACTAGGGTGATTGGTCATACCCTCGCTCAACAGATGAAATCATTTTATTAATGGGTGAAAGGGAAAATGATTTTTAGTTATATAAATTTTAATGAATAAATATATTTTCATTTATATAAAATATATTCATTGAAATTTTCTTTATTAATATCCACACAATGAATATGTAAAAAAACAAATCTCATCGATTTGTGAGGCGGTGGTCGTCCATACAAATGAGAGAAAATGTCATATTAAAAAAAATGGAATACAATAATATTTATATAAAATTATAAATATGAAAATATAATTACATTATAAATATCATATATTATTTTTAATTCCATCAGTACAATAATCATGAATGGTCGTGATAGAAAATTAATTACATTGGTTTCTGAGGCCATATTACCCCTTATACACTATTTTTCATTGCATATCACATTTTAACGAAGAGGATATGTATATAACAAAATAACATGTCATAAAAAATAATGATTAAAAATTTCATTTTATATTACCAGAGTTTGAAAATATATTTAGTAGGTTGATGAAGAAACAAAACAGATATACTTGTTTAAGAACATTATTTATTTTTTAGACTACTAATTTAGGGTTTCACAAAACTCCTTCATAGATTTTAATAATTATAAAAAATAGATATGTATAATAATATTTGATTATGATTTTTATTTTCGTAATGAATTATTCATTAAAATTGAATTTTAATTTTTTAATAGTTTAGTAGAGTGTTTGGCCTTCATAAAGTAGGGGAGAGGATATAGATGGAATTTTTGAAAATAATCAATTATAGCCTCATTTTTATAATTCCTCATTCCTTAAAAAAGATATATTCTATAACCTTATATGTATTTAAATCCAAATATGGTCATAAAATGATTTTTTAGAAGTTTATAGATCATTTTAACAATTTTTTAGTTTAACTCCCCCATAAATTAGACTTTTGACTTTACTGTGGTAATTAATTTTTCCTTATTATAATTTTAATGATAGTAAAAAACTAATTTGACCTTATTAATGCATATAAATTGTAATTATTAATAATATTGAATCCATCTATCCAAAATTCAATTGAAATAAGTTGTATAATCTAATTAAAAATTAGACTGATAGACATGATGGAAATGTGGGGTTCAAAGATAAAATTCTTATATGTATAGAAGGTTTAAATATAAAAATACAATACAAATATGAATAAAATGACCGAAAATAGTTAAATTACAATATAATTGAAGACAATTTCTAAAATACTAATATCAAAAATAATTCCCCTTTTTAATTAATTTAATGTATTGTATATTAAAATAAATAATATTTTTTATTTTTAATCATAAATTGATACATTTCAAAAAAATCCAAAAAATTCCCCCAAATATTTTTTATAAGATTATCTAAAAAATAAATTAACATTATTAAAATAAATTTTAATTAAATGAAAAAATAATTATATGTTATGGGGTGACAAAATTATTATTCCATTTTTAAAAAATAAAGCTTATGAGAAACAATTTCTTTTTCTTTTAAATAATTCATAAATTATTTTTAATTCACAAAAAAAAATTAAAAGGAAATTAGTATTTTTAATACCAACCAATTTCATGGATATGTTTTAATGTTATATTTTATTATGGTACATTTAGGATCATGGTTTGATGTTTTACAACCAAATATATAGAATAAGTTTAATGAAATATATATAATAGGGTTTTGAAGATATTTTTATATTTTATTTAGTATATAATACCAAAACTATTTATTATAAAATAATGGGGTTTTAGATACACAATGAAAATAAATAAATTTGAGGCATAAAAATTTAATTCGATCTCGATAATAAATTTTGGGATATTAAAAAATACAGGTATTGAAAAATAGATATCATAAACGGTTTAATATTATGTCATCCTGATGAGATTGAAATGTAAATACAAATTTCTTATAGATAAAAACATAAATTGGGTTACTAATTGGGGTCAATTTATTGAAGTGAAGATATTAATATGGATGAAATGAATATTTAATCATAGAGAGTGATAGAGACCATGAATAACCATAAAGTACATGATTATTGGAATGTTAATGAACTAAATAAAATAATATGTGATTATTAAAAAAAAATTGATTCAACAGATGTCAATTTAATAGAAAATAATTTACTAATCAAGATCCATTTACTAATGTTGAAAATTACTTTTCTATCTATTAATATAATGAAATATTATTACATGATGCATTTCTAATTCATATTAATAATTTAAACCCTTGGTCATATATAAATAATTTTCCGCTTCAAATCACTATCTATGAAATGAATATCAAAAAAATATTCTTTTCTATTGCAATGATATTATCACTTAATAGAACATAAAATAATTAAAAGTGTATAAATTCCAAATGTTTTTATCAAGATATTTTAAAAATGATTTATGGTTACTAAATGTTATATAGTATAACATATTAATCTATAGACAATAATATTGAAAATCGGTCCATCATTAATTTTTAATCATTATATCATTTATGTAATAACAAATCCCAATTAAAAAATCATAACATAAAACTATGGTTTTCGCAACACACTAATCACCTATTGGTTATGGATTCAGGCCCTACGGTCTTCCCAGTGGAAATGTGTTGCAACCTAACATTCAGATAATATTTTTAATAAAATGATATTTATATAATTCATAAAACATTCCTAACGAGTAAAAACATCATATTAGCTCAACTTTAATGATATAATAAACAATAAATGATACCATTACATTTAAAAAAAAATCTATTAAATTTCTGGTTATTCATCCTCCAATATATTTTTTATATTCTAAACTAATAGGTTATTTTAACATAAATGATTTCCAAAAATTTCAATGTATATATATAATGTTCCTAGAAAAAAAAATTGAACTGAGAGTTTAATAATTTTTACACATGATCAATACTAATATCATAAACCCATGATGGTATAAATAATGAATTTTTGAAAGAAGAAAAATATCCATCTAATATTTTACACAATACATCGATAATTCATGATTCTTATAACCATTACAGTATTTCTAAAATGGATTAATAAATTTTTTTTATTTAATCAAAATACAAAAATACTTCAACTCTTTTATTTCAATATTGTTCCTTCCTTTGTATATGGGATAACTATTTGAAGAGGTTATTGATATTGATCATTACTAGGTTCCCCACATAAAATATAGAAAACAATTAATGGATCCTTGGTTGATAATTATTTTTGTCAATAATAATAAAATAGTTTCTCTATTGTTTAAATAATTTTTTCCTATCATTTCCACACATAAATATTTTTTATTTTATTTTGTGTCACATTACTATGTTTCTCTCTCAGCATTTATAAAATTAATTAAATTGAAACATTCATTTTTACATGGTCTCCACAACTAGAACACCAAGACAACACTTTCCTTTTCATATATGGTGATCTTGAGAGCCAATTAAGGTATAAGATGATAATTGTCTGTTGAGTTAATTAATTTTGAATAATCATGATACCATTCAATCATATAACCATCCCATTTTGTTAATTTATTTCACCATATTGACCTTGACAATCAATGTTAACATAGTTCATTCTAGATCTAGCCATTAAATTATTCCAAAATTAAAATTGTGAGAAATAATAATCATATTTGTAAAAGAATGTAATCATTTGTAGATTTTATAAAAAATGAAACATTATTTTCAAACTATACACCACAGTTTTAACCTATTCCATTTAGAATAATCACTTCTTCAAATCCTACATTGTTTTTGGTAAATAAAACATTAATTATCCATAACATATACCCCATGAGATTTATATGTAGTGCATAGTAAGGCATGTATTATTCTATGAGGTAATACTCGATTCAAGCATAAAAATAATGTTTTCGATTTATTACACATAGGTACATAAATCCCAAAATCATAACCACTAGTAGAAACCCCATTTGGATTTATTTCAGGTAAAACCCATATAATCTATACATTAACAACACTTTAGGATGTTATTGTATACATATCATCAAATTTTATTATAGCCTTATGTTACCAAATCTGGATTTTCCTAAATATAAATGTTATGGTTTATATTATCCTCCATCAAATGCTAACATTATAAATGTAACACCATATTCTTCCATGGTACACTTCTCTATCAATAATCCAATAGCTTGTGAAGTACGCATTTATAGGTTCTAACACACCATGACCAATAAAACTAGGCGTTTAAAAAAGTAGTTATGAATTATAATACCCTATTTTTGAAATTTTATAAATATTATTTTTCAAAAAAAGGTCTTTATTTTTGGATTCGTAATATCATAATTATATTGGGGTAATTTTTTTATTTTTCTCAAAACAGTAAATTTTAGATAAATAGTAAAAAACAAAGCGTTATTGTTTAAATTTGACTTTTTAATGAATTAATTTATTTTAAATATAAATTTATTTTAATTTAAAAATCAATACAGAATACCTATATTAATACCATTTAATTCATTGTATTCATTTTATAATAAGATTAGATATATAAAATTTTATTGAAAATTTTACCATCTTTTACCCACCATATAGGAACATTTAAAAATTTGCATAAAACACAATTTTTCAACTTCTTTGAATTGAATTTTAAAAATCTGACTAAGATGGTTGATATAAGTTTGTAAAATATTGTTCAATATGATGAAAATAAGCTTTGGTGAATAGTAAGTTTTGAATTTTAATTACCCCAGTTAATAGTATATATAGTAATGAAATGTAAAATTGATATTATAATTACCCTCAAACATGTCCTAATTATTTTGAATAAGATTATTTCCACCAAAATAAAACATATAACATAAATATGATCATATTTTATCCACTTGGATTAGATTATTACAATTATTATATTTTAATTGAAGAAGAGTTAAAAGTGTTAAATTCAAATTTGTATAAAAATCCATTTTTAATATAGGGTTATAATTATGAAAAATTCCACTATAAATATTAATTAGTAATATAAAAATATTTACTATATCATGGTATTTTATTTATAATTTATATGAATTAAATAATTATATTTAATTATGACACAATGATGATGCAGTAATTTCCTCCTCATTGATTGATTAAAAACATTGATATTATATATATTTAAATAAATATAAATTTAGGATTTTAATGAATTCATCGAATATTAAAGAATCATATGACATGGTATGGTGTATTAAATTTATTTTTTTCAAATAAATCATATTGTTATGAGTTTCAAAAAAACAAAATACTAAATAGTGCCAAAATTGACAGAAATGAGTTTCTAAAACAAATAATATTTTATTGAAATATAGAATAGTCCTAGAAATCATTAGTTTGGACAATGGACTTGAATATTGTTAGATATGTCATTAATGAACCACATTAGGTTCTCTTGTCATTTTATAGTTAGTTTATTAGCCATATAATGTACGAATACCAGAAGACATGGTAAGTGTTAAACTATTTAACTAAGAGATAAACCCTAATGATAATTTTAATATGGTTCCATAAACATTAATAAAACAAATGGGATTAAAGGTTTTCGAAACATACCCACATTATCCATGAAATAAATTTAGTTTTAGCTATTAGTAACCGAAATATTTTTATAAGAAATTATTATTATAATATATTCTTGAATTGCCTCCAACCACTCTTACAAAAGGGTACTTCCTCTTCTCATAACTGAACACCTCAAAAGCCCTTTAGATCTTCCAAAACCTAACCATATATCTTCCCAACTACCATCAATTCAAAATAGAGTCCATAATTTTTTCATAAATCTCTCTTTATATTCCATTTTTTTCAAATCAAAATGAAACACCTGAAGAAGATGTAATTATTTCATCACCTTTTTTCAATGCTGTTTTATTCTTCCACTCCATCTTTCATTGTTGTTTCCATTAAAAAATAATTACCCATTACCTTCTACATACTATAATTTTATTATAAATATGGGACCAAAATATTCATTATTATATCCATCCTATGAATCACAAAGTCATGATACGTGTGTACGTACGGCTAACCATCTCCTGTTCATGGAGTAGAAGGTTATTCAACACTTCATTATTTGGATGGGTATAATGATAGGTATAATTGATGTAAAAAATATAGAATTTTAATTATTCTCTATATATAATATGCAATCCAATTTCATAAAATCTCACCATCAATAGGATGATATTATCGCTCATGTGTACGTACGGCTGGACGTCTCCACGATGGTAAAATATTTCATTCCCTATCATAAATATTCATGAATAGTTTTCATTTGATGATTAAAAAATAATTTTTATAAAAATAATAACATTGTGTATATGAATCAAATACATACTATTCATAAAAAAACATAACTTACATAACAAAACATATAATGGAAAATGAATCTGTTAACACCCGAAACAATGATATTACTAAAATATTATCATCCAATAAATATTATAGGATCATATATGATATCCTATTTTTGTATTTTATTCTTTTATAATTTAATAATAATAATTTCACTATTATAAATGATGTTATCATACCCTTGACTAAGGAAATGCACAAGGTGATATTCAATTTTATAATCTTTTTATTATCTAATGTTATTTATTCTGGGACTTCTTTATCAACCACATCCATGTATCATAAAATTGTATTTCAATACATTTTTACTATTTCCCAAAATATTGGTAAATATCATTAATACCTTTGTTTTACTTTCTGTAATGTGTTTTTAATGGAATCTTTCTGTCATTTTACAAACAACGTACTATATGACCTTTCGAAAAATTAATGTAAGAATGTTTTTTTAACTTATATAGTGGGTGCAATATTTTTCGCCATTATAACACATTTGAAGCTTCTCTTGATAAATTATAATAATATTTTCAAAATAATTTTTATTTTATAAATAGGAAACATTTAAATTAATTCAAATTAGAAAAAGATATTCCTTACAAATAGTTTTTTGATTTATATAATCTATGTCAACATTCATTGTTGGATTTTACGCTTGTTTGATGTTGATTTGTTATGATACAATATTATATATTGTTTTGAAGGTTTTATGATATGTTTGACTATGGATGTAATATTTTTATACCATTCATGGTATATTGTTAAATTATTAACATTTTGTATGGTAGTTTTAATAAATGTGTTTATATTATGTTTTAACCTTATAATATGAAGAATGCGTTGGAAATTTTAATTGAGAGGAGAGGACCACTGTAGCCCCTCAATGCATCGGTAGGTCTTATTTTAAAAAATAGTTTCTGGGAATATGGTCTTGAAAAAACTAATATTTGTAGTCTTGATAAGAGTCTTTGACTATGTGGTTATGATATTCAACATTATGCATTCCATCATTATAAAATAAGCTATTGATATTACATGTGATTATTCGACTAGTAGAATATCTATGTGAATAATTAAATGGAATTATTTGATTTATCATTTCCATATTATTCTAAAGATTATGTTTAAAAGTCATGTGTTTAGTCTTATATATTTTTCAATATGTTTATTCTTATTTATGTTAGTTTCTAATATATTTTTTCCCTTAATGAGCATCTAAAATAACCCCTTTCTTATGAATTATTTTATCTAGTATCCTTAGAAGTTTATAATGATTGACCTGTAAGGATAAGATATTGAATATGATTGTGTTCTATGTTGACATAGTGTTGTTCTTTTCATTTCATAATTTAATTAATACATCTGTATGTGTCTAGTACGTGCAAGGCCGCTAAACTAATCAGTATTTTGGGACATGATCTCTTGTGCTAATGCCAATGTTATGTTATAATGAACATGTTCTAGATATCTATGGATGGGGAATTATATATGGTATTAGAGGAAGTTTAATAAAAGCCTTAGAAACTAGATTTATAAAAACATTATATGGAGAACAATACACTAAGATAGACTTTTTTGATTAGTATAGAATAAAATCCAAATATTTTTGTATGATCGATATCATCTAGGTTTTCCAAGAAAAAAATATGTGTCTAGATACTACATGTGGGCATGGTTCTGGAACAGATGTACCTAGAAGTAAAAACTCTAACAAGATATTTCGGAATTGACCTAGGGTATTCTGGTACACGAAAACAGACCTCACTACTCACAATTTTTGACACCCCCAAGGGATATGCTTAGGGTAATTCACATTTTCACTATAAACCATTATGAAGTATTGATGAGTATGTACTTCCAGAAAGAAAAAATTTTCATTATTATGGATTATATGCATAAACTGTGAAATTTATGTTAGGGATTTTACACATTCAGAATTATGCATTGGGATTCATGATTGAACCTAGTATATGAAATTGTTTAGAAATGGCACCTACTTGAATAAATAGAAACCATATAAACGAACATAATCCATTTAGTCATTCATATCATACTTAAGGTAATTATAGTGGAGATAATCATGAAACTTGTGTTGTATCGTTTATAACCATACTGGGACAAGTCACTCAGGTTATGAATAATAACCTTACACATATAGTGCTCCCTGATCCACAACACGGAGGATAAATGTTAGACCAAATCATGAGGCAACAACTACTAACATTAAATGGGACTAAAAATCCATTTGTTGATTTGCGATGGATAAGTTCCATAGAAAAAATATTTCAATCTTTTGGGATTAGTGATAGGAAAAACAATTTTCATGGACGTTTATCACCTGGCAGGAGATGAAGATCAATGGTGGTCATTAATTAAAAAATCAAAGGAGTAGAAGAAGTATAAAATACAATATTTAGTGTGTTTAATGTGATTTTAATAGAAAATAAATTCCTCTTGAACCTCAAGCATATATAGAAAGGCAATTTATGAGTATGAGGAAAGAGGAGGATAAGAATTTCTCAATGTATGAGGCTAAAATTACAATAATAGAATGAAACATTTTAGAATATATACGTAATCCAAGAAGAATGATTGATTGATTCCTTGTCTAGTTAAAACCATTTCTATATCAATAATCGATCTCACAATCATTCTCACCATACGAAGATATATTATCATGTGCTATGAATATAGATAATGATTTTTCTAAATCTTATGAAATTATAGTGATGCCAGAGAAGAAGAGTTCTAATGAAAACTGTAGAAAAGAAAATAAGGGAAATAATAGGAATATTGAATTTCCATGATCAAGTAACTATTGGATGAAACATCTTCGTAGTTTTCCTAAAGGGGATTGTAATTTTTTACATGTGCGGAGAAAAATTCCACCAAGATCATGATTGGTAGGGGAAGAAAGACAATGCCAATGTCCAATTATACAATTTTAAATATATGGGGGATAATGAAAATGAATATTTTAAGCATAAAGGAAACATTCCTCAGAAAAGGCCAAAGGAGAAAGTCCAAGATTATGCAATCACAACTACGGAGGTTGATGTTCTGAATGACGTGGTGGCATGAATTTTAATTATTTCCTCAAGTTTAGGCAATGCTTTATTTGATTTTGGATGATCAAATTATTTCATATATTCCCATTTTTCCATGAAAATTAGATATTTTTAATTTGAAATATTAAGTTAGTTTTTAGTCACAACTCATAAGGAATGTATCTTTTCAACAATGTTTTTTCAATCCGTTACCATTATTGCATATAAACATGTATTATCTACTGATTTTATTATCATACACATGATTGAATTTGATATAATCGTTAGAATGGATTGGATTTCAGACCGTGATGTAAAAAATAATTGTAAAAATAAATATGATGAATTTTTTTATGATGATATGAATTCTAATATATTTAATTCAGAAACATCACCATTTGATTCTTATCTAGATCCGCCACTGGTAACTCCACAAAATTCAATTAATGGGGATTAAGAGAGTTAAATAACTACTGGTGAGGAATGGAATATTCAAATTAAGTATGTACCTGTAGTTTAAGTGTGATTCATGGCAATAGGATATATTTTTTCTTGGCCATATTATCTCTAAAGATGAAATCTATGTTGATTCTAATATGAAAATAGAAATCCAAGTATGGCCAGCACCAATGAGTATAACTAAGGTACGCAATTTTTTATGGTTTACTAGCTCACTAATGGAATTTCCTCCAAAACTTTTCCTAGTTGGCTAACCAATTAATCAATCTTCGACATAATGGGGTTAAATTTGTTTGAAAAAAAGAGTGTGAAGAATGTTCTAAAAATTTGAATCGATGACTAGTCAATGATACTATCTTAAGAATTCCATTAGGTAATGATGGGTTTTTTATAGGGATGCCTCAATGAATGTATTGGTTGTGTCCTTATGTTGAATGATATAATTACATCTTATGCATCATGACATCTAAAATTTTTTGAACAAAACTACGCTTCTCATGATCTTGACTAAGAAGTTGTAATCCTTTTTCTAGAGATATGTAGACAATATATATAAGGTTAATAAAGTGAGATATATATTAATTACAAGAGTTTTATGTATATTTTCGCATAGATAGAACTAAACATGAGGCAAAGGTGATGGCCCAAACTACTAAAGGATTATAAATCCACAATACACTTCTATATGGAAAAAAATAAGGTGACAAATGCTTTGTGCGGAAAGGGTCATGGAGTTATAATCATGATAATAGTTGTAAGGGATCCTATGTTCATGGTTATATTAAATATGGATATGGGAATAATCATGGGAGGTTAAAATTCAATACTTTTTTAAATGGTTTCCAATCCATCTTTACTAGAAATTATAAAATGTTCTCTAATTGATGATGTGGTTTTTCAAAAATAATTAAGCTTTTGATTTTTGGAATATTGACAGACATCATATATGATGATGGAATTTTGAAATTTGGGTAGATACTTTGTTTTCTTGATATACCTGATCTAAAAAGGGCGTTGTGGGATGATTCTCATAGATCCATTTTACCTATACACCATGATAGCAGTATGATGTATTGAGATTTGAAGAACCATTTTTTGTGAGACAACATGAAGAGAGATATTGATGATTATGTGTCAAGATGAATAGTTTGACAATAGGTTAAAGATGGAAAACAACATCATGTAGGATTCATGCAACCTATTCCTACACTTGTGTAGAAATGTGATGATATTACGATGGACATTGTCATTGCGCTACCGAAGACTCCTAGAAGTAATGATGCAATATGGGTCATTGTTGACCACATTACAAATTCGTCACAATTTATTTCTATAAGATAATGTTTAAAACATGGATGTTTAGAATGATTATATATTAATGAAGTTTTAATACTTAATGGTGTACCCCTATCAATTTTTTCTGATCATGTTCCCCATTTTACATCATGATTCTAGGAGAGTCTTCAGAAATCCCTAGACACTGAACATAGTTTAGGCACTACCTACCACCCTCAAACTGATGGACAATCAGAATAGGCTCTTAAAACCTTCGAAGACATGTTGAGATCTTTATCACATGAATTTCAAGGTATGTGGGATCAATATTTAACTATGGTAGAATTTTTTTATATGAATTTTTTCCATTCACGTATTTAGATGGCACCAATTGAAGCGATATTTAAAATGAGATATTCCACACCTAATTATTGGTATAACGTTGGTAAAAGAAAATTCATATGCCTATAACATGTTGAGGAAATAGTGGAAAAGGTAATTATTAACCAACACCACATCAATACAGCACAATATAGAAAAAGAGTTATGTGGATAAATAAAGGAATGATTTGGAATTTTAAGTTGGTGATCATGTTTAATTGAAGGTATCTCCATCGAAGGGTCTTATACGATTTGGTAAGAAGGGAAAATTAAGTCCTAGGTACATCCAAACTTTCAGAATTCTAGAATGAATTGTTATTTAGCTTACCATTTGAAATATCGCCATGTCTTTCCAAATATCATTATGTGTTCCACATATCACTATTGAGAAAATACATCCCGGACCTAACACTTGTACTCAACTATAGAGAAATATAGTTGGAACTAGATCTGTCTTATTTTATAGCGCCTATCATGATCTTGATACCAGATAAATAGTGTTGATAAATTTGATGACGCATCTAGTAAATGTTCTTTGAAGAAACCATAAAATAGAAGAGGCAATGTAGGATCAATAGGAACTTAAGTTCAATAACCCCAAGAATCATTTTTATAGTTATATTATATGAAATACAAAGGATGAAATTATTTAAATATAGGAAGAATATATCACCACAAGCTTCCACAGAAGTCTTCTCTTTGAATAATTTAATAGATTGCGATGTACGCATCTACTATTTTTAGCACTCGATGACCAATCAAACAAGCCGTTTAAAAAGAAACTATAAACAGTAATACCAAATTTTTAAATTTTTTTGAATTTTATTTTTCAAAATTGACATAATTTTTTGAATGGGAATATCAATATTAGTTTAGGGTGATTTTTTGGTATTTTTCTGAAAACTTTTAATTTTTTATGAATAGTAAAAAACACCATGTTATTATTTAAAACCAAATTTTATTTTAAACAACTATTTTTAAATTTAATATTATTTTTAAGTCAAAATAGATACACTGTACTTTTATTAATCAAATATAATTAATGGGGGTCATTTAATAATATGATTAGATATATAAAATTTTATTGAAATTTTTAACGTCTTTTAGCCACCTTCTAGGAACATTTACAAATTTGTATAAAATGTAATTTCCCCGCATCAATGAATTAAATTTTAAAAATCTGAGAGACACAATTGAAATCATAATGTATAATTTGTTTCACGTGAATGAATATAATTTTTTATGAATAATAACTTTATAATTTTATTTAACACAATTAAATGTAAATAGGGTAATTAATAGTAAAAATAATATTATAATTACCCAAACACATGTCTTAATTCTATTAGATAAGTATATTTCAACCAAATACAACCGTAACAGAAAAATATGATTCTATTTGATCCACATGGATTATATTAGGAAATTTATTATATTTTATTTAATGAATAGTTAGAAGTGTTAAATTGAAATTTTAAAAACAAAACCATTATCAATATAGGGTTTAATATAAGATAAATTTACTATAAATATTAATTATAAAGGTGAAATTATTTCCTATATAATGGTATTTTATTTATAATTTTTAGTCATTATATAATTATATTTATTTATGATAAAATGATGATGTTGTAATTTCTTTATTAATTAAATATTAAAATAATTGATATTATAAATATTAAAATAAATTTAAATTGAGACTTTTCATGCATTCCTTGAATTTTATAGGTTACTATGACGTGTTTGGGTTGATTCAATGTATTTCTTCTTGAAGATATCATATTTTTAGTACTTTCACAATATCCAAATACCAAATTGTGTCAAAATTGACATAAATGAGTTTTTAAAACAAATAAAATTCTAATAAATTATATAATAGTTCTAAAAATCAATGGTTCCACCAAAGCCTTTAAATAATGATAGATATTTCATTAATGAACCACTATAGGTTCACATGTAATTTTGTAGTTTTTTTATTATCCATATAATGCAAGAATACAAGAAGATATGGTAAGAGTCAAATTATTTAACTAAGAGTAATATCTAAAAGATATGGTTAATATCGTGTCATAAACTACTCTAATGAAAATTAGTTGATATTTTTTTCCACATCACCACCTTATCGATGAACTATATCTATTTGGATATATTACAAACCTAAATTAATTTTACAATAAATTAATATTTCAATCCTTTCCAAAACTGCCCCTCACCTCTCTTATAAAAGGGTACATCACCTTCTTTTAAAAAGAACACCTCCAAATCCATTTGTCTTGAAAAAACCCTCATCCAATCCCCCACCAACTACCCTCAATTCAACCTAGAGTCCTTAAATTGATCATAATTCCATTCTAAGGAGCCAAATTGTTCAAATCAAATGTAAAAACTCAAAGAAGAGGTCATGATGTCATCACCTCTTTCAAAGTTATTTTCTTTTTCCACACCCTATTTTTTATTGTTTTCATACCAAAATAATAAATATAATACCTATTACATAAAGTGATTTTATTATAAATATGATACAACTATATTCATTACTATATCCATCCTATGAATAACAAATTAACCATACGTGTGTACGTACAACTTATAGTCTCCACATTGTGGTGTGGTCTTTTATTCGACACTTCATTATTTGGATGTGTATAATAATAAGTATAATAGATTTAAATAACAAATATAACATGTTAATGATAATTTATATATAATATAACCTCCAATTTCATATGATTTCCCAATCAAAAGAATGATATTATATACTATCTCCACGACGTGATATTATTTAATTCCCCATCACAACCATTCAAGAATAAATTTCATTTTATTATTTAACACCAGATTTTATGAATATAATATCATTCTAGATATGAATAAAATACTTCATATCCATAAAAAACATGACTTATATAGCAAAAAAATATAAGGGGAAATGAATCAGTTAACACTCGATATAATGATACTACTGAAAAATTATTAACAAAGAAATATTAGAGGATCATGTATGATATCACACTTATGTATGGAGTTTTTTAATAATTTAATAAAAATGATTCTAATATTATATAGCATGTTAACATACCCTCAACTACGGAAAAGTACAATGTATGGGTTAATCTTTCAATCCCTTAATTATCTGAGATTGTTTATACTGGGGCTTCTTTATCATCCATATCTGTGTTTCATAAAAATGTATTTCAAAACACTTTTACTATTTCATGTACTATGGGTGAAATTAATTTATACCCTAATTTTATTTTTTATATAATATATTAAATGGAATAATTGTGCCATTTTCTAAACCAGGTACTTTATTACCTTTCGATAAATTAAGGTAAAAATGTTTTTTAACATATATGTCAGGTGCATCAATTTTCCCCCATTATAACAAATTCAATGCTTCCCATACTAGATTACATGATTATTTTCAAATTTATTCATCTCTTTTATAATTAAATGACATTTAAATGATGTAAAATTAGCACGATATATTTCACTCAAAGAGTTTTTTGATTGATTTCATAAATGTCTGCATCCTTTGATAGGTTTTCTGCTTGTATGAAGTTGATATGTTATGATACAATCTAACATACTGTATTGATGGTTTCGTGATATATTTGACTATGGATGTACTATTTTCATACCATTCAATGTTTATGGTTAAAATATTAACATTTTAAATGTTTGATTTAATATAAATTTTTATGTTATGTTTCAATCTTATCCTATGAAGAATGCATTGGACATAGTATGTGATGGGCATGGGCCACTATATCCCCTCAATGCATCGGTTTCTCTAATGCGACAAACTACTGTCTTCGCATAATGCCTTGAAAAAATTATTATTTATAATCTTAGGATGAGGCATTGACTGTGTGGTTATGATGTCCTAAATTATGCATTCCATCATTATGAAATTAGCTATTAATATTACATGTGTTTATTCGACTAGTAGAATATTGAAGTGAATTAGTAAATTGAATTATTTTATTCATATTTGATATATTATAATGATGTTTGTTATTAAAAAGATTTTGTTTTAGTATTATATATTTCCTCAATGGTTTATTCCTTTTTATGATATTTTCCTCTATATATTTATCTTTTCTAAGCATCTAATATCCCCTTTTCCTATTTATTATTTACTAGGATACAAAGAAGTATATTATTATTGAACTGTAGGGACATGCTAAGGGTTATGAGTTTTTTCTAAGGAGACACAATGATGTTAACCTAATTTCATTATGTAATGTGATACATAAATATGTATCTAGTACATATAGGTCTACTATACTGATAGGTGATTCCTCACATGATCTCGTATGATCATGAAAGTATAATGTGATAATCCACCGACCTGGGATAATTGGGGTCGGGCGATACAATCGACCCTAACAATGATATACTTGAGCTAGTGGCCTTATTACAACATTGTAAGAAGTTACATGGAATGGTATCCTAAAAGATTTAATATATTAGTAGTGTTAGTAAAATGGAAAAAAATTGAATTGTTTTACATTTGAGAAAAATTAAAAAAAATATTTCATGAATATATTTATTCGGCTTAGTATATCTTTTATTATCAACTTGTATACACATCAAGGATTCTTTAGAAAGGAAAAAATAAAGTGTGGTCTCATATGCTCAATCCTTATTATGTAAGTAAATGATTACAATTAATCAATAAGAATAACTAATATAGAATATAAGTAACAATGAAAACAATATATTTAAATTACATTACTATCATGCATAAATAATTGTTAATAAATTTTGAATGAAAAATAATGGTAATAAATTCCACATAATTAGAAATAATAAAATAAAATGAATCAACGGAATATATAATTTAAAAAAAATAGATTATTATAACATAATTATTAAATAAGTAAACGATTGATTATTGGACATTATGATATTAGGAATAGTGATAGCACTATCATCAGGTCATTTCACAATAATGCTTAAAACTAAAAGTGGAATCCCATTTAATGTTGGAATTCATGTTCAGTTTATGAGGTTTATGATTCATAGAGTGGTGATATGTCACGACCCGCCCCCCAGGGCGCATGTCTTGACTACACCAAGCCCTCCTTCGACCAGCTAGGGGATGGTGACTAGCCCCATATAGGTATATCCCAATAACGGAAAGGTATTACCTTTAAACAGATAAAAAACATAGTGAAATGAAAAAATATGAAACCCCTAAGTAAACTGTTGTAGTAAAAGAGTGTTGAAAGTTAAATGGATTGGAATACAATCCCAACTAGAATGATACATGTACAAATGAAAGGTACAAATAACTAAAAGTTGAAAAGTAGCTCTTAAATAGTCCACCATAGATCCTAGCTAATGGGTAGGTATAGTTCATGATATGTAGACTCTACATCACATCACACCAAATGGTCCACCTCTGAGAACCTTCCATTCCTAGCTCCCTCATCCTCGATCATTAACGTATGTCTACTGCACAAGACACAAGAAGGTGTGGGCGAAGCCTATGCAGGGGTGACTATTGTGATACTTAGTAGTGACCATGAGACTCCATAAGACTCCTAAAATTCCACAAAGGAAAAACCACTAAGAAATACCTCAACTCTTCTTAGCTCTATGTTCATACAAATACCGAAGTTATCAATATATACTCATCTCAATCATGAGGGAAGTATGCCATAAAGGTAACCCCATGAAGGTAGAAGTACTACATATGTAACACCACAAAGATATAAGTACCACATAGGTAAAGACTTAGTTCAAACAGAGTCTCAGCTCAAACTAGGTATTAGTTATGTAATGTATTATAAATGATTAGTTGCCAAGATAGATCATCTTATTCTGTCAAGAGGCACTTCTTCTGACCATACAGAGTTTGAACCACACAAGATCAATAGGTAAGAATCCCCCGCTGACCCACACAGGATCTGACCCACACAGGATTGATAGGTAACTAACCCCCCCAATGACCCACACATGATCTGGCCAATAGAGGATCGATAGGTAACTAACCCCCACAATGACCCAAACCGGATCTGACCCACACATGATCAATTGATAACTAACCCCTGCAATGACCCACACAGGATCTGACCCACACAAGATCGCTATGCGCTGACCCACACAGGATCACTGAGCACTGACCCACACTTGATCTAACCCACAAGGATCGGTATGTGATGACCCATATAGGATTTCTGAGTGCTGCCCCACACAATATCGGTGTTGAACCACATAGGATCGCTCATTGCTAATTTTTGTATGATCTGCCTCCAACATCCGCCTCACTACTAGCCCCTGGATTCCTTGCACCCGGTGCGCTCAACATCCATAGTTTCATTCCCTCAAGATATTGGTCATACCTAGACCACCAATAATCTTCAGAAAGGAGTAACCCAAAGGCCCTCCATGTCGTAAAGGTTCCAATGTGATAGACGGTGCATAAATCAGATGCTCGGTCTGTGCGTTATAATCGTTTTAGCTCTAGGGGGCCTATTGGATTAGGGTTCAATCCAAACCTCCTATATTCCAACTATCTCCAAAATTCAACTGGGGTATACCAAAAGGGACAAATCTACAAAAGGATCCCAATTCCATAGACGGTTCGTCAAATGTATCTCTTGTTCTCATGATATGGTCCTATATGTGTTTTTGGGCGTATATGTGCCCGGGTCCGTTCTGACCCGGATGGATGAACTCATCCCAACCTAGTATGGGCTGGGATGAGGCAAACTTTGATCGCAAGGGGGTGACCCATCCTAAAAGGGGGAATCCCACAAAGGGTGGCTCGACCCAAAAGGGGGTAGCCCATAAGGGGCAGCCCATCCCGATAGAGGGCGTCCTACAAAGTGGAGTCCCAGCACGAAAGGGGGTGGCCGAGTTAGAAAGGGGGGTTCATGAAATGTGTGGACCGCTAGGGGTGGCCCACCCAAAAAGGGATGGCCCATATAGGGCAGCCCACCCTGAATAGGAAGCCTACAACGAGAATATCGACCTGGAAGGGGGAGGCCCGCAAGGGGGCGGACCACAAGGGGGCGGCTTGGTTATTGTCTTCCTGATCTAGAAAGGGGGAAACTTTTCCCCCTATATCCTGAATGGATCGGAGGCCATTCGGTTTCATTAAATGGCAGAACCAGTTGGGAACCCCCTTGTTGCTGCAGAACCTATGTGGCGGGTTAGTCCTCCATAACGGCTTTGGTCGAGGCTTCTGCCCTCTGGTGGTGCGCTGGTCATGCCGCCCCTCCAATTCACTAGAAGAGCTCTTGTTGCAACGGCTCTCCAATTCGTTGGGGGTGTGCTGGGCGCGCCGCCTCTTTCGTTTCTCACAGATGATGAGCCTCGTCCTTATACTCACTAACAGTGCGTTATAGAACGATGCACTTCCTCCGTGGTTGGCTGGTGCCAACTGCTCTGATGACGGCCATGGCTTTCTGATACAGACTCATCTTGCGGCATGCATCGAAGCATGAATTCTTGGAATTTGGTTAGTGTCTCTGTACTGGAATTATTCCATGGATAATGCGAGGTAGTGGAAAAGTAGTGGAGGGTTCATGCTGGGTTCGTTAGGACCGCTCCCTACACATTAGATCGTAACAAGATGGAGGATAAAGGGTTCAATAAATTCACTTTATATAACGACAGTCAAAACTCTACCTCATATCATTGGAGAGAAATTCTGATTAAGGAAGTCTCATTTATCGATGTCCACACAATAAGTCACCCCTGACACTACTCAGTCATTGATCTTTAGTTCGGGGTTTCATTGTCTCTTGTCACCACTCACCAGAACCGCTCTGTCCTCCTAGGGGTTTTCGTCTCAGCAATCCTTCATCACTTAGTTTCTTGTAGATAAAATGCTGAAACCTCTAGTAAAACTCCACATGAATTGAAGAGTGGGATGGTATGTAACGACATTGAGAATTAATGGGGATCATTAATTCGGAAGCTTAATAATTTCCCCAACTTTTCTGTTTCATAGATTGAAGAGTCAAGTCATTTAATGGCATGACATATCACTTGGTCCCAATCTCTGTATGTACATTAGAGGATATGAAATATAATTAAATAAAATACTAATGTTATTTTATTTTATATGTTAAGAAAGCCGCAAACATAACATTATCCTTAGACTTACTCCGGTCATTGTAAAATATCCCCTAACCAAATCTTGGCACTGAGGATTCAATAGTGCACATAGATTATTAATTTGAGCACTAGTTCAAAAGATTGAAAATTACACTTATGCATTTATAGAACGTACCTAAAAAATATAAAAATATTATTAACATTCTCCCTCGACCTGAGCCAGTCGAGGTTAGGCTCTGTCTATGGTAAACACATCGCAACAAACTCAATGTTACTCTTGTATTTTCAATTCGAGATACCGTTTAGATGTTATGGATTTTAAAATAATATAATTTTCACTTAATTATTTTATTTTCTCCCAACATATAACATTCACTGGTGACCCGTACTGGCCAATGTTAATATCAATATAAGGAATGAACACCCTCATGAGTTCATTAGTGGTCTCAGATTTTCAAACCATGTTACTATTTTTGAGTAATAAGCATTTGAAAAAATAAATAATTTTATTTAATAATTTTATTTATAGTTATGCCATTTTCAGTATTTCCCACAAGAGGCATGGGCTGACTAAACATATGTCGTGCCTAGGGTAAAACCACAATCATGAATGCAACGGTGCCCTCATATTTCTCATAGGGGCAACTGTTTAAGAGGATTTCCACATTTTCAGGAAAAATTCTTACACACAGTAATTAAAGAATAATGAAACCTCGAAGGATCATTTAGGTAACTCCGGGCCTCAGAATCCGGTGCCACCAGATTTCACGTTCTCCAAATAATAATATATTATTTAAAAAAGTCAAATAGAAAACCAGGTCTTTACATTTTCCCCATCTTATGGATTTTCATCCCCAAATTCCACGACATAGGCTTAGGGAACAAATGGGGGTACATATCACGAATCTATGCCTCCCGCTCCTATGTTCTCTCCAGGAGGTTCCCGTTCTGCATGAGAAATCACACCAGAGGTATCCACCACCCACTATGGACATTCTCTTGTTGATCCTCAATCTCTACTAGATCATCCGTAAACATCGCCCCATCATCAAATTCCATCTCCCCATGGTCAATAATGTGAGATGGGTCATGGAATTATCTCCATAAATGGGTGACATGGAAGACGTCGTGCACCCTCTCCAACTACGGGGGATGTGCCAAGCAGTAAGCCACCTCCCCAATCCTCCAATGAATCAGAAATGGTCCAATAATCCTTGGTGACAATTTTCTGCCTTATCTATATCTATGTAAACATTTTCGAGGTGAGATATGTACGGAGATATGGTATCTCTCCTTGAAATCCAAAGGTGTATGCCTCCTATCATTATAATAATTCATCCACCTCTATGCAGTCTTAAGTTGCTGACATGTGAGGCATCGTGATACAATCCTTACCGCTACTTCCTTCATCCCTGGCCACTAGTAATAACGTCGGAGGTCTTGGTAAATCATTTCCACTCATGTATGTACCGTTAAAGAAGATGTATGGATCCCTCTCAACAGATCCTCCTAAAGTGACTCTGGCACCATGGGGTGTCTTCTAAATAAGATGGCGTGCTTCCCCCCTTCAGAAAATTCTTTAAAAGACTGTCCTAAGGATATCTAGGCACTTTGACGAAAATAGTGAATATCCCAAGTTGTGCCTCCAAAATTCACTGAATAATGGGGGGAGTGATAGTCATTTTCTAGAGGTAATATATTTTATTTTATCCATGAAGGATATCCACAATGTGAATAGCTTCTCTGATGCCTTAATTAGTAGATGTAGACCAGACCTTTTGTAGAGTGTGTATGTTACCACATTCCCCTACCCAATAGTATAGACTATCTCATGTCCATAGTCTGTGATGAACTCTTGAAATTGTCATTGTTTCATCTCTTGAAAGTTCTGTAGACACTTATCTGTCCACATGGAATGTAACGCCCCAACCCCAGTTACCCAGAGTCAGTGCATTATTACATAACATTGGAAAGATCACAAGAAAGATCATATCTCGAAAGACCGATTGGTTTAGTAGCCTTGGAAGCACTAGATATATTCATAATGTTTTACATTACATCATAAAGTGAAAAACTACTACAACAACATAATGTCTCCATATTCCACACTATTATCCCCTCATAATATCCCAGCAGGTCATTCATAACATACTTCTTCACATCCTTGGAAAAATAAAACATAGAAAAGGGGTGAGATCAAATGCCCAGTAAGGATAAAAATATAGCGGAAACATTCAAAAATAAGCATAAACATTTAAGGCAATGTATAACCAAAACAAAGCCTTTTAAACTTGAACCTAAACATATTATGGAAAAAGTAAAATGAAATAATGCCATTTACTTATTCAGATGGATATTCTACTAATCGAATAATCAAATGAAATATCAATAACCACTTTCATAATGATGGAATGCATAATGCAAGACTATCATAACCACATAGCCCAGGCCTCGTGCCAAGACTACAAATAAGATTTTTCCAAGGTCTTCTGCCAAGACACTAGTTTGTCTCATGAGACCTACCGATCAATCGAGGAGCTATAGCGGGCTCCACCCGTCACATATTAAGTCCAATTCATTCCCATATGAAAAGGATTAAACATAACATAAACATTCATATTAAACTAGCATACGAAATGTCAATACATTCACCATAAACTATGAATGGTATAAAAAATAGCACATCCACAGTCAAACATATCACAAAACCTTCAATACAATATAGAAGTTTTGTATCATAATAAATCAACATCAAATAAGCGTAAAATGCATCAAAGGATGTTGGCATATATGAAATCAAAACTATTTCATAGAAATATATCTTTTCTCGAAATAATTGAAAAGTCACACATTTATAAAGGAAGTAATTTAAACGAGATTTTTGAATCAAAGTGTCCCATAGCAATTTGAAACATTTGAAAATAAATATCATTTCAAAATCTTCATGTACATATAAATAAATCCTTAAAACCATTTTGAAAACATGGACATTAATTAAAAATATTGAGAAGGATAGCTCATTAAAACACTTAAAATTATGATCTTGATAAAGAGTACCTTTCACAAATTCTAAAAATATCCATTTTGAAATCATTTAAAATTCACATAATTATAAAATAAAACATTTACTTTGAAAATATTCTTATATTATTTTAATGGAAGCTTTGACAATTTTATAACGGCGCTAAATAGCCATACCTGCTGTATAAGTCAAAAAAACATTCTTACCTTAATTTTGTCGAAAAGGTTAAAAAGCACCTTGTTTAGAAAATGATGGAATGATTCCTTTATAAACCTCTTATAAAAAGTCCAAAAAGGGTATAAATGACTTTAACCCATATTCTAGTAAATAGTAAAAATGTTTTGAAATTCATTTTTAAGAAACATGGATGTGGATGATAAAGAGATCCCAGTAGATTATTACGTATAAACAACCTCGGATAATGAAGAGATTGTGAAATAACCCTTACCTTGTACTTTTCCTTGGTTGGGGTAGGTTAACCTCTTTTATAATAGTGAATTTTTTTTATTAAATTATACATGAATCATATACATTCATATGATATCATATATGATCTTTTAACATTGCTTTGTTAATAATATCTTAGTATTATCGTCGTTTCGTGTGTTAACTTACTCATTTTCTTTTATATGTTTTGTTACATAAGCCATGTTTTTCATGGATAAGTTGTATATTATTCATATACAGAATGATATCAAGTTCATAAAAATTATTTTTAAACCATCAAATGATAATTATACTTGATTGGATACGATGTAGAATGAATCTCATCGCGCTCGTGGAGACGGTAGTCCGTACGTACGCACGAGCGACAATATCATTCTTTTGATATTAAAAAATTATATAAATGGATGGTATATCATATATACAGAATCATTAACATTTTATATTTAATATTTAAATGAGTTAAATATCATTATTATACCCATCCAAATAATAATATATTGAATAACAATTACACCACGACGTGGAGACGGTAACCCGTGCGTACGCACGTATGGTGACATGTTATTCAAAGGGTTGATAGAATACTGAATATGGTTGTACCATATTTATAATAACATCACAGTATATATATGATACTGGAGTTATTATTTTATATTGGTAATAACAAAGGAAGAATAAGTGGAAGAGGAAAGAAACTTGGAAAAGGGTGGTGAAATCATTACCTCTTCTTCGGGTTCTTCCTTTTGATTTGATCAAAATGGATCGATAGGTTGGCTTTCTGATCAAACTAAGGCCTCCAGGTTGTAGTGAGAGAAGTTTGGAGAGTATTTGGGCAGAGTTTGGCCGAACCAAAAGGCTTTGAATGTGTGAAGAAATGAGAAGGAGGAGTGCCCTTTTATAAGAGGGGTGAGGGGCACCTTTGGAAAAGCTAGAAATATTAATTTATAATAAATTCATATTTGGTTTCTAATGGCTCCAAAGTTGATTATTTAAATTTTAAGGTGGGTATGGGTCGAAAACAACTCAACCAATAGAATTTAGACAGGTTTGGGTCATTATATTAACCTTAGCTTTAAGTATAAACTCTTAGTTAATTAGGTTCACTTTTACAATGTCTCTTTTTATTTTTTTATAATATGGTTAATAAACATACTATATACATCCATGAGACCCCCAAGTGGTCCATTAATGATACATATATCATGATATAATTCTGTTGGCCGAACCTTTGATTTTTTAGAATTTAATATCAATTAATTATATAATATTTGTTTTAAAAACTCTTTTATGTCAATTTTGACACTATTCAATAGTTGATTTTTTTGAAACCCATAACAGAATGATTACATCGAGAAAATTTAATTAAATCATTCATAACATGTCGTATTAGCTTATAAAATTAGTGTAATTCATTACAAGTCTCAAATTATATTTTTTTGTGTATTTATAATATCAATTATTTTCATTTTTTACTATTATGGTAATTACTGCATCATCATTGTGTCATAAATAAATTAAATTATATAATGTCTAAAAATTATAAATTAAATATAATTATGTATGAAATCGTATTATCTTTCTAATGAATATTTATAGTCGAAAATCCAACATATATAACCCTATATAAAAATTGTGTTTCTAAAGGATATATGCTGGTGTCATTTTTGTACTTATTTTAACTTAATTAAAATAATGTGTCCCTATCACCTACAAGTGGATCCATGGGGTCCCAAAGTCGACCCAAAGATGCCTATGGTCAAACATGTATCAACCAATAATGTTAGGACATGTTTTAGGGTAATTTATTATTATTATAATATTATTTTTAACCCTTATTTACCGGATTTATCCTTAACCATGGTAAATAAAATATTTACCGAAGTAATTATTCAAAATGTCTAAAAATAATTGTTACCTATTTAAACAATTAGAACATCCGGATTCCAAATATGGAATCCATTTCTCCAAATTCAAAACACAGAAGTGGCAGATTTTAATTTAATATTAATTCTCGTTGTTAAAACTAAAAGCGTTTTTTAAGAGATAATAACTATCAAAAGATTGACACTTGTTTATGGCCGGTTTAATTGTAAAATTATCTCCAATGACCAAAATTGTATTAAATGGTAAAAATATATTCTAAATATACTTTAAAACCACTCAGATTCATTATTTATCACTTTTAATTATTTTTGATTAAAAAAGTTTTTTTTAATTAAAATTTAGTAATTTTCACTATTCATCAAAATATTAAAGTAATCCTAAAAGTACCAAAATTTCACCTTAGGCTAAATTTGATATACCAAATCCAAAAATGAAGTCCATTTTGAGATATAAAATATCAAAAAGTATGTATTACTGTTCATAACGGCTAGTTTGATCGGTTGGGGTGTGTGTTAAAACTCAAAATTGCGTACAACACACGCTACTGTATTATTCAAAGAAAAACGTAACGTGGAAGCTTGGGATGTTTCATTTTAAATTTTTGATGTCCCAATTTAGTCAAAATGTTTAAAATATTGTATTTAAAAAGGTTTCACTATTAAAAGTTGAAAAAAGTGCAGTACTGAAAATGAATTTTTTCTTGCATTATATCTAAGATACTCATAATATAGATTCTAAAATTATAAGTATTATATAAAGTTTAAAATTTAGTTAATAAAATTCATAACCTCATTTTAATGACTTTTTTTGGTAAGTCATGGTGCTATTGAACTCGGTGTTGCGTGTAGTGCAAGTTATGGAATTATTTTGAAGAAATAACACACTATGAAATCATGGGGTGTTACATTCTACCCTCCTTCAATAAATTGCGTCCTCGCAATTTGAAATTGTTCTTCGAAAATACAAGGTTGAAAATCGAAATATATTTGTGGGAAAACCCACATCAGAAATTGGGTTACTAAAATTTAGTCTTAATATGAGGAAAAGAGGAATGAAAGGGTCACCACCAAATTATGATCTCGATTAAGGGAACATTGGTGGAATTAAGAGACATATAATTGGAGGAAAAACGTAAATATTTATAGGTAGTGACTGAGGTCATCAATCAAAAACAAGTATAAAATTGAGGTCCTTAAATTCATCAATCTATGATTATTTGAAATACCATCGGTTCAACAAAACATAGGGTATTGGGATAACACATTTTTGACGTTTCAAAATATCTTAGTTGAAATCCCACATCAAAAAATGAATTAATGAGGCCTCTATTTAAAATTAAGAGTGGAAAGTATGAAGATTTCCGAAAATAACACATAATAGGGTTCCATGTAGGAAAATATGGATATGGAAATGAAATCTAGCCATCAATTATCTTATGGAGAGTGGTAGAGAACATGGCTTTGAAAAGGCCAACAATCCCAAAGCCATAAATTAGTGATGATTTAAGGTACCATCTAGGACAACATTTTTGTTCTATGTTCCTTTTCTTAATTTTGAGGAATTCATTTATGAGATTGGCTAAATCACAAGGAGATATACTTACTTTATAATTAGAGTTTTATCCATTAATAAATTTCTACCACAAACTCATCTTTCACTCTAAAAGATAATAGAACGTCAAAAACTATATTTATACTATTCGTACAGGGTTCCAAAATAAATGAATTTATAATTCATCTACTAGATCATTTAATAAAACAACTACATTATTTAATCCAGGACATCTCATGGGCCAGTGGTAGGTGATACACCCTTATTGCCCTTCGGTTGAGGGTTTAAGTCTCGCGGCCTTGCCGGTCGCGACGGGTTTCCGCCCGACCTCTGGGTTGTCCTTTTATGACAATCCAAAATTAATCTCAAACTAGAATTTATCCCAAATACTTCTATCCAAACTCACAGTCCAACATTTATAAGGAAGGTAAACATAATATAGATCCTTTTTACCCCGTAATAGCATATTAAAACATTCATCATGTAATCTTTTAAAACACTGAAACATCCTGAATTACCATAATCCTTATTGATTACATTCATGCTCCCTTATTCCATATAGAATGCTGGATATACTTCATCAATCCAAAAATGTCTTAAACCCCAACAATGATGGAATATAAAAATCATTAATCAGCTTCAAGGTAGTCAAGAATATCCAATATAATTTAACCAAATCAATCATGTATTTTTCTAAAATCACTACCTTAGTATCAGAACAATATTATGGTTTATCATTCTCTCAACCATATATTTTCCAAATATTTAACCTACTATTGAGTCACTTCTCTTTGTTCCACACAATCTTAAGTCCTTAATGAAATAGTACTGCAGTACAGTCCTTATATACTCCATAATTATTATAACAAGTACATTGTTGATACAACACTCAAATGACATAATCAACATAAGAACTCTAATCATTCCTATTCATCTGTGGTAGTATCATAACATGATTATTATCCAATAGCATCATTTGCGGCATAGTCTGATGACTGAGACATAGGTTCCCGTAGTGTCCAAATTCCTTGAAAATGAAGCATTGTACATTTGAAACCATTTTCATACCCTTGCAGTCATGTACTTTGTGCCCTTTTCCTCCACACTTATAACAAACTCTCATTCCTTTCAGGCAAGTTCCGTGGTGTTTATTCCCATAGTTATCACATATGTGAAAATTCTTCTTTTTCCTCTTCCCTTTATCCATCTTTCCCTCTTCCATCCTTTTCTCCTCTTGCTTCCCTTCAAATCCATAGGACTCAGTAAACTCTTTACTTATCTTATCAACACATGTTATTATTTCTTCATAATATGATAATACATGGGAGAATATTTCTCTTATAAATTCTAGCTTAAGACCATGAATGATATGATCCTTCCTTCTCTTAGGATCATGTGAATTGCTGGAGTTCTCATTCCTTCTACTGGGCACCATTTCTAAACAATGGCATACACTAGATTAGTTTATGAATAAAAATACCTAATCCCAAACTTGAAAAACACATAACATAAATTAAATAGTTTATGGATATAATCCATAATCATAAAAATGTCTCCTTTGAGGAAGTATATACTCATAAACCATTCATAATGGTTTGTAATTAAAATGAGAATTATCCTAAGCATATCCCCCGGGAGTGTCGTAACCAAGAGTGCAGTAAGGCCTGTTGTCGTGCACCAGTTCCCGTTTGAGTCTAGATCAAAGTGGTGTTTTCGGGTTTTACCCCTAGGTACATCTGTGCCAGAGCCACCTCTACCTGCTCATATCCAGACATGGATGTATTTCTCAGAAAACTCACAAAATCTCTACAATACCAAAATTCTTGGAAGTTCTTGTATACTAATCCTCAAAGTCCATCTTAAATCTATGTGCTCTAATCAGAGTTTATCTAAATCTAGCATCCAAGGTTTGTACTAAAATTTCTCTGATACCAACTGTAACAGCTCGACCCCAGTTACCCAGAGTCGGTGCATTATTACATAACATTGGCATGATCACAATAAAGATCAAATCTCGAAAGACCGATTGGTTTAGTATCCTTGGAAGCACTAGATATATTCATAAAGTTTTACATTACATCATAAAGTGAAAAACTACTACAACAACATAATGTCTCCATAGTCCACACTATTATCCCCTCATAATATCCCTGCAGGTCATTCATAACATACTTCTTCACATCCTTGGAAAAATAAAACATAGAAAAGGGGTGAGATCAAATGCCTAGTAAGGATAAAAATATAGTGGAAACATTAAAAAATAAGCATAAACATTTAAGGCAATGTATAACCAAAACAAAGCCTTTTAAACTTGATCTTAAGCATATTATGGAAAAAGTAAAATGAAATAATGCCATTTACTTATTCAGATGGATATTCTACTAATCGAATAATCAAATGAAATATCAATAACCACTTTCATAATGATGGAATGCATAATGCTAGACTATCATAACCACATAGCCAAGGCCTCGTTCCAAGACTACAAATATGATTTTTCCAAGGTCTTGTGCCAAGACACTAGTTTGTCTCATGAGACCTACCGATCAATCGAGAGCTATAGCGGGCTCCACCCGTCACATATTAAGTCCAATTCATTCCCATATGAAAAGGATTAAACATAACATAAACATTCATATTAAACTAGAATACGAAATGTCAATACTTTCACCATAAACTATGAATGGTATAAAAAATAGCACATCCACAGTCAAACATATCACAAAACCTTCAATACAATATAGAAGTTTTGTATCATAATAAATCAACTTCAAATAAGCGTAAAATGCATAAAAGTATGTTGACATAGATGAAATCAAAACTATTTCATAGAAATATATCTTTTCTCGAAATAATTGAAAAGTCACACATTTATAAAGGAAGTAATTTAAAAGAGATTTTTGAATCAAAGTGTACCATAACAATTTGAAACATTTGAAAATAAATATCATTTCAAAATCTTCATGTACATATAAATAAATCCTTAAAACCATTTTGAAATCATGGACATTAATTAAAAATATTAGGAAGGATAGCTCATTAAAACACTTAAAATTATGATCTTGATAAAGAGTATCTTTCACAAATTCTAAAAATATCCATTTTTAAATCATTTAAAATTCACATAATTATAAAATAAATCATTTACTTTGAAAATATTCTTATATTATTGTAATGGAAGCTTTGACAATTTTATAACGGCGCTAAATAGCCATACCCACTGTATAATTCAAAAAAACATTCTTACCTTAATTTTGTCGAAAAGGTTAAAAAGCACCTTGTTTAGAAAATGATGGAATGATTCCTTTATAAACCTCTTATAAAAAGTCAAAAAAGTGTATAAATGACTTTAACCCATATTCTAGTAAATAGTAAAAATGTTTTGAAATTCATTTTTAAGAAACATGGATGTGGATGATAAAGAGATCCCAGTAGATTATTACGTATAAACAACCTCGGATAATGAAGAGATTGTGAAATAACCCTTACCTTGTAATTTTCCTTGGTTGGGGTAGGTTAAACTCTTTTATAATAGTGAATTTTTTTTATTAAATTATACATGAATCATATAAATTCATATGATATCATATATGATCTTTTAACATTGCTTTGTTAATAATATCTTAGTATTATCGTCGTTTCGTGTGTTAACTTACTCATTTCCTTTTATATGTTTTGTTACATAAGCCATGTTTTTCATGGATAGGTTGTATATTATTCATATACAGAATGATATCAAGTTCATAAAAATTATTTTTAAACCATCAAATGATAATTATACTTGATTGGATACGATGTAGAATGAATCTCATCGCGTTCGTGGAGACGGTAGTCCGTACGTACGCACGAGCGACAATATCATTCTTTTGATATTAAAAAATTATATAAATGGATGGTATATCATATATACAGAATCATTAACATGTTATATTTAATATTTAAATGAGTTAAATATCATTATTATACCCATCCAAATAATAATATATTGAATAACAATTACACCACGACGTGGAGACGGTAACCCGTGCGTACGCGCGTATGGTGACATGTTATTCAAAGGGTTGATAGAATACTGAATATGGTTGTACCATATTTATAATAACATCACAGTATATATATGATACTGGAGTTATTATTTTATATTGGTAATAACAAAGGAAGAATAAGTGGAAGAGGAAAGGAACTTGGAAAAGGGTGGTGAAATCATTACCTCTTCTTCGGGTTCTTCCTTTTGATTTCATCAAAATGGCTCGATAGGTTGGCTTTCTGATCAAACTAAAGCCTCCAGGTTGTAGTGAGAGAAGTTTGGAGAGTATTTGGGCAGAGTTTGGACGAACCAAAAGGCTTTGAATGTGTGAATAAATGAGAAGGAGGAGTTCCCTTTTATAAGAGGGGTGAGGGGCACCTTTGGAAAAGCTAGAAATATTAATTTATAATAAATTAATATTCGGTTTCTAATGGCTCCAAAGTTGATTATTTAAATTTTAAGGTTGGTATGGGTAGAAAACAACTCAACCAATAGAATTTAGACAGGTTTGGGTCATTATATTAACCTTAGCTTTAAGTATTAACTCTTAGTTAATTAGTTTCACTTTTACAATGTGTCTTTTTATTTTTATATAATATGGTTAATAAACATACTATATACATCCATGAGACCCCCAAGTGGTCCATTAATGATACATATATCATGATATAAGTATGTTGGCCGAACCTTTGATTTTTTGGAATTTAATATCAATTAATAATAAAATATTTGTTTTAAAAACTCTTTTATGTCAATTTTGACACTATTCAATAGTTGATTTTTTTGAAACCCATAACAGAGTGATTAAATCGATAAAATTTAATTAAATCATTCATAACATGTCATATTAACATATAAAATTAGTTTAATTCATAACAAGTCTCAAATTATATTTTTTTGTGTATTTATAATATCAATTATTTTCATTGTTTACTATTACGGTAATTACTGCATCATCATTGTGTCATAAATAAATTAAATTATTTAATGTCTAAAAATTATAAATAAAATATAATTATGTAGGAAATAGTATTATCTTTCTAATGAATATTTATAGTCGAAAATCCAACATATATAACCCTATGTAAAAATTGTGTTTCTAAAGGATATATGCTGGTGTCATTTTTGTACATATTTTAACTTAATTAAAATAATGTGTCCCTGTCACCTACAAGTGGATCCACGGGGTCCCAAAATAGACTCAAAGATGCCTATGGTCGAACATGTATCAACCAATAAGGTTAGGACATGTTTTAGGGTAATTTAGTATTATTATAATATTATTTTTAACCCTTATTTACCGGATTTATCCTTAACCATGGTAAATAAAATATTTACCGAAGTAATTATTCAAAATGTCTAAAAATAATTGTTACCTATTTACACAATTTGAACATCCGGATTCCAAATATGGAATCCATTTCTCCAAATTCAAAATACAGAAGTGGCAGATTTTAATTTTATATTAATTCTCGTTGTTAAAACTAAAAGCGTTTTTAAGAGATAATAACTATCAAAAGATTGACACTTGTTTATGGCCGATTTAATTGTAAAATTATCTCCAATGACCAAAATTGTATTAAATGGTAAAAATATATTCTAAATATACTTTAAAACCACTCAGATTCATTATTTATCACTTTTAATTATTTTTGATTAAAAAAGTTGTTTTTAATTAAAATTTAGTAATTTTCACTATTCATCAAAATATTAAAGTTATCCGAAAAGTACCAAAATTTCACCTTAGGCTAAATTTGATATTCCAAATCCAAAAATGAAGTCCATTTTGAGATATAAAATATCAAAAAGTATGTATTACTATTCATAACGGCTAGTTTGATCGGTTGTGGTGTGTGTTAAAACTCAAAATTGTGTACAACACACGCTACTGTATTATTCAAAGAAAAACGTACCGTGGAAGATTGGGATGTTTCATTTTAAATTTTTGATGTCCCAATTTAGTCAAAATGTTTAAAATATTGTATTTAAAAAGGGTTCACTATTAAAAGTTGAAAAAAGTGCAGTACTGAAAATGAATTTTTTCTTGCATTATATCTAAGAAACTTATAATATAGATTCTAAAATTATAAGTATTATATAAAGTTTAAAATTTAGTTAATAAAATTCATAACCTCTTTTTAATGACTTTTTTAGGTATGTCATGGTTCTATTGAACTCGGTGTTGCGTGTAGTGCAAGTTATTGAATTATTTTGAAGAAATAACACACTATGAAATCATGGGGTGTTACATTCTCCCCTCCTTCAATAAATTGCGTCCTCACAATTTGAAATTGTTCTTCGAAAATAAAAGTTTGAAAATCGAAATATATTTGTGGGAAAACCCACATAAGAAATTGGGTTACTAAAATTTAGTCTTAATATGAGGAAAAGAGGAATGAAAGGGTCACCACCAAATTATGATCTCGATTAAGGGAACATTGGTGGAATTTAGAGACATATAATTGGAGGAAAAATGTAAATATTTATAGGTAGTGACTGAGGTAATCAATCACAAACAAGTATAAAATTGAAGTCCTTAAATTCATCAATCTATGATTATTTGAAATACCATCGGTTCAACAAAACATAGGGTATTGGGATAACACATTTTTGACGTTTCAAAATATCTTAGTTGAAATCCCACATCAAAAAATGAATTAATGAGGCCTCTATTTAAAATTAAGAGTGGAAAGTATGAAGATTTCCTAAAATAACACATAATAGGGTTCCATGTAGGAAAATATGGATATGGAAATGAAATCTAGCCATCAATTATCTTATGGAGAGTGGTAGAGAACATGGCTATGAAAAGGCCAACAATCCCAAAGCCATAAATTAGTGATGATTTAAGGTACCATCTAGGACAACATTTTTGTTCTATGTTCCTTTTCTTAATGTTGAGGAATTCATTTATGAGATTGGATAAATCACAAGGAGATATACTTACTTTATAATTAGAGTTTTATCCATTAATAAATTTCTACCACAAACTCATCTTTCACTCTAAAAGATAATAGAACGTAAAAAAACTATATTTATACTATTCGTACAGGGTTCCAAAATAAATGAATTTATAATTCATCTACTAGATCATTTAATAAAAAAACTAAATTATTTAATTTAGGACATCTCATGGGCCAGTGGTAGGTGATACACCCTTATTGCCCTTCGGTTGCGGGTTTAAGTCTCGCGGCCTTGCCGGTCGCGATGGGTTGCCGCCCGACCTCTGGGTTGTCCTTTTATGACAATCCAAAATTAATCTCAAACTAGAATTTATCCCAAATACTTCTGTCCAAACTCACAGTCCAACATTTATAAGGAAGGTAAACATAATATAGATCCTTTTTACCGCGTAATAGCATATTAAAACATTCATCATATATTCTTTTAAAACACTGAAACATCCTGAATTAACATAATCCTTATTGATTATATTCATGCTCCCTTATTCCATATAGAATGCTGGATATACTTCATCAATCCAAAAATGTTTTAAACCCCAACAATGATGGAATATAAAAATCATTAATCAGCTTCAAGGTAGTCAAGAATATCCAATATAATTTATCCAAATCAATCATGTATTTTTCTAAAATCACTACCTCAGTATCAGAACCATATTATGGTTTATCATTCTCTCAACCATATATTTTCCAAATATTTAACCTACTATTGAGTCACTTCTCTTTGTTCCACACAATCTCAAGTCCTTAATTAAAATAGTACTGCAGTACAATCCTTATATACTCCATAATTATTATAACAAGTACATTGTTGATACAACACTCAAATGAAATAATCAACATAAGAACTCTAATCATTCCACTTCATCTGTGGTAGTATCATAACATGATTATTATCCAATAGCATCATTTGCGGCATAGTCTGATGACTGAGACATAGGATCACGTAGTGTCCAAATTCCTTGAAAATGAAGCATTGTACATTTGAAACCATTTTCATACCCTTGCAGTCATGTACTTTGTGCCCTTTTCCTCCACACTTATAACAAACTCTCGTTCCTTTCAGGCAAGTTCCATGGTGTTTCTTCCCATAGTTATCACATATGTGAAAATTCTTCTTTTTCCTCTTCCCTTTATCCATCTTTCCCTCTTCCATCCTTTTCTCCTCTTGCTTCCCATCAAATCCATAGGGCTCAGTAAACTCTTTACTTATCTTATCAACACATGTTATTATTTCTTCATAAGATGATAATACATGGGAGAATATTTCTCTTATAAATTCTAGCTTAAGACCATGAATGATATGATCCTTCATTCTCTTTGGATCATGTGAATTGCTGGAGTTCTCATTCCTTCTACTGGGCACCATTTCTAAACAATGGCATACACTAGATTAGTTTATGAATAAAAATACCTAATCCCAAACTTGAAAAACACATAACATAAATTAAATAGTTTATGGATATAATCCATAATCATAAAAATGTCTCCTTTGAGGAAGTATATACTCATAAACATTTCATAATGGTTTGTAATGAAAATGAGAATTATCCTAAGCATATCCCCCGGGAGTGTCGTAACCAAGAGTGCAGTAAGGCCTGTTTTCGTGCACCAGTTCCCATTTGAGTCTAGCTCAAAGTGGTGTTTTCGGGTTTTACCCCTAGGTACATCTGTGCCAGAGCCACCTCTACCTGCTCATATCCAGACAGGGATGTATTTCTCGGAAAACTCACAAAATCTCTACAATACCAAAATTCTAGGAAGTTCTTGTATACTAATCCTCAAAGTCCATCTTAAATCCATGTGCTCTAATTAGAGTTTATCTAAATCTAGCATCCAAGGTTATTACTAAAATTCCTCTGATACCAACTGTAACAGCTCGACCCCAGTTACCCAGAGTCGGTGCAATATTACATAACATTGGCATGATCACAATAAATATCAAATCTCGAAAGACCGATTGGTTTAGTATCCTTGGAAGCACTATATATATTCATAAAGTTTTGCATTACATAATAAAGTGAAAAACTACTACAACAACATAATGTCTCCATAGTCCACACTATTATCCCCTCATAATATTCCTTCAGGTCATTCACAACTTACTTCTTCACATCCTAGAAAAAATAAAACATAGAAAATGGGTGAGCTCAAATTCCCAGTAAGGATAACAATATAGCGGAAACTTTTAAAAATAAGCATAAACATTTAAGGTAATGTATATCCAAAATAAAAGCCTTTTAAACTTGAACTTCAACATATTATGGAAAAAGTATAATGAATTAATACCATTTACTTATTCACATGGATATTCTACTAATCGAATAATCATATGCAATATCAATAACCACGTTCCTAATGATGGAATGTATAATGACAGACTATCATAACCACATAGCCAAGGCCTCGTGTTAAGACTAAAAATATGATTTTTCCAAGGCCTTGTGCCAAGACACTAGTTTGTCTCATGAGACCTACCGATGCATCGAGGAGCTATACCGGGATCCACCCGTCACATATTATGTCCAATGAATTCCCATATGAAAAGGTTTAAACATAACATATACATTCGTATTAAACTAGCATACGAAATGTCAATATTTTCACCATAAACTATGAATGGTAGAAAAAATAGCACATCCACAGTCAAACATATCACAAAACCTTCAATACAATATAGATGTTTTGTATCATAATAAATCAACTTCAAATTAGCGTAAAATGCATCAAAAGATATTGACTTAGATGAAATCAAAACTATTTCAGAGAAATATCTCTTTTCTCGAAATCATTGGAAAGTCACACATTTATAAAGGAAGTAATTTAAAAGAGATTTTTGAATCAAAGTGTCCCATACCACATTGAAACTTTTGAAAATAAATATCATTTCAAAACCTTCATGTCCATATAAATAAATCCTTAAAATCATTTTGAAAACATGGACATTAAATAAAAATATTTAGAAAGATAGATCGTTAAAACATTTAAAATTATGATCTTGATAAAAAGTACCTTTCACAAATTCTTAAAATATCCATTTTGAAATCATTTAAAAGTAACACAATTATAAAATAAAGAATTTACTTTGAAAATATTCTTATATGATTGTAATGGAAGTTTTGAAAATTTTATAACGGCGGTAAATAGCCATACCCGATGTATAAGTTAAAAAAAATTCTTACCTTAATTTTGTCTAAAAGGTTAAAAATCACATTGTTTGGAAAACGATGGAAAGATTCCTTTATAAACCTCTTATAAAAAGTCAAACAAGGGTATAAATGACTTTAACCCATATTCTAGTAAATAGTTAAAATGTTTTGAAATTCATTTTTAAGAAACATGGATGTGGATGATAAAGAGATCCATGTAGATTATTATGTATAAACAACCTCAGATAATGAAGAGATTGTGAAATAACCATTACCTTGTACTTTTCCTTTTTTGGGGTAGGTTAACCTCCTGTATAATAGTGAAATAATTGTTATTATATTATACAATAATCATATATATTAATATGATATCATATATGATCTTTTAACATTGCTTTGTTAATAATATCTTAGTATAATCTTCATTTCAGGTGTTAACTTACTCATTTTCTTTTATATGTTTTGTTACATAATCCATGATTGTCATGGATAGGTTGTATATTATTCATATACAGAATTATATCATGTTCTTAAACATTATTTTTAAATAATCAAATGATAATAATACTTGAATGGATACGATGGAGAATGAATCTCATCGTGTTCGTGGAGACGGTAGTCCGTACGTACGCACGTGCGACAATATCATTCTTTTGATATTAAAAATATATATAAATGGATGGTATATCATATATACAGAATCATTAACATGTTATACTTATTATTTACATGAGTTACATATCATTATTATACCCATCCAAATAATAATATATTGAATAACAATTACATCACGACGTGGAGACGGTAAGACGTACGTACGCACATATGGTGACATGTTATTCAAAAGTTGGATAGAATAATGAATATGGTTGTACCATATTTATAATATCATAACAATATATATATGATACTGGAGTTATTATTTTAAAATGGTAATAACAAAGGAAGAAGAAGTGGAAGAATAAAGGAACTTGGAAAAGTGTGGTGAAATCATTCCTCTTCTTCGGGTTCTTCCTTTTGATTTGATCAAATGAGCTCCTTAGGTTGGCTTTATGGTCAAACTAAGGCCTCTAGGTTGTAGTGAGGGAAGTTGGGAGAGTATTTGGACAGATTTTGGCCGAACCAAAAGGCTTTGAAGGTGTGAAGAAATGAGAAGGAGGAGTGCCCTTTTATAAGAGGGGTGAGGGGCACCTTTGGAAAAGCTAGAAATATTAATTTATAATAAATTCATATTCAAATTATAATGTCTCCAAAGTTGATTATATAAATTTTTAGGTGGGGATGGGTCGAAAACAACTCAACAGATATAATTTAGACAGTTTTGGGTCATTATATTATCTTTATCATTAAGTATGAACTCTTAGTTAATTAGTTTCACTTTTACAATGTCTCTTTGTATTTTTATATAATATGGTTAATAAACATACTATATACATCCAAGAGACCCCAAAGTGGTACATTAATGATACACCTATCATGATATAAGTCTCTTGGCCGATCCTTAGATTTTTAAAAATTTAATATCAATTAATAATATAATATTTGTTTTAAAAACTCTTTTATGTCAATTTTGACAATATTCAATAGTTGATTTTTGTGAAACTCATAACAGAATCATTACATCGAAAAAATTTAATTAAATCATTCCTAACATGTCATATTAACTTATAAAATCAGTTTAATTCATAAAAAGTCTCAATTTATATTTGTTTGTGTATTTATAATATTAATTGTTTTAATTTGTTTACTATTATGGTAATTACTGCATCATCCTTGTGTCATAAATAAATTAAAATATTTAATTTCTATAAATTATATATAAAACATCATTATGTATGAAATCTTTTTATATTTCTAATGAATATTTATAGTTGAAAATAAAACATATATAACCATATGTAAAAATTGTTTTGCTAAAGGATATATGCTTGTGTCATTTTTGTACTTATTTTAACTTAATTAAAATAAACTATCCCTATCACCTTCATGTGGATCCATGGGGTCCCAAAATCGACCCAATGATTCCTATGGTCGAACTTTTATCAACCAATACGATTAGGACACGTTTTAGGGTAATTTTGTATTATTATAATATTATTTTTGAACCCTTATTTACCGGATTTACCTTTAACAATGGTAAATAAAATATTTACCGAAGTAATTATTCAAAATGTCTAAAAATAAAAGTTGCCTATTTACACAATTTGAACATCCTGATTCGAAATATGGAATAAATTTTTACAAATTCAAAACACATAAGTGGCATAAATTAATTTAAAATTAATTCCCGTTGTTAAAACAAAAAGTGTGTTTTTAAGAGATAATAACTATCAAAAGATTCACACTTGTTTATGTTCGGTTTAATTGTAAAATTCTCTCCAACGACCAAAATTGTATTAAATGGTAAAAATATATTCTAAATATACTTTAAAACCACTCAAATTCATTATTTATAACTTTTAATTATTTTGATTTAAAAAGTTGTTTTTAATTAATATTTAGTAATTTTCACTATTTATCAAAATATTAAAGTTATCTGAAAAGTACCAAAATTTCACCTTAGGCTAAATTCAATATTCCAAATCCAGAAATGAATTCCATTTTGAGATATAAATTTTCAAAAAGTAGGTATTACTATTCATAAAGGCTAGTTTGATAGGTTGTGGTGTGTGTTAAAACTCGAAGTTGCGTACAACACATGCTACTGTATTATTCAAAGGAAAGCGTACCGTGGAAGCTTGGGATGTTTCATTTGAAATTTTTGATGTCCCAATTTAGTCAAAATGTTTAAAATATTGTATTTAAAAAGGGTTCACTATTAAAAGTTGATAAATGTGCAGTACTGAAAATGAATTTGTTCTTGCATTATATCTAAGAAATTCATAATATGGATTCTAAAATTATACGGATTATATAAAGTTTAAAATTTAGTTATTACTATTCATAACCTCTTTTGAATGTCTTTTTTTTAAGTAATGGTGTGATTGAACTCGGTGTTGCATGTAGTGCAAGTTATTGAATTATTTTGAAGAAATAACACACTTTGAAATCCTAGGGTGTTACAAGGAAGGCCCCCCCTTCTTCGTCAAAGCAGTCAAGGGTGACACTACCTTGGAGAAGTCTGGTTCAAAACTCCAGTATGACCTCAGAAAAAGTATGATGTCCCTCTTCCTTCTAGGAGGTAATCCTGGAAAAATATTTTTAAAAGATGTCTCCACACTCTACCACTCCTGCTGGGAATTGAAAACTCAAAACTCCGGTTTCTCCGAGGGTAAGGCTGGCCAACTAAAGAGTGATTGGCTGCACCCTCCTATGCATGAGTTTATCCTGTGCTTCCAGGGTTTCCTTTCTCCATCCACGGGAAACCCTATCCCAATTTTTTAGATAAACAACAAATTTTTTTCCAAATATAATTAGAATGAGTATGAATTGTTGATGTCCAATCTATACCCAATTTAAGGTCGTTAGGCCTCGACACAGCCACCAAGAGGTGCGTACTGAAAATCTCACCTAAAGGGTTAGATCACACCATAGACATATTTGTGATTATCGAGTCTCCTCCTAATTTTATCTCCATATGTAAGGGTAAAGTTATAGGTTTAACTAGAAACCGTAAGTCATGAACAAGATTAATGAAAAGAAGGGATGATTAGTTCTTATCTATACTAACATGGTAGCCAGTAGTAGACACATATTGTACCTCTAATCATTCCTAGAGCCCTTGTGTCACACTCTTTGACAAAATACATCTACTCCCATCCCCTGTAATCTAGATCCCTCAGACTAGAGGGGACCACATTGAGGTGGTGGTTGTAACATATCAAAATTCATACCACCTCATGCTGGTATCCTAGCTCCACATCCACATCTGCTACTCAGCATATTCATCTATCTCTATCACTTACTCCCCCCAAAACATTTTACATTTCCAATCCTCTTAGTCTGGAATTTGCTTCCTAGTTATCCACTGTTAACATCCACTGGCTCTATCTGCTCAACCAATGAACATTCTACCATAACAGTTCTCTTTGTCACCCTTACATAAGTAAGAATGCATAGAGTAATAGTTCTGGCTTGGATGTCACTAAACACACCTCGCTCAGAGGTCCAAGCCCTGAAGAAATGACTGAACTATATTCATTGAGTTCCTAGGGTGGTCGGTACACCTCGATGAATACTCACCTACCAACATGTATTCCTTCAGAAGCTGTAGAAGCTCAAAGGGACACTCATCTCAAAGATCATTATGGAAAGAGACCCCCCTTCTCTCAGGAAGTTTCTCGAACATGTCCACAGAAAACGTTACCTCATTAAAATATTCAGATAATCTAAACCATGTCATCATCCTGTTGAGCCACGTAGAAGGCTCCCCACTAGGACCTCCATCTGATCGAATGGTGCCCTGCCAAGATGGAAAGTCAGCTACATCCTCACACCTGTCCTTAGCTGCCCGTGAGTGATGCTCTCTTTGAATCCTAAGTGGTATCTGATTCTAAAACACATGTAAGAAATAAGCCTACATGTCTCCTATACTATTACCACCGGTTGTAAGTACTGACCGGAGGGAAGTGATATATAAGTAGTAAACCACGCGAAGGTGCTAATGTCGTAAGAGAGTCCAACACCGAGGTCTCATCACTCTATGGGCCTTCATCATGTACTATCTTAGGATTTCTAGATGGTTGTCAACATGGAGACATCTGGATAAGGAACATATGAACCACATACATTATGTTAAACATGGGGATTTGACACCAAAGAAACCAAGGAAAAACATTTCCAAAACACACACAATCCATGTTTTTGTGCACCGAGTAGGAAATCAGAATTCAAGATACTTATGTATACATACACCGTCCTATGTACCAACACTGGACTCTCTAAACTGAAAACCACACTCAAAACACTTAACATTATTGCCACATTGAAAAGATCAGAGTCCTAGTTTTTTGGTACAACAGACTTATTTGAGACAAATTTTTCATGACTGGTACCTCAGGGCTCGTTTCGTGACTACCCCAGGCCTTTATTCCCTAGCCCAGATGCTGGAAACCAGCATCGGAAAAGAATATCCCTATAATGGGAAAGAATTTCCATTAAACCTCTACAATCACACTTACTAGAATGGAACAAGATGCTACCATGATGTAAACTACTGAAGTAATAGAGAAATGAATGTAAAAGAATCTAGAATAGAAGCCCGACAAGGAATGTACAAGTTCAACGGAATTATACAAATCACTAAAAGGAGAAAATCAACTATTGATTGTTCCACCACAGATCCTTCCTGAAGGGTTGGTACAGATCATGATTAGTAGTTCCTACGTCATGCCACTCCAAATGATCCACCTTCTAGCATTGTCTAGCCCATGATCCCTTAGACTCAATAAATGATGTACATCATCTGCACAAGACACAACAAGGTATGAGTGAATCCCCTGTATGGGTGAGTATAATGATACTCACTAGGGACCCTAAGACTCCATTATACTCGAAATGTTCCACAAATGAAGAACCACAAAGCTATAAATTAACACAACTTAGGAATATTTCCATTCAAATAATTATGTTATTAAGATATACTCATCACATACATGAGGGAATTATACCACATAGGTAACACCCCGACGGTAGAAGTAACAGACAGGTAACGACATGAAGATAGAAGTACCTCACATGTAAAAGACTTAGTTCAAACATATTCTATGCTCAAACCGGGTATTAGCGACGTAAATAAGTATATATTATTATTCATGAAGATGGGTAATCTTATTCTGTCAAGAGGCACTGCTTCTGACCATAAGGATTCTTAACGACACAGGATCGATAGGTAACTAACCCATGCTGATCCACACAAGATCATACCCACACAAGATCGATAGGTATCTAACCTGCACAATGACACACACATGATCTGACCCTCTCATCATCAATAGGTAAAAATCCCTGGCAATGACCCATATAGGATCAGACCCATACATGATAGATAGGTAACTAACCTTCGCAATGACCCACACAGGATCAGACCCACACAAGATCAAAATGCATTAACCCACACCGGATTGATGAGCAATGACCCAAACAAGATCCGAACCACACATGATCAGTGTTGAACCACACAAGAACAGTTGGTACTGCCCTCTGAATGATCTGTCTCCAACCTCCACCTCACTACCAGCAATTGGACACCTCACACCTAGTGTGCCCGAGATCCATAGTTTTTTCCCTCAAGATATTAGTCTGACCTAGATCGCCACAAATCTCCAAAAAATTTAACCCAAAATAACTCTATGTCATAAGGGTTCTAACACGTCAAATGATGCATAATTCAGATGCCTTGTCTATGTGTTACAAGTGTTTAATCTTTGGGGGCCCTCATGGATTCAGGATCAATCCAACCCATCCATACTCCAAGTATCTCCAAACTGAAGTGGAGTATACCAAAATCACTATCTCAATCCTTGGATCCCAATGGCATAGACAGTTCATCAAACAGACATACTGTTTTCAAAATATGGCACATTAAGTGTTTTTGGGCCTTGTTGGCCCAGAGTTTGGTCCGACCGGGTCACCCTGAGATGGACTGCAAGGGGTGTGGCCAGCAAAGGGAGTCCCGCAAGAGGGCGGCCTGACTAGAAAGATGGAAGCCCGGCCCGAATGGGTGAAGACATTCTATAAAGGGGGTAGACTAGCCCGAAAGGGGTCAGCACCCAAGCAGCAGCCCATCCTGAAAGGGGGCGACCTACAAGAGGACGTCCCAACCCAAAAGTTGGTAGCCCGCAATGGGAATCCCTCAAGGGGCTGACCAAACCAATAGGGGCGACCCCCAATGGGCAGCCCTCAAAGGGGTGTCTCGGCCCGAATAGAGGGGCCCCTAAAGGGCTGCCTCCAATGGGTGGTCTGACCAGAATGGGGGAGATCTACAAAGGGCATCCCTCGATGGGAAGGCTCGTCCTTTTTCCTCTCAATCTGGAAAGGAGGGAAACGTTTCCCCTGGTATCTCAAATATCTAGGAGGAGCTTCGGTTTCATGAAATGGAGACCTGATGTGGGCACCACACAGTTGTCGAGAAACCTGCGTGGCGGGTTCCTCCACCACCGTGGCTTCAGTCGTGGCTTCTTCTCACTAGTGGTGCCCTTTTCACACCTCCTCTCCCACTCATTGGAGGTGCGCTAGTTGCATCGCCTCCACTTCTGTGGCTGGATGATTTGTCGGCCTCCTCCGTCATCCACCGCAGTAGACAAGCCATGGCCCTCTACAAACTGGAAGCACGTGACGGGGCACCGCACATCCTCTGTAGTCGACCAGTGCTGGCCACTTCAATGACAGCCACAACATTATGTTGTGGCCACCTCTTGCGGAATGCATCATTTCCTTACTTATTCATTGCCAGTTAGTGTCACGACAATGGCGGTATTCCATAGAGAACACAAGGGTGTAGCAATGTAGCGGAGAGTCCGGGCTAGGTTCTTCAGGCCCGTGCCCTTTGTGTTTGCTCGTAACAAGATGAATGAGAAAGGGCTCATTAAATTCACATGAAATAATGAATGTCAAAACTCCTACCACAAATTATTGGAGGGAACTCATGATTGAGGGATTCTCATTGATTGTCATCACAGTAACAAGCCGACCATGATGCCGCTCGAATGTCAATCTTCAGTTCAGGGTTTCGGTGTTGTTTGTCACCGCTCCCTGGAACCGGCTCCATCCACCATGGGTTTGGCATATCAGCACTCCTTCAACACATTGTTTCTTGGAGAAGCTGTGTCGAGTCCTCTCCCCAAGATCTGTATAAATGTGATAGGGGGAGGGTATGTAATGACGTTGGGAATTAATGGGGCTCATTAATTTGGAAGCTTCAAAATTTATTCAACGTTGTTGTTACATAGATAGAATGGTCAATCCCTTTAATGTCTTGACACATCGCTTTATCCCACACTCCACTTGTCTATTGAAGGATATGAACGAACATAAAATAAAATAGCAATGTTATTTGATTTTATTTATTTTAAAAAGTTCCAAAACATTACTTTTTTCTCAGTCATACTATGGTCAATTTAAAATATCTTTTATTTGAGTCTTGGCATTGTAGATTCAACGGTGCCCTCAGATTTTTAATCAGAGTAATATTTTAAATTTTTGAAAATGTCGGTCATGCATTTATTGAACGTACATAAGAAATTGTCTTGAAATTTTTAAAATTCACCCTCTACCCACAAGGGTAGTGGTTAGGCTCTTCTTAAGGGAAACTCATCCCAACGAACTCAATAGTACTCTCAAATTTTCAATCTGAGATACCATATAGATGATATGTATTTTACAATAAAATGATTGTCACTTAATTATTTTAATTACGGTTAAAAAATGAAATTCACTGGTGGGTCACTCCGGACAATGTTTCTGTCATCCAAATGAAAGCATGCCCTCACGAGTTTAGCGGTGGTCTCAAATTTTTAATCCATGTTATAGTTCGTGTGTTATAAGAATTTAAAAAAATAATAATTTTATGTAATTATTTTGTTTACTGGTATGCCAATTTCCGTTTAACCCATTGGAGGACTATGTGGACTAAACATATGTCATGCCTAGGGTAAAACGGTCCTCCTGAACGCAACAGTGCCCTCAATATTTCTAATCTTGGAAACTGTATATGTGTTATTCCACTTTTCTAAGGAAACATTATTACGCTCCCTGATTAATGCTTAATAAAACTATGATGGATCATTTCGGGCTCTCTGGGCCTCCGAATAATGAGCTGTCAAATTTTGCGGACTCAAAATAATTCCATATAAATTAAAACAATACATTTAAAATCTGGTTCTTTAAATGATATAATTTTTGGCCCCACCCACCACTATATATCAAAAGAATTACTCATAAATTGTCTAGTTTGATTTAACCTTGGACCATTTTTTTATCATTAAATATATTTATTAACTAAATAATATATATTTGTATATATTTAATGTTATATAGAAATAAAATTTATTATTAAACATTGTATGTTGAAATTAGATATTATTTATGAAATAAATATATAAATGATATATAATTTCTATCAGAGGGACTAACATAAGGGTGGGTGATATTAGTACATAATTTTTTTCATAAAAAATGTTTAAAAATACCGAAGATAATTAAAAAGGCACAGTTTGACAATATATTTAATTATTATGTGTTTTATCATTCAAAAAATTTCTCAAATCGGAATTAGGGCTCAGTTAAACCAATTTATGAAATCTAACTACATTTTGAAACCATTTTTCATAATTAAATCCTTTAGGTAAACACTATTTAAGACTAAATATAAATGTATAATTCTTTTATATATTGAAATATAAATGTAGTTTTATCATTGAAAAGGTAAAAAATTGAATGAAGAAATAGAAGAATAGATAATGGTTTCAATGTAAACTTGAGACATAATCACATCAACATAGAAATCACCTATTGTCAAGAATATTGTTATAATGATAATCAAATCCACAACTAGAATAAGATATAAAAATAAAATCACAAAATATTTCTCAGATCAAATACACATCTACTGTTATACACGAAAAAAACAACAAAAAATGACACACATGACGTCTACTGTAGTATTCATGGATAAAAATAATAACAAAGTTTAAGAGAACTTCTTGTATTCAGTAGTTTATGAATTTTATTCTTTGTGGGAAAATATTAATAGTAATAAATAAATATACTAAAATGAAAAAAATTAAATAGAGAAAGATATAAGATATGAAAGATATAGTGATGCCTAGTATGAATATATTTATAAATTCTGGGGTCCTTGTATTTGGCTTTATAATGAGATCAAAAAAATTTCGCTAAAATCATTAAAAAATAGACTATCATAATTTTCTCATCTCCCCTTATAGATGAACAAAAAATCATCTCATGATTCAGTTATGAAAGGTTCTTAATTTTATGTAAATTTAAAAACATCATAGTCACATGTTTCTAGAATACAAAACGAAAAAAATAATCCATCACTACATTGGATACACACAAATATGTTTTCATTGAAATATATTTCTCTATAGATTCAAATATATATTTAAGAATAATAATATTGATTTTTTATACATGTACTAATCATAAAATTGAGAAACCTATAAATTTTTTTTATAATAATATATTGATTAAATTATTTCATATTATTAATAAAATAATTTAAGTATATCTATATTAAACTTAATAAACTATCTGCTATAGTCATTATATTTTAATGAAGGATATAAAAACAATGGTCTAAATGTAATGGTCGATTTATATTGATAATATAATGAAAAAATAGTAGCACGATCTAATAATAGAACAAGCTATTGGTGGCACAAATTATTGGTAGTGCATCATTAATGTTATCCCATATGGTTGTATAATACCCAGTCATAGCCCATTGACTCGTATAATATTTCTAGTAGAATTACACCTAGTTCTTGAAAATATAGAGGTATAAAAATTTTGGATGTAGAACACATGGTGGTAGAACATCATGTTGTTGCATGTATGTTAGAAGAATAACATATGGTTACATAACTATAGAGGCAATGGTTCTATCAATAAAATTCCTGGTGGATGTTACTCTAATATAATAGGTTAACTAACTTTGGGAATCATGAACTAATGAAAGATTAATTTAACAAATAATAGATGATTTTCTATAATTATCCAATTTTTGAATAAAAACATAGATTACAAAAAAATGGAATTTTCTTTAGTAATATAATTATAATGATTTATGAGAATTAAAATAATTATTTTCTAACTATCTTAAACATTTTTATTACCACAAATCATGGAATTATATAAACCAATCTTAAAATAAATAATGGTATAAGTTTTATCATTTGATGTAATGATATATTCAGTATAAAAAAATACAATGTGATAGATTTGAAATAAAAAAATTAAATATAATTAGAAACTGAAAAGAGAAATTGTAAACATAGTCATTTAAATTGTAATCATTAAATTCAATAAATCTTTTTCAACCAATTTATCGATTATCAATAACACAAAAAAATGTGATGCATTAAGAGATAAGATATATTTAAATATGATCTCGAATAATTATTTTTAAAAATATTACATCGTAAAAATATATAGAGAGAAAATACAACATAGTACCTATCAAATAAATATTTTAGTCTGAATCACTCTCATCTCTATGGGAGGTTGGAACAACAGGTCCACTAAAATTTCTATTTGTAAGAGGATTTGATATAGAAAAACCAGCAGGGGTAAATTATCTAAAATCTCCTAGAGTGTTTCTTGGATATAATAAAAATTAACACACATATACACTATTATAAAATTCATATCCTTTATATAATTTTACTAAATTGATTTTCTATATTAACCTCATGAATCATCAAAATCATCTGGAATGTCATATGTAAAATTACAGAATCAAACATCAATTTGGTATCAGCTTCCATACTTTGATTAACTAGAGGAACCTAGGGTATAATAAATCTACTTAACTAAAAGATATAAATCAATAATAAATAATAAAAACAATCTCTAGTAATATAACCTAAAAGAATATAAAAAACATATGTAAATGTGAATCAATATTGTCATATCTAATAAAGACAGCCTCAAAATGATATGATCCATCGATATGAGATTCATATGTAAAATTTTTTATATCACCATCTTCATCAATATTTTCCCCTAGAGTTCCCTTTGTAACTGTTACAAATGTAATAATGGGATTTACACCATGATATAGTGGAATATCATGTTTTCATCACTATCATTTTATTTATATGATCCTATATAATAAATTCTCAAAAAATTTACACAAGGGGAAGACTCCCCCATAAATGAAAATATATCCATATTTGAGGCAGCTAGATCAAGCCTATGAAAATATTCTTATCTAGAAGAAAATGGGTATTACTCCCTATCAATATATACCTTCATCTATCCTATGATATATTTAACATCATAATCCGGATGAACAATACCTGTAATCTCTAAAGGCATAACTTAAAAAAAGGAAATAAGAGAAGAATGATATGAATGACACATATCAAAATGAATAACAATATCATCATCTTGACCTTTTGAGTCATGAGGTTCATCACCATTTCAATCATCAACATTACCTTTATTCTCATTTTTAGACACATCAACCACATCTATATAGTATTCTAAAAAACTATGATTATTTTATCTTATAGAGAATTTAGTATCATTATATTCTTTTTCAATAAATTGGCTCTCTCCACCCAAAAGTTAAAAATCTATACATCCATATCCATAATACATTATTATTCTTTTTCAAATTCCAAGACCACTGCCCTCTTTTATATAATATTTCATGTCCCCATTTTCAACTGCAAATTATAGTTATTTAATTTCCTCATCTGAATTAATGAAAATAACATTTATATCTAATTGAGTTTCACAAACATTATTTTCTCTAGTAGGGTGGTCCAAATGATATATATTCTCATTATAAGGGCTGAAATTTACTAGAATTTATTTGAAGATATTATTTTGAAAATTAAGATACATGGTGTTAAGATGATGTGTGATTTCAATGCATGGTGTGCCTGAAATATTTTGTTGCAAACAGATATGTTTTTAATGGAACACATGAATGGATTTATGGAAAAAGTGAAATAACTCTTAAATAAGTTCATGGATCCAAAATCTGAGGGCTCCACATTGTTCATTTAAGTGAATAAAACATAGGCAATCCCTTATATCAGACGGTGTGGGCTGACTATGAATGATAGTTGTTGGATGTAATTGTAAATAATAATATTATATATATTTTTTAAAATCATAATAACTCATGAATGGAGACATAGATCATAAATATGATTCCATCATTGAGTTTTATATCATGGGTTTTTTATAAGATCAACTTGACTATAGTCTTACTGGCTCTTCTATGAAAAAACCAAAAAAGGGTTTCATCATTATTAAATAATGTAATTGTAAATTATATTTTTGTAACATTATAATTTTCTATAAAATAATACTTATTATAAAATATCAATGTTATTCCCATGGCCCTATAAATCCCAAAAAAATCGACAGGGAGTGGTTGGCGGATTTTTCCTTGGTGAACGAGGACCGAATCATGGATCAATGATTGGTGCATGAAAAAATCAAATGATCAGTATGAAAATCATGGGGAAACATTGATATTAAATGGTGTTTGAACCCAACTTGGTATGGAGTTTTGTTTTATGTTTTTTCCTCATTATCAGATCAAATGATTATCATAGATCAACCCATGAACAGTTTGAACCAAACTTCTATCATTCTAATTGGATGAGCTCGATTTGTGGGGATCTAATGGGAGATTAATCTAATTGATTATTCATTATTATTTCTCACTTCTAACAAGAATTAATTTAGTTTAAAAAGAAAATTTTTTATGATCCATTCTTTGGTAATTCAAGTATATTTATTTCTCCCCCCTCATTCTCTCATGTTCTTTATATATTCTTCATGATCTTGTCATAAATTGTGATATAATGAATATATGGTTGTTGTTCATATGTTTCATGGAGAAAAATATTGAGACCGAAGACCCAACACCACAGCAACTTGGTTGAGTTTCAACAATAATAGAATGACATGATTTGGTCGGGACAATAGCATGTGGTGGTGTAAGGTTGTGGCATAAGGCGGTAGTGGCTGGAGGAGAAGGCTCGAGCCAGTTTATGAGAGGCAGTGCTAATTCATAGAAGATAGTATGAAAACATGGATAGGTCACTAATGGTGCGGTCGGTGAAGGTGGATTATGAATTGGTTTTTTTAGGTCTAAAGGGGACTGCTAGTGAAAGGCATTGTACGATTCCACGACCTTTTTTTGGGACCGTGGTAGGGGTTGTAGTAGTGAGTTTGGATGCTGCTCGAAACCTTGTTGGAAGAACCAATGGAGATAATGGCATAGGTAGGGGGTGCGGTGGACTATCCACATGGACCACGGCATGTCACCAAGCCAGCAGTTGAGTAAGGATGTCAGGGTAGACCGCACACGACACAACGGAGAGGTCCGCTGTGTGGGTTGATTAAGGGAAATCTAGGCTGCACTAGGTTCCTAGTGGGCTAGACCTAATACCCTAGTAGGATTGGCTAGAATGAAGCTGTCTGGTTAAGGTATTTGAGTCCGGGTTAGGTCATCCCCATACTAAACTTGAGTCATACTGTTTCACTAAAATGGTTGCAACATCCAAATTGACGGTTCGTTTAACGAGTCATATACAAAGTTAGGATCCTTGCGATGGGGTGGCACTTTATAGATATATTTGAAGGGTTTTTCCTTGGACTACTATAGGTTGAGATTATTCCCTTTTTTCATTCCATGATTGCTGAATATGGTCTTACATCGACATCACTAGATATTAGTACCCACTAGAGGCAAATACGTGTATAGGTTTATCGTATTTCATTATTGGTCTAGAGATGTCATATATAAAACCTCATATAGTTTGGTGGGTATTTATATGGCCTCCAGGATCATGAAATTGTTCTACCATGTAGTTGGTTTTATTGATAGGGTTGTTGCTATTTTCTGAGAAGAATCCCTTACATTGAGAGCTTCATTGGTAGGGTTATTAGTTTTATCTCAAAATGATCCCCTGAATTGTGAGATAAAACAAATTGGGTTGTTGTTATTCACTATATAGGATACCATCTCTATATTTTAAGATATTTTTACACTGTGTTTCTCTTTGGGAGGGGCCCAAATTATTGGTACCTCTAAAAGAGATTTTCCAACAATAACATGGCTCTATGAGTGAGTTCCCCTAAAACTAGCGCACCTAGTGAATAATCCAATGGTGGTGATTTGTTAATGATTACCATTTTAAATTGTGGATGGTAATGAGTATACCTTGATATCCTTGTAATTCATGTTATAGACATATACCTATGTAGTTCTGAATGTATTATTCCATTTTCATATTTCCATTGTGTTTTTTAACATATTGTTGTTTTATTCACTCATGCCCATGCATTGTCTTCACGTGTCATTCCATATGGAGAGGACCAATGATTTGAAAGTGTTTTTGGGTGACTAGGACCAGCTGATTCTTTGAGAGATCAGATAGACGAGGTTTTCTCCTTCGGCTTCAGAAAATTGCCTTACACCTACCCTTTAGGTAGGATTTTCTGTAGATATTTTTCATGAACTTGTGCATTCACTTTTACATACGCTGATTGGTTTTCTTTAATTCTTGCTCAATACACATTCCATTTTTATGCTATTATACACTATGGTTGTGATCTTGGTGTATGAATAAATTGTTTAACGGGTTTTTTACATTTGATCATTTTGGTTATGAAGATGTGTGTGTACAGGTACTTAGAAAAATTCCTCCCATATGTATGATTTTCTTACACAGTACTATCTTTCATCCCCTAACCTATTAAGGCAGGGCTTGAGGTAGTCACAACCTGGGCCTCTATGTGACAGGTCATGGTAGATTAGTATAATGAAGTGTCATTTCATTCTTAAGGAACTATTGTTTGTGAGTTTGGTTTTGGAAAATAATGTTATGTGCATGATGTTTATATTTCAGACTATGTATTCTAGCGTTGGTGTGGGGAATGATGTTTCTATACACCAATAATATGGATACTATCATTTAGACTCGATACATTAAAACACTCGTTTTAGGGAACACAATGTTTCATGCATCATATATGATATGGGTGTGTTCTCATGTCCTTCTTGATTCATCTCACTAGATATACTCTTTTGATGCTGGTACACCTTATTTTATTACAAGATGTATCCACATAGAAAGATATTCATGATTCCATTTAGTGATAACGAGGGTGATCTAATAAGTGAGGTGTCATTATTACAAGGATTTGTACCAAACATAGAACTGAAAAGTGGTGAAATATACATACCACAACCTATAGAGCAACTCATGGTACCCGTAATACCAATGTGTGAGGATCCTTGGCTCAGGGCACTTCATGAGTTTCAGTAGCAGAAAACCCTTAGGTTCAATGATGAGCTCGACCCACAGGTTGAAGAGGAATGGATTGAAGTATTAATTCATGTGTTCTATCATGTTAGGAAACCCACAGAACAGATGGTATTCCTCACATCATGTGTTATATATAGCTTAACTGGGCAATGGTGGGGTTTAGTTACCCAATATTATGATGATGAGTCTCTTATGTGGGAAGGGTTTGAGAACCTTTTCATATAAGAGTTATCACCTTATAAGCTCTGGGTTGTTCTCATCTAGGATATTAAACTTCTCTGATATGGTGACATGATGGTATCATACTTTTTGTTGAGGCATACCAACCATTCCAGGTACTCATTTTATATGTTACATGGTTGGTAATTTGGGCTCGATCCTTCGAGCAAGGGTGGTGTATAGACATCAGAGCTAGTTTTACCCCTTCATTTGATCCTACATAAGCTGGGATTCTATAGAGGGCCTTGGCTACTGAGCGTTCCTTCTATGGATAGTTACAGGCTTTGATAGTCATCAATGGGCAGGTAGGCGCATAGACATCATCTACAAGTAGTTGACAATAGTAACACAAATCCATGCAATTCATGTGCATCAATAGGAAATCGGAGGGTGACATGATACATATAGGGGGGATAATATGTTACTCATGCCGTGGTTGGGGGTAATACTGCATGATATTTCTTGACACGTTATAAAGTTGATATGGATAAGGATGAGGGACCAAAGAAGCTGCTATAGTGTGAGGATCAGGAAGATTTGCAGGGCAGCATACATGGAAAAGGAGCCGGGAGAGAAGCGGGTGGAGTTCCACGTTATGATATGTTACCACCAACAACCCAATGTGATCCACAATAGGAATTGGGAGATATTGGTGACAGATCATGACTTTTTTCATGAATGGAGTCTCGGGGTTTTCCATTATTGGTGAAAAATAAACCACAACACTAGAAGGACTCACACATAAGAGGGTGAAACTGATCACACAAGATTTGGCTATCTTGACCTTTGGTGCAATGGAGGATATGAGTCACATGTTTCTTGTAGTGGTGATGGAATATGAGGACATACATCTGAAGGATTTTACAATATTACCTCCCCATATAGAGGTATAATTCTACATCTATATATACACTATTCCAATGAACTATGATGTGCATTGTTTCCACGTTAGAAGAACTCAGGGTGATGAGGCTCTGTAGAAGGCGGTGTGGCGGGATTGAAGTGAGGAACACATCACGACACCATGTCAACAAGGGAGGCACAAGATTAGGGTGCATCATGTGCTGCATAATGAATAGGCCCGCATCATGGGCCTGATCGGAGGGATTAATGATGCTCTAGTTGGCTAGTGGGATGGACCCAGTGTGCCGAGCAGGCTTGGGTCGGAATAAAATTGGACTGCTAGGGTCATCCGAACTAGGTCGGGTCAGTCGATGAGATGGGTCAGACTCGGACTAGACTCAAGTGGTATTTTTTTAATAAATGGTCATACCTTTCAAAGAAATTGTCTTTTTGATGAGCATTCCATAGCTTTGAGACCCTTTTGTCAGGGTGGTCCTTCTGAGATAGCATTATGGGTTTTTTTATTAGACTGGAAAAGGTAAGACTTTTTTCTATGGTTTATACAATGATGGTTAAGTATGGTATTACGTCCACATGACTAGATTGTAGTCTCCTCAAAGGGCTAAATCATATATAGGATTATGATGTCCTTTTTTGTACTGGGGAGGACCTCTATTACCCATGATGATGTTTTGTTTGAATTTGATGACCTCAGTGTGCAAGGTGTTAGTCCTCCATCTCGTGGGCCATATCAATAGGGTGGTTGGTATTCATGGAGCATGATCCCCTTCATTATGTGTCGCATCAGTAGGGTTGTTAGTATTATATGAGAAAGATCGCTTATACTATTGGATAATACAGATTATGTTATTTTTATTCTTGGGAATGATCCAGTCTTTGTATGTAATTATCTTTGTCTAGTGTATTTTACCTTGGGTCAGGCACAAATTAGTGGGACCTCTTCATGAGAGTCTATGATGATATCATTTCTCGAGGAGTGAGTAATTCTATAATGAGTGCACCTAGAGCAGAATCATATATTAGTTTTTGGTTGAAACGTAAATTTTTTACATTGTGAGTCATAATGAGTATACCTAGATATACTAGGTATATGTGTTACTGACATATATATGTGTATAGTTATATTTTCTTTTTCCATTTAGTATTTCTTGTGTGGTTTTAGAGTGTCATACTATATATTTTTCTACTCACCCCTGTACATGAATTTCCCACATATTTTGTGTCTTGAGAAGACGATTGATGCTTTGACGAGGTTCTAGGTGCAATAGGACCAGGTGGTTATTAGATATATCATACAGATGAGTTATGATCCTATGACTTCAAACATATGTCCTAAACCAACACTTCTGTTAGGTATTTCTATGAATGATTTTCAGGAAGATGTGCATTCAAATTTATAAACTCCTTCTTTGGGTAAGATTTTATTCTGGACCCATTTAATTTCTAGTTTCCTAGAGTTGTAATCAATTTTTGTGTTCTTATTGTATGTCTAAATTTAATACATAGTGTTTTTAAATTTCATAATTTTAGTATTAGATATGTGTGAGTGTGTGTACATGCACTAAGAAAAATGCCTCCAATTTAGAGGATATGCCTACTCAATGCAACTCAACAGCCCTGGCCTACCGAAGTGGGATTGTGGTATTCATAGATCTATCCCCTCTAGGATGGTTCAAGACACTCATAATATCTGTTATTATCCTCAACCCATTTCCTAAAGCATGGAGTATAGATGACCTCTATTTTCTAATAGTTATTTTCCCTCTGATAAAAACTACAACATTTTACCTATTCTTCAACTTCCTCATTTTCTAATCCCATGGACTCAACATATCAATGATCAACTCAGGATAAATCTGATAATTCAATTGAGAGTAATACATTCATATCTATATTATTTACAACATAATATTTATATATAGATTAATTTAATTATCTATTTTCTGGTGGAATTAATGTTTTACGTTGTGATACATTATTATGTCAAATTCCCCATTCCTAAGGGTTAACACATTCTAAATGAATATCAATAGATGTATGAATTCATAATCCAACAGTGTAAAAACAGGTCTCCTCACGGTATAATTACAATTCAGTTCAATAATTTCACTCTCATTCACACACAACTCACCATCACTTCGTATTGATCCATCACGGTCAACAGAAACACATTTTCAAGGAATGATTATACAAATATCTCATTCTCATCATGAAAATAAAACCTATTATTCATCTATCATGATTCAAATGGTAAATTACTTTTCAGAAAATTTGTAATCATCTTATTGGTAAAATTGATGCTCCATCCATGGAGAATGTGGGTTTTCTATTCTTGAGAACCAATATATAGATCCATGGACTTGAATCACTAGGATTACTAATGAATTAATAAAAAAAACTAATATTCATATACATCATTCTTTACATCAGAAAAAATGCTTGAATGATGATGATTTTGTTTGAACTACAACACACCTCTATTCTTTATGATATTTATTCCCATGTCGCAATCCTGATGTACACAGTTATGAGGGGTACATAACTCACACCATTGAACAAAATCGACGGGTAAAGGATGAGAATGAGGACCATTAGAGGTTTATAAACAAGGGAAGATGAAATGTTTTTATGAGTATATAGAAGATATAAAGATAGAATAATATTTGATTTATGTAAAAAAATCACCTAGGTCATTGAAATCAATGAAATATAATAAAATTTAAAATAATAAATAAAAGTGAAAATTTAATAACATAATATAGAAATGGTATAATAAAATAATAGAGGATCAATAGTTAGATAACCCAATAATAGATCATTATTATGATGGATCACCCAATGGTAGTTATTTTAGTGGGGTCTTAAGCAATGGTGGATCACCAATGTTGTATCACCCAAAACATCATCACCAGTGATGGATTACCAGTGGTGGCTCACCCAAAGGAGGATTATAAAAGGTGACACAACAATCAGTGGATCATTGAAGATAATGGTTAAAATAAAAAAATATTTCCTTTTTCATTTTTGTTATATTTTTATCTCCTGATAATTCATGGATTTGTAAAAAACATAGCCATATGACATATAATTTTTTTGAATTCATGAGTTATATCACCTTTTATTATTATTATATCTCAAACGGTGAGGTCTTACATCAATATGGATTTTTGTTTAATGGTATTCATGATTTATTTAAATATTTGCATCACTTTTTCAACCAAAATATTTAAGAATATGAATAAATTAATATCTATAATCCAATAGAGTGGTTTTCATCCAAAATAATTGGGCATTGTGGCTTCTTATATCTTTGAAATCACCATCACCATTGGATTGGGAAAAAAAATCTATAATAAAATGATACTTGTGACTTACAAAAAAGGAGACATGTTCTACAAGTTATTTTTTATTGCAACTTTCTACCATGTAAATACTCATCTAAATAACATAATAAATAAACTCCATGACCCCTCTGATTTAATACTCATTAATTAGTGGTATACTATAGGTATATGAAAAAAAATTAACATCATATAAATTTCTATATTTAGCATTTCACTTAATATGAGCAGACATAAACATAGTAATCATAATAGCTGGTTGGATATAACTTATATATATAATTATTACAATAACACCTACATAATTCTCTAGTTCGACAGGCTTCCCATTTTCATCATGGTCCCTTATACAATTGGTCCTCACTAGAGTTCCACGAAATGTAGTCTAAATTTGTGTACATACAATGATTTAAAATAACTTTATTTTCTTTTGAAAAATTTGAATGTAAGAAAATAATTTTTGTTCTCCCAATAAAATAATTTCATTTTTACTATACATAATTTTTGAAGAATTAGTACACATAGAATTGTTAGATGAACAAAAAATAATATAACCATCATAAATGTAACAACTACAACATCCATTGAAATTATTATTATAATTAAATTTGGATCATCTATTACATTTAAAAAACATTATAATTAATAATTTATAAGTTCCTATCATAAAATCACTAGCATCTAATGTTAAACCATAAAAACATTTTTTTAATTCAAATACATTGTTTGAAAACTATTGTTTTTGAATTCTATAGGGTCATTCAAGAAAGGAATCGTCAATAATATTAACATTTATGAAATACATTATTAACCTACATTAAGTACTTTTTGAAATCCAAATGTGTTGTAATTGAAATTATTAGTCTAATGTGTTCATGATTGAAAATTTGTAAAAAGTTTTCAACATATTCAGTAAAATATTCATTACTCTATACTTTTGTAACAAATGTACCATTATTTATAAATATAGTTCTTGACTCATAAACAATTTTTATAAAAACATACATAGTACCAATAGTTATTTATTTCATAGGTATAAAAAATAGCTACCAATGTGTATTTCTGTCAAAATTTTAAATTTATTCATTCCATTCCATCTCCTAGAACTCATCATTAGTTTGATCATTTATGTTATCATGTTAATGATATCTAATGGATTCTTGATGTTAAAATTAATTTATATGAGAAGATAAATTTTGATTTTCAATTTCTTGATATTCATCGACAACAACTACGATGTTGTATTTAGGATTCCTAATCCTTCATGGAAATGGAACAGCTATCACGAGGTCTTCTAGAGGTTCATGATTAGGTTGTTCATTAGAACTAGTAAATATTTATTCATGATCTATATAATTGAATGATGGGCTCGCATATATATTTTCATTCAACATATCATCTTCATTATTTTATAAATGGATGTTATGCTTGTGTGAAGCTGTTACAAAATATTTTTCATGATCATGTTTCTCCAAAATATTGGTTCTTTTATTAAACACCCTATACGATTTAATATAAGTTTACTAAACATGAAAAATTCATTTATCACACTTGGATGAAAATAATTTATGGTTATCCTCAACATTATGAATAAAAACATTTCAACCAAAAAAATTAAAATAAAAAATCAATGGTTTTCAAATATTTAATTATTTATAAGGTTTTTTCATTAATATTAATCTTTTTAAAATCCTACCGATTTAATAAAAAGATTTTTTTAATGTTTATGTCAAAAACTAAATTTGTATTTCATACTCATTGACCATGGTCTAGGAAATATATTGAAGGATTACATTTTCTAAATTCAGATGTTAAACTATATTATCTGGCTGTGATTGAATTAAACTTAATTTTATACCCATTGATTGAGATAAATATTCAATTTATTTATTTTAGAACTCAGGACAATGATTACTTAATAAGGCCACAATTCGTTTTCCACTGTGATTTTCTACATTTTTATCATACCTGATAATATATTAACATGATTAAATTTTGTGAGATATAAAGTATACACATATATACCTTGAAAAGAACTCTATAAGAATAAACAATTAGTACATCCCATTTAAGTAATAAATTAAATAAAGTGAAAACTCATCCATGTGAACCCACTATTGGGTTTCAAAAAATTAATCATATTTCATTAATTTGAATGATCTTTTTAGTGGCATACATTTTTTTCATTGGTTAAAAAATTTATTCTTAGAGAAGTCTAGTTTAGGTTGATCATTGAATAAATTCTTCAGATTGATCCATATAAGTGAATGAAAATTTACAAATCCACTAATCGTTGTGAATGGAACATACATAGGAAATGTATTCAGAGAATAACGAATCTAAATTTAGTGCATAAATAGAGTCATTTTTTATGTAATAACGACTATTGAAATTTGATGTTTAATAATCATTGCATGTATTATTTTAAAACATTACAAAAATACCATAACCACATAGGTATGATTTTATAAGATTATTATAAATTAATCCAACTACAAACAAAATTTTTTAAATTAAAATAGGGATCAAATTATATATTTCCCTACTTATAATTATTATAAAATTTCCATTTTCATCAAAAGTGACATTTCCATCCCCAAACATTATTATATTATTATAACATGGATAATACCTAATAATTTCTATAGAATAAATAATTTATAGATACAATATCTTCATACTGTATATTTTCATGAATATTTCCTATAATGAAAATTTTACACCAAAAATAACATTGGTAACCAAATATTCATAGTTATTGAAATGTTAGAAAATAGTGTCTTAGGAACCCAAATTTCTTAATAGGTTTCATATAAGAATATTTTAATCTTTTTGAAATAAAAACTTTTCAATCCAAATGAATAAAAACTATTAACAAAAATAAATTACATGGAAATTGGAATAAAAATATTTTTAATGTCTCTTCTTTTTCATGGTTTATATCCTAATCATGTTGTGGATTTAGAAGTAGTCTTCATTCCATGAATTTGAATAATATTATTTTTACCAATTGTAAATCATTCATGAAAATTATTGACTTTATTATTATATTACATTAACTCATTATTCTATATTTTTTTATCTTTAAAAATATATGTTAAGGAAAATTTATTCCTGGAAATATAATATTTATATCTATGATAATAAAATTTATCATCCAACATATTATAATACTCAATCAATTTTTTATTATACATGTCATAATCTCTATTTTCATTTTCTGTATAGTAAGAAAAATGAACCATAGGAGGAAGAAAATCATTTGATATATTATATGTGTTTCTGAAAAAGAAAATGTTGTCTATTTAATGATTATCCACATTCGTTGAGTCTGAATCATATTAAAATTATTTTGAAGCACTCCATAATTATTTCACGGATTTATTGTAACTATAATCCTTTCATTAAAAATATTTTTTAATTTTTTCATTGGAAATTCATCTTTTCTGTTACCTTTTATGTTCCATTCACTATGAGAAAAATGAATATTAGATACGGGGAGGGGTCACATAAAAAATAGTTCATTGGGGGGGACTGTTGCCGATGGGACCCACTCACTATCACAAATAATTAGTTAATTTTCAACCGGAATTGGGTCGTTCTCGCAAAAAAGTTCGGCACATGTTTCACGTGAAACAATGTGAAGTGTATTTGCAATGGGTTTTATACACATCACAAAAACTCAAAGTTTTTTTTTATTTGATATGGGAGTTCAGTGTAGTCGAAAATATTGTGTTGATATGTGGGAATTTGTGATGAGACCCATTAGAATTACCATTTATCCACCACACCTAATTAATTAGGGGGTTAGTATTTTCCACTATAAGCCTGCTGAAAATACTCTATCCTATATATACCCCATATGATTTTTCCCATTCCACTCCTTTCTCTACTCATAAATATCTTCACTTATATTTTGCAAACCAAAATTTTTCAAAGTTTAATATTATACTTGAGATCATTATTCAAGTATTACCTCCTTTGAATGATTCAGTTTTAAGGTATTTATGTTTATCATTAATTTTTTATATTAGTTTTATTTTAAATTAGTTATAATTATTATTAATTAGCTGTAAATTAATTAAATTATAACTAGATCATCCTATTTTTCATCAGTTATATTTACAAATAATTATGTGTAATTAGTATTAATTAATTTTAATTTATAGTCATTATATTAATTGTTATTAATTTGTAGTTATTAGTATTAATTAGAAGAATTATGAATATTGGTCAACAATGAGTCCTAATAAATAATAATTAGAAATTATTATTAAAAATTAACATTAATATGTAGTAAATTGAAATAAATATTTATAAATAGTAAAAATAAGTAATATTTATTTTAAATAACAATTAATTGGTGTTAATTAGTAGTAAATTGTAATAATTTGTAATAATTATTAGTAAATGTTAATAATCTGTCATAATTATTAATAATTAGTAAAAACTATTAGTAATTATTAATAATTTGTAATAAATATGAGTAATTAGTTATAAAATTAAAAATTTTAATACATATGAATAATTAATAATAAATATGAATTATGAGTAATAATTAGAAGTAAAAATGAATAATGTGTAATAATTAGTAATAAATATGAATAATTACTACAAATTAGTAAAAAATATGAATAGTTAGTAATAATTACTAATAATTTGTAATAGTGAGGAATATTTATTAATAATTAGGAATAATTATGCATAATTAGTAATAATTAAGAATAAAAGGAAATAATTAGGAATATATATGCATAATTAGGAATAAGTATAAAAAATTATTAATAAATATTAACAATTTGGTATAAATATGAATAATTAGTAATTATTTGTAATAATTACTTATAATTTTTAATAATTAATAATAATTAGTAGTAACTAGTAATAATTATTATTAATTTGAAATAAATAAGAATAATTAGTAATAAAAAAATAAGAATAATTACTAATAAAGTGTAGTAAATAGTAATAAATAGTAATAATTAGTAGTAAATAGTAATAATTAGAAATATTTAGTAATAATTTGTAATAATTTGTAATGAATTTTAATAGTTATTAATTATTAGTAATAATTATGAATAATTAGTAATAAAAGAATAATTACTTTTATTTATTTTTAATTACTAATAATTAGTAAAAAATACTAATAATATTTAATAATTAGAAATAAATATTTATAAATAGTAATAATCAGTAATTAGGATAATTGCTACAATAAGGATACAACACCATAATTTCCAACGGAGTAATAATTAGTAATACAGTATCACAATTTCTAGTAGATTAGTGGCATATCTTTTTCATGATGGATCATCTCCATGCAACATTATTCCCTGTAAATCACTATTAAATGTATGATCTGATATATGGCTATCCAAATTTGTGTGCATGATAATGGAGGGAAGTATGATGAAGCCTCCTTACTACCAATTATCGTGCATAAAAAATTGAATATGCATACCTAGGAGTATATTTAATGTACTAATTTCATTTTTAGAAAGATACGTGAAGAAGAGAGTTTAGCCAAAAACTGAGCTTTTTCCTAAATCAACATATCATTGCAAAATTCTCCTAATGAAATCATTAAAATATAGTCTCTTACTTATAGTAATCCAATTTTGTATACACGAGGATGGAGAGTTTCTCTATGAGACCTCCTTGGTCTCAATTATATTGCTTATAAAAAAGTATATTCATACGTCACAGAATATTTTCATACAGTTTATTCTTGGAAAAAGATGTAAGGAGAAGGGTCTTCGAAAAAAAACAGATGCCTCAAATATTCTGAAAATATTTCCACCTATAATTAGAAATAATTAGTATTGTTTATCTATATTTACTATGAAAAAAATCTAATGAGTATACATTATTAAAAATTTGTGTATATTAGTGTGTTTTCTGAAATAAACTATAAATAACTATGATATAATAGAAATTATTATTAATTTCTAAAAAAGTGAATTTATTTTGATTCACATTTTTTGATAGTGTTTTTCACATATGAAATTATTCCAAAGAGAAAATTATTTTAAATATTTTAGAAAAAATGTAACATAGTAATCTAAATGGCCATTATTATAGGATCTCACTTGGGTAAATTAGAGTAAAAATCCAAACGGTTCTATTTTAAATCATGTATATATTTAGGGTGTTGAATCAATCAAGTCATTTGCATCATCAAAACCAGAATAATATTTAGAAGGTAATATTAAATGTCGTTGGTTATAATTTTCTCTTAGGATGTTTGATAAATTTGATAATGTTGGGGGGGGGTCCCCTATTGCATTTCATTTAACCAGATTAGTTTTTATTATTATCATTATTTATGTTCATTTAGAGGAAATTATTATAATTTGATTTTAGATCCATCAATATTCCAAGATTTTTTACATGATGTGGAAGGTCTTTCTTTTGAAAAAAATTATTCTTTAGATTATTTGATTTAACTATAGAGTTAGAACCATAAAAAAAATTGAGTTGTTGAGGTCCGCTGATGATGTATTATTTCATGGTTTCATGAAAAAAAAATTCATGTTCTGGAAATATTTATGGGTATTAAATATGATAATTGAATCTCAAATAGTTGTTTTGAAAAACAATTATCTTATGTTAAAAGACATTCACTTGAAGGAAATGTGTTTTATGTAATTTTAATGAGATAAAGAGGCTCTTTCGTAATTTGGTTTTTGGTTATTAGAAGACTCATGCATGTTCAAATGATTTCATCTTATTTTATGTTTAAAATAGTTGTCTGATACATGTCCCACGTGTGAAAAAATGATGTATAAAGAGGCTTAACTAGGGAAGGATGTATTGATTCCTATAAAACTATTAAGATATTTCACACCTATAACATGATTGCTGTATTTATTTATGTATTAGAATATAACGACATTTACTTCATATCAAAAAACAATTTTTGAACTAATAATAAAATAAAACTTCTATATGATGGTAATTAATTGAAAATATTAGACCATGTCCATCCATGTTTTTCTTTAGAATATTGAAACATGGGATTGGTTCTTGAATGACAGTTTTTATCTATATTATATTAAGTTAGTCAGTACTCATTTTTGTATATCTTTATAATTGTGTACAATTTACCTCCTTGTATTTTGATGAATGATCCATATATCATTTTGATGTTTTTTATTATAGGACATCAAAAAAGAAATATTTATGGTCATTTGTATCCATTAATAAATGAGTAAAATTCATTGTGGAGTAATGGTGTTAGTATATATGATGTTATAATGAAAAAAATTATATTTAATAATATAATGATGTGTAAAATTTGTTACTTCCCAGCATATTTTATGTTATTTATTTAGAGTACACATAGTTCAAAATGATTTCTAAAATTTATGAGAGACAACAAAGCATTTATGCTCATTATTTAAAAAAATTATTTTCTTTACTTTCATAGTATATTCATTTCAATAGATCATCCTTTTCTATGTATCAAATATCATTTTGAAAAAATTTACAATTGAATGAGATGGACCACCAAAAATGATATCATGTACAAAGATAAAATAAATTGTGTATTAATTACCACTTATCACATTCTGACAAACAATAAACAAACAAAAAAATTAATGCATTGAGGAAGAACATATTTGGATAAAATGGATAATTTATTGAGATCTTCCATAATGTTTTTATTTGTTAATCCATCACATGTAGGACCTCATGCATATTGATATGAACTATTTTGATAATTTATTTTATACAATTGAGTATATACCATATAAGAACTATTATAATGTAAAGGCATAATTAAATATTTCACATATTTATAGGCGACCAGAACATGAACTATTTGAAAATATTATATCCATTTACATAATAAATAAAAAAGAATATTATACACATTTCAACGAGAATACATTATTATTTTTTAGTGGACTTCTTATCTGAGACTTACAGATGGTTATGCTTCTAATTTTGGTATATGTGTCTAAAATGGTCATATTACTAAATTATTAAGTCATGCCTTTCATGTTATAATGGAAATATTTATTCTAATTATATTAAATGGTTTTTCTGAATTATATTATTTGGGAAGCGATGACAGGAATATCATATTTTTTTCTGAGACATTTGTGTGGTAAAAATATATTATGATCTACTAAACTGAGTACATGAAGATGTTGTTTTATTTTTATGTAAAATGAAACAAAATATTCATGTTGGTTTATTTGACTCAATGGATCATATTATATTACATTTTATCCATGAATAAAAATGTGGTGATATGGTACAGTTCCAATGGTTGTATGCATTCAAGATATGCAAGTTGAAATTCATGAAAAAATTATGTATCAAATCATTAGTTGAAGGCTCAATAGAAGAAGGTTTTTTGTAGGAGAAGTTATATATTTTAATCACTAATTATTATCAATATGAATTTCCATCAAAACATAACCACATCGTCCATAATGAAAGAGTTTTTTGAAGATGACATAACAAATAAATTATCATTTTTTTAATCACCCAAAACATGGCTTCAATGGTGTTCATGAGTGATGGAATTCAGGTAATGAAAATCACATTCCTTATACATATGTTCTACTCATATGTGAAGAAATGAAACAATACGAACTATGTGTTCTCTTACAACTTATTCAATAATAATTGTTACAATAAATTAATATAATTTTATTTGTAGGTTATATGATAACAATATCTAGAATAATCTTCCACAAATTTCAACAACATCTCTTGAATAATTTCAAAGAAATATTTCATTTGCACTAGTTTTAAAAAATAGTTACATAAATTATTTCTGGTTAAACAGAAAAATTAAATTAATACTTTTTATATTTAATTTTTTTAATAATTTTATTGTATCTCAAAATACAGATAACATTGGTAATCGAATGTGTGTATTGAGTAATGAACCATACAAAATGGATAAATATTAAAATGAATATGTGGTGAATGGTTTTAAAATTCAAACACGTGTATATGGGGAAACAAAAAACAATGAATAGTTGAATTTTCATTGAATGATATAAAAAAACTGAATTTGACTCTTGTAGCATGCTAGATAAAATTAATGATTTCTATTATCTTGGATAAAAGTACATTATGACGTTTAAATGGAGGTTGTTGGATACTAATAGAGTTTTGCATGTCCATTTGAGCCATGGAATTTTTGATAATAAATATAAAAGTATTCTTTCCATAAATAAAACACTTTTTTGGTATATAAGACACACATAATTTGTTATTCAAATTATTGTTCTACTTCATGTGAATTGGGAGATTGTTGGGTTACAATATAAATAATATTTTGAGAAAAATCAGTTTACTAAAACCTATTGTGGTTCCTCTAAATAGATAAGAATTGAAAATTTTAAAGAGACTACTCTAAATACAATATTTTCATGAGGAGATGTGAATACCGAGGATGAAACTAAAAATTTAAGAGTTGATAGTGGTGATGACATTAATGATGTTAAAATTGAATTTAAAATTATAAGAGATGATGTAATTGAAAATCATATAGAAATTAGTAATGTAGATGAGGAATATAAAGATATTGACACCGCAAGATCTGAATATGATAATGAAAATGAATGTTGACATAATTAAATGCTGATTATAAATATATATATAATATATATAAATATATAAGTGATATTTTTAAATTTTTATGAGTAAAATCTTTTTTATGTTTCAGATGGATGAGGATTGGTTTAGTCTATTTTAGGAGGATGATCTAACTAACGACGAGCAGGATGTTCGATCATCTAACCCTTAAACTGCGGGTGGTATAGAGAGGACTCAAAGTTGGTGTGGTCTTATGGGATTACTGATTACTAACCCTATCCATGAGCGACATAAATTACCTTTCTTTGATCCATGAATAATTATGTATATTTACCAATATACATTAATTAGTTTTCATTAATTATTAGAAATTTACTTCGACCCTATTTTTTGATTATTTAATAATTTTCATCACATCTTAATGAATACAGACATGCAATAGTAGAGTGATATATTATAAAATTATTTTTCTGAGGCATGGGAAACATGTTATCAGATTCCCATAGATTTTCAGCACCATATGTTCGATCATCATATGGTATGTAAATTAATAGTATTTATTTAGAAATTTTTAAAATTAATAACTTGATTTAATTCATTGTCAATAGGGTTGTGGTATCTAATAGATGATTGAATATGTGACTATGTCTAGTGGGAATGTGTGGGTTGTATGTGTGATCATTTCTATTAGTTTTAGCATAATTTAATGTGGGAAACAATGAAAAATACTGGAGTCATAGAGCTTGATTAGTCCTATGGTGCCCACTGAAATGATTATATTTCATCTCAGGCTAGAGATGTATTATTTTCATAGTGGATGGTTAGTCATTTTTAGAGGAGATCATCGTTATGTCGAAAATATTGGGGGAGACAGAAAGTCACGCATATAGATGGTATACATACATTCAGTATGAATAGAGGACATATGGTAAGAACTATTTTTAATTAATAATATATAACATAAAATGAAATCTGAATATTTTATATTGATATGGGAAATTGAATACTATGAAATTATGAAATTCAATGTTTACGAAAGCATGTACAATGATCCTATCACTGGAGCGATTAGAGGTGATTGTATGTGCCATATTATATTCGGTATATTTTTTTGAGTTTTCAAATATTTTATTAATAATATTTTATATATCAAAATTTTATATTATAGTTGAAGGAATCATATGAATCTGTTATATCTCATTCGCATATTGAGAGTTGGTACAATACAAATGACATGAACATTGCTCCAGATTTGATGAGGCATCATGGATGTGGGCGACCCAGTATGCCTTTGAGAAAGGTTTAGTTGTGGTTATCACCTCTCGATTGATGCATTGGAGTTATTATGGTACCACTACAATGTTGGTGTTAGGAATGAGAGGAGATCATGGAGTTTCATCATCAACAACTGCTTCATAGTCTGAGGGTCAACTGTGACCTTAGTGTGACCATATAGAATGTATCTATTGGGATTGGGAAGAGCACTAACGACAACAACCACATCAATATGAAGGGATGTAATGAAAACCAAAATAGGAAGAAGAGGAGGATTTGTGTCAATGAAAATAATAAAAACTGGAAAAGATGATAGAGTACATCTGACGTTTTACTCATGGTTTAAGGATGATGTTTCCTCCACAATCTCATTTAGCTCCATTAGAAAACCCTCCCCCTTAGTGATGTATTTATTTATTATGATAAAACATCTAAATATATTTTTCTGAAACATTAACTATTATAATTTCTATATAGAAAATTTTTATATTGTTGTGAATATTACATTTATTGACATTTATTTAGTTTTTTTATTTTATTAATTTATTTTTATTGTTTATTTATTCATTATTTATTAGCTTCCATTAATTTTTATTAGTATTTTTATATTATTAATAGTATTATTCCATTAATATTAAAAATAATATTGATATAATAATAATAATAATAATATTATTATTATATTAAAATTATAATTAATAATATTATTTTATAATTATATATTAGTTTTTCATATAAATAATATTAATATTATTTTTTTATAATAATGTAGACACAATTTACATTAATTATTATAATAATAATAATAATAATATTATTATTATTATTATTATTTACAATATTATTTTATTATTATTATTAATATTAATTTATTATTATTATTATTATTATTTAAGTCAATTTTGTTTTTTTTTATTTTTCTAAGCTATTTACAATGGGCCTATTGCAAATACTATTTGTGATGGGCTATCGAAACATGTTTTTTTATTAAAACATAGAAATATTATAGATCACTAGCTAGCTCCCCATCACAATTACAATTTTTAACAGGTCGTACCTTAGTTTTTTTAATCCGTGGGAATATATTTGTAATGGGTCTACATCCCATCGTAAGAAAACAAATTTCTATTAGTGATTCATAGCATATTATATTGACTGTAACATCATCTCTCTTCCAATCCTTTCCCAAATTTTCTTGATTTTCATATATATCATTATCAGTATGATTTATAAAGAACATATTCCATTTACATAACATATGGAATCTTCTAGCCAAGTGATGAATTTAATCATTACTTTCCTCATTTTAATCCCCATCACATGTGTTTCCACAATGATATTATTTAATTGTTGTGAATAAGTATATTTAATGGCTAATGATTTTATTTTTTTATCATCTTATTCCCTATTCTAATCATTTTCTTCCTCAATAAGGTATATTTTTTCTAGAATTTCATTAATAAGAATAATTATCACGTCACATGAATCTGAGATTGGCAACGATGTCCCTCTCTATATTTCATGTAGACACCTCAAATGACGCATCAGTTGCACTTTAACATAATTTTAGTTTCTTTGTAAAAAACTTTTATTTAAATTATCATCTTACATGAGATACATATCATATAAAATATAATCTAATTATCATATTTAATAGAGTTATTACTTAATCACATTTCATTAACACTGTAGGTTACCTCATAAGAAATATCTAAAGGAACCCACATTTCAAAATTATTAGTACATGTAGAAATTATTATAAATTCCTCATTATAGAATGAAGAATATAAATAATTCATAGTTTTATTTATTTTTTATATTATTATTGTTTAGAAAGGTTATCCCATGTAGATTTTATCATTTTACATAATTGATATCTATTTTTAGTGGTAGTGCATGTTTCAAAATCCATTATCCTAATATAAATTTTAATTTTAATAACACAAAAATATTCTTACATCAATTATAATAAGAGGTAATTCATGTAAGAAATCCCTCTTTTTAATTATCCATAAATAAATATTCATTGAAATTATTTAAATTGTATTTATTTACAACACAAATAAATCAAATTTGAATCTATATTTGAATAACCATAGATAATAAATGTTGGCTAGATTTAGTAACATTAGAGGGCTACGAATTGAGTAACAAATAAATATTAATTTTCAAAACAAGTTATAAATTTTTCCCATGATAATAAAAATAGCAAAGTATATTATGACTGTATAATCATATATGTTTCATATTGAAAACGATTTCTTAAATTTTTATTTGGCATTAGTCAAAAAAGTATTAAAATTAAATAATGTTTTGAAACCTATTGACTCAATCTAGTCCTTTGTATAAACACATGATAATACTTACAATCAAACTATATGTTTCTTTTATAGATTAATAAAATTTAATTTAGTCATTGAATTAGAAAACAATACTGAAAGAACACGTAACAAAATAAAAATGGGGCTTAGTCTCAAGATGAGTCATAATACCCTAGACATGGCATTCACCTACTACCATGATGTATATTATGAAAATAACTATACCCAAATAACTAGAAAGTGTAGTAAAATTGCACATAGCCTATCCTAGATCAAATCATTTTTTCATAGTTATATGTAGGGAAAAAGACCATGCATGACATATTGCATAATTTCATTGTTATAAACAAAATTAAGTTACTTTATATTATATCATTTATTCTCTATTTTAAGGGAAAGAGTCATTTTATGAATATATATATCAATAAAATAAAAATCTCAAATATAAGAAAAAGATAGTGTTTAATGTTAATATAGGTTTGATTTATTTATGCTCAATTTAAATAGATTTAAATGATTTAGAGTCCCCATACTAATATTGATTTTTATCTCAAATAAGTTTTTAGGAAAGTTTAATAAAATAGATCATCATAAGGTTTTATATATGTAATATATACATGAAAATATTTATTTATTTAAGGTATGAATTTATTTATTCTATAAATCCCATACCTTAATAGTCGAATGTATATATCATATAAGACTATATCATGACTCAAATCATGACACCTCTAACATTTTTTTGAATACATCTGTGGATCACTTTAATAAAATTCGTAGAAAAATATACTTGAGGATATATATATTTAATTTCATAAAATATCCATTTAAGACATTAAATTAAAATAAAGGATATAAAAATGGTAGAAAGATGTTATTTTATCTGTTGCAATGGTAGAAAATACTGAGTCTAACAATGTCTTATGATAGAAAAAACTTACGGAAGGAAAATCCAATGATAATTAGTCTCTTTTAGTATAAAATATAATCAAAAAGTAATGAAGGTAGAACATATATAAGTAGAACAATGTTTATTATTCCATTCTATTTGGAAACACATTTGAAGGAATAAAAATCATTATTGAAGTACATCTAGCAGCAGCACATATGGTGGTATCTTTTTTAGAGTTAAAACACATACTAGTAGCATAACATTGTTAGTAGTAGGTCTATTGGTGGCACATCTTGTAGTAGCGGATCTGAAATAGTGGTGGTAAAACTAAACTAATGTTGGGATATTTGAACTAACAGTGGCACAATTGAAGTAATAATATAGGCACAATTGAAATAATTGTGGAATATTTTGAATTTATGGAACATTCATTAAAATTATATATACTAAAATAAAATATTAATCCAAATATTAATATAACAATAATTATTTTTGATCAATAAAATAAGTATTATTCATCAAGTAATATGGATATTTTTTGAAAATTTAATATCAAATGATAATGGGAATTTGAATATTCTGAAGAATAGTTAGTGACAACAAAATCGAATCATTAAAATGAGTTTTAATAATTTACCAGGTAATTTTCTTGTTAAAACTACCATATAATTTATATTTGATCTATTAATGTAACATATCACTAGTGTAATAAAAATAAATTAAAGTCTTTTCTTTGAATAATAGGTATATAATAAATAATTCAATTAAAAAATCATGAATAAAGTAACCTATTTTAAATTGGAAATTTTTTTAAATTTAATGTGGAGAATTTTTTTTTCAAAATATAATTCCATTCAAATAACCTTTCGATCTTATAGAGTATTTTTTAGTACAATTTTTCATGATGGAGGGAAATTCATTTTAGGCCACACATATTAAAATTGTGATTTATTTCACATTTTTGGTAATAACAAAACTTGTCTTTTTGGGATAATACATGAAGAAACATTTCAAAACGAATTGTAGAAAATTAAACAAGGTTAGAATTTTATTCATGAAATAATTTCAATAATTTTAGTATCAATTCTTAACACTTTTATAGAAATCAGGGTTTTGGAAGGAAATTTTTTTTGTCGAAGAGATTAATGAATTAGTATTTATTTACTCATTTTCTTATTAGTTTTATGAAATTTTTATTTAAAATTGTACTACAACATGAAATAGTAATTCATAATCATCTAATAATAACAACAAATGGTTTTATTATCTAATGATCTAATAATTTCCTTCAATGTAAAATAAATCATGACCAATTCTGCTTAAAAAAATATTGTGAAATAAACCCATAGAAACATAATTTCATTTATATAAAAATTAACCAATGGTTAGTTTATATTTTTCAATTCTAAATAAACATATAAAAATTTATATAAAAAAATATATCGTAAAATTTTTATTAACATAATTATAGAATACCAATGACATTAATCAAGTAATAAATCCATCTGAAAATAAATTTAGTTATGAAGTTCATGACCAATAAAAAAATAAATATTGAATAAATATTTCAAAATTGAACACAAATTAATGTGAATAATATAGTATTAATTGTATTACATGTAATAGGGGAATTATATAAATTATATTTAAAATATTACATGCAACCCATTAAAATTGACCTCAATTATGGGAAATTGAGATGAAGTCCATCATCTAACTATTTAATGCCGATTAATATTCTTAAAATAATTTATAATTGTTTTAGGAATGCTATAAATTTATAAATAAATAAAATAAATATTTATAATATCATATATGTCCAACTAATTAAAATTTACCATACATTTGTTAATAATAACTCATTATTTTCTTTAGTTCATGTGTTAATTGCCTTGTTCTCTCTTGAATTATTTGTCATAACAATTCTAGTTATTGAATATGTTATATAGTTGAATAAAATTCATATTACTATTATAAATATTGATATTTTTTCATTTTAATCATTTGTTGAATCATTTTTTATTTTTTAACATGGATAATAGATCACATTGCTTCATTGAGAGAGATTTCCTAATGTACACATGTGTTCCATTAAAATATACTTAATCAGTAAAAGGGTAATGAAGTTTGTGATCTATATTAACTTTAAATAATAATTATAAATTTATATAGATCATATATAGTCAAAAAAAATTTCATTATTACATTCCATGTAATAGGTATAGAAAAAACGAATCTTATCGCAATGTTTGGATATAGTCCACTATTTATAAAAGTACCATTATCCTGTTTAAAACTATAGGTAATGTAACATATTATATGTAATATCCTAATTATTCTAGTATAAAAATTTAAAAAATTTCATAATTTAGTTTCAAACTAATGATATATTCATCCATTGAAATGTGATGGTGGAAAAAAATAACATATATTTATCAGATGTAGTCGTCCTTACAGACGATCCAAGTGTTTTCTTCCCAATTAATGAAAGAGGATATAGATATTGGTCACTTAAATATCCTAATATTATTTAAGAATATTTAAGATACTTATCTAATTATAAAATAATTTTTTATAAAATAATTTTTTTGTTTAATATGTAATAAAAAATCACTCATTCTAGAATGATACATTTCATTTGGACAACATCATAATTTTTGATGAAAAATTAAACACACATTTATATTTTGATCAAAATAGAGGATATAATATTCTACTTTGGGTTTATAGATATTATTTGGGTTTGTCTTGGATGATGAAAATTTATTTGGATGTGTTAATATGGATGAGGGATTGTGGCCATTTACAAATTTGAGTGAGGGAACAGATAAAATATCTTATAATATTCTATTACTGCTAAATTATTTTGGTGAAAAAATATTCTAAAATAAGTAGTAATCAACTATAATACATGATATGTTCCAAAAAAAATAATGGATGTTATAAATGTTTTTCTGGAATTTTATCCCTTATCAATTTTTATTTATCCCCTGGGTATATATATTTTATACCTCGACCGTGGTATATGATATTTATCACTTAAAATATTCATAATGGGTGATAATAATTATTAAATTATTATATAATATAATTTTTTTTGAATTTTAATATGGAATACATATTAAAAAATCAATAATTATTGTAGAAATGTCTAATTATATATTATATAATTCTAAACGATAAAATAGTGTGTTTTTATGAGAAAAGTCTCATAAGAATTGAAGTTTCTAGTGAACAAATTTCATAAGAATAAGATTTAAAATTAAAAACATTATTAAAATTATAGTATAAATAAAATAATTTTAACCTATAAATAATTTAATTTATAATTTATCATTGTAAAGTAGTTAATAGAAAATGATGTTTTATGTTAAAATCAATTTCATTATTCATCAAAAAATGAAAATTTAAGAAGTATCCAACATATTTTCAATAAGATAAATTTTCTTCGGTGATTTAAAAAATTAAATTAATTTTTATAAATAAGTTGTCATAAAAATTAACAATATTTTTTTTTAAAATTATGTATTCAATGTGTGGCAAAACCTTTATTTGAAAAATTAAGTCTTTCAGAAAATAATTTTTTCATTCAAATGAATATTATAATATTTCTAATAAATATATTAAAATAATTAAAATAATTCATTTTTTACTTCTGATAGCCACAAATTGAATTTATAGGTTATAATATAATACTCTATTATGATTAATATTGCATCGATGCAATGTGTTCCTTAAGTAATCGAAGAGATTAAATTTAATGAAATTTATTTTGTGGGTTTCTCATGCTTAATATTTTGTGTCATATATGATACTAAATGTTATTTTCATAATTTTATATTCTTTTTTGTCATGATTAAGGTTTCATGTATAAGAACATTCTATTTTGTCTGCTAATAATCGGATGATTATCTATATTTGTTGGAAAATACTTCACCAGGAACAAGATATAGGGTTAAGTTTCAAAACTACATATCATCCAAATGTATATGATATGTCTGAGAGTATAATTAAATCCCTATGGTATTTTTCGAGATGATATTACTGGTATTTCATTTCTATTTTCAAATAATAATTTCTCTCGGTTGGTATTTATGAAAATATTTTTTTTGACATCATCATTCATATTTTTCAATATATTTCAATATATGGAATGGAAAATAAAACTATACCTTAATTGGAATAATTTTTTAAATTAAAAATATTGAATAAAATTTAGCTGAAGAAATTACAGATAATGTTAAATCCATTCAATAGTACATTAGTTGAGTTCAATGATGAATGAATGGTTCTACTAATAATCAAGGACAACATATGGAATTTCATATTAGGGAGAAAGTGTTTAAATAAAATATTCCATCGTAAAAGGTAATGACATTCATGATTAATGTATAATTAAACCACACATTTATATATTATCCCCTCTCATGATTTTGGTTGAGTATGAATGGTACTTTATTGCTTTGTTCTTCCATGAAACCTCTCTAAAGTTCATGATTTGTTCCATGTATCGCTCATGAGGAAGAAAACCCTTCTCCATAACATGTACTAAACTCAAAATAAAATACATTGGACCATATTATTTGTTATGACTAAAAGTCGGTCAAAACATTTTTTTCAAGATATATTGTTGTACGGATCGAGACAATTGACGTTGTGAATTTTTTCTAGAGAAACAATCATGTCGAGGAGGTTACATGTGAACCCGATGATGTAAATGAATAGTGATATCCTTACATTATTTTATTGTGTGGGGTAATTTAAAAGGATAAATTCAATTTAAGAGGTTTTTAATGTGACACACAGTTATTTTATTATGTAATTCTCTATAAATATATTTTACTTCCATGATATATTTTGTTAGATGCAATACCATGATTAAGTGAACTGTAATATACTATAGAAATATAATTTTGTGACAACTTTTCCATAGAAATTTTATTTTTGTGGATGAATTTTAATAATTAAATTAATAAAACAATATGGTTTATAATATAAAAAAATAAATAATTTGTTATAAATTAATTATAAATGTAAATAAAATTCTTTAGAAAATTAAAGGGTGATTTTTGTTAAAATATATTTTTCTACCCATAACGTGCAGTTATAATGATAAATTTAACTAATAAATATATCATTGTTATATACATAAAAATAATATATTATATATTCAATAAAATGTTAATAAATTCCTGAAAAATATATTTTCTACTATTGGGATAAAAATCCTTATTGTTTTAAGATTAATAATGTATTTGTCTTAGATGAGGATTTATGATGTTTTGTGTTGTTATTTTTAAGGTCAATTACTATCACATGTTGACATAATTTTTTATAAAACTGGTTATTATTTTTAAAACAACATGTTAGAATTTTTCAAATTAGGAAATCTTATTTTTGGACGACATCAATAGTAACATTTTTAAAATTATCTTATCCGTAATAGATAATTTATTTTATTCAATGTTAAAAAGAAGTGATAATGAAATTTTTTTTATTAAAAATAATATTTGATGAATGAAATTGTACACTTATAAACCTAGTATTTACCATTATTTTTTATTTATTCATTTCCAAAAAAATTTCAACATATTATTAAATCAATCAATTTTACTAAGTGCCACTATCGTAGATTTAAATATAACTTATATGTCCACAAAGAATAAAAATAAAAATATGAACGAATACAATTATAATTATTCATATTAATAAAAATATATTAATTTTATAATTTATTAATACTTTTTAGAAAATAATAAATTAACATCAAGTCTTACATACTTCAAAAAAATAATAATTATTCAATAAATTGAAAAATAATATAAATGATTATTAAAATATTCAAAGGGATTTAATTTTTCTGAGTTATAGTGTTACCCAAATTTTATATGTAAGCATAATATTATTTATTTTTGGTAAAGGATTATAATAAAATTAGTTCTTTTTATTTATTTATTCTAATTCATATTAAATTAATAGATTCAGAATCAAAATTAATGATATTTTAAAAAAATCATGTTTAAAAAAAACTATTATGTCATAAAAAACATGAATGATGAAAAATAATATTGATTGATGTATAAAATTTCATCTATGTTCCATTTATGTTTAAATATGTAAATTATATGGACAATTAAAACAATTATATAGTGACCCTTTTTTCAGTGGTTAATATTAAAATAGGTTAGCTAAGGGTCTAAAACATAAAATATGGAATTAAACAACAGCTAAACTATTCCACATTTTATTTTATGATTGGATTTCATTCCAATACAATATATGATAAACATAAAAAGTTTTATAGGGTAATTATCAGAAAATAATTTCACTATTATATATAATTCATTTAATAAATTACATTATTTTCCCTCTACTCACTTATATAAGATCCCCACTTATATCCATTATTCACAAAACATTAAGACTTATATATTTACCCTACCATTCAAAAATTCATTCTCAAATATTATTTCATATTTATTTAGGTTCTTTTATTCAAAAATTTCTGATCATGTGATCCTTATTTTGGGATCTAAAATATCACTTTCAAATAAAATGTAATAACCAGATCATATGACTCTATTTTTAATTATTCATTTTTATCATAAAAATATGTTATTTTTTATTAAATTAAAAAATTTAGTATCCTCTATTATATTGTAATATATGTCATAACCATAAGAGGGGGGTTATTGTGACATTAAAAACATCTCAAGAATCTTGAAAAGAACTGATTCATTATTTTAACTCTGTTGTGTATGATTTAAATAGCAGAAATAACAAGAGAATAGTACAGGAAGATATATTGTGGTTCAAGCCACACAAATCCCCTAGTCTACTCCACCAATGGTCTTAACCAAGATATTGTTTATTTTAATTAGTCAATCATATTATCACAGGACTATCCACAACTGAGTGCACGCATTTGTAGTAGTAGTAGTAGTTCATTTTTTTATTCAAAAAGAAAACACAAAGGAAACAAGACCCCTCAAGGGGGACAGAAATGGTGAAGCCCGAGGGCATCCCCCATCACAAAGGAGGCACCTTCTGAAGGGATGGAGAGGGGAGAATTATAGAGAATGGGAGGATCGTCATGTCTCCCCAAGCAGGTAAGGGAGTCTGCCGTGAAATTAGCCTCCCTCCATCTGTGAGACAAACTCTCCCCATGTGTGGTTTCCAATATGCACCTTCTGATAATATACGTGAGTTCCCACGGAACCCCGCACACATTTGACACCTTTAAAAAACAAGGCTTAAAAACAGAGCCTTGTGGTTCTCAAACTGAGAACTATACAAACCCAAATAAGATCTAAAATCTGGTAATCATTAAAATAAAAGGGTATCGTTTTAATATGATCCAAAATTACCATCACAGTTGCAGCAGCACACATTGAATAGTAGATAAATAATAATATTTAGAAAATGATTTCATTAAGAAGGTATAGTTCTGATATTATCCAGTTGTAATATATCTTAAAATATTTCCAGCACCAAATCACCATTATACATACAATAAATCATTGATGTATAATAAGTAAATCTTCAATGTTTCTCTTATTCTATAGAAAATAGTGTCTGAACATTCTCTTCATAGATTATCTGAAAAAGATCATTTATATTGAACATTTAAATATTCAATGTTTCTCTTATTCAATAGAAAACTATGTCTGAACGTTTTCATCGCAGCAGATCGGAAAAAGGTCTTCCTAATAAATTATTTTCATAGGTTTTTGTATGTTCTTCGGTATGTATGCGGGATTTGTATGTGAAAATTATATTCATAGATACATATAACAAATATGAGCTTCATCTTCATAAATCTATATCCAAAAACATCACCTGGATGACCGTGATAATTCAAATTTGAAAATAGAGTTGTCGTAAAAACACATAATAATTGGCATGAATTCTTCCTCTTAAATCGATCGTTTGAATCAAATAAAATCGGCCTGAAATTAGTCATATAAGTGCATGAAAATATAGATTTGAATCGAGATTTCAATCAGCCTGATATTCTGTAAAATATCATTGCACAAAATCTCCGATAAAGTCACAAATTCAAATATCCTATTCTTGAAGAATTCAAATTTAGGGTTCTTTTCAGAAGTTAATAAAACACAAAATCATAATGTTTTTAAAAAACATAAGGTTGATGATCAATACTTCTTTGAATTCAGAATGTAAGGTATATGATCCATAGTTTTCTATTCAGAACTTATGGTTTATTACAAAAGTAATGTTGATGATCCATACATTTTCTTCCCAAACGTAATGTTTTATACATACATATGGTTCTTCACCAATAATTTTCTCATATGTCATATATATAGTTCCATCCAAACATACGGTTATTTTACCTTACTTTTTGGTCAATGCAATGCTGATTAAAAATACGTGTTTATACATTGACATTATATATTAAATGAATGTAAGGTTTATTTATTACGTTATGTTCTTCAATGTACTATATAAATACAATTTCCAAACCATGATAAAATTCATTTTCAAACAGTATGAAAAATATTCCATTCAAATAATAAGCTTTATAATAAATTAAAAATTAGGAAAATAATGAATATAAATTTCATGAAATACAGTTAATGTAAAATCATCAGTATAACATACAAGAGTATATGTGAGCATAAAAAACATCATAAAATATATAGTATTTATGAGGAAAAACATTCCCAACAATCACCCCTTATATGTTTATCAGAAAACCCATAAAAATATTTTCATAAATTTAGAGTATTTAAAATGTATAGAGAAATTTTTCTTTTAAAAAATTATTTCAAAGGGATTTTATTCTTTAGAAATAATATGTTTATCCATATTTCTGCACAACATATATTAAAATAATAAAATGATTTTTTTGTTAATTTATCCCATTTTCTCCCCATTTTTTATATAATCTATAGTAAAGTAACCCATATCTCAAAAAAAATTCAAATCTATACTTCTTTATAATGAATTTTCAATAAAATTAAATTTTGTGTTTATCAAATTTTATCCCCCTTTTTTGATATAAAAAATAATATATATTTTAAGGAAGAAGAAACTTTTAATTTAGAACTAAATTGTTAGGAAATGTTAGGATAAACTATCTATTAATAATAGAATCTATATTTATGGTAGTTTAACATAGACATTGACAATGTAATAAATAAAACCATCAAATAAGAATAAAACATATATCATTCATCACACAGTGTATATATACATAATGATCAATAATCATGGTTTTTGGATTAAGGATTCGATAAGGAATGTCAATGATTTTGAAACCATTCTATCAATTATACCAAATACAACCTCAAATTCATCATTACATTATCTCACATATCGATAATTAAATCTATTTTTTACTGACTCGCATGAAAAAATTAGATTTTATTTACCCTGACAACTCTTGATGACATTCCTCTTTTTCTATAAAAACATTCAACTTCTCAGTAATTTTGTGACCATTTCTCTTTTACCCAGTTCACTAGAAGTGATTTTATCACAAAGATATTTTTGTGTGTCAAAATAAACTTATAGAGGAGCTCTATTACATTGAAATTCTTGTAGTTTTCCATTCATATATCCCATTAGAAATGTAATGGCTTCAAATCACTTTACCAGATCAAGTGAATTACTAGATGTTTTTGCTTGATTTCTGTTGAATGGTTCAAATTGTTATCTCAAGTATATTTTCAAATCTAAAAATATGATTTTGATATAGCTTCATGAATAATATTTCTAATTTCATTCAACATTCCCCTCTTGATTTCTTCAATGTACCTTTTTTAAATATTACATTCTTTCATATCCTTTAATTTATATCATTCATTTTCCAGCTTAGTTTTTAGAAAATAATTTTCTTCTTGAGATCTATTAAACTTCATAACTAGATCTTCCACATGTTCTGATAGTGAATCAGAGGAACCATATTCTTGATTTAGGGGTTGATATATAAGTAGCAAGTGTAAAAATTGAGGATTAAAATTTCTCTTCATCAGCCTTCTCTACTGATTTTTTAACAGACTGAACATCTGCCTTTTCAATTAAAAAATTTTCATTTAAAAATGTGTTTGAAATATTGTAGTTTTTCTAATTTTAGATTCAAATTTCATATAGCCCATTGCTCCTCATGAGCAGTATCTTCTTGAATAGGCTATTCATGCTGGTGATTTTCAATTTGATCTATAGACCGAACCATAGATTCCATCATTTGAGATTTTTCATGAGCTACATATTCTATTGTATGATCCACTTCTTCCTGAGGTAGCACTTCTTTTGGAGATATTTGATCGAGAGGAAATAATTCTTCTTGCATATCCTCATGTAACTCTTATTTATCCTCTTGAACATACTCATTCAAAATTATATAACTCATAGGTTCTATTGATCCTAAAATATTATTGTGAGCTAGTTCCTATAGAACCTATATAATCCTTAAACATAGAAGTCATATTGACTTCCTTTATCTTCACCTACATCTTCATCTACCAAACATAATATCGTGGAGGTTTTTGAAACCTCTATTGTCCTAGATATAAATGTCCTTCATTTGATTTAGAAAATTTCTCCCCCTGAGCTATGATCTGGTCCCCATTTGCTCCAACATGAATAATCATCCATTTGACTATGCTCCAGAAAAATCTTAAGTTCTTTAAGGTTCCATAATTTAATAAATTGTTTTTATGACATATCACCAGTTCATTAGTCAACATGATCTTATTCTTTTTAAACAATATTTTGGAAATTATCTTTCCATATAGATAAAAATTCATCCTTGCTGCTGGATGATAGTAATAATTCTAATATCATAAAATATATTTCAATAAAATAAACATAATTTCAATTAGGAATAGAAGCATTACATAAATTTTTGGGTATATAATTTTCTTCATTTCAGCCATTTGGGGTGTAATTCCAGTTTAATGAACATTACTAAAAATTTCTGGTACGCTTCCAAATTGTTAGAAAACATTTTCCTAATGATCATTAATCCAAATAAAAAATACAAAATATCATCTGAGTTTGGTTTTTGATAACCTATTGATTTGATGTTAAAAGGATATAATCCCCCACGAGGGTGTTTTAGAATCTTCTCTATCTCAACTCAAGAAATAGATAAATCCCTATGTATTATTTTAGAGATTGTTGAATATTCAGTGTCTTCTATGATAAACTAAACAGTTTTATAGAATCATCATAATTATACCTCATATAAAACATCAGCGTAATCTCTATTGATGGTCATCGAGAGACCTTGAAATGAAATTTCAGGTTTGAACAATAAATTAATCTAGTAAATCAACTATATATCGACCAATTTTCCATGAATGATTTTTCTGCACATTGAGCATTGGTGTTTGGTGTTAACTACCTCTCCCGCCTCTACTCTCTTAGTATTTTTCATTGTTGAATAACCGTAATTGAAAAATCTTAGGAGTTGTGGCTGAATAGTTTATAGGGTTATGAAGGAAAAAATAGGCATATGAAAGATATAAATGTAATGTATTCGAAAGGGTTTCAGAAAAGAGAGGGTTTAGACTTCAAAATAGGTTATGAAAGAACCTTGATTCTTGTGTCCTTATGAATGATAGTCATTAAAAAATTATAAACAAACCATATACAACGTATTAAAATTAATAGATAATAATAATAATAATAAAATCAATTTATGTAAAATAATCAGGGATATTATTTCATGTGTTAAAGTTAACTCATTAATGTAAATATAACTTTAAAATTTAAAAAAAATTAATAAAATAATCTAATAAATAAATTTAAAATTGGAATAAAATAAATCATAATTACAGTTATATAAATGTATCACCCCTTAATAAACTCCAATCATGTAGTAAAATGTGGTTGAGTAATGATACGAGCTAATTTATATTTAGTATTTATGATTCTAAACATATGTCTTCTTTAAGAACATGGTCTATTAGAAAATGGTTCATAATATAAATTTTCTTAGTTCTAGAATGAATTATTTGTTTTTTTGGAAATATTAATATACCTAGAATTATCACATAAATTAGGTGTACTATTTTATTTTTTCCAATGCCCAAACGTGTGTTTTTCATCCTAAAAAACTGTAAATAAAAACTACATAAAGATACATATTCTTCCTCAACAATTTGCAGAGAAACTAAGTGTTGTTTCATACTAGACAATGACATTGTGGATTTTCCTAAAAAGTGATAGGTTATTTTGTTAATTTTTTTATCTAATCTACAACATCCAAAATCATTAACTAAGTTAGAAATTAAATTAAAATTATATTTTTTAGATAAATATAGAATTAATAATATAAAATTTTAAATATATAAACTTTCTTTTATGAGTAGTATGATGTGATTCATTAATATTTTTTTAAATTATTTGACAAACAAATACTAAATACATAATTCTTTTCCTACTAGAAGTTAGAAATAATAAACTACTATTTATACCACTAAATAATTAGTTGTCTAATAGTTTTCCAGTTACAACAAAATCATGATTTATATTAGTACTCATAGGAATTCAATATTCCTTATTGTTTTCAATTCCAAACATCATTAGTAAATAAATTATGTATTTTCATTGATTCAAAACATTTACAAAATCTTTTTGATAAATTTTAATTTATAAAAAGAAATTTATTTCTCCCATCATATAAATTTCAATTTTTTTAAAATTTATTTTAAAACTGATGAAAAATATTTTTATTAGTTGACCATAACATAACATCATAAAAATACATTTAAAAAATAATATATTAGAATTTATTGTTTTCTTGAAATTTTTTGGATCTATTATACCAACAGTAAAATTATTTTTCCAATGAAAAGAACATAATATTTCGTACCAAGCTCTACGTGCATGTTTAAGGCCATAAAGATCATTATAATGTTTTAAAACAGATTGTGGTTCTTTTAGAATTTCCAAAACTATATGTTTATTCAATATAAACATCCTCGATTAAATAACCCTTTTAAAATACATACTTAACATCCATCTGAGATAATTTAAAATTCTGATGGGATTAAAAGGCTAAAAGGATTATAATGGCATCTAATCTGGCTACAGGGAAAATTTACTATCATAATCTATTCATTTATCCTAATTATATGCTTTAGATACTAGTCATTCATTATATCTAGTCATAATTCCTTGACCATCTTGTTTATTTTTAAATACACATTTTGTTCCTATAACAGGATTGTTTATTGGTCATTCAAATAATTCTCAAAATCCATTTCTTTTGAATTGGTTTAGTTCTTCTTGCATTTCTATCATCCAAATATCATCATTTAATGATTATTCTAAAGACATATGTTCGAACTGAGATAGAAAGGAAAAAAACTAAAATAAATTCCATTAATTTCTTTTAGTTTTTATTCCTCTGTATAGGTCTCCTATAACTGTTTCAATATGATGATTATTATAAGATTTAGAAATTCTAGTTAAAGCACTTTTAGGTTTATAAATCTCATGTTCCTCTAAAATGAACTGAATTTTATTTTTATTATTTTTTAAATCATCTTCCAAGAACTCAATTCTCATGTTATCATTATATTCAGTATCATCAATTTGATCATTCATTCTAAAAAATGGATTCGAATCATAAAATTTCACATGAACTAAATGTTTAACAATCCATGAATTTTTATTAAAAACACTCTAGTCTTTGGAAGTAAAACGATATCTTAAACATATTACATATTAAGATTTTGGATCAAACATAAAAAGATTACCCTTGGTGTTCAAGATATATATCTTGCAACAAAAAACAATAAATTTCATTACTTTAGGATTCCTATTTTTCTAATGTTCATAGAGTGTATTTTTTGAAATTTGGTCTAATTTAAACTATATTCATCATTTAGAATATTCTGCATACAAATTATTCCGAGAAATAAGTAGGAATATTATATTCATTTATCATTGACATACCCATTTCCTGAATAGTTGTTTTTATTATTTCAACAATTCCATTGTGTTGAGATGTTCTTGGTGCAGAGAAGGTGAATTTAATACGCATGTTTGAGATAAAGGAATTAAATTCTTGACTCCCATATTATCCACTATGATAACTTCTTACTGATATTATTATAAAACCTTTATCATTTTGAATTTTTTTTAAAAAGATTGACATGTTGTATTGTCTCCATTTTTATATTTCAGACGATATATTCATGTAAATATAGAATAGTCATCAAATAAAAAATATACATATAATTTAATATCAAAACCAAATACTTTTGATGGTATAAACAAATCCATGTTGATAACTCTTAATGGTTTTGATGTAGTAATTTTGTTAAATGTTTTAAAGGATGATTTTTTCCAATTTTACATGCATCAAATAATGTGCCACTTTTAATCTTAACACTAGGAAAATGAGAAACTAACCATTTCATAGATAAAATTTGTAAATAATAAATATGAAAATGTCCAATTATTCTATTTCATATCCATGATTCATTTAACTTAGTTGTTAAACAATTCATTTTCTGTTTACATAAGATATTTTTGTCCAATGTATAACAATTTTCAGTTGTTCTGTGTGATAAATTTAAGTAGTTTATCATTCAATAAAGAACCATAATTTTAAGAAAAATAAACATAAAATCTATGATCATAGAGTTTAGAGATACTAATCAGGTTATTTTTTAGTCCTTAAACAAATATTTCTTTGTGAATTGGGACTATATCTGGATTTAAAATAGTTCCAATACCCATATTTTTTCCTTTGGTATTATCACCAAATGTGACTAATTAATCAAACTTTTGTGATAATGTTTTTATATTTTATGAGTTTCCACTCATGTGCCTAAAGCATAAACTTTCCATGTACCATATTTGTTTCATCTTATGTGACCTTATTCCTGCAATGATAGATTAAAAAAGAGTTTGTTTTGGTACCCATATTCTCTTGGGTCTGGCAATGTTAATTAGAAAGGATATGGGAACCAATATTTTAATTTTTTTCCTTAAAAAAAATCATTTGTATCAAAAAAACTATTTGAAATAATATCTTTTTTAATTCCACTTAGTTGGTGATTTATATGATAATTTTTTTTATATGTCATTTTTTTCCACTATAAGGACAAGTTATGATTTATGAGTTGGGGAAAAATAGTATTTATATAGTTTAGGATCGTCATTTATACATCCTATACCAAATCATTCCTTTTTGATAACATTTTTACTTAAAATTTTATTTAAATATTTTATCATTTGTAAAGAAGTGAGAAGCTCAAATATTGGATTCCACTTCAGTATTTATTGTCTTAATCTTGTTTTCTTGTTATGCAATGTTTGGGGGTTATGAGTGAAATTTCCCAATTAACTTGTGGTGTTGTTTTAGTAAACTATAAATTTCTCATAATCCACATTGTGAATTTTATTTAAATATTTATGATTCTTTAATAGAGAATCATATCTTTCATCAAGAATTTTTAATCGGCTGAAATATTTTCATTTGAATAGCTATAATCAGAATCAAAATTAAAGGAGTAATAAGATTGTACCTAATCATCTTCATCCTTGAACATCATGTTTTATTTTATGCTAGATTTTTCCTTTTCTGAGTCAGATTTAAAAGAGATGTTGGAGTATTCAGAAATATTTAATGTATCTTTCATTTCTTTTTTATCCTTATGCTCATATTTAGTATTTTTTAGAAATTAATTTCTATTTTCACTATTAAATATAGGACATTCTAGTATTATATGACCCATTTTCATGCACTCATGTCATCTTACATCCCTTGAGTCTTTCTCATCCTTCTTGAAGTACTTTATGAATCCATTCTTTTAATTATACAACATGCTAATTTGTCTGCATAACTCTGAAAAATCTATTTCATAATCAGATGAATCATAATTTTTTTCATTCATGTTTTGTTGATTCATCTTTCATATTTTCTTCTGAGAAGATAACATTAAGGATTCTTTTCCCTTATGACCAAAATTTTGTGAACAACAGCTTCATCTTGAATTTATGAGTCATACATCATTCAAATAAAAATAAATACTATCATTTTCAAATCCTTAAATGGTGATGATTTTATAATGATATTTGATATTCCATTTCATTTGGTTGGGAGTAATCTCATTACTTTAACAGCTTGATCTACCAATTTTATATGATTTACTAAGATTGTTATGTATTTAAATTTTTTTGTAATCCTTCCATTCATCTATGTAATTATTTCACCATAAAACATTATAAAAGTATCAAATTTTAATTTTTTTTATTCCATACATCATTTGTCTTACATTTTTTTATCCCTCATAGGCAACTACTATAATATGCCACTTCTCATAGGCAGATATACTCTGTGAAACATAGTTGAATTCAACTGTTATAAAACTATATATAATTACATTCATTTCTTTTGAATTCATGTTATATTCGGCTTCTATTATAACATCCCATGTTTTTAGTTTTTCAGGAATATTATAGGGATATGTGATCATTGAGTAGACTTTTAAACCATGATTCTTCAAGTACAAAATCGTTCTTTATATCTAGAATCCATAGTTTTCACCATTTAATTAAAGAGAATGAAACATTGACATTCTATATTAAGTATTGGCCTTTGATATATCTCTGTATATTCCTTAATCGATTCGTCTTGTTATATATTTTTGAAAATTATTCTTTTGAAACCATTTGTTATGTCGGAATATATGAGATAACAACAAGTGGGGGTGAATTGTGACTTTAAAAATTATAAATAAACAGAGCATATGACATGAGAAGATATATTGGTTTGAGGTACAGAAAAACCTTATTTAACACAACCAATGATCTTCTCTATGAGCATGTTTATTTTAAATAGTTAGTCCTCTTATCACTTGACTATCCACAACTGAGTGTTTTCTTTTGACACCTGTACACTATAAGGCTTTAAAATAGATCATTTTATTTGTCGAACCATGAACTGTACATACACATCTTAGATCTAAGAGATGGTACTCAATAATGCAAAAGAGTATTGTTTTAAAATGAATATGATAGTTTTTCAAAGTTGTAGTAGCACACATATAACTTTTGATGGATTTTAGTCTACAGAAAAGGATTTTTTCAAGAAGGTAGAGTTCTGAAATGATCAGGTTGTAATAGATCTGATAATATACGTAACAACAAATAGTAGTATACATACAATAGATCATAAATATAAAATAAGTAAGTAATCAATGTTTATCTTCCTCTGTAGAAAATAGAGTTTGAACAATTTTGCTGTAGAATATATGTAGAAGATATTTGATACTGAACAAGTAAATCACCAACATTTCCCTTATTCTATAAAAAATATACTATGAAAATTTTCATCACATCAAATATGTAAAAGGTGCTATCAAGAAACTGCCTTCTTGAATTGAAGCATGTTCTTCTGTATATATACAATATTTATATGAGTAAATCATATTCATATATATATATAATAATTACAAGATGATGAATCATAAATATAAATCCAGGAAATTTCGAAAAAGACCACGATAATTAAAATATGAAAATAGAGCTGTCGTAAATTCCCTTAATAATAGCCAAATATTACTCCTCTTAATTTGACCACAAGAATCAAATAAAATTTTCTATAAATCAGTCTAATACGATCTCTATAATATAGCATTGAATTGAGCTCTAAATAATCATGATATTCTGTAAAAGACCATTGCATAAAATCTATGATAAAGTCTCAAATTCAAATCTCCAACACATGGAGAAGTCAAACATAGGGAATCTTTCATAAGATAACAACACATCAAAATATATGGTTTATCACAAACATAAGATTGATGATCCATACTCCATTTACTTCAGAACATTTGGTATATGATATATACATTTCTGGTCAGAACGTACGGTTCATTATAAAATTAAGGATGATAATCCATAATTCTTCTTCTCCAATTTATGGTTCCATAATTTTGTAGGGTTCATCATACATAATTTTATCATATTTCATATATAGGGTTCTTTCCAAACTTGAATTATTTTACCATACTATTCTATCAATTTATGGTTGATTAACCACATGTGTCGATCCACTCACGTCTAATATAAAACGAATGTAGGGTTTATTTATATTATTTTGTTATTCAATGTATGGTATAAATAGTGTATCCAGAACATGCTAAAAATATTTCCTTAACACATTTAAAATTATTCCATGAAAATAGTAATTTTTAAAAAAATTCCAAAATTAGGAATATAAAAAATATTAATTTTCTAAAATAAACATAAAATAAAATCAATAATAAAACAAACAAGGGAAATTGTGAGCATCAAAATCAACATAAAATTTATATTATTTTTGAGGCAATACATTCCATACATCCTCATAATAATGAATTGTTTATGGCTATGATACCACATATATTGAACCTCAAGTCCATATAATGGTAAATAAACTATCACACATTTATAGGTACATATGACATTATTCCCTTTGAGATGAAATTAATTTTTTATCACAATGTCTCAGTAATGGTTATTCTAATAGTTTAAAATTCAAAATATTATAATTATTTAATAATTAAGCATATAGAATAATTATATCACATATACCTTGATACCTTCGAATCCATTATATAATGATAAATTTTCAGGTACATTCGTGTAGACTACCACAACTAGAAAGCGATGCAATCCATTTTTTATTTTATTTTAAAAGGATGATAAAAATGATAGATTAAATGAATATATATGATAAATTTTCTAGAATAATTATATATAAATGTGGAATTTTTATTTAGCTACATTTCATTCAAACCATAAAAATATTAAAACAACATTCAAGCATATCAATGGACTAATATCTCTTTGAACACTATAAATAATTTTTATATATCAATATTTTTTTAACTAATATGGATATGAATTTAATGAATATTAATTATATTTATATAATAAATTAATTTTTTGGGATTATTGAACAATGATCATAGTATAAGTACTGAAACAATCAAATGAAAACAAAAAATGTTTTAGATATCCATCGGAGCATTGAATTTAATTGTGAATTATAGAAAAAATGGGTGAAAATATATTATAATTTAATTATATAAGTTATGATATATATTAACATGGTTCTACAAAAAATTTATAACAAACATAATTTTATTGTTTACAATTTTTTAACACATATGATGGATTTTAGATCCCTGATAAGGGATTTTCTTCCAAAATGATCTTCATTGGGAGGTATATTTTCATACACCAATCATCATGTATGAGGTGTATATAAAACCTTTTGATTTTTTATATATGGATTTTATATATGTTCCTAAATTTTGTCTTTTTATTTGATATAGTTTTTTTGGTGATTTCTATTAAAATTAAAATAAAGTGTTATTGGTTTTCTGTTGCAATCTTATTTTGTTATCAGGGTTGATAATGAATACATCTTGATGATGTAATATTATGATACACCTTTCAATAAAAAAAATGAAATTGGTGATATAATTGTTATTTTCTGATAATACAAAATTTTTACTAATTTTCCTCTCTTTATATACTCTATATAATGTATGAAATGTTTATTTCATTTTGAATTTACTTTTCCCAATATCGAGAAAAATTCTCCTCAATGTTTGTGAATTATAAAAATGTATTCATTAATTTTTATTCAATTATATGATGATTTATTAATTTAATTTGTAACCAATATTGACGATTTTTATAAAATAATTTAAATTTCTACTATTTTTTATTCTAATAACATGTTATTTTATGAATTATTTACAAAATTAAAAATACAATGTTTTCATTTAACATGTAAAAATGAGCATAAAAAACTAATGTCTTGACCAAAGAATCATAAAAACATAATTTACAAAGTTATAATAATTAATGATATTATCTATAATATGAATGCAATTTTTACTTTTTAAATAATTATTTTCAAAATAAAAATGGATTTTTACTTTTCTCATTCAATATTTTTCAAAATTATTAAAATAATTTAACATATAAATAATTAAAAAAATTGTAATGAATATTTTTATTGATGAAAATGATAATATGGATTAGAAATAATATGTAATAACATTTTTAGTATTTATAGTGGGTATTAATTTTTTTAAAAAAAATCCATTATTATTTTTATAATGTAGAACAATTATTTGATTAAATTAAATTCATAATACATATTGATCATGTATCACTAAAACATAACCAATGGTTATTTATCACTTAATGTTGAGGTATAACCATATATTTTAGCCAATTAAATACATACCTCAAAATTATTCATTGAAAAGTGATCTTTTATTTAATATACTGGTACTATTATTCACAATCTATATACATACCTAGAACGTCCATAAAATGATAGAGTGAGAGGAAAATATGAGGATTATTTCTGTGTTAATTGAATTATTCAAAAAATAATTTATATTATTTATGCCAACTTATATGTTCAATGAGTATGTTTTGTGAATATTCCTCATTTAATGTAAATATATCAAAAACATTTGAATAATTTACTATATTGTAACACTTATAATGAATGATGTTGAACATGATTCATTATAATAGTAATTATAATTATCATTTATCATGTACACTCTATAAAAATAAAAAAATTGATGTTAAAAATGATATACTATAGATTCTATAAGCTTTCAATCCATATTGAGTATGCTAAATCATAACTTAAATATTTACCAATCAGTCAAACCCTATTATTATATTGGTATGATATTATCTTTTTTCCCCAAGTGATGAGTCATATATTCTGAAATACACCTTTATAAAAAAGTAATTATTTATTCCTTATTTTAATCCATAAAATCTTATTAAGTTTGTTTTACCTTTTATTTACCATTAAAATCAAATACAACATGATTCCTATAATACATAAATTCATGTGAGATTCTTGGTGTGTGAATTCATCGAGATTATTTTTTAATATTTATATATTTATAATAATATGTAGTTAATGGATTAAATTTTATAATGGATTGAATTATATATTACAAAACACGATTCATATAGGGTGTTTATATCAAATATATTTATCTGTAATAAATATTAAAATTTTCACTCATTTATTGGATTTAATGAAAATATGATTTACTAAAATAGAAATATAAATTTAAGATTATGTAATTAATGTGGTGATAATATTTCCATAAAATATTTACATTAAACATATATTTTAATACTTAAATTTTGAGAATTATTTTACTAAAATATTTAAAAAATAAAAAATGTATACTAATTTTATCATTAAAAATGGGGTGTTTGATTCATTATCATCTCTATTATTAGAATTATATTGAATATCATATTTTTTTTTATTTTTTTACTAATTTTTTTTATTTTAGATGTTATGTATTGATGGTTTCTACGAAATTTTAGTTTGTTATGCACTGAAAAATATTATCTTCATTGGAAAATTAAATACATTTTGATGATATGTCAGTTTTATCAAATTTATAGTCCGTAAATATGAATTCTATTTTTTAGTTAAAAAATCAAAAAAAAATATTATATATTAAATAATAGAATATTTAATATTTTATGTGGACTCTAGATGTAGAGAAGTTTTCAAAAGAAACAAGATATTACAAATATTTAAGGGGATGGTAATGTTGAAATATTTGATGACTAGTATAAAACACTATTGACAGGAGTTGTGGTGAGGTGATAAATATAATTTAATTGTATTCATTTTTACTATAAATATTATAGGAATATTATTTTATTCATTTTTTGATAAATAGTTTTTCTATAGTAAAATGTCATTTGGAAAAAAGGTATTGGATGTATTTGTAATATAAATATTCAATGTGTTCTATGATTGATAATAAAATTAGATAAGTTTAATGTTTCTAGATATACTAGTTATCTATCATATACATGTATTGATGCATATTGAAAAAATCTACATAATTAATTGGATATGATATGTTCTCATAAAAATGGGGAATTTTTTGTTTTTTGGTTGATATTTTCTTCAGTATAAGTTTTGATTCTAAATTAATTTTTGTCTTACAAATTAATAGATAATTTTTTATGATATTGTTCTACATTGTAAAATATGGATAATATCATCAATGTTCTATATGTTATGAAATTTTATACTTTCAATGAAAAGTACAAAATATATGAATACATTATAGTGTGTGTTTTGTAATAATTATTGTATACATAGAATGGTTAGAATGATATGTAATAAATATTAACATCTATAATAGGATATTAATGTGATATTAAAATATAGATTATGGTCTATTTTGTAGTTTACTCTTTCTGAATATGATTATTTTGACACAAACTATATATTATATAATTTTCAAATCCATTCATATAGGACTATATAGAAATCAAATTATAATTTTTTATTCATTTTTATGTAGTATATATAATAAAAATAATGTAAATTATTGGGGAATAATTTTATCATTGAATGTGAGAGTAAATATTGATATTTTTAATAAATATTTTTTATTGGGTTCTTTGGGAAAATAAAAAAAATTCCAATATGTGGTTATTTTCATTAGTTTCCGTGATCTATTATATGTTATGAATTATATTTAGATAGATATATAATAATAATAAATTTATATGTGGAATAATATAATGATTTTAATATCATTACATTATGAATCATGATTTAATTATAATCTTATAATGATTTTTTTGAAAATTAGATATAATAATTAAAGACATGTATCGAATAATGCTAAATTAGTATATGGATACATTATTAGTGAACTGATTTCATCAAAGGGGGAAGTGAGACACACTTGATATTTGTTTATATTTATATTGTCTATATCAATTTAATATCTGAATACATTAATTGTTTTATTTGTATCACATATGTCTGAAAAATATTTTTGAATTTTAAATATAATCATAGAAATCAAATGTAAACATTTCAATTCATGTGGATTATTTTTTACCCATTTAAAAAATTAACATTTTTTGTATTTGTTGTCCACAAATTGAATGGAAATGTAGATATTTCTAAATTGTAATTATTCCATTATAATATGGGGTAGTTTCCAATATTTATATATAACCTATGCAAGTAAATTTTGTGGGCAAGAAAATTGCATGTAAATGATCCTAGTAACAAAGTGACCTTCTAAAAATTTACAATAGATTCATAATTTGTATTATCTATAGAAATGAGTTTTAGTGAAATTATAACAACCTTTATAATATACCCACACTAACATGAACCATAGAATACTTATTTATTTTTTTACTGATATTTATGGGTGAGTTGAAGAGTAATATGTAATCCTTATTTAACAGGTGAAAATTTTACTATAATTAATATATACAAACCATCTTGACCAAAATTTAATTATTTATTACTAAATTTTTTAATAATAATTTATATTTTAATATTAATCGTAGTATGATAAATCAGAATTCATTATATTGTCAAATGGTTCTACTGAGGATCATGTTAGAATAAAAAATTATATAATCTATATAATACTATTATTCTAACCTCTCCATAGGAAATGAATCGAACATAAATATAGTAGCCCCTAGTATATATATATCAATTTTAATAGTGATTTTTTGGTGAATAATATCTTCCATGAAAAACTATATATCATGATCATGAAACTTTTGGAGTTCCTATAATAATATTTTATTTTTTTAATCTCAATAATTAGGAAAAACCTCATATAAGTTTTTTTGAATTCATTAACATTCTATTAAATATTATTTATCATAATATCAATGCTTACAATCTTACATTTTTTCAATTACAAATGGGATTCTCAATCATCGTCACTGTTCAAATTGGTTCTTAATCATATGTTTTATTTTTAATTTATTTAAATTTATATATTTATTTCTTTTACACATTTTAATCTTATTAAATATTTTGTCAATAAATAAATCAATGTTTCCTATTAATTTCAAAAAATCATATATATTTTTTGATAATAAACTAATATATAAAATTTATTATATACATATATCTAGTTTTCGTACTCTTTATATCATTAATTTTACTTTCCATTATAATAAAAATGTATTTATAATACTTTTTTAGAACTTAAAAATACATTTATTTATGTTGAATATAAGAAAATAATAATATTTTCATTATATGATGATGAGTTAGAATATTAATATACTATAAAAATTTTAAAATACCAATGAATATAATTTTTATTTACTAAAATCTAATTGTATATTCCATTTATATATATTAATAATTCTACCACTTAAATTTATTTCATGCAACTTAAATAAGTAATTCTAATTTCATTGATCTAATATATTTCTTAAACATCATTGAATAATATTATATTTCTCTTTTAGTAAATAATTTTTCATATTTACACAACTTAATTTAACTATGCGATCCCGAAAATTATTAATTACATAACAAATATTCCACAAGATGTTTTCAGAAAAAACTAAATTTATCCAAAAATTTACTTTTGGAAACAACGAGATCTGTCAGATGAATCACGAATTAATTTTAACCAAAATACTCAATAAATTAATTCAAATTTTATTATTTGCATTATTTATGTGAAATAAATTCTCAGAAACTTTATAATTTTTTAGGGTAACATATATATTTTTATTCATGTGTAATATATTATTTTTTATATTTATTTACATTTTTAAGATCAATAAATATATACAATCTTGAAAAACATGAAAAAAAATTTAATATGATGATAGATTCATAGACCATTGGAAAACAAAATATTACATGTAGTTAATTATATTCCATTATATTATAAAAATGATCTCTAAAAATATAAAATATTCCTAACACAACCAAATTTTATTCCTTATTTAGTGTGTAATATCTATAGTCTACCATGTCTATCAAAAAAAACATATGTGATTTGGTAAATTTTCTATATATTGTGTTTAAACAATTATATTCACAAAACATTTTTATGAAATAATATCTTATATTTGCTATAATCATTTATATTACGAGATGAATGGAAAAAATAAAAATATAGTAAGATAAATAATAAATATTATCATGGTAAATCGAACCAATTTACATTGTTGAATATCCATACAATTATCTTCATAAATTTTAAATTATAAAATTTACATATCACTATTACCCTTATATTTTTGCATTAGGTATTTTTCTATATAAATTTACATTACTTCATGTTACCCATTGACGGGGAATATTGATTTGAGTGATTTGCATTAATTCATATGTGTCATGCTTCATTATCTATCTCAAACTGATGTGCGAAATATAATCCACCCCATCACATTTTATGATCTACATTCCCTATTGACAGACCAATCAATTGACTATTTAAAAAATAATTTTTTTCAATCCAACCAAAATATGAAAACAAATTAATACAAATTTCATATTTCCATTGGACCTTCAGTTTGTTACATAGTTATTCAATGCACGAAACTATTACTAGGGGAAATAATATCATCACTAGAGATTGATTTTTCCTCAAATATAATATTCAATTATATGTGGATAATATTTCCATTTTATTTTGATATAAAATATCATTTAATTTAATGATTTAAAAATAAAAAATGTAGTTATCAATTATATGGGAAGACAATTAAAAAGTTATAAATGTTACATATATATTAGGTTCATGTGGGTACAATTATATTCAAACACCCACACACACCCCACAAAAACTGGCCAAAATTTCAGGCCATAACCCCATTAGGTTATTCACAACTATAAAACATTAAATATTCATTACATAACCTATTGGAAAATTGGTCATGGAATGTATTTCGATCCCTAGAAGACTAGTGCAACATCATGCCTATATCATCCCACCTCCGTCACATCTTTCCAGCATCATACCTACATAACCTCCTCAAATTTAATCTTCGATTTCACCACCATCATAGTACAACAATAATATCTCCAGTAATGTAGAATATAAGATTAATCAGTGATGAATAATGTAGACTATGAATTTCATGTATGAAGATAAATAATTATAATCATGTAATATAATATTTAAATTTAATGGTGGTTAAAACATTACCCAACATGATTTTCACATATCACTTTTATATAATCATATATATGATTCATTGAGAATTGTTTAATAAATTAAAATTTGGAAAAATTTAATATCATTCAAACATTAAAATGATTATTGAATGACACCCACATGATTAATGGGTTCTTAAATAATAATAAATGAAATCAAGATATAAATAATAACATAACTGCCGACATGCACTATGATCAATAATGGTATGTATAAAATGAAGAAATGAGATAATACACTATCTATATAATAAAAAGAACCAAATAACTATACACTATTTTTTAAGTTAAATACTAGACACTCGGGTCATTTTATAAATTACATGAAAATAGAACAATTCATCATTTAATGGTACCAAAATTAAAGAACACAGTATTTTAGATGGGATAACTTATTGAGAGAATCCATGTACATGTGAATTAAAAAAGTAGATAATTTTTCATCCTTGCTTATATTATTCTTTCATGATTTTACAATACATAAGAATGATGTATCATGAATGAAATTTCCAAAACCATGTGTTATGGTTTGATTTCCCAACCCATACAACGCAATCTAATATAGAGTTACACATTACCTCATGAATGCCTACCCATAAATGATATTTTACCAACTAATATATGGGGTATGTGTCTGATAGTGGAGATACAATACAATCATTATAATGTTATGTGATCTATAAAAAATAATATAATAATCAATTAGATTATAACATATGAAAATCTAAATATTTCATACATGTTGAACAATTAAAGAATATCCCAAATTGGATTTAATGAATAATATAATATATGTTAGAAAATGTTAATAGATAAACATTGGGTCATATAGAGTCTATCCCAGTCTTATACTATATCCATGCTCCTATGGTCCACTATCCATTAGTGATACCATTCCCTTCACAGGATCCTTTGAGAAATCTACAAGCACGTCGAAATGTCCAAGTAGGTTGTAAGTAGAAGACTCATTATGACAACACCAAGGAATCCTTATATAAACTTTATCTTTTATAACACATTATTATAAATTAATTTTATATGAATAATAAGAACAAACATATAATCCAAAATTTCACTCTCATGTGATAATTAATCTATCACAAGCCTTCTATTGTACCACTTTTTCCTCCATGATGGAAAAAATCATAATAATCATGTGAATGTATCAACATCAAATCCATCCCAATACTTCTTATGATACAAAAAAATACCCATTATTCCAAGTCATACCACATTAGGCCATCATTAAACTATTCAACATATATTAAAAAGGAAAACCTCGGGATTATTGAGAATCATACATTCCACATACATTGATGTTTGACCACGTTAGGACATATTTCCCCAGTGACATCTCATTCTATGGTTACATATACCATCATGAGATTATTTTACAAACTGACATTTATCACTCATCATCATCATGTCCCATGAGATTCATATATGGTTCTGATCACTCAGGTTCTCCATGTTTCTATATTAAGCCACACTTGGCCATCAAGTTGGGGTGTCCATATCAGTCTCTTCATAATGTAACATCCTACATCTACACAGTCTCTCACTATATGGACACAAAGAAACTCTAGTTCCACCAGTATTTTACATTCCATGAACATGAAAGGTGATGAGAATGTATATCTTATATATCTAAAATAAATAGGGAAATCATATCAATGGAACATATTAAATAACAAATATTAAGTCATGCGTCATGAGAAAATGTTGTTTCATTATAAAATAAGATTTGAATCAATCATCAACATGGATACTCTCTATATTAAAAAATTTCAGGTAGAATAGTAATTTGGTGTCATAGTCTATACAAACACTCAAAAGTAATCAAATATCAATGGTAGATTTAAAATACTCCAATACAATAATCATTCCACAAAAACATGTTTAATTATTACTCAATAAGGTAAGAAAAATCATACCTCGTAATTCATCGATGTCTAAGGATTGGATAAACCACCATCTGTGTTATGATAACTTGATTTGAAACCTCAATAGTTATTAACTCCTCTTCAAGATATTATTATCACAATCATTAACATGTCAAATGTCAAGGTACATCAATGATTCTAGAAAAAAAGTATAATTTTATTTCAAAAAGAAATAAAGTATCACTTGCAATCACTCTTTATATCTCTCATATAATTTCAAATTATCATTTAAAATACCACATGGGAGTTTATTTTTTCACTCTTGGATAATTTTTCAATTAATGTGTCACTGAACTGTATGCATTCAATCTTATACAATAATTAAAAACTTTTTATAATTATATGAAGTTATCTTCAGTAATATGAGTAATTATCCAATTATAATTATATTTTGATAATATCTCACAATCTATTATATTATAATTTTCTTTTGATAATTTCTCATTAAATATCCTTTTATAACTATTTTTGGATAATTTTTCATTAAATATAATTTTACTACTGTATTTTGTTAATAATTTCATAATTTAATTATTTATAAATATATGTTGATAATCAATCATAAAATATCTTTTATAATTACCTCATGATACATTTTTATAAAAAATATTTTTATAATCAAATTTTATTTTTTCTTATAAATTATTAATCTATAAATATATTTTTATAAATATTCATAAATTATCCTTTTATAATTATCATTATATAGTTTCTAATAAATTATCCATTTTCATGGTATTTTTATAGTTTCTCATAAATTATCCATTTATAATTATATTAATATAAGTTTTCATAAATTATCTAATTAATAATTTTTAAAATAATTTCTTATAAATTACCCATATATATTATTATGTAATTATCAAATGATAGTTCATTAGAATAATTTTAGATAATATTATGAAATTATATTTCAATTATTATCTATTTTTTTCATCTGATAGTTTGATGTAAATTTCCCTATAATAATTTGTTGAATTACATAGAGATAATATTTGAATAATGATACGCTGAAAATTCTATGTTTTTTTGTTTGATAACTTATTATTATTATATTATAAAATATAATGTAATAAAATTTATGATAATTAATATTAAATTATCCTTGATAGTTTTTACATAATATAAATTGATATTTTTTTATATTACAATTAAACAAAAAAGGCATTATCATTTATTTGAATTTACTTTTTTAGAATTGTAAATAGTTAAGAAATAAATTAATTAATATATTTAAACGAAAGAGATATTACACTATCTTCAATCATTTGTGGGTAATAGAAAATAACCATTCCTCCCATGGATTCAAAATCAAGAAAATAATAATTGAGGATTCACCAGACATGTGGGGAGGACTATCTTTGATGGTTGAACTAGAACACATCATCCAAGGACCATAATCGAATGGTTCTTATTTTATGAATCCAATGTCGTAGGGGTGTTCATAAAATTGAAAACAAATATTTAGAATGCTATATTAATGAATGATTCGTGAAAATATTGATTATATAAGGATTAATTGAATCACATAAATGGGTTTTCATTTTCCATCGGCTAAAAAAATAGATCAAACATGAATGTTTGAAACATTTTCACATCCATAATGGGGTAAATTTTTAATATAGGGGATACTGAATGATAAAAAATATCTTCAAAATTTGAATTAATAAAAATAAGTAATAAAAATGATAAAAATGTAATACCAACATGAAATATTTCTAAATTCTTATTGTACACTAATTTTATGTCAAACAAAGGAAAACTACACATCTCAGACCTAAAAATAATCTCATGTTATTTATATGAAACATTGTTTTATATAAATTTATTTTATATAAATAAAACAATAAATTATAAAAACAACAAATATCTTATCCTAATGTGTAATTTGACAAAAAATACAATATACAGAAAATTGTTATCCACCATAAAGAAAATGAATGTTATAGACCTAATGGTGTTCCATAAATTTTCAAATGTTTCATTATTTAAGTTATATTATATAATTTTAAAAAAATTAATATAATGAAAATATTATTTAATTTATCCTCGCATGTGATATAAACCAACGACTGACAAGAAGAAAAAATTATTCCTTTACCATGGTAAATACCCATATCCTATACCAAACAATGGTCGACAATTTCTCATACAATACATGGTTCAGTAGATTGTAAGTTGATTTTCATATAAATCAGGCATGTAAAATAATAAATTTATTATATTATTCCTTCTATAATGAAGTCATATGGGCATAAAAGCCCAAACTATCATAGTGCCTGACATCAGAATTTTTTCATTGAATATTCCAAGATACTTATTTGGTATTACCCAATCATAACGTCTGTCAAACAATTTTTTATTATGATTTTTAAAATATTACATTTTAATTTAAAAATTCATATAATTTATAAAAAAATTGAGTTTGTATTGTCTTTAAAATTTTATAATATTAAAATTTTCTCCAAAAATTTGTTTCTCATCTTTAAGATGTTTCTCTAGTGGACTTTTTCGAAAACTATTGTCATAGAGGCCTATAATTAGTACTGTGCACCCACATCTCTTCTCATATTTATCAACATTTCCATTCAATATATTACAATGGTACAACTATTCCACACCACACCTTCTCACTTCAACATATCATCTGTTCTAGATTACCCTCATATGATTCATCATCGTCCAAATCAAAATCCACATAATGAATAATAATAACATTTTTGTGTTTTTTAGTCCAATGATGTGACAAATGAAAAACCACATTCATACTATGGTAGTGATAAGGTGGTTTTTAAGGTATTCCACTTCCCATATCCCATCATTGATCTCAAAGGGTCCAAAAAAACCAAGTGCTAGAATTCTGTGGTCCACAAATGTCTCCACCGAAATGGCAGAGTAACTAAAAACATCATTTACCACAAAAGAAACCAATGTTATCCTCCAAAAACAAATCTAATATATTTATACTCTCTTATTAGTATTTATCCTCTTGGATTCACTCTATTTAAGACCACTGGAACCAATGAAGGCCCACAACCATAGCCTCACCTAACTCATTCCAACATATATTGATTAACATAGCCTCCCATTAAGAGACTCTAATAGTTTATCTAAATCAAATTTTAGAAATTTTTGTTTAATTTGAAATCATTCTATGATAGGTGATCATTTCACAGTAAATTCTATTCTAGGATTTATGAATATGGCTTATCCTATTTATTCATATATGATTATAGTAATATCCATTGTTTTGATGACAACATTCAGTGATCAATATTATTTGTGTTCCCAATATTTCAGATAATTTCCCTCAACATCTAGGTTCATGTTATGTTTACAATTATTCCTCTCATGTGGCCATAGCTTGCGATACCCTTAAAACAATACCAAATCACATTGTATCACCCCACAAATAGATCAATGCATGAAAAATAATATTTTAATGTATAACTAATCATGGGTTTAGGGTGTGACATTTCTGTAGTTTCCATCAATCTTTTATTTATCTCAATGAAATCCTCTTCAAATTTTAGACCAATAGAACTTCACTTCTACATTTTTTAAACACTATAATTGGTGTGGATATACGGGATATGTACTAAATAAACCATTGGTTATATATTGTTGATCCTAGAAAATAACTTATTCTCAAACATGCTCGAATTATGTTCCTAGAACATGTATACATCAATGGTATTTTTGTAACATCTCTGTTAAATAAAGAATATGACATTTTCATATTTATTAATATTTGTGAATAAAATATTATTATTACTTTAAATGGAATGATATGTTTGATGGCGTACCCAATACGCAACAATGAGTTTCTTTGAAATCATATGTTTCACACTAATAATATAATAATATTATATTAAATGGTAGTTAACGCCTAACCGTTGTAATAGCCAGGATGAAAAGTACTAACTACCAAATTATTATATATGTGTGTTAAATATTTTTACTTCTATCCAATAAATGATAGTGGCTTAAAATGCGAATGAATCCAATTTTAAGCATAAATATTCTAATATTCGTTAAATGGTCAATTAACCACGTTTTGATAGAGAACCATTTTTAAATACAATTTGTTTCACATTTATATGTTATATTTGAAAAAATAAACTCATTCTTTAGAATCAAGACGTCAAAATTTTATTTGTGTAAATTTTTGGTATTTTTGCGATAAAGTTAATTTTTTAATGAATAGTGAAAAGTGCTTTATTTTAATTCAAAAACACCTTTTAATCTAATTTATTCATATTATTAGATTATATTTTTAATTGGATTTAATGTTTAATCGGAATATGTTTTTGCCACTTAATCCAATATTGGTCATTGAAATTAAATTCACTTTGAAATTGGACATAAACAAGTGTCAATCTTTTGATAGATATTGTTTCTTAAAAACATGATAATTGTTTCGACAAGTAGAATTAATAATAAAATTATTTAATTCAACTTATATGTTTTTAATTTCATTAATTTGACATAATTTCTTAATTTGGAATATCTAATATATCTTAGGGTGAATTTTTGGTATTTTTCGGAAAAACATCAATTTTTGATGAATAGTGAAACCACTAAGTAGTAGTTAAAAATAGAATTTTTCGTTTAAATTAAATATTACCACTTCTGTGATTTGAATTTCAAGAATATGACATAAATGGTTGACATTATTATGTAAATTGTTTTTAAATGGGATGAAAATTATTTTTGGTGAATATTAACTTTTGACTTTTATTAACAACGATTAAAGGTAATTAGGGTAATTTAGGGAAAAAATAATATTATAAAAATATAAAAATACCTTGAAACATGTCCTAACATTATGGGATGAGTCATGTCTAGACAGGATAATCCATGGGTCAATCTGTGGGACCTCATGGATCCACTTGTGTAGGATAATGACATGAATACCTTTTATTTAAAGTAATAATAAAAATGTCAAAAACATGTATTATTTTAATAAACCAATATTTACATGGGGTTATATAAATTATATTTTTGACTATAAATATTAATTATATAGAGAAAAATATTTCCTAAATCATGGTAATTTTTTTATAATTTTTAGACATCAAATATATGACAGTATTTATGACCCAATGATTATGCAGTGTTTACGTCATTAATGAATAAATTAAATAAATATGAACATAAAGTTAAAAAAAATATCCATGTATTATCCAATTCTTATTGGATTATTTTATTTAGAAAATGGGACACCATATCATTAAATTTAATGATTATTGGTCCTTTAGAAACCGAAAAGCGTTATATAATAATATAATAGGTTCATGCTTTCCAAAAAATCCCCTCCTCTCCCTTATAAAAAGACCCCACATCTTACCCATATCTCACACTTCTCAAGACCTTTGGCTCGTACAAACACTACTCAAATAATCTCCCAAGATCCCTCTACTCATCCTATAATCATTACCTTAGGCATAAAGCACACCAAGAAACCCTTTTGGTTCAAACCAAGGAAAGTAACACGATTTAAAGGTAATGTCTTCTCTTATGTTCTTTTTTTTATTCTGCTTCTCCAAACCCCTAAAATATGTTTATTCCATTATTTTGTAACAACAAAAATGTATTAAATATACTATGATTTTTTTACGATAATTATTCAAGCTACACTTACACACACTTCTATCCAATGGGTGAAGAACATATTGTTTCTGTGGACTACAAACTACTGCCTCACGAAATGATGATTGTTCAATTATCTCCTACATCCTTTCATGGTGGCCATTAAGATGACACTATATTTATATGTGATATATATTATTTTTATATTTCCTTATGTTTATGTATGTTTAATTTATGGTATAACTTTATGGTTTTCGTAATAGGTAAACACGATAATTTTATTTTAGGAAGTGCGAACTACGGCCCCCTCAAAGTGATATGACTCGTTCATTCCAAACGTGGAACGTATAAGGTATAAAGTTTATGAACATATGTAACATATATAACATATATATTATTCTTTAACTATAATATACCTAGGTATCATTATGTATTCATTCCATTAAAGTATGAAATAGAAATGAAATTAGCATTCAAGCGTACGTACGGCTTACCGTCTCCATGAACAATACATTTCATTTCTTATATCCAAATGTTATGTACTATTATAAATACATACATATACTGGATATATATAATATATATGACATCTAAGTGATGAATATAATTCTGGAGATAATGGAATCTTGACCCCGTGGACAATTTATAATTATAACAAGTTCATTTTTGACACAAGTTTCGAACATCAACGAAATGTCCGATAGGAACTCAAACAATTAAATAATTGTTATAGAAAAGTAATAAGTGATATAAATGTAATAATAATATTGAAAAAATATTCTTAAGAATGTCTAAATTAACTTCAGTTTATCATTCAGGAAGAACAAGGAACATACGAGCGAGTCAAGTCAGAAAGTTGGTAAGGGATCCTACCATCCACTTCCTTTTCAATTACTCTCATTTATGAAATTTATTTTAAAACACATGTTATAATGTTGGGGGTGTTATTTTATATTCATATTACAGTCCTTTTCATGTTTAAATTATGAGAGACCCCCCTTTATCTCATTATTTCATTTTATGAATGTTTAAGTGGTGTCGTTATGCTGCCAAATTTTTGTAAGGGATCCTACATCTGTTTTTAAAGTACTCTCTTTTATGTAATTTATTTTAATATTCTCTTAATTATGTTGGGGGATGTTATTTAATTTTTCTATTACTGTAATGTTTATGTTCATATGATGATAGACCCTATTTGATCTCATCAATCCATTTTTGGATGTTTTAAGTGGCGCCGTTAGGCTGCCGAATTTTCGTAAGGGGATTTCTTATCTCACTTTTATTTCTGTGTGATTTTCATTTCTCACCACTTAATTATTTCATGTGGTGTATTGTGTACTTCCATTTGATATATATTATCCGTATTATATTTATATTCATGGTATTCTGTGATTCATATTGTGTTTACTATCTTTTGGTCATACGACTTGATTGACTACAATGAGGTAAGGAGTTTTTTATCTCACTTTTATTCCTATGAGATTCATGATATATTTGTCACTATCTCCATTGAGTGGTGTATGTACTTCCCAATATTCAACTATTTGTGTAATATACTTTCATTTATGGGTATTTAAACAAACATTTTATGGTGCTTCTTTCATGGGGTGTATGTTTCGTAAGTTACCAAATCGGTAAGGGAACCTTTCACCCTCCTCTTTTTAAAAGGATTCTTTTTGTTATGTATTTTAATTCACATATTATTATGTTTGGATATGTTATTCTATGTCATTATTGTTTTAAATTTTATGACCAAGTGATGAGATACTCGTCTTATATCATCAAATCATTTTCTAAACCTTAAAGTGATGCCGTTAGGCTGTCAAATTTTTACAGGGGAACTTCTTAACCCAATTTCGATTCTTTGGGTTCAACTTGTACTTATTGAATATTTCATCCTATGAATATGTGTGACTGACCTATGATTATTTTACACATAATATCCAATTATTTTTTTGTATTTATATTTTTCACAAATAATTTCCGATTGATTTATCCTTAATTTAAAGATACAATCCTTATATGGGATTTCATCTCAATTTACATTTCCATTGAGACATAATTGTTGTTATGAACATATTCACACTTATATGGTGTATATACTGTCCTTTGACATATTATATCATGAATCCCGTTATTCTCCTGATATTATAATGTTAGGATTAAATGTTATTCCTCAATTATTTTTATTCAATAGTCTCTCTTTTTTTAAAAAAACTCTTTATCGAACATATCATTTTAAATGTTTTAACTATTTATTATTATAAATACTTATCTTTAATGTCCTTATTTGAAAAATGGATTTTAGTACTTATTTATATGAACATTAATGCTTGGAAATTATAACTCTATTAAATTATTCAAAGTGTTATGGGAGACTTTAATACAGAAATCTCTTTTTAAATGTTTTATGAAAATTGATGGATTATTTCAATATGTTGAAATTACATATTGTGACTTCAAATGAAATTTTTTTAGTGAAATGTTTATATTTAAAATATTTTATGTGTTGTGATTGTACTTGAAAATTTGATGGGTGGTTTCATGATAAACCATATGATGGGTGGTGTCGTGAATACCAGGACGAGTGGTTACGTTATAACCTCCAATGCATTGGGTATGGAAGTCGGCTGTATGGCTATAACATTTAGTGAAATTTGTGGAAGTCAACCGTGTGGTTAATCCATTTAAGTATTTTTATGTCCCAAGATACCATTATATGTTATGTGTTCTTTATATGGGTTTTATGGTGATATTTTGGTTACAAAAGGGTAAACAATGATCTTTTATTCAATGAAGAGTATTTACAACTTCATAAAGGCGAAAAGTATTACATATGATGAAGTATTCATGATTTACTTATTGTTTTGAAAAAATAATGGTTTTCCTTCTTTGTGTATCCCTTACTGAGCTTTTATGCTCATCCCATATTTTTTGAAATGTTTTCCACATGACTTAAAGATGAATAGGGGCAAGGATGGGATCAAAGAAATAAATGCTTTCTAAAACATTGAACTCATAATGTTTATTTTTTAAGAGTTTTTATTTTATGAAAAAAATGGAAACTGAGTATAAGTATCTACTTTGTAATCTTTGAGATGTAATAGTTATGTCCTAATTCTCTAAAACTCTAAACCTGAAAAATCCTCAATGTGGATTATTCATTTAATTCATGACTATGTAATGTTTTAAGGAAGGGTTCTTATAGATGATATCAAAGGTTTGTTCAGATAACTTTAGAGGTTAGGGTATTCTTTAAGTATATGTAACACTACCATAATGCTTTAGATTTCAGAAAGAGTCATTGTTTTTTAGATAAAGAAAATGAGTTTAAGATAACATGAATAATAATATCATAGTATTTACCCTCCATATAAAATATCATTTGATGATTCTAATGATATACTAACACCGAACTTTTTTGGTTTTAGTAAATGGCTGGATCTGGCAGGCACCAAATTAAAAGTGGATGTTACAAAAACTTTGACGGTTTTCTGAAAGAACAACTGAATGATATTGGAGATGCAATGAGAACTCTTGTGGTTATACTCAACCAACTATCAGGAGTCATGATTAGCCAATTGAACCATGGTGAGCTCTCTAATGTATCACATATGAGAGAACCAACTCCGTGTGGATGTTCAGGTAATAATTATAAAGGTAACCATTAGGGTTTATATGATCCTTACTTTTGAGGTAATTATGGGATGCTATATGTTATGATGGAAAATTAAAGGCATGAGATAAATTGAGGTTAAATTATGTTATGGTTATTTTTGATGATTTTATCTCATTTTGGGGAATGATTTAAGAATTATATAGTTTTGAAAAAATGTCAACATGCAGACCGTGTGACAACCCGTCACGTCGGATGAATCTGTGGGAATCAAACCCACAACCAAAGTGCGACTGGGATTTATTGCCTACCACTGGACTATGTGAAGTCCCTGGCTAGTATGACTGATTCTTTTATTTATGATTTTATGAATCATGAAAAGTTTTATTTTGGGTTATCTAAGTAAATGATTAAAACATCATAGATGACATGTGATTAGGTTAATTACATTTCAATACAAGACTATAATAGCTACTAATGTTATTTGGATAACATTTTTAAGATTTATCATGGAAATATATGTGATCAAATACTTTATTGATTTGGGTTTCACTCTTACATTTGATTACATTGATGAATTTTCTGGATATCTTTTAATTGAATAGTCTTTGATGAACTTTGGGGTTTGTTGGAAAAATTATGGATATTAAGAGTAGTTTTTCTTTTTTTTAAGTATTATCCTTTTTGGGGATTATATGATCTTGTACTAACAATTTTTGGTTTTGGTTAAGATCTAATGACATGGGAAATATATAGTTCTATTTTGTGGATTAGGTGATTCTCTAGAAGTTGATTATAATGCTCTTTATGTGAACAAGTCGTCCTGAATACTCATCTTTTAGAGAAAATATGAGTTTGTGTTAGAAATATTGTATGAGACGAAAGTATACATGACTAGTAAGTAGGTTTACTTATGTTTTAGTTAAGCCCATAAATAAATTCCTCAATGAAAAGTACCTTAAAATAAAACTTTTTCTGTTAACTTTTCCTACTAGGGAATCAAATACCGTTTAACCCATCACAATTTTGTGGTTTTCTTGTGGATAACTTTCTCTTAAACTTATTTTCTATCACTATCCATTAAAACATGATGATTTTTTTCTCCTCCATATACATGTTTTCATGGAATCCTAGTATCTTTTGTCTCAGGTGACCTTTAAACTTCTATTTCTTTTTATTAAATTAATACTTTTATTGACTAATTTTCCAATTTGGGGCTTTCAATGAATATTCCATGCCCAATTTTAAAATTGTGAGGACGCAATTCAAAAAAAGGGGGGAAGGATGTAACATCCTAGGTAAATAAAGAATATGAAATATTCATATTAATTAATATTTGTGACCAAAATGTTAATATTACTTTAAAAGGAATGCTATGTTATATGGAATACTGAATACACAACAACGAGTTTTTTCTGAAATATTACGTTGTACACTAATAATATAATAATATTATTTTAAATGGTAGTTTAGGCCTAGTTGTTGAAATGGCAGGAATGAATAGAACTAACATCAAAATGATTATATAAGTGTGTTAAATATTTTTAGTTTTATCCTATAAAATATAGGGGCTTAAAATGCGAATGAATCCAATTTTAAGCATAAATATTCTCATATTCTTTAAAAGGTCGATTAACCGCCTTTTGATGGTGAACACTTTTTAAATATACTTTTTTTCTCTTTTATATTTTATATTTGACAAAATAAAATCCTTATTTAGAATAAAGACATCAAAATTTACTTTTTGTAATTTTTTGATAATTTTCCAATAAAGTTCATTTTTAGTGAATAGTGAAGAATGTTGTATTTTAATTCAAAACACCTTTTAATATAATTTATTCATATGATTAGATTATATTTTTAATTTTCCTTAATGTTTAATTATAATATGTTTTTACCAGTTAATCCAATATTGGTCATTGAAATTAATTTCACTTTGAAATTGGACAAAAACAAATGTTAATCTTTTGATAGATATTGTTTCATAAAAAAAGCTATTTGTTTTGACAACGGAAATTAATTATAAAATTAATTAATGAAACTTATATGTTTTGAATTTGAAAAAATGGACATCATTTTTGAATTTGGAATATTAAATATATCATAGGGTGAATTTTTGGTATTTTTCTGAAAAACATAAATTTTTTATGAATAGTGAAACCACTAAGTATTAGTTAAAAACTGAATTTTTTCGTTTAAATGAAATATTACCGCTTATGTGAATTTAATTTAAAAAATTTGAAACACATGGTTGTCATTATTAAGTAGAATTTGGTTCAATGGGATGAAATTTTTTTTGGTGAATAGTAACTTTTCAGTTTTATTAACCGCGATTAAAAGTAATTTGGGTAATTTAAGGTAAAAATAATATTATAAAAATATAGAAATACCATGAAACATCTTCAAACCTTATTTCATGATTCATGGACGACCATGACAATCCATGGCTAAATTTGTGGGACTCCATGGAGCCACTTGTGTAAGATAATGACATTAATACCTTTTATTTAATATAAAAATAAAAATGACACAAACATGTATTGTTTTACAAAAACATTATGTACATGGGGTTATATAAACAATATTTTTACTATAAATATTCATTAGAAAGATATAAATATTTCAAAAATCATGGTAAATTTTATTATAATTTTTAGACATCAAATAAATTAAATTATTTATGACACGATGATGATGTAGTGTTTACGTCATTAATGAATAAATTAAATAAATAAGAAGATAAAGTTTAAATAAATATCCAAAACTTACCAATTACTATTGGATGATTTTATTCCGAACCTGGGACACCTTAACGTCTAATTTAATGATTATTGAACCTTTAGAATCCGAAAACATTATATAAGAAAAAAATAGTTTCATGCTTTCGAAAAGAACCCCTCCTCTCCCTTATAAAAAGACCTCACTTCCTACCCATATCTCACACATCACAAGCCCTTTGTCTAGCCCAAACTCTAATAAAATAAGCTCCCATGATCCCTATATTCATCCTAGAAGCCTTACCTTAGGGAGAAATCACTTCAAGAAAGCCTTTTGGTTCAAACAAAGGGGTGTTATACTATTTAAAGGTAATGTCTTATCTTATGTTGTTTTGTTTTATTCTGTTTCTCCAAACCGCTAAACTCATTTTATTCTGTTATTTTGTAATAACACCATTATATTCAATATAATAGGATGTTTTATGAGAAGTAATCTAACTACACTTACACACACTTCCATATAATGGGTGAAGAACATACTGTTTCTGGGGACGATGAACTACTGCTTCACGAAACCATGATTGTTCAATTATCTCTTACCGCCTATCATGGTGGCCATTAAGATGTCACTGTATTTATATATGAAATATATTATTTATAGTTTTTCATTATGATTCTTTATTTTTAATTTATGGCATACAATTATTGATTCTATAATAGGTAAACATGATAATTTCATTTTATAAAGTGCGGACTACCGCACCCTCAAAGTGATATGAGTCGTTAATGCCATATGTGGAACATATAAAGGATAAGATTTACGAACTTATGTAACATATATAAAATATATATTATAATTTAATTATAATATAACTTTCTATCATTATTTATTCATTCCATTAAATTATGAAATAGAAATGAAAGTAGCGTTAATGCGTACGTATGGCTTACCGTCTCCATAAACAGTGTGTTTCATTTCTTATCTCAAAATTGCATGTAGTATTATAAATAAATAAATATACTAGATATATATGATATATATAAAATTGAAATGATGAATATAATTCTGGATATAATGGAATCATGACCACATGGACAATTTATAATTATAACAAATTCATTTTTTACTCAAGTTCTGAACATCAACGAAATGTCCGACCTGAACTCAAAAAATTAATTAATTGTTAATTAATTGTAATAAGTGATATAATAAGAATAATAAACATGAAAAAATATTCTTAATAAAGTATAAATTAAATTATGTTTGTCAATCAGGAAGAACAAGGAACATTCATGCGCGTCAAGTCAGACATGTGGTAAGGGATCCTACCTCTCACTTCATTTTCAATTACTCTCGTTTTTGTAATTTCATTTAATCCCCATTTTCTTATATTGGGTGTGTTCTTTTATTTTCATATTACTGTCCTTTTCATGCTCAAATGATGAGATAACCCCTATTTCTCTCATCATTTCATTTTATGAATGATTTAGTGGTGCCGTTAGGCTGCTGAATTTTTGTAAGGGATCCTACCTCTCTCTTACTTTTTAAGTACTATCTTTTAATTCATTTCTTTTAATATAATATTTATAATGTTGGGGGATGTTACATTGTATTGTTATTACTGTACTTTTTAATTTCACATGATTATAGACCCTATTTGATCTCATCAATCCATTTTTGGAAGTTTTATGTGGTGTTGTTAGGCTGTCGAATTTTTGTAAGGGGATTTCTTATCTCACTTTTAATTCCATTAGATTTCCATTGCTCATCACATAATTATTTTATGTCGTGTATTGTGTACTGAAATTTGATATATATTATCAGTATTATATTTATATTCATGGTATTCTATGATTCATATTGTGTTTGTTATATTTTTTTCAAACGACTAGATTTATTACAAGGAGGTAAGGGGTTTTTTTATCTAACTTTTATTCCCGTTAGATACATGCTCTATTTGTCACTATATCATTTGAGTGGTGTACGTAATGAACATTATTCTACTCTTTTTTTAATACAATTTCATTTATGGTTATTTACACCAAAATTTTATGGTACTTCTTTCATGGGTTGTATGTTTCGTAAGTTACGAAATTGGTAAGGGAACCTTTCACCCTCATCTTTTAAAAGGCTTCTTTTTTATGTCTTTTAATTAACATATTCTTATGTTGGGATATGTTATTAAATATAATTATGGCTATAAATTTTATTTCCAAGTGATGTGATACCATTTTTATCTTGTCAACTCATTTTTTGATCTTTAAAGTGATGTCTTTAGGATGTCGAATTTTTATAATGGAACTTCTTAACCCAATATTGATTCTTTGTGTTCAACTTGTACTTATTGAAAATGTCATCCAATGAATATGTGTGAATGACCTATTATTGTTTTACAATTAATATCCCCTTATATTTTGTGTATTTATATTTTTCACACATAATTATGAGATTGATTTATAGTTAATTTAAGGATACCAATCTTATAAGGGATTTCATCTCAATTTAAATTTCCATTGATACATCATTGTTGTTATGAACCAATTCAATCTTATATGGAGTATATGCTATCCTTTGACATATTATATCATGAATCCATTTATTCTCATGATATTATAAAGTTATTATTAAATTTTATTCCTCAATTATTTGTATTCAAGAGTCTCTCATTTTGTTAAAAACTCTTTAAATAAAATATAATTTTAAAAGTTTTAATGATTTAATATTCTAAATCTTTACCTTTAATGTCCATGTTTTAAAAATGTTTTCTAGTTCTTATTTATATGAACATTAGTGTTTTAAAATTATAATTCCATTAAAATCATCAAATTGGTATGGGACACATTCATTCAGAAATCTCTTTTTAAATGGTTTATGAAAATCAATTGATTATTTCAATATCTTGAAATTACATAATGTGACTTACAATGAAATGTTATTAATGAAATGTTTATATTTGTAATATTTTATGTGCTATGATGGTACATGGGCATTTTATGGGTGGTTAGGTGATAAACCATATAACCAGTGGTGCTGTAAATACCAGGACATGTTGTAACGTTATAACCTCCAATGCATTGGATATGGAAGTCGGTCGTATGGCTATTCCATTTAGTGAAATGTGTGGAAGTCGACTGTGTGGTTATTCCATTTAATTAATTTTATGTCCCAAGTTACGTTAACATGTTATGTGTTCTTTATATGGGTTTTATTGTGATCTTTTGATTAAAAAATGGTATGCAATGATCTTTTATTCAATGAATATTATCTACAACTTCATAAATGTGAAAAGTATTACTTATGATGAAGTATTCATGATTTACTTGTTGTTTTGAAAAACTAACAGTTTTCCTTCTTTGTGTATCCCTTACTGAGCTATGATGCTCATCCCATGTTTTTTGAAATTTTTTCCACAAGACTTAAAGGTTAATAGAGACAAGGATGGGATCAAAGATAGAAATTTTGGCTAAAACATGGAACTAGTCATGTTTCTTTTTTAAGATTTTTTATTTTATGATAAAAATGTAAACTGAGTAGAAGTGTCTACTTTGTAATCTTTGAGATGTAATTGTTATGTCCCAATTCTCTAAAACTCTAAACCTGAAAATATCCTCAATGTGATTTATTCATTTAATTTCTAAATATGTAATGTTTTATGGTTTGGTCTTAATAATTTGGTTCTATATATACACCGATATCAGTAATCAATTGTCATAGGAGAATCACATATCAATATAGAAGTCACATTTTTACATATTGTCATAAAGACTATATCCATAAAGCTTACTTAAGACAGTCCACAGTTTCATAGAAAGATTTTATGGTGTCCACATATAAATGAGGATGTTCTCAAAAATAATTATGATGAAGAAGTCTATGTATGTTTAGAATATATTGTTCATGAAGGAAATGAACACTACCAAGGTGTTTTTCATCCCAAACGACATCACTAAGTACTCAAAAAATTCCATGCCTCCTCCAAATCACTATCTTTTGAATACACTCCCCTTTAACAAGTAATTGATGATATTTAGATAAAATATCAATCATTGAACAACCAGTGGGTTCTCTATAGCTAATCAAAAGGATCACTGATTATTGGAAATGGATATTTGGTCTTCATCATCGCGTAGATCAGATTTTGGTGATCATCACATCATCGATGAGTATTTCAAATCTTCATAGAGAATAAAAATGTTTACATACATTGGGAATTAACTGTCATTATGAATCCATTCCTCTCTTTGGTTTCTAGATAAACCATGATATCCTTCTACTTTGATGGCTTTATATGGGACAAGGGCATCAAATGGGATTGACCACATGGATTATGGTCAATGTTAGCATGAATTTTCAATTCATCAATGTATCAACTATTTAAAAGGTTCTCAAGAACATTTCATCCAGTTCATCATCATCCTGAAGGCCTTTGGAAATCATGGAGGATCAAAAATTATGGAGTTGAAAATTATGTAATATTTTAAAATAGTTATTAAATCCAATGACTATGACATGCACTAAAATTAATATTTCTTGTAAAAGTTGTTGTGTAGAATACACCACATAGATAATATTTGATAAATCTCAACTGAATTATCATATCCATTAATTATTAAATTAGAAAACATTTTCCCATGAGGATGTGTTGCATCCCAAATTCCAAGTATTACCATATGTATACATTGTGGTTATATAACATTAACACAAACACAACACTTCTGAATAGAAACTATCCTTAGGATACACCTATGAAACGTTTGTGATCAATTTTTTTTTTAACATAACATTATATGGGATCAAACATAGATTAAATTTTAATATGTTAATATCCCAAGGTATTATATAGTAGGGAGAAACCTTTTTTCCATATAAACATGTTATTCATTGTTATCTAATATATACTTTAAAAAAGGATACTCAGTTTAACTAATAAATTTAAATAATGATATATCACAGAAACATAGAAACATATATATCACATATAGATAAACAATACATAAAAATTATAAAAAATCAATGAATTTAATTAATGAACTTCTATGTCTCACAAAAAAGGTATATATATATCATATGAAACTACCTTCATATTTATTATGAATTAACATTCCTATACTGTTATTATTCACATATAAACATATTTTGGATCAAAAAATGTGAATTAAATTAATATTAATAGAATAAAATAATTACACTGACATCATGGAAACTCAAGGGACAATTATGTTCTGCTAGATGTGCACAAACATAATTCCATTTCTTGAGACTAAAATACATATCACTAATGGAACCTATCCCAACCCAAATATAAGAATGAGTTAGTTATTCTAGATGATGTGATACCATTTTTAAAAACAACGAAATAAACCAATAACCCTGATCTGGTGTTCTACATGACATCATGTCTGTCTAACCTTACACGAGTTGATATCGACAAGAAATGAGAATCTGATTTCATTTGTTAGGGGACTATACTCTCATCATCTTGTCTTAATATCAATAATTAAAAAAATATATTTTCTAATAATAGTTAAACATTTATAATGATAAGAACATCATTCATGTAAATCAAATAACATATCCCCCAAAGTGGAAAAAATACATTGTAATTAAAATTTGAAAATCATAACAACTAACAAATGGGTCCTCTAACGTTAGACCTGGTTTCTTACTACCTCTTCATTTTTCATCACAGAACCATACAATATGTCCATCTCCCTTTCCATCTCTATCCATGAAATCTAATTTTCATCCAAATTCCTGAGGGGGTGTCAGTACACAACTGAGTATGTAACCACCAATGAATTCATATCATGATGTGATCATCTATAAAATTATAGTTCATAAAAATTATCAATGCGTAACAAGAATAAAAATAAAATCAACAAAAAATCAAATGTGCACTAAAAAAGATACTAAAACCCCTAGTATTAGAGACATCATATCTTTGATGGAAAATATAAGAACAACTATGGGAACATCTCAATTATATTTCTAGACTCAAACTACATGATAGATATTCTAGCCCCTAGCTTCCATGTCAAACCACTCTATCCCATAAAGCCCGTCTACTCGATATATCATAAGAGATCCATCATCTACCTACTAAATTGAAATATAGGCCCCAGGGCTCTATTTCAGACCAAGATAGTCCATATCACCCTTGCACTATCACTATACAAGGTTATATAGACATTCAAATCCAACTATTTTCACAAAATTCTGTTTAATCATGATTTTCATTCCCCACAGTCATTTCATATAGATTTAATCACTCTTGACTATCCACCGCCCATATCTGGTGTAACACCCCGTCACTAGAAGCCCAGAGCTGGTGCATTATTTATTACATTGGCTTGATTTCAAAGAATGAAATCCCAGAGGAATGATCAGTTTTTTAGTCTTGTAGAATCTAGAAACATTCATGTAACTCATATTACATTTTGTAATGGTAACAAAATATTATACATAACAAAAATTACAAACATCATCTACATGAACTCAATAAATAGTATCTTCATAAAAACATATGGAAGGTAAAAAATGGAATGGGGAGATCTCAAATGATCAGTAAGGGTTAAAAATATTATTTTCTTTAATAAAATAAAATTGAATCATAATAATATTTTCACAGTCAGTATGTAATGGTGAATAAATGAAAAACAAACGACATTAATAAATTGAGAATGAAACTGCATCCATAGATTTTTTTCGTAGTGAAAACCTCATGGATAGTAATAAATGAAAATATATAATGATTATTCTTATTAATTGGAATTATTTTATCTGGTAAATGATACCATTATACTGTTGAAATGGTTTATGTCTATGTGTATATACCCCTCTAATTGTGCTTTGGTAAAACGGAAAGGGTTTGTCGTCAACTAATATGTCTCATGAGACCTGTCAATGCACTGAAGGAATATAGTTGGCCCCACCCATAACGGAATGTCCAAATAATTATTTATACAACTATTTAGTACAATTACAATATTCTTAATCAACATCTATTTAGATTATAACATATAGAATCATCAATATTTTCATAGTTAAAACAACATCTCAAATAAACATCGTATGTAAACCGATATACGGTTAATAAAATAATCATATTAATTTAACCATAATATGTATATATAATATATTTATAAGATAAAATGAAAAATTATGTCAAAATGGTGGTAGCAACACACAAAAATAATGATTAGGTAAACAATATCAAGTAAATCACAATGAAATAGAAACTGAAACAAATTCCATTATAATATTGTGATAAATTGAGTTAATAATCATCAAGAGAATCACTGAATACCAGGAATATAATGAGACTATTTATATTATAAATCAAATGTTAGTAAACATACTCCACATACAATAAATATGTGGCAAACAAGGGAAATCCCATAGAAATAAATGTGAGATGAAAACCTGTGACCTAATGTTAGAATGTGTTCTTTGATTGATATTAATTACCCAAATAATCAAACTTAGATACATTAAATAATAATTAAATAAACTCTTATACATTTAATTGAATTATTATAGCCTTGTTATCTTCATTAATGGAATTTTTGATGGGTTTAAGTGGATCAATATTATTGTTTTTGAATCATTTTATTCCTTTGTTTTCCTGATTGGTTTAAAAGTATTTATGAATGGAAGTTCATTTGAAATGTGGTTACAAATCCAGAATTGTTAATATATATTATTAGTGAAATTAAAGATATATAAATGATCTTATTTTTTTAATATAACACACGGATGACTCATTATATAAAAGTTATTGATAATCTCTTGAATTTACTAGGCGGTTTTTTGAGTAATGAACATGTTTTGTATTGTTATATTATGAGTTTTAAAGGATTCCAAAACATTAAATAAGATTAAATACATACATTTATATATTTTTCAATGATAAAAATTATTTCAAGAATATAATTGATGATGGAAAATGAAATTCAAAACCTTTCATCCTTGAATGTGAAAAATTCACACATCTCAGATAGTATTTTCTTTTTTAGTGTTTGAGGAGGGGGAAAGGTAGATGATGATAGAATATTATATTATAATAAAAATATTATAGTACATATAAGAAAATGGATTTGTTGGAAAACATGGATGAGAAGATGTCACAATATAAAGTATAACAATTGCTCTTTAAAAGAAAACCAAAGAATCAAAAGAATGAATTTACCTCTTAGAATCAATCTTCTATAGAGAGCCTCTTTATGGGAGAGTACATAGTCTTTTGAGGAGGCCAAGGGATGTTAGAAGTGGGGGTGTGGGAGAATAGGGAGAAATTTGAGCATAATTGAAGCATGTATTAAAGATGGATAAGTGTGAAGAAATTAAGGTGTGAGGGGTGGTATTTTTAGTGGGGGAAGGATGGTTTTTGTAATATTATATTCATTAATTTATTATTTCTCCACTATAGAAAAAATAGTAAGCATTCCATGATCTAGAATATTAATATGTGCATGTGATATATAGATTTATTTCTTACATCACTCATGATTCTAGGAACACTGAATTTAATTTAAAATGTATTTACATGGTAAATTTATGTGTTTTACTATTCATAAAAAAGTCAAGTGTCGCAGAAAAAATATAAAAAATTAACCTTAACCATTTTATGACGTGTTGAATCAAAAATTGAACTCAATTTTTCAAAAATTAAATTTTATATATGTGAAATTTAATTTTTAATTATAATCGTTATTTAATCAAAAAATACCTATACTTAAAATATTCATTTTTATTTTTAAGGTACCTAAATTTTATTTACCCATTAATAGGTTAGGATATAGTTCATATGGGTAATATTACTATTCATAAGGGTATGATAGTATTCACAATGTAATGTTTCTATTCATAAGGGTAAATAACTATTCTATGATAATTAATTTGATTCTATGAGACTCTAAATATCACCCTAATCACAATCGTGTATTTCTATTTTTAAAAATTCAAAACACAGTAGTGGAAAATATAATAATAAAGGCTATAATATGAATGTATACTATAATAACAATGTGATGTATCATAGAGACTCAGTGCTTCATGAAATATATGATATATAATGACTTGAATTTATTTAATAGAATCATATCGTAAAATGTTTGGGGTGTTATACTTCTCCCACCTTTGAATATTTCATCCTCAATATTAAATCAACATAAAAATATGTGGGTGGTTCTTCATCATAACATCCTAAAGTTCCCATGTTTCTTCCTCTATTTTATGATTTCTATAAAAAAATTATTTACTAGAACAGTCATCTAATTTCTAAATACATTCTCTCGAGAGTCAAGAATATCGATAGGCTCTTCACAGTAAAAAAAATTAGGTTCTAGAAATAATTCATTATAGGATATTACATGCATTAGGTATGGTATGTATTTTTTGACAATGACACATAGAACACATTAATAAAATTGGAGAGACATGGTGGAATTTCTAAACATTATGTTATAGCTCTGATAAATTCCATAATTTCAAATAGGCCGATGTACATGGGGATCAGATTCCATTTCTTACTAAACCTAAAGACACCCTTCTATAGATATACTTATAAAAATAAATGATCTCCTACATGAAATTTGAAATCCTTTAACAGGTTGTTAGAATAACTATATTTCATAATTTGGGCTCCTTTAATATGGTCATGAATTTTCTTTACCTTTTTAGTTTAATATTAAATAAGTTATTTTCTTATATGTTTCCTCTCACCAGCATCAACCCTACAAGTTGATGTTCGACACCTCTTACCAAATAAGGCATTATATGGCTCCATTTTACTTCTATAATGTAAACCATTATTGTTGGAAAATTCCACAAAATGAATGTATCAATCCCAAAAACCATGAAAGTCATGAGAGCATGATCTCAATATGTCTTCTAGTTTTTTAATTGTTCTTTCAGACAGTCGGTCAGTTTGTGTGTGATAAACAAGAATCATATGAAGCTCAATATCCAAAGCCTTCTAGAGAATTATCTATAAAATTGATGTAAATTGGGTGTCTCACTCGGACACAATCAATAGAGGTCAACCATGAAGTATGAAAACTTCATTAATATACAACCATTCAAGTTGCCCAAGTGGCCAATCCATTATTATAGCATAGAAATGTGCTGATTTTGTGAGTAGATCAATAGTTACCCATATTGCACCATTCCTTTTATGTGTCCTTTGTGTTCCGATAAAGAAATCAACCATAATTTTATCCCACTTCAATATTGGAATAGGTATAGGATGAATAACCCCTCTAGGATCTTGTCTCTCTGCCTTCACTTATTGAAAAACTAGAATCCTTGACACATAGTCATCAATTTCATACTTCATATTATCCCACCAAAAAAACTCTATAATATATCTATACATATTAGGGGAATAAGGTTTTATAGAGTTATTTGAGACATACAAATTATATAATAGTTCACTTTTTATCTTAGGTACTGATGGAATTCATAACCTCTCCCAAAATTTTAGAACTCCATCCTCATACATGAATTGTGCCAATCATCAATCCATAACAACTATAATTTTTTCTGTATAGAATCATCATGAGATTGAAATCTTTTAATAATATATTATAAAGATGTTTTATCAATCATTGCAAAGGGGAAAGATTCTCCCCTTCCTTAACAGTTACCATATCCATCTTTAGTAGATCCATCAATATAGTTTTCCTCTCAATCCTCATATGGGAAAAAATTCCATGAGAATTCATTCATAATGCATCTGCCACCATCTTTACCTTTCCAAGGTGGTAGTGTATTGAAAAATCATGGTCTTTGAGTAACTAGAGCCATATCCTATTCTTTATGTTGTGTTCATTCTATGAAAAAATGTATTTAAAACTCTTGTGATCTATTTAAATCTTACAAACTTCACCGTAAAGTTAATGTATCTATATTTTTAGATCAAAGATTATGACTGTAAACTAATGATCCTGAGATGGGTAAATTTTCTCATTAGTTTTAAACTTCCTTGATGTATAAGAAATAACGTTACTATTTTTCATAAACAAGTAACCTAATCTATTCTTTGATTCATCATTGTATATCACTAATACATCATTTCAATATAGAAGAGTCAATATTGGATTGTTTACCAATATTATTTTCAACTCTTCAAATCATTTTATACATTTATTTTCCTATATAATCTTAACCTCTTTTCGTGTGTTCTTGGTTAGTGGGTTATAAAATTTGGTGATATTTTGGATGAAATACCGATAGTAACCTTCTAAGACAACAAAACTATGTACATTGTTTATGTCTGTTGCAATGGGATATTTATAGATTACATTTATCTTTGTAGGATTAACTATGAATCAATATTGAGAGACAATATGGCTATGAAATGAAACTGATAAAGTCTAAAATTCATATATGAAAAACCACTCATATAATTCATTTTTTTTTCTAGGTGTTTCCAATAAAATAATCATGTTATTCTCATGGTCATCGTATCTTTTAGAGTATACCCAAATATGATCTATAAATACCATAATAAAGTTATCACAATAATTCTTGAAAATATATTCATTATATCCATGAAAAAATAAGCATCATTAGTAATCCCAAAAGTTATTACTGTAATCTCGTATTTCACATACCTGGTTTGAAATGCTTCTAGTAGAACATCATCATTCCTCACACACAACTGATGATATCCATATTGATGTTCAATCATTGAGAAATAATTTTCTCCATGATTTTTATCAAATATATCATAATTGTGATGGAAATGATACTTCATAATTATAGTAATAGCATTGATTTTGCAATAATCAATGCATAGCATCGTTGATATATCTTTCTTCTTAACAAAGACAATAAGGGCTCCCCATAGAGACACACTAGGTCAAATAAATATTTTCTCACTCAATTCTTATTGATATATACGTAGCTCCACTAATTCAATTGTGGTAATTGTATATGGATTAATTTATATAGGTATGGCACCAGGAATTAAATCAATAAAGAACTCAACTTCCCGCTCAATATTTTTTTTAGGTAAGTCTTATATTAACAAATTAACATATTCTTGCACAGTAGGTATGTCTTCAATTTGATGTTTTATTTCCTCTGCAATAGATATTGTGTTATCTTACTATCCAAGAATTGATTTCAGTTTTTCTATTCAGCATGGATCTAAATAAAACCTAGATGGTGGGGTATATGCTCTAACGATAATTGATTCTATACCATTATATAAAATTGTAACTTATTTCATTTTTCACTAGATATTGGAATCTTAATTTGATATCCAATTAATAACGAGAATTATTTCTAATTCAATCATTGGTATGATGATTAGGTTAGCAACCAAATCACATTAATGTGTTATGATGATTACTGATCGAATAATCTTTGTTGCAATGATATATCCGCTTAGAGTTTTGACAAAAAAACTCATTTATTAAATAAAATTGTACATGACTAATTTTGTTATAAAACTAGAAATATATTAATGAATGTGATATTACAGAATCAAATAAATATGTGGCTATGTTTGAGGAAATAATAAAAACCCTGGGGCTTAGGACACTCTTTGGTAAATTTTCCCATATCACTATAATTTCAGCATTGAACATATTTGACTTTTATATTCCCCTTTCATTCACTTAATCAATGACACTTTTCTCTACACAGAGAGAAAACTCCAATGCCTTTCAGGAATTTACCAGGATAATTATTTCGACATTTTTTACATAACTAATATTTCTTCATTCCCTTATTCTTTATTGGAACATTAACTTTTCCATAGTTATTAGAATTCCTCTACTTATCATGACTTCCCATGAATAAATTTGATCTAGAAAATTCATTCATTGTTTTGATGGAACATAATTCAATATCATTATATGGTGATTTTTTTTTGAGAATCTATTTTTAGAACACTTTTCATAATATCTTCAACGAAATGATGAATCTTTTATTTTGATTAACATATGTAATCTATAAAATACCTGGAAAATCATATGAAGGTATCCTCATTCACTGAAACACTCTCTTCTACCGGTTTTTTAGAATAAAAAACATCCTCTTCTTTTCAGTTTGTTTTTCAAGATGGAAATATTAGTTAATGAATATTTCTTTAAAAGATCCCCATTACATATCTTATATGTCCTCTTCCCTCGTGGTATTCTAGATCAAGGACCACCATTGATCAGTATCACCCCTGACTTAATATAATGATATTACTACCTTATCATTTTCATTGCTTCTTAATAAAAAAATATCTTTTCAAGGGACTTGATTCACTTTTATAATACCACCAGATTTGTATCCCTTCTAAAATATTTATCCATTTGCTGCATCAAATTATCTAATACTAGTGTAGCATAATTATTCAAAATAGCATGAGTATGTTTTCAAAATATGGTAATGATTTTGTCATCTCCAACATTGACTATGATGATTTGATCATTGGGGAAATACCTTCATTTTCCATAGGCATTGATTCCCCTTCTTCCATTAAGCCTCCTAATTAAACAATGTAATACACTAAATTAGGCCATAGTTCATAATTTATAACTAGAATTCACTTATAATCATATGAAAATTTATGCACAATTGATCTCATAATCATAAACATTATTTACATTTACCTTTAAATAATTCATAATGGGTTGTAAATAAAATTTGAATTATCGAAAACATATCCCCAAGGAGTATCAAAATAGGTGTGTAGTAAGTCATATTTTCATGTAAAAGGATTCACTGGTGCATGCATATAACTCCATGTTAGTGTTTTCACGCCAAGATACATCTTTACTAGAACCATATCCAATTGTAGTATCCATATAGGAATATATTTCATAGAAAGATCCACATAATCAATTACTTAACAAAATATTATAATGTCATTTTATTTTAATTTTTGAAGACTATATAAGGGTTTTATTCCCTAATCTATGTTTTCTAAATATTGTTTTCATGTTTTCTACTAAACATACTCTAATTCTAAAAATAATGCCTGAAATCCAAAATCATAGAGCTGATGCATTACATATTAAATTGGAATGATTTGAAAGAATGAAATACCAAAAGAACAATTAGTTTAGTAGTCATGAAGATTCTATATACATACATGTATCTCATATTACATTGGGAAAGGTAAGAAAATACAATACATCACAAAAACTAAATAATTTCATCATTGAGATCTTAATAAATGGTATACTATTCATAACCAGTTGATGGTAAAAAATGAAATGGGTGAGATGAAATGATCAGTAAGGGATACAAATAGATGAATCATGAATCAACAATAATGAATAATAATCATATTGGATAAGTCAATCTGTCATGGTGAATAAATGAAATGAAAATTCCATTTATAAATTGAGAATGAAACTGCATCAATAGATTTTTTAATAGAGAAAACCCAATGGTTAGTAATAAATGAAAATGAATGAATATAATTCTAATTAATTGGATGTCATGTATCTAAAACATGATACCACTACACTATCAAAACATTTTATGTCTGTGTGTAAATACCCATCTGATTCTGTTTGGGAAACAAACTCGAAGATTTTGTCAGAACTCATTTGTCTAACGAGAACCATCGATGGATCAAGGGGTTATAATAAACCATTACCATTACTTAATTTTGAAATAATTATTTATACATAGATTTAATACAAATACATTATTCCTTCTCAATATATGTATAGAATAGAAGATACAGATTCATCAATATTTCCATTGTTATAACAACATTCCAAATAAACACCATATGTAAAATGATATACGATGTAATAATATAATGATATCCATGAAACCAGAATATGGATATATAATATAATTAAAATTTTAAATAAAAAAATTATCTCCAAGGGGTAGTAGGTACACTACATAAGAATGATTAGGTATATAATACCATGTAAATCACAGTGAAATGGAAATAGAAACAAATTCGGTTATGAATTTGTTATCAATCGTGTTAATAATCTTGAAGTGAATAATTGAAAACAATTAACATAAATATAATCATGATATTATATTCAAATGGAATTAATCATAATCCACATACATGAAATGAGTGGAACACAAATGAAACTCAATGAAATAAAAGTGAGATGAGAAACCCCATACCATATGTCTGAATGTTTTTTTGATTGAACTTAATGACATGAAAAATAAAACTTTTATTCATGAATAAATATTTACAAAACCTCAAGTACATGTAATTGATTTATTATATCCTTACTAGGTTCATTAATTGAATTTTTGATGGTTTTAATAGGTTAAATTTTATTGGTTTAGAAGCGTTTTTCCTTTGTTTTCATGATTGATTTACTAGTATTTTTTATTGGAAGTTCATTTGAAATGGATTTAAATATGAAAAATTGTTAATATATATTATTAGAGACATTAAAGAGATATGAAAGATATTATAATTATTTTTTTTTATATTACTTTAGGATGAATTATTAGATAACATTTAATGATAACTGCTTGTATTAACATGGCAGTTTTGTGCATAATGACCATGTTTTTTATTATTTTATTATGGGTGTGTGAGGATTATTAAATAGAAATTATGATGAAAAATATATATTATTATCTATATAAATAATAAAAATGGTTTTGTAAACATAATTTTTTACGATAATATAAATTTAAAAATCTTCATCCTTGAATGAGATAAATCAATACATCCCGGACAAAATTTTCATTTTTAGTGATAGAGGATGGAGAAAAGAGACATGATGAGAGAATATTCCATTATCATATTAATATAAAAGTACACATAAGGTATTGTTATTTTCATAACACTTTTATTAGAAGAGTTGATAATAGTGTAAATAATAAATGAATATGAACTGAAATTAAAATAAATAAAAAGAGGAATTTACCTCTTGAATCTATCTTCCATTGAGAGCCTCTTTAGGGGTGAAAATTTGGCCTTTTGAGGATAAAAAGGGCTGTTGAATGTGGGGGAGGAGAATAGTGATTGAATTAAGTATAATTTAGGCACGCCATGAAGCTTGAGAGGTGTGAATAAATTAAGGTGTAAGGGTGGTATCTTATTTGGAGGGGAGGAGGGTTTTCTTAATATTATATTCATTACTTTATTATTTCTCTTCAAGGCAAGAAATAGTGAGGATTACAAGAACAAGAATAGTAATATTTTTAAATGATTTCATGATTTTGGTTGATACATCACTCTTGATTATATGAATAGTGGATTTTATTTATAATGTATTTGCACATTAAATTAAATAATTTTACTATTCACCACAAATTCATGTATTTCGGAAAAATCTAAAAAATTCATAATAACTATTTTTGACGCGATGAATAAAAAAATGATCTCCATTTTTTGGATAATAATTTTTTAATTATGTGAAATATTATATTTAAATAAAATCAACATTTAATCAAAAAATACGAACACTTAAAAAATTCATCATCATTTGTAAGGTGCCTATGTTTTATTTACACATTCATGGTTAGGGTTTCCATTTAGAAGTGTGATATTACTATTAATAAGACTATGTTACTATTTATAAGGGTATGTAACTATTAATATGGGTATGTTACTATTTTGAAAAAAATAAATTCAACTGTATAAGACTCCAAATATCACCCTGATCAGAATATTGTATTCGATTTTTCAAAATTCAAAACACAAAAGAGGAAAATTTAAGAATAATGGATATTTTTGGACAATCTCCTATAAAAACCAAGTGTGGTATCACAGTGAATCATTGCTTCATGAAATATAGGCTATCTAATGAATACAATTGACTTATTAGAATCATACCATAAATTTTTTTTGGGTTTTATATCAGGAAATACTCGACCATAACAACTTGTCATCCATCTTGGTAATATCATCGAGTCACATTCATTGCCTGATAATGATTCCCTACTCAGAATACCTAGCCACCATGTATCCACCTATATCATAGGTACCATTCACATGAAAAACCAACATAATATATAGTAGTCATATCTCAAGGAATCAATATCATCATATAATGGCCACATATAATGTCATGCATCATGAGAAAATATACCGACATTATGAATAAAATATGTTAATCAAACATATGAATGGAATCATTGGATGATAACATTACTCATGTAGAGAGGTCGTATGGTTTCACTGGAGACCCACACACATGCACAAGTAATAAAAGATCATGCATGGATATAAAATTTTAAAATATAATAGTCATACCCTAGAATCATATATGACAATTTTTCATGAATGTAATAAAAGTGGTTACCACAAAATTTATTGATGTCAAAGGATATGATAAACCACGTGATTTGGATTATTGATAGAGTGGAATCGAAAATACTCATGATCACTACTACACGAACATTTTAACGAAAACATCGACATGTATAATCTTGTTTCTTTTTAAGGGATCCTAGTACCAGAGAAAGTTTTTTTCATTACCAATGAAATGAAATATCAAATTTCAAGATACATTCTCTCCGGAATATAGTTTTCAAATTTTCATTTATAAATTACATGGGAATATATTTTATAAACTGTGGGTAATAACCAAATTATATTTTAAGATCAACTCATATATTATCAATTATGAATTTACAATTATCTTTTTATAATTCAAAATAATAATCATTTTAAATTTCAAAAATTACCATTTTATAATTTTTTTTGATAATTTATAATGAATTATATTTTAATAATTATCTTCTGATAATTTATAGTAAATAAACTTTTAATAATTATATTTGATAATTTATTATAAAATAATTATAACTTTTATTTGATATTTTTTATTTATTATACTTTTATAAATCTATTTTGATAATTTCTCATATATTATCATTTTATAATTATATTTTGATAATTTACCATAAATTAATATTTTCTAATTATCTAGTGATATATTATCATAATTTATAATATTAAATATACATATTTTTTAAGTTGTCTTATATTATCATTTTATAAATATACATTGATAATTTATTGATTGATTATCCTTTTACTATTTTATTTATATAATTTAATTAAAATTGTACTTTTATAAATATATTTTCAAAATTTCCCATAAATAATAAATTAATAATTATATTTTGTTATTTTATCAAAAAATTAAATTTCATAATTAAATTTTAATATATTATTATAAATTAGCCACATATAATGTGATTTAATTACTTCTTGATAATTTATATCATAATTTTTTATTATTTTGTTAAATTATCATTTGAAATTGTTTGACCAATTTTCATTTCAAAATTTAATTTATTTATCCATTGATTAATTTATTTAATTATAATTTTATAAATTTGGAGTAAATATCTATGGACAATTTATTGTTTTATCATTTCATAGTTTATTATTAATTTTCAGTAATTTCATAATTTTACTTTTGAAAAAATCTAATAAATTATCATTGATAATTTTTAGAAATTATCAATTAATAATTATTTGAGTTATCATTAATTAAAACCTATGTTTTATAATTTATTTCTTGTCTATTTTTTCATAATTATAATGTATAATAATAGTCTATGTATTTAACTAAAAAAACCTTCTTCAACCATGAGTGGAATACAACAACAACAATGTTCCCCTAGAACAAAAATCAGGAAAAATATGATGGTGGATTCACTAGATATGTATAGGTGACTCTTGGGGATTCTTAAACTTGACCATACCAAGCTAGTATAATTAAAAAAATGTTTGAATTTTTAGATTCTCACGATTCAAGGGTTTTCATCAATTAAAAACCCCCATCTTAAAAATCCCATTTTAATGAACAGTTCAACTAAATTTTTTCGTGAAGGGTTTAATTTCGTCCCATTAATTGTATTTCAATTTTCATGGGTCAAAATGATTAAATAAAATGATTTTAAATGGTTGTAAATTTATAGAAGGGAAATTTCAAATATCGGAGATGGTGAATAGTGCACACGTTTTTTAATAATTGAATTATATAAAATAATAAATAAAAATGTTAAAATGGTTATACTCACATGACATCTATGCAAAAATCTCCCACAGACAAATCTCATACTCCATTTAGGGTAAACTAGACATCCTCAAACTAATAGTGGAAACCAATTTTTCATTTGATGCATTATTTGGTTGTTATTAAAATATTGTGATAAAATATTTTATAAATAATAAATAAATTATCCTCACATGTGATCTAGAAAAACACCTGACATGCAATAATGTTATAAAACTCCTACTGTAATGCCCATTTTACAGAAAAAAATGTTTCCTATGTTTTCTCAGACTTCACGCTATTTTATATTTAATAAATTATTTATAAAATATTATATAATTAATATATTAAATAAATTATCCTCATGTGTTATCTGACCAAACATCAGAAACACATAATTGTTATACCCCACAAAGGTTAAACCCCATATGTATGATCAAATATAGGTCTATGATTTATCATATGAGGAACTATTTTCTATCTATTCGATTAATTTGCATAAATAATATTCATGTAAAATAATACATGACACCAGAAAAAATCTGAAAACATTTACCCATGAAAAATGTATGAATTTTTAGATATTAAAAGAGGGAACGAACCCTAATTATGTCACTTTTATCATTTTTGGGTGTACAAACCACATATATGGGAGAACCATACACTATCTCATATGGGAGTTACCAATTGTACTATAAGTAAAAATAATATCATAAAATTATTGAGGGTGTCAAAAAAATGGATGTGTTTGTAACCCATGCATAATGTTTAGGCTATAGAACAGATCCTTAATGATGAAAATAATACATCAATATAGGTTGAGACCAAACATAAATTTTTGTTCCATAGAAGAGGTTATACATAAGAGTTATTTTGTAGTAAAAATTATCAATTATCACTAATAAAAACATTCAATGAGGGGATAACACATTGAATTCATCTTCGTAAAGGGGCACACACCTACAAAAAACAATAAAATTAAAAAAAATGATTATTTTTGTAATTATTATATTATCAAATGTTCAATAAAATTATATTATATGTGTTTAATCAATGTCTTCACCACACATAATGATATGGCCTTAAACCCAACCTATGATATGTATAGGGAGAAAAGAAGTAATAAAATATTCTTATAGATCCATGAATCATCTACAATTTCTATATTTATATTTCGAAATCATAGAGAATCTCTACCATGTTCTTCTATAAATTATAAAATTCTTGTTGAAGTAAAAAAAAATTCATTCTCCCACTAAATTTAAGTGAGTATCTTCCATCTTCCCCAAACTGAGGTAAATATTACGAGACAATAATGTTTCCCATGAACATTAAAAATCTAATATCATTATAAAATAGAGTGAAATTAAAATATATTAATCATTAATCATAAAAAATATGAATAATAGATATATCATTGAAATATAAATTAAATTATTCTATGAGTATCAGTGAAATTTATTCAGAAATAGTATAGAATTTGTGTAAAAAATAATCAAGACATCATGTACTGAGAAACATGGTGAACCATGGGCTTTACCTGTCTAAGTGTTGACCCTTGGGACACACAACGATTCCATAATGATAGGAAATGTGTTCACACATGATTTTATGCATGCTAAAATCCCCATTAATCTACTGTATATATATTAGTTTGGTGATGCATGCCTACCAAATTTATTGGATAGTACTGGTGTGAAAAACTCATATGCTAGAATATATATGAACCATGCTATTTTAATTTCCCATAAACTCAATGTATTGTTTTTTATTATATGGAATTACTCTAAGACTGCATGATCTGACAACATGTGATTCTGAGGCCCGGTGATTCCAGAATGAAATTTTGAAAATTTTTAAGGTAAGTTTAGTAAACATGAGAGCATGTTTTTATATCTTTTTAACTAGTGCTTGGATCAAAAAAACAGGGGCACTATTTAACTCATAATGTCTGTATTCACCTAGAAATTCCTTAACTTTGGTCACCAAGGTCCGAGATGAAAATTTATTATTCATACATTTAGACAAAAATAATAAAATAATTCAAAGGATTTATTTAATTTAATTTCCCACCATTGAGTGGATAAAGACGACATTGTGGTGTTGTGATAAGGCGGTGAAGGGGAACATTAATAAGGGTCATTAATGGCTCATATCACGCAGTGTAACATTGCAATGAAGTAAGTGTAATAGCGATTCTGTTTCCTAAATGAATGAATTTAACGATGCTACATTTAAGTATAAATATAATGTTGAGATGTGGTTTCATTTTTAATTTTTTGGTGCATTTTATGGATGAGGATTAATCAGTGATGATCGTCTAATGATCCTCTAATGATCTTTGTCCCCAACAATTAATGGAAAAAATTGGTGAGACTTCATTTTCATTGACGTACCACGAAGAATAGAGCCGGAAGAGACGCCAACTTCTTGAAACCTTGATGATGAATGCTACAACATAAAATTTCAATGTGGTAGAGGTTATTTTATATTAGTGTTTCCCAAATTATTATTTCAAATTAAGAATGAAAATTATCCACTGAACATGTTTATCTACGGAACATGCGTTATTGCAGGAGGGTGAATTATTTTGGGTTTTCTCTATCTGATATTGTACTATCGCTTGTGTTGGTCAAATAAAAATCCACATAACCTCCACATGATGTTTAACATTCAAATGTTGAGTGTTTGGTCCAAAATGACAATGACTGAGCCCCGTCTCCATGTACGTTCTTGTTTGACAAACATTGAAAGTAGCGAAAAGACGAGTTGGAGTGCGTCACGAAGAAGGTGGCGAACTAATGATCACATAGTCATAGGCGGACTAATTAATAGAACACTAGAGAAACTATACTGGCCTGTAGAGGGAACCACTGGCATGCCCGTCAGTGCTCCACAGTGGTGTAGAAAAGGGGATATGAAAATGCACTAATGGAAGGCAAGAGCAGTGTGCCTGAGGCTTTCCGCGGTGGGAATATTGGAGGATGGGGCACATCGGCCACGACGCTGAGTGGGAACACTGTTCCATCAACCACCACATAGAGGAGGAACCTGCATTTTTTGGCCGTGTTGTGCAAAAAGGGGATTTTGGGGTGACCAACAACATCCGCCTCCACCAGGACTAGTCGAACTTGTTCGGTCTATTCCAGACTAGTCGAGGCACTCCAGGCCAATCTAGGCTGGTCCTCGAGGAGGGTAAAAATGGGCCAGAACAACCCTATTATACTGGTTCGACTGAGCTCGACCTATACCAGACCAAAACCTAGTCTGGTTGGTGGACGTTGAACCTGGTCAGACAATACCCAAATCCGACTGGGCCCATTTCAATAAAACACATCTACATCTCAAACTGGGCGTCTGATTGATTCACCATTAGTGGAGGTTAGACCCTTTAAATTTGGAGGATCATTTGAGATACTCCACTTTTGTTTTGTAATAAGTTGGTGTACGGCCAGGTTGGATTAGACTAAAATCCAACTGGGCCCTTTTTACTTAAAATACTATATTTTACAGATCGTGCATCTGAAAGACGTTTCATCTATTGTGTTGGGACCGTTTCGATGAGGTGGTCCTTTTGTGTTACTATATGTGAGAATTAGTGGTATTTGAGGTCTGGAAAATGGATTGAATATAAATTCCTCCCAAAATCATGTGTGCTATGTGCGGGAATATAGTGGCTAGTTGTTACATGAAGAATGAAAAGTGATCTTGTGTGGGTCAGCAGTTAGAAATTCAGAGTGGGTTAGCATCTAGCCATCTGGTGTGGTTCAGCACCTAGAGATCCTCATTGGGTCATCACCTAGTGATCCTCTTTGGGTCAACACCTAGAGATCCTATGTGGGTCGACACCTAATGATCCTCTGTGGGTTAGCACTTAGTGACCATGTGTCTGTCAGTAGTAGAGCCTTTAGATAGAATAAGATGATCTAGCTTTATTACTAATCATCTCTACATATGTACTTAAATTATACATGGTGTGAGTTTCATCATTTACTTTGTGCAATGTTTTTGAGATCTTTCTTGGTGATATTAACAATGTGGGTTTTCCCTTGTTGTGTTTTCTTTTGTGGATTACTAAGAGACATTTGTGGTTCTTTCGGTCCCTACCGAGTATTGTTATACACACCAATGCATGTGCTTCACCCGAACATATTGTTTCTTGTGTATATGACATATAGTATTGATTGGGGCATTTGGTAGATAGGGCTAGATGGTGCTCGAAGGTGGATCGATAGATGTTGTGTGCTATATTGCCATCTAACAGGGATTTTTACCATCCCTTTCAGGTAGGATGCCCAGCATATAATCACAGGAGGTTGTATTTATTTTTCATTACATTCCATTCATTTGGTATTGTATTTTCTCCCCATTCTATTCAGTTTACAAACTTTACTATCAGTAGTGAAACTTCATGTTGTTTATACAACCTTTTTTGTAGTTTGCAATGTGTGGTATGCCATGTCTGTGTGTGTATAGGTTTAAAGGAAAAGACTTCGCTTATTTTAATCTGTCTTTCTAATGCTTTCCACAAGCCCCTAGACTATGGATGGAGGGCATGGGTTAGGCACGGTGTGGGCCCTATGGGACGGGTCGGGACAATGTGGTATTAGAGGGCGGTTAGTTCAACTAAAAAATATAAGAGTCTATTTTTTCAATGAAGGAAATAGTGATAAGTGTCTTGAGTATAGATAACAGTCCAACGAGTTCATTATTAGTGTGGGGGTGACATATTCGTACCCCATTACCCCGAATTCTATTTTCTGACATGGTACACGAAAAAACAAGTTCCATGTGTTTAGAAAAATCTTTTCTCTTGATCCATTTTGTTTCAGGTCACCAGGTATAACATTTTGATTTTGAGGCAACTATTTCTCTACAGGATGCATCTAGAAAGACATCTACCTAGGCTCTAGTAAGAGATCATGAAGATGGCCAACTGAGTGATGAGGTATTGGTGCAAGGACCACTTACAACAGTTGCACCTTCGGGTGGTGTAATAGTAGCACGACCACCAGGAAAGAACTAGTTGCTAACATCCCTACCAGCAGACAGAGAACAATAACTGAGAATGTTGCATGAGTTCATGAAACTGAGGCCTTTGTGGTTTCAAGGAGAGGCAAATCCTACGATAGCTATGGATTGGCTGAAAGAAATTACTCGGGTCTTTCGCCTATTAGAGTCACCAATAGACCAGATGGTAGTTCTAGCCGCTATACTTTTTCAGGGAATGACTAGAAGGTGGTGGAACATGATTATCCAGACACATGAGGTGGATACCCCAGAATAAACAGACTTCGAGATCCTATTCATGGTTTTGTTGGTACAAGAAACCCTACACTCAGTACAATTTCCGCAGTTACTACTCCAATAGTAGGGAAGCCTGACTATGGACAAGTACTCATCAAGGTTTACCAACCAATCCCACTACTCCACTGACGTGGTATATTACCCTTTTTATAGGGCCCAGACCTCTATGTAAGGGCACCAATGGGAGATCCAGAATTCAATGTTTTGGCTTAGCATCCCGACATAGTATGGAATGATGGAACGAGCCCTAATGGTAGACATCTTATTATCCAAATTGACACCAATGTTGATATCCACCACCATAAAAAGGTGTTTAGTCATCTTCAATGAGTAAATAGCAGACAACATAGAGGCATAAACAGTCCAGAACATCTAGAGGAAAACCAGAGGACATAGTGTCATAGGTGCAGAGCTCGTCATGTAGAGGAGGTATAAGGAATAGTGTTTTTACTCCTCTAATAGACATTAGAGCACAAATTGTGATAGTAAGACACCCCGCATGGATAAACAAATGTTAGTCAGGGGACTTCTGAGACAATGAAATAGGTTTGGGAAACTAGGTCTACATGTTGGTAGTCATGGAAGGGGGTAGACCGAGCGGCATGGAGTAGACGAAAGTACGAGGTACTACAACCACCATCTCCAAGAGGTCCACCACAATCTCTAAGATTATATAAGAAAGTTAGGGGCTAGCATCCGTCGATGGCGGCCTATAACCATGACACTTCAGAGATGATTAGAGGAATGATCTGTGTCTACTATACCATTGATGCTGTTTTTATTGACACTGGTTCCAGTAACTCATTGATTTCCACATTCCTCATTCGAGGCTCGAAGAATTTGGTGGAGCCATTAGATCATTTCATATGATTAGAGACTCTTAAAAAGGGGATTTGATGATTACATGCTGGTTCCATCCAGGTAAGCATGCTCTATGAAGCAAAATCATTGGCTGGGATCTTCTAGTAGCATCGTCGAGGCCTTACGATGTCATATTTTGCATGGACTAGTTATCCACATTCTATGATAAGATCGACTATTTTAGGAACAAAGTTTTGTGATTCTACAAAGATGGGACCCAGTTTTCATTAAATGTCATGAAGGGATCCTATTCAGCATAGGATAGACATTATTGGGGGAAGAATATGAGGATGTCTTTCCAGATGATGTTCCAAGACTACCTCCTCTCAAAAAGGTAGAATTCAGCATTGACTTGTACAATGGGATGACACCTATATCTACACCAGAATATCAGATTACTATCATGGAGATTTGTGGATTGAGTGGACAACTAGATGAATTGTAGAGGAAGGGGTTTGTAAGGCCCAGTGCCTCTCCATGGGTATTCCAAGTGTTGTTTTCCAAGAAGTCGGAGAGGATATTGATGCTATCGTTGGACTTTAGGCACCTAAACCAGGTGAATGTGATGAAAAAGTATCAACTACCAAGGATTCACGACCACCTAGACCAATTGAAGGGGTTCTTGTGGTTATCGAAGATAGTCCTAAGATCAGGCTATCACTAAAATCAGGTATCAGATGAGGATGTAACCAAGAGAACATTCAGGTTTCATTACGACCATTATGAGATCCTGGTGATGCTTTTTTAAATGACCATTTCCCCAACAATGTTTATGGGACTCTTGAACTGGATCTCCCATCCTTACCTTGACTGGTTTTTTGTGGACTTCATTAATGATAACATGGTGTACTTGGCATCATAGGAGAAGCACGCTACAATCCTGCTGATAGTCTTAGATGAACTACGAGAGTACCAGCATTGGGGTAATATCTCTAAGGTCTAGTTCTATATTGGAGAGGTCAACTTTCTAGGACACGTCATCTCAGAGGTTGGAGTTGTAGTGGATCTAGTGAAGATAGAGGTAGTGCTTTCTTGGGAGCCACTCTAGAGCATGACCGAGGTGTGGGGTTTCCTAAGGTTGGTCAGGTACTACTAGATATTCATACCCAACATTTCAAGAGTAGCATCACTATTGATATCATTGAAAAATAATGGAAAAATCTTCATATGGATAGAGATATTCTTGCTGTGTTTCCAAGAGATGAGGTAGAGACTGACGAGTGCCACAATATTGAGACAAGATAGGTCTAGACTATGTTGTTTCCTAATGCAGGTGCAAACATTGATTTCATATTGCTCACAGTTGATGAGAAAACATGAGTCAAACTATCTGACCTATTACTTGGACTTATAAGAAGTGTTATTTTACTTGAAGATGTGGGGAAAATACTTTATGGGTGAATGGTTTACCGTCTACTTTGACCACAAGTGTCTCAGTTATATTCTCATAGAAGTATCTAAATAGGAGATAGAAGAGATGGTTGGAGTTCCTCCATGACAATGACATTGAGATAATATATACTCTTTTGAATTGGAATGTGGTGGAAGATGCACTCAGCAAAGAGGTCTCATTTTTATCTGTTTTGTGAGGAAATAGATGAGTTAGCTATGATGTAGTTATCTTTCAGGGATACTGAAGGGGAATCTTTCCTCTAGTCTATGAATATCCCTCCACCGATCTTATAGTTAGTTATGGTGGCACAGCTTGTAGACGATGACTGTGAGGCCCGATGTGCTCAGTTGTCCTCAGGATGTGCTCTTATTGTGTTTTCAATAAGTGGGGAGCACATCAACCTTTTCAGAGGGTGAACTATTGTACCACTGATGTTTTGGGAGGATGTTGTGAGGGTGTTCTGTACATACCCTTTGGTGATACATCCTAGTGATGTGAAGATGTACCAAGACCTCAAATGTTAATACTGCTGCCAAGGATGTTGAATGTGGTGGTCGAGTTTGTTTCACAAAACCTCACTTGTTAGTAAGTTATGGTTTAGCATCAGGTTCCATATGGCTTGGAATAATCACTCTAGGTACCAGAGTTGTAATTGAATGTTATCTCGATGGGAATTCTGATAGGGATACCACATACATATATGGTCCATGGTTCCATCTATGTGGTCATTTATTGACTCACCATGTAGGATAACTTCCTACCCCTCTCGTAACATGAACCAGTAGAGGGATTGGGATGGATTAATGTACAAGAGATAATGAGGCTCCGCTGGGTGCCTTTGACCATTTTCTCAAACCATGGTGTACACATTACATCATGGTTGTAGAAGGGGTTGAAGGAGGCATTCTGGAATCATCTGAATTTGACAACCAACTTTCATCCTGCGGACAATACAACCCTTGGAGGACATGATTAATGCTTTTGTCCAAAATTAAGTTCATGGTTTGGAGGTCCACCTAACACTGGTGGAGTTTTCGTACAACAATAGGTTTCACTCCACCATTGGCATGGCACCATTTTAGGCCTATTATGGGAGGCCTTGACGATCACCCTTAGGCTGGATAGACCTAGGGGGTCAGCACTCATGGGTCTAGAGTTGGTATTGGCTACAACAAAGAAGGTGCAGATCATTTAAGTGTGTATGAGGACTACACAGATCTGGCCTAAGACTTATGGAAACAAGAGACTATGTTCCTTGGATTTTGAGGAGGGTGATCATGTATTTCTTCGGGAATCACACATAAGAGGATTCTGGAGTTTTGGCCCAGGGTTAAATCTATATTAGATGTTCATTGAACCATTTTACATCTTGAGAAGAGTTTTTGTGGTAGACTACCACCTAGATCTTCCCACATAGAAGCACTAGTTTCATGTTGTTTTCCACACGTCGCAGTTGAGGAGATACCAACATGAACAATCGCACGTCCTCGAATGGGGAAATCTAAACATTGACGATGGGATGATGTTTTCAGAGTTCCTGGTGGAGATAGAGGATCAGCAAGAGCATGTATTATCTGGATGGCCAATCCCTCTAGTTTGAGTTCAGTGGAGGCATAATAGTCTCCTTGTGAGCACATTGGAGCGGGAGACCCGAATTTGTGGTCAGTACCCCCATCATTTTGAATGGGTTTATTTAGTGTTTTGGTGATATAAAGCCATAAGGTGAGGAGAATATAATTTATAAAATATTCCATGTAAATTTATTATTACATGAAATTATCCTTAGACTACATGTTCTAAAGATACGCGATTATGAGGCTCAATGTGCTCAGATTGGAATTCTAAACTTTTGTAAGGTATATTCAGTAAATGTGTGGTCTGGTTTTTCTATCAGTTGAACCGATAATCGGATCAAAATTTTTAGGGCACAATTAAACTCAAAATGTCGTGATTCTCCTAGAAATGACATAACATTGGCTGACTAGGGCCAGAATAAATATTATTTTTCGATCTTTTCATGAAATATAATAAAATTATTTAAACGAATTTATTAATTTATTAATTTATTTTCTCACCGTTGAGTGGAGGACAACATTGCAACAATACAACGACGAGGATAAAACATGGCCCATTAATATGTCTCATTAATGGCCCGTATCATGTAGTGTAATGACGCACTAAAGGAAAATTAATTGTGACATTATTTAATAAATGAAACAGTGTAACGATGTGATATCATATCATTACTGAAACACAATGATGTGTTTTCATTTTAAATTGTTTGGTGCATTAGTGGGATGAGGATTAATCAATTATTATAATCTCTTGAATATCCAAAGATCTTACTTCCCATCAAAGAATGATAAACTTCAGTAAGACTTCTTCATATTCGACATTCCTTGATGAAAAAATCATGAAGTGACGTAAACATCTTGAAACCTCAAGGAAGAACGCTTCAACATCAAATTTCAATGAGATATGGGTTATTTGATTTTGATTTTTTCATGTTCTTATACCAAATGACGAATTTGGATTAACCCATAAACTTGTTAATACACAGAATGAGCATCATTGTGGTAGAGTGACATCCATTATGTTGTCTCTATCTGGGATTATACTATAACTCGTGTTGGTTGAATTAAAATCCACGAACATACCCATGAATTTTATCATCTATATGTGAAGGGAGTGGGCCCATATGAATAAGGCCTTATCCCATCAACCATGTTTATTCTTGTTTGATGAATGATCAATGTGAAGACAAAGTGAAATTGAGTTTGTTCTAGTAGAAGGTGGTTGCGTAAGGATCTCATAGTCATAGGCGGATCGAGAAACGGACCAACATAGCAACTCTGGTGGCCCGCATAAAGAACCACCAGTGATGGTCGGTAGTGGGCCATGGTAGTATCTATAGGCGAAGGGTGGATGCGCACTCGTCAGTGCATGGTGGTGGTTGGATAGATGCAACCGACTCACCGCATCAGTGCGACTAAGGGGCAGACAACATGCTCTAGCGTCAAAAGGGAGCAGTGACCACTGGGGAAAAATGTTTGGAGGATGTGGTTGGTTTTCTACATCGTTGTGCTGCAAAAATATTCCACCTAGCACCGCATGGAGGACCAACATGCATCTACCATCCTTACTATGAAAAAGGTGCATCCTAGTTGATCTGACGTGCGTGCCCCACACGGATCGGCAGAGCCAATCAGGGCCAAGCCTAGTCGGCCCTTTATTCAGGCTAGACCCACATGCCCAACTTTTCAGCTGTTCCAGACCCATGCCGGACTGGTCTTGGGTCCTATTTGTTTACCCCAGATAGGGTCGGGTCAGTGGCACCTAGGCTGGGTCAGACCAAAAGAGACTAGATTGGTTTCCCTAAAACGCATGTATCTCTAAAACTTGGTGTCCAAAGGATGCACTGTAAGTGGTGTTGCACCCCTTGCGATGAGGCGATCCTTTAGAGATACACCACGTGAGATTTCGGAGAATTTGGAGTATGACCAGGTTCTATCAAACTCATATACAACCTAGCATTTTTTTGTAAAAGGATATAACTTATAGGTTGAGCATCCGTATAAAACGTCATATGTTGATTTGGGACCCATATGAAATGACCGTACATTGGTTCTACTATATGTGGGACATAGTGGAGGTTGAGGTATGACTGATGGCTTGAGAATCAAATCCTTTATAAATCAAGTGTGTCAGGTGTGGGCATCCAGTGGATAGATGTGACCTAATGAATGAATAGTGATCCTTCATTGGTCAACACCAAGTGATCCGGAGTGGGTCAACACCTAATGATCCAGTGTGGGTTCACACCTAGTGATCCTCTATGGTTCAGCACATAGAAATCCTCTCTGGGTCAACAACAATTGATCCTCCTTGTGTCAGAACCTAGAGAACCTCCATGGGTCACCATCTAGAAACCTTTTGTGGGTCAGATGTATAACCTCACAACAGAATAAGATGATCTAGCATTATTACTAATCATATTAACTTTTTTACATTATTAATACCCAATGTGAGATACATATTTTACATTGTGTTGTGTGTCTAAGATCCTGCTTGGTTGTATTACCTCTATCATTTTTCCATTGTTGTGTATTCCTTCATGGATTATGGAGAGTCCTTCATGGATCTTGGTGTCCCTACTGTGTATTTTTATAATCACGCCTACATGGGCTTTATTCACACCTTTTGTTTTTTGTGAAGATTATAGATAGGTTTGACTGGGACATTAGCGAGATATGACTAGACAGTGATCAGAGTTGGATCAATAGATGTGTTGTACTGTAGTTACATATGATATAAATTTATACATACCCTTCAGGTAGGATCCTAATCGGATGTCCATCACTGCTTGTATTTATTTTTTTTGTACTTTCCCTTTAGTTGGGATTGTATTATGTCTCCATTCCTTTTAGTTTACTCACTTTACTCTCAGTAGTGATATTTTGTTTTGGTTGAACTACTTTCTTTCCTATTTTTCCCTTTGTTCGACATGCCCTATTTGTGTGTGTATATGTTTAATGGTGATGCCTTCCCTTTTTTAGATTTTCATTTCTAGTGCAAGTCACTAGCCCCTAGTTTTTGGAAGGTAGGCTTGGGGTAGTCACGACCTGGGCCCTAGGGGACGCGTTATGAAAGCTATATCCAATTTAAATTCCCAAATAACCTATATTTTCCATGAATATGGGCTAAATTTGTTCCATTATATGATATTCATTATCAGTTTTGACATGCCACCTTTCCATATGATTTTTCCCCCAAAGTACGACCTATCAAAAATGATTTTACTAGTGGGCCAATTATAATCATGACAGAATATATTGGATAGTTATACTCACATAAAAATGATTTTTTTAATAACATCACTCATACAATGGTTTAATATTCATATTTATTAATCAGTAATACATCTACAATTATTACCCAATCTTTCCTGTCACGAACTACACAAAAATTAATCATGTATATATTGGAAGTGAATATGAGGGTGACTCTTGAAGAATTACTCCATTTGGAAACATGTTTTTCATCAAAACAAATGGTATTCAACTATATATATGTGATAAATTAACAACAATATAACTTGCACATATGATAAACCTCCAAAGAACTCCATATAACAAAAAATAATCCTATTGAGAAATCTAAAAAACAATTACAGAAAAACAATGTCTGTTAAAAAAAAAATTAAAAACAATACATGAAAAGGAAATAAAATATATATATATATAAATATATATTATGATATAAATCAGTCACCAGCTCAAACATAAAACCTATAAAATATATTTATATACAAGGGTGATAATACAATTAATCTTAGTCGGGTATTCCCCAAAACCCCTTTCCAAAAATGTGTAGGATTCATAATATTGTCCATATTCATAAAACATAGAACTAAATAATAGATATAGATATGAAATTTTTATTATATTTTTCAAAAGGAACTAGTGGTTATTGAACATGTTATTCCATATCTAAACCTGTAATATGAAAAACATAGCGATCCCGAATTTGATGATCACGAGTAATGAAATATCTGATCAGAACAGGATTCATCATTACATATTTCCTATTCTTATAAACACTTTTTAATATATATTTATATATATTATTTGTAAATAAACATAAAATTATTAATTATTAAATATTTAAAAGTTGAAAAAATATATTTAATAGAAACAAATCTATGTCAATTAATATTTATGATTGATTTGTTTTTAGTAGACATAATTTCAAATATATTCAATAATATTATGTATATTAGTATATATTATAATATTATATACTTAAAATTTAATCTGTTTTAGGTCGAGTAGAATAAGAAAGTGTTTTTCCAAACATAAACCTCATAGATTGTATCTAAATAAGTCATGTTTGGAGACCATGTTCTGGGGTAATGAAATATAATATTATCAACACAAATTATTCTATTACCTGAAATAATAATTTTGAGGCCCGTAATGATTTGAACAATTTGTATGCAAAAAATTTCCAAGAATCACCAAATAGAAAATCACATTAAAAGTTAGTAACATTTTTTCAAAATATTATATTTCATAAATGTACACCACATCCACATCACCACTACAATGGTTTTTTTGATTCCCCAAAATCAAGCATCATGTTCTTCCATCACCACTATATCCTTTTTTAAAATTAATAAAAAAATCATATTCAATAAATAACAACATATCTACTATTGAATACAATATTAGCATATGAAATTGAATATCATAACCCCATTAGAGATGTTTTGAATAAATTTAGATTACAATAAGCATATTCAATCTCCCATTAATGGAAGACCGCCATATTATAAAAACATTTCAACCACAAACCATTTAAACTTGAATATATATACTATAAATACTAAAAATTAAATACCATACATAAACAAATATGTTTTGCAGACTGAAAATCAATATTATGTTTGAAGGTATGATGAAGAAGAGGGTAAAAACAATAATAGATTCTCCTTATAGCCTAAATCTTTAGAAAAAAATCATATACCCAAACAATTATGAATTGATTAAATTTTTATTAGATTTAAGATAGTTAATATGATACATTAATACAATACATGATTTATAATGCACATACATAATGTGACAGAACCATGTTACTATTGTATATTTGAATATAATATTTTTAAGTAGTGTTTTAAAATATTATTGGTCTACCCTATGCTTTGGGTGTTCAGAATGAATTTTGGTAAATCATTTATAGATAGTAGTAGTGCATAATGAAATGAGTTTTTTTGTGCAGCTGCCTTAAGATTTTACAAGGTAAAATTTTGTATAGATGTGTGTCACACTACTATTAAATTGTATTGTTCCAAATCACACACTAATTAATGTTTCCTCAGATCAATGATGTTATATTTTAGTGCCCAAAATTCAATGTAAATTTATAGAAAGTTAAATTGTATTTATTTCGAGAATAGGATATGAGATGAAAAATTATTCTGAGGCCTGTAGATACCCGCACATATTTTTAATCTCTTCTTAAATTTTATAAAATAATTACTCAAGAAGGGTTTCTAAAATTTAAACCTCTTCTTGGATAAAAAATATGAGGGTACCATTAAAATAAATACTTTAAGATTCATCTAGAAATGGTCTATCGTTGGTTGGAAAAATATTACAATGGAATACAGTTTTCAGTCATAAATAAAATAATTAAGAAATAATTTTTTTTCTTAAATCCTTATATATCTAAAATGGTAACTCGGACTGGAAATTCAAGATTACCATTGAGCTCATGAGGTCCCCCTTCCCATATATGGAGGCTTACCTCAACCATTTCGTGTCGTGGGTGAAAGTTAATTATCACACATCTCAAAAAAAAATAACATAAAAGGTTATTTTATTAGATTTTATTTTTTTGATATGTTGTGACTCCATTGTGATGAAATAAAATGATGATAGAACATGGAATCCCATTAATAAACCACATTACTTGAGATGGGTGGGGATGCTGCAATGCACACACATTTCCTTCCTTTTATTAAACAAAGAATTTAGGTTTGACAATCAACCCTAGAATTCGTCTAATGTCTAATAAAGGAAATCTCTCCAATGATGAAGGATTGTGAATTAGATGATGGAGTCTGCATCCTTGTAGATTGGATACAGGACAGAATATTGATAGATGGTGAAGAAAGATCATCCTCAAGAAACCTCATTTTCCATGTAGGGTTTTTATGCTTTTCTATGTTATTTCCTTTTCCATTTTCTTTCTTTTAAATGAAAAACACTGGTTTACTCCCAAAAAAATCAACCCATAGATCGATCGTTCATGTGGGATGGATCGTGATGTGGGATAATGTGGATATCCATTTTAGTGATTATTCCACATAATTTTGGATTGTTATGATATTTCCACATTAATGAATATAGGTCAACATAAATAAGGTCCTGAATAATTCTTTGGGTGTTCTTATATTTGACTCAATGGGCTAGAAACACAACCAAACCTGATCGGAACCAGCAAAGCCCAATGAGCATGGCTAAATGGCAATGCCAGACTAGGTCAGCCCACCCCCAAATGGGTTGTGTCGGTCCATCTTAAAAAGGCCGATCCATGCATTACCTCCGAGCCAGGTAGGTTGGGTTGGCCTAACCAAGTCGGATCGGGCCAAGATGTAACATGCACCTATTTACTAAAAAATATCATTCAAATCAGATGTATGATCAACGTGACACCTTTGGTGTTGGGACCCTTGCGATGAGTTGATACCTTTGTTATACTCTAAACATGAATTCATGGCAGTCATGATATGGATGATGGAAAAAGGATTATATTCTACAAAAATGAAGCACGCTATGTGGTTTAATCCTACGGTTGTCTACAACATGAAGGATATGAAGAGATAACCTCAGTGGTCTTGTTTTAGAGTAGCCCTTAGTGGTCCAGCAGATGATCCAACCTTAGGGGTGGAGCTAACGAGTGGACCTAAGTTGTATATTAGACTTATGGATCTATGTGGTCAAATAAATGAGTATACATCAGTGGTCCAGTAGCTGAATGGACCTCAGTGGTCTAGTAGCCAAGTGGTCCTTAGTGGTCTTGTAGCAGAGTAGACCTCCTTGGTTTAGTAGTTGAATGATTCTCAGTGACTCATCAGGGTTGATTCCCTCAGTATTACAGGAAGATTGAGCTCTATGATTGATAATCTTACTTTATATACATTGATATATACATGGTTATAGCTATAATTACTATGTGGTAATGTTGTGCGTTCATTTTCTTATCCTTCCTTTGTGATTTAGAGTCCCTTCTGAGTATTGTTTTACTCACCATATATAGGATTCACCACCATATGTTGTGTCTTATGTAGTTGAATGACTCTTTGAGTTGGACCTTGGTTTTTCGGGACCTTGGGGTGATCTTTGAGATAGGATAGATGGGCCTACTAGTATGAATACAAGAATCTCCCCTTCACCTACTCTTTAGGTAGTGTCTCATTATGATGGACCATGGCAGTTGTACTTTCCTTTGTGGTTTTGGTCTTGTATTCTAGCCCCTTTTTTACAATCGGTTTCAAATGTACTCTTAGTAGTTGTCTTAGTGAATGTTGTGGTTTACCTTGTGTTTTCATTCTATTTTAAGAGAAGTGTGCATTTGTACAGGTTTATAGGTAGTGCCTTCTTTTTTGCGATATTCCTACTCAGTGTTAGTCACTAGACCCTAGGATATGGAACGCGAGCTTTGTGTAGTCACAAAATTATTCTTGGGGGAAGGGTTGTGACAATGTTTTACCAAGGGAGGTCGGTTCTACCAGAATAACTAAGATTTTATTTTTTATGTGTTGATCCTATTTACTATCTCATGTTCAGCTATCTTGGTAGGGAGTCCAGTGTTGGTGAAACAACAGTTGTATCTATACACCAGGACCCTAAATTATTCATCCTGACTTGGTATATGGAAACACATATTTCACTAGACTTTGGGTGTTTTTCGCTGATCATTTTGAGTTAGATTTTTCTCACAAGGTATAATTTATTTATAGTGGTTCATCATGATATATTTCGGGATGCCTTCATGTAGATAGCCAGCCATGATTCTTGTGTGTGGCCACATGGATAGCCATAGAGTGATGAGGATTCGGTACAGGGACTGTATCCCAAGATAGTACCTCCAGGTAGTGTCCATGAGATGCCATTTCCAATTGTTCAATAGTATGTACTACCACTACCGGTAGAGGACCTACCAAGGTTTAGTTCTTTACATGATTTCTAGAGATAGTGACCTCCTTGTATTATGTGAGAGATAGATCCTCATGCCTCTAAGTATTTGTTAGGGGTGGTGAAGTGAGTCTTTCACTTAGTAAGGATTCCACAGGAACAGATGGAGGTTCCATCCATGAGCCTTATGCAATACTAGGCATGGGAGATGTTGGAGTATGACCATAAATAATCATGTGGTTGCGGCCATCACCAGGTCTGATATAAAAAAAATTATTGGGAGGAGTTATTGTTGTGTCATTGCGCACTTTGTGAAAAAATGAGCTAATTTACTTATAGTGTAGTAGCCTGATAATGTTTGGGTAGTTGGTGATGTTCACAGAATACACCCTATACTCTATGGATATGGTACATAGCTCATTATTCAGTGCCCAAAACATTTTATAGTGACACCAAATGTAGACCAGGGAATCATTTATTTCCCTCATCATCCCCATGGTGGAAGGGGTGCTAGAGAGAACTCTAATAGTAGAGAGATTCTACACCGAGCAGTCACTGATGATGGGAATTACCACCCAGTGTAGGGTGACCGAGTAATCCATTGCGGGTACCAGAAAGTTGATGTAGAGGCTCATGTGAGACAGAAAATCTGAAAGACTACCCCAGGACATAGGGTTATAAATACATGGATCTCGGGGAAGAGGGGGTCATCAGAATGGAGAATATGACATGAATTTGGTGGTAAGGGGAACATGGATTAGTATTTCCTGACTCACCGCGAGGAGGACAGGCAGATGGTTGAGGGACAATTGAGGTAGGTGTAGAGATAAGAATATGATCGCTCTCCAAGCAGCAGATGCGTCAGAGGAGCAGGACTAGTGGAAGGTGGTGACCATAGTTACGAGGTACTACCACCATTACCAGAGGTGGTCCTCCATGTGTTCATGGAGCAAGTCGATAGGGGAGGGCTCAACTTCAGGAAGTCATGGCCTATGATCCCTACACCCCAGATATTAGACAAGGTACTATCTGTGTCTTCTTCATATTATATGTAGTTCTTATAAACACATGTGCCAGTCACTATTTCCTTTCAAAATACCTTATTCAAAGATCAGAGATCCTGACCGAGCCTTTACTTTGATCCTTATGATTAGAAAATCCTACGAGAAGGAATTCTAGGATCACACAGTGCTTTAGATAGTGTGATCATACTCTGAGAGTCAAGACGATTGGGTGGGATCTCCATGTAGCGTTGTTAAGCCTTTGGATTTCATTCTGGGTATGCACTAGTTATCCCGAGTCCATGTTCAGATTGACTATTTTATGAGTAATGTGTGGTGTGTTTGAAAATATGGGACCTGTTTTTCATTTATTGGAGAGAAGGGAGCTCTTGCAGCATGTAATGGAATCACACATATGATGCTACAGCTGATCACTAATATGTTGACTAGAATGACCCTTTATGTAGTGGCTGAGAGGAGTCAACATTTTCATATGGTATTGGAAGATTATATGAACATCATTCCAAAGGATGTTCTAGGACTATCTCCTCATATATAAAGTTACTTATTTATTGATCTATACCTTGGGAAGGCACTGATAACTGCACCAGCATATTAGATTTCTTCTTGTAGAGCTCCGGGAGCTGGGGGTATGATTGGAGGACTTTTAGACGAAGTGGTTCATAAGGCCCAACATTTCACCGTGGGCAGCCCCAGTATTGTCGTCCAAGAAGGAAGATGTAATCTTGAGGTTTTTTGAGGACATCTCACACCAGAACTTGGTAATCGTAAAAAAAGTACCAACTATCAATGATAAATGTCCTCTTATAATTGTTAAAGGGAGAGAGATGGTTTTCATAGACATACATCAGATTAGGCTATCACCAATTTTGAGTTCAATATGAGTACATCTTGATGGCATATTTCAGATGTATCTACGGCCAATAAGAGTACTTGTTGATGCAATATGTCATTGAAAAACACCCCATTAGTTTTCTCTGGGATCATTAATATGATATTATATTCCTATATAGATTGATTTTTATTGGTCTTACTTGATGACATCTTATTGTATTCAACATCTAAGGAAGAGCACACGATACACCTGAGGATGGTTATAGACGCACTCTGAGAACAACCGCTTTATGAATATCTCTTGAAGTGTGATTTCTAAATATGAAAGGTCCACTTATTGAGATAACTCATCTCATGGGTTAGATATGCGGTGGATATAGTAAAGAATGATGTGGTGATGCTTGGGAGCCTCTCAAGAGTGTTATCAGGGTGCGGAGTTTCTTTGGGTTGGTTGGGAACTATAAGAAGATTGTACCCAACTTCTCAAGAGTGTAATCATCAAATATGGAATTAAAAAATAATATAAAAACCTTTTTGTGGAAGAAAAACATCAGCAGAGATTTCAGCAGCAGAAGAAACACTTGAAAACTGCTTATATCTTGAGGCTTCCTGAGGAGGGATCCAACTATGTGGTGTTCTGTGATTCATTAGGAACTGATCATGGTTATTTCATGATGTAAGGGAAAGTATTTATTACTTATATCTCATGAAAATTGAGATAATATTATCATAACAATGTGAATCATGACATTGAGTTGGAAACTCTATAGTTCACACTGAATAGGTAGAGAAACAACCTTATAGGAAAATGATTCATTGTCTACTCTGACCACAGGAGTCACAAGTATATCATTTATAAGAAAAATTTTAACCTATCATATAGGTGTTGGCTAGGGTTTCTCCAGGACTATGAAATCATGATATTCTATACTCTATGGAAGGGGAATGTTGTGGAAGATGCTCTCAGCAAGAAATCTAGATTATAGCTAATAAACGATGCCTCATAGCAATTAACCTTGCTAAAAGTATCCTTTGTGGATAAATATTATGTATATTACCTTTAGTCGATGGAGTTTCCCCATCAACTCTTATAGTGAGTTAGGGAGGTGAAACATAGAGATTCTGGCTATGAGAAAACAATTTCCTAGATGTTTGTAGGGAAATCCCCTAATAGACATTCTAAAGGTGGGGAGCACATCATCCATTTCATAGGACACAACATAGTTCCAGTGTTGTTGTGAGAGGATCCATTGATGGAGATCTATATATACTTTCGGTAATAAATAATGGTGTGGAAAATATTTATTCGGACCTTCGACATTAGTAATGGTGGCAGGGGATGACTAAGGCAGTTACAGAGTTTGTCTCGAGATGCCCCACATGTCAGCAAGAGATGGTTGAGCACCACGATCTAGTAGGTCTGACACAACCCCTCAAGATACTATAGTTGATATGATATGTGATATGGATGGACTTTGGTATGTTCTTACCACATACATCTATGGGGAATGATTCAATCTGTGTTATCATAGTCTGACGCACAATGTCATCACACTGCCTACCCATTCGAAGGCAGTGTTTAATAGAAATCTTGAGATTCCTCTACACGAATGAGATAGTTTGACTCCATTTATTTCCATCTATGATAGACTTGGATTGTGATTCAGGATTAAATACCAATTGTTGAAGGGATTGCATGAGGAAATTTGGTCTCTTCAATTCTTTAGAATATCCTTTCACCCCCAGAATGATGGTCAGATAGAGCGAAACATAAATACATGGAGGGAATTCTTCGTTCTTGAAATCATGATTTCGGTAATAGTTTGGGGGTCTACCTACCACTTGTTGAGTTTTTTACAATAATAGATACCACTCCACGATCAATATGGAATAGTTCAATGCATTGTATGAATGACCATTCAGGTCGTTGTAATGTTATACAACCCTAGGGGTGTCATTACTCAAGTGGTTAGATATAGTTTATGCTGCCACTAAGAAGGTTCAGAGCCTCGGAGAGTGGATGAATACTGAAAATAGAATACAAATGTCCTATAATTATAGACAACACAAACCCTTAGAGTTAGAAGAGGGGACCAGGTATTCATATAAGTCTCTCTTCAATGAGGAAAACATATATTTTACTGGGTTGACAAGTTATGTCAAAGGTTTATCATACATTTCATTATACTATGTAGAGTGGGTGAGGGAGCATAAAACATGGATATACCACCCTATTTAGAGAGGTATAAAACATTGTATATGTATCCTATCCGGGGAGACACATGCACAAACCTTCCCTAATAGAGCATGTGGGTGCTTGAGGCTCAGATTCATGCAATGTACCTCAATTTTTAGGATTAAGACTTATTTCACATTAAGATGGATTAAATACCTAAATGATGGAGTAATGTAATACACCATTATTCCATGTAAATATTTGGAAAATTAAATGTTATTTTTTTGAAACCAGGCACTGAGATGACACATAATTCCAAGGCCCGAAGTGGCCAGAATGTATTTTTGAACTCATTTTAATGTTAATTAAATAATCATGCAAATGGGGGTTTCTAACTAATAAATTGGCCTTGGTTCAAAAATATGAGGACATCATTGAACTAAGAGAATTCTGATTTTCAATGAAATGTCTTAACGTTGGTAGGCCCAAGTCAATAATGGAATGTAGTTTTTGGATGTAAATAAAATAATTGAGAAACAATTATTTTATTTTAAAATTCTAATAACTCATAAATGTTAACTCGGAAGGGAAATAAAAGAGTAGGGTTGATTGCAGAATTTCATGTATCCTGTATATGGAGAATAACCTCGACTGGCTATAGTTAAGGGTGAATGTTAATTTTCAAAATTTTCATAAGAAAAATAAAATTACAAATTTTTTGTTTTATTAGATATTCTTATTAATTATGAATTGACTCATTAGTATTGTTGTGCAATGATGAGATGAAATCGAATCCCATTTACGAACCTCATTAATGGATTAGGGTGGTGATACTGCAATGCACACGGGTGTCCCTTCATTAATTAAAGATGTAATTTAGGGTTGACGAACTACCTTGAAATTCCACTGTCGAATTATAAAGAAACCCGCTCCAATTAGAATGTTGTTGAATCTGATGTCAGATTTGACAACCTCAAAGAGTGGATTCAGGATCAGAGATCGACAGATGATGAAGAATGATCAACCTCTAAAAATCTCCCATTCTATGTAGTGGTTTGATCCCTTTCTGTTTGAATTTATTATCCCCATTTTTTCTTTTAAATGAAGAAATATGGTTAACTAATGAAAACATTATCCCACTGATCGATCTTTCATGATTGAAGGTTAATCGTACGAGATAATGGGGATATCTATCCAAGTGATTATTCTTTTTTATTTTGGTTCATTATGATCCTTCTAATCAGAATGCATCCGGGTAAACCTGAACAAGGACCCAGAACATACTTTGGGTGTTCTTATGTGAGAATCATTCCACTGACATCGTATTGGATTCATCATATTCTTTGTAGCACAAGGAATTTGCTGGTGAGAGTATCTATGGTCTAGACGGGACCATAGCGGCCCATCGGTTCATTAGCATGTGGTAGGTGGTGAAGGGATATTGTGGCATTGGGTGGTAATGGTCATCCCCAGGTTGTTCACAATATCAGTAAGTGTCTGCGGGATAAGGCCTTAGTATAAGCAATAGGGTGTGACAGTAGTAGGAGGCCACGATGACATCCCAAGGATGGGGAAATTATAGGAGGCTACAACGGTGACACATGGATGAATGGGCGGTAGGAGGACATAGTGGTTGCACATGACCATGGAAACCAGGTCTCAGTGGTAGGCAAGAGGTAGCGCACTGGAATTAGAGAACTGTGGTGATAGGGTTTGAATGATGGTGGTAGGTGGTGATGTTATCTATTCCATGTAGGGGTGATACACGATGCAATATTAGAAATATATGGACCCTAGGAGGGTACCCAGAGCGTGATGCGGGACACATGGAAGACCAGTCCATTTGATGGGAATAACATGCTAAGGAGCCAGTGCCACTCTAGCACGATATATCTTTGCGAACTGGACTGAATAGAGTTCCTAGGATAGGGTAGAATCGGACCACTAGTACAGGCATGGATGGTGAAATAAATCGGTCCACTGGGTAACCCAGTTTGGAAGAGAACTAGTTTGCTGATGCTGTCTAGGCCAGTAGGAAAACCGGACTACACGGTGGGCCAGCTGGTCAGAACCAGTTCGATAAAGTTAGACCGGACCAGATGAGAACTAGCCAGCTAAGAGAATAGGTGTGCTGGACCAATAACCGAACTGGGATGGTTCCAGCAAGGCACAATGATCCAGGCCACTAATCTAGTCCAGAAAGGGTCGGCCCATACCCATCCCGGTAGTTTCAAGTCATAAAAGACCAACGGGACGATTTGGTCGGGTTGGTCCGACCAAGTCAGACCAGGCATGGATGCGACCGGTCCCTGTTTACTATAACAACAATATCCTTCATGTCAGTGACCTATCGATGTGCCTTCTATGATGATGGGACCCTTGCAGAGTGATATTCTTTAGGGTTTACTCTATGTGAGTTATTGTGGCAGTTGAGATTCGACTGATGTCTTGATGAGTAGATTTTCCTAGAATCAATCGCAATGTGAGAAAGATTCATACATATGGTTGTAACATGAAGGATATGATGATAATAACTTAATGGTATAGTATCAGAGCACTTCTCAATCATCCAGTAGATGAGCGGACTATAGTGGTCAAGTAGAAGAGTGGACCTTAGTGTTCCAATAGACAAGCGGACCAGAGTGGTCCAACATGATGAAGTCGGTGGCCTAAAACCATCTACCTAGTGCTTTATTCATTAATAAATATTTTATCACATCTTCATTTTTCTTCTGTGTGAAAATGTAATGGATAATTTCCTATGGATAAATGATTCATTAATGTGTCATAATGGATCCCTGCAATGATGAGGACCCAGAATTATCATAAAACTATTCTTAAATATATGTTCTATGGTAAGAAGATGTAATTTTAGGGACACAAATAATACAGGCCATTAGGGGATTGGAATCATAAATATTTTAGGAACCTTCACAAAGTGTGAACCCTTGGTAATATCTAAGAGTATGTTATTAGAATAAGACACACCAGTAGGAAATCCACATTTCATAGCGTCATTGGATGTTCCTATCTAAGGACATGTGTATTAGTCCTTCTACTTTATTGTTATTATTAATGATTATTACAATTCATGCACTTAGATGTATTAATAAAATATGTGATGTCACACTTTTCCCAGCGAGGAAGGATATATTGGGTGCATCACGAATAATACAACATTAATAGATAATGCGAGAAAGTATTTGTCCATTCTATTTTCATAATGAATGTAGATATCTCAGGCCCTTTGATGGAATTGATATAGCCTAAATAAATTCATGTCCATGATAAGGAATGGGAAAGTTCAATTCTGGAAATTCAAGAAAGAATAATTGAGCAAATGGGTTGATGGCAATAGCATGCAACCAGTTTGATTTTCAATATAGAGAAAAAGGGTTTACATTACACATTAAGCGTTTGTAGTATGTTACATGACATTGTGGCGTTAACTTATTTCTATATGGGTAACATGGGTTGTTGCTAGACACTAACCTTGGACTTTTGGTAGGCTCCGCCTAATGGCACTGATGAAGAGGCCTACAGAGTTACACACTAAGTGTGTCCAACTATCTCAGTTCAATACTAATTTAACAAGTTGAATAAATATTATTATCAATTGTGGTTTAATAATTATCAATAATACCTAATCTCATTTATTTCAACACTATTTATTAGAGAAAATATATTTTGGGAGAAATAATATGTTTATTAGTGACTAATGTAGTAATATTTATTTGAGAAAAAAAAAATTTCAAGGACTTATAAATTTGGTGGAGTAATTAAAGAAAATGGAAATATACACACCGTGTATATTAATATACATGTCATGTAGTTGGTAGAAGGATTTATGAGAAATAATATTATTTATTTCACTAAATAATATTAGGTTTATGTAGTTGGGTGCATATAAAGTAATAAAAATAGTCGATTTTCATTTTTAGACATGGGGTATTACTATGAATTAAATGGAATGAATAAAATAATTCAAGTAATTAATTAATTTTATTATTCTATTTAATTAGAATCCCAATTATATAATTCTCATTATACATTACATTTTTTGGTTTTCTCTGCAATAGATCTAGAGAATTCTGTCAAGATAAGATATAATTTCTTTTCATCCAAGAATACTCTCATGGAATTGAGAAAGATCCTCTTCACCAGATCATGAAGAGCATATTTCAAGAAAGATCTCAAGAAGATCTAGCACATACATCACAAGAGAAGGAACATCCATGATATCACTTAGATATCACATTAAAAACTTCTAGAGATACATAGATCATGAGTGGATCACCACTTGAGAAATCTTACACTTGTATTCTACGACGCAATGACAGATCACATCAGATAGTTTCTAGAAACATTAATAGAGAGAGAATTCCATCAAGTTAATTCTTCTATTTAAATTAAATTAATTATAAATGACATATTATAATCCTCCATATTGATTCAGGACTCCCTTCCTTTCTTTCGTTTTTCATTTTTTTCCAAAGATCCGACATGTTATTATCGTGACGTATCTCAGAGTGATCATTGTTAACTAAAAAATTAATCTTGGGTACACCCACTAACGTACTTCCACTACACCCAGAACCTACTAGTTGTATCAAAGTAGCAATATCAATGATTATAATTATATATTTTTTTTGGATGATTTATGTATTTAATAATTTATTTGTTTTAATTCAAGTTTATCATTCTGAAAATTAGAATCCTGAGATATGTTCACCATCAATCATTTCTCATTAACCAAAAAAATGATTTTTTATTTTAATTTTTGATTAAAATATAAGAGAGGATCTCATCTAGAGGTTCCAAATGTTCCTATCCATACAAAACAAGAACACACATCGTGTATTTCGAAGTACACACAGTATAGTCTAGGATCAATGCTTTGGTATAGTCCGCCAAAACAGGGTATGTCAATATATCTTGTCTACTTATTTAAGACTCTCTATGTTGACTAAGAACATGTTGCACATGATTTCTAGATTACACACTGGTGGCCCATTGAACATGGAGTGTAGTCCCTACATGTTTTGGTGAGATAGTGTACCCTGTACATATCTTGCCCAACTAGAATCCGTGTAACGATGTTACTACACAGTGTGTGTCCCCCTAAAAAATTTATCAACTTCAATTTTTTCCAAAGTACATCTACATGTCGTGTCCCAGGGCATGTACATCAGATGGATGGTGAAAAAAACGTACATGCTGTGTATTCAGAACTACACACCGTGTACTCATCCAAATTATAAACATTTATTAAAATGTGTTATTAAATTATAAAAACCCTTATTACATGTACGATAGTGCTGGCCTAATATTGCTGAACAACATGTGAAAGAAGTTATATATATATATGTGTGTGTGTGTGTGTGTTTAATTTAACATATTTATAATGTTCATTTCAACTCATTGGGTAGTTATGAACGAGAATTCACTAGGTTTCCTCCAAGGTCATGTTACATACGAAGATAATTTTAAATGAATTTATTTGTCTATAATTATGATGTATGAGAATCAGAATGATATTATAGAAAAGGGTATAAGATAAAATTATTGATTAATTAAGGATAATTAATATATTCGAGCATGATTTATCAAAAACAAGAATGATAAAGAAATTTATTACTAGTTCTATTTATTTCTAAATATGGTTGCATGTATGGATGATCACAAGATAGACCGAGACCATTGAATGTGAATGGTTTCATTTAATTTATTTATTTAATTCAAATTTGTTGGTCTGTGAGCCTTCTCCTCATTAATATGTTGGGCCTGCATTCCCACAATTTCTTTTATGTAAAACCATGTTTTACCACTCACCTACATGTGAGATAAACGAATTTGTTATGGATGGATCTCCTATGATAGTTGAGGTAGCTCAAGTAAGGATCCAAATTGAAACCAATCCAAGGAGATATAAATGTGAACAGGTGGAATGCTCTAAACACGAACACAAAATGTTCAAGGTGTTTCTCTCCTAGGTATTGAGTTTGTTTATCAACCTTGAGAAAAACAAAAAATAGAAAAAACTCATGATCATACCATTTATTTTATTCCTTCCAATTTCATGGTTTATTTACTATTGGTGTGTCATCACGATCGCCCAATAAATGAATTAAACAAGCTTTCTAGATGGAAGTAAAATAAGACAGGCTTATGCATAAACATTACCATAGAAATTTTTAAACACTTAAGTATGTACCAATTAATATTGACATGTATTTAATAAAAGATTATAAAACGAAAATTTATGTATAAGAATAAAATCCCTCAATGTAAATATTAATTCAATATAGCCTTCCATAATCATGGTTAGAATCGAACCATAGATCAATTTCTTTGTCCAACCCTAGTTGGAGTTCATTCAATTGTATGGGAATTATAATTCAGGGTTTTGCGTTTAGAAGACTTGGTTTACATGAAGGGTTGAATATTACAACAGGACATGGAATTACCAAGAGGCGAAAGTTGTGGAAATCCAAAATATAATGATTTCATGATAGGGGAGCCCCCTCAGCATATCAAGGTGCTGCGAGTTAATACAGTTTGCATTTGGAATTCCTACCTAAAACACTTCATGATGCTTGACCAGCCCTAACTGGGGTATTGATAAGTGCAATATAGATCCTTGAGATAAGAATATTTAGGCTGTAGAATATTCCAAATTCAATGGTGAGGGATATTGGATTTCAATAAAATACTGCGAGATTAATAGGTATTGATTTATTTATTTGTGTTAGTTTTATCATGATACAGTACTAACCCTTGTCTAATCATAAATTGTAGATATGTCAAAAAAATTAATTTAAACATATCATTGTGAACCATACATGAGGAGGAATGCATTCGCATCGACACCAATTTCCTTGGGGTGGTAGAGGCAATTACGTGTGATCCTTCACGATGAGAGGAAATTGTATGGGTTAGAAGAGCCAGTTCTAGTTGTGCATGGAGAGGAGGCCAGTGATGTGGAAATATCTTGTCACGACCCGTCCCCTGGGGCCCATGTCATGACTACCCCAATCCCACTATCCATAATCCGGTGGCTGAAGACTAGCACGAAAGGCGTATTCCCTAAAATTGTGAAGGCATTGCCTTCACAGCATATAAGCACACACAACAATGACCACAACAAGATATGAACTCATGTAAACTAAACTGTAAAAAGACTGAGTGCAGTAAGTAAAAGGTGCATGAATACAAGCCTAACTAGAATGTACAAGTTCAACTGATATACAATACAACTGAAGAAAGAGAAAGATAGCTACCAGGTCATCCTCTGAGGTTCCTACCTAAATGGTAGGTACAAATCACCTCCTCAGCACCCCACATCCTCCTATCTTCTATGCGTAGAGACACGTTGTATGGCCCACCATTGGGCACCATCTACTCCTGTTACTCTCACCCTCGATCATTGCTTCTCGTTGTCCTCTCCATACATAATGAGGTGCTAGCATATCCCGTGTAGTGGTGAGTATAATTTAACTCAGTAGGGACCCCGAGACCCTAAAGGTCTCACAAATCCACAAATGATAAACAACAATCATGAAATCAAATTTCAACCCCACTTATGTATAGGACATACATATAAAAAAGATATCAAGTAAACCCATCTCAATCATTTGGATAAAACTGATTCCAACTCCAAATCCCTATGCTCAACTGTTCCAGAATGGAATGAGTTGAAAAAGGCATGTACGACACATTAATTCCACACCAAAGAATTTCACCATGGTATTACAACGAAGAAAAGTACCACACATGTACAGACTCATCTCACACCAGGTATAACATAGGCACAATAGTAGAGATGATTTTATGTATTTATTGATTCATCTAACTCTGTTAAGAATATGACCCACAAAAGATCACTCAGTGCTGACCCACACAGGATCGCTCGGTGCTATCCCGCACAGAATCGCTAGGTGCTGACCCAAATAGGATCTCCAGGTGCTGACCCACACATGATCTCTCTTCATTATTCACGTAAAAGCTGGCTACAGGGTTCCCACACTACACTCTCTTGTCTGTGGGAGGGTCTGATCCACATCCCATTGGTCAATTCTCCAACTACCATGAAGTCTCATGAATATGTATCTCAATGGACTGCAACATCATAGGGGTTTCAATGCAATATAGGGTTCTTCGATTGGATGTCTGGTCTGTGTGTTATTAGCCCTTTAGCTCTGGGGTCCCTGTTGGATTCGTGCTCGATCCAACCCAACTTTACCCCATCATAATCCAAATCATCAGTGGGGTTTACTCAAAGGAACCATCAGGATCCACGGTTTCCAGTGCCGCTAATAGTTTATCAAACAGACTCCTGGTGCCATTTTTATGGCCAAAAGAGCATAAATGGGTCATAGTTGGTCCAGGTCCAGTCCTACACAGTCAGACCGACGCAGCCCGACCTGGTCCGGCCCGACATGCGTTGGGTGGACCGGCCCCCTGGGCAGTCCAACAGGCCGCGAGGGGCCACAGAGCGCGACACGATGCCGCAGGGGCCATGATGGCCGCACATGGCCATGGGTGCCGGGAGGGCTGTGCGAAGTCCACGAGGCCGCATGGGCAGTACGATGCCATGGGGCTACGAGTCTGCGGGGTGATGCAGAGAGACAGTGGGGCAGTGCAGAGAGGCAGCGCGGTGGCGCTAAAAACCGCGGGGTGGGATGGCAAGGTCATGGGCATCGGGGTCCATGGACGACGGAGGCCATGGGCTTCGGCGGCCGCGGTCCACAGAGGACGCAGGGTGGCGGGGGCCGTAGAGTGGCGTCATTGCGCCGTCACCTACGGCGTGGTCAGTTGTGCTGTCAGCCTCCATTGTTGTGCCCCTTCGTGGTTGGTTTCCAACCTCCTCCATCACAAAGAACACCAAAAATTATCATAGGAATTGCGGAGAAGATGTTCCATGTTTGTTGGGCCCACACTCTCCGCATTAGAGTAGCATAAGCAGCTATAATATCTCTTTCATTAACGACTAGTTGTCTGGTACGAAAATAAATAATTTAAAACAACCACCCTACCACGTTCGTTTGTTTTCATCGATGAGAAGGGAAAGACGATCATTGATTGAAGAAGTCCCACATCGGAGGATGTACCGAGGAAAACGTTGAAGTCATATGTCGGTATTCTTCATTGGAGGAGTGTTGTTCATGGGATAAGTTCATCTTTGGAGAAAGAAATCCACCAAGATCTCTCCCCATTGCCAATACTTTCCCCCATAATCCAAAATATCCAACTATTGTGGTTCCCCAATTTTTAATTGTTGGAATAATTTTAAATTGGATTAATTAATTACGTAGTGGTCGACATAATAAATTAAAGGGTGTGGCACCATTAAATTGGGGGATGTTTAAGAGGATTCCCTACGCTTAAGATGGAGATAAAGGGTTTTTAGCCTCGGGTGGTCCCCACCACTATAACCTCTCTTGGGAAGATAGTTTAGTTGGTCCCGACCACCATAACCTCTAATGGAAGGTTTAGTTGAGGTGGTCCCCACCTATGATAAATCCATATGGATGTTTCAAAAGAAAAATAAAAATAAATTATTACACTATTTTATTTTATTTTATTTTATTCTTTAACAAATAAATGAAAAACTAACATCCACCCTCGACCTACTACTATCGAGGTGAAGGACTCCATAAGAGAATACCGGCACTGCGAGTTCAACGGTGCCCTAATATTTTAATTCTGAGCACATGTTAAAAAGATTGAAAATCCCGGTCATACGTTTATTACACATACCTGAAAAAAAAGTTCATAAATTATTACAGGCACTCCGGGCCTCGGAATCACACACCATCAATTTTCGATGACTCGTAAAATTCCCATATATTTTAAAAATATATATTAAAATTCCTAGTATTTAAACTATCCCAAACTCAAGGATTTACATCCCCATAATATACATATCAAAACTACGAAAACAAGTGGAGGTACTGAGCACGAATCTGAGCCTCCCGCTCTTATGTTCTCTCCTAGGGCTTCCCATGTGGACAGAAAATGCACACTAGGGATATTGACTGCCGACAAAGGACCTGCTCTTATCGATCCACAATCTCTACTGAAACATCCATAAAAGTCACCACATCAACGATGTCCAGATAACCATAGACGATGAAATGGGAAGGGTCATGTACGTATCTTTTCAGTTGGAATATGTGGAAGACATCATGCACCTAGTGCAACTAAGGGGGAAGATATAAGCGTTATGACACCTCACCCACTCTACTGATGACCTGAAAAGGACTGAGGAACATCGAAGATAACTTTCCACCTAGGCCAAATCTCTGTGAATCGTATCAAGGTGAGACACGTAGAAAGACCTGGTTACCATCCTCGAACTCAAGAGGTCTTTATAATGTATCGGCATAAGACTTATGCCTACTCTATGTAGTCTTATTATACTCCTAGATGATTTGCACCTTCCCTGTGGTAGCTCATTCCATCTCTGGTCCTACTAGTTCTGACTCCCCTGGGTCAGTCCATCATAAAGATGATCTGCATGGTCGTCCATATGACGCCTCGATATGTTCCATCCATATGGTAGAATGATAGCTGTTGTTGTATGCAAATTACCCAAAAGGAAAATGATCCTCCCAGCTATGAACGAAGCCGAATACGCAAGTAGGCAGCATGTGCTCGAGGGTCTGAATAGTCCGCTCTGTATGGCCATCCGTCTGAGGAAGGATGGCAGTGCTCAAATGAAGTTGCATCAAAAAAGCCTCCTACAACCACTTCCATAGGGTGGATGTAAAATGTGAATCACAATCAGAGAAAATCATCAAGGCAACTCCATGTAGCTGCACAATTTTTTTCACATAAGTGTGTCCCATGCTCTCGAATGAAACCCACTCTCTGATTGGGAGGAAGTGGGACGCCTTGGTGAGTCGGTTGACGATCACCCAAATCAAGTCAAGTACCCTGGATGTACTTGGAAGTCCTATCACGATGTCTATTGATATCACATACCACATCCACTCTAGGACTTCCAATGGATGAACCAAGCCTACTAGTACATGATGCTCCACCTTTACTTAATGATAAGTGAGGCACCAAGAGACAATCTATGCAACTACTTTCTTTATTCCCGCCCACCAGTGCTGTCTTCAGAGATCCTGGTACATCTTTCCCACTCTTGGATATACCATTAGATGTGATGTGTGGAACTCCCTAAACACTTCATCCAGAAGTGACACTGGTACCATGGTACATCCCTTGAAGAGGATGACATGCTCATCTCCTTCGGAAAATCCATCTGGTGCATGTACTGTGGATATCTGAACACGTCAGAAATCATAGTCATCATCCCCACATTGTGCCTCCCTGACTCGCTGAAGATGTGGGGGAGTGACTGTAGGAGACTGAAGAAAAGTTTCTCCATCTTTATCCAAAAAAGATATTTGCAATGTGGCCAGCTTCTTCGTCGCCTCACCCAAAAGTTGTATACCCGACCTCATACTAAGTGCATATCCTACAATGTTCCCCTTACTAAAAGTATATACTATCTTGATGTTATAGTCCATGAGGCACTGAAAAATACGTCATTTCCTCAGGTTTATGTCCTTCTGTGAGAAGATATAGTTGAGACTCATGTTATCCAAGTAGATTGTAAAAAGCTCGCCCTTCAAGTAATGTCGCCACATCATCAAGGTGAAGACCACTGCTGATAACTCTAGGTCATGTGTAGCATAGTAATTCCCATATTGTATCAGATGTTAAGAACTATAAATGATAACTACTATTTCCTGCACCAAGACAAATACATGTCTAGTCCCTAATGTGTCACAGCAGACAATGTACCCTACGCCCTCCTCCTATAGCCTCATAATTGGGGAAAAAGTTAGCCTCAGCCACAACTCCGGAAAACTCCAATAGAATCTGTCCAACCACATGAATTATTTCCCCTTCGCCATCAATTCTGATAGTGGTGCTAAAACTCTAGAGAAATTTGGAACAACTCTATGGTAGTAATCGGCCAAACCCATGAATCTTTTTTCCTCTATCACGGTCCTAGGTATCTCCCAAGAAAGTACCGCCTCAATCATCACTGGATGTACTACAAATCCAGCCTCATATATGGCATGTACAAGAATGGGGACATATCGCATACAAAACTCAATCTTCAAGAGCTTACCATAATGCTGGTGCTCCCAAAGTGTGTCCAGTACAACTTGAAAATGATAGGCATTCTTCTACTCAGTAGCTGAGTAGATCAGAATGTCATCGATGAAGAGTACTACAAAGAGATCAAACTATGGCTGGATGATATTGTTTATGATTCTCGTGAACACATCCGGAGTGTTGGTCACACCGAAAGACATATCCAAGAACTCATAGTGGTCATAACAACATCATAAAGTCATATTCTGCACATCCTAGTCTCATAATATGAGCTGGTGATAGCCTGATCTGAGGTCCATCATCGAGAACCACTAGGCACCCATTAGTTGATCAAGGAGTTTGTCAATCCACGGGAGTGGGTCCATGTTCTTCATTGTCACCTGGTTCAGGTGCCGATAGTCAACACAAATCCTCATGCTCCCTTCCTCCCTCTTGGTGAACAAAATTTGGGCTGACTAAGGGGAAACACTAGGCTGGATGAAAAAATTACCTTATAAGTCCTCATGTAGTACTCGCATCTCATGAAGCTCCACGGGGCCATTTGATACACTGGTGTGGATATCGGTGTCATCTCGGGGAACATGTTAATGTAAATACCCACCTCTCTATGAGGAGGTAGACCTGGAACATCATCAGGGAAGACATCTGTGTACTGTTCCACCACTAAAGGATAACTCAGACTCTCCACATAAACTACTCCGAGGGTAAGGCTAGCCAAATGATGAGTGGTGAGCTGCACATTCCTCTGGGTTAGTCCATCATATGCTGCAAAGGATCCATTCTCAGTGGTGAAGTTAAACCTGGTCTCATCCATGAGGACACACCACATTGTGTGCCTAATACAGTCAATCTGAGCATGGAATGTAGATAACCATTCCATACCCAAGATTACTTTGTAAGGCCTCAACGCCGCTACTAGGAGATCCCAGTCAAAACAATAACCTACTATAGTAAGCTCTCACTACCGAAAATAGTTCACAATAGTCGAATCTGCTTCCGTATGAGTCTCTAGTTGCAATGATTGAGCCAACGGCTTCGTCAGAATCTACAAACTATGAATGAGGGCAGTGGAAATAAAAGAATGATAGACACCTGTGTCTTTAAGTACTGCAGATAATGTGGAATAGAAATTGATCGTACCTCGTTACATCTCTTGAGCACCGTGATCATAGGCCATAGCTTCCTAGAGATGGGATCTCCCATATCCACCTACTCCTTGCAGTTGGGGTGGAACTCCAAGTGGTGGTGCCGGTAAAAACTCGAATCGTCACCCATCTTCAGCCACATGACCAGCTCCTCTGCCACGTCTGCCCGCTTCCTGCAGACCGCCTCAGTTGAACCTATGTCTCTTCCTGGAAGGTCCTTCGATGGTCTGCTGATCATCTGTATTGTGGGTTAGACAATCACGATCCACGTGACCCTTCTCGCCGCATGCGTAACACGTCCCTCTCCCGGTATGACCAGCTCTGCCTCGGGTTCCACGCACAACTGACTCTGAATCATGCCATTGTCCACTGGTTGGTCTGGTCCTCTTGGACCTCTATGAAATCTGTCTACTGCCAACATTAGAATACTCTGCTATGTGATGTCCGGTGGTGGATCTCACTGGAGGTGACTATTTAGAAAGGAATGTATCTACTAAAAGTGCTCGCTCTAACAACCCCAACTGTGTCGAGATGCTGAGTGAGATCATCGAAACCCTATTCTCTTGCATGAGTCCCTACTCGAAGGTCTGGGCCCTGAATAATGGGTCTCGCACTATATCAGTGGAGTAGAATGAGAGGTCAGTGAACCTCGGTGAGTACTAAGACACAGTCATTCTTCCCAGCTATAGATGAGGTAGCTCTTGAATGTGCACTGTGTGAAGAGTAGTTGGGACATAATTTTCACAAAATAGGTTCTCGAAGTCTGACCAGAGAAGTGTCATCTTGTCCTGATTTTGGAAAATAATGCTCCACCGTCTACATGTTTCTTCCTATAGAGGGCTAGTGGGAAGGATCACCATGAGATCACCTGGTGTCCTTACTGGTCGGAAGACTCTCACTAAAGCCTCCAACCAATCATCAGCAGCCTGTGGGTTTGTATCTCCCCTAAACCTGGGTAGCCACTGGTGCGGAAACTCGTGCAACGTGCTCAATCAGAATGCACTCTCTACTATTTGGGCTGGTGGAACCGATGGACCAATGGGTAAAGGTACTGCGGGTGCCTCCACTGGTTCTTCTACTGGAAGAGGGCCCTGCACCAAGGCCTCGTCGCTCGATGGGCTATTAGTGCGTACAACTATCATAAACCTATCTGGTTTTCTATGTAGATGCATCTTGAAAAAAAAGGTGTTTCTTTGTCAATAAGTTATAACTGGAGAGCTATCTCAAAGATTTCACAAAGAAGACTCTTCAAAACACACACACAATCAAATTTTTCATGCACTGAGTCAGAAATAAGAAGTTATGGTCCTGGTGTATGGATATGTCGGCCTCCGTACCAATACTGGATCCCTTAGATTGATAACCACACTCACTAAACTTAACAATATTTCCGTTAAAAAGATCGGATTCCAATGTTCTATGGTAGAACCGAATCCTCTAATACCAATTTTTCATGACCAGTCCCACAAGGCCGTTGTCGTGACAACCCCAAGCCCACCATTCATAGGCCTGGGGCTGGTGAATAGACCCGAAGGTGTATTCCCAAAAATTGGGAAGGAATTTCCTTCATAACCTGTAAGCACACACAATCAAGCACACATCAAGATACGAACTCAAGTAAACTAAAGAGTAAATATAGCGTGTTCAGTAAGTAAAGGGGCCAGAATACAAGACCAAATGGAATGTACAAGTACAACTAAAATACAATACAATATAAGAATGAGAAAGACAGTTATTGGGTCATCTTGTGAGGTTCTTAACTGAACGGTAGGAACATATATCCTCCTCTACACTCCATGTCCACCTGTATCCTCTTCATACCGCGATGCCATGTGGTCCACCTCCGAGCACTGTCTAGTCCTGGTACACACATCATTGATCAGTTTTGTCCTATGTCTGCACTAAATACAATGAGATGTGGACATAGCCTGTGCAGCGGTGTGTATAACGATACTCATTAGGGACCCTGAGTCCCTCAAGGTCTCACAGGTCCACAGAGGATAAACCACAAGAATAAAATCATCTGTCATACCACATAGGTATATGCCCATACATATACCAAATTTATCATGTAAAACCATCTAAATCATGATGAAATCACAGAGTCCAACTCAAAAGGCCCAATTTCAACTGTTCCACTAATGAAGAAATATCACAAAGGCTAGTTCCACATAGGCATGCCACACTGATGATTACCACCAAGGTATTACCATGAAGAAAAGTAACGACATAGGTACAGACTCAGATTACTTGAGGTATAACATAGGTATTGTAGTTGATATGATTAGATGTAACTAATGAATCATCTTACTCTATTAATTTGAAGACCCACACAGGATCACTCAGTGCTGACCCACACAACATCGCACAGTACAGACCTACATAGGATCGCTAGGTGCTAACCCACACAAGATTTCTAGGTGCTGCCCCACACAGGATCGCTAGGAGATATCTCACACAGGATCACTAGGTGATGACTAACATAGGATCACTTGGTGCTGATCCACAGAGGAATTCTCTTCATTCTTCACATCATAGCCAGCTACAGGGTTCCCGCACTATGCTCCCTTGTCTTCCAGAGGGTCTGCTAAGAAAATCCAATGGTCGATAATCTAACATCCATGAATTATAACAGAGAAGTATCTCAAATGGACACCATGTCATAGGGATCTCAATGTAATATCCAGTGCGTCAATTGGATGCTCAGTCTGTGAGTTATTAACCTTTTAGTTCCGGGGCCCTGTTGGATTTGTGATCGATCCAACCCAACTGTACCCCATATTAATCCAAATCTCTAGTGGGGTATACTGAAAGGAACTGTATCGCTCCATGGTTTCTATTTCCATTGATGATTCATCAAACTGATGTCTGGTGCCAATGTTATGGCCAAATGAGCGTAAATGGGTCATAGTGGGTTTGGGATCCATCCTACCAGGTCGGGCCGACCCGGGTTGACCCGGTCTGACCCGCTGGGGCCCCGACCTATGACGGGTGGCCCATATATCAACCCTTGCCTTTTACATATAACATTTCATTATTTTAAGCATAATTAATCATCAGAGTACAAGACATGGATCAAAAAGTCTAGCATCTTGGAAGACTAGGTACATATAACATAAAACATGGGACTAAAAACATCTTTATTTAATCTCTATAAAGAGCATAAAACTTCCTTTGAGCTCTTACATCATCATAGGGTACCCTGAGGAACACATGAACAAAGGGATCAGTTAGAAATTCTCAGTAAGGAAATGAACAAAAGGATACATCTCAAGCACATGAGTTAAGAGGCATGGCATAATTATATCGAAAGTATGAATCTTATGAAATAATTTATTATAATCCTGGGATCCTATAAACATGGTATCATATAAATGTGGAATAATCTTAAATCATATCTTTAGTACGGGTCATGGCTAACCGCCAATACTGTTTCACATCGCATCTCATGAGACTAATCCTTACATAATGCATTGGAGCGCTCTATGGTTGAACCCATATCAACATATTCATGAATATTATTTCCACATAAATAATATCTCCACATAAATAATCTTTCATAATAAACCATACATAAACATATGGGTACCCATGGAAAGAATTGAGTACCACAGTCATGACATAAAACATATCCAATGGGTGTATCCTGAAAGTGTTCATGAAAGGAAGGGATTAGAACATAAATGGACATTAATAGGTAAAAAAATGCGTATAACATTGTATGTGCTGTCAAATAGAGGTGACAACATATTAGAAATGTATTGTAGAAACATTATCATTAAAATATTTTTGTGCAGTTCTAAGGAAAGCACTCTAGAGATTTTCAAATAGTAAAGAGGACATTATTTTAAATAAAACCAGAATTGAACGAAGAAGTTTTTCATTATAAAATTACTGATTTTTTAAATTCAATGTTGTCTTAAAACATAGGATAGATTGAACTTGAAATTTGGGTAAAAATTAGGGAAGTCCCCTTAAAATAGGTTTTCTTGTCAAAAAGTTCTAAGGAGGGAATCTTAAAAAATAATTGATATCCCTGAAAGAATGTGATGAAAGGGTATTGATATAAGAATCTTTTAAACTAACCATAATTAATAAGACTGAAATATATATATAAGATAAAAAAATTTGAAAGTAAGATAAGGCAACCCGAAAGAACAAGGAATGTTCGGGTAGAATTCTTTCAATTTTATCAGCATTATGTCAGGTGTGGCCAAGAGGGATTGATGAAAGAGAAATGGGGTTTCTAATAACATATAAATCCAAAAGGAAGTATGGGAGAGGTTCTTAAACATACCCTATCATTTTATAGTACACATAAAAAGGCAAAGTATAGAGGACAATCTTGATTAAGAGAGAAAAGGGGAGGATCCCTTACCTTAAATTTGTTGGTGTTCTCCACGTGTTATAAATGACCTGAATAAAAAAATTAGTCTTATTAATTAACAGGTCCAGAAACTCTTATATATTTAATTTACTTATTATAACCATTTCTAGTTCATTCAAATCCTTTTTGATTATTTATAAGGTTCAGTTTCATTGTTTAGACTTGTTTGTTTACTTGGATTTAAAATATCGGTTCACTTATATTCATGTTTGGATTATAAGCAAGATGAAAGTGGTTTTCCAAAATTGAATTTATATTATTTAGTTAATATTCATGATATTACATGGATTTAACTTTAATTAGGTTACTTAGAGTGATTTCAAATTATTATATATATAACGTTAGTGATAAACGTTTTTGTTAATCGTGGTATTTGATTACAAAGATTGTGTTTTTCATTATAACATAATTCCATTTTACCAAAAGATTACAGAAAAATATAAGATAAGTTACATATATAATATTATGGTTCAACCATAACACAGATTGTTTCATGACCATACTTAATGATAATAACTACAATTGATAAATTGTTGTCCTTGAATGTGCTAAATTAGTACATCTCACATGGTTCTTTCATTTCATTCAAATAAAAGGGTGGAGAAATGAGAGAAGATAAAGAAATTTAGAACTAGCATGAAGACATTCCAGTAAATGAATGTGACTGGATTTATAATACTATTATGGTGAAGGGAGGTGAGGAAAGAAATTAAAAAGAAATGAACTTAAAAGAAAAGAAGAAATTTGGGAAGAGGAATTTACCTATTGAGACTTCCTCCTTTGAGAACCTATTAAGGGGAAAGGATTTGGTATTTTGAGTAGTATGAGAGATTTTGGACATGGGGGAGGACCTTGGGGAGATATTTGGGAAGAATAATGGCAAGTCACAAGGCTTGAGAGGAGTGGAGAGAAGAGGGAGTGAAGGGGGGGGGGGGGTTTATAGTGGAGGAGAGGAGGGATTTCACAATATTATAATCATTAATTTATTATTTCTTCACAATACATGGAATAGTAAGTCTTCCATGACCAATAATAGAAAATGGGTCATGTGAATCAGAACCAAGGGGATGAAATCATCCACGATGCTAGGAATAGTCTATTTATCTTATAATGTACATATACGGTAAATTAACGTATTTTACTATTAAAACAAAATTATAGTATTTCAGAAAAATCACAAAAATTCACCAAAACCATTTTTTGACCTGTAGAATCCAAAAATGAAATCCATTTTTCAAAAATAATTTTCTAAATATAATTATTTTAATATTTAATTAAAATCATAATTTATTATCAAAAACCAGATTTAAAACATGCATTAACTCATTCTAAAAAATAGGTATATTGTACATTCAACTTGAATATTATTTTTTTACAATAATAGGTGAGGTTAATATTAATTAGGGTGTATTACTATTCATAAGGTTATGTTACTATTCATTAGGGTAGCTTACTATTGAAAAAAATTTAATTTTATGTTTTCAGACTCCAAAAAACATTTTGAACACAACCGTGTATGTCAGATTTTTAGAATTCCAAACAGAGAAGTTACAAACGTATGTTTAAAGGTCACTTTTCCCTTATTGTTAATTATTATGTTATTTTATGTCATATTTATAAGAAGGGAATTTCCATAAAAAACATTGGGTTGTTATATTTTCCCCCCATAAGAAATTTCTCCCTCGAAATTTCTTTTTACATTCTAGGCGAAAAACAGATGTGGGTACATTTCCTTCATTGCTTCCTCCAGATCCCAGGTTTCTTCCTCAAACTTATGGTTTCTCTAAAAATCTTTTATAGGATGGGTTGTCTTGTTGAGTAGAACCTTATCTCTCTGATCCAGAATCCTTACTGGATACTCCTCATAGTAGAGATCATCTTCCAGCAGCACCACCTATGAGATTAGAACATGTGAGGGATCAGGTATGTACTTCCTCAAGATTGACACGTGAAAATCATCATGAACTAGAGCCATATTTGGTGGATATGCAAGCAGATAGACCACAACTCCTATACGGTCAAGGATCTGAAATGGTCCAATATACCTTGGTCTTCCCATCCATTTCATCCCGAATCACATGACACTCTTCCATGGAGATATTTGAAGGAATACTTTATCTCCAATGTCGAACTCCAAGTCCTTTCATTGGTTGTCAACATAGCTCTTTTTCCGACTTTGAGCAGTTTTGATGTGTTTCTGGATGATTGAACCTTCTCTGTCATCTCCTGAACAAGATTGGGTCCAAGTATCTTTCTTTCTCCAACTTCATCCCAACAGGTTGGAGTTTACATGTCTTTCCATGAAGAGATTCATATGGAGCATCTGAATACTCGAGTGGAAGCTACTATTGTATGAAAACTCAACCAATTAGAGATACTGATCCCAACCACCTTTTAATTCACGAGAGTATACTCTTAATATATCTTCAAGTGACTGAATAGTCATTTTAGATTGGCCATCATTATGGGGGTGATAGGCCTTGCTGAAATTTAATTCAGTACTCAAAGAATGTTGAAGACTCCTTTAGAATTAAATGAGAACCTTGGATCGCAGTTAGATATAATTGAGAGTGGAACATTGTGAAGTCTAACCAATTCCTTCACATATAACTTTTCAAGTTGTTGATGCAATAGTTCTTCCCAAATAGTGATTAAATGGGATGTCTTGGTGAGTCGGTCAAAGACAACCCATATCACATTATTTCCATTCGACGTCTTCAGGAGACCCGTGAAAATGCCCATTGTAACATTTTCCAATTTCTACATGAGTATAGGTAATGGCTGCATCAAACCTTTTGACTTTTTTTGATCAGCTTTAACTTGATGACATACCAAGAACCTTGATATATATTCTGCAATCTCCTTCTTGATGTTATCCCACCAGAAGTGTTCTCAGAGATCACGATATATTTTGGTACTCCTAGGTTGGATAGAGAAGGTATAGCTATGTGCATCATTCAATATATCATTTTTATCTCCTGATCAAAGGGTATACATAATCGTGCCCAAAATCTTACAACTCCTTCCTCATCAATTTTGAAATTAATTGATTTCCCATTTTTAATAGCTTCCACCCTTTTCAGAATTTCCAAATTATTACTTTAAGAAAACATTATTTTCTCCATGAGGGATGGTTGAAAAATAATTTGAGAAAGGATTTATGATGTTCCTCCCATGATTCCCATGTAATTCCTTTGCAAATATAATAAGATCAGATCCTTTTCAATTCTCATCATTGATAAAGATGCAAGATCATTTCTACTTAGAGCATCCACCACCTTGTTTGCCTTATTGTGATAGTAGAGGATTGAGCAGTCATAATCCTCGATGAGAACTATCCATATTCTCTGGCGCATATTAAACTCTTTCTGTGTGAACATATATTTGAGACTCTTGTGGTCAGTATATTTCTCACAATTTTTCCCGTACAGATAATGCCGCCAGATTTTCAGCCCAAAGATCACAGCCGCAAACATTAGATCATGCATTGGATAGTTTTTCTCACGTTTTTTAGTTTCCTTGAGGCATATGATATCACTTTATAATTTTTCATTAGCACACAACCTAAGACTTTCTTAGAAGAATCACTATACACCATAAAGAGTTATCCACTTGTAGGGAGTGTGAGTTCCGGTGCAGTGATAAACCTCTTCCTAAACTCCTTGAAACAGTCTTCACATTCATGTGTCCAGAAAAACTTTTCTCCCATTCGTGTAAGCATCTTCATTGGGTTTGACAATCGTGAAAAGTTTTCACGAATCGTTGATAATACCCAGCTAGACCTAAAAAACTGCGGATCTCTGTTACAGAAGTTGGCCTCAGCCACTCTTCAATTTCCTTCGTTTTGGAGGGGTCCATAGATATCATTTTCCTAGTGATAACATTCCCCAAGAATGATAATTCCTCCATCCAGAACTCACATTTACTATACTTTTCATACAACTTATCCCTTTGCAAAGCCTTTAACAAAGTTTCCAAATGCTCCTCATGTTCTTCCTTGCTCTTGGAGTATATCAGAATATCATAAATAATGACCCCCACAAATTTTTCTAGGTAATATCTAAAGACTCTATTCATTAAAAACATGAAAATTTCTAGAGAATTAGTGAGTCAGACGGGCTTCACTATGAACTCATAGTGTCTATACCTCATTCTAAAGGCAGTCTTGGGAATATCTTCCTTCCTCACCTTTAGTTGGTGATATCCCAACCAAAGGTCCACCTTAGAGAAATAACTGTCCCCACAAAGATGATCAAATAAGTCATATATCCATGGAAGGGGTAACTTTTTCTTTATAGTGATTTTATTGATCTTCCTATAATCAATGTAGAGGCGCATTGATCCATCCTTCTTCTTGAAGAAGAGGACTGGATCACCCCATGGTGAAGCACTCGGGCTGATAAAACCATTCTCCATATTCACTTGTAACTACTTCTTTAGCTCTTCCAACTCAACAGTGGACATTCTGTAAGGTGTCTTTCAGATTGGAAGAGATCCAGGGATAAGTTCAATTGAGAACTCAACCTCTCGGTCAGGGGGAAGACCATGAAACTCTTCAGGGAATACATCAATGTAATCCCTCATGATGGGAATGTCTTCAAGCATGAATCTATCCTTTGTCTCAATTATTTGACCTAGGTATGCATGCTCATAAGGAAGCAATATCCAAAACTGAGACGAAGATTCTAAAGGAGACTCAACTTCCTCCATGCACTTGTAAAGAATCAGAATATGATTTGAGATGTGAATAGTAATCTCTCTTTCCCGGTAGTTGATGCTGGCCTTTTACAAATATAGCCAATCTATTCCCAATATAGCATCAAACTCCACTAAAGAAAGTAAGATAACATTTTCTGGGAGGTTAAGACCACAATCATTAATCACGGAGGAGTTATAAATGATGTATTCAATAATTTCCCCATTCTTTGTTCTCACAGAAAAACTTTCCTCTAAATTATTAGGTTTGTTTGAATTATTCTACTAAACATACAAGATATAAAAGAATGCGTAGAACTAGAATCAAATAGTATGTTCACAATTCTTGAATGAATAAAAATTTTACCTATCACCACATCGTTTTCTAGATCCATCTCAGTAGTTGTGATAGAATAAGCCCTTCCTTTATTCCTTGGAGATTGTTGTTGATTTCCTCCAACAACCATCGGTTTAGGGTAATTGTTCACATAAAGCCCAAGATCCTTGCAGTTAATTCACTACTCTGCAAGCTGAGTGTTTATCTGAACCTTCCATTCTTCTTCAACATTAGTTGGATTTTTCTTATCCCTTCAGCAGTTCTTGGCCAGATGACCAAACTTTGCACATTTGAAGCAATTCTTGGTTCCCTTTAGACAGTTATCAGGATACTTCTTCCCAAAATTTTTGCAAAGGGGAAAGTTGGGATTCTTTCCATCATGGGATTTGTTTGATGGACCACCCATTTTGTTTTCCATATTCCACTTCTTTTCACTAGTACCATGAGACCATTGAGAGTCTCCAATCTCCATTTCAACCTTGAGGGAACAACGAACAATGTACTCATAACTGTTGAAGTCTCAAATCACCAACTCTTTTTATAGGCTCGACTTTAGTCCACTAAAGGAGAGATCCACCTTGATTTTGGTGTTCATGACAAAGCCATATGTGTACCTTGAAATCCTATTAATGTTCGCTTCATATGACCTGAAAGACGCATCTTCCTTCTGCATGAGTCCAAGGAACTATCCTTCTATCTTGAGATGGAGGGTTCGAGGTAAATATTTTCTGAAAAACATCCTCTTGAATTCCTCCCATCCTATGGAATCATTTTCTTCTTGGGACGTCGTATTCTTGATCAGTTTCCACTACTGATCAGATTCCCTATCAAAACGATAGACTTCCAGTATAATTATATCCTCTTCCGAGCACTGGAGGACAGAGAAAATCATTTCAATGGAGTTAATCCATTGTTCTACGAGGAGGGGATCAAAAGACCGGCTAAACATGGGAGGCCTTTGCCTCATGATGTATTCTACGACAACATGATCTTTACTTGGAGGAGGGGGACGTTCAACTTGTTTCATGTTATTATTCATAACTCGAGCCAGCTATGAAAGTACATCCATGAAGTTTTGAGCACCTGCTTCTAGCACTTCAGGCATGTCATTAGGGAAATCATCACATTTCCTATCACATTTGTTGTTGGAACATGTTCTTCTATTTCCGCCATTAAATAAAAAAAATATTGTATAATTAGAGGTCTTTAATACATACCTATTGAGCATAAAAAAAGAAACATTGAGTATTAAAGGATAAACTTATAAATAATAAGTACACCCTAACTTGTGATTCCTTAGGTTTATATCTAGGTTATAAGAGATCTATCTCTTAACTTATATTCCTATGGGTTTTTTTGTCCCTTAATAATGGTTTATACTATGCTCGTGAATATAACAGAGCATATCCCCCAAGAGTGTCGTAACCAAGAGTGTAGAAAGGATCGTTGTCATGCACCAGTTCCCGTTCGAGTCTAGCTCAAAGCGGTGTTTTCCGGTTTTATCCCTAGATACATATGTTCTAGAGCTGCCTCTACCTACTCGTATCCAGAGAAGGATTTCCTTTATTGATATACCACTTACTCTATACTCAACAAAATTTAGGACTATTTTCTTAAAATTAGTCTCATCCTTAATGTTCTCACTAAGGTTCCCTATTCCTAATCTCCAAAAATAACTAGACCATCCTTTGATACCTACTATAGCAACCCAAGCCTTTTAAATATAACATTTCATTATTTTAATCATAATTAATCATCGGAGTATAAGCCAAGGTTCGATAAGTCTAGTGTCTTGAATGACATGGTACATATAACATAAAACATGGGACTAAAAAATTTCTTTATTTAATCCCTAGAAAGAGCTTATTACTTCCTTTGAGCTCTTACATATACATAGTGTACCCTGGGGAACACATAAATAGAGGGATGAGCTAAAAATGCCCAGTAAGGAAGTGAACATAAGGATACATCTCACGTACATGAGTTAAGAGGCATGACATAATGATATCCAAAGCATGAAACATATGAAATCATTTAATATAAAAATGGGATCATATAAACATGGAATCATATAAATGTGGAAGAATCTTAAATCATATCTTTAGTATGGGACAAGTCTAACCGCCAATCTCGTTTCCCATTTTAGTACGGGTCAAGGATAACCGACAATCCCGTTTCACATCGCTTCTCATGAGGGTTATCCGTACCCAATGCATTGGAGCACTATCTGGGCACACCCATATCAACATATTCATGAATACTATTCCCACATAAATAATCTTTCCACATAAATAATCATACATAATCAACCATACATAAACATATGGGTACCCATGGAATGAATTGGGTTCCACAGTCAAGACATAAAACATATCCAATGGGTGTATCATGAAATTTTCCATGAATGTAAGGGATTAGAACATACATGGAAATTCATAGGGTATCATAGGCATATAAAATGGTATGTTATGCCAAATATAAGTGACAACATATTAGAAATGTATTTTAGAAACATTAGCATTAAAACATTTTTGTGCAGTTTTAAGGAAAGCAGTCTAGAGGTTATCAAATAGAAAAGAGGACATTATTTTATATAAAACCAGAATTGAACCAAGATGGTTTTAATAATAAAAATACTGACATTTTAAAGACAATGGTTTCTTAGAACAGATGATATAGTGAACGTGAAATTTGGTAAAAATAAGGGAAGTCCCATTAAAACAGGTTTGCATATCAGAAAGTTCAAAGGAGGGAATCTTTTAAAATCATGTATATACCCGAAAGAATGTGATGAAAGGGTATTGATATAAGAATCTTGAAAAACTAAAAATATATCATATGACTCAGATAGATATATAAGATAAAATAATTCTAAAAGAAAAATATGCCAACCCGAACGAAAAATGAAGGTCCTGGTAGAATTCATTACGATTTTATCAGTATGGTGTCGGGTGTGACCAAGAGGGATTGATGAGAGAAAAATTGGGTTTATCATCAATTATAAATCCATAAGGAATTATGTTTAGGTTTTTAAACATACCCCATCATTTTCTAGTACACATAAAAAGGAAAATTATAGAGGAGATTCTTGATTAAGAGAGAAAATGGGAGGATCCCTTAACAAAAATCTGTTTGTGTTATCCACTTGTTATAAATGACGTAAATAAACAAATTAGGCTTATTAATTAAAAAGTTAATAACCTATTATATATTTAATTTAATTATTATAAACATTTTTATTTCATTCAAATCCTTTTTTATTAGTTATAAGGTTCAGTTTCATTTTTCAGGCTTGTTTGTTTACTTGGCATTAAAAGATCGGTTCACTTATAATAAAGTTTGGATTATATGAAATATGAAAGTGGTTGTCCAGAATTGTAGTTATATTCATTGGTTAATATATTGGATATTGCATGGTTCTAACTTTAATTAGGTTACATAGAGTGATGTAGAATTATTATATATATAACCTTAGTGATAACCATTTTTGTTAATCCGGGGATTCGATTACAAAGAATATGTTTTTCATTATAACATAATTTTATTTGTACCAAAATATTATAGAACCAAAAATAGGATATATTACATATATTATAATCTGGTTAAACCATAACACAAATGGTTTCATGACCAGAATTAATGATAATAACAAAAATTGATTAACGGTTGTCCTTGAATGTGCTAAATTAGCACATCTCAAACGGTGTTTTCATTTCTTTCAAATAAAAGGGTGGGGAAATGAGAGAGGATAACGAAATTTACCACTAGCATGAAGAAATTACAGTTCATGAATACTAATGGATTTATCATACTATTATGGTCAATAGAGGTGAGGAATGAAATTAAAAAGAAAATAACTTAAATGAAAAGAAGAAATTTCGGAAGAGGAATTTACCTCTTGAGACTTCCTCCTTTGAGAACCTCTTAAGGGGATAGATTTTGATATTGTGATGAGGATAATAGCTTTTGGACGTGTTCAAGACCTTGGGGGAGATTTGGGAAGAATAATGGAAAGCACAAGGCTTGATAGGAGTGGAGAGAAGAGGGAGTGAAAGGGGGTTTTATAGTGGAGGAGAGAAGGGATTTCAGAATATTATAATCATTAATTTATTATTTCTTCACAAGACAAGGAATAGTAAGTATTCCATGACCAAGAATAGTAAATGGGTCATGTGAATCCGAACCAAGGGTAGTGACATCATCCATGATGCTAGGAATAGTCTATATATCTTATAATGAACATATATGGTAAATTACCGTATTTTACTATTCATCAAAAATTAAAGTATTTTAGAAAAATACCAAAAATTCACCCCAACCATTTCATGGCTTGTAGAATCCAAAAAAGAAGTCCATTTATCAAAAATAATTTTCTAAATATGATTATTTGAATATTCAATTAAAATCATAATTTATTTTCATAAATAAGATTTAAAACATGCATTAACTCATTCTAAAACATAGGTATATTGTACTTCCAACTTGAATATTATTTTTATAATATCATAGTTAATGAAACTATTAATAGGTTCTATCACTATTCATAAGGGTATGTTACTATTCATTAGGATATGTTAATATTCACCAAAAAAATTAAGTTTCTTTTATCAGACTCCAAAAAACATCTTGAACACAATCGTGTATGTCAAATTTTCAAAATTCCAATCAAAGAAGTGAAAAACTTATCATTAAAGGTCACTTATCACTTGGTAGTTCATTGTTATGTGTTTTTATGTCATATTTATATGAAGGTAATTTCCATTAAAAACATTGGGTCGTTACAGCCCAGCCCGCTGGGGGTCCGGCAGGCCGTGAGGGCCGCAAGGGGCCACAGAGGGCAGCGCGATGCCGTGGGGGATACGAAGGCTGCGGGAGGCCATGGAGGACATGAGGGATATGTGATGGATGTGTGTGATGTGTGGGCAGCGTGATGCCATGTGGCCCTAAGGCCACAGGTCGGCGTCACGAGGCCATAGGTCAGCGTTGGCTGGAGTGCGGATAGATGCGGGGCAGCACGACCTCCGGGCAGTGTAGACATCCACAGGGTGGCGTGGACCACCATGGGGTGGCGGGGCACGACCACGGGGTGGCATGGCACAAACAAGGGTGGTGGTGGCCACGGACGGCAGAGGCCACATTTGGTGGTGGGTGCGGTCGACAGAGGGCATGGGGTGGCGGTGGCCATGAAGTTGCGCTATTGTGTCGTCGCCTTCGTCATGGCGGGCGGGCGGGAATGCTGCCGCCATTCTCGTGCCCCTTAGTGGTTGGTCACATACCTCCTCCATCGTGAAGATCACTATAAATCATCATAAGAATTGTAGATATGATAGACCATTTTTGTTTGGCCCACATTCTCCGCATTAGAGTGGTAGAAAGCAGCTATAATCTCTCGTTGAATTACAGAGATTCATCAAGAATGAAAAAGGGAATAATTTAAAACAACCACCCAACCTTCTTTGTTTGTTTTCGTCGATGAGGATGGAATGATGAATTTCTATTGAAGACGTCCCACATTAGAGGATGTCCCGAGGATGATGTCGAAGTCATGTGTCAGCGTTCTTCATTGGATGAGCGTTCTTCGTGGAAGAAGTTCCTCATGGAAGAAGTTCTTCATTGGAGAATGGAAACCACTAAGATCTCTCTTCTTTGCCAATACATTACCCTAAAATCTGAAATAGCCAACTGTTGTGTTTCCCCAATTTTTAATTTTTGGAACAATTTCAAATATGATTAATTTATTACATAGTGGATGGCATAATAAATTAGAGTTGGTGGCACCATTAATGTGGGGGATGTTTAAGAGGCTTCCCTCACACATAAGAGGGAGTTCAAGGGGTTTTAGCCCAAGTGGTCTCCACCACCATATCCTCTCATTGGAGGTTAGTTCAGCTGGTCCCCACCACCATAAACTATCATGGGAGGTTTAGTTTTGGTGGTCCCCACCTATGAAACATCCACATATATGTTTCAAAAGAAAAATAAAAATAAAATGTTACACTATTTAATTTTATTTTATTCGTTCAAGAATAAGTGAAAACTAACATCCAACCTCGACCTACTACTGTCAAGGTGATGATCTCCTTATGCGAATACCTGCGTTGTGAGTTCAATAGTTCCCTTGGATTTCAATTCTGATCACTTGTTCAATGGATAGAAAAACCCACTCATACGCTTACTGAACGTACCCGAAAAAATGTTCAGAAATTCATTCTGGGCACTCTGGGCCACAGAATCACACGCCTTCAATTTTCATGGACTGAAAAAAAACCCATATATTTAAAAAATATTACATAGAAATTTCGGGTCATTATATAAATCCCTATAGGAAACATATTGATGATTCCACAGATGTCCATTGTTTCATGCTATTGTCCTTGTCCAATGATCTCTTGAAGCATCAATATAACATGGATGCATATAGCATGATGTCTCACCTTAAGGTTCTCTAACAAGGGGATGCGCGACATGGGAGATATGAGATCTCCAATGGTTTGCTTACAACAATGCTTGGAGAGTCTGTTCAAGTAGGTCCGCATGTTGTCACGCTTATTGGATACATTGAATGCCTAGACAACTTATGTATTAATTTCTTGAATGAGTAGCATATATATTTCATCCTATCATCACTTCCCATAATATTCTCTTGAATTATTTTCAACTACATCATGATAACCAATGAGAAGTGTCTATTGGAACTTCTGACCTTAATTCTCCAGGTATATAAGAACATGGGTCATGGAAAACCCGCATTCCATATGTTTAATAAGAAAATTAAGGGAATGGAAAAAAATACAAAGGATTTAAAAATGGTATGATTCCCATGAGCACCATCCCTACAATAAGGAGAATATCTATAGGCGGGGAAGGAACAAGAGGTGGTATGTTTTTCATGGGGCAAGTTATGCCTCTGGAAGATAAACTACACCCAGACCCATGGGGACACTAAAGGTGTGTTCATTATCGAGTGTAATATTTCTATTTATACACAATGGGTATTAAGTATAGCTTTTGGGGATCCTATCTATATTCAAATGTAGGAACGATGTATATTTTGAAATATTTCCATATGAGAGGTGGATCTCCGAGTTTCTAATGGCGCAAGGCTAGCTACGCTGGCCATTGGCGATTAACATCTCCCATTGCCAACTATAATTCTTTTGGAATTACATAAATGTTATTATGTTCCTAGTGATACCAAGAACAATTTTTTTTATCTTATTTGGATATGGTTTGATTTATATTAAAGATTCGAAATATGGGTTTTTTCATTAATAATAACAATATACGTTATGGTATGGAAAATTCAAATGACATTTTATATGTTTTATATTACGAAAAAAATGTGTTGGAAATCGATAATGAAACAAACTCACATGAATCATACATCACACAGTTGTGGAATCACTATCTCGATTAAGTAAACGAGAAGCACTTAAAAAGGGTATACTAAGATGGTTATTTATACTATATTGAGTTAAAACGACTTGATAGATGTCACACTTGACTATAAGGTAATATTAGCAAGATTACTTTCAGTAGACGGGGTGAAAGGGCCACTAATTTTCTATGATTGGAGCACGTGGATTTGTGTGGACCATTTATAGTATAATATAGTGTTGGATATTCATACATCATTACTTTTACGGATTATTTGAGTAGATATGGATATTCCTAGTTAATTATGTATATGATATAGTCCTTAGAAAACATTAAGGAATTCATGAATAATGTAATGTATCAGCTTGGTAAGAAGATAAAAAATCATCAATCAGATCAGGGTACGTAATATCTGAACTGAGTGGCCATTGATCTTCTATGGGAGTCTGGAATTTTATCTTAGCTCACTCTTCCTTTTACTCCACAGTGGAATGGTGTAAGTGATAGAATGAACCACACCTTATTGGACATGGTGAGGTCGATGAAGAATCATGCAGATCATCGATTATCCTTTTAGGGATACTCATTACAAACTGTAGCATAAACATTAAACTGAGTACCAACTAAGGGGGAGAATTGAATTCCCACTGAGTTATGGATTGAAAAGAAACCCATTTTTTGACACAAACTTGTAGGGGGATTAGAGGCATTTGTTGAGGCCTTTTTAGGCAAAACAAATATCATGCTGATGCATGAGGTGTATATTTATAGGATATCCCAAGGAAAAAATGTATACTACTTTTATAACCCATCAGAAAAGAAAGTCACTATCTTTAGACAAACAGAAATTCTTGAGAGGGATCACATATTCAAAAAAGTATAGTGGGAGCATCCTTGTCTTTAATGATGTTCATGATCAAGATACCCTAGAGATTGTAGATAAAAAGGTTCCAAAGGTCCTCATGGAAGAGGTTCGAGAAACACAAGTAATTCATAAGATCTCAAGATAGCTAAGGGAACCAGAGATATTTGGTTTCCTAGTCACCGATGATGGTGAATCATTATTTTTGGACAATAATGAACTTCTCTCCTACAAAGAAGAAGTAGAAATCTCAAAAGAAGCAAGATGTCATGATGGAATGAATTATGAGAGATATTTCATGAATCAGATCCATGTCTAGGTTCTGGTTTATGAGCCAATTGATATAAAGAATGTTGGACGAAAATGGGTATTCAAGAGAAAAATGGACATGGATGGTCATGTTAGAACATATAAACCATGGATAGTGGATAAAGGATTCAGAATAAATCAAGGAATTGACTATGTAGAATCCTTCATGCATGTTTTCTCATTTAAATCCATTAAAATAATACTTTTTATAAATTTTTCCATGACTACAAGATAAAGAAAATGGATGTCAAAAAACATTCATCAATGGGAACCTTCAATAAGACGTCTATATGACACAACTAGAAGGGTGTGTGATACTAGGTGAAGGAAAATAGGTTTCCAAGTTGTAGGAATCCATTTATGGATTAAATAATGCATTTGGGTCATGTATCAGTTGATTTGATGATGATAGAAAGGAATTTGGTTTCATTAAGTTAGAAATTGAGACATGAATTTATAAGAACTTTAATGTTAATGTGGTCGTTATCATAGTAGTATATGTTGGTGACATATTACATATTAGAAACTATATACGATTCTTTTATCTAGACTAGGAATGGTTGAACAAGTGTTTATCTATGAGAGGAATAGATGAATGAACCTACATTGTAGGGATCAATATCATACATGATAGATACATGATGCTTCTTGGGCAAAGTCATGGGATATACATTGACCAGATACTAAAGAGATTTATTATGGAACATTCCAAGAGAGAATATGCTCTAGTGACACATGGCCAACTTTTTTCAATGAAAATGTTTCCTCAAACATAACATGAGAAAGATAGAATGAGTAAATCCCATAAACATCAACTATATGATACATCCTGTATGACATGTTATGTACCAGGCTTGATGTTGGCTATGCATTGACCATTGTAAGAAAATATCAACTAGATCTAGGAGAACAACATTAGACTGCTATTAAGACTATCCTTACGTATCTAACAAGAACAAAAGATATTATCCTAGTATATGGAGGAGACAAGGAACTTTTCTTCAGAAGGTATGTTGATTCTGGTTAGCAGTTAGATCAGAATGATTTGACGTTGCAATTTGGATATGTTTTCTATCTCAATGGAAGAGTTTTGAGTGGGAAGATTTCAAAGAAACTAGTTTTTGTGGATTCCACAGCAGAGTCCGAATATATAACGACTTCTCATGCAACCAAGGAATCCATTAGATTCAAAACATTGTCCAAGAGCTTGATGTTCTAACTGATAATAAAGTTCCTATCATATTGTATTGTGATAATACTCCATTAGGGGCTCTTGCAAAAGCACCAAGGTCACATCAAAGGATACATAACATACATTAAAGGTATCACCTCTTGAGGTATTTAAATCAAAGGGGTGAATTTGTAGGGAGTAGAGAGTCAACATAAGAGATTGTGGAAGAACCCATGAATAAAGTCCTTTTATAGAAGAAGCATGAATATCATGTGAGATATAGTGGGTTAAATTATGTTATATTTTGTCTCTAGTCCAAGTGGGTGTATATTGGAGTTGGTATCCTAGAACCAACTACATTGTTCATTATTCATTAAAAAATTATTTATCACATAATGAGTTTTCATCTTCATGAAAATGCATGTGGTAATTTACTACGGAAAACAGTTTCATTAAAGGTTCATTGAGGATACCTACTTTTATGAGGACCAGAAAGTGTCATAACACTGTTCATGAATATATGTTCTTTGGATGGAAGATGTAAGTTTAGTGGACCAAATAATATAGGACATTATTGGTGAGGAATAAAAAAAATTGAGTCACATTCTCATGGTGTGCACCCTTATTTTTATTCAGGAGAATATTCTGAGAACAAGACCTGCCAGCAAGAAATCCAAATTTTACAGTGTCATTGAATTTTCTTTTCTACGGACATGTGTATTGGGTCATTGAATTTAAGATTATTATTAATGGGGTTTACAAATATCTCACATTGATGTATTGATGAAAATTTGGATTACACATAGTTTGTAGTGAGGTAGGATATGTTGGGTGTGTCACGAGTAATACATCATTAATAGATAATGTGTGAAAGGATTTTTCACTTCAATTTTCATAATATAAGTATATATTTTAGGCCCTTTGATGGAATTGATATAGCATAAATAAATCCATTTCTATGGTAAGGAATCAGAAAGATCAATTCTGAAAAATCAAATAAAAAAATAATCAAGAACATGGGTTGATGGAACTAGCATTTAACCTGATTGAATCGATATATCGAGAAAAAGGGATTGCATTACATTGTAAGCGCTCGTTAGCGGTGAAAAATCATTGCAGCGTTAACTTATTTCCCTTTGGGTGACTTGTCATGTTGCTAGACATTAACCATGGACTTTAGGTAGAATCCCCATAATGCCACTGAGAAATAGGCCTATAAGTGCACAAACTAAGTGTGTCCCAGTCTCTGAGTTAAATATTTATTTAACAAGTTTAATAAATATTATTCCCTATTCGGGTTTAATAATTATTCAAGGATGCCTGATTTCATTTATTTCACCTCGAGTAATTCAAGACAATATATTGTTGGTGAAATAATATATTTATTGGCGAGTAATGCAATGGTACTTATTTGAGAAATAAATATCCATTATTCATGGTTTAATAAGTATGGTGGAGGAATTACAAAAAAAATTAAAAGCACACATTATGTATATTAATATACTATCCTTGTAGTTATTCTAAGGATTTTTGAGAAAAAAATATTTTTTATTCCATTATATGATATTAGGTGAAATTCACTATGTGAATTTGAAGTAATAGTAATTGTCAACAATTATTATTATACATGGTGTATTACTAAGAATTAAATGAATTGAATAAGTGATTTCAGTTAATTAATTAATTTTATTATTCTATGTAACTAAAATAACAATTATACAATTCTCATTAGCCTATCCATTTTGGGTGTTGTGAATAACAGATCTAGAGAACTCTCTTTCTAAGAGATAAGTTCTTTTATTACAAGAGCACCATCATGTTATGATAAAGATCTTCCTCCACCGGATCAAGGAGAGCGCTTTGCAAGTGGATCCCAAGGTGATTAAGGCAGACATCACAAGGAATGTCCCTTCCACGCTAGCACCCAGAGATCCATTTCGAAATGCGCAAAGACACATGGAGTATGTGTGGATCACCAATTGTGGAATCCTATACATAGATTCTACGATGCAACAACAGATCACATCAGATCATGATTGAAAATAACAACAGAGAGATAATTTCATCAAGGTAATTATTGTATTTTAATTAAATCATTTATAACCAACATATGATGCTCCTCTTTATGGTTTATTTACTCTCTTCCTTTGTTTATTTCTTCATTCTATTCCAATAACTGACATTTAATTATCATGAAGGATCACATATTGATAATTTTTAATGTAAAAATTAATGTTCGGTACACCCACCAAAGCACTTCGGTTGTGCCCAAAACCTACATATCAGATGAGGGGGCCTTAGTGGTCCAGAAGACGTGTAAATCATAGTGGTCTAGAAGATGAGAAAAACTATGTGGTCAAGCAAATGTGTAGACCTCAGTGGTCCATCAATCAAGAAGACCTTAATGGATGAGTATCTAAGTGGACCTCAGTGGTCTAGAGGCCCAGCATACCTCGGTGGTCCAGCAGCACAACAGAACTCAGTGGTCCAATAGCTAAACGATCCTCATTGAATCACCATGGATGAGTCCCTTGGCAATACAAGATTATTTATCTCTACGACTAGTAATATTAATCTCAATATTATTTGATATACATGGAGTGAAATGCCTTTAATATTTTGACTTTATTGTGTGGTTTTGATGTGGGGACATTCATTGTGATCTTTCATTTTTTGGTTTGGGTTCCCTATTAAGTATTGTTTTACTCACCCCTTCACAGGCTTCGTACACATCTGTCGTGTCTTGTATAGGTGAATGAAGCTTTGATAGAGACATTGGGCATCTGATAGTAGGTGGTACCCAGTGAGAAGGGATGGATGGGTGTACTACAACAACTACAGTCAGCTACCCTTCACCTACCCTTCAGGTAGGGTGTCGAGTGGAAATACTATGGAAGTTGTACTTTCATTGGGGGTTTTGGGCTTGTATTCTACACCGTTTTTAATTATTTTTCGTATTGTAATATCAATAATTTTCCTAGTGATAGTTGTGGTTTATCTTGTGTTTAGTTTCCTATGTTTCAGATCTGTGAATGTGTAATGGATTATAAAAATGGCCTTCCATTTTTTAGGATATCCCTACATGGTTGTAGTCACCAACCGCTGGCCTATAAAAGGTTGGGCTAGGGTACTCATGGCACAAGCACTTGAGGATGAGTCGTGGAAGACATCATGTTATGATATATGAAATATCAACCATTACCACACATTGATTTTATGATATCACATAAAATGTGGTGTTTCATGTCATGCTATTTTATTTTAATAAAATTTAATTATATAAAATTATCAGCGTCACCATATAAAAATAAAACATTATTAGACACATATTATTTCTAGTTTCATTTGATTTTTCCTTATGGGAGACATAAGTGATCTACAAAATTGAATTAAATTATTATGATCAATTTCTCTCCGATATTATTGTTTATTTATGACTATCTTTCATGGTCATCATTTAATATTATACCTAACACCATATTCTCTTGGGTTTGTACATTCTTATGAGCAGATTGGGATGGGATTGTCGAGATTATGTTATGGTTTCATTATAAATTTTTATGTTGGTTTTTTATAGAAAAAATATATATAATCATTTTATTGATGATCATCCTCCATCATTTATAATGAGTCCACACATCAATCCAATTTATTGATGGAGAATATTATTTTTAAAATACATTAATTGGAGATTCATTTTGTTCTTTATGTTTTCATAATCAATTCTCTTATAAATTATTAATATTTAAGAAATAATTGCTGAAATTTATGTTTTTTATTAGTTTTACTCTTTGGATAAATAATTATGAATGAATGTCTTATTTATAATGTGATGTTTCTTAAAAATTTGAATGTGCTCATAGAGATTGATTCATGTGAATTAGAGTATAAATTGAATTTGAACCCATTTATGTCATGAAAATTTTAATGTCATGGATTTATAACATTTTTAAAAGGAAATGGGTTATCAGTATTCACAAAATTTTTTAAATAAATGATGTTTATGTGTTATAATATTTCATGGGTAATTTCCCAAGGTTTATTTGAATGTATGATTATGACAGAGTATTATGAATAAGAAAAAAAATCATTGAAAAGACTGTTTTGAAAAGGAATTTGTAATTATGTATAAATTAATTATTCATTTTAAATAAGATATGTATAATTTAATATATTTTAAATAATTATTCATATATTTTGTGTCCCTCATACATGATAGATTATTTTACAATTAAATAGATGATTTCAAAATGATTTTTTTCTGATGATGTTGTTTTTAGGTGAGATTTATTATTATTATTTTATGTTGATGGAATGATACATGTGTTTACCAATTATAGTTAGTTTCATTCTTGAAAAGCATAATATTTGAGGGTGGAAAATATTTTATATAGTGTTTTTATTAAAAACTACCTACTGTCATCTTGTAGAATTGTTCCACCTTTTTTCATAAATTGTAATTATGTGACTGGAATGGGGAATTTTGGAGGATTCTATTAGATTCAGAATAAATATTCGATGACTTCTAGTACCTTATTCAGTAATTTTATTTTTTTGTATTACAATATGACTTAGTGAGTTTCCATAGATACATATGAACTTTTTATGATATTATTGTATAATCCCACACTTTTTTCCATGACTTCCCCTAGAATTGATAGAATATATTGAACCACTACATGATAATGTTTTAACAATTACCATTATTCAATTTATGATATATTTCATTAATGAGTTACATTTATATTAAGGTAAATTAATGTTTTGGCATATAGTGATTTTGAATGTGTATTTGGAGATGGTGTTTAATAAAATGAAAAGTATTATTTAGGTGTGATATTTTGATAAATAATTGAAAAATGTAATATTAAATGTATTTTATTTAAACTTCATAAAGAATATTATCTTCATGTTATATGTTGGTATTTCCATGTAATGGAGTAAGAAAATTATATTATAAGGTGGGGATGTTTTTTTAAAGAGGTATGGAATGAATCCTATTTTATAAAATTAATGTAATATTTTTTATGTTTAAAATTAAATATATAAATCATAATTTAAAAGGAATATCATAAACATTTGTGGTAAATCTTACTATACCCATTATCTAACATCAATCTTGTACACTTCTATTTCTTCTTAGGATCATTTTTAGTGATCTACTGTTGATTTTTTTCTTTTCACTACCGATGGACATATCATAAACTGGTTAAATACATGGTCTTCATTGATTTTATATTTTAAATGTATAGGTTTTGAATATATATTTTTAGGTAATTTATATATTATTCATTTCATCTAGTATCATCAATTAATTTTTCAGTATCATTAATATAATGTAATTTTATGCTTACATTTTTTATATATCAATTTGGTTTTAATAAATTGTTTATTAATATTACACCATTATAAAGTTTCTTTATTTTGTATCTATAAATTTTATACTCATGGGAAATAAAGGTATGAAAATGAAAATATTTATTTTTATTAAGTTATATTTATTTATTATTATTATTTTTGGGGGTTAACATTCTTTAGTAGTTTCTTTATTTGATTCCTTGGACACCAATAAAATCAATTTTGGCTAAATACCATCTCGGTAGATTATGGAGAGTTGGTTCATGTGACATGTCACATTATCAAAATTTAGTTCATAATTAATTGGAACTATTGAACAAATAATTATCCATGAAATTAATATCATAAAATTTAATTATATAGTTTTAAATGAAGATGTAAATAATGAATAGTTTCCTGGTAACTATAATTTAGGCTGTTATTTTTTTCCATTGGTTGTTAGTGATTCTATAAATTATATTTTATATAATTTATAATTTGTATTTATTTATATGTTATGATATTATTTTTTAGCCTCATCAAATATAATGGTGAATTTGGGTTTATCAATTGGATTTTATGTCAATATGAAAAAGTAACTGGTGATTAACTATTTTCTTCCACAATCATTCATAAAAATTAAGATCACATGATAATGATTCTATGATTTTTTCAAAGGAAATTACATGATTTTCGGTCATCATGACAAACCATGTTCCCAAAAAAGCACATATATTAACCCGTATGAAATATTTTCTCTTAATTTTTTTTATTCATAATTAAAAAAAAGTGATTCCAACATATATAACTCTTTTGCGTTATGTTTTTTTATGTTGTGAGGTATTTTATAATGTATGATGTTTAATGTTTTTATTTTTATTTTTATATATATGATATATCTATATTTATTTAGTATTTTGGAAGAAATATTTTCTTAATGTTATTATAAGTAGTTTTTGTATATTTCTGTGAAATTAAATTTTTATTATTGTGGTTTTTAAAAAAATATAAATGATATCCTTAAAAAATTTGATAACCAAAGAACAATATTTTTAAATGTGTTTAGAAAAATAATTTTTTCAGTATGATAATTTGTTGAACATTCTCATTGAATGTGGTTCCATTAATTGGTATGGCATTTATGAGATTAAAATATAGTATAAAATTCCAAATCCCCTCAAAAAATATGTTAATATTTTATATTTAGACTAATAATGTGAAAATTATATTTATTATTTTCTTAAAGAATGTTTGGAATGTCCAGAATGTTGTTATTTGAATTCTTATGTATTTATGTTTTGATAAAATGTGATTTTGATCTTCAATTTAATTGTTTTTAAAAAATAGGATATTAAAAGTGAATGTGGGATCTTGGTGGGGTTTATTGTGTTTTCCCATAATATTCTTTTTGATGTATTTTATATGGTACGTGGGACCTAAATTTTTTTCTAATTTTTATTTATTATTTTTGTTCATATATATGAAATAATATAATAATTCAATCTTATCCTTTATTTTTATTACATTTTTATAGATTAATATTCAATATTATATAATAATTCATGCTCTTGGAATATATATGTTTTTTTACTTATGAAATGGATATAGATTTTTTTTATTTCAATCATGACCATGAACATCACTCATAAATAATTTCTTACTTATTAAAATTCATATAAATTACTTACAGAATAATTTCATCACTACTAATGGATAAGAAACATATTAAAGGCTGAGTTCAGATTACATGAAAATAAAAAAATTAAAGATATCAATAGATGATTATATTAAATAACAAGATAAAATAAGGGTGTAATATTACGAATAAAAAATTAAATGTTCATACCCAATCTATCTTGGATCATAATCATGTTCCATGGAATTACACATTATCATTTTAGAACAAAAGATTCATCAAATTAAGTAAATAATCAATCAATCATGAAGCACACATAACTCATCCCATGTCTAAAAGTCACCTAGATTCGTGTGTGGATATTAATAATAATTTTTACATGGGGAATATAATTATGTATTTAATTTCTTCATAGGAATTCCATGATGTGTAGTTATTATTAATTTCTAGTACGGAGTCACACCCACATAACTGAAACACTCTTGTTAAAAAGGATTTTATTTTTCATTACTATTTTCAGCTACCTTGTCTCCATATTTTCTGTAAGCATGGCATGATTTGAATAAAAACAATAAAATTATATTGGAAAATATGAAACTTTAAATGGATTCCTAATTATTTATTCATAGAAAAATATAATAAATAAATTAAATTGATGAATATTTCATCAATAAATCGTATCATAAACCAGTGAAAAAGAATTGGTTTTGTAAACATATTTCATCATAGACACCAAAATTAAATATCAAAAAAATTAATGAAAATGGTACTATTGGATAATATCCCCATAAATACATAAGAAACACAAATTTATGATGTGTATGGTAAAAAAAATTAGGTAGGAGACCATTAAAAAATTGTTGATGAAAATAACATTTTTATTTGAAATCAGTTCAAGAAGAAAATTCAAATACGATGTTCTTTTAAATGATGATTTAAATCATGAAATTTAATATTAAAAAAATATATGGTTTATTAGGGTGGATAATTTTATTCATGTCCAATATGTTAAAATTATTATTTTGTTCAAATTTTTTGCAAAAATTAAAAACTACATTATCAATAGATTTGAAAAATATTCATTTTAAAATTTATTTTTTCTATACTAAAATGTAAAATTGAATTTTTAATACACTAATAAATAATTATTATTAATTCATTGAAACATTTTAATAAAATTTTATTATTGATGAGAAAGTGTTTTTGACATATAATTAAAATAAACATGGTTATTTATTAAAAATAATATTTTTAAATCTTGAGTGCATAATGAGCAGAATATTAGTAAATAAAATTAATATTCAATAAATTAAAAAAGTATTATAAAATTCATTAGTTTATTTATATGTGGGTAGTATGATCTCATCCTTGGAAGAATTATCATTAACTACCTTGATAAAAGATTTTATTATAACATAAAAAACATACCACTTTGATATCTATGTAATTGAAATACCAATGGAAATTGTAAATTTATATTGAATTTTATATTCCAAAAATATTATTTTATTTATCCTAAAATAGATTCACTGTATTAATATACACCACATAAAAGAAACACTTTTTTTATAATTCAGGAATCCCACAAAAATTATGGTGCGAAAACTATCCCTTAAATCAATTGAAACATTTTAGTCACAAGACCAGTTTAAAAAATAACCTAAAATAAAACATTTCATATCATTAAAATAAGGATATTCATGATATAAAATTTAAATATGTTATATATACAAATAATAAAATGATATAGTTTAAAAATATATCTTTTAGTATAAGGAATAAAATATAATACATTAATCTCTTTCCTTAAGCCTTAAATTCCTTATTACATGTTTGAATATCTAGTATTATAAATATATGGTTACTATATATATATATATTAATGAATTATTAAAATATTTATCATGCTGTATATTATTTACACAAGACCTTATATTCTTTATTTATTAACTTTTCATTGTTTAAATCTCATTACGGCTGATAAAAGTATTGCTCAACATGTATGGTATAGTTTCAAATTTTTTCCTTTTTAATATTTTTGTGGTAAAATCATCTCTATAATTATAACCATGATATAATTATCATATATATTAATTATATATGTTCTTTTATTGATGATTTAATGTTTCTGTTTGAAAATGAATTACATCACTCCTGGAGATGGTAGGATGAACATATTTGTAATGGTTGTATCATTTTCATCAAAATATTAAGAAAAGTAAAAGAAAAAAATTATTATAGTTTTAGAATAAAATATTAATTTCCTATATGTCTCATATGTTTATTAAACATATCCTTAACTCTATCTATATATTGTATAAATTTTTAACAAATCATATCACTTATTTAGGTGGTAGTCTTCCAAACACATGATCCACATTATTTTATTCCAATGAAATAGAATAAAAGATTGAGAATGTGATATTATAATTTAATAAGTATAAATATGTTATAAATATTTCATACCTCTATTAAATCTATCATTATTTCATTCTGTTATAGGTAGAGATTGTAAAAAAGTTACATATGATCGTGAGGCTAAAAACAACCGTCCAAAAGATCAATTTATTTATTTCCCATTTTGTTGAATAAGATATAGAAAATTGTTATTCAAATAAAATAATAAACATGTACAATATCCAATATCATATGGATATTATATAATTATATTTAAATAACATTTTATATATTAGAAAGAGATAATAAAATGAAACCAAAAGAAAAGTTTCTTACAATTCATTCGGATAACTTCTTTTGTCTTATACTTAGTCCCTTAATAAAAAGGATTCCTAATAAATATAAAGAATCCCATATATGGTGTGGAAATTAAGGATTTTATTTATTTAGTTAATCCTCAATCAAATTTTTTTTATATTTATGAATTTGGGATGATATTTTTAACGTTTAAATGTGTGGGAGAGAAAACACAATGAACTTATTAATATAATAATATGTACAAATTTTTTAAATGGAAAGGCTCAAAGATGGATCATTTTAAAAAATTAATTTATATAAGTTAAAGGTCAATTTAACCATTTTCATTTAATTTCATCCCATGGAAAATTATATTAACATAAACCATTATAATTAATTTTTAAAAATGGTACTATTATTTTTAAAATAAAATTAAATTAACACCATTATCAATAATGACATTTAGGATTAAAATTTTTTTATTTAGTTTTGAAAATAAAATTCAAATATGGTGAAATGTTATTTTTAATTTCTACCAACAGATATGAACAGAATTAGGGTTTCCAATGATAATGTTTTCATAGGTTTATAATAATTTAATAAAACATTTAAAATGAAAATGATTTCAATGACCTATATTAGATTAATAAATATATAAACTAACTAATTATTCATGAATGACAATCTTAAAACGAAATCCAGTTATTAAATTATATAATAATAAAGATCATTTTAATAATAACCAGTATTTAACTATTCACTAACACATAGTTCATTCCATAAAAAATGTAATAAATAACCATAACATAACATTAAAAAGATTATTTTCAGGATGAATACAATTCTATAGATTAAATAATACTAAAATTTTAAAGAAACATAAAATTAATATTTTACAACTAAAAATAATAATAAAAATTTAGGAGAGAGGTATTTTTGAACAATAAAATAACATTAATCAAAATTAAGTATTATTTATATATATATTTTTATCTAAATCCACTGTTATTACTTTTGAAATTTTTGTTATTACTATAAATAACATGAAATTTTATTTACAGGATACAATGGTCTTGTATAAATAATAATTTTAATTGTATAATTTGGGTTGTTAATTATTATTGTTGAATATAAAGAAAGATATAGATAAATTTAATTTATTTTAAAAAAATTAATATTTCATAGTTAATTGAGTTTCAAAAAAACAAGATTTAATATATAATATTTACCTTATAGTGATATCTATAATGATTCATCTAGTTATTTAATATGTTCAGTGGGGGTTTTCCTTACATAAACATAATGGAGAGTGGTAGAGCCTTGAGAAAATGTCATATCGATCTTTATATTCATCACATTTTTTATATTTCTATAATTAGGTTTTATATGTATTGATTTGTTTCATAAATATAGGATTATGGAAATATAAATTAAGTATAAAGATATAAAATAATTATATGTGAATGCTTTTTTTATACATATCAAATTATATATTAATATTCTCTCAAAGTTAGCTATTAATGATTTGTGAAATGGTCAATAAATTAAAATTATTATCTTTCATATTTCAAGTTTTTGCCTTATTATTGTCCAAGGATATATTTATTGATTAATATAGTTGACCTATGAGAAATATTTTTTCAGATTTCATCCAATACCTGTGTGACTTGTTCTTTTTAACACCATTTTAGCACAATAATAAATAACATAAATTTTAAATTTACTGATTTCCATAAGTTTATAATATCTCATTGTTTTATCATTTTTTGGTGTGATAAATATCATTTCTATACATATTATAAAATATTGAAATGGTTTATTATGTTGACATTATCATCTTCTAGGATTTGTTAATTATTGATTCCTGATGTGTGGGATATTAAAGTCTCTTATTTCAATAATTTGGAAACTAGTGTTCTTGTGAATTAAATATATTTATTCAATTATTAGTATTGGATGTTGATTTAAATTGTTTATCAATGATAAATTTTTCAATTAATTTATGGGTTTTGTTTCCAATTTTTTTATAATGGGTGGTTTATATTATATTTTATGATAATTAATTAGTATTTGTTATATTATCATTGATACTGGTTATAACTATTTAATAAAATCATTGATGGATCCTATATTTTGTTTTTTAGATTATTTTATTGATTTTATACAACATTGAGATATGGATGTGGGTTCTACTATAGTATAGGATATTGTTAGTTTGTAATTTTTTTTATTTCACTGTTATTATGAATTTATTATGAGGGTGTGTGAAGAACTATGATATATAGTCATTATCCTTGGTATTTATTTTTTTATAGAGGATATATTAAAGAAGACAGTCAATGGTTTTTATCTATTTTTAGCACTATTTTTTAGAGGTTTCTTTTCATTGATATTTCCTTAGGAAATTTTTTAATAATTTCCCCACCCACCCACCAATTTTTAATAGGTGTTGTGGTTTTTATTCCAATGCGTTCAACATAAATGAAATACTATTTTATGGATTAATTAATCCAAATGTAGTTAATTATGAAACGCCATATATAGGTTGTATGATATATTTCATTATATTAGGTTATTTTAAATAAATATGAGTACCTATTATATTATTATGGTGTTTATGAAATCATAGGAACTTACCATTCTAGATTGTAGTATAGTGCATCCCAATGCAAATTATCCCCATATACTTGCTCATTTTTCTATAGAAAATTTCAGGCATAATATTCTGACACTATGAATGGGGAGTGTCAAACTATGATAAATCACTAGTACTATAGATTTATTAGATTTTTACTAATGAACACCATGGTTCAGGAATCATAACCATGATAGATATGCATTTAAAATCCATCACACAACAATTTATGGTATCAATTAACCATGTTCCTTGGGTTGCTATTTAATTCTGTGGAATTCCCATTTTTCACTTATCAAAATTAAACTCATATAGGGAATTTTTCTCCAAGCTACGTGAAAAATCTCAATTGCAGACCTAGGTGATATCATATTTATTTTTCTATTATTTAGTTTTATCTCCCCTTTATTAAATTTATATTTTCGTTAATGCACTATTTTATTCATTTCCATCACTTAATTTATCCGCTTTATCAATTTTGTATTTTTTTTATCTCCTATCACGACCTTCAAGGCCTTCGATCAATGATATTCTACTATTGTTTTATCATAATTTGGGATTTTTGGGGCATAATTTATATAAAGGATGCAACACTACATTTTTGCACCATATTAATTGATAGATATGTGTTAATATATATTTTTCCATGGATTTTTCTATGTTTTTTCATTGGGATTTCATTTAATTGAAATGTTATTGATTTATTGGTTTATTAAAATTAATTTTTTCTCCAATGTATACGAATAAGTGTGAGTTATGGTGGATTTTAAGAATGTTTTAATTTTTTATTTAACTTGTTATAAACGATGTTTCATGGTTATAAATTTGATAATGTAATATTCTAAGTAAAATTTGTTTGAGAAATGAATATAGTGATTTTTTAATTGAATTGGATGATTAAATCTATATTACCCTACATGATCAGGGAGAGTGTAATGTGAGAGTTTTAGTAAATGTATTTGAAGACAATTTAGTGATTTGGATTTTTAAATGGTTTATTAATATAGTCTTTTATGTGTTAAATTATTTCATCTATGGATTTAAATTATTGGTGACAAAAACATATTTTAATGTGGGATATCAAATGGACATAAAAATCATGGAATTCCATGTTGGATTTAAAAAACCATGATTCTAACATTATAATTTATTTTCTCATGAAAATTTTAGGATACTTAGTTATTCCCATCTATTTTAGTGTTGTTTAATATTAATTATGTAACTCAAAATTAATATTAAATATTATAAAAATATTGGTGAATTGAAAATTTGTGGTATATTTAACTGGTGTTTGTGATGAGTTATTATTAATTATCATGAGTTTATTATTTATTTGTTACATTATCCTCTGATGCATATCATTTCTATCTAAATTTATTTTATTTAATTTAAATCCTAGGATAATTAAGTGGTCTAGATTTGTGCTAAAATATTTATCTCACAAACTATATAGGGAATCATAATTTTATTGTTTAACACTACTAGTGGACTTACCCCTATGAGGAATTTTTTTGAAATTGGGGTGGTATGTGATATTTTCATATGCATTATAGTATTGTGGATAATCCATTATTTAATGTTATCATGTTTTATATATTCTAAGGACCTGGTTTTTTCCCATGAAAATTTATGATTTTTAATAATAACATAAGGGATTCCCAAAAATTTCAAATAGTATCACCTAATTTAATTCTCATTTATGGAGTATAACGATAGTAGGTGATTTACAATTTGGATATGAAATGATGTGTCACACCCCAACCTGAAAAACACCTTTATTTTATTATTTTCATGAAATTGAACACTTTAGATGAGGTTTGTGTTGGGTGTCTAACCAAAGTATTCATGTTTTTTATATTCAGGATTATTATACCCCTCTTCATGGTTATTGGGAATGATATTGGGATAATGTTTTATGGTGGATAGTTTTTCACACCAACAATGTCATTATATAGTGTTTTAATTATTAATGTATCATTAGGTATGCTTCCATAGAGCATGGGGTGTCATTTGAGGGTTTTGTAAATTGTTTAGGTTGTACGATTTGAGCACAGTTTACCCAAACAGTTAAACTCATACCTGCATGTTTTTGAAACTTTTCTAGTAGTAGTATCACAATTTGTGCATGGTTTACACAACTATATAGCAAAACCATACAACCCATTATAAGATTAATATAGTTTAACCTAAAAATAACTTTCATTTGATTCCATATCCCAAATGAAGTCCTATATATTGTCTATTGGCCATAGGGATCCCCCTTCATCCAGCTTCATTATGGAACACTTTTTGTGTGAATTCCCAATAATTTTTGGTGATTATTCAGGGCTCTCCCTCAATTACATCCCTTTACATTTTGAATCTCTTCCCTCCCACTATTTTTTGATATTCATTGGGGTATCCAACCATGGAAGAACCATAAGCATATGTTTGGATCATTTGGGTTTTTTATTATGGATAGGGTATACAGATAATTATTTGGTATTATATATCCATATCTTGACATTTTATTTGAATCACATAAGGTTTTGGTAGGTGCTTCCATGTTCTTCCTTTCAAAAACATTTCCATTGATTCCTGATTCATTTCATAAATTATTTACCTTTCTACACTCCTATATGATAAAATAATAATTTTTTTATTATTTTTTGATGTCGTTATATTTTAATAAAAATAGGGTTTAAAATAAATCTTGGTTCATTACCTTGTATATTATGCCAAAGGTGTTTGTTAATATGTCAGTTTAATTGTTCGGGTGAAATTGGTTGGTTGTGTGAGGATTTCCAACATGAAATGTTTTGTTAAATTGTTTTGGATCATTTTTTTATTTTATGTTGGATACATGGTTACTTAACTTGTTATGGTTTGAATACTTTTTCAAAAAGGGATTTTTTTATGAACTTATGTTAGATTTTATAAATAAGAAATATGGATTTATTAGTGTTTAAAGAAAAATTTAGTTTTATGAAAATGTGATTCAATTGTCTTGAATGGTTTTGGAGTGTTCCATTGGATGGAACCACATTCATGAGAACATTGGGTTCACACTAGGATGTGCAATAGAGTAAAAATGCCACTTTATAAGTAGTCACCCCAAGGACACCTACTCTCCCCTTTAATATATTTTCAATAATATGGTTTCATGTTTCCAAAATGGGAGAAGTAGTACTTATTGTGTATTAAATGTGATTCCAAATGTGTTTCTCATGGTTTGGACTGGTTGGAATTGAATCATGCTTGGGTATGTGGATAGAAAAACTGTGGCCCATATTGAATTTGAGGTGTGTGTGGGTGAATGTTGGTAGCTGTGGTAAGATTGTAATTTTACAAAGGAGAGTTGGTGTGAATGTATTTTTAAATACCATTTGGAACTACTATATGTTTTGTGTGCGTTACCTTGGTTTAAAAATTAAACATGGGAACCATTGTGGTGAATGCTTGGTCTGATGTCCCATTTGGCCATGTTATTATAATGATGGTTTTTATGGTTATTTGGGAAATCGTTTCAAAATGTTTTCAGTATGTGGTTTAATCTTTTAATGCTAAGGGATCGACATTCATTTTTTAATGGCTATTTGGAAAACCCTTCTGGAGATAGACCATAGTACTTTTTAGTTAATCGTTATATAGAGGGGTCCTCACAATGGGATCTCTTTCGTATGAACATTTTTTCAAGAAAAGGGACTAAAATTGAGGTGGCATGGGTGGGGACGGATTGTGTGCTGTGTTTGGTAATATATGTGGCATGATGTTCGAATTTTATAAAACTCACCCTTGTAAAAATAATCATGGTAACCAGATATAAGAAAGAGGGTTACTGAGAATGATTTCTACACTAATCTAGTTTATTACACTGATAGTGTCCCAAAACAGGTGGATAGTAGGGTTTTTTCTACAGGAATGGGCCCATCAGCTAGGCCAGGTATAGAGACTGTTTCAAGTTAGGGCATTATGACAACATTGAGTTGGTCATGCCTTTAGGATGAGACACATGTATAGTTTGTTTTGGTTGTACTATGAGTTACTAGTATTTCCCATGAATACCAATTATAATTACTATTAGTACCATTGCCCTTGTTGGGTAGAATCAAACCCCTATACATGGATTTGGTATTTTTGGAAAAAAATTCAGAGTGTGGTTGATTTGTATGAATTTTTATATAATTGTTTTAAAAATAATGTTCACCCAATATTACTTCTATTTCCTCAATTTAAATTATAAGGGAAAAATATTGTGGTTGTTTTCTTTAAGAATACATTTTACATGTGAAAATATTATCTTTATAAATGTATCTCAATCTAGTGTTATTCGGTTGCTTTGGTAACAAAATATACATTGATTCTCCGGTTTTTTTCCTTTTGACCTTCTTTGGATCACCCCTACATGTTCTCCTTGGTGTCGATAGACCTGATTTTTTTACAAGTTCTTTTTGGTTTAGGTTATCTTGTTTAATCTGGCTCTTGGAGATATTTGGTCTTACGTTTAGGGGTGACCAAGTGGTCACATAGAGACCTGGTGGGGTGGTTTGATTTGTTATGGTTTTCAATGTGTTCTGTTTAGCTGTATTTTTTAACTGAAAATGCTTATATTTATTGTATAAGACTCATTTTATTTCCCAGGTCTTGTCTATTATTTTTAGGAGGATATCATTCTATGCTCGACCTTATTTTGCAGCCAGTAGGGATCGGGAATGCCCTTCGGTCCATGCCATAGACAAGCTTGAGTGACCTGTTCAGGGTCAACCTTGGTTGGTTCATGAAAAAAGGGTAAAAAATAGGTTCTTGTTCTTTTGTGTGTCTCATAGATGGTGTCTAGAAATTTCTGGACTCAGGAGGTTGGGCATGGTAAGGGATTCATAAACCATTTCACATTCTTAACCTTGAGTCACTAGGGATTCCCTGGATTTTAGTCTTATTCATAGGGTTGTTGTTGATTGAGGGGTGAATATGGAGGCAAACTGGTGTAAGGTTTCTACCTCACATGGGGTCATTACCCATTTGTCGTTCAAGTTCCCGGTTTTAAGCCCTCAATGTTTCATGCCTATCTTTAGGTACAACCCACCACCAAGTCACCTAGTTAGGCATATTCACTAGTTCCTTATACTGATATTTTGACATTGTTCATGATTTTTTTGGCTTTGGTTGGTATAGGGGTATGATGAAAATGAAAAGGGATTTTTATGTTAAAATGGTTTTGGGGACGAAATTAGTTTCATCAAATGCTTTTAAATTATTGATGTGAATTTTGAAAAAAAATCTATTTGGGATTTGGATGTTGGAGAATGCCTAGTTTTTGATGTGGAAATGAAGGATGTCACCCTAAGTATTCTATATGGAGGATCACAAGTGTTTTTTATGTGCAGAATGTGTGTGTGGGAAGTTGTTTTGAATATCTAGGGATGGAAATGGTTGGACACACATGTAATAGTTTATAGGATTCTACTTAAGATATATTTTTAAAAGAAAGGGGTTAAAAATTGGTTTTCCCTTAAAGTTGGTATTTTTTACATATGACAATTTTCATTGTTTTTGAAAACTGGTGTTTGTTATTGAATTTTTTTCCTTGGGATATAGTTGTATTGAAATTTAATAGAAATCACAGATTTTGGAAGATGGGTTTTTTATGATTTTTGTGTTTGTTTTGTTTGAGATAATGTTGCCCTTGGTTTGGGGGTTTTCCTTTTGATTGTGTTTTTTCTTTATGTTTGTTTGTTTTATGTTATTCCTTATGTTTGGAGTATTCCACCCAGAAATGGCCACAATATTTATTAATGAGTCATGACCAATTCTGGTTTATATTGTTTTCTGTTTCTATGTCGAGATGATCATGATCTATAGAATAGTGTGGTTTGTGGAAGTAAGTAATGTCATTTGGTTTTTGTTAACTCATGGGTTTTCCAAGGTTCATGCCATTTTGGTTTTGTTTAGGGTCTAGTTTTGGGACCAACTGATGTTGGATATCTATTTTCCATTGGATTTTGGGGGTGTACATGTGGTGGTTGGATTTTGTGAAGGTTACCGATCCGGTGAGTGGGGTGTGTCATGCAACCTATTATTGATGAATATTATTCCTTGTTCATGACTCCAAGATTATAATATTGTTCTATTGTGTTCCACTAGTGTGTATAGTTTAGGTTTTTTAAGCTGTAACACCCCAAGCTTCTTTGATACGTTTCCCTTTGAATAATAAAACAGCTTTTCATTTTATGCATCTTGGTGTTTTAACACACCACGACCAATCAAACTAGAAGTTATGAAATATAATACCCACATTTTAAAATTTTATAACTTTTTTAAATGTACAACAATTTTTGGATTTTGAATATTAATATTATCTTAGGGTTATTTTTTGATATTTTTCTAAAAACATTCAATTTTTTATGAATAGCTACAAACACTTTGTTATTGTTTAAAACCGAATATTTATTTAAATATTTATTTATTTTATCGAAGTTTTTATTATGTAAAAATAAATACATAATTCCTATATATGTTTAATTTAATTACCTGAGGTCATTTTATAATAATATTAGACATAAAAACTATATTGATCTTTTTATCTTATTTTACCGACCTTATCGACGCATTTGAATATTTTTATAAAAAGTAATTGTACCACATCTATGAATTTAATTTCAAAAATATGAGAGACATGGTTGTTATATGTAAGGAAAATGATTTTTAATAATATGAAAATAATGTTTGTGGAATAGTATCCTTTTACTTTTATTTACTATGGTTAAAAGTAAATATGGTAATTAATGGTAAACAATGATACTAAAATTACCCTAAAACATGTCCTAAGTCTATTAGATATTTATATTTCGACCCAAATCAACCTTAGGAATATAATATGATCCTTTTGGTCCACTTGTATTAGATTAAGACATTTTATATTATTTTATTTAAATAATAGTTAAAAGTGTTATATTAAATGTTTAATAACTAATACATTTTTAATATAGGGTTATACATAAGATAAATTCGATTATAAATATTCATTACAATTAAAAAAATATTTCATACATAATTATAGTTTATTAAAAAATTTAGACATTAACTATTATAATTTATTTATGATACAATGACGATGCAATAATTACCTTATTAATGACCGATTAAAATAATTGATATTATATATATCCAAATCAATATAAATTGATACTTATAATGAATTTCATTAATTTTATAGGTTAATATGACGTGTTAGGGTTGATTAAATAAATTTTATTCTAAGTGATAATGTTGTTATGATTTTCATAAAAACAAAAAACAAAATAGTGTCAAAATGGACATAAATGAATTTTTTAAACTAGTACTCTATTAATAATTGATATAAAATTCTTAAAAATCTAAGGTTATGAAAAAGTACAATGATAAGGTTATATATATTAATAAATAACAACATGGTGTTCTCTTTTCTTTTTTATTCTTTTTATTAACCATTTATTAAAATAATACAAGAATACATGGTAAAAGTTAAAATATTTAACTAAGAGTTAAATTTAAAATATATGGTTAATGTAGTGACCTAAACCTGTCTAAAACATATTGGTTGAATTATTTTCGACCAATCTAAAACATTTACTTGATATAAGACAATTTAGAACCATTATAAAAAACATTTGAATGTATAATAAAATAATATTTCATGATTTTCATAGATTGACCCTATCCTTTCTTATAAATGGTGCATCCACTTCACTCAAAATCACACATACAAAGCCATTTGGCTTGGCCAACCCTACCTAAATATCCTTACAACTTCCCTTACATTGACCTAGAGGCCTTAATTTGATCATAAATCCATATTAACAAGCCCTTTTGATCAAATCAAAAGGAATCACCCAAAGAAGAGGTAATAATTTCGCACCCTCTTTCAAAGTTCTTCTCTTCTTCCACTTCCTATTTCTTTTTTTTCATACCTAAATAATGAATCTAGTACCTTATACATACATTGATGCAATTTTTAAATATGGTACAACCATATTCATTTTTCTATCCATCCTATGAAAGACAACTCACCATACATGTGTACGTACAGCTTACCATCTCCACGTTATGGTGTAATTTTTCATTACAACACTTCATTATTTGGATAGTTATAATAATGATTATAAATTATGTAAATAATAAATATAATATTTTAAGGATTATTTATATATGATATACCATCCAATTACATATGAATTTACCTTCAATAGAATGATATTCTAAATTGTGCGTATGTACGGATTACCGTCTCCACGAACGTGATGAGATTAATTCCCCATCATAACCATTCAAGAATAATTTTCATTTTATGATAAAAAATATTGTTTAATAACTAAATAAAATTATTATTATAAATCAAATACATCTTATCCATAACAAACATGGATAATATAAAAAATAATATAAAAGAAAATGAATCATTTAATTCCCGAAACAATGAAACTACCGAAATATTACTAACAACGAAATATTAGAAGTTAAAATATGATATAATATTTATGCATGTGGTTCTTTTATAATTTAATAACAATGAATTAAATATTATACCGAAGGTAAAAATACCCTCGATCCAGGAAAAGTGCATGGTCAGTGTTAATTCTACAATATTTTCATTATCTGAGGTTGTTTACATGAGTATCTATTGAGATATCTTTATCATCCACATCTATGTTTCATAAAAATGTATTTCAAAACAATTTTTCTATTTCCTATATAATGTGTTAAATTCATTTATACCCTTGTTTTACTTTTATGAAATTTTTATAAAGGAATAATTCTGTCGTTTTCCACACAAAGTCCTTTACATCCTTTTCAACAAAATTAAGGAATGATTATTTTTTTAACTTATACGGTGGGTGCAACTATTTTCCACTATTTTAACACCTTAAAAGTATCCCTTAAAATCATATATGAATAATATAAAAATAATTTTTTTTCTTTTAATATTAATGGACTTTTAAATTATTTTGAAATTAGAAGGAGATATTTTTTTAAATTAGTTTTGATTTCATCTATGTCAACATCCTTTGATGGATTTTTAAATTGTTTGAAATTGATTTATTATGATACAATATTCCATTATTTTTTGAAGGTTTTGTGATATGTTTGAATCTGGATGTGCCATTTTTATACAATTCATTGTTTATAGTTAATGTATTAATATTTATTATTTTCGTTTTAATACGATTGTTTATGTTATGTTTCAACCATTTTCATACGAGGAAGGCGTTGGACTTAGTATGTGATGAGTGGAGCCCACTATAGGTTCTTGATGCATCAGTATTACTAATGAGACAATATAGTGTCTAGGCACAAGGCAATGACAAAATCAGATTTGTAGACATGGTAGAAGGTCTTGACTATGTGGTTAGGAAGTCTGGCATTCTGCATTCCATCATTATGAAATTATCTATTGATATTACATATGACTATTAGACTAGTAGATTATCTATGTGAATATGTTAAAGGAATTATTTGATTTACATTTTCCATATTATGAAGATGATTTTGTTTAAGAGTATTTTGTTTTAGTCTTATACATTACCTTAAAAGTTTATGTTTATTTATGAATGTTTCCCCTATATTGTTATCCTTATGGAGCTATTGTGCTCACCCCTTTATGTGATGAATTTTTAAAAGGATGTGATCAAGTATTTTATGGTTTTCCTATATCGATAGGCTAATAGATATATGTGTCTTCAATGGGGAAAAAATGTTGTTGTTTTTATGTCATGATGTAATGTAAAACTTATGTTTGTATCTACTAATTACAAGGCTACTAAACTGATCATTTTTTGGGACTTCATCCCATGTGATCATGCCAATGATAAGTAATAATTCACCAACTTGGGGTAACATGGTTTGGGGAATTATAGTTGGTATTGTAGAAAGTTTAGTACAAACTGTGGAAGCTAGATTTAGAAAGACTCAGATTAGATAACATTACCCTATGATAGATTTTGGGGATTAGTATAGAAGAACTTCCTAGAATTTCGGTAATGTAATGATTTTGTGTATTTTAAAAAGAAATATATCCCATTATAGTTACGAGGATCTAGAGGCAGCATTGGAATAGATGTATGTAGATGTGAAGACTCTGATAAGAAGTTTTGGGCTTGACCAGAGGTATCCTGGTACATGAAAATGGGCCCTACTACAATCATGGTTACGACACTCTCAGGGGATATGCCTAAAATAATTGAAATTTTATTTACAAACCATTATTAAATATTTTTGAGTATATACCTCCTCAATGAAAAAAGTTTTATGATTAAGGATTATATCCTTAAACTGTTATTTTTATGTGAAGTGTTTTACATGTTTGGAATTATGTATTGTGATTCATAAACAAATATACTGTATTAAATTGTTTTAAATTTTTCCTTGTAGAAGGAATGGAAACCATATCAATGCATGTAATCCATGTTTGGATATTTCTCCTAGTCATGATAATTATAGTAGAGCTGGTGATGAAAATGGTGATGATAAGATTATCACCGAACTAGGATAAATTGCTGAGGTTATGAATAATAACCTTACCTTATGGAGCACCCTGACCCGCAATGAGGAGGATCGATGTTATACCACTTCGTGAGGAAACAAACAACAACATTAAACTGGATTACAAATCCATTTTTATCAGAGCAATGGATAAGATCTTTAGTGAAATTATTTCATGCTCTGGGGAGTAGTGAAAGGGAAAATGTTTTCATGGCAGTTTATCACCTCACGAGAGATGCAGATCAATGGTGGTCATTAATTATAATCAAAAAAGTGTATGAAGAAGTATCAAATGCATAATTGAGGGAGTTTAAATAGATTTTCATAGAAATATAAATTCCCTGTGAATATCGAGTGGACATGGAAAGACAATTTCTTAGTTTGAGGCATAAAAAGATGATAATGTCACCATGTATGAGTCTAACATTACATGGCTATCAAGGAAATCATCATATTATATACGTAACCCTTGGAGTATGATTGATTGATTATATTATGGGTAAGTACCATTTATCTTTTTAGTATTATTCTCACAATCATTCTCATTTTACAAAGATAATGTCTCATGTGCTATCAATGCATAGAAGGAATTCTCTAAGACTTATGAATTTTATGCAAAGAAAGATAATAATAGATCTTTTGAACAATCTGGAAATGGAAATAATGTGAATAAGGGAAAATTTGAATATCCATATTTTGGTAAATGGGGGAAAAACTCCCTGGTACATTCCTGAAAGGATTGTGAGTCTATTACAAGTGTGGTAAAAAGGGAACCAAGATCGTGATTGCAAGGGAATGAAAGAGGTTGTCAATGTTGAATGCTGAAATTGTATAGACAATAGGAATTGTGCAAATTAATGCCCTAGGGACAAGGAATATTTCTCTAGAAATGGACAAGGGAGCAAGGCCAAGATTATGTGATCACTTCTATTTAGGTTGATACTCTGAAATATGTGGTGGCAGTTAATTAATTAGTTTCTTAATGTTTTTTGATTACTTAACTTGATTCTGGATCATTACATTATTTCATATCTTTCCAGTTTTATAAGAAATTAGATATTTCCAATTTGATTAAACAAGGGAGTTATCGGTCGAATCTCCAAAGGGAATTATCATTGCCATAATTTTTTTGAATTAAATCCCATTCGGGAATATAAATGTTCATTATCTACTGAACTCATAGTCATACCCATTATTAAATTTGATATAATTCTTTGTATAGATTGGCTTTTATATCGTGATGTAAAAATTTATTGTAAGAAGAAAGAGGTTACAATTTTCAATGATGATAAAGAGTACCTTATCTTTAGATAAGAAACATCACCACCTGATTCTTATCTAGATCCACCCCAAAATCTCTACTAAATTTTATCATTGGAGTGGAAGAGAATGAAATAAATACTTGTTATGAATGGAATGTTGAAATAGAAGATGTAACTCTTGTACAATAATATGTTGATATTTTTTCAAATAATTTACCTGGACATCTTCTAGAATAAGAAATTAATATTTATAAATATTTATTTCATTTTTGAAGGCCCATATCGATGATCCCTTATAAAATCACCACCATGGAGTTAGTGGAACTAAGGAAACCACTAGAATAATTGGATAATAAGGGATTTATTCACCGTAGTGTTTCTCCATGGGGAGCCCCTATTCATTTCATTAAGAAAAAATATAGATTTATGAGGGTGTGAATTGACTACAGGGATATCCATTCTACAAAAATAAAGAACAAGTATCCCCTACCTCGCATTGATGATTTATTCGATCAACTTCATAGAGCTCAATATTTTTCAATGATTGACCTTCGATATAGATATCATCAGTTGTGTGTGAAGAAAGAAGATATTTCAAAGATAGAATTTCGTACAAGTTATGGGCATTATGATATTATAGTAATGCCTTTTAGAATATATTTATGAATTTTTAGTGGTATTTATTAATGATATATTGGTATATAGAAAAACCTACGAAGATCATGAAAATCACACGCGCACTATTCGAAAAACACATAGAAGAAATGAATTATATAGTAAGTATAACATGTGTGAATTCTGGATTTTGGATATATCATTTCATGGGCATATTGTCTCTAAGGATGGAATCTCTGTTAAATATTCAAAGACCAAGAAAATCCAAAAATAGCCAACACAAATGAGTATAACATATTTACATAGATTCAGTGGTTTAGAAAGTTATTATCCACACTTCGTCCATGATTTTCCCCGATTGGCTAACCCATTAACCAAGCTCACATGTAAAGGGGTTAAATTTGTTTCGACACAAGTGTGTGAAGAAGTTTTTGAAGAACTGAAGAGAATAGTATTCAATGCTTTTATAATGACACTACAATTGAGGAATGATAAGATTTTTATTTATAGTGGTTCTTTAAATAAAGGACTTGTTTGTATCCTTATGCAGAATGATAGTACTATTGCATATGTATTACGACATATAAAAATTCATGAAAAAACTATCGCACTCATGATCTTGAGTTATAAGTTATAATCATTTCTTCAAAGATATGGAGACTCTATCTCTATGGTGAAAAACTTGAGATATACACCAATCACAAGAGTTTGAAGTCTATTTTCTCACCAAAATAACACAACAAGAGGTGAATATGATGGATTTAACTGCTCACGGATTATGATTTCACTATACACTACCCCTCAGAGAAGGACGATAAGGTGGATGATGCTTTAAGCAGAAAGGATCATGGAGTTTTGAACAAGATGAGAGTTTAAATGGATTTAATGTTCATGGATCTAGTATAGATAGACATGGGAAATTTTGGTCGGAGATGTTACTCAAAAGGGGGGTGAATTGAGTTCCAATTAAAATATCTTTTTTAAAAACATTGTCTTAAAAACCCGAAAATAAAATACTGAATTAAACTGTAGTGAATTTATATCAAAGTAATGTTTTTGTTGGGTTCTCAAGGGATTTCTTATTTCCCTGTTAATCAAAACAGAAAGGTTGGTTAACTTTTGAAATGAACTTTTTGATTTACAACTAATATAAACAGTTGCGAATTTAATTATCAAAGTGACATTAAAACAGTTTTGGTTTTAAAGTAATTAGCAGTGGAATAAAAAGGAATAACATTGAAAGATGTAGCACATCTTATATAACCAAGAGGTTTAGTCTCAAAATGAGACTTAGTCCTCTCAAAAATTTATATAAATATGATCCACACCCTAGATCGGGGTTCACAACAGTTTACAACTGTCTAGGTCCAAGACCTCTACCACTGTTATTCATGGGAAACAAAACAACAACAACCAGCTATCCAGGTAACACACGGCCTCTACCACTATTACTGTGGGAAATGAAAGATTTAAAGAGTTTACTGAGGATTTAAAGATCCTCCAGCTAAAGTACAAGAGAAAATGTGTGTGTTGAATACAGAAGATAACACACACTGCTCGAAATGTAAAATAATGAATCACAGAGCAGAGATGTATAGTTTAGAAATGGCTCTAGTGATTGCAGTGAAGATTTGGACTCCTTGAGTTTGATCAGAAATGATTTTGAGTCCTCTTCTAGTTTTTGACTGAAAAAAAGAGTTTTGTCTGCTTGGCATCCATGTTCAGAGATAGTGAACGATGTAATCGATGAAGTTCATCAATGTCCTCTTGAATTTACAGAACTCTTATTGAGTAAGCTTGAGTGTGTATGAGATTCTGTGTCTTTTACAACTATCTCATCCACCACACTTTGCACTCATAGGTGTCTCTCTGTATAACCTTGCACCAACATGGACTTCTTGTATTTATGGCACGAGTTCTAGTAAAATAAAAAAAGATTTCTTTTTGGAGGTACGAGGTACGGTTCCCTGACATCCAACAACCTTCATTAAATAAATGACAGAGCATTAAAATATTCATAATATGACCGTTGGTTAGATTAAATAATGATAAAGAAATTCAAACAGCTGTTTATGACTATCGGTGAGTCAAGTGATCGGTAGGCCATCAGCATAAGCATCGGTTGCTAGACATCGGTGTGTCATGATCGGTGACTCATTTGATCAGCATCGGTGTGTCATGACCGGTGACTCATTTAACCAGCATCGGTGTGTCATGATCAGTGACTCATTTGATGAGCATCAGTCTGTCATGATCGGTGACTCATTTGACCAGCATCGGTGTGTCATGACCGGTGACTCATTTGATCAGCATCGGTGAGACATCTTCGGTGACTCAGATGATCAGCATTGGTGTGTCATGATTAGTGAATCATTTGATCAGCATCGGTGTGTCATGATCGGTGACTCATTTGATCAGCATCAGTGTGTCATGATCGGTGACTCATTTGATCAGCATCGGTGTGTCATGATCAGTGACTCATTTGATCAGCATCAGTGTGTCATGATCGGTGACTCATTTGATCAGCATCGGTGCGACCGTTCACTTAAGAGAACACAAAGTGTCTGTTTGATCCAGAAGACTTCCAGAATACATGAAAATCAATATCAAAGAGATAAAAACATGATCCAACCAATATAAACAGATTCACTATGAGATTGTGATTATGTATATGAGAAATCCAACCGGATTAAGTAATCGATGATTTGTGATTATTAAAACATCAATTATAGGAAGAATTCAACAATATTACAGGGGGCTCAACAGTCTCCCCCTTTTTGATAATCACAGATCTTAGCCATAAATACATGTAATATATCATCAATAATAGTGACAAGGCATACTATGAATAAAAACACAATGAGATATAAATCTCCCCCGGAATGTATGCATTTATATACTTATGCAAGCACTGCCATAGAAATGTTCTCCCCATAGATAAAAGAATATCCCCCTTTAGAGATGCATCACCCCCATATATATACATATTTCTCCCCCTTTGGGATAATAAAAAAAGAGGGAAAATAGATAACGAAGAGATTAAAAAAAGACATAAGAGAGAATAAAAAGAAAAGAGAATAAAGTTTATAATACATCACAGTACAATCACAACAGGGTTCACCCTATCAACAACAACAGACAAATATTTCATGGGATGTAACGAGGCTTTGAAGTTGTTAGAAGGATCAATGGTTGGAAAGTTGGAGGGCTTGGAGGCAAGTTGAACTGGGCGAATATGAAAAGGTGGTATGATGACTCGGTGGAGGAGTAGATGCCATGGGTATTTGCTGTGAAGCAGTAGCAGCTGGTTGAGAGGATTCCTGAGGAACTGGTTGGAGTTGAGATAGATCTTGAGCAACGGAGATCTGATTTGGAGCAACATTAGAGGAACTGAGAGGATCAGCAATAGGAAGTACAATGGCGGTGGCTAGTGAATTCAGATAAGGCTTCAAAAGATTTATCAAATTATGAATAACTTCTGCACCATACTACATAGCCTTTTCAAAATCATCCTTATTCTCCATGAACCGTTCCGCGGTTGGAGTAAAATCTTGCAACTGACGAACTTGAGTCTTGAAATCTTGAGTGACTAGAGGTAGTTTCGGATTATCAGCCAACACTTTGAATTTCGCATCCATCTCATGCTTTGTATAAATCATTGAAAAGTAATGGTCAACTTTTTCCTTGATCTCACTCTGAGCTTTAATGGCATCTGCTGAATATACTATAACCATCTTATGAATGTGATCACTGTGCTCCATCATCTTCCTCAATGAGTCCAAATCAAGAACTTGTCTAATGTAAGCCAATTCATCATACACAATCTTTCTTAGAGCCTATAGCTCACGAGTAGTGATCTTGGTTACATTGGCTATACTGGCTTGAGCAACTATCTGAGTTATCTCAGCTTTCAACATTCTTAGATCAGACTTCTTAAGATGTGCAATCAGATTCCTCAACACTTACATCATACCAGAGATGGTTGTTCTAAATTCATTTGATAAAGAAACTAATTCAGATTGTATATCCTTTAGAATCTAATTTACAGAGGCTATGTGCCTGCCAACAAACTCACCAGTATTGGACAGGTTTGGTGTAATAGCATTTGAAATTTCTTCTCTGACTATATCTCTCACAGAAGCAAGCAACTCACTTTTGAACTTATCCAAATCAGACTGAGAGACAGTAGAACGTGGTAGATGAGCATCTGCAGCATCAACAGTATGAGCAGACCTTGCCTCAACTGGTTGGCTTTCCATCATAACCGCAGAAGATTCTGATTCTTCCTCTTCGTCTTCAGAATATTCTAATCCCAAAACATCAAAACCAGGGTAATCATCCTAGACAGTAGCACACAGAGTATATTTCGGATTATCATAACTTGCTTTTCCACTGATTTCTAGAGAATCTCTCTTGCCATTGGTATTTGTTTCTGGTACAGTTTCATGTGTTTCTTTTGGAGGTACAGCAAGACCATCAACTGGTCGGTTATCACCATCATCATGATCATCATCATCATCATAATCATCATCATCATCATTCTCATTTCCATTCTTCACAGAAACTTCACTGTCATATACTTCAATGCCACTAGCTTCTTCATCACCAAGAACTGGGTCTGATTTAGGTAAGGGAAAGGTGGATATGAAGATTCAAAGTCCACTCTTCTCTTAGGGAATACAGTATCAGGATCACTCATATGATCAGGAGGTGACATACTTCCTTCTTCTACTTCATCTTCTTCCATCCCTTGTTTACCAGACTCCTCAGTGTCCTTATTCCTTTCAACATCTACTTCTTCCTCATCCTTAGAGTAAATTGGCTCCTCATCTGATTTCAAATCAGGGTCTCTTAAACCCTTTGGCCTATTTCCATGATCAGTGGGATTGTAGGACTCATACAACTTGTCCTCATCAACAACCCATCATTTCTTCCATGGGTTCCAGTTTATTTTCATCCTTTTAAAAATTTCTTTGTTAATACAAAAAGCACTATCAGATTCAGCTATCTCATCAGCTTCATCATCACATTCGAGATTCTTTAACATAAAAGAGATAATTTTGGAATAGAACAGGGAAGTGCCTTTCTTAAAAGGTTTCACCATTCTAGCTATGTGCACTATTAGATATCTACACAAATTGATCTTCTCATGGGTCATTAGAAGAATCAATAGAAAAACATTCTGGTATTTTACAGCAGCAAAATCTCCTTTTGTGGGGAAAATTCGGTGCTGAATAAACTTAAAGAGATGTCTATATTCACCATCAAACTCTGAGGCTGTGATTCTCCATGACTCTATATTTCCTGTCAAAAGATCTAAAGCAAACTCATAAGAGAAGTATTCACTGGTTGGAGGAATATTTCTTGTACAATCCTCATACCGACCCTCATGGGGAACATCTAAACATTCATCCCTTTGTCTAGACTAAAAAGATATTTTCGTTCCTTTCACTACAGAAGACATTCTGGAAGCCTCTACACAATCTAAAGTAACATGCAGATTTATATAAAACTCATGCACTACCTTTGGGTAGTATACACGAGTGTTATATGAGAACCAGGATTTCCATCCTTTCAATTCTAAAACATGTAACAACAACAACTTACTTGTCAAAAGCCAGGCGGAACTGATTTCCTTTTCAACAGCAAAAATCTGAGTTTCCAGGTTCGGATTTACTGATCTTTGAGTGGTACTACTCGACTCGCCTCAAGAATGCATTGAAGGTACATGACATTCTGATCCTTTGCTTGGTCTCTTTTTCTTAGCCATTTATAGATTCTGGGGAATGCAGGAGTTCGAAGGTTCAAAGTAGAGGAGAAGAGAGAATATAAGGCTTGGCAAAATGTGAAAGGTTGACAGTTTGGGGAATAAAAATATTTGTGTATCATTTATTTCATCATTTAGTGTTTCTATAATAAAGATAAAAGTAATTAAATAATTACAACATAATAAAAAGTAATAGAATGAAAGATCAGTTTGACAGATCAGTTTCATAGATCAGTTTCACAGATCAATTTCACAGATCGGTTTCACAGATCAGTTTCACAGACATGTTTCACATATCAGTTTCACAGATCCGTTTCACAGATCGGTTTCACAGATCGGTTTCACAGATCAATCATACACAATTCTTTTTTAATAAAATTCATTCTTTCAGAACATAAAAGATTTTTAAAAATATCTACTAATTGATGTTCAGAACTAATAAATTCTCGTGAAATATCACATTTTTGATAATGATCTCTTAGAAAGTGATGTCTGACATCAATGTGCTTAGTCCTAGAGTGAGACACATGATTCTTAGATATGTTGGTCCTACTAGTGTTGTCACAGTTAATTGAAACATGTTTAAAATCACATCCATAGTCCAATAAAGTGTGTTTCATCCATAGGATCTGTGCACAGCAACTACCAGCAGCTATATATTCTGCTGCAGTAGTAGACAATGCAACTGAGTTCTGTTTCTTTCTACACCATGATACAAGGTACTTTCCAAGTAAATGACATGTTCCAGATGTGTTTTTCCAATCTAACTTACCTCCAGAAAAGTCAGTATCTAAATAAATAGTTAGGTCAAATGATTGTCCTTTGGGATATAACAAACTTACATTCACAGTATACTTAAGATATTAAAAAATCCGTTTAACAGCTAGCAAGTGTGATTATTTAGGATTAGCATTAAATCTAGCACACATACAAACACTAAACATAATATTTTGTCAACTAGCAGTAAGTTAAAGTAAACTCCCAATCATACCTCTGTAATAGGTTTGATCAACTGGTTTCCCAGTTTCATCAACATCCAATTTACTAGTAGTACTCATAGGTATATCACTTTCCTTAATACTATCCAAACCAAAATGTTTTAATAAATAATTAGTATATTTAATTTGATTTAGAATAATACCGTATTTATTTTGAAACAGTTGAAATCCAAGAAAATACTTAAGCCCTCCCATTAATCTCATTTCAAACTCATTTTGCATAACCTTTGAAAAATCCATACATAAAGAATTTTTAGAAGATCCAAATATAATTTCATCAACATAGATTTGTACTATTAACACATCTTTTGAAATCCTTTTTTATAAAAACAGTGGGGTTAGCTGTTCCTTTTGTAAATCCTTTTGAAATAATAAAGTTTGAAATTCTTTCATAACAAGCTCTTCGAGCTTGTTTTAAACCATATAAAGCTTTAGAAAGTTTAAAAAAATGATTTTGAAAATGAGGATTTGAGAAACCAGGTGGTTGTTCTACAAAAACATATTCAACAATAAATCCATTTAAAAAATCACTTTTCACATCCATTTGATATAACTTGAAATTCAAATGCGATGGATAGGCATGTAAGATCCTAATAGCCTCTAATCTAGCTACAGGTGCAAAGGGTTCCTCATAGTCAATTCCTTCTTCTTGATTGTAACCTTGTGCAACTATCCTAGATTTGTTTCTAATTATGTTTCCAGATTCATCAAATTTGTTTCTAAACACCCATTTTGTGCCTATGGTTATAGTGTCCTTAGGTATTTCTTCTAATTTCTAGACATTGTTTCTTTCAAATTGATTTAGTTCTTCTTGCATAGCCATTACCCAAAATTCATCATTGATAGCATCATTGATATTTTTAGGTTCTAACTGTGATAGAAAATCTTAATGTTCAACCCGATTTCTTAGAGAAGCTCTAGTCTGTGTTTCTCTATCTAAATTACCTACAACATCATCTAAAGGATGGTTCTTTAGAGTCCTAGTTGGTCTAGAAAATTTAAGACTAGAGATTTCAGGTTCATCTATAGGTTGGGAATCAACAGAAGCAGGTTCTGGAAAATTTCCAGAACTGGATGTTTTTACTACAGGTCCACTGCCCTTATCATTAAGGTTCAAAGAAGATATATCATCTTCAATATTTTCAGGAGAGGTCTTAGGTTCATTTGGATCAGTTTCATCAAATTTGATGTATACAGATTCCTCCACACATTTGGTTCTTTTATTGAAAACTATATAGGCCTTACTAGATGTAGAGTAACCTAGGAAAATTCATTCATCACTCTTGGATGAAAATTTGTCGAGATTGTCTTTAGTATTAAGAATAAAGACATTGTAGCCAAAATCTCGGAGTAGTTAACCTTAGGTTTCCTATGGTTCCACAAATCATAAGGGGTCCTTTTAAGAATAGGTCAGATAAGGACTCTATTAATAACATAACAAGCTGTATTGACAGCTTCAGCCCAAAAATAAACAGGTTGGTCATACTCATTAAGCATAGTCCTAGAAATTTCTTGTAGGGTTCTATTCCTCCTTTCTACTACATCATTCTGTTGGGGTGTCCTAGGGGCAGAGAAATTGTGACTATAGCAACTGTGTGAGCAGTTAGATTCAAACTCATGATTTTCAAACTCACGGCCATGATCACTTCTCAGGGTTTTAATTTTATGTCCACTAAGGTTTTCTACAGACCTGGAATATTTTACAAAGCAAGAACAAGCTTCACTTTTGTGAGCTAGAAAATATACCCATGTATATCTAGAAAAGTCATCTACAAGAACATAGACATAGTGCTTCCCATTTAAACTAGAAAATCTACAAGGTCCAAATAAATCCATGTGAACCAACTCAAGAGGTTGAGAAGTTGAAACTTCGTTCTTTGATTTAATAGAAACTTTATCTTGCTTTCCCTTTTGACAAGGATTACAAACTTTGTCTGCTGAAAATTCAAGTTTGGGTAGGTCTCTAATTAAGTTCTGCCTAGCAAGTTTTCTATGTGAATGCACATTGCAGTGTCCTAATCTTCTGTGCCAAAGCCAATACTCTTTATGAAAAGCATTTAGAAAAGTAATATTTAGCATAGCTAAAGAATTTAAATCAACAACATAAACATTTTCATTTCTTAAAGCAGAAACCACTAAAAAATTTTAGAATTAAAAACATTGCAAGAATCATTTTCAAATTAAACTTAAAAACCATCATCACATAACTGAGAAATACATAACAAATTGTATTTAAGTCCATCAACAAATAAAACCTTAGAAATTAATACTGAGTTAGTTTTACCAATCTGGCCTAAGCCAATGATTTTCCCTTTAGAGTTATCACCAAAAGTGACAAACCCTCCATCAACATTGACTAAGCTTTTAATGCATGAGAAGTCTCCTGACATATGTCTTGAACATCCACTGTCCAAATACCAAGGCTTTTTATAGGAGCTCTTTAAGCAGGTTCCCTACGAAACAGATTTATATAGGAAATGATTTTTGTACCCAGATCTTCTTGGGTCCAGACAGGTTAGCCAATAAAACTTTAGGTACCCATATTTGTCTAATGGGTCTCATAAGATTTCTAGAGTTAAAAGATTTTGAAATATAAATCTTATAAGATCCATAACTATGAAAATAACTAGTTGACGAATATGAAGATTCAGAACTACCTACATTCTGTCCAGATTTAGGAATAAATTTATTTTTGGTAAATTTCCTTTGTCCAGGTTGGTATCCTATACCAGTAGTGTATCTAGGTGCTATTTTCTTACCTAGCATCTGAGTAAGAGTATCTTTTCCATTGGTAAATTTCTCTAAGTCTTTCTTGAGTTGCTCATTAGATAATTTCAGTTCAGTGTTTTCTTTAAGCAACTGAGCATTCTTTTCCATTTCAATATCAAGATCATATTTATTTTTAACAGTTAAAGCATACTGTTTCATTAAACCTTTGTATTTGTCTTTCAGCTCATTACAGGTTTCTTCTAACATATCACAGTATTAGAATAGTTCAGATTTTAACAGGTTTTTTGATTTAGAATCATCTTCAGAATAATATGAATTTAATTCAGGAATTTCAGATGCTACCTCAGAGGTGTTTGTCATAAAACACATGTTTTCCTTATTTCTGTGTTCAGTTTCAGAAACATCAGATTCAGTGGCGCTATCCTCAGAAGCACTCCAAGTAGCCTACATGGATTTCTTAAACATATTGTCCTAGTATTCATACCTCTTCTTGTATTTCAACTTTGGACAGTCTGCTTTTATGTGTCCCTTTCTTTTGCACTCATAGCAAACAACTTCATCTGATTTGTCAGATTTCTTCCAATCCTTTTTCCAATGCCCCTTGTTATCATACTTACCTTTATAATTAGATTTTATGAAAAACGTCTGCTTCCTATAAAACATTTTAAACCTTCTAGAAATGTAAGGCATATCAGCATCACTATCAAAATCACTTTCACTATCTTCACAGCTTGAACTCTCATTTATAGCTTGAAGCTTTTCCTTTTCCTTGTTCTTTGAAGTTGAAGTCTTGAAAGCAACTGACTTCTTTCTAGGTTCATCTTCTTCTTCTTTTTCAACCTATAGTTCCTCTTCATACATCATCAACTTTCCAATTAGTTCCTTGACTGAAATTTCACCAATATCACATGATTCTCTAATTGAGACATAAGTTCCTCTCCATCTTTCAGGTTGACATATCAGAATTCTCATAATTTGTTCCTTTGATGGAACATCCTTTCCCAAAGAAGTCATCGTGTTGAAAATTTCATTAAACCTGAGATACATGTCAGAAATGGGTTTATCAGGCTTCATCATAAAATTATCATACTTAATAGTATAAGTATTCAGTCTCATTTCCTTAACATTAGTTGTTCCTTCATGAGAAACGGCTATGGTATCCCAAATTTCATAAGCAGTTTTACAATCAGATATTCTATTAAATTCCTCATATCCTAAAGCACAGTACATGGCATTCATAGATTTGTAATTATTATTATAGGCAGCCTTAGTAGCTTCATTCCAAGTAGTTCTAACAGTAGTAGGAATCTTATATTCTGATTCTATAGCAGTCCAAATATCAAAACCCATGATTTCTAAATGAATTTTCATCTTGATTTTCCACTAAGCATAGTTAGTTCCATTGAAAAATGGTGTTCTATTTGTAGGAACACCTTCAAGTCTATTATCCACGATAGCTTACGTAAAGAAATGATTTTAAAGATATAAAAATATAAAAATAACAGAAATTTTAAGAACTTTAAAATACAACTAAAATCACATTTGAAAAACAGAGTGCTTTAGAAAATATTTAAACAACCTCTGATACCAATTTTTGGTCAGAGTTGATACTCAAGAAGGGGGTGAATTGAGTTCCAATTAAAATTTCTGTTTTTAAAACTTTGTCTTAAAAACCCCCAAATAAAATACTGAATTAAACTGTAGTGAATTTATATCAAAGTAATGGTTCAGTTGGGTTCTCAAGGGATAGATTATTTCCCAGTTAATCAAAATAGAAAGGTTGATTAACATTTGAAATGAACTTACTTATTTACAACTAATATAAACACATGAAAATTTAATTATCAAGGTGACTTTAAAACAGTTTTGGTTTTAAAGTAATTTGCAGCAGAATAAAAACGAATGACTTGGAAAGATGTATCACAATAGATATAAAAACGAGGTTCAGTCTCAAGCCGAGACTTAGTCCTCTCAAAAATTTATATAAATATGATCCACATCCTGGATCGGGGTTCACAACAGTTTACAACTGACCATGTCCAAGACTTCTACCACTGTTATTCGTGGGAAACAATACAAGAGCAAACAGCTGTCCAGGTCACACATGACCTCTACCTCTATTACTGTGGGAAATGAAAGATGTACAGAGTTTACTGAGGATTTACAGATCCTCCAGCTAAAGTACAGGAGACAATGTGTGTGTTGAATACAGCAGATAACAAACACTGCTCAAAATGAAAAATAATGAATCACAGAGCAGAGATGTAGAGTTTAGAAATGGATCTAGTGATTTTAGTGATGCTTTGGACTCCTTGAGTTTGATCAGACATGATTCTGAGTCCTCTTCTGGTTTTTGTCTGAAAAAGAGAGTGTCGTTTGCTTGGAATCCAGGTTCAGAGATAGTGAAATATGTAATCGATGAAGTTCTTCAATGTCCTCTTGAATGTATAGAACTCTTCTTGAGTAAGCTTGAGTGTGTATGAGCTTCTGTGTCTTTTACAACTATCTCATCCACCACTCGTTGCACTCATAGGTGTCTCTCTGTCTCTGTTTGCACTAACGGGGACTTCTTGTATTTATGGCACGAGTTCCAGCAAATGAAAAAAAGATTTCTTTTTACAGGTACGAGGTACAGTTCCCTGACATCCAACAACCTTCATTAAATAAATGACAGGGCATTAAAATATTCCTAATATTACCATTGGTTAGATTAAATAAAGATAAAGAAATTCAAACATCAGTTTATGACTATCAGTGAGTCAAGTGATCAGTAGGTCATCAGCATCAGCATCGGTGGCTAGACATCGGTGTGTCATGATCGGTGACTCATTTGATCAGCATCAGTGTGTCATGATCGGTGACTCATTTGATCAGCATCGGTGTGTCATGATTGGTGACTCATTTGATCAAAATCGGTGAGACATCTTCGGTGACTCAGATGATCAGCATCAGTCTGTCATGATCAGTGACTCATTTGATCAGCATCGGTGTGTCATAATCGGTGACTCATTTGTTTAGCATCAGTGTGTCATGATCGGTGACTCATTTGATCAGCATTGGTCTGTCATGATCGGTGACTCATTTGATCAGCATCGGTGTGTCATGATCGGTGACTCATTTGATCAGCATCGATGCGACTGTTCACTTAGCAGAACAAAAAGTGTCTATTTGATCAAGAAGACTTCCAGAATACATGAAAATAAATAACAAAGAGATAAAAACATGATCCAACCAATATAAACAGATTCACTAAGAGATTGTGATTATGTACATGAGAAATCCAACCAGATTAAGTAATCGATGATTTGTGATTATTAAAACATCAATTATATGAAGAATTCAACAATATTCCAGAGGGCTCAACAGGAATAATTATTGAAGGATAAACATCAATACTTTTTTCAAATGGTAGCTAACCCATCATTACTAGAAAGGATAAAAAGTTCTCAGACCAAGTATAAGGAGTTTCAATGAACATTAAAGCTATGAACAATGGGAGATTTTTTGACTTCATATATGTAAGTGGGATTTTAAAATTTTTTAAGTGAATTAGTCTTCCAGATATGCCTAATCTAAAAATGGAATTTTTGGATGATTTTCATAGCTCAAAATTCATTATACAACCTAGAAGCACTAAGATGTATATCGATTTGAAGGAACACTTTTGGTGTGACAACATGAAGAAAGATATTGATGACTATGTGTCAGGATGTATGATTTGTCAACAGGTTATGGATATAAGACAATATCCTCGAAGTGTCATGTAACCTATTCCCATACACGAGTGGAAATCAGATGATATTACGATGGACATTTTTTTGGGACAACTAATGACCCCTATAAATAATGATGCAATATGGGTCATTATTGATCATATTATCATGTTAAGACATTATATTTATATTATATAGGATTTACAAATTGAATGTTTAGAAATACTATATATTAATGAAGTGGTAAGACTTCCAGGAGTACACCTATCATATATTTCAGATCATGATCCCAATTTTACATCATGTTTCTGGAAAATTCTTTTGAAGTCATTAGATACTGATCTTTGTTAGAGCACTTCCTACCACCATCAATCCGATGGAAAATCAATAAAGACTATTAAAACCATAGAATAAATTTTGAGATATTAATCACATGACTTTAATTGTACGGGGGATTAGTATTTACCTATGGTAGAATTTTCCTATAACAAAAGCTTTAATTCAAGTTTTCAGATGACACCATATGAAGCTTTATATAGAAAGATGTGTCACACACCAACTTTTTGGGATTATGTGGGTGAAATAAAAATCATAGCCCCAAAACTTGTTGTGGAAAAAATATAAAATGTGAAGGTTATCCAATCCCATGTCAATGCAGCTCAAAGTAGGGAAAAGAGCAATGACTATAACTAAAGGAAATATTTAGAATTTTATGTAGGAGATCATGTTTTGTTGAATGTATCTCCATGGAAGGGTGTTGTACAATTCAGTAAAAATTGAATATTAAGTCCTAGGTACATCAGACCTTTCTAAATTCATGTAGGAAATGGAGTTGTATTTTATCATTTGGCAGAGTCCCCAAGTCTCGCCAAAGTTCTTGATGCGTTCCACATATCTCTTTTGAGAGAATACATTCATGACTGAATGCATATACTCACCAATAAGGAAATTGAACTGGAACCAGATATGTCTTATTTCGAAGAGCCTATCATAATTTTTGATACCAGAGAACAAGTGTTGAGAAACCGGATGACTCACCTAGTGAATGTTCTATGGTTAAATAATATGATGGAAGAGGCAATGTGGGAACTCGAGTAACATATGATAAATAACCATCCGAATCTTTTTACGAATTAATATTCTAGAAATTTCAAGGATGCAAATTTTAGAGGGTGGGGAGAATCTAACACCCCAAGCATCTACGATACGTTTCCCTTTGATTAATACAATAGCTTGCATTCTACGCCACTTGGAGTTTTAACACACAATGAACAATCAAACTAGTTTTTATGAATATTAATATCCACTTTTTCATCTTTTTTTCAAAATGGACTTCATTTATCGATTCAAAATATCAAAACTAACATAGAGTGAATTTTTTGTATTTTTCTGAAAACATTCATTTTTTGATGAATAGTGAAAAACACTACGTTATAGTTTATAACTGAATTTTTATTTAAATAATTATTTATTTTATTTAAATTTATATTCCTTATAAATAGATACATAATACCTATATAATTTCAATGTAATTCATTGAAGTCAATTTATAATAATATTAGACATAAAAGAATTTATTGAACCTTTGCCATCATTTACCTGCCCTCTTGGCAAATTTATAAATTTGCATAAAAAGTAATTTTACTTATTATATGAATTGAATTTAAAAAAAAAACAAGTGAGATGGATCATATCATTATGTACAATTCTTTTCGATATGATGATAATATTTTCTGATGAATAGTAATTTTTTACCTTTTTTAGCACGGTTAAAAATAAATATGGTAATTAAAGGTAAAAATGGTATTATAACTACCTTAAAACATGTCCAAATTCTATTGGATAAGTTTATTTCGACCAAAACCCACCATAAAAATAAAATATGTTCCTTTTGGTCCACATTGATTTGATTTGGATATTTATTATTATTTTGTTTAAAGAAGAGTTAAAAGTGATAAATTCAATGTTTAATAACTACACAATTTTTAATATAGGATTATACATAAGATAAATTTGAATATAAATATTCATTATACATCTAATGAATTTCATACATAATGGTATTTTTATTTATAAATTTTAGACATAATTTAATTTTATTTAATTATTATACAATGATGATGCATTAATTACCTTATTAATAAATGATTAAAATAATTGAAATTATAAATATCCATATAAATGTAAATTTAGACTTCTAATGACTTAAAAAAATTTATATGTCAATATTAATTGTTATTGAGGATTAAATAAATTTTTTTCAAGGTGATAAATTTGTTATGACTTTCACAAAACAAAATACCCAATACTGACAAAAATGAGTTTTTAATAAAAATACTATATTATTAATTGATAAAATATTACTAAAAATATATCATTCTACCAAAAAAAATAAATAAGGTTATATATATTAATAATGAACCACTTGGTCTTCACATGGTTTTTTATGATAAATTTATTAACCATTTATTAAAATAACACAAGAATACATGGTAAAAGTTGAAATTTTTAACTAAGGGTTAAATCTAAAATATAAGGTTAATATGGCGACCAAAACCTATCTGAAATATATTTGGTGAGATTTGTTATACCCCTACCCACTTTATCCTAGAAATAAATTATTTTTGAGACACTATAAACTGAACTTGATTGTTTAATAAATTAATATTTCCATCTTTTCCTAAAGTGACCCTCACCTCTTTTATAAAAGGGGACATCCCCTTCTCTCAAAATCAAACCTCCAAATCCCTTTGTCTTGGACAAAACCTACCCAAATAAACTCCCAACTTCCGTAAATTTGATATAGAGGTCTTACATTGATAAGAAATCCATCATAAAGAGGCATTTTGTTCAAATCAAAAGGAAACACCCCCAAATGATGTAATTATTTCACCACTTCTATCAAAGTTATTTTGTTCTTCCACTTCCCCTTTATTTGTTGTTTCCATGCCAAAATAATTACTCCAGTACCTTATGTGTTCTGTGATGTCATTATAATTTTGGTATAACCATATTCATTATTCAATAAATCCTATAAATGATAAGTCACCGTACGTGCGTACGTACGACTTAACGTCTCCACGTCGTGGTGTAGTTTGTTATTCAAACAATTCATTATTTTGATGAGTATAATAATGAGTATAACTGATGTAAATAATAAATATACCATGATATGTATTCTTTATATATGATATACTGTCTAATTACATATTATTTCATCATCAACAGAATTATATTGTCATGTGAGCGTACGTACTGATTACCATCTCCACAAACGTGATGAGATTAATTCCCCATCGTAACAATTTGAAGGTAAATTTAAAATTATAATTCAATATAATTTTTACAAACCTAATATAATTCTGTATATGAATAAAATATATCCTATCCATTAAAAAATTAATTATTTAATCAACCATATAAAGGAAAAGGAATCAGTTAACAATTGAAACAATGATACTACCGAATTATTATTAACAAAGCAATATTAGCAGATTATATATGATATCATATTTATGTATGTGGTACTTGTGTAATTTAAGAACATGTATTTAACTATTATACATGTGTTTATCATAACATTTCTCAATTAAATGTACATGTTAAGGATTTATTTTACAATGTCTTCATTATTCAAGTTTGTTTACGTGAGTATCTACTGGCACCTCATTATCATCCACATTAGTGTTTCTTAAAAATGTATTTCAATACTTTTTTACTATTTTCTAAAATATGGGTTATAGTTTTTTATACACTTTTTTGAATTTTGATGAGATTTTTATGAAGTAATTTCTCTATTGTTTTCAAAACATGGATATTTACTACCTTTTCAAAAAAATTAATGAAAGAATGATTTTTTAACTTATATGGTGGGTGAGACTATTTTCCACCATTTTATCACCTTCAGAGATTCCATTAATATATTATAAGATCATTTTCAAAAAAAAATTCTTTTTAACATTATATGCTTATTAAATGATTTCAAAATATAAAATGATATTTCTCTCAAGTAGTTCTGATTTAATCTATGTCAGCATCCTTTGATGAATTTTAAACTTGTTTGAAGTTGATTTATTATAATACAATTTTCCATATTTTATTGAATGTGTTGTAATATATTTGATAGATGATGAGTTTCTTTTATACAATTCATGGGTTATGGTTAAAGTATTAACATTTTGTATTCTAGTTCTAATGCAAATGGTTTTATATGTTTCAACCTTTTCATATGAGGAATACATTGGACATATTAAGTGATAGGTGGAGACCATTATAGCTCCTCAATGAATTAGTAGGTCTCATGAGACAAACTAGTGTCATGGCAAAAGGCTTTGACAAAATCTTATTTGTAGTCTTGGTATGAGGACTTGACTATGTTGTTACAATGTCTGGCTTTATGCATTCCATCATTATGAAATTTCCAATTGATATTTCTAGTGATTGATTGGGGAGTAGAATATCCATGTAAACATGTAAATTGAATTATTTGATTTATTTTTTCCATATTATTCTGATTTTTATGTTTAAAAGTATTTTTTAGTCTTATACAATACCTTAAAATTTTATGCTTATTTTTGAAAGATTTTGCTATACTTTTTATGGAGTATCTGAGCTAACCACATTTTATGTTTTATTTTTTCTATGATGTAAAGAATAATTTTATTCTTGACCTGTGGGGATAGACAATGGGATATATGTGTCTTCAATGGGGACAAAATATTTATTTATCTCATGATATAATGTAAAACTTATGTTTGTATCTACTAATTCCAATGCTACTAAACTGATCGGTCTTTCAAATCATGATCCCTTGTGATCATGAAAATGTTATATTATACTGCAAAAACTCTTCGTAGCTAGGGTCGTTGAATTACATACACCACCATGTCGCATCCCTCTAAAGAATTTCCATCTTTGTTACAGATCATGTCTTTAAGAGAAGTCTCGTAAAATGTGTCACTCAAGGACACGTTTTTGACAAAGGAATGCTTGTTCCCAACAACACGGCATAAGATAATTCAACCATTAGAGAACTAGTCTTAGGTCTCATTGTGAAGTTCAATCATAGTCAAGAGTTTCCTAGGGAGTGAGGGACCTCATCTCGGTTCTTGTTATCCATGTTGAGAAGGAAATGTCTGATGATATATTGAATTCATTTCCCAGTAAGGGTGGGTTTGTCATTTCACTATAAATGTGTGACAAACTTATTCTATTCTGATGTAAATATTTCAGTTCACTGAGCATGTAATTTACAATCGTTTGTTTGTTTTCATTAAGGAATGATTGGTTCTTAGTGTTTTTCATTATATTATTTGTTTCTAGGGTGCTCGTTGGGAGATGAGTGAGTTTTATATAATTTATATATTGTGGTTTTAGTTCATGTTAGAGGTTCCCTATTTTTTATTATTTTAGTGTCCCACTTGAGAATAAATGTTCGGGTTGAGTTCCGATTAAAATTTTCAGTATTTGGTTGTTTTAGGTGAATTTTTATCCTCCACAAGGTTTCCCAATGTTAGAGAAAGCCATTTTCTTTTCCCAGGTAACCATGGAACATTGTTTCATTTTCATACATTGGATTTTGGAATGGTTTGTGCATGGTTTACAAACCATGGGGCCAAGGTAGGTGTAGTGCCACTTCATTATACTTTCTGTCAAATGGTTGGTGCACGATTTGGTACATCGTGCGAAGAAACTAGGAAATCTACCCATAAATTTTAAAAATTAATATATGTGGTTCCTGGTTGTAATGAGGGTGTTGTTTGGGGATTAATTTGTTTTTCTTATTTTATGATTTGTTGTGTTGGGGGGAACCCCTCATGGTCTCCCCTCATCTTCATTTTTTTGTTGTTGTTTCATATTGATCGTCTAGGTGTGACTAAGAGATTGAATTGTTTTACCATGTTCCATGGTATCTTTTGTATTTGATCAGGTATTAATTCCAGAAATCGTTAACACTGGATTGGGTGAAAATCTAATGGAAAAAAGTGTCTATGGTGGGGAGAAATGTCATAACCTAACAATAGAGAAAACTTTAATTTATTATTACTCATTGTTGAATCTTTTAGATAAGGTTTGGTTTGGGTTTCCAATAATAGTCTATATGTTTTTGTGGTTTTAGTTAAACTACATCATGATTAATGTTTATTATGAAGTATATTAGGAAAAAGTATCATGAATGGGAGTTTGGGATACCCATGATGTCATTATATTGTGTCTAAATCATTCAATGACCATTGGGTGACCTTTCGTAGTGGTTGGGTGCTAATTTATGAATTTATAAGATAATTTTTAGGTTACACAATTTACACATGATTGGAAAAACTGTGAATCTCATAGCAGAAACCTTTTAGAACATTTCTAGTAACATTCATACGGTTTGAATACGATTTACAAGACCTCATAGAAAAACTGTACATCCCATAACATGGCTTATAACAATTAACCATGAAACCAATTTCCTATTATTACACCACCCAAATAATTCATTTTCCATTTGATATTGACAATTGAGATCCCCCATATTCCTTCTTCATTTAGGACCACTTTTATGACAATTTCTTATTAATGGTTGGTGATTCTTCATTGTTTCTCCAACAATTCTATCCATTTAATCTACTACTATCTTCCCCCTCTCTATTTATTTATTTTCATTTGGGTTTTAAACCATGTCATAAACATAGGGTTAGGTTTGTCTCATGTGGTTCTTCTTTTCTTGTAGAAAGGATAGACAGATCGTTTTTGGGGATTAGATCCCCCTATATTGATGTTTTATTCCAATAAAAATGGTTTCGATAGGTTTTTCCATTTTTTTCCTTTCCAAGTCATTCCCATTAAATATTTATGATTTTAATAAATTTTTATCCTTTATATTCACTTATATGACCCACATATTATGTTTTTATGATGTTTAAAAGCCGTTATATTTTTATAAGAATATATTTTTATACGAATCTTGGTATATGACCTTGTATATTTTGTTGAGGTGTTTGTAAAAAAATTTAGTTTAATTATTTTGATGAAATTGGTTGGTTGTTTAAGGATTTACAACCTGAAATGTGTTATTAAATTGGTTTGGATCATGTTTCAGTTTCTGTATGGGAAATATGGCGATTTCCATTGGTATGTATTGGAGTTTATTTTAAAATTGAATTTTTGTTTATGATATTTTTTGGTATTTTATCAATGAATTAAATTGATGAATTTTAGTTGAATAAAGATGTTGGATTTTTAAAATGGTTTTCAATGGTCTTGATTGTTTTTGGAGTGTTCCATTGAATGAAATCATTTTCTTTGGTGAACTAGATACACATATGGATGTGCAATCTTGTGAAAATGGAACACTAGAATTAGTCCCCATCAAGAACACCTCTTATCCACTTTCTCTTATTTTCTATAAAATTGATACATTATTCCCAAATGATGGGTTTTAAATGAGATTCCAAATTTTTTCATCAAATTTTGGCCCTATTGGCCTTGAAACAAGCTTGGGTGAGTGGTTGGAAGAACTAAAGACCATTTGGCATTTGAGGTGTGTGTTTTTGAAATGCTGAATCTATAGACTATTATGTCTTTTATAAATGATAGTTGGTGTTGAAGTGTCATTAAAGCCCATTTGGATGTTCTGTATGTTTTTTCTTTAGATTGGAATAAACAACACACATCGTCACCTTTTTTGTGAATGCTTAATATAAAAGAATGTTTGTCCATGTTAGTATAAAGATGATTTTTGTGGCTGCATTTGAATTGGTTACAATATTTTTTTGGTAATAGGTTCAATGTTATGAAGCTAAGTATCAATTTTGATGATTGTAATGACTATATAGAATACCATTCTTGAGTTAGACCTCTTGACTTGTTGGTTATTCATTATATGGGAGGGTCACCAATATGGGACCTCCTTCACATGGTAATTATTTTATGGGAAGAAACTAACCATGTCATGGCCATGGTGGTAACATATTGTGTGGTGTGTTTGTTCATGTGTAGGGAATGATGTTTTAATTATATGGAACACCACCTTGTGAAATATAACATGGGAACCTGGTATAGAAAAGACATTTACAGAGAACGTTTGCTGCACTAGTCTTGGATATTGTACTAGCTAGTGGCCCATATTAGGTGGATACATGGGTTTCTTTTTATGGGATTAGGCCACTAGACCCATCCAAGTAGGGTGACAGCTAGAATTTAGAAAATGTTGATGTCATTCAGTAGGGAATGATTTACGGATGAGTCACATGTGTAGTATGTTTTGGTTATCCTCTATGTTCCAAGTATTTGATGAGATTTTCCACTACATGAAATATTTATGTCATTGCACTTGGTGTGTGGAATCACACCCCTATACATGGTTTTGGTTTTTATTTTCAAATATTTGAGTGTGTGGTTAATTTGAAATATATTTAATGTAATTTTTTTAAATAGAACGTTAACCCTATATTACTTCATTTTCCTTGAGTTAAATTATTACGACAATGGATTGTTATTGTTGGGTTTAGAATTTAATATTGTATATGAAAATATTATATTTATAAATGTATCTCAAAATAGAATTATTGGATTGTTTTTTAATGGAGGACACATGGATTATTTTGTGGTTTCCTACTGAAATTGTTTGGCTCACACCTTACTTGTGACTCCCAGTTTTGGTATACTTGATATATTTTGCCAGATATCTTATATTTCATGTTATTTGGTTTGATCCAGTCCATGTATTTTTTTAGTCTTGTGGATAGAGGTTACCAAATGGGAACATGGAGATCTTTTTTGGGTAGTTCAGTTTGTTATAGTTTTTAGTTTGTCTATTCAACTGTATTTTGTAACTGAATAATTTAAAATTTATTGTATTAAATTCAGTTTATTTATGTAGTCTTGGTTGATATTTTTGGCGTGAAATTTTACCCACATATTTGTTTTGATGCACGAAACTAGGTTTTATCCCATAGAGACTATGAATGCCCTTTAGGCCATCCCATAAAATGGCTAGCATGACTAGTTCAAGGTCTACCATGCTTGGTTCGTGGAAGGATTGATTCAACTAATGAAATATGTTTTTATTCGTGATATTGTTCGGATTGTTTTGGAATTTTGAAGATGAATTGAGTTAATTATATATATTCTATTATATAATATCATCATTATTTAGATATTTATTTATATTCAATCGAATCAACACTTATTGACATAAAAATAAGAGTAATATATTATTTAGATTGTATGTAATGATATTAGTATATTTTTATTAAGGATAATTATATTTGTTTTAAATAATTTAGAATTAATAGAATGATAATTGAAATGTCATTAATTTTATTAAATTCAATCATGCCATGATTACATTACAACATGAATATAAAACTATATGTATATAAAATCTTATTTTATTTATATCTAGGTTCTCAGCTAGTAATCCAATTTTGTGTGTTATTCATTCAAGTGTTGATGGTTATTATAATATTTCTATATAGATCATGGGATACATAGAGATGATATTTCTAGTTTGTGAGAATTATATTTATTTTTATTTTATTTAATCTATTATATAATTGGCCCAGAATATAATTAATATCTTTTAATTCCAGTATATAAATATATTCTTGGTTTTTATCTGATGTTGTTTTTCTTTAATCTTAGTTACATTGTTTTTAGGTTTGTTCCCCATTTTATCATTTATTTAGTTTAATGGATAATTTTATATGAATGATAGTCCAATATATTGAAATTTTGTTGCAAATTGTTTTTATTTATTACTATTCTACTATGGAAAAACTGACAACACTAGTTATTTTATTAGATACTGATAAATATTTTGACATTCATTAGAGAATGGGAACATGGATTGAGATATAAGGAATGTTTGTTCATGTGAATCATAATATCAAATCAGTTAGGTTCATTACTAACCACTACAACCAACGTTCTCATTACATCATAGGATATTATCACCCTTAGCATCCACTGCATCTTTATTACATCTCAAATGTGACCACATCCCCATCATTGGTAATATCTATCCCCATATCTTCACAAATTACTACTATAATAGTAATTCCAAATTCCCATTTCAATCATAATTGATATTAGCATAGTTACTAATATTCCCTCATTTAAACCATTAAACCATAATTAATTTAAATTAATTCATATTTTTTTTACATATATAAAATCATTATAAATTATTATAATTTAGTATATAAATCTCTAATTAGTATTTATTCATTCAAACATCGACTATTTATAAATAAAATTAATGTCATTTATTTATTCTTTCCAATTAATTATTACTATTTTGATTTATTGAAACCACATTTCACCTCTCAAGGAAAATATAAATCAATCACAAAACAAAAAATCAAATAAACCTATTAAATAGTAGATATAATGAAACCACAACAACTAAAACTAAAAAAATATCACATCTATAACTACCTTTTAATCATCCTCTTTTTTTATCAAATAACTATCACTAATGGAAATGTAGGTTATACCAATAGTTAAAAACCTTTGGTATAGGCTGGAAAACTGTTGGTATACCCTATACCGACGGTTTTCCAAACTATTGGCTAGTAAGGCGTGAGGAAAGCATTATACCAATGATTTGATCCAAACCGTTGGTATATGTGTTATATAAATTTTATCCACTGTATAGCAACTGTTTATAACCGTTGGTAATGAATTTGAGGATGTCTTATACCAACGGTTTAGAACCGTTGGTAATGTGATTTTCAGGAAAACCTATACCAATTGTTCCAAACTGTTGGTATTGGTTTTCCAGCAACACCTATACCAACGGTTATAAACCATTGGTATTGGATTTCCAAAAATCCAGACACCTATACCAACGGTTTAAAACCGTTGGTATATTGTTTTTCCAAAATCCAAGCACCCTTATACAAACGGTTTATAACAGTTGTTATAGAGTTTTTCCAGAACTACACACAGCAGCCCCCCCCCCTCCAGTATCCCCTCCACTGTACACCTGCATACAGACTTCAAACGGACTTGAAAATGTATTTTTCAGCTCATGTAAATGTAAAATCCATTTTCATGAAATCCTATTACAAAACCATCTCATGTTATGCCATTAAATGAATGCAAACTAATTTTAAAACCAAAATGAACTTGCTGTATTATCAATGCAAACTACTTTTAAAACCCAACTCACTAAACTAAATGACAATGTTGAAACACACAACATCCAATATCTTATCACCTCAATAATACTCCTTGGCATGAAATATTATATAAAATAATTTTAATGTAATATTAACAAGTAATGATATATTGAATGTGAACAACAAATTGATACAAGAAATAAAAGTTGGAACAAATAATTTACACATTATTAAAGATATTAACCTTCAGTTGAGGTGTAATGAGAAAATCTATAATCAAATGGATTATGAAGCTGAATAAAACCTGAATGTGCGAATATTATAATGCGAGACTGAATAAAACATGATAAAAAATCATTAGTTAGAGATTCCAAGACAAATAATGACCAAAAAGAGAGAAATAAACAAATTTGGCTTGCATCAGATCTATCATTGATCTGTTACATGGGTCCGATGAAACATAAGGCTTTATTAAGATCGTAATGTGATATTAGACCACTAGATTGAAGAAACCAATGATTTTGGTGCTTGGTTGAGATAGAAACAAGATCTATGGTGTGATAATCAAACTGTAAAAACCCAATTCCCCATTTCCATGAATGGATTTTGTATTCGGGATGTTTTGAGGAAAATGTAACATTGATGTCCTTTCCAGACCACGTACAGGTCGTGTCTTAGCCATGTACCAAGTCATGTTGTGTCATGGTCATGCCTCTTATGGTGAGGCCCAGTAAAAGCTTATACACAGTGTGTATTTTTAAAGGAAATGTCGTGTATTTTATTTTTTATTTAATATAAGGGAGAGGGGTCATGTCTCATTTACAGAATTAACTTCTTTTGACCTTGGTTCATCGATGGTCGCCCACGAGCGACAATTATTCTCTGAACCACTGATTATCCTATCAATGTCCAATCAGAACTCTGGAAGGTGCATTGGGATCCCACCAATGAGTTCTCCCTTCACCTTAATCCTATCCTCTCGATTCCTCTCATCATTTTATAGATATAGATTTGATAATTTATGAATCATTTGTGGATTTTCAATGATCTTGGATGAATCAAGATCTGATATTCAACATTATTGTTCTCAAGACTACAAGGTTGGTGGGTTGTGCCTATATGTTGATTTATCAAGAATTATATGTGCCTAAAACTCATATACACATGTTTTTGGTATACATGACTTGGAATTACACCGTGATTATCATATGATACTGGTTGATTAGGTTATTAAGGTTATTTCTTTGAGATAGGGAACCACATGGTTGTGTTTCCCTTGATTAATTTGTTTGAGCTATTGGCCCATGACGCCATAGATGCATACTGCTTTCCATGACTTTTTTTGTTTAGGATGGATTATTGATTATTAAAAAGCGATGTGATAGTAAGATTACATGAGGTGATTTGATAATTTTTATTCCATGTAATAGTTAGACTAGATGAGGTGTGTTGATAATAGTCTACGATGTAATAATTTAAATAAAATGAGGTACTTATTTTTACCTGTTAATAGATTAACTACATATGATACTTTTGGGTGAGATTGTGATATGTCTGAGGGAGAGACTGTGATGCCTGAGGGAGAGCATGTATTTTTTTCCTGAGGTCAATTTTAGTGACATGCGTTTAGGCAAGATACTGATGTCTCCATGGAATGTTTTAGCTATTCTTTACTTCAATATTTAATGGATGTTGATTTCTTTATACTATGTTTACCTTTGTACTTTGTTTTTATATATGTATATTCACTAAAATTTGGTCACAAATCTTGTGGTGGATGCCTACTGGTATTATGTCTCACAACTTGTTTGGTTCATGCTATGGGACCAAGCAAATTACACTGAAAAATCCATTTTCATTTTCATGTAAATGAATACTCCATTTTCATTTGTGACTTTTGCACATCAGAAATGACCCACAGATCGTTTTCTTAACGTTTCAATAGAATCCGAATGCGTTTGGATTGTTTTCCGTATGCCGATAGTTGTTTTCACTTAAAATAATGTCCATTTCAAATAAAAGTGAAACCGTATGAGTGGTACCGGACACACCGTGCCTCATATTGAGGCGGGGTTGACTCGTACAGGACAGAAATGACCCATGGATACTTTTCCTAATGTATCAAGAGAATCCGAATGCGTTTGGTCCATTTCCCGTATGTCAGTTGTTGTTTCTACATAAACTGTTGTTCATTTCAAAGAAAAGTGTGACACTTTGAGTGGTTTCAGCCACACCGCGCCTCGGATTGAGGCGGGGTTGACTCGTACACGTCACAAATGACCGATGGATCATTTTCATAAAGTATCAACACAATCCTAATGTGTTTGGTCGGTTTTCCACATGTCATTTTTTTTAATTAAAAGCGCATCCATTTTAGAAAAAAGAAAGGCATTTTTAGTGGTACCAGCCACACCGGCCCTCGGATTGAGGCGGGGTTGACTTGTACACGTCACAAATGACCCATGGATTGTTTTCCTAAAGTTTCAACAGAATCTGAATGCATTTGGTCGGTTTTCCGTATGCTGGTAGTTGTTTTCACTTAAAATCATGTCCATTTCAAATAATAGTGAGATAGTTTGAGTGGTACCGGCCACACCGTGCCTCATATTGAGGTGGGGTTGACTCTTATACGACACAAATGACCCATGGATACTTGTCCTAATGTATCAACAAAATCCGAATGTGTTTGGTCCATTTCCCGTATGTCAGTTGTTGTTTTTACTTAAACTGTTGTCCATTTCCAAGAAAAGTGAGACACTTTGAGTGGTTTTGGCCACACCGGCCCTCGGATTGAGGTGGGGTTGACACTTACATGTAACAAATGACCCATGGATCGTTTTCCTAAAGTTTCAACAGAATCCGAATGCGTTTGGTCGGTTTTCCGTATGTCGTTTAATTTAATTAAAAGCACATCCATTTTAGACAAAAGAAAGACATTTTTTGTGGTACCGGCCACACCGGCACACTGATTGAGGTGGGGTTGACTCGTACACGTCACAAATAACCAATGGATCGTTTTCCTAAAGTTTCATCGGAATCCGAATGCGTTTGGTCGGATTTTCGTATGCCGGTAGTTGTTTTCACTAAAAATCGTGTCCATTTAAAATAAAAGTGAGACCGTTTGAGTGGTACCGGCCACACCGTGTCTCTTATTGAGGCGGGGTTGACTCGTACATGACCCAAATGACCCATGGATACTTTTCCTAAAGTATCAACAGAATCCGAATGTGTTTGGCCCATTTCCTGTATGTTAGTTGTTGTTTTTACTTAAACTGTTGTCCATTTCCTAGAATAGTGAGACACATTGAGTGGTGTCGGCCACAACGGCCCTATGATTGAGGCGGGGTTGACTCGTACATGTCACAAATGACCCATGGATCGTTTTCCTAAAGTTTCAACCGAATGCGAATGTGTTTGGTCGGTTTTCCGAATGTCGTTTATTTTAATTAAAAGCGCATCCATTTTAGACAAAAGAAAGACATTTTTAGTGGTACCGGTCACACCGGCCATCGTATTGAGTCGAGGTTGACTCGTACACGACACAAATGACCTATGAATCATTTTCCTAAAGTTTCAACAGAATCTGAATGCGTTTGGTCGGTTTTCCGTATTCCGGTATTTGTTTTCACTTAAAATCCTATCCATTTCAAATAAAAGTGAGACAGTTTGAGTGGTACCGGCCACACCATGCCTCAGATTGAGGCGGGGTTGACTCTTACACGACACAAATGACCCATGGATACTTTTCCTAAAGTATCAATAGAATCCGAATGCATTTGGTCCATTTCCCGTATGTCAGTTGTTGTTTTTACTTAAACTGTTGTCCATTTCAACGAAAAGTGAGACACTTTGAGTGGTGTCGGCCACACCGGCCCTCGGATTGAGGCGGGGTTGACTCGTACATGTCACAAATGACCTAATAAATCATTTTCCATCTCAAAAACCTGCATTTTATTATTTTTAAAATGAACCCCCAATATTACCCTTGCATCTAAAACACATAATTTTTCATGTCATGTCATTAGGCCCTAAATCTTACTTATGGATGACCATATGTCCTTAGTCCCAAGAACACACATGACCCGACCCGACCCGACTCGGCCCATGGACACCCCTAATTTTGAGTGATTTTTTTGAATATTAAGATGTCTATATTAACAAATCAAACCAGATATCATACAGGGAATCACAGTACCAAGGAATACTAAAGGTCTAGGTAGTAGACTAATCATACAATAAGAATCAAGTGCAAAAAAGTGATATGATAACAACATTTCTATGAAGCAGAGGAAGACCCCGAAGTGGAAAACCAGGTTCAAAAATAAAGAGTTATACAGAATTCAAAAATGAAATGGATCAATCTTCCCCTGATCACCATCATAATCACCACTATCATCATCTGCCTCATCCTCACCGCCATCTCTGTCCTCGTCATCATCCTCGTCATCATCCCCTTACTCATCGTCGGCCTCATCCTCGTCCTCAGCCCCATCCTCACCCTCGGCATCCTCTCCCTCGGCCCCATCCTCACCCTCGTCCTCATCCTCATCCTCACACTCGTCCACTTCAGCATCCTCATCATCACCAGGAATGTCATGATCTTGATCACCACCAGTGCTGTCGCCTGGTGCATTGGATAATGCACCCATCGATGACATAAATGTCTGACAAGCCGCGCTAGCCTCTGGTGGAAGTGATGAAGATAAAGCTTTCATCAGTTTCATAAATTCTTTGTCCCTCATTTGATCTTGTACTTCCAACTCTGTGACCCTTTTATCAGATTGTCTTTCTTGCTCTTTGACATGTTCCTACTCAGTCGTACTAGAATGGATACCTGGAGAGGACCAATACCTCATCGAAACTATATTCTTACCAGGTCGGCAGCGTACTCGACCAGAGTGCTCCTCTCCCACAACCTGATATAAATGATCGTGTGGCCCAAAATTGCCAGGCTCATGGGCATCAAGAGCCTCTAAATCAGCCTGTTAAAAATATTAATAGATTAATAAATTTCAAAATAGATATTAAACTTTGAAATACAAAAATTAAAACTTACAATCTTTTCTTGGGTTGTTTCATATACTGCAGTTCTATATTTTTTTCTTCTACTCGAGAAAAACAATTTTGCTCGAGAGATACGCCCTTCAATATTAAATTTGTGCTTCTGTAATGACATTGAAACAATATAATGTGCAGGTATAATCATATATTCAATATTCAACAAATCACATAATTTATGTAGGAAATAAAAAAGGGAAAGTCCTAAATAAAAATTATAAACAACTATATCGTACCAGCTGTCTCTCATGATCTAACATAGTTGTGCGGCCCAAAGTGTGGAGGTATTGCTTTGAATCAATGTTTTTTTTTGTTTTTCTTAGAAGATTCCTATATAATGTTTAATAATAAATAAGATTATATTAATTCAAAATATGAAAACTCTGATTTAAATACCTCAAATGAGATTAATACCTTAAATTTGACAGTCGCCCAATGGGTAATCATTTGGTGATATTACTCTATCAGACAGTCATCCACGATAGGTAAAGTCTCTAAATCCGTGCCCACCCTCTCACACCATCCAACTTATAGGTCATGCTTATAAGCTCTCCAAAGCTCTCCCAACTCTTTTAAACGCTCTAGTCATGCACCATCGCCATCAGGGAAGTTAAACCGAAGATGAAATCCAATAGATTAGTTCATATAAATACAAAAAAAACTACATTAAATCCAATATATTTTTTACCCATATTTGTGCCCAGGCGTTATCATTGACTTCACGTGGCAGTTGTCTCCAAGGGAGAGGGCTGACTAGAATGATATCGAAGTATTTGGCTAGTGTCGCCAAAAAACCCCGACATTCCTTCCCAGATTTCTCAATCATTTGTCTATCAGCATTATATTCAACCATCAACTGTGTCTAGCAGTTCCATACCACACGAAAGGGAGTATGCCCCCTCCCCTGCATCCTATCTGTAGATGAATCTGTTATTATAGAAAAATAATATTAATATAAGTTATAATAGAATAAATTTTGGTATAAAAATTTGATAGAGTCAGATAAGTATACCTGTGGTAGTCGGATTAATGGGTGTCACTGGATGTGCAGAAGCTGAAGGAATATCCTGTACAGGTAGAGTGTCCCTCAGTGTACACTCCTCAGCCGCATACTGTGTCGCATCAGGAGTCGAAGAAGGTGGAAAATAATAGCTCGGCGATAATGAACCAGAAGCAAACGATGATGGCATAGACGTCTGGCCAACTTGTAATGTAAACATCGGAGGTCTAAATATCCTGTGTGTCCCTGGAGACACACTAGGATCAAAATGGGGTGAAGAAGATACGTCTGTGGCGGTGGATCATCTAACTCTCTCCCCATGAGCTCTCGTACCACCGGCCTCAGTACCGGGCCCACTAGAAGATCGTCCATCTCTGACACCACCCCTCCTACTACCACTAGCCACTCTACTGGGAGCAATATCAGGCTCCTCGTCAAATGTCTCTCGTCTAGGGGGTCGATCCTGAAAAAAGTTTAACACATAAGTAAACACATGATATTATAAGTTATTGAAATATTTATATTTTAAATAAAATACTCACAATAGAGATGAGTGGAGGAACACCCATCTGTATCATGTTGTGATTATAATCTGTCATCTTTTTCCGTCGCCTCTCTTCAATGGGTGTCATTTCCTTCAATGAAAACAAATATGGAAGTAATTAAAAATAGATAACTAATGTGTAACCAAAAAAATATATAGAAAAACCATTCTGATAATAAACATAAAGTAAAAGAAGATTTATGGTGGATTGAAGGTAAGCACAAGGATACACACATAATTGTTTGTTTGGAAATCATATTTGGTTATATGATAGCTAACTGTGTCACGACTCAACCATGGTCTTCCAATACAATTAAAACATGGGCAGTGTATGCGACCAATATCTGAAGCCTTGTAAAATGAAAAATCTAGAAAGAGGTTCAGATTATTTTGAAAATCGGTTGAATTCCGATCAGTTTCGTACATCCAATTTCTGTCCATTTTGTAAAAAAACTGCAATAATTCATTTCAAAGCAATTCAATAATATTGAAGTATAATCAAAAAAATATTTAGGTAATGAAAAATGTTTACATTATATAAAAGCATAACTAACACATTACTCTATATGAGAATCATATAAGAAATACAACAAAATACAGTTAATATAAGAAAATAAGATACATAATTTCTAATGCCTATATTCAAGGATTTCCCAGTATGGGGTGCGGTGTGTCTAGGGGGGGTGGGGCCGTCCAGGGGGTTGGAGGTGTCCAGGTGGTCAGGGGGTGTCTAGGGGGGTCGGGGTGTCCAGGTGGGCGGGTTGTGCGTGGGGGTGGTCAGGTTGTCCAATGGGGTAGGGGGAGTCCAGGGGGTGGGAGGGCTGTCCAAGGAGGTCAGCGGGGTGTCCAGGGGTTGGGTGGGGCTTTCCGAGGGGGCGGGGGGAGTACAGGGTGTCCAGGGGTGGGCTGTCCAAGGAGGTGAGCGGGCTGTCCGGGGGGGGGGGGGGTGTCCAAGGAGGTGAGCAGGCTGTCTGGGAGGGGGGGGGGGGGGTACAGGGTCTCCAAGGGGGTGCGTGGTGTCCAGGGGTTGGGCGGGCTGTCCAAGGAGGTGAGAGGGGTGTCCAGGGTGTGGGTGGGGCTGTCCATGGAGGTGAGAGGGGTGTCCAGGGGGTGGGCTGTCCAAGGAGGTGAGCGGGCTGTCCGGGGGGGGGGGTGTCCAAGGAGGTGAGTGGGCTGTCCGGGAGGGTACATGTTGTCCAAGAGAGGTGTGGGGTGTCCAAGGTGTGGGTGGGATGTCCAAGTATGGTCAGGGGTGTCCAGGGGGGTGGACGGGCTGTCCAAGGAGGTGAGCGGGGTGTCCAGGGGGTGGGTGGGGCTGTCCGGGGGGTACAGGGTGTCCAGGGGGTGGGCGGTCCAAGGAGGTGAGAGAGTTGTCCGGGGGTGGGAAGGCTGCCAAAGAGGTGAGCGGGCTGTCTGGGGGCGGTATATGGTGTCCAAGGGGGGAGCGGGGTGTCTAGGGGGTGGTGGGGCCGTCCGGGGGGTTGGAGGAGTCCAGGGGTTGGGGGTGTCTAGGGGGGTCGGGGTGTCCAGGTGGGAGGGCTGTCCGCGGGGGTGGTAAGGTTGTCCAATGGGGTAGGGGGAGTCCAAGGGGGTGGGCGGGGTGTCCAAGGAGGTGAGCGATGTGTCCAGGGGGTGGTGTCCCATTTAAATATGAATTTAATGAAATATTAGTGGGTGGGGTCCCACTTTAAGGGAAGTCATTGAAATGTTGTATGATTCATGGATAACGTGTTAATATTGACCTATAATACTGAAATTATGAAGCAGACACTATTTATATATTAGAAGATGAGGGAGGTCATGGGAGAATAGGATAGAATTATAGACTATTGAACTAGTATACCGACATCATGTGGTAGGATTTTTTTGGGGATTCTTATGAGATGAGTAACAGTCATGATTGAAGTAATGGTTTCTCAGTTTTCTTACAACAGTGTGGAAGAGGGGGCATTAGGAACATTTCATGTGATCATGACCCAATAGAGTCTCAACCATGTGGAAGGATAGTAAACATGAAGTGTTTCTGCTGGACCATCCCTCTAGCAGTGACTTGTGATAGACATATTCGAAAACATATTTTGGAATTGTTTTAATAGATCAATATCATAAATGAAGATATATAAGTGATGTTTGATCATGTTTTTGATGTGGTGGTTGTGGTTGTGTCATCCATGCCATAATTAAACTAATAAATCAGTGTGTTCCTATTCCAAACAATGAGGTTTTATTACATGTCCATGGTTCATGAAATATCTATTATGTAAAACCTATCCACATGGAGAAGGGTGGCATAAAATCTAGAGTGAGAGGTAAGATCAAAGTAGCCTCTACTAGTAAATCCTCTCATTTTGATACTGATGCATCACATGGACTCATATCCTCCCATGGGGTGAAAATCCTATGTCTCATTATACTGTCTTCAATTAGTGTAATGATTCTAGAAATCTAAAAACTGAAATATTAGATAAAGAAGAAGAGGAACCTAAAGGAGGTCGAAGCTCTAATCTGGTTCGACAAAAGGAGCTCCAAAATTGCCTAAATCGGCTACTGCTGCTCCCGTTTAGGGTTCAGTATCCGAATGGGGGAGAGGACATGCGGCTGGAAATTTGGGTGAAATGTGTTCCAACAGTTTTTAAAAATTGTTGTTATATGGCTCCCCAACCACACATATACCAACAGTTTAATAAACCATTGGTTAAAACCTCACCAGCCACATTTTTTTCAACGGTTCTCATTGAACTGTTGGTAAAAATCAACTTAAACACATCATTACCAACGGTTCACTATAACCGTTTGTAAAACCTTCTGTAAACCATCCTTTACCAACGGTTCTATGAAACTGTTGGTATGTAAGTGTGGGGAAAACCCACATTCCAGTAGTTTATACCTTATCCATGAAAATCAGATAATAACACATTATATTCCATGACAACAACATCCAAATTCCATAAAAAATAGTACCTTACAAATATCCATATAATAATATCAATAAATATCATAACTATTCTATATTAAAAACAAATATATATTAGTAATTAACACTAGATAAATTGTTATCAATCTATGATCCATATTCATTAAAGATTAATATAATAAACAACCTAACAAAAAATCCAGATTTATATATGACCAATTCATTCTGGTATTTATATACTAAAATATATAATAATTGTGACTCAAATATATACAATCCTCCAAAAAATTGTATAATATAGATTGCATAATATGATTGAACAAAAAATTAAAGTAGTATAATGAAATATAATAACTTATGAATCGAATATTTTTCACATCCTATATCCTTAGTCATGCAGTTATCATGATTCAAATAAATCATTACATTATTTATAATGAGTGTAGAAACACAAATAATCATAATTAAATAAATAACATTTATAAAACTAATGTCATTTTCGTCATTGAAGTTTCAAAAAATTATTTCATGATTAACAAGAATTAGTTGATTACAGTATGATGAAAACCCATTTACGACTCCAACATATATCCAAATTAAACCCCCATAATACATAAGATTAAAAATCATTAAAAATATATAAATCATTATTCAAAATAAAATCCATAATTAGAGGATAAGGGGTAGTGAAAATAATGGGAAGACATCCAATTTTATAGAATTGAGTAAATATATTAAAGAATAAATCCAAAACTAATAGAATGATTTAAAAGTATGTTAAAAAATTATAAACTGTTATCCTTGGGTTATGTGTAATTAAATTATATAGAATTGATATTGATACATAACATGGAATTATATTTATTCATGAAGATAAAATATCACTATTTGAAAGGCTAAAATCACTTTTTATTGATAGTATCATCTAAATAACACAATTTAAAATCCCTTAAATATCTGGGGTTAAATCACCACGAAATCAAATCTGTTAATGATGGATATGATGTAACTAATGAGGATATATTTGAATAAATGAATCCTTAAGGTTCACATATAAATCCTATTCCTTTCACCGAAAACTCAATGATGCTCTAATGAAATATAGTACATCATAAGGAACAATAGGAAAAATACATCAGATAGGAAACACCTAGTAATACAAAAACCTAATTCTACATGGTACAATAATGTTGTTCATAATTAAGTATTACTGTAAAGAATATTATCAAAAGATTAATTTACTATGATTTATCCAATATCATTTAATTTAAGAGAATTGATTAAATATTCACACCACATTCAATACCTATTATGCTATAGCTTAATTTCCACATCCATATAACATTAAGATAAGTTATATAATTTTCTACCCTTTATAAAAATATATAAACATAATAATAACTCATATATATTCCTATTGTAACATAGTAATATCCTATAAAAACCTCTCCTCAAGAAAATATACCATATAACAAGTATTTTCATTCTACAACACCTCATTAATGATGAAATGTCGTCTATATTTATACCTTCTTCCCTACATAATTCTAAATATTCCTCAAAATCCTATTGGACATAATGTAAAAGACTATGATTTTATAGATTGTTATGTTATATACTTATAAATTTATTCTAATCCTCAAAAAAAGTAAAAAATTATTACATAAGAATATAAATACTCAAAAAACCATATAAGATATATCTGAAATATAAATTAAAATAGTAGTAAAACTCAATTAAACCCAATGATAAATAATTATAATTAATATAAAAAAACAATCCCATAAATTATCAATTCATAAAAAGATTAATAACAACTTAATAACCATAATAGTGATACACATAATTATGAATTTAATTAGTGTGATTAGTTAAACAAATTACCCTTTAAATCTCAATATTATTCAATTACCCTCTCTCATGATACCTAATATTAAAAAAACTAAATAGGAGTAGCATATTTGTGATAAGTTTTACTTATATTAATGATGACTCCACACCATGTGTTTTTCGGGTTTTATCACATGGAAAATGACTCATTTCTATTATCAACAATAACTCATTTTTGTGATTATCCACAAACTCATAAAACTAATGGAACCAATTATTTAAAAACACAAAATGAAAGATCAAAAAAATTAATCATGATTTTTTATGAATGTATGAGCCATCATACATACCTTATATATATATATATTATTCTTCTTCATCATGAATATATAAAAAACTCTTGTGTTTATTTGAATATTCTTGTGTGTTCTCTAGTGGCATGATTATCAATATTCATCATCAACATTCTATTTTATATTTTACTAATAATATATTCACATATAATTATTATAAAATTATATTATGAATTTTCTATAATCTACTGCATTCAATTTCCTATTTAATAATTAAATCAATCATTGTTTTATTAATTTTCCTCTACACGTGGTTTCTCAATTTCAATTAGTCTTATAATGAACATATCCTCAATTACCTGATCATAATGTTTTTTAATATTAATATATTATTCATTAATAAAATTATATACTATTATATATATAAGAAATTATCTTTTTGGGGGACATGAACCCCTGTTTTAGTGAGGAAAATCCTCTTCATTTGGTATGAAATTAATCATTTTAATAATAATACTTATCCAATAGTCCTCATCATAATTTTTTACTGATTCGTAATTGGTATGTCACCATCGTGGATGATTTATGAATTAAATGTCTCACTCTTCATCTAATTTGGTTCCCCTCTAACGAGAATAATACTTCTAAATATTAATCATTCATCTATTCTGGGGATTATCATATATTTTACATATAAAATTTATATTTGTGTATGATATTTTAAAAAAATATTCAATTGTTTTTATTTCTTATAAATATATCCAATTGAAAATGATATTCTTATATAGAAAATTATAATGAAAAAAATCATAAATTATCCATAAAACTCATCTGTGTAAAAATTATACCTTACATAATAAAACCCTAAAAAGAATGTCTCCAAAATAGATAAGCTCCAATTTCAATTTTTATCAAAATGTCAAATTAGATTCAAATAACATATAAATGTACTCAGCAGTTGATTACTAATTATTCATTATTTATCATCCATCAAACACACCAAAAATAAAACATGTCTTGTAAAAATATTATATTTCATAGAATAATATCACTTGTGAATGATCAACATAGTAAAAATTAATAAAGGGCTTTAATAATAAACTATGGATCATTTAATCTCTTAATATTGTCGATATATCATACCTGTATTATAATTTTCATTGAAATATTTGTTATATGATAATAATTAATTCAAAATTTAATATAACTCAAACATAAATTATGTGTATAAATTTATAAGAAATAAAAATAATTTAAAATATCATTAAAAATCATTATATTATGTAACATATTTTATAGTAAATATTAATATATCCCATTTAAAATATAATTATAATAATTATAATTAAAACAATTATATATGCTTAATAAAACATCACCATAATGGGAAAAAAATTTCCATTTCGATTTTTTTATAAATACTACACATTTCCCTCTTTATTTAAATTAAAAATAAGTTGAAAAATAAAAATAAAAAAACACCTAAGAATTTTATGAATCAATTAACCATAACTATATATGATCAATCTAGATGTAGAAAAGTAGTGAAATAAAACTAACCATTAATTTTTTCGTTAGTAAGAGACCAATCATTAGATTCATGTAAGGGATGAAAATTTAATATGATAATGTTAATATGTGCCATAAAAAATGAGAACACATTAAATTTCCACAAAATATGGAGATTAATTAATCCCCAAATATTTTGATATCAATATGTTATATAAATTTAAATAAAATAGGAGACTCAAAATATATATAAGGACCTAGCCTTAATAATTACATAATCTTGAATTAGGATAATAATTCACATTCGGGATCTTTTTTGGTTTAGAGTTTTAGAGAATTGGTACATTACTATTACATTATATCTCAAAAATTACAATGTATACACTTATTCTAAGTATCCATTTTTTTATAAAATAAAAATTCTAAAAATAAAAAAATTATTCTTTTCTTCGTAATATCTTCTTGAGTTATTCCTTTCTCTTACCCTGTCTTATACACTATGAATTTTTTTCAAAATCTTGGGATGAGTATAAAAAACTCAGTAAGGTTTATAAAATAAAGAATAAAAAGATTTTTTCATCAATACATAGAAAACATAATCTCTTTAACATACCACAGGAAATCATAAGATTTATGAATAACACACAAAAATCCAAAATCATAAAGGTAAATTTTTTCATCTATATCATACATACAATTTAGATTTCATAACTACATAGGGTGTTACACTTGGAATACCCATTACAATATATTCCCTAAATCTCATAGGAGAAAATTTAACTTTTAACTCCGTCATGTTAGAAAATGCATTAGAGTTCCATCTTGGGTTCACCCAACCTAGATTTATCACGAAACCCCCTGTATTAGAATACAAAGCCCAAGAACCATAACATATTTATAACATGTAAAACAAGAATAATAGGAATAATTAATTTCCACTTTGCAATCACAATATATCATTTCATGATATTAAAAAAATAAATGATTTATAAAACCATTTGGAAGCCCCTTTAAAACAATTAATATAGATGTTTTTGAATAAAAGTGTCCCATAGCACATTGATGATTTGAAAATAAATTTTAATTTCAAAGAATATTAGTCTATATTAAAAAATAATAAAAAACATTTTTAAAACATAGACATTAATGTGAATGTTTTATAAGATCAAATCGTTTAATAATTTAAAATTAATTTTTAGATAAAGACTGTCTATCTAAATTAGAGAAGTTTCAATACAAATAATTGAGGAATATTATTAATAAAAACATTATAATATCATGAAAATAAATTGATTCATGATATAATATTCCAAATTATAGTATTAAACCCATATAAAAGTGAATTGGTGTATAAAAATAATTATGTTTCAATGAAATGTTAATTGAGATGACATCTCTTATAAATACATTATCCTTAACTTAAGGATAAATCAATGACATAATTATGTGTGACAAATATAAATACACTTTATATGATGGGATATTTAGTACAATTCAATAATAGGATGTCAAAATTTTCTTCTTAAAACAAAGGGGAGTGTAAATTACAAAATAATTAAATAAAAAGTAATTCAACACATAATCATAGCATGACAGAATTATGAATTTGATGATTTACTCATTGAATAGAAATTGGGTTAAAAAGTTCCCTTTTCCGATTTGGTAAATTAGGAAACATAAACCACATGAATGAGGAATCATAAAATGAAGATGTAAATGACCATAAATTAAATTATATAATAGAAAGTATTCAATAATTGGAAATATATAAACCCCACAAAAGGAAAATAGTGTCAAATATAGCATGAATCTCACGAGAATAAAAAGTGAGATGGAAATAGATTACCACGTTGTAATCAATTGTGTCGTGAGACCAACATATAATAACCACAAAATAAATCATAGAATAAAATGAATATAAATAGAATTATGATAATATAAATCAAATGGATCTACACAATACACAACATGCAATAAGTATGTGGTGAACAATGAAAATATCATTAAATTAAAAATGAGATAATAAACCCCTTACGACGTTTTAATCAATCGAGCTGTATGAAAAAAATATAATAACCATCGAATGAATAACATAATACCATGAATATAAAGAGAATAATAATAATATATATCAAATGTATGTATACAATACACCCCATATAGTAAATAAGTAGCAAACAATTTAAATCTCACAGAATTAAAAGTGAGATAAGAAACCCATTACCTTGTGTTCGACTTCACTCGTATGTTCCATGTTCTTCCGGATTAATAAAAATAAGTTAATTTATACTTCCATAAAAGAAATTCACATTTATTATTCTTTTAATATCACTTATTACCTTTCTATATCAATTTGTTAATTAATTTAGTTCATATCGAACATTTTATCGATGTTCAAAACTATTGTCAAAAATGAACTTGTTATAATAAAAAATTGTCTATCTGGTCTAACTTTCATTATTAATTGAATGATATTCCTGAATTAAATTTCATATATATCATATATATCTAGTGTATATGTATTTCTAACATTCCATATCATTTATAGTTATGATATGAAATTCACCATTCCTTGAGACGGTTAGTCGTACAAACGCATGAATGCTACTTTTATTTCTATTTTATATTAAAATGAATGAAACCCAAATAATAAATCAATATATTATATTAAATGTATAATATAAATTTTATTTAATTTAATTAACTCCATTATTTATATGTTCCAATTATGGAATGAATGATTCATATCAATTTGAGGTGGAGGTAGTCTGCACTTCCTCAAAAGAAATTATAGTATTTACCCATTATGGAAAACATAAAGGTATGACAGAAATGGAAAATAAATAATTCTAAAGAGAATATAAAAATAATACATATCACAAGTAATTATATTTCCATCTTAATGGACAATATAAGAGTTGTTAGGAGAATATTGAATAATCATCATTTCGTGAGGCAGTAGTTCGCCGTGCATAGAAACAATATGTATTTTAAAAATTAGAGGGAGGTGTGGTTACGTATATATCGAATACGTATCATATTAATAACCTATTATATATAGGATATTTGTTTTTGATAAAATTAATGAATAAAAATATTTTAGGGGGTTGGAGAAGTAAAATAAAAGAAAAGTACTTAAGAGAGTATGTTACCATTAAATCGGGTAGCTCCATTTGGTTTGAACAAAAAGGATTTCTTGAAGTGTATTCAAACTACGGTAAGGCTAATAGGTGGAAGAGAGTGATCTTGAGATCTTATTTAGGGATATGTTGGATGAGACAAATGGCTTTAGATTTGTGAGTAATGGGTTATAGGTGATGGTTTTTTATTAGGGGGTAGAGGGGCTCTTTATGAAAGAATGAAAATAATATTTTATTATATAATGATTTTCAGTTTCTCCATGACCGAAATTATTAAATTTAAATATTATAATGCTCTTTTTCAAAATATAATTATCGAATAATAATTGGAAAGTTTTTTCATATTTTTTTAATCTTTATAGTATTATTTATTTAAATCATTCATTAATGTGGTAAACACTGCATCATTATTGTGTCATAAAAACTTTTTTTTATTTGATGTCTATAAATTATAAAAAAATATGATTATATAAGAAATAATTTTATATTTCAAATGAATATTTATAATCAATGATATAACTTATATAACCCAATTCATAAATGATTTAATAAATGATATATGCTTATGTCATTTTTGTCATTACTTTTTATTAATTAATATAATGATTCATTATCACTCTTAATTGGCTTTATGGGGACCCAAAATCGACCCAAGGATTACCATGTTCAGAAATGTTTCAACCAATAACATTATAGAAAATTTTAGGATAATTTTAAATTATTATAATATTATTTTTATCTTAATTACCATACTTACCTTAAACCGTGGTAAATAAAAGTTATAAGTTACTATTCATCAAAAGTAATTTTCATCGTATTGAATGAAATTTTATTTACTAATAACAACCATGAAGGTAATATTTTTGAAATTAAATTCCCAGAAGTGTTAAAATTTTATTTTAAAGAATGATTAGTTTTTAACTTTTACTCAGTGTTTTCATTATTCATCAAAAAATGATGTTTTTTAGAAAAATAAAAAAAAATTAAGCATAATATATATTTGATATTTATACTTCAAGAATAATTTCTATTTTTCAAAATTCAAAACACAGAACTTTCATTAATTAATTTAAAATTAATTCCTTTTGTCAAAACAAAAAAGAATGTTTTAAAAAAACTATTACAAAATAGATACTTATTTATGTCAAATTTCAAAGAGAAATTATTTCCAATGACAAACATTTGACTGAATGATAAAAATATAATATAATTACACATTAAAACCAATTAAAAATATAATCTAACCATATAAATAAATTAGACTAAAACACAGTTTTGAATTAAAATACAGTATTTTTAAATATTCTTTAAAAAATTAATTTTATCAGAAAATACCAAAAAATTTACTCAATGTAAAATTTGATGGCCTGATTAAAAATAATAAATTTAGGTTTTAAAATAGAACATATATAAGTTACCAAAACTTGATTTAATGAAGGATAACCATTACAAGGTGGCAAATCAACTATTTAATTAATATTAGAGTATTTATGCTTAAAATTAGATTCATTCACATTTAAGCCTATAAAATTAATTAGATAAATGTAAAAGCATTTAAGAAACATGTTTAATCATAATATGGTTTGTCTTTTTCATTCGTTCCAAAACAAGGGATAGGAGTTAAATACCATTTAAAATCATATTCAATTATTAATTTTTATTATGACCCGACATTGTTTGAAATGCATGATTTCAATGAAAACTGTTGTTTTGTATCTGGTACACCATTGATCATATCATATCTTTTAAATTAAAATTAATATCATATTAAAAAATATTAATAAATATGAAAAAATTTAACTCTATTTACTTGGGATGTTATATCCATCACCCCTTTTAGTAATTGTCTCCTCGTAATTTTAAAATTTGGCTTGGAAGCTTCATTAAATGTCCCAAATCAGAAAAAGTGTCAACAAAAATATCACTTTAAAAGAAATAAAGAGAAGTACCAAGTTCACCCGAGATACCCTATTCTTGGATTCCAAGAAAACATGTACATGGAGGTCAAACTAATTGTCAAGTTCTGATGGAGAGTGATAAAAACATGATTAGCAGAATGCTAACCACTAGAAAATCACAAACTTCTTATATGTTAAACGGGCTTTGGTTTCCTAGTAGGAAAAGTAAACAGACAACATTTATTTGTTTTATGTTCCTTATCATAATGTTGGAGATTTTTTTTGGAGATTGTCTAAGGACATAATTAAATATGCATTCTTTTCGAGAATATTTTCATCCATTAATATGTTTCTAAAAAACACAACTTTTCTCCAAATGATGAGTTCTCAAGATGACTTGTACACATATGAAGTACTAGAATCAACTTCTATAGATTCCCAGAAACCAAAAAATATAAAAAATTTATTTTCCCTATCTTTAGATATTAACCAAAACCTAAATATTTGGCACAAGATCAGATAATCCCAAAAATTTAAATCCTTTAGATAAAATTATTATTCTTAATATTACAAATTCGACAAACAATACCCAATGTTCAACAATGACCATTCAATAAACAATTTTCCACAAAATTATTCAATGTAAACCAAACTATGATTGAAACCCAAAACACAGAAGTATTTAATCACATAGTCTTCCACAGTAAATCTTAACATTTATCTCCAAATAACATTGAATACTCTTAATGTATCATACAAAAGTGTAATTTAACAATTCAAATATTTTCTTTGATAGGTTAATCATTTCAATAAATAACAAAAATAGAAAAAAAATAGATTCTTCAAATATAAAATTTCAACCATTATTCCACAAATGAAATCCCAAAGTATTCTATTTTCCGTAGGCAAATAGTGTTTCCTCAAAAGAAATAATGACTTCCAAAATTCCCTTTATCACTTAATCACCAAATCAATTTCCTATAATAAGGATTACCACTTGATAAAATATATTTTCCCAAAATCAACATATTCTTGTTCCATAAAATCATTAGCTAAATGAATAACTCATACTATCAAAAGACATCATGTATGCTATTGTTATAAGATATGTTCCCGGATCACCCTTCGGTTGTGTAATCGATTCTATTGACCTTGAGAGACGCGATGGGTTTTCACCCATCTTATGGGTTGTCATTTTTTTAAAACTCAAAATAACCATGACATATTTTAACTAGATGGTTTTATTATACAAATAATTTTCATCGCAACTCATTAAGACATCAACATATTAATGAAGACCTATATATATTGTTATATTTTTTACTTCACCTCCATATGATAAAATAAAAATAATCCGAAAAGAGAGAATATAAAACCTTTATCATCGTGGATGCATGGTTTCATTGTCATCCTGTTCACGTAGGTAAATGCTCCATCCATTGCAACAATGATTTAGATATCATTCAAAATAATTTTCTTCCTTCTTCCATGTAGACCTTGATCATACTGGGTTATATGGGTGTTCACAAAAAAATATTTTCAAAAAACAATCATGTATAATATATAATCTCAAAACATCTAATAAAACATTCTTTTTATAAAACTTTCTGACTTTGTTTGATTATAATCATTCAATAAATGGTCAATTTAAAATACACAAAGTATTTGCAGAAAGAATATAGTTTAAAAGAAAATATAAATATGTTTCACAAGGGTATCCTTCTTTAACACCATTTTCCAAATCATAATATGCTTCAAAATATTCTGATAAGGTAAAATATTTGAAAATTTCTTGATAATATTTTACTTTCTAGAAAATATAATAATATTCTGAAATATTATTTTATTAAATACTGCCCATGATACAAAATGATATGAAGGTATATTTGAAGTGTTTGATACCTTAGACAACATGTTGCAACTGACTTGTATGATAGAAAAAGTATCACAATCATCAGAATAGGACGTTGCAATAATTATTGCAAGCAGGTCATTAGGAAGAGATATGATTTTTTTTTGAGATTTTCTTCTTTCCATTTGTAACTGAAATTCCTAGATCTAAAAAAGTTATAAAACAAGGATTTAACTTATTAATTAGACATAGAGACTAAGCATGTGTCTAATAAAAACTCATAATCACTAAAGTTGTCTAGACTAACCATTGATACCAACTACAAGGCCCTCTCTTTAAACATTAAATAATCTTGAATTAAGTTAAAAATTAATATTGAGGAATTTTTGAAATTATAGTTTTAGAGAATTAGTCCATAAATAATACATTACATCTCAAAAATTACAATTTAAAAACATCTACTTAGTATCCATTTTTTCCATAAAATAAAAATTATTAAAAGAAAACCATAATAGTTTTCTTGATATAAATCTTCATGAGTTCTTCCATTATCTTTACTGGTATTATAACATATGAAAAGCATTTCAAAAACATCGGATGAGCATTAAAAGATTAGTAAGGGTTAGAAATTAAAGAAAGAAAACATTAGTTCCTGAATACAAACAAAATATATGCTCTTTTACATACCTCATGAAATCATACGATTTATGAATAACACAAAAAAAAATCATGAATCATAATGGTAAATTATGGCATATATATCATAATTACATTGTAGCCTTCACATCTATAAATGGGGTTACACTTATAATTCCCATTATTGTATATTCCTTAAATCTTATAAGAGAATCATTAATGTTTACCTCAATCACGTTATCCAATGCATTGGAGAGCTATCTCAATCTCAAGCACCCTAGGATTATCATAGAACCACCCATATGTGCAAAAAAATCCCAGGAACCATTACATATTCATAACACATAAAACAAACACAAATAAAATATAACATTACCATATTGAAATCATAATATATTATTTCATGATATAGACAAAATCAATGATTTTTCAAACAATTTTCCAAACCATTTAAAACATTTAATGAAGGGATTTCGGAATCTAAAGGTCTCATACACGTTAGAGCTTCTGAATAATATTTTAATTTTAAAACATTCATTCCCATATAAATAAATCATTAAAACCATTTTTATAACATGTAAATTAATGAGAATGTTTTGGAAGAATAAATTTTTAAATCATTTAAAATGATATTTTAGTTAAATAGTTCCTAACCAGTTGAGAGATGCTTGAATACAAATAATTGAGGAATATCAATAATAAAAACATTATAATTATAATAAAATAACAGGATTCATGATATAATATTTCAAAGGATAATATTAACACAATATAAAACTGAATTGGTGCATAACTACAATGAAGTCTCAATGGAATGGAAATACAAATAAAATCTTTTATAAAGAGAGAATCCTTTGGTTAAAAATAAATAAATGTCATAATTATGTGTAAAAATTATATATACAGTAAATATTATTGGATATTTAGTTTAAATTAATCAGAGTACATTAACACATGTTCTTTTTAAAACATAACCAATGACTTGGATGTTTAACTCAATGAATGGAAATTGAATTATGATTACGCTTATCATGTACCAATCAATGACATGAGAATTTATCAATGGAGTGATTTTTGTATAAAAATTATATCTACACTAAGGGGAGTGGAAATTATAACATAAATAAATTAACAGTTATTCCACACATATTCATAGCAGGACATAATTAAGAAATATATGATTAACCCAAGTAATGGAAATTGGGTTAAAAAGTTCCCTTACCGATTTGGTAACAAACAAAACATAGACCAGATGAAAGAAGGATGATACAATAAATATTTTAATACCCATAAATTAATTTAAATTACACAATGAATACAATCATGGTAAGTACGTACACCACACAAATGGAAAATAGTGGAAAATATAGCATGAATCTCATGGGAATAAACAGTGAGATGAACTCCCCTTACCATATTGTTATCAATCAAGTCATAAGAACAAAATTTTATAACCACAAAATTAATCATAGAATACCATGAATAAAAATTAAATCATGATAATTTATATAAAATTTATGTATACAATACATAACAAGCAATAAATATGAGGTTAATAATAGAAATCTCACGGAATTAAAAGTGAGATAAGAAACCCATTACCAAGTTGTAATCCATCGAGTCGTATGATCAGAAGTTAATTACCACCAAAATAATAACACTATAAAAAGAATATAAAGAAAATAATGATAATATATATCAAATTTTAGTACAAAATACACCACATGAAATAAATAAGTTGGGAACAATGGAAATATCATGGAATTAAAAGTGAGATAAGTAACCCCTTTTCTTGTGTCCAACATGACTTTTATGTTCGGTATTCTTCATGAATAATAAAAATAAGTTAATTTATAGATACATATGAACATTTTTATGTTTAATATTCATTTTATTTTACTTATTACATTGTTATAACAGTTATTAAATTATTTTATTTCATATCGATCATTTTGTTGATAATTAGACCTTTTGTCAAAAATGAACATGTTATAATTAAAAATATTACATGTGGTATAAATTAAATCATATCTAAAATGATATTAATGATTTATATATCATATGTGTCATATATATCTAGTGTATATGTATGTATAATATTCCATATCATTTGGTGCTAATAAATGAAACACATTATTCATGTAGACAGTAATCTATATGTACTACTGAAGACTAATTTTATTTCTATTTTATGTTTAAAATAATGAAAACATTATAATACATAGGTATAATATAATTAAATTATACTATATATGTTATGTAATTTTAGTAACTCTATCTTTTAAACATTCCACATATGGCATGAACGCATCATATCACATAGTGGGGGCGGTATTCTGCAATTCCGCAAATGAAATTATAGTATTTACCCATTATGGAAACCATAATGGTAAGATATAAATTTAAAAAAAATAAGTATATATATAATATAAATATAATATATATCTCATGTAAATACAATTCTATCTTAATGGCCACCATAAGAGTAGGTAGGAGAAGATTGAGCAATCATCGTTTTGTGAGGTAGTAGTTCATCATCCACAGAAACATAATGTTCTTTATCGATTAGATGGTGTTGTTTGTAAGTGTAGTCTTAATAATTAATATATGAAAAACCGAGTAAATTTAGGATCTGGTGCTCTTATAAATGAATAGAATAAAAAGAGTTTAGGGGATTGGAGAAGTAAAATAAAAAAATAACATAAGAGAAGATGTTACCTTCAAATAAGGTAACTCCCTTTGGTTTGAACCAAAAGGATTTCATGAAGTGACATCATTATATGGTCAGTACTTTAAGTGGATGAGATGGATCTTGAGATATTATTTGGAAAGAGGCTGGTTGATCCATAGGGCTGAGATTTGGGTGTAATGGGTTAAAGGTGAGGAATTTTTATAAGGGGGAGGAGGGTCTCTTTAAGTTTGTTTAATTTTTTTTTAAATAATGATTTTTGTTTTCCAAAGGTTCAAAACATATTACTATCGAAGATAAGAAGACTCATGTTTGAAATAAAATCATCTGCTAACAATTTGTTAGGTTATGTATATTTTTTAATCATTATAATCATATTTATTAAAATCATTCATTAATGAGGTAAACACAAAATCATTATTATGTCATAAATAATTTTTTGTATTTGATTTCTAAAAATTATATATAAATACCATGATGTAGAAAATATTTTTAGAAGTCAAATAATTATTTATAGTTGAAGTGATAACTTATATATCCCCATGTAATAATTGATTTACTAAAAGATATATGTTTGTGTCAATTTTTTATTACTTTAAATTTTTTAATATAATGTGTCACTGTCACTCTTAAGTGGAATTATGTGGTCTCAAAATCAACCAAAAAATTCCAATGGTTATGAATGTATCATCCTATAGTATTAGGAAACATTTTAGGTTAATTTAATACTTTTATGACATTATATTTCCCTGAATTATTCTATTTAACTTTAACAGTGATAAATAAAAGTCAAAAGATATTATTTACCAAAAATTATTTTCATATTATTAAACCAAATCTTACTTAATAATAAGAAAAATGTATTTATGAGTTTCAAACATCAATTTATAGAAGAGGTAGATTTTCATTTAAATGAAAAAGTCGGTTTTTAACTACTACTCAGTGTTTTCACTATTCATAAAAAATTGATGTTTTTCAAAAAAATACCAAAGATTAAGCCTATTCTATAGATGATATTCAAAAATCAAAAATCATGCATAATATACGAAATTAATAACAAAGTAGTTTCATTAATTAATTTATTATTAATTCCCATTGTCCGAACAAAAAGCATGTTTTTAAAAATAATAACAATCAAAAGAATGACACTTATTTATGCCCAATGCCAACATAAAATTACTTCTAATGACCAACATTGGACTAAATGGTAAAAATATAATCTAATTACTCTTTAAAGAAAATTAATAAGATATCTTAACCATATAAATAAATTATATTTTAAAGAAGTTTTGAATTAAAATAAAGTATTTTTTACTATTCTTTATAAAATAAATTTTATCAGAAAAATACCAAAAATTTACCCAAAGTAAATTTTGATGTCCCAATTTAATGTTGAAATTTATATTTTCAAATAAAAAATATAAAAGTGACCAAAATTATATTTAATGAGGTTTCACCCTCAAAAGGTTGTTAATCGACCTTTTAAAGAATATTAGAGTATTTATGCTTAAAATTAAATTAAATCACATTCTAAGTCTCTAACATTTTATGATAAATGAAAAATCAATTATGAAACATTTTTAATTATAATATGGTTAGTTCTGTTCAATACCACTAAACAATGACTAGGCATTAACTACAATTTAAAATAATATTATATTATTATTATTTATTATGACCAAATGTTGTGTGCAATGTAAGATTTCAAATAAAACCATTGTTGTGTATCAGGTATTCCATCAAACATATAATACCCTTTAATATAAAATTAATATTTATTTCATAAATATTAATAAATATGAAAATATATTTCTATTTATTTTCTTGGGATGTTACAATATAAATATCATACCATAGTGTTTGGGATTTTTATACACTTCCTTGTGTATCCTTATCTTTAAAAACTATTTATTTGTGTGATTTATGGTATGAATGTCATAAACCTATTATTACTCTAGAGAAAATTATAGCATATTAATAAGATATTGTTCATTATTGATCAAAAAATAGTAATTTAACTAATTTTGTTACCATGATGTTATGTAAGGAAATTTTGTATAGGCTTATAACACTCTAAGTATTATAACCAGTAATTAAAAGACATTTTTCATTGAAATTAATTTCAAGATATTATGTATTATTCAAAAACATATATCTTTGTTCTTGAAATTCATGAATTTATATTCTATAAGTTTATATAAGGTTCACAAATTTTTTATTCATTTTCTTCCATGAAACAACTCTTTTTTCCAATGATAAATAATACAATAGAGATATATTTCCAATAGATGATATCCCCAAAATAGTGATATCTAATAAATTAATCCAAATGATGAACACCATCCTTTTTATACATATATTTAACTGAATTTATTTTTTTGTAACCCAATATATTCTTTTTACCTAAAAATATTTGTCCATTGGATTAGTTCGTTTGGTGGAATCCAACACATTTTAATGACATGGTATTGTAGGTTATATTATAATTATTTTCAAATAAGAGAAAGAATCATCACTAATAAAATTCTATTCACCATTCATCATAAATCATTTCCCATGTAATATGTTTTGCAAGATATCAAACATTTAAAATAAAAAACATTACATAGAACAATTTTTTTTTATTTTGTGAGAAAATATAATTTATGACTACAAATGTTTATAAACACACTAAAAATCACATTCATCCATGTATTGGACTTTCAATCCATTCCATATTTTACCATTAGAACTCAATAACAATGAAATCCTAATTTTTAGATAATGTTTAATTACCACCATAAATAATCACCATGAGTGTTATGGCGTTAAATTTTTTGACACATATATTTTTGACCAAATACCCAACATAAAATATATTATTTTTTATATAATCATACTAAATAATATATTAGGATCATGGAATGGTATTTTACCTTGGGTGATTCTCCTGTGGTGTCATGTGAATATTTTTTTCAGAGAACTTTTTAGTATTTCTTCACTTCTATGAATAGACAGAGAGTTGAGTATTCATGTGTGATTATTTCCAATCAGATTTATTGTGGCATTAATAATTTTAGGCATGCATGGGGAAATGTATTATGGGTATATTTTTGAACATGAACTAATTTTTATGTTGTTATATTATAATGAAAAACGGTGCATAAATTTAAATGATAAATAACTAAAATGATACAAAATGAAAATACATGGGTCTTTTAATGACAATCCTGATAATGATAGTATGTATACCCTTTTAAACCTTAACCTTAGAGTATGATGGTTATGGGTAGTGGTAGAAACTCAGTTTTGACCATGTGGTGAGGTTGGGAAAAGATTCGTTTTGATTATCCACATACATAAATGTTGTGAGGTTGTGCTAGTGGTAGTGAATGCATGAAAACTTATTTCATTTCACGATTCTATAAGAATCTGCCTCATATGTTTAGGGGTGATATATACCCCTATTAAGATGATGATTTGATGGAGATCGTTACACGTGTCATCTGCTTTTTGAGGAAGCCTTCTGACAAGATGTTAGTTCTAACCACAAGCCATCTTTAGGGCTTCGCATGTAGATGTTAGTGTTTAGGGATCCAGACGCAAGATGAGATGACTCTCTCTTAGGAATAAATTGAAGGGATCTTCAGTGAGGTGTTATTTTTAATGATGTTATTCTCCATGGGAATAAAAGAGATACGACATCTATAATAGGGAAGGAATACAATAGTGGAGTACTCTTTGATATTTACAGATCATTCTTGATACTCCACTGATATTGGTGGGACTTGTTCTTTTGGGCATAGACCATCAAGTTAAGGATACACCAAGATATCTGGGCATTAATGCTATCCAATATAATCCCTACATACGATGGGTTACATGATTGATATCTCCATGTGGATAGATTTCTAGGGGAGATGATTCTAGAAATGTGAGCTACAAGCAGGCATTAGGCAGCTGAGCCTTCAACGATAAGTAGATGATAGTGGATTCAAGGACCCAAGATGGTCAAGCACTATAGGGGATGACTCAATAATATGGGATCAATAGTATGAGGATGTCAGGTTTGAGTGGTTTAGATTAAGGGCATGCGGTGTTACTTGTGAGGCAATTTGGAATATATAGATCGAGATATACCAAATCCTTGTATAGAAGATTAGTAGAAAGATGAGGGCTGCTACGGAAAAGGATTAGGCAAGAGAATAATTATTTACTTGGTGGTGGGCATGGAAGGTAAGTAGGTAGAAAAGGAGGTGGTGGGCAGAGGTTCGACATACTTCCACCACCAACCCTATGTGGTCCACCATGGGCTCAGGGAGTCGGTGTAATGTAATGAGTGCTGCTTTTGGAGATAAAGGATTATAGACCTAATGCAACTGATATTATTAGTGGTAAAATCTATGTCTTTTCCTAGATATCTGCATCCCTGATAGATATCAGTTTTAGTCTCTAATTTCTCTTCACAAAACATGTTCGAGACATAGATATTAATGTGGATAAATTGATTTAATCTTGATGATTTGAGACTCCTACAGGATGATATTCGATGATCACACACTTATGAAGAAATTATGACCATATAATTGGGGGAAATGTCTTTTGTAAGAATCTCATTATAGAAACATTGATGCCTTATTACTTTATTCTTTTTATATATATGTAATCCATAGTTCATGCCCTTATATATTATTTTAGGTGTAGAGTGTGGTGTGTCCATAGTGATGGTACCAAATTTTCATTTATCTTTGTAATGGAGAAAAAAAGAAAATTCGGAATGACTCATGCATCCAAGGGTGAAACCGATCACTTGTTTGTTGTCTAGTATCTCCCTTAGTGTATTTGATGATAGGAGTCCTCAGTTTCCTAAAATAGCGGCAGGGTATTAGAATGTATTTCTTAAGCTTGTCCCTAGATTTACTCCCTAGATGGAGGTATAATTCTATATTTATTTGTACCCTAGGATGATGCCAATATCTAAACATACCTATTGGATGGATCTCGGAGAGCATCGTCAGTTGTGGGTACAACAAGAGGACTTTAAGGGGAATTTATTTGTGAGACCTAATGTTGCTCCATAAGAAGCCCCAATTTTGTTTTCCAATAACGGAGACATGGTTTCGAGGAAATTTGTTTAATTATAGCACCTAAATTAGGTGACCATGAAAAATAATTATCCACTGCCGATCATTGATGACTTCTTCGATCATCTAAATGGAGAAAGGTTGTTATGGAAGATAGACCTCATATCCAGATATCACCATCTTCGTGTACATGATGAGGATGTGCCAAACACAGCCTTAAGATATCGGTAGGACCATTACGAGTACATAGTCTTTCTAAATGGTGTGAAATATTCCATAATAGTGTTTACGGGACTCATGAATAGAATCATCCATCCTTACATAGACCAGATCATCTTTACCTTCATTGATGAAATTCTAGTGTACACAGTGTCTGAGGAGGAGAACCCAATTAACTTGATAATGTTCCAGGACAAACTATGAAAACACCAGCATTATGGGAATCCCTTGATGTGTCGGTTCATAATTTGGGAGGTCCACATTCTAAGACATGCTATTTTAGAGGCATGAGTTTTAGTATATCCATCAATGGTTGAGGTGGTGATTTCTTTAGAACCACCCAAGAGAGTTAGCGAGATGTGGAGTTTCCTAGGTTATGAGGTGTAATATGTTAAAATTTTTATTCTATTTTCTAGAGTAAAGACATCCATGATTGATTTGATGCTAAAGGGGAAATATTTCTTTAGAACAGAGGTGATCCATGAGGATCTTTAGTAGCTGAGGTAGATGCTAACAACTCCTTCTATCGTGAGATTATCATAGGAGGGTGTAGAGTAAGTTGTTATCTATGATTCATAAATGAAAGTTTTTATTCATAATGATGAAGGGTAAAAAGGTGATTATATATGTTTCATTCTATTTGAGGAATCATGAGAAGAAATAAACAACCCATGATCTTGATATTTCAGCAGTAGCCTTCACATAAAAAATCTGCTGACACTAAAAAATGGTTGAGTGGAGTACAGTGTTAAATGACCAAAATAGTCTCATTCATACCATCTCTCAGAAGGATCTGAACATGAGATATAGACTATTTCTAGTTTTCCACCAAAACTCTGACATTGATACTGCCTACACCCTATAAAAGGGGAATGAAGTGGAAGGTGCTCTACATATGAGATAGATAAATAATTGTTCGGTGAGGAATCTGAGCAGTATGCCACATCATATATATCATTTATCGATGGATATAGAGCATCTTACCACCAGTTGATGATTTTCACCCATATGATCGTACAGTGACTCAGGGAGGCTGAGATTGGGGATATCAACTTTGATACACTACATGTTGAGATGTCCACAGGGATTTCGCTTGATATATGTTCAAATGGTGGGGAGTACGTTATTTTTTTTAGATAAAGCCCAATGGAACACACGATGTTGTAGGAGGAAGTATTGAGGGAGTTCTAAAAATCCCATTTTGCTGGTACATAAAAGAGTGAAAAACATGTATCGTGTCCTTTGACATTTGTTCTGGAGGATGGGGATTAAGAATGAAATTGCATAGTTTATTTCTAAATTCCACACTTTTTAGCATGTGAAGGCTAAGAACCACGTGATAACTAGTTTGACTCAACCCATTGTGATATTGGAGTGGAAGTGGGATAGACATTGATGGACATCCTAATGGTTATACCACATAAATCTAGTGGGTATGATACGATAAGGGTGATCATTGATCGAGCCTCCATGTTGGACCCCTTCCTATCGATCTATGAAAAGAGTTCAGTAGAGAGATTAGGAAATATCTATGTGCAAGATATATCTCAGATTAATCGATTTCCATCAATGATTTTTTCAGATCATGGTTATCATTTCACATCCTGGTTGTATAAGGGATTAATGGAGGCTTTTAGGATTTAGTTGCGCTTGAGCATTGAATAGTTTCCATTGAAAAATGGCCATATGGAGATTACCATCTATGATCATGAGAACATGCTATGTTCTTGCATCTGAGACTTTGGTTATAATTGGGAGGATCTCCTACAATTGGTGGATTTGCATATAAAAACATCTATCACTATACCTTGTTATGTCACCATTAGAGTACATGTATGGGATACCCTTTATATCACCACATTGATGGACTGAGCCAGGATAGTCAACAATCATAGGCCCAGAGTTGGTTCAGGCTACCATAGAGAAAGTGCACATCATCTATGTTTGGGTGAAGACTGTAGAGAGACATAAAATGTTTTTTATAACCTACGATGGAGCCCCTTGGTGTTCGAGGATGATTCCATGTGTTCCTTAATGAATAAACTTAATGGGGACTAAAATAATTCGGCTAGGCGTTATGTTATCCGTAACATATATTTGACGTTTTCAGATTATGGGTAGAGTTGGTGAGGTGACATACCTCTTACCTTTTCCCCCATAGTTTCACTCGGTAAATAATATCTTCCATGTGTCACAGTTGAGGAGGTGTGAGCCAGATCCATCACACATCATCAACTGGGGTGCGATTTCCATTGACGATGGGGATACATTTGCAGAGTACCTTGTAGTGATGAAAGATCGATAGTATAAGATCTTCTTATGGGCCATTGATTCATCTATTTTCTGTTCAGTGGAAACCCAATAATCTCTAAATGATAACATGGGAGTGGGAGAATCAGATTAATGCCCAATAGCATCATATTTTTATTGAGAATTCCTTGTTTTGGAATTCAGGGATGTGAATCCCTAAGGTGGATAGAATGTAATGACCCGGATTTTATTTGGTTTTATTTTTATAAATTAATTATACAAATTCTGAGACATGGTGCTGAGACACTGTGAGATTGTGAGGCCCAATGTTCCTGAAAATTTTCCAGGAAAGATCTTATGTTCTAAATAACATGTATAGGGAGTTTAACTTTAATATGTGATTAAAATCTAAATGTTTTCACAAATAAAAAAACTAAGTGCACCATTCCAATAAGAGTATCCAAATTACCTTATGTGGGGCCTACCATCAATGGGTGTAGGTCTACTGTGAATGTTATAAATCTGATGTAACTGTTATTTAAATATTTTAATGGAAATATTTTATTGGTTTCAGTTGATTGTTTTTTTAATGAATCCATTTTTAGGAAATAATTTTTATCATCAAAGAATGTGAATTCTTATGGGCCATGGAATGAAACTCTCTCGACGACCAAAAACGTTGGATATAGGATCGACGATGACACATACCTCAATTCTTCATCAAAGAATGATCAAACCATGAGGTAGGTTTTTGATTTCTTTGTGAATTAATTTCCCCTCGTATATTCAAAAGATGAGCACATCACAACCCATGAACATGTTGATTTGTGGTTCATTCATTCTTATGGGATGGATAATTTCTTGCATGTATTGAATTTATATTTTGATATGTCTTTCATTAAGTTATTCTATAGACTTTCTAGCATGAATAGATCAAGGACGAGATAATCAAGGAACAGATATGTTCATTGTAGGTTCATGTGAATTATCCCTCCCCGGTCAAAATTTTTACTTATTTCTATATTCATATATCTTAAAACCCATATGTGATTTATTGAATCTTTCGCTCGTGATCCAGGGTAAAACGGTCTGAGATCAAAAGATTGACCCTACGATTGCAAAGTAGAGGTGTGATGGTAGTGTAGTATAGTTCAGGAGAGGCTGACGATTATGAAGGCACATGCCAAGCCTCCTGAGGGGTGGCCAACATAGAGGGAAGGATGCACCCAGCTGGGCGGCAGGTGGCGGAGGAAGCATTAGCGTGGTGCGGACAAGGACTGGAAGAGAATAGCAGGATGGGTCACATATAAGGTGGATAGTGGTGGAGAAAGAACACAGTACAATAGGGGCTTCATAGGAGTCTGTGGTAGTGGAGGGCATAGGAAGCAACCTGGGGCTATAGTAGGAGGTCTCAGTAACGACAGGAGGATATGGATTAGAGTAGTGTTTGAAGGAGCCTATGATGACAATATGTACACATAACTAGGAGGAGGTTGAAGAACATCAACGATAAATTTCTCATAGATCCATGATGACGCAATGGATGTGATCAGGGAAGGCTGCATCTAGTGCCCACAAACATGCCCATATGCAGCGTGCTGGACCATATGAGTTGTGTCCAGCAATCCCAGCTATCCATGCCTAATATACTGAGCCAATTCAGGATGGGTTGGACAAACCATGTCTGGTTGTGTCCAGCGGGACACATCAGAACCAGAATAGACTTGGGATTGATATTCCCATAAATACACATGTATCATTCAATCAATGGGTCCATTGGATGGGACTTTTTCATTGTTCGAACGTTTTCGGCGGGGAGTCCTTTGGATATACTCATAGTAAGATGTTGTGATAGTTGGAACACAACTTATTCTCTTGATGAGTAGGTTCTCCTGGTTCAAGTGTACTATTAGAATAATCATATGACTAGATGTGACTTGGTGAAAACATGACTTTGGTGTTTCATGAACCATTCATGCTTCATGCACCATCAATGATCTGTGCACCATAGATTCATTATGTTCCATTGAATCTACAAGCGCCATCGATGGTGCAGGCCCCATCGACGCTTGGTGTGCCATCAACGCTTCATTATTCATCAATATTCTGTGATCTATCGATGATTCGTGCATCCTTGAAAATCCATGTTTCATGGAAACTGAAAGATTAGTGGGCTACAACTGAAAATCGTTATCCATGAACCTTAAACATTATACATGTGTGATCTAACAATACATAAAGAGTTTGTTTTTTTGTGTACATCATGTGTTTACTCTGTGTTTTACATCGTATGTTACCTTTTTGGTGTATTTCCTGTGCTTCCATTGTGGTAAAATTTGTGTATTTCATAGGGGTATTTTTCTTTGTGTTATTTTTGTTTACTACTGATTAATTTTTATTCAACCAAATATGGGACTTTTTCCCACTTGTCATGTCTTATGTAGAAGGATGACACATTGATGAAGTTCTAGGTGTTTTAGTAGTAGGTGGTTCTTAGAGGGAATAGATATACATGTTGTTTAAATATGAAATTCAGATGATATACTAATCATACACTTCAGGTAGGGTTGTCTACAGATGTGTTTTAGGAACTTGTGCCTTCACTTGACATACACATTTTTTGGTGGGATTGTATTGTAAGTCTATTTAATTTCTTAATTTCTTATAATCATACTATGTGGTTGGTATCATAGATTATGCACGCATTTATTACACTTTTTTAAAATGTCATCATTTTGGGCATGACAATGTGTGATGTGTACACGTACATAGGACAATTCCTCTCATTTTTGGAATATTCCTAAGCGATGTCAGTCACCAGCCCCAGGTCTATCGAAGGTAGTATTGGGGTAGTCACGAAATGGACCGCATTGGGATGGTTCATAGAACTATTTCATTAAAATGATTTTCTGACTATTTTTGAATTTGGATTTTAATTAAAATAATCTATTATTCAAAACCACAAATTTTAATATTTTAACTGAATTTTGGATGCATTAATAAATTTACTATGTTATCGTTATATTATTTTATAATCATAAGAAAACCAAATATTATGTTATTAATCTATATTAAGAAATAAATTTTCATTTTAAAAAGTATATTAATTATGAAAATTTAAATGGTTATTGATGACTCAAAAAAATAGAAATACATAATTTAACATTTTTAAAACATTAATTTACATATTATATGATATAAATATATTACAATAATATTAATAAGAAGGGAAAATTTTAACAATAATTCATTATTTGTGGTTATTATTCTATTTTCCGATTTACCTTTATTAATTTCAAATTACTTTTATAATGGTAAAGTTATTATTACATAGTTTGAGGTTCTATATTTTATATAATTACAACTAAATCATATTTAATTTATGAATATATTTTTTACTAGGTTCTATATGAGTTGTATTTCAATTTTACGATATAAAAATTTATAATATTGGAATTAAAATTGATAAAATTTTATGTCGTTACATTCTTCCAACCTTATGAAATTTCTCATGAATTTTTTTAAAATAAAAATGTTAAAATTGGAGGGTTACATCATCACCATAACATTTTTCATTTCCCTTGTTGCCCCTTCATTCTTGTGGTTCCCCAAAAACACATAAGAAATATGAGTTTTCATACATTATATGAATTTATCTCAACAATAAAAGATTATAAAAAGTAAATCTTCATACATGTGGTCTTTATCATTTTCTACCACATCTCAATTCATTATATATTATGTGTTATGTATGTATTTACTCAAATGTGATACATGGAACACGTTATGAATTGATATATAAAAACTCATCTTTTCTTTACTCAATAATAAATGATAAATTAATAAATATTTCAATTAATCGAACCCATATGATAGATATGTATAGTATATTAGAGAATAAGGTAGATCAAATAATAATTTAATCATTAAAAACAACATCTTCATTAAAAACTTTTTTAACGTGTTCACACGTAAAACTTTACAGGATAACATTGGGACAATCATATGAAATGGGGGATAAATAATGACATTTAAGGGAAATAACATAGAATGACATGAATAAGGTAATACATAATATAAAATAAGAATATCAATGACGAATAGAATAAATGTGAATTATAAAAATAAACAATGAGGAACGATATAACACAATAATATAATGGAATGATGGGAAATGTGAAAAAAACATCACATCATAAACATAGGTCAATTATTACATCCTATAAAACATTATAAACAATTTAACATAATGTAATTAGGTTTACTACATGTAACAAAATGAATCCCCTGATACTATACATTACCCAATACAATGGAAAAACATATTATATATGGTTCACCCATCATATTAATTTAATTATAATGCTTTAGTGTTCTACATAACTCCTACAACATCGATTAATTAATTGTCATATTTTATTCCATGATAAGGGAGTGATGAATATATAAATGTAATTCCAATGTAAAGTAAATATATCTATATAATGTTTAACACCATTGATAGGAAATGGACATTGTATTCAATACCCAGTTTTTATATAATAGAAATTTGAGGTGAAATTTCAACAACACTACGATTCCACATAAAAATTTGTAATGTGTGTTGATGAGAGATAATGTGGAATTTAATTATTCTCCAATCAAGTGGACTGTTATAGGGATAGGTAAAGACATGTCCCAAAATTATAACTTGTAAATTTAAGGCATAAGAAAATACAGAAACATGAATAATGAATAGAATGGGTGGATCTTTTAGTGTATTGTCACATAAAAATGTTTTGGATGTTATTATTGAGGGATTTTGGGTTTTTTGTGTGTACTCAAGAGATGGTAGTTTAGATTAATTATGTTATAAAAATATAATAAGTGAATAATAATGAGTTCCTAGGTGTTTAATAGAGGAAATGAGTGCAGATTTATTTAATTTCACTCAAATATTGGTTTTGGAGTCTATATAAGAAAATAAAAAAACCACAAACCATACCTTGTATTTGACCATTATTTCTAATAAATGGATGTGAATATAAAGATTATATAATCATAAGAGCCTAACCTAATAATAGAATATACTTTCTTATGTGGAAGGGAGTCATATTATTAAAGATATTATTTTAAAACCTTAAAAATATATTAATGGTTTTCAAGGATTAATAATGGATTTGATAAATTAATCTAATAAACAAAAAATAAAATTACACTAAATTTAAGTCATATATTCTGAATTATATTACATTAATTATACTTATTATATAATATTGGGGTCCTTATGATGTCATAATACCTGGCATATATTTATACAGTAATTAGTGTTTACCTAAAAAATCGATAGACTTAGAATGTTATGAAAGATTAATTATTTGATAAATTTTATGCTATGATTCCAAAAATAATATTTAATTTATCAAATAATTATATATTTATATGTGTGTTTTTATTTTTAATTTAAAATTAGAATCAACTTTTATTGAAAACTACTGTATTTTTTAAAAAATTCGAACCTTTATAAAAATTACTCTGAAATTCCGTAAAATTATATGATCATTTATATTTAATAAGAAAAAATAATGATAATATTTTTTTGAAATTTATGTATTTTAAAAATTATTTAGTTCATGATAATAAATGAATTAATTTAATTTAAACATTACCACAATATACATTTTTGTTTTATTTAATAAAAAATATTTATAAATAGAAAATAAAATGAAATGTAATCATTATTATATATGATATAGATAATCACTTTATTTGGGCCTTCATATATATTATATTAATAAAGTATAAAATTCATTACAGGTACAATGCACAAGGATGATACTCTAATGGGGATGATTGATAAACATGGTTCAGACCGTGATCTCGAAAAGCTTAAACATATCCCTAAAACATGATCTATCCTACATATGTTGATGGATCTCATCGTTTGATTGTTCATGGTAAAATCCTAGTTATTCTATCTCCCTCGAAATTTACAATAAATTGGCATCATAAGGTATGATATTTTTGGTTGGGGGCATCACTTCTTATTTTTGTATAAATATGAATTGTTAAAACCCTATATTTACAATAATAATTTGAACATTTCACACTCGAAATATTATCTTCATTAATTATTTTAATGATATTATAAATAACACATAATAAAAAAATTGAATGAATGTTTATTTTATATCACATCTAAATAATAAGAAATTCTAATTTTAAAAATTGTGGATTTTATTTAGAATAGTTATAGTCAGAAAATTTTTTCTCCCATAAGAAATTACATCCTTGAAATCATCATTACCAAAAATAAAATATAAGTGTGTAGCAATGTTTCATAACATCATCCGGTTCCCGCATAGCTTCCTCAAACATGTGGTATATCCAATTCACTTTGAATAGGTAAATTTTGTTATTACGTATATCAATGCCTTCAAGATCTATGGATTCACCAAATGATCTTATTTGGAAAAAAATTCCTTAATGATACCACCTCTAAATTGAGTACAAGTTTGGTGTCTATTATGTAATACCTTCATATGGATTCATGGAATACATTAAGTACATATGATTGTTTAGGTGTGAGTTCTATTCAATATTCCACCACTCTTATGCGATCAAGGATCTCAAAGGGGTGATGTATCATGGACTAATCTTCCCTTTCATCCAAAATATCATCACATTATTCCATAGAGCTATGGAGAGGAAAATCATGTATCCAACCTTATGATCTATATCTCATTGATGATTTTTATCTTTTCTCTTATGTTGACTATGTGCATCCTTGATGTGCTATAGAATGGTCTTAAACTTTTCAACCATTTCATTGGCATTTCATGTATTTGTATGTTATGTTCTCCAAAATAATTCCACCATGAATGTGTTGTACCACTCTTCCCATATAAAAATTCAAAGGGATCCAATTGGACTCTTGATCGGGAATTTTTTTGTGTATGAGAACTTGATTAGAGGAAGAAATTGGTCCCATTAATCTTATGAAGTCAATGGAGGATGATCGCAACATGTTCTCAAGTGTCTCGATTGTAATATTAATTGACTCACTATTTGAGGATAATAATCCGTACTGAATTTCAATAAATTATTTAGATCTTGTTAGAAACTCTCCAATAACATTGAGGTACATCGGGGATCTTGATCAAATACAATTGATAGTGGTTTTCCAGATAGCCTCAACAACTCATTAATATATATCAGTGTAATTATTTTGAGTGATAAGTCCTTCCATATCTTTATAAATGGGGATTTATTTTCCAGAAGATCCATGAAAACCATAAAAGAATTATTTCCTCTTGATGTCTTACTATGACTAGTTTAATGCCCCAAAATTTTAATGTATGAAAATTATATTCGAGAGAACATATAACATGAAACACAATGCTCATGAGGGAATATAATAGAAAAAGAATTTATAAAATAATAAATATATTAATTTATATCTTTATATTTGATAGCTTTCAACGTATGTAACACTGATATAGCATATGTTTCCGGTGAAAATTAGTTACTTGAATCGATTATGTTACATGAAAGATTGATTTTTACTAAAAATTATATATTATTATTTATTAAAATATGATATAACCTTGAAATTAAATTATAGGTTATGAATAAAATTGAATAAAATATAAATAAATTTGGTTAATTGAATATATTAAATAATTTCATTGGTTTAAAATTAATTATAAATGAATATATGAAACAACTGAATGTTTAAATTTTTTTTATAAATAAATATTTTTGTCGTCACAATGTTGTTTTATCCTAGTAAATAATATTAATTAAAATTAAAAATTTATATAAATTTAATATATATACTATATATTCAATAAAATATTTTCTATATTCATCTAAGAGATTTGATACATGCAACATAAGAACAAACCAAAGAGTAAACATAATATATTTTATTTTTATTAACCCACTTTAACAATATTTTAATGGATAATATATTTAAAATCCAAATTTTGGAAGATTAATAAATCTTATATGTCAAAATAATCAACAAAATATATATAAGAACATAAATATTATTTAAGGTTAAATTTTTGTATGTTTCTATGATTTTTTTTAATGGATACAGAAAATACATAAATTTAATTACAAAAAACATTTTCATAAAATTTATTTATAATGATAAAATTAATTTTTGACTGGATTTAAATTCAAAATATATTAATTTTGTATATATAAATTCAATTTAGGTATTTTTAATGAATTTTATGTTGATATTGGATATTAAAACATACTAATCTGATTGATTTTTATACTTTAAAACACTCATTGTCAACATGTCTGTTTGATGAAATTAAAATTAATTACTACCAGTTATATTATCAGAATTTGAGAAATTGTATTATATATTTCTAATAATATTAGATTACAATTTCCATTATGTAAACATAAATTTTTACCAAAAATATTAGTGAATGTAATTAAAATTTATTACAATGAATAAGGTAAATTTAAGCTTAATAAGTGACTAAACCTTAGTCTTAAGGGCCTAGAAGACCAAGAAACTTGTACGAGAATAATTTTATGGACATATATTTACCCTATATTCACATGGATATAATTTTCACCATTATTGTATGCACTTTCTAAGGTTCAAATTCAGATGTAATTCCCTATTCGAAAATATTCAAATGTTACTATCATCCTCCAATATACTATGGACTCATCTCCTCCAACACCCTCACAACTATCCCACCACAATGGATCAACCAATATATTAAAAAATATCACCTATAAAAGAATAAACTCATCCTGGATGCATCCCCTTGTGAATAAATTCATCCATGTAAATCAATTAGTGAAAACAAAAGCATTACCCAAAGAAGAGGTAACATCTATCCATAAGCTCTTTAGTTTTATTCCCATTATCCACACATAAACTCCTCTTATTACATGAATGTATAATTTTTTTAATATATATACTAGTTATTTTTTATTTTATTGGGTACAAAAATAGTTATACATACTTCCGTCAAAGGGTTAATCAACACACTATTTTATGATTACGAAAAACTACCACATCGCAAACAAAGATGATTGTTTTTCCCCTTACCACATTTAAGGGATGGAAATTAGGATGTAAAATATATTTACATATGTGAAATATTATATTTATTATTTATTTATACTTATTTAATTTCTTTTATAACATATACCCATATACATTATTTTTTTTGTATATATGAAAACGTCATATGTGGAAGTGTAGACCACCACCTCTTAAAAGTGATGTGATTCGTTCATTAGATAAATGGAATATATAAAAGATGATTTTGAATTAAAAATATGTGATATATAAAATAGATATTTTATGTGAATGAAATAATTTCCTTTCATGAAATATAATATATATATATATATATTCATATCATTTTCTATATTAGCCTTTCAGTCACTTAAGAAGTTATGAAGTCGTTCATGGATGTGTGGACTACTACCTCCTGAACAAAATGTGATTCTATTTAAATTAAAATAATTACATATATAAGTCTATTATATTAAATAATATGGAATATATTATATAATTAACACACTCTAATTGTTGTAGATATATAACATATTTCTATAAAGATCCTTGGAATATGGGAACATTACACATGCATACCCATAACCAACTTTCTCCAAGACCATAATAATAGATATTTTTTATAACAATATTTAATTAATGGTTTTAAAGTATAATTTATATATATATGATAATTATTAAATTTTTATTATTATATAGAATTTTTATGACCATCATGTTGACCATTATTGACGAACAAAAGATATTTTTGATAAATAAACATAATTTGGTCAAAACACATGATATAAACATAATAGTTTATGTATGTTTATACATAAAGTATATATGTGAAATAAAAGTTATGATAAATAAGAAAAATGTTGTCATGAACGTATATAATTATCATTATTTTTAAATTATACATTATAATGTCACAAGATACATGTTAGACATAAGTTATGTGATTTTAATCTCAAATTTACATTTGTGAGATAAATTCCTTATTAAACAGCTAAATTCTTGGGGAGGTTTATATTCTATCCATTTAGAAAAATTATATAAAAAATTAATTTATAATCATGGATTTCAAATATTTTATTTAATTTTATTCTTTTTTAGGGATATGATATATATTATTAAAAATTTTCATGGGCACATTGGAATGTTTATATAATATTTTCCTCAAGAATAATTATAATGATCTATAAATTTTATTTAAATATTAATAAATTATTTGAAATACATTAAATAAAACATTTCTTTTTCTTCTACTCCAGTTATTCATTACTTATCTCATGTAGTAGTATCATTTGTTCACTCTTTGGTAATGAAAATGTTTTAAAAAATGATTTTACAAAAACCTGAATTTAGTTATTAATTTAGTTAGAGAACATGTTTTCTCATAAAAATAGTTTTTTATTAATATTCTTCAAAAAATTGTTATAAAATTATCAAAATTTTATGGTAAATAAATTTTTATCCTTTTTTATTGTACAAATTTTTTGAATGTAAAATACTTCAACATTCCAAAAAGGATTTTTTTTGTACATTTTATGTTGAGAAAATATTATTTTATCTCTTATGACATATATTGATTTACCCATTCTCATATCATTGGACATTCCTTTTCAGGTTTATAATTTCACTTTTTTTTTAAAAAAATTCAAAATTTCTTTTCAAAGAATATGTTATTCAAATGGGTATTTAAAAAATAGGATATTTTCATAAAGAATATGTTTAAAATATATTTAAACATATCAAAGAAAAAAACATTACTCTACACAACATGGTGTGTATTTTACTGATAGCATCCTTAATTTACTCTATTTGTATTTTCATTAATATTTCTATGGATAATATCAACATTAAAATACATGATTCCTATGGTTGTCCCATTGAATTATTCCATTTCTGATGATCATTGAACATTTAGTTTCCTTACATAACTATATAAATTTTCATGAATATGTTCATTGCCTTTACTATAAACCATTTTTTCATTAGATTTTTAAATTGAATGTTATTTGATTATTTAGGGAAAATTGGTTAATTATTTTTCTTCATTGAATACAGATATTTAATGAGGAATATTATTTAATCTATATATGGAATGATTTGGTCTTATGAGACACAAGATGGGGACAATTTAAGGTAATCCCTACAAGTTGGGGATTGGTTAATTAAAAAGGTTTAATGCATCAATATTATGATGAGACAAAATTAGTTAGCGGATTTTTTTTTGTTTTTTTCCAAATATAATAGATGGATTTATCAAAAATATGCTAAATCATCTTGTGAATGGTCATGACTGCAATACTTCCATGTACATAGGAAACATGGAATCCAAAAATTAAGGATTTCCCTCATTTAATTTATATTTTTTTCACACACAATATCTTATGTACACATTTGTATGAAGTTATTTATTTTTTAATCCAATTATTAAATGCATGTATTTCAGATTTTTTGTTTCTATATATATTTTTCATTATCTAGTTATATGAATGTAATGTATTTGATTTTAATTATTTGACACGTCATTATTATAACTTATTCATTATTTTTCCATTATTCCTTACCCTTACAGAGCATATTCTCTCACCCTTATTATGTTTCCTTTCCCCAAGAATCCATGAAGATTACATTGATTGATACAAAGGGATATAATACTTGGAATAATTTTATACATTATGTTATTTGGGGAAAAATATTTTTTAATTTGTGTGTTAGTTTTGTAGAAAAATATTCATTTATATTTCTGATTAACAAAAAATTATAAACAATAAGCACTCTAGTATTTGACCACATATAATCCTGATAATTTAATTATTTTAGAAACTAACATGGGATTTCTTTGGTTAAGTCACTATAGTTGGTATCATATAGAATTTAGTAGCGTCCATTGGAACTATATTAAAAAACACTTATTGGATAACAAAACCCTATTGTAGAATCTGTTGATATGTATATCATAAAAGTCTCAAGTTATATTAAATTAGATGCTACGTGCTTCTTCATAGAAATAAATCCTATGAAAAATATTATTAAAAGAAATGGTTCTAAAATAGTCATACCTAGGATTTAGAACTCTGACAGGGTGTGTTAGGCCAAAATATGCATAATATAGATCATGAAAATGAGGCATACTATGCAACTAGTTTGATAATCTCTCGAGATATTCTTATGAATATTCTCATTTTCAATACAAAACATAATGAAGGATTTTTGAAAGGATTAACCTATGTTAATCTAATGGTATTTTAGATTAATGAGAAGGTTTCATGACATATAAATGATAGAAATGATATTATTGATGATCCCTTCAAAATAGGAGGACCTATGTGGAAATAAATGGATGATGTATTTATGTATTCATTTTTTTAAACCATAGCTAAAATGGAATTTAGTTACTATAATTTTTTCAAGGATGTCGATAATATTTATTTTTTAAATTATATTAATATTTTTTTTTTGAAAAGGAAAAAATATATGTATGGTGATAAATAATCCAATTTGTTATCACTTCAAGACTTAAACACATGATTGGGGGTCTATAAATATTTAATAACAACCACTAGCCAAAAAATTTTCTTTTTTATCATTTCATTTTTTTAGTTATAAAATTATAATAATTTATATTATTGATGAACGAGTTATATAAAATTTTAGGGTTTAGATATTAATGTATTAAACTTGTTTATTTATATATTATTAAGTGTTAAATATTTAGACTTTTCAGTCTTTTATGGTCCTTGTGATGAATTAAAAATTAATTTTATTACATCGGTATTCAATGTTAATTTTGGGATATCCATTTCTTGACATTAAGGATTAATTATATTGTGATTGAAGGACAACCAAAATATAGAATTTTACATATGAAATAAAAACTTATCAATTATATATATTTCCTTATATTCTTAGGTAGTAATGGAATTTTTAAAAATGATGAAAATTATCTTAACTTTTGTTCATGATTCAGTAATTTTTGATAAACAAATGGTATTCTAAATGAACATAGATTAATGGATTTCAGGCACTCAAATTTCAATTTTTCATGCTATTATTTTTTATTTACGACCTCAATAAAACACTATAATGATTTAATAAATTTTACATGTACATATCCTTACATTCCACAAATGTTCTGCTATATATTTGATATCTATATGTTATTTAACAATCTATATTTTCCTGATTGATTCTTACAAAAACATCACAAAATGTGGGATTTAAAAATTTGGGAATTTGAAAATATATATCCCCTTGATAGTGTCTAAATTTTCGTGACTTGTAATAATTTATTTTGGGATAATGTAATACACTAAAATTCTAATGTGAGAAAATTTTATTTTATATCTTGTATGACATGTAACACTAAGTACACAAGGGAATATAATATACTAATAATTTATAATATATTTATTATTATAAATAATTTTAATATATTTCATTGATTATAATGAACATGATACTATGTTTTCATACACTGCACGTTGAAAAGAGTTTCATTGATGTCATGCATTTCAGGAAAGATAATGTTTTACTACAAACAATATATTATTCTTTAATATATTAATATATAAACTAGAGATTAAAATATAGATTATTAATATTATTAAATAACTTATAAAAAATTTGTTTTATAGATAAATTAAATTATTTCATTTCTTAAAATCTTATTAGAAATTAAAATAATAAAAAATTGAACGTAAAAAAGTGTATTTGAATAATAAACTATTTTTATGAAAACATATCTATTTTCACAAAATATATATATAATTAATTAAAATTAGTGATTTATACTAATGAAATTTATATTATATATAATAAAAAAATATTTTAGATATTATTCCAATGAATTTGATAGACACAAGATAACAACAAACCCCGCATAACGCATTAAATATTATTTTTTATTATGGAACATTTACAAGATTTTAAAGAAAAAACTATTTTAAATAAAAATTTTGGTTCATTTTTAAATATTATACGTAAAAACATAATCTTTTAATGTTTAAAAAAACTTATGTTAGGGGGAATTTTTTGTATTTTTATATGAAGATTCATTTTTATGGAATAATGAGAAATAGTGAAATTTTATTCCAAATGTCTTTTAAATATAGTTTATTTGTAAAGATAAATTAAATTTTAAATTTCTTTTAAGGTATAATTAGATCAAATATTTTTCCATTACTATAATTTATGTGATTATAATAAATTTAATTTTTAAATTGGATATAAAAACATTTCAACTTTTCGAACATTTTTACATTAAATACTTGCATTATTGACCTGTCTATGGGATTAAATTAAAATTAATTTCTAGCACTAATGTTATTGGAATTTTTAAAAATAGATAAATTATTTTGATTAATAATATATAAAATTTAAAATATTTTCACATTAGTTTTTGACAACAATTTTAGGGGATTGAATTGACTTTAAATACAACAATTAATGTAAAATTATGCTTTATAAAGGACTAAACCATAATCTGAAGGGACCAAATGACCTATATACATATAAAAATGATATTTCAAGGACCTATTTAGGCTGTATAATCCAATTTATATAATTTTAACCATCATTTTATGCACATTGAATTGAAAAAAAGGATTTAATTCCTATTTTTGAAATTTAAAAACGTGAGACTCCTCCTACACTATAAATGAAATCCCATCCTCTCACTTACTCACACCTCTAAAGATAATTTTTATCATCTAATATATTAATAAATAACTACAATAAATTCCTCCCCTAATTCTGTAATCTTCACTTTGGTGATAAATACATCAAAGGAATCCCATTACTAGAAATCAAATAGACTTACCAAAAGAAGATGTAATATCATTCCTTGATCTAGTTAAGTTTATTATTATTAGCCACATAATAAGCACATATTATTCTATAAAAATATAATAAAAAAGTATCATAAATATAGTCATATGTTTTATGTCAAGTTATAGACCAAAAAATATACCAACATTCATATAATGTTTAACAAACTCCCCTTTTATTTGTACAAAGAACTACTAGTACACAAAATGAATTTTTTTTATTTTTCCTATATCAAATTTCATGATTGTGAATTATGATATAATTTATTTTATATTTATTTTATATGATTTTTATTATTTACTTCTACATTTGTAATTTTTTTTATCACACATACCATTACACTTTAATTTTTTTGTCAACACGATAGTATCTTTTCGGGATGTATAGACTACCTCCCTCAAAAAGTGATGTGATTAAGTCACTTAGTTAATGGAATGTATAAAATATGGTTCTAATTAATATAATGAAAAAAAATATATATGATATTCATTAAATAATTACATATATTTAAATAATATATATATATATATATATCACTTTCTTGATAACCATTTACCACTATTAATAATTGATAATGTCATTCATGGATGTCTACCACCTCCTTAAAAATATGTGATTAATTTAATCTCAAAATTATTATAGATATAAGTATATTATATTAAAAATATATTATTTATGATATAATTAACTATTTTAAAATATTTAGTTTACTTACATTCTTTCCAAACGATCGTTGAAAAAGAGAAACAACACTAAATCGTACTAACAACTGATCGTCTCCATGATTGTAACATTAGTTAAATTTTCATAACTATATATAATTATTGAATATAAAAGTATAATTAATTTATAAATATAATAATTATTTAATTTTTATTATTATTTATATGTTATATAATGAACCCTTTTACCAAATATGACCTATAAAAGTAGTTTTTGACACACAAACCAACATTAGTCGTAACACTAATTGAAATTTTTATTTTTTATGTAGTTCTATAAGATAGGAAAATAATTGAAATAAAAGTTATGATAAACATGGAAATGGTTCATAATAATTTCAATAATTACAATAAAATTGTTTGTTAGGAATATAAATATACATTGGACATGTTATGAACAATGTAATGGATTTTCATTAATCATTTTACATCGATGGGATAAAAGTCATATTCACAAGCTAACATATTTTTTGGGGTGTATATATAGAACAATTTTATATATTATATCATAAATGTTTTATATTCATGGTATATAAATCGTCTATTAAATGGTATTCCTCCATGCGGCTTATAATTTAAATTGTTTCAATGTCGAATGAGATAGTTATTAATTTTTAAATATTATTTTTCGTTAATAATATGTTTAATTATATTTGAATGGTAATTAAATTTGTTGAAGTTATATGACCATTTTCCAATAAAACATATCATATTAAACTTTTATGGTTATTCATGACCTTTATCAGGTAAAAATAGCATTTTTCCCACAATTTTGAAGTCAAATTTAATTCCTCGACAGAAGAATCATGGAGCCGGTGCATTAAAACATGGTGTGTAATTTTTTTACAAAATGAAATGATGAAAAATTACACATCATGTTCCATACAGAGGATCATTGAGGTTTCGGTTATTGGAAACCAGATACAGAAGTTACATTTCATGAATTCTGAACAGAAAAGAATCTATGAAGCATCCTCCAATTAGTGTTACTGAAATATAATAAACCTTTAAATTTAAATTATAATTTATGGTGACAAAAATAACTCCTTTTCATGTGGTTTTAAAAATAATATTTCAAATAAAAACATTTTAAAAAAATCACTTCTAAAATAATATAAAAACATTTTCTTAAAAGATGACGACAATACCTGGAGAACAACATTATATTTTTCCCAAGATTATCGGTAACCACTTTAGGTAATGTTAATTGGGATATGAATGAAACACATTCCAATAATAAGAATACTTACTCAAAATACATTGTGTGAAGCATAAAAATCAAGAGTTAATTAAACAATACTATGTGTGACTAGAAAGGGTTGAAGGTACCAAATCATACCGGAATATAATACATGGTCAGAGGTGTGAATAAAAAATATAGAAATTAATTTTCAAGACATAACGAACATCATAAAATAACAGGTAAACTACATCCATTTGTATTACTATTTAGGAGATGAGTGCTGAATGAAAATTATTCCATGTGCATTTACATCTTCTGATACTCACAAGTATGAGCACCTAACCATGGATATTCTACTAGTCGAATAATCACTTTGTATTTAATATAATAACAAATGGTTAGGGAATGTATAATGCTAGACTGTGTCAATTTGTCATGCTAGGACCATAAACATTATGGCAAGGCCCCGTGCCAAGACGGTAATTTTTCCAAGCCTGGTTCTATGACCTAATTTTTCTCATGAGACCTACTGATGAATCAAGAGGCTATAGAATGCCTCACCCTTCACATAATATGTCCAAATACTTTTAGCATATATCTAGTAAGGTTATATAGTTAAAAATTCCCATTCCACATTGATTATTTAATTTCTTATTTTAAATATTCTATGTGTCCCATACCATATTGAATCATTCATTACTAATTCCCTATTATTCATAGTGTCCCATACCACTTTGAATAATTATGTTCTTATTTCATAAATTCACATGATATGCCACTTTCTTGAAATAATTTTTTTCAAAAAACAAATAAAAAGAATGGACAATGAAATCATTGCTTACTAAATATTTAATAGCATGATCTATAAATTCACATTTATAATATGGAAATCATATTTCAATCAATGACATGAATGTAATAATAAATATTCTTTTCTCATGTGATAATAAATAATGAAAATAAGTATTAAATGAATGGGGTTTTCATATAAAATTTTAACTTCTCAATTTTAAATTCAATGATTCATGGAAATAAATAATTAATAAAAATTACATGCCATATAATACAATGATAAAAGTGACTGTGAGCATGAAAATCATAAACATGATAACCTAATAGCAATCATTATAGTAGGTTTATCTTGTAATACAATATTATGTGAACATAATATGATAAAATTATTTAACCCATCCTTTTTTCCTATAATATATTATTTCATACATAAGATCATATAGGTTTAGCATAATAAAAATTATTAAAAAAATCATGTATTTCTTGCACCAAAATATTTATTAAATTCTGATAAACATCACCTGAAATTATGGCTTTAATGTATATATATATATCCCAGTATACAAAGTGTATATAATTATTTTACATAACTGAAAAAAGGTTTAAGGATTTCTTACAAATAATGGATACTTCATAACATCATTTAATAATTAATACCACTTGATTGAAAAACAATTATCATGTTAGGTTTAAAATATGTAACCATATGAATATATATATATATATATATATATTGGTTTTCATTCTAATTCAATTTGGACCCAAAACAATATTCGTATCCCAATAATTACATAATGATTGGGATATCATCTTTTAAAAGTTTATAATATAATTGGGTTGTATTATATATAAATATCCAAATATACACAATGTGTATATCTATTTTTTCCTAACCAAAGGACGATTTTAAATGAAACATTATAGCATTACAGACCCTAAAACATTAATACACACAAAAATATAACCTTTGAAAGCCTCGTTTCAACATAGAGATGATATATATATATAGATATAAACATTATATAAATATATTCATGTAAAAGGGTTTTTTACTTCATAAAAACCTAACAAAAATATGTTCTACCCACATTAAAAACTGCTGATAAATAATATTTAGGAATCCAAAATAGGATTAGGATGGAAAATTCATATAAATTTTATGATTATATATATATATATAAGCCTCATGGATCAAACTAGTTATGTTAAACAATGACTCTAGGATGAGACTTATACATGTGTAAACAACCAATATCATTAGTGAAAACTTAAAAAAACATCCACTGATAAAGTGTATAAATATAAATATGTTTATAATACTGGAAGATTACACCGAATCATATGGGGTTGAGTTTTTCGAATAAAACCACATGTTTGGCTATGGAAAATGAGAATAAAGTGGCTATATATGGAGATAAGTGGACTCACGGGTGTGGATGTGTAGTAAGGTAGGGTTTGACATCGACTGGTGAGGCACGACACTAGGATGTAGGAATAAAGAACAAGAAGATGCACAATATAATAGAAAATAATGATCATTCAAGTATTATCAAATGACTGATAAGTGTTCCACTGTTTTAAAAATGGAAGGACAATTAAGATTAGACAATAGATCAGATCTGATGGTCATGGTGACACACGAGATTAAAAAAGAGACGAGCAGACGAGATTAGATTAGAGAGAAACAGAAAGGCTAGATTATGTTTCCATAAAAAACTTGTCCCACATCGAAACCACTTTGGTTTCACAGCTTCATTAAATTACTCAGTTCTTATATACGCTGATAAATTAACTCTCTCCTCCCTCACAGGCACCACCCAATACTGGTTCTTCTAAGTAGCTGCGCTCTACGCCCAACCCTACTGCCGTGTTTCCCAACACATTAGTTTTCTCTTATATGTCTCTATCCTATGGGTGCGCATGATACTATGGTGTGTGTTTGGCCTATCTAGATACTGGCTACCTCACACTGAATGGATTGATGTGGAGGCTTCTCCACCTGAACTAGGGCCTAAGCCTTGAGGGATGGACTTCCAAGATATCATCGATCTTGCCACACATATTTTTTTTTGAATAAATTATTAACATATTATAAAATAGGAAATAAAAATTATTAATATAATCATTGTTTAAAAGATATATATTAATTAAAAAGAAAATTAAAAAATTAATCATTGAAAATAATCGTAAAATACTTATTATAAGGATAAAGGATTCACAATTTTAATAATAATAATAAATTTAAAATATTTAAAACATTTAAAATGTATCTTAAATAGTTACCCATGTTTTAAAACCACACTAAATTCCATAATAAAATATTCATATTAATTTAAAACCATGAGACAAAGGAGGAAAAAATTATTTTATAAAATATAATAAACCAATTGAAATGATTAATGAAATTATATAGGCTTTATAAAAAAAATATTATACAATATATCATAATTTTTTCACGTAATTTTTTTTGATTTAATAAAATACTTACAGTCACTTAATTTTAAACTCCAACAGCCATAAAAAAATAATGGTTCTATGTATTTTCAACATTTATAAAGACCCTTATAAATACATATTTGGATTATTTCATAGCATTAAATTAGTTTGGCTTATAAAGATGGTTCCATGCATTCCCTTAATGCTTAGCATATGGTCCATTATTCTATCTATTACATTCTTCATTTTGGTCGGTCCAAGGGATGCGAGGATTAATTCTTGGTCTCATCGTGGTGTTTTTAGGTCTCTATGTTGCACTAAATAGATTTTTCTAGTAGATTCCTAGGAAACCCATGGCCCTATGGCCCAGTTGAAATGTAACATTTCAGTGTTTTATTGAAGAAAATATTCCTTGTTTTTAATTTTGAAATATCTTTTTGATACTAAAGAAATTATGAAATGTAAAAAAATTAAAAAAATTAAAATATTATCATTACAGATAAAATATGATCAAGTTTTACATTATTAAACCTTTAAGGAATTGCATCCTTGAAAATCATTTGTGCAATTAAGCTTTCCAACACCAACATTTGGCATTAAATTCTAGGCCACCTACAAGAGATTTCTTATTTATTGATGATTAAAAAATTGATTGATAAAATTTTTAGTTGAATACCATCACCATGTCCACCATATTGGATAATCTTCTGTGATCCTTAGGTGGATTTCATGGGTAGTTTTTAGTTCCTCATTCTCCCTAGCCCAGATACACCTCAAAAAATTAGGGTCAAGCCTACAAATGTAACTATTGGGTTTCTAGTGAGAGGGATGGGAGGTATGGAGCTCAGAGATGTTTTCATGATCACATCCCTTAGAAATCTGTCAAACTGTGTCATTCCGGAGAGTATTGATGTCATAATGACTCACAAACATGAGGAAACTCCATACATGGAAGATATAATCTACAAAAAGGTCATCTTCAAAAAAATAATCTGAGAATTTATCCAATGCTATGAAATTTTTAGAGAGAGGGAAATGAAGGATGAGACCTTTATAATACATTGCCATATGACTACACTCTACAAATTGTGTAATTTCCATATGAAGATAAAAAAATCATGTCCCAGATAGGTCTAAAGGACATTTGGTCTAAGGAAAAGATAATAGAGCCATTTTCATGATAAATAATGGTATGAAAAAGGATGTAATTATTTTAAATATGAATTTAATAGAATTTCATCCAGTCTCTCAGTTGGTAAAGAAAAATGGTTGGTTAGTGACCTCTTGTCTTCCATCTAAAAATTATAATAAAAAACTTCCAGAAAAGCATAACAATATTAAAATAGATATTTTATTTTAAAATAACATATTAATGTTCTAAACATAAATAATATCATTATAAATTTATGAAAAAGTTCATGAAACTCAGGGTTTTACATATTCTTTCATTCCCTCTTACAATCTCACTGGTACCGACTTCCTAACATCCATAGTGATGCCCCTACACATGTCCCACTAGCATTGACAATTTCCCTAGTTCCTAGTTAAACAAATCCCTAAAACAGTTCCAAACTCATCGATCATTCTAGTCTAGATGTAGCATGAGAACTATGGATCAATATCATGTGTATATCTAAAGTTACATGATATGAAACCAGGAATTGTATGAATGTGTGTGACATCACCATGAATTTCATGTCTATGAAATAAATTAGAAGACTCTTCCTCAATAATTTAGAAGCCCTTAACTTAACCATAGTGACTATAGGTCAGGATTTGAAAATGATATGTAGCTCTATGCTCCCCATATAATTCAACCTATTTTATGTCTGATAAGGATTTAAAATTATTGGCTAGGGTAAATCATTTAAATAGACCCTAAAACTACATTCCCACACCTCCATAAAATTGATGTTGAGCATTCTTCATAAGGAAATAATCAAATCCTGATCCTTGGTGGAGTTTAAGTACACGAGGAGAGTTTGATACATAGTAATGTTGTTTACATGATAGAACAAGTTTGTCAAATGTCTTATAGTCTTCTAAAAATTACTTAAAAAATATAGTATCTAGTATTTCATTTAGAATAGACCAACGACTTTTTTCATATTCTATTTAAAATTTTGAATAAAGAATTATACATATAATGATATAATTAAAAATTTAGTGTTTTTATAATTTTATAGATTTATCTAAACCGACAACTAATACCTACTAGAACACCCTGACCCCAATATCCTGGAGCCGGTGCATTAAATCCTAGTGTGAATTTTTTTGATGAATTGAAATGCTGATGAATTACACATCATGTAGCAGACAATGTATATTTACTATTTAGGATCTACAAAACAAGATACAAATGTTACATTTCAACAGTAGTGAACGGAAAATTTAACACAAAGCAACCACCATTTTGTGTAACTCAAATCAACTAAACCTGTAAAAATAAACTAAAGCATAGGGTGATCACAAGAATACCAATTAAGGCTATTTTATATTTAATATTTCAAATAAAACCATTTTTAAAAAATTACTTTTAAGTTAACAATAATTATATTTCATAGAGGTAGACTACAATACATGGTGCACAACATTAACTATTTTCCAATCATACTAGTAACTATTATTGGAAATATTAAATGGGATAAGAATGAAACACATTCCAATAATTTGAATACTTATAAAAAATTCATTGTGTGCAGTTTAAAAATATGAGTTAATCAATCTTTACTATGTGTGACATGCAAGGGGTGTAACAAAAAAATTGCACATGAAAATAAAATATGATCAATGTTGTGCACCAAAATTGTCGTAATTAATTTATCACCTAAAATTCCCATCATAAAACTATGGGTTAACAACAACCATTTTAATTAATGCTAATGATATAGGTAATGAATAAACATTATTCTATAAGCATTTAATTCATCAAAAACTCATTTGTAAGAGCTCTTATCAAAGGATATGCTACTAGTCGAATAATCACTTTTTTGGCCATATACTAACACATGGTAAAGAAATTTATAATGCCAGACTGTGCCAAGTCCTTATTCCATAACTATAATGTTTCTCAAAAGGCCTCTTTCTAAGACCATCATTTTTTCAAGGCCTCGTTCCATGACCTAATTTGTCTCGTGAGACCTAGCATTGCATTGAGAGGCTATAGCGGGCCCCACTCATCACATAATAAGTCGAATATATTCTTCATATAACTTATAAGGTCATGTATTCAATGTCACCAATACCACATTGAAAATTTAATTTCTTATTTTATATATTCATGGTGTCCCATATCACATTGAATATATCATTTCTCAATCCATATTATTCAATGTGTTCTATTCCACCTTGAATAATTAATTTATTATTTCATAAATTCTCATGATACATCACATTCATGAAAAAATTGTTTACAATAGTAAAAAAAATAATTGATAATGAAATCATTGCTCACTAAATCTGTAATAGCATGACATGTCAATTTAAATTTTAAATATGTTAATAATAGTCTTCTAAATGACATGTAATGACTAATAATTATTCTTTAAACATGGGAAAATAACAACAACACATAAGTAATTAATGGATACATTTTTTCATATAAAATGGTAACATAACAATTTTGAAATCCATGATTAATGTAAATTAATACTTACTAAATATTACATTCCATATAATATACTGATAAAAGTGGAAATGAACTTGAAAATCATAAACATGATTAGATAACAACAATCACTACAGTTGGTTCATCATGTAATAATACATATGTGAGCATAAAATTATAACATGATTATACAGATAAATTTATCCTATAATATATTGTTGCATACATAAACTCATATAGGTTTAGAAAATTCATAATTATTTAATACCTTACATGTATTGCTTGCATCAAAATATTAATTATATTTTGATAACCATCACATGAAATTAGGGCTCGAGAATCTTATTAATATATATATATATATATGTATAACAGTATATACAAAGTATATATTTGATTTTTACATAACCAAAACAAGGATTAATGATTCATTACAAATAATGGATACTTCATGACATCATTTAATCATTAATATCACTTTATTGAAAAATAATCATCATGTGATATGTAAAATATATAACCATATGAGGACACACACACATATATATATATATATTTGGGTTTTGCATTATAAATCCAATTGAACCCAAAACATTATCCACATCCAAATTATTATTTAAATATTGGGAAATTATTTTTTATACACTTAAAAAAAGTTTTATTTTTATTATATATAAATATTCACATATAAAAAAGGTGTATATTCAGTATTTCATAAGCAAAAAAACATGTCAAATGAACCCTAATATCATTATAGTCCTAAGAAACATTAATACACATAAATATTAAACCTTTGAAAACATTGATTCAGAATAGAGATTATATATATATAATCTACATATATATAATCATGTAAAAGGGATTTTCACTTCATGAAAAAATAACCAATACAGGTGCTTACCCTACTAAAACAAGCTGATAAATCATATATAAGAATTCAAAACAGGTTTAGGATGGAAAATTCATATAAAATGTATGAGTATATATATATATATATATTTGTATAAACATATGGTGTATATAAGGTTTTACCCAAGGAAGATATGGCATAAAAATATCTTACATGGCTTAATGATGAGGTGGAGACGAGAATGGGTCACTAGAGGATTCAGATGAAGAAAGCTCGTAGGGTTTTTGGGTGAAATGTGAGTTTATATAAACATTATATCTATTTTTATATAACCCAAAGATCAATGAATATATTCTGAACAAAGACTATAAGTGGAGACCTTGATCCGAGGAAAAACCCATTTCCACCAGCAGAAACTTAAATAGAAATAGTCATTGATAATTTATATATATATATATATATATAATATTGGAAGGTCACATAGAATCGTACGGGGTTGAGTTTTTAAAGCAAAAACACATGTTAGGATTTGAAAAGTCAGAAGAAAGAGGTTGAAGATAGTGATAGGGGGACTCATGGGAGAGGATTATCTGTAGGGTAGGTTACGACTGTGAATGGTGTTCCGCAATGCGTGGAATAAGAGATGAAGAAGAAGAAGAAGAAGAGTAAAAAGTGGATAGTCACAATCATCTGGGTACCAACAGTTGTCTGAGAGGTGTTCCATGGTTTTACAAAATGATTGAATGTAAAGATTAGATTGTTAATCAGATCGGATGATCATGGTGATAATTGGGATTGAAAATGAGATGTGTGGCTTAGAGTAGATCATAGTTAAACAGATAAAATCAATTGTGTTTCTCTAAAATAATGTGTCCCAAATCGAAATTGCTTCAGTTTAGCGGCTCCCTTAAATTACTCAACACCCCATATAATGAGAAAATAACTCTCTCCTCCATCCCTAGTATTTCCTTTTACTAGTTCTTCATATAGTGTGTTCTCTGCAACCAACCTCATCGTCATGCAAAGTGGAACTCTCTCATACATCTTGATCTTATGGGTGTGCTCACTACTACTACGTGTGAGATGTACCTCTGACTACTGGATCGATCACACTGCCTGACTAGATAGAGAGGCTAGGTTAGCCACCATGGGGCCAAGGCCTTCAGTACTAGCCTTCCAGGTTCTCCTCGATCATACCTAAATTTTTTTTTAATAAAAAAATTATTAAATCATTCAAAAACTGAAAATAAAACATTTTTAAAAGATTTATTGTTTAAAAAATATGTATTAATTAATCAAAAAATTCCTAAAGTAATCTCTTTAAAATAAACATAATACCCTTTTTAAAAGGATAAAGGCTTAATTATTTAAATAATATTTATAATTTTAAAACATTTAATACATTTAATAATTATTTTAAATACATAAATCTGTTTTAAAACCACAAATAATTTCCTAAATAATATGATTTTTAATTTGAAACTAATATATTAAAGATAAAACATAAAATATATAAAACATATTAAGACACTTGAATTATTTTAATAAATTATATAAGCTTTATAAAAATAAAATATTATACAATATATCATTAATTTATCACTTAAATTATTTTGATTTAATAAAAACTAATTGTTAATTTATTTTAATCTCAAATGGCCAAAAAAAGTAAACTAATTATCATATGTATTTTCAACGGTCAAGAAGGCCCTTATAAATACATGTTTGGTGTATTGCATAGATTTAAACTAGTTTCCCTTATAAGGATGGTTCTATGAATTCCTTTGATGCCTAGAACATGTACCATTATTTTATAAATTTCACTCTTCATTATGGTTAGTCCATGTGATGAGGGATATATGTAAGGTCTCATCATGGAGTAATGAGGTCTCCAAGTCGTGCTACTAAGATTTTCTATTAGTTTCCTTGGATATCCATGGAATTTTCTCCTTGTTGAAATGTAAAGTTTCAGTGTTTTATTGAATAATATATGTCCTAATTTAATTTTTCAAACCTTGTTTCGTATATTACTGAAACTAAGAAAAGTAAAAAATATATTTAATGTACTAAAATATTATTATTATACATAAAATATGTTTGGGTGTCACAACAATTTTTCTGAGAAAATGTTTTGATGAATACTAGATATCACTACACGGTTTAGTAGGAAAATTTATTGTCTTCAAAAAAACATGATAAATTAAAATGATATAACTTTTTTTATGAAATTTAAAAAATTTATTTTTATCGTAATTTTTATCCTCTTAGTATTTTTTCAATGTTTTCAAAGGAATATTTTTTTGGCATTCAAAAAAATTAATTTTTATAAAATTTTACTATGATAAAGAAATCGTATTTTACTTATTGGGGAATATAATCATTTACCACTTTTCCTCTCATTGAAACATCCTCTTCTTGTATGAAACGATTATTTTTATGAAATTGTTTTAAAATTTTATTTTCAATTAAAAGGTTTTTTAAATGTTACTTTGAAATAGGAATGATTTTTCCTCATGAATGTTTTTATAATATCACATAATTTATTAGCAATAAATCATTATTTTACTCCACTTGGGTTATATTGCATTGAAATCAACCTTAAATATCATTTGGATGGTTTTTTGTAATTGGATAAGGATAGTATGAATATTAACTACCTTGATTCCTTTGGTAGTCCCTTTTAAATATTAATTATAAAATGAACATTAATACTTGAATTTACCCTAACTGAATATTTTATATTCGTTTATATGTTTCTTACATAAACCATATTCCATTTTTTCACACATTGTATAAATAAAATGTTATTTAAATAGTTTGGGAAATGTTGATAAATATATATCCATTATTCAATACAGAAACCTGATAATTCATATTATTACTTCATTATGTGAAATTAATTGGGTAGGAAAATCATAGACTTGGGACAATTTATGGAAACCCATATAGGTTGGGGATCGGTTAATGAAATCCACTCAATGCATCAATTGTCTAACGAGATAGAATTAGTTGAAAAAATAACCATTGAGATTTCAGTCTATGAAGAATCCATGGTTTTCTACCCAATATGCTAAACCATGTTGTGTAGGATCTTAATAGTAGTTATTCATATACCAAGAAATGATGAAGTGATATAATTATAGTTTTTACTAAATTTTTTATGTTATTATTTATACATGAGATTTTCTATATATATATATATCTATATATATATACATTAATTTTATGTTAATTTATTAAATGTAATGTATATCAATTTCTTACCCTTCTATGTTTATTTATAAATCTTAAATTACTATAATGGCATGTGTTTCTATTTTTTTACATTTCCACATGATTATTCAAATTTATTAACTATTGATTCTGATGTAAAAAATCATAAATGATTATTTATGCTCTCCCTTATTATGTTTCCTTCCCCCAACAATCTAAGAAGTGTACAATGATAGATATTTATGGATATACTAGATAGAATATTGTTTTCCTATAATTTTTTTTATAAAAAATGTATTTAAAATCATATATTAATTTGTAATAAAAGTCTTATGTATGTATCTAGTTTAACAAGACTGTTAATCACTCATTTCTTCATGATTTGATTTATATTAATAATTATAATGTAATGGTAAAGGACAACTACTCTGTGATTTTAGTGGTTGGGTTTCTATAACTAATGGAAAAGTCTGTAGTGTTGTCTTCCAATTTCAATGTAGGTATGGGTAATGATTGCGCCATCCTTTTGAATAATTTTCATTCTTCTTTCATATATTGACATAAAAACATCTTGATATTTATTATATGGTCTATTTTATATTTTTCCTCAAATAGTTTTATCTTATATATCTTGATACATTTTTCTATCTCCCAGATGGATGTATATAGTTAAACAATTTGAATAATCCAAAAAATCCTTCTATAGCATTGGATTTAATTTTACGCATAGTTGTAAGTAAAATATCATTACTCCTTAATTGAAATTGAACTTTGAGAATTTCACTTTTTATAGAGATTCCAATTTCATCAGAATTCCCACATCATATATTTGAGAATAAATTAATATCTCTAGAAGGGATGGTCAAGTGATTATTTCCTAAAGGAATGTTTATGTTTGTTTATTATGATTCCCATGTCCATCCTTTCCATATATATGAAAATAAAATCCTTATAAATTTTCATAATTATAAAATTTTTGGATCTATTCTACATAGTGAATTTTCCACTTTAATTTGTTTTTACAGATGGTAGTAAATTTACCATTCATTGTGCTTGATAATCTCTAACAATCTTCACTGGTACATATTCATCTCATTCGATGTGAATATATACATGATATTTTTTGTTCCATATATATTTAACAATTATTCCAAAATATATAATGCTACTATATTTTCAAAATGAATATCACTAATTCCATATCTAGATAATGTGTTGTTTAGTTATGTTTATGAACATTCAACTTCATTAATGTTTAGTGTATGGTTTCTTCCTTATACATTAATACACAACCGAATCCTTTTTTAGAAAAATTGCAAAATAATTTGAATCTTTTTCCTCTGGTGGGTAGTGTAAGAATAAAGGAAGTGAATATCCTCCATTTTCCACACTTTAAATACCTATTGAAATTCCTCATTCCAGACAATATTTAATAGTGTACGAGATATATTGATAATATGGTTCTAAAAGTGTTATATGTTTCTCATAGATCAGCGATAATACCGACATAATTCAATGAAAATATGGATATATGTCACAAATTATGGAAGTATTCATATTCAGTTGCTTTGATATTTGAAGGGTCCCCAAATATCTCTTTTTATGATATTTTTAAATGACGAGGCTTCCATCAAACATAAATAACATTTTATATATTTTACATAATGCTTATCCATTCATCAGGTCATTTTCATAATTCTCATGAGCTCCTCATACTCATCTATGAGTTTTGATATTATTAGAAGATCATCGATAATGACTACAAAAGGTTTGTTGATGTAATCTCTAAAATCTATATTCAACACATTCATGAATATTTTTGCATCATTAGTGAGTTCTAATGGAATTAAAATGAACTCATAGTACAAAACCTTATACGAAATGTAGTCTTGGGGATATCTCCCTTCATTATAACATGGAAATAACCCAACAATAGAAACACCATATATAATTATTGTTATCTAAGAAAATGACTAATTAAGTCACAAATATATATTATAGGATAAATTTTATTTATCATGGTATTTTTAGTTCACAATAATTAATGAAAATGAACATTATCTTCAATTTCCTCTTGAGGAATTAGATTGGTGTGCCCCTTGGTGATGAACATGGATGTATGAAACATTTATTTAGATTTTACTATATTTTTTTCATCAAATATTCATGTTCAAAAACATCGATTATATATGGATTCATATATAATAAAAATTTCATAGCTATAATATTTATTGAACTTTCAACATATCCTCTAGGATGAAGATTGGGAAATTCCTTGAAAAACACATTACTGTATTCCATCACAATAGAAATGAATTAATTTATGATTTTTTAGATAGACATAATCATTTTTAATAGACATTATTTCTTGTTGATAAATAATTTCAATTAATTTGATGTGGGATCTAATGAAAATTCATCCATCTCCTTCCACTTTTATAGAATCAAGGGACTATTGGAAATGCAAATATTCATTTCTTTCTCATCTAAATTAATGTTGGATCTATAGAGGTAAAGTCAATTCAATCCCACAATTTTATAAAATTTCTCCAAAGTGGGTATGTTAAGGCTTCTTGGGATTTTTCTCCTCCAAATTATGACATGGGAGGTGTTTTATACATGAGATGAAATAATTCCTACATTTTCCATCTTTAACAACAACTCTACTTCAATGATTGAGGTTAGTTTTTTGAATAGGTCTAATGAATCTTCTTGATATAAAGTAATTATTAAAACTATAATAATAAATTATATTTTCCATTTATGAATTAATAAATATCTTACCAATCACTGCGTTTTTATCCGGATCCACCTTAGTGTTTTTGATTGATATATCTCACTCATAAAGCCTTGGAGGTTGATTTTTTACTCTAAAAACCCTTGGATTAGTTAATTAGATTGAAAAGTTCTTTGGTTCCCTATAGTATAAGGAATTAACAAATTTTTTAGGTTTGATCACATCATTATCTTCCTCTATCTCATTTGTGGGTTTCTCATATGGGCAATCATTAGAAAGCCTTCTTTCATTCACACACATAATGCAGTTCCTCACTCCCCTTATGGAATTTATAGGTGCTTCATTCCACACCTTTGGAAATAGGGTTGTATAAGTCTCTTGGATCTTTTATATTTTTCCTTTGAACAACCATAATCGAAATCAAACTTTTTTTCCTATCACTATGATACTATATAGATTGATGAATCTAAATTTTGACTTTTACAGAACATAAAATAATTTACTCATAGATGTCAATGTCTCTAATGAATGGGTATTTTCCTAGACTACATTTTATCCCACTAGAGAAGCAGTCATCCATATAGGAATTTGTAATGAGAATTGTGGGGGCATATCATGCACGTTTGGTGATGTATTACACATAAAACTCAATAGATTTATCGCCCATTTACATTAAGGAATGTAATACCTTCTCTAGTTTAATTTTTAGAGTGCTAGAAATATATATATCAAACATAATTTTTTAAATTATCTCCACACCAAATCATTGACCTTTTCATCTCACACCATATTTTTTATTAATATCCCCCAATTATCAATTAACCCCCTATAAAATTTATAACAAATATAACCTCCATTATCATAGATCATTAATGTATGAAGAATATCATTTAAGTTGAGTTGTTTTTTGTATAGTGATTACAAATCAGATGTTCCTTTGATTGTTGTTATCCTTTTTTATAAAGGACATTATAACATCGTATTCCATCATAGGTGGATTTGAATGCTCCTCATAATCTAGGATTCAATATAGATCCTGAGGTTTCATAGAGAGTTTCATTATAATGTTTGTGAGTCCTTATCACATTGTGTTGGGAATCTCATTGGGGTCATAATTTCATTTCTCATATCATTTTATGTTTAACAAATTCCTATTAATTTTTGAATTATATAGAATAAAAATAAAATTGAGGATGAGTATTTTTAATCTATTAAACACATAAATGGGGAATTCAATTACTTTATATGGGTAAATTATAAATTTCATTTATTTCATATGTTATAAATTTGTTGGATTAAATCTATGTTATCCATGATTTATTTCCTAATATAGGCTCTTTATGGTATTTTTCAATCCCCTACAAATAGTTAATAATAATATTGTGAATATACCAATGAATATCCCATAGAACTTTCAAACAAGGTGTGTATCATGTCCCCTTTTTGTGCACTTGATATCTGTCGAGTCTAGCTCAACACGATGTTTTTCGGTTTTACCACTATGAAAATTATGCCAGACTAACATCCACATTAACAGTATTGATGGTGATATATTCGATTAATAATATTTTTAATATATAATTAAAAAAATTAATGTATGTATTCTCATACTTAATATTATCCCTATGGAATTTGTTAGATATTTTTTATCCTGATAACAAAAAATAATAATCATTTCATTTGATTCCAAATACAAAAATCCATCTATTTTTACCCATTAATACGTGATTTTTTCGTATGATTACTCTTAAGGAAACCCAAAATATTATGAAGTATATTTATTTTTTTAATTACAAACATCGAATTAAAATTTAAATAGGAAAACATCATATTTATTCAAAACATCCTTAATATTCTATCACATAAAACTACATGGGATAAACTGGGGAAATACATACGAAATTTATGAGATATAAATCCCTATATGGGAATAAACATTGAATAACATGAACTAGGTAACAAATTCTATAAAAATAGGCCTATTATTTGGAAATAAAAAGGCTGTTAGTCGTAAATATGACAAATAAGGCACGATAAATCATGATTCTGAAATAGCATCATGGGAAATGCAATGACAAATTAAAACACTACATCATAAATGTTCTTCAAGGATAACTACCAATACATAAATATAGAATATATCATATAAATAAATTAGGTTCCCTAACTATCCCAACATGAAATTGAATAAGGTAATAAATTAAACAATGTATTTGTGTGGTATATAATTCTCAGAGCACCAGTAATATTCATTTCATTCTCATACTTTTGTTTTCCAGATAGATCAATAAACATTGATAAATTCATCGTAAAAAATTATTAAAAAATAATGGACGTGAATAAGTAAATTTATTTTCCATTTCAATGTAGTATAAGTGTATAAATTTGAACCACATTTTATTAAATGGTTACGGTATTCACTAGAAAATTATATTGGTGTGGAAAATAATAGTGAAACATTAGCAGTAAAATGATGCCAAATAATTTTTTTTAAAATTAGATAATGAGATAAATATTGGATATTTAATAATTGAAAAAAATGGTAAGTAACCGTGTCATGGAAAGACATATCCAAACATTAATAATTGGAAATAAATTACACAATATAATAATGAAAATTGAATAATAAATAGAAGGTGAGGATCCCATAAATGAGTCTATGATTTCAAATAATTGGGGGTGTATTCTTGAGAACATGGGGTTCCTTGGTAGAAATATATAGAGAGGTGGGAAGGGTAAGGAGGCAATTAAATTATTTTAGGAGAAAATAAATGGGATCTTGGATGGGATTATATGGGAAATGAGTCAGTATTTCTCTAATATTTGTAAAACATTTTTAGGTACTATATAATAAAATAACCACATCTCCAAACCATACCATATATTCTGACCATTTTCTCTACCAACTGGAGTGGTTTTTTATTTTATAATTTCATATATGAACAAAATAAAATAATACTCTTTCTTTTGTGTAATTGATTCATAATTTTGAAATATGTTTTTAAAATCTAAAATTATATTAATATTGTTGGATAATTTATAATGGATTTATAATTTTATTAAAATTATCATACAATAATATTATTTTAAATCTAACATTATATTTTATCTTGAAATTATCTTATTGTATTTTTTGCATCCCTTTTGGGTCAATATGATGTTATAATATCCACCTTACATGTATACTGTATTTAATTTTTTACCAAAAATTCAACTGCCTCAGAAAATTATGAAAACAACACCATAGTATATTTTTGAGGTTCATATTTCTAAAATAATATTTATTTTATAAAAATTAGTTCTTAAATGTTTTTATTTTTAGTTACAAATTATTATTTGATATTTATTTTTAAATGCAGTGTTTCTTAAAAAACAGTCTTTGAAACCTTTTAAAAATTAAGTAAGACATCATAAAAAATATATAATATATATATATTTAATTATTATTATTTTTTAAAAAAATATTTTAAAAATATTATTTATTTTAAAAATTTATTTTTTTTTAAAATAAAGATTTATTTTAATTTGAACATTACCCAAAAATACAATTTTTATTTTACTGAGTAAATATGAAATTCATTTATAATGTATATATAATTTTATTAAAATATATAAATTATTATATGAAATATAAATAATCATTTTATTAGTGTCTTGACTCATATCCCCCTAACACACAAAGAAATTCCCTAAGGGTAAGGTGTGTGATGGTGACGTTTATATTAGGTGGTTCGTTGGGCATAATATTGCACATGATGTTAATGAAAAAAATTATCTATTGTAAACTATTTCCAAAATGTGTAATATGTTGAATACCATATTTTTCTTAGTCATTTAAAATTAATTATGATTCTATCACCCTTGGAATAAATAATAAATGGACTTAATATGGAATGATCCTAATTGTTAAGAATATCAATTATGTTGTCTGTGTCAATTGGAATTGTCAAAACCATATCTTTATAACAATGTTGTCATCACTATTAAACAACTATATTATCAATGTTATTTTTTGTGTTCTATTAAATAGAATATAATAAAACTAAATTAGTGAATGTGTTTTCATTAACCATAATATATAATAATATATATTAATTAAAATAGAATGGAAAATTTATTTATAATAGTATGGGTCCTTACATGAGCCATAATTTGTGGATGTTCAAGTAGATATGTCATTACTATTATGTTGTCAATGTTCTCAAAGGGGACATGGGAACATGTGTTACAAATAACCTCAATCCCTAACCACATGACTCTCTTCCTTGGTAATGATCAGAGGAATACATTTTCTATAACCTCGAACACTATGTCCCTATAACGGTTTTCTGTATATATATTTTTTCATTCTAATTAATATTGATGTTTTTTTGCATGGATTGGACATTCCCGATAATAAATTTCACGTGATCAAGTCCATATATAAATCCTTAGACAATATAACGCCAATGGGTATGAGTTGTACATCAAATTTCAAATTTAGATTCATATGGAACCATATGAATAGTAGAGTGAAAAATGTTTTCGTATGAAAACTCACTCAATGGGAGATTCTGATTCCATACACCATCAAATTTTATTAAGCTATAACATACCATTTATTTATGCACCTGACTAGTCCTTTCATATTAAGCATTAATTTGGATGTGATAGACTACAATAAAATTTAATTCAATACTAAAATCATTTAGAATACTTCCCTAAAATATAAATATAAACCTTAAACCATTACAATACACAATCATAATTTGTACCTCATATAGCCTAACCACTCCAATCACATATATCATACCAATTTTTAGGTGAGATATTTTAACGAATTAAAATTGTATGTGCATTCATGGTGAATCTACCCACTATAAACCATATCAAATTATTTATTTTTAATGATTTTCAGGGACCAATGATAATGTAAATTGTGATATTCACCCATTTCTAGGTGGTAATTGGAAATATTTTTATCATATATTTGTTCTTTAGTTTCTATACATTAAATTATTGACATAAAAAAAGGATTGAATATAATTTGTAATATCCTTTTTCATATTGTCCCACCAGAAGGGCTCTCTTTTGGTCACATTATGTCATTGTACATCAATGATGGGAGGAGAAAGATGATTTGTGTGCATTATACAGAACCTATATCTTTATATATGGTGATTAAGGCTCAAAAAGCCTCATTACAAATTGAATCACACCATCATCATCAATATGGAACTATTGTATCTTTCCTTCCATTACAACTTTTTGATTCATTTGAATTTCCATATCATCGCTTTATGATTCATTATTTTTATACTCTAATTATTGTTGGGAAATAATTTGGGAATGACGAGATGTATTCACTTATATTGTGATTTCTAAATATATCCTTTACATACAGAAAAATATGGGGTATTTCTGGATATGAATCATGGATTTCCTAGGTAGTTAAGTTATTCTTAGAGCATAAACTATGTTTTATTTTTCCCAAGTATGATAGTGAATTGAGAATTAATTTTCAATGATTATATATCCCCAACTACATTTACTCAAGTTGAGTATTTTTGTGTGAAATTATAATTAAATATCTTATGATCATTAAATGTTTCACAATTCAAACCATTGAGGTAGTGGTCTCATATTTCTATGAAAAAATAAAGAGCCGCTATCCTTAGATCATTTGTCGATTATTAATTCACATGGATCGTCAATTTTCATGAGGATTATGGTATCACATTAATATTCTACAAGAGGTCACAACTAAATCCATTATTTAATGAATTAATATATATCACAAAATAATCAACATGATTCTATAGAATTATTAATAGTTTGTTTATTAGCCTCTTAATGAGAACCTCGAATAATTCCTATAATTATTAAATCCATTCATACATTACCCCCATACATGTAAAATTATTTTAAGGGTAAGACTATCTGGATAAATTATTCCCTAATAATCAATAGAACACATTTAATCCATGAAAACATTGGAACAATATTCTTATTGATGGAATAGTCAATGAATCATTTTTTGTTGATTTCGAGGGGTATATAGATATTCCATTTATGGTGGTAACATTCCCAAATAATGTTACTTACTTTATCCGAAACTCACATTTTCAATAACTTTTATAATTTTACTCCCTTTGAAATTTCACTATCACAAGATTAAAATTGTCTTCATGTTCCTCTTTCATCATCGATTATATGAAAATATCATTTATGAAGACTATCAGAATGTTTTCAAGAATATATCTGAAGTCTCAGTTTATTATGTCAATGAATATTATGAGAGAATTAGGGATTCTAAAGGGAAACACTATGAACTCATTGGTTCTATACCGCATTTAAAATTTATTCATAAGAATATCTTCCTCCCTCTAATATAATTAGATAAATCATTACCGAAGGTCCACCTTAGTGAATTAACTGGGACTGTGTAGATAATTTTAAAAATTCATATATCTATGGAATGTGATACATGTTCTTTATCATGATTTTTGAAGATTGAATAAAACACTTGATAGGAACAATGGTCCATCATTTTTAAAATAAAGAGGATTAGTGTACCTCATAATAAAGCACCCATGCATAAGAAAATGTTTTTTAAATTATCTTTGTACATTCATACAAATTAAATCAAACACAGTGTTTTCAATTATAAAAGGTGCCATTAATTTTGGATAATATTAAGGAATAATATAAATTGAAAACACTTCCCCACCATCAAGAGGTTTAAAAGATAATCCTTCATGGAAAACATCATTCTCGTATATAACAATATGAATTTATTATATCATGATTCTATCCATTATCTTAATCAATTGAGATAAACTTGATTTCTCATAAGAAAATAATATTTATAGTATAGATGACTATTGTAAAAGTGATTCATTCACATAATTATCATTGTATATAATTGAATGATGACTCTAGTAATGAGTATTAATCTCTATTTCTGGAAAAATTATAATATATATTTATAATGAGAGATTGTACATTCAAAATATATCATAAAAATCCACAAAAGAATTAATATAAGAGTCTATAGATTTTTAATCCCACAACCATTAACCAAGGAGGAGTTATGTAATTTGGATGAAATAAATTCCCAAATTTCAATTATCAAAGATAACTCAACCTCTATATTTTGAGTTGGTTATTTTATAGTTCTAAAATTCGTGAATGGTATGAATTATTTTTTAGAACTATAATCTAATAGTGTGTTTATTTTTCTTGAAGGAATAACTATATTTTATGTCTTCACATCATTTTTGGGTTCCAAAGCAGTAGTATTAATATAATATTACATTTATTATTACCTTGATAGTTTTTGTTGATTGGATTCAATAACCCTTTTGTTTGGGAGATAGATCACATAACTGCGATATTCTATATAGTTTGAAAATTGCACTACAAATGGAGTGTTTATTTGAAGCTTATTATCTTTCTTCTCATTAGTGGTATTATTGTTATACCATTAGATATTTTTTCTAGATTCACATCTTTTCCACATTTTAAGCATCTCCTAGTTCCCAATAGGAAGTTATCAAGATTCTTATTCTCATATTTTCGTCTTGTTGAATTATTTTGTTAATTCTATTAGGTTATTTATCTATTTATCCATCTATATTAAACACCATTTTCCAACTTATAACTCTAAAAATATGATACCCATAATATTATTTTACGACTATTTAACCCTTAAGGGAACTATAGATAATATTCTCATATCTATTGAATTCAAAAATTACATATTATTTTAATAGATTCAGATACACAATGATAAATTAGAGACCCGCAAAAGTTTTTAGTTTTCATGAAAAATAAAAAGACCTATCATAATAGTCTTTTAATGTTTTCCTTGAATATCTTGACAAAATCATCTTTACATTTTATTTAGTCTGAGGAACTCCATTTATATCTTAAGATGGGGTGTTTTGGGAAAATATTTAATGAAAAATATTTTCGAGGGATATTCAAACTCCATGGAATAAATTTACTCTTAAAAATTATGTTATTTTGAATAGTTTCTACTATTGATTAACTTTCATGTCTAAATGATAGACTGCATGTATGACTTTCTCTTCTCCTCAGCACTAAAAGGCTATATAATATCTTTTAAATGGAGTTGATCTATTATTATGTGATGATGTGATTCAAATATCCACTAATGATTGGAGGTTATTGTCACCTAAATGATCCAAAAAAAAATTTATCTTTGGTTGGAGAATAAGGGTATTCCTTATGATTTATGTTATTATTCATATCTCGAGCTAGACGAGAAAGGATTGTCGGGATTTTTTTTATCCCTCGTTCAGATCGTATTTTTCGTTTCATTAAGGAAATCAATACATAGACAATCACATATTATATTAGTATGGGTTCTAATATTTCAAAAAATTATCTAAAAGAAATAATGTACAATTACGAGAGCTTCAATACATAGAAAATATGAATAAAAAATTTAATATATAAGTATAATATATAAATAAAATGTATATCATATGTTTTGATTCACCATGTTTCAATAGATGTTATCCCTGGTGATGGAATTATCACTAGGATACATAATAATGTTTTACATTCTTAAATTATAAAAAATAACTAGGTTGTGAATTGATACAAACTATAAAGACTAGAACATTTTATATATAGCATTACATTATTTTAAACATAATTATCCAATAAATAAAAACAAAGGATCATAATGTCTAGTGTTTTTGGAATATTAGGTTTATAATTATTAAAAAAAATTTAGTGAAATATTTTTTTAAACTCTATAGTAATATCCAAACATCCTTTGACATCATACATAATCATATGATTTTAAATGGAATATAAAAAAATTGATAAGGTGAAATTTCTAGAATGGGATTGAACATTGTAAATAAGCACATAACATGGGTTAAAATGCATATTATTATGAAAGATAAATGTGTGGAACATGAAAAATATATCGAATCATATCTTGTAGAACATTACATCACATAATCATGGAATTATTAGAATATAGTTAAATTAAATATTAATACATAAACATGACTTAAGGCTAACATCCACGAATATATCACATGGTGGACAAAGTCCCGTAATGGAATCAAGTTTACTCTCATTCTTTACATGAGGGTCACCAATGGAATGGGTTCTAATATTTAAAAAAATGTTCTTGAAAATGTTTGACACATGAAGAATCATATATATACATTAGGGTTACCAATGGAATGAAATGGGCATTGTAATAATGTCATAGAGAATAAAACATTACTCCTTCATAGGTGTGTCCTTTAAATAATAAAAAATCACAATATGTCATTAATAAGGTAAAATATCCATATATCAAGATAAATTATGATAAATTAATGTGAAAAATGAGTATATAGTGTTTCATAATTTTTATAAATGAGCCTCTTTAATAGAGTTGAAGGAAAAAATGAAAGATTTTTTAAATATGGTGAAGGTATAATTTTTAAAATTAAACCAAAAAAGATAAAAGATAGTTTGTAAAAAATGTGATATATTTTTAAATATTAGTTAATTCATAAAAAATATTATGGATGACACTTGAAAATTGGTATGAATTTAGGATGTTCCCTTAAATCAGTGTATATTATTATAAGGAATTTGGAATAGATCCATATAAACATGGTATTACCCTATCACTGAAGGATTAATTGTTATTGACATATATTTATAAAACATATAATTATAATTTATATTATGTTACGAAGAATAAAGAAGAAATAATTTTTATTACATATTGAGTAAGCCTATCCCAATGATAATATGATGTTTAGAGATATTTCCCTACCATATGTCTAAAACTAGACTCCACATGTAAATTATTTCATAGATAATAAAATTATATACATTAATTAATTAATTAAGAACATAGTAGAAATTTTTTAAAATTATAATGATTTTATAACTTTCATTTATTCCCATTTCATTGTGTTATAATCTTTAGTTTTTTGATTCTAGGAGTTCTCATTTCTTGGATATCATGTTTGTTTCCCTTGAGTTATATTGTAAAATAATAATAACTCTACATATGTGAAATTATATGGTATTAATTCACATCAGTAAAAAAAATTCTAGATATCATTTTTCAAATATGATGATGATTTATTATATAAAACATTAATGATTAATGTTAATCTCTTTTTCAGGTTTTTCGATTCTTGTGAACTAGTTTAATTTTACTCTTTATTATTATGAATAATAAATTGTTCTAGTAAAAAATTAATATAAATTTTGAAATATTTTTTAGCATAAATGTTTTTTATGTTCTTGTTGAAGAGGTTAAGTAAGAATGGAAACCCATAATCCATGAAGGAAGTAAATCAATAACACAAAGACGATGCTGTCATTTTTTAGAATAAGAGGAGAAAAGAATAGAACTAAGGATTTATATTCAATTGACATAATAAAATTCCATTATAAATATAATTTTGTAGTTATCATGTTGTTTTGGATAGTGAACGTGAGGGAATGATATTAAATGAAAAGAATGTAAAATATAAAGATGAAGGGTTTTACATCTTGACTTTCGTTAACATGAGTACTATCTTAAGGAAATTAAAATTAAAATTTTTGTGTGAATGGAAAGAAAAAAACTGAGGGGAAAATATTTTGTAGAGATATTTGTAAGAATATATTAATTCAAAAAGGTTTATATGGTGTGGGGATAATAGGTTTTAAGTAGTTTTATTTATAGTGGATAGGTATGGAGTTTTATTATTATTATATTCATTATATTATTACATTAACTAATGAATATAAATAGTGTGGATTCATGTGAATATATAAAGAATAAATTTCATTCAAGTTCTAAATTTTATTTATTTTTTCATTAATGACTCAAAAATCTCATGCCTTTGGCTTCAAATGTTTAATAATTTAAATTATTGTATTTAACTATTCAAAAAATTCAATTATTTGTGAAAAGTCATGAAAATTCACCATAAAACGTTTTAGATGTTTATAATTAAAAACAATTAAATAATTTTATGAAATTATTTTTATTAATAAGAGAAATTAAAAGTTTAATTAATACACTCATTTATTTGAAAAATATCAATTTTAATATAATAAATTATTTTATTAAACATTGAAATTTAAATAAGGTCTTAAAAAATAATCTCATAATCATAAAACTACAAATTATTATGTTATAAATATTTTTAATGAAATTAAATTTTCCTTTAAATAAATATATTTATAATAAAATTATTAACAAACAGCTATGTTTCACGAAAATAAAAATAACAACTTTATCATTTTTTAAAAAAATGATTTACTAAATAAATGATATAAATATATAATATTTTCATTAATAGTATAACTACATTTTATTTATACTTCCTTAGGGGTGGTTACTATTCTTTTGGTTGGTTTACTATTCATAATGTACACATTACTATTCTAATGGTCAAGTTATTATTTCATTGGTATAAGTTCCCTACTTTAATTAAATACCCCTTATTTATTATTATTTTAAGAAAATAATGTTTTCTACGTAGTTTCACTATTGGTTGAATATATTACATAATTTTATGAAGGGAAATTTCATTAATAAAAGTTTGGGTTGTTACAGTCCAATATTTCAGGGACTATTTACTTGTGCCAATATGACACATAACACACATAAGTGACATTATCATTAAGTACATGAATACTCACATGTATTTACAACTTATAAAATGATGAAATGTAAAGAAATAGAAAAAAATGTATGCATACATAATAAACCGACAAACATAGTATGAAAACATTGTTTTGGAAACTATAAATAAGAAAATATACAAGCCCTACCAAATTTTGATTGTAAAGTCCCAACTTCTCATAGATATGGGAATTATGTAAAATGAATCACAGGTAAAAAACACTATCTATATAACCCAATCTTTCTCCACCTACTCCATGTCCACCAACAACTCTACAAAATGGTTCTTTATTTGTTGAAGAGATGACATGTGTGGGTAGATCCCATACAGGGATGAGTATAACAACACCCAATCAAACACCCCCAAAAACAAAGCACAAACCAAAATAGAACCATTTATATCTATAATGGTATGAATCTAAAACACATATGATCATAACATCGGTATATAACAAATGTGGACACACAATAACACTATAAATGTCACCATTATAAGGCCATCCTGTGATTCCTTCTTGAAGGATCGATACAATTCTTGTTTGAGAGAACACAATTCACCAGCTATACATCCATGAATACATTCATCCTATATTTCATGCTCCTCATGTATTTACACAAAAGAAATTAAGAGGATTAATATGATATACACAATTTATCATACTACTCAACATCATAAGGATTTTACCTCAATACACATATAGGGGTTCAACACCCATGTCTAACTAGGGGGGACACTATACACCACAGGAATCATCCTCTATGATTGGGGATCATGAACCATGTAAATATTGGCCCAAAAAATACATAAAACCCAATATAATGTAATACTAGTGGTATAGGAGGATTCCATTGGACTCTGAAAATTGTTATATCTATACGAATCGGAGTTGGTAGTTGAATTTTTCCGATTCAACTCACTCTACACTAATGGTACTCACCCGGAGTTTAGCAATCATAGGTAGCTATAGTGAAATCATGCACGATGAAGGAACATTATTCCACATAGAAAAATCCTTGGAATAGAACAAGGGATCACACTCATCTGATACTAGCCCAAGGATTCTCATAGAATATCACAACAATTCTCAATTGAGACATATGATGAAACCAGGATTCCCTTATAGAAGTACATGGTTTTTCTCTATGGGTACACAATATTTCTCACAAAATCATGTAAAACCCATTTATTACACTCACATATCTTATAATATTTCAAAATATATGGTGTTTCCAATTGGTACACACTATATATGATTAATATTGGCACTATGTGTTCTATGTTCCACATGCACATGTACATTCCCATGTACACATTTTGTGGATCACCATACAATATATATTAGACCATGCAGTCTCCATGTTGTGTACTCTATGTTAATGTTATGCATATTGCCACAGTTTACCTGAAATGTGGAAATGATGACTTGTCGTGGAACTACACCATACCACATTGACATGTTTTCTAAACACTTGTTGAGTCATTTTCATATGCATATATCAATGTGTGATATCTATATCCATGATGAAACTCTATAGTTGTATACCAGAGTATACATGTTGTGTTTCATAATAAATGACATAGTTTTCAATGTTTTTACAATATCATTCAAAAGAACATCACATAACACCTTGTGTTCTTTAATATTTCCTTGTTTCTTCCACCAATCTGAATGAATTATTTTAATCAAGATACGGTTGAGCCCATATGTCACCATTTAGAGGGATAATAAAAAAAATAGTTTCTATAACAACTCTTGAAGCCTAGCCCCATATACGACTCAATTATAGTGGGAAAGGATCTCTGATCCGTATCAAATCTAATCATTGCTCTCCTCCTATAGATATATACCACAATATCATTATCAAATATGAATCTTTGACCTTAGTTATTGATATTTTTTTCCAATGATTGAATGTGAAACAATCATTCCCAAGTTATTCATCAAATCACTATCCGAAATAAATTCAAAATATGAATAAAAATTGACTAGGGAATGAAAATAATTAAACCATGAACATTATGAACAATATATGTACATTATTCATTCCGGACTCAATCCATTATGGTAGAGAAGCCAAATAAAGTTGTATAGATAAAAAATGAACAAAAAATATGTCAATAAATTTGATCTATATTTAATGAATGAATTAATTCATGTTATTGAAATATATCTATGTATGATTATGATAGTAGATTGAAATTGAATAATTATAAAAAACTACTTGGTATTTTGATCAATCATTGATGAAGAATGGTCATATGCCACATTCGTTGACAATATCCACATGCTCTATTGGTGAAACAATATATGATCTAGTCCTATTAGGTTGTCATTCCCCAAAAAAACTCAACAACTTGAATCTATGTCTATGATATTTAGTATCCAACTGTATGAAAAACTATATAGTAAATTATTTTACGAGGAATATTTTTGGTGCACCAAAATAAATAAAATAAATCATTTAACTAATATATTTTATTAATTCTACTCTCACAACAACAATTTCCACAAGGACCCATTACAACAATGTAAATGTCACACCTAGTTTAAAACCATCATTCTAAACTCAACAGTACCGTTATATGTTTTTTCTAGGACTCTATTTATGATTTATTCCACTTCTTTAGGAAAAGTAAATGATCATAATATTTAATGTATTTTAAAATTTTCAACTATGAACATCATGAATAGAATTGTTAATCATTCTCATATCCTATATCTGAATTTCTTTATCAATATTATAATTTCATACAAGGTAATAACATGGAATATACAAAGATATGTGGTCAGTCTCAAAAATCCCTTCAAACTATAAACGTTATACTGAAATCATAATCTATAGACATCCAATGATTATGTTAGCCACACTTTACCCTTGTGGAGTTCTTATATAACAATAGTTTCTATGATATAATTCATATTGTACCATATGAAACTCTATAAGGATATGGTTTCTAACACCAAATAGTAAATTAATTTATAGTTTTGATGCTTATGGGACTCGATCGTATTACATTAATGGTTGGTATGGTTTAAATCATTCACTATTATATTATATCAAAAAATATTTGATATAAATATATAATGATAATAGTTGACGATAATTAAAATTTCAAGCCAGACATTAGGTGTTTCTTTTTTATATCGAAATGTATTAAATTCATCTGGTGTTCCAAGAAGGGAATTCTTATTCCAGACACATTGCCCCTCAAAAAACATTGATTGTATTAGACATGAGGTATATTAAATAGAAGTACAATCTAACTAATCTCATGTAAAATAATTCATTTATATAATACACTATAGGAATAACATTCCAAAACTATCACATTTATAGAGACCATAAGTGATATTATTTGAGAATGAACATTCATGTGAGGAGAAGATAATGATGATCATAGATGATGGAGAAAAATATCTAAAAAACTATAAATCAAACATTTAAATTTTTTTTGTAAGATCCAAAAGTATGATTAAGTACCATAGGAACTAAAATATGTGATAATATGGTATGTAAAATCATCTATTCATTTTTATAAAATAATAACATGAGGAGGAAATTTCATATGGGGGGAATATTTTACCACCAAACAAGTGATTAATTAAATTACCTTTTTCAAATGAATAATATCCTTAATAAGTAATGATGATATAGAAAATAATATTACTATAATGGGTAATCATTTAATTTACATGTTATATAATGTTATATTTAAATAAAATTATATCATTTTTAATTTTGATAATATATCCTTTATATAGTTTCCCTTATGAATAGTTTATAATATGGTTTTTGATAAATTCAAATTAACATAGGGCGAAGGAGGGATGGCCTCAACCAATACGATCAGACTATAAAATCCCATGTAGAAAAAATTATGAGGGATATTAAATCATTTCGGTTTAACATGTCAAATAAAATTTTAAGTTTTATCATTTATGGTACATAAAAAACAGTTACTGAAAAATTTCAAAATGATTGATATCACAACAAAATCAATGTTCTCCAAACCACGCCAACAAAATTTAACCATCACACACCATAACCTATGGGAATACAGGGGTGTAATAAGGGGATATGTTTCATTTTAATATAATTATGAATTAGTTTTTTATATTTATAATAATATATTTTTTTTATTTTTTATTTGAATATTATAATGATTAAATAATAAGTTTGATAATCACTAGATTTTGAATCAACTATACAAAAAATTTATTTTTGGAAATACATAATGTCAATTATTACACTATGTATGATGAATTATTGTTTTAAATAACGATCATTTTAATAAAATATTAATATTATATACATATTAAGTAAATATAAATTTTATTCTAATTTTATTTAATCAAATATAATATTTATATGATCTAGAAACTATTATTATCTGAAAACCCATATTCATATATAAATGGGTGTTTATGAATTAAAATTTTAAATTATACATATTAAATGAATTATTTAGATAAAAAAAATTTTATGTCCAAATTGTTAAATTATCTAATTGTTTATTTCATAATTTTATCTGAAAGCCTAATTTTTTTGAAATTTAAATATAGTATAAATATATCATACGTATTCTGAAATCATAAGAGCGTAAAATTTATATAATAAATTTTATAAAAAAATAATGAAACATTAAAATTATGGGATTTTTATGTTATTTTATTACTTTTATAATCCTTTTTTGTATCATCCAAATCTTATAATAAATGTTAAATTTTTAAAATAAAGTATATATATTGACTTTATTCCTCAAATTTACAGAAATTATTTTAATGATTTTGTTTGATATACATATAATGTATTAAACTACACACCACATTCATAAAAACAATATGTAATAAACATTTTTCACTGTTTTTTGAATTAATATATCATATGGTGACTATAACATATATTTAAACAATTAATAAATAATTCCAACCACTTTTGATATAAAACCCAAAAAAAATCACAATCCACATAACTATAAACCCTTGGTGAATAAATATTCTCCAAAATTCCCATAATATATCCCTCTAATGGTTCCCATATTCTTTTTGGACGATCCTAAACTGAATTTTAATGATCCCCTAAAGGATAAAGATCCTCTCATTATCCAATTTATTCAATAAATTTTTATATTTTTAAATATAATATTCAAATTTTAATATTAAAATATATTTTTAGGAATCTATATTTGAATAATATTTATCTATATGAGGTTTTATACACCTTTCCCATTCATTAAATCCTTACAGGTATCATTACGTCGTATAAATATTCTTCTGAAAATATTCTGTGATATTCCATGAAAAATATTTATATAGGGAATACCGATCCAAATTTTCACTCAAGGTAATCCACCTAGATGTCACAATCATTATTTTAATATTTAAAACGATTTTTCTACCACAAATTCCATAACAGTTTGATTTAAATTATTAAATACATTCTAATGTGGTAAGATCTATCTAGACCAATAATTCATGCACATGATATGAATATAATCAGTGAACCTAGAATTATATACACTCTTATACATAAGGTAATATTTTTATCCCTTGGGATACCATATATGTTGCATGTCTTGTTAAGATAAGAAAATAATGTAATGATTAATAGATAGTTAATTTTTCATATGTTTATAATATCATGTTTTCTGTTGTTTCCACATTCCCATGTTTCCATTATGCTATTTTCATTTTATATGAGTTGATTATCATGTTTATTATTTTATCGCCTATTACAATACTTTAAAAAAACATCATTCATATTTAATAAATTACTTTATAATTTGTTTATTTAATTTAATATCTATGATTTATAGCCCACCCATTACTTATGCATATCTCTCCATTTCCCCATCAATTTTAAAAGTGAGATGGAATTTTAGTGAATGTTATGCAGTTTCTATTTTTTTTAAAACATTTTATTATTATCAGGTTATGTATAAAGACCCAAAATTTCCGTGGAATTTTTTTCATAAATACATGGGAATTTTAGGAGTCTGTAGTTTATGACAGTGATTGATTCCGAGACTCGGTGAGAACGAAATCAAATTATGATGTTTTGTTTGGGTAAGTTCAGTAAATGTACGTATAAGATTTTATAACATTTGAACTGGTGCTCAGAATTCAAATCTGAGGGCACCATTGAACTCGCAACATCGGTGATTTCTTAGTGAGACCTTCACCATAGTTTCGTTATAACGAGAGTGGATGTTTGATTTTTGGGGGTTCTAATTATGTTAAATAAAAATAAGAGTTAGCTTATTTTATTTCATTGTAGTTAAAACCTCTAAGAGGAGGTTAGTGGTGGGGCCTACCCGCACATAACCTCCCTTGGGAGGATATTATTTGGTCGGGACCACACAATCTTTAAACCACATAAACCCCTGATTTATGTGGGACAAAACCCTTAAACATCCCATGTGTTAATGAAGCCAACCCTCTATTCATTTAATTGTAACATTCCACCTTCCCGCATAAGTATGAAAAAAAAATTAATTAATGGAATAAATTAATTAATTTGATATCGTTTGAATTATTTTGTCTAAAAATTAAATAATGGGCTAGCTTAAACCATTATTTTGGTTGACACTATCTTTTTGGTCGAGGTTTGGAGAACCCTTGGAGAACATTATTCTCCCAACGAAGAATTCCCATCTTCAATGAAGAACGATAGAAATATCTCTCTCCCTCTTCAACTGGGGCAAGAAGAGGAAACACCATCGTCCTTAAAGAATGTCGATGAAGTCAACTTCTTCGTCTTCTTCTAACGTTAACAGAACAACATCCACCTTTCCATGACTTCGTCAACAATCTTCGGCAATCGAGGTAGGGAAATTTTAGTTATTATATGAGTATAAAATTAGGTTCTTCATCCTTCAAATTTCTGAATTAAGGTATTCCAAATGTTATCGTCATGACGAGGAGGGTTCAGACCACACGAACATGGTCCGACCCTCCCCTTTTGTTTTTTCTTTTTGTTGATGAAGGAGGTAGTCCGTGAATAAGTCAGCAGCGCAAGGCTACTGGGTTGCCACAAGGGCACGCCATCGCCGTGCCGTGCATGGAACTAAGTCGCGACAAGGTGGGTTGTGGCCATGCTGGAGGGGCGCGGTGCCGCCGCATCACGCCAGATGAAGGGGGGCCCTGAGAAGGAGGGTCGTGGATGTCGGACAATGAGCGTGACACTGTCGCACCGTGTGGAGAAGCCGGAGGCCTCACCTAGGATGGCTGTGGCGGTCGGACGATGAGCACGGCACCGACGCGCCATGCATAGAAGCAGGAGGCCTCGGCCAGGCCGGACCGTGGCTGAGGTGGTGCGGTGCCATCCGCCTCGTGGAGGCCAGCAGAATGGTGGCGTCGGCGGGCCACGGTGGCAGAACCTAGGGTGGTCGGTGGAGCTGGCTGATGGTATGTGCTACAGGCGGGACCCCTCGAGTCCCGCGAGTCACCAAACCAGCGCCTAGCTCTAATTCATTCAAAAGCTAGGGGCACTGCACCCCCCGCCCCCATGTGTGGCCCATCGGCCACTCGAGCCTACCGACTGGCGACACGGCTTTCCAGCCGGACTCAGCCGGGCCGTTTCTATGGACCGAGTCCGACCGGGTCGGTCATACTAGGTCGGACCGGACCCGAACCCAGTTGGACCTTTTACACATTTTCACCCATATCTCGGGCTACGTTTGTCTGATTGAAGAATCACTTATGGAAACAGAGAGCATAAGGTGAGACGATTCTATTTGCAAACCCCACTTGAGGTTTGGAAATAGTTGGGGCACTGTCAGTTTGGTTTAAACCAAAAATCCAACCAGGCCCCACAGAGGTAAATGCCATTAACTCAGAGACCAGACGTCTGATTAATGCACCATCTGTTGCATTGTAACCCCTATGATGAGGTGGTCCTTTGAGATACTTATACATGGGACTTCGTGACTGTTGGAGTTCGACTATTAGCTCGTGGAGAAGATCCTTCTATAGGTGAGAAGACAGAGTACGAAGACCATGTAGCTGGTAGTGAGGTAGAGGTTGGAAATAGATCATACGTAGGTCAGAGCTCCGCGATCCTGTGTGGGTCAGCGCATACTGATCCTGTGTGGGTCAACACATAGTGGTTCTGTGTGGGTCAGCGCATAACAGTCCTATGTTGGTAAGATCATGTGTGGGTTATTGCAGTGGTTAGTTCCTGTCGATCTTGTGTGGGTCAGACTCCATATGGTTAGAAGCAGTGCCTCTTGTCAGAATAAGACGATCTAGCTTCACAACTGATAATATTAACTTCTAATCTACACTAAAAGTTCTGGTTTGAGCTGAGTCATTGATCTTTGTGTTTTCCTCTTGATTGAGATGGGTTACAAGATAACATAAGAATATATATGGACATATACCTAAGTAAAGGTTTTCCATTGTTTCATACATTGTGGTTTTTCCTTGTTGCATTTTGTGAGAACCTGAGGGTCTCAAGGTCCTTACACAGTATCTTTATACTCACCCCTACACGGGATTTTCCTGAATCTCGTTGTGTTGGATGCAGAATACATACAACGTTGACCCATGCAGAGTGTTAGACGGTACCCGGAGGTGGACCTCACGACAAGTCTGTACCTGGAGGAGACGGACGAACATGGAGCACTGAGGAGGCTATCTGTACCTACCCTTCAGGTAGGATCTGTGGTGGACGATCTAAGAGCTTCTAGACACCTTCCAGTTGTTTTTCTTTTTAGTTGAACCTATTTTGTCTTTTCCTTATACTTTACTGTTGGGTTTGTATTCTCAGCCCCTTTTTCTTTCTAGCACATCTTTTGTATACAATTTATATTTAGTGTTTTTCTTCTAGTTGTGTAATCTATTGTGTGTGTTTACTTTTATAATTAAAATTCCTTCACAACTTCTGTATTTAATCCTTTGGTGCTATTCACCAGCCCTTGGCTTATGGAAGGCATGCTTGGCGGTAGTCACGGCACAGGTCATGAAATATTGGTATCAGAGGTGTCAGTTCTAGCACAAAAATCAAGACTCTGATCATTATTTTCTGTGAAGAAATATTGTTAAGGGTACAGAGTGTGGTTTTTAGTGTAGGGAGTCCAGTGCTGGGGCAGCGGCCGACGTATCCGCACACTCAGACCCTGACTAATGATTTCAGACATAGTGCACGAAAACACTGATTGCGTGTGTGTTTTCAAAAGTCTTTTTAAGTCATCTCAACTAGGTCAGCTCACTCGGTATAGTCTTTTGACCATGTCGCATCTGTTTTTTTCAGGATGGCTTCCTGTGGATGACAAGTACGAGACATGAGATTCATACGCTCTGATAGCCCACAGAGCAATGAGGCCTCGGTGCAGGGTCGTTTACTAGAGAAGGCACCAGTGATACCACTTCCCGTTGGGCCACCGATGCCACCAGCCCTAGTAGTAGATGATGCATGTCTCTTGAGCATGATGGATGATTTCCAGTGCTAGAGGCCACCCAGGTTTAGGGGAGAGATGGACCCACATGCGGGTGAGGATTGGAAGGAGGCTGTGGTGAGAGTCTTTAGTCTAGTAGCGACACCAACAGAATTCATGGTGATCCTTGTTGTTGGCCTTTTTCAGGCAGTAGTCGGATGATGGTGGATCCTGATGCTCCAGGTGCATGATGAGGAGACACTTCTATGGACAGACGTCGAGAGATTTTTCTGGGTGGAGATTCTTCCAGCCACCCTTTGTGTGGTGTAGATACAAAAGCCACAACATCTACACTAGGGTAGCATGACAGTAGCATAGTATTCAGTGAGGTTCACCTACTTCTCGCACTACTCCATAGATATGGTATGATACCCATTCATCAGTTCCCAGAACTAAGAGTAGGGGATCGGGTGATAGATTATAGCCTTGATGATCTCCCTCAGCATTCCGATGTAGGAAGAAGTGTTGGAGAGAGCCCTCATAGTGCAGAGATACCCTGATAACTAGTCTCCAGCAGCGAGACCCGCTACTATTCAACTTGTTGCGCAGACTTCTACAGTTGGATATAGATAGATAACACGGAGGTCCAAGAGGACCCGACCTATAGGTGGTCGACCTCACGACTCATGATCAGTTTTCCGGGGCAATGACTATGCTTGGAGAAGACAATGTTACTCATGCAGCGGGTAGGGTCACATGGCACGTGAATATCCGACCCGCCCTATGGATGACCAGCAGTTTGATGAGGGAACTCTCATGTAGAGGCATATATTTGATCAAGGCAGTCCGTTGTGTGCAGGTGGACATGGAAGAGGAGCTGGTCAAGAAGCTAGTGGTGGATTAAGTTTTGAGGTGTTTCCACTACCACCACTAAGAGGTCCACCACGACTGCAGAGAGTGGGTGGATATGGGATAGCTTTTCAGGCAGCTAAGGCATATGACCATGGAGCACTGGAGATTATTCACGATATGATCTTTTTCTACTCCACCATAGCTGTAGTTCTTATAGACATAGGTTTCTGTCACTCTTTAATAGCCACTACCCTCATTCGGAGCTCGGAGATTCTGATAGAGCCATTAACTAGATATTTACGGCTAGAGACTAATAAGAGAGAAGACTCGATGATAACGTACTGGTGCCGACAGTTTGAAATTACTCTAGGAGGTGAGAGATTAAACTGGGATCTTCTTGTAGCGGCGTTGAGGTCTTACAACGTCATCTTGGGTATAGACTGTTTGTCTATAGTCCATGCTCAGATTGACTACATTATACGCAATGTGTGGTGGGTCCACATGGATGGGACCAGGATAACCATCACCAGTGTGATGGTAACCTCTTCACCACCGGACGGATTTATTCGGAGGAGGGTACGGCCGATCACTCATCAGTTGGCCTGCCTTACCCTCGGAGCAGTTTTTTGTGGAGATTTTGATATATCCTGTAGTGGTGGACCAGTACATGAATTTTTTTCCTAACGATGTCGCAGGACTACCTCTGAGTAGAAAAGTGGAATTATAAATTGACCCATACCCCGGGATGGAACCGATATCTTCTCCAACATATCGGATGTCTCCCGCCATGCTTCGTGAGCTGCCGATACAGTTGGAGGACTTTCAAGGTAAGGGATTCATCTGGCCGAGTGTTTCTTGCTGGGCATCCCCGATTCAGTTCTCCAAAAAGGAAGATAGGAGCTTGAGGCTCTGTGTTGACTACGGTCACCTAAACCAGGAGACCATGATGAAGAAATACCCACTCCTGAGGATTAATGACCTCTTTATTCAGATCAAGGGAGAACGGTGTTTCTCGAAGATAGACCATGAACTAGGCTATCACCAGCTCAGAGTTCAAGATGAGGATGTGAAGAAGACAGCCTTCAGGTATCGTTACGACCAATTTGAGTTCTTGGTTATGCCCTTCAGCATAACCAACACTTCAGATGTTTTCATGAGTCTCATGAATAGGATATTCGAGCCTTACATTGATTTCTTTTTCATAGTCTTCATGGATGTTATTTGGATCTAGTTGATGACCGAGGAGGAACATGCCTACTATTTTCAGGTAGTCTTGAAACACCCCGAGAGCACCATATTTATGGTAAGCTATCGAAGTGCCAGTTCTGGATTTGAGAGGTTCACTTCTTGGGACATGTCATCTCGGAGGCTCGAGTTACAGTGGATCCAGTGAATATTGAGGTGGTACTTTCTTAGGACACACCCAGGAGTGTGTCAGAGGTACGATGTTTTCTCGGCTTGGCTGGATACTATTGGAGATTCGTCCCTGACTTCTCCAGATATGCAGCACCACTATCAGCCATGACGAAGAAGGGGAAACCCTTCATGTAGTCGCAAAGATGCTTGTAGAGCTATCAGGAGCTGAGGCAGAGGCTAACTAGTGCCTCTATCTTGATGCTTTCAGAGGAGGGCGTAGGGTACATAGTTTACTGTGATGCATCAGGGACAAGAGTTGGGTGTGTCTTGATGCATGAGGGAGTTGTGATCGCGTATGGTTTTTGGAATTGGAGACATCACGAGAATAACTAGACTACCCATGACATTGAGATTGTAGCAGCGGTCTTCTCCTTGATGATTTGGCGGCACTATCTAATGGGCGAACGTTTTAACATGTACTCTGATTACAAGATTCTTAGATATATATTCTCTCAAAAGGAACTGAACTTGAGACATCAGTGATGGACTGAGTACCTCAAGGACAATGACATCGAGATATTCCATACTCTTGGGATGGGGAATGTTGTACCAGATGATTTCATTGATATATCATACATTCAGCTACTTGGAGAGGAGACAGAGTAGCTGGTTGCCTTATAGATATCCATTGTCGATAGGGATAAAGCATCCTATTTAATGTCTCTTATAGTCACTCCCCCATTTATTCAGTGAGTCAGGGAGGAACAATGTTGGGACACTGACTACGAGACACGACATATTCAAATATCCACAGGGTAGGCACCTGATGGATTTTCTGAAAGTGGGGAGCTTGTCAACCTCTTCTGAGGACGTACCATGGTACTAGTTGCACTTCAGGAGGAAGTGTTGAATGAGTTCCACACTTCCCCTCTGGGGGTACATCCAAGAGTGGAAAAGAAGTACCAAGACCTCCATGTACAACACTAGTGTCCAGGTATAAAGAAGGTAGTAGCAGAGATTCTCTCACGATGCCTCACATTTCAGCATGTGAAGACGGAGCACTAGGTACCAGCATGCTTTTTTCTACCCTCAAAGGTCCCATAGTGTAAATCAGATGGGATATCCATTGAATTCATGATGGGTATTCCACGTACATCCCAAAGTCAGGACTCGATATGGGTTATTGTTGACTGACTCACCATGTAATCCCACTGCCAACCGATTAGAGAGTAGGAATCAGTTGAGAGCATGGGATGCCTCTATGTGCAGGAGATAATGCATTTACATGGAGTACCTTATTTTATTGTCTCTGACCATGATTCATGTTTTAATTCTCAGCTATGGAAGGGGTTGTAGGAATCTTTTGGGAAACATCTTCACTTGAGCATCGCCTTCCATCCTTAGACAGATGGCGTGACCGAGCGGACCATCCAGACCCTCGAGGACATGCACTGTGCTTGTGTCCTCGACTTCAGTCACATCTGGGAGGACCACTAAACATTGGTGGAGCTCACCTACAACTATACCTATCACTCCACCATTGGTATGGAACCTATTTAAGTCTATTATAGTCAACCATGCATATAATTAATATACTGGAGGGACCCAAGGGTCTGGACAATAGTGCGTCTATAGGTGGTAATCACTACCACGAAGAAGGTCCAGATCATCCAGGTGCGGATAACGACTACACAAAGCATGGAGAAGTCGTATGCTGATAGGAGAAAGAGACCTTTGGAATTCAAGGATGGTGACCACGTCGTTCTATGGGTCTCACCTTGATGAGGTCTACGGAGGTTTGGCTGAGGTGGAAAGTCATCTATGTGATTCATCAGACCTTTCCAAATCCTCGGTAGAAAAGGTGAGGTGGCTTACCGCCTGGATCTTCCACCTCAGTTACATCGGGTACAAGACATCTTCCATGTATCTTAACTGAGGTGATACGTGCATGACCCATCCCACATCATCGACCACAGGGAGATGAACATCGATGACGAGGTGATTTTCACAGAGGTTCCAGTAGAGATTGAGGCTCGAAAGAAGAAGGTCCTATGTGGACAGTCGATACCTCTAATTCACATTTGTTGGCAGCATAGGAAACTCTAGGAGAGCACATGGTAGTGGGAGGCTCAGATGCATACTCAGTACACTCATTTGTTCCCGTAGTTCGAGTTGTATCTTACGGGGACGTAAAGCCCTAAGGTGGAGAGAATATAAAGACCCTTCATTCCGATGGAAATATTTTTCTTAAATACATGGGAATTTTATGAGTCCGTAGTTTCTCAATGCACTTGATTCCGAGGCCCGGTGTGCCCGGAATCAATTTACGAAGTTTTGTTCAGGTACATTCAGTAAATGTACATACGAGATTTTATGACTTTTGAACTGGTGTTCATAATTGAAATCTGGGGGCAATGTTGAACTCGCCGCATAAATGATTACATAGTGATACCATCACAGTAGTTGCGTTCTAATGAGAGTGGAAGTTATATTTTGGGGGTTTTTAATTAAGTTAGAAAAAAATAAGAGTTAGATTATTTTTACTTATTGGTAGTTAAAACCTCCAAGCGGAGGTTATTGGTGTGTCCCACCCACACATAACCTCCCATGAGAGGATATTATTTTTTATGGCCCACACAAGCTTCAAACCCCATAAACCCCCCATTTATGTGGGATGAAACCCTTAAACATCCCTTGAGTTAATGAAGACAACCCTCTCTTCATTTAATTGCAGCTTTCGACCTTCCCTCATAAGTGTACCAAACCACAAATTAATAAATGGAATTAATTAATGAATTTGAAAACATTTTAATTCTTTTGGCCAACAGTTAAATAATTGTTTAGGTTAACCTATTATTCCAGTTGACACATTCTTTTTGGGGGAGCGTTGGAGAACCCTCGGAGAACATTATTCTCCTAATGAAGAACACCCCTCTCCACGAAGAGTGACAGACATCTCTGTCTCCCTTTTCAACCAGAGCAAGAAGAGGATACACAGCCGTCCTTGAAGAATGCCAAACGACGTCAACTTATTCCTCTTCTTCCGACGTCAACGAAACGACGTCCGCCTTTCCGCGACTTTTTCAACAATCGTCAGCAATCGAGGTAGTGGAATTTGAGTTATTATATGAGTATAATCATTTGTTATTTGTTTTTCAAATTTCTGGATTAAGGCATTCCAAATGTTATCACCAAGAAGAGTAGGGCTTGGACTATAGGAACACGGTCCGACCCTCCCCTTTTGGTTTTTCTTGTTGTTGAAGATGGATGCGGACCGTGAAGAAGCTGGCGGTGCAAGGCCATTTGGTCCCCACAAGGGCGCGACACTGCTGTGCCACATAGGGAACTGAGCCATGGCCAGCAAGGTTGTGGTAGTGCTGGAGGGGTTCCAAGCTGTCACACAACGCAAGAAGATGGGGGGGGGGGGTGACCAGGAGGGACGCGACGATAGAATGATGAGAACAGTGTCCTCGTGCCGTGCAGAGAAGCTGGAGGCCACGACCAGGCCTGGCCATGGCGTAGGTGGTGTGGCGCCAATGCACCGCGTGGAGGCCGATAGAACAACGACACCATCGCACCGCGGTGGAGGAGCCAGGGGAGGATAGCTGAGCCGGCCGCCAGTGTGCGCTACAGGCGGGACCCCTTGTGTCTTGCGGGTCACCGAACCGGCGCATAGCAATGGTTTCTTCGAAATCTAGGTGCTCCACACCCCCCCCCCCATGTGTGGCCCGTCGGCCATTTGAGCCCCCCGGTCGGCCATGTGGGCCCACCAGCCGGGCCACCCTCGGTTGGGCCGCCTATGGCCGGGCTGCCCTTAGGCCATGCTGTCCCTTGGGGCTGGAACACTTGGGTCGGGCGGCCCCTTTGGGCAGAGCCACCCCCTCGGTCCAGAACGTTTCTACGGACTAGGTCAGGCATGGTCGGTCCGACTGTGTCGGACCAGACACAGACCTGTTTAGATAGTATACACCTTTTCGCCCATATCTCGGGCTATGAGTGAACGATTGAAAAACAGCCTATGGTTATGGAATGCTTATAGCGAGACAGTTCTATTGGGATACCGATTTTGGGGTTTGGACACAGCTAGTATATGGTTAGGTTGGTTTGAATCTAAAATCCAACGGTGTTATCAGGACAAAAATGCCAATAACTCACAGACATGACATTCGATTGACGCACCATCTACTGCATTGTGACCCCTATGATGAGGTGGTTCTTTGAGATACTTCGACTCAGGACTTCGTGACAGTTGGAGTTCAACTAGAAGCTTGTGGATCAGATCCTTCCAAAGGTGAGCTTACAGAGTAAAGAGACCTAATATTTGTTAGTGAGGTGGAGGATAAAGACAGATCATACGGAGTTCAGCACTCAACGATCATGTGTGGGTCAGCGCATACCGATCCTATGTGGGTCATATCATATGTGGGTTACCACATAGCGATCCTGTGTGGGTTATCACATAGATAAATTTTGTGGGTCATATCCTATCTAGGTCATTATGGGGGTTAGTTCCTATCGATCATGTGTGGGTCAGACACTGTATGTTATGAAGTTGTACCTCTGGTCAGAATAAGATGATCTATCTTTGTGACTAATCATCTGAACTCTAAGCTACACTAAAAATCCCAGTTTGAGCTTAGTCATTGACCTTTGTGTTTTACTCGTGATTGAAATGTGTTACTAGTAACATAGGTATATGTATGGGTATATACCTAAGTAATGGTTGTCCTTTGTTTCATACATTCTGCTTTATCATTATTGTATGTTGTAATTCCATTTGGGTCTCGAGCTCCCTACTGAGTATCTTTATACTCACCCCTGAAAAGGATTTTCTCGCACCTCGTTGTGTTGGATATAGACGATGGACCGCACTGACTGAGGCAGTGTGTTGGACGGTACCTGGAGGTGGACCCCATGACGAATCAGTACCCAGAGGAGATGGACAGACGTGGAGTCCTGAGGAAGATATCTGAATGTATCAATTAGGTAGGATCTGTTTTGGACGATCCAGAAGCTGCTAGACACCTTCCATATGTTTGTCTTTTTAGTTGTACCCATTTTGTCTTTACATTGTACTTTACTGGTGGGCTTGTATTGTAACAGCCCAAGATTTTATGAAAAATATTTTTTTAATTTTATTAATGTCTTGTGTTGTACGCTACACCAAAAGGAGCTTGCACAACACGCATCCTTGACTTGCCTTGCATTACACGCAATCGCAACCTTCCTCGATAGTGTGTGTAGTACGCAATAACGAGTTTCACTATACAACGATATGATATTAAAACTAACCGTTATGAATAGTAATAACCACTTTTTGAAATTTTGTAAATTTTATTTTTCAAAATGGATTTCATTTTTGGATTCGGAGTATCGAATTTAGCCTAAGGTGAAATTTTGGTACATTTCGGATAACTTTCATATTCTGATGAATAGTGAAAATTACTAAATTATAATTAAAAACAACTTTTTTAATCGAAATAATTAATAGTGATAAATTATTAATTTGAGTGGTTTTAAAGTATATTTAGAATATATTTTTACAATTTAATACAATGTTGGTCATTGGACGTAATTTCACATTTAAACCTGACATAAACAAGTGTCAATCTTTTGATAGATATTGTTTCGTAAAAACACGCTATTTGTTTTAATAGCGGGATTTAATTATAAAATTAATTAATTCAACTTCTATGTTATGAATTTGGTAAAATAGACTTCATTTTTGAATTCGGAATATGAAATATAGCTTAGGATGAAATTTTGGCATTTTTCTGAAAACTTTCAATTTTTGATGAATAGTGAAACCACTAACTGGTAGGTTAAAAACTGAATTTTGCATAAAACTCAATTTTACCACTTCTATGAATGGAATTTCGAAAATACGAGAGACACGGTTAATATCAAGGACTAAAATGTGGTTCAATGAGATGAAAATAATTTTTGGTGAATAGTAACTTTTTACTTTTTTTTACCGCGGTTAATAGTAAATAGGGTAACTAAGGGTAAATATGATATTACTATTACCCTAACACATGTCCTAATTCTATTGGACAAGTGTAATTCGACCAAAAACAAACTTAGGAATAAAATATGACCATTTAGGCCCACTTGGATTAGATTAGGACATTTATTATGAATTTATTTAAAGAAGGGTTAAAATAGTTAAAATCAAAGTTTAATAAGTAAATCATTTTTAATATGGGGTTATACATAAGATAAATTCGATTGGAAATATTCATTAGAAAGCTAAAAAGATTTTCTACATTATGGTATTTTATTTGTAATTTTTAGACATCAAATAATTTAATTTATTTATGACACAACGATGATGCAGTAATTATCTTATTAATGAAATATTGACATAATTGATGTTATAAACACCAAAATAAATGTAATTTGAGATTTTTATGAATTCCACTAATTTTATAGGTTACTATGATATATTAATGTTGATTTAATCAACTTGGTTCGAACATATAATTCTGTTATGACTTTCAAAAAAATCATATATCAAATAGTGTCAAAATTGACACAAAATAGTTTTTAAATCAAATATTATATTATTAATTGTTATTTTATTCCTAAAAATCTAAGGTTCGGAAAAATGACTTAGATAAGGATATATATATTAATAATAAACAATTTGTGGTTCGTTTGGCATGTTATAGTAAGTTTATTAACCATATAGTGAAAGAAAACAAAAAGACACGGTAAAAGTTAAATTATTTAACTTAGAGTTAAATATAATTGATAAGGTTTAAAATAATATCGAAACATGTCTAAATTTGATTGGTTGATGAGATTACAACCCTATCTCATCTAATCTTCGAATATGAGTCATTTTTGGAGATTTTTTAGTGGGGTTAGATTTATTATAAATTAATATTTTTAAGAATTCCTAAGGTGCCCCTCTCCTCCCTTATAAAAGGGCACCTCCTCCCCCTCCTCCTCACACCAATTTTGAGCACTCAAACTCGGCCAACCCCTGCCATTTTCTCCTCTCCACTTTCCTAGAATAATCCTAGAGGTTCTGGTCTTCTCCAAAGACCAATCTTAGTTCCTTAAGTGGAGGATTCAAAGAGGCGTTCCAAAGAAGAGGTAATATCCATTACCGATCTTTTCAATTTCTTTCTTCTTCAACTTCTTCTTCTTTAGTTGTTCCATGATAAAGTAATAACATCAGTATTACTTACATACTGATATGTTATTATAAATATGAAACAACCCTAATTCACCTTCTATCCATCCTACGGAAAAATGAAATCACCACGCGTGCGTACGTACGGAATACCGTCTCCACGTCGTGGTGTAATCTATTTTCCACCATCACCTTACAAGGATGGGTATAATGGTGTAATGAGTAACTACCTATGATTATTATGAAGTAATATTGATACTGAAATAATATATATATACTCCAATACAATTCCACGATCATAGGAACGATATCATCACTCGTGCGTACGTACGGAATACCGTCTCCACGATGTGATGCGACTCGTTCTACATGATCTTCATTTCATAATGATTATATAAATGAATTTAATGAATGAATATGGTATATACTACACTAATACCATTCTGGAAATGAATTATCTATAACCTAAAGATATGAATAAGAATTTATTCGACAAAACACGCATAAGAACAAAAAGTTATAAAGACCCGAGTAACAAGTAACAATGAAATATTACTAACAAGAAGCTAATAATATGACCATATATGATATCATATCAATATGTATGATTCTAGAATAAGTCAATAACATTATTTAAACCATTATACAGGAGCTTCGGACACGTACAAAGCTAATCGGACCTAAGGTAAGGGAAATATCACAATCTCATTTTTATCCGAGATTGTTTATTCGTAAGTATTTACTGGGGTGTATTTTATCATCCACATCCATGTTCCCTCAATATGTAATATTATTTCCATCCACCTACAATTGTTTAAATCCAAATTTACCCTTCTATGAGTTTTTAGTAAAGGATATGAAAGGAATCTTTTTTCGTTTTTCGTACGAGGTACTTTTTGACTTTTCCGACAAAAGTACGAAGAATGTTTTTTTAACTTATATGGCACGAACGGATTTATACTGTTTTATAAAGCCTTATTTTCATGAAGCTTCCTCTAAAAGATTTCATGACTATTTTCAATAAAATCTCTTTCTTTTAAAATTGCATGATGTTTTGTAAAAGAAATTGATTTTGAAGAAGAAAGGATATTTTCCTCAAGAATTCAATTCAAGTGTTTTATCAAAATTATTTTCCATATAAGATAATAAAGGGTTCTGTTTCTATCCATATTTTTACATTGATTTGACTATGTTGTGATGAAATTATGTTTATGAATTCCTTTATCTTATATGAATGGTTTTATGATGTCATGTTGTTTAAGAATCCCATTTTTATTACATGGGTTATGCAATGATGTATGATTTATGATTTTGTGGCACACATAAGAAAGGATTCATTAAGAGATGGGTGGGACCTATATCTCCCTCCAATGCATTGGGTAAAGATTTTATATCTCATGAGATAGACATGGCTGGAACGGAAGGTTATTTCGGTTCAGTGATACAGGACTGAAACGAGGAGTGAACTCGGTTCAGAAAGGGACTTTGTCCACTAAGATAGTCTTGGCAATGAGTCATGACTAACAAGAAATGATTTTCCATGATTATGTGTGCATGCCACAAAGTTTCAAGTTTCATGTTATGATTATGGGGATCTCATTTTCACTTCTATGATTTGTTCCATGTTAAGATATTATGATCTCTTTTGCAGGTTGTGATTTTCAAAAAGATATGATATGATTTTTATTTCTTTTGTATACCCTTACTGAGCATTTGAGCTCACCCTTTTATGTTTTCTTTTCCCCAGGATATAAAGAAAGGTTTTAGGTAAAAAAAAATGGAAGATCATTACGGGAGATATTGAAGATCTTTCACCAGGATTAGAAGATTATGTTCCGAGTTTCCAAAGACACTAAACTATTACGATCCTTTAGTGTGTGTTTTTGTTATGTACTAAGTATTCCGCAAATGTAATGTAATGTCCATGTACTTCAGGATACGGGTCTCTACAGTTGGTATCAGAGGAAAGGTTTAGTCAACCTTTGGAAACTAGGATGTGAAAACGTTAGTGAGATCCCTAGAGATATTTCTAAGGTATGTCTAGGGATGTCCCTAGGGATAAGTATACGTATAGGTTATAGTAATAGAATTACGCTAACGATCAGAGAATTAAACCTAAGATGTTGGATATTGAAGGTACTCCCCCTTTATTATGTTGTTTTCCCTAGCATGATTTTTGCCTCTCACACTATTCTTTTTGGGTTTTAGACGATGGCTGGAACCCGAAGGAACCGTGTTGATCAATGCAATGGACAATGCAATGATTGCCCTCCTGAACAAACAAATGTTATGGGAGATGGAGTGCAAAATCTTATTGCTATACTTACACAAGCTATGAATCATTCTGGACTTCCAAATAAGCAGAGAAGGGAACAATATTCTATTGAGTCCTTCATGAGGCAACGTCCACATTCTTTCAGTGGGACTTCCGATCCACTTGTTGCTGAACAATGGATCAGTACCACTGAAAAGATATTTTCAGTTCTTCAATGTTCTGAACATGATAAAGTCATCTTAGCAGTATATCGTTTGGAAGGTGAAGCTGATCAATGGTGTAATCTTATCAAGAATACGAGGCCAAGGGATGAAATTGAGTCCATGGAATGGGACGAGTTCAAGAACTTGTTTTTCAGTAAGTACTTCCCTCGTATTCTTCGAACAAAGATGGAAAAGGAGTTTATTGAGCTGAAGCAGAAGGATGATGAATCTGTTGGTATATATGAAGCGAATTTTACAAGACTTGCAAGGTATGCATCTGGCATTATCATCCAACCTGAAAGTAAAGTTGATCGATTTTTCAGTGGCTTAAAACCAAGTCTTCGAAGGGCATTAGCTATAAGAGACTTCAGTAGCTATGAAGAAATTGTGCGTTGTGCTATCAAGGTAGAAATGGAAGTTGGTGTTACATATCCATCTCATGGTTTTGACAAGAAACGAAAGATGGAGTTCAAGGAGAAATCTCATAATAATGGTGAAAAGAAGATGAATGTTTCCTTATGCACAAAGTGAGGAATGAAGCATGGTGGAGATTGTCTTAAAGGAACTAGCAAATGTTTTAAGTGTGGAAAAGAAGGTCATCGAGCAGCTGAGTGTCGAAGTAATGGAAAAAGGGTTTCTAATGATGTGAATAAAGCAAACACTGCAGAGAACGCACCGCCAACACTTCAATGCTTCAAGTGCAAGGAAATGGTGCATTATGCTAATAATTGCCCTAATCCAAGGGTTAGTGATGATCAACATGAGCAACCACTGAAGGCAAAGGACAAAGGGAAATCACATGCGATCACTATTGGCAATGTTGAATATGATAACGATGTGGTGGAATGATTAAGTGTTTATGTAATGGGATTCCAAAATAATGTTGTATCATGGAGTATTGGAATATTTATGTATTCGTTTAATGTGGTATTCAAAGTGATTGAGATATTTTTGGAAATAAGATGATATGCGCATAATGAAGGGAAAATAAGAAAATGAAATGTTTAACAATATTCATGAGCTCATGATTGATATAAGGACTAAGTGATATCATGGATTGAGTATATAGAATATTGAGGATTTTGGTATGTGGAAAGTGTTAACTTTTAACTGCATTCATGTTTTCTCTAAGGTATTCAAGAGAATACATGATTAAGGACTTTGAATGTTTAGAATGTGACCAACAAAACATATCTTATGATATGTGGGGATCAACGACAGTATTAAATCTCTGGTAATCGTTGTCACTATATTATGAGAGTGGACTGCAGTATTATGGATAAGCCTAAAGATTGAAATGGATTATGTTGGACATAAGTGATTATTGTTTAAGGATCGAAGTTTTCTCGATATTATTGATGGGATGTTATAGTAATATAGTTTTAGAAAAAGGTCAACCTGCAGGACGGGCGACAGCCCATCGCTTCGGACAAGGCTGTAGGAATCGAACCCACAACCGAAGTGCGACTGGCCTTTATCGCCTACCACTGACCTACAGGAAGTCCCTATTTATTAGAAACTAGTTTTATTATATTAAGCAGTATGATATATGAAGTATAAGTCCATTTTAGGAACCATATATGATTAATCACACTATAGATCGATTTATGCATATAATTTTTGCTAACCTTTTGTTTGAGACAGATGGAATGACCCGTCATTCTATCACATTATCTGCTAACACTTCACGAATAACAAATTCAACTTCATTTATTTAAGAGATGAAGTGGAAATTGTTCAAGGCACGAAAAACAGTGAGATTGTACCAAAATAAAGTAAGTATTTATTCTAATTCAAATTTTCAACTTTAGGGAAATGATCTTGAAAACCAAAAATGTTGTCCTAGTGATCTTATACCTGAGGAATCAGATGGTACCTTATATCATCACAAATTTATGGATTTGTGATTTTTGGCTTTTCCATAGCCATGTTCTCTACCACTCTCCATCAGAACATGATGGTTAGATTTTTCTTCCATATCCATATTTTTACCTATGTGGAAACCCAACAATTAGTTTATTTAGGTAATCGTTACATTTCATACTTTAGTTTTTAAAGCCAAGTTTTGGTATTCCTTTTTACGATGTGGGAAACTTTCGAATAGAAAACCATTTATAACCCCGACGAATTTCGAGGGCGAAATTCATTTTAAGGGGGGTAGAATGTAACAGCCCAAGATTTTATGAAAAATATTCTTTTTAATTTTATTAATGTCTTGTGTTGTACGCTACACCAAAAGGAGCTTGCACAACACGCATCCTTGACTTGCCTTGCATTACACACAATCGCAACCTTCCTCGATAGTGTGTGTAGTACGCAATAACGAGTTTCACTAAACAGCGATATGCTATTAAAACTAGCCGTTATGAATAGTAATAACCACTTTTTGAAATTTTGTAAATTTTATTTTTTAAAATGGATTTCATTTTTGGATTCGGAGTATCGAATTTAGCCTAAGGTGAAATTTTGGTACATTTCGGATAACTTTCATATTCTGATGAATAGTGAAAATTACTAAATTATAATTAAAAACAACTTTTTTAATCGAAATAATTAATAGTGATAAATTATTAATTTGAGTGGTTTTAAAGTATATTTAGAATATATTTTTACAATTTAATACAATGTTGGTCATTGGACGTAATTTCACATTTAAACCTGACATAAACAAGTGTCAATCTTTTGATAGATATTGTTTCGTAAAAACACGCTATTTGTTTTAATAGCGGGATTTAATTATAAAATTAATTAATTCAACTTCTATGTTATGAATTTGGTAAAATAGACTTCATTTTTGAATTCGGAATATGAAATATAGCTTAGGATGAAATTTTGGCATTTTTCTGAAAACTTTCAATTTTTGATGAATAGTGAAACCACTAAGTGGTAGGTTAAAAACTGAATTTTGCATAAAACTTAATTTTACCACTTCTGTGAATGGAATTTCGAAAATCCGAGAGACACGGTTAATATCAAGGACTAAAATGTGGTTCAATGAGATGAAAATAATTTTTGGTGAATAGTAACTTTTTACTTTTTTTTACCGCGGTTAATAGTAAATAGGGTAACTAAGGGTAAATATGATATTACTATTACCCTAACACATGTCCTAATTCTATTGGACAAGTGTAATTCGACCAAAAACAAACTTAGGAATAAAATATGACCATTTAGGCCCACTTGGATTAGATTAGGACATTTATTATGAATTTATTTAAAGAAGGGTTAAAATAGTTAAAATCAAAGTTTAATAAGTAAATCATTTTTAATATGGGGTTATACATAAGATAAATTCGATTGTAAATATTCATTAGAAAGCTAAAAAGATTTCCTACATGATGGTATTTTATTTGTAATTTTTAGACATCAAATAATTTAATTTATTTATGACACAACGATGATGCAGTAATTATCTTATTATTGAAATATTGACATAATTGATGTTATAAACACCACAATAAATGTAATTTGAGATTTTTTATGAATTCCACTAATTTTCTAGGTTACTATGATATATTAATGTTGATTTAATCAACTTGGATCGAACATATAATTCTGTTATGACTTTCACAAAAATCATATATCAAATAGTGTCAAAATTGACACAAAATAGTTTTTAAATCAAATATTATATTATTAATTGTTATTTTATTCCTAAAAATCTATGGTTCGGCCAAATGACTTAGATAAGGATATATATATTAATAATAAACAATTTGTGGTTCGTTTGGCATGTTATAGTAAGTTTATTATCCATATAGTGAAAGAAAACAAAAAGACACGGTAAAAGTTAAATTATTTAACTTAGAGTTAAATATAATTGATAAGGTTTAAAATAATATCCAAACATGTCTAAATTTGATTGGTTGATGAGATTACAACCCTATCTCATCTAATCTTCGAATATGAGTCATTTTTTGAGGTTTTTAAGTGGGGTTAGATTTATTATAAATTAATATTTTTAAGAATTCCTAAGGTGCCCCTCTCCTCCCTTATAAAAGGGCACCTCCTCCCCCTCCTCCTCACACCAATTTTGAGCACTCAAGCTCGGCCAACCCCTGACATTTTCTCCTCTCCACTTTCCTAGAATAATCCTAGAGGTTCTGGTCTTCTCCAAAGACCAATCTTAGTTCCTTAAGTGGAGGATTCAAAGAGGCGTTCCAAAGAAGAGGTAATATCCATTACCGATCTTTTCAATTTCTTTCTTCTTCAACTTCTTCTTCTTTAGTTGTTTCATGATAAAGTAATAACATCAGTATTACTTACATACTGATATGTTATTATAAATATGAAACAACCCTAATTCACCTTCTATCCATCCTACGGAAAAATGAAATCACCGCGCGTGCGTACGTACGGAATACCGTCTCCACGCCGTGGTGTAATCTATTTTCCACCATCACCTTACAAGGATGGGTATAATGGTGTAATGAGTAACTACATATGATTATTATGAAGTAATATTGATACTGAAATAATATATATATACTCCAATACAATTCCACGATCATAGGAACGATATCATCACTCGTGCGTACGTACGGAATACCGTCTCCACGATGTGATGCGACTCGTTCTACATGATCTTCATTTCATAATGATTATATAAATGAATTGAATGAATGAATATGGTATATACTACACTAATACCATTCTGTAAATGAATTATCTATAACCTAAAGATAAGAATAAGAATTTATTCGACAAAACACGCATAAGAACAAAAAGTTATAAAGACCCGAGTAACAAGTAACAATGAAATATTACTAACAAGAAGCTAATAATATGACCATATATGATATCATATCAATATGTATGATTCTGGAATAAGTCAATAACATTATTTAAACCATTATACAGGAGCTTCGGACACGTACAAAGCTAATCGGACCTAAGGTAAGGGAAATATCACAATCTCATTTTTATCCGAGATTGTTTATTCGTAAGTATTTACTGGGGTGTATTTTATCATCCACATCCATGTTCCCTCAATATGTAATATTATTTCCATCCACCTACAATTGTTTAAATCCAATTTTACCCTTCTATGAGTTTTTAGTAAAGGATATGAAAGGAATCTTTTTTCGTTTTTCGTACGAGGTACTTTTTGACTTTTCCGACAAAAGTACGAAGAATGTTTTTTTAACTTATACGGCACGAACGGATTTATACTGTTTTATAAAGCCTTATTTTCATGAAGCTTCCTCTAAAAGATTTCATGACTATTTTAAATAAAATCTCTTTCTTTTAAAATTGCATGATGTTTTGTAAAAGAAATTGATTTTGAAGAAGAAAGGATATTTTCCTCAAGAATTCAATTCAAGTGTTTTATCAAAATTATTTTCCATATAAGATAATAAAGGGTTCTGTTTCTATCCATATTTTTACATTGATTTGACTATGTTGTGATGAAATTATGTTTATGAATTCCTTTATCTTATATGAATGGTTTTATGATGTCATGTTGTTTAAGAATCCCATTTTTATTACATGGGTTATGCAATGATGTATGATTTATGATTTTGTGGCACACATAAGAAAGGATTCATTAAGAGATGGGTGGGACCTATATCTCCCTCCAATGCATTGGGTAAAGATTTTATATCTCATGAGATAGACATGGCTGGAACGGAAGGTTATTTCGGTTCAGTGATACAGGACTGAAACGAGGAGTGAACTCGGTTCAGAAAGGGACTTTGTCCACTAAGATAGTCTTGGCAATGAGTCATGACTAACAAGAAATGATTTTCCATGATTATGTGTACATGCCACAAAGTTTCAAGTTTCATGTTATGATTATGGGGATCTCATTTTCACTTCTATGATTTGTTCCATGTTAAGATATTATGATCTCTTTTGCAGGTTGTGATTTTCAAAAAGATATGATATGATTTTTATTTCTTTTGTATACCCTTACTGAGCATTTGAGCTCACCCTTTTATGTTTTCTTTTCCCCAGGATATAAAGAAAGGTTTTAGGTAAAAAAATGGAAGATCTTTACGGGAGATATTGAATATCTTTCACCAGGATTAGAAGATTATGTTCCGAGTTTCCAAAGACACTAAACTATTACGATCCTTTAGTGTGTGTTTTTGTTATGTACTAAGTATTCCGCAAATGTAATGTAATGTCCATGTACGTCAGGATACGGGCCTCTACATGTATTTCCAGCCCCTTTTTCATTCCCGGACATCTTTTTTATACAGTATCTACATAGTGTTTTGCTTCTAGTTATATACTCTATTGTGTGTGTTTACTTTTATAAAGGAAATTCCTTCCCAGCTTTGGGATTTACGCCTTTCGTTCTAGTCACATGCCCCTGGTCGATGTAAGGAAGGCTTGGTGTAGTCACAACACGGGTCCCGAGGAAGGGTCGTGACATTATGTACCTTAGTAGATAAATAATATAGGATTTATTACATTCTTAGTAAATATAATTTGAATCCTTATATAATAAACTAGGATATAAATTATTTTAATTACAGGGTTTGTAATAATACCCATATCAAAAACCATGATTCTATATTCCAATTCATGTAAAATTTCTCTAAAATAATTCTTTACTAACCAATTTATTTTATCTGACCCATTCATTTGAAATTAAAAATAAAAAATTTTATTCAGCCCTCCCGTTTCAATTACATGATTATAATATTTTTAAAATATTGATTTTCTTACTAACATAGTGTTATTAATCTATTCAATTTAAATTAAATATAAAAAACCCTTTTCATTTTGATAACACTAATAAAAAAACCATACATCAAATTCATAGTTCTATAACATCCTTATAAACTGACAACTATTTCTCAGATTCACCTATAATATTAAAAAATTATAATTATACATCATTATACCATTTTACCATTCCTTTATTTCTATCCCCAAACCATTTTTGAAACAAATTACCCTTTATTTTAATTTATAACAAAATATTGTATTAGAACTAGGGAATTTGAAAGACATATTACCAAATTAGTTGTCCATCAGTCACATACAAACAATACCCACATTTATACCATTTCATATTAAAAAAAATTCAGCAAACCCTCTTTATCTAGTAATAATGTAATCTCATATCACAACCACCACATTATATAAGAACACAAAATACCCTTTTTAGTTTTTTCAATTCATTTATAAAAAAAAATCATCATATTCAATTTTATTGACAGAATATTATTCTCAATCAAAATAAAAATTTCAAAAGAAATACATATATTAAACCTATATAAATTCATATCTAATTTATTTCATGGTGATATCAAATAATCAAACCATATTGGGTCCACAAATATATCATTAATACCCCAAAAATATTCTAATGGATGTTACTTTTAGTAAAGATATTAAAAATTATAAACCAAATAACATTAACAACAAAACTAGTAATACATGATTGTTTATTCAATTCACCTTTAACAATAATAATATAATTTTCAATTATTATGTGATAATAAATTTCCAATTCTAGGGATATTTTTTAAAAAATATAAATTAACACCACAGGTGATTATATTAAGAATAATTCATTAATAATTATAAAATATTTTCTATCATAAAAAATACAACTAATATGGGAATGTAATGAAAAATATAGATGAAAATCAAAATTACCTTCAATTTTAAATTAACCAATTTTTTATCATCATTATGGCAATAAAAAATATATGTCCATACAAACAATGACATTAGTCCCCCCCACTACATGTGTAATACTAAATGAAATGTTATGGATCCACTACATAGTATTTTCCTTGTATATAATACTGTATTTTAGCTTGAGAGGTTATAGATAGTCTAAAATCTTCTAGATATTTCAAAATAAAAAGTTCTGGTGATGTATTTTATCTCATCGACTTGAACATTGATTATGTGGTCATAAGGATGGTGGAGGGGAATATAAGAAAATAAAGGGATAATGGTATTCTAGATCTATGAGTAGTTTTAATGTGAATAATATAACACATCATCGTTATACCCTATTTACCAAATTTGTATCTTTGATTCATGTATTAATTTTAGACCAACTAAAACCATTAAAAGGAGTCATGCATAATAAAATGAGGGACATGGTTTTAGTTATTTTATTTATCTATTTATTAATTTTAAAATGGAATCATTGCAGTGGAGATTATTTAATGAAGTATTGCGGAAAAATCTAAAAAAATTTGAATATAATTTTTCTATACACATGTGAGAGGTTATGTGTAAGGGTAGCATGTTTTACCCTTACATGGATCTATTGAAGACATTATATAATGTTATATTTAGAATAAATTTAATCACAATTTTAAATCCATAAATTACCTTCATATAGTGTAGGTGTTCTCGGTAATCATAACTAATTTATCCCTTATGAACTACTATAAAAAGTCAAACATAAGGGTAACATACACATTAAAAATAGTTGAAATAGGTCATTACACATACATAATATTTAGTATAACATTACATGACTACCATTAAAAAAATCAATCCATATGTGATTTTCCTTATGTAGACATGGGTGACTTTATAAAAAACATTGGATTATTTAGTCTTCCCCAATTCAATAGTTCAAAATCTAGACATATCTTTATGTAGTGGGGAGATACAATTAAGAAGCATGTTCAAGTATGAGATAACCCATTCAGAAGACAATGAAAATGAATATACCTATAACCAACCATAAATAAACAATAATTACCCATTCAATACTATAATTTCTTACATAAGTGTAAATATTTCTTTTTTAATTAGACTATCTATTAAATAAATATTAAAAGAGATTATTATCATTTCAAAATAAATACAAAAAATCATCCAAAATAAATAAAATCATATTCAAAACCCATAAACACATCAAAAATATTCGGAACACATTAAATAAATATAATTAATTTGAAAAATAAAAATTTAAGAATCCAAAAATGTCATGGATAAATATAATATTAATTTAAAATATTTTTTAAAATATAAAAAATCAATTTGAAAAGACAATACAAAAGAATAAACCCTCACAATAATGAAAGAACATACATTAATGTTATATAAATGGTACGAGAAGACACAAAAACTTGCATTAAATTTCTAATATACTATTATCATTCATAATAATTATAAAATCCATGAAGAATGGGGGAAATATGAAGGTTAAGTCAGACAACCTAAGATAAACCTATTAATTATCTCACTATTATTAGAATATAAAACCCACACAAAAAAATATTAATAGAGGAGAAACTCTTCATATATAAAAATGGATACTTAGATATTGACAAAAATCCTAAAATTATAAAATATAGAAATCCATAAGACATAGAATATCATTTAAAATAAAACCTGATCATTGAATATATATCAATAAAACCACATATTCAAGGAATTTGATGAATATGTGTACAATTATTTACATCATTTTTAATACATATACTATATATTAATAAGAAATAAAATATCACAATTCATAATGAGTCATGATGAAATTAAATTACCATGTTTTATTAAAAATTTACTATCAATGTCAAATATGCTACCTACAACATTTCATTATAGTCTTGAAAACTAGGATATTCAAAAACATAATCATTACATTAAAATGATTACAAAATGTGTTAGATGTGACGTCATTTTTTTCAAAAGGTTGGGGTCGAAGCCTCATTTATTATTTAATGCAAATACCTCTTTCAAACTTGGTAGAGGAAGACCCATTACATAGCCTGAATTCCCAAGACCAAGTGGTCTGAATACAAGGATTAAAAGACCATTTTTTGTCCCAAAGAGCCCTTTGGTGAATAGTACTGCTACAATACCCAGGCTGCTACAATACCTACTACAGTACCACTACCGCTACAATTCCTTCTACAGTGCCTCCACTGCTATAGTGCTTCCGCTGCTACAGTTCCATGGCTGCTACAGTACTACAACAGTGACATGCTTCAGTTCTACTACAGTATCATAAAAATGTTCCCCATCCCAGATTTGATCATGGGTCTTTTGGATGCCGAGCATGAGCCTTTTCCACTTGGGTACATGCTCGTTGGCAGCCACCATATTTTATATTTTAACATCTTATGTTAAAAATAATTTTTATAAAAAAATAGATTAACCTGTAATTAAGGAATTCTCATTTGTCATAGAAGAATTTGAAATGAATCTGTTTTATCCCATGAACACACAAAGTTATATATAAGATAATTCATAATTAATTATATACTAATTAATTTTGAAATATTATATATTATTTTAAATCTATTATTGTAGTTTATATAAAAATATATTTGTCGAAATATCTAATATTCCAAATGGATTCCAACTAATATTATTTCATAACATAAATAAAATTTCCAATGATAATATAATAAGGTTATCTTCAATTTTTTATAATTATTTAACCGATGATTAAAAAAATATTAAAAACAATGGATTAACCTAATTATTTCCTCAGGAATCTCGTGATGTAGTCTATCCTCCCACCTTTGACATTTAATAATAAAACCTGATTCATATAAGGAAACTTTGTAATTATATTAAACTAAATATTTTATAAGTGTGATATTAAACCATTTATATATAACCTGGTTCCCAAAATAACATACATAAAAATAAATGTTATATGGATTCATTATAATGAATAATTTTTTCCACTAAATGTATTATATCATCATTTTAACTATGTTATTATAAAAAAAATATTAAAATGACATTACCCAATTCAGTATATGAAATTTATGAAAACCAAAATATGTGATTGGGAACATAAAAAATACAAAACTAGAAAAATTTTAATTTTTTTATACAAAACATATTTACTTGGAAACCCATAAATATGAAAATAGATTTAATATCCCAACTCATGTTCTCCATATGTGGAATCCATTATTCAATAAAAAATCACATCACATTTACCAAGAAATATAATCTAATATATCTACATAGAAAAATATGGAAAGAGAATAAAATTTAAATTAACTTATCTACCGAACTATGACGATGAATTATTATTGACAATGTGTGGACTCAACAATGTTAATAAACTATTTCCAATTTTGATGGTAACAAACACACATATAAATGATATTTATGATGTTGATTTTAATTTAATTTTAGTAATATGATATTTATTATAATATTTATTCTTATTCTTAAAATTTTTAAAGTTAATAATCCATTATAATATATTTTATTAAATATTTTTGATGAGTTTAGAAAGTAATCTAAAATCAATATTCAAACCCAACAGCTTAAGTGTTACATTTTGTCTGGAAACCCATTTTTTGGAAAAGGTATATAGATTAAGGTCTCTATATAGTTGGAAATGTTTGGATCAAAAACTAATGTATGGATTAAAAAGTACGTATAAGGAACAAAATATTTTTTCATCAAAACTACACTTGTAGACTGGCAGACATTATCAATGATACATTTCTGGTCTATCACTACGTGAATAAACAATTTCTTTGACTTGATCAACAATAATGTTTTAAATTTATGATATTATCCTCCAACTATATAATGGTCGTTCTGTTATTATATATCTATTTAAATAATATTTATGTCCAAATTCAAATGATCATTAATAGATTAAATCCTTCTTATTTATTGGGAATTTAATAGATCTCATTAAATAAATGGGATTATTTGAATTGAAATATTTTTGAATTATTATTCATAATTTCTGGATATTTTTTATCTAGGATGTGTTCTACCAACATTATAAATAATGTAATTTTCATCTTTTCCATATTCATATATTAATATAAAATTAATAATTGATTGATAAAAATTGATATAGTGTAGTTTACTTCAGAGATTCATTATAGAGATATAATATATCAATCATTATCTTAATTTAAATGCTATTATTGCAACTACTTCAATAACATATTATTAAATCACCTTCAATAAATTTTAAAGAAAATTACTAGAGTTTTAAAATAGAGACCCAAATTTCTAAAAATCTCTATACTGTTTTCTCCCACAGTAGTTTAAGGAATAAATTGTAAATTTGAATATATATATATTTTTTTGTTTCTTTTCTATATTTTTTTCCAACAAATCTGGTAGATGATACTTTAATTGTGATCGAATCCTGTTTCCTTAATGAAACTGTTGTATATTGATGTATTATAGTATCATCTTCTACGTATGAGTTATGGTGGGGGGTCAGCTTCATAGACTAAGATGCAGATTTATGGTTCGATGTTAAATAATTATAAGTCCTTATAAAAGTCAAAATATAGATTTATCAACTCTCTATATCTAGTTTTAGATGTCATAGATAAATGAACATAATAGTTGAAATCAACAGGATTGATCCAAGATCATTTAAGGAGTAGACTATGTGATATTTTATTGACTAACCACTATAAAAATATATATTATTCTCATTAAACATATCTTTTTCTAACTAGTTCTAAGTGATAAGGAATGAATTTTTAAAGAGAAAGAGGAATGTTTCAAATCTATTTTTTTAAATGATCAAAATTCACCACTCCTATCTCTTCACCATAATCAATCCAACAAAACATGTTGTATTAGAGGAAGAATTATATTGATACATTTCCCTTTTTGGAAATTCATGGAAATTATTTTCTTACTATCTGATATCAACAAGTAATATAAATTGTAGGAATATATTGCATGAATTTTTTCCAAATACCTTGATTATTATGTTTTATGATATAATGTTCATAATGATTTTGGAATCTTGTGTAACATCAATGGTATATTTTGGCATTAACAAAAATGATTTAAGGATTCAGATGAAGTCATATAAAGAAATAGATGATATCGATGATGTTAATGACATTGACGAATTCCTCATACATTAATGGTTATAATTATGGTTTTTGGAATGGATAAATATTTTTTTACATGGAAATTCCTAGAATTTATTTATATTTTATAGTTTTCTTGAGATATAAAATTCTATTAACGATATGAAAAAAATGGATGATGATCAAGAAAAATAATATGATATTAATTCAAGATAAATTAATGTTGTTATGTGTGGTTTAGGTCTTGATTGCATTAATAAAATTTCATAACGTGATGCACCACATATTCTGTGGAAGATTATTTATATTAAATATAAAAAACCAATAATAATAAACAACTAGTTTATAATACTATAATGTTATAACATTATATTTTCTTAAAGGCATGAAGATGAAAATATCCAATGGATTAAGAGTATGGTTGTAGTTGTTAACAATAATTATTTTACATTGGGATATCTAATTAAAGAATTTCCTAATGATTTAATAATACAAATATTCTTTTCCCCTATGTCGAATTGGTTATTTGCTTCAATATGACATTCCACACTAGTTAAATAAAAAACATTAATGAATTGAATGGGTCTTTGATGATTTATGATGTAGAGATACAGCCTGAAGCTGAAGATAATATCAAATATGGATAATATTATCTAAAAACTATTACATATGAATCATATTATTCATTTTACCATAATTCAATGAAATATTTGTAAGATCTTTTTTAGAGGAATGATATTTTTTTAAAAAAAATTATTGAATGGGATTAATGTATATAAATGATACCAATAAAAATAAGAGGGTGTAAAATTATTAAATGTCTATTTCACAAATCACAACGGATTTCTGAATATAAATTAAATAAGAAATTATATTATATGTGATAGTTTGAGTGATTCTTCTAGTTCAAATGATGAACCTTTTACGGACACTCATGCTAAAAATAATAGTAAACTTTTATATATTATGCCTCAAAATGGTAAGGTAAAATAATCATACTCTAAAAAATAATATTTTGAATAATATTATATAATTGAAATGGTTTTTTTATTTAATATTTATGATAAATTTGATTCATTAAAAAGACATAAACATATATATAAGATTATGGAGTTATATATTTTTTAATGAAATCCTCTCAAAATAGATAATTGATCTAAAATTTAATTCATCCATAATTTCATGTGATCATTACGAAACTAAATTTAGATATTTTCTATATTATATTGAATGATTAAAAAAATCGTATAGTGTGCTCATAATAGTAGAGGTATTTTTTAAATATATTACTTGTAATAATAATATTCATAATGGAAAAAATGAAATATGTAGTAATATTGTATAATAATAATTAAATATGAATTATTTTGATCCAAATTAAAATATTAAAGAATGTATATTGTTACATGTTTTTATTTTTTATAAATATAAATCAGGTGAATGGATAATTATCTAAAAAAATCAATTTTTTTTAAAAAAATATTTTAAATTTTTAAAAATAATTATTTATCAAAAATAAATGATTTTAGAATAAATTTAGTGACATTAGGTTACTAAAAAAATTATATGGTAATTCTACAAGACCCAGAATCCCATTGGGTCCAAAAGGCAGATGTTTTTTAGGAATAAATCATTTAAATACTTCATTAAATCATTATGTTATTGCATTAGAATTATACATAAATTTATATGTCAATAAATGAGTTATAAATATTCTAGTATTTCATTAGAAAAAAACATTAGAACTAATGGAAATAATCATGTATATATTTTAATACTATCATGTTATATATATTTTAATTTCATTAACTCATTTATATAGGGATATAGATATATTTTTATTTAAGTGTTAAATCCTTCCTCACTATTACAATCTTGTTGTAAATAATATGTCTATAAAATTTCATATCAATGAATATGACTAAATTTATAATATATTAAATATTATATATACATTATTTCTATATGTTTCACTTTATAAAATTAAACATTGGAAATTATTGTAATATTTAATTTATAAAAATAGTTCTATAAATATATATATATATATATATATATTTGTTTTAAATATATTGTAGTCATAAATTGTATTGTTCCAAGAAATTAATTTATTTACCTAATAGTACATATTTATTAATTATATTATGTAAATTTTATATTCATATATTTAAACATTGAAATGAATAAATTGTGTTTTTGTCATGAAATTTTAATTTTGTGTTTGGTAATTTTGGAAAAAAACATATCGCCCTACTCTTTAAAACCCTAATGCCATCTTCTAAAATTCTCCTAAACTTTTTATGCTTATTTTTTGAAATAAAATTTTCAAAGTATACTAAAATTAATCAGTAAAAATTGAAGTGATCCTGAATGGTATGTATAGATAAAATCTTTTCTTAAATTAAAATTAAAGGTAATCCTTCTTCTGATCTATTTAAAAGATTAATCGGTTTCCATTGTTATGGATATGTATCAAAATTCTTCTGAACAAAAAAAGTACATGGTTATAAATAACAATAAATATAATCATATCAAATTATTAAATATAAAATATCCGAGGAAAAAAATATATTTATTGTAAATAAATTAAGTGTATAAATAGTGAAGCAATATGCTGACCTGAATTCGACTAATATGTGGTACAAAAAAAATTTCATTTTCAAAACTTATATTAGATACAATTTAAAAGGAGTATGATATTTTGAATCATTTTTCAATTTGAAAAGAGTGCATTGAACACTTTAAAACTGAAATGATAATTTATATGTAGTTTCATTGAAGATGTGATGATACTATGGTGGAAGCTGATAAACTATAGTAGATTTTGGTCCAAAATTATTCACCCTATTCATTGTATCAATGATATGTACATGTTCATAGATGAATATATCAACTGTGAAAAAATTTGGTTGATGTAAACAAAAAGGAACAATGTTTGGAATATTAAAATGAACCGTCTAATCCATCCTAGAACCTGAAATTTTTTATATCTTTTGTTTATTTTAATAAAATATCATATAGATCATTTTGTTTAAATAATTTGTTTAGTAAATATATTGTAAAATTTTATTATTGTATTTTTAATGTTTAAAGGCTATGATGATTTTTTATAAATGGTTATATTACTTGTATAATTTATTTTTAATTTTTTAATATTGAAATTCATTATATGTGACAACTAATTTTGTTTCTATATGTTATAAATTTTTCTATTAATGGATTAAAATGTTTATCTCAATTATGAAATGTGAAAATGTTATTTTAAATTACATGTATATATTTTACATAAATTCATTGACTATATTTTATTTTTTTGATATATATTAGGGGAAGATACTTTAAATATTTATCTCAAATTTAAATATTTTATTATTATGGAATGTATTAATTAATTTAATACATTCATTTAATACCCTAAATGTTTTTTGATTATTATTTTTTATGTTTTCAAGGCTCCATGATTATAAAATTATATAATTTTTTGTAGAAGCATGAATATAGGGGGTTTTAAAAATTTTATTATCATTATTATTATGTCATAAAAAATGGGGATACATTATAAGAAATTGGTGAACAATTTATGTTAAAATTATGAAAACTTTATGAGAAATCTAAAGTTTTATAATTTTTGTTTTATGTTTTTTATGATTATCGAAGAGTGGTAGATTATTGAGAAATTTTTAATACCATAATTTCATTAAATTTTTTATTTGGATTATTAAAACACCAAAATTTATATTTCAAATAGTTTTTTTAAATAGAATTTCATGATGATGATATTTGTTTGCATATTTATTTTTATTCTAGAAATTTTCAATAGTCGTTTATTCATGGAAATATTTATAGTTATGTATTTTTTGATTTATTTGAATGTAATATGGAAACATTATTTGTACCATCGATTTTCAATTGTAACATATGGGTTGGAAACCCTGTGTTTGTAATAAAATGTATGGATATGATTCCTAATGCTGTTGAAAATTTATGTATCAAAATCCCAAATTTGGATGAATCCCTAACTTGTAAGAATAAATATATGATTCATTATACCAACATTTATAATATTCAGTACATTTTCAACCACAAATTTGGATATTCTTCCTAAGTGAATGATTTCTACATTGACTAGGTAAATGACATTGTTTTAAATTTGACATTGTATTACTCTTTGCTATAATGGATTGACCAGATGTAAGTATCACTAAAATAATTTTTTATACAAACATATTCTAAGGATCTTAATAAACACATTAAATCATTAATGTTAATAATAAAAGTAACAACTATATTTGAATGATGTGGTTATTTTTAATAAATGTATTTTTTATTTATTTAGTGATAATTCTATTGAATGTTTAATAAAGTGATATTCGATCGTTAGGATTAATATTGATATTTTTAAATTATATTATATAAACATATTCTTTGAATAGAATAAACTATGTTCCTAAAAATAAAATTGTTAAATTTCCATCAATTCTACTCATTGGAGAATTACATGTTCTGATCTATATGAATTACTCTATTTTTTACATGTTCAATTGTCATATTTTATTGCCAAATATTTTTCTACATGATCTGAAAATCATTTTCCAGTGTTACACATTTTAGATATCCAAATGTATACATCTATCTAGTATTTTATCATTTACTGTTTCAGGAAATCCTTTGTGACATTGAATATTGGTTTTCTATTTTTGTTGATTTGATTTATTGAAGAAGAACACATCTATCAATTTCTACTATAACTATGAGAGAGAAATTTTCATTATGAAAATCAATATCCATTAATTTTATTGAGAATCCACTACAGAGACTAAATAATGGGGAAAAATGAACATCAAATAAAAATATAAGGATTTATGGTTCCTTTTCAATGTGGTGAAAGTCTTGTTAAAATAATTTATTGAAGGTAAAAACTTATTGTAATCATATATTAATGTTCTCAGTATAGTGAATTTATAGTGAAAATCACCAAGCTCATAGAGGGAGATATCGTAGAGTGTAATAGGATATGTATGTTCCCTAATCCACTAAACATCACAATGATGTTTCTTTTATATAACAATATATTAATTGTATAAAATATAAAAGGAATGAATTTGTACAGATGAAGAGGGATGTATCAAATCAATTGATGTTTATATAGGATTTCAATTCACCACCTCGTGTCTAAATTATAATAAAGATGACCTAAGAACTATTTTGGTTCCACTCACATGACTACATTCCTTCAAAAGGTATTTTAATATAAAATTTCATTATAATGGGAAGGCTATACATAGCTTAATTATTTTTAATCCACAACACATTCCACCATCCAATGATCAATTAGAATAAACCCTACTAATATTATATTTTTAATACACATCAATAACTTTATAATTATTTAGTTATGGAAGGAAATCCCATCTTAATAATTTTTTAGATTTTATGAAAAAACCCTTTTCAATTATTTCTACATGGTTGTTATTATAATTTCTATTGTATATGGGTGATTCCATAATTAAAATCATTGTACATCATAATAAATCTATTGGCATCACCATGAATAAAATCTAACAGGATTATACACACATCAAAACCACCACACATAAACCCATAATAACATATAAAATAATATATCATCTTCAAAATTTTCAAAAAACTAATGTAAGGGAATTCCTGAGTTATAATAAATTTATCATGTGTTTTTATCACATGATTATAGATTTCATTATAAATTTATTTTATATACAAATATTAGTGATTATCGTTATAATTAATTTTGTGGCTTACCAAGAAATCACACTAATTTTATTTTAATCCAAACAATATCAATGCATATATGGTTTCTACCAACCATTATTTTCATCATTTAACATCAAAACATCAGTTAAATAATAAATGTTCAACCAAAAACAAAATTCATTATTACCATGTCATTTTTCTGGAAACAAAAATCCATTCAATTAAATACCCATAACAGGATTCCAGGTATATGACAAAATATATGACGTATAATAAAACGAATCATTATAAGCATTATTAAACATGTCAATATGGATTTTTATTTTTATAAAGAATTCATAGTTCCACATAATTTGATAATATTAATATTATAATTTTTTCATCAGAAAATCAGATACACCAGTACACACATTACATGATTTTAGAAATATAAAAATTTCCATTACCAATGATCAATGAATTAAAATTTTACATATTTTATTACATCAGTTCTTCTAATATCTTATAAGTACTAAACATTCATTAATAATTTCATATAATAGGAATATATTATCATATAATACGATAATGATAACATGATTATAATTAAATATTAAAAAAACATGATCATTATATGAAATATTATATATTTCTTACAAAATATATTATATATTCTATATTCCCAACACTCACAAAATATAATGAACAAAGTTAACAAAAAAACGTTTACAATTATTGACATTCATCCAAAAATAAATGAATCACGTGAATGATTTTCAGAAATATAATTTTTGTATAATTTTTTTCTCATCCCTAAAAAGAGTGTGTTCATTTATTTAAATTGTTATAATACTCAATATATTACCACAATTCAGGAATATAATTTCCCAAAATTTATACAACAATTTCATAAGAAATCCCTATAACAACTAATTATTGTAACATATGAATATATAAATAATGTATATTTATTATAAATCCAAATATAAGGATAAATTTATTCATTTAAAGGATTCCCAATACATTTTAATAATCAATAATAATTATTTGTTATTTTTATAATTTTTATAATAGATATATTTATAAAAATGTTTTAAAATGAGTCTATAACCCATGCTAGTTGAAAATTATGAATCGATTGAATTTAATGGAATATATTCTATTATGTAAACTAATTTAATTCAAGTAATGATGTCAAATAAAATATTTTTATCATTCCATTTTAATATATATTTTACGATTGAAGCTTCAAAGGGTTTATCAAAATATATTATTTGTTATCATAATGTAAACAAGGTAAACATTATTCAAAAAAAATTGATCATTTGGAATCAAATATTGTGTGTTTTACGTTAAATTTAAACAAATCAATTAATGAAAATAATTATATAATATGAAAGGATAACAAAATTCATCATTCATGAAGAATTTATACAAATGATTCAGTCCTCTTAATAACCATTTTTAACTTTCATTAATAAAAATACAAATAATTTAGAAATATATAAAATTTCAGTAGTAACCATTTCATATAAATAGTCAATGAAACCCATATGAAATTTAATTAATTATTTAATTAAAAAACATATATTCCAAAAACAAACATATTCATTCCAGAGGTCAAATAATTAGAAATCATTTACCTCCCCGTTTATCTACCTTAGAAACATCAAAACCTAACATCATTATTCAGATTTAATAGATCCAATGAACTTGAATAAGGTGCCCATAATACCAATAATTATCCTAAAACACATTGACTTCTATACTATAGTGTTAATTTTAAAAAAATTCCTTTTTATAGAAATCAGAATACACACCATCCAACTTAAACAAACTACATTATATTATTATGTGAATATAAATTTTATAACCCATATTTTGAATTGATAACTATGAAGATGAATAAATAAATTTTCAAAATGTCTGGTAAATAAAAAAATTTATTAACGCATAGAAAATTTTCATTCATTTTTTAGTAAGGCAATATTATTATTCAGGAAATCATTTCCTTTTAATAAATTTGTTTTTTTCATTTTACATAATAGATTTCACTTAACAATTTCATGTACCATTTGAATTTTTTTTTAGAAATGGTATAAGTTTTCAAATTAAAATATAAATATTTCATAAATATAGTAATTGATTAATATAATTTTGTTTGAAATGAAAAATTACTAAATTTTGTTTGAAAACAATATTATATTGAGTGTTTATAAGATACCACATTGAAATAAATGTAATAAAATAACTCTATTTCCCTTATAAAATAATAATATGTGAAATTTATTTATAATAGATGTTTTCATATAAATTTTTGTTCAAAAAAATTTGTATTTAAAGGTATTTTTTAAAAAACATGGTTTTCATTGAATTTTTTGTTATTTATTTTAATTCAATGTATTCCACATATTGAAAATTAATTATGATAAATTAATTAAATAATAGTTAAAATGAGTTATAATTTGGTTAATTGGTCTTTATTTTTTCATAATTAATAGTAACTGAGTTAATAAATTTTTCACTATAGTATGAGTGGTATTGGTATGTTTGCCTAAAAAGATTAAATACTATTGAAAAACATAGCAAATTAACTTCTTAATTTGATTTTATGTGATAAATTTCCCTATATCCGTTCAAAATGTATTATATATTTTTTTTGTTCCACTTTTATTTTATAATTAATTTTTTAAGGAATATTCCAAAATTTCATTTCTCTATTTTAAATTCAATAATGTTTTTTAATATGAATAGAAGGGAAAAATATGGTTTCTAGATATTAATTTTAATAATGAATTAATTTTATTTATTTTTTAAATTTATTTTAAATTATAATTTCAATTATTTATCATTGATAATATAATTACATTTTCTTCTTATACGATGTTGACATGGTGCTTCTATGTGTATTAAAAAAATAAAGAAAACTATAATATATACTGTAAGAGAAATATTTACCTATATTATAAATATTTCCTTGTATTTTTTCATTAAATGTAACATATTTCAATTTTTAGAAATATTTATATTCAAATTAATTTATTTAATATTTCCAATGTCAAATATTTAACATAATTAAAAAATATCATTATTGATATTTTATAATATATTATATTTTATTAAATCACTAAATTTTTAAATATAAATACCATCATCAATTTGAATAAAATATGACTTAAAAATTAATTCAATTTCCATTTATGGGTCACATATCCTTTTATAGTACCCCTCTTGACCTCAAATTACAATCAACCATTAATATCATGGAAATTATCAATAATGAGAACAAATTGTTAAAGCATAGAGTCAAGTGTCATGAAATAGTATAATCAACATTAAATTTTAAAAGATAAGAAAATACAGAATCGTAATAATATTATCAATAAAATAAATAAATTTGGATCAACATTAAAATAAATATAATATTATATTTATTTAAAATTATTAAAAAGCTTATGAATACCCTTCTATAACATAAAAAAGTAAATGTACAGTCCTCTCGTCCTCACACATTTTGAGGGGTAGAGATTGGAAAATTATATAATAAATATATTAATAAAATCCATATAAATGATATATATATCATATTATTAGAATAATTATATCCATAGAAAAAATATGTTATAATGAAAAGGAATATGCTAGAAAAATAATTATAATAATAAACCAAATGTTTTATGTTCAATATATTCTTATACCTCAACCAAATATTCATAAAATATATTAAAAAATATATATATATTTCATACAACTATATATTATTTTATTTTTTCTACAACAATTTTTCTTCGCCTCTTTTATTAAATTGGAAATATAATTTTCGTTTACATGTTTTGAAGATTATCACCACACAAACAAATTAAATATTTCTCCTTCACCACCTCTCATGAAGCAACGTGATTCGATTTGGACCCCACCATCACATGAATGATATATACATGTTCATTTAAAAATATAATATCATATCAATGATTTTAAAATAATTATATATATATATATTAATATTTAATTTCATCAAAAATGTTTAATAAAAAATTGTAATAAATTTTAATGCGTAATTTTGACCTTCAATCCCCATGATTTTAATGTAATTCAACATTAAAAATCTTATTTATTGTTTTGTTTTAAAATTTTATTCAATGTAAAATATTTTAAATGGATCATTATTATTATCATGGATATGATGATATAATTATCAATTTTACAACATTAATCTAATCAATATGATTTTTTGGGATTATAAATAGAAAGTCTTCAAAACATCTGTTCTAAACTTAAATAATGATGTAGATAAAAAACATACATATAAATGAAATAAAGGGGATAAATATATAGTAATGGATATAAAATAATTATTAATTAAATAAATAATTAACATATATTAATTATAATGAAGATATTTATAATTCTTCTTGATTAAAATTCAAGGTAATGGAAAATTTCATTTAAATCATCAATATAAATGTTTGAATAGGGAGGATGTCGATATGTGAAGTGAGAAACCCTCATCTCAGGAAAATCGTATCTCAAATTCGAGATCCTCCATGGATGTTGTTTCTGGATGATGGATTGCGAACATCGGGCCTTTCTCAAATGAAGTCATGACTAATAATCTGTGTATTAACCCTATGCATTTTTTGTCATGGTGGACGACCTGCGATTTAATTTTCAAAAATGAAGATAACCCTGATTGCATCCAATTATTTTTTTATTAATGGGACGTTCGTTAATTTCAGTCCACCATTGAGTTTTTTAAGATCCTTCCTAAAAGTCATTCGATTTATGGGATTCCCTATCGGGCTATTGAACACATTAAATATTGTTTTACAACTTGTATATGAGGAGGATTATTCATGTATGTGGGAGAAACAAGCATTTCATTTTAAGGGTTATTCTAAGAAGGTTCATTAATGGGAGCTCAATTCTGAATCCCAGTATGAGCATCCCATTGTACGAGTTTTTGTTGGATTCCCTTGATTTCCATTTCATTTCTATAAATAGTCCACTTTGTTCTCAATATCCATTCTCATTGGTAATCCATTGAATATGGATTTGATGATGAAGAATTTTTCAAGACCATCTATCACAAGAATATCCATGAATATTGACATATATATGGTTATACCTACACAAATTAGGATCTATGATATTGATTTTGGTTTTATTCAAGATGTTATTTATGAAAGACTTCAAGATTAATTTCTTGTTTGACTCAATCATGGGATTTCTTCGAGAGATTTTGAGAAGAGGACTGCATGTCCTTATGACTTCAAAGACACCTTGGTTGAATAAAAGTAGAATAATTTGAAATAGGGGATTAGTATTAGTCGTATGTTTATGGTTAGTCCATATGTGATAGATAAGTAAGGGATAAAAATTATGTGAGAAAAGGAACATTTGTGTAAGATTAATATCCATCTATAAATAATGGGAATGTTAGGAACTACTGATACTTTCAAAAGTATTAGAATTTTCCCTTCTTCTCTACTAGGGGATCTAGATAATAATTTGGAGTCAAATGATAAATGATATGAAGGACAATGGGATATCTCTTACTCTGGTTCATTACAAGTGCATGAGTATCAAATGTGTCAAATTGATGAATCTTACCTCTAATCATATTCTTGGAATGGAAAAAAACCAATGGGGGATACTGATGGTTACAGTACTCTGAATCCCAAAAAACTAAGAAACATTGATATTACTATAATATTGTATTAAAAATACTTACAAGACCTCTCTAAGCCTCTGAGAACGTAATCACTAATCCTCTAAAACAACCATTTTTTAACCAATTGAAACCACTGAATTAGAAGAGGAGGAGTATGATCCAAACAATGATCTTATGTAAAATAATTTTTATTGGTGATGAAGTGAGATATGTTTTTTATGCCTGGATAGATGAATATTATGAAATTAGATTTTAGAAATAACAAACTGGTAAAATCTTAGTTGAGTTGTATCTTCATAACTACATGCGTATGTTTATTGGGATGGTTGATTTGTTCAAAAAAATCTTAATAACATGTTTAGGTACATTACATGGGGATTTTTTGTTACTATAATTTTTCATACTATAATTCATTGTGTTTTTCTTTACTTTATAGTGTTTATTTCTTTTTCTTGTTTTTTTGATCTGTTATGTTTATGGTAGGATTTGGTATTTATCAATTCTTGGGGTTGGATGATACACTCAAATTCAGATCTTTTTTCATCCTTTGGGTTTCAGTGACTATGCTATGGTTATTCTATATTTTTCAATGATGCTGTGATTCACTTTGAATATATTTGACATTTGAACCAAAAAAACATTAGCCTTTAGTTTAATTTTTGTATGGAAGATGGAACATGAAATCCCGTAATGGGCATTTGGATGCCTACACAACCCAATTTTGGCATGTTATACGAAAAATGGATGCGAAAAAGATTGATGGAATAACAGTTCTGAGAATTTTGTCACGTGGTATACTCTTTGTTGGAAACATTCACTAATGATTATATGTTGCTTCAATTTTCCCTATCAATAGTCATTTGAATGATGGTAATCAATCAACACTTGTCTTCGAACTCAACATCATTATTATAAAATCAATTATTGGTTTTCATTTCGAAAAATTTGTTTCAGTTATTAACTCTCTATTTCAGTTTTCAAATCATTATTTTATCTTACAATAGAAATTGTATAATAGCATAAAGGATAGAAATAAAGTAGATAGATATATAAATATTTTGATCCAGGATCTGGTTACTGAATGGAGGCCCTATGGAGGTATCCCCATTGTGCATCCCTATATGGAGTTCATTGAATGGTTGATGAAATGTTTTCTTGGCCATTTTCTCCTACTTTAGTTTATCGTAAATTTTACATTGTTTTGTTGGTGTATACTTCTATCAATACCTACTAGTGTATGTTATTTACACCTCTTGTTTATTCTTCTACTATTTCATTTTTAGTAAATTCTTTTGGGGCATGAATTGGGTGACTAACTCATGTCACTTCTTTTATAAGAAAATTGAAATAAATGTTTTATTTATTTATTTACGTTACAATTTTCAAGACATTATATATTACTAAAAGATTTTCATAAAATAATATAAATTTAAAAAAAATATTTATAAATTTAATCTTATACCTCTAGTAATATTGGTTAAATATTTTTAATGAAATATTTTTAACTATTCAATTCGGGAAAATTTTTTTCTTTACAAAAAGATTAATGTAATATTGAAAATAATAATAAATTTCACTATTTGGAATTTTATCCCCCATAACCATTATTTGAGTTTGGGATTGCTTTATAATATTACATATTTTATTAAATAGTAAACTCATATTAGCATTTTTATTTGAATTTTTTTTAAAAAGCTTGATATATGAAAGGAATATTTCATAATAGGTGATCAAGATAATGCTTATACGATGGGTGATCTTGATAAAAATTATATGAAACATGTACATGAAAAAGATAATATGATGGAAAAGGCCAATATAACACTCTAAAACATTGGGATAATGTTCAGTAACATTATAGGAAATAATAATGTAGTAAAATGAAGTGGATTATTTTATAGATATAGGTGGAGTCATATTATTTCAAAAATGAAACTAACATGTATTATAAAGATAATTTTTTATGATTACTAATATTGATTAATATTTTATTGTTTTTATTTTAATGTATTTTTCAAGAAAAAATTGTGGTTTCTATATGGATTTGAATTATAAATTAATAAAAATAATAACATGGTAAATGTTAAAAATTATAATTTTTTTCATTTTATTCCCTTATTAGAATATTAAATAATATTACATATTATAATTAAATTTCTTCATTGTACCATATTTTAAAATATTTTTCCGAATTATTAAGTTTGATTTTAAAATAAAATATAATCCATGTTCTATATAAACAAATTACATGATTTAGGCTTGGATTTATTTATAATAAATATATTTTTAGTCCAAATTTATACTATGTGTAAATTTCCACTCTAAAAGAGGTTTTCCTTATATTTAAAAAATATATTACAAAAATGGTCCTTGGGATGGTAAGTGATTGAAAATATAATTTTGATATTATATATTTTCGATATAAAAAGGGATAGGTTTATTAGTATCAATCATATGAATATAAATTTTTTTTTGAATTTGATTAAAGAGAATAATTTCAGGGATATTACATTTAATATCATTATAGTGTATAATAAGAATTAGTTGTTATGATGTTTTATTGAGTTTTTTTCACAATAGTTATTGATAGAATCCTGTGTTTTTTTTAATGAATAACCATTTTTTCAATGTAATTGTCACTAAATTTAAGCACTCATTTGCTGATATTTTTATGTTCTCAGGACATTTTTGTGAAATTATATTTTTTTATGGTATATATATCCCCGATTATTAATATGAAATATTATTTGAGAACGAATGACTTTAAATTTTGTAGACTGAAGTTTAATATAATGACCCATACATTACGTACATGGTTATTAATTCAAAAATTGAGGCATACTTATTACAACATATAACAAAACCATGAATGGGCCGTATAGGTATAATGTATTTAGAAACTGAGAAACATAAACAAATGGTTCATAAAACATCTACATTTTCTCCCATTTATTTCATCATATCTAGAATCCCTTTTTCGCATATCCTACATAATACCCTTCATCCAGACCTGGGGAAAAGAAAATATACCAAGGGTTGAGCTCAAATTCTCAGTAAGGGTAAACAAAGGAAATATCAATCATATCATATTCATAATAACATAACATTTTGAATATCTTAACCTAAAAAAGAGATCATAATATCATAACATGGGATAAATCATATTGGTAAAATTTAATATCAAATAATCATAACATAAAACATGATACTTTTTGGAATACATACATAATCATAGAAAATCATTTCATATTATTCAAGACTCATTTCCAAGACTATCATAGAGGACAAAGTCCATTACTGAACCGAGGGCACTCCTCGTTCTAGTCAGGTATCACTGAACCAGATTAACTTTCCATTACAGCCATGTCTATCTCATTAGATATAAATCTTTACCCAATGAATTAGAGGGAGATATAGTTCCCACCCATCTCATAATGAAACCATTCTTATGTGTTCCACAAAATCATAATTCATACATCATAGCATATCTCAGGTAATAAAAATGGGATTTTAAAACATCGTGACATCATGAAATAATTCTTATAAGATGAAGGATTTTATAAAAATAATTCCATAACAACATAATCAAATAAATGTAATAATATGGATAGAAACAAAACCTTATATTATCTTAGATGTAAAATAATTTTGATAAAACACTTGAACTCCATTCTTGAGGAAAATATCATTTCTACTTCAAAAACATTTTTTCCTTTCTTAACATGTCATACAATTTTAAACTAAAAGAAGTTTATTAAAAATAAACTTGAAAACTTGTAAAGGAATCTTCATGGAAATAATGTTCTATGAAATCATAAAAATCTATTCATGCCGTATAAGTTAAAAATTATTCTCCTCGTACTTTGGCCGGAAAAGTCAAAAAGTACCTTGTACGAAAAACGAAAAAAGATTCCTTTCATATCATTTAATAAAACTATCCAATGAGTAATATTGGATTTAAAAAATTTTATGATTATAGAAATAATATTACATATTGATGGAACATTGACGTGGATGATAAATATTCCCCAGTAAATTTTGAAGTATAAATAATCTCGGATAAAAATTGATATTGTGAGATTTTCCATTACCTTCGGTCTGATATGAATTGTATATATCTAAACCTCATGTATAATGATTTAAATAATGTCACTGACTTATTACAGAATAATATTCATTTTTATTATATCATATATGATTACATTATTATCTTTTTATTAGTAATATTTCATTGCTACTTCTTATTCGGGGGTTTATTGCTTTATGTTCTAATGCATGTTTTTTCGAATAAATTCTTATTCATATTTTTAGGTTATAAATACCTCATTTATATAATGGTATTAATGTAATACATATCATATTTATTTAATCTATTCTTTTATATAATCATTATTTAATGAAGATCATGTAGAACGAGTCACATCACAACGTGGAGACGGTAGGCCGTACGTACGCACGAGAGATGATATCGTTCCCATTATCGTGGAATTGTATTTAAGTGTATGTATACTATTTCAGAATAAATATCACTAGAAAATAATCATATATAGTTATTCTTTACACCATTATACACATCCAAGTAAGGTGGTGGTGGAAACAGATTATATCATGACGTGGAGACGGTATTCCGTACGTACGCACACGCGGGGATTTCATTTTCCGTAGGATGGATATAAGGTGAATTAGGGTTGTTTCATATTTATTATAACATATCACCGTATTAGTGATACTGATGTTAGCACTTCATAATTAAACAACTAAATAAAATAAGTAGAAGAAGAAATATATTTGAAAGAATCGGTAACAGATATTACCTCTTCTTCGACACGCCTCTTTGAAACCTCCTATTAGGGAACTATGAGTGGTCATTGAAGAAGACCAGGACCTCTATGATGTTTTTAGGGAAGTGGATAAGAGAAATGGTCTGGATTTGTCTGAGGTTGAAGGCTCTAAATTGTGTAAAGTGGAGAGGGAGAAGGTTCCCTTTTACAAGGGAGGAGAGGGTCACCTTTGGAATTATAAGAAATATTAATTTATAATAAATTCCTACCCCACATAAAAACCTCCAAAAAAAAGACTCAAATATGAATATTAGATGAGATATGGTTGTAATATCATCAACTATTACAATTTAGACAATTTGTCAATTTATTTTAAACATTATAAACTTGATTTATCCTTATATAATCTATTTAATTTTATTTGTGGTTATAATATTATAAATTTTAAATCATTATAAATAATTACTTTTATGTTGTGAATTGTCCATAATTTCATAATTTATTACATTTTTGGACATATAAATTTAAATTTAATGTTTTTAAATATTTTAGTGATTTTTAAACAATTTTATAATATGTAATTTTTATAAAATAACAATAGTGTCAATTTTGACACTATTCATTTATTTGAATTTAAATAAAATATATACAGAAGATATGTTCTAAATAAAAGATTTAATAGATTAATAACATGACATTTGTTTCTATAAAATTAGTGGATCATATTAAATAGTTCATATAATATTTATTTTAATACGTTTAAAATCATTTATTTGATAATTCAATCAATAAAATAATTTCAACTTCACTATTGTGTCATAAATAATGATAATTATTTAATCCCTAAAAATTATAAATAAATTCACATGATTTAGATAATTTTATTATATTTCTGGAGAATATTCAGTTTCGAAGTTTCATGAAATTTATCACTAAATAAAATTTATTATACTTATAAGATTCAAGAGAGTGACATGTTGTCACTTTCTTTGGTTTTAATAATAATTATATTATTTCATGGTCAAAGTCCATGAAATGAATCTAGTCCGACCCTTAGGTGAAATGGGTCAACTTTTATTCATCCCATTGGATTTTGGAATGTGTTGGGGTAATTTTATAATCTTATACTTACCCTTAATAACCTGATTTACCTTTAACTGCAGAAAATAAAAATTACCGTAGTTACTATTCATAATCTAAAAAAATAAAGGGAACATATTAACATAATTTGGACCCAATGAATCCAAATATGGAATCCATTTTTTTAAATTCAAAACACAGAAGTTGTAGTAAATAATTTAAAATTAATCTCATTGTTAAGGAAATGGGGTTTAAAAGTTAAAACATTGCCAAAGATTGAAATGTTTTTAACTATGATTTCAATGTAAAATTAATTCTAATTACATACATTATATTAAATGGTAAAAATATATTCTATTTATTCTTTAAAACCATTCAATATTATAATTAAACCATATATATTATTAAGATGAAAAAATTTGTTTTTAATTAAAATATAGCGTGTTTTTACTATTCATTATAATTTGATAGTTATTAGAATAATATGAAAAAATTTATCCAAAGTAAATTTTTATATCCGGATTCTAAAGAAGAATTTTATTTTGTCAAATTGAACTTATAAACTTGTCAAAAACTAGATTTAATGTTGGTCGGCCATTAAAAGGCGGCAAAACTGAATTTTTTAAAAAATACTTATTTTTCCCGAAATATTTATTTTGTTCTCAAAATTCAGTTAAAACTATTTATAACGGATTTTTTATAATATTATAGTATTATATAATTGTTTAGTGAAACTCGGTATTGCGTACTACACAGGCTATCGAGGAAGGCCACAATTGTGTGTAACGTAAGCCAAGATCGTGTTGTGTGCCATGAAAGATTCCTTTGATGTTGCGTATAACATAAGACATAAAAATATAATTCTCATAAAATATCAAGGTATTACATTCTATCCCCCTTAAAATGAATTTTTCCCTTGAAATTTGTCACTTCATTACAAACAGATGAGGATACCTCTCCCTCATCATATCGTCAAGTTTCCACGTAGCTTCTTCTAATTGGTGGTAACTCCATAAAACATTATCCAAGAGAGTGGTATTGGTCCGTAGACATTTTTCACTACTATCCAGAATCTTTATCGGCTGTTCTTCATAAGAAATATCTTTCTCCAGCGGTACAACTTCTGAGATTAGTACATGTGAAGGATTAGGTATGTACATTATCAGGAGAGATACATGGAACACATCGTGAACTTGAGAGAGATTCGGTGGAAGCACCAATAGGTAAGATACCTTACCAAAACGATCCAGTATTTTGAAAGGAACAATATACCAAGGGCTCAACATTCCCTTCTTTCCAAATCTCATTACACTCTTCCAAGGATATTATCGTAAGAACACTTTATCACCCACTTCATACTCTATGTCTTTTCTTCGGTTATCGGCATAACTTGTTTTTTCGACTCCGAGCTTCTCTTATGTGTTATTGAATAGATCTGACCTTTTCTTCCATCTCGTCAAATTGATTAGGTCCTAATAGCTTTTTTTCCCTAGCTTCATCCCAGAAAGTTGGAGTTCGACATTTCCTTCCATGGAGAGCTTCATAAGGATCCCTCTGATTGCTGGAGTGGAAGCTATTATTATAAGAAAATTTCACAAAATGTGTGTGTCGATACCAACTACCTTTGAAATCCATAGAGAAAGCTCTCAACATGTCTTCTAGAGTTTGAATTGTTCACTCTGACTGACCGTCTATCTGAGGATGATAACCAGTGCTGAAACTCAACTATGTATCTAGAGTATGCTAAAGACTTCGCCAGAACATCGAGGTAAACCTCAGATCATGATAAGATATAATGGAAAGTGGTACTCCATGCAATCTTACAACTTCCTTTACATATTTCCTAGCAAGCTGATCCAGAGATAAATATTCTCTAATAGCAATGAAGTGTGCCGAATTCGCAAGACGATCAACTATGACCCAGATAGTATTATTACCTTTGGATGTTTTAGGAAGTCTAGTGACAAAGTCCATAGTGATTTTTTCCCATTTCCATTTGGGTATGGGTAATGGTTGTAACATCCCCTTAGACTTATGTCTCTCAACATTAACTTGCTGACAAACCAAGAATCGAGAGACATATTGAACAACAACTCTTTTCATGCAATCCCACCATAAGTACTCATTCAGGTCCTTATACATCTTCGTGCTTCCTGGATGAATAGATAATGAAGAACTATGAGCCTCATCTAGGAGCTCCATCTTTAATTCTGGGATGGGAGGAACACAAACCCGAATCCTTAACCTTATTATTCCATCACAATCATGGTTGAATTCAAGAACATTTCTCACATTCTTTTGTAACTATACATCTTTTTTTTGTGCCTCTTTATTCATCACATGTATGGATGGTTGAACATTCTTTTGGGAAAGTCAAGATTTTTCCCGTTCCATTATAATTCCAATATCCATACTTTGTAAATCCATAAATATTGGAATCTTTGTGATCCTCATCATGGATAAGCGAGCATGGTCTTGTTGACTTAATTCATCTGCAACCTTGTTTGCATTCCCGGGGTGATAATGTATTGAGCAGTTGTAGTCCTTAATCAATTCCAACCATCTTATTTGGCACATATTCAGCTCCTTTTGTGTGAAAATATACTTTAAACTTTTATGATCAGTATAAATATCACACTGTTCACCATAAATATAATACCTCCAAATCATTAATGCAAATATTACCGCAGTTAACTCCAAATCATGAGATGTGTAATTTAGCTCATGGATTTTCAACTATCGTGAGGCATATGCTATCACCATATCATTTTTTATGAGAACACACCCCAATACCTTCTTTGATGCATCACTATAGATCACAAACCTTTCTCCACTGCAAGAAAGTGTGAGCACTGGTGCACTAGATAACCATATTTTCAACTCCTTGAAATTATCTTCACACTCCTCCGTCCACATGAACATAACTACTTTTCAAGTCAACCAGGTGAGTGGATTGGATAATCATGAAAAATCCTTCACAAAACGTCGATAATATCCAGCCAAACTAGGAAAACATCGTATCTCAGTTCCTGTTGTTGGTCTCAACCATCTTTCGATAACCTTTGTCTTTGTTGGATCCATAGATATTCCTTCTTTTGAGATTATGTGACCCAAAAATGAAACTTTTTGAAGCCAAAATTCACACTTGGTAAATTTTGAATAAAGCTTATACTTTCTTAGGGTCTTTAATACAATTCTCAAGTGATATTTATGTTATTCCTTGCTCTTTGAATAGACAAGATTGTCGTTTATAAAGACTACCACAAACTGACAAGATAGTCTCTAAAGACTCTATTCATTAGATCCATGAAGATAGGAGGGGAATTAGTAAGACCAAATGGAATCACTATAAATTCAGTGTCCATACCTTGTATGGAAAGCCATCTTTGGTATATCCTCCCTTTTGACCATTAATTGATGATACCCTGAATGAAGATAAATCATGGAAATGTATTCATCTCTGTGTAGTTGGTCAAATAAGTCATCAATGCATGGGAGAGGATATTTGTTCTTGATAGTGATATTGTTATGTTCTCGATAATCAATGCAGAGTCTCATTGATCAATCTTTATTCTTAACAAACAGAATAGGTGCTCCCCAAGGTGATGCACTAGGGCGTATGAATCCCTTATCAAGATTCTCTTGGAGATTCTTCTTCAATTCATGAAACTCAATTGGGGCTACTCTATAAGGTGTCTTTGAAAAAGGCATAGCACCTGGTATGAGATCTTTTGAAAACATAAATTCACGATTTGGGGGAAGACCTTGCAATTCCTTCAGAAAGACATCATCAAACTCCCGAACAATGGGAATATTCTTAATTGTGAGTTTCTCTCCATACATTTGAGATAAATAAACTTGATTTAGTGGAATCAAGACCCATAAGATGGGAGAAATTTCCACCAGGAGGTTATGTTCATCCTTGCATCAATAGATGATCATAGATTGATCTAGAATTTGAAATGTGACTTACCTTCATTGGAAATTGATATGAGCTACATATAAAGAAATCCAATCCATGCACTACTAGAAAACTAACATATACCAACAGTTTGGAACCGATGGTATAGGCCTCAAAACCGTTGGTATAGCCTATAAACATAGTTTGGAGAACCGTTGTGAAGTAAGTCGTAGGGGTAGGTCCATACCAACGGTCTTAGGAAAACTGTTGGTATAGACCTATACCAACAGTTTTAGAAACTGTTGGTATAAGTAATATGAAAAGCTATACCAACGGTTATGGAAACTTTGGTATATGTATTTAAAAAAAACATTAGCTGAGATTTGATCCCAAGACCCCTAGTTTATCATTGAACGACATAATGACTAACCTAACATGACTTATGTGTATATAATAACATAAATATATATATGTATTCTCATAATTATTTTTAATTTTGATTTATGTAATGTTCTCAGAAAGAAGATATGATAAAAAATCAAAGGCTCTATACCAATAGTTTTCAAAACCGTTGGTATATATCTATACCAATAGTTTTGTCAACCGTTGGTATAGACACTTGATTCTGGAGAAACTTAGGGTGGATGGTTGAAATCTGGGGGACATTTCCGAACGATTTGGCCAAACCGTTGGGAATGGTGTCCACATAGTGGAATTTTCCCAACGGTTTGGCAAACCTTAGGGAAAGGTGGCCACAAAGTGGACTTCTCCCAACGGTTTGGCCAAACTGTTGGGAAATCCATACCCTTTCCCAATGGTTTTCCAAAACCGTTGGGAAAGGTGGCCTCAAAAAGGGCTTTCCCAATGGTTTGGCCAAACCGTTGGGAAAGGGGACCTATACCAATAGTTTTTACAAACCATTGGTATTTAATCATTGAGAATTGTCCTATTTCTAGTAGTGATGCCAGGAATCACATCAAATTCCAATATATGAAGGATCACAAGATTTGCAGGAAGCACTTTCACACAAACTTCAATCTAAGAAAAATTATAATCTTTTAATGCGACAGTTGTGCCATTAAGGGTTGTCACAGCTAACTCAACATCTAATTGTTGAGGTAATATGGTGATACCCTTAGAAAATTCTTTATAAATAAAAGTGTGGGTGGATCCAGAATCAAATAAAACATATGCTACTATAGAGTGGATGGTAAGTGTACCTTTCACCACATCATTATCGTACTCCACATCGCTAATAGAAATTGCATGTGATATTCCTTTGTCTTTAGAAATAAGAGTTTGTTGACATTGATCATAATAAAACAACCTTAGATTAGTGAATTGATTATCATAATGCCCCATTTCCTTGAACTTGTAACATTGAAGTGTAAGAGGTTCACTATGTGTAGCCTTTTCTTTGTTCGCATCAATAGATATCTTCTTCCCATAATTGTGGAGTTCAAATTCATGATGACCTTCTTTTCCACATTTGAATCATTTACTTGTCCCTTTAATACAACTCCTTCCATGTTTCTTTCCACAAATTGAGCATAAGGGAAAATTTATCTTCTTTTCAGTGTTCTCCTTAAATTTCCCTTTGAATTTCATTTTCCACTTCTTATCAAATGCATATAACTGATGGGTTACTCCAATCTCCATCTCAACCTTGAGAGCACATCGAAAAATTTCCTCATATCTATTGAAGTCCCTTATGGCTAACACCCTTTGAAGACTTGGTTTTAATCCACTAAAGAATCGAACGATCATACTCTTAGGTTGCGTAATAATCCCAGAAGCATAGTTTGTAAGTCTTGTAAAATTTTCTTCCTAGGTACCAACAAATTCATCATTATTTCTCATTAGTTCAACAAACCCCTTCTCCATATTTGTTTGAAGAATATGAGAGATGTACTTATTAAAAAATATGTTCTTGAACTCGTCCTATTCCATGGACTCAATTTCATCTCTTGGCCTCGTATTCTTGATAATATTCCACTATTGATCAGCTTCGCCTTCAAAACTATATACTTCTAAGATTTCTTTATCATGTTCAGAACATTGAGGAACTGAAAATATATTTTCAGTGGCACTGATCCATTTTTCAGCCACTAATGGATCAGTACACCCACTGAATGAAGGTGGAAACTGCCTCATGAAGGATTCAATAGAATGTTGCTCTTTCCTTTTCTCATTTGGAAGTCCTGCATGATTCATACCTTGATAAAGTTGTCTGAGCATGGCTATATGATTTCTCATTCTATCTCCCATAACATTTGGTTTCTCAGGGGGATAATCATTGCATAACTCGTCGCATTCCGCATTAACACAGTTCTTTCGGGTTACAACCATTGACTAAAACTAAGAAGAATTGTGTGAGAAACTAATAATAATAGGATATCCACATAATCAACAATAAAATTTCACACATAAGGTCTTATCATAGGTTGTTCATGGACATTTCTAAAACACTAATATTGTGTTCTATGTATAGATATATCCTTGGGGTTCTTACTAAGGCTTTCACATCCTAGTTTCCAAAGGTTGACTATACCCTTCCTCTGATACCAACTATAATGACCCATACTTTATATACAAGGTTATTACTTCAAAAATTGAATTATACATATTAAAACATATATCAAAACCATGAAAGGACTGTATAGGCATAGTTTCTTTAGAAACTGGGAAACATAAACAACTGGTTCATAAAACATCTATATTGTCTCCCATTTATTTCTTCATATCTAGAATCCCTTTCTGGAATATCCTACTTAATACACTTCATCCAGGTTTGGGGAAAAGAAAACATACAAAAGGGTGAGATAAAATGCTTAGTAAGGGTAAATAAAAGAAATATAAATCATATCATATTCATACGAACATAACATTTTGAATATATTAACCTGCAAAAGAGATCATAATATCATAACATGAAATAAATCATAGTGGTGAAATGTAATACCAAATAATCAAAACATTAAAAATGATACTTTGTGACATATACACGTAATAATAGAAAATCATTTCATATTAGCCAAGAGTCATTCCCAAGACTATCATAGCGGACAAAGTCCATTACTGAACCAAGTTCACTCCTCATTCCAGTCCTGTATCACTAAACCCGATTAACTTACTATTCCATACATGTCTATCTCATGAGATGTAAATCATTACCCAAAGAATTGGAGGGATATATAGGTCCCACAAATCTCATAATAAAACCATTCTTACGTGTGAAACAAAATCATAATTCATACATTATAGCATAACCTAGGTAATAAAAATGGCACTCTTAAACACCGTGACATCAGGACACAATTCATATAAGATAAAGGACTTAATAAAACTAATTCCATCACAACATAATCAAATCAATGTAATAATGGGGATATAAATAGAACCCTATATTATCTTAGATGGAAAATAATTTTGATAAAACACTTGAACTCCATTTTTGAGGAAAACATGCTTTCCACTTCAATTTTTTTTTTCCTTTCTTAACATGTCATACAATTATAAACTAAAAGAAATTGATTAAAAATAAACTTGAAAACTTGTAAAGGAAGCTTCATGGAAATAATGGTCTTTGAAATCATAAAAATCCATTCATTCTGTATAATTTTAAAAAACATTCTTCCCATACTTTTGCCAGAAAAGTCAAAAAGTACCTTGTATGAAAAACGAAAAAAGATTCCTTTCATATATCTTACTAAAACTCACCAATGAGTAATATTGGATTTAAAAAATAGTAGTAGGATATAAATAATATTACATATTTATGGAACATGGATGTGGATGATAAATATTCCTAAGAAAATTCTAAAGTATAAACAATCTCGGATAAAAATTGAGATTGCGAGATTTCCCATTACCTTAGGTCTGAAATGATTTGTATGTATCCAAACCTCATGTATAATGATTTAAGTAATGTCATTGACTTATTATACAATAATATTCATTGTTATGATATCATATATGATGATATTATTATCTTTTTATTAGTAATATTTCATTGCTACTTGTTATTCGGGTGTTTATTGCTTTATGTTATTCTGCATGTTTTATCGAATAAATTCTTATTCCACATTTTAGGTTATAGATACCTCATTTAAAGAATGGTATTAATGTAATATATATAATATTTATTTATTAAATTGATTTATATAGTCATTATTCAATGAAGATCATGTAGAACGAGTCTCATCACATCGTGGAGACGGTATGCCTTACGTACGCACGAGAGATGATATCGTTACCATGATCATGGAATTGTATTAGAGTGTATGTATACTATTTAAGAATCAATATAACTTGATAATAATCATATAAAGTTATTATTTACACCATTATACCCATCCAAGTATGGTGGTGGTGGAAAACAGATTACACCACAGCGTAGAGACGGTATTTCGTACGTACGCACGCGCGGTGATTTAATTTTTCATAGGATGGATAGAAGGTGAATTAGGGTTGTTTCATATTTATAATAACATATCAGTGTATTAGTGATACTGATGTTATTACATCATAATTATACAACTGATGAAGAAGATGTATAAGAAGAAATAAATTTGAATGAATCAGTAACAAATATTACCTCTTCTTCGACACGCCTCTTTGAAACCTCCTCTTAGGGCACTAAGATTGGTATATAAAGAAGACTAGGACATCTAGAATGTTTCTAAGGAATTGTAGAAGTGAAATGGGAAGGGGTTGTCTTAGATTTAAGGCTCTAAATTGTGTAAATAAAAGAGGGAGGAGGTGTCCTTTTATAAGGGAGGGGAGGGGAACCTTTGGAATTATAAGAACTATTAATTTATAATAAAATCCAACCCCACTTAAAACCTTCCAAAAATGACTCAAATCAGAATATAAGATGATATAGGGTTCTAATATCATCAAACAATAAAATTTAGACAAGTTTTCAATTTATTTTAAACATTATCATCTTGATTTATCTTTATATAATCTATTATGTTTTATTTGTGGTAATATTATTCTAAATTTTAAATCATAATAAATAATTACTTATATGTTGTGAATTTCCATAATTGTATAAATTATTAAATTTTTAGAAATATAAATTTTAATTTATAAATTTTAATTATTTTTGTGATTTTTAAACAATTTTATAATATGTAATTTTTATAAAATAACAATAGTTTCAATTATGACACTATTAATTTATTTGAATTTAAATAAAATATATTCAGAAGATATGTTCGAAATAAAAGATTTAATAGATTCATAACATGTAATTTTTTCCTATAAAATTTGTGGAGAACATTAAATAGTTCATATAATCTTTAATTTAAACCTTTTAAAATCATTTATTTAATAATTCAATAAATAAAATAATTTCAACATTGCTATTGTGTCATAATTAATGATAATTTCTTAATACATAAAAATTATAAATAATTTCACATGAAGTAGATGATTTTATTAGATTTATGGAGACTATTAATTTTTGATGTTTCATGAAGTTTATTAATAAATTAAAATTATTATACATATAAGATTCAAGAGAGTGACATGTTGTCACTTTCATTGGTTTTAATAATAATTATATTATTTAATGGTGAAAAGTCCATGAAATGAATCTAGTCTGACCCTTAGGTGATATGGCTCTAATTATATTCATCCAATAGGATTTTTTCATGTGTTAGGGTAATTTTATAATCTTATATTTATCCTTAATTACCGGATTTACCTTTAAGTGCAGTAAATAAAAATTACCGTAGTTACTATTCATAATCTCAAAAATATAAAAGTAACCTATTAACACAATTTGGACACAATGAATTCAAATATGGAATCCATTTTTAAAAATTCAAAACACAGAAGATGCAGTAATTAATTTAAAATTAATCTCATTGTTAAGCAAACGGGTTTTAAAAGTTAAAACATTGCCAAAGATTGAAATGTTTTTACATATGAATTCAATTTAAAATTAATGCTAATGACATAAATTATATTAAATGGAAAAAATATATTCTATTTATAATTTAAAAACATTCAATATTATAATTAAAACATATAAATTATTACTATGAAAAAAGTTGTTTATAATTAAAATATTGGGTGTTTTTATTATTCAATATAATATGAAAGTTATCAGAATAATATGAAAAATTTATCTCAAGTAAATTATTATATCCTGATTCTAAAGAAAAATTTTATTTTGTAAAATTAAACTTATAAAATTGTCAAAAATCGGATTTAATTTTGGTGGGCCAACAAAAGGAGGCAAAACTGCATTTTTTTAAAAATACTTATTTTACCCGAAAAAATTATTTTGTTCTCATACCATGTTATAGACAATATGTATGATGAATAATAATGTTATAAAATTCAAAATTCAGTTAATACTATTCGTAATGGCTAGTTTATAATATTATAATAATATATCATTGTTTAGTTAAACTCGGTATTGCGTACTACACACGCTATCGAAGAAGGTCACGATTGCATGTAATGCAAGACAAGCTAGTGTTGTGTGCCGTGAAATATTTCTTTGATGCTGTGTATAACATAAGACATAAAAAAATATACTTCTCATAAAATATCAAGGTGTTACATTTAATTTTGTTTATTTGCATCTGAATATCTATGACATTAGATACTGAGGTGATTATGGGTTTTAAATATTTTGGAATATATGTGTTGACATATAAATAACCGTAGGATTGAAATGTGATTTGGTTATTAAGTGATTATTATTATTTATCAATATGTTTACTATAATAGGAACTTTATATGATTGAGGAAAGCATAATTTTTTTTGGATATGATGTGATTTTTTTATGAATAAATTTTAAAATATTTTGTGGAAGAATGTATTATTTTACTACAAAATTATAAATATTCATTTTGTTTATATGTTTTTATATATCATAGAGATTATATAATTTTGACATATATATTTTTTAAATAATCCATTATAGTAAAAGATCTTTCTTTGCATCCAAATGACCGAGGATCAAATCTGGGCCGGGTTGAATTTCTAGGGGGGGTACTGTACCATGATATTGTATTAGTACTGTTGCAGCAGCGGAACTATTGTAGTAACAACACTGTAGCGGTTGATGGATTGTAGCAGTTACTATAGCATCACGAGTACTGTAGAGTACTATTCACTAAGGGGTCCTTTGGGTCAAAAATGGGCATGCAATCCTTGTATTCAGGACACTTGGCCTTGGGCCTTCAGACTATGTTATGGGTCTCCCTATACCCAGTCTAAAAGAGTTCATCGCTTTAATAGTAAAATGAAGCTTCAGCCCCAACCTTTTAAAAAATGATAAATTTATCTATGTATATAATTATTCATATAATTACAATAATTGTTTATGATTTACATTCCGTATTATTTTTTATGAAATTTATGGATATTTATTTATAGAATAATCTAAACTGTGCCATTGTTGATAGTATTGAATTTTTTGGATTAAATAATTATTTTTTAATTGTTATTTTTATTAATTTTTGATATTATATGAACATGGTAGAACTATGTGTGTTATTTAAAATATCTAAATAATAGAGGAATATTTTTGTATCCTCTTTATGGAATATTCTACCATATAAAAGATTATTTTATAACATTGGTAATAAAAAATTCTTCTCGAATACTCGTTATTTTGAAAAAAAATATGGGATTTTGATAGAAATTGTTCAAAGCATGAAGTTATGTGTATCATGTATGTATTTTATATATGGTTATAATCAAAATTGTAACACAATTCTGAGACTCTCATAAAATTATATTGGAAAAAAATTATATCCTATTACATTATTTTAAAATGAATTGATGGACATTTCCAAACATTAATACTTTTTGGTTCAATAGTTATGAAATGTTCCATAATAATTATTATTCTCCTAATAAATTTAATTTATAAATATCCTTTATTATTGGGATCTTATATTTATCTTTATATCAATTATTTCACATTCTATTAAGGCTATCCTATTTTGAAACTAACTTTTATACTATATGACCATTATATTTCTAATTCCCTCTATTCAAAAAAAATCTATTAACCCTTTTCATAAAGTGAGATATGATGACATATATTTTACAATTTGAAATTGAAAATTAATGAGATGATGTCAAATTTTCAATGATACAATTTATAAAATGGAGGGGGAACTTAATATTCTGATATTATTATAAACACTATGATTTCAATATTATAAGACCACAAAAGCGCTTGTTTAAACTACTTATGAAATATTATTCCTTGTATTTAATTGTTATAAAGACATCATTGACTGGTGGGTGAGTTGGATTAACCACATTTTTAAATCGATATAAATGAAGATAATTTATTTATTATTTCTTCAGATATTATAACTCCATTTTTTGTTGATTCATTTTATTCATCAATAATAAATTATCATAAAAATTTATTTTTATTTATTTTTATGAGGGAATGTTATAATTATAGTATGAAATATATATATATATATATATATTATAAAATGGATTAAAAAATTTAAATAATATTGACAAAACTATAAGTGAGTGAAATTTAGAGATATTTTTTGAAAATTGGTTTCCATTTTGAATAGTGAAAAATAATGATTATTTATTAAAAAATATGTCTTTTAATTTATAATTTAAATTTTTTATGATATATATTCAATATAAAATATAATCTATATTATTATTATTATTCAATTTTTTCATTATAATACTTTTTATTATAGATTTTTTTAAAAAGATTACATAAAATTAAATTATTTATAAAACTTTTTTCCATTGCAGTTTTTTAATGAATTATTTAAAGAGACATCTAGAAAATATGTCATGAATAATTTACTCTATGTTTAGAATGAATAATATTTAATTTTTTAAATATATTGCTAGAATTTTTGTAATTATCAATTATTATATTGGTAAATATTTTGTTACCTACGTAATAGTAAAGATTGTAATTCATTTGTAAAACCATCATATAATGTCTCAAAATCACCAATACATATAATAATCATAATCTCATACAACCAAATCTAGTAGTTAAATCCTAAACATTACATTTATTGATATAGTACAGATTAAGGTGGCCCACATTTCTGATTCCTCAAATTAAATCGTCCAGTGGTATATATTGGATCACATGCATTCTGAAGGACCTTTTATGAATAAAATATAACATATTTAGGACAAACAAATTAAATAAAAAATAATAACAAATTAATTAGAGTAAATTTCCAACTATACATGTCTTTTAATATTCTATATTCAAACAACAATCCTAAGAATCAAAAATCATTCTAGTCATAATTAGTTCAAAAAATTTCTTTATAACATCAGGAAATTGAAACATAAGAAAGGTGAAATAATTTTCTCAGTATGGATAAATGTAAGAATTAAAATTTTAATTTCAACCATGACTGTATAAAGAGAATAAGAAAATGATGAAATAATTAATCTGTATAAACATTAAATAAGAATTATCTAAACTATTACTAAATGGATCGTCATACATAAAAATAATGAATATATCATTACTAAAGGGATGGAACCTCCGAATAAATAATCTTGAGACATGGGATATCAATAATGAATATAAGAAACATTATAAAGTGATGAAAATATGAGATAAAATGTGATGGTATCTGGGTAAATCGTCTCTATAGAACACTTATAGAACCATTAATGTTTGAATTACAATACATTAAATTTAAAATCTTATTCATATCTAAAAATTATAATTACCTAATGAATTGTGGATTTATTCGGGGTCATCCATCATATATGATATATCAGGATCAATAGACATCATTTGGGATGACACAACCAATATAATTTCCCATAAGTTTAAATAAAATTCAAAGTGGTTAAAATTCATCATAATACTCATGAAAATAAAAATAATTCCTTTTTATAACATGACCAACACAATATATAGAAATGAGATACCTGAATATCTTTAACAAAAATTAATAAATCTTGGGAATATAAATATATACCATAGAAATCTCTTTATAACATGATTTACCCATAAAAAAGAATCCAAATCAAATATGTTATTTTGAAAACATGATTAATACATGGTGAAGAAATAGATTCAAAATTTTATTACTTCAAAGATGGTGATGCAAATGAAATGAATCATGTGCATTAGGAATATCATTGAATCATGGTTAACCATTAAGAAAGAAACATGTTACATAACAATATCATTAAAACATGGTTAAACTATGGAAAATAAATCATTTACCGATCAATATCAATGAATAATAATAACTCATAAAAAAATTTATAAGGATGCAATCATTATAAAATATCCCTATCATTGAATATGTAACAATACGGGTCGTTCGATTTTTTGAATAGAAATACCATTATTAGATTCATAATTATATTTTCTGGAATGTAACTAAATCATTTAGAAAATCACTTTTAATTAATAAAAACTCATATAACAATTTTCAAAATAATTTTATTTGAATATAAAAATGTAATCATATAAATTATAATTTAAAATTAAATTAGAAAATTGATTCCTCGGAATATAATTTCCATTTTGAAAAAGCTGAAATAAAAAATAAAGAAATACACCACATTTAAAATAAAACTCAATACATATAACAAAGGTTTAAAATAAAATAAACATTATGGATTCTGAAAATTCTATTCATTCTTTAATATTATAAAAAATATTTCACTTTTAATTTTTGGTTAAATATAAATGATCATTGTTTGCAAAAATTACATGAAAAATACATTCAAATATTGTTTTTGTAAAATAAAATACATTCATAAAAATGTAGTAATTAAATAATTTAATGAATGTCATCAAAAATTGGAAATAATGTTTAGAATTAATTTGTAACATAATTTGTTTTTGATAAAATAGATAAATATTAATTGATTTTCATGAAAACAATCAATTAAAATCATTTTTTGTAAAGATTCTAATGTTACACAGTTGGAAATAATTTTGAAATTTATATTTAAAACCATATAAAAGGAAATACTAGATCATGTTAACTAGTTTTAATTAAACATTAGTTGTTATAGATGTTAATTTTTATAACATTTAAAAAACATGCATATAGAAGTGAATGATACATAATCTAAAATAAAATAAATGATTTGAAGCACTTCCTCCGATGTAGGTACATTTATAAACTATTAATGAATTAATACCACAATATTCAAGTCATAGAGGACATAACTATTGTAATTATTTAGATTTGACCACAGAAAAACCCATACACTAAGAAAATAGGGAACCGAAATTAGAATACAAAAATAAGTGACAATATTGGTTGATATGGGTAATAAGGAAGGCATACACCTTAACACCTGATCAATATCACATTGAAATGACATTATTGATATTTATTCATTCAATACGTGTGAAAATGGAAATAATAAATAATACAATAAATCTTCTCCATTAAATAAGAGATATTTATTTTCATTAATATAAGAGAATATTATATCATCAAAAGGAAACATCATCACCAACAATATCAAAAGTAATGAGATAGCTACAAAAATACATTGATACTTTGGTGACTTTTTAATTGTAATCCCAATTAATAATAACCTAAAATAGAATATTTATTTTTTATTAAAATGGGGTGATAAAATATATATCTATCAAAATGGGTGGTTTATATTTCTCAAAAATATTATATGGTCATATCAAAACCATATATGCCAATGAAATGAATTTTGGATAATTAACCCTTACACACATAATATAATGAATTGGGTGTTAATGATGGAGATAGTATGTGTAAGAAAATTACTTCTATACCAAAACTGTGTATATAAGATGTAAACTAATTTTGAGAAAACTAAAAAAATATCATAATTATAGCAATGAAATAGTTTTTATACCAAAAAATGATATTTTGTTAAGAATCTCTTTACTAGTATTTACCATTCAATTCAATACACATTGATGAATTAATTGTTATTGAAAAGTGAAATAAAATTATTTATGTATTATTCCACATATTAAATTCAATATTTATAGTTTAAACACCGCATAATAGAAAAAAGTTATGAATGTGATGTGTGGCAGACATAGAGAAATGAAATATGAGAAACGCATATCTCTAGTATAGACATTCAATTTATATCATTTAACAGTGATATAACATGATGGTATCAATTATTTGAATTCATATGAATCTTTTTCAGGTTTAACATCTTTTACATAACTCATTTTTAATTCATTATAATTTGTTTAATAATTATTCAATTAAATCCATATATGCTATTTTGAGGATGTTAAATTCATTATTTCAAAAAACCATGGGTGTGTTTAGTATTTTCAAAGAGGAAAGTATTTCAAAAAATTATGAATTTTAATCATGAAATAATTACAATATTTTTTCTAAAATTAAACATTTAAAAAATTTCATGACGAAATGGTTATTAAGAATGAATTAATTTATGATTACAGAGATTGTAGTCCATATATACTCATGATAACCTTTCTATTTTTCAATAACCATTATGGAATGAGTTTATGAATTATTTTATTTTCCAGAAATGATCATAATTTTTTTAATACTGTATTATTTCATTTAACATCCCTATATTTATCAATCAATTTATGTGATATTAAATAATGAATCAATTCAATTTAGGAATCCGGTTGTTAGCACATATATGAAGGATGCTAAAATTTATCAGTGTAATAACGAAAACGACATATTAACTATTTATAATGATAAATATTCCATTAATATGAGTATTATTTCACCTATATAACAAATATTCATTAAACATATACTTTTTATCATTCTTGAAAAGCATTAGAAAAAATCTTGTTGCATTACCCGGTGGGAACCTACAGCCCACATTAGTGAAATTATCATATCATCCATATAATGGAATGAAAAAATGATATACATTATATCTTAAATGTGAGTCTTGAATATTTATAAAATATATTATACATTCATTAATTACATCATTACAATAATTGGTGATAGGTGATGATATAAAATGAATAACAATAGTTTACGGGGAATTATTTAGTACAAAGAAAATGTTATTTTTTATCCCATTTGAAGTAAGTGGAGAAGAATTTTTTTAACCATTAATATAATTACATATATATATATATAATAGATAAATTTTCTTATCATAAGACTAATTTTGATAATATTTTAATGAATATAAAAAATAAATAAATAATTTATAGTTATAAATTTTAATCCTCTAGGGCCACCTCATTAGGATTATACGTAAGGTATTACTAAAATGGATCTAAAAATGATACTATAAAATTATGTGCTTTTTTGTTTTAACAGTTTATGGTATTTTTAGATCCAAAAAATAATAATAGTGTGAATAATAGGTAAGAGGGGGAGACCATTTATATGTGATGTGAGTGGTATAATTTTATTTTTTTAAATAAGAATATTTTCACATGTTTTTTATATGAATAAATGATAAAAATATGTACAAAAGTTTTTAGATATGTTTTTAGGTCATTTTCTCCTTTATCATTTTGTATAACCCCTGGTAGACCCATTTTTAGATTCCCCATGGTAATTTTTTTTCTTTTCATTGTTCAATATGATAAATGTAAAATAAAAATTTACATATATATATATAAATTACTGAGAATAAAATAAAATAATTAATTTTATAAAATAAAATAACTAAATATGGAAAATTTTAATTCAATGTTAATGGCACAAAAGATATGAAAAACATTCTTTCCAGAAAAATATTTTTCAAGGAAGAGATGATTTTATTATAATACTCCGAATAATAATAATCATTTTTAAAAACATGGATAATATTAATATAAATATAATATAAAATAATAATTAAAACAATCCTCATTAGTGTTTTTTAAATAATATAATAAAAAATATACATTATGCAATTTATAATAGTTTTTGGAAAAACACATTTTTTATCCCAAAGATATACTTATACTAAAATCAAATAAAATGTATACTAAAAATAAATTATGTCGTGAAAATTTAAATAAGTAAAGAAATAATTTTTTTAATTTATTATTAAAACCCAATGAAAATTTTATATATCATTATTAAATGAAAATAAATTTCATTTTTACAAAAAAAATTATTTTTCTCCACTCAGTGATGGATCAATATTTTTACAGAATACAAAATTTACAACAAATTATATTTTTTATTCATAATTTTAAAATTAAATTTTATTTTATAAATGTAATATTTTAATATTATTTAAATATTTTATAATATATTTTATTAAAATGAAATAAAAAATATTCTTTATGAAAACTTATTTTTAAAGAAAAAAATACATTACATAAAATAAATAAGTAATTAATATTTTTTTTAATAAAAAATATTGAGCTTGATATATATATATTTGTGATATATTTAATACTAATCATTGCATCCAATTTCATGGCTTTGTTTTAACTATTATATATTTCATAAGTCATTACGCTCAATGTTTCTTATCTATTATAATATCAATAATTGTTTTATTTAAAAAATATGATGGTGTTATATACTCCACACAATGTTTTGTTAAACCAAAAAATTTTAAATTTATCTTTAAAATAAAAGAATGGGAACTTAAAATATCTTTTTTTAAACTGACATCCTTAAATGAAAAATAAAATAGTTTCTTGTTAAATGATAAATGGAATTATGAATGCCATCATGGATAATACATATTAGGTTTACCTAGAAGATAGAATTGGTCGAAAATGAATATTTTCAAATGGAAGAAAATCATAATTCCCAAAAAAAATTATATATATCTTCATAGATTATTAACCACAATAATGTTGATGATTAAGATAATATTATCATAAAAACTATAAATCCAAGAGGCATGAATGGGGTATTTAATTTCAGATGAAATTTTTGTAATATGATGACATTTGGTTTTATGATCTCTTTCCAAGAGTTGACAAATTCGATCATCATATAGTTTGAAAACATAGATAAATATATTTACTTTACTGATATATATATTCATCTCATACCCAATTTCCATGGTAATATAATATAGATCACCGAATGATGAGTGTTCAAGAAGAATTTGTCACTAATGGACCAATAAAATCAACATCTAATGACCATGAAACCATACAACTGATAATCAATATATTCAATTTATTTTTATCATTGACTAGAACAATTTTTTTCATTAATTATTTATTCTCCCATAATTAATAAAAATTTATTTTAAGAAATAATACATTTATCAAAAAATTCCATAGAATTTATCAATGTTTAGTAAAATTATTCCCTTAATAAATAACTGCATATCAAAAATCATATCAACTAAAAAATATTTTTAAAAAAATTATTTGTAATGTCATATATAAAATCTTATAACAATTAAATTATTGATATATACTTTGGAAATAATATTTTTCAATTAGTCATCAAATTTGTTTTCAATTACATGACTATGGTTATGTAAAGATAAATGATCCCATAATTACATTAATATTAAATATTATAATATCCACAAATAATTAAAATATAATAAAATAAGTGTTTTGTAAAATGTAATGGAATAATTCACAATAAATATAAGTATTATAAATATATAAAATGTATAATGTATATTCTAAGGTGGAATTAATCAAATTAATAGTTCATCAGCTAAAACATAAAATGGTTTTCTAGGAATTTTATGTCATTACCAAAATTAATCGTATATAACTATGATGGTATTTATAAATCATAATACTACATCATATTAAAAAATCACAATCACCAATGTTAATCCTTTCCTAAAATCTATCTTTATCATCCCCAAGCCCACACTCCAGGTTCTTATGTTGAAATCATAATCATTAAATTTCTTGCATATTTTCTTATTATGGTGGGAAATAATTATACCACCAAAAATAGTAAAATTATTTTTTAAATATGACATTTTTTTTATTCTAAAATGATGATTTAGTTTTATATTTCAGGAGAAATTGAAAAAAAAACATATGTAAAAAATACCATTTATGTAAATAGAGCATCATTCTCGCAATCCCAAATTTTTTATATTTTATAATAGATCATCAACACCATCTATATCAAAACAATTTAGAAATAATTTATTCATCATCATTTAAGATATTCTAAGAACAAAGGAATCATAATATGGGTAAGATGATATTTTCATTAAGTGTAAATATATGCATGAATAACTGAATTTCATTGGCAAGTGCATGGGAATAATAAACATATAATGGAAAAAAATTCATACAAAAGAATATGGATATAAATACCCATGAATACATTGATCATAATACATTAAAATAGAAAATATATATATTTAGTAAATTAAAATTAAATCGAATCAATAATCATGAGCCATGTGGTATCAATATTGATTATAAGAAACATTATAAACCTGTGGAATTCTTGGTAAAACGTGTTGGTATCTTGTAACATCGTCATCATTAATCCCATAAAGAAAAATTATTATTAGAATAATCATATTGAAGAAATCTTTTATAATTATCTATATAACAAAATAATTAACCAATGGATTGATGCACTATCATGGAAAAAAATTTAAACTAAATTTGGCACACTCAACCCAGTCTAGGAGCACACAACATGTATAATGTCCATCAAATAGAATGAAAAGTACGAATATCATCTAACTTATCAAATAATAATAAAAAGCATATATATTAAATTCATAAATTATTAATATCATATTATATAAGGGGAACTTATAATATTCACTTTTAAATAATATTCACATTTGGTAAAATAAACAGGTTCCATAATTATCCCACCAATACCTGATAATGATGTTAAAAGGAAAAGTTTCTATAAAAATTGTTTGAAACATTTTTAAGTAGTAGAAAAAAATTGTTTCCATATAATAACTTTAAAACAATGTTACACCATTAAAAACGTTTTTCACAATAATCACTTCGATGCTTGATGAACCTAAGGAAATGAAATGAATTCTGTAAAAATACAATTGATACATGGTTATCTTTTGGAATTAAAAAGGATCAATAAAATTTTATTTCAAATAGAAAATAGCTGACTAGTAAAATAATGAGGATAATATCATTATAAAATATCCTCATTTTGGAATATTTTTCAAGAAGATTTTATAAATTTGTTGAATTAATTTTTTTAAAGGTAATTACATTCATTTTATTGAAAATTACATATCCATTATTAAAGTTATATTTAATAAAAAACCACTTTTTTAAAAAAAATCCAATTCATTGAAAAATATATTGGAATCTTATAAAATAATCACAAATAATATTTAAAGTGAATTCTAACGAAAAACATCCTTTCAAATTATAATTTTTTTTAAACAATCATTCATATTAAAAATACATTAAATTGTAAAAAAACCTTGATAGATTAAAAATTCATTTTCAATATAATAAATTGTACTAAAAGTAGAATATTTTATTCATTTTGAACATTTGAATATAATGATTCATTTGACATTATTAGAAAAATCCAAAAGGTAATTTTTTGGAAAAAATATGATAGTTCCATTAAAATAATTTTTTTAATTGGGAAAATGGATAGAAATATATTTAATAAATAATTCGAAGAAATATATAAATTTATTTTAAAAATTTTAAAAAGACAATTAATTTGGAAGATATTTTTATTGAATTGATAAAAATGATGAATGTTCATAAAAAATTGTTTAAAATACAATTTGAAAAGTAGATACAAAAGTGAATCATTTATAAAATATTATAACAAATAAATTTAAATACATTTTAAAAAAAAAAACAATTCCTATATAATATTATGAAATCCTTTATTTATTGGAATTTCATTTCATAAATTATTTTAGAAAAAAATTATATAGAAGATAATGATACCTGGTCATGAAGACAATACAAGAATAGTATCAATTAAAAAAATATTTTGTGTATTTCATCTATCAATAAGGTTGAAAATTGAAATAAAATATTTTAACAAAATTCATATCCATTTTATAAGAAATGGTATTAGTAAAATAAAATATTATTTTTTTATTTACTCGAAATGATTCATAATCAGATTAAATTACAAAATGATGGATTTTATAACGTAAATCATTTTCCAATTCAGATACTCATTTATTGTAATCCCAATGAAATAATGATTTAAAATTAAACATTATATTTTTCAAGAATAAAAAGATACAAGATATAAAAAAATAAATTTGGCAATATGACCAAAACATCATGGGTCCAGTGCATTATTTTAATATATTGGAATGGATACATGTGTCAAATCCCAAAGGACTGACTTGTTTAACACTATGGAAAAATATATTGCATAAATTATCCTTACAAAAAAACTGAAAACATAAATTACAACATAAATAATCCCTTTTGAACACTATTAATCTCCAAAATTAGCCCTATAAAATAGTCATAATAAATCTCTTAGAATCCTGGGAAAATAAATCATAATAAAGGGGTGAGATAGATGCTTAGTAAGGGTATCAGTACAATAGAATCATTTATAAATAAATAATCATAATCCACAAAGCATATTGTATATCTGGAACACAATCACATCAAATATATTCTTGAGTATAATTTTGAAGGAATAAAAAACATCATATGAAATATTCAAATGAACTAGAAAACATAAAGATGGATATTTTATATTTCTAATAATAACAAGGAATATCGATTACTATTCTCATAATGAGGGAATGTAGAATATTCGGCATCATAAATATATTGTCATGGATTTGGCCAAGACATTAGACATAAATGGGTAAATACACAAACTAGGTAGTCTCGTGAGACATACCAATATATAAAGGAGAAATTATAAGCTCCACACACCAATTATTATATCCATTTAATTTATCATATGAAAAGGGTGAAACATAACTATGAAAAGAATTCATATTAAAACTAGAATATGAAATGTTAATCAATTAACCATAAACCAAAAATGGTATCAAAATAAAAAATACATACATAAAAATATCATAAACATCTAACACAATCTGGTTGAGTGTATCATATAAAAGCTGACTGAATTAAGCATAAAATTCAAAAAAGTATATGGATATATATAAAAATAATCTCATTAAGTAATAAAATTTCTCTTGAGAAGAATTAATATATTTATTTTAAAAAACAATTAAAATGAATATAATAAAAAACAATGGTTTTTCATTTAATAATACCTTGTAAACATATAATGGAATCTAAAAAACCATAAGGCATCATGAGGGTCAGAAAATGAAATCACATCAGAAAAGATAAAAAAAATATTACTTATGTGGAAAAATTCATAAATTACTCATTTGGAAAATGAAATATTATTCGTTACAAACTATTTTAAAAAAATTACAACACGGTAAAAATGAAATCAACCATTTTTTGGATAATAATAAAAATGATTTGGAAAATATTTTTTAAAAACATAGACACGATGATAAATATCTCATCATAGATACTTATGTATAAATAACCCTGAATAAAAATGAGATTGTGAATTTAACCCTTTCTAGGTACATTTCTTTAGTTGAGGGTTCATTATACTCATGTATAATGGTTAATTCATGTTATTATGTTATAACAAAATAATCTGCATATTTATGATGTAATATACAACCCTGTTATCTAATTTTTAATAATATTATATTATTACCATTTTTCAGGTGTTAACTTGTGATGTCCCTATCCAGGTTCCATGCTATAGTTCCCCAAGCTGTTTCAACACATGAACTCATGAACACATCCTTATATTATAGGGGATTCTATCTTCTAAGGTAGATAAGGTATGTTTGTTATCTGGAGACAATACCCTTATTTATCTAAATAAAACAGGAGTAGAAATTAATAAAAAACGTGTATGCATATATAACCAGAACAATACTCATGGCACAAGATAATAAAACAATAAATAAAAAACTCAACTCAAATGGAAAAAATTCAATGCCAATATATGTGTCATGTATCAATAATTAAACTGAAATTAATTTTAATACGACTCCCTATGTAGTTTTCAGACAATCTCTATTCACCTCAAACATGATCTATCTACATTAATCCACCTCTCCCTGTAAATTATCCCTTATCTAATCCTACAATAATATTATATATTTAGGTATCGATTATGAATTTTGAATAGGGTGTGAGTACAACTCCTCATGCCACCAACAATGGTGTCAAAAACTAATCCAGTCAAAATATATTGTATACAGATCAATTTTAAATAATTGCAATGCATAAAAAACAAGTTATTGCATTATTATTTATTTTTATCTAACTATATTATCATCATGGTTTTCATGCATACTCATACCTCAATACTAACATTATCTCTGACAAAATACTGATGTGTTCCCTAAGAAATATCTTTATTAATACATTCTTCTTATTGAATCACGATGTATTTAATGTTTGTATGATATCTCAGTACCTGATTCAACTCATTTCAGTGTTTAAATATTCTCTTGAGAGGCCATAGCTCCACGTGTCGTTATTTCAATTCATTAATTTCAAATTTATAATATATATTTCTAAAGATAACAATATCAATAATTTAAGAATGATTACCATGAAACCATGCATACTCCTCAGTAGAATGACCATGTCCACATTCTATTTACTCATACTAATAAGGACCGTATTACCATGCGTACAAATCAATTTATAATGGCCATGTTACCATTCTCTTTACTCACATGTATGATAACCATGATACCATTTTTACTTTTCAATTAGAATGAACATGTTCTTATTCTTTATCACAAAATTTGTTTATCAATTAATTTTTGAATTCAATATCATTACTAATTCATCAATTAGTTAAACACATTAATTTCATTAGTTAAATGAACAATTAAAAAAGTTATTCAAACAAATCAATTCATAAATTAATTAGTCAATTTCACAATTCATATTCTATAATTAATTTTCCAAAATTAATTATTTCATTTTAACATGAACTGTCAACAATTAATCCCAAAATTAATTATTTCAACATATCATTTTCAATTAATCATAATTAATTCTAAATTTAAATAACTATATTTCATACCCTAACTATTATAAATAATTTCCACAAAATAATTATCTAATAGGTCATCCCCTTAGTCTTGCGTTCAATTTCCCAATTAATCACTTATATCAATTATTCATTGGTAAAAAAAATGTTTAATATAATTATCTGAATTCATAAAATTCTATTTCTAAATGATGCTAAAAATAAAAAACAAATATATATGTATTAAATCAAAAACTAATTGAATTAGAATTATACCTATGTCAATTCAATGATATATATTATTTCAATAGAGATTACCATAATACAAGTATCACAACAATGTAAATTTAATTTCTAGATCTAAATCCCTAAATCGGGATAAAAGCTATCAAGATCTTATCAGTATACATCTAAATCTCACCACCTAGGTTTATGTCAAATAAAATAAATGATATCTTTAACCAATGGATGAAGGAGGGAGATGGTAATTAATAGAGAAAATCTTTGGGATGACATCCCCTTACCAGGTAGAGAGATAATATATGATTCATTATTTAAAACTTGAAGAAAGAATTTTCTATGGCCTTATAATTCCTCTAAGTCAATGAGGGAACCATAATTTCCCCTTTGTAATGAAAAATCTGGAGTTAGCACCACATAATTGGTGAAAAAGTTCATTAAAATTTTAAAACAAGATTTATTTACAATTTTAAGATGTCACTATTTTCCATAGCATGGTTTACTCGCATGATTAGACATATCTTTTACAAACCATAAATTATCCACTACTTAAAGGGGAAAATCACATAGCTATCTTGGACGACCTCCTAATCAATTCTTTATTATTGTTGAAGATACTCCTCAAAAGTCTATATATTGTATAGTTACCTTTATTAAGACACACAATTTGTACAAACCATCTCCAAAATGTGAAAAAAATATCTCCACTATGATCTTATACATCATCCAAATTCACCCTAATCCATAACTCACATAAAATGTACATAAGAAAAAAATAAAACTTTCCTTAAATTGTGATTGAGGTAACTATAAAAAATGTTGGGATCTTACAATCTCTCCACCTTATAATATCTAATCTTCAAGATGGACCTCCATAAAATTATACAATTCCGAGCCAAAATGACTAGCCATTGATCCCTCATATATATTACACTTTTGCATGTTTCCTCTTTCACACGTCTATGTTTCCATAATACATGAATAATAAACACGGTTTATCCCAAAAAAAATATTGTCACTATGATCTAACAAACAAACCAGATTATACTCAAAGGACACATATATCTCATGGTAAACCTCATCCATGTCGATCACATGACAATTGTCGGGGTGATTCCGCCAAAGATGTGATACATGGAAAAAATCATGCATGTATCTATATCTCTATGGAAGATCCAATCGATACACTACCCACCCTATTTTTTCACTATCTCAAATGGTGCAACAAACTATGGTGCCAACATCCCCTTACTCTGTATCACGTGATGACCTAGCCTTGGTGAAACAAGACTGAATACATGATCAACCATTCTAAACTCTTGGGTCATCATCATCTATCAGAATACGACTTTTATCTACTCTATTGTATAGTTATACATTTCCAAATCAAAAATACATACCCTGATGTCTCCATGATCAGACTTGGTCCCAACAAATCTGAAACACCAGCCTCCATCCAGCATCCTGGTGATGTACATACCTTGATGTCAAGCTCACATGACCATTGTATATCGTCATGCACATGTATAGAATGTTCTGACTAACAATCTGTCTATGGGTGGAAATACATACTCAATGATACAAGTGTGTGAAAGACATTCTGCAAGCCCTGTGGGAAGCATGATGTAAATCATGAATAACGATATGAATTCATACTCTGTGTCACTCAATGCAAAAGGATTATCTCATGAATGTATAGTTATTCCAACGGTTCTAAGATAAAGGGTTCACTTATATGAAGGAAATTATATACCTTTTTCAGTTGACCCAAAATGACCCAAATAGAATCACTCTTCCAAAGCATATTTGGGTGACCCACTAAAATAAATACATGGTTTTGTCTTCCCACTTCTATTATAGTATAGAAAATAATTACAATAATTATCCATTTCATTGATCTTCATCCTTCATCTGCTGAAAGGTGAAGTATTTTGTCACAAACCCTAATATCTCCTTTTTCATACCTAACCACCATAAATAACATAGTAGGTCATACTAAATTTTAGTTACACCTAGATACACCACCAAATTTGAGGCAAGAAATATTCGCTTGATTTCCTCTCACAATCTCATATGTACCACGAATCGATTCATTACATAGTAGATATCATCATTATCTATCAACTAGTCGAATGATGTCTCCCCACCTTCAATGAACTACCTATAGGATAAAAACATTGGATCCTCATACTATCTACCCCTTATCAATCTCAAAAGATTATAATCCACTATGTTTGAAATCGGATTTATCTTATTTGTACTCACATATACCACCGCATTCATTTAATCCAATATGTTCATCATCATCCACTATCCAGTCGACTCCTGAACCATCTATGTCTGAGTCTTCCGGATCAAGTCATCATCCAAAATATTTCCATTATCCAGAGTATATGGTAGATTAAAATTGAAATAAAACATATCATCAACCCATATCAACTTCTACACATTCATATCATCCTATGAAAATATATATTTCATGATCTTGTGATATGTATAGACTAAAATGATCTCTCCCACAATATAGTTTCACCAACACATTTCAGAATACACCCATATTTCCAACTTAAGGCCATGAATAGTGTAATTCTATTCATGAAACCACAACTGTAGAGACCTATATTCCAAAACACAGTCTCCCTGCATCAGCATAGCCCCATGTCTGATCCTAGAAGAATAATAGTATACAATATACTTATCACCAGAATCAGGTAGGATGAAAATTGGTTCTGAGGTTTTGTGATTCATCAAATATTAAAAATATCATTTTCAGTCTTTTGACCTATCAAAAAATACATTATTTTTTGCGATGAATTAATGTAGAACCACCAAATGTGAAAATTATTGGTTGAATCTCTATTAATAACTAGATAATCTCATAATGGTTTGGATATCAAAATAATTATTGGGCTTCTCCCAAGAGACCACTGACTGAACATTATCATGGTCCACTAACACACCATTTTTCGATATTATGTTCCCTAAGATGTGTACCCTTTCAATCCAAAATGAACACTTAGATTCCTTTGAATATGACCAAATCACTCTCATTATAGCAAGGATGATTTCAATATATTGGGATTCAATGTCATTTTTGTTGGAGTACACCAAGATTTAATCCACAAACACCACCACGAATTCGTCCATATATAGATTAAAGATATTTTTCATCAAATATATAATCAGTATTGGCGATTTTGTCAACCCCATTGGAATTATGACAAACTTATAAAATCCATACCTGCTTCCAATAGTAGTCCTCAATATATCATATGTATGTACTCACAATTGATGCCACCATGATCTCAAATAAATCTTTGATAATAGATAAGATCCCTTCAATTTGATATACATATCATCGTTATTCATAAGAGGATAACATCTCATCACATTTAATTTGATCAAAATATAGTAACAGACACAATAACATAAACTCCCATCAACATTCTTTGTGGAAAAAATTAATGATCATCAAGGGGACATTCAAGGATGGATAAATGCATTGTACTATAATATCTCCAACTGAGTATTATTCTCTTGAAGCTATAACACACTAAAATTTCATAGTATGTTATTTCTTTAATGTAATTCAATAACATTCACTACATGCAACATCTAGTTCAAACACACCACGACATACCGAACTAGTCGTTCATAAGCAGTTATGAATCGTATTAAGTGAATTTTTAAAATTATACAATCCTTATAATTTTAGAATCCATATTATGAGTTTCTTAGACATAATTTAAGAACCAATTTCAATTTTTTCATATAAAAGATGTATTTAAAAAAAAACTACAATTTTACCGCCTTTTAATGGAGAACCATTTTAAAATCCAATATTTGAATCTTTTATTTATTCAATTTTACACAATAAACTTATTCATTAGAATAGAGACATATGAATTTAGTTAAAATAAATTTTTTGTGTTTATATGATAACTTTCATATTTTGTTGAATAGTGAAAAATAATATATTTTAACTGAAAACAACTTTTTTTTATCAAAATAATTTATAGTGTTAAATTATACATTTTAATATTTTGGAAGTATAAATAGATTATATTTTTATCATTTAGTACAATTATGTTCATATTATGTAATTTATCTTTATAATTGTACAAAAACAAGTGTTAATTTTTTGATATTTATTATTTCGTAAAAACATGCTTTTTGGTATTGACAATGGGAATTAATTTGAAATTAATAAATTCAAAAAATATGTTTATAATTTGGTAAAATAGACTTTATTTTTGAATTAATAATATTAAAATTATCTTAGGGTGAAATTTTAGGATTTTTCTAAAAACATTCATTTTTTAACGAATAGTAAAAAACAATACGTTATTGGTCAAAACCGACTTTTTATATAAATAATTATTTATTTTTTTTAAATTTATATTAAGTCAAAATAGACACATAATACACATATAGGTTCAATTTAATTCATTTGAGTCATTTTATAATATTTTTTGATATAAATTTTTTTTATTGAACTTTTTACCGTCTTTTACCAGCCTTCTAGAAGCATTTTAAATTTTGCATAAAACATAATTTTACCTCTTATTGTGAGTGGAATTTAAAAAAACTGAGAGAAAATGTCATCCTGAATATGTAACATTTGGTTCAAAAAGATGAAAATAATATTAGGTGAATAGTAACATTTGACTTTTATTTACACTGGTTAAAAATAAATAGGGTAATTAAGGGTACAAATGATATTATAATTACACGAACACATGTCATAATTCTATTTAATAAGTGTAATTCGACCCAAAACATCCTTATTAATAAAATATTATCCTTATGTCCACTAAGATTAGATTAGGACATTTATTATTCTTTAATTTAATGAAAAGTCAAAACTGTTAAATTCAAGTTTTCATAACAAAAGTTTTTTTAATATAGGCTTATACATATGATAAATTCGACTACAAATATTCATTAGAAAGATATAAATTTTTCATACATAATGGTATTTTATTTTTTATTTTTTTGATATTAAATTACTAAATTTATTTATGACACATTGATGATGTAGTAATTGCTTTTTTAGTAAAAGATTAAAATAATTGATATTATAAATATACAAATAAATGTAATTTGAGAATTTTGATGAAATAAACTAATTTTATAGGTTAATATGACTTTTTAGGGATGATTAATTTTTTTTCATGGTAATCATGATTTTATGATTTTAACAAAAAACAAATACCAAATAGTGTCAAAATTGACATAAAATAGTTTTTGAAACAAATATTATATTATTGGTTGATGTAATATTCCTAAAAATATAAGGTTTGGTAAAAATGCATAAATAATATTATCTATGTCTATAATGAACCACTTTAGGTTCTATAGGATGTTTAGAGTAAGTTTATTAACTATATAGTGTACGAATACAAAAAGAAATGGTAAAAGTTAAACTATTTATCTAAGAGTTAAATCTATAAGACAATGTTATAATTGTAACCTAAACATGCCTAAAACCTATTTTTAGATGGTATTTCCACCCATAACCACCTATGTCTCGAATTAAATTCATTTTGAGCCATTATAAACCTAATATGATTGTATTATAAATTAATAATTTAATCATTTCCTATAGTGCCCCTCACCCTCTTATAAAAGGAAACTTCCCCTTCACTAAAATTCACATCTCCAAAGGCAATTGGCTCATCCAAAACCTGGACAAGTATCCTCTAAACTATCAAACCTTTATCCTAGAGGCCGTAATTTAGTCATAAATCCATCTTAAAAATCCATTTTGATCAAATCAAATGGAAGAACTCGAAGAAGAGTTAAATATATCATCACCTCTTTCAAGTTCTTTTCTTCTTCCACATCTTCATTCTTGTTTTTTCAATTATAAAATAAAAACTCTAGTATATTATATATAATGTGATTTTAATATAAAAATTGCACTAAAATATTCATTATTATACCAGTCAAATGATTGACAAAGTCACCATACGTGTGTACGTACGGCTTACCGTCTCCACATCGTGGGGTAGTTTGTTATTCAAAAACATCATCATTTGGATGGGAATAATAATTAGTATAAATGTTGTAAATAATAAATATAAAATGATAATGATTCTGTATATATTATATAAAATTCAATTATACATGAAATTAGTATAAAAAATGATATTGTGCCTCGTGCATATGTACGGATTACCGTCTCCACAACGCGATGAAATTCATTTCCACATTCACCATTCAATGATGACTATAAAAATAAATAGTATTAATAAGTATGTAATATATGAAATAATAATTCTACTAGAAATATATATATGTGTGTGTGTGTGTGTTTAAATCTATCTCATTGACTTACTTCCATTCAATACAATATGGAAACATACATTGCATTTATGTATACGTACGGCATGCAGTCTCCATAAAAAGTGTTTTCCATTTCATATATATATCTACTAAACATATTAATATACTAAATATATATTATATATTAATAAATTTTTACATTCAGGAATTATTTAAATCAGGATCAAAATGATATGATCAAGAATAAAAAGTTTAAACACGTTAGATTAAGAAAGCCATTATTTCCCGAAATGATAATTTAAAATGGAAATAATTATTAAATGAATATTATAAAGTCATAAATGAATCATGTATGATTTAAAAAATATTAATATGGTTATATTATAATTTAATAACATACTATGGTCATCATATAGGATGTTAAATGTACCCTCGACCAAAGGAAAGTGCAAGGAAATGGTTAATTTCACAATATATTTATTATCCGAGGTTGTTTTTACGTAAGTATCTACTAAGACCTCTTTATCATCCACATCCGTGTTTCATAAAAATGTATTTAAAAACATTCGTATTATTTACTAGACTATAGGATAGAGTCATTTATACCTTCTTTTTACTTTTTATAAGAATTTTATAAAGGAACCTTTCTGTCATTTTCAAAAGAAGGTACTTTATAACCTTTTTGACAAAATTAAGGTCAGAATGTATTTTAACTTATAAAGCATGTGCATGTATTTTTTGTCGTTATGAAATCATTGAAGCTTCCCTTAAAATATTATATAAATATTCTCAAAATAAATTTTTTATATTATAATTATATGGATTTTAAATGATTTCAAAACACAAAGAGACATTTCTCTAAAAAAGGTTTTTTTTAATCTATGTCAACATCCTTTAATGTATTTTCTGTTTAGTTGAAGTGGGTTTATTATGATAAAAAACATCCATATTTTATTGAAGGTTTTTTGATATGTTTAACTATAGATGTGTTATTTTTATACAATTCATGGTTTGTGGATAAAGTTTTGACATTTCGTATGCTAGTTTTAATACGGATGTTTAGTTATGTTTAAACCTTTTCATATGTGGAATGAATTGGACTTAGAAAGTGACGAGTGGAGCCCACTATAGCTCCTCAATGAATTAGTACATATCATGAGACAAACTACTGTCTTGGAACAAGGCATTGACCAAATATTATTTGTGTTCTTAGCATAAGGCCTTGACTTTGTGGTTATGAAGTCTGGAATTATGCATTCCATCATTATGAAAGTGGCTATTGATATTTCATTTGATTATTTTACATGTAGAATATCCATGCAATTAAGTAAATGTAATTATTTGACTTTATCTTTTCCATATTATGCTGATGTTTATGTTTAAATGTCTTTTTTTTCTTATATATTGCCTTAAATGATTATGCCTATTTATGAATGTTTTCACTATATTGATATCATTACTAAGCACTTGAGATCTCCCCTTTTTATGTTTTAATTTTTCCAGGATTCCAATAAGTGTTTTAGGTTTGAGATGTAGGGTTAAGATAAGGGAACAATAGAATTCTCAAAGGATTTGTTTTGTGTTGTATTTTAGAATGTGTAATGTAACATTCATGTATATAATCTATTTTCCAAGACTGCTAATCTGATCAGTCTTTCAGGACTTGATTCCTTGTAATCAATCCAATGTATTAAAATAATGCACTATCTCTCGGAATCTATGATCAGGGCGTTACAGTTGGTATCAAAGGAGGTTTAACAATAACCTTGGAAATAAGATTTAGATAAACTCTAATTAGAGCACATTACCATAATATTTATTTGAGGATTAGTATAGAATATATTCCTAGAACATTGGTAATGTAGATATTTAAGAGTTTTCAAAGAAAATAAATACTTGATTGGATACGAGTAGGTAGAGGTGGATCTGGAATAGATGTGTCTAGGAGTGAAACCTGAAAACACCGCTTTGATCTAGACTCGAATGGGAACAAGTACATGAAAATGTGCCTTGTTGCATTCTTGGTTGTGACACTCTCGGGTGATAATCTTAGGATAATTCACATTTACATTACAAGTCATTATGAAGGATTTAGGAATAAATACTTCCACAAAGAAATTTTTTTATGATTATAGATTATATCCATAAACTATTCAATTTTCATTAGGTATTTTATAACATTTGAATTATTCATCATGATTCATAAACTGGCCTATTGTATGCCATTGTTTAGAAATGGCTCCCAGTAGAAGGAATGGGAACTCCATCAATACGTACGATCAAATGAGTATGATGGAATATATCATTCATGGTATTAATCCAACATTTTGAAGTTAAATATTTCCCAACGTATTCTCAATATATGAATAAATAGTATCATGTGTTAATAAGATATGTAAATAATTCTCTGAGTCCTACGGCTTTGAAGGGAAACAAGAGAAGAAAAGGTTGTTCGATAGAAATATGGATAAAGGGAAGAGGGGAAGGATGAATTTTCCCATATGTGATAACTGTGGAAAAAATAACCATGGTAAATGATTGAAGGGAATGAGATTTTTTGATAAGTTTGGAGAAAAAGGACACCAAGAACATGAATGCAAGGGGAAGAAAAAGGATTCAAATGTACAATTATTCATCTGTAAAGAGTTGGGACACTATGAAAACCAATGTACAAGTCATCCGAGTATACCACAAATGATTCTTTTGGGTAATAATAAAGTTATGATACTACCACTGGTGAAGAGGAATGACTAGTGTTCTTATGGTATTATTATAGATTTATTTCATTTGATTGTTGTATCAACAATATACCGGTCATATGAATTATTGAGATAAATAAGGATTGTACTACAATACTATTTTATTGAGGATTTGAAATTATATGGTTCTAATAAATGTGACTTAATAGTAAGCTACACTTTTTTGGAAAATACATGTTTGAAGAAAGGTTTTTCTTCATATGGTATTGAAAATACGATAATGATTTTGGAATAAGAGATTGTTTATTTGGATAAAATATATTGGATATTCTTGACTTCGATGGAATTGATTAATAGTTTTCTATTTCATCATTATTGGGATATTAAAATTTTTTTGATATAAATAATATATCTAGTGTTATATAAATGATAAGGTAGCATGAATGTAATTAATAAGGTTTTATGGTAATTCAGGGTGTTACCATGTTTTAAAATAATACATGACGAAGGTGTTCACATGTTATTACGTGGAAAAAGGATTTTCATTGTGTTTAACATCCTTATAAATTTTGGACTATGACTTTGGATAGAAGTAAATTGAATATGTCTAAAGGATGGAATGGACTATGAATAAAATTGGATACTATTATTAAGGTTAATTTTGTATTGTTATAAAAAGTAAAACACGCCAACTGTGTGGCAATCCGTCACGTCGGACAAAGCTACGGGAATCGAACCCACAACCATAGTGCGATTGGGATTTATTGCCTACCAATGGACTATGTTAAGTCCCATGATTGTGTATTCTAGTTTTCTTTAAAGGGTCTGATAGGTGAAATATAAATTCACCATTTTTGTAACCCTATACGATTAGGATAAATGGAATAATTTTTTGAAATCTTTTGGAGGGAAAGATGAGTTTGTGGTAGGAATTAGTTGAAAGATGAAACTCTACCTGTCAAGTATATATATATATATATAATTTCATTCTTCTTATTATATGGGTAAATTAATTCTTAAACTTTTGGGAATGTATATTAAAACCAAAAATGTGTTATCCTAATACGTTATGTTTTGTTGAACCGATGGTATTTTAAATCATCATAGATTGATGGATTTGAGAGCCTCAATTTTACAATTTTTTGTGATTGATGATATCAGTCAGTCCATATAAATATTTTGGGTTTTCCTCCAATTATGTGTCTCTAATTTCAACCAATGTTTTCCTAATCAAGATTATAATTTTGTGGTGACCCTTCCATTACCCTTTTCTTCTTATTAAGATTAAATTGTATTCACCAAATTTTTTATGTGGGTTTTCCAACAATGTTATTTTCTATTTTCAACCTTTTGTTTTTGATGAAAAATTTCAAATTGTGATGACGTAATTTATTAAATTATGGAATAATGTAACACCCTGAGATTTCATAGTATGTTATTTCATTAAATTAATTCAATAACTTGCACTACACGCAACATTGAGTTCAAGCACACCACGACTTAACAAATTAGCAGTTCATAAGCGGTTATGAATAGTATTAACTGAATTTTGAACATTATATAATCCTTATAATTTTAGAATCCAGAATATGAGTTTCTTAGACATAATGTAAGTACAAATTAATTTTTTTCAGATAAAAGAAGTATTTTTTAAATAAATGCATTTCTGCCACCTTTTAATGGCGAACCATTTTTAAATCCAATATTTGAAACTTTTATATATTCAATTTTACAAGTATACTTCTTCTTTAGAATCGAGACATAAGAATTTAGTTTCAATAAATTTTTGGTGTTTTCCTGATAACTTTCATATTTGGGTGAATAGTGAAAAATACTATATTTTAACTGAAAACAACTTTTTTAATCAAAATAATTTATAGTGTTCAATTATAAATTTTAATATTTAGGAAGTATAAATATATTATATTTTTACCATTTAATACAATTATGGTAATTGTAAGTAATTTCACATTAAAATTGAACATAAACAACTGTCAATCTTTTAGTAGTTATTATTTCTTAAATACATGCTTTTTGGTTTTGACAACGGGAAATTATTATAAATTAATAAATGAAACTTATATGTTTTTAATTTGGTAAAATAGACTTCATTTTTAAATTCACAATATCAAAATTATCTTAGGGTGAAATTTTGGTATTTTTTTAAAACATTCAATTTTTGAAGAATAGTGAAAAACAATACATTATTGGTTAAAACTGAATTTTTATATAAATAATAATTTAATTTATTTTAAATTATTTTAATTCCAAATAGATTAATAATACATATATAATTTCAATGTAAATCATTGGAGTCATTTTATACTAAGTTTAGACATATAAAAAGTTTGTTGAACTTTTACCGTCTTTTACCAACCTTCTTGGAGAATTTGAAAATTTTCATAAAACATAATTTTACCCCCTATGGTTGTGGAATATCAAAAATTAGAGAGACACGATTAACCTCAATAAGTGAAATTTTGTTTAAAAAGATGAAAATAATTTTTGGTGAATAGTAACATTTGACTTTTATTTACCAAGATTAAAAGTAAATAGGGTAATTAAGGGTAAAAATTATATTATAATTACCCTATATGATGCCCTAATTCTATTGAATAAGTGTAATTTGACCCAAAAAATCATAGGAATAAAATATGATCCTTTATGTCCACTATGATTAGATTATGACATTTATTATTATTTAATTTAAAGAAAATCTAACCGTGTAAAATTAAAGTTTTAATAACTAAAACATTTTTAATACAGGGTAATAAATATGAAAAATTCAACAATAAATATTAATTAGAAATATAAAAAAATTTCCTATATGATGGTATTTTATTTATAATTCTTATAAATTAAATTATTAATTTTATTTTTGACACAATAATGATGTAGTAATTACAATATTAATAAAAGATTAAAATAATTTATATTATAAATATGAAAATAAATATAAGTTGAGACATTTGATGAATTGAACTAATTTTATAAGTTAATATAATGTTTTAGGGTTAATTAATTCAATTTTTCTTAAGTAAAAATGTTGTTATGAATTTATCAAAAAACAAATACCAAATTGTGTAAAAATTGACATAAAATAGTTTTTAAAACAAATACTATATTATGTGTAGATATAACATTCCTAAAAATCTAAGGTTTGGAAAAAGGGATTAAATAATGTTATATATGTCATTAATGAATCACTTGAGGTTTTTTTTGGAATTTTATAGTATGTTTATTAACCATATAGTGTAAGAAGACCAGAAGACACTATAAAAGTAAAACTGTTTATCTACGAGTTAAATCTAAAAGATAAGGTTAATATTGTAACCTAAATGTGTATAAAACCTATTATATGAAAGGATTTAGACCCATAACCACATAAGGCTCTAAATAAATTCATTTGGAGCTGTTATAAACAGAATATAATTGTATAATAAATTAATTCTTTAATCTTTTCCTAATGTGCCCCTCACCCCTCTTATAAAAGGGCACTTCCCCTTCTCTCAAATTCACAGAACCAAAGCCATTTTTCTCCACCAACCCCCACCCAAATTCCCTCTAAATTGTCCCCCTTGATCCTAAATTCCTTAAATTAGTCATAAATCCATATTAAGGTGCTATTTAGATCAAATAAAAATGAATATCCTGAAGAAGAGGTAAATATTTCATCACATCATTCAAGTTCTTTTCTTCTTCCACTTCTTATTTCCTTGTTGTTTGCATTATAAAATAATAACTATTGTATATTCTATATAATATGATGTTAATATAAAAATGGTACAACAATATTGAAAATTCTATTCATCATATGAATGACACAGTCACCATACATGCGTATGTACGGCTTACCATCTCCACGTTGTGCTGCAGTTTGTTATTCAAACACAGAATCACTTGGTTGGGTGTAATAATGATTATAAATGATGTAAATAATAAATAAAACACGATAATGATTATTTATATATGATAAACCATCCATTTATATACGATTTTAAGGTCAAAATAATGATATTGTCGCTTGTGCGTATGTACGGATTAAAGTCTACATGACACGATGAGATTCATTTCCATGTTCACCATTCAACGATGACTAAAAAAATACATATTATGAATAAGTATGTAATACATGATTTAATAATTATACTGGAAATATATATATATATATATATATGTATATGTATATATTTATTTATATTTATCTCAATCACTTCCATTCAATACGATATGAAAACAGAAATAGCGTTTTTGCGTACGTACGACCTGCCGTCTCCATAAACTGTGTTTTCGATTTCATATATATATATATATATCTATTATAAATATTTATATTCTGGATACATATTATATATAAACAATGTTTTACATTCTCGAATTATTTAAATCATGATTTAAATGATATGATCAAGAATAAAAAGTAAAAACATGTGGGATAAAAAAGTCATTATTACTGGAAATGTTAATTTAACAAGCAAATCATTATTAAATAGGTAGTATAAAGTCATAAATGAATAATTTGTGATATAATAAATATGAGTATGGTTTTTGTAACAGCCCAAGATTTTATAAAAAATATTCTTTTTAATTTTATTAATGTCTTGTGTTGTACGCTACACCAAAAGGAGCTTTCACAACACGCATCCTTGACTTGCCTTGCATTACACGCAATCACGACCTTCCTCGATAGCGTGTGTAATACGCAATACCGAGTTTCACTAAACAACGATATGCTATAAAAATATTATTAAAACTAGCCGGTATGAATAGTAATAACCACTTTTTAAAATTCTGTAAATCATATTTTTCAAAATGAACATCATTTTTGGATTCGGAGTATTGAATTTAGCCTAAGGTGAAATTTTTGTACATTTCGGATAACTTTCATATTCTGATGAATAGTGAAAATTACAAAATTATAATTAAAAAACAAATTTTTTAATCGAAATAATTAATAGTGATAAATTATTAATTGGAGTAGTTTTAAAGTATATTTAGAATATATTTTTACAATTTAATACAATGTTGGTCATTGGATGTAATTGCACATTTAAACCAGACATAAACAAGTGTCAATCTTTTGATAGATATTGTTTCTTAAAAACACGCTATTTGTTTTAACAGCGGGATTTAATTATAAAATTAATTAATGCAACTTCTATGTTATGAATTTGGTAAAATAGACTTCATTTTTGAATTCGGAATATGAAATATAGCTTAGGATGAAATTTTGGAATTTTTCTGAAAACCTTCATTTTTTGATGAATAGTGAAACTACTAAGTGGTAGTTAAAAAACTGAATTTTTCATAAAACTTAATTTTACCGCTTCTGTGAATGGAATTTCAAAAATCCGAGAGACACGGTTGATTTCAGCAAGTAAAATGTGGTTCAATGAGATGAAAATAATTTTTGGTGAATAGTAACTTTTTACTTTTATTTACCACGGTTAAAAGTAAATAGGGTAATTAAGGGTAAGAATGATATTAATATTACCCTAACACATGTCCTAATTCTATTGGACAAGTGTATCTCGACCAAAAAAAACCTTAAGTGTAAAATATTATCATTTAGGCCCACTTGGATTAGATTAGGACATTTATTATTATTTAATTCAAAGAAGAGTTAAAAGAGTTAAAATCAAAGTTTATTCACTAAAACATTTTTAATATGGGGTAATACATAAGATAAATTCGACTATAAATATTCATTAGAAATCTAAAAGGATTTCCTATATAATGATAGTTTATTTATAATTTTTAGACTTTAAATAAATTAATTTATTTATGACACAACGATGATGCAGTAATTACCCTTTTAAAGAAATATTAACATAATTGATGTTATAAATACTCAAATGAATGTAATTTGAGACTTTTTATGAATTCCACTAATTTTATAGGTTACTATGATATATTAGTGTTGATTTAATAAACTTGGTTCGAACATATAATTCTGTTATGACTTTCACAAAAATCATATATCAAATAGTGTCAAAATTGACACAAAATAGTTTTTAAATCAAATATTATATTATTAATTGTTATTTTATTCCTAAAAATCTAAGGTTCGGCCAAATAACTTAGATAAAGATATATATATTAATAATAAACAATTTGGGGTTCGTTTGGCATGTTATAGTAAGTGTATTAACCATATAGTGTAAGAAAACAAAAAGACACGGTAAAAGTTAAATTATTTAACTTAGGGTTAAATCTAATTGATAAGTTTAACATAATACCCTAAACTTGTCTAAATCCTATTGGATGATAGGATTTCGACCCATCCCCACTTTAGCTTCGAAATAAGACCCTTTGGAACCATTATAAACCGATTTTGACTTTAATATAAAATAATATTTTGAGATATTCCTAAGGTGCCCCTCTCCTCCCTTATAAAAGGGCGCCTCCTCCCCCTCCTCCTCACACCAATTTGAGCACTCAAGCTCGGCCAACCCCTGCCAAAATCTCTTCTCCACTTCCCTAGCAACATCCTAGAGGTTCTGTTCTTCCTCAAAGACCAATTTTAGTTTCCTAAGAGGAGGTCTCCAAAAGGCGCTTCAAAGAAGAGGTAATTACCGTTACCAATTCTTTCATCTTTATTTCTTCTTCCACTTCTTCTTCTTAGGTTGTTTCATTATGAAGTAATAACATCAGTATCACTCATATACTGATATGTTATTATAAGTATGAAACAACCCTATTTCACCATCTATCTATCCTACGGAAAAAGAAATCACCGCGCGTGCGTACGTACGGAATACCGTCTCCACGCCGTGGTGTAATCTATTTTCCACCACCACCTTACATGGATGGGTATAATGGTGTAAAGAATTACTATTCATAGTTATTAAAACATCATATTTATTCTGATATATTGTATAATCCACTCCAATTCAATTCAATATTTATGGAAATGATATCATCGCTCGTGCGTACGTACGGACTACCGTCTCCACGACGCGATGAGATTCATTCTCCATGTTAACCATTTAAGAATGATTATAAAGTATATATAAGAAATAATAATGAAATATATGACATTATAAAGCTACTGGATTTATGTATATATATATATATATGTATGTCATCTACTTACTTCCATTCAAGACAATAAGGAAAGGAAAACAGCGTTCACGCGTACGCACGGACTACCGTCTCCATGAACGGTGTTTTTCATTTCATTTATCTATCTATTAAATATATATATATATACTGAATATATATGATATATAAATCATATTTTATATTCTGGAAGTAAGTAAATCATGATATAAGTAATAATAATGTAAAGAAAAACAAGTCAATACACCTACGATAAATGAAACGATTTTACCCAAAACGCTTCTTTAACATGGAATTTAAAAAAGAACGGGTAATATAATGTCATAAGTGAACCATATATGATATCATAACAATGAATATGATTATGTAATAAGTCAATGACATTATTTAAATCATTATACAGGAGGTTCGGACACATACGAAGAAAATCAGACCTAAGGTAAGGGAAATATCACAATCTCATTTTTATCCGAGATTGTTTATTCATAAGTATTTACTGGGGTGTATTTTATCATCCAAATCCATGTTTCATCAATATGTAATATTATTTCCATCCACCTACAATTGTTTAAATCCATTTTTACCCTTCAGTGAGTTTTTATTAATATATATGAAAGGATTATTTTGTCATATGAGGTACTTTTTGACTTTTCCGACAAAAGTACGAAGAATGTTTTTTTTAACTTATACGACACGAACAGATTTCTACTGTTTTATAAAGCCTTATTTTCATGAAGCTTCCTCTAAAAGATTTCATGACTATTTTCAATAAAATCTCTTTCTTTTAAAATTGCATGATGTTTTGTGAAAAGAAATTGATTTTGAAGAAGAAATGATATTTTCCTCAAGAATTCAATTCAAGTGTTTTATCAAAATTATTTTCCATCTAAGATAATAAAGGGTTCTGTTTCTATCCATATTTTTACATTGATTTGACTATGTTGTGATGGAATTATGTTTATGAATTCCTTTATCTTATATGAATTGATTTATGATGTCATGATGTTTCAAGAATCCCATTTTTGTTACATGTGTTATGCGATGATGTATGTTTTATGATTATGTGGCACACATAAGAAAGGATTCATTATAAGGTGGGTGGGACCTATATCTTCCTCCAATGCATTGGGTAAAGATTTTATATCTCATGAGATAGACATGGCTGGAATGGTAGGTTATACCGGTTCAGTGAAATAGGACTGAAACGAGGGTTACTCGATTCAGAAAGGGACTTTTTCCACTAAGATAGTCTTGGCAATGAGTCTTGACTAACAAGAAATGATTTTCCATGATTTTGTGTGCATGCCACAAAGTTTCAAGTTTTATGGGGATCTCATTTTCACTTCTATGATTTATTCCATGTTAAGATATTATGATCTCTTTTGCAGGTTTTTTTTGATTTTCAAAAAGATATGATATGATTTTTATTTCCTTTATTTTCCCTTGCTGAGCATTTGAGCTCACCCTTTTATGTTTTCTTTTCCCCAGGATATAATGAAAGGTTTTAGGTATAAAAAAGGAAGATCTTTATAGGAGATATTGAAGATCTTTAACCACGATTAGAAGATTGCGTTCCGAGTTTCCAAAGACACTAAACTAATACGATCCTTGTGTGTGTGTTTTTTTTATGTACCAAGTATTCCGCAAAAGTAATGTAATGTCAATGTACGTCAGGATACGGGTCTCTACAGTTGGTATCAGAGGAAAGGTTTAGTCAACCTTTGGAAACTAGGATGCGAAAACGTTAGTGAGATCCCTAGAGATATTTCTAAGGTATGTCTAGGGATGTCTCTAAGGTTAAGTATACGTATAGGTTATAGTCCTAGAATTGCTCTAACGATCTTAGAATTTAACCTAAGATGTTAGATATTGAGGGTACTACCCCTTTATTATGTTTTTTCCCTAGCATGATTTTTGCCTCTCACACTATTCTTTTGGGGTTTTAGACGATGGCTGGAACCCGAAGGAACCGTGTTGATCAATGCAATGGACAATGCAATGATTGTCCCCCTGAGCAACCAAACGATATGGGAGCTGGAATGCAAAATCTTTTATCCATGATCACACAACTTTCTCAAGCTATGAATCATGCAGGACTTCCAAACGATCAAAGGAAGGAGAAACATTCTGTTGAATCCTTCATGAGGCAGCGTCCGCCTTCTTTCAGTGGGTCTACTGATCCATTAGTTGCTGAACAATGGATTAGTACTACTGAAAAGATATTTTCAGTTCTTCAATGTTCTGAACATGATAAATTCATCTTAGCAGTATATCGTTTGGAAGGTGAAGCTGACCAATGGTGGAATGTTATCAAGAATACGAGGCAAAGAGATGAAATTGATTCCATGGAATGGGACGAGTTCAAGAACTTGTTTTTCAGTAAGTACTTCCCTCGTATTCTTCGAACGAAGATGGAGAAGGAGTTTCTTGAACAAAAGCAAAAGGATGATGAATCTGTTGGTATATACGAAGCGAATTTTACAAGACTTGCAAGGTATGCATCTGGCATTATCATCCAACCTGAAAGTAAAGTTGATCGATTTTTCAGTGGCTTAAAACCAAGTCTTCGAAGGGCATTAGCTATAAGAGACTTCAGTAGCTATGAAGAAATTGTGCGTTGTGCTATCAAGGTAGAAATGGAAGTTGGTGTTACATATCCATCTCATGGTTTTGACAAAAAAAGAAAGATGGAGTTCAAGGAGAAATCTCAGAATAATGGTGAAAAGAAGATGAATGTTTCCTTATGCACAAAGTGTGGAAAAAAGCATGGTGGAGATTGTCTTAAAGGGACTAGAAAATGTTTTAAGTGTGGAAAAGAAGGTCATCGAGCAGCTGAGTGTCGAAGTAATGGAAAAAGGGTTTCTAATGATGTGAATAAAGAAAACACTGCAGAGAACGTACAACCAACACTTCAATGCTTCAAGTGCAAGGAAATGGGGCATTATGCTAATAAACGCCCTAATCCAAGGGTTAGTGATGATCAACATGAGCAACCACTGAAGGCAAAGGACAAAGGGAAGTCACATGCGATCACTATTGGCAATGTTGAATATGACAACGATGTGGTGGAATGATTAAGTGTTTATGTAATGGGATTTCGAAATAATGTTGTATTATTGAGTATTGCAATATTTATTGATGTGGTATTCAAAGTGATTGATATATTTTCGAAATAAGATGATATGCAGATAATGAAGGGAAAATGAGAAAATGAAATGTTTAATAGTATTCATGAGCTCATGATTGATATAAGGACTAAGTGATATCATGGTTTGAGTATATAGAATTTTGAGGATTTTGGTATGTGGAAAGTGTTATCTTTAAACTGCATTCATGTTTTCACTATGGTATTCAAGAGAATACATGATAAAGGACTTTGAATGATTGGAATGTGACCAACAAAACATATCTTATGATATATGGGAGTGGACTGCAGTATTATGGATAAGCCTAAAGATTGGAATGGATTATGTTGGACATAAGTGAGTATTGTTTAAGGATATAAGTTTTTTTTCGATATTATTGATGGGATGTTATAGTAATGTAGTTTTAAAAAAAGGACAACCTGCAGGACGGGCGACAACCCATCGCGTCGGACAAGGCTGTGGGAATCGAACCCACAACCGAAGTGCGACTGGCCTTTATCGCCTACCACTGGCCTACAGGAAGTCCCTGTTTAGTAAAAACTAGTTTTATTATATTAAGCAGTATGATATATGAAGTATAAGTCCATTTAAGGAACCATATATGATTAATCTCACTATAGATCAACTTATGCATATAATTTTTGCTAACCTTTTGTTTGAGACAGATGGAATGAACCGTCATTCTATCACATGATTTGCTAACACTTCATGAATAACAAATTCAACTTCATTTATTTAAGAGATGAAGTGGAAATTGTTCAAGGCACGAACAACAGTGAGATTGTACCAAAATAAAGTACGTATTTATTCTAATTCAAATTTTCAACTTTAGGGAAATGATCTTGAAAACCAAAAATGTTGTCCTAGTGATCTTATACCTGATGAATCGGATGGTACATTAGATCGTCACAAATTTATGGATTTGTTATTATTGGCTTTTCCATAGCCATGTTCTCTACCACTCTCCATCAGAACATGATGGTTAGATTTCTCTTCCATATCCATATTTTCACCTATGTGGAAACCCAATGATTAGTTTATTTGGGTAACTGTTACGTTTCATACTTTTGTTTTTAAAGATTGGTTTTGATATTCCTTTTTACTATGTGGGTTTCTATTAAAGAAACTTTCAAATAGTAAACCATTTATAACCCCGACGAATTTCGAGGGCGAAATTCATTTTAAGGGGGGTAGAATGTAACAGCCCAAGATTTTATAAAAAATATTCTTTTTAATTTTATTAATGTCTTGTGTTGTACGCTACACCAAAAGGAGCTTGCACAACACACATCCTTGACTTGCCTTGCATTACACGCAATCACGAACTTCCTCGATAGCGTGTGTAATACGCAATACCGAGTTTCACTAAACAACGATATGCTATTAAAATATTATTAAAACAAGCCGGTATGAATAGTAATAACCACTTTTTAAAATTCTGTAAATCATATTTTTCAAAATGAACTTCATTTTTGGATTCGGAGTATCGAATTTAGCCTAAGGTGAAATTTTTTTACATTTCGGATAACTTTCATATTCTGATGAATAGTGAAAATTACTAAATTATAATTAAAAAACAACTTTTTTAATAGAAATAATTAATAGTGATAAATTATTAATTGGAGTAGTTTTAAAGTATATTTAGAATATATTTTTACAATTTAATACAATGTTGGTCATTGGATGTAATTGCACATTTAAACCAGACATAAACAAGTGTCAATCTTTTGATAGATAATGTTTCTTAAAAACACGCTATTTGTTTTAACAGCGGGATTTAATTATAAAATTAATTAATGCAACTTCTATGTTATGAATTTGGTAAAATAGACTTCATTTTTGAATTCGGAATATGAAATATAGCTTAGGATGAAATTTTGGCATTTTTCTGAAAACCTTCATTTTTTGATGAATAGTGAAACTACTAAGTGGTAGTTAAAAAACTGAATTTTTCATAAAACTTAATTTTACCGCTTCTGTGAATGGAATTTCAAAAATCCGAGAGACACGGTTGATTTCAGCAAGTAAAATGTGGTTCAATGAGATGAAAATAATTTTTGGTGAATAGTAACTTTTTACTTTTATTTACCACGGTTAAAAGTAAATAGGGTAATTAAGGGTAAGAATGATATTAATATTACCCTAACACATGTCCTAATTCTATTGGACAAGTGTATCTCGACCAAAAAAAACCTTAAGTGTAAAATATTATCATTTAGGCCCACTTGGATTAGATTAGGACATTTATTATTATTTAATTCAAAGAAGAGTTAAAAGAGTTAAAATCAAAGTTTATTCACTAAAACATTTTTAATATGGGGTTATACATAAGATAAATTCGACTATAAATATTAATTAGAAAGCTAAAAGGATTTCCTATATAATGATATTTTATTTATAATTTTTAGACTTTAAATAAATTAATTTATTTATGACACAACGATGATGCATTAATTACCCTTTTAAGGAAATATTAACATAATTGATGTTATAAATACTCAAATGAATGTAATTTGAGACTTTTTATGAATTACACTAATTTTATAGGTTACTATGATATATTAGTGTTGATTTAATAAACTTGGTTCGAACATATAATTCTGTTATTACTTTCACAAAAATCATATATCAAATAGTGTCAAAATTGACACAAAATAGTTTTTAAATAAAATATTATATTATTAATTGTTATTTTATTCCTAAAAATCAATGGTTCGGCCAAATAACTTAGATAAGGATATATATATTAATAATAAACAATTTGGGGTTCGTTTGGCATGTTATAGTAAGTGTATTAACCATATAGTGTAAGAAAACAAAAAGACACGGTAAAAGTTAAATTATTTAACTTAGGGTTAAATCTAATTGATAAGGTTAACATAATACCTTAAACTTGTCTAAATCCTATTGGATGATAGGATTTCGACCCATCCCCACATTAGCTTCGAAATAAGACCCTTTGGAACCATTATAAACCGATTTTGACTTTAATAAAAAATAATATTTTGAGATATTCCTAAGGTGCCCCTCTCCTCCCTTATAAAAGGGCACCTCCTCCCCCTCCTCCTCACACCAATTTGAGCACTCAAGCTCGGCCAACCCCTGACTAAATCTCTTCTCCACTTCCCTAGCAACATCCTATAGGTTATGGTCTTCCTCAAAGACCAATTTTAGTTCCCTAAGAGGAGGTCTCCAAAAGGCGCTTCAAAGAAGAGGTAATTACCGTTACCAATTCTTTCATCTTTATTTCTTCTTCCACATCTTATTCTTAGGTTGTTTCATTATGAAGTAATAACATCAGTATCACTCATATACTGATATGTTATTATAAGTATGAAACAAACCTATTTCACCATCTATCTATCCTACGGAAAAAGAAATCACCGCGCGTGCGTACGTACGGAATACCGTCTCCACGCCGTGGTGTAATCTATTTTCCACCACCACCTTACATGGATGGGTATAATGGTGTAATGAATAACTATACATAGTTATTAAAACATCATATTAATTCTGATATATTGTATAATCCACTCCAATTCAATTCAATATTTATGGAAATGATATCATCGCTCGTGCGTACGTACGGACTACCATCTCCACGACGCGATGAGATTCATTCTCCATGTTAACCATTTAAGAATGATTATAAAGTATATATAAGAAATAATAATGAAATATATGACATTATAAATCTACTGGATTTATGTATATATATATATGTATGTCATCTACTTACTTCCATTCAAGACAATAAGGAAAGGAAAACAGCGTTCATGCGTACGTACGGACTACCGTCTCCATGAACGGTGTTTTTCATTTCATTTATCTATCTATTATATATATATATATACTGAATATATATGATATATAAATCATATTTTATATTCTGGAAGTAAGTAAATCATGATATAAGTAATAATAATGTCAAGAACAACAAGTCAAAACACCTACGATAAATGAAACGATTTTACCCAAAACGCTTCTTTAACATGGAATTTACAAAAGAACGGGTAATATAATGTCATAAGTGAACCATATATGATATCATAACAATGAATATGATTCTGTAATAAGTCAATGACATTATTTAAATCATTATACAGGAGGTTCGGACACATACGAAGCAAATCAGACCTAAGGTAAGGGAAATATCACAATCTCATTTTTATCCGAGATTGTTTATTCATAAGTATTTACTGGGGTGTATTTTATCATCCACATCCATGTTTCAGCAATATGTAATATTATTTCCATCCACCTACAATTGTTTAAATCCATTTTTACCCTTCGGTGAGTTTTTAGTAATATCTATGAAAGGAATCTTTTGTCATACGATGTACTTTTTGACTTTTCCGACAAAAGTACGAAGAATGTTTTTTTTAACTTATACGGCACGAACGGATTTCTACTGTTTTATAAAGCCTTATTTTCATGAAGATTCCTCTAAAAGATTTCATGACTATTTTCAATAATATCTCTTTATTTTAAAATTGCATGATGTTTTGTGAAAAGAAATTGATTTTGAAGAAGAAAGGATATTTTCCTCAAGAATTCAATTCAAGTGTTTTATCAAAATTATTTTCCATCTATGATAATAAAGGGTTCTGTTTCTATCCATATTTTTACATTGATTTGACTATGTTTTGATGGAATTATGTTTATGAATTCCTTTATCTTATATGAATTGATTTATGATGTCATGATGTTTCAAGAATCCCATTTTTGTTACATGTGTTATGCGATGATGTATGTTTTATGATTATGTGGAACACATAAGAAAGGATTCATTATAAGATGGGTGGTACCTATATCTCCCTCCAATGCATTGGGTAAAGATTTTATATCTCATGAGATAGACATGGCTGGAATGGTAGGTTATACCGGTTCAGTGAAACAGGACTGAAACAAGGGTTACTCGATTCAGAAAGGGACTTTGTCCACTAAGATAGTCTTGGCAATGAGTCTTGACTAATAAGAAATGATTTTCCATTATTATGTGTGCATGCCACAAAGTTTCAAGTTTTATGGGGATCTCATTTTCACTTCTATGATTTATTCCATGTTAAGATATTATGATCTCTTTTGCAGGTTTTTTTTGATTTTCAAAAAGATATGATATGATTTTTATTTCCTTTATTTTCCCTTGCTGAGCATTTGAGCTCACCCTTTTATGTTTTCTTTTCCCCAGGATATAAAGAAAGGTTTTAGGTATAAAAAAAAGGAAGATCTTTATAGGAGATATTGAAGATCTTTCACCACGATTAGAAGATTACGTTCCGAGTTTCCAAAGACACTAAACTATTACGATCCTTGTGTGTGTGTGTTTGTTATGTACCAAGTATTCCGCAAAAGTAATGTAGTGTCAATGTACGTCAGGATACGGGTCTCTACTGTTTTGGTATAATTTACTAACATACTATGGTCATTATACTTGAGGTTAAACGTACCCTCGACCAAAAGAAAGTGCATGTTAAGGGTAAATTTCACAATCTCTTTATTATCCATGGTCATTTTTACGGAAGTATCTACCGAGACCTCTTTATCATCTACATCCTTGTATCTTAAAAATGCATTTTAAAACATTTTTAATATTTACTAGACTATGGAATAAAGTTATTTATACCATTGTTTGAATTTTTATAATATGCTTATAAAAGAACCTTTCTGTTGTTTTCCAAACAATGTAATTTATAATCTTTTTTACAAAATTAAGGTAAGAATGTTATTTTAACTTATACGGCGGGTGAAGCTATTTTCCATCATTATAACATTGTTGAAGCTTCCCTTAAAATCATATATGAATATTTTCAAGATAAATTTATTCTTTTATAATTATATAACTTTTAAATGATTTCAAAATAGAAAGACATATTTCTCTAAAAAAGGTTTTGATTTCATCTATGTCAACATAATTTTTTTTATTTTATGATTATTTTATGTTGATTTGTTATGATACAAAATTTCCACATTGTATTTATGTTGTTGTGATATTTTTTACTATGGATGTGTTATTTTTATAACATTCATTTTTTATGGATAAAGTATTGACATTTCATAAGCTAGTTTTAATACTTATAATTATGTTATGTTTAAAACTTTTAATATGAGGAATGCATTGGACATAGTATGTGATGGGTGGAGCTCGCTATAGCTCCTCGATGCATCAATAGGTCTCATAAGAAAAAATAGTGCCTTGACACTAGGCCTTGAAAAAAAATCATATTAGTATTCCGGGAACAAGGCCTTGACTATACAGTTATAATGTATGGAATTATGCATTACATCATTATGAAAGAGGATATTGATATTGTATGGGATTATTCGACTAGTTTAACATCCATGTGAATAAGTAAATGCAATTATTTGATTTTATCTTTTCCATATTATTCTGTTGTTTATGTTTGAAAGTATTTTGTTTTAGTCTTATACATTTACATAAATTTTTATGCTTATTTATGAATGTTTCCACTATATTTTTATCCTTACTGGGCACGTGAGCTCACCACTTTCTATGTTTTGTTTTTCCTAGGATTCTAAGAAGTGTTTTATGTCTGAGATGTGTGGTTAAGCTAATAGAACAATGGTATTCTCAAATGATTATTTTTTTTTTGTGTTTTATGTTACAATTTGTAATGTAACATTCATGTATGTAATCTATTTTCCAAGACTGCTAAATTGATCCGTCTTTCGGGAATTGATTCCTTGTTATAATGCCAATGTATTGAAATAATGCACTGACTCTAGGAATCTAGGGTGGGGGTGTTACAAAAGCTCATTTAGTTCTGTTATATATGGTAGAATAGATATTTGTTTAACCCCCAAAATGATCTCAATAGTAATTTCCACACCCCTCGTAGGTACTATCCCTATGAAGGATTCTATAAATGCATCTGTCATGACCCATCACCTAGGGCACCAAAACTGGACTCCCTGAACTGAAAACCACAATCACTACACATAAAAATATTGCATCACATAAAATATCAGAGTCCAATGTTCTGCGGTAGAATTGACTCCTCTAATACCAATTTGTCACAACCCATCCCCCGGGGCCCACATCGTGACTACACCAAGACCAACATCCATAGGCCAGGGGATGGAGACTCGCACCAAAGACGTAATTCCATAAAACTGGGAAGACATTGCCTTTATAACCTATAAACTCACACACAAGAAAGTGTACAACTGGATGAAACAACAAGTAAATTGTATAACAAAAGAGTAATGAAAGAAAAGGGGGCCAGAATGCAAGCCCAACTTGAAAGTACAAGTACAACAGTGATAAAATAAAACTGAAAGATATGGGAATATGGCTAGTGTATCATCCTCCAAGGTTACTACCTGAAGGGTAGGTACATCTCACCTCCTCAACACTACACATCCAACCATCACCTCCGTGTACCGACTCGCCGTATGGTCCCCCTCCAGGTATCGTCCAGTCCTGGTACACTCAGCCCCGGTCAGCGATGTCTGTCGTCTGCATCCAACACAAAAAGGTGTGGGTATAGCCTATGTAGGGGTGAGTATAATGATAATCAGTAGGGACATCGAGACCCCCATGGCCTCACAAAATCCACAAAGGATAAACCACAAAGAATGAAATTAATAGATAAACCTACTTAGGTATTTAACCATACATATACCTCTGTTATCAAATGATCCATCTCAATCACGAGGAAAACACAGAAAAACTGACTTTACTCAAAGCAGGATTTTAATCTAGGAGGTTGTACGATGAATCATCACTAGTCACATTGTCAAAACCTCAGCTGCTAGAGAAATCATACTCTATCGAGTATAGTGGGTCTTCATCCAACCCAAGCATGATTCCAACTATCCATGGACTACTGAGGTACTCTTATCGAGGATCGTGGATCTGCCTTCTCCCAAAGTGCACTCCCCACCCTGGGTCTGCCGCGTCACCAAGTGCGCTCCCCCTGTAGCCAGCTAAGGTACTCCTCTTATCGAGTACTGTGGGTCTACCGCGAGACCAAGGTGATCTCCACTGTGGGTCTACCACGACACCAAGGCGCTTCCCACATGATGGGCCGAGTCACTACGAGCTGATATAGTCAGTAGTCCTCTGGTATTAGCCAGCTATTAGGTCTACGCACTACGCATGCACATCTCTGGGAGGACCCTCTCTACGAGAAACTGGTTAGCATTATAACTATCATGTTGTCCCATGAAGAAGTAACTCAATGTTCTTCCATGTCATAGGGGTCTCAATGCAACAAATGGCACGTTAAATGGACGCCCGGTCCATGGGTTATTATCCTTTTAATCCCAGGGGCTTGGTTGGATTCAGGTTCGATCAAACCTGACTATTTCCCATGTCAAATCAAAAATATAGTGGAGTATATTCAAAGGGACCATCTCACTCTATGATTTTTAGCGTCGCTGACGATTCGTCAAATGGACGTCCAGTGCCAATCTTATGGCCACAAGAATATAAATGGCCATAGTGGGCCTAGGTCTGGTCTGACCTTGTATGGTTCGACCTAGTTCTGGTTGAACCGGACCGACCCACTGGATTTGGCCAAACCCATGATGCAGTCTGGTCCGCTGGGAGGTTCTGCAGGCCGCGAGGGGCCACAGAGCCCCTGGGGGCCACTGGATGGCGCAGCCGTGGAGGTTCTGTGAGAATGCTTGGTGAGTTCGGCTAAGGGATCGTGAGGTGCGTAGGACAGTGCTGTCACTGGGGCCGCAGGGGTCCAGGCCGATTCTGTCGGGGCACCGCAGGGGCACGTGCTAGTTCTACCAGGGCACCGTGAAGGGCGCGGGCGTGTTCGTCTGTGGAGCCGTGTGGGGCGAGGGCCAGTTCTAGGGCGGTGCCGTGAGGGGTGCGGGCCGTTTCATATGGGGTGTCGGGAGGGGCACATGCCAGTTAGGTCGGGGCATCGCAGGGGTGTGGGATGGTTCGACTGAGGTGCCACGTGGGCACGGGCCGGTTTCGCAGGGGCACCGAGAGGGAATGTGTTTGTTCGGTTGGGGCATCGTGAGGGAGGCGCAGGTTGTGGTGTTCACGGGTGGCGGTGTTTTTTCCTTCGTCACCATCATCATCTTCTTTGCCTTCCTCCATTTAGAGTAGTACAACATAGAAGAATGGAGTAAGGGTTAGGCCATGTTGGTTTGGCCTACAACCGCTGTGTTTAGGGTGGTAGCATTCGTATCAACAAGAAACAAGAACGATAAACATCAAATATTACGACCTCTGCAACGATTCTTTCCAAAAACAAAAAACAAAACATGGAATGTATTATCACACAAATAAACCACCTACCTCGGTTTGATACATCAATGGAGTCATGAGGAATAAGATGAATCGTTTGGAAAAGAAAGATGTCAGTTCATTGTAGTCGACGATATCCTACGTTAGAGGATCTCTAGAGGAATAATGTCAAAGTCGAGTCATCATTTTTTGTTGGCATTCTTCGTTAGAATATTTCGTTATCTATTTAGAGAATTAGTTCTTCATTGGAGTGATTTTCTCCCAAGGGTTCTCCAAAATGAAATGTGTGACAAAATAAATGATTATACAATATATTAATTTGTTGACATAATTAAAAAAGATTCATTATTTATGGTGGATGGCGTATTTAAGGCATAAGGATTGGTACAATTAAAGGTATGTGCATTGGCACAATTAATGTGGAGGAAGTCAAGATGCTTGTCCACATTAATGAGGGGGGTTGAGAGTTTCTGTTAATTAAAGGGGGTCTAGTCCCATGTGGTCCCCACCAACATAACCTCTCTTTGGAGGTTATGGTTTGGGTGTTCCCCACCACTATAAACTCTCATGAGAGGTTATGTTCTTGTTGTCCCTACACCTCCACATCCTCATGGTGGTTTAGTTCTGGTGGACCCCACCTCCCAACACCGACATGGGTTTTGAAAATTAAAATAAAAATGTCAAATAATTTTTTTTATCCTTACCTGAGAAACACAAAAACTAACATTCACCCTTGACCAACTGTCGTCGAGGTGAAAGTCTTATAAAGAGAAAATTGGTTCTATGAGTTCAACGTTGCACTCGAATTTTAATTCTTAGCACCGCTTCAAATGTTAGAAGAGCCCACTCACACATTTTATGAACTTACCCAAAAAAACTTTAGGATTTTATTTCGGGCACACCGGGCCTATGAATCATGTGCCGCCAATTTTCATGGACTCGTAAATTTCAAATTTAATAAAAATCATTTACATGGAAATTTAGGGTCTTCACATTCTCTCCACATCATGGCTCAACATCCCCATAATCCACAACTCCACCTAAGTAAACAAGTGGGGGTACTAATCATGCATCTGAGTGTCCCACTCCCATGTGCTCTCTTGGAGGTACCGTGATGCCAATGAATGCACACCAGAGGTGTCGACCGTCCATGAAGAACTTGCTCATGTCGAACCTCAATCACTACTGGAACCTCCATAAATGTCGCCCCATCATCAACAACCATCTCTCCATGGTCGATGATGTGACAAGGGTCATGCACGTATCTCCTCATTTAGGATACGTGGATGATTTCATGAACCTAGTGCAACTGAGGTGGAATAGCTAAGAGAAATTCCACCTAGACAACTCTAGTGAGGACCTAAAAATGCCCAGTGAATCTCGAGGATAATGTGGAACCTCTAAAAAATCTCTGTAAACCTCATCGAGGTGAGACCTGTAGAAAGATGTGGCTACCATCCTCGAACTATATAGTTCTCTGTCTCCAAACGGCATACAACTTTTTTCTGCTCTGTGCAGTCTTCTTCTGCTCTTGGATGACAGACACCTTCTCTTTGGTAACCTGTAGCATCTCTAGTCCCACTAGTGTTGGCTCCCCTAGGCCAATCCAGCACAAAGGTGATCTGCATGTTCACCTGTACAACGCCTTGAAAGTGTCATCTCAATGGTGGAGTGACAGTAGTTATTGTATGAAAACTCCACCAATGGTAAGTGATCCTCCCAACTACAACCGATGTCGAGGACATAATCACAGAGCATGTCCTTGAGGGTCTGAATGGTCCGCTCAGTCTGACCATCTTTCTATGGATGGAAGGTGGTGCCTAAACAACATTGTTTCCCAAAATAATCTCGCAACCCATTTGATATTTGAGAAGTAAAAAGTTCATCACCATTAGAGATAATCGTCGACGGTACTCCATGTATCCGAACAATCTCCTACATATAGAAGCATCCAAATCTCTCAACTAAACCATGTTATATGATCTGTAGGAAGTGGAATGACATGGTGAGTCGGTCAATGATCACACAAATCAAGTCATGTCCCCTGGATGTACATGGAATACCCATCATTAAGTCTGTGGATATCTCATCCCACTTCCAATATGGGACCTCTAAAGGCTGAAAAACGTATGCTGGTACCTGATGCCCCACCTTCACTTGCTGACAAGTGATGCAATGAGGGAAACAATATACATCTATTTTGTTCATTCCTAGTCACCAATGCTATCATCGGAGATCCTAGTACATTTTTTTGACACATGGATGTACCGCTAGAGGGGATGTGTGGAACTCCCTCATCACTTCCTCCTAACGTGACGTTAGTACCATGGTACATCACCTGAATAGGATTATATTCTCCCCACATTCAGAAAATCCATCATGTGCATCTCCTATGGATAACTGAGCACATCGTGCCTCACAGTCAGCATCCCCACGTCGCTCTTCCCTTACTCGATGAAGTAGTGGGGGAGTGACTATAACATACTGAAGAAAATATGGTCCATCTATATCTACAAAGGATATCTACAAAGTGGTCAGCTGCTCTGTTGCCTCTCCTAGCAGTTATATACCAGATCTCCTACTAATTTCATCTGTTACAAAGTTCACATTTCCAGGATTATAGACTATCTCGATGTCATAGTCTTTGAAGAACTCAAGACAGTGTCATTTTCTCAAGTTCAGGTCATATTGGGAGAAGATATAATTGAGACTCTAGTGATCAGAGTACATAGTAAAATGCTCTCACATCAGATAGTGATGCCACGTCATCAAGGAAAAGACCACTGCTGCTATCTCTAGGTCATGGGTTGCGTAGATCTGCTCATGCTATCTCAACTATTGAGAACCATATATGATCACTCCTCACTCCTGCATTAGGACACATCCGTGTCCGGTCCCTGATGTGTCTCAGTAAACTAAATACCCTACACCCTCCTCTAAAATCATTAAGATGGGGGAAATTTTCAACCTCTTCCTCTAATCTTGAATGATCTACTGGTATCTCTCCGATGAAACAAAGGGTTTCCCCTTCTTTTTCAAGGCTGATAGTGGTGCTGCAACTCTGTATAAATTTGGTACAAATCTCTGATAATATCTAGCCAAACCGAGGAAGCCTCGTATTTCTGTAACACTCATGGGTGGCTCCCATTCAAGTACCACCTAAATCTTTGTTGTATCCACTGCAACTCTAGATTCTAAGATGACATGTCCTAGAAAGTGAACCTCTCGGATCTAGAACTAGCATTTTGAGATCTTACAAAAAAGTTGCTGCTCTCGGAGTGTGTCCAGCACTACCCGAAAAAGGTAGGCATGCTCCTCCTAAGTAGTTGAGTAAATCATAATTTCGTCAATAAATATTATGAAAACATGATAAAGGTATAGATGAATGTTCATGTTCATGAGTCCCATTAACACTGCTGGAGTGTTAGTTACGTGAAATGGCATAACCAAGAACTCGTAGTGGCCTTAACGACGTCTGGAAGCCATCTTCTGCACTTCCTCATCTCAAACATTGAGCCGGTGATAGCCTGATCTGAGGTCTTTCTTTGAGAACCACCATACCACCTTCCTCTAATCAATGAGGTCTTCAATCCCTGGGAAAGGGTACGTGTTATTCCTGGTCACCTAGTTCAGGTACCGATAATCAACACAATCCTTCAGGCTCCCATCTTCCTTTTTGGTGAACATAATCGGGGTAGCCCAAGGAGAAACACTGGGCCAAATGAATCCCTTCCCTTATAAGTCCACCAATTATAACCGCAGCTCATAAAACTCCATGAGAGCCATCCGATATGCTGGTGTCAATATTGGTGTTTTCTCGGTGTACAAGTTCATGTAAAAGTCCACCTCTTAGTGAGGAGGTAGACCCAAAACATCATCAGGGTAGACATCTATGTACTTTTCCACCACTATAGTATAACTCCGACTCTCTACAATAATTTATCTTAGGATAAAGAAATCCAAATGGTGATTGATCAGCTGCACTCCCCTCCAGTTATGTCCATAATGTGATACAAAGGCTCCCTTATTGTCGGTGAAGGTTAACCTCATCACATCCATGCAGACACACCACACTTTGTGCCTAATACAGTCTATCTGAGCATGGAATGGAGATAAACATTCAATGCCCATGATGAATTCATAAGGCCTCGACTCCACTACCAGGAGATCCTGGCCAAAGCTCTCACCTCTTTAAGTATCTCCATACTGCTGGAAATATTGTGTAATTGTTGAATCCACTCTTGTAAGAGTCTCTAGACGTAAGGATCATGCTAATAGCTCTGCCGGAATCTCTAACCTCTGAACGAGGGCAGTGGAAATAATATAATGAACTGAACTTGTGTCTATATGTTTTAAAAATATGGTATAATAGACACAAATCATACATCATATCATCTACAGAGCACTGTGGTTATAGGCCTTAGCTTCCTGGAGCTGAGCTCTCCCATGTCCACCTTCACCCTACAGTCGGGGTGGACCTCCTAGTGTTGGTGAAAATAACATCTTGGATCATCACCCACAATCAGCTGCAAGACCGTCTCTTCTGCCACGTCCGCCTACTCCCTGTGGACCAACTTGATCGAATCCATGTCTCTACCTGGGTGGTCCTTCAACCGTCTGCTGATCATCCGAATGGTGGTTCAGACAGTCATGAGCCATGTGACCCTGCCATCTACACGTGAAACAATGATATCTCCTTGAATGTATCTCTCTGCTTTTTTTCCGTAAAACCAATCCTTAGTCATTCAGTCATCCACCTATAGGTCTGGCCCTCTTTGATCTCTCTAATTTCTATTAGCTGCCAGCTGCAGAAGACTCTGTTACATGATGAATGGTAGTGGGTCTCAGAGATGGTATCTTCTCAGCAAGTAAACTCTCCACCATGAGGGCTTTCTCTAACACCCCCTCCTTCTTTGGGATGTTGAGCGAGATCACTGAATCCCTGATCTCTTGACTGAGCCCATGCTCGAAGGTCCGGGACCTAAAAAATGAGACCCGCACCATATCTATGGAGTAGCATGAGAGGTCAATCAACCTCAATGAGTACTGAGCTACATTCATGTTGTCCAAATGTAGTTGAATTAGCTCTTATTTGTTCACTGCTCAAAGAGTTGTTGGGAAAAAATATGCCCGAAATAGGGTCTCGGAGTCTACCCAGAGAAGCGTTACCTTGTCATGGACCTGGAGCACCATGCTCCACCATATGCCTGCTTCTGCCTATAGGAGGATGGCGAAAAGGATCACTGTGATTCTAGTTGATGTCCCTAGAAGTCTGAAAACTCATACAATGGCCTCCAGCCAATCCTTATCTGTCTGCAGGATTGTCCCTCCCCTGAACCTGGGTGGCCTTTGGTTCTGGAACTTTTTTAACGCGCTCAAGCGACATGAACCATCTACTATTGGGGCAGGTGGAATCGGTGGCCCAGCGGGTAATGATACCATAGGTGTCACTACTAGAAGAGGGCCCTGCACCATGGCCCCATCGCTTGGTTGGCTATCTGTGAGTATGAATCCCAGAACTCTAGCTAGCTGTCTGTGTAGTGGGATCCTAAAAAGAAAATGTTGTGCTATGGTAAAAAATTTATACCCAGTGAGCTGACCTTAAGAAAACTTTTGAAAAAATAGACACAATTAGTGTTTTCCTACACTATGTTGGAAATCAGTAGTCAGGGTCCTACTATATGGAAACATCGGCGTCCGCACCAACACTGAAATCCCTAAACTGAAAAAAAATACTCACTATACTTTCACTATTTCATCACAGAAAATATTAGAGTTCTATGTTTTGTGGTGGTACTGACTCCTCTGATACCAATTTTTCATGACATGTCCCCCGAGGCCCATTCCGTGACTACCCAAGCCCACCTACCACAGACCAGGGGCTGGCGATTAGCAATAAAGGAATAATTACCTAAGACTTGGAAGGGATTTCCATTATAACCAATAAACACACACAGAAGCAAGCATACAACTGGACGAAACACCAAGTAAATAGTAAAAAAAGAGTGCTGATAGAAAATGGGGTCATAATACAAGTCCAAATAGAAAGTAAAAGTACAAAAGCAACACAATACAACTGAAAGATAAGGGCAGGCAACTACTGGATCATCCTATGTGGTTCCTACCTAATGGATAGGTAAAGATCACCTCCTCAGTACTCCATGTTCAACCGTCTCCTCCGTGTACCAACTCGTAGTATGGTCCACGTCCATGCACAGTCCAGTCTTGGTACTCTCAGCCTCAGTTAGTGTTGTCCATCATTTTCATCCAACACAACAAGATGTGGGCATAGCACGTGAAGGGGTGAGTTGAACGATACATGGTAGGGACATCGAGACCCTCATGGTCGCCCAAAATACACCAAGGATAAACCAAAAAGAATGAAATCAACAGATAAACCTACATAGGTATATGCCAATATATATACCTATGTTATCAATTAATCCATCTCAATCATGAGAAAAACACAGAAAAATAGACTCAGCTCAATCCAGGATTTTATTATAGGGGTAGTATCAAGTAACATCCTCAGTCACATTGTCGAAACCTCGGCTGTTGGAGAACTCTTCCCCTATAAGGTACAGTGGGCCAACCGTGACACCATGATCATTTCCCACTATCCATGGATTGTTGAGGTACTCCTGTTGTCGATTACAGTGTATCTACCACATCACCAAGCACGCTCCCCACTGTGGGTCTGTCGCATCACCAAGTGTGCTCCCCCTCATAGCCTTCTGAGGTACTCCTCCTATTGTGTATTATTGGTCTGACAAGATACCATGGTACTCCCCATTTTGGGTTTTCTATGACACCAATGCCCTCCCCACTAGACAAGTCAAGTCACTCTGAGTCAATACGGTCAATAGTCGTTAGGTCTCAGCTAGCTACTAGGACTCCACACTATGCTCTCTCATCTCAAATGGAATCTGATCCATGAGATACTGGTTGACACTACAACTATCACAAAGCCCCATGAAAATGTATCAAAATGGTTCGCCACATCATAGGGGTCTCATCACAATAGATGTCTCGTCAAAAGGATGCCCGGTCTGGTGGTTTTTGCCTTTTAGTCCCAAGGGCCTGGTTGGATTCACGCTCGATCCTACCTGACTATTTCCCATCTCAAACCAAAACTCCATTGGAATATACTCAAAGGGACCATCTCACTCAAAGATTTCTAGCATTGCTGACAGTTCTTCAAAAAGATATCTTGTGCCAGAGTAATGGCCAAATGAAATTAAAGGGTCCTAGTGGGCCCATGTCTGGTCTGACTCGATCAGACCGACCCAGCCAAAACTTGCATGGGTCGACCAGGTTCACGTTGACCCGACCCGTGATGCGGGCCGGTCCGTTGGGAGGTTCGGATGGCCACGAGATGCCAAGGAACCTGTGAGGGCCATAGGGCAGCTCAGCCGCGGGGGTGCAGTGGGGGTGCCATGAGGGTGTGCAGCTGGTTCAATAGGGTGTCGCGAGGGCTACAAGCCAGTTCGGACGGGGCGCCGGAAACGACGTGGGCGGGTTCTGACAGGGAACCACAGGGGCATGGGACGATGCGGCCGGGGCGCCGCAAGGGGTGCAGGATGATGCGTCCATGGTGCCATTAGGGGTGGGGTCCGATGTAGTTGGGGCACCGTGAGGGGTGCAGACCAGTTCGTTCAGAGCACCATGAGGGGTCCAACTTGTTCTACCGGTGCACCGTGAGGGGCGTGTGCCAGTTGAACCAAGGCACTGCGAGGGGTGCAGGCTGGTTCGACCTTGGCACAATGATGGAGCGGGGCAGTTCGGCTGGGAAGGCAGAAAACCGTGGGGGCACGGGCCTGTTCGGTTGGGGTGTCATGAGGGCGGTGCGAGTCGTGGTGGTTGTGGGTGGTGGCACCTTTGACATCATTGCCTTCATCTTCATCATTACCTTCCTCCATTTCGAAGAGTACACAAAAGGAAACTGGAGGAGGGGTCGTTCCATGTTGTTCTGGACCACACCCTCAGTGTTTAGGGTGGTAGCATTTGGATCAACAAGAAAGAATAATGATGACCATCAAATTTTACAACCTCATGAATGATTATTTCCTAAACTGATAAATAAAACAAGGAATGTTTTATCATGCAAATAAACCCTCTAACTCGGGTTGATACTTCGATGAAGTCTTGGGGAAAAAGATGAATCGTTGGGAAAAGACAAATATTGATTCATCATAGTCGAAGACGTCTTACATCAGAGGAAGTGTCGAGGAAGAAGGTTAAAGTAGGGGTTATTGTTCTTCCTTGTAGTTTTTTGTTGGAAGAACTCGTTCTTCGTTCTGAGAAGTATTCCTTTATTGAAGAGTTTTTCTCCTGAAGCTCCACAAAAATTAAAAGCATGAAAAAATAATAGATTATGAAAACTAATATTTTGTTGGCAGAATTCAGAAAGTTTCATTAATTATAGAGGAGGTCATAATTAAAGCATGAGGGTTGGCACATGTAAAGGTAAGTGTGTTGGCACAAGTAATGTGGAGGATGTCTATAGGCTCCTCCACATTAATGAGGGCGGTTGAGAGTTTCTTTCAATTAAAGGGGGTTTAGTCCCAGGTGGTTCCCACCACCATATATTCTCATGGGAGGTTTTGGTTCAGGTGGTCCCCACCACCAGAACCTCAAATGAGAGGTTAAGGTCTGGTAGTCCCCAACCTCAACTTCCACATGGAGGTTTAGTTTCGGTGGAACCCACCACCCAACACCCACATGGGTGTTGGAAATAAAAATTAAAATGTCATAAACATTTATTTTTATTTTATTCTTACACAAAAAACCCAAAAACTAACATTCACCCTCGACCAACTACAGTCGTGGTGAATGTCTTCTATGCGAATACTAGGGCTGTTAGTTCAACGGTTCCCTCATATTTCAATTCTATGCACCAGTTAAAATGTTAGAAAAACCCACTCGTACATTTAATGAACGTAACTGAAAAAAACTTCGGAAATTGATTCTGTGCACACTGGGCCTCGTAATCACATGCCGTTAATTTTCATGGACTTGTAAAATTTCTATTTAATTAAAACAATTTCATGGAAATTCTGGGTCGTTATAGTATCCGGAAATAGTCCTACTACTTGTCCAAGGAAATCATTCCTAACACCCCCATCATCCATCAATATAATAGAATCATGGTATATACACAATCCTAATTTCTATGTAATTGGCCCTACATAGCCTTCCAAGATATCCCACTATCCAGTATAAATATACCGGTCATCCATATGAGTCAAAAATTTCACTCTACCATAATAAAAATCTATGTGGTCCATGTAAGTGACTAGCCAGTCCGCATCCATAATTAGGTCGAAGCCAGTCTTATTATGAATATAGAGATGACAGAGGAAACAATATTCCTAAATTTTTTTTAAACACCCAATTCATTAGTGAATAGTTGTAGACTACACTCCCAATGATGTACATATCCCACTACATGTCTCACGTCTCATAAAAACCCTTATTATGATGAAATAATAACAAAAATCCTTTCTCCCCCACCTTACCACACGGTCAAAACCAATGCATAGACACAACCCTAACTGTACTACTCATAGGCATTGGTTTACTATGGTAAACACACAATCATAATAATGTTTCTCATTTAGAAATGCAATTATTCTAACTTCGCATCATTTTGGCAAATGTTTTCAATTCATGTTAAGCACTATTTTTCATTTTATTTTCCATGATAAGAAAAATAGTTCATGTTCAATTACATACCTAAATCATGTTTCCTTGTGCATGTATCAAATTATTTATGTCATAATAACCCTAAGTTCTAATAATGATTCATGCAGACTCATCTCTCCTTCCATTCTAGGGAATGAATCAATAATAAATAACTATCCAAAACAATAATCACATAAAACCAAAAGGGAATCACCCAAGGTGACAAAATATTGAACTGTAACATAAAAAATTAATAACTAGAAACCCACCCTATGTAGATGGTATTTCTCTCATACATGGGTTGGAAACTCTCATGAAAGAGATCATTACAAAGCCCCAACTCTTCTTATTATCTATTATTCCATTACCAAAATAGTAACAAAAATGAAGATGAAATAAAATTAGGACTCTGATAAATCATTGAAACATCCTTTCTCAGGCTCCATGCATTGGTGTCTTGATTCAGTTCACCAAATGGCCTCAAGAATGCCTCTACGTATTCTAGAGGCAGCTGACTGGCAATAATGGATTGGTGTGTCAGTAATGGAAATACAATACCCATATTTTTCAGAGTAAAATCCCAGAAGAAATAAATAATCAAACATATAAGAATATATATTCTGAAAAATACTCGTGAAAAAATATATTTAAAAATGAAATACATTACTAAAATGAAATATAAAACATTAATTTTTAATATATGTGTCAACTGTTTATAATGATACTACAACTCCCCAATCAGGTTTCGAAACATGTTTGTTTGTCTCATAAGATCTCTATACCCAAACAACCACTTATCCTAGGTAATTTTCTTTTAACCAGTACTGAAATAATATAATCTATATGGTTATCAATTAGGTATCCTAAATAGGGTGTGTGTACAACTCATCAAAACACCAATAATAATGTCTAAATTATTTCCATTCAATTAATAGTGTACGATGTTCTGTTATAAATATTTACAATGCATAAACAACAAGTTATTACATTATCATTTATTCTTATATAACAACATAAACTCTAGGGATCCAAAGGATACATGTACCAATATACTAACTCCATCTCATACTGAAACTCGAAGTGTTTCCTAGTTAATATCATATCTTCACACCCTCTTCTTGACAAATCATTAAGTATGCAAAGGTGATATGGTATCTCAATAACTGATTCGACTCTTGCTGGTGTTCTAATATTCCCTTGTGAGGGTGTACCTCAAAGATCCATTAATATTATTCTTTAATTTCAAATTTATATTCCTCTTTTCTAGGGATACCAATATCAGAAACATAATTATGTAGACCGTGTTATTATTCTTGCTACTCAATATAATGACGAGGTTCAAATTATCTTTACTCAAAAGTGCAATGACCAAGTTACCATGTATAATTCTTAATTTTGAATCAAAATGTAACCATTCCCTTTAACCATAAGAATTATTAACATATTACCATTTATAATTTTCAATTTAGAATGTCCATATTCCCATAATTTATCACATATTTAATTTATCAATTAATTATCCGCCACAATTTCATTACTAATTAAATAATTAGTTAACCAAATCCATTCTATTACTTAACTAAACAACTAACAATGTGAATGAAACTATTAATTAATTCATAGATTAATTAATTAATATTATAATTTATATTCTATATTTATTTTTTTCAGAAATAATCATCTAATTATATTCTTATTTTACAATAATTAATCCCACGATTAATTATCTAAATCATATTATCAAAGCACATAATTAATACACACAAAATTATCCCAATATTACCATTTCAATATATTATAATTAATAAAAAAATTAATTATCTAGATTAAAATCCCAATCACTTATTTTCAATTTTCCAAAATTAATTATCTAATGTGAAGCTTCATATTTTCATGAACATTATCCAATTAATCACTGATTTAAATAAAGAATTGTTAAATAAATTGGTTAATATAATGAACCTGAGTTAAGAAAATTATTTACTAAGGATGGTAGAAATTATAAAATTTTGCATATAAATATAAATTTCCTGAAAATGGGAATTATATTTTTACCACCTCCCTCGGTTAATTGATGGAAGTTCGATCAACAGAAATACCCAAAATAAGAACAACATAACGATATAGATCATAGTTCTAGATCTAAATAGAAAAATCCAGATCAATGATATTAAGATAATATATACCTATATCTAGATATCCTAGCATATTTTTAGATTAAAAACATAGGATACACTCCACCAAATGATGAATGAGAGATAATGTATAATGAACAGAAAACACATTGAGATGTGGTCCCCTTACCAGGTGGAGAGCAGATCATTAATTAGACCATTCAATATTGAATAAAGAAGTTCATATGGACTTTGAATACCTTAAATTAGTTGTTAGAACCTTCCCTTACATATTTTATGTACATATCCTGAGTTAATGTCACTTATAAGGTGAAATAGATCATTAAAAGTTTAAAATGTGTGAGATCCACAATTATTCGATATTGTTGTTGTCCCATTTATGGTTTAGATGCATAATAAGATAAATCGTATGCTAACAATGATTTATCCACTGCTTCTTGGGGGAACATCTCCTGTCTACGTCACATTACCTTTCCAACTATGCTTCAACCATACTGAATCTACTAACTCAAAAGACCAAAGAGAACACACTTTTTCCAAGGAAGACGCAAAATTTTTATAAACCATTCACCATCTATAAAAAATTTATTTACTCCAAAATTTTATTATTCTTAAAAAAACCACACCCCATTCTATTAATCCTATCATATTTAGTTACGTAATAAAATTACCCAAAATTGCGCCTGAAATAGCTCAAGAAAATATCAGGATCAAACATAACTACTTTGTTTCCTTATGTTTATTTTGTCGTGTAAGTCATGTTTCTTAGGAATAGTAAACTTGTTTTTATATAATGAGTGATATTGTGTATATAAATATTTTTTTCACTCATAATTAATTTTTTTTTATAAAAAATTTTCAATGTTAAACATGGTGAATGATTCTCATTATGTCGTAGAGATGGTAGTCTACACATAGGCATGAGCGATAGAATCATTTTCATAATATTAATGTGATATAGAATTAGATTTTATATTATATTTAATGAATAATTATAATTCTATGTTTATTATTTAAATCCATTATATATATCATTATATTAGTATATATAATGTGGTGATGAATAAAATTACACCATAGTGGAGAGATGGTAAGGCACACACACACACACATGGTGTTATTGTTTATCATATGATGGATAATAGGGAGAATATGGATTTAATATAATAATAAATAAATCATAAACGATATATGATATTTCAAATATTATTTAATAAAGGATAAAATTCATGTATAATTAGTAGAAAAATAAATAATTTTGGGGGGATCAGTAAATATCATTACCTCTTCTTTAAAGAACTTATTTGGATCAAATGATTAGGGGCCCTAGGGTTCCTATTTTGAGAATAAAGTATATTCTTGGATGTGGATATGGACGTTTAATATTGAAATGATTAGTTTTTGGTTGACACATAAGCGTCAATAGGTTGTATGGATGTCAAGATTTTCCTTTTTATTAGATATGGGACCTATACTCACAAAATACATTAATATAGTAGATCAATATAAATTTGATATCTATTTAAAATATATACAAAAAAATATATCATTAAAATAATATGATTATGGGTTTAGATAATGTAAAAATTAATTTTTTTTTCTATTTTTATGTCATAATAATAACCGTTTATTTTAGAATTAACTCTTTCTTAATCATTTTTACTCCTACCATGCCAACTTTTTTACATATTTGGGGTATGATAATTATAATAACATTTCAAATGATCACCCAATGGTTCCCTGATGAAATACATTACATTATTATAGTTTTGTAAATGAATTTTATATATTTATTAATTTTATATCATTTAATAAAATAATATTTATTTTAATATATATTTTATGTCAATTTTGGTACTATTCCTTATTTGTCTTTTTAAAAGTATTGCAAAAATATGACATCATTGATAAATCACTTATAAGATATCAATAAAATGACAATGTTATATAACTATATTTTTATGTCAAATAATATATATTTTAATATTATTAATATATATATTTTTATATTTCAATTATCAAAACAATTAATCTTTCGTTAACAGGAAAACCATTAATTAATATATTTCTCCTCTAGAAAAATAATTATATAGATGAGTTTATATTTTTTATATTTTAAAAGAATATTTATATTTGAATTTATATTAAATATAATATTTCAATAAAATGTAATACTTATTATAAAAAATGAGTATGAAATTTTTGACATAACATTAAATAAAATAATATAAATTTTGAATTCATTTGAAGTGGCATAAAAGCTAATAATGTTTTCCTAAGGTTGATTTGGGTCTAAAAAATATCATATGAACTTTGGATAAGTGTTAGGGTAATTTTATAATATTTATAATTTATATTTTATAATTAATTATCTAATCTATCCTTAATCGTGCAAATAAAAATATTACTAAAGTTAATATTCATATACACAATATAAAAGTAACATATTTACATAATTTATACCCCATAAAACCACATAAAAACCAAACTAATAAAATTAAAAACACATATGTTATAGTAATTAACTAAAAATAAACATCGTTGATGGGGAGAGAAAATGGTTTATTAATGTTTAACCATGCAAAATAATGAAAATTATTTATATCTAAATTCAATGTAAAATTTGAGAAAAATACCAAAATTGGATTAAAGGATAAAATAAATATATTAATACATCTAAACTATTAAATAATATAATTGAACACTATAATTTATTTTTATGATAAATAATGTCTTCAATTCATATTTAGTGTTTTTTATTATTTGTTGAAAAATGAAACTTATCAGAAAAATACCAAAAAATTTGAAAAAGTAAAATTTTTAATTCATGTTTAAAATAGTAAGTTTAAAATTTAAAAAAAATTTATATAATTGTTATAATATTTTTTTTAATATATCGTCACAATTAAACATATGTAAATTGTCCTTTATACAAATATATATTATTATGAGTGAAATTGGGTCCCTTATTATGATATGACTATAAAATGATTTATTTTAATATAAAATATATTTTATTATATATTTATCAAGAATATATAAATAATATCATTCAATAAAATCAATTAATAAAAGTTATTATGATAATAGAACTTTGGAAACAAAAAATATTTTTCATTCTAAAAACATTTCCAATATATTGAGTAGGTTATTATATTCATTTCAAATTAATTTTTAACAAATAAATTCAACATGATATTTGCATAAGTATTTTTCCAAAATACATAACATCCAACTTAACTACTAGATTGTATCTTATTATTTTAAATAAAAAAATTAATAATACATTGTTGTCATGTAAAACACATATGTGCATGTATCACAAGTAAAATAATTGTTTTGTGTAGCCTAATTATATCATTTCATTGCATAAAATTTTTAATAATGAAGAAATTTAAATTTTTTAAGAAGATATAGACTGTTAAATATAGTGCTACTACATTCTCCCCTCCAATAAATTATTTCCTCATAATTCTAAATCAATATAAAAACTAGCGTTTTGAGTTTTAAAAATATCATTGTTGAAATACCAAATTAGAAAATTATTAATGATACCTCTACATTAAAATTCAGACAGGATGGAATAAGGCTCACTGGGGAAAACAAACTCTAGGGTTCTATGTATGAAAACATTTACAATGAAGAGAAATCTATCCATCATGTTTTGAAACAAAAGGGTTAGAACATGTAAAAAAATACGATAAATCATAATTTAATTACAAAAAATAATATCCAATTTCAATCTTAATACATTCTAATTTTATAAATCATCCAAAATACATGTGTCCAAATTGATAGTTGCAAAATTTATAAGGAATGTCAATAAAATTCCAAAATCAAAATAATATCAATTTTTTTCCCGAACAATATAATGCAGATCTTTTGGTCACCTACCAAAATATATGTATACATTGATCACCTTAAATCAATAATTAAAACATGAATTCTAGTAAATATTTTAGGAATAATTATTTCAGTACAATACTTATATATATCATTATATGTATAACTATAATAAGAGAATTTGTGAATACAAAAACACTTATACATTAATTATTCCACATCAACTATATTAATAGCGTAATCTTCACCATGATCCCTTTTCTATATCTACGCTAATTTTCCTTGACTCTTTGGAAATTCGTTTCTGTATTGTCCTATATCATTATACATGAATCCTTTCAAATTGACGGTTTATTTCTTTCCATTACAATCACATTCAGTGTAACCTTTCTATGCACATGTATAACAAACATCCATTACCTCTAGGAATGATATGAGGTGTTTCTTCCAACAATTATCATAGATAACTCATTATCTACCTTGATACCAAATGATACTATATCATTGATTTATGAGAATGTTTGGGAGAAAAATACCATTCATATAAATTTATTTAACCAATAAAACAAATGATAAATCTAAAAAATTATGTTATGTATGTATTTTATAGCACCACTTGATAACCATTTAATGTCTTCATCATATTTAGTATCCCTTTCATTTTCTTTTTCTTAAAACTCATAAACATCCTCTCTATATCTTCTTGTTGTTCACGATGGGAAATTCTTCCCTAAAAAATTACCTGAAATCCTTCCATTCCTTTTTTTTCATTTCCCTATCCCTTATTTTTTTATGCAATGTCCACTATTGATCCTCATTACAAAAATTATGATAAAATAAAAAGACAACATTCTCCCTTTATATTCTTTCCCATGTATGAAATATCTATTATAGGTAATCTAACAATTTCTCACTCTTAAGTAAATTTTTATTCCAATTGAAATTTGGATGTTGTGATATCTTTATGTAGTCAATAATTTTTCCTCTCTATTATTGTTCATGTTTCTCCATACATTAAAGGCTATTATTTATAACTCAAGTTAACTGTCCTAGTATAGTTATATGTTCCTAAAGACAAATTAAATTTCCATCTCCAAGCATAATAATCTTTCATTGAGGTAACTCCCTACATGGATTACATCTTTTGATATGGATTTCATTCCTTCAAATAGGTTAAATGTCTAAATAATGTAATATGTTATATTTGGTTATCAATCTTATTCATAATTTTTAACTAGTAACACTTAACATAAATTGAATGATTTATATATCATGAATATTATCATCACCATTAATGATTCTCTTAGGACGTATTTAATTTTAAATACATTATAATTTTTTTAATAATCTATGAATTTTCCTAATAATATTTTCCAGGAGTGTCAAAACAAGTGCATAGTAAGGCACATTTTTCTATACTATGTTACACCAAGTATGGCCTGAAACACTTTGTATACTTTGTTACCCCTACCTACATTTCTCTTAGAACCAAATGTGGTTGTAGTATCGAGACAAAGATTTATTTCTTGGAAGACCCACATAATATCTACTATCCTATAGTTCTATGATGTTATTCCATAAAAATCATCAATGTTTATTTTATGGTAATGTTTCCAAGTCAATTTATATAAATATAGTTTTCAAGGTTTATATTATACTTAATTTGGTACCAAATTTAACACCACAACCCTAAAAACATAGAACTAGTAAAATAATTTAATATATTTGATTATATGCTGGTGTGTAATACTAACTGACTGATTAGATTTACAGTATAGAAAAACATATTACATACATAACCCTTACATTAAATTTCAAAACACAAGATAAAAAATATATAATCATTTGATAATGCATTTAATATTGTAGAATATCCTTGAATATAAATAATAATACACATTTTGGCATTATGTTAATATAAAAAATAAGAGGTGTGATATCAGATGATCTGTAAGGTAAAGTGTACAGTGTAATCTATTGTGAATAAATTATAACAAGCCATTAGACAAGGTGTATGACATAAACAAACAACCTTTAAACATAATATTGAGATTGAAATGGAAAAAATTAATAATACCATATAAAATAATCACATTAGCTAGAGAATATTACAATGGATATTAAACTAGTCCAATAATCACATCCAATTTCAATTAGAAATCATATATTAATGGGTTTTATAATATTGATTATCATAAATATACCATCAATGTAACACCCTGACCCTAATTATACAGAGTCAGTGAATTATTAGCTAACATTGGAATGATACAAGGAATCATGTCCACAAATTTCAATTAGTTTAGTATCCTTGGAAATAATTGATACATACATATGTTTTACATTACATCATGAAATAAAAAAACAACAATGTGTCCCCTTTGAACACTCTTATATCCCTTACATTATTCCTGCAGGTTAATCGTAATACACTTCTTTGCATCTGGGGAAAAATAAAACAAAAGAAATGGGTGAACTCGGATGATCATTAAAGATTACAATATAGAGGAAACTATCATAAATAAGTAAAAACATTTAAGGAAATGTATTAGACTAAAAACTAGACTTTTAAAAACAAACATCTGTATAATATGGCAATGATAAATCAAATAATTAAATTTAATTATTCACACTGATATTCCACTAGTCGAATAATCACATCTAATATCAAAATCTAATTTCATAATGATGAAATGCATAATGATGGACATCATAACCACACAGTCAAGGCCTCACGCCACGACTACACAGAAGATTTTTTCAAGGCCTTGTTCGAAGACACTTGTTTGTATCATGAGACCCATCGATGCATCGAGGAGCTATATCAGGCTCCCCCTATCACATACTAAGACCAATTCATTCCTCATTTGAAAATTTTGAAAAAAAATCTTGAAATTAGTATTAAAACTAGCATACAAAATGTCAATATTGTAACCACAGACCATGAATGGTATAAAAATAGCACATCCATATTCAACCATAACTTATTCAATAAAATATGGAAGATTTTATAATTTGAAATCATCTTCAATCAATAATACTGAAGGATATTGACATAGATGAAAATAATCAGTAAAACTATTTGAGAGAAATATCCCCTTTTTATTTAAAACATTTAAAAATCATACTATTTATCAAGAAGCTGATAAAAATAGATTTTTGAATCAATGTGTCCCATAATACTTTGAAAACATTAAATGTAATATTAATTTTAAAACATTCATGCCCTTATAAATAAATCCTTAACACTATTTTTGAAACATGGACAGTAATGAGAATTATTTAGAAGAATAAATCATTAAAACATTTAAATTGATATTTTAGTTAGAGTTCCTAACCGAATGAGTGACAATTGAATAAAAATAATTGAGGTAATAAAAACATTATAATATCATGGGAATAAATTTATTAATGATATTCTATGTCAAAGTATATTATGTACAGAATATAAATGTGAATTGGTGATAACAACAAATTGGTCTCAATGGAATGTAAATTGAGATGAAATAGCTTATAAAGACCGTATGCTTAGGTTAATGATAAATCAATGACATAATTATGTGTGAAAAATATATATACAGTCAATATGATTGTAAATTTAGTTTAAATAAATCATTGGACATTCATACATATTCTTGTAAGAACAACACCAATAACATGGATGTTTAACTCAATGAATGAACATTGTGTTAAGATTACTTTTATCATGTTCATTTCGATGACATGAGAATTTAACATTGGAGTGATTATGTGTATCAAATGTATATACACACAAAGGGTATTTGAAATTACTAAATAAATAAATAAATAGTAATTTCACACATAATATTAGTGTAAAATAATCAATGAAGTCTGCGTAAAACCCCAAGAGTTGAAATTGAAATTATAAATCCCCTTACCGAGTTGGTAACATAAGATTCACACACCTTATTAAAGAAGGATAATACAATGAATATGTAAATACCAATAAATTAATGTATATAACATAATCAATACAATCATGGGTAGTACAAACACTATGCTTAATGAAATAGTGGCAATATAGCATGAATCTCATATGAATAAAAAGTGACATGAAACCCACTTACCTTCTAATTTTACTTAGTATTGGTTGGTTAAAATATTTTATAATGGTGAAATAATGGTTATTAATATATTCATGAACCAAATACATAAATATGATATCACAAATTCTCTTCTAATAATTCTTTGTTTCTAATATTTCTGTAGTATCATTGTTTTGGGTGTTAAATCATTTGTTTTTCATTGTATTTTTTGTTACATAGGTCATGTTTATTATATTTATAATTTATTAGATTGATATCCTAAATGATAATTTTTCTTAAAAATTATTTTTAAATCATCAAATGAAAATTATTCATGTATTCTTACGATGGGGGAGTGAATCTTATCACGTTTGGGGAGACAGTAATCTGTACATACTCACGAGCAACAATATCATTAAATTGAAGGTGAAATCATACATAATTGGATGTTATATCACATATATAGAATTATTAACATGTTATACTTATTATTTAAATCAATTATACATCATTATTATACCCATCACAGTAATCAGGTGTTGAATAACAATTACACCACGACATAGAGATAGTAATCCATACGTATGCACGTATGGTGACTGTTTCATTAATATGATGGATAAAATAATGAATATGATTGTACCATATTTATAATAACATTATAGTATGTAGATGGACTTAGATTTATTATTTTGGTATGAAAAAAATAGAGGAAGTGGGAGATGAAGATAAATTTGAAAGGGGTTATGAAATTATTACTTCTTCTTTGAGTACTTTCTTTTGATTTCATCAAAAGGGATAATTAGGATGAAATTATGATCATATAAATACCTCTAGGATGAATTTAAAGTAATTGGGATGATATTTGGGAAGGTTTTGTCAAGAAAAATGTTTTGGAGGTGTGAAATAAATATAAGGGGAAGTGCCCTTTTATAAGAGAGGTGATGGTCACTCTAAGAAAAGCTTGAAAATATTATTTTAATATAAATTCATTTTCGACTTCTAATGGCTCCAAAAATATTTATTTAAAAGATAAGGTGTATTTGGATCAAAAAAATCCCAAACAAAACATTTTATAAAGGTTTATGTCCCCATATTAACCTTATCATTTAGATTTAACTCTTAGTTAAATAGTTTGACATTTACCAAGTCTCCTTGTATTTTTATATTATATGGTTAATAAACATACTATAAAGTATAAAAGGAACCAAAAGTGGTTCATTAATAATATATAAATCATTATATAATTCCTTATTCTGATCCTTATACTTTTAAGAAGTATTATATTGTTTAATAAAATAGTATTTGATTTAAAAACTCAATTACGACAATTTTGACACTATTTTGTATTTGTTTTATCTTTGAAAGTCATAAAATCATGATTACATCGACAAAAATTACATTCATCAACCCTAACATGTCATATTAATCTATAAAATTCGTGTAATGCATCAAAAGTATCAATTTACATTTATTTTGATATTTATAATATCAATTACTTTAATATGTCAATAATAAGGTAATGACTACATCATCATTGTGTGATAAATAAACATAATAATTTTATGTCTAAAAATTAAAAATAAAATTACAAGATGTATTAAATCTTTTGAGATTTTTAATAAATATTTATAGTCGAATTAATCTTATGTGGAACCCTATATTAAAAAATTTTTAGTTATGAAAGTTTGAATTTTACACTTTTAACTATTCTTTAAATAAAATAATAATAAATGTCCTGATTTAATCCATGTGGACCAAAGAGGATCATATTTACATTCCAAAGGTTTACATTGGTCTAAAACCACTTATCCAATAAAATTAGTGCATGTGTTAGTGGTAATTAGAATATCATTTTTACCTTTAATTACCCTATTTACTATTAACCATTGTATATAAAAGTAAAATGTTACTATAAACCAAAAAATATTTCGATCTTATTGAACCATAATTTACATACTGATGTCAACTGTGTCTCTCAAATTTTTAAATACAATTCACATAAGTGTTAAAATTACTTTTAAGGAATATTTTCTAGCGTGCCTAGAAAGTTGTTAAAAACGTTAGAAGCATTCAATAAAACATTATACATATAATTTTATTATAAAATGAATCTAATAAATTAAATTGAACTAATATTGTAATTATTAATCTATTTTGAATTATAATTAATTTTATTAAAATTAATAATTATTTAAATGAATTATCGGTTTTTAATCAAAAATGCAGTGGTTTTCACTATTCATCTAAAATTGAATGTTTTTAGAAAGATAACAAAAAATCACCGTAATATAATTTTTATATTCTGAATCCAAAAATGATTTCTACTTAACCTAATTAAAAACATAGAATTTTTATTAATTAATATAAAATTATTTCCAGTTTTCAAAAACAGAAAGCGTTTTTTTAGAAGAAAAAATTTCAAAACATTTATACAAGTTTATGTCAAATTTAAAATTGAAATTACTGCCCACAACCATCAATGTATTAAGTGAAAAAAATATAATCAAATTATACTTCAAAACCATTACAATTTATAATTAAACAATATATAATATTTTTATGAAAAATGTTGTTTTCAATTAAAATATATTATCGTTCACTATTACTTAAAATATGGATGTTATTAAAAAAATAACCAAAATTTATCCAAACTATATTTTTATGTCCCGATTCCAATGAATAATTTAATTTAATTATATTGAATATAAAAATGTGTCAAATATTTTATTATAAAGGGTTCATAATTATATGGCGGGAAAAAACATTTTTATAAAATACTTCTTTTATATGAAAAATTGAGTTTTTCCTTATATTATGTCTACGGAACACAAAAGATAAATCATAAAATTATATAGGATATATATAAAATTTAAATTTTGGTTATTAATATTCATAACAACTTTTATAAAAGGTTAGTTGGATTGGTCGTGGTGCACTTGAACTCGGTGATGCGTACATCGCATTCTATTTTATTATTCAAAGAGAATAGTACTGTGGAAGCTTGGCGTGTTACAATAAATACATCAGCCAAGAAACCATACCTAACCAAGTAATACCCCAATCTTGTTGGTCTCATGAGACCGAATGATGTATCAAGGGGATATAGTTGGACACACTGATCACTTACTATGTTATATACATTCTTTATATGAAAAGGGTTAAACATAAGAAAACTAGAAATTTGTATTAAAACAATCATTCAAAATGTAATTAAATTAACCATAAACCATGACTGGAATCAAAATAGCACAGCCATCATAAATAATATTATAGAACATCAACACAATATGGTTAATTAAATCCTAATAAATCAATCTCAATTAAGAATAAAATAAAAAAATGGATATTGACATATATGATAATAATATAATAAAATAATTAAAATTATCAAGCGTGAAATTCCACTTTTATACATTAAAATCAATTAAATTTCATGCAATTATAAAAGAAAATATTTAATTTGAAAATAACCTATTAAAAATATATGGGAATCCTTAAAACATTATAGAATCATGATGTAGGAAAAAGCCACTCACACTACATAACTTTAGAAGAATTATTCCATTGAATAAGTCATTATATACCTCATTTGGAAAACAAAAAACTCATTTAGAAATTTTTTTTAAAATTTAAAATAGAGGTCTAAATTATGTTTTTCATTTCTATCAAAGTAATTAAAAAATAAAAATATTTTTATAAAGAATGTGTAGTAATGATAAATACTACCCATAATATACTTAAGTATATACAATCTCAAATAAAAATTAGATGGTAAATTTAACCATTACTGTAATAAAATTTATAGCCTCTTAAGGCCTAAAATAAATTTTAAAATTAAAAAGTGACTATGATATGGTACACATGTTCATTAACTGTCAAATTATTTGAAATCTACCCCATTTAAATAAAATTTATAGCCTCTTAAGGCCTAAAATGTTGTTGCAATAATTATTATTAAGAGAATAATTAAGGGTAAACAGAAAAGATATGGTGTAAAATAAATTAAATACACGAATAATTATTATTTTTGGGAATTTAAAAATATATTCATCTTATCATAAAAATATTCAAATTTAGAATCATTTATATTAAAAAAATATTTTATGTTGATTTAATATTTTATAAATTTTTTATGGTTCTCCTCACCTCAATTATAAATGGAAACATACTCCCTCACCACTTTACATAACATTGAGCCATAAATATCAGCCATACACAGAAATTTTCCTTTATCAACATCTCAAGTTACATTATACTAGTTTTTTAATTATTCAAATATGATCTCTAGTGCTCTATGAAATATTTAGAGGAAGCACATCAAGGAAGTTTCTATCTATTCTATCGATTATTTCAAATATCAATATTCTACATAGCATTCATAATATTTAAAATTATAAAGTTATAACATCATTATACCATATAAAATTATATGATATTATAATTATCAAACTACCATATTCCATCTTTTATCTATAGTATGAGAATCAAAATCACTAAACGTGTGTATTTACGATTTATCATGTCTATGTAGTTGTGTAATCTTTTTTCACCACCAATATACGTGGATGGGTATTATGACTGATATTATAACTATATATTATTACTATAACATGATATTAATTCTAAAATTTTATATACTTAAATACCATTCCACAAATATGGGAATCATATTTTCTCTCATGTGTGCATAAAGTCTACTGTCTCCACATAGTGATGTGATTCATTCTAAAAGATATTATGTAAATAATGATTATAAAAAATTTATATAATTAAAAAATATGTTATATATTATGTTTATATCATTTTATAATGATATTACTATGGCCAAAGAGGTCAAAACATATCTTATTTGGAAAAAAATTCATATGAAAAAAGTAGTTAGTATTTGAATAACAAGTAAGAATTAAAGGTTATTAAAAAATAGATGATCCTACAATCATATACGATATCATAAAAATGAATATGATGTTTTTTTATTTCAATGACATTATTTAAATAATTATATAGTTTATTCGAGTACATAATAAGGATATCATATTTAAGGTAACAGAAAATATGACAATCTAAATAATATACGAGATTGTTTATATATAAGTATTTACTGAAGTATATTTATCATCCACCTCCATGTTTCATAAAATTTTATTATTATTATTATTATATTTTTTGATTCAAAATTCCCCTCTTGGAAAATTTTTATTAAATATTATCAAAGGAATATTTTTATAGTTTTAGTATGATTTAATTTTTGACATTTCTTGTAAATGTTTGAGGAGAATATTTTTGAACATATACAACATGAATGGCTTTTTATTCTATCATGATTAATTATTCCCATGAAGCATCCATTAAATGTTATCAAAGATTTTTAAAATAATTTCAATTCAAATAAAATTGTTTTTCTCTTTATGGAAATAAAAAGTTTTTTTATGAAGTAGGATTATTTTCCCCAAAAATATATTTCATCTGTTATATCAGAAATATTTTTCTTTTAAGTTGAAATTATTTAAATAAGGTTATGGTTATATCCATATTATTATAATTATTTTACTTTATTTATGATGAAATTATATTAAATAAATCCATTAGATTAACATGGATTGTGTTATGATATAATAATTTTTAAGAAATCCATTTTATTCCATAGGTCATGCTACAATGAATGATTTATTTTTTTTGTTGAACAAATTAAAATAACTTCATTATCTAATGGGTGGGACCTATCAATACATTTAATTCATTGGGTAAATATTTATATGTTATGAGAAATACATGAATGTAATAGCAAGTAAATCTGTTTCAGTTATTTTTATATTGAACAGTAAATAAACCCATTTCAATAATGAACTTTCTCCACGATGATGGTGTTAGAAATGATCTATGAAAAATATGAAATGATTTTTTATTATTATGAGTATGCCAAAAAATTTCCTGGATTATGTCATGGTTTTTTATTACATTCATTTATTCTTATGATTTTTCATGAATTATCTCATGAAAAGATATCATAATATTTCTTATGAAAGATAAGTTTTCTAAAAGTCATTTTATTTTTACATAAGATTATGATATAATTCATATGTCCCTTATTTAACATTACTGAAATTATATGCTCACTATTATATATATTTATTTATCCCAAGGTTATGAATAATTGTATTAAGTAAGATATGTCAAAAAAGTGGTCCAGTTATGAAAAAACAAGTGGGAGACAATGAATATGTCTTATGAACTACTGGTTTATGATTCCCATTTTATAATGACACTATACATATAAGGTCCGATTATGGGTTTGTCGTATTTTTAACAAATATTCTTTAAAATTAATGTAATATCAATAAATTTAATTTATGTGTCATTATAGTTTGTAAAAGAGGAAACCTATATCTTACCATTCGGAACTAGGATGATAAATACTTAGTAAGAATCCTAAGGATATGTAAAATTATAGGATACAATGACAGGGTTTTATAAATGACCATGTATAACCTAGGATAAAACCTAATGTGTCATATATGGATCATTTATTCTTGAATTTGGGGGTTTTCCATTATTATTAGTCTTTCTATCACCATGCTAATTTGTTTTAGTTCGTGGTGGAACCTGATGGAACCATGTTTTTTCATGAATGTTATATGTAATAGAATACTCATCCTCTTGAGAAACCAAATTTTGTGGGATATAGAATAAAAAAACATGTAGTTATTCATACATAAAATTATCAAGATTTGAATCATTCAAGATATCTAAAAGAGAAATGGATGGAGAAAATTTATGTTGAGTCCTTCATGAGGAAATCACAACCTTCATTCAGCTGGTCTTTAGAAACATTAGTCGGTGAAAAATTAATTAGTACAACAAAAACTATATTTTTAGTACTAAATTTTTTAGAACATGATAATGTCTTCTTATAAGTATATTATTATGGAGGTAAAGCTGATCAATAGTGTACACTTATCAAGAATACGAGGCAAAGATATAAATTTGAGTCCATGGACTGAGACGAGTATGATAAATTAATTTTAAATACTTACATTATTCATATTCTTAAAATAATGACAGAAAACGAGTTCTTTGAACTTAACCAAAATTATGATGAATCTGTTTTTACGAATAGGTAATAGTTTACAAGACATGAATTGTACACATTTTAAATTTCCATAAAACATTATATTAACATTGATCGATCCATTGGTGAATTAAAAACATGTCTTTATATGTAATTATCCATAAGGGACATCAATATCTATGAAGAAAGTGTTTGATGTGATCTAACGGTTGAGATGGATATTGAAGTAACCCATAAGTCTTATGCGTTTGATATGTAGAGGAAAATGGAATTCAAGAGATAATCTAAAGACGACACTAAAAAAAGATGATTTTTCCCTTAAGCTCACTGTTTGGAAGGATACATGGAGTAAATTTCCTTAATGGTACAAGTAAATGTTTTATATATGGAAAATAAGGTCATCAAGTAGTTGAATGATGATACGATGGGGAAAAGGTATATAATGATTCTTATATAGATATGGCTGCATAGAATACACCTATTACACTTTTGTGTTACAACTGAAAGGTAATGGTCAATTATTCCAATAAATTCTCAAATCTAAGGTTTATTTATGGTGAAAAACGTCAGCAATATCTCAAGCCTATAGATCATGTATAGTAATATGTTATTACTATTGGTGATGTGGTGTATGATAATGATGTGGTGAAATGAACACATGCTATTTAATCTAATTAACAAAATGTTTTATTTGATTCAATATCCACCAACTCCTTTATTTTGAAATAATTTTCTAATGGAATAATTGTACTACCTCAAAAATTAAAAGTTGAGTAAGTTGTGACAACTCCTAATGGAATAGAGGATGCATTAAAAGATTATAATTATTCTATTGTAGAATTTTATGGGAATTTGATTCCTAAAAATTATATAATAATTATATATTGTAATTTGATGTGACTCTTTTCATGGAATGGAATTTTCCCTATAGAGATCATAAAAATTTACATGTAAGGAATGTGACATTTCATTATAATTATCAATCTATGATAATTTATCGTTGCAAGGATGAATATGACATTCTAGAAGAAATTGATTCCATATTGTATACATTTATTCCTCTAAATTATTTATATTTATCTTAAACTGTTGGGAAAAACTCATGATTAAGAATAAACCCATTATATAGTTGTTTGATGATGACTTTTTGGATGAGTTTTCAGGTCTCCCACCAAATTGAGAAGTTGAGTTTTCATTAGTAGAAATATCAGATGATATACATATTTTAACAAAACCTTAAAGAATGCCCCCAATTGATTTATATGAATTGATTATGAATACCCAATAGAATATTCATAAGGGGTTAATATTCCCTAGTGTTTCACCTTGGGAGAACCTATATTGTTTATTATAATGAAAGATGGATCAATGAGACTCTCCATTGAATGTTATGAACATAATTGGATCAATATCATGAAAAAATATAATCTTCCATACATTTATGAGTTATTCATCCAACTATGAGGAGCTAAATACATTTATAGGTTTCTATTTATTCACTATATCATTAATTAGTGTTTGGAAAGAGGATATAACAAAGATAGAATTTTATATATGATATGGACACTATAAATTTATAGTGATTCTAATCGGTATTATGAATTACCCAATTATCATTATGTATCCAATGAGTATAGTCATTAAAAGAAATCATGATTATTTTGTGGTAGTTTTAATATATGAAATTGGTGTATATTCTAACAGAAAGTAAGAACATTGAGTTAACATGGGAATTGTACTAATGACCCCGAGGAAGGAGAAGATTTATGAAAACTTTACCATGTGTGAATATTTGATTCCTAAATTTTATTTTTTGGTTTTCATATTCTAAAAAGAGGGTATATCTGTGGATCCTACAAAAACAAATGTTTTGGAATGTTGTTAGAGACCACAAATGGTAACTGATATCCAAATATTTCTTGGTTTATCTAGATATTATTTACATTTTCTAAAATATTTTTCATGTTTATCTAATCCAATAAAAAAATTACTTAGAAAAGAGTTATGCTCGTGTGGATAATGGAATGTGAATAGAATTTCAAAGAGATAGAAAGGTGGTTAGCCAGTGCACATTGGCTTACACAGCCCTATTGTGATATAAAGGTTTGTTATCTACAATGATGAATCAATTAAGGGATTATGATCTGTTCTCATGTAAAATTATATGGAGATTGTTTATTCATAATAAATGTTTAAATTCCATAAAAATTTACCAAACTCATGATTTGAATTTACGTAAAATAATCATTTAGTTAAATATATGAAGGAATTATCATTATGGGGAAAGGTGTGATATTTATATTGATTATCGATGATTATTGTATATTTTTGAAAAAAAATTTGAGAAATATGTGCAAGTGAAGATGGTTGGAGTTTATTAAATAATACGACTGCTCAATAAATTACTACCATGGGAATTGGAACATGCTGGAAGATGCTTTTAGTCAACAAGTCAATACTATCTTATACATGATTATGATAAAAAATATTCAATCATTATGGATATGAAATGGTTGGATCCTGATATTTTAATGAAATGTGAGAAATATTATATTTCTCAAAATAATGTTCAACCATATATATTTGTAATGATTAAAAAGGTTCAGAGAAAAGATGTAGAGCTCCAAGAGAAGGTGAGAAATGTTCCTGAATTCAACCATGATTGTGATTGAATAACAAGGATCCAGAATCTGGTTTTTTATAAACATACAAGAATTAAACGAGGAGATATTACATGAGGATAACAGTATTTCATCCTATATACATAATGAATAATAATATGAATAGTTACCTGAATTTGTATTTCTAGTTGGATGGAATGAAAATTCTTATTGTTGAATATGTCTCTCAGTACATGGTTTGATAGCATGTTAAGGTTGAGAGACTGATGTCTATAGGGATTTTACAACTATTACCCATACCAGAATGGAAATGGGAAAACATTACTATGGAATATGCCATCGAACATCCCAAAACATCCAATAGATGTAACACTATATGGGATATTGTTGATTAACATTAGAAGTCACCACAACTAATTTTTATTTGAGAGGATTTATATCTTGATTTATTTCCAGGATAAATGTATAAGAATTTTTAATATTTCATGGATTACCAATTTTCATTATATATAATAGATATATGAGGATTACCGCATGTTATGGTGATGTCTTCAGTAGGATCTTGATACATATTAATGTTTCATCACTTCTTATCATCCTAAAATATACAGTTAGTCTAGGAGAAAAAATTCATACTCTCAAAGTCAATTTGAGAGATTTATCTATCGATTTAAATGGGGGTCTGGATCAACACCTATCATTGGTGGAATTTTTGTAACATAATAGCATTCACTCAAGTATTCAGAATTCTCCTTAGGAATCCCTCTATGAAATGATGTACATAAATCCAACTTCTTCCAATGATGTTGGGAATGAAAGCTATTAGGACCTAACCTTGTTGATGACATGACAGTGAATGATAGATCAATTCCACAACACTTAATAGAAACATAGAGTTAATAATAAATTTATTCTAACAACTAATGTTTAGACCTAGAGATTGAAGTTGGTGACAAGGTGTTTCTATGAATATCTCTCTAGAATAGAGTAATGAGATTATGAAACAAGAGAATATTGAGCCATATGTATATTAGTCATTTTCAAATTATAAATCTTGTTGGGAAGGTAGCTTACTTTTTGGTTCTTACACTGAATCCCTTTAAAGTATATGATTTGTCCCACCTATACGTCCTAACAAAGTACATACCCGATCTTTCACTGGTAATAAACTTAGAAGGTGTACCCCTGGATTTATATCTTTCTAATGATGAACAACCGATCGAGAATATGGATTGTAGCCAGAATCTTCATTAAATCAAGACCACTTAGTCAATGTTTATAGATAAGCCCCCAATTTGAGTAAGATACGCGAGAACATGATGATGTGATGAGGGATATGTTTCATAATCTATTTGTTTCCATGTGAATAATGTTGGTGGAGAAATTCATTTTAAGGGGGGTATAATGTAACACCCAGATGTTATTATGAAATTATTTCTTTTAATAATTCTCAATATTAAGTAGCCTTCATTACATGAAATAGAGAGTTCAAAATATCTTCATGAATCCTAATTTATAAAATTTCTGTTATATACTATCTATAGTTTAGATATAATAATTATAACTAACTTATGAAAATGTATTGTGAATTCATTGGTTGTCAATTATTTATGAATAATATAAATCAATAAGATGTTTATATTTTTTAGTGAATTACTATTCGTAATTAAATTAATGATATATATATGTTATATAACTAATAAAATATTTATTATATTCATCCAATAAATATTATAGTGATAGGATATGAATAAATCCTATTTGATTTATTTAAACCTATATTTTCCAAAAAGGGTAATTTTATACCATTGAATGGAGAACTCGTTTTAAATTTTGATTTCAACATATTTATAATTTTTATATTATAAAATTAACATATTCTTTGTAATAATAATATTAAAATTTTCATTGGATGAATTTTTAATATTTTTTCAATAACATTCAAATTTTGATGAATAGTGAAAACACAACAAATTTTAATTGAAAACAAATTTATTAATTAAAATAATGTATATGGGTAAATTATAAAATCTAAATTTTTTAAATTAATAATATAATTTATTTTTTTATTATATATAATGTATTTTATTAGAATTAATTTTACATTGAATTCATATTTATAAAACAATTCTGTATTTCGCAATATTTTAGCTTTTAAAACACCTTGTCTCTTTAAGACAATGTGATAAATTTTAAATTTATTATTGTATCTATTGTATTTTAAATTTTTAAAAATTTAATCCATATTTTTAATCATAAGTTCCAAACAATATAAATAGATTTATTTTTTTTTGTGGGGAATATGAATAGTAATTTCAGTAAGTTTTATTAATACAGTAAATGGGTAAAATAGGTAATTAAGGGTAATAATACTATTATAAAACTAACCAAAATGTAGTCCCAATCATATTATATGAGATATAGAAGACCAATAAATCCAATTGTATGAAAAATTGTCCTTTGGAAGCCTCTTAGATGTGATTATGAAGCTTTCATCTTTTAATTTGCCGTAAAGAAAGATATGTCATAATGATATATCTTCTTACTAAAAAATTGTTATTATATGGTAATATAAGTTTTATTTTTTACTATAAATAGTAATTATAAATATATGAATATTTATTATATCACGATACTTTGTATTTAATTTTTAGACATAAAATAATAAAATTTACATATGACAGAATGATGATGCAGTAATTATTTTATTAATGATGTTAGCAAATAAATTACATTATAAATATTAAAATAAAAATTATATTATATTATTTATTCAATAAATTATTTATATAGGTAAATACGTCTAGTTATAATACAATTAAATGGTTTTTTTATCTTATATTCCATTATATTTTTATTTAAAATTAATAAAATTCATGAAGAAAAAGTTGACATGATTGACGTTTTGTAAAATTAGTAAATTAGTAAATTATATAAAATCCCTAATAACATTTTAAAATAAAAATGTTTGTATGATAAGGTATAAATTTTCATTAAGTTACCAATTATTGTAAATTAACTCTAAATAAGTAAAATTTACAGCCACTTAATACTAAAAAAGTGGTCACTACAATTAAAATAAAAATAGAATAATTTAAGGTAAACTGCCAAAATAGGTCTTAAAAATCAATACATATCTAAAAATTATATAATTAGATAATTTTGACATATCCTGATCTTATATTATACATATTTCAAGTTAGAATCATTTTTATTTAGAAAATATTTTATATTAATTTAATATTTTATGAATTTTTAACGGTTCCCCTCACCTTGATTATTAAAGTCCATATACCCACTCACTACTTCAACAAAAATTTCACCTTAATTCTCTACCATAAACTACCTTTTACATTATCAATTTCATTTTATATATTATATATTTTCTGGGAATTCATAAAAGTGGATCTTTAATTCTCAAAAAGGAGATTTAGAGAAAGCACATCGATGAAGAGGTAATATCATCTTCCAATTCCTTAAAAATTATTACATCTACACCCTCTTCATTAGTTATTTAATTTAAAAGTAACAACTTAATTATCACTAAAAAAATGTCATTATAATTATGCAACAATGATACTCCACCTTTTATCTATCCGATGAAAAATGATAACATTATTTGTCTGTACGTACAACATACCATCTCCATGTAGTGGTGTAATCAATTATTCCCAATTACATTACATGGATGGGTATAATAATGGAAATAATAAATTTATAATAATATTATAAAATTTTATTAATTCTGAAAAATTATATACCTCATGCCATTCAAAAAATATGGGAATGATATCATCACTCTTAAATAGCTATGACCTACCGTCTTCACGATGCGATGTGATTCATTTTTCCTTGTTTTTATTAAAAATGATTATATAAATGTAAATAAAGAATAAATATGGTATATATTGTGTTATTATCATTTTTTAATGATATTTATATCACTTTAGAAGGAGAACCAGAGCATATTCGACAAAACATGCATAAAAACATAATGCAGTTTATATCCCAATAACAAGTAACAATGAATGGTTATTAAACAATGGATGATCATATGGTCATATATGATATCATTAAAATAACTATTTTTATTGAAGGAATCAATTAAATTATTTAAGTAATTATACATGTGTTTATGATAAACATGACGAATCTTAGACCTATGGTATGAGATAATTTCATAATCTCACTACTATATGAGATTGTTTATATGTAAGTATTTACTATAGTGTATTTTTCATCCATGTCCATGTTTCATAAATATGATATATTATTCTTATACAATTTTTTTGTTAGTTTTACTAGTTAGTGAATATTTATTAAATGGCATCAAGTGACTTATTTTTATTTTCGGTACAAGGTACATTTTGACTTTTCCAGAAAATGTATATAGAGATTGTTCTTTAATCATATACATTATCAATATATTTATATGCTTTCATGATGACTTATTTCTATGAATATTACATTAATGTTTTCCAAAGTTATTTTCCATGAAATTATTTTTATTTAAAATTGAGTGTTGTTTTCAAAAAAGAAAACATTTTTTAAGAAGATTTGATATTTTACTCTAAAATTAATTACATGGGTTATATCTATACTATTTTGTCCAATAATAAATGAAATTCATTAAATATGGATTTATTATATCCCTATTATTAATATTATTTAATTGTGTTTATTATGGAAGTCTATATATGAAATCCATATTTTTTACATGGCTGATGTTACATATGAATGATGTTTATGAAAACCAATTAATTACTATTGTTATTTTCTGAGGAATTATTTATGTTTTTTTAGAACACTTTATAATGATTTGATTATGATATGGTGGTATGTATATATCCCTTATATTAATTTTCTAAATATTTTTATCTCATGCGATAGACGTGAATTGAATGGCAAGTAAATCTGGTTCTGTAATAAATGATGGGAACAACAAGTAAACTCGGTTCTGTAATGGAATTTGTCCCCTAAATGGTATTTCCAATGAGTCATGACATTTATGAAATTATTTTTTATTATTATATGTGTTCTAGAAAATATCATTTCTTATTTTTTCACATTGGGGATTATATTCATTAATTCTTATGATCATTCATGATTTATCACTTGCGATGATATCACGATCTTTCATATGCAGGATAATATTTTTCAAATTTTATATTATTGAGTCATATAATTATGATATGATTGATATCTCCCTTTTTTAACTTTACTATTTATCTGATCATAACCCTTTCAAATGCATCTATTTCCCCATGCCATACATAAGGGTATTAAGTATGATATTCCAAAATATGGGTCTAGTTAGGAACACTTTGTTTATGTTTCACATATTCTAAAGACACTATACATAGAGATTTATTTTGTAACATTGTTATATTTTATAAGGAATGTTTTTAAACATTTATGTCATATCAATGTATGTAACTTATGGTGTGTAATATTATTCTTTGTCATGGAAGCCACGCCATATAAGTCATTTAATTATTTATTCAAATCCCAACTTGAACCTATTCATGGCATTAACATGATAGAATCCAAGTATCAATCTAGTTGTAATATAAAACACCCCCCTAAATTCTATTTCACTGTGATCATGATTAACATCTATATCACTAATGGTATGGTTTAATATCACTAAAAAATGATTTCTTCCTTCGTGGTCCACTATGGGATCCAAATTATCACCCATGAAAAAATATCTAATACCCTTTGTGTCCATCCATAAAAATAACATATGAGTCCATATATGAATACACATATAATTTTCATAACTCATATTATTTAGTTAGATGTCCACCAAAAATTCCATGAATCTATAATGATTTAAAAACGTTCAATATAATTGATTTGGTCCATGGGATTTTTAAATTAATCCATGTTTCACCCATTTAATATATTTATACAACAAATTCATTACCATTTAATCAATTTATTTTTATAATGTTTATAACCCTAACCAACTCAATTAAAACACTCTTAAAAATGTTACCCAAATAATTGGGAATGAATTAATGTCTTGGAATACAAATAATCACATTGGAAAAAATTATAACATGATACTAAAACATATATATACATTTACATATAATTGTCTCCATCTATCTCAAATTGAAAAAAAATAAAAAAAGAAAATAATGTTTAATAATTAAATGAAATTTAAAGGGAAGATAATAGAAGGATTTCATCTAACATAATCTACTATTTTTACATTTAAATAATATATTCCAGAATAACAATATATTTCATGGCATGGATCTCAGGTTATAGAATCCATTCTTAACTCATTATCAATTAAATTTCCATTGATATTAAAATTCAATTTATATTACAAATTACCAATTTTTATGCCTGTGTAAAAGGTTCAAAAGGGAACACCTCAATTTTTTCCAGTAAATAAACCATCAAATATACCTTTTGTGTTTACAAGACACCCTATGGTGTGGTTTTAGTCATGGTATTAAACATTTAACATTAATTATGGGGCTCCTAAATTACATAATCCATACGTATAAATTTAGTTCAAGTATTAAAATCCAATTTAAAGAACCTCTATATAATTTGGAACATCTCACAATGGAATATAGATAAATCACTTGACATTAAATGAAAATCATGAGACCACCTCCCTTGGGTCTGTAGTTAATATTTCACCATGTATCGTATCCGGATTCAGATTATATTAGAAAAATATCTTAAAATGGATGAAGAATCTAATATTACAAAATATTTTATTGCACATAAATATAACATATGATATCAATAATAATGAATACTAGAATAAAATGAATTATGATCATACCGATGAAGATCTTATGGGACAGAAAATGATTGAATATGGCCATATTCAGAGAAGACCCCTCAAATTAAAGAATAGTCTGTAATGGATGTTCAAATAGAAGACCTTGTTTTTCCTAAGACAAGATAGACATTAGGTTGAAATAGATTTTAGTTAGGTTAAAATGGTAAAATTACCAAATCTAGGGAATAAAATCATTTAGGTTTAGGTGTTATGAACAATGTGCATACAGTTCATAACTAGCGGTAGAATAATGGGTGACAGACTATTTTCTAGAAACATTTGACAAACCATGAAAGCATGTTCTAAAAACAACAATCATGAATGTTTATGTGTGTGAATTGTTGTGTGACCAAACATTCACGGTTTACAATAATAGTGTGCCATGTCATTTAACCCCAGAACATGGGTTTCGGGCTCTGAACGCAGCACTGACACATGTTAATCAAACGTTTTCATTAAACATTTATATATTTCATTTTTTATGTCAAAAATATCTTTATAATCATATATCTAATAAAGGACTTACATTGAATATGGTTTCTAAGTTTATCATACTGACTCTATTAATCGTATTGAATCTGTCTATCAAAATGACTCTGTCTATTTTACTAACTCTTTCAAGCATTTTCTCTGTTAATTATACTAACTCTGTCTATCGTAATGACTCTACCAATAGTACTAACTATGTTTTTTGGATATACTAAGTTCATCGTACTTACATTTTGTATCATACTCACTTTTGAACATATAAATACCTGGTACTACATATTATTAAGCATACTAATAGTTTACTTTTATCACAAGAATGGTTTTAATAAATTAACAAAATGCATGTTCTATATCAATCTTACTCAAGTTATTATTTTCATATACATATTTTTTTAACCAATATAATGTTGTGTAGTTAGTTATAAACTAATCAAAACAAAGTCATGTATTTTATTTCAATATAATCGTTACAATTCCAGGTGTATAATTCCCTCTTAGTATTCCTAAGAAATAAGAACATTAAATAAAATATGACCATTAGAATCTAAGGCCTCTAAATAGGAGGCCATATGAATCTTAGGAAAAACTTATTCAACTTTAGGTTCTTCTAAATTCTAGAGAGAGACTGTGTGAATTCTATCTACTTTGTGTGAAAGCCTTGAAATTACAAAATGTGAATGGTTTGTTCATAGATTTTGTATTTTAAAAAGTTATTTTTTTCATTTTATGTCTGATCGGGTGATTTTGATCAAGGGATATCAAAGATAGGTATATGGGGAAAATGATCATTATATCAGGGGATTTAAATCATTTGAAAGACATATGTGTCGATTACCTATAAAATCAAGGTCTTATAGGGATAAAAAGAAAGACCTATTGATCATGATATCGAGTGTTTACCGATGTTGGTGAGACATACCTATTATTTTAGGTGAAATAATACCCTACACATTGGGATAAAACAATTATAATACCTTTTAATTTTCTACTATATTTTGTAGTATAAAGAGAGTACTTGTATTTCATATTTCTATTTTTAATCTTTGGTAATTGTTTTAATTACATCTTAAATTTATATTATTGATTCAATACTCTATATGGTAGAATAATTTCCAATTTTTATTACAATTATATTATTATTCAACTTTAATGAAATCTTTTTGATTACTTTTGGTATCAAATTATATCATCAGACAAAGAGTCAGTTTAATCAGTTGTTGTATAAGAGGCTTTCCTATTTGTTTTATTTCAGGTTATAGTAAACTAAGAACCATATTTTAAGGTTTAAATAGAAATTTTTTATTATATAATTCACCCCATCTATTATTTCTGCCTATCACAAACAATTTAATCCAAAAATTGTTATGAAATATGGTTTTTCCACTACTTAGTATATTTTACAATGTTTTCATTTAAATACATTAACCTACATTTTTGGAAAAATCATTTTGTTTCTTTTTTATGGTAGACTCGATGACTGTCTGCTCAATTGAAAATTTTAATCTTAAAATATCACCAATTTTTTATGGTAACAATGATGAGTATTGGTGAGATTGAATGAATAATCTTATCATAATTACTAGTGTAAATATCTTTATTATGATCACTGGTGACTATAAGATTCCTGAGAAAGAAGTCAGAAAATTTACTGCCCAAGAAAAACATGATTATCAACTAAACTATATAGTACGCAAAACATTATAATGATCTATGAACTGGAACATTTACATTATAATCACTTCATGTGATGTTTCACACAGTATATGGAATAAATTGGAAATTACGCATTTTGGTACTTCCAGCATTTTTGAAAAAAATAGATAATCTAAAAGATGATTATAAAATATTTAAACTTACATATAGTGAACTAGTAGTTAAGGTTCAAAAAAGATTTTTTCTATTATTATATATCCATCATACTATGGGAGAGAAAAATTGGGAAGATGGTGTTTTAGATGATAAGATCATAGATGTAATGCAATATAAATGGGAATCCCGGAGGATTTTAGATGATGAATCTAAAAATATTTCCAAATTTACTATTGATGATCTTTTTGGATCACTATTAGAATATATTGGATGAATTAAGAGAGATGTAGATAAATTGAAAAAGAAGAATGGTGGAGAAGAATTCACTACTACATCAAATACTGACATGTCTGAATCTCCTATAAAAATCTTATCCAAAAAGGAAAATATTGAAGTCTTATAAGATTCTTGTGATACTGAGAAGTCATAGAATGATCTTCCAAATATTACTAGAAGAATTAATAAAATTTATTAAAAGAAGGATTTCAATGATATATAAATACATTCAAAGGAAATAGAGACAATAATATTCTAAAGTCACATGCTATGATTGTAAAAGGGATGGACAGAGATGACATGATTGTCCCATGATGAAAAGAAAAGACAAAAATGAGAGACCATCTAAAAAGAATAATATGAAATACTAAAAATCCAAAGGAAAAAATTCTTTAAATTTAATGAATCATTGACTGCCAATGGAGGTAATTCTTCGGATGATTATATTATAGTGATACCTCGAATCACAAGAATATTGGTCTTCTTTCCAAAACACTTTATAATTGCATAACTGAAAAGATACACAGTTCTGAATCTCATACCAATATGTATTTGATTATTAATTATCCTAATAAAGGAGATTCTTCTGATGAATCAATATCCTCATCATATAATGATAATTCTTTACCTTTTTATGAAGAAGTATCTATATTTTCTAAAATTTTAGAAAATAAAAATAGTAATGTTTATAGAAAAATTGATAAAGAAAAAAATAGAATTTAAATTTTAATAAGAGAAATATTAGATCTTTCAAAAGATCTTGTTTATATCACTCATGGGATTGAATGTTTTGATTTTTTTGAGAATATAAATTCTTAAAAGAACAAGCATTCTTATTTATTTTATAATATGATTTCTAAGAATACTATTTTAGAGGATAAACTCGATTCTAGAAATATAAAAAATAAGGATAAGAATATTGTCATCACACCAAAATATTATTTCATTTATTTAAAGAATCTATTTTCTAATTTTTCATATAGAAATGAAATTTTTGATAAGATGTGTTTTCAAACACATCCTCATACTATTCGAAAAGGAATTGGTTATAATCATTCAAATCCAATTTTAAAAAATAACTATTTTCTTCTTAAAAAATCCACATTCTTTAGTAAGTGTCAATGCAGTGTACATTGGATTCAATATTGTACATTAAAAAACAAATCATTGGGTTTAAATATTTCTCACTTTTGAAAATTAATGTGGATAACAAAAAACATTTATTTCTCAATTTTTTGGGATCCAAACAGATTTGGATTCGAAAAGTTTGATTGATTTTGTTTCAGAAAAAATAACAATCAATAATAACAATATGTGGTATATAGATAATGGATGTTCAAGGAACATGATTGGAAAAATAAACTTCCTTGAAATATGATATCAATACAAATGGTGTAAAACTTACCTTCAGAGGCAATGCTTAATGAAATATTATTGGTTCAGGTATTATGGTATTACTTGGAGTAATTTTGATTTCTAATGTTTTTCTCATTTGTGGTCTTAAGCGCAACCTCATTAGTATGAGATAAATATGTGATGAGAGTTACGTTGTAAATTTTTGGAATGATAAATGTATAGTTCACAATTACAATAATGAATTTATTTTATTTTACCAATGCCATGAAAATGTATAAACTTTGGACATAGAATAACTTAGGTGTAAATACATACCTTATCTATGTGAATGGAAGACCAATATTGGTTATTTCATAGAATATTAGGAAATGATAAATTTTATAATTTATTTAAAATCTTTAATAAAGTACTTATTAAAGATCTAATCGAAATTAAGTTGTATTCTTCTAATGTTTGTGACTCTAGTCAATATGGAAAACAACATAAGTCAATAATTAAATAAATAAGTCAACTCACCCCTATTAATGTTTTATAGTTAGTGCAGACAGATATTTTAGGTAAATTACAAACTGGAGGTATTGGTGTTATGTATTGTGTTTTTGTCTTAGTTGATGATTATACAAGATTTACATGGGTATATTTTCTAACTAAAAATTTAGAATCATTTTGCTTCTTTTGATCAATAGTTTCTAAATTTAAAAAGGAGAAAGACCTATAATATATAACTATCTAAAGTTATCATGGGGGAGAATTTGTAAATTTTGATTTCCTAACATTTTGTGGTCAATAAGTTATTACCCAAAACTTTTATGCACCAAGAACACCTTAGCAAAAAGGTGTTGTTGAATGAAAAAATAATTTTTTTCAAGAGCTAATAACTACCATAATGAGTAAATACTCAATTAAAAAAAATTCAATCTATATTCTATTAGTAAAGCTTGTTATAATATAAATAAATTATTAATTCTATCTTTTCTTAATAAAACTCTTTATGTGTTTTGGAAAATGCTAAAACTAAATGTTTTTCTTCCTCAATGTATTTTATTGCAATGTATTTATTTTAAATTCAAAAGATAACTTACATAAGTATTCAATAATATCTGATGAATGAATAATTTTAGGTTATTCCACAAAATCTAATGCTAATAGATTTTTTTAAAAAAACACATATATTTTCATAGAAAGAATACATGTTGTGTTTGATGAAACAGACCCTTTTGTTTTAAAAAAACTTCAAAATATTACATCCGATGTATTTTTTTTAAATGGATTGTAATCCTATAAAATATTTTTTAAATTTTTTAAATTCTCATTAAATTGTATCTGAGGAATTTAAAATATGGAAATTTCAAGTTTATGTTGATGGGATAGATTTTATAAATCCAAATCATCTATTACATAGGAGTCATCCAACTGATAACTTTATTGGTGATGTAAGTCAGCCTGTAAGGACTAGAAATTATTTAATAAATGACACAGATTATCTTGCTTTTCCATATCTATTTTATTCTAAAACTCCAATTGAGGAATTTGATTATGAGTATTGGATTAAGGCAACACAACATGAACTAAATGAATTATATGGGAATAAAGTTTTTACCATGCATTAAGAACCTAAGGATATATATGATATTGGAGAAAAATTGTGTTTTTAGAAACAAATACGATGAAAATATTACCATTGTATGAAATAATGTTATAATTTTTCCTAAAGGATATAATCAACAAAAGGCATATACTACGAAGAAACATATTCTACTATAGTAGGACTTGGATATATTAGAATTCTATTGTCCTTTTCATCATTCTTCAATTACATACTCTTAAAAATGGATATCAAGTGTGACTTCCATAATAGATTTGTATAAGAGGATGTCTCTGCAGACCAACCCCCTGGTTTTGAAGATACCAAAAATACTGAATATTTTTAAAACTTACCAAGACCCTTTAGGGACATAAACAGGCCCCTAGAGATTGGTATGAATTATTAACATGATTTTTATTACAAAATAATTACATTAATGGGAAAACTTATCAAACCCTTTTCATAAATAAAGAAAACAAAAATCTTATGACTGTTCAAATTTATGTTGATGACATCATATTAGGATCAAATGAAAAGTCTTTAATAGATTATTTTGAGAATCTAATGATTTATGGGAGTGAAATGTGTATAATCATTAAATTAACATTATTTCTTGGTTTAAAAATTTCTCAAAATCAAGAATGTAATTATACATCTCAACATAATTATATCAAAAAATTACTCAAAAAACATTGATATGACAATACTAAAATTATTAATGCTCCCATTAGAACCATAAACACTCTTTATCTTGATGAGGCTGGTCAAATAGTTGATCAAATAACTTTTAGAGGTATGATTGGATGTTTATTATACTTAGAAACTAGTCTGCAGGGATAAATGTTTTTATTATTCTTAAATCCTTGATTTCAATAAAATCCAAAACAATCTCACTAATAAAAAATGTGAAAATGATTTTCTATTATTTAAAAGGAACATTGGATTTCGTCCTTTTTTCTTTCTGAAGTTATTCGGAATTGAAAAGTATTTTGGATGCTGAATTTTGTGGTTATAGAATGTATAGAATGATTACTTATATAACTTTTCATTGTGTAGGAGATTATTTAGTATTTTATTCTTGAAAAAAAAACACTCAATCACAATATCCTCTTCTGAATTAGAATATGTAAGAGTTGGAAGTTGTTTTTCTCAAGTGTTATAGATGAAATACGCACTTACCGACTATGATATGAGTTTTAAAAAAACTAAAATATATTATGCCAACAAAAGTTACATCGTGTTATGTTAAAACTATTCACATCACTCCCATTCCGAAACACATAAATATTTGGCTTCACTTTCTTAGCAATCACACACAGAAAAGAGATATCATTTTATAATTCAACGAAACACAAGACCAATTTTCTAATATTTTAAAAAAATCTTTACCTTCCAAAATTATTGAATATATTAAACAAAATCTAGGAATTATTACATTAATATATTCATTCTTTTCTACTTACTCTTTCTACATTTCTCCTTACATAAAACCACAACCTTCCATAGTGGGAGAAAATTACTCTTTTATAGTGTTTTATCTATTATATAATTATATTTTTATACATTATCTTATATTATTCATTAATAATTTATGTTTAAATTTTTATTTTTTATTATTATTTTTTTACATATTTTTTTTTGACATTCGGTTTGTTAACATTTTTTTATATTGAAAATTTTCTGTCATTTTGAGTTTCTGTTAATCATCCTGATGGTCTTCTCCACTGGCATGAAAACCTATGGTAGTGACTTTGTTTTCCATTATTTTGATAACCTATGGTAATAAAAAAATTTCCAACTACTTGATAACCAATTTTTATGTCATTTTCTTCCATCGGCATGACATCCTATGATAATAACTTTGTTTTCCAAAAACATGACACCATATGTTAATGAAAATATTTTTCATCAGATTGATATCCTATGGTAAAGACTTCAGTTTCCCTCAACTTGAAAACCTATGGCAATGACATTGTTTTCCATCGACGTGGAAACTTTTGGTAATGACTTTTTTTCCATCGGCCTGAAAACCTATAGTAAAGACATTGTTTTCCATTAGCTTGACAACCAATGATAATAACTTCGTTTTTAATTGGATTGAAAATTTATAATAATAAATTTATGTTCCATCTGTCATAAAACGGATCATATTCACTTTCTTTTTCATCGGGTTGATGTTTAATTGAATTCACTTTTCACTAATTTCATCTTTAATGTTCATTATTGTATTTGTTTTTTACATTCACAATACCACGAAACCAAAAACACACTTGAAATATATGACAGGTACATTCATTTTTTACTTTATTTTGTGTAATTGTTCCTCTTATTTTTTAAATAAAATAAAACAATATTCTTTAAATTTTTTAAAAATCACTATTATTTTTAACTGTGGGATTTTTTATCTTATAATTTAACTCCAAAGGCCCTATGGTCATACAAAATTTGCTTATAAATAGTGGACTCCCCTCATTGAACCCAAATTGGTTTTTTAGATATCTCGGTGAAGCTCTTCACCTCTTCTTATGGCTTGGTACAATCATTTCATTATCCAAACATCTTGACGTCTCAGTCTTCTACCAACATTCATGTTGATATGTCTTCAAAGACATTCTAAAAACACATTCTTTCCGAAAATGGTTGGTTAATATAGATTTTTTTGATAGTAATGATTCAATAATCAAGAGCATTATTTTATTCCATGGTTGGGATCATCTTTTTGTTGAGAAACCCATATCTCAACATCAGATTCTTTTGAAGTGGTTAGAAAATTCTATAATATTGTGTCTTTTGATAAGTGTATGATGATTAAAATTGATGTGTATGATAGAATTTTTTTCAATGTATGTAATGGATTCAAAACATTTCCTCAACGTTCTTACTGAAGGAGAATCCATTAATCCTTCTGATAAACTACCTGAGGATAATGATACATTTAATTTGGAAATAGATGAAAGGTTATTATTTCTTATAAATTATGAGAAAAGGAATGTGGTCCATCTCTCTCCATAAAACTGGTTTGGGGTCCGTTTGAGGAAATTCGTTATAATACCAAAGAAATGAGATATAGAAACTCTTATGTTTTTTGACATATTTATGATATATAATCATGTAAACATGAGAAATATTAATCTCGTGGTTTACATTTTCAAATTAATAAATAATGTAAAGTATGGAATGATCATGTCTCATCTTATCATGTATCCATATATTCTCAAAACATTCATTCTTTAATGTTTGATGTTTTATAATATTCCTATGAATAGGGAATTGAAAGAGTCGAAGACTTCTTTGATTAGTAAGAGTACCATAATTAAATTGAATGTTTTTTTATGAATAATCAAAAATAAAATCGTCAAATATGTTGAAGTAAAATCATCACCAAATCAATCAACACCAAATTAAATGCCACAAAATATAATCGAATTAGCTCCAATGGTTATTGCTTCTCAATATTCAGATTCTCAAATCAGTGAAAATCCCAAGAAGAAAACCAAATACAGTGAAGAGGTTGTATAAAAGTATAGAAAAGAGAAAGAACAAAGAATAGAAGGTGATACTAAGTTTGGGTTTGACCCATCTAAATCTCTAGCTGAGAAGATAAGAACATAACATACTCTAATGGATGAGAAGAATAAGAAAAACATGAAAATAAAATCTCCAGATTTTGATGCTTCTAACATTTTAAAATGTTTTGAGAGAGAAATTTCCCAACCAAGAGAATAAGTTGAATAAGAATTAATCATACAAACTCTTCAATAGAATGAGAAAGGGATGAAATTTACAAGATGTTATCCAAATGGATTCACAATAGGAAGGAGAAGAAGTGGAATATGACTTTTATTTAAAATATCTTATGTTCTATAAGAAAATTTTAGAAGAATATTCTTTTCAAAAATATTGTGAAGGAACTGAACAGAATCTGAATCTCGATCAAACACCATTTCAATCCTCAGAAACTAAATCGAAGATATTTCAATCTCCAATCAAGGAAGGTGCTCAATCTTCTCATGATGGAAAATTAATTGACATCAATGTAAAAGAGTAAGAAGAAAAATATAAAAGAGAAGTATAATGTGATTTAAAGGAAAAATATAAAGGAAAAGGAAAATAACCTGATAAAGACTCATGTTGATCCAATGAACATGTATCATACGATGATGATAATCATTGACATCATAAAATTTCTCTTAAGAAAAGTGATTATATTGTACATGTTTTAAGATGAATTGATAAGAATATTCCATACTTTCCCAGAATAGAAGGGAGGATTCATTTCATTATAGATAATCAAAAGAAGAAATTGGGTTTAATAAGAATGATCAGAAAGGGAAAAAATCATTTGAATTGGACATAAAAGTCCTAAGTTATAATTATGTTTCACAAAAGAAGGCTTGCAACAAGTTTACCAAATGGTTATACAAAATATAAAGCAAGGTGAATGAACAAGAGGAATTAATGAAAGACTTAAAGAGGCTTTGAAATTATATTTATATTTCTTTTAATAATATTTATATGGAAACTATTGATATCTTGAATCAGTTTTCAAAAAAACATGGTGCTAATGTTTCTTCAATAAAAGAGTTTCCAGAGAGGATAAATGTATTCCATTTAGATTTTTCTATGGTATAATCATTAAATGATGAAATAGTTTTGTTAATGAAATAATACACAATGTTGAATCATGAAAATAAGAGACTACAATACATAATTGATACTCTTGAAGAAGTGATCAGAATTCCAGAAGAGACCATAAAAATATAAGATAAATTTTCTTTAGATAAATAAGACCTTCTCAAAACCCAGGGTGTTTCTATCATAGATTAACATAAATATATTAAGAAGATGAATTTAATTCTCCATGATTTAATCAAGAAATATAATGTATGTGAAAAAAATGAAGGTTTTTTTCTTTATTGATTGGCATTTTAAATTATATGCATTTTGAACATTCAATGAGTTTTATGTTTTCATTTTTATTGACTTTCATTTTGTCCCTCTCTAACCTTTTCGGGGATCACAAGACTACCCCATTGTTTTTGTAAATCACAATGTGGGAGAATGTTTTATAAAAGGGGAAAAATGTTTTATAAAATATGTTAAAGATTCGCAAAAGGAAAAAATTGTTAATGTTTTACTTAAAATTAATGAATATAAATCATGGAAAATATAAAAATAAAATCATTAGAAACATATATACCTAAGGGGGAGTTATTTGTATTCAGATTGATATTAAGAATATTTTACATTACACAGGGGGTGTTAGTATTTCTATCTAGTTTTACTTTAAGTTTTGTGATTTCCAAAAAGGGGAGGATTGTTTTATCAAATGTATTCTTTTGACTTTTATGTCTTTTGTTTTTGGAATCACAAATTTAATTATACTAATTTATTAAATAAAGGACATACTTTGAACATGGTTTCAATTTTTATTATACTAGTTGTGTTAATCTTTCTAAATCTATCTATCGTATTGACTCTGTCTATCGTATTATATCCTTAAATTGAACTAACACTACCAATCCTACTAACTCAGCTTATTGTATTGACGCTGTTTATCGTACTGACTCTATCAATCATACTCACTCATTTTATCATACATATTATGTTCATCGTACTCATATTCTGTATCATACTCACTTTTCATCATATCAAAACATTGTACAATGTAATATTAATTATAGTCATATATAATTTTATCACATCCATGATTTTAGTCATTTATCAAAACACATATTATATATCATTCTTACTAATGTTATCATTTTCATATACTAATTAATTTAACCATCTTTATGACTAGGAGTTTATTATAAACTAATAAATTCGATGTCATATTATCTATTTTAATATGATAATTACATTTCCAAGTGTCCATGTCCCTCTGTGTTTTCTAGAAAAATATGACTCTCATAGAAAATATTGCAGTTCGAACCTAAGGCATATATAAATATATATATAAGTTCATTTTATGTAGATTAAAAATCATGTTCAACATCAACTTATTTCATGTTCTAGATAGATATTTTGTGACTTCTCTCTACTTCGTGGGAATGAATTAAAATTACAAAATGTGAATGTCGCATTCTAAGTTTTGAATTTCAATTAGTGTTTTGATTTGATTTTTTCCTCTGATCATGTGATTATGATTGAGGGATGTTAGGGATAGGCAGACAGTGCAACTGATCATCATATCGAGGGATTTCAATCATTTGAATGACAGAGGTGCAGAATACATATAAAATTTAGGGCTTGAGGGGATAGTAAAATGGGCATGCTGATCATCATATTGAGAGTATACCAGTGCTGGTGAGATAGACCTATTATCATAGGAGAAAGGATAACCTTCTCCTTCAGATAATAAAATTTTAATACCTTTTACATTTTACCTGCATTTTTTAATAGAATAAAAATCCTTTTATTTATTCTTTCTATTTGAATTATTTATCAATTGTGCTAATTACATATTTTGATATTATTATTTAATCTATATACTAAATGGTTGAATAATTTCCAATTATTATTACTCAGATATTATGTATTAAATCTGAAAAGATTTTTTTTATAACCTGTGGCATCTTATTATATCATCAAAAAGAGAGTCAGTCAGATAATATGTTTTATAAATGGATCTGAAAATTATTTTAGTTTATGTAAAATTAAACTAAGGACCTTATTTAATGTTTTTAATACAAATTTCTTGTTGTATAACTCACCCCCTATTTTATTTGTTCTATCTCATGTACATTTTGATCCAAAAACACACTTGATACCTCCTTCACCTCACTGGAATACATATTACACCATATTTAAACATTTAAACAATGAATTGATGAAAAATAATGTATCCATAAATCAATAAAAAACCATTTAATAAAGGAAATAAGGGGATCATATTCTTAGTAATTGAACATAATAGAGAAACATAAAAATTACATGAAAATAAGTGTGATAGAATATGATAAAAAAATGTAAAAAAATTTCATGCATACCAATGATCATAATTTTGTGGAATGGAATGAAATTTTATATTTAATAATACCAGAATCATAATTATATTAAATAATATTATATATGAGATCAAAATGATGGCCCAAGACATAGAATAATAGAAAACACATGAACATATAAAATAATTTTCTAATTAATTTATAGATAATTGTTAAGAATATTGTATAATGGGTTCACTGCCAATATTGTCATAGTAGTAAATGATCATTCCATTGAATATTTTAGTGTATAACATCCACTATTAAATTTGGTACAATCACTATTGTAGTCTTATTTATCATGGGAGATATGAATCATTTCCCAATGCGTTTGAGGAAGATCTAGTTACATCACATCACATAATTAATAAAAATATTGGTTTTATATAAGAACATAAATCATTCATCATATCATGACCCATGAAAAAATGGGTTTCCTTGAAATTGTGAGTGTAAAGATATTATATTTCCTAAAACTTTTATCATTTCGTCAAAGCATAGCTTGTTGAATAATTTTAGGTATTCATAATAATTTTAGTATGTTTTAACCAATCATAGGGAAATGGGTTTCATTAAAATTTTAGAATCATAGAAATAAGAAATTTTATGAAATAGTAATGAAAATATAAAAAGATCATATCCCCAGTAATGATAATGTTACATTAATGGATTTTATCTTAGATTGAATTTTATTTTCACATAATATTTCATGGAATATTCTTTGTGGAAAATATCATTTAATTGTAAATAAACATTTTAATAGTTATAATTTTAATAAATAAAATTGAAAAATAGTTATTTTAAAAAAAAATTATAAATTACAATTTATTATTCAATGAATATAATGTCATGGAAGATTAAAAAATTGTTTTCCTATCGAACCTATTAAAACAAGTATTCCTTTAACATTTTAGATGACCATAAAAGGAGCTGTGTTTATGAAAATAGAATGGATATTGTTTTTTGAAATATTTAAAAAGTTAAAACATGAAAAAAATTACTTTAATATATAATTTTATTAATTTTAATAAAAATAAATAAATAATTTATGAATAACATGGTTTTGAGGATAAATCATTCTCTATCAAACATAGAAATAATGCACATTTTTATAAAAAATTTATTTTTGATTATTGAGTTCATAATATGAGGAAAATTAATTCCTATGCATTTAAAATTGGATATGGAAATTAATTATTTTCCTATGTAATGGATTATATGATATGATCATACGCATCATAATAATATAAAATACAGATAATCAATTAGATTTTAATATAAAATCTTTACAACATTGGACTCTTCTGAATTGAAAGTAACATTGAATATTTTATTCTTATAAATCACTAAATATATTGAAATAAATTATGTATATAATATAAAATTTTAATAAGGAGTTATATAATACAAATATAACAACATAGCTGTATAAGTTAAAATATTTCACAAAGAATGAAAAATAAGACAAAAATATACTACATCAATTCACGACATCATTTTTGAAAATTAATAACTACATTATAATAAAAATATGTTTATCATATTTATATTAATGAATCATATTTAAACATATTATTTTATATTATTTATTTATGACATTTTATTTTCTTTTTCATTACAATTACATGATAAATTCTGTTTCATATTCTAATTTCGTTGTTTTTCGTGTATATTTATATTTTTTTTTGTTTTCATACTATTAATTTTATCATGTATAAATCATCAGTATAATGTTATAAATTATATATATTTCATGTATATATATATTCAGTTTATATGTATTTTAATTAATCTAGAATTTATATAGATAGAAAGAGAAATACACCATTAATGGAGACTTTTGGCAATGTGTTAACATTAATGATTGTTAAATTTCATCAAAATAAGAATACAAATAAAGGAACGTAACATATTCACTTCACATAATAATATGAATTTCATATATATGTCATATATGAATTATAGTTTTCCTTAATTAATTTTAATATAAAATATATTTCAAAAAACGGATCACATCGCATCGTGATATGTTAGTCTATAGTACACACAAACAATGTTATCTTATTATATAGGAAATAAAAATTAAAATAAATGTATATAAGATTATATATTTTCATCATTATATATATGTTACAATTAGTATATATATATATATTGTATCCATCACTAGACACAATATTGAGATTTTTTAAGAAAAACTTACAAATCAATTCGTGAGGTAGTTATTCGACATACATGTAAGTGATGCTATTTTTTACCATTTGTAGGGTGAGAAAATATTTATTGGTCATGAACATATAATAAATAAATCAAATTATATGAAATAAAATGAGGTTATAATATCAAAATGGTTTATAAGTAATTCAAGAATGTGGGGGATGAAATAAAATAAGAAGGTCATGTGATGATGTTAATTCTTATTCGGGGATCCTCAATAGGTTGGCACAAAAATTTACAATAGGATGGATTTATAAACAAAATAATAATTCTAGGAATACATAAGGGATGTAAGGGTGGTATATTTTTTATTATTGAATGAACTAATTTTTTTAATGTGTGAATTTTAGAGTACAACATGTGTCCATTTATAGGCGAGGTGTGTGGTAACCTCTAATTTTTAAAAATAAAAATGAATACCCACATTTTCTGAAAAATTGTAAATCGTAGAGCACATAAGATAGAAGACTGAAATATGTCCATCCAATTGGTTTTGGTAATTCTTTAATTCATTGATAACCTTTATAATATTATTTTATCCCATGGTAATCCAATTTTTAAATTTACCATAAAAATAATCATTTTATTTTTACTAGTTATTATTGAAAAATATTATTTTAATGTTATTAAAAATTTTAAAATATATTTTTTAAAATATAAAATCAGCTTTTCAATATTATATTCATCTATTTGGAAAATAATAATTTAAAATTTTCTTCACAATTATGGAAATAATATAATTTTTCTATAGAAAATAAGTCATATATTAAATAATTATTATATAAAAAAACCATAAAAATTGATTCAATGTCATATATTTTATTAATAGAAATAGAATTGAACTAAATTTAATTTTAAATTATTTTATTTAAAAAGTTAACCATAGAAATTCTTTAAATAAATTGGAGATTCTCAATAATAACTAGATTCTTTACTATTACATAATAAATTATTTTATCTCCATAAATCCAAAAAACATAAAATATAGATATTTTTATATTATGAATTAAAATATTAAATTTGAAATATAAATTTTAGATTCATATCATTTTAAAATTAGTTATAATATTTCAAAAAAAATAATGTTTAAAAACAAGATTTTTTAAAAATAATTGTCAAAATATATAATGTATTACAAAATAAAAGTAATTTTTTTAAATTTGTTTTTGTTAAAAAAACCAATATATTTTATGTTTAAATTATAAATATTATTATTCATTCCACCATTATTAATGGATAATAAATAACTATCATGTTTAAATAGTAATAATAATAGTTTATTGATGTTTTTTGAAACTATGATTTGTGAGTAATGGAATATATTAATGAAATATAATTTATTTGAAAACAATATTCATAAAAACATGTCATGATACATTATAACTCCCTTAAAATGAAATTATACCCAATAATTTCATCACATTTCATAAAAATTGAGGATACATTATCATTATTATGTTATCTGGTTCCCATGTATCTTCATAAAACTAATGGATTTTCTAAAAAAGATTCAAGATATTAGTGGCATTGATTATTGTATCATTTTCTTATATAATACAAAATTTTCATATGTTGTTCCTCATTTTAATGTTCATTCTACATTGAATATAACTTAAAGTTTTGTACATTTTAAGGTTAAGTTATTTTCCACCATTGTGGAGAGGTGTGGAACATATCATGGACTTGAGAGTGATTGTGGGATGTTCTATCTGATCGATTAACATACCAATATGATAAATAATTTAAATGTGTAAAAACTAAAAAAAATATTATTTTTTATTTTCTTGAAAAATCTCATGATATTCTTTTATATAGTAATTATTAGAAACACCTTCTTATGAATATAAAATTTGAGGCCACACTAACAATTTTCACCATAACATTCTTATTGATATTAGGTCTACCATATGTGTTATGGAATGACTCTAACCTTCCATACATTTGTTAATCTACCTCTGTTCCCAAGAGAATCCTTTCACCAACATCATTCCAACATTTTGTGGATCTAATATTATTTACATATAAGGAAACTTTAAGAGGAATTTGAATACTCTTGTCGAAGATATTATCATTTGAAAAATAAACAAAGGATTCTATTAATCTTAATAAACTATGAAATCCATAATACATGATCTCAACATATCCACTAGTTTTTTAATTACTATCTCAAATTGAAAAAATATTTCTAGGGATGATACATAGAGATGATATTAAACTATATATCAAGATATTTTATAAGACCAATTTGTAACATTAAGGAAAAAATCAGATCTTTATCAGATAAAATTAAATGTGAGACTCCATGAAACAATAACACTTCTGTAATTTATATCCTATAAATCTAATACAGAGGGAAATATTCTTTGATAAAAATTATGTGTACTAAAATTTTACGAAGATCAACTACATCTCATATAGAATTATTCTATTCAGATATTTTGGGCGTCCATTGAAAAAATATATAGTGACGTTTTTCTATTTCAATTTATTTATGTGTAATAAATTTGATATTCCATTAGAAATTTGTAATTATATCCCATATGTGATGAAATTCAATGAAAAATACCTCAAATAGTTTTACTATATCACTTTTATCCATCTATCCTGAAATACATAATCAAATATTTACACCTCTTTCTCTTTTAATAATAAACTGAGAATGAATAACTACAATAATGCACTAAAAATCATTCAAATATGATATAAATATAAAAAATATATATTTCTTGAACCATAAAATTCCATCATGATCATGGTTAGGCCGAATAATATTTTTGAACTTATTTTTTTCATCTTTATATCTTTCTCATACACCACATTATGTGTCACATAGATATATCATAGATCTTTCAATTGAGAAACCTAATACTTCTCCCCATACTATAGGATTTCTATAGTAATCAATTGAAAGTAAAGTAATATTATTTCTTTTGAGGTAGTCATCCTTGAAGTGAAGACATGATCCTTTTGACTCAATGTATCATCCACCGTGATTACATTAATAGGGAAGTAATGATTTGGTTAGTCCTAAATAATTATTATCATTACCCATATTCTTTGATGTATATTCAAATCCTAATATGTGAATATATACATTATACTTCAGAAATAATTATATATTACAATATAAAGTATAAATATAATTCATCCATATCATAGATTAAACATTTACATTAAATGACACAAAATAATGGTGTGGGTTATTTTTATCATCAAACATCCATTTTCATGAGTTATAATTTATAACCATGCCATTAAAAAAATATCACATCTCAATACCCTATTGGATGGATTATTATAGTTTTAAAGTTTTCCCCATAGAATGAAAATGTAATTATTGGTCCACAAACTAATATTCTCTCCAGTTCCTTGAAATTTTCAACACCAATATCTTTGGAGGAAAACACAATTCCTACTCAAGTTCATATAGTGATTGTATTAGATAATCATGATAAATTATCCCCTAAACATATATAATAACTAAACAAACTACCAATGTTCAAATATCAGTCAAAATAGTTTATACGAGATAATTTTTGATAGACATTGTCTTTGATGGACCCGTAGATAGAATCCCTAAAGAGAATATATTACAAAAATAATGCATTTTTTTGCAAAACAAAAATTCACAGTATAAATTTTATATTCCTATAAATTTATTCACCATCATTAGTAAAATCCTATGGTTATCATAATGATTTTATTTGCTGTTGGAATAAAAAATAATATAAATTATAATGACTACCAAAAACTGATCTATGTAACTTATAATGGAACTATTCACTAAATCCATGTAGATATAGGGGAAGAATATAAGACGGAATTGAATCACAAATTATATATTGTGTCCATTAATTATACTTAATTTTGTCTTCGGTTTGTCCATCTATATGAAAAAAATTATGATATATTGAATACATGTCAAAGAAATAAAATAATTTAGCTCTGTGTTGTTGATCAAATAAGCCTTCAATACGAGTTACAGGATAATTGTTCATTATTATTATCTTATTGATATCCCAATAATAATTTAATTTCTACATCGATCTATATTTCTTTTTCAAATATTTATTTTTTTTCACCCCAAGGTGACACACTTTGATAAAGGAATACTTTCTCATGTTTCTCATGTTGTTACATATTTAATTCCTACTACTTAGTTATAGAAATTCTATATGGAGTATTTTAATATGGTGTAGCACTATATATGATCTTTATTGGAATCTCAAATTTTTTATTTGGTAGAAATCTATTTATAACCTATAGAATGAAAAAACAAACTCACATAATATTTGAATATTATAATTTATTTTCTCTCCCCAACCAAATAAGAAACATTCCCCTTTTGAAAGTACATTATGATCCATTCAATGGATGTAATCTCCATCATATGTTCAAATTTTTCATCTCACAGATAAAATATCATCGGTTGGTTAGAATTTCAAAATCTCATTACTTATATGGATATTAAATTTGGATTTAAATAGATTATCGAATATATTCAAATTATAATGTAAAATTTCACATGTGGAAGAACAATAATATTTCAATGTATCACATTATGACTAATATAAACTAGATAATAATCATATACATGATTTGTTATCATAATTCAATTATGGGTCTTCTCTTATAATTATTTATTTAATTACTTGTGTTCTATCTTCATAAATCTATTAATTTATTCAGATATTCATGAATGGGTGCATCTAGAGTCAAATACGAATTTAACAGTTCATGAATGGTTATTATGCCTACAATTAAAAATGTCATTATCACTCCCATAATAATAATAATCAATCACCGAACATTTCCCATTTTCCCTCAGCTTAAGAGGTGGTTGACATGAATAATAATCCTTAACTATCCTATTTTTATAATTATTGTCATATTTCCCAAAATTCATTCATTTTAATTACTAGAGTATGGGTGGACCATTATATTGATATTTATCCCTATTCACATCATTAGATAAATATTTCATGTAACATCAATATTTATTTTCCCGATAACATTCATTACCAAAAATAAAACATTTACAAGATTCCTGAATAATAATTCCTTAATTTCTCCAAAAAATTGGTCAAAATGGAAATATGATTATATGAGAAGAATACATCAAAAATTATGAAAAATTTCATTAATGATAATATAATATACATCATCATTTTTCATTAGTACAATGAACAGTTTCTACGTCCTTTTATAAAGTATACAACGAGATTATTAATTTAAAAATAATTTCCTTAACTCTTCCAAAAACATATTTTCAATATCATATTGTTTAATAATATTCATGATATGTGTTTACCATTGATCAGTGTCACTTTCAAAATGGTATACAACGAAAACGGTGATTTTATTCTCCTATAACCAGAGTACGGAGAATATCTTTTCATTGTACTGATCAAAATCACAGAAACTATTGGATCATAATAACAAAAAAAATTAAGTTGATATTACCTCATGGATATCACAATAGAATAATGTTCCATCAAATTTATCATTTTTTTCTATAATATTTCATACATTGAGATGTTTTTTTGAGAATAATAATGATAATTTTTATTGTAGCTCCCAGAAAAAAATGTTTCACAGGAATAAAATATTTTCATTTCAATATCATTTAGAATTAGCAAAAATTATTAAATTTCTATCCATCTAATAATACCAAATAAATATAATGAACAACAAAAATAATATTGGAAAACCACATGTTTTTTAAAAAACATCTTGAATATTTATTTAATGAAAATTTATTTTCGAACTCGGAAATATTAAAAATAACATAGAAAATATGTAAACATAATCTATTATAATATTTCATGAATTTTTATAATGAATGCATTATTTTTCAAAATTTTATCTTCTAATTGTTTCATACAAGGTTCTTAGTGCGTCCAATTTTCATCTACCATGTATTTCACTTGTCATTTATGGTAAGAAATTTTTGGGTTTATCAACCCTTGGTATATCATTTTTAGAAACACATCCACATCTAGTATCCAAAATGGTTTATATTTCTAGGTACCTTATAAAACTATTAGGTTGTAACACGATACTTATAATTATCTTATATGTTCTCAAAAAAATTTACTCGTCATATTTTTCAAAGGAAATCTAAACTTATCATCATGTACGAATAAAAAACTATATGATTTTTATACATAGATATTAATTTTTTTATTAACATCTATTTATATAAACAAACAAAAAACATTAATAATAATTGTATTGTACCTTTTTAAACATATAAATATTTATAATCTAACTCCTAGATGATCTATATAATCATTGAACATGTTCTTCAAACATGAAGCATTCAATGAGAAATCAATGATAATTAAATTCGTCATAACGTATGGTAAATATGAAAAATTATGTTTGAGGTAATATGATTAGTATGGTTGAACATGGTAGATATATAAAAATAATGTAATTATTATGACTATAAGATTTGGAAAACATAACCTATATATTTGATATTAGAATATTTATATATGGATTAAATAGTTTTAGTTCACAATATATGAATCATAATGGGAAAAAATAATATGATTCATGGGAGAATAAAAACAAATAATATATAGAATATTATAATACACATGATCATATATAATCATTTTCATAATATTTTAAGGATCACTGATGTGAAAATTGAAGTGGAATGTTTTTATTTCTTATCCCATCTTGGTAGTCAGGGTTCAATACAAATATATTCATATTGTTTAGTATCCCTTAAAAATTAGGTTATCTCCACATTCATGTCCCATTGAACTCATGATATATCAATCATTACCTAATTCGTTATAAGAATATAATAACCCCACTCATCACAATATAAAATAAAACATATGTTATAAAATGTTCATAAAATCATTACTCATATTAGAACATATAAAAAAATTGAATTCAATAAAAATTGTAACATGACCCGTTGAAAAGTAAAATGATTCATAACAATTTTTTCATTTCTTCAATAAATTAAAAGTTAAAAAAGAAATAATTTTATAATGTTTTTAATTACGTTATAACATGTGAATGGGAAAAGGCTTCATAAAATTATTTTCTCTATAATCATAATATATCAAGAGAATGAATAAATATGGAAACATTAGATCAATCCAATTTAAATATAAATTAATATCAATATATGTAATACATGATGTAATATTCTATTTAATGAAAATTGAATTTGAATGTTAATTAGGTAAAATATCCCTTCTATTAAGAAACCATTTTTTTAAACTAAAATTCATAAAATATTTTGGAAATAATTTTCATTTAAAATTACCTTTAACACATGTAATGAAAGATACAAAGAAAATTATTTTAATTAAATCAAGAAATTGGGTTCATTCTTTATAGGTTATGAATGATTCTATTGTTATTTCTGATAAAATTATAAAATTATTTGTTATCGAAATTGATTTGTAGGTCGTATAAAAATGTATAAAAGTGAATAATTTGTAAATATTTATTTAGTAAATCATTTTTGGAATTTCATAAAGATTTTGGAAAATAATTTTATAAAAAATGGTTTTGGATGAAAGAAGATTTTGACTAAAGAGATAAATAAAAATTATTGTTCACAAAAACATTAAATTACTGTCTATATTACATGACCATAGGATAATTAATGGAAAAAATTTATTATAATTAAGTAAAAAAATATAATGGAATTTAACTGTTTCTTTTTGGAAATTATCAGATTATTTCATTGTCAAAAAAATAATCATAAATAATCTTGATAGGCAATACGATTGAATCCTAAAATATTTACATTAATTTCAAATTTTTAATCATATGTACCATTAATTACTAACATAATATTAAGACATAAATATCATTAAAATAATTAATTTCGTTATGTAAAACATCAAATTAGTTGTATTGTTACCTCATAATAGATTATAGGTTTATAGAAAAACATATATCTCAAAGAAGGAAAATTGTGAAAATAATATGTTAACTAAATTTTCAAATTCATTTGTAATCATTCAATAATCATGTATCATAAATATAGTTTCATAGTTCTTATTTTAAATTAACGTAAAAATATATTTTTCATACAATAAGTGATGAATTTTTGAAATTTTATCACACATTTATTAATAATTCTACGTAAATGTTTCATTTATATTTAATATATATCAAATACAATCTTCATATCTGTTATTTTTTACCATACATATAAAACATATGTAAAAAAATAGATCTCATCACTTTGTAATGTGGTAGTCTAACGTACACACAAATGATGTTATCACATTTTGTATGGAAATAATAGAAAAACAATTTATAACTGATTATATAATTATATAATTATATTAACATAAAAATATCATATATATATATATATATATATCCATTATATCCATTATTATTCCCAAATGTGGGAGGTGTTGATGGAAAACATCTCACATCGGTTTATGAGGGGGTAGCCCAGAAAATATTATAGTTTCCCACATGAGTGAAGAGAATATGGATTTAGAAAGAGGTTGTGGCTTAAAATATCATTATATTTATTATATTAAATATATTATATCAAAATTTATTTATATTATTTTGAGGATGTGAAATAATAAAATAATTAAAATGTTTGTTGAAGAGTGTTACCTCTTCTTTGAGTAACCTACTTCAGTTGTCACCAAAAATCATCATAGAATGGATTTATGACAAAAATAAAGATTCAAATACGATTTTAGGGAATTAATTTTGGTGTTTCAAAATGTGTTTTCCTATAATATGATTTTTTATTTGTGACTAGGTGTTTAGTGTGTGTGGCCTTTTAAAAGTGTGGTGTATTGAACGCATGTAATTTTCTAAATCAAAAAATTGTAACAAAATGTTTCTGAAGAAAAAATTCTCCAAAATGGGACCTTAATGATAATAGAGGTGATAATGTATATATATAATGAGAAAATTGGTGTTGGATGAGATTTGGGTAATTTTAACACTTATCTATTCATTTAACCCCATCAACCCAATTTTTATATTAATCATGGTAAATAATTGTTTTTTTCTTCACTATAAATTATGTATAAAATTGATTTTAAACACATTATATGAAATAAATTATTTTAATTACAAATATTGAATCCCTTTTTCCATATTCTATTCAACTATGTTCAAAAATATATTTTAATATTATACTTATAGTCACACTAAGAAAGCATTAATGAAAAGAAAAAATGTTCAAAAGATTAAAAGGATTTTATTTTAATACTCAAAATTAATATGGGCATAACAGAATAAAATTATTTATATGTTTTATAGTTGATGTAATTTTAATTTAAATTCCATTTAAAAAAATTGAAGCACATATATTATATACTTTTTAGTAATATTATTCATTATACCATGATCAATGGATAGATAATAATGACCTTGTCTGATTAATTATATTAATTGAATTTATTATTTTCAAAAATTATATTCACATATAACACATTATATAATTAGAATTTAATTAAATAGAGAAAAAAATAATAAAAGAAATGGTGTTAAAACCAACATATTTTTCTATATAAAATAATGTATATAAAAAAATTCACTATAATATTTTTAAAACACCATAAATAGGGATTAAATTACAAATTAATTTTTTTTGATACATATAGATCCAATTTTATTTATAAAAATTTAATTATAATGTATTCTTTGATTGGTATTTTTGTCTTAATTCATTATATAGTTCCCCTTTCTAAATTGAACATTAACTTGTATGGATAAAATAGTAATTGTTTTATTATTTCATTTTCATTTAAATTAAAAGTCTAGAACATATTAATGTTCTAAATATAATTAATAATATCTCCTAATCTCATATCATGTGAAATCACAATTAAATAAATAGAATCACATTATATAAAAATGGATTTTTTAAAGGCCCAGTCTTTTCCATGATTGTTGTATCCACAATATGTATTGTCCACTATAAATATTTTATCAATTAATATAGTTTGTTTGAAAAATTAGATGGATTACATAGTGTTTATAGTGACATACGATAGAAACAAAAGGATATTATATCATTTTAGAAGATTATTCAATACATGAAAAAAATACATGCACGATAACAATAATTATATAGTGTCATTGGAAGCCAAGAAACAAAATATTATATCCTTGTAATATATGTACAAAATCTCCAATAATGATCTCCACCATTATTACTTATACCATAAACCCTTATTAATACCCAGGAGAAAGGAATGTTAAAAAACATGTGATCTCGGATTCTCAGTACATGTAAATAAATAAAATTTATAACCATAATATGAATGACCATGTATCGAATATGATGACAAAATTTGAAGATCATTCCATAAATATTATATAACATAATAAATAATTGTAGTTTATAAGACATAAATCATATGAAAATAAAGAACACAGGACAATATTGCATAAAATAGGAAAATACATGTAATTTGTGAGCTTCATGTTAGTTTATAAATCTGTAAACATGTATTAGTAGAAACAGATTCATTATAGAAGCTAAAGACACGATTTCAGGCCCCAACATCAACTTGGGTACATGAAACTAGTTTTATGCATAAAATTGTGAACATGTAATCATATTCATGCATAACATTATTGACATAAAACCTAGTCCAAGAATATTATTGTGATTGTGTAATATGGTTAACGCTTTACCAAATGGACCTGAAACTAGATCCATGAATAACATTGATATCATGTATGTAGGTTCATAAATAACATTTTGAACATTTAATCATCATAAAACATTAATTAATAAACATCAAATTATATCCTCTAATAATATTTTGAATATGTAATAAGGTTCACTAATAATATTTTGAACATGGAATCAGTATCAAGCATAAAATTAAGGACATACATCCAATTACATGCATGACATTGTAAACATGTATTCAGGTCCACACATAAAATGTACACAAATGAGTCATCCATCATTACCCAATTCATTAGAGATAGATATTGGCCTTTTTTGTCTCATAAAAAATCATTCATACATTTGCCACAAGATAATTAGACATTCATCGTTACATTATCCATAAAAAGGCATGATTCAAAATATCAAATCATAACCCATGAAATTAAATGGGTATCATTAACATTTCAGCAAATAAAAAACTATGGAAAATATATAGGATTCAAAACCATTTAATTAAATCATGACCCATGAAACAAATCAGGTTTTATAATCACATAACTAGTGAAAGGGAAATGGGATTCATAAAGTCCATGAAATTCAGTAAATCACATTCATAAAAAAATATGAGTGGAAAAATTATATAATATCTTTTAATGTAATTATTAAAATAAATATCATATGGAAATAAATATGGAAATATCTTTTAAAATCATTTCATAAGGAAAATATCCTTTCTTATTTGAAAAAAACATTTTTATAGTGTAAATAATTTTGGGAAAATTTATCTTTAAAAATTGACTGGATAAAATATAATGAAATATTTGGAAAAATAAAACTTTTTTTATGTCCTTTTTCTTTGAAATTTCTCATCCATGATCTTTTAAAATCATTTTTGCAAAGTTTTTTGAAATCACGGTTTTTAAAAACAATATATTTCTAAACAAAGAAATATACAAACAGATTTAACATGAAAACATTATATTAAGATACAAATAGTTAAAAAGGGGTACTAACAAATGATGATATCATAGAAAATAGTGGATAATGAACACATTATTGTTATTTTTATATAGATAATATTATATCATCAAATTCAGCATAAACATAATCAATCTCAAAAATCGATGAGATTTTCTCGATAAAAACTTATAATATGAAATATTGTATTAATAATCTCCATGAAAGAAAAGAAAATTAAATTAATCCTAATATATAATTGAAAAATATATATTTATGATATAACATGGTAAACAGATATATATAAACCTCAAAAAAAATTATGTGCATATCAAAATATGAGTCTCAAAGATGGAAAATTGAGATATAACTATTTTACTAAGGTGGAAATTTTTGAAAAATACACCCCATTAAAGAATAATAATAAAATGTACATGTGAATTCCCATAAATTTTTGTATAATATACATAAACTAAAACCTTTTTTAGTATATACACAACAAAAATGGAATGTTTGGCAAACATTTCTTGTATTTCGTAGAAATTAAAATTGAGATGGAATCACCAGACCTTGTGTCGTGAATCTCTCTATACACATTCTAGACTCATGTATTATAAATATAATTTTATTAGAAATATTTTAATTAATATTATTAATATATATATTACCATATATTGTTTTATTATGACCTTTTAGTACCTTCTTGTTAATAATCCCATGTTGAGGTTTCACTTCAGGTATTATTCGCTTTAATTTTTGCATCTGTCTTAATTTGTTATATCATTCAATATTATAATTATATACTAATTATAGAATTTTAATAATGATTTATATAACATGTATATAAATTATATTTTTAATAAAATAATTTATATAATTAATAATTATTAAATGGAATACACCGTTCAGGGAGTCGGTAAGCCGTACGTATACATGAACGATGCTTCATTTTTTATTGTCTTGTTCAATGAATGTATAGAAGTGACAGATGTTTATATATGTAGGTATATATTTGTATATAAATATTCTTTTATAATTTATATATCATGAAAATTCACTATAGTCATCCTTAATCCATTTTGTGTGGTGTGTTAATGAGTCGCATTACTTTAAGTGGGCGATAGTCCACACTTCCTCAATCAAGATTATCACATTAAAACTAAGTGGAATGTAAAGATATGTTTGTTTTTAAATAAATAAATAAGCATAATAAAATAATATATTTCATATATTTCCTATATAAAGATTTTTTCCATTATAATTTCCCCAATGAATGGTGGTAAAGGATAAATGTACAATCATAGTTTTGTGAGGTAGTAGTTCTTCTTACGTAGAAACTATATGTTCAATATCCATTATAAGGAGGTTTCTATAAGTATAAGTCTAAATATTGTAATAAAAAGATCCTAGTATATTTATGATTCTATTTTCTTCACTAAATAGTTGAATTATTTCAGTGGATGTGGTTAAGAGGGAAAATAAAATAAATGAGCCTGAGAGAGAATGTTACCTCTTAATCGAGTACCACTTTTTTGATTGTTCCAAAAGGATTCCTTGAATGGATTTCAGACTAAGGGTATGATTCTATTTCAAAGTTAAAATTGTTGTGAAGTAGATTGGGTGGTTCATGCCTGAACATAAGTGGTTTGAGATGTGTGAGGAATGGGTAGATGTGGTGGCCTTTTATAGTGAAGGAAAATGACTCACATGGGTTTTTTTAGAAAAATGATTGTTGGGCACATGATTTGACTAAATAAAATAACTAAAACCAAAATAATATCAATAATGAATTTTATATTGACATACAATGAGGTTTTATATGTTTATATGTTGTTGGGTGACATGATTTTAAGGCTTTTCCATATTTAAAATAAATTTTCGCTTAACAACTCTGGTTAATTTTGATCACTTATACTAATAATATTAGTATAAAATTATAATGGTCATATTGTAATATAAACATTATAATTAATAAAATGGATAATGTCATATTTTTATTATTTAATTTACTGATGAATGAAATTTATTATTATTTCTCTTGTTATAGTTTGGACAAAATAGTAGGGTTTTAATGTCCTAAAAAGATCAATGTTTGTTAAGATTTAATATTCTATTTCAAAGTCATATTTATTATAATGAATTAAATTGAAATAATTGATGAATTTTTTATATAATTATACCTTAAAACAATTTTAATTTTTTATTTGTATTTAATTATTTTTTAGGAAAAAGGTATTTTTTATCTAAAAGCAATATTCCTCACTATTCATTAAAAATGATGTTTCTCAGAAAAATAAAAAAATTTCACATAAAATAAATATTGGAATTTTGAATTATAAATTAATGTTTATTTAATAAAATTCAAAATTTATATGGGTATAAAAGTAATATTATTGTTAAAATAATCCCATTTAGTAAAATAATTTCATTAAGAAAATAGTAAATTACAATAAATATTATCTATCATTGTCAATATATTTTATTTTTATAAATAGATTATAAAATATATTAGAAAAGTTGTTATTAATTTTACTATAAATATAATTAACAATTTTATTATAATTATATCAATTAAATAATTAAATATATATTTGAATATGTATAATTGAAACACCATGTTTCATGCATTGTATGACATGTCATTGTTGTGTGTTATGTACGCCAGGATGTATGCCTTGATAGTGTTACATTTAACATATTCCAAGATGGTATTTTTGTGATGGAATGTTTTAATTAGTGATTTAATATATATATATAAAACTATTCATAGTATTGGGTAAAATGGAAAATATCAAAAATACAAATTAATTCGAAACATATATTTCACAAAATCTCGAGTTGTTAAATTATAACCCCCATTAAATAAATATAAACCTAAAAATTTATTTGGGTCATCAAGGGTTAAATACATGAATTATTCATTAATAGAACACTGCATCATAAAAATTGATAATGAAATTCCCATTAAAAGGGAAATTTTGGAATCATTATTGTTACCCAAAGTAACTCATCATGATATTATAATGTAGGAGAACATAAGAGGGAAGCCAAAAATGTACATTGAAGATAAATTTTATCATCAGGTTTTGATGTATTATGATAGAGGATAAGGTTAAGAAAATTTTAACATTTACAAATCCTTAAATCTAGAATGACTTATATGGCCTTATAATCCATCAGAAACGTATCTATTGGAAAATATTTTGGTTTTCAATATCATTTTTTGTAATATTTATTAATTTCTATACATAATTTCTTGATTTCAAAAAAACATCATATTCTAATAATTTCCCCACATCGCATATTTCTCTAGAATGGAAGGTGACCATTTCATTCAAAATATACTAATAGATTACGTGAATCATGACACGCCATCCTATTTTTCATTAGCTATCAGCACAATGTTGTTTATCCAATATGAATATGTAATATTGTGGTAATATGAAACATTATTTTCAAAAAGTCATCCAATTTTAATCATAACCATTCCATATATTATTATCCTTATAACCCTTCAAAAATGTAATTCATCCTTTCTTCCTTAAATATGATTTGAACTTATACCAACAACATTTATATTGGATACTTTTGTTAATCCATGCATAGATAGAATATTAAATGAAATTGTATTATTCTGATTCCATATAGGGGTATAAAATCCCATGAAACATCACTAAAGTAAAAAAATAAGATTATCAGAGAGATTATTCATACAAAATCAATCATTACATTTCTATGTAGGGGAAAAAAGTATATGTTTTTTGATAATTTTTATTAGTCTCTTCATCAATTATGATAGCATAAACATTAACTTTGTCCATTTTCATTAGTGGTTGTTGTGTCTTATAATTAAAATTTTCCCATGGATTTGGGAAATCATAGGCATAATGCCAAAACTCCATGAACACGAACCACTAAATTGTAGGTAGTTTAATCTACTGATCATTATGTCATATCCTTTCATTTAATTTCATCTTCTCAAAACTTCTATATTATTATTCATGGTGGCCTGGAATCCAACACTTTAAACACATTCTAGTTCTTTTAAGGCACTCTCTTATGTTCTTTTTCTTATGGTTTCTAAAAGTATGAATTCAATAAATTATATTATCCCTATGATTTTTAGATTTATCTTTCCACACCATATTCATATTCTTGTTAAAAACCAAATGATTTATATGTAAATCCAACCTTCATTTCATCATTGACCTCCCAAATTATGATCTCTTGGTAACGAATAATGTTTCTTAGGGTCAAAACCTTTTTGATACATTTAATTATTCCACTGGAGAACCAATCAACATTACTTTTGGGATGGATGATAATTTTAAAAACCTACCTCTCAGATCTTGAGAAATTAGCCTCTTAGATACCAACATAATCATCATTATTTTACTTCAACATAAAGAATACATATTCAATATTAATATGATGTACACAATGAAAGTGCATAATTATGAATAATTTCATTAACTCATACCAATACATAGATTCAATTTATTATTGCATACTAGTATTCTTTATTATAGTCCACAAAATTCTTTATTTAACTACTAACTGACTAATTTATGGAATAAATTTATCATGATCCAAAGACTTGATAATGGAGAATAATTTTTTTTGGTACATATCTACTCTTCAACAACAATTGGATTTGATTAACCACTAAAATAAAGTAGAAAATGCCTCATGAAGGAATCAATAGAATTTTTCTCCCTCGTTTTATAGTTTGAAATCTCATCATGATTCATAGATAGATAATGTTGTGAGAGTATTGAAACAATTTTTTTTATTCAATCCCAAATAAAATTTGGAACTTTTGAATTTGTTTTTTCACTATCCATTGTAATCACTATTAACAGGGTTATTTTGGGTTCCAATTATTGAATAAACGCAAAATCATAGAGTATATAACATCTATCATAATGTCAAACTACATTATCATGAATATTCACATATAAATATTATTAAGCATAAAACATTCTTTAATCTATGACACCATAGGTTTATACAAGGTTATTCATATCCTACTTCAAATTAAATACTTCATGATAGTTCCTGAAGAGTTTTTTAATTCAACGAGATTATGACCTAGGAGTATCAAACATGGTGTGAAAAAGGCCCGTTATTATGTACCAAATTACCCCAAGTCAACTCTAAAACATCTCGTCATAGTTGTTACCCAAAGAACATCTATTCCAAAGTGTCATCCACTCATATTCTTTAGACATTGATGTATTTCTAAAAACACAGTTACTCAATAATGAAAAAATATTATCGTTATATCATTAATATCATTGTTTACATGATATAATTTTATAATTTAAACATGAATAAGATGTTCCATGATGAAACATGAGTGATTAAAAATTTAAGTTAATGAACCTAACAATGATAATAATGAAATATTTTTATGGAAAGAGTAATATAAATTTATAAATGGGTCATATAATATATTATAAACAATAATATTTATTTTGAATAGATTATTAAACAATTTTAAACCATTATACGTTAAGTGAAATCATGTTTAACTAATGGGAATCATATGTTATGATTTTTCATCTCAATATCAACTATATAGAGTAATATTTGATATTATAGACGAATTAGTTTTTAGGTTGTGTATACAGTACCCCTAACATATATATAACCTGAATAAAAATTTATTCATGATTAATAATGGATCAATAATTTTTTATTTATTCAATGGCTTCCAATTGATATTTTAATAATAATGGAAGGACCTATATTACAAGATAATTTTGTTGGGATTGAATCCATTTTTTAAAGGGATATAACAATACAGCATAAATGAAATACATATAATTAATAACCCTCTCCATTTTTAAAATATTTTAATACATTCATACAAATTTACCTCCATTTAAAAATTTAATCACATAAATAAACATTTTACAAAAATTTCACTTCTATTTCTCATTTAAGGAGTTATATTTTTCTTCTATGTACATAATTATCAAATTTTAATTTATAAAATGATTTTATTACCAAAATGAATTAATATGGACTATTTTATAAATCCTTACATTTTAAAAATTAAAAATGTAATTTTTCTACTGTTTTTTTTTCAAGGGATTTTTATCATCCTTTTTTAAGAAATGTAAAATGATTTTTTTTCTATACAAGATTTATAGACATTGAACCTACCATAACAGTTCTATAATATTTAAATTCATCAACACATTATAAATAAGATTACCGAAAAACTATTAAATTATATATTAATTCCATATTTCAATTCAATCTCACATATTTTTATAATAGAATGATTAATTTCAAAAATCATTATTTCTGATGAATCTACAGTCATATCATTTATGTTCTTTAATTTTTTTTCTTTTAAATTTTATGAAAAAATCTATTTCATTTGATCATTTCAAATTATATTTCTGTTAATTACATAGATTATTTATATAATTAATATCATTATATCCTATAATGAATAAAAGGTATAAATTGTTTTTACGATGAATTTTATATGATTATATTTGAAAATAAGTATATCATAATTTATTATTAAATACTAATATTTAATGATAAGTCATAATATTCAAGATTAATATATATCATTTTTTTATAAATAATTTAATTGACATGTGGTTATGGGTGGGTCCTACGAATATATATCCCCTCGATGATTTGACATATCTAAAGGGAAAAATCAATCAAGAAATCAATGTTTTCTTTTCATGTACACAAAAATATCGATTAAAAAATATTATCACAGTGATATGATTGTATAGATATCATTAATTACATGAAATATTAATCCAATATTATTTATTTACTTCTTTATGAATTTAATTATTTATATCTTCAAATTGTAAAATTGATTTTTTCCATTGATATATTTATTTATCAAATTATTGTTTAATCTTAATTAGTTTTTATTTATTTTCAATAAAATTTTGAGTATTTCTTTTTTAATATCGATAGATTATATTTTATGTAATTCATACCAAGCATTTTATCTCACCATTATTTTTTTGGTTCTGCATTATATGAAGAATAATTAATTACATTTGTAAAAGGATGTGGAATGTAACGACAAAAAATGATATGAATAAAATTACACTTTTTTATTGTATTAAATGTATTATAAATATAAAAGAAAAATGAAACTATTTTTATTTTATATCAAGTTGTATTTAAATGATTGTTATGTACCATTACAATTTACTAAATATCCATTGAATAGTGATCCCATGACTAGTATAAATATATAGTTTTATTAAATCTATTTTGCATAGATAAGAGATGTGATTGCCTCAGCTAGAAGTATCATTAAAGATAAAAACCATTTATCAGAGCTTTTGAGGGACTTATAATTTATATAAATTTATTAACACCAAGACAATGATGAGATGAAACATCATAGGGATGATCAAAACCATTTACTAGATAAGTTTAATCTTATTGAGATCCCAGTCAAAACCATGCTCACTGAACGACCAAATAAATGCCCCACCATCACACACTACACTCTTTGGGAATTTGATGTATTAATAAAAGGATTTGTAATAAGACTATATAAATATTATTATGTTCATTATTATTGTAAATATTAATAAATATACTTTCATTCTATTATTTTTACTTTGTTGTTGGTTTTTCAAGAACAAATTTTATTATTCAATAATATTCAAATTCAAATAAGTAATCTATTTTTTAATGATGTGATGTATTTTGAAAGTAAATAATAATCTAATAAAATAATAATATTATATTAATTTTGTTAAATTTTAATGATCATATAATTTTTATGATATTGAATGTTATTTTTATTATGGTTAAAAAACTATTTTTTGGAATCAATCAAATTTCAATGAATGTCTATGTACTTTTAAATGTGAAAATTCACATATTAAGAAAATAATATATATTTAATTAATATTAATTTTCCAATAAAGATGTCAAAATTATCTAATGGTTAATTTTTCACAATTTTCTTAGAGAGATGAATTTTTGGTTAAAAATTAAAAATACTAAAAAAATACAGTGTGTTTTATAACATCGTAATGGTCCAATAATGATTTAAAAAAATAATATAATTGAATATTAGGAAATATATATTTTTTCCATCAATTATATACAATTTTATTTTGAAATGATTTTTTAAAATTCAGTAGTGAATGTGCAAAAACATATATTATATTTTAAAATTTTAAAATAATTTCATTAAATGTATGAATAAATCAATATAAATACAGTAAATATATTTATATAATAGTTTTATAGACTTATATAATAATGTATAACACTCCCCTTTTTCAAAAACAATGGGAAAAATATTGGTTATGGTTTTTGGTTTTTAATATTTTAATGTGTAGTTTCCAGAACCAAAATAATAATGCAACCCCCCTCGTTTCTAATATAAACTCACCCAAGATGATATTTCACTTCACAAGAACTCATTGATTCTCAACAAACATACATAACATACTCCATAGAGTCCTGTTATGGTGACCCAAGTGCTTAATAAACCTATCCCAACTCATTTGATTCAAGCATCCTTGTAAGGGATCTTCGACTCTCTTCTTTAATCAAGCACTTATTTTATGATATGTCATTTAATATCAATTTTTTTATGTTTGGATACATTAATACATTATCCCATTATTTTAGATTTGATTTATTGATAATTATATTTTCATTTCCACTCTAATTATTTCATTAATTATTTTTTATATTCACCAATGACCATGTCGAATTTTCATATTCGATTTCTCTCTCCACTTTCATATTACAACACTTCTTTTCTATTATGCATCTTTAATACCATTTAATATGTTGGGATACTATATTTCATGATCCACTTAATTTTTTATATAATTTATAAATGATGACACTCCCATTCATCTCTCATATTCCATTTTATTAATTTCTATATGACGTCATTATGCTGCCGAAATTGCACCATGATTTTCCATGGAAAAATAATCATGTTGGGAATACCATATATATATTTCTATCAAATGTATTCACAATAATTATTATATACTTTTTGATTGTGTAATTACATTTATGCATTCATTTTCCTTTATTATCATATAAATTATTATGTTTAATTAATCTATATCATATGATTTATGTGGCTTACATAAGAATGAGATTTATATGATTATGAAGGGTTATCCCTAATAGTGCTCCAATGAGGTGGGTAATATTTTGTATCATGATACATTATATTGGTATATGGGTTTACCTAATTTCATTATTGGAGTTGTTTCCACCATTTTGGGATAGGGGTTTACCAGATTCCTTGTTGTTTATTATGTTCTGTTTTATGTTGTTTCCACATTTCTATTTTATGATTATCACGGTATATCATTGCTATTAATTCATGTTCCTTAATACATCATTGATAATCATTTTTTAACATGTATTATTATCCTTAGCTAAAACCATTTTTATTCCCTTACTAGGATTTATATATCACCATGTTCTTATGTACAGCCTCATATTATCCAATTATGTGTTATATATGAATGAATCTTGTGTTCAAGATAAATAAGTTTTAAATAAAGATATTGAGTATCATGTTTAATGATGTTATATAGTGTTTGTAACTTCACAATACACTCAACCTATTGATCTTCAGAGTTTTATTATGTGAAAATATATATAAAAAATATTTTATAAATATGTAATGACAATTTGGGATGTTATATTTGGTATTGGAGGATTGTTTTTTTATTTTTTTATTTTAATTATTAAACCGTATGGAAACCCCGATGGGATAATAATATGTATAAGAAAAAATCCCACTATATTTTTAATTATAGTTGAAGTGTATTATCAAAAATACATATCCATTTCTAGATATGATCGTGCGGAATTTGCTCAGACAAAAATGTATCTTGGGGTAAACCTGAAAACACCACTTTAAGATAGACACGAATGGGAATTGGTGAAATATAATGGGCCTTGATATACTCATTGTTTTGCACTCCTGGGGGATATGCTTTAATAAATTAATAAGCTCAATATTAATGATTATTAGGGGATACAAAATGACCGTAATAATATATTTTTGAAATTATATCATGGAAAAAATAGACTAAAGCCTATTAAAAAAGAAGTTAAGGAGATAAATGTAATTTAAAAGTTATCCCATAAATGTAATTTCAGGTGTTTATATTTTTTTGTTAATCCATAGTAATTTTACTTTTATTTTATCCAGTAATCATGTCAACAACCAATGTGAATTGAAGTGTTAGGATTCCCCCAATGATATTCTTTAAACGATTCGATCAAGGATCAATAAAATATTTTGTGTTTCTCTCTTGATTAACCAATGTTTTTAATTGAAAACTGAATGAAGAGGATCACCCAACCCCCCCCCCCCCCCAAGAGTGAGAAACACATAGTCGATTTCTTCATGAGACCGAGGCCTCCAACATTCAATGGCTCTTATGATCCATTATTCATTGAGTAATTGATCAATTATATCAAGAAGAAATTATATATGCTAAAATGTTTCGAATAAGAGAAGTTTCATATGTCTATTTATTGTATGGTCTATGATGCTGATCAGTGGTGGACATTAAAATAGAATAAAAATAATGAGTAAGAGATTGATTTCAGACTAAGGGTATGATTCTATTTCGAATAAGAGAAGTTTCATATGTCTATTTTTTGATTGTTCCAAAAGGATTCCTTGAATGGATTTCAGACTAAGGGTATGATTCTATTTCAAAGTTAAAATTGTTGTGAAGTAGATTGGGTGGGTCATGGCTGAACATAAGTGGTTTGAGATGTGTGAGGAATGGGTAGATGTGGTGGCCTTTTATAGTGAAGGAAAATGACTCACATGGGTTTTTTTAGAAAAATGATTGGTGGGCACATGATTTGACTAAATAAAATAACTAAAACCAAAATAATATCAATAATGAATTTTTTATTGACATACAATGAGGTTTTATATGTTTATATGTTTTTGGGTGACATGATTTTAAGGCTTTTCCATATTTAAAATAAATTTTCGCTTAACAACTCTGGTTAATTTTGATCACTTATACTAATAATATTAGTATAAAATTATAATGGTCATATTGTAATATAAACATTATAATTAATAAAATGGATAATGTCATATTTTTATTATTTAATTTACTGATGAATGAAATTTATTATTATTTCTCTTGTTATAGTTTGGACAAAATAGTAGGGTTTTAATGTCCTAAAAAGATCAATGTTTGTTAAGATTTAATATTCTATTTCAAAGTCATATTTATTATAATGAATTAAATTGAAATAATTGATGAATTTTTTATATAATTATACCTTAAAACAATTTTAATTTTTTATTTGTATTTAATTATTTTTTAGGAAAAAGGTATTTTTTATCTAAAAGCAATATTCCTCACTATTCATTAAAAATGATGTTTCTCAGAAAAATAAAATAATTTCACATAAAATAAATATTGGAATTTTGAATTATAAATTAATGTTTATTTAATAAAATTCAAAATTTATATGGGTATAAAAGTAATATTATTGTTAAAATAATCCCATTTAGTAAAATAATTTCATTAAGAAAATAGTAAATTACAATAAATATTATCTATCATTGTCAATATATTTTATTTTTATAAATAGATTATAAAATATATTAGTAAAGTTGTTATTAATTTTACTATAAATATAATTAACAATTTTATTATAATTATATCAATTAAAAAATTAAATATATATTTGAATATGTATAATTGAAACACCATGTTTCATGCATTGTATGACATGTCATTGTTGTGTGTTATGTACGCCAGGATGTATGCCATGATAGTGTTACATTTAACATATTCCAAGATGGTATTTTTGTGATGGAATGTTTTAATTAGTGATTTAATATATATATATATATAACTATTCATAGTATTGGGTAAAATGGAAAATATCAAAAATACAAATTAATTCGAAACATATATTTCACAAAATCTCGAGTTGTTAAATTATAACCCCCATTAAATAAATATAAACCTAAAAATTTATTTGGGTCATCAAGGGTTAAATACATGAATTTTCGGACTTTGTGTAAAAAAAAACACTGCATCATAAAAATTGATAATGAAATTCCCATTAAAAGGGAAATTTTGGAATCATTATTGTTACCCAAAGTAACTCACCATGATATTATAATGTAGGAGAACATAAGAGGGAAGCCAAAAATGTACATTGAAGATAAATTTTATCATCAGGTTTTGATGTATTATGATAGAGGATAAGGTTAAGAAAATTTTAACATTTACAAATCCTTAAATCTAGAATGACTTATATGGCCTTATAATCCATCAGAAACGTATATATTGGAAAATATTTTGGTTTTCAATATCATTTTCTATAATATTTATTAATTTCTATACATAATTTCTTGATTTCAAAAAAACATCATATTCTAATAATTTCCCCACATCGCATATTTCTCTAGAATGGAAGGTGACCATTTCATTCAAAATATACTAATAGATTACGTGAATCATGACACGCCATCCTATTTTTCATTAGCTATCAGCACAATGTTGTTTATCCAATATGAATATGTAATATTGTGGTAATATGAAACATTATTTTCAAAAAGTCATCCAATTTTAATCATAACCATTCCATATATTGTTATCCTTATAACCCTTCAAAAATGTAATTCATCCTTTCTTCATTAAATATGATTTGAACTTATACCAACAACATTTATATTGGATACTTTTGTTAATCCATGCATAGATAGAATATTAAATGAAATTGTATTATTCTGATTCCATATAGGGGTATAAAATCCCATGAAACATCACTAAAGTAAAAAAATAAGATTATCAGAGAGATTATTCATACAAAATCAATCATTACATTTCTATGTAGGGGAAAAAAGTATATGTTTTTTGATAATTTTTATTAGTCTCTTCATCAATTATGATAGCATAAACATTAACATTGTCCATTTTCATTAGTGGTTGTTGTGTCTTATAATTAAAATTTTCCCATGGATTTGGGAAATCATAGGCATAATGCCAAAACTCCATGAACACGAACCACTAAATTGTAGGTAGTTTAATCTACTGATCATTATCTCATATCCTTTCATTTAATTTCATCTTCTCAAAACTTCTATATTATTATTCATGGTGGCCTGGAATCCAACACTTTAAACACATTCTAGTTCTTTTAAGGCACTCTCTTATGTTCTTTTTCTTATAGTTTCTAAAAGTATGAATTCAAAAAATTATATTATCCCTATGATTTTTAGATTTATCTTTCCACACCATATTCATATTCTTGTTAAAAACCAAATGATTTATATGTAAATCCAACCTTCATTTCATCATTGACCTCCCAAATTATGATCTCTTGGTAACGAATAATGTTTCTTAGGGTCAAAACCTTTTTGATACATTTAATTATTCCACTGGAGAACCAATCAACATTACTTTTGGGATGGATGATAATTTTAAAAACCTACCTCTCAGATCTTGAGAAATTAGCCTCATAGATACCAACATAATCATCATTATTTTACTTCAACATAAAGAATACATATTCAATATTAATATGATGTACACAATGAAAGTGCATAATTATGAATAATTTCATTAACTCATACCAATACATAGATTCAATTTATTATTGCATACTAGTATTCTTTATTATAGTCCACAAAATTCTTTATTTAACTACTAACTGACTAATTTATGGAATAAATTTATCATGATCCAAAGACTTGATAATGGAGAATAATTTTTTTTTGGTACATATCTACTCTTCAACAGCAATTGGATTTGATTAACCACTAAAATAAAGTAGAAAATGCCTCATGAAGGAATCAATAGAATTTTTCTCCCTCGTTTTATAGTTTGAAATCTCATCATGATTCATAGATAGATAATGTTGTGAGAGTATTGAAACAATGTTTTTTATTCAATCCCAAATAAAATTTGGAACTTTTGAATTTGTTTTTTCACTATCCATTGTAATCACTATTAACAGGGTTATTTTGGGTTCCAATTATTGAATAAACGCAAAATCATAGAGTATATAACATCTATCATAATGTCAAACTACATTATCATGAATATTCACATATAAATATTATTAATCATAAAACATTCTTTAATCTATGACACCATAGTTTTATACAAGGTTATTCATATCCTACTTCAAATTAAATACTTCATGATAGTTCCTGAAGAGTTTTTTAATTCAACGAGATTATTACCTAGGAGTATCAAACATGGTGTGAAAAAGGCCCGTTATTATGTACCAAATTACCCCAAGTCAACTCTAAAACATCTCGTCATAGTTGTTACCCAAAGAACATCTATTCCAAAGTGTCATCCACTCATATTCTTTAGACATTGATGTATTTCTAAAAACACAGTTACTCAATAATGAAAAAATATTATCGTTATATCATTAATATCATTGTTTACATGATATAATTTTATAATTTAAACATGAATAAGATGTTCCATGATGAAACATGAGTGATTAAAAATTTAAGTTAATGAACCTAACAATGATAATAATGAAATATTTTTATGGAAAGAGTAATATAAATTTATAAATGGGTCATATAATATATTATAAACAATAATATTTATTTTGAATAGATTATTAAACAATTTTAAACCATTATACGTTAAGTGAAATCATGTTTAACTAATGGGAATCATATGTTATGATTTTTCATCTCAATATCAACTATATAGAGTAATATTTGATATTATAGACGAATTAGTTTTTAGGTTGTGTATACAGTACCCCTAACATATATATAACCTGAATAAAAATTTATTCATGATTAATAATGGATCAATAATTTTTTATTTATTCAATGGCTTCCAATTGATATTTTAATAATAATGGAAGGACCTATATTACAAGATAATTTTGTTGGGATTGAATCCATTTTTTAAAGGGATATAACAATACAGCATAAATGAAATACATATAATTAATAACCCTCTCCATTTTTAAAATATTTTAATACATTCATACAAATTTACCTCCATTTAAAAATTTAATCACATAAATAAACATTTTACAAAAATTTCACTTCTATTTCTCATTTAAGGAGTTATATTTTTCTTCTATGTACATAATTATCAAATTTTAATTTATAAAATGATTTTATTACCAAAATGAATTACTATGGACTATTTTATAAATCCTTACATTTTAAAAATTAAAAATGTAATTTTTCTACTATTTTTTTTCAAGGGATTTTTATCATCCTTTTTTAAGAAATGTAAAATGATTTTTTTTCTATACAAGATTTATAGACATTGAACCTACCATAACAGTTCTATAATATTTAAATTCATCAACACATTATAAATAAGATTACCGAAAAACTATTAAATTATATATTAATTCCATATTTCAATTCAATCTCACATATTTATATAATAGAATGATTAATTTCAAAAATCATTATTTCTGACGAATCTACAGTCATATCATTTATGTTCTTTAATTTTTTTTCTTTTAAATTTTATGAAAAAATCTATTTCATTTGATCATTTCAAATTATATTTCTGTTAATTACATAGATTATTTATATAATTAATATCATTATATCCTATAATGAATAAAAGGTATAAATTGTTTTTACGATGAATTTTATATGATTATATTTGAAAATAAGTATATTATAATTTATTATTAAATACTAATATTTAATGATAAGTCATAATATTCAAGATTAATATATATCATTTTTTATAAATAATTTAATTGACATGTGGTTATGGGTGGGTCCTACGAATATATATCCCCTCGATGATTTGACATATCTAAAGGGAAAAATCAATCAAGAAATCAATGTTTTCTTTTCATGTACACAAAAACATCGATTAAAAAATATTATCGCAGTGATATGATTGTATAGATATCATTAATTACATGAAATATTAATCCAATATTATTTATTTACTTCTTTATGAATTTAATTATTTATATCTTCAAATTGTAAAATTGATTTTTTCCATTGATATATTTATTTATCAAATTATTGTTTAAACTTAATTAGTTTTTATTTATTTTCAATAAAATTTTGAGTATTCCTTTTTTAATATCGATAGATTATATTTTATGTAATTCATACCAAGCATTTTATCTCACCATTATTTTTTTGGTTCTGCATTATATGAAGAATAATTAATTACATTTGTAAAAGGATGTGGAATGTAACGACAAAAAATGATATGAATAAAATTACACTTTTTTTATTGTATTAAATGTATTATAAATATAAAAGAAAAATGAAACTATTTTTATTTTATATCAAGTTGTATTTAAATGATTGTTATGTACCATTACAATTTACTATATATCCATTGAATAGTGATCCCATGACTAGTATAAATATATAGTTTTATTAAATCTATTTTGCATAGATAAGAGATGTGATTGCCTCAGCTAGAAGTATCATTAAAGATAAAAACCATTTATCAGAGCTTTTGAGGGACTTATAATTTATATAAATTTATTAACACCAAGACAATGATGAGATGAAACATCATAGGGATGATCAAAACCATTTACTAGATAAGTTTAATCTTATTGAGATCCCAGTCAAAACCATGCTCACTGAACGACCAAATAAATGCCCCACCATCACACACTACACTCTTTGGGAATTTGATGTATTAATAAAAGGATTTGTAACAAGACTATATAAATATTATTATGTTCATTATTATTGTAAATATTAATAAATATACTTTCATTCTATTATTTTTACTTTGTTGTTGGTTTTTTAAGAACAAATTTTATTATTCAATAATATTCAAATTCAAATAAGTAATCTATTTTTTAATGATGTGATGTATTTTGAAAGTAAATAATAATCTAATAAAATAATAATATTATATTAATTTTGTTAAATTTTAATGATCATATAATTTTTATGATATTGAATGTTATTTTTATTATGGTTAAAAAACTATTTTTTGGAATCAATCAAATTTCAATGAATGTCTATGTACTTTTAAATGTGAAAATTCACATATTAAGAAAATAATATATATTTAATTAATATTAATTTTCCAATAAAGATGTCAAAATTATCTAATGGTTAATTTTTCACAATTTTCTTAGAGAGATGAATTTTTGGTTAAAAATTAAAAATACTAAAAAAATACAGTGTGTTTTATAACATCGTAATGGTCCAATAATGATTTAAAAAATAATATAATTGAATATTAGGAAATATATATTTTTTCCATCAATTAAATACAATTTTATTTTGAAATTATTTTTTAAAATTCAGTAGTGAATGTGCAAAAACATATATTATATTTTAAAATTTTAAAATAATTTCATTAAATGTATGAATAAATCAATATAAATACAGTAAATATATTTATATAATAGTTTTATAGACTTATATAATAATGTATAACACTCCCCTTTTTCAAAAACAATGGGAAAAATATTGGTTATGGTTTTTGGTTTTTAATATTTTAATGTGTAGTTTCCAGAACCAAAATAATAATGCAACCCCCCTCGTTTCTAATATATACTCACCCAAGATGATATTTCACTTCACAAGAACTCATTGATTCTCAACAAACATACATAACATACTCCATAGAGTCCTGTTATGGTGACCCTATGCTCTTAATAAACCTATCCCAAGTCATTTGATTCAAGCATCCTTGTAAGGGATCTTCGACTCTCTTCTTTTATCAAGCACTTATTTTATGATATGTCATTTAATATCAATTTTTTTATGTTTGGATACATTAATACATTATCCCATTATTTTAGATTTGATTTATTGATAATTATATTTTCATTTCCACTCTAATTATTTCATTAATTATTTTTTATATTCACCAATGACCATGTCGAATTTTCATATTCGATTTCTCTCTCCACTTTCATATTACAACACTTCTTTTCTATTATGCATCTTTAATACCATTTAATATGTTGGGATACTATATTTCATGATCCACTTAATTTTTTATATAATTTATAAATGATGACACTCCCATTCATCTCTCATATTCCATTTTATTAATTTCTATATGACGTCATTATGCTGCCGAAATTGCACCATGATTTTCCATGGAAAAATAATCATGTTGGGAATACCATATATATATTTCTATCAAATGTATTCACAATAATTATTATATACTTTTTGATTGTGTAATTACATTTATGCATTCATTTTCCTTTATTATCATATAAATTAATATGTTTAATTAATCTATATCATATGATTTATGTGGCACACATAAGAATGAGATTTATATGATTATGAAGGGTAATCCCTAATAGTGCTCCAATGAGGTGGGTAATATTTTGTATCATGATACATTATATTGGTATATGGGTTTACCTAATTTCATTATTGGAGTTGTTTCCACCATTTTGGGATAGGGGTTTACCAGATTCCTTGTTGTTTATTATGTTCTGTTTTATGTTGTTTCCACATTTCTATTTTATGATTATCACGGTATATCATTGCTATTAATTCATGTTCCTTAATACATCATTGATAATCATTTTTTAACATGTATTATTATCCTTAGCTAAAACCATTTTTATTCCCTTACTAGGATTTATATATCACCATGTTCTTATGTACAGCCTCATATTATCCAATTATGTGTTATATATGAATGAATCTTGTGTTCAAGATAAATAAGTTTTAAATAAAGATATTGAGTATCATGTTTAATGATGTTATATAGTGTTTGTAACTTCACAATACACTCAACCTATTGATCTTCATAGTTTTATTATGTGAAAATATATATAAAAAATATTTTATAAATATGTAATGACAATTTGGGATGTTATATTTGGTATTGGAGGATTGTTTTTTTATTTTTTGATTTTAATTATTAAACCCTATGGAAACCCCTATGGGATAATAATATGTATAAGAAAAAATCCCACTATATTTTTAATTATAGATGAAGTGTATTATCAAAAATACATATCCATTTCTAGATATGATCGTGCGGAATTTGCTCAGACAAAAATGTATCTTGGGGTAAACCTGAAAACACCACTTTAAGATAGACACGAATGGGAATTGGTGAAATATAATGGGCCTTGATATACTCATTGTTTTGCACTCCTGGGGGATATGCTTTAATAAATTAATAAGTTCAATATGAATGATTATTAGGGGATACAAAATGACCGTAATAATATATTTTTGAAATTATATCATGGAAAAAATAGACTAAAGCCTATTAAAAAAGAAGTTAAGGAGATAAATGTAATTTAAAAGTTATCCAATAAATGTAATTTCAGGTGTTTATATTTTTTTGTTAATCCATAGTAATTTTACTTTTATTTTATCCAGTAATCATGTCAACAACCAATGTGAATTGAAGTGTTAGGATTCCCCCAATGATATTCTTTAAACGATTCGATCAAGGATCAATAAAATATTTTGTGTTTCTCTCTTGATTAACCAATGTTTTTAATTGAAAACTGAATGAAGAGGATCACCCAACCCCCCCCCCCCAAGAGTGAGAAACACATAGTCGATTTCTTCATGAGACCGAGGCCTCCAACATTCAATGGCTCTTATGATCCATTATTCATTGAGTAATTGATCAATTATATCAAGAAGAAATTATATATGCTAAAATGTTTCGAATAAGAGAAGTTTCATATGTCTATTTATTGTATGGTCTATGATGCTGATCAGTGGTGGACATTAAAATAGAATAAAAATAATGAGTAAGAGATTGATTCAATGGAGTGGAAGGAATTTTGGAATTTTTTTTATTAATATGTTGCACACACCATCCATCATAAGATCGAAAGAGTTTTCCTTTCACTCAAAAAAATGATGATGAATATGTTGGGGTGTAAAAAGTAATATTCAAATAACTTTCATGACTCCCATGAAGTTTTTTTGTTAACCTATAATGCAAGGTTTAGAACTTATTTGAATAGTTAAATCCTAGCCTTTGAAAATCCTTCTCAATCCATGAATTTTATAGCTATGAGGATATTGTACAATGAGACCTCAAAGTTGTTCTAGTGATTAGTGAATCTCAGGGGAATAATGAGTATTACAATTTTATATTTTAGTTTAATTATATAGGTCTGATGGATAAATCTATTTGTGCTAATAAATTCTAACACCCCCTTGTTAATGGTGAAAAAATATTCACCATATAATTTTCCTAAGGGGAATGTGGAAATACTTTTTCCAAATAAGGGATGATTACCTAGAAAATGATTCTTGATAGGATAAACCCAGTAATTTGATAGTGTAAAGAAACACTCTAGTCAATCCTCAAAACATTTTTCATTTCTAATACTGTAAGGATCCAATTAAAGTTTGAACCAATTCCCAAAGACATGGTTTTTTGAAGGCAACTGAAAACCTAATAGGAAGAAAGGGTGATATTTTTCCATCACCATTGACGTGAATCCTGAAAATGATGTGGTGAAAGGTATGTTAGTTATTCATTTAATAATAGTGAATGTAATTTATGATTCTAGTTATACACATTCGTATATATCCTATAATTTTATTCGAACAATCCAAACACCACTACAAATAATGTAAGTAGATATATTAGTAGTGGTGGAAAATGAGGTAATTATTTCTTCATATGAATGTGAATCTCATATATCAATATTTTTGTGTTGAAAATCCTAGAAAATTTTATTTTACATACCTTGGTGTAATTTGATACAATTATGGGAATGGATTGGGCTTCTTTATATAGATCTAACATAAATTACTGTGAGAGGCAAACCACACTTCATATAGAAAATTGACACCTGATTATATACATGTTCTAGGAGGAGGATGAATCTTTGACAGCACCATCGTCCCATGGTTGGATTTTACTACCATAAGATTTGAATATCTTGGTTAGATGATTGATTATGTGGACGAAATCATCATCAACAACATTCCTATTTTAAGGGAATCCACATATGTGTTTCCAGAGTAATTTCTTAATATCATATGTGTTTCTTGAGTAATTTTTTAGTATTCCATATAGAATAGATTTCATATTCATGAATGATCATATGTGTGTGGTGTCTTCAATATTCATGGAACCATATATAATGGATATTATGGAACATGAGGAACTAAATAAATATATATCGGTGAACCTATATAAAGGGTTTATATGCCCATGAGCTTCACCATGGGGTAAACAAGTCCTCTTCTTGAAAAAATAATTTTCGGAAAATGTACCTTTGAATTAATTATCATGATCTTATAAAAATCATGATAAATATAAAGTATTGTTTTCTATGAATTGTTGGCTTGTTTGATCAGTTATGTGAAGAATAATACATCTCAATTGTGTATCGGCAGTCGAGATATTACCATGTAAGGGTGAAGAAGGATGATATCCCTCAAACTACATTCTATACAAGAAACAAAAAGTATTAAATCATAGTGATTCTATTCAAACTCACTATTGCACCATAAATATTTAATGACATAATGAATTGAGTCATTAGTTATTACTTAAAAAAATATAGGTAGTCTTTATTGAAAATATTCTAATATACTCCAAAACAAGGGAGGATTATTAGGAGATTCTAATCCCTACAATAGTGTCCCTCTGAATAGAAAACCTCTATGTAAATTATAGAAATTGTGAGTTCTGGTTGAAGGATGTCTCATTCATGAGACATATCATCATAAGAAATCAGATATCTATGGAATATTTTAATAAAATTTCTATTAAGGGATATACAAGGAGAATATATATTATGGATATGCATAGATTCATAAGGTTAGGATGATATTATCACTGATTTTCTAAAAATTTCTCATGATTATCAGATCCATATAACAATATAAGTTTGAAGGTATTAATGTTTTCATGGAATTATTAATGTGAAGATGGAATCATGGAGTTTTAAAATTGTCTTATCATTGTCCATGTGATCACACTAATCATAAATTAATTACTTTTTGTAATCTACATTGATGCCTCATAGATGGGATTTTTATGTTTGTTGTTGAAAAATGAAAATGTCATTTCTGACGCCTCAAGGAAGCTAAAAATTCAAGAGAAAAACTATCCCACACATAATGTAGAGTTAGCATATGTGATATTTCTATTGAGAATATGGTAGCATTTTATGATGGGGGAGATTCATAAAATATATAAAGATCACAATATTCTCAAAAATATATTCACATAAAAAGATATGAATATGTGCCATAGAATATTGTTAGAGAAAATCAAGGATTATGACTACTCAATTCACTACCATCTTGGGAATGGTAATAAGGTTCTAGATACACTAAATAGAAATGACCAATAATTCTCAAATTTTTTAGAATTGAAAATGATCCAATATTCGTTGATTGGATAAAGATGTGTATGAAAATTATAAATAATGGACATCACCAATCCATTGTAAAATTATTTCTCAACCATATGATTTTGAATGGTTAAAGGATGCTAAAAAAGATGATGATGAAAGTCATAATAAATTAGAAATTATCATAAATAGAATGACCATAGTGTTCATTGTTAATTAATAAGGAATTGTGGGATTTGAGTCGAAGAAATGTGTTCCTTAATATACTGATTTAAAGAAAGAACATTTCGATGATTTATATAGATCAAATTTCTCCAATCACCTTGGAAAAAAATTATGTATCATGATCTATGGAAGGCTATTGGTGAGATTTTATTAAGAAGGATTCAGCTGGATATACATCAAATTGCATGGAATGACAGCTAGTGAATCATATGATATAGAAGTCTACGGGGATGGTGCGATAATTTCCCAAAACAATGTGTTCTTAGGATAACATCATCCTAGAATTTTATATCATACATCCAAATACATCAAAATGAAACGTTTCAAGATGTGTTACTATGTATCCTCTTACAAATATTGCACCTTTAATTAAGATTTGAGGGGACTCCTCATTGGATCTACTGGCACTAATATAAATTTTAGAAGTGATAAGCCAGCATTGTGTACCACAATTTATTGTGTCTAATCACGATCCAAGATTAACATCTATGTCCGGAAAAGTATGCAACATGATCTAAACAATGAGATGAACTTCTGTATTCTATATCTCCATAAAATTTATGGTTAATCTAAACAAACAATACAAACACTTGCAGATATTTTTACGTCTTATAATATTGACATCAACGGCAGATATTACCAACATATTATATTAGTGGAGTTATTTTACGACAACAACTTCTATTCAAGAATCCTAATGTCTCATTAAGATTACCTTCATGGGGTGATGTGTCAGATCCCTGGCATGTTGGAATGATGTTGAGAAAAAAACTTCTACATTGAGAAATGGTGGATGAAATGGTCAAGTAGGTTATAACCATCTAGGTAAACATCAAAGCTGACCAGATTCGATAAAAGAGTTATGATAATAATCATTAGTGTGACCTATAGTTTGATGTTAGATACATGGTATTCCTCCATATATATCAATGGAAAATATAGATGTGTTTTGATATGAACGGTATTCATTGTATTAGTTACATCGACCATTTTGAGAAACTTGATTGCATCGAAGTAGTGGCCTATTGACTAGTAAACCCACCACTCCTCTCTCAAGTATATTATGTATTTCCCATGTCAATTTTGTAAAAGTACATATCAGACCCATCACATGTACTCAATCCAGAGGTGGTACTATTGGATAATAGGATTTCTTATGTGGATTAGCCAGTGAGAATCATCGGTCATAGAGAAAAAATTATATGAACTAAGACAATTCCCCACATCCAAATGTAGTGGTGAAACAACATGTTTAATGAAGTGACTTGGGATCCAGAGGATTTGGTAAAGAAAAGTTTCCCCATCTATTTTAGTTTTGTAAAATGTAATTTTTGGGGGGAAATTTTCTATGTTGGATGGTTGTAACACCCCAATATATTATGAATAAAATTCCAATTTTTTATTTAATTAAATATATTATGGATATAGTTAACACATGAATGAATCTTTTTATTATATCTTGTTTGATTTATATTAAAAATATGTTTCATTACTATTGATAATATTAATATTGAATAATGATCACATGAATTATATAAATATATTGTTTTAACAAATCCTTTTGGCACAAACAATGGATGTGATATCCTCAACATGTTGGATAATTATCTATGAAGAGAATATATCAAAGAGTTCTGCGGAGATGTAATTTCATGGATTTTCTCTAACCAATCCAATGACGAGATTAAAAAACATAATCATGAACAATACATTAACTTGGATAAGTTCAACCTCATCGATAAACGTTCTTATTCAGTGTACACTAAAAGGCCCAATAAAATCCCCACCATCAAACATCATACTATTAGGGTGTTTGTTGGTGTAATAAAAGTACATGTAACCAGACCCTATCATTATGACTATTTATATTATTTTTTATAGAAGAATGAATACATGTTCATTTAATTATTGTAACTTTTTAAATGATTATTAAAGAATATCTAGTATTTTTGTTTAATAGTAAAATTTAATTAAAAAATTATATTTTTGATGAATTTATAGATTTTCTAAATAAATAAAATTATAAAATTATATTATTATTAAATTAGTTTTATTAAATACAAATAATCATATAAATTTTATGATGTAAAAAAAGTAATTTTTATTAATGTTTAAAAACTATTTCTGACAAAACCCAATTTTTTTTAATAAATTTCAATATTCATTTTAAAATTTAAAATTCACATATTTAGAAAGTAATTAATATAAAATTATTTTTTTTGGACTCATATTTTCCAAATTTTCCAATGGTGAATTTTTTATAATTTTCGGAGGCAATTTAATTTTTTTGTCAAAATTTAATACGATAAAAATACACGATATATTTTATGAAATTATAATAGCGCAATAATAGTGTAAAAAATACTATAAAAGAAATATTATACTAAATATTAGTTTTTTATTTAAAATATTTTCATTTTCATTTTTTATTATAAATCTATAGTGAATCCTCAAAAACATATAATATATTTTACGATTTTAAAATTATTTCCTTAAATGTATAAATCTCTTCCACATAATCCAGGTAAATATTTTAATATTATTGGATTTTAGATATATAAAATAATTTAAAACCATCCCCATTGTTAAAAACCATTGAAAAAATCATGGTTTGTTTTTTTGTTTTGAATATTTTATTGTGTAGTGTCAAAAAAATAATAATAAATAAATCACTCTCCATTACTATTTATATGAAAAATTATCCCATTAATCTTCACCATAAATCTATGAATGTAAAATACCATCTGAATCTTACCCCCAATATTCCTCCATATGTTCTGAAATGATCCTAATAAACCTCTCCCAAGTCTTTGCAGTCAATAACTATTTTTATTATCTGTAATTTAATTTCAATTTGAATATGATAGGATAAATTCATACATAATAACATTATAGTACATTTGATTTATAAATAATAAGATATTATATTCCACTATCACTAATCCATTTGTGATCCATTATATACACATGTTACCATGCTGAAATTTTGTAAGGGATTTCTCTATCCTCACACTAATTAATGCAATTCTATTATATTATCAATCATAAATTACATATAATATGTTGGGATATTATGTTCAGTGATCCCAATAATATACATTAAATGTATAAATTGTAATAGACACATTTCTATATAACCAAACCATTTTACATATTTCTATATGATGTTGTTTTGCTGCTGAATTTGCACGGTGATTTTCCAACCCAAAATCATAGTGTAGTGAATACAATAACCATTCCAATATCAAGGGTTTTCTATTTTATACATATAAATGTTTTTATTGAGGGCTTAAATGTATGTATGATACATTCTTTGATCATATATTAAATGATTATGTTGAATGAATCTATGTTATATGATCTATGTGGCACACATAAGCATGGGATTGAAATTATTTTGAAGGGTGAGACATGCTAGTGCTCCAATGCATTGGGTAATGATTAGTATCATGGAAGATCCTGTTGGGATGTTGTTTTACCTTTTTCATTTATGGGAATTTTTTCCACAATGTTTTTAAAGGGGTTTACCAAATTCCTTTTTTATAACGTTGTGTTTTATGTGGGTTCCAATTTCCCTGTAATGATTATCATTTTATATCATTCCTTTATATTCATATTACTTCATGCATCATTGATATTCAAGGTATAACATGTATTATTATCCTCATGTTATTCCATATTAATCACCTTATTGTTCTTTATATCTCACCCTTTTCTTATATACGTCCTCTAGTAATCCAATGTAGGGTTGTGTACAAAAGAAACTTATGGATATATAAAAAATGTTTTCAACAAATGTGCTATATTTCATGTTTTTTGTTTTTATGTAACGTTCTTAATTTACTAAGACACTAGAACACATGATTTTATGAGATTTATTAATTGGAAATCAATGTAATAAATCTTGTTTAAAATTTTAATACATATCAGGGATGTAATATTGATTTTTTTGTTACCATTGTTTATAATTTTATTCCAAACATAAAATTTGTAGTATATATGAATATTGATCTCAAACACTAATATACATATGAGTCCTTTAGAATTATTACCCTTTTAATTTTAAAAATATAATTAAATTCACACTATACCAGTGTTACTAATGTATGTGATGTTACAATTTGAATTAGAGTATGTTTGGTTGAATCCTTGGGAAATATATTTAAATAGATATTATTATGGAAAATTAAAAAATGAATTATATTTAGGATGCGATTAACTATAAAATAGTATCATAATTGTAATTTATGTCTATATTATGCTTTCTTTATAAATGATAAATCATTATCGTTATACTATAATTGGATGTGGTTTAAAACAAATAAATCAAGGGTTAATAAAAATGAAATTATTTTTAATATGTACATCAAAACCATCATTATATTGTATATTGACTGATACACTAGATAAACACCTATATGGCCACTTCCATTGGATATAAATAGAATAAATAACATTAAATAATTAAAATGTTAAATAATATTTAAAAATATATTAATTATTTTAATATATTCATAAAGATTCCATGATTATAATTATAAGAATGGAAATGAGAAAATATTTGATTTATATTAAATGTTACATAAGATATATAATAAAATATTCTTAATTATATATCATAATTTCATGAACTAATTAATTATAATTATTTATTTAAAAATACAACCATGATTAATTAATTACATAAATTATCATGGTCAATATAATCATTCATTAGCTTAGCAATCTAATTCATCTATCACTGGATATAAAAAGATAATCAACTTATTAGGGTTGATTAACAAGGTTATGAATAATAACGATTATCATATCAATAATCATTACATTATATTGAATAATACACCTCTATTCTACAATTTCATGTGTAATAATCCCCATATATTTTGAGGAACCACTAATAAAATAGTAGCAGAGTAGTGGATTATGATATCTGGAAGGATATTTATAGAAAATGGATTCATTGAAAGAGAACTAGTTATAGTATATGTATATTTTCTCAAAGGGGGTACTGATCAAATTTGGTCATTGACACATATTACAAAAGTTGAATAAAATGTAAAACACATTAAATGAGGTATTATTTGGAATCATTAAATAAAAAATTTGTCTTATTAATGCAACCAAATGAGATAAAGAGAATGTTACTCAACTTAAAAAATTTACAAAGAATGATTATTGGATAATGAGGATGCATTTACAATAATATATATGTATCCAAGAAATTAAATTTTTAATATTTAATGAATGATTTGATATTTACATGAACGGAATGAGACACATCTGTAATGGGAACTAATTACATAAAAACATCATATTTTGATATAATTTTATATGACATCAATATATATAGTTTCTTTATATGTTATATATATTGAATGTGTTTCAGAAGAATAATTTGATTGGTGAACAATATTAAAAAAATAACACAACAATGATGAATAATAAAATTAAAATATTCTATAGTGTCAAGGTTATAAAAAGGTGCTTCTTGGAAATTAATTAAAATGAATGGATATTTTTATGAATAATGGTAACATCGATAATTATTTTATGTTAAATAAGGTATTCTATCTAATATGGTGATTCAATGTTAAATAAATTTTTAAAAAATCAATCCAATTTCTCCGGTGTCATTAGATTATACAATAGAAGAATCTAAGGGAATATGAACAATATTATTTTATCATAACAACATAGGATTGTATTCCAAATTATATGGTAAATGATTCATTAATTATAAATTAATACCTTAATAATGAATTATTTCATCCTACATCATCACACACATTTATATTGTTCTAATTTTCAATGAAAATTTATATTTCTATAATACCATTCATTATGAGTTTTCAATTCAAAATCCTAGATGAAATCTTAGTACAAAAGGGATCTCTCAAGAATATTCTTTTATGAATAATAAATTTTATATATTTTATGAATTAATTATTATTCAAATGGTTTAATTAAAAATAATCAATATGATGGAGTTGAATTAAAAGTATGTTTAATTAATTTAATATAAAAATAAGAACATTATGATTATTGAAAATGGTCTGAAATTCCTTTGATTTAAAGGGAATAATTAATTGTTTAATTCATTTCTAGATCCACTAACATTTGATAGTATACATTTTATTCATGGGGATTATGATAAGACATAATATACTGGTGAAAAATATAATCATTAATTTAATGATATACAAATTTTATAAGAATAAATTAATGTATATTGTTACAATTTTTTTAGATATCAACCAGATCATAAAATTGTTGATCCCAATAATTTTATTATTGATGTAATAATAACATCACTAAATAAATATTCAATAGACACTCTTGAATTAGTGTCGTAACATAAAAAACATGATGTGTTTTATAATAAAGGATTTATATTCCCCAGTGGTTCACATTATAGATAAAAAGTTATATCTATTTTGATTGAAAACTAATAAATTAGGTTTTCATTTATTATAGTTATATAATTTTTATTATGATAATGAAAATATAATGTTTTAATCACATAAATCTCTTATTTTATCAACATAATAGGGCTAAATATTTATCAATGATTGTCCTTAAATATGGGTAAGTTCCTTTTCATGTAAATAATGAAAATATTACAAATATAAAATTTCAAATGATTAGTAGACAATATGAGATAATAATAATTCTAATTAGTTTTATTAATTTTCCTTCTAATTTTAAGGATCTAATGAATAATTTATATATGTAATGTCCTAATAATTGTTTTTTAGAATTCATTGTTTACATCATGTTTAATTATATTAGTTATGAGGAACGTTATGAAAACTTTAAGATCACTCGTGAGACCCATAGAGGACTTGAATTATAAAGGATCTTTAGAAAGTGTCAATTATGGATTTATATTTTTTAACATCGACGCCATATTGACTACGTAGAAGGAATATCTATTGATCATGTAAATAAAAATGTGGTTATTTAATTTTCTAAAACATGTAATTGAATAATTTTATTTAATAGTGTTAATATGTTATTATAGTATATTTTTTAAGAACATTTTTTCTAAAAAACACTTTAACCAACAATACACAATATGTGATTATTTTTATATGGAATGAGTTATTCTATAAATGATTTTTATGAAACTATGAAATAGATGATGATGCTATTAAGATCATAAAATTTTGAAATGCTAGAATAGTTATATATAGTGATGTGTATATTAATTTAGTTGTTTTTTTCATATAAATACTGATATAGATTAAGAAATTTAACAACTATGGTATATTAAAAATATAACCGATGACCATTTTTTATAAGTAATGACCCTGACACAAGTAACTTGAATATGGTTCCTTATATTAATACATTGTAATTTAAACAAGAAAGACACATCCCTAAGGATCAAATTGATTATTAGAATTAGAAAACATGATACATTCATAAGATCAACATTTCAACTTGAAATAAAATACATCATAGAAAGACATTTGACAAACTACTATTCTTCTATTTTATATTTTAATGTCATTCATAATATTTCATCATGGAATCCGTTGAAAAATTAACATAAATATGAGATGGGATATTATTCTTAATAAGGATAATAATTAAGAGGAATCTAAAAACACATTAGTCAAGGTGAATAAGTAAAATCACATTCTATAAAAATAAAAACATGACCATTACATGGGAAGAATAAAAAATGATTAAACAAATCAAAATAAATGATTATTGTTTAATGAAACATAATCATTGGTATTATAATATTTGAATTGTAAAATGTAATATCAAAAAATAATATCATAATAATGGAATTCCTCATGTGTGGCTTCATAAACATATGATCAAGGCTTTGGCCAAGACACCATACATAATCTGGTAAGTTGTTTTCCCACACCCATAATAGTTTGTCTCGTGAGACCTACAAAGTCACCGAGGGGATATAGTGGGCCCCAACCAACCATTACTATGCCCGATTAATTCATCATAAAGAAATTTTTAATAAAATCATCATATACATTCATATTTATATTAACATATTTAATGTAAATAACATTCCCTACCTAGTAAAAATTGTCACTAACCATTAATATTAAATATTGTATAGTATCATGATAGGACATCCATAGTCAAACTAATCATAAACCATTTAATAAATTATGTTAGAAGATATCATAAAATATTATTCACAATTATACATAAGAATAAAAAGGAATTTTATAAAATATTAAAATACTCTTATAATATCATCGAGTAATTCGTGAGAGAAATACTCTCTTTCTTTGAAAATAAGATATATGTTTGAATAATATTTGTATAAAACTAAATGTCAAATAATATATTTTTTGTATAATAAAATTATTTATTTCTGAAAAATAATGATTTAATTAAACATATTATAGAGTTCACTTCATAATATGTAACAATTCAGGATGTTCCTTTTAAATTAGGCATGCTATCTAGAAGAATTGAAAAGGTACCCTTGTAAAACATTTAATTACCCTAATATAATTCTGAAATGATAAGAATTTATAATTTTGGAACATTCAAACAGAATATATAATATGTATACAAAAATAAATAATCATTAATTTTTTGTGAGGATAGTGATAGAATGACCCGAATGAAAATGGTGGTTCAGGTAGAATACATTAATTTATGTAATAATGTGATATGAACATTTCCTCAATGTTAGACATAGCCATATTAAATCCATTAATAAATTAATTGTGATGATTTTGTGAATTTATTTAAATTATTATAATTTTATTAAGTTTTTAGGACCATTTTGATGAGTTATGAGATACAATTTTATTTTTTAGGAGAACTCATTTCCTTGGTTTCCACCATAAGTATACATGTATTTAAGTATAAAAGATAATGATAAATGGATTTAATTATCTAGAATCTAATTTATTTTATATTAATGAACATAAATATTTTTAAGTGGATATAAATATAATTTAGTTATATGTTATGGGGATTAAACATTGAATATGACATTTATTGTTAATATTTTATATTATTACGACAATTATTGATCATAACAAACTCGTTTTGTTAGATCGTTTAGTATTATGTAAATATGTTAAATACATAACATAATAAATTTTGTAATTCATATATAATATTATTTTTCAATCACAGAAATATATTAATTACTAAACATGATAGGGAAATTTAATAACAAAAAAATGTCATCCACATAGGTTGTAAATCGGCACCACACGATTGATGATTTCATTTTTAAAATAAGAGAGGGGGGAGGTGTTTGATTATCCATATTAAATTGACATGATATCATTATATTATATAGATTATTCTACAATTATCAAGATAATATGGTTATAGTATATGAGGAGATAATAAATTTATATAAGATGAAAATAAACCAAAATAAATTGGAAGATGATTTCACCACTTGAATAGTCAACTTTAAGAACCTTTTTAAAGGGATTTGTTTTTTTGTATTTTGTTTATAATATGAGGTCATTTATATAGTGGAATACATTAGAAAGAATATTGTTCAAAAATATTATAGGTATCAAATCATCTAATGTGTGATGAGAAGGGGCGGTGTGCGGTGATATTTATAGTGGAGAAGATGTTTGATTTAACATTATTTTATTCATTGTTTATTATTTTCTACAAGACAATAAATAGTGTTGGTTTTTTAGAATAATTATATTAATAAGTACATGTGAATAAAAACCAAGGTTGCATGCATAATCCAAACTTCATTTATTACTCAATAAATTATTTATTTATCATTTATTATAAATTATCGTAATTTACTATTCAAATAAAATTCAGGTATTTTAGAAAAAACCAAAAATTTGACCATAATATTTTTTCTACGTTTTGTATATAAAAATTTTATTCATTTTATGAAAATAGTTTTAAAAAAATGTTAAAATTTATTTTGAATTTAGAGAATCATTTAAAAAATTAATCTTGATTTTATATCAATAAATAATTATATAACTCATTCAAAAAATTAGGTAATGTCTCATAAAAGTATCATATAATAATATTGAAAACAAAATTGATTTAGTAATACATTTTATGAAAATGAATTTTCTTTTAAACCATTTTATTAATTTTTAAATTTTAATTGAATATTTTTCACTAACAAAGTTACCAAAAATTAATTAATAATTTTTAAAATATTCATTTACCTATACTATGTTATAATTATATCAAATGTTTATTTATACTATTTATAAATTCTTATTATACAAACATGGGTTTGGATTCAATTTTCTCATCCAATTTAATATTCACAATGGTCTAATTTTCACTCTTATGGTTATGTTACTACTTAATCAGTATTGGTTCATTAGCTATAAAAACACCTATTATATCATTAATTATTTATTTTCCGTGTTTGTATTATGATATATATGTGATTTTATGTGTTATATACTATATAAAATAAACTAAATAATTTACCTTTAATTAATATAGTTCTGGGTCATTGAATTCTCTACTCATACATTAATTTAATCCTAAAAATTTATAGATTATCACACCACAAAATGATATCGGCAGTTATTTATCATATACTTATCAGGATCCATTGTTTTCACTCTATATGTATGATTCTTACAATTTAACATTACTGGAAGAGTCTGCATATTACTCAACAACTATTATTTAGTGTTTAGAATCTAGATAGTTTGTTCACAATAAGATTAGTTATGTTTGAATTATATTAGTTCAGAAGAGAATTTGTGCATTCAGTCAGGCATGAACATCCTAAACAAGGATATGTGGAACACATTGTGTAGCTTATACATCTAGGGGAAATGCCAAAAAATATTCCAAATCTCCATTTCTCTCCAAAATTAATGAATGACCATTGTACATGGGGCATATTTTCCCTTTCTTACCAAATATTATTACACACTTCTACGGAGATACTTTCAAGAAAAATATGATATTTTACATTAAATTATAAATCCTTCTAATGATTATAGGAACAACCCCTTTTCATCTATTGATATGATTTGAAATCATTTTGAATAGTCTTTACCTTTATTTTGTTTTACTCCTATGATTTTGTTCCACAACATATATTTTACCAACTTTATCCCATCATGTTCGTGTATAACTTATCTTTACATAAATTTGTTCTTATGGTTCCACTTGAATTATAAAATAAAAATGATTGTTGTACGAAAACGCTATAAAAGGAACTTATAGTACATAAACACATTTAATGATATGTGATAATGATATAAATGAATAATTTTATAGTTTCTATTATCCTTTCTGACATCCTGATTGATTGAGGTTGATAAGAATCGCTCAGATGATGCTTTGTATCAAATAAATTCTAAATATTCTTCTAGAATTTTGATGTTAAACATGGATCACAATCATACCAAATTTAAAGAGGTTCTAAATTATTTCATTAAAATAATTAATATAGATTCTTTTAAGGCGATGTAGTAGAAAATTCCCACTTAGAGTGGGGAAACATAATGATATTGAAATTTTATCAACATTATCCCATTTTTCATCCTTTATTATTTGGGTTTCTATAGTCTAGTGATAAAATACATAGTGATGTCATACCATTTATATTTATGAATAGGAAATTGTTTCATTTAACATATATGATATGGTCATTTATCGTTCCCATATAGATAGAATAAATATCATGATTTTTAATCATCAATTTCCCACATAATATATTACAACCATAAATGTTCATATATATCTCTACATATTTTAGATATACCAATGTGTGTAAAGAAAATTTATATATTGATATCATCCAGTAACTCCATTTAACTCACGTATAGTGGGAACACATATCCTCCTCCAAAATTTCATAATTCCTACTTCACACATGAGGTCTAGAAACAAACCATCATTCACAACATTGATATTTGTTTGAATATTCTCAATATTTCATAGAGAACATATAATTCTTTTTAATAAATGTCGTTAAGAAAATAGTTGAAATAGTAACGACGTTTCACCTTCTGTGATCATTACCATATCCATATTACTTATATCAAAGTACATGGGATATTTTTCAATCATAATTTTTTTCTCAACCCCATGATCATTCCTACAGAAAAATTACAAATTAATTTCCTTCCCAGGTTAGAAGTGTATTGAACCATCATAAACCTTGAGTAGCTCAATCCATCACCATTATCTCATGTTGAGTTCTTTCTGAATGATGATATATTTCAATTTCCTTTTATTCTCATATATCTCACATCATTAACCATATATTTTATGTATCCGTATCATTGGAGTAAATATTATGGCAACAAAATCAAGATCATGATTTGGATAGTTTGGTTCAAAAGTGGTTAACTACCTCAATGCATAGGCAATAACTCTTTCATTCTATGTATAGACAAGTCAATGTAATTTCATTGATGAATCATTTTAAATCACAAACCAACATTTTCCAATGGAAATGTCATGATATGAGATTTGACTAATAGACTATTTAAATCACCAAATCATTCTTCACGTTATTTTGTCAATACATCCTTAATCCCTGTACGATTATCCTTGGGTAACATGATAGCTAATCAGGAGTGTTTTTATATGAAAAGATGATAATAACCTCTTATATAAATAAAAATACATCCTTATATTATATTTATTTGTGTAGGCCATTCATGAGCCACCACTGTCTTCATAGGATAAAATATGGTACCATCCTTATAGAAAATACGGCCATGAAAATTAAATACATAAAGAAAAATTTCTCATATTATAATCTTCTTATATAACTCTTTTCATTTTAGATTATTTTGAATAATGATTATTTGAATCTCATGATCATCAATGATATTACAGATTACCAATATTTCATAAATAAATACCACCAAAATGTAATCAATATATTACTTGACAACTATATTAATTATATCCCTGATAACTAATGGTGCAATTGTAATTACAAATGGAATTAATATAAATTTGTAATGCCCATACTGGTTTAAAATTCAATATTTGGAAAATATTCATTCCTTACAAGAAATTGATTTTATCTGTATCGAAGTTCAATATTGAAAAAATATTGGGCATTGTTATATTCATCAAATAAACCCTCAATATATGGTAGAGTATTCATGTTTTTATTGTAATGGAATTGATTTTTCTATTGTGAATATAGAGCCTCATGGATCCATAATTCTTCTTGACAAATAGAACATGGGTCCTCCATTGAGAACACTAAGGTAAATAAATAATATTTTAATCAATTCATCTAGTTGTTTCTTATGGTCGACTTATTCTAATGTAGACATTCATTAAGTACTATTTGATATAGTCATTCCGTAAGGAATTAAATAAATAAAAAACTCATTTTCCCACCGAAGATGATTTCCATGTAAATCCTCTATAAATCCATCAATGTATGCATTCCCAATAGGTACATAGCCATGTTGAATATTTCATTCCTCATCCATTGAACTCTACTAATAGATAAGAACCAAATGGCGACGTTTCTTCTTTAAAGATAAAGCACTCTACTTCATTCTAAAAAAATCTGTAACTTCCTTTTCATGAAATAATATTTTTAATCTTAATTTAAAATAAAATACATACCAAGACCTCTATCAATGTGAATAATAGGTATGATTATATGTTTAGATTCTGAATAATTTGTATGGGTCATTTTGCAGACTCATTAAGAAATATTTATTCAATGATACATCCATTAAAAGTTTTGATTGTCAAATCCATTATTAACTCAAATTAGAAATGTCTAATTTTGAAGAAAAAATAGGATGAAAAAATGAGTTCAATGATATAGAGTCAAAAAATAATAGAATAAGTTTGAGGAAACAAGTAAAGTAAATAAAACCACTTCATGAAGAACATATGCCTTAGTTTTTGTGACCACATATGATTGTAATTTATCCCTTGTCCTTCATTAGGGAATGATTCCTTAGTGTATATATAATTTCAGAGGATGATGTCCCATCACATTATATATATATCATTGAACAATGGTATATTATTTATTTCCCATGAAATCACAAGATTGATGGTCTTTTTCTCCACAATTGTAATAGACTCTCGATCCCTTCATACAAGTACTACGGTGTTTCATACAAAACTTATTTAGTGGTGGAATGTTAACTATTATATTCATACCAATTTATTTATTTTATTTTTATAGAGTGTTTTTGATCTCTTTTCATTGAATTCAATACATTGAAGTCAGATGACTTAGATAATTATTTTTTTCTTGATAGCACATGAGTGTATATCATTATATGTTGAGATATTTTGGGAGACTTCTATTCTCATAAGAATAGGTTTATTCAATCAAATAGTTAATTATTATTTCTTCTTATATTATGTATATTGTCTGAAAAAATCCTTAATAGCATTGTAAATTGGGATTCATAATTTGAAACATTTTTATCCTCTATTTTTCTTAAACACATAAATTTACTATCAATATCCATTCATTGTCCATGAGGAAATCATTTTTCTTGGAATTTATCCTTAAAATCACCCATGTCATTATTTTTAATTTATTCATCCTCCTTTGTGTTTTGAATTTGTGAAAAATATTGATCCTTCTCTCCTGATTTATAATTCACTACCATAGAAACCTTATCTATTTTGTTACTTCCCAACACAAGAAATATATTCTCTATGGAACTTATCAGTTCCTCAACTACTAATGGGTTTGTAGTCATATTGAATAATGGAGGTTGTTGTCACATAAAGTAGCATAAAAGTTATCCTCCACATTTTGGACCACAATTCTTCATAAATGCAAGGATATCATTCCAAATCAAATTTTATTATACCAATATAGTTATAAGTTTCTCAAAACAAGTCACATCTTCAACACTAATGTCATTATATTTCATATGAGGTAAATCCATACATGTGATACATATATTGATAGTTTTTCCATTTTATTTCACTAATAAAAATTTCTAAATAATGTAATACACTAGATTGAGTTTGAATAATATTATATAATATCTATTAGAAATATAGTTAATATAAATTGATATTAAATTCATTGTTTTCATCATAATCATAAAAATTGTTTCTTTTGGGACATATTTTATTTCAAATAATTCATAATATACTATAAATAAAATTATACTTATCTGTGGAATTTCCCCAAGTTGTGTTGAAACGGTTTTTTAGTATGGCCCATTTTCATGTACCAGTTTATATAGTGCCTTCCCCGGGACACCTTTTTGGACTTGTTACCAGAAGGCACTTCTATTCCATAACCACATCCTCTGGTCATATATAGAAAATAATTTATTTATAGAAATTTATGCATAATTTCTACCTTATCAATGTTAATGAATGTTATTATATTTATATTTTCAATGTTTATCTGTAAGATAAGTTTCATAGTCAAGGTTTTCTAAATCTAGCTTCCATGGTTTCTTCTAAATATCCTCTAATACAAACTGTAACGACTCTGACCCCATTAGATAAATATCGTTTCCCAAATTTATTACATTAGCGTATGAACACAGATTGTTCATCCCAATGGACAAATCTATTTATTAAATTTTTAAAACTATATAGATACATAAGTTCAATATTATAACATGAAATGAAATGAATCATTGAAACTACCTTAGGACACTCTTATTCCTCGATTTTATCATATCATGTCATTCATAAAAATTATTCGTTGCATCTAAGAGAAAAATAAACATATGAAGGAGAAATATTTGATTCTAAGTAGGGGTAAAAATTCAGAAGGAGAAAAAAATAAACCATTTTTCAAAGTGAAAAAACTAAAAACATTTTCTATTAAAACCAAAAATTGATCAGAATATGACAAGAATACAAACTGATTAAAGAATTCCATATAAATGTTCGTAGGAGAGTGATACATTAACAAGGATAATTCTCTAGTATAATAATTTCATGAAATATAAAATAATAATCTCAAAATAATTGAAATTAAAATTTTGGAAAAAAAATTTCTTCAAGGATTCAGCCAAGATATCATACATAATTGGGGAATTAGTTTTCCAATCACAAAACTAGTTCAACATATGAGTCATAGCGATGCACTGAAGAGTTATAGAGGTCCCCATAAAAACACATATAAGTTTTATTAATTAATAATATTAATAGGGTGAACCAAAATAAACATATTCATTCATATTATAAAATAACATATGACATTTAAATTAATCACCCCAATCAATAAGTATAAAAACTAATCATTCAGAGTATATGGTCAAAAGTATGAAGATAGAACATCCATAGTAAAAATAATAATAAACCATAAAAAAATTTATATTATATGATATCATATGTGATTAATCAAAATAATAAAAAATAATCAAATATGGTGTTGCAATATATGAAAATATTATTTTTAAAATCAGCAACAAGTGCTTCAGAGAAAAATTATTTCATTTTGCAAAGAAGAATTATTTTGGGGAAAAACTTGTATAAAACATAAAGTGAACTAATATAGTTTTTACATAAAAAATGAGTTATTTTATAAAAATAATCGTGTAATTAAACATATTATATAGTACACATTAAAATATGTAAGAATTCGGGAATTTCACATTAGACCATACTTGCTTATTACAGAGAATTGAAAAGGGAACCTTATGAAACATATGATTCCCATAAATAAAATTTTAAATGATATAAATATATGATTTTCGAACATAAGAAAATTATATATACTAATTAAATAAAATTAAATAATCATTATATTTGGGTAATGATAATGAAATAATAACCCAATGGAAAATGGACGTTCAGGTAGAACATTTTACCTTATTTTAGATTGTGTTTTAAATATGATATAAATTTCCCTGATAAATAAAATTAATTAATTATTTAACTAAAAATGATCTATTTATTCTTTTATTGTATTATTATAATTTTATTTCATAAATTGTTATAATTTTTTATGATTTATAAGATTCGATTTTACTACTTATGAGTTCCCACTTCCACTAATTTCTTGATTAGTATTATTGTATATGTGTGTAAATGTTCAAGAAGAATGGACATAATTATATTGAATAGAATTAATATTATATTAATGAAATTATATAATTTTAAATGGATATATATATCATTTGGTAATATGTTTTGAGGACAAATAAGTGGAGAATACATTTACTAATAATTGTTTACATTATTATCGCTGTTTGATCATAAAAACACATTTTTAATATAATTTTGTATTATACAAATAAGTTATATAAATATAATAATATCATTTTTAATAAATAAATTATATTCTGGTTTAAAAATAATTTTTTTTAATTACTAATCTTGAAAGATAAATTAAAAAACAAAAATCTATCATCCACAAAGGTTGAAAATCAACACATCGCAACGATGATTTCATTTTATAAATAAATGGTGGAGAGAAATGAGTTTCATGAATAAGATTACATTAAAATTTTAAAAATTAATTATATATATGATACTATATTTATCATTATCATTTGTATGGAGGAGGTGAGGAGAAAATAAAATAAAATAAAATAAAATGAAATTAAAAGTATCAGGAATATGATTTTTACCTCTTGAATACTCCTCCTTAAGGACCTTATTAAACAAATTGGTTTTCGTATTTTGATGAGAAAAAATTATCTTGTACGTGTTAGAGATGCTTATAGATAATATTGACTATATGTTTTGAATGATTCAAATCATGTAAGGTGTTACGAGAAGGGGTGGTAAGAGGTGGTATTTATAGTGGAGGAGGGGTGATTTCTCATTATTTAATTCATTGTTTTTTAATTTTTCTTAAGATAATAAATAGATTTGATTATTGAAACTAATTATAGTATTATTTCCATGTGATTTCTAACCAAGGGGTTTACATAATCTAATCATCACATATGACTCAACAATTTTGGTATTTATCTTTTATCATAAATTGTTGTTTTTGACAATTCACCAAAAAATATAATATTTTAGAAATATCCAAAATATTTTACAAAACAATTTTTCATTTTGTAGAATTAAAAATTGAACCAAATGTTATTTAGTTTTTTTGATAATTATGATATAAGAAATTTTAATTGTAATCATCATTTATAAAAAATACAATATTTTTAATTAAAATCTAATTTTATAACATATTAAAAAGTCAACCAATATCAGATAAAATTATATTAAATTAATAAGAAAATAATATATTTATTTATGACTATATATTAAGAAAATAGAATTTATTAAATCATTTTATTAATTATAATATTGTAATTATTTATTTATTACTCGCAATAATACAAACAGTTAATTAATAATTTTTAAAATATTCATTTACTAGTAATATGATTTAATAATATCATCTATTATTTTATAATATTCCAAAATATTATTAATAAAAACATATGTTAGGTAACTATTTATTAGAGTAAATTACTATTCATAATGATTATATTACTATTCCTAAGTGAAAGCTACATTATCACAATTATAGAATCTTTATCTTCTCCAAACACCTATTGATTAATTTATTCATCATTTATGATGTTTTTGTTATGTTATATAAATAATTTTAGGTGATATAAATTATATAAAATAAAAAAATGGAAAAAATTTATTTATAGAGATATATGTTGTTAAATAATTTTTTATTATTATCTTTGAATAAATGTAGAAATTATCACTATGGTTGAGTATGTGGGATATACATAGAGAAGGTTTGCCTAAAATATATTCTCTCAATTAAATATATAAAAATTGATGAAAAGTGGTATCTAAAGATACTTATGTAATATAAATGATCAATAAAAATGAACCAATCAAAATAAAATATGTTTGGAGAAACATTACTCTAGAAGTTCACATAGTTCCAACCAAATTATGATAAACTGAGATTCTATGATCATTGTTTTATTAATTATTCATAACATTATCCAACCCAATAACCTAAATATAGTGCAAATTTATTAAATTTAAATAGAAAAAAATTCAAATCTAGATGGCCCGATCAATTTTTCAATTTTAGATTACCAGATACATACATGATACCCATTTTACAATGGCAATAGAAAATAAAACATAATATAATAAATTGATTCTAAACAAGATCCTTTAAAACCAATTCAAATATATCTATATAATATATTTGTTAAACGAAACAAATTATGGGTGAGAAAAAATTATCAATGAGTGTTATGTAAAATTGGAGATATCACAAATCTATAAGAATAACAAATAAAGAAATGTATGAAAGTTAACAGACATTCCATTTAAAAAAATAACCACATTGATAAGATAATAAATAGTCAATATTGAAGGGTAAATAAAATGTAAAAATTTTCATTTTACAAATATCATTAATTTATTAATTGGATATCACATAATCAATATGAAAATCTAAATACAAACAACAAATGTGATTTAAGAAATATAAACAAAGTGGAATGAATCTACAGATAATATCATAGAAAAAATTTCATGGATAATAATAAATTTTTAATTCCCTCTTAAAAATGAATAATTATTCAAATATAATTCTTAGGAATATTAAATCCTCTACTTTGAAGATCTATAATCAAGTAAGATTAAAACAACCCATATTAACATGATTAGTTTGGAAAAATCATTGGTCCCACTATTCAAGTTGTGAATTGAGTGGGTTTCTAAAATCTATGTCCCCCAGTTCTATTTTTTAAATAAATAATTACATATAAAATAATTATTTTATTTAATGAACAATTATCTTTATCATAAAATATCTTTATTGAGTAAAATATGTGGATTTAACAACATTGATTTGTATAAACAAAGGTTTTTAAATGTAAACTCGTTATTTAGAAATGATATACAGTGTTGGAATTGAACGAATCCATAAAAAATAATATGTGTATATAAAATAAATATAATACCTAAAAGTACAAATATAATAATGTGATTTTTTCAAGAGATTATAAACAGTCGAAAAACATGATATTGTATAATAAAATTTCCTGATTTATAATTTTCATATGAAATCCACAAGTAATAAATGATTCAAATTGAAATGTAATATACCAAAAATAATTAATTAATTCTTATATTGTTTTTCTAATGATCCAAACAAACAATATATTAAATTGAATTTATGAATAATTATAAATAACTCAAAATAAAATGTTGATAAAAAGAAAATCCCAAACCCCGCACTTCATTTTCTATTATTTTCATATTACCAATTCATTAATATTAATTTACTATTTGTATTCGTTCATGTATTCATTGTCTTGTCTTCACATTCATTATTTATCAAGAATTTTCATATTATCATTAATATATTATTGTTTTTTCATTCCCATAAAAATAATCATGGAATAATAATAATATTTTTATGTAAAATTTACTCTTCAAACAAATAATAAAATATTGTTATTATAAATGACATAAATTACAATCATTGAGAGGGTATTCCAAACAAAAACAAGAGTAAAATTTTCTTTTTTTCAGGATCATTTGAGATAGGAGGTAAGTACAATTTTATCATTCAATAAGAATAATCATAACATATATAAAATATTTTTTTCTATAAATATAATTTTTTAAATCATCAATGTGGTGTGGTGATGATAATAGATTCATATAGCTTCATGAAGAAATTAGTCCCCACATATACAAATTATGAAGTCATTTTTCTATGTCTGAAAAGGTAAGGAATAATATAATATAAAATATTGGGATAATAAGTGTTTAGTATCAAAATTATTTCATTTAAATTGCTTATATATTTTTTGTAATTAACCATATTACATTTGATGTAAAGTGTTAGTGAATGACGAATCACATCACCTCAGGAGGTGGACATCTGTATTACACGTGTGAAAAATTATATAATCGCCTATAGAATAGAAAATAAAATAAATATATATCATATAAAGACTCTATATGCATAAATTCATTATAAATTACAGATATATTCTTCATATCCATCATCATACACAACTATGGAATATGGTAATGGAAGAAAGAATGACATTGTTTTATGAGGCTGTTTTCTTCTACAAACATAGATAATGATTTATTAACACATGATAATAAAGTGAAAATTATTTTATGTTATTGAATTATTATAAAAACATCATATTATATTGGTAATCTTGATATTATTATATCTTCCTTGTTTAACAATAATTTTTCTTTGTGTTAGACGAATTAAAATAAAAACCCGTGTTTAAAAATTTGACATCTACTTCTAGTAACCTCATTAGTTTTGTAATAAAACCTTACATGGTTAAATTTATTCACATAATAAGAAAACTAGGTTGAGTTTAGAGATACAATGTGCATTCATGGTATAAATAAAATAATATAATCAGTTTTCCTTTCAAGGGATAGCTGAGTGGAACTCCTATAATTGTTTGAAAATATTAGATCATACCCATGTTTTAAAAATGAAAAATGCCTCTAAAATTTGACACTCTAAATAATAGAAAATTTAGTTTCTATATATTTCTATAAAATGTGTGTTTTATAAAATAGAATGGCATTTTTACAACTTTTATTCTTAGTTTAACCCCTTGGAAATTTATTTTTATCTAAACTGTGATAATGAATTTTTTTAGTTTTCACATTAAATTTTGGTCAAGAAAATAAATTGGAACTAATTATATATTAGAAATATTTACTATTAAAGATATTTAATCCATTTTCTATATTATTTTATCATAATTAGATATTTATTATTTTAAAATAATCAGATATGTATGATTATAAATTTTGGTTTTAAAGAAATAATATTAAACAATTTAAAAAGTGTATATATGAATGTTCAATATGATAATGATTCCATTGAAACAAATTGTACTATTTTATATAAAAATGATCTAATTTTATATTAAATCATATTATATATATTATTTACCATAATAAATTATTTAAATTAAAATGATGCTCGCATTTAAAATTCATTATTTTTCAATATTCATCAAGAAATGAAACAATTAAAAAAATTAAAAAACTAAGACAAAAATAAATATTAAATTATAAAATAAAAAATAAATTTTATTTTTCATATTAATAATATAATTTCTATAAAAATAACTTTTAATTTATGAAGACAATGTCTCACTAAGACAACATTTAGAAAAATATATTTTTTCAAAAAAAAGTTTTTGTCCTTCAAAAGGTTCTTATTGTTTTTGTAATAAATAGATATCAATTTCATATATTTTATATATTTATAAAACATATATTTTTCAAAATTTATTTAATTTTACTCATTACTTAAAAATTAATATCTAGGTTATAATGATTTGGTTTAAAAATTAATACTTCTATAGTCTGACATGTTTCGTTCACGAATGTCGTTTCATGGATTACGAGGTACTGAAGTGGTGGAATTATTTAAAATGGAATATTTTGTAAATTACCTGGTTGTTATATTCCCTTATGTATATGGTGATGTGTGTCATACACACTATCAAATATGATGTTCATATTTTAAAATTTTGATGATATTATATTCTTTTTATATTAAATAATTTACATCTTCATAATTAAAACATGATATGGTAATCGTGGATTATATGTTAGAAATACCATTGTAGAAAATATTACATTTTGAAATGATATAACAAAAAAGCATGTTGAATAATATAACAGGACATGAAAAATTACTCTAGAATAACAAATTTTATGTTTAAAAAATTGGATTAACTGTATTGGAATTGAAAAAAAAGGAACATATATAAAATCACCAAAAATAGATACATTGAGAGAGATAAAAAGTATTTATGAAATGAATGTGGGTGATCTAGTGAAGGTCAATGAGAAAAAAATCCATAAAATAAATATGTGTGAAAAGGGATATTAATATCATCCAATTTTTTGATAGCATAATACATATTATTTCTGGATCATTTTATAATGTTTTGGAATTCCTTTAAAATCTATACTAATAAAATATTTAAATTTAAATACAAGATATATATTTATTTCCTTGGAAATTATTTAATTTTTTGTACAAAAATCAATTTTAAATTTATATCTTACCATAATAAATGAACATCCCTAAAAGAATTTTTTAATCGAGATGCACTAATTTTTTATTTTAATCGATCATATAATATATTATATAATGATAAGTCATTTCATTGATCTGTGGTAATTATTATAAAAAATGGTAATTATAGTTCATCCAATATGAATAAATCTTCATAATTTGGTTTAGTACATTAATCTCCAAAACCATATAAAATGTTCAACATAACATTTTAATAAATTTTTATCCCTTGGAAATTTTAAAAGGATTATAATCAAAAACATTTGAAATAATGTTACTAAATTTACCACATGTGCATACTATTAATATCTCAAAAACCATGAAGTAGATTATAATCGTTAGATATCAACCATGTGAATATGTTCATCATGTATTCTCATGAATAATGGTAATAATGTAAATTAGAATAAAAACTTTTTGAAAACATGAAAGCTTAAAAATTCAATAAATAAAACATATATTATTGGATATATACATAATGTCAAAAAATATTTTTTACTCCATCTATAAAAATATAAACCAATTTTCTAGTGAATCAGCAATCAGTTCCACAGTTTTCTATATTATGATAATTAATTTATCCATATAAATAATATCTTTATATCAAAATCCTCATTTAAATATCATAATCCCATTAATGGGTATATTTCCATTAATGACGTGTTTGTAAAAAAGTTAAGCATGCCACTAAACTTTTTTTATTGGTTATTGGTACAGTTTAATATACTCCTTCAAATAGTAAAATAAAAATTAAGTATTTACAATATTTATACATTTTATAATCTTATATCATGTAAATAATTGTTAAAATCCTAAAACCAAATAAATAAAGAATTTATATTCCTAAACATTAATCATTACAATTCAATTATATCAAAAAATACAATTGACATTGATCTATTTTCCTCTTCTACTGTATAATCCATTGATGCATGGGCAGTAAATTTTTGTAGTGACTATATCATTATAGTTGAAAGATATACCATATGAAATTTATTAATTACCATTTCAATCACTATAATGGGGGTAATTATCACCACATGTTTTGTGAACTAACATTCCCTCTATTAAAGTACAAGGATTTTTCTCTAAATAATAATAGCCTGTGGGAAAATAATTATATCTATTATTCTTGGTATTAATTTTTTATAGACATTTATCTTATTTCATCAATTGGAATCAACTATTCATTGAGATGTTATTCGCTTTACTTATACAATATATAACTATTTTCTCATATAAATAAATGTTTTCATAGTCCTCCTATAAGATACATGGCTTAATACATTCAATGTAATAGTCAATATTAAAGACTGTAATGCCAATGTATTCCATTATATACCCATTTATCCTTTTAATATAAGATTCATACATCACAACAATTCAATCATCATTTTAATTTAATCTATGAAATGTTCTCTTCATCAAAGTTTTTTTCTCATGAGAGATACATTTGTCAAATGATTTGTTGTTAATAGATTTCCACATGTAATAGTTCCAATTATTCACAACATTTATAGATAAATTACCATAATTTATAAACATCACACTAGTAAATAAAAAAAAATCCTTTTCCTCTTCAACAAAACATTATGCAATAAATATATTCTGTATATTTCAATACATTTCTCAATATCCAATGGATATGTTGTTCAACTAAATGATGTAGGATTCTATAACATAAAAAACACAACATGAAAATATCTTAATATAAAATTGAATTTTCATTCCATAAATTTTAGTTGTTTGAACATTTTTAATCATCCCGAATATATGAATAATTTGTTCTATTACAATATTAGTTAAATAGGCTACCTTAGTTTTGAAATATTTGCATTATCCATGAGTATTAATACCATATAAAGTTCCATTTCTAAACAATGGAAAATTTTAGATAATATGAAAAAAAAAATTTAAAAATTCAAATTCAAATGTATAATTGCAATTATGGTATTACACTTACATTAATTAAATTTTATGTGTTTTTACTGTTAAAAAATAATCATGGATTAAATTAAGATACCATTATATTGAATCCTTATTTGGGTATTGAAATGAAAAATTGAATTACCATATGTATATCTCTAAGGGGTTGATATTTTTATTGAGTTAATTTCCATTTTCTTGCATCAAGTGATGATTAGGTATATGCTCATTCTCCCTTTTATGAGTTACTAACCAAGGGTACCTCTATAATTTTACAATTCCATCATGTAAAATCTATACAGAGATGTGTTTCAAGAAAAACACTTAAAATATGAACCAAAATAATTTAGTTTTTATTATTTACATATAATCAATATCATTAATATTGTTATGCTACCTAATCATTATTTTACTTAATATAGTCATAATGGTTTATAAAATACTTCATCTGATACCAAATTTCTCAACCCCTACACCAAAAACGTGGACTGAGTGTCTCATTTATTATATTGGAATATATAAAATAGGTAAAATGTTGAAGGAATGGTCAAAATAGTTGTTTGGTAGAACCGGTTATATACAAAATACCCATTATACATTAGGCATAGATAATAAGTCATCATACAGAAAAACAAAAAAAGCCCGAATATTTGAAAATTCATTCAAATATTTCTTCTTTATATCAGATTGAAATAATTCAAAAAATAATACCATTTAATTATTTGTATTTCTTAATTATAGTGGATGATAGCATGAATCAATAAAGATAGTAAATATATCGTGGTAAATTAGTAACCACACAAACAATTATAATTAAATGAAATCCATGATAAGACATTGAACACTCAACTTGGAAAGTGAAATTACAAAAAATACATTCCATTTAATCGATAAGAAGATCACTACATTAATTTAAAGATAATACCACAGAGAAAATATATAGTATATAATAATAAATGACATAACATTGAAATAATTTTTTAATTAATTGATGTCATATACCGGTAACGTAAAACCCTCTTCTACCAAAATATATCCTCATGATAGTTTAAAACTATATATAGAAACCCATTAAAATACGCCAATGAATTTCTCTAATTATACATATCAATGAAAAAAGGGGATATAAATTAAATTTTCAATGAAATATTATTATAATGAAGTTAATTTTTTAGAGAATATTAACATTCTCGTAATAAAGTGACATTATAAATTAAATTATACTAATTATAATGTTTATTTCAAATACAATTGGTTGAGATGATTCAATATGAAAAAATACAATGATTTATGAATGAATCGTGAAATTAAAATTGAATGGGGTAGTAAAATCACATCATTAAAGTGAATTTATTCCTAATAACAAATAAGACTAAATAGAATGTAAATTGAGACGAAGTCCCCTACCACATACTTTCTTTTGGTTGATAATGCATTATAGATTTGTATAGTGGTTTCAATCATGTTACTAACTTATAGAAGAACCATAATTACATTTATAATATCATATATTATCCACTTATGGCATCTTTTTACCCACTATTTCTAATCATTAATTATTTTCTTTTTGTCATGTGTTAATTTCCCTGTTATATTATTTATACTTTGTCACAAATTCTATATTTTATTGGGAGTAATATATGGATTTATAAGATATATAACATAAATAATGAAATAATTATAATAATGTTACATAAATTATTATCATAAAACCAATCATGAATGATGGTTATGTAAAATGATATATGATTTGATCATGGAGATGATTGATCATACATATTCATAAGTAACATTTCCATTTTTCAATGATCATTATGGTATAATGGTATGTATTATATTATATTCCCATATTAATTATAATTTTAAATATATTATTTTATTTAAGTACATATACTTATATATGATTCATTTTCATTATTTTGGAAAATAGATTCACATTGCTTTGTAAAGGTGGTAGTCCAGATGTACCCAAATGATGGCATCATTTATAAGTGAGTAAAATGGCGAGGAAAAATATTATATTTTTATAATGACTAAAAATCCATGATCATTATAATAATTTTACATATATCACATATAATTAATATGGTTTTTTTATTATATTCCATTAAAATATTTTGTGACAAATGAATCACAATGATTTTTGAGTCGATAGATAATTGTACACATGAGTAAAGTAATCGCATCAACAAGAACATTAATTATATATATATATATTATATAAAGAATCCATAAGAATTGCTACGTTATAAATATAATATATATTGTTTACAAACATTCTTATACACAACTTGTAAAAGCTTATATTGAAGAATGAATGAAATTGGTTCGTGTGGATGTAGTTCACCATACACAAATACTATGACTTCATAACAAATTAATGTGAATAAATGTTGTTTTATAAAATTTTATTTTTATAAAAATATCCATTTATATAATATAATTATTATATTTTATCATCACATTTTATTAATAATTTATAAATGAAGTGGATGAAATAAAAAGGCACCCATTGATGAACGTTACTGCTTCTTTGGGGGTTCACATTGTATTTGACAATGTCCATCCAGTGATATCATTATTTCAAATATAAGTTTCATACAATGATTTTAGTTTTGTTTTGATTTCATTTGGGATGTTTATGGGTGATATAATTAGTTTATATTGTGTGAAGAAGGGTGGAGAGTGGGTTTTCATTTATAAATTAGGTGAGTGACAAACTTGTTATTTATTGATAATATCCAATCATAAATAAAAATTGTTTCAATAAAAAAACTAAAATATAGAAAATTATGGATCCATGAACATTAAATAAAAAATAATTCCATCCAATTGGATTTAATATTTATTTAGGGCATTTTTTACACATATGTTCTTTTTTAACCCCTCTGTAAATTATTTTTTACTTTAACCTCTATAAATTTTTTTTTATTGTTTTCACTATACATTTTATGAAAAATTTATGTTTAATGAATTATATATTAAAAAAATTTCATATTCAAAATATTTAATTCATTTCCAAAATTAAATTTAAAAAGTAGAAATTATTAAATTAAAATTAATCCCAGAAGACATGATAAGATAATGGGTTTTTTAGGAGAACATATTGAAATGTTTATTATGTTTTTATTTGGAAAATTAATTTTAACGAAAATAAAAATAACTAAATTGGATTGAATTATATATACATTAGTTAATTTGACTTCAAAGAATATTAAATATATAATTTATCAAAAAATATATTAAATCAAAAATATGATGTATTCAATTAAAATTCAGTATTTTAACTATTCTTAAAAATAGCACATATAAAAAATTCCTAAAAATCATCTAAATATAATTTTGATATTACAATTCTATAAAAAAGGGTATTTATTGAAAAATTCAAAATTTAGTAAAAAAAATTTAAATTATTAGACATAAGATCGAATAAAAAAAATTAAAAAAATGTATTTTTTAAATAATTAATGGTCATTCAAAGAAATTATATTATATATATATTAAATAGATATCCATTTTATATTATATATATAAATATATTGAAAACATTATTTTTTTAATTTTTTAAATATTATTCTCACTTTCTAAATTAGCAGCTAGGCTATAATGGTTGTTTTTTTAAAAAAATTTTTTTGCAATACCGTGGTTCATTCAAACCAAAGAATTTGTGCATTACATGACATTAATAATTTTATATTTTTATAAAATTTAATGTATCATAAATTATTGGGATGTAATATTTCATTATACACATGGTGATTCCTATCAAACACACTATCAAATATAATGATCAAATTATGAAATGTCATGCTTTTACAGGATAGTTATGGGAATTATAATGGTAGGGGAGATAGATATAATTTATTAAATGATTATATTAACATAATTATTAAAATAATATGATGATGAAAATTTAAAATGAAAAAAATTAATCCATGACTAATGGGAAATGAGAAGGATTTTATTGTGAAAAATGTTATTATGATATTGAGAATGATACTATGTGGTCCATATGCACCTGAGAACAAAATAGAATAGTGGTATAATATAAAGAAGGATATAAATTATTATGTATCAAGATTCTTGGGTTTTCAATAGGTGAATGGTGTGGGAAAAAAATCCTTGATGTAATTGTCTTAGCCTTCCCAGTCTATTACATTGTGGGTTTTGGTCATTGAAATGTTTAAGAGGAGGTTTGGAGAGAGTTTGGATATTTTTTTTGGTAAATGACATAATATAAGTGAATTTCATTTTTCATAAAGTGATTACATGTGGTAAAAGTCAGTTGCAAATATTTTCAACGAGTTTTGACATCGTGCATAAATTTTAAGTGGCATTCAGAAGTGTTTCATGATATGTAATATTTCTGAGATAGAAAAATAAAATAAAATAAAGAGGTGATGCATTTTTTTGGTGAAAAGTAATCCCCTGGTTATTACATGAGGTTACAGTGGGTTATATAGCGTGTAATAACTTGATGATATAATGTTTTAATTTTTTTTTATTCTGAACACTCAGTCATTCGATTGGGGATTACTTTTTCATCGCATTTTGGGGAAACCCTTGGTTCACTAAAGTGTTCTTCAAGCCATTTCCCCCCCCTCATAGATCCATTGGTCCTGGTGGACATTCGTTGGTGATCCTTGGTCAATCTATGGTGTGTTCTACTATGTTAGTAAAATTCTTTGTTCTTTTATTCACATGGAGATCCACTATGGTGGTGTTTATTTGGTTTTGGGTGTTTGTTCGGTTTTATTTTGATGGATCTGGGGTGCGCTATTAGTTTATCTATAGTCATTAGCCTGAGGATGTGTTTCTGGAGCATTTTTCATAACCCTGCACTATACAGTAATTGAAAAAACCCCACTAGCTTATATTTGTATTTTTCTTCTTACTGTACATTAGTCATGGTTGGTCTATAGAAATTTCTTTGTTAATATTTTTTATTTCATATTAATAAAGTTAATTGAGTTGAATTAAAATAAATATACAGGGACTTTGGTAAAAGTGATGCATGGTCTTCCGTTTCTATTTTATTTTTCAATTTATAATTTTTATGGGAAAACTACCAACTAAAATTCATTGTCATTGGGGGCCCTTTCTAGAGAACTAACAGATTATTGAATGAATTATGTTCATATTTTCTTTTAAACTTATATATTGAATTTTTTTTATCACATAAATTTGGATAATGTGTTGATTCCCCATGATCATTTAGTTTTTATGATAATCTATGAATTGACATGTTGAATTAAATAATGGAGACCATGTTAAATCTAGAATTGATTTTCATTAGTTCATGTGGAGATGTGATGTGTGGGTTGGTTCTAGTTTGTTTCACAATATTTTTTGCCCGCATGACTTTGTGTTGTAGGGGTCTTAGGTGGTGTACTGGTATCTTAGGTTATGATATTGATTTATTGTGGTATGAAAGATAAATATTTGAAAGCAGTGATGTGGAACTAGTTTTTTTATGTTATGTAGTTGGATGTTGTTGTGAGTTGGGAATTTTCTGGGCTGGAATAGCGGGCTTTTCAAGGATGACATTAAAGAAGGACATTTGTGTTTGGTATGGTTAAGTCACTTAATGTATCTCTATATGTAACATATAGAATGATTCACCCCATATTTATAGATCAAAATATCATATACAATTAATGGGTAATATACACTGAGATCATGGAATGATGTGTGTTTATTGTGGTACCACCATCAACTAGTTAGGATCCACACATTCTTAAGTGACTATTTTTTATGTTTCTTGTTGTTTGTTATTCTTAGTGGTGTCATATGTTAGTGATGTAATGAATAAATATTTTTTGAAACAGATTTTAATGTGTTGGTTTTGTTTGTGTATCTGATAGGAAATTGTTAACTAAATTTTTTAGGATTGTGAAATGGGTTTTATGACTTATTGTGTGGTATTTTGAATTCAAAGGTATAAACAAAGGATGTAGTGTTATTAGTTACTATTTTTTTGGAGAACCCATAGGTTATGCATGAGTGTTTGATATCATATATATATACATGTATTTCCTTGTGGTTTCTATATTCACCCCTCCCATGTTGATCACTATATGGTGAACTCCATTATAATCATGTGGGGTGTGTAATTTTGAACATCCCGATGAAAGTATGGATAGATAGCCACCTACCCCTCCCTTCACCCTTTTCTAGTTGAAGAAGGCCCATGTTTCTTTGGGAAATATATAGTGTGATTTTGTAGACTATGTCTTTATGGGTGAGGTGGTATGTTTCTAAGGATTCTTTGTGATGGGTTTTGATGTGCATTCCCAAATTCCTTCAGTACTATTTTTCATGTGTCGAAATTCATAGGTGGCAGGTAATGACATGTTATGGTGACCAGGTGTGTGTTGGAGGGATGTGTTGTGATGCCCAGGTGTGTGATGGATGTATGTGTTGTGAGGATCGTGTGTGTTTTATAGGGATGTGTAGTGAGTCCCTTGTGTGTGAGGTAAGGATGGTATATGGTATATTCAGAAGTGGTGGGAGCACCAGGACGTCAATCGTTAGGGTGTGACAGTTATAAATTAGTGGGTGTGTGGTGTGTGAAACCCTATTGTTGATATGATTTATATTATATTACTATAATTGTATTACATATTGAGTTTATTTTGGTGAGGTGGGCTGGTTTTTATACCTTATTAGGTTCTGTTTTGTTCACATTTTTTTCTCATGGTTACATTAGTATGCCCCTTTAACATGTGCATGAGAGACACTAGTTTTTCTATTTAGTATATATTTTTTCTCACCATATGTATATAAAACTAATTTATGATTTCTAAGAAGATTTTGGAGATCATTATGGACCTTACTAGCTTAGGACATGACTATTTCTATGTCACTATTTAATGTTAATTTTCATATTTACTTTATATTGTTTTTTATTTTTAGTAGTATTCTTTTAAATATGCATGGGTACTGGTTTTTCGATTTATCTTATATATATCCTGGATTTTTTAGTATAGACAATATTATCGTCCGATATTGTTTTTTAAAATAGTTAATGCCTTCTATATTGTGAGATTTTTACACCCATGGTGGTAGTTTCTATCCCAGGTCCTAATGGAGGTGGAAATCATGGGCCATTATATTCTTTTGTTCATTTCAGGCCCATGAGGGATATCTTTGGGGGGAGTGTGTCATTAAAAAAATTCTATCTTTGCTGATCGTTGAGATATAGCATGTATTTTGGAGTTTGAATTAATGTGGATTTAATGGTATGGTGTGGAAATTATTCTAGTTGAAATTCGTTCATGACATAGGCCGGGGAGACCAGCTGGGACATGGTATTTTAGGGCCACAATGATCTAGTGCATGGAATACGAGCTTATTGAAAAAATAATTAAGGCATACATGCATACTTTGTAGACACCTTGGAAACAAACATTAATTATATTGACTTGTTTTATTATTTTTATTGGTTTTTTTGGAAGATTAAAAATGATAAAATAAATAAAATATACTATAATAAATTATAATAATATTACATACTACTCTGGATTATTGAAACATTATTTTATGTCTAGATATTGGTCTTAGTCATCATCTTCATGTGGTTTGGAAGTTGGATGTTCAATAGTATGATGCAGTTAATAGTTGTAGTGATGATTCATCTAAAGTGTATGATCAATGTTTGAGATCATTGCGTGCATTATATAAACATGTATTAATAAATTATGAGGGTATTGTTTCATACATGGATACAAGAAACTAACTCCAAGATATTGAGATCACTATCTATTTTATCTAGGGCTTGATGGAGTACTATTTCCATTTTTGGGAGTTTTTCATATGTGGTGTGTTGTGCGTCAGTGGAGGAGGTTGTATCTGGGGGAACATCACTAGGCCAATTTTTTGTTGGTCCACTTAAAGTTGGAGATATGATTGGAGTTCCCTTCAACAACCATAAGGAATAATATAAAAAAGTACCTAATATCCCTTCATTAGTACATTATTTCAATTCAGGAGTTGGAGATCATGTTCTAGGATCTCCCTCACAATTCCCAAGATCTATTTCTAGTTAAGGAGTCTCGTGTAAGATGTATTGGATAGGAACCTTGTCTATCTGTCTAGTATATAGTTACTCTTTTTAGATTGCCTATGTATATGGAGATTCATAAGAATGAATTGGTGACTGAGAATATTCACTCAGGAGGAGGTCTACTATGAGATGTAAAAAAAGTGTTCTCTGAGATGATGTGTTGTTTAAGGCTTTTCTTAAGTCCCCAGACAATCAAGGCTTTGACTAGTTAGGAGGCGAATTTAGCAACATCATTTTCAGCTATCTAGTTTAATCATTATCCGATCAATTAAGGTAGTATTTGGACCATGGTTTTTTTAGGGGTTCGAGGAAATATTTATATTTTTTCCCTATTTATGCATGAGAACAATATGTAGGATGATGACATGTTCAAAGTTATCCTCATCAATAATTGTCGAGGCAACAATATGAGTAGTAGGGGAAATGGGAATTTTCTCTTCCATGGGGATATAGGGAATCTAGAGGTGTAACTCATCTTTTCCCTCATTATTAGGGACTATAACCTGACTTTGGATGTGGAGGTGGTAATATTTAGATAGGAATAAGGCATGGGTGTGGTTAGTTTCACACGTTGGAGGAAGCAGTTCCAGTGGGGCTAGAGATCATCTAATGTATGATAAGATTGTTCTGTACTTATTCTTGTGATTTGTCTGATTCAGGAGCTCCACACACTATTGAATCACCCTCTCTATCCAATTCACTAGCACTACAAATAGAAATAATTTTCATTCCCATGGGGTTGAGTCGGATATTTGGAGGCCAGATCATCTTGTTTGATAAGTGCAAGGTGTGTAGACGGATGATGGGACAACATCAGTCCTATGGAGAAATCTTAATAATACATATGTATCTATTCAATTTTAACCTTGTTAAAAACTATTTTTATTAAATATATTCTATTATCGACTGATTCTGGTGGAGATACATGTTCTCAGCTATGGATAGACAATGCAGGGTTTTCATTTGGGAGTATGGTTATCTGGTGGGAAGTCATCATATGTATCCCCTTCAATCACTATTCACTTAGTTGTCAATGGAATCATTGGAAACTAAATAATAATATGTTACCATGTTCATTAGGGAGTTTCGTGATGTGTTTCATAATGATGTTGTGATACTACCCCCATGACATGATGATGAGTTTAGGATAGAAGTTCAAACTAGTGGTTCCTCAATTTTGATGGCTCATTATCAGGTGAAAACATTTGAGTTGCAGGAGTTCCAAAATAAGATATGTGATATGTTGAAGAAGGTTTCTATCATGCCTATTATATGACTATTGGGTACCCAATTTTTGTTCACAAAAAAGGATGATGGTGGTCAAAGGTTTTACATATACATCTAGTGGTTACATCAATTGATAGTCAAAAAATATTACCCCGTACAAAGATAAAAGGATTTTTGACTATTTAAGAGAGGGGATTTGGTTTTCAAAGAATGATTTGTGGTCTAGATATCACCAGTTAAAGGTAATGGTGGATGATATCCTGATGACATGTTCCATATGCTGTTATAAGAACATTATGTTTGTAGTCATGTCATTATCTATTATGGACGCTCTGTCGGTGTTTATGGGAATCATGACCTCCACATTCTATGAGTTATTGGATTGAATTATTTTCATCTTCAATTATGATATTTTAATCTACCCGGCGTTATATAATCTTAATTCTATTCATCTCTAATCAATCTTGATATTTATTCAATGCCACAAGTTATATATAAATTTTACCAAGTCTTTTTTAAACACAATAGTGGTGCATTTCATTAGGCATGAGGAGACTAAATATGGTGTTTTGGTAGACCCATTGATTGATAAATCATTGGTTTCATTTGAAGCACCCATGAATGTGGAATAGGTTTGTAGTTTCTATGATTTCTTAGGCGATTATTAGATTTTTTACTCGAAATATCATGATTTACATCCCATTTGATATCTTTGAAAAAAAATTAACCAATATTTTTTTCTGGAGTAATCAATGTGGGATAGAATTCCTTTACATCTAGGGGAAGTTGGTTAGTTCCCCATTACACTAATTACCTATGGAAGGGGTGATGTTTGATGATTTTTGTGATGCTTCCCATATTGGTATACAATGCGTGCTAATGCACCATAATGAAGTGATCTCTTATGGGTCTAGGAAGTTATATTCATATTGGTGTAGTTATCCCACCCATGAAATAGATTTTTATGCCATGGATATTGTGCTATATTTGTATCAACGTTACCTCATTGGGTTTTGATTTATGGTATTCATGAATCATAAGAGTTTGATGTATATCTTTTCAGAGAGTCCCATTAATATGTGATAGTGGAAGTGGATGAAGATTCTTCAAGTATATTATTTTGAGATATAATGCATCCCATGAAAGGTAAATGTCATGTCCAGAACATTGAAAAGAATACCCTGTAAGGATTTAGTTTTATAGTATGAAGATGCTTGAAAAGTGATGGAGGAGTTGGAATCCTTTACATAAAAGTAAGATTGGATTGTGGTTAAGGATGTTTCTTTCAGATGAAGGTGAGGTATTATCTTATGATGTTGGTGGAGGGGTCTTAGTGGGGAGACACAGAGGAATATGTGTCGCTCGATAATATTGTCAATGGTGATGCTCATGTAGGGTGTCCAGAGGATGGTTTGAATAAGATGTTGTTTCATGAAATGATGTTTGTTATGATTGAAATGCACAATATATTCCTTTTTGAGTTTATAGATCACCCACTTTAGTACATAATGAGGTTTCCAATTTTTATTGGGTCTAAAATATATAGTTTTTGTGGATTGGGATGAAAAATGCAGTGGTGGTGTTTATTGATATGTGGATTTTTCTAGCAAGTATTGGATGATCATCATGTTCTGTAGAGTTTTTAGTAGCCCTTGGATGTTCCCAATTGGAAATGATATGAAACCTAGATATATTTCATCATAGGTTTACCAAGAGATCTAGGAGTGGATGATGATATCTAGGTGATTACGGATCAATTGATGAAATACACCAACATCATAGTGATCAAATAGTTAGATATAATTAAAACCCTTCCCAAGAGGTACATGCATTAGTTGGGGCAGTTTCATAGATTTATGAGATCCATTATCTATGATTAGGATTCATAGTTTACCTCTATATTATTGAGGGTATTATGACATTATTTTGGAAATCAGTTATGTCTTATCACTCTTTTCCACCCCCATAGAGATGAGTTGACAAAGAATAATATCCAATCATTAGAGGATATGTTATAAGTTGCATCATCGACTATGGTGTATCTCTAATATTACACCTTCCCTTGGTGGATATTTATTATAATAATAGCTATCATTTTTTCATTGGCATGGTTATATTTGATTATTTGTATAAGAGATCGTGTCATTCTTCTTTGTGTTAGAAGATGGTTGGGGGACAATTATTCATGGTCCCGATGTGGGGAATAGAATTATAGGAATGGTTCAACATGTTCGTAATAGGATAAAAGAAGTTAAAAATCGGAATAAGTCATATAATTATCGTATAAGGATGGATTTGGAGTTCAGGTTTTCGTAGCATATGTTCTTGATGGTTTCCCCTTGACATGGGTAGTGGAACATTGGTAGAGGGAGTAAGAATTATCTCATGTTGTTTGGACCCATTGAGGTGTATAAGGGAGTTGGTGAGGTGGCATATCATTTTTCATTTCCACCATAGTTGGTGAGGATCCAATAAGTCATCCACATCCATTAGCTTTATCAGTATCTTCGTAATGACTCTCATGTTATTGGAAAGGGAGAGGTAAATATAGAGGATGACGTGACATTCATGTAGTGTCATGTGGAGCTCCATGATCGTAAAGAGGAGATTCTATGTGGATGGACCATTCTATTGGTTTATGTGTTGTGTATGCATAGTGGTCCATAAAAGAGTACATAAGTTAGGGAAATTTAGATTTCTTCCTATTATCTGGAGTTTTTTTTGTTTCTTCTCTATTTTTCATTACAATTTGATGATTGAACCTTTATATTTTATGAGATGAGTTTTTTCTATTAGTTTATGAATTTGAGTGGTGTGTTGTGATATAAATTAATATCATGTGGAAAGGGGATTACCTGATTACTATTTTAGGTTCATTATTTACAATGCAATTAGAGCATTTTGGGCTACTTGGTGCTACCCAGATTAGATAATATCACGAGATGGAAGATATAATTCCATCATTTGTGTGTTCTGGATAGTGCAGTTTGTTGGTTGTATGATGGTGTGGTTTGTAAAAGTGTTTCATTATCATAATTTGTTATTTGTTTGGTAGATATATTGATTATAATGGGTTAAATAACCCGAAAAAATCATGATCATTTGGTGATTTTTTTTCAAACTAAATGATTTATTGAATTGGTATTGTTAGTTTTTGGTTGGAAACATAAATAAATAAATTTTTTAATCGTGTATATTTTTCTAACTCGTATATGCCTTAGGATATTATAGTTTATGTGAAAACAAGTTAATTAAAAAGTTGAATTAAATAATGGATGCCTTATTAAATCTAGAATAATATTTTTCCTTTCTAAATGGGTGATGTTATGTGTGGTTTTATTATATTTTGTAATGTAGAATAGTCAAGTGAATTGTTGTATCCAGTGAAATAACATAGGTGGTGTAATCGAATATCATGTTGATAGATTTATTGATTGTTGGATGGATGAGATGTATTGTTCATCACGACTATATAATTGGTTTTCCAATGTTATGTTTCTAGATGTGGTTGTGAGTTGAGGGTTTGTTTTGGATAGAATATTTGTTTATGAAGGATGACATTAAGGAAGGAGAATAGTGCCTAGTATGTGATATTTTCCTAAAATTCCACCACATGTAACATGCATAAATATTCATCCTGAATCTAGAGATCAATATATGATATATCATGAATGCATTTAAAATATGGAGGTTATGTAATTAGGTTCATTAATGTGGGTCTGCCTTAATTTATTTGTGGTCCTTAACTTCTTAAGGGATTATTTTTTTTTCTTATTTTGCATTGGGTTTGTGGTTTCTTGATTTAGTTAAGGAATGAATAAATATGGTTTCATAATTATTGGAATGTCTTGGGATGGATTGGTTAATATAATATAAATACTTAAATAAGTTTTATGGGAATGTGAAAAATGTTTTCGGACTTCTATTGTGGTGTTGAATATTCAGAAGTAGAATTAAAGGTGGTTGTTTTGTGCATTTGTTGTTTGTTTAAGTACCCATAGGATGGTCATTGCTGTTTGATGTCATATATGTATATACATGTATTTACTAGTTATTTTTATACACTCCCCACCCACATTGATCATTATGTGTAGAACACCGTCATAGTCATATGTGGGTGTATTTAATAATATACCAATGGTAGGATGGATTCTTGGAGAACCACTCTTATAATGTCCCTATTATAGTTATAGATAGAGATAGATTCATCAGGAAGTATATAGTGAGATTTGGTATCCCATGTGTCTGCAGGTGTGGTGGTTTCATTCCTAGGTGTCTTTGTGATGAGTTTGGATATGCTTTCCTGGATGTATTTGGGATAATATGTGATATATTGAGAGGCCTAGGTGTGTATGGGTTATACATGATGTGGGGCCCAGGTGTGTGTGGGGAAGAGTTGTTGTGTGGACGAGGTGTGTGTAGGTAGTACATGTTGTGAGGCCCGAGTTTGTGTGGGAGGGATGTGTTGTGAGTCCCATGTGTGTGTGGGTAAGATGTGACGTGGTATATTTGAATGAAATGGGAGTTCTAGGACATATGTATGTAGGGTTCGAGAGTTGCTAATTAGTGGGAAGTGGTGTGGCATACCATATCATCAATGTACTTTGTATTATATTAAATGACATTCATTGTTTTTTTATAATTCTTTTGTGATGTTGGGTGGTAATTATACCTACATCGGTGTTGTTTATCTCTTCTATTTTCTCACAGTTTCATTAATATGCCACTTTCACATTTTCACAATATAATTATATTTTATTACTAAGTATAGTTGTATGATCACTATATCTATATATAATAGTTTTTTGATTTCCAAGATAATTTCACATACCATTTTAGACATTACTAGATCAGATCATGACAATTTTTTTCACTTCTTAGCATTACTTTTACTTAATTAAATAAGATAATTTTGTATTTGTATCATTTCTATTTTAAAAAACCGTATAGGCTGGTTTTTTAATTTCTCTTTTATATATATCATAGAGTTGTTTGTGGTGGGACCATGTTATCTTCTGGTAATGTTTTTTATAATGGGTGATCCTTCATGATTGCCATATTTGTACACCATTGGTGATAATCACCAACTCGGGGAGTACTGGAAGTGGAAATTATGGGTCATTATATCACATTCTTCATTGCCATCCCAGGAGGTGTTTCTTTAGAAGATATGGGTCATGAAAATAGAGGAATTAGGAAATATATACATATTCTAATATTGGAAAGGGATAAAATTACATTGGAAAATATCACCCAATTACCATTTTCAAAATGAAATAATTACAAAATAATGGTTATTATTGATCACCTAATCAAATAATTACATTTTTCTCTAGGAGAATATTTACCTCTTATGAAAAATACAATAATCAATGCTAATTAATTTATAAGAAATTATTGTTAACTAATTCGAACTACGATTGATCATGATACCAAATTTAAATCAAAATATTGAAATGGATATTGAATGATCATAATAGTAATCTCCATTGAACAACATCTATAATACATAAATCGATGGAAAATGTGAAATAAAAATGTAAACATTATTGTAGTTTTTTAGTACATGAAAATTTGAATTCCTTGGTATACATGATTTTTTTCATTTTAGTTGTTTCCAGAACAACATTTACCATCTTGTTTTTCAAATATAGTTCTATAATGCATTATATTGCAACAAATTTCAAAGTTTTCATTTTTTGTGATCTATTTGGTAAAATAATACATGTAGGCCCATAACATGTTGAATTGACAAAGTAGTATGTAAATAACATTGAATATCATATTATATTATCTTTAACCAAGGGAAAAAGATATCATAATAACCAATTGAATTATTAGTAAATTGATTTGGCTGGTCATGATTTCTAGGAAATATGTCAATGGAAGAGTGTTATATGGCTCAAATAAAGAGGTAAATATATCCCTCAATACATCAAAACATTTGAAATATTAGAATGCATTAATGATATGGAATATTTTTTCAAAATTAGACAAATTCTCTTTATTTTAGAAGATTTGTTTCATCTATTATTGTTAGGGTAGAATGTTTCGGACCTGAAACATGTACTCACCTATAAATAAGTGGAATTGGAATCTGATTTATCATACAATGAAGGGCCTATCTCGTTTCATTAATACAGAGTGAATGTATTATGGAGTATAATGAGTTTAATGGTAACGAATCATGGGTGATATCATAAAATGGAGGATGTAATGTGGGAATGAAATAATTTCACTAAAAACCCCTCCCACATTTGTTTGGAATGTTGTATCAATGATAACATTAAGTAATTTTTATAAGAGAGATGAATGCAACACCGTAACATTTATTAATTTGTGTGATGATTCTATATTAATAAAACCAATATACCATGATCATTGAAATATTATGAGATAAAAACATCTTGTTCAATAAGATGAATGCTGATTTAGAAATCTATGGGACAAGATAAGGTTTTAATTATTTTCCCATAAAAATATCGTTTATGAATAATTGTTAATTTAATATTTAAATATTCAACATATTATATAAAATTTTCATTTTCATAATTTGTAGAATTAAAAATTTATTTATTATCGATTTAATAGTAGTAAAGAGTTGATCATTTGGAGGTAATAATATATATATTTTAGAAAAATTATTTTTATAGAATAATATTCTTTATTTTAAATAATTTTTCCACATTTTCATGAGGAATTAATTTTAAAAATTGACCAATTTTATTTCTGAGTATATGAATATAAATCCATGGGACAATAAATACTTTTCATAATATTAATTTTAATCATGATAAACTTCAGAAATAGATTCCATGAAAAAGTTTTTTGTAATTGGTTTTTTGGATTTATTTTAAAATTAAATTTCTCTAAATATGTGAATTGAATTTGATAAATGGATTTTTTTAAAATACTCCTAATTAATAATAGGTAAAAAGTTCCATTTATTTTTCTTCATTGTAAATAGTTCAACAATATTAATAAATTTTATGTTAAAAACAAGATTACTTGGGGATAATCAGTAATGATTAGGGACAAATATAAAACCAATTGTTTGAAAACCCATTGGTTCATTATATTTTAGACTCACCCAAATCCATTTAAAATATGCGTCAATTTTTATAATTTTTATTGAAAATCCAATAAAATCGATTTCTTACATTTAAAAGATAAATGTTTACCACAAAAATAAATTATAAAAGTGTTCTACACCTATCATTTTCAAACAAAGAATTTAATTTAACTATACAAAACCGTATAAAAATACCTTCCAAAAATAATTATCCAAGTTATTGAGATGATGGTATGTAAAGTCCCAAAAATTCCATTTACATTCTTTAAATAAATGTGAATTTTACAGGTTCGTGAAAATTGACGGTGCATGATTCCAAGGCCCGGAATGCCCGGAATGAATTTATGAACTTTTTTGAGTACGTTCATTAAATGTGAAAGCATATTTTTTGAACTTTTTACCCAATGCTAGGAATTAAAATTTGAGGGCACTTCTGAACTCACAACGCCAATATTGGCATACGGATAATTTCTGCTCGATGGTAGTGGGTCGAGAGTGAAATATATTTTTTGGGTTTTTCTTTTAAGAATAAAATAAAAATAAAAAATTGTGACATTTTCATTTTTATTTGCAACAACCATGTGGGTGTTGGGAGGTGGGGTCCAACGGAACTAAGACTCCATGTGGAAGTTGGAAGTGGGGACCACCAGACCTTAACCTCCCATGAGTGGTTATGGTGGTGGGGACCACCCGAACCATAACATCCAATGAAAGGTAATGAAGGTGTGTACCACCCGGGATTAAACCCCCCTGAATCCCACCTTTAATTGGGAAAAACCCTCAACTCCCTAATAAATGTGGGAGGATCCTCCTCAACACCTCCACAATTTAATTGTGACAACGCACCACATTAATTGTTCCAACTATCCCTTAATCAAATAAACTATTTTTTGAATATTATGCCAACAACTTAAAAGATATTATAATATATTACATTGGGATGCCTTTTCTTTTTGGGTGGGATTTGGGGAGAGGAGGAACTTGGGGAAAATACCCCAACTAAGAATGCTCCACTGACAAAGAACACCTATGAGGAATACCTTCGACAAAGAATAATGACATCGACATTGATTTTCTTCCTCATAACTTCCTTCGACATAGGATGTGTTCCTATTCAACAAATCAACATCCTCCTTTTCACACTAATATCAACCATCAATGAACAAGTATGGTGTTTAGTTGCGTGATAATTCTTTCCATGTACTCCCTTATTTTCTTTTGTGGGTTGAGAAGAATCATTGTGGGAGGGTTTTATGTGATTTGTTCTTCTGATCCTCTTTATACCACTCTAATATGGAGAATACGAGCCAAACTAACGTGGCTCATCCACTCCGCAAACATTGTGTTGTTTTGCGATCTTCTTCAAAACATATGAAGGAGACGAATGCGACGGAGGCAATGACATCTTTGCATGTGGCCTCCATGAACCGCACTGCCCAAGTCGTTCTCTGGCCTCCCAACAAACACAGTCACTCACCGCCGCTGGCTGAACCGGCATTGAGCCACACTGCACCCCAGAAGAATTGTGTCTCGGCCGAACCGGCCCTGCGCCGTTGCCGGCCCTCGGCCACCCCAACCTCCCGACCGAGCCACCCTGGTTGCGCCATCCATCAGTCGATCCAGCCTGGCCGCTCCGACCTCTTGGCCAAACCGGCCCCGGTCACACCACACGCTGGTCGAACTAGCCCTGGTCGTGCAACCCCGACCGCCAGGCCGAGATGCTCCAGGTCGCACCGCCGTGGCCCTCTGAGTAGAACCGGCCTCGACCCATATGCCGAGACACCCTCGTGGTGCCCTCCGGGTTGATCTACCCACATTGCGCCCTCCAGGACGAACTCCCCTCGTGTAGACCCACGACCGGTCAGTGCCCTCATGGCTGGTCCGCACTGTCACAGATCTCTGTGGCCCCTTCCGACCTACTTGGCGGGGCATAGTGGGCCGGGCCAAACCGAATGGGCAGGTCCACCCAATGGGTTAGGCCAGACCCAATGGGTCATGCATGATCGACCTGAATCGGGTCAGCCTAGGCTGAGTCAGGCTGGGTTGGTCCCACTGGGTCTGACGTAACCTGGGCCAACTACGACCCATTTACATTAATTAGGATATATCTCGGCAATAGATGTCTCTTTGACAAACCGACCGCAACGATGGAAATCATTGAGTATGACGGTCCCTTTGAGTATACCCCCATAGATTTTGGGGTATATTTGAGATACAGTCAGGTTGGATCGTGCACGAATCCAACTAGGCCCCCAGGACTAAAAGGCTAATAACTCACAGACTGGGTGTCTGATTGACATACTTTCTGTTGCGTTGAGACCCCAATGATATGGCGGGAAATTTAGATACTTATTCATGGGAATTCGTGATTGATGGTTTATCAATCAGTAGCTCGTATAGTGTATCTTCCTCAGGAGGAGAGAGGATAGTGCAGAGACCTTGTAGTAGGATAAGACCTGACGATTGCTGACCGTTTTGGCATGAAGTGACTCTACTAGCATAGTGTAGAGCGCATTGGTGTCACGGAAGACCCACAGTGGGGAGTGCCTTGGTGTTGCGACAGACCCATGACACTCGACAGGAGGAGTACCTTAGTAGGAAACGAGGAGGAGCACTCTTGGTGACTCGGTAGACCAATGGCGGGGAGCACCCTTGGTGGCATGGAAAATCCATGGTACTCGACGGGTGGAGTAACTCAACAGTACAATGATAGTGGGAAGTGCGCTAGGTGTTGCGGCAAGCCCACTGTACTCAATAGAGGAGGATTTCTCCAGTATCCAAGGTTTCAACAGTGTGACTGGGGATGTTACATGATACTACCCTTATAATAATATCCTGGTTGAGCTGAGTCAGTATTTATGTGTTTCCTCATGACTGAGATAGATCACTTTATAACTTAGGTAAATGTATGGGCATATGCCAATGTAGGGTTATTTGTAGATTTCTTTCTTTTTGGTTTATCCTTGGATGATTCTGTGAGAACATGAGGGTCTTGGGGTCCCTATTGAGTATCGTTATACTCACCCCTACACGGGCTATGACTACACCTTGTTCTATTGGATGCGAACGACGAACAACACTGACTGAGGCTGAGAGTACCAGGACTAGATAGTACCCAGTGGTGGACCTTACGACGAGTTGGTACACCGAGGAAATGGACATAAAAGGAGTGCTGAGGGGGTGACTTGTACCTACCCTTCAAGTACGAACCTCGGACGACAACCAAGTAGCTATTTTTCATTTTTCTTTATTTGTATGTGTACTTTTACTTCCTTTTACCTTTACTGTTGGGCTTGTATTCTAGCCCCTTTTACATTGCATCTCTAATTTTGTTATATAGTTTACTTATTTTGGTATTTGGATGTGTACCTAGTTGTGACTATTTACAGGTTATAAAGGAAATGCCTTCCTGGTTTTAGGGAATTACGCTTTTGGTTCTAGTCGGCAGCCGCTAGCCTATGGACGGTGGGCTTTTGGTAGTCAGGGCATGGGCCTTGGGGGATGGGTCGTGAAAAATTGGTATCTGAGGGGTCGGTTCAACCGCAGAACATATTTCTATGTTCTTTTCTGTGAAGCAATAGTGTTATGTTTAGTGAGTGTGGTTTTCAGTTCAGGGATTCTAGTGATGGTGATGCAGCTGACGTATCGATACACTAGGACCCTCATTTCTGATTTTCGACTCAGTGCACGTAAACACTAATTGTGTGTGTGTATTCAAAAGTTTTCTTTATGTCAGCTCACCAGGTCAGATCACCAGGTATAAAATTTAATTGTAGTGTACCTGTTTAATTTCAATATGCCTCCATGTAGACAGCCGGTTAGAGTTCCAAGAGTTGTACACACTGATAGCCCACCGAGTGATGAGGCCTTGCTGCAGGGCCCTTTTCCAGCAGATGCACCAGTGGTACCTTTCCCTATTGGGACACCGACTCAACCATCACCAGCAGTAGACGATGCATGTCTATTGAGCATGTTGCACAATTTCCATCACCAGAGGCCACCCAGGTTTAGGGGAGAGACGGACCCATAGGCGGTTGGAGATTGGCTGGAGGCTATGGTGAGAATCATTTGACTGGTAGGGACACCAGCAGACATCATGGTGATCCTTGCTGCCATCATTTTAGAGGTAGTAGTAGGTAGATGGCTGAGCTTGATGCTTCAGGTTAACGATGAAGTGACACATCACTATGATGACTTTGAGATCCTGTTTCAGGAAGAGTTTGTTAGAGCAACTCTTCGTGTAGTACACATTCCATAGCTACATCATCTACAACAAGGAATCATGGCTGTAGCTCAGTTCTTAGTGAGGTTCAAAGACCTCTCATGATACTCACAGATATGGTGTGGGACCCATTATTCAGCGCTCGGACCTTCAAGCAGGGACTCTGGTGGGAGATCAGGCTTCAGTGATCTCACTTAGCATGCCGAGGCAGGTGGGGGTGTTAGATAGAGCCCTCTTGGTGAAGAGTTTCCTTTCTGAGTAGACACCAGTAGTGAGGACAACTACCAATCATCACATATAGGAGTCTTCTACAGCTAGTAGAAGACAGATGTCTCAGATGTCCATGATGACCCGACCTAAAGTTGGACGACTTCATGACTCTGGATCAGTTGTCTGGGGCACCTGATGTTGGGAAAGACATGCCAGGTGTGGGCCTTGTTTCACATATGGTGGGAAGGCTCACATGTCTTGTGACTTTCTAACATGCCATTCGGATGATCAGTAGATGGTCGAAAGACCTCCCAAGTAGAGACATAGTTTCGATCGAGGTGGTTCGCATGGAGCAAGTAAACGTGGCAGAGGATCTGGTCATGCAGTTGGCGGTGGGCGACGATTCGAGATGTTACCACCACCACCACTAGGAGTGCCACACCGACCATATGTATTATGTGGATAGGGGAGACCTCATATCCAAGTAGATGAGGCCTACTACCACGATTCTCCGGAGATGATACGAGGTACGATCTATGTATACTTCACCATAGCGGCAGTACTTATAGACACAGCTTCCAGTCATTATTTTACTTCCACTTCCCTCGTTCGGAGCTCGGAAATTCTGACTGAATATTTGGCTCGATCCTTACATCTAGAGACTCCTACAGGAGTAGATTTGACGATTATTCACTTGTTCTGGCAGTTTGATCATACTCTAGGAGGAAAGATCTTTGATTGGGATCTTTATGTAGTGGTGTTGAGGCCTTATGATGTCATCTTGTGTGTGGGATAGTTATCTAGAGTCCATGCCTATATTGATTGTATTAGTCACAACATGTGGTGTGTTCGCATGGATAGGACTTGGTTTACCTTCACTGGTGAGAAGGGAGCCTCTGTAGCACATGATATACTTTCTCGGAGGAGAGTGCACCCGATCACTCATCAGTTGGATATTCTTACCCTTGGAGGTGTTGATGTGTAGAGTCCTAGTTATCTTGTACTGGTGGACAAATACACAGATGTTTTCCCTAAAAATGTCCCAAGACTACCTCCTCATAGATAGGTGGAGTTTTACGTTGAATTGTACCTCAGGACGACACCAATATCTACACTAGAATATTATATGAATCTTACAGAGCATCGTGAGCTACGGGTACAGTTGGAGGACTTGTAGGGGAAGGTAATCATCTGGCCCAGTGTTTCTCCTTGGGCAGCACCAATTCTGTTCGACAAGAAGGCAGATGGGAGTTTGAGGATTTTTGTTACTACTGTAACATGAACCTGGTGACCATGAAGAACAAGTACCCACTCTTGAGGATTGAAGACCTCTTTGATCAGCTGAAGGGAACATGATGGTTCTTGACGATATACCTCAGATCAGGCTATCACCAGCTCAGAGTACGAGATGAGGATGTGCCGAAGATGGCCTTCAGGTATCGGTATGACCATTACGAGTTCTTGGTTATTCCATTCCGCATAACCAAAACTCCAGTAGTGTTCTTGGGACTCATGAATAGAATATTTTAGTTGTACCTTAATCAGTTCTTAGTAGTCTTTATCATTGACATTCTGATATACTCACCTTCTAAGGAGGAGCTTCCCTATCATATGCAGGTAGTACTGGACACACTTCGAGAGCATTATCTTTATGGTAGGATCTCGAAGTGTATGGTATGGATCCGAGCGGTTCACTTTCTAGGGCATTTCATATCGGAGGATGGAGTTGGAGTGGATCCAGTAATGATTGAGGTGGTTCTTGCTTGGGAGCCACCTAGGAGTGTGACAGAGGTATATGCTTTTTTGGGATTGTCTGGATATTACCTGAGGTTTTTGCCAAATTTCATCGATATTGGAGCACCACCATCAGCCTCAAGAAAAAAGGGGAACCCTTCATGTTTTCATAGAGATGCCAACGATGTTTTTAGGAGATGAGGTAGAGGAGGACATGTTCACCCATCTTGAGGCTTCCAGAGGAAGGCGTAGGGTACGTAGTGTACTGTGATGCATCAGGGACTAGACATGGTGTGTTCTGATTATGGAGAGGGCATTGATCACATATGGATCTTGAAATCTGAGATAGAATGAGCAGAACTATGCTACCCATGACCTGGAGTAAGCAGAAGTGGTCTTCGCCTTGAAGATATGGCAACACTATCCAATGGGAAAACATTTTACATTGTACTATGATCACCAAAGTCTTAGATATATCATCTCTCAGAAGGACCTGAATGTGGGACAGTGACATTTTCTTATGTTTATCTAGGAATATAACTTCAAGATAGTATATACTCCTAGGAAGGGGAACATTGTTTCATATGAACTTAGTTGTAGAACTGGTATGCAGTTTCTAGGAGAGGTGAAAAATCAGCTTATCGCTTTGCATATGTCATTTGTGGATAGAGATAGAGCAGCTTTACTTTAGTCCCATAGAGTCACTCCCTCACTACTTTAGAGAGTCAGGGAGGAGCAACATGGGGATGCTTACTATGAGACATGTCGTGCTTAGATATCCACAAGACATGAACCTGATTGATTTTTTGAAGGTGGGGAGCATGTCATCCTCTTCTGGAGACATACCATTGTACCAGTATCACTTTAGGAGGATACATTGAGGGACTTCCACACATCCCCTCTATCGGTACATCATTAAGTGGGGAAGATGTACCGGGATCTCCGACGATAGTAATGGTTTCCAGGAATGATGAAATCAGTCACAAATTTTGTCTCTCGAAGCCTCATTTTCTAGCAAGTGAAGCCAAAGCATCAGGTACTAGCAGGCTTGGTTCATCCTCTAGAGGTCAAAGAGTGGATGTGGGATGGGATATCCATGGACTTAGTGACAGGTCATCCGCATACATCTAGTGGACATGACTCGATTTGGGTGATTGTCAACCGACTCACTAAGTCTGACCACTTCCTACCTATCAGAGAGAAGAATTCAGTAGAGAGATTGGGATGCCTCTATATTCAGAAGATTGTTTGGCTACATGGAGTACCCACGAAAATTTTCTCCCATAATGATACAAGATTTACTTCCTGGATATGGAAGGGGTTGTAGGAGTATTTCAGGACACAGCTTCATTTGATCACCACCTTCTATCCTCAGATGGATTATGAGACTGAGCAGACTATTTATACCCTTGAGGACATGTTGCGTGTTTGTGTGCACGAATTTAGTCACGGTTGGGAGGGTAACTTGACTTTGGGGGGAGTTTGAATACAAAAAATTCTATCATTGCATAATTGGGATGGATCCTTTTAGGGTGTTATATGGGGGCCCTTGCAGACCATCTTTGTGCTGGACTGACCTAGGGGAGTAAGCACTAGTGGGACCAGAGCTGATATGGGCTACTACAGAGAAGGTGAAGATCATCTAGGAGCGGATGATGACTGCATGGAGCAGGAAGAAGAAATATTCTGACAGGAGACAAATACCTCTAGAGTTTGAGGATGGTGTGCACATCTTTCTATAGTTCTCAGCTTGATGAGGTTTACAGATATTTTGCTGATGCAGCAAGGTATCTCCGTCATTCATCCGACCATTTTAGGTCCTCAGTAGAGTTGGGGAGGTGGCATACCTCTTATCTCTTCCACCTCGGTTGCATCGGGTGCACGACATCTTCCACGTATCCCAACTGAGGAGATACGTGAATGACCCTTCCATCATCATCGACCCTAGGGAGCTGGACAGTGATGATGGGGAGAATATTACATAGGTTCTAGTAGAGCTTGAGGATCAACAAGAGAGTGTCCTTCGTGGATGGTCGATAGCTCTGGTGTGCATTCGCTGGCAGCACGGGAACCTCCAGGAGAGAACATAAGAGCACGAGGCTCATATGCATTCTCAGTACCCTCACTTTTTCCCTTAGTTTTGGGTTGTGGATTACGGGGACGTAAGCCCTAAGGTGGGGAGAATGTAAAGACATGGAACTTCCATGAAATTTTTTATGTAAATGCGATTATTAAGAGTCTGAAAAAATTGACGGCGCATGATTTTGAGCCCTGGAGTGCCAAGACTGAATTTATGAACTTTTTCTCAGGTACGTTTAATAATCGTGGTAGCGGGTTTTTTATAACCTTTGTATCGGGGCTCGTAATTGAAATATGAGGGCACCATTGAACATAAAACACCGATATTCACTTATGAAGACATTAACCTCTATGGTCGTGTGTTAGGAGTGAATTATTGTTTTTAATTTTTTCCCTGTAAGAATAAAATAAAAATATTAGTGTGTGACATTTTTTTTAATTTGAAACAACCATGTGGGTGTTGAAGGTGGAGTCCACCGAAACCAAACCTCTATGTGGGAGTTAGAAGTGGGTACCATAGGACCATAAACTTCAATGATAGGCTAAGGTGGTGGGGACCACCCAAACCATTACCTCCCATTAGAGGTTATGGTGTTGGGACCAACTGAGATTAAACCACCTTGAAACACCCCATTAATTAATAGGAACCCTCAACTCCCGAACAAATGTGAGGGGAGCCTCTTCAACAACTCCACAATTTAATTGTTCCAACACAACAAATTAATTGTACCAACTCTCACATAATCAATTATACCTATTTTTGAATATTATGACAATGAATTATTTGATATTATAATCTAATATCTTGGGATAACTTTTTCTTTTTCGGTGGGATTTGGGTAGAGGAGGAACTCGGGAGAAAGCTCCTAATGAAAAAACGCTCCACCAATGAAGAACGCTAATGAGGAATGCAGTAGACTACAAAGAATGACCTCAACATCGATTTTCATCTTTGGAACTTCCTCTGATGTAGGATGTGTTCATCTACAATGAATCGTTGTCTGCCTTTTCGCACCAAAATCAACCCACAATGAAAAAGTATGGGGTTTATATGCTTGAAAATTCATTCCGTCAACTCTATTATTTTCTTTTTTGGGTAGGGAAAAATCTTTTTGGGTGGGTTTGATGTGCTTCGTTATTTTGAACCTCTTGCTACATCACTAATGCAGAGAGAGAATTCTAAACTAACATGGTTCGTCATCTCCGTTACCCTTGTGTTATTTTGTTGTGTTCTTTGAAATGAAGGAAGGCGACGAAGGTGATATATGAAATGGCACCGCCACCCATGACCACCCCAACCCTTGTTCCCCCGTAGCACTTTGGCCTTCCGGCCAAATAGGCCACTCATCACTACAGGCCGAACCAGCCCTGCGCCGCATTGCACCTCATCTAAGCTGGACCCGCACCGCCACCATCCCTCGGCCACCCCGGCTTCCCGGCCGAGCTACCCTGGCTGTGCCATTCACTATCCTTGACACCCTGAATGCTCTGGCCTCCCACCTGAACCATCCCCAGTCACGTCTCCCGCTGGCCAAACTGGTTCCGACCGTGCCACCCTGGCCCCCAAGCAGAGCCACCCTGAGCAGCACCCCCATGGCCCTCTGAGCCGAACTGACCTCGCTCCCAGTGTCGAGCTGCCCTCACGGCACCCTCTAGGTCGAGTTGCCCTCTCAGTTCCCTCCAAGCCGAGCCACCCAAGCGGTGCCCTTTAGGCTGAATCGCTCTGGTGCTGACCCACACCCGGTCAGCGCCCTTGTGGCCGATCTGCACCCTCACAGCTCTCTGTGGCCCCTTGCGGCCCGCTGGGTTGGGCCTAGTAGGCCGAGCCAAAAATAATGGGAAGGCCCACCCAATGGGTTGGGCCAGACGCAGCGGGTCTGGCTGGTGACCTAAACCGGGTTGGCCCAGGCTGGGTCAGGCAGGTCGGTCTGACCCGATTGGACCGGACCCGGGGCCCCTACATCCAATTTACGTTCCTTCAGCAATATATATGGAACAATATATCTGTTTGACAAACTGTCAGTGGCACTAGAAATAATGGAGCATGACGGTCCCTTTGAGTATACCCCACTGGAGTTCGGGGTATAGTTAAGATACGGTTAGGTTGGATCGTGCACGAGTCCAACTAGGCCCCTGGGACTAAAATTCCTATAACTCAAATATAGTGCATCTGATTAATGCACTGTATTTGCGCTAAGACCCATATGATGTGGCAGACCTTTGAGATTCTTCTTCATGGGACTTTGTGACAGTTGGAGTATCGATCAGTAGCTCGTGGAGCAGATCCTCCAAGAGACGAGTGACCGTAGTGCGGAGACCTAGTAGTTGGCTAAGACCTGATGACTATTGACCGTTTTGACTCGGAGTGACTCTATTAGACCAGTGTGGAGTGCTTTGGTGTCACAGAATACCAATAGTGGGGAGCACCTTGGTGTCGTGGCAGACCCACCTTACACGAAAGGAGGAGTACCTCAGGAGGCTATGAGGGGGCACGCTTGGTGACGCGGCAGACCCACAGTGGGGAGCATTCTTGGTGACCTGGCAGATCCAATTTACTGAATAGGAGGAGTACCATAACAGTCAAAGGTTAGTGGGAAGCATGCATGGTGTCGTGTAAGGCCCACTGTACTGGAAAGAGGAGAAGTTCTCCAACAGTCGTGGTTTCGACAATGTGACTGGGGATGTTATTTGATACTACCCCAAGAAAAAAATCCTGGTTGAGTTGAGTCAGTTTTTCTATGTTTTCCTCGTTATTGAGATGGATCACTTGATAACATATGTATATGTATATACATATACCTAAGTAGGGTTATCTGTTGAATTCGTTATTTTTGGTTTATCCTTGGTGGATTTTTTGAGACCATGAGGGTCTCGGGGTCCCTACTGAGTATCGTTATACTCACCCCTGAATGGGTTATTCCTGCACGTTATTGTGTTGAATGAAGATGAAGGACAACTCTCACTGAGGTATAGAGTACCAGGACTCGATAGTACCTAGTGGTAGATCATATGATGAGTCGATACACGGAGGAGACAGACTGATGAAGAGTGCTCGAGAGGAGATATGTACCTGCCTTTTAGGTAGGAACCTTGGAGGATGACCTAGTAGTAGTTTTTCCTTTTTCCTCAGTTGTAATTCTACTTCCAGTTTCTTGTACCTTTAATGTTTGGCTTGTATTCTGGCCCCTTTTACATGTCAGCACTCTTTTTGTTATATAGTTTACTAGGGTTGGTATTTGGCTATGTACTTGGTTGTGAGTGTCTACAGGTTATAAAGGCAATGTCTTCCCAATTTTAGGGATTTACACCTTCGGTGCTAGTCGCCAGCCCCGGGCCTATGGAATGTGGACTTAGGGTAGTCAGGGCATGGGCCGCGGGGGATGAGTCGTGACATTGTATTGCTAGAATATGACCATATTTTCTTTTATATGAGATGAAATAGCCTTTTTATAAGAATTTATTTATCTTCACCAATCCCATTATTTTTGTACTTCTTCATTCATCACAATCAATTGGTTTTTTAATAAATAAAATATAATAATAAAATGTATATATAATGTAATGAGTTATATATTTTTTATGGTATAATATTTATCTATCTCTATGAAAAAATGGAAAACTAGAACATCTATCATGTGTACATTGGATGTCCCCCTATAAATAGAAGCAATTTTACACATCACTGACATATATTTAACAAAATACTAATGGACCCAATTAATTAATATGATAGATCCAAAATTATTTTAATAATATTATATTGGAACCAATTAATTAATATTTTAGGAAATCTTTAGTTTAGTGTTTTTTTTGAATTAAAAATAATTCATATAATGTAATCTCATACATAATATGTGTAGAATTATAATAATTATCCAGTTTCTTCACCAAATAAAAATTATAAAATACTTCATGGTTTATTCTTATAACTTCATAATACTCTTCTTGACATCATTAATGTCCTTATACATCATTTATCATTGTGAATAACTTTTCTAAACATTACATGAGCTCAAAAGAGATAAATAAGGGTAATAGAAATGAAGAAAACCATTAGTTTAGTGAGAAACATGAAATCCTAGTTATTGTTCATTGAGTGATAATACAAACAAATCATGTGAATATAAATAGTTGTTTTTCTAAAATAATAATATTAAAACAAATAACTATAAATTAAAGATTATTTAGGTGACATAGATTATATTATACATAGAATCAAATCAAAACTGCTTTCAATAGGAATATCTGTAAGGAAAAATTCAAATTAATATATTATGGGGTTACATAATTCTATATGGTCCACCACATGTTATGCTACAACCAATATTCCTAGTGGAATCTGGTCCAAACCTTGTTATAATATCACTATATTTCTCTATGTTATCTATGCCTCCTCATGTTCAGATATAACAATTTTTCCCATGCTATCTAGTCCACCCATTATAAAAGTAGTATTAGGCTCACCCATTTCCAAAAATTCATACATAAAATATCATTAATAAAACACTTTCACCATAAAACTCTTTTGAAAAAAATTTAATTACCATATGAAAAACACTTTCCTACAAAACTACACTTTTCTTTTAAAACCATTTTCAACACCAAAACAGTATTTTCATTGAAAACCAATTTGCAATACCTAAACACCAAAAAATATACATGTGTGTTTTTGTTAATCGATTCATGATTTATTGATTATTATGAAAAAAATAAAATAATTTCCATGGTGATAGAAAATTCACTGTCACCATGAGCTTTCGGAATTAAACATTCATTTTATTCCATTGTCAAAAAAGTTTGTATAAAAACATATAAATATTTTAATTTTATAATAACATTTTAAAAAAATTAAATTGGACATAATATTTATTTTATATTATTTTTAAATAAATATAAATAAATATCTAAAAAATGTCATGTGTATTAACATGGATGGAAATATTTTCTAATTAAATAATTTCACATTTAAGGTGTCAAAAAACATTAGTAGTCATAGACAATATATAGATTTCCTATTGAGAAAAAAAAATACTACTGATCATGGACCATATATAATAATTGAATTGTTAGGTAGTGTGAACCATGTTAAGTCTTAAGACCATGTCATTATAGACCAAATAATTTTCTACAACATGATATAAAAATATTTTATTTTTTCATGATAGAGTTACCTAAATTTTTTAATAAAATATCTATTTTAGGATTAGCTAGGAATTGAACTAAATAAATTAAAATGAAATTTATGTCCATGATATATAATAAAATGGAGATAGTTATACTAGAAGTTTATTAATTGAAAGGTGGTTTCAGTCAATGGTGTTAATCAATATACACTACATTGGTGGAAGAACAAATATAGAATAGTGAAAGAATATATTTTAATATAACATTATTTTAAAAATATTTCCCTTATAATAAAATAAAATAATTTAATATAATGTTACTTACCTTAATGACATTTTTTAAAAACTATTTAAGATAATGAGGACACCATTACTTCCATATCATAATATTATATACATAATATACATAATCTTTTATGCATAATTGAACATTTCTTTGATGGGATTATTCCCATCCTCATGTAATGAACATAGATTCTGAATCATCTTAAATATATATTATGAAAAATATCTTTTTTAATATTTCAAAGATAATATTGAAAAACAAAGCATGTTATTAATAAAATATGAATAAAAATATTATAAATGATAAAATTAAAATATTAATTTCAATTAACATTAGTGGGAAAATAATTAATAAGTTTTAATATAGGAAGAAGTTATAATAAAATATTTTTTAAATATACTTTTTATTTATTTAAAAATAGATATTAAAAATTCAAAAAAACTTCAATAAGAATAAGATCATTATTTCTCTCATGAGTAGAATGTATATAGTCTGAATTAATATTTTTTGAAAACATTGGTTTTCCATAAAAAATGCCCATTTAAAAAAAATTATAATATATATGATTTTATAACTATGAAACAGTAGAATATATTTTAATAAAATATAGTATGTAATAAAATATTTTATTATGTAATAAAATTATGAATTCTTTTACAAAGATTGATATTATAAAAAACAATTCCAATGTTTATTGAACAAAATAAATTTTTTTAATAAAAAACTATTTTTTGTCTTCTCTATTATTGTTATTTTATAAAAAATCATTTTTTTAAACGAAACGTTAAATTCCCCAAACTAGTAATTTAATCTAAAATATATAAATTTATGTAATAAAAATATATGATAATGATAATTTTATCATATCCAAAAATGAAATGTTGAAAATCACCATTCTTTTTATAAATTGATTTACATGATTATGTGGGTTCATTTAAAAATATATATATTTCAAATAAATTAAATTTACATTTTAAAATATTATCCTCAAATTTAATATTTTTAGAATCATATTTGTTAGTAAGGTGACTATTAATTTTATTTGTCAAAAATAGTTACTAATGTTTATAAATTATCTTCCCTATATGAAATAGATAAAAATTATTTTACTAATTGGAAATGCCCAATAAATGGTGTGATATTTTTTTAAATAAATTAATAGTTGGAATTTTAATTTTACCTTGTCCCAAATTTCACTTTATTCCACATTTGATATGTTGATAAATTAATTATGACTACTAATTATGGAAAATTGATTATTGTTTAAACTTTTTACCCTTTTCACAATATATAAATATATACTAATTCTAGTCATGAAAGATAAAAATATCATTTGAGTACCTCCTTGAAAAACTACTTTCTTAATTTTTCATGACCCTTATCTAACAACCATGTGATAATGGCCACTCTTAATTATCAAAATTCCTTCAATTTCAATTTTTTATCCCACAAAAAATTAAAGTATCCATCAAAATAATTATCACCTCCTACATTTTCCATTCATCTAACTATTACACATAAAAATATCATATTCCAATAAAAATATTTTTAATTTAATATCATTAGTTTATTAAGGTATTTTTAAAATAATTATACAACCCTTATTTAATCATTTCCATCTATATTGAAAACAAAATTAGAATTATTAATGTGTCACATGAACTACCAACTCCATAAATAGACTGCGTTTTTTAATAATTACTATCTTTCTTTTATGGAAATAATTGAGGTTCTTTTGAATATAATTATATATCCAAAATAATTATGTTTTTATAATTTTTATTTAATATCTACTTTATCCCTCACTCATGTGTTGTGCAATGAGGACACTATCCCTTATTACATGTTTTTTATCTTCTCCATGGTGAAATTTTTTATTATTTTATATATAATACCCTATATTTTCTAAAAGACATAATTGAGTTGATAAAAATAAAAACATAAAAATAATGTCATTTTTATTGGTTTGTTTATATTATTCCCAAATAAAATCTTCCTCAATAATCATCACCACTATAGTTAATTTGGGTTTATGTGGAGGTCTGTTTACCTACCTACATGATCAATGAATATGGGAATGAAAAAATATTATCATTAAATATTAATAAGTATTATTATTTTTCTTCAGATGTATTTTATAATGATTTATCATGTTTTAAATTTGTATTGTTTCCTCTTAAAACTATTCAAATATGTCATTGTCATTTTATTTTTCACATAACATAACAAAAAAAATTAAATGAAATAAGAACATTTTATTTCAGGATATGAAATTTATTTAAGACTCATATTTGATATATCATTATTGAAATTTGTATTAAATTATGCGTTATTTGAATATATTTATAAAACATGTGAAATATATATAAAATTATAAACAATAGATGGTAATAATATACAATAACAAATAAATATACTAATAATAAAGTTTCATAATAAGTATTTGAAAATGATAATATTTTTTATTAATATTATTTAATTTTGTATTATGTTAGATATGTTTTTTTTTCATGTGGTTATTATGGAATCATCGAAGCAAGGAAACAAGGTCATAATTTTCATCTCAAACTTATATATTTGAGAAATCATTTTGTTATACACCGTGATTCCATATGCATGGGGAAACTGATTCCACATGTTAATTTTTAAAATGATTATATTAATTCATGATATTCAATGATAAATTTTTGTTTATTATAGTCATGTATTTTTAATTAAAAAATTAATATATATATATATATATAATGATTTTACATCTCATGTTCTCTCCACTTATACATGTTTTAGTACCATGAAATATTTTCTTATTTATATGATGTATTTTAGAGAAACTAATGTCTTCTGGAATAATCCGAGATAAATTTAATGAATTTCTTGAACCATATAAATTTTAAAAATCCAATGAGAAATTATTGAAAATATGTAAAGTCTAAAAGTGTTATATATGACAAATTTGAATATATTCAACCGTCTCAATGTTTAAAAATATATATCTATATAAACGATTTAAATAAATCTATATTTTCATTTTATATTATTATCATTATAAAATTAAAAAACATTTTATTAAATATTATGCCTTTCATGGTGTTTTTTAAATCAAATTATAAAATATCTATAAGTTATTTATGTGTCCCAAATCATATCAGGGGAATAATCACCTTAATTTGGAAAATTTATTTTGAACGTTTCATCTTTTATAATATAATAATTTTTATGTATTGAACATAATCATATTGGGGAATCAGATTTCACAGTTATGTATTCATTCTTATTGATTTTATTTTTTTGGATATAATTATTTTTAATAGTAAATCCATATACATTTAAGATATATTTTCTCCTGTGTCTATTTCCATGTTCATAGAGATATTTTCATTTCCCTTATTAAGAAAACAATTTTTATCTAAAATGATAATTTTATTCCATTTATTTAATATCAATGTAAATATATCTGTAATTATTATTTTTTATTTCTTTTTCTATGAGATTTTATAAAAATGTGTCAACTTTCATTAGGCTTTTAAGATTAATTTTTTTCATTAATGTGACGTTTTATTTTAAAATATCTTGTATTTTACAAGTCATAATTTGTAATAATTTTTTTAAAACTTAATCATTGTAATGTATTAAATTTTATCATATATTAAACCACAATATACATCTAAGGATGATTTATTTACAGATATGTATTTGTAACAAATTATCTTTAATTTTCTTTTTGTAAATGTAATTCATAAATTAATTATTTAGTTTATTTAACATAAATTTTTTATACTTTTACATCTATTTAATATTCCATGTTTACCATTTATGATGTGTTGATGTGATATCCTTCATATGTTATATTTTGATGATTTTGTTTTGTAATTTAATGTCTTGATAATCTCGGATATATTGTGTTCATGCTATTTGATTTATTTAAATGATTTTGGAAACCCAATATTTTTATGTATCTACATATGAATTGATGGATCATTAATTTCTTTATGAAATAAAAATATATGGATAATGTGAATGGTGGGACCAATATATCTATTCATTTTAATGAATAAAATGTTAAATATCATGATATTGGAATGATATGTGAATAGTTTTATATGTAGTTTGTTTCACAGTGTTAGTTTTATGACATTCATCATTACTCAATATTTTATAGAAGAACGGGTTGGAAAATACCATTGTTCAAAATGAAATGGATTTATAGGTTAATGATTAGGAAAATTTTTTTATAAAAAATATCCCATTTAATATTCAAATAAATTTATTTTTATAATACAAGTAAGATTCACCAACCCGAGTGCCACTTAGAGGCACACCATGAAGTTGGGATATATGGTCTCAAGCATAACTCACTATATTATAGAGGCTTCCAAATAGAATTGAGGGACTAATGTCTGACAATAGTGAGAATAATCCATCATATCAAAGTGGAGAAAAAAAGACAAATAATAAATGATTAATATTGGTATCCGAGTAATAATAAATAGAAAATAAAAATCAAGAATATATAATATGAATTAGATAATAATTCCAAACTCATAAGAAGGAAACTAGAAAATATAAAATATGACAATGTATGTCATGTCTATAAAATATTGGATTTTTTTCAATAATACAATACATGATATATAAAAGAGTAAACTAGAAGCTGAAAACTATATACCCATCCCGATAATTTTTCTGGTTATCTACAAATAATGAAATTAATATATTGCTTCTGAAGTGGGATAATTTACCCTATCAACTCATGAATAAATATAATCTTCCCAGGTATGATCAGTGGCCTGGATAAGGTGTGAGAAAAAACATGGTAGGATACCACCAACAACATCTATACAATCCAATATTTGATTGTAAATATAAAGAGTTTATAGGTATATATATTTTCTTATAAAGACAATAATGTATTATAAATATCCAAATAACTACTTTAACCATAGAATGTGTCTAAACATGTAATAATTTAATAATTTAGATTCCATTTTATAAAATTATTCGACCACACTATATATGATGGTAATAATATAAGAGTATCGAAGGTGTGTATAGTGTATCCTTTAATTAATGTAATAGAAATGTGAATCTATTGTATTATTTAATGATTCATTGAACTCAAGGGGTGAGGTAATGTAGTGATAACATATATCTTGACTATAAAGGGTCTCTTTGTAATCCAAGGGGAATATCCAAAGGAATTCAACTATATATTATTCTAAATGAGTTCAAGGATATCATCTAAAGTATAATTATATATGAATGAATGGTCCCAATGGGGTGAATCCACGGTATAATGTGTCTATTGAAATCATGTTAGATCCATAGAGTGTATCAGAGACATCATAATATCTGGAAGATACTAAATAGATCCTATAACATCATTTCAAGAATCCTTTAGAATATAAGGACCGCGGTCAAAGGAGGGTATCTCCCTTGTAAACTGGCTCTTGAACCAAAATTGTATCTTGGAGTGCTCCATATTTTCCATCAGAATACAATGATTGATCAAGATTAAAACTCCTAAAAATATACATAGTTACTAATGAAATAAAAACAATATAGTTTATTCATTATTTAGTTAATACAATCTAATACTCCTTCTATTTAAATATTCAATTTTTTATTTCATTTACTTTATTACTACTTGACTTGGCTAATTAGGACATGCATACAATATCCTATTCAGTTTACAATCAATTAATTTATTACTAAAATTAGGTACATGAATCCTATTTTTATATTAACTCTATGATAGATGTTATGGTTTATTCCATTAAATTTATAATCATAAATATATAGGATTAATAAATGATACCATATTAAATTATATTAGAAATAACACTTCAAAGTGAAACCTATATAAATACAATCTTCCTAATGGTATAATATTTCATTAATAAATTTAAAATTATTCAATTTCATAGTAATGTGCTAATAATAAATGTTTTTAAAAATTATCATTTTAGTATCCAAAAATTAAATAATTACACATTTTTTATCATGATTAATACATTGAACACCTGAATTATGGCATAAATTGTCATAGACTACCAGTAACGGGATAATAGAGATAACACCATACAAGGGGTGACTGACATTGAGGTTCCAACCCCCAAATATGTGATGAAAATACATATAACGGTTTCTAGATTATGATAAAATTAATTATAATAATTTAGTTTGAATAAAATATTCAATTTCCAATGAAAAATGTAATTTCACAATGGCTGGAGTTTGTAAAATAAGAATATAATAAGGGAGGAGTCATACACTACCTTCTATATTCTCAATGTAATCTCCTCAAACAATATCTATTCATAATTTGATAGTATTGGAATACAACATATGAATAGATTATTTCACATAAAATTTTCAATATGATCCTGTAATAAATTATCATCATTGAGGGAATGATGAATGATCAACGGAGACAAATGATTAAGTATCTTACCTAGATGATTTCAAAAAGACCAATGGTTCTAAAATCCTAGGTATGATAATAAAATATGATCAAAAGTTATGAAAGGGTTTTTTGAAGTTGGAATGTGTATAAAGTGAGGACTCTTATAAATTGGATGATAAAATGATAAGCGGGGGAGGTTAAATTATATTAATGTACCTACAATTCATTTTAACCAAATTTTATTGGGTCACAGAATTTGACTGTATAGTTGACTCAACCATGAACCAATTTTGTGCACCTCACTAGTTCACAAGGGGACCCACATTGATATGATTTATAGATTCAGAAATCGTTCACCAATTATGAAATTTCCCTCTACTATTAATTATAGACATTCATCATGAGAATATATTCTTGGAGGAAGTGTAAGTGAATGTCTTTGACATTTCATGTCCTTCTGAATTGACATACATTGTAAGGAGATATAGTGTGGGATGGGACACACGATCTGTACAAATGATGTGGAACCATGTATTCTTCCACATGATGGAGCTCCAAGCATCTAATAAACCTCAAACCCCCATTAAATCTTATACAACCATAATAAGAATAAATAATAGTTCCAAAACAAATAATTAGACCGAAATTTCATAGTCTGACGCCTCTTTGAAAAACTAGGATCAGAATAGTATTCAACCTTTAAAAAATACATTTTTTAAATTACCATGTTGGTATATATATATATGAGAATATCTCCAGCCACAAAACACCTACATCATCCACAAAATACCATTTCATATTCTATATGTGGATTCAGTGCCATAGAACAGGTACAAAAGTGAGAGAAATGACATAGAGAGACTATACACTCCGAACAAAAGATGTGAATATCCTACACCTAAAAAATAATCAGAATACTTCTCAAATTAATTGGGATCATCAGAATGATATGGGTCAGTAAGTAAATAAGGAACACAGAAAATAATAAAGACTTCATGTATTTAATGTTACCTATGTGGTAATACCCACCGACATCCTACAAGCCCAATATTCTCTTGAATCTCAAGTATTGAAATATAATGTAATGATAACTTCCCTTGAATTTTTATATGAATGTTTTTATGTATTTGTGATATCCATATGAAGAACTGATCCCCAACCTCGAACTATACGAATTGTTTATGGTTATCATTCTAGGGTTTATGTATTTATTGAGCAATAGAAATTCGATTTCTAATTAGCTAATCCATCTTTGAGGTCTCTTTCATTATTCAAGAATAAATTAGCATATCCTCACATGCCAACAACCAATATATGTTAAAATTACATGAAATATATCAAAATACCTAATATGTATCCATATATGTCATTTCCTAAATTCTATCAATGTAGGTGAACAAAACATTGGGATTTTCCTCCCGCAAAACCCACCATAATCATAAAAACATGACCAAAGAATGTCCTAAACCATCTATATTGTCCGTTTTGAATTGCAATTAGTCTAAGGATGAAAAGACATGTCTATAAGAACCAATGAACCATTTTCCTTGTACAAACACTTCTAGAACCACTATCTGAAATGATAATCCCTATCTAAAATGATAGTTTTATTGTCCCATGGTATTTGAATGATCTCATAGAACTACATTCATCCATGATAATACAATTAAAAAAATTTGAGATTGAAATATTTTGGGATAAATTATTTATTTGACCAATGTCTAAAAAACTATGTTAGTACATTGATGGGACCTCAATACAAAAACTACAAATTCCCATGAAATATCATCCAATTTCCATTCTGTAAATAGAAATGGCATTATAAAGGCACCAATAATGGATTCTATTCCATCACATATTGATAGGTGTAACACCTAGATATAAATCCTATTATTTTTTTCATTCCAATCATTCAATACTAGTGATTCATATCCTGATACATCATGGAAATTCCTAAAAAAATCCACCTAATAAGAATAGAACTCTAACATTAGTTAAACTATCATATATATATTTACATAGATGAATACATGTATATGTATGATTTTATCTTCATCAATTGACAAATCCAGATGTGGGTCCTCACCTAAAATGATCCCTTAAATAACAAAGCCTTCAATATCTTAAAACTAAATAAATCTTATCATATTATGTAGTGAAGAGGAAATTATAATTACTAATAGTTATGAACTCCCATGAATATAAGGAAATAATATATGCATCTTATAAATTACGGTCATCAAATTCCATTCATCAATGTATTATTCAACATTTGTTGGCTATGTTTTATTGATCAGTGCATCGGCTTCCACCAAACTATTATAGTTATATAAGATTAAAAAATGTGATGGACTAAAGATTTTTGAAATATCTTCACTATTTGTGAATACTTTATTTTTATATAAAGATATACTTTAAGATCATGTTCTTGGTATTGTCCACAATTCATTCACTAATTTTAAAATGTCTCTAGTAGTGAATGGAATGGACAATAATTTCTAGTTTTAGGTCATGTGTTAAGTAGTTATGATAGTGTTGCCTCTACTATCAATAACTACAAAGAATGAATCTATCCTCAAAAATTTATACATCACATTCCCCACTCTTGATGTGTTAGCAAAATTATATAACTTATACCAAGCTTTGTAAGAATCAAAACTCATGCCAAAGTATGTCTTTATTTCAGCACCTGAATAGAAATATCACATGCCTCTGTCAATTGTCTCATCACTCCCTTATTATAAAGAATTGTAATAGGTGAATAAATATGTGATAAGTATTGTATTAAATACATTTAGTATCCCAACCTCCCCAAGAAACATCTTATTTTGACCAAGTTTTAAGGATTATCATAGGAAACCACAACACTCATATTATTTGGGTAAACTAATAGTCATTATTTGGAGATATTATAACCCAATATGTGAATATTTTATTTCCATTGGGGGCACATAGAAATATTTTAGAATAGTTTATTATCTCTAATTATATTACAAGTGATCTTTAAATGTTTGACATGACCTTTTTGTGTTTAGGAATTCACTAAGATGTTATCCATAAAGACCACAAAAATAGAATCCCGATAGGGGTAGAAAATGATATTATTCAAATCCATAAATATGGAGAAATAATTCATATTTTAAATTTTCATAACAAGATATTCATAATTTCTATAACTGTTTTAATATTATGTATGATGTATGTCTTAATTCAAGACTCATACCTGACGGTAGCCCGATATTAGTCCATTTTTGAGAATACCCTATATCTTCATAGATGGTAAATGAGATCATTTTTTCAAGGTAGTAGATATTAGTTTAAAGCATTATGAATGATAAATCATACAAAATTCAAGCATAAATTACGGGTACCATTAACCTTTTATGTAAAATGAATGCGTTGACCCCTTGTGGATGGGATATTTGTAATAAAACTGTTGGCCTATAAATCCAACAAACATCGCATTAGATCATTGAGGTAAGTATGTTCCATTATGTTTAAAATTATTTAAATAGGATATGGTCATGTAACAAGATCAATCATAAACTCAACCTCTCTCCCAGGAGGTGTGATAAAAAAATATCACATGGAAACACATCATGGAATGATCTACCACGGGTAGAAAAGCTATATGAGGATTTCAATACACCTCTATGAAAAGACTAGAAATCATGATATCCACACAACCTATACCTTTATTATATGGACTGTCTATAATATCATTGAAATCCCCATCATTCTTTTTGAGATAACATCATCCCTCCATAGAAGAAAACAAAATTACTTGAGGATAGTTGTTTAAATATGTATGATATGAGAGTATTTAATTAATACAAATAATAATATCAATGGATGTAATATAAAATAGGAAGAGGACCCTTAAGAAGGGAAAACTGCATACCTAATGTGAATTGTCTTTTCACTATAATATTCCCTCTGACTACAATCCCAATGTGTTGTCGAGGGTCATCAAACAACAATTGTACTAAATCTAAAGCATGATACATTCAATAGTTTATGAGTAGATAATATAATGATACTACCGAATAATGAATAATAGCCACACTACATTTGAGGTTATGATAATAGTTCCACAGATTGTAGATTGTATTTCACTATGTTCTTTAGTTATTTGTTGTAAGGAATACATATATCTTAATCCACAACCTGGTGCCATAACTAGACTAACCAAAGAAGTTCCACTATATGGGCACTGATAACTAGATGACTGAATACCCTGACCATGTCTTCATCCATAGAAATCCTACATATGTTTATCCAACTCTATACCTAACATGTCACAGTAGAAAATTCCACAATAGGTGGAGATTTTGGTGATCCTCATTAAACATAATCAGGTGGAATGTTCCCCCAAAATCACTCAATACATCCCACATGGATTAAGGAATGACACTGAAGAGGGTCTATATCACTCTTAGTACTTATATTCACCTATTTACACACTCATGAAATATAATGGAATTTATATTGTGGATACCCTATGCTCTACTACTATGATAAAAATCCATATCAGTAAACTTTCTGAGTCATGAAGAACTACTTCCCTACCTCAACACAAAACATTAATGGCCATATAAATCACCTTCACAAATTTTTTTCATTATGCTAAGGGATTCATTTATGATATAAAAAAAGTAGGCATGTGAAATATGTTCAAATTAGTACATTTGGAATACACAAGTTTATTCATGAGGAATATATTTATATAATAGCTCATCACAAGAAATATGATGTGAAATGAGATGTATCTTAGAAATGTGTGATTAATAGTATATAACAAACATGACACCTTACTACATGTGGATGAAATCATTGGATCAGTTAACTCTAAGAATCTATGGAAATAAATAATTATATAAGTTATTTTTTATGCATGAATATACCATTTGCGGATGATGATCGATGTCAGTAATCACATCCAACATTATCATGGTAGAATTGTTGATCATATATGGGGAAATAATGACCCTCATATTTATAGGTGTATATATATGATCGAATATAGATATATTGTCCTATATCTAAGACTCATAATCTTGAGGCATGCTAATCCCTTAAATTGATGGGGTTCACTGCTGATGGAAATGAAAAGTCAGATCAACCATTATAGGTGTATGTCATGAGCACCACTAATGGAATGCATTAGACATATAAACTCTATAATGATGAGTGTATATTCATAGATCATGTGTAACATGTAGTGCATCAGCTAGACCTCCTAATGGAATAGATGGTATCTTATATCCCACTATATATGGTTTAGGGTTGTTTCCACCCTCCTTGAACAATACATGAGGACATAGTGGATGAATTTCTATAAATATTCTAATCACACAACTCAGATAAAAAATTTTAGTAGATTGAATCGCTAGATTAAAGATATCATAAGAAAAGGGATCACTATCCAGGGTACAAAAAAAATTCCCACTTAAATTGAAAAGATATTAGTAGTTTATCATGTTTAGATTACATCGGAAATGTTACTGAAGGTTCATTTATATATTTACTCCTTATTTACTAGAAACCACTACTTTTTTGCATTCATGGTAATGTTTTTAATTTTAATTATATATATATATATTACAATATTTTATTTTAAATAGATTTACATTCCTAGAGAAAAAATTCCCATACACCTTAGCACTAAAATGAACACTCATGTAATTTCTATTTATTAACATCTATTTTATGTCTCAGAATATGAAAAACAATAACTGATAGATCAACTCAGATTATTACTAATTCCAATTCATGAGGTCCCTTAAAAATCATGGATTGAGACTTATAGTCACTCAATAACATCTAATATCCATCTCATGTATCCAATGATACAATTTTTACATGAAGGAAACAATCTATTTATGATTCCATGGACAAACTATATAAGAAAGAGTTTCAAATTGATTTTGGAACTATAAATACCAAATTCCATTCCCTATTGTAAGATGTTAGTAGTACAAGAATATATAAAAACATAGTAAAACTCAATAATTAATGTAAGGAAAATAAATTCATATTGTAAAATGTACCTACATGGAATAGAATAATAATTATATTTGATTTCTAGGTTCCTATAATGATAAATTATTGATTATTCAATTCTGAAAACACACCAGACCATGGATAAAATGAAATAATCAATCATAACCATAATAATAAACATCACATATGTTCTAAATCATGAAATAGTTATATAATATAAACTATAATAAGTGATATATAGAATAACAAATCTTATTCTTGGAAAGTAGGTATTCACACCATATAACGGTTTGCTACAACAATGAATGTCTTATATCCATATTCCATAACATTACTAATCTATATTACTTTTCATAAAGAAAATTAAAATATGAAATGAATGATATGACACAAAAATATGACATCTCGAATGGAGTTCCCCTCAGAGGTTCCCCGAAGCCAATTATCAACATGGCCTAAAGCGCACCTACCCATTATCTTGAGTTTACAGATCTGTTGAGATTAGTGAGGGAGTGGATGAGGGGAAACTATTTCACCATGTTAGAGTGGAGGAAACGAAATTTATAGTTCAATCATAGTAATAGTCAAAAATCCAGTGAATGAATAAATAAAGAATAAGTGTCAGATTATAATTCTCAACTCCTAAGCTACTAACTAAGTCATATATAATATGATAATGTGTGTCGTGTCTATACACACATTGAAAAATAGAATTTGTAGATGAATGCAATAAAATCAATAAAAATTAAAAATAATGAATCAATCATCTATATTAAATTCTTAAAAATTGGCTAAAAAATCAACTAACGAGACCAATTAATAAAATTAATTCAAATTCAAGCATACAATGTAAGACACATATCCTTATCAATAAAATAATATATATAATAAATGTGGGTTCAATGAAAATCAAGAATTGGGTGTGATATTAATCTAAATAGGCCACCACTAATGGTGTATATATATTCATGTTTGTGAATATTTAATGAATTAATTTGGAGATATATATAATTGGAAGTATTAACAGTATAATACTGGAAATATCCTAGTACCTAATTTATCTTTAGTTCGTGTATGAACATGTAATCATTTAATTATTTATGATCTGTTTTATACTAAATTTCAAAAACACATTATCTTATATAGTTAATGTATTTGGATTAAATTTGTAAATATGAAATCTTGTGATAATGGTTATAGGAAAAAGGATCTAATGTAATAACCAGGTTATCCGTGGCCTCATGGTCGAGCCAACTAAATAAATCCATGAATCAATTATATAAGGGTTTGAAGTGTAATCTACTGGGTAACCATGTCTAAGGTTATCTTCCAAGGTAAAATGGTCTGAGAATGGATAGGAACAATATGGAGAATCCATGGTTTCATGTGTCTCAAGACATCAATCATGATTAAAATAGTGTATTAATGGTATCTTAATATCTAAAAAATTGTGAAGTGGTCCAATAACATCATGCCAAAAATGAACTAGTACAAAAAGGTAATGTTATATAATGGTTATTTATCTACTATAATTGTACCTTGAGTAAAAATGGAATCCAATTAGTTCTTAAGGAATTCCCTCATCCAAGGACATATCAAGTATAACCAGTCTTTTAAATATAGATTTTCCAATTTTAATAAGAACATTATGCATGATTTATTCATTAATGATGGCCTTCAAATACTCATTCAAATTTAATAATTCTGTAGGTTCATTCCATTTCCCATCTTACTAGGTAAAAAGGATAATTAGGGAAATAATCCAATAAAGAATACAATAAATAATCATTTAACGGCACCATTCTGAAGGTAAAATTCAAAAAATTATTAATATGATTCTATATTAAATTATTAGATTCAATCTATTACATTTCATAAGAATGAATATGTGGGCTATGGAGATGATATAATATTAAATTCAATTATAATTAACTAAGAAAAGAGATAACTAGAATCATACATTCCATTTAATATTTTTAAATATCATTAATTAATTGGACCACACACCATAAAAGGGTCACCTTGAAATAAAACATGTGTAATAAATTTAGAAATTTAGGATCTAATAATTACATGAGAACACATATCATGTTTATGTAAAAACTCACTCTAATTTTGTAATATATAGTCATATCTGGCCATAAAATGAATAATATAGATATCTTCATACTTGGGAAAAATGTTATTGATGTTCTAACCTCCAACAATTTGATGAAAAATTATAAAAATGATTCTAAAATATAACATTGTTGACTATGAGAATAGATTATGAATTAAATAGGAAACACAACATGAAAATAGAATTAAAAAATTTAATAAATATTACAAAATAGTTATACCTTTAAGGACGAGTCGTAGACATCCTAACCTATATATGTATCACTCTCCATGTCTAGTATTGACACTTATTTTTTAATGGATTGAAGGAAAAAGGAAGAATAGATCAATAAAATGAAAATATATCTTATGATTAATCATCAAGATAATGTTATTAAAGAAAATAAGAATGATGAAACAAGGATATAAATTGAAGAGAATAACTAGAAGAATCCAATAAGACCAATGGATCCCAAATCTATTCTTAGATAATGAAATAAAATAGAAATATTTGAAAAGGGTTTTTTGGAGCTCCAATGTGGAGAAACAGAGGCCACCTATCAATATTAAGATACAAGTTAATGATGGGTCAATGTTAAATAAATTAAATGTAAAAATATATATTTTATCCAAGAATTACAATGTTTCATGTTTTTCAACACTATTGTCAAAATAATGTTCCAACCATGCACACCTCTTTCCCTCAAGAGGGGAACCATAGTATTTGAGAAACCACGTAGTAATAATGAAATTTTTATCTGTTAAAAACTAAATTAAATCTATATGGGTATGTAGTGGTGGGTCATAAGTTAGGAAATTCCATGTTACAAGCTTGGCCAATAGACATTCCATACATTTTAATGTGATACAATGATGTCTACGTGGCACAATTTATAATAACAGGGAAACCTAGTGTTTTCATTAATGGGCCATATTTCTTACTTATTAACAAGACCCATTCAACCATGAAACATTCGTTTCCTCAGTAAGAATCCCGAGTACTTCCATAAAAATTAATTGTAATGATATTTTAAGAATACATACCACATTGAAAAATGGGTTCTTATATCCATGGTAAAACTGTTATTTTTTTGTGTGATATATCTATCAATCAGTATTATGGTTTATTCTCAATATTTTAAATTATTATCGAATATAAAATTTCCATCATTTATTATTTTTTGTATGTTTATGTTATAAAATTTTTATTATTTTATACAATAACCCTTTATATGTTTTTGGGCCCACCCCTTTTTATGATTTCCCATATTTTGGACATGAAGAGCATTAGTTATCCTAAATTTTTTATGAATTGACATTGTATATTGAGTTATATTCATTTCATGTAATATACAGTCATTTATGTTTGAACTAATGAAGATAATAAAACAACAATTACGATGGTTGTGAGACAATTTTTGGATTTATCAATAAATACATGGAATAAATATATTATATAAGTATGTTTATCTTCAGTCACATTAGATATTATCAGATGAATTGTTTAGTAATTTTGTATTGTAGGATGAAAAATAAAAAATTAGTACCCTAAAAATATTCCTATGAAATTACAAATTTATTAATTTATTTCATAAAAATAATTTTAGTTTATATATATATATAATTCTAGATAATACATATTGTACTATATTCTTTGTATATTTATCTAGGGGTAATAGAAATAAAAAATAGTCGGTCGATTATATCTTAGTCAACATTATAGAGAATAGATAAAGAACACATACATGAAATCATGTATTATAATAAAATGAAATATTCATTGGTAGAATATATTCTCTTCATAATCCACTAAGAATGATTTATTTCATAGGTTTATTGATGTATTAGGTTTATAAAAATATGATAACCCCTCATAAATAATCATCAGTTAATCTAAGTTCAATATTGATTTAATTAATTGTTTTGTAATAAAATGTTATAATATATATGTATATATAATTTTAGTTTTAAAATATCTATAATGATAATAAAAATTCAGTCAAATATTTTTGTATCCATTGATAGACGTTTTCGGTTTAGTAATAGGTATATTTAGAAGGAACCATGGGGGAAACAGATTATGTGAATATTACCATAATAAAAAATTAAAATTACATCTATAATGGGAATCCATGTGAATTTGAAACACTATCAATCATGATAGATGATTAACAATTAGTACTTAAGAAATAGAATCAATATATTTGAGGTATATGAATTCTCTTGAAGGGCCTAGTGAGAAGATGATATATGTAATAATATTCAATTCAATGTATAATAAAAATTCTATATGAGGAGAAATGATAATTTTATCATAGGAATTGGGTGATTATTTTATTATGGTAAAGGAGTCCATCCAATAACAATAAATTTATGGGAATCGAAATTTTCACTTATGATGAGGAAACTTGATTCAACTCCTCTATGGGAACAACATATTATTCATTGTCTTATTTGAAGATAAGTAAGTTATTATTACTTTAAATTTTCTAATAAATTGATTGATTAATATACAAAATGTCACATTAAATATTTATTTTAATGAAAATTATCAATTAATTTCTATTCTTGATTTGTTTTGTATTTTTTCCATAAATTTTTTGAGGAAAGGGTGAGTTTTCATGATTTGGCCCAAAACATTAGCTCATTTCATGATTTGAATCCCAATATTGTTTCTTTTACAACTCTTTCATTTTTCAAAATTTTTAACCTATTAAACAAACATTATGGACTTCCATAACCTATCAGAACTATCATCTCAATTTAGACCCACTATAAATTAATAATCATAGTGCATTGGGGGTTTTATATTAGGAATTGTGCTAGCACATAAGCACATGCCTAGTTAAAACATATTTAATATATTATTCATTATTTATTATTTTTAGTGATTCTACATACCACTCGAATCCAACAGCCATAACCATGCCCCCAATAGAGCGTTCTCTTCTTTGGAGCTCATCTCCCCCATGTATTAGGGAAAAACTTCTCTTTATTTCTCAAATCTTCTTGATATAAAGATATAACTTGTTTCTTTCATAACACATTCATTTTTTTATATTTTCCCTCTGTTTCAGTTATCACGTGACCTAATAGTTCTTATTCGAACCTCTCATTCATTTTTGTCTATTTTTAAATTAACCTATTATTGTATTTGGTGTGTTTGGTTAGAGATATCTCAAGTTAGTGGGTTTGCTTCATTCCATATCCAACATTCTTATGGTTTCCTCTACCTTTCCAAAAGGATTCTAAATTTTCCAAGAGCTAGGGTTCATAGATAAGGTTTAATGAAGTGTCATTATGGTAAATTTATGTATATTATGGAATCATTTAAAATCCTTGTGGTGCGGTAGTGGTGTGATTGATATTTCACATACCAGTTCAGAGTTTTTGGAAAATAGTAGTTGGTTCCATGAGTAAGCATCCTAAGATGAGATTTATTTTATTTATATATATTTATAGAATGTTCCTATTATATTATGATTGGTTTGGGAACCATTTTTTGTATTACTGATTATGCGTTTAGTTTCAAAGTTTCATATTTGTCGGAAAATGTGTGTTTTTTGTGGGTGTCATTTGTTCTATAATTTGATTTAATTTGATAACATTTTAAATTGGTTAAATAATTGTATTTTGGGATTCCCAATATATTTTGGATTGTAATTGGTGTGATTTTCGCCTTTAAATTGGGTTTCAAAATTGTTTTTCTGTACAAACATTGTTATACACCATGTGATTGTTTTTTGAAAATTGTAAATAATTTATTATGATAAAAAATGTTGGAAAATGATGTACATGTACTGTTTAGTGTGTCTGTTCAATTAATATGGTTTTTTGAAATGTAATGTATAGATTTAGGTTGTAAAACATTTATATAATGTTTTATAAATTTATGAAATGATTTATCAAATTACAAGAAAGGTGCGAAACACGTTTGTGGGTTGTTTTGTGTGAGTATGGTTTCAAAATTAATTTGAACGAAAAATCTATTTAGGTGACATGTGTGTGGGTTTTTTGGTTTGTTTGTGAAATATAATTGGTATTTTCATGTGAAAATTGCATTTCGTAGCACGTGGAACTTGTTTGATCACAAGTGGGAAAACGCAGGTACCTAGGTCGGTGGATGTGTACTAGTATGTTGGTGAACCCATGGGGTTGTCCCCATTTTCCCATAGCAGTTTTGATGATGAAAACACAAAGTAAACAATGATTGTGATGATGATGATGTTGGATAACCACTAGGTTATGGGTATTCTCCCTAATATTGGCTTGTGTCCACAAAAAAAATATTTTTATTGTTACTTTCACTGAGATACAAGGTACCTAAGACCCAAAACAAGATAATTTCTATGGGTAATTTAACATTTCTTGTTCTCTTTAGATACATTATTCATTCAATTGGCATACTGTATGTTTGGTTGGAAAATTTTGTAGCTTTGGAATACTATTTTAAAGTGTTGATTCATTGAAGTATCCCAATTGAAAACTATTTTTATTTAAAGTTTCATCATTTATAAATTGTTGCTATCAATTCATGTTATTAAAACTGGCATGATATTCATTTTTGAATGTTTATCACATAGAATCATTTCATGGTGGAATCTTACTGGTCTTCGGATCCCATCTTACATACAACTTTTGGTGAAATCTAACTTGGTTATTTTATCGCAGGTTTCAGTAATGATTTTAGTTTATATAGTGTGTGTTTATGTGGTCCTTTGTGATGTAGTGTTGTGGAGAGGGCTTAATGGTGGTTCCTCTTACCATGAAGAGTTTATTTGGATTTCCATTTTAGGATTCATCATTTGTTATATTATTTGAGTAATGTAAAAAAATTTAATTTATTTCTGAATTTTTGTGAAATAGGGATTGTTTTGAAAAATCAAGATTTGGTATACATGAACTGTTTGTTGTTTTGTGTTTATAACATTTCGTATATAATTCCAAATTTTTATTTTATTATAACTAGGAACATGTTCTAACTCGTGGGGATTGGGAACTCCCTTCAAGTCTTAACACATGCTCGGTTTGTTGCTGGTTTTGATGGCGACCAGATTTGGTTCGTGAACAAATGGTATTAGGGGAGGTTCATGTTAACTCTTTGGGTCATGTAATTTAGTGAAGAGTCCTAATAGTCTATAACAAGGATTAACGAAACATGACATTTTGGTTAGGGGGAGTTTTATTTTCCCAGCACACCTCATGATGTGATTCATGTTTCTAGGGGATTTCAGATTTTTTCTGAGTCTTTTTGTTGTCTTTGATTGATGATGATTTGGAGAGATGAAAATAGAGTTAGGATAATGGTTTTAGAGAGCTCTAAGGGCCTAACAATCCATGTGGATCCTGGGATACTTTCCTAGAACACTCTTCTTTATGGTGAAGTTATTAGAATATGACCAACAACATTATTTCTATGTTACACACCGAATCTAGTTTCCACTTGTATTTTCTTGTGCAAATTATTTTGAAAACCTATAAATTTGGTTTGAAAGAAAAAATGAAATGGTTTTAAAAACTGAAATTATTTTGTGAAATGATTTTATAATGAAGATGCAATTGTTTGATTTATGAAATTGTAGAACTGAATTTTTATAATTGAATTGAAATAGAAATGGTGTGTTTACACCTCTTTTGAAATCATGAAATATGTTAATGATTGTTTTGAAAAATTGTATCCAATAGAGTGATCTAAACTATTAAATGGTATTTTAATAGGCTGGAATGTTATGGAGGTAATGTGTGGAGTTTGGAAGTGGATTTTGATTTGTTAACTAGAGAATATATGACGTTTTTTACAAAATTTTGTTATCTTGTTTTAAAATCAGAAGGGTTGATTTCCCAATTTAAAAGGGATTTATGAAATAGGGGTTATTATGAAATTAAAAGTGTTCTGAAATGGGATCAAATGTTTTGTAACTAATTTAAATGAATTGAAAATGAGTTCTTGTTGATTCTTTTGTGGTCCTTTGATATGTTTTAAGAATCATTTGAACTTTCTTTTAAAAGATAAAGTTTAAATTTTCAAAGTAATGGGGGTTGTTAGAATGGAGTTTACATAAAACCAAGAGTGTTTTGAAATGAACTAATTTGTTATGCAGTTAATGTGCATGTCATGAATGTGAGTTCTTATTTGAATGATTGTGCCTTTCTGAAAAGATTTATAATCTCTAACTTTGGTTTCATTCTATGGTTAGAGTGTCAGAGGAAATGTATATATTCGGTGAATGTTTAGGTTTGAAAAATTGGATAAAATTTTTGTTTTGACCATTTTTATTTTCTTGGGTGACCACATGCATGGAGTTACATGGTATTATTGATGATTAATTGAATGGTAGGATGAGTGTTGGGATAAATATGGAAAGTCTTACTAGTGTGGCACCTAAACATGCATGTTTGAGGCCCATGAGGTACCATTGGTGGATACGCTATCCTCTTACCCATTTTTTTCAAAGAGATGATTTTATAAGAATTCACGATGTCTTGATGATAGGTTTGGGATGGTGTTTATAATTTGTTTTTTTAAAATATTATTATGGGATGTTTTGAGTCCATGAACCCCTCTTGTTTGAATGATGTATTGGGTTTTTGATTGGGCAGTAATATGGGTTGAAGGACCAGCTAGTGGTCTCTTTAAGGGAAATATTTCTGGATTCCTATACAGTAGTTCACTTCATGTGTATGGATCTAGTTTGTGGCACCTTTTAAAAATGGACCAAATTGGTTGGGTTGTTGGGTTCTCTCATTGGGTAGGGTATTACCATACTATGAGTTAATGCATGTCTGATGTGCATGCCCGATTGTTTATTCGTTGTAATATCGTCTGGTTGACCAATATATAAAAATATTTTTCTCTAGATTTGGAGATTGAGTTCAGACCATTTCCATTCATTGTTTTGTCGATCCTTATGTAGTGGGAGAGTGCTCGCGGATGTTTGAAAGAGACCTTAAATTAATTAGTTATTTAATTTTTTGAAGGTGGATGTAGTATTTTGTTGTTAGTGTCAAAGATGTCTAAGAGGGTCTATGAGTCCTTCGTAGTCTCTCCAAAGCATAGGTTCCCATTAAACCACTATCGTAGGAAATCTGGTCATCAGAGTATATTAAATACACTTTATAGAATCGTGTTATGTTTGGGAACATTGAAAAATGTCCCTCTCAATGTATTGTTTCTATCAGTCAAAATGGTCATGTTCAGTGACACCTTGTGATGTAATATGCTCATATGACTACAAAGGTGAATTTTTTCAATCTTCCACGAGTCCTAGTCTTGTCAAAAGTGTGTCTACCTTTGGGTAATCTAGAACTCATTTTTTTTTTAGAATGGTGTTTCTATAAATCCTTTCCTCTTTTCGTTTCTCATCCGAAAAAATGGGTGAAGTGTGTGGATCATTTAAGCACTTATTACATTGAAAATTTGGGTTAGGGTAATGTGAGTTTGGAATGTGTTTTTTCTTGATGAGCCAATATTGGATCATGGTATAGTTATTATGGCACCAAAAGGAAATTTTTAGTTTGGGGGATTTTAAAGCATAACTCTAAGGCAGAAGATGCATCAATCATTTGAGATCCATCCAATGGTCCCATAGTTAATAAGGCACATAGTCAGGGAAAATCTTAGGGTCATTCAAACCCTAGTACAATTTCTTGTCTTTATTATGATATATGGGAACAGATAAACCTATAGGTTGGTCATCTTGCTTTTTTGTTCCTTTTCAATGGAAATAGTTGGGAGGACCTTGTGTCTTTGTTATCGCCCAATGTCATTCCCTTCCCCTATTTATCCATAATGTTTTTAGTGAAAGGATGGAAATTTGGATAGACAGGATGAGTACACGGTTTGTGCACAATCATTAGTAAGCATTCCCTAGAAAATCGTGCAAATATAAGGATACCCATAGTTAGCACGTGGTTTCCCAATACATGAGGTCTAACTGTGTTGTCATCCAAACTCTTTAAATTTTGGGATCATTATGTGAATGCCCATATTAGTTGGTTAAGATGGATGGTTTTTATAGCGGGGATATCCATTATGAGTCTTATATATGTCCTTTTGGAATGTTTTAATGTAGTTCTACCACTTGTACTTGGCAGTCCGTCCAGGCCTCCCCCTCTTAGTGTCTTGATTCTGTGTCAAGGAAAACATTTACATTGTCTATTATGATAGGGAGTCCATTTTCACCTCCTTGTATTGGTATCTCATATATTTCCTTGATCTTGTCTTGGCAGTTGGTGGTATCATTCAGAGTTATTTAACCGCCAAATTCTTCCTTGAGTAAATGTTGGGATTGGAGTGCACACAATAGTTTTATTGATTTAAAACTATGCTAACCTCATTTGTTTTCTTTGTTCTCTCTAGAAATGTGGTGTAATATTTTGATGGTGAGATTATTCATTCCATTACTAATCAACTAGATATATATTATCTTTTTAAGGTGTGAAAAACATGGAAAAGGAGACCATTTCGTCCTTGCAGTTGGATTTGGTTTTTTTTTCCTTTCTATGACATTTTGACGAAGGAAAGTTTTATTGTGTGTATAATTGTCACATACATGAAGTCATTTAAAATTATATTTCATTTAATTTCCATTTTATTGTTGTGGTAGTTTCCCATACATTTTTTTGAGTGAAGGGGTAGTTTTCTTGATTTGGGCCAAATCGTGTTCCCATTTCTATATTTAAAAACTATTGTTCTTTGTTTTATAACACCTTCATTTGTCAAATAATTTCACCGATTACACATCCAACATGGCCTACCCTAACGTATCGACGCCACCAATTTGGACCCTCTAAAATTCCATAATCATGATGTGTTGGGGTTTTTAAAGACATTTTCTAGACTGTATGACCATTCATAGTTATAATACATTGTTTATTTATTATTTGATTAATTATATACATTTCATAGGTGATTCTAACTGATACTTGAAGAAAATAGCTCTAGACACTCCCATATTAGTGAAAATTCCAATTTGGACCTCATCTCCCCCATGAATCAGGTCATAACATCTCAGGATTCCTCAAATCATCCATATTTAGAGAGGTAACTTATTTCTTTCATAACTCCATCATTTTTTACTCTATTACCCCCATTTTAGTTCATAATTGACCGACTCATCCTTATTCGAACATAAAGTTCATTTTTGACTGCTTTTAAATTTATCTACTATTGTATTTGGGTCATTTTATTCAAGTTATATCAAGTATTTGGGTTTCCTTCCTTCAATATCCCATTTTCATAGGGTTTTATCCACTTTTTCATGAGGTTATATAATGCATTGAAGCTAGGGTTCGTACATAGGTTTTATCCAATTTTTTTGACAAATATTGTATATTATGGCTTCATTCCACTTCCTTTTAGTGTGGAGGTGGTGCGATTGAAGTTTCTCGCAACATTTTTGAGTTTTTGGAAAAAATGGTAGGTAGTTCCTTCTTTTATATTTCTAAGAAGACTTTTCGTTTCTTAATTTATATTTTTATCATGTTTCTATTACGTTATGTTTGGAATGGGAACCATTTTTGGTAGTATTTATTAAGATTATTTTTCAATGTTTAATATTTTTTTAAATGTGTTTTTGCCATTTGTATCTTTGGTTATATCAATTAAGTTAATTTTATAACATTTAAATGTCATTTAATAAATGTTTCTAGGGCTGAAAAATATGTTTTGCATTGGTTTTGGGGTGATTGTCGCCTTGAATGATGGTTTTGAAATGGATTTTGTATACAAAACATGGTTATATCCCTTGATGTTGCTTTTTGAAAATTCTAAATGATTTATTCCATTATACAATGTGGGAAAAGGAATTACATGTACTTTTTGGTGAGTTTGTTCAATTAAAATGGGATTTTTAAAGGTAAAGTGGAATGTTAATGGTTCAAAAAAATTTATAATGTTATAAATTTTACAGAAATGATTTATCAAATTACATTAAAGGCGTGAAACACGTTTGTGGGCTATTTTGAGCTAGTATGGATTCACAATGAATTTTATTAAAAAGTGATTTATGTTACATTTGTGTGGGTTTTTTGATGTGTGTGTGACTTAGAAGTGGTATTTTAATTGGATAATTTCATTTCATCACTTTTGGAACTTGTTTGACAACAAGAGCAAAAACCCAACTATCTAGGTGGGTGGACGTGTACTAGTATTCTAGTGATATCATGCAGTTTTTCCCTTATTTCACATAGCATGTTTGATGATGAAAAACTAACTAATCTATGATAATAATGATGATGATTTTGGGTTACCACAATGTTATGGGTATACTACCTGCAAGTGGCTTGTGTTCAATGAACTGATATTGTGAGGGTTACTTTCACAGTGATATGAGATACCTGGGACCCACAGAGAGCTATTTCTTAGGAGTTATTTATTTTTTCTTTTGCATATAAGATACATTATTCTTAACAACGATATATGATATGTTTAGAAAGAAAATTATGTATCATTGTTATACTATTTAAAAGTGTTGATTCGTTATATTATCTCACATGGAAACTATTTTTATTTAAAGTTTCATCTTTTAGAAATTCTTACTAGTATTTAATTTATGTAAACATGAATGATTTTCATCCCTGAATGATTATCACATGGAATAATTTTGTTGTGGTATATAACTTGAATTTTTTTGACACCCTACTTACACATTTGTTAGTAAGTAGACATGGTTATGTTGTCGCAGGTTTGGGTAATGATTTTAGTGCCAATGGTTCGGGTTTCTAGCGGTCCATCATGATGTAGTGTTATAGATACAGATTGTTGGTGGTCCCTCTTACACATAGGAGGTTCTTGGGCTATCGAATATGGGTTTCTTAATTTTTTATAGTCTTTGTGTATTATTATAAATTTTAAAATTCAATTCTGAATTTTTTTAATAGATGGTTTGTTTTGAAAAATCTAGATTCGGTATATTGGACTTATTTGTTGTTTTATATTTATATACTCATGTAAATCTTTCTAAATTTACATTTTATGATACTCAGACACTTGTTCCATCACATGAGGAATAGGAATTCCATTCGGATCATTCCATGAGCAAGGTTTGGTGTTGGTTTTGGTGGTAACAAGATTCAATTCATGATAGTAAATATCCCCAAACACAATGACCATTAGATACATGATGAACCTAAATATTGATTGTCAATAATTATGATAGTGGTAATGATTCTTCACTTACTATTTATAATGAATTAGTGGTTGTTTTCTCATTGTATCTTTCATATTATATATAGGATGTTTTTAATAAAAATCAAGTCACCAACTTCTGTGTTTTTTATTTTAATGGATAAATTGTGTGTATGATTGTTATATTTTTAGAAATTTAAATGAAAAAAATCCTAATATCTATCTTAAAAAATGGAACTTTTTTTCATAGTAGAATAAATATCATCAAATTAATTCCGCCTTAATTTTTTAAAAATGGAATGAACACATCCTAAATAAATGTATTACACAAATTTATTCATTAAAAATAATATATCTTCTATGTGGAAAACTAAATCCTCATGTTGGCTATAATAAAATGTAATGAGATATATTTATATGAATATGGTAGCAAAATAGATGTGATTTCTAGTATAAATTGTTATAGGGATCAAATAACAAAAAATAGTAATTTGATTATGCATGTTAATATTTTTTAATAGTTTTTATTTTTTCACATAAATGATCATTAAATTGTGTGGACACATCTTTTTAATGGGGTATATTGTAAATAACTTATATTTTAGATGTTATAAAATATATAAAATGATCAAGAACATGTTTTACACAATATACCAATAATAAAAAACCAACACATATTAATGATAAATTATTTTTTAATCTATAACATACACTATGTTGGTAGACTACTAATAAATGTGGAATCTAGTGGTAAAATAATATTTTTTAGTTAAAAGGAAAAACAAAAATCTAAAATGTTTGCTACAAATAATATATAATCTATAAAAAATTGAATTTTTAAAATTTAAAAAATATTATTATTTATGATATAAATAATTTTTTAAATCCTCCCATGAATATTTTATTAGTAAATTTGTTTTCTAGATATTTATTATTAGTGAATTTGCATCTAAAAATTTATAATTTTTCTGATTTTATCCCATTATAATTGTACTCGTGAATTTTAATACCTCTTTTACATAATAAAATAATTAATTTTATAATAACCTTATATATTGTAAAATTTTCTTGGATATTATAAGTTTCATACGCAATATATTTATAACTAATTAAAAATGTAAGTATAATTATATTTGTTATTTTTCTTATATTTTAAATAAGTATTATTAAGGTGAGTGTATGTTTTGGAAATGAATAACACCATATAACATTAATTCTGCATATTATTAATAGCTTATATTTCATAACAATCAATAATAATAATAATTTATCATATATATAAATATAATGAAAAAAAATAATTGTTGAAAAACAATTTGTACGTCATGAAGTGTGTCATCTTAAAATATACTTTAAAAAAAATAAAAATTTATATTTTAAAAAATTATATTTAAATTAAAAATAAAAATTTCAAAAATATTGAATAAGTTAAATATAAAGAGTAATCGGTATGGTAATATTTCTTCACCATTAAAAAAATAATGGTTGTGAATAGAGATTCACTTAGTGGAAACAAAAAAACTAGTAAAAATGCCATTTAAATAATAGAATTAGAAAAATATAAAATTAATCATTGAAATAACATTCCACTGGGGAACACTTTAGCTACTAAAATTAGAATTGTGTCATTTAATTATAGGAAAATGAAATATGTATATAAAAGTTCACATGCTCTCCCCATCCAATAGGATACAACTTGCATCACTGTTGGTTACATGTAACCTTATAATTCATCTATGAAAATATGAAATTGTAAATTATATATAACTTTATCCCATATATAGATCCCCTTTTCACTCTTACATTCCAAAATCCATTAAAATTTAATATGGCTTCTATGAGAAAAATCAACACTCTTGCCTAAGTATTATATCCATCACAAAATATTCATCTCACTCTTTCAAATCACAATCAACATTCTAGAATAATAATATATTGAAATAAGGGTAATAACATGTTTTTGTGCTTTCATATCAGTGGTAAACCATTTTTTTAATTCCCATCCGTCCACATATAGAAACACAAACCACCATTATGCCTTTTGTGAACAGTCTCATCCAAGACAGACATCACAAGTTTATCATTACTACCATTCCTCGATATTAAAAAATATTTAATGAATATTAAATAAGATAAATATCATATATTTATGATTCCTAAATTTGAGTTTAATATCCAGATTCACCTCCCCTAACACGTTGGGAAGCTGGATCATTAATCCCACATTCTTGAGGATTACCTCCTCAGTGATGAATCATTTTTATATATTCCACACCTATTTTCCAAAATTATCTAAAAATTAATAAAATAAGATTAAATTAAAATATAATAAAATTAATAAGAAATTAAATTTTTTTATATTGATATTTTATTATATATAAACACATTGTTAAATACAATATCAAATTGAGTTGAAAAATTTCTATTATTAGGTCTATTTAACCACCTGTAAGAACTTTGATTTAAAATAATATTTTGTATGGATGTGTGAATATTTTAAAAATTATTAATATTATATATTACCAAAAAATTATTTTTTAATTTTTTTAAAATAAAATATTATGAATTGAATATATTACTATAAGAACATTCTATTTAACTAAAATTTTCAAAATAAGCCATTGCCTATTTCATTTTCCCAATAGGAAAACCAATAAATAGAATGAAATAAAAATATTTTTAATAATTATATATAACATATAATATATTAATAATTAATAGATCAATAATTATATTTATATAAAATGATATTTAATTATATAAATATTAGAATACATGAGAAAAATAATTATATTTATTAACTCTCAACAATCATAATAAATTATAAATAATTAATATACTCCAGACAAAGAATTATAATAATTATTAAAAAATTATAAAATAGTTGTGTAACATTTGAATGTTGTATATTATGTTATATTGGTTTTTTTAATTTATAGTTTTGTCAATTAACAATACAAATATGATATTTTTATTTTTATGAATCTCCAATTTTTATACATTCTTATAAAATAAACTTATTTTTCAACTAAGTGGTGTAAATATTGTCCCTTTATAAAAATCTTTTAATAATTTTGTTTCGTTATATTAAATTTTCAATTAAATTATATATATATAATTTGGTGTTGAGTAAAAAGTTACTAAATACATAATGATTTTCCCTATCAATCCCTATTGATTTAGATATTATTTAATCATACTCACAAATATCATATTTATATGGTGCATATGAATCCTAATAAATTATTCTATAATAATAATTAATTTAATTTTTTCAATTGAAAAAACCAAATGAATTTCATACATAAATATTCTTTTCATTCAAAAATTACTATTTACATTTGGGTTTTATCATATTCAATATGAAACCCAAAATACATGATTATAATATTCAATATTTATCCTTTTCAATAGTTTAAATACATATCTAATGTAATTTATTCCAATATTCTCAAATAATTCAACATATCTAACGTTTTATTTAAATTTAATCCACTCATGTATTTTATACTAAGTAGTGATGAATTTGGTGATGGGTTTTCGTAACTCAAATAATTTCTTTTAGGTCATAATCACTCTTTATAATATTTTTTCACAACTGATTGGAATATAGTATATTGTGATGATTTAATTAGTTATTAGGCATTATCATATATGAAAAAAATATTTGACACCAATTTCAACAACAATAGTTCATATAATGTGTTTTGAATTGAATATTTGTTACGTATAATTACTTTTACATATTTTATTCTAAGTAAATGTTTTTTATATCCCACCATTATTATTTTTTCCAAAATAAAATACCATATTATTTTTATCTCAAACAGTCATTTCCCCTATATATCGTTTTATTGAAAATGATTTATTGTATTTTCTTAATGATTTTTTAATCTAGAAAGTGTATTAAAAAATATTCAAATGTTTTTTTATATCCTTTAAAAATTAAATTCTTATATCCACTATAAAAGTTTTATGAAATCTTTATGTATATTTGAATTATCCAATGTTAAAGACTCATTTAAATTTATATAATATGAAATTATATTAGAATAATTTTTTCAAACAATTAAATATTTTAAAATATAGTTTCATTACAAACAATTTATTTATAATTATTTTCATTCCCTATTAATAAATCATTTTTTATGTAATTTATACTTCAGTTTTAAAAAAATCAAAAACATTATACATGAATTTATACATAATTTAGATTAATTATATTTTTGTAAGTGATGTTTTGGTGTCTCATGTTCGGTTATTATAATATGATATATTATTGGAAAATTATTGTTTTGATAGTCTATTACATTTAATTCCTTATACTATGATGTTTTTAAATTAATTATGAAACCAATTCTTTTTTCATGTGTTTTTTATGACAATATGACTATTTTGGATTTCATGTTAATAAAAATTTATTAATTATGTGATATTCAATTCTTATATCTCCAATAATATATCATAAAATGTATTATATATCTTTAAATAGAGATGTTATGTAAACAAGTTTTAATATAGCTGGGATCAAGTTGGGTGTTTGTGGTGGTATTTAGCACTACTTATAATACAATGATTTGGTGTCATAACATGTATAGTTGTTCATAATGATATAAAATCATGTTATTATGTTTTATACATTTTTATTGTGATATTTTACTAAACATACTATGTGTTCCTTATTTTATATTTCTTACAAAATGATAATAGTGTTATCAATTGATGTATTATTTTTTTCATCCATGTATATAGTAAACTCAATATTTTTGGGGTTTTTAAATATTATGTTTATATTAATATTTGATTTTATATATTTGGAAAAATATAATAATTGTGATATTTGATATTTTCCCTTATTGACCATTTGAGATCAACCATATTTATGTTCTCTTGTCCCATGGAATTAAAGTGGATTGTGTCTCATGAAATGGATAAAAAAAATTTAGTTTTTCTGGTTTTGTTCACATACTATTATTAATGTGATTTTTTAATATTAATCAACATTGTAGTCCAACAATTAATTATGAATTGTTGAAATTATTATATATAATAATTTAACCATGTAAATATATATTATTTATGTTTGTGTAAATTGGGTCACCGAACTTTAACAAGAATTATTTTGTAAAACAAATTATTCAGAAGATACAGTAGTATTATATGACCTTAAAATAAATAATAAATATTCTATATCATATATACTCAACAAAAATGAAAAGGTGATAAAACATATTTAACAAAAAGAAAAGGAAAATTCATTAATGAAGAATAATCTAATGATACAACTTCTATTATATTAAAAATATAGAAATAATCATCATTGAATTATCATCATGGGAATTATTATATGTTAATTTTTTGTATAAAATTCATTTAACTAATGAATGTAGGGTAATTATGGAAAAAATTACTATGATGCATCATTTAGTTTTCATTATGGCACATATATATAATATATTAAGAGGTTCGATTATTATATAGATAATTTTTGTATGGGATCCTTTATATGTGATGGATTTCAAAATATATTAATGAATATTATTTACATCATAAGGAAATAATAATTTTTTATGAACATATGGAGTTAGTTATATTTATAGTAATGAATTCACTCTCTAGATCATGTATTGATCCCCCACTAGAAAAATAATTGAATTTATTGTTATGGTAGACATGTATATGTGATATCATGAAGGGAATGTTTTTCTTAAAATTGATGATAAGAGTATTTTACAATTAAAAATTTATGTGTTTCATCAGGAATATTGTAGACAAAAACTGGGGAATGAAGCTGATTTTATTTATTTATTTAATATTAGATACATTATTTATATCAATGAATCAATGTATAACTTCTATAACTAAATTGTAGGAATTATAAAGGCAATAACATAAATTGTGAGATAATTGATTTATAGTCTATCTTCTTTCGTCTAGGGGATCTTCTATACATTTAGTTAATAAAAATAAAAATATATAGTTATGTAAAATTAATATAAAAAAATGCTTTCTCTCACTTTAAAGAACAATTAACATTTACCTCAAATTAATTACTCATTAAATCAACATACGAAGGATGATTAACACTCATTAATGTCAATTTTTCTAGTTTTTATTATTTTATGGTAATGATGTTTGATATTATAAATAAATAATTTAATACGAGTAATGGATATTTATAGTTAATATTGATTCCCAATGTATTGGTTAATTCACTATATATATTTTTTTGGATTGAATAAATAGAGTATTCATGTAAAATATTAATAATTTTTTTTTTTATTGAAGTTAAAATTTTTTACTCTAAAATATATGATCATTATGATAACCACTTGTTATAAATTAATAAAACTCTTAATTATATATATTTATATTGAATATTTAATATTTGTTACAAATGGATTCAAATCAAATGCATTCACTAATATATTAACAATAATGACTATAATTTAATTTTATAAAGATGGAGGATATTAATAGTGGAAAATAAAAATAACTAAAACCATTGTATAATGTCTCCATGTTTTAGATGAATAATATAACTTTTTTTCAAAAAAATTTATAATTAGATAACTCATTAACCAGGATTCCCATAACATAGTTTAGTTGATATGGAAAATAGTATGTGTATAATGTTTTTATGGATTAAATGATATATTTTTCAAATATTCAACATTGAATATTCATTTCTGAAATGATAGATTTGTGATATATACTTATAAATCCATGAATGGACATGGGTATATCATTATATATAATGAAAGTTATATTTTATGTTAATTAATGTAGTAAATGAACCATTACTAGGAAAATACAAGTAATGATATTAAGTTGGTAGATATAATTTATTATTTAATGATATTGAGACATTGTCACTATGGGAAAATATGTGAGGTATACATAGATAATAAAAATATGAAATACATTTTCTCATAGATATAACTGAATATAATATTATGTCGATTGATTGAATTAATGATCTATTATGATTTCATAAAATCAAATAACCAATTTATGGAAAATAATATAGTAGATGTATTGAAAAATATTCAGTATAGAGTCATAACAAATATATGGATTGAAATGGAAGCTTTGTTCATTAACATTGTAAATATGGATATATAAAATCTAAAAAAAAGTGGAAAATATATCCATTTTTAAATGATAACAAACCATTTATTGTTATATTATATAAAATTCTCTCACAAAGATGATGATAATTTTAATAATAAAATTAAAGTTGTGAATATTGAAAAATAAGAAGACGTCATTTGTGATTATGGTGATTATATATTTTGAATGATTCTATGTGTTATATATATTAGTATTATGAAAAATTAATTATTTATATATCATCATTTTGATATTTCCCAATATTATATAGTTTGATAAATATGTAGAAATATTTATTACATATTTTTGGTAATCTAATATATAATAAGATACTTATGAATATATATATATATATATATAATATTGATTTCTTTATGTGATGTTTATGACACAATATCATAGAGGATTCATGAATTGTCTATGTATTCCAAGGTTGAAATTGTATCAGTCTTCAATGATTTATATAACAAAAAGAATGGAAAGATGCTTGAAAATCATGAGGCAAGCACTCAAATTCATAGGATTGAATTCTAGAAGGTGGTATATACGACCACGAAGGTTAAAACATGAGGTGTGTAAAATTTTTATCATGATAAAAAAACTATTTTGTTATTGGGTGAGACATGAAGGAGAGGAATCACATATTTCTAACATAAAAATGTTGGATCCATTCTATCAATTCATTAATCAAGTTTAATGTTTGTGGAGTAGCTTTTAGCATTCTTGGACCCATAGGATGTGGACCTCAATTCTGAACACATTTGTGTTTTTTGAAGGGTATTATACAATTAAAATGGAATTGATGTGGCCTATAAAGTAGAGTTTTGGGATATATTGTGTGAAATATAGAATTCCATTAAATATTAATGAATCTGTTTATGGATAAAATCTGACTCATAAGATTATATCAGGAAATTGAAAAAAAGAATCAGAAATGTGTCATATTAAATCCTTCATCATTGGGTTTAATTCATTAACAATATCACTCGAATAAACGTGATCATATAACATGCATACAGTGTGGAATTATCAAGTGGTGGATTCCATATCTAAGAAATAATTCATGGAGATAAACATTATGTGGTCCTTCAATATTCTATAATAGTGTGCTACAATGGTGAATGTAGATATGTACACTACAACGCACACCATCCTTTGTAACAATCCATTGTTATTATATTCTTTACTTTCATCTATTTTTAATATTTTTTTAGGATCATCTATAGTTGGATAATAATATTCTGATTATATTAAAATGGGATTATATTAAAATTGACTTTATTATAGGATTCCCACAGATTTCCAGAATGAATGATTACATAATTTTTATTTTGTAATGGTATAAAATATATTCAAATTTCATTTCTATAAGATATTATTTACCTCATAGGAATCTCATGAGGCTCTATATTAATGTTTTTCAAATACATCATGTTGCATGTCATTCTATTGTGTCTAATTTTTATACACAAAATACAATGAAATTATATACAAGTATTCATATTTATATTGATACTAATAATAGTTTGAGTATTTGTTTAACACCTTCCAATGGATGGATTTTATAAAACATCAATTGTAACAATAAAATTCATTATAAGGTCATAAATAATTAATTTTTAGGTATATGGGCCTAATATATTATGATTATTAGAGTTTGGATATATTGATATCATCTATTAAATTATTCAAACAGTTTTATATTAAGAATTATCTTATAATATATGTTTTACCCTAGTTTTTGGATGAATTCGTTAACAAAATTTTGGTAGAAATATTAAAGATTTAGAATAAAACAATGATTATTGATATTATTCAGTCCGATAATAAATTATAACATTGTAAAAAAAAGAAATATTTATAAAACAGATGGAATGATTTGGATTTTCATGTGGGAGAAATCATTTTCATGAATGTTTTTCGTTGGAAGGGTGTTAGAATATTCTACAAGAAAAGGAAAAAAGATCCCACAAACATAAACCTTTTTAAATTTTGGTAATAATTTTATATGTATCCTATTATGTAAAAATTACCACAAGACACTATAATTTATGTGAAATTCCCACATGTCATTATTAAGGTAGTAAATACTTTACCCAACTCTAGGGGTCACCTATAAAAAAGTAATAATAAAAGCTAATTTAGCATACTAGTAATTGGTTATCGAGATTTTTGGACATAAAAAATATATTGTATGGAATCTATTTTCTAGAATAATAATAAGATATTAGATAGAAAATAAATTATAGGAATTTATGTGGGGAACTACGAATTATATAAAATTGAAACACTCTTATTTGATAAATAATTGTTATAAAAAAATATTGAATAAATAATTTTTTAGGGAGGGATGAAAGTAAAACCATATATACAATTATAGTATAAATAGAATTTCTTTTAAGGAATCAATTAGAAAATTAGAAATTTAATATTTAATGCTTTAATAATGGTAATTTTAAAGGATTAATATGTATTTTTATAATTAGAAAAAGAAAATATGACCAGAATGGAATTTGGAAATTTTCACGTATATATGTGATTTTTTTAAAATATGAAATACAAATATTTAAATAATAATAGATTTTTTTACCATAGATAGTTCAAATATATATAATAAGAAATTAATTTATAATAAAATTCTTGAAATAACATAATGATCACTTGGAGGTAACAAATATTTTTCACAAAACTATAATCCTATTTATAATATTTTACGAATTTATTATGTAAACTAATTTTTAATAATAAACAATATATATTATTTATTTATACTATATATATATAAATATATGAATTTTAACTCATTTAAATAGAATTAATGGTGATATAGCTAATATAAGAGAATTTTAAACATGAAAAATACAATTTCATGGAAAATAAATTCATATGACTTATTATGGTTCTATTTTGAGAATAATATCTAAAACACATTAGAATATAATTTAACTAAACAGTTCTATATTAGAAATCTAAATTTAATAATTGTTTAATTAAGTCACATTCGTTTTCCCCAATTTTGAATAGTTGAATGTGTATTAAATTTTTTTATCACATTTATCCTTTGAATTTGTTTACCGAGGGTTAGTTATTCATAAATAATTATAGAGGAAATAATCTATAGTCTTATATAAATAATAGTGATGGAGTTTAATAAAAATATTTACTAATTGGATCTAATATTATTTATTTTTGGATACATTATTCAAATAATATAAATACAATGTAATATACGTCATTGATAATATACAAATATGACACTCTCATTAATTAAAAAGGGTCACTCTTCCTCACACATTATCACATATATAGATCCATTTATATTATTAAAACAATAAAAAATTTATCTAAAATTCATAAACATATTTTGGAGGTTTATTTCACCCAAATATACCAGGAATAGGGTTCTTATGTGTAGATGAAATGAATATTGTTTAATCAATACATAGTAATCTCAACAAAATGGTTTTATTTTTTCCTCTTCTATAAAAATTATTTATTCACTAAATATTAAAATATAAAGAAAAATATCCCCTATATTCTAAAATTTTATTTTGTTTATAAAATAACATTTATCCATATTAATTTCTATATATTTGAAACCAAAACAATCACTCTTGTGTGTGGAAAATAAACACATCATCGACCGATAAAATATGTTTTCTTTGGAAGAATCATAAGGTGAGTCATAATGACTGAGATACTAAATGTATATGGTAAATATGTCTTAAATATTATTATTTAAAATTAATATATCAACCACTTCATACCCATCAACCGATTAAAATTTTATATCATCAAATGATTATTTATATGGACTACAAACTCCATGAAGTGATGTTATTTATTTTTTCCTTTATTAATTCTATATTTGATTCTAAATATTTGTAAAATGAATAAATATCTATATAACATGATAATATCATTATTGTTTTCCCATACATGATGATTTTATGACCTATATAGAACAAATGTAAATTCGACAAAGTGGATGGAATGAGAAAACTAAAAAGATATCCCCAAAATGATAATAATAGTGAATGATTGTTCATGAGTATGTTATGTGTTTATTAGTGAATAATATATTATAGAATATATTTATTTATTATTCATGAATTTATATATAAAATATCTAAAAATAATTATAAAGGTGATTAAGGGACAATCATCTATTTAGATAAATGAGGTAATGTAGTTTCTAATAATTTATATTCCATTGAGGCATATTCAATTATTTTATATATTTTTTTGTATATACCGTTCAATTATTGTATATAAAAGACTCTGAATTTATTAGTTGAAATTAGATTTTCAATTAAAGTTTATAGAGTCAATGGGTTGTAATATAATAGTTACAAAAATGGTATGAAATAAATTTTTTGTTTTATTTTATGCGATTGAGTATAGTTTTTTATGGATTAATTATATATATCCTTCATAAATAAAATATTTTTTCCTATAAATAGTAAATTTAATTATTATACATGTTTTGATCCAATGTTTCATCTATTTTTTTCTTGAATACTTTTTTTAAATTTTTATAGGAAAAAAATATATTAACTTTACCAAAGAATATATATATTTTTAATTCATGTCAATATATTTAAAAATTAATTTATAAAAATACTAGTTTTTTATCAAATAATATTTATTTAATTTTTATGTCAGTCAAAACAATTTTTTTACTGAATAATTTTATTTTTTGATAGGGTTTTTATTTAAAATTTGTTATAAAATAATACAGAGTAATTTTTCTTATTCTCATATACATTATTAGACTACTTTTTCACGACCATAATTATTTTTGGTTTTATAGATTCCTAAAAAAAATTAGTAATTTTTTATTGAATCCCCTTAAAATATAATTTTTTTATCAATTTCAATTATATTTTTTTATATTCCTATGGAATTTTTTTAATAAAAACTATCATTTTGATAAAAACTGTATAAATATGCTACATCTAATAAGTATTGCTGTTAATATATTTTTCATGAAAAAATTAATTTCTAGTGATCATCAATCAGTGGAAATATCCATATTTTTTGAGTCACGAGTTTATATATTTCCTACAAAAATTACACATTAAACATATTATAAATTATTTTGAAATCCATTTTATTGACTCTCAAAATCTTGATATATTAAGTTTATTATTCAATAAAATTATTTTTTTATTAATAAAACTATTTATGAGTACAATAGTATATTCAATAGAAGGTTAGTTCATTGTACATTAGGTCACACATAGTGACATGTTATAAACAAGCCCAAAATTCATCGATTGATCTTATGAGGAAATCCTATTAGATATCCTAGTAAATATATAATCAATGTGTACCTACCCATATTGAAATTATGTTTAAATCTGTCCTTGGTAAGGATATCAAAAATTATGGGTTTTCATTAGTTTGAATTTTGTTATGATGATTCCCTGTTTTTTTCATTGATATATAGATATGTTATTTTAATAGAAAATTTATTAATTAAATGGAATGTGTTTTGAATAATTTACCAATACATATTAATTATTACATATTTTATCATGTAATTCTCTAATTTATAGAAACCATAAGTTGAATATGTTATAATGCTTAATTATTTTCCCTTCCCCAAGATATGAAAAAATAATCATATAGTGTTTTTCAATAAGGTGTAATAGTTTATTTTTATCATATTTTTTTTCAAATTTAAAATTTTAATCATGTGTGTTTAATATTAATCATTGAAAATAATATATATTTCATTGGTCAAGTAATCCCATTTGTCTCATTATAATTCTATAATAGGGAAATCATGTTTATGTTACATTGGTTTTGTTTTCTACATAAAAAATAATAATGCATTGAACCAAAAAGGTAATATAGAGAGAGATATATAAATATATATACTAATATGTGAGATATTTGTTAAGGATATAATGATTTTTTTCAAATAAATTATTCATATTTTAATTCTAATGACATTACTACATCTGTAAATGTGGAATTCATAGTCATATATAATTATTCATCCACTAAATAAATATCTATGGAAAAAATAAAGTGTACATTTTCATAATACACAGTATGTTTCTAGATTTTTATTTGGAAAATTAAGCTGTTTTTTAAATATGGTTTTTGTGACATGTAATCCCTATGTACAAAATAATAATAATGTGAAGCACATATATATTTATTTTATATTCATCTGGGATTTAAAACGATTTATAGAGTAATTTCGAAATATAATAATAGTGAGAGAATAATGAATGATGTTGTCGGGATAATAATGAAATATTTCATTTCATAAAAAAGATTATGTTGGGTGAAAAATACATTAATGGGATGATCCAATATTTTATAGTTCATAAATATAAATAATAGACTATATTTTCAGATTTATATGTGTGAATTCTACTGGAATAAATAGGTAATAGAGTCATTTAACTTATTGTTGTACTTGTTATTAAGTGTACACATTCATGATTATATCTCTATTAATATTTATTATATTTTTAATTGTATATAGATAGTTTAAAAATATGGTATCCAACTATATTTTATATTTGAACATTATCTTATATTTTAATTAAATTTCTGAAATGGAAATTAGTATTCATTAGGTACAAAATTAAAATACAATACAATCAACATGCATGTACCCAAGGGTTATAGGCTCCTTCTCAGAATCCTAAAGACCTAGGATAAAATCTGTGAAGGGATAAATTTTTGGGATACTGTTATAGTACTGTAGCATGGAATTGTAACAGGGGCATAACTGTAGTAATGGCAGTACTATAACGGTAGAGGCACTATAGCCTGAATTGTAGCGGTGGCTGTACTATAGCAGGAACTACAATGGTGCTATTATTGTAGCATTATTATTCAACCAGGGGTCCTGTGGGCAAAAAAATAGGATTTCAAGATTTGTATTCGTGAAACATGGAAATGGGTCTCCATGCTATGTAATGAGTCTCCCTCTACCCAGAATAAAGAGGTATTTTCTTTAATAATAAATTGAGGCTTCAGCCCCATCCGTTATAAATTAAAATAAAATATTTATTCAAAAATTCATGTGATAATCATATAATATAATCCATTCATTGAGGGATGTACATGATGTTATATTACTATTTTTACATTTATTTTAAGTAAAAAATATATCATTATTTTAATAATTATAAATTAATTATTTTCATTATAGTAATTATTTTTTATCTTTTTTGGATATGGTTGAAAAATACTATTAGGAGATATTACATTATGAATAATTCATAAAAATAGTGTTTTCTAATAGTGTAGGTAGGAGAAATAGTTGTACAATGTATATAATTTTAAATCTCATAGGGAAATCATTGTGAAGTCTTATTTGTTATGTGGATAATAGGAGGAATGACCAATCATTTGATGTGGGTGATAATTTCTTATATAAAATATCTCATTTAAAATGTGATATTTATTTGATAATGAAATGAAAAGTATAATTTTATTTAACTATTCTACTTGAAATTCATGTGAATTTTGGAATTATTTTTATATATTATTATTGACTCCATGTTTATATTAGTAACATGACATGTTTCTTGTTTAATTATTTAGGATATATTCTTGTGATGTAACTCTTTTTTTAATACCTAATTTAATATAATTGGATGATAATATTTATTACTAGTATATTCGTGTAATGATTATAGATAATAAATATAATATATTAAATATCAATGTAACAATGTGAATTAAAATTTTACTATAGAGCCAGATTTTTTTAGGTCACAGTTTCTGTCCTGAAAATACTGTGGGGGAAATATACCAGAACCTTAAAAATGATGAATAAAATTACAAAAATTAAATATAATTAATAGATTATAAATGGAAACCCCATATAATGTTAATATTAAATCAATTTAATGGATAATAAATTTTCATGATTAGATTTTATTTAGTAATGTTAACTGTAATAATTTTGTGTACTTTATCATTAAAAAAAAGAGATTTATTATCTTCAAAATTCATCCCAAGGAAAATATAGTTCTATTAAACAATTACATTTCAAACTATTGAGATTTTTATTAAATAAACTGGGGTTCTAGGAAAATATAAAATTTATATTAGAGTTAATTGACAAGATTTATCTAAATGGAATGATTTATGACTGAAAATTGAAAAATACCAATTTTTTAAAACATTCAGAATACTTCCGTACATCATTTAATTGAGTACACCAATTATTTTATGAATTTTATTTCAATTTAAAATAATATAATTTTTTATGAATATATAATTAATAATTAAATTGGAAAAATATATATATTTTAATTAGTTATTTATATATTTATAATAGTAAAATAATGTTATGAAATTTTTTTCTCATCGCATGTTGAAATGTTATATAAAATTAAATATTTTGAACAGATAATAATTAAAACATTGAAATTGGATTCTATTTATTCGAATGAAAGTAAATTCTTTTTTATTTGTTCTATTTTAATTAATTTTCACTGTGAATAATATCAATAGTATAATTGTGTCACCATAGTATAGTTTAAATGATGTTAACAAAGGAAAATATGTTTTTGATAATGCCAAATATATAATCATACATACAATTGGATGATTTATTTGGCCTATTATAACCTTATTATTGAAAATGGATTGTTTTTTAGACAAATTATATTTATAAATTAAATTATTAAATTTAAAAATTAATAATAATTTCAAATGTGCCACTCCATGCTCCCCACTTATAAAATGGAACCATCTTCCCTCTATTAATATAATCATTGTAGAACTCTATTATGTTCATTACATGTACTTCATCCATCCAAAACATCTCTATAACTTTCATAATGGTGTTTTCTTACCAAAATACCATCTTAATAATGTTATTGTTTAAACCAATGTAGGTTATCCAAATAATATGGAGACATATATTTCAAGTGATCTAAGATTCAATCATAGGAAATCATCTTCAATTAATCATTAAAAAAATTAAATTAATAATATAAATTTCAACCATATACCTAATTTTTAATATGAATATATTTTATCCCTTTTTAATATTTTTTTATTCATATGGTAAATGAAATCACTGGTCATGCATATATGAGGACTACAACATCCATGGGGCGATGTGATATAGTTTTTAGCTTCAAAAGAGAAGGATGGTTAGTATGATGTATTCTATTAATATATATGAATATATTAAAATAATTTGTAGTATATAGATGAATTTTTATGTACCTTTTATGTGTGGAAATGATTCTATTTATAAAATAATTCATTAGTGCCTATGCCTTATAAAAACCATCATAATTTCTATTTTTCAATTAATATTTTTGAATATCATTTTTTTCAAATATATTTTATAAATGAAACATATTTATTATGTAATAAAATTAATATTTACATGTTATTTTCATATTGTGAAAATAGAAAAAAATTTGGTATTATATAATTTTCAAATTGGGCTATCATATTTACTTATTTTTTATATCTTTAACATTGGTTTTATTCTCATCATATGTTAAAACATATTGTTCACGCAGATCAATTATATATATGATACTATTACATTGTATATTATTCTAGTATATTTATTTATATCTAATGTTGTGACCATGTATTTAAAAAAATGTGTGTTTATATTTAATTATATTCTCATTGTTGTAAAATTAATATTGACAAAAAGTGTAAACATCCTTTTTTGTGGATGTGTATTGTTTTTAATAATTATATAATAGTATAATAAATTTATTATCAAGATGTGTTAAAATAAAAAAAAAATCTATATCACTTAATAGTGGGCTGTTTTTGTAATGATATCACATACTTATTATTTATAAATATAATAATTAATGTTTTCAAAATTAAAATTTCACATTTATTTTCATTTCATATATATTTTACATATTTAATCATAATGATTTAATTCATATTTTCTTATTTCATATGAGTATCTTTACAAATGATATAATGATAAAATATTTTTTATTGATTAATGAGTTGTTTTTAGGTGGAATATGGCTATTATCCATTTTTTATAATTTTATTTTGTAATGTTTCAGAACTCGGTATCATTTGTGTTTTTTTTATAGTATGATGAAATAATTTATTTTTTTTAAATAACTTATATGGAAATTATTTTTTAATATGTGGTTCTAATATTACCCTTATATTCATTGCATGATGATTTGATCATCTGTATATTATAATTGGAATTGTGTAATGATTGTTTCTCAACTATTAGAAACAAATTTTGATTCCTGATTCACTATAATAATTTGGTATTGATTTATATTACTCCATTGGAAATAGATATTTATTCATTATTCTTAATTAGAAATAATATTTTGATTCATCCGCAATATTATGATTTATATTCTTATTTTGTGACATAATTTTAAATTATATGATTATATAATTCTCCTTGAATATTGATTATTTTCATAGTATTTTAGTCTCTAGGATCCATGGAACTTGATTGATCAAGTTTAATTTCATGTCTATCTATTATGAATTATTATAAATTATTTTCATTAAATGTTATTTTTAATATTTTATTCCCCAAATAATGGTGTTTTGTATATTCATATTATCAATCCCATGATAATTATTGATATTTTATTTCTTTTGTTATGTATAATCTCATCCATTAGTTATAATTAATTTCCCATGTTCATGGGGAAGAGTATCGACCATGAAGAGTCTATAAGGGGGAATAGTGTGGTATGAATAAGTGGACATTTTATAATTAAAAATTAAATATGTTTCTTATGTTCCTAGTTCCTAAATAAACATATCCACTGGTTATTGGAATTGTGTTTTAGTTGTATGAAATATTTTATATTCTATGTAAATGTTTAAAATAAATATTATTTATCTTTTATAATATCACTTAGTGTCAAAATATTCATTGATTTTTTTAGATCATGATATGGGAATATGATTTTATGGTTCCACATATAATTTTATTTTACATTATGTTAGTAAAATTTAATAATGTAAACACATGATTGTTTTTAGTGCGATGGAATATGAGGAATGTAATAGACATCATGATAATTTACATTATATTAGTGAAGGTAAACATAATTTTCTACAAAATAATTATTTTTGGATTTTACTGAAATCTTATTGATTTATATATTCCAAAAACCAAACTATAGAATTAAAAAATGAAAAAAATTCAATTGTATTAAAATGAAGTATTATTTAATATATTATAATATTTTTATGGTATGAATTTTTTTGTTTAATTATATTTATTATTATTATATTCTTAGATTGAAATATAACAACCTACATCTCATGAAAATATATTATGTAGTTTTTAAAAATATCATCATGGACTATAATGAAGTTTTGAATTTTTTCAAATTAATATTTATAAATCATGTGATTAAATAACAATATATATGAGCCGAATATAATTTGAATAGAATTGTTAGAAATTATATATATATATATTAATTAAATCCACAATGTTAAATCAATATTTATATTTTGTGATTAATGTCAATGTGGTCCTAATGAATTTCATTGTGTTGAAGAAAATTTAATTCCTATACATATTTAAAAAATAATTTATAATAGTATATTATTTTATGTTAAATTGATAGTGTATATATTTAGATTTGTGGACATTGTTTAGGAATGAATTATTTATATATGAAAAAACATTTTAGAAGTAATATTTCTCTTGTATGAATGAATTGTTTCAATGAATTTGTAAGAGAAAAAATTTTAATATAGTTGTTCGTCGAATAATCTGAATATAAAAAAGATATGAAAAAAAAATTATCTAACCGTGATGAAGAAAAAACTAAAATATATAATATATTATTATACATTCCACATAATTCATGGATGTTAATATCATAACACTGCTAGGAATGTTAATGAAATTTAGTTATTTGTTGCAAAACGAATTATTTTGATATCAGATATTACATCCTAATTCTAAAATGTATTGTATACTTTTTTCATCTCGTATTTTTTATACTAATGAATACTTAAAAACATATTTCATTAAAAAAAATAGATGAATTGAATAAAATGAGTAATAAATTTATTATTAGAACTCAATTATATCATTATGGATTTATGAATATGTGGTTATCATGAAGATATAATTATATATTTATTTTTAAATATTTATAGAAATTTATATTTTCGTTGTACTATCACTATAACAACACAACCATTTATAAATAGTATTTTATTTCACCTAATTATGTCATCAAAGACATAATGCACATAGAAAACACAAGAAATACATTATTGCTATAAATGAATAAATAATTAACTGAAATTTTTAAAATTTATGGTTTCAATATCGATGTAATAGTTACCTTATTGTTGAAATAGTAATATGAACACATCTAGATACGTTAAAATTTATTTTATACACCCTGATTCTATATGAATGGAGAAAATTATTCACCATTTTAATCTTTTGTCATTATTATTTTCATTTTTGATATTCAATGTTATATTTAATATTCTTACATTCATGTGTTTTTAATTCATAAATTACAAAATCTGAAAAGATTTTTAATCTCAATATCCCTTCATTGATACACTTTTTAGAAATATAATCAAATTTCTTATTTATATGGTGTATTTTATACGAAATAATGTTATCTAGAATGCTCTAGGATTAAATGTGGGGAATTTATAGAATTAAATGATTTTCAAACATCCAATGATGAATTATTGAAAAAAATTTATGTTGTAAGGTGATATTTTTCTGAAATTTAAATACATTAAACCTTGTCTATATTCCAAACTATATATCTTTTTAATATGTTTAAAAAAATCAATATTACGATTTTTTTCATGAATCTCATAAAATATTTTTTTTAAAATATTCTATTTATTGTTATTCCTCTCATGGTTTCGTTGAATAATGTTATAAAGTAGTTATAGAATGTATTTCTGGCTAAAATAATTTCGTGGGGTAATATTCACATTAATCCATATATCATATTTTGGAATTTAGATTTTTAATCATTGTATGTTTTTTATGTACTGAACATTCACTTATTATTATATCACATTTCACACTAGTTTATTCATTATTATTGTTGTTTTATTTAATTATTATTGTTAATAACAAATCCATATACGTTGATGTGATTTTTCTCCCAAATCTATTTTCTTATTCCTATAGATATTTTATTTTACCTTGTTATAATTCATCTTATTATCTAAATTGAACATTAAATCTAGTTGTTTTATTTGAATATAAATATATCATTAATTTTTTCTAATATTTGTTTTTCTTATAAGTATTTTAAAAATTATCGAAAAGTCTTTTATCATATTAACATTAATGCTTTTCTAGTAACACCACATTTTAGTTTAAAAAACATGTATTTTACGAGTCATAATTTATAATAATTTAATTAAAAACTAATCATTCCAACATATTTCAGTATAACATTTTTGAAAATAGTATCTATATATAATGAAATATTATTTACAGATATTTATTTGTAAATATTTATCTGGAAAATAAAAAATTATAAATGTAACTTATACATTTATTCTTTAGTTTATTTTAATTAAATTTTTATATTATTACATCTATTTAATATTCCATGTTATTCATTCATGATGTGATGATTTGATCATCATTCCTTTGTTTAATTGGATATATTTTATTTTGAAAATGAATGTCTTGATAATATATTTGGTATCATGTTCATGTTATTCGATTTATCTAAATGATTTTGGAAACTAGTTATTTTTATATATTTACATATGAAATGATAAATAATTAATTACTATGTGAAATAAAAAGGTACGTATTATGTTAATGGTGGGCTCAATGTATAAATTCAATTCAATGAATAACATTTTAGATCTCATCATATTGAAATGACATGTGAGGATTTAATAAGTTGATAGTTTCAAAATGTGAGTGTGATGTCATTCATCTATACTCACAATTTTACAGGAGCATGGGTTGGGAAATATCATTGTTCTAACGATATGAATTTATAGGTTTATGATTATGCCATATTTATTAACATTCTATATCCCATTATATATTCTACCTGATTTATATTTATAATATCAATACAATGCCTCATCTCAAGTTCCACTTAGAGGCACCCCAAGAAGGATGGCCATATAGTCTCACGAAAGTCTCTCTATATATAAGAGGCTACCAAATAGAATTGAATTGCTAGTGTGTGACTATTTTGAGAATATTATATCATGTTAGAGTGGAGAACAAATGATAAATAAAAAATATTAATAGTGGAATCAAAATAATAATTAAAAGAAAATATGAAGGAATAATAAAAAGTACGAATTAGATAATAATTCTAAACTCAAAATATGGAAACTAAAAAAATATACAAGATGATAATGTATTTCATGTATATTAAATATTGGAAAACAATTATTAATGATGTATATAAATTCTTTACAAAATAATAAAAATGAACCCAAAAACTATAGTCTCATCCCAAAAACTGTCATTGTCATATACTAAGAATGATATCACGATCGTGCATCCAAAGTGGAATTATTCCTCTTATCAACACATGAATACATATAAAATTCCTAGGTACCATCAGTGGCTTCTATAGGGTGAGTGATAAAACCTAGCAGGCTACCACCAGAAAAGTCTACACAATCCATTCTTTGAATGCATTATTTAATAGTGAATATATATATATATACATATAAAAGAAATAATGTATTATAAAAATAAAAATAAAATCTTTAACCTCAAGAGGTTCCTGAATATATTATCATTTATTTAATGAGATTTTAGTATATAATATTGTTCAACAACAATATATTATATATAGATAATGTAAGAGTATCCCTTGTGTATTAATGGTGCCCTCAAATTCTTGTAATATTAATGTAAATATACTGTAATATCTATCGATTCCTAAACCTCAGGGTCCAAGAAAACACTATGATAATATCCAGATTTTCTATAAGGGGCCTCACTTTAGTTGAAGGGGAATCTAAAAATTTATTCAATTATATATTATTCTAAATGTGTCCAAGGATATCATATAAGGTAAAATGGTAAAAGAATGAATCGGCCCAAAGGCTTGTATTCATGGAATATAGTGATTAAAGAAGTCATGTTGGTTATATATAATGAATCAGAGGAATCATAATATCTGTAAAATACTAAAGGTATCCGACAACATCATGTTAGGAATCCTCAAGAAGACACATAACATGATCCCAAGGGGAATCTTCATTTGAAACAGGATCCTTAAATCTTAATGTCATCCTTGGAGTGCTCCATCCATTCCCTCAATAATAAAGGGATGTATCATTTTTAAAAACTCCTATAATGATAAAAATATCCATATAAAATACCAAAAATATTGTTTATTTATTCTTTAATTAACTCCATGTAATATTCATTAATTTTAATTTTTCAATATGTTTATTCCATTTTATTTTAATACTATGTAACATGGATAATTTGGACATGAAACCAATATTCAATGCAGTTTATAAACATTTAAAATGTTCATTATATTGGGGACATAAACCAGATTTTACCATGATTCTATGTTATTTTCTATAATAAATTCCATTAAATTTCCTAATCACAAAAATCTAGGATTAGGATATTGAACCATATTCAATTTGTTTCGGAATAATTCATCAAATTGATATCTATAAATATACATTCCTCATAATGGTTTATTTTTCATTAATAAATTGATTATTTTACCATATATTGGCAATATGGTATCCATAAACACACTAAAAATTTAACATTTTAGTATTAAATAATTATATAAGAAAACATAAGTTATAAATGTCAAATCATAGAAAACCTAAAATATGGCATAAATTATAATATACTACCAGTAATGGCATAATAGATATGACACCCTACTGGGGGTGAATGTAATTGAGGTTCAAACTCCAAAGATGTGTTTATAAAATATAAAAAGGTCCTTAACATGTGATAACATTGAATATAATCATATAATATGAATATAATATACAATTACCAATGAAATAGGAAATATCATAATGAAATAGTTTAGTAAATTAATAAGACAATAAGGGAGGATTCATAGACTACCTACCACAATCTCATAGTACTCATCTCATCCTGTATCATCCCATAGTTTTCTAGGATTAGAAGAAAAATATTAATTGAATAATTCCTCTAAAAAATGACATGTGATCCACCAATAAATTAGCAACATTGTTGGAATGATAATGTTTTAACTGAGACAATTGATGGAGGAACATACCTGGAGGAATTTAAATTGACCAATGGTTCTTGAATCTTAGCTAAGATGATGTTATTTGATCAAAAGATGTGACATGGTTCTTTCAAGTTCAAATGTGTATAAAGTGATGAATCCAATCCATTGGACGATAAAATGATAGTCTAGTGAGGTAAAATTATATTTAAGGGACGACTGATCATTTTACCCAAATTTTATTGGGTCACGCAATTTGACTGCACAGTTAGCTAAACCATGCTCCAATTGTGCTAACCATTCTGACTCAATAGGGGAACAACATGGATATGATTCATAGATTTTGGAATCATTCAACAATTGTGAAATTCGTCTACACTACTAATTATAGCCATTCTACATGAGTATGCGGCACTTGGATTTGGGTAAGTGATATTCGAGAAACATTCCTGGCCCATGGAAATGACATACATTGTTAGGAGAGACCGTGTGAGATGGACCACATGATTTTTAAAAACTATGTGTCACCATGTATTCTAAAACATTATTGGGTTCCATGGATGTAATAATCCTCATACATCCCGTGAAACTTACATAACCACGTTAAGAAATATATAATAGTCCCAAAATAGAAAATTAGGAAAAACATTCCGGGTTTTATACCTCATGGAAGACCTATGACCACAATAGCATTACACAATTTATGAAATCACCCGTAATTTCACATTCCAATTGTTGTATAAATATACTTGAGATTAACTCCAACTATTATTCACATACATTATCCAGCAACTCCCTTGTCATATTCTATATATGGAAATAATTCCATAGAACACGTATAAAAATTATATAAAGGCCCCAGTGAGACATTAATTTCAGAAAAAATGATGTGAATAGGATACCTGTAAAAATAATAATCAATATCCATTTCAACTTCATTGGGATCAAAAGTATGAAATGGTCAGAATGTTCATGGGGATGATGTAAAATAAGGAATACACCATATATGAAATGGTACCTATATGCTAATACACACGGATAGTCTACTGGCCGGACAATCTCATGAATCTCAAACATTACAATATAATGTGATGATAACTTCCCTTGACTTTGTATCTACATATTCCAATGTTTGGGTGAAACCCATAGGAAGAACCAATCCTCGACCATGATATCTAGTGGTTTTTATGGTTATCGACAATGGGATTATGTTTTCATTGAGTAATAGAGATTCAATTTCTGATTTTTTTCCCACTCTAAAGTCTTATGCATGTTTTAAGGACATATTAGAATAGCCTCTCAGGCCAATAAACAACATATTGTCAAATGACATGGAATACCACATAAGAACTCATGGGGACCCATAAAAGTCATTTCATGAAAGATATTATTATAGGTGAAAAAAAGTGTTATTGCTCTCCCAAAACCCATCAAAATCGGGGACCCATGATCAAAGCATTTCTTAAACCATCTATATATTCTGTTTTGACAGTCCATCACTCTAAGGAATAAAATATATGTCCAAGCAAACTTGTGTACCCATTGCCTTCTACAAACACATCCATAACATCTATGTGAAATGAGTATCCCAAAATAAAATGATAGTTCCATTGACCCATAGTAGATGGATGATCTCATATAAATAAATTCATCCCTAATAATAAACCAACGAAGTCTATGACATAGAAAGTACTCGGGATAAATTCTACATTTGAACAATGTCTCAGCAAACTATGTCAATACATTGAGGTGACCTCTATATTAAAACTACCGAATCCTTAAAAACATCATCTCATTTACATTTTGTGAATGTATATATTTGTAAATAAGAACCATTCACTGATTATCATACTTAAACTGTTGATAGGAGTAACACCTATGAATAAATACAATTATTTTTTAATTCATTACAATCCTCCATTACTAGTGATACATATCAAGATACATCATGGAGATTCCTGTATAAACTCCTCATAAGAATATTGGAAATCTCATATTATTTCAACTCTTATATCTACAGTAACATAAGAATATACATATATATATATATAATGTTATATCCATAAATATACTAGTCTAGAAGAGAGTCATCACCTAAAAAGAACCCTTAAACAGCCAGTCCATGAAGATCTTATAAAAACATAAATTTCATCATATAATGCAGTGAAGTGGTAACTGTAAATACTATGAGGTAAGAACTCTAATAAATATGATAAAACTATAGATTATCGTAGAATTGAGTGTCATAAATTTCCTTTCATCACTATATTGTTGGACATGCTCTGGCTATAGTTTTCGTCCTAGTGCATTAGCTTCCACCAAAACATTAATATTATATAAGAAGAACAATGCTAGTGGACTAAATATATTTTACCCATATTCACTATTTTTGTATCAATTGATTATATATAAATATATAATTTTGGCTCTTATTGTTGGTATATACCACAAATAACTCACCAGTTATACAATGTATCTTGTAGTGTATGGAATGGATGATAGCTTCTAGTTTCAGGTCAGGTGTTAGGTAGTTATGCTCATGAATCTTCAAATTTCATGAATGATACACAATGAATCTATCCTCAAAAATTTAAACCGAATTTTACCAATGTTGTGGTGTTTAAAAATATGATATAGCCACTAAAATTCTATGGATGAATCAGAACCAATTCCATGGTAGTCTTCCTTTCATCTTTTGAATAGAAATATCATATGCTTCATAAAACGGTAGCATCATATCCTGATTATAAAGACATGTAATAGGTGAATCAATGTGTGATAATTCTTATATGGAACACTTTTAGTAACCAACCATCCCCAAAATACAACTTCTGTTAACCATGTTATTCGGATTCTCTGATAAAAACACAACACCCACATTCTATGGGTAAACTAATACTCTTTTTTTGGAGATATTATAACATAATAAATGAACATTGTTGATACATTGGTGGAACCTAGAAATATTTTAATATAACTGATTCTCTCTAAGGTTATTCTAAATATTCCATAGATGTTTAAAATGGTCTCTATGTGTATGGGAATACACCAATATGTCATCAACAAAAACCAAAAAATTTGAATCATGATTGGGGAGGAAATTGATATTTATAAAATCCTTGAATATGAAGAGAGAATTCATATTAAAAAATGGCATAAAAAATATTACAATGACCATAAATTTTGTAAAATTTTGTATGATGTATGTTTGAATTCAGGACTCATAACAGGTGGTAACCTAATCCTAGGCCATCTTTGATAATAACCTTTCTCTTTAGAGATGGAAAATGAGATCATCTATTCTAGGTAGAGGATACTAGTTCATAGACATATACGGGTTCTAACATCAATTATACACACATAAATGAAGGGTACCATTATATTTGTGGATGAAATGAATGGTTGGACCCCTTGATTTAATATGTATAATATGATAGTTGGACTATAAATCATACAGAAATCGCATTAGATCAATGATCTTAATATCTTCTATTATGTTTAGTGGAATATTCACAGCATATTCTCATGTAACAAGATCAACCAGAGACTGTACCTCTCTCACCGGATGTGATATAAATAATTTCATCGAGAAAAACACCCCAAAAATGATATACTAATAGAGGAAAATATAAATTAAGAATTCACTGCTTCCCCCCATGAATATAATAACAATCTATGTAGTCAGACTACATATACATTTATTTTTTGGGATATCTCTACTATACTGAACATCCCACTCACCATTTTTGCGATATCTTCTTCCCTCTAGTATTATAAAAAATTTATATGATGATAGCAGTCTACATGTGTATGATATTGGAATATCCAATCCATTCAATGATTATCATTGATTCATGTAATCTAAAATTGGAAGAGGTCACATAATATGGGATAACTGCCTACCTCAATTGAATATTCTCATCAATAGAATATTCCATCTAACTCCACTACCAATGTTTTTCTATGGTCATAAAACTATAGTTTCACTACATCTCAAGCTCAATATTGCTAATGGTAGATAATGATATAATTTAATGATGTTACATTAAAATGAAGAAAAAATATATTATATTAGATGATATGATAATCATACCTAATGAAATAGATGGTCCTTAACTATGATCCATATATATTAGATGAAATGAATGCATATATCCTAATCAACATCTTGGATCCAAAACTAGACTAGTCTATGAAGGTCCACTATATTTGAATTGATTACTAATTTTCTAGCTACCCATGGAACAAATTCCCCTCTTAGCGTAATCTATCATTTTTACTATATCACCCTACCTAGAATGGAAGAAAATAACATTCCTCAGAATATGGAGCATGCAGAGATCCACTTTAAACATAATTAGGTGGGTTATTCCCCAAAAATATCTCAATATGACACAAATGGCTGCATGCATGACACTCTATAGGGTTTTTATCAAACAGTGTCATTAAATTCACATATATTCCACACTCAATAAATATATTGAAATTTATGGTGTCTATATACTTGATGATAAAAATATGATGAAAAACTATAATGATAAACTTTTTAATACTGTATGAATGACTTCCTAGCCTCAACGACAAACATGTATAACTAGATCAATCACATTCAGTCAAATTTTTTCTTTGTTCTACTGGATTCATTTATGATATCAAAAAATATTGGTAGGTTAAATACATCCACATGAGTAAATTTGAAATATTTGAACCCATTTTTAAGGAATATATGATGAGACTATCTCCTCAATAGAATGAAGAGGCTCAATGAGATGAAACAATGAAATATGTGATGAATCGTACATAAGAAAAATAACATCTTGCTACATGTGGATGAAATTGTTGGAATTGTTATCTCTTAGCTTTGATGGAAATAAATAATCATATAAGTCAGTGTGAATATCTGAACAGAACACTCACACATGATTACCAGCCTCAGTAATCACATCCCATGGGATCATGGGAGAATCACCGAGTATATGGGTGGAAATAATGATCCCTCATATCTAGAGGAATCTATAAATGATTGAAGACATATATAGTGTCCTTTATCCAAGATTAATCATCCTATGGAATGACGAGTACATAAAATTATGGAGTATGCTACTAATGGAAATCATGAGTCCCATCACCATTTATAGGGTAACTTCATGGAACACCATGTATAGAATGCAACAGACATTGAAAATTACATAGATTTTGAGTTTCTATTCCTAGATTAGGTGTAATAGGTTCTGTATAACGTGGTCCAGCTTAAGTAATTTATTGTAACTAAGATCCCAATTTATCTAGATCATGGTTTTTACCACCCACCTACTATAGTACTTGAGGGCATCATGGGTGCATTTCTATACAAATTCAGATCACAAACCCCCTATAAACATTTTTTAGTAGATAAAATCACTAGATGAATAGGATCACATTAAAAGGTGTCAGTACCCTATGTATATCCACAATATCCTACTTAAATGGAAAAGGTATTGGTAGTTTATCTTGTTTAGATTACATGGGTCATGTTATAGATGGTAAATTTTTACTTTTTCACATCATTTAATTAAATCGATTTCATTTTTGTAGTTCATTATTTATTTTTTAATTTTTAATTTTATTATATATATATGTATTATATGATTTTATTTGAAAAAAATTTCCATTACCAGTGATGAATTTCCCATATACCATAGAAATATAATCATCACTCAATTAGTTTATATTTATAATCATCTATATTTTGTCTCCTAAAATGAAAAATAATATATAGTGGCACGAAATAGTTAGTTATCCATTCCAATTCATGAGGTCACACAAAAATCCTATATTTAGGCTTGTTGTCACTGAATCACTGCCAATATCCATCTCATGTATCCATTGATTCGTTGTATAAATGAAAAAATACATCTAATTATGATTAAACCAACTACCTATATAAAAAAAGAAGAATTTAATTATTGTTGAAACTATCAATACCCAATTCCATTCGCTATTGTAAAAGGGTAGAAGCATATGAATATATTAAAACCATGGGTCAATCAATAATTATTTGAATCCAAATAAATTCAGACAGTGAAATGCTCTTATATGGCATGAAATAAAAATGACATGTGATATCTAAGGGCCTATAATGATGCATGATTGGTTCTTACATTCGAACATCACATTGGGCAAATGAAAAAAATGAAATACTCAATCATCATAATAAAAAACATCAAATTAGTTGTTAATAGTGAAATAGTGGTAGAATATCAATTATAATAAGTGAAATATAGAAAACCAACTTATGTGAGGAAACTAGGAATTTACACTATACAAAGGTTAGTGAATGCAATGAATTTATTATAACTATATTACATAGAATTCCAAATCTCCATAACATTTCTTAAAAATAGTGAAGTATTAAATTATTGATATGGTACAATATTGTGACATGTTGAACTGGGTTCTCATCTGAGGTTCCTCGAAGCTAGTTCTCCAGATGGCCCCAAGCGCATCTCCCTATACTCAAGAGGCTACTGACTATTAGTAACCAACAAGGGTGTCGTTGAGGGGTATCTATTCCACCCTGTCATAGTGGAGGAAAAAAATAAATAGTGGAATAAAATTAATAATCAACACCTTTTTGGAAGCATAGAATAAAAATAATTGTCACCTTATAATTCCCAACTACTATGCTAGAAACTGTGTGACATACAATATGATAAGGAATGTAATGTCACAAAAAACTAGGGAAAAATAAATCATGGAATAATATAATCAAATAAATAATAATTAATTAAAATTAATCAACAAACAGTCCTAAAATACAAAAAAAACTAGCCCGAAATTCTACTAATTGGATGCATCATATGCATAAAATCAAATTCAAGTGTCTGAAGTGGGACACATCCCCATATCAACACAATAATATATATAATCTATATGGGTTACATCAGAACAAAGTATTGGGTGTAAAATTAATCTCAGTAGGCTACCACAAAAGGTATATATATTGTAACACCTCACGATTCCATGGTACGCTTCTCTTTGAATAATACAATAGTGTGTGTTGCACGCAACTTCGTGTTGTAACACACCACAAACAATCAAACTAGCTATTTCGAATAGTAATACCCACATTTTTAAATTTTAAAAGTTCTATATTTCAAAATGGACTTCATTTTTTGATTCAGAATATCAAAATTGGCTTAGGGTGAATTTTTCTTATTTTTCTGAAAACATTCAATTATTGATGAATAGTGATAAACTCTGAGTTATTCTTTAAAACCAACATTTTATTTAAATAATTATTTATTTTATTTAGATTTATTTTAGTCAAAATATATACATAATACCTATATATGTTCAATGTAATTCATTGGATTCTGTTAATAATAATTATAGATATATAAAAATTTTATTGAACTTTTTACCGTCTTTTACCCACCTCCTAGGAGCATTTTCCAATTTATATAAAACATAATTTTACCAATTATATGAGTTGAATTTCAATACTCCTAGAGACATGGTTGATATCAGATTGTAAAATTTGGTTCAATAAGTTGAGAATATTTTTTGCAGAATAATAACTTTTTACTTTTATTTACCACGGTTAAAAGTAAATTGGGTAATTATGGGTAAAAATGATATCATTATTACCCTAACACTTTTCCTAATTCTATTGGATAAGTATAATTCAAACAGAAACAATCATACAAATAATATATGATCCTTTAGGTATACATGGATTAAATTTAGACATTTATTATTATTTAATTCAAAGAATATTTAAAAGTATAAAATTAAATGTTTAATAACTAAACCATTTTTAATATAGGGTTCCACATAAGATAAATTCGAATATAATTATTAATTAAAAATATAAAATTATTTTTTACATAATGGTATTTTATTTATATTTTTTATACATTAAATAATTTAATTTATTTATGACACAATGATAATGCAGTAATTACCAAGTTAATGAAATATTAAAATAATTAATATTAGAAATATACAAATAAATGTAATTTGAGACTTTTTAGGAATTCCACTAATTTTATAGTCTAATAATACATTTTAGGTTTGGTTATATGAATGTTTATCAATGTAATTATGATGTTATGAATTTAGAAAAAAAACAAAATAACAAATATTGTCAAAATTGACATAAAATAGTTTTTATAACAAATATTATGTGATTAATTCATATTCTATTCTTAAAAATCTATGGTTCATCCAAAAAACGTATATAATGATAGGTGTATCATTGATGAACTACTTGGGGTTCACATGGAAATTTATAGTAACTTTATTAACCATATAATATAAAAAAACAAAGAGACATGGTAAATGTCAAACTAGATAACTAAGAGTTAAATCTAAATGATAAAGTTAATATAGTAAACCAAACTTATCTAAAACCTATTGGTTGAGTGTTTTTTGACCCATACCATCCTTAAACTTTAAATAATCCATTTTAGAAACATTATAAATAGAAAATTATTTTATTATAAAATAATATTTCTAGCTTTCCCTAATGTGCCCCTCACCCCTATTATATAAGGGCACTCCCCCTAATCTCTAATTCACACCATAAAATCCATTTGGCTCAGACGAACCCAACCTAAATACCCTCTTATATATTGTCCCTTCATCTTTGAGGAAATCATTTAGTCAGAAAGCCAACATAACAAGCCCTTTTGATCAAATCAATAGGAAGAACCCAAATAAGAGGTGAATTTTTCATCACCTCTTTCAAGTACCTTTTTTCCACTTCCTCATTCATTGTTGTTTCCATTCTAAAATAATAAATCTGGAATCTTATATATACTGTGATGTTATTATAAATATGGTACAACAATATTCATTGTTATATACATCCTTTGAATGACATGTCACCATACGTGTGTACGTATGACTTATCGTCTACACGTCATTGTGTAATTGTTATTAAATACATTATTATTTGGATGGGTATAATAATGAGGTGTAGTTGATGTAAATAATAAATATAACATGATAATGATTCTGTATATATTATATACCATCTAATTATATATTCTTATAATATAAAAATAATGATATTGTCGCTCGTGCATATGTACGGATTACTGTCTCCATAAACGCAATGACATTCATTCCCTATTGTATCCATTCAAGAATAATTTTCATTAGAAGATTAAAAATAATTTTCAATGACTTAATATCATTTATATTATGAGTAAGATACATCATATCCATAACAAACATTACATACATAACATATCATATAATGGAAAATGGATGAGTTAACACCCGAAATGACGATAATACTAAGATATTATTAACAAAGAAATGCTAAATAGCATATCTGATTTAATATTAATGTATATGATTATTTTATAATTTAATAAAAATTATTTCACCATTATGCATTAGGTTTACTTACCCTCAACCAAATAAAAGTACAAGGTAAGGGTTAATTTCACATTCACTTTTTATCCGAGGTTGTTTACACATAATTATGAACTGGGACCTATTTATCATCCACATCCATGTTTCTTAAAAATGTATTTCAAATTTTTTTTTCTATTTATATAAAATGGGTTAAATTCATTTATACCCTTATTTGAACTTATATGTTCTGAATGGAATCTTTTTTTCTTTTTCCAAACAAGGTACTTTATGACCTTTTCGACAAAATTAATGTTAGAATGTTTTTTTAACTTATACAGTGGGTGCATCTATTTTCCACTGTTATAACATCATCGAAGAGTCCCTTACAAAATAATTAGAAGATTTTCAAATATAAATGTTTTCTTTTATAATTACATTACATTTAAATGATTTGAAAAAAGAAATGGATATTTCTCTATAAAGGTTTTTATTTCATCTATGTCAACATCCTTTGATGGATTTTAAGTTTATTTGAAGTTGATTTATTATGATACAAAACATCAATATTGTATTGAAGGTTTTTTTATATGTTTGATTTTGAATGTGTTATTTTATAAGATTCATGGTTTATGGAAATATTATTGACATTTCATATGCTATATTTAATAAGAATGTTTATGTAATGTTTAAACTTTTTCATATGAGGAATGCGTTAGAATTAGTATGTGATGGGTGGAGCCCGTTATAGCTCCTTGATGCATCAATAGGTATCATGGGAAAAACTAGTGTCTTAGAACAAGTCCATAACTAAATATTATTTGTAGTCTTGGCACAAGGAATTGACTGTGTAGTAATGAAGTCTGACATTATGCATTCCGTCATTATAAATGTTACTATTGATATTTAATGTGATTATTCGACTAGTAGAATATCCATGTGAGTATGTAAATGGTAGTATTTTGATTTATATTTTCCATATTATTTTGAATTTTTTGTTGAAAAAGATTTTGTTTTAGTTCTATACATTTTAGTAAATATTTACACTTATTTATAAAATTATTCCTTATAATGTTATTCTTACTGTGGATCTGAGCTCACACCATTCTATGTTTAATTTTTCCTAGGATTAGAAAAAGTATATTATGACTGACCTGCTAGGATATTCTATGGGATCATAGTGTTGTATATGGAAACAATTTTGTTGTAGTTTTCTATTTTATGATGTAATGTAAAAATTATGAACATATCTAGTACATCTAAGGCTACTAAAATAATCGGTCTTTTGAGACATGAACTTTTGTGATCTTGACAATGATACATAATAATAAACTGACTCTGAGCTTCTGGGGTAAGGGAATTATAGTTGATATCATTGTACTTTTAGTACAAACCATAAAAACTAGATTTAGATAAACTCTAATTAGATCATATAGCCCAAAGATAGACTTTGAGGATTAGTATAAAAGAACATCTTAGAATTTTGGTATTGTAGAGATTCAATGAGTTTTCCAAGAAATACATAAATGTCTGGATGCAAGTAGGTAGAGGCGTCTATGGAACATATTTACCTAGGTGTAAAACCATAAAACACCACTTTGAGCTAGACTCGAATGGGAACTGGGGCATGACAATGGTCTTTTCCACACACTTTGATACAACACTCCCAGGGGATATGCTTTGGATAATTCTCATTTTCATTACAAACCATTATGAAGTGTTTATGAGTACATACTTCCTCAAGGAAAACCTTTATTATGATTATGGATTATATGCATAAACTGTCCAGTTTATGTTAAGTAATTTACAAGTATGGTATTATGTATTTCGATTCATAAACTAATACAGATTATGACATTGTTTAGAAATGTAACCTAGTAGGTGGAAACCGTATCAATGAACTCACTCCATGTAGGGATTTCCCTCATACTCAAGATAATTATATTGGAGCAGGTTATGCAACTGGTGATGATCAGCTAATCAGCATACTAGGATAACTCACTCAGGTTATGAATAATAACCTTACCCGTATGGAAAAGCCTGATCCACAGCATATAGGATCAATGATAGATCGCTTAATGAGTCAACAACCCCCTACATTAAATGGGGTTAAAAATCCACTGGTAGCTGAGCAATGGATAAATTCCTTAGTGAAAATATTCTGTGACATGGGGAGTAGCGAAAGGTAAAATATTGTCATGGCAGTTTACTGCCTCACTGGAGATGCTGACCAATGGTGGACATTGATTCAAAACATAAAGGAAGACAAGATGTATCAATTATGGAATAGAGGGTGTTTAATGAAATTTTCATATAAAAAAACTTTCGTCATGACCATCGAGTAGATATGGAAAGACAATTTCTGAGTCTAAGCCAATAGGTGGATGAGAATGTCACAATGTATGGAGCTGACTTTACAAGGTTTGAAAGGCATGCTTCTGATTATATACGTAATCCATGATGTAAGATTGATTATTTATTTTATGGGTTAAAACCATTTCTCTGTCGACCATTAGTCTCACACTCCTTCTCGTTGTATGAAGCTATTATCTTATGTGCTATCAAGATAGAAAAAGAATTATCTAAGTCGTATAAATATAATGCAAAGAAAGAGAAGATGAGATCTATTGAACACTCTGGAAATGGAATTAAGTAGAAGAAGAGAAAAGTTGAATTTTCATCCTTCAATAAATGTGGGATGAAACACCCTGGTACTTGCCTGAAGGGAATGTGGGTCTATTAGATGTGTGGTGAAAAGGCCACCAAGATCGTGATTGTAAGCGGAAGTAATAGGTTATAGATTTTGAATGCTAAAATTGTAGAGAAAGGGGACATTATACTATTGAATTCCAAAGGATCATGGGAAAATACATCAGAAAATTCCAAGGGATCAAGGAAAAGCTTATGTTATAAATAATATTGAGGTTGAAGCTTCGAAAAATATTTGGGTAGGTAATTTAATGGTTTCCATAAGTTTATCCAATGATTTATTTGATTCTTGATAATCAAATTGTTTCATATCTTCTTAGTTTTCTATGAAAATTATATATTCCCAATTTGATTTAACACGGTAGTTTTCAGTCAAAAATCCTAATGGGAGTATCATTGCGACAATGTTTTGTGAATCAGTCCCCATTTGGACATATAAGTATTCTTTTTCTACAGATCACATATTTATACCCATGATTGAATTTGGTATAATATTTGGTATGGATTGGATTTCAGACCATGATGAAAAAATTTATTATAAGAATAAGGAGGTTACAATTTTTGATGGTGATGATGAAGAATACCTTTTCTTTTGAGACAAAACTTCACCACCTAATTCTTATCTTGATCCACCCCCAGTATCTCAACTAAATTAAATTATTGTGTAGGAATAAAATGAAATAACTATGGGTGAGGAAAACAATGTTCAAATAGACTATGCACCTATTGTTAAAGAATATGTCGATGTGTTTCCAGAAGATTTACCTTGACATCCTCTAGAATAAGAAAATGAGTTTTCCATTGATTTAATTCCTGGATCAAGGCCCATATCGAAGACCACTTATAGAATGGCCACTATGAAATTAGTGGAACTAAAGAAACAACTAGATGAATTGAGTAATAAGTGAATTCATCTCCCTATTGTTTTCCCATGGGGAGACCTTGTCCTTTTTGTTCAGACGAAATTTGGATCTATGACGTTCTGCATTGACTACAGGGAGATCAATGCTATAGCAATAAAGAACATGTATCTCCAACCTCACATTGATGATTTATTTTACCAACTTCATGTCGCTCAATACTTTTCAAATATTTACCTTTGATCTGGATATAAAGTTGTGTGTGAACAAGGAAGAAATTCCGAAAACAACATTTCAAACCAGGTACGGGCATTACGAGTTTAAAATAATTCCTTTTTGATTGACTAATGAACCCTCGGTCCTCATGGGTCTAATGAATATTGTTTTCGAGTAATATCTTAATGACTTTGTAGTGGTATTTTTTGATGATATCTTGATGTACTCCAAAATCTACAAATATCATGAAAACCACTTGGGAATTGTCCTAATGACTCTTAGAAGACACAAATTATATGGGATGATTAGCAACTGTGAATTATAAGTTCAGGAGATTTTGTTTCATGGACATATTGTCTCTAAGGATGGAATCTTTATTGATCCTTCTAAGACCAAGGAAATCCATGAATGGCCAGCACCAATGAGTATAACTGAGGTATGTAGTTTTATTGGTTTAGAAGGTTATTATCGGTGTTTCGTCTATAGTTTTTCTCGGTTGGATAACCCATTAACAATGCTTTTACGTAAAGCTGTTAAATTGGTTTGGACAAAAGAGTGTGAAGAATGTTTTAAAGAATTTAAGGGAAGATTATTCAATTCTTTTATCTTGACTCTACCATCGGGGAATGATGGGTTTTGCTATTTATAGTGATTATTCAAAGAAAGGACTTGGTTGTGTCCTTATGCAGAGTGATATGGTTATTTCCTATACATCACGACAACTAGAAATTCAAGAGAAATACTATCCTACTCGTGATCTTGAGTTAGAAGCTATAATATTTTATTTTATGATTTTTAGACACAATTCCTATGGTGACAAAATGTGAGATATATACCAATCACAAGAGTTTGATGTATATTTTATCAGAGAAATAACTCAACATGAGGCAATGTAGATGGCTTGAACTACTCAAGGTTTATGATTTCACTATACACTACCACCAGAGGAAGGAAAATAAGGTGGCAGATGATTAAGTAGAAATCATCATAGCTTTTTGAACAAGATGAGAGTTGAAAAGGATCCTATACACATGGATCTAGTGAAGATGGATATGGGAATCACCATGGAAAGTGAAACATCAATTATTTCTCAAATGATTTCCAAACCATCTTTACTATAAAATATAAAGAGCTCTCAGACCGGTGATAAAGAGTTTCAAAAGAAGATTAAAGCTGTGAATGATGGGAGATTGAGTGAATTTGGGTGTGAAGATGGAACATTAAAATTTGGGAAGATACATTGTGTTCCTGATATACCTGATCTAAAAAAGGAATTGTTGGACGATGCTCATAGTTACAATTTCTCTATACAACCTAGGAGCCCAAAAATGTATAGATATTTGATGGAACAATTTTGGTGGGACAACATGGAATGAGAGATTATTGATTTTGTGTCAAGATGTATGGTTTTTCAACAAGTGGAAATTAGAAGGCAACAGCCTGTAGGAGTCATGAAACCTCTTCCCATACCTGAATGGAAATGGGATGATATAATGATGGAATTTTTCATGGGGCTACCAAAGTATCCTAAAAGGAATGATGCAATATGGGTCATTGCTGATCATCTTACCAAGTCATCACATTTTATTTCTATAAGGGATGATTTACCACTTTAATGTTTAACAAGACTATATATTAATAATGTTGTAAGACTTCATGGAGTACCACTAACGATTATTTCTAATCGCGATCCCTGTTTTACACCATGATTATGGAAATGTCTTCAAAAATCCCTAAAAACTGGACTTCATTTGAGCACTACCTACCACCCCTAAACTGATGGACAATCATAATGAACTATTCATACCATTGAAGACATGTTGATAACATGCACACAAGACTTTCAAGGAATGTGGGATCAATATTTACCTATGGTATAATTTTTCTACAACAATAGCTTCCATTAAAGAATTTAGATGGCACCGTAAAAAGCGTTAGATGGAAAGAGATGTCACACACCAACCTTTCGGGATGATATTTGGGAAAGAAAACTCATAGGCCCCGAACTTGTAGAGGAAACGATGGATAATGTGAAGGTAATCCAAACCCACAACAGAGTAGCTCAAAGTAGGCAGAAGAGCTATGCCGATAACCAAAGGAAGGATTTGGAATTTCAGGTAGAAGATCATGTTTTCTTGATGTTATCTCCATGGAAGGGTGTTATATGTTTTGTTAAGAAAGTAAAATTGAGTCCCAGGTACATCAGACATTTCAAAATTCTAGAATGAATTGGGGCTATAGATTATCGTCTGCCAATGCCACCAAGTCACTCCAAAGATCACGATATATTCCAAGTATCACTGTTAATAAAATAAACACTTGACCCAATGCATGTACTCATATATGAGGAAATAGAACTGGAACCTGATCTTTCTTATTGTGAAGAGCCTGTGAAGGTTCATGATACAAGAGAACACATGATTAGAAACCAGCGACTCGTCTAGTGAAAGTTCTATAGAGAAACCATAATATGGAAGAGGTAACATGGTAAACTGAGGAAATTATTATGAAGAACCACTAAATTCTTTTAATGAAGTAATATTCTTGAAATTTTTATAATGAAATTATTTGGAGGGGAGAATATAACAACCCAAGTTTCCACAGTACTCTTCTCTTTGAATAATACATTAATGTGTGTTGTACGCAACATCAAGTTCTAACACACCACAACCAATCTAACTAGCCATTTTGACTAGTAATACAAACTTTTTGAAATTTAATAAATTTTATCTTTCAAAATGGACTTCATTTTTAGATTTGGAATATCGAAATTAGCTTAGGGTGAATTTTTGGTATTTTTTTAAAAGCATTCAATTTTTTATGAATGGTAAAAAACACTGAGTTATTGTTTAAAATTGAATTTTTATTTATATAATTATTTATATTATTTAAATTTATTTCAGGTCAAAATATATACATATTTCTTATATAAGTTCAATGTAATTAATTAGAGCCAGTTTATAATATTTTTAGAAATATATTAATTATATTGAATTTTTTTTCTTTTACACACCTCCTAGGAGAAATTGTAAATTTACATAAAACATAATTTTACCCCTTCTGTGAGTTGAATTTCAAAAATCTGAGAGACACGGTTGATATTAGTAAGTAAAATGTTGTTCAATAAGATGAAAATAATTCTTGGTGAATAGTAACTTTTTACTTTTATTTACCACTGTTAAAAGTAAATAGGGTAATTAAGGGTAAAAATATATTATTATTACCCTAACACATCTGCTAATACTATGGGATAAGTGTAATTCGACCAAAAACAACCTTAGAAAAACAAATATGATCCTTTAGTACCAGATGGATTATATTAGGACATTTATTACTATTTAATTCAAAGAAGAGTTAAAAGTGTTAAATTCAAAGTTTAATAACTAAATCATTTTAAATATAGGGTAAAAAATAAGATAAATTTGACAATAAATATTCATTAGAAACTAAAAAAAATTCTTACATAATGGTATTTTGTTTATATTTTTTAGACATTAAATAATTTAATTTAATTATGACACAGTGATGATGCAGTAATTACCTATATAATGAATTGTTGAAATAATTAATATTTTAAATAACTAAATAAATATAATTTGAGATGTTTTATGAATTACACTAATTTTATTTGTTAAAATGAAATGTTAAGTTTGTTTAGATGAGTTTTTTTTGAAGTAATAATGCAGTTATGAATTTATCATAAACTAAATACCAAATAGTGTTGAAATTGACTTAAAAGAGTTTTTAAAATAAATATTATATTATTAATTGATATTATATTCATAAAATTCTAAGGTTCACCCAAAAGGCTTATATAATGATAGTTATGTAATTAATTAACTACTTGGGGTTCTCTTGAATTTTTATAGTATGTTTATTAACCATATAATATAAAAATACAAAGAGACATGGTAAATGTCAAATTATTTAACTAAGAGTTAAATCTAACAGATAAAGTTAATATAGTGATCGAAACCTATCTAAAACCTATTGGTTGAGTGGTTTTAGACCCATAATAACCTTAGCCTTTAAATAATTCATTTTGGAGCCATTATAAAATGAATGTTATTTTATTATAAAATAATATTTCATGATTTTCCTAAGGTGCCCCTCACCCCTCTTGTAGAATGGCACTTCCCCTTCTCTCTAATTGACATATTCAAAGCCGTTTGACTTGGCCAAACCCTGCCCAAATACCCTCTCATCTATCCTCCCTTCATCCTATAATCCTTCCTTTTGTTATAAAGTCAACCTAAAGATCCGTTTTGATCAAATCAAAAGGAAGAACCTGAAAAAGCAGTAAATTTTTCATCACCTCTTTCAAGTTGTTTTCTTCTTCCACTTCCACTTTATTTGTTGCTTCCATTATAAAATAATGACTCCAATATCTTATATATACTATGATGTTATTATAAATATGGTAGATCCATATTCATTATTCTATCCATCTTTGGAATGACATGTCACCATGCGTGCATATGTACAACTTACCGTCTCCACATCGTGGTAAAATTGTTATTCAATACATTATTATTTGGATGGTTATAATAATGATTTGTAATTTATGTAAATACTAAATATAACTTGATAATTATTCTTTATATATTATATACCATTAAATTATATATTATTCTAATATCAAAATAATGATATTGCAGTGCTTGTATACGTACGGATTACCGTCTCCACGGACGCGATGAGATTCATTCCGCAACGTATCCATTCAAGGCTAATTTTCATTAGATGATTAAAAATAAATTTTAAAGTCTTAATATCATTATTAATATGAATATGATACATAATATCAAAAACAATCATTACTTACATTACCAATCATATAAATTAAAACTAATCAGCTAACACTAGAAACGACGATAATACGAAGGTATTCTTAACAAATCACTGTTAAAAGATCATATATGATATCATTTTAATGTATATGGTTCCCGAATAATAAGATAACAATTATTTAAACATAAAATACGAGGTTAAGCTACCCTCAACCTAGGAAAAGTAAAAGTTAAGGATTAATTTCACAATCTCTTTATTACCCGAGGTTGTTTATATGCAATTATCTACTTGGACCTCTTTATCATCCACATCCATGTTTTCTTAAAAATATATTTGAAAACATTTTTAATATTTACTAGGTAATGGGTTAAAGTCTTTTATACCTTTATTTTATCTTATATGTTCTGAAAGAAATCATTCTGTTATTTTCCAAACAAGGTACTTAATGACCTTTAGAAAAAATTAAGGTAAGAATGTTTTTTAACTTATATGGAAAGTGTAGCTATTTCCTGCAATTATAACATCATCAAAGCTTACCTTACAATATAATAAGAATACTTTCAAATATAAATGTTTTATTTTATAAATGCATGAATTTTAAATGATTTCGATATAGAAAGATATATTTCTCTAAAAAGGTTTTGACTTCATCTATGTGAACTTCCGTTGATGGATTTTATGTTTATTCGAAGTTGGTTTATTATTATACAAAACATCCATATTGTATTGAAGGTTCTATGATATGTTGGAATATGGAGGTGTTATTTTATACCATTCATGGTTTATGGATAAATTATTGACATTTCATATTCCAGATTTAATACAAATGTTTATGTTATATTTAACCCTTTTCTTATGAGGAATGCATTGGACTTATTATATGATGGGTGGAGCCCACTATAGCTCCTCGATGTATCGGTATGTCTCATGACACAAACATGTGTATTATAACAAGGCCTTGAAAAACTCTTATTTGTTGTCTTGGCACAAGGCCTTTAGTATGTTGTTATGAAGTCTTGCATTATGCATTCCATCATTAAGAATGTGGCTATTGATATTTCATTTGATTATTCAACTAGTATAATATCCATGTGAGTAAGTAAATGGAAGTAGTTCGATTTATATTTTTCATATTATGATGAGGTTTATGTTGAAAAGGGATTTTGTTTTTGTAATATACATTTCCTTAAATGTTTATCATTATTTATGAATATTTCCTCTATAATGTTATCCTTACTGAGCCTCTGAGCTCACCCCTTTCTATGTTTTATTTTTTACAAGATGCAAATAATTATATTATGACTGACATTCAGGGATAGTCTATGGGATCTCAATGTTGTCTGTGGAAACAATGTTATTGTAGTTTTCCATTTTATGATGTAACGTAAACCTTATGAGTTTATCTAGTACTTCTACGGCTACAAAACTAATCGGTCTTTCGAGACTTGATTTATTGTGATCATACCAATGATACATAATAATTCACTGAATCTGGGATTCTAGGTTCAGAGCATTATATATATAGTCAAGTATTTTAAAATTTATTGATTTAATGTGAATATATATATTTACATGGAATTAAAGGCCACATAATACATCAAATATCCCAGTTTTTTAATTCATCCTCTTAAGGTGAATAAACACGTAATCATATAATTATTAATGATAATTTAATATAATTTTCAATAATACGTTATATTATTGAGATAATGCATGTCAGTCGAATTTGTAAATAGTGAATATTGTGATGATGTTTATAGAAAATAGGTTCCAATGTAATAACCAAGTCATCCATGGCCTCACAGGTCAAGCCAACTAAATGAAAGCATAAAACCTAGTTATAAGGGACTAAAATGTAATCTAATTGGTTACCATTTCCTATTATTTTTTCTACTATAAAATGTGATAAGCATTACTTGGAACAATGTGGTGAAACCATGGTGTCATGTGTTTGATGACATAAATCTGGATAATATGTGTACACCAATGGTATCCTAATAGCTGAAATATAGTGAAGTGATTTAACAATGTCATGTTAGTAATAAATAAGTAGAAAAATACCATTTTCCATGGTGGGTATCTAACTTCAATGCTAACTTATTGGCTAAAAATGGAAGCTGGTTATTTATCAAGGAATTCCCAAAATAATCCAACGAAATCATGTGTATAACCACTATTTTGAAAATAGTGTGGTCTATATGAAAGATGAACCTTATATATGTTATGTTTATTAATTATGTCCTTGTAAAACTCTTTAAAATTTATTAATTCAATAGATCAATTCCAATTCCATTCTTACCAGGTGAAAAGTAAAATTAGAGAATGATTACAATTAAAAATTGTATAAATTAAAATTTACTGAGTTCATTCAATAGGTGAAATTCAACAAATTATTTATTTTATTCAATATTAATTTGTTACGTTCATTCAGTTTCCTTTCATAAGCATCAATATGCAGGAAATAGTCCTGAAACCATATTTAATTAAATTAGAATTAACTAGAATATGTGATAAATATAAACATATATTCCATTTAATTGTCTAATGTATCATTAATTTATTGGAACCCATATATTAAAAGGCCCATGTCGAAATAATACATGTGTAATCCGTTAAGATATTTTGGATATAATTATTATATAAGAACACATATTGAATATATTTCATAATACAGCAGAATGGTGTCACAGATAGTCATATCTGCAAATAATATGGATCATAGAGTGATTACCCTACACAAGAAAAATGGTGTTGCGAATACATCCTCTAGTAATGTGATGAAAAATTATGGATAGTGATCTAAACTATAATTTCATTTCTTATGAGTATGGATTATTAATTTAATATGAAACACTAATTTAAAATGGATTACACATATTTAATAATGATTATAAAATGGTTATACATTTAGGGACGAGTCATAAACTACATACCATATACTTATTTTACTCTCATAGATTAGTATCAATACATAAATTGTCTTGTATTGGAGAAAAATGGATGAAAAAATCAATATCTCGAAAAAAAATACCTTATGATTATTCATAAAAAATGCCATAAAGGTATATACTAATGATGGACCAAGGATATGGATTGAAGAGTATACCTAGATGAATCACGAAAGACCAATGATTCCAAAATTTGATCTCAGACGATGAAATAAAATCGAAATTTTAAAAAGTGAGTTTGGGAGCTCCAACATAAAAAAAATAGGATACACCTATAATGTAGAAGAGACAATGAGATGAGGGGTCATGTTTAGATATATTTAATTTAAAAACAATAATTTTAACCAAAAATTACTATGTTTCCAGGGTTGGAAACAGTTTTTTCCATGAAGTGTGATAACCATGCACAACTCACTACCTCAAGAGAAGGCCCACTCTATTTTAGAAACCATGTAGAAACAGTGAAATTCTTATCTATTAAAAACAAAAATCATTCTGTATGGACATGTAATGGTTGGTGCATAGTTATGATAAGACATGTTACTATCTTGGACGTCAATAATTCAAAACATTGTTAGGAGATATCATATGTCCAATTTTGCACAATATTCTATTAATAATGTAGCCTAGTTGTTTCATCAATGGACAAATGTTCTGATCATTGAACAAGCCCCATACACCATTGAAATATTCATGTCCTCAGTAAGAATCTAGAGTATGTCCATAAAAATTTATTATAATGAAATATATGAAATCCATACCTCTTTGAAAAAATTGGATCAAATGGCCATGGTAGAACAATTTTTGTTGGGTCTTATATCTATGAATCATGTTTATAGTTTACACTTATTTTTTGAAATACTTATCGAGTATATAATTTTCCTTGGTCATTATTTTTTGTATGTTTATGTTCTAAGAATTTATTTATTTGATATTATAACACTTTCTATGTTTTTGGGACCCCATTTTTTATGATTCCCCATATTTTGGACATGAAGAGGATTATTTATCCTAACATTTATTTGGATGGACATAGTATATGGAGATGTATTCATAGCATGTGACAAAATATCATTAATGTTTCTACTCATGAATATACTAAAACATCAGTTCCTTTGGTTATGAGCCTATTTTTGGATGTATCAACAAATCCATGGAGTCAATCTATTATTTAGGTATATTTAAATTGTGTCACATTATATATTATCAAATTAATTGTTCAATTATTTTGGATATTAGTATGAGAAATATACAATTAGTACCCTAAGGATATTCATAAGAAAAGATGAATTTCTAATTTAATTTCATATAAATGATTTTAGTATTCCTAGAAAAACATGTCATTATAGATACATAATGTTGCACTGGTTTTTTATATAGATATACCTAGGGTTAAAAAACATGAAAAATAGTTAGACGACTGTATTTAAGTCATCATTCAAGAGCACGTATAAAGAAAACTTACTTTACATAAAGTCATACACTCCCTGGGATATTCATTAGAAGAATATATGCTCTTTTTTATCCACTAGGAATGATTTATTTCCTAGTCCAATTTATTTTTTGAGTTTCTAAGAATAATATAACCAATCATAAAGATTCATTAATTAAAATATGATATGTTTATATATTATTAATGGTTTTATATACCATTTATATAATATACATTTATATGGAATTTTTGTTTTGAAATTTATTTAATGATAATAAAAAATCAATCATATATTTATTAATCCATTCATAAACATATTTTGTTTACTAATATCTATATATAGAAGTAACCATAGGTGAAACACATAATGTGATGAATACCTTAATGAAAAAAATCATAAGTAGAGTTATAATGGGAATCCAAGTGATTATGAAACAAAAAACTATCATGATATATGATTAACAATGAGTATAAAATAAAATAAAAAAACAAAAAAAAACTGAGGTATATGATGTATCATTAAAGGTCATGTGAGAAGATGATAAATGAAATAATAATAACTTCAATATATATTAAAAATTATACCTGAATGGTCATAATAATTTCATTAAAGGAATTGGTTGAATATTATATTAATTTAATGGAGGCCATCCAACAAAATACAATTGATGGGAATCGAAATGTTCATTTATCATGAGGAAATAAAGTTCAACTCTTTTATGGGAACAACATACTATTCATTTTCTTATTTTTTAATAAGTAAGTTATTATTTCAAAGAATTCCATAATCAATGGATTGATGGGGATGGTAAATATCCTCAAACTCAGTGACCAATAGTTACATGATGAACTGATACATTTACTATCGACGAACATAATATTGGTAATAAGTCTTCACTTAATATACACCCCAAATTAGTTGTTTTATTACAATTATATCTACATTATTGTATATAGTTTGTGTTTAAGGGAAATCATGTCACCATCATGAGTGTTATTTATGTTAATGGGAAAAACATATCAGTGTCTTTATTATATTTTTTGAAAAAATGGCAAAATCATAATATCTACAAGCAAATTAATTTGTCTTTATTTACATAGTATAAAGGATATCTTCACATTGAATCCACATTAATTTATTAAAAAGTGAATGAAAACATCCTAAATACATCTATTCCACCATTTATTTCATGAAAATAATATATTATCTATGCAGAAAACTAAATCAATTACATGGGCCATAATAACGAGTAATCAGATATATTTATAAGAAAATGGTTGTGAAATATATTTGTTTTATATTATTCCAAGTGATTTTAGGTGTCATATAAAATAATAATTTCTTGATGAATGAATATGTTTTTTCACTATTTTTAGTGATTTCACATAAATGATCATTAAATTGTGTGTCAATATTTTTTTAAATTGTGTATATTGTAATGACCTGATATTTTAGAAAATATAAAATAAATAAAATGTTCAATAACAAGTTTTAGATATTATACCCATCCAAAAAACAACACATATTAATAATAAATTATTTTTAAATAAATAATATATAATACGTTGGTAGACCACTAATACACGTGGCCTTTAGTGGGAAAACAATTAATATTAGTTAAAAAGGAAAATGTAATATTAAATGTTTTGTTACGTATAATATACTATTTATAAAAAATTTAATTTTATAAAAGAAAAAAAAATAATTCTTCTAAGTTAAAAATAAATTTTCAATTTATCTCATCTGTATTTTATCAGTATTTTTTTTTCAAGATATTTATTTTTAGTGATAAATATTTGTTTTTTTAAATATAATTTTTTTGTATTTTACCACATTACGAGAGTATCAAAAAAATTTAAATCCTTTTATAAATAATAAAATAATTAATTGATTAAAAACCTAATACGTTGTTATATTTAATTTTATATAATAAATTTCATGTAAATATTGTTAAAACAAAATATAAATGTTACAATAATTAAAATTTTGACCGTTCATCTATTTTAATGAAGTATTATCAATGTGAGAGTATGACTTGGAATTGGATGACACCCTCAAAACTATAATTTTACATATTATTAACTCTTAATATTTCATTAGAATCAATAATATTGATAATTTTATCATACGAATAAATTCTATGATGATAAAATCATTTCTAATAAAAATATTTACGTGATTATGTGTGTTTCTCTTTAAATTTTCAATTTATAAATTCATAAATTATAAATAAGAAAATTATAATTAAAAATATAAATTTCAAAAATAATGAATAAGGTTTCATGACCCCCTCCCCACAAAGTGTACCCCTCCTGGGCCAACTATGTGATAAAGGAGATAATGACCCCTGAGTCCAGCCTTTAGTAGGCCCCGGGTTGGCGACTAGCACCGAGGGTAAATCAAACCCATAGATGGGAGGCATTACCCTCTAAGAGAACACATGTAGAAGAGAGAGGTAGGATAGAAACCAACCATCTCCAACATAGATAGAAATATAAATGAAATCACAAGTACACATATGAAATGTCCAGCAAAACTAATAAAACTGAAAGGGGGAAAAACTGCTAGTACCCAAAAAAGTAAAACAACAGCAACCACAAGCCCGAAAAGCTCCTACAATCCCAAGCTAGTCAACAACAGCCTGATCTAAAACCTGCTCCTAGTGACCTTAAAAATATTTTATATAACAAAGGGGTGAGAATAACAGTATGCTCAATAGGATCCTCCCCGAAGCCTCTTAGGTAAAAGTAAAGAAAGCATGCTAAAGCATAGTGAACAAAAATTGAAACCGACTCATCACCTAAATAGGTATACTATGTTCCCAACATCACCATTTCTACTATCACTAAGTAACGCATACAAGAATATATCATATAATAATGAATATCAAGGGTACCCCACTATATCTTCCCCACTGGTTTGCCGCTTTTCCCCAATGTTGCATGTCCTAAGCATCTCTGTCCAAAAATGTTCACCTCCAATCACCTGGGGGAAGCACCAAAATATGTACCTCGGGCAACAAAACCACCACGTCCTCAAAATAATGAAAACAGGTAGTTTTTGGGAGCCACCATACCTCAGATAACATCTATCATACGTCTGGTATTATACCTCAAGCCATTACATCACATACACCGAGTAAGGATCCTCATGCAATCACGGCCAATACATGTTACACCTATAGTTTTTCATAGGATACTATATACAAAATATATGTTTGTGAATAACCACAAGCCATTACAACCCTCTAAACACATATATGGGGAAAACTAACCATTTTGACTACTAGTACAAGTAACTTCCATGAGAAGAGAGTGGGGACAAAGGGGGTAGTCAGTCATCCATCCTTCCAACAGAATGTTGGGGAAAACATTCCTCCCCCCAGGGCTCAGAATCCCTAGGGTGTCAGTTTCCCTTACTGCCAGGGAGGATTATCATATAGAAAAACAAAAATTACATAATATACTCTATCTCACAACCACTTTATAGGTATAACCTAGTCTTAGAATCAATTGCAGCTGACGTCTCTTAGACTCTGGGCTACAACATCTAAGAGTATGAATCATATATGCACACAACAATTTAAAAAGATTTATTTCATTACATCATTCCCCTTTTATTAATTCCACCTTATGTTAATTAATTATTTAATCATTAAATAACATTTTACAATTCGACATTAAATTTCAGTAGCATCACACCCAACGTTCACTGTCCCTTTAAAATTACAACCACGTCATTATCTTCCAGCAACTCCAACCCCAAGGGATAACATTATTTATTCAATTATTCATTATAGAATTATTTTTCTATATTCCCAGGCATTATAGAAAAATATTCTATGCTACTAAACACAACAGGGCTCAACACGGTGATTATATTTACTACCTGTCGAGTCTTTTCCGCCTATAGCAAGTGGATAGACCCATCCTCCCTTGAGATGTTGATCATAGAAATCAAGTGGCATACCTCGCATTTCCTCGCATATTTAGGAAGAAGGGTAAGTAAGACCAGCTACCTTGAGCAGTGGGGAAATGTAAAGCATATAATCAACCAATATGAATCAGCAAGCATCCAACAATCACATCTATCTTGTTCCTTAATCCCTTGTTTCCTCCCCAACAACCACGTGCATAAATAGACGCATCTCACCACTCTAGGAATCATCTGTTGCCCCAACAAAAAGGCATTTTCGCCCCCATATATCACAAAAGGCATCCAGGCTCACAACACACACAAGCAGTAGGAAAACAAACATCTTAACAATTGTGCTTTGTGGCCTTTAAAAAATAATAGGGCAACTAAGAACCCTACAATGATTTATATTTTATCAAACAATTGGTTCATTAATCCTTCTTGTATTAACCGATTATTATTTGTAGGTTCCAAATTCTAATAACCTAATCAGTAAGTTTGGTTCATTAATCCATCTTGTATTAACCGATTATTATTTGTAGGTTCCATATTCTAATAACCTAATCAGTAAGCTACCATAGATAATTAAACATACTTACTAAGAAAATTTCATTAACATAAAAAATAAAACAAGAAACAGATTCATTTTAATGCATCTTTTTCTTGAGCCAAACAATTATCAATTAATACCATTTTACATTCTCTACCAATTTCTATCAAGAAAAATCTGCTAAACAATGTATGTATTGATATCACACTATATAGAAAAACCATAGGCAATAAAATATGATCGATATCAATTTATTTACCAGGTTCAAATATTAATTATGTCAATTCCATTATAATCACATGGGATAAAACATGCTAACGATATAGTTGCACATAAAAGAAGTCACAAATAGTGAATCCCCTACATCAAATGGTTCTTGATGATCTTTATATGAGAACAGTCTGCACAATGGATCATGATCGCCACCTCTCATGACACAGCATCCACCTTAGAATTCCAATGTACAACTGCACCAACCCAAACCCCAGAAAACTCTATTAGAAGCATGGAGATCACATTACATAACATGTAATGGAGTATTAGGATAATATTAACACAAAATAACCATGATAAAACATGCCTTATATCAATGATTGGTGGATACATCTTGGTTGCACTGAAATAGGGGGTGCACTTGCAGCAAGAAGAACATCGAGGGAAACCAATCCATGGGGAAAAGATTGATCTCACTATTCCTATAGGAATGAAATAAAGGTTCGAGCATGTCTCACTACAGAACAAGGAGGAAGAACAATGGAGGAATATATCTTTTCCCTTTTAATTATTTAATGAAGTGCTAGTCTAAGATACGCTTGATTTCCCATTAAAAGCGGATCACATTAAACCACACGGTTTGACCATGTAAAAAACATCTCAAGACATTGATATAATTAATATAGCCATTATGTATTTTTAATTGGCCTTAGAGCCCTTAGAATTATGCTTTAAATACATTTTACGTCAAAGGAAATGTCAATAGTGCAAAACTGTATGAAGCTGGAAACACTGTACACCCTACTGCTTTCAAAACATTGTACACTCGACAATTCTGGTAACACTAAACATGCCACCATTCTAGAAACATTGTACACTCTACAATTCTATAAGTATTATTCACCCTACCATTCTGATAACATTGTTCACAGAAGGTCAATGATGAAACTGTTCACTTATGGTTACCATTGTGCTGTTCACATAATGTCATTGATTAAATTGTTCACAGAAGGTCAATGAACAAACTATTCACAGAAGGTCAATGATGGCACTGTTCACCTAATTTCACTATTGGAACTGTTCATAGAAATAGAAATTTGGAAAAGTGTTGGGGATAAGTCACCATGACAACTTGCAACACTCAAACACCAGATTTTCTCAAAGGAATGGACTAGAGATGTTTGTGCCATTACATCAGATACATCTTAAAACATAGCATCCTCTAGAATTCAAAACCCATATAGAGAAAATGAAATAGGGCTCAAACAACCACCCATCTAGATACCTCTCAAAGAAGAGAAATCCACAAGAATCAACAAAATAAAACCCTATTATATGCATGAATGGTCTAACCACAAAGGGGACATCATTACATGGAAAGAGTTAATCATCAAACAACTATGGGTAATGAGAATGTATCAGTGACTCACCATCCCATGTACTCTCCTCCATGACACTGTGTCTCGAAAATACACGATCCAAGGTGATAGAACGCCCGTGAAACACCTTCTCATTGTGGTCTTGGATTTCTATAGGCCTCTCCTCAAAGGTTGCATCATCATCAGTGTCGATCACTCCCTAATCGATGACATGAGTGTCATCATGAAGATATTGATAGAGCTATGATACATGGAAAACATCATGTATCTGTCTCATATTTGGGTGATGTTCTACTCGATATTCTATAGCTCCAACACGAGATAACACCTCGAAACTCCCAACAAACTAGGGATAAATATTACTCTGATAAAGAAACCTTCATTGCCCATGATGGGGAGTCACCTTCAGAAACACGTGATCCCAAACATCAAACTCTAAGGATATCCTCATTTGATTGGCATATGGTTTCTAATGATCTTCCACTGTCTTCATCCTCTAACGAATCACCTAAACCATCTTTGTTGTATTCTGCACTAGTTTTTTCCCAAGAATTGCCGACTCCCTGACCCCAGTCTATCACATTAGAGAATGGAAAGGCCATCCATACAAGGTTTAAAATAGTGCCATACCTATGGTGGAGTGAAAAATATTATTGTAATATAACTCTACCAATGGTAGGTGCCTCATCCATGAACCTCCAAAATCCAGGACACAATAGCATAACATGTCTTCAAGAGTCTGGATGGTCCGCTCTCTCTGACCATCTACCGGAGGATGAAAAGAAATGCTAAGGCATAGGTGAGATCCAAAATAATGTTAGATACCTTTCCACCCACTTGAGGTAAAACAAGGTTCTCGATAATAAATGAACGTCTTTTGGACTCCATGAAGTCTCACCACCTCTTCTAAAAACATACTTCACAAAACATTCACTCATCTCGACTCCTTGATCGCTATTAAGTGGGCCGATTTTGTTAATCGATCCACTACCACCCAAATAGTATCATGTCCTCCCAAAGCTCGAGGTAAAACGGTAACAAAGTACATTGATATTTCCTCCCACTTCCACCGAGGAATATCTAATGGCTAGAGTAGACCACCTGGAACATGGTGTTCGACCTTCACCTTCTGGCGGAGCAAACATTGAGACACAAATTTCGCAACTACATACTTCATCCCAGACAACCAAAACTAGCTCCTCAAGGCTCGGTATATCTTTTTCACCCCAGGATGTACCGCTAAATGAAAACTATGGAATTATATGAGAATCGTCTAGCGCATTTCCAAAGGAAAAAAATACTTACATGACACATCACTCGGTGTTGTTCATCCTAAGACCACCCATTAGAGGCCTTCCCACAAACAACTCGGTCTCTCTAGACCTCCACCTCTAGATCCCCCAATTGGGTATCTTCCACCTTCTACACCAGAGATGATTGTATTGTTATCTTAAAAAGACAATATCTACCCCCAACGTTTCCCATATCCTTATGTAATACTGAATGTTCTTCCATTACACTCCAAGAATCACCAGATTCATGCACAACATCACTACGTGACTTTCGACTCAGCGCATCAGCTACAACATTCCCCTTTCCAGGTGTATATGACATCTCAAAATCATATTCCGGTAATAACTCCATCTACTGACATTATCGCAAGTTCAAGTCACGCTGAGAGAAAACATACCTCAAACTATTATGATCGGTGAAAACCACAAAGCGCTCGCCAATGTGTTAATGTCTCCAAAACATCAGAGAAAACACTACGGATGCCAACTCAATATCATAGGTGGAAACATTATGCTCATGGGGATGCAACTGGAGAGACCCATAAGAAACAAATGATCTTTGCAACATGAGAACACATCCTAACCCTAGATGTGAAGCATCACAGAAAACATCAAACTGAACTACCTCTCCTGGAAGACAAAAAACTAGAGCACTGAATGATTTCTATTTTAGATACTCGAATGCTGCCTAACAATGATTAATCCATATGGATGCCTGATCCTTCCTGGTCAAAGCTATCATAAGAGTCACAACATGTGAGAAATCGTCTATGATCCTCTTGTAGTATCCCGCAAGACCAAGGAAAATTCACACCTCTGACACTATATTGGGGGGATTCCCAAGAGACAACAGCTTCTATCATCAATGGATCCACAGCTACACCCTATTGGGACACATCATGTTCCAATTAACAGACTTCTTGGGCCCAAAATTCACACTTTGACCACTTCCCAAATCGCTAATGATGTCGACGATCTCCCAAAATACTGTGTAGATTATCTGCATGCTCTTTTTCTGAAGTGGAGTATAGATGGATGTCATCGATGAAAACAACAATGAACTTGTCCAGGAACTCACAAAACATATCGTTCATCAATCCCATGAACACATCTAGAGAATTTTTCATGCTGAATAACATTATAATGACCTCATAATATGCCTAACAACAACAGAAAGTAGTCTTCAAGATATCCTGATCCTTCACAGGCATCTCATGACATCCCAACCGAAATTCGATCTTTGATAACCAACATTCACTTTTCAGTTGATTAAATAAATCATCCATCCACAGAAGAGGATTGATATTCTTTATTGTAACTTTGTTTAAGCGATGATAACCGATACACAACCACATACCGTCATCAACCTTTTTCACGAACAAAACTAGTGCACCACATGGAGAACACTTGGCCAAATAACACTGCACTGTAACAGACCATCAATTTGTATACATAGCTCTTGTAACTCAGAAGGGGCTATCCTATATGGATACATAGATATAGGAGGCACTCCTGGTTGTATCTCGATCACAAACATGATCCCTCGTTGAGGGGTAATGATACAACCACTTCTGGGAAGACATTAGGGTACTCTTCTACGACCCTAGGAAACACCAACTATTAAAACTATGAATAACTCAACATCATCTCATCCATCATGGATGATAAAGACAGAATACACTTATGACTGATTTGAGGTTCTTGATTGCCCACAAACACCACTGGATATCCATCTGTATCGAAGAAAACTACCTTCTTCCTAATGAAATCCACTATAGCCTACACTGAATACAACCAATCCATGCTGAGGATGATATCATATGGTTGTATTCATAAACACAGGATATCTCCCCAAGAGAGGTGTTTCCCCAACACTAGCTCACATCATCTACACACTTCAGACATGTCAGCTTGACCTCCAACTACTGCAGTTAGCGCCAAGGGCACTGGAAGGCTCTCTACCTCAAGTCCCAAAGCATGGAAATGGGTAGGTGATATGAATGACTGTGTCTCTTCAGAATCAAACAAGGCATTCCCCAAGGTACAAAAAAAGAAAAGGGTGCCTCAAACAACATATGGCTCTCCTGGATATGGTAACGATAGAGAATGAAGTTGACCACAACCTCCTCTATAGCCTCTCTCACCCTGATGATGACTACCACCATGGCTGCACTCTACTCTCAGAGGACGGGGAGCATCACGGGGCTGTTCTCTACATGCCCCATCTACACTCTGCTAATCTAAAGCTGGTGAAACCTACTGCTGCTGCCTCAGATGGAATAGCCTCAATGGAGAAATTTTGAGTGGAGAACCTAGTGCACAATGACTGCTCTGAATGTTTAGGTATTCTATCTCTTTATGACCTTGACCACCACATGAATAACTAGATCCTGATCCCTTGGCATAGTCTTGAGTGTTTCTGCCACTCGAGAAACGAGATGTGATGGGCTGGGACCTACCCCTGTCTGAACAGAAACTCTTCTGCCCTGAAAACCGGGAAACCTAGACCACAACTCTGCTTCATGAAAAATCATGGTGATTTCCCTCTCATGATGATCCGGTCCTGGCCAATGTACTCTTGAAAACCTCTTCCCTTTATAGCTTCTCATGATATGTCTTCAGCATAAATGGGGTAACATGGGACTGGATCTATGGACACAAAGCCTCCTCAAAATGCCTCTCCTAGGTCTCCTCATCTGGTAATAGGTCCGAAGCATATCATAAAAGGTTCTAGAAATGGATTCCAAGCACTCACACACTGAAGCTCAAATAACGAAGGTTAAGAAGCTCCTGGCGATAGGATGCCATCGCAATGAAAGAAACACAACTCTACACATGTCTCAGAACTCCTCCCATGGGATATCTGACTCCTCATGATCCTCGAGGAACAAAAATCACCATTTCCGCGCTGATCCACACAGCATCCTCACTACCAAGGACCCATAGTTATTTTTCTGAGCACGGATCGAACTGATGCCTATCGGGACCTCCTCCAACCAGTCATCTATGACTACATCTAAAATGGTTCCCTCGTTATTCTGTAGACTCTGCTACTAATACTCTTAGAGTTTCCTCCTCCATGTGTCATCATCGTTAACCTCTACCCTGCGGTGATCTGCTAGAAAAGCCTACTTGACATCTTCTATGCGATCCTGATGAGGACATAGACCTGGTTCCATACCTATAAAATAAAAAACTGTTAGGGATCATAATCCTAGAATATTGAATACTCAACATTAATTTATTTATTTTTTCCTTTATTAATTTTAGGTTAACCTCTGTCAAGTTCTACCCATTCAAACATAGGTACATAGAATAATGATCCATGATCCTTTACTAGGTCTCTACACTGTAATTAGTATCACCATTTTTAGAAGCCATTGTAAAGTCCAAAGTCCATACATCAGATCATAGGGGGCCCTAAATTCTTATGTCTCATCCAGTCGTCAGTCATTACATCAGTTTCAAAAGATGAATGACACAGTATCCATACCAACCCTTGAAGCCTCGCTCGTACCTAACACCAATCTCCATCCTATCCCTTAACAAGACCTCAGATACCACTCTATCACGACCCCCTCCCCACAAAGTGTACCTATCCAGGGTATGAAATGTGAGAATTGAGATAATGACCCCCAACACCAGCCTCCAGTATGCCCTGGGTTGGCGACTAACACTGAGGGTATAACAGTCACATAGATGGGAGGCATTACTATATAAAAGAACACATGCGGATGAGAGAGATAAGATAGACACCAAATAGCAACTACTCTGATAGAAATATAAATAAAACCCAAGTACACATATGAAATTTCATGCCAAACAACTAAAACTAAAAGTGGAAAACTGCTAGAACCCAAATGAAAGTAAAAAAACAACAACCACAAGCCCAGACATCTCTTGCAACCCCATGCAAGTAAACACCATCCCGATCTCCATCCTGCTCCAAGTGACCTGAAAAACAGTTTACATAACAAAGGGGTGAGAATAACAGTATACTAGGTAGGATCCTCCATGAAGTCTCTCATGAAAAAGTAAATAAATCATGCTAAATCATAGTAAACAAAATTTGAAACTGACTTTTCACCTAAACAGGAATACTAAGTTCCCATCCTGACCATGGTTACTCTCACCAACTAACTTATAAAAGAATATAACATATAATAAAAAATATCAAGGGTACCGTGCTACTACCTCCCCACTTGTTTTCCGCTTTTCCCCAACATCACACGTCCTAAGAATCTCTCTTGAAAAAGGCATGCCCGAAAACACCTGGGAGAAGCACCACAATATCCACCTCGTGCAAAAAAACCATCACATCCTCTCAAGAATATAACCAGGTAGTTTCAGGGTTCCCTCATAAATTTCATAACATGTATCATACGTCGAGTATAATATATCAATCTATTATAGCCCATACACCGAGTAAGGATCCTCAAGCCATCACAGTCTATACACATTACACCTATAGTAGTCCATAGGATACTATATCTAGAATATTTGTGTGTGAATAACCACAAGACATCACAACCCTCTACACACATATATAGGGAAAACTAACTACTGTGCCTACCAGCACAAGTAACTACCAAGAGAGGATAGTGGGGCCAAATGGGGTTGTCAGCCATCCATCTTCCCACCAGAATCTTGGGGAAAACACCCCTCGGGCTCAGAATCCCTAAGGTGTCAGTTTCCCTTACTGACAGGGTGGAGTAGCGTATATAAACAAAAAAGTATATAATATACTATATCTCACAACTAGACTATGGGAATAATCTAGTATTAGACATAACTACAGCTAACGTCTCTCAGACATCGTGCTGCCACTTCTAAGACTAGGTATCCAATATGCACATAACCATTTAAAAACCTTTATTTCATTAATTCATTCCCTTTTATCGGTTCCACTTTACGTTAATTAATTTTTTAACTTTAATTAAACATTTACAATTCCACATTAATTTTCATTAGCATCACTCCCAATGTCCACTGCCCCTTTGAAATTATAACCACATCACTGTTTTCCAGCAACCCCAATACCAGTGGTTTACATAATTTATTCAATTATTCATTACATAATTACTTTCCCATATTCCCAGACATTCTGGAAAAAGAATTATATGCTATTAAATAGAAGGGGATTCAACAAGATGGGTAGATGTACTACCCATCGAGTCTTTACCACCTATAGAAAGAGCGTAGATACATCCTCCCTTGAGAAGAGAAACACAGAATGCACGTGGCAGGCCCTATACATATTCACATCCTTTGGAAGAAGGGTAAGAAAGACCAGATGCCTTGATCAGTGGGGAAACGAAAAGTAGATAATCAACCAATAAGAATCAGCAAGCATCCTATAATCACATCCATCCCGTTCCATCATCCCTGGTGTCCTCTTCGACACCAACATGCATAAATTGATGCATCTCGCCACTGTAGGCATCATCTGATGCCACAACCAAAAGGCCTACAGGCCCCCACATATCACAACATCTATCCAGGCTCACATCACAACACAAAAAGAAGGAAAACAAACATCATAACAATTGGGATCTTGACCCTTTAACAAACAGGAGGGTAACTCAGAACCCTGTAAAGAGTTATCTTTTATCGAACAACAGGTTATTTAATCCATCTTGGATTTACCGATTATTATTCATAGGTTGCAAATTAATGAACCCTAATCAGTAAACTATCATAAATAATTAAACATACATACTTTTCCAATTTGATTAACATCAAAAATACCATAAGAACTAGATTTGTTTACATGCCTCTTTTTCTTTAGCGAAACAATTATCAATTAATCTCAGTTTACATTCTTTACTAATTTCTATAGAGAATAAATAGCTAAACAAAGAAACCATAGATATCACGCTATGTAATAAAACAAAAGGTAATAACATATGATTGATATCAATTTATTCATCCTGTTCAAATATTTATTATGTCAGTTCCATTGTCATCAATTGGGATAAAACATGCTAACAATATAGTTTCACATAAAATTAGAGAGAAGCAATGAATCCCCTTCCTAAAAAGGTACATGATGTTATTTATATGAGAGTATTCTACACAACAGATCATGATCGCCTCCACTCACGACAACTACATCCTCCCGAGGATTACACGGTACAATCGCACCTTCCCAAACCCCGGAAAACACCATTAGAAGCATGGATATCACATTAAATAACATGGAAATGATTATTACGAAAATATTAACCCAAAATAACCACGATAAAACATATATTATATCGATGATTTATGGATACTTCTTGGTTTCACTAAAACAGTGGGTGCACTTGCTGCAAGAAGAACGTTGACGGAAACCAATCCACAGGGAAAAGTATGATCTCATGATTCCTATGAGAAGGAAGGAAAGATTTGATCTAATCACACCCGAGAACAATGAGGAATAACAAGGGAGGAATATATCTTTTCCCATATGACGATTTAACGGATAAACAGTTTAAGATATTGTTGATTTCCCATTAAAAGAGGATTGCATTAAAACCCGAGGTTTGACAATGTAAAAACTTCATGTGCCTTAGTAATAATTAATATAGAAATTATGGCCTTTGAATCAGCCTTAAAGCCCTTAAAATGATTCTTTAAATTCATTTAACGTCGTAGGAAATGTCAAAGGGGTGAAACTGTAGGAAGCTAGAATCACTGTAAAGCCTACCGTTCTTGAAACATTGTACAGTATACCATTCTAGAAACACTGTACACGCTACCATTCTGGAAACATTGTACACTCTACTGTTTGGAAATACTGAATACCCAACTATTCTGGAAACACTTTAAGCTCTACTATTCTGGAATCACTGTACACACTGGCATTCTGGAAACACTATTCATAAAAGGTCAACGATGACACTATTCACTTAAGGATACCACTGAACTGTTCAGAAAAGGTCACTGGTGACACCGTTCATAGAATTTCAATGATGACACTATTCATAGAAGTTCAATAATTACATTGTTCACCTAAGGTCACCATTGGAATTGTTCACCGAAATGGAAATTTGGCAAAGTGTTAGGGATAAGTCACCTTGACCTCTCGAAACACTCAAACACCATATTTTATCAAAGGAATGGGCAAGAGAGGTCTGGTCTGTTACATGAGGTAAATATAAATTTCAATTATCAATAGTAATTTGTATGGGTAAAAATTTCATACATCATTGAAAAATGAAGTTGGTGAATAATTATTCAATAAGGGGAAAAAAGTTGTAAATTGAATATTTAAATAAAAGGATGGGAATAATTTTAAATTTATCATTCCAAAAAACAATACATTGGGAATCATTTCCGCTAATTTCATTTGGATTGTGTCATTTAATTATAGAAAAATAATTAATGTAACCAAAAGTGCAAATTTTCTCCCCATTAAAAAGGACATCACTTGCATCCTTGTAGGATACATGTCACCTTTTATTTCTTCCATGAATCTATGACATTTTAAACTATATAAAACACTTTACTAAATATTGATCACTATTTTCACTATTAAATTACATTATATATTCAAATTTAATTGGACTTATATGTTAGAAATATATTATCTAGCCTAAGTATTATCTCCTTCATAAAATTTTCATCACACTCTTACTCTTGATGAATAACATTTGGGAATAATAATGTTATGAAATAAGGATAATATTTATATTTATATGTTTCCATGTCAATGGTACCACCATTTTCAATTCTCTTACATCCACTTAAAAAAACCAAGACCATCAATATGCCCTATGTGAATAGTTGCATCGAGGGAAGATGTCACATATTTATCATTACCACCATTCATGGATGTAAATAAATATGGTAATGATTATTAAATATTATAGATATCAAATATTTAAGATTCATATATTTAAATTTAATGTCCAATATCACCTCCTCTCACATGTTGGGATGTTGTAAGACTCATCTTATATTCTTGTGGATTACTACCTCAGTAATGGATCATTTTTTTATTTTCCATACATATTTTTATAAATAATCTAAAAATAATAATATATGATAATAATTAAATATTAAAAAAATAATTAAATATTTTACTATTTTATAATGATATTTTATTAATATAGACCCCAATTTAACAATACTATCAAATCAATTGAAATCATGTTAATGATTAGTTCTGTTTTTCACCTACAACAACTATGATTTATAATAATAACACGTATAACTATTTGAATATTTTAAATATTATTAATATATTATATTACTAAAAAATTATTCTGTATTATTTTGAAAAAACAATATTATGAATTAAGCATATTATTATTGGAATATTCTCTTATTTTAAAATTATCATCATAATCCATTCCTTATTTCATTATCACAAATGGAAATCCCTGAAATGGATGGAAATAAGAATATATTAAATATTTATATGTAATATATTATAAAATAATAATTTACTGATCAATAAAAATATTTATATCAAATAATGTGTACTGATATAAAAATTATAATACATGATCAAATCAATTAAAATTGTTAACACCAAACGCTCATAATACATTATAAATAATTAATGTACTCTGAATAAAAAATTATAATAAGGATTAAAAATGTGTAAAATTTATGACTATCATTCGAATATTGTATATTATTTTCTCTATTCTTTTATTTATTATATAGTTTCATCAACTAAAAAGGAATCATGATATGTCTCTTACAATGAAACTCCAATATTTTAGACATACATCTAATATAAATTCGGTTATCAACTCAATGGTGTAAATACTGACCCTTTTAATATTAATTTTTATTTTTTTTCATAATATTAAATATTCTATTTAATATAATAAATATAACTGATTTTTTATTAATAATTTACTAAATCCATATGTATTTCCCTCTCAATAACTATTCACTTAGAGTTTATTTAATATTACTCAAAAGTTTCATATTTATATGGTTCATGTACATCCCATGAAATTATTCATTAATAATAAGAAATTTAATTTTTGGTATTGAAAACTCCATATGAATTTCATACTTCAAATAATGTTTCATTCAATAACAGCTAATATCTTTTGGGTTTCTACTTATTATATGTGAAACCCCAAACAGATGATTAATATATACAATATTTTCACTTTTCATTAGTTAAAATACATCCCTAATATAATTTTTTTAAATATTATAAAATAATTCATCATATGTAATGTTTTATTAAAATTTTATCCACTCAAGGAGTTTCTAATCAATAGTGATGATATTTTCAGTTGGTTTTTTTGAATCAAATATTTTCATTGGGTGATAATTAGTCTTTATCATATATTGTCATAACCAATTGACATATGGTATCATTTAATGATTTTATTAGTAATTGCACATTATATTATATGAAAATAATATTTGACACCAATTTCGTTAATAATAGTTATTATAGTGTGTTTTGAAATGATTTTTAGTTATGTATAAATACTATTAAAATTACCAGAATATTTATATACGTCAATATTTCTCATATCCACCAATTATTTTATTTTACCAAGGGAAAAATAATTTTTATTTTATGTCAAATGATAATTTTCCCCATATTTTGTTTTATTGAAAATAATTCATTATATTTTTAATGATTTAGGAATCCAAAAAGTGTATTATATAATAATAATTTTTTTTCTATTCAATAAGAATACAAATATTATAATTTAAGATCCTGATTTTTTATTGAGGTGCAAATTTTCTTATCTGTATTAAATGTGTTGTTTACTTTTTTTGTTTTAGACCGTGGGCTAGGAAAAGGTAAGGATGAGTTTTTTGGTGAAAGAATGGGATAACAGGCTGAAATCATGTTGTAGGATAGGTAAACATTGGGTACATGGTCTACACACAGTGTACTTTGAGTACATGCTTTGTAATTAGACATCACAACGTGTAAACTATCTTGCTCATAAAAAAACTTGAAGTACATTCCTTGTAATTGAGGTACATGTCATGTACATTTCTAGTCTATTATTTTATAAAAGAGGCAGCAGCTCCAACTTTTGATGTAAAAGCCTCTCATCTCGTTTTTTGAACCCTAAAGCCATCTATGATAATTTTTCACGTATTGTACCCATAAAAACTCTGATTCTGGGACCGTTTATCAAGTTGGAACATTATTAGTAAGTACTCGATTCCATTTTAGTTGTTCTTGATTCTTATGAACAATAAACTTTCTATTTGGATTTAGGCTCATAAGGCATAATAATCCATTCATTTTGTGTTCTTCATATTTCTTTCAAACTGGGACAAATCAAGACACGATACTAGATGATCAATCTACTACCGAGGAAAGGAAGGTGGTATATAAATTCTATCAGACATTCTTGGGGTTTTCTGAGTGTTTGGTCAAAATTCCATTGGTTAGAATTTCCAAAAAGGTCACATTTTTGAGCGAGTAGCTTTTAGTACTTGTAGTTGGACCTTTTGCAGTTGACAATGGGTTCCATTTAGGTGTATTATCACATGTTTCTCATTTAATGGCCCCCCAAGGGGAGTGCCTTATAGGAATAGCTTGTTTTTTTGTGTTTAGACCACCCAAGGGGTGTGTTCTTCTACATTCCTAGTTTGAGGAATCTTGTTAATGAAATAATAGCTGGAGTATCTAGTTTAAGATATCTACTGCCTCCTTGCTTTTTAAATATTGTGTTATGCCTCTCATATTTTGATATATTGGCATGTTAAATTGTTTATATGGGTTGGTATATCCATATGTAAATGATTAATGGCACAATAAATGGTTTATATGGGAGGCTAGTCCCAAATGCTTATGATAAATTATTTTCTTGAGTGGGTATACTCATAGACAGTTCTAATTAATGTGAGTGGGTATACTCACCCGGTTATAAATGTTTAACTTCAATAATTGAAATCCTAAATTCTTATTTGAATGGTTTGATAGATTCCTTGGACTTATATATTTGGATATGGAATGTGGTAGTGGACACATTGGGTTGATCTTTCCCCTTTGGTCTGGATTCTATAGGATTCCCCAAGCCTTGCTAGCCTATAGGATTCAACTTTCTTGGACTCTCCTAAGACATTATATGTCATTGCTCATAGGACACCAACTAGTGCCTAAATAATTTTCCACCAGTGATGCCTAGGGGACTTGATGGGATGCCTCAGACACGCTCTTGTATCCTTCCCTCTGTGGTTTAGATATTATTAAATTTATACCTTGGTTTGCTAACACCATGGATCTGACTCTCAGGGTCTACAATTCATTATATAGCATAGATGTGGGACATAACATCACTATAAAGCATGCCCATGGGATGATTTTAAATTTTATACATCATGTATGTGGGTTTCCGGATACAGATGGATGTATGGCATGGTCGTGTAACTTTTTTCATTATTATAACTTGCTTTTTAAGAGTTAACTCTCTTTTGAATGTAGCCTCGAGGGATGTTAAGTTTTACATTACAATATAATTATTCTATGGTCATGTGAACTTACTAACTGGTTATTTAAACTTTATATCACTTTTATACAATTGCTGAAAGAACTGCCTAAATAAGGGTTGATGCCTACTAGGATGTTTATCTGACATCATGTTTGGGCATCCTTGGTGACCGAAACAGATTGTATGGTTGTAGGTGATGATAGTGGAAAGATCCCTAATAAAGGTTATTGACTGTGGATATGGAACATGGGAGCATAGGACCATGATGAGGGTTGCGATGCTTGGATACCATTTTTGGTCTTTTATTCCTTTTGGTACATTTATTTTAGTACATTTCCTTGTAACCTCCTTGGCTTTTTTTGAAACTTGTTCCATCTACATCCTTTTTGTATATGAGATACTTCTGGTTATTGATATGTATATTCATATCTACCTATATTATTATCAGTTTTATTCTTATTTATTCTCTTCATATACTACATGTTTTTGACTTCCACTGTGATACTCTGGTATTGAGGGAACAGTCTCCCCCACTATCTCACCTAGGCCCTCACTGCTAGTCAGTAGCCTCCGGAGTTTGGGGAGATGTGCTTGAGTCATTGTGACAAATTGGGATTGAGGATCCATTTTGAAGGAATCCTAGTCTCGTACGTTAGACATTGGTATCAGAGGGAACTGGGTACTAAGGTTATTATGAGAATAGAATACCACCATCATAATGATGGATAGTCAGAGCATACGATGCAGGTTCAAGAGGACATGATGTGATGGAGAATCTCAGATTTTGGGGGCTCTTGGGAGAGGAACAATCCCCCAGTTTATTTTTCCTAAAATTACAGTTATCAATAAATGTTACATATGGAACATTAAGAGTATTTATATAGTAAGCCATTTCATTTCCCCTATGCTGGTTAGAGGTAGGTGTGGCAGTTTTACTGGGACCACATCTTGGGCAGGAGACTTCTGAGCAGGTCTAGTTGATTTAGAAGTACATGGCTACTGCACAGTCTTTTCTGAAATTAAATGATGATATCCAAAGATGACCTATAGATTTGGAGGTTAGGTATTGGTTTTTCATATGTGTTTCATCGAGGTTGGGACATAGGTGGATCACGAGACATGGTAAACATTCACCGAGATATGTCCGTCCGTTCAATGTTCTATAGAAAGTCAGGTCAGTTTCCTATCAGTTATAGTTACCTCAAAGGTACCAAGCCATGAATGATGGATTATATTTATCTCATCCACAAAATTATCACTCATAATAATTTCACGTTTTTCAGCCTGAAGAGGTTGAGCTTCAGGTGGATGCATCCTTGAACGAGCATCATATTCATATCGTTGATAAGAAAATAAAGGTTATCCAAGGATAGTCAGATCCTCTTGTAGGAGTGTTATGGAAGAATGATCATTTATAGGATGGGACATGGGAGAGGGAGGATAACATACCTACTTAGTTTCTAGAGTTTTTCTCAGACAAATCTCAGCCACCCTTTAAAGAGCAATTGGGGGGAAAATTTCTGTAGGGTGGAAAGATTGTAAGATCTCAGGTTTTTTGAGGCACCAATAATCTTTTTTGGGTTAAATGCATTTATTTCCATTTTTAAGTAGACCCAAGAATAGGATGAGGTCTGGATATATTTTTTGTTAATGAAAGGATAAATCGTTCTGAAATATGGTCATAGTCTAGGTACACGTTGTGTGCTTGAAGTACATGTCATGTACTTGGCTGTCATGACGTGTAGCCAGTCTGGCTCAAAAAAATATGTTGGAGTATAGGTCGTGTAATTGTGGTAAAAATTGTGTACATTTATAGATTTTTTTATTATTAATGAGGCAGTATCTCATATTTTTGACTTAAAATCTTATCTACTCATTTTTAGAACCCAAAAGCTATCTAATCTAGTTTTTCTTGTATTGAATCAATCCAAACACCAATTCATGCGCTATCTATCATGATGGAACCATATTCAATATTACATGATTCCTTATTAGTAGTTATGATTTTTTAGAACAATGACTATGCTACTTGGAATTAGGTGAATATTCATTAATAATACGTTTTCCATCCATTATTTTGATTTCCTCCAAACCGGGAAGAATCAGGACAAGATATTGAAAGAGCGGTCTACTATAGAGTTGAGGTATATGGTATATACTTTATTTCTGAATTTATTGGTTTTCTTCAATTATTCGGCTGAAATTCCATTTGTCAGAATTTCCAAAGAGGTCTCATTTTCTAGTGAGTATCTTTTAGTAGCTGTAGTTGGACCGAGTGAGGTTGACCATGGGTTCTATTTAGCTGTGTTGGCACCCGTTTCTCATTTTGACGTCCCCGAGGGGTGATATTTAAGGGAATATCTTTTTTATTCTTTTTTAAACCACCCAAGGGGTGTGTTCATGGGATTTATAGTTAGATAAATCTTTTTAATGACGTGATAGCTTGAGTATCTTGTTTAGGATTTGTATTGTCCCTTTGATCATTAAATATTATATTTTCTCCACTCCTATTTTGATACCTTGGCATGTTAAATGGATGATATGGGTAGGTATAAAAATATGTAAAAGATTAATGACATATTAAATGGTTTATATGGGAGGTTAGGGCCATATTCTTATGATAAATGGATTTTATGAGTGGGTATACACATACCCTATTCTTGTTGACGTGAGTGGGGATACTCACTGGGTTATAAATGATAAACATGAATGCATGGATTATTAAATTCTATTTTAATGGTTTGATATATTTATTAGACTACTCACCATTGGTATAGAATGTGGGAGTGGACACACCATGGCATGATTCTGCACCATGGGTCTTGATTCCGTGGGATTCCTCTGGACCTACTACCTCATAGGATCTAGCTTTTTTTGGTCTTGCATAATACTTATTATTGCCTAGCACCTAAGACAACAACTAGTTCCTAGTTGGGCATAAACCGGGGATGCCAATGGGACTCGATCAGCTGCCTTAATCAAGATCCTTGGATCCTGCACTCTGTGGTCTAGATATTATTACTTGGATTCCATGGTCTGATGACACCACAGATTTAGCCCTCATGGTCTATATTTCACTATACGATGTGGTTGGGGTTTGTACTGCACTATACGGCGTGGCAGTGGGATACTTCTTCACTTTATACATTGTGGCTATGGGATGCAGGATATATATGGATGTGCGTCATGGTTGTGTGACTTGTATACTTGTTATAGCCGCGTTTTTATGTGTTGTCTCACTCTTGCATAGATCCTTAAGGGTTTCTTACTTTTACATTATAGTAGACTTATTCCATGGTCATATTCACTTACTTACTAGTTATTTACACTACATACAACATTGGTTGAATTTATATTAGAATTATATTTACCTGATTGGTTTTGTATTGGGATATTAATCTCACACCATGTTTGGACCTCCTTGGGCACCCAATAATATTATATGGTTGCATGTCATGATAGGGTTATGAGACATAGTAAGAGTTGTTAACAGTGGATTTGGAGTAGGGGATCATAGGACCAACCTAAGGCTTGTGATGATAGGATACATTTTTTGGAATTTTGTTATTCTTGGGACTCGTACTATATTAAAATTACATGTACGTACCTTAGTTGTCTTCTAGTCACTTGAACCATCTACATCATTTTTGAATAAGAGATACTTCTAGTCATTGATATGTATACTATTCTCTTTCTATATTACATTCTCGTGTCTTCTTATTTATTTTCTCCCACTATAGTATTTTTTTAATTCCTCTTTCATACTTAGGTAAGGTGGAAATAGTCTCTCCATTAACTCACCAAGGCCCTCGCTGAAAGTCAGAAGCCTGTGAAATATGGGGACATGCACCTGAGGTCTTCTGAAAATCTGGGGCTGGGTCACAATTTCGGGTGGCATTCAGGTCCGAGATGTTACATATTATCCTTTGAATTTTTTTTTGAAATCATTATATATATTTCTATTATTCATTATTAAGGATTCATTTAAATGTAATTTTCTAGAAAAATATTAGAATAATTTTTTATAAGAATTTAATATTTTAATAAATATTTTCTTCACAAATAATATATTTTAAAAAAATACATACTTATTAAGAAATATTTTATTATGTAATTTATACTTCCATTTAAAAATTATTTTTCAAAAACATTATATATAAACTTAAACATAATATCAATTAAAAAACTTTTTGGAAGTTATGTTTTGGTGTCCAATTTTATGATATTATAATATGATATATTATTGTAAAATCACTATTTTGATATTCTATTATTCTTAATTACTTATAATATAATATGTTTAACTTAATTTAGAAACCAATAATTTTTTCATTTATTCATTATGACAATATGAATATTTAGATTTTTATGTGAAACAAAATATTATGGATTATTAGATTTTTTGGACCTATATCTCTAATAATACATTGTGAAATTGATTATAAATCATGAGAGAGAGATGTTATGTGAATGGTATTTAATGTAGCTTCGATAAAAGTGGTTAAATGTGGTGGCATTAGGCTCTACTAAAAAAGCTATTAGTGGGTAAAATTATGAGTATAATGGTTCACAATTATATTAAATCCTATTAGTATGGTTTTTATAATTTTATTATGATATTGTACTACCCATATTATGTGCTCCATTATTTATTTTTCTTCAACAATGAAAACAGTGATATCACTTATGGTGTTATATCTATCATTCATCTATATGGTCAACTCAATTTTTTTATTTTTCAAAATAATTTATTTTTCTTAATTTATGATATTCCATAATTTTATTATCTAATCCTTAAGATATTGGTTATATTTATCTTAATGATCATTTGAGATCAACAATGAATATGTTTTTAATTACCATGTAATTGAAGTGGTTTATGTCTCATGGAATGTATAAAAACGTGTTTATTTTAACTGGTTTTGTTCATGTAATGATAGATATATGTTATTTTTAATTTTCCTCATTAATTTTTTCCATTTGTATATTGGGTGTTGTGTAAATTAATGTATATAATAATATTACCTTGTAAAAATTTATTATTTCTGACTGTTTAGATTGGTTCCTCAGACCTTTAATGGTAATTAGTGTGTAAAAAATGTATTCAAAGGATAAAATAACATTATATGACATTAAAATAAAGTATTAATATTCTAGATCCTATATAATGAATAAAAAACAAGAGATGATGAAATTTTTTAACAATAATAAAAAGATAATGAATCAATAAAGAAGAAGGTATTGATTAAATTTACAACATATAAAAAAATATTGAAATAATAATCATTGAATTATCTTTATGGGAATGATTATATATTATTATTTTGGTTAATGGTAATATAACTAATAAATACAGGGTAATTAATAAACCACTACTAGGATGCATCATTAAATTTTCTTTTTGAAACATAGATTTACCTTATGAAAAGGATTGATTATTATATATTTAATTTTTTATATAATCTTTTATATAGGATTCATTTCATAATACATTAATGAATATTTTTTAAATGATAATTATATTACAATTTGTGATGAAGATATAGAATTAGTTATCATTATAGAAGATACATATGTCTCTAGATCATGCCTTGATCCACCATTAGCAATACTTTTGAATTTTATTATTTTGGTAGAAGAGTAGAAGTGATATATGGAAATAAATTATATTCATAAAATTGATTATATACCTATTTTATTGCAATACATTTAGGTGTTTCATTATTATGTTCATAGACATCCATCAGGTCATGATGTTGAATTTCTTATTGATTTAATATCACATGCATGATTTATATCTATGAATACACATATAACATCTATAATGAAATTGACTGAACTAAAAAAAATACAATAATTGTGACATAAGTGATTTATAGTCTTTTTTGATTCACGATTTCGATAAACCATTCATTTATTTAATACAAAATACAATTATATAGTTAAGTGTAATTAATATACAAAAATCAATATCATCACTATAAAGAACAATTATTTTTTATCTAGAATTAATCACTCATTCTATCAATATTTGGAGGATGAGAATATTTTCATGACTGAACTTCGTTCTATGTTTTATAATATTAGGGTAATGAATGTTGATATTATAAATGAATAATTTAAAATTATGTATGGATATTTAGAGTAAATAGTAACTATTAATTGATTGAATAATTCACTATATAATTTGGGATAGAATCAATAGAAAATTCCAAGAATACATTGATAATATTTTTGTTTTATTTATTATAGATAAAATTTTATACTCTTAAGGCTATTATGACTACAATAACCACATGTTATAAATTATTCAATTGCTTAATGAAATAGAGTTATATGGGATATTCAGTATGTGTTATTTATAGATTCAAATTGACTATTTTCAATGATATATTGACATTAATGATTCTAAGTTGAATATATTAATATAAGGAATGTTAATAATGGGAAAAAAGAATAACTAATACCATGGAACACTTATTATTTTGTTAAGATGATTTATATATTTATTTTTTTAATATATTTCACAATTATCTAACTCATTAACAATGTTTCCCTTATTGTGGTTCTCTTTTATAGACAATGGTATGATTATAATGTTTCGATTGATTAAATAAAATATTGGTTTTTTATTCAAAATTGAATATACTTTTCGGAAATGAAGTATTTGTGATATTTACTTATAAATTCGTGAATGGGAACGGTTTTATTTATATACATCATTATAATGACATTTATTATTAATTAATGTACTAAATGAACCATAAATATGACCATCCAACTAATGATCTTGAGTAGGTAGTTGTAATATATAATTTAATGATATTGTGACATTATCACTATGGAAACTATGCCAGATATATATAGATCATAAAACATTGAAATATATATTTTCATTTAAATAGATTAAATTAATTTAATGTGGATGGATTGAAATGTTGATCTATTATGAATTCCTAAAACCCTATAACCAATGTAAGAAAAATTATGTAGTAGATACATTGAAAAATATTATCTATAGAGTCATAACCAATATAAGAATAGACATGGATCCTATGTTAATTAACATAAAAAATGTGTATATGGGGATTATTACAGAAGTGTAAAATACTTCTAATTTAAAATGATAACCAACCATTAATTATTAAAATATATAAAAATTTCTCACACATATAAAGATATTTTTTATAATAAAATAAAATTTATGACAAATGAAAAAAGAAAGATTTATTTTTTGAATACAGTAATTGTATATTTTGAATGAGTCTATGTGTTATATCTCTTAATGTGATGAGAAGTTAATTATTTGGATATACTCATTGAGAAAATTTCCTTATACTCACTAGTTTTATAAATATGTATACATTTTTATGGAATATTTTTTTTAATATGTAATATGATGTTTATTAATTTATATCAAAATTATAATTTTTTCACATATGATGTCTATCATACAATATCATAAAGGATTCATGAATCTACTATGTATTCATATGATAAAATGGTTTCAGCCTTATTTATTTCGTAACACAAGGAATGAAAAGACATTATATAATCATGAGACATCCACTTGTTTGGCAATATATCATTGTACAAGGATGCATACGCGGCCTCAAAGGTGAAAAAAGGAGGTATGTCAAATTTTTATGATCATTTGAAAACTATTATGATCTTGGATGTTTCATAAAGGCCGACGGAACAAATATCTATTAAATAATGATAATGGATCCAACATATCAATTCATTAGTCATGTTCAATGTTGATGGATTAGATTCAGGAATACCAAGTCTATAAGTATGTAGAGGCTTGTTCTATACAAATTATGGATTTCATAAGGGGGTACTCTACAATTACACTATAATTTATGTGGCCTATGAAGTATAGTTATGGGATATTGGGTATGAAATATTGTGTTCCATTCAATATAAATGGATCTTTTTATGGATTGTATATAACTCAAAAGTTGTTATTATGAAATAGAAAACAAGAATAAGAAATGTGTCATATTAAATCCTTACTCGCTGGGCAGAATTCCATAAGAATATAACTCGAAACAACTTGATCATATCGCAAGAATATATGTTAGAACGATCAATTGGTGGATTCTTTATCAAAGATGAATTATATGGAGATAAACATGATGTGGCACTTAAACACTCAATATTAGTTTATTACAATGATTAATATAGATATGTATAGTGAAAAACCCACCTATCATTGAAAAAATCCCTTGTTATAGTAGCCTTTTCATTCAATTTTTTAAATATATATATTAGGATCCTCTTCAAATGGATGATAATATTTTGTTAAAATTAAAATATGATTATATTAATAGGATCCTTGCCATTAGATTTCTACAGTCTAATTGAATAAAGGATTACGAAATTTTTATTTTGGAATGAAATAATATATTTTGATATTTCACTTATATAAGAAATGATTTACCACTTTGGAACCACATGAGGCTCTATATTAATGTTTTTAAAAGCCATCATGGTGCACGTCTATCAATTTTATATAGTTTTATACATGAATTACTTTGACATTCTGTGAAAGTAGTTATATGGCTCTTCATACTAAGCATTATTTGACTATTTATTTTCACCTTCAAACTGATAGATTTTATAAAAGGACCACTAAAACATTAACAAACATTATGAGGACATTACAAATTTAATTTTTAGGAATATGGGACCAGTATATATTGATTAATTGAGTTTGGATTGAGTAATGTCTTACATTAAAGTATTAAAATATTATTGTAATAATAATTATATTGTAAGGAATGTTTTAAACATTTTTTTCAGATGAATTTGTTAATATGTTAATAATATCATAAGAAAATGTTTAGGATAAAAAAATTATATCAGATGTTATTAAATCGAATATTAAATTTTCTCCATATAGGAAAAATTAAAATTTCTCAAACCCAAACGAATGATTTCTTTCATATGGGATACGAAATTTTCATGAATGTTTCTCTATTGAATGGTGTTGTTATATTCTATAAAATTTGGAAATGGGCACACAATACAAAAAAAATTTAAATATTGGTTAGAATTTTATATTTTTAATAATATTTCAAATTTACAATGATACTTTTAAATTATTTGATGTTTCCACATAACATTATTAACAAAGTAAATTCCTAAACCAACTCTTGAAGTCACGTATGAAAAAATACATATAAAATCTAAATTTTCTTATTATTTGTTACATATCGAGTGTATTGGATATATAAAATGTGTTTTTTGGAATCATTTTTCAAGAACAATAAAACTAAATTAGAGATATCATAAATTATTGGAAGTAATGTGGGGAACTAAAACTTCTATTAAGGTGATCCACCCTTAATTGATTAAAATTTATTATGAAATAAAATACTGAACAAATACATATTAATGGTAGGATGAATATAAGAACTAATATTAAATTATAGTATAAAAATAATTTATTTTCATGATTCAATTGAACAATTAAAATTTTAATTATTCGAGAATGAATAATTATAATTTGTAATGTTGAATGTCTGTTTTTATATTAACAAAATGGAAATATGGCCATAATTAATTTTTAAAATTTTCATTTATATGTAAGAATTTGAAAAAAAAAATTTAAATAATAATGAATTTATTTTATGTAATTATTTAAAATACATATAAATAATAATAAATTGATAATTGTATTCTTTGAAATAAATATATGATCAGTTAGAGGTAAAATATATATTTTTTAGAAAACTCATACAATGTTTATTACATTTTTTAAAATTTATTAATTAAATTAATTGATAATAATAAATTCATTAGATGATATTTTTAAATTATATATCAAACAATACGATTTTTTGGAATTTTACAAATATCACTAGTGATATAGTTTATATAATAACATTTTATACATAAAAAACATTTTCTGGAAAATAAATTCTTATTATGATTTGTAGTAATAATTTGAAAATATCCACTATAGATTATTTTTATATTATTTATTTAAATGGTTTGTTATTTGAAATATGAATTTATGAATTTTTTTAATGTTCCACAATCATTTTTTCGATTCTGAATATTTGACGTAGTGTTAAACTTTTACCACAATTATCATTGAAATGGGATTACCAAGGGTTTGTTAATCTAAAATGGTTATGGTTGAAATAACCTAAAACATATATAAATAGTATTTATTGATTATAATCATTTAATTTATTAATGAACATCAAATATTGTGGATTTTTTGAAACATTATTCAAATAAATTAAATATATAGAAATTTATGTGATTGAAAAATTACAACTATGACACTCTTAAATATAAAAAGTGTACCACCTCCCCTCATATATTCACTCATAATGATTTATTTTTATTTGGAATATAATAAAATAAACTTTCCTCAAAATCATTGAACATGTTATCGATGTTTAGATCTCCCTAACAGACTAACCATTGGGTCCTTAAGTGGATATTCACTAATTATTGTGAAAACAATATGTAGTATTCTCAACTGAACAATTTAATTTTTATTATTATTCTATAATCATTATTTATGAAATAAAAATTAATATATAATAACATCAATACCTTGAATATTCTAAAATTTTATTATTTTTAGGGAATAATATTAATCCATAATCATCTCCATCTAATTGGAAAGAAAACCATCACTCGTGTGTGTGGAAAAAATCAAATCATCAACCGTTGCAATTTGTTTTATTCGAATTAAACATAAGGTGATTCATAATTATTGAACTAGAAAATGTATATGGGATAGATGACTTAAATATTATTATGTAAATTAAATATATCAGATACATCCTACCCTTCCTCTAATTGAAATGTTTTGTCATCACATGTTTATTCAGGTGGACTACAACCCCCATGAAGCAATGTGATTCATTTTACATGATTTTATCCCATAGTCAGATACACTTATTTATAAAATGAATAGATATTTATATAATATATTTATATCATTAATTTATTCCAGTAAATAATGATTCTATAAACTATATGCAACAGCTTGAACATCAACACAAAGAAAGGAATTATAAAAATATAAATATAACACACGAAATAATGATAATAGTGAAAGATTCCTCATGAGTGGGTGATGAAATTTTTTATAGGATAATATAACATGTTATATATTTTTATTATTTTTCATGATTATTTATTTAATAAATAAAATCTATTATGAAGAATTTTAATGAACAATCATCTATGTGGATAATTGATGTAAAATATTTTTAAATAATTTATATTCTATTGAGACAAAATATCTTATTTTATTATATTTTGTGTATATACCATTTATATCATGTATATTAAAAGATTATATATTTATTAATAGACATAAAATATTCGAATAAAGTGTACAGTTTCAAGGGGTTTTATTATAATAGTTACTAAAGTTCTATGAAATTAATTTTTATATCATTTTATGGGATTTGGTATATTTTTTCTATGAATATTTGTATATAACCTTCCTAAATTCCATATATTTTTATATCAATAAGAAATATAATTATTTTCCATGTTATGATCATACAATTATTTTGTTTACAACATTAATAAATTTTTTATTGTTTAAAGGAAATTAATATTTCTATTTTCTCTTAGATTTTGTGTATTTTTCATTAATGTCAATATATTTTAAAATTATTTTTAAAAATTATTATTTATTTTATGGCAGGATTTTTATAGAAATTTTATGAGATTCATATGATTTTAATTTTTTTTTAAAATTCATTCCCTTTTTTCTTAGGATTTAATTTATGAATTTCATTATAAATAATCCAAAGTAATGTTTCTTTTAATCATATAGACTATTAGAATAGTATTCCTCCACCATAAATATTTAATGGATTATATATTCTCTAACATTATTTTAATGATTTTTGAATGAAAACCAGTAAAATGATTTGTTTTATATTTTTCACTTATATTTTATTATAATCAATAATAAGTTGATAATATTAAAAATAGATCCTTCTTCTGAAATAAGAGTAATAATATAAATCAAATAAGTAATTATGTTATTATATTTATCATTAAATAATTGATTTTTGATGATCATCATTCGGTGGAAATATATATTTTTTATTCATCGATATACTTTTATCACCACCGATTTCTCTTTATTCATATAATGAATTTCTATGAAATCTATTTAATTGACTAGACATATCATCATATATTAAATTCATTATTACGAAAAATTATTTTTCGATTAAGATAAATATTTATGACTATTATTATTTATTCAATATATGTGTAGTACATTGGAAATTAATTAAAAATTGAGGACATGTTATAATCAACCCAAGGATTCATCAATCAATATTATAATGAACACCTTTTGGATAACCTTAGTAAATCTTTAATGACTGTATACCGAACCATTTGGAATATATGATTACATATTTCCTTGATAATGATATCATATATTATGTTTTTTAATTATATTTAATTTAGTTATGATGATCCATAATATTTTTTCATTCATACTGTAGATGTGTTATTTTCATGTTCAATTTATTAATTAAATGGAATGTATTTTGAGTTATTAACAAAGACATATTAGTTGTTCAATATTTAGTCATGTTAGAATCCATTTTATGAAAACATGCATGGAATAATTATTTATTTTTAATTATTTTTCCTTCCCCGTAATTTGAAGAAATTATCATATAGTGTTTTTTAGAATATAGAATAGTTTATTTTTGACGATTTTTTTTCAAATTTAAAATGTGTATCATGGATGTCTAATATAATTCCTTAAAAATAATTTATATTTAATTTGTTATGTAATCAAATTTATATCATTATAATGTAATAAGATAGACATCATCTTTATGTTACCTTTGATCTATTTGTTACACAATTAAAAATATGATGTATTGTGCAAAAAAATTAACATGCACACACAGACACACACAGATATATATATTGAAATATTATATTTTTGACAAGTATATAGTGATTTTTCCTATAAATGTGGCATATTTTAATTCCTACTAATTTGGTTCATCATTAAATATGGAATTCTATGTTAGATACAATTAAACATTCTAATAGTGAATATTGATTTCCAAATGAATGAGTATATTCTCATAATATATATTATGTTTCATGAAATTTATTTAGAAAAGAAAGTTGTTAAAAAATTTATAAATATGTTCTTTGTGTCATGTAGTACCTATATGTAGAAGGAAATTTTATGTGAAGTGTATATATATTTATTTTATATTCATATGGTATGTAAACAGATTTATAGAGGAAATTGAGAATTTAATTTTTGTTAGAGAATAAATATGGATTTTGTTGGGTTTACAATTAAAAATATTACTTCCCTAATGTATAATGGTAAGAGAAAAATTGTAAAGTCCCAGAATTTATATGAATATTTTTTTATTAAATGTAAATTTTACAAGTCCGTGAAAATTGAAGGCGCATGATTTCGAGGCTCGGAGTGCCCGAAATGAATTTTTGAACATTTTTTCAGGTATGTTTAGTAAACATACGAGCAGGTTTTTAAAAATTTTTAACCAGTGCTCGTAATTAAAATCTGAAGGCAATGTTGAACTCACAGCGCATGTATTCTCTTAAGGGGACCTTGACCTCGACCGTAGTAGGTTGAGGGTGAATGATAGAATTTATGTTTTTTTAAGAATAAAATAAAATAAAATTGCGTATCATTTTATTTTATTTGGAACTCCAATGTGTATGTTGATTGGCAGGGACCTCCAGAACTAAACCTCCGATGTGAGGTTTTGGAGGTGGGGACCACTATAATTAACCTCCCATATGGGGTATGGTGGTGGGGACCACTAGAGGATAAAACCCCCTTGAACTCACCTCTTTATGGGTGAAAACCCCCTTCAAATCCCACACATTATTTGTTCCACCCCTATAATTAATTATTCCAACACATTAATTAATTAATTATTATATTTTGAAATTATTCTAACAAACACAATAGATAACACAATCTATTATTTTGGTCTACCTTTTCATTTTTGTGGAATTGGGAGGGATAAGATTTTATGGATTAATCTCTCCAATGAAGAATGCTCCTCCAACAAATAATGCCAATACAATACTTTTATTTCTTCCTTGGGACATCCTCCAATGGCGGATATCATCAACAACGAAGAACCACCTCCATTGAAGATCGTTTATTTGATAGACGATCTCAGGATCAAAGGCTTGTGGTGGGCGTGATCAAGTGTGGGTCAGCATTGAGTGATCATGTTTGGGTCAACACTAAGTGATCCTTTGTGGGTCAGCACCTAGTGATCATGTGTGGGTCAGCACCTAGCGAACCTGTGTGGGTCGGCACCTAGCAATCATTTGTGGGTCAGCACTGAGCAATCTTGTGTGGGTCATCACCGAGTGATCCTGTGTGGGTATGCCTCTTAACAATGTAATATGATTTAGTAGTTACATCTAATCATCTATACTATTATACATAAGTTATACCTGGTGTGAGCTGAGTCTGTACCTTTTGGTACTTTCCTTCGTGGTAATAACTTGGTGGAATTTTTCTCTATGGAATGCCTATGTGGTACTTACCTTTGTGGCAATCCTTCCTTTGTGGAATATTTGAGCATTGGGATTTTGATTTGGACTCTATGTTTCCTCTTGATTGAGATGGGTATATTTGAGAACATAGGTATATGTATGGGAATATACCTAAGTAGGGTAGTTAATTGATTTTATGCCTTTTGTTTTATCCTTTGTGGATTTTGTGAGACCTTGAGGGTCTCGAGGTCCCAACAGAGTATTGTTATACTCACCCCTGCACGGGATATGCCCTAACATCGTTGTGTTTGGTGCAGACGATGGAAAACGATGACTGAGTATGAGAGTACAAGGACTGGAGATAGCTTGCAGTTGGACTTCAGACAAGGCGAACCCCAGATATGACCATTCATGAGTTGTACCTACCCTTCAGGTAGGATTCGTGGTGGATGATGTAGGAGCTTCTTTTCACCTATTAGTTGTCTTGTATTTTCCAGTTTCCATGTGCATTCTTGTTGGGCTTGTATTCTGGACCCTTTTAATTACTATACACACACTGTTTACTATTCACTTTACATGAGTTTGAATCTTGGTGTGTTCTTGGTTTTGTGTGATATAGGTTATAAAGGCAATGCCTTTCTAGTTTTAGAGAATTATGCAATTGGTGTTAGTCGCCAGCCCTGGGACTATGGAAGGCGGGATTGGGGTGGTCAGGGTATGGGCCCCGGAGGATGATTTGTGGATAGTTGGTATCAAAGGAGTTGGTTCTACCTTATAAAATATGACTAGGATCTATTAAAAGATAATAGTGTTAAGTGCAGTGTCTATGGTTGTCAGTTTCGGGAATCCATTTTTGGTACGGTGGCCGACGTATCCATACACCAGGACCTTGACTTTTGGTTTCTAACTCATGGCATGAAAAAAACTGAATTTGTGTGTTTTGAAGAGTTTTCTTTGTGATCTATTTTAGTCAGATCACCAGGTATAAATTTTTGACCATGGGACACCTGTTTCATTTTAGTATTTCTGAATGATGACAACTAGCTTTGGTTTATAGAGTTGTATGCACTGAAAGCCCACTGAGCAACGAGGCCTCAACGCAGTGCCATCTTCCAATAGAGGCACCAATGGAGGCACCAACGGTACCATTACTCGTTTGGCCACCATAGATACCAGCTCTAGTAGAAGAGAGTACATACTACTTGACCGCATTGCATGAGTTCCAATTCCAGAGGCCACCCAGGTTTAGGGGAGAGACGGACCCATAGGCCGCTGAGTATTGGCTGGAGGCCATGGTGAGTGTTTTCCGATTTATAGGGACACCATCTGATCTCATGGTGATCCTTCCCACCATCCTTCTATAGGAAGCAGCAGGAAGATTGTGGAGCATGATGTTCCGGGTTCACAAAGATGTGATGCTTCATTAGGTAGACTTTGAGAGCCTATTTTGAGCAGAGTTTTTCCTAGTGACTCATCGCACATTGCAAATTCAAGAGCTACTTCATCTACAACAGGGCATCATGTTTGTGTCTCATTACTCAACGAGGTTCATTGACCTCTCATGAAATTCCACTGATATGGTGTGGCGCACATTTTCAAGGCCCAGTCCTTTGACCAGGGACTCAGATGGGAGATCAAGGCTTCAATGATTTCTCTCATCATCCTGATGTAGGTGGGGGTGTTAGAGAAATATCTCTTAGAGGAGAGTTTCCTTGCTGAGTAGTCGCCAGTAGCGATACCCACCACCTATCATCATGTAGCATCATATTTGGTAGCTAGAAGGTGATAGATGATATAGAGGTCCAATAGGACTAGACCTATAGGTGGACTGTAACAGCCCAAGATTTTATGAAAAATATTCTTTTTAATTTTATTAATGTCTTGTGTTGTACGCTACACCAAAAGGAGCTTGCACAACACGCATCCTTGACTTGCCTTGCATTACACGCAATCGCAACCTTCCTCGATAGTGTGTGTAGTACGCAATAACGAGTTTCACTAACAGCGATATGCTATTAAAACTAGCCGTTATGAATAGTAATATCCACTTTTTGAAATTTTGTAAATTTTATTTTTCAAAATGGATTTCATTTTTGGATTCGGAGTATCGAATTTAGCCTAAGGTGAAATTTTGGTACATTTCGGATAACTTTCATATTCTGATGAATAGTGAAAATTACTAAATTATAATTAAAAACAACTTTTTTAATCGAAATAATTAATAGTGATAAATTATTAATTTGAGTGGTTTTAAAGTATATTTAGAATATATTTTTACAATTTAATACAATGTTAGTCATTGGACGTAATTTCACATTTAAACCTGACATAAACAAGTGTCAATCTTTTGATAGATATTGTTTCGTAAAAACACGCTATTTGTTTTAATAGCGGGATTTAATTATAAAATTAATTAATTCAACTTCTATGTTATGAATTTGGTAAAATAGACTTCATTTTTGAATTCGGAATATGAAATATAGCTTAGGATGAAATTTTGGCATTTTTCTGAAAATTTTCAATTTTTGATGAATAGTGAAACCACTAAGTGGTAGGTTAAAAACTGAATTTTGCATAAAACTTAATTTTACCACTTCTGTGAATGGAATTTCGAAAATCCGAGATACACGGTTAATATCAAGGACTAAAATGTGGTTCAATGAGATGAAAATAATTTTTGGTGAATAGTAACTTTTTACTTTTTTTTTACCGCGGTTAATAGTAAATAGGGTAACTAAGGGTAAATATGATATTACTATTACCCTAACACATGTCCTAATTCTATTGGACAAGTGTAATTCGACCAAAAACAAACTTAGAAATAAAATATGACCATTTAGGCCCACTTGGATTAGATTAGGACATTTATTATGAATTTATTTAAAGAAGGGTTAAAATAGTTAAAATCAAAGTTTAATAAGTCAATCATTTTTAATATGGGGTTATACATAAGATAAATTCAATTGTAAATATTCATTAGAAAGATAAAAAGATTTCCTACATGATGGTATTTTATTTGTAATTTTTAGACATCAAATAATTTAATTTATTTATGACACAACGATGATGCAGTAATTATCTTATTAATGAAATATTGACATAATTGGTGTTATAAACACCAAAATAAATGTAATTTTAGATTTTTTATGAATTCCACTAATTTTCTAGGTTACTATGATATATTAATGTTGATTTAATAAACTTGGTTCGAACATATAATTCTGTTATGACTTTCACAAAAATCATATATCAAATAGTGTCAAAATTGACACAAAATAGTTTTTAAATCAAATATTATATTATTAATTGTTATTTTATTCCTAAAAATCTAAGGTTCGGCCAAATGACTTAGATAAGGATATATATATTAATAATAAACAATTTGTGGTTCGTTTGGAATGTTATAGTAAGTTTATTAACCATATAGTGAAAGAAAACAAAAAGACACGGTAAAAGTTAAATTATTTAACTTAGAGTTAAATATAATTGATAAGGTTTAAAATAATATCCAAACATGTCTAAATTTGATTGGTTGATGAGATTACAACCCTATCTCATATAATCTTCGAATATGAGTCATTTTTGGAGGTTTTTAAGTGGGGTTAGATTTATTATAAATTAATATTTTTAAGAATTCCTAAGGTGCCCCTCTCCTCCCTTATAAAAGGGCACCTCCTCCCCCTCCTCCTCACACCAATTTTGAGCACTCAAGCTCGGCCAACCCCTGCCATTTTCTCCTCTCCACTTTCCTAGAATAATCCTAGAGGTTCTGGTCTTCTCCAAAGACCAATCTTAGTTCCTTAAGTGGAGGATTCAAAGAGGCGTTCCAAAGAAGAGGTAATATCCATTACCAATCTTTTCAATTTATTTCTTCTTCAACTTCTTCTTCTTTAGTTGTTTCATGATAAAGTAATAACATCAGTATTAATTACATACTGATATGTTATTATAAATATGAAACAACCCTAATTCACCTTCTATCCATCCTACGGAAAAATGAAATCACCGCGCGTGCGTACGTATGGAATACCGTCTCCACGCCGTGGTGTAATCTATTTTCCACCATCACCTTACAAGGATGGGTATAATGGTGTAATGAGTAACTACATATGATTATTATGAAGTAATATTGATACTGAAATAATATATATATACTCCAATACAATTCCACGATCATAGGAACGATATCATCACTCGTGCGTACGTACGGAATACCGTCTCCACGATGTGATGCGACTCGTTCTACATGATCTTCATTTCATAATGATTATATAAATGAATTGAATGAATGAATATGGTATATAATACACTAATACCATTCTGGAAATGAATTATCTATAACCTAAAGATAAGAATCAGAATTTATTCGACAAAACACGCATAAGAACAAAAAGTTATAAAGACCCGAGTAACAAGTAACAATGAAATATTACTAACAAGAAGCTAATAATATGACCATATATGATATCATATCAATATGTATGATTCTGGAATAAGTCAATAACATTATTTAAACCATTATACAGGAGCTTTGGACACGTACAAAGCTAATCGGACCTAAGGTAAGGGAAATATCACAATCTCATTTTTATCCGAGATTGTTTATTCGTAAGTATTTACTGGGGTGTATTTTATCATCCACATCCATGTTCCCTCAATATGTAATATTATTTCCATCCACCTACAATTTTTTAAATCCAATTTTACCATTCTATGAGTTTTTAGTAAAGGATATGAAAGGAATCTTTTTTCGTTTTTCGTACGAGGTACTTTTTGACTTTTCCGACAAAAGTACGAAGAATGTTTTTTTTAACTTATACGGCACGAACGGATTTATACTGTTTTATAAAGCCTTATTTTCATGAAGCTTCCTCTAAAAGATTTCATGACTATTTTCAATAAAATCTCTTTCTTTTAAAATTGCATGATGTTTTGTAAAAGAAATTGATTTTGAAGAAGAAAGGATATTTTCCTCAAGAATTCAATTCAAGTGTTTTATCAAAATTATTTTCCATATAAGATAATAAAGGGTTCTGTTTCTATCCATATTTTTACATTGATATGACTATGTTGTGATGAAATTATGTTTATGAATTCCTTTATCTTATATGAATGGTTTTATGATGTCATGTTGTTTAAGAATCCCATTTTTATTACATGGGTTATGCAATGATGTATGATTTATGATTTTGTGGAACACATAAGAAAGGATTCATTAAGAGATGGGTGGGACCTATATCTCCCTCCAATGCATTGGGTAAAGATTTTATATCTCATGAGATAGACATGGCTGGAACGGAAGGTTATTTCGGTTCAGTGATACAGGACTGAAACGAGGAGTGAACTCGGTTCAGAAAGGGACTTTGTCCACTAAGATAGTCTTGGCAATGAGTCATGACTAACAAGAAATGATTTTCCATGATTATGTGTGCATGCCACAAAGTTTCAAGTTTCATGTTATGATTATGGGGATCCCATTTTCACTTCTATGATTTGTTCCATGTTAAGATATTATGATCTCTTTTGCAGGTTGTGATTTTCAAAAAGATATGATATGATTTTTATTTCTTTTGTATACCCTTACTAAGCATTTGAGCTCACCCTTTTATGTTTTCTTTTCCCCAGGATATAAAGAAAGGTTTTAGGTAAAAAAAATGGAAGATCTTTACGGGAGATATTGAAGATCTTTCACCAGGATTAGAAGATTATGTTCCGAGTTTCCAAAGACACTAAACTATTACGATCTGTTAGTGTGTGTTTTTGTTATGTACTAAGTATTCCGCAAATGTAATGTAATGTCCATGTACGTCAGGATACGGGTCTCTACAGTTGGTATCAGAGGAAAGGTTTAGTCAACCTTTGGAAACTAGGATGCGAAAACGTTAGTGAGATCCCTAGAGATATTTCTAAGGTATGTCTAGGGATGTCCCTAGGGATAAGTATACGTATAGGTTATAGTAATAGAATTACGCTAACGATCATAGAATTAAACCTAATATGTTGGATATTGAAGGTACTCCCCCTTTATTATGTTGTTTTCCCTAGCATGATTTTTGCCTCTCACACTATTCTTTTTGGGTTTTAGACGATGGCTGGAACCCGAAGGAACCGTGTTGATCAATGCAATGGACAATGCAATGATTGCCCTCCTGAACAAACAAATGTTATGGGAGATGGAGTGCAAAATCTTATTGCTATACTTACACAAGCTATGAATCATTCTGGACTTCCAAATGAGCAGAGAAGGGAACAATATTCTATTGAGTCCTTCATGAGGCAACGTCCACCTTCTTTCAGTGGGACTTCCGATCCACTTGTTGCTGAACAATGGATCAGTACCACTGAAAAGATATTTTCAGTTCATCAATGTTCTGAACATGATAAAGTCATCTTAGCAGTATATCGTTTGGAAGGTGAAGCTGATCAATGGTGGAATCTTATCAAGAATACGAGGCCAAGGGATGAAATTGAGTCCATGGAATGGGACGAGTTCAAGAACTTGTTTTTCAGTAAGTACTTCCCTCGTATTCTTCGAACAAAGATGGAAAAGGAGTTTATTGAGCTGAAGCAGAAGGATGATGAATCTGTTGGTATATATGAAGCGAATTTTACAAGACTTGCAAGGAATGCATCTGGCATTATCATCCAACCTGAAAGTAAAGTTGATCGATTTTTCAGTGGCTTAAAACCAAGTCTTCGAAGGGAATTAGCTATAAGAGACTTCAGTAGCTATGAAGAAATTGTGCGTTGTGCTATCAAGGTAGAAATGGAAGTTGGTGTTACATATCCATCTCATGGTTTTGACAAGAAACGAAAGATGGAGTTCAAGGAGAAATCTCATAATAATGGTGAAAAGAAGATGAATGTTTCCTTATGCACAAAGTGTGGAAAGAAGCATGGTGGAGATTGTCTTAAAGGAACTAGAAAATGTTTTAAGTGTGGAAAAGAAGGTCATCGAGCAGCTGAGTGTCGAAGTAATGGAAAAAGGGTTTCTAATGATGTGAATAAAGCAAACACTGCAGAGAACGCACCGCCAACACTTCAATGCTTCAAGTACAAGGAAATGGGGCATTATGCTAATAATTGCCCTAATCCAATGGTTAGTGATGATCAACATGAGCAACCACTGAAGGCAAAGGACAAAGGGAAATCACATGCGATCACTATTGGCAATGTTGAATATGATAACGATGTGGTGGAATGATTAAGTGTTTATGTAATGGGATTCCAAAATAATGTTGTATCATGGAGTATTGGAATATTTATGTATTGGTTTAATGTGGTATTCAAAGTGATTGAGATATTTTTGGAAATAAGATGATATGCGCATAATGAAGGGAAAATAAGAAAATGAAATGTTTAACAATATTCATGAGCTCATGATTGATATAAGGACTAAGTGATATCATGGATTGAGTATATAGAATTTTGAGGATTTTGGTATGTGGAAAGTGTTAACTTTTAACTGCATTCATGTTTTCACTAAGGTATTCAAGAGAATACATGATTAAGGACTTTGAATGTTTAGAATGTGACCAACAAAACATATCTTATGATATGTGGGGATCAACGACAGTATTAAATCTCTGGTAATCGTTGTCACTATATTATGAGAGTGGACTGCAGTATTATGGATAAGCCTAAAGATTGAAATGGATTATGTTGGACATAAGTGAGTATTGTTTAAGGATCGAAGTTTTCTCGATATTATTGATGGGATGTTATAGTAATATAGTTTTAGAAAAAGGACAACCTGCAGGACGGGCGACAGCCCATCGCTTCGGACAAGGCTGTAGGAATCGAACCCACAACCGAAGTGCGACTGGCCTTTATCGCCTACCACTGACCTACAGGAAGTCCCTATTTAGTAGAAACTAGTTTTATTATATTAAGCAGTATGATATATGAAGTATAAGTCCATTTTAGGAACCATATATGATTAATCTCACTATAGATCAATTTATGCATATAATTTTTGCTAACCTTTTGTTTGAGACAGATGGAATGACCCATCATTCTATCACATTATCTGCTAACACTTCACGAATAACAAATTCAACTTCATTTATTTAAGAGATGAAGTGGAAATTGTTCAAGGCACGAACAACAGTGAGATTGTACCAAAATAAAGTAAGTATTTATTCTAATTCAAATTTTCAACTTTAGGGAAATGATCTTGAAAACCAAAAATGTTGTCCTAGTGATCTTATACCTGAGGAATCAGATGGTACCTTATATCATCACAAATTTATGGATTTGTGATTTTTGGCTTTTCCATAGCCATGTTCTCTACCACTCTCCATCAGAACATGATGGTTAGATTTTTCTTCCATATCCATATTTTTACCTATGTGGAAACCCAACAATTAGTTTATTTGGGTAATCGTTACATTTCATACTTTAGTTTTTAAAGCCAAGGTTTGGTATTCCTTTTTACGATGTGGGAATCTTTCGAATAGAAAACCATTTATAACCCTGACGAATTTCGAGGGCGAAATTCATTTTAAGGGGGGTAGAATGTAACAGCCCAAGATTTTATGAAAAATATTCTTTTTAATTTTATTAATGTCTTGTGTTGTACGCTACACCAAAAGGAGCTTGCACAACAAGCATCCTTGACTTGCCTTGCATTACACGCAATCGCAACCTTCCTCGATAGTGTGTGTAGTACGCAATAACGAGTTTCACTAAACAGCGATATGCTATTAAAACTAGCCGTTATGAATAGTAATAACCACTTTTTGAAATTTTGTAAATTTTATTTTTCAAAATGGATTTCATTTTTGGATTCGGAGTATCGAATTTAGCCTAAGGTGAAATTTTGGTACATTTCGGATAACTTTCATATTCTGATGAATAGTGAAAATTACTAAATTATAATTAAAAACAACTTTTTTAATCGAAATAATTAATAGTGATAAATTATTAATTTGAGTGGTTATAAAGTATATTTAGAATATATTTTTACAATTTAATACAATTTTGGTCATTGGACGTAATTTCACATTTAAACCTGACATAAACAAGTGTCAATCTTTTGATAGATATTGTTTCGTAAAAACACGCTATTTGTTTTAATAGCGGGATTTAATTATAAAATTAATTAATTCAACTTCTATGTTATGAATTTGGTAAAATAGACTTCATTTTTGAATTCGGAATATGAAATATAGCTTAGGATGAAATTTTGGCATTTTTCTGAAAACTTTCAATTTTTGATGAATAGTGAAACCACTAAGTGGTAGGTTAAAAACTGAATTTTGCATAAAACTTAATTTTACCACTTCTGTGAATGAAATTTCGAAAATCCCGGAGACACGGTTAATATCAAGGACTAAAATGTGGTTCAATGAGATGAAAATAATTTTTGTTGAATAGTAACTTTTTACTTTTTTTTAACGCGGTTAATAGTAAATAGGGTAACTAAGGGTAAATATGATATTACTATTACCCTAACACATGTCCTAATTCTATTGGACAAGTGTAATTCGACCAAAAACAAACTTAGGAATAAAATATGACCATTTAGGCCCACTTGGATTAGATTAGGACATTTATTATGAATTTATTTAAAGAAGGGTTAAAATAGTTAAAATCAAAGTTTAATAAGTAAATCATTTTTAATATGGGGTTATACATAAGATAAATTCGATTGTAAATATTCATTAGAAAGCTAAAATGATTTCCTACATGATGGTATTTTATTTGTAATTTTTAGACATCAAATAATTTAATCTATTTATGACACAACGATGATGGAGTAATTATCTTATTAATGAAATATTCACATAATTGATGTTATAAACACCAAAATAAATGTAATTTGAGATTTTTTATGAATTGCACTAATTTTATAGGTTACTATGATATATTAATGTTGATTTAATCAACTTGGTTCGAACATATAATTCTGTTATGACTTTCACAAAAATCATATATCAAATAGTGTCAAAATTGACACAAAATAGTTTTTAAATCAAATATTATATTATTAATTGTTATTTTATTCCTAAAAATCTAAGGTTCGGCCAAATGACTTAGATAAGGATATATATATTAATAATAAACAATTTTTGGTTCGTTTGGCATGTTATAGTAAGTTTATTAACCATATAGTGAAAGAAAACAAAAAGACACGGTAAAAGTTAAATTATTTAACTTAGAGTTAAATATAATTGATAAGGTTTAAAATAATATCCAAACATGTCTAAATTTGATTGGTTGATGAGATTACAACCATATCGCATCTAATCTTCGAATATGAGTCATTTTTGGAGGTTTTTAAGTGGGGTTAGATTTATTATAAATTAATATTTTTAAGAATTCCTAAGGTGCCCCTCTCCTCCCTTATAAAAGGGCACCTCCTCCCCCTCCTCCTCACACCAATTTTGAGCACTCAAGCTCGGCCAACCCCTGACATTTTCTCCTCTCCACTTTCCTAGAATAATCTTAGAGGTTCTGGTCTTCTCCAAAGACCAATCTTAGTTCCTTAAGTGGAGGATTCAAGGAGGCGTTCCAAAGAAGAGGTAATATCCATTACCGATCTTTTCAATTTCTTTCTTCTTCAACTTCTTCTTCTTTAGTTGTTTCATGATAAAGTAATAACATCAGTATTACTTACATACTGATATGTTATTATAAATATGAAACAACCCTAATTCACCTTCTATCCATCCTACGGAAAAATGAAATCACCGCGCGTGCGTACGTACGGAATACCGTCTCCACGCCGTGGTGTAATCTATTTTCCACCATCACCTTACAAGGATGGGTATAATGGTGTAATGAGTAACTACATATTATTATTATGAAGTAATATTGATACTGAAATAATATATATATACTCCAATACAATTCCACGATCATAGGAACGATATCATCACTCGTGCGTACGTACGGAATACCGTCTCCACGATGTGATGCGACTCGTTCTACATGATCTTCATTTCATAATGATTATATAAATGAATTGAATGAATGAATATGGTATATACTACACTAATACCATTCTGGAAATGAATTATCTATAACCTAAAGATAAGAATAAGAATTTATTCGACAAAACACGCATAAGAACAAAAAGTTATAAAGACCCGAGTAACAAGTAACAATGAAATATTACTAACAAGAAGCTAATAATATGACCATATATGATATCATATCAATATGTATGATTCTGGAATAAGTCAATAACATTATTTAAACCATTATACAGGAGCTTCGGACACGTACAAAGCTAATCGGACCTAAGGTAAGGGAAATATCACAATCTCATTTTTATCCGAGATTGTTTATTCGTAAGTATTTACTGGGGTGTATTTTATCATCCACATCCATGTTCCCTCAATATGTAATATTATTTCCATCCACCTACAATTGTTTAAATCCAATTTTACCCTTCTATGAGTTTTTAGTAAAGGATATGAAAGGAATCTTTTTTCGTTTTTCGTACGAGGTACTTTTTGACTTTTCCGACAAAAGTACGAAGAATGTTTTTTTTAACTTATACGGCATGAACAGATTTATACTGTTTTATAAAGCCTTATTTTCATGAAGCTTCCTCTAAAAGATTTCATGACTATTTTCAATAAAATCTCTTTCTTTTAAAATTGCATGATGTTTTGTAAAAGAAATTGATTTTAAAGAAGAAAGGATATTTTCCTCAAGAATTCAATTCAAGTGTTTTATCAAAATTATTTTCCATATAAGATAATAAAGGGTTCTGTTTCTATCCATATTTTTACATTGATTTGACTATGTTGTGATGAAATTATGTTTATGAATTCCTTTATCTTATATGAATGGTTTTATGATGTCATGTTGTTTAAGAATCCCATTTTTATTACATGGGTTATGCAATGATGTATGATTTATGATTTTGTGGCACACATAAGAAAGGATTCATTAAGAGATGGGTGGGACCTATATCTCCCTCCAATGCATTGGGTAAAGATTTTATATCTCATGAGATAGACATGGCTGGAACGGAAGGTTATTTCGGTTCAGTGATACAGGACTGAAACGAGGAGTGAACTCGGTTCAGAAAGGGACTTTGTCCACTAAGATAGTCTTGGCAATGAGTCATGACTAACAAGAAATGATTTTCCATGATTATGTGTGCATGCCACAAAGTTTCAAGTTTCATGTTATGATTATGGGGATCTCATTTTCACTTCTATGATTTGTTCCATGTTAAGATATTATGATCTCTTTTGCAGGTTGTGATTTTCAAAAAGATATGATATGATTTTTATTTCTTTTGTATACCCTTACTGAGCATTTGAGCTCACCCTTTTATGTTTTCTTTTCCCCAGGATATAAAGAAAGGTTTTAGGTAAAAAAATGGAAGATCTTTACGGGAGATATTGAAGATCTTTCACCAGGATTAGAAGATTATGTTCCGAGTTTCCAAAGACACTAAACTATTACGATCCTTTAGTGTGTGTTTTTGTTATGTACTAAGTATTCCGCAAATGTAATGTAATGTCCATGTACGTCAGGATACGGGTCTCTACATGGACGACCACATGACTCAGGATCGGTTGTGCGGGGTACTCGAGACAGAGCCAGTCATGCAAGGAACATGTAGTGTTACACATGCGGGGGGCAGGGTCTCATGGCTCATGAGTGTCCAACCCGCCATACAGATGGTCAGCAGAGGGTCGAAGGACTTCTTAGGCAGAGTCAGAGGTTCGACCGAGGTGGTCCGTTGGGAGCAGGCATATGTGGAAGTGGATCTTGGCTTGTAGCTAGTAGTGAGCGAATATTTAAGATGTTATCGTCACCACCAACAGGTGGTCCACCCCATTCATAGAGATTAGCACGACAGGGGCGAGCTCAGCTGTAGGAAACTAAGGCCTACGATCAAGGAACACTGGATATGATATGAGGTATGATCTGTGTCGATTCTGCTTTATATTCATTACTTATAGACATAGGTTCCAGTTATTCATTTATTTCCACTGCCCTCGTTCAGTGCTCGCAGATTCCAACAGAGTCGTTGGCTCAATCCTTATAGCTAGAGACTCCAATAGGAGAGGACTCGATGATTACGCACTAGTGTCGAAAGTGAGATCTTACTCATAGAGGTGAGAGCTTCGGCTGGGATATCCTACTAACGACATTGATTTATTGTGACGTCATCGTGGGTATGGACTGGTTATCTATAGATCATGCTCATATTGACTGTATTAGATACAAAGTGCATTGTGTCCACATGGATGAGACTAGGTTTACCTTAACCGAAGAGAAGGAATCCCTTGCAGCGCAAGATGGAATTACCCGGTGGAGGATGCAGCCGAACACTCATCAGTTGGCTAGATTTATCCTCGTAGCTGTTGATGTGGAGAGGCACAGTTAACCTGTAGTGGTGGATGAGTACGTGGATGTCTTCCCTGATGATGTTTCGGGTCATCCTCCTCACATAGAGGTGGACTTTTACATTGACTTGTACCCCAAAACGACACTGATATCTAATTTAGTGTATCAGATGGATCTTGTGGAGCTTCGTGAGCTACAGATGCATCTAGGGGAATTGCAGGGGAAGAGATTCATTGACATAGTGTTTCTCCATGGTCATCCATGATTCTTTTTTCCATGAAGTAATATGGGAGCTTGAGGCTTTGTGATGACTATAGGCGCATGAATCAGGTGACCATGAAGAAAAAGTATCAACTTCTGAGCATTGATGACCTATTTGATTAGCTGAAGGGGCCATAGTGGTTCTCGAAGTTATTACTGAGTTCAGGCTATCACCAGCTCAGAGTACAAGATGAGGTTGTGCATAAGACGACATTAAGATATCGGTATGGCCATTAAGAGTTCTTGGTTATGCAATTTAGTGTGACCAACGCTCCGGCAATTTTCATGGGACTAATGATCAGGATATTTCAGCCATACCTGGATCGCTTTGTGGTTGTCTTCATTAATGACATTCTTATCTACTCGACTACTGAGTAGGAGGTTGCCTATCATTTGTAGGTAGTACTAGAATCAGGTCGAGAGACCCAGCTTTATGGTAAGCTCTCGATGTTCTTGTTCTGGATCCGAGAGGTTCACTTTTTGGGACATGTCATATCAGAGGATGGAGTTGCAGTAGATCGAGCGAATATTGAGGTGGTTCTGTCTTGGGCGCCACTGATGAGTGTGATGAAGGTACGGAGTTTCCTAGGTTTTTCTGGTTTCTACCAAAGATTTGTGCCAGATTTCTCCAGAGTTGCAGCACCAATATCATTGATGACAACGAAGGGGAAACCATTAATGAGGTTAATGACATGCCAATGGAGTTTTAAGGAGCTAAGGTAGAGGCTGACTAGTGCCCCCATCTTGAGGATTCCAGAGGAGGGCATAGTGTACATAGTCTAATGTGACGCATCAGGGATTGGGAGTGGATTTGTCCAGATGTAGAAGTGACAAGTTATCGCAAATGGTTCTTGACAGCTGAGATATAATTGGATGAACAACGTTGCCCATGACTTGGAGTTAGCAGTAGTGGTCTTCACCTTGAATATGTGGTGACATTACATGATGGGTGAGAATTTTTTAGTGTACTTTGAACACAATATTCTCAGTAATATGTTCTCTCAGAAGGACCTAAACCTGAGACAACGGTGTTGGCTTCTGTTCCTTAGGAAAATGACTTCGAGATAGTAAATACAATTGAGAAATGGGAACATTGTAGATGATGCACTCAACAAGAGACCCGGTATACAACTTCTAGGTGAGGTGATAGAGCAGCTAGCCACTTTGAAGATATCTTTTGTGGATAGATATGGAGTAGTTTTTTCTTAGTCTCTTACAGTCACTCCACCATATCATCAATGATTCAGGGAGGTGCAACATGGGGACACTAACTACGAGACTCGATGTGCTCAGATATCCACAGGACTGGCACTTGATAGATTTTCTGAATGTGGAGAGCATGTCATCCCCTTTAAGGGACATACCATGGTTCCAATGAAACATCAGAAGGAAGTGTGGAGGGAGTTCCACACATCCCTGTAGACGCCGGAAAAGTCCGTTGTTCACAAAAGAAGCTCCGGATGCAGGAAGCGAGGTCATATTTGGAGTCGGAATCCCGTTTCGGAGGGCCCAGAAGCCTTGCGCGGAATTTTGGAGACCCGCGCGCAAAGTTGGAGTGCCGCGCGCAAACCTCCCGGGATGCGCGCAATGCGCTGGGCCGGCGCACAATTTTGCGCGCCCGTTGCCCGCGCGACTCCCTTGCGCGCCGGGCCCGATTCCGCGCCCGTGAAGGGAATTCCGCGCCCGCGAACCGGATTCCGCGCCCGGGGTTTCCTATAAATATAAGGCGACCCCCGACGTTTTGAAGGTGGCCGTAATTCGAAGAGTCGCTCGTTCGCGCAATCCAACCCCCACCACGCGCAATGCCGATCTTCAGGTAACCTCTTTTCTTTCGCGCAATAAAGCATCGGGGTTCGCCTTTCACGCGCAATCCCCTTGGCCTCTTTCCTTTGAAACAATTCTTCACCCAAAGGCCTTCGCGCGCAAAAGAAGCCTCTTGCGCGCAATTGCCCCCGGGTGCACGCAATCCAGCCCGATTGTGCGCACCCCCCCTTACTAAGAGGCCATTCGTTAAAGAATGAGCCGTTGCCCCCGCGCGCTATCCAAAGCCTGGTGCGCGCAATCTCCATCTTCCGCGCGCAAAGTGCTGGCCCAATTGCGCGCCAGCCTGCCCATTTGCGCGCCGACCCGCGGTATTGCGCGCCAAGCTTCTCTTTTGCGCGCAATTCGCCGGGGTCGCCCCCTTTGACCCCTGAGGGTACCCGCCTGCGTGGCGCCCGATAATCTTCATCCCGGGTGCCCACGCCGTGCGTTGTCTTCCCGTGCGGCCCTCCAGGCTCGCGCGAAGTGACACGAACCCATCAGCGGCATCACACTCGTCCGCACTGCAAGACGTTAAACTTCCAAGTGTTTCGTCCAACATGACGTTAAACTGTACCACGTCCAAGCTGTACGACGCTAAACTGCCTAGCCTCCATCGTCCACGCGAACAGACGTTAAACTGCCAAGCATCTACGTCCGCGCTGTAAGATGTTAAACTGCCGAGTGCTTCGTCCAACACGACGTTAAACTGTACATTGTCCTTAACACACGACGTTAAACTGTACTTCATCCGGCAGGATGTTAAACCGTCCACATCACCCGTTCCCGTGCCCCGCACGCAGGGTCCTCCCGGTTTGGATGTGGCCCCCACCCGCTCGTCTCTGCAGGGATGTCGGGATTGGAGTGGCCTTCGCCCACGGGGATAGTATTACAAACCGAACGAACTACGTGGACTTTGATCCCTGTATCCTAAACATGGTACGTAGGAAGCCTCTCTGAGGTTCAAGCCCACCACCTGGTCGTCCCGGTCGTATTCACGTCGGTTCGTCCAGCAGTGGACCCCTCCCGGGTTCACACTTCCGTCGATTCACCTATGAATCCGCTCTTGTGGGGGACTGCACATGTGTATCTCCATTGCGCTTCCCCACTGCCTCTTTCTATCCCTCTCTTCGACGTCCAGCATGACGTGAAACTGTGATCCACCCGGCCATTCCATCCCCCTCTGTGCGAGGTGGTTCGGTTCAATCCTCTGCCCGGCAGCCTCGACCTCTTCGTGAGTCGGCTTGCCGACGTCCAACATGACGTTAAACTGTATACTCGAACTACGCTGAACGCGTCCTGGCGGAACAGCGTTGGAACAGAAACCCGACGTACATCCGCACCGAAACAATCCCCTCTAGTGGTATATCCAAGAGTGGTGAAGATGTACAGGATCTCCGACTACAGCCTTAGTGGCCAGGAATAACGGAAGAAGTAGCAGAGTTTGTCACTCGGTGCCTCACTTGTTAACAAGTAAAGGCATATCATCAGGTACCAGAAATCTTGTTTCGGCCTTTAGAGGACCTATAGTGGAAGTTGGATAATATCTCCATGGACTTCATGACAGGACTTCCACTTATATCCAGATGTCATGATTCTATCTGGGTGATCGTCGACCGACCAACCAAACCGGCCCACTTCGTACCGATCAGATAGTAGGGTTCAGTAGAGAGATTGAGATATCTTTATGTGAAAGAGATTGTGTGGTTACATGGAGTACCCTTGATGATTTTCTCTGATAGTGATGCAAATATTTATTACCAACTACGGAAGGGGTTGCGGGTGGCTTTTGGGAAGAAGCTTCATTTGAGCACTGCCTTCCATCCTCAGACGGAGGGCTAGACTGAGCAGACCATACAGACCCTCGAGGACAAGTAGTGTTCATGGGTCCTTGAATTCTGTCAATGATAGGAGGTTCATTTGCCTTTGGTGGAGTTTGCATACAACAACAGTTATCACTCCAGCATTGGGATGTCACCTTTTGAGGCATTGTACGAGTGACCTTGTAGATCACCTTTGTGCTGGAATGAACCAAGTGTGTCAACACTAGTGGAACCAGAGATGGTATGGGCTACCACATAAATAGTTTAGATCATATAGGAGTGGATGAAGACTGCACGGAGTAGGCAGAAGTCGTATGCCGATAGGAAACAGAGACCTCTAGAGTTCGAGGTTGGAGACCTTGTCTTTCTATCGATCTCACCTCGACGAGGTTTATGGAGTTTTGGAAGAAGTGGAAAGTTATATCTAGGGTTCATTGGACCCTAATAGTTCCTTAGTATAGTTGGAAAGGTGGCATACCACTTAGCTCTTCCACCTTAGTTACACCGAGTGCACGACTTCTTCCATGAATCACATCTGAGGAAATACGTGAACGACCATTCTCACATCATCGCCTATGGAGAGGTGCACGTCAACTATGGGGGAACATTTTTGGAGGTTCCGATTGATATTGTGGATCGAACGGAGAAGGTCCTTTATGGCTGGTTGATACCTCTAGTGCGCATTCGTTGCCAGCACGGGAACCTCTAGGAGAGCACATGGGAGTGAGAGGCTTTGATACGTGCTCAGTACCCCCACTTTTTTACCTAGTTTTTTGATGTGGATGACAGAAATGTAAAGCTCTTAGGTTGGGAGAATTTAAAGACCCATAATTTCCAAGTATTGTTTTTAATGGGAATTTTACATGTCCGTGAAAAATGATGGTGGGTGATTCCGAGGCCCTGAGTGCACGGTGTGAATTTTTTAACTTTTTTTCGGGTACGTTCAGTAAATGTACAAGCCAGTTTTTGTATTATTTAAATCGGTGCTCAGAATTGAAATCTGAGGGCACTGCTGAACTCACAGTGTCGTTATTCACTTAAGGGGACCTTCAACTCGACTACTGTTGGTCGAGGGTGGAGGATATATTTTGGGTTTTTCATGGAAGAATAAAATAATATAAAATTTTGTAACATTTTATTTTATTTGGAACCCCATTTTGGATGTTGAGAGGTGGAGACCTCAAAAACAAAACCTCCCATGTGAGGTTATGGAGGTGGGGACCACCGCATTTAACCTCCCATGTGGGATATGGTGGTGGTGACCACCCATTGTTAAAACCCCCTTAAACTCCCCTCTTTATGGGAGAAAATCCCATTGAACTCCCCCACTTTATTTGTGCCACCCCCTTAATTAATTATTACTACTCATCAATTAAATAATTGAGATATTTTGAAATTATGACAATAAACATTATAGAAAACATAATCTATTTTTTTGGGCTACATTTTCACTATGGTGGAATTTGGAGGGAGAATCATTGGAGGATTATTCTCTCTAACGATGAACGCTCATCCAATGAAGAACATCGATGTACAACTTCAATTTCTTCCTGAAGACATCCTCCAACAGTGTATATCCTCAACAATGAAGAACCAACTCCATTGAATAGCCTTTATCTGACGAACGAGCTCGAGATCAAAGGCATGTGGCGAGCGCGACGAACGTCGACAAATTCAACATCTCTCATAAACGTCAATAATAAAACAATATAGGGTTTTGTTTTATTTTGATCAATGTTAAATTCCCTCACACATTGAATCATCTTCCTAGAGCCGTATTCTACCACCCTAATGCGGAGGGTACGGGCCAAACAATCATGGCCCAAACCCTCCGCAAATCTTTTGGATCTTTTGTGTGTTCTTCACGATGGTATCAATGACTGATGTCAGAGGTTTTCACTGGAGGAACTCGAGAACTGCGATGAAGGCAGTGAAGAATGGCGGTCGGTCCAGCCTGCTGCCGGTGAAGGCATGACACCCCACCTCTGCCGCCTGCGGCCACCGCTGCTCTGCCAGCGGCCCCATCTTGCCTCCTACGACCTCCTCACCACGCGGCCCTCTGCCTCTTGCGGCCGCTGCAGCCCCACCCAGCGGCCTCTATGCCATGTGGCGCTCCACTTCCCGTTGGGCTCCGCCGCTTGCGGACCACTCCACCCCGCGGCCCCGCCACACCACCCTACATCTCTGTCGCCCCGCGGTCCAATAGCGCCGGACCGCCCAATGGGCCGGGATACCCAGTGCGATTTGGGCCGAACCCAACAGGCCAGACCGCCCAGTGGGCTGGGCGAAAACCCGGTTCGGGCCGGACCCTGCGGGTCAGGCCGGTACGACCTTTGTAATGACCAGGAAATTTCAATGGAATTTTTTTTTAAAAAAAAATTCTTAGTAATTTTACGAGTCTGTGGCTTCTGATGGCGCTTGATTCTGAGGCCAGGGGTGCCCGGAATCAATTTTCAAAGTTTAGCTCGACAACGTTTAGTGAACGAACGAGCATGTTTTTCTAACATTTTAATCGTTGCTCGAAATTAAAATATGAGGGCACCAATGAACTCGCAGCACCAGTAATTTCTTAAGGGGACACTTACTGTAGTGGCATTCGCAAAAGAGGAGAAGTTTATTTTTGGAGGATTGTTTAAGAAATTAAAAAAAATTGTCGGAACAATTTTTATTACTAAAGGAGGTAATTCCTTCCAATGGGTAGTTAAGGGTGGGGCCCGCGGCTATTTAATTACCCATGTGAGGAGGGTAGATAGGTGGGGCCCACACGAGCCCCACCAATTAATTTCCTCTGACCTCATTTATACCCATACTGTTTTCTTTGACTTTTCCCCCCATTAATACCCCTTGTTTAATTCTTTGGTAACTCCACATATTGATTATATGGAGCCTTCCTACCTCCCTCATCCTTTTAGACATGCCAACCAATTAATTTATGTCAGTGTAAATTAATTTGGTTCCACGTCCAAATTAATAAGAATTACATAGAAATTCTATTAATTTGTGAGCCACGTAATCTTTTGGGTGTTGGAAAAACACTTTTGAGAAAGGCTCTGGAGAGAAATTAGAAGGGATGTGAACCATTCATCAACGAAGAATGACGAAGAACTCCAGTTCCTTGAAGAAAAATGATGATCCACCAATCCTCTTCCCCACAAAAAGAGAGGAGACACCGCTTCCTACTCTGTGTTTTCCATCGATGCCTACACACCTCTTTTTCCACGACGCCATCTACCGTGACGCCGTCTACCGTGACACTATCTACCGCGACGCTGATGAAGGCCTTCTTTGTTGAGGTACGGTTTTTTGGTATAAATTTCATCATGTGTAATTTCTATACCCTCGGCTTGGCGTGTTTTATTGATGGTGTTTTCTTAAAACCACTAACGCGGTGCGTGCGGGCTAACGAACAAGACCAAACCCACCTATGTTTTGTTCCTCATGCACGGAATAATTAGAAATGACGAAATGGGACTGAATTGGTTATTAGAAGCCATCGTAGTAATGTACGGGTTCTGAGACAACCGCAGGCACAGACGAGAGCAAGAAAGGACCACCGGAACGACTCTGGTGGCCCATGTAAAACACTAGCGGCGTGGGTCGCCGGCGTGGCGGCACCCCGGTGCGATGTCGGCAAGAGCCACCGCGGCTAAAGCTGCGGCGGTGAGGGGCTTTATCCCATGACCGCACGGGATCCGGGGGATACGGGGCGCCAGGCGCCGCATCCGCAGGATAAATGGTGGACTGTGTCCCCCTTGCTCGGCCGCTGGCTGAGCCATCACACCCCCCCCCCCGGTCGGGCCGCCGCTGGCCGGCCCAGGCTGCACCCCACCGGCCCGCGCCATGCCCCGCCGGACCACGTCGCACTGCCCCAGCCCAGGTCGCGCTCCGCTGGGCTAGGTCGTGCCCTGCTGGGCCAGACCTGGACCCTAGTCGGGTCGACCTAGGGGGTTGGGCTGGGTCGGGCCGGGCCCATACCCCCAACTTCAGACCGCTTTCAGTATTCTTTCTATAACATATGATACGGAACTCAGATTGATGCAACGTTAGTTGCATATGAATGCTTGGATCTAGATAGTCATTTCAGTATACAACACATGAGGTTTCAGCATGTTTTCGATACGGCCGGGTTGGTTCGAACTCGAAACCAACTGGGCCCTTGGAGCGAAAACGCTTATATCTCAAGGACCAGACATCTGATTGACGTGTCGTCAACTGCGTTGAGATCCTTTTGTTGTGAAGGTCCTTTTGGGTTACTATGCATGAGTTTTGGATTATGCTGGAGTATAGTCGGGATGGTTTTAGCTTAAAAACCAACCAGGCCCCTAGAACGGAAAAGCCAATAACTCTCAGACCGAGCGTCCGATTGACGCACCGTCTATCGCATTGGATTTATTTTGACGAGGTGGAACTTTGGATACATAAACTCTACACTTCGTGACATTTGATGTGTCAGATCTATTTTTCTCGAGGATCGGACCCTCCCGAAATCGAGCATGTTGTGTGCGGGAACACTAGAGATGGTTGCGACTGCATCGACTTCTGTACTAGAATCCTCCGTGGGTTCGACAACGATGACTACCATACTGGAATCCTCTGTGGGTTCTACGGTGATGACTACTATTCTTGTATCCTATGTGGGTCCAGAAGTATTCAACTCTGTACTTGTATCCTGTGTGGGTCCTGTAGAGTAGCTGGTCTTGTATCCTGTGTGGGTCTGACAACTTACCTAGTCTTGTATCCTATATTGGTCCGACAGCTTAGATGAATCAGTTGCTACATCTGATCATCTCTATCACCTTACGAAGTTTATACCAGTGTGAGCTGAGTCTTGATACTCAATCATTATCATTGATGTGGTTGAATTACTTTCCTATGTCGATTGGGTTGCTCTTTCCTGTGTGGACTGGGTTGTGCTTTTCTATATGGACTAGGTTGTGTTCGGGCTAAGGATCTAGAGCCGAACTGCAACTGATGACTTAGGTATATGTATGGGAATATACCTAAGTAGTGTTGTTTATACTTCGTGATTTTATCTTTCCTTTTTGGTTTATCCATTGTGGATTCTGAGAGACCTTCGAGGGTCTTGGGGTCCCTACTGAATATCGCATACTCACCCCTGCATGGGCTATGCATGTACTAAATTGTGTTGGATGCAGACGACGGAAAACACATATCGAGGTCGAGGCCTGTTGAGCTGGATGGTACCCAGAGGTGGACCACTTGGGGAAACGTACACGGAGTGGACGGCCGTACCCGAGGAGCTGAGGAGACTATCTGTACCCACCCTTTAGGTGGGATTTCTGGAGGACGACTTGGTGTTGCTGTCTTACATACTGTTGTTGAACTTTCCTTTCAGTTGTAATGTACTTTCATTTTGGTTTTTATACTGGCCCATTTAAGTTTTTAGCACTTACCTTGTACTCAGTTTTACTTAGTGTTACTTCTCTTGCGTACTCTGTTGTGTATGTTACTTTATAAAGGCAATGCCATCCTTTCTTTTGGGATTTGCGCCTTTGGTGCTAGTCCCCAGCCCCTGGCCTATGGAAAGCGGGCTTGGGGTAGTTACGACATTGGCCCCAAGTACAGGTCGTGAAAAACATAGACCAGGGCTGCCCAGGATGGGTCAGGCCAGGCAGGGTTGGTCCGGGTCGATCCGACCAGGTTGGAAAGGACCCAGACCCATTACGACCCAATTACGCTTTTTTGGACCAAACTTTGGCACCAAAAATCTGTTTGACAAGCCATCAGAGAAAATGGAGCTTTGGAGTGAGACATTTCCTTGATTATACCCCACTGAAGATTTGGGTATTGTTGGAATACAGTCAGGTTGGATCGAGCACGAATACAACCGGGTGCTCGGGACAGAATGTATAATAACTTAAAGACAAGGTGTCTGATTAACGCGTCGTCTATTACGTTGAGTCCCCTACAACGTGTTGGTAATTTGAGATAATTTTTCTTGGTTCCTTATGATAGTTGGAGTATTGAGCTGTGTCTTGAGGTTCTGACCCTCCTAGAGACGAGCAAGCCTAGTGCGTAACCCTAGTAGTTGGATGTGACGTGAAGAATGAAGAGTGATCCTGTGTGGGACAACACCGAGTGATCATGTGTGGGTCAGCATCAAGGGATCCTGTGTGGGTAATCACCTAGAGATCCTATGTGGGTCATCACCAAGAAATCCTTTGTGGGTCAGAACATAGGGATCGTGTGTGGGTTAGCACCTAGCGATCTTGTGTTGGTCAGCACCTAGCTATCATTTTTGGGTCAACACCTAGCGATACTCGGTGGGTCGTCACTGATAGATCTTGTGTGTGTCATCAATGAGAGATCCTGTGTGGCTCTACCTCTTAATAAATTAATATGATTCAACTATTACATCTAATCATCTCTACTACTATACTTATGTTATACCTGGTGTGAGCTGAGTCTATACCTTTTGGTACATTCCTCCGTGGTAATAACTTGATGGTATTCTTCTGTGTGACGTACCTGTTTGCTACTTATCTTCGTCATATTCCTTCCCTTGTGGAAAAGTTGAGCATTGGGCTGTTTGAGTTGTACTATGTGTTTCCTCATGATTGAGATGGGTATAATTGTTAACATAGGTATATGTATGGGCATATACTAAGTAGGGTTGTCAGTTGATTTAATTATTTTTGTTTTGTCCTTTGTGGAGTTTGTGAGACCTTGAGGGTCTCGAGGTCCCTACTGAGTATCGTTATACTCACCCATGTACAGGCTATGTCCGAACATCATTGTTTTTGGTGCAGACAATGGACAACGCTTAGTGAGGACAAGAGTACCTAGACTGTAGGTAGCTTGGAGGTGGACGTTAGATGAGGCGAACCAAAGAGATGGTCGTTCGTGAGTTGTACCTAACCTTCATGAAGGATTCGTGCTAGACGATCCAGGAGCTGCAGTTCACCTGTCAGTCATTTGGTACTTTCCAATTTTTCATATACAATATAGTTGGCCTAGTATTCTGGTCCCTTTTAGTTACTGTTCTCACTCTGTTTACTATTAAGTTTACTTGAGTTTGTATCTTGATGTGTGCATGGTTGTGTGTGTTACAGGTTATAAAAGTAATCTCTTCCCTGTTTTAGGGAATTATGACTTCTTTGGTAGTATCCAGCCCCTAGCTATGGAAGGCGGGCTTGGGGAAGTCATGGAATGGGCCCCATGGGATGGGGCGTGATAAAAATAATTCAATCAAATGATTCATTTTTTTATAGTTAATAAATATAAATAATATATTATATTTTTTGATTTAGTGTTGTGACTAAAAATTGAATAAATTTCTAATAGTGTCATTTCAATAATTCTTATGAATTAAATTAAATGTTCACATTTTATACACAGTCAAGATAATATCACGATTTATATTGGTTATAGAATTAATTATATAGAGATTTTATAGTTACATGGAGTCTGACTAACTATTATATATGAACAGTATCCTATATTTTCATCAATTTTGTAAAATCGACATTTTTATTCATTGGATACTAATTTATATTACAATACCCCATTTCCTTCAAAATTAAAGGGATAATAAGATAATAAAATTTATTCATTGACAGATGAAATTCAGGTTATATTAATATATTAAAATTCATTATCAGTTTGGAATGATTCATGAATTTAATTTTCATAATACAATTGTATACATTATAGTATACTTTTGGTAACTTTTAGGGATTTTTCGAAAAATATTGTAACAATATATTACACTGTGATGAATATAGAAAATTAATTTCGTTTCTAATAGTATTGGAAGGTGACATTTTTGAACATTTTATATGATATATTATCTAATATGGATTTCATTGAGAAGTTTGATATTTTATGTGGCCAATAAGAGGAAGGACCATTCGTTTTCTAATGGTGGTATTTTTTATATAAAATATATCATTAAACACGTGATATATATTTCGGAATGAAATTAAAATTATCAACTTATTTTATTATTATTGATGCAATTAATGTAATTTTTTGAATTGTTTTACGTAATATAATTTCATCCATGTTTATCATAGGCACACAACATGTTTCTTGTTTAATTTATTATGATATATTCTCATGATACAAAAACTATTTTCATTCCAAATTTAATATTGTTGAATGATAATATTTATTATTAGAAAATACAAATGAAGATTCATGATAATTAATCTAATGTGTTATATCTCAATGTGGCAAATTGAGTAAGAATTTTACTAGAGAACCACATTTTTCAGGAACCCAAATTATGTCCTAAAAATTCCATTGGGGAAATATACCCATATATTTAAAATGATGAATAAAATTAAAAAAAAATATAATTATGAGGGTATTAATGGAAAACATACATATAATGTTAATATTCAGTAAATTACAAGGATTATTAATTTTCAGGATTAGATTTAATGTTCTAATATTAACTATAACAATTTTGAGAACTATAAAATTCATAACAAAAGTGATTTAATCTATAAATGATGAATTCCATTTATTATATAGTTCTATTAAGAAATTAAATCTCAAAATATCTTGATTTAATTTGGATAAAATGGAATTCCATTTTTATAAAAACATAAAAAATATATATTGTAGTGATTTATTTATGATTTACATGAATGGAATGATTTATTAATGAATATTGAGTAATATACATTTTTTCAAAACTATCAATAATTTTTGGCATATCATGTACTGAAAAAACTAATTATTTTTTAATTCTATTTCAATGGAACATAATATGATTTTTCTTATAATAGTATTATATATTCTATTATAATAATAAATATATATTAATTTTTTACTAGTTCATTATTATTGGTAAATTTTTTGAAAAATATTTTTTATCACAATTTGAGAAGTTATATGAAATAGAATATTTTCCAATTTAAATAATAAAAAAATTAAAATTGGATTCAATATATTCAACTGGGTGTATAATTTTTTAATTAAAATAATATAATTATTTTTCATTATGAATAATATAAATTGTACAATTGTGTCACCATAGTAAAGTGAAAATCATGTTAATAAAGGAAAATATGTTTTTCAGAAGACATTGTATATAATCTTATATAAAATATGATGATTTATTTGGACTATTATAACATTCTTATGGAAATTAGATAGTTTTGTAGCCACATTATATTGAAAAATTAAATCATAATATTACAAAATAGAAAACTTTAAAATGTGCCCCTCCCCTCACTTATAAAAGGGAAACATATTTCCCCTCATTACATCGTCATTGTAGAACTATATCATGTTCATTAAATGTACTAAATCCATCACAAACATATCTAAAAATTTAATAATAGTGTATTCTTTCCAAAATAACATCTTAACATGGTTATGGTTCAAACCAAATTTGGTTTTCCAAATAATAGGTATTCATATATTTCAAGTGTTCCATTTTTTATTCATATCTAATCTATTTCAAATAATAATTAACATGTTTAAAAAATAATATAAATATCATCAATATACATAAATTTTATTATGAATATAGTGTATCCCTTTTTAATATATCTGTTCATAATATGGTAAATGAAAACATTGGTCATGCATAAATGTGGACTACAACATCCATGGAACTATGTGTTATTATTTTTATCACCAAAAGAGATATATTTTTATTATGATGTATTTAAAATATATATATTATAATCGTAACATAATTTTGATTAAATAAAGGAATATTTTTCTGACTTTGATGGGTTTCAATGATGAGGTTTAAGAAAAAACATTCACGAATAACCATGACTTATAACAAACCCCAACGATTATGATATTTCAATTAATATTTCGGAACATATTTTTTATAAAGATATTTTATAAATGATAAATATAATATGTGTATGAAAATGAATATTTAAACACAATTTTAATATTGTAAAAATGCAATTTTCATTTTCTAAATTATATAATATTCAAATTGGGCTATCATATTTAATTTTTCTTATATCCCTAATTATATTTTTGTCCTCATCATATGTTTTGATTTCATTAACATGGATCAAGAAAATGTATGAAACTATTATAGTGTATATTATTCAACTATATGTTTTTATATATATTTTAGGGACATTTTATTTAATTAAATGTGTGTTTATATTTAATTATCTTATTATTATGTTAAAATTCATATTGACTAGATGTGTAAAAATTCTAATTTATGGTGTTGATATGTATTTTTTCACTAATAATATAATAATCTAAAAACAGATATTATCATGATTTTGTAAAAAATTATAAATTAGGTAAACGTGGGTGTTTATGTAACGAGATCATATATATTTCATTTATTACAATATTTATTAATAATTTAGAAATTTAAATGTCACAATTATTTTTATTTAACATAAATTCTACACATTAAATCATAATGATTGAATTCATTGTGTGATTTATTATATGAGTATCATTACAAAGGAAATTATGATAAAAAAATTGTTGATTACTGTTTTGGTGTTAGCTAACATATATAAATTATCCATTTTTATAATTCTATTTTTTTAATGTTTCAAGACCCATTATATTTTTATAGGTATTTTATAATATTATGAAATGATTTATTTTAAATTGAAATAACATTCATAGATTTTAATTTTTGATGTTTTGGTTCAACACAACCCTTATACAATTCGTATAATCATTTAAATATGATGATATTATAATTGGAATTTATTATTGATTATATATCCACTACTTGAAATAATTTTTTCGATTCAATATAAGAAATAGGTATTGATTCATTTAACTCTATTGAAAATAATTTTTTGTTATTGATTATTAATTAGAAACAATATGATATGGTTGATCCACTATATTATGATTCATATTCTTATTATGTTACCTATGTTTATATATAATAAATTTATAATGCACCATGAATTTTTTTTGTATTCATATTATTATACTCTCTTTTATCCATGGAACATGATTCATCAAGTACGATTGAATGTCCCTCCATTATGAATTATTATAAATTCTTAATATTAAATGTTATTTTTAATTTTGTATTCCCCAAATAATCATGTTTTCTATATTCATATTATCAAATCCAAGACATATATTGATATATTATTTCTTTTTTTTATCTCACCCATTACTTATGATTCATTTCTCCATTTCATGGGAATGATTATAACCAAATATGACTTTAGAAGGAGGATTATTGTGGTATGATTACATGGAAATGTTTGAATGAACTATTAAATCAGTTCATTTTATTACTAGTTCCCAAATACATATATCCATTGGTTATTGGTATGGTGTTATAAAGGTAAAATTTATTTTATAACCATGTTTAATGTTAAAAATTAATAATTGTTTACATTTTATAATATCACATAGTGTTAAAATATTACTAGGATTTTTTTATCACTTCAGATCGGAATATGAATTTAAGGTTCAACATATATTTCAATTTTATATCATTCTATTTTAATTTAATAACATGAACAAATTAAATTTGTTTTAGAAATGGATGAAAGAAAATATAATAGTCATCAAGAGAGATTTGATTATATTCATGAATATAAACACATATTTCTAAAAAAATATTTTGGAGATTACTGAAATAATAATTATCTGTATATTCCAACCACAAAACAATAGAAATAAAAAATGAGAAAATATATATTTTCCATAAAATGATATATACTATTTTAAATATTTTAATAATTTTAATATATGAATTTGTGTTCCTTTAATTATAATTGAAAATTTGAGATTCATATTAAGATATATATCAACATATATCTCATGAAAAATATATTATGTTGTTATTAAATATATAATTATTAAATATGATGACTTTTTAAATTTTTTTACAATTATTATCTAGAAACCATATAATCTTATAACCAAATATGTTAGGAAAATATAATTTTCATTAAACTGTTATAATTTACATATATATATATATATATATATTATTCAAACCCCTATGTTAAATCTATATTGATATTATTTGATTAATGATAATGTGGCCTTAATGAGTCACATTGTTTTAAAAAAATAGATTTCTGATACATATTATAAAAACAATTTATAATAGTATATTTTATGGTGTTAAATTAATGGTATATTTTTTTATATATATTGACATTGTTGGTGATGAAATATTTATATATGAAAAAGCACATCAAGTCTAATATTTATCACGTATGAATGATTTGATTCCTGGAATTGTAAAGAAAATTTAAATATCATTGTGCATTGAAGTATGTGAATATGAATAATATATTAATGAAAAAAATTATCTAACATTGATGATGAAACATGTAAAATATATAAAATATTATTATACATTTCCACATATTGTTGGATGTTAATATTATAATGAAATTAATAATTCTTAATAATATAGTTTTTTGTTACTGACAAAATCATTTTGAATTCAAATATTACTTCATAATTGAAAATGTTGATGTATAATTTTCTTATCATTTAGTTTTCTATATTGATGAAAATGTGATAGCATAGAGTATCACAATTTTTTTTTAAATTAGATAAAACAAAAAAATTATTTTTTAAAAATCTTTTATAACATTGATTATTTTTTATTTTCTAGATATCACACTAATAAAATTACATTTTCATTTTTCTAAATGTAAAAAATTTAAAATTTTCATTGTACAGTCATTATAACAACACAACCTTTTATAAATATAATTTTATTTCATATAATTACATCATAAAATTCATGCATCACAATGAAATTTTTATAAGTAAAATATTATCATAAATGATTAACAAAATAACTGATATGAATAAAAATTAAGGTTCCAATATCGAATTAATAGTTACTTTATTGTTGAAATATGAATTAGACAATTTAGAAGAGTGAGTTGGTCCATTAAATAGTAACCTCTCAAATTAAAGTATTAAAAAAATTTATGTATATTATAAATAAAATTTTGGAATATTTATATCATGGTATATGTAAATAATTTTTTAAAATGATTACTTATGTGTTGGTATTATTGTAAAATATAAATTTTTATTTACAAACATTGTAATTTCTATATTGATTAAAAATAAAATTTATCAATATTATATTTTTTAATAAATTAATTTTATGTTTCACTATAATTGAAAATTTATTTTATGTGACCTTACTTAAATTCATAAAATATTAAAAATTTGACTATAATATTTAAATCCATATTTGTCTATAAAATAATGAATTTATATTAAAATTAAATTTCAAAAAATTTAAAGATAATTCTAAAGACGCGGAAATTTATTGGAAAATTTTTCTTCCATAAATATTTTGGAATTTTACGAGTTTATGGCTTTTGAAGGAACTTCATTGCGAGGCCCAGTGTGCCTAAAATCAGTTTCCGAAGTATAGCTCGGGTACGTTCAGTAAAGGAACGAGCGTGGTTTTTCTATCTTTTGAACTGGTGCTCGGAATTGAAATCTGAGGGCACTGGTGAACTCGTAGTGCCAGTAATTGCTTAAGAGAACCTTTACTGAAGATGTGTTTACACGGGAGAAGAAGTTAATTTTTTTGATTAATTGAGAGGTGAATAAAATTGTGGAACAATTTTATTTTTATATCTTAAGTGGTTATAACCTAAATGGGGAAGTTAGGGTGGGACCAACTAACATACAAACTACCCATGTGTGGATAAATGTGATGTGGGGACCACACGAGCCCCAACCCTTCACATTTCCATAACTCTCTTAAACTCCCCCTTTAAAACATATTAACTCCTTTTAATTAAGTACCTCTCCCTCTCTCTCTCTCTTTATTGCTTGCCAACACACACAATAATTAATTAATTGAAAATCCTCATTAATTAATTAAGTGTTTGAATTTTGGAAATTTGAATGCATGGAATTATTTAATAAAATAAGGGAAGCCTTATTTTGTTTTTTTGGTGGTTGGCATGTTGTGCTGAGATTTTGCGTAGAGAGCTCCAGTTTTATTTGAAGAACACCATCCTCAACGAAGAACGTCAACTCTTCAATGAAGAACGTCGACTCGGAGACCCCGGTTTCTCTGTCCTCTTATTCCTCCATTATAACGGAGGAGACACCGATGCGGGAACTCTCCAATGAAGTCACGCATTACAATATTCTCTTTGTGAAAAAAGGGGTGATTCCACTTCCTCCTCGGATGCTCCCCATCGACGTTTATGAACCCTCATCCCGTGACGCAAACACTCCTCATCATTTTTTGAGGTAGGGTGTTTTCATTCAATTTTATTGAGATTAAATTGTTCGTTGTGTTTTGTGAACCTTGTGCATTCTTGTCCATGTGATAATGTCTAACGCGGAGGGCGTGGGCTGAACGAACACGGCCTGACAACAATTCGTTGGAACTTTATTCCTTTCGAATTGGCTACCGGAGGCGAAGGAAAAACATGGTGCCCCCGCGCCATGTCGGGATCTTGACGAAGAGAACCAGTGTCATTTCACCGGTTGTGGGGAATGAACCACGACCCCAAACACGGGCCGCTTTGGCAGAAGAACCGGAAGGCCTGTCGGCCGGCCGAGCAGTGTTGAACCGCAGCGCTAGGAGGGCGCTGCGCTGGAAGACCGGCAGCCCGCCCATGCGGTCCGCGTTCGCAGAAGAGGGGCCGGTCTAACGAGATGGTTTTGGGAAGGGCGGCACTGCCTAGTGCCACCGGTGAAGAAGACCTGGCCCCCCTGGAGCCCGCTCTGCTTCGGCCGAGCCGCTTGGCCAGCCGGCCGAGTAAGCCGGGCCGTGCGCACAGCCGGGCCGGGCCGAGCCAGGCCGTGCCAGGCCGGGCCGGGCCGCACCACATCGGGCTGGATTGCATTTCCCTTCGATCTGCTCTGACACCCTATCTGGGTCGGACCCGTCAAACAGGGTCAACCCGACCCATCGGCCCACCGGGATAAACGGGTTGGGCCCGTTATTCACTTAAACGAGAATAACTTAAGGACAGCACGTCTGAACGACACACCCTCTGAGACAATGGGACTCTTTCGATGAGACGATCCTTTTTTGATACTCTAAGTGAGTTTCAGATCAATTTTGATATCAGCCAGGTTAGAAACGAGCATATTTTTAACCGGTCCCCTCGGACAGAATAGCCAATATCTCTCAGACCGGGTGTCCGATTGACGTTTCATCTCTTGTCTTGAGTCCTATTGACGAGACAAAACTTTGGGATACATCAAATCTATACTTTGTGACAGTTGATATATCTACCCCCTTTGTCTCGTGGAGCGGACCCTCCCAGAATCAAGCATGCTGTGTGTGGGAAGCAAGAGCTGGCTGCGACTGCGATGATGATGACGACTGTTCTTGGATTCTCTGTGGGTTCGGAAGCGAAGACGACTGTACTAGGATCCTCCGTGGGTTTGGCAGCGATGACTACTGTACATGGATCCTAGGTTGGTTCGGCAGTGGTGGTCACTGTACTAGGATCCTACGTGGGTTTGGTAGTAACAACTTATGTACTTTGATCCTATGTGGGTTCAGCAGGGAAGATGAATCAGAGGCTACATCTATCATCTCCACCCCTCTTCGTGAGTTGTGTACCTGTGTGAGCTGAGTCTTGACTTTCAATAAATATCATCAATATGATTGGCATACGTTCAAGTGTGGACTTGGTTGTGCTTTCTTGTGTGGACTGGGTTATACATGGCTCTTGAGTTGGAGCCAAACTAGAATTGATGACTAAGGAATATGTATGGGAATATACCTATATAGAGTTGGTTGATACTTTTTGTTTGTATCTTTCCATTCTGGTTTATCCTTTGTGGATTCTGGGAGACCTTTGGGGGTCTCAGGGTCCCTACTGAGTATCGTTTACTCACCCCGGCATGGGATATGCCCGCACTAAGTTGTGTTTGATGTAGATGACAGACAACACTGATCGAGAAGGAGTCTTATGGAGCGGGACGGTACCTGGAGGTGGACCACTTGGCGGGGCATACATGGAGCGGACTGCTGGACCCGATGAGCTAAGGAGACGATTTGTACCCACCATTCAGGTGGGATAGTCGGAGGACGACTCGGTGGTTGCTAATTTACTTTACTACAGCCATACACTCATTTCAGTTGTACTGTAATTTCAGCTGGATTTGTATTCTAGATCATTTACATTCCACTACATACTTCTGAACTCAGTTTACTTATTGTTTACTTCAGCTTGCGTACTCTGTTGTGTTGTTTCCTTATATAAAGGCAATTATTTCCCTTTTATCGGTATTTACGCCTTTGGTGCTTGTCGCCAGCCCCCGACCTATGGAAGGCGGGCTTGGGGTAGTCACAGCACGAGCCTCGAGGATGGGTCATGACAGTAAGTACCTTATAACCGAGTCCATCATTAAAATATACAAACTACAAAATTTATTTTTTAACATTTTAGGGATTTAAATAACATAGTTGTTTTTTTTATATTTAAATACAAAAATATATTATTTAATAAAATTAAATAAATTTTTGAATCATGGAATATGTATACATAATTTAACATCCATTTTCTCAAAATATTCAATTTTAGTTTCTATTTTTAGTCATGATAATCCAATCTATTATTATTCATAAGCCATAATAATAATAAAATGAATAAAATAATCAAAAAACACTTTGCTTCATCCCAATCAATACCACCCATCACCACCTCTTATCCACACACCTTCTAAGACTTTTATATTGTATAAATTCTTCTTTTTTACAACCCCAGTCATCATCCCCAAATAGCTGAGATTTTGGTTTCAACTAATTACCAAATCAATGTTCATTAATGAGTTTGTCAAGGAAACAATATTCTAGACTAAAAACCTCATTATTTTTCATCTACTTTCATTTCATTTCATTTCCTATCGTCACCGACCATATCGAAATATACATTAAAACTCAAATGTAATATACATACTGAAATTTTATTGTGTTAATGGAATATCAATTCACAAATACTTTCTCTTATCCAATGATTTTAAAAAAGAGAAAAATTTATGTGATGTATCGATTCACAACCTTCATGATGATGGTTTTTCATTTTACCATGCTATGGAATTTCATAGAAAATCTTATTGATAAACAAGATTTTAATATGAATATTATATATTTTTTAATTTAATGGAAATAATTTGTAAACATAATATTAAATAAAATTTAAATATTCTTTATGGACAGAAAAACCTAAAAAATAAACAAGAAATGTATTATTAATTATTTATCTGCTTAATAACAATGATAACATAAAAATAAATGACTTATGACACCATTTTAACAACATTTGTTCATTAATCACACAATAACTCACTATAGTAGTATTATTCTCATTTTACATGAACTTCCAAAATTATATTCATATATACCAACAATGAAACCATTAAAAAGGATTGTTTTATAATGATGAAATTTAACTCAATATCAAATCATAATTGGAGAAAATGAACTTCATAAAATAATAACAAATAATTTAAATTTAGAAGATATTTTTAATTATGTATTTAATGAAATAATTTGTTATCAGAGATATTAAAATCAAATAGATATTATTTTTATATATAAGGTGAAGGGATTCTCACTCTAAACTACCTTTCATTGGGTTAGTCCTATTTCATTCCAAATTCTAGGGTGGAAATTATTATGTTCAACAGAAGTATAAATTCATTTTTCTTCAGTTATATAATTTGGGCTATAAATTTTTCCAATATTTTTTGTCAAAAATAAAATGAATTTTTCAATGAAATATTCATCCCAAATCACATTTTTAATCCTCTTTTGTTATTTCATATTCACTCTAAAATGATGATCCATAAAAAATATGGCTTTTTTAATATTCCATTTAAGAAACCCCATTTATTCATGGAGGTATATATTATTAAATTATTTATGTACTGATTTCATTCCATTGGTTCATTTATTATATTGATTAATATAAATTATATGTGGCATGTAAAATTATGTAAATGTTATAATGTGGCCAGTGGGATCCGAATTATATATCCCTCTAATTCATTGGTTTATGTAATTTATCTCCTGAGATTATGTGTATTATTTAAAGAAATGACACTATATTTGTTCACAATGAAGGTGTTATTATTATAAACATATTTTTTTCACTCACAAGATGCTATAATTGTTCACAAATATTTATGGTATATGAAAACAAATACATGATCTTTCATTTTAATTCATTTCAATATTCTAATCAATTATACAAACCATCATATCATGATTATGATAAGGATATTATTGTCATTTTATGATAATGTATATTATTTTCACCCATGTTATATTAGATCATTTATTTATTTATCATTACACTAGGCCTTTAGTTCCCTCAATTCATTGATTTATACCCTCAAGTTAGTACAGGTACTGAGTAGAACATGAAATTCTGAAGGGTAAATAAGATGTTCTTAAATAAATTTTTATGTTTTATTATGTAAAAGTAATGTATATTCCTAAGATTCCAAATAAAATAATCCTTTGGATTATGGTATTGTAATTCTAATAATTTTTTATTCATAAAATTATGTAATAGTTTTGAATGATAATTTAAGGTTTAAATAGTTGGAATTAGATAATGGTATAGTAAATTTGGGATTTAGGAGTATAAAATGATAGTGATAAACCTTAGGATAAGACAATGTATTTGTAAACATCTATTAATTTTTGTTTTATAAAAGTTATGAACAAAGGGATCCCATTATAAATTCTTTTATATATTACTAAATAAAATAATAAATTATTTATTGATTCTAATATGAGAAGCATGGTGTTTAAACCTTTTCTATTTTTGATAACGGTGGCAACAAGGAGAAACTTTGGCAACAAATCATTTGAGAAAAAATATAACAATTTACGAAATACAACCCCACTTCCAAAGGAGTTGGAGATCAAAAAATCATGGAAATTTTTACCCAACTCTTTCTACATATAAATAATAACTTATTCTAGGTAGATGGTCCTTCTTTAACCAAGATAAAGCTACTTGTGATTGTGTTTTTTATATTGAAATGAGAAGTGAAATTTTGTGGTTATTTTAATCGAATAGTTTTTCAATTGTTGGTAAAATTAATGAAGATGATATTTCTTTTATTTTACATCATTCGAAGAATGATATGTTTATTCTTTTCATGTATCATTTACCATCAATGTAGATAAATTGCAGTTGTTGATAATGAACACCAAACAAAAGGATAAAATAGAAGAGATGGAGTGGGAATACATTACTACAATATTTCTTCAGAAGTATATCCCCATAACCCTTCATAAAAGTATGGATTGATAAATCATAGAGCTGATGAAAAATTGATATGAATTAGTTAAAATATAAAAAGTAAGGATCACAAGGGATGCATGATAGGGATTTGGTATTTGGGTAAATAGTGATAGAAAAATAGATATATTCTTTTGCGGTTTAAAACAAATCCCTTGGATTTATCTATCTATATGATACATTGGGAGTAATGATGAAGTTGTTTGATATTAAATAAATGTTATGATGGCCCATTCTATCCAACGATCATGATATATTCCACACTTGTCCTAAACTACACAGTATTTTGTTTCCAAATGCTTGGTCCCTTAAGCATCCCCTAATAAAAGGCCTCATGATTGGAAAGGTATCCACAGTACCTTATAAAGGGGTTACCATGATCATCCATCTTCTATGTGGGATTTCCATAATCCACTACCTAGAAGTTTCTATCATGCTCACTGAGACATAAAATCGACACTATATTTTATACCATTGTGTAATGTCCCTGACTTGGCTATAACTATAGTTATTTCTGGACTGATCCCCACATTGCCTCATGTTTACATACTCATATTCCAAAGGATTCCAATTAGTGATGATTTTATTTTGATGGTATTAGGGAGAGATTATACGCTCTATATTATAGTATAACATCAGTTTATTTGATAATAAGAAATAGATAAGCAAAAAAGTAATAATTAAATAATGTAAAAAAGTTTCTAAAATATTATATTATCAAATTAAATATTTTGAATAAAAATTTAAAACAATAAATTTATATCCAATGATGATAAAAGTACAAACCATACTAATTTACAAATGAAATGAAAAACCCAATAGTCAAGAACTTATAAATCTTGAGAAAGAGCCTTATATTGCAATTCATAGCTCCCATGAACATATCAAAACACAATAAATGAATCCAATGACCTGAAGAAAATAATGTCTACTTGAGTTACATATGGTACCCGAGTCGGGTATGTTATATAAATCATAGTAGGCCAAAAACCAAAATGTATAGACCAACCCATTTCATGAAATTAATAATAAATAACAATGTTAAACATAATATAAATACAATGTGATTACATATTAAATAATAGAAACTTGGTCTTAGAACCCAAATAGAAACGTGTACCATACCATTTGATTCAGACTAAGAAACATATCTACGTTTATGGGTAGATAATATTTCATGAGGATGAATCATGTTAAATTTACCATTACATATAGCCTCTACCATCCGTATAACCAAAAAATATCCCTAAAAATTATGAATCTCACACTCTTGTATTGTGGGACTGTGAAGTTATCCCATAAGAGTCGAATATAATCATATACCCTTCCCTTGTGAAAATTTTACTAGTGAACCTGGACCTCAAGTGTTGTGAATGCATGAACCATTAAAATAGGCGTCAAAACCAATCATGTGTCCTCCTACATCCCATATAATCATATATTCATCCCTTGGGAATCATATAACTTGATGTCGTGCCCTTTGATAGAATGTTATAATATGAACCATTCTATGATCATGACATTGCCGCATTGGTCATAGCCCAAATGGTTTTTCATTCCCAAGACTCTAGATATCTGAAATCCCCTAAGAAATGTCCTTATGATGGAAGAGGTAGCCACACAACCTTATAAAGGGTTTCTTCCTTATCATCCTCCTTCTATGTGGGGTTGTCATAATCCACCCCTTATATTGTTCAAAAAACTTATAGGAAAATCAAATGAATACTGTCTCTGATACCATTTTCAATAGTGTAGTCCAACCCATAATCATTATATTGTTCATGTTGGGACAATCCCACATAGGTTTTGATTCCCAAGGCTACGTCCCTTAGGCATTCACTAGAAAAATGCCTCATAATGGGAGATGTATATGCACCACCATATGAAGGGACATCATTCTTTTCCTTCAATATGTGGTTTCTATAATCAATTATGATAATCCCAGATATAAATATAGTGATCATGAATAACCCATTTATATAGTGGTGTGGATACCACTCCAATAATTAGGCCTTTTCCTATGGGATTCCAAAGGGCTAGGGCCCATGTAAATCCAAACCGCGTGAGATGGGACAAATGTTGAAAAAATATTTATTGTACAATGGATAAGTCCACCACAAAATGTATTAGAGTTATTTTCCATTTTATATTCCATTGAGGACATCCGTCCCTTCATGCGGGGTTTATGGATTCCCCACACCGAAGGAGGAAGATCCCAAAGCAACACTTTAAAAGGTTGGACATATACCTCTCCTCTAATGAGGCATTTTCCTATGGAATTCCTAAGAGTGGGAAAATAGGGAATAAACAACCATATGTGTTAGGTATAATGAATAAAATATCATGATAACCAGATGGACTAGACATTCACAATCAATTTGGATAATTTGGTAAATTAATATATTAATGACTATAAGGATGAATTATTCATTATCCATGTTTGAAATTATGAGGATAGTAATTAAGAACCTAGAATAATGAAATTAATTCTCCACATTGATCCTACTCCACATGAATTTGATCATCATGTCTTATAAATAGAACTCTAGTATGCATGAGGGCTTGAGCCCAAGGAAATAAAAACCATGCATGCCTGGCCCATGGTGGAAAATATGATGATCGTGGGATGCAATATCATGTCACAAATCGTATAAAATACAGTGTCCATTTGATGTGATATCATAGATTTTGGACCATTTGGGGGTGGATTATGACAATCCCACATAAAGGGAGGATGATCATGAAGCACCCCTTTAGAAGTTGTTATTGATACCTATCCCATCATAAGTCCTTTTCCTCGAGGGATATTTGAGAGCCTAATCACAAGGAAATATAACCCATGTGGGATTATATTACCTCTAGACCCTTAAAAAATTATTTAATAAAATTATTTAATATATTTTATTCATTTATATGTGTGTATTTACAAATAAAATGAAATAAACCCAAAACAGTGCATCATATGATGATGGTGGAAATCCCACCTCGATAGAGGAGGGGCACGAATAACCCCCTCTATGGGAGTGGATTAATGAAATACTACATCCAAGGAGGAGTATCATGATGAACCCCTTTATAAGGTTTTATTGATTCATATACCATCATGATTCATTTTCCTAGAGAATGAACTTGGGGGAGAGGCCATTGAATGAAACCCCATGAGGGATAATCCCAAAATAGACAATATGATGATCATAAGATAGACCAGACCATAAAAAAATGATATGGAGTTCATATAATTTTCCCATTCTTATTGAGATAATAATAGAAAAATTATGTTTCATGATACTACGTCATATAAAAATAGTTAAAGGGGGGTTATTCCACTGAATTTTAAAAAAATTAGATTCAAGAATTATGGTAATTTCCTCATAGGTATATAAAAATTCTTAAAATTAAGAATATAACTAAAATAATCTCGTGAATGTTGAATAGAAATAATGAAGATGGATAAAAATATAGAATAATGTAGGGAATCTCCTAATGCACCACCCATGGCATAGTGCATCAAGTATAGTGATCAAGGGATATATAAAAACAAATTCACTAAAACCAGATTCCATAAGGGTAATCACTACTATCATCAACCAATGCTAAAGGGTCAAGGGAATGTGAATTTCATCTCTACTATAAATATAGATCTTGAAAATGAATTCATATAAGGTACATTTCTAATTCAATCATGAATTGAAGAAATATTAATTGATTCTAGTGATATGTATTCCGTTATTTACATCATGTTTTTAGAACTATTCAATCAATTCACTGACATCATGAAATAGTTTTATCCATTAAAATAATATTTTCAGAAATCACTACCACCAAAGTGTTGGACTCTTCTCATATTTGTGTATATGGGATGTTTCTTCTTGATAATCTCATAGTACTACCCTCATGGAAGTCGATGGTATATTGGAGATGGATTGGATATATATAGAGAGAGAGAACATAAGTTGAACATTATTCTGGATATCATCAAATAATTCCAATGAATGTAGATATTCAAAATTTTACTTTTCGTACATGGTATGAGAAATATTGTTACTAGTGATTTCCTTTTGACTTAATAATTCTCATTTAATATTCTTTGATATGATCAATATAGTCTTTAGAGACATCCTTGATGAATTCCTGGTGCTTTTTATTGATATTATTATTATCTACTCCAGTATCAAGGTGGAACATGAAGATGATTCATGGATTATGATGGGGTCATTAATGAAGGATAAAATGTACACTATGTTTAACAAGTGTGAAGTTTGGATATAACAAGTCACATTTTTGGGACATGTGATCACACGATTGGGAACTTCTGTGAAACCTTAAAAAAGTCCATTTATGAAGTGGAAAATCCCACTATCTTGAATAGAATCCTTAGTTTTTATAGCCTATCATGGAATTACTATCTATTTTTATGATATTTATCATTATTTTTAGCATGTTAACTATGTTAGCATGGACATAGGTAAAGAATTTGTACATTTAAGAATGGGAGGAAGGGGTCAAGGAGATCAAGATGAGAATAATATATTCACCTATACTCACACTACCACTATGTGGAGAAGGTTTTCTGATTTATAAATAATTTTTAATGAAAGGGTTGGGACGTTTACACATGGAAAATTATAGATTTATAAAATTAACATCATACAATTTGATGATCTATTTGAAAAACTACCCAAATCATGTTATGGATCTAGCATCAATGATTTGTCCAAAAAGATTTGGCACTACTACTCTATGGTGTAAAGTTTGGCATATATTATGATAACATTATTATTAATTATATATTAATAAATAATGAGATCAACCTGATAAAAAATTTAATGTTTGAATATATAAATGTTTAGGATTTCACTATTCATTACAATATTGGAATGGCGAAAATGGTAATGGATGTTCTTAGTATAAAAGAACCTAATAATCCATACATGGTAAAAATAATACTGACCCTATGTTCATGGATACCTAATTAATGGTTTTGGAAATAATAATGATAGTAACTACATCATACATTTACTAAATTGATTACCTAACCATCAATCTATGATAAACACAATATGTTACAAAGTGTTGATCTTGAGTTACAAAAGTAGGGGAAAGTGGTAAAAAAGTAAAACATCAATATATTTATATTGATGATGATGTTGTGATTCAATTTTGACGATGGATTTTTGTTCCTTAGTCACATGAGATAATGATGAATCTATTGGATAATTCACAAAGACTGTCTTTCTCCATCCATCAGAGATGTACCATGATGGACAATGATCTTTAAAAAAACATCTAGTGGGATAACATCATGATGGATATTGCAGATTATATCACAATGTGTTACGTATATAATGATTTTAAATTATAATGATTTTATTAAAAATGGATGGTGATTCAATTTCATATAACAATATGGAAAGGTAAAAATATCACTAGAGACTTGTTCACACGTCTATTGAAGACATTCAAAGATAGAAATGAAATATGATTTGTGGGGCATTGAATTACTAAGACTACCAATATATGTTCTATTCAAAAAATTTCCTTATATGTTAATATTCCAATATATATGGGAAGGATTTACTGATTCCTCATGGGTATCCTTGTTTTATCATTTTTTATCATGATATAAGAGTTATATCCCAATTCTGGAAAAGTAAAATGTATGATTTCAGTAGTGAACTAAATTTAAAAATGACCTATTATCTCAAAATAGATGGCTAGTTTGAAAGGAATACATAGAGTTTTCATGATATACTGAGAGAATGATCAATTTAATTGGAAATTGGATTGGACCAAAATCCAACATTGTATAGTTATCATACAGCAACAGATTTCAATTGGGTATTCAAATGGATATATATGAAGAAATGTATGGGAATCAATGTATGCCACCATTTATTGGATTATGTTTGGGAAAAAATCAATGTTAACCTAATATTATTCTAGAGTTGACCAATATGGATCCACCTACCAATATATAAATATATATAGTTTCGGCAAAAGAGTTGTACCAAAAACCAAATATGGGATTTGGATTCTGATTTTGGAGAAAACATATTTCTTCGAATATCACCACGGAAGGGATTAATGTAGTTTGGAATGAAAAGTAATATTAATAAAATGTACATTGGAACCATTTATATCATTGATATCATAGAAGCAGTGTTCTATTGGCTTTAACATCTAACAACCACTTCCAATGAATTTGACTTATTCTATGTATTTCTCCCCAAGAAGAATATACCAGATCAATCACATGCATTGAACTGAGAGGGTGTAAAGCTAGAATATGATTTCACTTATAATGATATGCCAATACAGATTTTTTCTATGATAGATAGGTTATATGCCACTAGACAACCAACCTAGTAAAGGTTTTATGGTCAGACCATATGTATGAAGATGACACAAGGAAACTAGGTGAACTGATGATGTAGATGAACCGACACCTATTTTTACGTTAGTATATATAACAAAATTTCAAGGGAGAAATTTCAAAATGGGGGAAAATTTAATGACCCAAACATTAATCAATGGAATTTTACTTCTAAAAATTATTTCTTAAACCACATAAACTACGTCGAGAACCCAAAGAAAAATTATTCTTATAAATGATTATTTAAATTTGTAAAAATTATATAAATTAAGAAACCTATAAATATTAAACTGTTATATGACTATTAGAATCGTAATATTTCCATTATGAATAGTAATCATACTATTAGAATAACAACCACACCATTGAATTCATAAATAATGTTTTGGACACTTATAAATGAAAATTTGTTATATTTATTTCATGGTATAATTAAATAATTTTTTTAAAAATAAAAAATCTCATGTATGTCTTTTATAATTTTTTTTTAAAAAAAAAATGTAATAAATTATATAATGAATTAAGAAAAATAATATTATTCTAAAGTTCATTCATAAATTAAAATTTTGTTTTATAATATTTATAATTTTAGTATATGGGTCATTACTTAATTTTAGAAAGGGTAAAATTTTAATTATAATATTAAAACCAGTATTTATAGAATATATAATGGAATTATATTAAAATATAATTTCTCAAATTTTTAAATTTATTTTGATAAAATTGAGTATGTTTTCAAAATCTATATGGTGAAAAATTGTATTATTTACTTTTTTGGATTTATATAAAATTTATGAATTTTTTGGGAATGATGAAATACTTAAATTTAAGATATAAGCTAAATACATGAATTATTTAATCATTATTTATGTATAGTTGAGGTAAGAACCATTATCTATATCATTCATTATTTAGTTACTGTAATATGTTATGGTAATATAATCTATTGATAGTTCGGGGAAAAAATTTAATAAATGAATAAAATTATCAAAAATACCCCTCTCATGCCCTATTAGTACCACTCCTCACAACGTGTTCTCCTCATACATTCTAAGACATGTTTGTTTCCAAATATTTGCACAATTATATCTATAGTTCGCATTCCCACAAAATTGTTATTGTGTCTTGGAAATCAAATTTCATTATTGTAAGGATGTTATAAAGGAAATAATATTCAAGAGGTAAACTCATCCTTTTAACTGTTTTAATTTATTATCTTTTCTTATCCTATTTTATGATCCCCTATCCAAATTAAAAAGATATCCCCAGTTGTATATATATAATATTATTTTATTATTTTACATTTATTTCCATCTTCAAATATATTATCTTTACTTATTTTCTAAAAATAAAAACATCATCCGTAAAGTGTCAATTCACTGTGTTAATAGACGCTGAGTTTTCATTTTCCCTTTACTGCCTTCAAGACAGGTCAAAAGACCATTATTTTTGTTAGTAAATAAATTAATATTCATAATATAAATTTTTAATATTATTTAATTGATTTATATACATAATACTTATTTAAATGAAATTATTTCCTGATTAATAAAAAAATCAAAAAATTAAACTATTAATTTAGCATTTATGACTTATTAGTTGAATTATAATTATAATAAAAAATGATATTTTACATTATTTACACACATATATGAAAATAAAGGAAAAAAAATTCACTTATAGAGAATTATTCTTATTTTACATGAACTTCCATAATTATATACAAATAACCCAACCCTAAAACTATGTAAACAAACACTCTAGAAATAATTATTTTGAACAAAATATGTCATAAAAATGGCTATAAATGAACATAAAAATTTATACTTAAAAATTCATATAGAAGTGGTTATAAATTAAATAATTAATTAATATTTTTTATCCTTTTTATTTATTACAATTGAAAAACACTCTTTAACAATAGTTACGATGATTCTTGAACCGAACTCCCTTTCGTTGGGTTATTACACATGTATGAAAATTATATTTTGGATTTTATTTTAATAGTTAATAAGTATAATTTAGTTTTTTTCACATTTATTTTCAAGAATATTGATTTTTTCTATATTTTTTTATGAATAATAATATTATTTCGCAAATAACCATTCTTCCTCAATAAATTTTTTATTATTCTTGAGTTATTTCTTTTTAACTCAAAAATAAAGTTTCTTTTACCAAATATGTTCTTTTTAATTTTCCATTTGGTTACAGCAGTTTGTTTTAATTAATGTTAACCTTTCTAAATTCTTATGAAGCAGATTTTTTCCAGAGGTTACTTGATAAAAATTATTGATATACATTCTAGTGGGCATGGATGACTACCTAAATATAATGATGTGATATATGGGTTTGTAATTATATAACCAACTAATTTTTTGGGTAATGTTATGTTTCTATTTATATTAAGTGTATTACGTGTAAAAATGAATATGTATAATGCCCAATTATTATATTATGATCATTTACATATGTTATTTGTGAACTTAACTATATATTTCAATCACAACTATGTGTGTTATTTGACCACTCTGACATGTTGTTTTATTTTTATGCCTTACCACATTCCATACATTTATTTAATGATTCATCTCATTGTTATTTTTATTATTTTATGATTATGTCATGATAATGAAGATTTTTATCACCCATGTTATATTAAAATATGTCATTATTTATCCTCTTTGTGGGATATTATCTCACCCCTCTTTTTTCATCTATATCCCCAAGAAACTACACATACATAAAATTATATGAGAGATATATAGATAAATAAAATGATTTAAAATAATTTTTTTATTACAGATAATTTATAAATGTTCATTATTTTACAAGTACATGATACATTGGGTCCTCACTTTATGAAACTAATATTTTTTTAATCATTGAAACGATGTAATAGTGTTGAATTATATGGTCGGGTGTATATATTTACTAAATATAAGGATATCATTTCTTGCATCTCAATGTTGAAATGTGATAGCTTATTCATTATATACTATAGTGGATACTTAGTATGGACTATTTTATCATATGGACCCTCAAACATGGTGTTTTCTAGTTCATAAGAAAAGGGTTTTCTGTTCATTAAATAATATATTATAATAAATTTAATAGATGAAAAATTATTTCGATGGATATATTGATGTTTCCAATTGTGATTCCATTACATTTTTTATATAATGATAATTAAATCTTTATGTAAATGATGTTGTTGAATAATGCTCTCATGGTATATATATTATGGTAAAAATCACAATATTTATATATTGAATATTATTTTTATGTTCAACAACTAATTTAGATACACTATAACTCTGAATAATTACATGCACTACATTTTTAAAGAACCGTACATTATTTTTGTTTTTTTATGTCTTATATCCTCATATGATTATTATTTTAAAAAAATGATATTAAATTAATGTAATAAATATACCATTTATATTTATATTAAATTTTAGATGACACCTTGAAATTATAATGAAAAGGGAATTCATCATAATATAAAAATGACATGTTAACTATATTTCGAGCAATTATTAATGTCAACGGTCTAAATAAATTGTCTGATAAGAAGAATATTTTATTAAGTGGGTTTTACCATTAATGAAAATTTATGTATATATTACTGGGGGAGATAAAATTAATTAGTGTAACACCCGCAGAATTCCATTTACATTTTTTTAAAAAATTAGATGGATTATTTCGAGACTGGGCTATGAGACGACACGTGGTTCCATGGCCGGTAGTGGTCAGAATGAATTTTTGAACTATTATTAATTTTCATTAAATAACCATGAAATCATGTTTTAATAACTTTTAAGCTGGTGCTGGGATAAAAAATAAAAGGGTGCCATTGAACTCATAGCGTTGAGATTTTCCTAAGAACTGCCTCACATGGACTATTGTTGGTCGACCAAAGAAGATATTTTTTAGGACATTGAGAAGTAAAATGAAAAAACATAAATTTATTTTATTATTATTTTTCTCTTTATCTTTACAAATAAACATGTCAGTGATGTGGTAAAAATATGAGGCTACACTGAATTGATTAATGAACCTTATTAACGAATCAATAGGGTGATTTTGTAACATGAGTAACATCTTCCTTATTTATTTAAACATGTATCAATGGTTGACGAACAACCCTAGAAATCCTTTGATAAACGATGATGGAAAGCTCTTGAGTGATCAATACTGGTGAATAGAAGAGTGGTGATGATACCCATGGAGAGTGAATTGGAACTGAAGATCAGCGAATGATGACGAATGATATTCTTTAATAGTGCTCCTTTTCATATCTTGGGGTTTAAATATGAGTGATAGTTTTTCCCTTGTCCATACCATGTAATACAAATTGTGGATCAACTCACTAAATAGTTGACCTACGGATAAATATTTCTTATGGGATTGGGAAATACTATTTCAGTTTTTATATCAAGAATTAAATCTTGGTGATTTGAATTATGCTTTATGCCCTCACTGATGAGAAATTTTTTTGGCCAACAAAAAAAAGGACAATTTTTTCATTGGGTGTTCTCTATGCTCCCCCCCCCCCCACAGACACTCTCTCAATATTCTTCGCTGATGTACCCATGAGGTCTTTTCAAATCTTTTCTAGTGGTATTCGAAATGAGGTCGGACGCCCAGAGCAATGGAAAATTGTGGGGACTATGTGACATTAACTTTGGAGCTTCCTGAAACCTGGAAGATCAAAAAAATAAAAAAAACAGACTACAAGAATGATTTCAGTGTCCCACATAGGAGACATCTAGCACACCATCATTTTTGATTGCGGGGTGGAGTCGGTGCGCCCCAGCAGCATGTTGAGGTGTCAGTGGTCATAACGAGTAGGGGCCATGGTGGTGTAGGCGGGAACATTTTGTCGGGCATCACAGATCTATGACATGCCCGCGGGGTGGGCCGTGGCTTAAACTAACATGTTGTCCCCATTGGACTACTTGTGGAGGGGTATTTATCCTCTTCGGACCACATGTTATGTTCAAAACTGATTCTAGTGTAGCATTCGGGCTGGACCCATGCTGGGCTGATGAAGTGGGATGGACGGATGCAGTCAACTGAGACACAGGGTAGCCCCATGTTGGAGGAAAAACATCCTCCCATGAATTATAGAATGGAAAGGAAACCATAATTTTGTGTGGCCTAGCTAGAAAGAAACCAATCTGACTAAGTCAGACCGTGCCGGAGAATACAGACCGGGTCAATGTGTGACCTGACTGGCCGAAGTTGTGACCGAACCAGGATAGTTCCAAAAAAGTCCAATGGGCCTAACAAATGGGTAGGTCGAATGAGGTCTAACCATACCTAATTGGGTCAGGTCGGGTTGGATATGTTAGATTGGGTCATTCGTGACCCTGTACCGGGTTTCATCATGCCGATCCCACCAAGTTGGACCAGCCCCAGATGCAACAATCCCCGGTTTACAAAAACATCAGTATCTTTTATATTGGGTGTCTTATTGATACATTTTCTATGTCATTTGGAAACTTGGTATGTAAAATTCCTTTGGGCATACTCTTAGTGAGACATCATGTTAGTTAAAATGATGTTGATGGATTTAGGGGTATATTCACCCATAATCAAGTGTGGTATGATCGTGAATCGTACACCTAGACATGGCATGAAGGATATGATAAGGGGGACTTGGTGGCCTAGTAGTAGAGAGGAACATAGTGGTATATTAGTAGAGATGATCCTAGTGGTCTAGTATCCTAGAGGACCTCAGTGGTCCTGTAGCCATGATGACATAAGTGGACTAGTAGCACAGTAGACCACATTGGCTAGTAGATGATTTTTCCTCTGTGGTCTAGTTTCCAAGAGAATCTTCATGGTATAGTATTCGAGTGGACCTCAGTCTTCTAGTCACCTATTATAAATCAATGGTCCAGTATCTAAGAATATCTTGGTGGTCCAATATGCTAGTGAACATGAGTGACTCATCAGGGATGAATCCCATTGTAGTACAAGATGATTCAGACTTATGATTTATATTCTTACATTCTATACAATGAGTTATTCCTGGTGTGATCTATATTTTCATTTTTGTATTTCTTTGTGGTCATTCAATTTTTTTTAGGTCCCTACTATGTATTATGTTACCCACCCCTGCACATGCTTCACCCAAATGTATCGTGTCTCATGTAGGAGATCAACGCTTCGAGAAAGACTTTCGTGGTCAGGGACCAGGTGGTGCTGAGTGAGATGGGATGTACAACCATACATCTATGGATACAGGCACCTACCCTCAACATACCCTTATGGTATGGTCTTGACAATATGGACCTTGGAATTTTTACTTTCCTTTGTGGTTTTGGGATTATATTCTATCCCCTTTGTTCATTGAGTTTTTATTGTAATCTCAGGAGTTGTCTCAGTGACAGTTTTGGTTTATTGTGGGTTTAATTAATATAGTATGCGATTTGCGGGTGTGTACTGGTATAAAGGAAACACCTTTCCTTTTTGGGATATGCCTACTTGTTTCCAGTTGCCATCCTATGGCCTATGGAACGTGGGCTTGGGATAGCCACGACTAGGGTATTCGGGGTTGGGACCGACATAGTGGTATCAGAGGGCGGTCAGTTCTACTAGAAGAACTATGTTCATGTATATTTTATGGGGAAATAGTGTTATGTGTATCGAGTTTGGATTCCTAGATAAGGGATTCAGTGTCGGTGTAGCTTCTGATGTATCCATACACCAAGATACTATATTTTTCATTCCAACTATGTACATGAAAAAACTAGATGCTTTCATATTTGAATGATATCTAATGATCATTCTAAGTCATATTCATCTCACCAGGTAGAATATATTATTCATGATTCCTCATGATATCTTTCAGGATTCCTAAACATAGGAAGCTAGACATGATTCAAGTGTGTCTCTACAAGGATCTTCCACAATGTGAGGATGGTCTAGTATAGAGACTGTTTCTTGAGATGGATCCTTTGGGTGGTGTTCCATCTTAACTACTGCTCATTGGTCTACAATTACTACTAGTTCTACTGGTAGTGGAGAATGTAGGAATAGTAACATACACTATTTCAATATATTGAGGCCTCACAGGTTCAGGATAGAGATAGATCTTCATGTTTCTGACAATTGGATAGAGGTGGTGATGCATGTCATGCGACTAGTGAGGATGCCACATGACCAGATTAAAGTTCTAGCTGTGTGCCATTTTCAGGGGTCCATAGGGAGATGGTGAAGTTTGATGATCCAGAGGCATGAAGAGGAGACCCTCAAAAAGTCTGACTATAAGTGAATTTTCATAGATGTGTTCTTCCTTGTAACTTTGCACTCAGTATGAATAAATGAGATGCTTCACCGATAGCATGGTAGTATGAAAGTGGATGAGTACTCAGTGAGGTTCAGAGACCTCTCACATTACACTAAAAATAAGCTATGGGACCCTTTCACCTAGGCCCGATCCATTGAGCTAGGACTATAATGGGTGATCATTGCATCAATGATTTACCCTAGCATCATTACATATTTTGGGCTACTAGAGAGAGATTTACAAGTGGAAAGCTTACTCACATAGAATAAATTGATGGTGGGATCAACCACCGGGTGGAAGGTGGTTGTGTCATCAATTGCAGGTAGCTGATAGTAGATGAAAAGACCCATGATGGCCAAACCATTCAAAGGACGACCTTAGGACTCAGGGTCGGTAGTAAATGGATCCCTGGGTAGAGGGAGTGATAAGAGGAATATAGTAAGCTCTATGTTTTGTGGGTAGGGGAACATGGATTGGGGTTTTGCGACACAGCATGAAAATGACTAACAAATGGTCGACGGAGTGCCGAGGAAGCAATAGAGATAGGAACAGAGAGGTCATCCAAGCAGCAGAATTGGAAGAGGAGTGAGACGAGTGGATGGAGGTGTGATCAGTTACGAGGTACTACCACCACCACTCCCAGGTTTTCCACCATAGTATCGAGGATTGGGTGGACATGGGTGGTCATAGCTTTAAGAAATTGAGGCCTAAGGTCCAAAAATCCCTGGGATAATTTGAGGTACGATTTATGTATTCCACGTATTTACTTCAGTTCTTATTGACCTAGGTTCTAGTTACTATTTCTTTATCGTAGACCTAGTTCAAATCTTAATGATTCTAATCAAACATTTGGCTTGATCATTATGATTAGAGACTCATATGGGTGGAAATTCGAAGATCACTAAATGGTGCCGACAGTGTACTCTTACACTTGGAGAAGAGATATTTAGATGGGATCTACATGTAGCGGTGTTGAGGATTTATTATGTCATTATCGGTATGAACATCCTATGAAGAGCTAATTCTCATATCTAATTTTTATGATATAAAATGTGGGGTGTCTATGGAGATGGGAACTTTTTTTCCTTTTTCAATGAAAAAAAAGGATCATTTTTAGATGGAATCACACATAGGACGTTGTAGCCGATTACTCATTAGATGGATAAAATGACCCTTAGTGTAGTTGATGAGACGAGAACATAGTTTTCTACAGTAGTTGTGGTGTACAAGGACATATTCCCAAAGGATGTTTCAGGACTAACCCCAAACATAGAGTTAGACTTCTGCATTGATCGTTACGTCAGTAGGACACCGATATATACACATACATATCATATTACTCCCATCGAGTTCTAGGAGCAAAGGGTACTGACACATGCCTATAATGGGGTGTGGAAAAAACAAATATATCCGATTTTAAAATGTATTAAAGTCTGTTACATAGGATTTTTCTAGAGATGTGTGCTCAAAAATATTTTTTGTCACATAAAATTAGAGGATCAAGTGATGTTGTGTATGAAATTTTTTGATTTTTAAAATACAAGAAATAAACTAAATAATATAATGAAATTATGTTAATGTTGTAAAACAAATTGAACAATTATGGGATTGAAATTACTGATATGAAATGGTGGTCATGTTAGGTTCGGTTTTCCAATTTTAATTCTATCATTGATCAACATCACAATTCTCTTCTTTTATGTCGTTTAGAGTGATAATACACAATCATTTCTTCTCACACACTTAGCCAAATAATAATGTGAGAATAAATATTACTAAAACCATAGATTGGCCAAATTTAAATACAATTTTTGATAGAGTGTTACATAATACCCCCAATTATCGTACGCATTTTTCAATTGGGTCTTGTTTATCCCAAGTAATCATGAACATTCATTACACCTCACACACATTCTGGTAATCACCGAGTATTGCACCACTATGTCCACACCTATTCTATCATATAAAAAACTGAACCTAGTGGAGGGAGATATTGATAATTGAAAAAAATAAAAATGAAAAACATAATCATAAATTATTTATAATATTACATGATAATAAAAACTGTTATAATAAATTGAAACCTATTTTTTGATGAGAAAAGAGGATTTTAAAACATTGTGTGAAAAAACTCAAGAATTAAAAACGGGTAAACCTACCCCTCCACAATCACTCATAAGATCTACCCCACAATGGTAAGGGTAACCAAGTTGTTGTGATATGAATAATTTATTACAATGCTAAGAAGAACAAGAAAATGAAAAACAAGAACAGAAGTTTTGATCCTCCAGAATATGTCCTCCGGAATTTCCCCTCAGTTATGTCCACCATCTGTCCGAACCAAGCCCATATACCTTCATATATGTTGTGGTAAATTGAGCCTTTTTTATACAGAAAATATCAATTCCTTTTTATAGGTTTAAAATAATATATGTCTTGATTAGTGGGTGTAACTTCTTCTGGACGCCAAACATTGTTTAACCCACTCTAATTGAACACTCCCAAAAGATGCCTTGGTGATATTATTATTTTATGACATTTCATTTAAACTATTCCTTGAATTTTATATGTATAAACTAGATTTAATAAACTCATTTGAATTTTTTTTGAATGATATATTTCATATTTAATGTAGTGGGGTCCATTCTGCCATCCAAACAGATTTATCCACTGGATAAATGTTTATGTACCATTGGGTTTTGAATTGGGTCTTGGTCCAGAAGCCAAACATGTAGCCCATGATCATATGAACCCTACAAAAAGGATTAACTTCAATTATATCTATAATTTAAATGTAATTCTCGAAAATCAAAACCTCCCAAAAACTATCAGTTTTATAGAATTACCCCATTTTCACATTTAAGCCCAAAATACACCAAAAACTCTCTCATGATGCAAATATACAAAAAATGAATAATTGTAAGGGATTATATAATTTAAAAACATATTAATAATAATGAAAATAATAAATTTATCAATTCTCCAACACTTACGACTTGGACACCTGGACAAGTCAGAATCAAAATAGAATCAATGAAAATCCAAAACACATATCAATGAGATCCTTCAATTTGAAAAAAAGAAACGAAATATATCATACATCCTCAAAAACTATTATTTTAAGTTCTTAATTTCACATTATTCAATATATTTTCTCTTCATTTCCCCTCCCATGTAAACCAAACACTTACCTAACATTCATTTTCTCTAATCAAACAAATTTCAATTTTTTTAGAAATGTCTTTCTCATCCAAAATCATACATGGGTCACCATAGGTTTGATAAAATCCTACATCTCCCCCCGATGGGAGTCAATGAAATATTTCTATCCTGAGGACTTCCCAATATTTTTCTATGGATTTAGGATTATATGATTTGGATGTAAAAATTATGAGGCTGAATGAAGAGGGCCTGCCTCTTTTTGAAGAAAAATTGCATAACTCTAATTTTCATACAAGAATGGTCTCTTTTCCACACCCCTTGGTAGAATATTATCTCCATTATCATGAAATATCAAGGAATATTCACACAGTTCATCATTATAGAATCGAACATTTCAATATTCTCAAACATAATATTTCATAAAAGATCTAGTTAATGATTTCATTCTTTCTCCATTAGAAGCTCCAGAAAGGCACAACTTTTCTTGTCATGAATACTCTAGAAAATGCACAGCTTACAGAAAAATGCTTTTTTTAAATAGAAATAACACCTCTTCAATATTCTATTTTCACCCAATGTATTCTCAAATATGGTAGAATAGTATAAGCCATATTCCCCCACACAAAAGATCAACTAGATCATGCAATTTTATTTCAAGAGCATGTTAGATAAGGAAAATTGGCTTGTAATGTGGCTATCCTGACGTGATGTTCCTGGCTTTTGATGGCTAAAAGTATTAAATGATCAATGTATGACATTATAAAAATGATTTTATTGAGATGGTGGATTTAAAACCAAATAAATGCCTCATTTATTTAAAACACATGTACATTAAACCCTCGAGTTTTTATAGGAATAAATCAAATTATTGTTGAATCAATCATTGTTGGGTTCTCTAAAGACGTGAGATGACTGTAGAGAATATGAAAACAATAGGTTCAGAATTCTCATGAGTATGTGATGTAAAATAATGATATACTGATTTGTGGCATGGGATTCAAAAATCAGAATACTTTTCATAAAATTTATATAAAATTGAACTTGAAACAAAGTTATTTTCAACATTAATTTAATCTCAGTTTTATAGAATAACTTCTTTTTCCCAAATACATTGTCTTCCAAAATTTCAAAGATAATCAATTCAGCTCAAAATAGTCAAAAACTAAAAAAAATTAAAAAGAAACACAAAAAAATCGAAACACACACACATTTTAACAAATACAAATCCTAATCAACCTAGGTTCTCTCCCCCAGACATAAATTATATAGTTTCCAAAATGCATTCACATGGATTTTTCATGTAAGAATATTTGATATTGAATCACAAAAATCAAGTCAATAAAAAAGATAGGTACAACAAAATGGTGTTTGTTGATAAATCGGTTGGATAAGTGTGATCACCTTCATTAACTCTAATGGCATGGTCCTAGGTAATTTCTTTAGCTTGTTCCCATTACCAGTGAATGAATCCTACTCTCCAACCTCCACAATCATATAATAACTAAAAGGATACACTTGAGTAATAATAAATGGACCTTTCAATCTGGAATGAATTTTGACCAGCATCATCTTTATTCTTGAATTGAATAACAAAAGTTTTTTTCAGTATGAAAGTCATTTGGTTTCTTCCATACCCCAATAATTTAAAATTTATTATAGTGGATTACCATGGTTGTCTCTAGAGAGGATTACTCAACAATAGTGACTGTTAATTTAAATTAAATGATGAAGTGATGTTGTATTTAAAATATTTAGCCTTTTGAAAATACCAGGAAAAAAAATTAAAGTAAAGAAATTAAGTGTATTTTGTAAAAAAAGTAGACAAATGATGTGATTAAAATCATTGATATAGAATTATTGTTAGGTTAGGGTCAGTTTTCCAATTGTAATTCTATCATAGTTCAAACATACCCAATTCTTTTCTGATACATTGCTAAGAGTAAGAATCCAAATTTTTTTCTTCTCACTCCCATTGTCAAATAAAAATGTATAAACCTTAAAAAAACATTTGATTAGTCTAATATCCTTCCAATGTGTGATATATTTCTACATAATTCCCCCAATTATCATAGAAAATTCCTAATTTGTTGTTGTTTATATAAAACAATCAAGAACATTCATTACTCCTCACACACATACTAGTGATCACTGAGTACATCACAACTATGTCCTGGTCTATCCCTTCGTATAAAAATAAGAACCTAGTGGAGGAAGATATTTGGAATTGAAAAAATAAATATAAACAAAATAATCTAAAATCAGATACAATCCTACCTGATAATATAAACTGTTATAAGAAATTAAAACTGATTCATTGAAGAGAAATGAATATTTGAAAACATTAAGTTAAAGAACACAATATTTACAAAAGGTTAAACCTAACCCTCTATAATCACTCAGAATATATACCCCACCATGGTAAGGGTAACCAAGTTTAAGTGGGAAGAAGAAGTCATTACAATGATGAGAAGAAAAAAATGGTAAGAAAAAACAAAAATTTTGATCCTCCAGAATCTGTCCACCAGATTATTTCCTCTATTATGCCCTCATCCGTCAAAACCAAGCCAATATCCATTCATATAAGATATGGGAAATATAATTTTAGGTTGATCCTCAAAATATCAAAACCTTTTGATAGATGGAAATGTTTATATGTCTTTATTAATGAGTTTAACTTCTTCTGGCTACCAAACACTATTTTACCCACTCCAATTGGAAGTGCCCAAAAGATACCTTGAGGAGATTATTATTTTATGAAATTTATTTTGAACCATGCCTTGGGAGTGGTCTATTGAAAATAGATAGAATCACCTCATTTGAGGGTCAGATCAGTGAGATTTTTCAGATATTATGTTGTGGGGTCTATTCTTCCAGCCACATTGATTTCTAAATGGGAGTGATATTTCTGTACCATTGGGTTTCATGTTGGTTCTTAGAACTGAGCCCAAACTTTAATCCCATGAGCATATAAAGCCTAGAAAAAATGATTCACTTAAATTGGGTGCATAATTTAAAATTTATGGCCAAAAAATAGATTCTTCTAAAAACAGTCAATTATACAGAATTACCCCATTTTCACATTTAAGCCCAAAATATAGAAAAAACCCATATATGATGGAAATATACTCAAATTGAATAATTGGGAGGGATTATATCATTAAAAAAAGATTAATAATAATGAAAATATGAACTCTATCAATTACCCCACAATTATCACTTGGACTCCTATACAATTTTGAATCCAAATAAAATCAAAATAAATTTAAAACACATATCCATGAGATCCACCAATTTGAAAACAAGAAAAAAATACATCACGCATCCTCAAAAACTATTATTACAAGTTATTAGTTTCAGATTATTCAATTCATTTTCTCTTAATTTCTCTTCCCATGTACACAAAACACTTAAATAATTTTTATTGTCTCTCATTAAAAAAATTTCAATTTTTTTACAAATGTCTTTCTCATCCAAACACATAAAAGGGTCACCATAGGGATGATAAATTCCTATATTTACACCTAATATGAGTAAATGACTTATGTTTACCATGAAGACATTCCAAGGCTGTTTTGTGGCATTAGTTTTGTAAGATTTAGATGTGAATATTTTGAGGATTAATGAAGTGGGCATGGCTCTTATTGAAAAAAAATTTCATTACTCTAATTTTCACACAAGTATGATCTCTTCATTACTACCCTTAGTAGAAACTCAGATCCATCATCATGATGTATCAAGGAATGATCACACATTTCATCATTTTAGTAGAAAACATTTCAATCTTCTCAAACATAATATTTCATGAAATCCCTAGAAAAGGTATATCTTTATTTCTCCATTTGATGCTCTAGAAAGAAACAATATATTTTTTCATGAAAGATAGAGAAAAGGCACAACTTCTACCATAATTATTTTTTTTCCAGCAAAAATAACATCTCTTTAAAATTTTATTTTCATCCAAAGTATCATCAAATAAGGTAGAATGATACATGACATCTTCCCCACACTTATGTTCAAATTGATCATGCCATTTTACTTAAAGAACAGGTTTGATAGCGAAAATTGGATTGTAATGTGTCTATACTAAGAGGTTGTTTAGGTAATCTAAAGGATATAAGTATTAAATGTTCAAGGTTGGCCATTTTAAAAATAATTTTATTGAAAAGGGTGTTTTAATACCAAATAAATTACTAAATCATTTAATACACATGAACAAAAAACCATCATGTTTTTATATTAATAAATAAATTTCTGGTTAAATTAGGCATTATTTTGTTATCTCAAGAAGTGTGTTGAATATAATAAATATGAAAACAATATGTCTAGAAGCATCATGAAAATTTGATTTCAAATATAAAGACAGTGAAATGTGGTATGGGATTCAAAAATCAGAATACTTTTCATGAAATTACGAAATAATTAATCTTTAAATGAAGTCATATTCAACATTCATTTAAGATCAATTTCATGGAATAAATTATTTCTCCCACAGAAATGGGATTCAAAAAATTCATAGATAATCATTTCTGCTCGAAATTATCAAATATAAACAAAAATTTAAAAACAAACACAAAATATTTGTAACACACACACATATTAACAAATAAAAATTCTAAACTACAAATGTTATATCCCCTACATATAAATGATGTAGTGTACACAATGCATTCAAATTGATTTATCATGTAAGAGTATTTTACATTGAATCACAAATATTAAGAATATGGAAAGGACATATATGAACATATAGTGATTGTTGATAAACAAGTTAGAGGAGTTTGATCTCTTCCATTGACTGTAATTGCATGGTCCTAAGGAATTTCTTCAACAAGCACCCATTGATAGTGAATGACTCCTTCTGTCCATCCATCACAATCTAAAAAAACACCAAAATGATATATATGAGTAATTATAAATGGATCTTCCCACATGCAATGAATATTACTTAGCATCCTCTTAAGTCTTAAATTGAATAACAACACTTTGTCTCCAGTATAGATGTATTTTTGTTCGATCATTATTTCATGAGCCACTCGTGTTTTCTCTTTGTAAATAATTGAATTTTCAAATGCATCCATTTTTATTTCTTCAAACTCATGTTACGGTAATATTATATCATTCCCAGCACATTCATGATCTTCATTCATCTTCCTCACAGCCCAGTATGCCTTCTATTCCAATTCAACAAGTATGTGACAACATTTCAAATAAATCAACTTATATGGACTCATTCAAATTGGGGTTTTGTAGGCTATCCTATAAGCCCATATTTTTTTTCAACCATTGGCTCTAATCCATCCTATTTGGATTAAAAGCCTTTTCCAAAATATCTTTGACTTCCCTATTAGAATCTTCAGCTTTCCAATTAGTCTATAGATGATAGTGAGTTGTTGTTTTATGATTAACCCCTGACTTTTTAAACAAATCCTCCATTATCCAATTGAAAATGTGAGTTCTGCGATCACAAATAATGTCTCTAGGAACTCACAACCTAAAAACAATGTTAGCCCTCCCAAAATCAAAAACAACATTAGCATCATTAGTCCTCGTGTCTTTTGCTTCCATCCATTTGAAAATATAATAAAAAACATACCGAATATAAGAATTTCCAAATGAAATTGTGAAAGGGCCCATAAAATATACCCCAAAACATCAAATATTTCACAATATTTATGTGTCTTTTATGGAATAGCTTTTCACTTTGAATTATTTCCTATAAACTAAAATTTTTCACACCGTTTACAAAAATCATGAGAATAATTGCAATTTGATGGCCAATAATGTAAATATTCTAAAACCTTCCTTTTTGTCCATTGATGTTAAAAGTGGCCTCATCACGATAATGTGTGCAAAAAATGAAGACAAAATCAATTTCATTTTTATCCAAACATGTTTATATCATTTGGTCACAGAAAATCTTACATAGAAATGGATCATCCATGATGTAATATCTAGATTTAGCTTTCAATTTGTGAATATGGAGGGAAATTTAATGATATGGGACTTGAAATGTTACCAGATAGTTTCACATGTAATCATACCATGGCATTTTTCCTTTAATCGTGTATAATTTCTCTCTTTTAAGGTGATCATTTAGTGTTTTAGTGTCTTGAATTTCAACTTCAGCTATGTTGGGAATTATACTTATTTGATAATCCGTAGAGTTTTCAACCCCCTTGTTATCTTTGATTTTGATGTTGAACTCCAATAATAATAGCATCCATCATACAATCCTCGATTTTTCTTCAGCCTTCTTCATCAAGGACCTAAGAGCTGCATGAATAGAAAACAAAATGACTTTAGCTCCAAACAGATAGGATCTAAATCATTCTAATGAAAAAACAACAACTAAAAACTCTTTTTATGTTGTTATGTAGTTTAATTGGTACACATATAAGGTTTGTAAGTCATATGAAATGATTTTTGGGATACTATCAATTCCTTGATAAAGGACTTCTCAAACTTATTGGTTTGAAGAATCAAAAAGTAGCTCAAATGGATGTTTCCAATTGTGTGGATTAATTATTGGTGGTATAATCAATCACCTTTTCATCTTATCAAAGGCTTCTCTAAATGAACCATTTAAATTAATAGCATCATATTTCAAAAGTGATATAGAAAGAGGGAGTAAAATCATACTGAAATCATTTATACACCTGCTATAGAATACTAGATGTCCTAAAAATTTCCTAACATGTTTCACCCAAGTTGGGTAAAGAAATGTATTTATCACTTCAATTTTTTATTTATCCAATGAAATTCATTTCTACAAAATCACTTGCCAAAGGAAAATTCATCTCTCAATCACAAAATGACACTTTTCAAAATTCAAAACATGGTTTTTTTCATTGCATGTTTGCAAACAAAATTTCCATATTTTTCAAAAAATGTTCTAATGAATTTCCAAAAACACTAAAATCATCTAAGATAACCTCCAAAAAATTGTCAATGTGATCAAAACATATACTTACCCTATACCTCTGAAATGAACCCAGAGCATCACACAATCCAAATGGAATCCTTTTTTATGAAAAAGAACTAAAATGACAAGTAATGGTAGTCTTCTCCTGATCCTCATGATCAATGGGTATATAAAACAACCTTAAAACCCATCCATAAAAGAAATAAGTTTTCTCCCTGCCAATCTCTCTAGCATATGGTCAATGAAAGGGATAAAAAATGATCTTTTCGAGTGACCTAATTCAACATCCTAAAATGTATTCAAACTCTATAGCTATTCTAAACTCCCACGGGGATTAATTCATTATTTTCATTCCTCACAATGGTTTTCCCGGTTTTCATTGGTACTACATAGATGGGGCTAACCCATTGTGAATCTAATATGTGATAGATGATCCCTGCTTCTAATGAGTTCTCATACATCTTTTTTTTCACAACCCCCATCGGAGTGGGGTTAATCCTATTTTGGGGTTGTCTGACCGGTTTGGATTCTCCCTTAAGATAATTTCTATGTAAGAAATGTCTTGGGTTTACTCAAGGGATAGCACATAAGATTCACCCTATCTCTTGGAAATTATCTCTCAAAATCACAATCAATGATTTTTCTTGAGTTTCAAGTATATTATTATCAATTATTACTGTTAATTTTTCTCCCACCATAAGATAAACATAATTTACCTCAGTAGTGAGTGGTTTTAACTTTAAATAAAGGGGATTCTAAAAGAATGAAACTAAATTAAGGTTCCCCACTTCCAATGGTTTGAAATCCTACACCTAATAATTTAAATAATCTTCATCAACATTTACAAAATTATCAATGAAATAAGACTTTACTTATTCTTCCCATAGAAAATCAGAATCTATATTACTTTGGTAATCCATATGTTCAGTGATATTTTAAATGGAAATATTCTCTCATAATGATATGAAATCATGAAACATACCTGATTCTTCAATTGATTCTATATTATCTTCATGGGAGATTGTGAAGTATGAAAGATCGTCTGATGGGTGCCTCATGGATTCAAAAATTTTGATGTTGGTAGTCTTATCTCAAAACACCATGGTAAGTTCCCTTTCATGGACATTGATGATGTTTTGGCCATCATCAATAATGGTCTCCCCAAAATTATGGGTCAGTGTGATGGGATCCTGTCATCTTTCGTATTCAACACATAGAAGCTAGTAGGGAATTAAAGATCATTGACTTCTACCTAGACGTCTTCCCAAACTCTTGTTAGGAAAACTGTGGATCAGTTTGCATGATGAACCACCACTCTTGTGGGCTTCAACTCTCCCATATACAATGAAGTATATATTGTGTGAGGTAATACATTAATTGATTCATCTCAATTGAACAAATCATTAGATAAATTTAGTGAACCAATTGTGAATGGAAAATAAAACATCCTTAAATCTTAACATTTAGAATGTAATTATTGTGTAATAATCCCTAAGGCACTTATTCCCAAATTGACGATCTCATTCCCTTAATTTCTTATCTTCTTGGAGTAAATATCCTTAAAACATTATGCATACATTGGAATTTCATTAAGTGCTTCAAGAAGAGTTATGTTGATTTCCACTTTCTGGAAGGTGTCCCGAATTTATTTTTGTACTGCTTCTTCTTGCAACCACATTGATTCAATCATCCCTGATAAAAATGGTGGGGGTATTTCTTTATTCTAAATTTTTTCCCTTGAATTTTTTTTCTTGTTTCTTCTTCCATGTCCTATTCTTATAATCCTCCTCTTTCTTAACTTTTTCTGGATGCATATTCATATAATTTTCATCATTTGCAATTTCATTAACTCCCAGATCAGGTAATATTGTTTCATGTTTAATGGTGGATGGTTGTGGGTGTTCATTTCTACTTTTTTTTATTATCATACTGACATTATCATTTGATTTTTTTTTGATTGTTTGGGATGGGATTTTACCTGTATTTTTGGTGAAAAATTCCATGAGACTTTCAAACATGTTGGAAAAATGTTTAACAGTGTCCTTCAACCCTTCAAACTCAGATTTTTTCTATAGTTTTTGAATTGGAGTTGTACAATGGAAGATGGATGCTCATAGGGTCATTGGAAAGTGGTTGGTTTTTTTAAGAGGGTTGGTTATAAAACTTCTTTTCTTGAAATGGTGGTGTGTTCTGGAATTGATTCTAGAATAATAGCTTGATTTGAAACTGGTTTTGGTATGAGGGCCTTCCTTGATTCATCTAATTTCCAAACTCATATTTGACTTGGTTAGGATCTCTCGATCATTGATTTTGTTTAAACTGACTTGGCTGAAAGGCTACCACACATGTTTCTATTCTGTGTATTTCAGAACAATGGTCAGTAATATAATTAGGTGATGAGAAAAAACTACATAACATAGCTGGTGTTTGTTGGTCAGTAACATGCTTTAAAGCCATATGCCTCACCAAAATAGTTAGCTCTCTAATATTAGGTTATAGTAAGTGTGATATATGAGAAAGTGTACGTCATGAACACCTCTTTTTCCAAACTACTATGAGTTCTGGGAAATATTATCAATCAAGCCCTTGTCTTCTTCTATTTACATGTTAATTAATACACATCTAGATGATACATCAAGAAGGTTTTTCTCATTTTCCAGTAGTCCATGGTATAAAAGTCATTAATGTGATGTTCCTCAATAGCTTGATGTGGGAAGTAGGCACATAGATTAATAAATGACCCCCAATACTCTTAAATGGTGTCTGCAGATGCTTTTCACATTACGTATATTTCTTTCTGAATGGATGTGCTTCTAGTGGTGGGGAATAATCGTTGCATAAAACATCTTACCAGGTCATTCCAATCATGAACATCTCCTAGTGGTCGGTATTAAAACCATTATTTTGATTCCCATTCCAATGAAAATGGAAATTCCTTCTACTTTACCTATTCCTCAACTAATCCATAGGGCCTAAAAGTCATGAAATCATGTGTGAACTCTTTAATGTGTTTCCTTGGATATTCACATGCCAAACCATGAATCCATGTAAGAAAAAGAATCATTTTTGGATTCATTTAGAAATCATTTTGTAACACTGGAATGGAATTTTGATTGTTTGGATTAAGGAATTGTGGTGTAGAGAGGTCTCTAAGAGTTGGGTTTTGATTTTCTACCATGATGAGAGGCTGAGAGTGAACACATAAAGATTCAATAGAGTCATCTATGATAATTTCTTCAAATTAAGATTAAAAATTAATGTTTAAAAATCTATTCAACAAGGTTATATTAATTTTAGGGTTTATGGTTAAATGATATGTTTTTTTGGATTTATTCAAGAAATTTTTAATTGAGAATATGAAAAGTGAAAGGAAAGAAAAGAAAAGAAATGTTAAAGCTACCTTCCCAGCAACGATGCCAGTTTTTGACATGTGCCAATTATGGGGTGTGGAAGAAACAAATATAACCATTTTAAAAATGTATTATAGTGGGTTACCTAGGTTCTCTCCAGATATTAGTGCTCAATAATAGTGTTTTATCACTTAAAATTAGAGGAAGAAGTGATGTTGTTTTTGAAATTGTTTGATTTGGTAAATACAAGAAACAATCTAAATAAAGTAATGAAATTAAATGATAGTTGTAAAAAAAAATTCGCAAATGATGTGATTAAAATCAGTGATATGAATTGGTGTTCAGGTTACGGTTTGGATTCAAATATTTATTCTATCACAATTCAACATACTAAATTCTCTTCTGCTAAGTCCTTAAGAGTGAGAATCCACAATAGTTTCTTCTCACTCCCTCAGTCAAATAATAATACGAGAATAAACCTTAAAAATACATCTGATAGGTCTACTCTCTTTCCAATGTGTGATAGAGATGTTGATAATACCCCAAATTATCTTAGGAAATTCCAAATAGGGTCTTTTGTATCCCCAGAAATCAAGAACATTCACTACTCCCCACACAAACATTGGTGATCACCAAGAACTCCACCACTAAGTATTGGTCTATTATATCAGATAAAAACTAAAACCTAGTATAGGGAGATATTGATCATTAACCAAATATAATATAAACAACAGAATATAAAATCACATACAATGGTAGACGATAATAAAAACTCTTCTAAGAAATAGAAATTGATTCACAGAAGTGAAAAGTGGATTTTCAAACATTGAGTACAAGAACTCAAGAATTAAAAAAGGTTAAACATACCATATCCCAATCACTCAAATGATCTACCCCAATATGGTAAGGGTAAAATAGATGAATTGGGAAGAATAATTCATTATAAAACCTAAAATAACAAAAAAAAAGAACAGAAATTTTGATCCTCCATAATTTTTCTTCCAGAAGTTGTCCATTGTTATTCCCACCATCCTTCTGAAACATGTCAAGATCCCTTATTATCAGATGTGGGAAATTTAGTTTTCTATATATACTCAAAATATCATATAATTTTGACAATTGGAAGGGTTGATATGTCTTGATAAGTTATTGTAAGTTTTGCTAGCCACCAAACACTTTCTCACCCACTCCAATTTGACATGACAAAAAGATGCGTTAATGATGTTGTTATTTTATGAAATTTAATGTGTACTATCCCATGAGGGTTCCCTATCTAAAAAGTTTGAATCACCTCCTTTTACAATCAGTTTAATGAGATATTTCATATTTAATATAGTGGGGTCCATTCTTCCGGCTAGACTAATTTTTCCCTTTGATTGATTTTTCAGTACGATTGAGTTTCGAATTGGGTCTTGGTCAAAATTCCAAAATTGAATCCCATGAGAATATGAATCCTAAAAAAGGTTAAATTTAAATTGGAACAATAATTTTAATTTTATTCCCTAAAAATAGAATCTCCGAAAAGCTGTCAATATTACAGAATTACCCTATTTTCAATTTTAAGCAAAAATACACCAAAAACACATAAATGATGCAAATATACTCAAATTGAATAATTTGGAGGGATTAAAACCTTGAAAAAAATATTAATAATAATGAAAATAGTAACTTTATCAGTTAAAATCGGAGGACTTGTAGAGGAAGGGTTTCGTAAAGCTCTACATTTCACCATGGGAATCCGTAATGTTGTTTCACATGAAGGTAGATAGAAGATTGAGGTTATGTGTGGACTTCTTATGCCTAAACCAGGTGACAGTGAAAAAAAAAGTATCCCACACTAAGTATTTATGATCACTTCAATCAACTGAAGGGAGGGAGATGATCGTATATGGTATATATCAAAGTAGGATATCACGAGCTATGAGTACAATATGAGGGCATCTCAAAGATGGATTTTAGATGTCCCTAAAAAAACTACATGTACCTAGGGATGCCATTTGGCTTGATGAATTACCCAACTATGTTCATGGGAATCATTAATATGATCTTCCAGACATACTTAGACCGATTTGTAGTTCTCTTCATTGTTGACTACATTTTGTATTCAATGTCCAAGTAGGACCACACGATACACCTGAGGATGGTTTTAGAAAAACTATAATATCAACAGCTTTACGGAAAGATATCAAAGTGAGAGATATGGATACAGAAGGTCCATATCCATATAAATTTCATCTCATAGGATGGAGTTTCAGTTGATTCAATGAAGATTGAGGAAATTATTTCTTGGGAGCTAGAGAATAGAGTTACTGAGTTTTAGAGTTCCATTGGGATGGATTGGTATTATCAATGGTATTTACCACATATCTTTAGAGTTGAAGAACCCATGAAAAAATTTACAAAAAATGGAAAACCCATTCATGTGGATAGAATGACGCCATTAGAGATTTTTTTAAATGAGGTAAATCTTAGAGAGCGCTCTTATCTTGAGGAAGCTAGAGAAGGGAACCAACAATGTGGTGTAGTGTGATGCAATATGAACTCGCTATTATTGTGTCCTGATTCATGGGGAAAGAACTTATTTATTATGTCTCATGAAAACTAAGACCGATTGAGAAGAACTATGTAACTTATTACCTTGAGTAGGATGTGGCAGTCATCAAACTAATGATGTTCTGACACTACCAATGGGTGAATGACTCATCATCTACTCATACAACAAGAGCCTCATGAATATATTTTCTTAAGAGGATTTAAATGCATGAAAATGAAAATTGATATAGTTTCTCTATTACTATGACATTGAGATATACTATGCTCTTAGGAAGGGGAACAAGTTGGAGGATTCTATCATCCAGAGATTGAGTTCACAACTACCGAAGAAGGCCTCAGATTAGATGGCCTCACATCAGGTATCATTCATGGATTGAGAGGATAAATGTATTTTTCAGTTGTCGGTAGTCTCCCTACCACTCATTCAATAGTTCAGTTAGGCTTATCATAGATATTCTAGATGTAAGACTACACATACCGAGATGTTCATATGGAATACCCCTGATGGATATTCAAAACGTGTGGAGCACATCATCCTTTTTAGAGGATGCACCAGAGTACCAATGGTATTATGGGAGTAGGTTTTTAGGGAGTTCCATACACCCCTTTAGAGGTATGTCTATTTGTGCCAAAGATGTACCAGGATCACTGAAATCAGCACAGGTGGTTGTGGATGAAGAAGGTAATGGAACTTTTGTCCCAAGATGCCTCGGTTGTCAGCAAATGAAAGATGATCACTAGGTTTCAGCTGGTTTGACACAATATCTCGAGGTACCATAGTGGATGTCGTATGAGATATCGATGAAATTCATGACGGGTGTACCATGTACATCCAGGGGGTATGATTTCATCTGAGATATCGTAGACTGACACACCATGTCATCCCACTTCCTACCCATCCGAGAGTAGGGTTCAATAGAGATCATGTGATGTCTCCACATGTAATAGATTGATCAATACCATGGAGTCCAATCTACAGGAGTATCTTCAGACACATGTAATAGATTTATCATGTTATGTCCACATGTGATTGTTCTAGAAGGGATTGCATGAGTAGTTTGGGACTCACTGGCGCATGAGCACCACCATTCACCCACAAAGGTATCTTCAGACAGATCAAACCATACAGACCATGGATGACATGATTCGTGCATTCATTATTGATATTTGATGTAGTTGGGAGGAAAGATACCACTAGTGGAGTTTTCCTATAACAATATATACCACTCCACTCTCAATATATAACCATCTAAGACATTGTACAGATGACCATGTTGGTCATCGTTAAGTTGGAAAGACCCATGGGAGTCAGTACTCATGTGTCCAGAGATGGTACATACTACCAATGAGAAGGAACAGGTCATATGAGAGTGGATGAGGGCTATAAAAATCTAACCAAATTCATATAAAGATAGAATATATAGAACCTATGTGTTTGATTAGGGGGAAACATATTCCTAGGGGTCTCTACTAGATGACAGATGCATAGATTTGGCTAGGGTGGAATGTTATCTATGATTTTAATTGGACCTTTCCTGGTTTTATGTATATTGGGAAAGGTGGAATAATTCATGGCTCTACCACAATAGTTAGAGAGGTGGAATTACTTCTTCCACATATCCCAGTTGAGGTGATAAATTCCTGACCCTTCTCAAATCATTGACAATAGACAGTTGGAGATTGAAGATGGGGAAAAATTTTCATATTAACCAATGGAGATAGAAGATATACATGAGAGGATCTTTCGTGGCCCGTAAATTTCTATTGTTTGTGTCTCATGGATGTATGGTAATCTCCAAGAGAGAACATGAGAGCGGGAGGCTCATATTTTTTCTCAGTACCCCCATTTTTTTAATAAAATTTTTATAGATTTTATGGACATAATGACATTTGGTGGGGATAATTTTATACTATTGAATTCAATGTAAACTTTTTAAAAATTAAATGGAATTATTTTGAGACCAGGATTTGAGACAGATTGTAATCCAAGAGTTGGTATTCGCCAATGAAAGGCCTAACATCAACCAGAATGTGTAGAATGAAAAATATTGTTTTCGGGAATTGGAGAAGTAAAATAAAATCACGTAAAAAAATTAATTTTTTATTTTGATCTTAATCATTACACAGCGACTCACTATTACATTATTAAATTGAAATGATGACACAAATTCATTAATGAACCGCATTAATGAATTGTATTTACCATGCGACAACATGCATCATGTATTCCTTATTTATTTAAATACGAATAGATGGTTTATGAACAACCCTGTAATTTTTATGATGAATGACGAAGGAACCTCTCCAATGATGAATGTTGGTGAATGATAATGTGGGGAAGACACCCTTGAATGGAGAATCAATATCTTATATCAGCAAATGATGACGAGTGATCTTCCTCGATCATTCTATATTTCTTTGGAATTGATTTTAATATGTGTGAATTTTTAACACTGTTTTTCCCCTCTAATCAAGGAATGTAGATCAACAAAAAATCTAGTTGATTTTTGGGGGAATTAATATTGTGGATTTGGGAAATATTGTTGTTGGTTTGGTATCAGGAATTAAATCATGGTTATTTGATTTATTTTTGGCGATTACACTAAAAATAACAATTCTATGCTGACATGAATTATGGTTAGTATGTTCTTTCTATTTTCTCTAGGATTCCCACTCACTCTCTCCTTTTTCATTACCAATGGAACGATGAGGTCATGATAGACCTTTTATCGGTGGAATTGAAATGAGGTTGGACATGCAGAGTGATGTAATAATAGCGAGGAGTATGTGCTAGAGATAGTGGGTCAACAATAAACCTAGAAAAGGAAGACAAATCAGAAAATTGACCAACTGAGTGAGTGTGATGGCCCCTGGCACTAGTTGCATGGATGTATAAATGGGACACTAGCACTGTGTCCTGGCTGGACCGAAGTCGGTCAGCCTATGGAGTAAAGTTGGCAAATGGTCGGCCCGAGCTGGAGGAAAATCGAACCGCCATGTGGGCCAGTCTAGATTAAAAACTGGGCCATTGTGCCTCCACGTATGATAGAAACAAGATTGACTAAGTCAAACCATTTCATAGAATGCAGACTGGGTTGTTGGGCAACCCAGTAGGTAGGACCCAGGGCCGAACCGAGTCAGGTCCATCAAGGCCCAATGGTCCAAGATAATAGACCATACCAGACCAAGTTATCCCAGACCCAACAATGTCTTATCTTCTGAGTTGAATTTGGGCGGGTCATGCTGGACCATAGGTCGGGTCGGTTCGGGACAATCAAATCATGTCAGACTATGCTCAGATGCAATAAACCCTTATATACTTAATCATATATATCTTTTTAACTAGTCGTTTGATTGATGTGTCATCTATGGAGTCGGGACCCTTGTGACGAGGTTGTCCTTTGGGTATACTCTAAGTGATTCTTTCTGGATATTGAGATATGAACGGTGTCTTAAGAAGTATATTCACCATGAATCAAGAATGCTACAAGAGGGAATCACATGGATGGAGGTGACACATATGTTATGATAAGTGATACCTTAGTAGACCAGTAGCCTAGTGGACATCAGTGATCAAGTTGTAGAGTGGACTTCATCGGTCTAGTAGCCTCATGGAACTCTAGGGTCCAGTTTTTGTGAAGACATCAGTAGTCCAGTACCACAATAGACCATAGTGGTCCCATAGCTATGTGGACCTCATTTGTCTAGTATCCATGTAGACCTCTGTTATCTTGTAGCTAAGAGAACATCATCAATGGTTCAGTAGCCCAAAAGACCTCAATGTTCTATTATCAAAGTGTATCTCGATGTTTCAGTAGCTGAGAAGACCTTAGTGACTCATCAAGGATGTGTCCCTCAACATTACCATATGATTTATCTTTATGGCTGATAATTTTACTTTTCATACGTTGATTTAAAACTACATTGATTTTTCTTTTCTTTGTGGTCTTGATTTGTGGTCTTTCATTATGGTCTTTCCATTTTTGTTTCAGGACCCTACTGATTATTATGTTAATCGCCCCTATATTGGATTCGCCATCACGTGATGCATCTCGTGCAGTGGATTGATGCTTCGACGAAGACAGTAGGGGTCTAGGACTAGGTAGTTATTACTGATATTGGATAGACGGGCGTACTTCTGTTGCTACAGGATGCTACCCATAACATACCATTTAGGTAGGGTCTCAAGTGGATGAGTTGTGTCAGTTGTACATTTCATTCAAGATTTGGTCTTTTGTTCTGCCCCCTTTTTACTTTTATTTTTTATTCCACTCTCAAGAGTTTTCATACTGATTTGTGAGGTTTAAATTGGGTTACATTCAATAGTTTTAGATTTGTGCATGTGTACTTATTTAAAAGTTATTCCTACCCTTATTAAGAAATTCCAACTCTGTGCTAAACATCATCCCATGGCCTATGGATGGTAGGATTGTGGTAGTCATGGCACGAGCCATGTGGAACAGGTCATGAAAATCAGGTTGCGAATATAGTATTTTAATTTAGACAAAGACACAAGAATTCAATAGAGTGTCGATGACTAATAATAAATGTTCTCATAAAGAAATATGTATTCACTGAACATATATTCCTCACATTATCTATTTTTCATGAACATGTAGATTTTTAAAATAGTCATATAAACATATAAAAATCATTCTAATTTTTGTCATTTCTTGATTTTGAATTTCACTAATGTTAATCACAGTTGAGTTTGATTTTTAACCTAACCAATATGGGAGTATATCAAAAACAATAATATCATAAATATACATTAAATTAATCATTGTATAATATTAATGTTAAAATAAATGTATTAAATTATTTTCATTAAATTTATTTTATATATAATTATATTAAATTTAAAATTTGATGAGGATACTGAGTGATTTAGAATAAAAATATTGACTTTTGATTATTATTTATTATTAAATGTAATAATAATGATACAGCCAACCAGTTTACACCGTGATGGAGTTTGTTTAATATCAATGAAAAGAGTCAATAAAAAGTGATACCATAATTTGTTGATTTACACCAAAGAGGAAATTATAATGCTATAATAGAGAGGTAATGAGCATTATTTATAGATTTTAATAGGCTTCAAGATAGATTCATGACACAAATATAGAAAAAAATATGCAACAACATTGTTATGGAAATAGGGAAGATAATAGTATGTAATATTTAATTAATATTGTACTATAATTAATGGTGAGTTACTATATATACCAATTCATAAGAAAATTTTTAGTGTATCTTCTATACTCTAGTCTAATAAAGTGGACCATATCTAAACATGTCACATAGAAACGTTTTAAATATTTTTATTGATTTAGTAAATCCTATATATATTTTAATTTCATTTTAAATTGTATAATGAAATTACTTTATGGATCAATTATTTGAATTATATCACTCTAAATAATTTTCTATCAAGTAATATTCATTACAGAGTTAAATCAAAATGTTCAAAAATATAGGATGTCACATCCTAATTTTTCGTATTGAAGATTCATTAAAAATTTCAATATTTTGTGATTTTAGACGATATTATATTTGACATATATTATTTTTTATTATGATGAATGATATTTTTTGGGATCTATCATTTATAGAATATATTTAAATGTATATAGAGGGATTATGGAATATTTTATTGGTAATTTTTGGAACATTAGGAGTAAAGAATGAATAGGAGTTAGATTTGAATTTAATCATCTGGAATATAAACATAATATTATGTTTTTGGAATCATATCAATGATATATTTTGATAATGGATATTGGATAAAAATTCTTACATTGAAGTTTATCTTCCTTTTATAAATCATTACAAAATATTTTTTATATATTTCATTTAGATAATTTCAATGATAGGTGGAATGAATGATAAAGAATACGTGTTACCCATGGATTCATAATGAGGATTTTATAATCCATATATTAAAGATATTGAAAAAATATATTATTACCTTGAAAAAAAATCCATGTATTCTTTTTTGGGTGTATAATGTACTAGTGAACTACATAATTTGTATATGATATTATATTAATTAAAATATTATATGTGATGGAAGTGTTCTTGGAATTTATAGGTTTATAATGACATTATAAAATAAAAAATATATTATTTTAATGTATATGGTAATGTAATAAAATCAATTTCACTATATACACAATGAATAATGTTTAGTGAGTATTTGTTACCACATTTAACATGTTTTGTTATTTGGATACATAAAACCATAATAAATGTTTTTTTAATCAAAGAGTGTGTTTTTTATTAGTCAGGTAATCGCATGACATGATTTATAATTTTTATGTGTCAATGAGTATCAAATTTTAGTGTGTATTAATTTCACCTTGATAAAATGTTATAGATTGTGGATTTGTTCCAATATAATGATCTAGAGAGCGTTAGTTTAAGAAGTCCTCAAAAATTAATGAAAATTGTCTCTATAATGATCCTCCATAAAATGGATACTATATGATAAAATATTATCCACAACTAACACAACCTATATCATGGGAAACCATGATCTACCTTGCATCTTGAAATGCCACCAAGAATTATATAATTATGAGACTCCCCATCTCTATGCCTTCTAAGACCATAACAATAGCATAATCTCATTCTAAGTCACATCTCATGTGGGTATATTTCCTCTTCATGAGCGATAAAAAAATACTAAAAAATGATTAAATTAATGAAAATAATGAAAGTAAATAAACATGGTGGTTTAGAAACATTCATAGGGATCTGAGTTGATGAGATATATTGACATCTCTAGATATGCTCAAACAAGATATTACTGAACTATTTGATGATGTATTATTCTTACCAACATCTCTATGTATGGGTTCTTATGTTAAAATAAACTATAATTGATTATATCATAGGAGAAGAAACCAATTATTAGATGTTGATAACAGTGTTTTACAATTCATATTGAAAAAGTATGTTCCTTTATATTAACAAGTTATACTATATCCATTTATATTCTATATTCCATCAAATTCATAAGCTGGGATTAACCACACTATTTATATGCTTCCAAAATCCTTAATCTATATAGCTATACTAAAACTTGTGTAAAACTTTGGTCAAAGGGGTATCCAATTTATATGTACAATTCATAATGAAATTCAACTCTATATAAGACGTGTATGATCTATGAGGTAGGAAGTCAAAATATATGATATCATTCAATAAGTGGGGGTCAATAGTGGTCAGTTTTATCATAGTATAGAGGGACATTAATACAACTCAGTTAATAAATATATGTAATATTTGTGCACCATTGTAGTAAAATACTCCCCATAGTTCATCGAAAAATCATAATGACTATATATATTAATTTTTATGAGTTGTTTCATGTCCCCATAAGACCTAGATATTATGATACACCACTAATCTATCAAAGAATAACACGATTATTCCATTTTCAATATATAAATCAAGATAATGAAATTTCATGCAAATATTAATGATAATTTTAGTTAATAAATTTAAATGGTTTTAATTTCTCTTTCCCATTTAAAAATCTGTGTTATTCATTATCTTGTATTATATATTTTAGAATTTATAATTATAAAAAAAACAAAACATCATTATTTATATTATTATATATGTTTTTATAAGAATCAAGGATGTTTCATTGTATATTTTTGGTTGTAGTGTGATATAATATGCTATAGATGATAGTTTTTTAAGGGAGAGGTTTGCACAATGGTCATGAAAATTGTAAAATTATGTATAACAACAAATATATCTCTATACCATAGGAGGAATGATATTGGATGAAATGATGGAAATAAAATATATATGTGATATGAAATTTTGATTCCTTTCTTCTAGGATGTACTGATTATTGGAGATATATCGTGTCGAGAAGAGAGGATAATTTCTACTTGGGATGTTGTTCACTTGATACCCTGTTGAATTAGTGGTTGATTATTTCTTTGGACACATGTCACACAGTTAAATATATATCTATATTAATAAAAATATTTTATAAACTCACCAAATAAATATTCACTTTATAATATATTATGGGGGTGAATTAATGATGATTCATTATTATTTTTATAAAGACATATCCATAGATATTGTGCACAATTTAAACTACATAAAATATATGATAATGGAATAAAATGTTTTTAAAAAAATCATAAGACATAGATATATTTATGGGATAAAAATAAATAATTAGATATACAATCTATTTTGACAAAATTACACCCTCAAATAGTGGAGTGTATCTATTTACTAGTTAGAGATTTTAATATAACACCTTATTCAAAACAAAGAAGGTGGAGGGTCATCATAATCTATCATGGAACTATAGTAGGGTTCTTTCTATATGTTTTTTTATTACCTTATAATTCATGTGTGTGAACTGTATCTAAATAAAATAATGTAAACCATATTTTAGACACAATTATTTTATAATTATCCTTCTATTTTTGTTAAATAGTTCATGTTATTGTGATTCAGTATGAAAGGCCAAAATTTAAATGTGGGGTGAATTTGGTGAAGGGCGTTTTAACCTAATTTAGTTGTTCTGTTTTTTTTTGTTTTTTTCATATTTTATTTATTACATTGAGAGTTATTTTATATCACATTCTCTTAGATTCTTATAAGAGTCAATATTCTATAATAGGATACAAATTTTTATTTATGGGTGTGTGGAGGAAATGAAACCTGTTATAAAATATTCCAGGTTCTAATTGGATGTAGTACATGTATGATGGATAAAAAATTATATTAATTAAATGAACATTTGTCTAAGGTAGTCCTAGTCGAGTTGATATGTAGGTGTTTGTGTTCATAAGAGATATTATCAATGAATTATATGATTACAATCAAATTATAAATTTTATTTTAATCAATAAATCATGAACCAGGAATTCATCACCATTTATTCAGAATTATTTTAATTTTTTAATCATTCCATCATAATCATAAAGGTATAAATTTCAATTTAGTATAAAAAACAATGAATATTAATAAAAAATGAATTCAATCAGTATTTTTCTCATTATAATGATCTCAACACTTCAATATCCAATTACACAACGTTGTAATTTTATTAATTCATGTACATTTACTTACAGATTAAAAACAATAGAGATATTATAATGTAATGACAGCTTATTGTATAGTCACATTATCGACATTTATCCAAAAAATATTTTTAATAATATTCAATAAGTATAAAATTACTTTCATTCATGTTTCTATATACAAATTTCATATTACTTTATTTAATTTCTTTTTACAACATGGAATATTTTATTTGTGAGATATTTGGTAAAAATATATATATTACGACACATTTAATTATAAGTAAATGTGTAAAATCTATCCCAAAAAATTAAATATTCTTCTATGGAAGAACCATATTTAGGGATTCGAGTGAATATTTTTATCCTAGGAAACACAATAACTATAAATAATAGAATGTTAATTAAAAATAATGAATTGTATGAGAAAATTTCTGATTATAATTAATACTAAAAATGGATAAATTTGACACTATGGTAGGTTCCATAACCACTGAATTATTTGATGGTGATTAAGAACCTAAAGATTTTTCTAAACAAGCCATTGAATTCATGGTTGTATCAAAAGTTATTATTTATTTGGAATCTAATTCAAAAATATCAAAATAGTGGATGTCTAAAATATCAATGGAGAATGATATATAAGTATAAAATAATAAATAAAAATTAACATAAAACTAAATATAACCCAATGGGAGTAACAATTTATGAAATATGAATAAAATGATCATCATTATCATGTTTAGATATTCATTAAGTACCATGTCCAAAAAATTCCTCTTACATGCTTTCCCATTAATAAAATTTGATGTTGCTTTGAATGTATATGAAGATTAGAACAGTGTTGGGTGATCAATGATGTTATAATTTTTTAAATATATAATTTTTTCATATGTTTGTTTTTTCAACAACATGTTTTAATTGGAAAAGTGGTGCTTAATGACCATAGAAAATGAACATTTCGAGAGGGAAATTGGGTTTTATTATTTCATTATTGTCTAATAAATATAGTTTATTCTGATATAAGATGTAATTTCTATTCATATATATCCAAGCATAACATGATATTAAATATTATTTTCTATTAATTGGTATTTTATTTAATCAACCCATCAATAGTAAATGTATGAAATAATATGTGAACATAATGATCTTGATATTTAATGGGTAGTTTTTTTTAAAAATAAGTATTTTGAGATCCCCTATATATTCAAATATATACATTTTAATTATTTTATATATTTATTAACCATTCAAATATTATTATTTATTATTTATCTGTGATTCAAAGTTTTGTCTCTAATATTATTATATCCCATTTTACATTTCATAATTATTAAGAAAATTAATATATCCATTGGTTGATGAATAAATATAATTATAAGAGATTCCCTTTAATGTATGAGGATTTTTATAGGCTTTGATAAATTATTTAAAATAAATTCACCAGAATTTTTTCTACATAGTTTTTTTTCATAAACATGGTTTATTTTTTACTAGTAGTTAAGAAATAATTTTTTTAATAATATATATATAAATTCATCATAAAATTCTTTTCTAAATTTTCCTCATCAGTTCTATCAATGTTTTTAGGTATATCATGGTACATGATAATTACTATAACGTGCATTTGGATATTTCCAAAGATATAATTTCAAAGAATCATATTTATTATGAATTTAAAATTCTTATTTATAATAATATATACAAGTAATAATATAGATAATTTATCAAATATTATCTCATAGAATCCCTCATTTCCTTATTTATGGATGATCCACACTACATGGGAATTTTAACCATTACTATGCTACCATTTTGTTACATGATACTTAATGAATTATTAATAGGGGATGTGTTATTTTCAATGGATGGAATATGTTTCTTATTTAATAGAAGTTGAAAATGTGGTTCCTAGAATATGGGACTTGATCTTGATTATATCATTTATTTATTCCTTTATTTTCCAATATTAAAAAAATAAAAAAAATAGTAATAAAATATAAAAAAATAATTTTTTTATGCAAATGGTTTTTTAATTAGTGGGTATAGATAAGCATTCATTGATGAAAAAAAATTATCATTATGGGATTGTGGGTCAATTTTATATTCTTATATGAGTGATGATTGAAATAATGGATCATGGAGAACGATAGAAAATGATATCTGTCAATGTATTCATTATATTCATGAGCATTAAATATTTTTAATGATGTGATATCAATATGAAGAAGGGAAATTTAATTTAATTTAATTTTGAATATTATTATTTATAATATAATTTCAACCATCCTTATATCCATAAATGACTATTACCTCATTGACCCACCAACATTTATGGCTTAGAGTAAGATGAACCTAACTAAAAATTATACCTGATTTTTTATGTTTTTTCCTTCTATAAATAAGATATTTCAGATCTATTTCAGTTATATTTTTTCTTTAATGTCTTTCTGTAATAGAAAAATTAAAATAATTTATTACATTGAGTAATGAGTCGATAAAATAAATATGAGATAAATAATATTTTAAAATTATTATAATAAAACTAATATGATTTAATACTTTTATAGGATATTTTATATTAATTTCATCAATGAAAGAAGTAAAATATGTTATTTTTTAGTTTCTTTATAAAATGTGTGATTAAATAAATATTATTTTTTAAAAAGTTAGAATTTATTCTTCCAATTTATAATTATATTATTTTTTTATTTTTAATTAAAAAATTTATTATCTAGGGTTCCCATTGCTATTTATATACAGATATATTTTTGAAGGAAACAATGACATTATGTGTTAGATATATGATTTCCTTATTTTTTGAATATATTTTATAAATTATTCATTGTTTAATTTCATTGGTTTTAATTAATCAACAACATATTTTTATTGTAATTTTCCAATTTATTATATTTTAAAAGATTGAATAAATTTATGGAAATTAAAAAGATGAATATATTTATTGTATAATATTATATATGTTATTTATAAATAAAATACATTGCATTATGGAGTTTATTGTGTACATTATAGTAAGATTTTATGGATTTGATTTTTTTTGAAATATATATATATATATATATATATTTATTTAACGGTCAAAATATATAGAAATTATTCAACACCATGGGATGATATTATATGGATGAAACATTAAAGAATAGTTATACAAGAGATGTAGAGTGATGATTCATTACATAATAAATTTTTTATTTTGAAAGTGCTAGATATTTTAGAAACTAGTGGGATGATCTAGAAGATACGATTCACAACATGGTCTAGAATAATAGTTGTTGACTTGTAAAATATATAACTATTAAAATCTTAAATATATATCAATACATGTACACAAATTTGATCCCCCTCCCCAATTCAAAATCAAATTTATTATAGGGGTTATTTAAGAAATATGATAGATGGGGTTTTGAGAGATATATATATATGGATGATGTGAACCATTCTATTTTAAAAAATTTATGGTGAGGATTGTGTATATTTCTAATAATCATAAAGTGGGTATGGAAGATATCAAGATACTAATACATCGAAGGTATGATGTTTAATAAAAATATGGAATCACTGCTCTAACTAGTGAGAATTTACCGACTCGAGCAGTAGATATCCTTCTAATTAGATACCCTATATACGCCATGAAACATAATACTGTAATGGGGAAAGAGATGTTAAATAATAATTTCAATGTAGCCATTTTATTGCATTGAAGTGTCATTGTTACATTGGAATTCATGTTTAACAACCCCATTTTCATATATGTTCATTCTACATTTTATTAATCACTATTATATTATATTTATAGAACATATTTAATTAAATATTTCATGTCCATGCAAATGATTATGTGTGGAAAAGATTTTTGGAAGTGGTTTAGTTAGATTATGATTATGTAACTAATATTTTAATTATTGGTTTTTTCTAATATTTCAAAAATTTATAATATAAAATATTGAAGTATTTTATATGATATTCAATTATAGTCTATAAATTATGCTGATTTTTTTGTAGGATATATATTCTAGTTGAGAGGAGTGTATATGAAATATATGTCCCTTACATCACCTTACATGTTGAGATTTATTTTTGTTAACCTATTCGGATTATTTATTTATCTTGAGAATTGTGTATACTATCATAAGTAGTACTTTTTGAGTTGATTTTTAATGATATATTTTCATGATAGGAATTATGGGTGAATAAAATGATTACTTGTATAATTGAAATTTAATTTGAAAATTAAAACCTTTTTCCATGATTCTATTCTCACCTCACTTGACCCTCTTTTTTTGGTATTTATATATAATCCCCATGATAGAATATGTTAGTTTAATGTAAAAATTGTTTCAATTTGAATCCATTAAATTATATAATTTTTTTCCCATGAGATCGACCATGGGAATTTCTTATCTCATACTAATAATTAGCAGCATTAACTATTTTCATCTATTGTTAATGATTTTTTTAAAAAAAATAGTCCATATAAGATAATGAACCTTTCAATACAAGTCAAATGATATAGTAATTATCTCTATTAATGGGGAATCCCTGATTTATTTATCCTTTAAATAAGAAATTCATGTGTTGTGGGCCTGGAATGTCCTATCAAAGGTGTTATATTATAGTGAATATGTTAAAAATAATATTTAAGGATCATGAAAATGATTACAATATCATATTGAGAAATTAATTTGAAGCATGAAATTTTAGAGATAATTATGGATGTTTATATTATATTAAAAATATATATAATTCCAGTAATTCCCATAATGTAAATGGAAGTCACACTGCACACAAAAGTGTAAGAAAAAAACTACCACATGTTTTAAAAAATTTGTATAAGACACTCTAGGTCTGTATAATAGTATGTCTATTGTGTATTAAAAGGGAAATGGATGTGTCTAGAAATCAAATGGGTCCTCATTAGAGATAATAATTACAATATATGTGACATGTAATTTGTGTATGTGATTTTTTATGGAATTGATTTATAAATTAATTAGTGATCCTTGAATTCGTAAGGTTAATTTGAAAAATCATATGGGACAAATAGGTAACCAATCAAATTTTAAAATTCTAAAACATTCATTGTTTATGAGTCATTTCTAGGTCCATGGTGATCATTTAATTTTTATTTAACTATAGATAAGAATACATTAGGGTCATTAATGGAAACATACAATTCATTTATATATTACATAATTCTCATGATTTGATAATAATGAGAAATTTAAGGGAAATTAGTTTTACTATAAACTAATATTAGGATTCAATATTTATTTTTTATGAGTATGATAGAACATTCACTGTATCATAATGGTAATATTGAAATAATTATGACAAATCTAAGGGTTAGTTGATGTTTCATTTTTCATTATATTGACCATCATTATAAATATTGAAAATACTTTTTCATAGTCCTAAATCATGATAAACAACATCGTTCTTTAATAAATATCAATAAATTTATTAAAAAAAGAAATATTACATAGTATTAAAAAATTATAAATTCATGATTTTGTTCGATTTAGTATATAATATTCACGATCTTGGTACACATATAGAAAGGTGACTTTTTAATGAGTTGATTAAAATGTCATATTTAGAAAAAAATAAAAGTGTATGATTATATTTATGATTTATGGTTTGATGAATTCCAAAGTATTTTTAAGATCATGTTAGAATAAATTAATTGGATGACATAGATATTCATATTTGAAATGTCATTTTATCGTCCATGAACTTATTAATTGAATAATAATAAATAATGAAAATATAAAGTGAAATTGTGTATGTAAATATATTAATATTATATAAATATATATATATATATATGCTCATGAAGAGGGGATAATAAGAGGATAAATATATATCTCATTATGTATTGAAATAAGATGGATGATATTAATAGAAATGAACATTAATGGAAGAGAAAAAGATTATTAGTTCTAGGAATGATCTGGAATTTTCCCTACATATTATTTGGGTATTATTGAATTCAATCAAAATATATATACATAATTTCCATTATATTGGTCAATACAGATAAGGTATATTCAACGTTACTTGTTTAATCATGTCTAGTTTCTTGAACATTATGATGAAATTAGTGGTGGTATCATAATCCCAATAAATTCAAGGTAAAATTGATATATATGTTTTTTGAAGTACATTTCCTAATATAACCATTAAAATAAAACATTATTATATATGAATTATTGTGCACTTAGTGTTTCAAGTGAATTGACAAATTACAATTTCAAATTCAATTAATTTGGATAGTACAGGTAAAACTTGTTTATTGATTGATCTATTTTATTTATTGATATATAATTTTATAACAATTGTTTTGGATATAATTAAATATTTTAAATTTTGGAAAACTAATTTTTATCAATCATTGATTAAAAATTGATATACCCAGACTCACTTCATCTCATTGTTAATTATTCATGAGACTCCAATGTTGTGTGAGAACAAATGGATAATGATGAAAATTTTATCCTAAATATTTTACTTCCATTGCAAATGTACAATGGATTCGGATATAATACATAAATAATTTTCATTTAAAAATAATTTTATGTCTATAATTATTGTAATAATTGAAAATCTATATTTCTTTAGGTTTCATTCATTATAGTTTTTTTAATATACAATGTGATGAAATACTATAAAAATAATTAATGGATAATTAAAATGACATAAAATGAAACAAAAAAATTGGAATATCATTATCTAATATTTTATAGACAAGTTTTATGACATTTAAATCCTCAATTTCATTATTTGAATTATATTCCAAAAGTTATAATGTTGAATAAATATTATGTCAAACTACATTATGTGTTTTGTGGAATAATTAATATAATTTATTAATAAAAAATTTAGTATATTGTTGGAATTTTTTGTTTGTGTTAATATCATTATTGAGGATTGTAATAACAAATATAAATCATGGATATTACTAAATTAAAAATCATTAGCTAAAATAAATTATTTTATTTTTCTATGTAAAATTATTAGTAACTAATGAAATATAACTAAAAAATATCCTCTTGATAGTCTTGAAAAATTTATAATTTTATATGATATGACAACTAATGAAAATTATTCCATGATAAAGGACAATTCCTATAATGTATCATGCATTAAAATATTTTTTCTAGGATTTTTATGTTTGTGAGTAGTGAAATTTTCATTCATTATATCAAAAAAGAGAAGCGATGAAATTAATTGTAAGGATTCAAGATGGTCGATTTAATTATGGAAATATAGACCATGTCAATAAATGTTATCAAAATATTTTATGAGTGTTTTATTTAGAGATTAAACTCCACACATCATCAATTTAGAGTCAAAACATTGATATCATAATCATTAATTATTCAAGAAGGTGAAATGGTTTTCGTAAGAAATGTTATATTAAATGAATTTTTTTATGGAAAAATATTTTGTTAGAGGCCCTAATTATAATTGTTTATTCATAAATATACCTAAAATAGACGATTTTGGTGGGGGATAAATTGAATTATGTTTAAGAGTCAACTTCAAGTTTGAAATCAATGAAGATCTTGACTAAATTTAGGTTTGGAGGTCCATTGGTATTATATATGTATATATTATTAGTGAATGCCTTTAAAAATAGGTATGATAGATTATCTAAGAGTAATTTTAATTTAATTATGATATTCTAAAACTCATATACTAATATTCAAGACTCTCATTAGAATAAAATATATCCCATGCTAAAAAATGGATTATTGTTTTTTATTAATATTTTCCAAATATATTAAATAATTGTTTATGTCAATTTATTCATAAAAGTTAATGTGGATGTATTGATGATGTGATTAATTTTTAATATGGTTTATATTGAAATACATTTTTATTTTATTGTAATGATTCATTTTATATAGATCTATTGAATAAAATGTAGTAAACATACTATTAACAGACCAATTTTACACCTTCCAACATGTGTAATATTAAAAAGTAATTAGTAAATATCATCATTTCATGGAAAAAATAATTATTTGTGATAAATATAAAACACATTGTCCTATAAAAAAATCTATGTTATATGATATAAAATAGAATTAAAATGCTAAGGTTGAAATGGACTAGACCAAAATAGTACATGATTATTATTGTTTTATTAATGTTTTATCATAAAATAAAAAATTATTTTTTTTAAATAGAAAATAAATAAATTTAATGATTTAAAATAAATTATAATAGATGATAATTATTTAATTTACTCTTTACTAGGTTACTAGATTTTGATTTTTGTGTGATATTTTTAGAAGAAAAAAATCATTAAATGACCATTAATAGTTGAAAAAGAATATTAAAATGTAGAAATTAAATTAGAAATCATATAATATGGATTCATTATCAAGTTTTTTCAGTAATATAATTTATTTCTAGTAATATAGTATTGGTTTGATATAATAGATATACTAATGGAATAATCACATGAAATATTAATAAAAAGAAATCATTGAAAATAGTTAATGAAAAAAAATTGATCATTCCAACATCAATAAAATTTAATTTATTTTAATGTTAAAATATTTATTTATGATTATTTAAATCTATTATACTTCTAAACTTATGGAGAAAAAGGTTATATCAAACAAATAGTTTACAAAAAATTTGGTGTATCTATATTTTATAGCAATATGATGATAAATATTAATTTATTCAAAAGAGACCAATTTTTAGGAAATTTCTTTAGGATAATGGATAATATATAAATTTATGGACTTAGTCACATATTAATAATTTTAAATCGATTATGATTCATGATTTATGTAGATAATGTCACAAAAAAATACATTAATCACCAAAATAAGGGTTGGGTACATCATAATGGGATGGAATCATAAAGACAATAAAATCAATATCATTGATAGAAAATAATTATATTTTATTATATCCAAGGATGTAGTTAATTACTTTTAAAATGAATTAATTTATTAGTGATGAAAAAATAAATAGTTTTATTTTTTGTGGGATGATATAGCCTGTGATGTTCTAATATTTTCATCATATCCAACTAATAGAGGCTACATTTTCAAAAAAGAGAAAAACATTAAATTGAATTATATTGAATATGACTATAAAATAATTACTATAATTGTGTTAGTTTACATAAATGTGTGTGGTAAAATATTTTCCTAAACCATGAATTCAATGATATATAATATTTTTAATCAATGAATGTATCATGATAGGGAATTTTATAGTTTTTTTCATTTTTTTGATGTGATCTATTAATTTATAAATTATTATAGATTGATGGAGAATATACATGATCATAAATGATATTCTTTCAGAACTCATACTAATATGTAATTCAAAAATGAATTGGTGGTAGAATATATTTACAAACAACAAAAATCAGGTCTGAGGACTACGTGGAAAATCAATTTCACTAGAAGTTGGGAAATGAATGTAAATAATATCCCTAAAACAATGTGAAAAGAAAAATAATTTCATAAATTATTATTATTTATAAATATTTATACTATATATACATCTCTAATGTATAATCATTTTTTAAATATTATGAAAACACAACATATGAGATGTGATAAGGTAAGAATCTGACATTGTTGTATATTCAAATTTCTTGCTAATGATTCTTTATTATCCAATATGATAATAAAAATAATGTTTTATAGTGTTTTGTATAATGAAATATTCAAAGGATATTAATGTTAGAGAAAATAATAAATAGAAAACATAAGCATCTATATAAAATAATAACAATCAATGTGATAAAAATTTTCTAAATGAGAATACTATTCCAAATAATGAGCATCCTTTTAAAAAAAATAGTGAAAAAATACCTTATGATTTTTTACTACTATGAATATTATAGTAATTGAACAAAAAATTATAAGGGATTTAGAATAAGTGAATAGTTATTTTTATAATAAATATTATTTCTGAAATGATTGAAGGTAGTGAGTTTGGATGTAATCAATTGTGGAAATATTATTGGTTAATGGATATCTCTATTGAAAATAATGAGGATGCCATATTTATAAAAAAAACATTTATTTTATAACAATTTTTTTATAAAATAAATTGTAAAGATCACATTGAAATAAATTATGTAATTGATTTTATTCAATGTATTTATTTAATTTAATTTAATCTATTAAATGATTATTTCACATTATAATATATAAGAATATAAATGTAACCATTTTCATTTTATATGATGAACTATAAGAATATGGTAAACATTCATTGAAAACAATGGATGGTGTGTAATGGATATTCCATATACGATTAAATTTATTATTTTGATGTATTTGATATTATATCCCTATTATAATCCATTCAATAAATAATATGGATGATTTTTTGTAAATATTCATTGTCTAATAATTGTATCTAAAATAAAAAATTTAATAGTATTATTGAGTAGTTAATGTGAATTATGAAAACAAAATTGATTACATGTGTATGAGGATATGACAAAATCATTCTATTTTATTATATATTTTTTAAAAATAACACTACATCAAAAATTTATGTATTTTTGGTGTGATAAATATATTATAAGGAATGTATTTTCATGTGGGCTAGTTGAAAACATTATTAAAATCAATATAAAATGATAAAAAAATTCAGTGGTCATTTATAAACGTTTTTATATTTTTATATTCTTGAATATTAAAATTTCATTGTATTTCAATAATACATTCAATTAGAATTCACTATATCCAGGATTTCGAGGGTAAAATCATTTCCTTCATTATAGGTAACTCATGTTATGTTAGGGGTATTAATTTCTCAAACTGAATATTCTATAGAAATACTCAAGTGATTTGAAGTGGAAAATTATGTTATGATGATATCTCGAGCAGAATTAGGGATGAAATTTTAAGGAAATTGATGTAGTAATGCATTAAATATCATATATTATGATAATACAGTTCTATTTCATTTATAGTTAATAATAAAAAATGTAGACATTTATTTCCCCACCATTCACTCTTTATGGTAAAATTTCCTTCAAATGGATGCCACATGCTTTCTATTATGAAGACAGGTTGATACACAAATATATTTTTTATATCCAATAGTTTGGACTTAAGTAATTATATTAGTCTATTTGGGATATAACATTGTGAATTAAGATGGTTTTGGGGATAACGAAGCGTATACATTTGAATGCATTATCTGCCAAAGTTTTTTTAATTTTTTCTTATTTTAATTATTTGAACAATTTAATTTCCATTATATGTATTGAGTTTGAATATATTTAGTCTTCTTATAAATTATTATAATTAGAATATTTAAGGTAATATATCAAGGATTATTAGGTTGCTGTGAAATATAATATTCTAATCATGTGTGATAAAATGTGTAGTAAAAATCATTTTATAAATCAAAATCATCATGTGTGAGTGAATCAAAACTATGTTAAAAATATTTTAATCAGACAAATAGTGAAAAATTTATTATAATGTTTTATTTTCAATCAACAAATTATCATGAGAAAAATATCTAGAAAAATAATGCGGAAAATTCAAATATTAGATGGAACCAAATGTCTCATAGAGATATTCCTTTTATGATAAACATTATGTTTTTATGAAAGAAAACATAGTTTCAAATAGTATTTATTATGTTATTAATGCTTTCCTATCTCATATTAATTTATTTCTAATTTCATTTTTAACAATTTATTTTAATAATTTATAAAATATATATTATGTATGGGTGATGGCAGTGGGGGATTAAATCCATTAAATAAGTGGGATAAAAAATATATCTTTTAAAATTAGTGAGGTGGGATATAATAATTATTTTCATTTAATTAAGTTAGATAATAAAATATTCTTTATTTTAATTTGTTTTATAAGATTTTTTAGATTTGTGAGTCACATGATTTATGATAATTTTTTAGAACAGTTAATATGAGTATTATAACTATTGTTTTACAAATTTTGACTGAATCTAGGGTAAGTAATACATATTTATATTATCATTGATACTCTATCTCGTGGAATATATTGAATTATTTTATTTTTAGAGTATTATTTTTATTGATTTTCTTTTGTAATGATGTATTGAATCTATGATAACATCTCTAATAAACTTTATGGGGTGATTTATTGAAAAAATTACCAAGAAATTATTTTAGAGTAGTGAGTTGACAATACCAAGTATGTTCTATCCATAATAGAAAAAAATTCATATGGAAAATATTATATGAATTATTATAGGGCTTCAATAAGAATTAGAGATTATGTTGATGTTTGGATGATTTCTAAAAACTCTTTTAAAACCAAGATAACAGGGTAACATTATATCAGATGATATTTGTATTAAAATCTATTGAATTTAATTTTTAAAAGGATTGTGTATCCACCATGTGTAAATTTATGTATGTATTTGATAGAGGCAGTGAGTAATATCTAAATCTATCAATCATATTTTTAGACATTATATTATTTGAGGGCCATTTCTATGAATCATATAGTTATTGTGAATGTTTACAATACAATATCTAGAAACATTAATGGCGATACCAAATCATGTAATAGGTATTTGGAAATGGTAGTAGATATGCTTCTTGAATAATGAAATTTTCTAAACAAAAATATAGAAATTCAATTTGAGTTAGTTTCATGATAGTTATAATTTTGAAATTGATATATCTCAATAGTGGATAAATCATAAGGGGATTTAGTAAAAATTTTAAGAGTTATTAATGATAAATAAAAAGGTTAACAAGAATTGGAAAAGAAAAAATACGACCAGAAAAATTAAATATAGTAACCTATAATTATTTATATGATTTTATATAAAGAATTTATGTGTCATTCCATTGGTGTATAATTATCATTTTCACTATAAAAATAATATTTAGTGGCTATGTGTCATAAATATTTTTACCGTGAATTAACATCCAATAGTAGTTCAAATATATATTTATTAATTATATAGTTAAATTAATAAGTCTCATACTATTGATGAATAAAACATATCTAAAATAATAGATATTTTTATCTGACCATATAAAATTACACAATTTTGAGGAATTAAAACAACATTTTTGTGATATAGACTCGTGCATATGAGTGATATATTATGCCATATATATGGAAGAAATAAATTATCATTTAAAATATAATATTGGTAGTGAATGATATTTATTTGTTTGATTAATTTTAAAATACCAAATTCATAATATTTTACAAATTATATAGTTCACCTTGGAGTTTTTATATTAAAATATCAAATGATCATCCCATGTGAATAATAAATCAATAAAAATTGTCATAATGGTGGAAAAAATAAAATAATATTTTATAGGTTATCTAGATATAAAAAAAATTATATTTTATATTAAAATGAAATGAAGAAGGAAATGATATACTAGTTTCATTAAAAATTTAAAATTGTTAGAGGATAATTTCAGAGTCACAATTGAATGTTATAGACTAAGTGGGTGATTTTTTGTTTTAAATTTGATATTCCATAAATGATATAAGGGAGTCACATATGAAATTATAGTTTTAGAATCATGTAATATAGGATATTATTTATTAATATATTGATTGATGCACCCCTGAATTTGTTAATATATATTGGATTGAAAATGATGGGAACAAATAAATAAATATTTAGTGATCCATCTATGTCTGTAAAAAAACATTTATATTTAGTAATATTTTTAATTCAAGAGGTTCAGATAGGTTACTATTTTTTTTAAAATAAGATTATATATATTTTTGGGATAATAAAAAATAGTCATTTAATTTCCAATGAATTAGACCAATTTCATAAAAAATAAAATATTTGAGATATTATTTTATTTACTACATTAATTATTAACATAGTTCTGAGTTAGGGATTTTGTTCTTATAAATCTCCAGGAAATATTATTATTTAGGTTCAATTATATATTTTTATATCCCAATTAACCCTCCCTCACTCTTTGGGTATTCACCTAACATGGGACCAAAATGTCAGGAATTATATGATCTACCCATCATTTATTTCACATTACCACTAGATTCAATTAAGATATACCAATACCGTAATGAGGGACATGATTCTATAATAGGTCAACATCATGTCAATTTAAATCACATCCACACCAATAATACACAAACATTCGATAGATCCTATATCATTCTGATGAATTTTACATTGGTCATTATGTTACTAATCTCAATTATCATAATGACCCATTATTGACATAAAAGTGAAAATAAGGGATATAATATAATTTGATTCAGCATGCTTCCATTATTTAAGTAAAATTAGAATAACATTTCCTAAATCTAACATTTCTATTATATAAATCCATGTATCCAATATAAATCTATATTTGTGGAAACATTCATCACTAAAAGATAATTATCATTTGATAGCTTCAAAACCTAGTAGAGGACCTTACCAAAACTAATAACATAACAAATATAGTAACAAATTCATATATATATTCCCATTAACATGTAAATTATGAAGGATTAAGGAAATCTATCGTTATTTTTGTCATTTCCCACACATGGTCCACACTGAGGGATTACCAACCTGAAGAGGATTAATAAGTTTCAAACCAATTTTTGTGTGGGAGAACTAATCTGATTGATGTATTTAAGGGAAATTTTTTCATTAAGACTCTATAATGACCTGTTTTCTGATCCAAGGGGTAATTCCATTGGAATTATAATTTTAGATTTTAGTGTAAAGCCATTATTTGATTCCAAATTTCGAATGAATTTATGAGAGTTGGAACACATAAATGTACAGTTTTAGATATATTTGTAGGGAAAAAGGTTCCTTGGGTGCTAAATTTCATTTCAAAAGTTCCAGAATAGAAAAAACACCACATAGGAAAAATATTGGTTAGAGTGAATATGTTTTTTTAACCGTGTGACCCCCAATAAAAATGGCACTTCTTGAATTAGTGGTAAATCAATTGTCACATGGGATGCACATGGTTTTGAAAAACCACCTACTCATCTTGTATGGTTAGAAACACATAAGTAGTACCTATAATCTATTCATTTATATATTTACACATGGTTAGGGTAGCCAAGAAATATCGACCATCTTATTTTGGTTCCTATGAAGAAGGAGATGCATGGTTGTTGGACAGTTTTAAGGGGGGCCATGTGAAAAAACCATTAAATAGTGTTTTTTTGGGTCAAAGACTATTCTTTCCTTAATGAATCATGTACTTTTTTTCATTCTAATTTCAATACATGGTATCTCCATATAGATCAAATTCTCCCTTAGTGATCCAACCTCCACTACATGATACACATGTCTAGATATCAATTTTACATTTTTTTTAAAATTGAACAGAGTTTGGCCCTATTTTCTTGTATCTCAAAGCTGTCGTATCCTTTTACTTATTTTCAATGTTCTATATTACATATATTGTGTTATTTCTATGTGCTCTCGTTTTCCTTATTTTTAGAGAGAATATCCATTTCATTGATTTATTCTAAACAAGACCAAATAAATTCTTGTGATTCTATTAATATATCTACCTATTCATAAGTTAGTTTTTCTATATCCATTCACAAAATTTTGATGTGTTCAATAAATTGTCTCATTTTTTCACTCATCAAACCTTCGGGGGATTCCATATATATATCTAATTAAAATAATCAATGTGGTATTGAACACGTATTATGATCCTCAATATTAGTGATTAATTCTTGTGGTTGATTTCTTTACTCAGACTACCCCGATGGGTGTGGGATACCCCATTATAGAAAAATTCCCCTTCTCATAAATTTATTCTATCACCAATGGGTGTGAAATTGCATAAAAAATTCCTTATGTAATTAATTTATTTTAATTAGATAAGGAACCATATATCCAAACCCATACCCATGCCTTAGATGGAATGATAGAATATTATTAATGGTATAAGAGCTAAACGCACATACATATGCCTAGAATGAACCACTCAAAAGGAAAGGCCTTTAATAATATGATTTTAATTTTATAAATTCTTGAGATAGTATTATTAATAAAATTATAGGTTTTTACCTGTGTTAGAACCCTATACCCCCAAGATTTTTAATTGAATTGTTAGATTTTATTGAGATTCGACACGAGAATAGGCCATGATCCATAAGAATTAAGGTATGCATGGTATGCTGATGGGCTTTCCTAGAACACTTTTATTGATTACGATATACAATGTTGAATTAAATTTAATGTACATCCAATTGAAACTATAAAATATAAAAAAAAATTAATTCTGTCTCTTTATTAATGAGAGTGAAAAAATGTTTTCTGATTTAAGGACCTATTGTGAAAAATATCATGTCTTATTTTGGAGTTGTAATGTTTCCTAAACACACTATGGGTGACACCATATGTTCCATGTATGGGATCATCAAGTATTATCTATTTTTACGACTAGATGAGTGAATCCAGTTCCAAATGGGAGACACCTTGGATAGGCTCAAACTTGTGATGGTGGTATATTTAATTTAGTGTGACTCAGGCACCTACATGCAATACTAGTTATGGAATTGATGTTTAAAATATTATTATTATTAAAATTCTTAGAGAGATCTATGGGAATTAATTTTTGGGTTAACATGGATTGATTTCATAGTACTTCTTATAAATAAAACCCATAATGTGATACATGGAATGTCCATAAAAATTACAATGGAAAAGAATAAGGTGTTTCAATTAAAATTTTCTTTCAAAATGAATTAGTTGGGTGTAAAATGAATATTTTAAAATGAGAATTTCTCTATGGTTATTAAAAACATATTGATATATCAACCAAGCCCAATTACAATCTTCGGTATATTCCACCGTCTTATATATTATCTGATTCAAATTACCGTTGTAATATCTTTAGGTTTATGCTCACATGATTAGGACAATGATGGTAAAATAGGTTGGTATTTGAATGGAACCCATTATAATAATTTTAATTGTTATATTTATCTTATCTTTTAAATTGTTATGTAAAAATATTTATTTTAGTATTTTAAGATATGAAATGGCCTTGAAATTAGGGGTGTAAGCCTAATTAGAGTGTGTCTCATGTACTTTATGGAACACCATTTTACCAGGGTACCCGAATAGACCTCATTTGTTGTAGAATTAGGATATTGAGATATTTTAGTTTTCTATCATGCATGTACCTAGGGGATTTGAGTGAAGGATTGAGCGATTATATAGGATTATCATGGAGCTAGTTATTGGTATTTTATTATATTATTGAATTGTATTATATATTATTATATTTTCCACTTGTAATTATAGAATACTATAGACATACATATTTTAATTATTTTTAATTGGCATTATTGAATAATATTTATTTATTTCATTTATCCTTTTACTATTTTTTATTTATGCATCATTTTTCTCTTATGATATAGTGGTTATATATTCCCTATCGTACCACTATTAAAACATCACTATTAATCGGTTGCCTTTGGAAAATGGAGAAGATCACACATGACCATGTGAAAACTGGTCTGCATAGCCTTTCCCTGGTAATACAAGTATATAAAATTAAATATATGATGATAGGTAAATAAGAATCCATATTTCATGCCACGTTGACTTCATTGATAAGTTATTTGAAATTAATGATGTGTCATGTCCGTTATTTTCTTGTCTAAAATATTCCATGATATAAACTTAAATAAAATTATTGGTTCTTAACCTAAGTAGTAATTTTATTATCCTATAATTATTACATTATACATTTAGGTATATTCTTTTTGTGTTTTATTAGAATTTCTATGCTCATTTTTTTTGTCAAAATTTGGCTAAAACACTCTTGTCTTGATTAAATTTGAGTCAACATCCATTCTGTGTGATTTATGGGAGACATATGTAATTCTAAATGATGATCTCGGAAGATTATTTTTTTTTAAATTTAAACTTACATATTGACAAGATGATGATTAAATTATAATAATGTCATATTTCCCTTTTATACTAATGAATCGTGTTGTAGTTAAATGGGAATCATGTTCTAGTATGTAATGTGTATGGGTGATTTTTGAATTGTTAGGGGGTTTCCCTTATAATAAAACAAATGTTAAAACCTTATATATGATTAATGAATTTCATATATATGATTAAAAGGTTTAATTATTTGTACCCTTGACATCATGGTTGCAGTTAGATGGGTGTCACCCCAAACATGTATTTTGTATGGGAACATTATACATTAAGGGTGGAAATCCACAAATCTGAACCATCTCTTATGCGACATTACATGTTGACTGAGGATTAATATAAATCATTTTAGTTGTTAACATTATCATTTTCACATTTTGGGGCATACCTATTTTTCTAGGTCTTAACAACCCGTATGGATAATTCTTATATTCCAAAATAGATTCTAGTGGATCATTTGGGGAATGTTTTTTATGAAATAAACCACAAGGGTGTTTTAAATTTTTAATGGTTATAAATGTTTGTGATTCTATTATTTGATACTTTACTGACTAAATGGTTCTTACGTAGTACACCTTTATTTTAGTATCTTACTGCAAATCCTTCTTGTGGTATGCTATACTTTATTAATGTGGTCAGTAAAAATATTAACATCAGGGTTCCTTCTTACTAGACAATACAACTATTAATTAACAAAAGTCAATTTATCTACATGATTTAAATTTATGTGAACACATAGAAATAAACTAATGGTTTTTAAAATGGATTTTTTTGTTAAAATGGCCAAATTTAAATGAATGTCTATAAATAATTTTTCTAAAAATAGAAATTTAAAATAATTTATTTTCAATTTTTATTGTTGATTATTATTTTAAGTATAGACATTAAAATGATTAATGATTTAAATCAGATTTTTTCTAATTCATTGTAATGTATTTGTCAGTGTTTTACATTGAATTATCAATCAAGTATGTGTAATTTTAATGATTTCATCAATTCCACATGGATAGAGAATTTGATAACTTCCAAAGGATTGTTCCTTCCATAGTTGAACCTAAATAATAGGAAAATAAGTCTAGTAAAATTTCATGGAAGTGTCCTCATTTTGGGTATATTTATTTTTTTTACTATGGGGAACACTCATTTTAGGTATCACCCTTTGATAATTATGGATATTTCTTATTTCATTTGGCATGTTTATATTATGTAGTAGTATTTTTGAGTAACATTTCTTGTAGGAAATTTAGTTTTCAAAGTTAATCCCTTTGTTGGAGGGGTTTCAAGTGTTATTTGACCTTTTTTATTGTTTGATCATTATTAAATGCTCATTTCTTGTTGGATAGACATTACACTAGCATGGTCATCCTCTTTGTAGGTAATGTGACTCTTTCTATCCATTAATTTTAGCATTGGATGAATTGGGAGTTTATTACTATCTTTTAAAGGTGTACAATTTGTGTGAATATTTGGTTAATCATCATTGTGTACCATCAAATACATTAATTCACATGGATTATAATCGTATGGATAATATCAAGGATATGAATTTCGGTTGTGTGGCCACATGGTATTGTGCATCGATATACAAGTTAACCATAATATTGTTAAATGATACATCAAACCATTTGAGTTTAGTGTTAATAGTTTAATGTTGTGTAGTTACTCTTTTAACATGAGTTTGATCTCAAGTAGATCAGCAACGACATCTATCAAAATCATTCATACGCCAATATTTGGGGTGATGTTCTAATAGAATTGTTTCTTTTGGAATGCTGGTCAGTTAGGTATTTTTCAACTACTTTGATGTGTGTGTTTTAGGAGAGTTTAGCTTAAAGTGATTATGATTTTCTTTTCAATCTCTTCATTTGAGGGATTTTTTACTCTAAATAAGGGGAGAATATTATTAGTTATAATTATTTTTTGGCCATCCATGTAGAGGGAAAAAATCCTCGGTAATTATTTGAAAATGGTTTGTTTTTCATTACCGATGATGGGGACGAAATGTTTAAATCCTGTAGGTGCTTTATGAGAAAATCAATGTTGATGTGGATTGATATTTCTACAACCATTTAGCAACACTGTTGTTATTGGATTTACATTACAAGTTATGTGTGAATGATCACATGATGCCTTTTGTTGTGATGTCTTGTGATCAGTTTTTATTAATGTATTAGTAGGTGAAGGCATGCTTTTTTGTGAAGAAGATGACATGTAGTAGTTCGATTGTTCTCCTTTCTGGTAGTTGGGTGTGGTTGGTCTGGAACAATACTGATCACATTATATCAGATGTTATATAGTTTCCTCAAATATTCAATATTATATTATTGTAATCTTTCTTAGAAAATACCATGTCTTATATCATTATGTTCTCCTTGATTCACTAAGAGAATTTTGGACTTAAACCAGTGTAATGTTTGAAAAATTTTCAAAGCTTTTCTCTCGTGGTTTTCGTAGTTTTTCAAGCTAACATGCTGTTCTTTTCAATGCATGGTCATTATATATTGATAACATAGTTCTTATGTTGGAAAAATTTGGTTCCACTCTTAGACATAAACAAATTTTCTTATATCTCCTCCACTATGTGGATGTTTTCCTTTATGTGGTCAATGTGATGATGTAGACATATTGGATTTGTGCCGATGTTTCACATGTAAATATAGAATATGAACTACCTTTTATTATTTATTTAGAATATACATATTTAATAATGAGGGTATCTTGTACTTGTTGTCATGGTCGAAGGTAGTATCTAATGGGTAGACAATCCAATAGATTGGATTAGGGTTAAACACTTTTCCATTCCAAATCATTCTATTATAAAAGTAAAGGTAATGGTTTGGTTAGGTAAAATCACCAGATGTCTAGTATAATCAGCAGTGAACATGTTCATGGGGAATTAAAGAGGTCTAAGAGGAAGGCATTATAGTTGTGTTTGAAATACACAAAACATATATGCTAATATTGTTTAGATAAGATATACATAGTGTCTTAAAATATAGACCTTGATTATTTTTTATAGTTGAATTGAACCAATTTAAAAAATATATATAGGTTACGGTGAATGTTCTTCCAACATTAGTGATGTTATTCATGGCAATATTGTGTGGCCAGTTTCTATAAAGAAAAGTGATATTTGAAAAATTCATTACGATGAGGTTCATATTGTTACAATGGATGTGATTGATATTTCCTAGTTAATGTAATCTGCAATAGTATATCTAGAATGAATATAGGTATTCTTTATAAAGAAATTATCACAGTTGAAGTGTCATCACATGGAATTGGCACCTCTCTAATATTAAGGCATGGGGTGGGGATAACCATCATCTTGGAGCGTAAAAAGATGATGACATGCTTGTGTCTCCATCTTATCGAGATCATGTTAGAAATGTTAATGTGTTTTAATTGGAGTTTGACCATTGTCTAAGGCAATGACAGATTAAGATTCCTTTATTTAATAAATTTTACTAGGTGAATTGGGAATTTGGAAGCACAACATGACTATTTGAAATATACTTCATGACCAATGTTGTTCACGTGATGTTTTTTGTCTAAAAGGATTTTTGGAGATGATAATTTCTATAGTAGGGATGTTTTAATGACTCGTGTTTTGAACCATGGAAAAATTAATATAGGATTTGAATTCTGTCATTCAGTGGATGGGATTTTCATTAAACCATGGTTTTGAATGAAATTTAAATATTTGGAACTCATCAATGTAATTTTATTCTATACATGGTTGGAGTCCTGAATGGTTCATTAGGTGATTCATTATGATTCAATGATGTCAAACACTAAACACATAAAATGGATGATGAATCAACATGGAACATGGTTTTTCTGAAATTGTGTGTCCCCTTATAGTAAACCATATAGAATAAATTAGGGGTATACATATTTTTGTATGTGTTGATCATGGTATACGTTATATGTGAACCTATCTCACATGGATAGTTCCTCTAAGGCATTACCAATGCACTATTCAGCACACACTTGGTGTACATTTAGTGTAACCATGAAGGACCAACCATGAAAGGTGGTTTCCTATGTATCATTAGTGGCATGGTTGGTGAACAGTTTGGACACACCATGTGGCCAAAATACATGACCATGTTTCGAGTGTTAAATTAACTTTTTTACATAAAACAAATATATAATTTAATTTTTTAATTATTATCATCAAACATGTAGAATGCAGCTCCTCTTATCCATCAATTAGCTATCCTCCTCTCTAAAATATGAATTACAATACATCCTCTATATTTTGTTCATACAAACATCATCGGTCTCTATAGATTAGTATTAGTAATATATTCAATCATTATACTCCCATTAAATGTTATTTCTTCCATCTATTATGCTATTTTCATGTGGGATCGTTTCCCCTTTTTTAGGTAAAATGTCTGAATCAATGATTTTTTCCAAACCAGACGGAAAAAATATTTATATTGGATGATTATAGTCCCCTAAACAAAAGGTATTTGGTATACATCCATATACCTTATTTTATTAGGTTTTATAAATTTTTATGTTATGACACTCTCTAGAATTTTTGGAGATGCCTCTAGTATTTTTTATTAAATTAATCCAATTTCTATTTTATGCATATTATAGCCTTATCTTGTAGAGAATCACCATTGATGGTTATTTCATTAACTCAGACATTCCCAAATGTTGGGTCCTTCCCATTGTGAACTAATTCCATGATTTCCTAAAATTGTTCAAATACTATTATAACACCCCAACATTTATCAAGGTATGGCCCCTTAAATTTTTTTTTCTAAATCATTAATGTGTCCTTGGAAAAGCACCAATGCGTTCATTTTAGGATCCCAATTAGCTATTAAATTATTAAAATAGTTTCATGGTATTTTTGTAAAATAATAACTCCTAACATAACACAATGTTTGATTATTAATAATTGAAAGATATTAAAAGTAATAAATAGTAATGTAAATAAATTAGAGTAGGTGAAAACGGATGAAGATAAATAATAAAATAAAAATTTTATATGAGAAGTGTAAAAATAATTACAAATTAGATTATCCATTTTTAATGTTTTTATTTTCCCTTATATTCCCTTTTATTATTTTTATTTTGATTCCTATTTATTTACATTTATTTATTTTTTATCCTTTTCTTATTTCATTCCATATTTTTTTTCTTTTATCCTCTCCACCCTGTGGCTCACCCCCTATAGCTCCCCCCTTGCAAGACCACTTCCTCTATCACTTCTCCCCATTTGGAGGCCCTCTGTGACTCCAAATCTTCTCCATTTAAAATTACATAAAAAGCATTATGACAATCTTTTTAAGGGTAACATCATGCACTGTTAATCATTGGATTTATTACACTCTCTATCTCGGAATAGGTTGGAGATGTTTTTTACCTGAACTTGAGGTTTTTCTAAAATCGCCCAATTACATTCATTTTAGGTCAAATCAATGGGTTTCAATGGATGTGGGAGATACTGAAACAATGAGGTAGAAAATAAATTATCTTTTTCATTGTTTCATTGCATTATTAAATTATCATCATTTTGTCAATCATCAATGCCTATCGGAAAATATCAATTAAATTCTACTAATTTAATTAATCTGTATAGCATTGATCCTTCAGACCATTGCTTAATGGGAACCATTACAAGGTTGTGGGAATGCCTTTGGACAACCCATCAGGTGAGCCTATATAATCATCTTGTTTTTACAGTTTTCCTCAATTCATTAAATTATCACCTATATATGTTTTTGTGATACATTTGGTTGAATGATGAATTGAATAAAATTATATAAGAAGAATTGTTTTCATAAATAATGATATTATAAGGGTTTTGTTCCCTTATTTTTTTAAAAGTTGTTGAATCTAATTGGGGTGATAAATTCAATGATTTTTTTATCCTAAGTTATGATTTTGGAATTGATTGGAATCTTAAATGGATGAAATTATTAATGATTTCTATGATATATATATACACATAAATAAATACATATATATATATTCTTAAATTTTTGTTTTCACATAATCTGGTCAGGGATATAATATGGGATCTTTACTAAGAACCAAAAAATGCGATCACCGTGATAGATATATTTATGTATGATGTGATGAGGAAGAAATGTTTAGGAATTATAGGTATAGCCTCAACAATATTTTAATATACTATTGCAAGACATAGGTTCCTTAAGGGGAAATGGTGTATGGACCCAATGGAAATTTTGTTATGCCAAACCTCGATTGAGATTATCCCATTTATGTGCAGGACATTGTATATACTCATGGTTAACAAACCATAGTTAATAATAGAGATTTTTAAATGGATTGTCTTTGATGGGTTTGGTGGTGTCATATAATTGATTGGATGTAGCATAGAGATACATTTAGGATGGGCTCAGAATGCACCTTTTTCATGTAAAATATATTATAAATTCATAATATGCATATGTTGATGTAGAATATATTTATTTTTATTATTTTTAAAAATATTGTGACTTTAGTGTGTCTTGTGTTGATATATGGTTTAGATTATAATATAATCCACATGCATCGGGGTATTCACTTTTCCATTTGTTTTCGTTTTACCCAGGACTAGTTATATAAATTCTAATTTAACAGAAATTATGTTCAAACATCAGCAAATAGGCAGAAGTAGGTGGTTTGGGATGGGATTCCTCATGGGAACCCCTGTCACATTATAATTATTTTTATTATTTATGTTTTCTTCTTCTATTATACATCTACACACTAGTATTTGTATTCTGTATGAAATGGAAATGTCTAGTTTCCTGCAATGTTGGCCAACTGAGATTATATCTAACACCCTTCTAGGCGCTACTTGGTACCTGTTTATACATTATGTTCGTAGTTATGGATATAAGGAAGTTCACCACATAATATTCATGATTTATTTTCAATTTTGGATTGATCTTTTGGGGTAGAGGATCGATCCATGCTGGAGGTTCCATGTAGAAATTTCGGTTTGGCCTTTTCAGATTTTATTAGATTGTATTCTATATTATTACCCCATACCCCAAAATATATATTAAATTACATTTTCCCCATATATTGACATCACTGCAGTATCATCTATGACATTTTAGCTTCCATATTTAACATATATATTTATATTGGGTCATTTATCTTCTTCGAATAGTTTATGTTACTTTTATTGTTTCTTCTGCAACTTTCTCAATTATATTATTACCTTCCTCCAACATATAAATTTTCTTATGATGAATGGTCTCTCCCACGGACATACCAATTTTACTCAATTCTAGGCATGATTCAATGCAATTTGTGGAGATGTTATTGAGGTCTTTTAGCCCACCATCTTGGACCCCGTTTTCTGAGGAACATGGAAAGAGATTCTAAAAAGAGGTATAAGAGAATACATAGGATTTTCGATGGGAGAATCCTCCCACATTCTTATGGGATTGTATTTTTATTGATTTATAAACATTGATTGAAGTTGTAAAATCTATCTTTCAACATACTGATATTCTCTCAGAGATGAAGTTTAATCTTTATGTCTTTATACCTTGTGACACTGCGAAGAACTGGTGGGATATCATTTCATAGTTAGTTCAACCAAGTGATATGGTTTGGGAAAAATTCTAGAAATCCATCTATGATATGTTCATTAAATAGTCTTAGAGAAAAGATCATTCTACAGAGTTCATGTGTCTTCAAGAGGGCTATATAACTGTGTTAGATTATTCTACTTCTATCACTGATATCTATCATTTTTTCATATCTAACCAATGAAAGATAGATGATTGTGATACTCATTATATATGGAATTTGAAATGATACTCACTTGTAGGTGAATATACTTTGTTTGGGAAAAAATATAGATAATTTTCATTAGTCTTTAGTTATGTAATGAAATTTTAGGGATGCTGATCCTATGTGCCGATGTGGATTAGTTCCAAATAAGGGTGATGGTTCTTCTTGTAGATATAAGTTTTGCATTGTTGATGAACATGGGAAAACTTCTAGCCAGATGATATATACTAACTTAACAATCATATGTCATCAATGTGGTAGGGATTTCCATATAAAGATACAATATATTAGAAACTTGTTGGAGTGTCGGGCTTGCAGTATGATGGGGCACAATCAACATTTCATCCATACTTTTCATTCATCATCTAGTGGAAGAGGATTCATGCAAGAACAACCATTATACCAACTCTTCTCATTATTTCACAGGTAAAAATAATTTATTAACTAAATTTTTTACTAGATAAGAGGTAGAATATCGTGGGGTATAGTGTCTTTAGGTTTTAGGATGATTACATAACAATTGAAAACATGGAAAAACATCTTTATTGAATACATATTTTACATGACCACAACATTCCCTCGTACTTATAATTTCATTGGATAACCTGAAGAAATCCATAAGAAATTGGTTAAAAATAAATCTTAGTAAAGGAGTAAACAGGGAATAGCAAGAAGAATAAAATGCATGTTAGTAAATAGTCATATCAATGAATCGTAAGAGAAACAGGAACATAATGGAAAGATATAGCATGACAATCATATCCTGGAAATGTGGCATCAACACATAAATGATATTAGCATGAGCCAAGTACCATTGCACATGAAGAAAGAGTAAAACCTCATTTACCATGAAATAGCATTAGTAAACCCTCATTTTTCATGACATGTCCGGATACTAATTTTTACCCAATGTATTGGAGCACTATCATGGTACACACTTCTTAGTCATTTCATTTCACGAATATGTGTGCGACATGGATCATATAAACTAGAATCATTCAACATCAAAATTTATTTCATAATAATGGAATATTGAATACATACATTAAATAATATTATCAACAATTAAATTTTCATAAAGGTTAATACCCTTGATAGAAACATGGTCATGGTATTAGCAACACAATGACATTGGCTTGGAATATCATAGTTCAATTTCAGCATCATAACAGTGTGAGATAAGTATTCACCAAAATGGTTGATGAGAGATAAATTGATGTATCATCATATATACATGAAATGGAAATTAGGGGGCATATAGATACATGTCCCAACATAAGTAATTGTATTTAGTTTCATAATACAGAATAATTGCTTCAATGTATATTTTAATGGAGGAATTTCTTACTGAATTTTTTTCATGGTAATGGGTGTATATGGGAGGAATTAATTACATATAAAGATGTATCACATCATTAAAACATTATGAGGGATGTATAGAGTATGTTTGGAATCATTATTTAATGTTTTTAGTGGAAACAAATGGCATACCAACATAATGAATTGTGGTCGAAAATAAGAAATGTAGAAATCCCATTCGTGGAAATGTGATCCCAAAGGCTTGAGAGAGGCTTGAGAGAGGCTTATTGGGAGCTTGGGTTTCCTTGGGAGTATTCTATAAAGGGGAAGGTATAGGTTTTTTTAGATCCAATGTATTTCAGTGATGTAGAATTCTAAGCTTTGGTGGGTTTATATTGGAAAAGAGAGGGATTTCATTATTATTTTGGTTTTGGACACCAAACATTTTACTAATCAAAACCACAAACCATCCCATATTATTTGCCAAAAATAATTCCAAAGGGTAGTGGAAAAATTATTTTACATTTACATTTAAATAACTTCTTCAAATATTTTTCATGATTATGTTGAAAGGGTTAAAACATGCAATGAAATCATTTTAAATGATAAATTTTTTTATAACTCTTGGAAGTTCTACTAAGGAACAATAAAATTAACCAAAAAATATAAAATCTTATTATTTTAACGGTAAAACATATATTTTCCTAACAACCCATTTATAGTATTTTATTAAATCACTATTGGGTTATTATGATGTCATAACAACATTATCTATTAAAATGGTGTTTAATTTTTACACAAAAATTCAACTATCTCAGAAAAATATGAAAATTTCACCATTGAATAATTTCAAAGACCTGATTACAGAAATAATATTAATTATATCTAAATAATTTTTTAAATATTTGAATTTTTAATTTTAAAATAGAAACCAACATTTATAAATAATTCATTGGTTTTGTCAAAAATAACATTCAATCCTTAATAAAAATTACAATTGTATTCATAAAAACTATACAATCATTAATATTTAATAAAATGTAATTTATTAATAATTTTTTAGTAAAATTTTATTTGATCCAAAATTTCATTAATTCATCAAAACAAATTTCTTTGTTGAATATTTTCTAATAAAACTATTTTTTCTTTAAAAACTGTTTACCAAGATAAAATTATAAAATTAATAACTATTCTTTGTTATATAGAAAAATAATGCACATAATCAAATATCTAAGGTCATGTTACATAACCCCTTCAAACACCCACATATGACCTAATGGTAAGATGTGCGACGGTGACAGACTCTTGGGGTGGCTCTAACACCATTGCTCGGGTGGTAATCATTATCCACATCCACTTCTCCTTTAGGCAGTTTCATTCAAGCTTAAAGTGTTGAAGCTCTACTTGGGCATGGTCAAGAGTGAAGCCAACTGATTCTACCTCCTTTCCAATCATCGAAAAATGGGCTTTATTTGATGTAATTATACTAGATGAGGCGATCACTTCCTTTGTTTGAGTAAATTGGATTGGTTAATGCCCTATATTTATACTAATCATGCGTTCACCATTCAATGGATATATTAGTAACTGTAAAAATTCATAATGGTTTTTTGAAATCCAAAACCATAAAACCAAAGAATCTAATATGGTATAAAACCATTTTCCTTAATATGACATTTAATTAGATCAAGATGAATTTTTATGGATAAATGTTTGTGTTGTTACAATCTCCCCCATAAATAATTTTCTCCCTTGAAATTTCCTTTTCCCACCCTAAAACAGATGTGGGGAACTCTATTTAATTACATCCTCTAATTCCCACAATGCCACTTCAAACTTGGGTTTTCACAAAAACACCATGACGCAGGGAATTTCATTAGTTCATAGCACTTTTTCTCTATGATGTAATCTCTCATCGGCTTATCATTATAGGAGAGGTCATTATCCAATGGTACCACATTTGGAATGAGTACATGTGAAGGGTTAAGTATGTACTTCCTCATGAGTGATACATGGAATACATCGTGTTCATGAGACAAGTTTTCTTGGAGTGCTACACTACAAAATAAACAGTGTTTAGCGGCGGTTTTGTGGCGGCGGTTCACAAAACCGCCGCTAAACGTTTTCCGAAATACGTTTCGCGGTGGTTTTTAATAAACCGCCGCTAAACCTCTGTTTTTTTAAAAAAAACCTGACCCTTCCCTACCCCGACCCCCGTTTCCCTGCAACCCTCACCCGCAGCCCCCCGCGACCCTTCCCTGCAACCCTCGCCCGCAGCCCCCCGCGACCCCCCGGCGATCCCGCGACCTCCTCCGGCGACCCCAAGTCCTCCTCCGGCGACCCCGCGACCTCCTCCGGCGGTGCCTGCGACCGGAAACCCGCGACCCCCTTCTCCTGACGACCTTTCTCACTTCGACCTCGGCCCCATAGTGAGTTTTCTCTATGTCTACTGCTTGATATACTCATGTGATTATTCATGAACCATATAAAATTTCATGATATGATAGTGTTTTTAAATGAAAATGAGAACAGTCTTGGATTAATTAAAAGTTATTGGTTAGTAATTAATTTGGAATTAAATGATTAATTGGTGTAAAGTTAATTAATAGACTAGGGTAAATTATAGATTAGGGTTATGTTAGTTGGATTAAACATCACCAATGATCACTTGATAATGAATTAAGAGGTTGATCATTGATATCTTAGTTGGCCAAGATCTAAGAGTTTTACTTCATAATATACTAGATATGCGATGTATATAAGTGGGACTATCCTTGTGGTATTATTTTATATTGATGGGGGGTGACTGATTGTGACTTTTATATAAAAGTTAAATGAATTTCAATTTGTATTATAGGTTTTACTTTATATAATGACCATGTTTATGATCCATGAATCGTACCCATAGACCCGGCCATCTGGTGAAACCTATGGTGAGGGAGTTATTATCACTGAAGGTTAGTTCTATGATATGGGTGAGGACTTATGATATGTCTAGGATGATTTGTGTTTTTTATTTTTACAGGATTTTTAAGGGATTTGGTACTTGACTTGGTTTTTATTCAATATGTATTTATCCTCAGATGTTGAAAAATAGGGATATTGATTTGGGGTTGCAAGGTAATATCATATTAAGCCTAGTCTTGGGATGATTTGGATAATGTGGAAAAATGATTCATCCAGGTGAAATAATAATTGGATAGTTATCAATAATAATCCTTATAAAGGTTAGTTAATCTAGGAAAAAGTGACCTTTGATAAGATACTTATCATTCATTTGAGATAGGGATTTCATGTTAGCATAATTATTTTACTCATAAGGAAATTAGGGTGATTGTAAGTTTTTAGAAGCATGGTTGGAATGCATGGAAGTCTTGATAACTAAATTATACACTAAGATATGAGTAAAAAATATAAATACATTCAATATTAATGGGGTTTTGGGAAAAGGAAACCTTTTCAAGGTGATTCACAAATGGGGTGTAAGGAAAGAATTCTAGGAAATGGATACACTCGTACTAATGATTTAAGGTGGTGATTTTGTAAATAGGTGATAAGGTTGGTTGATTTGGATCTTAATTCATAAGTGTATCATAATATAATGGGATAATAATAAAATATCAATGTGGTAAGAGTGTTCATCTGGGGTTGAAATCAAGGTAAATTTCATCTTGACCATGTAAAGTGGTCTATAAAAATCCACTAGGGTGAGATATTGTGGGAGATCTAGAAATTTTGGAGAAACATGTAAGAGGGTGGGGGTAAATTCATCTAGTGATCAGCTCACACTTCATTTTGGTGGGTACAAGTACAGACATTGATGTGATATAATTTCAGTAGTGTGGGGAAGTCTGGTGTGAACAAGTGGTGTTATGATTAATCAGTGATTATAGAATGATTATATGATGATTTAATGGGGTATTTTTTATAGTTTTCATGGTTGGGATTTTATTCCATGACCATTCAAATGAATAGGGTGAGGTGTATTTCCCATATAATTAATCTAAAAATCTAATAAAGTAAATAAATTGAGTCAACGTTCTATCATCGAATAGTGATTAAGATATTTAATGATGGGAAGCACCGACAACAACATATAGGTAATTTAACTCCCTATTTTAAGTGAATAAATGAAATTTTAATCATTGAAAATGGTGATTGATTTGTGTATTTTATTGTGAGGATGGTTCCGAAATCTCCCATTGTGGATTCTCCCACTCTTAGGGTTTCCTAATCTACATTTTAGTGTCGATCCCCTTGGTTTCGCCAATAGGAACTGACCACATTGTCATGACACGTCAAATTGATTATATCTTTAAAGTTGGTTTATGGTCTAGTTAATACCCTAGTTCATCTATCAAGGATAATTGATAGGTTTATAGTGTGTATTTTTAATAAAAATGACTAAATTTCATCTCTCAACTATTTATTATCTACATCAAATGAAAATTAAAGGTTTAGGTAATGTTACTATACCACCGCACAAGAGGATATCGATAAGGCACTACACTACCCAGTGGAGAGCCAATCGTAACACCTTTGTTCCAATCCTCTCCACAACTCATGGCCCAAAATTCTTAGCACCACCTCACCTAGTTACCAAAATTATAATGGTGACACAAACTCATTGTCGCTGAAGGGATACATAGATTCCAACCACATTCTCTGACCTACATCAATCCAGAACGCAAGGCCCAACAGCCTCACTCCATTTCAAACATCCAAAGCACAACCCAAGCATAACCTTCATCTCAAGGTATTCAACCATCCAAAACCTGATCCAATACCCATCACCAATACTAATACACTAACATGGTTCCTACCTGGGACCATCCAACTTGAAACTCTAGCCACACCACTAATCGATTACTTTCTTTCCATGGTTCTCAACACCATATTACTTACTTCGTCACCACAATTTTCTAGTTTTGAGAACTTCACTCATCATAAAAGAGGTCAACAGAACCTCAACTCAACCTTCAAAACTTCCCTAACATGTTTTCCAACTCACAACATCCATTAAAACTCCACCCAATTCTAGCATTCATTATTTCTGCCAAAACTACCCAGATTTGTCACACTTTCACAATCCATATCTCAACCAAGGACTACTTGGTTCTTCTTCAAAACTCATTCAAATTACTAGGATAAACTTATCATTTCAACATTAACTTGAGGTGCCTCGCAGCCCACCACATACATTCCCTTTCTATCCAACTATGTCTTTCCATTCCTGCTAACTCACTCTGTTGGTTCCCAACTACCCCTATTGGCATGTCGCCCCTCTACCCAAACACGAAGCCTTCTCACTTAAGGTATACCTCCATCTCCTACACACACCATATCAAAGTTCCACATGGCCTTCCCTAAGAACCCCCAAACATGTCCCTTATAGGTTTATATTTGGAACCTTCATTCCTCCACATCCACTCTATAGTTTTCTCCACATTTCCATGACTAACATAATTCTATCCACCTTAGGAGGGTCATTATCACTAATTTACTCAAGAAATTCAAACACCATGTCTCATGCTTCCATCACAAGATGAACCCCAAAACTGAAATGTGGCCATTTAGATTTCCCTAGAACAATAAAACAAACATTACCCATTGTGAAAATGGTTTCAGTGAATGTAGTTAACTTGATTTAAAATGCATTATGATCAGTTTCGATCACACATCAAAGGGGTGTTGTTTGAGTCAACATAAATGTGTGATCGATGGTGTTATGATAAGTGTGTATCCCGATATTCTTATTGCTCCTCAATGAGGTGTTGACGCTGTCTCCTATGGACCAGACTTGTTCAGTTGGTCTGAAATGGTAAATGTGGTCAATGAATCATCTTTATTATATTATGCATACTTTATGGTCAATGGTTAATCTTTATTATATTATGTTTATGTAATCTTACACTATCATATATTTTGTGTAGGCACATTGTGATATACATGGATAAAAGCTGGATCACATTACCGAGGAACACATCTCAATATGTTAAGGGTTTGAATGGGTTTTTAGATTTTGCAATTTATAATCGATCCATTTAAGGGAGAATAAGATGTCCATGTCCTAAATGTAAATTTAGAACATGGTTGAAGAGAGATTAAGTTTATGAACATTTAATACTGATGAAATTCCCTGAGCAATATTTGTGTTGGATTTGGCATGGAGAATGAAACAATACAGAAAGATTGAGGACTGATGTTAATCCACAGAATGAGGTCCCAAGTTCTTCGACAATGGAAAATGAAATGCAAAACCTCATAAATGATGCATTTGGAACTGCAAGACACCACTATGAGCATCAAAACATATCAGAACAACCAGAAGAGGGTGCTACAAATTGCAACGTGACAAGTGATGTTTCTGAGACTGTAACACAAGAAGATCAAGATTGTAACATATCATTGGATCCTCTTGATTCTGTGGAGCCAAATGTAAGGTAAAACTTCTGTGAGGAAAATGCATTTCATGATTTAGTTGATGATGGAAATCAAGAGTTGTATAGTGGGTGTTTGAAATATTCAAATCTTTCATTTCTACTGAAGTTGTACCTTATCAAATGTCTATGTGGAATTACAAATAAGGCAATGTCCATGTTATTGGAATTGATTCGTGATGAATTTCCTGAAGCAAAAATCCCAGAATCGTTTTATGATATGAAAAAAGTTGTTAACAAGCTTGGTCTGAATTATACAAAAATACATGTGTGTCCCCATGATTGTATGCTTTACTAGGGAGAGGATTCAAGTAGATAGAATTGTAAGAAATGTTCTTCTTCTAGATGGCAGTCAAAGGGTGATGTTGGAAGTATGACTGAACATAATTTCACAGAGAAGAAGAAAAGGAACACACCGGAAAAAGTTTTGTGTTACTTTCCTTTGAAGCCTCGATTGCAAAGATTATTCATGTCATCATAAACCGCCGAACACATGAAGTGGCATGCTGTAGATAATAACAATGATGGGTTAATGATACATCCACGAGATTCCCAATCGTGGAAGACATTTGATTCATTACATCCAGATTTCTCAGCTGATCCTAGGTCTGTTCGATTGGGATTGGCTGCCGATGGATTCAACCCATTTGGGACTTTGAGTACGAGTTATAGCATTTGGCCAGTTGTTTTGATCCCTTATAATCTGCCTCCATGGATTTGTATGCAACAAACATCTTTTATCATTTCGATGATTATTCCTGGAAAACAAATGCCTGGAAATGATATTGATGTATACCTGCAGCCTTTGATTGAAGAATTGCAGGAGTTATGGAGCAACGGTGTTGAGACATTTGATGATTCTTCTAAAACAATGTTTAAAATGCATGCTGATTTAATGTGGACCATTAGTGACTTCCCTGGGCTTGGGAATTTATCTGGATGGAACACTTATACGGGTTTGGCTTGTCCCATTTGTAACTTTGATTTCGAGCCCAAACGGCTACCTCACAGTAGAAAATGGCGCTTCTTGTGCCATCGAAGATTTCTTGATGCATCTCATAGATTTCGGCTGAACAAATCAAAATTTAATGGTTGCATTGATCGTAGACCACCTCCAAAGTTGTTAACCGGTTCTGAAATATTGACACAACTTGAAAATGTTAAAACAGAATTTGGGAAGGTTCATCAATTGAATGATAGCGGAAAACGAGTGCGAAGTGCATCATCAAGTGAAATCAGAACGCAACAATGGAAGAAAAAAATTATATTCTTCAAACTTCCGTATTGGGAATTTAATTCTTTGCGCCACAATCTTGATGTGATGCATATTGAGAAGAATGTATGTGATAATTTGATTTTCACATTACTTAATGAGCATGGAAAGTCGAAGGATCATCTCAATGCTCGCAAAGACTTACAAGTAATGAACATAAAACGTGATCTCTGGCCAGATGAGAATGAAAAGTATGCTCCGGCCATTTTTTCATTGAAAAATAGGGATAAAGATACGTTCCTTCAAATTTTAAAGAATGTGAAGGTATCTGATGGGTATTCGAGTAACATCTCGAGGTGTGTTGACTTGAAGAATCGTAAGTTATATGGATTGAAAAGTCACGATTCACATGTTTTGTTACAACAGTTACTACCATTGGAATTGCGTACATTATTACCTGGAAAAGTTACTGCTGTTGTACTCCATTTCTGCACATTTTTCAGACAGTTATGTGAGAAAGCTCTACATCCATTTCAGCTTGACAACCTACATGAGAGGTTTGTATTGACCCTTTGTGCAATGGAGATGATCTTCCCTCCATCGTTTTTTACTGTCATGATGCATTTAACTGTGCATTTGGTTGATGAAGCTAAATTAGGAGGCCCCATTCATTATCAATGGATGTATCCAATTGAGAGGTATTTTATTTATATGTTTCCAGTTAAGTAAACATTTTTTGTCATTTAAATAAATGCATAATATTATTATTTTTTTTCACAGATATCTTGGGCATTTGAAAGCATACGTGAGAAATAATGCTCAACCAGAAGGCTCTATTGATGAAGGTTATTTGGCCGAGGAGTGTCTCACCTTTTGTTCCAGATATTTGGATGATATTGAGACAATATTTACTCGAGTTGGACGTGTTGACGACACATCAACTCAATCTCAAATTCATCAGAAATCAAAAATATTTCCTGCTATTGGCCGATTAGTTGGGAGGACCTCATACACGACACTAACAGAATTGAATTATTACAGGCACATAGATATGTGCTGCTGAATAGTGAAATTGTAGAACCATTTATTGAAGAGTTGAGGATACAAACAAAGAGACGAATGAGAAGCCGAACACGAAATAAAAAATATATAACGAAAGCTGTGAATAAAGAGCTGGTAGAATGGTTTGCACGACGTGTAAGTTTATAAATATTGCAATAAATACGAATATTACTTTGACACATACAATTTGCAAATCTATTAGATTATATTTTTTTTTCAGATCATGAATATTGATACTCGAGCTGACTATTCAGAAGATTTGATGTTTCTTGCTAGAGGTCCTATAAAACAAGTTAGAAAGTTCAACGCTTATAATGTGAATGGTTTTAGATTTCGTACAGTCGATCGAGAAGTGGGTTTGAAAACACAGAATAGTGGTATTTTTACATTTGCTGAAGTGGAATACTATGGAAAGCTGCATGATATTATTGAATTAAACTACCACGGGCATTTTTCTGTTGTTTTATTCAAATGCAAATGGGTCGATTTTATCAGAGGTGTTAAAAGAGATTCCTTGAAATTTACTTCTGTAAACTTCTCTCGCTTGATGGATGTTGGTGATCGTGAACTGCATGATCCATATATCTTAGCATCGCAGGAAAAGATCGTATATTATGTGAATGATGTTGTGGATTAAGGGTGGAGTGTAGTTACTCACGTAATACAAAGAGATTTGTATGATATGGGTGATGAAGTGGAAGATTTGACCTCTGCAATTGAATTTCATCAACAACAGGAAGCAGAATTATTTGTCCATCATGATATTGAAAATATTGTTCTAGCAAGGATGAATGATGTGGATGAAGCAATGGAGCAGGAAACCGATATGATTGAAGGGGAAATGATTGTATGTACAATTATTTATTCATTCAGCAACTACTTGTTTCATTTCTGTAGTCATTCATTATCATTGTTATATATTTTTTGTTTCTTAATACTGGGCATCTATTATCATTTTTAATTTTTTTTTGCATAAATTTTTTGAAATATATATTCTGAACTTAATTTTATTTGATTAAATGACATGAATGCCAAGGAAGAAGCGGTAAACTATTCCTTCTTCTTCTGCGACAGATGACGATCCGTCTGTCCCCACGACATCATATCCCCCTGCACCATCTCTGACACCATCAGTGAATGCCTCATTAGAGGATGAGTCATCGCCTCTCCCTACAGGAGCTTCAGCAGTGGGGCAACGACACACCCCCTCCAGTTCATCACGGACCTTCTGGAGGGTCACAGTCATAGGTACAAATTTTAATTAAATAAATTTATTGCATTTTTTGATAGTAATTGTTTGCTCATTGCAGATGAAGACAATGAAACCGTGGAAAGTGACATAAAAAGTTCTGATGTTTGGAACATGCATGGCAAGTAGTGGTGGCATTTGATTCTTATGGGGTCCCGACGGATGACGCTGCAGGTTTACTTGGTCAGATTATAGATCAGCTGGCAGCGGAGCCCATTTCCCTGCCTATTTCGTATGATGAATGGAGGAATATGCCTCCAAACTGGAAAAATGAAGTTTATGATTCTAAGATAAAGGTAATTTTATTACTTTATGGTTTAATTGAATGTCATTTTACTAATATATTCAAAATGAATTTCTGTATACAGATGTTCTTCCACTTTACCGTTGCTGATGTGATAGCACGGAAGTGGACATTGAAAAATCTTGGAAAAAAATGGAAAGATTTCAAATGGAGGTTGTGGTGTGATGTCAACGATTCTTCGTTGACCGTGCAGCAGATGTATGAGAAGATACCCAGTGGTGTACCGAAAGAACAGTGGAAGGTTTTTGTCGATAGACATCGTGATGAGAAGCGGATGGTATTGAAATATATATTATTATATTATCCTCATTTTACATTTATACATGTACATGAAGAGGAGATATACATTGAATACAATACTGTTAAATTGAATTTTATTTATTTCAGGATCTCTCAAGAAAGAATGCTTCAAACCGGGCGAAGCAGGTAATCCCGCACACTGCGGGTTCAAAAAGCTTTTCAAGAAGCCGAATGTCATTGGTAATCTTTTAATTAGTTTAAATATTTATAAGATAATATTATCTATTTAACATATTTGATTTATGATTTATCTTTGTTTAATACAGTCACAGAGTTTAGGTCATGAAGCATCCCGAACAGAACTGTGGCTGGATGTTCATAAAAAAACAGATGGAAGTTTTGTTAATGAACCTGCCAGAGAAGTTGAGGTATCAAGTCAATTATTTATTATAATAACTTAATATCAGTTTTACTGTGTTAATATATATTGATATTTGATTTATACGTAAAAATTAAAGAAATATGGGATGCCAATCTTGGGAAATCCTACTCAGTCTCCCAGGATGACCCGGTTGGTCAAGTCTTTGGGAAGGAGCATTCTGGTAGAGTGCGCTGGATGGCTTTGGGACCCATACCATCTGAGGTCTTTCTCATGCCATCAGGGATTTCGGCCTCATCTACTCCTGGTTATAGTCACTTCATAGCTGAAGATGCTCAGAGGGAGATGTCTGCTCTACGAAACACAGTTCACCAGTAGGGGAATCAGATATCTGATTTGCAGAAAGAGTTGCTTGAAATACGTCAGCATATGAGCAGATATGCCCCCGGTGGTAGTGCATCGGGTAGTGGTGAGCAAGTAAATCACAAAAAAAATCAAAATCATTTAGTTTGCAAACTTTTATTGGTTTTAATTTTTATTATAAATATGCAACAATATTTAATTTTCAATATAATGTTCTTACAGGTGGCAGCAGGTGGTGGAGATGAAGGTGGAGAGGGTGACGATGCAGCATCAGATGATGAGTAGTAGTATTGTTGATGTGTTGAACAAGTATGATAACAGTTGGTTTGTATATGTAACATTTATGGCACATAGTTGCCACCAAACATTTCCATGTCCTAACATTTTCTTTATTTCTCATGTTTCCTTCTATGCATTTTATTTATTGTGTTCTGGATTCCTCATGTGTTGACAAAAAGATTCTTAATTCAATATGCATGTGATGATACCACATCCAATGAGAATACCATATATGTAACCCATATTCATACCCCTATTGGATCCATATCCAATATGTATCACACTAAAAGACCAATCCCATGACCATAAATTGCTAAGGCATGAAAGGTTAATGATAAAAGGCTCTGTCATGGCCTTAAAATTTTTACACCACTCCAATGGGTCCAGGAATACCAATTTGTTTTTAGTTTAGGAATACCAATTTGAGAAAAAAATGTAAAATCTCATGTAGAAGATTGTTAAGATTATCCATTTGATCTTTAAGGGATATGTTATAATAAATATTTTGATCCATGGTATTAATCTTATCCTTGAGTGGGATTCCATTCCAATTGGAAGTCTAGAATTTGATGAAGAGTTAACACTGACCATCTAATGAGAATTCTATAAGATCTTGTGAAATATTACCATAAGACCATGCCATATTAAGGATTCCATGTAGCATAATTTTACATTTTTTTAGTTCTTAAACAATCCTTGATATGAGAAAATCCAAGGCTTCAAAAATGGATTTGATTAATTTAAAAATAAATTTAGTTTGAAGAGACTGATTAAAGAGGGTCATATTCGTGATCCCAAGGCCCCTGAGAGCATAGGTCATACAACATTGTTTGCATGAAACTGTAATAGTCTTTCTCTCTAATATAATCCCACTCCAAATAATTTTTTTTATCAATGAATTAATGGTTTTAATGACCAAGGTGGTCCATGAGTAAACCATGAAGGATTATACCATTTTTTATATTTCAACATGCTTTAAAAATGAAATCTATTATATCCATTTAGAGTGATATTTCTTTCCAAGAGGCCAGAGTTCTTTAAATCTAACTGAGAATATTGATAAAGTAGGAGGCGTGTGTTCTTCCCCAAAACATGGAAACTCCAAGATATGTAAAAGGTAAAGATCCCTCCCTAATAGCCACATTATCTATCAATATTATTTTTTTAGGATTTGAGATATTCTTGTTAATGTATATGAACTAATTCCCCAACTTATTTTTTGTCTTAAGAAACAATCTTAATGAAGAAGGGACTTCATGATGTTTTTGATATTCCTCATAACTCCCTAAGAAAAAATTATAATGTTTTCAACAAAAATGAGATGACATGGTTCTGAAGAACCTCGTGATACCATGATGGGTTTCAAGTCACAAGTATCAACCATATGGAATAAAATATGGCTGAGATGGTCTTCTATAATGGTAAAAATGATTTCTGGGAGGGGGTCTTCTTGTATTTCCCCTCATGAGAACCAAAAATAAACCTCTAGGTATTCATTGATTAAGATATAAATAGGGTATTACCCAAGAAGAGTTTTGATCTAGCTAATAATCTTTTCATTGAATCCAAAACATGAAAGAACATTACACATGAAGCCCTAATCTATAGTGTCGAAGGATTTCTTTTATGTCAATATTGGAGACAATGTTACCACTAATTGTCAATTTCATTATGAGCTTAACACACTTAAAGGAAGAAATTAACAAATCATGGATGTGTCCTCTATGAAAAAAATCAAAATTAATTCCAAGATATGAGCTTTTTTTAGATCTGAGAATGTCACACCCCGACCACAGTTTTCTTTTTTTTTTGTTTATTTTCAATGTTGGATCTTTTTGTTGAGGTTTAGGTTGAGTGTCCAACAAAAGTCTTTATGTTTTGGTTGTTTTGGTTATCTTATAACCCTATTAATGTTTATTGTGAATGTTATTGGGATAAAGTTAGATTGTGAAGATTTTGTGACACCCACAGTGTCACTATATTGTGTTTAAATCATTCAATTATCATTGGCTGTGGTTTTGGAAAATTTAGGGCAGTGGTGGAGCAGATCCAACATATTTTTTTTTCCAGTTCAACATTTAGCGGCAGTTTTAACCACCGCTAATGCCATACCTGTGAGCATTTAGCGGCGGTTAAAACCGCCGCTAAATGATGAACTGGGCATCATTTCGTGGCGGTTTTAACCGCCGCTAAATATATTATGTTGATATTTAGCGGCGGTTTTCTCCACCGCAGGATAGGCGCATCAAACGCCTGAATTTAGCGGCGGTTAAAACCGTTGAAAATAAAAAAATGTCTGATACCCATATAACCGCCTCTAAATGAAGATAAACCGCCACTAAATGACGGATCTACGACACATTTCTAAAACCGCTGTGGAATAGAAAAAACCGCTGCTAATAGATTGCTGATGCCAAACTTAGCGGCGGTTTTTGTAAACCGCCGCCACACAATATAGCGGCGGTTTAAACTGCCGCCACACAATATAGCGGCGGTTTAAACCGCCGCTAAACAGGAAAAAAACCGCCGCTAGGACCGGCTTTTTTTGTAGTGCTAGTTGATAGTCCACATATCCAATGCGATCAAGGATCTCAAAAGGGATGATGTGCCCTAGACTAGGTTTTCCCATTTTCCCAAATCTCATAACTCTCTTCCATTGTAATATGCAGAGGAATACCATGTCACTGACATCAGAATCTATATGTCTTCAACGATTATCAACATAGATATTTTTTCGACTATGATCTGCTTAAATATGATGATGGGTAGTCTTATCCTTCTCCACTGTTTCATATTCTATTTGTGTACCAAATACTTTTTGCTCCTCTACATCATTCCATCGTGTTAGTGTTTTGTACCTCTTCCCATAAGGGGCTTCATAATATTGCATTTGGATACATGAGTGGAAACTATTTTTGTTAGATAGCTCATCCAATGGAAGATGTTGATCCCATCCTCCTTTGAAGACCATTAATCATGATATCAATGTTTCCTCAAGTGTTTAGAGCGTCCACTCAGATTGGGACTTATTTTGAGGAAGATAAGTCATACTGATGTTCATCTCAATATTCAATGAATTTTAAGACTCTTCTAGAACATATAGGTGAATCTTCGATCTCAATCGTATACATTATAAAATGTTACTCCTAGAAGCCTTACCAGTTATCTGATATATATATACATATGTTCCAGTTGATCCAATGATAAAACCTCTCAAATTTTAATGAGTTGTACCGTCTTTGTAAGAGGATCCACAACAATCTAGACAACATTATTTCCATTGGATGTCTTTTGAATTCGAATAAAAAATTCCATGGTGATGTTCTCACATCATCATGCTGGTATGGGTAATGGTTTTAACAACCCCTTATAATTCCTCCTCTCACCCTTCACCTAATTTCATACCCAAAACATTGATTTATACATAGATATCTCCTTATTCATGACATCCGGGCACCAATTTTTTAGGGATCTCAATACATCATTATTTTTCTTGGATTTATGGATAAATTCCAACTATGTGCATCAACCAGAAGGACATTCATTAACTCCAGACTTGATGGAACACATATTCATGTATGAAATCACACAATTCTTTCATCATTAACATTGAACTCCAAGTATTTGCCTTTTTTTGATAGTGTCCACATTATTTGGAATTCCCACATCTTTCTTTTGAGAATCCATTAATCTTTCTAAAAGAGAAGGTTGAGAAATCAGTTGTGAAATGATTGATGATGTTACTTTCTTTATTATATTCATGTCCATCATCCTCAAATATATAAATATTGGATCCTTTTCCATTATCATCACTGATAGAATCATTAGGTCCTTTCTACATAGATCATCCATCATAATTTTTCCTTTCCTTGGTGGTAATGGATTCAGTAGTCAGATTTTGTGGTTATCTCTAACCATCATCATTGCTCCATGTTCAACTCTTTATGTGTGAATATATACATGAGGGTTTTTTGATCCATATATATTTCACACTTTTCTCCAATGATTTAATCTTGTAAATTTTTAATATGATTATTACTATATAAAAATCCACATCATTTGTTGGATAGTTTTCTCCTGAAATGTAAATTGTTATGAAGAATATGGAATGACATGGACATTTTTCATTAACACATAGCCTAATCCCTTCTTCAAAACATCACTAAATACAACAAAAAGTTATCCAATTGTGGGTAGTGTGATCCCATGACTAGTAATAAGCCTACTTTTAAATTCATGGATTCCCTCTTCAAAATCGTCACTCCATGAAAACTTTACTCCCTTATAGGTTATCTTTGTAAGAGGGTTTGACAATCGTGGGAAATTTCTCACAAATCGGTGATAATATAAAGATAACACCAGGATGTTATGGATATTTGTCACTGATGATTGCCTCATGGATCCCTCAGTTTCATCTGTCTTGGAGGGGTCCACAAATATCCCATTTCTTTTCATGATATCTCCCATGAATGATACCTCCTTAAACTAGAACTCACCCATTTTATACTTTTCATAGATATTCTTCATTCCCAAGGTCACTAGTATAATGCATAGATGCATGTCATGCTCCTCTTTGGTTTGGAGTATATATGAATATCATTTATAGAGAATACAGTAAATTTCTCAAGGTAATTTATAAAGACTATATTCGTCATGTCCATGAAGACTGTAGGAGAATTAATTTGTCTGAGAGGAATTACTATGAAATCATAGTGACTCTATCATGTATGGAAACTAGTCTTGAGTATATTATTCTTTTTCAGCCTTACATGCTAATATCCCGACCACATATCTAACATGTATATGTATTGGGATTCATGTAGTTGATTGATCAAATCATCAATTTTTGGAAGAGGATAATTTTTATTGGTCATGATTTTGTTGAGCTCACAGTAATAAATTTAAAGAAGCATTAACTCATCATTATTCATGATGAATAGGACTGATGCAACCCATGGTGGAGCACTTGGGCATATAAACCCTTTTCCAAAATCTCATGTAGTTTTGTCATTAGCTCCTTAAGATCCCCAACATCCATTCCATATAGTGTCTTGGATATTGGAAATTCCCCAATTATAAGATCAATTGTTAATTCAAAATATCTTCTAGGAGAAAGATGAGGCAACTCCTCAAGACACACTTTAGAAAATTCAATCACAATAGCCATGTCTTCAAGGATTGGATGCTTCCATAGACTCAATAATCTGAGCCATATATGTGGGCTTATTGGGAAGTAATATATATTATTTATATGATGGTTTTAAATAAGTTTCATCCTCTACCCTTCACTTGTATATAATATGTGGTTGATTTTCCAAATAAAGAGTGATTTCCCCCGCACGGTAATTTATGTTTGATCATTATAAGTAAAGCCAATACTTGCTAAAAATTGAATAAAATTCTATCAGAGGAAGTATTATGTGGTTCCCCAAAAAGTTCAATCCACAAATTATGATAGGGGAGGAGTTATATTCATGGGATGCAGTGATATCATTATTTTCCATTCTCACCTACAACTTTACATTCCTGACTTGTTGTGGGGTTGGGATTGTTCGAATAAAAGTTTGAGATAAAAAAGAATTTATAGAAACATAATAAAAATATATTTTCATTATTTTTTAATGAATAACTAGTGTACTTGTCACAACTTCATTTCCGGGGTTCACTTTGGCGGTACTGGTCGAAAAATATTGACCTTACATCATTGGAGGTTGTTGGTTGCCTCAAAAAACCCTTATGATAGGAAACTTGTTTGCAAAGTGCCCTACTTCTTTGAAAATTAAGAAATTAACATTTAGTTGATTGTATAGTGGATAATTAATCTCCTCTATCATAACTGTGGGTATTTCATGTCAGCAATTAATATCGAGGTGCCCTTATTTTCCACAACTAAACCGTTTCCTCATCCCCTTCAGGCAATTTCTGGGGTTCTCTTTCCACTAAATTGACAAGTGGGGTGGATGATTTTCATAGCACCTTTGGATTTATCCATCAGGCTACAAAAATTAAAGTCCACCTTATACTTCTTATTCCCATGATACCCCTATGATGTGTTGATCTCCATTTCAACTTTGAGGGAACATTAAACAATTTTTTCATAACTCTCGAAGTCACGGATTGCTTGGGCTTTCCGTATGCAAGGTTTTATCCCAACAAAGAAGCGGTCAACCATGAATTTTCGGGTCGCTAAAAATGGGAAGGCATACCGTGAATCCCCTGTGATGTTTTCTTCATGATATCTAATGAAATCATCACCTTTTTTATTGAGGTCAAGGAAGCCCATTCCATATTAAGTTAGAGGGTGTGAGAAAATTATTTATCAAAAAACATTTTCCAGAAATCCATTCATTACAATGACTTGATCACCACTCAGGCATCGTATTTTTGATCAATGTCTTCCATGGATCATATTCACTATCCATATGATAAGCATCTATAAGAACAATCCCTTATTTTGGAACATTGAAGGATGGGGAAGATCATCTCAATGTAGATGATCCATTGTTCGACAATTGATTGATCTGATGATCAATTTAAATAAGGAGTCCTTTGTCTCATGATGCTCTCAATTTTGAATTATTATTTCTTAGGGGGGTTGAATTTTCCTCATGACTGAGGTTTCTATTCAAAACATGAGTTAACTAAGAGTGTATCATGAAAAAGTTCATGATTCCCACTCCATTTGGATTTTTCATCTCATTAGAATATTCATCACGTTGATATTCACATCAGTTGTTAGCATGAGTTCTCCCATTACCATCCCTTGGTGGAAGAAAAGGAATGTTAGGGGAAATACATAATGGTTAATCAAAATGAAAAACTGATGAATTATAAATTACATTCATTTCCTAAACTTATGAATTTATAGGGATCAATCTATGTTATCCCGGATCTACTTCCCAAAATATATTCATAGGGGATATTTTTATTCCATTAGTAATGATTCATACTATACTTGTGAATTTACCAAATAATATCCCTTTAAAGTATCATAACCAAAAGTACTTCCAGGCCCATTGTCGCGCACCAGTTCTAATTCCAATCTATCTCAAAGCATTATTTTCATTTTTTACCCATAGATACATATGTTTCATTTCCACCTCTACATAGTCATCTCTTGATGGTGATTTATTTTTTTACTACACCACTTACTCAATAATCCCAAAATTTTATGGATGTTTTTATTATACTTACTCTTATCCATAAGGCCTTCACCATGGTTTCCTAATCCTAATCCAAAAAATAAATAAATTTATCCTATGATACCAACTATAAATAAAATGAACAATATTTCACAGTTAAACATAATTTATTACATAAAATATCCACTTGATAAAACATAGAGGATATAGAGGTATGTTTTCTTTGGGTATTATTATAATTACATAACAACATAAAACATGAAATAAACATCTTTATTGAAAACTTCTTTAACATGAGAACAACATTACCTCGTACATAGAATTGAATGGGATAACATGAGGACTTGCATATGAAAAAGGTGAGTTATAAAGACCAGTAAGGGATTAAACAGGGAATAACATGAAGAATACAACACATGAAATGTAATTGTAATATCAATGTAACATAATAGAAATATGGTTATAAATTCATGATATAACATGATTAACTTAACATGGAAATGTGGCATCAATATTTAACATGATATTAGCATGATCCAAGGATAAATGAACATGGGGAATGAGTTAACCCTCATTGCAGTGGAATTAGTATGAGTAAAACCTCATTGAACATTATTTATCATGATACTAATATTTACTTAATCCATTGGAGTGATATCAGGGTGAACCATTCTTAATCATTGAATTTCATGCATAAGTGTTCCACATGGATCATACAACAAAGAATAATTCAACATCCGGATTTATTCCACGATAATGAAACGTGGAATACATACATGAAAATATATTATCAATATGTAACTTTTTGTAATGTTTAATACCCTTGATAGAAAAATGGGAATGGTATTCAATACACATAGACATTGGCATGGAAAATCGCAGTGTAATTTCAGCAGCATAGAGACGTGACATAAGAATTCAAAAAATGGTTGATGATAGATAATGGGATGTCTCAAAATTTATTGAAAAAATTAAATTTAAGGTGGATTATAGATACATGTTCTGACATATGTAATGGAATTTAAATTCATGATACCAAAGAATTTCTTGAATGTAAATGAGAAGGGAGGAATTCCTTATGAGATTTCCACATTGTAGCATGTGTACAAGGGAGGAATTAATAAGGGAGAAAGAGGTATCTCCTCATTCATACATAATAAGGGTAGTATATGGGAGGTTTGAAATCATACTCAATAATTTGTATTTGAATACCAAAGGGCATATGAACCTACTGAAATTTGGACAAAAATGATATTGTATGAAGTCTCTTACATTGATGTGTGATCCCAAATGCCTGGTAGAGGATTGAGAGAGGCTTAATGGGTGCTTGGTGCTCCCTGGAAGGATTCTAGAGAGAGGATATAATAAGTTGACTGAGCTCCAAAAGGTATTTATTGATGAAGATGTGGGATATTTTGCGGGTTTATATAGGAAAATATATGGAATTATTTATTATTTTTGTAATAGAAACCACAAATTAAACTAATCAAAACCACAAACCATGCCTGGGGGGTTTCCCATGGTTTTCTTCAAAGGAAAGGGGAAAAAATTATTTTATAAGGTCCATGGCCAAACTTCTTAAAATATTATTTTGGGTATTTGGAGGTGATTCACACTCTCAAAGAAATCATTTTAAAAATTAAATTGATTTATAAGCCTTGGAGGGTCCCCTAAGGACCATTAAATTAACCAATATAACAAAAAATCACATTAGTTTAATGATAAAACATATACTAGGTGAACATACTATTTATAGTATTTTATTACATCACTATTGGGGCATTATGATGTCATAAAACACGTTATATATTAAATCAGTATTGAATTTTTACCAAAAAATGAAATAGACTCAGAATATTAAGAAAAATTCACTGATGGATAAATTTGACATCTTGATTCAATAAATTATATTCATTTTATCTATATACTTTTATAAATATGAGAAATTTTATTTGTATAATAAAAACTGACATTTATCAAAAATTCATGGGTTTTGTCAAAAAAGTCTTTCAAACATTAATAAAAATTAAAATTGTATTAATAAAAAATATGAATCATTTATATTTAATAAAAATTAATTTATTAATAATATTTTATAAAATTATGACTTTATTCAAAAATCCATTAATTCATAAAAATAGATTTCTTAATTGAATATCTACTAAAAATATTATTTGATCTTCAAAAACTATTTACAAAACAACAATTATAAAATGAATGAATACTTGTTATTCAATAAAAAAATAATGAACATAATCATAGTTATAGGTTCTTGTTACATAACCCCTTATAGCACAAACATATGACCTAAGGGTAAGGTGTGCGATGGTGACCGACTTTTGGGGTGGATCAGATAACATATCTTCGGTGATAATCTCTATCAACATTCTCTTCTCCCGTAGGCAGTTACATTCAAGCTTAACGTGTTGAAGCTCGACTTAGGTGTGGTCAAGAGAGAGGCCCAATGACTCTCCCTCCATTCCCATTTCGAAAAAATGTGCTACGTATGGACAAAATTGACTAGGTGAGGAAATCACTTCCTTTGTCTATGTAAATTGGATTTATTAATGACCTATATTTATACTAATCATGTTATCACTGGTCAACATAAATATTTTCAAAATTAAAAATTCATAACGTTATTTTAATATCCAAAAACATACAACTAAAGAAAGGAATTTTTTATATAAAAATTTTAAATAAAAAAAAATTTATTTAGATCAAGAATAATTTTCATTGATAATAGCATGGGTCGTTACAACCATCAGGTGTGGGATCTATTGATCCACATCTAGCAGGGTGTTCATTTTCCACAAGTTATTCAGGTTAAGGTAGTTGATGTCATGACCAAGGAAATCATGTTCTAGAACATTAACATTAGTAGAGTGGACCTACATAAGCTAGTTAGGGTATATCATAGGGTCAAGGATCATGCCATATGTATACAGTGAAACCAGAGCTAGTCGAAAAGAGTCTATTTCCATAAATGGTTAGAGGATGTATCCTTGTAGCATCTACTTTAGATTCATACCACATTTTTTAATGGTTCCGCACATTCATTCTTATCTTTTACTAATGTTGAGAGTTTGGGACTTGCTATCGATTGCTTCTTTTGTGTAATGTCTCCTGAAACTCCATTATGGGCTAGAATAGAGGGTATATGTCAGTGCATACAGTTCCCCTTGACATAGGTGGGTACAATTTCTTCTATAATTTCAACATGATCAAGATGAAGAGCATTGATGTCATTATATGTATTGACCAACTCATTCTTTATCATTCCCATGTAGATTTCTATCAACTATGAGTGTCATTCACAACACCTGAGGTTATTAAATTTATAAAAAATTGAGAAGTTGATAAACAAGAATACCCAGAAACACTCAAGAATCATAAGCTTAATTGGGTGACAATGCACAGAGTAAGTCTCATTATGAGTGATCAGGCACTATAGTTTGTGGAATTTCATCCCGTTGTAGAGCATATTCAATATTTATTCTCTAAATATTTCTCCAGATTATATTCTATTATGGTCACTGATCTAATTATCGAGATAGTTCTAGATATGAATCTAGTGTCTATTCCTCGATATAATATGGAACCAATAGATCTACATGAACTCATGATGTATATTACCAATATTTTGGCTTAGGATTTCTTTAGAAATAGTACAATGTTCGGGGGTTCCCCAGCCCATTTCGCCAAGAAGGATGATGGTAACCTCATATTGTATATGGATTGTAGTCGACTCAGCCATATTAAATTAATGAATCTATATCCATATCCTTGTATAGATGACCTCTTCAACCATATCCAAGGAGAAACTATTTTCTCCATGATCGATCTGAGGTCGACTATCATTAGGTGTGTGTGAAGACATCAGATATACTGTGAACTACTTTCTATAGAATGTATGGATTTTGTGAGTTTTTTATTATGACATTTTTTTTGAAAAATACGAAAAATATTATCATGGATCTCATGAATAAATTTTTTCACCCATAACATGATTCCTTTTGGGTAGTTATTGTAAATAAATTATTGGTGTCTTCAAACTCCATACACAACCATGCAACCCAACTTCAGATCGAGCGGAGTACACTAAGGGAGCACCAGTAATGCATGAATCTTAATAAATGAATATTTTCGATCAATAAGGTTCAAATATTATGTCATATCATATTTAATGTAGGAGTATTATTTGAATATGATTAGATGAGATTACTGGTATCTTGGGATAATCCAAATTTTTTTTTTGACACATGTAGTTTCTTAGGGATTGATGGAAATTATAAATGACTCATCTAGGAATAATCCCACATAGTAGTTCCTCTTACGACCTTGAAGAAGAAGGGTGTACGGTAAATATAGTTTGACGGTTGTGAGAATGATTTTCAGCTATTAAAATGAAGACTAAAAAACTCTAATTTTGATTCATCTAGAGCAAAGAACGAGTTATACTATTTAATGCGATGTTTTAGAATTCTGACTAGGTGCCGTCTAAATGAAGGGTGATCGAGTCATGGCATATGGATCCTGCTACATAAGGCCTCATGAGAGGAACCACCCTATTCACAACCTAAAATTAAAAGTTTTTATTCATGCTCTACACTATTGGAGATACTACTTATTGGGTGGCAGGTTTATTATTTACACAGACCATATATGATTGAAATATATCTCAACATATCAAGACATGAATATGTTGTATCACAGGTGGGTCAAATACCTATTGCCATTCAATATTGAGCATACTTATTACCCTAGTATGGGTAATTACACTAGTGAGTGGAAGATGATGGATTTGTTTAATGAAATGTTTTTCGAGGATAAGGATTAGTGAAAAAACTATTTTTAGATTCTATTGAAGTGATTTATTATCTTCAGGATATAGCCCACAAGTGTCAGTTATCTAATCTACAGGGGATTCAATGGAGGGAAATCGTTATAAGAGAGAACATACCTCATTGTTGGGTTGTTGATTTCAGTGAAACACTGCTATACTGTTTCCATGTATGGGTCCCATCTATTATCTTGGAAGATATTATGAAGGAGTCTCAACACTCTGGGATGTTACACTTGGACTTACGAAGATACAACATGATATTCATCATCAGTTCTGGGGTCCGGGTAGGATTAGGAAAATATTAGGATTCATTAATCAGTGCTCCTGTTGACTACAGGTAATGTTAGAGAACTAGTGACCTACAAGAATCTTATAGCCTTTGTCCATTCCTAAGTGGAAATGTTATTACATCACCATGAATTTTTATATAGGCTTTCAATGATCTCCTCGAGCATGAGATGAAACATGGTGATCATAAATAGGATGAACAAATCCACACTCATCCTATATATCTGAGAGACATTATATATCAATGAATTACAATGGATAGATATTCAGGAGATATTTCAACTATATAGTGTTCCCCATTATTTCATTCAGACCATAATGGTCTTTTTGCATCACTGTTTCGGAAATGGTTTCGGAAGGAACTGGGTTTGCTGGATTTTTTTACTTCATATCACCCCCATATTGATGGGAATACCAAATGGACTATTAAAGTGTAAGAGGATTGTTTCAGACATGTATCCTTGTTTGTTGTGGTTCTTGGGAGAAACTTATCTCTCATGTTATGTTTTCCTCTAATACTAGCTTCCATTAAACAATTAAAAATGTTCTATATGAGGCCCTCTATGAAATATCTAGTGTTCACCACTAAACTAGCTCAAAATAGGTGTAGAAAAATTAAGATATAGGTGAAATTATCAGCAAGATGTGTCGAGCCATTTGAGATAGTGGATAGAGTTAGACTGATAGCATATAGGTTGTTGTTACCTAAAAAGTATTATTCCATTAATTTTGTCTTCCATGTATCCCATCTTTAACATTATCATCTTGTACCATCCAATATGTTTGATACTGATGACTTCAATATTTATTTTAATGCATTATTTTAGGATCATCTGATCTATATCATTGACCATATAATTACAGTTCTCTAAGGTAGGTCAGTTCTGCTGGTCTAAGTGTTGTGGAAACACAAACTCGTTCATGACGAGTCCTGGGAGAATGAGATTGATATGCACATGTAGTGGACAAAATTTTACTAGACGACGATCCACTAACCTCAGTAGGGAAACTAGGGTATGATCTATCTTATGTAGTTTATTTTGTAACATCCTATATATAATAATTATGAAAAATATATATTTTTCTTCCAAATCATTATTGTTATCTTGGGAGCATTCCCATGCATCCTATTGTGGATCCCAAAAAGTAATTAATTATTTAAATAGTTGCACTTGATTTATGTAAAATAATAAATCTCACCCTAGCATAAATTTCTTATTATAAAAATTAAAAAGTATTAAAAGATATAAATATAAATTTATGTATTTAAAAATGGGGAAAAATAAGGAAGTTAAATAATAAAATAAAATGCTGAAATGGGATGAGTAAAAATAATTAAAATTGGGTTTATACATTTTTATTTTTATTTTTATTTTACCTTTTTTTATCTCTTATATTAATTATTGTTTTATTTTATTAATTTATGTTTTATTTATTTTCTTTTTATATTTTTTATCATTTATTTATTTCTTTCCCTTGTTTTTTCTTTTATCCATGCCCCTTTTTTGTGTGTCCTAATGTATCAACCCCATTGTTGTTCCCTATCTTCTTTATCCACTATCACTTCTGAATCCCATTAAGAGTCAATATTGGATCCGTATCCAACACAATTGTAGGTCCTATAAACATTATACCAAGTCTAACCTCCCACACCATGAATGTTTATATTTCATTCACTCCTTGACCTGTAAAATTCCAGGGAAGGTTGTTACCCAAAATTGTGATTTTTTCCATATTCACATGAGTTTATCCAATCTACGTGAAATCAAAAGTTATCACTGGACGTGGGAGATACTATAACTACAAGGAAGGTATTATATTATCATTATCTTCATTTTTTGTGTTATTAAATTCACACCATTGTCCTAATAATTAGTTCCTTATATTAAATCTCAATTTAAAAAATAAATTTAATTTAACCCATGATCATTCAATTATTTTCTTAATGTGAACCCTTCCAATTTTATCTCATTTTCTTACGACACCACATTCGGTGTTCCGAAAAAATCAACCTAATTTTAACATCATTCTTAATTCATTGAATTATCAACTATTTATATTTTTGTGGACTTTAAGATAATATTAAATTGAATAATATTATTTAGAATGAATTTTTTGAAAAAAGTATTTTTGTTATAAGGTTTGTTGTTCCTTTATTTTATTTGTATTTTTTTCTCTACATACACTTCTAAAGTCAATGTTCTTCTTAACCTGAGTTAGGATTTTGCAATTGATTTGATACCAAAATCAATAAATTATAAAGGATTTTCTTAAGATATATATATATGTATGTATGTATATAAATATATCTATGTGTGTGTGTTCATCTTTTTGTTTTTATATAATCGTGAAATATAGAAAACCGTGGTTTTATATTAAGATCTCACAAATCGACTCACCGTTCGTGATATGTTATAGAACGGTACATCTGGGAAGCCATGTTTTAGACTCTCTAGGAATGTTCTATCCTATATTTTCCATATACTATAATGTGAAATCATTTCCCTGAGGGTAAACTAAGGATAGAGCAGTTTCCTTGATGGCTACACCATGCCTCATTTGAGAATATATCTCTTATGTGTGATACTTTGTATGAACTCATGGTCAGCTCACCACATGTGATAACTGGTATTTCAAAATGGATTTCCATGGATAGGCATTGTTCCATTCGATAAATCATTAGATGAAATGTAGTGATACGTTCATGATGGGATCAGACACCACCTTCATACTTGAAAATTTTATTATAAATTCTCAATATGATTTCATAGATGCGACATTGATTTTACCTTATGGTTGTGATCCTCCCACGTGCCTTTGGTGTTCTTTGTTTTTTACATATTTTTTAAACCCTAATCCAAATAAAAATCTTGGGGGTATTCACTTTTCCAGAACATGTCATGTTACATTGGCCCTACTATATATATTATTCTTTACTAGGTATCATGTTTAAACTTATGGAATAGGAAGAATATGGTGGTGTGGGATAGGTGTCCTCTTGGGAACCCATGAAATCGTATAGGAGTTTTTATTATTTATTTTTTCTTCTTCTATTATACATCGACATTCTCTAATTTGTTTACTACATGAAATGTAATGGCCTAGATATCATTGGAATAGGCCTACTAAGATTATATCTCACACCCGATCAGAAGTTCTTTGGTTCTCGAGAGTACGTTATGCTTTTAGGTATATATAAAGGAAAGAGTTCCTCTTCCGAGGATTGATTGAACTGCTGTTTTAGACAATGAATTGGGGTATGCGAATCGAGCGATGCTTGAGATACCATGATGAAGTTTTTGTTTTGTATTTTGACTCATTATTATCATAAAATCTACGGTTGTTCCTCATATAACTACACTTTTATTTATTTAAATTAGAAATCATACATTGACATCAGCACTGAATCAATTATGATAATTCAACTTCAACATTTATTATATTTTTTTCTTGGTAAAATTATTTGTTTCTTCAGTAGTTTCTTGTTGTTCATATTTCTTCTGCTACTAAATCATTTATATTATTAACATCTTCCATGATATAAAATTTATTTATGAGAGTGTATTCCCCACACAAATTTACCCATGGTCCTCACTGCTAGTCAGAAGCCTCTAGAGGTTTGGGAGATGCAGTTGAGGTCTTCTGGCCCACTGCCTTGGGGCCTGTATTCACAAGCACATGAAGAATTATGCTACAAAAATTGATAATTTCATTGAATTCATAATTTTGTATGTGATTAATATAATATAATTGTGTATGGATTCCTATATGAATCCTATTTACAATGGATTAAGTGTAATGGTTGGATAAAATTTATTGTCCATTTGAAAAATGTTTTGCCACATTCCTTGAATGACACATTAAAACATGAATCCCGATGTAATATGAATTTCATGTTATAAATTTTTTATATATTCATCCTAAATGAATTAAATGAATGAAACATGTATTCTGAAACTATATCCCATTCCATTAAATTTAATTGATGAATTTAGACGTGGTTGGCCATTATAATCGTCCCTGACCCGTAGGATATATGAAATACACAACTTTCCTAAAGGGTTTCCTCGACCAAGTATAAATATTACAATATACATGATCGAATAAAATGGAATGGGCCTCCATTTGAATGTGTTAATTATGTGATTATTGTTTAATTCATTCATAATTTAGATAAGGGTGAATAATAGTTTTATAATTTAAAGAACTCTTGTACAGAATATTGTTCAATATTGTAAGATATGTAATTGTTAGGGAACATGTTAGGGGTGAAACCAGTTATTCATATGAAGAGCTCAATGAGAATTGTCTATTTTATTCCTCTAGATGAGTAACACAAGTTCCCTAGGGAAGAAAAAATGGATGGTATCAAAGGCATGATGGTTATATAATGCCTCGACTGTGACTCATTCCCCACTGTGTGGTACCAGGTAAGGAATCAGAATCTCGTACATAATTATTCAGAAATTCTCTAGTGTGACCCATTTAACATCATTCATGTGTCACCACGGATGGACTCCATTGTAGTGTTTATAATTATTTCCTCTCAAGTGATACATCTAATGTACTTCAATAATATATTTTATGTGCACAGTGTGTTTGACTATTTTTTAAAATTAGATTTAAAATTTAATTAAAGGAATGGAAAACGAAAATTTTCAAATGACAATTTATCAGATAACCTTAAATAAATAGTGAGGTGTACTCAATGCACAATCACAATATTTTGGATAATCCAAAATCATACAAATTATGTCATCCAATTTACCAATATAGGATATTATCGTACATGCTCACCTTCTTAGGTCCGAGAAGGTAAAATTGAAGGGTACCCAAGTGGAACCCAATAAAATTAATTTAAATATTAAAATATTGTTTAAATTTTATATTTTAACAAACACTATTTTTTTTGTTTCATGATGTGGAAAGGTTTGTAATATGTCGGTTAAATCCTTCTGAGACTGTATATCACACCATGTTTGGGCTTCCATTTGAGTGGGATACCCGAAAAAAATTCCTTGTTTCAGGATAAGGTTCCTTAATTATTTTATTGTAGTATCATTCTTAAAACTACGGTTTATGAGGATATAACTTATGTGTTACTTGAGATTGATGTGGAGGTTTTTTAGGATTTTATATTTTTATTACATTCTAATTGTTATTGTTTATCATTATGAGTGTATTTGTATAATATATTTGAAATATATACATGATTTATTGTAAATTGATATTGGACACTTTAATTAAGTTATTAAATTTATCCTTCAACTATTGAATATTCAAATACCACAATCCTCTTATGATACTGAGGTTATAGTCTTTCCACCATACCACTATTAGACTATCTCTACATTTCATCTATCTTTGGCATATGCGGAGGCATGCTTGAGGCCATGTGGGGACTGTTATGGATACTTTTTCTATAGTCAATCGAGCTGGGACGTTACACATACATTATTCAAGAGCACTTTGAACCCCTTTAATACCCAAAATTCTATCAAATTTATCTTTAATATCTATTTATTTCCTCATATAAATGGTCACATTAGTCAAAATATTTTAATTCATTCGGATATATTTTATAAATTAGTTAATATATGTGTTTTATAAATTTTATAATTAACAATTTCATGGAAAATATCAAAGCCACCATGAAAGTGAGGTGTGGCCCAATTGGTGACCAATTTACATTAGTCACGGTGCATGAAATCAAACCATGTATATATAAGTGTGTCTTATATATGAGTCAAGGATGGAGACCTGACATGTCTAGATTTGTGGTGATCAACAACACTTACACCTAAGGGTAAACACCTTCTAGGATTTCTATTTATCCCAAGGATAAGAGAATGATCCCCACATCCATTTCACTACTAACGTAAACAACCCAAATTGAGGGAAAGGCTGGTATATATTGTGGCATGTAGGATAGCCCAGTAGGTCATTCTTAAATGGTTTCTCAGCCACAAAACACTATATCATTGCACTGTTGAATTGTCTTAACATTTCAACCGCCTTTTTTTTGGCGACATCTATTCAACATCACTTACTATGTTCATACTCTTATATTATTATCATGTTATACTTCTTAGTCATGTTTCCTATACCATCCTTCTTCCACATAAAAAATACAACACCTACAAGCTGACGCATCCCCCTTGATGATACCCATTTTTTTGAAAACCAATCACATATAACATTTCCATAAATTGGATGTCACTTATTAAGTGTAAATATATACATATAAATAGACTATATAGTGTGGTAAATGTGATGAGAATGGGAAACTGTAAAATTATAAAGGTTCTTTCATATTTATAATCCCACAAAAACAATACTATGAAAATAATGGTGTTATTGTCAATATTTTTATATACTAAAAATTATAGGGTATGAGGAATAAATACCATTAAAGAGGATTCCATTATTCATAATATTTTTTATAGGAATGAAAAAATTCCTCTTTGAACCCATCATAATGAATGATGGTTTTCTTCATAATTCTAGAATAGTATCCACAAAAATGTATCAAGGAGAAATAAAAATCCCTACATCAACAGTGAATCATTACCATCATAATGTTATTATTGGATATGGTGTAGTTTTTCAGTATCACCAAAGATTGTGTCCTAATTTGATGATCATATTTTGATTTCTTCCCCTCGTATATGGATCCCCACCACTCTACCTCCCTCATTCTCTACATCTATAGTTTAAACATTTAACACATGGATTGGGGAACAAATGATTGAAATATATAATTTTTAATTTTTTAATTATTTACATGAAATACATATCATAATTTTAAACATTTATTACATGGGACAAACAATTAATAATATAAATCAATTAGATAAACCCATGTTTCAGATTTGGAAGCATTCTCTGATGCCCCAATTTAGTTCCTTATTTTATAGAAAATTTTGGATTCCCTAAATCACATTAATGTGAAGTAAATATCATCTATTATTTTTAATATATTGTAAAACATGGTATATATATCTTAAATGGTATTTTTGTCCCATCATATGGCTAAACAACACAACTTAAGAGAAAATATTAAAAATGATTTAATGGACGTTGCTCAGTGTAAATTTTTTATTTTACAATTCATAGGTCCTAGAACTCATATATTTATAAACCAAATCACAAAATCAACAAGGTAAAATCTAGGTTGTTAAGTTCTCACAAAAATTAAAATCGTTTTCACTAAAAAAATATATTATTACATCTATTCGAAATAATAAGAGTAATAATCCACAATTTGTTAAAAAAACCTCTTGAATTTAACAATGTACATATTTAGAGGGTTGACTATTAAAAAATTATAGAACATAATCTCACATGAAGGGAACCACTCCCCTCCTGATTAAATATGTCACTAGAATCTCCAAAGGATGACGAGACTGAATAGAAACACATATCATCTTTATGTGAGTGTTTATATCCAAATAATTTTCCTCTTCAGAAGGAATTAAAATAATAACTGATATTATAATAAATATTAAACATCAATATAATTCTTGAAATGATTCACAAATAATATTATCACATTTATTATATCATTTATTCTCATATTGTAATATATTTTTTAATACTTTTATTTTTATAGGAAATATTATTTGATATATTCCATAACTATATTCCAAAAGATAATTTCATATTAATAGTAGAATCATTTCTTAGAAGAATGTGAGACTTCATCTACATCAATTTATACAGAACCATCAATCATCAACACAAAAGAACCATTATTACAAGATAATTATTTAGGATGAAAATTTTCCTACCTCTTTATCCTTTTTATAATAATTTATATGAATCATATTTCTATATCATGATATCCAATAAACAATAAACAATTGTTTTTTTCCTTGTTGTGTTTCTATATATCATTTAAAAAGAAACCAATTTGCAGATTAGGAATAATAAATACACTCTAATATATATATTCTTCACACAATTTCTCATTGAGTGTATTGATAAACAAAAATAGATTCTACATAGTTTTTGGAATTTAGATTTCCCTTTTTTATGAGGTCTAAATTCAGGGATAACACATTCCATACAAATTTCATCAGTTAAAAAATAAACAATGAAGGAATATAACTTTTCTATAGTAAAATAATTTCATTGTGATGGGTAAACCATTATATATTTTTAAGGCATACCAAAATATAGTAAAAATTCCAATATGATAGTCTTCACATTCTATTTTCATCATATATTAATGGGACTACACCTCATATAATCACAAAAATATATCAATATAGTGCTAACACCAGTGAATGAGCTCCACCCCACGTGATCCAATATATTGGGGAGGAAGAACTATATTGATATATGATCCATGATTTTTGTATATAATGAAATACCAAAATCAATAAATAGTATTTGGGGAACTCGTTTTTCATCATCACAGTCAGAGTACCTACCCAATGTCTATCCTATGTAAATGAACCGCATAGTTTCTAAGATTTTTAAACACTCTAATTAATATTTGGGCATATTAAAAACCATAAAAATTATTAAATTGTATATCTGGCTCATAAACACTCATATCATCTCATATGAATAATGTCACAAGAGATACAAATCTATGTCATAAAATTACAATATTACATTACATGCATTATTATATGACTAAATGTACCATTTATGTTTCATCTATGTAGATATATACATTATATTAGATATGATTATTTATAAATCTATAAAACTATAAAAATGATGAAAACCCCCATTTTTGATAGTTTTGGTGAACGTGTTAGAAATTTTGGCATAATAGTTGTGTGAGACATGTAATTGAGGTTTAAGGGTTTATTTTCAAAATAGTACTTGGGATCCTTGGAGTAAGACACCAATGTTTTATAGAACATTTTTTTATAGTATGATAGGTTTTGGGTCCCAACCATCTTGAATTTATAACTAATTGGTTTTCTATAATCAATTAGAGAGGACTATTACATCCTAAAATTATTTAAATCAAAATTATTAAAACATTACTATTCAATATCCTCAAACATACCTCCCAAAAGAACATTGGATACAGAATAGTAGGGTGTGTCCTTGGAGTAATAGTGGGGATACTAAAACAGCATGAATGTAGTGTGTAAAAATGGTATAGTAATGTCAATAAATAGAGGAAAAATAAAGGTAATTGATTAGATGATGAGAAAACATTACTCAGGTATATAATAAATTAATCAAATCCATAAATGGCATATATAAAATGATGATTATGGAAGGATATAAAAAAATTAAACACCATAATAAATTAATGCAGGTACACATGCAGTTATATATAACAAAATAACCAAAATTACCTAAACATAATTTTCTAGATAGTATGAAGAACCACAGCTCGATGTTATGCCTCATATCCCCTGAAACTATCAATCATTTATTGACCACTAGGAACATTCCCCTATCCAAAGATGTGTGCAAGGAGACTTTCCAAATAAGAAAAGGTGTCCCGATCAGGGTTTGAGATATACATAGTAGTCCACCATCAAAGATATCCAATTACATCGTCTTCAATAATATATGATTAATAGTGTCAATTTAATGAATAATATGTGAATGAAATGGGGTGAATAAATGACATGTACAGGTCTAGGTTCCCTTTGAACACCCATCCAGTACTACCTCAACCTTTATATGATTGACTGGACATGAATAATGATGCATTAATGATTTAATTATTATAAACATTCAATAACTGGATCATATCCCAATCACCCCCATAGATCATATCTAAGAAGATGTATATAACAATGTCATTAGTAATATGTAAGGATCAATGTAAATCTGTGATTATTTTTTTCTTTTTAGATGTGTCATATAATTATATAGTTATTTAATATTTTATGTGAAATATAGCCTTTCCAGGGATTCAACATATGGAATCCAGGGATCTCTTCTAGTAAATATGAACCCTCCACCATACAAGCACATATTGTACATTCCTCATAAGAACCTGTGTATATCTCTGGGCATTGTATGAATTCACTATCATCTAGTACCATCCTTGGTGGTCCACTAAAGGAATCCATGTGTCACTTATAGCATAATGAAATTATTGGAACATTGTGTCAGTACTTGTATGTCCACAATGGGATTCCATGATTCACTAATTGAGGAACAACAATATTCTAAATGAGTCCATCCTTGGTAGTCCATGTGGGAGTCCATATATTTCTCAAGAGTCTAATATATATCCCCCAAATTAGTATGTACATGGTGTTCATAGTGAGAACACATGTGTCACACAATGTGTGTGATAATTATTTCATTATAATAATTTAATTATACATTCTAGAAGAATCCATTATTGGGGATTCTATTTTGGAACACACCACTCAGTCTCAACATGGAAATAATAATTGTCATTGTCTCTATAAAAACAATACCATTTGTGAACACATAGGTTATATGACCATTATATTAATTTAATAATGTAAAATAACCTCATTTTAACACCCCAAGCTTTCAGGGTACGCTTCTCTTTGAATAATATAGTAGCATATATTGTACGCAACTTCGAGTTCTAACACACACCACAACCAATCAAACTAGCCATTATAAATAGTAATACGCACTTTTTCAAATTTTATTAATTTTATCATTCAAACGGACTTTATTTTTGCATTCGGAATATTGAAATTATCATAAGGTGAATTTTGGTATTTTTCTAAAAACATTCAATTTTTTATGAATAGTGAAAAAAACAATGAGTTATAATTTAAAACCGAATTTTTTTAAACAATTATTTGTTTTATTTAAATTTAATTATGGTCAAAATAGAAACATAATACCTATATAAGTTTAATTTAATTCACTGGAGTTAGTTTAGAATAATTTTAGATATATAAAAATTTTATTGAACTTTTCACCGTCTTTTACCCACCTCTTAGGAGAATTTTGAAATTTACATAAAACTTAATTTTACTACTTTTGTGAATGAAATTTTGAAAATCCAAAAGACACGGTTAATATCAAGGAATAAAATGTGGTTCAATATGATAAAAATAATTTTTGGTGTATAGTAACATTTTACTTTTATTTACCACGGTTAAAAGTAAATAGGGTAATTAAGGGTGAATATGATATTAATATTACCCTAACACATGTTATAATTCTATTGTACAAGTGTATCGTGACCAAAAACTACATTAGGAATAAAATATTACCATTTAGGTCCAATTGGATTAGATTAGGACATTTATTATTATTAAATTCCAAGAAGAGTTAAAATAGATAAAATCAAAGTTTAATAACTAAAACATTTTTTATATAGGGTTATACATAAGATAAAATCTATTATAAATATTCATTAGAATTCTAAAAGGAATTCATACATAATAGTTTTTTATTTATATTTTTTAGACATTAACTAATTTAATTTATTTATCACACAATGATGATGCAATAATTACCTAAATAATGAAATATTCAAACAATTGATTTAATAAATATCAAAATAAATGTAATTTGAGACTTTTTATGAATTACAGTAATTTTATAGGTTAATATGACATATTAGTATTGGTTATATAATTTTTTTCGAAGTAATAATGCTGTTATGAAATTATAAAAAACAAAATACCCAATAGTGTCAAAATTGACATAAAAGTGTTTTTAAAACAAATATAATATTATTAATTGATATTCTATTTCTAAAAATCTAAGGCTCGGCCAAAGGAATTATATAATGATATGTGTATCATTAATGGACAACTTGGGGGGTCTCTTGAAGTTATATAGTAAGTTTATTAAATATATAATATAAAAATAAAACGAGACATGGAAAATGTCAAACTATTTGACATAGAGTTAAATATAAATGATAAGGTTATTATAGGGAACCAAACCTATCTAAAATCTATTGTATGAAAGGATTTAGACCCATACCAACTTTAAATTTTAAATAATCCACTTTTGTTCTATTAGAAACCTAATATGAATTTATTATAAAATAATATTTCTAGCTTTTCTAGAGGTGCCCCTCTCCACTCTTATAAAAGGGTACTCCCCTTATCTTTAATTTAAACCATAAAAGCCTTTTGGCTAGGCCAAACCCTACCCAAATATTATCTAAACATTCCTCACATAAACCTAAAGGCCTTAGTTTGATCATAATGCCAAGCTATGGAGACCTTTTTATCAAATAAAAAGGAAGAACCCGATGAAGAGGTAATGTTTTCACCACCCTCTTTCATGTTCATTTCTTCTTCAACTACTTCTTTCATTTTTATTTACATTAAAAAATAATAACTCTAGTTTATTTTATATAATTTGATTTTATTATTAGTATGGTACAACCATATTCAGTAATATATCCATCTTTTGAATGACATCTCACCATATGTGCGTACATACGGCCTACCGTCTCCACGTCGTGGTGTAATTGTTATTAAATACATTTTTATTTGGATGGGTATAATTATGATGTGTAATTCATGTAAATAATAAGTATATCAATATAATTATTCTTTATATATGATATACCATCCAATTATATATTATTTTAATATCAAAAGAATGATATTATCGCTCGGGCGTATATAAAGACTACCGTCTCCATGAATGCGATGTGATTCATTCCCCATCGTATCCATACAAGTCTAATTCTCATTTTATGATTAAAAATAATATTTAAGGACTTGATATAATTATGTATATGAATAAGATACATCATATCCATATCAAACATAACTTATGTAATAAAACATATAAAATAAAACGAGTAAGTTAACACCTGAAACAATGATAATACTAAGATATTATTAACAAATCAATGTTAAAAGATCATATATGATATTATATTAATGTATATGATTCTTGTATAGTTCAATAAAATTTATTTCACCATTATAAATGAGGTTAACCTACCCTCAACCATGGAAAAAGTACAATGTAAAGGGTTTCTTGTCTCACTTTTACTTCTATGAGATTTCCATTGTCCAACACTTATTTATTGCATGTGGTGTGGGTACTACCCGTGTTTGTATTCATTATGTAATTTACATTAATTCATGGATATTTACATCATCATTTTATTATCCTTATTTCATGGGTTTTTGTTTCATATTTTACCAAATCGATTAGGGAATTTGAAATTTCAATTTCCACTCATTCAGCTTTACGCAAACTTCATTGATTATTTTACTTCAAGATTATGTGTGGAATCACTATTAATTTGCTTATGTCATAATTTCCAAACCTATTTTTGTTGATATAATTTTGAGACACATAATCACTCCACTGATAAATTCTAAAGTCATCCATATGAACTTGATAAGATTAATTTTAACTCAATATTCATTTATTGAGTTAAGCATCCAATTAATTGGTGTTGTTTTTACAAGAATATATGCGAATGTCCTCTGATCGATTTACACTGAATAACTAATAATATTGAGTGTATTTATATTTGTCACACATAATTATGTCATTGGTTTACCCTTAACTTAATTATACTGTCTTTATATTCAATTTACATTCCATTGAGACTTCATTGTTGATATACACCAAATCACTTTTATATGGTGTATATAATGTACTTTGACATAGTATATCATGAATCCATTTATTCTCATGAGATTAAAAAATTTTGATTACCTCAATTATTTGTATTCAAGAGTCTCTCTTTTGGTTAAGAACTCTAACTAAATATCATTTTTAAATGTTTTAAAGATTTATCATTCTAAATCTTTTTGATTAATGTCCATGTTTTAAAAATGGTTTTAATGATTTATTTATATGGACATTAATGTTTAAAAATTAAAATTCATTTCGAAGTTTCAATGTTGTATGGTATACTTTGATTGAAAAATATATTTTAAATGGCTTCTTGATAAATAGTGATACTTTTATTTGATTTCGAAAAAAGGGTGATATTTATCTCAAATAGTTTTGATGATTACTTTTATCTGTGTCAATATCCTTCATTATTCTCAATTAAGGTTAATATCTTACAATAAAATCTTCCGTATTGTATTGAATGAGTTCTGTTTCACTGTGGATGTGCTATTTTAGTACCATTCATGGTTTGTGGGTAATGTATTGACATTTCATTGCTAGTTTTAATACGACAGTTTATGTAATGTTTCAAATTTTTCATTTAAGGAATGCATTGGACTTAGTAAGTGATGGGTGGATCCCGCTATAGCTCCTTGATGCATCGGTAGGTCTCACAAGACCAACTAGAGTCTTGTCTCAAGGCCTTGACAAAATATTATTTGTAGTCTTGGCACGATGCCCTGACTATGTGGTTATGATAGTCTGGAATTATGCATTCCATCATTATGAAAGTGGTTATTGATATTTCATGTGGTTATTATACTAGTAGAATATACATGTGAATATGTAAATGGAATTATTTCATTTTATCATTTCCATATTATGCTGAAGTTGAATTTTAAAAGGCTTTTTTTAGTTATACATTGCCTTAAATATTTATGATTATTTATGAAAGTTTTCTCTATATTGTTATCCTTACTGATCATCTGAGCTCACCCCTTTCAATTTTTTATTTTTCACTGGATGCGAAGAAGTAAGTTATGAATGATCTGCAAGGATAGTATGAGGGGATATGAAGACAAGATGTTGTAGTATTTTTTTTAATTTATGATGTAATGTAAGACTTATGAATATATCTACTATTTAAAAGACTACTAAACTAATCGGTCTTTCGAGACTTGATATTTTGTGATCATTCCAAAGTTATGTAATAATACACCGACTCTGGGTAATTGGGGTCAGGGCGTTACAGTTGGTACTTGAGGAAGTATAGTAGAAACATTGGAAGCTAGATTTAGATAAACTCTGATTAGAGAACATACCCCTAAGATAGAATTTGAGGATTAGTATAGAAGAACCTCCTAGAATTTTTGTATTGTATATATTTTGTGAGTATTCCAAAAAATACATCCCTGTTTGGATACGAGCAGGTAGAGGTGCCTCTGGCACAGATGTACCTAGGGGTAAAACCCAAAAACACCGCTTTGGGCTAGAATCGAACGGGGACTGGTGCACGACAACGGGCCTTGCTGCACTATTGGTTATGACACTCCCTGGGGATATTCCTAGGATAATTTACATTTTCTTTACAATCAAATTTAATCTATTTTAATATAAGTTGAGAATAAATAACCTTTTTTAATCTTATGGTGTTTCAAATTGAGAATATGGTGTCAGGATATTCTCTAAATTATTTTACGACTATTGTTACTCACACAATGATTTCTAGTTTTAGTCAATGGATGGAGTCCAAGGAAGTCATAGTAACTTTGAGAATGATGTACAAGGTGGGAACGGTGGTGGAAATGAGAAAAAAACTGGAATTTTGATAGGCGTAAAAGATATCATTTTCATGAAAATCAGTTTTCCAAAAATATGATCAACAAAATATATATTAACCAACTCACATACTTAATAATGAAGAGAATGGTTATGAATGATAAGAGCTCCAACAGTGGAGACCATGGAGAAAATAATCCTAAATTTCCATCATTCAAGAAATGTGGAAGGTGACACCCAGGAAAGTGTCTCAATGGAACAATGGAATGCTTTACGTGTAGGAAAGAAGGACATAAAGTGAAAAATTCCCAAGGAAAAAATAATATCACTATCGAAGAAATAAATGGTCCCAAGAATCCATTTATAATCATTTTCCATAAATGTAGGGGACCTGGAAATTACCCGAGTGAATGCCCTATTGTATATGATATTTTCTTGGTCAAAGATGAAGCTATGTGGAAGTAAATGGTTTGAGAAATGTTTAAATGTATTAGTGCTCCTTCTTGATGGGATTACTTTGGAATAATTTTCTCTTTTATTTGTAACCCCGCAATTTTCCATGTGAGAATGATATTTTAGGAATATGTATCTTTTCCCTGGTGGATATAGTTACAAATAACCATTTTGTTTTATATGATCATTCGATTTGAGGTAATTACAAGTTATTATAATTTGGGATGAAAATGAAAGGTATGAGAAAACATTTCTATTTAAAATTATGTTATGGTTATTTTGAGAAATTTATCTCATTTTGGTAATGTTGTAAAAAATAGTTTTTGAAAAAGGACAACACACAGATCGTGTGACAACCCATCGCATCAGAAAAATTTGTCAGAATCGAACCCACAACCAAAGTGCGATTGGGATTTATCGCCTACCACTAGACTACGTGAATTACCAGGTTAGTGTGACTAATTATTTTTAGTTCAATGATTTTATTGATCAATAATAAGTTGATTTGGGTTCTAATTTCTTATCAAATGAATACCCTTAGTATAGGAAAATGATTTGGGGATTAAGTGATAAATGTTATTTTAGAAGACGTTTGCATTGTTGGGAACACTATATACCCATGGAAATAAGAATACTATGGGATTTCAATTATGGAGTAATGGTGGATTTTTATCTACATTTTTATTTGTTGATTTATAGTGATTTTTTTTATTTATGGAAATTATTAACCTATAATAGAGAATTTGTGATTAGGTTAATTACTTTTAAGTATGTGACTTTAAGAGTAGTTGATGTCATTTGGAGATACAATTTAACTTGGAAGACTACATACCCAAATTCTTCTTTGTTTTGGGTTTAAATATTAGTTTGAATTATATTGAATGAATTTAAGGATAATTGTTTATTGAATGGTATTTATTGAACTTTGGGGTATTTTTGGTTTAATTTTAGAAATTAATATTAGTTTTTCTTTCTATAAAGGAATATCATTTTGGGGAATCATCAAATCTTGTACTAACCATTTTGGTTTTGATTAATTTCTATAGGCAAGGTAAATATATAGTTTATCCTTCGAGGATCTTGTGATTCTATAGATGTTTATTCTAGCTCTTCTAGTGTGACCAAGTCTTCTTGAATACTCATCGTTTAAAAAAATTGGGTTAGTGGTGGAAATTTATTAAAGAATTAAACTCTACATAAAAAGTAAGTATATCTCTTTATTTTCTTAGTCAATCTCGTAAATGAATTCGTCATATTTATGTAATGTAACTTAAAAAAAATGTTGTTTGTATACATTTCCTACTGGGAAACTAATGATCGTTTGTCATGTCACAAGTTGTTGGATTTCTTGTTGTTAACTTTCTCCTGATCATGTTTTATATCCTTCTCCATCAGAACATGACACTTAGTTTATCTTCCATATCCATGTTTTCGTACATGGAATCCTTGTATGAGTTATCTTGGGTGACCTTTGTACTTCCCTTTCTTTCTTTTAAGGTGATAGTTTTATTGAATCTTTTTTTTGATGTGGGACTTTCCATTATATTATCATGCCCAATTTTAAAAATTTCACGGATGAAATTATTTCAAGGAGGGGAGAATGTAACACCCTAAGCTTCCACGGTACGGTTCTCTTTGAATAATACAGTAGCGTGTGTTGTAGGCAACTTCGAGTTCTAACACACACCAAAACCAATCAAACTAGTCGTTATGAATAGTAATACCCACTAGTTAAAATTTTATAAATTTTATTTTTCTAAATGGACTTCATTTTTGAATTCAGAATATCGAAATTAGCTTAAGGTGAATTTTTGGTATTTTTCTGAAAACATTCAATTTTTGATGAATTGTGAAAAAACACTAAGTTATTGTTTAAAACTGAATTTTTTATTTAAAAAATTATTTATTTTATTTAAATTTAATTAAGGTAAAATAAATACATAATACCTATATAATTTCAATGTCATTCATTGGTGTTAGTTAAGAATAATTTTAGATATATAATTTTTTTTTAACTTTTCCCCGTCTTTTACCCACCCCCTATGAGAATTTGGAAATTCACATAAAACATAATTTTACTGCTTATGTTAGTGGAATTTGGAAAATCTGAGAGACACGGTTAATATAAAGGAGTAAAATGTGGTTCAATTAGATAAAAATATTTTTTGGTGAATAGTAACGTTTTACTTTTATTACCATGATTAAAAGTAAATATGGTAATTAAGGGTGAAAATTATATTAATATTACCCTAACACGTGACCAAATTCTATTGGACAAGTGTATCTCGACCAAAAAAACCTTAGGAATAAAATATTATCATATAGGTCCACTTGGATTAGATTAGGACATTTATTATTATTTAATTCGAAGAAGAGTTAAAAGAGATAAAATCAAAGTTTAATAACTAAAACTTTTTCAATATAGGGTTATACATAAGATAAATTCTATTAAAAGTATTCATTAGAAGGATAAAAAGATTTCATACATAATGGTATTTTATTTAAATTTTTTAGACCTTATATAATTTAATTTATTTATGACACAATGGTGATGGAGTAATTACCTAAACAATAAAATATTAAAATAATTGATATTATAAATATCAAAATAAATGTAATTTTAGATTTTTTATAAATTCCCTTAATTTTATAGGATAATATGACATATTAGTATTGGTTATATAAATTTTTTACGAAGTAATAATGCTGTTATGAAATTATCAAAAACAAAATACCCAATATTGTCTAAATAGACATAAAAGTGTTTTCAAAACAAATATTATATTATTAATTGTTATTCTATTTCTAAAAATCTAAGTATCAGACAAAGTACTTATATACTTATAGTTTTATCATTAATGGACCACTTGGGGGTAGCTTGGAAATATATATTATGTTTATTAACTATATAATATAAAAATGCAATGAGACATGGTAAATGTCAAACTATTTTACGAAGTGTTAAATATAAATTATATGGTCAATATAGTGACCCAAACCTATCTAAAATCTATTGTATGAATTGATTTCGACCCACACCCACATTAAACACTAAATAATCCAATTTTGAGCCATTAGAAACCGAATATGAATTTATTATAAAATAATATTTCTAGCTTTTCCAAAGGTGCCCCTCACCCCTCTTATAAAAGGGTTCTCCCCCTTATCTCTAATTTACACCTTCAAAGCCTTTTGGATCAGCCAAACCCTGCCCAAATATTCTCTCAACTTCCTTCACTTCAACCTAGAGGCCTTATATTGATAGGAAAGCCAATCTAATGATCCATTTTGATCAAATCAAAAGGAAGAACCTGAAGAAGTGGTAATGTTTTCACCACCGTCTTTCAAGTTCCTTTTTTCTTCAACTTATTCTTTCTTTGTTATTTCCCTTCTACAATAATAACACCGATATATTTTATATATAGTGATGTTATTATAAATATGGTACAACCATATTTATTATTCTATAAATCCTTTGAATGACATGTCACCATACGTGCGTACGTACGGCCAACCGTCTCCACATCGTGGTGTAATTGTTATTCAATACATTTTTATTTGGATGAGTATAATGATGATGTGTAATTAATTTAAATAATAATTATAAAATGATAATGATTCTGTATATATGATATTCCATCCAATTATATATGATTTTAATATCAAAATAATGATATTATCGCTCGTACGTGCGTACGGACTACCATCTCCACGAACACGATGAGATTCATTCCCCATCGTATCCATACAAGTCTAATTCTCATTTTATGATTAAAAATAATGTTTAAGGACTTTATATCATTCTTTATATGAATAAGATACAACCTATACATAAAAATCAAAACTTATGTAACAAATCATATAAAAGAAAATGAGTAAGTTAACACACGAAATGACGATAATACTAAGATATTATTAACAAATCAATGTTAAAAGATCATATATGATATTATATTAATGTATATGATTATTTTATAATTCAATAACAATTATTTCACCCTTATAAAGGAGGTTAACCTACCCTCAACCGTGGAAAGAGTACAATGTAATGGGATTCTTATATCACTTTTATTTCTGTGAGATTTCCATTGTTCACTAGTTATTTATTGCATGTGGTGTGTGTACTTCCCATATTTGTATTCATTGTTTAATATACATTAATTAATGGATATTTATATCATCTTTTTATTATCCTTTTTTTCATGGTTGTATCTTTTGTATTTTACCCAATCGATAAGGGAATTTGAAATTTCAATTTCCACTCATTCGGTTTTACGCATACTTCATTGATTATTTTAATTCAAGATTATATATGGAATCACTATTAATTTGATTATATCATAATTTCCTCTCCCCTTTCTATGGATATAATTTTTATACACATAATCAATCCATTTATAAATTAACATGTCACCAATATGAACTTGATAAGATTAATTTTAACTCAATCTCCATTTATTATGTTAAACATCCAATTCATTGGTATTGTTTTTACAAGAATATTTGTGAATATCCTATGATTGATTTACACTGAATATCCAATCATATTGATTGTATTTATATTTGTCACACAAAATTATGTCATTGGATTATCCTTAGCCTATGGATACGGTCTGTATATTCAATTTACATTCCATTGATACTTCGTTGTTGTTATACACCAAATCCCTTTTATATGGTGTATATAATGTACTTTGATATAGTATATCATGAATCCCTTTATTATCATGATATTAAAATGTTTTGATTGCCTCAATTATTTGTATTCAAGAGTCTCTCTTTTGGTTAGGAACTCTAACTAAATATCATTTTTAAATTTTTTAGAGATTTATTATTCTAAATCATTCCCGTTAATCTACATGTTTTAAAAATGGTTTAATGATTTATTTATATGGGCATTAATGATTTGAAATTAAAATTCATTTTCAAAGATTCAATGTGGTATGGGACACTTTGATTAAAAATATATTTTAAATGGATTCTAGATAAATAGTGAGACATTTAAATGTTTTCGAGAAAAAGGGTGATATTTCTCTCAAATAGTTTTGATGATTACTTTCATCTGTGTCAATGTCCTTCATTATTCTCAATTAAGGTTAATCATATATAATACAATCATCCAACTTGTATTGAATGAGTTATGTTTGACTGTGTATGTTCTATTTTAATACCATTCATGGTTTGTGGGTAAAGTCTTGACATTTTGTACGCTATTTTTAATACGAATTTTTATGTTATGTTTCATATTTTCATATGAGGAATGCATTTGACTTAGTAAGTGATGGGTGGAGACTGTTATAGCCTCTCGATGCATAGGTAGGTCTCATGTGACAAACTAGTTCCTTGGAACAAGGACTTGACAAAATCTTATTTGTAGTCCTGGAATGAGGCCTTCACTATGTGGTTATGATATTCTTGCATTATGCATTCCATCATTATGAATGTGGTTATTGATATTGCATGTGGTTATTAGACTAGTAGAATATCCATGTGAATAAGTAAATGGAATTATTTCATTTTAACTTTTCCATATTATGATGATGTTCAAATTTAAAAGGATTTTGTTTTAGTTATACATTTCCTTAAATTTTTATACTTATTTATGAAAGTTCCCGCTATATTGTTATCCTTACTGAGTATCTGTGCTCACCCCTTTAAATGTTTTATTTTCCCTAGGATGTGAAGAAGTAATTTATGAATGACCTATAGGGATAGTATGAGGGGATATTAAGATAATATGTTTTTGTAGTTATTTTTACATTATGATGTAATGTAAGACTTATGAATATATCTAGTGTTTCCAAGACTACTAAACTAATCGGTCTTTCAAGACTTGATCTTTTGTGATCATGCTAATGTTATGTAATAATTCACTAACTCTGGGTAACTAGGGTTAGGGCTTTACACTCAGAATGTGGCTCAATAAAATAATAGGTTTATAATAAGTATCATCAAATGAATCCTCCAATTTGGCTTAATTTGGAATTTGGATAAAAATATAGATTCATTCAAAGGGGAAAATTAAAATGGCCAACAACATAGGTACATGTTATTCAATAACATAGTTTATTTAATTCAATTTACATGTACTTCAATTCATTTAACATAAAAAACGAATGTTGTAAAAGGACACACCAAAATAATTTAATCAAAATAATAGAAAATCAATGGTTTTTTAATCTCAAATTACAACATAATAGTGGGGAAGTTTTAATTCATGGAAATTAACAAATAATTAAACCTCAAAAATTATCATTTGACATATATGTCATTCTCATTTTCAATATTAAAATAAAAAAATTTATGAAATTTTTATGATGTACTAGTGTTTTACAAAACAACCAAACATATACACAGACTGAATTTAATGGAAAACCATCAGAATACATAACTCATCATGATAGTGAAATCCTCATTAATTGATATAATCTAATCCATTATATAATTATTGTAATCTAGCATAGATAAAATGGACTGTAAATAGGTTATTTTATTTAATACCAATGATACACCTTAAAGATGATAAAAATGAAAAAAATTAGAAAGCGGAATAGATATATTAAAAATTGAAATCCAGTGATACCAACAATGATTGTTTCAGATACCATATGATGAAGATAACATAAGGGATATAAATGGGAGAAAAATAGGTCTCCCATCAATGTCCTACAATGTGATAGAAAATTTGGTTAGAGGATATAAATTTGATTTATTTTTATAGAGTAATAATAATGTTTTTCCCAAAATTAAAAGGCTCACATTGTTTGGTCACATGTTTGGAAAAACATTATGTCATTTGTGGACCCAAAATTATCTCATGACACCCAAAACATGTATATAAAACATGAATTATAAATCCAAGTATCATCCATGTTGCTTCCATTTATTAAAATGTCACATGTGAGTATACGATCATGCATCCTTGGATACATGGCTTCATAAAATTGTACTTCCTAAGACAATTGTTTTGGACACTATTTATTGTGTGATCTAACAATTCCTATTTGGAAGTATAGTTCCTACTAAAAGTGAAACCAATATCACCACACTAAAATAATAGGATATATGTTATGTTATATCCCTAGACACCCATGTTTCCTCTGAGACACAATTATTCACACCCAATAGTATAAAATTTCATAATTAATTTGAAAATAATAGTCAATGTACTTTAATAGGAAAATAATGTTCATAAAATCTTCCCTATTAAATGAATTTCTTCATGAATTTCACAACTAAGGGATTTACTGTTTTTTTAGTCTAACACAAGATACTTGGCAGGTACTTTTTCCTTCTTCTCCATTGTATCATCATGTAGACATTCATTCTGCCATTAAACATGTAATTGAGTTACTAACAGACCACAGTAACCATCGTACAGTGTTAAAAACATAGGGATAGGTTGTTAGTTATTAAATGAAATTACCCCATACTCAAGTTCATTAGGTAGAATAATATTAGATGTATCATAATGATATAGGTAATTTTTAGTTACATAAAGATATCATACATGGACCAATACCTTTAAGGTGATAGCAACTAACATTCCATTGTACAAACAAGTGATCATTATAATTATGTGAGAGATTCCCTTATTTCTTAATATATATATGCCCATTATACGTGAAATGTGTATGAAAACTGAAATCAACCCCATAAAAATTTGGGGTTAATGACTGTCATCGACTTATGAATTCCTCTAATACTAAGATATCTACATATCATTCATAATAATCTATGCCCAATTAGATGTATCGTAATCAAGACTATAATTATGTACCAAATCCTCTTAATCCTCTTAATAGAACATGGGTGAAAACATTAACTACTATATAGGTCTCACTAAGTGTCTATATTTATTGTCACAGATAAGATTTTATTTTTGGAAAAATCGATTAATTGAAATTATTTCCCCAAATAACACTTACAATTTATGAAACATGCTTTAAGAATATCCTAAAAACCCAATGTCATATACTCGAATAGAATTTCAGTGTATGGGTGATAGGCCATACTCAGTAGTACATGTGATACCAAAGCCCTATGCAACCTATTCCAGAACAATCAATTGAGTCAATCATCTCTTCATTATATTATAGTATAGTAAACCATATGGAAGAATATCATCTGATGAATGTAGAGCCACCAATGCACATCAGTGTAATGTGTGTATTCAATAATCATAATTGGGAAACCATTTTAATCATATATGTGATCAACATATAACATCACTTCCCCATCATGATCTATGAAATCCTCCATAAAATCCATGGTGACATCATGGTATTTCCACTTCAGAATAGTTTGTATATGTTATATCCTGGTTGTTTGAAGGGGTTATTCCTTCATTTGTTGATAGGTGGAACACATAGTAAGAACCTAATAATCACCCTTCGTATTAGCATCATATGTCACAATACATCATGGTAACATAGGTATTTTCTACCTACATGGATGCATATACAACCCGTATAAACTCTAATAAAACATCTATATGTACTAATAAATGTCCTTTAATTACCAAGATCACATACTCATCAATAATATATCAAAGCCGTGTGTAATCACTAAAAACACTCTCTCGTATGACCGAACCATAAAAACTGATAGTTACCACATCATTACTCCCTCAAAAATTGAAGGGGATTCTGAAAATGATGCATGTGAAGACTTTTTATGATGTAATTTAGCCTCTAAGTGAATATCATAATGAAGGAACAAAACAATTCACTCACTAATAGCATCCTAATGTAAATTTTTTCCAATACTAATAAAAATATCCTAGAAAACTATATTTCATATTCTGATAGAATATGAATTATTTATATTTAATGAATATAGTAATTGAACTCATATATTTTTATTAAGATTCATATAATGATATTTAAATATATAATTAAGTCATTTTATGTCTATATAAACCAAAAAGTTCTCTCACATTAAGTATTAACGATGATAGATCATAACATGAACAATGTTTCCTAACATGAGATCATATGTTGGGTTGTAATCTTAAGTTTCTTTAACTGATGAGAATTATAATACAATTATAATACCTCTTCTATCACAATTACTCCACGTCGAACACCTGAAGCATTATATTAGATGGTATATTTTCATCCCCCCACAAGATGAATCGGGATTGGCACTATAGTGAGTATCCCTTTCATTTTCCAAAAGACTGTCTCTATTGATTATGAACACGTAAAATACAGTCCATTCTTAATAAAGATTATAATACATTATTATATGAGATGTATTTCCTATATGAATCATCATTAATTACCACTATCCCCTAGAAACACCATATATCAAATTTTTTATTGAAATTATCCTTGGAAATATCTTCTCTCAACCTCATTGGGATAACTAACTATCATGTTTTGGAGATAATTTTACACCAGATGTAATATTTATCCATAAAATTCTATTTTTTATAGTTTTGAATATAAATGATTCTCTATTAGTGTATTAAATATGATATCAATATGTCTGTAATGGTCATGATTAGCATGATAATAGATGAAGATATTTTCACTGAGTAACACCACAAAAAATAATAATATCTATGGAAAAAACTGTTTATATTTTACATGAAAAATGGGCTGTTTGGGAATCTGAATGAAATTACCAGATAATAATATTATACATATCTAATATGGAATATTTTACATCATATATCTGATAGTATAAAAAGATACGAATATTAACATGAAGTCAGATCAGTCTCAGATATACCCCATAACATCTAATATAATCAAAGATATCAACTATAAGGGTTATTCAATAAAAATTATTAATTGATACCAGCCTTAACTAATGTAAATCCATGAAAATCATAAAGGAATCATCGTCATTATTTTATTAAAGGATCATAAGACCTCATTGTGAATAACTATGTTTTATAAATCTATTATGTTCCAGATCCTTGGAATCCTTCTAGATCTCCCACAAATATGTAGTAGATAACTAATATGGATTAATAGATACTATTAAATCTCTCTAAAAAGTGAGATAAAAAACAATAAAAATCTATGAGGATGGATTCCTCAAAAAAATATTGGAAAAACCCTTTTAAATGATCTACCAGTAGAATGAATTTTTATTGATATGTTACCTAATCATCCAGATATATTCTATCAATCATGGTTGTAATCCCTCAAATCCCATGACAATCGAGTCTAGCTAAAATATCCATGATATTTCATTCACCCTTAAAAAAAATCCCAACCATCAGGTGTTTCTAAATCATACCATCATAAATAGAATTCATCATAATATTGAAAAATAAACAAACATTAAATCATAAGAATTATGTTAATCCTTGTCAACTCTTCAGAAGAAGACATTCTATATCAAGTGAATCCAATATATCTAAATATAGAACTACCTTAATTGTCCCAAAATATCTTATTGTGTCCCCAATAGAATATAAATTGTAATCAAGCTCTAGGAAAACCAAACATCAATATAATGTCTGACCAAAATAGGAAAAGATTATATGTAATGGAAATATCCTATATCAAAAGGAGAGAAATTGTAGTACATGATATTAGAATATTTCATATCCCTATATAAGGTCTCACAATCATCTACATTAGTATAATTTTTTACTTAATATATCTAATCTAATATATGGCCCTATGATGTTGTATAGAAACCCTATGTTGATCCAATATGTTGGCACTATATTTCTGTTTTCTAGAAAGTCCATACACAAACACAACCTCATCCAAATAGTTTGTTTTTACTCATGTTACAAGCCTACAAATAAGATGTTGAACACTCTCCTAAATTCATTGATAGTGTATACCCAATATCACTATGAATTTGGGGAAATCACTTAAAATGTTCTAAATATGACCAATATTTCTACATGATCATCACTCAACTAGATCCCTAGTACATTAAGGTTTTTAATTTCCTTGTACACCGCACTGATGAACCCACAAATGGATACTAATATCACCACATGGATTCTCTGGATGAGACATTAATATACCTATTCTATGTAGTTCTAGATCTAGGTGTTCTACATCCCTTATTCACATCCCCCAAATCTTTCCGTTTAAGCTCTATGATAAGTTCTTGATTCCCTAACCTGTTAAATATTAGTATGTCGAAATATATTCACATATGATTGGACTTAATAACTTTACCAAACTCAAATAACTTATATTTCAATAACATGTAACCTGATATAATATGTTCAAAAAAGTATATCTTTGTAAAACATGTAGAATTGTCAATGGATGATAATACACCTTGATCAAAGTGCATATATTAGTAGATTTATATTCCTTCAATTTCATTGGATAAAAATAATCATATAAAGATATATCAAAATCGTTGTAGTTAATATCCAAATGAAAATCCATCAATGTAGTATCATCTCACAATCACTTTGATGAGTCATCTTTTATAAACATTATGATCATCACTCTCTTCTATTAGGTGTCTTGTTATTCTAAAAAACTAATTGAGTTACATTATCAACATCAATCCGTTATGTGTTCCACTATCCCATAAAAACATTGGTGGATGATAGTACTAAAACTCAAGGGTCAATAATGTCATAGTTGGGGTAGCTCACTAGGATCAATGAATGGTATGAATAAATCATAGAAACCAATTTCAAAACATGTAATTAGATCCCATAATGTGAATAAATTGTGTTTTCGTTAGTGTAAAAATTAGATGGAATTTTGGGTACCCAGGGCCCGCCACCTCTAGGGAATGGCTATCGTGACCCTCGGGGTGCATGTATCGAACCAATCGAGGTGGCATGCCCCTAAAATTCCTAATACATTCCTTAATGAAATATTTAAAAACTACTAGGGGAGATATATAGGAATATAATATATACAAAAATTATAATTTAATAATCCCACCACTAATCCATCTAAAAATATATTGGGTTCTGTTACATGGAGATCCTACGAAAATTAAGAGACACTACCTGTTTACCAATACTAAATTGGTTTAGAATAAATTAGTCATTTATAAGTCAACAACCTTTTTATATAGAGTGTCAATTGAATTTTATATATTAAAACAACCAATAAATTTCCACTAAAAACCCAATTTAACAGTGACTATTCATTTCAATATTCTGTTTTATTTTTTGTTCATACTAACATACCTAGAAAATACATTTTTAAATGGATAAATTATATGAATCATCATTTTAAATTAATAAGGTCCTATTCACATTATAAATTTAAATTTATTATCAATTTAGTCAAAAAAATTATTTATTAAGTCCCTTTAATAAATGTTAACACAATTTCATGAAATAAGCAATGGAGGCACTAAAACATGTTATATGAAATTATCACAACATAAAAATGTTACATGGAATTATTCATGACATATATATCAGAGTTTGGCCATAAAGATGCATAATTAAATATATTCATTCCATATATTATACATTAAAATCCATATTTATACAAAAATAAAAAATCAAGTGTAGTAACAATCAATTAAATTATTGAAACTATAATAAACACATTATATAACATCATGTAACATCCCATTTTCATTTTATTATCTGGTAATGGGTTATCTTATCCCATGAATAATCTCATGAAAAAATTTAAACACATCCTATTTATCATTTCTAAAATTCTAATATTTTATGAAAATAAATCACCCTTAGATACCCCAATGTGAAATCTTGTAACCAGTTCACTCAGAAGTAATGGAACATAGATGGACACATGGTGTCCAGAACACATCCTCATATGATAGAGGCTTACAACTAATAGTTAGGGTCCATGGTGAAATAGTGTATAAACAATGCCATTGAAATATAATTGTATCATATTAGTATGATAATATAAATCCAAAGATGAAACATAAATATAATTGAATATATATTGAGTAAACATATATCAAATAACATACATTGTAATAACATCCCTCAATTTCACATACCAAATGATGATCATGACATGTTATATAAAAATAAAATACAGGAAGACTTAGAAGAAGATGCACGTTAATATAGGTGTACCAAATTTGACATAAATAACAAAAAGAATAACTTGAAATATCATCATGATCCATATATCAGTTATGTGATTCCCTTACCCCATCATACAATCAAATATATATAGAAAATTACGAATATGTTTTTGTGCCTGCATTCATCCTCGATGTCTGTTTGGGTACCAATTGACAGCTTAAGTATATTGTGAGATAAACTCAGAAGGCGCCCACTAACTAGTTATAATTCAATAAAATTAAGATATAATAGTTAGTATACAAGTAAAAAATAATATTTAAATTAAATGTGATTAATATATAACTTATAAACGTCTTGGTTTCATTGAACACCCATCCTCTACTACCTAACTCGGTCCAATTAGTACTGTTTCTAAATAATCTTTTAATAATTATTTAATAATAATAAATTTTTTGGAACGTAGATCCTATCCCAAGAAGCCTCATTTTATCTTATTCAATTTGATTTGTATAATTTATAAATTGTTAAAACTTAATTCCCTAACTAAATTCAACAATGTTCATTAGCATTAAAAACATGTCATATAATTAATTCATTATTTAATATTTCATCTAAACCTTATCTTTTCCTTGGATATCATTATTTGAAACAACATTACTTCCAACAGAATATATGAACACCTCACCGTATAATTACAACCAAGGAATTACCCATATTAACCTTAATATCACTCACGGTTCTGTATAATGTCACATATATGTGAGTTCGTACTTAGAATTCCACTAAGGGTTTCCATGTTCAAGTTGTTCCATAATTTACTAATCATCATTCTGATTCCATCCATCTAAGAACTAATAGGGAGTCCATGTATTAATAATAGCATAAAAATAATATGCCCTATGGGTTTTTCCACGGTATTTCACATTAAACTATAAGAATCACATGAGGTTATAAATTGTACAAGTAAATTCAACCCATCCACTATGTTCATATGTGATCTAATGTTTCACCCAAGGAATCAAATAATTATTTAATTATAAAAATTTGATTATTCAATATATAAGATACTATTTCTGGAGATCCAAAATAGTACACCACCTCTCATTATCATCATGGAAATAAAATTATTAAAGTCCCCTGAGTCAAACTATACCATTTATATTCACATAGTTAATCTAGATGACATATTTATTTAATCAATTAAACACACTTCTGAATGACTCTAAAACAAATCATAGTCTTGGAAGGCCAAAAGTTACATGAATTATCATAGTTATTTTAAATGGTTATATGAGCACAATTGATGTCTAATTCCTATAATTGATGTTAAAATGACAAAAAAGATAGACATGGTGTCCCATTCCCACATCTATTTTATAAATGTTTCATTTATTAAATTTTTTTGATATTCCTAATGAAAGTTGTTAAGAACCACACCTCAACCGGTGAACCAAAATCATAGAATTTCCATGGTGTTCTATTATCATATAAAAATTCACCCATGTGATTGTCAAAATTCGATGAAAAAATACTCTATATATACATCAATGGGTATCATTTTTCATCAAGTTCTTGAAAATTAATTTAATTTATGAAATCAATTTATAGTCATCTCTAGGAAAAGCATGAAAAAAATATAACATATAACAACCTCGTCACTAAGGGAAAGTCACATGACCCTCAACCACAAATAGGTAGTAGAATCCCAATCCATTGTTAAATTTTAATATTTTATAGAAGAGAATAAATCAAGAAAACATACAAATGAAAATAAAATAGAGAATATGAACTTAGAACAAAATAACTCTATTTTTTGGAATACATAAAATGAATGGTTCAAGGGGAATAGGGAATAGTCTACTACACTTCTATTAAGATTTATAGAAATTCATTTAGACAGCATAAGACAGGAGATACCTGAAATACTATAAAATGAGGGAAAATATATCTCGCTGATGGATAGCCTCATGTGACTCCAAAAATAGGGGTGAGATGAGAGAAATTTAATTTAAGGAGGAATTGGAAAAATATAATTTTTAGAAAACATAAAAGGGTAACATAGTTTTACATCATTTATTGAAGAATATTTCACCTACCATGACCCCAACACTATTTCATGATTTCCATTGAATGCTCACGATACTTGTTTAAGAAAATGACACACCAACCATTCATTTTCTGTCTTTTAAAATGTTTCTACTGAACAAAACAGCATGGGGATTGGGTTTTATGATTTCATAAAAATATGTTTCCCCTAAAAATGTATTGTAACACCCCATAATATTTTCAACTAACCATGAGGTAATGGTTTCTTGGTTCCTAAAAACTACGTGGAATAGATTCCTAATAAATAATCACTACCTTCGAGATTCGATCAAGACCCATATAGTCATTTTTACTTTATAAACCTAATAGAAACTCCCATAGTGACAAAATTTAAGTATTGAATCTAAATTAAAAGTTACAATACCATATAAAAATATCCAGGTTCTTATAATGACCCATTGGGTTTGTTTATAGAAACAGGAACATGCCACCTACCCCACAAGAAAAAATTATATAGACATTTAGACCCTCACACAATCTAGTATATTTTCATTGAATGTCCACCAAAATGTATGTGGGATAAATCAATATCCATTATCTTTATAGTTTTCTAGCCTATTCCCATCTAACACTATATCTTCAATTCATGTGTTCAATTAACAATACCATTCATCAATGAAGATGACCCTATTTTTGTTACCTCCTTTGTCAAGACCATCAATAACACTTCCTTTTTCCAATGATTCATATTTTAGTCTCCCATATCTCATGTATCTAAAATTCATTTATTTTATTTTTTCCAATATTGGTATTCCTATAGTTTCTCAAGGTGATTATGTGATAGTCTACTATCACCATTAACCACTATAGATTAGGTGACAAATAATTTTTTTATTAAATAAAATTATAAAATTTTTATTTAGGGGAGGGTAGATATTGAAAATAAATTTTCATATGTGAATTAATAAACCATAATAATATTTTATCAATTATCAAAATCACATATTCATAATTAAAAGATTTTTCATTATAATTTTTCCTTAAAAAATTATTTTTTTTGGATTTTAAATTAGGAATAGTTGTCTGAAAATTCATTATAGTCATTTTATTATTATAAATTAACCAAAAAATCATGTTTAAAAGTGGTTTTTATATAAATATATCATGGAATTTATTAACAATTTATAAATGTTATAACTCAATCCGTAGTGTGTGGATGATTCTATGGACAATAATCAGTTCTGAATCAATCATTCAAATAATTATTATAATCATGTATATAATACTTATTATTAAATATAATAATTATATATACCCATAATATTTACTTGCACTCCAATCCATATATCTCTTACTATAATTATGTGATTTTTTTGTCCCTATATTTTAAGAAAGGAAGAGGTAATATATATACCCTAGTTTGGAAATTCGAGTGTGAATAATCGATAACAATAATTTTATAATGAAAATAATAAATGAAACTATAATAAAATTTAGGAAATAATAAACACACTTTTTAGATTACAATATGTTCATATAGTTATTCAGTAAGGATCTTATATTAGTGAAAATCAGTACTCCCTCCAATATGGAAAAACACTAAAAATATTTATATTTTATTTTTATTATAGAATATATTAAACAACTAAAACAATAAAATAATGTATCCATACAAGAATCTAATGTATGCAATTATTAATTATATAATAAAAAACCATCATATGCCTTATACTATGTTAAATTTAATATTATATCTGTATATTGATCCAGAGGCTACAAACAATTTGAGATATTAATCAACAATGAAAATTCATTATTGGTAATTATTATTTTTTATTTTGGTATGAATGATGGAAACATATAACTAATCATTTTTATATTATTAAGAAGTGGAGTATATTAAAACACCATATTAATATAAAGATACCAATTCAATGAATTTTTAAAATATTTCATCACTACCATAATATTAAGGATAATTGAATTGAAATTAAATGATTTGAAGATGAATAATATCATCATATCGATAAAAAAATGATAATTTTAGTATACCCTATACTCATAAAAATGGAACAGCATATTGGATGAATATATTAATAGTTTATATGGGAATGATGATGTTAGCATTTAACAAAAATTAGTTTTTATTTTTTACAAAATCCATGTTCACAAATAACCATATATTAAAGAGATTCATGATGATACATGAGTGAAACAATCCATAAGAAATGTGGGCCAGATTAAATCTTAATAATATGTAATTCAACATATTTTCAACCACTTTTTTAAATACACAATTTGAAAAAAATTCAGTGAATATTTTCAAAAGAATAATATAGGAATTTTCATAAACATTTGTTCTATTAAAATTCATAATAAGTGTTCAATAATTATTATATAAAAATACATTTAATTTTCTATTGTTGTAAATATGGAGAATAAATATATGATATTATATTAAATTTCCTTTCAATTTGGCATTTCATAGGCTAATATTTGGAGTAATTTCTAAGATTAACTTATTGAGCGATGAGATAATGTGAAAATTTTTGAACAAGATAATTTACATTGGAATAATTATGTTCATTAGGATAATGATAATTATAGTGTGTAGGAATAAAATACAATGGAGTTATGTTGATATTGAAACTATATTTTTGAATAAGGTTGAACCACCACTGAATAAATGTAATTTGAGAGTTGATAATAAAAATAATATCATTTAGAACATTAACTAAGATTCATTTTCAAAATAATTATAAAATATAGAGTAGATTTTTGTAATGAATGATGGGGTGATTAAAATATATAATAAATAAAAAATTTATCTTCTTCTAGGTATGGTAAAAAAGGAGAGTCTTAAATGTGACAATAGAATTAAAATCATTGAAAAAATAATAATTCTTAAGGAACAAATATTGTATAAATTACAAGGGATACACACAAATATAAGTCATCATCATTGAAGATGAATTTTTTAAAATTTTATGATTGGAATCCTCCTTGATGTCTTTATGATTTGAATATAAAAAATAATTTAGATTTTACTAAATTTCTTTGATGTATTCATTCAATAATTATGATACTTATGTATAATGTTTTATTGAGATAACATTGGGGGGTTTTCATGATAAATATGATTAAATTTGTTTCGTCATTATGAACGCATTATAAAGATTGAAACATGATATATGTCATATATCTCCATGGTTGATTGATTATTGATGAATTTAATTTTATTAAATGGAATGGTCTGTGGAAACATGTATATGAATAAAAATTGAGAAGATTATTTTGAATAGTCTATTTTTATCAAATTAAATATAAATGTCATTTGGTGGATCTATGAAATAAATTACAAAATTAAATTAAGTAAAATTTTGAGATATCATTATTATGATATATCTCTTATTTATTGGGATTATCAATTTTACAAAGTGATTGTTACATTTTTTATAAAAAATATTATTTCAAATAAATGTAAGCAATGCATGCAATGAATATTTTAAAAATATTTTCCTCTATTATTTGTGTTGATACTAAATTAACCATTGATGAGACTATATATAATATAATCCAACATGAATTATGGTGATTTTTTGGATTCATTCTATATCATATATCATTAAAACCATATATAATATTTATAATGATTATATATCTATGATTATAAGGAAATGTAAAATAATATCATATTGTTATTTCCAATTGATATAATTAATACATCATGGGAACAATTAGTGGTGTGTTATTTGACAATACAATATCCAATTTATAGAAAAAGGTGTTCTAGGATGTTGATTTGGATAACAATTACCTTCATATAAGGTCCATATCAAGTGTGTTATTTTACTGTTCAAAGAAGAATTTTAGATTTTATAATAATATGAATCAATATGTATTCAATTAATAGCTCGTATTGATTACAATGTTTCTATACATCCATTCACACCAACGATTGAAATTACACTATATATTTTGGATGTGAAATGTGTTTTTCATAAAATTACAATACATTATATTGTATTAATGAATATCTATCAATTCATTCAGGTAGTGTAAACTACTGGATCTATAGATTTTTATAAATGAAATGACACATATAACCATAATATTGTATCCCATTTTATTTAAATTATGAAAAGATTCATCTAGACTACCATAAGAGGATAAATATTGTAATTGTTTGGAGTCACACTTGTTAAGATATATCTTCTTGTCTATTCCACAACGAATCCTTTATTCCCAAATGATTTGAGTGACAGATTATTGAGAATTAAAAAAATTAGTCAACTCAAACATTTTTTACTTTATTTTTATATCATTCAATTTTATGTGCTATTGGATAAATAACCACATACAATTACTTATAACATATGTCTTGGAAAGGCGTGATTTTTAATCATAATAAAAACTATTGAGTGTAATAATTATAGATAATTCAATATTATTAATGATCCAATCTTCATATAACAAAAAATTTGGTCTACCTCTATAATTATTAATATGGATACCATTTTATGGCTATCCTCGTACCCCCCAAAAAGAAATGAGTGATCAATTATTTTATTAATTGGTCCTTCCAAGGAAGAGTTCATTTTTCAATGGAAGTGGGTAGAGAAATGTAATATCTTATTTTTTAATGTAATTATTTGTAACAAGATAGTATTATTTTAACAATACTTTCAAAATTATGATTCATGATTAAATTATCCTTTTTACATTAAAATATCCCTAGAAGAAGTTGAAACAAATATTGAAATCCAATCATTAAGAACAAATTACATAGGATCCATGTTATAGATCATCAGAGAAATTAAATTTAAGATTATCAAGGAAACTAAGGGAAATATTTTTTCCCAAAATGAAATCTCTGAAATTATTTCTAAAACATCAGTTAACACTTTTCATAAATAATTCCCATCAAAAAGACAATATTTTAACATCTATATCAATAAAATATAGACACACAATATATAAAATTCCATTGAATTATTTCAATATTGTGTGACTTCGTATTCCAGATTTTCTAAATGAGGAATATATGAATACATAGTTTCATTATATCTAGATGATCATGTCCCATAGTTGATGTACATGCCCACATGATTGATATTTTCTATATGAACTAAAAGATAAATATTTTAAAAATAGTAAAAATATAGGATAAAATATTATAATCCAAAATAAAATTTATTCAAGATCCCATTATATTTTGAAAATCAAATATGATTTTTTTTTGAAAATGGGTGAAACAAGATACATGAAACAATATGTAATAGTAGATGAATATAGAAATGAATAAAACACATCCTGACCATTTATCTGACATGAATGATATAATACCATGTTCCACAATCCATATGTATTGATTATTTAAATCATTAGTTAATTCTATCGGGCCTATCTAGAGAAAGGATATCCTTAAACTATGGTATATTTTCATTTGTTTAATTCTCCCATACATATAACCATTGATGTGTACCCATACGGATGATCCCTTAATAAGATCAAAACCATTTTTATCTTATATATGCTATATGTTTTCTAACATTCCCTTGATATTGATAAACTACCATTAAACTGAATAGAAAACATTGACCAGGATTCTAAATGGAAAATCACCTCCTAGATGGAGTTACATATAAAAAATATTAAACATATATTCAATTTGATAAAAATAGATTTTAACTCTAAAATTATTGTCACTATATATGTGATAATATAGGTAAAAAGGTATTAATAATATTAATAAATATAAAATTGCTATCTACATACTCTCTTAGATAGAATAATTTCACAAAATACATTCCATATCACAATCAATTGTCCAAATATCCCATCTCTAAATGGACATGGATGCCTCAATATTGGTTATGTGGAGATAAACATTAGTAATACCCACCAAAAAAATCAATGGGAGTGTCTTGTTTGGGATAACATCTCATTGAAATAGAGACATGGATTTTTTATGTGTTTACAGTTAACCACTCCCTAAAGTATTGGATAAGATATTCTTAAAAATTTCATTAGATAATTAGAGGTCAAATGATATATTAATGAATAATTCTTAGATCTGAAGAACTAATGATATTAAATTATATATCATTGTAATATATAATAATGTCTAGTGGTAATATATAAATTTCATATATTTTAACTATTAATAGTATTTTATAAATTTTTATAATTAGAATTATAGTTGAGTTATTTATTAATATTATGTTGAAAAATATATTTATCCTTCTCTTTTATATTTTTAAAATTTTAAGAGAAAATCACACTTGAATTGTAATTTTTTTAAAGTGGAATAAATAATAACAAAAAAACATGGGGATAGTGTTTTTTAGGAATATTTGAAAAATAATCATTTATTTAATTGAATATTTTTTTTCATGTTTTATGATATGATATATGGATATATGAGTTGATGTCGATTTAATTTATGTTACAAGGAAAAATATCATTTCACGAATGGGTTATTTTCTATCCAAAAAATTACTATAAATGATTTATTTTTAATATGTATCCCAACGGATACATGATGTTACTTTTAGTCTAATTTCTTATTTAATTTATAAAACATGTATAACATGTATTTTTATCATTTATGTGGAGTTTATAAAAAAGGGAATATTTATTTAACCCTTTAAAATTCATATTTTTTTTGTTTGAGTTTTTGAAAACAAGAAATTTGGTCCTAAAATAGTTTAATTGTTGATAAAATGATGTGTAGGAGTTGTTTTACTTGTTTTTTATATTGTTTAATATGGATCGATTAATTTTTAATATCATAAATAAAGGTATGTTTTTCCAAATTTATATATTATATTATGTGAATTTTTTGGATAAATTTATGAATTTAATCATCTCATATGTCTTTGAGAAAAACATAAATATTTTGCCTAAAACATCTAAGTTCCCATGACATGGATTGATTGAATTTTATTTATTAAATTTATAACGATTCCACTGATTTCATGTCATTATCATAAAGATTTATGTTGGTTGTATGTATGCCTCGCTATATATAATCAATTTAAGTTTACATAATGTTTCATAATAGAAAATCATAAAACGTGTCTACTATTTTAGGACTCCATAAGATCCAAAAACACATTTTTTATGTTTTTCATGAATAAAAATTAGTATTTCCAGAATTAAAATCTTTTGGATAAAGAAACTACTATTTTTTGAAAAGAACATGAAAATGTAAAATATCAAAATTAAATCGTAAATGGTGATCTATAAAAAATAAATTTACTTGGGGTTTTTTCATTAAACATAACTATTACTTTATTAGATTATTTTTACATGATCTTTCTATGGAGTTATATTTCATATTGGAAGGCAATTATTTATATAGTAAAAGATTAATTTTAATTATATGTTTCTTCAAATATCTTATGTCATTTAAATCTCATGCCTCTAATACATTTCTAAATCATGAAAAAATCTCATTTTTGTTTGCTCATGTTCATGATCAACTAACATCTTGGTTTTTGGGTAGTTTATTAATTCAAAATATAAAATATTATAAATTTTATATAAGATAATATTATGAAGATGATCTGTATTCCTACAATTTATTGTATCATTATAGGTGAATAAAAATTTACTATATTGTGGGGAAGGAATAATGGTATATGTGTAAAATTTCTATAGAAAATAGGTAATTAAATAGATGAAAATTTCATGATCTTATGTTATGATACTGAGAAAAAGGAAATAACAAAATCATACAGTATTATATATTTTACTAATATTGAATTCTATTTAAATAATACAATGATAGAATTGATTTAATAATGATTATATTAATTATTATGTCCTTGTGAACATGATTAATAGGAGGAGTATTTAATGTGATAGAATTTGGGTTAAATATTATATAAATAGATATCCTAATAAAACAGATTATTTTAAGTGATTCTATAGTATATAATTTTATTGAAAATATCATAAAATACATGATCACAATTATTTAGATGAATCAAATATTTATATGAGTTTTTATGAGAAAATCATTATCTATTTATAAATAGAATTTTCATTTTATAAATCTATAATTAATGGAAAAATGTTAATATCATCTATAATTATAGGATAATAATAATTTCAATATATATCTACCATATCCATCTCATCATCATATAACCATTGGGATGCTATGTAAATTTTAATGTCAGTCTGATTAAAAAAGGAATGGTATGATACAATTCATTATTAATTTTAGAATCTTATTAATATTTAGTAGAGAATTTTTTTGTTCATTGGGAGGGTAACATGGGAAATTTTAAGAACCCACAAATAAGAAAATCATATTATATCCTAATTGTCTTTTAGATAATTTAATTTCTAATTTTATATTGGTAATTTTTGGGGAATATCATCAGTCGATCATGTATTAAATGAAAATATATTCCAATTTTTATATGAAAGAGATTATAGAATAAATTATCCACTTATTCAATCACCCTTATCGATGGAGAAATAGTTATTATAGAACTTATGTTACACCAAAATAGTCTCATTATTTTATAAATAAAAAATATGGTAATAATAAATTCATCCATAATTAAGGAATAGATATGATCATGATTGTATAATTTTCTTTTTTCCAGTAAAATCATAATATTATAAGTAATATCAGTCACCACAGTCCTGTATATAAGTCCCCTTTTGGTTTTCCCATTGATAATTTAGAATCACATTTGAGATAACATATCATATTCTAAAATATATATACCAAAAAAATCTACCTATTATGATTTCCCTTGATTGAAATCATTATTTTTCACAATCATCCACTTTTATATATTTTTAGTTTTAAATCACAAGCATATAAAAATTTATAAAATTAAATTGATATTCTCATTCTTTATATTAACATGAATAATGATGATATCTAAATACAATATTTTATTATTTATTTATGAATTTTATATAAAATATATTAATTAATCATTCCAATAATTAATAAATATTTGATATTATTTACTTATAATCATATAAAAGAAACATTTTATATAATATAAATTTTATAAATTACTATAATGAAATAATTTACTGTTATTTTTAATATCAAAAATTTAGTGGTGTAATTTTTCATAAAACATGTACTATAAAACACAAAAACATTTGACTAAATGTATTTCATTTAAAAATTCATTTTAAAGAAATAAGTTTTTTCAGAATAATATATCTAACACATATGACATATTATGCTAAGTTTTATGTGGATCTAATTGACATCAGGTTTAAATCCATAAAAAAATACATTTAATCATTTTTACGATGTCATTTGATTGATATTCACATAACTTTTACGCAACCACATTCATTGTGATATGAAGTACAATTTCAAAAAATATTTTTCCATTATGTGAATGAATACCATTATGAACCTAATTTAATCAAAAAATATCAAATTATACTTATTAATATTAAATAATCATTCTTATAAAGATATAAATTTTACATTTAACCCAAATAAACAACATCATCGATTTATTCCACCGATTGACATGCTAAAATTGAATAACACAACTCCTTATATTGAAAGTCTCAAAATGATCACATTAAAAAAAATATCAGAGGTCCTAAATTTAATTGAATGTATAATAGTCATGTGATCATTGGAGTTTCACTGTTTTAATGATTGTTTTGGTTTCTTGATTCATGCATTCAGAGTTTAGGATAAATTTAGAAGATGAGTAGATTAATGAAATACCAATGTTCTATTTAAATATTTAATATATAAATTATTTATACTTATTTAGAAATATTATATAGAAAAATAATTTATGATGCTACTTGATTCATTACTGGTTTAGTAAAAACCAATTGAGAAAATATCATAGGGACTCCCACACTGTAGAACTATTTTATAGTACTTTAGAATAAATTTACCCCACTATATAAAACCATGTATATCTAGAGGTTTAGAATTTAATATATTGCTATATCCATTTTCCAAATAAGAAATAAGGATATGATACTACTAACATTAGTGAAGATAGATGCATCAACTAACCTCTATTTAATAATTATATATCTTCAAAAGATTCCATTATAGATTTATAGATGATAATGATTCAAGTAATGATTCATTCATTGATTATATGGTTGTATGAAAATTATTTTATAATACTCAAACATAAATAAGAATATAAAAAAATTATTTCAATGCCATTATAATCATGTATTACTTCTAATTCAATGTCTCCCATGTGTGTACGAAATGTAGGAATCCATACCCATTCACCGAACATCATAAAATACATCAATAGATTATTTATCATTCATGAAATACCATTTTAATATATTAAAAAATTCTATGTATTGTAAAAACTTAATCTATTATTAAATAAATAATAAATAATTAAGATAAATTTATTTTCCTAATTATTTAGACTAAAAAATTCAATATTGAATTTTCGAAATAAAAAAATTATATAATGAGTAATAACGAAGAAAATTAATTTGGTTGGTAATTATAAAATTGATATATCATAACAATTATGATGAATAATGGAATAAATAATATATCATTAGAATTTTCTTAAAGATAAGTACCTAATGGAATTCGAATAATTCAAATTAGAATTAGTTATCGAGAAAAAATCATGGAATATTACTTAGATAATTATATATTCTCAATAATATTATTCATAAAATCGATTAAATTACAATAAAAAAACTATATTTACAATATATAACCCAAGATAAATATTTCCAAAAAAAATGTGACAACAAAACATTTTGAATCTTTAGGGTTACTCCATTAATTTTTATACTGATTGGTCATTGAAACAATGATAGTTTGTCTTGTTGATTAATGTTTATAAGAATCCACCATATTTAGTAATAATATAATTTTAAGTGGTCTTCCACAGAATTTCAAGAAACTAAAAACAATAAACTATTCATATTTAATAGAAATATGTTTTACATAATCATTTGGTTATCTATAATACTATTTCATCATAAAAGGAAAATGGTATTTGACTAATTATCAGAGCAAGTTATTTTTTTAAACTATGATTGGGTATACTGTGTGGTACGATGAAAATATACAATGCATTCCAATATATATAATTCATGCATGTGCATGGATATGACCTCTTGTAACCCCTTATTCATCTCAAAGTACTTTATCACATCAGGGAACATTAAAAGGACAATTTTAATGTCTCGAACCTCCCTTATGACCCATGTCATGACTACCCCAAGCCCACATTCCATAGTCCGGGGGCTAGAGACTAGCACCAAAGGCATAAATCCCTAAAATTGGTAAGGCATTGCCTTTATAGAAATATAATCACACACTACCGAGTATAAGTTGGAAGAAAAACACTATGTAAAACTGTATACAAACAGAGTGCTGAAATTTAAAGCGGCCAGAAATACAAGCCCAACTGTAAATTACATGTACAACTATAAGGAAAAACCCGTTTAATGGTGTAAAGAAGCTCTTGGATCATATTCCATGGATCCTACCATAATTGTAGGTATAGATAGCCTCCACCACACTCCACGCCCGTCCGTCTCCCCCGTGTACTATCATGTTGTGTGGTCCACCTCTGGGTATCTTCTAGTCCTGCCCACTCAGCCTCTATCAGTGTTGTCTGTCGTCTCAACCAACACAATGAGGTGTGGGAAAAGCCCGTGCAAGGGTTAGTATAACGATACTCAATAGGGACCCTGAGACCACCATGGTATCTCAAAATCCACCAAGGATAAACCACAGAGTATAAAATCAATGGATAACCATTACATAGGTGTATTCCCATATATATAACTATGTTATCAATTAATCCATCTCAGTCATGAGGTAAACACAAAAGTCACGGACTCAGCTCAAACCATGATTTTATTCTAGGAGTAGTAACATGTAACACTCCCAGTCAAACAGTCGAAACCTTGGTTGCTGAAGTACTCCTCCTCTATAGAGTATTGTGGGTCTGCTGTGCCACATAAAGGTGCTTCCCACTATACTGGACTGCTGAGGTACTCCTCATGTCAAGTATCATGTGTCTGTTGCGTCACACAACCACGCTCAACATTGTGGGTCTACCATGTCACATAGAGGTGCTCCCCCTCGTAGCCTACTGAAGTACTCCTCCTGTCGAGTATTGTGGGTCTGCTGCATCACAGAGAGGTGAACCCCACTATGGGTCTGCCGCGACACTAAGGCGCTCCCCACTGGGCTAATTGAAACACTCCGAGTCGAATTGGTTATCAGTCGTTAGGTCTCATCCAGCTACTAGGTCTCTGTACTCCACTCGCTCGTCTCTAAGAGGGTCCACTCCATGAGCTACAGTTCGATACACAAACCATAATAATGTCCCACGTAGATGTATCTCAAAGATCTACCACATCATAGGGGTCTCAATGCAACAGATGGCGCGTCCATCGGACACCCTGTCTGTGAGTTATTACACTTTTTGTCCCAGGGTCCCACTTGGATTCATGTACAATCCAACCTGACCATATCTCAAATATATCTTGAATTCTAGAGGGGTATTCTCAAAGGGAGCTTCACATTCCAAGAAGACATGTGTTTCTGACAGTTCGTCAAATGGTGGTCTGGTGCCAAAGATATGGCCAAAGAATATTAAGGGGTTAGTAATGGGATGGGGTCCGGTCCTACCCGATTAGGCCAACTCGGTCTGGGTCGACCCGGTTTCACCCACTAGGTATGAACCGACCCGTTGGACGAGTCAACCCTCTAGGTTCATCCCGGTCCGCTAGGCCCGCCCCAATAGACTGTGGGGGCAGTTCGGCCCAGAGGTCACCGCATAGGCGGCTCGGGCCAGAGGTTGGGGCCGGTTTGGCCAGTGTCGCGAGGGGTGCGGCTTAGTGGCTCATCCCAGAAGGTCGGTTGGGTAACGACATGGTGCCGGGAGGCTGCGCGGGGAACAGGCAGGCCAGCGAGGCACCGGGCAGGGCACTGTAAAGCCGTGCGGGGTGAGGGTTGGCTGGCAGGTCTCCGGGCAGGGTGATTGCAGGCTGCGTGGGGCAGGCTGACATGGCACATGGCTGGAGCCGGTAGGCTGCATGGGGAGCGCGGGAGACTGTGGGGCACTGGGTAGGGGGCGTGAGAGGCTGCTCGGGGCGCGGGCAGTGAGCGGGTAGGCCGTGCGGGGCACCGGTAGGCTGTGAAAGAGGCCGCGGGCTGGCAGGCCGGCAGTTGGGTGGCGGTAGGGTAGGCCGGATCGGCATGGTACGGGCCGGCGTGGTCCAGTGGTGTTCGGATGGGAGCACCAGTTCACTACGGGGGCGGCACGATTTTCAAAGGCTGTGGCTAGCATGACCTTTGTCATCACCGCCTTCGACTCCTTATTGCTGCTTTGTCACCTAAAGTTCAACACAAACAAGATTGGGGGAGGGGTTGGGCCACGTTGGTTTGGCCCGCACCCTCCGCGTTTAGGGTGGTATCAATTTGTTTATCAAAGTAGGAAAGATGAACAACAGTTATTTACAACCACGCAATGATTTTTTTCAAATGATGATGAGAAATGAAATGGAATCAAACACAAAGGTAAACCCCCCAACTTATTGATTATCGGTCATTGATGGTGAAGTCACAGAAATAAGACGGAGTTGGCACTCTTCGCGTCTGCCGCACTCTTCCTCTCCAAATACACACGACGGTTTTGGAAGACTCTACACGTTGGTAGGTTTTTGGGAAAGTAGTCTGAGGAAGAATTCTGTGGAAGATTGTTGTCGGTGTTCTTCATTGGGAGAGTGGTTCTTTGTTAGTATCTGTCTCCCAATTATCCTTTAATCTTCCTTTTCCAACAAATGAAAAGCTAGCCCCTCCAAATAAATGATTTTCTTTTGTTTTAGATTATTGAGTTTCAAATTCAAATTTTGGTGATTAATTAAATAAGATGACCCATTTAATTAATGGGGTGAAGTTGGCATAATAAACATTGTGTTGGATCCATTAAAAAATGTGGAGGTCAAGAGGCTCCATAAGGGTGGTGGCACCATTAAGTGGGGATCTCAAGAGGATTCTCCACACATAATTAGGAGTTCAAGGGGGTTTCCTACCCGGGTGGTCCCCACCACATTAATCCTATAATGGGAGGTTGAGTTCAGGTGGTCCCCACCACCATAACCTGTCATGTGAGATTAAGGTCCAATGGTCCCACCACCAACCTCCATGAGGATATTTAAACCACCACACATCAAACGGTGGCTCAAAATAAAATAAGGTGATGCACACTTTATTTTATATATATATTTTAAGAAAACCCAAAAACTAACTTGTATCCTTGACTCACTATCGTCGAAGTGAAAGTCTTATTATGTGAATACTGGTGCTCGGAGTCACCAGTGCCCCCAGATTTTAGTTCTGAGCATTGGTTCAAAAGTTATAAAAACCCACGGGTATGTTTACAGAACATACCAGAACAAAACATCAGAAATTTATTTCAGGCACACTGGGCCTCAGAATCAAGCACCGTAAAATTTTGGGGACTTGTAAAAATACCATGTATTAAAATAAAAATTCCCACAGGATTTCTAGGTCTTCACATTCTCCCCACCTCAGGGCTTTACATCCCTGTAAGCTACGACTCAAACTAGGGGGAAAATTGGGGGTACTGAACAGAAATCTGAGCATCCCACTCCCATGTGCTCTCTTAGAGGTTCATGTGCTGCCAAAAAACGTGAACCAGAGGTATCGACCATCCACGTAGGACATGTTCCTTTCGATCCTCAATCTCCACTATAATCCGTAAAAGTCACCCCATCATCAATGTCTAGCTCTCCATGGTCGATTATGTGAGAAGGGTCGTGCACGTATCTTCTCAGCTGAGATATGTGGAAGATGTTGAGCACTCATCGCAACTGAGGTAGAAGAGCCAGGAGGTAATCCACCTCACCTACTCTATTGAGGACCTGGAAAGGTCCGATTAATCTTGGAGATAACATGCGGCCTCGACCAAATCTCCATAGACCTCATTGAGGTTAGACCCATAGAATGACGTGGTTGCCATCCTCGAACTCCAAAAGACTCCATATCCTGTCAGTATATGATTTCTGTCTACTCTGTCAAGTCTTCATCCCTTCCTAGATGATCTGCACCTTCTCTGTGGTAGACCGTACCATCTCTAGTCCCACCAGTGATGACTCCTCGGGTCTGTCCAGCACAGTGGCGATCTAAAAGGTTGACTATACATGGCCTCAAAATGTGTCATCCCGATGGTGGAATGATATCTATTTGTGTAGAAAAACTCCACCAATGGTAAGGATCCTATGAGCCATGATCTATGTCGAGGACACAAGCACGTAGCATGTCCTTGAGGGTCTGAATAGTCCGCTCAGTCTAATGATCTGTTTGAGGATGGAAGGTGGTGCTCAGGTGGAGCTATGTCCCAAAAGCCTCCTGCAACCCATTCTATAGCTGCGAAGTAAAGCGTGTGTCATGATCGGAGATAATCGTCAAAGGTATACCATGTAAACACAGAATCTCATGAACATAGAGGTGTCCCAATCTCTCTACTAAACCCTTCTCTCTGATCTGTATGAAGTGGGCCGATTTGGTTAGTCGGTCGACGATCACCCAAATAACGTCGTGACCCCTGGATATAGGTGGAAGACCCTCCATGAAGTCCACAGATATCCTGACCCACTTCCACTCTAGGACCTCTAAAGTCTAGACCATGCCTGATGGTACCTGGTGCTCTGCCTTTTCTTGCTGACAAGTGAGGCATCAAGAGACAAACTCGGCTACATCATTCTTCATACCTACCCACCAGGTCTGTCGTCTAAGGTCCTGATTCATCTTCCCCACACCTGGATATACCACTAGAGATGATGTGTGGAACTCCCTCAAAACTTTATCCTAAAGTGACAGTACAACCATAGTACATCCTCTAAAGAGAGTGACTTGCTCCCCGCCTTCATAGAATCCATCAGGTGACTGCCCTGTGGATATCTGAGCATGTCACGTCTTGTAGTTAGCATATCCACATTGTGCCTCTCTGACTCGCTGAATAATTCTGGGAGTGACTGTAAGATACATAAGAAAGTTTTTTCTACTATCTATCCACAATGGATATCTGTATGGTAGCAAGCTGCTCTGTCGCCTCGCCTAGCAGTTGTATACCAGATCTCCTACTGATTTCATCTACTACAACATTCCCCTTTCCATGTGTATAGTCTATCTCGAAGTCATAGTCCTAGAGGAACTCAATAAATCGATGTTATCTCATGTTCAGGTCCTTATGAGTGAAGATATACTTGAGACTCTTGTGATTATAGTACACGATAGAATGTTCCCCATCAGATAGTGTTGCCACATCGTCAAGATGAAGACCACTACTGCTAACTCCAGGTCAAGTGTTGCATAGTTATGCTCATGCTATTTCAGAACAAGAGAACCTTAAGAGATCATTGCTCTCTCTTGCATCAGGACACAACCGAGTCTGGTCCCTGATGTGTCGAAGTAAACTACATACCCTACACCTTCCTCTGGAAGCCTCAAGATGGGGGCACTAGTCAGCATCTGCCTCAGCTCCTGAAAGATCTGTTGTCATCTCTCTGACCACACGAAGGTTTTCCCCTTCTTCGTCAATTCTGAATGTTGTTCTGCAACTCTAGAGATTTCTGGTACAATCCTCTAGTAGTAACAAGCCAAACCCAGAAACTTCGTACCTTCATCACACTCCTGGGTGGATCCCAAGAAAGTACTTCCTCAATCATTGACGGATCCTCTACAACTCTAGCCTCTGTGATGATATTTCCTAAAAAGAGAACCTCTTGGATCCATAAATGGCACTTTGAGAGCTTACCATAAAGCTGGTGCTCTTAGATTGTGTCCATTACGACCCGCAAATGGTAGGCATTCTCCTCCTCATTAGTCGAGTAGATCAAAATCTCATCGATGAAGACCATGATAAAGTGATTGAGGTAAGGATGGAATATCAAGTTCATGAGTCCCAGGAACACTACAGGAGCATTGATTTTTCTGAAAGGAAAAACAAAGAACTCATAGTGGTAGTACCGACATCAGAAAGCCATATTCTACACATCCACATCTCAGACTCTGAGCTGGTGACTGCCTGACCTGAGGTATATCTTTTAAACCATCGTGTTCCCTTTTACTGATCAAAGTGGTTGTTAATCCTCAAGAGTGGGTACTTGTTCTTCATAGTCACCAGATTCAGGTGACGGTAGATGTCAAAACCCCTCAATCTCCCATCCGCCTTCTTAGGGATCAAAATCAGGTCTTCCCTAGGAGAAACACTAGGCTAGATGAACCCTTTCCTCTGCAAGTCCTTTAAATGTACACGAAACTCTCAAAACTCTATCGGATCCATCTGATACGCTGGAGTATATATCGGTGTCGCCCGGGGTACGGGTCAATGTAGATACCCACCTCTATGTGAGGAGGTAGACCTAGGATATCTTCATGGAAAACATATGCATACTAGTCCACCACTAAAGGATAGCTCAGAATCTCCACATCTACTGATCTGAGGGTATGGGCAGCCAACCGATGAGTGATCGGTTGCACCCTCCTCCGAGTAAGTCGGTCTTGTGCTGCAAAGGCTCCCTTCTCGCCAGTGAGGGGAACCTTGTCCCATCCATGGGGACACACTGCACATTGCGCATAATACTGTAACGCCCTGACCCCAGTTACCCAGAGTCGGTGCATTAATTACATAACATTGGCATGATCACAAGAAAGATCAAGTCTCGAAAGACCAATTAGTTTAGTAGCCTTGGAATAACTAGATACATCCATAAAATTTTACATCACATCATAAAAAAACATCTTGTCTTCATATCCCCTCATACTATCCCTGCAGGTCATTCATAAATTACTTCTTCATAATCCTGGGAAAAAAATAAAACATTGAAAGGGGTGAGCTCAGATGCTCAGTAAGGATAACATTATAGCAGAAGAATTCATAAATAAGCATAAACACTTAAGGCAATTTATAACTAAAACAAAAGCCTTTTAAACTTGAACTTCAGTATAAAATGGAAAAGGTAAAATAAAATAATGCCATTTACTTACTCACATGGATATTCTACTAGTCGAATGATCACATGCAATATCAATATCAACTTTCATAATGATGGAATGCATAATGCCAGACTATTATAACCACATAGCCAAGGCCTCGTGCCAAGACTAAAATAAGATTTTGCCAAGGCCTTGTGCCAAGACACTAGTTTGTCTCATGAGACCTACCGATGCATCGAGGAGCTATAGCGGGCTCCACCCGTCACTTATTAAGTCCAATGCATTCCTCATATGAATAGGTTTAAGCATAAAATAAACATTCGTATTAAAACTAGCATACGAAATGTCAATACTTTAACCACAAACCATGAATGGTATAAAAATAGAACATCCACAGTCAAACATAACTCATTTGATACAATATGGAAGATTGTATTGTATCACATTAACCTCAATCATGAATAATGAAGGATGTTGACATAGATGAAAATAATCATCAAAACTATTTGAGGGAAATATCCCGCTTTTCTTGAAATCATTTAAAAGTCACACTATTTGTCAAGAAGCCATTTAAAAATAGATTTTTGAATCAATGTGTCCCATAACACTTTGAAACTTTTAAAAGGAGTTTTAATTTTAAAACTTTAATGTCCATCTAAATAAATCCTTAAAACCATTTTTTTAAAACATGGACATTAATGAGAAAGATTTAGAAGAATAAGTCTTTAAAACATTTTAAAATTGTATTTTGGTTAGAGATTCTAACCAAAAGAGATACACTTGAGTACAAATAATTGAGGTAATCAAAACTCTGTAATATCATGAGAATAAAAGGATTCATGATATACTATGTCAAAGTACATTATATACACCACATAAAAGTGATTTGGTGTATATCAACAAAGAAGTCCCAATTTAATGTAAATTGAGATGAAATCTCTCATAAAGGTCGTATCCTTAGGTTAAGGATAAATCAATGACATAATTATGTGTGAAAATATAAATACACTATATATGATTGAATATTCAGTGTAAAACAATCAAAGGATATTCACACATATTCTTTTAGAAACAACACCAACGAATTGGATGTTTAACTCAAAAAATGGTGAAAGAGTTAAAATTACTCTTATCAAATTCATATTAATGACTTGAGAATTATCAATAGAGTGATTATGTGTATCAAAATTATATCCATAGGAAGGGGAGTGGAAATTATGACATAATCAAATGAATAGTGATTCCACACATAATCTTGGAGTAATATAATCAATGAAATATGCGTAAAGCTGAATGAGTGGAAATTGAAATGTCAAATTCCCTTATCGATTTGGTAACTTACGAAACATACAACTGTGAAAGAAGGATCATAACATGACTATGTAAGTACCCATAAATTAATGTATATTACACAATGAATACAATCATGGGTAGTACACATACACCACATGTAATAATTAAGTGGTGAACAATGGAATTCTCACGAAATTAAGAGTGAGATAAGAAACTCCTTACCACGCTAATCAACTGAGTTGTATGGCCAAAAGTTAATAACCACCAAAACGATTTACAGAATAACATGAATATAAAGAGAATCATGATAATATATATCAAATGACCGTACACAATACACCACTTTCAATAATTTAGTGGCGAACAATGGAAATCTCACGGAGTTGAAAGTGAGATAAGAAAATCCCTTACTTTGAACATTCCCTTAGTCGATGGTATGTTAACCACCTGTATAATAATTAAAACATTGTTATTAAATTATACAATAATAATATACATCAATATGATATCATATATGATTTTTAACATTGTTTTATTAATAATATCTTAGTATTATCGTCATTTCAGGTGATAATCGATTCATTCTTCTTAAATGTTTTGTTACGTAAGACATGTTTGTAATGGATAGATTATATCTTATTCATAATAATAATGATATTAACATTATTTTTAACCCTAAAATGAGAATAATACTTCAATGGATACGATGGAGGATGGATCTCACCGTGTTCGTGGAGACGGTAGTCCGTACGTACGCACGAACGCTACTTCCATTTAATTTTTCATATTAAAAGAGTTGAATACAAATGATACATAGGTATATTATTATTCCAGTATAATATAATATTTTATATATGTTACTTATGTTCATTAACACCATTCTTTATACGTTCCATGTGTGGTATGAACGAGTCATATCATTTTAAGGGGGCGGTAGTCCGCACTTCCTCAAATGAAATTATCGTATGTATATACAACATGAAACGAATAATGGTATGAAATAAAATGGAATTACATAAGCTTATATATAAAATATGTATCATTAATATCACACTTAATTATAGTGCCATCATAATGGCCACCATGAGAGGCGGTAAGATGTATTTGAACAATCATCGTTTCGTGAGGCGTTAGTTTTCCATTCACAGAAACATTATGTTCATCATCCATTAGATGGAGGTGTGTGTATGTGTAGTTCGAATACTTCTTATAAAAACATCCTAGTATATTGAGGATACTTTTTTTGTTACTAAATAAAGGAAATAAAAAGAGTTTGGGGTTTGGAGAAGCAAAATAAATGAAAATAATTTAAGATAAATCGTTACCTTTAATTTAGGTAACTCACTTTGGTTGGAACCAAAGGACTTCTTGAAATGATTTCTGCCAAAGGGGAAGCTTCAAGGAGGAGTAGAGGGATGTAGGGAGCTTATTTTGGCAGAGTTTGGATGATCCAAGTGTCTTGAGAGGTGTGAGGAATGAGTAGAAGTGGTCTTCTTTTATAAGGGAGAGGAGGGGCTCTTTAGGAAAGCGTGAAAGTATTACATTATAATATAATTAAATTCGTTTTATAATGGTCCAAAAATAATTATGGTCGAAGATAAGATGCCTCATATTCTAAATAACATCAACCAAAAAGAATTGGACAGGTTTTAGATAATATTTTAATCATTATAATCTTATTTATTTAAATGATTTATTAATGAGGTAAACATTGCATCATTATTGTGTCATTAATAATTTACATTATTTGATGTCTAAAAATTATAAATAAAACATAATTATGTAGGAAATCGTTTTATCTCTCTAATGAATATTTATAATCGAAAATCCAACATGTATAACCCTATGTAAAAATTGTTCTTCTAAAAGATGTAAGCTTATGCCATTTTTATTTTTACTTTAACTTTATTAATATAATGTGTCCCTACCACATACATGTGGCTCCAAGGGGTCCCCAAATCGACCCAAGGATGCCCATGGTCGGGTATGTGTCCACCAATAAGGTTAGGACATGTTTTAGGGTAATTTCATATTATTATAATATTATTTTTTAACCCTTATTTACCGGATTAACCTTTAACCATGGTAAATAAAATATTTACCATAGTAATTATTCAAAATGTCTAAAAATAAAAGTTACTTATTTACACAATTTGGACATCCTGATTCCAAATATGGAATCCATTTTTCTAAATTCAAAACACAGACGTGGCAGAAATTAATTTAAAATTAATTCCCGCTGTCAAAACAAAAAAGCATGGTTTTAAGAGGTAATAACTATCAAAAGATTGACACTTGTTTATGTTCAGTTTAATTGTAAAATTATGTCCAATGACCAACATTATATTAAATGGTAAAAATATATTCTAAATATACTTTAAAACCACTCAAATTCACAATTTATCACTATTAATTATTTTGATTTAAAAAGATGTTTTTAATTAAAATTTTGTAATTTTCACTATTCATCAAAATATGAAAGTTATCCGAAAAGTACCAAAATTTCACCTTAGGCTAAATTCGATATTCTGAATCCAAAAATGAAGTCCATTTTAAAATATAAAATATATATAATTTCAAAATTTAGGTATTACTATTCATAACGGCTAGTTTGATTGATTGTGGCGTGTGTTAAAACTCAAGGTTGCGTACAACACACGCTACTATTTTATTCAATGGAAAGCGTACCGTGGAAGCTTGGGATGTTTCATTTTAAATTTTTTTGATGTCCCAATTTATTCAGATAGTTTAAAATATTTTATTTAAAAATTTTTCACTATTAAAAGTTGATAAAAGAGCAATACTGAAAATGAATCTGTTCTTGCATTATGACTAAGAAACTCATAATAGGGATTCTAAAATTATAAGGATTATATAAAGTTCAAAATGTAGTTAATACTATTCATTACATCTTTTAATGGATTTTTTTGTACGTCATGGTGTGATTGAACTCGGTGTTGCGTGTAGTGCAAGTTTTTGAATTATTTTTATGAAATAACACACTATGAAATCATGGGGTGTTACATTCTCCCCTCCTTCAATAAATTGCGTCCTCGCACTTTGAAATTGTTCTTCGAAAATAAAAGGTTGAAAGTAGAAAATATATTTGTGGGAAAACCCACATCGGAAATTGGGTTACTAAAATTTAGTCTTAATATAAGAAAAGAGAAATGAAAGGGTCACCACCAAATTATGATCTCGATTAGGATAACATTGGTGGAAATTAGAGACATATAATTAGAGGAAAAACGTAAATATTTATAGGTAGTGATTGAGGTCATCAATCACAAACAAGTACAAAATTGAGGTCCTTAAACTCATCAATCTATGATGATTTGAAATACCATCGGTCCAAGAAAACATAGGGTACTGGGATAACACATTTTTGACGTTTCAAAATATATTAGTTGAAATCCCACATCGAAAAATGAATTAATGAGGCCTCTATTTAAAATAAAGAGTGGAAAGTATGAAGATTACCGAAAATAACACATACTAGGGTTCCATGTAGGAAAATATGGATATGGAAGAGAAATCTAACCATCAATTATCTGATGGAGAGTGGTAGAGAACATGGCTATGAAAAGGCCAACAATCCAAAAGCCATAAATTAGTGATGATTTAATGTACCATCTAGGACACAATTTTTTTTTAAAGTTACATTACATAAGGAAGAGGAATTCATTTATGATATTGACTAAGAACATTATGAGATATACTTAAATTTTAAGTAGATTTTCATTATTTAATAAATTTCCACCACTAACTCAATTTTTTTTAAATGATGAGTATTCAAGAATACTTGGTCACACTGGAAGAACTAGAATAAACTTCTATAGAATCACATGATCCATGTAGGATAAACCATATATTTACATTGTCTTTGAAGATTAATCAAAACCAAAATGGTTAGTGAATGATCTAATGATCCCCCAAAAGGATATTCATTGAGATAAATATGCACTAATCTTAATTTCTAAAATTAAACCAACAATACCCCAAAGATAAATAGATACCATTCAATAACGAATTGTCCTTACAATCCTTTAATATAATCCAAACTAATATTGAAACCCAAAACATAGAAGAATTTGATTATGTAGTCTCCCATGTTACATTGTATCTCCAAATGACATCAAATACTCTTAAAGTCACATACTTACAAGTAATTAACATCATCACATATTCTCTGTTATAGGTTAATCATTTCCATAAATAACCCAAATCACTATAAATCAACAATAAAAAAGTAGATAAAAATCCACCATTACTCTACAAATGAAACCTCATTGTATTCTATTTTCCTTGGGCATATAGTGTTCCTAACAAAACGAACATCTTCCAAAATAACATTTATCACTTAATCACCAAATCATTTTCCTATACCAAGGGTATTCATTTGATAAGACATAAGAACCCAAATCATCTTATTATTGATCAATAAAATCATTTAACAAAAAAAATAGTCACACTAACTAGGGACTTCACGTAGTCCAGTGGTAGGCGATAAATCCCAATCGCACTTTGGTTGTGGGTTCGATTCCCACAGCTTTGTCTGACGCGATGGGTTGTCACACGGTCTACGTGTAGTCCTTTTTCAAAAACTATATTTTATAAAATTACCAAAATGAGATAAATTCCTAAAAATAACATATTTTAACCACAAATGTTATATCATACTTTGAATTTTCATCCCAAATTATAATAACTTATCATTTTCTCAAACCCCAATGATCATATAAAACCAAATGGTTATTTATACCTATATCCACAAGAGAAGAGACAATTCTTCCTCAAATATCATTCTCACATGGAAAACTGCGGGGTTACAAATACAGGAGAAAATTATTCCAAAGTAAACCCATCAACAAGGAGTGCTAATACTTTTTAAATTTTTCTCCAACCATTTATTTCCACATAGCTTCTTCTTTGACCAAGAAAATATCCTATAGAATAGGACATTCACTCGGGTAATGGCCAGGTCCCCTACATTTACGACAAATGACTGTAAATGGACTCTTGGGACCATTTTTTTCTTCTTCCATAGTACTCTTCATTTTTCTTCGGCAATTATTCACTTTATGTCCTTCCTTCCCGCACGTAAAACATTTCGTTGTCCCATTGAGACACTTTCCTAGGTGTCTCTTTCCACATTTCTTGCATGATGAAAATTGAGGTTTCTTTTCTCCATGGTCTCCATTGCTGGAGATCTTATCATTTATCACCTTTCTCTTCCTTGTTGAGTCTGGGAGTTGGTTAATATATATGTTGTTGATCATATTTTTGGAAAACTGATTTGGCATAAAGACGATATCTTTTACGCCTATCAACATTCCATTTTTTTGCTCATCGCCACCACCATTCCCACCTTGTACATCATTCTCAAAGTCACTATGACTTCCTTGGAATCCAGCCATTGACTAAAACCAGAAAGCATTGTGTGAGTAATAGTAGTCGTAAAATCATTTAGAGATTAAAATGTCACCATATTCTCAATTTGAAACATATTAGGATTAAGCAAGGTCATTTACACTCATCTTATGTATATATTACTTAAATCGGCTTGTAAAGAAAATGTAAATTATCCTAAGCATATCCCCCGGGAGTGTCGTAACCAAGAGTGTAGCAAGGCCCGTTGTCGTGCACCAGTTCCCGTTCGAGTCTAGCTCAAAGCGGTGTTTTCGGGTTTTACCCCTAGGTACATCTGTTCCAGAGCCGCCTCTACCTGCTCGTATCCAGACAGGGATGTATTTCTCGGAAAACTCACAAAATCTCTACAATACCAAAATTCTAGGAAGTTCTTTTATACTAATCCTCATAGTTCATCTTAGGTCTATGTGCTCTAATCAGAGTTTATCTAAATCTAGCTACCAAGGTTTGTACTAAACTTCCTCTGATACCAACTGTAACGCCCCTACCCTAGTTACCCAGAGTCGGTGCATTAATTACATAACATTGGCATGATCACGAGAAAGATCAAATCTCGAAAGACCGATTAGTTTAGTAGCTTCGGAATAACTAGATACATCCATAAATTTTTACATTACATCATAAAAAAAACATCTTGTCTTCATATCCCCTCATACTATCCCTGCAGGTCATTCATAAATTACTTCTTCATAATCCTGGGAAAAAAATAAAACATTGAAAGGGGTGAGATCAGATGCTCAGTAAGGATAACATTATAGCAGAAGCTTTCATAAATAAGCATAAACACTTAAGGCAATTTATAAATAAAACAAAAGCCTTTTAAACATGAACTTTAGCATAAAATGGCAAAGGTAAAATGAAATAATGCCATTTACTTACTCACATGGATATTCTACTAGTCGAATGATCACATGCAATATCAATATCCACTTTTATAATGATGGAATGCATAATGCCAGACTATTATAACCACATAGACAAGGCCTCGTGCCAAGACTACAAATAAGATTTTGCCAAGGCCTTGTGCCAAGACACTAGTTTGTCTCATGAGACCTACCGATGCATCGAGGAGCTATAGCGGGCTCCACCCGTCACTTATTATGTCCAATGCATTCCTCATATGAATAGGTTTAAGCATAAAATAAACATTCGTATTAAAACTAGCATACGAAATGTCAATACTTTAACCACAAACCATGAATGGTATAAAAATAGAACATCCACAGTCAAACATAACTCATTTGATACAATATGGAAGATTGTATTGTACCACATTAACCTCAATCATGAATAATGAAGGATGTTGACATAGATGAAAATAATCATCAAAACTATTTGAGGGAAATATCCCCCTTTTCTTGAAATCATTTAAAAGTCACACTATTTGTCAAGAAGCCATTTAAAAATAGATTTTTGAATCAAAGTGTCCCATACCACTTTTAAACTTTTAAAAGGAGTTTTAATTTTAAAACTTTAATGTCCATATAAATAAATACTTAAAACCATTTTTTTAAAACATGGACATTAATGAGCAAGATTTAGAAGAATAAGTCTTTAAAACATTTTAAAATGGTATTTTGGTTAGAGATTCTAACCAAAAGAGATACACTTGAGTACAAATAATTGAGGTAATAAAAACTTTGTAATATCATGAGAATAAAAGGATTCATGATATACTATGTCAAAGTACATTATATACACCACATAAAAGTGATTTGGTGTATATCAACAAAGAAGTCCCAATTTAATGTAAATTGAGATGAAATCTCTCATAAAGGTCGTATCCTTAGGTTAAGGATAAATCAATGACATAATTATGTGTGAAAATATAAATACACTATATATGATTGAATATTCAGTGTAAAACAATCAAAGGATATTCACACATATTCTTGTAGAAACAACACCAACGAATTGGATGTTTAACTCAACAAATGGTGAAAGAGTTAAAATTACTCTTATCAAATTCATATTAATGACTTGAGAATTATCAATAGAGTGATTATGTGTATCAAACGTATATCCACAGGAAGGGAAGTGGAAATTATGACATAATCAAATGAATAGTGATTCCACACATAATCTTGGAGTAATATAATCAATGAAATATGCGTAAAGCTGAATGAGTGGAAATTGAAATGTCAAATTCCCTTATCGATTTGGTAACTTACGAAACATACAACTATGAAAGAAGGATCATACCATGACTATGTAAGTACCCATAAATTAATGTATATTAAACAATGAATACAATCATGGGCAGTACACATACACCACATGTAATAATTAAGTGGTGAACAATGGAATTCTCACGAAATTAAGTGTGAGATAAGAAACTCCTTACCACGCTAATCAACTGAGTCGTATGGCCAAAATTTAATAACCACCAAAACGATTTACAGAATAACATGAATATAAAGAGAATCATGACAATATATATCAAATGGCCGTACAAAATACACCACTTTCAATAATTTAGTGGCGAACAATGGAAATCTCACGGAGTTGAAAGTGAGATAAGAAAATCCCTTACATTGAACTTTCTCTTAGTCGATGGTATGTTAACCTCCTGTATAATAATTAAAACATTTTTATTAAATTATACAATAATCATATACATCAATATGATATCATATATGATTTTTAACATTGTTTTATTAATAATATCTTAGTATTATCGTCATTTCGGGTGATAATCGATTCGTTCTTCTTAAATGTTTGGTTACGTAAGACATGTTTGTAATGGATTGATTATATCTTATTCATAATAAGAATTATATTAACATTATTTTTAACCCTACAATGAGAATAAGACTTGAATGGATACGATGGAGGATGGATCTCACCGTGTTCGTGGAGACGGTAGTCCGTACGTACGCATGAACGCTACTTCCATTTAATTTTTCATTTTAAAAGAATTAAATCCAAATGATACATAGGTATATTATTATTCCAGTATAATATAATATATTATATATGTTACTTATGTTCATTAACACCATTCTTTATACGTTCCATGTGTGGTATGAACGAGTCATATCATTTTAAGGGGGCGGTAGTCCGCACTTCCTCAAATGAAATTATCGTATATATATACAACATGAAACGAATAATGGTATGAAATAAAATGGAATTACAGAAGCTTATATATAAAATATGTATCATTAATATCACACTTAATTATAGTTCCATCATAATGGCCACCATGAGAGGCGGTAAGATGTATTTGAACAATCATCGTTTCGTGAGGCGTTAGTTTGCCATTCACAGAAACATTATGTTCATCATCCATTAGATGGAGGTTTGTGTATGTGTAGTTATAATCCTTCTTATAAAAACATCCTAGTATATTGAGGATACTTTTTTTGTTACAAAATAAAGGAAATAAAAAGAGTTTGGGGGTTGGAGAAGCAAAATAAATGAAAATAATTTAAGAGAAATCGTTACCTTTAATTTAGGTAACTCACTTTGGTTGGAACCAAAGGACTTCTTGAAATGCTTTCTGCCTAAGGGTAAGCTTCAAGGAGGAGGAGAGGGATGTGGGGAGCTTATTTGGGCAGAGTTTGGACGATCCAAGTGGCTTGAGAGGTGTGAGGAATGAGTAGAAGTGGTCTCCTTTTATAAGGGAGAGGAGGGGCTCTTTAGGAAAGAGTGAAAGTATTACTTTATAATATAATTAAATTCGGTTTATAATGGTCCAAAAATAATTGAGGTCGAATATAAGATGTCTCATATTCCAAATAACATCAACCAATAAGAATTGGACAGGTTTTAGATAATATTTTAATCATTATAATCTTATTTATTTAAATGATTTATTAATGAGGTAAACATTGCATTATTATTGTGTCATTAATAATTTACATTATTTGATGTCTAAAAAATATAAATAAAATATCATTATGTAGGAAATCGTATTAGCTCTCTAATTAATATTTATAATCTAAAATCCAACATGTATAACCCTATGTAAAAATTGTTCTTTTAAAAGATGTAAGCTTATGCCATTTTTATTTTTACTTTAACTTTATTAATATAATGTGTCCCTTCCACATACAAGTGGCTCCATGGGGTCCCCAAATCGACCCAAGGATGCCCATGGTCGGGTATGTGTCCACCAATAAGGTTAGGACACGTTTTAGGGTAATTTCGTATTATTATAATATTATTTTTTAACCCTTATTTACTGGATTTACCCTTAACCATGGTAAATAAAATATTTACCACAGTAATTATTCAAAATGTCTAAAAATAATAGTTACCTTTTTACACAATTTGGACATCCTGATTCCAAATATGGAATCCATTTTTCTAAATTCAAAACACAGAAGTGGAAGAAATTAATTTAAAATTAATTCCCTCTGTTAAAACAAAAAGCGTGGTTTTAAGAGGTAATAACTATCAAAAGATTGACACTTGTTTATGTTCGGGTTAATTGTAAAATTATGTCCAATGACCAACATTATATTAAATGGTAAAAATATATTCTAAATATACTTTAAAACCACTCAAATTCACAATTTTATCACTATTAATTATTTTTATTAAAAAAGTTGTTTTTAATTAAAATTTAGTAATTTTCACTATTCATCAAAATATGAAAGTTATCCGAAAAGTACCAAAATTTCACCTTAGGATAAATTCGATATTCCGAATCCAAAAATGAAGTCCATTTTAAAATATATAATATATATATTTTCAAAATTTAGGTATTACTATTAATAACGGCTAGTTTGATTGGTTGTGGCGTGTGTTAAAACTCAAGGTTGCGTACAACACACGCTACTATTTTATTCAAAGGAAAGCGTACCGTGGAAGCTTGGGATGTTTCATTTTAAATTTTTTTGACGTCCCAATTCATTCAGATAGTTTAAAATATTTTATTTAAAAAGGTTTCACTATTAAAAGTTGATAAAAGTGCAATACTGAAAATGAATCTGTTCTTGCATTATGACTAAGAAACTCATAATATGGATTCTAAAATTATAAGGATTATATAAAGTTCAAAATGTAGTCAATACTATTCATGACCTCTTTTAATGGCTTTTTTTTTGTACGTCATGGTGTGATTGAACTCGGTGTTGCGTGTAGTGCAAGTTATTGAATTATTTTTATGAAATAACACACTATGAAATCCTGGGGTGTTACAAATACAGTAGATTTGAGCATGTATTGTAGATAACCAATCCATACTCAAGATGACGTCGTAAGGCCTCGATGATGCTACAAGGAGATCCCAGCCAAAACTCTCACCTTCTAGAGAATGCTCACACTTTCGGCACTAGTGCGTATTCATTTAGTCTTCTCCCGTAAGAGTCTCTTGTCGTAATGACTATGCCAACGAATCCATCAGAATCTCCAAGCTCGGAACTAGGGCAGGGGCAATGAAAGAGTGACTGGAAACTGTTCGTATAAGAACTGTAGCTATGGTGGAGTAGACATAGATCGTACCTCGAATCATTTCTAGTTTGTCATGATCGTAAGACTCATCTACCTGGAACTGAGCTCTTTCCTTTCCACCTACTCCCTGAGGTTAGGGAGGACCTCTTGGTGGTGGTGGCGGTAACACCTCGAAACGTCGTCCATCGCCAGCTGCACGGCCAGCTCCTCTGCCATGTCCGCCTCTTCCCTGTGGAATGCCTCTATCGAACCTTTGAATCCATCTGGGAGATCCCTCAAATGTGATATGATCATACAAACGGTGGTTCAGATAGTCACGAGACATGTGACCCTGCACTCCGCATGTGTAACATTATCCACTCCTGCATGAATGTCACTTCCCCGGGTGCCCCGCACAACTGATCCTGAGTCATGCAGTCATCCACCTGTGGGTTTGTTCCTCTTGGACCTCTACGTCATCTGTCTACTTCCAGCTAAAGAAGACTCCCCTGCATATCGACTACTGGTGGGTCTCGGTGCCGGAGACTCCTCAGCAAGGAAACTCTCCGCCAGGTTAGATCTCTCTAGCACCCCCGCCTACGTCGGTATGCTGAGTGAGATCATTGAATCCCGAATATCTCGTATGAGCCCCTTCTTGAAGGTTTAAGCCATGAATAATGGGTCGTGTACCATATATTTGGATTATCATTAGAGGTCGGTGAACCTCGCTGAGTACTGAGCTACTGTCATGCTACCCTACTGTAGATGTAGTAGCTCCTGAATTTGCACTGCACAAAGGGTGGCTATGACAAAATCTGCCCGAAACAGGCCCTCCAATTCTATCCATAGTAGTGTCGCCATGTCATGCACCTGGAGAATTAGGTTCCACCATCTTCCTACAGCTTCCTAAAGGAGACTCGCAGTTAGGATCACCGTAAGGTCTGCTAGTGTCCCTATAATTCTGAAGACTCTCACCACAACCTCCAACCAATCATCAGCCGCATGTGGGTCCATATCTCCCCTGAACCTAGGTGGCCTCGGGCGCTGGAACACATGCAACACACTCATGCGGCATGCATCATCTGTCGTCAGGGCTGGTGGAATCAGTTGCCCAACGGTAAGTGGTACCACTAGTTCCTCCGTTGGAAGAGGGCCCTACACTGAGGCCTTGCTGCTCGGTGGGAAATCTATGCGTACGACCTTCAGGGATCTAAATGGTCATATACGGAGAGGTATCCTGAATGAAACAAATGTGACACAGTCAAAATATTATACCCGGTCAGTTGGCCTCGTGGAGCTGACTTAAATAAAACTTTTGAAAACACACATGCAATCAGTGTTTTCATGCACTGGGTTGGAAATCAAAAGTTAGGCTTCTAGTGTTTGGATACGTCGGCCGCTGCACCAACACTGGACTCCTTGAACTAGAAACCACACTTAGTACTCTTAAAACTATTTCTTCACATAAATGAAAGATTAGAGTCATATGTTTTGTGGTTAAACTGACTGCTCTGATACCAATTTTTCACGACCTGTCTTCGGGACCCATCTCATGACTACCCCAAACCCACCTTCCATAGGCCAGGGGCTAGTGACTAGCACCAAAGAAGTAAATCCCTAAAACTGGGAAGGCATTTCCTTTACAAAAATATAATTACACAAAACCGAGTATAATCATGAAGAATAACCCTAAGTAAAACTGTATACTAAAAGTGTGCTGAAAAGTAGGGCCAGAAATACAAGCTCAAATGTAAATTACATGTACAACTGTAAGGGACAAAAACAATTGAATGGTGTGAAGAATCTCCTGGATCATCTTCCACGGATCTAACCTGAAGGGTAGGTATTGATAGCCTCCACCGAACTCCACGTCCGTCTGTATCCTCTGTGTACTATTATTCAATGTGGTCCACCTCCGGATACTATCCATTCCTGCACACTCATCCTCAGTCAGTGTTGTTCATCGTCTGCAACCAACACAACAAGGTGCGGGCAAATCTCGTGTAGGGGTGAGTATAACGATACTTAGTAGGGACCCCGAGACCACCAGGGACTCTCAAAATCCACCAATTATAAACCACAGAGTATGAAATCAATATATAGCCATTAATTAGGTCTATGATGATAAATATACATTTTTTATCAATTAATCCTTCTCAGTTTGGAGGTATACACAAATGTCACTGACTCATCTCAAACATGGATTTTATTCTAGGGGTAGTAACATGTAACACTACTAATCAAGCTGTCAAAACCTTGAATGCTAGAGTACTGCTTCTCTATAGAGTACTGTGGGCCTGCCGTGTCACACAAAGGCGCTTCCCACTATCCTAGACTGCTGAGGTACTCCTCCTGTCGAGTACCATGGGTCTGCTGCGTCACACAGAGGCGCTCCCCACTGTGGGTCTATCACATCATACAGAGGTGCTCCCCCTCTTATCCTGCTGAGGTACTTCTCCTATCGAGTTCCAAGGGTCTTCTTCATCACACAGAGGCGCTCCCCACTGTGGGTCTGCCACAAAACCAAGGCGCTCCCCACTAGGATAGTCGAAACACTCCGAATCAAATCGGTTAGTAGTCGTCAGGTCTCAGCCAACTACTAGGTCTCCGTACAGCGTTCACTCGTCTCCGGGAGGGTCTGCTCCACAAGCTATAGGTCGATACTCTAAATATCAAAATGTCCCATGTAGATGTGTCTCAAGGGTATGCCTCGTCATAGGGGTCTCAACCCAACAGACATCGTGTCGATCGGACACCCGGTCAGTGTTTTATTATCCTTTTAGTCTCAGGGGCCCGGTTGGATTCATGTACTATACAACCTAACAATATCTCAAATATTCCCCGAACTTCAGTGGGGTATTCTCAAAGGGACCATCGTGTTCTAAGAAGACATGCACTACTGACGGTTTTTCAAGCGGACGTATGGTGCCAAAGATATGGCCAAAGAATGTTAAGGGGTCGGTAATGGGATCAGGTCCTGTCTGACCCGGTCTGACCGACTCGGCCCAACCCAGTCAGGGCCGACACAGTCTGGGTCGACCCAGCCCATTGGGAGGGTCAACCCGCTAGGTTTTGCCTGGTCCACTGGGCCCGGCCCAGTGGACAACGAGGGCAGTTCGACCTCGAGGTCACCGCGTAGGCAGCTAGGCCCGGTGGTCGGGGCCTATATGCCCAGTGCCAGGAGGGGCGCATCTCATCGGCTTGGCCTGGGATGGCGGCATGGCACCGACAGGGCGTCAGGAGGCCGCGTGGGGTGCGGGCAGGCCATCCAGGCACAGGACAGGGTGCTAGGAAGCTGCGCGGGGTGCGGGCTGGCCGGAAGGGCACGGGCTGGCCACACGATATAGGGTGTAGGCCGGCCGGGTGCCGTTCGGGGCATGTAGGAGACCGCGTGAGGCCGCGTGGGGCATAGACAGGTTGTGGAAAGGCCGGAGAGGCAACAAGAAGGCCTCGCGGGGCGCTGTGTTGGCCATGTGGGAGGCCGCGGGCAGGCGGGCCGGCGGACGGGCAAGCATGTTCAACACGATTCGGGCTGGCGTCGGCCGACGATGTTCGGCTAGGAGCATTGGTGCGCCACAGGGGCGGCGCAATTCACGGAGGCTGTAGGTAGAACGAAAATTTCCATCACGTCCTTCATTGCCTTGTTTTCACTTCGTCGCTGAATGTTCGATATAAACAAGATCGGTGGAGCGGTCGGGCCACATTAATTTGGCCCACACCCTCTGTATTTAGGGTGGTATCATTTGGTTCATCAAATTAGGAAAGATGAACAACAATTATTTAAAACCACATAATGATTTCTTTTCAAATGATGATGAGAAAGGAAAAGTAATCAAACACAAAGGTAAACCCCCTACCTTTTGATTATCGGTTGTTGATGGTGAAGTCGCGAAAAGAAGATGGAGTTGTCACTTTTCTCTTCCGCCACACTCTTCCACTACGAATACGCACAACGGTTGTGGAAGATGCTTCATGTCAGTAGCTGTCCCGGAAAGAAGTCTATGGAAGAAGTCTGTGGAAGATCATTGTCGGCATTCTTCGTTGGGAGAGTGGTTCTTCATTGGGATCTTTCTTCAAAGATCCTTTAATCCTCCTTTTCCAACAAATGAAAAGATATCCCCTCCAAATAAAATATTTTCATTTATTTTAGATTATTGAGTATAAAATTCAAATTATGGAGATTAATTAAATAAGATGACCCATTTAATTAATATGGTGAATATTAAATAATAAACAATGTGTTGGCTCTATTAATTAATGGGGAGGTCAAGAGGCTCCATTAGGGTGGTGGCACCATTAAGTAGGGAGCTCAAGAGGTTTCTCCCCACTTAATGGGGAGTTCAAGGGGGTGTCATCATCGGGTGGTCCCCACCACTTTAATCCTCTTATGGGAGGTTGAGTTCGGGTGGGCACCACCACCATAACCTCTAATGGGAGGTTAAGGTGCGGTTGTCCCATCACCAACCTCCATGATGAGGTTTTAACCACCACACAACAAATGACGGTTCAAAATAAAAAAAAGTGTTGCACACTTTATTTTATATTTTTTTAAGAAAACCCAAAAACAATCTTCTATCCTTGACTCACTGTAAAAAAGTGAAAGACTTCTTAAGAAAATATAGGTGTTGCGAGTTCATTGGTGCCCTCAGATTTTAGTTCCGAGCACTGATTCAAAAGATATAAAAACCCGCTCATACGTTTAATGAACGTACCCGAACAAAACATTAGATATTTATTCTGGGCACACCGAGCCTCGGAATGAAGCACCGTAAAATTTCACGGACTTGTAAAAATCACATGTATTAAGAAAATTCCACTGGATTTTTGGATATTTACATTTAATAGTGAAAAAATAGTGTAATCTTTTCTATCCAGCCTTAATGGAACTCAATTTTAATTATTTTATATATTTTTGGTTGATGAATGAATTGATGAATATTTATATATATGAAAATATTAATCATTAAATAATGGAATTTTTTCCCACAAAAAAATTACCTGTTGATATAATATAATAAAACACAATCACCCATAATTAAATTGATGATCAATTTTTTAGTCTATTTATAGATGATTAATATTTTAATATGGTATATTAATTAAACAATATATGATTAAATAAATGGTTGGCCCCATTCATATGCATGCTATAAGAGGAACAACATGGGGAAATGACCCCATGACCATCACCAGACACCTCATCCCCTACCATCGCCACTACTTATGGGAAAAATTAGATTATTATTTAATATATAGTAATAATTTGTTATTTAATTTGAATAAAGTTTTAAATTTTAATGAATGACATTACTAAATAAATTGGATGTAAATGAGAATCTATGTAATGATATCATAAATGATTTATCATTCATGGATGGGTGAACTAATCATTGTTAGAGAATTAAAATCTATGCTGATTTAAATAAAAAATATTTATGATTGAAAATAAACACTAAAAAATTAATAATTAATCCATAGTTGTATTTTACATAATAGTAAGGGGTTATCAGAATCATTATGATTTATTGAATATTATATAAATAGTTTCCATAAATGTTAGAACCAATTTTTGTAATGGGAATTTATCCCTTCATGTAATTATTTTCAAGAACATATACATTACATATAAATCCCAATAGAATAATTATTTTAGTAAATATTGATTTAAATAATTTGTATTCATTTAATATAAGGAACCTATACCAATGGAATAGCCATATGATAATTAGCAATAGTAATCTATCCAATATAATATTATCCTCATCTATAAATTTCTAAATAAAATTTATCCATCATAAAAATGAATATATAATATAATATAATCATATTATAACTAAATAAATTTTTTACAAATGATAAAATTTATGTTGTAATTATTTCGAAAAAGTAAATATTTATTTAATTTTTTTATTTAATTTAATGATTTAAAATAATATTTAGTTTCATTATATAGATTCATATATATATTTTCTCTATTTTTTATAAGATAATTTTTTGTGTCCTTGAATATTTTTTCTATGCTTCATAAAATTACTTATAATTTGAAAATATATATTTTTTAAAATTTTTTACTATAAATAAAAATTAAATTTCCTATATTTAGAAAATTATTTTCATAAAATGTAGTAAATTTTTGAATTTTACTCATCAAAATAAATTTAGGGTGAAGTTTGGATATTTTCATAAAATATTTGAAATTTTATTGCATAGTGAAATTAGATAATTTACGGTATTTAACAAATACAAGAATTATTGAGTCCTAGATGGTGTATGGATGCTTTGGGAAAATAATATATAACTCTACTAAATTATATAATAAAATTATTGATAATTATAAAATAATGAATATTATTTATCCAAAGTAACAAACTAATGAATTAAATACAGAAAACACACCCTCTCTACCCCTCTAAAAACCACCCCTCACCACCTTATATCCTAACACCTAACGAGATTTTAAGAATAACCAAATCATTCCCAATATTTTTTCGAAGTCTCTCCCCCATGTAATAGAATATTTTTTCCTGAAAAAGGGATAAAAATAATTTCTCTAACCAGAATGTCAAGAAGAATAATTTAATATGGTATAATCGTCTTCTATTCTGTATTAATTTGTTTTCGTGTTCATCAATTTTATTATTCTCTCCTAACCACACACTATCCAAGGGGAATGACAACTATATTATTTTAAATATACTATAATATTATAGTGTTAATTGATATATATATATCATCAAAGAACCTCTCTTATACATTTTATTATAAAAATGAAAATGTTGACCTTGAGATATTGATTTATCTAATTAGAGGATGAAAAGTTTTCTTTGAATTTTACTCTTTCATGGGTGGTAATAGACCAATTATAATGGTTGAAACTGATTATAAAATTTATTTTATATCCTTTATTATTTTAAGTAACTAACATATATATGTAATATTGAATTATAAAATACAATGCCTTTGTTTTTATTGAAAATATCCAAAACTAATATAAAATATTATCATTAACATTTTCTATAATGAATAACCCTCGTATCTATAAAACAATATCATATTTTAATAATTTAAAATCAATATATTAACTAAAGAAATATAATTTCAACTATAAACAATTATTATCATCTTACATGAAAATATACACTTGTATACATGTGAATCGATCATGAAAACCCAGTAATAAACACTCTCATAATGAAAAATTGTTTCTATATAAATAATGAAAATAGCCACTAATGAAATTAATAAAATTATAAAAAATAAAATAATTGTTAAATAGGTACTTTATTTTCATTTAATGAATTTTTTTTATCCATGATATTAATGTGATGAAATCATTTAGACATATGGTAAGTGGATTTCAGAACCCAATTTACTTTTTGGGTTATTCATATTTCATGCAAAATTTTAGTGTGGACGTTATTTAATATTCATGAAATATAATTTATTTTTATTTGACTATTAGTTTATAGGATATTTATTTTTCCAATTTTATTTTATGATTAATTAAAAAATCCCAAATAAATATTCATTCTAAAAACAAAATAAATATTTAACTTCATTTTATATTGTTTATTCTTCACTAAAGATAGTATATTCACATAGTATTTATATTATAACATATTTATTATGGGAACACATTTTATTAATAATTAATGTATCCTTTATATTATTTTCATGAAACATATTTCTTTAAATAATATTTTATGGAAAATATATTAAAACATTCTATGTGTCATGCATTATTATATAACTTTTATGATGTGATGGGTACATCCTTGATTTCATATAAATTTTATTCTTTGTGTAATGTGATTTATATAAAGGGACCATGTGAAATATGCATGAATAAGATGCAATATTTTTTAAAATGATGATGGCATTATGATTATGTGCTTATGTTATAACACGATTCCAACTTTGTTCACAACTGTGTGTGGTAGATGACCACTATAAAAATATGTTTCATTGTTATGCATTGCCACATTATTCATCATCATCTAATCCTTCCTTTTAGGGTTATTGCAATGATCACATAATTATGTTATGGTGATGAATATTATGTTAACCCATGATACATTTATCCATGTCATTATATGTCCTCTTAATGGTCTTTTAGCTAATCCATTTCATTGATGTATATCCTCTAGTGATTACATGTACTATGATGAATGTGGAGGCCACTAAAATCATGGCTTGAGGGAACTAAAATTATTTAATTATTTATTATGTACATTTTATTTATGGGTAAAATCTTCTAAAGACACTAATACTTTGGATATATGTTTTTGTAAAACTCTAATATTCTATATCAATAAATTTATGTAGTAGTAATGTACAAAAAATCATGGGCTATATAGATGGTATCACTGCATGGTTCAGTTAATTTAGTTATTTTGATTATATATCATTATTAAAACCCCTTAGTATTAGATTAACTAAATGTAAGCACCAAATAATCATTATCATCGAAACATGCTAAACCTAGGTACCCAACCTGATATGCCTTTATAGTTACTTGCACAAATAATTAAATCATTTATTCATGAATATATAAATTATTAATTTTTGGAAATCCTTTTTATTTTATAAAAATGTGGTATTGAGGAGGAACTAGGACAAAAACACATGTTAGGGACAATCTAAAGACTTCCAAAACAACATCCCCAATGCATTAGGGAGGAATTAAAAATTTAATGGAGATTTGTACACATTTATGCCAAGATATATAAAATAACCAAAATAATGTGGATCATCCTCCATATCCTAAGTTGGAACAATTGGTTTTCAAATATTTTATCGATAAAAGACCAACAATGTTTCATGGGTGTTCTAATCCATTAGTCTCGGAATTGTGGGTCAAATTAGTGGAAAATATAATTTTTTGGTTCACTGTTAAAAGAAAGTGAATGTGACTATATAATGTTATCATTTAGTCATGTGAGCTAACCAATGGTGGGAATTTATTAGAACAACAAGATTAAGGATTAAATTAGTGATATATATTTGGTAGGATTTATTAATATTTTTTATAAAAGTGCTTCCCTCGAACTCTTCTTACATATATATAGTGAAAATTAAAAGATATAACAAAAAAATAAATTTTTAATATTATGCAAAGGACATTTCTCAAGGGATTCAATATAATCTTTGGTTTTGTAATAAAAAATGATAGAAAAACAAATTGATTCAGTACTTTTTTTTAAAACCACACCATTGAAAGTCTATATCTATTCATGTCTTTTAGAGTTTGGAATATGATTTTCAAGGTGTTAACAAAGTGGTAACATAGTTTAGAGAATAGGACCCTGACAATGTAGATATAAAAAATATATATAGTATCAATATAAAGGATCTAATAAAAAATGTGGAATGAAATATCAACCACTCACATGTTGAAATTTTTAGAAGAAACATATTTATAATTTCATAAAATAGATATAGAAATTCTCTATGTTTGGGAGAAAAGGACACCAAGATCATGAATGACGATGAGACATGTGGATGTTGGACAAGGTGGTGGAGGAGTAGAGGGCACCCTATATTTTTCAATGCTCTAGTTATAGTGAATATTGGTTCCATTGATTCTAAATTTGTAATCTTTGAGTTTTAATGGGTAATCAACATAACTATACACCAAATAAAAAGGAGGAAGGGAGTGTTTAGTCCATCACTAGTTCTGGGGTGGAGCCCAGAGATGATGTGTTTATAGGTACAATGGATTTTCATTCAATAGTATCAAATGTACTATTTTATTTTTTTCAATATAATTTTTAAAATTTATATATTTTATTACAAAATTAAAACACCACCAAGAAATATTTAAGATGATTATTATATGAGAATAAAAAAATATGTAAATTATTTATTCCAATAAATATTCCTCCTCCCGGGTTAGTGTTTTTGGGTTGGACCTCTTGAAAATAAGTTCTTACTTATTTTAGTGGTGTTTGATGCCATACTGGGAATGTATTTGTAATATTTATACATATCCAAAATGAACTATTGGGAAGGAGTGATCACTATTTTATTCCCAAGGAACCCTCCATGTCACTAAATTTGTAATGAGGAGGATGAATCACCATTATAATAATCACCTCAAATGTTTATATTATTTCATTACAAGGAAGAATATCCAAATAAAATAATTTTGATTATGAATAGAGTCATGATCAAAGATATTCCTATTTTTAGGAACTCAATTTCTATGTTCCTTGATGAATTGTATCATATTAATCTGAAACAATATGTTGAGTTATGAAATTATCTTATTCATGGATCTCATCTTTTATCAATGACTATAATGACCTACTAATTCTAATTTCCATAAGAATAAAAAAAATACATACTAGGAATTATAGTACGTAATTATGATGTAAAAGGATATCATTAAATGCTAATGGGTTTTAAATACAGGTGGGTGATGATATAACCTTTAATAATAATAAAATAAACTAAACAACTTACTAAATGATGAATGTAAAAAATAATAACTACTCAATAACATTATATATATAAAAACCTCATCAATGTATACTATAATGAAAGACTCAAAAACTATCAAAGTTGAAATCAGAAACCAACTAAAGACTTCAAAAATAATACAAGAGTCCATGTTCTATGTGACCCATGATCCAAGAACATCAAATATCCCAAGCATCAATATGTGGTGAAAAAAACATGTGAAATGTTACCTTTACCCCTATCCCAAAAGATTGCATTTGAAAAAACAAAAATGTGCCAAAGAATACGTGATTATAAATATCATTAGGGTTTTTAAAATTAATTTCCTAATCAAGACACAATGATATAATAGATAACAATTATTATATAAAGTAGTTTATATAAAACAATTTCTCAAAACATTTTTTAACTAAATATACTCATGTTTCCAAATACCTTTATAACCAATGCATACAACTTCAATTGAAACCAATATTACAGCAAGTTAATTTTCAAAACAAATAATGAATCAAAACATTAAAAACATTTCTCAATATTCCATTAACATACCAAGTCCATTACAAATATCCACAAAACCAACCATGCATGTTACAGGATGACAGTTAAATACTCAAGAGTTGTTCCATGTCGATCTACCATGTTATCACAATTTAATTGTATCCCATGTGACAGTTGACATTTGGCACTAATCATAATGTCATATTTCAACCATGTACATGAAATGAAATATGATACACACACCAATATACTGTAGGATAATTCCAAAAAATCATTTTGAATAAAATCCCCTTTTAATTAAATAATTATTTCCAATATAAAAAATTCAATGTAATACCATTTAAATAAAACAATTTTTTTTAAAAAAAAATCTTTTTCAATCAAGCCTCTTTTAAATTCTTACAAATATATAATTTAAAATATCTATTTTAAATTCTAGAATCTAAAAATATTGACCAATAATTCATCAACATTTTTCAGTTTCACAAAAAATATAAATCATCACATAAGAGAAGGTATAAAATGTATTTTTACAAGATTTTATAGTCAACATCATTTAATTTAATTAATTCGAATCCAATAAAATAAATTATAATAATAGTTTAGAATAAAGAAGCCACCTACCTTAATGGTTTTGATAAAACATGACAACAGATGATGAATGCATAAGAAAACTAGGTCTATTATTCACGGAACCTCCTTAGATCCCTTCTCCTAGAATCATCAAGACCAAATATCTAATGATGTGGCATAAAAACTCATATATATACCCATAATAGGTGTATATATGAGAATACTAGAATATAATAGAAGTATATCTATGTAGAATTAAGAAACTGATCAAGAACGAAGAAGAACTATCACATAGGTCACATCATTGAATCACCAAGGAAAGCCTTCAGATAGACTCCAAAATTATTGTTAGAGGTTATCTTATTTTCAAGGATGAGAAATCCAGAATTAGGACTACTTTGGAGGAAAAAAATTCACATTATAATGAAAATTGTATGATATCCACTTTTTTACAACCTCAATTTAACTACGTGCATGATCAGTTCACAAGGTAAGACAAAATTTATGCTAACTTTGAATTAGATACTATCTAGAAATACCCTCATATAGCCTATTCTCATTGTCTCCTTAACCATGTGCACACCATGCTGAAGCTCTATGCCTGAAACCGGCTGTTGTGAACAATTTTTTCTATGATTTCCGCATAGTTTGGATAAATTGTTTGTATCCCAAAAACCACTCATTTACCCCCAAAACATAGAGAATGATCATGAAAATCTCCTTAAATTCCATATTATACATTAAAACCATAAAGTAATAATGAAATGGTTATATACTAGAAACAGGGGGACTTCATTCTCCCCACCATCTTTCTTCCTTTCCATAGAAGGGAGGAAACCATCCTTTCTATAACATGTATCTTCATATAGCTCATTCATTTCCTTCACATTTTCCAATGTATCTTCTTGAATTTGAACGTGTTTCTATAAAACCTTCACTAGACCGGTGCTTTTTCCATTCCATAGTTTTCAATTTTCTATCAAAAATCTGTACCAGGATATGTACCAATGAAATATCCATCTCTAGGTCAACACGATATCATCTCAACACATGGTTAGGATTAACATAATACATTTTCATCTAAGATACGTGGAAAAAATTATACACCAAACTGAACCATTTATCTAGTTGCTAGGGGTATTCCACCTATCCTTCTAAATGGGGAACATGTATTTATGAGATAACATGTTTTGCTTCTCCAAAAAAATGATTCCTAAGAATTATAAATGTCCTCATGAACACATGATTAGTCACGGAAAATGAGAATGCCCATCAATGATGGTCAGCATATGATTTATGACGACATTGAGCCTTATCTATCCTAGTTTTGATTAACTAAATATTATCTATTGTTTCTTGGACAAGGCTCAGCCCAAAAAGTGATGTTTCACCTATATCTACCTAGAATAGTGAAGAAAAAATGGACACCCATACAATTCTTCAAACATATCTATATGAATCAAGGCATTATAGTTGTTATTATATGATAAATCCACTAAGGGTATGAACTCCTCCCATGATCCACCATAATATATTTAACAATCCCACAAAATTTCATCTAATGTATGTATCATCCATTCAGATTAACCATCTATCTGGGGATAATACGTCATGCTCATATACAACTGAGTGCTAATTGATTTCTTTATGTTTTTATTGAAATGTGGTGTGAATCTTTGATCTCTTTCTGTGACTATTGAAACTAGTACGTCATGCATATTTAACACTTTTTGGATATCGATTCGAGATAGATCTTCCACTATATGTGTTTCATGAATTGAAATGAAATGATCCAACCTTGTAAGACGATCCACTATCACCTATATGGAATCATGTTTATAGACCATTCATGGAAGACCTGTAAAAATCCATTGTAATATTCTCCATTTTTTCACAATGGAATCTGTAACTAATATAATTTGCTTTGTGGTCTCATCTTATCAATTTTAACCTTTTGACATATTAATCCTCATGAGACAAAATCAGTCACCTTTCTTTTCATGCCACCCCACTAAAAATTCACTTTCAATGCCTCATAAATATTATGTGTTCCCATCTATACGTCCCATACCTAATGATGGTATCCATGAAGGAGTTTTATATACCATTCCCTAGGTAAAACCATTTTATCTACATAAAACAAAATTGAACTCCCATTATGTTTCCAACCCTCAATGATATCCCCACCATTCTATTTTGAACACATTACTAGGAACTCTGCATCAATGGTTTGTTCCACATTGAACTTCTTTACCAAATCCGGATGAGGAATATCTGAAAATAAACCCACAATATAACATTGTTCTTCACATTCCACATGCATTTTGGTTAGGACTATAATCAACTACCACTCATCTAAATATTATGTCTCTTACTGGTGATATTAATTTCTATTCAATGCATTTTCCACCTAATTCCCGTTTCCCAAAATATAAATTATGTCTATGTCAAAATTTTGGAGATAATCAATAAATAACCTTTTTCTTATATTTAAATATCACTGTTAGAAAAAGTGTTTAAAGCTTTTTTGGACTAGGAACAAAATATATTTCTCACCCAAGAGATAATAATGCCAAGTATTTAAGTCATGAATGATTGCTACTAATTCCAAGCCATGTGATGGTTATTTCTTCACATAATCTCTTAACATACATCAACTATACTCCACTACCTAGTTTCCTAGCATATGAACAAGGCCTAACCGTGATCATGAAGACTCACAATAGACCACATTTAGCTAACCATATTCTAGAAAAATCAAAACATGTTCTAAATTAAGATGAGCATTCCTCTTCTGGAAAGACATATGGAAATCCTCTATACATTGGAATGTAGTATTCTTCATTGTTAAATATTTCATTTATGAGGATAACCATGAGAATTCATGCATGAATCATCATTAATAACTTGATTGAAAAAAAATTCATATCTCATATTTATTTTTTTTCATTTTTCTCATGATCACAAATTCTATCTATTCAGGTCCACCAAAAAACATTTTTATGAAATCACATAGATAGGAAACTCTACCTCTTATAACTAAAAATCACACTTAATTATTTTGGAATAAAAATGATCATCTCTCAAGATTTATAGCATTGTCTCATGTTGTTCCTCATGCTCAACCCTTGTCATTTTATACTCCCTGATTTCATCTAAAATCACCACAACAACAGATTCCAGATATTGCTAAAATATCTCATTCATAAAATCCATGGATAGTGTTGGTTCATTCATGAGACCTAAAGGCCTGAATACATATTTGTAGTGGTCATATCTTCTTCTGAAAGCTATCTTCATAATGCCTTCCTTCCAAACCCACAATTGATGATATATTGACCACAAGTAAATTTTTGAGAAACATTGATATCCCCTTAATTAATCAATTAGATCATCAATGCATGGAATTAGATACCATTTATTTACAGTAACTTGTTAATGTGTATGATAACAGACACATATCTGAAGAGTTCAATTATATTTCCTTATAAACATAATTGGGGCTGTCAATGGAGATGTTATTGGCCGAAATAAATCCATACATTATAGATCCTGAAACTGCACATTCAATTCACTTATCTCTATTGGTGGCATCCAATAATATTTAAGAGAAATAGTATTATCCTCAGATAGAGTTCAACAAAAATTCTACTTTCCTTATTTGAGGTAACCCACAAATATTCGGGCGAAATAAATATAGAAATTGATTCACCACTATTTGAAAAATGACATCTTGGATATATTACATTGATTCCAAAGTAAACACACCAAAATGTTAAGCTATTTTCCCACCACTTGTGAAAAAAAATATGGTTTCACCCTTCTTTACCACCTTATCACTTTTGAAGAGATACATTTCATCGTCCTTAGCCATGAAGAAAACTACCCTTATATAACAATATATGTTAAGAATGAAAATTATCAAAAAAAACATACCCATGATTACCTCATCGAAATCTATCTCCAATATCAAGAAGTCCCAAATAAACTCAACTCCATCAATAGTTATAGAACATTCTCTACACACAAAGGCTTGACATTCTCTTTCACTATGAGGAGCTTCCAGTTTGTTCTTATAGGGGATCATTTCAGGTATTAAACATATTTTTTTTAATGAGACATGAAATAAAGGAACGTGAATCACATATATCACATAGTACATTCACATATGTATAATTCAAAATAATTGTACCTCTCACTATTGGTGGTATATCCTAATTATCAACAATCATCTGCTAAAATCCATATATTTTCTTCATCGATGTACATTAATATTTGTTTCCTTTCATTGATTTTACTTTCTAAAGAATCAGGGTATTATGAGAATCACTATGTCTATCTTTACTCTGCTGAGAAGAAAAATTCTAATGGCCTCATCCTGTCGAAGCAAATGATGCTTGCGACACCAAGGAAGTGTCTCATGAAATGGATTGTGGATCACTATGATGAAAGTGAATTAGGTGTACCATAATATTTCAATTTTGGAATTCTCTTAATGTACTACAAAATCATGTTTTATGTGGTCAATTGAACCACATTGGTAGCATCCCGCTTAGTTATTTAGTCATGGAGGGTGATTTACTAATCCTACTATCTAATTATAATCTTTATCCCAACATAGATATAAGTATCTCTCTATATGATAATCACAACATCATAGATTCCACCATTTCTAAACAGGCTCATCTTACTTCCTCCTGCAATTGCTTATGAGATGTCTCGTATAGCCACTACTACTCTGTTCACTATCAATGTATAATCACTAATACATAGAACTGAAATATTCCATTGAATTTTCTGGAATAGGCTGGATTCAAAGATTCATTCCTTTGGGGATTCACTATCAACAACATTTGAATTTAACTACATACTTTGTGACTAAGAGATTCTCCTAATTCAGGCTAAAGAAGACTATTGTCCTCTGGATCATGAATGTGCGTAGATTGAATTATTTTGTAAACAAATTCCCAAAATCATTCCATGTAAGGCCTTGATCTACATTAGCATGAAAAACATATTCCCACCATTAGAATGTTATATCATAAAGAATATACATAACAATCTTGACCTTTTAATCCACTAGTGTGCTAATGAACTCAATGATATGCATCATCATAATAAGGAACACCTATGGCTCCTCAGGTTTATAATATTCCAAGAATATGGGTGGATTCTGCTTCATGAACATGATAGAATTGTCAATATACCATTTTTTATCCCTATGGTTCCCTGTGGCCATAGCCTGAAACACTTGGACGATGCTTTGAACTAGATCTTGGTTTACCTATGCCTTTTGTGAAATCATGTTCTCTACAGCTTCTTCCAGTTGGTTTCTATGATTCATATCATGTGACATTTTCTAAACAAAAAACAAAATCCATAAGTATTACTGTCAATAAACTAATGTCATAGTATTTAAAATTATATCACATCAACAATGACATCATTTTTATTTCAAAAAAAAAATTCATGTTCAACCATTTTTGAAAAATTATGTCATAATTTTGAAAATAAAACATTTTTAAAATACACAATGTATTATTTTTTCAAAATAGTTCCTTTGAAAACAAATTATGTGTTTATCAAAAATTTAGAACATTTTAAAAAATCAGAAATTATTTTTCCAAATAAAATATGAAATCCTGGAAGTATATCATTCATCTTTAATGCATTTCATGCTCATCTAATAGGCTAAACCCATGATGATGAGATTCCAAGATCATGTAAGTGTCTCGAAAACACTTATTTTTTCAACTCCCTAACAAAATGATGTTCAACATAAATGTATTAGGTAATTCCTTTTATGATATACGTTTCATGATCTAAAAATCCTTATCCTTTCTCTGATCACATCCATGGAATATACAAGGATGAATCTACTCTAAGATCAAGAATGTGAAACCTACATGGTAGGAAATTACTAAACAATATGACTCAATTTTTAATGACTTGATAATTATCATTGGATTGATAATACAACAAATCATTACAATGACTTAGGAAACATACCTAAGATGCCAAGGGCTGGTAAAAAATGATTAAGGGTTTAAAATTATTATGGGTGATGATTTACCCTTAAAAAATAAAACCATTAACAAAACGGATTAGTAAATCATTCCTGAACAAATGAATAGAAACTCAATAACTTTATATATATTAAAACCATGTCAATGTATGCAACATAAGAATTATAAAAAACAATCAATGTAAATAGAAGAAACATACAAAAGTCTCCAAGAAGAAAACATGACTCCATGTTCAATGTTCCCCATGCTCCATGATCACCAAACAACCTAAGTTTCATGAAGTGCTGTTAAAACATGGGAAACATTACCTTTAACCCTATCATGGATGATAGAATATTCAAAATAAAAAAAGTGCCAAAGCATGAATCAGTATAAAAATCATTAGGTTTTCCCCAAGGAATTCCCTAGTCATTCCACTAGCTTTGAAGAGTTATCAACAACTATGTTAAATTGTTTATATAATACAATTTCCCAAAATAGTTTGTAACTAAAAATAACTATGTTTCCAAAATTATTTATAACGAAAGAATATATGTGCAATTGAAACAAATATTATATAAATTGATTGTTTCTATAAAATTAACTAAACAAAACATTCAAATCATTTCTCAAAATTCAATTAGCATACCCAATCCATTCCATACATCCACACAACTGACCATGAATACTATGAGATGACAGTTCCATACTCATTAGTGGTTTCTCATCGATCTACCAAGTCATCTCAAGGTAATTAAATCCCATATAGCAGCTAAAAATTAGAATTGAGTGTAGGATCATATTTCATCCAACCACCAAAAATGAAATATAAACAGATGCACCAATACATCGAAATTTAATGCCAAAACAAGACTTTCCATTAAAATCCCCTTTTTATTAAAAATTGTTTTCCATAAAAACCATTTCAATGCAAAAACATTTGAATAAAACAAGTTTTCCTTAGAAAAAAATCTTCCATCAAGAAATTTATCCATTATTCAAAATATATAATTTAAACTCACTCTTATAAAATAAAAATTCGAAATCTATATTCATAATAATTAGTACAGATTTCACAACGTCACAAAATAGATAAATCATCACTAAAGATGATTTATTCCTGATGTATAACCATGATTTTACAAAAAAATTTATTTCAATTTTATCAATTATAAACTAATCCAATAAGTTATAGAAAAAATATATGAGATATAAACCATATACATCAATTGTTTTGATGAATTATGACAATTGTAGAAGAATGATCAGGAATACCTGGTTTATTATTCACAGAACCACCATATATATATATATTCTACTATCAATATTCATACCAAATCTATACTTATTTGGAAAAACAAACAAATATCTACTCATTATTGGTTTATATATGATAAACAAAGATGAAAATAGATATTTATCTTTGTAGATCGAAGAAACTAATCATGAACGAATAAGAACAATCACATACCTCAAGAATCCAGCTTCGAATCACCAAGGAAAGCCTTAATAATTACTCCAAACCACTTGGGGGAGGCACTAATATATTCAAGGAAGAGAAATCTGGAGTGAAAGATTCATAGGAAGATAAAGCGAATCATAGAGGCAAAAATGTGTGAGATCCACTTTTTTAGTATCTGAATTCAACCACATGCATGGTTAGTTCGCACAGTTAGATGGAAAGTGTGCTATTCATGTGTCATCTATTGTCTATGCATACCCTTTCATGGCATCCTTGAACTATCCCATTAACCACACGCAAAATTGTGAAATTTCTCTATATCTCAAACCTACTGTTGTGTATGGTTTCTCCTATGATGTCATCATGGTTTGGAAAAACTATGGGCATCGTGTGAGTCTCTCATTTATACCCAAAACATATTGAAAGGTCACCACACTCTCCCAAATTTCCCCCTTATACTTTATAACCATAACCAATCAAATAAGTGGTTATGTACGAGAAATCGAGGGTACAAAAATTACACCATATATAATGGAAAACATTGAGTTAGATGAAATAAATAATTAGATAAAATAAATCATAAAAAAGGATTATCCACCAAAATTTTTCATCATCGGGTGTGGAAATTCTCATCATCAATAATATCGACAGATCAATGGGACTCTACATTTATTAAAATAATCTCATCAAAATCATGATAAAGAACAAGTATCCCCCCATGGGAAGAGGACTTATTCGATCAGCTATGTGGGGACAAGTATATCACTAAGGTGGATTATAATTTATGATATCACCAATTAAATGTGAGGAAGGAAGAAATTCCAATGAATTAATTTTTCAATGAGGTATGGAAAAAATGATTTCATAATAATTAATTTTGGAGTAACTAATTCTCTACAAATATTAGTGGACTTAATGAATATTGTAATTAAACATTACCTTACAAAATTTGAGGTAATATTTATTGATGATATTTTTTATGATCCATTGTCATGGATGAGAATGTCCAAAATTTGAATATTTTATTAAATACTTCAAAAATATATAATCTATATGGAATATACAGTATATTTTTTCTCAGGATAGATACAGTATCATTATTGGAGAGTGTTATCACCAGTAATGGAATATTCTTTCACCCTTACAAGACCAATAAATGCAAATAGTCTCCCAACACTACATTCGTTATGTTGAAATGTAATTTCAATGGTCTAGATAGGTATTACAAATTATTTTTGAAGAATTTAACATGATATTAAAACCCTATACCTAAGATTACTCAGATGAGATTAATGTTTTTATAGAGATAATGAATGTGATGTCCGCTTTGAAATGTTCGAAAAGAGCCTTCCCACTACACCAATACTCACACTACCGAGAAGTGGGGAACTCTTTTTGGTATATAAATAAGAATCAATAAATTTATTTTTGTGTGTGAAAAATAAATAAAATATATTGATTCCATTTACCTAACAAAAGTTGGAAATAAAGGAGAAAAACTATCCCATTCATAATCTGGAGTATAAGGTAGTGATCTTCATATTGAAAATATAGAGGAATTATCTCAATAGAAGTAATTATGAGATATATATAGATCTTAGAAGCCCAAAATATATATTCATATAGAGGGAACATATAATTCATCAGTGAAAATTGTTATAGATCTTTACAAATTATGTCTTCTTAATCGACTAGCATCCTAGAAACAAGAATAAAGTGAAGGATGGTCTATATTGAAAATATATTGTATCCTTATCGATGCTCTGAATTGATAAGGATCCAATCATATTAGGTTTTAAAATAATGTAAATGGGAATCATTAATGAAGTATAATCATAAATCTATTCTCAAAATATTACTCACCCATCACTAATAGTGAAAATAAGGGATGATCAATGAATTGATTCATAAATTTATTAGAAGGTGTAAGCTATTGGAATGTATAAATCCTCATAGTTTAAAATTGATGAAGAATGAGTTTTAATATTGGGTCATGAATATATAAACCATAAAATCTGTAGAAAATGAAATAAATTATATGTGACACACATAATGAATAATCTATAATCACCTAGGGAGCACATAGATGTATCAATATGTCTAGGAGATCTATTGCGGGAAGAATGTAAAAAAGGGTATCATAAAATATACATTAATTTGAATAATAGGTATCCATGTAATGTAATAAATAAATAAATCATAGGGATAATTCAACCACTACACATTCTATAAAGGAAATGGGAGTAGATCACTATGGACTTTGTGAATGTACATTCAATGATATCCAATGGAAATCATGTTATATCGGTTGTTGTTTATCATCACACAATTACCTGCCAGTATATCTTAATTATAGAAGACTACTCATGGAATCAACTTGAGAGAATATGCATTATATATGTTCAATGATTCATAGAGATCCTTTATTAGCTGTATCTGATCAATATATGAGATCCACTTATACATTATAGAAAAGAATACAACATTATCAAACCACTGATCTAAAATTAAATATTGGTTATCATCCTCAAATTGATGGATAATCAAAGGGGACTAATCGCACATTATAGGAAATATTGAGAACTTGTCCAACGGATATAAAAGATGGATGGGATTAATATCTATATCTGGTCATGCTCTCTTAAAACAATTGTTTTCACTCAAGCATCTAAATGGATTTATATGAAGTCCGTAATTGGAAAAAATGTGGAACACCATCATTCATGGATGAATTCAATGAATATATACTTCTTGTACATAAACTATTCCATGAAATGGAGGAAAATATAAAAACTTTTTAGTAGAACATTAATAAACCCTAATGATGAATGGATATCTATATAGATAAATGTCAATTTGACATCATGATTTTGTTTGAAGAAACATTATTCCTCTACATTTATCCATGTAATAGGATCATACAATTTGGGATGAAATGAATGTTGAGTTCTAGGTAAATCATCCCCTTAAAAATGCATGATCATGTTAGAGCTTGGGCCTATCGAATAAAACATTCTGCCACCATGAATGAATTACATGATCTATTCCATGTATCTCTATTGATAAATTACATACTAAATCATACATTTGTTATGAATTTACAGGTGGTGCATTTGGAAAATAACCCCTCTTATGAAGAGAAACTAATGAAGATCTTAGATGATATGTATAATGTTTTATGAAATAAATCTACTCAACTAGTTAATGAAAAATTGTGTAACCATAATAATTAAATGTAATCATGGGAGTTATAGGATGAAATGATGGATAATTACCCTTGCTCATCCCCATATTAATTTGTAAAACAAATTCAGGTGAAAAATTTCTAATGTGAAGAGCAATAAAACATCACAATATTTTATGAATATAAATTTTTCCCATTCATATAATTATGTTAAAAAACACTTACATATTATATATATTACAATAAAAACATTCTTTTCCAAAATTAAATTGAAATAATTTGTATTCAAAAAAATTAATGAACCAATACCCACAAAATAGTAACATGACCTTTGGAATATTAATGAGACATTATGAAAAATAATTAAGGAAATATAATAGTAATCACTCTTATGAATGTCTAAATAAATTTAATCTATTTAAAAAATGATAATAGTATATAATATATCATATTATATATAAATAAGGTTTTTAAAATTCTTTATTTAAGTGGTTGTATTTTTTTATAAAATATAATGTTTTATTTTAAATATTATATATAATATATTGAATTAAATGAAAATTTAATTTCCTTAAATATATTCCAAAAATAATCTGTAGTGTCACTTAATAATATGCATCCTTAAATAATTCTAAAATGTGTCATAAAATTATTTATAATTTTAAAATAAATATTTTTTGAATAAATGATGATTTTCAATAAAAATTAAATTTTTAATATTTATAAAATTTGCATCATAAAATTGAATTCATTTTTAATTATACATATCATAAAATGGCTATGTTGATTTTTTGGCATTTATCTAAAATAATTGAATTTTTGGAGATTTGTGAAATAATGTAATTTATACTATTTTACAATTACATAAATAATTGAGTCATTGATGATGAATGTATAACATAATACCTTAAACTCTATCCATATTTATTATTTAATTTTTTTATAATTTTATATTAATTTATAGTCTTGACCGAAAATAATAATCTAAAGATTAAAATAATCAAATAACACACCTCTCCAAACCTGTAAATACCACCCATCGCCACAAATTATCCTCAAACTACCAAGTATTTGATGCATCAAAAACAAATTTCCAGCCCACTAATAAATAATATACAACATGTCTAATAGCTATTTGCATGAACAAAATACCAAATCCAATTTCCATAAAGAGGTTCTCAAGGAGAAGCGTTTCTAGAAGAAAAGTCTTTTCAATTTTCTTTAAATTTCTTCTAAATATATACCTTTTTATTATTCTATCCTCAAATCCCCTTAGAAAAGTGGAATAAAAAATGTATAATATTATATATTATTTAATATTATAATGTTAATTAAATAATCTATCATCAAACCTCTTCTTCAATCCATTTTATTTTAAAAATGAAAACATCCCTTGTGAGGTGTTGATTAATATCATTTGAGGATAACAAGATTTCATTTTCCACTATGGACATAATTTATATTTATGAAATCATTATAATGAAGATAAATTTTTTAAAATTTATTCCATAATCATTTTTAGGTTTTGAAACTAAAATATATACATAATATGATATAATGAAAAAATGACTTCATTGTGTTAGAAAATCACTAAAATTAATCTCAATGATTATTATTAAGCTTTTATCTAATTAATGATCCTTATATATAGAAAAAAATAATATACAATACCAATTATAATTCAAGGTTTTCTATTATATTATATTATTTCAGATCTAGAGAATTATTCTCATCATTAATGACCTTTTATAGCTGTATAAAATGAAATGATCATTAAATCCAAGAATCAAACACTTTGGGAAACATGAAATTAAACTCTTTAAACCCTCATAGTAGCCATAAATGACTTAATAAAATAAAAATAAATAAAATTTATGTACAATATGTTATTTATTTAGAAATTAACTTATTAAATTTGAATATCAAAGATAAAATAAATAATATATCAAATCAAAAAGAAATGGGATTCTCGTTCCCAATTTCCATTCATTTCATTTCCCTCATTAATGATAAATTATAGAATGGATGTTCATTATTATTCATAACAGATAATTTTTTTTCTATCATTTTATTTCGTTATATATATGTTTTCAATCCAATTTTATGAAAAATGTAACGATTATCCCAAAAATAGATTTTCTTCATAAAAACAAAACAAATTTTTTACTTTTTCCTCTATTGTTTCTTCTTCACTAATGATTACTGATTCACATTACAACTATGTAATTAACTATTACTATTGGGATGTATAATTAGTATTAATAAAAGAATTCTTTATTTAATTCACGTGAAAATAATTTCTATCACGTGTGTTATTTTATAGAAATGAATGTTTTATGTTATATGTTACAAGTATGATTTTGTAAATGTTTTGGCATGATGGGCGTTCCTAAAATTATATAGTGAACTAATGCATTGGGTAATGTGATTTATCTCATAAGATAATTTTATACAGATATTAATATGATGCTATAGTTTTGGACAATGATGATTATGTTATGATTATTCACAAATGTTATATTTTACCATGATGGTATCATTGTTCACAACAATGTGTGGTATTTGACTTGTATTACATAATGTTTCATATTAAAAAGTATACAAATTATATTTTATCATCAAATAATTATTATTCCAAAAAATATTATGAAATTATAATTATGTTTTTATGATGTTGATTGTGTTATCCCATGTTATATTGATCAATGTAATTATCAGTCATCTTACTTGGATTTTTGCTCAGCACTTTATTTGATGTATATCCTCAAGTGATTACTAATACTTGTGAATACATTATGGATCTTAAGTACCTTTAAAATAACTAATTTAATACTGTTTATTTTCTGCTATGTAATTTTTATTAATGGCACTAATTGTTTCAAAACATTAAACCTTAGTATCATGGTTTTGTAACAATATTAATTTTTTTTATTTTTAAAATTATGTTATAGTAAGGTATAAAAATATTGGTCTATATAATAAATATAATTATTGATAATAATAGGTTGTAAAATTATTTTTTAATATTTTCTCTATGATGTAAATAAATATATTAATGAATGATTCATGTAATATACATTAAGGAAAATCAATTTTTGAATGAATTATAGAGACATAAAAATGTTTTTTTGGGATTATTATAATATAGATTACCTTGTTACATAATATATATGTATATATATTATATATAAAATAATTTTTTATATTATGAAATTTATACTTGGAATATATATTCTATATTTTCAATATTGAATTTAAATATTTTCATCCTTTTATGATAAATTTTTTTCTAAAAATTATAATAAAATATCCTCTTCATAATAATGTTAATATTTGATAGAATTATGAGTTTATAATTAATTACTTGATATTAATCAAATATTATTATTAAATTATATAAATAATCTAAATAATTATTATTGTATAATATTTTCTTGATAATTTAATTAAGTATCGATTATAAAGAAAAATATAGTGAACATAACATGGGTCACATTAAATTAAATATATTTATCTACTCAGTTGATTACTATTACAAAATAAGTAATCATGGTGGGTATCTTGAATTATTTGGTTCTAATTATGACAATGCACTTCTTGTAATCGGATGTTCTATAACATTTGTAATGATATTTGTCTCACTTAGTATCGGCAAGATTTTATATTTAGTGAAATTATATTTCTTACGGGGATGGTTAGGAGTTTCACTATTCATCATTTATCCTTATATTCTTTTATGTGATAGGATACTTAATGGTATATATGTTCTTTACATGATTATTTTAATTGATGTTTGTGGATATATTTTTAATGTTTTTTATATAATTATGGGTCAATTAAAGTGATTGGGTAATGGAAGGAAATGTGGCTTTAGATATTATTTGTAGTGAATAGATAATATGGTTCCTCGAATCTCTAAATCATTTTCTAGTATAAAAATATAATTTCTTCTAAATTTGATATGATTATTCAAGATTCAATATATCATTATATTTTAAATATGTTATTTTTATTGGGAGACACATGTTTCACGTAGAGTAGTAAAGAAAGACAATATAGATTTTTAAAATTTTCTATATAAATATAAATATAAATATATATATTATATTGTTTTTTTGGATAATAATAATCATTTTTTGAAATTATTTGAGTATGTATAATTTTAATTTTGAATTCTATGAAATAACCATATAAATATGGATTATTTATTATTAAATTGATAGTATTTTTAGATTTTAATGGAAAAGGAATATGGGATTCATAATGGAATATATAAATACTATAGATTCTTATAATTATTATTTGATATGAAAAAATTGTTAATGTGTTGATTGAGTTATGATACAAATTTTTTATTCATTGTAATGAGGTTTTTATGACCAGTAACTAGATGATGCATATGGGGAAAAAATATTTTTTTCCCTGATTACTAACACCCTATGACTCAGGTTAGTGCGATTTGATTTTTTTTAATCATATTACTAATATTTATTTGATCAGTTTGTTGATAAAAAATTCATATATTTATTAATTATATACCATAGAACATGGTTATGGAATATTTATGCAATATTTATGGAATATAATTTTAGGATTATTGATTATTGACATGAGTGGTTATACTATTTCCCTCATGTATTATTTTTATATATGGGGATGATGATTCAAAAAATATAATATAATTTTTCACTAAATTCACTATATGGATGTAAAATTGATATTCATCTTTTAATTATCATCAATAACACTTGGTTGAGTCATAAAATATATTCAATTGTAACATTGGTATTCAACGGTTATGGAGGAATTCACATATCATCTTATTATAGTGAATCTTGGAAGACTTGTCATGTCGAATGCTCATAATGTCATTTTAGAATACGCTTTACATTTATCATATTATGTCTTTTTACAAAATCAATCCTCATGAGGGGTGGTAGATTTATATTCTTATAAATGGTATTTCTATACATATATTTCAGATAGTTGTAGAATTGTGACTATTACACCTATCAGAAGTGTATGATTGATGAACATTCTGGATTTGTGTATAGGTATTGTTAATCCTATTTAGGAACCAAATGTGTGACCATCATAATATTGGGACCCGATCCCATGTAACTGGTGACAACATTGAATGGGAATAATATAAAAATCTAGTTTTCTAACAGAAAATATATAAATAGAGAAATATTGTATATAGATGTATTTGGGACAATTTTTTTATGTTTCCATGTATATATAAATAGATATATATATATATATATATTTGGTGATATGATGAAGGAGATTTAAAAGTATCTAGATGTGAATTTATTTACTGTATATTTATAAGTGATATTGAATTGTTTTATTATTTATATTGATTACAATTTGTTTATTTATGATTAAAGTGTACAATAGTTAGTATTTGGTTTTCCTCAGTCATTGTAATTTCCATAATGGGAATTATTTATCATCCCATTATTTATAATGATGCATTATTTCCCTTGTTTCTATAAAAAATTGTAAAATCAAATGGGGGATTTCATTAGAGGATTCAGATGGATCCATGATTTTTTTGTTTATGGAATTTAGTACTCAATAAAATATCACTTTAGGTGTCATTAACCATAAATATTGAATCTAATATTCATGTGTCACTTGTTTATGGGGATAAATTTGATTGCATTATATTTTATAATGGATAATTTATAATTTACTTATGTTTCATTTGATGCATTTCAATTATTCTTTGCCATATATCATAACAACATATGGTATTAGGTTATAATATAAATAGATATAACTTCAATCTCAATTTAAATTCATACCTAAGGACTATATCATATTTCTTATTATATAAGGTAATGCATAGCAGTTTCACCTAAAAAATTGAATAAAATATTATAAAATATATGAGAAAATTATATACATTATCTTTTGTAAATACTAATTTTAAAAAATGGTATTAATTATATCTTCAGTTTTAGCTTAGTGGAATGTATATATTCATTTTTATTTCACAACCGTTTATAATAAATTTCATTATAAATATAATAAATTATTACGTAAATTTTTTTACTGGAATATGAAAACAATCAATGATTAATATTCTCATTTCATTAATTATTTATAGATAATATAATTTTTTATATGTTTACTTTAACCATAACAATAGATAATGATATTATATAATTATTTTTATTTTAATATATGATCATAAAATATTAATTACTGATTAAATTATAAATAAAATTTGAATATATATGTTTTTGAATAAATATATGTGATTAAATATTTAATGATCATTAATTTTGGAAATAACTCTTAATAATTCATAAAACATTCATTATTATGTTAAATTGTTAAACATCTTTTTGAAATCACTATAATTATTAACATAGAACATGAAAAGGAAATTAAATAATATAGAGAAATTACGAGTCCTTTTGTTTTTTAATAGAGGATATAAATAACATTCAGAAAATTAATTTTTCATATCACTAACTTATTAATGAATTAATAGACTGTAAAATTTATTAATTTTACTATGTATGTCACGAACCGTCCCCCTAATAGTTGACTCATCGTATGGTACACCTTCATGCACCGTCCAGTCCTGGTACCCACGTCCTCGTTCAGCATAATCCGTCGTCTGCATCCAACACAATAAGGCGCGGGCATAGCCCATATAGGTTTGAGAATAACGACACTCTGTAGCGACCGCGAGACCCTCATGGTCTCACAAAATCCACAAAGGATAAACCACAAAGTATGAAATCAACAGATAACCCTACATAGGTATATGCACATATATATACTTGAGTTTTCAAGTAATCCATATCAATCATGGGGAAACCAAAAAGGTACAGACTCATCTCACACCAGGTAAATCGTTAGGTATGGTAGAAGAGGTGATTAGTTATAAATACTGAATCATCTTATTCTGTTAAGATTATGTAGAGACCCGAAGCTTATCGTACATGAACATTACATTACTTTTGCGGAATACTTAATACATAACAAAAATATACACACAAGGATCGTAATAGTTTAGTGTCTTTGGAAACTCGGAACGTAATCTTCTAATCCTGGTGAAAGATCTTCAAAATCTCCCACAAATATCTTCTTTTTTTTTTACCTAAATCCTTTCTTTATATCCTGGGAAAAAGAAAAAATAAAAGGGTGAGCTCAAATGCTCAGTAAGGGTAAACAAAAGAAATATCAATCACATAATTTTCATAAGAACATAACATTTTTGGAAATCTTAACCTGCAAAAGAGAGCATAATTTCATAACATGGGATAAATCATAGTAGTGAAAATGAAACCCTTACTTAAAACATTACTCATTGTGGCATACACACATAATCATAGAGAATCATTTCTTGTTAGTCAAGACTCATTTCCAAGACTATCTTAGTGGACAAAGTCCCTTTCTGAATCGAGTAATCCTCGTTTCAGTCCTGTTTCACTGAACCGGTATAACCTACCATTCCAGCCATGTCTATCTCATGAGATATGAAATCTTTACCCAATGCATTGGAGGGAGATATAGGTCTCACCCATCTCTTAATGAATCCTTTCTTATGTGTGCCACAAAATCATAAATCATACATCATTGCATAAACCATGTAATAAAAATGGGATTCTTAAACAACATGACATCATAAAACCATTCATATAAGATAAAGGAATTCATAAACATAATTTCATCACAACATAGTCAAATCAATGTAAAAATATGGATAGAAACAGAACCCTTTATTATCTTATATGGAAAATAATTTTGATAAAACACTTGAATTGAATTCTTGAGGAAAATATCCTTTCTTCTTCAAAATCAATTTCTTTTACAAAACATCATGCAATTTTAAAAGAAAGAGATTTTATTGAAAATAGTCATGAAATCTTTTAGAGGAAGCTTCATGAAAATAAGGCTTTATAAAACAGTATAAATCCGTTCGTGCCGTATAAGTTAAAAAAACATTCTTCGTACTTTTGTCGGAAAAGTCAAAAAGTACCTCGTACGAAAAACGAAAAAAGATTCCTTTCATATCCTTTACTAAAAACTCATAGAAGGGTAAAATTGGATTTAAACAATTGTAGGTGGATGGAAATAATATTACATATTGAGGGAACATGGATGTGGATGATAAAATACACCCCAGTAAATACTTACGAATAAACAATCTCGGATAAAAATGAGATTGTGATATTTCCCTTACCTTAGGTCCAATTTGCTTCGTATGTGTCCGAACCTCCTGTATAATGATTTAAATAATGTCATTGACTTATTAAAGAATCATATTCATTGTTATGATATCATATATGGTTCACTTATGACATTATATTACCCGTTCTTTTGTAAATTCCATGTTAAAGAAGCGTTTTGGGTAAAATCGTTTGATTTATCGTAGGTGTTTTGACTTGTTGTTCTTGACATCATTATTACTTATATCATGATTTAATTACTTACAGAATATAAAATATGATTTATATATCATATATATTCAGTATATATATATATATAATAGGTAGATAAATAAAATGAAAAACACCGTTCATGGAGACGGTAGTCCGTACGTACGCATGAACGCTGTTTTCCTTTCCTTATTGTCTTGAAATGGAAGTAAGTAGATGACATACATATGTATATATATACATAAATCCAGTATCTTTATAATGTAATATATTTCATTATTATTTCTTATATATACATTATAATCATTCTTAAATGGTTAACATGGAGAATGAATCTCATCGTGTCGTGGAGACGGTATTCCGTACGTTTGCACGAGCGATGATATCATTTCTATAAATATTGAATTGAATTGGAGTGTATTATACAATATATCAGAATCAATATGATGTTGTAATAACTATGTATAGTTATTCTTTACACCATTATACCCATCCATGTAAGGTGGTGGTGGAAAATAGATTACACCACGGCGTGGAGACGGTATTCCGTACGTACGCACGCGCGGTGATTTCTTTTTCCGTAGGATGGATAGATGGTGAAATAGGGTTGTTTCATACTTATAATAAAATATCAGTATATGAGTGATACTGATGTTATTACTTCATAATGAAACAACCTAAGAAGAAGAAGTGGAAGAAGAAATAAAGATGAAAGAATTGGTAACGGTAATTACCTCTTCTTTGAAGTGCCTCTTTGAGACCTCCTCTTAGGGCACTAGAATTGGTCTTTGAGGAAGCCCAGAACCTCTAGGATGTTGATATGGAAGTGGAGAAGAGATTTTGGCAGGGGTTGGCCGAGCTTGAGTGCTCAAATTGGTGTGAGGAGGAGGGGGAGGAGGTGTCCTTTTATAGGGGAGGAGAGGGGCATCTTAGGAATATCTCAAAATATTATTTTATATTAAAGTCAAAATCGGTTTATAATGGTTCCAAAGGGTCTTATTTCGAAGCTAAAGTGGGGATGGGTCGAAATCCTATCAACCAATAGAATTTAGACAAGTTTAGGATATTATTTTAACCTTATCAATTAGATTTAACTCTAAGTTAAATAATTTAACTTTTACCATGTCTTTTTGTTTTCTTTCACTATATGGTTAATAAACTTACTATAACATGCCAAACGAACCCCAAATTGTTTATTATTAATATATATATCCTTATCTAAGTCATTTGGCCGAACCTTAGATTTTTAGGAATACAATAACAATTAATAATATAATATTTGATTTAAAAACTATTTTGTGTCAATTTTGACACTATTTGATATATGATTTTTGTGAAAGTCATAACAGAATTAAATGTTCGAACCAAGTTGATTAAATCAACATTAATATATCATAGTAACCTAGCAAATTAGTGGAATTCATAAAAAATCTCAAATTACATTTATTTTGGTGTTTATAACATCAATTATGTCAATATTTCATTAATAAGATAATTACTACATCATCGTTGTGTCATAAATAAATTAAATTATTTTATGTCTAAAAATTACAAATAAAATACCATCATGTAGGAAATCGTTTTAGCTTTCTAATGAATATTTACAATCGAATTTATCTTATGTATAACCCCATATTAAAAATGATTTACTTATTAAACTTTGATTTTAACTATTTTAACCTTTCTTTAAATAAATTAATAATAAATGTCCTAATCTAATCCAAGTGGGCCTAAATGGTCATAATTTATTCCTAAGTTTGTTTTTGGTCGAATTACACTTGTCCAATAGAATTAGGACATTTGTTAGGGTAATAGTAATATCATATTTACCCTTAGTTACCCTATTTACTATTATCCGCGGTAAAAAAAGTAAAAAGTTACTATTCACCAAAAAATTATTTTCATCTCATTGAACCACATTTTAGTCCTTGATATTAACCGTGTCTCTCGGATTTTTGAAATTCCATTCACAGAAGCGGCAAAATTAAGTTTTATGAAAAATTCAGTTTTTTTTAACTACCACTTAGTAGTTTCACTATTCATCAAAAATTGATGTTTTTCAGAACAATGCCAAAATTTCATCCTAAGCTATATTTCATATTCCGAATTCAAAAATGAAATCTATTTTACCAAATTCATAACATAGAAGTTGAATTAATTAATTTTATAATTAAATCCCGCTGTTAAAATAAATAGCGTGTTTTTAGGAAACAATATATATCAAAAGATTGACACTTGATTATGTCTGGTTTAAATGTGAAATTACAACCAATGACCAACATTGTATTAAATTATAAAAATATATTCTAAATACACTTTAAAACCACTCAAATTAATAATTTATCACTATTAATTATTTCGATTAAAAAAGTTGTTTTTAATTATAATTTAGTAATTTTCACTATTCATCAGAATATGAAAGTTATCCGAAAAGTACCAAAATTTCACCTTAGGCTAAATTCGATACTCCGAATCCAAGAATGAAGTTCATTTTGAAAAATAAGATTTACAGAATTTTAAAAAGTGGTTATTACTATTCATAACGGCTAGTTTTAATAATATTTTAATAGCACATCGTTGTTTAGTGAAACTCGGTATTGCGTATTACACACGCTATCGAGGAAGGTCGCGATTGCGTGTAATGCAAGGCAAGACAAGGATGCGTGTTGTGCAAGATCCTTTTGGTGTAGCGTACAACACAAGACATTAATAAAATTAAAAAGAATATTTTTTTATAAAATCTTGGGCTGTTACATTCTACCCCCCTTATAATGAATTTCGCCCTCGAAATTCGTCGGGGTTATAAATGGTTTACTATTTGAAAGTTTCTTTAATAGAAACCCACATCGTAAAAGGGAATACCAAAACATGGCTTTAAAAACTAATGTATGAAATGTAACGATTACCCAAATAAACTAATCACTGGGTTTCCACATAGGTGAAAATATGGATATGGAAGAGAAATCTAACCATCATGTTCTGATGAAGAGTGGTAGAGAACATGGCTATGGAAAATCCAGTAATCACAAATCCATAAATTTGTGACGATCTAAGGTACCATCTGATTCATCAGGTATAAGATCACTAGGACAACATTTTTGGTTTTCAAGATCATTTCCCTAAAGTTGAAAATTTGAATTAGAATAAATACTTACTTTATTTTGATACAATATCACTGTTGTTCGTGTCTTGAACAATTTCCACTTCATCTCTTAAATAAATGAAGTTGAATTTGTTATTCGTGAAGTGTTAGCAGATCATGTGATAGAATGATGGGTCATTCCATCTGTCTCAAACAAAAGGTTAGCAAAAATTATATGCATAAATAGATCTATAGTGAGATTAATCATATATGGTTCCTAAAATGGACTTATACTTCATATATCATACTGCTTAATATAATAAAACTAGTTTCTACTAAACAGGGACTTCCTGTAGTTCAGTGGTAGGCGATAAAGGCCAGTCGCACTTCGGTTGTGGGTTCGATTCCTACAGCCTTGTCCGAAGCGATGGGCTGTCGCCCGTCCTGCAGGTTGTCCCTTTTTCTAAAACTACGTTACTATAACATCCCATCAATAATATCGAAAATCTTCTATCCTTAAACAATACTAACTTATGTCCAACATAATCCAGTCTAATCTTTAGGCTTATAATACTGCAGTCCACTCTCATAATATAGTGACAACGATTACTAGAGATTTAATACTGCCGTTGATCCCCACATATCATAAGATATGTCTTGTTGGTCACATTCCAAACATTCAAAGTCCTTAATCGTGTATTCTCATGAATACCTTAGTGAAAACATGAGTGCAGTTAAAAGTTAACACTTTCCACATACCAAAATCCTCAAAATTCTATATACTCAAACCATGATATCACATAGTCCTTATATCAATCATGAGCTCATGAATACTATTAAACATTTCATTTTCTCGTCTTCATTATGCGCATATCATCTTATTTCCAAAAAATATCTCAATCACTTTGAATACCACATCAATAAATATTGCAATACTCAATGATACAACATTATTTTGGAATCCCATTACATAAACACTTAATCATTCCACCACATCGTTGTCATATTCAACATTGCCAATAGTGATTGCATGTGATTTCCCTTTGTCCTTTGCCTTCAGTGGTTTCTCATGTTGATCATCACTAACCCTTGGATTAGGGCAATTATTAGCATAATTCCCCATTTCCTTGCACTTGAAGCATTGAAGTGTTGGTGGTGCGTTCTCTGCAGTGTTTGCTTTGTTCACATCATTAGAAACCCTTTTTCCATTACTTCGACACTCAGCTGCTCGATGACCTTCTTTTCCACACATAAAACATTTTCTAGTTCCTTTAAGACAATCTCCACCATGCTTCTTTCCACACTTTGTGCATAAGGAAACATTCATCTTCTTTTCACCATTATTATGAGATTTCTCCTTGAACTCCATCTTTCGTTTCTTGTCAAAACCATGAGATGGATATGTAACACCAACTTCCATTTCTACCTTGATAGCACAACACACAATTTCTTCATAGCTACTGAAGTCTCTTATAGCTAATGCCCTTCGAAGACTTGGTTTTAAGCCACAGAAAAATCGATCAACTTTACTTTCAGGTTGGATGATAATTCCAGAAGCATACCTTGCAAGTCTTGTAAAATTTGCTTCATAGGTACCAACAGATTCATCGTCCCTTTGCTTCAGTTCAAGAAATTCTTTCTCCATCTTTGTTCGAAGAATACGAGGGAAGTACTTACTAAAAAACAAGTTCTTGAACTCGTCCCATTCCATGGACTCAATTTCATCTCTTGGCCTCGTATTCTTGATAAGATTCCACCATTGATCAGCTTCACCTTCCAAACGATATACTGCTAAGATGACTTTATCATGTTCAGAACATTGAAGAACTGAAAATATCTTTTCAGTAGTACTGATCCATTTTTTAGCCACAAGTGGATCAGAAGACCCACTGAAAGAAGGTGGACGTTGCCTCATGAAGGACTCAATAGAATATTGTTCCCTTCTCTGCTCATTTGGAAGTCCAGAATGATTCATAGCTTGTGTAAGTATAGCAATAACATTTTGCACTCCATCTCCCATAACATTTGTTTGTTCAGGAGGGCAATCATTGCATTGTCCATTGCATTGATCAACACGGTTCCTTCGGGTTCCAGCCATCGTCTAAAACCCAAAAAGAATAGTGTGAGAGGAAAAAATCATGCTAGGGAAAACAACATAATAAAGGGGGAGTACCTTCAATATCCAACATTTTAGGTTTAATTCTATGATCGTTAGCGTAATTCTATTACTATAACCTATACGTATACTTATCCCTAGGGACATCCCTAGACATACCTTAGAAATATCTCTAGGGATCTCACTAACGTTTTCGCATCCTAGTTTCCAAAGGTTGACTAAACCTTTCCTCTGATACCAACTGTAGAGAACCGAAGCTTATCGTACATGAACATTACATTACTTTTGCGGAATACTTAATACATAACAAAAATATACACACAAGGATCGTAATAGTTTAGTGTCTTTGGAAACTCGGAACGTAATCTTATAATCCTGGTGAAAGATCTTCAAAATCTCCCACAAATATCTTCTTTTTTTTTACCTAAATCCTTTCTTTATATCCTGGGGAAAAGAAAACATAATAGGGTGAGCTCAAATGCTCAGTAAGGGTAAACAAAAGAAATATCAATCACATAATTTTCATAAGAACATAACATTTTTGGAAATCTTAACCTGCAAAAGAGAGCATAATTTCATAACATGGGATAAATCATAGTAGTGAAAATGAAACCCTTACTTAAAACATTACTCATTGTGGCATACACACATAATCCTAGAGAATCATTTCTTGTTAGTCAAGACTCATTGCCAAGACTATCTTAGTGGACAAAGTCCCTTTCTGAATCGAGTAATCCTCGTTTCAGTCCTGTTTCACTAAACCGGTATAACCTACCATTCCAGCCACGTCTATCTCATGAGATATGAAATCTTTACCCAATGCATTGGAGGGAGATATAGGTCCCACCCATCTCTTAATGAATCCTTTCTTATGTGTGCCACAAAATCATAAATCATACATCATTGCATAACCCATGTAATAAAAATGGGATTCTTAAACAAATGACATCATAAAACCATTCATATAAGATAAAGGAATTCATAAACATAATTTCATCACAACATAGTCAAATCAATGTAAAAATATGGATAGAAACAGAACCCTTTATTATCTTATATGGAAAATAATTTTGATAAAACACTTGAATTGAATTCTTGAGGAAAATATCCTTTCTTCTTCAAAATCAATTTCTTTTACAAAACATCATGCAATTTTAAAAGAAAGAGATTTTATTGAAAATAGTCATGAAATCTTTTAGAGGAAGCTTCATGAAAATAAGGCTTTATAAAACAGTATAAATCCGTTCGTGCCGTATAAGTTAAAAAAAACCTTCTTCGTACTTTTGTCGGAAAAGTCAAAAAGTACCTCGTACGAAAAACGAAAAAAGATTCCTTTCATATCCTTTACTAAAAACTCATAGAAGGGTAAAATTGGATTTAAACAATTGTAGGTGGATGGAAATAATATTACATATTGAGGGAACATGGATGTGGATGATAAAATACACCCCAGTAAATACTTACGAATAAATAATCTCGGATAAAAATGAGATTGTGATATTTCCCTTACCTTAGGTCCAATTTGCTTCGTATGTGTCCGAACCTCCTGTATAATGATTTAAATAATGTCATTGACTTATTAAAGAATCATATTCATTGTTATGATATCATATATGGTTCACTTATGACATTATATTACCCGTTCTTTTGTAAATTCCATGTTAAAGAAGCGTTTTGGGTAAAATCGTTTCATTTATCGTAGGTGTTTTGAATTGTTGTTCTTGACATCATTATTACTTATATCATGATTTACTTACTTACAGAATATAAAATATGATTTATATATCATATATATTCAGTATATATATATATATAATAGGTAGATAAATAAAATGAAAAACACCGTTCATGGAGACGGTAGTCCGTACGTACGCATGAACGCTGTTTTCCTTTCCTTATTGTCTTGAAATGGAAGTAAGTAGATGACATACATATGTATATATATACATAAATCCAGTAGCTTTATAATGTAATATATTTCATTATTATTTCTTATATATACATTATAATCATTCTTAAATGGTTAACATGGAGAATGAATCTCATCGCGTCGTGGAGACGGTATTCCGTACGTACGCACGAGCGATGATATCATTTCTATAAATATTGAATTGAATTGGAGTGTATTATACAATATATCAGAATCAATATGATGTTGTAATAACTATTTATTGTTATTCTTTACACCATTATACCCATCCATGTAAGGTGGTGGTGGAAAATAGATTACACCACGGCGTGGAGACGGTATTCCGTACGTACGCACGCGCGGTGATTTCTTTTTCCGTAGGATGGATAGATGGTGAAATAGGGTTGTTTCATACTTATAATAACATATCAGTATATGAGTGATACTGATGTTATTACTTCATAATGAAACAACCTAAGAAGAAGAAGTGGAAGAAGAAATAAAGATGAAAGAATTGGTAACGGTAATTACCTCTTCTTTGAAGTGCCTCTTTGAGACCTCCTCTTAGGGCACTAGAATTGGTCTTTGAGGAAGACCCGAACCTCTAGGATGTTGCTATGGAAGTGGAGAAGAGATTTTGGCAGGGGTTGGCCGAGCTTGAGTGCTCAAATTGGTGTGAGGAGGAGGGGGAGGAGGTGTCCTTTTATAGGGGAGGAGAGGGGCACCTTAGGAATATCTCAAAATATTATTTTATATTAAAGTCAAAATCGATTTATAATGGTTCCAAAGGGTCTTATTTCGAAGCTAAAGTGGGGATGGGTCGAAATCCTATCAACCAATAGAATTTAGACAAGTTTAGGATATTATTTTAACCTTATCAATTAGATTTAACTCTAAGTTAAATAATTTAACTTTTACCTTGTCTTTTTGTTTTCTTTCACTATATGGTTAATAAACTTACTATAACATGCCAAACGAACCCCAAATTGTTTATTATTAATATAGATATCCTTATCTAAGTCATTTGGACGAACCTTAGATTTTTAGGAATACAATAACAATTAATAATATAATATTTGATTTAAAAACTATTTTGTGTCAATTTTGACACTATTTGATATATGATTTTTGTGAAAGTCATAACAGAATTAAATGTTCGAACCAATTTGATTAAATCAACATTAATATATCATAGTAACCTAGAAAATTAGTGGAATTCATAAAAAATCTCAAATTACATTTATTTTTGTGTTTATAACATCAATTATGTCAATATTTCATTAATAAGATAATTACTACATCATCGTTGTGTCATAAATAAATTAAATTATTTTATGTCTAAAAATTACAAATAAAATACCATCATGTAGGAAATCGTTTTAGCTTTCTAATGAATATTTACAATCGAATTTATCTTATGTATAACCCCATATTAAAAATGATTTACTTATTAAACTTTGATTTTAACTATTTTAACCTTTCTTTAAATAAATTAATAATAAATGTCCTAATCTAATCCAAGTGGGCCTAAATGGTCATATTTTATTCCTAAGTTTGTTTTTGGTCGAATTACACTTGTCCAATAGAATTAGGAAATTTGTTAGGGTAATAGTAATATCAAATTTACCCTTAGTTACCCTATTTACTATTATCCGCGGTAAAAAAAGTAAAAAGTTACTATTCACCAAAAAATTATTTTCATCTCATTGAACCACATTTTAGTCCTTGATATTAACCGTGTCTCTCAGATTTTTGAAATTCCATTCACAGAAGCGGCAAAATTAAGTTTTATGAAAAATTCAGTTTTTTTTAACTACCACTTAGTAGTTTCACTATTCATCAAAAATTGATGTTTTTCAGAACAATGCCAAAATTTCATCCTAAGCTATATTTCATATTCCGAATTCAAAAATGAAATCTATTTTACCAAATTCATAACATAGAAGTTGCATTAATTAATTTTATAAATAAATCCCGATGTTAAAATAAATAGCGTGTTTTTAGGAAACAATATATATCAAAAGATTGACACTTGATTATGTCTGGTTTAAATGTGAAATTACAACCAATGACCAACATTGTATTAAATTATAAAAATATATTCTAAATACACTTTAAAACCACTCAAATTAATAATTTATCACTATTAATTATTTCGATTAAAAAAGTTGTTTTTAATTATAATTTAGTAATTTTCACTATTCATCAGAATATGAAAGTTATCCGAAAAGTACCAAAATTTCACCTTAGGCTAAATTCGATACTCTGAATCCAAGAATGAAGTTCATTTTGAAAAATAAGATTTACAGAATTTTAAAAAGTGGTTATTACTATTCATAACGGCTATTTTTAATAATATTTTAATAGCACATCGTTGTTTAGTGAAACTCGGTATTGCGTATTACACACGCTATCGAGGAAGGTCGCGATTGCGTGTAATGCAAGGCAAGACAAGGATGCGTGTTGTGCAAGATCCTTTTGGTGTAGCGTACAACACAAGACATTAATAAAATTAAAAAGAATATTTTTTTATAAAATCTTGGGCTGTTACAGATTCTCTCCTACTAACTTGCACAGAATCACTAGGAGCTGACCCACACTGGATCGTTGGATCTGACCTACATAGGGTCGCTAGGAGCTGACCCACATAGGATCGCTAGGAACAGGCCCACATAGGATCACTAAGAGATGACCCCCACAGAATCACTAGAGCTGACCCACATAGGATCTCTAGGAGTTTACCCACATAGGATCGCTAGGAGATGAACCACACATGATCCCTAGAGATGTCCCTCATAGGATCACTAGGAGCTGACCCACAAATGATTGCTAGGTGTTGACCGACACATGATCACTAGTAGCTGACCCACACAGGATCTCTAGGAGCTCACCCGCACAGGATAGATAAGAGCATCCTACACAGGATAGCTAGAATCACTCTTCTCGTCACAGACAGCTACTGGGTTTTCCGCACTAGGCTTTCTCATCTCTAGGAGAGATTGTTCCCCAAGTCATTGGACGATTCTATTACCACCACGATGTCTCATGAAGAAGTATCTCAATGGATATCCATGTTAGAGGGGTCTCAATGAAACAGATAGTGCGTCAATCGAACGCCTGATCTGTGAGTTATCGGCCTTTTGGTCCTGGGGGCCAGTTGGATATATGCTTGATCCAAATGACCATACCCCATCATAATCCAGAACTCCATTGGGGTATACTCAAAGGGACTGTCTTGCTCTAAGGTTTCCCTCGACGTTGATGGTTTGTCAATTAGATGCATGGTACCAAAGTTATGGCCCATGTAAAGTATTGGGTTGTATCTGGGTCGGGTCTGGTCCAACTCGATCAGATGACCCGGTCCGACCCAGCCTGGGTGGACCTGGTTCGGGTCATCTCGGGCTGCAATGGGTGGCACGGCCCACTGGTTCTGGTCTTGCCCACACTGGGCGTCCTGGCCCACTGGGCGGCGGCCCACGAGGGGTCGCAAAGGTCACGCAGGCTGTGAGGGTGCGGAGGCCATGAGGGGGACGTAGAGGGCCACTAGAGGCCATGATGACTGTTCTTCCGTGGTGGTGCAGTGAGGCTGCGGCGGCAGTTTGACCACTACTGCATTTCATCCATGGCGGCGTGACGAGGCCGCAGCGGTAGTTTGGCTGGGGCGGTGCGGTGAGGTTGGAACAACGCGATGAGGCCAGGGCGGTGTGGCAATGCCGCAAAGGCGGTTTGACCAGGGCAACGCGGTGAGACAGCGGCAATGTAGTAGGTACAGTGGGGAACGGAGGGCCACAGTGGCACAACTCGGCCGCAGGGTGGCGGTTCGACCGTGGTGGTGTCGTCCACTGTTCTCGTGTTCTTCATCAGTTCCAAAAACCTACTCCAGTTTCTGTCTTCCTCCATCATAAAGAATACCAAAAATCATTGCAAGAAATTCATAAAGGATATGCTATGTTTGATTGGTTCACACTCTCCTAATTATAGCGGTATCAAGTCGGTCAAAGTAATCATGAATCAAGAATGAGTATGAAAGATATTTAAGAACATCAATCCACACAAACCTCATCAATCTCTATTTTTAATCCCACAATTAAATTGGAAGGGTAGAACATGGGATATGGTAATCCAATAGAAATTAACCCATACCTCGTTTGATTCGTTGACAGATATCCTGAGAGAGAAGGTGGCATCATTGGGGAGGGAAAGGCGATCGCTGATTAAAGACATCCCACATTGGAGGATGTCCTGATGAAGAAAGTCGAAGTCATGGTCGGCGTTCTTTTTTGTCATTCTTCGCTGGAGAGATTTTCTCCCAATTTTCTACACTTCTCCTTTTTTCCAAGATTTTCCCATATTATGACCCAAAATGAGGATTCACCAACTTAATAGATAAAGTTTTCATAATTTTAAATTCGATTCATTAATTAATTGATGGGTGGAAAAAAATTAAGGGGAGGGTTGACATAATTATGTGGGGATCTCAAGAGGCTTTTCCCCACATAATAGGGAGTTCAAGAGGATTCATTCCTCATGTGGTCCCCACCACCATAATTTCCACAAGTGGGTGGTTACAACAAATAAAATAAAACGAGTCATTATTTTATTTTATTATTTCCACAAAAATAACAAAAAGTATGTTTCACTCTTGACCAACTATCTTCGAGGTGAAATTCTATTTAATTGAATACCAGCGCTGCGATTTCAACTATATCATCGGATTTCAATTCTGAGAAACGGTTAAAATTTTTGAAAAGCCAGCTCATACTTTTACTGAACATAACTGAAAAAAGTTCTGAAATTTATTCCAGGCACTTCGGGCCTCAGAATCACACGTGGTTAATTTTTGTAGATTCATAAAATTCCCAAATATTTAAAAAATTTACATGGAAATGTTGTGTCTTTACATTCTCCCCACCATAGGTTTTACATCTGCATAGTCCCCAACTCAAACTAAGGAAACAATTGGGGGTACTGAGCACGCATCTAAGCTCCTTCTCCCATGTTCTCTCTTGGAGGTTCTCGTGCTGCCAGCGAACATGCACCAGAGGTATCAACCATCCACAAAGGACCCTCTCTTATCAATACTCAATCACTACTGGAACCCCCATAAATTTTCCACATCTTCGACACCCAGATCGTTGTGGTCGATGATGTGGGTAGGGTCATGCACATATCTCCTCAGTTGGGATACTTGGAAGACGTCCTGCACCCAGTGCAACTGAGTTGGAAGAGCTAAGCACTATGCCACCTGGCTAACTCTATTAATGACCTTAAATGGTCTGATGAATCTTGTAGATAACTTGTTTCATCTGCCAAGTCTATGCATACCTCATCAATGTGAAACCCGTATAAAGACACGGTTACCATCATCAAAAACCCGAGTTCATTGTCTCTTATCGGTATAAGACCCATGCCTGCTCTGTGCTGTCTTCATCCACTCTTGGATGATCTGCACTTTCATTGTGTAGCTCGTACAATCTATGTTACCACTAGTGTTTACTCCCCTGGGTCAGTCCAGCAAAAGGGTGATCTGCATGGTCTCTCATACAATGCCTCGAAAGGTTCCATCCTAATGATAGAGTGATAGCTATTTTTCTATGAAATATACACCAATGAAATATGATCCTCCCAGCTACCACAGAAGTCAAGGACATAAGCAAACAACATATCCTCTAGGGTCTGAACGGTCCGCTCAATCTGACCATCAATCTGAGGATGGAAGGTGGTGCTCAAATGAAGCTGCGTCCGGAAGGCCTCCTACAACCCCTTCCATAGCAGGGAATTAAAATGTGCATCATGATCAAAGATAATCGTCGAGGTCACACCATGTATCTGTAAAATATTTTATAAATAGAGGAATATAATCCTTTCTACTAACCCATGGTATTTGATTTGTAGGCAGTGGGCCGATTTGGTCAGATAATCGACGATCACCCAGATAGAATCAAGCCCCCAAGATGTTCATTGATGTCCAATCCTGAAGTCCCGGAATGTCCCATCCCACTTTCACTATGGGACCTCTAAAGGTTGAACCAAGCATGCTAGTACCTGATGCTCCACCTTCACTTGCTGAAAAGTGAGGCATTGAGAAACAAACTCTACTACTTATTTCTGCATTCCCGCCCATCAGTGCTCTCGTCAGAGATCCTGGTACATCTTCACCACTCATGGATGTACCGCTAGAGGGGATGTGTGGAACTCCCACAACACATCCTTCTGATGTGACACTAGTACCATGGTACATCCTCTGAAAATGATGATCTGCACTCCACCTTCAGAAAATCCATCAGGTGCATATAATGTGGATATCGGTGCACTTCGTGCCTCGCAGTCCACATCCCCAGATTGCGCCTCCCAAACATGCTGATGAAGTGTGGTAGTGACTATAAAGGACTGAGGAAAATCTGCTCCATCCCGATCTATAAAGGATATATGCAAATTTGCCAGCTGCTCTATCACCTCTCCTAGCAGCTATATACCATTCCTTTTACTGAGTGCATCAGCTAAAAAATTCCCCTTCCTTAGAGTATATACCATCTCAAAGTCGTAGTCCTCGAGGAACTCAATCCAAAATCATTGACTTAGGTTTAGGTCCTTCCGGGAGAATATATACCTAAGAATCTTGTGATCCGAGTATACTGTAAAACGTTCTCCCATCAGATAGTGTTGCCACATCTTCAAGGAGAAGACCACTACTAATAACTCTAGGACTTCGGCAGCATAGTTCTACTCATGTTGTCTCAGATATCGAGAACCATATGCAATCACTGCTCTCTCCTGTATCAGGACAAATCCGAGTCTGGTCCCTTATGCATTCAAGTATACTATGTACCCTACACCTTCCTATGGAAGCCTCAATATAGGGGCACTAGTCAGCCTCATCCTCTGCTCCTGAAAAACTCTACTGGAATATATCTTACCACACGAAGGGATTCCCCTTCTTCATCAATGTTGATAGTGGTGTTGCGACTCTAGAGAAGTCTGGCACAAATCTTTGAAAGTATCCGGCCAACCCCAGGAAACTTCGTTCCTATGTCACAATCCTAGGTGGATAAATGAAATAACCACATCAATATTTTTTGGATCCATAGAAACAACAACCTCTGATATGACATGTCATAGAAAGAGAACCTCTCAGATCATGAACTGGAACTTCGAGATATTACCATAAAGCTCGTGCTCTCGGAGTGTGTACAGTACTTCCTGTAAATGACAAGTTTGCTCATCCTCAGTAGCTTAGTAGATCAGAATGTCATCAATGAAGAATACTACAAAGATATCACGGTATGGCTGAAAAATTGTATTCATGAGTCCCATGAACATTACTAAAGCATTGGTTAGATCAAATGGTATAACCAAGATCTCATAATGGTAGTACCAGCATCTGAAGTCCGTCTTCTGCCTATACTTGTCTCGTACTCTAAGTTTGTGATAACTTGATCTGTGGTTTATCTTCAAGAACCACTATGCTCCCTTCATTTAATCAGAGATATGATCAATCCTCAGAAGTGGGTACTTGTTCTTCACAGTCACCTGGTTTAGGTGTCGATATTCAACACATAGCCTCAAGCTCCCATCAGCCTTCTTGGAAAATAGAATCTGGGCTATCCAAGGCGAAACACTAGGTCAGATGAATCTGTTCCCCTACAAGTCCTCTAACTGTACCAGTAGCTCACGTAGCACCCCAAAAGCCATCCAATACACTGCCGTAGATATTGGAATCTTTCTAGGGTACAAGTCAATGTAAAATTACACCTCTCTATGAAGAGGTAGACCCAGAATATTATCAGAGAAGACATATGTATATTGTTCCACCACTACAGGATAATTTGGACTATCTGCATCTACTGCTCTGAAGTTAAGGCTAGATAACTGATGTGTAATCGGTTTCACCCTCCTCCAGGTAAGTCCATCCAATGCTCCAAGTCTCCCTTCTCACCAGTGAAGGTAAACCTAGTCTTATCTATGAAGACACACTAGACATTGCACCTAATATATTCTATCTTCTCATGGACTATAGATAACCCGTCCATACCCAAGATGACTTCTTAAGGCCTCGACGCTGCTACTAGGAAATCCCAACCAAATATATCACCTCCTAGAGTAATCTCACACTTCCTGAACCAGTTTGTAGTCATCAAATCCACTCACGTAGGAGTCGTTGTCCGTAAGGATCAAGGAAACTGCTCTGTGAAAATATTTGAGCTCTGAACAAGGGCAGTGGAAATAAACGAATGAATGGAACTTGTGTCTATAAGAACTGCAACTATGGTGGGGGTGGACCTGTTCCATGATTGTAAGCCTCAACTACCTGATGTTGAGCTCTCTCCTGTCCACATACTCCCAACAGTCAGGTGGACCTCCTGGTGGTTGGGACAGTAACATCATGAATCATTGACCACCGCCATCTTCACAACCAAATCCTCTGCCACATCTGCCTGCTCATTGCGGACCTCCTCAGTTGAATCTATGTATCTTCCTGGGAAGTCCATTGACCATTTGCTAATAATCTGTATGGTGGATTGGACAGTCACGAGCTATGTGACCCTACCCACCACATTCATAACATTGCCCACTCTGGGCCTAACTGTCTCCACCTCGTGTTCCCCGCACAACCGATCTTGAGTATACGGTCGTCCACCTATAGTTATGGTCCTCTTGGACCTCTACAAGTTCTATTTGCTGCCAGATACAGAAGACTCCACTACGTGATGACTGGTGGTTGGTCTCACTGCCGGTGACTGCTCAACAAGGAAACTCTCCACTAAGAGGTCTCTCTCTAACACCCCTTCCAACTTCCGGATGCTGAGTGAGATCATCGAATCCTTGATCTCCCTCCTGAGTCCCTTCTCGAAGGTTCAAGCCATAAATATATGGTCTCGAACATTATCAGTAGGGTAATGTGAGAGGACATTGAACCTCACTGAGTACTAATCTATAGTCATGTAGCCCTATTGTAGATGAAGAATCTCCTCTATGTGCACCGTACGAAGAGTCTCTGGGACAAAATCTTCCCAAAACAGGCTCTCGATGTTTTCCCAGAGAAGTGTCACCTTGTCAGGAACTTGGACAATCAATCTCTACCATCTTCCTGTTGCTGCGAGTAGAAGGCTGGCGACAAGGATCACCATGAGATGTGTTGGTTCCCAATCAGTCGGAATACTCTCACCACAGCCTCTAGAAAATCCTCATCCTATTGTGGGTTCGTCTCTCCCCTAAACATGGGTGTCCTCTAGCACTGGATCTCATGCAGTGCGCTCAAGTGACGTGAACCATCTTCTTCTTGGTATGGTGGCATTGGTGGCCCAGTGGGGAATGGTACTGCTGGTGCCTCCGCTGGTTCCTCTACTAGAAAAGGGCCCTACACTAAGGCCTCATTGCTCGGTTGTCTATCAGTGCGTACTACTCTTAGAACCCTATCTTGAGATTTTTGTGGAGGCATCCTAAAAAAATAGGTGTGTCTTGGTCAAAAAGTTATGCCTTGTGAGCTAACTTAATAGATCACAAAAAAAACTCTTGAAAAAACACTCACAATTATTGTTTTCATGTACTGATTCAAAAATCAGAAGTTAGGGTCCTGGTGTATGGATACGTCGGTCACTGCCCCAACACTAGATTCCCAAAACTAATAACCCCACTCATTACACTTAACATTATTGTCTTTAAAAATAAAGATAAGAGTCCTATGTTCTACGGTAGAACAGACTCCCATGATACTAATTTCTCACAATCTGTCCCCCCTGCGAGCTGACTCACCATATGGTACAACTCTGAGCCCCATCCAGCCCTGGTACCCACATCCTACGTTAGCATTGTCCATCATCTACATCCAACATAACAAGGTGTTGTCATAGCCCGTGCAGGGGTGAGTATAATGATACTTAGTAGGAACACGAGACCCACAAGGTATCACATAATCCACCAAGGATAAGCCACAAATTATGAAATCCAAAGAAAACCCTTCTTAGGTATATGAACATACATATAGCTGAGTTTTCGAGTAATCCATCTCAATCATGAGGAAAACAGAGTGGTACTGACTCTGATCGCACCAGGAATATATTTAGGTATAGTATAAGATGCGATTAGTTATAAATATCAAATCATCATATTCCATTAAGAGGATCTACTGCTAACCTTCAAACGATCAGTAGGTTATGACCCACACTTGATCTCTAGGAGCAGACCCACACAGGATCGCTAGGAGCTGACCCCCATAGGATTGTTAGAGCAGACAAACACACGATCTCTAGGAGCTGACCCACAAAGGATCATTAGGAGCTGACCCACACAGGATCTCTAGGAGGTGACGGAAATATGATTTCTCAAAACTAACCCACCCAGTATGTCCCACAAAGAATTATCTCAAAATACCTCCATGTCATAGGGGTCTCAACGCAACAGAAAGTGTATCATTCAGATGTCTGGTCTGTGAGTTATTAGACTTTTAGTCCCGGGGGCCCGGTTGGATTCGTTCTTGATCCAACCTGACCATAACCCATTATAATCCAAAACTTCACTAGGGTATACTCAAATTGACCACCTTGCTCTGAGGTTTCTAGTGCCACTGACGGTTCATCAATCGGACATCATGTGCCAATGTTATGGGCCACATAAAGTATAGAGTCATATCTACTCTGGGTCCGGTCCGACTCACTCGGACCAACACAGTCCTACCAAGGCCGGCCCGTGAGGGGATGTGGGGGTCATATAGGTTGTGAGGGCATGGAGGCCACGAGGGGGTTGTGGAGGGACACTAGAGGGTGTTGCGGCACGACAAGGCCACAAGGAGGCTCAGCCTGGGTGGCGAGGTGAAACCGCGACTGTGGTTCGCCTGGGGCGGCACAGTGTGGTCGCGACAGCGGTTCATCTAGGTTGGCGTGGCGAGGCTGAAGAGGTGATTCAACCAGGGTGGCATGGAGAGTCTACTTAGGTGGTTCAACTGGGGCGGCACGACATGCTGTAGGGTTGCGTTAGGGCCGCGGTGGTGCGGCTCGGCCGCGGGGTTCGGCCGGAGATGACGGCGCAGCCGCGGGGCGGCGGTCGGTCGTGGGGAGGTTCATTTGAGGATGACAGCTCGGCTATGGGGTGAGGTTCGGGCATGGGGTGGTGCCGTTGAGATGTCGCATTCATCGCGGTGGGTGGTGGTGTCGGCCACTGTTCTCGTGTTCTTCACCAGGCCAAAAACTCGCTCTGGTTTTCATCTTCCTCCATCGTAAAGAACACCAAAAATCATCATAAGAAATTTAGAGAGGGCGGGCTGTGTTTTTTTCCCGCTCTCTCTACATTAGAGCGGTAGCAAGCTACTCAATATAATCCTAAATTAAGAACTAGTATGGTTGATATTTAAGAACATCGATCCCCACAACACTCTTCAATCTCTATTCCCAATCCCAGAATTGAATTAGAAGGGGAGAATATTGGAAGTGATAATCATATATAAATAAAACCCTACCATATTTGATTCATTGACAGAGAACATGAAGGAGAAGACGATGTCATTGGGGAGGGAAAGAAGATTTTATATTGATGACTTCCCACATTGGAGGATGTCCCAAGGATGAAAGTTGAAGTTGAGGTCGATGTTCTTCATTAGTATTCTTCATTGGATATCTTTTCTCCCAATTCTCTAAGCTTCCCCCTTTTTGGAAAGAGTTTCCCACAATTCCACCCAAAATGAGGATTTACCAACATAATAAATTAAGTTGGCATAATTTAAAATTTGATTAACTAATTATTTGATCGGTGGAATAAAAAATTAAGAGGAGTGTTGGAATAATTTATTGGGGTGATCAAGAGGTTTCTCCCCCATTTTATAGGGAGTTCAAGAGGTTTCAATTTTTGGGTGGTTCCCAAGACCATAATATCCACAAGTGGGTGGTTAAAACAATTAAAATAACATAAGTGATTATTTTATTTTATTTTTTCCATTAAAAACCCAAAAATTATCTTTCACTCTTGACCAACAATCGTTGAGGTGAAAGTCTCTTTAACGGATACTGGCGATGCGAGTTCAACGGTGTCCTCAGATTTCAATTCCAAGCACCATTTCAAAAGTTAGAGAAACTCACTCGTACGTTTACTAAACGTACCTGAAGAAAAGTTCAGAAATTCATTTTGGGAACTCCGAGCGTCAGAATCATGCTCCATCAATTTTCACTAACTCATATAATTCCCATATATTTAGAAAAATAACATGGAAATTCTGTGTCTTTACAATCTATTACAACAAAAAAATTAATTTTTTATTGGTGGAAAATGTCTCTATGGACATATATATTTTTGTAATGGATAATCCTTATTATTAAATATTTTAAATCATTTTATATTTTAAATTAATTAATATTTGTTCAAATGAATAATGATTTTCCAAAAAATAGATCATTTCATTTGAACTCTAATGACATTTTTATGTTTCAATAGTGGTTTTTATACTAGGTTTGGTGTACAATTTTATCTTACCTTAATCATTATGTTTTTCTCACATTGGGTTGAAGATTTATATAGATTCATTAATTTTTATGATAAATTAAAGGATTATTTTAATTAAATTGGCTTCAAGATAACATTATAAATTTTTTCATAAAAAGATCATGGAATAGATAATCTTCTAAAATCCTGGGATGTGTTAGGTATTGGGAGGGAGATACCTAGAAGATTACTAGACCAAGATTAATGAGAATTATCATTATTAAATATCTAATAATCCAAAATGTGTATTTGTTCATTATCAACAATTAAAAGATGCATTAGGTTGGTAATTCAAATTTCAATAATGGTAAAATCATAATTATTTTCAACCAAGAGTACTAAATACATATTTGATTTCTAAATTTAATATCCCAATGCATCATATTATTTTATATGCGTCATGATTAATTTAAATCGATATTTTTTCCAATTATCATTAATCGTTGTAGGATCTATCCCTAGTAAATAGTGACAACCCATTTTTTAGACAGTAGCTAATCTAGAATATGGTATTAATAAATGGTTTCCTATGTATTCTTTATAGACTTTCCATTATCCTTTTCCATGGAATATGGTTCATCAAGTCTAATATATACTGGTGATATATTTTTCACTTAGTTTCTTATCTATATTTGTTTGGGAGGATAAACAATACAGTTATGTGATAACTCAATGAAAAAATATTATCGATATATGAATTGAATGATTATGTGGTAATGATGGGATGTGTCTAGTAGGGTTTATAAGAGTTTATATGAAAATATTTTATACCCTTTTTATTGAAAATAATTCCCTTATGATGACTATGGGTTCCATGAAAGCAATAGTGGATTCATTAGGTGAATCATTGTGATTATTCAATGTGAGTATATAAACATAATATATGGTTAAATAATACTTTTTTAAGGTTGGTTATTGAAAAAGTGCAAAATATTAAGTACAAAATATTTATATTTATATAAAAAAATATTATGCTATATATTATTTAATGGAACAAATATACCACACATCAACTAACATATGAATAGAAATCATTTTCACTTAATATTACTATAATGGAATCAACTGGGAGGGCACATTTAGTCGAATCTATGGCAAAACATGTCATATTTTTCATTAACAGACACATTAAATATTTAATCATACATTAAATGAATTATAAAATAGTATATGGTGAGTGATCCAATTGATTAAACATCCATTGTACACTGGGGTTAATATATTTACTTTTTAAATTTATAAGATCACTACTGTAGTCGTACATATTGAGTAAAACCCCAGTCCAACATGTCATGTTTCCAATATAATACATATTATAGGTTGGAATTTATATACCTTATAACAACCATATATATGATAAAATATACCCAGAATGGTTTTATAACTTATACTACTAAATTATATAAAATATACATTTCATGAAAATATTAATTTTTATAACTTCTTGACCAAGACATGGATTAAGTCATGTGGGTAGTCTATCATAACCATTTTATCATGTCTATTGTGATGGTTTCATTAGTTAAAAATTAAAGGTGACACTTTATGTGATAATTTTTGTTATAATTATTATCCCTATATGGCATAAAATGATGTTTTCATGAATTGGGATAAACATTTCATACATTGTGTGAACATCTTATTATATGAATATAAAATACATAACATTATGATCTATTCTAGAACCATAGTTGATTTGTTTATCCAGAAATATATATATACATAGAAAAGTTGTACATGTGACATCACATGCTTCCCTGAACTACATACACATAAAAGAAAATGCACACATCACCCATTACATAGGGTTTTTTTTGTGTGCATGGGGGTTAACACTTAACCTCAAAGGGTTTTTATAAAATTTAAAATGTTTGCTAGTGAAACAAAACAGAGAAAGCATGAATCATATAACCCCAACATGTGAATAATTATATTAGAACATGAGATTCATATTTAAAATCAATATAAAATAATTCATAGATCATAAACAAGATTTATATTGTAAAAAATGGAAACTCACAAGTCATTGATCCTTATGGATCAAATAACAAGAGTAGTAAGAACACGTCTTATATATGATACATATTATTGTAAAATTTTTGTAATAATATAACATAATTTCTTTTTTAATTGATCATTATAAATTCTATCATAGTGGATTTGTTTCACTACCCATTCTATCATGTCTATATTTATAATTATCACTTAGAACTATCATAATGGATATAAAACATTAAAAATATAGGTAAAATGACTACTCAATTTTCCATTATATCATTTTATAAACACATTCATCCAATTCAGTGGATGGAAATATAATTCTATGCATGCCCATTATTTTATAATGAAATATTAATATTTATTCTACAAGATAAATAATTTATCTTATCATCATATCCTATTCCATGGAATGGAATCAAGTATTATAAACATATCATCATTTCATCATAGCATAACGTGGTGAAAATAAATGTGTTTTTTAATTATATAATAATTATAATTTTGACACATCATTATAAGTAATTAGGATGTACTAATTCGATCATATTACTATGAAATTATATTTTTCATCAATGGATGTTATAATTTATCAGAAATACCTTTATAATATTATTATATTATTTGATGTGGAAAATATAAATATCATTAAAATTATTTTTTTAAATGATACATTAATAATAATATGGATTTCATTTCATTTTTTATGTACCATGGAATAATTTAAATGACATCTCTATTTATTTATAGTTCATGATGGTGGGAAATTTTATTCCTTTCATGAATGATAAAACATTGATTCTTTTCCAAATTTTATAGTAAGAATCCACCAATACGACATTTAATAAATGAAATGTCTTTTTTATTGAATTTTTTTAACATAAAAATATATTGGTAATAATTTATTTTAAAATCAAATAGGAATAAATAAAATTATTTTAATTATTTTATAGAATACATGGAAATAGAATAGAAGGATTCTTTGATTGAGAGTTAATAAATAATGTTTTATATAAAACCATTTTCATGTAGAATATATACCCCAAAGCGTAAAAAATGGTACTAAAAATTGAAAATAACAATAATAAATTGAGGATAATGTAAATTAAATGTTTTTTAATATATGAATAATTAAATTTCCTCATTGTAAAATTATGTATATAAAATTTACATTGAAACAGGATTAAAACAAGAAATCATTTACTTTTATAAGAACATCATAATAGTATTCCCCATGGAAAATGTAATTTTATATGAAACATTAAAAATTATAAAATTTGAGATATATATTATATAAAAAGACAATGTTTTGTCACAAAAACCTCATAAACATAGATATGTACATATAGTAACATATGGCTCAAGAAAAACCATTTTAGATGATAAACACAAACAACAATGGTAATATCAGAATTAAAATGTCATAAAAGGATGATCATTATATACGTTAAAACATCAGTATAATTATCAATTATTAATCATAAAATACATCATTCAATATCATATATACCACAAAATGGAAATAAGTGATGAGTGTGTAAGATGACTGTTAGATATAAAATAAATTTGGAAAATCCATTACCACTAGTTTTTTCTAACATTGTGTGCATAACATATAAAAAATGATTATTTTTTAATAACATAATATATATCTTTATTAATTACAATAAAAACATATTTGATATAATTAAATCATCTAAAAATCCATTATTAATAATTACTTATTGAAATTTATATGCTGTGTGAGAACTGTTTGATTTTTCAAGAAAGAATAGATATTTGAGTTATGTTAACTATAGCTTGATCATTTTAATTTCAAATACATATATTTAATAATATTATAAGTATAATATCAATATTTCAATATAAAAGCTTTGAAAAAAATCATATAAAGTGGTGATAAATGATCAATTATGCCTCTTCGTTGAGATGATTATATTCATATACACTTAATTAATGGTTCCACATTACGACTAAAAACGTGATTTTAAGTTAACTAATAATTTAAACATAATTTATAATTCATAAATCATAAATATTATATTATTTTTTAAACATATCCATATTGATCATTATGTTATGAAGACGTGGAAAAGAAATTACATCAATTTGAGGAGGTGGTAGTCCACACATTCCTAGGAGTAAAATTCCATTATAATTGATATAATTTTAAAATTACATAATATATAGTATAATTAATTAATAAAAATTATATAATAATTTTTAAATATAAAAATATAATCCTTCGTAATATCTATCCATCAAAATGTATGTTGGATAGTGAATCATTTCCCTATTTGGAAGTGGTATTCCATATTTACATATATGAGATAAATTAAATTGCCAACTTTAATGAAATGAAATAGATAATAATTATTCAGTAATAATAATGAAATTATTGTATATAGGATGTAGTGATTTTTTTATTGTAATGGTGATGACATAATTTAATGATTTCGATGATGAATTAAAATTAGAACACTCAGTTAAGATGATTACATCATCATTTTAATAAACCCATTCAATATCTGATTAAAGAACCTAAATATTATATATCGAGAATATAATAACTTGTTGAACATAAAAAGTGATGTTAATAGTTGTTTTAATAAGGTTTTTTTTCAATATTGGTTGTTTATATATAGTAATGAAAGGAGAAGTTTGAGTCCTCTTATTATGGAGGGAAGCGTTAATAATGTAACATCTCATACAAATTTTTATAAAGTCATATTAATGGAGATGATGTAAAAATTGCATTAATGTATAATTAATGATGTAAAATGATAAAAAAATCATACACAAGGTTTTTTACATTTATCTTATTATTTTAAGACATATAGAGTTTATCATTAACCATGATATAATATTATCCAATCATTAAGGGCTATTAATTTAGTTCAATATTAGTTATTAGAGACCAAATGATCAATGTATGATACTATAGACATTATGAAATAACAGAATCTATATTTAAATATTTTTATGATTTATAAATCATTTATAACATTATAATTTAATATAAATTCTATTAAATTTATATTAAGAACTATTCAAACTTGTTTATATTAATAAAATTATTTTTTGTATGGAATGTAAATATAAAATATTTAAACATAAATTAATCATGATTATTGAATAATAAAATTTATAACACTATAAATCCTAGAAAATACTACTATTGATGTGTATAAAATAATTTAAATTGAGTTTTCTACTCCTATTGAAAGAACTGTGTTAGTGTTGTTTAATAATTTAAGGTAATTATGAGATTAAAAAAAACATAAAAATATAAATAAATTACTCTCTAGATAATAATTAATGTTCATTACCAAAATATATTTATATCTAAATTAATATATAACAAAACATAATACTAGTTGAATGACATTTTAAAAATATATATATAATAATATGCATGTAATTATCAATTTGAAATTGGAAATATCTATATATTTAATTTTATGTTGGATATGTTAAAATTAAACTCATGAAATTAAATAGAGGAATTTCATTTCTAGATTTTCAGATAATAACATGTAAATTTGACGTCATTTTACCCAATTTACATTTATATATGGGGAAAATATTTACCAATGATACTTTTAAAAATGAAAATGTAATATTGAAATAATTAAAACATTTAAGAAACCTTAAATCAAAATATGGCCACCATTTTTCAGTATTGAATCATTATACGGGGAAGAAGAAAATTTTAATATACATTTATAAAATATTTTAATTTTTTTCAAAAATAATATTATTTTTTATAAATATTTACTTATATTGAAGTCTCTAATATTTATAATTCAAATAGATTTATTTATTTTGATAAAAAAAAATATATACTATGAATTAAAGAATTACACAAAATAATAATGTTATTTTTAAATCCCATAATGAGTGTATTTAAAAAAATTGTGATATATCACTATTCACTAAAAAATCTATCTATCATAAAAATCACAACGATTCACCAAATTATATGTCTAACATGTTAACTAAAAAAAATATGTATCCTTTTTAAAATAAATTCCTAAACTAAATGTAATTATTTATAAATTCCACATAAAAATGAAAAAAAAACTTTTATTGAGGGAATTGTATTTTTAAAGTATTAAACGACTTCTCGGAAAATGAATTCATATTTCATATGAATTAATAATAAATTTTTTATTATTTAGGACCATAATATAAATATTATATATTATGAATAATTTTTATCATTCAAATGAATTCACTGACTTGGTTATAATTGAAAAAATTATATTATAATATTTTACAATATTTCTAATTACCATAAATATCGGTGTTGTGTGTTAATAAATCTCTATAGCCTAATATTATATTAAAATAATTTTATGTTTAGTTACATTCAACCTTCCCCATTTATAGTAAATAAATTGTTACATATTAAATTTATCTCTATTTTCAATGGATTTGTAATTTAAAATACCATTGTAAAAAACCACATCATACGAATAGATCATAAAACATCCATTAAAATTTAATGTGGGAAGAAAAATATTTATGTGATTTAAAACACAATCAGGTTCTCTATTAATGAAAAAAATTGTTGGTAAACAAAATTTACAATTGAGGATAAATATAGCTCAAAATGAAAAATATATAGTGGAAAAAACTATCAGACACATATTAATCACTATAAAACCATAAATTAGTGAGGGGATAAAATCCAGCAATTTCATCAAATATATTAGTGATATATTTCAAATTTTTCAAGCACCATAAGAAAAATATTATGTACTTTTTTTAAGATAGAGAACATGTGAAAATATAAATAATATATTTATATTTATTTAATAAGTATTATAATAATACCATTTATGTGATACGATCTATTTGCACTTCATATTTTAACTAAAAAAAATTAAATGACATGATTTTTTATGGGGGAAGGAATTTAATTAACTATTAAAAGATCACATGATCAATAAACTAATAAAAAATGATTCATTATAATTTTTTAAAAAATTCTTATTATTATTTTTATAATATATACAATATAGATAAATATATAATAAAATATTTTCAAAAACACCAAAACTAATACATAGTGTTCAATTAACACTTTTTTGTAAATTGATATTCTTATGACTATAATAAAATAAATCTCGCTAATTATAAAACAAAAAAACCTGAATGTTTTAACCTCATAATTGGATGAGAACCACATTTACATTTTCCCTTGAACAACATGATCAATCTTAGAAATTCATATACTAAAAACATGAATACAGTAATTTTATATTTTCATATAATATAATAACAATTTCAAAAATTAACTAAATCACTATAAAAGTGCAATAAAGTTATTTATGTGGCTATAAATACATGAAATATTTATAAATTATATCATTTTTAATAATAGTTTAATCTTACCAAAATGGTATAACTCTTTTATCCTAATTTATCATTATTAAAACAATATGAAAGGACATGATAACAAAAACTATTATCATTAACATTAAAATTATGTCCAATATGTATATATATATATATATATGTCTATATAGTTTCCTAAAATAAATATTTAACTGACAGACCTAATAATCTACGGGTTCGTATTCCAATAGCTATCTCTCCATTTATCCTTAGGCACCTTAAAATGAAACCACATAATACCGTAAAATTTTTAATTAACGCACTAATCTTATGTTTAAAATTGACATACGAACCCATTACACGTTAGGTTTATCAAAAATCCCTATGGAACAATATTGGTTTCTACTGGTTCAAAAATCTCATTTATAATAATTGATCACAAGGAAAATGTAATGTAACCCATGTTTGTAACCAATGTGTGTTTGAAAAGGTGCACTGCAAGGGCACAGTCACCATTATTGATAATGATGGATGAGATATTCTAAACCAACCCATTCCATGGTTAATACCCCTAGATTGAAATCATCTTATGTAATGGAATTGATGTACCTTTAGAAGGATGTATTTATATAAAAAATCACAAGATTTATAACTTATACAAACATTAAAAATTTTTCATTTTCATATACATTTTCCATGTATTCCAAACAATGTTCTTAAATTCTAGTCACCAAATATTAGTGAATCCCTACACTAATACAAACTATAGTCACAAAAAATATTCCTATATAAATATTACAACATATTATATGAATATGAATATGAAAAAGGTTGTGATCCATTTCAGATCCATAACATTTTTGTTTCATTGGAATCATTTATTCATAAAAAATAACAATATAAAAGTTCCAAATTACATCAAATTATTTTATTTCTGACTATAACCCAAAATAGTCATATCATACATAAAATATTATTTGATAACATAAGGGATTCAATAATATTAACTATTGTGTTTAGATTCTTAGGAATATAATCATTGGATAAGTCAATGATAATTTAAAAATATCATGAGTATAAGGTTACAAAAACATGGAATAGGATATTTATTTAACATTCATATAAAATTAAAAATTAAAAACATTAGTCTTATAATAAACTATTATATATCCTTTTACATGAATAATAATGTATCAAACAACATGATCCATTTTAACATATCATATGAATAGGGAAAATGTTTATGTTATATAAATAATTATTGAAAATAATTTCCTCAGTCAATGCTGAAATCTAAATATATCATTTTGGAATGTGTTCATGACCCATTCTATCACATACATTGAAAATTTTCACATCTATGACTATCATAGATAAAATTTAAATGTTAAACCAGGTATAATCACAATTCTAGTTCTAATTATCTCACGAGATATCCATTTTTTACAGTTACATTATAAGTATATATAAATATGGCCACACCTATCACATAATATTAATTCATAATTTTTTTCTTGTATGAATATAAAACATTAATTATATCATAATATCATACCGAATTTAGAAGGAAACATATTTCATTTTTTCCATCATTTCTTTATAGAATTTCCCGTGGAAAATAAATGAGATTCGTTAAAATATTATCATTGTAATCATAAACCACTTTAAAAAATAATAAGGTTAAATTGATTGAATTATATCACATTTAAGAATATATGACATCAAATGTTGTTATCATAATTAAAAAATCCATTAAAATAATATTGTAATATTATATGAATAAAAAAACTATTAATTTTGAATTCAATTGTCTATTAATAAAAAAATTCACAAATATCATGGAAAGAATATTTCAAATGAACCATTGATGCATGAAATAGAATCTTAAAAACATTTACTTGTCACGATGGTGTGAAATTCATTTCACTCTATATATATTATAAAAACAATTAAATTAAGATTTTTCATATACTGAATTATATACCATATTTTTAAGAAAAAAAGATTATTACAATAATAATTTTTTTAAAATGTATTTCATGTGAATAAATTTATTGAAAATTTATTCGATAACTAAAAATAAGTTATTTTTATTATAATAATGATATGATAGATATATTAATGAAATATTCTTTCCCCAAGTGCATTTAATGATTGTTTTTTCATAGAAATCTCCATATGATTAGAAGAATGAAGTTTGGAAATTTGTAATAATACATGAAGAATCTATGAATAAATAGAAAAATATAAATTTTAGTTTTAATAAAATATGAATAATATAATATCAATAATGTAAATTAAGGCATCAACAACACTGATTATAATGGTATTGGTACACAAATTAATGACTGCATCCATAATGATTGATTCATAATAATCATGAATTAATATACTAAAATGATACGTAAAATATCATATAAATTGTGACATTAATAACATAACATGTCAATGGTCATTTATTTGCACATTAGAAAATAATATAGTTGCACAATACATCATAAATCCCAAACAAGTAAATTTTAGTCAAACAAAAATTTATAATTTGGTAATCACCAAATGAAATCCACACCAATGATAGAGAATAGATGGATTTCTTAAAACCCATAATTCTCATTATTATCATCATAATAGAGATTCATATAAAATATAAAATCAATGAATATTAAATATGTGTTGAATTTGGTGTATGTCTAATGTAAATAAAATTGAGATGTGGAATCCTTTACCTCAGGTCTGGTCTCACCATGTAGGTATTCAATATTATTTTAAAAAATATATATAATAAATATAAATCAATTATATAACATTATTAAAACATATAATGTAATATATTATTAACATATAACGTCTAAGAACCGTATATATATAATTCCATAAAAAAATATATTCGTAGTTACAATTATTTACCTCTTTATTAATTTTTCGATTCTATATTTCTGGAGTTTCAACATTGATCATTATTCCACAAACTATAGTTAATTAATAATATAATACGTATAAATATGTTATGGTTATTTTTGTTGAATTTATCTCTTTTTGGGAATGTTATAAAATTATATAGTTTTTGAAAAAAGGACAACTCGCAGACTGTGTGACAACCTGTCATTTCGGACAAAGCTGTGGGAATCGAACCCACAACCAAAGTGTGATTAGGATTTATCACCTACAACTGGACTACGTGAAGTACCTAGTTATTATGACTAGTTATTTTTAGATATATGATTTTATGAATCAAGAATAATTTGATTTGGGTTATCTATGGAAATTATTATCCTATCGTGGAGAATATGTGAATAGGATAATAACTTTTTAATATGAGACCTTAAGAGTAACAAATATTATTTGGAAATAAATGTTAAGATTTATCTTGGAAGACTATGTGATTGAATCCTTTTGAGATTTATGTTTCAATCTTAGTTTTTATTACTTTGTTGAATTTTGTGGACAGATGATAATTGAATGGTATTTTTTGAACATTGGGTATTGTTAAAAAAATTAGAGATTAAGAGTAGTGTTTCTTTTAGTAAAAGTTTATCCTTTTCGGGGATTATCTGATTTTATACTAAATATTTTGGTTTTTTATTATGTCTAATGACTGGGGAAATATATAGATCATATTTTTTGGAATATGTGATACTCTATTAGTTGATTTTAGCACTTTTAATGTGACCATGTCAGTTTGAATACTCATCATTTTTAGAAAATATGAGTTTTTAGTAGGAATTTAGTAAAGGATGAAAGTTTACATGACAAGTAAGTATATTTCCTTATGTTTTAAGTTATGATCATAAATAAATTCATCAAAATTATGAAAAGTAACTTAAAACAAAAACTTTTTCTGTTATCTTTTCCTACTGGGGAATCAAGGACCGTTGAACCCATCACATGTTTGTGATTTTCTGGTGGTTAATTTTCTCTTAATAATGTTTTCTATCAGTCTCCATTAGAACTTAACCATTTGTTTTCTCTTCCATATCCATGTTTTCCTACATGGTATCCTAGTTTGTATTATCTCAAATTTCCTTTCTACTTCTATTACATTATTTTAAAGTTATAGTTTTATTGACTGTTGTTCCAATGTTGTACATTCAATGATGTTTTTTAGCCCAATTTTAAAATTGTGAGGATGCAATTCCAAAAAGGGGGGAAGGATGTAACATCATAGATAAATAAGGAATACCAATATTTTCATATTTACTAATATTTGTGAATTAAATATTAATTTATCATTAAATGAGATACTATGTTCAATAGCATACCCGATATGCAAGAACGAGTTTCTTTGAAGTCTTAAGTTGCATACTAATAATATAATATTATTATTTTAAATAGTATTTAACTTCTAGCCGTTGTATTGGTGGGAATGAGAAAAGTTATCTACAGTATGATTATACATGTTTTTAAATGTATTTACCTTTATCCAATAAAAGTTAGAGGCTTAAAATGTGAATTAATTCAATTTGAAGCATAATTTACATTAAATGGTCTATTTACCAATTTTTTAATAGAGAACCCTCTTTATATATAATTATGGTCACTTTAATACATTCTATTTGACCAAATAAAATCATTCGTTAGAATGGGGACATCAAAATTTAATTATGTAAATTTTTGGAATTTTTCTAATAAAGTTCATTTTTTAATGAATACTGAAAAATATTGAATTTTAATTCAAAACTATGATTTAATGTAATTTATTTAAATAGTTATATTATCTTTTTAATTAGTTTTAAAGAGTAATTAGAATATAATATTACCATTTAATCCAATTTTGGTCATTGGAATTGATTTCACTTTGAAATTGGACATAACAAGTGTCAATCTTTTGATAGTTATTGTTTCTTAAAAACACGCTATTTGTTTTAACAATGGAAATTAATATTAATATTAATTAATGCCACTTTAATATTTTTAATTTGTAGAAATAATCATCATTTTTGAATTTGGAATATCAAATAAATCATAGCATGAATTTTTGGTATTGTGTTGAAAATCATCAATTGTTGATGAATAATGAAACCACTTAGTAGTAGTTAAAAACTAAATTTTTCATTTAAATGAAATATTACAACTTATGTGAATTGAATTTCTAAAATCCAACAAAAATGGTTTTTATTAATATGTATAACTTGGTTTAATAAAATGAAAAAAATATTTGGTGAATAGAATCTTTTGACTTTTATTTACCGCAGTTAAAGGTAAATAGGGTAATTCAAGATAAAAAAATATTGTAATAATTATAAATTACCTTAAAACTTGTCCAAACCTTATTGGAGGAGTAATGGCCGACCATGGGCATCTTTGGGTCGATATTTGGACCCCATTGAGCCACTTATGAATGATAATGACACTTTAGAGTAATTAACTTAATGTAAAGGCAAAAATGACAAAAGAAAATATCGTTTAGTAAATTAATTTTAATAAGTGGCTATATAAATTATATTTTAGACTATACATATTTATTGTAAAACTAAAAATATTTCCTACATCATGGTATTTTTTTAATTTTTAGACATCAAATTAATTTAATTATTTATGACACAATAATGGTGGAGTGTTTACCTCATTAATTAATGATTTAAATAAATATGATTATAATGATTACAATATTATCCAAAACATTTCCAATTATGTTTTGATGATTTTATATCGAATATGATTCATATTATCTTCGAATTTAATTATTTTTGGACCTTTAAAATCTGAATATCATTATATAATAAAATAATATTTTCACACATTCCTAAAGGGCCCCTCCTCTCCCTTATAAAAGGAGTCCACTTACAAACAATTCTACGCACCTTTCAAGCCTTTTGGCTCATCCAACCCTTGCCCAATTAATCTCCCTACATCCCTCTACTCCTCCTAGAAGATTTACCTTTGGCATAAGGTACTTCATGAATCCATTTGGTTCAAACCAATGCGAGTTACCCTAATTAAAGGTAACAATTTATCTTAAATTGATTTCTTTTATTTATGTTTTCCAACTCCTAAACACTTTTTATTTCATTTTTTGTAATAACACCAATATCTCCAATATACTAGGATATTTTTATGATAATTATTTGAACTACACTTACACACACCTCCATCTAATGAATGAAGAACATAATGTTTCTATGGATAGAAAACTAACGCCTCACGAAATGATGATTGTTCAAATATCTCTAACCACCAATCATGGGGGCCATTATTATGGAAATATATTTATATATGATATATATGATATGTTTTATTTATTCCTCTTTAATTTCCATTTATATCATGCCTTTATGGTTTCCATTATGGTTAAGCGCGATAATTTCATTTGAGGAAGTGCAGACTGATGCCCGCCAAAGGGATATGACTCGTTAATTCCATATATGGGACGTATGAAGGATGGAAATAATGATATTATAAATGATATTATACTGAAATTATAATATACCTATGTATCATTATGTTTTAATTCCATTAAAATAATAAATATAAATGAAAGTAGTATTCATTCGTACGTACGGCTTACCGTCTCCATAAACGGTACATTTCATTTCTTACCTCCAAATGATATGTACTGTATAAATATATATATATATATATATATTGGATATATATGATATATATGATATCTAATGCAAGAATATCACTATGGATATAATTAACTTTTGACTATTTGAACAACTTGTAATTGTAAGAACTCCAATTTTGACTCAAGTACCAATTATCGCCAAAATGAATGTTATTAACTTAAAAGATTACATAATGTTCATAATGTTGTAATAAGTGATATAATAGGAATTATAAACTGGAAAAATGTTCTTAAGCAAGTAGGAATTTAATTTAATTTATTGTTCAGGAATAATAAGGAACAAACGAGTCAAGTCGGACACGAGGTAAGGGATTTTCTTATTTCACTTTTAAATCTGTGATATTTCCATTGTTTTCCACTTATTCATTGCATTTGGTGTACTTTGTTCAGCACTTTGATATAAATTATCTAATTATATTCATGGAATTCTGTTATTCATTTGTTGGTCATTATCTTTTGGTGATATGACTCAGTTGATTACAACGTGGTAAAGGGTTTCATCTCACTTTTTATTCCCTGGAGATTAATGCTATATTTGCCACTATTTCTTTTTGTGTGTTGTATGTACTGCCCATCATTGTACTATTTGTGTAATATAATTTAATTTAGGATTATTTACATCTTTATTTTATGATCCTTCTTTCATGTGGCATATGTTTTATATGTTAGCAAATCGGTAAGGGAACCTTTCACCCTCCTCTTTTTAAAAGGCTTCTTTTTGTTATGTCTTTTAATTTACATCTTATTAAGTTGGGATATGTTCTAATATATCCTCATTGATGTAAAAATTATTTCCATGTTATGAGATACCATTTTAATCTCATCAACTCATTTTCTGAATTTTAAAGTGACACTGTTAGACTATCAAATTTTTACAAGGGAACTTCTTAACCCAATTTCAATTCTTTGGGTTCAACTTGTACTTCATGAATATGTCTTCCAATGAATATATGTGAATGCAATCTAATTTTGTTACACTTAATTTACACTTATATTGAGTGTATTTATATTTTTAATGAATAATTATGTGATTGATTTATCCTTAATTTAAGGATACTATCTTTATATGGGATTTCATCCCAATTTATATTTTCAGTGAGACATCATTGTTGTTATGCACCAATTTACTCTTATATGGTGTATATACAATCCTTTGACATATTATATCATGAATACCTTTATTATTATGATATTATAATGTTCTAATTTAAATGTATTCTTCAATTATTTGTATTCAAGCAACTCTCTTTTTGTTAAAAAATGCTTTATCTAAAATATCGTTTTAAATGTTTTTGAGATTTATTCTTCTAAATATTTCACATTAATTTCCATGCTTAAAAAATTGGTTTTAGGATTTATTTGTATAGACATTAATGTTTTCACATGATAATTCATTTAAAAGATTCAAAGTGGTATGGGACACTATGATTCAAATATATCTTTTTAAATAGTTTTAAAAATGATTTGATAAAGCATTGTCTATTTCAATATCTTGATTTGATAAATTGGAATGTAGAAATGTTATCATTATATTATACATGTGTTATGTGTTATTATTATGTTATGGTTTTTGGTCATTTTTAACTTATACGGGTGGTTCTGTTATAAACCTAGGGTGGGTGAGCCCGAGATTGCTCTCCAATGCATTGGGTCAAATTTTTGTCCTAAGAGATTTAGGGAATATACTGTGATGGGTATTCCAAATGTGACTCCCTTTGTAGCTGTGATAGCTACAATGTATGTTATGAATACCATAAGTTACATTTATGATTTATGATTTTTGTGTGTTATTCATAAATCTTATGATTCCATAAGGTATGTTTAGATTGAAATGTATGGATTCGTTGATTTGTATTTATTGATGGGCTAATGTTTCCCTGTGTTATCTTATAACCGTTACTGAGCTTTTTATGCTCATCCCAAGTTTTTTTGATGTTTTCCACAGGACCTAAAGATGAATATGGCCAAGGATCGGATCAAGGAAAAGTCATGTTGTCTGAAACATGGAACTAGACATGTTTATTTTTAAGAGTTTTTATTTTATGAAAAAATCGATACTAAGTAGTAGCACCTATATATAATATTCAAGTTATTATGTAATAGTTATAACATAATACTCTAAAACTCTAAACCTGAAACGATCCTCAATGTGAATTATTCATTTTATTCAAGATCATAAGGCCGAGTTCTTATATATAAACTCTTAATTCTATATTTTTGTTCATTATTTTCCTTCAATGTATTATTATGAAATACCACCAAAATATACTTTATAATATCACATCATATATGGTGGTAAATATTTATAAGTAAAAACAATATGATAATCCTTATATTTGGTTCACACATTGAGAATATCATTAACTGGAAAACAATTTTATACTATATGGTTTTCAAAATATGTTTCCCTTGAGTTAAATTAACAAACACATTCTATATTAAAATGATTGGTGTTCAAAACACTATAATTTAAATTATTATAATAGAAAAATAAATTGTTTGAGAAAATAATTCTACCAATGTAAACACAAATGTTACCAAGGATCCTTATTGTTGGCATTCAATAATCTAAAAAAATCTATAACATCCAAAATGGAATTACTTTTTATCTAACATACTAATTAGAGAAAAAATTCATTATAAACCACAAAACATATTATATAAAGAGTAATGAACCAACTTGTAAATATTATTTTTTTGGGATCTTACAGTTGACAACTGATAAACATTCCATAATAAGGTAGATGAATTCAAAATCCTCCAAAAATAAATTTCATATAATAGATCATTTTTTATATTTCAAATTACATATTATCTATGAAATTATTCTAGTAATAAGTAATATTAATATAAGTGGGTTTGATGATATCTTATAATTTATTATAAGGATGTTCCATCTGACCATACTACATCCTATCAATGGATGAATGGGGGGCTTGGATGTGTTCCAAAATTACATGTTATTATGTTATAACATATTAATAATGATAATCTATGATCTTAACTATATATAATTTTCCACGCAAATTTTAATTTTTCCTTATAGTTTTAATATCATTCATTATATATTATTTCTCTTTTTTCTCCCAACATGCCTATTTAAAAGCATGTTAGTATTATTTTTTTAGTTATTAGATAGTTCCAAAAATCATGAATTTTAAACCATTGATTTTGTGATATAGTGTTTTCATAAATAGTGTTATAGATAACATGTATTATAATTTTTTTAAAATATAATATACAAGCTGATAAATATTTTATCTAGTGGATTTTTTATTCATCGTGAATGTTTTTTTACCCCTTAACTGATTTTTGAATAAGTAGACTAATAATACCATAGATTGGTGAATTTTATGATTAGTATGGTGTTTTGTGTAAATGATTGAATTATTATTTTTAAAATGACTATTAAGATCAACGGGGTGGTAATAAATGAAAAATTCCTTATGGTTACGAAAGATGTATAAATCTGAGTAGTCCTTTGCCCCAATTTCATTTATTCCATTGTTGTTGTTTTTATGATCATTTTTGTTTTTGATGTTAGGAATACAAAAGATTATACGATGTATGCTATTTTTGTGTGCCTCCATTGTAAAATAAATATAGATAATCAACATGATGATTATCATCTCTCCTAGACCTACCCTCGTGATGTGTTTGTGGACTTCCACATATCTCATTATACTAAAAATATTTTTTTATGAATTGTTAATAATATGGTGGGAATTTGAATGTATATTACTTCATTGTGCTTACATGAAATTGAGTGGAAATAATAGTTCACCTATATAACAAATAAATCGTTCAAATTGGTTTTTTGTATATTTTATTTAAGAACTATATTTATGAGTGATATCATTAGGTAGGTATAGTTTTAAGACATGATTATTCGTATTGAATGTAATATATGTTGGGGTGTCATCCCAAACTCATGCTTATAGATATAGAATACATTGTAATGTAGACATTATAATCCATGAATGGGGTATATAATTTTGTATCATTATAAGAAGTTCCTTGAATCATATTCTCATATAATGAAATTCTCTATATAAATTTAATTAATATTATGAATACCACTTAATATATTCTATTTATATGTAGTTGTGATATTTATATGAAAAAATAATTTAGTTTTCATTCCCATTATGTTAATGGATCTATAGTGTGAACCGTTTATATTAGCAATAAATTTTATTTTGACTAAAATCATGAATATGAATAGTTTGATTGATTTTGAATAAATAAAGTTATGTTTGAAGGTGTTGTTTATATAATGAGAGTTATATGTTCTAATGTGTACATATTCGGTCAGATGTATACATAACATCTCTATATCATATATGAGTTAAAATAGGATTCACATGATATTCTATAATGGTTTCTTAGGTTTAATTATAATCAATACTCTGGGAATCCACATTTATGTATGAAAAAACATAAAAAAAATGATGGTTCTCCCCCTGAGTAATATGATCTATATTATTCATTTGTTACACATGGGTGAACATTTCATTTAATATGTCCTTTTTAATAATGTGGTTTAAATGACACATGGATATAATTTGACATAAAAAGTTATCAATATTGATCACTTTGTTGTATTCTAGTTGTTCAGAAGATCCCATATGTTATATTGGAGTTGTTGGAATCTTTTTTAAACACCATTTTCCTCTAAATACTAAAATATAACACCTTTATGGTAATCAATTTTTATTTTATTTCTTTTAAATGTTAATGTATTTGTATAAATGACGATACATTGGGGATTGTCATAAAAACAACCCCTGATGTATAAATTTTTTTAGTCAAGTTCTGAAATATATGTTAAAAGAGTCAATTATTGTTGGTCATAGATAAAATATATAATGTTTGATAGATATGGGTTTTATTTGAATGTGAAGGAAAATACATCATTTTTTGTGGGCATGATTTACATTTCAAAATGACTATATTTTCATTAATGAGATATAAATTTTTCATTTGGTGGAAAATGTTTAAAAGATTTTGTGGTGTGCCTTTGTGATATCATTCTACATAACTGTCTTCTAGGATCTAGTAACTGACCATTGATAGTCTACATATATAATATGAATCAAGTATAATTGTAGATTCACAATATTTATTACATTTGTGATCGCTATTCATGGTTAGTAGTTATTACATGCAATAAAAATTTTATGTTAAAAAAATATAATATAATGATACCATATTTTTTATTTGTTTAATAAATACTATCCTTGATATCCAATGACACAGAAAACATTAAAAGAAGAAAACATTAAACTAAAATGAGATATGACATACGAAAAAAATTTACTATCAAAACTATTTGAATAATATAATATATAATATTTAATAGTATATTAACTAATTTAATATTATTATATTTTGATGAAAAGGAAATAGTATTAAATTTTTTTATGTATATAAATATATTTTGAAAACATTGAATAATTTATAATAATTATTATAAAATATTAATATTTTTTTTTTATTATTTTTCAATAAATTTTCATTAACAAATAAATACGATGGAATTTATAAAATCATATTTTGGTTTTAAATATAAAAACAAATAAAAAGTAATTTTACATAAGTTGAAATTTTCTTATAATTTTATATATTCATTAAAAAACTAAATGTTAAATTTTTATAAGATTATTTTGATAAAAAATATAAATTTTGAATAAATAATTTCTATGTTTTCATAGGTAAAATTGTTCATATTTTAAAAAAATGACATCTTTTTTATTGAAAAGTTAACTATTATGGCTTTTTCTAATACCGTCATATTAGTGATGTACAATCATTTGAAAAAAAATTATAAGAAATCATATATTTATAAGTTAAAATATATTAAGCAAATATAATACGTTCAATTTTAAAAAATAATGTCTATCATTATTAGAGACATAATTAATATATTTCTCTTTTATAAAAGTCTTATGCAGTAATTCTTTTTTTGACATTGTTGTTTTGAGACACCTCAATGTACATGGTAACTACCCACCTATTTCTGTCTTGCTCAAAGTGTTTTCAATTCTTTCATTTATTGGATGGAAAAACTGAAACCTAGATAGAGCATCCAAAGGAAATCTAGGTCAATTTGGATTTGGGATTGCAACTAAGGATCACAACAACAAATTTAATGAATGCTAAAATTGGACTTGTGGGAACTTCATTGCACTTGAAGTTATTATTACTCTATTCAATCATTAATTTAACATGGCTAAACAATATAATTATAATAAGATATGGTTTGAATGTAACTCAACTATGATTTTCCATGTGGTAATACTTGTTGCCATTTATTTATCATGGAATCTCAATACGAGATAGTCCAAACGTATTCCCATGTTTTATATGTTGAACAACAATAACACACAGACATTTTGTAAATATATCATTCCTGAAGATGCTAAAAAAATAGAGGAGATAACAAAGATTTATGCATTCTAGTTACATCTCTTCTTTATCATCTTCTATTTTTCCAGCAAAAAGATTAATTTAGAATCCATACATTTTTTTTGTATAACATTGTTTTTTATTATTAATAATAATATCCAAAGAAATGATATTTCTCAAAATAATTAATATATTTATCTAAAAAATATATTTATTATCATTTATTAAACATATAAATCTTAAAAATAAATTCAACTAAAAGGAATTCCATATTGTCAATCAATTTCATCAAACAATCTAGTAATTTCAATATAATTTAGAAGAATACAATTGTGTTTACTAATATTATTGTCATTCACCGTAATAATGGTGACTATTATATATTCAATGAATATTTGTATTAATGTAATAAAATATCATATAATGAATTAAAAATATATTTTTTTTAAAAAGTATCATGTAATAATTTTAAACTAAGTTTTATCAATATTAAAAATTATGTTTCACTTATATATATAAATAATAAAATATAATCGGTAAACCATTACTTTTCTACAAAAAGAAAATGTCCAATATATTCAATTACTCAATATAAATTTTATTTTCATATTATTAATAATATAAATTATAATAATTATTTATTATAAATAATTCAATCAAAAAATATATTTTTATTAGGGTTTATTTAATAGGTTTATTAAATAATAATTTATTTTTGTTAAAAAATGTTACATCAATAAGATGGTAAAATAAAAAACTTTATGATTAAGTGAGATGAAATATTATTAATAAAAGTCAGATATTATTGACTTAAGGCTTTTTCTTCCCAAAATTATTCCATTATCCATCACAAATCGCTTTTAGATTCATTAAGAATTTAATTGAATCAATCTATTATTAAAAAATAATCATTGTTAATCATAGTTTAAATTTTCATTACCAATAAAATCAGATGAAGTTTGACCACTCAAATTTATATATTACATTTAAAATTTTATATGAAACCTACTCAATTTTCCCCTACTATGAGATAATTTTATAACAAAGTATCTTTCTCGTATAATTTTTTTATCTTCCACATATCAGTATAGTCATCAAAGATAATTGTTAATGTAGCAATGTGTTCTTTACTCAATACGTATTTATCTTTTCGTTGTAATTCTTCTCCAAACCTATCGTAATTATATTAATATAACGTCATTATTATAAATATTATGTAAAAATATTATTTTATAAATGAACATGTTTTATTTATTATATTCAATTCATATAGAAATACAAGACTACACTAACCATGTTTCGTTCGATAATATTAGAAAATTGATGATTAAATAAATGATAGTATGTGGGATTATTTTTAAGTAATAGATGGAGAAATCATTTAATTATTAAAAAAATAAAATGATAACTATAAAAATTGAAGAATAATTTCATCAATAGTTATTCAATTTGAATAAAATAAGATATCAAATCTATATGAATTGAAAATGTAATATTTTGAAAATATTTTAGTCCATTTTATCCTTTAACTCAGTAATTTGACCACTTGTATCCATTTTTTATTCAAAACAATAATATGCTTCTTCATTTGAATAAATATTGCAATTTTCATAATTTAGACACATCAAGATTTGTGTGGATATTTAAACTAATCAATTTCAACATACATTGTTCATTATTATTAACCATAAAATTTTATTGAGAAAAATAAATAATTAATAATTTTATATTAGATGTATTCTATATCAGTTACATATAATTTTATATTTTTTATATTCCCAATATATGTTTTGTGATACAACATTTTTTAATTATACGGCTAAAACAAAAAAAAATTATAATAGTAAAACTAAAATAATTATATTCAAAATATATTCCTAGATTCATTCATAGTTTTATATTATACCGATGTGATCATAAAAATTTATATAAAAACATTGAATGTGTAATTTAGAAATATTAATTAAAAAAATAATCTAAATATTATTTTCTAATTAAAGGGTAGTATAAAAATTCATATAATTCATTTAAGGATTTATATTTTTGAATGTATCTCACCCATTAAAAAAATGTAATCTGTTGGGTTTATTTTTTATAACTAATCTCAATTATTATAACATTTAATACATTTTATCCAAAATTATGTGATAGATATTTTCAACAATTTCTATTCATAATTATTAAATAATAAAAGATATCGAATTAAAAAGTGTAATCATCCAAACACCACATATGGTATCTATTTTTATGATTCAATTTCTATTAGAAAAAAACATTAATAAAATTTTTATAACCCAAGATAAATTTCTTATTGAAAATTGTGTTTTAAATTGCCAAATTTATTTTTTCAAATATCTATAATATTTCGATTTAAATATAATAAAAAACATTATTTTAATCCTAATGATTTAAATTTCATATTAAGAAAAAGTTCATGTTAAAATTGAATATTTAATTAACTTATTGAGATTATTTAAAATATATTAATTTTTTAGTATTCATTAAGAAATAAATCCTTATCGAAATATTCTGAAAATTTAGCCTATGATAATATTGATATTCTAATTTAAAAAAATCATTTGATAAATTCAAATTTCTAAAATATACAAATATTATTTATAGTTATATTCTTGAAAATATATAAAAAATAAAATTTTCCCCACAAAATTACAATTAAAATAGTGTGTTCTTATTTCCTAATAAATTATCAAAAAATATGTATTGAATTAGACAAAAACATATATATTTCATAATATGGGTACTCATATTTACACTCACCAATTTAATAGATATGTTAGAATGATCATGAATAATCTATGAGGTTTTTTAATATATATCTATGATATTAATGCTTGGAGATAAATTTTAAACAAACTATCAATATTATTATTCAATAAATAATTTTTTATATTTACATTTCACTAATAAATGATATCCTAACATAATCAATACATTTACTCCCTAAATGAAATTTTATGTTAGGGCATGTGTCCCCAAGAACAATACAGATTCACTCTATTATACCCTTTCATTGTTATAATGGAGATCCAAGGACCTCCACTACATTTTATACCCATTGACTGATGGGGGTCACCATGAATGGGGCATATAAACCACATTACTTCTATAGAGGTGACTCACATTAATATCATTGGGTTTATTAGATTCTTATGGTGTCTTTCATGGTCTCATATACCTAAGATCCTATAAAATGAAATATTCCAATATTTTTAAATTAAATTTCTAAATAATTTTGGGGTTTTATTTATGTTGGGTTGATCCTATAAATGCAGTACTGCAGTGTTTTTCTGATCCCTTTTCTCAATATTCCTCTATTGGTATCAGAGAATTGTAATAAGTAATTAAATAATCAACAATTAATTGGATTCTTAATGAACATGATAATGCACTATTAAAAAAAGAAATAAATTATTTCTTCAATATGTTGAACATGCATTATTAGAGATTTTTTTCATAAAGGTGACAAAAATTACTGATGATTACAAATTTAAAAATCTCAACTATAGGATTTCATCAACTTTTTTATTTATATTTTTTATATTACAATATGTTTTTATGAATATATATTTCATTCTTTAAATGGTTTACAAACAAGATAATATTGATTTATATTTTAATTTATATCATACAATATGTTCATTATAGATAATTTTATATTTCAATTTCACGATAGATCGTTTTGCCTTGAGGTTTGAACTGTGTATATGTGCATTAGTCACATGACTCCTATTATATCTATTATTATAAGTTATTTTTAGACATTAGAACCTAAAATATTATAGGTTGGATTTAGGTGTCACTCATACAATACCCACATCCATGAGGAGTCATGGTGGTTCAGGTTGTTCTTGTTTATTATTAAGTTTGGTAATGACCTATGTTTGTAGTTTAGATCAAGATCTCATTAGACGATTTGTTTTTAAAGTTCATCATTGTGGTTAAATATGTTATAATTTCAAATTTTAGGACCATGTTTGTTGTTTTGCGGTGGGGGACATAGCTATTAACTATTACTATAATTACCAACAAGTCATATAGGTACAGTGAGATAGTAGTTTCAAAGAAACAATATATGGTTCATACATCAAATAAGAAAGGGTAATTAATTTCAATTTCCATCACATGACAAATGTCACAATATGCTTTAGTGATAATGTGCAATAATGATATTGACTATATAGTTCTATATAGATAAAATATTGGTTCTTAATGTATGGTTATAATGATATATTCTATTGAGTGCACAAAATATCAACAATCATTTCAGTTAAGGGTCATTCATTTAGGAAAAAATTCATGAATTTGTTCAATTAGAAATGTAGAGATAATTACCTCCACACATTGTGTGATGTGAAATCAAACATCTTTAAATACTTGTGGGATTTCATTAACATGATTCATAATATCCTATGATTTTAAAAATAAAACATTATGTTTGTTAGCTTTAAAGATATGTAACAACATATATTAAACATGTAACAAAATATTATTATTTAAATGTGACCATAATATCCTTGTTGTTAATTTATATGGTATGAATAATATTAATGAAAATATGAAACAAATAATTATTATTAATGAAAATAATTTTATTTTTCAATGATTGCAATAAAATTCCATATTCCCTTTGTAAACTAATTTTAATCTTCAGAAATATGTTTTCTCCACCCATGATATTTATCAATTTTTTATGACTGAATATTATAAATAATATCTTATTGATTCTGAAAATGTACTTTATATTAGGATACTTATTTTTAATTAATCATATGAGAAGTTTTTTAAGGTAAAATACTAATAATCTTCTAAAAAATACAAATGTTTTTTGAATAATAATAATATTTTTTATACAATACAATATCTTTTTTTAAATCATAAAGATATAATTTTGATATCAAAATTTATTAAATTTATGGATTGAATCATTTTTGAAATTAATATAGTAACATAAAACAAAATTACATCATAACATGTAAATTTTCATATACTACATGACAAATTTGAAAATCATTTTATGTGTCTACATAGTGCCATCTCATTGATGGAAATTACAAATTTAGTGCCTTATAAATATTAATTTTTAGATAAAAAGAAATTTCAAAAATTTGTTTATTAAATATCATTCAGTAATGATGATATTGAATTATATTTTTGAAATCAAGACTTATATAACATCAAAATTAACCAAATAGTTTTTCAATTCTTCTGCAAGGATAGAAAATCAAATTTTACAAATTAAATAAGTTGTCTTGATAATTATATGATTAAATTTACTTAATGAATGAACCTAAAGGTTTATATTGTGATTAATAATTTTAGTTTTATGCTATTAATTAATTTTTAATATATATATTTTATATAATTAATATTAAGGCCTTTGAAATGATGATGTAATGCTTGTGCATGGTTGAGAAAGACCAATATATGTTTATTATAAAAAATTGTATGAACATTTAAATAATCCAAAAAAATTAAATATTCATTTTGGTTATGAAAATTTACACCATTATAATGTATGGTTCAAATTGGGGTCCCTTTTTAACCACATGGTATACATTAATTCCCTTATATATTTTATTTAACAGAAAGTAATCAATTCTCAATATGTTTTTTAAGTATTAAAATTTTAATATAAGGTTTTTTAGAAGACATTTTCAACCAAAAAAATTAATTAAAAAGATAAGTGAATTATTTTAATCATTGAATGTAATTTTTAATTAGTATGGATTAAATATTCAGCCAAAATTTCTTACACAATAATGATTTAGTAATGATTAAATTAATGAAAAACCAAAATAAATGATCTTAACAGATTTAATTTTGATATAATTTCATATAATTATATTGATTTAAGAAAAATTAGAAAGAAAGGATATCAATTTAACATAATTAAAAAAAATGTTCTAATTTTACACTTATTTTTTATTTTCTAAATGTCTTTGTGAAAAATAGTATCTAATTTGGAAATAATGATATTTTATGGATATAATATATTATTAAATTGTTTAAAAATCATAAAAGCAAAAAATAAGAAGAATATAGAAATATGTGGTTGAAATTTTAATACCTTTTACATTAACTTTATTCAATGAATCTTTTTTTCTAGAATAATCATATTATATTTTAATATATTTGTTAAATCATATAATACCCCTCGATTAAATTATAAAAGGGAACTCCTTCCTTTATTTAATTTCTAAACAATGAACCTTAATTATTGACCATACTCATCTAAACATTTTCATAATCTATATAAATTTTTATTGGTATTAGTTAATGGTAAACACCATTTTTGTGGTCTTATGGTGCAGAGAAATGAGATTTTATGATGAAAAATAATATATTGAAACATATATGGTGTGTTAGAATGAGGTAAGTGGATTATTTTGAAAGTAGTATTTATAAATGAAAATTTAATATTTATAAGGAAAGTATTTTCTATTAATTGATGATTATAGATAATCACACTATATTTAATTGTAATTGAAAATTTAAGATTTCTAATAAAATCCTTTGTTATATTTTTGGAGTGTTTATGTATATCACGTTTAAATGTAAGTAAATTTTTCAAAAAATAAATATTTCTCCATAAAATGTGAAGATTAATAATATTATAAGTAATCATATTATTATTATTATTTTGTCTTTAAATAATATATGTAAGATCGAAAAATGTCTTTATTTGGTTATTGATGTGAAATGAGGGTCTCCTAAAAATACATTGACAAATAATGGCACTATGGTATCAAATTAGATGACGATGTTGTATATTAAGTGAAATAATTATCATAAAGGGATTAATTCAAAAAAAATTATAATCATTGCGTGATAATTTTTCATTATATCAATCATGCATTATTTTAATCCATAACGAGTTATTGTTATCAGAAATATTTTTATATATAAATCCTTATTTATTTGAAATATGATTTAAATGTATTTTTTAAGAAAATGATATGAATTTTAAGGTTTTTGGAAAATATTTTCCATTGAAATTATAAAAAACATTATGTTTATAGATTAAATAATAATATTTTTTTATGAAAAATAAAATTTAATTAATTTTCATATTATTTAAAATTGATTTTATCCCTACATTTTTTAAAACCCCTTATTGGGAATGAGTTTTCTAATCCCATGTTTTTACCAAATTCATAGGTGTATTAGAAATTATAAAATGGTTGGATTTGTATAAGAATTTATAATATGAAATGATAATTAGTTAGTAGATATTATTTTTGTAGAAAACTGATGAATTGTATGTTTTATTTTAATTCTCCAGAAACATGATTAGAAAATATCCTCAGATGTCTAAATCACTATGTATAATTTAGTTATGATTTATAAAATAATATATGTCTTGTTTTAAGACATGAATGTAAAAGTGTGGGTTTAGGTTGTTTCATTTGGTATCATAGGAATAATTTTTAAAACATTGGATAATAACCACATTATTTTGAGGGATAATATAAGCTATCAAAATTTTCTTTTTAACTCTTATGAAAATAAGAAGCTTCAAGAATATATAAGTTCCACTATTTTATTATTTTGAAATTATAAAAATTAATATTCCTAACATTATTAAGTATTATTAATTAACTTTTTGAATGAAATTATTTTATAGGGAATATAATTTAATATCATGATCCATTACATAGATTGTAGTACCCCCGGTTTCTGGTATGTAACCCTTACTTGATGATTTTCATGGTTTTAAAGTTATGGGTGTTGAATGGGAGAGTCAGGAGAACTTGGAATGATGTTTTGAGACAAAGGGGAAGTCGCACAGGTGGCGTAAGGTTTGTCTAAACTATGTGGCCAAACCATGCACAGTGGGTCTTAGAGGCAGTAGGTTCTACACGGTTGGCACACGTTTTGTCTAACCATGCTTCCAAACCTTGCGAGAACGGCAGTCAAGGAAGTAGCTAACGCATGGTTAGTGCACAGTTTTTCAAACCATGCGAACTAACCATGAGGCCACTTAAACTCGATACTATAAAGGTGGATCTCACATGTTTTTGTTTTATATTTCTTTTTTCACTTAAGTAGCCTTAACTTGGGATTTTGGTTCTTCGAAGGTCAAGGAGGGTTCTCCCATCACTCCGATGGAAATTTGAAGGCTTCTCTTGGCGAATCGAAGCCGAATTCCTGAGGTATGAGATCGTTCTTGTTTAGTTTCTTAGATCTACATAGATCAACTTCTCAGTTTCTCTTGGTTTCTTAGATCTACACCCGTTATGGGTAGATCTATGTGTGTGGATGCCAAATATTATGAGATTTGGTCTTGGTTGTGTTATGAGAAGAGATCTAAGGAGGATTCTTGGAGAATTGACCAGGTTTTCTTGTGCACTCTCCGCTTGTTGGGGTTTTCATCAAAACCATTAAGGTATGAAGCTTCACTCTTGACTCCTCTTGTTAGAATTGATTGGATTAGTTTCAAATTGGTTATTTTAATGGAATTGATTGTAAAAATCATGGAGTAAATCTTCCTTAGCGATGATTTATGATTTTGATGAAATTGTGAAATCTTAGTGAATCGTTATGAAAAGTGGATTGGCTTGTTGAATTTAAAATGTTGATTTTAAATTATGGATTTTTTGAAAATTTAGATGGTTTGATGAAAATTGGGTTTTCAATAAAAAGTGTGTTTTATTGAAATGTATTGAGATTGAAATGACATTGATGGAATTGGTTTTCAGTAAAAAGGGAGTTTTACTGAAATGGTTTGGAATTGAAATGGTTTGGCATTGAAATGGTTTCTAATGGAAATGGTTTTCAATAAAAAGGTGTTTTTATTGAAATGGTGTTTTGGCATGATTGATGGGAATATGTGGTATGTGTTTATATTGGTTGTACGAGGCTTGGTTGAAATAAGACCTTGTGATTGGTGGAAAACATTTAATGGGACATGTTAACTATATGTACGAGGCCTAGTTGAAATATAACCTTGTGCTCAGTGCCAGAGGTGTAATGTCACATGGGAAACAATTACCTTGTGATGACTTGGTAGATCAATGAGAAACCACTCATGAGTATGGAACTATCATAACGTAGCATGCATGATTGATTTCATGGGATTTTTAAATGGTTGGGTATGCCAAAAAGGAATGTTTTTTAAATTGTTCTAAAGCTTGATTGGTTATTTTTCTGGAAAAATAACTTATTGGAAAATTGGTTTCAATTTCTCTTGGATGTTTTTGGTTATGAATGGTTTTGGAAACTTGTTTATATTTAGTTATAAATTGCTTTTGAGAAAATGTTTTATATGAATTGTCTTTAATATAATTGTTCCTAAATCTTCTATCCTATTGGCGTGAGTAAGGAAGTCATTGGGGAAAACCAACTATGTTTTATACTAACCACTTCTTTGGCACGTTGGTGCTTTTGCAGATGTCCTATTCTGGTACATAGGTAAAGGTAAAGCATCTTATTGTTGGTGGCTCTGGTGATTCTTGGGAGATGTTGTGGAACATGGATCTTGTGGAGCACGAAGTCTTAATGTCTTTTAGAGTCTTGAGTTTTTTAATTTCTTGTGCACTTTGATAATTTTTTTGGTATTCTACTGTTGTGTACTCTGATGTGGTTTCACATAACTGAATTTTTTTTAGTTGTCTTTTAGTTTTTCATGCATCATATAGTGAATGTTTGGGTATGGTTGGTTGGTTTACTGGGTTATTTCTTAAAGGGTAAATCATCCCCCACATGTATTCGAAACCGTTAATAATTTGTTACAAGCCTTTAGCATCATGGGGATGTTGCTTAAGGCCTAGTAATGACTCGTTGAGCTCTAAAGACAATGGGAATTGGTAGGTCATTACAAATGGTATCAACTTGTTCGATCTTGCCTAAATATTGGTCATTAGTGTTCTTGGTCTTGGAGTTGAAATTCATTCTTGTCTATTCCATGGGTCAAAATCTTAGACAAGAGTAGGATTGTCAGAACATGAAATGTATAACATAAAAGGACGTAGCTAACCCGTTTATGCTAAACTTCATGTTACCTGGGTGTGGGGGTACATAAGTGTTTTGGATACACTTCTAGAATGTTGGAAATCTCAATATCATGGGTTCAGCCAATGAGATGAGCACGAAATGCATTATAGATGAATGACTTCCCACTCGGATTGCATATCTCATTATGAAGAATGAGTAAGGATGTTGTGCAATGTGTGAACTTTTGAAAAATGCAGAAATTGTTTTCATGTAAATGATTTTGAATACATGGTATTTGGTGTATTTTAAAAATTGGTTGATTTTCAAAAAGTATTTTGAATGTTTTAAAAAATGGTTGAACATGGAAGAAGGTTGTTTTTGATAAATAATGTAGTGATAGATGATGTGATATAATTTCAAATTCTAAGCCATCAGTTGCTAGAGAGTGAGATGGATAGAGTATGATGTTGGTTTATAAAATGGCACATGGTTGGCATCGTCAGAACCAACACGAAGAAGCTACGAAGAATGTGGTTGCACCTAAACGACGTGTGAACCAAGAGCTGGTTCAGATTATCGTCCAAGACTTTTATTCTATGGATATGGATAACCGGAGGAATGAACCAAGGCATGTGGATCATACCATCTAGTTCATGAAGTAGAATCCACCGAACATTCAGGGTGATGCTGAACCCGAAAAGGCTGAGGTGTGGCTATGTAGGATGAATCGTATCTTCGATTTCATCAGCAATCCATCAGAGCTAAAGGTCATGTTGGCGATGTATATGCTCGAGGATCTTGCACTTAAATGGTGGGATTTTGTGGTGCATGATAAATTGAATGAAGGCCTAACATGGGAGGATTTTGAAGAATTGTTCAACAAATAATTATATCCTCACACATTAAAGGTCTAAAAAATTATGGACTTATTCAGCCTAAAACAAGAGAGGCTCTTTGTCACAGAGTATGTGGCTTTGTTCAGGAACATAGTCTATTTTTCACCAGAGGTTGCAGTAAGTGCGTCATTGAAGGAACGCATCATTGAATCAGGGTTAATGCTAGAGATTCGATCGAAGATTGTGGTGCTCTGTATTACATATTATACAGAGATGGTGAATAGAGTGACTGTTGCTGAAAGTGATATCTTGTGATCGATAGGAGGAGGAATTTTGATACCAACAGGAAATGGTGGGAACTCAACCTCTGGGAACAATAGGAAAAGGGACAACTATTTCCACAGTGCAAGTGGAAATCACTATCAGACAACGGGATTAGTGAACCTTCCTACAGGACCCCAAAGGAAAGCGGGTTTCTTTAAATGTGGTTAGACTGACCAAATAAATCCATAGTGTATGAAAAAACCTAGAGCATGTTATAATCTCAACAATATGGGGCATCTACATCATTATTATAGGAATTGTCTGAGCTACGGTGCAGGCGATACATCTCAGGCATCACAAGCATCGTATTCTTCAACAGGATGAGGATAGTAGAATCAGTCTCATCAGTATAATAGAGTTATCCATAGTGATTCTAGAAATACCATGACTCCTCAACCAAAGAAATCCTAGCAAGGAAATAAGGAGAACAATGCAGCGATGAAAAATTTTTATAGAGCTGAGCAGTTGATGGTTGATGATCAGGCTGGACCATCTATGGTGAGAGGTACGATTATTTTGTATTCTACCCTTGTGCCAGTGTTGATTGATACTGGAGCATCGAATTCCTTCATTTCATCTCGTTCTGTTTACTTCTTATGTTTAAAACTACAAATGATGCCTTCTGTTTTGAAATTGATAACTCTTCTAGGTGAAAGAGAATGTTAAGCCTGTGTCTGTAGATCATGTGTTATAACAATTGATGGAGCTGAGTTAAAATGGTACTTCTCAATGTTGGACATAGATGTCTATGACGTAATCCTAGGTATGGATTGGTTGACAATGATTAAGGCTCACATCGACTGTTATAGGACAATGCTATGTTTTGCGACAGAGGATTGCGTCGACCATCTCTTCAGAGGAGAGAGGATAGTAAAAAAGGATGCAAAGAGCTTGTTGGAACCAATGGTGAGAACAATCTCTCACCAACTGACAGCATTGAATTTTTCATCATTGGAAGATATTTAGGGAAATAGTTTTACAGCTGTTTTGGATCAATTTCTAGATGTCTTTCCAAATAACTTCTCAGGGTTTCCACCATTAAGGGAAGTAGAGTTTACGATTGATTTCCTCCCAGGAACCAGTCCTATTTCACTTCCATATTATAGGATGGAACCAACAAAGTTACGAGAATTGAAAGTGCAGTTAGAGATGCTGTAAAGCAAGAGTATCATTCTACCAAGTACTTCTCCATGGGCAGCACTGGTGTTGTTTGTGAAGAAGGAAGATGGATCTCTTCAGCTGTGTGTTGATTATCGCAATATTAACCAAGTTACGATAAATAATAAATATCCATATCCGCACATTGATGATCAGTTCGGTCAATTAAATGGAGCTCAGTGAGTCTCCAAGTGTGACTTTCTTTCAAGATATCACCAATTACGAGTTCGGAATGAGTATATTCGAAAGACAGCTTTTAGAAGCAGATATTTCCACTACGAATATGTAGTCATGCCTTTCAGTCTAACGAATGCACCAGTGCTCTTCATGGATTTGATGAATCAGATATTTCAATGATATCTAGATTCTTTTTTTGGTGCTAGTCGATGATGTCTTAGTGTATTCAATGGCAAGGGTTGAGCATGAGGTGCACCTGGAAACAGTGTTACAAATCATGAGAGATCATCGTTTATATTCCAAATTTAGAAAGTTTGATTTTTGGATACAGTAAGTATGTTTCCATGGCCATGTCATTTACGAGAAAGGCATTTTTATTGATCTTGAAAAGATAGAAGTCGTTATCCCTTAGCAACCACCGAAAAATGTGTTTGAGATACACAGTTTTCTTGGTCTATCTAGTTACTACCTATGCCTTGTGCGTGATTTCTCACGACTATCCTCACCAATGACATCTCTGACTAATAATAATTCTCTATTCCAATGGATGAGAAAATGTAAAAAATCCTTTCAGGAATTGAATGTTCGGCTTACATCAGCAGCTATCTGGACCTTTCCAAAATCAGGACAGGGTTTTGTGGTGTATTGTGATGCTTCAAGATTAGGGTTTGGTTGTGTTCTCATGAAAAGAGATCATGTGGTTCCTTATGGTTCAAGGCAGTTGAGGGTGCATGAGAAAAATTACCCAAAACATGATTTGGAGTTAGCTGTAGTCACTTATGCTTCAAAAACATAGAGACATTACCAATTTGGTGAAAAATTTACTAGGTTTATGGATCACAAAATCCTTAAACACATTTTCTCACAGCGTGATTTGAATCGCAGGAAAAGGTGATGGATGGAGTATCTACAAATGTTGGACATTGACTTGATGTAAACACCCGGAAAAGCAAATTCGGTGGTGCAGGCTTTGAGTAGAAAGTCACTTGCCCAGTTAGAAAAATAAGTTTCAGACAAATGGTAGTTGATGTCGGTCTTAACCGACATGCATGTGGAATGTGATGACCGAGTGAATATTACTATTTTATTTTTAGATTCACTTATTCATGATTTAGTTATGATGATCAAAGAAGCACAAACATATGATGCAGAATGTCTGGTTGTAAGTTCAAAACTCGATGGTAGGGAGACCATTGATGGATGGAAACTTGATGGGGGTTCAGTTTTTTGTTTCAGAGATCAGATGGTTGTACCTATGGTTTTTCAGGAACAAATCCTTCATTATTATCACCATTCAATATGGGTTGTACATCCATGTACATAGAAGATGTATAAGGAGTTGAAGGCACAATTTGGGTGGAGCGGCATTTAAAGGAAGGTGGTCGAGTTCATCTCACGGTGCTTAACTTGTCAGCAGGTTAAAGCAGAGAATTGGAGACCAGATGGTATGTTACAATCTTTAACTATCCCAATGTGGAAATGGGATCATATGGAAATGAATTTTGTTACCAGTCTTCCACGAACGGTCCAGAAACATGATGACATTTGGGTGATAGTGGATCGTCTAACCATGTCGGCCCATTTCATCCCTATTCGAGAAACCCATACGGTAGAAGATCTTTTAAAAATCTATATCTGAGAAGTGGTAAAGAGGGATGGTGTACTAGTGTCTATAGTCTCAGATAGAGATCTAAGGTTCACATCTCATTTTTGGAAATCATTACAGCAAGCCCTTGGAACTTAGTTGACTATGAGCACAGAGTATCATCCTCAGACAGATGGGAAATCCGAGCAGATGATAAAAATGTTGGAAGACATGTTGCGGGCTTGTGTAATGGATTTTGGCGGCTCATGGGAGGAGCATATACCCTTAGTGGAGTTTGAATACAATAATAGCTATTGTGCCTCAATACGCAAGGCTCCGTTTGAAGCATTGTATGGTTGTCCTTGTCGTTCTCCACTATGCTGGTGGAAACTGGTGAAACATCACTAGTTGGGCCGAACCATGTCCAGGAAACAATGGATAAGATTTAGTTGATTAGAAAGAGGACAGATATGGCTCAGACTCATCAGAAATATTATGTAGATCACCATCGAAGGCCGTTGTTGTTCGTTGTGGGCGATCATGTCTTCCGGAGGATCTCTCCAAGGCTTGGAAATCATCATTTCAGGAAGCCGGAAAAGTTATCTCTAAGATACATTATCCCTTTTGAGATACTTAATGGGTTGGAGATGTGGTATATCGGTTGGAATTACCACCATGTTTTATTTTGGTGCATAATGTGTTCCGTGTATCTTAGTTGAAAAGGTATCGACTTGATTCTGACCATGTGATCGGATGGGATCACGTTGACCTAGATCTGAATGCATTGTTGATACAGATCTCAGTATGGATTGTGGATAGGAAATATAAAGTCTTTCATGGAAAAATAATCATTCTAGTGTGGGATTTATGGTAGCATGGTCAGATTCGAGAAGAGACTTGGGAACGTGAAAAGGAAATGAAAGAGTAGTGGCCAGAACTATTTTAGTTGACTGAAGGTTTTCTACTTTCCGAGAACAGAAATACCAATGGTGGTGAGAATTTAGTAATCCCAGTTTCTGGTATATAACCATTACTTTATGATTTTCATGGTTATAAAGTTACGAGTATTGAATTGTAGAGTTGAAAGAACATGTAATGGTGTTTTTGAGACAAAGGGGAACTCGCACGGGCGGTGCACAGTTTGTCTAAACCCTACGGCCAAAGTGTGAACAGTGGGTCTTAGAGGCAGTAGCTTTTGCATGGTCGGCACACGGTTTGTCTAACTGTACAGAGATACTATGCCAGAATGGTGGTCGAGGCAGTAGCTAACACACAGTTCGCGCACGGTTTGTCAAACCATGAAAACTAACAGTGCGTCCACATAAACGAGATCCTATGAAGGTGGATCTCAGACATCTTTGCCTCTATGTAGCTTGTTTCTCTTCCTAAGCAGCCCTAAATCGGGATTTTTGTTCTCCAAAGGTTAAGGAGTGTTCTCCCATCGTTCCAAAGGAAATCCGAAGGCTTATCTTTGTAAATCGAAGCCAGATTCTTGATGTATGTGATAGTTCTTATTTGGTTTCTTAGATCTAATTAGATATACTTCTCATATTCTCTCAGTTTATTAGATCTACCCCTGTTATGGGTAGATCTATGTGAGTGGATGTCATATATGATGTGATTTTGTCTTCGTTGTGTTATGAGAAGATATCTAAGGAGAATTCTTGGATACTCGACCCGATTTTCTTGTGTGTTCTGCATTTTTTAGGGTTTTTGTCAAAAACCATTGAGGTAGGAGGCTTCAATCTCGACTCCTTTTGTTATAATTGATTGTCTTAGTTTCAAATTGGTCATCTAAATGTAATTGACTGTGAAAATCATGGAATAAATCTTCTTTAGTGTTCATTTATGGTTTTGATGAAATTGTGAAATCTTAGCGAATTGTTGTGCAAAGTGGTGTGGCTTGTTGAATTTAAAATATTGATTTTAAATTATGGATTTTCTAAAAATGTAGATGGTTTGATGAAAAGTGTGTTATCAATAAAATGAGTGTTTTATTGAAATGGGTTGAGATTGAAATGAATTTGATGGAATTGGGTTTCAATAAAAATGGTGTTTTATTGTAATGGTTTGGAATTGAAATGGTTTGGAATTGAAATAGTTTTAATGGAAATGGTTTTCATTAGAAAGGTGTTTTTATTGAAAGGGTGTTTTGGCATGATTTATGGAAATATGTGGTGTGTGTTCATATTTCATGTATAGGGCATGGTTGAAATAGGACCTTCTGCTCGGTGCCAAATGTTTAATGGAACATGGTAACTATATGTATGAGGCTTGGTTGAAATATGACCATGTGCTCGGTGCCAAAGGTGTTATTGCGCAAGGGAAACAATTACCTTGTGATGACTTGGTAGATCGACAGAAACCGCTCACGAGAATGGAACTGTCAAAACGTAGCATGCATGGTTGATTTCATGGGATTGTGAAATGGGTGGGTATGACAAAAAGGAATTTTTGGGAAATAGTTCTAAATCTTGATTGGTTATTTTTCTGGAAAAATAACTTGTTTGAAAATTGGTTCAATTGCTCTTTTATGTTTTTGATTATGAATGGTTTTGGAAACATGTTTATATTTAGTTATAAACTGCTTTTGGGAAAATGTTTTATATAAACTGCCTTTAATATAATTGTTACTAACTCTTCTATCCTAGTGGCATGAGTAGGGAAGTCATTGGGGAAAACCTACTTAGTTTTATACTCACCCTTGCTTTGGAACATTGGTCCTTTTGCAGATGTCGTATTCCGGGACACAGGTAAAGGTAAAGCATCTTATTGCTAGTGGCTCGTGGTGATTCTTGGGAGATGTTGTGGAGCTTGGAGCTTGTGGAGAATGAAGTCTTAGTGTCATTGAGAGTCTTGATTTGTTTATTTTGTTGTGCACTTTGATAATTGGTTTGGTCTTCTGTAGTTGTGTACTCTGATGTGGTTTGACATAAATGAAGTTTGTTTAGTTATCTTTTAGTTGTTCATGCATCATATAGTGAATGTTTGGGTATGGTTTGATGGGTTACTGGGTTATTTCTTAAAGGGTAAATCGTCCCCCACTTGTATTCGAAACCCTTTGGTATTTATTTCCAGCCTTTGGCGTCTTGGGGTTGTCTCTTAAGGCCAAGTAATGACTCATTGAGCTCTTAAGCCAATGAGAATTGGTGTTTCATTACATTGAAACTCTATGTTTGATAACGTATAATATATACATCACCGAGATTTAACAAACAATGAATTATTTTTTTATAATTTTATAATTATAAAATTTTTATTAATATATACAGTAAGAAAAATATTAAAAAAATTTGAAAATAAAAATATATTTCCTAATAAATATAAATATAGGTGTAAATGATTATAATATAATAACATTTTTTTAGTAAAGGCATTTTAATCTTTATAAATACGATTTTTTATAAATGATTTTTTTGAATGGTTATTATAATTATATACAAAATTTGGTATAAAATTCATTAGATAAATAAAAATTCATTTTATAAATTATAAATGTAGAATTATCCTGTTGTCAATATTTCATAATGTTCATAAAAAGTAATATTTTAGGTGAATGTTAAAAAGATATGCTTTTTTAAAAATATTGTGAATTTTATGTTACAATCATGATATAATTATGATATTAATATTTATTGGATATCTTGAATGAATCCTGAATGATATTATATTTAAATTAAAATGAATAATCAGAACATGTAAATAATAAATTATTTCATGATAAATATGAAAATAAATTTGACATCTGACGTAGTGCGTGCACAACATTGGAAAAGATAAATTTCGTTTCTTATAAATTAAAATTGATAGATAAAAATTATTATAATGAATTTATAGTAAATATATTTAATAAATGATTATTTTTTCACATAGTGTCCAATTAATGTATTAAATAACATGAAACTTTTCCAAATTCATTTGGCTTGGGTAAACCATGGAAAGTCTAATTATTAAACTAATTGGGTTGTCTTAATATCTATATGATTAAATATAAGAATTTTACAAATATAATATATTTTAAACAAAATAAATTAATTTATATTTTATTATAGTATTTTATTAATAATTATTATATATATTATAATTAACTTTAATTTCTATGAAACGTTGATGAAGTGCTTATGCAAGATGAGGGAAAAGAAATATATTTATTTTAATTAATATATTAACAAACTTTAAATAACCAATAATTCATCCTAAATTTTATTACAGGAGTATATTTATACCAATATATTCTATGGGTCTAATTTTTGATATTTTGGGACCACATGGTTGAAATTAATTCACATATAGCATCTTATTTAAATGAAGTTGAAACTGTTCACATTAATTTTTTATAAGTATAAATTTTTTAATATGTTTCCCTTAAATTATTTTCTAAAATAAATAGTTTTTTCAAATATAAGAGAATAATACTTATTATCTAAATTTAATCTTAATTTTTAGGAATTACATGTTTTCACTATAGTCTTACACAACTATTTGTTTGTAATTATGAATGTAATGTAAATATAAAATAAATAACATTGAGAAAATTATACATAATATAATATGAGATAATTATGATGATCCATGATGTTTATAATGTAATAAGAAATTTTTGGATATTATAATATAAAATATTTGAATTTACACATTTTTTGATTTCTATAATGTTAATTTAATGTATATTATAATATTTTTCAATGATGATTTTGCATGAGTATAATATTTTAGTAAATTATTTAAATATCATAAAAATCATAAATTAGAACCAGGGGATAATATATCATATTAAATTATGTACACAATATTTTATAAGTTATTTAGATGCATTTATCTATATAAATGTTTTATTTTATTTAAATATTTTTGAGAAATTACTAATTTTCCCCTCATATCAATTATAAATGTAAACCAATTCATTCACAACATTTCTCCACCTATCTTCACTATACTCTACTAAAAATTCATATACATATACATTTAAACATTATAGATGTCATATTTTATATAGAACACCGTTATTTGGGGCCTTAAATTCTTTTTTAATGTTATTCTCTATTAAATAGGATGATAATGAAACATATGCGATGAGTTGGACTCAAGGTACAAAGAATGATTAGAAACTATTATTTGAAAAAATAAAATTATATTTTATGAAACATATTTTATTTTAATTCATTTTTATATATGTGGTCATTTTCTATTATTTTCATTGACATTGTATGCATTTCAATACAAGATTTTTTTCTAATTTTGAATTGTTTATGTTCATGATTTATAAATGCATAAAATTATTTTCTAGAGAAATAGTATTTCTCATAAAAATTATAATTGTTTTCAATTTATTTGTTATTATATGATTTTATTCATTATAAATAATATATTTAATAATTTTAATGGTTACTAAAGAGTTATTGATGAGAAATGAAGGTATTAAAAAATATTTTCTAAAATTCCGGTATTTGAGTATCAAATTAGATGATAATGAGGTTTGTGGAATTAACACATGAACTTTTAGAGACACAAAGATAAATGTGTTAAATTTAGTGGCCACATTGTTTTCATTAAATCTTCCATCTATCATTTTAATTTAGAAATGAGTTTCTGTTTTCTCATTAATTATATATTGAAATCACAATGACCGTAAAAAATGATGTAAATGTTGGTTTTATAATGAGTCGTATTATAATTCTATTTATGGTATTTTCTTATAATTTTTTAGGAAAAATCTATTTATTAATTATATAATAAATTTTTTGATATAAAAATTGTTTGATAAAATATATTCAATGATTTTTAAAAATGACTTTTATCTCTATATTTTAAAACACATTGTTGATAATATTTTTGTAATTTCATTTTTTGATATATTTTTCACAGTTCTCTAATATGTTCTAAAATGTATTGATTACTTTAAAAATGTATCAATTAAAAAGTAAAATTTTAACCTATTTTATCTTCTAAAAACTCTAATAAATTGTATGTTTTTTAAAATTCTTCATAACGAACACCCGAAATTGGATGGAGATGTATGAATAATTATATTTTTTTGTGTTCGTTTAATCAAAAGAACACATATAATATTTTTACACTATAATATATAAAATTATTAATATTTTTTAAATTCAAATTTGTAAAATATCAAAAATTTATTATTGAAATAGGTCATCAATTAAAAATTAGTAGACATGTCTTTTAGAAAAATATATCCTTTATGAAAAAAATTGTATATGTATTTATCCTGTGCTAATAAAATATATTGGATAAATGTAAATATATTTTATTCATTATATAATTTATTATTTTCATTAATAGCATTCACAAATAGTAATTTATTATATTTATTATGATAAAATGCCTCTCATCTCATTAGTATTGTTATCTTATAAACACCATTCCATTATATTCAATTTTTTTTATACTAATTTCTAATTAATTGTAATCAGGTTAATTTATTTTATAAAAATATGTAGGTAATTTTTTTAAATTTAGTTAATCTTATTAATTTCCACCTTTCTAATGGATATGTGATAACTATCATATTAAATAACGAAATGATATTATTATTTTTCTTCTAAGAATCATCCTTGCCTATAAAAAAATGTCATAGACGATCATCGATGATATATTAAAAGTAAGATATAAATAGAAATGATTATAATGAATGATAAAATAGGAATTACATGTAACAGAATAAATAAATTAATTTAAATTAATTCTAAAGACTACATTTATTAAAATCTCAAAACGTCACATCATAATCACTTAATATGAATACCCCCATTGAAGTTTAGTTTGGTTATCAAAGGTTTATCATTTTAAAAATTCCCACCTAAAAATGCACATAATAAAGGGTTAATAAATAATTGACATGGTATCCAAAATGGATTTAAGAATTACATTTAGTAGTTCATATTATGTATTTCATAATATGATATCATAATTAGGAAATTGAGGGATAATTTATATTATTATATATTATGATTGAGGTCATTATTTATAATAATTTTAATGATCAGTTGAATGTTGATGGCACAAAATTCATTTATATGTGTTGATCAAAATGACCAATATTTTATCATAAATAATGTTAAAAAATAATATTTTTCTGTCATGTTCTATTTCTTAATGTTGAGTATTTGTTGTACTATTAATGAATAAAAGGAAATACCCTATCCTGATATATTTATATTTCATAATGACAATTTTATTTTCATATAATTCAAATAAATATGATTAAAATTACTAGAAATAACCACCATAATCCAAAATCATTTAAAAAGAAAATGTTATCTCTACAATAAATTTCATAGTAACTTCCTAAATCCAGATTCCCCAGAACTGGTGCTCTGTACCTGGTTGGTCACATTTCCTAAAGTGCATTTCTCTTAATGGTATAAGGTGCTGACTAGCAGTGATGGAGTAGGGTGTGATAGTGGGGAAACAATGCCCTCATTGCTTGACCATATCATAGAGGAAAAAATAGTATATAGTAGAAGAAGAAGTAAAAACCATACAACTATAAAAAACAATTGGTGACTGATAATAATGATTACCATATGTCATAACATACAAATGATGATTCTTCTTATAAGAAGTTCTAACAATGCAGCCAAAATAGAATACACTACAGTCAGATAAGAAATAAAATACCATTATATAATAATAATAATAATAATAACTATTCAAGGGCATCACAATTTTTGTCATGGTCCCATGATTTCCAACTCATAAACATAAAATCATGTACAAATTATAGGGTTCTTAACCTTATCGACCCATGAAACAATATAACTGATTTGGGCCAAAAGTATGACCCAAACAAGGTATGAGATATAAATCCCAGTATCCAATCACCCATTATCTGTGCCTGTATATTTATGAGTATATGGAATAAGTTGTGTACAAAATGAAAAATCAGTAATCTCGGTATCACTCAAAATTAAACAATCCTACAATTTATCTTTCCAATTATATTATGTTCATGTTCATTAATAAATACGATTACATGGAATTGTAAACGTATTCAGATCCGAACCTATCCTAAAAATCCCTAGTATTATGTAAGAAACAAAAAATGTCTTCAAACAACATCTAAATAGTTACAAGGGATGATAGAATCCAAGATTGTTTATTGGTTTGGAAAACACATTATATGCCTTTCCACAAAATATTCAATTTAGAAACTCAAACATAGTCATAGAAAAAACTTGCCCGTAGGCATAATACAACCCCTCTCATAGGCATAACCAATCATAACGTGCATGCCTAACCATTACTCTCCCATAGACATAACCAATCCTCACTCATAGAGATGACACAACATCACCTGCTGACATAACATAAATTCTCCCATAGGCATAACACAACAATTTTTTGATAAAAGCGTATAACATTAATGACAAAGATCAGTAGGAGTACATATGCAAAACCATGAAGGGAAATTTTCCATCCAGAACTGGTAAGTATCGAATGGTCCTGAGGCCTCCAGCTGATGGGCCGCGTTGTTTCCATCCCTTTTGGTGAATGAGAAGGTGCACATTCAGAATCATTGGTGAAGTGAGAGAATTCTCCTGATGATGATGCCAAACTACTGGACTCCGCCGTCGTTGTGATTAATAGCATTGATTACGGTAAGACAGTCAGACTCAATTATGATGTCACCCCATCCACATTCAATAGCAAGCATCATACCAGCAAGGATTGTAATGGCTTCAGCAACTGCCGGTTCCCAGAATGCCTGATGTGGTTCATACTTAGCAGCAAAGATTTTCCCCAGATGATCTCGCGTAAGGAGGCCGAGGGCAATAAGACCAGCTTTTGGAAGTGATGCATCCATGTTAATCTTGAGAATCCCTTCTGTTGGGGGATTCCTGTGAGCAAGATGGGAGGGGAAACACCCGGCATAGAACGTTTGTTTTGGCCTTCCCAACCTTCAATCCAAGAAGTAGCCCGATCGATTCAGAATTTGGGGTGTCTGTGAGCATGATGAAAAACAGCGTCACTGCGCCGGACCCAAAATCAGGGCACCACATCACCCACTGTAAAAATACATGATAGAGCCACATATATATTAAACTATTACACATAAAATAGTAATAAACTCACATGGGGAATTCATAATACATGTATGACAAGTAATCTAACAATTAAAGGTGAAAAAATTGATTATGTACCATTGGTAAACATTTATTTTAGAAAAATTAAAATTAAAAAATCCTTAAAGGGGTCAAAGATTAATACACATAGCCATCCTAGGTTGAAATGGATAAACATTGGTTACATGAGGAAAACACACCCACAAGGTGTCCAAAAATAAATCCCAACAAACTAAACATGATTCAATTCATATGAGTAATCACCAAAACATCTTTAGGCATCAAAATGGGTCAAAATATCAATAAAGAGACAACCTAAATATTGGTTTATAGTAATCTGACGCATATAAACCACTCTTCAAATATAGAATTGCACAAGACCACCAACTTCATCTTGGTAGTATACTACCTGTCTAGAATCATGTACTGATTCTTCATTATTTGGAATAAATATGAAGAATGGATAAAGAATGAGAAAAATATGGCATATGAGCCTAAATAAAAATAGAATAGTTGTTATTATATAGAATCAAGGATTACTATAAAGGAATTGAGTACTTACCGATGCACTTATAACGAGACTAATGATTAAAGAATCAAAGTTTGATTGAAGTTTATAATTGAAATACTATTTTAAGCGGTTTTCAGTAACAAAAAACGAGGTAAACATGTTCTCTATTTCATATATGTGGCTACTTCCTCTTTTATAGAAAACCTCGTTGGGAAATTAAATGACAAGTTCCTCAAGTACACAATGTGAAGGTTAGGATATGTATCTAGTTTACACATTCTGTACCTCACCTGCATCCATTTTCTCTACATTTTCACCCCTTCATTCCCAATAACAACCTAAGTGACATATGGCCCAATATAGGGGTCAAGACAAAAGAAAGGATCTGTACCTGAAAAAACAGGGTTCATACAAACTTACCCCTTACAAATAATTCATACACGAATTTCCATTACAAGGTTGGTGATGAAATATATGACAATAACTATGAACACTAAGCATGTTCTTCACCCTCCCTCCCTCTTTCTTATCTTGTACACGGTCGTGCTGCCATAACACCAATCCTTGGGGAACTGATTTTCCTCGAAGAACCATCATGATACTATCAAAAAAATAAATTATATGTTAATCAAATGATTCATAAACTCGTAACACAACCTCCTTTAAATGAAAAACATGATACCAGTCTGAATAATAGTGGGACAACTGAGTTACATGGAATATGTCATCCATTGCTCGGTGTCTATGAGGTAACTACAACAAATAGGAAACTAATTTAACTCAATCTAGAATCTCAATGAGATGAACATATCATGGTGAATGTTTACCCTATCTCTTGATCCTCGTGTGTCCCAATGTTGGTAAAACAGGCAAGAAAACTTTATCCCAAACCTCATACTCTAGAGGTCATCTACGGTGATCGACATATGATTTCTAACAAGACAACATATTATCCTTGTTCTTCTGAATCAACAATACCTTCTCAAAAATTTCTTGCTCGTGATGTGGTCCCACTAAATTTTATTCACTATCCTCTAGCTAGAAAAGGGTGATTGGCATTGCCTACCATAAAAGGTCTCATATGGTGTTCTCTCTATAATCACATGTAAATGGTTACTATAGGAAAATTCAATGAGGGGTAATGCTTATCCCATGATCCCCCAAAGCCTAGGATGCATGCTCGCATAATGTCCTCCAACACATGTATCCTATGATATGACTAGCCATTAGACCGTGGGTGGTATGTTGTGCTCAGAATAAACTATGTACCCAACAACCATTAAAAAATCTTCTATGAACAAGACGTTATGTGGGAGTCCATATATGAAGTGATAGAATGAGACACCCCATTTTGTTGTACCACCTCATGAATATAAATCTTCATAATCTCATCAACACTATAGGTGTATTTGATGATAAATAAGTGTGAAACCATCAAAATTCTCTCAACAAGAACCCATAACACATCTTTACCATGACACCACTAACATTGGAAATACTCCACAAAGCATGCCATTGAGTTTTCTTATGTTGTTTTCAAAATGATTTACTTTAAAAAGGTGATCCAAAACAAACCTATGGTCATAATTGCAGCCTCATTCCATGGAATGGTCGAACCAATATCATCATCATCAAAAATGGTTACACAATATTCCCTCGAAAGACATTGCAAACATTATCACCAAACCCACCTAAAACTAGTGGAGTTTACAAACTACTTAAGTAGAACCCACTCAAGGAAAAAGAACGATAACGAGTCAACCCATAATTGGATTACTTTTCTCAAAGAAACCCATCATATATGGATGGAATTGTTTAACAGTAACCCAATTCCTTATCCCAAGGCACCACACACCCACAACTATCTCATTCACTGAATCCCATACCTATCCCTCTGTGACAATCCATTGCTAAACCAACCTCATTTTCAATTATTCATATCCATTCCTGACAATAAGCATGAGATAACATCATATTTATAATTCATATGTTTAGGGAACTCACCAAGGTTGTCCTTACTTCCCATTTTTATAGGAATTTTTTTACAAGGCCAATAGTCCACATAAGAACTCCTACTGAACACAAAGCATCATCTACCTTGCAGTTGCATCAAAGAAAGAGGCAGACCACCATGAGTTAGTCTAAGGGATTCCTACATAGGAACCTATATAACACTCAATATTATCCATGTCAAATTTAAAACTCACATCCATTGAAAAACATAGATAGAGATCATGAACTAGCCCAACATCTTTCAATTTTGGTGCATTATATATTTTAGGCTCTTTTGGTTCATCCAGGACGATGTCAAGATAGAGGAAATGATTGTATATTAAGGAATAGAATGATAAGTGGATCTCAAAGATTATTATAAAGAACAACTGAACCAATACTGTTAGACCTCATAAAAATAAACATAGCTTCACTTGTAAATTCATATGACCACAGTGCCCTTATCCCATGGAATTTCTATGATAGCTAACGCTTCACTATTGATGTCAATCAATGATCATTGACTCCTCAACAGATATTCACACATAGACAAATACAAAACCATCATGATGATAATAAATAATAAAAATGAAACAAGAATTGTGAGCCATAAAAGCATTTACGTATGATTTTTTATTTCCAAATGGTCATTTATTATGATCCTTCACATGGAAGGACACATTTAATTGCATTAGTTTCATTCCAAGAAACTCAATCACCATGACATTTCACTTGGAATGAATACTGAAATTAAATTTACTTGCGTGTCAAAACTCCTGCATCCTAAAAATTCTTCTTGGGCAATGGGATGAACTTTGATTCATAATGGCCAGGTCACTCTACACTTGAAATAACCCAAGAACACACTCAATAACTTAATGCTCAATGATTTAACTGAACTCAACAGCATGGTTTAGAATTTAACAACTGAAAGATAATATGTATGTCAAAAAATACTACCCCTAGTTTAAAAAATAAAATAGGACATTATGCATACTATTCATAGGTTTTCCTACTTATAAATTCTTGTACAAGATGGCTAAAGAAGAAACTAGTTCAAAAGAACATTATCTACACAACCATTCTCATAGATGATGATGTATTATTACACCCGTTGCATATAGAATGAGAGGTTCCCACAACCTCATAAGAAACTAATCATGCATGAGGAATGTCTAACATGCTGAACAATGCTTTCCTCAATGCATTTTCCCTTATCAGTGGTCAGAATACAATGATCGCCCACCTGAACAAGGGTTCCATTTTTGAAAACCAATCATCCTACTAAGGAAAATGACACCTCAGTAGCACCAACATCAGAAAGATCATAGATCAAAAGTAGATTCAATGAAACATGAATGGTCAACACCTTCTTATGTCAGTCACTCATCTACCTACCCCATGATCTTGGTCTATATGTAGAAATATGAGAGATACTACCAAAATACCACTAAAATGGTCTGGTCTGGCCATCTCAAGCACTGACAGGTGTGCTACATTGGATCCTCTAGGTCAACATGAGTAAAGTTATCCTACATGAGATCCTTAGCTAAGAGTAAAATGAGGAATCCTAGATGGGAGAATCTAAAGATAAACAACAAATGCATCCTACAATAGGTGTCCTCACAAATAGTTTAAGGAGAGGGATACTACAAGGGACTCCCTAAAACAAAATAGGTAAAAAGAGATAGATCACAACTAATATCATATAAGAAGTCTAAATTTGGTCCGTCTAAACACCCAATCCATATTCTGTAGCCCATCACCCTAGTTCAAAGCATTGCACCAGCTCTTTACAGATCGACATGGCATATAACTTAGAATCATCACTCAATTCTCCCAAGGAGTATCTAGATGCTCATAGTTAAGTAAATTGGTCTCTAGTAACATATCTTCATCCTGTAGAAAACCATCTCCTAAAAACGTGGATGTTTTCTACTTATGGAATACATGTATCTGCTCATCCATAGTCATGACTAACTATGATGATCTTTGAAAGGTCTGTATATAACGAAAGAACCCCTAACAGAATTGTTCCTCATTACATATATCTAGAATAGCCTTTGGTGCCTCAGCTATCATTGAATGAGGATCTACCTATAGCCTTTGGTCCACCATCGTTGACATATGTTAATCACCTCTCTCACAACATACCATTGGAGGTCATCGTGGTGGCATGTCTCTATAATTCCAAACACACACCTCATTAAAGAATGATATCAAAGATGAAACTCATAATCCCAAGAAAGATTAAGCCCATTTTAGAAACCAATTTAAAAGCACAACATACCCCAAGGTCCAAGACAAAATAAAGAATGACCACTGAACCACTAGAAACTATGCATCTTGCCCACTAAAAACCAATTTATAGGCCATGTCTAAATCCATTAGTTCACATTTCGGTTTCCATTTTGAATTCACTTATTTAGGAAATGACACCAAGGGTTTACCAATTACGAATCCATGAGGGACCATAAAACCTAACGAACCCAAAACACGGATCCCATTCAATCCACAAATATAAAATGTTCATTTATGCATTTTTATTTCATTTTTGCATCATTTACAAATTAATAAGGGCCCATAGTCCTTCTATATTTAAAGATTATTTCACATCTTTATCGACAATATCTGACTAACACAACAGCATGTACAACTATCACATAAATTGTCACAACATAATGAAATAAAAAAATCATCCTAAATAGATTGAAATAATGCATTTCCTATAATTTTAATAGGTGTCCATATGAGGAATGATATTTAACACACTCATCACATTAAGTTGAAACAAAAATATAACCCAGAATTACATCAACATTAATAGAAGAAATAAAGTGTGTCAACCAATGGGGAAATTGAATCAATTGATTTAGTAACAAAATAGAAAATCATAACTCAATTTGAGAAAATTTAGTTTCCCCCCAACATGGGGTTTCTACCCCTGGGTGTATTTAATTAAAAAATCCAATTTCTTTCATATCCCTCTCTATTATTACAAAATATTATGTCAAACTAGAAAACAGACACCACCACTGAAAACAACTTTGTATCATCCCAAATATGAATTCCACTAAACAAGTGCTCTGTACCTTGCTAGTCACATAAACTCAAGTGAATTTCCCTAAATTACAAAGTATTTGGACTAGTAGAGATGTCCGAGCGTGTTATAGTGGGGAAATTATGACCTCATTGGCCGATCGTAACACAACAGAACAATAGTATACAATAGCGGAAGCCTTAAATACAATACAATTGTAACAAACAATGAAAAACTAGTAATAAAGATTACCCGAAGTCATAACATAGAAAAGTTGATTCTTCCTATCACATGTTCATAGAAATAATCCAAAACTAGATGCACTATATTCAGTTACAAAATACAACACCATGTTATAGAAATATAAAAGAAAACTCAAATGAATTGAATGCCTTAGCTTAGTCCCATTCTCTTCTACTTTAAAAAAAATCATCAACCTGTAGATGGGCACTTTCCACTATCAACACCTGTAAAAGTATAATATTTTTGGGAGAAGAAGCATATCCCAAATAGGGTGTCAGAAATAAATCCTAGTAGTAAACCACCCATGATATGCACCTATGTATTAGTGAGTATATTCTATATGAAGAGTAAAAACAATTTGTAAACTGAAATGTACTGAAAAGTCCACAATCCTACAAGACATGTTTTAATTTATACTATGTCCGTATCCATTAAACAATTGAACTACATTGAATTGTAAAATTCAGGGAATCTGGTGGTAACCCAACAATCCATCGTATCATGTAAGAACAACAGATGTCCTGAAAGACCATTAAAATTGATATAACAGAATAATGAATCCAAGCTTGTGCATTGGTTTGGAAGATTCACCATAAGTTTTTCCAAAAGATATTCAATTCAAAACCATGCCCACCGGCATTGAAAAAAACTGCCTACATGAATTACACAACCCCACACCTAGGTATAACCAATCCTCACCCACAGGCATTACCAATCCCCACCCACAGTAATAACCAATCTTCACCCACAATCCCTAACACAATATCACCTACAAGAATAACACAACATTTCCCATAGGTGTATCACCACATCTCCTATAGTCATAGTGCAACATTTCCCATAGGCACATCACATAACATGATAACATGTAGATTAAACGATTACATGGATAACATTAATCAACTCATGAGGGAAATTCATAATACAAGCTTGAAATGTAATCTAAAAGTTACAATTCTTAGTAATTTTTTTTCTCATGTGGATTAACATTTAATTGACCAATATTCATTTTAAACATCACTGAAAATTGACAAAGAAGAATCACCAAAGGTATTGTTAGAATAAATTGTGTAATATTGGTTTTACGAGGGAAACACACTCAAGGGATGTTGCTTAATCAGTCCCAACAAGCTCAACTTGCTTCACTTCATATAATTAATCACATAAACATCTTTACGCATCAACGCATGTCAAAATATCAAAATGTGGACACCCTAAAAATGGCCACATGACACTCTAGCACATATGAACCACTCATCAATCAGCAAAAGGCTTATGACCACCTACCTCAGTTCAGTAGTAGACAACATATTCATTATCAAGTCCTAATTTGTTATGGATAAGAAGAATACTAAAGAATGGATGAAGAATGAGAAAAATAGGGAATATTAGCCTAAATCCAAATATTTCAGTCCTTGTTCTAATGAATCTATAATGAAAAAAAATTAATTGAGTACTTACTAATGCATTTCAAACATCATCGATTGTGGATGAATCTATGTTCGAATGACTTCTAGATCTGAATAAACTAGTTTAGAGTGGTTTAGGGTTCCCTAAAGGAGGAAAAACTATTTTATCCATAAAATATTATGATGTTGCCTATTTTTTAAGAAAAAACCCCATTGGGAAAGTAAAATATGTGTAGCTACACAATATGCACCCCTTGCACACAGTGGGTACCTAGTATACATAGAATTTTTTTATAACTATCTCCCCTGCATTCCCAATAAAAACCCATTAGGCCTAAGTCTCATCATATGGTTTAAGCCAAATGAAAAGATCTATACAGGAAAAAAATAATTTATTTCTTACCTGTCATTTCAGAAATATAAATTCTTATTTGTAATTAAACTAAATCATTTTATAAAAATAATGCCAAAAAATCATAAATCCAGATAATAACATTATTATGATATAACATAAAGACTCGACATGAGAGTATAAAATAAATATTACATGGTTAACTGTTGAACAATTCCAAAATCCACAGATTATTCATCACATCACCAAAAATCCATCATCAACTGTATAGGTTGAAAAAGAATTTTCTACACAATTTATAATAGTCATGGTTATTATTACCTAGATTATATATCTATAAACACATGTGAACAAAATCACCTAACTCATTTCAACTAAATAGTCTCACTATTTATTAAATATCAACCATATCATTCATTTATTATTCTGGTGCTTTTTATTTTTAGTCACAAACATTGTGAAGAAAACTTACCATGATTGTAACACACTATATATCCTAACATACATTCCATGAAATTCACATAACCACACATGGAAAATTTTTCTATGTTACCTCCAAAATTATGTTTTTTTCTATTCACCACTTCCTACTACCCTGACCATTTCTTACTCTATTCATTATGTGGTAGAAAAGTATCTCTGAACTCAATATGAACATTCATCATAACCAGAAAAAATTTCTCATATTTTTTATATTCTCTTTTAGCTAATTCTATTAATAATATTGTTTTAAATACTAAGTAAATTATTCAAATATTAGTATCAATTAATTATTTAATATCAAGAACATAGTTGTAATATATTTTGAATTTTCCTTCTTAAGGAGATAAAAACATCACATTTTTCTCAATTACTAGAATTGTTTCTCTATCCAAAGTCAAGCAATAATAACAAAATATTTAACTAAACAATTTTTCTAAAAATATACAACACTATTTAATCAATATAATAATTATTTATTGTATTCATTACAAATTACCATCAATGAATAACTTTACATTCGATGTGATAATCTTCAAGAGTAACAGTTTAATATCCCAAACATCCCCTAACATCAAATATCTATTCCAGATAATTTATTTTTCTATCTAATTCATCTTGAATTTATTATCCATTGAATGATGGTGGATGTTGCCTCATAAAAGAACAGTAATAGAAATCTAATTTTTTTAGTAGATAAAGTTCCTCTCTCTCATAGAAACAACCACGATTAGTTTCTTATTTCAACTGATTCATCTCTACAATAAAATTTTATGTTCCAATTAAATTTAACTTTGGATACTGATTGGGATGGATATTCTATTATAGTTTCCTTTAATCTATATGATTCCTATTCACACTTTTGGAAGACATTATAAATTTACATAGCTTATTATATCATCTTAAAATAATATAGATCATCTCAATGTAATCGTAATATAAAACCAACAAGGGAATTATATGAACATTATTGAAACCACTATTGTTTCCTAATACATCCATTGATACCAACTATATTTTCATAGACTTAATTATTACTTGATCGTGAGTATTATTCAAGAATTATTTTTCATTAAATGTGATTATATCTTATAGATTATTTTTAGAGCATTAATTCATAACACATACCTTAAAAAATCATAGAACCCAATGCTGAAACATTACAATAAAATCCATTTTTCTTATTATATTTTATTTTTAAAATAAACTGAGATTCATATACATTAAAAATGTCCACGAAATTAAAAATGACCTATTCGTTTGACTTATAAAACCTTTTATCCAAGGATAATCAATTAAATATAGGGTATGAGCACAAAATATGATTAATAATTACAAAAGGAAGCAAATAAATTAGTCTTGTGAACACATAAAAACATATATAACATGTAGCTTTAAATTAATTGTTCATTTAGAATATGAAAATAGATATATTAAATTTTAATAAAATAGAAATATTTTTCTCTTTGATTATCATTAAAACCAATAGTAAGAAATTAAAACACATTTAGGCGACATAGAGCATCATATTCATAAAACCCATTCCATACCCTTCATTTTTGAATAACCGTATAGATAATTTCCAATATAAAAATTACCTAATGTATTATATATATATAATAGGGGTAAACTATCATATAAGAAATATCATGCTCAATTGTGTCCTATAATGGGGCTCAACCGTTCATATATGTTATATCAAACTCATCAATTTATGATGAGCTATATTGGGGATTAACCCTTAATAAAAACTATTTTGGGATCAAGTGTAAGTTATAATAAAGATTAAAAATTCATATTATTTATAATGATATTATCAATTACATATAATTCCCATGAACCATATCATCAATAAAGCACTTTTGTCATAAAATACTCTGAAAACTCATTTTAAAAAAACGTGAACAACACTTTCAGATAAATTTACATTTTTCTTTTTAGGGCCTATTTTCAATAGAAAAACACAATTTTTTAAACCCCATTAGGAGTAGAAAAGTACATATAGTGATAAACATGGTTATTATTTTAGGAAAGATGAATTATTTAAAATAATGAAAAATAATAATTGACATGACTGTAGAAATATCATTTCCACTACATACGTTATAAATATAACGTTCCATTTTTTGTTTAACAAAATTTTAATATAAAACCACTGAAAATGATAAAATTTAAAATACTTTCGAAATAAATTAAAAAGTGGAATTAATGTTAATTTAAAAATATAATATATTTATAATATAAAATTATACTTTTTTACAAAACATAGACATGTAAGAGAAAAATATGGAAGAAAAATTCTAAAGAATAATTATTTTTTAGAGAAACAACCATTATAACTTCGGAAACACATGAATCATAAAAATAATTAGTAAATAAAATTAAAAAAAAATTAAACATCATGAGAAAAAGTAGATTTATAATATATAATTCAATATGGTCTTTATATTCTCTATTGAATTTAAAATTTTTTATATCATTATGATATGCCTCATTGAATGCAGATTAAGAAAAATTCCTTTACCCTGATTCTGATTCATCACATGATTTCTTATATTTCAGAATAATAGTGATATGTTAATTATATACATGAAATATAACTATTTTAATATTATTATTACATATAATAAACATATTAATAATTGATATACAATTACACAATTAACTATGTTTTTGTTGGATGTTTTGACCGTATTTGGATTATGTGTCAAAATGAAATTGAGAGGATGAAACTATTCAAAGTGGTAATTATGAAAACATATTAAAAATAATATTAATGGATTTATCAGAAAATTTAGATTGAATTTATTCTTTTAAAACCAATCATGGATTTTTGAAATTAAATATGAACCAATTTTACCATAAAAGTGATTGTTGGTTGTATTTACTCATAAGTAACGTTACAAATTTTTTATGGTTGTTTTATAAAGAATCTATGTAAAATATATCATTATAAAATTATTATGATATCATACATACTATATTATTTAATTATATATATCATTCATATGATTTGTTGATGAAAAAAGGGAATCAAAATTGATAAGAATATCATTATATATTATATTTAGAGATCAATATTTATTATATTAATATAATAATAACTTCATTTATATTACATACATTCTTGGTAGATACCCCTATTACCTTCCACATTAATCTTTAAAGAATATAATTCACCTCACCTCACAAGGAGGTAGTCTTTCATACACACCAGTAATATTATTTAATCCCCTATTTTATGAACTGTAAAATAAGTTATATGATAAAATCAGTAAATATGTATTATTATTTTATAAATATGGTAAATATCAAATAAAATCAACATTTACAACATAATATTTATCTATGATTGTTGGTAATGAAAAAAACAACATTGTTTTGTTAGGTGGTAGTATGTTATACATTTGAATGAGGATTTCATAATCAATGTGATGGATGTTTTTATGTATCTAGGTCATACCAATAACATAAAAAATATCACCATATTTATTATTATTTTGTTCTTATATGAATTTTTTTAATAATATTTAATTGGTTGGAGAAGTAAACAAAAAAATACATGTTGATGAATATTACCACGTCTTTGGGAAACTCTATTTGGTTTTCTCAAAAGCAATTCCATGGATGATGAATTTTAACCCAAATTGAGGCTTATATAATTAGTAAATTTATTTTAGGATTGATTTGGGTTGGTTTTTTATGAACCAAATATCATGATATGTGGGAAGGTAAGGGGGGATGGGGAGGCATTTTATTAAGTAAGTTGGCGGAAAACATCTATATTTTTAGCTAAAAAATGAAACAAATTTTTTCATGTGTATAATGGTCCAAATATTTCACCAAACAATATATAAATAATTAATTTAAAAATATATCAATAAAATTGGTTATTTACTAATTTATATGTCATTTGGACCCTTATGATTAATGTTTAGTCACAAAGAAAACTCATATTCATCATGTCACTTAAATTATTTTTATTTCATTTACTAATTTTTTATGTAAATATAAAAATTGATGTTACTATAAAATATATAGTTAGGATGATTAAAAATATGGAATCCAATTTTAGAAAATAGAATCACATATTTGTCTCAATATAATTTAAAATTAATCCATTCGATGGATGAAAAAGTAGGGTTTTAAAGTAAGAAAATTAAAAAGATTACAAACTTCTCATATCATATCTGAATATAAAATTGATACCCAATGAACGTAATTGTATTCAAATAAATATAGTTGATAAAATTTAAATTTTTTAAAATTTAAAATATATTTTATCATTATAAACTATTTAAGAGAAAATGATTTTTCAATTAAAATTTAGTATTTTTCATTATTAATCAAATGCTGACACATTTCAAAAAACCCCAAAAATTAACCTTATGACAATTTTTTGATTATAGAGAAAAAAATATGATAATATTTCCATTTAGTTCTTATAATAGTTTAAAACAATAATTTAAATAAATCATTCCACTAAAATCTAAACAACTTCCTTCTTTAGAAATAACACATTATATATGGTAAAATTTGATTTCTTTTATTTTATTATTCCTATAAAATATATGCGTTAATATAACAATATTTTATTTAATATGTGATATATATATATATATTTAATATCATTAAAAATTGTAATTATTCTTTTCTGTTAAGATAAATATTCATGGATGTATAAAAATATTTTTTTTGTTTAAAAATATTTACTTTTTATTCAAATGGTTTTTATTTTTTATTTAAAATTAATTTTTAAACAAAAATATAAATATATAACACATGTATGATATATATTAATAACTATGCTTATATTTCATAATTATTAAATTCTATTAACTAGATTATAATTGTCATGTTAATTAATAACATGACTAGTATATTGTTTTCTAGTACGAATTTTCCTTACGTGTGTGACATGTTATGTAAGAAACTTGATGTTATGTTTTGTGGAAGATGACAATATTGTTATATATATTCTGTGTTAAATAGTGAATGTCATGTAACACAATCTATCAATTAATTTAAATTAAATGGAATAAATATATTTCATAAAATATTAGGATGTTAAAAAATAATTCCCTAAACATATTAATATATTGTAGTCAAATGATTTTGAAGGAGATATTGAACAGAATGATAAACATAAGAAATTGGAAATTATATAATACATATCATTATTTTTAAATAATTTATTTACAAATCTACCGTATCCACAAAATTTTTAGGACCGACTCTAAATGGATTACTAAATTGTTATTATAACAATTGGTCAACTCTTCTTTAATACATTCCATCCATATATAAAGAGAATATTTTTTATTAGGAATTGCGTTGACCACCACTTAAATGACATAACATTTACTATTTTTCAATGTAAATTTCAATATATATAAAAATAAGTTAAAATATGATTCATCAAGACAAAAACATATATGTAATATCATTAATCATATTCTATAATGACATTAAAAAAATTTGTCAAAATACTCACCCTCTCTATTATAGCATGTTCATGGTCGGATTGGATTAAATAACAACATGTGAAATATTATAAAAAACTATTATGGATGAAAATTACTAATAGAAATAATAATAATAATAACATATAGAAATAAAACAATTTGAAATGTGGTGGCTAATTTTTTTTATTGTGTAATGTACTTTTTATTAAAATAAAATCTGTGTTTCCTGAATTATAAAAAATAAAACAATTCATTTGATATAAATTGTTTTTATTAAATTATTTATAGATTAATAATGATCCTACTGATAAATGTATTAAGAATTATTTGATTTTTATGACTTTCGGTGCACAAATTGAATAAACTATGAAAACTATAAAAGTTTATTATCTTATTTTCCACCATCTGATTTATGTTTCATACTATAGACCATGCATTATATGAAATCATTTATGTACTAAAACTTTTTATTTTTATCATAAATATTTTATATTTTAGTGTATTCAATATTCTATTATATTTTCATTCTTTGATGGGGTTTTAACTCAATACTTATCAAATATTTAGGGGTTTAGTGTCAATATTATTTCTCTTAGGGATTTTTTATGCAACAAGTTTTGTATATATAATTTTATTATTTTTCCTATATTAATATATAACAAAATAAAAAACAATTAATTTTTTATTGTATATTATATTTCATCTGTTATACCATTCTAGGTGTTTTGATGTAAATATTACTTGAGAATTAACTGTATTATATAAAAATTTATTTTCATATAATAATAGATTAACTACATGGTTGTGATATTATAATCATCATCATACAATACCAATTAATTTCTAGTATGGTATTACATAATATTATCTAATGATATTACATCTTCTCAAAAAATTATCATCCTTGAAAAAATAACTTCCAATATAAATGATGGAAATTTGAATAAATAAAACTAATTTATTAAAATATATATATTTATTGCATAATGTTTCTCCCCTATTTTTTTGGAAATACAATAGGAACAATTATCTATGATCATAAAAATTCATATTATCGATTAAATAAAGAAAAATATTATATGTTTTTCATGATGGTAATTTATTAATGTTATCTTGTTATTATTACAATGGGTTTCCATCAATTTAAAATAAAATGTTTTATATTCATTTATTAAAATTAAATTGTAATTATTTTTCATTAATAAATTTATGTTTGAGTGCAAAAAAAAGAAAAATTATATATTAGAATTAATTATGCTTTCTAAAACAATTTAATAATATCACAAATGAGTATGAAAATTCATATTTTAAACATGGTAAAAATTCATATATTTACCATAGTTTGGATCCTCTTTGATTTGATCCTCAAATAATTAATTCACCTTATCCCAAACCATGACTTACTATTCAATAATGATATTTTTTATCAACAAATACATATATTAGTATATTATTTTTAATGAAAATCTATTTATATTACTCTTGAATGATGATTCAAATATAATTATAGTATTTTTCATATCATGTTCTCCCTTTGATAATTTTTTACTGAAGAATTGCATTTTATTTATTTTCATCTTATAATACATAAGTATATAAATACTTTTCATCCATTATCCCTAAAAAAGTTACTATAGGATATTTTCTCTCTACTACTCATTGTGGAAAATATCTTTAAATCTTGTAGGGTATTGAGTATTTTTTTGACTCTCTTTATTAGTATGTTTTTATTAGTTTACAATTTTTATTGAATAATATCCAAATTAACCTTCCACTTCCATTACTAATCTTAAATTAGTGAAACTATTTTTATATGAATAATTATATCATGGGGGTATAAAAAACTATTTGACCATTATTTTTTATTATGGAATGGATATGCTAAGACAAATCATCCATGGTTATGTGAAACATGACCCACTGATCGAGTTGTCTGGTTATTGTGGAGCATAGCGTACTACAAGAATTTTATGGTCTTCTTCTTCATATCGACTACATAATCCTCTAATTCATGAATTTATTTTTGAATAATCATGTAATTTTAACAACAAAATATCATTTCATTATAATATTCATTACTATATATTGTTCATACACAATTTTTACACAAGTTTTTTATACAAAAATAGATTTAGTTTAAGTAAACTATATTCTAGGAATTATATTATTTTAATTAAATATAAGACAAATAAAATTTAAAAATTTTAAATGATAAAATTGAATAAATATTTATATCATTATAACAATAAGTTTTTCATTATGTGGATTATGGATTTTTAGGATACGATTAATGTTATGTGAATAGAAAAAATACCAATTTTGGAAAAAGTTATATTTTTTCAATAAATAATTACACATAGAAGTAACATTAAATTTTAAATATTTGTATAATGAAAAATAATATATAATTTATTAAAAAATATAAACTATTCACTATTAAACAATATTATATTTGATTTCAATATATTAAATTTTCTCGGCTAAAAACATAATTTTATAAAAAATATATTTATTTATTTTCATGTCCTAATATTAGTATAATATTAATTTAATATATTTATAATAATATAATATTTTATAATATATACCTTTTTTAATTATTATTTTCATATTTGGTAATGATATCAATTTAATTTTGATAATTATGTACAAAAATGAAGAAAAAAATATATCTCCTAGATAAAAGGATAGATCGTGTTAATGATTGTATTTATATTATGATACGGACTTATAATTTAATCAAAAATTTTATATTCTAATTATATTCCAATACATATCACCATATATAACATATAATATAGTTTTAACCTCATAAATTTTCCATATTACACGTATAATTTTTGAATGATTAAAAAATAAAAAATGTTCCAATCCAACCACATATATATGTGATACACACATGATATCACATTAATATAATTATATAAGTATTCCACAATAAATATTTAGGAAAATATATTTCAAACAAATATCATAATTACATTTATTTTTTCTTCTTATCAAATTAATATCCTAATAATTTGGTATTTTAATGGAAGTCAAGGGCTTCATTAAAATATTTATAATACATAATAGTGTATTCATTATTATTTCATCATTTAACTCTATTAAATATTATGTAAAAAACCAAAAAATCCAATATATAAAAATTAAATACCGAAAATTTTAGATCACATTTTATCTCATTTTACTTTCTATGGGATATGAATAGATTCATCATGCGTGTGTGTGGATAACTACAGAAAAAATCCTTACTTTTCCTTTCATCACCACATCAAAATAATTCTTTTTGTGGTATATTTAATGAATATATAAAATATAAAATATCTATTTTTTAACTTATAATATATTACCTTCCTACTAACACATCCATTCAATTGAGAATTATAATTTATATCATGCATAGTTGTGGACTACCACCTTTATGAACTAATATGAGTCGTTTTTCATGTAATCATTTAATAGATGTTTATTAAATTTAACATAAAGTATAAAATGATAATTTTTCATGTATAAATAATTTTTTTTGATGGATCCATGACCCCTTAGACCATGGTCAAACCAAAAATGTTCTTTTATGATTATGAACTGAACATCCTCAAAACACCCCACATGTCAAACAATAATTAAATTTATATATACACAAAAGAATTAATTTATATAAATTTTAATTATAAGATAATATATCAAATAATGATCTTAATATAGATTAAATTTTTATATTATTTTATTAAGAGAGTAAATTCACATTTGTGACGAGTCAGATTTCAGGTATGGAGTAATACATTATATTCATATTTGAAAATATTTAATGTTTTTCATACCTTTTTATTCATATAATTATTCATTAATATGATTCAAATTATATAAATTATATAATGAAATGTTTGTTTAGTATAATTTTATACTATTTTTTCTATTTTATAAATGATTTAACATGTCACAACCTGTCCAAGTGGGGCCTGTACCACAACTCCTTGAGCCCACCACCAAAAGCCCATGGGAAAGTGAGTAACATTGAGTAAGAATATAACTAACATGGGGGGGAATTTCATATGTACATATATGCACACACATATATCCATGCCCAAAAATGATAAAACATAAAAACAACTAATAAATCAATTCATGAATACCACGATATCACAACCACCAGAGCTCGACAATAAAGTAACGTAAAGTGAAACTGAGATAAATAAAATCCCACAAAAATAATTATGTAACCACATGTCTAACCTATATGAAAATTTACTAGGACTACTATCTATATCCATAGGAGCAGACCTCATCATGTCTGATCTCAAAAAGGTTCATTTGGTCCTAGTCCACCTAATATTATATTGAAATGTAGCTCATCTACAAAATACATGACACATGATAAAAAATCCTCTACAAGGGTGAGTATAACAATACTATGTAGGACACCACAATCCACAGTGAAATCCCTATTGTAATTTACAATAATTTCTACATGACTATATGACTACAAAAAATATAATAATAATATCTAGATATACTCAATACAAGACATGTTGTCAAGAGGTAAGTCACAACCACTATATAAAAATGCTAGGGATTCAGTTTGAAGATTCAATGAAGAACTCATCTAGGAGAACACACTCTTGAGTCGGATAACAGTAATGTTGTTCATCTAATATGTATTGTCCATTAGAAACCTTCATGAGAGTGATATGATACAATAAATGAGGTTGAGAACTAGTGACATGGGGTGATATCAACACCTCCAACTAGATTAACCGATTAAGCAGAATATCAATGTCTGCTAGGTTGGGTTTCTTCAATACCAATGACTCTAACAATGTTATTAATATGAATAAAGGATCGTGCACTAGACCTCTTTGGGTATTCCAGCCATACTATATATGATGTTCAACTGAAGGGATCATACTATTTTGAGTAGGAAATTATACACACCATGACTCAGGGAATATATAAACGGAATGAGCCATAATGAAAATTTTCCATGATAAAATAGAAAATATATTCAATCCATGAATAATGATATGCACGATGTGTAGTAGGGTCACAATATGTGTCCCTTGACCCCAGTTATAGCCCTTCTAAAATTGGTATTTTCATTCCAAACTATGTCTTGTAGATGTTGGGTACACAGTTTTAGAAGAAGTCTCACATTGTCTCCTTCCAATCAGGGTCCACTCATGTATTCGCTCATTTTGCTTATACTTGGTTTCAACCCATGTGTATCTTCCTATGTACCAGTATAAGGGGTAGTCTATGTTCGAGGACGCGGAAATGTCATGTGGTGTGGTACATATCATATAGGCAACTTATATACTCCAACACGTGTCCATGTATATATATATATATATATATATATATATATTGATTCAAGTCATATAGACCATGTGATAGTGTCACATATAGTGTGACAGTGTCCCATGTCATGTGACATTTCACTATCTCCCAAAACCCAATCAGTTGTTCAGTGTCGGCCACAAGCCATGTTACCCCGGGGTACACTCTGTGTTCGTTGGGATTTTCTAGAATCATTCATTATTCCTCATTGTTTATTGGACGATGAACCATATATCCTTCTAGTGATCTTTTCTCCGCGATACACTATATCCGAGTTTATTTCATCAACCAAACAATGAATAAAGGTGTTCAAGGCCTTCAATCAGCAAAAAACCACTTTAAATATATCCGCTGAAAACTGCCTGAAGAGTTATATCCCTGGAATCACTTAAATTAATCCATCACCACTATCATATCACCTTCATTAGTTCATCCCAGTGTTGGATTTTTAACTTCAAATCATTTTTCCATGAAAAAAATTCCTAAAGATTGATCTTTCATAAACCAATGAGGAGAAAAGAACACGAAATGAAATAATTGGGGAGATATGTAGATAGAATTAATCCAAGTAAATATCTTAAACTATTACCCAATCAAGACACGACCCATTCCTGTAATAAAAAAATATTACAGATAATTCCTAAACAATCAATACCTAATAAATTCTGCAATTAATACTCATCCCATGAGAATGAACAAACCATGTATCAACATGTTTATTGGTTAGTATGTGTTCATCGTTGAATATATGAATAGGAAAAGAAATAAAAAATATAACATCGTAGTTGGGAATTAGTTCATTTCCTGTTGAATATTAAATTCCACTAGTGATATCTATCACGAATGGTGATATTCACTAGTTGATATTCTATTCTGTCTTTGTTTTCCATAAAGGTTTATTTAGTGTTCTATCCACAGCTTATATGGAATTCCATGGTTATGAACCTAATCTTATATCACCGCCTAATTGATTAATTAAACGAATAGGTGTTTTTTTGTTGATCCATCGATGAAATGGTAAAGTTAAATACATTTTCAATTGATTTTATTCATTAAAAATGCACAAATATACTTTTCACAGTCGACCTAATACGTCCAGTGTCAGGTTGTTCCTCGGGTAAATCCATATCATAGAATGAAATGGTTCCCTCATATTTTTTATCCAGGAACATATTTAGACTTTATTATACTTTTGATGGAAAACTTTGCACATATGCTATTTAGTATTTTAATATTAATCAAAAATTAGTTATAGGAATTGTAGGACTCATAATTAAACTTATTCTCAATGCTTGGTATCATAATTATCCTATATAATATTTGAAAATAATAAACCAAAAATAAGTGATATTACATCCTCCCTACATCATGTATTTAAATCCTCAAAAATTCAAAAGAAATAGTACAAAATTTGAGGGTATTGGGCACAAATCTGAGTCGCCCACTCCCAATTCATGTCCTAGAGATACCCATATATCCACCAGACATCGACCAAATTAAATGATCTTCCAAGAGGGATCCCCTTGTATATATCTTTGATCTACACTGGGTACTCACATAATTATCCTCCATCATTGATGTCTAGATGGCCCCTATTGATGATGTGTGATGGGTTATGCACATACCACATCAGTTGTGATATATGGAAGACATCATGAACCTGGTCCCTCTTCGGGGGTATAGATATGTTGTACGCCACCTTTCCAACATAAAACATTAACTATATTGTCATGATAAACCTAAAATATAAATTTCCGCCTTGGAAAAATCATCATAATCTCCATTGAGGTGAATCACATAGGAATACATGTTCTCCCTCAACAATCACCAAGGGCCTCTTCTGGTTGTCAAGATAAGACATTTGATTGATATAGGAATTTATCATCAACTCCTAGATGATCTTCACCATCTATATAGAATTTCACACCAACATCAGACCCATGAGTGCTGACACTCTTAGAAGAGTCTAGAAAATTATTGACCTATAGGGCCACCCTTACAATCACATGAATGGTGACATACCAATGGTGGAATGGTAGTTGTTATTTATGTGAACTCCACCTATGGTCGGTGATTCTCCAAACTATAACCAATGTACAACATACAATCTCTTATAATTTCCTCTTGGACCTGAATGGTATGCTATGTCTAGCATTCTATTTATGGATGAAAGAATGTTGTCATGAATAAATAGGTTCCAACATCCTCCTACAATTCCATCCATAACCCAAATGTAAAATAACAATCACAATTTGTAAAAATAATCAATATAACTCAATGGTGTTGAACTATCTCTTGATTGTAGAGGTTTCTTAAGCTCTCAACTGATATATGCTCTCAGATATCTAGGAATTGGGTCGACATGATGAGTACGTAAATTATCACCCATATGGAATCAAGTCCCCTATATGAATTTGGTATATGAGTGACAATGTACATATATATATATCCCATCCCACTTCCATTTAGAAAACTCAAGGGGTTGAGCTAATCCCAATGGAACCTTGGGACCAACCTTCACTAGTTGATAATTAAGGAAATGAGATACAAATGTTGCCGATGCTTTGTTCATTACCTACCACCAAAAATAAAGTCGATTGTCATGGTAAATTTTCTCCACAACTAGTAGTTCCACAAAAGGGGATGTATGAAAATCCCCTAGAACCACCTACGAAAATACCATATGTACTATTGTATGTCCTCTACAAAGACTACATGCTCCCAAACATTCTAATATCTATCAGGGAGCAGGCCCTGTGAATACATGAGCATGTAGAGTATCACAATTAGTATCTCCATGTTGTGCCTCTCTGAGTCGCTACATGAGAGGAAGGGTAACAATGATCTATTCGTGGTATGATTCTCTATCTACATCCACTATGTATTACTTTAATGAATAAAACATCTGTGATTCTTTATTCATCAATTGGAAACTAGATCACTTGTTGAGAGAATCTTCCATCATGTTCTCATTCCTAGGATTATATAGAATCTCAATGTCATAGACAAGGATGAACTCTACACATTTCCTCTATATCATGTTCAAATATATCTAAGATAATATATATGTGAGACTCGTGTGATCCAGGTAAATGATAAACTGCTATCCCATAAGGTAGTGTAGACACATATTCAATGTGAAAACTGCCACTCCTAATTCAAGATCATGGTTCATGTAGTTAGGCTCATGTGGTCTCAACATGTGTGAAACATAGGAAATCAATGTTTTTCTCAACATTAGGACACAACCAATCATAGTTTCAGATTCATTGCAGAGGACTACATACATGAAATGCTTATCTAGATATTCTATGATTGGAGTGCTTGTAAAACTCTGAATCAACTACTGAAAATCCCACTAGAACATCTTAGTCAAAATTAAAGGCCACCCCTTATGAGACTAATGGGTCATAGGTGCTGATTTCATGGATAAATCTTGTAATAATCCTTGTTAATATCATGTTATCCCATTGAAGATACACAACTCTATAGTTATCCTAAAAGTATCTCATACTAACCCTACAATTACCATGGTGAGGTACACATCCACTCCATCCACTGAAATAACAATTCTACAAATTTGGACCGCATGTGTCTAAAAAACGAACTTCATGAGTTTCTTAAAAATCTAGTTGTCTCAGAGTACGTCAAAACCCATATTTATGTGTCTCGTGTACTCCTCCTCATATGATGAGTACACAAGGATATCATCAATGAAGACTACCACAATACAGTACATGTAAGGCTAGAGGATCAAGTTCATGAGTCCCATGAACACTGATATGGTGTTGGTCATGCCAAAAGTCACAATGATGTACTCATCATGACTGCAACAACACATGAAGGACATCGTAGTTATATCTCTATTTAGTAATTGAAACTATTGAAACCCAGGTATATGGTAAACATTTGTGATTCACCATTCCCATATCAACTGATCATAGAGGTAATCAGTTCTTAGTGGTTGATACATGTTATTCATGGTCTGTAGATTCAAGAATCGGAAGTCCAAAAACTCCCACACGGTGAAAATATTCATTTATGAGAAAACAGAAAATGGTCCACCAATGGTGAAACACTAGGTCTCATGAATCCCTTCTTTTAAAATTCCTATATCTGTACCCACTTTTCATGAAGCTCCTTTGGATTCATACAATATACTGGTGCATATATCAGTGTCCTCCTAGGGTGTAAATCAATGATGATGATTATATCCTTGTAGGGAGGTAGTCCTATAACATCTTCAAAAAATAAATCCTTGTAATATACCACTAATATTTGGAACTGGAAGCTCATAAAATCTACGACACTGAGGGTTAAGCTAGCCAACTGATTAGTAATTTGTTGTACCCTTGTATGAATTAGTCCATCATGTGCTACCCAAGATTACCTTCTCACCCAAAAAAGATAAACTACATTACATCACTGTAGAAAAACCACAACCATTACCTAAAATAGTAAATTTGGTAATGTACTATAGACAACAAATAAATTAGAAGAATGAAATCATAAGGATTCAATTATTCCACCATGCGGTTCCGAACAAAAATTTCACCACTACGTGTGAGGTCACACTATCGACACAAATGTGTGATCACTAAGACTTCTCTAGTAGAATTCTCTATGTGTAAGTTTCAATTAAATGGTTCAACCATACCATCTACATCTCAAACAAGATATGAGGTGATAATAGAATGAACTGAACCTATGTTTATAAGTACTATAAGAAAAGTAAAAAAAGACTCAGATAGTACCTCAATTCATTCCCTGATCCCTTTTGATTATGTCTGGACCGTATGCAGTTGTCCCCTCCCATGTCCTTATACTCCTTGATCCTATAATATATCAACTGGGGGTGGTGGTGGTAAGATTTTGACATGTCGATCACCTCCTTCTTCTCTCCCAACCCCACTAAAACACCCACCTTAGTATATATTTACCTTCTCCATTCACTATCTCTACCTCGGTTTTCCATCCACTATCTCCCTATATATAGTACAGTGGGTTAAAAAATTCCATGTTATATTTCCCCTAAAATAACACGAATGGAGATATATATCCCTAGGCTGACAGGACCAACCTTGTAAACCCTGAACTACATATATTTTATCTTGGAAACTCCTCCAAATGCACCATGATGTCCAGGTCCCTGGGACTGACATCAGATCCCTACAACCCTGGTCTCCACTCCTGCTCATCCACTACAGACAACCACTAGGTATATCTACTCACCCTAGAATCTTTTGACTACCAATGCATTCTCAAAAACCCTAGCATAAGTCATAATGCATAGAGGGGTGACTCCGACTCAAATATATCTATACAAACCTCACTCAATGGTCTGATCCATGTAGAAATAATACATAACTACATCTATTAGGTACTAGGAATTATTAGTGATACTTGATGAATAATATGTCACAATCATGCTACCCTATTGGAGGTGAAGATTCTTTTGTATACTCATAACTCTTAGCATAACTAGTGAGAACTCCTCTCTAAAGAATCACTCAAACTCTGTCCATGAAATAGTCTCCTAGTCGAGAGTCTAGAATTAAAAACACCACAATCTCTCTAATGATCCATGTAAAAGGATCTCTATCAAGACCATCATCTGATCCAATAGTGTCCTGACAAGACAGGATACTTGGGTCATCATTTCAAGACATTCCTTATCCACCTATGGCTCGGGATCACCTCATAATAGTAGGGTACTCTATCTCTAAGACACATGAAGCACTCTCAGTATACACTTCTTATCTTCTAGTATTGTGGGTACCACTTGTTTCTCCACATGTTGTGGTATATCTAGTGGACCATATGTTGAAAAAATATGGGGAACTTGTCCCCATATAAAATCCTCTACAGTGAGGGGATCATCCTCATGATTAAGCTATTGAATCCTATCTGGTCTATTTATCGGGGGAATATAGTAAGAAAGAAATATACATCAGAGTCAATAATTATAATTGAAGAGCTAAATTATGAGGTACATAGATCCATAACCCATTCATATATGATTCAAGTTCCATTATTTTCCATGCATCCATTGTTCTCATGTACCGAGTCGAAATGAAGGTAATAAATTCTTGGTTTATAGATATGATGGCCGCCCACTATAACAGTAGATTCCCTATCATAAAATATGAACTCAGAAAACTTATTATGATATCCCCAAACCATTATCATAGGCACATAGTCTTAATTTATTACCGACCACCTCTGATACCACTCGTCCATGACCTATAATAGTGGGGCATGATTCGTGACTCCATAATCCCACCTCAAATAGGCCATGGGAATCTGACTATTACTGAGTATCCATATCAACAACATGGTAGGAATATACTATGTAACTATATGCACACACACATCTCCAATCCCACAAATAGATGAAATATAAAAACCAGAACAAAAACTATACATGCATACCTCTATATCCCAACCAATATAGTATGATTGGAAAATTTATGAAAAATTGCATTGGCCCATATATGATCCCACCAAAAGATGTTTATAACAATAAGTACTGCATGTATGAAAAGTTACATGGATTTTTGTTTGTTTCCATAGGAACACAACTCATCCTACTTGATCTCACAATGCTCCATCCAATCCTAGCCCACCTAGGACTTTGTCAAAAGATCACTCATCATCACATGACATGACATGTGTGGGAAAATCCCATGCATGGGGGACTATAAAAATATGCATTAAGACACCCCGAAACCAAAAAGAAATGAAAAAGATAATGTACAGTAATATATAAACAATTATATGTCTATAGAACATATAACAAGAATATACATATATACTCAATCTCGGACACGTAGTATATAGGTATGTCACCACCATTGTATAACAATGCTAGGGATTTAGTCTGAAGATGTAACACCCCAGAACAATGAGGGGTTAAATTACTAAATGATATGAATCATTTTAACAAGGTTATAATTCCTTTTTGGGATCCTATAAAATTTGAAGACTACCATTAAAATTCTTGTATTGGAGTAGTGATATGTATGGCGGAACATCTAGGACGTTTCCCATGGTGTGTGTGAGTGAGTACAAAGCAGACTGTAAAGGACATGTGTGGGCCTATAAGGATTTTCATTAGTGAGATGACACATTTGGGCATGTGGGAGGGCCCCAGGGTGGGGAACACATGTTTGGAGGGAAGCAGGTCGTACATGGCAGTCCAAGACCCGACAACCATGTTAATGGAGGGTTTTTGTGCTTTTACTAGGGCCTAGATGACACATTTTTTATTAGATGTGGTACCTAGACTTATGTGTCCTACACTGTCTTGGTTGAGATTTAGGTCCCACAATGATGTTGGTGTGTTATAAAGGGGGAGGGTGTCAATGTATCACCTGATAATGATAGAGGTCTAAATAAAAAAATGATATGACTCATTTCAACAAGGTGAACCTTCCTTTTCTGGAGCCTATCTAATTAGAACTACATAGTTATGTGTTCTTGGCTAGGATTAGAAATCATGATCGGTGAAATTCTAGGAAGATTACATATGTGTGTGTGAGTGAAGATAAATATCACTAAAAATGACATATTTTAGCATGTGGGGACTGTCATTAGTCAGATTACATGTTCAAGTACAAGGGTGAGCCCTAGTGTGGGGACCACATGTCATGGAGAAAATGGGTGTATCTGGAGGGCTCGGACTAGAGAGCCAAGATAAAGAGGGGTGCATGTGCTGGAAGTAGGGCCTAGTTGTCACTGAAGATTAATCTATGTACTCATCTAGGAGAACATAATATTGAGTTTGATAGCACTAATAACATCCAACCAAGATGTACTGTTCATCAAGAACCATCATGAGAGAGACTTAATAAGACATATGAATATGACTACCAAGGCCATGGGGTGGCACCAAAAAATCTTTCTTAATTAAACATATATGTATACAATTGTGGTCTAGTAGTATTGTATGCTTTAACATTAAGGAATCTACCTAAGGCATGAATATGAATATAGGATCCTTCATCAGGCTTCACTAGGGATTCCAACAACTCTATCTAGGATGTTCGGTTAAAGGGATCATTAACATATGAGTATGAAAAGATACCCACAAACCAATGGGAAAGTGATAAAGGGATCTAACCCTAATGAAACATGTCTGGGACTGGATGTAATAGTTATTAATGTAATTTATAAAGTAATAGATGGAATTTATTAGGGTCACACGTTGTGTCTCATAACCATTGTTAATGCTTGTTTATAACGTCCTATGTCTTTTCAATCTATGTCATGAATATGTAGGGTACATGACATGTAGAACAATTCACATAGAGTTTACATCCATTTGGGTTCAACCCATGTACTCTACCCATGTGCCATTATAGGGTTGCAACTAGTAAGCCTCTGCCCATTTACAAGTATATAGGGTAGTTTGTGTAGTTTCTCTAGGCCATTTTGTGTGATGGCGTACACGGTGTGTAGGTAACCTTGGTACTCCACCACATGTACATGTATCTCTAATAACACATGCCATGTATCTAGGAAGTTTCTACTCACTATGTGATTGTTCCACACATTTTGTTCCAATTAACAATCTCTCGAAACACAATCTTCCACTTAGTACAGTCCATACACCATGCAACCCCAGGTTGGATATCATGTTCATTTTGATTTTCAATAATCCTATGTTCTCTCTCTTCTCACCTTGGTTAATGATCGAGATCTCATTCTGGTGATCTTTAAACCTCATAACTCCATATTCTCTGTCATTTAATAACCATAACACCAAATCAATGTTTTTTGGGCCTTCTATTGGCATAGAAAAAAACCTTAATTCAATTTTATTAAAACCACCTGAAGAACAATATCTCTCAAATCACTTTAATTAATCTTTCATCTTCATTACCACACCCCTATTAGGTTGTATAGATGTTGGATATTTATTTTAATATTGTTGCACCTAGAAATAAATGGGAAACGATCAATTTTTCATGAAACAATGATGAACGAAGAACATGCAATGAAATAACAGGGGAAAATTATATGGAACAAATTCATGGAAAGAACCTAGACCATTGTTTTTTACTTCCTCAATCTGTTCCGTTAAGAATGATCAATAATGAAAAAAAACTCAAATAATAAAACCATGTTAAATCCCTCAAATAAAAATTCATCCCACAAGAATGAGAAGCATGTGGAGAAACTTATTCGTTAGTTGGTCTGTATTTGTCATTGAATATGATAAGGGAGAAGTAATTTAAAAATAATGCATCCTACCAAGGAATTGAATCATTCAATGTTGAACATTTTTTCCACTGGGGAGATCCATCAAGAAAAAAGATCAATGCTCTCTGATATGCAATTCATTCATCGTTTCCTTGAGAGGACTCCTTAGGGTTCTCAATAGAGACTATAAGGAATTCCTATGTTATGATCCAAACATGGAATCCTTCTTAAAGGCTTAATTAAATGAATAAGAATCAATGTGCTATTAAGTCTATGAAAAGGTAAAATAAAATAATTATTCAATTTATATTTTTCATTAAAAATAACATAAACTACTTTTCACAACCGACCTATGCTTGTCGATTTTAGGTCATGCCTAGTGTAATGTTGCTACTTTGAACACAATGATACACTTAGATTTATGATCTAGGCTCCTGTTTAAGTTTTATTAATATATTTTGAGGAAAATTATGCATTCATGATATTAAAAATATAGTATTATTCAATATTTTTTTTGAGCACACCATGCCTCATAATTTCACGTAATTTTAATGCCTAGTCTCGAAGTTAATCCATATAATATTTAAAAATAATACATATAAAATGTAGGACATTACATAAGATATTAATTCTATAATTTTCAAAATTCTTTTTGTGAAATTTTTTAAATAATTATTAAAAGTATATTTTTATTATATATGGTATAACCACCATTTCAATTGTGATAAGTAAAATTCATTAATCCTGTTACTCAGTAATGTTTCATTTTTTTTAAAATAATATCATATATCTAGTTTCATTGGTAATAGTTTTTATTGGATTTGATATGAAAAAATTGGTGTTTTTGTCTTTGATTTTATGAGAAGCTGAATACTAATTATTCAATTTTAATAAATTTATTAATTGATATGTTTATTTATTAAAATTTGTAATGTACTATTATAGGTGTTAGGAACTAGTTCCCCAATCCTGTCTGTAACATGGTCTTAAGTGTGCCTCCTATGCACACTAATGGATTATGACAAATAGTGAGTTTCTAATATCGATCATGGAGATAATACTACCTATTTATAAATTAACACAGTAATATAAATTGAAAATAATAACCAAATAAAATGACCAATAAGAAAACAAAAAAAAGTATCACGTGATTACCAAATTAGGAAATACAATATCCAAATCTATACAGTAAACATTTCAGTCCCAATATGTTTCAATTGTAAAAATCAAATTCCTAAAAAAATAAAGGCACTAACAACTCCCAAATAGCTCTATTCACCAATTCTAGTTCCCTCATCAATGCTCCATCCCATATTAACCATTAAACATTGGATAATTTCCATTTACAATCCTACAAAAATAAAATATATTTGGGCACGAATTTGGTTGCTGGAGTGGTATGTGATTACAACTCAGTAGGCCACTACTAATGGTGTAAAAAACAACGTTAGGTTAATAATAGTTTAAGAAGTTGAATAAATAGAAAAATTTAAATAATTTGTAGATAGTTCAAATTGTTTCCATTGTTTTTTAAATAACCACATAACCCTCAGGTTACTAAGGACACCTGGACTATTAATTATTTATTTGGCCCATGATAGAGTCCATACCATATCACATATTAAATTTACAATGAATTTTTATACATCTGATTCCAACACAAATTAAATTTCATTTAATTTTTAGTTAAAATTGGATCCCTATTCCAATGACAACCTTTTGGCTATATATTTCCTTACCTAGGACCCTATGGGTATTTGGAGCAGTTGTTCGTGTCCCAAAAAATTATCAAACAATCACATGAGTGGGATTTTGATGTAATATTCCATGACCCACATTCATTAATAAATTAATAACAATGGCGGTTTTGATAAAAAAATCCATCTACCACACATGTTAAAAAATTTATCACAATGGTTTTTTGAAGAATCGGTCCATTTCCCATTCATGTTTATCACAAAATTCACATGAATCACAATATCACACATAACAAAAGAACATAATCATCACATTTAAAGATCATTAACTTTATATTAAAGTATTCCCAATAAATTGAACCTTTTAAACTAATTAAAAATCATATTTGAATAGTTTAATTCACATGGAATAATATAAAAAATAATCATTAAAACATATATCATTATTTAATAAAATAACATATTAAAACATTATAATAAAGTAAACTATAAAATAAATCACACTGTCATGTATTCTATAATTATTTTAATTGACCAATTCTATTATCCCAAATTCTAATTACTTAATTAAATAATAAATTAATCTAATTAAATAATTCCCAATATAACTTTAATTAAATTATCATTCCATTAAATTAAATTAATCCAACGTAATTTTCACAATATTCCATTGATTAAATCACTAATTAAATAACCAAATTCATTTTTTCCATAAATTAATAAATTAATTTATTAAATTCAATATTCATTTATAAATGTACTAATTGAACTATAACGACAAATATATGGTATTGGAATTATGACATTCAGAAATGAATTGATACCATATAACATAAGATTCAAGATGAACGTTTTCCAATAGTAATCCCTCAATTAAATAGGTATGTTCAATTACACAACAAATAATGGGATATAGATAAAAAATAAAACTATGAAAAATTGTATTATATACACCCAAATCTATATTTATATATCCACAATAATAGAAGAAAACATCCATTGCATAGATGAAAGAATTATGAGAGAATAATGGGAAGCCAATTGGATAAGGATATTTTATTTAGAGTGGTGACGATCTTCAATAGAGGCTTTTAGTATTCAAATCAAGGAGCCTCTATAAATGTTATATAACATTTAGGTCCATATTATGGTATATTAAGGATGCATTCCATGGGTAATAGAATTTTTTATCCAATTTTCGAGTGTTTGAGATCATGTGTGCATTGTTTTATATAAGGGGTACACAGTTTCCCCAAGACGTTATCCAAAATGATTCACATAACCTAGGGGTGTCTTCTAAATTCCCTTAATAGTGTGGATATTTTGAAAACCTATGTGTAAATCATCAAAATATCATCTTCCTAGGTTCACATAGTTTGGTGGGATGGGAATTTTATTTTATCAAATTGTGCACCAATCCAAAACTTATCCTCTTCCTACCAAAATTTTATAATTTCCCCCAAAAACACCCCATGGAAAACCCCAATCAATATGTTCTCAAAACAAGAAAAATGATGACATATAAAGGATGATGATAGGTCCCAAGAAAAGGTTGGATTCTTAAACTCTCCACATCCTATACTGACTTCCACTCAAGCTATACTCTTTGTAATATTAATGATTATGAGTCACAAAGATCATGACAAAGATACCCATTATCAATTTATCTCTCTCACATCTCATACTAAACGAAAACATCTTACCTAAATACCCAACTATTGTCATATTCATTCACTACAACACATTTTAAAAATGATCCCACACACATATCATATTCTACTAAAAAAATAATATGTATCAAGTTGAACATCATCCTCATCGATCACTAGTGAAAAGTTTGGTTGATTTTGAAGAATCTAAGAAACACTAAAAACATCAGTCATAACATTATACCACTATTGATGTTCCAACATAAATACCACTAGACTAATTCTCTCTACAACATCAAATTAGTAAAACAATCACGGGATCCAAATTTCCATGTCCTTGTTTCTTACCTTTCCACAATCTATGAGAACACTAAGAAAATCAAAATCACCATATGAAAACTATAGGGGTCATTAAAATTGATATAATTTCTAATTTTTTCTACTCTGATCTATATTCTTCCATTTCAGAATCAACTAAACCTACTACGAATTCTACTTCATGAGACTCGATCCAAAAAGCTTTGGCCCAGCTGCCTCCATCAAATATAGAGGTGATATGTATGGTATATCATAAAGATCCCCAAATGGTTCCATCTAAATATTCTCATGGTAAATGTTTTAATAAGATAATTCCAACATGGTTTGGTTCTCTCCAATCACCCAACAATGTCTAGTGTAATGTCCCAGAACTCTCTCGTCATTTCCTTTGTAAAAATATGGTGATTGAGTGTTCTGGGATGTCATGGTGACTTATCTATGAATAGTTTTAATGGTAGACCATTGTGAATAGTGCATCAGTAACCTTAGGTGAATAGTTCTAATGGTAGACCATTGTGAATAGTGAAATGGTGACCTTCTGTGAATAGTTCCAACGGTGGACCGTTGTGAATAGTGCAGTGGTATCCTTAGGTGAATAGTTTCAACATTAACCTTCTGTGAATAGTTTAATGTTAACCTTAGGTGAATAGTGTCATCATTAACCTTCTATGAACGGTTCCAACGGTAGACCGTTGTGAACAGTGCAACTGTCATGACCCCCTCCCAACAAAGTGTACCCCTCCTGGGCCGGCAATGTGAGAAGAGAGATAATGACCCCCGAGTCCCGCCTCCAATAGGCCCCGGGTTGGTGACTAGCACCGAGGGTATAATAAACACACAAAATGGAGGCATTACCCTCTAAGAGAACACATGTAGAAGAGAGAGATAGAATAGACTCCAATCAACTCCAACTCATTACTAAAATATAAAATAAATCCAAGTACATATATGAAATTTCATGTAAAAGTACTACAACTAAAAGGGGAAACTAAAATTACCCAAAAGAAAGTAAAACAGCAGCGACCACACGCCTGAACAGCTCCTCCTCCAACCACAATCTAGTAGTAACCAGCTTGATCTCCAACCTGCTCCAAGTGACCTGAAAAACAGTTTATATATACATAGGGTGAGTATAACAGTATACTCAGTAGGATCCTCCCCACGCCTCTCATTCAAAAGTAAAGAAAGAATGCTAAAGACCAGTGAAGAACAAGTGAAACTAACTCGTCACCTAAACAGGTATACCAAGTTCCCAACCTCACCATGGCTTCTCTCACCAAGTAACTCATACAAGAATTTAGAATATATTAAAGAATATCAATGGTACCCTGCTACTACTTCCCCACTGGTTTCCCTCTTTTCCCCAATGACATATGTCCTGTGCATCTCTCTCTAAAGGCTTTCCCGCATACACCTAGGCTAAGATCCACAATCGGCACCTTCTACACCACAAAGGCTTGCCTGCAGACACCTGGGCCATGCACCACACCATCCTCCCAACCAAAAGTAAACAGGTAAGTTTCGTGAGCCACCACATCCCACATAACATGTATCAAACATCAGGTATTATACCTCAAGCCATTATAGCCCATACATTGAGTAGGGATCCTCAAGCCATCACAGCCTATACACGTTACACCTATAGTAGTCCATATGATACTATATGCAGAATATATGTGTGTGAAATAACCAAAATCCATTATAGCCCTCTACACACATATATGGGGAAACTAACTATTGTGCCTGTTGGCACATATATCTACCAAGAGAAGAGAGCGGGGCCAAAGGGGGTAGTCAGCCATTGGAACTCCTATCAGAATGTTGGGGAAAACACCCCCCAGGGCTCAGAATCCTCGGGGTGTTTGTTTCCCTTACCGACAGGGTGGAGTAGCTTATAGAAACACAAAACGTACAAAATATATATATAACTCACATCCACACTATGGGAATTACCTAGTCTTAGATACAACTGCAGCTAACATCTCTCAGACTCCTTGTTGCTACTTCTAAGACTAGGTGTCCTATAAGCACACCAAAATTTGAAGAGATTTATTAGATTACTCCATTCTCATTTTATAAGTTCCACTGTACATTAATTAATTATTTAACCATTAATTATCCATGAATAATTTAACATTAAACTTCATTAACATCCCACCCAAAAAATCATCTGCTCCTTTTATGATTCATGTCACCTTTAAATTCCAGTATCTCCCTCCCCGTGGATAATCACCATTTAATCAAACTTTCATTAGAGAATTACTATCCCATATTCCCATGCATTCTAGAAAGGCATCTTATGATACTAAACACAAAGGGGGATCAACACGGTGAGTAGATATACTACCCGTCGAGTCTTTTCCACCTATAGCAAGAGCATAGACCCTTTCTCCCTCGAGAGGCTAAACACAGAAAGCATGTTGCATTCCTCATATATCTTCGCCTCCTTCGGATGGAGGGTAAGAAAGACCAGCTGTTTGAGTAGTGGGGAAAGGTGAAGAAGATAAACAACCAAACAAAACCACCAACATCCATCCATTACATTCATCCCATACCATCGTCTTTGGTGTCCTCCCTGACACCCACACGCAAAAGCTGATGCATCTCGCCACCCTAGGCATCATCCACTGCCACAAACACAAGGCCATCGTGCCTTTACATATCCCAACTCCCCTCCAGGGTCACATCACAACACAAGCTACAAGAAAACAACAATCACATCAATGGGATCTTGGCCCTTTAACATTCAAGAGGGTAACTCATAACCCCTTTAAGAAATTCTCACACAATCTATTCTTTAATAAATATTAAATTACCAGATTTGTTATTCGTAGGTTCTAATTACAAGATATCTATTCAGTAAGCTATCTCAATTAAATAACCATTCTTACTTCCCTAATTTGATTAACCTCAAATTAGAACAACTACAACAACGACAACAACTGGATTAATTTACATGCCTCTTTATCATTAGCCAATTAATTAAAAATTAATTTCGGCTTTATGTTCATTGTCAATTTCCATCAATAACGAAAAACTAATCAGGGAAAACATAGATATCACTCTATCTAGCAAAACATGAGGCAAACCGTTATCTTGGTACAAAGCAACAACATGCGATCAACCAATTCTTTTAATTCGGTTCAAGTATTTAATTAAGTCAATTTAATTGTGATCCAAAGGGATAAATCATACTAATTCTACGATTTCACATATACAATTAGAGAATCCATGAATCCCCTACCTTGAAGAGTTCTTGACTTCCTTTATCCACACAATGGGTCACAATCCACCTCTCACGACAACTGCATCCACCAGAGGATGCCACCATACGATAGTACCAACCAACCCCAATAAAACCCTATTATAATCTTGGAAATTACTTGTTATAATATGGAAGGGAGAAACAAGAGATGTTGATCCCCAAAAGAATGATGATACAACATACCTTATATCGAATATTGATCGATACAGCTCGGTTGCATCCAAAATAGATCAGAACCAATCGGAAGATTAGGATTTGGTTGTGAAACTCCTACGAGAATGATTGAAAGGTTATAGTGTCTCTTAGCCAAGAACAAGAAGAATGAACAAGGTATAATGATATCTGGTTCATTTTTGAAGATTTAATGAGGCGACGGTTTAAGATCCAGTTAATTCTCCATTAAAAACGGATCACATTAACCCATGTGGTTTGACCAAGTAAATACATCCCAACCTTAGTAATAAATAATATTGGATTTATGGCATTTGAATAGGCCTTAAGTGTCCTTAAAATAAGGCTTTAAATGTATTTTATGTCAAAGGAAATGTCAAATGGGTGAAACTGTGGGAAGCTGGAAACACTGTTCACGTACTCAAAATGTGGCAAAGGAAAAAAAAGGTCACCATTAGACCTCACCGTTCAGGAAACACTGTTGAAGTCCACCGTTAGGAGGTCACTGTTAGAGGGATATCGTTCTGGAAACATTGTTCAAGTCTACCATTATAAGGTCACCGTTAGAAGGTTACCATTCCGGAAACACTGTTCAAGTCTACCGTTATAACGTCACCGTTAGAAGGTTACCATTCTAGAAACATTGTTCAAGTCTACCATTATAAGGTCACCATTAGAAGCTCACCGATAGAAACAGTGTTCACTAAACCTCACCGATAGAAACATTGTTCACCTACCGAACTAAGGGTATTAAACTCCTTCATGCCACCGTGTCACCACAAGACACGAACTAAGGGTATTAAACTCCCATTCAACACATTCTCATTGTGGTCTTAGATCTCCACAGGTTTCTCCTCGAAGGTTGCATCATCATCAATATCGATCTCTCCCCAATCGATAACATGAGATTCATCATGAAGATAACGACAGAGTTGTGTTACATGGAAAACATCATGTATCTGACTCATCTGAGGGGGATGTGCTACTCGATACGCCGCAACTCCAACACGAACTAACAACTCGAAAGGCCCAACAAACCGGGGAGAAAGCTTACTTCCACAACCAAACCTTCGCTGCCCACGATGGGGAGTCACCTTCAGAAACACATGATCCCCAACATTAAACTCTAAGGGTCACCTTATTTGATCGGCATATGATTTCTAACAATCTTGCGCTCTCTTCATCCTCTCATGAATCACCTGAACCATCTATGTTGTATTCTGCACTAGTTCTGGTCTGAGAATTGCTGACTCTCCGACCCCAGTCCAGCACAACGGAGAATGGAATGGCCGGCCATACAAGGCTTCAAACGACGCCATACCAATGGTAGAGTGAAAACAATTATTGTAAGAAAACTCTACCAAGGGTAAGTGCTTTATCCATGAACCTCCAAAATCAAGAACACAAGAGCGCAACATGTCTTCAAGAGTTTTGATGGTTCACTATGTCTGACCATCTGTTTGAGGATGAAAAGCAGTGTTAAGGCACAACTGAGAGACAAAATCATGATGGAGACTTCTCAACACCTTGGAGGTAAAACGTGGATATTGATTAGAAATGATCGTCCAAGGTACTCCATGTTGTCTCACCACCTCCTCTAGATACTGCGTCGACAAAACTTCCACTGAGCTCAACTCCCTGATCGCTATGAAGTGGGAAGATTTTTTTAAATGATCCACTACCACCCATATAGAATCATGTCCTCCTGGAGCTCGAGGGTAACCAATAACAAATTCCATTGAGATTTCCTCCCACTTCTACTGAGAAATTTCTAATTGCTGGAGAAGACCATTATAAACACGGTGTTCATCCTTCACCTTCTGGCAGACTAAACATCGAGACACACACTCTGTAACCGCACGCTTCAGCCCCGGCCACCAGAACTGACTCCTCATGGATCGGTACATCTTTGTCACACCAGGATGTACTGCCACGGGTGAACTATGGAACTCTAGGAGAGTCGTCTTGTGCATTTCCAAGGGAACAAAAAGCCTGCTATGATACAACACTCGGTGTTGTTCATCCTCCGACCAACCATCAGGGGCCTCACCACAAAAACTCTGTCTCTCCAAACTTCCACCTCTAGATCACCCAACTGAGACTCTTCCACCATCTGAATCATGGATAACTGCACCGTCATCAGGAAATGACAACCTCTACCCCCAACTTCTCCCATATCAAGATGAAAATCTGATAGCTCTTCCATCATTCTCCACGAATCACCAAATTCACGGACAACATCATTACATGACATTCGTCTCAGTTCATCAGCTACAACATTCCCTTTTCCTGGTGTATAAGATATTTCAATGTTGTATTCTTGTAATAACTTCATCCACTGATGCTGCCTCAATTTCTAGTCACGTTGGGAGAAAACATACCTCAAACTCTTATGATCGGTGAAAACCACAAAGTGCTCACCAATGATGTAATGTCTCCAAAACTTCATAGAAAACACCACGTATTCCAACAAAGGATCATGGGTGGCATAGTTTCATTCATGGGGACGCAACTGCCGAGACCCATAAGAAACAACTAACCTCTGCTGCATGAGAGCACATCCTAGCCCCAGATGTGAAGCATCACAGAAAACATCAAACTGGACTCCCTCTACTGGAAGACAAAGGACTGGAGCACTTACCAACTTGTCCTTTAGATACACGAAAGCTACCTGACACTGATTAGTCCATATTAAAACTTGATCCTTCCTGGTCAAAGCTGTCAGAGGAGTCACAAATCGGGAGAAATTGGCTACAAACCTCGTAAAATAGCCTGTGAGACCAAGGGAACTTCACACCACTGACACGGTCTTGGGGGCTGCCCAAGACACCACTGCTTCTATCATTGACGGATCCACAACTACTCCATGTTGGGACACAACATGCCCCATGAAACGAACTTCTCAAGCCCAAAACTCACACTTTGACTACTTCCCAAACTACTGATGTTGGCGAAGAACTCCCAAAACGGCTCGTAGATGCTCTACATGCTCCTCTTCAGATGTGGAGTACCCAAGGATGTCGTCGATGAAAACCACACCAAACTTGTCCAAGAATTCAGGGAACACAACGTTCATCAACCCCATGAAAAACAGCTAGAGAATTCATCACACTGAATGGCATTACAACAAACTCATTATGCCCATGATGACAACTGAAAACAGTCTTTGCGATATCCTCATCCTTTACACGCATCTGATGATATCATGGCCGCAATTCGATCTTTGAAAACCAACTTGCACCCTTCAGTTGATCGAATAAGTCATCAATCTGTGGGAGAGGATAGCATTTCTTTATTGTCACTTTGTTTAATCGACGATAATCGACGCACAACCGCAAACTGTCGTCAGCCATTTTCACAAAAAAAACTGGTGCACCCCACGGTGACAAACATGGCCGAACAAAACCGCACTGCAACAGACCATCAAGTTGTATACGTAGCTCTCGTAACTCAGAAGAGGCCATTATATATGGAGACATAGAGATATGAGACGCTCTTGGCAGTAGCTTGATCCCAAACTCGATCTCTCGTCGAGTGGGTAACGCTACAACCTCTTCTAGAAAGACATCACGGTACTCCTCTACAACCCTAGGAAGCGCCAACTGCTGAACCTCTGAAGAACTCAGCATCATCTCAGCCATCATGGATGATAAGGATTGAACTCATCTATGACTCATCTGAGGATCTCTCTCACCCACAAAAACCACTTTCTGTCTATCTGCATCAAAGAAAATGACTTTATTCATGTAGAAATCCACAATAGCCTGCACTGAATACAACCAATCCAAGCCGAGGATGACATCATATGGTTGTATTTGTAAGCATAGGAAATCTCCCCAAGAGCGGTGTTTCCACAACACTAGCTCACAGTCTCTACATACATCAAACAAGTCGGCTCGACCTCCAACTGGCGTAGTCAACAACAAGGGAACTGGAAGCCTCTCTACCTCAAGTCCCAAAGCATGGACAAGGGTAGGTGATATGAAGGAGTGTGTTGCTCCTAAATCAAACAAGGCATACACCAAGGTAGAAAACAAGAAAAGGGCACCTCGAACGACATCTGGCTCGCCTGGGGCTGGCAATGTTACAACATGAAGCTGACCATGACCTCCTCCACAGCCTCTCTAACCCTGATGATGACCACCACCACGGCCGCGCTCTTCTCTCTAAGGATGGGGAGCATCATGGGGATATCCTCTTCCTGCTCTATCTACCCTCTGGTGATCTAAAGCTGGTGCAACCTGCGGATGCTGCCTTAGCTAGAACGTCCTCAATGGAGGAACCTGGAGCGGATCGCCCGGTGCACGATGAATGCTCTGAAAATTTGGGCTCTCCCGCTACTGATGACCACAACCACCATAAGAAAAACAAGGGCCTGATCCCTTGTCATAGGCCTGAGAGTTGCTGCCTCCGGAGAAACGAGATGGGAAGGGCTGGGACCTAACCACAGGTGAACGGAAACTCTTCTACCCTGAAAACCAGGTACCCTTGACCACATCTTTGCTTTGTGACGAATCATGACAATTCCCCTCTCATGACGATCCGGTCCTAGCCAAAGTCCTCTCAACAACCTCTACCGTCGCCAGCACCTCAAGATATATCTTTAGAATAAATGGGGTGACCTGACGCTGGATCTCTGGACGCAAATCCTCCTCGAAATCCCTCTCCATGGCCGCCTCATTTGGTAATAGGTTTGAAGCATATCTTAGAAGGTTCCGGAAATGGATTCCAAACTCTCGAACACTAGATCTCACCTATCAAAGGGTAAGAAGCTCCTGGCGACTGGACGCCTTCGTAGTCGAAGAAAGAAACTTGACTCTAAACCTGTCTTGAAACTCCTCCCATGAGATCGTTGACTCCTCACGATCCCTGAGGAACAAGATCAACCACTGCCTCGCTACTCCATGCAGCATCGTCACAACCAAGGACACCCAATGTTCCTTCCGAGCACAAATCGAACTAAATCCTATCTTGACCACCTCCTACCAGTCTTCTGTGACTGCATCTGAAACGGAGCCCTCGTACTTCTATAGACTTTGGCACTGAAACTCTTGGATTGTCTTCTTACAAGTGTCATCGTTGTCAACCTCTACCCGTCGGTAATCTGCTGGAATAGCCTGCTGGACATCTTCTGCGCAAACCTGATGAGGAGGTCGACCTGGAGCCATACCTGTAAAATAACAACTGTTAGAGCTCCTAAATATGGAATTTGGAAGGCTCAAAATTAATGAATTAATTGTTTTCTTTTATTAATTTTAGGATAACATATCCCAAGGTCTACCCACTGAAACACAGTCGCAAAGAATAATGATGTCTGATCCTTTCCTAGGTCACTACCCTGCAAACAGTATCACTTTGTTTAGTAGCCATCGTAAACATAATGGTTCGTGCAACAGATCATAGGGGGCCCTAAACGCCTATGTCTCTGCCGGTCTCCAATGTTTACCCAACTTTCTAAACATGAATGACACAGTTGCCCTACCATCCCATGCAACCTCACATGTGCCTAACTCCAAACTCCATCTTATCCCTCAACCAGAACTTTGATACCACACTGTCACGACCCCCTACCAACAATGTGTACCCCTCCTAGGCCGGCAATGTGAGAAGAGAGATAATGACTCCCGAGTCACTCATCTAGTAGTCCCCGGGTTGGCGACTAGCACCGAGAGTATAATAAACACAAAAATGGGAGGCATTACCCGCTAAGATAAGACATGCAGAACAGAGAGATAGAATAGAATCCAATCAACTCCAAATCAGAACTGAAATATAAAAGAAATCCAAGTACATATATTAAATTTCATGAAAAAGTACTAAAACTGAAAGGGGAAACTAAAAGTACCCAAAATAAAGTAAAATGGCAGTGACCACAAGCCCGAACATCTCCTCCTCTAACAACAAGCTAGTAGTAACCAGCTTGATCTCCAACCTGCTCCAAGTGACCTGAAAAATAGTTTATATATACATAGGGTGAGTATAACAGTATACTCAGTAGTATACTCCCCAAGACTCTCATTCAAAAGTAATGAAAGAATGCTAAAGCCCAGTGAACAATAAGTTAAACTAACTCATCACCTAAACAGGTATACTATGTTCCCAACCTCAACATGGCTACTCTCACCAAGTAACGCATACAATAATATATCATATAGTAAAGAATATCAAGGGTACCCCGCTACTACTTCCCCACTGGTTTTCCGCTTTTCCCCAACAACATACGTCCTATGCCTCTCTCTCCAAAGTCTTGCCCACAGACACCTGGGCTAAGCTCCACAATCTGCACCTCATGCACCACAAAGGCTTGCCCGCAGACACTTGGGTGAAGCACCAAACCATCCTCCAAACCAAAAGTAACCAGGTATGTTCTGCGATCCACCACAGCCCGTATAGCGTGTATCATACATCGGGTATTATACCTCAAGCCATTATAGCCCATACACCGAGTAGGGATCCTCAAGCCAGCACAGCCTATACACTTTACACATATAGTAGTCCATAGGATACTATATCCAGAATATATGTGTGTGAAATAACCACAAGACATTACATCCCTCTACACACATATATGGGGAAACTAACTGTTGTGCCTGTTGGCACATGTTTCTACCAAGAGAAGAGAGCGGGGCCAAAGGGGGTAGTCAGTCATTCGACCTCCCATCAGAATGTTGGGGAAAACACCCCCCAGGGCTCAAAATCCCTGGGGTGTCAGTTTCCCTTACTGACAGGGTAGAGTAGCGTATATAAACACAAAATGTATAGAATATATATATATAACTCACTTCCACACTGTGGGTATTACCTAGTCTTAGATACAATTGCTGCTAACATCTCTCAGACTCCAGGCTGCTACTTCTAAGTCTAGGTGTCCTATAAGCACACAAACATTTGATGAGCTTTATTATAAAACTCCATTATCATTTTATCAGTTCCACTATACATTAATAAATTCATTAAACATTAATTAACCATGAATAATTTAACATTAAACTTCATTAACATCGCACCCAAAAAATCAACTGCTCCTTTTAAGATTCACATCACCTTTAAATTCCAATATCTCCCTCCCCGTGGATTATCACCATTTAATAAAACTTTCATTACATAATTACTTTCCCATATTCTCAGGCATTCTATAAAGGCTTCCTATTTTACTAAACACAAAGGAGGCTCAACACGGTGAGTAGATATACTACATGTCGAGTCTTTACCGCCTATAACAAGAGCATAGACCAATTCTCCCACGAGAGGCTAAACATGGAAAGCATGTGGCATACCTCGCATGTCTTCACCTCCTTCGGAAGGAGGGTAAGCAGGACTAGCTGCCTGAGCAGTGGGGAAAAGTAAATCAGATAAACAACCAAACAAAACCACCAACATCCAGCCATCACATTCATCCCATAACATCATCCTTGGTGTCCTCCCCGACACCCACATGCATAAAATGATGCATCTCGCCACCCTAGGTGTCGTCTGTTGCCACAACCACAAGGCCTCTATGCCTCCACATATCACAACACCCCTCCAGGGTCACATCACAGCACAAGCAGCAGGAAAACAACGATCACATCTATGGGCTCTTGGCCCTTTAACAATCAAGAGGGTAACTCAGAACCCCTTTAAGAAATTATCAAACAATCTTTTCTTTAAATAATATTGAATTAGAAGATTTGTTATTCATAGGTTCTAATTATGGGATATCTAATATGTAAGCTATCACAATTAAATAACCATGCTTACTTCCCTAATTTGATTAACCTCAAATTAGAACAAATTCAACAACGGCAACAACCAGATTCATTTACATGCCTCTTTATCTTTATCCAATTACTTAACAATTAATTCCGGCTTAATTTTCATTATCAATTTCCATCAAGAATGAACAACTAATCAAAGAAAACATAGATATCGCTCTATCTAGCAAAACATGAGGCAAACCGTTGTCTCGGTACAAAGCAACAACATGAGATCAAACAATTCTTTTAATCCGGTTCAAGTATTTAATTAGGTCAATTTCATTGTGATCCAAATGGATAAATCATGATAATTATACGATTGCGCATATACAATTAGAGAAGCCATGGATCGCTTACCTCAATGAGTTCTTGACATCCTTTATCCACACAACGGGTCACAATCCTCCTCTCACGACAACTGCATCCACCATAGGATTCCACCGTACGACAGTACCAACAAACCCCAATAAAACACCATTAGAATCATGGAAATTACATGATATAATATGGAAGGGTGAAACAAGAGAAGACGATCCCCAAAAAAACTATGATACAACATACCTTATATCGAAGATTGATCGATACAGCTCGGTTGCATCCAAAATAGAGAAGAACCAATAAGATGATTTGGATTTTATTGTTAAATTCCTAAGAGAATGATGGAAAGGTTCTAGTGTCTCTTAGAGGAGAACGAGGATGAACAAGGGAGAATGAATCTGGTTCCTTTTTGAAGATTTAATGAGGCGACAGTTTAAGATCCGGTTAATTCTCCATTAAAAACAGATCACATTAACCCACGCAGTTTGACCAAGTAAATACATCCTGGCCTTAGGAATAATTAATATAGGATTTATGGCATTTCAATCGGCCTTAAGATTCTTTAAAACAAGGATTTAAATGTATTTTACGTTAAAGGAAATGTGAAAGGGGCGAAACTGTAGGAAGATGGAAGCACTGTTCACATACTCAAAATTTAGAGAAGGAAAGAAAAGGTCAATGTTAGACCTCACCATTCTGGAAACATTGTTCAAGTCCACCGTTAGGAGGTCACTATTAGAAGGTTACCATTCTGGAAACACTGTTCAACTCTACCGTTATAAGGTCACCGTTAGGCGATTACCGTTCTAGAAACACTATTCATGTCTACCGTTATAAGGTCACCGTTAGAAGGTTACCGTTCTGGAAACACTGTTCAAGTCTACCATTATAAGGTCACCATTAGAAGCTCACCGACAGAACCACTGTTCACTAAACCTCACTGATAGAAACATTGTTCACCTGCCGATACTGTTCATAAAACAGGAAACATTGTTCATAGAATTGGAAATTTTGCAAAGTTTTGGGGATAAGTCACATTGACGTCCCAGAACACCTCCAACACCACATTTTCACAAAGTAATGGACCGAAGAGGTCCGGGCCATTACAACAACAGTAACCTTAGGTGAAAAATGTCTACATTAACATTTTGGGAATAGTGCAATAGTAACCTTAGGTGAAGAGTGTCAACATTAACCTTCTATGAACAGTGCAACGGTAACCTTAGGTGAATAGTTTCAACATTAACCTTCTGTAAATAGTGCAACGGTAACCATTTATAAACAGTGTAATGGTAACCATAGGTGAACAGTGTCAACATTAACCTTCTATGAACAGTGCAACAGTGAGGTTCATGAACAATGATTCTAGAACGGTGAGGTTCCAATAGTGAGGTTCATGAACAATGTTTCCAGTGTGGTGAGCTTTCAACATTGAGGTTCATGAAATGTTTTTCGAGAAAAGTGAGGTTCTAACAGTGACGTTCATGAACAGTGTTTCTACAAAGGTGATGTTCAAACAGTGAGGTTCATGAATAGTGTTTCCAGAACAGTGAGGTTCCAATGGTGAGGTTCATGAACAGTGATTCCAGAATAGTGAAGTTCAAACGGTGATGTGCATGAACAATGTTTCTATAATGGTGTGGTTCCAATTGTGAGGTTCATGAACAGCGTTTCCAGAATAGTGAGGATCCAATGGTGAGGTTTATGAACAGTGTTTCCAGCTTCCAATAGTTTCACCTTTTTAAAGATTCCTTTGATGTAAAATGCATTTAAAGCCCTGTTTTAATGGCTCTAAGGCTAATTCAAAGGCCATAACTCCTATATTAATTATTCCTTTAGCTCAAGATATTTTTACTTGGCCAAACTGCATAGTTTAATGTGATCCACTTTTAATGGGAAATCAAGCAAATACGAAAACATCGCTCCATTAAATATTCAAATTGGAAAAGATATCTTCCTCCCTTGTTCTTCCTCCTTATTCTCTGGTGTAAGACTCTAGAACCTTTCCTTCCATCCCGTAGGAATCGTGAGATTAAACGTTTCTCCATGGATTGGTTTCCCCTTGAAGTTCTTCCTACTGCATGTGCACCCCCTTTTTTGGTGCGATCAGAAAGGGTCGAGCCTTCATTGAATTAAGGTATGTTTTATCATCATTGTATTTTTTTATTCTATTGTTTCTCCTTTCCATATTATAACATGTTATCTCCATGATTCTAATTGAGCTTTCTTGAATTTTGGTTGGTGTGGTTATACTGTGGCATCCTTTGGTGGATATAGTTGTCGCGATAGGAGGCGATCATGAATCATTGTGGTATAAATAACGTCAATAACCATTTGAGGTAGGGGATTCATTGCTTCTCTCTTCTATTACGTGAAACTGTATCATTATCATATTTTATTCCACTAGATGAAAATGGATTTTACATAATAAATATTTGAACTGGGTAAATAAATTTATATCAATAATATGTTATTGCCTCTTCTTTTTATAGATAGTTTGATATCTATGATTTCATTTCTATTCATTCTTGATGGAAATTGGTAATGAATGTAAACATCAATTAATTGATAATTGTTCGGTTAAATGATATAGAGACATGTAAATGAATCTGGTTCTCCTTGTTGTAATTTGATGTTAATCAAATTGGTGCATTATGAATGTTTTATTATTTTTCATAGCTTACTTATTAGGTTTCCTGAATTTGGAACCTATGAATAATGAATCAGTCAATTCAAGATGGATTAAAGAACTAATTGTTTGATAATTATTTGAAGGGTTCTGAGTTACCCTCTTGATTGTTAAAGGGTCAAGAGCCCAATTGATATGATTTTTTTTTCCTGCTACTTGTGTTGTGATGTGATCATGGATGGCTATTATGGTATGTGGGGGTATGGAGAACTTTGGTCGTGGCAGCAGATGACACCTAGAGTGGAAAGATGCATCAGTTAATGCATGTGGGTGTCGGGGAGGACACCTGGGATGATGGAACATGGTGGATGTGATTATTGGATGCTTGCTCATTCTTATTGGTTGATTAGATACTTTACTAGTCCCCACTTCTCATGCCAACTGGTCTTGTTTACCCTTCTTCTGAAAGAGGTGATGATGCGCGGGGTATGCCATGTGCTTTCTTTGTTTACTTTCTCAAGGGAGGATGGGTCTACGGACTTTCTATTGGCAGCAGAGTCTCGATGGGTAGTACATCTACTCATCGTGTTGATCCCCCTTGTGTTTAGTATCATAGAATGTTTTTCTAGAATTCTTGGGAATATGGGAATGTAATTCAATAATGAATAATTGAATAAATTATGTTAACCCATGGGGTTGGAGTTGCGGGAACATAATGATGAGGTGGTAATTTTAAAGGGATTGTGGACTTTGTGTGTGATGCTAATGAAGTTTAATGTGGAATTGTAAATGGTTAATTAATGTTTAAATATTTAATTAATGTAATGTGAAACTGGTAAAGGGAATAAAATAAGGTATTAAATCTCTTTAAATGGTTGTGTGTTTATAGGATACTGAGTCTTAGAAGTAGCAGCCCAATGATCGAGAGACGTTAGCTATAGTTGAGTCTATGACTAGGTTATTCTCATATTTTCATTGTGAGATATATTATATCATGTACTTTTTGTGTTTCTATATGCTAATCCACTCTGTCAATAAGGGCCACTGACACCATGGGGATTCTGAGCCCTGGGGGAGTTTTCCCCAACATTCTGGTGAGAGGATGAATAGATGACTACCCCCTTTGTCCCCGAACTATTCTATTTGTAGTTACTTGTTTTGGTAGGCAAAGTGGTTAGTTTTCCCCATATATGTGTTTAGAGTGCTTCAATTTCTTGTTCTTATTCACACACATATATTTTGGATATAGTTTTCTATGGACTACTATAGATGTAACGTGTATAGGCTGTGATGACTTGAGGATCCTTACTCAGTGTATGAGATGTAATGGCTTGAGATATAATACTCTATGTATGATACACATTAAGATGGCTTTGGTGGCTCCCAGAAAAAACCTGGTTACATTGCTTAACTGGACGTGGTGGTTTTGTTGCACGATGTGAATGTTGTGGTGCTTCACTCAGGTGTCTTTAGGCAAGCCTTTTTGGAGAGAGATGCTTAGGAAGTGAAAATTTCAGGCAAAGCAGAAAAACCAGTGGGGAAGTAGTAGTGGGTTAACCTTGATATTATTTAATATATTATATACTCTTGTATGCGTTACTTGGTGAGAGTATCCATGGTAAGGTTCAGAACATAGTATACCTTTTTAGGTGATGAGTTAGTTTCACTTGTTGTTCACTGTGCTTTAGCATGCTTTCTTTACTTTTGCATGAGAGGCATCAAGGACGATCCTACTGAGTATACTATTATACTCACCCTATGTATATCTAAACTACTTTTCAGGTCACATGGAGTAGGTTGGAGATCAAGCTAGTTTATACAAGATTGTGGTTGCAGGAGCTGTTCGGGCTTGTAATTGCTGCTGTTTTAGTTTTTTTTGGGTACCTACAGTTTTTCCCCTTCTAGTTATAGTGGTTTTTCATGACATTGCATATGTGTACATGGGTTTTCTTTCATCTTACTAGTTGAGTTGGAGTTGGTTGGTGTATATCTTATCTCTCTCTTCCATATGTTTTCTCATAGAGGGTAATGCATCCCATTTGTGTGTTTTCTATACCCACGGTGCTAGTCGCCAACCTGTGGCCTGTTGGAGGTGGGACTCAGGGGTCATTATCTCCCTTCTCAAGTTTCCAGTCTAGGAGGGGTACACTTTTTGAGGAGTTAGTCATGGAATATGGGACGTACACCTATAGAATATACACAGAAATATCAATAGTATGATTTTATTTTCCATCATTATATGGGAAGAATGAAATACTCAACAAAACCCATGTATAGAGCACCATATGTGAGCCCTACCATAATCCATATGTAAATCACAATTCATTGTATGAAAAAATACACCAAATAACCTTGTATAGATAGAATATATTCCAAACATATATGTCAACCAACTATTTTACTATTAATGTAACCTTTATATGGGTGTAGTTAGAATATTAACACACGTATAATTCTCCAAACTATTTCACTAAGAGTGACTCTTTTATAAGAATGAAATGTTCTCACTTTGTCGAGTATTTTCCATTCACCCAGATAACATCAATTCTTCTTAGGTGTCCACAAGTGGCCTACTATAGAGTCCATGGAATCATTGTCCAACATCCATTCCAGAAAAGGAAACGTCTTTAGTAAACAACAATCTCATCGATGATCATCCATCACTTGTTGAAATGAAAAAAATCATGTTAGAAACCATGTTATCTCCTTTTACATGTTGAGATACCATTTCTATCATAATAGTTTAGGATAAATTTTAGTAAAAAATATATTCACTACTCACATATATGGTTGTATCACACACATCAACTCATCTCGCAATCCAATGTACAAAAACCTAATTCCAAACATAGATGAACTCATCCTCATCAAAGGTAAAATATGAAGATGTCTCATGAAATTTATTTATTTCAGTCAAGGCCAAACATTATGGATCATCAAACTATATGCCTCTAATTTAAATCAAAATTGAAAACTCTATTGAAACTTATACGGGATTAAACTTCAAGATTCTCTCCTGAACCAAATCATACATATCGGCAGGTAAAGTCAAAATTTTCAATCAAAACTAAACTCTGGAATTTCTGGAGAATCATTTTCACAATTTAATAAATAAAAAACAATATTTCCCTTCTATGTCATATATTATAGTTATTAATTAAATTATATCATATGACATATCCAACTCTACTTCTGCAGATTCATACCCCTCGATGAAAATATAAACATTATGCTATTATGATCAATCTACATGGTAATAATATCAACCACAATATCATTCCACAACACATCATGAAATATGAAAATATATCTTACTTAAATTTGTATGATGTGTAGTTTGATTCATATGCCTTCGACTACCAAGAAACATACTCCACAACTCAATCTCCCAACATCAATAGTACTTCACGCCTGATCCCACATGTTCCCCAAAACACCATATACTCCTCACCCTACTTAGAAAGGATCATAATTAATATCATAGTCATCAGATTCTTCATCTCATGGAAATCATTCTCTCATTTTCCAAATCATTAAAAAATTAACCTCTTCCTATTAAACCCTAATAGTGGAGCTTCCAAATGGTAAATGTCCAAGTTAACACTCTGATAGTATCCCTAAAAATATTGAAAAGAAAATATATAGAAAATATTATTGTGAAATACCCAGGATAACTCTTTTGAACATTCTCTGTGTCCATTAACACAACTTATTCTATGATTATGTGACCTTATAAGTGAAATTATTAAATCTAATACTATCAATTAGGCAACATGGCATAAAACTGATGTGCTATCAGTGTATATAGGATGATGGCAATTTAGTTTTTGTGATCATAAAAATTCAATGTGTAATTCATGATTTAATCAACAAATAGTACCAAAAAACTTATCAGTGTACTCATGGGATATTCAGGTCATCAAGGAGACAAGTAGTGTTGGTGTGTTTGTCTACTCAAATGGCATCACAATGAACTAATAGTGTTCATATTTTATTCTTAATTTATCCATTTATATATTATATAATCAGACACTCAATTAATGATACCTATATCACAATTCAATATTTGAGGGGAAACAATTCCCAATCAACTCTTCAAATAGGTTTCCAATATGTGGAAGAAAATAATAGTTCGTTAGAGTCTTCATATTGATCATTCGGTAATCAACATATAAATGAAATGTTTTATCATCCTTGTTTCAAAAAAATTCGGTAAACCCCCTATAAACATAGTCGAACATATAAAAACCATATCCACTAACTCATCCAACTAAATATTGATATCATGAATCTTTTTCGGTGTCACATTATATGGTGGAATAGATATCATATGAACCTCAATCGTTATCTAAATTTTAAATTTCATATATCTCTTAAGTGGATGACATAAGAATTATTTAGGAAACACATTCCCAATCATACCCATTTCATGTGGAAGTAAATATTGGTTTACACCTCCATAATCCTACAATAGCCCCATGACCTGAGGTAGAAATTCAACAAGTCCTTAAGTGTCACTGATAAGATGCTAGAATATGAAAATAAATTCTAAAGGCTTAAAATAAATTGGAAGACAGTTTTTAATTTATTAATAAAAGATCCAATAAAACATTTCATTATAAAATAACCCTACATGATGCATGATAAAAATATAAAACAAAATAATGTAATTTCATTGATGTGAAAACCAAAATTCAACAGAGTAGCACAATATACTATAACTAATATCAATGTACATAGCAGAAGACAAACCAATAAAACTAAATGGAACCAAACAATGCTATGAAGCTCAAAACATGATCCATTCTCTACATTAGATCCCAAGTATCATTATTCACCATTTGAGAAGTTTGATACACAACTTTTTCATATTTATTGGTAATCAAGAACTATAAAATCACTAAGGTTCCAATGAAGGGATGAGTAAGGAAACATTGGTAGGCTTTCCACAAATGAAATCCTTACTCATTCTAATAGGATAGGCCATGACAGAAAATTTATATAAAACGAACTATATAAATCAATTTAATTTTTTTATTAAATATCCATAACTATTTGTATGATAAATATTTTGAAATAGGAAACCATTTTCCATGATAAAATATATTCCATGTTAAACAAACCAGAAAACCCATTAAACGATTTCACATTCCATTTGGGTATACCAATTCCTTAATTCAAAAAAACACCCTCACATTCAGGTTTTACATACAATTCCACACACGTAAAAAGTTTCTCATCCATCCACTAAGTCATAACAATGTGTCCAATGTTATTTTTCCCTAATGAAACATGCCATTTATCAAGGGTCACTTGCCATTATACCTGAATGGTACATGCCCCTTATTCAGGGTCTGGTTGAAAGCATGGACTCACACTACCCATGTATTAAAAAATAATTTCAATTCAACCAAATGAAGACATTCCAATAAAATAATTATTTTTTTGAAAAAATTTCAAAAAACCTATTTCTATTAATCCATTGAATAAATATTTTAAAATCACCATATTAAAATAAAGAGTCTAAACTCATTGCACAACTAGTTTCCATAAATGGGAAAAAACCACAAATACTATAACCATCATTAAATAGGGATTATACAATGATTTTAACACCAATTTCACAACCAAAATATAGAAATATAACCAATTAGAAACTATGTCTTCATGTTTTAATTAGAGGTGACATGATTGAAGACACCTACCTCATGTATTTTTTAAAAAATATTGAATAAAATGAATGTGCAAACAAATCTACATTGAATCTCCAAAATCTCTTATTAGATAACATCCTCAGACAACAAAAAGGATAAATCATTGAACTATTATAACCAACCACCATAGATCATTCCACGGTGGATTAGATCTATGAAAATATGTGAGATAAGAATGTATATATAAGGATATCAAAGAAAAATTATCATAATGGAATAGTACCACATAGATCTGGCTTCAAAACAACAATAAATACCATTGGATTCCATTTTTATTCGATGGGGAATGGTTCCACCACTGTTGGAAGGAGGAATATTTATGTTAGGACCAAAATGGTGTAATGAATATGGGTTTAAATTTAATTACAAATGAGATAACGTTTTTATGATCTCGTTCTCAAACATTGCATAGTTTGTTATAAGGTCAAGAAAATTGTCTGTGGACTGTGTATTGGCCTCTTCCTCCTAGAGGACATAACTTTGTTAGCCTTTATGGTTGAAAAAATTTTACACCAACCATAAAAATTCATTATTCCCAATTTCGCATATTTTGGTAGGTTTATGCACAGCATGGCCAAATCATGTGCCATACTGTGTGTTATCCCATTATCCAGTGTTTCACTATGCATGGTATACTGTATGAGCTTATCAATTTCTACCAAATGTGCTTAAATTATGAACCATTTGAGAAATATTAAAAAATAATCCAAAATTGTTCCAATCCCTTCCAAACATCACCCAAACCCAATACATACAAAACAATAATAATGAATGTATTACTTCATTAAAACAAGAGTTGATACATTTTTACAACTATTGAACTTTACATGTACGAAAATAAATAAACATTTACTTCTATGAAAGTGATTTGTCAATTGTTTGACCATTTCCTTCTCTCATTCCTAAGTATATTCTTATATTTGACCATATTTCCACAAAAACCATGATAAAACAATTCTTCTACCATGAATTATTTTTTTCTTTCATATCCACATTGTGTATCCTCATATAAACCAATAAAATATGAAGCTAGTGGTCAATGTGATCCCATCACATCCCATGGTCTTGATAATTGGCTCCATATGAAAACTCCACCAATGGTGGATGTTCTTTTCAAGAGACACCAAAATCCATTTCACAAGCATAAAACATGTCTTTAAATGTTTTTAAAATTTTATTCTGATTTTCCATCCTTCTAAGGATGAAATTCCATAATTATAGTCAACTAAGTCTCTATATATCTCTATAATAATTTCCCAAAGTCCGATATAAACCTCGGATCTAAATCAGATAAATGAAAAAACATTATTTCTATAATCTTTACATCTTCATGGATATATATTTTGGAAAATTCCACCACTCTATATGTTAAAAATAAGAGGAAATGATCTGACATTTTGAGCATATCCACTATGACTAAGATTCAATTGTGTTTCCAAACTATTATATGGAGATCTATCACAAAATCCATGTCTAACATCCCTCATTTCCAATTATGATTTTGTAAAAACTTAAACATACCTACTGATCACTAATTCACTTCCCAAACCTACTAACAATATTAAAAAAAATGAGCCACCTTCCTTTTCAAACATAACCACAGAAAATGTGATTTTAATGTCTTATACAACTTCTTTATTCTCAGACAAACATCCCATCATGAATGGGGGTATGCATGAATAAGTTTTTCCTAACATGCCAGAGATATGGCCATCCAATTTAAGAAACAAAACACAGAACTCCCATCTAGAATCTAGTATACAATGGTCTCCCAACAATTTAGTTTTAACATTAAAGAAAGGTTTTACGAAATAGATGTTTGTGCTTCACTAGCAACTAAAAAATATATTGGGAATGAATTTAACTGGCATGAAAACCACAACATCATCATGGTATTCATAGTCCTTGTGCATATTGGCTTGGAAAGAAATAAATTTATATTAGAGAAAATCCTATTTTCCATCAAAGATTATAAATTTATTCTTAATGAATCTTCCACAATTTTTAATTTCCCTTGTATTTACATAAAGTAAAATTCAATAATTTAGAGATAATCCATCACTCTTGATTTCTCAGTTTCAAATCCATTTTTGATAAAATATATTTTGTGTTTTTTATGATTTTTGAACACAATGAATATCTCATAAAATATGTAATGATGTAAAGTCTTCAAAGAAATGAATAATTCTGATAACTCCAAATCGTGTGTCGGGTATAACTTCTCAATCATCCATAACATTATCGATCCTTAAGAAACAACATGACATCCCTAAATGAGAACATATCCCAATCTAGAACCCAAATCTTCTATATACACCACATACCATAGTCCAGATTCCAGAAAAAACAATATTTATTATAATATAAATATATATTTATGCTCATGGAAAGACATATTACATTATGTATCCCATTAGTATGGCTCCTTAATACTTTTAAAACATGTCATTGTTGAATCTGGTATTGAAAATTCATGTATTAAACATCATTAATAACTTACCAATCCATGGAAACTGGATATCCTGATGACATCTATTTGAGGATTCCACTAGAAAATAGAGTCTATCATTTCTAGATCCATATGAACAAATTTTTCAAAGATTATATATCCATGTAAACATACCATATTAATCCAAAATTACAAATTTTATAATTTGACATACAAACATTGATTCAATAATATTTCTAATAATGAAACCAAGTGTTCCTAATACTCATCACATTTCCTTGAATACACCATTATTTCATCGACTAACACCACCACAAAAGAATAAATATACCTATGAAATTCCAATTTTTTTAATTAATTAAAAACCTCTAGTGCATTTATAATAAATAAAAGAATTATCATATAATCATAATGGTCATATCTTTTCTAGTGAGTTATCTTTTGAATATCCTCTATCTGCACTCACAAATTTTGATATCTCCATCACAACTAAATCATAGAGAAACACTCATCTCCCATAAATTGATCGAATATATCATTAATTCATTTATATTAACACGGATTCAATGTCATCACATGGTTAATCATGCAATAATACCAACATAACCAAATATTTATATATTCCATTTTGTCAACCAAGATCAGTTCTACACAAATGTTTGTTCTTAGTCGAATGAACCCATTGCTTTTTATATTTTCTATCTACAAAATTAATTTCATTAATTCTATTAGTCACATAATGTATAATGGAATGGGAATATTAATGGTCCCCAAAAGGATATCAATATGAAATTCAACATCACTTGTGGGTGGAAACAAAAATAATTTTTTTGGAAAACATTCTAAATATGATCAACAACTATTGGAAAAATATTATTTGTGATCATTTAAATCGATTCCAAATTAAAGGATGCGATATGGTATGATAGATTTACAATATTATCTTCAAATAGGAATATTTCACCATCATTTACATTTTTATCCCCTCTGAAGAGATTATTTATGTCGTCAAATGTTGAAAAACTAAACCATTGGGTATAACAGTCAATGTGATCCATAAACATTGTAAAAAAATCCATACATAAAATTATATCATATACATCAATCTCAAGAACTAATAACTCCAATATTAAATTTTCTAAATAAATAGTCATATAAAATACATTACACCAAAAGGCTATATATTCTCTTTGGACTAGGGGTGTTTTTATATTTAACAAAAAAGATATCATCCTAACATTTAAAAATATAAAATAAATAGAAAATGGAGATATTCATGAATGGGATTCACCCATATCAAATAAGGATTTAATAAGAGTAATATTCAAAAGAACTCTAACTATCACAATTGTTGGTCGAGATTGATCATCCATAATGACATGATCATCTATATATAATTTCTTTCTCTCAGATCATTGATCGTCATATCCTTATTGATATTTCCCATGAAAAGGAGTCATGACATTTCAAAAATCACTATGGCTAGCTTGGCTGTGCTGACAATAGGTATTATTCTTCCCTTATCCCATCGAAGCATATGAAGTATGTGATAAAAAAGAAGTGTCATGAATACCCACCCTTGGAGCACTATGACACTACTGCTGAAGATTGCCCATATGTTTTAAATTATGGAAATTATATATTTTTTTTCATATATTACAACATCATGTTCTCAAAATAACCACATTCGAAACATTTTCCCTTTCTCTTGCGTTTTGGACGATGATTTATTGTTCTATTTGTTTGATTATATACCACTCTACAACCTTGGAAATATTTGTCCCTGTTCAGATTTCTACCATCATTATTGTTCCAACAGTCTCACATAGGGATAAACATGATATATCTATGCATAGCTCGTAGGTTGTGTATTTATGCCACTATATATATATTAACCATATTTGAATAATTTTTTATATAATGAACCACAATCATTGAGAGAATATATTATCTCATCCCCAATTCATAAATTGTGTTGCCTCATGGATTCAATTGTATAAAATTCAGTTGAAAATAAAACTAAATTCATCAATTTACCCACATAAAATATCAATATGAGGCTCTCATATTTTATGATGAGAAAGCATACCATTCATTAAATCATTAACAAATCAGTGTAGAATTTATTTGTTGAATAATTATTCTGAATACTCCAATAAATGTCCTTAGTATACTTTAGAATGAATTTACAAATCCAAAAAATGTAATTGAAGATCCTCTATAATAAATGTCACTAGCTTCATATTCAACTCTTCTAGTGTTCCAAGTAAATCGATGATCAGATTCATCATGATTAGCCACACCTCTACCTTCTCTATTCCAATTTACCTTGAATGATCGGTGGATTTTGTTTCTATATCTGGATATAATGGTCCAATTACGATGGTTAATATGATTTTCCATTTTTCCACAACCTAATAATTCATGAAATATAGACTGAACCATCTATTGGTTCACATGTGGTTTAGGTGAAACCATGTTCTCAGTATCGTTCTCTGGTTTGTTTCTAAAATTCTTAAAAGGTTCTAGTTTATATTCAAAAAACAATATCAATATGTCTTTTTATGTTACAAGATTAAATTCTACCACATCACACATATCAAAACATGATTTCAAAAAGTCTACATTTTCCAAATTTAACACCTTTTTAAAATTTCCAGAATATTTTGAATATTGTTAAAGTTTATTAAATCATTTTATTTCCTTTTAAAAATGTCACATTTGAAAACTTATTTAACAATTATCAAAAATCCTAAATTTTTTACTATATCAAATACCACCACTCAAAATAAAATATACACTCCTAGTGAGATGCACATTAAAAAGTTCTGGTCATTCTCGTATCACATTCTTAACCCAGTAATATAATATTCCAATTCATATAATTAACTACAATACAGTTATGTACTATAGGCCATTGTAACATGAAGATCACCATTATATGGTTATATAATTGTTTTTTTCACTAAATTTCATGTATTGATAAACCTTCTTTTTTCTAACAACATAAACTATAAAACATTGAAAATGAATTTAAATTCCATGGCCGATAAATTATAACCCAGTCAATGACTGGATAAGACTAAGACCGCTTCTAGGGAAATGTTTGAAAAAGCTAATACCACTTGTAACATCATTCTCATCCTCACTATTGTGAGTATAGGTGGAATTTATATATCAAATTATGTTACTTCCCCATGGCACCAAAGGCTACCAATAAATTCCATGGGATTTACTACACTTGGGGGATGATTTTTTACTTTTAAAATAAAACAACTTATCCTAATAATACTTAATGCATAATCACTAATTGTTTCATGATAATAATCTAAACCAACACAATGTAATACCATTGAATAAAAAAACTACAATTGAGTATGATAAATGAATAAAACAAACATAAAAGTACAAAGAGGAGACAATCCAAAATACCTCAGAGACTAAATAAAACTATGAAGATTTAAACAAGATCCATTCTACACAATATGTCCCATGTATCATTATGCACCACTAATCAGTATAATAATTACATTTTCTTGTGTCCCAATAAATAAAATCTTCAAAAAAAAACTATGGTTCCAATATATGGGTGATTAAGGAATCTCAGTATACGTTCCCTAAAATGAATTCCCTACATGGGCCACTACGATATAATATGAAAGAAAATTTATATAAAACAATTTAAAACAATTTATTACTAAAAAATCAAGTATTTATAAAAATAGTTTCCAAATTGAAAATGTTATCTATGATAAAACTAATTCCCTCAAAAAACAACCAAATAATATTTTAAACCATTTCACATTCCATTTGGAAAAACCAATTCCATGATTAATAAAAACACTAACACATGAATGCATCAATAATAGTTCTATACTCATGAGAGGTTTTCTATCAATATACTAATTCATAAACAAGTGGTTAATCATAGTATAGCCTAATGACACATTCCCCTTTTCCATGTTCACGTCCATTTATACCCCAATGGTACAGTCCCCTATTTCAGGGTCACATATAATGGCTGAACTGACACAACTAATGTCTTCCAAATCCGTTTCAATCCATTTCAATAAAAGTATTATTTTATTGAAAAATATTTCCATAAATTTAACCATGACAGATTTTAAAAACAAAGTTTTAAAACTAACATTTTAAAATCAAGAAGTATAGCACATTTCACAACCAATTTCCAGAAATTTACAGATATAATAAATAATTAAAACATCAATAAATATGTTGTCTACCATGATTATCCCAAAAATTTGAAAATCAAAATCAAATTATTTAACACAATTGAATCTAATCCATCATGTTATAATAAATGAAGTTTATATTTAAGCCACATACCCTGAAAACATTGGTTGAAATGATGAACGACATGAAGACTCCCACCAAACTAGGTTGAATATCCAAAAACCTACATTAGATCACTTCCCCTAACATAAACAAGGATAAAAATAAACATTATTTTCAACAAACACCATAGAGCATTAAAAATAAGTTTTTATCTATGAATCTAAGAGAGGGATGAAATTAGAAAGAAGAAAATAATCCATAAACAATGGCTTTCCTTGTTGATCGGGCGTAAACTCATGGATAAATGCATCATGGTCACTTACGATTCATAGGAGAAAGGTTTAATAGCGTTTTTGTGGAAAAAATATTTAGTTAGGGCCTAAATAAAAAAAACATTATTGGGTTTAATGTTAAAATTGACCCATATCCTCTTTTTTATGATCATATATTTAGACGATGCACAAGTAGCCACATAGTTAGGAAAAAAATGGGCTAAATATGAATTAGCCTCTACCTCAAGGAGCATATAACATTGTTAGATCAAATAGTTATAAATTTTTTTCACTAACCATAAATATCCCACTATCCAAATTTTTAGAGTTTCACCTAGGTTTTCTCATGGTTTGGAAAAATTGTATGCCTAATAGTGATCCGTCCCATTAGCACCTATCTAATAGTGCACATTTTTTTGGAGTATTCTAGCTTTAGAAAACCATTCATAAAACATTCACCATTTTAATATACCCAAAAAAAATTCAAAAGTATTAAAAACGCTCTCAAACACCACCCATACAATTTACAAACATAAAATTAATAATGATAGGTTTATATACATGGTCATGGGGGTTATATACAGAATATTTTTCCTTTTACTAGAAACCATATTCCTCCACTAGAATCCTACTTTAGGCCCTATCATATTAAAGAAAATGTTTCACTTCATTAGATAAAAATTTCATCTTATATATTTTATCCTTGGACATTATTTTAGATTAAACCCCATCTAGAAACCTCATTTTTGAAGTACCCTCATCTGCTTCAAATTCTAGAATAAAGTTCTATAAATTAGTAAATATTATTGAATAGTTCATCATAGGCATGTTCTCTTGATTCAACCTCATATAATCATTTGCACACTCCTTATAATAAATTTTATGGTCTAAGTGTCCAAATAACATCTCCTAATAGTACATTTCTCTAGTTTCACCATGTTTTCATCATAATTATTTATGTGTCACTAACACTTCTCAACGCCATATAACATATAAGAATCCAATATGACTCTATTTTCAGCATGATTCTCCAAGAGGTAATGTATTTTCTAGATATACACAATCAAAAACTCTGATTCCTCAGGTCCACCCTATCCTATAAATGTATGAGTTTTCTAGAACTAAAAAAAACTATATATAGTTTGAAATTCTCTTCAAAACCCGAACATGGAATAACTCCATAAATTGAATTATGAAAGAAATTTACATATAGAAAACCTTCACATGTCACTATTGGTTCCCTTGGCTCCTGTAATGGTTGATCATTTCTAGCCATAATGTTTAGTCATTCTATCAAAAATCCTCATTATATAGGCATATCCCTATAATTAAAAACACACATTATATAGAATAATACAAAACATTAACACTTCTATCAAGAGGGATTTATATAAATCCAACACACGTCACTTCCAATTCTCATCCACACGGTCAAAACCAATGTATTTTCAATACCCTTGACCATACAATATACAGATCATGGATACAAAAAAGATAAACTCATTATATTTATGATAGGTTCTAATTAGAAACCAAATAAATATTTAATTGTATCAAATTTCTCATAATTTCACAAGATCCATGTTCATATTAGAAAACATATTCATAAAATTTACATAAGAATGTATAATGATTTCAATTACAGTATGTAACATTATACGGGTTTTCATATATGTGCCTCAAAATGATACAAGTGACAATAAATTAAGAGTGATTATATTGATTAAAGAAAAAAACTATTATTCCATACCAATCCATGAGTCAAATCATAGAAAATCTCATAAATAATTTTAACATCACATAAAAAGTACATCACTCGATATAAGTAAACGTCCATGTGTAAGAGCAGCCATCGATAAAAATAATCCCACCCTATAAACGTATCTTTTACCTTCTTACATGGGTTATCCAATCCCATTCATGAGATATTGACCTAGAATCCATAAATCCTATTATACAATCTATAATTTCAAAATAGTAAGGAAAAACAATAGAAAACACAACACATTTGATACATCTTAGAAATATCTTGACTCTGTTTCCACACATTAGTGCACCATATCTGTCTGTTATATAATATCATACATATCTCCTTCTACTATAGAGGTTATAGTCCTACATAGTGGGTCTATTATAATTAGGTTGTGATTTTACATTCTTTATCAATGTATAGAAATAAATTAAATAAATATTAATAACAAAATATTATAATTAATAAAAAAACCAAAAAAGTATCACATGATACCCAAAGAGGAAAATATTATATCCAAAAATAAATAGGTTATATATCATTACAATTACGTAATAAGTGTCAACAAGAAAACCCCAAATTACATATAGACATTGATAACTCCCATGGGGGTCTTGACACTGATTTTGATTCCCACAATAATTATCCATCATATGTCATCATCTAACGTAGGGCCCTTTCCTTTAACCTATCCAAAAGACATGAAATCTATTGAGGCACCAATCAAAAATCCCTCTTATGGTTGGAGTAAAACTCTATAGGTCAACACCAACATCATTTAAAACGATATCAAATAAATAATAGTGTATAAAGATTACTAATGAATAATGTAAAATTCATAAGTATACACTTTTCACATTTCCAAATATTATTTAATTAACCACATAAATCCCGAGTTCTCAAGGACACCCAAACCATCAATACCTGGTTCTGCCTAATCCAAAATCTCGAACATGACATATATCCATCTAATAATATATTATAACAAATGGGATTCCATTATATATTTTATTTAGTTTCATTGTTATATCCTATTAGTTCAATATCACAATGAAACCATGTTTGGTAGAGATCACCATGCATAGGACCCCATGGATATTTTATGCAGCAGTCTGTTTCCCACAAATCATTAATCAATAAATCACCATGGATTTTGATTATATAATATGTATCCAATAAAAAATTATCAATTTATCATTATGGGACTTTGAAACAGTAATCTCTTACTTGTAAAAATTTAAAAATTTATCATTATAATATTTTAATGAAGCATTCCATGTCCCAAAAAAATTTATCATAAAATCACATGAAGCAAAATATCACAAATGTAATAATTTTATAAACATCATGTTTAAGAATAATTAACATTATTTTAAAAAAGTATCATTAAATTTTAAATTATTAATTGATTAAAAACAAGGTTGAACACATTAATACATTTGGAATAATATAAAAATCACCCTTAAAAAATATATCATTATTTAATCAAATAAACCATTAAACCACTAATGTCTTGTAAACAATATCATAAATTCCATTGCTAATAAATCAATGATCTCAGTAAATGAATGATTCCACAATGCCAAATTTCTCTAAATTAATTGACTAATTAATAAATCCCATTAAAAAATCCCAATATCAAATTAATTAATTCATCAATTAATTAAATGAAATTAAATAAATAATAAAATAATAACATTCCACTAATTAATTAACTAATTAGTTAATCAATCCCATTATTTATGAAAAATGTAATAACTTAATTTCCTCTATTTATGATTCAATTTCAATTGCTCTAATTGAAATATAATAACTAATATATGAAATTAGAATCAAGACTATGAGAATTGTATTTATATCTCCAATCTCAAGATTAATGATGAACATTCACTAATGGAAATACCATAATAGAATTCGAATATTAAAATTAAAAACAAATAATGGGATATAAATCCATAACATAGATCAAATATCAAATAGATTATATCTAAAAATTCTTATATCATTATCAAAAACATTGGTGGAAAATATCCTTTCAATAGAAAAGATAAATATGGGAGAAAGATGAGAAAACAATTAGGATGAGAATTTCATACCTAGGAAGGTGATGATCTTAAATACAATAATCAAATAATCATGAGAACTCTTCATAAGACTGTGTAATCAGTCTGAGATTCTTATAACTAAGGTAAAAAAGTTTAGGTGCAATTTAGGGTTGACTTAAGTTGAATTTAGCTCGTTATAGTATTTTTAATCTAATTTTCAGTGGTTTAAACCCCCATATACACAGTTTCTTATAAGTGGCACACAGTTTACCCCAAATGTGAACCCTACAAATGTTCCTCACTTATGGGTTTCACATATTTAATCATTAGAGGGTATATAACAATAAAACCCTTGTTCTATCCATGTAAATCCCCTTTTCTTGGGTCCACATGGTTTGTTGGGTTGGGTGCATAGTTTGGTAAAACATTGTTCCAAACATGCACTACCCATATTCCTTCCAAAATTATCCAATTTCAAAAAATAAAATTCCCCAACATAACACACCAAATATATACACTAAAAAAACCAAAAGACTGCCGTTAAATGAGCTACATACATCTCTATAAATGTTTGTGGCCTTCCTAAATGAAAAATTTTATCATCTTTATATTTTTTATATTACAAATAGTTCTTTCATGATTATTTGTTAGACAAATATATCTCTCCATTGAATTTTTTAATGACTCTATTCTTTATGAAATTATATTTCATTTAAATAAAAATTTTATTCAATTAATTGGATATATTGTAATAGTAATTATACATGTGATGTGAAGATGATGGGACATGGTATCTACCAAAGGTTTATATATACATATATATATATATGACAATAATTGTTTTTTATTTAATAATTATTTCATAATGAATGATAAGGATATTATGTATTAAGAAATCTGTATACCCCATTTAATTGTGAAAACAATATTTCTCGATGAAATATTTTATTAAGTACATATTTTTTAAAATAATCCCATAGGATGATGATTTTTGAAATTATTATTTATCATTCAATGATTTATAAAAATAAATGGGGAATTATTATTATTCAATGAGTAAGAAAATATAGATATATAAATGAATTATATGTTAAAAGGGAGAATTTTCAAATTATAATACAAAAAATTAAAAATGGACTACTGGGATTTATCTTTTTGATATCCCTTAATGAGTTATTTATCAACACACTTTATTCATTATTTTATGCATGTTATATGTATGTGTGGAAAATTAAACATTATTATAAATTTATGATTTGAGGGTTCAATATTAAAACAAACATGATATTTTCATTATATATGATCATAAATTTAAATTTATTAGTTTTGAATAAAAAAATTATATTTGGATGATTTTTCCATGTTTAATTTTAAGAATTTTATATGTACATGTTTAACATAATTCTTTAAAATATAAGACTAAAATATTCACAAAAGTAATAATGTTGGTCAAATTTTGAAATGAATAATATTATGGGTTTTTTATTTAATGGGGTGTTATATTTGGTATAAGAATTTATTTAGAAAAAAATTATCACATGATGTTATAAAGAAAATATTTATAAAGGACATGAATCAATGTATTAAATTAACATGATAAAAAATCTAGGGTTTACAATTTTCAATAAAAATCAATTCTTATTTCAAAATGAATCAATATTATAATTTTATTCCAATTCATCAAAATATAATGGTTTGAATTAGGAAATAATTTTTTTTGTTTATTTTAAAAAAATATATGTATAATATTATTTTTGGTACAAATGAAAGTGTGAAATTGATATATCTACAATTTTTTTATAAATGATCATTTAATGAAAAACCCTAGAATAATTACAAAGAACAAATGATATAGTGGTATAATAAGGATTGGTTAGGGCTTATAAAAAAAGGTGTTTTTGTTTTTGTGTTATTCTAAAAAATAATAATTCTTTTTATATATCATTATATGGTTATGATTGTCAATGATGTTGTCTGATTACGAATACCAATGATAAATATAAAAAATTTCCATGAATTGTCCAATAATTAATGATCATTTACATTATTATTATTATTATAATTATATTCAACAATGTTTTTAATGGTTTTTTAGTAACTGACATAACATTTCATGGACTCGGTTACTGTAAATTAATCAAATTTTAGGTAATTATATAGTATGCACAAAAGATCATTATAGACAGAAATATTAGAAATAATTGGTTTTCATCATTATTGACAACATTAATATGAATATATAAATACAATATTTAATTTAATCTCAATGTGAATGTTGTAAGTTATTTTAAAAAGGGTAAGATATAGTTATTTTACATTTCAAATACTAAGGGAAATTAGTAGTCTTGTTGACTGAAAATGGGAATATATCAGATATGGAAATACGATGTTAATAGTTATACATTTACCTATTAAAAAATTTATTTTATGAATAATATAGGTAAGTTTATTTTTTAATCAATAAAGAATTTCAATGTTGAACAATGATTTATTTGGATCATGATTATAATGAAATGATTCTATGTAATTATCACACTAAATATGATATGAATGATGTTAGATGTTTTTAATGTAATATGCTGACCTAATATTCCAATGGATGTCAAAATGAAATAATTAATGATGGTAATCACCAAGACAATATGATGAATTATTTTTTAAATTCAATCATGAATAGATTAGAAAATTCATGACCATCAAATGAAGTGGTAACATGTAAGATACTTGTTTACAATGATTAACCAAAATTATTTTTTGATTTTGGATATTTAAATTCATTTTGATACTGAATTTTCATATATTATGGAGATAAAATATCAAGAAATTAAGACATTACATTTATAGAAATCTTTATTTGGTTGTATTTCTTCATGAATTATTTATAGAGTACATTAAATATAATTTGATGGAATGACTTTCTGTAAAAATATGGGGTTCATTCCTATATTTATATTTGATGTTGTTTTGTTCATGTATTATATTTTAGACTTGAAATGAAATTATATATTGTAAAAATTTATAATATATATTAAATATTTATGGTGGGATTAATATTATATAAATAATGAGTTCATAAATAGGATAACATATAAAATAGTTTCAAAACTAATTTATGACTATAGAGACTATTTCCATTCAAATTTTATCTAAAAAGGTGTTGTACGATAAAGTAATGATGTTATAATACTAAATAAATATTTTTATTTATTTCAGGATGGGTTTCCTGGTGTTATTTTCATTCAGCAGGTTGAATTCACTGTTGACATAGTTCAAGTAGTTATTCCAATTTCGAAACCACATTATCAAAAGGATATATTAGTGATATTGGAATAAAAATTGTATATACATAATCTCCCTATAAATATTTAAATTCATCCAAGGAGTTCACAATAGTGTGCCCCTATTTTCCATTAAAAAATCTATGTGATATAATATTGATTTGTAATTTCCCAATAACATTTATATTATGAACAACAATAATATAACTCATATAGATGACACATTTTACCATATTAAATGCGTGACATATTTTAAATAATTGATTATAGGTTTTGATATACTCAATTAAAACTAAAATATGGATACATTCCAATGATGAATTTTTTAGAAAGGTAATGGAATTTTTATTTTTTGGTTATTACTTTAATGTTGATTGAAAAACCAATTGTAATCATGTATCATATGAATATTGTCTTCCAATATTATTTGAATAATTTTTTGGTAATGTTTATTTCTGAAATAATTATTCATTCACATTTCTAGGAGACACATGAAAAAGACCTATGAATTTTTTTAGATATTTTATTTAAAATTCTATAAATGATCATTCTTGTTATATTAGAATTGTTTCCTTATAAAATTTGACTCAAATTATGTCATATCAATTGATATAAATGATAATAATGGGGTCTAATATTGTATCATTTTTACAAATTGAACTAATTTTAAAAAATATCTTTGATTAGTGGGTTAGTATTGATGTTTTTTTGAGGAATTTTCTTTATTGCGTAGACCACATAAAATGTGAACTATGACATGAGATAGATCCATATTTAAAAATCAATTTACTGATTTTAGATACATATTAAAAAATATGATGACATAATGATCCAATATTTAAAATTACATCACTAAATTATTAATTTCCTATCAATTATAATTCATTGTTGATTGGATCTTTTTTGTATAGATACATGTTGATTGTATAATTGCATACAAATGATGGAAATGTAAAATCAATGAAACAAATTTACACATGTAATATCATAATGTAAGTGAATTATAATTTACATTAAATACCTAGAGGAATCATTTCTAAGGTGACAATTCTTAGATAAATAATGAAAAACACAGTTTAATTTATAAATTTACTAAAAATCATTGACATTATGTAAAATAAAATGGTTTTAATAGAAATGTAAATATAATTACACAATTTTATATCCTCTAGGAAAGAAAAATAAGGCATTCTATTCCATAATATAAAATGATAATTTATAGATATCTATGATATAATTGATTTTTGATCAATTGGTAAATAATTTAATTATGTACTTCCTAGAAATTCATTAAAATGTAATTTCATATCTTTTAGTTTAGGTTCAAGTGTTTTCGTCATTGTCAAAAAAATTATGATTTTTCATATTGAAGATTTTAGTTTGTAATAAAGAATTAGTTAGTTATGATATTTATTTTTTTCAAAATAAATTTCGATGTATAAGGATTTTATTAAATGGTGAAAGGGATTGTGCATTTTAGGTTTTCACCAATTAATGAAGTAATTTTCATCTAAATCTCATGTAAAAACATTATTCCCTTAATGTGTCTATATTATGTACATATAACATTTATAATATTATTTATTACAAAAAATAAAAATTATTATTTTCTATTTTTCTATTAAATTATTCACATATAAGGGGGTTGAAAGAGTGGGGATTAAAATTTCGGGTATGGTTAATATTTTACTACTTCCTGAATAAATCTACTAAAATATATAATTGGTTGTCATGATTTATTTACCAAAACAAATATTTACGTAATAATGTTATTTGGGTTATTATTGATCATTATGAAATATGATCATATTTTATACACATTCGATATATAATTTTATTAGAACTATTATACATAGTTCTTCATAGAGGGATTTTCAATGTGGATAGAGACATTCCCATTATTTTTATTAACTCTGATCCAAAATTTATTTCATATTTTTTATTAGACAATGGGAGTCATTTTGTACTAAATTAAATTTCATTTAATATATTAATCCTCAGTATGATGGATAATTTAGGAAAATAATTCATAATTTTTTACATTATTATTAGATTTTGTGAAAAAGAATAATTTTTATGTTGGGATGAATTACGTTTATTACTGTAAATTTATTGTAATAAAAAATTTAATTCATGTACACCTATCGAATCTTATATAAAAAAGATGGAAAATTGTGTTAGCTACCAAAATATTAGGATGAATTATATTAAAGAATATTTTTGGGGAAGAACATATAAGTAAATTTTATAAGGTAAATTCTATTCAATAATACATGATGGTATATTAGAGTAAGTATGATAAATATGCCAATAATAGGAGTAGCGACATTTCATTTTGGGTATGTTATCATGAAATTAATATAATATATCCACAAAATTGTGTTATGAATTTATGATTAAAAGTAATTTTATCGCGAGATATTATTAAATTATAATAATATTTACTGAAGGTGTGATTATTTACATTTAATGTAGATTTATCTATGAGTTTATCCCTGCAACATATTGTGAAACTTGTTTTTTATATATTTATCTACTAGATAAATATAATGAATCCATATTTCCCAAAGTTCACAATAATTATAGTTTATCATATAATGAAAATCCATTGTAGATTTCAGGACACATATAATAGGTTTTTGTAGAATATGTTAACCAATTTTATAATATTTTGGTGATGAACAACATGATTGAATATAGAACATGAATCCCAAAAATTCTTTCCATAGAAAACATAACTAATTGTTTTATTGTTAATATATTTGAAATTATTTAATTTAATCAAGAGTTTCAATAATATTATGACCTGAGAAAATGGTAATATTTAATATAATTCATATTTTTTAAATATTCCTAATTTTATTTTATATATTCATATTCATTAAAATAATTTTTCTGAATAATTATTTGAATGATAACTAAACTGTTTTCCATGTATTAATTAATTTTCTAGATATGATATATTTATAAAACATATAACTTGATCTTGTTAAATATTAAATTATTTTTTATTTAATAATATAAAATATATACCAGGATAATTCCTTGTAAGTTTTCTTGAATAATTTATTTTTATTGAATAGTGTAACATTAATATTTTTCAGAAACACTCATAAATTTTATTTAAATCAACTTATTTAAAATTAAAAATATATATATTTTTTATTTAATTTAAATAAGAACTATTTTATTTAAAATATTTATAATAAATATTCCATAATAATCATTATATTTGAATTTGAAATACATTTGGGTCAATGCATCAATATGTTTTCTAAATAAACATATTTCCTTGCATTTTATGAACAAAAATTAAAATTAATTTCATAGATATCGAAAAATATATACATTAAAAATTAATTCCATATTTCTAATTAATATGATCATATTTAGTAATGAGTTCAATTTAATTTTTATAGATATTAAGAATTGTAAGCATGAAAAATATTTCCCCATGATATATCGTAAATCATGATAATTGTTATAAATAAATATAAAGAATGCTACCAAATTTCATATTACTCACTCACTCCAATCCATATTTTTTACATTTTCAAATAACAATTTTAAAGGGAAAGTGTGAACCTTACAGATTTCCATCCAAATAAAAAACCAACATCACAGTCCACCTAGACAGAATCCAAAGAGAGCGCCAATAACACAATTTCAAATTCATTTGTTTCAAATTTATATTTCAAAAGACATCCAACCAATCTTTGGACCACGTGCTATCCCCCATCATTTCGCATTGGTCGAAGTACCACCTTGTATCGTGTGAAAAATGATTCTCACACACCATGAGTCGTGCGCCAATCACACCGAGGCCCAATCAACACAGCTAGCCAGAGCGCCATGTCACGGGGTGAGTGTCTCAGCACATCGTCGTGCGGTACCCCAACCCCCACAAGCCTCCACCAGAGTTCATCATCGCCGACATAGAGCTTCAATGACATCAAAACACAGAACAACATAGAATCAACCAAGTAAACCATCGACACAAAAGGGGATCCATTGTCGTCGACGCAATCACATAGACATCATCATTATTGTCAGGATAAAGTCATCGCACCATCAAGGAAGGACATCAAAAAAACATAAATAGATAGAAATACAACCCACACACAATGCTTCACCTTGCCATCAATCTGAACCACAAAACCACCGGTGATGCAAAACGTCCACCGAAACCCACCCACACTATCGATAAAAGACCTGACCAAGTGAGATACCCAAAACACCACAACCACCAATGTCTACCAAGAAACACAAACATCACAGAAACGATGCTGACCGACAAGATGCATCCAGGAATCCATCAACGATAACACCCAAAGCCATCAAATATGAGACCAGCACAAGCCACCGGCTTCACGAATGCACATCCCAAAGCACCTGAAAGACCACCTCACACAACTGACTTGGAAATGGAAGTGGAGTCATGGAACTAGAGCAGTGAAGCGAGCAGGACGGAGGCTGGTGGAGGTTAACCTCGAGACTCCCCACCAGGCTACCGACCACAAAACAAAAACCAGTAGCCAAAATACCTTGAACGAAACAGAAGCCAAAACCTAGAAATAAAAGGGGGTGAGGGTGCTGAAACACTAAAGAGAAGAAGAAGTAGAAGCCGATAAGACCCATGATCCTGAAGCCTCTAGACCAAAACCTTAGAGATTACATCACTATAAATCCAACCAGGAGAGGAACAGTGGAACTTGAGGTCAGAGCGCAGCTGCGGCGACCTAGGAAAAAACCAGAACGCCTTATCTGAAGCAAAAGAGAGAATCCAGACCGATGGAAAAAGAAGGATCGGACCAGCCTCAAAAGAGATCAGGGGGAAGAACCTAGGGAGGAGATATAGAAGAATATCGTGAGGGGAGGACAGAGGGTTGAAAGAATCCTTGAGCATAGAAGGGTTCAGGAAGAAACCCTAGGAGCGCGAGCGATGTGGGGGAGAGTGAGAGGGAGGAGAAATCTAGGGGAATGTGGAGCCATTAAAGAAGGTATAATCTTTGGAAGAATAGGTTCCCCAATGAAGAGATTTTTACCAAATTTCATAATAAATTTTATAATCTGATTGTATGTTGACCCCAATTACCATACATTTTATATATTTTATTTTATTATTATACATGAATAAGAGTGAGAAATCTATATCTATATATCAATATATATACTAAAACAATCTTTTTTCCCATTACGTGTCACCTTCACAATGCTCCACGACACCCTGGCTTTCCTCCCTAACCAAGAAAAACCTCCCACAAATCTGACCACAGTCAGGATTTACCTCCGTAGCATCTTGCAACCGTCCTCGAATACCCTCACCGAATTCACACTTTGAGATCTAGGATTCCACATACATCTTCGATTCCCCTCTCCCACTCCCCTTCCTCACTCCCTTCTCCAGCCGCGATTCCACTTCGGGGTGATCCACCTTCAGCTCATCTTCCATTGTCTCCACTGCCTACGGCTTCTCACCAAATTGCAACTCCTACTTCGGCTCCTCCACCTACGCGTTCTCCCCAACCAGCGATTCCTCCTTCGGCTCTTCAACATCTCAGTCCTCCGTTACACAAAGGGTTCCCATGACTTCGACCATCCAGCTGATAGTCAGCCTCCAGGTAATTCGACTTTCATCCAACATGCTCCTCCATGCCCTCCATGCTGTTTCGGTTTACTCATATTCTATTATTGTGCTATTATATTTCATATTTTACTTTTTCTGCCTGTCAATACCATTTATATTTGATGAATTGTATTCCGTCCAGATTTTAAGTGGGTTTCATAGGGAATTGGAGCCAATTTTCTATTTCACCTTCATTGTGTTGTCCTGATCCGATTCTTTGAATATTTTATGGACACAGAAGGAGTTTTCCTCACTCTACATCCCATTCCTATGCCGACCCATTTATTTGAAGTATCATGGTGTTACTGTTGTTTTTATAATTTAGGAAACATACTGTTGGATTTGTTTCTTCTTGATTTACTACTTGCAGTATGAAATATCATTCGTACAGGTCTTCCCCAAGAGCATTCAAGGAAAATACTAAATCCACTTCTGTCGAGATTTACCTACAGTGCTCCGGCATCGGTAAAACCCTCGATAGCCACGTTCTTCATCCAACAGTTCATTCCAAACATGCATCTTCACTGCATTCGAAAACTTCTATATAATGCAATTACAAAATTTTCCATCAAAATCTGGACATCGTCTCTCCCTGTAGATATCTTCTTCTCGCCTACATAATTTTCTGCTATCACCCCTGAAATATTCCCATTCATAGGATTTGATTTCTCCAGTATTACGGCTTCATCAATTACAACATCCCTCGGCAAGATAATTCTTGGAAATCTACACCCACCACATCTTTGCAACACACCAACCGCATCTCTACAAAAATCCAAAAACTAGGTATTCATAACCTACTGCAGTCGGTGCTGGAACTCATGGGTCTCAATAATATCTTGCTCAATTACCAGGCAGCAGCTGTAAGCTTCTGAAATAGGTTTGTCTGCATACTCTACTGTCATACCTACATCTTTAGTTAATGTTCACATTAATTCCACATTCACATAGACTACTGAAATTTCAAAATACTATATCCTAATTCAATAATGACAATTTTACCAGTCTTCTCCATGTAATAACTTTCAAATGTACAGTTTGGACATATGACCCTCAGAATGTGACTACATCCACATTATATGGTACATTTCTGTTTATAATATATATTTTCAATCATCTAATCACAATGTTTCATTTTCCTATTTTTATGGTTCTGTTCTATTCCTTTACAATCAAATAAAAAAGATACACTATGAAAACATGCACCCCCTATTGAGCTTCAAAGACGCACATCTACAAAGAAGAATACTACGACAACAACGACAATCATGTTCTCTTTTTTTACCCATCATTCCAAATAGTGTTTCGTTATTTACCAACTAAAAACTTATATGTTTTTGATAATTGGAATGGCACGGGAAAATTGTCTATTGAAAACATTGATTCAAGTCAACCTATAACACCAACAACAAGCATGCAAGGAGATGTCTGGTTGCCTCCTACACCAACAACCAGTAATTGTCAGTTCAATTTATTAATTCCATTACTTTTTTTAGTGAAAATATTTCAAATGAATGTATCATACCGCATTCCTATAATATCTTGCTTCCTGACAATATATATTCCAACATTACTGTGAATATTACGATAAAACTAACTGCGGGAAAATGTTCTATAGTCAAAGTTGTCACATCAGCTAATAACACAATACTACATCGACGCATTCCTTCTCACCTACATGCAGCAACAATAATTTTTATTTACTCTCTATAGTTTAAATACATCAATTTCATATTGCAAAATACGTAATCATAGGCTGATAAACCATTTCATCTTCCTATTTTACAATCCCTCATAACTGTTTGGATCTATCAACATTATATGATGGATCAAAAAAAAGATAGCAACGAAAAAATACCATGATACAACACAGTCTTTCATTCTGTATGAATGTTGTCAATGACCTTTGTTTCAATAAGTGAACAATATGTTGCATTTATATTAAGCATATTCATTTCTCATTATTACTCTTACAAGGTACGAATACAAATGGACATACTATTACAGAGCCATCTGTTGTCTCCTCATCACTGTAAGTATAAATTAGTTGACTATATTATTTACTTTCTGCCAGTGCAATATTGAATTATACAAATGCGCCTTCAATAATGAACAATACTACTTCTACTAATATCAGAAACCGCTTTACTTTATCAACAACATCCGTATACTGCTGTCCTACTACCATTAAATCTTTTTCATCACTAACTATTTCTCTATTTACAATATATACGTTTTTGTAACAATGTAACGAATAGTGTCGTTTTAACGACAAAACCATGCAGGTACTACACATCATACCAATGAACAACAAACTAATAATCAGAAGATCGAAGAAACTACTGCATCAACAAACTATAGCATGGATCCTGTTATAAACTATGGAGGTATGTCAAATTTGACATTATATTTTCAACAAAAATAAGTTTTGTTGAATGTTATTTATTATTAATTACACATTAAAAACGAATCACTACAAGTCGAATGTTGCAATAATATCACTTCATGTACAAAGTCTTGAATAAAGAGGATAATTACATTAACGTAACACGCATTTTATAAAAACAAATAACATTGTAACCAATGGGGTTATTCTAACAATGGGGACATGTAGGTACTACACATCCACCCGAGGAACTGGAAGCAGAAAATCAAAGAACCACGGAAACTACTCCTTCAACAAACACTGAAAGAGGTTCTGCTATTAACTTTAGATGTTTGTCATACTTTACGAGAGATTTTCAACAGAAAAACTAGTTCATTTAATGTTATCTATTTTTATTTTGACATTAATAACGAATAACTTCATCTCATATGTTTCATATACATCATTGCAACTTCAAAGTCCGGAAAAAACAGGTTATTTAAATTTATGTGGTACTAAAATTACTTCCATGTATTTGTATACGTTATAATTAAAAAACTATTTCCATCCCCATTATTTTCAACTATACTTAAATTTTTCTCCTACAGAATTTTCATATTGTGGAGACCCTACTAACATTTGTGAGTACGACGGTTCAACCATTTGGTATGAAGAGAGGAGTAAAAGATATAGCCACTGACATATCCAATAGTTTTCTTTATGCTGCTAACTGTGAAAAATTGCATTACAACAGTTGCCTGAATGTCCAGAATACCTTCGATCATTACATTCCAATTCAACCTCCAGAATTTCAAAAACATTCCAAACCACATGCGCAATTACAATTCAATGTTTTCATTCACATCATTGGGTGAAAAAGTAAACAAATCTGTGAACTGTGGAGGGTCTCCAAATTTTTTTATATTAAATTTATAGAACTACCATCGTATTGGAAGTTTATGTCCTCCTAATGGACAACCACCAATGTTTGATCTTCTATATGTATATGACATTGCAAATGAGGCTCACAACAGACTGCGGGCCATCAGGTGAATACTACATTAAGTGGTAAGATTTCAATTTTTTTCCTACTAGTTTTAACTACTTTACTATTTCATATGCAGCTTTGACGACATGACTGAAAACACTGTTATACAATTAAGTGTTGTTCAGAAACTACAGGAAATGCCCCATGAAATTAATGCATTATCACGACAATTAAGAATATCTAGGGATTTTATCGAAAGTACTGGCACAAAAAATTTAAAGCTAATAATTCTTAGAAGACAAAGAAGTGATGCACAAACATACAACTTACCAACTATATCTGGGATTGCAATTCTGATTTTTTGCGACATTGAAGATATGAATCATGAGAGAGATATCATAATTCAAAGAAAAAGTGGTGAATTTCAGCGTATAGATGAGCTTCACCCACTTTACCTACCTCTACAATATCCATTGGTTTTCACAGGAGGAGAGGATGGATATGTCGATAACATATTCCATCTTTCAACTTCTTTTATTCCAAGGGAAAAACTAAGAAAAGTTACTATGAGAAAATATTTCTCCTTTCACTTCTTGTTCCATTACAATGATTCATCATGTCTACTTTATTAAAGGTGGCTTCTGCAACAGTTTATCATGGACGCATAAACAATGATTGAGTCTCAAAGACTATCTTTTATTCGCTTCAATAAAAAGCATTTGAGGGTAGAACATTACAACGGTTTGAAGGATTCTTTCCTTAGAGGTGATCGAGATGGGTCTTTATGTGGGAAGCGTATCATTTTACCATCCTCATTTATGGGCAGCCCGAGATATATGATTCAGAATTACCAAGATGCAATGTTAATCTGTAATTGGGTGGGGTATCTAGATCTTTTTCAAACATTTACATGTAATCCAATGTGGCCTGAAGTTTCGAGATTTGTTAAGGAAAAATATCTGCACCCATCAGACTGTCCTCATATACATTCAAGAATATTTAATATTAAGTTGGGGAAACTAATGAAATATTTACGTGAAGGATGTTTTTTCGGAAAGTCTCGAGAAGGTACGGAGCTTCTTCAGTAATAAAACCTACTACTTTATTTTTTTCCTTTTAATAGCATATTACACATTTCTTCCACATTCTTTATCATATATCTTTTGTCTTCTAATGTAGTTGTTCGTACTGTATAGTTTCCTAAAAGAGACTACCGCACGTGCACATTATATTATTTCATAGCCATAATGACAAAGTTTTCACTCCAACAGACATTAACAAAATTGTTACAGCTGAAATTCTAAATAAAGGTACCTTTCCAAAACATCATGAAGCATTAGACAATTTTATGATCCATGGGCCTTGTGGTGATGCAAATCGTCGCTCACCTTGTATGCGGAATGGAAAATGCACAAAATGCTATCAAAAAAATTTTGTTGAGAATACAACAACGAATAACGATGGTTATGTTGTCTATCAGAGAAGGAATTCTGGAAGTACATTTGTCAAAAATTGATTAGCATTAGACAATTGTTTTGTTGTGCCATACAATCCAGTTCTTCTTCTAAAATATAAATCTCATCTAAATATTGAAATTTGAAATCAATCCTACTCTATCAAGTACCTTTTCAAATATATAAGCAGAGGTCATGATCGTGTCACCATAGCACATTATGACCACAACCACCGGTAAACTAATAACAGCGTTGATGAGATAAAAAAGTACTATGACCTCCGGTACATCTCACCCTGTGAAGCTTCTTGGAGGATCATTTCATACGATATCCATTTCAGATATCCTCCTATCGATAGACTACAGTTTCATTTACCTGGACAAAACAGCGTGATGTATGCAGACTGTGACAATATTGAAGACATCATAAATAGTAGAACCAGTTCTAATACCATGTTCACATCTTGGTTTGAAGCAAATTTGTCATACCCAGAGGGTAGAACTCTAGCATATGCAAAATTCCCAACATGATTTATCTACCTGTATCGTGAAAAAAAATGGTACCCGCGCAAACAGGGATTCAGTATTGGTAGACTGTACTATGTGCCACCATCTTCTGGAGAACTATACTACTTGAAGATTCTACTTACCAAGGTCAGAGGTGTGACTTCATACGATTCTATTATAACAGTGAACAACATTACTCATAGAACATTCAGACAAACCTGTTTAGCAATGAGACTGTTAGATGGTGATAATGAGTTCATTTAAGAACTAAAAGATGTCTCTCGATGGGGAATGGGACAGTCCTTGCAAAGAATCTTTTCCAGAATGTTTTTCTAAAAAACCATTTCCCATCATGACATTGTTTGGCATGAAACTTGGAAGATTCTAACCGAATATATTGTATATTCCTGACAATAACTCCTGCAAATACAAGGTAAAAACAACTTACCATATTTTTCAATACATATCTATGATATTAAATTGGTCTCTAATACTATTTCCCTACCATGTAGACCTGTCAATAACGGATCATCAAAAAAAAATGTTATGTTTGATTGAAATAGACAACATTCTACGCAGCAACGATAAATCTCTGCATTGTTATCCTCCAATGCCCATTCCTGATTATTCATTAGTTTCTCAACTGAATCGATTAATTTCATAAGAGCTCAATTACAATAGAGAAGAACTTCATACAGAGTACTCATCATTGCAAAATATGCTTACCATTGAAAAAAACATGTAATTGGGAGAATTATGTCTTCGTTATGTTCTGATGTTGGGGAATTTTTTTTATGCGTTGATTTGGGGGGATGGGTAAGACTTTTATCTGGAGAGTCTTAACATGTTTACTAAGTTCAGAAGGTAAAATTGTACTTGCAGTTGCTTCCAGTGGAATAGAATCTTTATTTCTTCTAGGTGGGAGGACAAACCATTCTAAATTTCGTATTCCAATATCTACAAATGATCACTCGGTCTGTAATATTCAGCCAGGAAGTGATATTGCAGAACTACTACAGTCAAAAAAAATTTATTATCTGGGATGAGGCTCTAATGCTTCATAAAAACAGTTTCGATGCTCTTCATCGTACATTAAGAGATATAGTTTTAGTAAAGAATGAAAATTCCTCTAATTTAACATTCGGTGGTCTAATAGTTGCCCTTGGTGGTGATTTCAGACAAATTCTTCCAGTTATCCATGCAGGTGATAGAAATGACATCGTATTTGCAATCATAATTTCATCATATCTATGGCAACATTGTTAGGTTTTAACATTGACCAAAAACATGAGATTGCAATCTATAGATTAAAATTATTGTTCCGATGAGGTACAACAATTTTCTTAGTGGATTTTGGATATTGGTGAGGAATGCGTTACTGAGCTCAACAATGAGGATGGCTGTATTTAAATCCCATCAACATACCTCCTGAGAACAAATAAACCTCTTCTAGAAGCAGCTGTTGATTTTGCATACCCAGACTTCATCATTAACTATGGATCTGTTTCATATCTAAAAGTTTGTGCTATATTAGCACCATCTCATGACATTGTTCAGGAATTCAATGACTACATGTTAAATCTAACTTCATCAGGAAGAAAATATCACTTCAGTTCTGATTCTATTTGAAATGCCAGTTTTGATACTGATCAGCCTGAGAGCATATATACTACATACGTTTTAAAAGGTATCAACATCTATGGACTTCCTGCACACAAAACTACTTTGAAGGTTGGCATACCAATTATGTTGCTTAGAAATGTAGATCAACCAGTGGGGTTATGCAATGGTACTTGTCTTATTATTACACACTTGGGAGACCATGTAATCGGAGCTGAAATTTTAAATGGTAGTCATTCCGGGTATCTGGAATTCATCACAAGAATTAATATGACACACAATGATTATAGATAACCTTTCAAACTATAAAGAAGACAATATGTTTTGATTGTTTCTTATGAAATGACTATTAATAAGAGTTAAGTTCAATCTTTGTCTTCAATTTGTTTATATCTACGCAAGCCTAGGTTTTGACATGGACAACTTTATGTTTCTGTATCTATTGTTACGTCGCCAAGGGGTTTGAAAATTATTCTTGATGAAAGAGGTAATCCAACATCTGACTGTACACAAACATTGTGTATAAAGAAATTTTTGATAACCTTTCTTAGGTATCTATTAATTAAATATATATTCATTTTCATTCTGTTATCAATTACATAAACATATAATATTATTACTTATATTGATGCTTACTATGTAATATCTGTAGACTAATTGAAATCATACAGAAACCAAAACATGTCACGAAGAGAGTGTCTTTTTAATGAGATTACTATTGATGCTGATGAAACATTAATGATACAAGTTCGTGTATTGAATCTGTGGTGTAATTCATCTCCCAACTCTGAAGTTTCTTCTATCGATCTGATTTTTTGTGATGCTCAAGTGAGTTTATCCTCTCCATAAATTAAATTTTCTTTACTATTTTCATACTGCTAATACTTTTTACTTCTATTGCAGGACATTATTTCCTGTATCTTGTATGTGGCATGTCATTTTTAAAGGTTTTCTATGTAAATAAATTTTGCAGGAGACCAAAATTTAGTGCACAATTACTAACCGCTAGCTAATCAGTAAGTACAAACCAATACTCCAAGAATGCATGTGCTATGTTATACAAAACTTCCAAATTTCTCCTAATCAATGGAGCTACTTGGGGATAAGAAATGCTTGCTGATTGTTTTTACAACCACAACATATGTTCGACCTACCGATGCCCAACTACCACTGTATAGCTTTGAGTTCACTTCTTTTGGTGACATTATTAAAAAAGTCGTTCCAGAACAACATTTAATAGGTAAATTTCATTACAACTCTATATGTCGTAATAACTACAAATTTCAAATGCATACTTACAAAAAAATTTCAATAAACGTAGTCCAGAAATACATAAGTGACATGGTATACTATTTAGTTTGCTCAATTGCTAACCTATTCACACACGGATCCGGGGGATACCCTTCACATAAAAAATATTAGTCTAACAGTAGTTTTACCTATTATAGAGATTATTGGACATCTGTGACTATCATATCCTTTACAGTCTATCAGTACTTCCAACCAAAAGATTCAAATTGTTTTAGAGGATAACAGTTATGCATCATTGACTTATCACAATAATTACCATAGGATATTTCTATTACCAACACAAACATTATGATTTCTTACAGACGCTTGAGACTAAACTGTTGATTGTGGGGGAAGGTTTCCAACATAATGGATGAGTACATGGAAAACAACAATGACTCCTCTAAAATACTGATCTTAAAAATGGTCAGGGAAAAATGACTAAGCTATAATAAATATAACAACAAATTATGAAATCTTCCATACTACAAACTATAATGTTCAGTAGGTCAATTCAAAATAGGCTTATGAGTTTAATCATGATCAATCTTATTAGATTAACAATACATTAATTTTTAATAAATACTTGGAAATAAATACTATAAGCAAACTAAATATATCCAGCTCTATTTTTTTCAAATAATTGAATTTTACTAATGGAAACATAAATGTTTAATGTTACACCAAGTAATGTGTTCCAATATTTTTCTAGGCCTTACTGAAAAATACAAATTCCTAACATCAGTAATGCCTAACTGCAAATTAAATTATTGTTTATCAATAATAGTTCTGATGTAGACAATGTTCAACACATTGACCATTTTTCTTAAAACAATTCAATTCTAAATCGGCTTATGATCTTGAACATGTTACAGCATCTGTTATTATCACCACTTCAAAAAATGATTCAAAAATACTACTGAACATGGACATCCCAGTAGTCCAGAACTTCAGAAGCAGGTAAATTTAGGAATTTATTATTTCTTCGGAAATCGTATCTACAAATACCAACAACATGATTGCAAGCTGCTTAAAATGTTTTCTTCAATGCTGAATTTTTTGCCTTTAATAGATCTGGTGTCATCCATCATTCAAAATTTCTATGTCCTCCAACAACAAATTCAAACACATTAGTTACAACATTACCTTATTGGAATAATAAAAGAAAACTATTGCTAATGTAAAAAAACTACTGGAGGTAAGTTTATCTTCCTATCTTAATTATTTCACTATGATGTCTACAACACTATTTCATGTAAGGCCAACTTTCATGAATATATATTCATATGAAAATTTGTAATGCGGCCGACAAGATGTTTGATTACTACTAAAATAGTTAAACCTCAAATAAATTATAACTGGTATTTTGAATCATGTAACTATTGCGTGAAAAAAGTTCAATCTACGGATGGAAATATCTGGTGCCAGAATTGTAAAAAACAACCACGATGCACAACTCCAAGGTATTCAATTAATGTGTTCCATAATTGATAAATATTACTTGGGGATAGTTTTACTATACGAATTACATTTTACTGATATGACCACATGAATTCTAACAACTATAAATTCAACAGGTTTAGATTTTAACTACTAGTGAGAGATGAAATTGACTCACTATATGTCGTTCTCTTCGACAAGCACGTCATGCAATTCATAAGTAAAACAGATTCTCAGTTGAGAGATTCTATGATACCTATAATCTTCTTGAACTATTTGTTCTTTTTTGTGTATTTGATGTTATTTTTTAACTCACACTTCTGTTTCATTGAATAATAGGACGTGGATGAGTTTGGTTTCCCCCCAGATCTAAACATTTTCAAAACAAAAAAAATGATGATGGCACTAGACGTCACAAATTACAACATTCAGAATAAAAAACGGACTTCAGAACCGAACACTTACACATGTCTCTTCTTTAGTGATAATGAAGAGAATATCAGCACCTATCATCAAAGTTTTGCAGACATTCAGATAAATAGAGTAATTACTCCCCAATTATTTACTTAAATCTCTTACGAATGTTTAATTACAACATTATCAGTAATTTTCTAACAACGTATTATTTTATTCTTCTTTATTTAGAATTCCGTATACTTGAAAACCATTCACCATACACCTATGATATTCATTTCACCCATCTGGTTTAGGAACATCAATTTGCTGGATCTTCAGTAGTCAGCTACAATAGTGGTACAAGATTCGATACAACAAGTACAACTATATCTTCAACTCAGGTATAGGTTCATTGTCATCATTTTTTGTTACTGTTAGTGTGTACATTTTGTAAACAATACTTATTTTTCCTTCATGTTTTTTTCAATTCATTACAAATTCATTACATTTTTTTCTGATATACCAACATCTTAAATATTTTATTTTTTGCTTCATTGTGGTGTCTTATAACTGTTGACTACTACTCCTTCATTACAATGAAATCTTCTTGTAGAAAAGCCTACTGACTGACTTCGATGCTGAAGATGTAGTCGAACTCAATGACTCACAGTCTATACACTTCGCGCCAACTGATGCCAATGAATTAGATCACCATATAATGGAGAACAGAAACAAAAAGGCTGAAAAACTAGACTGAATGTATGCCATCCATTTCAATGTAATGGATACCGGTTGTAAAATCATCCGGTTTCAACAATAAATTTTCATATTTAATAATATAGACATACTGTGTCATGTATTTTCATTGTGAATCGGTTGCGTTCTACAAGGAGGTGTAAATTAAGGACCTTGCTATGATAATTTATTTTTATTTGAAACAAATATCTGATGTTTTGTAAAGTCCGTAATGTTTAATTAAGTTACTTCCAAAAGCCTAGCTCTGTGATGTAGCAGATTTTTTATGGTCTTCAGTTTAATTTGTTTCTTAACTACATAACATTATCAGTTGACACAAGCTTTGTTACAGCTATAAAACAATAGAGTAATGTGAATATAACATTCTTGTTTGGGCTAAAAATCATCATTCAGTTACATTTATGCATGTCAAATGTACTTTAATCATAATAATATGTTTTACTTACTCACACTAAAGTACAATTACATTATTCAGGGATCAATATAACTGTCTACAAATTGGTTGAACTGCTGTTGCTCTGCATCGACAGATAATAGATGTACTAGGAGGATATTTAATTTTGCTTTTTCATATTACATAAACATGACCAGAACTGTAGTTTTACTACTATGTCACTTCTGATATGTGATTCTGAAAAACAGTTCCAGTACTCTGTTTTAGTAATTTACATAGTTTTTAATTTGACCAGTGAATTTTTTTCAAATCAACGTGAAATTTTTTATAAGTGGTCTTTGGATATCTGTAGCGCACAACACACTTTATTTCTATACTATTAATTTTCATAGTTGCCATTTCTTCCCCACTCAACAGAGTTGGATTTATGTTACTACATTTGGTTATACTTCCATTGTAATCTTAGGAATGGATAATTAGATTTTCCTCTATATATTTTTATACATATAACAAATTCAGCCATCTCTAATATATCGCACCAGATGGACCATTTTATTCAAATGATATGAACTAAGAGAAGGTACATTATTCATCAAACCCTAATGTATTCATGTTTATTCCCTATGCATGGTTTTTTTATCATTTATCTGAAATAGAAAATTTCCCCAGCCACATAACACCAAAAAGACCATGAAATGTCAAGTACATAAGGCTTTAACAATCCGCACTAGGTGGGATGCATGTTATAACCTCCATGAATCTGCATCCTACGGTGTACTACTCAACCATGGTCTCTCCTTAGTTAGTATGGGTTCCAATTTACATCCGGCTTTGAGCAGTGGTTTGTGGTTTTCCTTCATAACTATAATTACATTTCAGTAAAGCAGTGTGTTTTCCTAAAATTTTATGAAGATATATCAGACACATTGTATTAATTATGTGATATTTACTGATTTCCAGTTCATATTCATTACAAGAAAAGGGGTGATTTTTTACTGCTGTTTGTAGTCCTCTATTGGTATATTTATTTTCAGTTAGACTGTTTTTTAGCATCACATTGCTATCTGTTTTCTTTAAAAGCAATACTATTAAGAAGTAAGATATTATCTGGGAAGATTCATCAAGCTGGAGAAGCAATCAGGTCTAGAAATTCATCTCAGAATTGGGCCTTCTGTCTGTGACCAAAAACATTAGGGGTAATTTCAAGGGTTTTTAGTATGTACAATATATTAATGCGCTTCCATTTTAAATCATTGATAGTTTTTTTTATTTAAAAAGTACAGGGGTTTCCCTATTTGGATGAAATATATTCCACGATCAGTTTTAGAACCGTTAATGGTCCTTTCAGGGTGCTTTCTTATGTAATGTAATGCATTACGTTTTTATTGGATCATTGGATTGTTAATATAAATTAAATTACACAACACATGAATTTTTCCAATCATAGACTTGATTATTGGACTACAAAAACCAATCATGTGAGGTTATTGAAGATATTCTCCAATGCATATCTCAAATTTGAAGAAGGTATTGCAGTGTGTTACTGTTAATAAAAGGAAACAACTTATAAAATAATATGTTCTCTATGCTACATTTAATTAATGCACATATATTTATGACCTTGCAGGATTACTACCACTTAGCGAAACCATAGGGATATGATTTGGGTCTATTTTCTACTCTGTTTCAGTTTAATTCATTTGGTGAGTCTGTGTTTTGTTCTGTTTCAGTTCACTTCCTATGTTGGGTGCATTGTTTTTTAGGTTTCAGTTCAATTCATGAGACTGTCATTAAATGCAGCATTTTATTCTGCTCAAAATGTTCTATTAAAGTGAATCTCAAAATGTTCTGTTTTATAGGTGAAAATTTAGCATAGAGTACTGGGCAGGGGGAGGGGATGAGATGGGAGGGTCGGGGATGGGCTTGTTGGAGGAGAGGGGACTTCTTGGGAAAGAGGTTGCCCAGGGAGGAGGAGAGGGAAGGGGAGGGGAGGGGATGGGAGGGGAGGGGTATAAGGCCCCAACCTTAAACCTTACTTAATCTTGAGTTATTACAAGATTACACATTGAGGATCTTTTCAGGTTTAGAGTTTTAGATAATTAGATCATAAATCTTGCATTACATTCCAAATTTAAACAATGTGGTTACATAAAAGATAGTATTCATTTTTCCCATCAACAGAAACATATTTAAAATAAAACATGTATTCTTTCTTGACACTTCCTTGACACTATCATCATATCATGTACCATTCCCTTGACCTGTGAAAAACATTTCAAAAACTTGGGATGAGCATAAAAAGCTCAGTAGGGGTTATAAAAATATGGATAGGAAATATGAGTACATATATACATAACAATGAAATCATACATCACCCATAAAACATAAGCACTTTAACATACCTCATCAAAACATGAATAAATCATAGAAATCATAAGACATAAAGGTAACTTGAGGCATTCATAACATTCTTACGTAGGGAGTAACCATCTTGGTTACGTTTGGAATACCCATCACATTATATTACCTACATCTTTTTGGAGAAACCTTAATGTTTAACTCCTTCGTGTTACCCAATGCATTGGAGAGCAATATCGGGCTCACCCTCTCTTAGTTTATCATGGAACCACCCGTCTTCATAACAATTCCCAAGAACCATAACATAATCATATCACATAAAACATGCATAAATGAAACATAATATTTACACCTTTAAATCACAACATATCAATACAACAGATTGATATAAAAACATTATGAAAACCATTTTCAATACCAAAGTAAAACATGGTATTTATTTTTCATTCAAAAAAGTCATGGCTTGTAGAGGAAGCCGAAACTCAAATAATGGTCACGGCGGTGGAGAAGTCGGTGTCGCCGCATACGTATGACAAAAAAACATTCCCTTTTGTAGTTTAGTAAAAGCTTCATATAAAAAGATTAATTTTGAATAATCTTTATAGTCAAAGGGGTTTATACACCATATAAAATAACGTTGTGTATAAAACAAAATATGCCTCAATGAAAGGAGATGGAGAAAGATTCCCTTACCTCGTGTCCGAATTGACTCGATCATTCTTTAACCTCCTGAATAATAAACTTGAGTTAATTTATACTTTCTTGATAACATTTTTAAAGTTAATTATTCCTTTTATATCACTTATTACCATGTCATGAACACTATGTAATTATTCAGGATAATAATGGTCGTTTTGTCGATCATTGTTACTTGAGTCATAAATAAACTCTTTATAATTACAAGTTTGTTCATGGGATAAAATATCTATTATATATAGAATTATATTCATTATGTAGATATAATATATATAATATATATCAATTATATAAATACATTTATAATATTACATAAAATTTAGAGGTAAGAAAAGAAATACACTGTTCATGGAGACGGTAAGCCGTATGTACGCATGAACGCTACTTCCATTTCAATTTCATATTTAATGGAATTAAAACATAATGATACATAATAGTATTATAATTCCAGTATTTTATCATATATAATATCATTAAATATATCCTTTATATGTACCACATGTGGTGTTAATGAATCAAATCACATTGAGGGGCGGTAGTCCGCACTTCCAAAAATGAAGATATCACGTTTACCCGTAATGGAAACCCTAAAGGTATTGCATAAATGAAAAATACAGAAGATTAAGGAAAACATAAACACATTATATATCATATATAAATATAGTTACATCTTAATGGCCACCTTTTAATGTGTTAAAAGAATATTGAACAATCATCATTTCGTGAGCCTGAAATTCACCATCCACAGAAACAGTATGTTCTTTAACCATTAGATATAGGTGTGTGTATGTTTGGATATAATAATTCTTATAACAAAATCCTAGTATATTTAATATAGTAGAGTTGTTACAAAATAAATGAATAAAAAGATTTTAGGTGGTTGGATAAGAAAAATAAAACAAAAGAACACAAGTGAAGACATTACCTTAAAATCGGGTAACTCCCTTTGGTTTGAAGAAAATGGGTTTCTTAAAGAGCTTCCTGCCTAAGGTAAGGATTCTAGGATTAGGATAGTGATTTGGAGAGACAAAATGATCATAGAATGGCCAATCCAAAGGCTTGAGAGGTGTGGGTGAAGAGGTAGAGGTGGGGGCCTTCTATAAGAGGAGAGGAGGGGCACTCTTGGAATGGTATAAAATGATACTTTATTTTCAAATGAGTATTGGATTTTGAAGGTCAAAAATTGTTTTATTTTGAGTATATGGTGATAAAGGGTTCTAAATATACTCATTAAATAGGTTTTTGACATGTTTAGGTCTTACAGTTTACATTATCTTTTCATTTTATTTAAATCGTTAAATAATGAGGTAATCACGACATCATCATGATGTCATAAATAATTTAATATATTTACTGTCTAAATATTATAAAAAATATCATGATGTAGGAAATATTTTTATCTTTCCAATGACTATTTATAGTCAAAAATCTGACATGTATAACCCCAAGTAAAAATTGTTTTAGTAAAACAATACATGTTTGTGTCATTTTTACTTTTACTTTAAATAAAAGGCATTAATGTAATTTTCTTACCCAAATGGAACCATGGGGTCACAAAAATAGACCCATGGATTGTATTGGTCGGCCTTGACACATCCAATAAGGGAAGGACATGTGTCAAGGTCATTTCATATTATTAAAACATTATTTTTACCTTAAACTACACTAATTATCTCAAATCGCGATTAAAAACTTAAAAGTTACTATTCACCAAAAAATTATTTTAAACCCATTGAACAACATTTTACCTCCTAATGAAAACCATGTATGTAAGATTTTTGAAATTCAAAACACAGAAGTGGTAAAATTTCATTTAAACGAAAAATCAGTTTTTTAAGTACCACTTAGTGGTTTCACTATTAATCAAAAATTGATGTTTTTCAGAAAAATACCAAATCATCACCCTAAGCTATATTTGATATTCCGAATTCAAAAATGATGTCTATTTTAGAAAATTAAAAACATATAAGTTACAATAATTAATTTAATAATTAATTCCTGATTTTAGAACAAATAGCGTGTTTTTATGAAACAATATATATCAAAAGATTGACACTAGTTTAAGTCCAATTTCGAAGTGAAATTAAATCCAACGACCACTATTGTATTAAATTGTAAAATATATTCTAATTTCACTTTAAAACCAACCCAAGAGATAATATAATCATGTATATAAATTATATTAAAAAGAGGTTTTGAATTAAAATACAACATTCTTCACTATTCATTAAAAAATGAACTTTATCGGAAAAATATCAAAAATTTACCCAAAGTAAATTTCAATGTCACAATCATAAAGAATAAGTTTATTTTGAAAAATAGAGCTTATAATGTTTAAAAAGTTTGATTTCAAAATGGTTTTCCACCAAAAGGCAGTAAAATAATCTTTTAAAAATATTAGTGTATTCCATGCTTAAGATTGGATTTATTCTCGTTTTAAGCCTCTAAAACACTATCTAATTCATAAATAGACATAAATAACTATATCTATTATTCATTCCTTACTTTGGATGTTACATCCTTCCCCCTTTAGAAAATGGTGTCCCCGCATTTTATTTACATATCAAATAAGTGAGGGTATTAATCCCTCATAGCATTTTCAGATTCCCACGTTGCCTCTTCAACCATATGGTTTTTCCACAAAACCTTTACCTGATGAATCACCTTATTCCACAACACTTGCTCCCTGTGGTCAAGAATCTGAATTGGTTGTTCTTCATAAGAGATATTCTCTTCCAACTGAACTACCTCTGGGCTCAAAACATGAGATGGATCTGGCACGTACTTTCTCAACATCGAAACGTGAAAAACATTGTCTACCTGAGATAAACTAGGAGGTAAAGCCACTCGGTAAGCAATTGATCCAACACTCTCTAGAATATAATATGGCCCAATGATCTTTGGACTTAGCTTTCCTTTCTTACCAAATCGCATCACACTTTTCCATGGTGAGACTTTGAGAAAAACATGATCACCTACCTCGAAAGAGATATCCTTCCTCCTTTTGTCCACATAACTCGTCTTCCTGCTCTGAGCGATTCTCATGTGCTTCTATATCAGCTGAACTTTTTCTGCAAACTCTTCTACCAATTCTGGTCCCATCAACTTCCTTTCACCAACTTCATCCCAGAAAGCTGGAGTTCGACACCGCTTCCCATATAACACCTCAAATGGTTCCATCTGTACACTGGAATGAAAACTGTTATTATATGAAAATTAAGCCAAATAATGATGTTGGTTCCAACTTCCCTGATAATCCATCATACAAGAATGTAGCATATCTTCCAAAGTCTAAATTGTTCGTTCTGCCGCCCATCTGATTGAGGATGAAAAGCTATACCAAAATTTAATTCAGTATCCAACGACTTCTGAAGGCCTTTCTAAAAGTTAGAAGAAAACCTGGGATCACGATTAGATACAATGGAGAGGGTAACTCCATGTAACCCCACTATCTCTTTATGATACAAATGAGAAATTTTATCTAAGGAAAATGTATCTCGTATAGAAAGGAAATGAGCAGATTTAGTCAATCGATCAACAATAACACAGATTGCAATATTACCTCGAGGTGTCTTTGGTAATCCCATAACAAAGTCCATGGATATGTTTTCACATTTTCACTCTGGGACTTGTGAAGGCTGAATCATCCCTTTTGGTAACTTCCGCTCTGCTTTAACCTACTAACAAGTCAAACACTTCACAGTAAAATCAAAAATATCAGTTTTCATTCCATCCCACCAGTAATACTTCCACATATCTCTGTACATCTTAGTACTACCAGGATGAACTGAAAACGAGGAACTATGAGCCTCACATAACAAATCATTCTTCAATTGTGAATCACAATGCACACACAATCTCTTCCCAAATCTCAAAACACAATCATTATCAATGTTGAATTTAGGGAACTTACCCTTCTTAACCAGCTCTACCTTTTTCTGCAACTCACTGTCTTGCTTCTATGCTTGCTTAATTCTATCTGATAGAGAATATTTCACTAATACCTAAAACAAAACAGAAGGACATCCTTCAACAACAACTTTTATGCCAAATTTCATCAAATCTTAACCAAAGTATCACGTTCCAAACACAACATTGTAAATGAGGCATTACTTTTTCGACTCAAATCATCAGCCTCTTTATTTTCTTTTCCTGGATGGTAATGAATTGCACAAACATAATCCTTGATTAATTCTAGCCATCTCCTTTGTCTCATGTTCAACTCTTTCTGAGTAAATATATAATTTAAACTTTTGTGATCGGTATATATTTCGTACTTGACTCCATAAAAATTATGCCTCCAAATTTTTAAAGAGAAAACAACAGCAGCTAATTCCAAATCATGTGTAGGGTAATTTACCTCATGAGTTTTCAACTGAAATGAAGCATACGCAATTACTTGATCATTCTTCATTAGAACACAACTAAGTCCTTTCAATGAAGCATCACTGTAGATAACAAACTCACCATTGCTGGAAGGTAGTTTCAAAACTGGATCATTCACTAATCTTCTTTTCAATTCCTGAAAACAATCATCACATTATTTTTTCCATATAAACATTACACCCATCCGAGTATGATCAGTCATTTGACTAGATAACCGTGAAAAATTTCTAAAAAACCTTCAGTAATAGCCTGCCAAACCAAGGAAGCTACAAACCTCAGTTTCATTTGTGGGTCTTGGCCATTCGTCAACAACCTTTGTTTTTGCAGGATCAACAGTTATCCCATCTTTAAAAACAATGTGACAAAGGAAATAAATTTGTTGCAACCAATACTCACACATGCTGAATTTCCAATACAATTTATTTTCTTTCAAGGTTTGAAAAATAACCCTTAAATGTCTTTCATGCTCCTCTTTACTTTTAGAAAACACCAAAATATCATCAATGAAAACCACCAAAAACCAATCCAAGAACTCATGGAAAATTCTATACATTAAGTCCATGAATACAACAGGTGCATTGGTTAGCCCAAAAGGCATTACTAAAAATTCATAATGGCCATTTATTGTATGAAACACTGTCTTTAGAACATCTTCTTCATTTACCTTCAACTAATGGTACCTCGATCTCAGGTTAGTCTTTGAAAAATACTGAGCTCTGTGGAGCTGGTTAAACAAAACATCTATATGAGGAAAAGGATATTTATTCTTAACAGTGATGTTATTCAGGGCTCTATAATCAATGAAAAGTCTCATTAAACCATCTTTCTTTTTAACAAATAAAACAAGATCACCCCTTGGTGATGTGCTTGGTCAAATGAATCCTTTCTCTAATAAATCATTCAATTTCTCCTTGAACTCTAAAAGTTCATTTTGATCCATTCAATATGGGGGTTTTGAAATTGGCTTAGCATCAAGAACTAAGTCAATAGTAAATTCAACTTCTCAATCTGGAATTATTCCAGGAAACTCATCATGAAAAACATCAGGATACACATTTACCACTGGAACATCATTAACTTGAACAGTTCCCTTGTTTTCAACTATATGTGCAAGGTAACATTCATTTCCATCTTTTACAAGTTTCTCAGCCTCTTGATATGTTTTCAAAAGTAAGGGTTCATTATTATACACAAACTAAAAATCTTTCTGAAAAGAAACTTCTTTAGCTATACAGTCAATCTTAGCATGGTAAATAGAGAGCCAATCCATACCCAAGATAACATCAAACTCTACTAAAGGTAAAACAATAAGGTTTGAAAGTAGGTTCTTTCCACGGATAAGGATAGAAAGATTCTTATAAATTCTTTTTGACTCAACATTTCCCCCAGGTGTTTTTACCACAAGTTTAGAAGACATTTCTTGAGATGGTATTCCCATTTTACTAGAAAAGTTTTCAGAGATGAAAGAATGTTTAGACCCCAAATCAAACAACACGCTGGCATAATCTGAAAAAAAAAATTACCTGATACAACTTCATTTGATGTCCCGACATCTGCTGAAGTAGTTGCAATGGATTTCACCACCACTTTATGCTTATAGACTAACTACTTCCCATTACTCGAGCTCTTTGTCGGACACTCATTTTCATAGTGACCCATCTCATTGCACTTAAAACATTTCACTAACTATGAATCAAATTTGATCTTACCACCACCTTGTTCTTTTTCAATGCAATAACGAGCCTTATGTTGCATCTTACCACATTGGTAGCACTTTTCAGAATTTAGAAGACATTCCCCAGCATGCCTTTTACAACATTTATCACAGACTGGAAACTTAGTTTTCTTACCATCAGACTTTTTTGAAGAATTCTTCCCTTTCTCCTGCCACCTCAGTCTCTTCTTCTGTTGGTTGTTATAGAACACTTGATCATCGGAAAACTCCATTTCCACTTTCTCAGCACATCGAACAATCTTTTCATAACTTTTGAACTCACAAGAAGCTAATGCCGATCAATATTTTGGCTTTAATCTTGAGTAAAAATTATTGATTTTACTATCATGGTCTCAAATAAAATTTGGAGCATACCTTGCCAATCGAGTGAACCTTTCTTCATAGGCATCCACTAAGTCTCCCTCTTTCCTCAATTCCAAGAATTGTTTTTCCATCCAATGTTGAACAGCCTTAGTAAAATACTTCTCAAGAATCATACCTTTGAATTCATCCTAGTCGAGAGCATAAATCTCTTCAACGTCGCTGATATTTTTAACCATCGACCACCACTGATCTGCTTCACCCTCCAAATGGTAAATAGCAAGACTAACCATTTGATTGTCTGAACACCCCATGACATCGAAAATATTCTCCAGTGCTTTAATCCACCCTTCATCTAGCACATGGTTAGATGATATTATGAATGATGGGGGATGTAGCCTCATGAAATGTTCCGGCACTGACATGTTCCTCTGCGGTTGATCTGGCTGATCTCGTGCATGGATACCTCCACCATTTATCGCTTGAGTCAACTGCGCCATTACTGCAACAAATTGTTCAGTTCCAATTCCGTCCATCTCAGGATGCTAATTCAGAAGGTCATTTCGTTCTGTATGCCTTCCTAGCACTGCTTCCCTATTTCCTCTGTGGAAAACCATTCTGAACAACCATGTCTTTTATGACGCAACATGGTAATCTTCGAATGCAATATCATTTCAATTTGACCACAAAAAAATATTTTTGGATGATCATTTAATAAAATTCTAACTCCTAAATATATATAAACTGACCTATGATACCAACTATAAGGCCCCAGCCTTAAACCTTACTTATTATTGAGTTATTACAAGATTACACATTGAGGATCTTTTCAGGTTTAGAGTTTTAGAGAATTAGATCATAAAACTTGCATTACATTCCGCATTTAAACAAAGTGGTTACATAAAAGATAGTATTTATTTTTCCCATCAATGGAAACATATTTAAAATAAATCATGGATTCTTTCTTGACACTTCCTTGACAATATCATAATATTATGTACCATTCCCTTGACCTGTGAAAAAAATTTCAAAAACTTGGGATGAGCATAAAAAGCTAGTAAGGGTTATAAAAATATGGAAAGGAAACATGAGTACATATATACATAAGAATGAAATCATAATTTACACATAAAACATAACACATTAACATACCTCATCAAAACATGAATAAATCATAGAAATCATAATACATAAAGGTAACTTGATGCATTTATAACATTCTTACGCATGGATTAACCCTCTTGGTTACGTTTGGAATACCTATCACAGTATATTCCTTAAATCTCTTCAGAGAAACCTTAACATTTAACTCCTTCGTGTTACCCAATGCATTGGAGAGATATATCGGGCTCACTCGCCCTTAGTTTATCACGGAAACACCCGTCTTCATAAAAATTCCCAAGAACCATAACATAATCGTATCACATAAAACATGCATAAAGGAAACATAACATTTCCACCTTTCAATCACAAGATATCAATACAATAGATTGATATAAAAACATTATGAAAACCATATTAAATACCAAATTAAAGCATGGTATTTATTTTTCATTCAAAAAAGTTATGTCTTGTAGAGGAACCCAAACTAAAATAATGGTGACGACGATGGAGAAGTCGTTGTCGCCGCATACGTACGACAAAAAAACATTCCCTTTTGTCGTTTAGTAAACGCTTCGTATAAAATTATACCTTTTTAATAATAATAAAAGTAAAAGGGGCTTATACACCGTATAAAATAAATTTGTGTATAAAACAAAATATTCTTCAATGAAAGGAGATTCAGACGGATTCCCTTACCTCGTGTCCGACTTGACTCGACCATTCTTTAACCTCTTGGATAATAAACTTGAGATAATTTGTACTTTCTTAAGAACCCTTTTAATGTTTATTATTCCTTTTATATCATTTATTACCATTTCATGAACACTATGTAATTATTTAGGATTATAATGGTCATTTTGTCGATCATTGCTACTTGAGTCAAAAATAAACTCTTTATAATTACATGTTTGTTCATGGGATAAAATATATATTATATCCATAATTTTATTCATTATTTAGATATAATATATATCATATTTATCCATTATATACATGCATTTATAATAATAAATAACATTTAGAGGTAAGAAATGAAATGCACCGTTCATGGAGACGGTAAGCCGTATGTACTCATGAACGCTACTTCCCTTTCTATTTAATATTTAATGGAATTAAAATATAATGATACATTATAGTATTATAATTCTAGTATGGAATCATATATAATATCATTTAATATATCCTTTATATGTACCACATATGGTATTAATGAATCAAATCACTTTGAGGGGCGGTAGTCCGCACTTCCTAAAAAAAGATATCGCGTTTAACCATAATGGAAACCATAAAGGTATTCCACAAATGAAAAATAAAGAAGTTGAAGGAAAACATAAAAATATTATACATCATATATAAACATAGTGACATCCTAATGTCCACCTTTGACGGTGTTAAAATAATATTGAACAATCATCGTTTCGTGAGGAAGAAATTCACCTTCCACAGAAATAGTATGTTCATTAACCATTAGATGTAGGTGTGTGTAACTGTAGATCTAATACTTCTAATAACAACATCCTATTATATTTATCATACTGGAGTTGTTACAAAAGAATTGAATAAAAATAGTTTAGGGGGTTGGAGAAGCAAAATAAAACAAAAGAACACAAGTGAAGACATTACCTTAAAATCGGGTAACTCCCTTTGGTTTGAACCGAAAGGGGATCTTGAAGAGCTTCCTGCCTAAGGTAAGGCTTATAGTATGAGGAGATGGATTTGGAGAGACAAAATCATCATTGCATGTTCGAGCCAAAGGCTTGAGAGGTGTGGGTAAGGAGGTAGAGGTGGGGGCCTTTTATAAGAGGAGAGGAGGGGCACTCTTGGAAAGGTATAAAATGTTACTTTATTTTCAAACGAGTATCGGATTTTAAAGGTCCCACAATGATTTATTTTGAGGATAAGGGGATAAGGGTTCGAAATATACTCATCCAATAGGTTTTAGACATGTTTAGGTCTTAGAGTTTACATTATCTTTTCATTTTATTTAAATCGTTAAATAATGAGGTAATCGCTGCATCATCATGATGTCATAAATAATATAATTATTTAAATGTCTAAAAATTATTAAAAAAACTATCATGATGTAGGAAATCATTTTATCTTTCCAATTACTATTTATAGTAAAAAATATGACTTGCATAACCCCATGTAAAATTTTTTTTAGTAAAACAATACAAGTTTGTGTCATTTTTACTTTTACTTAAAATAAAAGGCATTAATGTCATTATCTTACCCAAGTGGCTCCATGGGGTCCCTAAAATAGACCCATGGGTTTTAATGGTCGGCCATGACACATAAAATAAGTATAGGACATGTGTCAAGGTCATTTCATATTATTAAAACATTATTTTTACCTTAAACTACATTAATTACCTCTAATCGTGATTAAAAACATAAAAGTTACTATTCACCAGAAAAAAATATTTTAAACCCATTGAATCAAATTTTACTTCCTAATAAAAACCATGTATGTCAGATTTTTTAAATTCAAAACACAGAGGTGGTAAAATTTCATTTAAACAAAAAATCGGTTTTTAAGTACCACTTAGTGGTTTCACTATTCATAAAAAATTGATGTTTTTTAGAGAAATACCACAACATTACCCTAAGATATATTTGATATTCTGAATTAAAAATTTATTTCTATTTTAATAAATTAAAAACATATAACTTACAATAATTAATTTAATAATTAATTCCCACTGTTATAACAAATAGCGTGTTTTTATGAAAAAATATATATCAAAAGATTGACCCTAGTTTAAGTCCAATTTCAAAGTGAAATTAATTCCAACGACCACTATTGGATTAAGTGCTAAAAATTTATTCTAATTTAACTTTAAAACCAAACCAAAATATAATCTAATAATGTAAATAAATTATATTAAAAATAGGTTTTGAATTAAAATACAACATTTTTCACTATTCATTAAAAAATGAACTTTATCGGAAAAATACCAAAAATTTACCCAAAGTAAATTTCAATGTCCCAATCATAAATAATAAGTTTATTTTGACAAATAGAGCTTATAAAATTGTCACAATTTGGATTTAAAAATGGTTTTCCACCAAAAGGAAGTAAAACAATCTTTTAAAATATTAATGTACTCCATGCTTAAGATTGGATTTATTCTCATTTTAAGCCTCTAAACCACTATATATTTCATAAATAGACATAGATAACTATATATATTATTCATTACTTACATGGGATGTTACAAGGGGGGATGAGGGCCGGGGGGGGTTGGGCAGGTTCGAGGGGAGGGATGGGAGGGAGGAGGGGGCTACTGAGGAATTAGGTTGGGCAGAGGGGGGAGTGGTTGGGGGAGGGGGCTGGGCATGCAGGAGCTTGATATGAAAGGGAGATCTGCTGGGATTAGGTCGGAGCAAACAGATATGTGGGATGGGGAAGGTTAGAGCATGGTAGGGGGTAGGAGGAGGTGCTGGAAATTTTTTTGTGGGGGGGGGGACTACTAGATACATATATGACATTTTTTAATGACATTTTTTTCTCATTTCACTACAATACCCAAGTTTTTTTCATTGACATATGTATGAAGTAAAGGGTATAATCCGATGGCACAAACAATGGATGGAATGTCTACTTTACATATTTTTTCGACTTTTAATTTTCATTTCAATTTAATACTTTTATGTTACTTTTTTTATTTCTACAAATTCTGGTGTTCTTATTGTAAGGATTTTTTTGTATGCAGAAATTTTTTTCAGGCATTTTTTACGTGGATATTTATATACAGTGACCTAGTTTCTCTGTGACATAATGACATTCAATGTATGTCTACAAATGAAAATTTCCAGTTTAATGTTCATTTCATTCATGTTCATTGGAATATCCAAGGGTTTATAGAATTCCTGTATAATATTTCTTTCATGTACTTGTTATAATATATCAGTAACATTAATACTTGTGCAATTTCATTCCTGTTCGTTTTTTAATATAATTTTCTAATCATTTCCAATTAGTTATTTTTATTCATATATTTGAAAATTGATACTTATTATTTTTTATACAATGTGACCTATTTACAATGGGAGGGGAGGGGAGGGTAGGGGTTGGGCAGGTTGGAGGGGAGGGGGGGGGGACTGCTTGGGGAACAGTTTGGCCAGGGGGAGAGGGGAGGGGAGGGGAGGGGAGGATGAGGGGAGGGTTGGGGAAAATGAGGATATGGGGGAGGGCGATGGGCAGGTTGGAGGGTAGGGGAGGGGAGGTAGGATGAGGGCATGGCGTGTTAGGTTTGAGGGTAGGGGAGGGGAGGGAGCAGGGGGCTGCTTGGGGAAGATGTTGGCTAGGGGGAGGGGAGGGGATGATGAGGGGAGGGCTGGGGATAATGAAGATAGGGGGAGGGTGTTGGGAAGGTTAGAGGGAGGGGAGGGGAGGCAGGATGAGGGCATGGGGTGGAAGGTTCAAGGGCAGGGGAGGGGAGGGAGGAGGGGGCCACTAGGGGATTAGGTTGGGTAGAGGGGGGAGTGGTTGGGGGAGGGGTTGGGAAGAGGGGAGCCTGAGGTGGTAGGGGGGATGCTGGGATTGGGTCAGACCCAAGTAGATATGGGAGAAGAGGATGGATAGAGCAGGGTAGTGGGTAAGAGGAGGTGCTGGATTTTTTTGAGTGGTGGAACTACTAGAAACATATAAACCATTTTTTAATAACAATTTTTTCACGTCATTACAATACCCAAGTTTTTTTTCATTGACATATGTCAAAAGGAAAGGGTACATTCCGATGACAAAAACAAAGGATGGAATGTATAATTTACATATTTTTCCGACTTCTTTTATTTTTCATTTCAATTTTATACATTTATGTTATCATTTTTTTTATTCTACAAATTCTGGTGTTCGTATTGTAAGGATTTTTTTGTATGCAGAAATGTTTTTCTAGCATTCGAAGTTGGATATTTATACACTGTGATGTAGTTTTTCGGTGACATAAAGACTTCTAATGTATGTCTAGAAATGAAAATTTCCATTTGAATATTCATTTCATTCATATTAATTGGAATATCCAGCTGTTTATAGAATTCCTATAAAATATTTATTTCATGTACTTGTCATAATATCTCAGTGACATTAATTATTATGTAATTTCATTAATGTTCATTTTTTAATATACTTTTCTAATCACATTCCATTAGTTATTTTTATTCATGTATTTGAAAATTAATACTTATGATTTCTTCTACAACGTGGCATATTTACTTTTCCTTATTCATATATATTTTCATACACGTTCATTTCATTTTTCTACAAACATGTTTTTTTGATTTTCATTGATTGTTATCCACTATATTCTCCTATATGTTTTATATGTTTTCAGATAATTATACTTTCCTTTTATATTCTCCAATATGTTTCCCATATACTCTCCCTCAGTCATTTCAATGGGTAATTTTGTACAGTGATGGTATACTTATGTTTTCATTATGTATTATCATATATTCTCCAATATGTTTTCAATATTATCGAACATATTCTTTTATATTAATTTATTTTTCTTAATTTCTTATTTTTTTCAATTATATATATTATATATAATTATAGTTAAATATTAAGTATCACTATTTATTTCAATATATGAAATGTTTATGTTCTTTAATATTGCAATATAGTTTTGTCTTCTTGCAAGTAATCATTGAACGTATTGTCGTGCAAATGCACGGGTAAGTACTAGTTTATAATATTTTATTGTTTTGAAAAATTAATATTGTTCGACACCCCTCATTTATATAATAAACCCTCCCATCTTCCCATCTTTAAATAATTAGAAGACTCCCCTCATTTATTTCTTCTATGTACATGTGCATTATGGCCCCAAGATGAAATAGGTATCATTTTTCTTCACCAAAAAAAGTTTATTATAATTTATTTTATTAATATATATTATATTAATGTAATAATTATTAATATATAAATAAAATATATTTGTTACCATTTTACACTTCAATTCATTGGAAAATAAATATTTCCCATTTGTGTACGTGTGAACTAAAACCACAAAAAATCAATACCATTCAATTTACATAACATGTTTGATTAATAGATGTAATAAAGAATACCATTAACAAATAATATTTGTATTTAATTTATAATATAAAATATATTATGTAAATATGAACCTTTGGTATATGTTAAACCCACTGAATGTCATTACCTATTATGAAAAGAGCGTCACTGAAATTTCTGAAGTGAATAAAACTATGTTAATAAATATATAATGTAATTTTATAAATGAAATAAGAGGGATAATAATTATGGAAAAGAAAATGAAATTTTTATTAATCAATTTTAAAAATTAATTTTAGTATCATGTTTCTAAATTATATATTTGGATTTTGAGAATTAATGAAATGAATTTCTATTAATACCTTATTTTATTTTTCTAATATTTTCTTAAAATTTAAATAATATCAATACTTTTTGAATTACATAAATTATGTTATTAATATATTCAAATATATGTTTTTAAAAAAATTATTCCATTTTATTCTTTATTTATAATAGTTTATAATAATTTTTTTTAATGTTTTAAAGTGTGTTTTTTTAATTTATACAAATGTGTAGAAGGAATATTTTATTAACTTAAATGGAATAAAAAAATTCATTCAATCAGAAGAAAAATTATTTATATATATTCCTTTATATTTTATGGTATTTGAAATGAATATTATATTCCATATTCTCATGTTAATTTGTTTGATAATTTTAAGGTAACGATTTTTTATTCAAAATATTAGGTGAAGACGTAAAATTAATATGAATATGTGTAAAATGGAATAATTTATGATAGTATGTTAATTAAATGTAATATAATAATTATGTAATATATTTTATTTTCAATTTACATTTTTCATTAATATTTCTTATCCAGAAATTTATATAGTAACAATTTTTTAATTATTTTCCCCTTTTAATTATGTTTGAATTAACTAACAATGTTACTCCATCTAAAAGTTATCAAGTAATAATTATAATACAATTTATATGAAGATGATTCCCAAGTTATCCTAGATGTATTTTTTAATTCTACGATTTATTTTTCATTTAATTATTTTCAATTAATAAAGTGTGATAATGTTATTTTTTCTAACAATGTTACCACCACTTCTAATGTTAAAATATATATTATTTAAAAAAAAGTTTATTCAGTAATTTTTTTATAAGATAACCCTTATATTCATATTGTTAAAATATTATTCATATGGGAATTTTTAAAAAAAAACTGGGTGATGTATATTATTTCATGATTAATAAAAATATTCTTTTAAGGTAATTATTATTATATAAAAGGTAAAATGTTCATATAGAATTAAGTAATTTTATAAAAAAAATTATGTGTTTACATCAAATTTTATTTCTTATATAGATTTATGTCCTGAAACCATGATAAAAAAATTTAGTCATAATACAAGGTTATAAAAATATAGAAATGAAAAACATTATGTATTATGTATTTAAGTTTAAATAATAAAGAATATATTTTTTTAAACATGAGTATAAATTAATATATCTTCAATTTTATGAAAAAAAATTAATATTGAGTGGACATGTCTACTTGGTGATCTATGTATTTTATTTTTATGTGTTTTCATAATTAAATAAAATAAAAAACTAAGGATATCCGAAATAATTATGAATGTGCATCCCATATTATAAATTATGTATTTATTCATTGTTTACAGTATGTAGTTTTATATCCTTTATTTCATATCAAATATTCTCCATAAATACATTCATTATATTTTGAAACCTGAGTTATGATGTTTTATCAGATCTTATGATTTTAATATATCTCCAAATTGTCATTATCACTGTTTTTTAAAATTAATTTCAAAAATAATTTTGTAACTAAATTTCGTTAAATTAATTTTTTAAATAAACAAACAAGCATTATATTCAAAAAAAAATGTATCATGAATCAAATCATTTTGAATATTTCCTTCCGTAATACATGGTAAAAAATATTAAATTAATTTTATATTAACAAATATATTATATTTAATTTTTCCCTGGTAAAAGGGTCAATTTCAACATTTTATATAAGTAAAATCATACTATTAATCAAAAATTAATATTCATATACCATATGATTCATCAAAATGTTTTAAAAAAAATTAAAAATGCATTTTCTATAATAATAATGATATATGACTATCTTTTACTTTCAAAATATTTATTTTTTATTGATTTGTTTTTTCCTTATTTAAAGTATATATTTCCTACTTATAATTTAAAAATGTTCACCTCAATGACCATAAATTTTTGAGTAGGTAAAAAATTAGATAAACCATCAACACATAATCTATATAAGATCAAAACTATAAACCTAATTTTTCATATTAATAAATATTTAATTATAACGTAAGTAAATAAATTTTGATATATAATTATATTCCAAGGGTTAAATATGATAAAAAAATATTAATATAGTAATTAATAATTTCATCATGTAATAGTAATTGAAATTGATATGAATCCCATTTTATTTTGATGATTTCATTAATAAATTACGATTAATTAATTTCATGTGATGTATATAGGGATTTATTAATTGAATTTGGATTATTACATCACCCTACCATGCATTTGTAAAAATAATATTTCTCTAAATACATGTATTTACTATTGTGTTCTAGATTTTTATATATGTTGGAAATAATGTTGTTGATATTTAATAGGGTATTCCATACACCAATTATTAAAATATTTTTAAAAGATGGTAGATATTCATTACTATGTCATCATTTTGTGGCCTATAAATTTTAATATCCTTATACAAATGTGTGAACTCAATTTAGAAGGTATCCTACTGTTACACACTCATGAATCAGGTTTATTGACTAATGTTTAAACACAATTTTGATTCATGTCATTTTTCATATTCTGTAATTTTTGATTTATCATTTTTTGGGTGAATCATTATTATTTATCTTGAATATAAACATATTTTTATCTTAGGTTCCCTTATGATATTTTATTTATGTCAACTTTTTTAACCTATCAAATCATACTAGTTGTGAAATATTATTTGTTTTCTTTCCTAATATTTTAAACATTATTGAAACATATGAGAAATGTAAATGGTATTAATTCATGGTTAAATTTTTAAAAAATTTCTAAATTAGGTGTCAAATATATTTTTTATTTAACTAGATCTTAAGGAAACTGAAAAATATTTCTCTAACATTTGGGAGATTATTGTGTGATTTAATACTAACCTGTAGTGTCTTCATTTTTTCTTTTTATCATCTCATATTGTATCATTGTTAATTGTTTTGTAATATGTATTTTTATAACTATAAAAATGAGTCTTGTTATGGTAGACTCATATATATTTATATTAATTAGGAGAAAATATCATATGTAGAGAAATGATATTATAAATATTCTCAAATTAAATGCACTAGAAGAAAATGATGTTGAAAGAGTGGGTTTTTATTCTATTACATATGTTTATTCCGTGGTTCAAAATGGAAATAGAAATATGGAGTGAGATGCTTAGTCTCTAATATCTATTATAGTATCGCAATTTCAAATGGTAAATACTATGCTCATCAGTAATGAAATTATAAATTAATAATCTAATTATTGGAGAGAAATATTAATGAGTATATGAATCATATTTAATCTAAGATTTATTTGTAGAGGAAAATATATTAGGACTTAATGAGTCATGGTAATGAGATTAATGATAAATTCTATTATATAGTCAATTATATTTTAAGAAACAACAAGGGTTTTGTAGAGAAAATATATGATCCTCAAAAATTTAAAAACAATAAAAATTTATTATATATAATTTATTTAAAAATATCATCCTTAAAAATAGAATGTATCACAATAAATAATTTAAAGAATGTACACATAACAAATAAGTTAAGAATAACATAATGTGTCATAAATATTTTAATAGATGGCATATCATTTATAGGGAATAAATAGATATATTCAAAGAAATAAATGTTTTAAGATCATGTATTTTTTAATATTAAGATAAAAATATCAATTTTATACTTCATTGAATAGTATTTAAAAAAATTAAAATTGTGGGGAAATGTATTATATCAAAATAGGTGGTATAAATTCGATATCTACGGAATCATGAAATCTTAGTGTCCAATGACGAATTCCAATGAATCTATAAGTATAAAGATGAATTTTATGTGATACAAACAGAATGGTATTTATTGATCAAGTAAATATTGGAATGATAATTTCAATTTCAATAATAATGTATTGGAACGATATAATCTATTCTGTATTATGTATTACATAAAATTGTAACTAAACTATAGTGGATTTTAATATAATATTTTGAATAATTCTCCAGTTATCATAGCCTCGAATTCATAAACTTTTCATGAATATTTATGTATCTTTGTTTGGATTTATGACTTGGGGCGTCTTTTGTTGTGGTTTGAAAAAAAATAGAAAAAATGTATGTGCATGATTGGTGCACAATTAGGGTAAACTATGTAACCATCACTACTAAACATGTGAACCTCAGAGAGAGGATCTCATAGCTTGTGCGGGGTTTGAAAAACTGCCTACCCAAACCAAGGAATGTGTGCACCCCTAGGTCAGGATGTCCACACGGCTAGCATACAGTTTACCTAACAGTGGTCCCCTTCCTCTGAAAACATTCGCGAAGTTAACAATGACACAAATAATTATTTAAAATACCATAACCCCCCAAAACAAATATTATCTAATCAAGACTCATGCATAAATGTTTTTGGGAAATTATATAGATTTCTATACTGGTTACATGGTTATATGATCAATGTTCATCAAAATTCAACAACCATATTGATGATTGTATCTTCTCCTGGTATGTGGTTATCATCCCAATGCATATCCCAATTATAATTCTCCCTTCCTCGATCATTTTGTGGAGTTAATCATGTGTTTCATTATATATAAAACATTTTTGTTGAATTTTAGATATGTTATTTTACATCTAGATATAGATTGATTAGATCTGGATGCACTTGATCTTCAATTTGGTATTTAGATCTAAAACTCAAATATATATTGTTTTCTTGTTCAGATTTTTGGGATATCCATTGAATTAATGACCATCAACGAATTGATGTTCGTAGTCTAAAATCTAATTCCAATTGTCATGGATTTTTTGAGTTTATGCATGATTATTAAATTTTTAGGTTTCTTTAGCAATTAAATTCATAAATTGGGTTATTTAGGTTGAGCAATTTATTTATTAAATCATTGTAAAATTAAATGATTGGTAGGGTAATTAATCATGAGACAAATGTGATAACCTACTAGTTAATTTATTTTTTGTAATTAATTGTGAGAGTTAGGGATTTTGATTTTAGAAATAATTAGGGGATAAATTATGAGATATGGAATTGTCTAGATTGAGATAATTAATCATGAAATAATTATGTTCTAGGATATTATTGTCTAGATACTTAATTGATGAATTAATAATAATGGGTTGATATTTAAAATGAGATAATTCATTAAGTAATATTAATTATGGGTTATTCTTTTTTTATTAAATAATTGAGTGATAAATTAATTAATGGGATTGAAATATATACTTCATTGTTGAGTTAATTGGGGATATTGATGTGTTTATCAAATTGTAGAATTAGTAATAGAATTAGGCAAGATAATTAATTGTGAATTATTTATGTTTGAATGAATGTGAACATAGTCACTCAAATGATAGTTATAAATGGTAACATGGTCAATATACTAATGAGTAATTAAATGTGAACATGGTTATTCAATTGAGTACGATAAATGGTTACATGTTCGCTATAATTATGAGAAAAATAATGGTACCATTGTCATCATATTAAGAGGTATGAATGATAACATCTGAATCCTACATATAAATATGTTGTTGGTAACATTTTCATTTACATGTTAATTTAACAAATGGTAATTAAGGATCATCAAGATATTGACTCACATGATAATAAGTTAAAATTCAGTATAAGTCAAATCAAGTAATGAGATATCATATACCTTTTTAATAATCCATGCTTTAGCTTGACTAAAAATAGGTCTTCAGATATGATATTACCTATGGAACACTTCGATAAATAGCTCGAGTTTATGATTTTATTGAGGTACATGTATCCCTAAGAATCCTAGAGTTATGAAGTGATTAAATGAATAGTCAATGATAATGTGAAACCAATTTATTTTTCCTTTTTCTTATTTATTTATAGAGTTGAATACACTATCTTTTTATTGGAATGGTTTTAGACAATTTTGATGGTGAACTACAGAGTTGTACTCACACCCTACTCAGGATGCCTGATAGGTACCTAAATAGACCTTACTATTGTGATACAGTTAATGGGTAAGAACACCATGTTGGATTAATGACTGGGGATAGATCATGGGAGAGGTATCCGGATGTGGTTCAAGACCTGCTTGGTAGTAGATAGTGTCTTTATATTTTTAGTTACATTTGAGGAAAATTTGACACTTATATCAACATAACATGTATTCCCTTTTAGAAAAATATTTTATTTCTAGTTTTGTTATTATTTAACTCTGAGACTGTTCTAGTTATTTTGGATTAAACATTTTTTTATCTATTACCACATGTATATTGAATTGAAAAATCAGTATATAGACACCCCATGGCTGCCTTGATAGACCCTCACTTCTAGTAGGCAACTTCTAGTATATAGGGAGTCAGGCTTATGGTCATGTGGAGAACCAGATCAGAGCATCGCCATATGGAACCTATGTCAAGATGGTACGTTGTAGTATTTGAGGAGTTTTTTCTCCACTTGTGTTACTATTATGGGAAATGTACATAGAATAATTTGAAGAGGAAGGTCTGGGTAATGAGCTCATGCATGGGAGTTTCAATCCCATATATGAGAGAAAACATGAGTTGTTTCTGACGCTTTCACCGGGGTGTGCGCATTCGTCTACTTGGGTATGACAGGTGCGACATTGTTACCGTACATTCATGCTTTCCAAAGGCGGGCGACATCCATTCCTTATTCAAGGAAGTTTTCTCCTTGATTAAATTATGTTGATGAGATTTCATTTCCTCCTTCCGTGGATTCCTCCATGGAAATCATTACCTAGTCTGGGTTTCCATCATAGATTTAATACGTTGTTCAGGAAACCCTTCCTGGTACCATATTTCCATGGACAATAGTTAATTATGTAGCTTCTGTTAGGACATTCCAAAGGGCTCAGTCAGGGCAGAAACCTTTAGTCATGGGAGTAGTCAAGTTGGAGGCATCACTGGCGTGTTTGGATGCTGGGGAATTGGCATGTTTGTCTTCTGTCCCATATTATAGGGCTTATAGAGGGCGCGGAAGCCTGGGGAATCCCACATCGAACTTAGGGAATCATATGCCCTAGGCATATATCTGAGGTTTTCATCAGCTTTATATGTTTAACACAGGGTATGCCGCAAGTTTAACATCCAGCGGAGACAGATCAGGCTGATCAGAACACTCACTAGAGTGGTTCAGATGGGGGAACCCCTGGAGGGAACACCGATATTGGGGCCATCATGTGGGCAGCCTCCCGAATTCTATTACACAGAATGGTGAATGGAACGACATGACCCCACCGGGATGTGGCGGCCCGGGTAAGGATCCAAGTGGATGATATATCAGTTAATGGGGATGGTAAATGAGATGAGACTGTTGTGAATATGATGGTAGTATTGGTCTTAAGCCTCTAAGAGACATCCAATGTATCCCTGTGGCATGGAATCAAAGTCCGCATAGTTCATCTGGAGACAGCTTACCGTAGAATGAGGTTGAAAACAGCTTACCACAAAATGAGGTTTCAATGGTATACCACTGGATAAGGATGTCAACAGTTTACCGATGAATAGGGTCACAATGGCTTATCGCTGGATGGGGTCAAACCGACATGAAGGTGGACCTGGGGTCCAATGTTTTTTGGGCTCGAACCTCATAGAGGCTTCCTATGTACCTTTCCTTAGCATGGATCAAAGTCCACATAGTTCGGGATGGGTGTGGAGCATAAACTCTTGGCTACCCATGGTGTTTGTGAACGATGTGAAGGGGGTCGGGACAACAGATGTATGGTGGGAATGAACCTCAGGGAGGCTTCTTACGTACCATTCCTTGACATGGATAAAAGTCCGCATAGTTCATGTTGGGGCATGTCGGTGAACCTACGTGAAGTTGGACCTGAGGTCCGTTGGGTGTTGGGATTGAATCTCGTGGAGACTTTCTATGTACCATGCATTGACAAGGATCAATGTCCACGTAGTTCAGGTTGGGTCATGTCAGCAAACTGATGTGAATATGGACCTGATGCCCGATGGGTGTTGGGCATGAACCTTGTGGAGGATTCCTATGTACCATGCCTTGACATGGATCAAAGTCCACATAGTTCTGGTTGGGGCGTGTCGCCGAACCGACGTGAAGATGTACCTGGGGTTCGATGGGTGTTGGGCTTGACCCTCGTGGAGGCTTCCTACGTACCATACCTTGTCATGGATCAAAGACCTTGTAGTTTAAGTTGTGTGGAATATAGTTTAACGTCATGCGGTATGGGGGAATTTCCATGGTCGATGCTTACTCTAAGCCCACACGAGTCATGCTCGGTGTGAGAAACAAGGGGTAGAAAAGGCTTGATGACCACATCGCGAAAGGTGCATCTGTGGGAAGTGAAGAGGGACTTATGTGCGGGGCGGCCCAGGGAGAGAAATATTGGGACTTACTCTGAGATGGAGGCCCGATGGTGACAAAGAAAAGGAAGAGAGGGACTTGGGACCGAAAAACGAAGGATCCTCGTTCCCTATCACACCCTCCGTTGTCCTTGGGGACCAAAGATGAAAGGAGAATCAAGGATGCTATGCCACCTCTTGGAAGGAAAACTAAGGGCATACGCCTAGGTGGCTGGCCTTCCCCTATGGAAAAACGACACTCCCGTAAGAATGATATCATCCCCTGTATAGACCAGGGGGCGTAGAGAATATCCATGGTGGGGGAACCCCGCATGTGAGGCACAGGGCAAGGTCACAGTTTAACATCATGTGTTGAGGACAATGGTGCTTGGTAGTTTAATGTCGTGTAGATATGAAGACGTGGGTTCACTTAACACCCCTAGGACTTACATAACCAGTACCCTCTTCTCCTTGTGGGAGGGAAGGCACTAGAAACACTGTGGTGATGGGGTGTCCTGGAGCGAACCATCGAGGGGTCCACATTAGCATGGCTATGTGAAGAAGAAATAGCCATTAGTGTGCCTTTAAGAAGAAGCATGAGGAGAAGAAATGTAAAGGGCAGTATCGTCCAGGGGACTTTGAAGTCGCATCCTTCAAACCAGGATGGTCGCACGAGAAAAGGAATTGCTAAACAGAGGGGTCCATAGGCAGGGGCCTGGTGAAGCTCTGTTGCTCCGCGTGGAAGAGGGAACTTGCGAAGGGGTGTTCTTCGCAAAGTTGGGAGCCTTTTCCTTAGCATGGGTTAGAGGTGTACATGAGAGTTTCTTCGAAAAGTGGACAGGCATTCGTAGAGCAAAGCCTCGTAGAGAAAATGTGCCTCACGAAAAAAGGTGTCGGGAAGCAATGTGGTTCGTGAAGTATAGTGACCATACCTTAGCATGTGGATCACGTGTACCTGAATGGTGTTTCATGAAGCATAAATTCTCTACGATCACCCGAGTCCCCTTGGGGATCCCCTTCCTCCGCGACGACCCTTGGGCTTCACCAAACAAATCCGTATCAGAAGAGGGGATCAAAACGAGACAAAGGGGAGGCACTTCACAGAGCAGAAGTACCTCACACAGCTCATGGTTCGCGGAGCAGAAGGATGCATCACGATTCAAGACCTGGGATTCTGAAAGGTTGGATTGTCCGTCCATTGGTTTCAGGGGGAGCCTGGTATTTAAAGGCAAGAAGCACAACGAAGCAGAGCTTACGTGTCATGAAGAAGGACTTGGTTGCTTTGCGGTGGGCTCACGAACGTCAAATGAGTTCACGGGGCGTCCCACATCCTTGTTTCGCGGCGGTCATAGTGATGGGGGAATTCTGCGAAGGGGCTTAATGGGGAAGTTCATAGAGGACTCCATTGGGCATCTTCTCTATCCCCAATTTTGGCACCAACAAATTCCCCCCCTCAGAATTGGATACACTGAGTGATCAATGATTTAATTCTAAGGGAAATTTCCAAAATCCTCAGTCGTTCACGATGCTAACTCATGAAGAAGGCTCGCAAGGCGGATAGGGGAAGCGTAGGCCAAGCACGCTGCGAAGCTCCACACAAACTGGATGTGATGCAAAGATCTGATGGTCATCGCCTATAAATTGGAGGTGTGACCTCTCTTTTTTCCTTTCCCTTCTCCACAATTTTTTCTTCTTGCACTCTCAACTTGCAATGCTTTGTGTACTACATGAGTGTTCTCTGTGAATCGTGTTTTCGTGGGGCACAACGAGTCCATAACTCCGTGTTTGTGCTCCGCGATCTGACTTTGAACGCCTAGGCAGTGCTCTGTGAACAGTCTTCGCGAGCGAACTTCGTTAATGCGCTTTGTTAATGGTCTTAGGGAACCAGCCAAAAAACATCCACGTTTCAGAACCAAATGGCCCACCAAGAAGCTCCCTAGGGGTTCCTTGAGGATGCCGCCCAGAGGGACGAAATGGCAAATAGTTAGGGGAAAGGAGAGTTAGTCTGGAGACACTCTGACCATAGTTCATTGGTGGAGTGGCTGTCGGAGATCCAGAAGAACTACCCACTGTGTAAAAGGTTTCCCTGATATGGATTAGGGCTAAGGGATGATGTCTTCATCCCTGAAGCAAGTAGGGATGATCCAACTTGCTGGTTCTGGAGAACGCCATGCTAGCGTCGATGGTTCAGGGTGGCCAACAGTCATTACCAATAGGATTTTATGCCTGTCGTTGCTGAATTATTATACAGTCATCTCAAAAATGTCAATGGGAAGGAATTGCAGCTGGAGACGTCCCCTCCTCTGTACCGAAGCATCCTCAAGGCTGCGCTAGGGAACCCGAATAAGGGGTGGTCTGAGGAATGGGATCTATGCCAAGGAGGCAACATTATGGATGATTGGGCCTGGGCCTACTGGGTAGGTTTCCTCATTCGAGGAGTTTGGAGTGGGTCTAAGAAGGGTGGACTTGTATGAGGTAGCTCGGGCTTCCCAGTTTCACATCTTCCAGCCGAAGCAGCTAATGCCAGAGCTGTTGAGTCGGTTGCCAACGGGGACCAATACCTTCCACCTACATCACAGGGAGGTCATCATCATCCTATGGTACATGCATAAGTTCTTGGGGGTCCCGATACTGGGGGTGATGTAGGATGAATTCCTCCTAGATATGGGTGTATGGGAGGATCCGAAGAAGATTCCACGTCTGGTGATGTCATTGATGGAGCTCGTGCCCTGGGAGGATAAGGATGCGGTGAGGGATGTCCACTTGAAGCATTGGTTCAAGAAGTTTCTAAACTTCCCGGTAGACTGTCAGTTCCTATAGAGGCCTCGAACATGCCTAAAGGGGGCCCGGAGTAAGAAAAACTCATACTAGAAACTATTAGAGAGTAGCCAGTGGAAGACCTAGGGGATTAATGTTAGCATTGAACAATAGCCAATAGTCAGGCTGGGGGCATTAATCACATCTCTCATATGTGGTTGGATTCTTTCAGTGAGGGATACAAACATGGGAGTGCAGCCAAGTAATTTCATCATGTTGTCCACTTTGGCGAAAGGTGGGCGGGTCAACATAGGGATCTCGATGCTCCCCAATTTGTACAAAATGATGTGGCACATCAGAGAGGGGAAAATGCCACAGAGGTTGTGTGGGTCGTTCCATATCCTGTACAGGTGGATGGAGATGCACATCCGGGGGGATCTATGAGTATCTGAACCCCATCTCACCTCCAGGGTCGAACTACCATCCCTCGATCTTGAATGCCACAGGGAGCTTTCCGACCAAGCTGACCGCACCATCGATTTTGAACCAGGTGTGGAGGGTGGAGGAATTCAATTTCCACTTGTTCTCATTGCCAATAGGGAAATTCATTGAATTTGGCTATGATATAGAGTAGAATCGAGACTATCTCCTGACCTTTTGAGGAGGTGTCTTGGTGGCCAGGGTGGACCGCGAGCGCCTCTGCGAACCATACACCCCACACCAATTTGCAAGGAAATTTTGGTGCCTGCTACGACTGACCCCGTAGGTTTACATGGAGGTGTGTCACAAGGAGCACTCGTATATGTTGAGGCATATGTGGATCATGTTCACACGGGAATATGGGAAGATACGGAACAAACTACCTTCGTCGACCGTCGTCCTCAGGCTGATAATGAAATATGCCCAGAGCTAGGAGGCAGCCTACTCGGGGAGATGTTAAAGCAACCAACTACTCTAGTCGGTGATGGTGGGAATTATCAACCTCAGGGTCGAGGCCGTAAGGCTGCAATGGAATCCAACCATGGTGGGGCTGCTGTAGAGGTGTCGCCCGCACCAGTTGAGGGGGATGTGGTGGTAGCGGATCTGGCAGCAGCAGCGGAGCCGGTGGTCCCAGGTGAATAGAGTTATCTAGAGGGGCAGCCACCAAGGGGATTCTGCATGATTTCTACCCAAGCCCCTGGGAAAAGACTGTTCCATATTGACATGTTGAAGAATTTTGTTTTCCTAGAGTCCTGGGACATTTGGGAAGTCAATCGGAAATTCCTCGGCCAATCCGAGTTATGGAAGCACCTTAACCTTCTCGGGACAGACTTGCTGGGGATTAGCCCCCTTAGAGCTGGTTTTGCAGTATCCCAGGTGGAGGCAGAGAAATACATGGCCAAACTAGAAGATTTTATCCATTCCATGGGTGCTTCATGCCCGCTGACAGACCGAGTCAGGGTGCTGCTGGGTCATACGATCCCTCCAAACCATTAGCTACAGACTTGAGGGAGTGCTTCCCTCTACAAGAAGAATCATACGAGTCCTCCGGGGGAGATGAGGCTGGTAGAGAGAGTTCTCTAGAGGAGGGTGAGGTTGGCGAGAAGTCCTCAGATCTTGATGATTTTACATAGGCCCTTTAGGTAAAATCCCAAGTTCCTTCTTCAGAGCCTTCCCTTAGGTTACTCTGTATTCCTTATTAGCATCTTCATTATGCAGGAGGACCTTGTGCATAGACCTCGTTCACACCCCTTAGTTGGTGATGATGCGGGACCTTCGGCATCCGCACAAGTGGCTACATCAACTTCCATGTCTAGCGGGGCTAGGACACTTGAGGCGGCTCCCCTAGAGTCTCCAGACCTAACAACCATATACGGGGGGCCGCGTCTTGGGGTTTCGATGACATCAGCCCAAGAGTGAGACCAGGGATTTGATCTTTGTATGTCTCCTCTACCGAATATATGACTGACATCCCCAAACCATGTTTATTGACATTCACGCCCCCCTTTTGGCATGTACAGTCCTTAAATTGACATGGTCCGCTGCAGATAAGTTGTTCAGGACTTCTGGGAGCACCCTTCCCAGAGGCATGCCAATGGTCATGGAGGTGGACATCCAACCTAAATGAACTGCGACACTCCCGATCGCTAGAGTGAATTCCAGAGGGATTACACCTGAGATTATCAAGGAGGGATTCAATGATGAGGATCAATGAGACAATCAATTCCCCGCCACGCCTACACCAACGCTAGATGTGCACCCTACTGGGGAGTTCCTGGGGGAATTCCTTGTATACGAGGCTGCCAATTGTGCCAACTGGGATGAGAGGACCTTTGATGAGGAGGATAACAAAATATTCCGACTTAGATCATAGAATATGACCACGCGCTTCATCAAAACACCCCCCATGATTTATGATTGGATGATATGGATAGACTTCACTTGCAGCTACACGAGCTGTTTGTTGGGGGAGTGGATGCCCAGCTTCCTCACATGCTCATTGAAGATTTTATGGCAGAAAAGATTCGGGATTATGATCGTGGCCTCAACATAGACTAGTAGTGGAGGATGGCGGTGAACATCAAGAGACTCTGGGAGACCGAAAATGAGGTTGAACAATTGCAGGCTCGGGAAGATGAGCATTCTAATTCCCTCAATGCACAATAAGAGCTCATCTCGTGACTGGAAGCCCATTTAGTAGAGGCCGAAGAGGGAATGAAGCGATCCTTTTTTGAGATGTTTGTTTCCCAGACTGGTGTGGAGCGGGCTCTAGTCGTGGACGGTGAACTACACCCTCTCACTGTTGAGGAGGAGCGGGAGGTAAATAAGCAACATCAATTCTTGGATTCCACTAGCCGGAGGGTGGCGGAGCTTAAACGTTACTTTGACGAGGTCAATCCATCCATGGGGGGAGTCGACCCCCAAGGACTATAATGATTGCGAACACTTAAACATACTTTCATAATTTTATTATTTGAATGTTGTAGAATTCATGAGTTCTGTTGTTTACATTGCTTTATTGCGTCCTTATGATGTGCATGGAGCATTCGGCGATCATTCCCTAAGGCCACGTGGGTCAGGCCTGATGTGAGAAACAAGGGATGACCACCTTGTGACCCCACCCAAATGTAGGAGTTCAAACCAAGCTTTGGGAATCCAGGGATTAGACAACCGGTCCAAATTTCATAAAGGATATGGGATATACCTGACTGGAGAATTAAGCTCTCTGAATATCCGAATTATCGTCTTCCTAGTGTGCTCTTTTCCACGAATGGGGTAATGACATGGGCGTTGAAATTGATCCGAACTTATGGGAATGTGATCTTTGAATCATGATACCCAATATTCAAAACATTCTGGGGGTTGTGTGATAATGAATAATAATTTTTGACCATATTCGAAACACATAATTCTTATTGCATTATCTAGTAGTGGGGATAAAAAATGAGGGTTGACCATTGACCATGTTTGAAACACGGGACCAGACCCAATATGTCATCAAATAGTCTTCAGGAATGTTTTCCCAGGACAACAGGCGGGCTATAGGTTGAGCATCGATACTGTTGGGTGGTTCCTCAAGACGTGAAATAGGATGAGGGTCCAAATAATGGGCATTCAAAGCATGGAATGCGGAGTGAGGTTTTTTTCGAACAGAATCAAACTCTCTTGAAATTATGACACTGTGGTGGAAGCACAATGGATGGACGCGTCAGTTTGATCATGGATCATTCCTTCTTTTAGACAGGGCCATCTTTGGCGATGGAATCATCGTATCCCAATGTCATCTTGGGGGATCCTGAACTTGTTTAGGGAAAAGTTTCAGTTACACAGATCCCCACAAGGGGTCAGGACAGGGGAAACAATAAGGAGGAAAAAGACTTATTATTCCTGGGGATGGACCCTATGTGAAATACTGGGGTATCTCTAAGTATCCCATGAGGATGGGAATCAAGCCGTACATAGTTCTAGAAGCATAGTTTAACGTCGTGTAGGATGATGAGATGTCTGGCTGGGCCGGTGCACATCCTACCAAAACTAAAAATCCAATGTGAGTCATGCTCGATGTGGGAAATAAGAAGTAATGGGGGGCTTTCCCAATATAGGAAGTAATGTGTTAAGGTGAAGGGAAACTCAATAAATTTTGTCCCAATGATGTTAATTAATCCATAGAGCTCACCTAGTTGCACGAAGAAGTAGAGCCTAATATGTCAAAATTCCACTTGAACATAAGGAAATGGAAATGCGTGAGTCATGATGCTCTAAATCTGGATCACAATGATGGAAGCATGACAGGGAGGATAACTGCTGACCATGGTGGAAACACAGTACCCACATAATGTTGTCCTGGAATGGGGATAGACAAATGAGGGTCGACCTTTGACCATGTTTGAAACATGGCACCTGTCGCAATTGTTGTCCGAGATATTTAGGGACGTTGGCCCGAAATGGTAGGAGATCCATTAGGCCTAGCATCTATTCCATTCGGTTGTCCATTGGGAAGTGGAAGAGGATGTGAATCCAAATAGTGAGCTCACAAATCTTGGACATGGAACGAGGGGAATGTCCCCATGAAAATTCCACACATTGGGCTCTTTGTCAAAATTCATCTTAATACGACAACAAGAGGTATTAGATAGAGGGGGTTGAGCCCCATCCCATAGGGAGATCTTAGTTTTGGGTCATCGAACTCAGACTGTGGATGGTAGGAAACTCGTGAGACACATAGCGGGGTAATTACAAAAACCTAACATGAGTAGGAACCAGGGGCTCCGACCACCATGTGTTCCCTAGGAAGGTTTCAAGTTGAGGTACCAAAAAAGAGAGTTGAGATGGGCCCCAAGAAAGGTGCACAGACGTTCCTACGTACCCCATGAGGATTGGGATCAAGCTACACAAAATTCTAAGAGGTGGCAGGATAAGGTACAAGTGCCAGGCATAAAAGGGGCATACGGGTGTGGCCCTCACACAAAAAGAAGAGGTATTTAGTAAATATATTTTTCCTTTAATGTGAGTGGTTTTTTTTGTGAAGCGATAGGCCTGGGGTAACAGGCCCTAGCATCACCACATGAATCAAGTTGTAGAAGGCATTTAAAAATGATATGGTGTGTGCCCAATACCAATCATGGTGTCCCCTAGAGTGAGAATATCACGATGTAGTGTCGTTTTTTTTGTCGTGCATCCAGGACGATAATGTCACAGTTTAGGGTCATGTGATATGACTAGGCGACATAGTTTATGGTCGTATGGCTTGGACATGAAGGAATGCACACGACATGGTACAACGTACCTGACGTGAATGAGGACATAATCCCACACTACACTATATGCAATTCAGAGAAAGGAGCCTTAGGCCAAGGGGCCTGAATAGAGGTAAGAAGGTAAGGGGAAGGAGAAACTAGATCCCAACTAAGCTGGACCCAAAACAGTATGTCTGAGTGGTTCTACGTATCCCATCAGGACGAGAATCAAGCCACACATAGTTCTAGACGAGATCTCAGTTTATGGTCTTAGGGCTTGGGCCATGGATTGAGTGAAAACACTCCAAGTAAGTTCATAACTCAACCTGGTCCCTAAGTCCACGTGAGTTAAACTCTTTGCAAAAAACAAGGGAGGAAGATGTCTATTAAAATACCTAGAATGCACACCAAAGGGAAATCGGTGTGGAGCCTCGAATGACGTTCCTATCGCGACATTGTTCCTCCTAATGCGTCGATGCGCATTGAGGAATAGCACGAAGAGTTTCAAATTTCTTCTTGGACATGATGAGTTATAGAAGGATGTGAATCATGTAACTTCCATTTTGGGCTTAATGGGGTTGGCGTGGTGATGGAGGATAACTTTTGACCATGTTTGAAACACAGTATCCATATTGTGTTTGCCTAAAATGGGAACAACAAATGATCATCGACTGCTGACCATATTCTCAATGCGGGATTTGTATCGGTTTTTGTCTGTGACCCTCGAGGATGTTGGACTGTAATGGTAGGAGGGCCCTTAGGCCTAGCATCTGTACCATTCATGGAACCTTCTGGCTGTGAAAGGTGATGAAATCCCTAATGAAGGGGAACATAAATCCAGAAAAGCTGGTGGAAACATGTCTGATCCGAGTCCGACATTCCATGTACTAAACCAGAGTACCCTTAGGCACATTGATGAACAGTTGAAAAGGGGCGACGAGGGTGCTTAAGAGGGAGAGTTACATGGCGTGGTTGTTACAAGACCGACGTGAATGAGGACATAATCCCATGCCATGCCATATACTCCCCTCCCCAGGGTAGGGTAGTCCAAGGGGACAAGGTGAAATGGAGACTTCTGTGAGATGGGGTTGGACACAATGTCTAGACATTCAGATAGTCCTACATATCCCAAGAGGATGGGAATCAAGCCACAGGTAGTTCGTGAAGCCACCTGAGGGTAATATTCCCTAACAAGGGAGTGTATGACATGGCGAGTAACTTGACGTGAATGGGGACATGATCCCACACCACACCGTACAATCCGACAAGAGAGAACCTGGGATGGGGCCCGAAAAGGCCAAGGGGGATGAGGATGAACCTTGGTCGGAAAGTCCAGAACAGTCTGTAGTTTAAAGTCTTGTCGTGAGGACGAAGAGGGGATAAGATTTCCCTCATACGGTAGGTGTACAACGCGGTGAATAACCCGACGTGAATGAGCACATAGTCCCATACCACACTATACAACACTATATAGGAACCTGAGTCGGGGGCTTGAAAAGGTCAAGGGTACTGAGGCTGGGCCTTGGTAAGGAAGGCCTCACCAGTTTGAAGTTTAACGTCTTGTAGTGAGGACAAGGGCCATGGGCCCGAGGAGGCCAAGGGGCCTGAGGCTAGGCCATGGTTAGGAAGGCCCGACCTGTTTGTAGTTTAACGTCTTGCTGTGAGGATGAAATAGAGGATAAAGAGTCTCATCTGGGGACCTGTACGACACATGGAGCAACCCGGCATGAATGAGGACATAATCCCACACCACACCGTACAATCCCATAAGATAAAACCTGGGCTGGGGGCCCAAAAAGGCAAAGGTGCCTAAGTTTAGGCCTCATATAGAAGGCCATATTCCCTCTTGTATGGTTACCACCTCATCATAACTCCTAATCCCAAGGGAGCGATGCTCAGTGTTGAAAAAAAAGGTTCCAGGCTCGGCTATCCCCATCAAACGGGGGTCTAAAACCTGTCTTTTCACAAAGGGAGTTCACTACTTGGAGATACAACAGGGCAGAATGAACCACTACACTCAATGTTTGGGACTTCTTGGGGTTGTTCCAATGTCGCAGGACAACTGATGACCATGTTCAAAACACAGCGTCCCTATAATGACCTGAAATAGGAGCAACAAATGAGCATCGACCGTTGACCATATTCAAAATGCGGGACATGTATCAGCTTGTCGCTCAAACTCTTCGAGGGCATTGGCCTGTAATGGAAGGATAACTCTTAGGCCTAACATCCATACCATTCGGGGGCCCTTTTGGATGGAGATGATGATGTTGTCCCAACCAAAGGAGTGGGTGAAGCATAGTATTACCCATCTCTAAAAGAGGAAAACATCTCGAGGGATCCGGATGTACTACTGGATCATGGTTAGCTTGATGTGAATTGGGGAAAAAGTTTGCACCCCTGCCATGTATCTTGACCCGAGAGGAAGACTCTGGCGTTCAGGCTGGTCTAATCAGACGAAATATCCGGGCATTCCTACGTATCCCATAAGGATGGGAATCATGCCAAACGTTGTTCTTGAAGGCCATGTAGTTTAACGTCGTGCAGTGAGGATGTGGGAGGATAGAAGAATGGGGAGAGGGGACGTGGGATCAAGACGAGGCGTCTTAGCTTTCCTACGTATCCCATGAGGTTGGGAATCTATCCATAGATAGTTCTAAGGGTGCAGTTTAACATCTTTCATGATGATACACAGTTTAAAGTCATGTAGGACTCGTGAGCTGTTTAGGATCAGGCGGGAGCATCCAGTTTATGGTCATGCAAGGCCAACAGGTTGCGGTTGTGCAGGACGATCAGTTTAGGGTCATGTATGATTAGCTATTTAAGGTTGTGTAGGACCACCAGTTTAAGGTAGTGCAGGACCACCAATTTAAGGTCGTGCAGGACCAACAGTTTAAGGTCGTGCAGGACCAGTAGTTTAAGGTCGTGTAGAACCAGTATTTTATGGTCATGTAGGACCAGGATGCTCAGGAAAAGTATTGCTTGGGGATCTTGGCATTGGTGGGAGGAGTTATATGCTCATCATACTTGGTCATAAGGGAGTAAACTCCATTGGGGTAAACTTTGTGGACTATTTAAGGTCCTTCCCATTTGGGCTCCTACTTTGGTGGTTTTCTACTAGGGGTCATTGGGGCTCAAAGGGCCAATACCAAGTCGCCTTTTAGAAATGAGCGGAGTCAACCCTTCTTATTGAAGGATCTTGCCATCTTATTCCGATGCCTTTCTAGATTGTGCAGGGCATAGTGCTTATTCTTGTCAAGTGCTTCCAATTCAGCCAGATGAATTTCAGACACCTTATCTAGTGCCAGCTGGCCATAGACGATGGTCCATAATGAAGGTAGCTAGATCTCGATTGGAAAGACAGCCTCAGCTTCGTATACTAGGAAATATGGGGTCACCTAGGTGTAATTACAAGTCATTGTGCAATAGGCCCAGATGGCGTTGGGGAGATTATCCAGCCAACACTTCTGGTTCTGACCAACCATTTTCTATAGAATGTTAGAGAGGGTTTGGTTGAACACCTCGATCTGTCCATTTGCCTATGTGTGATAGTGGGATGTATTGTTTGAACGGATGTTGTACTTGGCGTACAATTTCTTCAGATCATCTCCTAGAAAGTTGGTTCCATTATCAGTAAGGATGGCGTGATGGACTCTAAACTAGTGGATGATATTGGATCTCACGAAGTCAACAATGGAACATGCCTTGACCTCCTTGAGCAGAATTGCTTCTTCCCACATAGAAAAGAAATATGTAGTGGTCAAGATGAATCTGCACTTGCGAGCAGTCACCGGTGGGTATGGTCCCACGAAATCGAGTCCCCACACCAAAAATGGCCAAGAGTAATTGGTGGAGTGGAGAGGTTCTGGAGGCCGATACAGGAAGTTATCTTGAACATGGAAAGCATGACATCTCTTGGTGAACTCGATGCAATCATGGATCATAGAGGTCCAGAAGTACCCTGGTCTTCAGTTTTGATGGGATAGCTTCGGCCCTACCTGGTGAGACCCATATAAACCGGTGTGAACCTCATGCATGACCTGAGAAATCAAGACTCCTTGGATGCAACGAAGGAGAACACTGTCAAAATCGCGCCTGTGGATGATCTTCTTAAGAAAGGAACCACTCTGGAGGGTAAACTGCAGCGCACGGCATCAGATCCGCTCGCGCTCTGCCCGATCAATTGGGGGACAACCATTTTTGAGGTACTCGACAAAAGAGGATCTCCAGTCAAGAGTCGCTTCAATCACTACATCTGAGGAACCTGGGGGTCCCAATGTGGGGGATCAGGTGGTAAGATGGCTTACTCGCAGGCGATCATCATCCTCTGTCGTGATGAGGGCGATGAATCTCTGGTGTGCCACGTGTAAAATCATATCATATTGCTCGTGTTCTGTAAGTGATGTAGCCAGGCTAGCCAGGGCGTCAACTCGACCGTTTTGAGATCGAGGGACATCAATAACTTCTGGCCGAGATGGAATTCGGGCCATTAGCTGGAGGGTGCACTCCAACAGTGGTATGAGCTCCAGCTTTTATACAACATAGCCACCGTTGGATTGAATGATGAAGATTTCTAAATCCCCTTTCACATGAAAATGGGGTGCATCGATCTCAAGAGCTAGCTCAAGTCTAGTGATGAGAGCCTGATACACTGCCTCGTTGTTGGTGCAACCTTATGATAATAGGAATGAGTACGAAAAAATGGCTTGCTCTGGGGTAATGTGGTTGATACCCAAGCCCACTCTGTTGAGTTGAGGATCATTGAGCCTCCTACCAGTGGGGCTCCGGGAGGCACTGTCGAAGTGCATCTGCCAACATGGGATGGAATGATCAACTGAGAGGATTGGCTCATCCGGAAGCCCAAGGACTGGTCCGTGGAGGTTGGATTGGAAGCCAGGAAGTCTTCCAATGCATGCCCCTTGATAGCCTTATGAGGCACAAACCTAATGTCAAACTGCTGGAGGATTACCGCCCACCGTGCTAGACGGCCGGTTAACATGGGGCGGTTCAGAATGTACTTCAGCAGGTCTACTCGAGACACCAGTTCTACCTCATGGTGATGTAGGTAGTTTCACAATTTATATATTGTGAATACCAATTCAAGGCAGCTTTTCTCGATGGGGGAGTATCTGGTATTCGTATCAATGATCATACGACTGAGGCAGTTGAGACTGTTTTCCATCCCCTCATTGTTCTTCTGGGCGATAAGGGTGCCGAGAGATCATTCCAGTGCAGCCACGTATAGGACTAGTGGATTCCTACAGATGGGTTGTATCACGACTGAAGGCTGGTGCAGATACTACTTGATTACCTTGAATGTGTTCTGGTACTCCTCGTTCCACTCATAGGTATAGATTTTCTTCATGAGCTAAGAAAAGGGCTTACGCTTTCCATCTAGATTCACAATGAATCAGGGTATGTAGGCTAAATAGCCTTGGAAACCTAGAAGCTCCCAAATATTGCTCTGGGGATGGATATAGATAAATTCCTTTATCTTCTCTGGGTTGATCTCAATGCCTCAGTACCTGACAAAAAATCCAAGAAACTTGTCGGAGGTGACCCCAAAGTCACACTTCAATGGGTTCATCTTCAAGTGGCGGGAGTGGATGAAGCCGAACACTTTCTCAAGGTCCTTCAGATGTTCATGGTGCTAGAAGGACATCACCCCCAAATCATCCACAATGCATTCCACAAATGACTCGAAGATCTGCTTGAATATGTGGTGCTTTTCCTGCTGATAGGTGGCATTTTCATTCTTCAGGCCCAAGGGCATAACCTGGAAACAGAAAGTACCTTGGGATGCCATAAAAGTGGTGGAATACTAGTCCTCGAGAGCCATCCAAATTTTATTATAACTGGTGTAACCATCCATGATGGATAGTGCTTGGAATCCAATAGTATTGTCGATCAACAATTCAATCCCTGTAGGGGGAAAATCGTCCTTCGAATAGTGACAGTTGAGATCTCAGTAGTAAATGTAGACTCTAATCTATTCGTTCTTCTTTTTGACCAGCACAATGTTGGATATCAACATGGGGTACTGGACCTCCTTGATGATGTTGGATCTGGTGAGTTTTTCACCTTCGGGTTCGAACATGGAACGGTGAGAAGGTTGCATCTTTTTGGGAGGTTGCTTTAACCCACGATGGTTTGTCGGGAGACCGAGGCAGTGGATGACTACCTAAGGATCTAGTCCTGGAATCTAATCATAACCCCAGGAAAATATATCACGGTGGTTTTTAAGGAATCATACGTATTGTTGGGGCTCCTCATGGGACATAGTGGCACTGATCAATGTGGGTCTCAGTTTTTCCATGCTAACAAGTTTCACTTGTACACGTTTATCAATCGTGGTATAGACACCTTCCTCAAAGGTGGGTGGAGAATCCCATAGACCCTCTTATTCACTTGAGGAGGAGATATTCACAATGGATGGAGCTTCCCCTGGGTCAGAAGAACCTAATGGGAGACGAGTAATTTCCTAGACAATAGTAGACGACACATCAAGAATTCCATGTGCCACTGAAACCATAGCGACGAAGGTAGTCGTTCTGATCCCATATAGTCTCTGGCCCAAGGGGCCACGCAGGATGATATCAAATCCATAGTGGCAAGTTGGGTTGAGCCGGTTGATCCCAGTCCGGCGAAACATACATGTATGACGTATTGATGTGGCCATGGGGCAGACATCCCGATATCGTACGGTGGTTGGAGGTTCCAGGTTCACCTAAGCCTGGTTTTCATATGAGTAAAAGGTGATTTTACACTATCACTTGGACTTGGGAATATGAATTCCTCTTGTACCAGAGACAATAAAGAATTTCCCCATATCAAGGGTCGTGGCCTCCAATCAAAGGATTGGGATTACGTAGGCGTCATCCAGACCTGCCCAGGGGTCGGTTATGACCAGGGCGGGCTCAACCTCACTTTCCAAAATCTTCTTATCTTTTCTCTTGTAATAGTCAGTGTCTAGATAACAGGCTTAAAAAGAGTTTAAACGAGATTCATCACCTTGGAGTATGCCTACTCGACCATTTAGGTAATACTTGAAGAAATGGTGATATGATGAGGGGACTACCATGTGCAGATGGAGCCATGGTCTACCCATCAAGGCATTGTATGCAATGTCCTGGGAGATGACCATAAATCCAGTACTGGCAACTAGGCCACCAAACTGGTTCTTCTAATAGATCCTGCTGACCGGGGTCTACTCTGTTCTATCATATTCCTGGATCCTTATATCGAAGGGAGTTAGGTCATCCCCAGATAACCCCAGCTTTCACAATTTCTGAGTCGGGATAAGGTTGATCCCCGAGCGGGTGTCAACGAGACTGCAGCGAACCTCCAGACCATTAAATTGACCTATGATGTACAGTAAGAAGATTTTACCCTATATGGGAGAGCCATCATAATCTCTGTAGACTAAAATTATGGCATGACATTCAGCATTCTCAACTAATTTAGCATGAAATGCTTCTGCAGCTTCCACCTCTGTCTCAAATTGGAGGGGGCTTCTAAAAGCCTTAGTGATGGCCTCACTCATATTTGAGAAAAGGCGAAGGGGTTCAAGGATTAAAATCCTCACTGGGATGATGTAAAGGTGCTTGATGACATCGTACAAATGTTCCAGGTGCGAACTTCTACATACAGGAGGCCGCTCTGTGATTGGAGACATGGCGGGCCCTACCGGCTGGACCAGCGACTGGCTTGTGCTAGGCACATCCCGCAACCCACTAATCGAAGCCTTAAGAATAGCTTTCGGATGAGGACCAGACAACTGATATCGGCATGTAGCCAAGTGAAGATGGTCTTGGCCTAGACGAGGTATCTCTCTCTGATCTAGTTACACAAATGGTGGTTGAGATCTAGATGACAACAGATGAAGAGGCTTCGAGTGCTAACCTCGGGGCTGGACCTGTTACTTGGTCTCAGTGGAATTCATGACATAGTTAGAGGTGCCAACTGACACACCTTGAAGACCCATATGGCCATGGCTCCAACGACGATGGTGTCGGCTGGGTACATTGGGGAAGTTATCCTAGCCCTCCCCCTCATCGGTAGTCATATAAGGGTTTACCAACTTGATGGTATTAACCGAAGCGTACACTTGGCTATCACTTGAAGATTCATCCTCTACTGGGTAGATTCTAGGAGGAATCCCCATCTCAAGGGGCATGAATTCACTGAGATTTCGGGTTGAAGATGACATTGGTAGGGCACATTGCTTCTTCTTGCGTCGTTGATGCCTGCTCTTCTGGGAAAAGGTCAGATGAGATGATAATGCAGAAGTGGTGGTCACCGCTTATGAAGGGTTCAGCTGATTCAAGTGTGCCCGAATGATTCCATGGGTGCAGGAAACCATTTTACAAGCCATCCAGTCACCGTACTTCTAGGACCCATAGCTAGGGACCTACTTCCACTCGCATTCGTTGTTCCTACCACTACCTAGACATACAAAGGCAACCGCTACTTGTGTCGGGGCCAGGACCAAGCTGACTACGTTGTTATTCACATGGTCTTTGATCCAGTCCTTAAATTCATAGCACTAATAGAGGGTGTGTCCTAGAATCCGATGATTGGGGCAGTAGTTGGGGCGATCAGTTAGATTTGCCTCTATCGGCCTTCTGCACATTGGCAATCGTACAATCCCCTGCTCTAAGGAACTACAGAAGAAACTGAGGTATTGATTCTCACTGGATGAATAAGTCTGTTGTTTTCTTTCTGGATAGGGGGCCCTTGGAGCCTGGCCCTGGCGAGGAGCTAAAGGGCTTATCGAGGAGGTGGAACTTGGTTGTCCCGCTTGGGCGGTGGCGGCGCATTACGCGGGGGGTACCTATCGAATCTGAGGACACTGCGGAGCCGGAGGCTGTTACTAAGGAGGAGGGCCTCTACGAGGATGTGGGGCCGGTGCCACTAGGAGTAATTCCATTTGACTGGGGGCTTCTATTTGAGCCACTATAGCTGGTTTGGCTCTGGTAACTCTCCTCGCAGAAATTACAGGGGGAAACAGATGTTCCTGGATGGCCTGTAGTAGGGCTTCCTCCAAGCACTGGGCCTTATTGGAGAAATACCTGAATTCTCCAGGATAGTTCTAGGTGATGAGAGAAGAAACTAGTTCCGTCTTGACGTTACCTACTCACAACATCAGTAATTTCTCACGAGTTAGTGGCACATCATGGGAGTATGTAAGACCCTTACTTCGAGCGATAAAGTCTGTGACTCGCTCATCAGGCATTTTCTTGCACTTGAAGAGGTCTGCAATGCTCATTTTCTGGGTGGTAGAGCTGAATAGGTAGAGGAACTGCCTGTGAAGATCCTCCTAACTGGTTACAGACCCGACGTGGAGCTGGCTGTACTAGGCGAATGTCGGTCCCTCTAGTGTCTGTATGAAACCGAAGAGCTTGGCTGCCTCCTGCTGTGTTGGAGACCCCAACATGGGCCCACAACTTGTGTTGAAGTGGGACAGATGTTGTGGTGGGCCCCCTATCCCATTGAACGGGGAGAAAGTGGGGTTTTCGATTCCCGGTGTGCTGGCATATCATCCACCCACGCTGGGTATGGCTTCTCATCCGGTGGGATGTCCACCTGCCATGTATCCGATGCTTCTAGGTGGGCGATGAGTGTCACCATTGGATCATATGGATGTGGGTTCCTATCATGACGTGGGTCCCTAACCAGGAGCACTTCGTCAGACTATTCATTGAGTTTGTCAAGTTCAGTGGCTCGGGGAGCGGCTGGTGGAACAACCCTTCGGGCTGCCAGAGGATCCTGAGTGGGGTTCCTTGTATTCTCACTACGTTCAGGAGGGTTTGGTGAGACATACAATTCCCTATTTCCATGAGCTCCGGCTTCCGCCCTGTCAGCGGGAGCAGCACGATCCGGGTTGCCTGGGGGCATATCGCCAAGGAATAGATGTTCCGGCCCCTGCTGCCCTAGCATAAGATCACCATAGTTAGGTCGTCACTCTTCAATGCTTTCATCTAGGAGTATGTCGACCAACTTATTCTCCTCAGCAAGTTGTTGGTGCAACGTGGCCTTCTCAGAGTCTTCCTCCCTCATCTTCACTGAGGCGGATGGTTCAGAGAGCTTGATAGTTCCAACATGATCTTTTCCCTTACTGGCATTCCTGCTGAGTACCAACGCCTCGTTGGGTGCAGGGAGAACTAAGAGGTTCCTCTGATTTTGGGTAATCCTCCCCAATGGGTCCAAAAATAGTGGCACACCCTCAGGGGGTATGTCTCTATAAAGAAGCTCTAGCTTGTCCTCCATGTCCACTACATCGGCCATGATGACCGTGATCTTTCCCGAGGGTATGTCCTCGATGTTTCCCAACAGTTCCGGCTTCCACCGTATAGGACTGAAGAGGAGAGAAGCATACTGCCCCCACCATGGAATTGCACATGGGTGGTAGAATCCTCGATGATTCATTGGAGTACCTTGATACTCTGAACTCATTGCTAGTGGAGGGCCTCTCGGTGACCTGGTGGCTCTGTGCAATGGTCCATAGGGAGCGTGACCAGATCGACTAGATGACACTGCTCACCAATGCCTTCGAAATGCGCCTGGCCCCGTGGATAAACCATGCGCTGATGACGGGGACTGAAATGCGTCGCCCAGAGGGTGTAGAGGAAACACTCAACTTCCTCTAGGGTGAGGGATTCTGGTATGTAGAAATTCAGTACTACCACAGGCCAGAACTTCTCAGGGGAAGTTATCCGCTGCGAGGATTCTCTAGATGATCCTCAGCTCAAACTCAGGGTTTGGTCATTGATTTCCCCACTCATCAACTATGGGTGTCTGAGGAACTGGTAGTGATATTGAGGCAGACCGCCAAGATGGAAAGTTGTCTGGTGGTGAAAAAGGAGAATGGGCTGACTGGCTGCCAACTCTCGGGTTGTTCTCCGGAGAGTGTAGCGACCTGGCTGCTACGTTGCGATAGGAGGGGCTGACGGCTGCCATTTCTGGCTCAGGGTCCAGGGCTGCCGGTGGTGGGTCACGCTACTGCTCACCCACCATTGGTCCCTAGAATAGATCTCTGTAATCTCTTATGAAGGTAGAGAGCGCTTCGGGAGACTATGGTGGTGATTGCATGACCGAAACCTATGGAGTCTCCAGATTATTATCCTCTTGGATAAACCTACTGAGGGAGGCAGGAATACTGTGGGCCTCACATTCCAAGAGCACCAAGCTGATACGTCTCATCCCTGCCCCTTCCCTGGACTCAAATGAGAGAGTGGAGGGTTACCGAGTTAATTCATACTCTAATTCATATTTTGAGAAGCAGACTGGATTGATCTCCATCCGGGCCTTCCCGTGATTCTACTTGTGCCGGAGATGACCCACCTTCCTTCCCCTGGGTGACTCCTCGAGAAAGGGATGATTCCTGACAAGGTTTCCTTCTGCCGCACTGGTGCTAGTGTAGAGAGGGTTTCATCCCATGAAAGCTGGGGTGCGAGGAGCACTAGGACAAATGTCGAAGGCGACATGGGGAGGACCTCTATGAATGGCACTAGAGTGGGTAAAACCACCGCTGGAACTGGCAGGAGCAGGGGAGGACCCCTATGCTTGGTGCGGATGGAGCGAGGCTGTCACTCACCCCTCAAATTTTTGGGGTGAGGAGGACCTTCGCCAACTGCAAAAGGACGTAGGGATGATCCCCACGTTGGAGAGAGACCAAATGGGTAACATCTAAACATCATTGGTTGGGGTTAGGACGAAGGACTCCATACCCCGTTTGATTGGCACATGAGAGGCTTCCGTACCAAACATCATTGTCACGGGCATACCTTCATTCGGATTGGGGGTAGCACCAGGAAGACCTCCATGCTAAGCCTCGGAGTGTGGAAGGCCCACACTCTGCATGGTAGTGGTATAGGGAGGACCTCTGTACAGGGTGGCATCACTACAGGTTGGTTCGCTACGACCCTTGCTCATGCCTGCGACCAGGAGAGTCGACCCAGCCTGCCTGTGGGGTGGTTGGGGCCTTGATCCCAGTTGGGCGTATAAGCACATCTGCCTAGTGTGTGTAGGGAATTGATGATATGCATCAGTGGTGGCTCGGGCCACAATTGTCATCGAAATTGACAGTGCCAGGTGGGCATCCTCAACTTGTCCCTGACGCTGGCATCGGGTTGGGTGATCCGGTGCTGGTGGTGCAGGTGCATAGCTTACCTACTCCTCTGGAAAATCTGGGTAGTGGTGCTGACATGGTTGGGTGGGGGCCATTACTGGGAGCCCATGGATTGAGAATATGGTCGGGCTGTGCTGGACATCACCCCTCCTCATCAGTGTAAGGTACGGTGTTGTCAAAGAGCTCTGGGGACAGGCTCCCGAAGTAGTTGTATGTCGAAGTGGGGGGCAATGTCTTCCTGTACGGCCCTTGGGGGAGGCATTGACGGCGGGGCCTACACACCGCCCTATCGAGGTGGTCCATATCCTGAGTTGGGATTATGCCCTCCTCCTCGTAACGACGTAAGAGGTCGTTAATTACCCTTTGTTGGATAAATTCCGATGGGGAGATGGGGCGTGGGCGGCCCACGATCGTGAACGTAGAAGCCATTGCAAAAGAGGTGGATCCATGCCGAGTAGCTGTGCTGGCATTACCCCTGCCCCTGCATAGGCAGGCGGGCAGTGATCGTGTTCTTGTGGTAGCAACCTGATTCCTCAGAAGCAGAGAGATGAGCTCGTCATTGCTGAAAGGAAAAAGGAATTGATGACCAGTGCCCCAATGGTGTCCCCTCTTCTGAGACTGGTAAGAGGTATCCTTGCTGAAAACATCAAATAAAGAGATGTCCAACATTCTTCTACCCCAACTTCTGTTGAGTTTCTTGCCAGGCCCACTATTTGTTTGGCGGGACCCAGCACCATAGAGATGGATCCTGGGGCACGTCAAATCATGGATTCCCTGAGCACTACTAATATCCATATTGAGGGGAATAATTTCACATCGGGTTCACCATTTTTATTTCTGACACTTTCTCTAGGGAGCCCGCATCTGTCTGCTTGAGTACGACAGGCGTGACTTTGTTACCCTGCATTCCCGCTTTCCAAAGGTAGTCGACATCCATTCCTTATTCAGGGACGTTTGTTCCTTTCTTGAAATGGAGTGATGGGATGTTTTTTCCTCCTTCCATTGATTCCACCTTGGAACACTTTACCTAGTCCAGGTCTCCCTCATTGATTTAATATGTTGTTCATGAAACTCTTCCCAGTGACATATCTTCATGGACACTAGTTAATTACACTGCATCTTCCAGGACATTACAAGGGGTTCGTTCAAGGAAGCAACCTTCAATAAGGGGAGTCGTCATGTTGGTGGCATCAATGGCGTGTTTGGTTGCTGGGGAATTGGCATGTCTATCTTCTGTCCCTTATTATAGGGTTTCTCAAGGGCACAGAAGCCTGAGGCATCCCACATCAAATGCGGGGAATCATATTTCATGGGAATGTATCTGAGGTTTTCCTCAGCTTACCATGTTTAACACATGGTATGCCGCAAGTTTAACGTCTAGTGGAGATGGATCGGGCAGATCAGAACACTGGCTAGAGTGGATTAGACAGGGGAACCCCCTAGAGGGAACTCCGATATTGGGGCCATCACGTGGGAGGCCTCCCAAATACTATTAGACAGAACGAGGAATAGAATGCCATGATCCCACTAGGATGTGGCGGCCGGGGTAAGGATCCGGATGGATGATGGAGCGGTTAATGGGGATAGTAATTGGGGTGAGACCGTCAGGAAGATGACGGTAGTGTTGGTCTTGAGCCTCAATTAGACTTCCTACATATCCCCATGGTAGGGAATCAATGTCTTCATAGTTCATCTGGCTACGACTTATCGTCAAATGAGGTTGACAATGGATTACCACTGAATGAGGTTGCAACGGCTTACCGTTGGATAAGGATTTCAATGGCTTACCGCTGAATAGGGTCACAATGTCTTACCTCTTGACTGGGTCGAACCGACGTGAAGGTGGACCTGGGGTACAATGGTTGATGGGCTCAAACCTCACAGAGCCTTCTTACATACCTTGCCTTGGCATCGGTCAAAGTCCACATAGAGCGGGATTGGTGTGGGGCGTACACTCTAGGCTACCCAAGGTGTTTGTGAACCGACGTGAATGGGGTTGGGACAACCAATGGTTGGTGGGATTGATCCTCAGGAAGGGTTCCTATGTACCATGCCTTGACATGGATCAAAGTCCACGTAGTTCAGGTTGGGGTGTGTCAGCGAACCAACATGAAGATAGACTTAGGGTATAATGGGGGTTGGGATTGAGCCTTGTGGAGGCTTCCTATGTACCATTCCTTGACATGGAACAAATTACACGTAGTTCGTGTTGGGACGTGTCGGAGAACTGACATAAAGATGGACCTGGGGTCCGATGGGTGTTGGGAATGAACCTCATGGATGCTTCCTACGTACCATGCCTTGACATGGATCATAGTCCACATAGTTTGGGTTGGGGCGTGTTGGTGAACCGATGTGAAGATGGACCTAGGGTCCAATGGGTGTTGGGCATGAACCTTGTGGAGGCTTCATACATACCATTCCTTCACATGGATCAAAGTCCACGTAGTTTGGGTGGTGTGAAATATAGTTGAACATCATGCGGGATGGGGGCGTTTTCATGGTCGATGCTTACTCTATGCCCATGTGAGTCATGCTCGGTGTGAGAAACAAGAAGCATAAAAGGCCTGAAACCATGTCGCGAAAGGTGTGTCTGTGGGAAGTGAAGACGGGCTTACACGTGGGGCGGCCCTGGGAGATAAATATTGAGACATACTCCATGATGGAGGACCGATGGCGAAAAAGCACAGTAGGAGAGGGACTTGGGACCGAATAAAGGAGGAGACTTGTTCCATATCATTTCCTCCACTATCCTTGGGGACTGATTATGAAAGGATGGGAAAGGATTCTATGCTACCTTCTAGAAAGAAAATTAAGAGCTTATGCCTAGGTGGCTACCCTTCCTCTACGGACAAATGCCACTCCCATAAGGATGATATCATCCCCTGTGGAGACTAGGGGGCATGGAGAATGTCCAAGGTGGAGGCACCCCACTTGAGAGGCATGGGGTGAGGTCACAGTTTTACGTCTTGTGCTGAGGACGATGGCACTTGGTATTTTAACGTTATGCAGCTCAGATGAGGTGGGTTCGCTCCACACCCCTAGGACATACATACTAGGTACCCTCTGCTCCTTGTGGGTGGGTAGGCACTTTCAACACCGTGGTGAGGGGGGGTCATGGAGCGAACCATCTAGGGGTCCACGTTAGTTTGTCTATGTTAATGAATAATATCCATTACCATGCCTATGCGAAGAAGCAGGAGGCGAAGAAATGCAATGGTGAGTATTTTCTAGGGGACTTTGATGTCACAATGTGCAAAACTGGAGGGTCAGACGGGAAAAGGAATTTCCAAACAGATGGGTCCATAGGCACAGGCCTTATGAATCTCTATTGCTCTGTGTGGTAGAGGACACTTGAAAAGGGGTGTGCTTCACGAAGTGGGGTACCGTAACCTTAGCATGGGGTGGAGGTGTACATGAGAGGTTCTTCGTGAAGTGGATGGGAATTCACAGAGCACAACCTCATTGAGGAAAGGTGCCTCGTGAAACAAGGTGTCGGGAAGCAGTGTTCTTCGCGAAGTACAGTGACCCTGCCTTAGCATGTGAATCATGTGTACATGAATGGTGTTTCGCGAAGAATAAATGATCCATGATTACCCGGGTCCCCTTAGGGATCCCCTATCTTTGCGAAAACCCTTAGGCTTCACGAAATGCAACCCTCTTGGAAGAGGGGATCAAAACGAGACAAAGGGGATGCAGTTTGCGAAGGAGAAGTACCTCGCACAGCTCATGGTTCACAGAGCAGAATGATGCTTCACGATTCGAGATATGGGATGTCGAATGCTCATATTGTCCATCATTTGGCCTTAGGGGGATCTCGGTGTTTATAGGAAGGAGGAGCAGTGAAGCAAAGCTTATGCGGCGCGAAGAGGGACTTTGTTGCTTTGCGGTGGGCTCGCGAATGTCAATTGCATTCGTAGAGCATCCCACCTCCTTGCTTTGTGGTGGGCTCGTGAATGTAAAATGTGTTCAAGGAGTGTCCTACCTCCTTGATTCTCGGTGGGTTCACGGATGTCAAATGCGTTCATGGAGCATCCTGCCTTCTTGCTTCGCAGCGGCCGCGGTGCTGGGGGAAGTCCGTGAAGGGGTTTTGCGAGGCAGTTCTTTGGGGCCTTCTTTGGACCTCTTCTTTGTCCCAAATTTTGTCGCCAAAAATAGTACTCAGGGTGTGATTTTAGTAATTACAATGACAGTTGAATATTATTTTATCTGGGGAGATGCACATGTAGTGTGATGTGATTATTGTGTCTGAGAATATTTTCAGTATCGATTGGTGTTCGGTAATTGAATGAGAGTTGACTTTTCATTCATCATTCTAACCACATAGGTTTATTATGATAGAATATAATTAGGGTTGACTTTTCATTCAACATTATAAACAATTTGGTTTATTGTAAAATGCATCATTTTAGTCATGCACTAGAAAATGGGTAATTAGTAAGTTATTAAAAATTATTTTTTTATGAGATTAATGAAATGATTTAAAATATGAATAATTGGGTGTCAAGAATGAGAAAATTTATAATGTTAGTGTGTTTACCCTGGACAACCAAAACATAAGATTAGAATGTTTAAGGAAAGTGATTTCTCCTCAATATGACCATGGGGCGAGAATTGGGAGAAATGAAATGTTTTGATCTACTGTGATTATTCCTCTTACATAGATGTCTTGAGGTAGTTATATAAGACCTAAAAGGTATGTATGGTATTGTAGAGAATATTACTCCATGACACATGTTGAGGGGACAACTGAGGGACATGCTTGGGAATGGACTTCCAGCTAGGGAACTTGTGGAACCAATTGTGAAAGATGAATCTGAATTGGAGCTGTTCTAGGAGAAAATGTCTCGTTTGATGTAATTAATGGAAAGTAACCTAGGTTTGTGGGTGGAATGTTTGTCTGAGTTGACACGGGAGTTTTAGTTGTAGAAAATTGAAACTTTTACTAGAGAGGTGAACATGAGGGAGCTAAATTCTGGATTATGTCTATTGATATGATACTTAAATATCTAGAAACTTCAGTTGAGAGTAGGTTCTAGTTAGCTTCATATATTCTACAAGGATTTGAAAAGAATTGGTGGGATGTTCAGAAAAAATCTAGAAAGGCATATTGTATGTTTCGAAAGGATGTCTTGGAGAGGTTTTTAGAGAACCTATATCCATAAACTCTAAGTAAAGGGAATTCATTGTATTTCATGTGGCTAACTCAAGGGAGCATGTTTTCAATTTACTATGCAAGGTGATTCATAGATATATATTTTTTTTCTCTTTTACCATTTAGAGATGAGACAGGTATATCAAAAATGTTTTTGGATAAACATAACTGTGAAATGAATTCCCATGTTAACATAGTTCGATTAAAAAAGACATTTGAAGAAGTGGAACATGTTTTCATGGATTATGGAAATGTGATCGAGGCTTATGTTGGTCGACTGGTGGTTTCTACTTGATGGTAAATACATTGGAAATCAGAGTTTTTGAAGAGCCATTCGGTCAAATTTATCCAATGTAGTGAGATACATAGTGTCCAAGGAGAATAGTCAGTTTCACCAGACCATACTGGAGTGATCTTCCATCTGTGTGGTAGGTTTTGACACTATTGTAAACACTATCCCCAAACACAATTACTATTATGTTTATTCTAAATGATGGGAAATATACAGAAGTTTTGTAGATCAAATTGACAAATGGGTATTTGTGCAGTAGTTGGGAAAAGTTAGAGTGTTGGAAGGGGTTAGTTTACAATACTTTTGCATGGAAGCTGGAGTCCTATTGGGTGAGGCATTAGAGGTAGTGGACAACATGATTTAGGTATAGAGCACCCACACCTGCCAAGTGTTTCTACTCAAGGGATTTAGAAAACATCACAGGGAAGAGTGTAATGACAATTTCATGGGATGAACCTACACTTATGGAGAGCATGTTCAGGTTATCAATAGTAATAGGTAGTATTCTAGTAGATCATACATTAACTAGTTCTTAATTTTATACCAATGCCACTCATTCCTATAAAACATGTCTATGGTTTGAGAATGGAGGCGGAGTTCCTGATCAGAGTAATAAATTTTGATACCTCATTGGGAACATGGTCTAGATATATCTATAAATTCAAGGGATGATCACTAGATAACGATTAATATCATTTTCTATATGATATATATATTATTAACATGAAAATATATGACCTAATTTTTGGTATATATTGGATAGTCCCATACTAAGCCCATGTGTACAATTACCATAGTAGAGTTACATTTACATATTCTAAAGGTGACCTTTACATTCACTCTGTACAGTGGGATATCTAGGTAGGTCTAGTATGGACAATTACTTAGAAACTATGAGTGTTCACAACCTAAGTTTCTAGTCTATTATTGGATGATTGTTTTGTTAGAGAAGATGTCCTGCAACTAGTAGTGGACATTTTTCAGGATGTCTTTATTCATGAATACTTAGGTATACCACCTGAGAGACATGGGGAATTCATTATTGAGATCATGTCTAGGGATGAGTCATGTCTATTCCACTGTATAGAATGGCACATATTGAGATTCATGATCTCAAGACTCAGTTACAGGAATTAGAGGATAAAGGATTTATCTTTCCAAGTATGTTTCCATGGGGATCACTTGTAATGATCATAAATAAGGACAATGTGAGTTTATGTTTGTGTTTCAAGTACCAAAAGTTGAAAAAATGATTTTGAATAACTGATATCCAATCCCACATATAGATGATCTATTTGACAATGTGAATGGAGGTTGTGTGTTATGAATGATTGATTTGAGATCAGGGAATAATAAATTTATATTACTAATAAATGATATATTGAGGACTATATTTAATAAAAGGAATGACCTTAATGAGTTTTACATAATTCTGTTTGGGATAACAAAATAATCACAATATTTATGGCTATTATGAGTAAGATATATCATCGATATCAGGATTAGTTTGTGGTGGTGTTTGTGGATGATGACTTGTTATAATTCAAGACTCATGGTGATCAGGCTCAACATATTGACTTTTTCTTGATAACACTATAAGAGAATATTCTATAAATCAAGATATCTATGTGTCAGTTTCATACTGAATAAGTACACATCATAGGAATTGTCATCTCATAGAATGGTTTATGAGTGGTCCAAGAGAAGGTTTCATTAGTGGTTTCTTGGGTAAATCCTAATATTGTGTTCAAAATCCAATGCTTTTTGGGATTAGCTAGATATTATAGAAGATACATCCAAGGCTTCTCCCATTTGATAGTTCTACCTTCGGTATTCACCAAAAGTGGATTATGTTTTATTGGATTGAATAATGTGATAAATATTTTTTGAAGTTGATGAAGCCTGTGAAGATGGAACTTATTTGGTTCCTATATGAGCCAGGTCATGAGTACCAAGTTTATTGTGATGATTCAAGGATATGAATCAGAGTTTTGTTGATGCAAGGTGATCAAGTCATGGCTTATGGGTCTCAAAAGTTGATTCCTTGTGAACAAAACAATCTTACGCATCACCTTCTGTTGGAGGAAGTCGTTTATGCTATTATGTGTTTGTGAAACTACCTTTTATGAGAAAGTTTTATAGTTTATACTGAAGATAAGTGAAGTATGTTTATATTTATACATTTTGATTTGTATATTTTGATGTTTTGATCAGTAGTTTATATATGGTATTTTGATTTGAACTCACATATATGCCTAGGAAGGGAAATAGGGAGGCATATCCCTTTAGTAGGGAATCTTAAAATCAGGTTGTTCTGGAGTCAACTACTTTGTGGAAAATGATTACTTTGCTGGCTGAAATGTATGTGGTGGTTCAAGAGATTCAGGAATAGATTAATCTAGATTTATTTGCAGTGGAGTCTACACTTATGTGATGGATCAATGATAGAGAGTATGGGTATCTAGAGTGACTAGCTTTTAGAGAAATCATTAATGTCGAGAGGAAAATTTTCAATGGTCGATGATATGGATATGATCATCTATTTCATGAATTGAGATATTTTTCCTACATGAAAACAATAGGAGATCAAGAAATAATTTCATTCCTCGGCATGGGATGGGAATCCAGGAGTAACCAAAATATATTGTGACATATGAATATAGATTAGGTTTCTAGGATTGAAAACGAGAAAGTATGGTTTGTGAAAACATGCTTCATTGATAAGAAAGTAAAGGTTGAGCATCAACATCTTGGAAGTTTACTATAGTATATTCCTATTCAATAATGGAAGTGAGATGATGTGAAAATGGATTCTTAGGTGGGTCCTCAGAAAAAATATTTAGAATGTTTAATCTATTTAGGTATTTTCATATCAATTGACAAAGGTACCATGTTTCTTTCCTATACGGGAAACCATTATGGTGATAAATTGGGGAGAACTATTTATTTGGAATCTCATTCTTCTACCTGGTGTGTCGTGGACTATAGTTTCATATATTGATTCACATTTTACTACACATATCTGAATGTTTTTGAATTAATCACTTGCTACACAAATTTTATTGACTTCAACTTCCCACCCACATATTGTCGGGAAGTCAGAGAATATTATATAGGTGCTTGAGGATAGGATGTGGGCTTTTGTGCTGGACTTCAGTTGGTCATGGGAGAAACACATTTCTCTAGTGGAGTTATCCTATAACAATCGTGTTCAAGAAACTATATAGATGGAAACATAAATGGACATTTATGATAGACCATGAACATGACCATTATTATAAGGACCTAGCCTAAAACAATACATAATCTTGAAATAAGTTAATAATTCACACAGAAGACCTTTTCAAGATTATAGTTTAATAGAATTGTGTCATAACATATAGAAAACATATTAGTTATTAAAAAGTAAAAACTTCTACTCCGTATCCATTTCGTTATAAAATGAAAACTAATAAAAGAAAACAAGAATTCTTTTTATTGATATAAAACTTTTGGAATTATTATTTTCTCTTACACATTCATAAACACTCTGCAAAACATTTCCAAAAGCATTGGATGTGCATAAAAAGCTCAATAAATGTTATATTATAATGAAACAAATATTTAGTCCATCAATACATAATAAACATAATCTTTTTAATATACCTCATTAATTCATAACATTTATGAATAATACATATAAATCATAACTCATAATGGTATATTTTGGAATTCATAACATAAATACATTATAGATTTCACAGTTATGTAGGGAGTTAGGTTTTGAATACCTGTCACAATATATTCCTTAAATCACATAGGATAATTATCAACATTTACCTCTATCATGTTAACCAATGTAATGGAGATCTATCTCAGTCTCACCCACCCTAGTTTTATCACGGAACCACCAGTATACATAACAAATTCCCAAGAACCTTAAAATAATAATAACACAAGAAAATGAGTAAATGAAAGAAAACATTTCCACATTTCAATCACAAGATATTATTTAATGATATTAACATAATCAGTCCATATCAAAAAAAATTTAATACCAAAATATGTAACAAAGGGTATATGGTGTTATCTTTTTCCATTTAAAAACACTACGGTGTGTAGAGGAATCCAAATATCAAATAATACTCATAGTTGTGGAAACGTCATTGTCACCATGTAAGTTAAAAAGAAACATTCCATTTGTCATTTATTTAAATTTTTCATAGAAAAAAGATTCCTCTTGAATGAAATTAATTTTCATAGGGGATTATTCACCATATAATGTATATTTTTTTATAAATCAATGTACGCCTCAAGGAATTGAGATTGAGATGAAGTCCTTTATGAAAAATCGACAGCCTAACAACGGTATTTAAAAATTCCGAAAATGAGTTGATGAGAGAGAAAAGTGTCTCTCGTTCCTTTGAAATAAAATTAATTTCAATCAGGATATAGAAGAAAAAATCTCATTATATGAAATATGAAATTAATAGAAATGAAATAAATTAAGAATTTTACTAAATGGGAAGGGTGAAAAGTTCCCTTACCTTGAGTCTGAATTGTCTCTTATGTTCTTTGTTCTTCTTGAATAATAATCTTAAGTTAATTTATATTTTATTCATATCCATTTTAATGTTTATAATTACATATATATCATCTATTACCTTTCTATAATCATTATATAATTATTTAAGTTAATATTGATCGTTTTGCTAATATTTGGTATATGAGTCAATAATGAACATGTTATATTTACAAATATTCCATGTGTTCAAATTTATATTATCTCCATTATTGTATTAATGATTTAAATATAATATGTTACTAGTATATATGTATTTATAATATCCAATAAAATCTGTATATAATAAATTAAAATCATCTTTCATGGAGATGGTAAGTCGTACTTACGCATGAACGCTACTTTCATTTCTTTTTCATATTTAGATGAATTAAAAAACAATGATACATAGGTATATCATAATTACATTAAAATATAATATTTTATATGCATTAGATAAGTTAATTAACACCATCCATTATACATTCCATGTATGGAATGGATGAGTTATATCACTTTGAGGGGGCGGTAGTCCCCACTTCCTCAAATGAAATTATCATATTTACCCGTTAAGGAAACCATAAAGGTATGATATAAATGGAAATATAGAATCATAGAGAAAATGTAAATAAAATATATATCACATATAAATATATTTTTATCATAATTTCTACCATTAGAGGGGGTATGGAAATATAGAATAGTCATCGTTTCTTGGGGTATTAGTTCACCATCTATAGAAACAATAGGTTCTAAATCCATTAAATGGAGGTGACTGAAAGTGTTGTTTGAATACCTATCATTAAAAACCTATTATATTTAGGATACTGGTGTTTATATGTAATCAATGAAAAAATAATTGAATAGAGAGTGAATAATTATAATAATGTTAAGAAATTTTAGAGATGACACTACCTCTTAAAACATGTAACTCTCTTTGATTTGAACCTAATGGATTTTTTGAATTGCCTTTTTCCTAGGGGAAATATTTTAGGAGAAATAGGGGGGATATTTTAAGCTTCATATAGAAGAGTCTGGATGAGACAAGGCACTTGAGAGATGTGTGTAATGGGATAGATTAGGTGGCCTGTTATAAGAGGGATAAGGTGATCCGTAGGTATGTTTGAAAGTACTATATTATTATAAAATAATTTTCAGTTTTAAAGAGTTCCAAAACTTATTAAATTCAATTACAAGAATAATATATGTCAAAATAAAATCATATAATAATAATCTTATAGGTATTGGATATATTTTATTCTTTATCTTTTTTATTTAACAATTTTTTACTCTTACTATTTTTTTAAGCATTTTACATGTTGATAATCAGAATATTTACCAGAACTTGAAAAATATCAATTTAACGAGTAAATAATAAAATTTTGTACTTTTGATAAATATTCTGTTAAATCATATATTTTTGTGAATTTTATAATATTTAATAAAATATTTTATATTTTAAAAAATGAATTATGTCAATTTTTACAATATTGATATCATGATTTTTTTTAAATTCCATAACTACATTATTAATTAGAAAAAACATAATTAATTTAAATATACCTTGTAAAAATCATTCATAAAATTAGTGTATGAAATATAAATAACAAAATTACATTTATTTGAACAGTTTCAATATCATTTATTTAAATCATTTATTAGTGAAGCAATCAATGCATCGTCATTGTGTCAACATTAAATTTATTTATTTAATATCTAAAAATTATAAATAAAATTTAAATATTTTGGAAATATTTTTATCTTTATAATTAGTTTTTATAGTCTAATAGATCAATTATATATTCCTATATAAAAATTGTTTTGCTAAATGATATATGTTTATGTTGTAATTTCCTTACCAATAAATTAAATGTCATTAAATGTCATTATTACAAAGACGTTGCTCCATGGGGTCCTCAAATTTTCCCATGGAAGTCCATATATAGAAATATTTTATCCAATATAGTTAAGAGATGTTTAATATTAGTTGTAATATTACTTTTTACCGTTATTTACCAGATTTACCCATTAAACATGTTAAATAAAATATTTACTGAATTTTCTATTCATAATGCCAAAACATAAAAGTTACTTATTAACACAATCTGGTCATCCTGATTAAAAATATGAAATCTATTTTTTCAAATTATAATCACATAAGTTGTAGAAATTAATTTAAAATAAATTCTCATTGTAAAAACCAAAAAGAATAATTTTTGAAAAATAATAACTATCAAAAGATTGAGATGTGTTTTTGTCTAATTAAAATGTGAAATTACATACAAAGACCAAAATTGAATTAAATGGTAAATATATAATCCAATTATTAATTAAAAATAATTAAAAATATAATATAACCATATAAATAAATCATATGAAAATACAATATAGATATAAAATGCAGTATTTTTCAATATTCATTAAAAAATGAACTTTATCATGAAAGTACCAAAAATTTACCTAGAGTAAATTTTGATGTCCCACTTCTAATGAAGAAGTTAATTTTTCAAAATGAAACACATAAAAGTGAAAAATATTATATATAAAAGGGTTTCACCATCAAAAGGCGGTAAAACTACCTTTTAAAAAATATTTGAGTATTTATACTTAAAATTGGATTCATTATCACTTTAACCCACTAAATATTATTGGATAAATGTGAATACATTTAGCAAACATGTTTAATCGTAATATGGTTAGTTCTGTTGATTCCTGCCAATACAATGGCTAGGAATTAACTATTATTTAAACTAATAATATTATATTATTAATATTATTATTCTTCATGACTCAACCTTGTGTATAAAATAATATTTTAGTGATTCCCATTGTTTTGTGTTGGTTAGGACATCAAACATAGAATACCCTTTAAATTATAATTAATATTTAATTCTAAAATATTATTAAATATTAAAATGTCAAATTCTTCATTTACTTGTTGTTACATCTTTCCAGCTTTTAATTGGGCCCTCACAATTTTTTTACTTATCATATAAGTGGGGGTTTTTATACCTCATAGCATTCTCAGATTCCAATGTTTCCACTTTAACCATATGGCTTTTCCACAAAATCATTACCTGATGAATCACATTATTTGAAAACACCTGCTCTCTTCTATCAAGAATCAGGACTGGCTGTCCCTTATAAGAAAGATTCTATTCCATCTGATAAATATCTAGACACAAAACATGATCTGAATCAACCATATACTTTCAGGACATCAAATCATGAAAAAAATTGTTTACCTAGGATAATCATTCAGCTGAATCCACTCTGTAGGTAACTAATACAACTTTATATAGTATTTCATAATATCCAATGAAACTTATACTTAACTTTCCCTTGTTACCAAAACACATCAAACATTTCCATTGAGATACATTGAGAAATACATGATCACTTACCTCAAAATAATGATCAATTCATTTATTATCCATATAAATTTTCTACCTTATCTATGTTGTTCTCATGATCTTCTGAATCAAATGATCTTTTTCTTCCATATCTTCTACCAATTCTACTCCCTTAAACATCTATTCACCCACTCCATCCAAAAAACATGGAGTTCAACAACGATTTCTATATAAGGCCTAAAATGGAGAAATATTTATACTGGAATTAAAAAATTATTATAAGAAAACCCAACCAAAGAATTCTGTTGGCCCCAACATCCCTGGTAATACAATGAACAATCAACTACCATATCTTCCAATGTCTTAGTAGTTCGTTTAGGCTTCCCATCTAATTATGGATGAAAATATGTACTAAAATTTAATTCAGTACCCACTGACATTTGAAGGAATTTCCAAAATATAGAAGTAAATCTTCGATGACGATCAGATATAATAGAGAGAGGAACTCAATGTAACTTGAATATCTCTTTAATATAAAATCAAGAATGTTGATTTGTTGAAATTGTATCAAAAGTATGAAGGAAATGAGTATATTTAGTCAATTGATCATCAATAACCCAGATTAAATTATTACCTCAAAATTTATTTGGTAATCCCACAACAAAGCCTAGGGATATTTTTACCATTTCCACTCTGGAACTAGTAATGGATGGAGCATACATTAAGGTAATTTCCACTCTTCTTTAACATGTTGAAAATTCAAACACTTCATAGTAATGTAAGAAAATCCTATTTCCATTGCATCCCACTAGTAATACACTATAATATCTATGTACAACAGAGTAATTCCAGGATGAACTAAAAAATGGGAACTATGAGCTTCACATTATTACACTTTTTTCAACTGTGATTCACAAGGAAAAAATAATCTCTTTCCCGGTATTAAAACATAGACATCATCAATATTAAACACATGTATCATATCCTTATGAACCAATTCTCTAATTTTTTTCAACTCAGTATCATCTTTCCGTACTAGCATTATTCTATCTACTAGGGATAATTGTACTTAAACATTAATCGTAACAAAGGAATTCCCTACAACAAAAAAATCAAGTCCAAAATTCATCAAATCGTTAATCAAAGGACCTTGTTCCAAACTTAGCAGAGATAATATAGCATTACATTTTCGACTCAAGTCATCAAACACATTAATTTATTTTCTCGAATGGTAATGAATCATGAAGTCAAAATCATCGATTTATTCTAACCATCTCCTCTATCACATGTTTATATAATTCTTAGTGAATATATATATCATCTTTTGTGATAAGTATATACATCACTTTTTACACCACACAAATGATTCCTCCAAATTTTTTAATGAACAACATCAAGTAATTCTAAATTATGTGTAATGTAATTTAATTAATGAGGTTTGTAATGATAGGAACAATAAGAAAATAATTGATCATTTTGCATTAGGAAACAACCATTTCCTTTCAATGAATTATCAATGTAGATAACAAACTCACAATTTCTAGAAGGTAGTGCCAAAACTGGAGCATTCGCCAATATTCTTGTCAATTCCTAAAAACAACCTTCAAATTCTGTTTTCCAAATTAACATAACACCTTTTTGAGTTAATTTAGTCAGTGGGCTAGATAACCCTGAAAAATATTCAACAAATATCCTCTAATAACCAGTTAAAATAGGAAAAATATGAATATTGGTAATATTCGTAGTTCTTGGCCATTCATTTAAAACAATTATTTTATAGGATCAATAATTATGCAATTTTTTTAAACAATGAGATCCGGGAAAGATATTTGTTCTAACAAAAACTCAGATATCCTGAATTTCACATATAATTTCATTTCAATTATGTTATGTAAGACAACCCTTAAATGAAATTCATGTTCATATTTACTTCTAAAATATACCAAAATGACATCAATTAATATGACAAAAAACATATCCAAGAACTCACATAAAATTCTATTAATAATATTTGTGAATACAAACGGTGCATTGGTTAATAGAAAAGCCATAACTAAAAATTCATAATGTCTATATCTAGTACGAAACACGGTATTAAGAACATCTATTTCCTTTACATTCAAATGATGGTACCCCAATCTTAATTCAATCATCAAAAAATACTATGCTCCATGGATATGATTAAACAAATCATTGAAACGAGGCACCAATTTTTTTTTAATTGTGATGTCATTCAAGTCTCTATAATCAATGAAAAGACATATTGAACCATCATTATTTATTACAAATAAGAGATGATCACGCCACGGTGATGTGCTAGGTCGACTAGAATCCTTTATCTAATGACTCCTTGAATTGCTTTTTTAACTATAAATGTTCGATTTGTGCCAATCAATAAGGGGGTTTTGAATTTGGCATAGCATCAAGAACTAAGGCATCTGTAAATTCAATATGCCGATCATGTATTATACAAAGAAACTCATTTGAAAAAACATAAAGATACTCATTTACCACTTGCACATCATTAATATGAATAGTTCATTTTTTTCCAACAATATGTGTGAGGTAACATTCATTTCCTTATTTTACTAGTTTCTCAACTTATTGATATGTTATTAAAAGTAATAGTTCATTATTGTACAAAAAAATGAAATTATTTCTGAAAAGAAATCACTTTAGCTCTATAGTAAATCTTAACATGATAAATAAAAATGCAATCCATACCTATAATAACATCAGACTCAACTAGTTGATAAACAATAATGTATGTTGGTAGATTCCTTCCACGCACAAGGACATGAAGGTTCTTATAATTTTTTTTCTATACATTTCATCTTGGATTCGACCACCCATTTCTACTTATAGTCTGATTGCTTTCCTTCAATTGAGTTTTTCCTTAGACACCCATTTTCATAATGACTCATTTAATTGCACATAAACAATTTAATGATTGTAAATCATATTTTGTCTTATCATTTCCCTTTTCTTTTTACTGTGATTATGAGCCTTATATATAATTTAACCATATTGGAAGCACGTACCAGAATTCAAAATGCATTCCCCTATGTGGTTTTTACAAAACATTTCGCAAACTATAAACTTATGCTTCTTACCATCCAAATTATTTGATGAGCTCTTCTCTATAATCTTCCTCCTCGACCTATTATTCAATTGTTTTCGAATAACACCTGATCATCAGAAAACTCCATTTCCACCTTCTCTGAACATCTACCAAGTTATTCATAAAATTTTAACACACAATAATCTAATTCCTTTTAATTATTTGTCTTTAATCCTAAGTAAAAATGATTGATTTTACTATGAATATCCGTTATGAAATTTGGAGCATACATTTTTAGTAGGTGAATTTTTCATCAAAAAATACCACTTAGTCAATCCCCTACCTCAATTCCCAAAAAAAAATTCCATTCTAAGATGAACCTCCTTAAGAATATGTTTCTCTATAAAATTACCATTAAATTCATCCCATTAAATGGAATAAATATCCTCACTATCCCTAACATTTTTTGACCATCGACCACCTCTAATCGGCTTCACCTTCAATACTGCAAATTGACAGACAAACCTTTTGATGTTCAGAACAACCCATGAAATAAAAAAATCATTTATTTAATCAAATATTCAGCTAGAATAGGGTCAGATGATCCTCTAAATGATGTGGGATAATGCCTCATGAAATGATCCACTATATACATTTTTTTGATAAAAGATGATCCACTATATATATGTTCCTATTGGGTTGATCTGTTTGATCTCGTGCATCTATACCACCACCATTTATAGCCTAGGTCAACAATTCCATCACTGCAACAAACAGTTCAGTTCTGATTCCAACCATCTCAGGATGCTGATTTGGATGGTTGATTTCCTCCTGATGTCGTCCCACTATAGCTTCCATGTTTCCTATACAGAAAACCATTCTAAATAGAGATATATCTTAGGAGAAGAAACTTGGTAATCTTTGAATTCTATATCATTTAAATCATAATATTAATTGATTTATGGATATTAATTTAACAATATCCTAACTACTAATGTGGTATAAACCGACATCTAATACCAACTATTATGCCCCAGCAATATACATTACATAATCTTGAAATAATTTAATAATTCACATTGAGGATCTTTTCAGGTTTAGAGATTTATAAAATTAGTGTATAACTTATACAAATCATCTTAGATATTATATAGTAGACACTTCTACATAGTATGTATTTTTAATAAAGAAAACTATTAAAATAAAACAATAATTATTTTCATTATATAAATCTTCTTAAAATCAACATTACTTTAACACTTCTTTATTCCCTGTGAAAAAATTTTCATGAAACATGGGATGAGCAGAAAAAGCTTAGTAAGGGTTATAAAATAAATAAAGACAACATTATTCCAACAATACATACAATACTTATGATCGTTAACATACCTCAAGAAATTAAAAGATTTATGAATAACACATATAAATCATAAATCATAAATGTAACTTGTCGCATCCATAACATACATAATTTTTTCGCTTTCACAACTACATAGGAAGTTAGGTTTGGAAAAACCATAACAGTATGTTTTATAAATATCTAAGAAGAAACATTAATGTTTACCTCTTTCAGATTACCCAGTTCATTTGAGAGATATACTGGGATCACCTACACAAGGATTATCACAAACCACCTGTATACATAAACAATTCCCTAGAACCATAATATAATTATAAAACATGAACAAGAATAATGGAATTATTACATTTCAACATTGTAATCACAAGATATGTGTTCAAGATATTGACATAGTAAATCCTTTATCCAAACCATTTTTAATACAAAAATAAAAAAGGTTATATGGTATTTACATTTCCTTTTAAAAACCCTATTGCTTGCAGAGGAATCCAAATATCAAATAATTATCATAGTGGTGGAAAACTAGGTGTCACTGCGTACGTTAAAAAGAAACATTCAATTTGTCATTTTGTGAAACAATTTTTAGGAAAAATATTCCTTGTTAATTAAATTAACATTCAAAGGGGTTTATATACCGTATAATTTATATTCATGTATAAGTCAATATATTCCTTGATGGAAGGAGATTTAGATGAAGTCCATTACAAAAATTCAGAAGCCTAACGATATAACAAAATAATTAAGAAAATGAGTTGAGAGAGTGAAAAGTGTCTCTCATCACATGAACATAATATTAATATCAACATGGATAAAGAAAATCATTCCCCAACATAATAAAATTGAAATTAAAATACCTGACATAAAAGAAGTCTTCTACTAAAAGAGGACGGTGAAAGATTCCCTTACCTCGAGTTTGACATGTCTTATATGTTTCTTATTCATCGGGAATAATAAACATAATTTAATTTCTACTTTCAATAAAATCTTTTCCTAGTTTATTATTACTTTTATATCACTTATTACCTGACTATAAACATTAAAAAATAATGTAAGTTAATATCGGTCGTTTTGCCGATATTTGGTACTTGAGTAAACAATGAATTTGTTATATTTATAAATTGTCCATGTGGTCAAAAGTTAACTATCTCCATAATAGTATCCATGATTTAAAAATAATATATATCAATTCTATATGTATCTATTATATTCCATAACATTTGGATATAAGAAAAAAAAATAAACGTACATTGAGACGGTAATCTATACCTACGCATTAACACTACTTTCATTTATTTTTCATATTTTTAAGAATAAAAACTAAATGATACATAAGTAAATCATAATTATAGTATAATTTAATATTTTATATATGTTACATAAGTTCATTAACACCATAATTTATATGTTCCATAGACAGAATGAACGAGTCATATCACTTTGACAGGGCGGTAGTTTGCACATCCTCCGATGAAAATATCATATTTTCCCATTACGGAAACCATAAATTCATGCTATAATAGAAATTACACAACCATAGATAATATATAAATACAATATATGTCACACACACACACACATATATATATATAGTTCCATCATAATGGCTACCATGAGTTATTGTATGGAAAAATCAAACAATCATCGTTTCGTGAGGTAGTAGTTCATCGTCCACATAAAAAGTATGTTCTAAATCCATTATATGGATGTGTGTGTACGTTTAGTTTGAATAATTTTCATAAAAAAACTATTATATTTAAGATACTGGTGTGTTTATGTAATCAATGAAAAAGAATATAATAGGGAGTGAATAAGTAGAAGAATGGAATGGACATTTAAAGAAGATGCTACATCTTAAAACGTGTAACTCTCTTTTATTTGAGCTAAAAGGATGTATTTAATTCTCATATGTCTATAATAAATCCTCTAGGAGGAGTAGGGGAATGTGGGGGGATTCGTGGAGCAGTTTTTGTCCTAGCGAAAGGGTCTTGACATATAACGACCCATTCTTTACATACATTGTTAATACTTCAAAATTGAAGCACACTTATTACAACATTATGACAAAACTACAAAGGACCGTATAGGTATAGTGTCTTTAGAAACTGGGAAACATAAACAACTAGTTCATAAATATTCTACAGTGTCTCCCATTTATTTCATCATATCTAGGGTCCCTTTTAGCATATTCTACTTAATATCCATCTTCCTGACCTGGGGAAAAGAAAACATAAAAGGGTGAGCTCAAATTCTCTGCAAGGGAAAATAAAGGAAATAAAAATCATATCATATCTTTTTGAAAATCATAACCTGCAAAAGTGATCATAATATCTTAACATGGAACAAATCATAGAAGTGAAAATGAGATCCCCATAATCATAACATGAAACTTGAAACTTTGTGGCATGAACACAAAATCATGGAAAATAATTTCTTGTTAGTCATGACTCATTGCCAAGACTATCTTAGTGGACAAAGTCCCTTTCTGAACCGAGTCACCCTCGTTCCATTCCTGTTTCACTGAACCGGTATGACCTACCGTTCCAGCCATGTCTATCTCATGAGATATAAAATCTTTACCCAATGCATTGGAGGGAGATATAGGTCCCACACATCTTATAATGAATCCTTTCTTATGTGTGCCACATAATCATAAACCATACATCATAGCGTAACCCATGTAATAAAAATGGGATTCTTAAACAACATGACATCATAAAACAATTCATATAAGATAAAGGAATTCATAAACATATTTCCATCACAACATAATCAAATCCATGTAATAATAGGGATAAAAACAGAACCCTTTTATTATCTTAGATGGAAAAATAATTTTGATAAAATACTTGAACTCCATTCTTGAGGAAAATATCCTTTCTAATTCAAAACCATTTTTCCTTTCATAACATGTCATACGACTTTAAAATAAAATAATTTGATTAAAAATAAACTTGAAAACTTGTAAAGGAAGCTTCTTGTAAATAATGTTTTAAAAATCCATTCATTCCGTATAAGTTAAAAAAAACATTCTTCTCGTACTTTTGTCGGAAAAGTCAAAAGGTACCTCGTACGAAAAAAGAGAAAAGATTCCTTTCATATATTTTACTAAAAACTCACCAAAGGGTAAAATTGGATTTTAAAAAAAATGTAGGTGAATGGAAATATTATTACATATTGAGGAAACATGGATGTGGATGATAAAATACACCCCAGTAAATTTCAAAGTATAAACAATCTCAGATAAAAATGAGATTGTGATATTTCCCGTACCTTAGGTCCTATTTGCTTTGTATGTGTCCGAAGCTCCTGTATAATGGTTTAAATAATGTTATTGACTTATTACATAATCATACATATTGATATGATATCATATATGGTCATATTCTTAGCTTCTTGTTAGTAATATTTCATTGTTACTTGTTACTCGGGTCTTTATTGCCTTTTGTTCTTATGCGTGTTCTGCCGAATAAATTCTTATTCTTATTTTAAGGTTATAGATACCTTATATCCATAATGTTATTAGTGTAACATATATCATATTTATTCATTCATTTCATTTATATAATTACTATGTAATGATGATCATGTAGAATGAGTCGCATCACATCGTGGAGACGGTATTCCGTACGTACGCACGAGTGATGATATTGTTCCTATGATCGTGTAATTGTATTGGAGTATATATATATTATTTCAGTATCAATATTACTTTATAATAATCATAAATAATTACTCATTACACCATTATACCCATCCTTGTATTGTGGTGGTAGAAAATAGATTACACAACGGTGTGGAGACGGTATTCCGTACGTACGCACGCGCGGTGATTTCATTTTTCCGTAGGATTGATAGAAGGTGAATTAGGGTTTTTTATATTTATAATAACATATCAGTATGTAAGTAATACAGATGTTATTACTTTATCATGAAACAACTAAAGAAGAAGAAGTTGAAGAAGAAAGAAATTGAAAAGATCGGTAATGGATATTACCTCTTCTTTGGAACGCCTCTTTGAATCCTCCACTTAGGGAACTAAGATTGGTCTTTGAAGAAGACCAGGACATCTAGGATTATTCTAGGGAAGTGGAGAGGAGAAAATGGCAGGGGTTGGCCGAGCTTGAGTTCTCAAATTGGTGTGAGGAGGAGGGGGAGGAGGTGCCTTTTTATAAGGGAGGAGAGGGGCACCTTAGGAATATCTCAAAATATTATTTTATATTAAAGTCAAAATCGGTTTATAATGGTTCCAAAGGGTATTATTTCGAAGCTAAAGTGGTGATGGGTCAAAATACTATCAACCAATAGGATTTAGACAAGTTTAGGGTATTATGTTAACCTTATCAAATAGATTTAACTCTAAGTTAAATAATTTAACTTCTACAATGTCTTTTTGTTTTCTTTCACTATATGGTAAATACACTAACTATAACATGCCAAAAGAACCCCAAATTGTTTATTATTAATATATATATCCTTATCTAAGTCATTTGGCCGAACCTTAGATTTTTAGGAATAAAATAACAATTAATAATATAATATTTGATTTAAAAACTATTTTGTGTCAATTTTGACACTATTTGATATATGATTTTTGTGAAAGTCATAACAGAATTATATGTCCGAACCATGTTGATTAAATCAACACTAATATATCATAGTAACCTAGAAAATTAGTGGAATTCATAAAAAGTCTCAAATTACATTTATTTTTGAGTTTATAACATCAATTATGTCAATATTTCATAAATAAGATAATTACTGTATCATAATTGTGTCATTAATAAATTAAATTATTTAATGTCTAAAAATTATAAATAAAATACCATTATGTAGGGAATATTTTTATCTTTCTAATGAATATTTATAGTCGAATATATCTTATGTATAGCCCCATATTAAAAATGATTTACTTATTAAACTTAGATTTTAACTATTTTAACCCTTCTTTAAATAAATTAATAATAAATGTCCTAATCTAACCCAAGTGGGCCTAAATGGTCATATTTTATTCATAAGGTTGTTTTTGGTCGAATTACACTTATCCAATAGAATTAGGACATGTGTTAGGGTAATAGTAATATCATATTTACCCCTATTTACTATTAACCGTCGTAAAAAAGTAAAAAGTTACTATTCACCAAAAAATTATTTTTATCTCATTGAACCACATTTTACATACTGATATCAACCGTGTCTATTGGATTTTAGAAATTCAATTCACAAAAGCGGTAAAATTAATTTTTATGCAAAATTCAGTTTTTAACCTACCACTTAGTGGTTTCACTATTCAACAAAAATTTAATGTTTTTAGAAAAATACCAAAATTTCACCCTAGGGTAATTTCGGTATTCCGAATCCAAAAATGAAGTCCATTTTGAAAGATAAAATTTATAAAATTTCAAAAAGTGGTTATTACTATTCATAACGGCTAGTTTTAAAAATATTTTAATAGCATATCGTTGTTTAGTGAAACTCAGTATTGCATAAGACGCAAGCTATCGAGGAAGGTCGCGATTGCGTGTAAAGTAAGCCAAGCTAGTATGTAGTGAAATATTACTTTGATGATATATAAAAACAAAATATTACTCATAAAAATCTTGGGTGTTACATTCTACCCCCCTTAAAAAGAATTTCGCCCTTGAAATTCGTCACTTTGTAACAAACAGATGAGGATACTTCTCCCTCATCATATCCTCAAGCTCCCATGTAGCTTCTTCAAGTTGGTGGTTCCTCCATAAAACTTTCACCAATCGAGTGGTCTTGTTTCGTAGGACTTTTTCGATACGATCCAGAATCTCTATCGGCTGTTCTTCATAAGAAAGATCTTGCTCCAGCGGTACAACTTCTGAGCTGAGTGCATGTGAAGGATCAGGTATGTACTTTCTCAGGAGAGATACATGGAACACATCATGAACTTGAGAGAGATTCGGTGGATGCGCCAATCAGTAAGCTACCTTTCCAACACGATCCAGTATTTCGAAAGGACCGATATATCTAGGGCTCAACATCCCCTTCTTTCCAAATCTCATAACCCTCTTCCAGGGAGATATTCGTAAGAACACTTTATAACCCACTTCAAACTGTAGGTCTTTTCTTCATTTGTCGGCATAACTTTTCTGTCGACTCTGAGCTGCTCTTATGTGTTGTTGAATAGATCTGACCTTTTCTGCCAATTCGTCAACAAGATCAGGTCCTAATAGCTTTCTTTCCCCAACATCATCCCAGCAAGTTGGAGTCCTGCATTTCTTTCCATAGAGAGCTTTATAAGGAGCCATCTGAAAACTGGAGTGAAAGCTATTGTTATAAGAAAACTACACCAAAGGTAGGTGTTGATCCCAACCTCCTTTGAAATCCATAGAGAAAGCTCTCAACATATCTTCTAGGGTTTGAATTGTTCTCTCAGACTGACCGTCTGTCTGGGGATGATAACCAGTGCTGAAACTCAACTCTGTATCCAGAGTATGCTGAAGACTTCACCAGAACTTCGAGGTAAATCTCGGATCCTGATCAGATATAATAGAAAGTTTTACTCCATGCAATCTTACCACTTCTTTTACATATATCCTGGCAAGCTGATCTAGAGAGAAATCCTCTCTAATAGCAATGAAGTGTGCAGACTTTGTAAGATGATCAACTATGACCCAAATAGAATTATTGCCTTTGGATGTTTTAGGAAGTCCTGTGAAAAAGTCCATAGTGATGTTTTTCCATTTCCATTCGGGTATGGTTAATGGTTGTAACATCCCCTTAGACTTCTGTCTCTCAGCTTTACCTTGTTGACAAACCAAGCATCGAGAGACATATTCAGCAACATCTCTTTTCATGCCATACCACCAGATGTACTATTTCAGGTCCCTATACATCTTCGTGCTTCCAGGATGAATAGAGAATGATGAACTATGAGCCTCATCCAGCAGCTCCTTCTTTAACTCGGGGATGGGAGGAACACAAACCCGATTCCTGAACTTTATTATCCCATCACAATCAAGGTTAAATTCAGGAACATTTCTCACTTTCTTTTATAACTCGACATCTTTGTTCTGTGCCTCTTTAATCTTCACATGTATAGATGGTTGAACATTCATTTGAGAAAGATAAGATTTTTCCTCTTCCATTATAATTCCAAGATCCATCCTTTGTAAATCCATAAATATTGGATCTTTTGTGATCCTCATCATGGATAAACTAGCATGGTCTTGTCGACTTAATGCATCTGCCACCTTGTTTGCTTTCCCAGGGTGGTAATGGAATGAGCAGTCGTAATCCTTAATCAGCTCCAACCATCTTTTTTGACGCATATTCAACTCCTTTTGTGTGAAAATATACTTTAAACTTTTATGATCAGTATAAATATCACACCTTTCACCATAAAGGTAATGCCTCCAAATATTTAATGCAAAGATTACCGCAGCCAACTCCAAATCATGTGTTGGGTAATTTTGCTCATGGATTTTCAACTGTCGTGAGGCATAAGCTATCACCATATCATTTTGCATAAGAACACACCCCAATCCCTTCTGGGATGCATCACTGTAGATCACAAACCTTTCTCCACTACAACGCAGTGTGAGCACAGGTGCACTGGATAACCTTCGTTTCAACTCCTTGAAATTCTCTTCACATTCCTCTGTCCAAACAAACTTAACTCCTTTCCGAGTCAACTTGGTGAGTGGATTAGATTATCGTGAAAAATCTTTTACAAAACGTCGATAATATCCAGCCAAACCAAGAAAACTTCGGATCTCAGTTACAGTTATTGGTCTTGACCATCTTTCGATTACCTCTGTTTTTGCTGGATCCACAGATATCCTCTCTTTTGAGATTATGTGACCCAAAAATGAAACTTTTTGAAGCCAAAATTCACACTTGGTAAATTTGTCATAAAGCTTCTCCTTTCTCAGGGTCTTCAATATAATTCTCAAGTGATCTTCATGCTCTTCCTTGCTCTTTGAATAGACAAGAATATCGTCTATAAAGACTACCACAAATTGATCAAGATAGTCTCTAAAGACTCTATTCATTAGATCCATGAAGATAGTAGGGGCATTAGTAAGATCAAATGGCATCACTATAAATTCATAGCGTCCATACCTTGTACGGAAAGCCATCTTTGGTATATCCTCCCTTTTGACCCTTAATTGATGATACCCTGAATGAAGATCAATCTTGGAAAAGTATTGAGCTCCGCGTAGTTGGTCAAATAAGTCATCAATGCGTGGGAGAGGATATTTGTTCTTGATAGAGATCTTGTTAAGTTCTCGATAATCAATGCAGAGTCTCATTGATCCATCTTTCTTCTTAACAAATAGAACAGGTGCTCCCCAAGGTGACGCACTAGGGCATATGAATCCCTTATCAAGATTCTCTTGTAGTTTCTTCTTCAATTCCTACAACTCAATTGGGGCCATTCTATAAGGTGTCTTTGAAATAGGCAAAGCACCCGGTACGAGTTCTATTGAAAACTCAACTTCACGATTTGGTGGAAGACCCAGTAATTCCTCCGGAAAGACATCATCAAACTCCCGTACGATGGGCGTATTCTTAATCGTAAGATTCTCACCAACCATTTGAGATAAATAACCTTCATTTAGTGGAATCAAGACCCATAAGATGTAAGGAATTTCCACTGGAAGGTTATTTTCATCCTTGCATTGATAGACGATCGTAGATTGATCTGGAATATGAAATGTGACTTCCCTTCTTCGGAAATTGATATGAGATCCATGTAGAGAAAGCCAATCCATGCCAAGAATCACATCAAATTCCACTAAAGGAAGGATCACAAGATTTACAGGAATCACTTTCCCACAAACATCAATCGGAGAAGAATTATAAACTTTTGATGCGACTGTTGTGCCATTAGGTGTTGTCACAGCTAACTCAATATCTAATTGTTGAGGTGATATGGTGATACCCTTAGAAAATTTTTCAGAAATAAAAGAGTGGGTGGATCCAGAATCAAATAAAACATTTGCTACTTTAGAGTGGATGGTAAGTGTACCTTTCACCACTTCATTATCGTACTCCACATCGCTGATAGAAATTGCATGTGACTTTCCTTTGTCTTTAGCCTTAAGATTTTGTTGATGTCGACCATCATCATCAACCCTTGGATTTGGGCATTGATTGGCATAATTCCCCATCTCCTTGCACTTGAAACATTGAAGTGTAGTAGGTTCATTCTGTGTATCCCTTTCTTTGTTTGCATCATTAGACATCTTCTTCCCATTATCGCGGCATTCAAATGCCCGATGACCTTCCTTTCCACATTTGAAACATTTACTTGTCCCTTTAAGACAAATCCCTCCATGATTCTTTCCACACATTCAGCATAAGGGAAAGATCATCTTCTTTTCAGAGTTCTCTTTAGATTTTCCTTTGAATTCCATCTTCCTCTTCTTATCAAACCCATGTGACTGATGGGTTACTCCAATCTCCATCTCGACTTTGAGAGCACATCGAACGATTTCCTTGTATCTATTGAAGTCCCTTATGGCTAATGCCCTTCAAAGACATGGTTTTAAGCCACTAAAGAATCGATCGATCTTACTCTCATGTTGGATAATAATACCAGAAGCGTACCTTGCAAGTCTTGTAAAATTTGCTTCAAAGGTACCAATAGATTCATCATCCCTTTGCTTCAGTTCAAGAAACTCTTTCTCCATCTTTGTTCGGAGAATACGAGGGAAGTACTTATTAAAAAATAAGTTCTTGAACTCGTCCCATTCCATATACTCAATTTCATCCCTTTGCCTCATATTCTTAATAAGATTCCACCATTGATCAGCATCTCCTTCCGAACGATACACTGCTAGGATGACTTTATCATGTTCAGAACATTGAAGAACTAAAAATATCATTTCAGTAGTACTAATCCATTTTTCTGCAACTAATGGATCAGTAGACCCATGGAAAGAAGGTAGACGCTGCCTCATGAAGGATTCAACAGAATATTGCTCCTTCCTTTGCTCGTTTGGAAGTCTTGCATGATTCATAGCTTGAGAAAGTTGTGTGAGCATGGCTACAAGATTTTTCATTCCAGCTCCCATATCGTTTGGTTGCTCAGGGGGACAATCATTGCATTGCCCATCGCATTCCGCATTAACACGGTTCCTTCAGGTTCCAGCCATTGACTAAAACCAAGAAGAATAGTGTGAGCAACACTAATTATAATAGGAAAACCACATAATCAAGGATAAAATTTCACACTTAAGGTCTTATCCTAGGGTATTCATGGCCATTTCTAAAACACTAAGATTGTGTTCTATGCTTAGACTTATCCTTAGGGTTTTTACTAAGGCTTTCACATCCTAGTTTCCCAAGGATGGCTATACCTTTCCTCTGATACCAACTATAACGACCCATTATTTACATACATTGTTAATACTTCAAAATTGAAGCACACTTATTACAACATTATGACAAAACCACAAAGGACTGTATAGGTATAGTGTCTTTAGAAACAGGGAAACATAAACAACTGGTTCATAAATCTTCTACAGTGTCTCCCATTTATTTCATCATATCTAGGGTCCCTTTTAGCATATTCTACTTAATATCGATCTTCCTGACCTGGGGAAAAGAAAACATAAAATGGTGACCTCAAATGCTCAGCAAGGGAAAATAAAGGAAATAAAAATCATATCATATCTTTTTGAAAATCATACCTGCAAAAGAGATCATAATATCTTAACATGGAACAAATCATAGAAGTGAAAATGAGATCCCCATAATCATAACATGAAACTTGAAACTTTGTGGCATGCACACATAATCATGGAAAATCATTTCTTGTTAGTCATGACTCATTGCCAAGACTATCTTAGTGGACAAAGTCCCTTTCTGAACCGAGTCACCCTCGTTCTAGTCCTGTTTCACTGAACCGGTATAACCTACCGTTCCAGCCATGTTTATCTCATGAGATATAAAATCTTTACCCAATGCATTGGTGGGAGATATAGGTCCCACCCATCTTATAATTAATCCATTCTTATGTGTGCCACATAATCATAAACCATACATCATAGCGTAACCCATGTAATAAAAATGGGATTCTTAAACAACATGACATCATAAAACAATTCATATAAGATAAAGGAATTCATAAAAATATTTCAATCACAAAATAATCAAATCCATGTAATAATAGAGATAAAAATAGAACCCTTTTATTATCTTAGATAGAAAATAATTTTGATAAAATATTTGAACTCCATTCTTGAGGAAAATATCCTTTCTACTTCAAAACCATTTTTCCTTTCATAACATGTCATACGACTTTAAAATAAAATAAGTTGATTAAAAATAATCTTTTAAACTTGTAAAGTAAGCTTATTGGAAATAATGTTTTAAAAATCCATTCATTCCGTATAAGTTAAAAAAACATTCTTCTCGTACTTTTGTCGGAAAAGTCAAAAAGTACCTCGTACGAAAAAAGAAAAAAGATTCCTTTCATATCTTTTACTAAAAACTCACCAAAGGGTAAAATTGGATTTTAAAAAAAAAATTAGGTGAATGGAAATAATATTACATCTTGAGAAACATGGATGTGGATGATAAAATACACCCCAGTAAATTTCAAAGTATAAACAATCTCAGATAAAAATGAGATTGTGATATTTCCCTTACCTTAGGTCCGATTTGCTTTGTATGTGTCCGAAGCTCCTGTATAATGGTTTAAATAATGTTATTGACTTATTCCAGAATCATACATATTGATATGATATCATATATGGTCATATTCTTAGCTTCTTGTTAGTAATATTTCATTGTTACTTGTTACTCGGGTCTTTATTGCCTTTTGTTCTTATGCGTGTTCTGCCGAATAAATTCTTATTCTTCTTTTAAGGTTATAGATACCTTATATCCAAAATGGTATTAGTGTAACATATATCATATTTATTCATTCATTTAATTTATATAATTACTATGTAATGATGATCATGTAGAACGAGTCGCATCACATCGTGGAGACGGTATTCCGTACGTACGCACGAGTGATGATATCGTTCCTATGATCGTGGAATTGTATTGGAGTATATCTATATTATTTCAGTATCAATATTAATTTATAATAATCATAAATAGTTACTCATTACACCATTATAACCATCCCTGTAAGGTGGTGGTGGAAAATAGATTACACCACGACGTGGAGATGGTATTATGTACGTACGCACGCGTGGTGGTTTCATTTTTCCGTAGGATGGATAGAATGTGAATTAGGGTTGTTTCATATTTATAATAAAATATCAGTATGTAAGTAATAATGATGTTATTACTTTATCATGAAACAACTAAAGAAGAAGAAGTTGAAGAAGAAAGAAATTGAAAAGATCGGTAATGGATATTACCTCTTCTTTGGAACGCCTCTTTGAATCCTCCACTTAGGGAACTAATATTGGTCTTTGAAGAAGACCAGGACATCTAGGATTATTCTAGGGAAGTGGAGAGGAGAAAATGGCAGGGTTTGGCCGTGCTTGAGTGCTCAAATTGGTGTGAGGAGGAGGGGGAGGAGGTGCCCTTTTATAAGGGAGGAGAGGGGCACCTTAGGAATATCTCAAAATATTATTTTATATTAAAGTCAAAATCGGTTTATAATGGTTCCAAAGGGTCTTATTTCGAAGCTAAAATGGGGATGGGTCGAAATCCTATCAAACAATAGAATTTTCACAAGTTTAGGGTATTATTTTAACCTTATCAATTAGATTTAACTCAAAGTTAAATAATTTAACTTTTACCATGTCTTTTTGTTTTCTTTCACTATATGGTTAATACACATACTATAACATGCCAAACGAAACCCAAATTGTTTATTATTAATATATATATCCTTATCTAATTCATTTGGCCAAACAATAAATTTTTAGGAATAATATAACAATTAATAATATAATATTTGATTTAAAAACTATTTTGTGTCAATTTTGACAATATTTGATATATGATTTTTGTGAAAGTCATAACAGAATTATATGTTCGAACCAAGTTGATTACATCAAAACTAATATATCATAATTACTTTGAAAATTATTGGAATTCATAAAAAGTCTCAAATTACATTTTTTTGGTGTTTATAACATCAATTATGTCAATATTTCATAAATAAGATAATTACTGCATCATAATTGTGTCATTAATAAATTAAATTATTTAATGTCTAAAAATTATAAATAAAATACCATTATGTAGGAAATAGTTTTATCTTTCTAATGAATATTTATAGTCTAATTTATCTTATGCATAACCCCATATTAAAAATGATTTACTTATTAAACTTTGATTTTAACTATTTTAACCCTTCTTTAAATAAATTAATAATAAATGTCCTAATCTAACCGAAGTGGGCCTAAATGGTCATATTTTATTCATAAGGTTGTTTTTGGTCGAATTACACTTATCCAATGGAATTAGGATATGTGTTAGGGTAATAGTAATATCATATTTACCCCTATTTACTATTAACCGTGGTAAAAAAGTAAAAAGTTACTATTCACCAAAAAATTATTTTTATCTCATTGAATCACATTTTACTTACTGATATCAACCGTGTCTGTTGGATTTTTGAAATTCCATTCATATAAACGGTAAAATTATGTTTTATGCAAAATTTAGTTTTTAACCTACCACATAGTGGTTTCACTATTCATCAAAAATTGAAAGTTTTCAGAAAAATACCAAAATTTCACCCTAGGATAATTTCTGTATTCCGAATCCAAAAATGAAGTCCATTTTGAAAGATAAAATTTATAAAATTTCAAAAATTGGTTATTACTATTCATAAAGGCTAGTTTTAATAATATTTTAATAGCATATCGTTTTTTAGTGAAACTCAGTATTGCGTACGACGCAAGCTATCGAAGAAGGTCGCGATTGCGTGTAAAGTATTCCAAGCTAGTATGTAGTGAAAGATTTCTTTGATGATATATAAAAACAAAATATTACTCATAAAAATCTCGGGTGTTACATGACATGTGAGTGTAATGGTTATAAGTGGTGGACTTTTATAAGAGGGAGGAGGGGCTCTTTTGGAATGTTTGAAAGTATTATTTTATTATAAAATGATTTTATGTTTCAAAAAGTCCCACAACTCATTAAATTAAATGATAATATTAATGAAAGTTTAAATAAAATCATCCAATAATAATTGGACAGTTTGGGATATTTTATAATCTTTATCTTTTTTATTTAACACTTTTTACTCTTACCGTTTTATCAAGAATTTTACACTTTGATACTCAAGTTAGTAACCAAAACATGAAAAATATACAATTAGAGATACAATAATACAATTTCAAACATATGACAAGTATTTCTTTGAATCATGGTTTTTTGATAATTTTATAATATTTAATAATATATTTTATATTTTAAATTATGAATTATGTGAATTTAGACACTAATTATATCATTTCTTTTTTAGAAACCCATAACAATGCTATTACTTCAATAAAAATTCATTAATAAAAATATAACATGTAACTATCATCCATAATATTTTGGGATTTCATCAAAATAAGAAAATTACATTTATTTTAACATTTATAATATTATTTAATTGAATCCTTTATTAATGAAACAATCAATGCATCATCATTATATCATAAATAATTTTTTTATTTAATATCTAAAAATTATAAATAAAATACCATGGTTTAGGAAATTGTTTAATATTTTTTATTAATTTAAATAGTCTTAGATATCATGTATATAACCCTGTATAAAAATTTAATTACTAAAAGATATATGTTTATGTCATATTTACCTTAACATTAAATTAAATATAATTAAATATCATTTTCACACACAAGTTTCCCCATGGGGTCCTAAAATCCACACAAGGATTTCCAAGGTCATAAATATTTCATAAAATAGGGTTATGAAATGTGTAAGCATAATTATAATTTTATTTTTTACCCTTATTTAATATATTTACCCTTTAACTATGGTAAATTAAATATTTACTAAGGTTACTATTCAAAATATCTAAATATAAAAGATATCTGATAGAGAGAATATTTTCAATAAATTTATATTGAATATCATTATTTTAAACCCACAAAATTGTTCCTCTAAGATGAATTGTTTCATTTTTTTGATAATGGTGTTATTTTGAGCTGAATAGTAAAAATTGGCCATTTTGGATTTTTAACAGTTTTAAATTATTTCGGTAGTTTGGCCATTACATTGTCTACACGGATCAAAATTGCAAAATTCTTTCTTTTAGAGATTCTAAACATCCATGTATTCATTTAATATATTTGGACTAAAATCTGAATCGGCCATATGGAAGCTCAAAAGAAGCTCACAAGTTGGCTCAAGAAAACTGTTTTCAGTTCTGCAAAGTTTTGATGTGGGATCCATAACTCATCCACTGTGGGCCCAATGCTTGTGAAATTCGTGGGTGGACGCGCAAGGAGGTTTGGAGCATCTTTTATGAAGGACGCACCGAGTTAATTGGCCGTTTATGGTGCCATTAAAGCACCCTAATCCGGAGGATTTCGTTTTAGAGACTCTAACTGGACAGAATAAATGCTCATAGTAAAACGGCCATAACATCGGAATACATGTCCAAATCCGCTGAAATTTTGAGGGGACACGTACAAGGGAATTATGAACAACATTAAAGAAGGGCTCAACGCGTGAAGATGTCATTTAATGGGGCTAAAACGCGTCGAAATTCTGGGGAATCATTCTGTCTATAAAAGGAGGAGAGCTCCACCCTCTTAAAGCATCCATTCTCCACACCATTCCTTCCGGGACACCAAGAAGGAGAACTTTTTAGCTTTCTCTATTATTTATTTTGTTTTTCATAGTTTATTAATGCCTTCTTCTTCCCCATTAAACTCGATTACCCTTACCATGGTGGGGTATACTTTTGGAGTGATTGGGGAAGGGTTGGTTTTCTACATTGTAATGCTTGAGTTCTTGGACGCAACTGAATAAATTTCTTTCTTATTCAAAGTTGTTTTCAATTTATTATAGCGGATTTTATAATCAAGTGCGATCGTTCTTGAATATTAATTCTGTAATTTATTTTTTCCTTGGTAAAAAAATCAATATCTCCCTCCACTAATTTCTGGTTTATATACAATGGAATAAACCATGAATTAGTGGTGAAGTACTCGACGATCGTCAGTACGTGTAAAAGGTGTAGGGAATGTTCTTGATTGTTTGGAATAAACAAAACCTGATCGGGTATTGCCCATTTAAATTAAGGATATTCAATACAACTATTTTACACATGGAAGGAGAGTTGACCAAACCAAGATCTTGGTATGGTTTTCTCTCACCATAATAATTTCACCAAGGAAGTGAGAGGAAACGATTGTGGAAACTCACTTTAATCAACTAAGAAGAAGTGGCTTCAATTAAATTGAACAAGGATAGCATTATAATTAGGAAACCGACCCCGACCTAATCACCCTTTTAATTTCATAGTTTTTTTAATCATTTGAATTTCAAATTTCCTTTCACAACATTTTTACCCTCGTTTTAAAGTGACAACCCATTTTGTTTGCACTCCTCTTCAGGAGAAATCCTAGTTCAACCACTTAACTACATTTAAACATAGGAAATAATTGTTTTTCCACGCCCTACGACAGGCGTGCGTCAACTTGGCGCCGTTGTCGGGGAGGTACTGCCACAAACTAATTGTAAATATTTGAATTTTTCAATTAAAAAAACTTTTTCCATGTTGTTTTCAAATGATTATTTCATTAATTCATGGAACAACTACCCACCAGTGAGAGAGCCAATTATTGAATCACCTTGGTCTATAGAGTATAAAGTTTCTTTCTTGGCTAAACAAATTCGTGGAGCTCGAATCCAAATTGTAACCAAGGATGAATTCAAGGATCTCATTGAAAACCATAAAGAGAACCTCGAATACCCAGTGTTGGAGGGATTGGCCAGGGAATTAATTGAACCTCGGGAGTATTTTCTGGAATTTTATCAAGACATAATCAAAGTACAACACCAAGAAGAAGAAGTTCACAAAGATATTGAATCCAAATTTGAAAGAATTAGTCAATTAGTTCAAAACCTAGAGACCTCAATACAGTGGATTGCGGAACAAGTACATGCCTCCTAGGATCAACAACAAATGGAGCCCGGACAAGAACCAGAACCAGAAAAACTGATGGAAGAAGTATCCCCACAAATCCTTCAAGTTGAAGAACCCATGGAAGAATTGATGAAATTAAAAGAAGATCCATTAACCCAATCTCAATCAATGTTGGATGAGATTGATGAAGAAGATTTAGCAATTGAAATACATATGGGAGATCAAAAAGATCTGGATATCTTTTGGAATGAGTGTTAGGAACTTCTTGATCCAACTATTCCTAATAATGTAGATGATTCAACAACATTGAAAGAAGAAACCAACCAAGAAGTGGAATTTGAAGAGAAGATAGAGGAGTCTGACTACATACCTCTATCTACGGAAATTAAACTCCAAGAGCCACCTCCCATTGAAGAAGAAATTGAATCCAAACAACCTCAGGGAGTTAATATTTTCATAAACTCATTATCTTTTTATTTTGTTGAAACTGAATTGAGTATTACCTCCCCTTGTTTTAATTTTTCAGATTCATCCAACACTTGTATTTCCTTGGAGGGAGAATATGCATCTGAATAGGAACATCTAGAGCTCCCCAAACCTGTTGAACATTTAATGGAGGGAGTACAAGAGAAGGTAAAAGTGGATTTTCTGGTGGAAAATGAGACACAAGATACCTACTTTTAAAGGGAAGAATTTGATATTGATTCTTCATGCTTTAATTTTTTTCAAATAGAATTAAACTCTGACATTCCCTTTGATTTTTCCCCAGATGTATCATACCTTCTTCAACCACTGGAGAGTAAAGATGATGTTGTTCATGCGGAACCCAAGAAGGAGGAGGCTCTGTACTTCATCCTACCCCCACCATGCACGGTGTACCACATTGAGAAGGGGGTGGATATGGTGTACTCTATTTATGGAGTCCTCCTCAACAAGAACAATGAAATGAAAGCTGGGAAGATCCACATGTGTTGGTTCAAATCAAAGAAACCTCACCCACCATCAGATTGGTGATAACTTATTAGAACTGCCCCTCTGGAGGCAGTCAAAACCCAGGGCCCACTTGGGGGATTAAACCAAGATTTATCCTTCTATTCTCATCCTACTTCTATTTTCATTTCTTTCAATAATTATCTTATGTTTACTTTTGTTCTTTTATTTATAGGTTTTCAAAGTAAAACACTTAGGAGGTTAACTCAATGTTGCATTGCGAATAAATCAGGTTGTACCTCTCCTTCACACTTTCTTGATGTTGTGATTCATTTTAAAATTGGCTTACATGTTAAATAAACTTGAATGCATTGAGGACACTGCAGAATTTAAGTGTGGGGGAGGGAACCTTTGTAGTATAAGATTTTTATTTGATGTTTGTTTTAAAAAAAAAATTAAAAAAATGTGTGTTTTCAAATTTTTGTGTGTTTATTTTTCAATTTTTGGTATAACTTTTGAGCTAAAATGATAATCAATACCATTTTTGAAACCCATGTCAATGAGTGAACCAGTCTAATTCATGAAACTGATCTTAAATGAATGCTGAAATAACTTTGTTTCAAGTTCAAATCTTTTGGAAATTCATGAAAAGTACACTGATATTTGAATCTCATGCCATATTTCACTCTCTATATCTTTGAAATAACTTTCCTGTGAGGCTTCTGAACCATTTTTGTCATATTATTTTCATTCACCTCATTTCTTGAGAGAACCAGACCATGCTTGCTTTAACCAGAATTTGATTTATTCCTTTCAAAACTTGAGGGTTGGGGTACGTATGTTTTAAATGATTGAGGCATTTATTTTGTTTGAAGCCCCATTTTCAAAATAATCTTTTTAATTATGGCCCACCTTTACATTTATCCTTCATTGTAGCCCCTAGTAGCCATGAATTGCCTGTTAGGTTAGCCACATTACAAGCCAATTTTCCCTATCATACCCGCTCTTGAAGTAAAATTGCATGATCTAGTTGAACATAAGTTTGGGGGAAGATGTCTTGTGGTGCACTACCTCATTTGGTTATACATTGGGTGGAAAATAAATTGTGGAAGAGATGTGTGTGATGCTGGAAAATTATTCTGTTGAAAGCTGTGCATTTTCTGGAGCTTTTATGAAAAGAGAATCTATGCCTTTCTGGAGCTTCTAATATAAAAAAAAAGTTGTACATATCTGGAGCTTTACAAAAATTATGTTTGAAAATATTGATATGTTTGCTGTTGATCTGATTGAATGATGATGGAGCCTATTTTCAACAAAGGGGAAGTGAAGGAGACCATATTTGAGTGAAAACTAGAATCTTGCAATTTTACTTCAATAAGAGCCAAGCCTTCTTTTTTTCGGACTCAGAACTTTTAACATCTAAATCCTACCAATCGGAATCCACAGAACAACCCTGAAAAGACCTCATGAGAAACACATGTTCTTGACTCACATCGGGTGGAGAAGTAAGAATTTATCAAACCTATGGTGACTCTTGTGTGAGTTTGGATGAGAAAAGCCTTGTTTAGTCTTTACATTTGTGAGATGAGAGAAAATTCATGTGAGGTAGGTGTTTTGTGTGCATGGGATAAGAAATGAAGTGGAAATATATTAAAATCTTAAATGGAGAACTTGAAATATTTGTTTTTCATGAGGGATTATATCTTTTTGTTTCTTGAAATTGATTTGATTGATCTCATTGATATGTGTTTTGGATTTGATTTGATTTGATTTTTACTTGTCCAGGAGTCCAAGTGCTAAGTGTGGGGGAATTGATAGAGAAAATATTTTCAATTAATTTATATTGAATATCATTGTTTTAAACCCACAAAATTTTTCCTCTAAGATGAATTGTTTCCTTTTTTTTATAATGGTGTTATTTTGAGCTGAATAGTAAAAATTGGCCATTTTGGATTTTTAACAGTTTTAAATTATTTCGGTAGTTTGGCCATAACATTATCTAAACTTATCCAAATTGCAAAAATTTTTCTTTTCCAGATTCTAAACATCCAGGGATTCATTTAATATATTTGGACTAAAATCTGAATCGGCCATATGGAAGCTCAAAAGAAGCTCATAAGTTGGCTCAAGAAAACTATTTTCAGTTCTGCCTAGTTTTGATGTGGGATCCATAACTCATCCACTGTGGGCCCAAAGCTTTTGAAATTCGGTGGGTGGACTCGCAAGGAGGTTTGGAGCATCTTTTATGAAGGACGCACTGAGTTAGTTGGCCGTTTATGGTGCCATTAAAGCACACTAATCCGGAGGATTTCGTTTTGGAGAGTCTGACTGGACAGAATAAATGCTCATAGTAAAACGGCCATAACACTCGGAATACATGTCCAAATCCGCTGAAATTTTGAGGAGACACATCCAAGGAAATTATGAACAACATTAAAGAAGTGATCAACGCGTGAATATGTCATTTAATGGGGCTACAATGCGTCGACATTCTGGGGAAGCATTCTGTCTATAAAAGGAGGAGAGCTCCACCCTCTCAAAGCATCCATTCTCCACCCCATTCCTTCCGAGACACCAAGAAGGAGAACTTTTTAGCTTTCTCTTTTATTTATTTTCTTTTTCAAAGTTTGTTAATGCCTTCTTCTTCCCCATTCAACTCGATTACCCTTACCATGGTGGGGTAAACTTTTGGAGTGATTGGGGAAGAGTTGGTTTTCTACATTGTAATGCTTGAGTTCTTGGACGCAATTGAATAAATTTCATTCTTATTCAGAGTTGTTTTCAATTTATTATAGCGGATTTTATAATCAAGTGCGATCGTTCTTGAATATTAATTCTGTTATTTATTTTTTCCTTGGTAAAATAATCAATATCTCCCTCCACTAATTTCTGGTTTATATACGATGGAATAAACCAGGAATTAGTGGTGAAGTACACGACGATCGTCAGTACGTGTAAAAGGTGTAGTGAATGTTCTTGATTGTTTGGGATAAACAAAACCCGATCGGGTATTGCCCATTTAAATTAAGGATATTCAATACAACTATTTTACACATGGAAGGAGAGTTGACCAAACCAAGATCTTGGTAAGGTTTTCTCTCACCATAATAATTTCACCAAGGAAGTGAGAGGAAACGATTGTGGAAACTCACTTTAATCAACTAAGAAGAAGAAGTTTTAATTAAATTGAACAACGATAGAATTATAATTAGGAAACTGACCCCGACCTAATCACCCTTTTAATTTCATAGTTTTTTTTAATCATTTGAATTTCAAATTTCCTTTCACAACATTTTTACCCTCGTTTTAAATCGACAACCCGTTTTGTGTGCACTCCTCTTCAGGAGACATCCTAGGTCAACCACTTAACTACATTTAAAAATAGGAAATAATTGTTTTGCCACGCCCTACGATAGGCTTGCGTCAACTTGGCGTTGTTGCCGGGGAGGTAGTTCCACAAACTAATTGTAAATATTTGACTTTTTCAATTAAAAAAAACTTTTTCCATGTTGTTTTCAAATGATTATTTCATTAATTAATGGAACAATTACCCACCAGTGAGAGAGTCAATTATTGAATCACCTTGGTCTATAGAGTATAAAGTTTCTTTCTTGGCTAAACAAATTCGGGGAGCTCGAATCCAAATCATAACCAAGGATTAATTCAAGGATCTCATTGAAACCCTTAAAGAGAACCTCGAATACCCAGTGTTGGAGGGATTGGCCAGAGAATTAATTGAACCTCAGGAGTATTTTCCCGAATTTTATCAAGACATAATCAAAGTACAACACCAAGAAGAAGAAGTTCACAAAGATATTGAATCACAATTTGAAAGAATTAGTCAAACATTTCAAAACCTAGAGACCTCAATACAGTGGATTGCGGAACAAGTACAAGCATCCCAGGATCAACAACAAATGGAGCCCAAACAAGAACCAGAACCAGAATAATTGATGGAAGAAGTATCCCCACAAATCCTTCAAGTTGAAGATCCCATGGAAGCATTGATGAAATTAAAAGAAGATCCATTAAACCCATGTCAATGAATGTTGGATGAGATTGATGAAGAAGATTTAGCAATTGAAATACATATGGGAGATCAAAAAGATCTGGATAAATTTTGGAATGAGTGTTAGGAACTTCTTGATGCAACTATTCTTAATAATGTAGATGATTCAACACCATTGAAAGAAGAAACCAACCAAGTAGTGGAATTTGAAGAGAAGATAGAGGAGTCTGACTACCTACCTCTATCTACGGAAATTCAACTCCAAGAGCCTCCTCCCTTTGAAGAAGAAATTGAATCCAAACAAGATCAGGGAGTTAATCTTTTCATAAACTCATTATCTTTTGATTTTGTTGAAACTGAATTGAGTATTACCTCCCCTTGTTTTAATTTTTCAGATTCATCTAAAACTTGTATTTCCTTGGAGGGAGAATATGCATCTGAAGAGGAACATCTAGAGCTCCCCAAACCTGTTGAACATTTAATGGAGGGAGTACAAGAGAAGATAAAAGTTGATTTTCTGGTGGAAATGAGACACAAGAAACTTACTTTGAAAGGGAAGAATTTGATATTGATTCTTCATGCTTTAATTTTTTTCAAATAGAATTAAACTCTTACATTCCCTTTGATTTTTCCCCAGATGTATCATACCTTCATCAACCACTGGAGAGTAAAGATGATGTTGTTCATGCGGAACCCAAGAAGGAGGAGGCTCTGTACATCATCCTAGCCCCACTATGCACGGTGTACCACATTGAGAAGAGGGTGGATATGGTGTACTCTATTTATGGAGTCCTCCTCAACAAGAACAATGAAATGAAAGCTGGTAAGAGCCACATGTGGTGGTTCAAATCAAAGAAACCTCACCCACCATCAGATTGGGGATAACTTATCAGAACTACCCCTCCGGAGGCAGTCAAAACCTAGGGCCCACTTGGGGGATTAAACCAAGATTTATCCTTCTATTCTCATCATATTTCTATTTTCATTTCTTTTAATAATTATCTTATGTTTACTTTTGTTCTTTTATTTATAGGTTTTCAAAGTGCAACACTTTGGAGGTTAACTCAATGTTGCATTGCAAATAAATCAGGTTGTACCTCTCCTTCACACTTTCTTGATGTTTTGATTCATTTTAAAATTGGCTTACATGTTAAATAAACTTGAATGCATTGAGGACACTGCAGAATTTAAGTGTGGGGGAGGGAACCTTTGTAGTATGGATTTTTCTTTGATGTTTGTTTTCAAAAAAAAATTAAACAAAAATGTGGGTTTTCAAATTTTTGTGTGTTTATTTTTCAATTTTTGGTGTAAATTTTGAGCTGAAATGATAATCAATACAATTTTTGAAACCCATGTCAATGAGTGAACCAGTCTATTTCATGAAACTGATCTTAAATGAATGCTGAAATAACTTTGTTCCAAATTCAAATTTTTTGGAAATTCATTAAAAGTACACTGATTTTTGAATCTCATGCCATATTTCACTATCTATATCTTTGAAATAACTTTCCTGTGAGGCTTCTGAACCATTTTTGTCTTATTCTTTTCATTCACCTCATTTCTTGAGAGAACCAGACCATGCTTGCTTTAACCAGAATTTGATTTATTCCTTTCAAAACTTGAGGGTTGGGGTACGTATGTTTTAAATGATTGAGGCATTTATTTTGTTTGAAGCCCCATTTATAAAATAATCGTTTTAATTATGGCCCACCTTTAAATTTATCCTTCATTGTAGCCCCTAGTAGCCATGAATTGCCTATTAGGTTAGCCACATTACAAGCCAATTTTCCCTATCATGCCTGCTCTTGAAATAAAATTGCATGATCTAGTTGAACTTAAGTGTGGGGGAAGATGTCTTGTGGTGCAATACCTCATTTAGTTATACATTGGGTGGAAAATAAATTGTGGAAGAGATGTGTGTGATGTTGAAAAATTATTTTGTTGAAAGCTGTGCCTTTTCTAGAGCTTTTATGAAAAGAGAATCCGTGCCTTTCTGGAGCTTCTAATATAAAAAGAAAGTTGTGCATATCTGGAGGATTATTAAAATTATGTTTGAAAAGATTGAAATGTTTGCTGCTGAGCTGATTGAATGATGATGGAGCCTATTTTCAACAAAGGGGAAGTTAAGGAGACCATATTTGAGTGAAAACTAGAATCTTGCAATTTTACTTCAATAAGAGCCAAGCCTTCTTTTTTCGGACTCAGAACTTTTAACATCTAAATCCTACCAACCGGAATCCACAAAACAGCTTTGAAAAGACCTCATGAGAAACACATGTTCTTGACTCATATCGGGTGGAGAAGTAAGAATTTATCAAACCTATGGTGACTCTTGTGTGAGTTTCGATGAGAAAAGCCTTGTTCAGTCATTACATTTCTGAGATGAGAGAAAACTCATGTGAAGTAGGTGTTTTGTGTGCATGGGATAAGAAATGAAGTGGAAATATATTAAAATCTTAAATGGAGAACTTGAAATAATTGTTTTTTATGAAGCATGATATCTTTTTGTTTCTTGAAATTGATTTGGTTGATCTCATTGATATGTGTTTTGGATTTGAATTGATTTGATTTTTACTTGTCCATGAGTCCAAGTGCTAAGTGTGGGGGAATTGATAGAGAAAATATTTTCAATTAATTTATATTGAATATCATTTTTTTAAACCCAAAAAATTGTTCCTCTAAGATGAATTGTTTCATTTTTTTGATAATGGTGTTATTTTGAGATGAATAGTAAAAATTGGCCATTTTGGATTTTTAATAGTTTTGAATTATTTCGGTAGTTTGGCCATAACATTATCTACACTTATCCAAATTGCAAAATTCTTTCTTTTCCAGATTTTAAACATCCGGGTCTTCATTTAATATATTTGGACTACAATCTGAATTGGCCATATGGAAGCTCAAAAGAAGCTCACAAGTTGGCTCAAGAAAACTATTTTCAGTTCTACCTAGTTTTGATGTGGGATCCATAACTCATCCACTGTGGTCCCAAAGCTTGTGAAATTCGGTGGGTGGACGCACAAGGAGGTTTGGAGCATCTTTTATGAAGGACGCACCGAGTTAATTGGCAGTTTATGGTGCCATTAATGCACCCTAATCCGGAGGGTTTCGTTTTGGAGAGTCTGACTGAACAGAATAAATGCTCATAGTAAAACGGCCATAACACTAGGAATACATGTCCAAATCCGCTGAAATTTTGAGGGGACACGTCCAAGGGAATTATGAACAACATTCAAGAAGGTCTCAACGAGTGAATATGTCATTTAATGGGGCTACAACGCGTTGAGATTCCGGGGAAGCATTCTGTCTATAAAAGGAGGAGAGCTCCACCCTCTCAAAGCATCCATTCTCCACCCCATTCCTTCCGGGACTCCAAGAAGGAGAACTTTTTAGCTTTCTCTTTTATTTATTTTCTTTTTCATAGTTTTTTGATGCCTTCTTCTTCCCCATTCATCTCGATTACCCTTACCATGGGGGGCTAAACTTTTGGAGTGATTGGGGAAGGGTTGGTTTTCTACATTGTAATGCTTGAGTTCTTGGATGCAATTGAATAAATTTATTTCTTATTCAAAGTTGTTTTCAATTTATTATAGCGGATTTTATAATCAAGTGTGATCGTTCTTGAATATTAATTCTGTTATTTATTTTTGCCTTGGTAAAATAATCAATATCTCCCTCCACTAATTTCTAGTTTATATACGATGGAATAAACCAGGAATTAGTGGTGAAGTACTCGACGATCGTCAGTACGTGTAAAAGGTGTAGTGAATGTTATTGATTGTTTGGGATAAACAAAACCCGATCGGGTATTGCCCATTTAAATTAAGGATATTCAATACAACTATTTTACACATGGAAGGAGAGTTGACCAAACCAAGATCTTGGTAAGGTTTTCTCTCACCATAATAATTTCACCAAGGAAGTGAGAGGAAATGATTGTGGAAACTCACTTTAATCAACTAAGAAGAAGAGGTTTCAATTAAATTGAACAAGTATAGCATTATAATTAAGAAACCGACCCCGACCTAATCACCCTTTTAATTTCATAGTTTTTTTAATCATTTGAATTTCAAATTTCCTTTCACAACATTTTTACCCTCGTTTTAAAGTGACAACCCGTTTTGTGTGCACTCCTCTTCAGGAGACATCCTAGGTCAACCACATAACTACATTTTAACATAGGAAATAATTGTTTTGCCATGCCCCATGACAGGCGTGCGTCAATACCTCTTTACACAATTTGGACCCACTGATTCCAAATACTGAATCCATTTTTCAAAATTCAAAACAGTGAATATTCAAATATTAATTTAAAATTAATTAATGTTGAAAAACCAAAAAAATGTTTTTTAAGAAATAATAACAATCAAAAGATTGACATTTTTTATTTATAATTTAAAACTAAAATTATTTCCAATGACCAAAATTGGATTAAATGTTAAAAATATAATACAATTGATATTTTAAAACAATTAAAAATATATAATCAAAACACATAAATAAATCATATAAGAAGACAATTTTGGCTTGAAATGATGTATTTTTCACCATTCATTAAAAAATGAAGTTTATCAGAAAAATACAAAACTTTTTCCCAAAGTAAATTTTTAGGAACCACTTCAAAAAAAATACGTTTTTTAATATAACATATTAAAGTAGAAAAAAATATATTTAAAATTGGTTTTCCATCAAAAATCCTATAAAACAATATTTTAAAAATATTCGAGTATATATGCTTCAAATTGGATTCATTCTCAATTTAAGACCCTATATTTTATTGGATAAATGTAAAAAAAAATTAAAAATTATTCATAATATGGTTAGTTTTGTTCATTCAATCAAATAAAATGTCTAGGCATTAGCTAAAATTTAAAATAATAATATTATATAATTATTATTTTTCTCGGTATGACTCTACCTTGTGTGCAGTAAAATATTTCTAAAACCCCATTGTTTCATGATCATTACACCGTCAATCATAACATCCCCTTAAATGTAGAATTAATATTTCATTACCAAATATTAATAAATATTAAAATTTCATATTCATTATTTTCCTAGGAGGATATAGTTATGGTGGTTAGAGGCTGGCAAGTCAGAGTTACTGGGACAAAGTATCATACCTGAGAAATTAGAGTGTGTATATCTAATTAAAAAAAGTATAGATAAGACAAAAATTAGACAGAAGTCATATTTTGATAGTGGATAATGACCCTTAGAGTTTATAGAGGGTGATTGTTTGTTTAGTTATGTTTATCCTATGTTATATCACCATATGATAAAGAGGCAGGGCCAGTTGCACCCAGGTTAGCTTGGTCGTTTGAGCTAGTGCGGAGGATTGGGCCACTAGTGTACCATTTGAACATTCCTTAGAAATAAATTTCTATGCACAATATCTTCATTGTTTCACAACTACATCGATTTGACGTTTCAAGGACATCCAACCTCTGTTATTTCAGATTCAAATCCCAAATCGAAGATATTATCTTCTTTCGGTATGTGGATCTGATCCTAATTCATATCCCATTCAATCTTATATATTCCATGATCATTTATGGTGATTATCCTAATTTTCTTTATATGTCATCATTTTTTGTGAGACCAAGATATATGATTTTATATCTAGATCTAGATTGATTCGTTTTTGATATCCATTATCTTGATTTAGGGATTTAGATCTCAAACTCATGTCTATGTCATGATGCTGCTCAGAAATTGGGGATTTTATTTAACCATCATTTTCCATTGAATAGAGAAGGTTGTCTAAAATCATATTCCCATAGACGTGTATTTGATTCCTTAATTGATGATTAGGTTTTTTATTCTTTAGAAATAATATTATTAAATTAGTTTATTTATGTTTACCAATTGATTTATTGAATCATTGTTTAATGAAATGATTTATTGAGGAATTAATTATGACACTATGGTCCAAACATGTTGGATAATTTTTTTTGTTTAAAAAACTATTAGAGTTAGGGGTTTTCGTTTATAAAATTAATTAGTGGACTATTTATGAGATATTTAATTTTCTAGATTGAGAAAAATGTTCATGAATTGATTATTTTATTTCATATTATGATCTAGAAAACTAATTATAGAATTATTATAAATATTATAGATTAAAATTTTGATAATTCATTCTAGAAAATTAAATTATTGTTATGAATTGTGTTATTACTTAATTAAATTATTAATTAATTAATCATATTGGTGTACTTAATTAATTGAAGAGTTAAATAGAAATATTGATTTATTTATCAAATTGTTGAATTAATAATGAAATTGGGGTGGATAATTAATTTTAATTGAATTATTTTAAAAAAAATTGATCATGGTAATTAAAATGATAGGTATAAATGCTTACTTGGTCATTGTACTTATGAGTATTGGAATGAGAACATGGTCATTAAATTGAGATGAACAAATAGTAACATGGTTATTGTAATTATGAGTAAATGAATGGGAACACTGTCATTCTATAGAGAAGTAAGAATGGTAACATGGTCATCTTACTTATGAAATTTTTATTAATAACATTGGAATTTATTTGTGAATTTAATGAATGGTAATAATGGAACATTGAGAAATGAAGACACGTGATAATAATTTGAAATTCGACATAAGTGGAATAAGGTACTGAGATATCATATCACCTTTTAATTCTATAATCTTCAATACAAGTAAAAAAATATCTAAATATATGATAATACCTAGGGAACACTTCAGGTACCTACATGAGATAAATATATTATAGATGTATGGGTACCCCTACGATCAATGGAGTTCAAATGTGATTAAATTATGAATAAATGATATTGTGGGAACTGCATAATTTTCATTGTTTTTATTTATTTATATAATTTCATACAATATCTATTTGAATCAAATTTTTTTAGACACCATTGATTGTAACCTACTGAGATTTACTCACACACTACTCAAGCTACCTGATGAATACCCGAATAGACATTACTAATGGATAGGTTATGGGAAATGGATTTTTAATGTAACGACCCAAATATTCTTTAATGGAAAATACCTCTTGATCCAGTTAAATGTCTCTTTATGAAAAATGTTTTTATATGATGTCAATTTCATTGGATTTATGTTAATAATTGTGACCATTGTTAATATGGCCGTTGAACAGTGATCACTTGATTGGTATAATTATAAGGCTTTAACGAACCCAATTTTACTCAGACCAAGGAAGCGATGGCTTCATCCAGTAGAATTTCTGCATATGAAGACCATTTGTCAGAGATCAGAAAAGAGGTGGCATCCTTGGGCTTCACCGTTGACCAAACCCAAGCTGGGCTTCACTATGTCAAGCTCAAACGGGACCGTCTACGGGAAAAGTGTAAGTTGATTGAAATTTCCACTCGAGCGATGTTATCTGAGCCACCCCAAGAGTCTGTCACCATCGCACACCTTACCCTTAGGTCTTATGCGGCTGTTTTAAGGGGTTATGTAACAAATAAGTAGTACTATATTCATGTACATTATTTTTGTATATAATAATGAATATAATTTCAAGTCATTTTTGATACATTGTAAATATTTTTTAAAGTACAAATGGTGTTTTTAGTTATTATTTAATTAAGAAATCTATTTTATTAAATTAAGGTATTTTTTAATTAAATAATATTTTAATAAAATAATAATATTATTATTAAATTAATTTTTTTAAATATAAATGATCTTATAATTTTATGAATGCAATTAAAATTTTTATTATGGTTTGAAAGCCATTTTTGTCAAAACTCGTGAATTTTAGATAAATGTTGATTTTTATTTTAAAAGTGAAAATTAACATATTTAGAAAATTTTAAGATATAATAAATGTCATTTCTGGAATCAGGACGTCGAAATTATCCAACGGTGAATTTTTCATAATTTTCTGAGACAGTTAAATTTTTGGGATAAAATTAAATACCGTTTAAATATGTCATGTGTTTTATGACATCATAATGACCTAATGACGATGTAATAAAATACTATAATCCTTATTTTCGGACAATATATGTTTTATCATTAAAATAAAGTGAGTTTGGGTTTGTTTTACTTTTTTTCAAAGCATTAATGAACCCCTCAAGACTTATTCAACACCTTGCCTTTTTAAATTAATTTCCATGGGAGTGTGACTCACCTCCACATAGGCAACCTTATTATTTTAAGAATTTAGGACTAGGGAATTATAAAATATTGTTTTCCTCTTCCCTTTGTCAAAAACAATGTTCAAAAACCATGGGATGGTTTGTGGTTTGGATTAATTTAATTTAAGGGGACCCAAACCTAAATAATAAAGAATTCCCTCACCTTTCCAATATAAACCCACCCAATCTCCCACTTCCTCCTCACTAAAATCCCTTGGAGTTCGTCCAAACTCTGCCCTACTCTCTCTAGAATCCTCCCAAGGTGCACCAAGCTCCCAAGAAGCCTCTCACAAGCCTCTCTTTAGCATTTGGAAGCACACTTCCAAGTAAGGGGTTTTTTCTTTCTTTCTCATTTTTGTCCAATTTTGATTAAATTGTATTGCCTTTTAATTTCAATTATGAATGTTGGGGTATGGTTTCTCACCTCCCCCATACTTCCCTATTATTGTTTCAATGATGGGAGACCCCTTTCTCTCTCATTAAATTCCTCCCAAGTACACCCGTTACTATGCCAAAATTCCGAAAGGAACTTCTCTCACTTCATTTACATACAAGAAATACTTTTGTATCAGGAATATAAATTCCATTACAATTGTTGGGACATGTATCTATATGACTTCCTTACTGTCCATTACACGTAAATATGATGAGTAACCCCTTTTTCTCTCATCAAACTTTTTAAATGAATTCTTATGTCACGCCGTTACACTGCTGGAATCACACAGATTTTCTATGACAATGTCATTGTGTAGTGAATACCATGCCCATTTCTCCATCAAGGGTATTCACATTTATGCACGTTTACATATTTAATGTAAAGTTTCATGTATGAATTCCACATTCCTTTATCGTGTAATAAATGATTATGTTTTATGAATCCATGTTTTATGATCCATGTGGCACACTAATTCATGAAATGAAATGTTTAAGAAGGGTGCGCCCTTATAGCGCTCCAATGCATTGGGTAAAGTATAGTATCATGATACGTCATTTGAAATGAGTGTTGAAACATGATAATTCAAGTGCAACGAGGGTTTACTCATGCTTCATGTGCAATGAGGGTTTACTCATGCTTTATGTGCAACGAGCCTTGGCTCATGCTAAATCCATGTTAAGTGATGTTGCCACAATTCCATGATATGATTATCATGCTTTATCATGCCTTTATGTTCATGATTCTTTTATATTCTATTGATATGCCTATTGTCTAACATTTATTGTACTCCTCATGTTATTCCATGTGTACTCCCATACTGGGCTTTATAACTCACCCTTTTCTTATGCATGTCCTCAGGTTATCCCATGCAATGCTAAGTACGAGGGAATGTAGTGGTCATGTAAAATAAGTTTTCAATAAATATGTAGTATTTCATGTTTTATGTTTTTATGTAATGATCCTAAGCCCCAAATACACTAAGCCTCTCGATCTTCTTTGTTTTATCAAGTGATGTTTTATGTAATAAATCATGTTTAAGTTGTAATAAAAATCAGGGTTGTCATAGTTGGTATCAAAGGATAGGTTTAGTTATTTTTGGGATTAGGAAACCCTAGTAAAGCCTTAGATACAAAACTAAGTATAATAAAAACATTCCTATGATTTGGTAAATACTAAGTAAGTGGTTTATCAAAAAAATACATCCATGTCTGGATACGAGCAGGTAGAGGCGGCTCTGGCACAGATGTATCATACGGGTAAAACCCAAAAACACCGATTTGAGCTAGAATCGAACGGGAACTGGTGCACGAAAATGGGTCTTGCTGCACTCTGGGTTACGACACTCCCGGGGGGATATGTTTTGATAAATTCACAATCTTAGTATGAAACCTTATTAAGGGAAAAATGCCACTAAGAATATATGTTAGAAATTAGATCATGAAAAGCCTAGATTGAATCCTATAGACTCATGAGTTAAAGAAATTAAAGATTATTTATATGTCATCAACTTTTGTCTTTGGATTACCCTTTATGTTTTACCCCTAAATTTCCTTTTATTCCAGCCAATGGCCAGTAATAGGAGGACCCGGGCTAACAACTATTGTGAAGATCAGTGTGATGATTGTACTAATGAGATACCCAATCCAATGGGAGCCGGAATCGTGAACATTGTCACGCTTCTCTCTCAGCCAACTCAAGTTTTGAATAGAAACACGGGTCAAGAGGAACATTCAACCCCCCCCCCCTAAGAAAGAACAAGTCACTATCGAGAGCTTCATGAGACAAATGCCCCTACTTTTAGAGGATCATCTAATCCCACGATCGCTGAACAATGGATCAACTCCATTGAAAAGATCTTCTCCATCCTCTAATGTTCTGAACAAGAGAAGGTTCTCTTGGCTGCTTATTGTATGAAGGGTGAAGCTGATCAATGGTGGAAGTTGATCAAAAATATGAATCTTGAGGAGAAAATTGGGTCTTTGGAATGGAAGGAATTCCGAAAGAAGTTTTTTGATAAATATTTTCTGCGCACCCTTCGGCTTATGATGGAAAGGGACGTATTTTCCCTCAAGCAAAAAGATGAGAAATCTGTTGGAGCATACGAGGCAAACTTCACAAGGCTTGCACGATACGCTTCTGTCTTTGTCATTACCCTTGAATGTAAGGTTGACTGCTTCTTTGGTGGCCTGAAGCCTCGCTTACGGAAAGCATTATCGATTTCTGACTTCAACAGCTATGAGGAAATTGTACGATGTGCACTCAAGGTCGAAATGGAGATCGGGGAATCACAGGGGTATCATGGGGACAAGAAGTGTAAGGTGGACTTCAATGCTGGTGGTCCAATGGATAAATCCAACGGCGCTAAGAAGTTCCAGCACCACACTTGCCAAAAGTGCGGAAATAAGCACCCTTGAAATTGCCTTAAGTGGACAAGAAAATGCTTCAGGTGTGGAAGAGAAGGGAACGTAGCTGTTAACTGTTGGCAAGAAGGACCCGCGGCTGCGACAGAGGAGAGGAACACTCTGTTCGAACCTCAACGAGTTGTTCAATGCTATAAATGCAAAGAACCTTGTCATTTTTCAAATCAGTGCCCTAATCCAAGGGTATTTAGAGGCAACCAACAACCTCCAAGACAGCAAGGAAGAGCTTTTTCCATCACTTCTGCCAAAGTGAACCCCGTCAACGAAGTGGTGACAGGTACGCTATTTATTCATTCAAGAATAGAGAACGTACATTTTTGATTCAGGTTCTACGCATTCTTTTATATCTCTAAAGATTAGTAGAACAATCCCAGCACCCCCACAAATCATGGAAGTAAAGATGTATGTGAGTACGGAAAATGGGGCAATCATTGCATCCCATGAATATAAGTCCTCCCCTGTTATAATCTGTGGATTGAATTTCCCGGAAAACCTCGTCATACTCCCTTTGGTGTAATTTGATGCAATTCTTGGCATGGATTGGCTTTCCTTATATAGAGCCAACCTAAATTGTCGGGAGAGGGAAATCACACTCCATATGTAGAATCGACTTCTGATTATTTACAAGTTCCAGGAGGAAGATGAATCTCCTTTACCTCCATCATCTCAAGCATGGATATTACTGCCCTATGAGCACGCGTATCTGGCTCAGATGATTGAGTCCAAAGAAGAAACCAACCTTGAAGAAATGCCTATTGTGAACGAATTCATGGAAGTGTTTCCCGAGGAACTGTCTGGTCTTCCTCCAAGAAGAGATGTTGAGTTCTCAATTGAACTTATACCTGGGGCCCTACTAATATCCAATACTCCATATAGAATTGTTTTTGTTGAGCTTGAAGAGGTGAAGAAACAACTATAGGAGAATCTGGATAAAGGGTTTATACGCCCAAGTGCTTCACCATGGGGTGCACTTGTCCTCTTCGTCAAGAAGAAGGATGGGTCAATGCGGCTCTGCATCGATTATCGTGAACTTAACAAAATCACTATAAATAACAAGTATCCTCTCCCAAGAATCGATGACTTGTTTGATCAGCTGCGTGGAGCACAATACATCTCCAAGGTGGACTTCCCGTCAGGATATTATCAAGTAAGGGTGAAGAAGGAAGATGTCACCAAGACTGCTTTTCGTACAAGATACATGCACTATGAATTATATTAATGCCTTTCAGACTCACCAATGCTCTATAAATATTAATGGACTTGATGAATAGAGTATTTAGAGATTACCTTGACAAATTTGTGGTAGCCTTTATTGATGATATTCTAATAGACTCCAAAACCAAGGAGGATCATGAAGAGCATTTAAAAACTGTACTATAGACTTTGCACAAGGAGAAGCTCTATACAAAGTACAACAAGTGTGAGTTATTGTTGAAGGAGGTCTCATTCATGGGCTATATCATCACAAGCAATGAGATATCTGTGGACCCCTCCAAAACAGATGCAATTGAGGGATGGTTGAGGCCAACATCGGTAACGGATATCCGTAGCTTCTTGGGGTTAACTGGATATTATCGACGATTTGTGAGGAATTTCTCATAATTTTCCAACCCTCTTTCCAAGCTAACTAAAAAGGGAGTAAAGTTTTCTTGGAGTGATGAATGTGAAGAAAGCTTCAAGGAGTTGAAAAGGAGGCTTATCACTGCACCCATGCTCAATTTACCTACAAGTGGGGAGCTTTTTGTGGTATTCAGTGATGCTTCGAAGAAGGGATTATGATGTGTGCTGATGTAGAATGATAAAGTGATTTCCTAGGCCTCAAGGAAGTTGAAAATCCATGAGCGAAACTATCCAACGCATGATCTGGAGTTGGCGGCGGTGATCTTTGCCTTGAAAATCTGGCGGCATTATCTCTATGGAGAGAAATGTGAGATATATACTGACCACAAGAGTCTTAGATATATATTCACACAGAAAGAGCATAATATGCTCCAGAGAAGATGGATAGAGCTCATCAAGGATTATGACTATTCAATACATTACCACCCTGGGAAAGCGAACAAGGTGGCGGATTCCCTAAGTATAAAGGATCTAGCGATTCTATCAATGATGAGAATTGAGAAGGATCCAATCTTCATAGACTTGATGAAGATGGATGTGGGTATCATAAAGAAGTGAACATCATCAATCCTTTCACAAATTATTACTCAACCATCTCTTTTGGGAAGTTTAAAGGATGATCAAAAGGATGATGTGGGAATTCAAGAAAAAGTGGAAGCTATCGAAAAGGGGAAATCCTCAGAGTTTAATGTTAATGAAGAAGGAATTGTGCGGTTTAGGAAAAGACTATGTGTTCCATCAAGTCCGGAGCTAAAGAAGGATGTTTTGGATGATGCACATAGTTCAAATTTCTCTATTCACCCAGGGAGCACAAAGATGTATCGAGATCTTCGAGAAAGCCTTTGGTGGGATAATATGAAGAAGGAGATCTCCAAATATACATCAAAGTGCCGGATGTGTCAGCAAGTGAAGGTAGAGAGGCAGAAGTCTAAGGGGATGATGCGACCATTGCCCATACCAGAATGGAAATGGGAGAACATCACCATGGACTTTGTCACCGGAATTCCAAGGACATTCAAAGGAAGTAATGCAATCTGGGTTGTTGTGGATCGTCTTACAAAGACTGCACACTTCATTGCTATTCGGGAGGATTTATCATTGGATCAAATGGCACGGATATATATTAGGGAAGTGGTAAGGTTGCATGGAGTACCACTATCTATTGTGTCTGACTGAGATCCAAGATTCACCTCTTTGTTTTGGAAGAGTTTTCAACATGATTTGAATACTGAACTGAACTACAGTACGACCTATCATCCTCAAACTGATGGCCAATATGAGCGGACAATCCAAACACTTGAGGATATGTTGAGAGCGTGATAAATGGACATTAAAGGAGGATGGGATCAACATCTTCCTCTGGTTGAGTTCTCTTATAATAACAGTTTCCACTCAAGCATCCAAATGGCACCCTATGACGCCCAAAATGGGAAAAGGTGAAGAACACCAGCATGTTGGGATGAGGTCGGTGAACGTAAGCTGCTTGGACCAAAAATGGTCGATGAAATGGTGGAGAAGGTGAAAACCATTCAGCAGCATATCATGGAAGCCCAAAGTCGACAGAAGAGTTATGCAGATAATCGTCGATGAGACCTTGAGTTTAAAGTTGGTGACATGGTGTTCCTACGCATATCTCCGTGAAAAAAGGTCATGAGGTTTGGAAAGAAAGGGAAGTTATGTCCAAGGTACATCAGCCCCTTCGAGGTTATTGATCGTGTTGGGGTTGTGGCCTATCGACTAGCACTTCCACCTACCATAGAAAAGGTACATGATGCCTTTCATGTATCCCTCTTAAGGAAGTACATATCGGACCCTTCAAATTTACTCTCTTCCGAGGTCGTACAATTGGAATATGATCTTTCTTATGAGGAGAAACCAGTGAAGATCTTAGATCGTAGAGAAAAATTTCTACGAAATAAGACAATGCCCCTCGTCAAGGTGTAGTGGAAAAACCACAATTTTGAAGAAGCAACATGGGAATCAGAAAATATGATGAAGCTCAGTTACCTAGTTTTGTTTTAGTGTGGGAAAAGGAAAATTTCGAGGGCGAAATTTCTTAAGGGGGGGATATTGTAACGACCCCAAGTTTCTTTAATGGAAAATACCTCTTGATCCAGTTAAATGAATCATTATGAAAAATGTTTTTATAAGATGTCAATTTCTTTGGTTTTATGTTAAGAATTGTGACAATTGTTAATATAGCCATTGAACAGTGATCACTTGATTGATATAAATATAAGGCTTTAACGAACCCAATTTTACTCAGACAAAGGAAGCGATGGCCTCATCTAGTAGAATTGCCCCATACAAAGCCCATTTGTCGGAGCTCGGAAAAGAGGTGGCATACTTTGGCTTTTCCCTTGACCAAGCCCAAGCTGATCTTCACTATGTCATGCTCGAACGTGACCGTCTACGGGAAAAGTGGAAGTTGATTGAAATTACAACTCAAGCGATGTTATCCGAGCCGCCCCAAGAGTCTGTCACCATCGCACACCTTACCCTTAGGTCATATGCGGTTGTTTTAAGGTGTTATGTAACAAATAATTAGTACTATGTTCATGTACATTATTTTTTTATATAATAATGAATATAATTTCTAGTCATTTTTGATACATTGTAAATAGTTTTTAAAGTACAAATGGTGTTTCTAGTTATTATTTAATTAAGAAATCTATTTTATTAAATTAAGTGATTTTTGAATTAAATAATATTTTAATAAAATTATAATAATATTATTAAATTAATTTTATATTAAATATAAATGATTTTATAATTTTATGAATGCAATTAAAACTTTTATTAAGGTTTGAAAGCCATTTTTGTCAAAACCCATGAATTTTCGATAAATGTTTGCTTTTATTTTAAAAGTGAAAATTAACATATTTAGAAATTTATTTATATAAAATAAATGTCATTTCTGGAATCAGGACGTCGAAATTATCCAACGGTGAATTTTTCATAATTTTTTGAGCCAGTCAAATTTTTGGGTAAAAATTAAATACCGTTTAAATATATAATGTGTTTTATGATATCATAATGACACAATGATGATGTAATAAAATACTATAATCCTTATTATCTTCCAATATATGTTTTATCATTAAAATAATGTGATTTTGGGTTTTTTTGACTTATTTATCAAAGCATTAATGAGCCCCTCAAGACTTATTCAACACTTTTCCATTTTAAATTAATTTCCATGGGAGTGTGACTCACCTCCACATAAGAAACCTTATTATTTTAAGAAGTTCGGACATGGGTATTATAAAAAAATGTTTTCCTCTTCCCTTTGTCGAAAACAATGGGCAAAAACCATGGGATGTTTAGTGGTTTGGAATAATTTAATGTAAGGGGACCCAAACCTAAATAATAAAGACTTCCCTGGCCTTTTCTATATAAACCCACCCAAGATCCCACTTCCTCCTCACTAAAATCTCTTGGAGTTCGTCCAACCTCTTCCCTACTCTCTCTAAAATCCTCCCAAGATTCCCCAAGCTCCCAAGAAGCCTCTCACAAGCCTCTCTCTAGCCTTTGGAAGCACACTTCCAAGTAAGGGTTTTTTTCTTCCTTTCTCATTTTTGTCCATTTTTGTTTAAATTGTTTTGCCTTTTAATTTCAATTATGAATATTGGGGTATGGTTTCGAACCTCCCCCATACTACCCTCTTATTGTTTGAATGATGGGAGATGCCTTTCTCTCTCATCAAATGCCTCACATATACACACTTTACTATGCCGAAATTCCGAAAGGAACTTCTCTCTCTTCTTTTACATTCAAGAAATACTTTTGTATCATGAATCTAAATTCCATTAAAATTGTTGGGACATGTATCTATATTACCTCCTTAATTTCCATTACATTTAAATATGATTAGGAACCCCTTTCTCTCTCACCAATTTTTTTTTATGAATTCTTATGTCACGTCGTTACGCTGCCGAAATCACACCTATTTTCTAAGCCAATGTCATTGTGTAGTGAATACCATGCCCATTTCTCCATCAAGGGTATTCACCTTTATGCACGTTTACATATTGATTGTAATGTTTCATGTATGAATTCCAAATTCCTTTATCATGGAATAAATGATTATGTTTTTTGAATCCATGTTTTATGATCCATGTGGCACACTTATGCATGAAATGAAATGGCTAAGAAGGGTGCACCCTTATAGCGCTCCAATGCATTGGGTAAAGTATAGTATCATGATACGTCATGTGCAATGTGTGTTGACTCATGATAATTCATGTGCAATGAGGGTTTACTCATGCTTCATGTGCAATGAGGGTTTACTCATTCTTTATGTGCAATGAGCCTTAGCTCATGCTAAATCCATGTCAAGTGATGTTGCCACATTTCCATGTTATGATTATCATGCTTTATCATGACTTTATGTTAATGTTTATTTTATGCTCTATTGATATGCCTATTGTCTAACATGTATTGTACTCCTCATGTTATTCCATGTGTACTCCCTTACTAGGCTTTATAGCTCACCCTTTTCTGATACATTTCCTCAGGTTATCCCATGAAATGCCATGTACGAGGGAATGTAGTGGTCATGTAAAGGATGTTTTCAATAAAGATGTTGTATTTCATGTTTTATATTTTTTTATAATGATCCTAAGACCCAAAGACACTAAACCTCTCTATCTTCTTTGTTGTATCAAGTGATGTTTCATGTAATAAATCATGTTTAAGTTGTAATAAAAAGCAGGGTTGTCATATTTAATGTATTGCTCATTGGAGTTTGGGTGTGGATGGGAGAACCATATATGGTTTGGGACCCACATGGGAGTCCATTGTGCATTTATTTTTTTATTAATATTTTATGCCATTTTATAATTATATCAGCATATCATGTTTTCATATTTAGTTCAACATTTTCTTTGTTGTTTTGGTTATCTTATAATAATGGAATTTTTCTGGTCATATTTTCATAAACCTATTTTTTTGTCTATTTTCATTGTTGGTTTACTCTTTTAAAAGAGTTTATATTCATCCCATGACTAACGTAACGGACCAGTGTTGTTAATCTGCAGGCTCTAGCAATTGGGGAGGCATACATATGGTCATTTGATGAAATGGATTGGGGAACTATTTCATGGAACCCAGGTCAAAAAATTACACTAAATTAGTATCTATAAGGTTATCTTGAGAACAATAATAAATTGAAGACACTAAAAATATAGTTTTTTTAAGAGAACAAGAATCTATATACATAGAAAAATGTGATTTTTAGAATAAAAATAAATCTTTTTGATGATTAAAATACAAATACATTTATGAATTTTGTTCTTGAAAATTATAAGTTATCAATTGGATGACATATTTTAGATGGGTGATAAAGTTTTCTACATCAAAATTCATATGAATTTTAATTCAATGTAAGTTGAAAAGAGATGAGAAAACTTTACTTCTACTACTGAGGGAAATGGTGATTCGATGTAGACTTGTAATAATAATGTATACTACAAAAATTTTGTGTATATACCAAAATAATATCAATATATATTTTAAATAAGTAAAAGAGTATTTTTTAATAAAATGGTGGAGAAATGTTTAATAAAGTATAAGGATGAGAGGGAATATGTCCATATAAATGAAATAGAAAAACAATCCATGAAGATAACTATCACTATGAAAATTATTTCATATATTGAATGTAATGAAATTAAACATTACATATAAAGATAATTGTTAATGAAATATTAAAATATTAGATATGTTATGAAAAAAAATATTCATGTCATGAAAAGAAATAAATCAAATTCATCCTGAAAAAATGATAGATATGGACATGTGAATGGAGAACGAATAGGTTTATATGCTATCTAAAGGAAGAAAGTAATAAACAATGATGTATTTGGAATTCATAATAAAATGAATATAAATTGTGATATGAAAATTCATAAGGTTTCATAAAAAAACTGACTGGTGGATTTTAAAAAATCTATTTGAATAGTATAGAAAATTATGGAATTATAAGAAGAATTGTACAATAATTCTACCAGCATCAGATGTATTCCAACAAATGGTGATTCCAAAAAATTACAATGAATATTACAACATATATGAGGTGGATAATATATCAATACATCATGTAATAGTGTACGGATGAAAAAAATGTACAATATAAAAATACACCACTATTAAAAAGAGAAATATGCATTATGACATCAAAATAATGTGATATGTAAACATGTTTATAAAGAATCTAAAAATTTTATTGTTAATTATGAAGAATTAATCATCCATCCCAATTCAATAAAACTATTTTTTATGTTTTAACAAAATGGAAATTTAATGAGACATGTAAAATGATAACTTCTGGATAAAAAATATTTTTTTTCATGCTTTCAATGAAGAAGATTTTATTAAATACCATTTTGTGGAAAACAATAATAGGAGTATATCAAATATATTATTTTTCAAATTATATATAATTTCAATACAACATCACGGAACTTAATTAATGAGAAATTAAATTAATACATAATCATTTATTCCTTTAGTATATTCTATGTATATAATTGGGATGTCTTATTAGATGAATCAAATTTAAAATGGGTGCTGTTTTTATTTCACATGAAATGATTTATTATTTTTAAAAAATATATTCATGTACAATGAAATTTATTTAATTTTTTTGGAATCTAATATAATATGTTAGTATGAATTGAATAACATGTTATATGTTATGTAGAAATTTTTTATCACCTATATTAAAAATTCATTTATTCTATAATGGATTTCTCATAATGGTTTGGAGTTGTCTATGTAAAGTATATTTTCTATGAAAATCTTTTTTGTCGATATATCTATCATAAAGAAAATACAATTTATGGATTCTAAAAGAGGTATAAAGAAATGGTATCAAAATTTTTGTAAGTGTTTCTGATAATTTCTCCAGGGTGTGTGCACATCCGTCACGCTGAGGGCATGCTGCTGTTACCCTGTATTCCCGCTTTCCAAAGGCGGCCGGAATCTGCTCCTTATTCAGGGACGTCTGCTCCTTGATCGAAATGGGGTAATGGTATGTCGGTTATTCCTTCTGTGGATTCCTCCTCGGAGCTCGTCACTGAGTCCAGGTCTCCCTCATAGATTTAAGATGTAGTTCGTGATGATCTTCCCAGCTCTATATATTTATGGACACCAGTTAATTACACTGCTTCAATCAGGATGCTATAAGGGGTCCAGTCAGGGCAGAAACCTTCGGTTAGGAGTGTAGTCGCAATTGGAATCACTGGCATGTCTAGATGATTGGGGATTGGCATATCTATCTTTTGTCCCTTATTATTGGGATTCTCAAGGGCCTAGAAGCCCGAGGAATCCCACATTAGACGTGGGGAATTGTATGCCATGGGAATGTATCTGAGTTTTTCCTCAGCTTCCCATGTTTAACACATGGTATGCCACAAGTTTAACGTCTAGAGGAGATGGATCAGACTGATCGGAACACTATTTAGAGTGGATCATATGGGTGTAACCCCTAGAGGGGACGTTGAGGCTGGGGCCAACAAATGGGTGGCTTCCGAATGTTGTCAAACAGAATGGGGAATGGGGTGCCATGATCCCACCGGGATGTGGCGGCCCGAGTAAGGATCAGGATTGATGATGGTTTTGGGATTGATCCTTAAAGATAATTCCTATGTATCCTCATGGTGGGGAATCAATGTCCGCGTAGTTCGATGGGACGATGGGACACCAGAGGAGGGGACCCACAGGAATGGACACATGGATTGGACCCAGGGGGAGTGGAACCTCCAGGTTAGGGCATGAGCTTCCCGAGACACGTGGGCTCGAGGGAGAGATCAAGATGATACATGGTTTTTGGGATTGAACTAGAAGGAGGTTTCAAACGTATCCCCATAGCAGGGAATCAATGTCTGCATAGTTCATGTTGTATATAGGGCTTACACTTTGAGGGAGCCCATGGTGTTGGGAAATCGATGTGAATGTGGACATGGGTTCCGGGTGGATGGTGGGATTGAACCTTATGGAGGCTTCCTAAGTACCATTCCATGACAAGGATCAAAGTACGAATAGTTTGGGCTGGATTGGGGCTTACACTATGAGGTGACCCAAGGTGGTGGGGGTTGAACCTCATGGAGGCTTCCTATGTACCATTCCTTGACATGGTTCAAAGTCCCTACAGTTCGGGTTGGATTGGGGCTTATACTCTAAGGCGGCCCAAGGTGGTGGGGCATGAACTTCATGGAGGCTTCCCATGTACCATACCATGATGTGGATCAAAGTCCCTGTAGTTCAGGATGGATTGGTGCTTACACTCTAAGGCTATCCAAACTGGTGGGGCTTGAACCTCATGGAGGCTTCCTATATACCAAGCCTTGACATGGATCAATGTCCTCATAGTTCGGGACAGATTGGGGATTATGCTTTGTGGCGGCCCAAGATGGTGGGGCTTGAACCTCATTGAGGATTCCTATGTACCATTCCGTGAAATGGATCAAAGTCCATTTTATTTATGTTGGATTGGGACTTACACTCTGAGGAGGCCCAAGGTGGTGGGGCTTGAACCTCGTGGAGGCTTTTTACGTACCATTCCTTGACATGGATCAATGTCCCCATAGTTCGGGTATACAGTTTAATGTCATGCAAGACGAGGGAATTTGGGTCTTATGCTCTGAGGCGGCCCATGGTTTGTCATGGCCAGTGATCACTCTAAGCTCACAAGAGTCATGCTCGGTGTGAGAAACAAGAGCTAGTTGAGACCTGAAGATCACGTCATGAAGGGTGCGTCTATGGGAAATGAAGAGGGGATTACGTGTTGAGCGTCCCAAGGTGCCAAGACGTACTCTAGGATTTAGGCCTATGGGAAACAAGTAGGAGATAGATTTGGGACAGAAGAAAGGAGAATCATTGTTCCCCATCAAAACCTTGGTGGGCCTTGGTGCCAAGGGATGGACGAGGAATAGGTGTGCTTCCTCTTGCATGAATGGTTAGGAACTTAAACCAAGGTGGCTTCCCTTCCCCACAGACAAACGCCACTCCAATAATGAGGATATCACCCTGTGTTAAGGATGATCCCACCCCCGTGGAGACAAGTGGGCCTGGAGAATGTCCGAGGTGGGGGGACCCTACATGCAAGGCATGAGGCCAGGTCACCATTTAGCGTCTTTTGTTGAGGATGATGGTGCTTGCCAGTTTAACATCCTGCAACTTGGATGAAATGGGTTTTCTCCACACCCCTAGGACTTACATAACTGGTACGCTCTGATCCTTGTGGGAGGGAAGGTGCTGGAAAGGCCGTTGCGAGGGGGCATGTTAGGGAGAACCATCAAGGGGTCCACGTTAGCGTGGCTATGTGAAAAAAAGCAATATCTATTAGCATGCATATGAAAAGAGGCATGAGGAAAAAAACTCAATGGGAATAATTGTCCAAGGGACTTTGAAGTTACCTCGTACGAGCCTAGAAGGTCGCATGGAAAGATGGTGAATGATGTGGATACCCGAGGCGTGAGAGACACCCACGAATGGCACCCATAAGAGGAGCATCAAGCACTCGCACAAGGGGGTTCCCGGGGATCACCGAGTTGATGGATCCTGTGGAATTGCGTAAAACCGTTGAGGCTTGCGTGAAAAATAATTGGCTTACATGGAAAACATTGAGCTGGAGTGAAATTGGTGATTCTTGCATGGAATTGGAGGCAGAGGCTTTCTGCATGACTAGAAGGATTGCATGCAGGGAGTATGAATTGAGCGCAAGTGGTAGGTCCCACGCGCAAGGATAGGGGTGAACGTAAAATAATGAATTTCACGTAATTGACTGGCCTGCATGAAATTGAAGGAATTCCATGCCAGGGGGGAACCCCAAGGGGATTGGAATTCACTCTATGCCATGGGGATCTCACGCAAAGGCGGACCACGGGGCGACATGGCACGAAATGATCATTACCTGAAGGCCATCTTCGCACACGCAGAAAGTCAATTTCACGCAGGAGAGCCGGTTCAGATCCTTCAGCCCCAAAATGGAAGGGTTCGCCTTTGATTTATAGGCACCCAAGGGCGCACTATAGTGGTCAGTGCAAAATAATTGCACGATAGAGGCGGTGGTGAGAAATGTAAACCGCACGGGGCGCGGGCGTGAAATTATTTCGCGCCGGCACCGAGGCATCTTCACGAATACCAGACTTTTCCGTGTGGGACACATATTTATTGCACGCTTCACCATTTATTTAACTCAATGCCTTCGATCCCACCAGACTAGGTCTCCGTGTCCGAATATGACCTTGCTTTGTCGTTTCAAAACATTCTTCAACACATAAGGACTTTTCAGCTTCTACAAATGCCCCCCTCATAATTTGATCGACGAGGGGTTGCAATGGTCGGATTCTGAGGGAAACACAAAAATGAAAGGCTTCGTGGGTACCCTGCACAGAGAATCTGAAGCGGCGCAAAAAACTCATCCAGAAGGGAAATCCACTTTTCATGGGGGCGGAAAACCTAGGATTATTCTATAAAAGCAGCCGAGGGTCCCATGCTCCATACAAATTTTCTCGCACAATAATATTTGAGCTCTCATGTGAGGAATTGTTTCTGTTTCAGTGTGAAAAACCACTTTGGTTGTGCATAATTCCATCGAGATTTGGCAGAAATTTACATGCAAATCCGGGGTTTTTTTCTCCATGGTCTGAAATTTCATGACACCCACTAATTTTATGTACCTGGCTCCCAGATTTCGCACCATCTGCCGAGACACTTAGTTTAACAACAAAAAGTTTTTCAAAGTAAATTATCTTCTTATAAATATGTCATAAATAAACATGAAATCACAACATAATGAACTACTAAGTGATAAGTTACCATCAAATATAAGTTGGCTACTTATGTGTTAGGAATTTTGAAAATTTGACATACACAGGTCTGTTCAATATGATTTTTAGAGTCTAATGAAACAAAATAATTTTGGGTGAATAATGACCTAACCTTATGAATAATAACATACCCTTATAAATAGTAATATTACCCTTATGAATAATTAATCATCAAACATAAGAGTAACATTACCTATGAATAATTAAATAAAATTTAGATATCTTATAAAGTGACAATTTGACCTTAGTAAAAATTTTGGTAATTTCTAAGTCATAAAATATTTAATTACTATTAATTAATTAATTTTAAATAATATTTATTTCCATATAATGTATTCATAAATTATTTAATCAATGTTTTATTGTTTTTAGATAATTTTATAAGACCCTACGTAATTTTTGGAAGCACTATAAAATCAGTTTTAATCTTAAAAACTGTTTTTAGGTAAATTATGATTATAATGAAATATTAAATTATTAATATTTGGAAAATTATTTTAGAAAAATGGAATTCATTTTTGGATTCTACACATTGAAAAATCGTATGGGTAAATATTTGGGTTTTTTCTGAACTACTTCAATTTTCGGGTGAATCGTAAAAAATACAGTTTTTCACATAATCGGTGTATGCTAAACTGCATCATTAGTGATGTAATGATGACATAAACATTCAAGAACTTTAGTTTCAGCCAAATTATATTAAATTTCATAAATATTTTCTTAAAATACAATAAATCCAATTCTCATACCTAAAAAAAACATTCCAAAGCCTAAAGTCAAAAGGTGATTTCTTAAAGTGTCTTTTTCTATTTCTTTCACTATCCTTTTAATAAATTAATGAATTCGAATTATAAAGAAGAATTAAATCCTAAAAAGAATTATATTATATTAATATATAATTTCAGATGTAAAAAAACTACTATTACAAGTCTAACTTTTGATATATTATTTTATTTAATATTTTATACTAAAAACACCTCCCTCCCCATGTATAAATAAGCCCTCCCACTCCTCTTGCGAAACCACACCATTCAAGATTCAAGAATTATCTAAGATCTGCCCAAACATCTCTCCTGGACCCTCCCACATGTCCAAGAGCTTCTGGTCTCATCAAAAGACCAAGCTTAGGCCCTTAAGGAGGTTCTCAAGAGAAGGATTTAAGAGGTAATTTCCCTCCCTCTTCTCCTTTAATTCTCTTTCAAGTTCAAGTTCATTTCTTGATCTCTCCCCACCTACCATCATCCAATTTGTGTTTTAACTAAAATATTATACAAATAATATAATTTTTTTTATTCTACTTGGATATTATATCATCCAACCCCCTTTCCCTCTTCCTTTTATTTTATTAAAGAGAACGTTGTTCGTGAGGTCTAAATTTATCACATTCAAGAACAACATTCCTTCTTCTTCCATTTCTACCTTCAAATCTGGTCATGAAACCATTTTTATGGTTGAAACATAATATTTTATATGTATTATGTTCTATTTAATTTTCTGAAAATAAAATATTCCCATATTACTATGTGAACAGTTAAAACAAGTTCATTGTGATCCAAAAACTGCTCAAATTAACCCAAATAACCATCATTTAATTCTTATCTAATGATTCATAAACATGGATCTAATATAATTAATTATAAAATAACTCAATATTCTGTAATATCATTAATGACATGTAATATCATTTCTGTATGTTTACTCATGTTCCACCCAAACTTCAATTTAAGAATACAATTGAACCACCCAAGAAAACCCATAAAAATGAACATCCTCGAACAATGTTTTTAAACTCTATAAGTCAAACAAAGGAACATAATATGACATAATGAATGCAGAATGAACTCTATTAACATATACATGGATCTGGATTTCTAATTAATTAATACAATGTCATTATATAAGACATTAAAGAGAAGGAAGCATTCAGGTATAAGGTATGGGGAAATCTCGAACCAAATTTTCTTCCACCGGGTTCTCCCTCTTTCACTGCATTTTTGATATGGTTACTCATAAAAGATCAATTTTCCATGATTTCCTTTTCTTTTATGGTTTATACATGTTTGTCACTTGTTTTTATTTCCAACAAAATGTTTTCCAAAAGAACTCTTCTTTTAAGAACACCCCTTTTACTTCTCACTCAAAGTGAACGGTTCTTGTAACATGTATGTCACTCCCTATTTCTTTTGGGAACCCAAATATTATGAATATGTTATTATGAGATGAAACCCTATCATTTTCATGGTTTCATTATGTTAATTTATGTTATATTATCATTGTGGCAAGCATGATAAATGATAATATTATGATGTGACGGGTGCGCCCGGAATTATATAGCACAATATGAATGTTTAAATGTGACGGGTGCGCCCGGAATTATACAGAGCTCCAATGCATTGGGTAAAGTTATGAATCTCATGAGTAAATGTGATATTATGTGCGAACAAGATGCTATATTGGTTCACAAGTATGTCTGGTAGTTAACCACTAAAACATGATGTTTCATTTTTATGCATTTCCACATTTCAAGTCTTTTATTTATGCTCCTCTCATGTTCATGATCTTTTTCCTATGATATGATTATGACCACCCCATGATATATTGTTTTTATCTATCCTCTTACTGGTATTCTATCTCACCACTTTTGATGTATATCCTCAGGTGGCTGCATGTACTACGGAGAGGACAAGTGCCACTTAGAATATATAGAAGAAGAAATTTAATAAATGTTTATGGTTGATGATGTATGTGTTTTGTATAGTCCTAGTTTTCCCAATACACTAAACCTTTTGATACTCTACATGTAATACTATTATGTTTTTTATCTTTGAAATGCTTTAATAGTAATGTAAGAAAAGTCCGGGATGCTATACTCAGTCGGAAGAAGATGGAAGCCATCCAAGTTAATGATGGAGAAGCTGCTGTTCGCATGGCTGAAATGGCCCCAAACTAGATGTTTATGGCGCAAAAAGAATTGTATCCAACAACCACACACTCTTAAACATTCTAACTCCCCCCCAAAAAAATTATGCTCTATCTAACAATCAGCCACTGTGGGACTTCGGTATTCTGGAGGAGGTTCCTCTACCTGGTTTTGTGGTTGATACACCACGGTCATGGGTGTCCCGTGAAGATGACCTTATTTGATACAACATCACCAACAATGGTCACCCTTCCAGAGAAAACCGGAATATGTATGTACATGTCCTGAATCCCAGGACTAGGAACATTGCTGGGGGTGATCCTGTTGTGGAGAGCTCCCTGACACTCTTTGTGGGCACCATCCGTTAGAGCATCACTGACGAGGCCAAAGGCTAGCAGTAGGACTGGGACCTGTGATCTGGAGGCAACTTCACCAGCGAGTGGTCCTAGGTGTACTGGGTTCATCATTCATGGAAAAATTCGGGGCCGAGCTACGATATATTGGTATGTTCGAGGTGGTTTGGACATTTAAATTCCACTTTTATCGCCAGCCTGAGCTTAGTATGGAGTTGATCACCCGGTGGTCCCCTGATACCAACACATTCCATATTCACCATGGGGAATTCGCCATCAGTCTTTGGGACATCCACTGCATCGGGGGAATCCCTTTACTGTGCCATCAATATGATGAATTCCTCCCACCAATGAATATATGGGGTGACAGATCTCATAACCCCATACTGACGTGGCACCTACTTGAGTTGGCCAAGGAGAAGGTGTGGGTAAAAGACTTCTTGAAGGAAATCTCCTACAAGGACTGGTTCAGCCTATTATTGTAGAGGGATCCAGAATTCAAGATTCCATGGAGGGTAATATGTTGTACAACCGCGACTCAGAGGAGTAAGAGTAGATCATACTGGAGGGTCCTGGAGGTGGTGCAATACCAGTCGTGGGGATACAGTAAAGATGAGTCCCGGGACCTGAACGATTGGTATGCTAGATTCCTTGCGACATTCCTGAGTAGGTGGCTCTTTCCAATGAGGGGTGCAAGGATGGGCATCCGTCTAGTGACCCTGGCGATGGTGGGCATCATGGCTTCCAACAAGAGGTTCAACCTGGGGGTCCCCATGCTGGCTCGGTTGTACGCCATCTTGGGATACATCCCAATACAGTGATCACCTAGAAGAGTATGTGGCCCCTTCCAGATTTTCCATGGATGGGTTGTGACTCATTGTGGTGGATACACCGTCCTAAATTCCATCCATCCTCCGGCAAATGGCATGCGACCCTCTATGCTGAATATTCCGGAGGTCATGCAGATGATGCTCAATGAGGAGGGAGTACAGATCAGGATTGGTAACCATGCCAAATTCTCCTTCATCCCATTCACCACCCCAAATGGTCAAGTGATAGACGATGGTAAAGGCTCATTGGAGCAGAAGGAGTATCATCAGAGCATTAGAGGTGAGGTGCTTGTGGCCGGGATCGATGGGAAGATCTTATACGAGTTGTACGTGTCGTCCCAATTTTCCAGGTAGTTTAGGTTCCTCCAGCGAATGCCAAAAAAGGTATACAAATTCGTCCAGGAAGAGAGCTATACTTGTGTTCTTCATTAGTTGTGGCTGATGTTCAGGACCTATGGCTCTATGACATCATCACCTTTCCTCCCACCGAAGTCGATGATGGCCTCTCAACCGAGTATACCGAACATTGGAACATAGCGTACCCTGAGGGGCTTCTCCAGAAGCGAGTTTGCCATCTCAAAGTCGCCAGTGCAGAACCTCGACGGTGAGAGAGCAGGTAGGGTGCTGATATAGGGGGAGGATCAGAAGAGCCTCAAGAAATGGGCCCCGCACAGGCTGGGATCTCAAAAATCGGGGTGTCACATGTCATGGCTATACCCTCATCCCCTAGAAGAGGGGGGTCCCATGGAGCAGCTATAGAACTTCCTGGGAAGAAAATAACATACATTCTTCAACCTTCCCACGAGGTGATCTTACTTGTGCTAGGGTTGGAAAGGCTAACCCTGTGGCAGTCAATGAGTACTAAATACCTCTGGCAGAAGATAGTGTGAGACGAGATCCAGTTTCTAGAAGTCGGGCCTGTCCGGGTCGCCAACAGAGTGAACTTCCACTGACGGCATGCATATCTAATGGCCATGGACACATAGGCATGACAACGGGGCCGGAGTGTGGAACCACCACTCTTTGTGAAGGTGATTCTTGGACATGAGCATTATTTGGAAATGATGCCACTGGGGGATGATGAAAATGATGAGTTAGACAGTAGTGAGACAGGAGAGGAGGAGGCAGAAGGAGAAGGTGACCAAGGGAGTATCCGGGAGAGTGGCGAGATTGTCCTCTCTAATATGGATGTGACTGAACTGCTCGATGTATGCTTCGACCCTCATTTATACTCCTTCATTATCTACTTTCCTTTGCAATTCTTAACCCACCCTCCTTATCTTAATAGGAGAACACTGGTGCTTATCAAGCGTCTCTAGTCGAAGGAGGGGAGGAAGCACCAATGGGTCAAGGTAGAGCATTGATGCCCATTATTAAATTGACGAGTGCTGAGGGATCCCCCGCCACGATAGCTCCTATAGTGGCTATAGCTCTAGCAGCTGATTCCTTGGATCCCTGTATGTTCCTCACTTCGATACCGGTACTCACTGTCGAAGAACTCAACTGATCAGGGTGCTCATTGTCTGTACAATAATCACGGAATTGGAGGCTCGTCGAGCTAGTGAGCCTGGACCATCCATGAGCATGCCAATGGAAAACATACCACCCCATCCATAACATTCCCCGGAAATTGGTGAGCAGGGAGCGGTGTACACTAGTGGCGCTATTATTGGGGTAGGTCCGGATGTCGACGACGGTGCCACAAGGATCGAGGGGAGAGAGGAAGGTCTCCCAGATTCTTAGGAGCCTATTCCCTTGGGAGGAATCTCTGAGGAAGACCCTTGTGTTGGCCTGATTCATGTCTTCCCTGTCTATCGGCCCACTGATCCAGATAAAATCGATGATTCAGATTTGGAAGCGGTCGAGGAGAGCTGAATGACACGACACAAGGGATTGAAGTGCATCCGGTGTTTTCTCAGACAGCCTTTGGCAGAATGGATGAAGAGGATGGGGTCACTCCACACCACGGTATGTTTCCTATGTTATTTAGGGGAAGACACTCAAAGCCTTCACCTGACAGTTTGTGATTACATGCCCGAGAAGATGCATGAGAGCAACCGGTACTCCGACGTTACCCATTTCTTAGAGGAGTCGGGGTGTCACGAACCGAATCTGGTTGCCGCCAAAAGCGGCACCAGACCCAGCCCGTGATAAGGCCGGAAGGACGTTCCTAATCCCCATGAGTTTTCACAAGTGCCCAGGTATCAGAAAATAAAGTTTTGGAATGGTTTACCTGAATTTGTAAACATAAAACAACAAACGAAACCAAGAAACCAAATCTGGATTTTTCAAACAAAAACATCTTTTACTAAAATTCATAACTGAATTACACAAATTTAAATGATGTATAAAGACCATTACAAAGGAAAAAAACCAAATAAGGAATGACCAAGAACCCTCATGGAAAGGGGCACTGCCCTCAAGCCACCTCCACAAGACTTCACCACCAAGGACCAACTAGAAACCCGAACCACTGGAACAAAAAACTATACCCAACCTGCAAAAACAAAAATAACCAAGTCTACTTACACACACGGGTGTAAGTAGGGTGTTATCTGTAACGCCCCGACCCCAGCTACCCAGAGTTGGTGCATTAATTACATAACATTGGCATGATCACAAGAAAGATCAAATCTCGAAAGACCGATTGGTTTAGTAGCCTTGGAAACACTAGATATATTCATAAGTTTTACATTACATCATAAAATGAAAAACTAATACAACAACATAATGTTTCCACAATCCACAATATTAACCCCTCATAAAATCCCTGCAGGTCATTCATAACTTACTTCTTCACATCCTGGGAAAAATAAAACATAGAAAAGGGGTGAGCTCAAATGCCCAGTAAGGATAACAATATAGCGGAAACTTTCATAAATAAGAATAAACATTTAAGGCAATTCATTACTAAAACAAAAGCCTTTTAAAATTGAACTTCAACATAGTATGGCAAAAGTAAAATGAAATAATGCCATTTACTTATTCACATGGATATTCTACTAATCGAATAATCACATGCAATGTCAATAACCACTTTCATAATGTTGGAATGCATAATGCCAGACTATCATAACCACATAGCCAAGGCCTCGTTTCAAGACTACAAATAAGATTTTGTCAAGGCCTTGTGCCAAGACACTAGTTTGTCTCATGAGACCTACCGATGCATCGAGGAGCTATAGCGGGCTCCACCCGTCACTTATTAAGTCCAATGCATTCCCATATGAAAAGGTTTAAACATAACATAAACATTCGTATTAAAACTAGCATACGAAATGTCAATAATTTCACCATAAACTATGAATGGTATAAAAATAGCACACCCACAGTCAAACATATCACAAAACCTTCAATACAATATAGATGTTTTGTATCATAATAAATCAACTTCAAATAATCTTAAAATCCATCAAAGGATGTTGACATAGATGAAATCAAAATTCTTTTTTTAAAGAAGTATCTCCTTTTATTTTGAAATCATTTAAGGTCCATATAAAATAAAACATTTTCTTTGAAAATATTCTTATAAGCTTGTATGGAAAGCTTCAACGATTTTATAACGGCGGAAAATAACCGCACCCGCCGTATAAGTTAAAAAAAACATTCTTACCTCAATTCTGTCGAAAAGGTTAAAAAGGACCTTGTTTTGAATACGACCGAAATATTCCTTTATAAACCACTTATAAAAGCCAAAAAGGGTATAAATGACTTTAACTCATATTCTAGTAAATAGTAAAAATGTTTTGAAATGCATTTTTAAGAAACATGGATGTGGATGATAAAGTGATCCCAGTAGATTATTACGTATAAACAACCTCGGATAATGAAGAGATTGTGAAATAACCCTTACCTTGTACTTTTCCTTGGTTGGGGTAGGTTAACCTCCTGTATAATAGTGAAATAATTGTTACTAAATTATACAAGAATCATATACATTAATATGATATCATATATGATCTTTTAATATTGATTTGATAATAATATCTTAGTATTATCGTCGTTTCGGGTGTTAACTTACTCATTTTCTTTATATGTTTTGTTACATAAGTCATGTTTGTTGTATCTTATTCATATCCAGAATGATATCAAGTCCTTAAACATCATTTTTAAATCATTAAATGATAATTATACTTGAATGGATACGATGGAGAATGAATCTCATCGCGTTCGTGGAGACGGTAGTCCGTACGTACGCACGAACGCTATTTCCATTTAATTTTTATTTTAAAAGAATCGAATCCAAATGATACATAGGTATATTACTATTCCAGTATAATATAATATTTTATATATGTTACTTAAGTTCATTAACACCATCCTTTATACGTTCCATGTGTGGTATGAACGAGTCATATCATTTTAAGGGGGCGGTAGTCCGCACTTCCTCAAATGAAATTATAGTATGTATATACAACATGAAACGAATAATGGTATGAAATAAAATGAAATTACAGAAGCTTATATATAAAATATATATCATTAATATCATATTTAATTACAGTGCCATCATAATGGCCACCATGAGAGGCGGTAAGATGTATTTGAACAATCATCGTTTCGTGAGGCGTTAGTTTGCCATCCACAGAAACATTATGTTCATCATCCATTAGATGGAGTTGTGTGTATGTGTAGTTTGAATCCTTCTTATAAAAACATCCTAGTATATTGAGGATACTGGTGTTGTTACAAAAGAAAGGAAATAAAAAGATTTTGGGGGTTGGAGAAGCAAAATAAATGAAAATAATTTAAGAGAAATCGTTACCTTTAATTTAGGTAACTCACTTTGGTTGGAACCAAAGGACTTCTTGAAATGCTTTCTGCCTAAGGGGAAGCTTCAAGGAGGAGGAGAGGGATTTGGGGAGCTTAGTTGGGCAGATTTTGGACGAGCCATGTGGCTTGAGAGGTGTGAGGAATGAGTATAAGTGGTCTCCTTTTATAAGGGAGAGGAGGGGCTCTTTAGGAAAGAGTGAAAGTATTACTTTATAATATAATTATATTCGGTTTATAATGGTCCAAAAATCATTGAGGTCAAAGATAAGATGACTAATATTCTAAATAACATCAACCAATAAGAATTGGACAGGTTTTAGATAATATTTTAATCATTATAATATTATTTATTTCAATGATTTATTAATGAGGTAAACATTGCATCATTATTGTGTCATTAATAATTTAACTTATTTGATGTCTAAAAATTATAAATAAAATATCATCATGTAGGAAATCGTTTTATCTTTATAATGAATATTTATAATCGAAAATCCAACATGTATAACCCTATGTAAAAATTGTTCTTCTAAAAGATGTAAGCTTATGCCATTTTTATTTTTATTTTAACTTTATTAATATAATGTGTCCCTACCACATACAAGTGGCTCCAAGGGGTCCCCAAATTGACCCAAGGATGCCCATGGTCGGGTATGTGTCCACCAATAAGGTTAGGACACGTTTTAGGGTAATTTTGTATTATTATAATATTATTTTTAACCCTTATTTACCGGATTTACCCTTTAACCATGGTAAATAAAATATTTACCACAGTAACTATTCAAAATGTCTAAAAATAAAAGTTACCTATTTACACAATTTGAACATCCTGATTCCAAATATGGAATCCATTTTCCTAAATTCAAAACACAGATGTGGTAGAAATTAATTTAAAATTAATTCCCACTGTCAAAACAAAAAAGCGTGTTTTTAAGAGATAATAACTATAAAAAGATTGACAGTTGTTTATGTTCGGTTTAATTGTAAAATTATGTCCAAGGACCAACATTATATTAAATGGTAAAAATATATTCTAAATATACTTTAAAACCACTCAAATTCGTAATTTATCACTATTAATTATTTTGATTAAAAAAGTTTTTTTTAATTAAAATTTAGTAATTTTCACTATTCATCAAAATATGAAAGTTATCCGAAAAGTACCAAAATTTCACCTTAGGCTAAATTCGATATTCCGAATCCAAAAATGAAGTCCATTTCAAAATATAAAATATATATAATTTCAAAATTTAGGTATTACTATTCATAACGGCTAGTTTGATCGGTTGTGGTGTGTGTTAAAACTCGAAGTTGCGTACAACACACGCTACTGTTTTATTCAAAGGAAAGCGTACCGTGGAAGCTTGGGATGTTTCATTTTAAATTTTTTGATGTCTCCATTTAGTCAAAAAGTTTAAAATATTGTATTTAAAAAGGTTTCACTATCAAAAGTTGATAAAAGTGCAATACTGAAAATGAATCTGTTCTTGCATTATGACTAAGAAACTCATAATATGGATTCTAAAATTATAAGGATTATATAAAGTTTAAAATTTAGTTAATACTATTCATGACCTCTTTTAATGGCTTTTTTTTGTAAGTCATGGTGCAATTGAACTTGTTGTTGCGTGTAGTGAAAGTTATTGAATTATTTTGAAGAAATAACACACTATAAAATCTTGGGGTGTTACATTCTCCCCTCCTTCAATAAATTGCGTCCTCGCAATTTGAAATTGTTCTTCGAAAATAAAAGGTTGAAAATAGATAATATATTTGTGGGAAACCCCACATCGGAAATTGGGTTACTAAAATTTAGTCTTAATATGAGGAAAATAGAAATGAAAGGGTCACCACCAAATTATGATCTCGATTAGGAGATCATTGGTGGCAATTTGAGACATATAATTGGAGGAAAAACGTAAATATTTATAGGTAGTGATTGAGGTCATCAATCACAAACAAGTATAAAATTGAGGTCCTTAAATTCATCAATCTATGATGATTTGAAATACCATCGGTTCAACAAAACATATGGTATTAGGATAACACATTTTTGACGTTTCAAAATATCTTAGTTGAAATCCCACATCGAAAAATGAATTAATGAGGCCTCTATTTATAATAAAGAGTCGAAAGTATGAAGATTACCGAAAATAAAACATACTAGGGTTCCATGTAGTAAAATATGGATATGGAAGAAAAATCTAACCATCAATTATCTGATGGAGAGTGGTAGAGAACATGGCTATGAAAAGGCCAACAATCCCAAAGCCATAAATTTGTGATGATTTAAGGTACCATCTAGGGCAACATTTTTGTTCTAAGTTTCTATTATTAATGATGAGGAATTTATTTATGAGATTGGCTAAGATAATAAGGAGATATACTTACTTTATAATTATAATTTTACCCATTAATAAATTTCTACCACAAACTCATCTTTCACTCTAAAAGATAATAGAACGTAATTTTTTTTTCTATTTATACTATTCGTACAGGGTTCCAAAATAAATGAATTTATAATTCATCTACCAGATCTTTTTAAAAAAACTACATTATTTAATTCGGACATCTCGTGGGACAGTGGTAGGTGATACACCCTTGTCGCCCTTCGGTTGCGGGTTCAAGTCTCGCAGCCTTGCCAGACGCGGCGGGTTGCCGCCCGACCTCCGGGTTGTCCTTTTATGGCAATCCAAAATAATCCAAACTAGAACTATCCAAAATACTTCTATCCAAACTCACAGTCCAACATTTATAAGTAAGGTAAACATAATGTAGAACCTTTTTACCCCGTAATAGCATATGAATACCTTCATCATGTATTCTTTTAATACACCGAAACATCCTGAATTACCATATTCCTTATTGATTACATTCATGCTCCCTTATTCCATATAGAAAGCTGGATATACTTCATTAATCCAAAAATGTTTTAAACCCCAACAATGATGGAATATACAAATCATTAATCAGTTCCAAGGTAGTCAAGAATATCCAATATAATTTTTCCAAAACAATCACATATTATTCCAAAATCACTACCTCAGTATCAGAACTATATTATGATTTATCATTCTCTTAACCATATGTTTTCCAAAAATTTATCCTTCTATTGAGTCACTTTTCTTTGTTCCACACTATCTCAAGTCCTTAATGAAATAGTACTGCAGTACAATCCTTATATACTCCATAATTATTATAACAAGTACATTGTTGATACAACACTCAATTGATATAATCAACATAAGAACTCTAATCATTCCTCTTCATCTGTGGTAGTATCATAACTTGATTATTATCCAATAGCATCATTTGCGGCATAGTCTGATGACTGGGGCATAGGTTCGTGTAGTGTCCAAACTCCTTGCAAATGAAGCATTGTACATTTGAAACCATTTTCTTACCCTTGTAGTCATGTACTTTGTTCCCTTTTCCTCCACACTTATAACAATCTCCCATTTCTTTCAGGCAAGTTCCAGGGTGTTTCTTTCCACAGTTACCACATATGGGAAAATTCTTCTTTTCCCTCTTCCCTTTATCCATCTTTCTCTCTTCTATCCTTTTCTTCTCTTGCTTCCCTTCAAAGCCATAGGACTCAGTAAACTCTTTACTTATCTTATCAACACATTATATTATTTCTTCATATGATGATAATACATGGGAGACTATTTCTCTTGTAAATTTTGTCTTAAGACCATAAAATATATGATCCTTCTTTCTCTTTGTATCATGTGCATTGATAGAGTTCTCATTCCTTCTACTGGGCGCCATTTCTAAACAATGGCATACACTAGATCAGTTTATGAATCAAAATACATAATCCCATACTTATAAAACACTTAACATAAATTGAACTATTTATGGATATAATCCATAATCATAAGAATGTTTTCTTTGAGGAAGTATATACTCATAATCCCTTCAAAATGATTTGTAAAGAAAATGAGAGTTATCCTAAGCATATCCCCCCGGGAGTGTCGTAACCAAGAGTGCAGCAAGGCCCGTTGTCGTGCACCAGTTCCCGTTCGAGTCTAGCTCAAAGCGGTGTTTTCGGGTTTTACCCCTAGGTAAATCTGTGCCAGAGCCGCCTCTACCTGCTCGTATCCAGACAGGGATGTATTTCTCGGAAAACTCACAAAATCTCTACAATACCAAAATTCTAGGAAGTTCTTCTATACTAATCCTCAAAGTTCATCTTAGGTCTACGTGCTCTAATCAGAGTTTATCTAAATCTAGTTTCCAAGGTTTGTACTAAACTTCCTCTGATACCAACTGTAACACCCCGACCCCAGCTACCCAGAGTCGGTGCATTAATTACATAACATTGGCATGATCACAAGAAAGATCAAATCTCGAAAGACCGATTGGTTTAGTATCCTTGGAAACACTAGATATATTCATAAGTTTTACATTACATCATAAAATGAAAAACTAATACAACAACATAATGTTTCCACAAAACACACTATTAACCCCTCATAAAATCCCTGCAGGTCATTCATAACTTACTTCTTCACATCCTGGGAAAAATAAAACATAGAAAAGGGGTGAGCTCAAATGCCCAGTAAGGATAACAATATAGCGGAAACTTTCATAAATAAGAATAAACATTTAAGGCAATTCATTACTAAAACAAAATCCTTTTAAAATTGAACTTCAACATAGTATGGCAAAAGTAAAATGAAATAATGCCATTTACTTATTCACATGGATATTCTACTAATCGAATAATCACATGCAATGTCAATAACCACTTTCATAATGTTGGAATGCATAATGCCAGACTATCATAACCACATAGCCAAGGCCTCGTTTCAAGACTACAAATAAGATTTTTTCAAGGCCTTGTGCCAAGACACTAGTTTGTCCCATGAGACCTACCGATGCATCGAGGAGCTATAGCGGGCTCCACCCGTCACTTATTAAGTCCAATGCATTCCCATATGAAAAGGTTTAAACATAACATAAACATTCGTATTAAAACTAGCATACGAAATGTCAATAATTTCACCATAAACTATGAATGGTATAAAAATAGCACATCCACAGTCAAACATATCACAAAACCTTCAATACAATATAGATGTTTTTTATCATAATAAATCAACTTCAAATAATCTTAAAATCCATCAAAGGATGTTGACATAGATGAAATCAAAATTCTTTTTTTTAAAGAAGTATCTCCTTTTATTTTGAAATCATTTAAGGTCCATATAAAATAAAACATTTTCTTTGAAAATATTCTTATAAGCTTGTATGGAAAGCTTCGACGATTTTATAACGGCGGAAAATAACCGCACCCGCCGTATAAGTTAAAAAAAACATTCTTACCTCAATTCTGTCGAAAAGGTTAAAAAGGACATTGTTTTGAATACGACCGAAATATTCCTTTATAAACCACTTATAAAAGCCAAAAAGGGTATAAATGACTTTAACTCATATTCTAGTAAATAGTAAAAATGTTTTGAAATGCATTTTTAAGAAACATGGATGTGGATGATAAAGAGATCCCAGTAGATTATTACGTATAAACAACCTCGGATAATGAAGAGATTGTGAAATAACCATTACCTTGTACTTTTCCTTGGTTGGGGTAGGTTAACCTCCTGTATAATAGTGAAATAATTGTTACTAAATTATACAAGAATCATATACATTAATATGATATCATATATGATCTTTTAATATTGATTTGTTAATAATATCTTAGTATTATCGTCGTTTCGGGTGTTAACTTACTCATTTTCTTTATATGTTTTGTTACATAAGTCATGTTTGTTGTATCTTATTCATATCCAGAATGATATCAAGTCCTTAAACATCATTTTTAAATCATTAAATGATAATTATACTTGAATGGATACGATGGAGAATGAATCTCATCGCGTTCGTGGAGACGGTAGTCCGTACGTACGCACGAACGCTATTTCCATTTAATTTTTATTTTAAAAGAATCGAATCCAAATGATACATAGGTATATTACTATTCCAGTATAATATAATATTTTATATATGTTACTTAAGTTCATTAACACCATCCTTTATACGTTCCATGTGTGGTATGAACGAGTCATATCATTTTAAGGGGGCGGTAGTCCGCACTTCCTCAAATGAAATTATCGTATGTATATACAACATGAAACGAATAATGGTATGAAATAAAATGAAATTACAGAAGCTTATATATAAAATATATATCATTAATATCATATTTAATTACAGTGCCATCATAATTGCCACCATGAGAGGCGGTAAGATGTATTTGAACAATCATCGTTTCGTGAGGCGTTAGTTTGCCATCCACAGAAACATTATGTTCATCATCCATTAGATGGAGTTGTGTGTATGTGTAGTTTGAATCCTTCTTATAAAAACATCCTAGTATATTGAGGATACTGGTGTTGTTACAAAAGAAAGGAAATAAAAAGAGTTTGGGGGTTGGAGAAGCAAAATAAATGAAAATAATTTAAGAGAAATCGTTACCTTTAATTTATGTAACTCACTTTGGTTGGAACCAAAGGACTTCTTGAAATGCTTTCTGACTAAGGGGAAGCTTCAAGGAGGAGGAGAGGGATGTGGGGAGCTTAGTTGGGCAGAGTTTGGACGAGCCAAGTGGCTTGAGAGGTGTGAGGAATGAGTATAAGTGGTCTTCTTTTATAAGGGAGAGGAGGGGCTCTTTAGGAAAGAGTGAATGTATTACTTTATAATATAATTATATTCGGTTTATAATGGTCCAAAAATCATTGAGGTCAACTATAAGATGACTAATATTCTAAATAACATCAACCAATAAGAATTGGACAGGTTTTAGATAATATTTTAATCATTATAATATTATTTATTTCAATGATTTATTAATGAGGTAAACATTGCATCATTATTGTGTCATTAATAATTTAACTTATTTGATGTCTAAAAATTATAAATAAAATATCATCATGTAGGAAATCTTTTTATCTTTATAATGAATATTTATAATCGAAAATCCAACATGTATAACCCTATGTAAAAATTGTTCTTCTAAAAGATGTAAGCTTATGCCATTTTTATTTTTATTTTAACTTTATTAATATAATGTGTCCCTACCACATACAAGTGGCTCCAAGGGGTCCCCAAATTGACCCAAGGATGCCCATGGTCGGGTATGTGTCCACCAATAAGGTTAGGACACGTTTTAGGGTAATTTTGTATTATTATAATATTATTTTTAACCCTTATTTACCGGATTTACCCTTTAACCATGGTAAATAAAATATTTACCACAGTAACTATTCAAAATGTCTAAAAATAAAAGTTACCTATTTACACAATTTAAACATCCTGATTCCAAATATGGAATCCATTTTCCTAAATTCAAAACACAGATGTGGCAGAAATTAATTTAAAATTAATTCCCGCTGTTAAAACAAAAAGCGTGTTTTTAAGATATAATAACTATAAAAAGATTGACACTTGTTTATGTTCGGTTTAATTGTAAAATTATGTCCAAGGACCAACATTATATTAAATGGTAAAAATATATTCTAAATATACTTTAAAACCACTCAAATTCGTAATTTATCACTATTAATTATTTTGATTAAAAAAGTTGTTTTTAATTAAAATTTAGTAATTTTCACTATTCATCAAAATATGAAAGTTATCCGAAAAGTACCAAAATTTCACCTTAGGCTAAATTCGATATTCCGAATCCAAAAATGAAGTCCATTTCAAAATATAAAATATATATAATTTCAAAATTTAGGTATTACTATTCATAACGGCTAGTTTGATCGGTTGTGGTGTGTGTTAAAACTCGAAGTTGCGTACAACACACGCTACTGTTTTATTCAAAGGAAAGCGTACCGTGGAAGCTTGGGATGTTTCATTTTAAATTTTTTGATGTCTCCATTTAGTCAAAAAGTTTAAAATATTGTATTTAAAAAGGTTTCACTATCAAAAGTTGATAAAAGTGCAATACTGAAAATGAATCTGTTCTTGCATTATGACTAAGAAACTCATAATATGGATTCTAAAATTATAAGGATTATATAAAGTTTAAAATTTAGTTAATACTATTCATGACCTCTTTTAATGGCTTTTTTTTTGTAAGTCATGGTGCAATTGAACTTGTTGTTGCGTGTAGTGAAAGTTATTGAATTATTTTGAAGAAATAACACACTATAAAATCTTGGGGTGTTACATTATCTAATTCCCAATAGGATACCACAACTAAGAGATTCCATGTGATAAAAAATTAAAGATGAAAAGCATGCATGGTTTCATAAACATGAAAAGCTAGTTACAATTTTTAAAAGATGCAACTTTGAATAAAAACAGTTTTCAAGTGGGCTATTTTAATAGGTTAACACTTTTAAAATAAACACCAAATCTACTGAATTTTCCAGCCAAATGTACCATATGCCGACGGTATGTATAAAGTAACTAATGAGCACAAGAAATAGGAAATAACCCCTAGGCACTAGCAAGTTGTGGGTCCCAGGTACCTCGTATCTCGGTGAGAGTAACCATCAGAAATTTCCATTCTCGTGCACGATCCACTAGTAGGGAACATAAACATAACCTAGTGGTACCCAATCATCATCATCATAGTTTAGTTAGAGTTGTAAGTGCCAATTTTGCTAAGTGAAACTGAGGCCAAAACCCATGGATTCACTAGAATACTAGTACACGTCTACAAACCTAGATACCCAGGTTTTCCCTTTGTGCTCAAACAAGTTCAACAAGTCAATAAATATATATTGAACATGAAAATATCATTTCCACATCACAAATTCACCAAACAGCCCATATTTATACCACACAAGTCACAAAAATTCAATTTTCATTCAAAATGATTTTGAAATCCGACTCACACCAATATAGCCCACAACACATTTCATATTTCTTCAACACTTCATCGAAACCATTAAACAATTTTATAAAACAATTATAAGATATTTCAACTCATATAACAACCCACACAAATGGAAAATAACACTCATTTCATAATCAAAAATTCAATTTTTCACATCACACTCACACAAAACACTCCACATCACTTTCACATCACTTTAACACCTCAATATCTCCTTTAAAAAATTTAATAAAATATTTCCAAGATGATACGTATCACATGACATCTTTTTCACAGATGAAATGGACCTTTTAAAAATATACTCCTACCAAAATAGTTTTCTGATATAGTTTCACCTATTACACAACTCAATAAACCATTCAAAACATTCATAAAACAATTATAAGGAGTATACCCAAACTTTTCACCTAAAACCCATTTCAAAAACCTATTTTCAATAAAAAAGAACACTAAGACCCTACCAAAACAGAATTGTAAACCCAATCAACATATAATAATCCACTTTCAAATGTTATATAATCACCTTGAACAATATCACAAATGATACCCATGGGAACACAGAAATCCATAAAACACTTTCAAGGAGTATACCAAGGTTATACACATAAAACCATTCAAAGACGCCCACTTTTTAGGCCCACATGGCACTATATCATTACCCAACCTAAATTGGCAGCCCATTTCAACAACTAATAAATCACTTCCTCATTTTACAAAACTACCACAACAGATAACACATGAAATACATTTGAAAAATTAAACACTTCAAGAAAAAATGTAACATTAATACCAAATGATTTACTATTACTACCAAAAATGGTTTTCTAATAATTCACAGCATATAATAAACATGAAAAATTATTTAATCAAGCAAACTAACTCATCATTAAATGGTTACGCACGGAATCACCTACAGAAATTGTTGAATCCCTCAAAACATGGTGTGAAACATCAACCGCACCACCCCGGCAACACAAGGATGATAAATCCAGCCCTAGATCACAAATGTTTACAAAAAAGACCCATGGTTAAACCCTAGGTACGAACCCTAGGTTCTGGACACTTTGAAACATCATTTAATAGGGATAAATCCCTATGGAAATGGATGAAGTGGAAGGGAGGAACACTCACCTTGAAAATTCTTGAAGCAATTACCCCGAATTAACCAAATTTTGAATCTCAAAACAGCATAACCTGATATTTAGGTTCGACAGATGAGGAGGACATGTGGGGACTGAAATGGGGGAAAAATAGTAAATATTGAAGGAGATATGAAGGAATGAATTTACCTCTTTAAATCTGTCCGATTTTAGAAACCTTAATAAGTTTCGCACTCCATCGTGATGAAGAAGAGCTCCAAAGAGGAGCGAGAGAGCTTGGGCGCGCTACTGGGTTCATGGGGCGCGTTTGAGGCTTGGAATCACTGAAAAATATTTAAAAATGAATAATTTATTAATTAATCAAATTTTATTTTTAAAACTGGAATTGAGCTTTCGGCAGACCCAATTCCTTAAATAAAAACTCATATACACCTTGGTTATGGATTTCCAAAGTCTCCAAATTTTAATTTTGGTGTTAATATATCATGGGAGGACATTGAGAAGTTGGAATGAGTAAATAATATTAAAAAATGATTAAGTTAGAAAAGAAACAAAATTTATTTTTCAATCTGGAATTGTGCTCACGGTTTTGCCCAATTCATTAAACTCACCTATTCTCCATAAAACATTTGGAAACCCCCCAAAACAAAGCATTACTGGAAATTAAAATAAAAATACATTTAAAATAAGCTATGTATATGAAAATTCTCCCCACCATGAAAACTTTCTGCCCCAGAAAGTCACAGTAAGGCCAAAGAAACAACCAAACTCAACTGAGAAACAAAGAGGTTCTCCGTTGTCAGGTTTCTCCCACAAAGGACAAAACACCTCCAGTGATCAATGAAGGAAGAAATACTCTCACAAATCTAACTTACACCACTTTCCTGAAACAATCAATCACAATCATGCTTTATCCCAAATGAAAACTCCTCAAACACAATCTGAACAATACTCAATCAATTTACCTAAATAAACAACAACATCGAACAAGTTTACACGTACCCTACTACAACTAAACCATTGGCCACTCTCCAAAATAAATGTTTACCCAAGAAAGATTTAGGTAGTTAGATATCTATGAATGATAATACCTACTTCCCAAACAAGACCAAGGAAAAAATGAGTTACTCGTATGAAGAGACACAAATGGGCTCCCCACCATAAGAGACAACTTAATTATTTTTTCCAGAGATAGAATCAAGACACTAATAGGGGGAGGCCCAAACAGACTCCCAAGTACAACGGGTATACATCCATTAGAAATTTACAAAATAATATGCATGACACCCATTGTGGGTCTTCCCACTACAAGAACCAACTATCATAACTGACCGACGTGAGTTGACATGAAAAGACCCCAAAATTAAGGAGTTGGGATGGTCACACGGTTAGTCTGCACAGTTTGGAAAACTCTGCGATACTATGTGGATCCTTATATCTACATGGTTATTTTTTTTCTTCATGGTTAGAACTAACCATGTGAAAACCGTATGCTCAACTTGTCTAGCCAAATTTCCAACCATTCTCCAAAGACTCAATGGAAACCAAAGGGGGAGGGAATAACATTGTGTGATGACATAGGTACAAGACCCTCCACCTATTTCCACCAAACGGGAACAATAGAAGAAATATGATGACACCATAGTTTTAACCTCTTCCTATCTTTCATACTGAGGATAAGACTTTGTATAAGGGTTTAAATGACACTGGGGTTTCCCCTGACTATGCGCCGGCTTCTCTCCGGGACCTATGGCTGGAGCTCAAAATATTGAAGCATCTTCGGCCTCACAGTTAGGCTATGGAAACCCCTATATAGAAAATCTTCATTCTATACCACATAAAACTACACCACATACCCTAATGGGTTCATCAAGACATAACGCACTCCATAACTCACTTTACCAAAACCAGACATTTCACCGAAACAAGGGATCAAAAGATACACACACATCGCACCTTGTTTCTTTTGGTGAGAAACAACAGAAGGGTAGGACACGTGTAATCAAATTCCTCAAATATAGATGATTTGATTTTTTTTCCAAGGGATACATACTCCCAACATAACAGAGAACCTCTGAGGATTGTGTGACCTTCACCTTTACAGTCAAAAGAGCACAAAACATCACAATGCGTCACCAAACATGACCCTTGCGATTGATAGAAACAATACATGGAACGAGACAATATTAAAATTCCCTAAACAACAGACAAGTCCAAAAAGTGGAAACAATATCCTATCATGACTAAAATAACAAAATTGGTGGTTTAATAATAACTCTTTCTTCAAAGAAACAATAAAGAACTCAGAGGCCCTCTTAGACACCATCAAGACACTCATCCACACTAACAACGAAAGAACAATTCCACCATCAATGAATCAGGAAACTTAAGAAACTAAGGTCTCTTTTAACTTTCCACAAGCACTATCCCACTACAAGAGGATCCACAAATCAGCGAAATTAATGGGTGTAGACTCAATAAAAAATGTTCGATAAATATTCCTTATATTGATCAACTGGAGGATTTTCCAATGGTGAAACAATACAGGATACACTTCAGTTGTGCATTAACCCTTAATGGGGGCGTACCTTATCCAATGGGAGAACCCAAGGACCCAACAAAGTTGGTCCATTGGTAAAAACGTGCCACAAAAAAGATCCAAACACATGAAGGGAACCACCGTAAAGGCATCCCATTTTTTTCAAAAGAGACCACTAATCGTCCCTACAACACAGCTTACCGACCAAACACAAACCCAAAACATATTTCAAAAAGAAGGGGTTATTGAACTCAAAACACCCCACAACATCACCATTTACAAAAACCCATAATACAAACCATACCAAAATATTCATCAAGACATCATGTTTTTCTTTAAAACCAATTCTTTGAAAACAAACGGTTTTGCAGTAAGCGTATCCACCAATGGTACCCCATGGGCCTCACACATGCATGTTTTTGTGCCACACCGGGCACCCTGCTCACATCCATCCCAGTACTCATCCAGTCATGCCATCAACCATACATCATCCCATATAACCCCATGCATGTGGTCACTCATGGAAATTCCAAAGGGTAAAAAAAAATTCCTTCCACTTTTCAAAAACAAAATGGTCAACCAACCCAACCATTTTATCAAAACTACTAAAAATGTGATCAAAATCCCAATTCACATCTTACAAAACTTTTCGTAAGGACACAACCATTTAGAAAAGAACTCACTTTAATTTTATTCACATCAATTTCAAAACATCTCATCCCATTAAAACACCCTTTAATTGCTTAGAAAACTATACTAGAAACACTTTTGAAAAACAACTTCAATAAGGTTCCAACTTTCAAAATAGGTGTAAGAATACTATTTTCCATTACAAAACAATTATGAAAATTCAGTTCCACCATTTCATAAATCAAAAAAAATCCATATTTATTTGAAAATAATTTCACAAAAACTTTACACTTCTTAAAACCAAGTCAGTTTAAAACCAAAGTTCCAAGATTTCAAAACTAAAGAACACACGACAATGCGAGAGGAAACTAGTTTCAGTGGGTGACTTGGACATATGGTTGGTGGCCATATTCCAATCACTTCACTTCCAAAGGGAGTGTTCGAGGGAATATACCCAGATCCACATGGCTTTCCAGGCCCTGCGAGCTTACATAGACCATTAACCCAACTCCCTTTTCATTTCCCCTAATCATCATTAAACCAGGAAAACCAAAGGATTCCGAAAGGTCCCAACTTCCCCTGGAGAATTGAATCCCATCATGAGGTGTGGTGATCATCCACACTACTCATAACTGAAATTCCAAGTCCCAAAATCCTAACACCAGACTATCTCGACTGTTCCCTAAATAACATGACCCAAAGAGAGCGAACCTCCTCTAATACCATTTTGTCACGAATCGAATCTGGTCACCGCCAAAAGCGGAACCAGACCCAACCCGTGACAAGGCCCGAAGTTTATTCCTGATCCCCCCGGGCTGGCACAAGTTCCCAAGTATCATAAAATGAAGTTTGGGAACGATTTACCTGAATTTGTACACATAAAACAACAAACAAAACCAAGAAACCAAAACTGGATTTTTCAAACAAAAACATCTATTAGTAAAATTCATAACTGAATTACACAAATTTAAACGATGTATGAAGACCATAACCAAGGTACAAAACCAAATAAGGACAGCCCAAGAACCCTCATGGAAAGGGGCACCGCCCTCAAGCCACCTCCACAAGACTTCACCACCATGGACCTGCTAGAAACCCGAACCACTGGAACAAAAAACTATACCCAACCTGCGACAACAAAAATAACCACGTCTACTTACACCCAAGGGTGTAAGAAGGGTGTGAGCCAATGCCCATTTGTATACCACCACTAAGAGATTCCATGTGATAAAAATTTAAATATGAAAAGCATGAAAGTTTTCAAAAACATGAAAAGCTAGTTACAATTTCTAAAAGATGCAACTTTGAATAAAAATAGTTTCCAAGAGGGATATTTTAATTGGTTAACACTTTTAAAATAAACACCAAAGCTACTGAATTTTCCAGCCAAATGTACCCTATGCCGACGGTAAGTATAAAGTAACTAATGAGCACAAGCAATATGATACAACCCCTAGGCACTAGCTAGCTGTGGGTCATAGGTACCTCGTATCTTGGTGAGAGTAACCATCACTAATATCATTCTCATGCACGAGACACTAGTAGGGAACATAAACATAACCTAGTGGTCCCCAATCATCATCATCATTGTTTAGTTAGAGTTTTAAGCGTCAATTTTTCTAAGTAAAACTGAGGCCAAACCCCATAGATTCACTAGCATACTAGTACAAGTTCAACCACCTAGATACCCAGGGTTTCCCTTTGTGCTCAAACAAGTTCAACAAGTCAATAAATATACATTTAACATGAAAATATCATTTCCACATCACAAATTCACCAAACAGCCCATATGTATACCACACAAGTCACAAAAATCCAATTTTCATTCAAAATGATTTTGAAATTCGACTCGCATCAAAATAGCCCACAACACATTTCACATTTCTTCAACACTTCATCCAAACCATTAAACAATTGTATTAAAGAATTATAAGATATTTCAACTCATATAACAGCCCACACAAATGGAAAATAACACTCCTTTCATAATCAAAAATTCATTTTTTCACATCACACTCACACAAAACACTCCACATCACTTTCACATCACTTTCACACATCAATATCTCCTTCAAACAATTTAATAATATATTTCCAAGATGATACATATCACATGAAATACTTTTCACAAATTAAATGGAACTTTTAAAAATATACTCCTACCAAAACAGTTTGTTGATGTAGTTTCACCTATTACACAGCTAAATAAACCATTCAAAACTTTCATAAAACAATTATAAGGAGTATACCCAAACATGGCACATAAAACCCATTTCAAAAACCTCTTTTTAAAACAAAACCACACCAAGACCCTACCAAAACAGAAATGCATCCCAATCAACATATAATAATCCACTTTCAAATTTTATATAATCACCTTGAACAATATCACAAAAGATACCCATGAGAACACACAAATCCATAAAACACTTTCAAGAAGTATATCATGGTTATACACATAAAACCATTCAAAGACACCCAATTATTAGGCCCACATGTCACTATATCATTACCCAACCAAAATTGGAATCCCCTTTCAACAAATAAAAAATAACATCCACATTTTACAAAACTACCACAAGAGATAACACATGAAATACATTTGAAAAATTACACACTTCAAGAACAAATGTAACTTTAATACCAAATGCTTTACTATTGCTACCAAAAATGGTTTTCTAATAATTCAAAACATATATGGAACATGAAAAATTATTTAGCCAAGAATACTAACTCATCATTAAATGGTTACGCACAGAATCGTCTACAGAAATTGTCGAATCCCTCAAAACATGGTGCGAAACATCAACCGCACCACCCCGGCACCACAAGGATGATAAATCCAGCCCTAGACCACAAATGTTCACCAACAAGACCCATGGTTAAACCATAGGTATGAACCCTAGGTTCTGGACAATTTGGAATATCATGAAAGAGGGATAAAACCCTTTGGAAATGGAAGAAGTTGAAGGGAGGAACACTGACCTTGAAATATCTTGATGCAATTACCCCCAATTAACCAAATGTTGAATCTCAAAGTAAAAAAATCTGATATTTAGGCTCAACTAATGAGTATGAGGACATGTGGGGACTGAAATGGGAGAAAAAGAGTAAATATTGAAGGAGATATGAAGGAATGAATTTACCTCTTCAAATCTGCCCGATTTTAGAAACCCTAATACTTTTAGCACTCAATAGTGATGAAGAAGAGATCCAATGAGGATAGAGAGAGCTTGGGCGTGCTACTGGGTTCATGGGGAACGTTTTAGGATTTGAATCACTGAAGATGCCTTAAAACTAAATATGTTATTAATTAATCAAATTTTATTTTTAAAATAGGAATTGGCCTTTCGTGCAGGCCCAATCCCTTAAATAAAAACTCATATACACCTTGGTTATGGATTTACAAAGGCTCCAAATTTTAATTGTGGTGATAATATATCAGGGGAGGTCATTTAGGATTTGTAATGAGTGAAAAATATTAAATAAATGAATAAGTTATAAAAGAAACAAAATTTATTTTTAAATTTGGAATTGGGCTCACGGTTTGGCCCAATTCATGAAAACTCACATATTCTCCATAAAACTGTTGGAAACCCCCAATAACAAAGCATTAATGGAAATTAAAATAAAAATACATTTAAAATATGCTATTTATGTGACACGGGGAGTAACTGAGCATTTTTGAGGGTAGAGCTGGATGTCCAACACCTCAAGAATAGGTGAAAGAACATGTGATATTCATTGAAAATTTCTCTAAGCTCTTAAAGATGATAAGGGCCCAGCTGGAAGATGCCCAAGAACAACTTGTGGAAATGAGATACCAGATAACTGAGCTCCAAACTGAATAGGTGTGGGCATAGGCCAGGGTCAGTGAGCTGCACTCCACAACTACCGATGATGAAAGGGTCATCAGCGGACGAGAGGCAGTCTTGGAGGCCACCAGACAAAAGGTGGTGGCATTGGAGAGATATATCCAAGAAGACAACCCTTAAAAGCCTTGTTTTGGCTGAACCCATATTCTTACCTCGCCTTACAACTTCTTTTCTCCTTTTTTGAACTGTATGTATGGAAAAATTTAATTACTTTCCCCTTTGCTTAACATACTTGTCCTTTTGTTTTAACTTGCTCAACCATAATCTCGAAATAAATAGAAATCCATCCCAAAGCTCACGTGGTCCATGAGAAGCAAATGAGGCTCATACTCTCGCATCATTTGATCATGGGAGCACTGACCAAGCTTCGGTCATTCGAAATTTGAACCTAGATTTCGGAGGAGAATAGGGAGGCCCAATAAATGGAAGAGGGCCTCAGACCAATCAATGTATAATCTTCTCAATGTGCTCTAGCACACGAGTGGGGTAATGTCGAGGGCATTGGAATCAATCCAAACATAGGGGAATGAAAAATGTGAATCATGTTACCAAAATTTGGAACACTATGGGAGGGGCATGGAAATAAAGGATGACTGTTGTCCATGTTCGAAACCCAGCATCCCTAATGCATTGGCCCGAAATGGGGACAAAAAATGAAGGTCAACCACTGACCAATTTTGAAACATGGGAATTAACACAAATATCGTCCATCAGTCTTTTAGAATGTTGGCCCATGACAGTAGGTAGACCATAGGTCAAGCATCCGTACTGTTAGGCGGTCCCTTCAACCATAAAAGAGGATGAGGATCCGAATAAAGGGTCACACAAAGCGTGGAAAGTGAAGTGGTGGTTTGTTCGCATAGAATCTAACACTCCCAAAATTATTCCACTATAGTGGAAGCACATTAGGCGGGTGCATTAAACACATCATGGATCATCCCTACATTTAGAAGTGACCTCTATGGCGAGGGAACTGTCACTTCCCAATGTCGTCATGGGGAATCCTAAACATGTCCAGGGAAAATGTTGTAGTTACAAAACTCCAGGGGGGTCAGGACTGGAGGCCGACAGTGGGGGGAAGGGATGGGATTTTTGATTCCCAGGGATGGACGTGAGATGAAATGTCTAGGCATTCCGACATATCCCAAAAAGATGCGAATCAAGCCACACGTAGTTCTGGAAAGCGTCTTAGTTTAAGGTCATAGAACTCGGACCGAGGATCGGTAAATAATGCAGGGGACACATGGAAATGTGTTTATGAAACCTGATGTGAATGAGGACATGAGTCCAGATTACCATGTGTTCCTTGGGGAAGTGCTCAGGTCGAGGGACTGAACACGAAGGGTAGGATGGGCCCATGAGAGAGAGCCCGGGCGTTCCACGTATCTAATGAGAATGAGAATCAATCCATATGTAGTTCCTGGGTGATGACATGATACGTTAAGGTAATAGTGCAAAGGATGAAAGGGGCGTGCGGGTCTAGCCCTCTCACCAAAATAAGCAGTATTTGATGTATATTTTTTTCCTTTAGGGTGAATGTTTTTTTGTGAAGTGGAAGGACTAGGGTATAAATTTTTGTAATCACCACAATAATCAAGCCGTATACAGGCATTGACAAATGGTTTGGTGGATGACTGATACCCAACGTGACGTCCACTATGATGAGGTCATCACAATGCAGTTCCATTTTTTTGTGCGGCAAGGATGATATTATCACAGTTTAGGGTCATGTGATTGGACCCCCCATCACAGTTTAAGGTCATATGGCTTGGATATGAGGGAATGTGCATGATGTGATAAAGCATACCTGACATGAATGAGTAAAATGTCCACACCACCATCGTGTGCGATTCTGGGAGATGTGCCTTAGGCTAGGAGGCCAACGAGGGTCAGAGGATAAGGGGTCGGAGAAACTACCTCATAGCTGAGCTGGACCCAGAAGCACGATGTCTGGGTGATCCCACGTATCACATGGGGATGAGGATCGAGCCACACATAGACTTTAATGAAGATCATAGTTTATGTTCATAGAGCTCGGACCGTGGGAGCACCGAATTACGTCGTATTGCAGCTTTGTCCTTCTGACATGCAAAGGTGCACGGAGGGATAGTTCCAAGAGTGTCTAGATTCCACCTGGACATGATTGGGTGGGACATAATGTGAATAATACAACCAACATTCAATTCATTAAGGGGCTGGTGTGACAATGGAGGATTACTACTGACCATGTTTACAACAGAACATCATACTGTGTTACCCTGAAATGGGGTCAAAAATGATCATCGACCACTGACCATGTTCACAACGCAGGATTTGTATCAATTTTTTGTCTAAAACCCTTGGGGGCATTGTCCCGTAACGATAAGAGATCCCTTAGGCGCGGTATCCATGCTATTTTTGGGGGTCCCTTCAGGTGTGAAAGAAAACGAGGGCCCAAATGAAGGGCAACACGAAGCTTGACAAGTGGAAGGAATATTCCTATGTTGAATCTAACTATCCTAGTCCTAGACCAGAGTACTGTTGACACATTGGCGAACCACTGCAAAGGGTCAAGGGGCTCAATCTGGGTGTGGCCAAGAGATAGACAATTCTCAGGAGAAAGGGGGCATGGTGCCAAAAACCCAACGTGAAAGAGGGCATAACCCTGTACCACACCTATATATCCTCCTCATGGAGAGGGATAGGCTAAGGGACCTAGGTGAATGGGAGATCAAGAGATCTCTACGAGATGGGGAAGGACCAGAAATCTAAATGTTCAGGCGGTCCTACGTATCCCATAAATATATGAATCAAGCCACACGTAGTTGTTGAAGACACATTTCAACGTCACGACGGATGAAATACAGTTTAACGTCATGCGGGACGAGCGTAAAATCATGCGGGGCTAAATACTGTTTAACGTCGTGTGGGACGAGCGTGCAGTTTAACGTCCTACGAGATGCCATACAGTTTAACGTCGTGTGAGACGAGCGTGCAGTTTAACTTCATGTGGAACGGCATATAGTTTAACGTCATGTGGGACGAGCGTGTAGTTTAAAGTCCTGAGGGATGTCATACAGTTTAACATGGTTCAAGATGAACGTGCAGTTTAATGTCATGTGGGGCGGTAATCCAGATTAATGTCATGCGGGATGAGTGTGCAGTTTAACATCATGCTGGAAGGCATACATTTTAATGTCATGTGCGAAGAGCTTACAGTTTAACAACACGAAGGATGGTAATCTAGTTTAAGGTCATGGAGTACCCTATAAAGGGTTAGGAGAAATTTTTTTTGAACAACTTTCCATTGGTGGGAGGAGTAATGCGTTCACCATCCATGGTTACCAAAGAGTACGACCCATTGTGATAAACCTTATGAAAAATGAAAGGTCCTTCCAATTTGGGCTCCAACTTGGGTGGTTTCCTACTAGGGATCATTGGTTCCCTAATGGATAATACCAAATTTCCTTGTATAAAAGATTAGAGGTGAACCTTCTTGTTGAAAGCTCGATCCATCCTACTCTGATGCCTTTCTAGGTTATGCAAGGCATGAAGCCTATTCTTGTCCAGTGCTTCCAATTCAGCTAGACGGATCTCAACCACTCTATCTGACGGTTTCTAGTCATAGACCATTGTGCGCAATGAGGGAAATTTAATCTCGATGGGCAAGACAACCACAGTTTCGTACACCAGGGAATATGGGGTCACATGGGTGGAATTACGTGTTGTCATCCAGTAAGCCCAGAGGGTGTTGGGGACCTTATCCGGACAACTCTACTTGTTATGACAATCCTTTTTCTGCAGAAGTTTTAGAGGGTTTTTTTGAACGCCTTGATCTTTCCATTTTATTGCACGTGATAGCAAGAGGTATGGTTAGAGCGAAAGTTGTACTTGGCATACAAATTCTTCAACTCAGCTACTCAGATTTTGGTGCTGTTATCGGTGAGGATAGTGTGAGGAACCCCAAATTGATGGATGATATTAGAACTCAGAATTCAATGATCGAATGGCCCACGACTTCCTTGAGCAGAATTTCCTCTGGACATATGGATAAGAAATCCATAGTGGTCAGAATGAATCGGTACTGGTGAGCTGTTTCTGGTGGGTGTGGTCCCATGACATCTAACCCCCAGATGGAAAAGGTCCCAGAGTACTTTGGTACTGTGGAGAAGATCCGGTGGCAGATGTACAATGTTATAATGAACTTTTCATTTATGGAACCTCTTGGAGAACTTGATGCAGTTGTTGATCATGGAGAGCCAAAAAATCCTAGTCTTTGAATCTGGTGAGATAGTTTTGGCCCACCCTAATGGGAACCACAAGAACTGGCATGAACCTCTTGCATGACCTGTGGAATCTCAACCCCTTGAATGAAACGTAATAGAACGCCATCAATTCCACATTTATATAGGATCTACTCAAGGTTGGGACCATTCTAGATAGTAAACTGCGGCGCACAGTATCAGATTCGCTCATGCTCAACCTGGTCTGATGAGATATTATTGAGTTAGAGTTATTCGACCAAGGGTGTCCTCCAATTGGCAACCACTTAGATCACTGCATTCGGATGACATAGGGGTCTTGACGTAGAGGAACCAATGGAATGATGGATTATCCGTGGTCCATCATCTCCATCCAAAGTTATAGGTGCTATGAATCTCCGATGCACCACGTGGAAAATCATATCATCCTGCTCGGGCTCTGCAAGTGATGCAAATAAACTGGCTAAAGCATCCTCTCACCCATTCTATGACCGAGGGACATGGATAACCTCTAGCTGATAAGGGAACTGGTTCATTAGTTGGAGAGTGCGTTCTAACAATGGTATTAGCTATGGCTTCCTGACAACATAGTCTCCATTGACCTGCTTAATAACTATTTTGTAGTCCCCCTTCACATGAAAATGGGGCACATCAATCTCAAGATCCCGCTTGAGGTGAGTGATAAGAGGCTGATACTCGACATCGTTGTTGGTGTAGCCTTCTGATAATAGAAATGAGTATGGCAGAATGGCTTGCGCTGGGGTAATGAAGACGACACCCATGCCCACTATATTGAGTCGAGGATCATTGAGCCTCCTACCAGTGGGGCTCCGTGAGGCACCATCAAAATGCATTTTACAACATGGGATGGATTGATCGACTGAGATGATTACCTCATCCAGAAAATCCAGGTCCAGGGACAGATCCACATAGGTCAGATAGGCAGCTAGAAAGTTTGCCAATGCCTATCACTTGATGGCCTTCTGAGGCACAAACCTGATGTCGAACTGCTGGAGGATCACCACCCACAGCGCTAGTCGGCCAGTCAACATAGGGAGAGTCAGAATATACTTTAGGGGGTTAACACGAGACACTACCTGTATCTCATGGTGCTGCATGTAATGCCACAATTTCTTCACAGCAAATAAGAGCGCAAGGAATCTTTTCTCTAAGGCGGAGTATCTGATTTCCATATCGAGGAGCATGCAGCTGAGATAGTAGAGGTTGTTCTCCATCCCCTCATTGTTCTTCTGGGATTGAAGGGCACTAAGCGACCGCTCCAGGGCGTTGACATAGAGGACTAGAGGCTTCTTGGAGATAGGTGGCATCAAGACCGGAATTTGGAGAAAATTTTACTTGATTTCCACAAAGGTGGTCTAGCACTCCTCATCCCACTCATAAGCAGTGCCCTTATTCATGATCCATGAAAAGGGCTTACACTTGCCAGCCAGATTCACAATGAATTGGAATATGTTGGTTAAGTGGCCTTGGAAACCTCTAAGATCTCAGATATTTCTTGGGGGAGGAATCTAGCTGATTGCCATGATATTTTCTAGGTCGATCTCAAAGCCTTAGTACCTGATAACAAAGCCAAGAAACTTCTCGGATGTGACCCCGAAATCACACTTCAACGAGTTTATCTTCAGGTGCAGGAACGGAGGAAACCAAACACTTTATCCTGGTCCTTGAGATGGTCCTGGAACTGGTGAGATTTGAATACTAGATCATCCACATAGAATTCCACCAATGTCCCAATGATTGACTTGAATATGTAGTGCATGACCCACTGATAGGTGGTACCTACATTCTTCTAGCCAAAGGGCATAACCTGGTAACAGAAAGTACCATGGGGTGCCCTGAATATAGTGGATTATTCATCATCGGGGGCCATTCAGATATGGTTATAACTAGAGTACCCATCGATGATGGATAGGGCTTGGAACCTCGTCGTAGCTTTAATTAATAACTCCATCACTGGAAGGGGAAAATTATATTTCAGAAAATGGCGATTGAGATCCCGGAAGTCGATACAGACTCTGATCAGCCTGTTCTTCTTCCTGACTAGCATGATGTTGGCTAGCCACATGTGGTATTGGACCTCCTTGACAAAGTTGGCTCTAATGATCTTGTCATCTTTAGCCTCAACCATGGAACAATGAGAAGGGTGTATATTTCTGGGAGGCTAATTGAACCTATGATGATTTTTTGGAAGACCGAGGCGGTTGACGACTACTAGAGGATCAAGTCCCGACATTTCACTATAACTCTAGGTGAATACATCACGGTGATATTTAAGGAAGCTTACATACCACTGCTTCTCTTCATGGGGACATAGCAGCACTGATCAATGTGGGTCTCAGGTCGGCCTTGCTACCGAAGTTCACCTATACCAACTCATTGACTGTGGCAGAGACGCCTTCCTCAATGGCAGGGGGAGCATCCTCTATTTATTTTTCTCCACATATGAATGGATCCCCAATGGAAGAAGCTAATTCTGAATTACCAAACCCTAATGGGAGGCTGCTACCAGCTTGTGCGGTAGAGTTTATTACATCAGGGAACTTTGGCGCTACCCAGACCATGGCTATGAAGGCTGTCGACCTGATCCCATCTGGTCTCCGGCCCAAGGGGCCACGCTTGAAAATATCAAACCAATAGTGGCACATTGGCCGGAGCCGACTTAATCTATACCAGCGAAATAGGAAAGTATGATGTACCACCGTTGTCATGATCTGGACGTCCCGATACCTGATGGGAGTGGGAGGCTATGGGATCACTAATGCTTGATTCATATAAGAATACAACGTGATCTTCCAACGCCACCCGGATCTAAGAGAATGGTTACCCCTTGTCCCATAAATGACAAAACATTGCCCCATATTGAGGGTAGTTGCCTCTAAATGATGTATCAAGAAGAGGTAGGCATCATCCAAACATGCCCAAGGGTCAGTCGTAGCAGTGAAAAGCTAAGCATCACTTTCCTAGACTTTTTTATCCATGCTATTGTAATATTCAGCATCCAAGTAGTGGGCTTCTCAAGAAGTGAAAGGAGATGAATCACCCTAATGTACGCCCACTCGACCATTAAAGGAGTACTAGAGGAACTGTTGATATAATGGGGGGACCTCCGCTTGGAGGTGGATCTATGGCCAGCCCATTAATGCATTGTACGTTGTGTCCTGGGAGACAACCATGAACTCGGTGTTGGCCACTAGGCCAGCAAACTGGGTCTTCAGACGGATCATGCCGACCAGAGTCTTCTCTATCCATTCATACCACTAGATCCTTAGATCGGAGGGAGTCAGGTCATCTTCAGATAACCCTAACTCTTGCAGTGTACTCGTCAGGAAAAGATTGATCCTTGAGCTGGTGTCAACAAGACAACGGAGAACCTCCACGTCGTTGAATTGGCTGGTGATATACAATGGGAGAATGTGCCCCTGTATGGGGGAGACTTCAACCTTTCCATAGAATGAAATGATGGCCTAGAATTCGGCATCATCAACTGCTTCAACCTGAAAAGCTTCTACAGATGCTATCTCCGTCTCAAACTGGATAGGGCTCATTAAAGCCACATCGAGTGCTTTGTGAATATTTGATGATAGGATATGGGATTCAAGGATGTACATCCTTTTTAGGATGCCGGAAAGGTGCTTGATAATATCATAATTCCATGCCAGGCGCGAACTTCTACTTGCAGGGAGTCAGTCTATGATGGAAGGCATGGCAGCCCCTCCCTGCCGGACCGACGACTGACTAGTACTGGGAACATCCCGCTGCTCACTAGTTGAAGCCCAGAGAGTAGCTATAGGATGAGAACCGGATGACTGATATCGGCTTATAGTGGGGCGAAGCTGGTCGCGACATTCCCGATGTGGTTCTGCCTGATCCAATAGGACAAATAGTGGTGGAGGCGGACCTTTTGACACCGAATGGGGAGGTTCGAGTGCTGACCTATATGCTGGGCCTACTGTCTGGTCTCAGTGGCATGCAAGACCTGGTCGGAGGTTCCAAATGATTTTCCCCGATGACCCATATTTCTGCAGTTCTGTTATCATCGGCTGGGGACATTGTGGAGGTTTTCCTGGCGCTTCCCCACGTCGAGAGTCATATAGGGGTTTAACAACTCAACAGTGTTAACCGAAGCATACCCTTGACTGTCACATGACAAATCATCCACCACTGGATGGATCCTTGGGAAAATTTCCATCTCCGAGGGCATAAAGTTTCCGAGTGTGCCCGATGACAAAGGAATTAGTGGAGCACGTGCTTCTTCTTATGTTGCTGATGCTTGCTCTTATAGGAAGAGTCTAGAAGAGATGATGATGTAGAAGTGGTGTCCACAGCTTCTGGAGGCTCCGATATATTCATACATGCCCGAATGATTCCAGGGGAATGGAAAACCATCTTGATATCTATCCAATCATTATAATTATTGGACCCATGCTCATAAACTCGTTGACACTCACCTCTGCCGTCACGACTACTATCTGATCACACAAAGACACCGACCACTTATGCCAAGGTCGGGCCCAACCTGACTATGTTTTTGTCAATATGGTCTTGGAGCCAATCCTTGAACACATAACATTGCTTGATGATGTGCTCCAGGATTCGGTTATAGGGGTAGTATTTGGGGTGATCAGTGAGATGCGCCTCCTTTGGCTTTCTGCACTCAGGCAGTCGTACAATTCTCTACTCTAAGGAACTGTGGAAGTAACCGAGGACCTAAGCCTCATCAAATGATTAGGTATGATTCCTTCTGTCAGGAAAGGAGAATCTGGGAGCCTATCCCTAAAGGGGGGCCCGAAGGAGCCTGCTAAGGAGGAAGAACTTTATTATCTCTCCTAGACGGTGGCGGCGGGTTATGCAGGGGCACCTACCGATTTTGAGGACGCTGCTGGGTTGGAAGCTATGACCGTGGTGGTGGACCTCTATGGGGATGCAGAGCTAGCTCCACTGGTAGAAATTCTAGATACCCAGTGGCCTATATCTGGGCCACAATGGCGGGCTCAGCTCTGGCATCCCTCCTTGCTGGGATTGCAGGGGATAGCGGACATGCCTGACTAGCCTGTTGCAGGGCTTCTTTGAGGCGCTGGCCCTTATTAGAGAAGCCTCAGAACCCTTCGAGATAGTTCTGAGTGGTCAGGGAGGGGACCAATTTATTCTTTACATTACTTATGCACATCATCAGTAATTACTCCTGAGTCAGTGGAATGTTAAGGGAGTATGTCATCCCCGTCCACCAGGTGACAAAGTTCGCGACTCTCTCATCGGGCCTTTTCTTGCACTTGAAGATGTCTGCGATGTTCATTTTTTGGGTGGTAGAGCTGAACTGGTAAAGGAACTGCATGCGAAGGTCCTCCCAGCTACTAACAGATCAAATGGAGAGCTGGTTGTACCAAAAAAATGCTGGCCCGTCCAGCGTATGAATGAAACAGAGGAGCTTAGCGGCCTCCTGCTGCGCTGGGGTCCCTATCATAAGCCCACACCTCGAGTTAAAGTGGGCCAGGTGCTACAGCGGGTCCCTCGTCCCATTATAGGGGGAGAAGGTGGGGTTTCTGAATCCCATGGGTGATGGCATGTCATCCACCCATCTTGGATATGGCTTTCCATCAGGTGGGATAACCACCTGTCACGTTTCCAAAGACTCTAAGCGGGCGATGAGTGCCACATTTTGGATCATCTGGATGTGGGTCCCTATCCTGATGGGGATCACTAACCACGAGCGCATTGTCAGACTCTTTGATGTGGTATCCAGGATTACCAGCTCATGGAGCGGCTGGTGGAGTACCCCTTGGGGTTTTCAGAGGAGCCCGAGCGCGGTTACATGGATTGTCACACCGTTCAAGAGGGTTTGGAGAGACATGTCACACCCTCTTTCCGTGAGCTCCAGCTTCCTCCCTGTCAGCGAATGCGGTATGCTCAGGGTTTCCTGGGGGAATCTCGTCGAGGGGTAGTTGTTCATGCCCCTACTGATATTAACTAGGGTCACCATAGTCGTGTCGTCTCTCTACAATGCGTTCATCCAGATGTTCATCAACCAACTTCTTCTGCTCAGCGAGTTGCTGACACAATGTGGCCTTCTCAGGATCCTCGTTCTTCTTCTGCACTGAAGCTGACGGGTTGGAGTTCTTGACAACTCTGACGTGCTCTTTTCCCTTACTGACATTCTAGCTCAGAACTAGTTCCTCAATGGGCGGAGGGAGACCTAGGAGGCTCCTATTCTGGCGAGTAACTCTCCCCGACGGGTCCAGCAGTGGGGGACATGTCATCAGGGAGGAAGTTACCATTGAGAAGATCCAGCTCATTTTCCCCTCCAGACAGATTGGTCATGTTGATCGTGACTCTTCTCGGGGGCATGTCTTCAATGTCATCAAGTGAGTCGGGTTTCCGACGAATTGCACTGAAGAGGAGAGCAACATATTTCCCCCATCCACAGACTTGCACGTGGGGGAAGCCTCCTTAATAACTTTGCGGAGTACTTGGAAACTCTAACTACATTTCTGTTGGAGGGCCCTGTGGTGACCAGGTGACTCGGGGTGCTAGACCACAGGGAGTCTGGATAAGTCAACTAGATGACATTATTCAACGATGTCTTCAAGGATCACTTGGCTCCTGGGATAATTCACTCGCCGGTGGTGAATACGGAAGTGAGTCACCCAGTGGGTCTGGTGAAATCATTCAAACTCCTCCAGAGTGAGTGATTCCAATGTAAAAAACCTTGGTCCTGCGACTGGCCAAAAGTTCTCTAGGAAGTGGCCTACTGCAAGGATAGTCCCTTAGATCCTTGGGTCAGATTCAGGGTTTTCCCATTGATTTCCCCACTCATTAACTGAGGGTGGCTGAGCAACTGGTAGTGGCGCCAACGTAGACCACTGGGATGGTAAGTTGGCCAGTGGAGAATATGGCGAGTGATCTTATTGGCCACTGAATGTTAGGTTGTCTTCAGAGGATGGTAGTGACCTGGACGCAATATCACAATAAGATGGGTTGGAAATCAGAGCTCTTGACACAGCATCAGTGTCTGCCGAGGGTGGTTTGTGCCGCAGATCTTCTGCCATTGACCCCAAAAATAGATCTTTGTAGTCTTTAGCAGAGGCCGAGGGTGCTTCTGGAGATGTCGGTGGTGACGGTGTGGTTGGTCCCTGGGGACATTCCAAGTTCTCATCCTCCTGGATATAACATCAGAGGGAGATATGGATCATACGGACCTCGCATTCTGGGAGTACAAGACTTATGTTTCTTGTTCCTACCCCAGACCTTGACATGGAGGATTGAGGAGAGGGCTCCTATGATGAGTTGCACTCCACTCCAGAGTCTGAGAAGCGAATGTGTATGATTCCTATCCGACCTTCCCCAGAATTCCTCCTGTGGCGCTGACGATCCTCCTTCCTGCCCCTGGGTGGCTCCTCGGGACAGGGCTGATTTCCAACATGGAGTCCTCTGGCTGCATTGGTGCTGGGGAAGAGAGGGTTTCCACCAGAGAAATCCGTGGTGTGAGGAGCACTGGGATAAATGTTGAAAGGGTCAAAGGGAGGACTTCCGTTCTAGAGGGTGACCAGAAATTCAATTTCTCCATACTGACAGTCTGCAACTATAGGAGATACCCCATACCTAGTGTAGTGAGCGCGGGAGAGACCCCTATACGGAGTGTTGCTGTCATGAGAAATAACCTCGCTTGGGTTGAAGGTGGCATGTGGTAGACCACCAAGCCGAGATTGGAAGTCGGGGGTTCTGCACCATCCATTGTGATGGCACGGAGTGGGCCACCAAACTAGGTGACATTACTGCGGATTGGCCCACACCGGCAGTCACCTGTGTCGACGACTGGGAGAGTCGACAAAACATGGCCCTGGGGTGGTTGGGGCCCTGATCCGGGTCGGGCATATAACAGCCCCTGCTCAACATTTGCGGGGAGTTGGTGATACGAGCCAGCGGTGGCTCGGGCCACAGTAGTCGTTGACATTGATGCCCCATGGTGGGAACCCTCTTCCATTTTCACCCGATGCTTGCACTGGGTCAGATGAACTGGAGCCGATGGTGCAAGTGCGGGTCTTACCTACTACATGACTCATGGAACCGGGCGACGGTGCTGACGTTCACTGGTGGGAGCCATTACCGAGCCATTTAAGAGGGATTTCGATTGGGCCAACTTAAACATCCCCTACCTCATCAGCGAAAGGGAGGGAGTTGTCGAGGCGTTCCGAGGACATGCTCTTGAAACTATTCAATGTTGGGGTGGGGAGCAGCTGCTCCCTGCGCGGCCCTCGGTGGCGGCGTTGATGGCGATACACTAGTGCCTCGAGATCCATGTAGGCCATATCCCTGGAGGAGATGACCCCTTCTTCCTCGTACCTACGTACATGATCACTAATTAACCTTTGCTGGATAATTTATGATGGAGAGAGGGGGCGTGGGTGCCAAGCTATCATGGTGGTTGAAGCCATCATGGAAGAGGAAAAACCGCGTGGGGTAGCCGTGTCGATACTGCGTTGCCCTTGCACTGGTGGGCAAGTGATCGGGCACCGGATGCAACAACTTTGTTCTTGAAAGTAAGGAGATGAACTCATTAACACTGCTAGGAAAAGAAATCAACAACCAGTGCCCCAACTCCATTCCATCACCTGTGGCCGGTACGAGGGATCTACACTTACAACATCACAAGAGAGAATGCTCAAAGTCCCGATTGTCCCATATTTTGGCGAGCTTCATGTCAGGCATGATTGATGGGACCTAGTACCAGATGACGGGGTCATATGACATGCTTATCCACTAATGCCACAAACACTACTAGCCTCCATGCTTCGGAGAAGACCCTTCATGTTGGGTTCACCATTTTTGTTTCTAAATCTTTCTCTGTGGCTCGCATGCATCTGTCACACAGAGGACGTGTTGTTGTTACCCCGTATTGACACTTTCCAAAGGTGGGTGACATACGCTCCTTATTCAGGGACATCTTCTCCTTGATCAAAACAGGATGATGCGATGTCAGTTCTTCCTTCCATGGATTCCTCCTCAGAGCTCGTCCCCTAGTTTGGGTCTCCCTCATAGATTTAAGACAAAGTTCAGGAAACACTTTCCGGTTCCATATCATCATGGACATCAATTAATTACACTGCTTCTATCAAGATGCTCCAAGGAGTCTATTTAGGGTAGTAACCTTCGGTTAAGAGAGTAGTCTCATTGGGCATCACTAGTATGTCTTGATGTTGGGGGATTGAAATGTTTGTCTCATGTCCCATATTATAGGGCTTCTCGAGGGTGCGGAAGCCCGAGGCATCCCACATTGGATGTGGGGAATTGTATTCCATTGGCTTGTATCCGAGGTTTTCCTCAGCTTCCAATGTTTAAAATATTGTATGCTGCAAGTTTAACGTAAAGCGAAGACAGATCAGACTGATCGGAACACTGGTTAGAGTTGATCAGACGGGTGAGACCCCCGGAGGGGATTCCGAGGCTGGGGTCAACACGTGGGTGGCTTCCCAAATGGTGTCAAACAGAATGGGGAATGGGGTGGAATGATCATTCCGGGATGTGTCATCAAAGGTAAGTATCGGGAAGGATGATGGTTTTGGGTGCGAGCGTCGAAGAGACATCCTACGTATCCCCGTGGCGGGGAATCAATGACTGCGTAGTTTGATGGGATGACGGGACACATGAGGAGGTGACCCGTGAGAAAGGATGCATCAATGGGACCCAGAGTTTCAAGAACCTCCAGGTTAGGGCATGAGCTTCCCCAGACACGTGGGCTCAAGGGAGAGATCAGGATGAGACATGGTTGTTAGACTTGAACCTCATGGAGTTTTCCTACGTATCCCCATGGTAGGGAATAAATGTTTGTGTAGTTCAAGTGGTATCTGGGGCTTACACTCTGAGATATCCCATGGTGTCGGTAAACTGACGTGAATGTGCACCTGGGGTCCGGGTGGATGGTGGGCTTGAACCTTGTAGAGGCTTCCTACATACCATGCCTTGACATGGATCAAAGTCCCCGTAGTTCGGGATGGATTGGGGCTTAAGCATTGAGGTGGCCCAAGGTGGTGGGGGTTGAACCTTGTGGAGGCTTCCTACATACCATGCCTTGACATGGATCAAAGTACCCATAGTTTGGGTTGGATTGGGGCTTACACTCTGAGGCGACCTAATGTGGTGGGGCTTGAACCTCGTGGATGCTTCCTACGAACCATGCCTTTAAATGGATCAAAGTCCCCGAAGTCCGAGATGGATTGGGGCTTACACTCTGAGGTGGCCCAAGGTGGTGGGGACTGAACCTCGTGGAGGCTTCCTATGTTCCATGCTTTGACATGGATCAAAGTCTCCGTAGTTCATGATATATTGGGACATATGCTCTGAGGTTGCCCAAAGTGGTGGGGCTTGAACCTCATGGAGGCTTCCTACGAACCAAGCCTTGACATGGATCAAAGTCCTCATTGTTTAGGATGGATTGGGGCTTGCACTCTAAGGAGACCCAAGGGGGTGGGACTTGAACCTCATGGAGGCTTCCTATGTACCATGCCTTGACATGGATCATTTTCCATGTAGTTTGGGTATACAGTTTAACATAACGCGGAACGGGGGCATTTGGGGCTTACGCTCTAAGGTATCCCATGGTTTGTCATGGTACTTACTCACTCTAAGCTCACATGAGTCTTTCCTGGTGTGAGAAACAAGAGCTAGCAGAGACCTGATGGTCATGTCGTGAATGGTGCATCCGTGGGAAATGAAGTGGTGATTATGCGTTAGGAGGCCCAAGGTGTTGGGACATACTCCATGATGGAGGCTCGTGGGTGAAAAAGAGTAGCAGGAGAGGGATTTGGGATGGAAGAAAGGGGAAGCACCATTACCCATCATTCCCTTGGCTGGACTTGGCGCCCAGGGGATGATGATGAACATGGGTGCTGCCTCTTGAAAGAAAGGTTAGGGGATTACACCAAGGTGGATGCCCTTCCCCATGGACAAGCACCACTCTAATAAGAAGGATATCACCCCCTGTGAGGGATAATCCCATCCCCATGGAGAAGAGTGGGCATGGAGAATGTACGAGGTAGGGGGACCCTGCATGCAAGTCATGGGGCCAAGTCACAGTTTAACGTCATGTGTCGAGGCTGATGGTGCGTAGCAGTTTAACGTCCTACAACTCGGACAAGGTGGATTTGCTCCACGCCCCTAGGACTTACATAATCGTTACCCTCTACTCCTTGGGGGAGGGAAGGAACTTTTAAGGCCATTGCGAGGGGGTGTGTTAGGGCGAACCATCGAGGGGACCATGTTATCATGGATATGCGAAGAAGAAATAGCTGTTAGCGTTCCTATTCGAGGAGGCATGAGGCAAAGCAACCAATGGGAAGAATTGTCCAATGGACTTTGAAGTTACCTCATACGAGCCTAGAAGGTTGTATTAGAAGATGTTGCAAGATGTGGATACCTAGGGCGTGAGAGACACCCACGAATTGCACCCATAGGAGGATAATTGGGTGCTCGTGCAAGGGGGCGCCCGGGGAACACCGAGGTGAGGGGTCCCAGAAAATTGTGTGCATCCTTTGTGGCTTGTGCACAAAATAATAGGCCTGCACAAAAAACACTGGGCTGGCATGAAATCGGTGATGCTTGCGCGGAATTTGAGGCAGAGGCTTTGCATGTGACTAGGAGGATTGTGTGTAAGGAGTATGAATTGTGCACAAGTGGTATGGGCCACACACAAGGATATGGGTGTACACAATATAAAGAATTGCACACAATTTACTGTATTGCGCATAATGGAAGGAATTGCGCGCACAGAGGGAACCCTGAAGGGATGGGAATTTAGTTTAATCCATGGGGATCTCGCATGAAGGTGGACCAGGGGAGACTTGGCAAGAAAAGTTCTGAACATGAAGGCCATCTTCACGCTTGTGGAAAGCTGATTTAGCGTACGAGAGGCGGTTCAGATCCTTATGCCCCGAAATGGAAGAGGGTCGCCTTCTATTTATAGGCGCCCATGGGTGTGCAATAGAGGTCAACGTGAAATAATTTTGTGATATAGGCAGCATGCGAAATGTCAACTGCACGGGGCATGGGAGTGAATTTATTTCGCACCGACACCGATGCCTCTTCACGAATCCTAAAATTTTCCATGCGGGACACATCTTTTTTGCGCGCTTCACCATTTATTTTGTGAAACACCTCCGAGCCACCTGGATCAGGTCTCTGGGTCCGAATATGAACTTTCTTTGTCATTTTGAAAGATTCTTCAGCACTTAAACAATTTTCTACATCTACAATATGATATGTAGATCTCTCAACATATCCTTCATAATTTTTTTCAATAATATGGTAAAAAGGAAACAATATTATTTTCATGAGAAGTACTTATATTAATTGAGAATAATAATAAATGGGTTTCATGAAGTACCCAACTATTTGATTATATTATTGGTTTAATTGTTAATTTCATTTTGATAGAATTTTGGATTATTGAATCATTATACTGTATGTTTTTTTATTGTTGAAATTAATTTCTTGATGTGTTATTTTTCATAGTAACAAAAGACACATGTTGGTGTATGTAAAAAAATACATAACACATTATAAGTTGTTCTTATTGGATATACATATGATAGGGGTGGTTTCAGGTGTTCCAATTATAATTTTATATTTCTTTATTTTTTCAGGTTGGGATTAGTTTTTTTCATTGAATAGGCAATGCACATGTTATTTTTTTGTGCATATATGTTCAATTGGTCCTTTTATGTTACTTAAATAGCCTTAAAACAATAATTTGTGACATAAATAAGGGTTATTAAGATATTTGAATATATGAATACCCTCTACATATGGATGTGACATTATATTCGTATAAAAGATCATCACATTTAGTAATTTGTAAATGGGGTTGATATATTGAATTAAAAAACATCTTTGGTTTTAGTTAAACATCACTGTCAAACATCATATTCAATAATTTATAATTAAATCAATCTATTATAAATAAAAATTTATATTTTCTTTTTTAAACTAATGATATTTCATCACGGATTTAGGTATACATAATTATCAATCATCACACACTTATTAAATTTTAGTGGAGTCTTCTGTAAGAAAATATTAGAATCTTGAAATTTTATGATCAAGATAATGAAATGAATTAGATGATGTTAAAAAATTAAAATTATTTAGGTATTATTGTTTATCAAATACATCATAAGACTATAATATGAGAATAAATGTATTAATGTAATATTGATTCTATGAGATTGAAGTTGACCCACATGAATTCATATATTATAATAGGTTATTCTATTTTATGATTTCATTGTAAGTATTTTTTAGATGATTTTATAGAAACAATGAAGATTTCATATTGTTCCATCATAATAAATTGGTTTATAGTATGTATTTTATGATTTTATGACATTAGTATATTTAAATAATATAATTATATATATGTGTGTATGCCTCCATCATAAGAATTCAAATCCTACGTATTTACAATATTTGACATTGACGATAGATTTCATGTCTTAATGAGAATAGAACATTAGAACGAATATCTTTATCAAAAGATATCAATGTTATCCTTTATCGCATGATTAGTTCAATGCTATATATCGATATGGGAAATTGTTTTTGATAAGTACCATAAACTAGGATAGAAGTCCATATGGTTGAGATTCATGAATCTATGAACTTGTGTTTTAAATATAATTGATTCGAAATTTTTTTGAAGGAATTAACATAATGATAGAAATTACTCATGATGTGATTTAAAATATAATATATAAATGAGATTTAGGTTTTTAAAATGATAAATAGGATAAGGATTCATATTGAATGATGTAATTTAATATATTGTTCCATCATTTAATGATTAGGGGAGTTTCTAAAATAAACTTTTTTAAACTAATATTGAAATATATATTATTTAAATATTATTAAAAAGGAATAAATAAAAAATGTGTGATATTTTTAAAGAAAAAGATAATATTTCTTAAATTATTATGATATACAGATATTCCACTATCTAAATTAATGAAAATGAACACATTTAGTATGAATTAATGAAGATAGATAAATACATTAAACAATTGTGTGTAAAATGTGAATGGAACATCAACATCTTTTTAAAACTATTCAATGTTTCAAGAATAAAATTAACTTTCCCAATTTATGGAAGTAGTTGTTTTGTGAAGGTGAATTACGCGACTGAACTACATCTAGTTTTTATTTTGTATAACATAATTTTTATCGGGGAATATCATTATCGAATGAAAATAATGGTTCATTATAATGGATGATTAATGTAGAATACTTTTTTATTAGGATGAATAACATTATGAATCATTTGCTCTTCTAATTATGTTGTATAAGTAATTTTTATATATGTTAAATATGAATAAAATGTAAAAAATAAAATGTCTATATATATGTTGAGTTATTATTGTTTGGGAATCTCAAAATCTACACCTCTAAAAATTCATATAATTGAGTAGAATACATGATAGGGAATGTGACAAAAATTATGCGGATAAATATGTTATAAAAAATATTGTATATATTGTGTGATTCACTACATAACATTAATACTAAACATGACATGTGTCTATGAGGAAATATTTGAGTGTCTCAATAATTTTAAATAGATGAATATGATGAAATAATATTTTTTAAATTTTAATAATATATCATAGTTTCACCTCCATGCAAATATATGGTTTTCCATTATAGGATTCTATAAAAAACAATAAACAAACGATAAATAATAAAATATAAAAAATATATGTGATTAAACATTAATCAACTTAATCTGGTTACTCATTTGTTTATCATTACTCTATTTAAATTTTAAAAACATAGGTTCAATGAGACTCAAAATTATAGTTTTCGTTGTAGTAAAATTATATATATGTATATATAAAATACTAAATCATGTACTATATACCACGTCACAGAATATAGTATTATAATTTCATCATTGGTGAATGTTCTCTATCCCTTTAGTGTTTATGATATCTATTAATAACAATATTATCGACATTGTTTTTTATCATTAATGATTACAACATGAAGTATAAAGTTAAAAAATTACAATTAATATATGATTTGATAACATATATTAATTAATAATTTTGACCAATAATACCACCATCACTAAAGGATTAATAAAATTTATTAGTAGCAATGTTTCTTTCAAAACTTATAAAAAAATATTATTATTTTAATTTATTCGTCATATGTAAGTGATATTCCATATTATATAGTTATCTATAACCAGAGAAGAATTATTATTTACTGTTATTATAAAATAATTATATAAAAAATTATATTTCATAATTTCCTCAGTATTCTGAGAGATTATCCTTCAATAATTATCTTTATTTGAGACATGTAATAAAACATTATTTAATATATATTCAATATAATTAATTTCAAAAACAACATTCCATTATAATGATTGGTATGAAATATTACTGCATTTATCCATACACTATCAATCCCCTACTATATGAGACTAATATACACTATAATATAGAAAAAATCTATCAAACATTAACATATAAAATTTACTTATGGGAAAAATTTGAAAAAAATGTTATCTTTAGAGAAAAAATAATCAAACATGAATTAATTAATGTAGCCTTAAAGAATAATAAATCATGTTGAATGTAAAAGGAATTCTAGTAGAACCCCTTTGGAGATATCAACATCCAACTTAATTATAGATAATTATATTTCATAACATGATTTGAAGGGATAGAACATTACATGGTAGGTATAGATATTACATTACCACTTCTTCAAATACATTGAATGGGTCAGAGTATAATATGTTTCTTTTGGGTTAAACAATAATATATTAAAATTAAATCATTAATTATTTCATTGAATAATGGAATATGATTTTTACAATTCATCTTTTATATTTACATCTATATTTGACCCATAATCAATGTGATGTGTATAAATATAATCATATTTGTATATCATCAACACTATAATTACTTAGTTGGATCCCCTTGAACATAATAAAAATTCCATTTTAATTTACATGATGTTTATTGCCTATCATTTATTAACTCTTCAAGAAAACATGTTGTAGTGTAACTCCATGCAAAATGACGTTTCATTAGATTATCTAACCAATTTATAATTACAAATACTAACATATTTATAGAGTAGCATAGAAAGCCTTATGATATATTATTATATGACTATATAATGTTCTCCATGTGGAAGAATTTTTAGGTTTTCTTAATCATAGTTTATTAAATGTAAGAGTATTTTGAAATCTTGGATGAATAATAATTTCTCAAGGAACTATGGAATATTAAATTACAACTATTTATCCAAAAAATAATTTTACCTTTATTATTATAATAAATATAATATATATTAATTCTAATAACCATATCCATTGTTCTGTTTGATAATAATTTATTGTTTTTTAGGATTAAAGACACCTGTTATTTCATTTGTCGAAGGGGAAAATCAACGTGTCCATGAATTATAGTACATTATTCAAAAAACATCATAGATAAAAATAGAATATCTATATGATCCACTCAAGGAGTAATTTTATTTATTTCATATTATACCTAATTAATTCCTAAAATAACATATTATAGCACATAATATTTATTCTTTCATAAATTATCGTTAACTACTACGTCACCCAATTAAATCACAATATCATTAATAAATCATCATATTAACAAAATTTTCTATTTTATTATGAATATAAATCTATGAAAATTAAAACCAGAAACAATTCATTTAAAAATTATAGTTTTAAGGAAAATAGTTAATGGGAATTTTTTTAATAGAAGAATTTATATTTTTAGAAATTTTGTAACAAAAATATATGTTTGAAAGTAATTTTAAATATTTTAATATTATTTATATTCTTATTATTTAAATTTAGGGATGAGATAAAAAATTTAGATTTAATGAGTGAATATAACGTCATTATTATGCCATAAAACTATTAGTATTTCTAAAAGAGTATTAGTAATTTTCAATAATTTTTTTAGATATTATAAAAAAATAAATCTTAGAAAATTTGTATGTTATAATTGATAAATTATTAATATTTTTATGAAATTAACTCTCTTAATCGAATAATGTTTTTTATTAACACAAAAATCACATTTTTCACAAAATAAATGAAAATAGAAATCAACAGAAATTAAATTATATATTCTATAAGATTATAATTTCATTATTTACTTTTTCAAAAAAACAATATTTTATTTGACATAATTTATTCATTTATAAAATATTTTAAATATATATTTAATATTTTATTGGTTTTATGAAAATTTTAACAATGAGATTATTATTTTAATGATCATTATAATATTCATAATTGTTATTCTATTGTTAGAATAATATATATTATTATTCTAATGGTAATTACATTATAAATATTATAAATAACCATTAATTTTATAATTACTCATTAACATCAATTTATTTTATGGTATCATATTCATCCTTTTGGAACTGATAATTAAATTTACCCGCATTATATTCCATTAAATCCTCAACTTGCAATATATTCGAAACGCACACTATATTACATCCACTGACACTATATACCATTATAACCACTCCTTCCCCCTATACCTTTTTGGTAACTAGCCCAAGCCCAATGTTGTCCACCTTTGGCCTTTCTAGGGACATGCAATGCTCATGTGGGGAGGATGGACCTATACCTTGTTACCTGAATACACTTTTTCCAATTTTGAAGTTGTGTAGTGGTATATGGTCAATGTACACAATAATGGTGTTTAGTGAGGTCTAGGGTTCAATTCCTAGGATCCCTCTCATGGGGGAGTATCCCCCTCCCTTGTACCACTCATCTGGTCGAGTAACTCTGTGTCTCACTAGTTGGGTAGAATGAGCGCACTTCACCTGGCTAATAGATTACAGTGTCGATCCATCGATGATCACAATGTTACCCTATAGGATGTTCTATCATCTTATCTAGTCATAACACTTTCCTAGTTAGGTAATTAAATCCCCTTCATGGGGAGGGGGATTACTTGGAATTGAGGGTTCAAGAAGGCCAATCCAAAATATTTCCTTTTCAAAGGAAAAAGAATATTCATGATAGTGATAATTATAGGGTATAAAATTGATGAAAATTTTATAATGTCGTTTTTTTTCATTTTTTATCACTATAAAATTAAAAAAATTAAAATTTTAAAATTACATATATTATTTAATGGTAATATTAAAAAAACAATTTGTTTTTATTTTTTCCATCCATGTATTTTATACTATTATCTTTTCAAGAAGTAGGAAAGCCCATATTCATTCTAAAAGAAAATTGGATATATATGATATTTAGAGTATTTATATTATGCATGAAGAATAATTTTTAGTATAAAATGTATTATAAGCTAACTAATATAGAATAATAAATATTTTGGAATTTTAAAATATTAAATATAAAACATTATCTTATAAAGAAATATTGAAACCAATTTTGAATAATTTTACATACAAAAATAAAATTATTACACATTTTTTTTATCAAATATTCATATATATATATGTATATATATATTAAATTAATATAAACTATTTTTTCTAAAATAATTTAAGATATTAAAATTTTAATTGAATTTATTTAATGAACTTATGTGAATCATAATGGAGTACATTATATGATAAAATGTAATGGATGTAATGGTATGGGGTTTCCACCCAACCTATTATAATATTTGAAATATTATATGATTACCGGTAATTTAAGTTATTTTATTATGATTTTAAATTAAAATACCACATTTTAAATAATTTGATCACTCATATATATTAATATACAACTATCTAAATCTCCCCATCATTTATGTATAATTAATAACTTTTCATTTTTATAATTATTTTCCTCTTATATGCCTTTATATATTAGAAATTCTAGGTATAATATTACATTGATATATTTTTATAAATATAAATCTATAATTTGACAAATCATTTCATATGATGATTTATATGGACATATATCGCCCATTTTAATTGGAAAAACATCCGAGGTTTCATTTATAACCTGAAATGTTTTTATGTGGTTCCATCTTAATTTAAATATTTATATCACCTATTTTAATTGGAAAAACGTTTTGAGAATTCATTTATTATATCACATTTATATTTTATATAATAATAATTGTTTCGGTATTAATTTTTCATTTATATGATTCCACATGATTTCTATTCATACCAATAAAAATACATTGAATAGTAAACAAGATATAATTGAACAATCACTCAATGAAAATATTATATATTGAAATATTTCATTTAATTTACACAAACATCAATTTCCTATATAAAATGAAAAAAATATGGTAATAATATTATATTATGATTTTATTAGGAATTCCATAAAAAATTATATTCCATCACATGTAAAGTAGTTATTGAATAAGAAATCCTCATAAGATAATATTTCATTCTAAAAACATTAATTAACATCTCCCATTACATAATTGGATTTATTAGTATTACATATGTATAAAAATTTACTATAATCACCATAAGAAACTTAATGAATAAGTGAATAATTATAAGATGGAATATAAATGGGGAATAATCATTAATATTATTGAAATGTTTTATTATTAAATCCTGCAAGAGAACTATCATCAGTGGTTCATTCATTATAATTATAAATGGTTAATGTAATTAAAAATATTCATTATTATGTTCCACATGATATTATAAAAAAAATCCTTTATCATTGTAAAATGAAATTGTTTATCTTTTGTTGATAATAGTGAAACTTAAAATCATTTTGATTATCATATTTTACTGTTGAATCATTTATAATTCTTGTACATTGTCCCTTATAATTTTTTAATCCTTAAAAATCCCATATTATTAATCAATGTGACATATGAGTTATTAGGTGAAGAAAACCATGCCATTCATTTTTCATGTTTAAGGAATCTTTTTATAATTTCAATGACACCTTGTCTGACAATGTCATGTTGTTCACTCGAATTTTAAATTACAGACAATTGATACATACATATAAATTTCTAACATAAATATACAAAAATATGAATACTCAAAATTGTAATGAAACCCTATAGGGAAGCTTAAAATATTTTGTCCTCAACTAACTCGTCAAACATGTTCCTTGGATGAATATATATATATATATATAATGTTTTAAATTCATATAAAATTTTAAATTCAAATGAAAATATTTTCATTTGTTTTTTATGATTTGTTATTAAAATTTATACATATTTCATAAAAATATTAAATTATTTAATTACTATTAATATGAAAAATAGTAATTCATATATAATGTAATATCATATATGTCATAAATTAAAAAAAAAATGAAAAAAATATTTTTTAAAATTAGTCATCATCATAATAAAAACATTTTAATGATTAAAACAAGATATTAAATTCAGAATTATTCAATTGGTTAATATTAAATTAAATTATATCATTTCAACAAAAAAATTTATTTTTTATAGTCTTGTGAAAATATTACAATTATAAACAACACTGAATTATGGATGTTACAAAAAATAATATCTGAAATTATAAATAAATAATATAGATCATTGAAAAAAAATATACTGAAAGATGGAATGTGTAAATAATTTTTTTACTGGATGTATAATGACTAAATCAATATATGAATTATAACTAAACATATTAATAATAAAAGTTTGTAGATTTTTTTTCTTTGGGTGTACTAAATTTACTGTGAATTAAAATCTAAAATTAAAAATTAATTAAATTTCTAATTTTTAATTTATGATATTATTTATCAATTAAATAAAAAAATGGATTAGTAATAAAATATTATATATGATATATTTTAACAACTCAAATTTAGGTTTGGATTAATTCAATTGACTAGTAGTATTGTAATCCTAGTATGAATGATTATATTGCTTCATGTATTGGTACTTTCATCAATATGGATCACTGTTTGACTAAAGGTGATCATTGTTTTTATATAATAATACTTATAAATGTAAAATCTGAATTTGAAAATCTAGAATCTATGATTATATTTACCAATGAAAAAATAGTGTAATGATTGATTTTGAATTCAATCCTCATTTTTACATCATTTTTGAAATTGTTGGAACTTTATTGAATCATTTTGTGTGATTCAGAAAAGGTTATAAAATATACTCAAATAGAGAACATAAAAGAACTCAATAATTGAAAGAAAAAATGAGAAGTTGTTGATATAATGTCTATTTATAAACATTTAATATGTGATAGGAAACCTCTTACTCCTTTACATAGGTTTATTCTAGAAAGAATATAGGTAGAAATTACCGAGGGGGATGATATCCAACTATTAAAATATATTCATCCCATTTATCCATTTCCTCTAGATAATTGGAATGAACATTCCACGGACAGTCAAGATGGAATAGAAATTATAGAATTGGTATAAAAATTATAGTTAGACCACTAATATAATAATCTAAACAATTATAATACAAATGATGTTACTGATCTGGAAATTTTGATTATAAAGGATATAGATCTCTCAATCATTAATTAAGATGATAATAGTGTGGTTAACATGGGTTTTGTGACTACATTTCATCATTTTATATTGAATTTTTCTATTGTTATTTCTTCTTTCACTAGGTTCTAGGATGTTGTACCAAATATTGATTCTCATACGTGTGTTAATTTGGGAACCTAACAGAAGCAGGATGTCCCTGATGTTAATTGGGATTTAGGACATTTGAATGTATATACCAAAAAATCTATCAAGGGTATCAGTCTAATTGATCCATAAATTAGTTGGAATACATTCTTATTGTTCTCATGTAAATTATTTAATATGTTTCTGTTGGAACAACTATTTAAAATAAAGATATACAATATGATTTTTTCCCTCTAAGGACTCTATAATTTACGGGATTGACTCTGTGGATAATATACCCTCTAATGAATTGGGGTAGGAAAATATAAAAAATAAATCTATGGATATTAATAGATTTATTAAATATTCTTTGATACACAAATAAAAATAATTATTTCTAGCTAAAATAAATAGAAATATTTTTATAAATTATAATAAAAGGGGGATTCCCCTCAAGACAGGTTCCAAATGAGGTTTATCATTTGGAATTGTCAAGGCTTGGCGAATGAAGCTAATCCTATGCCTCTTAGGCTATACATTCATATTACTAAACCAATTTTTATTGGTTTTGATCATCACAAAAGAGCATTATCTTCCTAGATTTGTAGTCTTGAATGTTTGGGTTTCGTTATACTAGGTACAAACAGTAGTTTATTAGATGTTAAAAACATATGGGTTTTGGATCATTCCACTTCAGCTAATTCTCAAATGATTTGTTCTAATAATTATATATTTTATATATTACTTCACTATTATGGGAGTGAAGCACATTTCCCCTTTTTCACATAATTGATATCAATTTCATAGATTCCTTTGGTTAGATATCAACTCCATTAAAAACACTATTGATGATTCAATGATTATTCTTATTGAATTGAATTCATTTATAAATCCTAATGCATTCTGTTACATTTTCAATATCTTCTATAGAGCATAGATAATTCAATGAGAAATCAAATTTGGTTTGTGGAAATATTTTTCTTTCAAAACATACAATTTACAGAAGGTGTATCTGTGGTATTGTTTCCAGTAATACATGTGATTATATCTATTTTATGACTTTATCAAGGATTATTTCTAATCATTATCGAATAATGTTTGACCATGATGGAAATGAGTATAAGATGTAAAGACCCAGAAATTCGGTGGGAAATTTTTTTCTTAAATACATGGGAATTTTACGAGTCCCTGAAAATTGAAGGCGCATGATTCTGAGGCCCAGTGTGACCGGAATCAATTTCTGATGTTTTTTCGAGTATTTTTAGTAAACATATGAGTGTGTTTTTATAAATTTTTAACCAATGCTTAGAAGTGAAATATGAGGCCACCATTGAACTCGCAGCATTGATATTCACTTATAAAGACTTTCACCTTGATGACAGTTGGATGAGAATAAAAGTTAGTTTTTGTGTTTTCGTGGAAAATAATAAAATAATGTGATCTTAACTTTTTTTTATTTGAGCCGCCATGTGGGAGTTTGGTGGTTAAAACTTCCTCATTGAAGTTAAAGGTCAGTCCACCACACATTAACCTCCCATGAGAGGTTCTGGTGGTAGGTCCCACCCGAACCTAACCTCCCACGAGAGGTTATGACGTGAGGACCACATAGGGCTAAACCCACTATTAATGGAGGAGAGTAAAACCTCTCGACTCTCCCTCATTAATGAGGGAGAGTCACTTGACCTCCCCTTAAATTAATTGGGGATGAATCCTCTAATTAATTTGTGCCAACAGACATGCAATAATTAGGTGGGGGAAATTAAATTTAATTCACCAACTTGAATTTTGTGCCAACAACTAAAATAATAGGTAATATATAATTTTTGGTTGGCATTCTCATTTGGCGGAGCTTGGGAAGAGAAGATATTGGGAGAAAATCTCCCAACAAAGAACAAAGAATGATGAATGAAGAAAGCCGGTGAGAAGCGACTTCGACTTCCGTCCTCGGATCCTAGAAAAGTGGATTATTTTCCACAACTGACCTACCCTCCACATCATCGTCAACGAGCCAACACAGCTCGGGATTGGGAGTTCACGGAGGATGCTAAGAATGATGAACTCCTTCGTCTTCTTCCTGTGACTTCTTCAGAAATTGACGAACAAAGGTAGTGGTTTAATAATTCTTTATTTTAGTATGATTTGTTCCCATGTTCTTCCATTCTCTCAAAATAAATAATGATGGTCGTTGTGCTTCATAATTGTGAGCCGCTTGTTATCACCCTAATCGCGGAAGGTGTGGGGCAAATGAACATGGCCCGACCCCCCCCCATCGATCTTATTTATGATAATCTATGGCATGACAACAAAGAAATGAAGCGACGGTATGATGACAACAGCGATGAAAAAGGACACGCTACCTGAGACCTCTGAAAACCACACCACCCCCGCGGCTCTCTAGTGCTATGGGCCGAACCACAGCCCTCTGGCCAAACCACCCCCGGCTGCACCACCGCTAGCCCGTGCCACCTAGCACCTAGCCACCGCCAGCCTCTCGTGCTCCCCAGCCAAATCCTGCCAGCCAGTGCTGGCCCTAGCCGTGCCCCGCCGGCATGCCCGTCCGCCTACCCAGCTCCCCGCCAACCCGTGTGCAACCCGGCATGGCCATCACCGACCGGTTGTCCGGCCTAACCAGACACTCACTGGCCCACCTTGCACCCTGCCTGTTAGCCACCCAGCCTTCCCCTCGGCCTCCCGATCCGCCTCCCGTCATCCGGCCGCCCTGCTTCCGGCCTCCCGGCTCCCAAGCCACGCCAAACACATGGCCACACCGACGCCCTGGCCGCACCAGCCACCCGAGCCGGCCTGCAGCCCCTTTTTTGGAATCTTTGCCCAACCAGCCTAGCCATGCTCTCCGGGCCAAGCCGCGCCGGGCTGCACCCTCACGATAGTCCGAGCCGAACCGGTCACGAGCCCAGGTCGAACCGCCCACATGGCCTGCTGGGTTGAACCCAACAGGCTGGGATGAACATAGCAGGCTGACCAGCCCAATGGGTCGGGCTAGACCTAACAGGTCTGACCGGGTCAACTCAAACTAGGTCGACCCATTCTGGGTTGGGCCGAGTCAGTCCGAGCGAGTCAGACCTAACCCGGGCCCACTACTGACCCATTACTTTCTTTCATCATATCTTTGGCACTGGGTGACCGTTTGATGAACTGTCAGTGGCGCTGGTATTGATGGAGTGTGGAGGTCCCTTTGAGTATACCCCATTGGAGTCTGGGATAATGTTGAGATATGGTCAGGTTGGATTGTGCATGAATCCAACAAGGCCCCCATAACCAAAAGCTAATAACTCACAGAACATGCATCTGATTAACATGTTGCCTATTGCGTTGAGACCCCTATGATGAGGTAAACATTTGAGATACTTCTTCTTGGGACATAAGGATAGTTGGAGGATCAACCAGTAGCTTGTGTAGTGGATCCTCTCGGAGACGAGTGAGTATTGTTCAGAGACCTAGTAGATGGTTGATACCTGATGACTACTGTCTGATTCGACATAGAGTGATTCGACTAGCCCGGTGGGGAGCGGTTTGGTGTCATGGAAGACCCATAGAGGGGAGCACCTATGAGTGAGCGCGGCAGACCAACGGTACTCGACTAGAGGAGTACCTGAGCATGCTAAGAGGGGGATGACCTCTCTATGAGCACGACAAACCCACGGTAGGGAGTTCCTCTCAGTGAGCAAGGTAGACCCACAGTACTCGACAGAATGAATACCTCAGCCGTTTAAGGATAGTAGGAAGTGCTTCTGTGTGATGTGGCACGCCGACTGTACTCGATAGAGGAGGAGTTCTCTAGTAGCCGAGGATTCAACAGTGTGACTGGAGATGTTATTCGATACTAACCCTAGAATAAAATCCTATTTTTAGCTATGTCAGTATCTTTTGTGTTTACCTCATGATTGAGATGAATTACTTGGTAACTTAGGTATAGTATGGGCCTAGACCTATGTGATGTTATCTGTTCAATTCATACTTTTTTGTTTATCATTATTGGATTTTGTGAGACCTTGAGGGTCTTGGGGTCCCTACTGTGTATCGTTATACTCACCCCTACACGGGCTATGCTGACACATCATTGTGTTGGTTTCAGACGACAAACAGTGCTGACCGAGGCCGAGTGTACCAGGACTGGATGGTACCCGGAGGTTCAACACGCGACATGACGGTACACGGAGGAGAGGGACAGATGTGGAGTGCTGTGGAGGCTATATATACCTACCCTTCAGGTAATATTTCCCAATGGAAGAACTAGGAGCCATTTTCCATTTTTCAGTAGTTGTACTTTCAGTTTCCTTGTAATTTACCATTGGTATTGTATTCCCCCCTTTTTCTTTTCATTACTCCTTTTGTATATAGTTTTACTTAGGGTTTTGCTTCCATATTGTACTCTTTTGTGTGTGTTTACAGTTATAAAGGCAATTCCGTCCGTGTTTTAGGGATTTACACCTTTGGTTCTAGTTGCCAACCTCTGGCCTATGGAAGGCGGGCATGGGGTAGTCACATCACGTGCCTCGAGGGAGGTGTCGTGACAAATTGGTATCTGAAGAGTCGGTTCCACCGCAGAACATAGGGCTATCATATTTTCTGTGAATCAATAGTGTTAAGGGAAATGAATGTGGTTTTCAGTTTAGAGAGTCTAGTATTAGCGCGGCGGCTGATGTATCCATACAGCATGACCCTGACAACTGATTTCCGACTTAGTAAACGAAAACACTGATTGTGTTTTTGTTTTCAAAAGTTTTCTTAAAGTCAGATCAACTAGGTCATCTCACCAGGTATAACATTTTGACGGTTTCACATATGTTTCTTTCAGGATATCTCTCTAAGGACGAATACCAAGAGTCCCAAGATTTGTACGTACAGTTATCCCACTGAGCGACGAGGCCTCAGTGCAGGGCCCTTTACCAGCAGAGGAACCAGCGACACCACATACCTTTAAGAAACCGATGCCACCTACCCCAGCAGCAGATGATGCATGCCGCTTGCGCATGTTTCTTGAGTTACTGCACCAGATCCCACCCAGGTTTAGGGGAGAGACGGACCCACATATGGTTGAGGATTGGCTGGTGCCTATTGTGAGAGTTTTCCGACTAGTAAGGACACCAGCCGACTTAATGGAGATTCTAGCTACCAACCTTCTACAAACAACACCATGTAGATGGTGGAGCCTGATGCTCTAGGTCCATAATGATTTGACAGTAGTATGGGTACCTTTGAGAGCCTATTTCAGGTGGATATTTGCTAATCCACCCTACGTGCGGTGCAGATACAGGAGCTACTTCATCTGTAGCAGGGTAGCATGACGGTGTCATAATACTCAGTGAGGTTCACAAACCTCCATTGATACTCCACTGATATGGTACAAGACGCATTCTCTAGGGCCCAGATCTTCGTACATGGGATCAGGTAAGAAATCAGGGCTTCGATGATTTCACTCAGCATCCCGACACAAGAGGGGGTGCTAGAGAGAGCCCTCCTGGTGGAGATTTTCCTTGCTGAGCAGTCTCCAACAGTGAGGCCCACCACTAGTAAACATGCAGTAGAGTCTTCTACATCTGGTAGTAGATAGATGTTGTAGAGGTCCTAGAGGACTAGACCCATGGGTGGACAACCGCATGACTCGTGATTGGTTGTGTAGGGAACCTAGGGTAGAGACATACATGCCAGGAGGGGGTAGTGTTAGTCATGCGACAGGCATGGTCACATGGGTCGTGAATTTCCAACCCGCCATTCGGATGATCAGCACATGGTCGAAGGACCACCCAGGAAGAGACAAAGATTCGATTGAGGTTGTTCATAGGGATCTGGCTAACGTGGCAGAGGAGCTGGTTGAGTAGCTGGCGGTGGGCAATGTTTTGAGGTGTTACTGCCACCACCACCATGAGGTCTACCAGACCATAGGGAGTAGGTGGAAAGGTAAGAGATCAGATTCAGGAAGCTAAATCATACGACCATGGTGCTCTGGAGATGATTCGAGGTTCGATATGCGTCTATTACACCTTAGCTGTAGTTCTTATACACACAGGTGATAGTCACTCTTTTATTGCCACTTCCCTCATTCGGAGCTCGAAGATTCGGATGGATCCATTGGCTTGATCTTTATAGCTAGAGACTCCTACGAGAGCAGACTCAGTGATTACACACTAGTGCTGACAGTGTGAGCTTTCTATAGGATGTGAGAGCTTCAGCTAGGATCTTCTCATAGCAGCATCGAGGCCTTACGACGTCATCTTCGGTATGGATTGGTTATCTATATCTTATGCTTAGATTGACTATATTAGTCACAAAGTGCGGTGTGTCCACATAGATGGGACAAGGTTTACCTTCATTGACGAGAAAGGAGCCTTTGCAGCACATGAGGAACTTACTCGGTGGAGTGTGCAACCGATCACTAATCAGTTGGTCTACCTTACTCTCGGAGGAGTAGATGTGGAGTGTCCGAGTTGTCCTGTAGTGCTGGACCAGTACATGGATGTTTTCCCTGAAGATGTTCCAGAAATTCCTTCTCATAGAGAGGTGGACTTCTACCTTGACCTATACCCTAGGACGAAACTGATATCTACACCAGCATATCAGTTGGCTCCCGTGGAGCTTCGTAAGCTGCGAGTACAACAATAGGACTTGCAGGAGAAGGGATTCAACCAGCCTAGTGTTTCTCCCTGGGTTGCCCCGATTCTGATCACGAAGAAGGTTGACGGAAGCTTAAAGCATTGTGTTGACTACCGTCGCCTGAACCAGGTGACCATGAAGAACAATTACCCACTCCCGAGGATTGGCGACCTCATTAATCAGTCGAAGGGAGCTCAATGGTTCTTGAAGATAGACCTCATATGAGTCTATCACTAGCTTAGAGTTCGAGATGAGGATGATCAGATGAAAACCTTCAGATGTCGGTATGGACAATACGAGTTCTTGGTTATTCTATTCAGTGTAACCAATGCTCCAGCAGTGTTCATGGGACTCATGAACATGATCTTCCAGTCATACCTCAATCACTTTGTTGTAGTCTTCATCGACAACATTCTGATCTATTGAAGTGCTGAGGAGGAGCATGCCTACAATTTACAGGTAGTACTGGACACACTCCGAGAGAACCATCTTTTTGGTAAGCTCTTGAAGTGCCAGTTTTGGATCTGAGAGATTCACTTTTTTGGACACGTCATCTCAGAGGATAGAATTGCAGTTGATCCAGTGAAGATTGAGCTCGTTATTGCTTCGGAGCAACCCAGGAGTGTGACTAAGGTACGAAGATTCATGGGTTTGGCTGGATACTACCAAAGATTCATTTTAGAAATCTCTAAAGTTGCAGAACCACTATCAACCTTGGCGATGAAGGGGAAACCCTTTGTATGGTCGAAGATATCCTAGTAGAGCTTTTAGTTGATGTTGCGGAGGCTGACTAGTGACCCCATCTTGAGGTTTCCAGAGGAAGGTATACTGTACATAGTCTAATACGATGCATCGGGGATCAGACTCGGGTGTCCTGAGTAGGAGCGAGTAGTGATCGTGTATGGTTCTCCGTAGTAGAGACAACATGAGAAGAAATACACTACCCATGACCTTGAGTTAGAAGCAGTGGTATTCACCTTGATGATGTGGGGACACTATATGATGGGTGAACATTTTACCATGTACTCTGATCAAAAGAGTCTCAAGTATATCTTCTCTCAGAAGGACCTAAACCTGAGTCAATGGTGATGACTTGAGTTCGTCCAGGACTATGACTTCAATATAGTCTATACTCCTGCAAAGGGGAACGTTCTTGCAGATGCACTCAGAAGGAGATCTGGAATACAGCTTCTAGGCGAGGCGACAGAGCAGTTGGCTTCCTTACAGATATCATTTGTGGATAGAGATGGAACATATTTCTTTCAGTCCCCTACTTTCACTCTCACACTTCATCTACGAGTTAGGGAGGCACAGTATGGGGACGCAGATTGCGAGACACGACGTGCTCAGATTTCCACAAGGTAGAAACCTGATAGAATTTCTTATGGTTTGGATCATGTCATCTTGTTCAAAGGACATACTATGGTACCTGTGTAACTTCAGGAAGAATTTTTGATGGAGTTTCACACATCCCCTTTAGTGGTACATCCAGGAGTGGTGAAGATGTACCAAGACCTTCGATGACAGCACTAGTGGCCAGGTATGAAGAATGCAGTAGCAGAGTTTGTCTCTGGATGCCTCACTTGTCAGCAAGTGATGGTAGAGCACCAGGTACCAACAGGCTTGGTTCAGCCTTTAGAGGTCCCAGAGTAGAAGTGTAATTGAATATCCATGGACTTAGTGACAAGGCATCCCCATACATCCAGGGGTCACAACTCGATTTGGCTGATTTTTGATCGATTCACCATGTCAACCCAGTTCCTACTGATCAGAGAGAAGGGTTCAGAAGAGAGCCTGGGATGCCACTATGTAGAGGAGATTATGCAGCTACATGGAGTACCTTCGGCGATTGTCACTGATCGTGATGCACGATTTACTTCCTAGATATGGAAGGGGTTGCAGGGGGCTTTCGGGACGGAACTTATTCTAAGCACCACCTTACATCCCCAGACGGATGGTCAAACTGAGAAGACAATTCAGACCCTCAAGGACTTGCTCTGTGCTTGTGTCCTCGACTTCGTTCGTAGCTGGGAGGACCACTAACCATTGGTGGACTTTGAATACTACAAAAACTATTACTCCACCATTGGGATGAAACTATTTGAGGCGTTGTAATAGTAGCCTTGCAAATCACCCTTGTGCTGGACTGACCCTGGGGAGTCAGCACTAGTGGGAGTAGAGATGGTACGAGCTACCATGGAGAAGGTGTAGATCGCCCACGATTGGATGAAGACTGCACAAAGCTATCCAAATTCATATATCGACAAGAGATGGATACATCTTGAGTTCGAGGATGGCGACCACATCTTTATACGGGTGTCACCATGACTAGGTATACGAAGCTTTTTCCAAGGAATCAAGTTATCTCTGAGGTTAATCAGACCTTTCCAGGTCGTCAGCAGTGTTGGCGAGGTGGCTTACCGCTTACCTCTTCCAACTTAGTTACACCGGGTGCACGACGTCATCCACGTATCTTAGTTGAGGAGATATGTGCATGAACTATATCACATCATTGACCATGGAGAGATGGACGTTGATAATGAGGAGACTTTTACAGAGGTTGCAGTAGAGATTGAGGATCGATAAGAGCGGGTCCTACATGGATGGTCAATACCTATGGTGCATGTTCACTATCAGAAAGGGAACCTCCAGAAGAGAACATGGGAGGGAGAGGCTCAGATGCATGCTTAGTACCACCAATTGTTCCCTTAGCTCGATTTATAGCTTATGTGGACATAAATTTATGAGGTGGGGAGAATTTCGAGACATTAAAATTCAGTAGGAAATTTTTTCCGTAAATACATTGGAATTTTACGAGTCTATGAAAATTGACGTTGCATGACTTTGAGGCCCGGTGTGCCTGGAATCAATTTCTGATGTTTTGTTCTGGTACGTTTAGTAAACGTACGAGCGGGTTTTTATAACTTTTGAACCGGTGGTCGAAATTGAAATATGAGGATATCGTTGAACTCGCAGTGCTAGTATTCGCTTAAGAAGAATTTCACCTCGATAATAGTTGGTCGAGAATAAAAGTCAGTTTTTGTGTTTCGTGGAAAATAATAAAATAAAGTGAGCTTAACATTATTTTTATTTGATCCTCAATGTGGGTGTTTGGTGGTTAAAACCTCCTCATAGAAGTTGGAGGTGGGACCACCACACATTAACCACCCATGAGAGGTTATGGTGGTGGGGCCCACCAGAACCTAACCACCCGTGAGAGGTTATGACGTGGGGACAATGCGGGGCTAAACCCCCTATTGATGGAGGAGAGTAAAAACTCTTAACTCTCCTCAATAATGAGGGAGAACCTCTTGACATCCTCTTTAATTAATTGGTGCTAACTCCACTAATTAATTTGTGCCAATATCCATGCATTAATTAGGTGGGGCCAATTAAATTAAATTCACCAATTTGAATTTTGTGAAATAACTAAAATAATAGACAATCTATTATTTTTGGTTGTCATTTCTCATTTGGTGGAGCTTGGGAATAGAAGGGCTTGGGAGAAAATCTCCCAACTAAGAACGAAGAACCAAGAACGAAGAACGCCGGTGAGGAGCGACTTCGGCTCCCTTCCTCAGAACAAAATGATGTGGAGAATTTTCCACAACCAACCTACCCTCCACATCATTGTCAATGAGCTGACATAGCTCAGGATTGGGAGTGCATGGCGGGCGCGATGAATGAAGAACTCCTTCATTTTCTTCCAGTGACTTCTTCAGTGATGGAAGAACAAATGTAGGGGGTTAATTTTTCATTATTTAAGTATGATTTGTTCACATTTTCTTCCTTTCTCTCAAAACGAAGAATGAGGGTTGTTGTTCTTCATACTTCTGAGCTGCTTGTTATCACCCTAACCGCGGAGGGTGGATGCCAAACTAATATGGACCGACCCCCTCCGTCAATATTGTTTATGATAATCTATGGCATGGTGATGAAGTAATGAGGTGACAGAACGATGAAGGAAGTGGTGACAAAGGCCGCGCTACCCACAATCTCTACAAAACGGGCCGCCCCCACAGTGCTCCGGTGCATCGGGCGGAACTGCAGCCCTCTGGCCGAACCACCCTCGAATGCACCACCGCCAGCCCACACCGCTCGGCTCCCAGACGCAGCCGGCCTCCCGTGATCCCCAACCAAACCCTGTCGGCCCGCACCGGCCCAAGCCTTGCCCCACCAGCCTGCCCGGACTCCTACCCGACTACCTGCTGGCCCGCCTGGTGCCCTATGCGGCCGCTGCTGGGCCACCGGCCGACATGCCCGGCCACCCTCTGGCCCATATAGCACCCTGCCCTGCTGCCACCCGTCCTACCCGCCGGCCTCTCTGCCGCTCGTCGTCCCGAATAGCCTCCCGGCTCCCGACCGCCCGTTTCCCGAGTTTCACTGGCCACAATGCCGAACCAGCACCCTGGCCTCACCGACCTCCCGAGCTGACCCACGGACCCCTTCATGGTGTCTTGGCAGAACCGGCCAGACCGCACCCTCCTGGCCGAGAAGCACCAGGTCATACCCTACTGGGCAGGGCCCAACGGGCCGAGCTGATCCTAGCCGTCTAGCCTGCCCAATGGGTCGGGCCAGATCCAACAGGTCTGACCAGGCCGACCCAGACCGGGTCGGACCGGACCCTGGCCCCCTACCGACCCATTACTTTTTTATCCATATCATTGGCACCGTGAGACCATTTGATGAACCGTCAGTGGTGCCGGTATTTTTGGAGCATGACATTACCTTTGATTATACCCCACTTGAGTTTGGGGTAATGTTGATATACGGTCAGGTTGGATCGTGCGTGAATCCAACCGGGCCCCCGGGACTAAAAGGCTAATAACTCACAGACCGAGCGTCAGATTGATGCGCCATCTGTTTCATTGAGTCCCCTATGACGAGGCATACCTTTGAGATATTTCTTCGTGGGACATCAGTATAGTTGGAGAATCGACCAGTAGCTTGTGGGGAGGATCCTCCCAGAGACAAGCGAGCATAGTGCAGATTCCTTGTAGCTAACAAGGACTTGACGACTGTTGACCGATTTGACTCAATGTGATTCGACTAGCCCAGTGGAGAGCACATTGGTGTAGCGGTAGACCCACAGTGGGGATACCATTTATGTGAGAACGACAGACCCATGGAACTCGACAGGAGGATTTCCTTAGCAGGCTATGTGGGGGAGCCCCTCTAGGTGAGCGTGGAAGACCCACGGTGGGGAGTGCCACTGTGTGAGCAAAGTAAACCCATAGTACTCGACAGGAGGAGTACATAAGTAGTTCAAGGTTAGTGGGAAGCACCTCTGTGTGACGCGGTAGGTCCACTATACTTGATAGAGAAGGAGTTCTCTAGCAGCTGAGGTTTCGACAGTGTAACTGGAGATGTTACTTGATACTAGCCCTATAATAAAATCCTGGTTTTCGCTGAGTCAGAAACGTTTTTGTGTAAATCATGATTAAGATAGATTAATTGATAACATAGGTATATGTATTGGCATATACCTAAGTGAGGTTATATGTTGAATTCATAATTTGTGGGTAATATTTGTTGGATTTTGAGAGACCTTGAGGGTCTTGAGGTCCCTACAGAGTATAGTTATACTCACCCCTACATGGGTTATGCCCGCATCGCATTGTGTCGGATGCAGACGATGGACAGCGCTGACAGAGGCTGAGTGTACCAGGACTAGATGATATATGAAGGTGGACCACATGGTGTGATGGTAAACAGAGGAGTTTGACCGACATGGAGTGTTGTGTATGCTATATGTACCTACCCTTTAGGTAGGATTTCTTAGTGGAAAATCCAGGAGCCGGTTTCTGTTTTTTAGTACATGTACATTCAGTTTCCTTATACATTATAGTTGGGCTTATATTCCCCCCCTTACTTTTTAGCACTCTTTTTGTATACAGTTTTACTGAGTGTTTTGTATCTAGCTTATACTCTATTGTGTTTGTTTATGGCTATAATGGAAATGCCTTCCCTGTTTTAGGGATTTACGCCTTTGGTTCTAGTCACCAGCCTCTGGCCTAAGGAAGGCGGGATTGTGGTTGTCACGAAAAGGGCCCCTTGGTACAGGTCGTGACATAAGGCCACATTTCCTTTTTTATTTTAAATTGAATTAATGTCATATCATAAATGTGGTATGATTGGTACTAATGTTTAAGGATTGTTAGATTACAATAATAATTTGTTTCCCTATATTCAAAAATTAATGCTGCTCAAAATAATTGAAATCCATGGAGTAAGGTTGTATTATGACTTAATGAGAATGAAATTTTCTTTATTGATACCTCTCTTCGATTACTTCAGGTGAATTTCACTCGCATGAATTTTACTTATGGTACATTGAAATAAGATGATATTCCCCATAAACTCAATAACCTTCTATATTTAAAGGATTCTTTAGAGAAAGATAAAATAACATCCAATTGGAATAAGGATGGAGATAATAATTATATTTTATCCAATTCCCTTCATAGAGTTATGAAAATATCCCATACATTATATTCCTTAAAATTGGGGATCAAATCATAGATAATACTCATGATCTGTCAGGTAATATCACTTATTATAAAAGGGATCTCTTTAATAGTTCATCCACCATTTCAGATCCATATGAAGGTATTATTCCCAATATTTCTTCATCAGAGGATAATGAAGTACTCATATTTATTACATTGGAGTGATAAATCAAGGCTGCGGTTTTTATTATCAAATATGATTATTCTCCCCAGTCATGATGGTTTTATAAACTTTTGGTTTTATATTATTGATAAATTATTGGTGATAATGTTTTTAGGCTTGTTCTATATTTCTTTTATGATCATTTCCTTCATCGGGGATTGAATACTAAATTCTTTTATCTTATTTTCAATATTTATAATTACAATGAGATTCACTTGTTCAAGCATGTTTCTTTAATCATTATGATCTATAAGGTCATTACTAAGATAATATCCATCATATTCACTCTCATCTTAGTTAAGTTTTTTTATTCAATCAATTTTGTATCATTAAAAGAATATCCATCCCAGATTACCTTATCACAAAATCAAAGAGTTTCAAACATCTAAAAACCATATTAAGGAAGATACAATTTCTCTCAATATTGAAAATAAAAAGGGTTTTGACAGAATAGTTTGGGATATTATTTATAATGTCCTTATCGTTACTATTTTTTAAGATGATTTTATTTTTTGAATCAATAATATAATTGGCTTTGGTCATATATATGTTCTTATTAATGGATATCTATATAATTTCATTCCTTTTTCTAAATGGGTTAGTTATGGTGAACCCCTCTCTACTATCATTTTTTATAGATGTGAGTATTATCTTAGTCGATTTCCTTACGCCATGGATGGTAATTGAAAAAAAAAGTTCAGAAGTGATGGTAGAGGAAGTTACCCTCTTACACACCTTCTTTATGATGAGGATGTCATTTTCTTTAGAAAAGAGGATAATAGAAATATCACAAACATTAATAATGTGTTTTTATACTTTGAGGAGTTCATCCATGTGTACAGTAGCCATTGATATATTTGATGATTTATTTCCATGATTCATATATACTCATAACATCTCAAAATATGGTTACAAATGCCTTTATCCCCTCATATCATATTGATTTTCCCATCTACTACAGGTAAATAGATATGCATTCATTGGTAGGCAATGAATATGTTTTTTTTTCATTATGGTATCTCATTCATGTTTCACGTGATATTATTCATTCTATAATAAAAATCATGCATGTCCTAAGGAACATTTTTTTGATAATTTTGTACATGATATATCTATTCGTAGATGTCATGGTAATAATGGTAATTTTCATACTCCCTTTTCAGTAATGTATGTTTTTATACTGATGTCCCATCAAGAGATAATCTAGGCCCATCAGGATATATGGATATTATCAGAAACTGTTAATGAGTTGTTTTATGATTCTTACATTTTCTATGGTGTTGTCTCCTCTCTTGAAACTGAAAATAATTATTTTTTCACTGTAACGGACCATTAAAAGAAGATAAGTTGGAATTATGTGTGGCGAAAATGAAATTCAACTACTATTGTATATTCTATTATGAACTTGATAAAATACTTTTATTTCAAAATTTTCTATAGATGGGACAGTTGTTTTGTTTTTCTATCAGCCATTGATTATATCTTTAATTTTCTCTACATAGAGGGAAGTGCATCAGATGCCGGTCTTCCAAAAAAAGGTGTATATGGGAAGAACCTAACATGTCCTAATTACATTCCATCATATTTAATCCTTCTTTTAATATGTATTAATGTAATTTTCCTTCTTTTAGATATTTTTGACCAATTTATGTTTTTTATTAATATAGGCACCCTATTTTGTGGGAGGTTTTCATTTTATCCTAAAATATTGAAATAATTCAAATAATTTTTTTATATATGATACTATTTTAAATAAAATATAAATTTATAAATTTTATAATATAAATTTTTAAAATTTAAATCAATTTTTTGAATCATAACATCAAACATATATTTTATTGACAAAGTTTTATAGTTTGTTTTTTTTTTATTTTTGGTTAATAGTTAAATAATAAGGTTTTTACATTTAACATATTTCTTAATACATTATAATTTTATTATGCATTACTATAATAATTATTAATTTTGTTATAACAGTTTTAATGTATTTAATTAATAAAATATTTCCTTCAAATTTCATGTAAATAATTTCTATCCAATAAATTTATTTTCAAAACCTAGCATACAATTTATTCAAATATTTATTTTTTTATTTTGATTATCACGTAAAATATTTAAATGATTCAATTAATTTTTTGGGTTTATTACGTATAAAAGTAATATATATTTTAATTAAATAAATAATAATAATAATTTGAATCAATAATATTCATAATATTGAACATATATAATAATATAAACCAAACATTGTTCAATGATACACCTTCCTCCTAACTATCTTAATACACTATATCTATAATTCAACCTTAAAATTTTTATGGGATTAATGGTATGAAAAAATGTTTTGGGGTTTTCATTAGGGTCACAAATTTATTGTTTATAGTTGAAAGGTGGATTTTGTGATGTTTTTATCATCTCCTCAAAATTTAATAACTATTTATTATCTTTATAAATAAATTGATAATTTAATAAAAAAATTTAAAAAATTAGAAGGATTTACGCTATAGATAGTACCAACTGCCACAATCTCTTTTGATCATATCAAAGACACGTTTTTTTCAAAAATGATATAATTTCCAAAAAATGCATAAATGTATCATCATTAAACATTATATTATTCAAATAACATATAAATCTTAATGGTTCTTGGTACTAGATTAATCTATATTCTAAAATAATCTTAATCAAAAAATATGATCGCATGTATGCTTTTAGATGTTTGAGAATAAATATATTGTATTATATAATATGTAATCACAATAAACCTGAATTATGTCCTCTAATTATTCATCAATATAATTTTATGAATATATTGATGGAGAATCAGATCCTCATATGTGAAATTTTAACATTGATTATCATATCACATTAATATTTCTATTTAAATCTCTATAATTTTCACACAGTAAATCTCTACCATTAATTCTCTCGTCATTATATTTTAAAATCAACGTTAAAATTTTCAAATATATCAATAATTAAAAATTATCATCATTTAATAAATTTACAAAAATTGAATTCATAAATTGTTAATTTATTTACTGATTATATATATTCAGTGTAGTAGATGTTTTTACCTAGACTGATCTTGACTCCACAAATTATAGGATTTATGGATCATTAAAAAATCAAAAAGTATGTGATTTAAAATTTCATAGATATATTTAGAATTTATTATTGAAAATTAAGATCACCATAAACTAGTTAAAAAAATTTCCATTAAATTTCCAATTATTTTTAATAGATCCTAATAATAAATACACAATAGTGGAATCATTCTTTGATTGAGTTATTTATTGTTCTCAAAATATTTTCAGATTATATTTTTTACTTTTAGGATCCATTTGTCGAATAATTCTATAATTGACACAAATGCACTAATTATATCTCAACAAACAGATAGATTTTCATGTTCAATTATGGTGGATAAATAATCTTGTAGTGTACAACTAGATCACTCTATATTTCACAAATATTAAAGAAATTATCTTGATATTATATAACATGAGAATAAGTTATAAGAAAGGGGAATTTGTGAGATATTTTTTTTCTAAATGATTCTTAGTTAACGTGTCTTAAAAATTATATGTTGTCTATATATATATATACATAATGATTGAGTTTTTATTAAAAAGTGAATTCCCAATTTTATATAGTAAAATTTTAAACCCTTGTTTGACTGAATTCATTATATTAATATAAAATTATATTATATTTACAACATGTTTCACTATCTTAAAAAAAGATTAAAACAAATATACTATTTCTATTTGTAATGTTCTCTTGGTAACTATATTACACTTTCACTATATATAGTTTATTGCATCTTAAATTAAAGTGCAATTTGTTAATCATGGAAAACCACATACAAAAAAGAATTTTATATAACTTTTAAAAATAAAAAGAATATATCATATTATTATATTTTATTAAACCTTAATTCCATTTTACATCACCCAATATATCAATCATTATACACATCATATTTCCATGTGGAATGGAAACATAATATTTTAATGAGATCAGATTCTTATTAAAGGAATCCATTTTATAGAAGCTAAAAATGAAATAAATAAATTGATAATATTTAATGACAATCAAATAATTCTATATATATAAGCTCATGCAATATAAACATATCCAAGGATATTACAACAAAAAATATAATCACATGGGCATAAATAAAATATTTCATAATTATGAAATTCTTAATATTATACCTCGAAAATGTACCATTATGGAATTCTGAACAAACATATGAAAATACCATCAAGTCTTTCGTCCATGTCATCTATATAAATGGGTATGACCACAAATAAACCAAAATGTGGTTTTTATCAGGAGACCAAGAAATGCATATATAATAAATGTAATTCAATGTCATAATCATCACATATTACATCCAATCCATTCATCATATGAATGTGGTGAAAAATATTCAATGAAAATATTCATATTGAAATACCATAATATGAAATTTTTACATGTTCTTTAATCACCAAACATAAAAATAAAAAATCCATAACTATATGGTGTATATTATAATTATAATAATTCATCAATAATTTATAACAATCAATAGAAGTTTTTTACAAAAATTATAACATATTAAAAATATTACTAAAAAATATATTAATGAAACTATCCATTTCACATCGAGATAATTTAACTAAAAATTCCCCAGAAAATTAACAAATAATTATTTTTAAAATAAAATTTTAAAACATTAATTTCATATTCCACCCATTATGTGATAATTATGAAAGGAGATTTTTTTCATTATATATAAGTTAAAAAAATCCTTTTAGAAATATTTTTAGAAACAATCAACCATACATCATTCAAATAATAAAACACATATTATTTTTAAAATATATTGTGAATAGTAAATCAATGGTAAAAATGGCTTTAGAAAATCATTATTATTGTAAACAAATCATTGATCACATTATTATATATCCTAAAAATTTAACAGAAATATTCATGATCGAGTAGGAAACAAGGACTATCATCCATAAAAGCATAATATTTGTACATTGAGTAATTAATTAGAGCACTATATTCGGGAAAAAATTAAATTTATAGGAATAACACAATGAGAATAATATATTATTATTGTAATATAAGTGGATAAAAAAATGGCCAGTATATACATAAATATATAAAATATAGAATAATGTAATGTTTAGGAAATAATCCCATGTCTCATGTCTTATTTATTTCATACATGTTTGAACCACATGTATTTTCCTAAACCAATTCTCCAAGGACCAATTCACTACTACATAAATCAAAACTCCAAAAATCCTTGGTCTAGAGACTAGTTCCCTAAAGGAATATCACATACATGGGAGGCAATATAGTAATATACATCTATTCACACACACATCTACAATTCCATGTAATAAGGAAATGTAATAAAGCTAATATTAATAAAAGAAAATATCTATAATCCCACATTACAACTACAAAATAAGGTACTAGAATTAATAATAAGGGGTCAAATTCAATCCCACCTACAATTTGAAGCAAGGATAAACCTAATCAAATTGAGTGGTCTATAATCAAATGAAACACTAATATACACCTTGGTTTTTATAGAGAAAATAATATCAACATTTTCCAAGTTCTGAAATGTATCCAAAAATATATCTAAAATCTAAATAAGGAAAGACATGTGTCATAAGGGACTATGCATTTGTGATTATTAGAACACCCAATCGAAAAACCTGAAATAAAAAAAGTGTAAAACATCAAGAGCAATCCTCTCATAAAAGGATATGTCAATAATAATGTGACACATAAATTTTTTTTTTGATATATTAATAGTTGACACATAGCCATAATGTAAGGACCCAACCTATATTTCTTCCAAGTATTTCTACTAAAATACAACACATAGAAATCATATTAGAGAACACATTATGTGAGCTATAAAACAACTAACTACCCTCATCCCAAATAGAATCTTTTTTAGGTATAGTGATGAAGGATCATGATGTATACAAAGTGGGTTCATCTTATAAATATAATATATTGGAATAAAACACAAAATAATTGTTAAATCTCTATATACAAATAGGGTTCAATTCCTAGGGCTCACTATGGTGACACCAGAATGTACTGGAATCAATATCCGATAGAGGGGATTAATACTTATGAAAATATGTGTCTTTATAATTCCATTAAAAACATATATAAAGTTAAAAAATGTTGATACATAGTTTTCTAGGTCTCTAATTGGGAAAAATGCATTATACCACTAATGGTAACATTATAACATATTGAGAATACTAACTCCAAAATAAGGGATCTCTCTCACAATATAAAGGTCATTTAGAATCTACCTAGGGGTAAATATCTATGAATAAAATTACATGAAACATATAACTTTCATATGAATAGACCAATGTTATCACTAATAATCAATCTTAGTCCAATGAATCTCACATAAGTTCACTATGATGAAGATCTCAGGAGAAACACGAATCTTACCTCCCCTAAAAGGATTACATTGTGTATCCTTATAAGAACCGAGCATGTCCCACTAAGCCTCAAACATCCAGCGTTTCATGATGATATATAATTCATCACAAAAAAACAACTCATTTCCCTCTATATTCTTGGTGTGTAGATATTAATCTAGAACTCAATGTGTAATTTTTCATGTCCCCGTGTACATTGTGTTGTGCATGTGTACACAACCATATCCAGGTACATGGAAGTACCTTAGTACCTTGTATTTTCTATATACATAACAAGTACATGGAATTTATCTTCACATGGACAAATGGGAACGCACTCCATGCACACATTGACTGTCTTCCATGAGTTACAAAAATTCTGACCTGGCACACTTAGCAAGTATGACTATATATCCTTCTAGGTGTATACGACAAGTACTTGCATATCATCTCAGAAAAGGGACACACATTATGTGAACGTTTTGAAATGTTGTGTCATAATTATATATATAATAAAACCCTATAACTATAAATATATATCTAAATAGATTTTCATAAAAGTAATAAATTTAATTAAGTATAAAATTATAAATAAATTTCATAAATTTCTATTGTTTTTCCCTAAAATTATTACACAACCATTTTTTCATAAATACTAACTCAAATCATTAATATGTGCTAGACAGAGATCCCACATTGTTATTAGACACATTTTACCCCTATCAGGTTCTCAAGATACACATTTTTTCATTCCTTCTCACTGTCACAAGAAAAAATCCATCCAAAAAACTATTGATACATATGTTGATCTTATTAACTCTTAATACAACACAACCATGAAATCATATCTCCATTCCACGACCAATTTGGTGACCTATATTACAAAATATTTAATATGAAATTATTATCACCAGGTATTATTAGAATTATAGGACAAAATAAAATGTCAAAGATGAATGCATGTTTAATGGGGAGAGAAAAACATAAACCGTAAATTTGATGAATAATCATATGTTTTTATTTTTTTGACCTCGATTTTTTGTTGATGAATTTAGAATTAAATAAATATAATAATTCACAATAAAAAAGCCAATTTACCCCAAATGAACTGTATAATACCATAATTAAAAGAGGATTGAGAAGTGAATACTTCCCATCTATTGATTGATTCCCAATATTCAATGGATAAAAAATCATAATAAATAATAATATCAAACATCCTACATCGATTTTTGTCACTCGATAATGGAATATAGATTAGTAGGGTCTGGTCAAGAAATATGGAATAATGCAGTGAAAATAATAGATATGAGGAGTGTATTTTTATAATAAACTGGACGGGAATTATTGGATTTTCCTAAAATATTAAGCTAATATTTTAAAATTTTCATTTCAAAATTGATCAAAACTAATATATTTATTTTTTAACATAATTAAAATTGTAAATAATATCATATAATAAAATATTGAAATTTTACTATCTGTATTCAGCCTAATCTACTAGTATTAACCCCACAATAACCTATTTTGGTGATTAGTATAATATTGCGATTTATATCATTTAATGGTCAATATTGTAACTATAAAATGAAAAAAATACACAATGTTTGACCAGGATTGATTTTCATATCCACATATGAACTATTTTTCTGAATTAATATTTTTATGTGTTTAAAATCATTTAGTAACATATTTTTTTTATAAAATATCAAGGATTTCATTTTTATAACTATTAATTTTGTTATATTTTATTAACATCATGAAAATTGGTGAATAAAACTTGAATCCTTTCAAAGAACCTGAAATTTCAAAAAAATATAAAAATATAAAGAGACACATTAACTCATTCAGATTATAAAAATTATAAATTTTTATAATCATTTTTATTTTTCATGTTAATTGATTAAAGAATGCGTCAACATTTTTGTTGAAATTTATATAAAAATTCAATATCTAAAAAATTAAATGAAATTATAAACAAAAAATTAAATTTATTAGAATCAAAATTTGTGTTGATATTCATTATCAAATAATTATTTTCTATATATGGATAGATAATATTTTTTTGAAATCAATTAGAGTTATATTTTATAAAAGTGTTTTATTAGAATATTATACATGTCATTTTCATGGGAAAATTTCCATAGTAAAGAACCTTATAAACTATGTTTATAAGGGTCACGTAAACAAAATAAAATAATAATCAGCATAAAATATAATGATGTTATCATTTGGTTTTAATCTATATTAACTGGAATAACCTTTTACTATGGTTATTTATATTTTTTTCCATGGTTAATATTCATATTAACCAAAAAGAAAAGAAAAATATTTTTCAAATATCAGCATCCTGATTAAAAATATTCATTCCATTTTCTCTAAATAATTTCCTAATATTGGATGGGATTGAATATAAAATAAACAAGAACACGCATTGTAATAAACTATTTCAGAGAAAATAATTTTTATCTATAGAAATGATTTTTTTACTTAATCCAATCCTGCAATTGATTCCAAAACACATATTTATATTACACACAATATAAGATAACAAATTATATATTAAAATATATATATATAACAAAATATAACATTGTTTTTTATTGAAATAGAAATATTGTTTTTGATGAAAATTGATTTTTTATTATTCAATGAAAAGTATACATTTCTTTAAAATATTTGAATATCACATTATGATTTTTTATTTTATTCTTCCTAAAATTATATTATAGGTATTAAATAAAATTATATTTTTTCCAAAAATTAATTATAATATTTTATACAAAATTATATTTTGATGAAAAAGAATTTCTAATCAATACAATATATTTTTTTAAAATACATTACATATTTCATTAAAATAATTAAATATATTTTTATTAATTTTTAACTATATATATATTTCATATAATAGTATATAATATTAATTTATTTATAATAATATTTCATTTCTTTTTTATGATAAATTTTGTGTCTCATGTACTCTATCAAATCTAATTTTATTTGTTTAAAAAGCCATTTTTGAGAGAAAATATAAATTTAATAGAATAAATACTAATATTTACCACTTTACATGACATTAGATCCAGAATAAACCTTTATGTTTATGTAATACCTTAACAAATAATTAATTATTTCTATATATTAAAAATAAAATTCAATTTCTAATTCGATATATAAATACATATTATATATTACATATAAAATAAAAAATAGAAATATTTTTAATATAATAAAATACAGTATAAATTAATATTTGTTTTATTTAATTAGAATTAATGCATAATAATATTTCATTAGTATTGAGAATAATTTTTTAAGTAATTAAATTTAATTAGAACCTAATAAGGATTAAAAAATTGACTTGTCATTTGAAGAACTATGTTTATTTCATCTTGGATTTAGGTCATAATGGGATTAGTCTGATATTTTTATCTACTAATGGGACATAGAAACCACAATAAATATTTTAATTTATTAATTTCATCAACCACATATGAGAAAATAATAAATAATATAATCCCTTAGTCTCAAAATCTATTCAATCTTGGTGCATATACATGTCATCAACCATTATTATTAATAAGACTATCTTAATTTATCTGAAATAAACTCATCCTTACACAATGATCCTGAAATATAAGGTGAATTTGTAATTTCAGTCAATTTTTTAATATATAATTTTCTATAAATATTAATGTTAAATTCTTACGATGATTACATCCTTAATTACATTTTATTCATGAAGCTCCCGACATGCCATACATCTTAAGAATATTTGGAATCATAGCTAGATTCAATAAATCGATTTCACTGATTCATGAATTAAATTATTAATAATAATAACCTATCATAAAAATTATCTATTCTATTATAAATGAATATATGATCGAAATAATCACATTAAAATCGTATTGGTCATTCTATTCCCATACTCTACCAATAGAGTTGTTTAATTGTGAAAAATTACTTGAATATAACCTCATCCGCCTATGAGATCTCATTTTATAAAAAAATATACTATAATACATGTCATACAATGTTATCCAACTGATTATAAAGTTTTAAAGATATAAATATGGTATTTCAATGTTATCATCATAGTAGGGAGCTAAAATTTTCTTTTCAAGGACGATGATACTATAGGATGTTAGAACATTAATTTAATGAAGAACAATGAATGGTATGTATCATCATGGTAAATTATTAATAATTTTTTTAATATAATTATAATATCATTTATATACATTTTGGTTTATTTCACAAAATCCGACATAGTCCCACACAGACTGGTTATAACATTCCTCGACATTCTATATGAAATCCCTCACATGTGGATCATTTTTATATTGAGATTACTTAATACTAAAGGGGGATAGAAAGTTGTTTTATATAGATATTATACTCCAAACATTTTCATTGATTAGAAAAAACCCCATAAAAATATGATTCTTCTAATGTGTATTAGTTATCCATGGATGTGACCTTAGTTAAATTTGATGGGAAACTATAATTGTATTATCAAAATATTTTATCTTAGGATCGATATCAGTAGGTACCATATTATCCTAATGGACAATGTTTTATTTCCAAATATTATCTTTAGCATCATCAAAAGTTAAAATATACCTATAATATAATGTATAATATTCTACCACAACTTTCATTATGTAATTCCATCTCATAGAACATAAAGTAATGGTTACATTACTTCTTGTGTGTGATTTCAAATCATTTTGATCTATTTTGAAACTAGAATATGTATATCCTCAAATTACTAATTCATAATACACTCTATACAAAGATATTCGATTCCATGATGAAAATTATACCCATTTCCAGCCATTCATTATTTATATGTATTTTTGTATCCATATATTCACTATTTATTTTTGAATACTAATTCAAACCTAGTCATAATTACAGTCACTAGGGGATCAACCAAATTCAAGACTTTTCTTGTCTATGGAATCCATTTCTAAGGTAATATCTTGTGGCAAAATAGTAGGAATTTTTTTACATGTGGGTGACATGTATGTATCAAGATAATTATTATACTATTATTTTGATTCACCATATTTGGTAACTATAAAAAAATTATTTAAGGTTCTTGATCATACCATGTACTCATACATAGTACATGTTCTTGTGAAACATCAACTTACACATAGCATTTCTGTAATTGTTAATATTCAATCTTTTTTGATACATTAATTGAAAAATACCAAATGAATATCTCACACCCACTCACTCTCTCTCTCTCTTAGGAATTTCTCCATCTTAATGATTATTTTTTCTCATTCCACTATTAGTTATTTTTATTGGGTTTTATATTGGTAATATTCTATTGGTTCAAAACCATATCCAATAGAGGCACACAGTTCACTTGGGGTGATTTTTTTTTCCAAAATAGGACTCATCAAAAAGTAATCCTCCCCACATATGTTTGTCCAACCACATGAATTTCATTGTTGAACAAAATTTGTATGAAATACAAATTACAATATTATAGGGATCTTTTTGAAGATTATATTATAATTTAAATACTATACTACAATACACTGATAATTGAAGACTCATGTGAATCACCATTCATATCACCATGTCCAATATAGTGTTGTTCCACTATTCTCATACATAATTATATTGTATTTTATAAACAGGGATGACTTGGGATGGAATTTAAAATCTTTTAAATAATAAAAAATCATGGATAAAAATATTCTCCACTATAGTGTCAATATAGTTTCATAGTCATGTTACCATGATACTAAAAACATAATTCTTATATTTATTGAATCATTATATTTAATATAACATAAACATAATAAATTATATATATTATATTTTATTAAAATATTAAATATATGTTTTATTTATGAGTTCAATATATAGCATAAAATGGAAATAATCAAAAGATGTAATTATGATCCATTTAAAGATGCTTCTTGGTCCTCTCACCTTTTATAATAAATATGGAAGTTATAATTTTATTGTGTAGACACGTTTTAGGTACACCAAGTAGTTTTAGATCATATTTATCCAAATATCCATGTTTTTATAATTTTTATAAAACTATATATTTCCATGGAAAGGTGGGTTATTCCATAATTGGGTTTGGTATGAGTAATTTGATGTATTGTTGTTATTAATTTATACATTATGGTTTATTTAATCCAATACATATAGAACATTATTATAACATACCTTACCATAACACATTCTTTCCATTTATATGAAACAAAATTTATTATAAAATTTTAGAATAAATCCATTCATATGATGTCTAAAAACAATTTTTAATAGATTGAACATAATACCCACCTATTAAGATAGGTTAATATTTATTATTTGTATTGACATGGTAGACACCAATATACAAAAGAGTATGTCTGGACTACGTAGATACACATAGCAATACCTCCCCTCATGAGATACTCATAAATCTACATGATTCATCTATGTTAATAAATATGTGAGAACATCATGTTGTATATAAATAAACTTTTGTTATTAAATGTAAATAAAAATTTATTATAAAAATACGTAATTATTCATGATGTTTCTATTACTGGGATCAATTTTTTCATCACTTGTCCCATAATTAAACACAAATAATACATAACAACTCATTCATACTAAATTTCCCTTTATATTTCACTTCATGGAATGGAGTAGAGATAAATCTCTGGGAATATATCTCTTCACATAACCATTTATTTTTTCACGATAATGATATATGAATTTTATTAATTCTTATCCCTCTCAATAGAGAAAAAAATAGAGTGACAACATCAAGGAGAGTCTCTATAAGTTTTTTAGATTGGTATTAAAAACAAAACTATTGAAGCACTTAGGGATTTATGAATGAATTATACCAGTGGATAGATAATCAAATATTTTAAAACCTAGTACCAATAGGAACACATTGTTACCCATATTTTGTATAAAATTATTCTAAAAATGTTCATTGTATATATCAATCTATTTTTACCAAGGACATACATGATATAAACAACTATGATTTTAGATAAAGCTATAAAAATACACATAATCATGTATCATCATTTGTTCATAAACATGCATGAAAGTACAAATAAAACATATAGTACCTCTATGAAATTTTTATCATATAGAATAGACCCTTCATTGATCTTCTCCATAACACGTTGACTAAAAAATATGGATTATATCCCACAACATTTCCATTCATTGGAAAACACTACTTATGGGGATATAAAAATTCCCATGACAATGCATTAAGTAAGGATATTTGTTTTATCTAATTATTCTCATAAAGATAATATAGAAAACATAATTTACATTATTCAAAAAAATTTATAAATATTAATATCATTATTTGATTTCAGCCTAATGGATAAATTATGAATTTAATTTTTTTATGTCATGAAATATTATATGATTTCCCAACCACACTCACTATTAGATAATGAATGATGATTTTCTTGAATAATCTTGGGGAAAATATCCATATGACTATTCTCATAACGTAATAACATGTTTAGATAATTTTTAGATAGGTATTTATATAAGAAGGTCATTTCTAACTAATACATAGAAACTAAATGATCCATTATTGAACTCTATAATCATGAAATTATCTCTTGGATTGTGTCTACATATTCATCCATATTTCATGATTTCATGCATGGAAAACATCACATAATATATAATTTTATTAATTTGACCCAAAAGTTAATAATTAATTGACATTAAATGTATTTGTATCTACCTAGGTCGATTAAATGTATTGTATTGTTGTTTTGAATTCCAAATCATGTAATCGAAGTCATATTATGACATAAAACTTATAATATTTATATTATTTATTAAATTACATTTTTTTATCATTTAGACACTAGGTTATCGTTATGTTTATTTTTCAATTATGATTAAACATGTTTTCATCCAAAATTGGAACATTATATTTTTATTTCAAATACAATATGGAATATTAGTTTGTTTATTTATTTCATCATTCTCTTGCATCAAAGAAATAAATAATAAAAAACAAATTTTTAATTACATAAATAAATGAACTAATCATGATCTTATATGATTGTTGATTTATTAAGATGAATATAAATTGAAATATGAATATAATGTAAAAGGCGTTTTAATAGTCTTGGGAGTGGAAAATTCTTTCCAACTATCCACCTTTGTATCTCCTCTTCGAGTTTCATCATTTTCTTATCTTGAATGACTACATTAAAAAGGTGATTTTCCATTAATCACTAATATTTTTAACTATCACATAGTTTAGGGGAACTTAATGTGTTGGTTACTTGGAATTACTTAAATATTTTTATAGTTATGGTACTTTAAAAAAGTGTTAGTGATAACATACATGCATTTAATTTTTATTTAAAAATACATATTAGTGTACCAAAAATTAAAATTAAATTATGAGATACTAATATTTAAACATGTATAGTGAAAACTAGGGGATGGAAATAGACATGAAACATATTCTCATGTGTAGAATCATTATCATTTACACAATTCAACCACTAATATTATTATAATTTTATAAATATTAAATAATTATTTCATTAATATCCTTCTATGTAATGACCTTTGATTCAAACTATAGATACCCATCATTAATTAATTATGGAAAAAATTATGATTCATAATCAATATTTATAGAAAAAATTATTATATTAATTTAAAATTTCTTAATTCCTCATGACCATTATTAAAAATTAAAATAAAGAATGTTAAAATATATTAATTAGGTATTAATGATTTAAATAATTATTGTAATACAATATATCATTTGGTTTTTACACATCTGTTCTTAGAAGATAAACATAATGTTTCATTATTGAAATTTATCTAGTATAACCACTTAGGGCCTCAAGGATTTTCTCGACCAGATTGTGTAGAATATTCTTACCCACTAAACATAATTAGTTTCACAATTCAAGATTCTTTTTATTCATTTGGTTTACACATTAGAATCTTGATAAAAAATAATTTATGATTTACATAAAACATAAATTCGGTGTATTCCCTGTTATTAACTAATTATATAAGTCATAATTTTTATCTGAATAGAAACAAAAATATTGATGACATAATTTGAATTGATTTAAACGGTAAAATATGTGGAGAACATGATGTGAATTCTAGACACACACCAGGTATTACAATAATCTATGTTCTAGGTTAAACAAAAATTTCCATAGATTGAAATAGATTTACTGTGTGTAATGGATATTTAGCCTTTTCACTATCTGACATCACATCTATGTGTAGTGAACATGATTACATGAAGTGTACATTGACATCATTTTTTGTAACCCTATCTATGAACCCAAAACATTAATACCTTCGAAAGGGACCTCTGATCATTAACCAACTATTATTAGTCATTTTTTAAATGTGATTATTTAGAAATAGACATTAAAATATATAAATAAAGTTAAAAAATCACCAGATTAATGAATATATAATCAATAAGAGAAAATAAAATTTAATTTAAATAATCAATAATCAATAAAAAATTCAGACAATATCTATTACACATTTTATAGCAATTATATTTTTCAAGGGTAACTAATGTTCTTTTTAGGGATGATCCTGAATCATATAATAATTATTATTATGGATCATTTATATATTTTAAAATTCAAGACCATTTTGATAATAAAAATTATTCTAATTGAATATTGAAGAAAAATATATCAGAAAAATTTAATAAATCCTTTCTAGGTAAATTTTTTATTTAATGAAATATATTATAAGAAATAAACCCCATAATAAAATAATTCTATGAAAATATTTTTTATTGAATGAAAAACAATATCAAATTACCATATATTATATTTTATGAACAATGTATAGAAACCCCAGATGGTTATACCTAAATAATACATTTATCTATGAATATAAATGAAATATTTTGGGTGTTACCATGATGGATCTATCATATTCTGATTGTCAACATGATATCATCACATTTCTAATGTTTTTTTGAAACTCACATTAGATTATTTTTTATGCGAGTATTGGAGAAGAAATGATAATTCTAGAGAGAGTTATCTATTTTCGAGAAAAAATTATTATTAACTTATTTAAAAAATTAGAAGTTTTCAATTTTAGTATTTGGTGGTATGGTTTGTATTTTTCAAAATTCACATATTCTATTAACAAAATTTTAAATCCATATTCAACACAATGAAATATATTAAAATAATATTACTATATTAATTCTATTGTGATCTCTATCTATCATAATAGATAAATGTTATTTGAAAATCATTAAAATTAATATTTATCACTGTTTTTGTTCTTGTATAGTTTTTCCCTAACTTTATTTATCAAATACTATAATATATTTTTTAAAAATAATTATTCCTCAAATAAATATGTTTTCAAATTCTAGAAAGTACATATATATTTAATATTAAATTAAATTAATTAATATTATAAATCCATAAAATATAACAATTATCTTGAGAATAAATATATATTCTTTAATTTATGATATTAAAAATCATGAATAAAATTATTTTACGGGATTGTGAATAATTTATTCACAGTAATTTATTTTGAAATATAATTTAATTTTGAATAGTGAAAAAACATAGTATTTGATCCTCTATGATTATATCAAATTCGAATTAGGGTTTGATGGATAATTTCAATGAATAATGTCTATCAATGGTTTATGTCAACCAATAGAATGAATAGAATATTATAATTACGATTTACATCTATTTCATCAACCTATATGGAGGTCATTTCATTCATTCAATATCAGAAATAAACTCATTATTACACTAATTTTAAAGAATTTAATGTTATATTTCCATTTGCATCAGTGATATGAGATATAAACATCAACAATATGTGAATTATAAATCCTTCGTTGAAATATTAATTTATAACATGAAATTTATAATGCACCTAATTTACCATAAATCCTAAGAACATTCTGATTCATGGTCATCGTGAGTAAATCTATGTTTATGAGTCATCACAAGAATTAATAATAATATTTATATATAATGACCACTACACATATTCAAATATATGAATATCTAAAGACAAATAAACACATACAAATCATTATAGTGGCTCTATTTTAATAATATCTTAATTTGAGATTACCAAGTGTGATCATCATGAGATTATGTCTCATCCAATTTTTAGTACACGCACTAGATAGTTTTCATACTATATTCCCCATTAAATAATTTTATATGACCATTGAAGTCTGTTAAATAATATGTTAATGTAATTTACATATTCTCATCATAATGAGGATACTTATTCTCTTTTAATTTGACTGATACTCAATAATATTTTTTATATTAATATGATATGGAATAATGAATGGGTTGTAATAGGATTTTAAATGAATTTTCACTTATTTAAATATATAAGTAAACTAAGGTATAAATGGATAGATTTAGAACATAAACTCCCAAATAGATCATAATTGTTTTTATCTAAATTAATATCTTATTCACATTCACTATCTCCCATTATAATTAATTTGCATTCAATTAATCTGGGGCATTTTCACTATATGATCATGAAAAATTCCGTTATAGTTCTTATTATTCCACTAAATATCCACATACACAAACCTCACGTATTTCTTACATACATGATCCCATTAACTTCTTTAATACATTTACCATTTTAAATTAACAATATAACTCATCTAAAACTACATATTAGTCACATGAACGTTGATTTAAATTATTTTATGATCAATATAAAACCATCTAATTGTTAATCACTTTTAAAAAAATAATGTGTCAAAATTTTATTGATAAATATCTTTAATTTCTTAAATAAATATTCCATACCAAATATCATCATAAGCATCAAAATTCATTGAATTATAGATATTCTAAAAAAATAGAATGTATTATTTAATTAATGATCACTATCATATAAAAGATCATATGGTCCTTCTTAGAGATATTACATGTATTCATCATGATTTTATATATGCTATAAGGAATCGTTTTTTTCTTCTATGTGACGTGATATGACATACAAATCAATGTTACATCATTGAAAAAAAAATTTCTTACAATATAGTGGATACAAAATATCATAAGTATATATTATTTTTTTATTAAAAATATTACATGTATATAATTTATAATGATTCAATAAACCATATAATCTATACATAAAAACATATAACTAAGAATTCTAAATACATTTCTCCGACTAGTTGATTATAATCACTAAAAGGAAGAAAGGTAATACATAGACTTGTGGTAGGTGGGACAAATTATTATTCATGGATATAAAGAACTGATTTGAGAAGATATGTTGGGCATCGTTCATGGAAACCTGATGGTGGTTACAGTTATCACAAAGGATGAAAACACGTATATAGAATACATATGGGATAATCGTTCAGGGGTGAAGTTGTATGCCGAGAACACTATACCAAATTTCAGATTTGGGTAATCTCATATTATCTTATTTTTCTGATCTATTTAAATATATAAGGAATGGTAATACCATTATTAAGAAGAGTGATTTTTTTTAATAAAAACATAATTTCTTCGGGATGTCGGTGATGTTCAAAAGAAGTTATGAGGGAAAATTTCTAGATGGGTGAAGTAGTTCACAAGGAAGAAATTGTTGCAATGGATTTTATTGAGGCACTATAGATCGTAAAAAATGTCTGTAGAAGGAATGTGGTATGGGGATGAAGAGATCGCTTATAGAAGTAGGGAGGTACCAAAAAGCGGTACAAGAGGGTGGTTAGAAACAACATTATGTGATGGTGATATGAAACAGCTCACCCAAAGGCAGTCCATATGAGAAATTGTCCATAAAGGATAATTGGTATGCATAATTAAAGGTAGTTCATGGAGGACAAGATCCATATAGCATAACTTTTAATTAGTTTTCAAGGAAGATGGGTGGTATGTGGAGGAAGATTAGTGATTCATTGAGTACTCAAGGAGGCATTAAAAAATCATGAACGGTTCCTGAAATCAATTTTCACTAACCATATAGTACGTGGAAAAGTGGAATTCTTCTAAGGGGGAAAAAGAACCTCAATATAGCATCTATATATTATTGATGATTCATTATTTCATGAAAATGAATGGTCCTACAAGTCCATAAATTATGATTTGATACATTCCATGTTCAGTTAGGAAATGAAGAAGAAGAAAGTGATACTTCCCATTGGTAGTGGGATAGTGCAAGATACATAGAGAGTGAAACATGGTAATGTAGTTAGTAGACTCTAAGTCATGTAAATGAAGGATCTTAGGAATATAATAACAAGACAAAAACATGTAATTGGTAGTGAGATTTAGTGGATTTGGTACATCGGAAAACTGGTGTTGTATGCTCCTTGGACATAGCCAAGTTAATGTGAACAATGTGAAAATCATTATGTTCTGTGAATGATTTCAGTTATATTCATATATTTTTATAAGAGGATGAGAGACATGATTTTGGATTAACTAAGAACTAATATCCAAATAGGAATTAGTTTTAATCTATTGTAACCTGATTCACCCAACTCTCAGGGTATTTAACATAGTGGACCTAACAAATCCTCGTAATAGAAATGTTGTGAACATGAACAACAAAATATAATTTTCCTTATGTCAATTACATTGTCAATTATAGTAATAAATAATACATTCAGTTTTAATAATAACTTTATTAATTAATTTTAAACATTGGTGATGTGTTATTTATGTCACTAGACTTGGATTCTAACCCTATTACAAAATTCCCATGTTTCACGCCAATTAAAAAATTTAATTATATAATGATATAGAAAATTTGAATCAGATGGCCTATTTATAATCCCCCTTGATAATAAAATAGAATAGAATTTAGGAAACAAATAAAATTAATCATGTAATATGGATATACTAAATAAGTACATGTTTTATTATTTCATGAAATATTACCCTTGGTATAGATATTATAATAATTTTATCAATTTTATCCATTCTATGAAAATATTGAAACCTAAAAACAACATTTACAATCATATGATTGATAGAAAGATATTTGTTATCGATATTTTTGGATTATGAGTATTTCACTATAATCAGTGTTAACCCAATTATACATTATCCCCCTTATTCATTTCACAATTTAATCTAAACTAAAACATTAAAAATCATCCAGTTACATATTTATCATTATTAATTATATATATGAATTTGTTTTAGAAACATACTTATATTCTATATTTATTATTGTCATTAAATTTTATTTTAATTAATTATGAAACACAAAATATTCTATTAAATAAAAATTAACTACATGATGGATATTACATTACATAACAATTTCAAATAGATTTCAATTGAATAAACGCATATAAATTTAATTTCTAAAATGTTCATTTCAAAAAATTTCAAAAAATTTGATCATTTTTCATGGTTACATTGATATATCTATGAACAATATTTTCAACCCCAATTTATGATTCATTTTGAAAACATTGTTACTTTTAACATCATTAAACTTCATATACAATATTTTTTAATGATGTACTATGAAATAAAATAAATCCTTTAATTGTCATAAATTTTTTCAAATTAAATTATCAATTTCAATATCCATTCATAACTTTTTAGAAATCACCATAAGTGTGGAATCCAAATTATAAAAATCAATTTCAACGAAATTAAATAATTCCTTGGAATATTTTCTACTAAATGAAATATATTATATACATACTATCAAACAAGAAACCATAGAAAATTACTAAACTCATGTTCAATATAGATTTCAATGTAAATATTTATTTATCTTTAATGTTAGATACATTAATACTTTTTATCACCTAAAAATGATTATGTTTATATATACAATGACAATCACCCAATCTATTTTCCGGAAATTAACAAAAATTGTTTTCTTCCAATTTTTATATAGAATATTTCTAACATTTCATTTAGATGACTATCAATGAATGCTAGTAGCTAGATTAAAATTCAATTGATAAATATATTATTTTACATACACAACATTTTTGAATTAATTACAACCTTAAAACATTTATATTTCTCAATGAGACCTATTCTTTTTTATACTCAATTTTCAAAAATGTACATCACCTTAATTTCGTAAGGTTCTAATTTTCAAAAATATTTAATAATCTAGAAACATTGAATATCATCAATTTTAGTGAAATGATTTGATTTCACATCAATGTCAACTCATTATTAATGAGTATTACAATTGAAAACATGTTTGGATTATTCTAATAGCACACCCTTTTCATTGTTCATACTTATGGGATCCAACATTTATATAATGAAATTATATCTATATAATCATTAAATTAAGATCCAATTAAAATAATATGTAATTTTATTAAACACCACAATAATTTAGTTATATACATATTTTGTAAAAAATATATTAATACTATTTCAGAAACATCCTATGAACTAGAGGTTGTTTGAGATCTACATATTAGTCTCCCTCTACTATAAAGTGGTGAATTGTAATTTTAAATATAATTTCATCTAAAATGTATTTTTTAAAATTTTAATAATTAAATTTATCATTCAATATATTCCATTCATAATATGAGTTAAAAATAATATTAATACAAACATTATTTTAATTATTTTTTGAATATTATTTGATTACAGTGATAATATTTGTTTTGTTGTTTCATCATATTAATAAACATATGATATAATTTACTAAATAATTTTTTTTTTATTATAAATAATATTCAAATTATTGGTGTTTATAATATTAAATAGTCTTGTATTCATGAATTTTCAACTACAATAACTGATGAATTATCCAATGAACACAACATCTATATATTTTTCATCAAAAAATCATAAATTTAAATTTCAAAAATTAATTATGAATAGATATAAAAAAATAAAAGTATTTCACATTGTTCATAAACTCATATCCTTTTCCAAAATAAAGTTTTTCTATTTTTTACTCAATATGTATTAGTTAAGAATAGTTATAGTGAATATTTTATCCTCTCGGTAAATGAATTTTGTGATCATGATATCAACAATAATGGTACTTCACATTTCTGTAAATCCTATATTATTTAACTTTTTAGAATATAATTTATATTTTTTCATGAAGAAATATATTGAAACATTATCCAATTTATATTAAGTTAAAATTAAAATGAATTTATATGTAACTCTATCCTATTATAATTTCCCAGAGTTATGATAGAAAACACTTTAGTTTTTATAAACATTTATTTTGCATATTTTTATTAACAAAGATATTTATAATATCAAAATTATGAATTTTACATTAATAATTATAGAAATATAATCAATTATGGGGGTTAAATTATTTAGTAATTTATAATATTTATGTCTCATTAGAATAATTGAATTATAATGAATTAATTAAATCTTCCTATGTGCATGAATTTCCATTCCTTATTTACTTTGTAGCACAATTTTTTATTTTATTTTTCATTTCTCATAAGAAAAACATCATTCTCAATATAATTTTAGTTGGTATCATACATTATATATAACTAAAATAATAATAATAATTCATTTACCAATTTTATTAACTTAAATACCTTATATTCATCAAATTTTACACTAAATGAGCAAGAATCATTGTCTTAAAAAAATTCAATTAATTTTATATTGTTACAATTTACCTCAGTGAATAATATTATGTATTTAATGAAATTTATAATCACATATTTAATTAGGAAAAAATCTAATTTCCATTACATAATATATACAAGAAGAATATTTTTTTAATAAATACCATATGTTGAACATGTGAACATGTAAATTTTTTTACTTAATAATATGTTATTGAATACTATTATTTTTAAGAGGATATCATTAAAAAATGTTTTCAATACATTATCAGTAACATCAAGGTTCCTTATAGCAATTTTAATTTATATTATAAGGTATGAATAACCTTCATCATGAAAAAATTGATAAATTTAATATCATGCATTACGGACTAATCATTATGTTATAAAATATCTAGATTTTTCTTTTTTTGAAACTTATTATCCTAAATAGAATATATTTTTTCTCCTTCAAGTGTTTAATAATTTATAAAAATATATGAAAAATATTATAACATATTTATAATATTATAACCATTAATTCAAATATTTTTTTAGTTGATAATACTATTGATTTTTTTCATATATATTTCATTAATAAAATGAATAATTAATCTTCAATATTGACGGTTCATGCCAATTTAACAATTTTTTGAAAAATAATTATTTTTTTAAGATTTATAACATATTATTTATTTTACCATTCTAGAAATTTTTTCAACTCCCATTTATACATGGTTATATTTTTATTATTTACATATATATAAACACTTAATAAGTTTTATATTGAACATTCAATATTAGGAAAATGAGACTTGCCTATATTATATGTTTAAGATAAGGTAGTATATCCTTATTTAGAGAAATTAGATTAGGTGGTTAAGAATTGGTTTCATCTACCTTATTATGGCCTTCATTCTATTTTAAATAATGAATTTTTACTGTGAATGTAACAAACATATCCATTTCATAATGACAATATATATTTATTCTGTTTTCCTCAAGAATATATTCAGAATTTAAATTTTGTGGGAATTAATATCACAATTTATAACCACCCATCTCCAGAAGAAAATATTTAGAGTTATTAAGATATGAACAATGATTTCATGGATTTATAATTACAATATTTATAATAAATATTATATTAAATAATTAATTTAATCACACCATATTTACTTCACTGGATCGGGACCCAAAAAACATATGAAAAAATCAAACACTGAAAAAAACCATAGTAAAATTTAAAAATATATTCATAAAATGATTAAAATAGATTTAATGAGGTATTTTTAATTAGTAACATAACAGAAATATGATATTATCCACTTCATTGATTTAATAGATATTGAAGAAATTGAATACACATTCGCTAAAATCTATAATTGTAAACCATGTTTTCTTAATTCATTAGCATCTAATATCCCCAATATATTTTTGTGAGTATCATACATTTAACATGATCCACCACCTATAATGATATTTCATAAATATTTCATTCTTTTGGACACATAAATTTTAAATATACTGTCTCAAATTCGTCCATTGATTTTTGATAAATTGGAATTTCATTTTATCCAAATCAATAATTATTTCTAAGTATCACTTTAGAGTGTTATAAATAAAACCATATGTATCATCATTATATTAATCCTTGCATGTGATATTTAATATAAAAATCCATCATACATATGTAACCTCATGTAGTTACTAGTTCCAAATAAAATCCTTTATAACTGACCATCATCTACATTTCATTTTTATTACTATGGTTCCTCACAAGATTCACCCCTATTTTATAAACTTTACTATACCTAATACAAAAAAACATGACAATAAATTAGTCTGCACATTTTTTAAAAATATCATATATGAATTTTTCATTCAATAATTTTGGGAAGAAACCAATATTTATTAATTTTATGATCATTTAATCTTATATTGAAATAGAGAGATTGTCTACATTCATCTATTATGATTTTGATGTCCATCTAATGTAAAACCATTATCGCTAAATTACCATACTAAGACCAAGGTAAAATAGTTTTCATGATTCTAACAACCAATAATATTCTACATATTATGTTCCTTATACTTTTTCATATTTCAATTGAAATAAAATATCCTAAATCTTTCTGTTGATAAGGTCAAAAATTTAATATAAACTTTTAATTGAATAGATTATTGATAATCTTATTATAATATCCATGTATCATAACTCCATCCTAATTTCTTAATTAACCCATATAACATATCAATTCCTTTCAAACATCCATGATGGCCATATAATATAAATAAGTGGTGGATATTTTTACAATAGGAAATATCTATAAAATCCATCTTATCGATGTCCCATTGAAGGGAAATTAAATGTCTATGTTGATTATCTAAATTTTAATTTGAAAAACAACCAAATAGATCATATAATGCTAAATAACTTTTTTTACAATAACTAATTTAATAATAAAACAACTTCAATTCATCCATATTCATCATTTCAACATTGTCCATATATAATTTGAATTTCCTGAAAACAAGATCAATTATCATCCATATGCATGGAATCGAAGAGGATAATAATTCAATTGATATTTAAATAACAAATATCACAATATAACAATCCTCATAACATATTTTTGGTTTCATATTAATAAAATAATGAACATTACGGATAACATGGTTTAATGATTTTTTCATCATGTCATTCTATTCGAGTAAATTACATATCAAATATATAAAATCTTATAGATAAACTATTCTCATCTATCCCAATAACAAATAAAAATCAATTTCCCCAGAATGTTTATTTTTTAATAAAATATAATCATCTAAATTTTATTATATAAATATGATTCACCTCCATATCCCTCTTATATCATGATCTATTATCACCATGTATATTTGAGATGCATGATGAAATTATAGTCCTGGAATTTTTTTGTAAAAAATATATTTTCTGTTATCTCTGGATGAAACCCTTATCATCCAAAATATAATCTATCTTTTATTCCAGTTTCCAATATGATTACATAAGACAATAATGTTTTAATTATAACATGCACCAAAATTAATCAATTTTTTTTTCTATAAAACTCTGATGATTATTAATATATTTATTAACTTTAATCTTATAATGATGAAAAAATAGCTTCAAATATGTTTATTTTAGATGAAATAATTCATAGGTAACATGAAATAATTCCATCATGATGACCATATATTTATCATTGGTTGATAAAATTTATGATCAGTTCGCTACATTATTGTAATGAAAAAATTTGTAATTAAAAATTGAATAGTTCAATCCACTACCATTTTATTCCTTATTCATTATTGAAAAAAAAATTATATAATAATTTCAACAAAATTATTATATCTCTTAGCTCTAATATTTTTTTGAATCTAAATAATATGATTAATTTATTATCACATCCTATTGAATTTTGAGCTTTATGATAATAACAACTTCTTTGAGGACCTATATCTCTCCATTATCAATTATAATATATATATTTAAAAGACTCCAGTATATCTTTGTTAACTTTTTTATGTTGGTATACCTTCCAAACTCATAATTTATTTCTTCATATTATAAAACCACTAGATCAAAAATTTCATCTTATAAAGAATTTAATTGTGTTTTTTTGTTCTTAGCCTTCCCAAATACTCATCTAATTGATCATTAACAACTATAATTTCTATGATTTGTAAATATTCTTGTATATATTACCTTTAAATAATTTTAATTAAAATTATATTGTATGTGTTGAGTTAAATTTATTTTTCAATTCTCTATTTAACCATGTTTGAAAATTTATACAAATTATAATCATTGATGAGATAATTCTTATTACTAACCAATTCCCAATTTCCATTATACTGAATATGGTATATAATTATGTAATAATCATAAAAAATAATGAAATATGATATATAATTTTTAACATATTTTTATTGATCTAATGAGTGAAATTTAATTTAGGGGAAACATGTGAAAATGTTCTTCACTGAATCATGAATTGATTATATATACCATGGATGATGTTAAATATTCTATTCCAATAGTTAAAATTGAGAAATAATTTTTATATTATTATGATAATTTAATGTTTCTACCCAAATCTGTATTAAAAACTTAAATTTTTTTCTCATTATATGAGAATTTTTTGTCAATGTCAGGAATTTTTTTCTACATGTAACATCTAGTTACAAACATTTATAACATAATATCTATTGATTTTGAACATATATAGAATTTAATTTTTTATGTATTTATTTAGTTTTTTGAGGAAATTTTTTGATATTTTTTGGACTTTTATCAATGGGTATATATTATGAGAATAACATGATTTTTTATCATAATAAAAATGAGTGTTTTTTATGATTCATTGGTGTTGGTGGGAAGAAGGTTCAGTTCTAACCATTTAACCTTTCAAAAAAGCCATGTAGTATTTGATAGTGGGGAGATCATGGTGGGTGAATTGCCTATAAACCATGAGGACAATATATGAACCATTTTACTAGTATTCATGGGGGAGTAATTTGGGGAACCATTATATATAACCATGAAAGAATTCCATTTTACACACTCCATTTTCACAATAGTGATGCATAGTTATGGATGTTGTTACCACTAACCAGAAATCCTATCCAATGAAATCGTGTAACATAATTTTTAATCTATAAATTTTTTTAATTAAATTCCCTAACCCAAAATTATATATATTAAAAACCAACTATTTATCCCAATTCAACAAAATTATAATTTTCATCTCTGTGGAGATGAATTTTTCTCTTTAAACACTTTAATTCATCCATCAATTTGGTTGTAAATGTGATTGGTCACTATATTATAATTGAAATATTTTGATTTTGAGTCCTCATTTCAACTTCTAACTCTATCATTGAGTGTTTTTAATACTCATGAAATTAATGGATTGGCTCTGAAATTTGATGTATTTTAATGAGAGGGATTTCTCACATATCATCCTCACCATATTCATTCACTTAAACATTATTGTTTCATGTGATTTCATGATAATGTGACTAATAATATGTTGATATGTATTTATTTTTTATTCACATAAATCTTTTATTTCATTTGTTTTTTAATTTATTTTAAATTTTTCCCCATGAATTGAATATATTTTTTTATTTACATCAAAGAGGCATCAAATTTGGAAATAACACATTTTTTAAAATGAAATAAAAATGTATGTTTCAGTTTTTAGGAAAGTAATTCCTAAATAGAAACTTGATTTCATTAAAAGTAATAATTATTATTCATGAGAAAATTGGAGCAGAATGAATGGTGATTTTGATTTATAGAAACATCATAGAAACCATATAATTTGTTTTTATCTTTATCCTTTGATATTGAATCATGAAATTAGATATTATAACTTTGAATTATGAATTTAGTTAAAAATATTGATTTTACCATTTTTTATGGATAAATTTATATAATAAAATGTTATATTATATATATATTGTTATTAGGGAAAGAATAATAAGACATTTAGCCCCATATTAATATATTGGAAATTATAACACTAACCAAACACAATTTAAAATTAATTTGATTTATGGATAATTGAATTATTATATCTCAATAGACTATGAATCTATGATGGATGAAAACATTAGCTTCAATTTACTGATTTCGTAATGTGATGATCATTGTTCTTGGATCTAATAAATTTCAGGGTATTTGACCATTATTATTTAATTTAATTTTATTATTTTATAAACCTGTTTGCTAATATTTTTATTTATTCATTTTAATCTTTTGAAAATGATTATTTAAACCAATTATATTTTAATATCCGGTTGATATAATTTAAATAATGTTTGAATGAAAATTAGAAAATGAATTTTCAAGACTCATTTTTATTTAAATAAAATAATTAATGGTTTAATAGTTATGGAATTTAAAATAGATCACCTCAGGAAATTATATAGGGATTTGGCTTCCCACATCAAATTCTAGTCTATATGACTTTATATATTACATTATTCTAGGTTCAAAAAAGGAATTCATCATATGAAGTGATTAATTCTAATTTACTGGGGATCCCTTTAGTGATGGTGGTGACTAGGAGAGAGATGATCCAATAGTTACATGGTTACTCTAGGATGATTACTTGATATAAATTATGCCATCCTCAATGAGTTTTGGTTATTTTATCATTATAAATAAACCTTTATTGATGTTTTCTTATAGGTGTGTTTTTCATAATAATATTTTATGTATCTTTAGAAACCATATATTATTCGATTAAACATGGGGAGAAAGAATTCCATCTAACCTTTTTTTGATTCTCATGTGATAGTGACTTGCCCTTTAGACCATATCGTTTCCATCTCAAGTACTACTATATCATGGTATTATGGTTACATCATAGTTTCAATCACATTCATTTATGTCAACATTTAATTTAGGATTTATTATATGTAAGAAGTAAATTTTTTTTGACATTATTGGTAGTTATATGTGAGTGAATGGAAATTTATAATCATAGAGAGCCTTCTGTCACCATTGTTGTTTGTGAAAAGAATATGTTAAGAAATAATTTATATGCTTTTAGTCCTTTCCCAAAAAATGTTCATGGTTTTTTAGATATATAAATATTGTATTGTATTGTATTAAATTGAAATTCTAGTATTGTTTATTGATTAGATGATAAGAGTATCATTACTAATGATTTTGAGTTTCATTTTGGTTTTTTGTACTACAAAACACTAAGAATACATTCTAGTAGACCATTTTATTGATATACCTATACACCAAAACCTAGGACTTCACTAGTTTATTAGAACATCAATGATATGGTGTTTCATGAGATTAATTATTATATAATAGTTCCTTCACTTATTTTCATTCATGATCATATAGTATAACCTCAAAGAGATTACACTAGATATCTCTTCTTAGAGAATATTAAGATAACTACACCAGATTTACAATTCACGATTGATTCTCAAAACATTGAGTATTCATGAGAAAAAAGAAGTTACTTTTTGAGTTCTTGGAAACACCTGTTATAATAAAGGTGAAGTTTTATAACATCCTACTGGAAGGGCCTAAAAGTTGGAGGTGGGATTTGATGGTCATCATTATGAAATATGAATGTAATGAGTGGAAATACATTCCTGAACATTTTATAGGGAATCACTATCCAAATTCAATATTTTTTGTAAAGTAAATAAAATTTATTAGTATCCAACAATGTAATAAAACCATTGCTAAGTATAAAAACTATTTTCTCACTATTTCATAAATTTCTCTTGATAGTAGTGTTGACTAAGAAGTAGAAGTCTTAAGGATTAAATATGGCTCGTTGATATGAGATACATTATTAGTTTGTTATGATAATTCTCGCCACTTATAATTTTGTTTTCAATATATATTTGATAGAATATTGTGAAATACCTGAGAAGGCATTGTTTAGAATATTTCATTTTACTCATAGTAGTAGATTAATTATTTAAATTAACAGATATTATAATAGGGATGTGTTAAAAAATGTTTCCAAATATCATGACTCATCTAGACCTTCTATAGTTTTTTTCTTATTCCCTTTCACTTGATTTCATTTTGGAATTATTGGGCCTTTGATGGTGGTTATTATAGAGGAACCAATGTATTTTTATTTTTTAGTGAATTATGAACTCAATATTTCTATATCTCATTTTATACTATCAACTATCATTATTATTCAATTAATCATTAATGTGGATAATATATCGTATGTGTTGGATATTGTTTAACCTATTGTATCAAATATTTTTTACTCTATCTGGTTAAAATCAGGATCCACCATTTTATCAATGATTAATCAAATTCGGGAATATATAGATGTATATATGAATTGTTTGATGTAAATATAAATTTATATTTTTTTGTCATTTAAATACATTATTTAATATTATCTTTATTGGGTTTTATTTACTAACACCATGTTTTTTATGAAAATTTTTCCATGTATAAATGTTCCAAAGTTCATATATATATTTAACCACTATTATAGAGATGAGATTGCTAGTATTAGACACAAATTTTTTTACATGAATAAGAATCATTGAGGATAGTTCATTCTATAGTATTCATTGAGTTTCTCAATGTATTTTCATCCAAATTTTCTATATTTACTTTCATAAGAGTGGAATAGTTTTATATTTATGTGGTACATGTTACATATATTATATCAATCCCATAAAGAAAAATTATTCAATTGAATTTAATGATTTAAATACTCTATAGGTTGATTTGACATATAAGGAATTCGTTTTCTTAAAAATTAACCTTGTGGAGATCCTTTTTTCCTATTCAAATAAATATGATTGGATCCTTAATCATTATATTGATTAAATAAACTAAAATTGAGTTACAGTAATGAATATGTATATGTGATGTTGTAATAATGTTTTATTTTAACAGTTTGTAAGGGTTGAAATGGTTTTTGGAGTATAATTTGTCTCTTGGTTATTTGTATAGTATAATCAATGAACATAATATTATGAATACCACCTTAAAATTAATGTATCATAATTACAAGATTGTTTTGATTCTATTTTTTTACCAATGATCCTATATTTTTAAATTCAATGTTTTAGATATGGTTTTTCTCCAAAGGTTTTTGAAATCATTGATTGTTTTTCGGAAGACCAAATTTAAAACTGTGTGTCGAAACCTTATTGATTTCAAGAGTAAATGGTGTAGATCATGTTTTTAATTAATGGAGTTAATTTAATGTAATTAAAGTATTAAAAAATAATAAAAATATAATTAATGGTAAAATTAATAATAATGAATATATTTAAAATGATAATAATAATAATATAATTTTCATTGTGATTATCAAATTTTTAATTTTCATTATTTTTAATAAATTTATTAATATTTATGTAAGGTTTCTAGAAAAACCATAGGAGGATCACACACCTGTCATCCCCCTTACAAGTGGGGTGACGCGACCCCCACACTCTGATCTCTCATGGAATGACACTACCCCAATCCTATGGCCTCTCACCAGTCTGTAGATTCTTATTATTTATTCATGATTCTTGTCCATCTTGGTATGTCAAAGCCTTCTCCATGTATCTGCAACTTCACTTAGGTCATTTCAGATTCCCCATCACACAGATTTAATTTGGTCGAAACACTATCCAAGGGTTTGAATAATTTTTCTTGTTTATTCTGCTCTTTGGTTGTACAAATGTTTTCTTTGGACCTGTTGGTCTGTATTTCAATGACCTACACTAGGGGGGGTGGTTCATCTCAATTTCATTTATCATCATCAATTTTGACATAAAGGTAAATACAGGTAATTCTATTTTCACTTATTTAATTATTTTCTTATGGTTTATATGTGTCCCTACTAATTTATTATATCTGTTTTGGTACTTTCCACAATAATTTTGTGTGCCATAATTTCAAATATGGTGTTTTGATCAATTCCTTTTTCATGCATGAATTTAATAAGGATGTCTGTGTGCATGAACGGACTACTAAATCTATTAGAAAGTGTCAAAATTCAATTGTTTTCTTGGTCTACATGAGGTAGGGACTTTACCATGTCTATTGGTATAATGTTTAGTAGTTCCATATTTACTGCATTAGATTGTTTAGACTACAATTTTGTAATTAATTTTTTAATGGTGGTAAATGATTTATTGTAATAAAAAATAACTTTTTTTTAATAATTCCCCTCTAATGGATGTTCACTTCCTTCATTTTAAAAACATAGGGAGTACACTGATATGTTTTCTTATCATTCTGATATTGTTTTCCTATTCATGCCCAATTAGAGGAAGCTGTTCATATAGATGTATTGTGGATTTTATAGCTAGAATATGTTTTGCGTCATTTATATGTTGTTTCACTTGGGTTGAATGGTTATAACTATATAGAATGATATATATGGGTGGTTAATCATTTTTGGAATATTTGATGGTAATTTTTTTATGAGTGTGAGTGTTCTAATAGTAATTTTTTTTAAAATTATTAGATGATGTAGTTAAACATGAAATGGAACACTTTAGTATTGGTAATCCATTGGAACAATTCATTGTAATGTGAATTGATAAACCATAAGATGTTGACAAGTGATAATGTGATAAATGATTATTGTTGATAAATATTGTATTATACGATGTATATGATTTATTTTGTTCAGTAAGAAATGGCTTGGGGTTAGAGATTGATGCTCCAATTACACATGGGGTGCTAGACAAGTAATTATAAACTCATGACATCTATAATTATATATAAATTATTGAAAATTGGGTTTCAAGATAGTGACAGATGCTCCAAATACATAGAGGGTGCTCGACATGTCGTTTAACCCACATAATTCATTCAAATATTCTTTTATGGGAAACAAACTGATACTCGAAATAAATTTTTGATTTTAGACCGGTACTAATGCTATAATTACACACGAGGGTGTCAGACATGATGTTCTACACCAATTTGTTAAAATTATACTATGGTTCCAACTAGACATATATTAATTAAATTAATGTGGTAATGAAATGTAATTTGATATAAAAATTTTGAACTGAATTTGAGAAATGGTTTAGACTCTGGTATGGTTTGAATATGGTGTTGGGATATAGGTGTCCATGTGAACATTGGGATTTTTTTGGTTAAATAAATAATAATAAATAATGTGATAAATAGTTTATTTTTGCATTATTTATATAGTTCCTCTTTATACCCATATTTCCATCAAAGATCCTATATAGATATCTCTGTCGCGTGTCCCATAAGAACCTAGATTGGTTTTTGTTTCTTTATTCAGATCTGTTATTACTTAATTACACCTGGTAATTTTTTATTAATTATTTAATACCTCATTAGGTATAAGCACTAGTTATTATAAATATAAAGAAAAGAATTAATACCCCATTGGGAATATACAAAAGAATCCAGATCTCCCACCCAGTCCTTTGCTCCTAACTCCACGATATATGGAAACAACACTATCATAAGTCCAAAGTCATGCAAATACGTAGAGTAAACATAGTTAGATATTTTCATTGAGAACGGTGATAAATATAAATACCAGTATACTAACACCAACTTGTTTATATCCCTAATGAGGTAGTGAAATATAAATAAATACTATGCATGTATAACAATGTAATAAAAGAATTAATAAAATAAACTACAACCCATCAAAGTTCTTATGGGACACTTGACGGAGATACCTGCTTTAGCATAAAGTCTGAAATAAGTGTTTGAATATGAAATATATATATAATTCATAAATAAAAAATATGTCACATTATTTAATAATCATTATAAATCTGCATAAACCCCCCGGTTCCCATGGACATCTATATCACAACACATGTCTCAACCCATGTCGGAGTCTGAACCATTGCTCATATTCAATACACAATCATTATATCTCATTATATTTTATTGTCCATTTTATTTACATCATATATGACCAATTAGAACCATATTCCAATGTCAATCAACGGGTGAATAATTTCATATCGTGCACCATCATGATAATTCAAGGTTTTTGTCCCTACATCACAACCCATGGGTATTTGGAGAATTAGTCCATATCCCATAAAAGAATGTTTGCATGCATTATGAGTGTGGAACACCATATTTATCACACCATGAGTATTTAGAGCCTCAGTATAAAATCCCATGTAAATAATCAATGATAAATTTTCATATTTATTAATATTCTAGAATTAAATATTAATTTTATTTTAATGGGTATGCTATGTTCAAAGGTGTACTCGATACAGAACAACGGGTTTCATAGAAGTCTAATGTTATACACAATGTTGTGCCATACTAAAAAATAATAATATAATATTATTTTAAATGGTAGTCATTGCCTAGCTGTTTTATTGGTGAGAATGAATAGAACATACTATAATCTGATTATAAATGTTTTAAAATGTTTTTACATTTATCAAATAACAGTTTGAGGCTTAAAAAGTGAATTAATCTAATTTTAATCATAAATAATTTAATATTATCTAAAAGGTCGATTTACCAACATTTGATCTAGTTTTGGATAATTTTAAATATTTTATTTGACAAAATAAAATAAATCACTAGAATTAGAACATCAAAATTAAATTTTGGTAAATTTTTGGTTTTTTCTGATAAAATTCATTTTTAAGGAATTATTAAAAATACTGTATTTTAATTTAAAAATGCATTTTAATATAATATTTTATAGGGATATATTTTCTATTTATTTGGATTAAAATTTTAATTACATTATAGTTTTAACATTTAATCCAATGTCTTTCATTGGAAGTAAATTTACATTGAAATTGGACATAAACAAGTGTCAATCGATTGAAAATTATTATATCCTAATAACACGCTTTTTGTTTTGATAGTGTTATTTAATTTTAAATTAATTAATATAACTTACATGTCTTGAATTTGGTAAAATATACATCATTTTTGAATTAAGAATATCAAATATAGCTTAGGATGAATTTTCGGTATTTTTCTGAAAAACATCAATTTTTGATGAATAGTGAAAACATAGAGTTGTAGTTAAAAACAGACTTCTCCATTTAAATAAAAATTTACCCCTTCTATTAATTTAATTTCCAAAATCCAACATATATGGTCGTTATTAGTATGTAAAATTTGGTTCAATAAGATGAAAATAATATTTCGTAAATAGTAACTTTTTACTTTTATTTATCGCAGTTAATGGTAAATAGAGTAATTCAAGGAAAAAATAATATTATTATAATATTCAATTACCCTAACATGTGTAATAAACGTATTAGTTGATAGCTTTCCAACCATGGGCTTCCTTGGGTCTATTTTGGGTCCCCATGAAGCCACATAAGAGTGATAGTGACACTTTATATTAATTAATTCAAAGTAATGACCAAAATGGAATAAACATATATCTTTTAGTAAGTCAATTATTACAAGGGATAATATAAGATATCTATTCAACTATAAATATTAATAATAATGATAAAATTATTTCCAACATTATGGTATTTTTTTATACTTTTTAGACATATAATTAATTAAATTATTTTTTACACAACAATGATGCAGTGTTTACCTCATTAATGAATGATTTATATAAATAAGTTTATAAAAACTAAACCAATATATATAATCTATAAAATTATAATTAGATGATTTTATTTTCAACAATATTCATCTTATATTTGACTTTAATAAGTTTTGGACCATTAGAAATAGAAAATCATTATATAAGAAAATAATATTTTCAATCTTTCCTAAAGGGCCCCTTCTCCCCCTTTCACATATCCCTCACCTCTAACCCATTAATAACATATCTCAAGCGTATTGGATTATCCAAACAATACTAAAATAATCTCTTAAGATCCAACTCTTCCATCTAGAAGACTTACCGTAGGCAGAAGGCACTTCGAGAAACCATTGTGGTTCAAACCAAAAGGAGTTACCCGATTTAAAGGTAACGTCTTCTTTTAAGTTATTTTCTTTTATTTTACTTCTCCAACCCCCTAAAATATTCTTATTACTTAATTTATATCAAAATCAGTATCCTAAATAATCTATTCTTTTTTTATTATAAGGATTTGAACTACACTTACACCCACCTCCGTCTAATTGGTAAAGAAAATATTGTTTCTGTTGATGGTGAACTACTGCCTCAGGAAATGATGAGTGTTCAATCTTCACCTACCACCTATTATGGTGTAAATTAGGATAAATATATATATATGTGATATATTTTATATTTATATTTTCTGTGAACTTATTTATATTTTATTTATAGAATACATTTATGTTTTCCATAATGGGTAACACGATAATTTCATTTGAGGAAATGTGGACTACTGCCCCCTCAAAGGGATATGACTCATTCATAACATACGTGGAACATATAAAGGATAGAGTTAATGAAATTATATAAAATATTATACTAGAATTTTTATATACATATTTATCATTAGGTTTTCATTCCATTAGAAATACGAAATATAAATGAAAGTAGCGTTCATGTGTGTGTACGGCTTACTATCTCCAAGAACGGCGCATTTCATTTCTTATCATAAAATGTTATGTACTATTATATATATACTGGATTTGTATGATATATATGATATCTAAATCATGAAAATAATTCTATCAATGAAGGAATTTTGACCACATGAATAACTTGTAATTATAAGAAGTTTAGTTTTGACTCCAGTACAAAATATCATCAAAATGATGGTTATTAACATAAATGATTACACAATTATTATATCATGATAATAAGTGATATAAAAATAATAATAAAATTGAAAACTTTTATTAAGAAAGTAGATATTAACTTTAGGTTTTTATTAACGAGTTTAAAGAAAGAGCGGGTCTAGTCAGACACGAGGTATGGGACTTTGTCTCAATCACATTTCATTGAGGCATTTTTTGTTTTATAAATGAATTTATTTTATACAGTGTATAAAAAACATTGACATTTAATTTAATTTAATGGGAATGTTTTTTATGTGTCGTTTTACTTAATGAAAAAAATATTTTTTCTTTTTTACGTATGTGGTGAGAACGACCTTTTTCTCCGCCATGAGTATTATTTGATATTTGGTTTCTTAAACAAGTTGTAATGTCATTAAAAGGAAAATAAATACCATATACTATTTTACATATTTTGGTATTGAAAATTGTTTTGATAATTGATTGGTTATGGAAATATATTAAAATAATATTTAATTACTATAATGTCGAAATGTTGTCTTTCTTTTATGTTTGTTTTATGTGTTATTAATATTTTATGGTTCTTGGGCATTGTTTTAGAATATGGGTGGTTCTGTGATAAACCTATGGTGGGTGATCTTGAGATAGCTCTCCAATGCATTGGGTATTGTGAAAGAGATAAACGCGAATGTTTCTCCTAAAATATTTAGGGAATATACTATGATGAGAATTCCAAATGTAACTCCTTACATAGTTGTGAAAGTATCAATGTAAGTATGTTATGGATGCCACAAGTTAAATTTATGATTTATGATTTCTATGTTCTATTCATAAATCTTATTATTTCCAAAGGTATGTTAAAAGGCATATGTTTTGATGGACTAATGTTTTCTTTCTTTAATTTATAACCCTTACGGATATTTTTCTTCTCATCCCACATTTTGAAATATTTTTCACAGGACTTAAATATAAATAGGGCCTGGGATGGGATCAAGGATAATTCATGGTATCAAAAACATAAAACTAGACATGACACTTTTTTCAAGAGTTTTATTTTATGAAAAAATGGATACTAAGTTTATGTTTATACTTTTAAATTTTTGAGATGTAATGTAATAGTTATGGCCTAATGATCTAAAAATCTAAACATGAAAAGATCATCAATGTAAATTATACATTTAATTCAAGATTATGTAATTTTTTAGGTTGGGTCCTTATAGTTGGTATCAGAGGTTGGTTTAGACATCTTTAGGTGTTATAATATAGTGAGATTATTTTCCATAAATTAATTTATGGTAAGATTTAAATGATATAGCATTTACATATTACCATGTTGCTTTTTTATGTTATTTCTATGTTCAAAATGGTATTTGACATAGGATACAAGGTAGCTATGATGGGAATACATTAGGAGGAAAACAACCTTCCAAATCTTCCACCTAAGATTGTCAGAATCAGAACTGAATTTTTTTTCAGTGATGAACCAATTTACTCAGGCTATAAATGGTGGTCATATACATGAATGAGATTATCCAGATCAACCATATAGGAACATGTCAGTAGTGGAGAATTTCATGAGTCAACATCTCCCATCATTCTAAGGATCATCTGACCATGTGCTTGAAGAAGTGCGTATTAAAGAAATGGAAAAGATTTAAGATGTCATGGGGTGTTCCAAACATCAAAATTATAGTATTTATGTTTATCATTTGGATGGTGAATCTTATTAGTGGTGGTTGATGTTGAAAAATATTCAGGATAGTAAAGAGATTTATTCTCTTGATTGGGATGAATTCAAAAGAATGTTTCTTGATAAATGTTTTCCGATAGTCGTTCATCTTAGGATGGAAAAACAATTCCTGTAATTGAGGTAGGAGGATGACTAAGTGGCTTCTTATGAAGAAAAATTCACGAGACTACTAAGGAATGCTCTAAGTATCACACGATATCTTGATAGTAAAATAAATTGTTTTTACTCAGGGTCAAAGAAAATTTATTGAAGGGATTTAGCTTCTTGTGAGTCAACTAGTTGTAAAAAACTTGTTTGATGTGTGGATAAGCGGAAATAGAGTTTTTTGATGATTAGGTGTTCTTTGAAAAACAACAAAATAAGAGGTTGATGGGGTAGAAGAGAGGGAATAACTCTTCAAAAAAATACTAATGGTAAGAAATTTAAGTTTACAGCTTGTGAAAATTGTGGTAAAAATCATGATAGAGAATGTCTTCTAAATTCTAGTATGTGCTACCGATGTGGTAAAATGGTACATAGGGCTCATAATTGCACTGAAAAAGATCATGTTAATAGTAAGAAAAAATCTATTTTACATTCAGTAAAATGTATTAAGTGAAATGAAATGGGACATTATGCAAATGAGTTTCCAATGAAGAACTCAACCTAGGGAAAGCATCCAGACTACAAGCAAAAAGTGGTGGTGAAATTGTTTTCAACTACTTTAGTAGATGTTGACCCATCAAATGAATTATTATCTAGTACACTGTTTTCTTATTCATACAATTCCAATGTGTTGTTTGATTCAGGGTCTACACATTCATTCATTGGAGATGTTTTCTTGAAAATTAGGAAATCCATCTGATGATATGAATCTTGAAATTATTGTAAAATCACTGGGGGAAATGTTGAGATAAAAAGAAATTATAAGAACCTTCCTGTCCTTGTGTGCATAAATAATCTACCTACAAGACTTATGGTTTTTCCTTAGTAGATTTTTATGTTATTTTGGGAATGTATTGGATTTCCATTTATCAATATTTGATTAAATATCGAGCTATAGATGTTTCTTTTCAGAATGATTTTTAGTTTGTGTACAAAAATGAACCTTTACTTTTGATAACATATCAGGAAGCTGAGATACTATTAAAATATAAAATGACTGTTACCTTGATAATATATTTTAAAACAAAGGAATTGTTCCGATTATTGATGTGCCAGTGGTAAACGAATACCTTGATGTTTTTTCTAATGATTTTCATAGTATTATACCTAATTGGAAGTTGAAATTACTATTGACTTAGTTCCTGATTCTAACCAAATTTCAAAATTGTGTTATCGAATGGATCAAATTGAACATTTAGAGTTAATGTAGTAATTGCATGAATTATTAGATAAATGCTTCATTCGACATAGAACATCACCATGGGGTGCTCCTGTCTTGTTTGTTAAAAATAAATATGGTTCAATGATACTTGTTTGTATTATAGATCATTAAATAACATCACTCTTAAGAATAAGAATCTATTTCTTCAAAACAATGATTTTTTTGATTATCTCCCTAGAGCTCAGTATTTTCTGAAGATTGACTTGAAGTCAGGGAACCATCATTTAAAAGTAAAGGATGAAAAATTTCCAAAGGCCTTTTTTCATACTAGATATGTCCATTAATAATTTTTCGTTATGACTTATGGATTAATCAATGCAACTGTTATATTCACGGATCTTATGAATTAAATTTTCCTGAGTTCTTGGATAAGTTTTTGGTTGTGTTCGTTGAGGATATTTTAGTTTATTCTAAAAGTAAAGTGGAACATGAATGTCATTTATGAGTTGTATTTCAAACCATAAATGAATTTTGTTTGAAAAATTTAGTAAGTTTGTGTTTTGGTTACAAAAAATTTCATTACATGGTCATATTGTCTCAAAAAATGGAATAACTTTTGATCCTACTAAAACTGAAGTTGTTAAAGAATTTCCAAGACCCAAAAATATTACTGAGATCTATATTTTTATTGGTTTTATTGTTTATTATCGGATAATTCTTGAAACTTTTTCATGGTTATCTATCCAACTAACTACGTTAACACGTATAAGTGTTATGTTCATTTGGACAAAAGAATGTGATGATTGATTTCAGGAATTGAATAGAATATTCATGAATTCTCTAGTTTTGGAATTTCCTTCTAGAAATAAAGGATTTTTTATCTATAGTGATGCTTAATTAAAAAGACATGTTTGTGTCCTTATGCATAATGATCATGTAATTTCTTAGGCTTCACATCAGTTAAATCCTCCAGAGTTAAATTACCGTACACATGATTTGGAATTAGCTTCTATTGTTTTTTCATTTTAAATTTGGAGGAAAACGTTTTAAGGAGTAAAATGTGAAATATATACTCACCAAAATCGTTAAATGTATATATTCACTCAGAAATAAGTAAAAACGAGATATAAGAAATGGATGGAATTAATAAAGGAATATGTTTTGACAATCCATTGCCATCCGGTGATTGAAAATAATGTGTCACATGCATTGAGCCGAACAATTAATGCTTTATCAACCATGTTATGTTGGGAACAAGATCCTTCGATTTTTGATTTAACGAACATTTTAATAGAATTTGTTGGTCCATGAAATTCCTCATTTTGTTCAAGGTGTTCGTAATATCATATCTATCAGATAGAATTAAGAATTCACAGAAGGAAGACAGTGAGTTGTAGACCAAGTTTGTGTTTGTTTAGAAGGGTAAGATTCCTGATTTTAATATTTATAATGATTGTGTTTTGAGGTCTGAGAATTGAATTTGTGTTCCGTGTGATTCACAGTTGAGGAGAAGTATTTATGTGAAGCTCGTAGATCTCTGTTTAAAGATAATATTGGTAGTACTAAGCTGTACAGAGATCTTTGGGAGTATTCCTCATGAGATGAAATGAAAAGAGATACTACTGACATTACTGTGAAGGGTTTGACATGCTAGTAGGTTAATGTATAGTGGTAGTTACCGTAAGGGATGCTTGAGCCTTTACTAGTGCCAGAGTGGAAATGGGAAAACATATCCATTGGATTAGTTGTGGGATTACCAATGAAATCTCGAGGAAATAATGCAATCTAGATTATTGTTGATTGATTAAATAAATCTCACCATTTCTTTCCTATTCGAGATAATTTTTCTCTAGGTAAAAATTCTCTATTTCATGTTAAATATATCATCAAGTTGTATGGAGTTCCCCTCTCCATTATATCTGATCCTGATCCATAGATTACTTCTAACATTTGGAAAATCCTTCAGAAGTCGTTGGGTTTTGAGCTAAATTTTAAAACAACTTTTGATCCTCAATCAGATGGTTAGTTAGAATGAACAATTCGGACCATGGAGGATATGATTCGTTCTTCTTCAATAGAATACTAGGGAATTTGGGACCAAAATATTTTTTTGGTTGTGTTTTCTTATCATAAATGTTTTCATTCCAGTATACAAACTGGTTCCATTTGAGGAATTATACGGGAAGTTGTGTCGAACACCATCTTTTTGGAATGAAGTAGGTGAAAGGATGCGGATGTGACTAGAATTGGTAGGAGAGATGGTAAAAAATATCAGTTGATTTAGAAGCACTTGATAATATCTCAGAGCATGAAGAAACATTATGCGGATAACCGGGGAAGGATCTTTCTTTTAGGAAGGTGATCATGTTTTTCTTAAAGTTTCTCCATGGAAAAGTTTGATATGTTTTGGTATGAATGGAATGATGAGTACGAGGTTTATTAAACCATAATAAATCCTAAATAAAGTAGGATCAGTTTCATACATAGTTTCTTTACCTCCATGTTTATCTGAGGTACACAATTTTTTTCATGTTTCAATATTGATCAAGTATATGCCAGATCCATCTCATGTTTTGAGCCTATAGGTTGTTCATTTGGAAGAAAATATTTCATGTTACGAACAACCAGTCCAGATTATGGACTGAAGAGATAATGTGTTGCAGAATATGGTAATTAATCAGATGAAGTATTTGTGTAAAAACATTATGGTTGAAAGGCAACATGGGAATCTGAAAATTCTATGATAGATAAATATCCCCACTTAATTGATAAGTGAATAAAAATTACGAGGATGCATTTTCCAAAAGGGTGGAAAGATGTAATATTCCTAGTAAATATAGAATAATACATTTTCATATTTAATATTATTTGTGAATTAAATATTAATTTTATTTTAAAGAGGATTCTATGTTCAATGGAGTACTCAATACGCATCGACGAGTTTATTTTAAGTATAATGTTACACACAATGCTGATTCATACTAAAAAATAATAAAATAATATCATTTTAAATGGTATTTAAAAGAAAATCTATTGCATTGGAAAGAATGAACAGAACTAACTACATTTTTATTATACATGTTTGTTAAATGTTTCTACATTTATCAAATAAATGTTAGAGGATTAAAATGCGAATGAATCTAATTTTAATCATGAATACTCTAATATTGTTTACAAGGTTGATTTACAACATTTTTAGCTAGTTTCGGTAATGTTAATATTTTCTATTTGGAAAAATAAAATTATTCATTAGAATCAAGAGATGAAAATTTACTTTTGGTAAGTTTTTTGTAGCTTTTTGGTAAAATTCATTTTTAATGAATAGTGAAAAATGTTGTATTATACTTCAAAACGACATTTTAATATAATTTATTTATAGGTTTCGATTATAATTTTAATTGGTTTTAAATTTTAATTATATTATATTTTTACCGTCTAAACCAATGTTGGTCATTGGAAGTAATTTCACTATGAAATTGGACACAAACATGTGTCAATTTTTTGATATTTATTATTTCTTTAAAACACACATTTTGTTATGAAAACATGAATTAATTTTAAATTAATTAAACCAAATTTTATGTTTTGAATTTGGTTTAATACACATCATTTTTTAATTCTGAATATCAAATATATCATAGGCTAAATTATTTCTATTTTTCTGAAAAACATCAATTTTTGTTGAATAGTGTAAACATTGAATAAAAGTTAAAAAACAGAATTCTTCATTTAAATGAAATTTTACCGCTTATGTGAATTGAATTTCAAAAATAAGACATACATAGTTTTTATTATTAAGTAAAATGTGTTTCAATAAGATGAATTTTTTTGATGAATATTAACTTTTGACTTTTATTTACCATAGTTTATCGTAAATTGGGTAACTCAAGTTAGAAATAATATTAAAATAATATTATATTACCCTAAAATTTGTCCTAAACCTATTATTTGACACATCTCTGACCATGGGCATCCCCGGATCAATTTTGGGACCCCATTAATACATTTAAGAGTGATAAAGGACACATTATATTAATTAATTTAATTTAATGACAAAAATGCCATAAACATATATCTTTTAGTTAATCAATTATTACATGGGGTTATTTAAGTTATATCTACAACTATAAATATTAATTTTAAAGCTAAAATGATTTCCAACATCATGGTATTTGTTTTATAATTTTTAAACATCAAATAAATAAAATTATTTATAACACAATAATGATGAAGTGTTTACCTAATTAATTATTGATTTAAATAAATAATATTATAAAAATTAAACCAATATCTAAAACCTATCCAATTATTATGGGATGATATTATTCTGAACACGAGTCATATTATATTCGACTTTAATAATTTTTGGACCTTTAGAAACCACAAATCAGTATATAATAAAATAATATTTTCAAATATTCCTAAAGATCCCCTCACCACATATAAAAATACCTCACCAGTAATATATTTCTCACACATCTCAAGACCCATGGTTCATCAAACTGTTGTATTCTCTCACGATCCCTCTCATCTACCGAGAAGCTATAACATTGGCAAAAGGCACTTCACGAAATCATTTTTGTTCAAACCAAAGGAGTTACCTGATTTAAATGTATCATCTTATCTTAAGTACTTTTCTTTTATTAAAATTCTCCAACCTCATAAACCTTTTTTATTCCTCCATTTTATAAAAAAACTAGTACCCTCAATATACAAGGTTATTTTATGATAAGGATTTGAAATACACATACACACACCTCTGTCAAATGGGTAATGAACATATTGTTTCTATGGATGACGAACTAATGTCTTACGAAATAATGATTGTTCAATATTCACATACCGCCATCCCAATGTGATATGACTCATTCCTCCAAAATCAGTTTTAATTAAAAGGTCAAAAGAAACAAAACAACCTATGGGGGTCTATATTAATGCAAACTGAGGGAATCCCCTCTGATAAGGTTAACAAATTCTAGCTTCATGCTATCTATCTGAAAGAGACGAGCGTCAGTAGACCTATGATCAGCAATGGAAGCCAAATAGTCTGCAACCTTGTTCCCCTCTCTCCATGTGTGGGATAAAAGATTGTTCAGAAGATGTATGCCACAACATTTTCTTGACTGTATTGACAATGGACCATGGAGTAGTGTGATTTCCTTTCAGGGATTAATGGAGGATTAATGAATCCACCTCCACCTCCGATATATCCAAATTCTCCTAAGGGCACAAAGATAGCTGTGTGTAGAGGGATCGGGCCTCCACCTGAATAGAATTATGCCTTCCAAAGGAAAAAAGAAAAGGCCAAGACCACACCTTCCCCAGTATCTCTAACAACCCCCCTCCTAGTATCATCCCACCATTGTATGCCCCATCCAAGTTGAGCTTAAAGCCAGATGCAGGTGGAACCAAGCGAACCCACATACCAATGCCTCCCACCACGGAAATGAAGGGAATAGGGTAAGACCCCCTACATGCATGGGAATGAGGGGGTCTCATGCCACTACTTATTAAGCACGATCAGATCTAGAAGCATGAAATGAATACGGGAAATTTTAGATCTCACTGTGGGCCTGTCGCCTTCATACCGAGCTTGGTTTCTGGCTTGCCAGATGCACCCGCACCCCACGTTGAAGGATACAGCCCGAGCCATATGGGCCTTCTCCGAGCCCATCGAACCATCAAACCATATCGTCAGGAAAGAAAGCTCAGTCTCCTCTCTGTTGAGAAACCAATTACCTCCACGAAATGACCACACCGCATGAGCCCATTATCCATCAAAAAGTTGGTGTTCAGATCTTTCCTCACTCCACAAGCTACAATAGTGACAACATGAGGCCAAAAAGATCCCCAGTTTCTTGATATTCTCATCCGATGTAAGGAAAATATTCCTGATACACCAAGTGAGGACATTCAACATCAATGGGATCTCACGGTACCATACCACCTTGTTCCATTGATCCATAGATCCCATAGAAGATAGCCTCCAGAAGTCGCTGACACTAAAATCACCCGAGGATGAGGGATTGAAGACACACAAGTCCCTCTCTTCATTCAACTCGATAGAATCAAAGATGTCCTGCTGTTCAGCACTCAGCACCGCCTTGATGAAGCATGGATGGCATCGAGCTTTCTTAAATGTGATCAGAGGAGCCAGACACCTAGGGAAGGCTAGAACAGAGCCAACCTAGTTCTTATACCAAAAGGAGATTTACCCCGATACCACTAACCAATGTGAGATTTGAGACAAATAATGGACCAGAGGAAGAACAATAGGCCAAAGGGGAGATACCTAACCACTCTTGACCTCCTCATTACTTCCAAAGAGGTGCGACATGCTTTGGCCCCATAGAGTACGTTGTTCCATTATTTCCTAAGAATGATTAGCATGAGATCCCTCGATAGTTCTCTTCTTACATATACAATTGATCCCCCCTCATGTATGGGTCTTGCCACCCACACCCACGAAGTCCAGTCCCTCTTCCCCTCTGACTTAGCATCCCAAAAAATTACAAAGAATAGAGTCCACTGCTTTTATAACACCATTCGGCACATTAGAAGATGCCATGGAATGGATAGGGATGGCATACAATACACTGTTAACCAGAGCAATGTGTCCGCCAAAAGATAGGAAATGATTCTTCCAGTTGAGAACACGCCCAGTAATTCTACTCATAACACCATCGAAGTCACGGATCTAGAGCCTAACTGATGAAAAAGGTGTGCCTAGATACTCCATGGGAAACAACCCATGCTGCATGTTTAGCTGACTGCATAAGGATGACACACGTCGTGTCGAGCTTCTATGAGTTACAAAGAAAACACTCTTGTCCGCACTTAGAACATGCCCGATCCAGAAGAAATAGTCTTTCAGAATATCCTTGATTCTATGGATAGATCTCCTCCCCCCATTAATAAATATCATAGTATCATCCACAAACATGAGGTGGGATATTTAAGAGATGCTCTTTTTCCTTCTGAAAGGTAAAATTTCACCTTGAAAGATGCTCTGGTTCAGAAGAGAACTAATATAGTCATGAGCCAGGATGAAAAGGCTAGGGGAGAGCGGGTCACCCTAACTCAAGCCTCTAGTCGCCTTGAAAAAACGATGTGTCTTACCCATGAAGGAAACACTCATCCATGAGGAGCTAACACATCTAAAGAGAGTGTCAACCACCATAGCAGAGAAACCAATCACTGCAAGAACTATGTTCAAGAAGCTCCACTCAATCATGTCATACGATTTATTAATGTCCACTTTGATCACAAGCTTTGATCCATATGTCTTATAGTTAATATCCCTCACCATCTCCTAGGCAAGAGCAATGTCCCCCTGGATTGATCTTCCCTTCACAATGTCAGGTTACTCAGTAGAAATCCACTTAGGTAGAAACTCGGACAACCTCTGGTTAATGAGAAAGCAATGATCTTGTACGGGAAATTACAAAGACCCAATGGCCTATAATGATATAGAGAAGAGGGGTATTTAACCTTGGGAATGAGGCATATAGTCGTCGCACAAGCCACCCACGGGAGAGACCCTCCCCTGAAAAAGTCAGGTGTAGATCCTATAACATCATCCTTAACAACCTCCCATAAACCCCTGTAAAAAGATCCTGGGAGGCCATCGGGCCCAGCGCCACTCTCCATATTAAGCTTCTACATGGCTTTGAATATATCCTCCTTGAATGGAATGGTCTCCAACAGATTATTCTCCATTTTTGAATGAATTCAAGGAATCACCTCCCATAACTCTCAGGTTCCAGTTGGATACACACTAGCCATCATTAGGTTCAGGCCAACAAGAAGTTCCTGAAAGAAGTGGTGAGACATCCCACAAAACATGTCCCCATAATTCACAAAGGTACTTTCATCTTGCATGATATTTGGTTTAACCCATCTCTTCCATTCTCTTATACAAGCATGGAAAAAACTAGTTTGTTGTCCCCCGCTTGCAACTACTTAACCCTGGATTGATCCCGCGCGAACCTTTCTTGTTTCAGGATATCCTTTTCCCAACATACCTTCATGGAATAGAGTTCATCACCAGCCTCTTCATAGAAGGCCTCCTCCATACTTCCTTCTAAGACTTCCACCTCCTATTTAAGAGACGCCAGCCTGTAGTCAGAAGAAGAAATGTTCCTTGCCCATTCCATCTTACCCTTTTTAACTCTCCTTGGCTTTTTGTGAAAAGACACCGAAGAGTGACCTTGTGTAGGATCCTCCCACTGAGCCCTGACCAATTCATGGTAACCCTATAAGCATTCCAGAACTAATAATACCTGAAAGAATCTTGAGAAGAATTCTTAAGGGGAAAAGAAACAAGGAGCAGAGAGTGGTCGAAGATTCCCCTGGAAAGATGCTTAACCTCAGCCGAGGGGTAGACATTCAGAGCGTTAGAGTTATCTAGACAACGATCAATCCTTCTCCAGCTCCTCCTTCTTTTTCCCTAGTTATTGCACCACGTAAACCAATCCCCCCGATATCCCAAACCGAGCAGCCCTCTCCATGCCTTAAACTGAGAAAACTCCAAACTAGATCTCCTCATAAAAACTCATCTCCTCTTCTTCTCTTCAGGATCAAGGAAAATATTAAAGTTCCAGGCCACAAACCACAAGAGATCCGTCAGCTCAAAAGATTCTAGATCCTACAACAGCCTCAATCATTCCTAAGAATCACAACATCAATATACAAAGGAGATATAGAATCTATCCTCAAACTTCATGACTTTCACAGTGATATATTGATCACCTGCAACGATAAAATCAAGGGAAACATCCTTTTTTCAAAACACCCATATGTGGCTGGTAATCGGATACGCATGCATGTGGCCATGCATCTGGATGTGGTGTCAAAAAGATTTAATCTTCCTAGAGTTCTTCTTCGGTTCCATGATCGTAGCGATACAAGATTTGTCCCCCCTTACTTCAGAGACTATAAGGTCTGATTTGACTTGGGCTCTGAGACCAAGAGCATTCCAAACTATAATATTCAACATTTAACTAGGGATGACCCGGCATTGGCCCCAGTCTTCATGGTCTTGGTACTCAGAAAGAGAGATCCTTCCCTTTGATATCTTTATTGTAAATGGGTGCGCGTACATGGGCTTTCAGCAAGAGGAGAGGAGGCCTGGAGCTACTCGAGAGGAAGAGTGAAAGAAGACCTTCCTTTATCCCTCCGTCGAGGTGGCAAGATGATAAGTGATCTGCATTCTAAAGGATAAACCACTTGGTTTGTGGAGAACTCTGTTTTCCCTTTTCCCTGTCCCACCTGCTTTGAAACAATGCATGAGGGTAGAGAAAGATTTGGTCTAACCTCAACACCCTTCTCTGTATCCATTGAGAAAACCACCATAACATGATGCATTCTTAGACGAGGAATCAAAGGAGGATACAGGAAAGACAACAACTGAGCCCAAAGACTCTCCAAACAGAGACTTTGGGCCGAATCTAGCCTCCCCGATGCTCCTCCTAACCCCAGGACCTGAGAAACCGAAGAGGCTGGCACCATATCCCTGTATGGGGAGGAGAAACTCCATAGAGATCTTTAGAGGCCCTCGTCTCGATCCCTGATGGACCGGGGCCATCAAGAGGCCTACCCCTAGGAGTAGAACGAGAGCTTCCCTTCATTCAGCTCCTGCACAAAGATCTCTAATGGCCTTGAATAAAATGAGACAAGCAGAATCTAGGGAAAATAGGAAAAGAAATGGACTCCTCCCAGGAAATCTCTTACTGAGCATTGATGACCAACTTCCCAGGCATAACCAACGAGAGATCCATATCAACACAAATCCGCGGTAGCAAAAATACTCACAGGAGAGAGTCCTATCATCCACACATAGGAAACCACCCAAGGAGTCACCAATAACGTGGAGAAATTCAACATTCTGGAAGGGAGGGGGAAAACCCGACAAACCAATCAATACCACCACAAGGGGACTCTCTTTACCCTTGTGCGCCTCGATCGACCCGGGGGCTAGGCTTAAGCGCCACCACCCAAACGCATGCATAGCTTTACACCAGGCCCACACAAAATCGGCCTCAGAGGCCAAAACCAGGCAGAAATAATTCCAATGAAATTAGCATTCATTCATACGTACGGCTTACCATCTCCATGAATGGTGCATTTAATTTCTTATCTCCAAATGATTTGTAATATTATAAATATATATATAAATGATATATATGATATATATGATAGCTAAATCACGAATATCATATTGGAGATAATGTAATTTTAACCACATGAACAAATTTTAATTATAAGAAGTTCATTTTGGACTTAAGTACCAGATTTTGACAAAACAACCGTTATTAACATAAATGAATAGAAAATATTAGTAACATGGAAATAAGTGATATAAAAGGAAAAATAATCTTGAAAATGTTCTTAGTAATGTAGAAATTATCTTTAGTTTATTATTTAAGAGATTAAACAAATAGCTGGTCAAGTCAGACACGAGGTAGGAGACATTATCTCCATCTCCTTTCATTGAGCCCTATTTTTTTATACATGACATTATTTTAAACGGTGTATAATCACCTATGAATTTTCATTTCATTTAATGAGAATCATTTTTATGAGACTTTCTACTAAATGAAAAAAATAATGATTCCTTTCAACGTAAGCAGTGATAATGACCTTTTCCGCCACTATGAGTATTATTTGATCAATAGCTTCCTTAACAAGCCACAATGTTTTCAAAAGAAAAATAAATATCATATTATCTTTTATGTATTTTGGTATTGAGAATGGTTTTTATAATTGATTGGTTATGTCAATATATTTAAATAAAATATTATGATGGGAATGTGGAAATGTCATCGTTCTCAAATATTTTTTATGTGTTATGAATATGTTACGGTTATTGGGAATTGTTTACTTATATGGGTGGTTCCATGATAAAACTATAGAGGGAGAGCCCATGATATCTCTCTAATGCATTGTGTAATGTGATGGAGGTAAACGTGATTGTTTCTCCTATTATATTTAGGGAATATACTATGATGGTTATTCCAAATGAAACTCCCTGTGTAACTGTGAACGCTACAACATATGTATGTTATAGATGCCACAAGACACCTTTATGATTTATGAATTCTATGTTCTATTCATAAATCCTATTATTTCATGTGGTATGTAAAAAAGATTATGATTTGATAGACTAATGTTTTCTTTCTTTATTTTATAACCCTTAGTTAGCGTTTAATGATCATCCCATGTTTTGATATGTTTTTCAAAGGACATAAAGATGAACAGGGTAAAGGATGGGATCAAGAAAAATTCATTTTGCCTAAAACATAGAACTAGACTCGACCCTTTTCTTCAAGAGTTTTTATTTTCTGAAAAAATGGAATCTGAGTAGAGGTGTCTACATTGTAATTTTTGAGATGTAATGTGTTAGTTATCCCTTAATTCTCTAAAACTATAAACCTAAAAATATATTCAATGTGAATTATCCATTTAATTGATGATTATTTAATGATTTAAGGCTGGGTCCTTGTAGACATCCATAATCTCACACCCCATTTATCAACCATACGATATGGTTTTTTTCTTTAGGGATTCTAGTGTTTTGACTTAAAGGTCAGAATAAATTTATTCTTTCATTCCAGATGTACTAGCATGATGATCATGGTTCATGGAATGTCACAAATCCTTTTAAGATGATTCCGAACTATAAATCTTTGAGCGACTATAATCCTCTTTTGTTTGAATCTGAACCTTCTTTTCATGTATAGATCCCGTTTTCAGGGTGTTTTGAGAAAAAGAGAAGCTTCTGGAAATTTATGGTGTACATTCCTTGTACATTAGAGTACACACTATGTACCCAGTTTTATTGGGTAACCATCTACTGGCCATGTAACAGCTAAGTAAATGGTTGTGTGGGGTGACCTAGAGACCGCCTAATGTAGTGGACTGTTAAGGAAGGTACAGGTCGTGTACTTTCAATTAACATGTCATGTACTTTCCTTTTTAGTTGTTATGTCAGGTCGGGGTCTCACCTAATCGAAAAAAACTTATTACTTTAGGGATATCCCATCTAGGAGTGACATATATTGAAGAATCATCTATGGGCCTCTCAATCTCCTTCAGTTCTCCGAATTAAACTTTTTTGGTTGTGTTGGAATCACATTGATCTACCACAATCTAGATCGATTCAAGGGTTGACGCCAGAGTATATCATTCATACAATGCTGAGGTAGGTGGTTTGATCCTTTCCATTGTTATTCTTTGAATTTTATGTATAAAAGTTTCTAATACCCTATAACAGGGTATTGCATGTTTAGGGATTCTAGCCCTGGTAATGCCTGATATAACTTGTGTGCATGAGTAGAGGTTGATTGATTGTTCTTGGAGTTATTTGACATGATATGTAGGTGTTTCCCACTAATTTTTTTATATTGACCATTTGGTCTAGCATTGCCTATTAGGCTTCTTACATTCTATTCCTAGTATTGCAAGGATTGAGTGATTTTATCTGCTTCAGTGTTATTATTTGTATGTATTAGTGAAGTTATACTTTTAGAATCACTTCGGCTGTTGAACATCATTTGTGCATGATTGGTTTACATAGGTCTGTGGGAACGTAGTGTAGTGAGACCATAGGGGGTATTGTCGATGATGGATTCCTCCGAGGGTCTGTTATATTTATCACACTGTGTGACCATAGGGGGGATTGGCATTGAGTCATCCCTTAGAGTGTCTATAGTTACCATTACAAGACCCTATAGGGAAATTGATGTTTTATTATTCCATAGAGAGTCTGTAGATTATATCTAAAAGGATATAGGGAGAATTGACGTTGATTTATTCCTTAGAGAGTCTTTTTATTCATTATGAAAAAGGGGTTGGACTTTGTGATCTACCCAGGAGGTCATTATATTTTTGTATAAGTCGAACTGGAGGGGTTAGGACGTGAAAACTTACACAGAGGGTTACTTGAGATTATTTGGTTGAACTAGAGGGGTTAGGTTATGAGTACATCCCAGAGGGTTACTTGTTTTTATTATTTGCATTCTTATTATATTAAAATGAATGAAATTTAATTTATAGGATTGTTTACTTCTCTGTACTGCATTTTTTACTACTTCATTTTTCTTATTGCATGCCATAAATATTCACAGACTATTAGACACATATATTTGGGTGGTTTCCTATAGGGATTCATCTCACACCTGATTTGGGTCACAATTTTGGACCCAAACTGATTATATTGATGCACGTATATATAAAATAAAACACCCTTCTACATCATGTGCTTTACAACTGTAGAGATGGAGAGCATGGTTCCAAGATGAGGCTTGTGATGTTAATGATTTGTTCACTTGATTTACTTAGTAATTTGATTTAGTATTTTATTATTTCATTTTGACATGTTTGGATTATTTCCTAAACATATGTGCCATGCATCATTTATATATGTTTTCTCCAGTTTTTTATTACTTCCAGTCTTCTGCGGTTTATTTATTGCATGTTATTACTGCATCCTCTATTGTATATTTGTTTTTTTCGGCTACGTTATTGTACCAATGATAGCATTGTTTCCCAACTCTCACACCCAATGCCCTTACTTCTAGTCAGAAACCTCTCGCATTTGGGGAAATGTGCTTGAGGCCATGTGACCAACTGTGTATGGGGAACCTCTGGGTGACACCCGGAATGGGGATATTACAAAGTGGTATAAGATTTTTTCATTTCTTCATGAAATAATTTTTGAATCTTAAATCTAGGGATAAGAAGGAATAGGTAGTTGGTAATATGTTTTTCTGAGGATTATCTAAATCGTCTATAGGTAAAATCCAATTACCTCGTTATTGTAATTTGTTTTTGTTTTGAAAGTTTACAGATGATTTAATTTCACCGGTGGGAGATTTACATGTTTTGTTATGTTATATTTGATATTATTGATGTTCTATTTCTGTTACTACCAAATGAGATGAGGGTATTCCATCTCATGCATCATATATGGCCTTGCTAGTGATCAAAATTCATGTATTCTTTCCATGCCTTTTATGGGGTGAATTACTGATTTCATTTTGTTGTGATATATGTTATACCAGATATTCATGCTGTTGTGATAGATTCCTCGATAGAATATAAACTACTTTATAGGATATTGAATTATGTAAGATTTCATTATAATGAATGAAAAACTTTGTTTCATGAGGTGTTATGGGCCGTCATGGACTAGAATTTGGTATATCGTTGTATAGTTATTCTTGTATATTACATGTATTAGATTCCAATCTTTGATATGTGGGGATTATGGGCCATCAAGGATCATAATTTGGTACTTTAATGTTTGTTTTGTTTTTTGTTTTTCTGGGTTCCACTGTAGTTTTTGAGGCTTACTGTCTAGAAAAACCGGAATACACGGTGTGTATTGCTGAATACAATAAATGTATCCTTTATTTCAGGAAGGAATTGTGTTTAATTAGTATAGACAATGTACTACATGTAGATGTCGTGTAGACTGTAATAGTGTCCCTAGCGTTGAGGTTCGAGACACGTGGTTTGGAGATTATTTGGTGGAACATGTCTGGTACTTGATATACACGTTGTGTGTATAAACCAAGTGTTCAGCCATGTGTCAAGAAATTGAGTTCCATGATGTTCATCTAGTGCACACTGTGTTTGAAACAAACACAACAAGAAGTCTTTTTCTAAGAGAACAGTGTGGGATATGTCATTTAAAAGAACACTGGTAGGGGAAAAAAATCAAGTACGTGTCCTGTCTTGGTAGAACATGCTGTCTGTATGGGGTGTTACATGACTGGTTTTGGAAGAAGTAAATTCTCATTTAAAGGTTTAAAGAAAAACATTGTGTAAGGGTCACACACACCATGTATCCCTGTTCTTAAAAAACCCGAATGATTTACTTCTCATGTTCATTTAATGCACATTAATGTATCAGTCCTTGATAATATTGAACAATGGTTTGTTGTTGACCGTACAGGGTAATGCCACAAATACTTCCTCCAGTTGTTCAACAATTATAGGGTTGTGACTAGACACTGGACATAGAGTATCATGAACTACCATCTGAACCTCCCTTTATGCTCGTCTTGGCTCCAACCATTATCCTGGATACAAGTGATGATGTATAGTTGTGATAGGGCTTCATGAGGTTTTTTAAGACGTTCTAAGGAGCCCCGCCTCCTGTCCCATCTATGGATGTTTTGATGCGGGTATTTCAGCATCAACATCTACTCACCTTCACAGGGGATGGAGGACCTTAAGCTGCAGAATCATGGTTAGAGGGCACTATTTTGATCTTCAAGCATCTTGAGATGCCTACAGAGATGAGGGTGAAGTACTCTATGTATATGCTTTGAGATTCTTCCAAGAGATGGTGGAATGTGATCTCATAGGAGGGACACTAGCAGGGTATGACATGTAATGAGTTTTAGTGTACCTTCTACAATTACATCTACCTAGAGTCTTTGATGGGCGATCGAGCTCAAGAGTTCATGAGCTTGGAGAATGGTTCTCTCTCTATCATGGATTATTCTTCTTATTTCACAGAGATAAGGAGCTTCACACACATCCTAGTTGTGGAAGATATCTTCCTTGAAAGGAAGTTTGAAGATGGCCTCAAGCATAACATCATATCTCGGGTTAACACCTTCTGGTTGACTACTATATCTTTTATATTCAGCTAGTCGATGATCACAGAGCGTAACAAGAATGATTTTGGAGATGTGGTCTAGGGTGGTTTGAAATCTTGAGTTTGTTCTTCTCCAGATAATAATATGGAGCATCACAGGGAGTATACGCATAGAGATCCAAGTTGATGAGATACACTTTTAGGTATCCAGGTGTTATGCTACCAGTGTAGGAAGGGTCGTAATAAGAGGCCACATAACCTAAGAGACCCAGTCGAGTGCTGACATTGTAGTACGATGGGCCATCATTAGTGGTTTTAGCAGTTTTTACCACCAGCAGCAGGTGATAGGGGTTCTTCGATGACTCCAACTTCAGGGGTAGAACAACCAGTATCTCATCAATCTCGTAACTGGAGTTATTCCATCTATTTAGGCCGGGGTGGACGTTGCGGCCATGGATGCTAGTCAACCAGAATTTAGAGAAAACAGGGTGGATCAACTCTGGGTGGTCAGGTATGGTCATATGGATGGATTATATGCCAAAAAATTTAATGTAGAAGACCTCGTAGGAGAACAATCCCTAACCCTCTATAGTTTGAGTTACGATCCCAGTTGCCACAGTTTTATGTTAAACTTTTTTTTGATATAGTGGAGTTCTATAGTATCTTATCTGTTGATGTTGTGGAGAGCCTTGTGCTCTGTATCTTTAATTATATTGATGTCTTGATGTTGGACACTCTGTTAAGGACAAGAATGACTAGCACACATTATTGAAAGGAGTTATCTCTTGAGGTTAGTGGGTGTCACTACTTATCAGACCTCAATGTCCTAGAGATGATAGGCTAGGGATTCATTCTTGGAATATACTAGTTAGTTGTTTTCCAGGATGTTGTCGACTACTATCTCTATAGGGTGAGTTTCACATCACCTGAGGGTGGTTTGTTTTTACTCAAGGGTGAATGGGATATACAGGTGAGTAGAGTGGGACCCGAGCATCATGTGTTGGGAGGAGTTATAGACTCGTTGCTAGTCTATATCAGGATGACCATGGGACATCAAAATTAGACTTTCCTCAAGTGGTGGATTGTTTCAGGGATGTCTTTCTAGAGGACATATCACGATTGTCTCTCAAGATAAATGTAGAATTTTCTATTGACCTTGTGTCAGGGGTGGCACTAGTGTCTGTTCCTCCTTATGAGAGGGCTACAATAGAGTTATTGGAGATCAAGAAGTAGTTGGAAGAGTTTCATGAAAAGGGATTCACTCGACCCAGCAATTCTCCATGGGGTTCACCTATCATTTTTGCGAAGAAGGTGGATGATACCCTTAGTCTTTGTGTTGATTATCGGAAGATGGACCAGTTGGAGATCAAGAACTGATATCCCTTCCCGATGATTTATGATCTCATTGTTCAACTACATGGAGCTTGGGAGTTATCTAAGATTAACTTAATATCTAATAATCATTAGTTGTGTGTTAGGCTCTCAGATATACCTATTACAAACTTTTAGAGTAGGTATAGTATATATGAGTACATGGTTTTGTTGTTAGGTCTCATGAATGCACCTATAGTTTTCATGGAACATTAGAATTGTGTGTTCCATCCATACTTGGATTATTTTTTGGTAGTCTTTGTGGATGATAACTTAATGTACTCTCATACTCGACATGACCATGCCACACATCTTGGGATCATTTTGAGTACACTGAGAGAGCATAAATTATATGTAATAGTCTCAAAAGTCCACTTTTAGATGGACCATATTGACTTATTTGGTCATGTTATCTAAAATATAAGAGTGTCAGTATACCTAGAGAATGTGAGAGCAGTTGTTTCGTGGGAGATTCCGATGAATGTCTTTATAGTATGAATTTTTTTATGGCTAGTTTGCTACTAAAAATGTTTTATACAGGTCTTTTTACACATATCAGTTCCACTGATGGGCATGAATAAGAATGTGAAAAGTTTTTGTGGTTAGATTCTTATGATTCAGCCTTCTATGAGATAATATAGAGGTTAACATCAGCGATGATACTAGTTTTTTCTAATCTGTCTAAGAGTTATATAGTATACTGTGATTCCTCAGGTATCGAGCTAGTTGCAGTTATTAAGATAGGTGAAGGTGTTGTTGCGTACATGTCTTCGAAGTTGAGGCCACCTGTGAGGAATTACCAATGCACGATCTTGAGTAGGTTGTGGTTATTCATTCCATACGTTTTTGGAGACATTACCTGTTGGGAGAAACTTTTGTGGTTTTCGCTGAACAAAAAAGTCTCAGGTATATATTCACTCATAAAAATTAACATTTTAGAGAGGGAATGTGGGTGAGTATTTTTGATCTTTAGATTTTGAGCATGTCTATATACCTGGGAAAGGCAACGTAGTAGCTGATGCATTGAGAAGGTGGACTTAGGTACAGGCAGTTCAGAAGGATAATAATGAGTGGAAGCTTATGGCTATGTGTTTCCCTCGGAATCTGGGGATGACCACCTTTGATGGGAAGTTCAAACATTCTGATAGGTTTCAAACAGGTTTGTTTGTAGAACCGAAATCATCCAATGATTTCACATCCATTTAGACCTACATTCCAAAGGTAGGAACTCATTAGTTTGTGGACTGATGAGGCTTAGAAATTTTCATTGGTCGAGAGGATGGGAGGTCGGACTCATCTCACCTTTTTAGGTGAATTATTGTCTACTCCAGGACTCTCTTTATAGATTTAAGTTATGTTCATGAATCCATATTACATTAACAAGTATAAAATGAGATTTCCTTCAGATCCGACAATCAATGATTAAATATTTAGGAAATTTATAGAATCTTTTATATATATTCGAGGTTCTTCATCGATAGAGAATCATCTGTATTTATTAGAGATTCTTGGTCAATGGTACCCTTCGACACATTTGTATAGCAGTCTCTTGGTCATTATGATGACCATGCTGGTTTTAAAGCCACTCAGTGGGGCACTTAAAGTTTATTTTCATTCAGAAGGACATGGATTATTTCAGAGTTAGGATCGAACCCGCAAATAGGATACCTACGTATCCTTTGTTTAGAAAAGGAATCAGAACCCACGTAGTTCGAGTAAGGGAGTATGATGTTTATTATTAATGGCTCAAAGAAGGATGTCATATTCACTTTTACACTATAATCCCATGTGAGTCATGCTCGGTGTGAGAAACAAGAGGTATTGGTAAAAATTAGACAATTGTGCCATAAAATATGCAATCATAAGAAATAATGTTGGACTTATCTATGTATGTCTGCCCATATAAATGAAGATTAGGATTTACATCAGTTAAGAAATCCAGGAACAGGGTCCATAAAGGTATATGTGCTTCATGGAGATTTGAATACTCTAGCTTGGGGATTACTCTTGAAAAGGAGGCCCAAATTAGGATACGACTTGTGATTGGGTTTTACTCTGGAGAAGGAACCCCAGATCAAAGGTAAATTAGGAATGCTTAGGAAGGATTGTGACTGGGGCTTACTCCGTAAGAGGATTCCCATATTTGTGACTGGGGCTTACTCTTGAAGAGGATGCCCAGTCACAAATATGGGCATCCTCTTCAGGAGTAAGCCCCATTCACAATTCTTCTTAACCAGTCCGAATTTACATTTGATCTGGGATTCTTTCTCAGGCGTAAAACCAAATCACAAGTCCTATCCTAATTTGTGCTTCCTTTTCTGGAGTAAGCCCCAAGTTAGAGTATTCAAATCTCCATGAAGCACATATACCTTTATGGACCCTGTTCCATGATTTCTTCCCTGAAGTAAATCCTAATATTTATTTATCTGGGTAGTCATACATACATAAGTCCCACATTATTTCTTATGATTGCATCTTTTATGGCACAATTGTATAATTTTTTAACAATACCACATGTTTCTCACACCGAGCATGAATCACGTTTGCTTAGAGTGTAAAAGTGTTTATGACATCCTTATTCGAGCCATCAATCATAAACATCATACTCCCTTACTCGAACTACGTGGGTTCTGATTCCTTTTCTAAACAATGGATACGTAGGTAGCCAATCTTCGGGTTCGATCCCAACTCTGAAATAATCCATGTCCTTCTGAATGATAATAAACTACAATTTCCCCACTGAGTGGCTTTAAAACCATCATGGTCATCATAATGACCAAGAGACATCTATATAAATGTGTCGAAGGGTAACATTGACCAAGAATCTCTAATAAATACAGATGATTCTCTATTGATGAAGAACCTCGAATACATATTAATGATTCTCTAAATTTCCTACAGATTTAATCATTGATTGTTAGATCTATAGGAAAGCACATTTTATACTTGGTAATGTAATATGGATTCATGAACATAACATAAATCTATAAAGAGAGACCCAGAGTAGATAATAATTCCCCTAAAAAAGGTGTGATGAGTCCGACCTCCCATCCTCTCAACCAATGAAAATTCCTAAGCCTCATCAGTCCACAAACTAATGAGCTCCTACATTTGGAAAGTATGTCTAAATGGATGTTGAATCATTGGATGTTTCCGGTTCTACAAACAAACCTCTTAGAAACCGATCGGAATGTTTGAACATACCATCAAAGGCGGTCATCCATGGGTTCCGAGGGAAACAAAAAATGGTTAACCCAACGTGAATCCTTAACCAAGTTAAAATAATGTTTTACCTATTTTTTAGGCCCCTATCTAAAACTCAATGAGAGGGCCATCAAAATCAATCATTGAAATATGTACTCATCCAAAAGATGTAGTGGATGAATTTATCATTATTACACCTATTATATCAAACAAGCACAGTTTTCCAAGATCTTCTGCATTTCTAGAATGGCTGCTCTCAAATTCACACCTGTGAATCCTACTGCTGCAAATGCCACTGCTGCTACTCCTGCTGGATCGTCATCCGTTCTGAGGATGACATCACCTACTCAGCGTCTTCAACACTGGGTATCAAATGCGCTAGTTAAGGAGTACCGTCAACATGATACCATCCCTACTCTGGAGGCTGCCCGACAAGCCCTCCAAGTAAACAACTCACATCGGTCGTCCAAACAACGACGACTAGTGATCAAGAAGCAGGCGGTGCTGACTACCGTCTCCAACCATTTTGGGTCGTTATCCCCGGAATGCAATCACCATTCACTCCCTTATTCTAAGGAGGTGAATGATCAGGTCCCTAAGGACCTTAATTCAAGTAGACATGAGTCCTTCCCGAGGGTTCCCACAAACAATCGCCGCCAGACTCATGCGGCAGTGCGCCATCAACATGATGAGGGTACTGACTCCAGACGTTCAGCTCATGTTCCTTGAACCCGAGCAGGCAAGACGAACCACCAGATGTGAAATCCGATCAACAGTGAGCAGGTTCTCATCTCTGCCATCTCTGGAGAAGTCCACCAACCTAACTTGGTGGCAAGCAACGAGCAGGCACATACACCTGCCTATTTTAATTCCACTGTCCAGCAGACTCGTCTGGCAGCATCACGCCGATCCGGCCAGGCTATTCCAGCGGAGTACTATAGGCAGGAATATACACCTGTTTATACATCATCAACTAGTCACCAGGCTCGTCTGACTACATATTATGGATCTCGTCAACTACGTTCGGTGAAGTGCAATCAGCAGGCACATACACCTGCTAGTATTAATCAAGCCTACCAACAGTCTCGTTTGGTAGCATTCAAGGAAGTCAGTCGGAAAGCCCTAGCGACAAATAGGATGCAGACTCAACTCTCTGCACCCATACTTGAGTACTGTCAGGATTCACTGACAGGAAAAGGAGGACAAGAGCAGGCACATACTCCTACTCCATGTACAGAATGGACGTATATCCCCGTTCCGACAGCTGAAGTCACCAAGCATATTCTATCAATGCTGAAAGAGAAGAAGAAAATACCTTCTCATATTCTGGATGCTTGCAAGGATATTATAACAACTTTAGCAGCATTTCAGGGAAAGACACATAAATCTATCCCTACCAGTGGAGTGACACATCAACAGTTCACTCCGTAACAGACACACACATATGTTCCAATCCAAGAGGGTTGTGGGGCATAATCCCCCATATCATATGGACAACCAAGTCAGGAACATACACCTGATTTGAGTGGAGATCGTCAGCCTAGCCTTGCCATCTTTCCTGATCAGGCACATACACCTGCTCAGAGCAGCCACTTTCTTCAACAAGTGGTTTCCAAGGCAAGTAAAAAGGCATCTAAGAAAAAGACCCGCCCAACACAGTCATGAGATCAAGAGCCAATCTGTAACAAGGACTTTCTCGATGCTGGAGTTCTTGGAGACCTCAAACAGTTCTCTGTTAGAATTCAAGATTCTACTCCCTCAGTTCCCAACAGTGGGAAAATTAATTCCTAAGTTCATCAATAGAAACTTCCTCATGAAGGTTTGCTTCATGACAATTCGGTCGATCATGAAGTTTCATCTTCAGATGAGTGCCACAGGAACCCTCTATGTGGTCAGAAGGCCAAGGAGAAAGAGATTACATCTTTTTTTGTAACCCATTATGGTTTTCCTCCTCATGATGATGAATTTCGCTGAGAAATTCCTCTCCACAGTAGTGATTCACATTTCTCGGAAAATGCTCTATTGGACGATGTAGTGCCGAGAAAGACCTCTTATCTTGAGGCACTTGCAAATGCGAAACCATTCAGGTCTGATGCTTCATTGCTAGTAGTTGAAATACTTTCTCAATCAGAAGATAGCCCAGGGTGTAGGTCATTCTCCGAACCACCCCTAGGTCATGCATCTTCTAGTTTGATCAATGATTTCTCTACCAATCCTATTGAATACAATGAAGCAACAAGGAAACCCCAAATCTTGTCAAATCAGGTAGAAGAATGTTCATCAAATGATAAATAGGAAATGCTGAACATGAGAAAACAACTGGAAAAAGGTGAAGTACCAGTCATGTTTTGGCCTCTGGCTGACTCTCAGTATGACATTCTAGAAATGTTTATGGAAGATGAAATTCATGATATTCTTCTCAATATATGGAAAACCCTTTGTTAGTTTAGAAAGAAAGTATTATCTTATGATGAATATGAAAATCATCTTAAGATAATAGAAGGGTTACAACATCAAATTGATTTGGCATCTCTATAAGTCTCTCGATATCTGAAGGCTGAAAAACAATAGAGAGCCCTTCAACGTTCATGCCTTGGCACAATAAGAAGATTGTGTCAGTTAATTTCCAATTCCCCATCTGGTATTTGTGTTAGGGGATGGGGTGTTCATGGAGAACTGCATTTCACAGTGCTCTCCAGTCAGCAAAGACCGCCGAAAATGGTCTCATGCAATGTTATTGCCCATGGCCGGCCACAATAAATGTGCTTTGTTTGTAATCAAAAGCTTGCGCAAGAACATTCTTCAACTAGTTCCTCTCAAAATCAAGAATATAGAGAACAAGTTGTTGAATTACTCCAGCATCATGAAAATGAGAATCTTGAACAAGCCTCTCTTATGGAGAAAGAACTTCATCAAGTGACATAAGTGTCAGAAATCATCCAATGGTCTTTTGAACTGGGTGATAAAAGTGGATACAAGTTAATGCATCCAGCTATTTTCTGGACTATGGTTTGCAAGATCAAGAGAGATTTTAAGAAATTCTCAGCCATAGCATGTCAAGAGACACCCCAGCTCACCAGACAGGGGACTCTTTTAAAACAACCCTCGAAATCAACAAATAGGACTCGAGGAGTTGACCGAGAACAGCAGGAACAACCCTAGTCCACCAGACTAGGGACTTTTTCAAATCATCAAACCCCTCCTAAGAGAAAGTCGGTTTTCTCTCGATTGGGGAAGAATCCTAAAGAGGAACGAAGAACAAATTTATCAGGAGATTCCCTCCAAATTATGGTTCATCAAGAAGTTCCGGAGGGATCAAATCAACAAAAGGAAATGTCTCATCAAAGACAGGGAAGAAGACAATATCACAGAAATGCTGATAGAAGGGATGTGATGAGTTATGCATCAATCAATGTCATCAATTCCATTGTTGCTGATCCACCAGATGAGGCTCACTCAGGGGACTCAGATGAAGATGTTCCTTCTCAAGAAGATGTACGCACCGACAAAAATGAATAAGGTGTGCATACACAAAGTTAATGTATTACTCAGAACCTAGGTAATCCTTCAAGTAACCCACTTCCCCCTCTCCGAAAAGGATCCAACAAACGGAGGGGAAGGAACTAAGTTACATATCCTTACTCTGGAGAAGGCCAATTGCTCTCACTAGAGAAAAGGTTTGCACAAAAGGAGGAAGAAATGAAGGAATTAAGGGGGTTGAATGCAGAACTACTTCAGCGTAGTTTTCTTCATGAGCATTCTGGAGTCAGCCAGCCAAGGGAATTTTTTGCAGCTACTGATATGGATCAGGAATATCCTCCTTTATCAGTACACCCTCATAGGCCTAATCCTATGGGTCAAGTGCTACAACAGTTGGTTGTGCTACCATCAGTTGCAGCACCGACCACCACATCTGTACAAGCTCCAGTCATTGCACTTGCCCAAGTCGAAGTTCAACCAGATGTTTCTCAAAAGTTAATAACTACCATTGAGTCCTTAACCGCTCGGTTAGAAAATATGGAAGGGAAACATTTGTAGGTTCAACTAGAAATGAATGTTTACCCTGAATGGGTAGATTCAATCTCTCCTCCATCCAGTTTTGGAAACCCTGTATTTCCTTTTTTCAATAGATCAGGCGACCCTGAATAGCATTTGATGCATTATGTGTCTTTTTGTGATCCTATGAAGGGAACTCCCGAGCAGCAAGAAGTTGTAAAACTCATATGCTTCAAGCAATCCTTTCATGGACCGGCTTTTGTCTGGTATACATGCTTGAAATCCCGGTCAATTACTGGACTGGAGGATCATCGCCAAAAATTCCTTCTTCAGTTCAGCTCTACTTTTCCAAAGACAACAGTTTTTGATCTTAAAAAATGTAAGCAAAGAGAGAATGAATGGGACTCAAATTTAAATGCTCACTGGAAGGGATTAACATATTCCCTAAGCTTAGAACTACTTCAAGAGGAATTGTTACCAATATGTGTGGAAAATCAGCGTGACGAATTACGCACGTCTTTGATCCCTGTGAAATATATAAGAGGGTTTCGAGACCTTACTTCAATCACTCAGCAGATTGATGATTCCCTTATATAGGCTAAGGATAAATCTCGTGTAAATCCATCAGCTTCAGGAAAGAGAATTGGTAAAGCAGAAACTGCTACAGTTATGCTTATACAAGCACCTGTACCTGTTTCTACCTCAAAACCTTCATCTTCTCGAAGGGCTCCACCTTCTGAGCACCAAAAAAAAGACCGTTTCATCCAGACAATCAAAGAGATCAAAGACGAAAACAATTTGAGGATTTGAAGATAAAAACATACTCTTTCCGAAATGAACAACTTCCTGGTTATTTCATTTTGGCTCTGGAAAAAAATTTGGTTCAATTGCCAATGCCGAAGAGGCCAAACAAGAAAGGAGATGAAGACCATCCAAATTATTTCCTCTTTCATCAAATGTTGGGGCATCCCATCCATGAGTGTTTTGTTTTCAAGGACCTCTTGCAAAAGATGGTCGACTCAGGACAAGTCACATTGAAAGGCTCCTCAACCCTGGTAGCATGTGTCACTACTACAGTTCCAGTGGAGGAAGGTGAATGGCATGAAGTCAAAAGCAAAAATGCACAGAAGTATGATGATTGGATGGTCAGAAAGACAATCAATCGAACTCATGCTATTTTGCGAACAAAATTAAAGAAACAAATTGTGTCTTCTGCCATGAATGTTGCGGTAAAACCCTCTTCGTCAGAGGGAAAGTCCTCAAAGAAATGGCATGATTCAATGAATGAAAAAGAATCAGAAGAAGATGATTCTGTGTCAAAGCCTAAGTTATCTTTGACTTTGGTGGACTTCATGCCATCTACTTCAAATCCATGGGCACTGCCACACCAAACGACAGAGCCTAAATAGGCTAATCAGGCAATGTTATCATTAGATGAAGAGTTAATCTTCAGTTCTGTTAATATTATTCAATTAACAGATCCATATGCCAGTCACAGTTTCAAATTCGATGAGACTTAATTCCCTATATCAAACAAGGTAATTAGAGGATGTTCCATAGGCTCAAGATATATGGGAAGATGTGAATGTTTCAGAAGCCACTACTCCAATTCTACCCCTGGTAGAACTGTGTACGCGGAAAAAACTCATGGTAGATCCCTTCAGTGAGCTCAGTAAGAACAAGAACGTTCTTCTACCAATAGAAAATTCAGTCCTGGAAAAGTTATTTTGGAAGACCAGTTGAAGGTTCCATCCTCTTCCTATAAGCAAGTAAATGGATCTAATCGGTCTAATCTTCCAAAACCAGGAATAGTGTCAACTCCTATTCTGATACAAGATGCATCAACTTCCAAAGAATATGCATCCAACGTACCTGCTAAAGCACATATTCCTGTTAGGAAACGCAGACCTCTGGATTGAACGTATGATATTTTGAAACCCTTGTCCCAAGTACCAGACAAGTTATCAATTCTGGATGCTTTGAATCTGTCAAAAGATCTTCGGGAAGCACTCATCGAGGCTTTGTCAAGTCCTCAGGAGTTTGAAACTGAAATTGATGCAACTGAAGTCTATCACATAGAGAATAATCCTGTAGAATTCCATGCAATAATATCTTTTACTGATGAAGATGAAGATGATGTTGTGCATGGACATATTAGACCATTGTACTTGTCTGGAAAGGTCAATGGCGTAGATGTTCGAAGAGATTTCATTGACAATGGTTCAGGAGTCAACCTCATGCCCATTCGTACACTTCATTGAATGGTCCTCACGGAATCTGATTTATCTCCTTCTACCATGATGTTACAAGGATATGATAAATATGAACTAGAACCACTAGGCGATGTTACACTCAGAACTCATTTTAGAGATATTGTGTCCAATTCAGATTTCATGGTTGTTGATCAAGACTCAGCTTTCAACATCTTGCTTGTAAGACCATGGCTACATCAGCATGCGACTATCCCTTCATCATACCATCAATGTCTCAAATATTGTATTGATGGTCATGTTGGACACTGAATGGTGATAAGGCCCCGTTCAAGACATGTGAGTCTCAATACATTGAGGCGGAATTCTATCACATGAAGGGAAGTGAGAAATCCATAACAAAGGATATTACCAAAGGTAATCCTCCGTACGGTTAGGAGAACATTCCAGTAAATCCATTTACACATGTGAGTATAGATTATGTGTTGCCTGTCAGTCAAATTGACATGATAGACTCAAATCAAAATACTTGTATGGAAAGATCCATAATGTCAATTATGGAAATTGAGCCAGACAACATGGGAGAAATTGGTAACCCACCAAGCCGTGATGACAGCACAAATGGTCACGTCTTCATTTCAACTTCTGAAATCCAACTAGTCTATACTTCTCCTATTGGGACAAAAGAAGTTATAGAAACATTGGAGGTGAAAAATTATGTCGATTTGCAATCCATTATCTCCTCTTTAATACCCAAAGAAGACCCTTCATCATCAATCGGGTCAGAAATGGAAGCTTTTTCATCAAGCCGTGCAAATTGTGACATCTCTTCTAATCATAAAAGTTTTGCTTTATCATCTACTATGCAAGTAGAAACGGAAGAAATAAAACATGAAGAAGAAGAAGAGGAAGATCTCAGAGATGATCCTCCAGCATTTGAAGAGGGTATCTCTACCACTGTGGATGAACTCAGAGAAATAAATCTGGGTACAAAAGAAGATCCACGCCCCACTTTAATCAGTGCGGCCATGACTCTTGAAGAGCAAGAGATGTATATTTATTTTCTAATGAAAAATAGAGATATATTTTCTTGGAACTATACAGAAATGCCTGGGATTGACCCTGATGTTGTTACTCATCATTTGGGTTTACCAGAAGAACATCGAGGATTTAAGAAATCCACGAGAAGAACACACCCAACTTATGCTTCCAAAATTGTGCCTGAAGTGGATAAGATTATCAAAGATAACTTCATCAGAGAAGTTCAATATACCAAATGTTTGGATAATATTGTCCATGTAAAGAACAAGAATGGAAAAATTAGAGTTTGCATCGATTTTAGAGATCTTAATCGGCATTGTCCTAAGGATGATTTCACAGTTCCAATTACAGAACTTTTAATTGATGCAATAACTAGCTATGAAGAAATATCCTTCATGGATGGATATTCTGGGTATAATCAGATCCGAATGGCCCAAGAAAATGAGGAATGCACAACCTTCAGAGCCCCTTAGGGTGTGTTTTGCAACCGGGTAATGCCCTTTGGCTTAAAGAATGATGGTGAAACTTATCAGCTTGTCATGCATCGTATCTTCAAACCCTTCCTAGGGAAGTTTATTAAATGATATGTAGATGATTTTGTAGTTAAATCCAAACAACGTTCTAATCACTTGGGTGATTTGGACGTCATATTCCACATGCTTCGACAACATAATTTGAAGATGAACCGCTTAAAATGTGCTTTTGGGGTAACCTCGGGAAAATTCCTTAGCTTTTTTGTATGCCCTCATGGTATTGAAGTCGATCCTGAGAAGACCATGTCAATCCTTGGTCTGTCACCTCCTCAAAATTTGAAATAATTAAGATGACTTCAAGGAAACTTAGCCTATATTCAGCGTTTCATCCCCAATTTGGTAGGCAAAAGTTTACCCTTCACCCAATTGATGAAGAAGGGAGTCACTTACCAGTGGACTGAAGAATGTCAAGAAGCATTCGATATTCTCGAGAAATACCTCTTGATTCCATCGGTAATTATGCCAACTGTTGAAGGAAGACCACATATCCTCTACGTGACAGCTGTAGAGAGATCATTGTGTGCCTTTATTGCTCAGAAGAATGATGTTGGGAATGAAAACAGCCTCTACTATCTCAGTCGAACCATGCTTGAAGTAGAAACCAAGTAGTCAAGTATTGAGAAGTGATTCATGGCATTAATCATTGCAGTTCAGAAGTTGAGACACTACCTGCAACATCACGAGGTCCAATTGGTATCTCGCAATAACCCGCTCAAATTCATCATTAGTCGTCCAATGCTTACAGGACGTCTGGAAAGATGGGAAGTTATTTTGCAGCAATTCGAAATTCAGTATGTGTCTCAAAAGGCTATAATGGTCCAAGCTCTGGCTGATTTCCAGGATGAACACCCTTCAGTGGAAGACACATCTTCAGATATTGAACTCCCTGATGAGGAAGTCTTCTCTGTTCATGAATGTCTTCAATCATGGGAAATTTATTTTGATGGTGCTTCCAGAAGTCCAACAGTGAGGAAAATGGAAAATCCTAAATTCAACAAAGTTGGCTTAGGAATTGTGCTCATGTCTCCAGAAAAGGAAGTGTTACTATATTCCTTTTATTGTGGGAAGGTGGTACCAATAATGAAGCCGAATACCAAGCTCTCATCGCATGCTTGGAATTAGCGCTTCAAGCACAAGTGAATCACTTAAAAGTGAGAGGTGATTCAGACCTGGTAATCAAACAAATAAATGGGGATTATGCCATCAGAAAAAAAGAACTAATCCATTTGTATGATTACGTTAGAGAGTAAATGGTGGAATTCCCTTCGGAACCGACATATTCTTATTTCCCAAGATCACAAAATGCTCAAGCTGATGCACTAGCTAATATAGATACAGCTCTGGCAGATCCATATCGGGACGAGACAACCATCAGTATTGCCCACCATCATGCAATTTAACCTTATGTTCGAATCAGAACAAAAGGAATTAATCAAATTTGTCCCATTCTTGAACCTTATGGTCATACTACATGGTGGATGTCACCTATCATGGAATACCATCAAAATGGAACACTTCCACCTGATAGAGCCAAGAAAGAACAAATCCGACGATGTGTGGTCAATTTTACTCTTTATGATAGCCCAGATCACCTAGAGAAAATTCTATACAAACATGGTTTTGATTGAGTTCTCTTCAGATGCATTGATGGTGAAGAGACAATGGCTGTCATGAATGAAGTGCATGCAAGAGTCTGTGGTGCCCACCAGTCTGGACATAGACTGTCTGATCAGATTCAAAGGCTTGGATACTTTTGGCCTTCAATGATACAAGATTGTTTCGATTTCACAAAGAAGTGTCATTCATTCCAAGTACATGCCAACTTCATTCATCAAGCTCCAGAGTGGATTCATACTGATAATTTCTCATAGCCATTTTCCACATGAGGAATGGATGTGGTGGGACCTTACACTTCAGCTACAACCAACCAGTTTATGTACATTCTTACTACTACTGACTTCTTTTCCAAATGGGCAGAGGAAATACCTCTCAAGGAAGTAAGTTCTAAATGCTATGTTAGCTTCATCATGTCTAACATCATTACCATATTTGGTGTCCCTCATACCATATTGACAGACAATGGCACCAATTTCTGTTCATCCAAGGTGAAGAAGTTGTATCAAGAATACAACATCAAATCCAACCATTCATCTCAGTATCATACAATAGCCAACGACCAGATAGAAGCCTTTAACAAGACTCATTCAAATATACTGCAAAAGATGGTGGATAAAGATAAGATGTCATGTCCTAATAAACTCTTTCATGCTTTATTGGCTTATCAGACTACCACCCGCACTGCAACTCGGTCAACTCCATATTCATTGGTATATGGAATGGAAGACGTCTTTCCCATTGAAGTTCAACTACCCTCGCTCAGATTTTCCATTTGTGATCAATCATCTAAAGATGAACAATCTCAAAAGAGATTGAATGAATTGGAATGGTTGGATGAGAAAATATTGTGCACTTTTCACCACTTGGAAGTCTATCAGAATCGAATAGCACGAGCTTTTAAGAAAAAATTTCATCTTCGTTCATTCACTCAGGGAGAATTGGTATTAGTTCTCAGAACTCCAATGATACCAGGAAAGAAACCTCCCAAGTTTGAGCCAAAATGGGAAGGACCTTATTCAATACATAGGGTCTACTTCAATGGAGCTTATTCATTAATCTCGATGGATGGAGAACTCATCACTACTCCAAAAAATTCCAGATTTTTGAAGAAGTATTTTGTATAAACTGCAAAGTACCTCTTTCATCCTTGATATATGATGTTAAACTAAACAGCATTGGTCTAGTATGACCTTAACTACAACTTGGTCTAACATGATGTTAAAATGTGTTCCCAAAATGGTCCAGTACGACCTTAAACTACAACTAGGTCCTGTATGACCTTAAACTACATCAATGGTCCAATATTACCTTAAACTGAATCATCAACTGTCCATGCATATGACCCTATACTATTTTCAAGTCCCTTACGTCCATCAAGACGTTAAAATGTGATGTCCTAACTACATGACGCTATATTGTATAGAAGTCCCTTATGTTCGGAAAGATGATAAACTACATAATCATCAAAGGTCCTGTATGACCTTAAACTACATTTTTGTCCAGCATGACATTAAACTGCGCCATCCACGGTCCATGAATATGATATTAAAATATTCTCACATTCGTCCAACATGATGCTAAACTGTGGAAAAAATTTCCAATGTGTCCAACATGACGTTAAATGATGTACTCTTTTGTCCTCACTGCATGACATTAAACTGCATAGAACCCCTTTCGTCCACCATGGCGTTAAACTCTATTGTCCCCATGGTCCTAACTACATGACTCTAAACTGTACAGAAGGTCCGTGATACATCTTACATGACATGAAACTATATTTTTTCCCTGCTATATGACATTAAATTATGCAGAACCAATAGTCCTAACTACTAGACCTTAAACTGCATAGTCCCTTCATACGTCCTACATGACGTTAAACTATGTATCGTTAAGGTTGTTGCTGCCTCTTGTTTCTCACACCGAGTATGACTTATATGAGCTTAGATAAAACCTCAACCATAACACTCTCTCTGGGCCGCTAACCATGTGCAAGTCCAAACAACATTTTTAGGTCATTGTCCCCATGAACAACTTGATCATTAACTCATTCTTTAGTTGAACTACATGGACTTTGATCCTTGCCTTCTAGATTGGGTATGTAGGCAACCTCCCATGGTTCAAGCCCAAAACCAATCTCCTCACATCGGTTCACCTCCATCTCATACAATGTTGATTCATGGAACTTCCCCTAGAATCAATATCTTTACATTGGTTCACTTTCGTCCCTGTTATACGACGTTAAACTATAAAACACTTTTGTCCAGTATGACAATAAACTACAATATTCTTTGAAACCCTCACTTGGGAAGGAATCATTATTTACATTGATTATCAATCATGTGTCATTACAAAGACTACGTGCGTACATGGAAACGCCCAAACCTTTTATCGTGGGTTAAACCATCATTGTACTGAAGTCCCCTTTCACCCTTCACATGTACGAACCAAATTTGTACAAATGGTATTTCTAGAACTACGTGGGCTTGATTACTATCCTAATGGGATACGTAGGATCATTTGAGTGTCCCTCGAATTCTTCCCCAAGTCTTTTGAACTAACCCCAAATTCCATTTTCAGTCACGTGGCTGAAAAGTCCCCACGAAAACACACATTGTGTATTTAATACAATGGTCCAAGCTCTATGACCCTAAACTGAGATCTCTAATCCTTTTTTCCCACACGAAATTAAACTATAGTTTAAGAACTACGTATGGCTTGATTCTCATCCTTATGGGATACGTAGTGACGTCCAACATTTCAATTCAGGACCCCGCCACAACATGATTATGGTTAGCATTGATCTGTGTATCTCTGTATACATTGAATAATATCCATATTTATGTGTCATAATACTAACCTTAAATATTTTCAGATCTTCATAACCCTTTTCATGACTTCTAGTCACAAAAATGTAAAACTTTTGAGAGTTATTTTGCCTGGCTATGCATCACGTGCCCATAGGCGGCCTTGCAGAAAAGTCTATATAACAGATTTGTTAGCCAAAAGATACTATTAGTTGACTATGCATCCAATTCCCTGAGGTGTCCCTGCATAATTCACCCCCCTAACGGGTTTTTCGGATAGTGGTAACTTCATTCATGGGAAGAATGCCTCTTTTGTCCTCATTTGTATTAAATGACAGTATGTAGGGATCCACAAAAATAGCAATCCTTAACATATTTTTTCTTGTATACTTTTTCATGATCTGAAATGTATTCAAGTCTGTGGTTTATATTCTCCTTCCCTACTTTTAGGTCAGACGTTTGTAAGAGTGATATCTATTTAGTTCTTCGATAATCTTGTTTGGAAATATCTTCTCCATATTCAAGTATCTCTTTCCATATAGAAAACTCTATACTTTGGAATATTTTAATCTCCATAAACTTTCACTGGCTTTTAACACTTGGAAGGTAAAATTCTGAGCATTCTTTTTCCTGTCTATGTAGCACGTGCCCATAGGTGGCCTTTCATAAAAAGTCTACAGAACAGAATTGTTAGCCAAAATATACTATTTATTTGACTATGCAGCCAATGCCCTTAAGTGGACCTGCATAATTCAACCCCCTAACGGGTTTGTTAAATAATGATAACATCATTCTTGGGAACTACTTCTACTAATGCCTTTTAGTTATTTTTCATATCATTCCACAGATTCAAATATTCTTAAGTTAGAGTTTACATATTTTCTCTCATACTTGAGTATGGTAATATGTTCTCAGATGAATTGTCAAGGAATTGAGTCAATTCGAATTTATTCGGTCAAAGCAATTTCTACCTTAAACATTAGCCTCCTTATTTCCGATGCACATGACTTTAAACTGCCCACAAAATTCAAAGGAAATATGAATAAAATTCAAGTTCCAATCTCACTAAACGTATGTTTTGTATGATTTAGGTAATATTGAGAAATTAAAAGGTTTGAAGTTTGTAGGTTTATTTACATTAATCCTAGTAAAAATGAAACTATGCATACTAGGCCCATTGGCTTAGGTAAAATCTCAAGCATGTAGAAAAAGAGAATGCAGGTACAAATGAGTGAAGGTGAAAGTGTTTTTCTTTGATGCACAAGAGTTAGAAGGACATCCACAGACTCGAGTCTCTTCTCTTTTCCAAGGAATTACAAAAGACTGTCAAAATAAGTCTTCAATTGATGAACCGCATCTCGAGCTTCATCAGCAGCTACTTGAAGCTCAGGAACTCAACCAACTTCACTCTTTTCATCCTGATGGAGTGCTTTCTGGGCATCCACAATGGTCTTCATACCATTCGTTTGAACACCCTCCAGTGAATTATTGAGTTGGTCAAGTTCCCCAGTAACAGCATCCAACTATTGCTGAAGGTGCATCTTCATGACAACTTTTTCTTTGATCTTATGCTTCAGCTCCTTCATCCTGGAAGCATAGTCAGCCTCATCTCGGGATACAACAACCTCAAATTCACCAATATTGACTGACAATTTCACCCTGGTCAGATCATCGCGACACTTTTGCTCCTGCTCTCTCCTGAAGATGACTTGTTTCACCGCGGTATGGATTTCTTCATATCCAAAACCGCCAAGACCTAGCATGATGAATTGGGATGACAATAGAGGGATCTTCGATGATAGATCTTCTAAAGGCACCTCAGATAGAATTTTACGTCGTGAAATGTTGAGTGCCTTAAGCACCTACGGGTTTGATTCATCATCATCATCACAGGGGGCATGTAATATGGGATTAATGCACATAAGTAAGTTCCCTATTCTGCTTCTTCCCCCTGACCCTGGTTGGTTCACCTTCTACTTCTGTTTGGACAGAGGTTGAGGCCTCACCTCCAGATCTAGCGACTACATTTGACGGCCCTGCATGATTAATTGAAAGCGTTGGTTAGCTTCAAAGGATAACGAAAGAATCTATTATCTTACAAATTAAGTACAATCACAAATATTGTTATCCCTTACCCGACGGTGGGTCAGCAACCTGAGAAGATTCCTCCCCATCTTTCCCAGTCACAACAAGATCTTCAAGATGGGTAACAGGAGGGTTTATTGGGTTTAGCTATACTTGAGATAATGTTTCGGCAATAGTAGGGTTGACATCATTGTCCACACCATCTTTAGGCATTGGCAGTTCAGCAGTTTCTATTGATGGAACTGCATATCATCTTCAGTCATGTTTAGAAGTGTAAGTTATAAGAATATTTACTGGCCGAAGGATAAAACTCATGCCCAAGGTCTTCTAAATCACATGAAAACTTAGCATGATCCTAAAATTCTTCGAACGACATGCCATGATTCATCATTTCATCCAATGATATTTCAGAATCTTGGTTAGTCTCACTAGTGGGAGCATTTGGTGTGTCTTCTTGATGACTTACATTCTGCAGCCCCTGACCCTGGATAGAATCTTGAGGTAAAATCACAACATCAGTTGCATTAGTTGCAACAGTTGGAAGAAGCTCTAATGTAGGAGTTAAACCTGAAGTATCACAAAATGGAAGTCAGTCGGTGTTTCATAAAATATTTTTATGAAGCATTGTCAACTTACAAGAAACAGGTTCTTCTCTTTTTGAAACAGCAGTAGGAGGGATACAGGGAATAGATGCTAGCACTTCTCCAGGAGCAGCCAAGTCAGCTTGGATCTGTGATTGTTCCATAGCACCCTCCCTAGTCTTTGAAGGAGGATCAGTCCTTTCCCTCAGGGGGGGGGGGATTGAAGAAGTCACTGCAATCCCTAGATATATGAGTAACGATGTGGTCATGGGTATAAACTCATGATTACTCAAAGGACTTACCGCTGCTAATGAAGCATTTAGCTATGGACATCCTCCTTCGTTGCCTTTGATTCTTTGGTTTTTTGGGAGTATCTGTAGTATCCCTTATTGGAACTTAGATTAGCGAATGGAAGGCTATGTCCAGCACCTCATTCATGGCCTGCTGGCCTGGAGATATCTCGCCTGGTTCACAAGGAGAATCAACAGCAACCCCAATGGCAGTACCACCAGGGCTATACTATGGTGAAGGAACCATAGTTCCTTTGTTTGCAAGCTGCAAGATGAAAAAAATAACTTCCTTAAGTAACAAAGCTTCGACTAAAATTAAGTTGCAATGAAAATAAGGAAAGAATACTTACATTTTCAGGAGCCACATACTCATGCCACTCCTCATCTCTAGAACCACCGGCCCCCATAGTTGCGCCACGGTCAATCATTTCCTTCACCCTCCTGGTGACAGTAATAGACTCATCAGTGGCATATATGAGCATTTCTAGCTCTCTGATGTAAGCCCACACTTCATTCGGGTTATCCTCATATTGGAAATTTGTAAAATCAATAAGATTCCCTATTCCAGGAAGTTGTAGGCCCTCACACAAATCCAGCTAGGCAGTCTCAGTACCATAGTATAAATTCTGCCATAGCTGGACAACCTTTGGTCTTAGATATGAAGGCTGCGAGGAAGGTCCTACAATTTTTGACTTCAATTTATTCCCAGCTCCTGCAACTATAGATAATGAATAAGAAAGTAAAACTTATTTCTTTATAAAATAACATTGATTAAATTACTACAATGAAGTAACTCACCAGTAGTCGATGGATTGGGTCATTTAATTCTAACCGGAGGATTATATGGGGCACGAAACAGCTTTGCCGCTAGTTGTGCCTCATCATCCCTATCATGGGAATCCGGTGAATCAGTTCTAGAGGAGGAGTTTGTCGAATCAACTTCAGGTGGAGAAGCACCACGTTCACGAGGAAGGGTTTCTTTCTCTACAGTCCTCTTCCTTTTTCCCACCTGATAAATTGGGTGATTCAATATCCCTTTGGGGTATGATGATATCCAGTGTTCGGCATAATATGTAGTCAAATTATGTGCTTCTTTTTCAACTGGTAGAACAAATATTGCCCATGTCTTCTCCCTTGACGTCCGCAGCCATAGTTGCTGAGCAACCATCTGATGTTGCTCTAACATGACATATACTGGAGGAGATACAATAATCTGTTGCAGACCTTTGAATTGACGTGCAAATCTATATGGAGAATAGGCCTCACATATGATTTCTCCGTCAATCCTGGATACTAGCACACCATCCCTACAAGCTAACATGTATGTCCTCAAATCCAAATAGGTTGTTCCATCATCAACAAACCGTCCGGATGACGGAATTCCATAGGGAAAGAAGTTGAATTCCCTAAACATGCTCAGCCTAACTTTCATGTCATATGCATTAATATCTAATAGAGCAACTCTAGAGAATTCTTTCACTGACGGCCTGAAAGAACTTCCATGAATATGTAATCCATTCTGTACATTGTATGTCCTGAAGTGAGTGGCGATCCATCCCCATAAAACTTGGAATGGTCCCACTATTCATAAAGGATATTTACCCATGAAGACAAGAAGTAAACTCTTGTGAATCTTTGCTAAAATGGGGGTAGCCAACCCAACCATTTTTTCCTAAGCCATATTTGCCACAATGAAGAAGGTCCCTGGTCTGACGCCTCCTTTCGAATCCCTGACTAGAAAGAGATAAGCACTGAGCCAGATTGCCAAGTAGCCCGCCAGACGAGTCTTCTTTGGGATTCTTTGATTCACTTCAGATCCCCACTTCTCGAACTCTCCTGCTTCTAGAGTTGGCCAGAATGTGCCAAGAGAACCCCTATTCTCAGGTTTTGGGCAGGTGGTAGGATGTTTGGGCCTCTTATCCTTGAATTTCTTTTTCTTGGATCCTTTTTTGTTTAGCTCCTTCTCCTTCGGCTCCCTCTCTTTATTCTCAATAAGAAATATATTCATCCATTCCATCAGATGAATATCCATTATATAATGAGTTAACGAGGTATCTGAACTCTTGAACCTGTGGAAGATCTTAAATAATTCCCACGCTAAAGAAAGAGTTTTCTCTGAATCATTCCAAGTCACCTTGGGAGGAATGAATTCATCATACATATCGCCCAAAATTGGATCCCCTGAGATCTTTTGGACATCCCATAGACTGATGCCTACTTATCTATGAGTTAGATGGAATTAATTAGTTGCTGGGCTCCAGTGGCTGAGTATCTCCAGCACGATGTTATCATGTCTGTAAACATATGTTTTCCCAACCCTGATAGCTTCGTATATTGCAGCTCCCTTCATATCCTCGACATACTCTGCACAGTTTTGTCGCACCCAGTATGCCCACATCCAAGTTGGCATCACACCTCCCCCAGGACGGAAGTCCCAACATTTCTTCCAGCCTTTGGATTGATCCATCTAAGCATTTTAGAAGATTGAAGGATGAAAATGTTGTTGCATCTCAGGTGTATGATCTTTCAGATATGGTGTGCAAGGGTTATGATGCATTATGTGGTACTTCTCCACTGTTCCATCATTTAGAAATACTCCTCCACCTAAGATATTTGCTGAAGAAAAGTTGGTGTAATTCTGAAACCACATAAATGGAAGATAATTCTTTGTTTCTGGAATGGTGACTTCTCGCAGATGACCATTGCCATAAAAAAAAGATAAATTCTCTCTGGGAAGTCACGATGATATTTCTTCAGATACTTAGCCAAATCCTGAAGTGTTCTATCGTTGACAGTATAATAATCATGGCCAATGACGTTTATCATATCATCTATCCGCTTTCTAGCTAGTTCATCAACTATTCTCAGTCTAAAAGCCATTGATTCTGCACAAGAGTTGAATAAATTAACTCTTAAATGGATTTATTTTTCATAAACATTGTGAAGAAATTCAAAAAAAAATGGCAACGGCATTAAGGCGTGCAAGTATGGATGTGTCGCACAAGTGTTAAATGTGTCGCATAAGTTTTTGTCCCGCATGTGTCATCACACAAGTCCTATTACCTTGACAGTAGCACGGCTACGAGGAAATAGTGGAAAGAAGAGACTTGCGCGGAAAAGATGACTTGCGCGGCGAGAGCTCATGAAATTCTGAATCAGATGCTATGCGCGGCCAATGACCATTTATTTATTGGCCTGGCGGCCAATCTACACGCCTGCACCCAGTGCACTCCAGCCCTGCGCGTCTCGAACCTATGTGCCAAGTGTTGCGCACTGAACACTTGCATGCCACCTTTCCTTTGGATGACTTCTTTTTTCCTCAGAGTCACATCCTCATTTTTTCGGATCCAACTATGAAGGGGGAATTTTGTTGACGCTCCTTTTTCATCACAGAGTCCAAAGTAATGTAAAGGGAAATGACTTAGCACAAATTGATTCATCCTTTGAAGAAAACATCAAAAATCAACAAAGGCATGAAAAAGGGATCAAGAGAACATGTGCCGTGCAAGTTCTATCACTGTCGCGCAAGTCTACATGTGCGACGCATGGTGGTCGCACAAGTGACTTGCGCGACCTAAGTGATAACCGCCCGGGGTCTTCTCCTATCTATAAATAGACCATGTGGGCCCCCCATTTCAGGAGGATTTTTTCCAGAAACTCAGATTTGAGCTCCTGGCGCCCTTGTCTCTTCTCAAAGCTTCTGAAACACATCTAAGGTAATTTATTACCTAGAACGGAAGATCTAATGAAGTGGGATAAGGCCTAGGTGTTGAAACACATCAACGCTTGCGCGCCTGAGTGGCCAGCCCTTAAGGGAAATGGCCACACTTGCGTGCTGCCTTACTCCTTCAATAGAATTTGTGCGACCCTCTTCTGGAAGAACATCAAGAGGATTATAATTGTTTTAATCATGGATCGCTCATGTATTACCCTCCTGGTTAACCGTCGCTCAAGTAACCATGTGTCGTGCATGTATACCTGTGCGACCAGGACTTGCGCGCCAACGCAGTACCTGCGCGCCTGCCAGGACATGCATGCCCCTGCCTTTTTGGGTGCCCTTCTTGCCCATTTTACCCCTCTTATGCCATTCCACCCCTCCTATTCAAGATTCAGTCTTAAAGACACTCTTCAAAGTCATTTATGGTATGATTTCTTGATTTGAAGTTTTTATCTGAAAGGAATTATGTGGAATATCTCTCAAAACCTAGTGATTTACACATCTTTATGTCACTAAAGATTGATATTTCATTCATTCAACCTCATCCTTTAAGATGATAAGAACACCTAACCCGAGCCTCCTTTTCATAAGTAAGCCCCAGTCCATGTTCTCTAATATGGGCATCCTCTTTAGGAGTAAGCCCCAGTCACAAATATGGGCATCCTCTTCAAGAGTAATCCCCAATCACAATTCTTCTTAACCCATCCTAATTTACCTTTGATCTGGGATTCCTTCTCGGTACTAAAACCCAATCACAATTCCTATCCTAAATTGGGCCTCCTTTTCACGAGTAAGCCCCAAGTTAGAGTATTCAGATATCCATAAAGCACATATACCTTTATGGACCCTGTTCCTGGATTTCTTTCCTGAAGTAAATCCTAATCTTCATTTATCTGGGAAGTCATACATACATAAGTCCCACATTATTTCTTATGATTGCATCTTTTATGGCACAATTGTCTAATTTTTTACCAATACCTCTTGTTTCTCACATCGAGCATGACTCACATGATCTTAGAGTGTAAAAGTGATTATGACATCCTTCTTTGAGCCATCAATCATAAACATCATACTCCCTAACTCGAACTATGTGGGTTCTGATTCCTTTTCTAAACAAAATATATGTAGGTATCCCATCTGCGGGTTTGATCCCAACTCTCAAATAATCCATTACCTTCTGAATGACAATAAACTGTAGGTGCCCCACTGACTGGCTTTAAAACCATCATGGTCATCATAATGACCAAGAGACTTCTATATAAATGTGTCGAAGGGTACCATTGACCAAGAATCATTAATAAATACAAAGTATTATCTATCATTGAAGAACCTAGAATATATATAAAATATTCTCTAAATTCCCTACATATTTACTCATTGATTGTCAGATCTGAAGGAAAGCTCATTTTATACTTGGTAATGTAATAAGGATTCACGAACAGAACATAAATCTATAAAGAGAGTCCGGAAGTAGACAATAATTCCCCTAAAAAGGTGTGATGAGTCTAACCTCCCATCCTCTCGACCAATGCAAATTCATAACCCTCATCATCCCACAAACTAATGAGAGCCTACCTTTGGAAAGTATGTCTAAATGGATGTGGAATCATTGGATGTTTCTGGTTCTACAAACAACCCTGTTAGAAACCGATTTGAATGTTTGAACTTCCCATCAAAGGGGGTCATCCCCAGATTCTGAGGGAAACACTATGTTATCTGATATGTATTTGGAGATGCATGATAGATAGGGGAAAAGATTTCATTATTCTATGGTTTTTACCACTACTCTACAAGATTTAGTGAAAATGAGGAAGCTATCAGATTCTAAAGGCCATGTAAAACGAAAGAGTGTGTCAGGAGAGGACCCTATTCCTAGATAGACCATAGGAGGGGATGGGTTATTTTTTTTCATGTGAGTGTATGGGTTTTAGTAGACATACCCGAGGAGCTGATTCGGGGCTTTAATCTCAATTTGTGCAGTTCATCGTGTAGTCACCAATACGTATCATTATCTGCTCCATCACTATTTGTGGCCAAGTATAAAGATAGATGTTGATGGGTTTGTCATGAGGTGTTCCACCTATCAGTAGGTGAAGGAGAAGCATCTGTGACTAGCATGGATTTTGCAGTAGTAACCCATTCCCGAGTGTAAGTGTAATGATGTCACAATGAACTTCATGACAAGATTACAGAGGTCTCCTCGATGAAAACCATGCAGTTTGGGTTATCATTGACAGACTCACAAAGGTTTCTCACTTCATTCCTATCAAGGAGACCGTCAGTGTGTCTGAGATGGTAAGGCTATACCTCTGAGAGACTGAATTTATTTTCATGGACTTTCTCACTCCATTGTTTTGGACATAGATTCCTATTTTACTTCTTGGGTCTGCCAGGGACTACATAGGGCTTTGTGTATTCAGGTACTTTAGAGTACAACTTACCATCCCCTGACAGATGGCCAGTCTTAGAAAATGATACCAGTGCTAGAGGACATGCTTTGAGAATTCGTCAAATATTTTGGAGGTTCTTGGTAGAAGAACATAAATCATTTAGAGTATTCTTAAATTAATAGTTTTCAAGAAATTATTCAAAAATAACCTTATGAGGCTTTGTATGGTTGTCCATGCCAATCAACACTATGTTGGATGATGGTATGAGAGGCAGCTATCGTGGGACCTCATCTTGTCCAGGAGAACATAGAGCAAGTGGAGTTTATTTGGAAAAGGATGGAAACTGCACTATCATGAAAAATTTTGTATGCTAATCTACGGAGATGACCATTGGAGTTCGAGGTTGGAGATCTGGTTTTCCTATGTGTCACACCGAGGATGGGAAATAAGAGGATTAGGAGATAGGATAAAATTTTTCAAATTTACATTGATCCATTTGAGGTATCGGAAAGGGTGGGGCCAGGTGCATATAGGTTGTAGTTACCTCAGAGGTACCAGGATATGGATGAATTCTTCTACGTTTCTCAGCTACGATGTTACTTCTCAGACCCATCTCTTGTTTTTTATACAATAGAGGTGAAGTTAAAATTGGATGCCTCATTCGATGAGAATCCTATCCGGATTGTTGATCGTAGTATAAAGGTTCTTCGTGGCCAGTCTATTCCTCTGGTATGAGTGTTATAGTTGCACGAGTGAGTATAGGACAAGACATAGGAGAGGGGGGCTGATGTACAATCATCGCGGTCAGAGCTGTTTGAGGATTCTTCTTCTACATCTCCTTTTTATGAAATTCATGGACGAATTTATTTAAGGGGGGATGTTTGTAAAAACCCGGACCTTCATTTCATGAATTGATCTTATTATCCAGGGGTTTTGAGGAAAAAAAGTTTAATAAATTTAATGATTACATGGCTTGTACTTTGGAGTACAAACCATGTATAAAGTTGCTTTGGGTGACCATGTACTGGCCATGTAATGGCCGAGAACAAGGTCGTGTGGGTTGACCTAGAGACCGACTAAAGTAGTGGCCATTTATGGAATTTACACGCCATGTAATATTATTTTTTTATTGTTTTGTCGGACCAGGGTCACGTCAAATCGACATAAACTTCTTCTTCTAGGTCCATCTCATCCAGGTGTGATAGATACTGTTGAATCATTTCTGAGCCTCTGACACGCCATCTATTCTACAAACTGAACTCCAATGGTAGTGTTGGAATGTCAACGATCTACTTCATTCTAGATCGATTCAAAATATAAAGACAATGTTTATCGATCATACAACGCCGAGGTAGGTGGTTTGTGCCTTTTCGTATATAGAATTTAAATTTTAGGTGAAAAGGTGTCCAATACCCTAGAATGAGGTATTGCGTGTTTAGGGATTTTAGCCCTGTTAATTCCTCTAATGAATTGTGTGCATAAGTAGAGGTTTTTTTATTGTGAATAGGGTTATTTTTCATGCTACAATTGTGTTTCCAATGCTTGTTTTGATATTGAATTTTTGGTTTAGCCATGTGTGTTAGGTTTTTTTCTTTTCATGCCTTGTATTGGTAGGATGGAGTGATTTTATCTATTTTGTGTTATGATTTGTAGTTGTTAGCCATGTAGTACGTTTTTTGATTACTTTTGCTGCTGAAAATCGTTTGTACATGATTTATTTACAATGGGATGTAGGAGCTTAGTGTAGTGACACGTTAGGGAGAATTGATGTTGAGGGCATCCCCAAACTGTCTATTATATTTATCACACTGCGTGACCATATGTGGTATTGAAATTGAGTGCTCCCTCAGAGTGTCAATATTTATCATTACGAGACCACATGGGGAATTGATGGTGCGTGCTTCCTCATAATGTCTATAGATTGTCATTAAAAGTCAATAGAATCATTGAAAGAGAGTGATTCCTTAGATAGACTTTGTTTGCATGTGACCCATGGGGTTGGACAGTGTGAGATACCCAAGAGGTCATTATATTCTTGTATAAGTAGAACCAGAGGGGTTAGGCTATGAGAACATACCCAAAGGGATACTTGAGATTGTTTGGTTGAACTAGAGTGGATAGGCTATCAGTACTTCCCAGTGGGTTTCATTAAATTTTTAGCTTCATAATTGTTATATTAAAATGAATGCAATTGAAATTGTAGGATTGATTACATCTAAGTACTTCCTTATTTACTACTCATTTTTGCTTATTGCCTGCCATATATATTCACGGGCCGTTAGGCCCAGATATTTGAGTGGTTGTCTACTGGGATTCATCTCACATCCGATTTGGGTCATTATTTTGGACCCATAAATATTATATTTCAACAGGTATAGTCAAGGGCATGAACCATTATACTTTAGGTGCTTTACTATTGCGGAGTTGGAGAGCATGGGACCAAGGTGAGTCTTGAGATACTGAGGAGTTGTTTATTTGTTTTTGTTTGTACATTGGTTTAGTACTATATTCTATAATTTTGACTTGTTTGGATACTTTCCAAGACATATGTATCATGCATCATTTATATAAGTTTGATCCAGTTGTTTATTACTTCAAGTCTTGCCTTGTTTACTTATTTCATGTTATTATTGCTTCCACTATTGTATATCTATTGTTTCTAATGAATTACTCTACCAATGAGGGAATAGTTTCCCCAATTTTAATCCCAAGGCCCGCACTGCTAGTCTGAAGCCTCTGGAGTTTAGAAAAATGGGCTTGAGGCCATGTGACCAACCCGATATGGGGCATCTATGGGTAGCACCCAGAATAGGGACGTTACAACATTCGATGATATGGACTCTCGTCTGGTGGATAGTCTCACATCAGGTCTGGTGTGTGAGTCGGTGCTTGTTTGGAAGCATAAAATTGATGAGGCTATAGGTATGTGAAGACCATTAAAATAACTTTTATTTTTGGAAAAAATTCAGTAGAAATATTTTAAAGGACAAATATTCCATTGGTTGTATAGGCATCAGGTTTTGGTCGATGATGCACCACTAGGTGCAGTCAAGATGTTGAATAGAGTCGAGTAGTAGTGGTTTAACTAATCTTTTTAGTGACCTGAGTTTAAAATTAATGTTATATTCAAAATGATACAATAATGTCTCCTATCTTGACATTGACTTGGATGCACTAAGTTTCTGTCAGTCTTACTCCATGATCATGTTTTAAACATTGTTTTTTTCTACGAGGATATAATCTAGATTGCATGTGGGAAGTACAGTTCTTTGGGATACAAAAATATTTTGATGATTAATGATGGTTTTAAAATATCCTAATGATGTCTGGATTTTATAATATCACCAGAAGTTGAGTAAGAATTTTAGTGTACATTCAGTTAGTGATGTGATCGTTATAATGTAATATCACCGGTTTTTAGTCTAGTGTGGGTATTGGTTCAATAATGTCTTTTTAGGAAAGCATTAATGGCCTATTTTAGTTGGCCGATTGAGATTCACAGATTCCCTTTGATTATGTTTCTATAATGGCCTCATATGTTATTATGGTTGACAAATTGAATAAGTCTTATTAGAATCCTCAGTAGAATGTTCAGGAAGAATCTTTTTAAGAAATTCCAATTGTGCGAGGGAAATGGTTTTGAATTAGATGTTAAATTATAATATTCATGTTGTGTGGGTTCAGTTAAATATTTCATCAATTCAATAGTTAGAATTTTGGATTTGGCTCGAGTTTTAAAGGCATATGTTCTTTGTGCTTCTGAAAAGGTTAAAGATGTGTTTGGGGTTTGGAAATGAACCACTATCCTTAAAAAAATACATAACAAACTTGGGGGATGGATCATGTTAGTGTGGATCTCGATGGATTCTATAGGAAAAGAAGATTGAAGGTGGGTAGATTTTAGAATCCCTTGATGTGGACTGGGTGGTTCTCCCAAGGGTTTATTGAAATCTGTGATAGGTGTTTGGTAGACCGAATTTAAAACTGAGTATCAAAATCAATTTATTTTAGAGATTTGATTATGAAATGAATTTTTTTTAATTAAAGGATTGAATTTAATTAAATATAGAATGACAAATAATTAAATTATTATCTATTGGGAAAATATTATTAATGATCTATTTTTAATAAATAATTATAATTATAATAATATAATAGTTATTATTATTATCATTTTATTAGTTTCAATATTATTAATTTTATACTTATGATTTATATATGGTTTTTAGAAAAATATAAGGAGGCTCACACACTTCTCATCCCCCATGAATGAGGCACAACGCATGCCCCCCACCCTTGGGCTATCCCTTGGCATGACACTACCCTCCTATAAAGGCCTCCCATCAATCCACATATTCTTATAGTCCCTTTATGGTTTTTGTTTCTCTCGACAAGGTAAAGAACACTCCATGAACCTCCACCTTTCCATCGGCCATTCTGATTTCCCCGTAACATAGATTTTTGTTCAACCAAAACCTTATCCTAGGGTGTGATTCATTTTTTTTGTTTCTTCACTTCTAGGATTCTGAAAAAGATATCTCGATACCTATTGGCCTATATTCCGATGAACCCTACCAATGGTGAGGTGGTTTAGCTCGATTTGGTTCATCTCCATCAATTTTTAGGTAAGGGTCAATACCGTTAACATTGTTTAACACCCTTTAAATTTGGGTCCTAATATATATATATATATATATATATATATGAGTCCCTAGTAATTTATTAAATTTGAATTGGTTCTTTACGCAGTAATTTTCTATTCTAGAAATTTGTGTAAGATGTTGCAATCGATTCAATGTGTGCACACTTATTTTATATAGATGTGCATGTGAGAGAGCAGACTACTGCATGTGATAGGAAGAATTGAATGTCAAGAATTGGCTTGGTCTGTTTGAGGTTGGGACCTTAACATTGTACATTGGTTCAATCTGCATTAGATTCATATTTACAACATTTGATTATTTGGACTGCATTGATGGAATTAATTGTTTATGGCTATTAAATGATTTGTTGGAATATAAAATCTTGTTTATGTAATGAAACCCCTACATCGAAGATGTGATGCATTAAATATAAAAACATAGTGAATAGACTGATATTATTTCTTATATTTCTATCATGTGTTTTTTCTATTAATTTCTAGTTATTAGAATCTGTTAATATTGATGTATTAATGATTTATTAGATAAGATATGTGTTTCCTCCTTTCCAGGTTGACACACTTGGGATAAATGGTTGTATAGAACTAGACTATGATATATTGGTGGTTAATCCCATGTGGTATGTCTGAGGGTAATAGGTTAATTTATTGGTATTGTTTATATTGTCTGTTTTCAAAATAATAAGATGAAATTTCTTAAAATTAAAGATAACATTTTAGGTTGGTACAACTACGCATTTAGTTAACGTAATAATAATGTCTTATGATATTTTAAATGGTTTTAGTATACATGACACATCTATTATGGTTTATTCTATACCTCATTTTTATGATCACAAATCATATTATTTCTATTTAATTGATTAAAAGGAATTATAAATGGAATTTGAAATTCATGAGAGGCCTTGCCTCAGGCTTTGAATCCAATTTTTTACCAAGACCTTGTAATGTTATTTGAGAATCCATAAGAAGATGATAAATGAAATTATGATAAATGATTGACATTGATTAATATTTTATAATGATATGTATGTTAATTATGTTCATGGTTGAGAAATGGGTTTTGAGATAGTGATTGATGCTCAAAATACGCACGGGGTTCTAGACATGATGTTCTACACTCAAGACATATATATATATGTATGATTGATAAACATGTTTTCATATATGGAACGATGCTCAAAATACTAATGAGGATCTATAATGGAGGTCTACATCCATAATGAATGAAAATATATTTTTTATTGGATATGGAAAAATGTTTGAAATTCCCATGGGTTGCTAGAAAATGACATCAGATCTAAATATTCACAGGGGTGATAAATATGGAATTATACATCCATTGATTGAGATTAGTTTGTGCGTCCAATGGGTCATATATGTATTATATTAAATGGATAATGAAACCTAATGTGATAAAATGATTATGTATTGAATATGAGAAATGGTTCAGACTATGGCACAGGCTGAGATATGTGATGAGATACAAGTTTCCATGGGATCTAGATTATTTATGAGGTAAAATAATGAATATTAAATAAGGTGAGAAAATTTTTATTTATGGATTATATATATATAGTTTATGTTCAGACTCTTTTTTCATGATATGAGCTGAAGAAGTTATCTCTGCTAATTTTCCATTGGGAACCTGGATGATTTTTGTCTATTTATTAAATTTTTTTATCACGTAGTTATACCTATGCCCATTTTATTAATCATTCACTTTAATTTTAGGGATAAGAAACTATGGGTTTAGGAATATTGTGATTTATATCTCACAACATCCTTTGGTACCATTGGTACTTGGGTACAATTTACATGTTTGCAGGACTGTGGACTTTGGACAATGTTGTTTTCTTTGTACCAATGTGTAATGAGAAATGGACCAAGAAGATGCTTGGGATGCTCATGGAAGTTACCCATGGGTATTTGATTCTTTTATTTTTTTTATTGAAATGAAAATCATGATATTTTGTTACCTTCATTTATATATGTATCACCATTACATGCATTCATTGTATAAACAATTTTTTGTCATTTTATTTATATTGTAGATATTTCAATTGTATGTCACTGATTTAGAAACTTCTTTATATTTCTTCCTCGTTTACCAGAGTTTTACTATATGCTAATTTTGTGATCTATGAAAAAGAGGGTATAGTATCACCGCTAAACTACCATTACACCCTTGCTACTAGTAATTTTCCTTAGGAATACAGGGATGCATGATTAAGGTATTTTGATTACCGGACCATCTATTGGTTTAGTGGTATGTCAGGCCAGGTCATTACAAATATTCTTTATGTCACTGATTAACATAAAATTCCCTAGGAATACTGATTTATATATAGTGGATTTTTATGATATAATTTATTACACATAGACTTAGGATTAACATGTTCATTGAAAAAATTATTTCAGGAAATTTCCTGATTTCATTAAATTTGTGATACTATATAAGAATGAAATTTATTTCTTTTTGATGCGATGTTCATGGGACACGTATTCCTATTAAATATTTTTTTATTATATTATGAGAAAATTTATAATGTTAGAATGTGGGGAAAAAATTAAAACTTTAAAATATTTAGATAATATTATTTCTACCAAGGTATTTCCACTATTTTGTTAATTATTTTACAATTTTTTATTCTGAAATAACCCTTCTCAATCGGAATGGGGTAATAATTTAAGGGGATTACAATTTATTTAATTATATTGATGAATAAATTCACTATTTTAATATGTACCCATATTTTACTATTTAAATGGTTGGTTATGTCAATGTGGTCTTCTAGGATACGTCTTGTTTGATTTTGGGTGTTATTTTGTTAGTGGTTGGTTATATAGTAGCATTTCATTCCCAAAAAATTAGTCCACATAAGAATAAGTATCCAAAAAAATATATTTCCCTCACAAATGTAGTAAATTATATTATGTGGTGTAATATTTATATCTTCCAGAATGGTTTAACACTTATTCTGATAATAAATTCCTATGTGAATGCTTCTTAAAAAATAACTAAATCTCTATCAAAGGAGATGGGTGGAGTATTTGATTCCATTGATTTTTGACATTATCTAGATGCATAGTGTGTCTATTTTCATGGTTAATTACTTTAGAATGCATCATTTATATTAGTTTGTAACAAAATAATTATAATTATGTAATTTTTTTACTTCATTCTATTGAATACATTTTGGAGAGTTAGTCGATTAGAGTGTGATTGTGTTTGAAAAGTGTGTATGTGATTTACTGTCATCTCATGATGATTCACAAGGAGTCGTTCCTTGATGTTGTCTTCAATTTGAGATGGGGATTTACATTTTTATGTGTTAATCCCTAAGTGTATATTTTATGTTGAGAGTATCAAATTATTTTGAATATGGTAAATCATATCTTTTTAATTATGAAAAATATAGATATGAAATTTCAATATTTCCTGGTGGTAAATAAAATATAGAATCATTAAAAATATTTATTATAGGAAGCAATGATTATTGTAATTCTGTATGAGAAATGATGGAACTAATTTTGTTTCACATCATTATACATATTTCATTGACATGAAAAAACACAAAAAACTTTTTTTATTTTCATCATCAACATCATAAGAAGACATAGTTGGGGGATGAATTTTCAATTGATTATGTTTTCATGTTTCTATATCCCCTTGAGTAATGTATTTCACAAGGTTAGTGATTGAAAGGATAAAAAATATTCAAACATTATTTTCATTTAATATACAACCAATATTAATTACATATGATGTATATACATATTTTAAACAATCTGATTTTGTGTTTTTTTATATTTAATGTTTTCTAATAGGAATACTCACTTTAGTTACCTTTTTTGGTGAATCCTGAAGGTGGTGGTATTATAATAGATTATATTTAAAATAGAATATCCACCAAATAAGTATTTCATAACAGATCAATAGAATGATCTTTCGATTTCCACATAGGACATCCAAAGTTATTCTATGACAACCATTACAATTCACCCATAAGGAGGAAACCATTTGAGTCCTTTAATGACTAAAAATGCATATATGCATCATGATAGCCATATATTGGTGAAACAACCCTAGTTAAAATCAGTATTGTTTAATATATGGTAATTGATATATCTTTCATTCTTCAGAAAATGTTCACCTCACATAGTTATCAAAAATATTATTCTTATCAACATAAATAAACTTTGGAGTCTGTAGTTGGTTATGAAGTTTTTCTAATATATTCAATATAATTAGAACATTTATGTCTAGAAAAATAAAAAAATCTGACCCTGAGATACATTGGAATATTTGTAATTGTGGATCAAAAAAGAAAGGTGTCTTATCATATAACTTTCTTAAATATTTTGACATCAATTCATATCTTGGTTCACATTAATTATCATTTTTTATGTTTTATGTTATTTATAGAGTTTTTTTAAGAAAATTATGGATGAATTTGGTTAAATATATGTTTATATCATTTATATCATAGATAGTGTGATTGTCAACTTAAGTTTTTCCCTTATTTTAAGGAAACGTAGATGGGGCACATCATAAATGTAATCAATTTACCATCTCCCAAAACCCCTATGTCATTGCATACATATGAGTACATGGTTGGATTATATACTATTCAACCAATCCATGCACCAATTTTCCAGTATCCAAGTGTTATTGATTTTTTTGAAAACAGTTTTTTAGGCATGAGGCATGACCATGTGACACTCTACATAAGAAAAAATTTGATTCATGGATAGAAATAGAATTATCTCTCACCATTAACCCTAACCAAGGATACCACAAGAAATAATTTCTAATTCTCATCAAATAGTAATTAATTAAATAAATCCCCCATTATAAATTAAAAATATGTAATAATTAAACAAAAAGTTTCTCTTAGTCATTTTGGTTCCACCCTAGATAGTATTTTTCTCCAACATACATTTTACCCCATATCAATGAATTTGTTGATATGAATAATAAATCTCTAGTTATGGATATCTATTTAATTTTGAATACATATACTATCGTCTATATCCTTCTTGGACAATGTTTATTTTTCATGTTATTAATAGGATGAAAAATGATTTTATGTATTATAAATCGATGGATTATTATTTTGTATCCATTTCCAATTAATATTATTTAATGGTTATTGTTTTGGTGGATTTCATTATCAGGTGACTAACGGGTTCAAGATTTTAAAGGATATTCCTAATTCATTAATTCTTTTTCCAATGCATGATTTCAAATGAAGTTTCACTTTATTATCATGAATTGAGATGAATTGATTTATGATATCATAGATGCATTTATTTTATATATGAAAACATTTTTCAAATTATTTTAAAGGGTTTAGTTGGATTTTGAGAAAATATCAAATTGAATGATATGTGATTTTTATTAAAATATTGGATGATGATAATTGATAATTTTTCATTAAAATAAATGTTCATTTTGAATGAAACATACATAATCAAAAACCATGATTTGGTGTAGAAATTATAATGGTTTTCTTAACATAAAATTTGATATATGAAATATAACACCCGAAGAGATCATAGTACATAATCTCTTTAAAGCAATTCAACATCTTTCACTACATGCAACACCGAGTTTGAGTGCACTAAGAATTACAAAACGAGTCATTCAAAAAGCAGTTATGAATAGTATTAACTATATTTTGATTTTTATAAACTCCATATAATTTTAACATTTAGTTTACGTATTTATAAGGCATAATATAAGAAGAAATTTAAATTTTAAAATAAATGAAGTATTATTTTTACTTCCAAAATTTGAACCTTTTAGATATTAAATTTGACAAAATAAACTTCTTATTTAAAACTAGGGCATAAAATTTTAGTTTCGATAAATTTTTGGTGTTTTTCTGATAACATTCATATTTTGATGAATAGTGATAAATAATAAATATTAATTGTTTTTTTTAATAAAATTAATTTATAGAATTAAATTACAAATTTGAATTGTTTTTATGTATAATTAGATTTTATTTTCATTTAATCCAATTTTGGTCATTATAAGTAATTTCACATTTAAATTGGAAATAAAAAATATCAATCTTTTTACATTTTTTAATTCTAAAAAACCCGTTTTCTTTTTTTGACAATAAGAATTAATTTTATATTAATGAAACTTCTATATTTTTAATTTGGTAAAATTGATATCATTTTTAATTTGGAATATCAAAATTATCTTTGGGTGAATTGTTTTTATTTTTCTAAAAACATTCATTTTTTGATGAATACTGAAAAACACCACATTATAGATAAAAACGTATTTTTTATTTAAATATGTATTTTTAATTAAAATTTTATCAATAAGTCACAATAGATACATTATACATATATTACCCTAATTTAAGTCATTGGATTCATTTTATAATATGTTTAAACATAGAAATGTTTATTGAACTTTTAAAAGTCTTTTACCGACCTTCTAGTAACATTTGAATATTTGTATAAAACATAATTTTACTGCTTCTATGAATTTAATTTCAAAAATATGAGATACGTGTTTCACATCAGTAAGTAAAATTTGGTTCAATAGCATGAAAATAATTTTTGTTGAATTGTGAATTTTGAATTTTATTTACCATGGTTAAATGTAAATAGGGAAATTAAAGGTAAAAATGATATTATAATTATCCTAACACATATCCTTATTCTACTGGATAATTATATTTCGACCAAAATAAACAACATGTCAAAAATATGATCTTTTTTTATTCACATGAATTAGATTAGGATAGTTATTATATTTTATTTAAAGAAGTGTTAAAAGTGTCAAATTCTAATTTTAATAACTAAACCATTTTTAATATTGGGTTATACATATGATAAAATAGACTATAAATAGTATTTATAAATCTTAAAATATTTTCTACATCATGGTGTTTTATTTATAATTTTTAGACATTAAATAAGTAAATTTATTTTTGACATAATAATGATGAAATAATTACCTTATTAATGAATGATTAAAATAATTGATATTGCAAATATTAAAATAAATTTAAATTGAGACTTTTTATGCATTTAAAAAAATTTATAGGTGAATATGACATGAATGAATTGATTAAATTGATATTTTTTCTAAGAAATCGTATTGTTATTAATTTCACAAAAACCAAATACTCAATAGTGTCAACATTGACATAAATGAGTTTAAAAAAACCTATTTTATTAAATGGTACAATATTAATAAAAATATAAAGTTTTTCCAAAGGACATATATAATGATAGATATATCAATAATGAACCCCTTTAGTTTCACATGGAATTTTATATTATGTTTATTAACCCTTATATATAAAAGAAAAGGAGACATGGTAATTATAAAACAATTTAACAAAGAGTTAAATATAAAAGATAAGGTAAATATGGTGATATATACATTTATAAAACCTATTTGTTGACGGGATTTAGATCCATCCACATTTTATCCTCAAAATAAATCTATTTAGATCTGTTATAAGCCCAAAATTATTTTATTATAAAATAATATTTCATGATTTTCAAAAAGTACCTCTCACCTCTCTTATAAAAGGGATCCACCATTGTCTTAAATTCACAACGGTAAAGCCTTTTGTCTAGGAAATACCTTGATCAAATATCCTCCCAAACACCCTCAATTCAATGTAGGGGCATTAATTTGATAATAATTCTATCCTAAATATCCCTTTTGTTCAAATAAAAATGAAAAACTCAAAGAAGTGGTAACTAATTTATCACCTCTTTCAATGTTTGCTTCTTCTTCTACTTCCTCTTTCTTGGATTTTACTATAACAAAATAATAAATATATTACCTTATACAAAATATGATGTTATTATAAATATGTTACAACCTTATTCATTATTCTATCCATCCTATGAAAGACAGACTCACCATACATGCGTACGGATAGCTTACCATCTCCACGTTGTGGTGTATATTGTTATTCAAAAATACCTTATTTGGATGGGTATAATATTGAGAATAATTAACATAAATAACTAATATAACATGTAAATGATTCTTTATATGTATTATACCATCATATAAAACACCATTTCAACATCAATAGTTTGATATTGTAGCTCGTGCGTACGTACAACTTACCACCCCCACGACCTGATGAGATCCATCTTTAACGATCACTTTTCAATAAATGTTTTAAATAAATATATATATTGAATAATTAAGAGGTATATGAAATAATAGTTTTACTGGAATAATATTTTTTTATGTAGAAAAAAATATTTCATTTACTTCCATATTATATGATATGAAAATAGAAACAACGTTCATGCATACGTACGCACTACCGTCTCCTTCAACGGTGTTTCCATTTAATATATGTATCTATTATACATATATATATTCAGTATATATATGATATATCAATAATATTTTATATTATTGATTCATTTAATGGATGATCTATATGATACGATCAAGAATAAAAAGTTAAAACACGTACAATAAAGAAAGCGATTATTACGTGAAATGATACTTTAACATAGAAATTATTATTAAATGGGTTGTATGATGTAGTAAATGAATCATATACAAAATAATAAATATTAATATGGTTATACAATAATTTAATATCATATTATGGACATCATATAGGAGGCTAAACTTACCCTTGACTAATGGAATGTATTAGGTATGGGTTAATTCCTCAATCTCATTATTATCCATGATTTTTTATGTGTAATATTTTAAAGGGAAATATTTAATATATCTGACCCTGTTTCCTAATAGTGTTTTAAAAAGGAGTATTTTAAGGGACTATTTATCAAAAACATCATTTCAAATGGTTTAAATATTTATTCTTCTAAATCTTTCACATTAATGTCCATGTTTTCAAAATTGTTTTAAGGATTTATTTATTTAGACCTAAATATTTAAAAATGTTAATTCCTTTCAAATGTTTCTAATTTTTATGGGACAGTTTCATTCAAAAATATATTTTAAATGCCTTTATTTATAAATCATGTGAATTTTAAATCATTTCAAAAAAAAAATTATATTTCTCTCAAAGAGTTTTACTTGTCTTTTTCAAATATGTCAACATCCTTTACTAGATATTATTATTTATTGATGATGATTAATTATAATATAATATTCAATTTCTTATTGAAAGATTTATGATATGTTTGACTATGGATGTGATATTTTTTTATATTTCATGGTTTATGGTTAATCTATTGAAAATTCATATGCTAGTTTAAATAAAAATGTTTTTTGTTATGTTTCACCCTTTTAATATGAGGAATTAATTGGACATAGTAAGTGATGGGTGGGGCCTGCTATAGCCCCTAATGCATCGATAGGTATCATGAGACAATTTTGTGTCTTGGAATAACTCCTTGAAAAAACATTTATTTTTATTATTGGCACAAGGCCTTGACTATGTGGTTATGATGCCCGAAATTATGCATTCCCTCGTTATAAAATGAGTTATTACATGTGATTATTAAACTATTAGAATATCCATGTTCATATTTATATGTTAAATTTGATTTATATTTTCCATATTATGTTCAAGATTATGCATAAATGGAGGTTGTTTTTATTACATATCTTGACTTATAATTTGGAAGAATCCGCCTAATTATTTATAATTACTGAGCATCTGAGTTGAAAAGTTTATTATGATTTATTTTACCAAGATTCCAAGAAATGTATTATGATTGATATGTAGGGTTAAGATAGAGGAAAAATGAAATTATCAAAACATTATTCATGTTGTGTTTTATTTTATAATGTGAAATGTGACATTAATGAATGTAATCTATTTTCCATGACTGCTAAATAGATCGGTCCTTCGGGATGAGATTCCTTGTAATCATGAAAATTCATTTAAATAATGCACTGGCTCTAGGTAACTAGATTCAAGGAATTACAGTTACTATCATAGGAAGTTTAATACAATCCTTGGTAACTATATTTAGAAAAACACAGATTAGAGATCATTAAACTGTGATATGCTTGAATATTATTATAGAAAAACATTTAATAGTTTTGGTAATGTAAAGATTTTGTAAATTTTCACAGCTAATACATCCTATTATTGATATGTGTAGGTAGAGGCGTCTCAAACATAGATGTATCTATGGGAAAACCCTGAAAACACTACATTGAGCTAGACTCGAACGAGAACTAGAGCATGACAATGGGCCTTATTTCACTTTTGGTTATGACACTCCCAACAGATAAGAAATGTATAATTCACATTTTCATTATAAACAATTATAAAGTATTTATGAGTAAATTTGTCCGCAATGAATCCATTTTTAGGATTATGAAACCAGATGTGTGAAAATCATTAATTTATATTGGTAATATTCATAGTTTATAAATTATATATTATGATATGATATAACCTAGTGTATGTCGTTATTTAGAAATGGCTCCTAGTATAATGAATGTGGAATCCAATAATACACAAGATCCATAGAGTAATAAGGATCATATAATTCTTGGTCATAAGATAAAATTTTGAAGGGAAATAACCACCCATGTATTCTTATCATATGGGAAAATAATATCATATGATAATAAGATAATTAAATAATTATCTAAGTCTGATGGATTTAATGGGAATCCATAGAAGAAGAGTATGGTCGATTGAAATATGGATAAAGGGAAGAAGTGAAATAAGTATTTTCCCACATGTGATAACTTTGAGAAGAATGACCTTGGTAAATGATTGAATGGATTGGGAGATTATTATATATGTGGAGAAAAAGGACACAAATTTCATGATTTTAAGGGTAATGTAAAGGTTTCAAACATAAAATGATCCATCTGCAAGGAGTTGTGACAAAATGCAAATCAATGTCCCAATTATCACAGTTTATCCCAAACGATGCTATTAGATAATAATCTGGTTATGATATTATCATAGATGAAGACGAATGAGTAGTGTTATTAAATTTTATTAATGAATTTTGTTATTTGAGTTTTTTATTAAAGAGGTACATGTTAGAATAATTATATTGTATATAAGGATTGTACTGCCATATTATTTAATTAAGGATGTGAGATAGTGTGGTACCAAGAAAAGTGACCCAATATCTATTGAAACATTTTGGAAAATATATGGTTAAGAAATAAATAAACAATGAAATAGTTTTGAGGTCGAGGGAGTGATTTTGTATTATATGATGGTTGATTTGGATAAATTATATTGGATATTCTTGACTAACATGGAACTGATTAATGGAATGTTTATTCCATCGTTGTTAGAGTATTCAAAATTTATTTTTATAAGTATATATGTAGTCTTCTATATGGATCTAGGGATCTTGAATGTATTCAATAATGTTTTACGGTAATTTAGGGTGTTACCATGTTTTAAGAGAATAAATGCTGAAGGTATTCACATGTTATTATCTGGAAAAAGAGATCTTCATTATATTTACCTGTTTTATAATGTTTTGACTATGAGTTTGGACAGAAGTATTGTGTATAAGTTTAATGATTGGAATGGATTAAGTTGTAAATTGGAAAATATTTTTTACAGTTAAAAAATTTATTATGATTATTTTTGGATTGTAATAAAAAGGACAACCTGGAGGTTGGGTGACAACCCATCACGTCTGGAAAAGCCTCATGACATGAATACGCAACCGATGGGTGGAAAGTGTGCATCGCCTACCACTAGCCTATGTGATGACTTATTTTCATTAATGTGTATTTTTAAGTGGTATGACAGATAAATTATAAATTCATTTTTTTGGATCCCTATATGATTAGATTAAATAAAATATTTTTGAATTCTATTATCATTGCAGTGAAAGATGAATTTTTAGTAGAAGTTAGTTGAAGAATGGTACTATACTTGTCACGTATTTTTTTTGTAATTCTATGATGAAATTAATTCATAAACATTAGGGATGTGACCTTAATACAAAAATGTGTTATCCTAATTCCTTATGTTTGGTTGAACTGATGATATTTTAAATCATCATAGATTTATGGATTTGAGGCCCCCAATTGCCCATTTATTGTTCATTTTTTTACATTGGAGACCTCAACCACTCACTATAAATATTTACACTTTTCCACTAATTATGTGTCTCTATTTTACACCAATACTCTTATATTCGAGATCTTAAATTTCTGGCGACTTTTTCATATCCCTTTCCAATTTAATAAGACTAAATTTTATTAACCCAATTTTTGATGTGGGTTTTTTACAAAGGTATTTTTTATTTTTAACTATATATTTTTGAAGAAAATTTTCATATTACAAGGATGAAATTTATTGAAGGAGGGGAGAATGTTACACCGCAATATTTCATAGTATGTTATCTCTTTAATGTTATTCAATAGCTTTCAACACAAGCATCAATATGTTCAAGCACACCACGACTTACAAAAACAGTCGTTCAAAAAGATGTTATGAAAATTATTAACTGAATTTTAAATATTATATACGTCATATAATTTTAACATCCACATTCATAGATTCATAGACATAATATAGTAACAAATTAAAATTTTTATATAATGAAATTATTTTTAAAAAAATTCCATTTTACCACCATTTAATGGGAAACACTTTTTAAATATAATATTTGACACATTTATATATTTAATTTGATAAAATAAACATCTCCTTTAGAATCGAGACATAAAAATTTAGTTTCAAATCATTTTTTTTGTTTTTTTCTGATATCATTCATACATTGATCAATAGTGAAAAATACTAAATTTTAATTCAAAACATATTTTTCAATCAAAATAATTTATAGTGTAAAATTAAAAATTTTAATGGTTTTAAAGTATAATTATATTATATTTTTATCATTTTATCCAATGTTGGTCCGTGAAAGTAATTATATATATAAATTGGACATAAACACATATCAATCTTTTGATGGTTTTTATTTCACAAAATCTTACTTTCTTGTTTGGACAATAGAAATTAATTTTAAATTAATACAACGTCTATGTTTTTAATTTGGAAAAATTGACATCATTTTTTAATTTTTTAATATCAAAATTATCATTAGTTGAAATTTTGGTGTTTTTCTGAAAACACTCAATTTTTTATTATTAGTGAAAAAACCACGTTGTAGATAAATGTCGACTATTTCGTTTAAATAATAATTTTTAGATAAATATTTATCTCAAAGTGAAAATAAGTACTTAATATATATAATACTCCAATTTATTTCATTGGTGTCAATTTAAAATTACTTTAAATATATAAAATTTTATTGTACCTTTTTTAACTTCTTTTACCCACCTTTTATGAACATTTTGAAATATTCATAAAACATAATTTTACAACTTATGTTAATTGAATTTCAAAACTCTGAAAGACACAGTAGACATCAGTATGTAAAATGTGTTTCAATATGATGAAAATAATTTTTTTTGAATAGTAACTTTTGAATTTTATTTACAACCATTAAAAGTAAATATGGTAATTAAAGGTAAAAATGATATTATAAATTCCCTAAAACATGTCCTAATTATATTGGATAAGTATATTTGTACCAAAATAAATGATATGACCAAAATAAGATTCTTTTTGATCCACTTGGATTAGATTAGGACATTTATTATGTTTTATTTAAAGAGGAGATAAAAGTGTTAAATTCAAATTTTAATAAATACACCATTTTTAATATATGGGTGATTCATAAGAAAAATTAGACTATAAATATTCATTATAAATATAAAAATATTTCCTAAGTCATGGTATTTTATTTTTAATTTTTATACATTATATAGTAAAATCTATTTATGATATAATAATGATGCATTAATTTCTATTATAATAAATGATTAAAATAATATATATTATAAATAATAAAATAAATATAAATTGGGATTTTTGATGTAATCCACGAATTTTATAGGTGAATATGACTTTTTAGGATTTATTCAATTTATTTTTTCAATGAAATCTACTTTTTATGAGTTTCACAAAAACAAAATACTAAATATTGTGAAAATTAACATAAATGAGTTTTTAAAACAAATACTGTTTTATTATAAGATATAATATTCCTAAAGTTATAATATTCATCCAATGGACATATATAATGATTTATATAACATTAATTAACCACATAAGGTTCTCTTGGAATTTTATAGTCTCTTTATTAAACCTTCAACATAAAAATACAAGGAGACTTGGTAAATGATTAACTATTCAACCAAGAGTTGAATCTAAAATATAAGGTTTATATGGTGATATAAACATTACTAAAACTTATTGGTTGAAATTAGTTATACCCATACCCTCCTTATCCTCTAAATAAATTCATTTTGATCTATTATAAACTAAAAATGAGTTTATAATAAAATAATATTTCTAGTTTTTTCTTAAAGTTCCCCTCACATATCTTATAAAATGACAAATCCCATTTTCTTATATTCACAGCTCAAAAGCCTTTTATCTTGGCCAAAACCTACCCCAATATCCTCCCTACTACACTCACATCATCCCAGAGGAATTATTTCGATCATAAATCCAGCCAATGGATACCTTTTGTTTAAATCAAATGGAAACTCCCGAAGAAGATGTAACAATTTTATCACCTCTATCTTGTTCGTTTTTTCTTCTACTTCCTATTTATTTTGTGTTACCATACCAAAATAATAACCCCAGTCCCTTAAACATATTATGATGTTATTATAAATATGGTAAAACAATATTAATTATTATATCCATCATATTAATGACAAATTTACCATACGTGCGTACATGCGGCCTACTGTCACCACGTTGTGGTGTAGTTTGTTATTCAACACTACATTATTTGGATGAGTATAATAATGATTATAATTAATTTAAATAATGAATATAACATATTTATTAATATATATGTGTAATATACCATCAAATTAAATATTTTTTCACCATCAATAAGATGATATTGTCGCCCGTCCATACGTACAGTTTACTATCTCCACAACGCAATTAGATTCATGTTCAATGATCTCTTTTCAATAAAATTTATAAAAAGGTATATATTAATTAATATGGGGTATATAAAATAATATTTCTAGTATAATAATATATTTTTATATAGGAAAATAATGTTCTGTTTCTTACTTCTATACTATACAATATGGAATCTGAAACAACGTTTATGCATACATAAGGACTATCATCTCCATGAATGGTTCTTCCATTTAATATATATATATATATAGATTATAAATATTTATATTATGAATATATATGATATATAAATTATTTTATATATTATTTAAGTGTATAAATCTTGATCTAATTGATATGTTTAAGAATATCATGTTAAACCCTTTACAATAAAGAAAGTGATTATTAACAGAAATGATATTTTAACATGGAACTTATAAATAAATGGGTCGTATAAAGTATTAAATGAATAATATATGATATAAAAATATTAATATGGGTTTGGTATGATTTAATAACATACTATGGTCATTTTACAAGATTTTAAACCCACCTTCCACTAAAGGGATGTACAAGGTAAAGGTAAATTCCTCAACATCGTTATTATCCAAGATTATTTATGTGAAATTTTTACTGGGACATATTTTTCATCCATGTCAATGATTCATTAAAGTGTATTCAAATATACTATTTTAGAGGGACTCATTAACTAAAAAATCATTTTAAATGGTTTAAATATCTATTATTTTCAATCATTCTCATTAATGTCCATGTTTTTAAAATAGTTTTAAGGATTTATTTCTACGGAAATAAATATTTAATAATTTTAATTCCATAAAATATTTCAAAGTGGTATGGACACTTGGATTCACGTTTTTTTTAAATTTATTCCATTTTAAATTATGTGACATTTTAATGATTTCATGAAAAGGGGGTATTTCTCTCAATGATTTTTACTGATTGTGTTCAACTATGTCAACATCCTTTAATAGTCATTATTCTTGATTGAGGATGATTAATTATAATAAAATATATAATATAGTATTGAATGATTTATGGTTTTTCTGAATGTGTCTGTTATATTTTTATACGATTAGTTTTTTTCTTAATGTATATACATTTCGTATGCTAGATTTAATACAAATGATTAAGTTAGGTCTCACCCTTTTTATATAAGGAATTCAATGGACTTAGTAAGTGACTGGTAGGGCCCAATATATCCCCATGATTCATTAGTAGGTCTCATGAGGCAATTTAGTGTCTTAGAACAAGGCCTTGCCAAAATTATAATTTTTAGTCTTGTCATGAGGCCTTGACAATATAATTATGATGTCCTACATTATGGATTCCGTCCTTATGAATTTAGTTATTACATGTTACTATTCGACAAGTAGAATATCCATGTGCATGTTTATATGGAAATGCATGATATATTTTGTCCATATTAATTTCAAGAATATGTTTAAACGGATCTTGTTTTTATTTCTCATCATTCCTTAAAATGTTTTTTATTCTGCTAAATTATTTACCGTTACTGAGCATCTGAGCTCACCCCTTTCTGATGTTTTATTTTCCTATGATTCCAAGAAGTATATTATGATTGATATTCAGGGTTAATCTAGGGGATAATGGAATTATAAAAAGATTATTTATGATTTATTATTTTTTTAGAAAGTGTAATGTGACAATCATGAATGTAATCTATTTTTCAAGACTGGTAAATAGATCTGTCCTTTAAGACATGGGTCCTTGTAATCATACAAATATAGCAAAATAATTCACCAGATCTGGGTAACCATTTTTGGGGAGTTACAAAAAATATGTGTGATTTATTGAGTTTAAATGAATTATATTATCAAGAGAGGTTGAATGATTGCATAAAATTTTATATTGAAAAATTATTTTGTGATTATGAAAAAATGTCTTGAACATTGTCCTCTAGTAATAGATAGACTATGATAGATCTATGTAATCTCAATATGGTGTCATCTTCCCTAATGATGTGTTTTTTTATTCTATTTCAATGTCTCAATCCATATTGAATCTTGTAAACATTAATCCTTTATTTATTTTCATAGTAGTTATAGAATCATATATCCATGAAATAATTATCCTCCTAGGACTTAAATGTGAATATTTTTTTGATTTGATCATTATATGACACTATATTTTTGAAATGTTTTATTCAGGCCTATTTATCATATGAAAATGTTTGTTCATATAAATTTTTTATATAGAATCTATTTATATGTCTTGAAATAAAGTATGACTAAAAATAAGAATATGATATTTCATTCACTATTTCAATTAAATTTAAAATGAAAAATCGTTTATCTATTTTTTAATTTATAAAGGATGATTAGAAAAAATACTACATGAATCATTTCAACAACTCATAACGTTTCTCATTGGTGATTATAGATTATTTTTATCTTGTTCAATGAAAATAGAAAAAATTCACTTATAGGTTGTAGGTGTCATTGTATTGAGGGACCATGGGTGATGGTAATGACCATTGGACTTTTGATCCTCTAATTACCCGAAGAATATGGGATATTTTCCATATGTATATCATGGTATTTTATTTTATTTTATTTTATTTGATCATTAAAAATGTTCATGAATTGAGTTTCCCTTGGATGATTGTTTATATTAAAAAAGTTAATTAATATACAATACAATATAATTATTTTTTTGATTTTTCATGGGGAGAAATGAATCCCTCAATTTTTTGTTGATATATATGCACTATTAATATGACTATGTGGATAATGAATTACCTTCAAGCAATGTAGTTTTTGTCTCAGGTACCAGTGTACCATGGTATTTATGATTATTCAAACAAAACCATTATTTTTTGGAAAATATGTGAATAAATTATTCAATCATGATTCCATCTCTTAAGAAAAACATTACAAATTTATTATCACTATATAATATATACTTGATTATCTATGATAAAATGTAATTCATTATTTTAACTTTATATATCACGGACATAAAAAACATCAGGATCTTTGTTGAAAATAATTATTATTGTAATATTATGTTTGTTTTCTATTAAAATGTGTTGGATATGGGTTGTGATTGATTATATAGTGAGATAATTGGATTTCATTGATTATAATATGATTATTAGTATTTTATCAGTGGGAAAATTGTTTTAATGATGTAATCAAATAATTTTGTTCTTGAATTTAATTTTTGACTAATCAAGCTATGAGTTGAATAATGATAAAATTAGTAGATATAAATTTGAATTCAATGGTAATGATTTTTTCAGTGGTTAATCCCCAAAATTTGATATAAAAATAAAAAATTAATTTAACTTCATTTGTAATAAATTTGTTTTGATAGGGTTCAGATTTATAATTTAGTTAGTGGGAAGTGTTTTGTGATTGATGATGTATGTTAGGGTTTAGTTTTTTTAGTTGGTTGTATTTTTTTGTATGTTTAGCATGGTGTTAATGAAAATGAGATGGTGATGATGTATTAATTAGACTAATATTTGATATGAAGCTATTATTTATATGTATATTTTATTAAAAAAAATTATGTTTCATATTTTTGTTATTTGAAACCATGCTAGGTTGAGTACCATATACCAATACCCAGATGTTATTACAGGTGTTTTTCAATTAACACATATAGTCTTAAATAGTTATCTATATACATCCACTTCAAAAATCTCATAATGTTAGTAGTATCATGTAACAATATATTAGGGTGTAGAGTAATTCCTAGGAAATTTATATAGTTGGTTGTAACACAATTGATTCATGGATGTGATATTTAGTGTTGTTAATTCTAAAATAATTCTGGAATTTAATTTGAAATTCAATTTTAAAAATCTAAATGACTTATTATGATATTTGTTGATAGAAAAAATATGAACTGTATATAAATCATTGTTTTAGTTTGTCATAAATTGCAACAATTACTATGATTATTGATTTAATAGCTGTTAAGAATCATATTATTTGTAAATATATATTTAACTATTATATTTAATATTAATATAATCGGTGTAGACATGTATTGAATCCCAGTGCCCTGATAGAATTATATAATTTGATAGTAAAAACATAGAGAGGAGATGGTGTATTAGGATAATGGTGACATATATGTCACCAAAAAAACAACATGAAATCTTTCACAATCAATATTTATTGACCATATGACACATCCCTCAATATAATACATACCCTAGTAGGGGAATAAATCCACTATGATGTTTTTGTGTATTCCAAAACACAACATGATCTTCCGTGCCCAATTATTCCTCTTTCTCCCAACGACGGTCAATGTCACGAACCAAATCTGGTGGCCATCAAAACCAGAACCAAACCTGGCCCATAAAAAGGATCAATAGGCTTTCCCAATCTACATGGCCTGGAACAAGTGCCTGGGTATCATAAATGATGTTTGGGAACAATTTACACGATTTTATAAACCCCAAATAACAAACAAACTCAATAAAAACAAATCATTATTTTTTTAACTAAAATCATATTTTACAAAATTTCATAACTGAATTACATGATTTAAAACAATTACAAAAGGCCATTACAAAAATAAAAAACCAAAAATGGATATCTAAGAACCACCTCAAGTCAAGGGGTAATCACCCTCAAGCCATAACCCTAAGACTTCACCATCAAGGACCAGCTAGAAACCCGAACCACTAGTACTAAGAAAATGTATCCAACCTGCGACAATAAAAAAATAACCAAGTCTACATATACCTAATGGTGTAAGTAGGTTGTGATATAATGCCCATTATGATAACACCACTATGAGATTCCTTGTGATAAACAGTCATGGATGAAAATCTTGCAAGATTTCATAAACATGAAATGCTAGTTACAATTTCTAAAAGTCGAAACATAAAAATTAAAATAGATTCCATGATGGATATCATTAAGAATAAAAACTTTTAAAAATAATTTCAACACTACTGAATTTTATAACCATCCATACCATTTTTCTATGGTTAGAACAATGTAACTAATGAGAACAAGAAATAAAAAAACAACCCCTAGGCACTTGCTCGTTGTCGGTCCATGGTACCTCATTTCATGGTGAGAGTAACCATCACAAATATCTGTTCTCATGCATGAGCCACTAGTAGGGAACATACCCATAAACTATTAGTCCCAAGTAATCATCATCATAGATTAGTTAGAGTTGTATGCTTCAATATTTCTATGTAAAACTAAGGCCAAACCCCACAGATTCACTGGCATACTAGTTCACGTCCACCCGCCAAGATATCCGGGATTCCCTCTTCAACTCATACAAGTCCAAAAAGACACGAAGAATAATTTTCACAAGAAAATATAATTTCCACATCACATATTATCCAAATAAAACACATGTACATCCCAAAATTCAGAAAATCCACTTTTTCATTCAAATACATTTGGAAATCATACATACACCAAAATATCTAACAACACTTTTCACACCACATCAACACTTAAACACATCATTTAAACATTTGTATAAAACATTTACATGGTGATACACATCACATAACATCACACACACACATTCCACATAATACATTTTTTACCTTTAAAATCATTTTATTATCAAACTTAAACGAAAGAGCCCACAAACAAGTTTCGCTCCAACATCAAAATTTAATAAAACATTTCAAAAATTTACAAAACATTTTAAAAATGTTTGATATCTTAAAAAATCACTTAACCTCTCAAAAACCCATAATAGGTGACATCACACCCGAAACTATACATATTCACACTTTTCCCACTTTGTTTAACCAACTAAAAAATTTACAATTTCTATAAAAAGAACTCAAGTGGTGTAAATGTGTCATGCACACAAAACCCATTTAAAACCCACATTTGAGACCAAGACCATACCAATTACTATCCAAAATATAATTCATAGCCATAGATACATTTATAAAACCACTTTCAAGTGTTAATAAATCACCTTGAATAATACCACAAAACATACAAACGAAAACATAAATTTTCTATGTACATTTTATTAAACAATTTATTTTTTAAATTTCTTTTATTTGAAACCATGCTAGGTTGAGTACCATATACCAACACCCATACGTTATTGCGGGTGATCTTTCATTAATACATATAGTCTTTAACAGTTATCCATATACATCCACTTCAAAAATCATCTAATGTTAGTAGTCTCATGTAACAATGTATTAGGGTGTAGAGTCATTCCTATGAAATATATATAGTTGGTTGTAACACAAGTGATTAATTGATGTGTTATGTAGTGTCGTTAAATCTAAAATAACTCTGAAATTTAAATTGAAATTCAATTTTAAAAAACTAAATGACTTATTATGAAATTTGTTGATTGAAAAAAAAATATGATCTGTTTATAAATCATTGTTTTAGTTTGTCATAAATTACAACAACTACTATGATTATTGATTAAATAGCTCTTAAGTATCAGATTATTTATAAATATATATTTAACGATGATATTCAATATTAATATAATCGGTGTAGAGCATGTATTGAAACCCAGGTCCCTGATAGATTTATATAATATGATAGTAAAAACATAGAGAGGAGATGGTGTATTATGATAATGGTGACATAAATGTCATCAAAAAATCAACATGAAAACTTTCACAATCAATATTTATTGACCATACGACACCTACCTCAAGAGAATCCAAAACCTAGTAGGGGAATAAATCCACTTTGATGTTTTTGAGTATTGCAAAAATCAACATGATCTTCTATACCCAATTATTCCTCTTTCTCCCAACGACGGTCAATGTCACGAACCAAATCTGGTGGCCATCAAAACCAGAACAAAACAGGGCCCATGAAAAGTATCAATAGGATTTCCCAATCCACATGGCCTGGAATAAGTGCCTGGGTATCATAAATGATATTTGGGAATGATTTACATGATTTTATAAACCCCAAATAACAAACAAACTCAATAAAACAAATCTTTATTTTGCAACTAAAATCATCTTTTATAAAATTTCATAACTGAATTACATGATTTAAAACAATTACAAAATTCAATTAAAAAAATAAAAAAACCAAAAATGGATATTCAATAACAACTTCAATTCAAGGGGTAATCACCCTCAAGCCATACCCACATGACTTCACCACCAAGGACCAGCTAGAAACCCAAACCACTAGCACTAAGAATATGTATCCAACCTACAAAAATAAAAAAATAACCAAGTATACATATAGCTAATGGTGTAAATATGATGTGATCCAATGCCCATTAGGATAACACTGCTATGAGATTCCATGTGATGAACAGTCATGGATGAAAATCTTGCACGATTTCATAAATATGAAATGCTAGTTACAATTTCTGAAAGACGAAACATAAAAATTAAAATAGTTTTCAAGTGGGGTATCAATAAGAATAAACACTTTTGAAAATAATTTCAACACTACTGAATTTTCCAACCATCCATACCATATGTCTATGGTAAGAACAGAGTAACTTATGAGCACAAGAAATTAAAAAAACAACCCATAGCACTAGCTCATTGTCAGTCCCTGGTACCTCGTATCATGGTGAGAGTTACCATCACAAATATCTGTTCTCATGCATAAGACATTAGTAGGGATCATACCCATAAACTATTAGTCCCCAATCATTATAATCATAGTTTAGTTAGAGTTGTAGGCATCAATATTGCTATATAAAACTGAGGCCAAACCCCACTGATTCACTGGCATACTAGTTCACGTCCACCCACATAGATATTCGGGTTTTCCTCTTCAACTCGATCAAGTTCAAAAAGACAAGAATAATATTTTTCACTTGAAAATATCATTTCCACATCACATATTATCCAAACAAAACACATGTACATCATAAAATTCACAAAATCCACTTTTTCATTAAAATGCATTTGGAAATCATACACACACCAAAATAGCTCACAACACTTTTCACATCAAATAAACACATAAAAACTTCATTTAATCGTTTGTATAAAACATTTACATGGTGATACACATCACATATCATCCCACACAATTCATTTTTTACCTTTAAAATCATTTTATTATCAAAATTATACGAAACATCCCACAAACAAGTTTCTCTCCAACATCACAATTTAATAAAACATATCAATAATTTACAAAACATTATAAAAATGTTTGAAATATTATAAAATCACTTAACCTCTAAAAACCCATAATAGTTGACCTCACACACCAAACTATACATATTCACCCTTTTCCCACTTTTTAACCAACTAAAAAATTTACAATTCCCATAAAAACAACTCAAGTGGTGTAAATATGTCACGTACACAAAACCCATTTAAAAACCAAAATATAAGACCAAGAACATACCAATTCATATCCAAAATAGAATTTTCAGCCGTAGATACATTTATAAAACCACTTTCAAATTTTATAAAATCACCTTGAATAATACCACAAAATATACAAACGAAAACATACATTTTCATAAAATGTTCTCTAGAAGTACAATAATGTTATACACATAAAACATATTCAAAAACTATCTTTTTAAGTACACATGACACTAATAGGTTACCAACTCAGAATTGGTAGTCCAAATAAGATTTAGTAAACCAATTCCATAAGTTATAAATACACCCAATTAATACCGCTTGAGTTACACATTAAAAACCCAATTTCAAGTTAAAATTCAACATTAAAAATAAACACGTACCCAAATCAATCATAAAATATTTTCAAAACACAGCCAACATATAAGAATATGAAAAATGAGTAAATATAACACGCTAAATCCTAAAAAATTATTTACACAGAGAACAACCAACCGATTATGTTGAAACCCTTAAAACAAGGTGTGAAACATAAACAGCACCACTGCCACACCTCAAGGAAGTGAAATCCAACCTAAAACCACCATATTTGAACCAAAAGGAAAGAAATAAAACTCTAGGTTCGAACAATAACTTTTGGACATTAGGAACCTCAAGGATAAGGGAAGAAACACTAATCACATTGAATGTAACCTTAAGAAAATTGTAAGAAGAATGAAGAAGACCAATTTACAAGAGGGATCTTGTAGGAATCACCCCAAATACACTAGTATCTAAATTTGAAAATAGAAATAAATAAAATGAATTTTTAAACAATGATAAGGAGACTATGTAGAAATTTTAATAATGAAAAAATAGTGAAAAATGAAGGATTTATGGAGGAATTAAATTACCATTATAAATCTGCTTGAATTGAGAAATATTAAGATGTTTCAACTTGTTATGAGAATAAAAATGAGCTCCAAAGAGGGGGAGAAGATATTGGGGGCACACCTAGGTTCATTGGGCTCGGGATAGAGGTTGGATCTCCGAAAATATATAAAATTTAATAAGTTATTAAATAAATAATATATTTTTTAAAAACTATAAATGGGCTTTCGGGGTGGCCCCACTACTTTAATAAAATCCCAAATCCACCATGATTATGGATATCTAAAGGCTCCAAATTGACATGGTGGTTTCAATATGTAAAGTGAGGCCAAGTAATAATTGTAATGGATGAATACTGTTGAAAACTGAAAGATTAAAAAAAATACAAAATTTATTTTAAAATATGGAATTGGGATCACTTTTTGGACCAATTCATGAAAACTCACCCATTCCTCCATAAAATCTTGGGAAACCTCCAAAACAAAGCATGAATAGAAAATAAGATAAAAATACCATTAAAATAAGTTATGTTTGTGACAATTTTTTCCACCCTGAAAACTTTTTTCCCTGTAAAGTCACAGCAAGGCCAAAGCAACAACCAAACCCAACTGAGAAACCAAGAGGTACTCCCTTGCCAGGTTTCACCCCCAAAGGAAAAAACAACTCTAGTGATAAATTAAAAAAGGAATAATCTCACAACTATAACTAAAACCACTTTCCTGAAATGATCAATCACATTCATACATTATCCCAAAATAAAAATCTTCAAACACTATACGAACAAGACTCAAGAAATTCACCTAAATGAACAACAACTTTGAACAAGGTTACAATTACCTTACATAATCTAAACTGTTGGGCGCTCTCAAATCCCAACATTTACTCAATGAAGTTGTTGGTATCTAGATAGCTCTGAACGATACTATCTACTACCAAGCCAATACCATCGATGAATCTAAGTTACTGGTAAAGGGGACACAAATACACTCTCCACCATAAGAGACAACCAATTTGTTTCTGAGAAATAATTAGGACACTAATAGGGGGTGGCCTGAATGGACTCTCTGGTACAAAGGGTATGAATTCATTCAAAATTTCAGAAGGAACATACATGAGAATCATAGCGGGTATCCCCATCATAAGAACCAACCATCCCAACAGACCAGTATGGATTGACATAGAAATACAAAAATATATTAAATATTTAGGAAGGATGCAAGGTTAGACTGCACGGTTTGTGAAACCGTGAACTAACTATATAAATCATTATTTCTACATGGATTCCTAAAACATGATAACTCTTAATCATGAAAAAACAATCTTCTCAACGTATCTAGGAAAATTTCAAACCATTCTCGAAAGTCTCAATGGAAACCAAAGGGGGAGGGAATGACATTGGGTGATGAAATGGGCACATGGCCCTCCACCTATTTCCACCAAACGTGAACAATAGAAGATAGATGATGACACCAGAGGTCTAAACTCATCCAATATTTTATATTGATGATATGACATTATAAAAGGGTTTAAATAACCCTCGAATTTCCTCTGACTAAAAGCTAGCTTCTCTCTGAGACCTAGGGCTAGAGCTCAAATGATTGAAGTATATTCGGTCTCGCAGTTAGGATTTGGAAACCCATTGAACAAGAATTCTTCTTCAGTGCCACCATCAACTACCCTACAATCCCAGATAATTTTTCTAAACATTACACATTCCAAAATCACTTTTACCTTATCCTAATATTTCATTGAAACAAGGCTATGGAAAATGAACATAAATCAAACCTTGTTTCTTCGGGTGATAAACAATAGAATTAAAGAACACATACACTCACCTTCCACTAAAATGGTTTATTTTGAAGTTTTTACAAGGGATTCATTCTCCCAACCTAACAGAGACACTCATAGGATTTCATGAATTTCAACTTTAAGGACAATCAATCACATGACATCATAAGGATTCACCGAACATGACCATTGCGACTGATATAAACAATGCATGGACATGGACCTTATACAACATCCCTAAACAACACACAATTCTACAAAGTGGCCACAATATCCTATCATGACCATATTTTCAACACTTTTAGTTAAACATGAACTATTTATTTAAAGAGGATTTTATGGACCGAGAGGACCTCTTATACACCATCCAGATACTCATCCATGCTAACAACCCCATACTACTTCCACGTTCAGAAAATCAGGAAACATAAGAAGCTAAGGTCTCATTAAACCATCCATGATCACTCTCCCACAACAAGAGTATACACAAAACCAAGAAAGGAAATGTTTTATACTCATTTTAAAAAGATCAAGAATAATATTCCTTATATTGATCAACTAGGGGATCTTTTAATGACAAAACAATCTGGGATGCACTTCAGTTGTGACCTAACCCTTAATGGGGTGTACCTTATCCAATGATTGTACCAGAAGACCCAACCAAGACGGCCTATTGGTCAAGAAATATAACAAACTAGATCAAAACACATGAAGGGAACCACATTAAAGGTATCCCAAAAAATTTCTCAGAAGAGACCACTAATCAGCCCTTCTACACAATTTACCGACCAAACACAAACACAAAACATAGTTAAAATAGGAGGGGTTATTGGACTCAATACATCCCACAAAATCAACATTTTCAAAAACACATAATACACACCATCAAAAACTAGTCATCAAGTCATCAATTATTTTCCTTTATAAAACAACATTTTGAAAATAAATGGTTCAACGGTTACCGTATCCACTAATGATACCCAATGGGCCTCACACATGCATGTTTCTATGCCACACCAGGAACCCTCCTCATATCCATCATAGAACTCATCTAGACATAAAATAAACCATCCATCATCCCAAAAAACCCCATGTATTTGGTCTCTCACAAAAATACCAATTTTTAAAATAAAAATTCTTTCCACTTTTCAAAACCAAAACAATCAACCAATACCTCATTTTTCTCTAAACCGCTAACCAAGATAACAAATCCAAATTACAGCTTAACAAAATATTCAGAATGGAATAATAATTTAATTGAAAACTCACTTTCAAGTTATACGCATTAATTTCAAAACATCTCATCAAATTAAAGCACCTTACAACATTTTAGAAAACTCTATTGGAAACACTTTTTCAAAACCAACATTAACACAATTTTCTTCTTTCAAAAGTGGTATAAACACACCATTTTCCATTTCAAAAAAGATTCTGAAAACACAATTCAAACATTTCACAAATCAATTCATTCCCAATTTATTAGAAATTCATTTCCCAAAATTTTACACTTCTATAAACCATAAAATTATTCTTTTAAAATTGAACTTCCACGATTTCAAAACTAAAGGATACAAGACAACACGATGGGAAACTAGTTTCAATGGGTGAGGTGGACATATGGTTGGGGGCCATACAAAATTCACTTCACCATCACAGAGAGTTTTCTAGTGAAATATCCCCAGATCTACATGTCTTTCTAGGCCTTGTGAGCTCACTAAGACCATTAACCAATCTCTCTTTTCATTTCCCCAAAATAATCATCAAACCAAGAAAACCAAAGGACTCAAATAAGTCCTAACTCCCCTGGTTACTTGAATCCCATCATGAGGAGTGGTGATCATGAAAACTACCCATAATTAGAATTCCATGTCTTGAAAATCCTAACTTCATGTTATCCCGAATGCTCCCCAAATAACATGACCGAAGGAGTTAACCTGAACCTTCTCTGATGCCATTTTGTCACGAACCAAATTTGGTCACCATAAAATACATGCACCAAACCTATCCCATGATAAGCCCCATAGGGTGTTCCAAATCCCCATGCACTGGAACAATTTCTCGAGTTTCATAAAATGATGTTTGGGAATGATTTACCCGATTTTATAAACTCCAAACAACAAACGAACTCAATAAAAAAATATGTATTTTTAAACTAAAACTATATGTTACAAAATTTTCAAACTGAATTAAATGATTTGAAACAATGAAAAAAGGATATTAAAATGTAAAAAACCAAATATGGATAGCCAAGAACCACCTCAAGTCAAGGGGTAATCACCCTCAAGCCATATCCACAAGACATCATCACCAAGGACATTCTAGAAACCTGAACCACAAGCACTAAAAAATGTACTCAACCCACGACAATAAAAAAAATAACCAAGCCTACTTACACTGAGGGGTATAATTATGGTGTGTTCTAGTTCCCAGTAGTATTCCACCGCTATGATATTCCATGTGATAATCATTCAAGGACAAAAATCATGCGATATTTCATAAACCTGAAATGCTAGTTACAATTTAAAAAAGATGCTACTTAAAAATTAAAACAGATTCCAAGTGGGCTATCATTAAAAATAATCACTTTTAAAAATAATGTTAACAATACTTAATTTTTAAGACATCCATACCATATTTCAATGGTAAGAACAAAGTAACTAATGAGCATAATAAATAGTAAATAACCCATATACACGAGCTCATTGTGGGTACCTGGTAACTCATATATGTGTGCAAGTAACCATAAAAAATATCCAATCTCATGAATGAGAAAATAGTAGTGAAAATACAGGTAACCTAGTGGTCCCCAATATTCATAATCATAGTTTAGTTATAGTTGTACACATAAATCTTGCTATGTGAAACTTAGGCCAAACCCCATGGATTTACCAGCATACTAGTACACGTCCACCCACCTAGATACATGGGTTTTCCTCTTGTGCTCATACAAGTTCAGTAAGAAAAGAAGTATAATTTTAACATGAAAATATTATTTTCACATCACATATTAACCAAATATAACACATGCATTTTAAACAAGTCCCAAAATCTACATTTTAATTCAAATGCATTTTGAAATCATATACACACCAAAATATCCCACAAAATCTTTTCACATCACTTCAACACTTCAACACATTATATGATCATTTTTATAACACATTTATAAGGTGATAAACATCACATAAAATCCAACACACAAATGCGACATAATACCAAATTTACCTTAAAAATCATTTTATCATCAATCATACACGAAATAGACCACAAATATGTTTCGCTCCAGCATCACAATTTAATAAAACATTTAAAAAAATTCAAAACATTTTAAATTTTTTTGACATATTAAAACATCACCTAACCTTTGAAAACAATATTATAAGAGAACATACACACCAAAATGTACATATGGACCCTTTTACTAGTTTTTTTAACCAACTAAAACATTTATAATTTTTATAAAATGAACCCAAGTGGTGTAAATATGTCTTGCACACAAAACCCATTTCAAAACCAACATTTAAGACCAAAACCATACCAATTACAATCCAAAACAGAATTAGCAGCCATATATACATTTATAAAACCAGTTTAAAGTTTTAAAAAATCACCATTAATAATACCACAAAAGATACAAATGAAAACATGCATTTTCATAAAATGCTCTCCAGAAGTATAACAATGTTATACACATAAAACCTATTAAAAAAAATTTTAATGCCTACATGACACTAATAAATTACCAATCCAGAATTGTCAGGCGAAACTAGATTTAGTAAACCAATTCCATAAGTTATAAAATACACCAAAATAATACCCCACGAGTTACACATGAAAACACCCAATTTTACTTTAAAATTCAACTATAAAATTAAAAACGTAACCAAATAAATCCTAAAATGTTTTCACACTACAACCAACATATGAGGAATATGAAATCTGATTCAATACAGAATGATAACTCATCAATAATTTCTTACACATGGAACCACCTACCTTTTATGTCGAAACACTCAAAACATGGTATGAAAAAATAACCGCACCACCGCAACACCTCAAGGGAGTGAAATCAACCATAAAACAAAAAGATCTCACCCGAAAGACAAGAAATAGAAATCTTGATTTGAACCCTAATGTATGGACATTAGTAACCTCAATGATAAGGGAAGAAACCCTAATCAAATTTAATGTAACGATATGGAAATTGAAATAATAATAAAGAAGAATAACTTACTTGAGGGATCATATTGAAGTCACCCCAAATACACTAGTTGCCTAATTTGAAAACATCCATAAATTAAAGGGATATTTGAACAAGGATAAGGATATAATGTATGAATTTGAATGGGGAAAACAGAGTGATAAACGAAGGAGTTATGAAGGAAACAAATTACCATTATAAATCTGTTCGAATTGAGAAAATGTAACCAGTTTAGACTTTTTATGTGAAGAAAAATACCTCCAAAGAGGGGGGTAACAGATTGGGGGAGCACCTAGTTTCATTGTGATCAGGATAGAGGAGGAATAACTGAAAAATAGATAAAATTGAATATTTTATTAAATAAATAAAATGTTTTCTTAAAATTGGAAAATGTCATTCGCACTGGCCCAACTCCTTCAATAAAATCCCAAATCCACCATGATTATGGATATCTAAAGGCCCCAAATTGAAATGGTGGTGTTAATATATCAGGGGAGGATAAATAGAAATTATAATAGATGAAACATATTGAAAATTTAATGATCTTTAAAAGAAACAAAATTTATTTTAAAATATGGAATTGGGCTCACGGTTTGGACCAATTCATGAAAACTCACCCATTCCTGTATAAAAGCTTGGGAAACCCCCAAAATAAAGCATGAATGGAAAATAAATAAAAAATTAATTTAAAATAAGTTATTTCTTCGACATTCAACACCCTAACCACCATCCTCAACATTAACATGCATCACAACATGACATTATTGAACACCATCTATCACATCAGGTGCTATAGTACTATCGTGGGATAAGGTATCAGTACTATCCATATGAAATTATTGAGTTGATTCATCCCAATATATGGTCTCCTTAGAGGGATACACACATTTTGGTCCACATTCTCTACCTTCTAATTAACAAGATAAGCTGAATCAAAAAAATCATCATTTGATACAGGCTTTGAGTAATCCATTTCATGAGTTTATTTATATACATTTCTTATCATGGATCGCAAGATAGAATGTATCAAAGTATGGGTAATTAATTGACTCAACCATTTAAAAATAAATTATGTTCTTCATGAAAATTAATATTAGATTATTTTATGGTCTATAATAATATTTAATTATTATAAAATGATTATGTGACTACCACGATTAGTAAAATAATAACCTATGAATCCCATTTTCAATTAATTTTTTTTATATAGATCATTTAATTTTTTCCCTTAAAAATCCATAGATGAAAATAAAAAACTATGACTCAAGTGAAAATGTTTACAATAGAATTTAAACCTTATAGGGATTACCTTCGAAACAATATTATGAAATCAACATTAAAAAAGTATTACCATTTCGTTCCATACCTATAAGAAGAATGTTTCGGTAATCAGAGGGTATGTATATAAACCCTATAAATAATTACTTTCTTATTTTAGATATTTTAATATTATTAGTATTATTATCCATTTAAATTATTAATATATGTATACACATTAATAGATAATGTCATTAATAAAAATTATATATTAATATAAAAAATAAATTATAAGGAAATATATACATTCAATTAAAAAGTTATTTTATTAATATATTATTATTATATAATATTATATAATTATAAAGGAAATTATTATTTAATAATGTCAATGTAATTTTTTAAGGGTAAAATGTTATTTTTTCAAAAAACTAGTATTTTTATATTACTAAAGATATGAATTCAAAAGTGGTAATTAATAGATTTTGATAATTTTTATGTTAAAATAAATATAATATTATTAAGTAAAACACAAAAATTTATTAATGGTGAAATTTTAAAAATATAATGAGAGTAAATTTGGGGATGAATATAAAATAGAATATAATTATATTGTACATATTATTACTTTATAATATTACAAAATTTATTTATTATATACTATAAATAGAATTGATATAACACATATTTATTCAATATATTATAAATTTTTATGATTTTATTATTAATTTTAAAAACTAAAATTAATCCCCAATGTCATATATTTTCTTTTCGAAATTTAAAAAATAATTCATTATGACCTTGAGTCACATCAAAATAATAAACTATTTTATGAAAATGTCTTCTATTGTTAAACAAATATAATATTATAATTCAAACTATATTGAAAGAAACCATGGATGCAAACAGTTAGTTGAATTGTTTATTTATTATTTTTATACATTGTGTCCAAAAGTAATGGTAAAAAATTAAGATATATTTCTCATATTTTAATTTGAAATAACCAAACAACCACCCAATCAACACCACTTAAATCCTTTTGAGAATAACCCATCCCCCACTCTGAGTAACTATGATGATTTTACAAAACTCTTAATATGATGTTCCCAAAAAAAATTATGTGTCTCATCATATAAATGATTTCATTCCTATTCATCCTTATTAATTTACTTTATGGTATTAATTCAATTTTTATTTCAAATTTATCATTTTTACATGTGTTTATAGAACTCACATTACTATCAACACTATTAAAATGTAATGAGAGAACAAAATTCACTCATAGTAATCCCTTCTATGGATCATTATGTACACTAATATTCATACCAATATAATTTTGTGATTCTTCATAGAAACAATTTGGTGTGAATAACCCTCAAAATATCCATTAATTAGTATTGATATAGATTGACATGTCATTAATTGATTGTGGATATAATTCATATAATCCAAAATCCATAACCAATACATTAAAATTTATGAATTGTTTTCTTATGTTGTATAACTAACATGGAATAAAAACTTTTATACAAGATAGAAAAGTTATAGGGTGACCCAGAATTATATTTCATTCTACTAAATTGAGATTTGATTTTATCCCGTGACATAAAAATTATGTTCAAACAAAATGATCTTAAGAAAAATAAATACTGATCCCCTTTATATTTACCTTGAATATTCCTACAATGACTTTTTTATTAAATTTCTATATACCAAGAAATCCATTAATTTATTTTATTAGTCATCATTGATGTTAATATTTTTCAACAATATTTTCCAATATGGTATCCCTCAATACTCAGTCATATTAACACCATCAGGTTATACATTGATTATTCAATTACATTGACTTATAGATAACCTCATTTTGATGGTTCTCCCCAGGTGAAATTTTTCAATATTGCATGAGAAATTGCATATTGGAGACCACTATAGTGATAAAAATAAATATATTGTTTCTTATTATCATTTTAATGTATTATGTTTCTAAATTAATAAATAAACCAGTCTCTTGATATTCATGGATTATAATATGTGTAATAAATCATGAAAAATGTTTATAAATGATATTTTTTTTTCATTTATAGTATTAATAAAACATAATCTAATTTTTATGGATTTATAAAAAAAATCCTTCCAAAAACCATAATTACAATAATAAACATAAAAAATATTCCCTAAATTTTTTATTATTATAGAGTGATTTTCTTCCATTTTAATTTTTTAATTTTGGATATTGGAATATTAATAATACTATGGGGTAGATATATATATATATATATATATGGGTAATAACTCCAAAAGAGATCATTGGATATTTAATAAACCAATAACCTGGGAATGAAAAAGATTTATAAGACGGGACACGAAGCCATAAAATATTGGGATATAAACTGTTGATAATTTGGATCATTAAATAGAAAAATTTTATGTAAACATAAATTTTTATGGATTATTATAGTAGAAAATAATTCATGGATTACATATATTGAAACCCCAAAAAATCACAAATTACAAAATACATATCACTCAAGGGGTCTCCATTAAATAATATCACTTTCCATTATATATTTTTAACAGTATGAAATTAATCATTTGTAAAATTTCTTTGTATTAGATAATGGAATGATACCAGATGAATCATGTAACTAATCGATATGGTGGTAAATGTGATGGTTTTAAAAAATTTTCTTTAAATATAATGGAATATTTAGTCTAGATCAATATGAAAATATATACTCAATTAAATCATGTATTGAATACAATCAAGATTTTGGATGAAAACCGATATCTGAAAATGAAATATAATGTTTAAATTGAGTCATTGATGTGACAAATTCCTCTAACTTTTGTTGGGTCCTCTGATCACATTTTTCTATTACAACTAATCCCATGAATTAAAAGACCGTATTTTCAATTAATTATTTTTGAAATATAAATTCATGATCATTATTTACATATTGGTGGTAGAAATTTATTAATAGTTTTAGTTGGTCACAAATAAAAACCACTAGGTTTTATTAAAGGGATTGAAAGTGAAAAATTCCTAAATTTTTTTTCTAATAAATATTTTTTTCAAGTAGTATAATATAAAAATGAGATATGGTTACATGGTCTAAATGACATAGAGGATTCATCCATTGGATTTTATTAGGATAACATCAAAATAAATATATGATGCACCACCAACATTGATGTTGACCCTAAAATTAATTTTAAAAATTCTCTACTTTGTCAACGGAGAGTTGAATATAATTTTTTTTAATAATTAATTTAATAGCTATGAAAAATCTCACTCATGTTCATTATAATTCATGAAGGATATTTGTGAATGTCATAGATCTTATGTCAATTGTGATAGAAAGAAGATAATATAGTTAAATTCAAGATGATTAATTCAAAAATATCATGTTTGAAATAATGTAAATATTCCCACATAGAAAAAGTCTATAAAGATGTGTAATAGGAATTATCTATAGAAGCCAAGGAAATGTATTTGTTTTGGGATGAAGGGGAATCATTTTATAAAAGGCGAATGAGAATGTGCCGTGAGAAAGTAATTATCCAATTAACACATATCCTTTTATCAACTATTTCATCTATATGTAAAATCGACACAATATAATCCAATTATGAATGAAAATTCTTGTCAATGATAATTAGGTACAATGACATCTGAAACATATAAAGAATGGGGTAGAATATTCTATCAAAACTACTATTGAGATTAAAAAAAATAAATTGGTGACATTTATGATTTAAAATCATTAATGAATGGATAAGATGCTATTTTTTAGAGTTATAAATATTTTTATATCATGAACGTTTAATAGAACTATAATAACTTGAACTCAGTATAAGGATGTCATATTAACATTTAAAGAGAAGTGGGAAAATAATTACATACCATGAATACAAAATCTCCCATATAAATATGTTGGGATGAATTTACCCTATAAACATGGGATATACTGTTTATAGAAAATATATTATATTATAGGTATGGATTATCATTCATTATATGAAGACAAAATTAATTAATGATAGAGGGATATTTACCTATGTATCAAATAATCACGGTCTGTTTCTATAAATGTTTATGGAAAATGAGGTATCTATTTTAGACTTATCATCTCAAGAATGGTTATTAATACTTTATGGGAATTCTAATCTTTCATAAATTAGTGAGACTATGAAAGTTATCTTAATGGATGACATGCCCATATTAAATAAATATTATGACATATTCACAGATGATTATTCACATATTCCTCTATGATGATATATTTATTTATAAATCACACATAAACATGGATAATTTACAATATCCATGACCCTCTATATAATGACAACTATTTAATGTGAAAGGGTGAATAGTTGTCTTCAATATAATATAGACAAAGGGATTATATTTTATAGTGTTTCACCATGGTGTGCCCTAATATTTTTATTACACATTAATAGTGGTTTAATGTACCTATACATTAATTATCATAAACTAAAAATTATATTAATAATGTAAAATATTCATCTTCCATGGATTTATGACTTGTTTGAATAGATAATTTATTATAAACAGTTCTTAGTGCTGGATATTGTTTTGGGTACTGTCCTGTCATTATGATGAAAATTGATATACTAAATAAAGAATTTCAAACATGGTAAATACATTATATTATTATAGTTATTTTTATTGGAATCACTGATACAAAATTAACCTTCTTGTATTTAATGAAAATAAAATTTCTTGATTAGAAAAAATAGAATTCCTATAGTCATTATAGATGACATTCATATACACAGAAAAAATAACGAGGAACATGAGGATCATGTAAATGGTACAATAAATATTTTTTGAAAAGTATAATAATATGTACAATATATTATATTTATTTTTTGGATTATTTAGTTATTAATCATAGGTAATGTTATCCAAAAAAATAAGAAAACTCTCTATCCTTCAAAAATAATTGAAATTTAACGATTCCCTATACCGTCATATATAATGGATATCTATAGATTCCATATATTAGTTTTGGTATTATAAATTATTTTTGATATAATTCATATTATTTTAATACCAACAATACATAATACCAATGAAAAGAGTGATGTATGGATGTTCCATTTCTGTTAAGAGTGATTTAAAGAGTTAACTAATAGTTTTATAATGTTTCTTATTATCATAGTACCCATACACATAGAATGGTTTTTGATCAATAGCGATTATCCAAAAAAGGGAATTGATTGGATTCTCATGATTAAATAAAATGTGATAACCTCTTTCACCCACTACTTAATCATCTATGAGGATAACTAGTTAATTAATGATATGAAATTGGATATAATGTTCCCCATGTAGATTGTTTGGTGATACTACCTCAATGTGGAAAAGCATGAAATTTATATGCATCGCAATGAGCTCATATATATATATTCATAAAAATTCATCATAATATATTACAATTAAGTTTCAAAAAAATTATAATAATTTTATACATATGAATTCATTAAAATTTTACCTTTATTGTGAATTCATCAATTCTATTTGTAAACTGTGTATTATAACCCTATTCACATTGATGATTAGATGGGATCAAATCATCTTCATTGTTAGATGGATGTAAAATGGAGTCATAAAACTAAAACAATTCTTCCTAACTCAAATAACTACTCAACAATTCATTCATGAGTTAATTAAATTGTCAAAAAACCATATGTCAAGGTGTAGAGAGATGTAGTGAATTATTTAGAGTTATATTTTGAGAAAGATTGTGAAATATGGATTGAAATTTATAACTGAAGTGGGAATATATTATTGACATACAACATCCATCCATGTATATTCATCTATGATGAACATAGACGTATATAGATTTATTGAGAAAAATCAGGTGGGATAACACTATTACTGATATTGTAGAATATTAAAAAATTTATACTTGATTAATTTGTAGAGATAATAACTATGAAACATAATAAAGGGATCATATTGAGCCTATTATATCTCATCCTATAAACCAAATTAAAGGTGAATAAAACATTTTATGTGCTTAAATGGAAGGAATAGTATGATAATATAGTGTAGTAGTGGTGGGTTTTATTAGTTGAATTTAGGTAGCTATATGGTTAGATGGTGTGGGTTACCCACATTATAACATAGAGTTATGTTTTCTTTTAATGTAATCCTTTGTGATTGTAATTGTACACTGAGATTTGTGAAACACATGAGTTATTTAGTTTCTAATTTTACCATTCAAGTATAGAATATATATAAGTTTTCCTTTATTCCTTCTATTATATATATGTTCCATGTTTTTTTCAGTTTGGAAGAAATTATTCCCTCTATTTGTTGTCCAATTCCGGAGTTATATTCACCACTGCAATGAAAATAAGTATATCCTTTGTATAAGAGAAATATCTGGTCAAGTACCAGTTTGAGTGGGTATTCAGATGAGTTCACCCTAGGTTTGTTTCAGAGTATTTCTATTGGGAATATTCATTGTCTTTAGATATTGATATAGTAGATATAAAAATGCGATACTTAAGTGGTAGATTGTATGAAGGGGCATGTAAACTATTTTCATGATGAGAATCATGTTACCATGATATATGGGGATTTCAGTCTCATATTTTGACCTTATGATGTAATATATGACTCTAATTAATGGTTTTCTAATTTTAATAGAGATTCTTCTATTGGTTGATCAGTTATTTTGTTACGTTTTGAGACAATAAGCCTATGAGATATATTGTTTGAGTTCTCTGAGAGGGTAAAATTGGTTCTTCACAAGGGAATCATCTAATGTATCAGATAATTCACGAGGATATCATTTAAGAATATTTATCATGTTGATCAGAATGTGCTAAAATTTTATAATGTATTTGATTAGGTTTCACCGAGTGTATAAGGAGAAAATGATTGATAACATATGTTTTTCTCTGATAATACACCAACCATTATAGGTAATTGTGAGTATCACGAGTTTATGGACTAGATAACCATGATAGATCATATTTTTATCATTATGGATAAATTCAATATTATCAAGGATATGTGTCCTATATTTAGACCTGAGGATCCTACCATGAATTTGTGGGATTCTATGGCACATGTTGATAATCATGTGGTATTTAACTATAATGGTTTGAGAAATTTATTAATCCATATATTTTTTCTAGAGATTCCAATGGTGAATAATTCCTAGGATTTACTATATTTACAATAGGAAGAACCTTTTGAGTTAGCATATTCTAATTGTTTTAATGATTTGGTTCATTTTTCTATAGAGGTTGTGATGAATGACCAGCTAAGTGATTGTAATTACCTATAAGGCTTGGGACTTGATATCATATCATATGAATATATATGGAAGTTTTCATCCTATGTCATCATAGTGGAAACATGAATGAATAATGAAATTAATATGGTACGAAATAATGGATATTCAAGATATTATCTTCCACCTAGAGGAAACATCAATAGTGCGCCATAAAAAAGGGATTTTCTTAAGATCACCATAGTAATAGAGGATGTGGATCTATGTGGCATGAATCTTCATAACATTGAGTTAGATTTATTTATGGGACTCTGAATTGCTACTAGTGTACAAGGTTAGACACATCTAAAATTATTTTCTTACATATGAAATGATGTGTAATAGCTGTGTGGTATATGGTCATCAATATAATTTCTATCATTCCATGTATACACATATAAAAGGTCTGATATCTTCAAATACAAAGGATAATATATTTTAGAAAGATGATTCAAGGACTCTAGGGCTCCATCCTCAAGCCTCATGAGTGACGAACCATTATGTAGTATACGAGTTTCATATTGTGGTATATGTAGGCACATCCATAATGAGAGGTAACATAATTATTGCATCATTATTTGGTTTTTCATTAATTGATAATGTCTCCTTCCACTCATAAATATATATTTTTATACTACTGATATGGTTAACCTTATAATATATCTTATGTCTTCTATTATTGAGGAAGTCAAACCCCTGGGATAGTTCAAAGAGAAGGGGTTCAATGTGCATCTTGTGTAATATCTAATGGTGATACAAATATAGTATTATATTTTCATGTTCGTAATATAGATATGTTAGTCATCATCAACATGAAAGTTTTCTTTTTATTAATCCTGTTAAATAATTGTGTGTCTTATTTCTTGTGGAAGTTTTTATATCATTGGTGTTTATGGGATATTGAGAACTGATGCTTGGTAGTGTAGAATCTTAATATCTAGTATGTAGGAATTTTTTTCCTAATGTTTCAGTTGTTCTTGATAAAGTTACATATATTATTTTCTGTCCATTCAATATTCATGACATTCCTAGCATCATAATATATGATCAATGAGGCATTCAATTAGATATAGAGGTTCAATTAATGATTTAACTAGATTCGAGTATGTAGTTGATATAAATACCTTCTTATAGTAAGACCCCATCAGAGTTGAACGGGATCTGGACACTGTAGGAAGAAAATGAAAAAAATTAGCAACTATAGTGTTTCTTTGTGGGAATCTCCAGTTATCATTTTCTATAAGTTATATTGTTCAATCTAATTGTGTTTGGACTATCAAATAATGATGTGGATAAAATTTAATAAAAATTATCTTTTTCATTGTCTGTATGATTTATACGATCACTTAAATGTGGAGACATTGTTTTTGACGATTTATCTTTAAGAAGGTTATCATCACCTTAGAGTTTAAGAGTATTATATTAAAAAATTGATTTCATGTGAAGGTATGTCCATTACAAATATATTGAGTCATTTATTGGTCTAACTATTTTTCTTGTATTTTTATTGGTTTTCATATATCTTATATTTCATCTATATCTCAACACATTTATAGTAGTGTTCATAAATGAAAGTTTGGATTACTCAAGATTAGATAATTAGAATGAACACCATCATTGTATGGTTCTTGAAATCCAATGAAGTAACTATTTATTTTCATGTAATTTGAATCAGGATTCTAGATTAATGATGTAAAATTTTGGAGAATTATTATTTATATGAAAGGAATATCGGTTGACGATGAGATAATAGTTGTTGTTTTGTTATAGGAAGACCTATGAAATATAATTTATATTTTAACCTCCTTCGAAGTTATGATATTATATATAGTTCATTAAATATTACATAATGCTTACATGAGTTTTGGATTATTTAACTAAGAATGAGGTGAAGATCATATAGAATGTAAAGTGTCAGTCTTTATTCGATGTGTTTGAAATTAGACTGACCTTGGGTCATATATTTAATCTTAACAAGTCATTCTTCAAGATATTTCATTTTATGTGATGGTTCAGAAACTAGATTGGGTTGTGTGATCATGTAGCATGATCAATTTGTGTTTTACAATACTTTTTAAAATAGAACGCATAATAAGAATACTGTGACTCATGTTTTAGAAAATTCCATAGGCCATAATGTCCTAAATAGTTTGTGACATTCTCTTTTGGTGGAATGATTTACAACAATTTCTAATCATATGTGTTTCAGTTATAACATTTTACACATATAAAAGAATCATAAATAAAGGTTATTACTAGAATACCATCTCAAATTTGACATTCATATCACCTACAATCCAATGAGGGAAATGTGCTTACAGACTTTTATAAAAGGAATAATCCATCTAAAGCTATTTTAAAATAAAAGAATGAGTGTTTACATATGGGGAATTTTGATCAATTTTATATGGATTCCCAGGTGGATCTCTGAAGAATAGTTCATACCATCTTTCAGGTGACATCATCTACAATTGAGTGGATTATGCAAGAAAAGTAGAAGAATTAAGAGTTTATCAGAATTCATGAAGCTTTATATGATGGGGAGGCAGTGTCTAGTTGTTATATCTCTTCATATGGTTTTATCTACTGCCCGAATCAGTTTTTAGAACCAGAAATAGTGAAGATATCTATTTTTATTGAATATTATAATTATATGTGATTCTTACATTTGAGAACTACAAATATGTATAATGACATGATATAGAGATTCTTGGGGATATGTATGATGTGTGACTATTCCTATTATATATCTCTCTATTACACCTTATTGCAGATAAAGCTGGAGCATATAAAACTTTATATTTTTCCTTGGCCACATCTGATTCCTATTGGAGTAATATAAATTGTATCAATGTAAATTTTTTTAAAATTAACATAAGCTCTATGAGAGAATAATTCTATATTGGTGGTGACATATTGATCGACCAAAGTGAATCCTTATATTCCAATCATTGAACCATTAAATGTTAATATTTTTTTCAAGCTTCATGTTGGGGGTGTTTTTGATAAGACATGGGGTTTCTTCTTGTTTTTTTCATAGGGTGATCCTAGGTTATCAAAAAGGGTTTGGATGATTCTACAAGAGGCGATGGGTTCTCTGATAAAGATGATTATAACCACATAATATAAATTGACAGTCAAATTGATATTGTTCTTTATATCAACGGTAATATGATTTATGAATGTGTACTAGATTTTTGTGGATCATTGCATGTCCATCTGGGAGTGGTTGAGATTTTTTATAATAAATTTATTTTTCGTTAATCTTAATGGATCTTTTCTAGTATTTGTATTATAACCTATGTAAGTATCTTATTTATTGCTATGGGGTGGAAAAATCTTCTTCGGATTGAATGTGATGGGTTCAGGTGACTTTCACAATAATTTTTTATATATGACATCACCTGGTTACATTGTAGTGTCAATACAAGTCTTAAAAAGTCCAACAAAATCATCCTTTGTAATTTTCCTTAAGATACCATATTTTCATTAATGTGTCTCATAGGCTAGGTCAATATTATTTTATAACATATTTATCATATGATTTCAGTTATGTGGGACTAAATGACGAAGTTGAATAGATTAGGAGGGTTTTTTATCAGTTGGAATTTCCATTTTAGTTGATTATCATTCCTCTTGTTTTCCACATAACATCTCTGAAGAAATTTTTTCCTGATCTCTCTCATGTTCTTATTTGGAATGATATTTAGTTGGATCTAGATGATCCTTTTGTGGAAAAGAAAGTTGATATAGTTGAATCTAATGAGAATGTATTTTGTGGGATATAAACTATGTTGGTCTATGTGTTATAGAGGCATATAATATATTGTCATAGGAATTGTGAGTGTGACTCCATAAAGAAGGAAAAATCATCTCACATCTTTATCGAGCATCATTTATCTACATGACATCCCGTGGATGGAATGTTCTATGGTGGGGAGTTTGTAACTTCCCATTACCCACATTCATGTAATTATTTTCTATTTATTGGTTTTCATCATTAATTGTTTATTTCTTGTGAATCATATGGATAAAGACAATTTGAGGTGGAAAATGACCTATTTTTAGGTATTTTTTGGTTATAATTAATGTATTTCTAGAATTAAATAGTTAATATGGGGTTCTTACCTTGTTAAAATGTTGATAAAGTTTGTTTAGGGTTTTTTTAATAATTTTGTGTTTCTTCTATGTGATGATATAGTACACGACATGTAAATGAGTTACATGATTTGTACATGGTTTCCAGACAGGAGCCATGAACAGTGAACTCAAAATTTATAAAATACATGTTATGTAATGGTTACATAATGAGTAATAAGTAACAATTTTGTTTTTTTAAAAAAATTGATCATTTTTCTGGTGTTCCTGATCATCGTGGATTACATGTCATGTGATAGAGTAAAATGTTGTCTAACCGTTAGGGGTCATATTTTAGGGTTCATCTCTATATAAATTTATTTTCATTTTCTAATTGATATCATGCATCTAGAGAATGGGAGTGTCTCTATATAATATTATATACTTTGTTCAATCTAGATTGATTTATTCTTTATTTAATTTACATTTTTGTTGATACTCTTATCTCTAGGTTATTAGGTCATCATAATTATTTATTTTTTTTACATTATTACAGTTCTACTATGTGGTCATATATTTTTATCTATTATAATAATTCTTTTTTTGTACAGAACAATTATTTGACCTCAATCTGGAGGCCCTATACAGTGGTTGGTCGTGGTGTAGTGGCTTTGCAAAATTTTGGTATGTGGAATTCAATATTCTCCACCAAAACCTTCTTGGAATTGTATCAATTCAATTATCGATGGAATGATTCTATAAATTGTATTTTTGTGTTTTTGGACATATTTATTATGGATCATTCATCTGCATGTGGGCCCTAATGCTTTTATATGGGTGGGTTCACCTCATACCTATTATGGATGAACTATATCTCACCAATTTTTATGAATTTATTTATAATTTATGTTTCTATGACTATTTTTTGTTTGTAAATGGATTTATTATAAATTGTGGTTTTACCTTGATTTTTTAAAATGGAAAACAAGAATTATCAATGCATTAAATTGTATTTAAAATCTGGAAAATTGTGATTCCTTATGTACTTGGGTGGATAGTATAGTTTATAATAATAATGCATGTTACCTTCTGGTCATTTTATCTTAGGTAGTATATTTGATCAATAGACCCCTTGTCATATGTACATCATCTCGGTATAGTTGCGTGTATCACACATGAAGTCTTACTCTTATACTTAGGCCCATGATTCGAGGAATATTATTTCACTCATCAATTTTGGGTGGTATATGTAGTCTACTAACAAGTCCAAATGACTTCCAAGGTGTGATTTACATGGTTATAGAATTGTACTATTTTGGTTTTGATATGAATATCTTTCCTTTTGATGACTGATAATATAAATTATGGTTGAAATTAATATATGTTCCTTTGTTTTTCTATTGATGGAAAAAGTGGAAATGTTTACAATGATTCGGATAAAACATTGTTTTGGATTATATTGCCATTTTTTATTAAATATAAGCATAAATCAATTTTTTAAAAATAGATATGTCATGGGATAATTAGGTGGGATTCTAAAGAGCCTATTATCTGACACCCATTACATGCTTTATTTGGTGTGTAGAAATTTTTATGTCATTCGATTTTAGTAAAGGCAATGTGCTGTAGTGAGATAGTGGGGATTTCTATAAGCTTAGTACAAGAAGCATGATGATCACAAGGTAGATGTTTTCCCATTCTATCACATAGATTTATTGTTTTTCATAATTTGGTAATCCATTTGGATGGACTTGTACTTGGATATTTTTTATTCTCAATATTTGTTTTGTTTCTTCGATTTTTATTCAGTTATGGAATATATTTATCACTTTTTTTGGTCCATGTGTCTTATATATGTACCATATTGTTTCTTCAAGTAATATGAAATCATTCCAAATATTTTTCATTGGATTATAAGGTACCTCATGGCTACCCATGGGGATCAAGGTCTCTATTTCTGCATATTTAATGTAGTGTTGGGTACCAATTTGAGAGAGTATCCAGATCAGTTTATCCCAATTTACCACTTATGAATGTACATACCAGTGCAACCCACATGTACTGAATCCATTAGTCGTTCCATTAGATAATTGACATTTATGCTAAATGTATCCATTAAATATATTACCTTATTGTGATAATTTTCTTCAAAAAACGTTTAGCCTCATGGTTAATGTACATTGGTGTGATCAAAACACTATGAAAGAAACATGAGAAATAAATGAGGATATGAAACATTTATACCATAAATTGTTGTAAAAATATTAACAAATCAATAGGGTGAGATTGTTGTTGTCTCAAAGTTATAATGATATAGACCTTGATAAATGAAATTATTTATTAAAAAATAAAATCCTTATTCCAACATGTTGTTATTGAAATAAAAATTTATTATATTCATTTGTTTATTTTAGTCCATTAAAAACTGTATCCATAATTTGAATGTGGGAATAAGATAACATTTTTTAGCATTCCAATTACTTATATATTTATATTACAAACCCACCATTAAAATTATTATTTATTAATGTATATAATAACATTGTATTGACACAAAATGAAAATTCAATGGTCTAGAACATTGAAATTGTATCATAATAATTCAATTTATTATAAATTCTGAGAGATATGACATAAGTCATAATTTACATTGACTACAAATAATAATAGATTCAATAACTAAAACCTATGTGAAATTATTTTTTTTGGGATACACAAGCATACGTAGATCATTTACCATATAATGCTCATTGAACCAGCATATAAAAGTACCATCATCTCAAAACATACCCTAAGATAATACATTAGTGTTATAAGGGAATATGGTGTTAGACCCAATTAAGAATAATTATAATATATAATTTTTAATTATCTAAAAATTAATTTTCATAAATTAAATTTATTATTATATAAATATACATATCAATTTATAATGATTTCAAGAAAAAAAATATTGTGATAGAATGAGAAAGCAACATTTTTGATTTATATACTAATTCATTTAAGCACAGATTTTGATAAACACAAGGTTTATGATAAAATTATTTCCCAAAAATTAGTAATGTTAAATATTTTCTATTCAAATATAAACAGTAGTATAATTTAATGATGTCTCACTATGATTATATGTGTCTAAAAGTGGATTATATTTTAAATTTGTTTATTTTCAAATATGTAATAATTTATACTGAAAATAATTAATAATATATATTGGATTATTATTTTGATTTAATAAATATCATTTTTTTAAAACCATATTGAAACTGTCTATTGGATATTTCAGAACAATTTTCTAATATATTCATGTTTCTGGGTTAAAATTAACATCATTATAAATTTAATATAAATACTACTATTTCATAATAGCCAAAAAATATTTAAAAAATAAAATATAAATTAGAAACATAAAAAATACAATTTTGTGATAAAATAACTTGTTATGTTGTTATTTTAGTAATTATAAAATAATATAATTAATACATCAAGAGTTAAATATTATTTTAATGTTCGAGAAAGATGTTTTTGAACATCTTTAACATCTACATCAAAATTGATACTATTCAAATTAATTACATTGTAAACATAATTATATAATTGAAGTAGTCCCTTTTGGGTAGAAATTCTGTAAAAACCGATGGTATGTTCCTGGTAATTATTTGTTTTTTGATTTTAAGTATATATTTTTTTTAAAAAAAATTATAATGAATTCCACATACATTTTCAATAAAATCTCAACCAAATAAACTTTTTTATCATTAAAACCCAATTGGTCATTTATTATTTTTCTATATCTTTATTTAAAGGACTTACATAGTTTTACATGCTATTATGATGCTCTCCAAAATGTATTAGTGGAAACATCTTATGTAATTTATTCCCTCCCTCATTCTTGTTATTCAATTATTTTTTATTAACAAATAAGATTACTAATTTTATATGTTGAATTTATTTTTAAGAAATGGTATTAAATTCTTTGTGATGAAAGTGTATTGAAAGACTAACTTTTACTCCTATAAATCCCTACCAATTACCATTATATTCTGTTTTTATTCCATCAAAATTATTTCATTATTTTCCATGACTTTTTTGTATTTTTTATATACCTATACTCTTTAATACTCAATGTTATTCACATATATGTATGTATTTTTAATATAGTTGGCACATAAATGTCTGTAAACTTAAATCTATTTAAATTGAGTTAAATATGATTAAAATTTTTCTTATGTTGGATGGTAAAGGAAGAACATAATTTAATGTATTTTAATTAAATATGATTGGTGGGAATAAAATTATATAAAAAATCAGTGCAATGGGTAATGTTTTTTTATTATATGAAACATATAATGTTGTATAGATGGATATACATGATATAAAATATTATGGTGGCTTGGTGGTCACGTATTACATATTCTTATGAAATTGGGATTTTACCATGTTCCAATGATGACATGATGGTTAAATCTTTTGTAATTATTTTGTGTTTCTGATTAACAAAACTTATACCACCATGATATTCCCATTGAATAATTTGTATCACATTCAATATGATATGAATTAATTATTCACTTGCTGGGATTTAAATCTTACACTTTTCTTATGAATGTATCCATTTTTTCACACATATTTTTATGAATTAGCTTATAATAAAGAGAACATTGTTGTACATTAAATAATTATTTTCTTTCTTATAATTATTTTAATTTTTAAATGATATAATTTGTAAAAATTACTTGGACTATCAATCTATTGGGATAATAATATGTTTATCAATTCATAATGTAGTGCATATAAAATATACCGTATTTCATACACTCAAATTAGTAGGATGAAACATGGTTGTTTTCCATTATATTCATGATATCATACTATTTATATCGTTCTATTGTGGATATGGGTTAGGGTTTGGTAGTGACATAGGTTTTTATCATGATTAAATAGAATCATAAACTGGATAATGCACAATATAGTAGTATGGGTTAGGTAGATTTGTGACCTTACCCACATCAAATAGTTATGGATACATAGTGTTGATATTCCATTAATTGAATTTGTGAGAATAGTTTTTGACAATAGGGTGTGATAATAAATAATTATTGGGTAATATTTATGTCAGGTGCCTTTGAAATTATGTTGAACATGGTATCTGAGAGCCAATGAATCCATTTGTACTTTTGAATCATATATAAGGAGTCACATCCTAATTGATTGAATAGTTTTTTAGTCTTCGAAAAATAGATAAATACTTATGTCTTTAATTACACTTTTAGAAATAAATTACTACATAATACTTTTCATGAGAATTTCATTATTTCATATAGAATATCATTATATATCAGTAATAGTAAAATTATAGATTTTTTTGAATGAACACAAAATATGGGTGAGCTAAGGGGATCAATCAAAGTAACATATTGTGCATGATATGATGAATCAATAAGAATAATAAATATGAAGGGTAAATAACTGAAAACACATTCCATTCAAATAGCATGATTATCAGGAATAAATATGAATTAATCAACATGGAAAGGTAAATAACGAAAAAACATTCCATTTGATAAATAAACTAATAATTAATTTCACCCTACGGTATTATAATATTAAAAATTTCATGGATAATAATAACTAAATTTTTAGTGAAACAATTGATTAATTATTAGTTATCATGATCATTGGAACCATGATACCTCTACCATCAAAACCATTCCAATGATAGTTTCCAACTATAGGTTGAAACTAATTAAATTATTGTATAATGATTCACCTTATTAGAATACATATTCAAAGTGATGATATATAATTTCATGACCCATCCATCTCTACAGGTCCAACGAATTCCTCATATATCGAATAATCAATTTAATTCAAGATTATTATGACATATCCTCAAATTTTTGTATAGTGTATTGGAAACAAATTTATCAAAATTTTCCCAAACAAGGAAATAACATTAAATATAGAATAAAATATTTATAATGGATATATAGATTACAGAATAAAAATATCAACAATATGTGAAATGAATATTTAGGGGAAATTTAATATCTAATGATAATTGGAATGTGAATGCTCCAAGTGAATGAAAAAGACTACAAAAATGAATTATGAGAGTGGTTAAAAAATTTCTATGGTTATAAAAATACTAAAACCAGTATAGAATTATTTTTTAGGATATCAATTTAAAATTTCCCTATTGTAGTATATATAAAATTAAGTGTTAATATCACAAATTAATAAAAATACAATAAATTGCCTTTAACACCATTATTGTGGAAAATATCTTGTTTTAAATTGTAATTTTTTTTGAAATATATATTTTCAAATTATTTTGAAAATAAATTACATTTAAAATATCATTTTAAACTCACAAAAAAAATTTAAATACATTTAATGGTCATAATGGTTTGAAATTTTTTACAAGTCATACACATTAAAATAATGATTTGTCTCACATGTTATGTAACATTAAAATGGAACTCATTTGGAAAATGAAATGATAATCAGTTTAAAAAAAATTAATAATAAGTAAAACATAGATAAAATTAACATTAATAAATAATTTTGAGAAATTTTAAAACATTTTAATTATTTTTAGAAACCTTGGTTTTTTATGAATTTTATTTTAACTAAAGTGGAAAATTATATAAGAGAATTTTAAAACTAAATTTATATTATTAAGTACCAACGAGTATTAAAAATTGTACTATTACATGAAAATATAATAATATCTATATTTTGGGATATTAAATTGTTTTATTATCTAATTTTCAAATAATTGGTTCAATGGAAATTCAAGAATAAAAAATATATGATAAATGAGATAGTAAAAAATACCCTTAAATAGAAAATAAAAATGATGTAAGAGTAATCCAATGAATAGATAATGTGTATAAAATTTATTTTCAAATAAATAAAGAGGATATAAAATAAAATATTTTCAAAAAAATAGTGAACACATAATCATACAATATTAGAGAAAATTAAAGACAAATATAAGAATAAGAAAAAAATTCGTTATAAAAGTAAACATCGCATGAAAATTATCAAGGAAACTACCCTTTATATAATAATGAAAATTTTAGATATAAAAACATTAATTATTAATGATTTGTTATATATAGATGTTTTAGGGAATGTATTACACCAAATAAAATAAAAATTATCATGACAATACAATATTGATCGATGAAGATAAATTCATATGATCACCCATCCCTAACATATCATTTTTATGAAGATTATTTACACTCTCGTATAATTGATTTTTAATGTAATTAATTTACACTAAAAATATATCCAAATTAATGATATCATATATAATTCCCATATAATAATGTTCCACCCATTTTTTAATTATAATTCATTATATTTATTAATTGAAGTAATCATTTCCTTGTTTTATCTTTAATTTTTTCTCATTAATGTTCTATATATTATGAATACTATAATGTTATATCATTTAGTGAAATATATTAATATTTTAAATACAATTTTTAATCATTATAATCATTTATATATTGATTTTTGAGATTTGATCTTAGAGAATGGGTCACAAAGCTTCCTATAGATTATACGGAGTGTGTACGCATGAGTGACAATAACATTTCATTAATGGGTAAAAGGGTAATGATGTCTGTGATATATTAATTCTCTATAGCAAAAAAAATTTAATATATTTAATATATTATCAAAAAAATATCCTAATTACCTCCCAATTAATTTCTAATTGAAATAAAATCATATTTGTTCATGACATCGTAGACTATTATACACATGAGAGATGTTATCGTATTTTAAAAGGAATAAAATTAATAATAATTATTTTAAATTATTATTAAATAAGTATAATAATATAAAAAAATATTAGAAATTTATTAATTCTTCAATTATATAAATCATTGTAATGTGATGATGGAAAATGAATTAAATCGGTTCACATGGTTGTTGTATATTCTGCACACGATTGCGAGTTTTGACTCCCATTTCATTAAAGGGGTGAAAAAAATATGTCATTATATTAACAAAATAAAATCTAAAAATATATAAGAAAACTATTTTTTAATATAAAAATTATTTAATTTTGCCTTTTTTTTAAGAGAAGAAACTATATTAAAATGTTAGTTTAATAATATTCCTACTTCTTCAAGTAAACATCATTTTATTTTAATCAAAATAATTTAGAGGGTGTATTAGGGATTAATAAATGGTATCTTGTATTTTGATAATATATTAATGTAGAGATATGCGAATGTTTTTTTGATCCAAATGGTTTTTTATGTCTTACTATTGGAGGATAGTGGGTCACCATTAATTAGTGTGGGATATGAAACACATGTGATTTATGAAATGAATCAATATTACCCACTTTTTTCCCATTAAACTACCAAAAAAACATCATTTCTGAACATTGAAATATATATAAACTAAATATGTAAATTTAATAGGGTTTTGAAAAGTTTCTAGGTCATTCTAACCCTTATCATTTCAGTATAACCCCTGATAAATATATTTCCTAACTTAATGGTGATAAATAATTTTTATTTATTTTATTATTAATTAATGTAAAATATTATTTAGACCGTATTTTATAATTTTAATTTATATAATTTTTATTATTCTATAATTTTTTTAAAATTCAAATCACTAATGTGATAGATTCCATATTTAAATCACACATGTAGATGTAGAGAAAAATCAGGTTCGTAATGATAAAATTATCGTAAGTATAAAAGCTCTTAATATCAAAATTCATAATGGATATGAATGATTATAACTATATTTTTAATATTTTATTATTAGTGAACTGATGTTACATTAAAAACATTTTTATATAATTTTTAACATCTTAAATAATTTAATCAGAAGTACTATTTTCAATAAAATTTATTATTTTTACAAATCATCAAAAAACTTATAATTTAAAAAATATAAAACACATATGAAAATTTTCTTTTTATGATTGTCGAATTGAATAAAATTCTCATAAAAAATGTTGATATTTAAAAAGAATTATTTTCAATAATGTGTGAAAAGTGTGAATTTTTGTAAATATTGATTTTCAGAAACAATTTATTTTTAATTTAATATATTCATAATTTATTTCAAATTATATAATAAAGATACTTAATATAATTTATTTATTAATATTTATAAAATTAAATATAATTTATTGGATATAATGATTTATTATATGACAGTATACTTAGGCTTGGTGTTTTATGTTCCACAATATATTGAAGAGACTAAATTTTAGGAACTATATTTTTAATGTGGTTTATGATTAGTATTGTGCATCATATAAGATATAAAAACTAGTTTTATTCTTCTAAAATATAATTTTCTTAAATTTTTTTCTTTACATTAAAAAATCACATCCTCTAAATTAATAGTGTTTTTTTGGGAAATAAAGAGTTTGACAGTTGGTAATATCAGTATTTGAAAAACACACATCGTAAATGGATTAATCAAATATACTATTAATAAATGTTAATAGTAAATATGAATGTATTCCCGAATAAAACTATAGGTTTCTATGTATGATAACATTGGTTTTAATAGATTAAATGGATATGGAAGAAATGTGAAAATAATTTTAGAGAGTGATAAAGATACTGAATCATAAGAAATTGACTGATCAATATATTATCAATTACATAAAACCATAAATCATTGATTATTTAAAAAAAATGAAATCATCACATATGAATGTATATAAATATATATTTTCAATAAACCATAATTCAAATGAAGGAATTCATTTCTGGTATAATATTATAAGGAAATTGATGGTAGATGATTTTAGTCGCTTTACCCTATTCAATTAAATTCTTATTTTCCTAAGAGTATACCATAGTGGCACAACCTAGGGACGATCATAAGGAGGCTGCTTATATGCACTTTATTTTTAATTATTACTTTTAAATATAACTAATATATAACTTGATAATATAATATATATATATGGGGGAGGATTGAAATGAAAAAAAACTATGAAATTCATAATGTAAAAATAAATCAACATTATAGATTAGAAATCCAAAGAAAACCAAACTTAGAAAACAAACTAGAGAAGGAAGAAGTGGACAAGCATGGATCGTCAGACCTTCCCTTTATCATTATCGACCATTTTATTCTAATATAATCACCCAATTTATAACTCAAGACCTCAATATATACACTTATATTGACAAGACACCATATCAAGACCTCAAATATGGGTGTTTATCCGCTCATGAACGTGATCCAATTTCCTTAAGATCTCCAAGAAATCGAAACCAGTTGAACATGTTGTGCTCAATAGGGAGACCTCGCCCAAAGAAGTTTAAAAAAATAGAAAACTATTTTACAATCATAAGTTGATAAACATTCATAGAACAAAATAGAAGAAATTGGAAACACTAGATAATATACCTCGTTTGATAATGAAAAAAAAATTCTAGGATTACTTAAATGAAAATAGTTTACAATAAATACCACAAACTCAAAAGTGGTAAATGTCCATGGACCGTCACCGCCCACCCCTGGATGCTTCCTTCACAATTATGTCATTCAATGGAAACCATAAAAGATTCTAAATGGCTTGAAATTAATTTTATGAATGATACATGGAGACCCCTTCCATATCCAAGTAGAATCCAATAATATGGAGATGTTTAGGCCGAATTATGTTTCAATTACTATGGTGGGGTCCACACAGTTCTCTCGGAAAATTTGTCAACTTAACTGATTTGTTTGGGCCTTTAGATGCATGAATCAGACTCTGGTCATGAAGAATAAAATGAAGCAAATACAGTAAGTATTCTAAATAAATTTTAATCACAATATTTGAAAATATATTTTATGATAAATGACCAAACTTCCCCTGTGATACAAATATGTTAAAAATCTGGAATTAGGCCGTTTTTCTATTTAGGCTCAAATTAACACAAAAACCTAAATATGTAACATTTTCCTATTAAATAAAACTATGGTGGTTTTATAGACACAAAATTATAGTATAATATATGTGAAAATATTAGCTTCATCAGAAATATACTAACTCTATTTTTTTCTATTTTTTATGAATAATTTCATCCTTTAGTTGTGATTAGATAAAATTCTACTTTTCCTTTTACACAAATAAATGAATTATATCAACCCTATATTAACATACTTGGATATTATATCATATTAGTTGTATATTAAATAAAATAAAAAAATTTGTTGATGACCATATTACTATAGTGTCTTGGAAACATGGAAACAAAATCCTCTATCCTGATGGAAGGTAATCAAAATCTCCCATAAATATCTCCACCGATAATATGTATACTTTAAAAAATTATTTATAAATGGGTAAAGGATCCATAAGAATTTTTTGTGATCAGATACATAGTAATGGTAGATAAAATAAATGTGTAAGAATAATAAGAAAAAAGTGTATGGAAGTTCACCATTATATTTGAAGATCAATCCTTTCATCTGAGAGAGAATAATAAATATTTACAATTGATCAGATGAGAATAAAAATGAAATATATAACATAATCAATTAAATCATTACATATGAATAAAATATGGAATTTTGGAAAATACATATCCTTATAATAAACCAAGGTCAATAAAGCCTAGCAATACCTTTATAATATGTTATGCATGGTCTGTGACTCATGTATCGACCCCATGATTTAGATAACAACTTGTGTACACACATATGTTTTGGCTTCATCTACAATCCATGTACCATGTTATTATTGAGAATATGATAAAACTTGTGTACCATCGTTCTATATGTCATGGGATAAAAATCAAGAACCTTATTATTTTTGGGATTAGGTTACAATCAATGTACCCTTTTCACATATAATTGGGAAAAAACCGACTTACATTATTGATTATATTTTCGAGATACAACCTATGTATTGTTTGAGTTCCTATACAACTTATCATTTCCCAATTCATTGGATTGATATAAAGGTCCCACCCATATCATTATAAATTAATTCATTCATGTTTCAAAAAAATAAAAGCATTTATCATATCATGAACCATAAAAACATTGGTTTCAGAATCATAAAATAATAACCCATGATAATTGAATTGTTATCATTAATATTTCATCAAGAAAAAAACTAGGAAAATGTGCAGGCTTTATAATCACCTCATGAATGAAAAACACATTATAATATGTTTTTTATAATAATATAACTCATAGAAAAGAAAAAGGATTCATATTCATCATGAAAAAAATAAAAAAAAAACATATAAAGAATATGAATGTAATATTTAGTTCATTTCCTTAAAATTAATGAGTACCATCAAAAAATATAATCTCAAATGAAAAATAATTTTGAAATATGTCCTCAAACCATTTATTGAGGAAAATAAAAATTTCTCATGATAAATGATTTTTAATAATAAGAATCATTTATAAAATTATTTACATTGAAAACATATAAATTATGATTGAATTTTTTTTGAAACCCATTACTTTTAATATAGTTTTTAGAATTTAAATAATTCTTGAAAACATTTTGAAAACAATTTTCTATGAAAAGTATAAAAGTAGAATTAAAATATTTTTTATATCCTTTTTATATGAAAATAGATTCTAAAACATATAAACGAATCATTGAAAATAATATAATATTCTGGAAATAATTTTTACTTAAAAATGGTCTTAATGATCATTTAAATCCTTTTTAATATCATTTTTTATAAAATGGTTTCTAACCTAATCTTATTTCATCCTAAAGAAAGAATTATGGTAAATTTTTCATCAAAATATTTTCTTAATTAACATAGGTATAAAATATTGTAAAACAGAAATAATACATGGAAATAATAAGAAAAAATATGTGGATAAGGAATTTCACAATAGTTCATGATAGATGGATCATAATTTTTCATTAATGAAACATTATAATTAGCAATCTCGAATATAGATTAGATTTTTTCAACAAAATATTATAACATGATAACTTGTTATCATTTATTACATTTGAGAAGAAAAATAAAATTAAGCTTTAAATATTATTAAATAAAATAAATTCATGATATAAAATGTCAAAATTTTGTATATACAAATCGAATGGGAACTTAGGCACATAACAAAACATGAGTCTAAATGATGAAAACTTAAGATAAAACTATTTTATTGATTTGGTCCCTTTTTAATATTAAAACCCATTAAATAATAATCATAAAATGGGTATATAAATACCCATAAATTTTAGAATAATATACATATAATAAAATCATGGTATGTACGTAATCCACAAAAAAGTAAATAGTGGAGAACATTCTATGTATCTCAAAGAAATAAAATGTGAGGTGAAATCACATTACTGTGTGTCTTGACTCTCTTCATATTCATAAAATATTCATATATATTAAATATTTTCATATTATAAATAATTTAAATAAAAATAATATTATAAATAATACCAGATAATTTGGTTTTATGACTTTATATTACCCACTTGTTAATGATCATATGTTAATGTTTCACTTTAGGCAGCATTCGACTTTTTCATTGCATGTGTCTTAATTATTTATATCATTAGTCATTATAATTATAATATGATTATAGAAATAAAAAAATGATATAAATACCTTGTATATATTTTTTATTTATATTATAATAATATTTATAATATATTTGTACCAAATTTAATACAACATTCAAGGAGATGGTATGTTTTACATTTGCATGAATGATGTTTCCCTTTTTTGTCGCATTAAAAGAAATAATTTAAATAGAATATATATATGTATGTATGTATGTATGTATGTATATGTAATTATTAAATAATATTTATGATATAATATTTTTCTTATAAATTCTCTAAAACCATCTTTAATAAAATCCATGTAGTGTATGAACTAATCATATCGCTTTGAGGGGGAAGTAGTATACTTTTCCTCAAACAATATTATCATATTAACAAAAAAATAGAAATGAAAAAGATATGTTTTATAAAAATATATAAAGAAGAATAAATACATTAAAAAATATTATATCACATAGATTAGTATAGTTTTTATCAGAATATACATCATGATTGGAGGAAATAGAGGAATGAATAATTATTATTTTGTGAGGTAATAGTTTAGCATACAAAGAAAGAATGTATGTGATAACCAATAAATAGCGAAGTTTGTATGTTTAGGTTAAACCATTTAAATATCATAATACTATTATATTTAGGATACTATTCTATTATATAATTAATGAGTTAATATATTTGGATGTGGTGGAGAAAGAAAATAAAAGAATGGACTTGAGAAAAGATTATACATCTTAATCTGGTAACTCTTTTTGGGTTATACTAAAATGATACCCTAGATTTCCTTATACAAAAGGAAAGGTTATTTGGATTAATGTAGGGTTTTTGGGTAGTTTAGTGGGAATATCATATATAGTTATTCCTTTTTTTAGAGGTGTTATGAAGTTTAAGAGGAGGTGGCCGTTTATAGAGATGAAAATAGGCCAACATAGATTTTTGATAACAAGTAAGGTGTATACATTTTCTTACATAAAAAGGTCATAAATAACCAAAGAAATCAATAATTTATTATTTATGGAATAATTATGGACATAAAATATGAATTATGAATTTGGATGTATCATTTTGGCCATTAATTTTATGGTTTAGTCTATAATTAAGCATAATTTTCATTAATCATAGTGATTATTTTTAAACACTTTTTCTTATAATTTTTGTAAAAAATAATCATTACATAATAATAATCTAAATATTATATATATAATAATGTTTGATGTTTTTTTTTCAAAATTTTAATCATAGAAGTCAAAAAATTATGTTTAATGCTAATTCCGCCCATGTGATGATATTACTCGTTTTGAAATATAGAAAAATATTCCAAATATTGTAATGTTTTTATATTAGATTTAAAATTTGTATTGTATATATTGAACTAAATTTATTAATATATTTTTAAATGATCTAATTTGTCCAAAAATAAAATTTCTTATATAATATATCAATAATAATTATTTAATCAAAAGGCAGTTTTAAACAAAAATGATGTAATTTTGAATATTTAGCATAAAATAATGTTTAATAGATAAATCGTAAACAATTAAACTAGTATAATTTAGATTAGCTGAAATCAAAAATTAATTTAATTTTATCAATTTTTTCCTCAACTATTATAAAATTAATTTTATGTTTTTTCATTGAAGGACATTAAATGCGATTTATTCGAGAAAATAGATCTTTTAAACATTATGTAAATTTAACAAAACTGATATATTACATTATGAATAATCTTCATTTATATAAATAATTATAAAACAAATTTGAGAAGTAATTTTTATTATTCCTATAATAACTTTTAATGGCTATATTATAATCATATCATTTAAATAATTAAATAAAAAATGATGTTTTTATAAACATAGTGTTGCATGGATCATATTTTATGTTGTTGTTTCTTGTAACATACACAAATTTAATGTTGTGTGTAATGTATAACATTTTTTTTATGTGTGTAGTGAATGATTGATTTTGGGTTGCATATTACGCAATCCCAAAATAATGCTTTAATATAAATTAAACTATATTCAGAGATTCATTAAATGAAAAATATCAAAAAGATTAAATTAATAAGAAATCATAATTCCGACAATATTAGGGTGTTATATGATTATGCGATGTGGATTTTTTTGTCTAAATAACTAACACTAACAATTTACATCAGATAAAATACATAATAGTCTTCAAAGTACTTATGTTATTCTCTATTTTTATAAAAATCAACACGGTTAGAAAAAATTATCCACTATTATAAAATAATTTCAAAAACACTATAGTAGAACCATTTTTAAATACATTATAGTTACATTAATATTTGTTTAATTTAAATAAATAAAATATTTACTAGAACATCTAATATTCAATTGTAAGTCATAAGATAATTTTTTAACATTATATTTTTGTACATCTCCCATAGTACTTCCAGATTCAATGTATTTTCCAGCCATTATTAAAGACTACTTTTTCTAATCCCACATTAATATATTTCATATAACACTACCAATGTTTAATAACCCATAATCACCTAAAAATCGTAAAAAATATTAACCATATTTTTTAAAAATAACATTAAACATAATTCCAAAAAACTAAATGGTGTATCTCCTCAAAATGAAATTTTAATATAATAAGCCAACTTATTGTATTCGAATAATTTTTTCAAAAATATATATAAATATTTTATTTATTTTTAGAAAAATATAATAGTAAATTTAATATTTTTCTCTTATTAAAAACCATCAACTTTGAAGAACAATACCTAATTAATTTAACTATTTTACTATAAAATAAGTACAAATTTCTTCCAGTGGTTATACTTTATAAGATCTCATTGATAATTACCATGTTCCCGACGTTTAAAAAAAATAAATATATATGAAAATCTATATGGAAATTTATTTCATTTTATAATAGTCAAATTATTTCCTTAGAAATTATATTCTATATTATGTTCTTATCCACACATAATACATTTTCTCAATCATTTGAGGAACATTACTCAGTGTCACATTCCCCATTTTTATGTGTTGTAAATCACTCCATAATCCTCTATGGTATTTAAAAATCTAGCACATAGTTAACTCCATACATCAATTTTTTGGTGATTTGAAGAGTTAGTTACGATATAAGTTTTTAATCGTATTCTAGAAAAATAGTTTTAGAAAAATATTGATAAAATTTACTTCTCTAATAATCAAATTTGGATTTACATAGTCTTTATTTGTTTATTTGGTATTCAATGATATCATTATTTATACATTTTACATCCATTACCCAATTCCAAAATAGTATATTTTGATAAATAATAACAATATTGGGAAAAAAACATATAATCAAGTATAGGATTCTCAAAATCATGAACCATTATACCTATAATAAAAAGTATATTTTTAATAAATTTAATTCATTGTTATTTCCTTATCAACACTTAAAAATGGGGTTTAAAATAAAATATGAATTATATGATGCTTATCCCTATGGATTTTTAAAAAAGGTTCACAATAAAACAGACAATTGTGTGTTATGTACCGCATAAGTCAAGCTTGACATTCAATTTCTCATTGTTAATATCAGATGGTAAATATATTCCTATACCACATCCAATAATAGTATCCTGAGTGGGATTAACATCCAAAAAATGATAATTTCTACATTAATTTTTTTTATTTTTCTTACATTCTTATCTATATTATATATCATTTGTTTTTTTTTTCTAATTTGTTTACTATATCTAGTTCAAAAATATTCTAATAAACATTCTCAGATACCGTCTGTAATGACCCTATACCCAGTATTCCAAAGCCGATGGTTTTTATTCTAAATGGATACATGATAGAAGAAATCGCATCCTAAAATACTCAATAGTTTTGTAGTCATGAAAAACATGGTACATACATTAATCATGATTTAAATTTGAATACAAAATTACCACATAATTTTCTTTTGAGATTACCATTATCTTAAATATAATATCATTTCATATCATTTATAGTAATTATACAAGACTCATAATAATAGAATAAATATAGAGGTGAGAATTGATGTTTCGTAATAATTATATAATGCAGGACCTAACATGAATCAATAATAATATCCAAAATTGAAAGGTAAATAACTGAAAAATGATTCCATTTAAATAACTTTCCAATCATGAATAGATCAATCTTAATCAATATGAAAAGGTAAAAAAACAAAAACTCACTACCCATACTTAATAACACAAATGAGAAAAATAATCTATATATAATTTCATTCTAAAAATAACATGAAAAATAGTCACTTAATTATTAATGAAAAAAATTATTTATTTTCAGATATCATGATCTCATAATTCATAATATACATATAGTCATGACCACTCAGAATATGATTTAAAAATGTAGTTATAAACTTGATGAATAATGTCATAAAAATTTAAATTGTCAAATCAGTGATGAATCCAGTGCTATATAATTCCAAGAATAAATTTTAACTAAATGTTTAAACCATTTCTCATATATCACAAAATCAATTAAATTCCAAAACTATATACCTTATCATAATATATATATATTGATTAGATTATTTAATTTTATCAATAATTCCTTATGAAAAATATTAATTTAATGTAGAACTATTTTTTAATATATTATATATGTTGAGTGAACTGAATATATCTATGAAAAAATTATATATATATTTATAGAATATTTGACATCTAATAATCACATTAAATTTATATTTCAAAGGAATGAAAATGATTAATAAGAATATTAATAATGAAATTTAATTTAATTTTTTTCTTACTCTAAATTATCATGAACCACACATATATTGAATTATTATGTTATTAATAAAACATATACACAATTATGTATATGTAAAATAATGGATCTTCTTATTTGATGAATAGAATTACGATTAAAATTTCATAAGAAACATTAATGAGTACAATAAAAATTTGTACATTGTTTTTTTAAAAAACTTTCATAAAATAATTTAAAATAGATTTATATGAATGTGATATTTAAACCATTTACTTTTCATATATATTTCAAATTTTCTACATGTCATAAATGTTAAAATAATTTTTCCTTTCAAAATTTCATTAAGATACAAAGGTTCTACATTTTTAAATAACTTGAATTTTCCATTAGAATAGTTTATCCTAAAGTAAATTATGGTTATAAATGTTTTCAATAATTATTTTTGTGAATTTTTTGAATAATTATATTTTCTAACAAATCCTTTTTTTGGAAGTAAATTGATTTTCAAATTATCAGATAAATGAAGATTATTTTCTTATAAAACTTTTATCATTATTTGTATGTTTCAATAAGTTAAAAAAAGAAATGAGTACATAAAAACATAATTAATAACCATATGATTAGAAAATTAATTGAATTTATTATATAGTTAATGAATAATTTTATCTTGTTTGAATTCAATCACAAATAATTGATTTTAATATTTTATTATTAAATAACACATTAAAAAGAATATAAATGTAATGTGATAATTTAAAACATAACATATTATTAATTTAAAATGTATATCAAAATATATCATGTCTATGCACATCATAATGCGGTCAGAATTCAAAACACATATAATCATATTTTATTAAAGACAATGAAGAATTAATATAACCCAATGAAAATAAATTGAGATATGAAATTCCTTGCCACTTAATAAATTTAATGTGAAAGCCCATCCGATATTTTAATTCTAATTCAATAAAAAATGATATTAATTAGTAATTTGTAATAATATGTAATGTAAATTGGGAAATATATACATCATGTCCAATAAATATGGGTCATAATATTACAATATGGCACAATGATGTGAAATTGAGATGGAGTTCTTTATATCACACTTCATTGGATGATCATGGTTTAACCACATGTATAACAGTTTTAGTATTATATTAATTTTTAATATAATTATAATTATATTTATAATAACATATATAACCTTTTTATAAAAATTTAACACCCATTTGTTAATAATAGTTCATAAATTTTATTTTTTTGGGTGTTAATTGAATTTTTTTGACTTTTTATTTTTTACATGCATGTCCACGTTATTGTGTATATTTTATATTTAGAGACTCTACATAATGAAATTAATTTCATAAATATTAATTTTCCAAATTATTTACATTTTTATAATCATTATATAATTTTGTACAAGGATAATTCATCACATCACTTTGTTGAGATAGAAGGTCGTACGTACTCACAGATGATTTTACCATTTCATAAACTGGTTAAACTATAATTAATATTATGAAATATTAATGTCATAAAATAAAGAATATTTAATATATATTCCATATATTACCTGAATTTATCGTTATTACCTTCCATGGAAATCATTGGTGAAAAATGAATCACAATGCATTGTGAAAAGTTTGTTCATCGAACACAGAAGTGTTGGTCTCTTATTTTAAATAATACTGAAATTAATAAACTATATTTTATAATATTATAAAATTATTATAATAATATAATATTTATCATTTTAATATGTGTAATCCATTATTATATCTATTTATAAAATGTTTTGAAGGGAAATCAATTGCATCAGTCTGTGAAGTGATGGTCTGTTGTACACATAATCGATGGTTCTATTTCCAATTTCCTGGTGGATGAAAGGGATATTTGTCATGAATATAAAATAATTATATATTTGTAACATTATAATAATGATTTTATTATATAATATTTTATAATAATATTTTAATTTTTTTGAATAAACAAAATAAAAACTCTCATTTAAGAATATAACATCATCCTCCGAAAATATCTTCGAAGTTTCATAAATGTCGTCCAATAAAGGATTTTTGATAAAAGGAAATGTTATCTAACATATTTTATTGAGATAAATAATTTAACTTGGGTTGTTATTGGATTAAAATCATGGATTTATATGCATTAATGGAGAAGGATAATGGGATACTTTTTATATGTGGGGAAAAATACAAATAAGGAATTTTTCGGAGGCATCAATTTATCCATCATTTTGATCATACCAAAAGCCAAAAAAATGGGTAATTATGTTCCCATATAAGATATAATTACTAAATTTGAATATAAAATAGAGCTTGGAGATGTTACTATATGATTTTAATCATTATATTTTTAATTTAAACACTTGATAAATATTCTTTTTAACTTGACCATGGTATTTATTTTTTACTTCTCTTAGGTTTAATAATAGTCAAAATTATATTGGCCATATTATATATTATAAATTATCCTTAATCCAAATATGAAATCCATTTTACCAAATTGATGTCACATGTGTGGATTAATCCAATTTAATATTATATATAGAGACAGGACAAAAATGTGGGTTTCCTAAGAGAAAATTAATATAAGTATATTAGGATGAAATATAGAAAATTTGACATATAAATGATTATAATTTCATAAATGTTTTATATTTTAATATTATTGAACTAATTTTTCAATAATTTTGTTCTCATATAATTTATAATTTTATGTTATTTAAACTAAAAGGTTGTTTTCAATAAATATTATTATTATTATTGATTAATCATAAAAAATGAAAAATTTGAAAAAAAAATAAAAATGATAATTTTGGTTCAATGATGTAAAAAATTAAAATATTTTTTTAATTTAAATATTAAATAATTTGAAATAATTTTATTTTTTAATTATTTTTCCAAATCGTGAATAAATCCTTTGTAATTACCCAGGCCTCTTGAGTCCATTACTTTGTTGAAATTTTGTGTTAGAGGTGTTTAGGGAGCTCAAGGAGACTAATCCCCAACACTTTGCCAAGATTTCCATTCTAGTGAATAGTTCTAACGGTAGAAAATTGTGAACTATAACATCACGTTATGTTTTCAGGTACTTTTGATGGTTCTATCTACCCTTGTTTTGGAGTAGTGACTTGGGGGTGTGTTTGGGAGAATATTTAAGGAAAACTAAAGGGAAAAATATTTCAAATGGGTGGCACACGGTTTGTCGAAACTGTGTGGCCAAACCGTGGGTAGTTGGGTTTGGAGGCAGTAGCTTCCGCATGGGAGGCGCACAGTTTTTATAACCATGCAGACAAACATTGTGAGAAGGGTTGTCGAGGCAGTAGCAAATTCATGGTCAGTGCACGGTTTGTCAAATTGTGTGGACTAACCGTGTGGGAACTTAAATTAGATCCTAAAATTGTGGATCTAACGCATTTTGGCCTCTAACATGCTTGTGTAAGCTCCTAAGCGGCCATAATTTAGGGTTACCCTCCCTTGAAGATAGGATAACCTATCCCAAGCATTTTAGAGGTGATTCAAATGCTTCTATTGGTGAATCTAAGCAAGTGTCTTGAAGTATGTGATCGTTCTTCTTCGTTCTTAATCATTCTTGATCGGTTTCTTAGATCCACTTCGATCTACATCCCCTCTTCTCTCATTTTCATAGATCTACGACCGTTATGGAAAGATCTGTGTGTGTGGATGCCAAATATGATGAGTTTTGGTCTTGACCTTGCTAGGGGAAGATATATAAGGCGGGTTTCAAGAGAATTGACCCAGGTTTCATGGGCTTTCTTTGACTGTTGTGGTTTTCATCAAAAACCATTGAGGTAGGGGATTCATTACTTCTCTTTCATTTACATGAAACTGTAATGTTAGTATGTTTTATCCCACTGGATAACAATGAAATTGAAATAATAAATATTTGAATCGGATAAATAAATTGATATCGATCGTATGTTGTTGTATCTTGTTTTGATAGATAGTGTGATATCTATGATTGTTCCTGATGAAAGTTAGTAAAGAACATAAACTGAGATTAATTGATATTTGTTTAGATAAAGATAAAGAGGCATGTGAACGAATCTGGTTCTTTTTGTAATTTGATGTTAATCAAATTGGGGAAGTAATCATGTTTGATCATTTGTGATAGCTTACCGGTTAGTTTTCCCAATTTTTGAATTAATAAATAAAAAATCTTTTAATTCAAGATGGATTAAAGAATTGATTGTTTGATAATTCCTTTAATGGTTCTGAGTTACCCTCTTCATTATTATAGGGCCAACATCCCAAGTGATGTGATGTTTGTTTTTCCTACTACTTGTGTTCAGACATGATCCTCGATGGGTGTTGTGATATGTGGGGGAATATAGGCATTTTGGTTGTGGCAGCAGATGACACCTAGAGTTCTGAGATGCATCAGTTTATGCATATGGGTGTTTGGGAGGACACCAGGGATGATGGAATGGGATGGATTTGATTGTAGGATTCTTGCTGGTTCTTTGGTTGTTTATCCGTTATATTATTCCCCAATGATCAAGGCAGTTGGTATTACTTAGCCTTCTTATGAAAGAGGCGACAACACGTGGGTTATGTCATGTGCATTCCATGATTAACTTCATAAGGGGAATTGGGACTACACTCTTGCTATAGGTGGAAAATGCTCGACGGGTAGTACATCTACTCATCGTGTTGAGCCCCCATGTGTTTGTATCATAGAATCCTTTTCTAGAATGCCTGGGAATATGGTAAAGTAATTTGGTAATGAATATTTGAATAAATGGTGTTAAACCATGTGGTTAGAGTCCATTGGAACTTAATGATGTGGTTGAAAATTTTTGAAGGAACAATTGAATTTGGGAGTGATGCTAATGAAACTTAATGTGTAATGGTTTATGGTTAATTAATGTTTAAAGAATTAATTAATAAACAGTGTAACAGATAAAAAGGGAATGATGTAATCTAATAAAGCTCTTGTTTTGTTGTGTGCTTATAGGATACCTAGTCATATAAATAGCAGCCCAGAGTCTGAGAGACGTTAGTTGTAGTTGTGTCTAAGACTAGGTTATTCCCATAGGGTGGTAGTGAGTTATAGTATATTCTTTACTTTTTGTGTTTCTATAGGATACTCCACCCTGTTAGTAAATGAAAATGACACCACAGGGATTCTGATCCTTGGGGGGTGTTTTCCCCAACATTCTGATGGGAGGGTGAATGGTTGACTACCACCTTTGGCCCCACTCTCTTCTCCTGGTAGTTAATTGTGCTATTTGAAAAATTGGTTAGTTTTCCCCATATAAGTGTGTAGAGGGTTGTAATGGCTTTTGGTTATTCACACACATATATACTGGATATAGTATCATATGGACTACTATATTTTTAACTTGTATAGGCTATGGGGGCTTGAGGATCCTTACTCGGTGTATGGGCTGTAATGGCTTGGGGTATAATACCCGACATATGATACATGTTATGCGAGCTGTGGTGGCTCCCAGAAACTACCTGGTTACATTTGGTTGTGAGGATGGTGTGGTGCTTCGCCCAGGTGTCTATGTGTAAGCCTTTTTTTTCATGAGGTGCATTGTGGGGCATCACCCAGGTGTTTGCGGGCAAGCATTTTTGGAGAGAGATGCTTAGGACGTGCGACGTTGGGGAAAAGCGACAAACCAGTGTGGAAGTAGTAGTGGGGTATCCTTGACATTCTCTACTATGTGATATATTCTTGTATGCATTACATGGTGAGATTAGTCATGGTGAGGTTGAGAACTTAGTATACCTTCTTACGTAATGAGTTAGTTTCACTTGTTTCTCACTTGGATTTATCATGCTCTCTTTACTTTTCCACGAGAGGATATGGGGAGGATCCTACGGAGTATACTGTTATACTCACCCAATATAATTATAAAATGTTTTTTAAGGTCACTTGGAGAAATTCAGAGATCAAGATGGTTTCTACTAGCTTGTGGTTGCAGGAGCTGTATGATCTTGTGGTTGCTGTTGTTTTACTCATCTTTTGGGTACTTGATGTTTTTTCCCTTTCAATTGTACTACATTCTCATGACATTTCAATTGTGAACTTGGGATTTATTTTATATTCCAGTTCTGAGTTATATTTGGTTGGTTTCTATCTTATCTCTCTTCTGCATGTGTTCTATTAGGGGGTAATGCCTCCCATTTAAGTGTTATTAAACCCTCAATTCTAGTCCCTAACCCAGGGCCTTCTGGAGGCAGGACTCAGGGGTCATTGTCTCCCTGCTCACATTTCCAGCCCAAGAGGGTTACACTTTGTGGGGAGTGGGTAATGATAGTGTGGTATCAGAGAGAGGTTGAGGGATATGATGGAGTTTGGAGTTAGGAACAGGTGAGGTCGCATGGGTTGGTAGGGCAATAATGTCATTCATGTTTAGTAAGTGAGGTAAACACTGGAGACCGCCTAAGACATAGGTGTTTTGGGCCCCCTTTGATCTGATGTATGGACTATTAAGATTACAATGGATACAAAACAAGGTGACACTAGTTGCATGATAGAGACCTAGGATGGCATTATGCATCATTCTTCATTGTTCCTGTCTTTGAATGGGTTGACCTTGGGATAGGTTAACCTAAAATGAATAAACTAAAATAATTAATTAATTGATGTTGAGTTTTCCATATTCCAGGTTTATGAAATCTAAAGGATGTTATTTTATAGGTATGACTACAGGTTAATGTCTTCATCAGGTTTGCATAGAAAATGTCAAGCAGGCTATTCCAGTAGATCGTCGTAGCATAGAGGTTGACGATGATGCCACTTGGAGGAAGACCCTCAGAGAGTTTCAGCGCCACAGTCTGCAGAAGTACGAGGGATTCGTTTCAGATGTAGTCATGGAAGACTGTTTGGAGGAGGTTGACACAAGTTTCAGTTCTATCCATGCTCGGAAAGAGCACTGGTTTCCCTTATTTGTGACAATTTTGTATGGAGTTGCAAGTCAGTGGAGGTTCTTGTTCCTTAGGGATCATGAGGAATCATCGATCTAATGGGAGGAGTTTCGAGAAAAGTTTGAGTCGAGTTCCTTTCATTGGCAGCGAAGGCATCCCGTTTCTAGGAGCATCTTACCCTTCAACAGGGGAGCTCTTGTGTTCGAGAGTTTGGAATCCATTTTAGGAACCTTTTACAACATGATTCGGACCTTTTACTAGATGAGGAGGACAAGGAACGAATTTTCGAGGAGTCTTTCCATCCAGAGATCCAGCGCCATGTCCCCACATTTATGCTGAAGACATATCATGAGGTGTTAGCGAGGGAAGAGGTTGTCGAGCAGACTTTGTCCAGGACTAGATCATCACGAGAGGGGGATTATCATGATTCCTCATGAAGTAGAGTTGTGGTCCCGGGTTCCCGGTTTTCAGGGCAGAAGAGTTTCTGTTCAGCCGGGGGTAGGCCCCAGCCCTTCACATATCGTTTCTCAGATGGAAAAAACTCTTAGGCCTATGCCAAGGGAACAAGAACTTGTTTTTCTTGTGGTGGTCATGGTCATCAGCATCAGGAGTGCCCGACCATTCATAGCAGTCCTCGTGCACTATGCGCTACGCTCTAGGTTCTTCCGTGGAGACAATTCCAGCCGAGACAGAAGAAGCTGGTTACACCAGCTTTAGATCACCAAAGGGTAGATGGGGTTGGCATAGAACAACTCCATGATTCCCCCATCCTCAGAGAGCGGAGCGCGGCCAGGGTGGTGGTCATTATCAGGGTCAGAGAGGCTATAGAGGAGGTCATAGTCAGCTTCATGCTCTAGCGTTTCTAGATCTAGGTGATCCAAATGTCGTTTGAGGTACCCTTTTCTTGTCTTCTTCCTTGGTGTATTCCTTGTTTGATTCAGGAGAAACACACTCCATCATATCACCTACACTTTTCCATGCTTTGGGACTTGAGGTAGAGAGGCTTCTAGTGCCCTTGGTGTTGACTACGATAGTTGGAGGTCGAACTGACTTGTTTGATGTATGTACAGACTATGAGATAGTGCTGGAACAACACCGATCTTGGGGAGATTTCCTATTTTTACGAATACTACCATATGATGTCATCCTCGGAATGGATTTTCTGTATTCAGTGGAGGCTATTGTGGGTTGCTTCAGGAAGAAGTTAGTCTTCATTGGTGTGGATGGAGAGCCAGTTGTGTTTGTTGGTGAGTGAGATCCTTGGATGGGTCATAGGCACATTCCATCCTTATCATCTGTGATGGATGATATGATGATTAGTTCTTCAAAGGTTAAGCAACTGTTGTTTCTTAGGGTCGTAGAGGAGTACCCTGATGTCTTTGCAGAAGAGGTTAAAGCATTTCCCCCTCGATGAGAGATCGATTTTGGGATCGAGCTACAATCAGGAGCTTCTCCTATCTCTATGTATCCATATAGTATGACCCCTTCTGAGTTGCAGGAGCTACGTAAACAGCTTGATGGTCTGTTAAAGTGTGGTTTTGTTCAGCCACATGTGCCACCGTTCGGTGCACCCATTTTTTTCGTGAAGAATGATGATGATAGTTTGTGGTTTTGTGTTGATTATCATCGCATAAAAAAAGTGACAATAAAGAATCTCTATCCTCTTCCGTGGATTCATGACTTATTCGATGAACTAAAGGGGGAAAGTTGGTTCTCAAAGATCTACTTGCGTTCAGGATATCATTAGATGCATGTGAAGGATGAGGATATCCCGAAGACTGCTTTCCATTGTCGTCATGGGCATTATGAGTTCGTTGAAATGTCATTTTTCATGATGAATGCTCCATATGTATTCATGGGATTGATGAATGCAGTTTTCCCTGAGTTCCTAGAAAATTTGATGGTTGTTTTCATCGACGACATCCTTGTGTACTCCAAATCTGAACAGGAGCATGCACATCATCTACAAGCAATTTTGGGAGTTCTTCGCCAATATCAGTTGTTTGGGAAGTTGTAGAAGTGTGAGTTTTATACTCGAGAAGTCTGTTTCTTGGGGAATGTTGAGTCCCAATAGGGATTTTATGTTGATCCATCAAATATAGAAGCAGTTGCGTCTTGGGAAGCCCCCAAGACAGTTTTAGAGGTGTGACGTTTCCTTGGTATCGCAGGCTACTACATGAGTTTCGTAGCCAATTTTTCATGGGTTAAAACTCCTCTGATAGCTTTGACCTGGAAGGATTAGGCATTCATATGGACTGATTAGTGTTAGGAAGCTTTCGAGAATCTAAAATAGATGTTACTGAGCGCTCCAGTCATTTTTCTTCCTACTGAAGGAGTTCTATTGGATGTCTTTTGCGATGCTTCACATCTGGGGTTAGGTTGTGTTCTCATGCTTCTGAGGTCAGTTGTTTCTTATGGGTCTCAGAATTTATGTCCCCATGAACTTAACTATGCCACCCATGATCTTGAGTTGGCATTCATGGTGTTTTATTTGATGTTGTGGAGACATTACCTCATTGGTGAGTGCTTTGTGGTTTTCACCGATCATAAGATTTTGAGGTATGTTTTCACCTAGCGTGACCTAAACTTATGACATCGTCAGTGGATGGGGTTCTTATAGGAATATGACTTTGAAATATCATATACACCTGGAAAAGTGAATGTTGTATCTAATGTGATGAGCTGAATGTCACATAGTGATGTTGTGCATGAATCCAGTGATTCCTGGAGTGTAATGGAAGAACTGTCAGCATTACATCTTGATATGGGAGAAGTTGGGGGTAGAGGGTGTCTTTTTCAGTTGAAAATACAGTCATCCCTGATGCAGAATGTAGAAGAGTCATATTTGGGATATCTAGAGGTGGAGGTCTGGAGAGACCGAGTTGTTTGTAGTGAGGCCCCTGATGGTTGGACTAAAGATGAACAACACTGAGTGTTGTATCATGGAAGGATTTTTTTGTCTTTTTCGATGCGTTAGATGGTTCTAAAAGAGTTTCATATTTCACCATTAGTGGTGCATCCTAGTGTGACAAAGATGTACAAAGCCTTAAGGAGCCTATTTTGGTGGTCTGGGCTGAAGCGTGTCGTTGTAGAGTTTGTGTCTCGATGTTTAGTCTTCCAGAAGATGAAGTCCGAACACCGTAATACTGGTGGTATTCTCCAGCCATTAATGATTCCTTAGTGGAAGTGTTAGGATATCTCAATGGACATTGTTACTGGTCTACCATGAGCTCCGGGAGGACATGATGCTATTTGGGTGGTAGTGGATCGTTTAACAAAATCGGCCCACTTTATAGCAATCAAGGAGTCAAAATCAGTGGAAGTTTTGTCGAGGGAGTGTCTAGAGGAGGTGGTGAGACTTTATAGAGTCCCTCGGATGTTCATTTCTGAACATGATCCTTGTTTTACCTCCATAGTATATTGAGGTCATCAACATGTTTTTGGTTCTCATCTATGCCTTAGCACTACTTTTCATCCAGAAATGGATGGTCAGATAGAGAAGACCATCCAGTATCTTGAAGACATTCTATTCTATTGTGTTCTTGATTTTAGAGGTTCATGGATGAGGAACTTACCCTTGGTGGAGTTCTCTTACAATAATAGTTTTCACTCCACCATCGGTATGGCGCCGTTTGAAGCCTTGAATGGCCGACCTTGCTGTTCTCCGTTGTTCTAGACTGGGGTTAAAGAGTCATCAATTCTCAGACCAGAACTAGTAGAGAATACAACAGAGATGGTTCAGGTGATTTGTGAGTGGATGAAGAAAACGTATGATCGTCACAAATCATATGTCGATCAAAGAAGGAGACCCTTAGAGTTTAATGGTGGGGATCATGTGTTTCTGAAGGTGACTCCCCATCGTGGGCATCCAATGTTTTGATGTGGAAGTAAGATTTATCCCTGGTTTTTTGGGCCTTTCAAGGTGTTAGCTCGTGTTGGAGATGTGGTGTATCGAGTTGCACTTCCCTTAAAGATGAGTCAGATACATGATGTTTTCCATGTATCACATATCTGTCATTATCTTAATGACTACTCTAACATCTTAGATTGGGGAGAGATCGATGATGATGATGATGCAACCTTTGTGGAGAAACCTGTAGAGATCCAAGACCGCAAGGATAAGGTGTTGCACCAGCATTCTATTCATTTAGTTCATGTCTTGTGGAAACACAGTGGCTTGGAGGATAGTACCTTGAAATGTGAGTCACAGATACGTGTTCAGTACCCAGAGTTGTTTGATGTTTAACTCTTTTCATGTATCGATGTATCTTATGTGGTTATGAAACATTCATGTTTATGTGATGGCTCTCTTTGTTGCTTTTCTGGCATGCTCTCTTTTGCGAGGTATCTCGATGGGTGGTTGTTCAGACCCTATTTCATTTTCACTTTAGTTGGGTTTTGGATTCTCAAGGATGAGAATGTTTTGAGAGGTATCTGATGTAATGTCCTGGACCTCTCGAGTCCATTACTTTTTGGAAATGTGGTGTTAGAGGTGTTTCGGGAGGTCAAGGTGACTTATCCCTAAAAAATTTCTATGATTTCCATTCCAGTGAATAGTTCCAATGGTAGAAAATTGTGAACTGTAACGTCACGTTATTTTATCAGGTACTTTTGATGCTTCTATCTACCCATGATTTGGAGTAGTGACTTTAGGGTACGTTTGAGAGAATATTTAAGGAAAACTAAAGTGCAATAGCTTCCACACGGGAGGCGCATGATTTGTCTAACTATGCAGCCAAACAGTGCGAGAAGGGTGGTCGAGGTAGTATGTAATGCACGGTTAGCGCACGGTTTGTCAAACCGTGTGGACTAACCATGCATACCCTTAAATTAGATCTGTAAATAGTGGATCTAATTCATTTTTTCCTATAACATTCTCATTTAAGCTCCAAAGCGGCCATAACTCGAGATTACCCTCCCTTGAACATATGAGAACATCTCCCATGTGTTTTGGAGGTGATCTGAAGCATTCTCTTGGCGAATCGAAGCTGGTTTCTTGAGGAATGTTATCATTCTTCTTCGTTCTTCTTTTTTTCTTTATCGGTTTCTTAGATCCACTTCGATATACATCCCCTATTCTCTCAGTTTCTTGGATCAATGCCCGTTCTGGGTAGATCTAAGTGTGTGAAGGATAAATATGATGAGTTTTGGACATGATCTTGATAGGGGAATAGATCTAAGGCTAGTTTTTTGAGAATCGATCTGGGTTTCATGAGCGTTCTTTGGCCGTTGTGTTTTTCATCAAAAAACATTGAGGTAGGGGATTCAATGCTTCTATTTCTTTTACATGCAACTGTAATGTTAGAATGTTTTATCCCACTGGATGACAATGTAATTAACATAATAAATATTTGAACCAGATAAATAAATTTATTTCGATCATATGTTTTTTGCTTCTTATTTTGATAGATAGTGTGATATCTATGCTTGGTCATGATGAAAATAGGTAACTAATTTAAACCAAGATTAATTGATATTTTTTTGGCTAAAGATAAAGTGGCAAGTGAACAATTCTAGTTCTTGTTGTAATTTGATGTTAATCAAATTGGAGAAGTAAGCATGTTTGATCATTAGTGATATCTTACAGGTTAGTTTTCCCGATTTGGGAACCAATGAATTATATATCTGTTAATTCAAGATGGATTAATGAATTGATAGTTTGATAATTCATTGAAGGGTTCTAAGTTACCCTCTTGATTATTATAGGGCCAATAGCCCAAGTGACGTGATGTTTTTTTTCATGATGCTTTTGTTGAGAAGTGATCCTGGACGGGTTTTGTGATATGTGGGGGCATATAGGCCTTTTGGTTGTGGTAGCAGATGATTCCTAGACTGGAGAGATGCATCAATTTATTCTTATGGGTGTCGGGGGGGACATATGGGATGATGGAATGGGATAGATGTGATTGCTGGATGCTTGATGGTTCTTTGGTTGTTTATCTTCTTTACTTTTCCTCACTTCTCAAGGCAGCTGGTCTTGCTTACCCTTCTTCCAAAAGAGGCAAACACACGACGGGTATGCCACATGCTTTCTGTGTTTAGCTTCTTAAGGGGGATTTGGTCTACGCTCTTGCTATAGGCAGAAAAGAATCGATGAGTAGTATATCTACTCACCATGTTGAGCCCCCTTGTGTCATTAGCATAGAATGATTTTCTAGAATGACTGGGAATATGGGAAATTAATTCTGTAATGAATATTTGAATAAATGGTGTTAACCCATGGGTTTGGAGTTAGTTGGAACTTAATGATGAGGTTCAAAACGTTTGAAGGGACAATTGATATTGGGAGTGATGCTAATGAAAATTAATGAGAAATGGTTTATGATTAATTAATGTTTAAAGAATTAATTAACATACATTTGAAATGATAAAAAGGGAATGTAGTAATATAATAATGCTCTTGTTTTGTTGTGTGCTTATAGGATATCTAGTCTTAGAAAGAGCAGCTTGGAGTCTGAGATCCGTTAGCTGATGTTGTGTCTAAGACTTGGTTATGCCTATAGTGTGGTTGTGAGTTATAGTATATTATGTACTTTTTGTGTTTCTATATGCTACTCCACCCTATCATTAAGGGAAACTGACACCTCGTGGATTCTTGAGCCCTGGGGGGTGTGTTTTCCACAACATTCCGATGAGAGGGTGAATGGATGACTACCCCCTTTGGCCCCACTCTCTTCTATTGTTTGTTACTTGTGCTATTTGGCAGATTGGTTAGTTTTCCCATATTTGTGGGTAGAGGGATATAATGGCTTGTGGTTATTAACACACATATATTCAGGATATAGTATCCTATGGACTACAATAGGTGTAACATGTATAGGCTGTGATGGCATGGGGATCCTTACTCGGTGTATGTACTGTAATGGCTTGAGGTATAATACCTGATGTATGATTTATGTTATGTGAGTTGTGATGGCTCCCAGAAACTACCTAGTTACTTTTAGATGTGACTATGGTGTGGTTATTTTCCCAGGTGTCTGTGGGAAAACCTTTGTGTTGCATGAGGTGCATTGTGGTGCTTCACCTAGGTGTCTGCGGGCAAGAAATTTTAGAGAGAGATGCTTTGGACGTGCGACTTTGGGGAAAAGTGGCAAACTAGTGGTGAAGTAGTAGTGGGGTACCCTTGATATTCATTACTATGTGCTATATTCTTGTATGCATTACTTGGTGAGAGTATCCATAGTGAGGTTGGGAACTTAGTATACCTGCTTAGGTAACATGTTAGTTTCACTTGTTACTCACTGTGATTTAGCATGCTATATTTACATTTTCACGAGAGGCTTTGGGGATGATCCTACTGAGTATATTGTTATACTCACCCTACGTATATATAAACTATTTTTCTGGTCACATTGAGAAATTCAGAGATAAATCTACATTCTACTATCTTGGGGTTGCAGGAGTTGTTAGGGATTGTGGTTTCTGTAGTTTTATTCTTCTTTTGGGTACTTTTAGTTTTCCCCGTTCAGTTGCGGTACATTTTCATGACATTTCCTTTGTGTACTTGGGTTTTCTTTTATATTCTAGTTCTGATTTGGAGTTGGTTGGTGTCTATCTTATATCTCTTCCGCATGTGTTTTCATAGAGGGTAATACCTCGTATTTGAGTGATACTATACCCTCGCTGCTAGTCGCCATCCCAGGGCCTACTAGAGGTGGGAATTGGTTGTCATTATCTCCCTTCTCACATTATCGGCCCAGGAGGGGTACACATTGTGGGGAGGGGGCCATGACATCCTTTCCTAGAATAATATTTTCTTAAGAATACTGATCTTTTTCATTTAAATAATTATTATATTAAATATAATCAATATATAAAAATAATATATGTAATTATTAAATAATATTTATATCATCCAATTGAATTTATATATTATAATGGTAATCTATAGAAGTTAACATTTATTCTCTGGGTTTCATGTTTTGAAAAAAATCAAATAGATTTCAATAAGTAATTATATTTAATTGGTTTCATAAGATCAAAGACATTCATCAAAAAATATATAAAAACCATTTTCTAATTTAAAATATTTTATTATTAAATATTCAATCAAATAATTCAAGATATTAACAAACAATATACATAAAATATTTAACTACTATAATGTATTATTGTTTGGATATATATAATACAAATCATTGAACTTATTGGATCTAGTATTTTTTCAATGGTGAATTAGTGTGTTATATTAAGAAAACTATTTGAAACCATTATTATGATAAAATATACTATACATTTTATTCTCACATTATGAATATATTGGACACAATTTCATAATTTAGTGTGGTTATTATGGTGTAGATGTGTAGTACTATCTTCAAAACAAGAACCATGAAGGAGATTGTATTTTTTATACATTTTACCACATATTTTCGAATAATTATTGTTATTTCTTGGGATTTTATCGGAGAGGTATTGGAAATATTTTTTATGTGGATGATATATTTTTTGTATATTTATATTCTCTATTGATAACATTCTTATATATAGGGTAATTCTATTCAACTGAATTTTGTAGACACGAAATTATAGCTGATAAATCAGGGAATACTAGAGGTGGGACTCCACCACCACTCCTCTCCACCAAAAATCCTAACAGTGGTGTTATTGGATGGAGGAGTAATAATAGAGTCATATAATTAGTTTTGTTTTTGATTAATTATGTATTTTTGAGTTCAACATTACTGAGGCATGAATGAAAATTACATGGAAGGAACATTAGTCAAACATAAGGTCTAATATTTAAAAATAAATTTTAATTGACCAAGGTGTTAATAAGATGCGTGTACAATAACAATTATGAATATGTACATATAGATAAAATTTATTATATGATATATACACATGAGAGATATAAACTGTAACATCCAATGTAAATCAAGAGTAATACATTTTCCTATTTATTAATAGTTGTGAATTAAATATTAATATTATTTTAAAAGGGATGATATGTTTGATGGCGTACCCAATATGCAACAACAGGTTTCATTGAAATTTTATGTTTCACACAATGTTCGGTCATACTGAAAAATCATAATGTATTATTATTTTAAATAGTAGTTAATAACTAACCATTTATTTAAGAAATGAATATAACTAACCATATTATGGTTAAATATGTTTCTGAAATGATTTTACATATATTCAATTAATTTTATAGGCTTAAAATTTGAATGAATCTAATTTTAATCATAAATACTATAATATTTATTAAAAGGATGATTTACAGCCTTTTAAGGGAGAACCATCTCTAATTATAGTTTTGGTCACTTTTATATTTTCTATTTGACAAAATAAAATTCTTCTTTATAATCTAGACATCATAATTTAATTTGGGGAATTTTTTTGTATATTTCTGATAAAATTTATTTTTTAACAAATAGTGAAAATTACTGTATTTTAATTCAATTATGCCATTTAATCTAATTTATTTATATATTTATATTATCTTTTTAATAGGTTTTAATGTTTAATTAGATTATATTGTTACCTTTTAATCCAATATAGGTCATTAGAAATAATTTCACATTGAAATTGTACATAAAAAAGTGTCAATCTTTATAGAGTCATTATTTTTTTTAAATAAATAGGCTTTTTGTTTTGACAATGAAAATTAATTTTAAATAAATTTGTGAAACATTTATGATTTGAATATGGTAAAATAGAAATCATTTTTAAATTTGGAATATAAAATATATCTTAGGGTTATTTTTTATTATTTCACTAAAAAATATCAAATTTTTATGATTAGTGAAAACACTGAGTAGTAGTTAAAAAACTAACTTTTTTCATTTAAATGAAATTTTACCACTTTTGAAAATTAAATTTATAAAATCAGACATAAATAGTTTTTAATTAATAAGTAAATTTTTGTTCAATAAGATGAATTTGTTTTTGTTTAATAGTAGATTTTAACTTTTATTTATCGCGGTTAAAATTAAATAGGGTAATTCAAGATAAAAATAATTTTATAATAATATTAAATTACCCTAACATTGGTCTTAATCCTATTGGTTAATAAATTTCTGACCATGGTCATCCTTAGGTCTATTTTGGGGCACCATGGAGCCTCTTAAAATTGATAATGACAATTTTGATTTATAAATTTAAAGTAATGATAAAAATGACATACATATCTATATTTTTGTAAATCAATTCAATAATGGCATTATATAAGTTATATTTTTGACTATAAATATTAGTTTAAAAGGTAAGATTATTTCCTAAATCATCATATTTCTTTATTATTTTTAGACAAAAAATAAAGAGAATTATTTATTATATAATAATGATGCATTGTTTACCTCATTAATAAATGACTTAAATAAATAAGATAATACAGATTAAAATAATACCCAAAACCTATCCAATTATTATTGGATGATTTTATTTCTAATAGTATTCATATTATATTAGACTTGAATAAGTTTTGGACAATTAGAAATAGAATATCATTATGTAATAAAATAATTTTTTTAAACATTCCTTATGAGCCCCTCCTCACACTTATTAAAATCCCTCACCTCTATCCCTTTACTCACATCTCTCAATCCCATTGTATCATCCAAATTCAGCCAAAATAATCTCTCATGATAAATTTATCCCACCTAGAAGACTTTCCATAGGCAGAAAGAACTTCAATAAGTCCTTACGGTTCAATCCAAAGAGATTTACCCCATATAAAGGTAATGTCTTCACTTATGTTTTTTTCTTTTATTTTACTTCTCTAACCCCATTAAATTTTATTTATTCCTTTTTTATAAATAAATCAGTATCATCAATATAATAGGTTATTTATATGAGATTTACTCGAACAAAACTTACCCACACCTCTATCTAATGGGTAAAGAACTTATTTTCCTATGGATGGAGAACTACTGCCTCACGAAACAATGATTGCTCAATCTTTTCCTACCTCATTATATGGTGGATATTAAAATAGAAATTTATTTAAATGTGATATATATTATATTTATATTTTCTCTATATTAATTAATATTTCATTTATATCATACCATTATGGATTTCAAAAGGGGTGAATATGATAATTTCATTTGAGCAAGTGTGGACTACTGCCACCTGAATGTGATTGGACACATTCAAGATATAAGTGGAAACTATAAAGGAATGAGTTAATTAAATTAAATTACATATATATTATACTGGAATTATAATATACCTATTTTTTACTAATTTTTCTTTAAATTAAATATAAAATTGTAATTAAAGTAGCATTCATGTGTATGTACAACATACCGTCTCCATGAATGGTGTGTTTTATTTCTTAACTACACAAGATATGGAATATTATAAATACTTATAAAATGGATATATATGATATATGTTATATCTAAATCATGAATATAATTCTATAAAAAATGGAATTTTGACCAAATGGACAAATTATATTTATAACAAGTTCATTTTTTGACTAAATATATGAACACCGACAAAATGTCCTATATGAACTCAAATAATTAACTGAGTTATTGCAAAGAAATAAGTGATATAAAATAAATTATAAACCTGAAAAGTTTTATTAAGGAAGTAAAAACTAACATATGATTATTATTCGAGAAAAACACATAACATACGAGTCAATTCTGACACAAGGTATGGGATTTCTTATCTCACTTTTAATTCAGTGAGATTTCCATTATTCACCACTTATTTATTGCATGCAGTGTATTTTGTACCTTAATTCGATATATATTATCATTATTCTATTTATATTCGTGGTGTTCTATGATTAATTTTGTGGTTATTAACTTTTGGTCTTATTACTCGATTGATTACAACATGGTAAGAGTTTTTCATCTCACTTTTTATTCTCGTGGGATTCAAGCTATATTTTACACTATTTTCCTTTTGTGTGGTTTATGTAATTCCAATGATTTTATTATTTGTGTAATATACTTTGATTTATGCATATTTACTTCTTCTTTTCATGATTTTTATTTCATGTGGTGTATGTTTCGTTAGTTACCAAATTGGTGAAGGATATTTTTATCCTAATTTCTATTCCATGGGTTAATCATTTAATTTTTAATTATGTATTGCTATGATAATGTGTTGAATCACTGTAAATTTATTTATGTTGTAATTTCCAATCCCGTTTGTGTAGATATATTTTTTTATACACATAATCATGCCATTGATAAATTCTCATGTCATTAATATTAACTTGATAAGGGTAATCTTAACTCAATTTCCATTCATTGAGTAAAACATCCAAGTCATTGGTTTTATTTTAAAAAGTACATGTGTGAATGTAACATGATTTATTTGCAGTGTATATCCAATAAGATAGAGTGTATTTATATTTTTCGAACATAATTATGTAACTGATTTATCCTTAATTAAAGGATATCATCTATATAAGGTATTTTTTCTCAGTTTACATTTTATTTAGACTTCGTTGTTGTTATGAACGAATTCAATTTTATATGTTGTTAATAATGTCCTTTGGAATATTATATCATAAATCCTATTATTTTCATGATATTATAATGTTTTTATTAATTTTATTCCTTAATTATTTGTATTTAAGTGTCTCTCATTTAGTTCAAAACACTTTAACTAAAATATCATTTTAAATGTTTTATAGATTTATTCTTCCAAATCATTCACATAAATTTACATGTTCTAAAAATTGTTTTATAGATTTATTTATATGGAAATTAATGTTTTGAAATTAAATTATCTGTCAAATCCATCAAATTGGTATGGGAAACTTTTATTCAAAATTTCATTATTAAATGTTTAAAATGGTTTTGAAATTTGTTTGATAAAGTATTGATTTTATCAATATCTTGAAATGATATATTGTGATTTTAATGTGGAAATGTTATATTTTTTTTATTAATGTTTTTTGTGTTATTAATATGTTATTGTTTTTGGTATTTTTTTATATATACGGGTGGTTCTATGATAAACCTAAGGTAGGTGGGCCTGAGATAGCTCTCCAATTCAATGGATAACGTGACAGAAGTAAACGTTAATGTTTCTATTAAGAGATTTATGGAATATACTATGATGGTTATTCCTTGTGTAACTCCCTATATATACATGAATGCTACAATGTATGTATGCTATGGATTCTATAAGTTACCTTTATGATTTATGATTTCTATGTGTCTTTCATAAAACTTATGATTTCATTAGGTATATTAAAAAGCTAAGGATTTGTATGTATTGATGAAAAAATGTTTTCATTCTTTATTTCATATCCCATTATGAGATTTTTCTGATAATCCCATGTTTTTGAAATGTTTATCCTAGGTTATAAGGCATGGTAAGATAATGAAGTACTCAAGAATATTTATATCAATAAAATAATTATTTCTATCTTTTAAGAATTTTTATTTTATGAAAAAATGTATACTGAGTAGATGTGTCTATATTGTAATTTTTGAGATGTAATGTAATAGTTATGGACTAATTCTCTAAAAATATAATCCTAAAAATATCATTAATGTGAATTTTTAACTTAATTCTAAATTATGTAATTCTTATGAATGGAAATTATAGTTGGTATCAATGGCCGGTTTAGAAAAAATTAGGGATTATGAGTTTTTATTAGTCACATGGTTAGACTCTATGTATACTCTTTATGTTAAATCGTTATTTTATAAATTTTTTAGATCAAGGAATGTTAGTTAAAAATGGAAGGAGTAGGATCTAAAAAAATATTCCTATCTCTTCTTGATGAAATTATTGCAATAATAATTACAAAGTCATGTTTAGATGATTGTGAAGCTCTTTCTAGCATACAACACACATTCTAGAAGTTTTTTTGATATATCAAAAACCTCCACTATACCTCGATATCATAATGGATCATGGGATATATTTAATCAAATCATATTTTCATAATATTCTTTTATTTTCATGAATCGTAAATATTAGCAACGAATTTTCAAATATTTTACCTTATCATAATATTTTGAATCATATTATGAATTTGAAAAAGGATCAATAGAAGGAGACCCTTTCACATCCTATTTTGATTTTCTTTTAAACTATATTAATTCAATACATACTTATGGTATTTCAAATAGACCATTTATTGGATGTTTCCTCACAAACTCAATCTGATTAGTTTATAAAAAGCATGTTTGATCAGATGTTTTGAAATTATATGTTATACATGATTATTTTTCGAAACTATTTTTCTATGAAAACCCAAATGACCCATGTTGTACATGTGGTATTTTTATGAAGGAATAAAATTCTTTTAAAGGTATCTAAATTATTGTAGGAATGCATTGACATTCTACCTATCTGAACAAGATGACAGGAAACCATGTGGATCCCATGATCATGTTATGATGTTGTTTCTTTTGGAAATAGTTTTTTTATCACTTGGTGGAGAAATATAAAAATTGACAATATATATAAGTCTTCATTAAGATGATTAGGAATCAATGATTTGTGATATAAATGATAGTTATAAGTCACGATCTGACGTTAAAATATGTTAGGGTTATTTTTGAGTTTTATAAAAAAGACAACCCATAAGACGGGTGGCAACCCATCGGGTCTAGAAAGGTCATGAGAATCAAACCCACAATTGATGTGCGACAAGGGAGCATAGCCTACCACTGAACTACATAATGTCCGAAGTTATTATGATTTATTCTTTTAGATAAATTATTGTATGGATCAAGAGTAAGTTGATTTTGGGAACTTTTATTTTATCAAATGGATATCCTTGTTATAGGAAAATGATTTAGTGATTATGTGAAAAAGTTAATTTTAGAAGATGTTCTCTCCTTTGGGGAATCATTATATTCCTATAGAAAATAGAATACTGTGGGATTTAATTTGTATAATAATAGTTCAAATTTTATTTTGGAATAAACTACATTTTATGGCTATTTGTGTTATTTATGGAAATGATTATCCTATAATAGAGAATTTGTTATTAGGTTAATTACACTTTAGTATGAGACATTAAGAGTATGTGATTTTATTTGGAGATAAATGTAATTATTTACTATGGAAGACTATGTGATTAAATACATTTGAGTTTTGGGATTAAATCATAATTTTTTTACATTGATGAATTTTGTGAACATTGGTTTATTTAATGGTGTTTGTTGAACTTTGGGCACTGTTTGTCAAATTTTGAAGATTAAGAATAATATTTTCTTTTTTAAGGATTATCCATTTTTTGTATTATCTTATATTGTACTATCCATTTTGGTTATGGATAATATCTAAAGATAGGGAAAATATATAGATTATATTTTTTTGATTATTTGATTTTCTAGATGAGGATTCTAACACTTCAGATATGAACAAATCATCTTGAGTACTCATCATTTAGAGAAAAGATGTGTTTTCGGTAAATACTTATTAAAGGATGAAACTCTAATTGAAAAGTAAGTATATTTATTTATGTCTTTATTCAATCTAAAAAATAGTCCAACTTCATGAAAAGAAACATATTTTTTTTTAATATTTACTTTTTCTACTAGGAAACTAAACATATTTTATCCTATCACATGTTTGTGATTTTTTGGTGGTTAATATTCTTCTAATCATGTTTTCTATCACCCTCCATCAGATCTGGACACTTAGTTTCTCCTCCATATCTGTGTTTTCATGGAATCCAACTGTGGGTTATATCGGGTGACCTTTTTAATTATATTTATTTAATTAAAAGTGATAGTTTTATTATGAATTATTTTGATGTTAGACTTTTAATGATGTTTTTAAATCCAATTTTACAATTGCGAGGACACAATTTTTAATAGAGGGTATGTATATAACATCCCTTGTAAATAAAGAGTATTAAATTTTCATATTTATTTATATTTATGAATTAAATAATTATTTTACTTTAAAGAAGATTCTATGATCGATGGCATACATGATATACAACAACGAGTTTCTTTGAAATCTTACATTGCAGAAAATGTTTGGTCATACTGAAAAATAAAAATATAATATTATTTTAAATTATAGCTAACTCCTAACCATTTTTTGGGGATAATGGACCCAACTAACCATATTATGAATAAACATGTTTCTTAAATAATTTTACATTTATCCAATAAATGTTAGAGGCTAAAAATGTGAATTAATCAAAATTTAAGTATAAATACTGTAATATTTTTTAAATGGTCGATTTACCACCTTTTGATAGAAAACTGTCACTAATGATAGTTTTGGTCACTTATATATGTTCTATTTGACAAAATAAAATTCTTATTTTTAAATAGGAAATCAAAATTTACTTTGCGAATATTTTTGGCATTTTTTTGATAAAAGTTATTTTTAATGATTACTAAAAAATATTGTATTTTAATTTAAAATATCCTTTTAATAAAATTTATTTATATGGTCAGATTACATTTTTAATTGGTTTTAAGGTAAAATTAGGTTATATTTTTACCATTTAAACCAATTTTGGTCATTTGAAGTAAATTTCAAATTGAAATTGGACTTTAACAAATGTCAATCCTTTTATAGATATTATTTCTTAAAAAATATGTTTTTTTGTTTTGACAACAAGAAATAATTTTAAATTAATTAATGAAATTTAAATATTTTTTATTTTTTAAAATAGAAATTATTTTTGAATTCATAATATCAAATATATATTTAGATGAATTTTTAGTATTTTTCTAAAAATCTTCAATTTTTATTAAATAGTGAAAACTCTAAGTAGTAGTTAAAAATGACTTTTCCATTTACATAAAATTTTATAGCTTAGGTGAATTGAATTTAAAAAATATGACATGCTTGGATATTATTAGTAAGTAAAATTTTGTTCAATAAGATGAATTGTTATTTTTTGAATAGTTGCTTTTAACTTTTATTTACCACGGTTAAAGGTAAATAGGGTAATTCAAAGTAAAAATAAAATTATAATAATATTAAATTACCCCAATATGTGTTATAATTATATTGGTTGATACATTTCTGCCCATGGGTATCATTGGGTCGATTTTGGGACCCCATGGATCCACTTAAGAGTGATAATTATAGTTTATATTACTTAATTAATAGTAGTGAAAAATGACATAAAAATATATATTTTAATATATCAACTCTTACATTGGGATATATAAGTTATCTCTTCAACTATAAATATTAATTTAAAATATAAAAATATTTTCTCCATAATGAATTTGTTTAAAAAAAATTCACATCAAGTGATGAAAATTATTTATGACACAATAATGATGCAGCGTTTACATCATTAATGAATGCATTAAATTAATAATAATATAATTATTATAAAAATATTCAAAACCTATCCAATAATTATTGGATTATATTATTTCGATCAATAGTAATCTTATCTTCAATGTTAATATGTTCTGGACTTTTTGAAACAGAAATCATTATATAATAAAATAACATTTTAAAACATTCCTAAAGAGCCCCTCATTACCCTTATAAAAATCCATCACAACTAACCCATTAAAAACACCACTCAAGAACCTTGGATCTTCCAACCACAGTCCAAATAATCTATCTAGATCCTTATCTTCCACCTAAAAGACTTACCTTTGTTATAAGAAACTTCAAGAAATCATTTTGGTTCAAACCAATGGGAGTGGCCCGATTTAAAGGTAGCATATTCTCTTAGGTTATTTTCTTTAATTTTACTTCTTCAACCCCGTAAACTCTTTTTATTTATTTATTTTATTAAAATAATAGTATCTTAAATATACAAGGTTTTTGATATGAGAAGGATTCGAACAAAACTTACACACACCTCTGTCAAATGGTTAAAGAACAAACTGTTTCTATGGATGGCGAACTACCGCCGCATGAAATAATGACTGTTCAATAATCTCCTAAAACCTATTATGGTGGCCATTAAGAAGGAAAAAAATTTACATGTGATATATATTATATTTATTTTTTCTCTATAATTTAATATTTTTCCATTATATATACCCTTTATGGTTTCCATAATGGGTAAATATGATAATTTCATTTGGGGAATTGTGGACTACCGACCCTCCAAGTGATTTGACTCGTTCATTACATACATGGAATGTATAAAGGATGGTGTTATTTAAATTAAATAACAATTATATTATAATATAATTATAATATACCTATGTTTTATTATTATTTAATTCCTTTAAATATAAAATACAAATGAAAATAGTGTTCATGCGTACGTACGAATTACCGTCTCCTTGAAAAGTGTGTTTTATTTCTTAACTCCAAATGATATGGAATATTATAAATAAATATAAAATGGATATATATGATATATATGATATATATATATATGAAAATATCTTTATAATGATAATGTACTTATGACCACCTAGACAATTTGTAATTATAACAAGTTCATATTTGACAATAGTTCTGAACATCTACAAAATGTCCTATATGAAATCAAGTAATTAAATAATTGTTATAGCAAGGTAATAAGTGATATAAAATGAATAATAAAATTTAAACATGTTCTTAAGGATTTATAAATTATCTTAAGATTATTATTCAGGAGGAACAAGGTACATATGATACATGTCATACACGAGGTATGGTGTTTCTAATCTCACATTAAATTCTGTGAGATTTCCATTGTTCACCACTTATTTATTGCATATAGTGTATTTTATACTTCCACTCGATATATATTATCATGATTGTATTTATATTCCTTGTATTTTATCATTCATTTGGCGTTTATTAACAATTTTTCTTACGATTCGATTGATTACAATGTGGTATGTGATTTTCATCCAACATTTATTTCCCATGAGACTCATTCTATATTTTACAATATTTTCAAGTTGATTGGTTTATGTACTGCCTATGATTGTATTTTTTTGTAATATAATCTAATTTATGTGTATTTACATTTTCATTGTATGATCCTCTTTTCATGTGGTGTATGTTTCATAAGTTATCAAATCGCTAAGGGAACTTTTGATCCCAGATTCTATTCCTTGGGTTAATCTTCAAATTCTTAATTATGTCATGATATGATTATGTGTGGAATAAAGTTTTCTTTATTTATTTTTTAATTTCCATTACCCTTTTTTGGATAAAAATTTCTTACAAATAATCACATGATTTATAAATTCTTATTTCATTGATATGAACTGGATAAGGGTAATCTTAACTCAATTTCCATTCATTGAGTTAAACATTGAAGCCATTGGTTTTGTTTAAAAAAATATTTATGTGAATTTCCTCTGATTGATTTACACTGAATATCCAATCATATTGATTATATTTAGGTTTGCACACAAAATCATGTCATTGATTTATCCTTAACATAAGGATACTATCTTTATAAGGGATTTCATCTCAATTTACATTCTATTAAGACATAATTGTTATTATACATCAATTAACTTTTACATGGGGTTAATACTATCCATTGGAATATTATATCATCAATACCATTATTTTAATGATATTATAATCTTTTTATTAATGTTATTCCTTAATTATTTTATTCAAGCGCCTCTTATTTGGTTCTGAAATATTTAACTAAAATATCATTTTAAAATTTATAATGTTTTATTCTTCTAAAACTATCACATTAATGTACATGTTTGCAAAATGGTTTTAAGGATTTATTTATATGGACTTGAATGTTTTTTAATCAAAATTTCTTTTAAAATATTCAATTTTGTATGCCACACATTGAATCAAAAATATCATTATTAAATGTTTTAAATGTTTTTCAATATGGTTTGATAAAGCATTGATTTTGTTAATATCGTGATAGGATATATTATGACTACAAATTTGAAATGTTATATTTTCATTATACTTGTATTATGTGTTTTGACTATGTTATGGTTTTTTTGGATTTGTTTACCTATATGGGTGGTTCTATGATAAACCGAGGGAGGGTGAGACCGAGATAGCTCTCCAGTACATTAAGTAACATGACCAAGGTAAATGTTAATGTTTATCCTATGAGATTTAGGGAATATACTATTATGGGTATTCCAAGTGCATCTCCCTATTTTTTTTTGTGAAATGTATAATGTATGTATGATATGGATTCCATATGATATCATTATGATTTATGATTTCTTTGTGTTATTCATAAATCTTATAACATCTTGAGGTATGTTAAAGATATTATGTTTTGAATGTAATGATGAACTAATGTGTTCATTCTTTATTTTATAACCCATACTGAGATTTTTTTACTCATCCCATGTTTTCGATATTTTTTCCACTGGGTATAATGTAGGACAAGTGAATGGAATTACTCGATTGTATTTATACGAAGAAAATAACTAGTGTTTTCTTTTAATAATTACTATTTTATAAAAAATTGGATACAGAGTAGATCTGTATACATTGTTTTTTTGAGATGTAATGTAATATTTAAGGATTAATTATCTAAATCTCTAAACCCGAAAAGATTCACAATGTGAATTGTAAACTTAAATCAAGATTATCTAATAATTAAGGTTGAGTCATTATATATGCATCATTATTTTTTTCATTTTTGATTGAAAAAGGGGTTTAAAACGTGAATTTATTTTGTTATTATATATAATAACTAAAGAAATATGGTTAGGCCTCCATAATTTTTTTATTATACAAATGAATCAAGATTTTATACTATGTTATATTATTGTTAATGGGTTTTATTAGGAATATATACTCGATTACTAATGAATGAATATGATAGAGTAGTTTAAGATGTAGTAGAAGGTGTTATACTCTTTCTAGTGGAAGTGTGTCGTTAAATATTATGGATCTATATCTAATATGGAGACACATAATTTGTTGGAGGATGATGAGACTACTATTAGTTTGATTTAGTTTATGGAAGAGTAACTGATTCTTTTGGAAGTCATCCATATATAGGGAGTATAATATCTTTTTTAATATTTTATCTCGTAGCGTTGAATGATGAAAATGTATCTTTATATAACATGATGAAGGGGTTACATCTAGATTTATTTTCACTGATGATAAAATTTTTAAAGAGGTAGTATCTACTATATCTTTTAAGGGGATCCTTAGCATTTGGAAATTTGGTATTATGTATAAGAACATCATCTTTTTTAACAAATCTCTTTCTAAATGTGGATTCCTGATCATGTTATTAGGAGTAAGTACAACATCCAATGTATATTTATGCTTTCAAACTATTTATACATCCAATGAATCTAATATTGGAATAGTTGGAAGAAGTGATTTAGTGAATTCTATTATCAGGAGACTTTATTTAAGATAGATGTAGAAGATATTCTCAATGAGTATAGAATTAGGAAATAGACCATGTAATTTATTGAGGTTGAGCTTCTTATATGTGGTTATATAATTATAGAAGTCTTTTTTTCCTTTTACATGGAAATTTGTTTAATAATATCTAAAAAGTACTTAACTATTTTGTTTCATACTTGTGATGGTTATGTTCACCATATAGATTAGTTCCTGAATGGTCACGGAGGCTGATTAGATTTTGATGTGGAAGGTCAACTATTAGTATAATGGAATAAAAGTATGGTAGTTATTGTTCATTATAAAAGTAGAGAAATTGATCTCAAGGTTATATCCAAGATGTTTCAACTCCTTGGATATATAGACATGAATATTGTGGAATAAGTTTTTAGTAGTGATATAGATGTTATATAATTTGCAATGTTCAAACATTAATGGTTCTATCACTAAACTAATTGTAAGTTATTAAATATATATGTAGTTTATAATTTACCTTAGTTTTATTATTATTATTTTATTCAAGGGAATTACAACAATTTTTAAACCAATATTTAGCCACATATTTTTATTAGATATTGGGAGAAATTTCATTCCACAATAGTGTTATCCACACCGTTTAGATTTCAGGTAAAATTATTTTTTGTGTGATTATGTTTTAGACATATGAAGGGGGATAATTATTAAATGGGGTGTTTCATATTGATGAATACGAAGCTATGTGATTCCATCTTTTCATAGACCACTTATATTGTAAATGTGTGTTTTCTTGATATTTTTATGTAGAGAAATAGTATTACTGGATGGAATTTATTGAATAATCTTCCATATATGGTATAGTTTTTAATGGAGACCAAGGATAAAGATATAACATGAGTTAATATGTAGTTTCCCAATTTCATTCTAGATAAATTTATTAAACTATAGACTCACCATAGTTTTGTGTTTTAGATATAGATATAAAAATAAAAATAAAAAATTTCATTGGTTAATTATTATATATCATCAATGGAGCTTGGTGAGTTTATACATGATATTGATTACTTTGAGTATCATGGATTCATTGATCTAATTATACCTCCACTGGGTCCTCCATTGATATTTTCTAATATGGTGGATGGTAATATAAGACTATGGGTGGACTTTTGAATGATGAAGTAAATGACGATAAAGAATCATTTCCACCATAAGAGATAAGTAGATATATTTTCTAACAAAATGGGTAGATTATTTGTTAAATAATCAATTTTGAGACTGAATATTAGAAATTGAGTGTGATTGAGAAGGATATAATGTAGAACATGTTCCAATATAGGTTTGGGAACATCATAGTTGTATCCATTCTTCTTGGTGTAAACAACTAATCGGTGGTTATTATGGGTATTAATAACAAACTATTTCATTAATTGTAAGACTATTTAACAGCCATATGAATTTATAACTCCCTAATAATCACAATATTAAAGTATTATCTTGTCAATTATATCAAGACAATCATAAATATGCCATGATACCAAAAAATATATAAAAAACTACAAAATTGAACTGTTTATATTTGATATATTCTTTTAATAATAACATTTGTGCGTCAAAATATTTTGTTCATTGACCAATAATAAGCTAGTGGTAGATGTTTCATTATTACTATTTTAGAAAGTAGAAAATGTTTGGATTCCTTTCCCTTATGGTTTTTTTGGAAAATTGTGTATTACATATCTTGGAATGAAGAAACTATAATATTTTTTCTTGGAAAATCCATGATATCAAATGTATTGATTATTTTCGTGTGTATATTAACAAAATGATAGTTATATTGGTTAGTGAGATTATACATTGATTATCAGAGGAAGAGTTGTTGGTAATTTTTTTGGTAATTATTAATTTCAGGGAATGATATTAAATTAAGAAGATTGTCCATGATATTAACTATGAAACTAAATATTGGAGTTTGTGGTAGTGTTGTTTTATCTATATATGAAATTACATTCACTCATAAGTGATCAATATTTGGACATAATAATTAATAACAGGCTCAGGAAGGTCTTATCGCAGTGTTATTTGAACCCATATTAGTGGCAGCTGATAGAGTTAATACAATATTATTGTTTTGATATATCATAAACAAGTGTAGATTTGAATGTTTTCACTGATGTAATAACACTGAATTCAATTTGAGATATCATTCTATATTCTATTAATGTATTGAAATTGATTTATGGGGATATATAATTTATTCATGATGTCAATATAGATAATAGTATGGAATGACTATATAAGATGAAAATTGAATCATCCATGATAAGATATGTATGGGAAACTTATCAGGGATACTCAATGGAATATGTCATGTTAAACTATATCATTCATAGTGATGTTCAATAAAGTTGGTTTGAGGTTTTTTAAAATAGCATGTTGTTTAAGGATTTTAGATCCTTTAAGTGATTTTTTATTGAATTCTCCAAGGTATTTATATATCACCATTAGTTGATAACAAAGGTGGATACATGATGTACATTGTTTTGAAGAGGTAGCTTTAGTGTCCTTATAATAAGATATTCTTGGTGGATTTTGTTGAATATTTTCATGTTTATATAAGATTAATGATGAAAAATGTATGGGGAGAGGATTGATGTAACCCATGGTAGTCCTTGAGTGGATGTGATTGGACATGTAAATTTGTTTGACCACTAGGATACCAAATCGTATGGGTTGTTGTTGTACTTTTTGGGTGATATTTAAAATTACCATGAATTATACATTACATAGTCATGTTCCTTTAGACAAAAAGTCAATGTCTTAAATTTATCAGGATATTTTCTGTACATATTTTTAGGGAAGCAGGTCATAACACATACCCATAAAAAATATATTTTAAAAATTAAAAACAAATTTTTTTATCCACATTGAAAATAATATAAACAATTTGAGCTAAAATAAGATTTCATTTCAAGAAAAGAATTCATAAAATTCAACATGACTAGTTCTATTCCCTTACCGATGCTAAATCCCAATGATGAATATATTAAATCATAGGTTGAGAACATGACCTCATTACAAGACATAAAATATAATAAATATATTTATCCATGGATAGAATTAAAAAATATTAAAAACAAATTATTTATCTAAAAATAAATTAATTTTAAATTTAAAATAACATTATCATACATTTAAAAATCAATTATATTCATGAAAACTCATTAAAAAGTATATATATGTAATATATATTCCTTTGAAAATCATAATCGTATAACCCTTATAAAAACCATTCAAAATTAATATTCATACATCACACATAAAATATAATTAATCATATAAAATAATCATTATCCAATGCATTAGATTGTTATCTGTGTGCGACCATTATATACATTATATTAGGATCAACCATTTTCTTTCATGTGACAGAACCATTCAAATAATATCTATAATTCTCACCCATGATTTATAATGTATCATTACAAACAAAATTTCTAAAAAATACAATGGTTGCTAGCAAAGAGGTTACACAATTCTGATATTTAAGAAGCAATTGAATCGTATTATGTGATTACTTTAACCCAACCATTACAATGATAGGAAATAATAATATTTACCAATTTATGAAAAAAATTATTAATCATTGAAAATTTATAAATTAGTTATAGGTTAATAAGTATTATATTTATAGTATATTTATTATTTTGAATTTTTATTAGAGTAAATGTTAGTGAATTCATTTTATTTCTTTTTTATAAATAAATAATATAATTAATGAAATGAATATTTATAAATTTTATTTTATCAAATTTAATTAATTTACAAAATAAGATTATCTAAATTATAATAGGGTGTAATATTTATAATTTTATTATGAATTAATTTTCTTAGATAATAGTGAAAAAAAGATTTATGAAAATATGTCATTTATTTTCAAGAAACTATAAAATTCAAAAGTAAAATAAATTTTTATTATGTTTTAACGCAAAACATTAATTTTTTAGTTATATTTATCCACAAAACATTATTTTCAATCAAACTTATATTTAATATTAGAATATATTTTCATTGGGTTTTAAAAATGCAATTTTTATGAAATGAATAATAAATTAAAAAATTATCTCTTCGATAATTAATTAAATATTCATAAATGGGAAACGTTTTAAATGAAATTAAAGTATTATGAATAATTAATTATTAATTTATTTTTATAATATAAATTTTATTATCCATATAGTAAATATAAAACCATATTTTTATAAAAAATACACTTCATAAAAGTCATTTTTGTATCGTAAATGAGTGTTTTGAAGTTAATTTTACTAATAATGATAATTGAATTGGTTAAAATTGATTTAATATTTATAAAATAATTTCCCAAATTATATAGTAAAATGATTTTTTTTCAAAAAAGGATCCCTTGGTAAAAAATGACATAGCATAGTGCCTGTAAAATAATGAAACATGTTATAGTGAAAGTGTAATATTTTTTAAAACATGAAAAACAAAACAATAGATCACTCTTTGATGATTTATTGCATAACCAACCATAAAAACATTAATTATAAATATACAATATTATAATTAATTCGACTCAAATTTTTTTGGTTTTAAATATATAATATTTATTATTTAATAACATAAACAAGCCTTTCCCATGTATAAATAGAATTCCTCACAACACAAATTTCACCAAAAAAGTCGTGAAGCTCTACAAATATATGAAAAAACCTATACATCCCACAATTACAATGTCAAAGTTCTTCATATATCACCTAATTACCAATAATAATTTTTTACGAGATCCTTCAATGACATTATATTTAATATGTATCATTTTAAAAATACCTCTATTAGTATATTTTCTTTTTATACATTATCCTCACATCATTCAACCATTAAAGAATGATAAATCAAGAATCAATTTTATTTTAGAATTTTATAATTCTAATAGAATGAATTATATATAATATAATTATCATTTCCTCTTATTCAATGGACAATAACATTTTCATGATTATGGCATTTAACCATCTCCAGGGAAAATGATAATTAATTTTATATTTTCAACATCATGGATGGTAATAAAATTATTATTACTCCTAAATGGGACATTAATAAGTATATTAAAACACAATTCACGTTTTGGAACAAATATATGGACATAATATTACACAAAAAGAATGTGTATTCTGACGGTATTGAAAACATCAAAATTAAAATTAACATTAATCATTTCCATTTCGACAACTGAATCATCATTATGTCAGAAAAAATTGATATATGGGACCATTTATTCATAGTTATCTAATAATATAAATCTAAATTATCACAGGATGTGTAATAATGGGAACTCTAGTTTAAAATAAATAAAAGGTAGGATTTTGTTGGTTGGTTCCACAATATATTAATAATAAGAGGTTTTATATAACATTGGAGATTTTGATGTTTTACTAACAGTTACATATTTCATTTTTTCTTTAGTAGTTTAATCATTATTACATGCTCAATGGTTTAGATAACCATTTTATGGTATCATTGGATGGATTTATATGGATTAATGATATTTTTGGATAATGTTTTTATAAATTTAAAAAATTTATGTATTAATGATTTTATGTTAAATTACAATAGATTTCATATGAGTATTATCTTTAAAAGTTCTATTTACAATTTTAATATATAACAATTTATTTCTTGTTTTATGGATTATCTAATGATTAAAGATAATTTATCAATATATAATTGATGTGATATTTCATAAATTTCTTTTCCAATTCATATGGTTTGATAATCACTATTATTAAATAATCTTGTTAAAATCCTTTGGAAACATTGTGAGTTGTCCAATTACTTATATAAATTGTTAACCTTATGAATATTTATTTCTTTTTAAATTTATTTCAAAATAATCACATTAATATATATCTCAAAAATTTAAATTCCAAATAGGATAGGATTATATAAATTTTGGATATTCAAGATAAATGGTTTAACAAAGAAATCGTGATATTTAGATTTAGGGCATGTGTTATTTTATTATATATGCAGTTTTTTTGTTTTAATTGATGAATCTTATGGATATAATTCATTTAACTAACCAAAAAAGTGAAATATTATATAATATTAAGATAATGAATGGTTTATGGGTTAAAAATGAAGTTTAATGAATGTTATGTTCAGGAATTCTGTTATAAAAGTTACGATAGAGTGGTATTTTATAAATATTAAAGAATATTGGAAACATAATGTTTTTTCGATATTTTTTTTAAATAACATATGAGATATCTTTTTCATAGAATTGATACATTTTAGTATTATTGAAAATATGATAATTTATAAGGTTCATGAATCTTATATTTTTATGAAATGAAATAATTAATTTCGGGAAAAATGTACCTATTTTTAATAAAATAATTTAAAATTTATATTTATTATTTTTTGATTATATGATATTTTATATTGTCTTAATTACTATTTTTTGGATGAAAAATTGAATTTCTAAGATTAAAAATAGGGATAAAAACCTTTAATTACTGAAAAATATATTAAAGAAAATTTTAAGGATGTTTCTCTAATTTGTGAAATTTTATATCGAATATATTAATATAGTATAAAAAACATGAATACCCATATATTGGGAAACAAAAAATCATGTCCATAAAGTCCATATGTTCTGAACAGAAAACCAATGAGTTAGAATGTTGAATAACCTACCACTAACTAATGTAATATAAGAGTATGTATGCAATTGTATTTCATTATTTCAATCTATCTTATGAATAATGATTCTGTTAATTTGGGAACATAAGAATACATGTATTGATAACTATGGGATTGGAATAACATTGAGTGATTACATGATTAATTTTCCACTGGAAAACATTCACTATTAATGGTTCCTTATACGATTAAGGTAAATTAAATACTATGAGATTTTAATTGAGAAATAATGGATGAATTAAGACTTATAAACAAATATGATTTAGATTCATTAATGTTAAATATATATATTATTATTATATTTTTTATTATAATGTAATTTTTTTAATTATATTTTGGATTATAATTTAAGATTGTTTGATTTTATTTGAATATAAAAACTAAATCTACATTTGAATACTATCTGATAAATTAATTAAATTTTGGGTTTCAATTTTAGTCTTGAATATTTTGGGGAATTTTAATTACTATTATTTGTTAATAATTGTTGATAATATTTTGGTATTACTAATGTTTTTTCTATCATAGAATGGTTAATTAATTTAAGAAAAATAAATTATCATTTAAAAAATAATTTTGGATTTGTTAGTTCCAAAAGATAATTGTAATGTATTGATATACATTTGTTGTTTTTTGTTTTGTAGATGTTGATATTGTTTCTTTATGTAAGAAAATCACCATTGAATACTCATTATTTTTGAGAAATGATGAGATTATTGGGAAAATTAATTAAATGATGATATTATTCATGGTATCTATGTTTGATTCCTTATGATCATAGTTATGGTATGAAAATAATTCCTCAATTTTAGTAAATGTATTATAAAAAACACTATAAAATTTATTATCAATAAAACCATGGCCATTAAAACAATAACTAAATAATGGATTTTTGATATTTATCTTTCCGAAGAACATGTTCTCTATAAGAAAGTATCATTACATGAGATTTAAAATTTATATGAAATGTAAATAAAATCATAAATGTAAATATAGTATGTGTTATTGTATATTTCCTTAATACCACTCCATTCATACTTTCCTAGTGGAATTTTTATTAATTGATTATGCGTGGTGGGATTTCAAAAATGGTATTATCAAAAGAAGAAGACATTGTTTTTTCCCAATTTCTAGTTTCGATGACATAATTTATTTAAAGGGGATAATGTAACATCCAAATATTTTAAAATGAAAATAATATTCTTAATAGAATACAATATACAAAACTTTTAGTATAATCCAATAATAGATTGTAATTATGTGATTCTGAAAACCTAGCCATTAAATTTTAATGAATTAACAATATTAACCACATTATGAAATAAATAATGTTTGAACTAGTTTATAATCGAATAATTTAATACTTTTAGATTTTTCTTGATTTTTGGTATAGTAAATATTTTTTATTTTTAATAATGTCATTTTATTCATCAGTAATTTTTTTAAAATGAATATAATGTAATTATATATAAAAATAATATAAATAAATAATGGAAAATTTATAAATATAATATGATTAATTAAATTTATATTTTAAATCTGAATATTAAAATTATCCTTTAGTGAAATTTTGATAATTTTCTGAATATTTTAATATTTTAGTGTTTACTAAAGAATACCAATTTTCTAGAAATCTCATTTACTTTCAATAAATTATGAAGGTCACATTATGTTTTTATTATGATGAAATAAAATATTATAATTAATTATTATTATTTCACACAATTAAATTCATTTTAATCATTATTATATTATATTTTAGAACAAGATTATTTTTTTTGTGTAACATATTTCACATTTCATAAAATTGTTTTAAAGAACAAAATTTTTCTAATTTATAGTTATATAAAATAATCCAAAACTTTTAATTTTGAAAATAAAATTTAATATTTTATATAAAAAATATTAATTATGTTTTATACAAGAATTATTATTAGTAATGTTTTTAATATAAAATAAAATTTTTATTTATAAACACATATCCCGAAAGCATGTTTCTATGATGCATAATGGTATTTTTTTTATTTTTTAAAATTATATGAACTGAAATTTTGAAAATGAATGACATATTTTTAATAATTAGGTCAGAAATAATTTATAAATTAATTTAAATATTATTCATCATTATGTAAACATGGTATAAAAAAGTTTTATCACAGTATTGGTTGCACAATTAATTGGGATAAAGATAAAAGGTAAAGTGTAAAATTTTAAAAAACAAGAAAATTACATGGCTGTAAAATGTCTTATATGATAATAACCCTAATTTATAACATTAACTAAAATTAAAAATTGTTTTCATTTATTCCACCAAAATTTGGAATCTTTAAATATAAAATAATCATTATTTAATCACTTAAAACAACCCCTCCTCTAGTATACATTCCACTCTTCACCACACTAATTTATAATAAAAAGACTAGATTCTATCCAAATATCTTTTAAAACCTATCAAACCCTCTATCACTATGTTTATGTTCTTATATTATCACCCAATGACCAAATACATGTTATTGAAGTGATCCTTCATACAAGTGATATTGAAGAGGTTTCATTCTCAATGCACATATTTTTATTTCTTATTCATCTCCTACATTCACCTTAACTCATCAATCCAACCAGTAGTGGAAAGTAAAAATAATATCATTACAATAATGATATTTTTATATTGTAGTATCTTATATCCATTAATTTTTTAATATTCTTATATTAATTAAAATGAACACATTTTCAAAATTATGGTAATTAACTATCTCTGTTGAGAATTATTATTACTTTTCCATCACTGCCCTTAAGGATGGTCATCAAAAATTTGTTATGGTTAAATAATATTTTCATAATTATATTGCAACCTATTTCATCTTTTAGAAGTAGTAAAATGATTAAATATTATGAAAAATGAAAAAATAACACGATATTCAAAAAAACAACCAAAATAAACTAATCATTTTTCATTATCATTTTAATCAATGAATCATCATCATCATATAAGAAAATGATTAATGGGTCCATTTAGAGTTATTTACTAGATTTAACACAATTTAATTCCAATTTTTAATTATTATTTCTGTTTTTCTTGTAAATCCATAATTATAAACAAATGAACGAATCATGTAACCCTGAAACAAATGTACCCAAATAAAATTAAAGTAATGATACATTATTAATGAATGACGAGAATGTTTTTATAAAATAATAATATATGGTATTATAAATATAAATACATTTATTTAATAATATAATTATATTTTTGAACTATTTTACATTTGGTTTTAACATGTTTTATGGATTTCAAGAATGTTATATGGTTATTAATTACCAAATTTTTATTTATTAGGTTATCATTCAAATTTATTGACTATGTCATCCTACAATTATGTCTAAAATCTCCCATAAAAAATTATATTTTTTATGTTATTTTAAAGTATATTTAATTTTAATAAAAATAATATATTCATTTCATTACTCTTAGTTAAATTTTATGATATTTTTAAGGATGTTTTATAAATGTAAACATTTAATGTTCATTAATGAAAACCATTTTTTATTTACTTTTATGGAATGAACTAAATTTTACACTTTCATGTCACCATAATATTTTTAATCATACCTTAAATAGATATATAGAAACATTTAGGGACATTTGATTCATTATACATCTGAATCTTTTGAAAATGAGTTATTTCAAAGTAGAATAATTATTTTCTTCTAGGAATGTTATTATTATGCATGCTTTCGTGATTTATGCTGATAGTATCATTTATTAGAATAAATGATGGTGATTTATTCTTCCATTATAAATCAATGTATTGTGGATCCATGTCAAAAACTAATGGGTTGTAATAATATAATCCAATAATGAGTCATTCTCTAATAAATCAATGATCATAGGTGTGGTTATAACATTCAATCCATTGTGTACTCCAGAGATGGAGGGTGGCCATATTCGATACTCTATTTATAATAGAGATATGTAATATGATTCCCCAGCATACCAGTATTTATGATAAATACATAAAATGCTTCTTCATGATAATAAATTTATTTTAAAAATAATTTATATGGATTTGTGTGAAATGATTATCCCTTTATCTGGGTGAAAATAAATATTTTAATAAAAATGTTTTTATGTGTTTTAAATGGACTAATAGTTTCTGTTTTTTCATCCCATTGTAGAGATCATATTCATATATAATGTTTTTTAAATATTTATACACATGATTTAATGGTGAATAGTGAAAATTATGGGATTAAGGGGAATGTATTGATGAATACTCATGAAGATTAACCATGTATCATTTTAATTGATATATTTTAATGAAACAAATTGATACTATGAATATCTGTCCACATGTAATGTATTGATATTAAACGTATGATTGTGTCCAAAATATCTAAAATCGCAAACCTAAAATATCATCACCAATATAATAATTTGAATTCCAGTTAAAGATTATTAGAATACATAGGGTATATAAATATGTCCTTACAATAATATGGGATCAAAACATTAAAAACATTTTCTATGAAAAATAACATGAATAGAATCCTTGAAAAAAAATCAACCAGTTTTCAAAAATAATCAATGATTCCAAAATAATTATTTTTCATAATAACCCATTATTAATAAAAATATACCTAAATTATGGGAAAGTAATGTTTATTTGATGGAAACATGAAATTTTTTAAGGGAATGAATATTTTTAATAATATTTATATTTTTGGGAAATTTCATTTTCTCAATATTTGTGAAAGTAGAAAATCGTATTTTCCTTTAGTAGTGAAATTTAATAAATATATTAATCATACAAAATTTTAAAACAATTAATATAAAATTTTATATTTTTTCCAATAAATTAATTTTATATCCATAGAAATCAATTCTAAATACAATTATAATAACATGTTCAATAAGGGATAGATTTTTTAAAAATAGATTACAATATTTAAATTCAAGAATTATTTAAATTGTCCATATCCTTGATAAAAAATCACCATGTACATTAATTATGATCCTAAATAACCAATGTATAATAATATATTTACACGTTTAAGAACAATTTTCATATTCATAATTTTTTAATTTATTTAATACCATATTATATACAATTACTTAATCAACTATTTGTATGTTATAATGTTTGTTGATAGTCATTTAGTAATTGCAAAATTTTATTGTTAGGTTGAATATTATCATAGAATTTAAAATTAAATAATATCCAACATTATAATTATGAAATAATTATTATTTTAATTCTTTAATTTAACGTTAAATACAACTCATAATAATTTGGTCATGAAAATGATGTATGTTACAATTAGGGATATGAAAGGACATTCCTATGCATTTGTATTATTTATATTTTTGTACAATATTTATGATAATATGGTGAGTTTTTATTTAACTTTTATGAATGACAAATTTATAATTAATAAAATATTTCTCTACACAACATAAAAAATATATTTTATCAACGTCTAGATTGAAGAAAAATGGGTGACATCACTTCATGAAGGTAATAGTTCACACATACCCACGAACGATGTTATCAATTTTCAATGAATGTAAATGTAATAACGTAAATGATTTATTTTATTTTAAGAGTGGTATGTATTTCATAAATATCATATATATATATATATATACATATATATATATATGTTCATATTACATAAGTACATCCTGTCATGGCATACTGTGATGGGTAAAAAATTACACCAATTTCTGAGGTGGCTATCCAGCGTATCCATTAATGATGGCTTCGCTTCCCACTTGAACGAATAAGAGAAAAATATAGGTTATTAAATTGAAATTAACAAACCATTGTATATATAAGATATTAGTTTTAATTTTTCATTATGGTGAATGAATATTTTTGGTTCGTGTATGAAGAAATAAAACTAAATTATTGGTTAAAAAATTAAATCATATTTAGAAAATATATGTTACATAATACATTCAGACCCCTAATATTGGTAATCATCCAAATATATGTAAAAAATAAATTTTATATAGTAGTTATGATTGGATTTGTTAAGATCCATGATAATTAAATTATTTTTTGTACGAAGAAATCAGATGAATTTGATACTTTTTATTACAGTTTGGAGAATAACTCGTGGAATTTCATAAAATAATAATTTTATCAATAATAATATTAATGTATAAAAAGATAATAGTTTATTAATATGGAATATAATATATAGATACATCTAAATAATTTATTACATTAAATTTTTAATATTTTTATATCACAACGGTACCCTTTACTTTCAGTTTTAACCATTATTAATTGTTTTCACACATTCAATGAGAATATGGGTTTCTAATCATTTATGTTCATAATAGATACTTCAAATTGAAATGTAATCCATAAATGAAACATGGTTTATTAATATAAACCACATAATAGTTTTATTTATGTTTTATGATTTTGTTGAAATTTATTTCATTTCATGAAATATTTTTTCCACAAATATTAAATAATGTCAATTTTAAAACTATTCATGTATATTTATTTTAATAAAATTTAATGAAAAATAAAATTTTATGAGAATATTATTATAAAGAACTGAAAATATTTTTATATATATATTTTTTACATTAATTAAATTAATTTATATTTCATTTAATATCTTTAAAATTATATATTTTATTTGTTCATTAAATTAATAATTACCACACCTGGTACATGTATGAATTTTTGGAAATTAAATAAACACTAAATTTTGAAATAAATTACCATGATGAATATGAATTATATATAACTTCATAGCATATTTTTAACATAAAATATTCTATAGATATCAAAATGTTAAAAATATTAATCATATTTAAACCAAGAGTGTGGCATCTTTTTTTCATTTAAAATATATTATAATTATTATATATAACAACTAGGTAAAAAAAATTCTTTGTTTTCATTTTGGAATCAAATATTTAAATTCTATGTAATTGTATAATGAAATAAGTTATATTTAAATAAATATTTTAATATATACTAATAAAATTGTATCATCCACCATGAATGTATAAATAAAATTTATGAGTCTTATAAGTGAATATATTATATATTTATATAAAAGAATAAGTAAATAAATTTTAAGAAATTGTTAAATTATTTGTCTGTATTTTTTCTATTTATAAATTATTATTTAATATTTTATAATTAATATAATTATTTAAAAGTAAATTTTCTTTCATAATGTAGATTCATAAATCAATATAAACATTTATTTTATTTATAATAAAACATTATTAGAATGTTTTTTTTGTAAAAATCATAACATCGGTAATATTATTAAAATTGATAACTTACAAATAAATTTTGAATTTTATGAAAAATGACATTAATCATCGTTAGAATACTGTTTAAAAAATGATTACATATTTTAATTCAACAAATCTAAAAATGGAACATGCGATTTTTTTTAAATATAATTTCAATAATAATTTATTTTTTGGTTTTTAGTGGAATATGATAATTTTAGTTATTTAGAAAAAACATGAATTATTGATTCACAGATGATGTATGGATTATTTAAGAACCATAATCTCAAAATATGCTTCTTTTTTTACAGTAGTTAGTCATGGAATCAAACGTATACAAATTCATGAAATGAAATAATAAAACTATGAATAAACAAATCAAACAACCCCCATCTTCTCAACTATATATACCAATATTCACTATCTATTCTACATGCACCACCAAATCATTTTATATTGTACACTTTATGACCTACTCATCTCAATAAAATTATAAAACCAAGTGCCTTAACAAGGTTCCCATGGTGATGACTTAAAGAGGTAAAATCCTATTTCTTTTTATTATTTTCTTTCCAAATTGTATTTTTTTAATTCTATCATCACCTAAAATCATCTTACTAAGATGATAAATCTATTATATTATATATACATTTTTTGTGTTAATAGAATATCCACCATCAAACTACCCTTATTCTCCCCTTATTATAGGAAGTTAAATCATCGTCTATGATAGGTCATCTCACATTCTTCATAGAAAAGGAGTTTTACATTTATTTTACATCCAAAAATGTTGAATATAAATAAATTATTATGATAAATAATACATTTAAATTTATATTTTATGTTATAAAATTATCTAAAAAACGATATTAGAAAAGTTCATAATGTTCAAAAATATCCATCAAAATAAATTAAATCACATTCATTAACGACTTATATAATTAATAATACACATATATGAAAAAATGATATATGGTATTATGGAATCATATTAATACCTTTTCATTCTCCTTCAGGGGGTTTTCATACATTCTAGACGAAATTCCACAATGAACCAACAATGGATACCATGAAAAAAATTCACTCAAAGAATTATAAATTAAAAAAATATTATAATTAATTGGTAGTAATGATTTTATAAAAATAATTATAAGGTATTATAAATTTTAATATAGTTATATAATTAATTAAAAACTCTTATTAAACCATTATACAAGTGGTATGGACACATTTGAAAGATGTCAAACATGAGGTAAGGGGATTTTCTTTTAAAAAACCTCTTTCAATATTCTATTTTTAAAAAATTAAATGTAACGTTTTGATGATGAATGTATTCATGTAATATGATTATAATATAGAAATTTTGAATTTTTCATGTTTAAGGGTGGTTCCCTAACTTAAAACAATTTTATTTGGTATTTTTATGTTGTAAGAAGACCATTATGGCTATTTCAAGTGTAACTATAATTGATTCACTATAAGGCACCTACAAGGGGATATATTATAAGGTATCCATGAGGGTTACAAATTCCACGGTAACCACAAGGTTATGATAATATGTAATTAAGGTAATAAAATGATTACCCACGATACGAAAATGGTTTATTTATATTTCATATGATTCCAAGAAATCATATGGTTTCAAAATGTGAGTGTATGATTCTTTACAGTGGAGAATTATATCTTTGTGAAAAAATTTCATATGTTTGTAATAATTCATGGTATAATGGGTTATTTTCACCTTTTTCCTTAATGACATTTTTGTGATCATACCATGTATTTTAAATATCTATCAAAGGTTTTGGGGATGGGTAAGACAAATGAAGAATCCAATCTAAATTCTATGAATATATTATATGAAAAGCATTCATGATTTATTAAAAACTCTTATATTTATGGTTAAAAAGATATATTTTATATAGGATCCTCTTTTTAAGTTTTAGTGTTTTGATTTATGAATTATTTCTTAATTATCTAAAAATGTCAACTGATATGATCATTGAAAAGGAGTGAAATTGAATTCTAATATATTTTACAATGAATATTTAAGGTTTAAGGCTGGGTATTTATAGTTAGTATCCAATAATGGGTTAGATATCTGTAAGGATTTTTATTATTCTAACAAAATAACATAATTTTTTTCATATGTTTATTTTTTTGATATTAAAAATAATTATTACCATGTTTCATCATAAATGATATATCTATTCAATATAGTTTTCCACAGAATAAATAGGGATGTTGAACCTGGAAGGCATGTAGTTGATAAATCATTCCGTATATGTAATCCCAAATGGTGGGAATTCGAACTGAGCTATTTCTTTCATTAATGAAGTACTTGATATAGTAAACAAATGGTGGAAAATACAGTAAAGATAATAGAAAAACCTTACATGAATTAACATGAAGAAAGTAGAGCATTTTATGAGGAAAAACAATACTACATTCATGGGATTTTCTAAACCGATAGAGGGTGATATTTGGATTAATGATTTTTAAAAGTTACTTGATATCATGGGGTTCTTAGATAATAAAAATTTGAGGCCTTATATTTACTTTTTTGAAGTTGAAGTTGACAAGTGGTTGTTAATAGTCAATAATATTAGAGATAGTGTGGATATTAGTGCTGTTGAATGACAAAAAAATTTTAATCATTTTCTTGAAAACTATTTTCCTAAAGTTGTTCAACATTGGAAGGAAAATAAATTCTATTAATTTAATTAATATGATGAATATACAATGGTCATTTGTAATGAAATATTCACCAAATTTTTAAGGTATGCTCTATATCTTATTACAGGTATTGATAGTAAAACATTTTTATAATATAATTGAAATAATGATATCAAATGAAATTGGATCCCATGAATTTAGAAGTCATGAGAAACATTAATATTGTACTGAGAGTTAAGAAATGGTGTACTCTAATTATATTGTGAAATTTTAAGACATTTATTATAAATGGTCATCTAAACAAGAAATGGGTAATAATCTATCAAAAATACATTCCAGCAAGAATATCCAGTTTAGAGATTGTAAGAAGAATGTGAAAATAAACATTGGGCAATGCCTAGACAAATATATAAAGTGTATCTAATGTGTTAAGTTGGGAGTAAGTGCCTATATTTCAATAAAATGATCATCGTGATTGTTTTTTAATTTAATTTGAAAACTATAAAGTGATCTTAATGTGGTGAGATGGTTTAATATGAACATACATGACCGAATAAGTATCTGGATATTGTTAAGAACCTATTATTTAATTATAAATTCGTAAATTAATCCTTTAAAACTAGTTTAGTAGATTTCAGGCCATCCAATGATGTGGTATTAGGTACATTGTGTGTTTAAAAATATTTTTCTTATGTCTAGTTTTATATAGTGACTATACATTCCATTATTTATAGGCATTTCTCTATTGTGTTTGAAAATTCACCTAAAAAAATGAAAGAATATATTATATTTAAAACAATTAGGGAATAATTAAGGAAATTAATTATAATAATATTCATTTTTTTGAGTGGAATGAAATTACATGAAAACCCTATTTTTCCTTAGAAGAGGTTGATGTTATTCTGGGAATGGATGTAATTTTTGTTTTCAATGATAAAATTTATTGTAATAATAAATATGTTGTTTTATATAAATAGTTTTTGTTTTTATAAATAAATTAGCACATTCAATTAATACAATTTAATTAATCTGACAAACTGTTAAAATGTTGAAATGAATGTTATCTTAAATATATTTGTGAAAATTATGGAAGTGTTTAGATTAATGATGTGACAATGGTAAATGAATGCCTATATGTTTTTTCATAATAATTTTCCATGAGTTATAATTTAAAAAGAAGTTAACTATACCATAAAATTACTTCATAATAGTAATATCATTTAAATTCCAATAATTTAATGATATAATTTTAACTTATATAATTGAAAAATTAGGTGTTGGAATTTTTGATAAGGGAGTCATTCGTCCAAGCACATCCCCATGGGATGCTGTTCTTTTGTTTTCTTAATATGGTTCAATAAAGATTTTATGTTATAATAGATATTTTAATAATATTAATATTAATAATAATTAGTAATTGCATTATAGTGATTATTTTTTTATCAGACCAGAGGGATCTCAGTATTTTTAAATTATTGACTTCACATCTGTGTACCGTCTGATAATGGTGAAGTATGATGACTCTAACAACCATGTTCAAGATAATACATTAATTCCTAATTAAATAAAAGTACACATAATAAAACTAGTACTATTTATAAAAATAGTTTATTATTTTATTAGTATTATTTTTTATGATGTTTATAATGGGATGAAACTACATTATTGAAAACATCCTTTACATGATTCCAGAATTCCATGGATTTTAAACCAGTATGGGATAACATGGGGACATAAATTAGAATGGGGTTTGATATAAATTCTAGTAAAAGAATAATAATTTTATAAGTATATACATTATATAATAAAGTAATATTAATGGGGATTAAAAGGTGTGAGAATCAACAACATTAATAATAAGTCATGATATTGAAAGATATTCATAACATTAAAAATGTGGAAAGAACTTAAAATATTTATCTATTAACATATTTCAATGATAAATTAAAATAAATCATGATGAAATAAGTACGAAAAGGTAATTAGGTTCACTACATATCCCATCATGACCCCACACAAGACTATACATTACACAATGTATTGAAGAACAATATAATTTGGGCACTCTCATCACATCATGCTTATGTGTTCCGCATATATCATATAAAATTGATTTATTCAACATCGTATAATAATCCATGAAAAAAGAGTGTAGAATAAATTCATATAAGTCCCAATTCAAGTCAAATTTTGTGTATAAATTCAGAAACATGTTTATGAGAATTTGGGAATGTTATTCGATAAAAATATTTTTAGTCATGGATAATCGTGGTAAAATCATGACAGCATAACAACATCACATAAAAACTCATAAAATTTATTTTTGGGAGCTAAAGGGTTATATAATATTTGTTTAAAAAATTTTCAAGTAATTGGGACATGGAAAATGTATCGCATCGAAACGAATTGGAAATAGAAGGCATATGATAATAAGATAACATGAATAAATATGATAAATAAAAGTACCCATATATTAGTGTGTAAATCCAATTGGTTGGGAGAGGCTTTATGATAGCTTATAAGGGCCTATATATGACTCTACAGAATTGATAGAAGTGTAAGGATGTGATATATGGATTTTTATAGATTAAAAATTGGATATTGTGTGGGTTTATGTAGTTAATGAATGTAAATTTCATTAATATATAATACATGGGTTTTTTACTCAATCGATTTAAATAACCAAAACTAAAAACCATCCTCTACTTTTTCCCACAGATTCTGAATAAATAGAATTTTTTTAAATTATTTTTTAATTCTAGGAGCCTAATATAATAAAATATTAATTTTTATTATCTGCAGGTGAGTCATGATGTCAATGAAATGACTTTAAAACCTTAAATTTTTTAATGGTTTTGGATGATTCATAATGGATTTATAAAATTAATGAAATAAACATAAATAACATAATTTAAAATTGAAGATAGATATTTGTCCATGGATCCCAATTATAGTATTTATTACATCTCTTTTTGGTTTGTATGATTTTATAATACATAAATAATAATTATTCATCAATTAAATTTTTCTAAAAAATTTACTATACTAATTTTTTTTAAAAAATTAACTATTTCATAATTTTGAAACATTGGGTAAAAAACAATATTCCTATTATATAAATATGTTTTTACAATTTGTATTTTCTTTTAAAATAATAATATAATTTTATTAACTAATGTTAATTTTTTTTATAAAAACAAGTTTCTAACCCTTTTAAAAATTACATTTGAATTCTTAAAAATTATTTGATCATTTAAAATTAAAATAAATTATGTAATAAAAATAATTTTTTAAAATAATAATTAATTCAAATCCCATTTTATTCAATTAATTAAATTCCTTAATTGAATTTTTATATTGTAAAAAATAATATTCATGATTCATAGTATCAATATAAATAATGAATATAATGTAACAATATTAGGATTAAAAATAATCATTATTATATAATAATACGACACATAACAAAATTTTTTGTGTCTTTATACACATAAATTTTTAAAAAATGTAAACTATTTTTGAGTAAGTTGTGCGACAATGAGACTATCATGGGGGGGGGGAGTTCGACAAAAATGGTTTGGGTCATGATCTGGATAAGCTTGAGCTTCTCTGATATACATGTTTTCTTTGGAAAACTTTAATGGATGACATATTCATCTTGGGAAAAAAATTGACCCGAGTGATTATATATCACAAATTTTTTTTGATAAATGGAAATTGTAGAGTATGATCTTATTGGAAGAGGACATCACATCCTTTGTCTTTTTCAATTGGATTTATTGGAACCCTATATTTAGACTAATCATATGATGAATTTTCAATTGATATATTATCAAAGGTAAATATTCTTAATGGTATTATAAATTAAAAAAAATATATTTAAAAAAAGTGAATGGGTTTTCTATAACCATATTGCATGATCATACATTAAATTAAATCTATGTGGAGATTTTATTTATAACATTTCTGGTCACTATAATTTTACCCCTTATAAAAATTCACCCTCTAAATATTCATTTATCTCAATAAAAGAGAAGTGGGTAACTCTATTTTATCACTCCCATAGTTAACTCATTTTTTCATCAAACATGTGATTTCCCTAAAATTCCATTAATAGAGGAATTATCTTATTCATTATAATGTTTAATATATTTCCTTCATATTCACAGTACGCTCGTAATATGAATAATCATTCTCCAATGCTTCCACCGCTATATTTAGTACATTTTAGGGCATAATATGTAGTTTCTCAAGAGTTATACATGGAATATATCATTTACTTTAGATAGGTTAGTTGGGAGGGAATTTTGGTAGGCCCCCACTCTGATGCAATCTTGGATACCAATGGCTCCAATGTTTCATGGACAATGCATTCCAATCATCCCAAGTCTCATCAATTTCTCCCATAGAGATACATTGTGGAATAAAATATCTCCAACACCCAAATCAGGGTCTCACGTATTATTTTTAGTATAGGTCTTTTATTGAATATGATTAGCCATGATGTTATGTTGAATGGTATTAGCATTTGACAACATTTTATCAACAATTTCCAGACATATATGTATTCAATACCCAACATCATCCCTACATGCTGGTGTTCTTCACCTCTTCCATTAATGGGATTCACAAGGATACGTTTTGATGCTCAAGTGTAATTTTTTGTTGTACGAAAACATGACTGGTGGAGTATGTTGGTTCTATTCTCTATTGGTGAGAATTTATCATGATATCTACATGTCCTGAATTATTTCAATAGTCTACTTAGATTGAAAATACAATTTCTGGGGATATATAATGTTTAAGTTCTTACCAGTATTCAGAGTTTGTTAAAGACTCTTCAAAGACATAAAGGTCTATATTGGATCTCGATAAGATACAATTGATCATAGAACACCATTCATTCTTACCACTTATATGATGTATATCATTCTTGTTAATCTACTCAAAAATCGTCTTAAATCACAATGATGTATGAAGTATATGTATAGAGATCCACCATAACTCATATATAATTATTCCCAATTGATGTATCTGGATGATGGGTTAAAAATTTATTGGTGATGTTTTTCATTTGAATGTAGCCATGGGTAATGGATTCCTCTCAAACATGGATTTTGGCCTTTATAGTTTAGCTTGATGAAATACAAGTCATCATGATGTATATTCAAGGATCACTTTCTTCATAAATTCAAATTAATTGTTCTCTCAATGATATCGATACATATTTGTGCTTCCTGGGTGGATGAATAATGTTGATCACTTCACATTATCCAACACTTCCATCCATAAATTGTTATTTGATGTGGAAAATTTTTGTGACCCAAATATCACAAATCATTATTCATTTACATTGAACTCTAGTTATTTCTATTTTAATATAGTTTATAATTTCTTCTATATTCCAATGACATTTGTTGGAGCATCCGTTGTATTTTCAATAAGGGTGAGCTGAGAAATCATTTTTGAAGGGATTGATGATACTCTTTCATTTTTGAATCCCATGTCCATCCATTCGTTATATATGAAGTGCAGATCCCTCTCAAATCTCTTCCATGAAAGAATTTATGGAACTTTTATAATAAGAGTTTCTCCCGCATTATTTTAATTCCCAATATGGTAGTGAATTTAGAATTTATTTTCCTAAATCTACACATACCACTATTGTTGGATTATATTCTTCACATACAATAGGAATATATATTTGATATATTTTGATATATATATATATATATTTCATAGTTCTACACATAAAGATAGTGCCTCAATATTTTCATATAGAATATCATTGTATCAAAATCTATATCTTGAATTGGGTAGTTCTGTTCATGTTCATTCCACTGCTTTGATACATAGGGTTTGAATTTTTCAATCAACATTAATACCTTATCCAATTCTGTCTTCAAAGCCTCACAGAATACTAAGAATGGTTCTCCACTTGTGGGAAGTGTGAGTGGCCAGTTAGTGACAACCATCATATTAAACTAATTTAATCACCATTAATATTCATCAATAGAAGAAAACATAACTATATTTCGAGTTTGATTGGTTAGTGGGTTTTAAAATCATGATAAATTTATCAAAAATTGACTATAGTACCCAACTAATCAAATGAAACTATATATTTTTTCATTTATTTTGTAATAAATAATATTTCAATTAATTCAATAATTTAATGGTAAATAATATCACACTTCTTGAAATGGAATTCACCAAGACTACGACATTCTTCAATGAGAATTCAATTTTTTATATATCATATAGATTATCCTTTCACATGATATCTAGAACAAAGACCATATTCGACTCAGTACCCCCTTTGTATTGGAGTATCATTTAATATCACCTATAAATAATACTATAAATATTTTTGGGTAATACCTAATGTCTCTATTAACTATGATTATGAAGATTACGGTAGAATTATTGAGTCTAAATTTAATTACAATGAACAAATTGTGAAAATACATTGTACAAATTGTTGTCTTGGGTATATCCTCATTTTTTACACTAAAATGGTAATATCCCAACCATATATCCACTGTGGAGATGTATTGTTCTCTACAAATCTAATAAAAGTTGTTATACATCAAAGGTATTTGATATGCATTTTTATCATGATCTTGTAAAGGCGAGACAAAAAATGAAAAGCTAAATTAGCCCATTCTTCTACTTGGTGAATAGAATCCGTGCACCAAATGGTGAAGAACATGGGCATATTGACCCTTTATCTACATTCTCCTTTAGTAGTTTTTCAGATACTCATTTTCTACAAAATTAATTCTAAATAGAGTCTTGGATAACTGTAACACACCAGGTATAATATTGATTGAAAGTTCAACCTCTCTTCTAAGAGGAAGTCAATAAAATTTCTTAGGAAACATGTGAGTGTATTCCCTCAATATAGGTATGTCTTGAACAATTATTCATTACATATAAACAATCATTTTTTCTAGATACCCTTTTTGGGAAAAATATATCCAAGCTTGTGATAATAGTGCTAAAGAAGATTCATCCTCCACCTCATAGTTGTACTGAATTAGGGCGGATTCTCAATATGAAGATTTATTTCCCTATCATGAACATTTTTTATGGCTCTATATTGGATAAGCTAAAAAATTCCCGTAAATGAATTAAATTCCTACATATGATGTGTTATAGTGTTCTATAGAAGGTTCATCCCACATTATTTCATAAGGGTTGAATTATTTATATGAGGGTCAATAATTTCCCCATATTCCACATTCACTGAAAACATTATATCAATGAATTTTTGTGGTGTGGGAATTTTTTAACTAAAATCTTGCAATATGAATTACTTAATTGATAAAAAATCAAAAACTAAATTTGATATTCTTGATTGAATAAATATAATACCTATCACTAATTCATTTTTGTGATATTACATAGTAGATTTCAGGGAAAAAACAAAACCATTATATAGTCAATTACTGGCTATGTGTCTGTCATTACCCCACATAAAGAATTTTATTGTTCCCCTTAACAAATTATTCAGGTGCTTATTTTTGCACAATTGACAAGTGGGAAGTTAAAATTTTATGGCACTTTTTTATTTCTCTATTAGAGAACAAAAATTAGACTCCACTTCCCTCTTGTTATCCCCATGATACTCTAAAGATTCTATATTCCCCATTTGAACTTTGAGGGAACATCAAACAATTGTTTTATAGATATTAAGGTCATATATGAGTAGATATTTATGTAGAATAGCTTTCCTCCCACAACATAAGGGGTAAACCTTGCCTTTTGGGGTAATGAAAAATAATGAGGCTTATCATGAAAGTATTGAGATGTTTACCTCATATGACATGATAGATTCATCATCATTTTTCTTATAGTAATATAAATTCTTTTCTAGTTCATTACAGAAAGTGTGAGGGAAATATTTATCAAAAAATTATTTCTAGAATTCCTTCCCCCTCACTGCATCAATATATATCTCTGGATTCATATTATTTATCAATGTCCACCCCTAATCAGCTTCTACCACCATATAATAGTCATATAATACAAACACCTCTTAATATAAACTATGAAGTATAGAGAACATTTTTTCAGTTGTTTTTACCAATTTTTTATGATTAATGGATCAAATGATCCATTGGAATGCGGTGAAATTATTGAATATATGACTTAATGGCAGAATGTTAACACATAAGGGGTTTGGACACTTTTCATGATCATGGTTTCTATTTATAACATTAGTAATCCAACATAGTATCTTCATAAATATCATCATTATATACCACTAGCTCGGGAATCTCATTGGAGAAGTCCTCACAATACCATTCAAATTCAATGGTTACCCAATTTTTCTTATTTCAAGCCATTGTATAGAATAAAAGTAAATTTTTTGATGAGTATTTTAAAAGTATAAAACTCATTAAATTGGAATCCAATGACACTAAAGGTATGAAATAATATTTACATGTGTTTTATTAATATATCAATATAAATTCATCAACATATGTTATCCATGATCTATTTCCCATCAAATAAACTTGTAGAATTTTCCAAAAATAATGTTCTTTAATGAGATTATAAATTTACTCAAATATATACCTATATAGATTCAAACTAAGTACACTATAAGGCCTATTTTCATGTACTATGTTATTCATAGATTGGTCTAACACACTTTGTTGTGGTTATTACAAGTGTTTACATATATGTAAGGAAAATATAGAATTATTCTTCTATAAATGAATTTATTTTCTTGATTAAGAATTACCTCTATACTTACCAAAATTTAGGTATGTTTTGTTATACGTAGTCTTATACTTATGGATTTTGAAGAGTTTTCTAAACTAAAAAAAATAACTAATCATTTAATTTGAATACTACTATAATAACCTTATTATTTGATATACATTGATTAATGAATTATTATTAATAAATTATTCACAATACAACCATAATGATAAAAAATTATAGTTTCTTTGGGAATTGGGTAAATTGAATAACATCATGGACATTAGATAAAACAAAATTATAGAAAACATCTATATTATTTTTCTAGAATATCTAGGATTTAAAAACTAAATAGGAAAACCTGGGGACAAACATAAGAATGGAGTGATATATAAATCCTAGTAAGATAATTAACATGGAATAGGGTGATGAATTATATATAATAAGAATATAAATGGGGAATAAAATGTGTGACAATCATAAACATGAATAATTAGGAATGATATAGCATTATAATAATAACATTAGAAATTTTGAGACAATATAAAACAATGCATCATAAACCCAAGTCAAGGCTAAATTCCAATACATCATGATAGAAATATTCCCCAAAATGAATTAGGTTCACTACAAATCCAAACATGACCTCTCATGAAAAATAATTTTAAACAATGCATTAGAGTATAATATAAGTCCAGGTGCACCCATCACATTCATTTCATTCTAATACTGATGTGTTCCACATAGATCATACAACATGGATTAATTCAAAGTAATATATTATTCTGTGATCAAATATTATGGAATAAGTACATGTAGAACACTATTCAAATAGTTATAATTTTATAAATTTGAACACCATTGATATGAAATTGTATGCTATTCACCAAACATTTTTTCAGAATGAAAAATCTTTGTGAAATTTTGGTACCATAAATCTATCACATAAATAATAATAAAATGTGTGGATGAGAGAAAAAGTAGTCTATAATAATATGTACATCAAATTGTTAATAATATGAACTTGGATCTACATATTCCAAAAAATTGATTTACAAAAAAATGTCGTAGGATAAATAAGAAATTTGAATTAAGAAGAGACAGAAAAGAACCCATACTTGTGTGTGTGACACAAAATGAATGGAAAAGGATTGTAGAAATCTTGAGGACCCTTGGGATGACCTTATAGAGGGAAGACAAGAGTAATGACATTTTTATGGATTTTGAGAGAATAATAATGTAATTGTGGAAGATATTAAATAAGGGAAAAATGGGATATTATTAACATTTATCAAACAAAGGTTTTTAAATCTGTATAATAAAATAAAAAAAAAATAATCTTAGGGTTTCATCGCATGGTTTTATGAAAAATGGGAGTGGTTTTTTAATTTTATAAGGCAAGGGATAAATATAATTCCATAATAATCTTTCCTATGTCGAGGCGAGTCATACTCTTAATGAAATTATTTTATAACCTACAAATATATTAACGGTTTTGGAGGATTAATATATGATTTATAAAATAAATCAAATAAACAGAAAAACCCATAATAAAAAAGGTAAATCATATATTTTTTCAGGGAAAACTTTTAAAGTATTTAATAAATCACTATTAGGGCATTATTATTCCATAATTCAAAAAGAATATTTATATGTAATTTAATTATTAACCTAAAATTAGATTGTCTCAAAAATAATGAAAAATTCATTATTAGATAATTTTGATTTTTGGATTCCAAAAATAATATTCATTTTATCTTATTTTCTTAATTATTCTTATTTCACTTTTAAAATAATAATCATCATTTTTTGATAAATATTATGTTTATTTACAACAACAATTACTATACCCTTAAAAAATAACATATCACTTAATTATAATTATATGATAAGTTATATTTAATCAATATTATTTAAATTTTTTATTTTATTAATTATTTATTTCAAAAAAAATTTAAATAAATTCATTAATTGAATGTTAATATTACCAAAATATATTATTTGTGTTTTATTGTATCAAAATAAAAATTCCTAAAAATGTAAAATAATAGCATAAAACTATATTAATTTTTAAATTAAAAATAATGTAAATATCATATTACTAGCTTCATCATATATATCCCTTTAATACATTATAATTTCCATACGAGTAAGGTGTGTGAGAGTGACACATTCATCGGGTTGTTTGGTGAACATGGTTCGGCAGGTGATCTTGATGAGATTAACGTTCTCCCATAAACCACTTCACTAATTCATATGTTATTGGATATCAAATTGAGATTGATCCAGGGGAAATACTAGTGATTCTATCTCCCTCAAAAACTCCGATATGTGGGCTTCATAGTGTAAAATCATACTCGTTGAGTCTATCACATGCTTTGTCTATGTCATTTTGATTTGTAAAAATGCTATATTTATACTAATTATTTGATCAATAATCAAGGGATATATTATCAATGCAATTTATTATAAATGATCTATTAAATCTAATAGTATATAATAAAAAATAGGTTCATGTGTTTTTTATAACCATGTTACATATGAAGACATTTAATAAAATTATTGGGTGAATTTTATATATAATAGTTTAAGTCATTACAATTCCATTTTAAAATTAATTTTTAGATCTAGATAATATAATTATGAGTTTGATGTTATCCCATTAAATTTGATAATGACTCGTACTATTTTTATATATCATATAATTAAAATATTCTCTCAATATCTAGATAATTGTTCTTTTTTTGTTGATGATATATTGATTTATTAAAATAGTTATGAGGATATTGAAAACATATAAACATTTTTCTTAAACCACATATTGAAAAAATGTCATATCGGAAAATTAGAAATAATGATTTTTTGTTACAATTGATTTATTTTCTTTAGAACATTATTAATAATGGTGGCATAATAGTTGATCATATCTAAATAAAACATATTGATGATTGGAAAATACCAAAAATTATTATTGATATTTGTAGCATTAATTTATTATCATAATATTATATATTTTTTGTTAAAAACATCGAATGGTTATCTATCCCACTAACTATGTTAAAACTAAATGGAGTTAAATTTAATTGGATAAAATAATGTATTATTTATATTTATAAACTAAAAAAGAATATTTTTAAATGCTTCATTTTTGGCACTAAATTTTAGATATAGTGATTTAGTCATATACAAGGATGCTAGAATATAGGGATATAGTTTTTTTTGTAATTAATATTGATTAGGTAATTTTTTATTCTTACTAAAAATGGAAACAAAATGTGGTAAATTATCCCACACGTTATTTGGAATTAATTATTAGGCTTCTCTTTAAACATTTGGAGACGTCATTTATAAAGAGAAAAATGTAATATATATACTGAACATACATGTTTGAATTATATATTTACCCAAAATTAATAGAAGATGAGGTTGATAATATTGAAAGAACATGTAAAATAATATTATTTCATAATTAACTGAGACCTTAGGAATGAAAAAAAGCTTTGGATGCCATGAGTCAAAAAAATACATTTAACATTTTACATTTGGAACAAGACCCAATGGTTAATGATATAATGAATTTTAGAGTATAATTTATTCGTGTAAGAAATTACTCCTTTTCAGGTATCAGTTAAATTTTATCTATCAGATGGTATAAAGAAAATGAAGATGGAATCCCATGAGTAATATAAAATGATAGAATTGCTGAAAAATGGGTCGTTTCACTAATTTTACATTTTTAATGATTGTATATGGAAACATGGGAGGTTGTTTTTTATTTCTTGTAACTCACAGTTGAAGAATGCATAATGAAGTAAATCTCATAGTTCTCTATTTTAAATTATTCTTGGAAGTAAAAACATATATAGGGTACTCTATGACTGTTAATTTTGAGAAGAACTGAGAAGAGATATTACTGATTTTTTCATTGTAATTTAATTACATATCAATAGGTTAATGAATTGAAATATCTATAAAATTGTATTCTTCGACCTTTTACAGTGCTATATTGTAAATATGAAAATATATCAACAGACTTCATGTTGCGAATATGATATTCTTCTTGAGGAAATAATGAAATTTAGGTTATTGTTGATAGAATGACCATATCTATAAATTTATATCATATTCGAGATATATTGTCATTAAGTAAACATTCATGGTGTAAATGAAATATTTTATTAGTTTAAATGGTGTTCATATATGCATTTTATCAGAAAATTATATTATGTTTACATATTAATTTTAAAATGTCTAATAGATTTATTTGGGAACTGAATAAAATTTTGGTACTTCTTTTCATCGTCAATTTGATGAATATACTGAGTGAAAAAATCATATAATTGAGGAAATTATTTGAGAATTCTCAATAGATTATCAAGGATGTTGGGATCAAAATCTATCTTTAATTTATTTTCCTTATATTAATAATTTTCATTCCAGTATATATATGAAGCATGTTGAGGTGTTTTATATAATTAGGTTTCATTCTCTATCATTTTTGGATGACATTAGAGAGAATAAGTTGATGTTACCTGAATTTTAGAGGTCGTGGAAGAGAATGTAATGATGTTGAATCAACATATGAGGATAGTATTGAGGAGACATAATATTTATGGAGATAACCACATGAAGGATCTTTTTTCAAATGTATACGATCATGTCATCTTGATGATTGTCCATGGAAAATTAAGATGCATTTCAGAATTAAGTTAATGGTAATTCCTCCGTTCATTGGAACCCATTTCATTCTATATATGGTTGGATTGGTTTCCTACCAAGTGGATTTTTCTCTTAGTTTTTTTCCATGTACATAATATTTTTCATGTACTGATGTAATAAATGGATATTCCAAATTCATCACATGAATTGATCTGTGATGTCATTTATCTAGATTAGAATTATTTTTATTAATAGAACCATGATCATATTGTTGATAGTAAAAATCACATATTGTAAAATAAGTTAATTCACTAAGTTACGGTTTTTCTTGGAATCCACAAAGTTGAAATGTATTATGTGAATATAAAGATGATATGAGAGAAAGGTAATGTCTCTTTTGTAATAAGTAATTAAAAAAATATGGCATCACAATTTTCATAAGGGGTGATGCAACAAATTGGTATATATTAAATAATTTATTTCCATTATAGTATAAATATGTAAATTATTTATATATCCACAATGAAATAATTTTTATTCCTATAAATAAACTAATCTATACTTATGGAATTGAAACCTCAACTATGATATAATATCTAATATGCATGTATCTTATTTGTGAAAACATGATATATTTTTGTCATCGAGTATGTAATTATTTTTTAAATGATTAATTATGAGTTTGTATTTTTAGGAAACCTTAATGAATAATTACAACATTATAAATAATATAATTGTTTAAAATACAATTTATCATCATATAAAATTTTATTAAATTAGTATTTTACCTATTGTGATTATAATAATATTTAATGAGACCTTAATTAAAATTTCAAATTATCATAAAATCCGTTATATTGTTAAAATAATAATTATTTTAATAAAATATTATTTAAATTAAAATATTAATGTCTCATATTTTTTTAAATTTTTTTAATTTTTTTAATTCTAACTATCTAAAAAGTTATGATTATTTATGGGTATTTTTTCTGAAATAGTTTATTTTTATTGAATAAGGATATTTGATAATTTAAGGTATTCAAGAAAAACTATGAATTATTTAGACATAGATGATGTTTGGATGATATAAGAACAATTATATTTAATAATAAATATCTCATTACATTACATAATCATGGAATTAATAATATTCATATTCTTAAACCATAATAATAAAATAATGAATAAAATCATAAACAAACCCCATCTCCTCCTCTATAAATATCTCTCCCTCCCCTGTCATCCTCACACCTCCATAAATTTTAGTTTGTATATTTTCTCCCAAATTACCGTTCCAAGACACTTACCTATGATAATGACCAACTGGTGTCACCAGAAGATCAATCCCAAGGTCTTAAAACTGGTTCTCAAGGAGAATAATTCAGGTGGTAAAGTCCACTTTCATTTTATTTTATTATTTGTCATTTTTTCCCTTTTTCCCTTAAATATCCTCCCAACATAAAAGTGAATTTATAATTCTAGTATCATACATATACTATTGTTTTATTATGTTAATGGAATATATACCATCAAACCTCTACTATTAACCTCTTATTTATGAAAATAAAATCGTGATCTATGATGTGTCGATTCAGCACATTCATGGACAACCTATTTTCATTTTCCATTACCGATTTCAAAGAATCCCATAAAACAATTTATGGTTAAAAATGATTTTATTATAAATATTATATTTCATATAAGGGTTTTAACATATTGAAAATAATGATATTATATAATTTGATATTAGATTGTAATGGTCATATATACCCACATAAAACAATTAACTCATTTTAATTATTTTTTTATATAATGAATCATCCTAATTTTAGAAAATATGTCATATATGAAATTATAAAAAAATATTAATGACTTTTAGTTCCACATCTAGTGGTTTAATTCCATTAAAATATAACTTCAATAATAATACAACAGTTGAAATGTTGAAATAAATGATCTTAAACCCCTAAGAAAATAGTATTAATAAATGGGTAGAAAGTTGTCACAATCCATTTTTTAGGTATTGTAGATATGATAATTTTAATTAATAAATTAATAAAACTAGTTAATTAATTATACATGATGTTTTAGCAATATTTCAACAATTAAATCAATATGTATTTGATTTTTCTTCAAAAATACACTTTTATATTCATATTTTTATCAAATTCAAAAGGAATTTTCCTATGATGCATGCATTCACTTTTTATGATTATGTTCAGGTTCCCAATAATTGGAAAATTTGAAGGGTTGTTCAATTATATCCCCCTAATTCATTTGGTATGTTTATGTTTCATTTTGATGGAAATGGTTATTCTACATTTAACTATGATGGCCACGCCATATGGTAGCCAATGGGGTTGCATTATACGTTATCCAAGAAAGTAAAAAATCATAAGGTAGTCAAGAGGGATACATGAATGTGATATAATTGTATGAAAATGAATTCCCATGTCATCGATATGTTTTATTTATAATTTAAATGTTTTTTTGGAAATCATATACTCTCTTAATTTATGTATAAGAATTTTTACAGGTTATAAGTATATCCATATAGAAATACATAACATGTTTATAATTATAAATGTAATAATATTTTTTCTTTCGTTTTATTACATCTACTGAGATTTTTTGGTCAAAACATGTATTAAATTATATCTATTAGTCTTATGGATGTGTTTGAGAAAAGTGTATGTGAATATGGATGTTGTGAATAATTTTGATTCAAATAAATCATTTTTTAAACATTTTTTATATTGGATGGAATTGATACTATTTAAGTTGTTCCATCATTATATGATTTTGGGTAGTAAAAAATTTTATAAATAATTAACTAATTGTATAAAAATATAAACTAACATGATCATTGGGAATGAATGAAACTGAAATATAGTTGAATTCACTTGAATATTTAATGTCAAGGTTCTTTATTATTACTAGTGTAACATACCAATGGAATGAAAATGAAATTTATTTGATAATTAGATGAATTTGAAGAAAATATAATAAGAAAATAAAATTTATAAAAGTCTAAGGGTCACATAATAGTCTATATTAGTTTTTAACTTTAATTACTCTACATACCATTTTCATTGGTTTCCAAAATGCAACGGTTACTATTAATATTAATTAAAAAAAATCTAAATATTTACCAAAATAGGTTATATTGAAAATAATGATTAATTTTTTTATATATTTTATGAAAATAAATAGGCTAATTTTATTTAACTATTAATTGAAAAGGTAAAGATTTTTTTTTCAAAAAATCCCTTCTTATAATAACATTCATTATAAAAAAAGTCAAATATAATATTCATTTAGAAGTCAATATTTTTATTTTTTTCATTTATTAAAAAATAAACAAAATTTAAATGAATTAAATAATTAAAATTTTAAATTTTAACTAAATTAAAAGAATAAACAACCTTCAAATAATATTTTTTATTTTTCAATATTCAATGAAAAAAAATTTATTCCGAAAATTATGAAAAAATAATTATATTATAATTTTCAACAAATTAGTTTAAAAATTAAGATATTTTTTTCAAATTTAATTTCTAATATTAATAAATCATGTTATGAACATATTATAATTCAATAACATATTTTTTAGAAATATTTTTTTTCCCTTTGGATAGAAAAACTACAAAATATTAACCTAATTAATATTACTCTATAATATATAACTACATAATATGAAAGAGATATGAAAATAACTTATTTAAACATTACTGTTATTGTTAAATTTCTTACAATTTTTAAAATCCATTCATCATAATTTTATTAAATTTTAAAACATGTGGGGATACCTTTCTCTTATAGCAATTTTAGACAACCATTTTTCTTTATCAACCATGTGATATTTCAATAAATAAAAATCTACTTAATAGACTTATTTGTATAAAATTGTACCTATGTTTTATAATATCTACAAGTACTTCCCCAAAAAATTAATATCTCAAAATAAACAACATTATGGCTCAAAACCATAATTTAATTAGGAACATATAATCATAACAATAGAACTAGAGAAATTTTATATACATAAGATAAACTCAGAGACAATCATACTCATTTATAAATTGTTAAAAAATTATCTAGGATTTTATATTTTAATAAAAAACAAGGGCATTACTTCCATTTGTTACTATAATGCAAAAAAATTTCAAATGATATAATTAATAAAAAATAATGTATTATACCTCAAAATAATGGTATTTCTATATATAATCCTAAAACAATTATGCATAGATGGTTTCATATTCATTTAATTTTGAATAATCATCACATTCTCAATAATTTCATTGACTATATATGGTCCTATATAAATCATTCCTCCCACTTCATCAAAAAAATTCTATCCCTACATCATTTTCCCTAAAATTATTCAAAAGTATACATCTATATATGAGATTAAATTTTTTTTTATTATACCGAAACGGAAATAAAGAATCATACTTACGATAACATAATTATAAATACATTAACCATGGATGAATCATATATTCCATTTTTGTTATTCATTAAATTGTAGTGTCTATTAGATTAAGGGAAAAAATACATGAGGAAATTTAATTTATTTTTAGATGGATTATTCTAAAAATTCCAAAAAAAATTAATTGAACCTAAATCATAATTAGATAATATGGATATTGGATCTCCATGTCAATTTAGCATTTCCATGATATGTAGTCACAAAAATCATTCTTAAAAAATAATATATCTAATAGTAAGTAAATAAATTTGTTTTGTTAATCGCTAAAATATATCCAAAATCACATTTCTACCTAGAGATGTCATTATAAATCCCAATACAAAATCCATGCATTAATTTTCCAACTTAAACACTAGAATATGAAAAGACTGATTCACCCCCTTATGAAATTTTAATTCTTCATCAAAATATTTTCAAGTGAATCATTTCATAGCAATTTCATCATTATCTTGTTTCATTTGATCATGTCACTAAAAAACAAATGGAGTTTATATGTCATAATACATACAATATAAACAGAATATACGGAATAATGAGCTTCAATAAAAATTTATTTAATAAACATGGTATCACAAGGAACACGTTTTCACTTAAAACAAACCAAAGCACCATATTATCAAAATCTCAATTCAAAAACAAAACATCTATTACAAATTTTTCATTTTTATAAACAATTATTTTTCAAAATTATATTTTTTAATTATATCTATAAATTCAATGACATTGATACCTAAAACAACATTGTTGAAGATCCATAATCCATATAATTAAGGAAAATGTTCATCAACTATTTATCCAAAGTGTCAGGTTCCAATATTAACATAGTTAATGTTGAATTATATTTACGATAGAATAAATTGAAGACATTTTTTTACTTTTTTCAGATTCCAAACATTCTTTCACTCATAAACATTGATTGAATACCATCACTTTCTTTATCTCAAGATGAATTACTTATCGGTAAATATATAACTCAATATTTTGTACTAAAAATTATTTCAATGTTCGATCCATTTAATTTATTATTATTAATTTTTTGAGAATAACTAAAGTAGTTATTTTTAGATCATATGTATGATAATATAACTCAATTGGTTTCAGTAGAAAATAATCCTATTAAATTTTTTGTTGATTTAGGATTAAGACACATGAAATTACCTTTATAGAAATGATATTGTGTATAGAAGTGCCCTGATTTTGATTGATAATGTCCAATGAAAGATCATTAATGAATAATATTTTCTTTTTAAGTAAAAACTCATCATATTAATTTATCTTGACTAATTTAACACTTTTCAGTGCATAATGTTAATGTACTGGAAAACCAATAATATTTTCCAAATAAACCTTTAAATATAACATATAATCTATGAAAAATATTTATATATATGAAATTATATTATTTTGTACACTATACAACAAATGTAGTTTTATCTTGCTAAATACCATTTTCATATATAGAAATAATATGTCGAAGGAGTATAATATTATTCAATCAAAAAATAATCCTTATAAATTTCCATATAGATTTTCTATTTTTCAACATTGAAAAAATACAAATGTTTATATAATTATTATATTTAATTTCAAACTAGAATGATATATAAATAATATGAACACCCATAAAATTATCCAATAACTCATGTAAAACTATAATAATTATATCCATATATACAAGTGATGGATTATATAACCTAAGGGTTATATATACATACTCATTATTTCCAAATCTAGTAAAAAACATAAAATTTGGGATATTTGTATCCTTCAAACATAACTTGTGGTACACCAAAAAATGATCATTCATTGAAAATTAATATTCTCTATGGATCAAATCAAACAAATCATCGACATAAGGACAAAGGTACACATTATTAATGATGATTTTATTGAAATAACTATAATTATTGTAAATATATATCGCAACATCTTGTTTTTTTAAAACAAAATAGTTTATCCCCTTGGTAATTTAAATTAATTAATTAAACCATTTAATATCAAAAACAATAATTTATATTTCAATTATAAGTGTTATTATTTAACCACAATATAATAGGTTTTCTGATACAGGATTAGATTTAGAACTAAGTTAGTAGTACGTACAACCAATTAATCGTGAATATTACTATGTAAAATATTAAAAAACATAGATATATTCAAAAGAAAATTTGACATGAATAAAATGTATAATATCAACCTTTTATAAAATATCTTCTATATAAAATTCAATTCCATTTATGTATATATTTTCTTATTTTTCATGTTATCTACAGAATTAAATAATTAAACATAACATCCTTGGATCAACAATATATTTGTATAATTATAAACGAAAATATAATATATACCAAATATAATTTCATAATATAACATTAGAAGTTCAATAATATTTTCAAGGACATTTCCATATATATAAATTGGTTGATTGCAATATATAATAGTTTGTTAATGATTTCCACCAACATTTCACCCCAAAAGTTAACTCACACATTTATAATATGATCATCCATTATATATTGAAAATATAATATAAATGATTGATTGTGAGGATCCATAGTAAAATATTTTATTCGAATAATTTTAATAAGAAATAAAATTGCCGATGATAACTCAAATGTGTTACATTCATATATTTCATACACCACATTCCATCAAATATCAGCACTATGGGATTAATCAATCCATAAGACACCAATATATATGATGTTCAATCCAATTAAGGAGGGGTCTATTTTTTAATGTGGTCAAATATCATCATTTTATTCAATGTTAGATAAATATTATCTCTTTCATGGACTCCAGCACCATTTATATCTTGTGTCAACTAAAGTATCACATCAAAAAATAACTTAGCTCCAATTAGGTCCATTTTGAGTTTCTAATTTTTATGTATATCATTCTCATGGTGCCTTCCCTCAATATAATCCTAGTTTGCATTCTGGAAAACCATTATAAAAAAATTAAACTATTGAAAATTGTGATGCTAAAATGAAACAAAATTACAAATTTACGATTATGTTAAATAAAATATTGGTATTTTTTATTATTTTCAAAAACCATAATGTTATCAAAAAAATTATATAATAAAGACTATAACAACCATATCATTTAAAATACATATTTTAATGTCTATAGTATACAATTAAAAAAAATCATTTTTCAGGGACCTTTCGATTAACAAGACTTATGAATCAGTATATAACTCATACACATAATAACCATATTCTATAAGAGAGAAAAAATACTAAAAAGCAATATTTTTATCAATATATTCATTTTGAAATAAATCATGATATATGTTCATTAAAAATCTTCACAATATCAATCATTAATTCATCCACTCCCTTAACCATCCAAAGAAACTATTAAAAGAAATTAATGAGTAGAAAAATAATTTAATGACTCGTTAAAAATTAAAAATGAATAAAATACATTATAGTAATGAAAAAAAGGAAAACCCCTAAAAACCCATTTTTAAAAAATAGAAAATTCTATCTGAAATTACTATAATGTTTCCATTAAAAATAACAATATGATAACTTCTATAATCAAAAAATTCCAATGAAAACTCAATTAAATGAACTAAATATCTAATGTATGTGTCATGTGAAATTATAATAATATAATCCATAAAAGACAAAAAATTTGAATTAATATATGAATAACATATAATATAATAATATGGATAAAATAATATTCCCAAATGTATTAAAGGGAATTATAGACACACCAAAAATTTAATCTACAAGAGACATAATCATGAGTTATAACGGTGATGAAACCTTCTTATAAGCTCTATTGGGTACAGTTGTGAGCTATAATGGGGATTACCCATAGAAAATAATGACCATGGAACATGTTATTAATACAAACATATAAAAAATACTTTAATAATTTATCCAAAGTAGTTCTAGATATTAAAATAATTTTTTTTATTAAAATGTTTATTTATTCCCAAAATTCCATGAAAATGGAAAGTCGGGTTCTCATTAAAGAAATCATTTACCAATTACATTAATAGAAAATACTAATGAATGTTATAGTGTTTATAATTTTTTTCGTTTTCTATATGTTGAAATATAAATTCCATTTTGTCATAATTGAGGAAAGCCAAACATTAAATAAAAATATTTATTTTGAAAACCCTGAACAAAAGAAGACAAAATTTGGATTTTCTAATTTTTTTCCATCAAAATATTATCCTCAATTTATTTTAAAAATAATTACATTAAAATTTAATTATTTAAAAAATTAATGATTATGACATTTAAAACGAGGTTTTATGTTTATATATCCCTTAAATTGAGTTCAAATCATCACATAAGTTCATTATAATCCTGAAATTAAAACATATAATAATTAATGTACCTTATAAAGGAAAATATTGAACATCAATTTTATAATATATTTTAATACAAGGTTATATACTATTACATAATCAATAATATTTATCTTGGAGACTTTGTTGATATTTGGTTCATATGTTCAAAATGAATTCTTTATGATGATCATGGGAAATGTTTTGTTTATTACATCATATACGGAATAATAATAACGAAATAAATATAATTTTTACACCCTTTTTATGTTAAAATATAGGAATTCTTAATTGATAAGAAAATTGAACTAGTTAATAATCATCAATATTTCAAGTATTATGGCCACAAGAGTAAGGTTTACATTCATCAGAGAGTATAAAGAATGATTATAAGTTATATTTTATCTTAATATACGTATCATTATAGAATAAATTTTATATTATTTATTAACATTTACCTCTTTATATATTAAATGAGATTTGGCGATCAAAACAAATCACACCACTTAATGGAGGTGGTTGTCGACATATAGACACAAATGATATTATCAATTTACAATGAATTAAAAGTTAATTAATTAAATAAAAATCATCCATTGAAAATTAAAAAATAATATTTTTAATATCATATATACACATTAATTCTATTATTATAACTATTCTTGAGAGAAATTATTGGAAACTATTTACATCAATTTCCAAGATAGTTACAGACAATAATCATGAATGTTTAATTCATTTCCAATTTAATGGAAGAGGTTATTGATATAGATTTTTGATAATCTAAAAATGTCACTTTTTAAATATACTTATGTTAATATATCTGCATGGTAATAGATGATTTTATAGAGGTGGAAGAATATATTAAACTACGATACACTACTATAATGTAACTATTTTCCCCTAGTTTGGAACTGTTGGTATGTCCTACGAAACCCTTAGTATTGTCTACAATCACTGTTTAGAGAACTATGGGAGAAAAATGAATCAATATATCCATGTAATATATGCACAGTTTGAAAATTACAATAATCATGGTTATAAAATTTGCGAATAAGTGTATGAATTTTTTTTCACCATGCCAATAACCCTATAGACATTCTTCTCAATCTATGGCTATGAGATTTAAATAAAATATAGCATATGGATTCGAACCCTTAACTACATCTTATTAACTGATGTGTCTAACCACTACCCCAGATAACTTTATGTGTATATTAATATATATTTTTATAAAATATGGATAAAGGTATAAAACCAGGAGTATAGTTTTTCTGGATGTAATAATTTTATTACCAAGAAAAATTAATTACCGCACTTACATGAGAAAGTTAAACCCACAGTTTTAAAAAAACTGTAACTATAGGTTTATAACCTATATTGATATTTTTTTGAATCGTTGATATATTTCTTTATCCAAACCCAATACCCGTGAATTTTAAAAAATACTAGGTATGATTTTGAATTTTATTCATAAAACGTTTGTTCAAAAACCATCTGTATAGGTAAAAAAAATATTTATACACATATTTTTTTGTAAAACCATGGGTATTGGTGTTCCCTATACCCATAATGTTATTTAGAAACATGTCTATAGGGTAATTTAATAGTAGTTATGGGTTGATAAAACATATTCCTCTTATTTGTAAAATCTCTATTTCATAAAAAAGTATGTCCTCTAGGATTTTATGTTCAACGTGAAATAAGGCCTCTAAAACATGGGGAAGGAGTTATTAAGGTATTTGGGATGATAATATCTCATTAAAATGATCTTTTAATTATCAGGAAATGAGAATATCTGGATCCTTATTTTAATATAGGTGAGGTGAACTATAAAAATTTTATAAAATATTTTTGAAATGTGATATTTGTTTATAATTAGAAAAAAATTGATAATATTATAATATAATTTTAGTACGAGTATAAATAATATAATAATAATATAATGTAATTGTGTTAATCACATATTACAATTTTGTTTTGTTTCTATTTCAACATGAATCCTTTTCATCGTTAACATTACGACAATTTATTTCTTCTCATTGACATTCATGATTGTACCAATAAATGGAAAGAATATCATAAATATAGAATGGATGTATTTTTTAAAAATATCATAATAACATTGTGGTTGATATTATTTTTTTGAATTTTACATCATTTCATAAAATATTATTTCCATAAATTATAAATAATTTGAATTTTTGGATAAATATATTTACATTGAATTTTATATATTTGATAAAAAATAAATTCGAATGATATAATTTATTTAATGAATAATATTTTATTGATATCATTGAAATTCCAGTGACCCTTTAACAAATTAATATTATATTAAATTATATATTTCTTATCTCATTTATTATAATATTCTAATAATTTAAAAATTAGTAAATCGATATTATGAAAGAAATTATGGTAATAATTTCCACAAAAAAATTAAAAAATTATAATTATTAAAAAAAATAACTTATAATTCTATATAATATTTATTATTGAATATATCCCATTATTATCATTATTTTAATAATATTAGTTTTATTAAGAAAATTCTGTTAAATTTTTTTATTTTATTTTAAAGACAATAATGTTTATAAAAAAATGAAACTGACTAAAAGGCCATATATTACATATTTGTTTAATAAAACATGAACAATTATCCTAAAAATACTCCATTTAATTGTTTGGGCTATATTGTCATCAATATAATTTTTTTAAAAATAAATTACTTTATTTTCCTTTTACAATGGTATCAAAATTACAATGTTTACCATTACAGTTGAACAAAAAATAATTTGAAATTATTTTAAAAAAATTGACCTCATAATTTTAAATATGGAATCAAATTATTTATTATGAAAAATTCATAAATATGAAAATATAATTTAAAATTATAATGGAAAAACGTGATGAAAACATGTTTTTTTAGAAAATGGGTTTCTAAATATCAATTTTGATAATATAAAATTGATACATAAATATCATTTAAAACAATAATTAGACATTATTAGTACATTTTAACTGAAATTTTTTAAAAACCTCTCAAAATTAAATATTTACTATATATATAAATGAAAATAAAACATGGTTTTTGACAATAATTAAAATTTCCCTATATATTAAAATATCAATTTCTTCATAACATTCTCAAAAATCATCTTTATGGTAGTTCCGAAATAATGATTTAAAACATTATAATCGTTTTTTTGAATTAAATATCAATAATTTTTTAAATCATGATAAAACAATTTAATAACATAAAAAACAATTTTTTAGGAATGAATTTCTTTGATTTACACTAGGAAGTTAACTAATATATTATAATGAATATAACTCTAAAATATATTACTAATGTTTATAGATGTTACATGAAATTATTAAACATTACATTAGAATAAATTTTTTTAATTTTTCCTGAATTTTGATTGTTGGTGAATTATTTATTGATTTGGGATTTGAGTGTTGAAGATGACCTAGTGATGTAGTATATAGACTATGCTATTATACTATATTGGTTATAAAATACCAATGTATCTATTTGAGATTCTAATTTACCTCGCAGGTAAGAAGGGGAATGAAACAATATTGAGTCTGTCACCTATGAAATATCACATGTCACAAACTAAACTAGATCCCCACATACACTGGCACTGATGCCAATAATGATATGGAATGAAAGGAATATCTAATCCCAACTAGTTGGAAACTAGCACCAGGAATCATTTAATATAAAAGGGTCAACTTATTTTCCGCAAACAAAATGGTTGATAGTGTTACATGTCAGTGTAGAAAAAATGAAACTCCAATGGGATAACTATACTAGAAATAAATATATCTTCAAGATGTCATATTAAATCATAAATATACATTACTACATGATAAATAACCTATCTTCCAATGGGAATATAAACTAAAAGAGAAAAACAATAACAACTACCACCTCAATGTTATTCTTTCCTTTTGATCGAAACTAGATGGGGTAAAACTATGAACGCCCAAAGGAATAGGTAGGGTGTGACATAAAATCATAGTAGGGTAACATCAATAATTCCATGAAAAATGTAGCCATAAATAATAAAAATAAATAACTTAATTAAATAAAGTCATTGATATACAATAACAAACAAAAAAATCTTTCTTGACATTTTAATTGATGTAAATAAAAAAATGGATAAGTAAATATATTTTATAAAACAATTTAAAAACTCCTAAGTTTTATGTAAAATATATTACTAAAAATTGAATATATGTCAAAATTACCCCATAGGAGTAATATTTTTATATCACATAAGGGAAAATAGGTCTAGGATATGGTATCATAACAGACTTGAATAGGTGATTGTGATAATAATTGAATAAAAATCCTCAGAATCATGTATAAAAAGGACTAATCAGATACCCATTAGGGTTATTACTAGTTACACTATGTTTTGTTATAATTTCAAATCATCTATAGAGTTTTGTTAAAAATAACTCATTAACTACCTAGACATTAATGTAATCACAAAATAATCAATAATGTGATATGTATTTTAGAAATGGTTTAAATAATATTTCTTCATTTTCCCCATATCAATAATAAAATATCTCATTAAAAGCCAATACAAAGTTTATTAGACAATTCAATAAATTATTCTATGATAAAACTAGTGGGGTTTTATATAATCAATTTAACATATTTTTATCATGTAAAAATTTAAAATCTATTTTAAAAAAAACTCAAAATTTAATAACACAATTTCATTTCATATTATTCTATAGATTCTCTCAATCACTCCAAAATACACTAGAATTAGGGTTTCATCCCAAATTTTATCCAAAGGAAAATGAAAATCGCAAATTAATTTGAATTTTTTATCAACTATTTGATATAAATTTAATATAAACCAAGAAAAGTTTGGTTAGATAATATTTATAATCATAAATGGATCCACCTACCATAGATTCCAATATCATATAATAAATGTTTGTCAATGCACTATTTGTTTTGACGGTTTTACCCATGGATTAAAAATGTTGTTAAAGGTTGGAGGACTTTTGGTATGTCATATACCAATGGTTTTCTAAATTGTTGGATAAAGTGTTGTTCATAATGGGAAATACCAATTGTTCACATTTAATTATTTTTATAAGGTGACACAAATTTCATTTTAATAACTAGTTCATAGTGAACTATTAGTATATTATTATCCCTTCTATTTTGAAACATTTTTATAAACCAAAAAATATAGTATGAACCATTAATATAATTCTATACCAATGGTTGTGAACTATTGGGATACATATATACCAATGGTTCACTGTTAACCATTTTATCATGGCTATACCAAGGATTTAATATCCCAACCCTTCCCATATAAACTGTACTCAACTGATAACACTTGAAAAAAAAACCTAGAACTCAACCCAAAGAACATTGCCAGGAAATAAATAAATGAAGATAATGGAACCAAAAAAATTGATCATTCAATGAAACATACATAGAATCCTCAAAGGGATAAAAACCAATTCAAAAAAATTCTTACACTAAAATAAATTGATGATGTAAACTATTAATAAAAAATTTAAAACATCCCATGTATATATTCATAAAAAAACTTCAAACAGAAAATTCCCTAAATATTGAAAATAATTGTTTAGAATTTATTTTCCCCAATCACCATCATAGACATCATTGTCATCATCAGCCTTATCCTCTACCTCAACCTCATCCTCAACCACAGTCTAGTCATATCACTATTCCTCACCAAAAACCTCTCCCTATTCCCCATCATCATCCTCACAACTGTTACCTCTATTAACACTATTGTCCCAACCAACACAAGGAATACATCACGGTTTATTATTTAAAATATGAATAATAAATCTATATGCTTCAAAAGAAGCATTATCAATTAGTGGATGTGATGGAAATTAAACATCTATCTTTCTCATAAATTTAGTTATATATCTAGAATTCCATTATTCAATATGTATGACCATTTATCATATATTTATAACATATCTTGTACCTATGAAAGTTTTGCATTATATTTTAAATATTATTATTCTACCAGAAATGGAAAATGAAATGGTCCAATAACTTATCAGAAAAATAGTCTTCACTAGTCAAGAATGTACTCTTATACAGTACTCATCTCCTAAAACAAGATTTTAGTGATCATTTGGAACAAAATATTCTTATTCATGGGAATCGAGGGCCTCTATATATACCTATTATAAATATAAATAAACTATTATTTTATATAAAATATATAAAAATTTAAATTCAATAAATTAAAAATTATAATATAATGTTATTCTGGTTAAATTACCAGGCTTCCATATTTTATCATTTTTCTCTAAAAATCCAAATTTAATCATGGAATGCATCCTTAAATATTCAAAACATCCATATTCAATGAAATTTAATGTAGAAAACAATAATTCAAAATAAGATACTACTAATATGTCACATAAAAACAAATAAAATCTATATTAAATCTAAACAAAACTAAAATTAATAAAATATTATATATTATTGATATCTATGTATCAATAAATAGGTTATGAAAATATATAACTATATATTATAGAATGGGCCATCACAACAATCAATAATAATGTGGTTGTGTTATCACCATAATTAATTATATGGTGAAATTCCATTACTATAATATATGGTAATATGCATGAATGTGTTTTCAAAATTGTAATAATGAATTTAAAATAAATGAATTATGTTTTGATCCATTTTAATAATATATATTTCATTCAATAAATAATAATATTGATATTTTAAATCTATTTTTTGAGTTGTGTTTATTTAATTATACATGTTAAATATTTTTCTAAGTTTTCCAATATAATTACCTAATGTAGAGTTAAGATCTTGTTCCCTATCTATCAAATAATTATAAAAATGTGAAAATTTACTTTTAAATAAAAAAATCAAAAAGATATGTAAATTGGTTTCAAGTGATGGGATACATAGAATATAGATTTACATTATATAATGAATTAAATATTATCATTGTATGGGATGAGTATCCGTCTCACATAGGAATTTTCTATATAGGAGTATGTCTATGGGAAGTTATTTATATATACTTAAGAATTATATATATCAAATTTATAGTGTTTTAAGTATATTTTTCTTAAAATATTCATTTACTCAACTGTGAAATTTTGTTCTTTAAAATATATTATAATTAATTCTATGTTCCTGTTGGTCTACCCCACATAGACCATGGTTTCAATGTAATTATAAAACATGTTGTTATCAGAACCTGTTATGATGGATATATATTTTAGATATATGTAATTTTATTATTATATTTTTATGTTTATTAATTATAACTAATTTCATAAAAATCATTATTATTGTGAAAATCATGTGATTTATTTACAATAGAATTATTTAATACTTTCTCACTTTTTATTAACAAGTCACATTCTCTTTTTTAATTTAATTTTCATACATTAAAATTTATATATGATACTAGTATAAATGAATGTAATATATTTCCCACACCATGGTATTTATTATTCTATCCATAAACATTTTAATGGGAAGTGGATCTAATATTGCACTTCCCATTTTTATAAAAATATTATAAATTTGATAAAATGATAAATGGTTTTATAGGTTCATGACATTACCCCAATAATAAATATAATAATCCTCAAATTAATGTATATAATAAATACATTCAATAAAAAACTAATGAATTCAAGCTAATTTATTCAGCCCAATTATAAATAGAATGAATTATTTTGGAAAGAAAATAATGTTTTACTCCAACATAAAATTTATAAATGAGTGTCGTACATAATTCCCTTAATGGTTCATCATCATATTCATCCAAAAAGTGTGGTGTTTTAATATAAAATAAATGATTATTTTCATTTTTATAATTATTTAAAAAGTATTTATATTAAAAAAATATTGTATTAATAAAAATCATGGCCATTATCTTTTATAATTCTCAAATTTGATTAATATTGTGAATATGGTACTCTTACAATGATAAATAATTCCACAATAATATTATATCATAAATTCATTCATGATATGTCCAGCCTCTAAATCCATTCCATATCTTGTACAAATTCAACTATAAAACTTATTCTTGTATCCTCTTCATATATCCTTTTATAATATAAGCAATTCTACCCTCATAACATCACCATTGTGAAAATTAAAACATTGTGAGTAAAAAATATTCATTATTATATAAAAAATTATAATATAAAATTAAATCAAATGAATTTTTTTACCCTTAATTATTCCAAATCATTCTATATTCCTTATTTTGTTAGGTTACTCGGTATAATGGAATAATGGGAATGTTGTTGGATTATTTGGAAAGCGTCGTTAAAAACAATTATTTTCTAGCCCAAGATTTCAAAATCATTAGGTCATCATCATTATACTCCACCATTAGTTGTCTAGTTTGGTTTTACTCCCCCCACATGTGTGTATTCCCAATTTTGAATTCTACAGATACTATTATTAAATAATACTAAAAAATATGATATCAATATATAATATAATAAAAATAAATATTGGTAAAAATTGTACTATAATGCTAAGAAAAATCCTAAGGAAATTTTGTTTGTGGGAATCACTAGATCCTTAGTAACTAAAGTAAAAGCATAATATACAGATGGAGTAGGTCCTAGTGTTTTATTCTCTGCCTCATAATTTTTTGGATCCATAGTCGAAGTAGCAGAAATGTAGTATCCTGTAGAGAAGGAATTATAAAGTAAATAAGATGACATAGATGGCTTTAAAAAATAATAATTTTGAAGAGGAGTAGAAATAATCATCGAAAAAGGGATATATAATGGTAGTGTATTAGAATACAATTATAGTGAAATAATTTATCGCATAAATATCGTTTTTTTTTCTCTAATGAAAATTATGTATTAGAAGGTGTGGTAGATGGTTTGATAGAGGGATAGACTTGGTGTGATTGGGTGTGCAGACATGATCACCTAATTCATGTACCACCCCTCGTATCATTAGCCTGATCACTAGGACAACTAGTCTTGTCATATTATAATTAGCACATTGGAGGTGGAACATGATTAAATTTTCAAAAAAAATATTCACATGAAATATTCATTTGTTGATGTACATTTTCTATAAAATACTCATAATGGGGGCTAATGGATGGACACACATATCACACATTCACTAATTATTGTTTTTCATCTATTTTCCTCATATGTCCTCAATAATTTTCACTTCCATTATTTGAAATCAAATATTATATTTACTGGATATCCATAACTAATGTGTTACACAAAAAATTAAGTAGATGAGAGATGAATTATATAATGAATACCACATGTCAATAAAAATATAGGATACATAGTGATATATTAAAGATATTCCATATCTACTGGGATGAATTTAAAATCATAAGACATGTAATATAAAAAACAATATTTACTTATTATCATGATTAGATTGGGAATTATATAGTTTTCAACTTTTTTGAATTCAATCCAATTCAAATTTGGAATGGTCGTTTGGTTCATTCTATTCAAAATATTACGTAATTTTTTCATTTTTATTTATCATTAGTCATTTTGTTCATTTTTTCAATTTACTATATCATTTACCAAATTTTCATTGTCTTAGATAATTTGGTTCATATTTTGGGTAATTTCATTATTTGATTTTTTCTTATCATTATTTCCTTTAATTTTATTTTTATACCAATTAGTAAACTATTAACAATTCAAATCAAATTGTTTTTTTAATAATTTAATTATTTTAGTTTTTCTTTGTACATTAAAATATATTTCAATTAAATATTAGAAAATTACACTCCAAGAAAACTGAAACAAGTAAATATTTAAAATGTTCTTGATGTTCAATTTGGATTCAAAATAATTATAAACAATTGAAAATGAATTTGTATTGCACCAAAATCAACAATCCATTATGAGCTAAACCGAAATAACTAAGATTAATGATAGATGATTATATATACTTCCAACCATAGTATCTTGTTCAAAATAATCTCTTATAATAGATTTTTTTGAGTCTTTATAAGTAATAAATTTATAAGATACAAGGAGATGAGGGATGATATCAATTCCACTATCAGCATCATAAAAAAATATTTCATGGGAATTATTATATAATGAACAAAAATATAGGTACCATATTATCTTTGACAAAAAAGAAGTTTCACCATTGATGTTTATACATTTGTTCCATCATTATTAAAAGTGTGAGTCATGTAAATTACTAGAAATCAATAATCATCACTATATATCATATTTGTCATCATCAAATAAAACCAATGGAATTTCATGATATTAACAAGATCATTAGAGTAATAATCCAATAGTAGTATGTTTAAAATGAATCCATTATAAGATAATAAATTTAATCAAGTTCTATAATTTGATATAATATCATAAATGTTGTCTTTGGTAATTACCATAACACCATCATGTTGTGTTCTTGGGTTTTGTTCTTATTCAACTGAAAAAAATATTTACCCATTGATAACAATTTAAATTCATTCATGAATAGAAATATTATGAATAATATCTAGAGAAATAATTTCCTTAGAGATAGAGACAATAGGAAAACTCATTACATGAAAAATAAAATAGCATTAGACATGATTAAATATTTAATTTATTAATTTATTACACCAATATTTCTACATTCATTTTCTACCAAACCTACACACCATTAGTGTGGAAAGAATATATTCTTCTTGAATATGAATAATTATGATTTATAATTATATTTTAATTATGTTACCTACCAAATAAATAGATATAAATTAATATATATGTAGAGTAATAATTTTTGGAATAATATGTATATGAATAATTTAAATAAATTATTTGTGATTGAACGAACAATAGTTCAAAAAACTGTGTGATATGCCAGGTCGAAATTTTTCATGGCGTAATGTATTAAAATATTATGATATGAGAATTCCCCCAATTTTATATGGTGATTAAAAAAAGGTTTAGTTATCTCAAAATGAACATTATCATTCTTTTTTTTCATATTTCCTGCAATTATTATATCATACAAATACATTGAATAGACATACATACATTCTTCCACCATGTAATCATTCACAATAAAAACATCAATATGATTTTTATTCCATAAATAATATATTAATGTGAATCTGATTATGTCAGTTAGACACATCCAATGAAATGGAAAAGGAACACCAATAACTATTTCATATGGAATATGGACAATTATATGCCACATGCATGCGAAAAATTACAGAGGATTTATTTTCTATAACTTGCTTAAAATAAATTATTCCTCTACAAATATTCATCCATGAATGAATTCAAAAACATCTTAGCACAATTATCCTTAATTCAATTGAAAAACTGAATAACTAAAAACCATATAATTTTTAACAGAACACAATGGATTTTTATTGGACTCTCATAATGTAGAGTGATGTTAAGATATTCAGTCTTCAAATATTTTGACATTAAATCCCTTCCAATGATATGTATTGATATGTTTCATGAATCTCTATCAGTAAATTTAATACTATAATTTAAATGTAGAAATTTTATTTTTAGTAGGGGTTATATCATTATAATAACTTAGAATATTACATTTATTTTCACCGATACACACTGGATGAAATTCTTCTCTAAATCCCAAATCCACCAAGTCACATCTAGATCATAAAATATATTTTACCATTCCCATGAAATTTACATTAATTAAAATAATTTTTCCACATATTTTATTCTGAATATTCATTATGTCTACGAAATGGCCTAGAATATTGGTTTTCTGATAAAAAACTCAACAAAGATACTTATCTTTTTAAAACTGTAAACGGTTTCAGCCAAATCGTAATTAATAATTTATATATTTCATATAACCCATACAAAATGAAAAACCAAAATCATTATATTAATTATGAACATCACATACATACACAAAATACGTTGGATTTTATGTCTCCATGGTATTTCCAAATCATCGATGATTAGTCTTATATGGATGGTACTTTGGTAAAATTCATCAATGTTCCACAAAAAAATATACGGATATGTTTTAGTCTTCGGATTCATGTATTCTTAATATAAACAAATCATGATATTGTTACCTTAGTTTTATAATAAGACATAATTCCATAAGTAATTAATTCATTGATCATCTATATAAGCACACCACACAAATGAAATAGGTATTTTGAACATTCATAATATGTGCATACACCAAATTTCCAAAAATATTTCAACTAATTTAGTAAATGATTCACAAAAATAGGTATATAAATTCCTATATATAAAGCTCCAAATATGAATAAACTAATGAATGTGAATTGTTTTTTCATACACAAAAATGGAGGACGGTTAAATGTTAGAAAACATGCCATGTGATGTAGAGTGTATAAATATGGGAAAACTATTTAAAATCATCACATTAATGAACCAACCTCAAATTACGCACATCAATAATGAAATCATGATATCAATAATAATAATATCTCTATTCGAGAAATCTATTTTATAGGTCAACCAACTCAACATTATTCATCTTTATCTATTTAAATTTCCATCCCATTTTTGTTTATGTTTCATCAGAAATAAAAATATAATGTAGTCTAGGAATTAATGGAAAGTACCACATTACTTTTTTGATATCATGGGATGGTGTTCAATCATCTTTTATGTTCTATCAAGATTTTCCGAATATTATATTATCATTAAGTTCAATATTTTTCTCTATGAATAAGATGTAATATTTTAAAAAATCATGAATTTGGTTTTTTTTAAATACATATCCATCATCTAAATTCAATTCCCTATAGTGGATTTTGTTAATATATACATAAAATTAAAGTAACATCATCAAAAGGAATTTGAATTTAATTGATATATGTAATTGAAATCTCAGGCATGGTTTTCCCAAAAAACAATCAGATTAAAAATTCATATTATTTTATTTTAAAACATTGTCGATATACTATAGTTTTGGAAGAATAATTCAGTTATACACTTTATAAACATAACCATATTAATAAGACGCATCATTTGTCATCTTATCAAATACATCATTGGTCAGCATCATTTCCTTCTAATGATGGTGAATAAATAGATACCAATCATATTTCAAATTCACTAATCCATTCCCCTCATTTAAATCTTGATCATTTTGAAATTTCATTCACTCCATATTGTGGTAGCACAAAAATTAGTTTGTTTGGAAAATATATTTTATAAAATGGTTTCTAAACTCTATACTTATTTACAAAGGACTTCCTACATAATTTTAAAATGATATGGGTTTATGACCACTATTTAACAAATTTTGAAAAAATATAATGTGCCATCCAATGTTTTTTGGATCAATTTTGAGATCTACTTACATTCATTTATATAACATATATATATTAAAAAATTCAATTCCATTAAATAAAATAACATATATAATATTGGTGTTTAATAGAAAATATAATTATGGAAATGATAACTGGTCACATTATATGAATACATAACATACACAATAGTTTATTTTAGAATCATAATATAAAAGGAAAAAACAATAATATATAAAAATTAATATAGTATAAATAAAAAACCATGAAATTTAATTCAATATATCATTGATTAATTAATACACATTATACTATAAAAAATAGTGTATATAATTGTTGTTTCTTATCTACTATTCTATACACTTTTTAACAAATGTTATATTTATTCAATAAATTCTTGTATACATAGTTAGTAATTCTTGGTAAACATATTTTATTATTTAGATCATTTTTGGTCTTTTTTGGATTAGTTTAGTTCTATCTGATTTAGTTTGGTTCATATTTTTTATTTTATTAATATTCTGTCAATGCATGAGTATTAATATTTTATTAATGATTATTCATTCTAGTTAGTTTTTTATCATTCCCATATAATTTCATTTTATTATGTTTAGTTCTTTTTTCTAGTTTTTTATGTAGTTTAGTGTAGTTCCGGTCTACTCCAGTATACTTGGGTATGATCAGGTAATTTCAATTCAATTCAAATTTTTTTTATGTCTTTTTGGTAATGATATATATAATATTTTTTTATTTCAGAATAGATTCAATATGTAAATGGATTATAGGTTTATTTAATTTATATTCATATATAGTTGTGTTGGTTTTGTAAAATTTATCATTTATAGGGTTTTATCAATTCATTTCAATTTATTTTATTTTTTGGTTTATCACAAAAAGGAAGAAATTGAGAGATTATGTGAAACATAGTAGATGTGATGGAAGATCATTGTATAAATAAACAATATCTTATGATAATTATGGGAAAACATGGTGATAATAAAAAATTTATATAAATCATTTTATTACATAATTAATGATATTTCAAATTAAGGGTTACCCTCATCTAAAGATATTTTTCTGGTGTATGGAATCAAAAATTGATAATTGTTAATCAATGATTCTATAATATTATATTTTTATGATATACATATTATCGCAATAGATTTTATTTGTTAAAAATTTTATACACAATTGAATATGTAATATTTTATTGGTTTTTTATTTTATGGAACCCATCATGGAAAAATTAATTTTTTATGATTTTTATTGATCATTTTATACTCAATTAATCATTAATGATTTTCATTAGATAATTATTGAGTCATATATTCTTCTATATGAAATTAAATTCCTCTATATATGATTATTCTGATAATTAAGACTATCTTATAAGATGTTATAGGACTACCATTGTTTTAATTTTCATTAACTATTAAGGATTATACAATAACATGAGTTGTATTTCAATATTGTCATATACTCCAATAGTTAAAAATATTCAACATCACTCCCTCTTAAGACACCCTCCATCATTTTAGTATTGTACAATACCCAATTAAAAAACCCTACCAATTTATTTTTTATAGTAGTAAAGAAGTATTCAATATGATAATATGATTTACCCTATTTATATATTAATTTTCTATTCTAATAAGAGAAATTTTATATAAAACCCTATGAATAAAAAGTAATTTAATAACCCTGCATCAATTTATATTTATTTTTTAATTTTTTTTAAAAACATTATGAAGCATGTGTAGATGTTATTGATGTGTATAGTTACATTAATGGATGGGGAATCAATAAAAACACCATATTGGTTGAAGATATCACTATATAATATATATGAAACATCCCCATTTAGAAATATATTTTTTCACCATAATTGAAATATAATAATAAAAACTTAATAATATGTATGAAACGTAAAAATATTATTATTTATCAAGTGTTATAGATCCGGATAAATTAATTCTGTATTCAATTAATAGTATAGAATGTATGAATGAATTAAAAATTTGTGAGTAATTATATAAATTTCATAAATATATATCTTCCGCTCTATAAAATAAAAAATAATAATTTTTTTGTTATAACATTATCTCCATAACACTAATATATTTTGTGAATTATTCACATCTATCACGTCTGAACAACATTGGTTTTTAAATCTAGATATACGGTTTGAAAATATACACACTAAAGGATTTGAATATGATAACACCACATTTGAACCATAATTTTTTCATAACACCCGAGATGCCTCATTATATTTTCAAAAACACATAGATGATATATTCAAACTAATTTGGGAATATATTCACACATCCCATAATAGTTGATTATATGTGATTGTGACATCTAGAAACTCACTACACCCTAATAACAAAAAAAACATCTAACTGATTCAATTGTATTGTTGCATATATTTCTATAAACTCTATACTAATACATCATCCTTAAATGATATAACTCATTTCAAACAAAAAAAATATAAAGTGGAGGATATTGGGTGCTATACAATAGGGATGCATCCCCAGATTGGTAGAATATGAGTGCACCATAAGAAAAAAATATAGATCTATTTGAAAATTAGAAGGTTTAGCAACCCAAATTATTTTTTAAAACTCAATCCGAACCATTTTAAAAAACTATCAAGATAGAAATAAATAAAATATCATACCTGAATATCTCACAATAATAGTTGGGATATGACCACTTATACCATCAATTTTTTTAAAACCAATGGTATATTGGAATTGGAATATAATCCCATTTTAGAAATTATTGGGTTTTCTAATAATGAATTGTGATAATAGAGATGAATTAATCAACCCATGATAAAAGAACCAATTAAATTATATTAGATCTTTCAATAGTAATGATATTGGTCAAAACCGAAGAGGATATAGTCAGGAATTGAGAGAGAAGTATTGTAGTATGAATTCTCACTAGGACATGATCAAAATATGATCACATAGATTATATCATCCATGGAGGGGGTTTTAATTGGAAAAAATGTGTCCATGAGATCGCTATAAGCATTGGGATATGAAACATTACTATTTAATACTAGGAGGGGTAGATAATAGTGTTTTGGGGATTTTTATAAATTTCAAAATAAATAAATAACACAAACAGATTTATATATTAAAGGCTAGATGGATAGAAAACAAATCCCCCTAACAGCTCACCCCTTGGGACGAGTGCACAATTTGTACTATTAGGGTGTAAGGCATGTTAATGTATGTAGTATCCATGGATAACTGTTTTTTTGGTTATCATGATATTCCCTTGGTGGGCCCAAAGTTTGGTAAAACCTACAAAAACCATACATTGCCCAAAATGGTGCAAAAATTTCAATTATTTTCACTCAATGATCCCTCTGAAAACAGCACAATACTTCCAGGAAAAAATAGTGTCATGGAGTACATGAAAATTATAATAAGATGTTATAGCAATCCCACCACTGAAACATTATGTCCCTAGAATTTCTACTATGAAACCTCTGTGTAAAAATGATGATTTCATTTCTCTCGTATAAATTCCACCCTCTCTAATGTCTCATGAGTATTAGAATAGGGAATCCATAGCATCCCAGATATTGGAATCATCCTCCCAAAATGTATCACGGTATCAGAATCAACAATTCTAAGTATATTCATAGTTATAGAAATATCATGTTAAACATAATTTTCACTCCATATCAGAACAAGATATGTATCATAATGATACGTTAACAACTACTATACATGATACACAATATTTTTTATTGTTAAATATGTTGGATGTGATAGATAGATATTAAATTTCCCCAACGTCATAGAAACAAAAGAATTGTCCCACAATACGTTGGGTGATATTTATTTTCCCATTATGTTATTGACGACCATGTAATGGTTAAACGTTCAAGATCACATAATCATCGAAGGATAATTCAAATGTTCTATGAAGAAAATCAACATATAATTTATATAATATATATACCATTTAATTAATGTAACAAATAATAAAAATATTATTGGTTGTATATTGATCAAATATTTGCCAAACTAAAGAAAGTTTATAGATTTGTGACCAACATAATAGAGATTTACTTGGTCGGCCACACATGGCCTCAAAAAATCCATCTCAATCATGGACTAGAAAACATTATTATATGAAATTTCAAACATGTCCAAATGTCCATCACAAGAAAAGTCAATGTCAAGAACACATCCATGAAGTGTATCCTCAATTCATTTCATAGTTATCATTTTCTATCCATCTAACTATGATTGTTATGCTTGACTCTAATGTACTTGACATCTCCATGCAGCTTGAAGGAACTTCCAGAAGAATATAGTATACATGTAATCTCAATCAAAGACTATATCATATTTAACTCCTTGAAAATGAATAATCTCTTTCACTTTAATATTTCCAAACAACTCATCTATGGTTGTATAATAAATGGATAATATGTGGTCTGATTTAAGAGTTATATCGATCAGAAACCATATAATAGTCATCTTTCATTGGGTGTGATGCAATCCAACCACACAATCAATAGAGACCCCATTCTACTTAAATTTCAGCATAACAATTGTATGATGAAAATTAATGTTCTATGGTGTTCTAAATTGACCTATTGGAAATTATAATAATGCGAATCAACACAAAATGTTCCTTATCTCATATCTATACAAGAAAATCATTTATCCATGTCAGAGAAAAACCTCATGGATCCGTGTTCATATCCTTTTATGAATTATGGAAATGCACCATCATATATTTCTTTACCATTAATATAAAAGAAGAATTTTTTTGCTATCATATAATTCCCTCCATAGATAATTACCATTCATCAATAGTATCTCCACCATAAAAAGAGACTCGAAGTATACCGAACTCATATTTATGTAATTATTTTCAAATAATCATCTTGAGGTGAGAAGTTGTAAACAAAAAATGGCCAAAAATATCAACCCTTGATTCATGAACTACAATAAAAAATTGTTCTGAAATATCCATCATGTAACACTCTTATAAATATTCTTTCACGTTATGGGTCAAATTTTCCCTCCTCAGATAATATATAATGAAATTACACATCCTTGGGGTATAGGCAATGTCAAAGAAAAAATATTTTGGAAGTCCACCAAAATAAATTTGCATAGATTCTAATATTATTGAATATTTATAACTTTAGATCATGTTGTCATAGTACATAATAAACCATTCTCGATAAGTGTAATGTCACCAAAAGGTAAGACGTGCATCAGAACTCCAACAACATAGTCATGGGTTGGATAATTCTTCTCGTGTGGACCAAGATGTTGAGATCCATTGAAATAACACGATCAACATCCATTATATTTCAACCAAAACTGATCATAATTCATCGTAGAAGGCCATATTGCACTACTCATCCTCTAGAAGATTCAACGTTGGGGTAGTAGTCAAAATATATTTTAGATCAATTAAAGAATTCTGAAATTATTCATCTAATGAAAATCTAACTACCATATAATTTATTTACTCTATAAGAGATCCCAACTTCGAGAAATATTTTATGAATCATTGATAATATGAACTTAATCCCATGAAACTATAAATCTAAAAAATAAGGTTTTTCCATGCCATAACATCTATCATACTATTAGGTACAACTAAAATACTATATTAATACCACACATGTCCCATGAAAATAAATTCATCAATGTTGAAATAACAGTTATAATTCTTTGTTAAAGGTATGTTATTTCTAATTTTTTTTGAACCACTCTTAGATGTGATAAATTATCCTCCTCACACTATGAGTTAACAAGGATGTGGTCTACCAAGACTACCACAATGGTATCAAGACACTCATTGAATATCATACTCATTAAATACATAAATACTATATAATCATGGGTTAGACAAAAAATAATGACAATTTAATCTAAAATCTGATACCTTCTATGAATGGGGATTATGAAATATTAATTTTATTTTATTCTAAACTGATGATAACCATATCAATTATAAATCCTTGAAAACCACTTAGCCCCTTTCAACTATTCAAAATATTAAAATCTATGAATGTAGATATATTTTATTTACCATAATTCACTTTAGTTTTTAGTAACCTACACAAATGAGAAATGACACATCGTCTTACATATCAAAGGGAACTGGAACCCCCCTAGGTGAAACACTCTTGTGTATAAACATGTTTTTAAAAGGATTATCCAACTTAGTACTCCCTTCATTCATTTTAGATGGTGTCATGTGGTATGAAGGAATAAATACTAGTTGAGGACCAAGAACTAAAATAATACAAAACTCTACCTCCCATACTGGTGGAAGGGATTAGTGAGAAGAAAAAATGATAAGAAAATCAATGAAAATATGAGGGATATAATTTCGTATAGATTATCACCAAAAGTTGTATGAAAAACCTAATTTATCTTTTTCCATATCTAGATATGAAGGACTAACACTACAAAACATCTGGTCTCATTCACAATAAACGAGATGAAATACCCCATTAGACCTTTTAATGGATACTCATATAATATAACAATCAATATAAGATTTTTTAAATGTGATAAAAACCATAATAAAAATTATTTAAAGTATTTTCTTATGGAGAACCATAATATCCAATGTAATCGTGTTATCTAATACTGAGAAAACACAAGCAAGACAACAAATACCCTTTCTATCATAATTATGAGGGGAATAGTAATATCCATTAGATATGATAAAATACTTATAATATGATTAGAAAATATTCGAAATAAAAGTCTAAATTAATGAAAGAGATCCACAATTACCAAAAAAAGTAGTCACTTTTGACAAATCAATATTGATGGTACACATCATAGTTTTTAGACCCATATATACATCCACTGGGGAATCTTCAAATGTGTGGAAAAGCATCATTTGGGAAAAATGTAATAAGAACCCCTTTAATCATGATAAATATATTTGAAATGATTTTTTATTATGTTTTAATGATTATATGCCTCTATATGGAATATAATATACATGGAATATATTCTATATGTGACCTGATTTAATGGATGAACCACATATTTTGGGAGCCTTAGTGAAAACATGTTCTGAGTTCGTTGGATATCCACACTAAAAAACAATGGGAATCTACTAGGAACTAAAAGTGGTGGAGAAAAAACATATTACTGATAGCCACAATGAGAATAATCAATTTTCAACTTTCCTTTATTAAAATAGGCAAGTTATTAACTATGATAGAATGAATCTTTTTTCTACCATGATATACCATCAAGGACCATTTAATCCATCAACACCATATCTAGAACATAAGAATTCATATGAAAATTTATCATGAAAAAAAGAAGAATGAATATCAGTTTGATGTCCCTTGTTAAACCATGGAATCATCCTCTTCTAATTCAACACATCCTCTAGTGAAAACTACATAATATCAGCAAGGTTATTTTTATATTCATTCATGGTCTTATATGCTTGCATGAGTCTAGAAACCACTATATCCTTATCTAACATCATTGAATATGGGAAGAACTATTCATCAAAAATTATATTAAATTATTTCCACTCATACTCTACATCCCCCATTGTAATCATATTCACTTACCTCTATATCTGTATAGGTCCATATAACATTAAAGTAGAACAATTCACCTAAATTTCATCCAGCGTCTCCACAAACTCAAACAAAATCCTGAGAATCCTATCATAATCCATATTTTCATGAAAATAGCTAGTTTCATGGAATGGTATGTGATTTTTCGAATGGATATCTATAGAATGAAATCAAAATTCACCCCTCTTTGGTTCCATACCTAGATCTTGAATGGGCATATGTGATTGTGACTATAATAGATCTTGGAAAACACAAACAATGTCATCAAAAATATTCTAGTTAACTAGTGTATTTTATTACTCTATTTTATTGTTAATCTCATTTTTTAAATATATTTTTCTTATTTTTTATGCATCATGACATTGAGAAGACATTCAAGTAGGAACCAAGTTGAATTAGACAAAGGTAAGTGTACACACATCCCTTATAAAAAGGCCAATGAGGACTCATTGATATCCTAGTGGGGATGTGACTAGCTACATAATGTTTTATTAGAGATTTAAATTATCAATAGATTTTTATCAAAAAATAACTCACTAACTACCTAGGCTTGAATATTTACAAAAAAAGTTAAAATTTGGAATATTATCTCGAAATTATTCAAAATTAAAATACCCCCTTTTTAATTTTCAACATGCCAATTTCTTTTTAAAAACCAACACCGAGGTTTTTAATAAAATCATTTTTATACTAGGATTAAACCAAAGGGATTTTATAAAAAAATAGTACATTATTATAAAAAATAAATTTGAAATCAATTTTACAACCAACTTTCCCATTTTAATCTAAAAATTTAATTTCACTATATTCTATGCAATTCCATAATCAAACAACAATTCACTAGAATTGGGTGTTTTATCCTAGTTCTTGAAATAGAAAATCCAAATCCATATTTTGTGAGAATTATAATTTTTTATCATTTTATTAAATGAGTCATAATTTTAGCCAATCGATTAAGGGTTTAATAAATTGTCCAAACATAAATGAATCAACCTATTCTATATCACTGCTTCACGTAACAAAACTTTCTCAACTGGATTATCCAATGAACAATATCTAAAATAGATATTAAGAAATAAACACTAGATTCAAGATCCCAAATAATTGAAATTATATCCTCCAAAAATATAGATATATATAAAACCATAAGGATGAGGTAAGAAGAGAATGATAAATATGTAACATGGAATAAATTCATTCAGGTAAAGGATCAAATGATGAATTCCTTGATTCAATCCACAATAGAGAGGGTTTTGATGATTAAATTTGGTCATAGACAGACCTATAAAACTATATCAATGAAAAAATGGGATTTAGGCCCATGCGGGTGTAAAAATAGGGTTTGGTTAATTTTATAAGGATTTAAAGATTAATTAAATCTCACTTGCAAGATTTTATGGGTAGGGAAGAATGGTTAGAAAAACTGTTCTCCCTAACCATTATACCCTCAATTGGGGTACATGCTTTGTAATAGGTGTGGGAATGGATTTTCAAAGCATGTGTTATATGAGAAAACCCCACATTTTTGAATGGAATCGTTTACCCAGGGTGGGAACATGGTTTTAGAAAATCATGCGCCAAATGTTCAAAACACTGAAAAATAATAAAATTTATAATATTTCAACTGATGAACACAAAAAAACCTAACTAATACATGATGAATAATATAGGGTTATTAGTAAATTCAAATAGTTACAAGATGTTATAGAAATTTTTTCTTTCCCCAAATAGTGATGACGGTAGATCAGACCATCATTAGAGAATATGATATATTGTGGAATGCATCTTCAACCATGGTGGATTATTTTGAACCACATATGATTAGATTTATTTCAAATTACTACAATAATAATTCATACATTAGTATGGAATGTTTTGGGGGAATTTTATATGTAACTCCATCACACATAGTTTTGGATGATTCTAGTTTGGTAGTCAATGAAACTTGCATCGAATGAGATGAAGATGACCTCATATATGATTAATGATGATTTTGAGTATAAAAATGTCTCCATAAACACCCAAATAATAGTATTGGACCTAGGAGGTTTATAATTTTTTTGATATATAGACTATGAATTTTATATTTCTTCCCATTTTTATGGGAATCCAATTTTTTCTAAGTGAATATAAATTTACTCATGTTCATTAATCCTTCCAAATTTTTTGAGATTGTGGGTGAGGTGTAAAATAAATTTTATATACCTCCAAGTAATTATATAATTCACGAGTTCTCCCCTGATTCTTAACATCATAATTACCTTCATGATGACTATTATCTCCTTTATTGGGGATAATCAAACATTAAGGAATGAAAAGAAATCATCAGAGCACTCTATGGAGATCCCAAATCCTTGGGTAAAGGTTATATAAGGTCATGTTATTCCATTGGTCTGTATTATATTGGAATGTGGTATTCCTGGAAAATACATGCAAGAAGATATTTTTTTATGTGTACCTAATACCACACATTGGTCATTGGTTAATAATTTTATTTATGATGCTTTATGTATCCTATTGTTGTTATGAAATATCAATGGTTATGAATTTTTTGACATTAACACTATCTCATAGTTGATATTATCACATGCGTATACATTAATTTCCTTGATTCCTTTTTTTTCTTCTTCTTATAATAGCCTTGTGACTTAACTTATGGTTGATTTTTTAGATCAACGTTACATTTCCATTTATTTATTTTATAATACTTTTTATAATATTTAAGGAGTGTTGTATGATTTAAAATATCATGTCACAAAAACCATTCAATTGTTATTTTCTTATTATATGATGTTTCAAAAGGGATTTCAAGACATTTCATGCATTAAAAATTAAAATTATTATTGCTAAGGAAACTTGATTATTAATAAAGTTTCTTGTTTCCTTTTATATTACATTAACTACTTCTTTAGTTATATCTCTTCATTTATGTGGTCTTTAAATTTTTTGGTATTGAATTCTGGATCCTTTTTTTGGGTAGATTGTTCTATTTTTGGTCATTTGGAATCGTATTATAGTTATTTTTCAATTAATATAATAAATTTTATTCCATCACATAATCATATTTCTCTATTTTTGGTTTAATTTCATTTATTATAGAATGATTTGGTTTTTTTGTTCATATGGTTAGTTTATTCATGTGGTAGGGATATTTCTTCATACATTCACTAGTTTTTTAGTGCATTATGTTGTACAGATCCCTAAATCCTATGTAATATCCTAGTTGATTAAACAATAATATAAATTTCCTATTTTATATAAATATAATGATTTTTAAGAATTTACATTAATATTTATTAAAATAAAAAATATTTGATTTAATTATTAAATAATGATTGCTAGTTATTTTTATTAGGAAAAAATAGAGTGTTATGATATACTAATTCAAGTGGTTTTGAATATGTTTTTCTATGTGTTGTAATGAGATAATATTTAATATAATTTGAAAAGTAATATTAACTATGTTTATAATCCAAAGTATTCCATGAAAAATTAAAAAAAATATAAAATTATTGGATTTACCTTATATTTTATATATTAGTAGTTTTTATTCAGTTTATATGAACATGAATATCGATTGTAAACCTAGAAAGTATTTCATATTCACCTAGTGTGATTTTATTATTTCGACTCTATGAATTTTAGATATCTTAGTTCCATATTTATTTTTTACTATAGTTTTTCTCATTTACAATAACAGTTTAATTTTTTCATTCATACACTTTTTGATTTGTATGATTAATCATACACTCCACTATAATAGTCATGTAAACAATTCCTATACATTCCATTTATATTTTTGAGTAGTGTGATTTAGATCAACTATTAAATAATAGGGGATCATTTTTCCCTCTTTATGTTTTATCTACAAAAATTATAATGAAATTTTATATCATTGGATGGAATTTATTGTTCTGTTAATGAAAAAAACTATAATAAATTGATATAGTATGTAATGGGAGTCAACAAATGGAATTTTTAATTTATTAATATTGTTATTTGTATTTATATAGATCTTATAACCTATTAGGATATGAAAATTGTGTCTTATTTAAATATCAATAATAGTTGTTGATTGATGAAATTTGTTGTTTTTAACCCACCACAAGTAATTAGTGGTGAACCAATATACACATAATGAATATGATGAGTTAAAATGGGGAAACTATATGATTTTATAAATGGTGAAGGTAATGAAGTAGTTGGAAAAAACCACTAAAATTAATTATAAATATTAATGGTTTGGAAATATAATATTCTCTAATAATAATATGTTTATATTAATTCCATTTGGTTGTCTGAAAATTTTGGGTTTTTAATGATAGTAGTAACCATTTGAACTGTGTCATGTGTTGTGGGTAGTAGAAGTGTAGTGGTTAATGTGTGGTTCTTATGTTAAGACATTTTTTTCTTATTACGATTAATGTGGTTGTGATATGTGGTAAAGTTTTTACTATATTATGTAAGATGTGGGAACTAATGATTTATTATTTGTGGTCATTAGATATTAGTTTGTTTCCATGGTGTTGTGTCTTTTAAGTAGTGACATAAAAATAATATGGTTGGATCATTATAATTGCGGCGTGTAAATTCAAGTGAGGTGAGTTAATCAATTAATTGAATAATAATTAATTTTATGGAATTAATTTTTTTTAAATTAAAATGCTTAATATTTTGTTTAGTTGTTTTTTTGTCTAGTGGAATATATAATCAATAGAGGTGTATACTATTATAATCTAGAAAGTTGATGGGTTGGTAATATTATGAATAAAATATTGGTTATTTATGGGTTTATTCATATGGTGTAGTTTCATTTATTTTGTGGATTTATGAAAAAAACATTTATAGTGTTAATGAAATAGAGAATTGGGAAGGATATTATTGTTAAACCATTGGTACGGTCTCATATGTAATTATTAAAGTACATATATATATTTGAATTTTTTTCATTATAATTTTATTTTAACCTACCCCATTCCATGTACAATTTAACGACACCCATATTTTTTTAGTTGTGTTTTAATGAATATATTGATAGTGAGTAACAAATGGTTGGTTACTAATTCAAACCCATTGTTCATTTAATAGTAGTACTATGAAATTATCCAGTTTGTGGGTGACCCATTCCATTGATGGATATACATTTTGGGGTTATAACTACCTTATATTTTATAAATTAGAACTATATAAATATATATTATTTCTGTGATGTCATTCATCACTGAAAACATTGATTTTAAATGAAATGTTTTATAATATTTAAATATTATTAAAGAATGTGATAGTTGTTGCCTATTAGTGGAATTGGATGGAATGAATATGTTTAACTACATTATATATATACATATATATAACACTAAATGATTTTTTTATTTATTACCTAATAAATAATATCTCATTTTTGTAAATGTCTTTAATACTTCAAAAATAATTTTTTTTCCAATATATTGCTTATTTCATTTCATGATATAATAAAATAATAAAAATTCTTAAAAATTTAGAAAATATATTTTATAAAAAACATATTTTTTTTAAATCCATACAATATAAAAATTATAGGGTTAATTCATGATATATTTTATTGAATTTATCAAATTTATATTAAATTATAAATAATAAATATTTTTATTGGAAACAATATTTATTTTTGAGGAAATTCAAATTCTATAATTGGGTATATAATACATTTAAATAAAATATATTTTTATTAGGTAATTAACAGTCATGTTTTGTATTGTAGTATAAATTTTATTGTTGAATACTATTTTAAAAAATTTAATAATTTATAAAGTAATTTCTGAAATCTATTTCACTGTGTATCCCAATTTATCAATTATTATTTTTAGCACATTAATATATATTTTGAGGAAAATTTCATTATATATTTAGAATAAAAGGTCCATATTTTTTTTAAATATATATATTTTTTCATTAATAAAAAAAACCGTTGATAATTTTTATTTCCATGGAAATGGTAATGCTTGTTAATTAAGGTAAAATAATTGATATGGAAAATAATTAATTCATACACATTGAATAGTTTTATTGGATAAATATAATTCATCCAATGTTATCCAATAAAATAAAATAAATCAATTATCATGTTTATCACTTCTTTACACAAATTTAATATATATGAATACATTAAATTCAAAACGACCACCTTTCTTCATTGTACAACTATAATATTTTTTGATAGGGTCTGAATAAACATATTTTCTATTTAAATATTTTATTTTATAGTTGAATGATTTTTAAATATTTAATTTATTTATAATTAATAGTGATGAAATATTTACCTTAAATTGTTATGTATCAAAGACAAGGTTCATGTGAATATAATATAATGTTTATGTAAATGAATTTAAAAACATTCACAGTAATTTATTATAAGAAATTTATTATATAAAAATAAATGAATAGGTAAACATATGCTTATTAAGATATATTAATGTAATATATTCTAATTCATTAGATATTATGTTGATTTCAAAGTCACATTACATGAATGGACTATTAAATGACATTAATGGTATTGTATAATAAATATTAATTAAATAAAATATTTAAAATTAATTAAATTACAATAATTGTAAAAATATATATATTATTTCAGATATCAATTTTTTCCCATTTTATATTCAATTCTATAATTATGGATACATGATTTTCCCTTAAAATATATAAATTTTTTACATTGGGGATAACGTCAAAAGGGTTGACAATCGAAAAAATATGAGATAACAAAAAAACAAAAGATTTTTTTTTCAAAATGTAATAGGATGAGTGTATTTTTACTCATCCTCGCCTTATTTAATAATTATCAATTTTTTTATCAATTTTTAATTTATTATTATTTTATTTTAAATTAATAGATTTGTTAATTTAAAAATTGCCCCTCATCCTACATATAAATGGTTAAAACCTATCCTTTAATATATAGAATTTTTGGGCCAAATTATAATAAAACATCTACCATAAGACCATCATTTCTTACCTCACCACAAAAATTTTATATCGCCTTATTAAAATACACTCATTTTTTTCCTTATGATAGAAGACCATGTAGACTTCTTAATGAACAAACATAACTATTTTCCGAGTGAAATAATTATTATTTCTTATTATAAAAATTCTAAATAGATGGTATCCATTAAAATGTAATTACATATCTATATTATATATATTGAACTATTTTTATTAAAAATAATCAATAATTATCCACCTCCATCAAATTTATGTGAAATAAGAGCATCACTCATGCATATGTGTGGACTAGCACCCCAATAAAGTGATGAGATTTTAATTAATTTTCATCATACATGTAAATAATTTAGGGTAAATTTATTAATTAAATATTATATATTTTTTATAATATTTATTTTTTAGTAGTGAGTAATTATTTTCTATTAATTAATTTAATCAATTGGAAAGTTGTTACATCACTAATGAATATGTATGGACTACAATATAGACATTGTGATGAAAGTTTTCCTCTACAAATACGTTACATTAAAAATTTTAAATGTAAATATAATAATTATATATTAAGTACAATATATGATTTTTTTTATTGTTATTATTGAATCATGATCAACATATAAGGATCTGGGATGTCAATTAAAAACATTCATGAAAAACCTTTTCATTATCACTATGAATACTAATTTTATAAAAAAAATTCTAAAGTGATATGATGTTAAAATTGAATCAAATATTATCTAATATATATTATAATACTGAAGGTAAATGTTTAAAATAAATTATTTTTATTATAAAATTGTTTCATACATTAAGAATTAAATTTAATACTTTAGTTTAGTTATTTATGTATACTAATAATTGTTTCTGGTATTATTTATACATGAATTTTGATTGAGGAAATAATTTGATAAGTATAAGATGTTTTTTAGATATTTTTTTATCTAATTTTAATTTTTAAATAATAAATATTATCTTTTTGGTTTCACTCATTATGTACTTCAGATAAAAAAAAATTGTTTTTATGAAATACATACCATGTTTTATAATTTTATTGATAATATTTATCATCCATGCCATTGTTAATATAAAATGATTAAAATAATTATATTGTTAATAATCAATAGAATTGTATAGGTAATTTTCTCTAATGTTTTTTACTCTATTAATATTTTTCAAAGGTGACTACTTTCAATTCCTAAATACTTATTTTTAATTATTTTCCAAAACAAATAATTGGAATCATTTCATTAATGTGTACGGATAGAATTGAATTTACAAATATGATACGAAGTTTGTGTATTGAACATTTCCCAAAATATTCCATGGTTCATTTCAAGGAAATTATTATTATAGAATATTTTATAAATATTTTTATTCAGAATAACATATTTCATTGATAATTTTATTTTACTAAATAAATAATCTGGTTATATTTTAAAATAATTATAATATATTATGATATTATTTAATATTATTAATATTTTCATGGGATGATATCAAATTATAAAATCTTTTTCAAACAATGGATGGTTTATGATTACGATGATGAATGTTTATGGAACCTATTTATTTTCCAAGGGTGTTAGAATAATGAATTTTTTTAATGTCTAAGAAACAAAATTTTACTTCCCAAGTTATGAAATGATGATAAATTAAATGGTTTTGAATATTTTTGAACACATATGTTTTTTTGTTATAATTTAATGTGTCAACCATGATTTATATCTCCCTCCAATTTATTTGGAATTGTTTTAAATCTCCGGGATAATACTTATATGTGGTTTTATGTTTTCAATCCACTATATGAAATAGTTTGGGAAACCTGATCTACTATTTGAAGCATGTATTTATGCATAATACACTATTCGAAATAGGTGATCATGTATGATCCATTATGGTCAAAGATAATAGTGTTTATTCTTGATCCACATTGTTATTATGGTCTCATTGGTTATCCATGACATATAAGAGATATATTATTATAGTTGGGGGAAACATTTACGAAATTTTAAAGACAAAATTATATGGTCCATGAATGATTGATGATGATTTCTTAGCCGTATGATTCAATAATTTTGAGATGATAAATTTTTATTCCAGGAATAATTTTATTTTATTAACGATAGAATATATATTGTCTCTATATTTATATATCATAGACACATACACATATGATCATCTTGTGCTTGTTTACGATTAGGGATTGATATCTCCCATAACTACCCATAATGATCATTTGTTCTCATCCTTTTATAAGTTTACTATATCTTAGCTACTATGATGTGTTCTAAATATGTTATGAACTGGTTTGTAAAAATTGAGGACACTATGATATATGATAAATAATTTTCCAAAAAAATAATTAATAATCACCAATGAAAATAATCTATTATGGTTATGGTGTTGATTTTACGGTTTTAATCATCTAAATTGATGCAGTATATATGTTTGAAATTTATTTTTAAATATAATTGGTGTCTGAGTAGATAATAGTTACTCATTAGTTTTTATGATTAGACAACATGGATATAAAACCCCCATGGTAAATATATGAGTAATACAACATCATAATACATTAGTATGATAGATATTTGGTCATTTATCACTATAACTCATTTGAAACCGACAATACATTTTGATTTTAGTAAATAGTGGTATGCAGAATGTATTTTGCTAAAAATGAATGTGATTTAAAATGATTCTATGTTCGACAGAAGAATCATAATAATATTAGTTCTATAATAAGTAACCTTTTTATTTACACTCGTGAATATTTATAAATCCGTGATTCACGTTATGTAACGAATAGAATTGGGTTCCTCAGACCAGACACCTGGCATGTTATGTCACATACACAAAGAGAATTCTTGATCCCCATGGGCTGACGACAAGCACCCAGAAAATGAGCAACAAAATTGAGGGAATGATTTCACCGAGCTTGAAAAAACACAAGGCATACATATATAAATCCGAAAGGGGGAGTAGGAGATGAAGAAAATATATTTTCCATTACAGACTAAAAACAACAAAAATAAACATCATCACAAGTAGCTAGAAACTATAAAGGACAAGTCCAACTACAATGGATCCTAGCCAAACAGCTACTCCAAATGATGGAATAGACAACTCCCACCATCTCACCACTAGTTATGCAAGTAGCTGAAACAATCATCTCCGTCTCATTGTAGCTCCTTTCCTTTCTCAACACTGGAAGACAACCAATGGTCTACACACCACATAAGAGGTGCATATAATGTTATCTAAAAGGCTTAGTAGGACCTTGCCTTGGTGTTCCTTAACTAGACTATGTATTAAAATCTTTGTATCATTATTTTAAATAAATCATGAAATGATACAAAATATAAGTGTTATATAGAAGGATGAGTAATAATTTCCTATTTTCCACAGTTCTAATCAAAATCCAGTTTATCAATTTCAAAGAGCATTTTAATTATTATTTTCCCACTATACTAGACTTATATTTAATTTATAACATAAAAATCCAAACATTAAAAAATAATAATATCTTAAATCAAAAAAAATAGAAATAATACAATTCCATGCCATTAACTAATCATACAATTACATCCAAGTATAGAATCCAATTCATAGAAAAATAACCTAATGAATTAGGGGAATATCCCATGAGTAAACAAACCCAAACCAAAATATAAATATTGTTCCCCTAGAACAATGTGCCTATGAAGTGGAATATATCTCCAAGAAAAAAAATTCTTGATAATAACAAAACAATGGATGATGGGCCAAAGATAAACCTTCCAACTATGTAACCATGTTGAACAACTTCCTCTTATTCAAATTTAATTTCAATAATATGAATACCATTTGAAATACCTTACAAAAATTTCATTTTAGTCAATTGAAAATAAAAATTTTCTCACCATCTTTCAATAACTAGTGAAAAAAATATTTTCATAAAAAACCCTTTTCATCACAAACCAAATATTCATTCTAATTTCAATGTGAATCATTTTTTAAAGAAAAAAACAAGATAAATTATTATAGGAATGAAATAGAAAAACCTACCAAAATTTTTGGGTTGGCCATGCCTATAATGGAATCCACAACCAATAAAACCAAAATACCTCAGCGAAGGCCCTATAAAATAATCTATAAATAATATGATTGATCCTATTTTTAAATCAAGGGGTTATATGAAAATAATAAACATAATTACCTTATCAATGAATTGTTTCTTCACCATGACCATCAAAGGAAAAGGCCTCTAGAAAGATATTTCACAACGAATCTTGAAGAAACCAAAATAAAAGACCATCTTAACAAAAATAAATGATGAAGTGGGTTGGTCTCTTACCCAAAGAGATGCATCGTATTCGAAATAGAGATCCAATATCAAATTGATAGATCATGGATTGGTGGAGTCTCCAAAAAATTTCTTGGGATGAATTTTGGATTGAGAGACATGATATCTGGAAAATGATCCACTAATAAATATTCACTCACTGATATTAAATCCTTTATGCTATCCATTTCATGACTTGTAATGTAGTTACACACTATGAAATCCTTAGTGTACAAGTACACTAAAAAAATAAAAATCCTCACATTAAATAATCCACCATTTAATAAATTCATGATTTGAAAACACTATTCACAATGTGTAATATCACATAGCGTGAATCCAATTTCATATCATGTTCCTAGCATAAATTAAAATGTGTGTAACCTGGTTACACATCATGAAATCCTCATGCATACAATAAGAATGTATGGTTAGTGTTGAATATCCAAAAAATATCTAACCTCACCATTTTAGGTATCCTCCTAGTCTTAAAGGAGAAGAAAGACAAACTGAGTTTATGGGTGTACCTGATAAAATGGTAATATGATGTTACAAACTTCACATCATAAAGACTTTATTCCCATGGAAAGACGTGTAGAATATGTAATTGTTTGAAGAAGATGAGGCCATTGATCCCTCATTAGTGATTCATGTTCCCAATTCTCATGAGATTCCATTCCTTGATTCCATGTCACTCTTCCATATGGAATCAAATTTTCATTTGGGTATTTCTCATGGGAGTCAATGATCTCAACTACTTTCCCCAGAATTGAATCATCTGGTTCTAGATCAATTTCTATTCATCACAGAACATGAGCAGGATCCGGTTAATAATTCATGATATGATATATATGGAAAAAATACCTGAATACTTATCCACTACAGTAGTAATTCTAATAGTTAAGAAAACTATATGAGTTTCACATGGACCTCAAACATTCCATCTTATCTTGGAGAAAACATTACGTGCATTTCATGTTGACAGTGACCCAAATGTGGAGAAAATTTCAATAAGACCAATTCACATATGGAAAAATAAATAGGTTTATGATGAAAATCTCTATATGATTTCTATTGACTCTGGGATGTCATCACATTTTGATGTACTTACAAAATCAATATGGACATTTTTTGAACCAAACTTCATCGATCTACATATACATCACCCACATCGACCTACCAATGTGTACATCTACATTAGAGACCAAACAATGCCTTTAAGGGATTCATTATTATCATTGAATGATAATTATTGTTGTAAAAAACAAAACTAGTCTCAGACTGCTATATTATGATCCTCTAAAATCTAATAACCAGGTTCCAAGCATATCCTAGAAAATATGAATCACTCGCTCTGTTAGACTGTTATTCTATAGAGGGTAGATTCTACTTGACATTATATGATATCATATCACATCTCGGGGATTCCCCTATAACCTATCGGTAACACTAAGATCCCTATCGATTTAATTGATAATGGAATCCCCTTAATCCTCATAATATCCTACATATAAATCATACACATCTCATCAATGTTAGCGGTGTCTTTGATTAGAATGAAATGTGAAAACAGCCTCAAATAATCAATAAACACCCATATAGAATTATTCCCTTTGAATTTATGTCATAATACAACAAAAAATAAATAAATAAATCATCCCATTTCCAGATTGGAACTCTATGATGCTGATGAAAACAAGTTGGATTATAATTCTCTTCCTTTAACTATTTGTATGCGTAACAATGAAAAAAATTCATCAACTTATAAAATCATACCTTGAACCTATAATTTATACCTCATGTCATAATTCATCATCGTAGAGCCCTGATGAATGTCCAATGATGAGCTATGACAATCAAATAAGACAAAAATCCAAAATTATGGTTAGAAAACAACCCCTTTGTATAAGTGAATCAAACCATCTGAAGAGAGAGAATAACCAATAATAGTATTCCCACCATAAAGTATTTATTTATTATTCTAAATATTATAATCCTCCTATTGACCCCACAAAATAGACTCTATGAGAGATGATGGAAACTAAACTGTTGTTAAAACCTTTCCTAAAACATCATCTTTATCAATGAGGTGAAACAAAGAAAAAAGTCTAGATGGTTAAACTCCTCTGTCGATTCATGCAGCGAATGTGACTGTGCATTCCTTCTAAGAGTATCTGAAATGAAATTTCTATTTCCAATGGTGTAGGGTATATTTATTTCAAACAACTAAAGGTATTATACCCATAATCTCTTCCATAGATTCATGTCCTCCATATAAATGATATATCTCAGATAGGTATGATCATAAAAGACTGTGAACTTTTCCACACAATAATAGTGCCACCAATATTTCAGTTCATTTATAATAGTATCAATCTCTAAATCATGAGTGGGGTAAATCATTTCATTTAGTCTATGTTGATAAGTTCCACAAGCTACCACATGGTCACCATTCATAAGCACACATCCTAAACCAATACCAGAAGAATCATGAAACCCAACATACCCCTTACCATGATGAGTTAAGATCATAATAGCAACCGATATCAGAAGACTTTTCTATTCATAGAACTAACAGAAACACTTTTCAAACCATTCAAATTTCACCACATTCTAGGTAAGAGCAGTCAATGGAGACACCATCCTATATATGTCCTTGAAACCCCATCATTAGTATATAGAAAGACAATATAATCATTGTATCTCAAACACATTTTGTGATTTCTTCCATAAAAAACAACCTTTACCATATATGTATAAACTGATAAACCATGATAAAAAATTATAGGACCCACTAACATTACTTTATTAATCGATAAAATACATTTATATGCCTTCCACACAACCGGTAATATCTAAAAAATTCTAGAACCAAACATAGATGGTGGTTGTGCTTATTCCTGCACCTAAAACAACTATGATATCATCCGTGAACACTACCAAAAAAGTTTCAATATATTTATGGAATATTTGTTTTATCATGGATATAAAAACTGAAGGAGTTTTATTAAGACAAAAACGCATCATATGATATTCTTAATGTCCATATCTATTTTCAGAAATATGTATTCCATATATAATACCCTTGAACTCTAAGCTAATGACAACTCAACACGTGATCCACCATAGAATACCACTTGAAACCATTTAACATATCAAACAGATCAACCATATTATGGAAATGATATATTTTCTTAACCATCACTCTGTTCAAATTTTGATACTAGACACACTACGAAACTGAACAATATATTTTTAGAAAAGTCCCTAGGGGTTTCCAAAAGTAAAACACTAGGGAGGAAAACCTATTTTTCCTATAGTTATTCATAATGAATCTTTAACTCTTTCATCTCTGTTGGTTCTATAGGATAAGTATGTATCGATTTCAGCTGCATACCTAATACCAGATCAATCATACACTCTACCTATATCTCTAATGGAAGACTGAAGAATTCGTCTAGAAAAAACATCTATACATTATTGAATATCCATGGGAAGTTCAATGTAGAGAGAGACCTCATTAGGATCATATGAAATAGAAACTAATAAACATTTGAGCTCTGGGATGGATGGTCCTGCACGAATTAACCTTGGGTACCACACCCATTGAAACACATGAGAGAACCCATTGACAGAATGAAATAGAACATGATGATTATAGAAATCAACCCATGCTCGATGTAGAACTATCCAATCCATATCGATAATGATTTCAAACATATCTTGATAAAGAATTAAAAATTCCCAAACCAACTCAGTATCAACTATCGTTAATGAAAATGAAGGACACAAGAATAGCTACTCTTTCCTCTTACCAATATTTCATTCATTGTTGTCATTAAAATTGTTTTAGGAATATTATTGAATATTATGAATTTATTAGTGAAAGTAATTTCTAGCCAATTTTATAGTTATTATATTATTTTAAATGTATATTCTTATAGTTGGCCGAATGAGTTATATCTGATATTTTATTCAAAATGTGAATGTATTTTTTTCTTAAAATACATGACATGCACAGTCTTTTACACTGTCAGGACCATAAATGTGTCAAACATAACCATAATGGTAAAATGATATATTTAAATGTAATTATAAGAGTTAATATTGTATAAATATATAAAATTTAGAAGTGTTATTTCATAATGAAAAAAATTATGTTCTTCAAGAAATACTTGAGGGGTCATTTAATGAAAATATCCCAAACACTAATATATTTTTTATATAAATATTTATTTACTATATATATGATAAAATGATACTATACTTATACTTTTAATTAATGGGTTTTAATTAAAATAATTTTTATTGTTTACAAAAACCTTTTATTATCCATGTGAATAGTTTTGATGAATTTATGATAGGTATATGAAAACTATTTTCATTAAATGGGTTTTGATATTATTATTGAATGAACGATTAGTTATAATGAGTAACATATATATATATATTATTAGATCGTTGGATCATGATTTATTATACCTCCAATTTATTTGGTAATATTTAACATATAATGCGATAGTTATGGGATGCAAGGTTATATTCTTGATCCACTATTCAAAGTATTTTGGGATACATTATTGACTAAAAGAAGATGGTGGTGACATTGGATCCAATATAGAAAATTGTTTTTGATTATATAATCAATATAATATGTGAAATATTTTTCAGTTCTTATCTAAATACTATATGATGGTATTCATATTTAAATGATAAATCTAAAATGGTATGTATTTCATTTTTGATTCGGTCGTAATGAAAGTGTGTGGTGGCAGGTTAAGTATTATAATTTCATTACTACTTGGTTTCCTAAAACCCTTAGTGATGATACTTCATATCAAATATATAATTAATATATTCAGTATCATAATAAATGAATACTTAGGAATATTATATTTATTTTATATGAATGATGATCATTCAAATAGAACCTTTTAGTTTTTATTTGATTCTCTCTGAGGTTCGAAGGATAGAATCCCTAAAACCATAATCCACGAAATCTTATTTGACCTCACTGAAAATTCATTACGTTTATTGGTGATAGATTGAAGAATCATTTTTTGGTTTATTGTGATCCCACTTCCTTCATTCATGAATGAAATTTTTTATCATTCTTGAGAGGGAGATGATAGAATGAAATGGGAGATAATTATTAGATTGTAAAAATTCCTAGATTTTGATTGTACATCAAAAAAAATACATAAATATCTATTTATAGAGATGGTGTTTAGGTTAAAATGATTATTTAATTCCTTTTACACCCATAAAGAATATTATATCATTTGTTAAAATAATTTCACATTATAATAATAACATTATTATTGTTTTGCGTCGCGTTCCATCTTGTGAAATAACATATAATTCATTAAATTATTGTTAATTAATTTTTTTATATAAATAGTATTGGCCTACTCAAACTCGAGTATTATTTATTTAAAACCTAAATAAATATTTATTTTAATTTTTTCATTCATTATAATATACTTTTTTTCTATAAAATAGGAAAACAATTATTCTTCAATAATGATAATAATATTTATTAAATTATTTAAATTCAAAAATAATTTAATGTATATCATCAATAAAACATCGAGTGTGGCCCTATAAGATTCAAACTTGTTGGCCCTAAAAATACTTTCTTAATTTCTCAGATTACTTTTTATAAATGAGTTAAATAATAAAAAACATGAAACTTAATTTTTCAACTATTAAAACCACATATGAATGTTACCTATATAGTATAATCACATTCTCACAATATCTAATTACGATTATTTCCCATCCATGTCATAAATCTATATGCTAAATAATTTTTTCTTAAAATATATAAAAAATAATTTTGTTAACCAATGGATATAGATTTTTGGAGTATATTATATTACAATCAACATACTAATATATCGAATCCGAAATTTGGAATGTGAAAAATCCATTCATATCACATCGATTAATGTTTTGTCAATAATGACGCAGAAAACATACCCAAAATCACCAAAAACATGTTCTATCATGATTTCCATTAAAAAATATCACTTTTTGGAGAAAATAAATGAATTAATGATATTATTAATGTATAGTGACTACTAAACATACTCACAAAATTGAATATAAAATGACAGAAAAACATGGATAATTCCTAAATGTAGTTTTATTCTCATAATCTCAAATTTTATATATTAATATGTGGTAAATTTATTATATGAAATATCATACACTCATGATTATTAAAAACTAAAATTATATGTAATACTTTTCACATTAATCTATAATACCAAACTATGGACCATTATTTAATAATATTATTGATGTACTTTATGGTTCTCATTAGAGAGGGGTACAACTACTACCTTATTAATAAAACTTTTAATCGGGGAATTCTTTTTCATTGGAGCCATGCATAGAAAATTTGAAATATTAAATACTATGTTTTAATAATATTTTATACAAAAAATGTATATGTTTACTCAAGTAAAATAGTTTTTTAGGACACCAACTAATAAAAAACTCTAACTTGGAAAAGGGCCATCTGCCTATAACAGTCAATAAGTGAAGCCTCGCATGAAAATCATGATTCTTCTGAGTCAAGGTATTATTCAAGGGTTCCACCACATTTCATTATGTTGATATAATAATCACTACAATGTCACATATCTGAGAAAAATTCCTCATTTGGATGATACATTTGATATAAGTACATCATCGACTAAATTGGCATTTTCCCTTTTATGAGAGTGACCACTAAAATATTTTCACAATATAGTGTGATAGGATAATTACTTATATGCACTTTTCCATGATTTTAGACAATTTTTTGCATCCATGCTAGGTCTATTGTATCCAAAAAAATTCAAAAAACTTACGCACGATTTTGGAATCCTCAATTGTATCTTTCTTTATTTTATTATATCTCACAACAATGTTATTTCATTGAATATGTATCCAATTTGTCCTTTAATACCACAGTAATATGTTTTTATGATATAATCTACATATCATATTAGTAATAAGTGCAAATAATTTCATAAAAATAGATCATATTCTTATTTTAACATAGATAATTAAGGATAGTTTTGACTAACATCTAATAATAGTCAACGAGGTCAAATTGTTATCTTTCCACCAAAGAAAATGCAAAGGCGACATCTATCCAAGTCTATAAAATAACATAAAATGACTGCACTTATGATAGATTTGTATGGAATTATTTTACTAGTATTTCTTACCTCATGTGTATGAGGATACATTTACATGGAAAGATGAATACGTTTTCATGCTATAAACCAACCACTCGTGAATTGTTCAATACTAAATCTATTAAATATATTATCAATATATGTACATGTACATAATAAATGAGAATAATCCTATATATCATGATATATATGTGTACTATGTTTTAATAATTTCACACACATATACTTCATAGATAATCATTTATTTAACCAAGTCATAAAATAAAGTTAAACTCATATTTTTTTCAATGAGTAATATATAAAAAAACATACTATTGTAAAAATGATTTCACACCAACTAAATTATGTATATATAGATCGATCACAGTCATTATTTATGAAAACAATATTCTATATTTTTTTCATTGAAAAAATTTTCCATGACATATATTCATTCTTTAATACATAAATTGAAATTTCTCATTTCTATTTCATTTTATAATTATAGGGGGTGACAAACCCATCGAGATAATATATATGGAAATATTTCTAAATTTTCTTTTTAGGGATTCATTTTGTTACACCAATTTAAGAAATATCATTATCATGTTAATACTAAATGGAATTTATAATTCTAGGGTATTTTAGTTTTTAAATGATGAAGTTTATTTATTTTAGTCAATGCCTTAACAATGTATGAATCCATTTTCAAATAGGCATAACTTATTTATTTACATTACATGGATGGGTTAGTCCAATGTTTTGAGAAATTCATTTAAATGATACTTAACAAAAAAAATTATATAGTTTTAAATGTGGAATAATTTAATCCCATATTTGAAAATGCATAAATTAAACAATGTGTGGACATAGAAATAATGTTTTCTGTAATAGATGGGTCATAAAAACAACCCTTTATTAAGATGATCATTATATTTACAAATCTGATGTATTAGTCTATGATCTTTATAAGATAAAATATAGATTCAGTGTATTCGTTGTGATATACCATCACAATTTAGATCATTTTAAATCTAATTAGTTTCTCTATCTGAAACCATATGTGATAACCCCGAGATTTTTTTAATACTAATATGTATAAATAAGAAAATTGACTGAAAATTAAATTTTTATATAGAAAACACTTTTATTGAAATGTGATAAATTAAATATGTTCAAACTAGAAGAAATTCCATATAAGAGATCATAATTGTATTGAAATATAATTTCATCCTATTAGTATATTCATTCATAATATGTTTCTTGGAGATAAATATACTTGGGTATCTTGATCATCAGTAATGAGGTCATCATTGAAATCCCCCAACATATCCCCAGTTCGTGAAAAATCCACTTTACTTACCTTCACTTTGTTAAAACCCATTATCAGCATAAAATATAGCTTGTTGATCCATGTTGCCTACTCACTACTGACACCCACCCTAAGAGGCCTATACATAATCTTCTATACCTATTTTAAGGTATCATTGATATAAAAAAACATCTCAATAATTTTTTCGTCTAAATTGACAATCATTACCAAGGGTTTATCGCTAAATGCATTCTCCACACATGTTTTTTACACTTTGACATCCCCATAAGCTATTATCACTCCATTAGGGTTCCCCTGAATAGTACTCATACAAACTGCTAGGCATTCCAGATATATTGATTTAAATTTTTTACGTGACCTAGTCTCCATTAGGTTTGGATGGTATTAGTAATCATTGCACCAATTTTTCTTCTCCCCTGTTATCAGTATGAAGTATCAAGAGTCCATAATATACTTCTATCCATGTTTCTTATATTCATTGTATAGGAAAATTCTATACTTCACAACCATATTTTCCTTTGAAAAATATATAGAGCATCTCTCATCCTCAGATCCACATGTTTATTGGGATGAAATGTCATTCTGTTGGTTAGTCAAGGCCTCCAGACCTGCAAAACGATTTGAGGTTTGGATTTACGCCGTGCTATGTCACTGTCAGCAAACCCATGACCCACTAGTGCAGAAGGGGTACCATTGGTATTAAAAACACTATGTAGAACTTTAGAAATCCCTTCCCGAACCTGCAGCTGCCGAGAATCAACAATTTTTTGTCCATACAACTCCACTATAATATCATGTTTGGTAAAAACCTGATTCTTCGTTCCTTCATTCACCTAAACATCCTCTGATGACAGAACATACTAGATTGGGATAACCATTGAGCGACGTAACGATGCCATGGTGTTCACAGATTTTCAATCGTGATCCTACTCTATATTTCTGGGATATACTGGATCATGATTCTTCATTGAAATGTATGTAGCCACCATATTACTAACACTGGGATCCAAAGGAATCTCCATATCTATATTTTAGTACATGTCCCATTGTATTGAACCACACCTACACATAGAAATTGAATTCCTAAAATCCCAACAATCTGGGTAATAATCCACCTATAATTTGAAGACCACAACCAATTTTCACCTATACTCTTCACGAATAATAACCTAAACACACTCCACTGATGGTTTTGATTCTCCAACCTCCATGCATATCCAAGGGTTTATCAGGTGGCTAACCAATTGAGTACTACTGTCAATAGAGATAAACTATCTACCATATTCCCTAGAATTTTATAGATTGAGGTATTTTGAAACTGTAGTGGTACTTATAATAACATAATCCATAAATGAATAGAATGAGAGTCCATCTTCAATTGAAAATCAAAAGTCAAACATAAAAGGAAGAACTTTCAACCGATGCATTTTTTTGGAGCACTGGATAGATTGTGAAACATGTCATCAACTGTTGCAAATTAAATCATCATGTGAATTCATTCACCAAGTCTCATAGTCGCTCGGTTCTAAATCCCCAAGGAATCCAAAATGAACAGGTCGAAATCATTAACTGTAGGTCATTGTCGTTGAAACGACGCCACCACAGTAATTTTCATGAAGCCATAATCTTATGAAAATTGAAAAGTGATAGCAGTTGGTGTGTCGCACCATCATGTAAATCTTGATCCTTCAGATAGAGTGAAATTGGTAAAAACATTAGTCAATCATCAGTATTGGAGAATAGAGTGAAATATCAAGACTTAGAAAGAGGAGCCTTCCCCCTCCCCCATTTTGACTAGAAGGGGGGGTCTGAAGTCATCATCGACCTTATTTAGGGCATCACTATCGAATTATGTGAGCTGAGATGGAATTAAGTAGCCAAAGTGATGAGTTAGAGAGTCGATAAATAGGAAAACTGAAATAATTAAAAAAAAATACATCTACGTAATCAATTTGTTTCCTTTGGCTAGGAGTTGTTTTCATTTTATTACCATCATGAAAATGAAAGACAAACAATGTACTATTCCCATGGTTTTCCCATGATCTTCATATTAATTGAATGTAATAAAGACATTTTTGGCATATAGATATTTTATTTCCCATTCAGTTTTTTCACAATAATGACCAAAGGCATTTCATGAATCCTTTCTTTGTCAACATGGATAATAACGTGAGGATATCTGAGAGAGACTTTTCACTATTTTCCACTTTCAAATTTGAATCAATGATAGTGAAGCTCTTACTTAATGATTAAATAATTAAATTGCTTCTGAGATCTTCAGTGACATTAACCATTGATCCACGTGAAACCCAATGTATTTATTAATCATATCAACATGTGGCCATGAAGGGTACCCCCTCTAATAATATTTATAATATAGAAACAAAGAAATATAATTTTCTTCCAATATATCGCTTGTTATTGAATAAAGAGGATCTCAAAAATTATATAAATAACAATCTTTCTAGTAGACATCATGAGTTTATTAGACATAGATGAAATAATTAAACATTGAATGTTGAATGTATCAGTCAATTTTTTTTTCATAGATGAGGATCCATTTATCTATATATTGTTTTATTATAAGACCGTGATGTGAGGATTATATACTATAATATATAATTCATAGAGCAACATATGCTGAATTATTATAAAATAGTCCTAGGGGTTTCCACCTCTAATTAGTATTTAATTATCTAATATTGATCATAGGAATAGTGTGGATGACAAGATTTCCATTTTATTGGTTAATTAATGAGAAGAGTAATAGTACATATTATTGATTATAAATTATTTTAGAAATAATTAATTGAATTTCTATTTCAAATCTCTCAATATTTAGTCATGTCTCAATATAACTCATCATTGAAAAAAATATAGAGATTGTATGACATTATAGTGGAATGGATCCATATAACCATTCACATGACACAAACTTTAGTCGTTGATACTTCAAAAAAGTATTTATATTGGATGTTGATTTCTAACATTGGGATTATAGATTCATGATTCATGAAGTTCACTCAATTTTCCTAAAATCATAAAATATATACTTTCAATATATTCCTCTAATTTAAATAATTTCTATAAAGGAATACATCTCTTTGTATAATATGTATAATTTGACCAATATAAATCATCTGAAATCCGTGATAAAAGTTAGTGTCCCGACTCGGGTTAGTTAAAAACATAGTTATGCGGATTTCATTATAAATACTATAATGGATGTCCAATTATGGTTTAATATTTAATTGATGGATTTTCATTCAATGTTCTTAATTTTTTTATCTTTTCAATGACATATTAACATTTTTAATGATATTACAAAATAAATAAATCATTCTTGATGAAACATTATGGCATAATACATTTATTTGAATTTATCATTTTAACATTAATTAATATATTTATGAAATCATGATATATCATCAATAAAATAATATATTTCACAAATTTAAATAAATAAATATGTAAATGAAAGGTTACTAGGATTTATCGAATGGTTTATTTAATGATCATTCATTTATTTATATTGTGATCAGGTAAAAATAACTCATGTTCCTTGTTTGGCCATTAGTTACAACATTCCCCCTTTCAACCTATGTGTCACCTAGGTTAGAATCCATATGTTTTAATATATTACAACCTTCTTTCAATTTAGGTAAATCGACTAAATAATATTATTTATAACAAACAGTCATGTTAGTAGGGAAAATTATACATTTAAAGGGAATTACATAAATACACATGGAAATGAAGGTCCTAAATAATCATGGTGGAGGGATGAATCACATGAAATGATAATTATTTTAATAGTAAGTAAATTATAACCAATTTGTAATCTATATTAACAAAATTCGAAAACATACATAAGTATTGGTATTTCTCATGAATGGTAATACATGAAATGTATAGAAAATAAAAAATCAAAAACATTAATTTCCTAACAAATTTTTTATTATTTTTGTAAATATGATTGAATTAATTGGTTATATAATTAATTATGATTCATTATAATTACATTATGAATTCATATAGATATAACCATAAATATGGATTTAACATAAAATAAAAGTAAAAACCAATAGTTGTATATTTATCAAATTAAATAAATATATCAATTTTATTTTCTTAATTCCCCTAATGTATTTCCAAATACAATATATACTAAAAAAAATAATATTTTTAACGTTGTAGTTTTAATTTAATTTTTATTTAAACCATAATATTTTCATGAAGAAAAAATGTGTGTACTATATAACTACATTCCACAAACATGTGTTTTCATGTAGTTGATTTAGTCACCTAGGTCTTGGGAATAATGATTCGTCCAGACTACATGGTGTGTAAATTGTAGTGACATGTATTTTAGTAGATTTTTTATGATTGAGATACTCACCAGGGTCTCCATCATGTATCTCAGTATAATTTTAATTTCCCAAACATTTGAATAATATTTTATTTTAGGAGAATGAATTTTTTACCATATCATTATCATTAAATATATATATGTATAAATAATATTTTTCAATTTCGGTTTTGACCATTATATGTCCATTGGTGAATATGGTAGTTGTAAACAATTATATTTTTCCCAAATTATAATTATTATTCTTGAAGAGAAATGATAATTGATGATTATTTGAGAAATAATAGTCAATAGCCTCATGCAGTAGAGTTATTCCATATGAATCCCATCTATCGCATCTTGGGATGGATGTAGCTTCATTGGTCCTCACTCTTGACTAATCCCAAGATAACGTTTAATATGTTATGATATAACTAAAGCGCATACAAGTGAAGATCATGTTATTGATGATTACCACTCAGAAAATACTATTTGGGTCCCCCCATGTGTACATCACCATCACACAAAATTCTTGTTGGTTGTATATGGGTTTTTAAAGGGTTATGTGTAAAGTCTCTAGTCAATTATAATTTAATCCCCCTGTTAAAAGAAAATTTTAATTTACTAATTTCCATTTAAAGATTAGTTTTTCTTAAAAATTAATATGGAATTTGATAAATTGTCATTTTGGGTTAAATATGTAAATTTTAATGATATATAAATTATTATATTAAAACATGGTATTATTAATAATGTTTATTATAATGATATAGTTTTCTAAAAAAATTATTTTTAATTACAAATGATAAAATAATTTTACCTTTTTAATGTGTCAAAAATTATACTATGCATGTTACTATGCAGTAACTGTAGCATGTTATTTTTAAAATTTATTTTATATTTAAAAGTTAAATTTGTTAGAATTATATTTTTTCTATGATAATATAATTTTCATTGTCAAATTCATAAATTCATTATTAAGTTATTGTGAATTTATTAGAATTGGATAAAATATTTTGTTCTTTCTGTGAATAAAAAAAATAAAGTTGATAGTGTGTAGTCTGTTTAATGAAATCATAATGATCTATAATGGAATTTAGAATTATAGAGGACTATTGAGAAAAAAATATATTATGTTGTATCCCATATGTCTAAATACCATGAAAAAAAATCATGGTAAATCACATGGTTTTGTAAATACCACTACTCATGTGTCCTCAAAAATTAATAAAACACTCTCCCATATTTTACAAATAGCCACCCATTCCTTCATTAATATTCATTAAAAATATATCCTCCACATATTAATCTATTTCATGCTACCATGGAGTCCTCAAATGGGTCCTCAATACACCAAGGTCCCTATCATAGAGTTTTATAAGATAATCATCAAGGTAAGTTAATTTTCAATTTCCCTTTTCCATTCAAGTTCATTTTAGGTGGTATGTATTTACAATTTCTATTACATGATTTTTTTTCATTTTATTAAGCATATATAATTTATTATGTGTAATTTATAAATATTTTTTCATTTCCCCCTCTCTTTTTAATGTTTTATAAAACTATATTTCACACTTGTTATGTTACATAATTTCCATCTCAAAATCTCTCCCTTTTTCTACAGAAAATCATTTAACATCAATTTTATCATAATAAAACCTCTTTCATATCTATGGGTATTCATCAAGTCATTAAATTAATTAATTTTATTCCATAATTAACATAAATTAAATTCTCTTTCACATTCCATGGTTTTTAAATGACATATTGATCATGTTTTTGACAACGTTTTAAAACGCCACGATTTTTATATGAAAACCATTTCTTATTTACATTCAGGGTTATTTAGGATATTATTTATTATGATCTATTTGGATAACATGAAAATAAATACACATTAATGGTGGACCTGATTATTTCTCCAATGCATTGTTTAATGAAATTAATATCATGAGAAAAATGGTTTTACGATACCTTGGTGAATAATCATAGTAATTTTATGACATCATGGGGAAGGACCGTAGTGATTTGATCATTAATTTAATAATTAAATGTTATAGCCCAATTTTAACGTTATGATTCCGGTTTATATTATTATTATAAGCCTATATGTCGTGCTTTTTTTTTGAAAACAACCAATGTTCATATTGATATCTCTCATGTTCACCGGTAAACTGTATCCATTTTTTTCTTTTATAGTAATTATGATCAAGATACCCATTCATATATTTCCCCAAGTTATGTTTTTCTATTATTTTATATAGGTGAATAAATAAAGAAGACTTTAAATTTTATTATAATGTTTATTTCATCTTTTGATGTAATATGTATCTTATTTCCAAGATAATAAACATCAATGATCCTCTATTTTCTAATATTTAATGAAATATTATATAATAAAAACGCATGATGTAATAAATGGTATCAATGGACGGTTTAATTATTTATGGAAATTAAGATTTGAAAATGTTAGGAATAATCCATGTGAAAAGATTAAATATAATAAAACATAATAGTATTATGATGAAATATTAAGTATGTGGTTTATCAAAAAAATCAATTCTTTTCTAGATACGAACAATTGGATATGACTATAAAAAAGATGTATCTATGGCTAAAACCCAAAAAACATCATTTTTTTGGACATTAATGGAATCTAGGGAAAGATAGTGGGCCTTACTAAACTTCGGGTTTAACAGTACTGTAGAATATTATTCTTTAATAATATTATTTTTATGAATCCTTGTAAGGGATTTAATGAAATTAAATTTTATTCAATGAATGTAATTTTGTTATATGTCATAATAATACCATGAAAATATAAGACTATTAAATGAAACATGACTCTCACTATGTTTTTATTATTTTATAAAATTGTAGGAAATAAGAGAAACCACATTAATATTGAGTGCAATGGACTAAGCACTAACAACCATTTGATAGATGTGGGAATATAAAACATTTTGTGAATGATGAATCGTCTAACTCGTGTTATTGGTAATAACATGATTAAATCATAGAGACCATTTTCACTACCAATGGAACAACATTACATTGTTTCTTTTATGTGTCATAGCAGACCAACGATTATTGATCTACAGACACATTGATTGTAGAAAAATGGGTATGATTGATAGAAAAGGTATTTCATGTTCGTCATTGTTCAGAGTAAGGTAATAAAAACATTTCTATAGAAGGAAATTCCAATCAGTGGTGGTCAATAATTAAAAACACGAGGCTAATAGGGGAGATTGAATCTATTGGGTGGGAATAGTGTAGGGTAATTTTCTTTAAAAAGTATTTCCCTTATTTGATGAGAAAAATAATGGAGATGTAATTCCTCAGATAAATGAAACAGGGGAATAAATATGTTTAAACCTATGATATGAACATCACCATGCCTTCACACTATACTTCTTGATTTTCATGTATCCTAATATGATTTTTTATAGATTCATTAGTGGACTATGACCTTATATAGGGAATAATTTTTCTACCCGATACTATGATAGCCATGAAGAAATAGTAAGGAGCGATATGAAGGATGTACTAGTTTGTGTTGAGACACATTTGTCTGAAAAATTGATTGAGAAGAAGAGATCTATAGATATGAACATGGGGAGGATCTCTAAACAGGGAAGGTGAGGAAATGAATTTCAACATTAAAGTTGCACTGAATGTGTGAAGAATCATTCAGGGAACTTCTTTATTAAGAGCGAAAATGGAATGACTATGGAGGATATGGATATATCACTAGAAACTATCATAGTTAGGTGATGCCTCACCATCTCAACACTAATGAAGAAGTGGATATTGTATAGGCCATGCCTAATTTTCAATTGGTCAAATGTGGGAAACTAGGAAACTTTTCAAATGACTATACAAATCTGATGGTTGAGGAGTGTAAACACTATCAACCTCAGTATAGGACAATAGAGCACGGTTTTTCTTTTTCTTTCACAAAAGATGTAGTTGAAGACCAATTTGATGGGGCGTGAAGGTTGTCTTATTGTTATCTAAATTCAATAATGTACATTGTTTGATTTTGATTTTATGCATTCATTTATTTCAACCATGTTTGAAAAAATTAGAATCAACCCATTAATTTCTACATATAGATTTTTAATTGAAGACTCATGGGGGGCTATCAAAACATTATGTGTTTTATAGAAACTCTATTGTTTACCTTAGTGAGAAATATCTTACGACAAATCTTAAAATAAATCTAATTATACAATTAGACCTTATTCTTGGAATGGATTAGATCTCAAATTATAATTATATCATCAAATTAAAAAGCATGGTAATATATATAGTAATTAATGGACAACCAAAAACAATCTTTAAAGGGAGATATCTCAACCTAGGATTTTTCTAGAAGAACAACACATTGCCTTCTTTATCGACTTGATAAGTTATGATGAAGAAGGAAGTGAAAGTATATGTGTATAGAATGTCCCATTCATCCAGGTATACATTTATGTATTTGTTGGTGAGTTTCTTGGACCTCCCCTAGAAAGGGAAGTTGAATTATCCATTGAACCCATGCATGGTTCCAAGTCAATTTTAAAAAAACCGTATAGAATGAAGAATGAGGAGTTTTATGAATTAAAGAAGAAACCACAAGATATTTTGGAGGGGAATTTATCTATCCATGTGTGTATCTTTGTGGAGAAAATGTTCAATATGGGATGAATAATAATTTCTCTAGGTAGTTATGCATTGATTATATAGAACTGAATGGGATTGTAGTGAAGAAAAATTACCCTCTTCCATGAATTTATGATTTACTTATACATATTCTTAGGGATCAGTTGTTCTTCAATATTGATCTACATCCAGGTTATCTACAATTTTTCGTGGGTAATGAAGATATTTTATATAGCACTATATGATCATGATTTTTTCATTTTGAGCTTGTTGTTATGCCCTTCTACTTTTCTAATTCTCCTTCTATTTTTATGGATTTCATGATTAAAAACTTTATGGACTATATTGATAAATTTTTGGTAGTTTTTAATGATATTATAATATATTCCATTAGTTTAGATTAATATCAAGATCATCTCAGGGATATACTGCAAACATTGTGGGAGGAGAGTTTATTTGGAGAGTTTAACAATTTTTAGTTATGGTTAAAAAATGATTCTTTCTTAGGGAACATTGTATCCAGTGAAAGAATCACAATTTACCCAGTAAATACAATGGTTGAGGATGAGTGGGATAATCCTAAAATTGTAACTAAGATCCATAGTTTCCTTGGTTTATTAGGATAGTATAGATGATTTGTAAAAAATGTTATGTAATTCCCTGACCCCAGAAGCCCAATGTCGGTGCATTATTACATATCATATGCATGATCACAAAGATCATGTCTCGAAAGACCGATTATTTTAGTAGCCTTGGAATTACTAGATACATTCATAAGGTTTACATTACACCCTAAAATGGAAAGCTACAATAACATTGTGTCTATAGACAAAACTGAGAACCCATATACTATCCCTGCAAGTCAAAAATAATATACTTCTTCGCATCATGGGAAAAATAAAACATAGAAAGGGTTGATCTCAGATGTTTGGTAAGGATAACAATATAGAAGAAACTTTCATAAATAAGCATAAAAATTTATGTCAATGTATAAGACTGAAACAAAATCCTTTTAAACATGAACATCAGCATAATATAGAAAAGATAAAATAAAATATTGCCATTTAATTATTCACATGGATATTCTACTAGTCAAATAATCACATTCAATATCAATATCCACTATAATAATGATGAAATTCATAATGATAGACTTTCATAACTACATAGTCAAGGCCATCTGCCAAGACTACAAATAAGATTTTTTCATGGCCTTCTACTAGGACACTAGTTTGTTTCATGAAACCTACTGATGCATTAACGAGCTATATCAAGCTCCACCCATCACTTACTTTTTCCAATGCATTCCTCGTATGAAAAGGTTAAAACATAATCTAGACATTCATATTAAAACTAGCTTATGAAATGTCAATATTTTGACCACAAACCATTAATAGTATAAAAATAGCACATCCACAGTCAAACATAAATCATTAAATACAATATGGAAGATTTTATTATAATAGTTAAACCTCAATAGAGAATAATGAATGATATTGAAATAGATAAAAATAATCATCAAAATTGTTTGAGTGAAATATTCCACTTTTTCATGAAAACATTTAAAAGTCTCACTATTGATCAAGACGCCATTTAAAATATATTTTTGAATCAAAGTGTCTTATACAACATTGAAAATTTTAAAAGGAATTTTAATTTTAAAACTTTAATTTAAATATAAATAGATCCTTAAAACCCTTTTTAAAACATGGACATTAATGAGAAAGATTTAGAATAATGAATCATTAAAACATTTTAAAATAATATTTTAGTTAGAGTTATTAAACAAAAGAGAGACACATGAATAAAAATAATTGTGGTATTTAAAGCATTATAATATCATAGAATAAATTCATTCATGATATACTATGTCAATGTACATTATATACTCCATATAAAAGTGAATTTGCGTATAGCAACAAAAAAGTCTCAATGGAATGTAAATTGAGAGTAAATATCTTATTAAGGCTGTATCCTTAGGTTAAGGATAAATAAAAGACATAATAATGTAGGTAAAATTTGAATACACTCAATATTTTTGGATATTCAATGTAAAAAATCATAGGGTGTTCAAACATAATCTTGTAAAAACAAGACCAGTGAATTGGATGTTTAACTCAATAAATAAAGATTGAGTTAAAATTACTCTTATTAAGTTAATATAGATGACATGAGAATTTATAAATGGAGAGATTATGTGTATAAAAAGTATATACATAGAAAGGGGAGTAGAAATTACTACACAAATAATAAATAATGATTCCACACATAATGAAGGAGTAAAAAATAATTAGTAAAGTATGCGTAAAGTTGAATGAGTAGAAATTTTAATTTGAAATTCTTTTACCAATTTGGTAACATATGAAAAATACATCCCATGAAAGATGGATCATAAAATTAAGATGCAATTACTCATAAATTAATGTATACTACACAAATAATATAATCATTGGGTATTAAATACACCACACAAATTGAAATAGTGACAAAATGGCATGAATTTCATGGAAATAATAAGTGAGATAAAAACCCATACTTTGTTGTAATCAATCGAGTTATATGGAAAAAAGTTAATAACAACCATATGAATCACAGAATACCATGAATATTAATAGAATCATGATAATATATATATATATATATCAAATGACAGTACAAAATACACTACATTTAATAAATAAGTGCCGAACAATGGAAATGTCACTGAATTAAAAGTGAGATAAAAAACCACTTACTTTTTAATTTTATTTGGTTGTGGGTACGTTAAACTCTTGTATAATGGTGATATAATATTTATTAATTTATAAAACATCATATACTTTAATATGATTCCATATATGATCTTTTAACATTGCTTTTTTTAATAATGTCTTAGTATTGTCGTCGTTTCGGTTGTTAACTGATTCATTTTCCATTGTATGCTTTGTTATGTAAGTAATGTTTATTTATGGATATGATTTATCATATTCATATTAATAATGATATTAAGTCTTTAAAAATTATCTTTAATCATCTAATGAAAATTATTCCTGAATGGATACGATGGGGAATTAATATCATTGCGTTCATTGAGACGATAATCCGTACGTACGCATGAATGACAATATCATTTTTTTGATATTGAAATAATATATAATTGGATGTTATATCATATATAAAGAATCATTATCATTTTATATTTATTATTTACATCAATTACACATCATTATTATACCCATCCAAATAATAATGTATTGAATAACCATTACACCACGACGTGCAGACAGTAAGTCGTACATACACACGTATAGTGACATGTCATTCAAAGGATAGATAGAATAGTGAATATGTTTGTACCATAATTATAATAACATCAAAGTATATATAAGATACTGGATTTATTATTTTAGAATGGAAATAACAAAGAAATAGAAGTTGAAGAAGAAAGGAACTCGAAAGATGTGATGAAATACTTACATATTCTTTGGTTTTTTCTTTTTGATTTGATCCAAATGGCTTCTTAGGTTGGATTTATGACTAAATGATGGAATATAGGGTGAATGGATTAAAATTTAGAGGTAATTTGGGCAGAGTTTGGCCAAGACAAAATTATTTTATGGTGTTAATAAGAGATAAGGGGGAGTTCCATTTTATAAGATGAGTGAGGGGCACCATTGGAAAAGCTAGAAAATTTACTTTATAATAAAATAATTTTCGGTTTATAATGGCTAATAAATGATATATATTAAGGATAAGGTGGTTATAGGTCGAAAAACACTCAAACACTAGGTTTTATATAGGTTTGAGACACTATATTAACCTTATCTTTTATATTTAATTCTTAGTTAAATAGTTTGACATTTACCATTCCTCTTTGTATTTTTATATTATGTAGTTAATAAAAATATTATAAACTTCCAAAAGAACCCCAAGAGCTTCATTAATGATAAAAATATAATTATATAATTCTTTTTAACAAAACATATATTTTTAGGATTATTATATCAATCACTAATATTGTATTTGTTTGAAAAACACATTTATGTCCATTTAGAGATTATTTAATAATGGATTTTTGATGAAGTCCTAACAGCATTATAACTTATAACTAAATACATTTAATAAACCCTAAAATGTAATATTCATATATAAAATATTTTTATGGCATCAAAACATTCATATTATATTTAGTTTAGTATTTAGAATATCATTTATTTAATTGTTTTATTAATAAGGAAAATATTGCATCATTATTGTGTCATATATAAATATATTTATTTTTTTGTATAAATATTATAAATAAAATATCATGAGGTAGGAAAATCATTTTATCTTTATAATGACTATTTATAGTTGAATATATCAATTATATAACCACATATAATAATTCTTTTATTAAAAGATATTTGCTTTTATTATCTTTTTCTTTACTTTAGATTACTTAATATAAAATGTCATTATCACTCCCAAGTGGCCCCATGGGGTCCCAAAATCAACCCAAGGATGCAAATGGTCGGACATGTATCAGAAAATAGGGTTAGTACATGTGTTAGGGTAATTAACTATTATTATAATATTATTTTTTTAACCTTATATACTGGATTTTCCACTTTAACCACGATAAATAAAATATTTACTGAAGTAAATATTAAAAATGTATAAAAATAAAATATACCTATTTACACAATTTGGACCTCATGATTCCAAATATGGGATCTATGTTTCATAATTCAAAACAAAAAATTGGCAGAAATTAATTTAAAATTAATTCCTATTCTCAAAACAAAAAGGGAGTTTTTAGGAAATAATAACTATCAAAATATTGACACTAGATTATGACAAATTTAAATGTAAAATTATTTAAAATGAAATAAATTTTATTAAATGATAAAAATATAATCTAATTATTCTTCCAAACCATTGAAATGCATAATTTATCACTATTAATTATTTGATTAAAATCGTTTTTTAATTAAACTTTAGTAATTATCAATATTCATGAAATTATGAATGTTATCAGAAAAGTACAATAAATTCACCCTAATCTAATTTAGGTATTCCAAATCCAAAAATGAAGTCCATTTTGAATGATATAATGTATAAAATTTCAAAAAGTGGGTATTAATATTCATAACGGCTAGTTTGATTGGTTGTGGTGTCTTAGAACTCGAAGTTGCGTACAACACACACTATTGTATTATTCAATGAGAAGCATACTATGGAAGCATGGGGTGTTACATTATTCCCCCATTTTGGAAATTGGGTCATCTCAAATTTTGAAATTAGGCATCAGAACATAATTGAATGTCCCACATCGGAAAAATGGTCAATAAAACTATTACATTAAAAGAAAGTAAGAGAAGTACAAAGGTCAGCCGAGATAACGCATACTAGCATTCCATGTAAGAAAAATTGGACATGGAAGATAAACTAAGTGTCATGTTCTAATGTATAGGGATAGAAAACATGATTTAGAGAAATTTAACAACAAAAAATCCACAAACCTATGATGGGACAAACAATCATTAGTTTCCCAGAAGGATAAGTAAACGGAAAATGGATTTTTATGTTACATTTTATAAAGATGAGGAATTTATTTATGAGATTGAACAATAAAATAAAGAGATATAATTAATTTTTAAGTATAGTTTCATTATTTAATAAATTTCTACTACTAACTAATTTTTTTTAAATGATGAGTATCCTAGATGACTTGGTCACACCAAACAAGCAATAATCAACTTCTAGATAATCACATGATCCACAAAGGATAAACTTTATATTTACCTTGTATTTAGAGATTAATCAAAACCAAAATGGTTAGTAAAAGATCAAATAATCCCCCAAAAGAATATTCCTTTAGAGAAATAAGCAATAATATTAATTTTCTAAAATTAAACCAACAATACCCCAAAGTTAAATAAATACCATTAAGTAAACCATTGTTCTTATAATCCATAAATATAACCTAATATAATATTGAAACCCAAAACATAAAATAAATTGTTTATGAAGTCTTCCACATTAAATTGTATCTCTAAATGACATTAACTACTCTTAAATTCACATACTTAAAATTAATTAACCTAATCACAGATTCTCTATTATAGGCTAACCATTTCCATAAATAACCCAAATCACTATAAATCCACAATAAAAACATAGATAAAAATCCACTATTACTCCTCATATAAAATACAATAGTATTCTATTATCCTTAAGCATATAGTGTTCCCAATAGAGCTAACGTCTTCAAAGATAACATTTATCACTTAATCAAAAAATCATTTTCCTATACTAATGGTATAAATTTAATAAGACAAAAGATCCCAAATAAAATTTTTATTGATTAATAAATGTACTTAACTAAAAATAGTTAGTCACACTAACTATGGACTTCACGTAGTCCAGTGGTAAGTGATAAATCCCAGTCACACTCTAGTTGTGGGTTTAATTTCCATAGCTTTGTCTGACATAATGGGTTGTCACACGATCAGTGTGTTGTCCCTTTTCAAAAACTATATTTTATAACATTACCAAAATGAGATAAATTCCTCAAAATAACCATAACATAATTTAACCACAAATTTTATCTCATACCTTGCATTTTCATCCCAAAATATAATAACTTGTAATTGCCTAAAACCCATTGATCATATAAAACCAAATGGTTATTTATAACTATATCTACAATAAAAAAAGATAATTCTTCCTCAAATATCATCTTCACAAGACAAACTATAGGGTTACAAATACAAGAGAAAATTATTCCAATGTAGTCCCATCAACAAGGAGCACTAATATTTTAATATTTTATCCAACCATTTATTTGCACAAAGCTTCTACTTTGACCAAGAAAATATCATATGGAATAGGGCATTCAATCGGGTAATGGCCAAGTCCCCTACATTTATGACAAATGACTGTAAATGGATTCTTGGGATCATTTTTATTTTCTTCCATAGCAGTCATAATTTTTCTTCGGAAATTCTTTACTTTATGTCCTTCATTCCCACAAATAACGCATTTAATTGTTTCATTGATACAAATTCATGGGTGTCTCATTCCACATTTATTGCATGATAGAAATTGAGGATTCTTGTCTGCATGGTATCCATTGCAAGATCTCATATAATTCATTACTTTTCTCTCTTTTTTTTGAGTTCGGGAGTTGGTTGATATATATAATGTTGATAATATTTATGGAAAACTGGTTTGGAATGTACACAATATCTTTTATGCCTATCAACATTCCATTTTTTCTCATTTCCACCACCGTTCCAACCTTGTAAATCATGCTCCAAGTTACTATTACTTCCATGGAATCCAGCCATTGACTGAAACCAGAAATCATTGTGTGTGTAACAGTAGTCATAAAATCATTAAGATAATATCATGTCATCATATATTCGTTTTGAAACACCTTAGAATTAAACAAGGTCATTTATTTTCATATTATATTAAAATCCTTCAAATATGATTGTAATGAAAATGAAAACTATACTAAGAATATCCCCCAGAAATGTTGTAACCAAGAGTGCGGCAAGGACTATTGTCATGTACCAGTTCCCGTTCGAGTCAAGCTCAAAGCTGTGTTTTCAGGTATTACCCCTTGGAAAATCTGTGCCAGAGCCGCATCTACATGCTCATATCCGGACAGGGATGTATTTCTTGGAAAACTCAGAAAATATCCACAATACATAATTTAGGAAGTTCTTCTATACTAATCCTCAATGTCTATCTTAGGGATATCTTCTCTAATCAGAGTTTATCTAAATCTAGTTTCCAAGGATGGTAATAATCTTCCTCTGATTCCAACTGTAACGCCCTGACCCCAGAAGCCCAGGGTCAGTGCATTATTACGTATCATTGGAAATATTTCAAAAATAAGCTCATGAAAGACCGATTAGTTTAGTAGCCTTGTAATCACTAGATTCATTCATAAGTTTTATTTTACATCATAAAATTGAAAGGTACAATAACATTTTTTCCATAGACAACACTGATATCCCATAGACTATCCTTGCAAGTCAGTCATAATATACTTCTTCGTACCTTGGGAAAATTAAAACATAGAAAGGGGTGAGCTCAGATGCTCAGTAAGGATAACAATATAGTGGAAACTTTCATAAATAAGCATAAAAATTTAAGACAATGTATAAGACTAAAACAAAAGCCTTTTAAACTTTAAATTCAGAATATTATGGAAAATATAAAATAAAATAATTCCATTTACATATTCACATGGATATTATACTAGTCGAATAATCACATGAAATATCAATAGCCACTTTCATAATGATGGAATGCATAATTCCAGAATTTCATAACCACATAGTCAAGGCCTTGTGTGAAGACTACTAATACGATTTTGTCAAGGCCTTGTGCCGAGAAACTATTTTTTGTCATTAGACCTACTAATGCATCAAGGAGCTATAGTGGGCTCCACCTGTCACTTACTAAGTCCAATGCATTCCTCATATGAAAATGTTGAAGCCTAACCTGGACATTCGTATTAATACTAGCATACAAAATGTCAATATTATAACCACAAACCATTAATTGTATAAAAATAGCACATCTAGAGTAAAAAATAACTAATTCAATACAATATAGAATATTTTATGATAATAGAAAAACCTAAATAGATAATAAATAATGATATTTACATAGATGAAAATAATCAACAAAACTATTTGAGAGAAATATCCCCCTTTTTCTTCAAAACATTTAAAAGTATCACTATTTTTCAAGAAGCTGTTTAAAATTGTTTTTTTGAATCAAAGTGTCCCATACCACATTGAAACTTTTAAAAGGACTTTTAATTTTAAAACATTAATGTCCATATAAATAAATCCTTAAATCTATTTTGAAAACATGGACATTAATGAGAAATATTTAGAATATTAAATCTTTAAAACAATTTATAATGATATTTTAGTTAGAGTTATTAACCAAAAGAGAGACACTTGAATACAAATAATTGAGGTAATCAAAACATTATAATATCATGGGAATAAATGGATTCATGATATAATATGTCAAAGTACATTATATACACCATATAAACGTGAAATGGAGTATAACAACAAAGAAGTCTCAATGGAATGTAAATTGAAATGAAATATCTTATAAAATTGTAACCTTATGTTAAGGATAAATCAAAAAAATATTTATGTGTGAAAAATATAAAAACGCTCAATATTTTTTTATATTTATTGTAAATCAATCATAGGACGTTCACACATATTATTATAAAAAACACCAAGGAATTGGATGTTTAACTCAACAAATGGAGATGGAGTTAAAATTACTTTTATCAAGTTCATATCGATGACATGAAAATTTATCAATGGGGTGATTATGTGTATCAAAAGTATATCCATAGAAAGGGGAGTGGTAATTACTACAAAAATAATAAATAATTATTCCACATATAATCACGGATTAAAATAATCAATGAAGTATGCATAATGTTAAATGAGTGGAAATTGAAATTTGAAATTCTCTTAACAATTTGGTAACTTACAAAACATACATCCAATGAAAGATGGAACATAAAATGAATATTTAATTACTCTTAAATTAATTTATATTACACAAATAATTCAATCATTGGGCAGTGCATACACCACACAAAAGCAAATAGTGGCAGTATGGCATGAATTTCACAGAAATAAGAAGTGAGATGAATAACATTAATTCATTGTAATAAATCGAATCGTATTGCCAAATGTTAATAAAAAACAAATTAATCATATAATACCATGAATATAAATAGAATCATGATAATATATATATCAAATGACAGTGCCCAATACACCACATTTAATAAATTAGTTGCAAACAATGGAAATATCACGAAATTAAAATTCAGATAAGAAACCCATTACTTATTACATTTCCTTGGTCTAGGGTAAGATAAACACTAGTATAATCGTGAAATAATTATTATTAATTAATAAAAGAGTCATATACATTAATATGATATCATAGGTGATATTTTAACATTGCATTGTAAATAATATCCTAGTATTATCATCGTTTCGGGTGTTAACTGATTCATTTCCTTTGTAAGATTTGGTACATTAGTGATGTTTATTATGGATCATATTTAACATATTCATATTCAGAATTATATTAAGTCTTCAAAAATTATCTTTAACCATCTAATGAATATTAGTCTTTAATGGATATGATGGGAAATGAATCTCATCGCTTTCGTGTAGACGGTAATCCGTACATACGCACAAGTGACAATATCATTCTTTTGATATTAAATTAATATATAATTGGGTGGTATATAATATATAAAAAATCATTATCATGTCATATTTTTTATTTACACCAATTACACGTCATTATAATACCCATCTAAATAATAATGTATTGAATAACAATTGCACCACGGCATGGAGACGGTAAGCCGTACGTACGCACGTATAGTGACATGTCATTCAAAGGATGGATATAATAATGAATATGGTTGTACCATATTTATAATAACATAACAGTATATAGAATTTACTAGAGTTATTATTTTAGAATGGAAATAACAAATTAATATAAAGTGGAAGAAGAAAGGAACTTGAATGAGGTGATTAAATATTTACCTCTTCTTCGGGTTCTTCATTTTGATTTGATCAAAAGCGCTCCATAGGTTGGATTCCTGACTAAAGTAATGCCTCTAGGATAAATGGAGGGCAGTTGATATGGTATTTGGGAAGTGGTTGGCTGAGACAAAAGGCTTTGAAGCTGTGAATTATAGAGAAGGGGTAGTTCCATTTTATAAGAAGGGTGAGGGGAACCTTAGGAAAAGCTAGAAATATTATTTTATAATAAAATAATTTTAGTTATATAATGTCTCCAAAATGAATTATTTAAAGGATAAGGTGGTGATGAATCTAATACCACTCATCCAATAGGTTTTATACTGGTTTGGGTCACTATATTAACCATATATTTTATATTTAATTCTTATTTAAATAGTTTGACATTTACCATGCCTCTTTGTATTTTTATATTATATGGTTAATAAACATAGTATAAAAATCCAAGAGAACCTCATGAGTTTAATTAATGATAAAAATATCATTATATATGTCTTTCTGCCTATCCATTTATTTTTAGGATTATTATATCAACCAATAATTTTTAATTGTTTTTAAAAACAAATTTATGTCAATTTTGAGATTATTTAATAATTGATTTTTCCTAATGTCCTAAAAACATTATTACTTCAAAATAAGTACATTTAATCGACCCTAACATGTCATATGAATCTATAAAATCTGTTTATGGCCTCAAAACATTCAAATTATATTTATTTTAGTATTTGAAATATCATTTAATTGATTGTTTCTTTAATAAGGAAAGTAATGCATCATTATTGTGTCATATATAAATATATTTATATTATGTCTAAAAATTATAAATAAAATATCATGATGTAGGAAATATTTTTATCTTTATAATGACTATTTATATTAGAATAGTTCAATTAAATATCCTCATATAAAAATTGTTTTATAAAAAGATATTTTCTTTTGTTATTTTTGTCTCTAATTTAGATTATTTAATATAAAATGTCATTATCACTCCCATGTGGCTCCATGGGGTCTAAAAATCGACACATGGATGACCATGGTCAGACATGTATCAGCTAATATAGGTAGGAAATATGTTTGGATAATTTAATATTATTATTATATTATTTGCTTAACCTTATTTACTGGATTTACCCCTTTAACCACGATAAATAAAATATTTACTGAAGTAAATATTCCAAATGCCTATAAATAAAAGTTACCTATTTACACAACTTGGACCTCATGATTCTAAATATTGGATCCATTTTTCCAAATTCAAAACACATAATTTGTATTACTTAATTTAATATTAATTCCTTTTGTCAAAATAAAAATGTGTTTTTATGAAATAATAACTATCAAAAGATTGACACTTGATTATGTCAAATTTAAATGTAAAATTACTTATAATGACCTAAATGTTATTAAATGATAAAAATATAATCTAATTATACTTCCAAACCATTGAAATGCATAATTTATAATTATTAATTATTTTGATTAAAATATTTGTTTTTAATTAAAATTTAGTAATTTTCACTATTCATCAAAATATGAAAGTTATCAGAAAATTTCCAAAAATTCACCCTAAGCTAATTTCTAAACTTCGAATCCAAAAATAAAGTCCATTTTGAAAGATAAAATGTATACAATTTAAAAAATTGGGTATTCCTATTCATAACGACTAGTTTTATTGGTTGTGGTGTGTTAGAACTCGAAGGTGCGTACAACACACGCTATTGAATTGTTCCAAGAGAAGCATACCATGGAAGATTGGGGTGTTGGACGTTACATAACATTCTCATCAACTAAACAAGTTAACTCGAAAATGGGTCAAGTTCATCTACAGAAATGAGTGTGATGAATGTTTCCATGAAATGCATAAGAGATGGTTATTGCACCCGTATAAACATTTCCATCAACCAAAGAAAGGTTCATTTTTAAGATATTCATATTTAAAAGGGTTTGGGAGATTCCTCGTGAAATATGGTATGGTTATTTCTTATACATCTCGATATCTAAATATCATGAGTATGATTATCCTATGCATAAAGTGGAGATCGAAATGGTTTCTTTTTCATACAAGTTATAGAGGAACTATCTCTATAGGGATGGTATATACAAAGAACATCTTAATTAAAAGAATATTTTCACACAAAAGGAATTGAACATTAGATCAAGGAGATGTTTGAATCCTTTTAAATACAATGATTGATCAATTCATTGTCAACCTGGATGGATAATACCATGTCATTGATGCATTATGTTTGAAAAACCATATTGTTATATCAATGATGAGGATAAAATGTAATAAATTGATCAAAGATTAAGTAAAACTGGGCATGGGAATTTGTTGAGAAGGGACATCAACAAGACTATCCAAACTTATTTCACTAATGTCATTATAATGAATGATTAAGAAACATCATAAAGAATATCCTTTATTACAGAATAATTTTGTAGCTATGAGGGATGGGACGTTTTCTTATTTCAATATTGATTGACAATGTGTACTAAACTTTAATACAAGATAATGTGTTAAATCAATATTGGAAATAAATTAGATGATCATCAATGGTTACAACTCTAACTTCTCTATCTCTCATGGAATAACTAAAATATATAGGGATATTCATGATCATTATTGGTGGGATTACCTAAAACATGAGATTTCAAACTACACTACAAGGTTCCTAGTTTGTCAGCATGTGAAGAAAGATAGAAAATTTTTTAAAAGGGGTAATAAAACTATTAACTATACCAGCATTGAAAGGGGACGATATCCCTATTGTCTATTTTAGTAGTCTCCCCAGAATATCCAAAGGAAACAATGTGATATGTGTAATAGTGGAACATCTCACCATGAATTCCCACTTTATCTCTACAAAGGATGATTTATCTCTACAAAGGATGGTTTATCTCCTGATCAACATTACAGGAATTACATGAGAGACGTGGTAAGGCTTCAGGGGGTACAACACTATATTTTATATGATCATGACCTAAGTATCACATCAAAATTCTGGAGATGTCATCAACATGATATGGGTACTGAATTTTATTTCAATACAGAATATCATCCCCATAGTGATGGAAAATATGAAATTAATATTCAGACACTCAAGGACATTCTAAGAACATGCTCAATGGAATTTAATCGTGTATTGGATCAAAATATCAAATTATTTTTGTTTTCTAACAAAGACATCTTCTATTAAAACAATCAAATGGAACCGTATGAATCTTTAAATGGATGAAAATTTAGAACTCCTAGTTGTTGGGTTAAATATGGTGAGTGAAAGATTATTAGGATTTAACTTATACAAGATATGGAAGAAAATGTTCATTCCAACCATCAACACATAAAGGCTTATCGATTTCGTTAGAAGAGTTGTGAAGACAACCATTCAAGGGATATGGACATTGACATTGGTGACAAAGTCATCCTTTGAATTTTACCTTAGAATAGAGTCATGAGGTCTGGGACCAAAGGAATGTTCTTCCCTAAGAACATTATCCCTTACTAAATCCCTAATCATATTGAATTGGTGGCCAATAATCTTTAACATCATTCTAATATAGAACAATTTTAATGTTATTTCCTTGTATCTCTATTGAGGAAGTGCATTACTGACATTGCACATCTACTAAATCTGAGGGAGATAAAATTGGAATATTAAATATCTTATCTAGAGGATCCAGAAGATATCATGGATTATAGATACATGGTTCTATGCAATAAGGCTACCCACCTTTTTAAGATTTGGGGAGAACCATAAATATGAAGAATCTACTTTGGAACTAGAGGAGACTTTGAGGCCAAAGTACCTACACATTGTCTCTTCTAAGTGTAAGAATTAAATATTTGGTGATGAAATTTCTTAAGGGAGATAATGTAACAACCCAATCATTTAAATAATAATTTTTTCCAGAAAATATTTGTTTCACTATGTCATAATAAATAAAAATATATAAGATTAAATGAAACATAGCCATAATGATTTTTCCAATATAGAACCATTGGATAATATGGCTATAGGAAACAATGATAATTTTTTAATGTTGAAATTATTATTTATAAATACAAATGATAATGGATATATAATGGTGATAAATTATTTTATAACCTCATCCTGTAGTATGTGGTCGTATGAAGCATGTATTACAGAGCATGTGAATGTGGTATCATCTCTCTGATTTTCTCTTGACCAAGACCATGCAGATCATGAACATGTTATGCTTGAACTAAATAGCCTACAAGATAAGTTCATGTATATGTTGATTACCACTCAAGAAATGTAATCTGAGCTACCCAAGAGTCCATCAACATCACACTCCTAACACATATGTCGTATGCATGTAATTTAAGAGGTTTTGGGTCTGGTCCTTAGTTAATTATAATTTAATACATTTGTTAAAATGAAATGTTTATTTCATCATTTCCATTTAAATAATAGTTTTTCATAAAAATTCAGATGGAATTTGATAAATTGATTATTCGAGTAAAATTTATACTTTTAGAAGAGAGAGATACATTATTTTATTAAAATAATTTTTTATTAATAATTTATATTATAATTAAATAGTATTAGAAATTCAAACATTTTAATTATAAATGATAAAAAAAATCAACTCTCACAAATTTTAAAATGCTTATTATTAATCATTTTTTATCCTCTATAATTTTTAATATTTTTTTTGTAATTAAAAGTTAAATTTATCATCTTTTAATATTTATTATGACAAAATAAATGTAACTTTTTAATTCATATAAAAAATGATTATTGTGATTGAAAATGTATATCATCTTATTTTCCTTCAGTTCTTCATGTTGTTTTCATTTTCTATATTTCCAAAAATTTAACTTTTTATTGCATTGAATTTATTTAATTTTGATCTTTTGTAATTTTTCATTTCCTAGTCACTATAGTGACCATTGATTGGAATTTATTTTTTTAATAAAATTTCCATGTGGTAAAAATTTTAACTCCTATAAGGTCCCAAAATACAAAAACCATAAATTTTATTTTCTTTGAGTATAATATATATAATAAACATATTCTATATATCACATTAACATTTAAACATAATTGAAACGCATTTTAATCCCTATTATACTTCATTTTTGTCGATGTTTTTCACACAATCTAGTGAAAGTGAAGCATAATAAATAGATGGGCTCATATTATCAATAACTATAAAAATTTGTGACATTAATAATGCATCATTATTAAATATAAGATGAGAATATGGGTATAATAAAATAAATTTGAATATTTTTACCAAATAAATCATTGAACAGAAATCATATAGTATTTCTTATCAAAGCATATGAATTTAATCTAATGTGTTCATAATAAGGGTTAATAAATTTTGAGACATGATAGATTTATACCATCATGAGAATAAGATAAAAACATTCATCCATTATAAAAAATTTGGAAAAATTAGTATATTGAACAATACATTCATGATTTACTCTATCTCCTCCCACACATTTGAGTAATAATAACATACACTTAAATACATATGTCGTTATTTGTAAATATAAATCCAATTCATTTGATGTTATATAAGGCCCCAACTATAATTTTAAAAATATTTTATAAACACATTAAATACATTAAATTTCTCACCATGAAGATACCATTTAAATAAAATGGATATAATAAAATATTCAAATTAAAAATCATTCACTTGTTGTGAATAAGTAACCCATTGAAATAATAATTTTTTTATTCAACACATCATAATGAAATCATGTAAATATAATTGGTTAACTATCATTTTCAAATAGATTCACATAATTAATTAGTTCATAATTTAATCTGTAATAATAACATAGTATACCCATATAAAATAATATGTCATTAAATTACATCAAGTAACACTCATGGAAAATACAACTCAATAAAAAAATCATATGAGATTTAACTGACATAGATCAAATGAACTTTGATAAGGAATATTTTCAATGTAAATATATATATGGAATAAAGGATAGTTACCACTAATTAAATGAAATGTAAAATCATATATACATAGTGGAAAAAAATGGATGAATATTTATTGTTATATACTTAAATGATTACGAATGTTTACTACACTTATGTAAAATATATCCAAAATGAATGATTATTAAAAAATTAATATAGGGAAATATGTTTTGTAGTAACAATAAAATAATATATTTGATCAAAAATAATATTTTTCAATATATTTGTATTTATATCAATACAATTTTAATGAAATTTATGAAGAATAATATAGAATTTAGGTATCATATAAAATCATTTGATAACATTTTAGGTTTAAATGTACTATTAATAATTTTTTTTAAGATTATATTTTATAAATATATCAATTATAGGAATTTATGTATCATGGAATCTAAAAATATGGGAAAAAATAATTGTACACATGAATTTTTTTAACATATGTTGTTCATACAATTTGATGAAAAAAATATGGAAACAAATAAATATTTAAATACTATAATTTTCAAGTAGATCGTATAGGATAAAAATAAATCAATCCATTATTGATGAATAGACAACCAAATTCTAAAAATAATCTAATCATTGTGAAGTGTGATAGAAAATGTGTCCAATAGAAATGTAGATACGAGGACAATTCAAATTACAATAAATACCTTGGTTAAAATATGATTTAAGTGGAAATGAAATATTATTAGATTATAAAAAACCACATGAATATACAATGGAAATTAGGTGAGGTTTTATATAAAAAAATTTCCTAGATGTATTATCATTCATATTTAATCTCCATTTAAATTTAAAATTTCATATCAATAATATGGTTTGATAAATATTTAGATCAAAAACACATTCAAGAAATATATATTTTGAATCGACATACATTTAATTGAAATAAAACACATGGAACTTCACACCACATCATTTGTTAAATGGATTTATTTATGTAGTAATAACACCATTTTAAATGTATCATGGTGAACATTAAAAAACTTATAATGAAATTAATTTTGAAACTAAAAACCCAGTATCATTATTCATTTATAATCATATGTCCCCTAATGTGTATAAGAAACAAAACTATTATTACTTAAAATATCAGACCATGTCATATCAAAATTATTGTTATAATATTCATTTATATTAATTGTATGAATTTATACTATTTATTTCATCCATTTTTTGCACATTTGGTGTATATTGTTTGGACTGATTGTGCCATTTTTTGAAGGAATAGTTTTAATATTAATTATTCTACTAAAATTCATCATTCTCTGATAATTATTTTTTAAAAATATAATAATTTATAATGATTTATTTAATTTTAATTTTATATTTTATTATTAGTTAATTTTATATCGTATAATATAAAATCATTTATAATCTTATTTGGGCCATTCAAGATAAATGAAGTGTATTTTTTTAAATGTAGATATATACACTTTAGACAACAAAATTATATACATGAAGATTATATCATATTATAAAATTATATTCCGATGTGCATGTACCCTAGTGGTACAAGCTTCTGCTTGGCATCCAAAAGACCCAGGATCGAATATGGGCAGAGGCGAATTTCCTAGGTACCATAGCAGTATTGTAGCAGGTACTGTTGCAGTGGCAGCACTGTAACAGCAGTAGCACTGTACCGGCGGAGGGACTATAGCAGATACTGTAGTAGAGGTGGTACTGTTGTAGGTACTGTATCATTGAGGTACTGTAGCAGTATTGCTCACGGAGGGGTCCATTGGGCCAAAAATGGGCTTTCAAGTCTTGTATTCAGGCCACTTGGCCTTGGGCCTTCGGACTATGTAATGGGTCTCCCTCTATGCAATCTAAAGAGGTCTTTGTTTTCAAATAATAAATTCAGGCTTCGGCCCCAAACTTAAAAAAAAATTATAAAATTAATTTTGTTATCAAAATGATCCTTAATATAATTTTATAGCATTTTTCATGTGGTTGGTGAAACCGATCAAAAAAATGTACATAACACATTAAATATCATTGATGACATTATTTGTTTGAAATATCATTAAAATAAGTTCTTATTTATATTATAATGTTCTTAGTAATGAAATATATCCTAATTATATTATAATAATAAGATTATGAAATGGATTAGAAAATATTAAATAATTTGAATAAATGATTATCCTTTTTTAAATATTGTTTTAAATTATTAAATATTAATGTATAAAACTAAACCCCACCAATAGAGTACAATGGAATGTATATTGTGGAATGTAAATTGGTCTAGAATAGAATCCCACAAAAAAATAGTAGTCTATAAACTAGAATATTCAATCCTATAAGCACAAAGAGGTACTAAGACTGATGCTGATATCTGTATGAATACCTCAGCCTATAAAGAGCTCAAAATGCTTTTCCCAGTCCCTGTCTACCCTGCCCTCCATTAAAAGGGTTCTCGTATGCACAAGACATGAAATATGTTTGAAATACATGTTCAGTGGTGAGTGTAACAATACTCAGTGGGGGACCCTGAAAACCACAATGAAATACAAAAATTAATGGTAAAATCATCTCTACACAGTATATGTCTACTAGCATATATCAAGAGAATCACATCTTGAAATACTCAAAACCCATACCCATATCCGACAACAACCACATACCCACGATAGGGATTCAGTTAGAATATTTCCCAAAATATTCATCTGGGAGAACTCAATCTACGAGTCTAACAACTCTGATGACATCCGTCTGAGAAGTACTATTTTTTGGGAAATGCAGGAGATAGATAGATGAACTAATAGATTTTAATAGAGAACAAAAACACTCATTTGAGGATAACATTCTCATGAGTGGGAAAAGATCATGATACACAAATTAAGTTCACTACCAGGGACGTGGAGGATATCGTGACTCTTCCAGATTCAAATAGTATATAGAGGATTGATGACGGATTTGATTTTTTATGTTGACATGTGACCTAAAATAGGGTCAATAATGGATAATGTTTCTCGCTCTAGGACCCTAAGAGGGATACCTGACTCTATCTTGGATTTTTTTCTTCTAAATGGGTCATAGTATTATGCTAGGAAATGATACCTAAATTTTAGGGGAAAATGAAAGCGGAAATATCCCAAAAGAATCATATAAAAGGAATGTTGAACATGAGTATCAAGACATGTATAAGAGAGTATAAAACGTGTAAGAGTGGTCACACAATGTGTCCCTTGACTCTAGGTACTGCTCGTGTACAACGGATCGAGTATGAAGAACATGGAATGTAAAAATTAATATACACCACATGTAGGAAGGATCAAATTTAATATCAAGGGATCTGGGATTTGATCCATGTATACTATCCATGTACAAGTACACAACCTCAATACATGTTTACAAACCCCTGTAACTAGTACACTGGGTGACCCGTGTAACCAACATCATTTGGTCATGTGGCGGAGTATATGGCATGTACTCCATATCATATATGTGTATTGTCCATGATACACACCATGTATTGTGTAAAGACCAAACCACCATGTGTCAATGGTCACACACTAACACATGCCTGATGTAGGGTGTGGCAAAAGAAAATTTATATTTCTAATGTAGCACATTGTCTGACCAGGGTCGTCTCACTTGAGGAGTGTTGCAGTTGGTTCAATCACTTTTTCTAGTTCACCTATTCAAATTTTTTATTTTTTAAAGTAAATTTTAAAAACATTTTTTAATTTTTTTGAATACATGAAATTAAAATAATAAATGAAGAATTGAAATCCAAATGAAAACAGAATGAAATTAGTGAAAAAGGTCTTGTTCCTCAAGTTGGATAACATGGGTTCATTAATTATGTATTTTTTATTTAAATAATATCTCATAATTCATTTATTGAAACCTCATTACTTATTTACTCTCCATTGATTTATTGAGTTTATGGTTTTAGCATGTGTCTGACACACCAAGCTACACCTCCTCCAGTAATCATCTTAGGTAACACCTCAACCAATAATGTTATTCCTAAAATACTCACCTCCATAGAATGTCATTTCATCCCATATAGAATCCATAAATCCACTATATAAAGTGTCTTCATATGAGAGGAGAAGAAAACAGATTAATAAATGAAAAGAAATGAATTCAAAAATAGTGTCTTGGTGGATGACCGATATACCTGTGTAATTTTCCGGCTTCCACCACAAATATAATAAAAACAATTTGATTTGAAACGAAATAATAAATAACTCCATTAAAACCTCCCTTAGATCCAAGCCTCAAGTTTTTAACATTACATAGTAAATTTTATAGAGATCATGGTAGAAATATGGAAGGGATAGAATGAGATTTATATTTGAAGATAAAAGTGGTGGAAGAAGAATATGGGAAAAATAGTAATAAAAAATTTGAATGTATTAAATGTAAAAGAAAATAATAAAAAGAAAATAATTAAATAAAATGACTTAATGGATCTTTTCCTCCTCTATTTGGGGCCCCAGATGGTGTCGGGATGGATTGGAATAATTTGAGAGGTAGGAGCTACTCTTCTTTTATAGAAATATTTATGTCTTCGAAATTGTTTTCACATTTCTTGACCCATTATGTGGCCAAATAATGCATAGAACCCTCAAAAAATTTGTTCATAAAATATTTTTTCATTATTCATCAAAATATAATATTAATTGGCTATGATATGTAGGAGTTACGATGTTTTCATTGGAAGTTTATTTTTTTTCTAACATAGGTTCTATAAAGCATTCTTCAAACGTATAACAAACAATAGAAACCATAAAGATTGAAAAACAACCTAAAATTAATTATAAATCCTTCCTATGTCTGATAGTTCTATACCAGGTGTAATCACTTCAATTGTATCTCTTTAAGATGATACATACATCTATTATAGTGGTGGGGTCCATGTAGTTCCCCCGGAAAAATATTCTACTTAATTTATTTTTTGAGGCCTATAAATGATCGATTCAGCCCCTAGTTCATCATAAACAAATGATCGAAATAAAATTTTTATTTTTATAAAATAATCTCTCTATTTGGAATTATATTTTCCAATAAATAACTAAAATACACCTAATGTAAAATTCTTTCAAAAATACTTAATTTTATACTTTTCACAATTTATCTCATTTTCATGTTATAATCAAAATTTTGCATTATTTTAATAAAACATTTAAATACATGGGTTCTATCATTAAAATCATCATCAATTCATTATTATTGTTTTGAAAATATTTACTTAACTATTCTCTGTCCAACACCCCCACACTTAAGCAATACTTTCCCACAAGCATAAAATCTCATCATGCAATTCAGAGAACACCAATATTAACAATATTCATATTCATATTAAATAAATAAATAAAAATTGAAATGTCAAATCAAATATTAATTAATAAACATAAAATACCAATTTAATTTCATAATTTATAATGAATCAATTAATCTATATATTTTACTTTTCCCTTTTCAAAAATGAAGGAACTGCTTCCATCATTCATTCAATCATCTCAATTAATTATTATTACACATGCCACATAATGATTTACCTCCACATTGAATTTTGACTCTCCTCCCTAATGATAACAATAAATTAGAGTTATGATAATATCTTGAGGACATTAACCTTATCCAAAAGCTAGTAAAAGAACAACTTTTTATACTTTATAAATAAAAATGGCACATAAAATCATGACAACTTTTCAAAAAAGGATTAAATGACACTCGTGATTAAGGTTGGAAGGATTTGATGTTTTAAAAATTAAGGCTCAAGGAGGAGGTTTATCTCTTGTTTATAAATTATGATATCTAAAAGTTTGATGAAATTCTTCTCTTCAAAGTAGGAACACAAAATTCCCCCAAAAATCAAAGTAATGTCATGGTCAATGTTAATCATAATGAATGATTGAAGCTCCCTCTATATTTTTATTAATTTTTTATTTTTTGGAAATTATGATTAGATAAAATCTCATATCTACCACCGAACCACATATGATTATAATATTTTCAATTTGGAAAATGGTGATTTTTGGATCTCCCAAATCACAACCAATTTTTCATCATTTTATGAACTTTTTTTTTCATTTTGTCATATTTATTTAATTCAATATGGGAAAACAATAGAGTATAATGAATGATTCCATATCCTTTTACAATTACCATAATATCACCCCAATACATTTTCCTTATAATATAAATCATCCATTCCACCATTAATCGCTTCACCCCCACACATCATCATTATAATATCATGAAAATACCAAGAGTAGTGTAGGAATGGATAAATATGGCTTCAAACATGGATAATTCCTATAAAGGTCATTCATGGTCTCTATGGGTTAATAGAAGGATTAATGTAAAGGTGGTCATTATCTATAAGGGCTTTTCAAAGGATTCCTCAGTCATTTTATATATGTTTTGAAGAGTTGTAGCATTGACAAGTTCAAATAAATGTTCTAGATTGTGACATGTTCCAAGATCACTCAAGAGATATGATAAAAAATAAATAGGAATTACTTGGTCTAGAAATCCTTCTGGGAATGAGACATATGATATTGTAAAACAGCTCAAGGAATTATTAATAATAACAAATAAATTTACATGAATTTAAAATTTCAATTCCTGAAAAATGGTTGGGAAATTTCATTTTCATAAATCATCTAATTCCCTTTAAATCACTAGTCATCATTTCAATATCCATGCTTCACATTAAACATTATATTTTCCATTTTTCTCATTCAATATAATTAACATTGAAATCTAAAACAATACATCACCCGATTCCTAAGAAACTCATGTCTCCTAGATATGTTAAGTAAATAAATAATTCATATGTGGAAATAAAATTTTATCGTCAAAGCTCAAAAAATGTGCTGGACAAAAAAAATTAAGGATTTAAAAATTATAATCCTTTAAAGAAAACTCCCTTTTGAAATATTTATTTGGTCCTCTTCATCTATTTAAGGCTTCCATTTTCCATATATGAACCTTCAAAAGTGAATTACTCACTTATGAACAATGATCATGTAATTAAATTTCCAAAAGATAAGGAGCAATGGGCCACATGCTAGACTAATATGAAAATGGAATTTTATATATAAAAAACATGTAATGATAAATATTGTCTTGATCCCCCATGTAGGGCCTTAATTTTTACAGCCTCCAAATGGTAGTACCAGTTGTTAACCAAGATTAAGGGATGGATGAAGCTTTTTTGATTTGAACCACCCCATGTGGTTTTTCCTATCATCCACATCTGCACTGTTGATGAGGATGAATTCATAGATAAAGTACACCAGATCGTCCCCATTTATAATGTTTTACAACATTCATTTTCTGGGTAGGATGAAGTATGGATCATATTTCTTCTTTTTTGCTAATTGTGAAACATCACCCTCCCCTTTCAGTGGTTCCTTCAAATGTGAAGTAGTATGTGTCTCTTGTTCATCATGCAGAGCTAGTAGTATATCTTTATTAGATTCCTCCAGATGATTTTTAGTGACTTCAGGGATCTGAAGGTGTGATGGCTCTTCTTTATAATGTCTGTAGAGATTAGTTAGTTCCTTACATTCATTCCAGAATTTAGCATGTTGTTGGCGATCTCTAACATATAGCTTAGTAGGGTAGTCATCTTCTTTTTCATCTACCTTGGGTAGTATTGGTTGAGTGGGGATGAATGGGACTTCAAGTACCTATTCATTTACCTCCTCTTGTTCTTCATTGATGAGTGCTGAAATTTCTTCCACCACATTCTCAGCTTCTTCTTCGGATCAGGGTCATGTTGCTCCATTAGTGTACAAATTCATTCAAGTTCTCTATCCATTTTCCCCAATTCATCCATAGTATTTCTCATCCAATACCCCCAGTAATTTAGATCATTGTAATCGATTTCTGGTTCTTCGTATTTCACCTGTGAGTAATCTTCCAATTCATAAAAATTTGAATTTGAATACATCATGGGAAACAATTTTTTTAGATTTTTTTAAATTGAAAATATATTTATAGAAATGTGTATTTTTATTAAGTTATCAACATAACTACATAGACCCCATGAAATAGTGCCAGTATCGAAGCATGTATGTTGTAGGGCATGGAAAAATAAAATTTATATTCTTAATGCATCACAGTGGCAGACCAGGGGAATCTCACTTGAGGAGCATTGCATTTGGTTGAATCACTTATTATAATTCCACTATTCTAATTCTTTTTGGATTTTAAATAATTACGGAAAAAAGTTTTTAATTATTTTTGAAAACATTCTATTAAAATAATGAAATAATGAATTCAAATCCAGATTCAAATAGAATGAAATTAAGGAATAATAGTCTTCATCCTATGGTTAGATAACACAAGTTAATTTGTTATATATTTTTGGTTAAATTCAATTAGATAATTCATTTAGTGAAAAATAATTAATAAATTACTCCCCACTTATTTTTTGATTAAGTGATTTTATCAAGCGTCCAACACACCAGACCATACATCCTTTAGTAATCAAGTCAGGTAACACCTCAATCAACAATGTTATTTCTAAAAGACTCGGATCAACTCTATGGAATTTCATCTATTATAACAACCCAAACTCCACCATATGAAGGGTTATCCTATGAAAATAAGTGGAGAATTATTAATTAATGAAAAGAAATTTATTTATAAAGAATGTCATGGAGGATGAACTCCGCAGTCGTGCAGTATTAATGACTCCACCAAAAAGTGAATAAAAACATTTTTATTTGAAGAACAATAACAAATAACACTGTTAAAACCTCCCTCATGTCCAGGCCTTGAGTTAAAAACATTATATGTAAGGTTTCCTATATATCATGATTGAATGATGGAAGAGAGATAATGAGGTTGAGATTGGAAGAGAAAAGGGATGGAAGAAGAAAATGGGAAACACATTAATAAAAAATATGATTTTGTTACCTGTAAAAGAAAACAAAAACAAAAACAAAATAAAGAAATAAAATTACTAAATGGATCTTGGCATCCTATCCATGGTGCCCCGAATGGTGTTGTGAAGGATTGTAATGATTTCAGAGGCAGGAGCTTCTCTCCATTTATAGGGATATTTTTGTCCTTCTAATGATGACGCTTTTTTGACCCATTATTTGGGTGAATGACATGTGGAACCTTCATAAACATGGTCTCAAATGTGTTGTCTCTTAATAATCCAAATATATGCTTAATTTTATACTAGACGTTTGAGTAATGAATTTTTCCTTGGAGGATTATTTCTCTGGACGCATGTTCCAGATAGATTCCTCTAAAATAATATCCACAAATGGAAACCTTAATGATTCTAAAACTCCCTCGATTTTATTTTAGATCTAGTCCAATGTGTGATCGTGATATTCTAGGTATAATCACTTCAATTTAACCTCTTTTGGATGATATGGATGTCTGTTAATGTGGTTGGGTTAACGTTGTATACCCGAAAAAATCTTCAACATCATTTTTTTTTGAGGCATATTTATGATAAATTCATCTCCTAGTCTAGAAAAGAAAAACAAAGTAATTAAAATAAGAAATCTAAAAAATAATAATCACTCAATATGAAATTATATTTTTTATGAGAGGACTAATATTCACTTGCTGTAAAAATCTGTCAATATTCCAGAATTAAGCACATTTCACAATTTAGATAATTTTCATTCTATAATCCAAATTACCCATTATTTTAATAAATAATTTATATAAATTGGTTTTATAACAAAAAAATAAAAAATTCATTATTATTGGATTAAAAATATTTAAAAAAAATCTCTGTTGCATGCCATGTTTGCACTTCTTGACGCCCAATAACTCCAGCCATCGTTGGGTGGGTCCCACAGATTGTGTCTTCTAGGATCACGTCGTGTTCATCACCATGTACTCTATGTTAGTACTAGTCTATGTCATGATGACCTCACGTGGTGTGTTCAATGAAGAAATCCTAGTGTTCATTAGGTTTTTCCAGAACGTCATATTCTTCATTCCACGCCCTGTGGAATCATTTGTTCATCAATCTAGCCATATGATCGAAAAAAACTCCAAAATTGAGGTTTCCCCAACATCCCGAAAATTTATATGTTCATTTCAGGCCGTAAATCAGCTCTGAAAACACCTTTTGATCCCCCATCATGAATAACACTTCTGGAAGAGTCCTCCTCGATCCGAGCAAGTTCTTCACCTTTCATCATCATCGTACCTCCTCTAGGATGTCGCGATTTTTAACTCTGATTTTTTTATAATTGAATCATGTAAGGGATTCTCATTGATATGTTGTTCATCACCCACGAAGAACGAGAATAACACGGGGTATAGGAGGATAAAATTAAATAAGAAAAAGATAAATGAACCAATGCAATCGTTCATTGTGAAGTTGATCTAATCCCTATAGAAGGATTAAAAAGTAAAAAACAAAAAATAAATTCAACAGTTACCCTAAAAAATGTACACAAATCAAACCCCCGAAAGGAAATAAAATTAACACCCTCTTGTAAGAATGCACAATTCATGTAGTAGCGTATTTGTGTGTTGATCTACCTTCGTCCTTTAATCTAAAAATGGGTAAATGAATAATTGAAGAAACATAACCCCTATTCAATTTATGACGAAGAGGTATATAATTCATTAGTCGAGATTCAATATCTCTAGGCACGATCCACAGATCATCATTAATATTTATTTATCTAGAATTCTCTGAGGATGGATTCTCTCTAAATCTCCAGAGATTTCATGGTCAATTTTTGGGGTTATGATCCTAACCTTGGGGTCTGGATTATTTAAAACAAAAATAAGTGCCACTGAATTTAACGAAACATCTAAAATAAAATAAATTATAAATTTATATTATTTCCCATAAAATGCCAAAAAATTACCCTTTTCAATCAACCTGGGCCCGTTGATTTTAAACCCCACCTATGGTATAGTCATTGATCCGAACATAACGGTGCCCTCGTATTTCTGATCATAGTAGCTGTTTAAATGTTATTAAACATTTTCATGAAAACAACTTGTACGATTTGTTTAAATGTTTAATTTATTTCAAACATTTATTTCGATCACTCTAGGCCTCAAAATTACGGATTTTTGTGTAGCATGGTCTCGTAATTATTTCATATAAAATTCAAAAAATAATACACAGAAAATCTGAGACATTACAATCCTATACTATAATGACAAATACTTTTATCAGTGGAAATTTCTATTGATCTAATTAAATAATAACACATTTAAATATGTGCATTATATATATAATAATGAATATACATTCATTTTATTATTGTTACAATGTAATTTTTTTAAATCCCAAATAGTTTTTTTAGTTAATATTCAATTAAGAAATCTATTTCGATGAATTAATGGATTTCTGAATAAAATTATATTTTAATAAAATATTATTACTAAATTATTTTTATTAACTATTATTTATATTATAATTTTTATTAACCCATTTGTAATTTTTATTACAGTTTGAAAGTTGTTTTTGATAAACCAAATAAATTTTAAAAAAATTTCAGTTTTTATTGTTAAAGTAAAAAATTCACATATTTAAAAAATTATTCGGATATAATGAAATATATATATATATATATATATATATGAAATAAAGAAATCAAAATTATCTAATGGTGAAATTTTCCTTATTTTCTGAGACAGATGAATTTTTCGGTAAAAATTAAATACTGTTTTAATATATATTGTTTTTAGGACACTATAATCGCGCAATAGTGATGTAATCATATAATATAACTATGTTGTACAGAAAATATATTTTTACCTTTAAATTAATGTGATTTTTTATTTTTTTGGGTATTTTTTTGGGTTCTGTAGTTGACCCTCAAATAATTATAAATCATTTTATCTCTTTAAATGATTTCCATGAGAATGTGACTCACCTCCACATAAGAAAGAGAAATATTATAAGAAGTTGGGCCATTTCTATATGAAAATAATAGTTTCCACTCCCCTTTGAAAAAAACCACGTCAAGAACCTTGGGTTGGTTTGTGGTTTCAATTAGTTTAACAAGTGGTGTCCAAAACCTAAATAATAAAGAATTTCCTCTATTTCCCTATATAACTCCACCCATGATCCAATGTATTATTCACTAAAAGACTTTTTAGATTGGCCGACCACTTCCCTACTATCTCAATAATCCTCCTGTGGCTCCCCAAGATCCCATGAAGCCTCTTTCAGGCCTCTCCAATTCCATTTCTATCACACATCCAAGTTAGATATTTCATCCTTTCACATTTTTGTCAAACTTTATTTATATTATTATAGAATTAATTTTCAATTCGAAATGTTGGGGTATGATTTTGATCCTCTGACATACATAACATATTATGATTTAATTAGGGGTTACCCCTTTATCTTTTATTAATACCTCCTATATACACCCATTAACAGGCCAAAATTCTACAAGGGATTTCTCCCCCCTCATCTACATTCAAGAAATTATTTTAAATAATGCATCTAAATTCCATTACATATATAGGGACATGTATATAGATGAACCCCTTAATTTCCTTTGAATGTATATATTATGAGATACACCTTTCTCTCTCATCAACCATTTTTATGGATTCTCATGTCATGCCATTATGCTACTGGAATTGCACCATAATTTTACAAGCCAAATTCATTGTGTAGTGAATACCATGAACATTTCCCAATCTAGGATATTCACCTATACTCAGAGTTAATTATTGATTATATAGTTTTGTTCATGTATTCAACATTACTTTATCATGGAATAAATTATAATGATAAATGATTCCATAATGTATGATCCATGTGGCACACTTATGCATGAAATGAAATGATTAAGAATGGTGTGCCCCGATAGTTCTCAAATTCATTGGGTAATGATTAGTATCATGATAAATCAAGTTCAATGAGGGTTAAAAAATTACATTTAATGTTAAATGAGGTTTTTCTCATGATAATTTATGTGAAATGAGGGTATAGTCATGCTCCATGTGCAATGAGACTTTTCTCATGCTAAATCAGGTTAAATGTTATTTCCATATTTCCTGGTTATTATAATCATGCTATATCATGAGTTTTTGTTTATGTTTCTATTATTATCCATTGATATTACTATTTCTTAACATTACTATATACTTCATGTTTTTTCTTTTTTACTCCGATATCAGGATGTTATTGCTCTCCTATTTCTTATTCATGTCCTCAGGTTATCCCATGAAATTCTATGTACGAAGGAATGTTGTGGTCATGTAAAATATGTTTTCAAAAAAGATATTGTATTTATGTTCTAAGTTGTTATGTAACATTTCTATCCCCAAATTTCACAATACCCATCGATCACCTTTCTTTTTCAAGTGATAATTTAATGTAATAAGTTACATTTAAGTGTGTAATAATGAGTTGGGTTATTTTTTTGGTATCAGAGGATAGGTTTAGTTATTTTTGGGATTAGGATTAAGAAACCCTATTCAAATCTATAGGGATAAGAATATTTATAATTAAAACATACCTATTTTTTGAGTTTTGAGAAAGTGTTTTGTCAATAAAATATATCCATGTTTGTATATGACTAGTTCAGAAAACATTTTTTACGTCGGTTTTTTTTACGTCGGTTTTTATCCGATGTTAATACGGACGACGTTATAAATATTATTTTTTACACTGGTTATTTAAAAAACGACGTAAAATATGTAACATCGCAGTGTTAATCATGAAGGTTATTAATTAACCAACGTGCAAAAACTAGGGGGAGGATTTATCACATTGGTTATTAATTAACCGACATGATACACTAGTGCGGGGGTGTTTATCATGTCGGTTATATAATAACCGACATGATAAACCATTTCCCTGTCCTTTATAACGTCGGTTATTACATAACCGATGTGATAAACCAGGGGGGTTATCACATCAGTTATTACATAACCGACGTGATTACCATTTCCCAGCCCTTTTATCATGTCGGTTAATTAATTACTGACGTGATAAACCCCCAGGAAATGGCTTATCACCTCGGTTATTTAATAACTGATGTGATAAACTAGTACGAGGGTTTTTATCACCTCGGTTATTAAAAACCCAATTTGATAAACCATTCCACATGTGTTTATCACGTCAGTTATTCAAATAACCGATGTGATAAACCCTTACCCATTCCTTTATCATGTCGGTTATAAAATAACCGATGTGGAAGAATATCTGTTTTTTAAATGGAATGCAGTCCTCTGCTCTTCCCATAAACAACCAGAAAAAACCAGAAACCAAATCAAGGATTCTTACCACAAAAACAGAAGTAGAATAAAACAAAAACCAAAGAAAAATTAAGAATTTACACTGATAACATTTAAAACATACCCCACTGGATAGCCCCCACCACCCCCTGAACATCCCCCCCCCCCCCTCACCCCGCTGGATAGCCCCCAACACACCCCTGGACTACCCCTAGACCCCATGGACGGTCCCAAACACCCCAGGACAACCCCCCCCCCCACCACCATCATCTTTACCCCCACACCCTGGACATCACTCACAAACCCTTGGACAACCCTCCCACCCCCTCACATCACTAGATAGCCCCCACCACACCCCTCGACTGCCCCCCGACCCCCTGGATAGCCCCAAACACCCATGGACAACCCTCCCACCCTCATGTATACCCCCACCCCCTGGATAGCACTTCCACACCCCTGTACATCCCTCCCACACCCATGAAATAGACCAAAAAGGTACCACAAACAAACCAGAACCCCCTCACCCCACTGGAATTCCCCCACCACACCCCTGGACACCCCCCCCCCCACACACACACATGGACATCACCACCACCCATGTACATTCCCCACCCTCTTGTATACCCCAACCCCCAGGACAGCACTCCCACACCCCTGGACAACACTCCCACACCCGAGAAACAGACTAAAAAGTTACCAAAAATAGACCAGAACCCATTCAACCCACTGGATGGCCCCCACCACACCCTTGGACACCCCCAAACCCCTGGACAACACTCCCACACCCCTAGACGGCCCTCCCACACCCCTGTATTAGAGGAAAAAGTTACTAAAAACAAACCAGAACCCCCTCACCCCACTGGACTTCCCCCACCACACCCCTGAACACCCCCACACCCCTAGACATCACCAAAACCCCTGGATATCCCCCACCCTCTTGTATACCCCCACCCCCTGGACAACACTCCCACACCCCTAGACAGCCCTCCCACACCCCTGAAACATACCAAAAAGTTGCCAAAAATAGACCAGAACCCCCTCAACCCACTGGAAAACCCCCGCCACACCCCCGCCACACCCCCCACAAAAATGGACATCACCACCACCCCCTGGAAATTTCCCACCCTCCTATATCCCCCCACCACCTGGACAACACTCTCACACCCTTGGACGAGCCTCCCACACCCCTTAAATAGACCAAAAAGTTACCAAAAACAGACCATAACCCCTTAACCCGCTGGACAACCCCCACCACACCCCTGGACACCCCACCACACCCCTGGACACCCCCACCCCCTTGGACTTCCCCCACCCTCAGGACATCCCCCAACACCCCTGTACAACCCCCACCCCTGGACTCCCCCCCACCCCTAGACACCCCCACTCCACTGGACTGCCCCCACCCCTTGGACAGACCCTAACAAACCTAGACAACCCCCCACCCTCCAGGATTTCCCAACAAGCCCCTGGATAGCACCCCTCACCCCACTGGACGTCCCCCACCACACCCCTGGACACCCCCACTCCCCAAGACTTCCCCCAACCCCCTGGACAGCCCCCACACCCCTGGACATCCCCACAACCCCCTGGACAGCCCCCACACCCCTAGAACCCCCCCCCCCCTCCCACACCCCTGGATTTCCCCCACCCTCCTGGACACCCCCTCCGGGGGCACACCACTGAAAGGTACTCATCACTCCCACATGCGAAGCTTGAGCCCTCGAAATGTTTTACATGTGGAAGTGATGAATACCTTCCAGTAACATTCAGCCCCCCGAGGGATGGTGGCACCTCCTCTCCCACCCCCTAGACTGCCCCCCCCAAATCCTCTGGACACCCTAGAGCCCCCCACACCACTGGACAGCCCTCCCACACACCTAGAAACTCCCCTCACCCCACAAGAAACCCCAAACCCTTGGACACCCCCTAGATAGCCTGCCACTACCCTGGACAGCCCTTCCACCCTCCTAGAAACGCTCCCACCCCTGGACTGCCCCCCACTCTCATGGACACCAAGGACCCCCCACCCCACCGGACACCCCTCCAACACCCCTGGACACCCCCAACCCCACTGAACACCCCCCACACCCCTGTAACCCCTCCCCCAAGACTAGAATCCATACTAAAAAAACCATCATAAGTAGATCAAAACATGAAGTATAGCAGAATTAAACATTCACATATATAACATTCAAAATGTGCATAGTCAACATAAAAAAAACTAAATCCAACCTAAATTACTACCAAATACACAATTACAATGATAATATTAAAAATTACATTTTACACTACAAACAACTAAAATTCAATCAAACCTGAAAAATAATTTGACCACCCCACTTGTAAGTGATTTATATCTTGAGCAGTAGAGGGTTAAGGGTCATCAAATAGATACAAATGAAAATGATAGTAGTTAATGTGTATAATGAATAAATCAAATTGAAATTTTATAGAAAAGTTTAAAAGGAAATCTTACCAGGTCAAAGTTCACAACTGTCCCAGTTGTTATTATTTCATACATAAATATTAACATATAATATCCGCATTCGATGACGCTTTGTTGTTCATGAATTTTTTTTGAATGAGTGTAAATTCAATATATTATTTTTATGCAATAAATCAAAAATTACAAATTATAAATGGATATTTACCTTCGCATTTACATATTTGATCATTGCACTCCTTTTCATTGTGTTTTCTTGAAAGTAGACCCACGCAATGTTAGAAAATAATACAAATGGGAAAAAATTAAAATTAATTATAATATATAAAACTATTGAGTAATTGAAACTTACTTTTCCAATATTTTCTTAATACTTTCCCGCACATCATCATGGACGGAGCATATCCAATAAAGTGTTTTCTCCCTTGGGAAAAAAACCACTAACATCCAATGATCACTAATCAACATAAATTTAAGGTTAGTGGAATTTTATGTTAAAACATAATGAACGCTTTGAGAGAGATGTGTTTCATACCTCCCACAAAAAGGAATCATCCAACATTGTGTGACTATATTCTATTCAAGTGTTTCTGCAATATAAACCATTCTTTGTTCCTCATCCAATGCACATGCTTCAGGGGAAATCAATTGCGGGTCCATGAATCCATATACATCTGTCAACTCATTCCTCTCACAAATTTTATAAATATACCTAATAAAAAATAGAAATAAGTATACATTTCTAATAAATATAACATAAGGAAATGGTGTTAAGACTTACATGGATAAAATTTGCACCACGTTGATGCCCAACTTATCTTGAGTAACAAGCTCCATGATATCAGTTTTCATAATCCCCACAGTTATTTAACTTCCACATACCTGATCATCCATTGGAAACTAATAATGACCTGCCAACCAATTTGAATATCTTGACAATCTATCATGACTACTAGAATCTGTATAAGATGTCATAGCCATTTGTCTTTGTTGTTGTCTATACAATATTTCTTTACCTTGGAAGTATTCCAGTAAATGTAAATAGAAAAATATATTAGTTTTCAAATGATAAAACTACTTTTATAATAAAATAAAATAAAATATATAACAGTCATACCTCAATGGTAATGAGTCAAAGAATTCTTGATGGCCATATTAGAAAATGGTCGATACTATGTCCAACTATTGTCACCTCATTTGTTGATAATGGTACTCGAGATGATCTGTCTATAATATCTGGTACCGTGACTCTCTGATTCCCTACCTCTAATTGTTGATGATGAAATGTATCTTCTATACAATATACCAACTCATATGCAACTATATGATGTTGAGGATCATCAACATACAAGTCCTGATAAGTAGAAATATGTGGCAGAGGAGTAGAATAAACAATGGGTTCACAGGCTGAGGTGGGGGAGTGGGAGCTATTGGTGGAGGTGGAAGATAAACAATGGGGTCTTCAGTGGGAGGTGGAGGAGTTGGAGCATCAGTCTAAAATTTTCTTTTCATGTCTATAAACATAGACTGTACCTATGCTCTAATCTTTTCCTCCATCGTCGCATTAATATTAATAACTTCAGCCTCCAAAGATTCTATTTTTTTATAAACACCCTCAATGTTAGAAGTTGAAGAACGTGGAAACACTTTTCTTATCGATACACCTTCCGGATATCCTCTTACACGACCAGGATGTTCGGGCTTTCCCAATGATACATATAAAATATCTTGCCACCCAGTAGCTGTAAATGCCTCCTGTGAGTACTACTCCTCAAGAGAGTCTTGTATTAATTAATTGAACATTTCAACAATGATTAAAATTATATGAAGAAAATAGATTACATAAATAAATAAATTAGATATCTTACAATCCTCTCATCTAAGATTCTAGATTCTTCCAAAAGATATTTCCCTTTTTTGCCCACCTGTTCTCCCTTCCATTTTTCATGTCTAGATAGAGGGGATGGAGGGGCCACCTCTCCAGAGCTTGAAGACTCAGCTCTTAGTTTTTGAATATTTTCTACCATCATTTTTTCTTCCTAAAATGCATTCCCTCCTCGTGATAAACTATGAGGGTATACATTTTTAGATTGGATCTCCTGATGATATTTCATTGTTTGCTGTAAATTAAGAATATGAAATCATTAACAAAACATTAATAAGATCATTTATATAAGATGGATTATAAAAGTTTACATTTCCCTTACCAAAAATGACAATTTTCTTCTACATTCAACAAACATTCTTCATGTGTATTCATCTATAAAAGGATATATATTACATGGATTGTCATGACTCATATGACCAAAAATGAAATCAGATGAGAGGGTTGATTTGACATCACTCCATCTCCTGGAAACCATCGATAAGAATTTCTTACTAAATCCTCCAGTGTCAGGAATATCAAATTTTATCTGATAAATAATAGGTTAAACATAGTATATATACTAGAAACATCTAAATAATATTCAGACAATAGAAAAAGATCTTACCAAAATTGTCTCCCATAATTGAGAGATTATCGATTTATCCACACTTCCCCAGTCGTCATACAAAATGCTTACTTTGCTCTTACCCTGAGTTGATAAAAAACTCTTTAAATGTTTTTAATTTGGACCTCTTGAAATATCATCATCATCAAACTCAACGAGTATCCTCTAATCCTGCATACAGGAAAGTGCAAATTTTGGTAAACGTGTGCACCCATGTTTACCAACTCTTGAACTCTTTGTCCAAATAGGAGAACATGAGGAAGATTGGGGAACATATTTTTTTACACATGAATAATAAACTTGAGGAACATTGATATCATGAAGACACTTACAAAAGCTAATTTTCTCCCCCTTCGAAAATGTATGACAAGTCGGGGGAAGGATTTTTCGTCTTCCTTTAGGAGTAGGAGCTAACTCCAAACATATTCCCATTGATAATAAGTCTAATCATGCATTCAACCCATCTTCTGTCTTTCCTTCAATATCTAAAAATGTTCCAATAAAATAATCACATATATTCTTCTTCGCATGCATGACATCAGTATTACTTTTAACTTCATCATATCTCCAATATGGTAGCTCAAAAAATATTGACCTTTTCTTCCAAATAAGTCTATCATTACCATATTTATGTGTCCTTCCAAATGTCACATCATGGGTTTTCACCCACTCAAAATACAGATCATGGGATAATGGTTTTAGAGAAATATCAAATTCTTGTGATCCATTGATGCCTTTTTTAGTCTTCTATGAGGATGATCCATATGCTAAAACTATTGATTACCCATGTACAATGTTATCCTCCCATGATGAAATTGACAATATGACCTCTGTTGTTATCAAATTGGACATGCTTTATGCCCTTTAACACTGTATCTAAACAAATTTCCATATGTTGGGAAGTTATTTATAGTGAAAAAATGCACTGTATGCAGGTGAAAATATTCCATTTTATAAGAATAATGCACCCCAATACCATCAACCCATAAAATTTTCAAATCATCAATCAATGGTGACAAGTACACATCAATATCATTGTCAGGTTACATCATACCAGAGATCATTATACTCAACATGACATATTTGTGCTTCATACAAACTTCAAGAGAGAGGTTTTAAATTAACAATAAAACAGGCCCTGAACAATGTGTGCTACTAAGGGTTTGGTATGGATTCATTCCATCTGTGCACAACCCTAGTCTGAGATTTCTAATTTCATTTCTAAATGTAGAATACTACTCATCAATTTTCTTCCATTGTGGACAATCATCTAGATGACATATTTTTACATCACATAACCGCTCATCATAATTCCATCTTAACCTTTTTTCATCATGTGAATTAGAAAATAAACGTTTGAAAAGATGAATTATAGGATGATACCAAAATACCTTTGAATGGAAATTTTAAATCTCTACATCAGCCTATGATTTTTCTTTCAGCTTATACCATGATGTCCCACATTTAGGACACTCTAACAGATAATTCATATTCCTTCCTATATATAATACAGTTATTCGAACAGGCATGTATTTTCTTGTATCCCAATCCCATCGGGCATAATATTCTCTTGGCCTTATAATGTGAATCTAGAAGAACCTTATCTTTTGAGAGAATGTCTTTCATCAATTGTAGCAGCTCTGTAAAACTTATGTCACTCCATCCATGTTTCTACTTTAGGTTAATCAATCATAACACAACCGAAAAAACCGTATAGTCTGTACAACCTGGATATAATGTTTTTTCATCATCACCATATAGACGTGCAACTGTCGGTTCTATCTGAATTTGTTCTGCTGTAATATCACGAATCATTTCATCAATTTCATCAGAGAAACCATCTTGTGAATCACCATCATCAGTGACATTCCATCCAGTTTCACCATGCCAAATCCATGGGTTGTAACTCGGATTAAAACCATGACAAATCAGATGATATTTTATCTCTATACTTTTCAACTTATTCATATTCAAAGATTTCAAGAATGGATAGAAAACAAATGTCACTACTTAGAACATTTCGTTTAGAAAATTCCAAAAGGAATCAATAGGTTCCCCATATTCATTGCTCATTTGATGTGCTAAAATCCAATTTCAACTCAATATTACCTTTAAAAAATATCAAAATTATACATCTTTTGATGATAAGACAAATATTTGTTTATATTAAAAAAATCATAATTTGAATGTAAAACAATTTTGAAATATAAACAAATCTATGAATATTTAAAAAAATATGCTTGAATATGATTTTAAAAAGAAAATACTGTTAGATATAACAGTTTTAGATTCCATTGAATCAAAGAAAACCCGGGGGCCGCCAATGGTTGATAGAAAATTGGAGAAAATGAAGTAAACCTGAGAATCAAATAAAATTTAAAAAAAAAACTCAAATGGTGAAAATCACAATGTAAAGCTAATCATCATGGCACAATGGGGTCAGGATGACTATGCATATTTGAAAACCATGACATGGTCTCCCCCATAACCCATAATTTTCACATAGTCGATGACTGGTCAAAATATATATAACCAAACAAAAACATATTGCAACACTAATATCCCTGAAACAATAAAATCATCATGTCATAATCTCACGAACCATGATGTAGTAGTCAATCCAAGATGAAACATATCCCCCACCCCCTTGGAGACCACCTAAACACCAACACCCCGTTGGACTGCCCCCACCCTATGGACACCACCCCCACCCCCTTGGACACCCCCTTGGACACCACCACACCCTTGGAGAGCCCCCACCCCTCCTGGACACCCCGACCCCTCCTGGACCCCACCACCCACCTCCTACCCCCTTGGACAACCCCTTGTACACCACCCAACCCTCTAGACACCCCCCCCAACAACCCCAAAACCCTCTAGATAGGCCCACAGCCCCTTGGACAGCCCCCACCCCCTTAAAGACCCCCACCCCCTTAGACCCCTCCCCCCAACACACACACCCCTGGACAGCCCCCCCCCCCCCCCACCTCCATGGACACCCTGGACACCCCCAACCCTCTGGACAGCCCTCCGAACCCTCTAAACACCACCCCACCCCTTGGACACCCCCTGGACACCACCAACCCCTTGGACAGCCCCCACCCCTCCTGGACACCACCCCCTACCCCTATCTCCATGGAAACCCCCCTGGACACCCCCACCCTCTGGATATCCCCCCAACCATCTGGAAAGCCCCCCCCCCCCACACACCCTAGACAGCCCCCACCCCTCTAGAAAGCACTCACACCCCTCCTGGACACCACCCACACCCCCTACCACCTTTGACACCCCCCCTTGACACCCCCAACCCTCTAGACAGCCCCCACCCTCGAACAACCCCCCCAACCCTCAGGAAAGGCCCTCACCCCCTTGGATAGCCCCCCCCCCCCCACCCCCTTGGATAGCCCCCACCCCCACCCCCTTCGACACCCCCAACCCTTGGACCCCCCCCCCCCCCCGACTCACACACACCCCTGAACTGCCCGCACCCCTCTAAACATCACCCCCACCCCTCCTCGACACCATCCCCACCCCCACCCCCTTGGACTCCCCCAACCCTCTAGATAGCCTCCACCCAGCCGAACAACCCCCAAAACCATTTGGATAGCCCCCATACCTTGGACATCCCCCCCCCCCCCCCCCCGGCCCCACCCACCCCATGGACTGCCCCTCACCCCCATCCACACCCCCACCCCCTTGGACCCCCCCCCCCCCCCCACACACACACCTAGACTGCCCCCCCCCCCCCCCCACCTCCATGGACACCCTGGACAGCCCCCGACCCTCTGGATAGCCTCCAACCCCCCTGGATAGCCTCAAACCCTCTTGACAGCCCCCAGAACCATTGGATTTTAATTTCAAGCTACTAGTTTTGGCATATCTAGGGATTTTAACATCAAGCTACTAGTTTTGGTATCATGCCATTATTCAAAATGAGAACCATGAACTGTATCTTCTAATATTATAAAATTCTATATTGTGCAATGAATCAGGTTTTAGTAGCATATTATGACTTATAATAGTCCATAAAAATAACCGATGTAAATAGATTATGGAACAACAAAAAGTGATACCCAAAATAAAAACAACCAAGGATCCCAAACAAAAATTCTACCATGAAAAACCATATATACTTATAAAATAAATCACACTGGTACATGGAATGGGTGTATCACAATGTTTTACATATAAATTCTAGAAATATAGGTGAATGAGATCATTAGTTGTCAATGACAAAAAAAATTACCATCAATGTCGGGAATCCGTGAAACAAAAACAGAGGAAATAGAAGTAGGTGAGGCTTAAGTGAATATTGCGATTTGATCTAATAGATTTGGTGATAATAAATAATATGATGATGGGAAAACAAGGTAAGCGAGTTCGATACCTAGTTTAAACAAAAAAAATCGCAAAACATAAATATAGACTATTCGGGAAAAAAACGAACGAAATAAAGTCGTGGGAGGCTTATATGAGTTTTCGAGTGGAGATGACAGATCCGAGGAGAGTAAAGATGATAAAACATGATGGAAAAAATGAGTTTAATGAAATGAGATCGAAGAGTCGATAAGGGTTTTCCGCACGAGGGAGACGAGTTCCCAGTCTGTTGATCAAAAAATTGTAAATGACAATCCACAGGGCGTGTTAATTTTTTAAATGTTTGATAACATCGGTTATTTATTAACCGACATTATAAACTATTTTTATTACATTTATAATTTCGGTTATTATAATAACCGACATTATAAATTTATCATATCCTATATTTTTTAAGCCGGTTATTTTATAACCGACATAAAAAAACACGCGTCTTTGTTTTTTATGTCGGTTATTCTATAACCGATGTAAAAAACAAAGTAGAAACCATAATTTTTTAGGTCAGTTATTTTATAACTGATGTTAAAACTTCTGGGAGTGGGTTTTTTACGTCGGTTATAATGTAACCAACATTAAAAAATTAACAGGTTGGGTTTTTTCGTTAGTTATTTGATAACCGACATCAAAAAGGCTTCAGATGCTACATTTTTACGTTAGTTATTATATAACTGACATAAAAAATTTTGTGCTTTGGTTTTTTACGTTGGCTAATTTATAACTGACGTAAAAAATGAATATGCATGATTTTTTACGTCGGTTATTAAAATAACCGACGTAAAAAATTTACTCTCCATATTTTATATGTCGGTTATAAAATAACTAATGTAAAATACCACGTATCACATATTTTCACGTCGTTTATATATAACTGGCATAATAAATAGTGATGTGAAAAACGTTTTCTACACTAGTGTTAGCTAGAGGTGACTCTGGAACAGTTCTATGTAAGGGTAAAATAAAAAACACTACTTTTTGCTTGACTCGATTGGAAATTGGTGCATGAAAATGAAGCACTCTTCGTAATGACACACTACAGGGATATGCTTTGGTAAATTCATATGTATAGTATGAACCATTGTTAACGGAATAAAAGATGCCACTAATAATATGTGATGAGATGTTGATCATGGATAACATAGATTGAATCCTAGAAATTATTATGTTAAGGAAATAAAAGTAATTTATAGGTCAGTTGTTTTTGTTTTTGGATTACTATTTTTGTGATACCTCTAAATTTTCTTTTATTCCATCGAATTGCCTATAATATGAGGACATGGGCTAATAACCGACGTGAATATCAGTTTGACGATAGTTCTAATCAGATTACAAATTCAATGGGAGAAGGAATCAATAAATTTTTCATGATGCACTATTAGTTAACTCATGTATTGAATAGAAACATGGGTCAAAAGAAATATTAAACCCCACCCCCACCAAAGAAAGAACATGTCACAATCGATATGTTCATGATGCAAAGGACACATTTAATAGTTCATTTGATCCCTCAATTTCCAAACGATGGATAAACTCCATTGAAATGATATTATCCTTACTTAAATGTTATTAAAAATATAAGGTACTTCTAGATTTTTATTGTATGGACAGTGAAGCAGATCAATGGAGGACATTGAAAAAAAAATTAAAGCCTGAGGAGAAGATCAAGGCATTGGAATGGAGGGATTTTTGTAAAATATATTTTGATAAATAGGTTCCTCATACCGTCAAAATTAGGATGCAAAGAAACATCATTTACATAACGAAAAAATGACTAATAATCAATCAGGGCATACAAAGAAAAACTCACAAGGCTTGCATGATATGCCTTTGGCTTTGTAGTTACCCCCAAATCATGGTTGACCGCTTCTTGGGTGGGCTAAAACATAGCCTATCGAAACCCCTATCGATCTATGTCTTAAGGAGATATTAGGAAATTGTCCTTTGTGACCTCAAAATCTTAATGGAGATCAGTGAATCTTATGGGTATCATCAGGATAAGAAGCATAAGGTGGACTTCAATTATGGAGGTCTGATGGAAAAATCCGACGGTGCTATGAAAATCTAGAAACCCACATGTTAGTGGTGTGAAAGAAACACCCCTGAAATTGCATAAAGGGGTTTAGTAAATACATTAGGTGTGTAATAGAAGGGATCCTATACATTATCTATAGGCAAGAAAAAACAATGGTTGCAATAGTGATGATGAACATTCTATTTGACCCTCAACGCATAATTAATTTCTTCAATTATTTTCTAAAGAATGTCCTGGTTCTTTTGTGTAGTTTAGAAATAGATCATATAAATATAATATTAATGTTTTAAGTATAATTTCTACCCATTATATATTATAATTGGAATCCATTATTTATGTTTGGACCTCAAAAATGTAACACATCACATTGAGGATATAATTTTCTATGTGTAGACATGAGTGATGATATATATCCATTAACAAGATAATGTGTAGATATTTGTGTGATATATTATACTTATTAAATAATTCTAATTTCAAATAGAGCGCAAATATTAATTACCATAATATTAATTGCCTTCCAGGTAAAGCATTTTGGAAAAAATTAATCACTTCACATCACGAGATTGTAGTCCACTAGAAACATGAGTGATGTAATCATATTTAAAATGAAATTATATATAAGAATGTATTTTTTATATTATAATAATATATTTCTAACAATACCATATATATATATAATGTAAATTTATTGAATCCATAATTATATCCATATTTTAATGGTCATGATGTAAAAAAAATCACATTAGTTCATGAGGTGGTATTACACCGTAGACACACTCGATAGTTTCATTTACCATTTTATTAAAGTTAATATAGTTATCTGTTTTCCCCATTACCTAAAAATATAGAATTAGTTTTATGATACAAATGCTAATATATTATAACATTTTGATAATATATGATGTATTTGTATGTATAAAATATATAAAAACTCTAATTTAAGAACATTGCATATTCTTCAAAAAACATTACATAGATTTCAAAAAAATCTGTTACTGATTTGATTTTTCTTCAATTCATGCTCTCTATGATTTTTTGGAGTGTAATATTTTTGTTATTTTTTTAATGAATTAAATTTTGTTGGGTTTTTGCATTGGGGATGGGAGGTGGTCACATTTAAAAGTGAGGAGAGAACATACATGAAATGTTTTAAAGGAATCAATTGCACACATGTTTTTATCCTTCCAAAAGCTTCAAAATTTTTAATTATATATCCCATTTACTAATATGTACATATTATTTTAATAAAAAATTTCAAAAAATATCATAATTTTTAACTATTATCTTCTTTAATTAATCACTTTGAAAACATTCTATTACCTTAATCATTGTAATTGGTAATTAATATTTTCACACTTCACAATGGTAAAAAAAATAGTAACCAATTTATCAAAAACATAAATTATTTTGAATAAAAATAAGGAACCCATCTTTAAAAATTTAGTTCCATAAATTTGCAGAATTTAATTTAAATTACTCTTTTAGACGTGATGAAGTATATGTTTTTCAAAGTAAAAACATTCAAATGCTCAAGGAGATACAGTATAAAAATTCAATATGAAATTAAATCCAATGATATAATTTTTGTTTACATATATATATAGTTTAAATAATTTTACTTTTAAACCAATAATAAAATAAAATAATATCTTTTATATTCATTAAAATTATATTATATTTTTAATAAAATAAATTATTTCAAACAATTCATTAATTAATGAATCCTTTCAAAAATGTCATAAAAATTCATCCATTAATAATGTATATATTTTGATTTCATAACATAACTTTAATTTATTTAATAAATATTTTAAATAGGTAATAATTAATTTTTCTATGAGTTCTCAAAATGACATGATTCTATTTTCATGGAAAAATATAGTTTTTCAGATAACATATTATTTACATTAAAATGAATCGAATTTTATTTATAATTAATAATTTTCCAATTTATTCATTTATACATTTATAAAGAAAAAAATTATTTGTTTAATTATTAGTACTCAAAAATTAATATTTATTGGATGAGTTATAACGATATTCTATTTTTAAATTCTTTCATAATCAGGGTTCCTTGTGTTGATTGAAATTAAATGGATTAAATTTAATGAAATATATATCGTGGCGTTTTTAAGCTCAATGTTTCAAGACCTATATGTTATTCAATAAAATATTCATATATAATAATTTTGTGTTATTAAAAATGGGGATTGTTTTGACACCCCCAATGTAACAATTTTGATATAATATTTATTATATTATATATTTTCTTCATTTTTAAGTAATTTAGTTTGAATAACATTAATATATTGAAATTTTAACATGTTTAATAGTTTCGAAATATTTAGATAAAACATTAATGTAATTTATGGGTATTGATATAGTTTAAATCCTATTTAAATCATATGATATTATCAAATATTAGTAAATAGCGTGTTTAAGTAATTGGATATTATAAAAAAAGTCACTCAGATAATTTATGGTTCATTTCATTTGGTATTCCACAATTTTGTTACATATTTCTATGTTTATTTTTTATATCCCTCATTAATCTGAATCTCTCAATATACACACATTTAAGGTTGATTTCTATAATGCTTCACATCTAAACTAATTTCTATGTTACTTTTACTTTTTCAAATTCCATATTCTCATTCTTTTCCATGTGATCATTTAGTCACCTATAAACATATATTCTATTATTTTGAGACTTACGACATGGTTTTGCTGAAATATGGCCTTTTATTTTATATGGTTTCTATGTTTCCTCTCACAACATCATCTTCTATTATTTTTCATCATTTAAAGGATCACATTGGTTATGTTCAGTTTAAATATTAATGAACATTTATTTTAAATTTCAATTGATTATATTGATTAGAATAATTTATTTCATAACAAATAATTTATTGAATATATATATATATTTAATATTATTTTCAATGAAAATCATTCATATGACCTATCTATTAAAGAGAGAATTAATTTACAATATTGCTTCATTTTCATGTAAAATTTACTAAAATAGTTTCTATTTGTTTCACAATAATTAATGGATTGTACTATATAAATTAAATAATGTACACTTGATTGAATGAAACTAACATCATTTATATATTTGGGTGCTAAAGGGTATTTAAATTTTCTATATCTTTATGTAATTTTATTTGCGTATATAAATATAATAACGAATTTATTTATTGTTTTTATGATGATTTGATGTTTTTTAGAGTTAATATATATTTGTGTGTTTTTATGAAAGTTTTTTATGTGTATGACTACTATTATAAAATAGAATAATATAATGAATCCTTTTGAAAAAAGATATTATAGGATATAAAATTCACCCTTATTAATACCACTTATTTATTGATGTTTCATATTTTCAGTTTTATATTATTGGATCATTTTAATATGTTTGTGTATATTATAAGGGATTAAATATTAATATGGCCATATAGTTATGATGGAATTTGGATATTTAGTTTATCTTCCATATATAATTTTACTATTATTTGATTGATTATTGTTAACATTCTCCCTCTTCCATTACAAAATTTGAAGCTAAATACATGGTTAATAATTAGGAACTCAATGGAATTGTTTCGTCATAGTTTGGAATTTTATCTTTTTAGTACAACCCTATTATATTTTAAATATAGGCATGAGAGTTTCCCTATTTTTTTAGAAGGATAATATCTAGTTGTTATATAACTATAATGAAATGTACCATATAGGATTCTTCCTCCATGTAATGTCTATGTAATTCCCCATTGTTGTCTTTGTTTATTTCACATAATGAGTATTGTGTGTTTTTATTCAACAGTTCTTACATGATATGTAAGTTATTTTAATACAATTTTTATTCATACACATTGTGTAATGAGTAATATGGTGTTTAGCATGAGGATAAAATGTTATTCCTTAAATTAATCATTTCCATTATTATCCAATGTGCTTTAAATTTATTTTTTTTTTATTAATATTTCATTATTTACGATTTGAAAACTATGTGAGTGTATTAAGATATATTGGTAGTTTTTGTCCAAAACTATTTTATTATGAATAAAATATGAAAATTATCTCTAATATATTTATTAATCCACATTTTCAAAAAATGAAATTGAAATGTAAAAGTAAAATAGAATTCAATGTTTTTTATGGAAATGAATTTTACAATGCATTGAATAATGTTTTATTCATTATCAAATTAGTCAAATATAAATACTTCCGTTTTTTATTTAATGATTTTGATGAATAAGGTTTTTACTCTTTGTTGACTTCTAATAGTTTTAATTATAGAAAATCATGCTTATTTTTTTTCTATTTAATTCACAATGTTACATTTTTATTTTGAATAATAAGAGAAAAATATTAATTAAGTACTCAATTCACCCCCACTCCTTGTCCATCCCATAGACAAAAATTGAGAATCAAAGAAGATACAATATTATCAAATCATTTGTAATTGTGATTAAAATTTTTCAATAAAGATCATAATTTATATAGTATTTCTATTTTTTTGGTAATTTATATTTATTTTTTAGTCATTTAATAAGGATTACCTGAAGAATGGTTTGTTACTAACAAACATCCATATTTCAAGGGGAAAAATTATTCCCAATGGAAAATCACAATTAAAATGCATATTAATTGAACTATTATAAAATGTGTTCTTCCATTGTTTATGTGTATAAAATTACCCATACTATATAATGAAATGGGACATTCCAACAAATGTTGATTATAATAATAATTTTATATCCATAACTAAATTAGACTATTTGTTTATATATATAGAGTTCATTAGATTTTGTCCATGTAAAACTAGATATGATACATGGGAAACTATAATCATATCACATGAAGAAATGAAAATTATAATAAAATGAATTATGGTACTTAAAATAATAAATATTATAATTTTAAGATGAATCATGATGATACTATCTATCACATATATCACATGCTCAATGTGATCCCGAATATAAAAAAAGCACATAGAAATATAGATAATAAAAATGAATAGATCATGTGACTCATGAGATATCATCTAGAAATATAGAAATCGGAATAAGTTTCAATAATTAAGTATTGTGACATAAACGCACTACCTGTAAAAGAGATGATTAGAAAAATGATTATGTATAAAATTTATCTAAAGGATCAAAAAGAAGAATATTATGAACCTAATATAAAATATATATTTTTCTATACCACTAAATATAATTAAACAAATATATGGAATATTCATGTTTTATGTTTATAGTATAATTGATGTTGATTCATCAAATAATATTGATGAATAAATAGATCTAAAAAAGATTAATATTCAAGAAATTTTAATGAATTAAAAAATTATTTAGGAAATTTAACATTGAATGAAATATAAAAATCATGGGAAGTGGAAAAAGGATTGAAATAGTTATGTTCATTAAAATTATATCATATGTTACGAATGAAAGAGAAAAGGACATGTGAAGGAATAGTTTTTGAAAATTAAATACAAGAATAAATATGATAACAATGATAATAAATAAAAAAGAATTTTATGAATATGAAATGTAGTGCATCTTAGGACTCCTCTAGTGAATTCGATTCGTCTCATGATTAAGAATTTGATAAATTAAACATGTTTCTTATGACAAATATATATGATGTATCTTCTTTATCTCATGGGTATGGATCTCATTACTCTATAGATGAATACCAGCATGATTTTGATGACAACATGAATAAATAATAATTTTTTGATTATTTTAACATGATTCATGATACATTAAATGAGATAATGTGAAAATAAAAAACAAATAAAACAGTATTCCCTAAATAATTCCTTTAAATATGATGTTACTATAGAAAATTAAAATAATGATTAGTATCATAATTAAATTACTGTACATAATCTATCTAATGAGAAACTAGATAATGATCATAAAAAACAATTTAGAGGAAAAAATTTAAAAGAAATTCATTGTAGAAAAAAAATTGTAAATGATACTTTACATCTCTAGCATACTAACCTAGATAAACAAATATTAATTTAAAATACAATTACTCTTATATCAGGATAATATTCAATTATATTATGTTCTGAAATTAATTTATCCCATATCTAGTTCAATAAAAAAATATATTATTTTTATAGAAAACCTAATAATGTTTATTTCTCTGAAAAATAACAAACTTCTTTAAAAACCCCATAAAGAAAGTGTGGGTTCCTAAATCATTTATAACTTTCCTTTATAGACCCAAGAAAATATGGGTTCCAAAATCATTTAATTTCTTATATGTATTTCTTGAAACCTTATTAGAATTTTCCTATTAGAACATATATTACTTGGATTTTGGATTTTCACGGAATTTGATAGGGTAATACTGAATGATCAAGAATCTAATAAAGGTTACTAGTACACATGTCACCATTTGTGACAATTATAAATGAATGATCATCAATCTAGGAAAAATTGGTAACATAAATTGAAATTTAATTTCCAATATAAATTTCATCAATGAGATAGAGAATTATCAGCTTATTATTTCAAAAATTTCATATTATTTTTTAATAATAATTTTTTAAAAAAATATATATTACATTTTTTACTCAAAAGCTGATTTTTTTTCTATCTATAGAAATAATAATTTATATGATGTAAATCTAGATTCATTAATTTAAAAAAAAATCTTGCTTATGTGAAAATCATAGAGAATCATGGATTTGGAATAATATAATTTTCCTTTGTAATATTCACTCAATTATAATGATTAATTAAAAATTGTTAATCAAGGATCTACCCAAACATAAGTTTTCAACCCAGAATATTTGTAATCCTTCTCAAAAATGGAAAACAATACATGATATACTTCAAACCAAAAATTTTAATTTCAACTTCTAATATTATGGAGTTGGTTCACAATGAATTTTTTAGAAAATTTATTATTTCAAGTGTAAATGTAAAGAAATGTGCTTATGTACTTGTAGAGGACTTTTCTAGGTATACAAGGGTTATATTTGTACCTCCCAAAAAGTGGAAATAGTTCTTATTTTACCAATTACTCTACGTTGGTTAAAAATCTATGTGGAATTAACATTCATATTTTTAGAAATGATCAAGGATTTTAGTTTGAAAAATCAAGATTTAAAATAATCTTTATCACAAAATGGATATGGTAACAACATCCCAACAATATGGACTCTTCATATAATGAAGCAATTGAATGATAAAATATAACCCTATTAGAAATTCATAGGTCAATACTCAATGAATAATATTTACTTATATATTTTTTGGTATAGTATATTAATACAACATAATATATAATAAATATAGTCATAATCAGTAATATATTGATTAAATCCCCTTATGAATTGTGGAATAATTTGAATTCTATTGTTATCTAATTTAGATTTTTTAGATGAGACGTCTATGTTCTTAATATAAATGATAATCTTGAAAAATTTCCCCCAAAAGTCAAGATTGAATTTTTCATAAAAAACTCAATTTCATGAAAATTCTATAGATTAGTTATTAATTAAAAATGTGTATAGTAATACGTATTTATAAAAGTTGATAATAAAAAATCTACATGAGACCAAAATCTTTGTATAAAATCTTTCAGATGTTCTATCAAATCTGGACATAAATTCAAAACCATCTGATTCTACTATCAAATAAGAAAAAAATATTAATCTATTTCTAGAAACATTCAAGATTCTAAACCATTAGGTAAAAATTATATATAATACCTAATAGATACTAGTTTAGTTTTTCTATAGGCATTAGGACTCTTATAAATAAACCATTAGATGATGTTTTAAAAGAAATGGAGAATGTATCAAAAACTATAAATTCTCTATCAAATCATGTCAACATCAATCATTTTTTTCAGAACTTGAAACTTTGAATATCAATAAGAAAAAATGTGATCAATTATGTTCAATTGATATGAAAGGAGATTTGAATCATTTTGAATGAAATAATATATGGAAACATTTTGATAGGCCAAAGGATAACATAACAATATGAACTAAATCAGTGTTTACAAACTAGGTTGATGAATCTAGCACAATGGTAAGGAATATGAAGAGATTAGATACACCAATTTTTAGTCAATAATAAGTCACAAAAATAATGATATATTTTCACCTATATCCCGACAAGAACCAATTATAATTATATTATCATTTTCAGATTATCAAAATTCCAAACAATATCAAAATGTATCTTAAAATTTCAATCATAACTGGTTATATGGTTGAGGATTTATTTGTTGAACACCCTGATTTTCAAATTTTTCTTTTTAAAAATCATTTTTCAAAATTAATAAATGATTTATATGATTTAAATTAATATCCTTTTTCATGGTATGATAGGATCAAATGGATTATTATTTAAAAATGTTCTACAAATGGTATAGCTGGCCATAAAATTTGTAGCAATGGAATTCAAAAAGATATATTAGTTGTTCATATATGTGTAGAAAATATTATTTTATGATCCTAAAAAAACAGAATATTTTTTTTGGAAAAACTGATGCAATGGGTATTTGAAATGAGGTTAATAGGGAAATAAAAATTCATTCATGGATTTAATTTTTTCCCAAATAAATATAGAATTATTTTAAATCAATGTAAATATACTAAATATCTTCTAAAACAGTTTGGTCTTGATAAAAATAATGGTAGTGATACTCCCATGAGTTCCACATCTATATTTCATATTGATAAGGTTATTAAAATAGTGAATCATACCACTTATAGTGGTGTGATTGGATATTTCTATTTTTAACTTCTACCTGAATTGAAATTATGTGTAGTGTGTGTGTGTGTAATGGTTTTCATAAAAATAAAATATAGTCCCACTTACTTGATAATAAAATAATTTTTAAATATCTCAAAATAACACCAATTTTAGTCTATTATATCCATGCAGATAAGAATTTGATTTAGTCACTTATTTTGATGTTGATTTTGGGGGATTCAGGTTTTGTATAAAAAGTAGATTTGGAAGACGCCATTTTTTGGGTACTTCAATTATATCATGGTGATGTTAGAAGACATATTCCATTGAATTATCTACATATGATAATGAATATATAGCTATATTGATTGACAGATAATAAATATTAATTCATTTATATATGATTAAATTGTAACAACACAATTTCAGTTATCAGTTCAAAAAATCAAGTATATCATTCATGAAAAAAATCATATTGATGTAATGAAGCACTTTCTGAATGTTTACTATTGGAAAGTTTATATAAATCTTGAATATATTTTCACATAACATTATCTTGCTTATATTTTTACAATTCCTTTGAATTTTTTGAAAATGAGTTACAAAAAATGAGTTAGGATTAATTATTTGGATAAATTAAATCTCTAATTATTTATTATTTTTGATGTATCATGGTTTATCTATCACCATTGATGTCTCACCATTGATATATCACCATTTATGTCCCACCATTGATGTTTCAACATTGATGTCTCACTTTTGAGCATCTCACCATCGGGTTCCCTAACTATTATATTGAATTTGAAAAATTTATAAGAACAAGGTTCTAAAAATTTTTATATATTATTTTATTATATGTATTTCATGTATTTGATTTTACATTCCCTAAAAAATAATATAATAACCCCTCTAATTTCATCAGACGTCTCATCCTTTAAGCCCTATTTTCAAAAATCCTTCAACTCCATCATACCATCCCTCTCTTATGATCAAACTATGCAAGATGCTCCGAATGTCTAGAATAAAGAGGCCATTTTTATTGAATCTAGAGTATAGACCACCACCAATGACAAAAAAATGTTTCCAACCAAACTTTTAAGGAACCATTTAATTCATATTTCACAAACTATGTTGTTGTACAAAATCCAATGATCCTTATAGAATTTATTCTCTCAAATAATTCCCTCATACTAAGAGTACTGCAATATAATGGTTATATAGACTTTTTTTTTGAATAATAATCAATACTATATCTGATGATAGTTGTTCAGTTCTATCAAGAGGTTGAGTTTTCTTTGTCTGAATGTTATGATTTCATGATAATAACCAGTATAAATTCACACTAACATGTCTCCACCTCCTGACTATGGTAATCATGTTTAAGAGTTCCTAAAATGGGTATCATTGAAGAAAATAAGATGTTTTCTCCTCCTACCAGTGAAATTTTTTGGTTTCAATATTATTTTCTAGATCTAGCTGTATATTGAACTCCAATAAGAGCTACTACTTCCGAGTTAGATTGTTAAACCATTATGTTGATTAAATTTATACAACATCTTCTTTTTTTGAGAAAAGGTGACTTTTTGTTGTGAAGTAACATGATGTGTATTTTCTATATCTTGTGATGAAAGTATTTAAAATCTACTTTTGAAATGTCTTCTTCTTTGTATGAATGATTAATTAAACCATCATCATGATCCAATTTATTTTATATTCAATGTTTATTTATTCAATGTTAAAAATAGTATTATAAGGGAAAATATATGATATTATAGACTATAGTCATTATTGAATTATTATCTTTAAATTCAAGAGGATTAAAAATAATCTAGAATCTGTGGAAGAAACAGTGGGTTGAAGAAATATAACGACCCGAACATTTGAATACTACTTTTTTCCTAAATTTGTGTTTTATTTCATTTTATACTTAACAAAACAATATCCTTTAACTAGTTATGTGATACCGTTGGGTTTTGACTGTTATATAACCATTAATTAATATGACCATTGAAAAATAAACTCTTTATGTTGCAATTATTGTTTATAATTACAAGTGATCTTAGTTAATTAAGAAATAAAGAAGATCTGATGGCTTCATCTAGTAGACTCAGGCTGTACGAAGCATATTTTTCAGATATTGGGAAGGTTTTAGCATATCTATGATTTTCTCTGGACAATGCCCAAGCTAAGCATTATATGTGAAGCTTGATCGGAATCGCCTCAGGTAGAAGATCAAGCTGATAGAGATCACCACTCGAACAATGTTGTTCGAGCCACCCCATGATTCTATCACCATAGAACAACATACACTTAGGTCCTATAAAGGTGTTATAAAGGCTATGGAACTAGGCCTTATATATTTTTTGCAATCCCTTGGTATATATACAATTTTTATTACATATTATAGTAAAATTTGTGGTTTTCAAATATCTGGAAAAATATAGGATGACTATTATTGATGAATTTTGAAAAAAGGGTATTTTAAATTATTAATGTAAATGTTCAATAATTAATAATGTAAAATGATTTTTAAAAAAATGGTCTTTTACAGTTGTCATCAGAAAAAAATAAGTGTCTAATAAGATCAACATGATATTCAATAAATAGTAATGTATGAATAGTAACATACAGTTATGAGTAGTAATGAATAGTAAATCAGACAAAAAATAAGAACTTCACCCAGGAATGTATAAATACAATATAGACATCATAAAAGTGAAAAAACGATCTTAGTCTATGATTCGTTATTTTTGTATGTCATAAATAAATTATTTAAAATTGTATAATTAATTTAATAATTTTCAATGGATATGTATTTTCATAAGATATTTTCATAAATTGTTGCTTTATTTTTTATGGTTATACAATGATTTTCTGAGACTTTGATTACTTTTTCAACGTATTACAAAAAAATTTATTATTTTAATGTTGGGTTTTAATAAATTATGATTTTATTTAATAATTAAATTAAAAATATTTAGAAAATTATTTTTATAAAATGGAGTTCATTTTTGAATTCAAATCATCAATATTAGGTTAGGGTGAATTTCTGATATTTTTTTAATTGTTTTGTTATTTGGCGAATAGTGAAAATACATTTTTGAGATTCAGGTGTTTAATGACATCAATAATGATGTAATAATGGTGTAATAAATATGATCAACTTGTGAATTGTATGATATGTTATGAGGTGTCCCTTGTTACCAATACAATGGGAAAATACCATGGGCAAGCCCATGGTTTTTCAAATACCACCATGAGGTGTCCCTTGAAAATTAATTAGATATTCCCTCGATTTTCCTTTAAATACAAAGCCACCCCCTCAATAATTTCATTCTAAAACCTTTTTCAATGAGGTAGTAGACTTTTTAACATCCACGGAGTCCTCTTATTGGGCCATCAAGCCCCCAAAGGTCCCACCCTTCAATATCTCGATGTAACTTTTCAAGGTAATGAAACCTTCCACCCTCCCCTCAAAGTCACGACTTCTTGTATATTATGTCTTCTGTTTTTTATTTAATTCTATTTGGGGTAGTTTTTATATATCATTCATTTTTTCAATTTTATTCCTAAATTATTAGATACCATTTCCCCTCTCATCAACATTTTTTTTTAGATTTTTATGTGACAACATTAGGTTGCCGAATTTTTGTAAATGAAATCACATCTTCTCTTTTCATTGATGTTTGATTTCCATGTGGTATTTCATTCAAATATACATAGAATTTTATTATTTATATTTTATTTTGTTCATGTACTTTATTATGATTTATTTTTGAGTGGTTTACCCATTTCATCTATCTTTTTATTGTTTTCTAAAACCATTTCATAAAGCTGTTATGCTGTAGAAATTTAATATCAAAATTTCTCACACATTCTATCAATAAATTCTTTTATCATATTTGTGTGAATACCATGACATATTTTATCACTATGTGTGTTCATATAGACATAATAATTTTATTATTGATTCTGTAATTGACAAACATAAAACACTCAGTCCCTACCATGGGTTATAAATGACATTATGATCATGTTTTCTAAAAACCTTTTAAAACGTCACGATTTTGAAATGACACCCATTAATTTATTCTATTTGGGTAAATTATGAAATGTTTGATTATTATATATGTGAATCACAAGAATTTAATGACATATTAACGGTGCTCGCTGATGTCTCTTTAATGCATTGGGTAAATAATTTAAACTCTAGAGATGACATGTTTCATTATACCTTGGTGAATAACCTTGAACTTTTCATGACACTTTGGGGATAAACCATGGTGATATGTTAATGAGTGTCTAAATTAAATGTTGTAGCCACATGTTCATGTTATGGTTCTTGTTCTTTTCATTATAATGCTCCTCTACTTCCATTCCTCTTGTCATTATATTTTTCATCATATTCTTATTGATATCACAAGTAAATTGATTCCCTATATTTCTTTATTGGGCTTTCTGCTAACCCTTTCCTTTGTTGTATGTCTCTAGCTTATGATATGTAGTACTTGTACATAGGATGAACATTTAAAGAATCTTTTTAAGGGTATTTTAAAGATTATTTTATGATTTCATGTATTTTGTTTTTTATTTCCAGGACACTAGACTTTAAAGGTCCTTTGATTGTAAAATGTAATGAAATGTTATGTTAAAATGACGGGATGCTATAGTTGGTATTAATAGAAAGTTTATTTACTTATGGAAATTAGGCTACAAATATATTAGGAATAACCATATACAAAAACTTAAATTTAGTAATACTTCGTGGTATTTTGGTGAGTATAGAGTAAGTGGTTTATCATGCAAATACACCCCTGTTTGGATATGAGAAGTAGAGGTGGCTCATGATTAGATGTACCTAGAAGTGAAAAAAATGATAAGGAGTTCTGGACATGACTCGAGGTATCCTGGTACACGATAATGGCCTTTTATTCACTCTTTGTTATGACACTCCTGGGGGATATGTTTGGTTAAACATAATCTTTTTTGAATCAATATTAATGATTTATAGGGAACTGTAATAGTTTAAAGCATAATGTTTTAAGACATAAAATAATTTGGAGTTAAAAGATTAATAAATGAAATAACATTCTCAATAATATTTTATTAATTTTTAAAATGGTGTACAATATGTGGTATCATGAAAATAGTGACCACAATGGACCACGTGCTGATAGCCCCCTGATGGAAGCCGAAATGGAATCTTTCATGCGAATGATGAACCAACTGACTCAAGTTATGGGAAATAACATGAATCAAGATGAGATACAAATTTCAGAGTGAAGGGAACAAATTTCTATTGAATCCTTTATCTATAAATGACAACCAACTTTCAGTGGATCTACCAACCCTTTGATTGATGAACAATGTATCATATTTATCGAGAAGATCGTCTGTGTGCTCTGCTGTTTTGAAGCAAAGAACATTATCTTGGTTGATTATGGATTAGAGGGAGAAGTTGATCGGTGGTAGGATCCGATTAAAAACAGAAGGACAAGAGGGGAAGTTGTAGCTATGGAGTGGGATGAGTTCATAGGGATATTCTTCAACATGTATTTTCATCTATTTGATGAAAGTAAGACTGGAGAAGGGGTTTCTCGAGCTAATGAAAAATGAGAATGAATCTTAGGGAAGCTATGAGATTAAATTTTCAGGGATTTCATGATAAGGCTCTTGATTTTCCATAGATCAAAATGGTATGGTTGATAGATTCTTTGGTGGACTGAGACCTCATCTGCAGATGAATCTAGCCAACCCAGATTATGATAGCTATGAGGAGCTCGATGTGAAGTTCAATAAAAGTCAAACCAGAGTTTGCTGAGATGGAGTGGTATCAAAAATCCAATGAAAAGAAATTATCGATGGAGTCATGATTAGATTTGGAACTTTTTTCTCGGGAGTGGGAAGTGCTACAGGTCTGGTAGAGATGGTCACATTATGCAGAATTGTCATAGTGAGGTTAATCCACAACTTCCCAACACTATTGTTAAGGGAAAGATAGTGCATGACTTACCTAATGTTCAATGCTAAAATTGTGAAAAACATGATCACATTTCAAATCATTTCCCAAATCCAAGGGTGGTGGAGGCGAACAGCCATCAGCCTCATCAACAACCATAGAAACAAGGTCGCACTTTTTCAAACACTATTGAAAAAGTTAAAGCACCAACTGATGTGGTGGAAGGTATTCTTGTTGTTCTATCAAATCTAGAAAGTACGTTCTTTATTCTGGTTCTACGCATTCCATTATTTCTTCCATGTTTTCAAATAATTTAAAATCAACCCCTGATTTTCAAATATTAGATTTATCTATCATGGATCATGATGGGATTATCCATTCATCTTTGGTGCATATAAACTATAGTATTTACTTTAGTGAGCACAATTTTATCACAAATATAGTAGTCATTCCCATGATGCAATTTGACATTATACTAGGGATGGACTAGCTCTCAAAGTATATTCCTATGATAAAATGTCGAAGTAAAGAAATCTCAGCATCCTTGAATGGAATACATATACTTATCTACCAAGAAGTGATATCTCAACCTGATGTATTTATAGAAGAACCTCCTATATCCTTCTTTATAGAGTAGATCAGATATGTAGAAGAAGGAAATGATATTTTAGTACAAAAAATGTCTTTATCATCCAAAAATACATTTACATAATTCTTGAGGAGTAACCCGAACCTCTCCAAGAAAGTGAGGAAGAGTTCTCCATTGAACTCACACCTGGATCCCATCTAATATCAAAGACCCCATGTAGGATGGAAAATGTGGAGCTGAACGAGTTATGGAAAAAACTGAAAGATCTTTTCGATAAGGGGTTTATCCAGTCGAGTGTTTCTCTTTGGGGATCACATGCTCACTTTGTAATGAAGAAGGATGAATCGATGTAGTTCTGCGTTGATTATAGAGAACCGAACTGGGTCATAGTGAAGAAGAAATACCCTCAACCATGAATTGATGACTTATTTGACCAACTTCGTGGGGCTCAATTCTTCTCTAAGATTGATCTTCGATATGGTTATCATTAATTGAGTGTGAAGAAAGAATATATTCTGAAAACTACCTTCCGATCAAGATATGGGCATTATGAGTTTGTTTTTATGCCTTTCAGACTGATAAATACACTGTGTATTATTATGTATTTGATTAATAGAGTCTTTAAAAACATCCATGACAATATTGTGGTAGTTTTTTGATGATATTCTGATATATTCCAAATTTTGTGAGGAGCATGAGGATCATCTAAGTGTTATTTTGAAAACACTATGGAAGGAGAGGCTTTTTGGAATGATCAGAAAATGAAAATTCATGTTACAGAGAGATTCATTCTGTAGGGGAACGATATTACAAATGAATGAATCATAATTGACCCTGCAAAGACAAGAAGTTATACAGGAGTCACCACAACCTACAACAATAACTGAGAGTCGTAGTTTCCTTGGATTAGAGGTATATTATAAGAGATTTGTGAAAAAACCTTTCACAATATTCTAATCCATTAACCATGTTATCTAAAAAGTGGTCAAGTTCATATTGACAAAGGAGTGTGGGGGAATGTTTCCAATAGCTGAAGAAAAGATTGGTTATTGCACCCGATTAACTCTGCCCTCATTTGGAGAAGTATTTTTATTTTTATCGATGCATCTCAAAAATGGATTTGGTGAATCCTCATGAAAAATGACAAAGTCATTTATTATGTATCTCGAAATTTGAATAATCATGAGTAGAACTATGCTTCACATGATATGGAACTATTTAACATAATTTGTTCTCTGAAGATATGAAGGCACTATCTTTATTGGGAGACTAGTGACATATAAACAGACCAACAATGTTTGACCTATATTTTTACACAAAATTAATTTAACATGAGATAAAGGAGATGGTTGTAACTTCTCAATGACTATGATTTTTCAATTCATTATCATAACGAAAGAGAAAACAAAGTCATTGATGCATTAAGTAGGGAATAACCAGTTGTTATTTGCAATGTTGAGGATTCAAAGCTATCCATTGATCAATGACCTAGTAAAGTTGGACATGAAAATTATAAGGAAAGAGATATCATCATACCTAATCCAAATGATTTCTCAACCATCATTACTAGAGAAGATAACTAAATCTCAGAATGAAGATCTTATGTGACATCAAAAAGTTTGAGGATATAAAGAATGGAATGTTTCCTAAGATCAATATTGATCAAGAAGGTGTAATGAAATTTCCTAAAAGAATATGTGTTCCATCTATTCTGTAAATATCGATGGAGACGATGGATGAAGCCCATAACTCTACTCTACATATCATGGATTCACAAAAATTCATATGGACGTTAGTGATCATTATTGGTGGGATAATATAAAAAGGTAGATTGCCGACTACACATAAAGGTGCCTAGTATATCAACAAGTGAATGTAGAGTGACAACATCCTAATGGGGTATTACAACCACTACCCATACAAGCATGGAAGTGGGACACAATCACTATGGACTACGACACTCGTCTCTTGATAACTTCTAAAGGAAACAATGATATATGGGTTATTGTGTATTGTCTCACCACGACTGACCATTTTATCTCTATTTGAGAATATTTCTCTCTTTATCAACTTTCCAGGATTTACATGAAGGAAGTGGTAAGGCTGCATGGAGTTCCTCTTTCTATCATATATGATCTTGATCTACAGATCACATCAATTATTTGGAGAACCCTTAAATATGATCTATGTTCGAAATTGAATTTTAGTACGACCAATTACCCCCAAACTAATTGTGAATCTGAATGGAATATTCAAGCATTTTAGGATATACTAAGAACATGCTAAATGAAATTTAATGGTGGATGGGATCAACATCTCCCTTTGGTTGATTTCTCTTACAATAATAGCTTCTAATCGAGTATTAAAATCAAGCCCTATGAAGCTCTATATGGTAAGATATATAGAAATCATAATTATTGGCATAAATCTAGTGAGAGAAAGCTTTTGGGGAATGGTCTTGTGCAAGAGATGACAGAAAAATTCCATGCCATCCAACAACACATTAAGGCTACTCAGAGTCAGCAAAAGATCTATGCTGACCACCGTCGTAGGGAAATGGCTTTGATGTTGGTAACAAATTCTTTCCTCATATTTCACCTTGGAATAGAGTCATGAGGTTTGGGATTAAAGGGAAGATTAGCCTTAGGTACATTGGAACCGATGAAATCCTTGATCGTGTAAGAGCAATGGCATATCGGCTTGCACATCCTCCAAATATACTAGAAGTTCATGATGTATTCCACGTATCCCTCTCGAGGAAGTACATAACCGACCCTTCACTTGTACTAAAACTAGTGGTGGTACAAATATAACATGAAATCTCTTTTTAGGGGCATCTGATAGAGATCTTGGATAATAGGGAAATGGATCAATGAAATAAGACTACCCACCTTGTAAAGGTGTTGTGGAAGAACAAAAAATGTGAAGAAACTATGTGGGAACTAGAGGAGTCTAGGAGTTATAAGTACCCACGCCTTTTCTCTTCTTTGGGTATGAGTTAAAATTTCATGGATGAAATTTCTTATGGGGGGAAAATGTAACGACCCAAAATTTTGAATAATATTTTTTTCCTAAATTTGTGTGTTATTTCATTTTATACTCAACAAAATTATATCCATTAATAAATGAAGTGATGTTGTTGGGTTTCGAATGATATATGACAGTTGGTCAATATAACCATTGGAAAATAAAATCATAAGGTTACAATTATTGTTTATGAATAAAAGAAATCTTGGAAAATTAATATAGAGAGAATAGTCGATGACCTCATCCAGCAGACTCGGGCCGTACAGAGACCATCAGTTAGAGCATTGGAAGGAGGTAGCCTCTTTTGGATTTTCTCTGGACCAAGCCCTACCTGAGCTTCATCATGTGAATCTTGAACAGAATCGCCTAAAGGAGAAGGTGAAGCTGATAAAAGTCACCACTCATGAAATGTTGTCCGAGACGTCCCATGATTTCATCACTATATCACACCTTACAATTAGGTTCTATGTAGTTGTTATAAGGGGCTATGTAATGAGGCCTTAGATACTTTTTGTAATCCCTCGGTATAAATAAAATTGTTATTTCATATTATTGTAAAATTTTTGATTTTGAAATGTTCAGATAAATATATGATGAATATTATTGGTGAATTTTATAATAAGGTTATTTTAAAATATTTTTGTAAACTATAAATAATTAATAATGTAAAATTATTTTAAAAAAATGGTCTTCTACGGTTGTGATCACTTAGAAATTTAGAGTCTAATAAGATCAACATGAATTTTAGTAAATTGTAATGTTTGAATAGTTACCAAACCATATGAATACTAATGAATAGTAAATAAAACAAAAAATAGAGACATCATCCATGAATGTATAAATACTACTTAGACATCTTAAAAGTGAAAAATGATCATAGTATAAGTTTTTTTATTTTTTATGTCATAAAAACATTATTTAAAATTTTATAATTAATTTTATAATTTAAAATGAAAATTTATTTTCATAAAATATAATAATAAATTTGGAATTTGTTTTCTTATGGTTATGTGATAATTTTTGGTACCTTGATAACTTTACAATGTATTAAAAAATAATTTATTGGTTTAGAGTTGTTTTTTAAATAAATAATGATTTTAATTAAAAAATAAATTAAAAATGTTTAGAAAATTATTTTCATAAAATTGAGTTCATTTTTATATTCAGAGCATCAATATTAGGTTTGTGTTAATTTATGAGATTTTTATAAAATGTTTTGTTTTTAGTGCATAGTGAAAATATAGTTTGGTGTTTCGAGTGTTTAATGTCATCAATAATGATGTAATCAAGATGTAATCATTCTAGAAGTCTTATGAATATTATGATATGTTTTTTGTTGTCCCAAGTGGAAAATACCATGGTCAAATACCATGGTTAAGCCTCTAGTTTGCCAAATACCACTGATTCGGTGTCCCTTAGAAATTAATTAAATATTCCCTAACTTTTCCAATAAATTCCTAGACATTCCCGCATTCATTTCCTTACAAAATCTTCATCAATAAAGTTATCGTCTTTTTACCTCCCATGGAGTCCCATGAAGGTTCCCTCAATCCCCCTAGGGTCCAAACCCTCAATCATTCAAATTTACACTTCTAGGTAAGGGTATCTTCTACCCTCTTCTATAAGTCATGACTTCCATTATATTATGTATTCTAATTTCTACTTCATTCTATTTGGTGTATGTTATGCAATATTATTCATGCTATTAATTCTATTTACAAATGATTAGAGACCCTTTACGATCTCATGACCATTTTTTTTTATTTTTATGTGATCCCGTTAGGCAGCCGAATTTTCATAAAGGAAATTGTATATTCTCTTTTAATTCAAGTTTCCTTTCCCTGTGGTATGTCATTAAAATATCCAAACCATGTTCTTATTTATTTTTTATTTTGTCATTATACTGTATTATAAGTGATTTTTCATTTTTTTTACCCTTGTACCATCTCTTTTTATTTATTTCTAAAACCATGTCATATAGCCGTTTTTCTGTAGATATTTCATTTCAAAATTTCATGCTCTTTCTCTCAATATATCATCTTATCTTATTTGTGTGAATACCCACACCAATTTCGTCTCTATGGGTGTTCATAATGACATAAAATTATATTCTTGATTCTATAATTGACATACTTATAACCCTCATTCCCTTTCATGGGATATAAATGACATAATGACTATATTTTTAAACACTATTCAAAACGTCATGGTTTTGAAATGAAACCTATTTATTTTATTTTATTTGGGTTATTTATGAAATGTTTGATTCTTATCTATATTGATCAATTGGAAAAAAATAAATTTTATGGTTGTTCCATTATAGTGCTCTAATGCATTGGGTAATGAATTTAATCTCTATAGATGAAAAGTTTCACGATACCTTGGTGAATAAAATTGATAATATTTATGGCACCTTGTGGATAATCCTTGGTGATATGTTCATGAATGACTAAATTAAATTTTTAGACACATATTCAAGTTCTGTTTCATGTTCAATTCATTATAAAATTCATATACTTCTATTTCTCATGTTTTTATTTTTTTATAAAGTTCATATTGATATCACAAGTAATCTAATTCCCTTTCATTCCTTACTAGGATTTCTGATAACCCTTTCCATTGATGTATATCTCTAGGTTATTAGATGTAGTAGTTGTACATAAGATGGAAATTTAAAGAAGCTTTTCAAAGGTATTTAAAAGAATATTTTATTTTTTCGTGTATTTTTTTCCTAATTTCCAATACACTAGACTTTAATGGTCATCTCTTTGTAAAATGTAATGAAATGTTATTCTAAAAAGGTGGGATACTAAAAGAAATATAAAATAACTATGAATATATCACCCCTGTTTACCATACCAAATTACCTCAAGATATTATTGATCTTGGTTTGGAACAAGAGTAAGTAATCGAATACTTTAGTTATGAATTAGAGGCTACAGTCTCTAGAGATGAATATTCGAATCTATCTACTGAGATGGTCATGACCCTGATATTCATAATGATCATACTGAAACATAAAACGAATCTCCAAGACCATCACATGATATCCCATATAGATAATCTCTTTATAATGATGTTAATGATGATGAGATTTAGAATTATATCCTTGAATATAAAAAAAATATATCATTATAGGGAAATACGATGATGTAAGTAAAAAAGGAAATTTATGATGTTAGAGATGAAGTTGATTATGATGATGAAGGGGATGATGATGAAAATAAACATGAAATGGAAAATTTTTATGATAATAAATAATGAAAATATAATAAAAATTAATTAGAAATGAAAGAAAAGGAATGTAATGATGACTGCATAGATCATTCTGATCATATTGGAGCTGATGGAATTGTTTTTTGTCTACCTTCCAGAGATAATGATGAATCAGTTGAATGATCAAAGAAATATTTTGTTAAAACTATGGATCCAAAAAATATGGATCAAATAGATTATTGTAATAATGATATTCAATTGATAGAATAAGTTGTTAATCAAAAGGGAGAAAATTTTGAGGGTGATAAAATAACTAGTTTCGTATGAATTGTAGTACCCATCTTTTTTATCTAAACATATATAGATGAATGGTACAAATACGATAGCTATATTGGATTGTATTTGTGTTGTCCAGCTTCTAAGGACCCTCATGGATCTATAGTTAAGGAAATGGTTGTCAAAAGTGATTCAACTAAATCTAGAATCTATTAATGAATATTCCCATTAAACTAAATAGAATCCATAAAACAATATATGTCAGGATGTATTAAAATCATTCTAAGAGAAACTATTATATGGATTTGGATATGTTTTTAGAAAACATCTTGCACTTTAAACAAATCTTAGTGAAAGAACTGATTCCTTTATTTTAGAAAATTTACATGATTAAATTCAAACCCGGAAGATTCACGAAATTTAGGAAGTATGGATAGAGAAAAAGTAGATAAGTGATGAATTTAGAATAGTAAAATCCTTATTTAAAGGAATGATATTTTCATATAATGTATATCTAGATGTTATTGTGAATATCATGGAGATAATTCTCCATAGTCTTACCTATCTGATAATCGTCCTTCCCTAGTGCTAGATGTTGAGAAGTTGAGATCACTTGTTAGAGAGGAGGTAAAAGTTCTATTAACCCCTTATTCTTCTCCACATTTTTATACGTTGAATTATGATTTGATTAGATATATTCTTATAGATTAAATAAAACTATGATTGGTGGTGGGGATTAATATAGCATGAGAAAAATTACATAAAATAATGAAAATGTACATTACATGTTGGGGATTTATTAAAAAAGATCAACATATGATAATGAAGAGACCACCAAGATTTAAGATTTCCACATTAAATGAATTAATACAATTAATCAATTGGATAATAATTTTTAAGGATTTGGATGAAAATATGACGATCCCACAAGCCACACAAGCCATTAGAGAGCATGTTATGAATCTTCAGGAACACGATCAACCTCTTTAATACGTTATGGAAAATAACGATGACATTAATAAGGATATATAAAGGGGGGTAAATTATTACTAATTTTATCAATCTACTAAAGTCTTATCATCTTGTTCATACCACTATAGTTGTAGCTTCATATCCCATTCTAAGTCATTTATCTTCATCTAGACTCACTATTGGACTTATGTACCCTTCTACAAATACAAAATATCAATATAATTTTTTACTAGTCAATTCCCACATTTACCACCTCAACATAATCCATTTTTTAATCACTCGTACCAAGGACCTCCTATAATTTAGACGAGTAATTTTTAGATAATTATATTTTTCATCCACATTATATCCTCCTATATTCCAAATAGAAATCCCTAAGACTTCAGAATATACCACATTCACTTATGATAAAGGAAACAAACCTTTAAAACATACCATCCATAATGTCTAAACATAGAATTTTTTATGTGGATGCAACAGTATAATTATATATATACACATATATATATTATAAAAATACTTATGCGTATTATTTGTTTTTACCGTTTTTATTACAAGAGTTAGAGAAATAATTGTAAAATAAAATTTTTTATTTCTTTTCTATTCTATTTTATTTCACTAATAACATAATATATCTCTTGTCTCGAATTAAATTGATATTATACTCTATAGTATAATATATTTTGAATGATTTTACTTTTACATCCATATTATATATTAGTTGGTTAACCATAATGTAATGAATTTTGGTCATCAAAAAGGGGGATAACGTTGACCACTACTAGTTTTGATAATCACAAATAATGCTTAACTATATTTGAAATTAGTTTACTATGTCATTTTATCATCTGACATAATAAGAAAGACTATAATAATAAAGTATGAATGTTTCATAATTAGTCTGACACATCGCTCTGGAATCACCACTAAAGATGTTCCACCACTAAGGTTGAATCACTTCATATTATTACTCACCACTCTTGACTCACCACACCTTACTCACCACTATGTCTAAGTCACCACACTAAAGGGTCACTGTTCAAAATACACCGTTAACATGACACTGCCAATATGATGTCACTCCAAACCCTGAGCTAGTATAAATTCAATATTCCACCATATAAACATTTAGTGAGTCACCTCTCAAAATAACCACCACTATCCTTCCTCTATAAATTTTTAATTACAATATTTATAACAATCATATTCATGAAATTTATTGGCATATATTAAAGTTATGATATTTTTAAGAAAACATTTAATTCAATCTTATGATTATGTATGAGATACGAGGTACAATAACATGATTGGGAACATGAATTATGTTAGATGAAGAATAAAAAATTAATATCAAAATCCCAATATACGATAGAGACTCTCAGTGAAAGTTGAGAAAAAACACCACTCAAAATGTGTGATTAACAATATATTTTTTTTCATGTGTTCAAATATATACATATAACATTTGAAGAAGATAAGATGATGACAATTTTTGTTATAATCATGGATATCTCATAAAAAATAAGACCAAAACCTTCAATTATAATAATTATTTCAACAACTTTATGAAAAACTATTTGAGATTCATTTCAAGCTACCATCATGGAGTCACAAATCTGCAACACATATCGCACAAAGAAAAAAAAATTAACTCTTTTTTTTATTTTTCTTTTTAAATTTTTTAAATTATTATAATTGTGTGATTGTCACTATTTTATGAATACACAATAACACATGTTCATAGCTATAATATACATAGATAACATCGATATATATATTTTTCCACATATATTCCCACAAATAATAGTGGAAGAGGTCCCTATTTGGATAGTCACTTTTGTAATTTAAAGTAATATGGAAGAGGTCTTTGGGAGCTAGAAAACAATGTATGTGTTGTCAAATAATAATACATAGGTTTCAGATCTAATAAAATGTTTATATAAGCTTTTTTCTGGTAGTTGATATCTAGGTAAAGAGAACTAAGATTCATCTTGACACTAAACAACTTGTTTTTATTTATAATGTTCCTTTTAATTTTGCGTTTTAACTACCATGTCATCTTAAAATAGAAATAATTTCACTAACATTGAAAGTTAATTTTATATAGTGTTTATATTAGAATTATATTTAGTAAAAAAATTCACAAGTCAAAATAGTATTTCTTATTATTTCAACTGAAAACTAATCACTATATGAAAAGTATTTTAAAAGATCAAAAAATTTATAAATTATATACATTGGTTAACTAGTGAATATTTTATTCTGATTTAAATTATTTGTTTTAAATCCATTTTAAATAGAAAATTTAGTTTGAGATTCATTTCATCCCCTTTGATTCTCCTCTCTAACAAACAATCTTATTAAAGGAATAGAGTGTTTTGACTGTGGTATCCTACATAATAATGTATCACACCCAACATACTCAATAAAGGGGTTATATAGTGAATATGTAATATATATGTATTTATAATTTTAATTTCATCAAAATAATTCACCTCAATCCATTATAAACTGTTTTTATGTGGTTTCATAGTGGTGACCTAGTGTCGTTTGGCGATAACATGGTTAGTATAATGAAATTGTCATATTATTATTCATCTTGTTTATATTATCCTCTCCATAATTAAATTTTTATAAAATTCATATTTACGTGTAAATGATTCATACTATAACATAACATATGAGTTTTTTATTTGAGTATTGATATAAAATATTACTTCTATTATATTATGCGTTTCTATTAGTTATTATATATATTAATCTTCTTTAATTCGTATCACTATATAAAGTTCATTGTCCTAATTTAATGTTGCTAATAGAAAATAAATGTACATGTTATGGGATATTGAAATCAAAATAATACCCATGGGTTGTAATGCCCCGACCCCAGAAACCCAGAGTCGATGCATTATTTTAATACATTGGAATTATTACAAGGAATCAAGTCCCGAAAGACCAATCAGTTTAGCAGTCTTGAAATATATATTACATACATGAACATTAAATTTCACATTAGAAAATAAAACACAATATAAATGATCCTTTGATAATTCCATTAATCCCCTAGCTTAACTATTCTTATCAATAATAAAACACTTCTTGGAATCTTGAGAAAATAAAACATAATAAATCAATGATCGCAGATGCTAAGTAAAGATAATAATATAGTGGAAACAATCAAAAATAATCAAAATCATTTAATAAATTGTATAAGACTAAAACATAAGTCTTATAAACATAAAATTTATCATAATATGGAATATATAAACCAAATAATTCAACTTACATATTCACATTGATATTATACTCATTGAATAATCACATGAAATATAAATATCCAATTTAATAATGATGGAATGCATAATGCCAGACATCATAACCACATAGTCAAGTCCTTGTGCCAAGACTACAAATTAAATTTTTTCAATGCCTTATTACAAGACACTAGTTTTCTTATTGGACCTACCGATGCATTGAGGAGATATAGCGGGATACACCCATCAGTTACTCAGTCCAATACAATTCTCATATGAAATGTTTTAAACATAACATAAACATTCATATTAAAATTAATATATGAAATGTCAATACTTTATCCATAAACCATTAATGGTATAAAAAATAACACATCTACTATCAGGAATATCACAATACCATCAATAAAATACAAAATATTTGTATCATTGTAGATCAACTTCAAATAAGTTTAAATTCCATCACTAGATATTGAAATAGATGAAAATTATTTGTAAAACACTTTGATGGAAAAATCCATTTTTTGTGAACATATTTAAAAGTCACAAAATTTAAAAAGGAAGAAATTTAATTATATTTTTAAATGAAAGTGTCCCTTAACAATTTGAAAAAGTTGATAGGAATTAACATTTTAAAAACATTCATGTCGTTTTAAATAAATCATTGAAAACCATTTTCAAAACATAGACATTAATGAGAATGATCTTGAAGAATAAATATTTAAACCATTTAAAATGATGATCTAGTTAAATAGTCCCTTCCATAAATCCTTAAAAGATCCCTTTTGAAAGAATTTTCATGAATTTTGGACATTTATGATAAATATTCCCCAGATAATACTTACTCATAAACAATCTCAAATAATAATGATATTGAGGAATTAACCATTACCTTGTACTTTCCTTTGGTCGATGGTTCGTTTAACATTATCTTCTTTGGGGATTTACTTTTGATTTGAACAAATGGGATCCATAGGTTTTATTTCTGATCAACTGAAGGCCTATATATTGAAGGAAGGGAAATTGGGAGGAGATTCGAGTAGGGGTTGGCCGAGCCAAGTGGCCTTGGATATGTGATTTTGAGAGAACGGGAAGTACACTTTTATAAGAGAGGTGAGGTTCACTTTAGGAAAAGCTTAAAATATTATTTTATAATAAAATATTTTTCAGTTTATAATAGCTCCAAAATGATTTATTTATATTATAAGGTGGGTATGGGTCTAAATCCACTCAACCAAGAGGTTTTAGATTGGTTTAGAAAACCATATTAACATTTTCTTTTAGATTTAACTCTTAGTTAAATAGTTTATCTTTTACCGTATCTTATGGTATTCAAACACTGTATGGTTAATAGACATACCATAAACATCGAAGAGATCCTCAATTGGTTCATTAATGACATATATAATACTATTTAATCCCTTTGGATGAACCTTATATTTCTTGTAATATTATATAATTTATTAATATAATATTTGTTTTAAGAACCCATTTAAGTCAATGTTGACATTATTTAGTATTTCGTTTTGGTAAAAGTCCTCAAAAAATGATTCCTTATAAAAAGATACAATGAATCATACAATCATGTCATATTCACCTAGAAAAGCTGTTGATATCCTAAAAACATTGATATTATATTTATTTTAATATTTATAATACCATTTATTTGATTATATCATCAATAAGGTAATTACTGCATCTTCATTATGTCAAAAATAAATTTAATTATTTAGTCAATAAAAATTATAAATAAAATAACATTATGTAAAAATTATTTTTATCTTTATTAATAATATTTATAGTCAAATTTATCTTATGTATAACTTTATATTTAAAATTGTTAAGTTAATAAACATTAAATTTAACACTTTTAACTCTTCCTTAAAAAATAATAATAAATTCCATATTGTAATCCAAGGGGAACAAAAAGATCATATTGTATTTTAATTTTTTTTTCTCGAATAACACTAATCCAATAGAATTAGGACATGTGTTAGGGTAATTATAATATCATTTTTAACTTCAATAAACAAATTTCCTTTTAACTGTGGTAAATAAAAGTCATAAGTTACTATTAACACAAAATAATATTCATCATATTGAATCACATTTTACATACGTATGTCAACTATGTCTCTCAGAATTCTAAAATTCAACTCATAGAAGCTGTAAAATTATATTATATGCAAATTTTCTAACGTGCCTAGAAGGTGGGTAAAAGAAGTTAGAAAGTTCAATAAAATTTTATACATGTAATTTTTTTTGACTACAATGAATTCAATTGAACTTATATAGGTATTATAAATCAATTTTTACTTAAAATTAATTTAAATAATTTAAAGAATTATTCAAATAAAAAGTTGGTTTTAAATAAAACACATTGTTTTTCACTATTCATCAAAAAGTGTATGTTTTTAGAAAAATACAAAAAATTCACAGTAACCTAATTTTGATATTAAAAACTCATAAATGAAGTATATTTTACCATATTCAAAACATATAAGTTTCATTTATTAATTTTAAATTAATTTCTCACTGTCAAAACCAAAAAGCGGGTTTTTAAAATGTAAAAGCTATCAAAAGATTGACATGTGTTTATGTCAAATTTAAAAGTGAAATTACTCATAATGATCTATATTGTATTAAATAATACAAATATAATCTAATTATACCTCAAAACCATTAAAATAAATTATTTTACACTATAATTTATTTCGATTAGAAAGAGTTGTTTTCATATAAAATATATTATTTTTCAGTATTTGTCAAAATATAAAAGTTATCAAAAAATTACCAAAAATATATCCAAACTAAATTTTTATGTTCTGATACTAAATAATAATTTAATTTCCTTAAATTTAATGTATAAAAGTTTCAAATATTTGTGTTAAAACGAATTCTCCTTTAAATATGCTGTAAAATTGCATTTTTTGAAAAATACTTCTTTTATTTGAAAAATTGAATTTGTCCTTATATAATTTCTACAAATCACAAAATATTAATGTTAAAATTATATATGATATATATAAAATTCAAAATAAATTTAATACTCTTCATAACTTATTTTTGAATGGCTAGTTTGGCATATCATGGTGCGCTCGAACTCATTGTTGCGTGTAGTGCAAGTTATTGAATTATTTTAAAGAGACAACATAATATAAAATCATTGGGTGTTACATTCTCTCCTCCTTCAATAAATTAAAACCTTGTAATTTTAAATTCTTCTTTTAAAATAAAAGGGAAAAAATTGAAAAATACCTTTGTGGAAAACCCACATGTGAAATCGGTATAATAAAATTTAGTCTTAATAAGAGAGAAAGTGAAATAAAAAAGTGACCAACAAATTATGATCTATATTAAGAGAAAATTGGTGGAAATTAATGACACCTAATTGGAAGAAAAACAAATATATTTTTTGAGTGTGATTGAGGTTATCAATCACAAATTATTGTACAATTGAGGGCCTCAAAGCCATCGATCTAAGATGATTAAAAATATCATTGGTTAAATTAGACATAATGTATTAGGATAACACATTTTTGGTTTTATGATCTCATCATTATCTTTTAAGATTTAATTTGTTCATATAATAATTGAAAAAAAATACTTGACATGTAGAGTTTCATCTTTCAACTAATTCTTTCCAAAAACTCATCTTTCACATCAAAAGACAATAGAATTAGAAAATATTTCATTTATCCTAATCGTATAGGGTTCCAAAAATAATAAATTTATAATTCATTTTTCATACTATTTAATAAAACTACATTATACAAACTATGACATCAAGAAGGCTAGTGGTAGAGGATGTACCCTTGTTGCCCTTTGGTTGTGGGTTCAGGTCTTGTGGCCTTTCCAGATGTGACGGGTTGTTGACCGACCTCTGGGATATCCTTTTTTAAAATAATTTGGAAAAATATTAAAAAAAATTTATTCTTAAAAAAATAATATCCAATTTTTTTCATAATCCATTCCACCCTTTATACTTATCAAAAATACTTCTGTCCAAAATCCCAATCAAAAATTTATAAGGAAGATAAACACAAGGAAGATCGTTTTTGCCACGTAATAACATGTGAATATCTTGATCATATATTCTTTTAAAACATGGTACGACCCTGAATTACCTTAAAACCTTATTGATTACTTTCATGCTCCCTTATTCTTTATAGAATACTGGATAAACTCCTCATATCCAAAAAATTTATATCCTCCAACAACAATAGAACATACAAATAATTTTTCATTTTCAAGGTAGTCAAAAATATCCAATATAATTTATCCAAATCAATCATATCTTATTCCTAAACCACTACCATAGTATCATAACCATAATAAAGTTTATATTTCTCTAAACAATATATTTTTCAGAAAATATTCACTTTCTATTGAGTTCATTTTCATGGATCCACACAATCTCAAGTCCTTAATGAAATAGTACTACAATAAAATACTTATATACTCTATAATTTTTTTAACATGTACATTATTAATAAAATACTGAAAGGACACAATAATATAATAATAACACAATAAATCTAATCATTCCTCTTCATCTTCGATATTTTCATAACATTATTATTATCTAATATCAGAATTTGAGATATACTCTGATGATTGATTCACGTAGTATCCTCAATCACTGTAGATGATGAATTGTACATTTTAAACATTTTTTTTACCCTTGAAATCACATACAGGGTGACTTTTTTCTCCACACTTATAAAAAACTCCCATTATCTTCACAAATTTATCAAGGTGATTATTTCCACAGTTATCACATATGAGAAAATCCTTTTTTCCCCTCTTCCCTTTATCTGTCTTTCTCACTTTTATCCTTTTCTTCTCTTGCGTTCCTTCAATGCCATATGACTTAAATTAGTCTTTACATATCTTATTAACACATGATATAATTTCTTCATATAAAGAGAATACATGGGATAGTATTTCTCTTTTAAATATTCGATTAATACCATGAAGGATGTGATCCTCTTTATTCTTTTGATCATCCGTATTGACGGAATTCTCATTCATACTTCTATGCGCCATTTCTAAACAATGTCATATAATTGGTTAGTTTATGAATCAAAATGAATAATTCTAAACATGTTAAATACCTAACGTAAATTGAAAATATTATGCATATAATCTATAATCATAAAATGTTTTTTTGAGGAAGTATTTACTCACAAATCCTTCGTAATGGTTTGTAATGAAATTGTGAATTATCCTAAACATATCCCCCAGGAGTGTAGTAACCAATAGTGTATCAATGCCTGTTGTCAATTACTTGGATACCCTGGTTCATGCCGGAAACTCCTTGACGAAGTTTTCACTCATAGGTACATCTGTGCTTGAGATGCCTCTACCTACTCGTATCCAAATAGAGATGTATTGCTTGGAATATTCTCAAAATCTCTATATTATAAAAATTATAGGAAGTTCTTCTATAATAATCCTCAATTTCTATCTTATGTTATTTTTCTCTAATCGGAGACTTTCAATATATAGTTTCCAAGGTTATCGCTAAACTTCCTCTGATACCAATTGTAACTCCCCAACCCCAGAAGCCCGTATTTGGTAGATTATTTTAATACATTGTCAGGATTACATAGAATCATGTCCTGAAAGACTGATCAATTTAGGAGACTTGGAAAATAGATTACATAAATAAATGATACATTACTCATTAGAAAATAAAACACAACATAAATGATCCTTTGAGAATTCCATTAATCATCTAGATTTACCCTACTTATCAATCATAAAACACTTCCTGGAATCATGGGAAAATAAAACATAAGAATGAAATGAGTTCAGATGATCACAAAGGATAAGAATATAGAATAAACATTCCTAAATAATTATAAACATTTAAGGAAATGTATAAGACTGAAATAGAATCCATTTAAACATAATATTCAACATTATATTGAAAATATAAATCAAATAATTTAATTTATATTTTCACAAGGATTTTATACTAGTAGAATAATCATTTAAAATATCAAAATCCAATTTCATAATGATGGAATTCATAATGCCAGACTTCATAAACACATAGTCAAGGTCTTGATCCATGTCTACAAATACGATTTTCTCAAGGCCTTGTGCCAATACACTAATTTATGTCATCAGACATACTTATGCATCAAGGAGCTATAGCAGGCTCCACCCATCACTTACTAAGTTTAATGCAATCCTAAAATGAATAGTTTTAAACATAACATAAACATTCGTATTAAGAATTTCATATGATATGTCACTATATTATCCATAAACCATTAATGGTATAGAAATAACACATCCTTAGTCAAAAATATCACAAAACCATATATACAATATGGATGATTTTTATCATAACAAATCAACATCAGACATGTTTAAATTCTACCAAATGATGTTGATATAAATGAAAATGATTTTTAAAACTCTTTGAGAGAAAAATCCATTTTTCATGAAAACATTTAAAAGTAAAAGAATTTAGAAATTAAGACATTCAAAATCATATATAACCAAAATGTCTCATACCACATTGAAAATTTTTATAGGAATTAACATTTTATAACCAATCATTTTTATATAAATAAATCCATAAAATCCATTTTGAATACATGGACATTAATGAGAATTATTTAGAATAATAAATATTTAAACTATTTTAAAGGATGATCTAGTTAAAGAGTCCCTTCCGTAAAATCTTAAAAGATTTATTTTGAAAACATTTTTATGAAATATAGTAATTAATGATAAATTTTTCTTAGTACATACTTACCCATAAACAATCTTAGATAAAAATGATATTGGGTAATTAAACCTTACCTTGTATATTCCATTGGTCGAGTGTATGATTAACCTCCTATACTTTGGGTGTTTCCTTTTGATTTGAAAAGAAGGGCTCCTTAGGTTGAATTTTTCTTCAAGGGAGGGCCTCTAGGTTGACGGGAGGGATGTTGGGAGGAGATTTTTGTAGGGTTTAGCCATGACAAATGGCTTTGGAGGTGTGATTTTGAGACAAGGGTAATTACCCTTTTATAAGAGAGGTGAGGGTCACTTTAGGAAAAGATTGAAATAGAATTTTATAATAAAATAAATTTCGGTTTATAATGGCTGAAAAATGATTTATTTAATGTATATGGTGGGATAATTTTAATACCACTCAACCAACAGGTTTTAGATAGGTTTAGATCACCATATTAACCTTAATATTTAGATTTAACTCTTAGTTAAATATTTTTACTTTTACTGTGTCTTCTTGTATTCTTACAATATATGGTTAATAAACTTACTCTAAACATCCAATATAACCTAAAAGGGTTCATGAATGACATATTTAATATTATTTTATCCCTTTGTCCAAACATTATATTTTTAAGAATATTATATAATTTAATAATATGATATTTGTTTTGAAAACCCATTTATGTCTTTTTTGACAATATTTATTATTTTTCTTTTATAAAAGTCATCACAACATGATTACTTCAAAAAAGAAACATATAATCAACCATAACATGTCATATTATCCTATAAAATTCTTGGAAATCATAAAAACATTGAAATTATATTTATTTTAATATTTATAATTCCATTTATTTGATTCTTTCATTAATAATGTAATTAATAGATCTTCATTGTTTCATTAGTAAATTTGATTATTTAATCTATAAAAGTTATAAATAAAATAAAGTTATGTAGGAAATATTTTTATTATTCTAATGAATATTTATAGTCAAATTTATCTTATGTATAACCCTATATTATAAATGTTTTAATTTATAAACATTTAATTTAACACTTTTAACTCTTCTTTAAATAAAAAATTATAAATGTCCTCATCTAATCCAAGTGGATATAAAAGATTTTATTTTATTCCTAATAACTTTTTGGTTGAATTACACATATCCAAGAGAAATAAGACATGTTATAGGGTAATTATAATATCATATTTACCTTTAATTACACCATTTACTTTTAACTCTAGTAAATAAAAATCAAATATTACTATTCCCCGAAAATTATTTTCATCTTATTAAATCACATTTTACATTTTTATGTCATCCGTGTCTCTCGTATTTTTGAAATTCAACTCACATAAGCGTTAAAATTATGTTTTATGCAAAACTACTAACGTGCCTATAAGGTAGGTAAAAGTTGTTAAAATGTTCAATAAAATTATATAAATCTAACTTCATTATAAAATTAATCAAATTAATTACATTGAACATATATAGGTATTATATATATATATATATATTCTTATAATAAATTTAAATAAAATAAATAATTATTTATATAGAAAGACGTTTTTATATAATAATGCAGTGTTTTTCAATATTCATCACAAATTGAACGTTTTCATAAAAATACCAAAAAATCACCCTAAGATAATTTTTATATTATAAATTCAAAAATTAATCCTATTTTTATAAATTAAAAACATAAGAGTTACATTTATTAAATTAAAATTCATACTCATTGTCAAAACCAAAATGTGGGTTTTTAAAATATAAAATCTATCAAAAGATTGACATGTGTTTATGTCAAATTTAAAAGTAAAATTAATTTTGATGACCTAAATTGTATTAAATGATAAAAATATAATCTATTTATAATTAAAAACCCTTCAAATACATAATTTAACAATATAAATTATTTCTATTAAAAAAGTGGTTTTCATTTAAAACGTAGAATTTTTCACTATTCGTCAAAATATGAAAGTTATCAGAAAAGTACTGAAAATTAATCTAAACTAATTTTTTAGGTAATGGTTCTAAATAGGAATATAATTTCATTAAATTAAATATATAAAAGTGTCAAATAATTCTTTGAAAAAGGAATCTTCATTAAATAGGCGGTAAAATTACATTTTTTTAAAAATTCTTCTGTTACCTGAAAAATTAAAATTGTCTTTATGTTATACCTTAGAAACACAAAATATAAATGTTAAAATTATTTAGGATATATATAAAATTAAAAATGAATTGAATACTATTCGTAACATCTTTTTGAATGACTAGTTTGTTTAGTCGTGGTTCACATGAACTCGTTGTTACATGTAGCACAAGTTATTGAATTATTTTCAAGAGATTACATGCTATGAAATCATGGGTTGTTACTTAGGTTGTGTATTTATCCCCATGATTATTGATTTCAACCAATTAAAATAAAAAAAATGCATCAGGTTTTATTGCAGACCAATCATGATGATACACTAGTCATTATTGATTATTTTGAAAATAAATTTTATCATAGTTCCATCATTTTATTGGGAATAGTTATTGTACATTATAGATAGAGGTAAATTCTATTGAGGGGTAATTATAAGGGACTATACATATGGCACTTCATAATTATGATAATTTCGTTTGCATGATATATATAGTTAGTATTTTAGTCATTCAATCATTGTTAAATTGATATGACCTGCTTAAGGAAAATCCTAGTGACAAAAGAATTTTTGGTTCATGGCCAGATTAATTATGTAATGAATCATTATTTCATTGGAAACCTAATCATAATTTATTATATTGACACATTTATTATATAAAGCAAAGAAAATTCAATTATTTTTTGACTAATTTAATGTGTCCAATGGTTTATAATTTTAATTTTGAAAAATTTATGATGAATATTTATAATTTAATGAATTATATAATTTGAAAAATATTATTTCTCACTATTATGTTGTGTTATTGTGAAACTTAATTACAAAAATTTATAATTTATTTTTATTAATGAGATATATGTTGTTTTTTTAATTTTAATGAATCCATTTTATAGATATTCAATTGATATATAATGATTTAAATGCAGATGTTATAATCAAATAAAATTTATATAATTCATTTCAATAACAAATCATGTTTATGAAAATGAAATTTGTTAATTCATTTTTCTATTTTGATATAAAATAATTTAATGTGAGATGTCTTATAAGTAAATGTATAACATTAAATATAACATATTTCTAATATTTATGTATCATTAGTGTTGATTTTGATACATGATCATGAGTTAATTTGATATAATAAAAAGTATTTCAATTTATATTATTTAATGTGATTTTTTAATTATAAATAATTTTTATATTCATATAAATATGGATTTTAGGAACCTTTAAATTAAAATATGTTATTTAGGTATTTGAGAATATAAAACCGTGAATTTCAACTATATTAAATTGAGTAAACACATCAGGTATCATCTTGTAGTGTAGTCATTGTGATTACCAAAGAGTTATCCTTTCATTTTATAACTATTTTTATACTCTTGTATGATTTGATAGGATTTATTCATTACAGTTTGAGAATTATTAATGATATTTTCTAAATCGCCACTTACATGTCTTTTACAATTATAATATAGAATAATATGTCATTAATAATCATGAAAATATAAAATAAATTTTCAATTTAGTAGGTCCACCAGACACCTATAGTGTGAACTAAAATAATGTGATATTAGAAAGATAATTCTATTAATGGTGAAATACCACTATCCAGGACTAACCACCCGAGAGCATGTCATTTTAATTTTTTAGGATTTGTTTCCATCCTAAATAACAAGGTAAGGATTTTTAGGTTATAAATTCATTGTATGTTACATGTCTTCAACAATGTCAATAATTACTAAAACATATGAAGAACATTTCACAAGACAAATTCCATATTATGGTAAGATGGTAATTGATTATTCCAAGAAGGATATTTTCATGGTATGTGGCCTACATAACTATATTAGTACATGAGTCTTTTTATTTTCCCAACACATTATAAATTAGTACTCGATATGGTAATATTTGTTGAGGTGATAATGACGAACATTATATGGAATATGCTGTTGTGGGACGATCTACATTAAGTAATGGTAATCTATATAGTGAGTATTAAAAGCTAAAATACACCATTTTGGGGGTTGTTGATGATATTGAACCAATTTGACAAACTATTATCAACAAATTATTAAATTAAATAAATTTATATTCATTTAATGTGTGAAATCGGGGTAATACAGAAACCTTTTTATTTGAAACCTATAATAACCAATCATATTTTTTCTTAAATTAGTCACCATTAATTTTTTTAATGATATAATTCAATAATGGTCAATATATTAGTAACAAAAATATTGCTTATTATATTTTATTATTCCAAACAAATATGTTATATGTCAAATTGTAATTAATTTTATGTTACTAGTTCTATATATTATTCAAAACTCAAATTATACTCTAAGTATACCATAACCATTTATTATAAATGATTAATGATTTATTGACCTATAGTTCATGTCTATTATTATGATTATTTTATTATACATTGGTTTGGGAGAAATTCTCTTCTCATATTTTGATTTGATTGCCTCAAAATATATAACTTTTATATTTTGTCTCCATTATTATGTATATGTGTTTTGATATAATTATTATTAAACTTTCATTCAATTCCCCCATCAATTTTCCACTTCAGGATAATGGTAAATGTGATGCTGACCAATATTAGGTCTCCTTGTGAATCATTATTAATGAAAATTTATCATTATAGGTTTTACATAGTGGGGATTTTTCTTTGAGATAATATTTTTGAAAATTGGGACTCTCTTGAGATACTCTATAGGGACAAATTATATAATTTGGCCTGAGATTTGGAGAGCAGAAATGTTTTATAAGGATACTTTATTTCCAATTTAAATATATTTTTATATGAAAAAATATCCACTATTTCACATTACATATTTGTTTCACTTCATATTTCTAATTTTATATTATATATTGAATAATATTTCTAAAATTATTTTCATTTTGGTTTAAATTGAATTTGTCTGTGTCAGGTTTATATTTCTCTATGGAGATAGGATTTTCATCATTAGAGTTTAGAGGCTTCTGGATAATGAGAAAACAATATTAATGTCATCAATATGGTTTTTAGAATTTTCTATTATAAAATTGAAGATGAATATATATAGATGGAATGTGTATTGATGGGGATAATTATGAAAAAAAAAATCGATTTTATATTAATATAATTATAATATTACATTTTACCATATGTAAAATGGGATTACGATTTCAATACATGAAAAGTATTCAATATATATTATAAAAAAGACATGTCAATTAATATTATTAAATTATACAAGTTTCTTCCATCTCAAATTTCATTATTTATTTACCTATTTTTATTCTATGTTGTCAAACAACTAACATAGATTAAAAATTGATCTTTTCAATATTTTTTTTTGGTTTTTTCAATTATGGATTACTTTATTTGATTTCAATGTTTTATGTCGATATTTTAGAGCCTTACTTCAGCCAACCCTATCTATATCCTTTAATTATATAGTACCTTATTTTTAATATTTCATCTAACACTATGAAATTATTAAATGAAAAAACATTATCTGACAGGGTTTGTGACACAAAAATCAATGGTTAAACAACCCAAAAAATATATTTATTTAAATTTAATCATTTTGATAGCGTTCTGAATATGCAACACCAATTCAAAATGAATCGTAATATAGTATAGACTTATAACCTAGTGTTTAAAATGAAATTAATAAATAGTGATGTATATATTATAAAAATTATGGTTATATATTTGTTTGAATGAAAATATGAAATACTTAAATGAAAAAAGAAATGGTTTCTACAAAAAACATTTTTTTAAAGAAAGATCATTCTGTTTTGAAAGGAAGAATTAGAATTAATTTTTCGAAATTTTAAAAAATATGTTTATAAATAGATAATAATTTTTAAAATAATAATATCAATATTATAATATGGAATATTAATTATATTTTATAAAAATAGTTCATTTTTCAATGAATAGTGAAAAAATATTGATTTATTATTGAAAATTTCGTATTTATTGTTATTATTTATACGGATAAATTATATTTTAAAATTTTTTACTTTAAGTATAGTAAATTTATAAATATATTCATCAGGTTTATTATTTTAGAATCTCTTATATATTTTATTCTTACTTAAAAAATTCTATCAATTTAAACATTTTAACTTTGAAAAATGTCTTTCTAATCACGTCCTGAAGATAGAATTTGGAAAACAAATCTTATGAGAATAGAATGTGTAAGAATATATTCCTTATAAGGAATAATAATAATTTATATTGTATTAAATGTTTAATTTAATTTATTATCATTTTTAATAATGAAACTATTAAAATTATTTTTACAACTGTTTTGGTAAAATGGGTTTATCATTTGATGGGATTAACTAAAAATACAATAGTTTAGAAAACATTAAAAGTTGTTAAAATAAAATGGGTAAATATTTTTAGTCAATATAATATTTAATATTCAAGATTCATCCACACATTAAGAGTTTTTCATGTAATATTGATGACTTACTACAACTTCCACTTCGATCAGATGTGTTACAAAATCAACATTCAGGTGTTTGGAAGAGTACCACATAATGAACTGATTCCATTCTTTTTTAATTTTCTTCCTATAATAGTTCAGTATGATAATGATTATAATACATATATATATTTACATTATTATACCATTGGTATAATTATATCATATATTCACCTTTTTTAATATTTTGTATGGGATATGATATTGTCTCTCCTGTGTTTGATGCATTACAGCATTGGGAAGTGATGTGATTCATTTTTCTATAATGATTCTATTTGATGTTTATAATGAACAAATTACTGCATAAATGATATAAATATGAAATATGTATTTAATTCATTAAATATTTATCATTAGAAAAATATAATAGATCATTTTTCTTAATTTTGTTCTGGCATAAATATTATAACATCTTCTATATCTGTGTGGACTACCAACTTCACGAATCGATGCGACTCTCTTTCAAAAACACACCAAAAAGAAAAATATCATTATGAAAATATAAGTATATATTATGTTAAAATTTATATTATTATAATTGTTTAAATTGAATATATTATATACCTCTTATATAAAGAGAATAAAAAAATTGATCCCTTACACAAGTATACGTTCAACATACCGTATCCATGATCGTAACGTACTTAATTTATCAAAACCATCATTCATGATTGGTATTAAATGTATAAATGTACTTTTTTAATTATATAGATATTTATATAGTAAATATGATTGAAATATGTAATATTAAAATGAAATAAAATTTTCATAAGAAAAAAAATGAAAAAATGAAGCAATTAAAAAAAATAAATGATAATATAGAAATATTTTTAAATAATTTGTCATATGATGTCATTAAGGGATCTTATTTGATATTATAAACAAATTATTATTTCTAAAATAAATTAATAACATTATTAATGACAATATAGATATTATTAATGGATATTCAACTAAAAGGTAGCATTAGGTAAGGGACTTCCTTTCAACTTCCAATCATTCCAGAATATTTTATTGTGGTACCCAAATTTTTTTATGGTGCACATATTTTTTCTTAGATTAGTAATATATTAATTAATCAATATTTCATTGTGTTTTTTGGTTTCAATTTCAATTATTTAATCCTAGGGGACTTGAAATTAATGTTATCAGGTGGTAAAAAATTTCAAAACTAAATTTGAATTCATTGAGTTTCTTTAATTATCTATTATATTTAATATTATTTGATTATATGTGTATTGACATTTAATTTTGTATATTATTTTTACCCTTGTATTATTTGTATTTATATTTTACACGAATATTCAACTAACTATTTAATTATCACTTCCAAATTATGGTAATTCTGAAGGTTAATTTCATAATACCTTTATAACTATTATTGTGTATTATTAAATTTCATTTGAAGGGAATTATTTAATAATTGTCTGATAAAATGATTATATTTTCTTAAAATATTCTTATTAATGATGTTATTAAGTAACATTACAATTTTTCAACTCACTGGTAGTAAATGTAACTAAGAACAAGATTTTTCTAAAACCTAACTCCATTTAATTCTTCTTTTGGACGTCTATTTTATTCCAAAATTATATTTTCTATTAATATTTAAAAAAATGATTTCAAACACTTCTAAAAGATTTTTTAACATAATTTTAACATAATTTTTATTTTTTTCATAATAATTTAAATGTTATCTTCATTTCCAATAAAATAAATATTTATTTGGCCTTTAAAGAAAACTAAAAGAAATCATTTTTTTACCAGTACCAATTGATTGAAATTTCTAAAATTGATAACCATTATACATTTATAATGACCAATATATGTTTCAATGTTATTTTAAATGAAATTTGTTTTCATATTTTTTTAAATTATTTTTCAAATGAATTGATTTTCAAAATGATCAGTACAATTTCCTAAATATTATTTTTAAAGAAAAGGGTATGCTATTTATACAAATAAGTAATATACACCATTTATTATTACCATAATGGGTGATGATGTATTTACACCATCCTTATTATTTTTTGTCAATACTTTATGATCATATGAACAAAGAAATGTAATGAAATTCACATTGTTGTGTAAATTTTCTATTAATTCTATTTCCCTTGAAATATTCATTTTTATGTGATCGTAATACATTAAATATCCACTAAATATCCTTGTTTATTGTCAAATACATAATTATTGTATAAATAATTTTTCTTATATAAATGTTTTCATAGATAAAAATGTTATTTATATAATATGTAAATATTGATATCATTTATTATTTCTTCCATATGGATATTTAATGGTAATACATATCGATATGTGAATTAAATAAATGATTCCACTTGTGGGGAATTCATTAATCTATATGTGAAATGCCGGATTGGGTATTATATAGAGCCTAGAATAATTGGTGCTTCTTATGGGAGTAATCTATAATATTTTATCTAATGAATTTACAAAACCCAATAAGTTTTTATCTATTAGTTTTAAATTGTCTTGTGAATGTTTATTATGAATGAGGTATTGTGATGCCTGATATCATGAAATCCAAAAAATAAGAATTTCATTGAATTAAAATTCATATATTATCATCTATGAATTTTACAAAATGATATCATCCCTATAGGAATTTCATTCCCTGATAATTTATTAGATTTCATGTCTGATATATTATTTCTCATTCCATATTGATTATGAATCATCTAGTTATGATTTTCATGTTTTTTATTAAATTGATTATGTTTATATTTACCATCCTTTTCATATTTATTATTATATATTATATTACCACATGGATATTATATCAATATACTCTTACATCTCATTTTAACGATTACATGGAATGTGTGTTATGTCATATTCCATTCTTTATTGATCATGCTTATTAAATAAGGATTAATTCCATTATAAATAACCCTTATTAATAATTTTATCTCACTGTTAATTTTTTATACTCCGCAAGATTAAATAATATATTATATTATTGATGTGTGAGGTTACATTAGAGGGAATAATTCTAATGTTTACATTTTCATTTTAAATTGTGTTTTAAATTGTAATAGAAGACTCATGTTTTTATATAGTTTAACAATACTAAAAAACAATTTGTTTCATTAGGATATGATTCATAATAAATTATGAAAACATAATAAATTTCAAAAAGTTTATTGGATACTAGGTTCTGGGTGGATAAAATTGGTATCATATGGAAAGGATATAATGGTATCCTAGAGAAATCTAAAGTAATATCAATAAATGAATCATGGCCTCAAGGCCAAGGGATTCATGAGGAAATAGAAACCACTTGGTACGATGGTGTATCTAGTACATGAGGTGTATAAACCGATGTAGTTCCATGATAGAAATCATTTATTTTTCACTAAAAATAATTATAGGCCACCATATATTGTATTATATAATGATTACATAAATACTTGGAAACTAGATATAAAAAAATTGCAATCATTTCCATTTTATAAAAATTGTAGAAAAGTATATAAGAATATCTTAATGTCTTGGTAAGTTAGATATTATGTTGGATTTACTTGAAATATATCTGTATCTAGTTACTAAAAATTTACAAGGTTATCTAAAAAATTTATATATTGTTAATAAATATAAAAATGGTGCATTTGAATTAACCTTATCATCTCCATGTTTACCTAAAAATACCTTATTACTCACCTAGATAGACACATCAAGGGGAAATTATTTATATTATTGTAACATTATACACAAACAATTATTGTAAAATTGAATGTTATTAAAAACTAATGAACTTGGTTAAACCTAAGGTGTCTTATAATGAATATATAGAGTCTAAATGAACTCTCATATTAATTTATCTATAAAAAAAGATCAGAATGTAAATAATCGACGAGAAAGTATGATGAGTGTAATGGAAATAAATAAATATCATTATAGAAATTCATTTATAGTTATTTGTCTTAAATGTGAAAAAATTATGAATTATCCATACCAATGAACTCATCTAATTGTAAACTCATAGGAAATGCAATGAATTATATTGAAATAAAATGTTTTATATATTTATGGTAATTATAGAATAATAATATAGATTTATTTTTTCCAGTTTTATTTTGGTCTAATAATTATCAGTACATTAAGGATTATATTAAATTTTATTTAAACATATGACATCATAAACTTAATATTTATGGATAACATTATTGATTAATGAGTTTAATATTGATCATATGTTACATGTTTTCAAAAGATATTTTTGGGTTTTATGTTATGAGAGTCCATAATATTAAGGAAAATTTTAAGAAACATATAAAAATCATATGTGTTTGTGGAAATTAATTTTGAGGAATATATCCTTTACATTTTATATATATTAGTACAATTGTGTTGATTGTCTTAAGGGTTAATATGATCATTAATGGAATTGTAATAATAGTAAACTAAGAATATTTTTAAAAATAGTTTTATTGAAATAATTATTAAAAATGATATTTTATGATTAATTTTATTTCAACGATGTGCAGAATATATTTTGGGAAATTTATGGAATTATATTTATATAGTTTATAAAAAGGAGAACATGCATGTTGGGTGATAACCCATCATATAAGGCATAACCAGAGGGCTCGAACCCATTATCGAGGGATGATTACTGTTTAAATCCTACCAATGTAATATATGAAATAATTTTTAATTTTTAATTACTGAAACATAATGAAAAATAAATATTAATGATGAACCAGTTGTATTACGTTTTAGGATTATAGATTAACGCATTGTATTATATAACTTATGTAAACCAAGTTTGTTTTTGAAAATAGTTTGATACAAATGGAATTACTTATCACAATATATTATATCTTACATTTTGTAAAATTTTAATTTTAGTGCTTCAAGAACATTTTTTTTAGAAGCTAATTTATTAGAGTAAGAGTTGAAATGATAATTGGTTAAAGCACAACCAAATGATGATATTTTTCATAAAAAATAGGAATTTTCCATGTAAATATATTTCAATATATATTATATCATATAATAATGAAATTACTCAAATATATAAAATGATATTAGAAAAAAAAAATATTATCATATTATATTCATTTTTATGTTATCAAATTAACTTTTCACATCTTATTGGGATATGATTTTGTTGTTGTTAACCTTCTTATGGACAACCCTATTTCTGGAGTCCAATGAACAATATAACTCTCCATTAATCCATGGGTATTATAATTTTATTATATTCCCATGATCGCATTTCATAGCTATATTATATTACATGGAAACCAAGTTATTTCATTATTCTATATGATAATTTTATGTTACTTCAGTTATTATTATGATGGTGTTTTGTTATATTTTTTTATAATGTTATTTTAAAAAAACTTATTTCCAAATATAAATCGCTTCATTAGTGAGATCAAATTTAAATTATGAGGGAAAATTTTTTATATGTTGGGTAGAATAAAAAACCATAAAAATTTAAAATAAGAATATTTTATTCAATAGGTAATGCAACAATGAACACAAATATTAAACGACAGAAAAAATATATATCACTAAATTTAATATATTTGATTGATTCTTGACCACATATACCCAAGTCTAAATGAGCCATAATATTTTATATCATTATAAAATATATTTTATATTAGAGGGTATGAATATTAAGGAAAAATTTAATTAAACAACTATTACCTAATGATTATATATAAAGTAATATGGTTTTAAAAGAAAGAGAATTTATTTTCTGAAAAAAAAATTTGTAAAAGATAATTAACTAGTTCTTGAGGATATAAGTTATTATTATTTTTAAATTGTTTTGATATTATAATTATTAAAATAAAAATTGAATTGGAATGAAGAATATTATTATTTAGGGTAATATTTTTTGGTATTTTTTAGTAATATATGGTTTTTTGATTGATAGTGAAAAATAATTACATTTAAAAAAATACTGCAACTTAATTTAAATTAATTATAAATATAAAATATAATTTAAAATAAATTTAATGTATAACTAATTAAATAATAAAAACAATAAACCAATTTATCTCATTGGAATAATTTTAAATTTAAATTTAGATATTAATATGTTGTAAACTTTTGAACAGTTTCTCATGGAAAACCAACATTCTCATCATGTATGAATGATCAATATAAAAATAAATTTTAATACATCATTGAATTGAATATAAAAATATGGATTAAATATTTTTAATCAGAATAACACATTTTTTTAATTTATTTTTACTTACCATAAAAAATAAATAGTGTAAATAGTAAAAAATTAAACTACCAAGGTTACGATAAAATGGAATTTATATGGGTTTTAATAAAAAATGAATGGTTAAAAAAAATTTGTATAAATTATAATTTTGGTAAATATATATACTTTATCACTAATTTGAATTATAAAATTATACCTTTTGGACCATTTTGAATTGTAATAAACAACAGTAAACCTTTTTCATTCCTAAAAAGTTCAACTGTGCCACTCACCTCATTTATAAAAGTCTACTACCTTCATCTATTATTAAAAACTGAACACCATTTATTCATATATTATATAAAAATATCAATTTATAACAGCCCTCCACTCATCATATATTAATAATGTGGTGAATAATTCCAACCTATATAGTCTTGGGGTGCATACAATGAATGTTTTCTTAAATTAGAGGAACCATTATTCAATAAGGGTAATTCCTTGACTTGGGTGCCACACATGAATGGATAGATCTAGTTCACTGTGTGAGCAAAATTTTGCCTCTCCATATTCCAGAGGCATAAAACAAGTAGTGAGTGTCAATATCAACTTGGGATAGACTATAACCATATTATCAATACAAAAAGAAAACCTATACGAAATATACCATGACAAACATATAAAAACATAAGTATAAAATAATAGTATAAGAAGATGACCACCACGTCAAATACAATATCAAAACTAAACTGTAGATATTCCATGACAATTCGAATTCAATATGTCAATATTAAAAACAATAAATTAACAAAAATAAAAAACTCCTAATAGGGTCATGAACCACTTCAGGTTCCCTCATCCATTATCCATCCCAAATATACCTTATAACATATAGTGTTTTCCACATTCATGTATGGTAAACATGATATATATTTAGGATCCTTTCAAAAATCCTGAGTAGAGTGTGAGTACAAATCTGTAGGTCATGACTTATGATGTCTAAAAAATTCCATTAAATATTGTGTTTGTCATTGTATAAATAATAAAATAACTTATGTAAATTTATGATTATATATTTATTGAATTATCCTATATTAATCTAGATAATGAATCATGTTCTTGAGAACACAGTGATCACAATACCTGTATTGGCTGGTGTTAGAGAATTAATGATATCAAATATTTACATCACAATTAATTATATAAAATGGTGTTTCATTTTCAATTTCTTTCAATTTATTATATGTATTTTCGATACCACATACCAATTCCAACATTTTGGGTGAGATCATCATCTCAAGAACCCCTTGAGTAATTGTATCATCCTTATCTATTTGACACATCATGGGAATTTTTAGTGTCATTCCATGTTTTATACAATTATCACGTATTCATGGGGTCCCAAAATATCATGGACATGACCTAGTGGGAATCTGGAGACTCATTACATACTGCACAGTTATTTTTGAATCGACTACATATGGTTATTTGGAGCCCCTATATGTGTCTCGTACACATATTAAATTATTTACATATATCACATGTCTCACATATATCATGTGTATCACAACAGAATATTTATCACTGCCACTCATATATCATAATATCTCATTATATTAATTACCAATTAATTAATCTAATTTAATAATTTCATATTCACCTCATTCCTTCAATTAACATGAACATTAAATAATTAGATATTTCCATTCAATTAATTAAAAATTTTAATTGGTCACATCCATTTTATTTATTATTTCTATAATTAATTAACTCCGTCACTTCCATTAATTAATTTCATAATTAATTAATCACATTAATGACATAATCAAAATAATTATTATTAATTACATTATAAATTTATTAATCTATAGTAATAATATCATTATTAACATATTTAATTTAATAAATAATTATTTGATTCACAATCCCAATAACTCATAACCAATTCATCCTTCAATTATTCAAAATAACAATTTCAAAATACCCAATTTGAAAATACCTTAATTAACTAACTGACAAATTAATTAATTCAACTATGATGTCTATTTCTAATAATCCCAGATAAAATGTAAAATTACATAAAATAAATTGAAATCATGACTTTATGATTTTAATTATAGACCTACTACATCAATTTATTGAAAAACACTTAAAAATGAAGAATTCTTAATTTTTTGTGGATTAATCAAGAGAATGATGAAGAATGTGATTTATACCCGGATAGAAAATTAGGTATGAAAAATATTAGGATATGAAAACATAGATATAAATATAGAACCAAAATTGTATAAGTATATATCTTTTATCTAGGGAGAGTAGAAAAATAAATAAAGATATCTAATTCGGAAGAAACATATACTCGAAGAGGTTCTGTTCTTGAATCTTCCCTTTGATTCACTATGAAATGAGGTCAAAAGGTATTGGAATCTAACTGAGAGGCTCTAAAAATTATATAATATGATGTGGTCTAAGTTAGGGTTTATTTGGGATAGTTTTGGTGGTTTATGTAATTTTAAATCAAAATTTTTGGTTTAATTAAAAATCCATGAATAATATGTTCAATTATAAGAACAGTTCTACCATCCATACGCCATAATGGGTCACCTTTTCTAGGGGATGAATGGTTTCTTCATAGAGGGTGAATTGTTTAAAAAATTATGCACCATCCATGAAAACCCCCATTGTGGTCACATTGATTGTTGGCATATGACACGTGGTTTGGGGAAACCATGTCCCAACCCAGCACAACATTACCACATTGACCAATTATAATATTACATCCAAAAAAGACACATGACAAATTACTAAAAAATTGTACCCATTGAAATGTAAATGAGTACCAGTAAATAACCTTGTATCATTTCCATCTATGGTCTTGTTCTTACAATGAGTTATTTTTTTTCCTCCAACTCCATTATTTCTTATTAAAGTATTATGATACAAAAACATAAATATATTACGTATATATGTATTTATATATATTAATGTAATGATCTAAAACCAACCCCACTTTTATTAAATAATTTCTTAAATCATCATTCTTGTGTATAGTGTACTACCATCTAACGAACTAATGTCATTCATTATTCTTCTACCACATCTGATGGTTGGGTATGATGATTTATTTAAAGTATATATATGATACATAATACATAATAATGCCTATGTAGTCATTATATCATATATAGGTTTTTACCCTCCATTCCATATGTGATAATATTACAATTCTCATGTGTACAATAGACTAATTCCTTGATAAGTGATGCTATTTGTTTTTCTATAACGATTGAAATTAATGGTAATAATAACAATTTTAATAAATATATCTGATAAAAAATACATAATAATTTTATGAAATACATATTAAAATTTCTTAAAATATTATATATCATTACTTTGATTTCAATTTCAACCACTTAAATATAATAACATCATTTATATATGTGTGTACTACCTCCATCACAATGTGATGTCTACAGCCATCATCTCCACAACACATGGGTAATATATTTTCGTTTGTTTATAGAAACAACATGATACTTAATATATTATCAAAATTTAGGGAATATAAAATATAAATACATTATTTCCATAATGATCATTTATTTTTTGGAATTTTACTAATGTGTATGTATGACATACCAACTTCATGATGATAACAAACTAAAGTAAAAAATAATAATAAAAATGATTGGTCTTAAATGTAATATTGAAATATGAAAATTATTTCATGATTATTATTCAGTAGATTGTATAGCAATATAATATTAATTAGAACCAGGTATTTCATAAGAATGTATGAATGAGAAATAATTATAATTAACACATGAAATAATTTTAATAATTAATTTTAATTAATGAATGAGTGATAAGGTATTATAAATGGTAAATTTATTAAATTTTAAATGTTATTATTTTTCTAGATGATGTTAATAAGATGTTTTAAACTAATTTATATGATGTTAAATCATATTCAACAAAAAGACTAATGAGGTAGGGGATGTTCATCTTAATTTAACATCATTGAGTTATATTTTAATTTTGTGCTCCAAATTTAAATCATATTGTTTAAATACTTTTCATTTGACATTTAATTTTATAATTACCTAATAATTCTGTGTATTTTGAGTTACATTATTAATTATTTAATATAATAATATTTTAAATTAATTTTACCTAGTTATAATGAATTTCATAACTCAATTTAATTTCATTTAGTTATATTACTTCTTCATCATCATTGATATTCGAAGAATATATATGTAATTATAGTTTGTTTTATTATTCATTATTTCCAACTTGTTCTTGTTAATTTAAATATAATACACATAATTGATTCACTTATAAATTCTCACTTCCACATTATAGTCACTTTAATGGTAAATTTCATAATATCAAAATTCCATAAATTATTTTATTATAAGTTAAAAAAAATTATAACTTTATAATAAAAAATTAAATTTTATTCTCATCTGTAATGAATGATATTTCTAGGTAATTGTAATATTTAATCCAATCATTTTTTCTTAAAACAATTGAATTTTTTTATGAAAACCCAAATTTATTTCTCTCTTCAATTTGAAATCAGTTTTCTTCTAAAAACTTGTTTTTTAAAATGTATTTCAACAATGTATTTTACCCTTTACCAATGATTTATTAAATAATTTTTCATTTAAATTTTAAAAAATATCTTTTTTTGTTTTAGATAATAAGGGAAAGGAATAATTTTTAGAAATTACGACATGAGAAAAATTTATTTTCATCATCACAAAAACAAATGTATTAATTTTTAAATTATTGTTTGAATGTTTATTTTCATGGGATATTATTTTAAAAATGTTTTTTGAATAAATAGTATATAAAATTTATTTTCAATTGGAATAATATAGTATCGTTAAGAATGATGTATTTATATTTATATCTTATTTCTATCAATCAATGTCAACATCTAGTTATTATAACTATAATGGGTATATTTTTTATTAATATTTTTTTTCTATGTATGTTTTATTTTCATACAACCAGAAAAATATTAATATTTAATTTTTTGATTTAACTTTGTAGTTATTATTTTTACAATGAAATATTTAATTCTATGTGATAAATAAACATTAAACTTCCCCAAAATATCCATATAAATTATCTTCTATATTCTTTTCTGATTAACCATTCATCATTTCTGAATAATGTTTTTTTTCTTTAAATAATATTTTATTGTTTGGGAAAATAATGATCTTACATACACAATCTTAATTATGGATATTTAATGATATGGAATATTGTTTCATTAATTAAATTAATGATTTGATATGATTTTATTTATTTTGACATATGGGGATTTATGGGGCCCATTATTATATAGCCCCTCAATACATTAATATATCTCATTTTACAATCCAGCATTCTAGTATTAAATTATATAGCCAATACAAATAAGTTTTTAAACATTTTTTTTAATAATTCATGTCAATATTCATGATGAAAGAGGTATCATGATTTGATATATATTTGTATCAAATAATTTTTTAATTCACTAATAAGAATTCAATTAATATTCTCTAATATATTTTTATAGTGATATTATCTATATATTTAATTCATTATAATATTATTGATTTGATGGAATATGTCTCAACTTATTTAAATTTTCATATTCATTGTTTCTTATCTTTTTAGAAATGTATTATTATTTATAAGACAGAATGTGTTTTAATTTATTTAATATTAAAAATTTATTATTATCGATGCGTTTTTTTAATTAATGTTATCTATTGATGAACATCATTATCATTTTAACGATGATATGATATGTCTGTTCAGTTATTTTAATTTCTTAATTCATTAGTCTTATTAATATATATTTTCTTTTATATTAAAAAAATTCTAATGTTCATTTAGGATTTCGATTATTTTTTTCCTTTCCCTAAGACTCAATAAAGTGTATTTTCAATGATGTCCTAGAATATGTTGGTGGAAAAAATGTTATTATTGAAAAAAATTATGTTCTATTTTAAAAAGAAATTCACTACTGGAAAAATACCCTATACCAACAGTTTGGAACTGTTGGTATAGGCCTCTAAACATTTGGTATATCCTTTACCAACGGTTTGGAGAACCGTGGGCAGGTAAGCCATTCAGATATCTATATACCAATGGTTTTTGGGAAAACCATTTGTATAGACCTATACCAACGGTTTTGAAAACTGTTGTTATAAGTAATATGAAAATCTATACAAACGGTTCCATAAAACTGTTGGTATATGTATTTCAAAAAAAACATTTGGTGGGATTTGATCTCATGACCTCTAGTTTATCTTTCAATGACCTAACCACCAACCTAACTTGAATTTTTTGAACATAAATTCAAAAATATATTTATATTATCATAATTATTTTACATTTTTATTTATATAATGTTATCGGTATGATGATTCTTTAAAAAAATCAAAGGACCTATACCAACAGTTGTCAAAACCTTTGGTACAGACCTATACCAATAGTTTTGACAACCATTGGTATATGTCCTTTGATTTTGGGGGAAGTTTGGGAGCGATCTTGGTATATGGGGGACTTTTCCCAAAGGTTTGGCCAAACCGTTGGGAATGCCAAACCCTTTCCCAATGGTTTGGTCAAACCGTTGGGAGAAGTGGCCACAAAGTACCATTTCCCGATGGTTTGGCCAAACCATTGGGGAATGTGGACATAGTGTGGTCTATTCCCACCAGTTTGGGAAAACTATTGGGAAAGCCCTACACTTTCCCAACGGTTTGGCCAAACTGTGGGGAAAAGTGGCCACAAAGTAGACGTTTCCTAACGGTTTGGCCAAAACATTGGGAAAGCCATACCCTTTCCCAACGTTTTTGGAAAACTGTAAGGAAAAGTGACATCAAAGTGGGATTTCCCAATAGTTTGTCCAAACCGTTGGAAAAGGGGACCTATACCAATGGTTTTTACAAACAGTTGGTATATAAGTGTTTGGAAAGGTGATATTTCCAGTAGTGATTCAGGACTCAATTATGTATCTAGTTTACCAAGGATACTAACCTATTTGGTCTATCGGTCTGTGATTCTGGGTATCTTATTCAGTTTTCAAAATGAAAACACCATCTAGGATCTAATAGGTCAATTTATCTAAATATAATATAAGTCAATTTGAATGTTTCACATCATTTATATCATTCCATATTCTACTCAATTTCAACATGTTTCTTTTATCCTCTCTAATAATTGATAGAGTTATGGTCGAACCATATGTCTAGGGTTTTTTGGAATCAAGTGTGTTTTTTAACGAATTATCAGATCATCTCACACACCGATATGCCTTTATTCATTGATCAAAACATAAATCAATAGTATGACTTAGCTTACACCACCATAAACTTGATTTTTTTAGTTTTTAATTCATGACTATTGAATTATGTATTCTGAAACATATAGAATATTATAATAAAATTTAAATCACTATTTAGAGAAATTTTTTTTTTCAACATTATAATCATGGGTAAATGTCTAGAAATTATAAATCGAAATTTATTTTCAGTTAAAATATATTTATATAAAGATTAGATAATTTATTATGATTGATAGAGGCTTTATAAAATAACAAACGAATACTAAATGATTGTTATCCCCAAATATTATTTATAATGGTGGTTACTACAAGATTTAAAATATTATCTAATATGAATGGAGGGATCATTTATTATATAATTTAATTTTGGAAATTATTTATAATATATAATTTTGAGTTAACATTTATTGTATATTATATTATTTTGAATATTTTTAAAGGGTTTTAATAACAGTATCAGATGTGTATTATACAAATCATAGATCGAATTTCATAATATGAAACTTATGTATAATTTTTTAAAATTATACATGATGAACACTTTTAAAACCCATTCTTTATATAAGGTCAATTTCTATGTATAGTATTAGATAATTTAATTACTGGTTGAAGTTTTCAAATATTATTATGGTCCAATATTTATACTATTTTTTGTGGGATTGAAAGTAGGTATTGATATGTTATGACTTGTGTTATGATACATTCATTTTATCAATGAATGATAAAAAATTGGAACCTTTATTAATAATTTTATATGGTATCAATTTTATCTGTATGTCAAATATATATGCCAGTGTTGTCCTATTTTTTATTATAAGTTATCTTTTTCCCAAAATATTTAATCTTCTTCCAATCAATAGGGTTCCCCAATAAAAGATATTGGTTCTAAGATAGGTTGTTTTTATAATGGAAGAATATCTTCCAATAATCGCTTCCACCTTGGTATGTATATATGTTGTCCCGTAATTCAATAAGAAAACTAAAAATGATGAGTATTATGTTTTTATCCCTTTATAAATTAATAAATGTTATCACATCAAATTATAGGTTTATTCATACTCTCATTGTGATTTGTAGTTATTGTATAATCATATTTTTATACTATTATGACTTTCAATGACTATTATATTTTATTTTCGAATAATCATAATGATTATTATATAGTAAATTCTTCATTCAATGATTCTTTTATACTAATATAATTTTTTCAAAAAAAATGGTTGAATTTTTATAGTGTCAATAGTTTTTATCAATAATCAAGGAATATTATTTGCAACCTATTTTAATGGTAAAATATTCAATAGATTTTTTCCAAAGTAATAATATTAAAAGATTCATGTATTAAAATTGAATTTATTTAATAAAGTAACAATTATGTTGTTTTTTATTTAATCATAATACATATTTAATAAATAAAATTGATACAATTGTTTTTCAAAATATAAATATTTATTTATATAATATTGTGTATGTTATGGATTTTTAGACATATAATTATGGGAATTTTTTCTCACTCTCTTTTCACATAATGGTGGGAATGTCTTATTTATGTTTTATGAATTTATATAAGTTTGAATTCCATAAATAATTTCCACCACATTCATAATAGATGTTGTTTTACATTGAGTCTCACTAGTGATATAGAGTTGCATAGTGAAACAATACTTAGTATACAGAAATATTTTGTTTTGTGGGGAATGTGCTATATTATTCTATATAAAATTATAATTATTTTTTATTAATCCTTATATGACTATGATATTATGAATCACTAAGCATTTTGGTGACAAAATTTAAATATGTGTTCCTTTTTTTATATTTACTCTGATAAAATATTCTTTCTAGGATTATATTTTATAAATTCTCATTAATTTAGAATCATTTTCCAATGTATAGATAATTAATTTTGGGTTTTTTTATTTGAACACATTGAATGGAATATATGATATTAATATAGAAATAATTCCCAAAATATTTATATTTATACCATTAGATATTTTCAAAATCTAGTTATGATCAATAATGTGATATAGACACATCGTGAGAGTAGTCAATGTAAAATTATCCTTTATAATGGAATAATTTATTTTATAAATTTTTAAATTAATTCCCAAATATATTTATTATGTATTAGTAAATGGTATTTTAGATACAATTAATCATAACATTTAAAAAATTCTAAATATCTCAAAAATTCTATCTTATGAATCATAATATTGAGAATGATCATGGATGGTAATGATAAATGAAAAGACATATATTTCATTGACCAAAATTAATCATATGATTTTATATCAATCCTTACATATGATCTACTTACATTATCGAAAAAATACCATTCACTATAACTAAATATAAATAACACAACAAGAACTATTATGACATACCCGCAATGATAAATATGATTTAATTGGATCCTTCATCTCATAAAATAATATTTATTCATATTTTGGATAATTTTACTTGTAAAATATTTTATTTTTCAATTATATTCATGGGATATATTTATAAAAAGGATAATAGGAAATACTAATACAATTTTTTGGATGCTAATATCCCACTAAATGATCCATGGTTCATATATTATTTAATGGATACTATGGAATAACTACATTGTTTTTTTATGTGTAAAATAAAATAAAATAATTATTAATTCAGTTAAATACAGATCATATCTCATTAATGGGTGATATTTAATTTTATAGTGTTGATATCATTTGGTTGAATGAAAATTCATATAAAATATGATAGTCATTAGTTAATGTCTATATTTTTTTAAATTGATATCATGATAATCTAGAAAATTTTAAGATAAATTTGGAGACAAATAAGAATAAAAAATTTATTTTTTATCCTATTATTGAAATGTACAAACCGTTCTTAAGTAAGAATAAAAAATATATATGTCGGTTAAAAATCACATGAAAGCTCCTATTAATGGATAATGTGAGAAAGTAAAATATTTATATAGTAAAATCATTAATTAATATATTAATGCATCTATATGTATTCTTGATTATATTTTTATTATGACACAAATGTTACATGAGAATATGAAGTAAATTATATTTTAGATAACCAATGAAAACATTATTATTAATTTTCATGTAAAATGTGATTTAATGTATAAAAACAAATATTTCAATTTAATATTTCAAAGGGTTATTTCGTATTAACACATTAAATAAATATTATTTCCATTTATTTGAAAATAATAATTTTGTATTGATCATGAACGAAATTTGAACATTCATTATTCAATTGTCACGATCTGGAGGGATCTAATAGATTAATTTTATTTATATTCTGAATTTAATCAATAAAATATTACATAAACTACATAATATTATTTTCATTTCATCATATGACATGATAGTTCAATTCCTACATTCCATGATGATGTTAAAAATTAAATTATAAATTTTCTATCTAAATGGGGAAAAAGAGAGATTTTGGAGATTCTAAAGAAACGTATTTTTAGAATTAATAAATTTTCATTTAGGGAAGTGTATATTTTATATTAGTTAAAAAATATACATAATAAATAGATCATCCTATAAAATATAAAGTGGTCAGATAAACACGAATGATGTTTTATAACAAATATTTATGATATTGATATTTTTATATTATTTTGAGTAGTATTTGATAATAATTTTTTATTTCTATTATTTTATAAATATTATAGAAATTTTTATTGTATAATTAATTATAAAGTATTGTATTAATTTTCATATATATATATATATATATATATCTGATCATATTTATTTTTAATACCATAAAATAAATCATGTTAAAATGGATAGAATTAGAATATATATATTTTCTTAATATTTTATCTTAATTGATAAGATACTTTTTTTTAAAAAAGTATTGATATGGAAGAAAAAGGATTATGATTTTTAACAACATGGATTATTATAAATCATATTAAATTAATAGTTTAAAATTTACATAACGAGGAAAAATAATCGTGCTTTTTTTTAAATAAAGATAAAGGAGTATATACATGCTGTGTTAAAATATAAAAAAAATTCAACCCAACAACCATTAATATTATAATTGAAATTGTAAAATATAATCATATATATATTATTTTATATACATAAAATAATATATTGAATAAAATTTTACATATTTATGTTTTATATTTCTCTATAAAGAAATGTTTTTTTACTTCATAAAATATGCAAAAAAAATTAATATATTTTGGAAAATATATAATTTATATAAGGATGCTTCAAATATTTTGTATCTTTGAGGGGACCAAAATTTCAAAAAAAAATTATAATATTACTTGAATCTAATTTTAATTTCATGATACTACTAAAAAATTATAATTATTTTGTTATGGAATATTTTCAAGGAAAAAAGATGATATTTTATTTGACATAAAAATGATTTCAAATATTAAATTTGGAATATAAATCATTATAATTTTGAAGGGGACTAATATATAATTTCTTTTTTTAAAAAAAATATACATTATTGATATAATAAGATTATATATTGTTTTTAAATATTTTTTAACAATATATTTACATATTTTTATATTGGAAATAGTAATAAAAATCGAACAATTATTAAAAAAATATTTCTTAATCCATGAATCCCATTAAGGAATATTAGTTTTTGGGTTTATTACTATTTTTTAAAAATATGTTATAAGAATTATATATTCAAATAATGATTTAAATGAACCTTTATTGTAACACCCAAGGTAAATAAAGATTAATACATTTTCTTATTTTTTAATATTTTCAAATTAAATACTAATTTTACTTTAAAGGGGTTTCTATAGTCGATAGCGTACCCGATACACAACAACGAGGTTCTTTGAAATCTTACATTGCACACTTGTAATATAATAATGTTATTTTAAATGTTAGTTAACACGTAGTATTTTTATTTTTGGGAATGAATAGACATATCTAAAATATGATTATATATTTTTTTTAAATGTTTTTACATTTATCCAATAAAAGATAATGGCTTAAAATGAGAAATGAATTCAATTTTAAGCATAAATACTCTAATATTCACTAAAAGGTCGATTTATCGCCTTTTGATAGAGAACCCTCATTAAATATAGTTTTGGTACTCTTATAAATTATATTGGACCAAATAAAACTATTCTATAGTATTGAGACATCAATATTTACATTGTGTCAATTTTTGGTATTTTTCTGATAATATTCATTTTTTAATGAATACTGAAAAATTATGTATCTTAATTCAAAACCACTTTTTAATCTAATTTATTAATGTAATTAGATTGTCTTTTGGATTGGTTTTAAGGTAAAATTAGAATATAATTTTACCATTTAATCTAATGGTGGTCTTTTGAATTAATTTTAATTTGAAATTGGACTTAAACTAGTGTTAGTCTTTTGATATATATTATTTCATAAAAACACACTATTTGTTTTGACAACAAGAATTAATTATTAAATTAATTAATGAAACTTATATGTTTTGAATTTTGTAAAATATACATCATTTTTGAATTCAGAATATCAAATATAGCTTTGGGTGAATTTTTGGTATTTTTCTGAAAAACATCAATTTTTTATGAATAGTGAAACCACTAAGTGGTAGTTAAAAACAACTGATTTTTTGTTTAAATTAAACATTACAACTTTGTGAATTGAATTTCAAAAATATTACATAGGTTTTTTTAATTATTGTGTAAAATGTGGTTCAATGGGTTGAAAATAATTTTTTGGTGAATAGTAATTTTTAAGTTTTATTAATCGTGATTAGAGGTAATTAATGTAATTTAAGTTAGAAATAATGTTATAATAATATGAAATTACATTGACACATGTCCTACCATTATTGGGTGTGTCATGGAAGACCAAGACGATCCATGGGACAACTTGGGGAACCCATGGATCCACCTGGGTAAGAAAATGACATTAATAACTTTTTATTTAAAGTTAAAATAAAAATGTCACAAACATGTATTATTTTACTAAAAAAAATTACATGGGGTTATACAAGTCATATTTCTGACTATAAATATTCATTAGAAATGTAAAAATATTTCCTAAATCATGATTTTTTTTAATTTTTAGACATTAAAAAAATAAATTATTTATGACAGCATGGTGATGCATCGATTACCTCATTATTTAATGATTTAAATGAAATGAAAAGATAATGTAAAATATAATACCTACACTTGTAAAAACCCTATTGGATGAGTGGATTTCAAACTATTATCATATTATCCTCAAAATATATAATTGTGGGACCATTATAATCTGAAACTCAATATATAATAAAGTAACATTTTATAACATTCCAAGAGTACCCCTCCTCCCTCTTATAAAAGGCCCCCACCTCTACCACCTTACCCACACCTCTCAAGCCTTTGGATCGGCAAAAATATGCTCATTCTTTATCTCCAAATCTCTATCCTCATCTTAGAAGCATTTCCTTAGGCAGAAAGCTCTTAAAGAAACCCCTTTAGTTCAAACCAAAAGGTGTTTCTTGATTTAAAGGTAATGTATTCACTTGTGTTCTTTCGTTTTATTTTTCATCTAAATCCCACTAAAATCCTTTTATTACATTATTTTGTAACAAAAATAGTATAATAAATATACTAGGATGTTTTTATGTGAAGGGTTTGATTTATACGTACACACACCTCCGTCTAATGGTTAAAGAACATATTGTTTCTGTGGTTGGCGAATTTTTGCCTCACTAAATGATGATTGTTCAATATTATTTTAACAACTTTCATGGTGGCCATTAAGATGTTACTATTTTTATATATGATATATATTATGTTTATGCTTTCCTTATTCTTCTATATTTTTCATTTATGGAATACCATTATGGTTTCCATTATGGGTAAACACGATAATTTCATTTTAGGATGTGCGGACTACTGCTCCCTCAAAGTGATTTGATTCGTTAATGCCATATGTGGAACATATAAAGAATGGATTTAATGATATAATAAATGATATTATACTGGAATTATAATATACCTTTATATAATTATGATTTCGCTACATTAAATACAAAATATAAATGAAAGTAGCGTTCATGCATACGTACGGCTTACCGTCTCCATGAACAGTGCAATTCATTTCTTACCTCTAAATGTTATGTACTATTATAAACTCATGTATATGATAGATATATATGATATATATGATATACAAATCAGGAATATCACTCTGGATATAATGACCCTTAGACCATATAAACAACATGTAATTGTGAGAAGTCCATTTTTGACTAAAGATGTAAATAACCACAAGACAAACATTATTAACTTAAATGATTACATAATGTTTATAACAAGGCAATAAGTGATATAAAAGGAATAATAAGCTTGAAAAAGGTTCTTATGCAAGTAGAAATTAACACTAGTTTATTATTCGGGATATTAAAGAGCCATCGAGTCAAGTCGGACATGAGGTAAGGGACATCGTCTCAATCTCCTTTCATTGAGGCATATTTTGTTATAATACAAGACATTATTTTATACGCTATGTAAAGAACCTTTGAATTTTCATTTCTTTCAAAGGGAATATTTTTCTTTGAATTGTTTTACTAAATGAAAAAAAAGGAATGTTTATTTTAACGTATACGGTGACAATGACCTTTTCTGTAGCCGAGAATATTATTTGGTCTTTGGCTTCATCAACAAGATGTAATGTTTTTAAAATGAAATAAACACCATATACTCTTTTATGTATTTTGGTATTGAAAATGGTTTTTATAATGGATTTTTTATATCAATATATTTAAGTGATATATTGTGATCGAAATGTGGAAATGTTTTCTTCCCATTATATTTTTTATGTCTTATGATTTTATAATGGTACTTGGACATTTGATGGGTGGTTACGTGATAAACCATATGATGGGTGGTAATGTTAATACTAGGATGTGTGGTTTCGTTATAACCATCAATGCATTGGGTATGGATGTCAGCCGTATGGCTATTCTATTTTGTGATATGTGTGGAAGTCAACCATCTGGTTATACCTTTTAAGTATGTTTATGTCCCATGTTACCTTTATATGTTATGTGTTATTTATATGGGTTTTATAGTAATATTTTTGTTACAAAATGGAAAGTAATGATCTTTTATTCAGTAAAGAGTATTTTCTACTTCATAAAGGTGAAAATTATTACTTTAATAAAGTATTCATGGTTTACATGTTGTTTTGAAAAAATAACAGTTTTTCTTCTTTGTGTATCCCTTACTGAGCTTTTTATGCTCATCCCATGTTTTTTTGAAATTTTTTTCACAGGACATAATTTGGAATAGGGTCATGGATGGGATCAAAGATATGTCATGTTGTCTTAAACATGGAACTAGTCCTGACTCTTTTTTAAGAGTTCAAGTTTTGTAAAAAAAGGAATATTTATAGAAGTATCCACTGTGTAATCTATTGAGATGTAATAGTTATGATCTAATTCTATAAAACTCTAAACCTGAAAAGATCCCCAATGTGAATTAATCATTTAATTCAATATTAAGTAATGTTTATGGCTGGGGCCTAATAGTTGGTATCAATGGTCGGTTTAGATAACATTAGGAGTTAGAAAATTGTTAAATTATAAATTAATTTACGGTATGATAGAAATGATATAGCATTTAAATATTACCATGTATCTTAGCATAAGATATTTCTATGTTCAGAATGGTTTTCCACAGAGGAAACACATCAGCTATGTTGGGAAGACATCAGGAGGAAGAAAACCTGCCAAATCAGAAAACCTGAGATGGTCAAAATTGGAACTGAACAGTTTGTTGGAGTGATGGAACAATTGACTCCGGCTATAAATGCTGGTGGTATCCATGCATGGGGTTAGCCAGATCAACCACAGAAAAACATGTCAGTGGTGGAACATTTCATGAGGCATCATCCCCTATCATTCAGAGGATCATCTGACTCTTTACTAGCTAAAGGGTGGATTAAAGCAATAGAAAATATTTTTGATGTCATGGGGTGTTCAGAACATAAAAAGGTTAGTCTTTCTGTTTACCGTTTTGAAGGTAAAAATGATCGGTGGTGGTCGATGATGAAAAATATCAGGGATAGTGCTGAGATTGATGATCTTCACTGGGATAAATTCAACGGTATGTTTCTTGAGAAATATTTTCCTAGCATGGTTCGTCTTAGGATGGAAAAACAATTCCTAGAATTGAGGAAGGAGGACGAATCAGTCGCTGCTTATGAAGCAAAGTTCACTCTACTAGAAAGGTATGCTCCAAATTTCATACGAGATCTTGATAGTAAAATCAACCATTTTTACTCAGGGTTAAAGCCAAAGTATCGATATTCTTTAGCTTCTTGTGAGTTCAAAAGTTATGAAAAAATTGATCGATGTGCGGAGAAGGTGGAAATGGAGATTCCCAATGATCATGTGTTCTTCGACAAACAATAGAATAAATGGTCCAGTTGGCAAGAAAAGGGGAAGAATACATCAAAGAATCAAGGAGGTAAGAAAACCAAATATCCATCCTGTTAGAATTATGGTAAAATAAATCCTGGAGAATGTTTATCCATGTCTGGAAAGTGCTTTTGTTGTGGTAAGTCTGGTCATATTTCTCGTAACTGTAAGGAAGATGATCAAGCAGGTAATGAAAAACCATCGGTAAGATGTTTTAAGTGTAATGAAATTGGTCATTATGCAAATTAGTGTCTAACGAATGACTCAACAGAGGGAAAAAATCAAGACTACAAGAAGAAAGGGGTGGTTAAATCCTTCTCAACTACTTCAGCAGATGTTGGTCCATCGAATGATGTAGTATTAGGTATACTGTTTATTTGTTCAGATTATGCCAATGTGTTGTTTCATTCAGGGTCTACACATTCTTTAATTTTGTAGAAGTTTTCTAGTAATTTGGGAATTCCATCTCAAGATATGAATCCTGAACTTTTGGTAAAAACACCTGGAGGAAACGTTGAGACAAAAAGAAATTATAAGAACCTTCTTATCCTTGTCTGTGGAATGAATCTACTTGAAAATCTTATCGTTTTGCCTCTAGTAGAGTTTGATGTTATTTTGGGCATGGATGGGTTTTTGTTTATCATTCTAAGATTTTCTGTAGAGATAAAATGGTTTTTTCAGTAATAATTTCAATTTGTGTACAAGAATGAACCCTTGATTTTGATAAAATATCAGGATGTTGAGAAACTAGTAAAAGATGGAAATGAATGTTACCTTGCACATATTGTTGAAAATAGAGGAACTGTTCAGATTAATGATGTGCTAGTGGTAAATGAGTATCTTGATGTTTTTCCTGATGAGTTGTCTAGTATTATTCATGATCGGGAAGTTGAATTCACTATTCACATAGTTCCTGATTCTAAGCCAATTTCAAAACCCCCTTATCGAATGCCTTAAGTTGAACATTTAGAGTTAAAGAAGCAATTACATGAGTTATTAGATAAAGATTTCATTCAAACTAGCATATCACCATGGGGTACTCCTGTCTAGTTTGTTAAAAATAAATATGGTTCAATGAGACTTTGCATTGAATATAGAGACTTGAATAACATCACTATTATAAAAAAGTATCTCTTGCCTCATATCAATGATTTGTTTGATCAACTCTAGTGAGCTCGGTATTTTTCGAATATTTATTTGAGTTCGGGGTACCATCCGTTGAAAGTAAAAGATGAAGACGTTCTGAAGAATGTGTTCCGTACTAGATATGGCCATTATGAATTTGTAATTATGCCTTTTGGGTTAACCAATGCACCTGCTATATTCATGGACCTTATTAATATAATTTTCTCAGAGTTCTTGGATAAGTTTTTGTTTGTTTTCATTGATGATATTTTGGTGTTTTCTAAAATTAAAGAGGAGCATGAAAGTCATTTAAGGGTTATCTTTCAAAACATAGAAGAAAAGAAACTGTATGGAAAATTCAGCAAGTGTGAGTTTTGGTTACAACAAATTTCATTCCTTGGTCACATTGTTTTAAAAAAATGGCATAAATGATGATCCAACTAAAACAAAAGTTGTTGAAGAATGGCCAAGACCCACAAATGTAACTGAGATTCGTAGTATTCTGGGTTTGGTAGGTTACTACCGATGTTTTGTTGAAAATTTTTCACGGTCATCTAGTCCAATGACTTAGCTGACTCGGAAGGGTGTTAAGATTGTCTGGACAAAAGAATGTGATGATTTTTTTCAGGAATTGAAAAGAAGATTGGTGAATGCTCCAGTTTTGGCACTACCTTCCAGGAATGGTCAGTTTTTTATCTACAGTGATGCTTCGTTAAAAGAACTTGGTTCTGTCCTTATGTAGAATTATTAGGTAATTGCTTATGCTTCAAATCAGTTGAAAAATCAAGAGGTAAATTACCCTACACATGATTTGGAATTAGCTGCTGTGGTTTTTACTTTAAAAATTTGGAGGCATCATTTCTATGGTGTAAAGTGTACAATATATACTGATCAACAAAATTTAAAGTATATATTCACTCAGAAATAATTGAACATGAGACAAAGGAGATGACTATAATTAATCAACGATTATTATTGTACAATTCATTACCATCTGGGGAAAGCAATTAAAGTGACTGATACTTTGACTCGAAAAAGTAACGCTTTATTAACCATGTTATGTTTGGAACGTGACCCTTTGGTTAACGATTTTATGACCCTTGGCATAGAATTTGTTGGTGCAGGATGTTCTTTTATTTTGTTTCAGGTGTCAGTGAGATCATCTCTATTAGAAAGAATAAAGCATGCACAGAAATAAGACAGTGGGTTGCAGAAAAAAGCAGATTTGGTTCAGAATGGTAAGCTGCCTGAATTTACATTGATAATGATTGTGTTTTTAGGTTTGGGAAGAGATTATGTGTGCCTTGTGATTCACAGTTGAATAATGAGTTTTTATGTGAGGCTCATAGTTCCCTGTTTTCAGTTCAACTTGGCAGTACTAAGATGTACAGATATTTATGGGAGTATTACTGGTGGGATGGAATGAAAAGAGATATTGCCGATTTTACTATGATGTGTTTGACTTATCAACAGGTTAAAGCAGAGTGGCACATACTGAAATGGATGCTACATTCATTACCAGTGCCAGAGTGGAAATGGGAAAATATATCCATGGACATTGTTGTGGGATTACTGAAGATATCTCAATGTAATAATGCAATCTAGGTTATTATTGATCGATTGACTACATCTGCTTATTTCCTTCCTATTCGAGATAATTTTTCTCTAGATAAACTTGCTCAGTTGTATCATAAAGAGATAGTTAGGTTGCATAGAGTTCCCCTATCCATTGTATCTGATCATGATCCTAGGTTTATTTTTAATTTTAGGAATGGCCTTCAGAATTTGTTGGGTACTGAAATAAATTTTAGAACATCTTTTCATCCTCAATCAGATGGGCATTCAGAACGAACAATTCAGACCTTGGTGGATATTCTACGTGCTTGTTTGATGGATTATCAGGGAAGTTGGGACCAAAATATTTCTTTGGTTCAGTTTTCTTATAATAACGGTTTTCATTCCAGTTTACAGATGGCACCATTTGAGGCATTATATGGGAAGCGGTGTCGAACTCCTGCTTTTTGGGATGAATTTGATGAAAGAAAGTTTATGGGACTAGAATTGGTAGAAGAGATGGCAGAAAAAGTTCAGTTGATTCAGAAACCAATGAGAATAGCTCCAAGCAGGCAGAAAATCTATGCGAATAACTAGAGAAAGGATCTATCTTTCGAGGTATGTGATCATGCTTTTATCAAAGTTTCACCATGGAAAAGTGTGATGCGATTTGGTATGAAAGGAAAGATGATTCCATGGTTCATTGGACCATATAAAATTTTGGAGAGAGTTGGATCAATTGCTTTCTGAGTGGCGTTTTCTCCATGTTTGTCCCAGGTACACAATGTTTTTCATGTTTCGATGTTGAGAAAGTATATTCTAGATCCATCTCATGTTTTGAGCCCAGAGGTAGTTTAGTTCGAAGAGAATCACTCTTATGAAGAACAACCAGTCCAGATTCTTGACTGAAGAGAGCAAGTGTTGTAGAATAAGGTAATTCGACAGGTAATGGTTTTGGGGAAAACCCATATGGTTGAAGAGGTAACGTGTGAATCCGAAAATGTTATGAGGGATAAATACCCCCACATATTTTGATAAGTGAATAAAATTGCGAGGACGCAATTCCTAAAAGGGGCAACGGATGTAACATCCCAGGTAAATAAAGAATAATACATTTTCATATTTATTAATATTTCCAAATTAAATATTAATTTTACTTTACAGGGGTTTCTATGTTCGATAGCATACCTGATACGCAATAACTACTTTCTTTGAAATCTTACATTGCACACTAGTAATATAATAATGTTATTTTAAATGGTAGTTAACACGTAGCCATCGTATTGGAAGGAATGAATAGAAATAAATAAAATATGATTAAATATGTTTTTAAATGTTTTTATATTTATCCAATAAAATATAAACGCTTAAAATAAGAAAATAAATCAATTTTAAGCATAAATACTCTAATATTCACTAAATAGTCGATTTATCACCTTTTGATGGTGAACCCTCTTTAAATATAGTTTTTGTCACACTTATACATTATATTGGACCAAATAATTTTTTTTAGATTCGGGACATCAAAATTTACTTTGTGTAAATTTTTGGTATTTTTCTGATAACGTCCATTTTTTAATGAATAGTGAAAAATGTTGTATTTTAATTCAAAACCCCTTTGTAATCTAATTTATTTATATGATTACATTATATTTTTAATTGGTTTTAAGGTAAAATTATAATATACTTTTACCATTTAATCAAATGGTGGCCATTGGAATTAATTTCACTTTGAAATTTGACTTAAACTAGTGTCAATCTTTTGATATATATTATTTCATAAAAACACGTTATTTGTTCTGAAAATGGGAATTAGTTATTTAATTAATTAATGAAACTGATATGTTTTTAATTTTGTAAAATTGACATCATTTTTGAATTCAAAATATGAAATATAGTTTAGGTTGAATTTTTGTGATTTTTCTGAAAAACATGAATTTTTGATGAATAGTGAAACCTATAAGTGGTAGTTAAAAAACTGAATTTTCGTTTAAATGAAACATTACCAGTTTTTTTAATTGAATTTCAAAACCCAGACATTCATGGTTGTCATTGGTGTGTAAAATGTGGTTCAATTTTATGAAAATAAATTGTTGGTTAATAGTAACTTTTATGATTTATTAATCCCGATTAGAGGCAATTAGTGTAATTTAAGGTATAAAAAATGTTATAATAATATGTAATTACCCTGACACATGTCCTACCCTTACTGGATGTGTCATAGCCGACCAAGAAAATCCATTTGTAAACTTAGGGACCACATGGATCCAATTGGGTAAGAAAATGACATTAATAACTTTTTATTTAAAGTTAAAATAAAAATGTCACAATGATGTATTGTTTTACTAAAACAATTTTTACATGTAGTTATAAAAGTCATATTTTTTTCCTAAAAATATTAATTATAATGGTAAAAATATTTCCTACATCATTATTTTTTTAATTTTTAGACATTAAATAAATTAAATTATTTATGACACCATGATGATGTAGTGATTACCTCATTATTTAAAGATTTAAATAAAATGAAAAGCTAATGTAAAATCTAACACCTACAGTTGAAAAAAAACCTATTGAATGGATGGATTTAGAATAATTATCACCTTATACTCGAAATATATAATTTGGGGACCTTTTAAATCTGAAACTCATTATATAATAAAGTGACATTTTATAACGTTCCAAGAGTGCCCCACCTCCCTCTTATAAAAGGCCCCCACCTCTACCACCTTACCCACACCTCTAAAGCATTTGGATCGACCAAAATCTGCTCATTTTATCTCCCCATATCCCTCTTCTCATCTTATAATCCTTTCCTTAGTCATAAATCTCTTCAAGAAACCCCTTTTGTTCAAACCAAGAGGAGTTACCCGATTTAATAGTAATGTCTTCACTTGTGTTCTTTTGTTTTATTTTGCTTCTCCATCCCTCTAAAATATTATTATTCCTTCCTTTTGTAACAAAAAAGTATTATAAATATAATAGGATGTTTTTATGATAAGTATTTGTTTTAAACTTACACACACCTCCATCTAATGGATAAAGAACATACTATTTCTGTGGTTGGTGAATTTCTGCCTCACGAAATGATGATTATTCAATCTTCTTTTAACACCTTTCATGGTGTCCATTAATATGTCACTATTTTTATATATTATATATATTATGTTTAAGTTTTCCTTATGCTTATGTATTTTTTATTTATGGAATACATTTATGGTTTCGATTATGGGTAAACACGATAATTTCATTTTAGGAAGTGTGGACTATCGCCCCCTCAAAGTGATTTGATTCATTAATGAAATATTTGGGATATATAAAGGATAGAGTTAATGATATTATATATTATATTATAATATAATTATAATATACCATTATATCATTATGATTTCACTCCATTAAATGCGAAATAGAAATGAAAGTAGCGTTCATGCATACGCACGACTTACCATCTCCATGAACGGTGGAATTCATTTCATACCTCTAAATGTTATGTACTATTATAAATACATGTATATGATAGATAGATATATATATGTATGATATATATGATATCTAAATCAGGAATATCACTCTGGATATATTGAACCTTTGACCACATGAACGACATGTAATTGTAAGAAGTCCATTTTTGACTTAAGAACCAAATATCGACAAAACAAACATTGTTAACTTAAATGATTACATAATGTTTATAACATGGAAATAAGGGATATAAAAGTAATAATAATATTGAAAAAGGTTCTTAAGAAATTAGAAATTAACACTAGTATATTATTCAGGATATTAAAGAGCGATCGAGTCATTTCAGACATGAGGTAAGAGGCTTCGTCTCAATTTCCTTTCATTGATGCATATTTTGTTCTAATACAAGACATTGTTTTATACGATGTATAAAACAACTATGAAATTTCATTTCATTCAATGGTAATATTTTTCTATGAAGCGTTTTTCTAAACGTCAAAAAGAAATGTTTATTTTAATGTACATGGTGACAATGACCTTTTCTTCCGTCGTGGATATTATTTGGTCTTTGGATTCCTCAACAAGACGTAATGTTTTTAAAATGAAATAAATATCATATACTATTTTATGTATTTTGGTATTGAAAATGGTATTTATAATGGATTTTTTAGGTCAATATATTTATTTGATATATTTTGATCGAAATGTGTAAATGTTTTCTTGGCATTATATTTGTTTTGTGTCTTATGATTTTATAATGGTACTTGGACATTTTACAGGTGGTTACGTGATAGACCATATGATGGGTGGTTCCATGAATACCAGTATGGGTAATTACATTATAATCTCCAATGCATTGGGTATGGAAGTCGGCCGTATGGCTATTCCATTTAGTGATATGTCTGGAAGTCGACTGTATGGTTATTCAATTTAAGTATGTTTATGTCCCAAGTTACCTTTATATGTTATGTGTTCTTTATATGGGTTTTATGGTAATATTTTGGTTTAAAAAGGGTAAGTAATGATCTTTTATTCAGTGAAGAGTATTTACTAATTCATAAATGTGAAAAGTATTACTTGGATAAAGTATTCATGGTTTACTTATTGTTCTGAAAAACTAACATTTTTCCTTCTTTGTGTATCCCTTACTGATCTTTTTATGATCATCCTATGTTTTTTTGAAATGTTTTTCATAGGACATAATGTGGAATAGGGTCATTGATGGGATCAAGAAAAAGTCATGTTTTCTTAAACATGGAACTATTCCTGACTGTTTTTTAAGAGTTCATGTTTTGTAAAAAAAAGAAAACTTTGTAGAAGTGTCTATTGTGTAATCTTTTGAGATGTAATAATTTTGATCTAATTCTCTAAAACTCTAATCCTGTAAATATACTCAATGTGAATTATTCATTTAATACAATATTATGTAATGTTAAAGGCCGAAGCCTTATATTTATAATATGATATATATGTTCCCTCTTCGATGATCTATCATATTAAAAATTAATATACATCACATATTTGTGGTTTAAATTATATTAATGAATGATTTTAGTAATATTTAAATTTCATTACGTTATAAAAAATATATAATCCATCATTCAATATTGTTCATTAAAAATGATATGTAAAGTAAAATTTTATTTTTATATTCAAATTATGAAATGAAATTATCTCCAATTAGAGGTAAATATAGACAACAAAAAAATTATGTTGAAATATGAAATTTAAAATGTGTTTGGATATGTAAACAAATAAATTTATTAATCAAGAGGAATATAAAACTGTTTATTTATGTAATATACAACACTATAGAAACCAAATATAGTTTCATGCATTTTTTCTTCTATATACTAATTTTGATTAAATCAATTTAAAAACCCAAACATGATGATAATAAAGTACATAACATGTGAACCTCTATTCCTTGATACATGTCTAATTTTATCCCTATGGATGAGAAAATTATACAGTTCTTAGATAATTTTTATATCATATCATCTATTATGGAATAAAAAGTCATAATTAATCCTCCCATTTAATGTCAATAGAATAACATCCCAAAATATATATTGAATTTCATGTTCATATCCATATATAATTAATTTATTTATAATATTCGAATATGTTTTGGAGAAATATATGATATGGGATAATCTATATTGGTGAATTACATGTTATGTGATCACTTATCTAGTATTCTTATAGATGAAAAAAGATAATATTTTAGTAAAATATATGATATTTATATTATTAGTGTCATATGATCAAATTATTAAAAGTAATAATATATTATACTATTATCCACACATTTTATGACTCATCATGTGGAATCATCTATATATACATATATATATTATAGAATATATGAGTAAATTTGATATTTTTTAATGATTATCAATTTTCACACAATTATGAATTTGAGAAATCATAAAACATCATTATCAATAAAAATACCTATGTGGATTTGTATTATCATTGAGTTAATGTGGTGTGATTTTTACTAAAAGTTATTAGAAAAACATCAATACATCACCATGGTGTTTTTAACAGAAATCAAAAAAAATATATTAGAACTATTTTATGAATTTTTTATATTATCAATTATATGTTAAAAATGTATTTTTTTTATTTTTAAATTAATTATTAAATGACATTCAAATGTTTTTTAGATATTTTATCATTTTTTTTGAAATTTGAAAATAGTAATGGATATATAGTTTTTTATGGATATAGTTAAACTGTGTTATGGATAGAAAAATATTTTAAATCCAAAATACTGGAATATTGGACAAAACAATGTCATTATTTTCTCATAGTAAAAACAAAATTTTTTAGAATGTAAGTCTGTCTTTATTCAATGAATTTGAAAATATGAAATATAAAATGATGAAAAAATATAATTTCATTTCAGTAATGATTATAAATATTAATAAATCATTATAAATTAAATATTATAAGAGTTAAAGATAAACTAGTAATCATTATAAATTATTTTTTAACATAGGAGCATAATGAGTTACAAAACAATTACATTATCAAAATTATTAAAAAAATTCAATGGGAGATTTAGATCTTAGGGAGTGTCCTTAGTGCTTATAAAATGTGGACCAATAACATAAGGTAACTATAAATGTTTTTTTAAATAAATTATTAATTTCATTGTCAATATAGCTATCATTTTTCATCAAACATTTATCTAAAATGATATAGAATACTATTTTATATTTATGTACATCGATGCATTTGATTATACGAAAATCCCATTCAAAAAAAGGGTAAATGAGTATTCTATAAAATTATCATTAATACTAATAATATTCATATGTATAATCATATATATAATACGTTCAATAATGATAATTTATGCATTTTTGTTCTATTTTATTTTGTAAAATTTGTTTTATATATAGTATGAAATAACCAATGGGTAATTTGTTATATAATATCTTGAAAACTGTTTCCACATATAAAAACCCTTAAAAAATATACAATATATTCTGATGAAATCATTTAGGATAATTTTATTCTCAAATAATCATTGACATAATTTAATTCTCAGCTTATATACTTCATTATGTATGAGTTCAATTAGATCAATTTTTTCCACTATACCCATAAAGGGTGAGATGTTTATTTGAACAAATAAAAAAATTTAAATAGATACAATGATTCCTAATAATTTGAAACTATTAATTTTTTTTGCAGCATCATTGTATGTAATTTATACATAAATTGATAAAACAATGATAATTTTTTCTTAAATTCATATTATTTATTTTAACATTTTATTAATTTTTTAAGTCAAATTTTTGTAATGATATAAAGTGTATTTACTATCAAAAATATTATAAAAATTATAAAAAACTTATACATGGAGTGGGATAACCTATATTTTATTTTTTTAAATGTAATTACTACACTTTATATGAAGGATAATGATATTAAAATCATTTTTATTAAAAAAATGTGGATTTTTTTAAATAACCTAAATATAAAACTATTAAAAAAATTAGAATTAATAAAAAATAATTGTAACTATTTCTAGTTTTCCAATTCAATCATCAACCACTCCCACAATCAATAACTTCAACACTTTGAGAATAAATACATTTCTATATATAATATACTCTTTTTGAATTCAAAAATAATAGGGTCAAGAGTCAATTAAATATATTTATATACCAAAAATATATGATGTGATTGATCCTTATATATATTAATTCTCAATCATTAGTATATATTATACATAGTTACCTCATATAGTCCTCATGTAACATTAAAATTATCCAGAAAACATACATAATTATATTTATTTTATGTTTTAGAAAAAGATATTAAATATTTTTCAGTTCTGATTAATTTTGTATTGATTTTCCATGCCTTTACCAATTCTTTTTTTAGCAACATGATTGAATTTGATCATGTGAAATTTATTTTATTTTTTTCATTACATCTTTAAGTGTATAATGGGTAGATTAAATCATAATCTCATTAAAATTAAAAGTATACAAATATTATTTTTAGAATATTTCTAAAGGAAAATATAAATGGCCAAAAAATTCGTCAATGGGGAACAATTATATTTCATGTAATTTTTTTGAAATAGAATTTCACAAACAGGTGTAAATAAAAGAGTTAGTTTAAAATTATTATAAAGTAAAATTTATTTTTATATAGTTTACAATTAAATAGTATCATTTTCAAGATAAGAAATGTTAATATATTTTAATATAATTCTATCAATCATTGATTTATTTTTCTTCTAAAGTATATGTGTAAAGTCATGTTACTATTATTAGATATTCTTAAATCCCAATTTTTAATGTGATTTGGTTGGGATTTATTTTCAGTTGCTTGTTATGAATGTTTTGATATTTAGGATGTTTTTGAGTTGTGCATGGTTGGTACATGGTTTTCCAGACCCATGCTCCATCTCTTAGAAAACTGAAAAAGAACCCTATAATGTGGTGTTTGAATTGCTAGTTCATGGTTTGAAAAAGTGTGTTTCCACAAACAATAAACCATGAAACATTCCAAATAGGGAACATGGTTAGGTCCCATGGTCTATCGAACTCTACATCCATGCCCAGCTATCTGTGTGTGTGATATTTTTTAGTACAAAATTTTACTATAAACATAGCAACCCCAACCCACCCCTAGGTGCCTGATTGTCTTAATTTAACCAATTGCATATTCTTCTTATAAAGGAGGTCACAAGAGGTTTCTTTGGACCATCAACACCCATAATAATGTGTATCGATGATAGGTGTATGTAATTCGATCGTTACCTAGTAGTTTTCACCTTCTTCATCTCATTCTACCAGTGTATCTTCATTTATCAAACAATTTTTATAAATATCCATGTGTTGTTTGAAAATATAATATCTTCTATTGTAGATCTTGAATATAGGGTTTATTTTTAGATTTTTATTTCTATAATTCCTTTTCAATGCTTCAGGATTAGGGATTTTTGTTTCAGGATGTGGTGATCCCAATGTTAGTTATTCTATTATGATGGAAAAAGATTATTAACCATAAATTTCATTCAATCAATTAAATTATTTTATTTAAAATCAATTCCATGATAAAAATTAATTATATATATATATTTGTAAATTGAAAACGCAATTCTATTTTACTGTATTTTTTAAATTACATTCTGCTTAAATTTTTTGAAAATCCAAAATTTCCGTGAATTTGGCTGTATTTTTCAAAATAATGGAATACATAATGTTGAAATTAAGTAATGAAATTTATTTTATTTAATTTATTGAAATTTTTATTTTGGAAAATTGAAAATTTATTTTTAATGAAGCCCTATGGTTTTATCTTTCAAAAATTTAATATTTTATTAAAAATCACATTTTGTATTTTAAATAGAAGATTATCTTATTTAAAATGGATATTATGATAAATTTTATTTTAAAATGAATGGAAAACAATTTGGAACCATGGTTTTTTATTAATTTTTATGCAATACTAGGTAGTTACTATGTTTATTGGTACTAGACTCTATGATTCACAAAATTAATAATACATAAATGATTCTGGTCAAATCAAAAATGTTTTGGCTATGAATTCTGCTTGATTAGTAATGAGGAGAAATTATGTGTACACATATATTTGTAATTACTATTCAACTATGAGGGAGTCTGATAGCATGGAACTATTATACATTTTTCCACATGATAGGGTTTACCTTTTTTGTATATGAAATATATTTCATTATGGTGGTAAACTATATCTATTGCCTTAAAATTTAATAATTTTTTATTAATGTTTTATTGAGAAATTTTTTAAAATATTAAAACATGTGAAATGTAAATCATAATTTGATTTTAAAATTCTTTTGAAATATCAGGCCTATTTATTTTAAAATGAAATCATTTGTGTTTTTAATTAAATGTTGGAATATTATTATAAAATCATTGGTTATTTCCCAGTGGAATTTTATATCACACACTAGATGTTCCTTTGGGAGTTTTGAGATTATCATATTCAATGTTCGACCAAGGGAAAAGCACCACCTGGAGGTGGTTGTAGTTTTCAATCATGAGGCCTGACGAGTATCATCAATTATGACATGAGTTTTTATCTTAATTTCAAGAATTTTTTTACTAGTTAGGGAACTCATACCTTTTTCCATTCTGGTAGTCTTCCCATTTTGGAATTTTCCTTGAATTCATGTGGATTTGTTTATCTTTCATTCATTGTGTTTTTGAAAAATTTGTTCCCAATTTCATATTGTATGATGATAGGTGCTACTTACAAATCTATGGTGATCAGGAACTCAATTTGAGCTATGTTAGATTTGGATTAGTTATTAGGTTACTATAGTACTATGGTTGGATTGTGATAATGTTGTATTAGAGGAGCGTGTTTTTTCATATTTCATTGATATGATTATGTGGTTTGTATTTTTTTTGGGATATAGAAGGTAGTTGAGATTGACCGCCTCACCATCTAGTACAACACTATGCCTAAAGTCACTAGGGGTTTTTGTGAAGGATTTATGGAGGATTTATTTTAGCCATTACACTAATTTGAATTTTGAAATATTGAAATCCAAATATTGTTTATCTATTTGTTGGGATTTTCCCAGGTTTTTTAGTTTCATTGTTAAATATTATATCTACAATGCTATATTATAATGTTGTGTATAGTCGGTAATCTAAGATTAAGTGTGAATTAGATATAGGAGGAAGCTGATTATGTTTCTCAGTGAGTGATTCCTATCATAGACCCATGTCAAGATGAGGTGATTGTGTGTGTTGTACAAGATTTGGAATAGGAACCACACTTGTTCATATTTAGGCTCTAGTTGTGGAAACTCAATATGTTGGTCTCAGAAATCAAAATTCAAAGTTCATTCTCCAAATACCTCATGCATTTGAAGGATCCAATGAACCTCATGAGGTTTTATAATGGTTGAGTAGTATAGATCATTTTTCTTGATTCTTGGGCACACATAAAAAATTGAAGGCGAATATTGCCTCATTAATGATGATGGGACCAAAAATTATATAGGAGTACATGATGATCGCAATGAAGAATCATGAGAGCATATAGTAATTTTCCACAAGTACATATATCTATTATTGATGTTGTAGGCCAAGGATTATTAATTATTTAACCAGGATACGAATAATGAGATTGTGATGGATTATTCTATCTATTTTTTCTAATCTAGTGTAGTTTAAACCTGAGACAATATCACGTGAGAATATGATGGCTCGATAGTTTGAGTTGGAACTTTGTTCAAAAATTTCATCCCAATTTATATTACTAAATATTCTTTTATTTGAAGATGTACTGTACAAGGATAATATGTTCATATTGGACATGGATAAAAAGTTAGTGTTGATGGGTGTTTCCATTTCTCTCAGTGGCAGTGTGAATTCATTTAAGGAAAAGAGAAAGTGTGATTTTCTTTTTGGTACTCAATAGAAAGGCCTTTCAAAACCTAATGAAATTACTACAATTTTCGTTATTATTTCTTACACACCTAAAAACACAAGTAACTCAAATAGGCTACTCACTATGGTACCCATGATATATGGCTTCAAAATATTCTCATGTCAGGTCTATAGGTTATTCAATATTTATTACACACCAAATAGTAGAATTAGGTTATTATCACCATTTAGAACTATAAGGAAATCATGTTCCTTACATAAAAATGGTTATCTCCACAATTATATGAAATGACGCTTCACTATGCTATAGAAGTGTCTCCAGAGGAAGCAGATACGGTTCTCGTGACTGTGAGATGTACAATCACTATAACATTTTCACTAGTAACTTCTTTATTTGATTCATGTGAACATAATTAGCTTATTTAAACAAAAATTATTAATCTGTAAAAACATTGTACATATATTTCTTATAAACAAATGTATATTACTACACCCTTGATAAAAATAGAGAAAATAGACTTTTTAGTATTTCTTGAAGATCTTATTTAGATGATGTATAAATTTAATTGTATTTTTTGGATACAAAATGAAACATCGTGGAATCATTATTATTTTGGATTAGATAATTTCCAATAGATAATTGAATTTTTTTCTTCGATGGATCTCCTTTACTAAAATTAATTGTGTTGGTCATATCATTCAAGTATAATGTTACCAGTGGTTGCGTACAGCCGTACCCTTTTATCCCATGTTGGGGAAAGTAATATTTGTTTTTTTACCTAGAGTGAGAATATTTGATAAGTGATTTCCTTCCATTTATTTTCGAGTTCTCTAATGTTCTCCCTTCCAACATCTCTAGTATTCCTCTCTTAAGGGAGGTGTATTTTTATATTGAAATAGTCCCTTCTAACCAACCATCACACATTTCTCTATACCACATGGATCAAACAATTATTATAGAGATAATATCAAAATTTTATTTCCATATATATAAATTTTATATAAACTATACTTTTTAACCTTGGGAGGAATTTATTATATTTTCTAGGAAAGACGATGGCTAACATCGCATTTATGTTTATTACTGAAAAAAATATAGAGTCATGATATAGAAAAAATATGTGTTATCGTAGATTTATTAGATATATGATTAATTAAACAAGAAATGTTTATTAAAAAATATTGATCCTTTTTATGGTTAGCATAATTTGAGGATTAAGGTATCTGACATTCTGAAAACCACCTTTTGGTTCCATGTACCGCCATTTGGTTTTTTGAATTATACATGTCTTTTTTGTAATTAATGATATGATCTTACATAATAATTGGGATTCATTTTTTGTTTTATTTTTGGATGATATACTTGTTTAATATATATCTAAGGAGGATCATGTTTGATTATCAAAAATTTGAGTTCAAAGCCTCCTTATTATTCAAAAAAAAATGAACTCTTTTTTTTGTATAGAGGAAACCCATTACATTTCCTATATTCATAATTGGAATTAAACCACATTGAATATCCATAATGTCCCATATTTATTCCAAATATCCTTCTTTTGAATAATACTACAATAATTCCTTAGGTTCTACCGTATTGTTGTTTCTTGAGTCACTATTGTAGTTTCCTCAACTACTATCTTGTCCCTAGTTATACAGTATATAGGTGGTATAGTAATACTATAGTGATGCTACAGTGTCTATTCCCAATTGGTTATCAACTCTTAACCTTGAGGTGGTATTATGGGAAATATACCAATAATAAAATCCCAAACTATAATCATGTGAATCATTTGAGAGGTGTTCTGAAATTATAGAGAAATTGCCAATATTATTCCAAGATTTAAAAACGATATATCTGAATTTGATAAGTGATGTTCATGGGGAAATTTTTATCGAACATGATATTTTAGTTGATCTAGAAAAATTGAATGTTTTTTTGATGTGTGAACAGAAAAAACTTATTTTTTGAGATGCAAAGATACAGGGTTTTATCTTTGATTGGTGTGGTTTTGATGCTTTTAATGTTGGGACCTTCCCTCTCATCCCTATTATAGTGTGATATTTTCTGTTCCATAAAGGAAGGTTTCTGAGTTCAATTTTTATGGTTCTTATATTGAAGAATCAATTCAAACCTTCCATTTTAGGTATTCATGTTCCATTTCTAGTGTTGGTTCATTTATAAAGGTTGGGAGTGTGTTTGGACCTCCTCGTGTTAGTATTTTGGTATTGTTACTGGTATTGGATTGGGGGTGACTAGACTGAGTTCTACTTTGTGATTTCAATATTGATCCTCTTTTGAGGTAGTTATTAACATTGAGAAGGATTTAATCCCATTCGAATCGATCAACTGGAGGCGTTTAAGCCATTGGGAGAAATGGAACTTGTAGAAGAGTCTATTTTTGTCTCCAATGTTCACATTGTTATCCTTTTTCTTGCTGGTGGAGTTTGTATGATATAATTATTCATTATTCAGTGCAAATGTCCTTGAGTGGTAACATATTGGAGGTTATTTCATATGGTCGAATGCATAAGATAACTTTATGGGAGAGGAAATCAATATGGTGGAAAAAATTATCAGACATGAGATTTTAAATTCATCTTTGGTTTTGGTTATGGTTTTCCAGTCATTTCATTTCCTAGGAACAAAGTGTGATTAGTTGATTTTTTTGGGGTTCTATTACACTATCCCATTGTCCTAGCTTTCCACCTTGGGGTTTGCCATTTGTTTTGGAGTAAATAATTGTTTTGTGTGGGTACACCCTAGTGTGTGCTTAGCGCACTGTTAGTAGAAACTATGTGCCCCATTCTAGGTAACTGTTCAGAAGATCCATAGTGATATAGTAGCTCCCGAATGTCTACAAAACTGTTTTTAAAACCCTGTGGTTAGCTCATAAACTAGTTCTTCTTCTTGGTATAGTCAGTTTCATGGTCACCGCACAGTTGGAAAAACTATGTGGAATAACTGTTTGATATGTCTAGGTAACCAAAAATATTTTTCACTCACTGATTGTTATACCCAAACACACAATTTCCTCTCTCATTTAGAATCCTTCACCCTAGATTCCTCCTCACCATCTCATGGATCCCTAGGTCTCCATTTTTTTGTTTTTAATTTCTATTCTATATTATCATGGAAGTCCTCTCTTCATTAGTTTCTCCCTTCTTTGTTGGGATTCCTCCGGGTCTCATACCATTCCCTCTCTCCCACGTTTTGGGTTCCTATTTTTAGGTTTGAAAACTAAATTGTTTTGTTCAATCTTGATGTTTTAGGTCGGATCATAAATTCCTTTGGTTTAGTTTAGGTATTATTGATATTTAAAACTATATTTTGGATGAACATCATCATTTGAGGTTGGATCCCATTTTACATCTTCTATAATGTTGATATTTCATTGATTACTTGATTTTCTCATCTACTGTAATTATTATATAGTTATATTTCATTCTTAGAATGAATTTTATTTGTAAATAAATTGTTTTTCATAAATTCCGTGAATGTGTAATGTGGATTTGAATGGGGTTTTATAATAATTTATTGCCTAAATTCTTGGTTGGATATTGTGAACATGTTAGGGATGTGATGGTATGTTTTTGTGTTTTTTAAAGGGATAAATAAGTGAAATTTTGTTTTGGAAATGGCTTGTGCATAGTCATTTATGAAAATGATTGATACGACAATATAATGTGAGTCACTATTGGAAGTATTGAAATAGTTTTATTGGAAAAACATTCTGGGATTTTGTATCTCTCCTTATTGGACGATTATAAGGTGGGAATTTCTATGGTTTGGGACTCAATTTGTGTGATAAATTTATTATGGTAAGGGAATACACCATGAGGGGGATGGGGTGGTGCCAGTTGACTGACATATATGGTATCATGTATGTATGTCTTGTTACTTGTTATATTTGGTTCTATCATTTTGGAAGATAATATGGAAACATAAATTTACAACAAGGAATTCTAAGAATGCTTTATGAACTTGATTAGTTTATACTCTAGATTATGGCCCAAATAAGGGGGGATATTTTTTAATTATTTAAATGGTATTGGGCCCCTCATCTAGGACATGTAGATAGATTATCTATGTTTTGGTTGTTAAGATATTTTTAGGTAGGGATTGCATTTAGGATGAGTAACATGTATAGTTTGATATAGATATTCTCTTAGTTCATAGGTATTATGGTGTTTCTCCAATACAAGTATGGTTTGTGTCATTGTCAATTTAGTGTAGAAATATATTTCAATTACATGGTTTCTTTTTTCTTCTAAAAATTAGTGTGTATGTGGAATGGTAAAATGGATTTTCAAGAATAGTGTTTGGAATGATCAATTATTTCCCCTTTTTCATTATTATAGAAATTGAATGATTTTGATTTGGTCTCATTCTACCTTCTCCCTTCATCAATGTTTTAAAATAATGAATGAAATTCTTAATAATTGTAAATTTTTTCATTAAAAGGAAACGTTTAGAAAATTAATATCTTTATGTTTTATTTTGATCCTGTTAATTAATGTTTGATTATTGAAAGGATGTATATTTAGAATATAGTTATTTAGGAATACTTAATATTATTTTTTACTGATTCTTATATTTTTATCATGTTTTTAGATTATACTGCATGTTTTAGATCCTGTTTGATCACTTTAGGTGATAGTGGGTTGTGGAATGGGGAGTTTCCCTACCTGTAACATGCATGTGTGTGGGTGACATGATTTATTTGGTTTTTATGATATTGTTTATTTTCCAGTATTTTATTGAATTCATTTTTTTAAATGATGTAATGATTTTAAATTATATTGGAATTGTTTTTATCTGTTATATATTATGCTTCCACATTTATTTTATTTAGAGAACCCATTATCTTTGTCTCCTATTATTCCATTTTCCCTTGTTTCCATCCTGAAAGGATCGATAACATATCTCGGGCTTTGTCACAGATCGCCTTGGGTGACTTGTCTAGGGTTGACCTAGGTTTTTTCATGATAGGAAACATTGAAATATATTTACATAATAATTATTTTAACTATGTTAATAATTACCCTTGTATTTTATATGCATTATAATATTCTTATAGGTTTTAGGTGTGGAGTTGTGTCCCTGTGTTGTTGTTGATGTTATTTTTTTTTGTATTTTGTGGAATGCCATGTGATTGATAAAAGAATTTTGGTTAGATTTTAGAGAGATATATTAATCAAGATTTATTTTATTGAATTATATTGTACCAGGTTATATGAATAATAATTTATTTAAAATGAGCATTCAATAAGGTGATTCTGAGAATTATATTTTTCATTCTAAATGAATTTTTTTAAATATCATATATATGATGAATTTAAAAGAAATATTTATGTTGATATTAATGAATAATTTAAGGAAAAACTATCTATGGATTTCTAATGGGGGGTTTCATTAAATATTTAATAGAAAATCATGACTTATAAATATTGGTTATATGCCAAAATTCATGAATTTCTTTAATTAAATCATAAATGAGATGATGTGGATGATAATTACTATTTTTTCTTGGTTTTTGTCTAATTTGAGATATATAGGATTCAATTGATGTGAATGCGTTATTGTGATGAAGTGGTGCAATAGATGTGTTTCTCTATGATTCTAGTTTACTGAAATAATATAGTTATTTTATGTGACCATAAATACATATATATTTATATGAGTATATTAATAACTCCAACTAATTAATTTATTTTTATAATTCCAGCTAATGTTTTTATTCCTAGTGTTTTCCCCATCATCTGTGGTATAGTTAAAACAAGGATATGTTACTTCATTAACTATTATCCTGTTACTCATTTATTCATTGTGATATACCAATGATTGTATGATAACATATGTTATAGAATTGTAATATAGTGTACCTGATAATGTGGTGATGGTGGCATGATTTTTATATAATATGGTTCATGATGAGAGAATATGGTTGATGTCCTTTAGGTTAATGACACCTAGTTACAATATCCCTTTGATCTATTTGGATTTTATATAGTTTGGAAAAATGATATGTACATGTATACGTAGTGTTCCCATACTGAAATACATGTTTTCAAAACATGAGATTCTTTAGTTTAGTAGGGAAATGACCAATACAACAACTGTAGGGAAGGGATGTGAGTATAATACAATCTACATTTGTGAGTGGAAGTGTAATTTTAGATTCAAATTTGATATAAGAATATAATGATTATATTATTAAAATATTTTATTATACTAAATAGATTATATATTTCTTAATTTATCCTTGTTTAGGAAATAAAATGGGTAGTTTACATTATTGGTGCTTGTGGATTCAACTAATAAATAAAAGTGTGCATTATTAAACATTTATAAAATATAAAATTGTTTTCCTCATGATGGTCTTAATGAGTATAAATGTTACAATCAACCCTATATTTATATTCTTTTTTATCAGGGTGACATTAGAGAATGACTTGGGTATTACTATGTTGATGTGGATTGCTTCCAATGGTACTATCTGGAGTGATATTTTGTAAATTGTTAACATTTATAATGTATTTCATGAAAAAAATAATTTTTATTTTTAAATATTAATTATATATATGCTCTGTTCATGAATTGTGTAATGTATCTTTTCTTTTGTCTATACGGTATAATAAGAGTGTAATGCTTGTCTAATATATTTTGTACCGATGATTATACTCCAAAACCATAGGCCTATTGGAGGACTTATTCATGGTTAATTACTTATCTCAATTTCTAGCCAATGAGGTGTACCACTTTGGTGGTCATGACACTACCATAACACAAAATCATAACTATGAACTCAAAATATTTCACCCCAGATTTTTACAAAATGGTATTCTTTTTTCCTTCAATGAGCCTCAACCTATAAAAAAAATTAAATAAAGGCTAAAATAACAAGTTATTGATTGATGTTTATTTAATTATTTTGATAAATCATGGTATAAAATTTAAAAATTAAAATATGTTTGTTATGTTAGATGGATCACATATCTAATTAGAACCCACTAATAATCAATCAACTATATTAATTATTTACATCTGTTACCCATTAGTGTGATTTATTTAATTTTTTTTTACTATTATCTCTTTATTTCAATTAAAATAATTTTTTTAATCTATAATATTCATTACCATCAAGAATCACTAAAATTTTATCAAATTATATTTTATGTCATCCACGGTCTTTGACAAAAACTATCCATTATAAAAAAAATTACCTCACCATTAAAAAAAATTACACCCTTAACTGATTCATAAATAGTCTAAGAAAACATTTCACCACATAACACAAACATACATACACAAAAATGAAAACAATTATCATTTTATGAATATAAAATATTATATATGATATAATAATCACATCATAAGGGATATTGCAATGGTCCCATTTTACTATATTTTTTATTTATCATATCTTTATGGGATTAAATTTTCATTTTTATAAATATTAATGGAATTAAATTTTTAAAAAAATGAAATACAACAGAAAGGGGGCTCAAATAATTAAGAAAACATTTAATTATTCTATGTATTGTGTGGGATTTTGTAATAAAAAAATTATGGATCACACCACATATTTTCACATATATTCTTTATATGCTTCCCTATGAAACTATTTAAATGATAATCATTCCATCAATTAATAAATATACATATTAACCAATAACCTTTGAAAATTATATAGAATATATATATATATATATATTACATGTGTCATAGTTCCACTTGTATTTAATGTCATAATTTTTTTAAATTTTTTTGTGAACTACTACTAATCCCAAAAAAAATGAAAATGATTATGATCTTAGGTTTTGATAAAAAATAATTTAGAGGGTATTTAATCATGTAAAATAATTAAATCAATAACGAGTAATTAAAATATTAAAATAAAATAATGATAGTATAATTACCATTAAACTTTAATGGATAACCACCAAACACCATTCACAAAAACACCCTTCAATACTTTCCCAACTATCAAAAAAATTATGATGTGTTTTACCCCAGAATGACACTAAAAAATTATTAAAATATATGAAAATATGATATTGGAAGTGATATTTCCAATATTCAACTAGAATTATTCCAAATGAAACTAATTATTATAAAAATATAACAATGTATAATGAGTGGTGAGGATACAATATATTTACCGAGGATTAAGGAGAAGTTATTGAAAATAAAACTCAAGGGAATATGATTATTTTCATATAGAGTAGAAATGATAACCCACCACAACCTTATTGTTAATCACAATGTTCAAATTATGAATTTAGTAAATGTTGATATTCAGACACTCAATGATTGATTCAATCACTACATCCCATAAATATCACATGTAATGAAAATCACATTTTGAATCCTGGACTATAGTCATGACATTGAACAAGGTTTTGTTTAATCCACATAGTCTACTAACAATTCCATGTCAAAAACCAAGCCAAAGTGACCCAATATTTTTCCTTTTCCTCTACCTCATACTATTCTCCTCACCATGACTTTATTTACCAACAAAAAAACCTCCTTCAGAATTTCCTTATCCCTATTTCATAGAATGATACAAAACACACGATTCTACTTGAGAAAGAAGCATAATAACCTTATCATGTATTTTGTTCCATAATAACTACCTACAATGTCTTGGAAATAGGAACCCGATGAGTTTTATGAGATACAATTTTTAATCAGTGGTCCCCCCATGTCACGACCCGCCCTCGGGGTCCGTGCCGTGACTACCCCAAGCCCGCCTTCCATAGGCCAGGGGCTGGCGACTAGCACCAAGGCGTAAATCCCGGTAAAAAGGGAAGGCATTGCCTTTGAAAAGTAACAAACACCACAGAGTAAGCAAGCGGAAAGTAAACACTAAACAAAGCAGAGTACAACTGAAAGTGCGGAAAGTAAATGGGCCAAAATACAAACCCAAACTAAAAGTAAATTATAACTCGAAAGGGAAAACAACAACTGAAAAGTAAAAGCCGCTACACCGATCTGTCCACTGGAAATCCCACCTGAAGGGTGGGTATAGATAGCTCCTCTGCTCCACGGGTTTCGTCGTCCGCTCCGTCCACGTCACGCCCAGTGGTCCACCTCTGGGTACCGTCCCGCTCTACAAGCCTCAGCTAAGATCAACGCTGTCTGTTGTCTGGAACCAACACAACGTAGTGCGGGCAAAGCCCGTGCAGGGGTGAGTATAAGCTACTCAGTAAGGACCCCGAGACCCCTGAAGGTCTCTCAAATCCACAAAGGATAAACCACGAAGAAAAGTACAATCACGAAGTAACAACCGACACTGCTTAGGTATATGCCCATACATATACCTAAGTCATCAATTCAAATACGCTCCAACCTCCGAGCCCAAGTGCAACTCAGTCCACACCGGATAGTAAACGTATTCCACACAGGAAGCAAAACGTAATCCACACAGGATTGCTCAACACAATCCACACATGAAAGCAATAGGATTCAGCTCACACAGGTATACATCTTCAGAGGACCATAAAGATGATCACTGATCCATCTAAGTCGTCGGACCCACGAAGGATCGATAGGTAACTAACCCCCGCAATGACCCACACAGGATCGGGCCCACACAGGACCTGTAGGCGCTGGCTCACACAGAACCGTTGAGCGCAAGGACCCACACAGGATCGGGCCCACACAGGACCTGTAGCACTGATCCACGTAGGATCGCTGAGTGCTGAAGTCGTCGTCGTCGAATCCACACAGGATCTCTGAACTGTCGTCGTCGCAGTCACAGTAGCAGTAGTAGTCGTAGCAGTAGAACAGTCACAGCCAGCACTAGGGTTCCCGCACACAGCAAACTCGTTCGGAGGGTCCGCTCCATGAGCCGAGAGGCTGATACATCAACTGTCACGAAGACCAGAGTTGATGTATCCAAAAGTTCCGTATCGTCAACAGGAACTCAACGCAACAGACGGCGCGTCGATCGGACGCCCGGTCTGAGAGTTATTGGCATTTTCGTCTCCGGGGCCCGGTTGGTTTTTAAGGCAAAACCAACCCGACCGTACTCCACCTGCGTCCAAACCTCGGGCGGAGTATGCCAAAAGATTCGTCTCACTAAGAGGGACACAACACAGCTGACGGCACGTCAATCGGACGTCCGTAGCTCAAGATATGAGCGTTTCCGCTCCGAAGGCCTGGTTGGTTTCGTGAACGAACCAACCCGGACGAACTCAAAGTAAACCAAAACCTTGAGTGTGATATACCGAAACGACCGTCTTGATCCAAGGATCGCGTTTCCGCAGACGGTTCGTCATTCGGAGGTCCGAGGCTCAAGATATGGCCAAAAGACCGGAACTGGTTCGAAACGGGGGGGTCCGGGTCCGGGCCGACCCGGCCCGACCCCCCCCCCCCCCTGGGGCGGCGCGGCTGCGCGGGGGGGAAATTATTTCCCCCGCTAATTGGAGGCAGTGCGGCCTTTGTGTCGCGCCTTTGCAACAAAACGGCCCCCACGTGGGGGCCGGTTTTGGAGAAGTAAACCGGGGGGCTGCTGCCCCCGCCCCTTCATGGAACTGCCCCCCTCTTAAAGAGGGGGGTTTTATACACTGGCCGGGGGATTAATTCCCCCGGTTTAACGTCATCCGGCTGGCCAGCTGGCCGGCCGGTTTTCTCCAACGGGACCGGAAATTCAGGTCCCCTCTTCGGCTTCCGACGCCGGCGGCCCGGCCGCCGGTCTTCTCATCCCGCCGCGGCATGGAACCGGCCGCGGTCTCCTCGTCCCGCTGCGGCCCGGAACCGGCCGCGGTGTTCGTCGTCCTGCACGGTGCGACGGCACCACGCCCCTTCGCTGTGCCTTGATTCCTTTTAACGTGGCGCGACGGCGTCGCGTTCTTGATGATTCTTCCTCGGCGGGGCGCGACGGCGCCGCGCAAAATATTTGCACGATTATCCGCGTGGTGCGACGGGACCACGCCACTTGCTTCCACCCGCAAGAATAACAAGTACGATGGAGGGGGTTCGGACGTGTTCGTGCGGTCCGGCCCCCTCATGTTAAAATAATAACGCAACTTTAAATAAATCAAAGCCACACGTTAGACTTGCTAAATTCACGATCAGGAATAAAATAATTAAACCAAAAAGAAATCAACAACCCCTACCTTGGTATAAGGTTCGAAGATTTGTCTACATTCCGCGGAAGACGACGTCGCGGAGGTCGGGCGTCGCGGTCGTCATTCGTCAAATCCGTTGACGAAGGGATGCGTCCGATGCGATACGTCGTTGGCGAAACTTCTCAAGTCGACGAAGGAAAACCGAGGAGAAAGCGGTGTCTCCCTTTCTTTGATGTGGAGAGAATATAGAACGGCGTGTCGGTGCTCTTCGCGTTCTTCAAGGAGGAAGATGAAGTTCTTCAAAGTGTAGAACTCTTCTTCTCTCAAATCTCCACACAACACAGCAACTCTCAAAATAAAATAAGCTACACCTTATTTTATTTTCACTTTGCCAACCTTTCAAAATTCAAAAGTTGAATTCATTACATTAATTAAAATCTAGAGTTGTTAAAAAAATTAATGAAGAGATAAGTTGGCAAGAATTAATGTAGGGGAGAGCCACATAATTTAAGAGGGGGTTTAGAGGGGTTAGGGAATTTGAAAAGGTGGTGGCTCGTGTGGGCCCCACCTCCCTCATAACCACACAAGGGAAGTTGGGTGGTTGTGGGCCCCACCAACAACTTCCCATGAGAGAGTCTAACCACCACGAATAAAATAAAATTCACACACAATTTCATTTTACTTAACTTTTAATCCCCAAAACTAACTTTCAACCCGCAACAGACGCAACTTCCGAAAAGGTCTCTTTTAGCGAATTTTGGCGTTGCGAGTTCATCGGTGCTCTCGGATTTCAATTCCGAGCACCGGATCAAAAGTTAGGAATTCCCGCTCGTTCGTTCACTGAACGTACCCGAGCCAATCTTCGGAAATTGATTCCGGGCACTCCGGGCCTCGAAATCAGGTGCCGTCTGAAACCGCGCTCTTGTAAAATAATAAAGAAAATTAAGAAAAAAGTTTCCTTGAATTTTACGGGTCTTTACATTACTCCCACCTCAGGGCTTTACGTCCCCGTAAAGATACATCAAAAACTAGGGAAACAAATGAGGGTACTGAGCACGCATCTGAGCCTCCCGCTCCCATGTGCTCTCCTGGAGATTCCCGTGCTGCCATCTGATGCGCACAAGAGGAATCGATCGCCCACGCAGGACCCGCTCATGTCGATCCTCTATCTCCACTGGGACCTCCGTAAAAGTTTCCCCATCGTCAACGTCAAGCTCCCCATGATCAATGATGTGCGTCGGGTCGTGCACGTATCTCCTCAGCTGAGATACGTGGAAGACGTCGTGCACCCGGTGCAACTGAGGTGGTAAAGCCAGGCGATAAGCTACCTCACCAATCCTGCTGAGAATCTGGAAGGGTCCGATGAACCACGGAGATAACTTGCCACCTCGGCCAAATCTCCGAATACCACGTCGAGGTGAGACCCGCAAGAAGACGTGGTCGCCATCCTCGAACTCCAGTGGCCTCCGCCTCCTATCAGCATATGACTTCTGCCGGCTCTGAGCTGTCCTCATCCGCTCCTGGATGACCTGGACCTTCTCTGTCATGGCCTGGACCATCTCTGGTCCCACCAGTGCTGACTCCCCAGGGTCTGTCCAGCACAATGGAGATCTACATGGTCGGCCGTACAACGCCTCGTACGGTGCCATCCCGATGGTGGAGTGGTAGCTGTTGTTGTACGCGAACTCCACCAAGGGTAGGTGGTCCTCCCAGCTACGACCAAAGTCGAGGACACATGCGCGGAGCATGTCCTCGAGAGTCTGAATGGTCCTCTCCGTCTGACCATCCGTCTGAGGGTGAAAGGCTGTGCTCAGACGTAGCTGTGTCCCGAATGATTCCTGTAACCCCTTCCAAAGTTGGGAAGTAAATCGGGCATCTCGATCGGAGACGATAGATGATGGCACGCCGTGGAGCTGCACAATCTCCTGAACGTAGAGACGTCCCAAGCTCTCTACTGAGCCCTGCTCTCTGATGCGTAAGAATTGTGCCGACTTGGTGAGTCGGTCAACAATCACCCAGATGGAGTCGTGACCTCTGGAAGTGCGTGGAAGTCCATTCACGAAGTCCATAGATATGCCGTCCCACTTCCACTCCGGAACCTCCAAGGGCTGTACCAAGCATGCTCGTACCTGATGCTCTGCCTTCACCTGCAGGCAGGTAAGGCATCGAGAAACGAACTCTGCTACTGCCTTCTTCATGCCCGGCCACCAGTGCTGTCGTCTGAGGTCCTGGTACATCTTTGCCACTCCAGGATGTACCGCTAAAGGAGAAGTGTGAAACTCTCTCAGCACTTCCTCTCGCAAAGCAACTGGTACCATGGTACGTCCTCTGAAAAGGATGTCGTGCTCTGCTCCAAGGGAGAAACCATCAGGTGCCTGTCCCGAGGATATCTGTGCACGCCGTGTCTCACAGTCAGCGTCCTCACGCTGTGCCTCTCTGACCCGCTGCAGTAGTGGAGGAGTGACTATGAGAGACTGAAGAAAGGATGCTCCATCTCTATCCACGAAGGATATCTGCAAAGAGGCTAGCTGCTTCGTCGCCTCCTCAAGTAGCTGAATGCCCGTCCTCCTGCAGAGGGCATCGACTACTACGTTCCCCTTACCAGGAGTATAGACTATTTCAAAGTCATAGTCCTGGAGGAACTCGATCCATCGCTGCTGTCTCAGGTTCAGGTCCTTCTGTGAGAAGATATACCTGAGACTCTGATGATCGGAAAAGACTGTAAAGCGCTCGCCCATCAGATAGTGTCGCCATGTCTTCAGAGCGAAGACCACTGCTGCTAACTCCAGGTCATGGGTAGCGTAGTTCTGCTCATGCGGCCTCAACTGACGTGATCCATAGGCGATCACGGCCCGCTCCTGCATCAGAACACATCCGAGTCCGGTCCCTGATGCATCGCAGTAGACTACGTACCCTACTCCCTCCTCAGGCAACCTCAAGATAGGTGTGCAGGTCAATCTCTGTCTCAGATCCTGGAAGCTCTGCTGACATCTGTCTGTCCATACAAAGGGTTTCCCCTTCTTCGTCAAAGCTGTGAGTGATGTTGCAACTCTAGATAAGTCTGGCACGAATCTCCGATAGTATCCAGCTAGTCCCAAGAAACTCCGAACCTCTGTCACGCTCCTGGGTGGTTCCCAAGCTAACACAGCCTCAATCTTCGCGGGATCCACTGCAACTCCCGCCTCAGAGATAACGTGTCCCAAAAAGTGGACCTCACGTATCCAGAACTGGCACTTCGAGAGCTTACCATAAAGCTGGTGCTCTCGGAGTGTGTCAAGAACAACTCGCAAGTGATAGGCGTGCTCCTCCTCTGTCGTAGAGTAAATCAGAATGTCGTCGATGAAGACCACGACAAACCGATCGAGGTATGGCTGAAAGATCCTGTTCATGAGAGCCATGAACACTGCTGGAGCATTGGTTACACCGAAAGGCATAACCAAGAACTCATAGTGGCCATACCGACATCTGAAGGCCGTCTTCTGCACATCCTCGTCTCTGACTCTGAGCTGATGATAGCCTGACCTGAGGTCTATCTTCGAGAACCACCGTGATCCCTTGAGCTGATCAAAGAGATCATCAATCCTCGGTAGCGGATACTTTTTCCTCACCGTCACCTGGTTCAGGCGACGATAGTCAACAAAAGTCACAAGCTCCTGTCCGCCTTCTTGGCGAACAAAATCGGGGAAGCCCAGGGTGAAACACTGGGTCGGATGAACCCCTTGCCCTGCAAGTCCTCCAACTGTACCCGTAGTTCTCGAAGCTCGGCGGGGGTCATCCGATATGCTGGAGTGGATATCGAGGCTGTCCCGGGGTACAAGTCAATATAAAAGTCTACCTCTCTGCGAGGAGGTAGCCCTGGAACATTGTCAGGAAAAACGTCCGCAAACTGATCCACCACTGCAGGAAAACCAGGACTCCGCACGTCAACTGCTCCAAGGATGAGGCTAGCCAACTGATGAGTGATGGGTTGTCCTCTCCTCCGCGGATGTCCATCCTGTGCTGCTAAGGCTCCCTTCTCGCCGGTGAAGGTGAACCTGCTCCCGTCGGTGTGTACACATCGCACCTTGCGCCTAAAACAGTCAATCTGTGCATGGACCGTAGATAGCCAATCCATGCCCAAGATGACGTCGTAAGGCCTCGACGTTGCTACAAGAAGATCCCAGCCGAAGCTCTCTCCTCCTAGAGTAAGCTCACACTACCGGCACCAGTGCGTAATCGTCGAGTCTGCACCCGTAGGAGTCTCTAGCCGTAAGGATCGAGCCAACGGCTCTGTCGGAATCTCCGAGCTCCGAACAAGGGCAGCGGCTATGAAAGAGTGACTCGCTCTTGTGTCTATAAGAACTGCAGCAAGGGTGGAATAGACACAGATAGTACCTCGAATCATCTCGGGTGCGCCGTGGTCGTAGGCCTCTGCTGCCTGGAGCTGTGCCTGTCACTGCCCGCCAGCTCCCTGTGGTCGGGGTGGACCTCATGGTGGTGGTGGTAGTAGAGCCTCAAAGTGTCGGCCACCACCGGCTGCTCGTCCAGCTCCTATGCCTCGTCCGCCTCCTCCCTGCGAACCACCACGGTCGACCCTCTGCCTCTGCCTCGGTGGTCCATCAACTGACTGCTGCTCCTCGGCACGGCGGGTCGGGCAGTCGCGAGCCATGTGGCCCTGCCCGCCGCACGAGTAGCACTGTCTGCCTCTCGTAAGACTGGCTCCGCGCTGTGTGTCCCGCACTGCTGAGCCAGTGCCCTGAGATCGTCTGCCTGAAGGTCTGGTCTGTCTGGACCCCTGATTCATCCGTCGACTGCCTGCTGCAGATGACTCTGCCACGTGCCGCCCGGCGGTGGGTCTCTGTGCTGGTGTAGACTCAGCAAGGAAGCTCTCGATCAGAAGGGCCCGCTCCAGTACTCCTGTCTGAGTCGGTATGCTGAGGGAGATCAGCGATGCCCTGATCTCGTGTCTCAAACCCTGCTCGAAGGTCCGGGCCCGGAAGAATGGGTCCCGTACCATGTCGGTCGAGTAGCGCGAGAGATTGGTAAATCTCGCCGAGTACTGAGCGACCGTCATGTTGCCCTGCCGCAGCTGAAGAAGCTCCTGGATACGCACCGCACGAAGGGTGGCTGGGACGAACTCTGAGCGGAAGAGGCTCTCAAAGTCCGTCCAAAGTAGAGATGCCTCATCGTGCACCTGGAGCATCAGGCTCCACCATCGTTCCGCTGCTGCGTGTAGTAGGCTCGCAGCGAGGATCACCATGAGGTCTGCTGGTGTCCTCACTAGCCTAAACACTCGAACCACTGCCTCCAGCCAGTCCTATGCTGCCTGAGGATCCGTCTCCCCGCGAAACCTGGGCGGTCGCTGGCGCTGAAACTCATGCAGTGCGCTGAGGCGACGTGCATCGTCAGCGGCTGCTGCTGGAAGCATCGGGGGATCGGCGGGTAAAGCTACCGCCGGTACCACTACTGGAAAAGGGCCCTGCACCGAGGCCCCATCGCTCGGTGGGTTTTCGTCTCGCTCGACTCTCGGAACCCTAGCTGGCTGTCGTCGTGGGGCCATCCTGAAAAGGAAACAGGTGCGCCATGGTTAGAACAGTATACATGGTGAGCTGATATAATTAATCACAAAGAAAACTTTGAAACACACACACAAACAATGTTTTCGTGCATTAAGTCGGAAATCAGAAGTCAGGGTCCTGGTGTACGGATACGTCGGCCGCCGCACCAACACTGGACTCCCTGGACTGATAACCACACTCAATACGCTAAACATTATTGCTTCATATAGAAAAGATCAGAGTTCGCGGTAGAACCGAACTCCTCTGATACCAATTTGTCACGACCCGCCCTCGGGGTCCGTGCCGTGACTACCCCAAGCCCGCCTTCCATAGGCCAGGGGCTGGCGACTAGCACCAAGGCGTAAATCCCGGTAAAAAGGGAAGGCATTGCCTTTGAAAAGTAACAAACACCACAGAGTAAGCAAGCGGAAAGTAAACACTAAACAAAGCAGAGTACAACTGAAAGTGTGGAAAGTAAATGGGCCAGAATACAAAGCCAAACTAAAAGTAAAGTACAACTCGAAAGGGAAAACAGCAACTGAAAAGTAAAAGCCGCTACACCGAGCTGTCCACTGGAAATCCCACCTGAAGGGTGGGTACAGATAGCTCCTCTGCTCCACGGGTTCCGTCGTCCGCTCCGTGCACGTCACGCCCAGTGGTCCACCTCCGGGTACCATCCCGCTCTGCAAGCCTCAGCTAAGATCAACGCTGTCCGTCGTCTGCAACCAACACAACGTAGTGCGGGAAAAGCCCGTGCAGGGGTGAGTATAAGCTACTCAGTAAGGACCCCGAGACCCCTGAAGGTCTCTCAAATCCACAAAGGATAAACCACGAATAAAAGTACAATCACGAAGTAAAAACCGACACTGCTTAGGTATATGCCCATACATATACCTAAGTCATCAATTCAAATACGCTCCAACCTCCGAGCCCAAGTACAACTCAGTCCACACAGGATAGTAAACGTATTCCACACAGGAAGCAAAACGTAATCCACACAGGATTGCTCAACACAATCCACACAGGAAAGCAATAGGATTCAGCTCACACATGTATACTTCTTCAGAGGACAATAAAGATGATCACTGATCCATCTAAGTCGTCGGACCCACGAAGGATCGATAGGTAACTAACCCCCGCAATGACCCACACAGGATCGGGCCCACACAGGACCTGTAGGCGCTGGCTCACACAGAACCGCTGAGCGCAAGGACCCACACAGGTTCGGGCCCACAGAGGACCTGTAGCACTGATCCACGTAGGATCGCTGAGAGCTGAAGTCGTCATCGTCGAATCCACATAGGATCTCTGTACTGTCGTCGTCGTAGTCACAGTAGCAGTAGTAGTCGTAGCAGTAGAACAGTCACAGCCAACACTAGGGTTCCCGCACACAGCAAGCTCGTTCGGAGGGTCCGCTCCACGAGCCGAGAGGCTGATACATCAACTGTCACGAAGACCAGAGTTTATGTATCCAAAAGTTCCGTATCGTCAACAGGAACTCAACGCAACAGACAGCGCGTCGATCGGACGCCCGGTCTGAGAGTTATTGGCATTTTCGTCTCCGGGGCCCGGTTGGTTTTTAAGGCAAAACCAACCCGATCGTACTCCACCTGCGTCCAAACCTCGGGCAGAGTATGCCAAAAGATTCGTCTCACTAAGAGGGACACAACACAGCTGACGGTACGTCAATCGGACGTCCGTAGCTCAAGATATGAGCGTTTCCGCTCCGAAGGCCTGGTTGGTTTCGTGAACGAACCAACCCGGCCGAACTCAAAGTAAACTGAAACCTTGAGTGCGATATACCGAAACGACCGTCTCGATCCAAGGATCGCGTTTCCGCAGACGGTTCGTCATTCGGAGGTCCGAGGCTCAAGATATGGCCAAAAGACCGGAACTGGTTCGAAACGGGGGGTCCGGGTCCGGGCCGACCCGCCCCGACCCCCCCCCCCCCCCTGGGGCGGCGCGGCGGCGCGGGGAGCCGTGGCGGCTTGTCGCCGCGAGGAGGCTGCGCGGGGGGGAAATTATTTCCCCCTCTAATTGGAGGCGGTGCGGCCTTTGTGCCGCGCCTTTGCAACAATACGGCCCCCACGTGGGGGCCGGTTTTGGAGAAGCAAATCGGGGGGCTGCTGCCCCCCCCCCCTTCATGGAACCGCCCCCCTCTTAAAGAGGGGGGTTTTATACGCTGGTCGGGGGATTAATTCCCCCGGTTTAACGTCTTCCGGCCGGCCAGCTAGCCGGCCGGTTTTCTCCAACGGGACCGGAAATTCCGGTCCCCTGTTCGGCTTCCGACGCCGGCGGCCCGGCCGCCGGTCTTCTCATCCCGCCGTGGCCCGGAACCGGCCGCGGTGTTTGTCGTCCGGCGCAGTGCGACGGCACCGCGCCCCTTCACCGTGCCTTGATTCCTTTTAACGTGGCGCGACGGCGCCGCGCAAAATATTTGCACGATTATCTGCGTGGTGCGACGGCACCACGCCACTTGCTTCCACCCGCAAGAATAACAAGTACGATGGAGGGGGTTCGGCCATGTTCGTGCGGTCCGGCCCCCTCACGTTAAAATAATAACGCAACTTTAAATAAATCAAAGCCACACGTTAGACTTGCTAAATTCACGATCAGGAATAAAATAATTAATCCAAAAAGAAATCAACAACCCCTACCTTGGTATAAGGTTCGAAGATTTGTCTACGTTCCGCGGAAGACGACGTCGCGGAGGTCGGGCGTCGCGGTCGTCGTTCTTCAAATCCGTTGACGAAGGGATGCGTCCGATGCGATACGTCGTTGGCGAAACTTCTCAAGTCGACGAAGGAAAACCAAGGAGAAAGCGGTGTCTCCCTTTCTTTAACGTGGAGAGAAGATAGAACGGCGTGTCGGTGCTCTTCGCGTTCTTCAAGGAGGAAGATGAAGTTCTTCAAAGTGTAGAACTCTTCTTCTCTCAAATCTCCACACAACACCGCAACTCTCAAAATAAAATAAGCTACACCTTATTTTATTTTCACTTTGCCAACCTTTCAAAATTCAAAAGTTGAATTCATTACATTAATTAAAATCTAGAGTTGTTAAAAAAATTAATGAAGAGATAAGTTGGCAAGAATTAATGTAGGGGAGAGCCACATAATTTAAGAGGGGGTTTAGAGGGGTTAGGGAATTTGAAAAGGTGGGGGCTCGTGTGGGCCCCACCTCCCTCATAACCACACATGGGAAGTTGGGTGGTTGTGGGCCCCACCAACAACTTCCCATGAGAGAGTCTAACCACCACGAATAAAATAAAATTCACACACAATTTTATTTTACTTAACTTTTAATCCCCAAAACTAACTTTCAACCCGCAACAGACGCAACTTCCGAAAAGGTCTCTTTTAGCGAATTTTGGCGTTGCGAGTTCATCGGTGCTCTCGGATTTCAATTCCGAGCACCGGATCAAAAGTTAGGAATTCCCGCTCGTTCGTTCACTGAACGTACCCGAGCCAAACTTCGGAAATTGATTCTGGGCACTCCGGGCCTCGGAATCAGGTGCCGTCTAAAACCGCACTCTTGTAAAATTATAAAGAAAATTAAGAAAAAAATTTCCTTGAATTTTACGGGTCTTTACACTACTCCCACCTCAGGGCTTTACGTCCCCGTAAAGATACATCAAAAACTAGGGAAACAAATGAGGGTACTGAGCACGCATCTGAGCCTCCCGCTCCCATGTTCTCTCCTGGAGATTCCCGTGCTGCCATCTGATGCGCACAAGAGGAATCGATCGTCCACGCAGGACCCGCTCCTGTCGATCCTCTATCTCCACCGGGACCTCCGTAGAAGTCGCCCCATCGTCAACGTAAAGCTCCCCATGATCAATGATGTGCGTCGGGTCGTGCACGTATCTCCTCATCTGAGATACGTGGAAGACGTCGTGCACCTGGTGCAACTGAGGTGGTAGAGCCAGGCGATAAGCCACCTCACCAATCCTGCTGAGAATCTGGAAGGGTCCGATGAAGCGCGGAGATAACTTGCCGCCTCGGCCAAATCTCCGAATACCACGTCGAGGTGAGACCCTCAAGAAGACGTGGTCGCCATCCTCGAACTCCAGTGGCCTCCGCCTCCTGTCAGCATATGACTTCTGCCGGCTCTGAGCTATCCTCATCTGCTTCTGGATGACCTGGACCTTCTCTGTCGTGGCCTGGACCATCTCCGGTCCCACCAGTGCTGACTCCCCAGGGTATGTCCAGCACAAAGTAGATCTACATGGTCGGCCGTACAACGCCTCGTACGGTGCCATCCCGATGGTGGAGTGGTAGCTGTTGTTGTACGCGAACTCCACCAAGGGTAGGTGGTCCTCCCAGCTACGACCAAAGTCGAGGACACATGCGCGGAGCATGTCCTCGAGAGTCTGAATGGTCCTCTCCGTCTGACCATCCGTCTGAGGGTGAAAGGCTATGCTCAGACGTAGCTGTGTCCCGAATGCTTCCTGTAACCTCTTCCAAAGTCGGGAAGTAAAGCGGGCATCTTGATCGGAGACGATAGATGATGGCACGCCGTGGAGCCGCACAATATCCTGAACGTAGAGACGTCCCAAGCTCTCTACTGAGCCCTGCTCTCTGATGGGTAAGAAGTGTGCCGACTTGGTGAGTCGGTCAACAATCACCCAGATGGAGTCGTGACCTCTGGAAGTTCGTGGAAGTCCAGTCACGAAGTCCATAGATATGTCGTCCCACTTCCACTCCGGAACCTCCAAGGGCTGTACCAAGCCTGCTGGTACCTGATGCTCTGCCTTCACCTGCTGGCAGGTAAGGCATCGAGAAACGAACTCTGCTACTGCCTTCTTCATGCCCGGCCACCAGTGCTGTCGTCTGAGGTCCTGGTACATCTTCGCCACTCCAGGATGTACCGCTAAAGGAGAAGTGTGAAACTCTCTCAGCACTTCCTCTCGCAAAGCAACTGGTACCATGGTACGTCCTCTGAAAAGGATGTCGTGCTCTGCTCCAAGGGAGAAACCATCAGGTGCCTGTCCCGGGTATATCTGTGCACGCCGTGTCTCATAGTCAGTGTCCTCACGCTGTGCCTCTCTGACCCGCTGCAGTTGTGGAGGAGTGACTGTGAGAGACTGAAGAAAGGCTGCTCCATCTCTATCCACGAAGGATATCTGAAAAGAGGCTAGCTGCTCCGTCGCCTCCTCAAGTAGCTGAATGCCCGTCCTCCTGCTGAGGGCATCGGCTACTACGTTCCCCTTACCAGGAGTATAGACTATCTCGAAGTCATAGTCCTAGAGGAACTCGAGCCATCGCCGCTGTCTCAGGTTCAGGTCCTTCTGCGAGAAGATATACCAGAGACTCTGATGATCGGAAAAGACTGTAAAGCGCTCGCCCATCAGATAGTGTCACCATGTCTTCAGAGCGAAGACCACTGCTGCTAACTCCAGGTCATGGGTAGCATAGTTCTGCTCATGCGGCCTCAACTGACGTGATCCATAGGCGATCACGGCCCGCTCCTGCATCAGAACACATCCGAGTCTGGTCCCTGATGCATCGCAGTAGACTACGTACCCTACTCCCTCCTCAGGCCAACTCAAGATAGGTGTGCAGGTCAATCTCTGTCTCAACTCCTGGAAGCTCTGCTGACATCTGTCTGTCCATACGAAGGGTTTCCCCTTCTTCGTCAAAGCTGTGAGTGATGCTGCAACTCTAGAGAAGTCTGGCGCGAATCTCCGATAGTATCCAGCTAGTCCCAAGAAACTCTGAACCTCTGTCACGCTCCTGGGTGGCTCCCAAGCTAACACAGCCTCAATCTTCGCGGGATCCACTGCAAATCCCGCCTCAGAGATAACGTGTCCCAAAAAGTGGACCTCACGTATCCAGAACTGGCACTTCGAGAGCTTACCATAAAGCTGGTGCTCTCGGAGTGTGTCAAGAACAACTCGCAAGTGATAGGCGTGCTCCTCCTCTGTCGTAGAGTAAATCAGAATGTCGTCGATGAAGACCACGACAAACCGATCGAGGTATGGCTGAATGATCCTGTTCATGAGAGCCATGAACACTGCTGGAGCATTGGTTACACCGAAAGGCATAACCAAGAACTCATAGTGGCCATACCGACATCTGAAGGCCGTCTTCTGCACATCCTCGTCTCTGACTCTGAGCTGATGATAGCCTGACCTGAGGTCTATCTTCGAGAACCACCGTGCTCCCTTGAGCTGATAAAAGAGATCATCAATCCTCGGTAGCGGATACTTGTTCCTCACCGTCACCTGGTTCAGGCGACGATAGTCAACACAAAGTCGCAAGCTCCCGTCCGCCTTCTTGGCGAACAAAATCGGGGAAGCCCAGGGTGAAACACTGGGTCAGATGAACCCCTTGCCCTGCAAGTCCTCCAACTGTACCCGTAGCTCTTGAAGCTCGGCGGGGGCCATCCGCTATGCTGGAGTGGATATCGGGGTTGTCCCGGGGTACAAGTCAATATAAAATTCTACCTCTCTACGAGGAGGTAGCCCCAGAACATCGTTAGGAAAAACGTCCGCAAACTGATCCACCACTGCAGGAAAACCAGGACTCCGCACGTCAACTGCTCCAAGGATGAGGCTAGCCAACTGATGAGTGATGGGCTTTCCTCTCCTCCGCGGATGTCCATCCTGTGCTGCTAAGGCTCCCTTCTCTCCGGTGAAGGTGAACCTGCTCCCGTCGGTGCGTACACATCGCACCTTGCGCCTAAAACAGTCAATATGTGCATGGACCGTAGATAGCCAATCCATGCACAAGATGACGTCGTAAGGCCCCGACGCTGCTACAAGAAGATCCCAGCCGAAGCTCTCGCCTCCTAGAGTAAGCTCACACTGCCGGCACCAGTGCGTAATCGTCGAGTCTGCTCCCGTAGGAGTCTCTAGCCGTAAGGATCGAGCCAACGGCTCTGTCGGAATCTCCGAGCTCCGAACAAGGGCAGCGGCTATGAAAGAGTGACTTGCTCCTGTGTCTATAAGAACTGCAGCAAGGGTGGAATAAACACAGATAGTACCTCGAATCATCTCGGGTGCGCCGTGGTCGTAGGCCTCTACTGCCTGGAGCTGTGCCTGTCGCTGCCCGCCAGCTCCCTGTGGTCGGGGTGCACCTCCTGGTGGTGGTGGTGGTAGTGCCTCAAAGCGTCGGCCACCACCGGCTGCTCGTCCAGCTCCTCTGCCTCGTCCGCCTCCTCCCTGCGAACCACCACGGTTGACCCTCTGCCTCTGCCTCGGTGGTCCATCAACTGACTGTTGCTCCTCGGCACGGCGGGTCGGGCAGTCGCGAGCCATGTGGCCCTGCCCGCCGCACGAGTAGCACTGTCTGCCTCTCGTAAGACTGGCTCTGCGCTGTGTGCCCCGCACTGCTGAGCCAGTGCCCTGAGATCGTCTGCCTGAAGGTCTGGTCTGTCTGGACCCCTGAGTCATCCGTCGACTGCCTGCTGCAGATGACTCTGCCACGTGCCGCCCCGCGGTGGGTCTCTGTGCTGGTGTAGACTTAGCAAGGAAGCTCTCGATCAGAAGGGCTCGCTCCATTACTCCTGTCTGAGTCGGTATGCTGAGGGAGATCAGCGATGCCCTGATCTCGTGTCTCAAACCCTGCTCGAAGGTCCGGGCCCGGAAGAATGGGTCTCGTACCATGTCGGTCGAGTAGCGCGAGAGATCGGTAAATCTCGCCGAGTACTGAGCGACCGTCATGCTGCCATGCCGCAGCTGAAGAAGCTCCTGGATACGCACCGCACGAAGGGTGGCTGGGATGAAATCCGAGCGGAAGAGGCTCTCAAATTCCTTCCAAAGTAGAGATGCCTCATCGTGCACCTGGAGCATCAGGCTCCACCATCGTCCCGCTGCTGCGTGTAGTAGGCTCGCAGCGAGGATCACCATGAGGTCTGCTGGTGTCCTCACTAGCCTAAACACTCGAACCACTGCCTCCAGCCAGTCCTCTGCTGCCTGAGGATCCGTCTCCCCGCGAAACCTGGGCGGTCGCTGGCGCTGAAACTCATGCAGTGCGCTGAGGCGACGTGCATCGTCAGTGGCTGCTGCTGGAAGCATCGGGGGATCAGCGGGTAAAGCTACCGCTGGTACCACTACTGGAAAAGGGCCCTGCACCGAGGCCTCGTCGCTCGGTGGGCTGTCGTCTCGCTCGACTCTCGGAACCCTAGCTGGCTGTCGTCGTGGGGCAATCCTGAAAAGGAAACAGGTGCGCCACGGTTAGAACAGTATACCTGGTGAGCTGATATAAGTAATCACAAAGAAAACTTTGAAACACACACGCAAACAATGTTTTCGTGCATTAAGTCGGAAATCAGAAGTCAGGGTCCTGGTGTACGGATACGTCGGCCGCCGCACCAACACTGGACTCCCTGAACTGATAACCACACTCAATACGCTAAAATTTATTGCTTCACATAGAAAAGATCAGAGTTCGCGGTAGAACCGAACTCCTCTGATACCAATTTGTCACGACCCGCCCTCGGGGTCCGTGCCGTGACTACCCCAAGCCCGCCTTCCATAGGCCAGGGGCTGGCGACTAGCACCAAGGCGTAAATCCCGGTAAAAAGGGAAGGCATTGCCTTTGAAAAGTAACAAACACCACAGAGTAAGCAAGCGGAAAGTAAACACTAAACAAAGCAGAGTACAACTGAAAGTGCGGAAAGTAAATGGGCCAGAATACAAACCCAAACTAAAAGTAAAGTACAACTCGAAAGGGAAAACAGCAACTGAAAAGTAAAAGCCGCTACACCAAGCTGTCCACTGGAAATTCCACCTGAAGGGTGGGTACAGATAGCTCCTCTGCTCCACGGGTTCCGTCGTCCGCTCCGTGCACGTCACGCCCAGTGGTCCACCTCCGGGTACCGTCTCGCTCTGCAAGCCTCAGCTAAGATCAACGCTGTCCGTCGTCTGCAACCAACACAACGTAGTGCGGGCAAAGCCCTTGCAGGGGTGAGTATAAGCTACTCAGTAAGGACCCCGAGACCCTTGAAGGTCTCTCAAATCCACAAAGGATAAACCACGAAGAAAAGTACAATCACGAAGTAACAACCGACACTGCTTAGGTATATGCCCATACATATACCTAAGTCATCAATTCAAATACGCTCCAACCTCCGAGCCCAAGTACAACTCAGTCCACACAGGATAGTAAACGTATTCCACACAGGAAGAAAAACGTAATCCACACAGGATTGCTCAACACAATCCACACAGGAAAGCAATAGAATTCAGCTCACACAGGTATACTTCTTCAGAGGACAATAAAGATGATCACTGATCCATCTAAGTCGTCGGACCCACGAAGGATCGATAGGTAACTAACCCCCGCAATGACCCACACAGGATCGGGCCCACACAGGACCTGTAGGCGCTAGCTCACACAGAACCGCTGAGCGCAAGGACCCACACAGGATCGGGCCCACACAGGACCTGTAGCACTGATCCACGTAGGATCACTGAGTGCTGAAGTCGTCGTCGTCGAATCCACACAGGATCTCTGTACTGTCGTCGTCGCAGTCACAGTAGCAGTAGTAGTCGTAGCAGTAGAACAGTCACAGCCAGCACTAGGGTTCTCGCACACAGCAAGCTCGTTCGGAGGGTCCGCTCCACGAGCCGAGAGGCTGATACATCAACTGTCACGAAGACCAGAGTTGATGTATCCAAAAGTTCCGTATCGTCAATAGGAACTCAACGCAACAGACGGCGCGTCGATCGGACGCCCGGTCTGAGAGTTATTGGCATTTTCGTCTCCGGGGCCCGGTTGGTTTATAAGGAAAAACCAACCCGACCGTACTCCACCTGCGTCCAAACCTTGGGCGGAGTATGCCAAAAGATTCGTCTCACTAAGAGGGACACAACACAGCTGACGGCACGTCAATCGGACGTCCGTAGCTCAAGATATGAGCGTTTCCGCTCCGAAGGCCTGGTTGGTTTGTGAACGAACCATCCCGACCGAACTCAAAGTAAACCGAAACCTTGATTGCGATATACCGAAACGACCGTCTCGATCCAAGGATCGCGTTGCCACAGACGGTTCGTCATTCGGAGGTCCGAGGCTCAAGATATGGCCAAAAGACCGGAACTGGTTCGAAACGGGGGGGGTCCGGGTCCGGGCCGACCCGGCCCGACCCCCCCCCCCCCCCCCCTGGGGCGGCGCGGCGGCGCGGGGAGCCGCGGGGAGCCGCGGCGGCTTGTTGCCGCGAGGAGGCTGCGCGGGGGGGAAATTATTTCCCCCGCTAATTGGAGGCGGCGCGGCCTTTGTGCCGCGCCTTTGCAACCAAACGGCCCCCACGTGGGGGCCGGTTTTGGAGAAGCAAACCGGCGGGCTGCTCCCCCCCCCCCCCTTCATGGAACCGCCCCCCTCTTAAAGAGGGGGGTTTTATACGCTGGCCGGGGGATTAATTCCCCCGGTTTAACGTTATCCGGCCGGCCAGCTGGCCGGCCGGTTTTCTCCAACGGGACCGGAAATTCCGGTCCCCTCTCCGTCTTCCGACGCCGGCGGCCCGGCCGCCGGTCTTCTCTTCCTGCCGCGGCCCGGAACCGGCCGCGGTCTCCTCGTCCCGCCGCGGCCCGGAACCGGCCGCGGTGTTCGTCGTCCGGCGCGGTGCGACGGCACCGCGCCCCTTCGCCGTGCCTTGATTCCTTTTAACGTGGCGCGACGGCGTCGAGTTCTTGAAGATTCTTCCTCGGCGTGGCGCGACGGCGCCGCGCAAAATATTTGCACGATTATCCGCGTGGTGCGACGGGACCACGCCACTTGCTTCCACCCGCAAGAATAACAAGTACGATGGAGGGGGTTCGGCCGTGTTCGTGCGGTCCAGCCCCCTCACATTAAAATAATAACGCAACTTTAAATAAATCAAAGCCACACGTTAGACTTGCTAAATTCACGATCAGGAATAAAATAATTAAACCAAAAAGAAATCAACAACCCCTACCTTGGTATAAGGTTCGATGATTTATCTACGTTCCGCGGAAGACGATGTCGCGGAGGTCGGGCGTCGCGGTCGTCGTTCGTCAAATCCGTTGACGAAGGGATGCGTCCGATGCGATACGTCGTTGGCGAAACTTCTCAAGTCGACGAAGGAAAACCGAGGAGAAAGCGGTGTCTCCCTTTCTTTGACGTGGAGAGAAGATAGAACGGCGTGTCGGTGCTCTTCGCGTTCTTCAAGGAGGAAGATGAAGTTCTTCAAAGTGTAGAACTCTTCTTCTCTCAAATCTCCACACAACACAGCAACTCTCAAAATAAAATAAGCTACACCTTATTTTATTTTCACTTTGCCAACCTTTCAAAATTCAAAAGTTGAATTCATTACATTAATTAAAATCTAGAGTTTTTAAAAAAATTAATGAAGAGATAAGTTGGCAAGAATTAATGTAGGGGAGAGCCACATAATTTAAGAGGGGGTTTAGAGGGGTTAGGGAATTTGAAAAGGTGGGGGCTCGTGTGGGCCCCACCTCCCTCATAACCACACATGGGAAGTTGGGTGGTTGTGGGCCCCACCAACAACTTCCCATGAGAGAGTCTAACCACCACGAATAAAATAAAATTCACACACAATTTTATTTTACTTAACTTTTAGTCCCCAAAACTAACTTTCAACCCGCAACAGACGCAACTTCCGAAAAGGTCTCTTTTAGAGAATTTTGGCGTTGCGAGTTCATCGGTGCTCTCGGATTTCAATTCTGAGCACCGGATCAAAAGTTAGGAATTCCCGCTCGTTTGTTCACTGAACGTACCCGAGCCAAACTTCGGAAATTGATTCCGGGCACTCCGGGCCTCGGAATCAGGTGCCGTCTGAAACCGCGCTCTTGTAAAATTATAAAGAAAATTAAGAAAAAAATGTCCTTGAATTTTACGGGTCTTTACACCCCAAGGGTAAAACCTAGATAAACTCCACAAGACATCTATTGTTTTGGAATTCCATATCTCAATTATAGACTAGAGAAACAAACCATGTGAAATTTAAATAGAAATAGAAATCATGAATGATTCCCTTTCCATGAATAACATATAACCACGCCATTAACTCCAAAAGTATCATCATTTATGGGAACCAAAAAATCATTAGTTTTATCATATATCATTGAAAACATCACAATGGATAGTACAAACCTACTAAAATGGTATAGTGGCCCAAAAATTATTAGAAACACTTTTATAATCTTTTAAATGACATCATTTTTTCACTTACTATATTCATGATCTAGAAAAAAAACATAAATCTAGACTGTCATTATATAATATAATATTCATGTTAACAAAATTCAAATACTAAAAAAATTAAAACATACCCAAGAATGGAAATGATTATCATTAAATTAAATATAACATTATATAAATCTCAATTATATTTATATATATATAATAAATCAACCCAACCCTACATGATGTCAGAGTGTAAAAATAAATAATAGAATCCACCACCTCATATAATAATCAATGTCCATAATTGAGTCTCAATAATAGATCCTAAAAAAAATAATCATTTTATATTGAGATTGAATATATGAATCCTACTACAAATTTCCTTACTATAAGATGCTATCACACCCCCAAACATTAAACAAGATTTTATCATTCTATGAAAATGACATGTCTTGAAAATTTTAGATTTTAAAAGACCACTCTTCAAAAGATTAATCCTCCTCAGCATCCAATTATCCATAATTAATTATGTTGGAATAATCATGAAGATATTAAAAAAATATTTGACATATTAATGAAATAATATATCCAAAAAATATATATTGTATGTTTTTACTGATATTAAATAAGTATAGTATGTGATAATAAATTGAAATATATATAAAATAAATGTGAATGAATCCACCAAGAATGAAATTCATTTCAAATAAAGAGGATATACCATAAAGAAAACATGTTCTCCAATCACAAACTGACAAGGAGTCCGCATATGAAAAACATAGGACTTCTGGTTTCTGTTTACTACCTTCATCCACTTTCAAATAACCCATTCAATCTCAACAAATATCTTGTGATTTTCAAAGACATGATAATATACATCTATTGAACCTATAAGATATCCCCCATGGTGTTTATAAACCACTATTTATCTCCAACTATCATTATCTGTAGCTTTATTATTTAGAATATATATGATTGAAAATTAAACTGAAGACCACTCGAGAACTATGATCTATATCAAATGTGGAAGACATCTATATCCAATGTTAATTCACCATTTCATCCACATACATCTACATTATAGAATCAATAAAACCAGATTGTTTAATAATATTAAACTGGATTTATATTGATAGTTGATAAACAAACATATTAATAATTTAACATCACATTTATGCTCATATAATACAGAGGATTAATTTAATCATTAGTTCACCACATTTAAAATTAGTGACATCTAGAAACATTGAAAATTGTTATGATACTCAATTTATAGATTCTAGATTGGAACCCACTTTTCTATAAACACATTAACTAATATATATATTTGTTCAACAATTAATATCACCATAAAAAAATCCATATATCTGATACAACTATTTTAATGACAATAGGTGTTCGAGGGAGCATAAAATTGAACATATATTACATTATTGACAATATAATGGTCCTCTTTTAGATCAATATTAAATAATAATGACCCTCTTTTGAACAATTAAATAAATAAATATGTGGAATTTGGTCCCACATCACCTACACCACCAAGTCTCCCCATTTTGATTCATCCAACTTATAAAAGAAGAACTATTCTACTACCATTAGATAAAAATACACCCTATTATAAACCACATTAATAATTAACACTATTTTTTAATAACTTCCTTGTTCCATTATAAAAACCATTACAAATCCAAAATTTTATTCCTATGACATTTATCTGCGCACATATGTAACAAAATTTTCTTTCATTGGGCTGTGTGATAACTAAAATTCATATTCTATGAGAAACACTACCCACCTTCTCTAATGTTGCTTCCAGTCCAATTGGGAGATTGAATACATTAATCTAGTTTTTCATGTATATAACCCAAAGTACTTATCATTAATGTAATATTACCCTCAAATTATAGTGAAACAGAATATGGATAACTGAAGGGCATTGGTTGAATAAATAGCCAAATAGGGATAAAAATTTGCAGGATAACCAGATATTACCACACCTTGCTTTATAAAAAACCAATCCTTGGGTAGAAACACTATAAATGTTTTCAAACCACATTCATTCATATATTAAGTGTTGAATTCGAGTAGTAATCTATTTATTATTATAGTACTCAAAAGGAACTTACACTAATGAGTTCATTCAAATGTCTCATCCTTTTATGTAAATTATTTCAGTTGGGATGTGACTCAAGATAACTCATATATGAACATCCAATAAATTTCTTCCATCCATAAGGATATTCGAAATGCTACTACACTCATGGTGTTTTTATAATAAACTATTATCAAACCCTTCAACATATCCCCTGGTACAATTTCATGAGAAACCAAATTTCCAAATAAGGTATTCTATAGAATAAAAACCCATTTTTTGGATATATCCTCAATTTTTAGTTGTGTTAATCAGTCTGAAAAATTTATTTATGGTGCTCCACATATCCCTCTTCTTCCCTCAATGTATATGATATTATAATCGAAGAACATGACATCAAATATTTTATGGAACTCAACCACCAATATTTCATGGGTCACTTAAAAACATTGGATTATTTATGCTAATAAAATAAAAATAATATAAAATAATATAAAAATATTCATAATGAATTGATATCAATGGGAATACTCATCCATAATGATCATCTAATGATACCAAAACCACAAATTTATTTTTCCAAGCTCACTAAATCCCATAAAATTATCATGGAATTCATCAAATATCGAAATGGTAATATTATTACTAATTGCAACAAATTTTAACCACATGATATCTAAACAAAACATCATATATTCCTTAAAATTTTATTTATAAAAATGTTTCACATGAATTATTAAAACTATAGTAGTTGAATCCCATATAAATCAATTTTCTATCCTAAATTTACAATTTCGTGAAAATTTATGTCATAATAAAATACATAAAAATCCAAATTATTGAATCAAATAGTATCAGTGATATCCCAAAATTGATGAAAAGTAAAATATTTATGGTTAAAAATCCCTCATGAAATGTATTTTTTCACTCAATAGAGACCTTAGGAAAATAAACTACCAGATACATTACTATATCAATTTTGAATTATTTGGCCTTATAAATTGTGGCTTCAAACTATTCTGACTTATTCGATTGTCGCATAGAACAAAAAATAACTACATGATACCTCCACACAAATTTAAAATCAAATATACCACATCCTGTAAGAAATATACAAGAAAATAGAACACATCCAGTGTTTGATAGTGTTGAAATTATTTTTTCAACATAGTATATAGTAATCCTTGTATGGATGATGCATACCAAAAATCATCATAAGTCACAAAAACACATTTTACCAACACGACATACATCCAAATAGAATACCCCATTATCGGGTAACTAGAATACTCTTTAAATTTAGACTAACAATAGTTATTTTGAAAATAATTATGATGCAATAAGAAACCAACATAGAATTAAAAAAAATATTGATATATTTATCTATATCCCATATGGCTATGTATGTGAATTATTGTATCCTCCCATACCTGTATACATATCCTCACATCCCTTTTTTTACTTCTCAATATATAGACACACTAAAATCCATGTATTGAGGGATGAGGAATAACATGATGGTGACCCCAATAGGTCCCTTATAATAGTAGAGGGGCCTAATCCTATTATCATGATATAGGAGAAACTATGGAGGCCCCATATATAATAAATATCTCAAAAAAATATCATTATGAGGGATATTAAAAAACTAACAACCTATGGAAAACAAAACAACCCATCAAGGATTGAAAATTTCAATACTATTGTTAATGGCATAAAAATTTAATACACATATGCAGGAGGTTCCAGATAATTGAATGAAAACTACTATCCATAGATGACATGTATATCATTAGGATATAAATTGATATGAATAGAGCCTTAATTATTCTCAATTACTAGATCCTATATTTGAATCTCTACCTATAAAGAGTATCTGTTAACCAATATTCGAGGGTATCCTATCAGAAATATCATTTTTCCCTAAATGTACAAGAAAATTTAAAATATACATAATGTGAAGATATATCTAATGGGTGGGAAAAATTCCATGTATGTTTAAATCCACGAGTTTTTATGTAATTTTTTTCATATATTTTTTTTATAGTATTCGTTTTCAATCTACAACAAGTTAATATTTTGTTATGTGATGGACAATGTTATGATTTCACTATCTGATAAATATTCTCATCTTATGCGATAAACAACACTGGTAATCTACAAAAAAAATAATTTATTATTATAATTATTTAAAAATATAAATAAAAACATAGATATTAAACATTATTTTGTTTATAGTAAAAAATTATTTTTAAATATGATTTATAATGGATTCATAATAATTAAAGATATTGATAATGAAATGTATTTGTTTTTGATGTCTATATATTTTGAAAAATAAAATTTTCCTCAAAGAATTACTTATTATGTCCATCCATAAAGAATAATAAAAACAATAAAAATTATAATTATAATTTTGTTATAAATTAAACATTATTTTAAATATTATTATTTAAAATATTATTTGGGTGATTTTTCTGGATTATTCGGAAATGAAATTTTTTTAGATTAGTTGTGAAAAATACTGATTTTTTATTAAAAAGTACAATTTCATTAAAATTATTATATAGTTAAATTTTAATTCAATTATGTTTTAATGTAAAAAAATTTCAGTTAAATATAAATTATTCAAAATTCTCTCATTGGAACCATTATCAAATTCAAATTGGATAGAAAAACATTTCCATCATTTAAAATTTTGGAATTTAAAAAACAATCATATGATAATGTATGCATGATTAATTTTAAATTAAAATATTCAACTTTTATGACAATTATTTTCAAACATGGATTCCATATTTATAATTTGATTAATATTTAATTTATAATAAGGCCAACTTACTTTTTGAGAAAATTTATTTGTGAGTCCAATTAAAATTATTTACAACGACTGTAGTAAAACCAAAAATTACAATGTCGTTGACCATATAACAGAAGTTGTAAAATTTTCACTAAACTTTATAATAACCCATTGGATGGAAATATTTGAAAAATTTACCAAAATTAAAAAAAATAGACAATTTTTTGTGTGACATGTTGTAATGGATACCTCTCTGTACAATTTTCATTTCTCTATTTACAAAAAATCCCCTTATCATTTTATATAGAATAGAACTAACCCCCTTCAAATATTAACATAGTAAAGACCATTTTCTAATTCAAAATCAGTCTAAATAACCTCCTAAAATACCTAAAATTATATTTTAAGCCTCACTTTTGGATGAATGAATATCAATGTCTTCCATTACAGAAAACTAATATAATATAGCACAAGAAGATATAACATTCAACAACAAATATTATTTTGTATTACTTCATAAAACCTATTAATTTATTATTATATCAATATTATTTAGTAAAAATGTTATTTGAAATATATTTATTTGGTATTATATTATGGTTATGACCTGAATCATCACATAGTTCCATAAAATGGGATACATGATCATCATTCGTCGGTTCTGCAGACTACCTACTCATGGACCGATGTCGTTCATTATTCCCATACCACCTCTCAATGGTGATAATAATGATGAAAATAATTTTTATATGATATTTAATGTATTTATTATATATTTATGAATAATTAATTATTATATACCACATACCTTCATAATGTCTATTTTTTGGGAATATGATAACCTCGTTTGTAGACGTATGGTGTTCTGCCACCTCAAGGCGATGTGAGTTAATCACTCATTACATTTAATGTATTAAGGATGGTTCTATAAAATTATGTTTTATATCTTAAATAATAATGTTAATATAATCAGTATATTTATATATACATCATTTACTTTTCTTCATTAATTATATACTCCAGGAAAATTGAAACAACATTCATGCATATGTGTGACCTACCATCTAAATGATTAGTGTATATCATTTCCCAAATAAATATTTTATAAAATATTATAAATATATATAATGAAAATGTATTATATTCATATAATAGTTTTCATTTTTGAGAAAATAGAATCCTGATCTATATAAGAGGAAGAATAATATCAATTGGAAATATAGATGACAAGAAAAGCAGCTATTTCCTAAAACACAACATTAACATGAAATTTTTTATAATTAGATAACATAATTTCAAAATAAAATTAAATATGGAATTATAAGTATTTAATATAGATCTTATATATATTTATATAAAACATAATATTATTATAAAGGTATTTTGATCAAGTACGTTGAGACAGAAGACTTAATGTAAAAGAATATTAAGTATCAAAATTATTTTTATGAGAATTGTGATTAATCACAACCAGTTTTAATTTTTTTGCGTATATAATGACACAAAATTTATATTATTGCTGCTATAATTAAATTTATGGTTATTTATATATTTATTGTGTGAACAATATTTCATGGGGTTTATGGTTCAACTGATACCAAATCTATATGATAATTTTGTCTAAATTTTCTTACTTGTCACACATATTATGTTATAAAACAATATTTTTTTACTATGTGTATATATTGGTCTTTTACATGTTATATGATGAATATCCTTATTTTAAGGATATCCTAATCTTAACATAATTTTATTCTATCATTGCGATTTTGATTCAAGGTTACTAATACAGTAATGGTTTATTAGTTCAATCTTATTTATGATTATTCATCCATTAATGAAAAATAATCATCCTTATATAATAATTTATCATGAAATTTATAATAATATTTTTTTTTCATTTTATATATATTTAATTGTACAATTTTTAGACTCTTTATTTGTTACGATAATTACGAAAGTGTGTTTTAAAAAATCAAATATTATTTATCTCTTCGGTTGGGAATCCACATTATTACAAAACCATGTTAATTAAAAAAAATTCAAATGTGTTTTATTTTTTGTAATTTGGTTTTAAAAAAATTTACACTGGTTTTAAAATTTATTAAATAAATTAAAAATGAATTTTCTTGTCATTTTCCAACAATTTTTTTCTAAACATCATAAGGTTAAAAAAGGAATGTTCATCATGTGAGCATTTATCTATAATCAGGACTATCATTTCATTAATTCCATTCATGTTTATCTAAATTTTTTTAAAATAAAATTTAATTTGCTAAGATTTTATAAATTCATTGTCTTTAAAGAGGATTTCAAAGAAAATAGTTTTTTTAGTTTTTATGTTTTAAATATAATTTTTTTCAAAATGTAGAGGATGATTTCTTCATTTATTATTCTAAATTAATGTTTAAAATTACTTCACATATATTTTTAAATCTATTTATGTTACATATGTCTTAATGGGGTTTTAACCCAATTATTCAATTAATATTCCTTCAATGAGAGTTTATTTTTTAAATATATCTTGTTTATGAAACATATTTCTCTTCTACAGGTTATACCAGGATACATACTTATAAAAAAATTTCTTTTATTGAGTTATAATATTAGGAAATGATTATGAAAGTTTTATCTTTTCCACATGTTATGATATTTTTAATTGATTATGATACAAATTTTTCATTATATTGGTTATGATATGATAATTTCTTATGAACCTATGACACATATATGTATTTTTTCATTATATGAATCATGGACCTATATAAACATCTAATGAATTGGGTAAATAATTTTACCTTGTGAGATTGAAATGTATGTATTGGGGTGATACCTGTAATAGCCCAAAACCTCCTTGTCCAGTACTTTTCAAAATATCGGTTCCATCGAAATGGTGGTACTGATCATGGTGGGACCATGATGGTGGCACCGATCAAAGTGGCATCGTGACAGTAGCATTGGTCGTAGTGGCACCGTTACGGTGCCACTGGTTGCAACAGAACTATTATGATGGCACCAGTTACAGTGGCACCGTGACAATGCCACCGAGACAATGGCACTATAGCAGTCACACTGTCATGGTCGCACACCGATGTGGTGGCACTGTAGTGGTCGCACCGTCACGATCCCACATCGATGTGGAAGCATCGTTATAGTGGAACAGTGGTGGTGGAACCTTTACTGTGTCTCACCAAATGGTTCCCCACCCTTTTTTGTTGTTTCTATTTTTTTCTAGTTCGGGTCCCGTAACGTATCATTTTACATTAATGTTTTTGGAATACCCCTTTAAAATAAATTTGTATCACATAAATTATATCAAATATCCCTCTAGATCTAGGAGACCCTTATCATACAAAAAAATGTGTATTTTTCCGTGGTGTCTCCCCTTATTCCTATATTTTTTCATCTTCACCCATGTTATTTGTGTTTTCCTCATTTATAGGAAACCCTTTAACTTACAGAAATTATCTCCACCTCTCTGAGGAGAATAATTAAATAATAATTAATTCCATCATGTATAACCACCCAACCGTGTGGAGAAACCTTGATCCGAATTTAATGATGTTCAAGATTCCTTACACCGTAACTCCAATATCTATCCTTTTATCACACAGATATTCCTTCTTCTCTTTGGCTGGCCTTTTTTTCCATTCCCTATTGATTTGGGAGTCCCTCTACCCGAGGGTAGTTGTTCGCCCATGCTGAATCCTTTTTTGCTTTATCATTGAGTTATTGGGGTTCTTCCCCTACAAATTGTGCATCCCTAGTTCATCGAGTGAGGTGAAAACATTGATCGTTGATCATCCAAGTAGGTTCTTCCTTCATCTCACATTACTGTGGATCATGTGGGGTGGGTACGATATTTTCTATTTAGGGATGGATGAAACTAAACCTTAGTAAAGATAATAAATGGGTTTTAAATAATTAAAGGATGTGTTTTATAATGCCTCTGTAATATTTTATCTTTTCTTATATGTTGATAATTGTACAGCCGTATTCCCACTAAAAATAATGGCCGTTAGATGTCTTTGTATGTGGACTAATGAACCTTTGATTTCTAGATTATCCTGTTATTGAATGGTCATAACATGGAAAATGGTTAATCATATAAAATCAGTTGATTAAATGGATTACCAATGAGAAAAATCTTTGTGTGATCACTTTGGTAACCAAAACGAAAGATGATACATAATTAATTGTGTGATTAAATCTAATAACTATTATTCTATGGTCGGGTGATGTGTATGGTTGTTCTATTTGGATCCTTGTGGGTGATATGGATAGGGATGGGATCCCCTGTTTCTGAGTTTTTGATTGTAGACATGATCCCGTGTGGGGTCGTACGATGGGGCTAGGTTTGGGTCCAATACATCGAGGGATCTATATGATCCCTTTTGTTATTGTGACATTAAAAGAAAACTAACTATGAATGCTTTAATTACTACAAGGCTATTTTTCCTTCCTTGGCATGTGGTTATTCCTGTTAGTTTCCTAGTATTGAATATTTATATAAATGGAATCACATGAATATGATAAAAAAAGGGTTCAATGGGGAATTGTTTTCTAGGAATGAATTGTAAATTATATGGGGTCATTGTGATTTGGTATGAATAAATTGTAATGAGGGTGTTTGTGAATGGGATGGTTTCAGAACCATTAGGTTGTGATGATTTATTTCTTACCTATGTGTATAAATTTTAATTTCATGTTTCTTATTCACGCACCACCAATGTTGATCACTTCATGCGGAACACCACCATTTCATGGTGGAGGGTGTTTTTGCCAAAGTTATATTGGGTGGCTGATTATTAGCTCATTTTTTCTCCCTCTCCCAAGTAGCCCATGTCTTTTTAGGTAGGATTTGATGGAATGAGGTCCATTATAGGCTTAGATATTTCGGGTAGATTATGTTGTGGTGTTTGGCCCTGGTGTGTGTGGGTATGGTTGTTTCCCAAAAATCATCAGGATGAGGCCGACATGTCATCCACCATTGCAATAGTTATTTTTTACAAGGTGTCTTTGGAAATTGTAGCAATTTATGTGGCAAAAGTGTCTTCAGTAGGGGTTGTGTGTGGTGGACCATGTGTCTACAAGTGGACATGTGGAGTTATTGTAGCAAATGTATGTGTGGGTGGGGTATGGTAGTGGGACTGCAATGAGAATGGCGGGGAGGTCTGATGCATATTATATCTTTAATAACTAGTGGGAAAGTGGTGTAGGTTACCCAACCATTGATGTTCTATTACTATTATTTTACCTGACTTCTGTAATTTGGGGAGTGTTCTTTGGTGAGGTTTGGTGGATATATTTCTTTCTTGGTGCTTTGGTTGTCTACATTTTCTCACTAGGCATTAAGAATTCCCCCCACTTGTGTATGATAGATTTTGGTTTTCCCTTATGATTATATCTGTATACTCACCCAACATATATAAAAATACTTTCTAGTTTCCACGAGGATATCGAGGATCGTGAGGGATTGTTGTAACAACCCAATATTTATTAAAGGAAATTACTCTCTTATAAATATGTCATAATCACATTAACTACTAAGTGCTATGGGACCCTATCCGAGATATCCGTAAATATGTCATAATCACATTGACTACTAAGTTCTAGCGGACCATATCGGATGAGAAGCTGAAGTCGGGGTAGGGTTTTAGGAGTTGATAGGGTTTGAGCACAGTCCAAGCGTTTGCGGTTTTGCCGAGCGGTGAACTTGGGCCTGACCTTCGAAGTCGAGGCACTGGATGTGGTCTTGGTGGAGCTGATCTGAGATGTGGTGGATTCCGTGAGGAGATCATTTTCAGTCCAAGTCATGAGTTCCACATCAAGTCAATTTCAAGGAATATCAGTGTGATGTTGAGCGAGTCCGATCGGATAGGGTTTTGAATTTCCTAGACCTAGATTGAGGTTTGGTTTGTTCCATAGACATGGTGTTGACCGAATCAATATTTTAGATCCTTTTTTCCCATACATAACTGTTTATCAGCATGCGGTTGTGATTCGATTGTCTTTTTTTCCCCTATCATTATCTTTGACTGTTTATTATATTTTTTTATAATTGTTAGTTGTCTTGCACAAAAAATATGAATCAAGGGTGGATAATTGTTTCATAATTGGACTTTAGTTAATTGTATTTTGGTCTTACCCTTTATTGAAGGTGGGTGTGCATTTGTGCTTGTACAACAAGCTAGTACTATGCCACTATGTAAATAGTGGGGTTCTTAGTTATAAAAATCCAAAATTGAGTGTGAAAGGAAAGGAAAAACCTTGCACACTTAGCCCCTGGAGTTTCTTTCCTCGCAAGCCTCGAGCGAAGCGAAGCTCTCTTCAACATCCCCTTACTTATTAAGCTGTAAGGGATTACCTTGATATGTTTATTAAAGAAAACCCTTTTTATATAGTTATAGGTATATGGGTTATATAGATATATATATTTTTAATATCAATAAGCAATTATTGAGAAAGGCCTCGGCAAAGATGTATAATGAATAAGGCCTCGGAAAAAATCTATATCACATTGGGAAAGGCCTCAGCCAATTCAACGTCTATTTGTAGGCTGTTGAAGGCCCCACCCATCACATAATAAGTCCAATGCATTCATCATATGAGTTGGGATAAACATAAACAACAAATACAGTCATATTGAAACTATCATATGAAATGTAACAATCTTTCCTCAATCATTAAACATAAAACACTAACCATTCGGAATAATATGGTGAATGGTTTTAGGATAGATCATCCAAAATAGAGTTAGTCATAAACCATTAAATAAAATATGGTATATGAATTCATAAATGATTAAACCCAATAATACCATGGAATCAACAAGAGTGTTGAATTAGAAAAAAACACTCTTATAAAATCCTTATGTAATTCTTGAGATAAATACTCTTTTATTTTCAAAAGAAGAGTTCTTTTGGAAAAATATTTATATAAAACCAGAAGTTAATTTAGATAGTATTTTTATAATTATCTGAGTGATTTTATAAGTATAATGGTTCCAAAAAACATATTATAGAGTTCCCTTGAAAAATAGATAAGAATTTGAGAAATTCCCTTGAACCGGGCTTGTATTCTTGAAAAACAATTTAATGTTCCTTTTTAAAACATTTAACTATCCATAAAATAAAGAAGTATTATCGTTTGTGAAAATATATATGATACTAACACAGAACATATTATGTGTACATAACAATACATAAGAATTACATTGAGGTAATTAGACAATGAACGTATCCTGAATGAAAGTGGAAGTTCACGTGGTAGAAACCCTTAACACTTTGTAATCAAACGATTCTTATGCCCCAAAAATTAATAATATAAAACTTATAGATTTAATACCATGAAGATTAATATATTCATGATATGTGAAATCAATGGTCATTATACATACACCATACAAAAGTATTAGTAGTGAATATGGAAAATCTCACAAAAATGGAAGTGAGATGAAGAAACTCATACCATAACTCCAGACGTGTTCCTCTCATATACTTAAGATCCTGGCATATGAAATTATACTTGTTAATAAATAATTTTAGAACCTATTATTCATTTATTTAGTTTACCATAATTCTAGTTAGTTCATTTATGACTTTATTGACAAGTTATTGTATTGAATTTCGTCGTTCTGGAGTGTTCGTTTCTCTTATTTTCATATTTGGTTTACTTGTTTTTAAGTAATGCAGTGGATGGGATGTAAATCACTATAATTGAAATTATATATTATTTATTAACATAAATAAGTGGTATTTTTCATTTATATAACATTTTTACATGGAACGAGGATGAATTATCATATAGAACTTTAATGATAATTGTTTCGGTTAATTTGTGTGTTTTGATTACAAGAAACTCATTTTTCTTTATAACCAAACACCATTTAAACAAAGGGATTATAGAATATTAAATAGGATATATTATATATAATAATCTTGTTTAACCATAACAAGAATCGTTTCATGACCAGAATTTAGAATCATATAAGTAATCGAAATTCCATCGTCTATGAATGTGTAAAATTGACACATCTCGGAGGGTGTTCTTGCTACTAGTATAAAAGAAGGTAAAAAGGGAAAGATGATGATAACTTATTCCACTATCATGAAAAAAATCTAGTATATATATGCTACTGGATTCGTCACAAAATTTGGATAAAGAGAGGTAATAGAAAAATAAAACAAATGAACTTGAATTGAAAGAAAAATAATTGAAAAGAAGAATTTACCTCTTGAACAAAACTTCTTTGAGAACCTCCTTAAGAGAGAGGTTTGGGTCTTTTAATGGGGACAATGCTTTTTGGACGTGAGATATGAGGTTGTGAGGGTATTTAGCTAGAATTTGGAGAAGGCACAAGGCCTGAGAGATGTGATTGGAAGAGGGGGTGAGAGGGGGTTTTTATAGTGGAGGAGAGAGGGGATTTCTTAGTATAAAACTCATTAATTTATTAATTCCTCACAATATAAGTAATAGTAAGTATTCCATGACAAATAATAGTAATTTTATCATGTGAATTCTAATTAAGGGTGGTGACATCAGCAATGATGATAGGAATAGTGTATTTAGCTAATAATGTATATATACAGTAAATTACCGTATTTTACTATTCATAAAAAAATAAAGTATTTCAGAAAAATCACAAAAATTCACCCTTACCATTTTTCGACGTGTAGAATCGAAAATTTATGTCCATTTTTCAAAAATAATTTTCTAAATATTATTAATTTAATATTTAATTAAAATCATAATTTATTATCAAAAACATGTTTTAAAACATTCATTAACTTATTCTAAAATATAGGTATATCGTATATTCAACAAGAATATTATTTATATATTATCATAGGTAAGGTTACTATTGATTAGGGTATATCACTATTCATACAATTATGGTACTATTCATAAGGGTAGGTTACTATTGACCAAAAATTAATATTTTCTATTGGACTCTAAATAAATTACAGATCACGACTGTGTATGTCGGATTTTTGAAATTCACATCACAGAAGTGACAAACTTATGTTTTAAGGGTCCCATAGCACTTAGTAGTTAATGATATTATGACATATTTATAAGAATGTAATTTTCTTTAAATAATATTGGGTCGTTAAATTCTCCCCGGCTTATAAAAATTTCATTCTCAAAATTCACAAAATATTACCTAAAAAGATTCAGGTATGTCTTTAACATAAGCTCCTTAGGCTCCCATGTTGCTTCCTCCATCTTATGGGTCCTCCATAGATCCTTCACCAGACGATTCATCCGATTTCTCAATACTTGTTATCTAGTATCAAGAATCTTGATAGGATCTTCACAATAAGATAGATCGGGCTCAAGTTCCTCTTAATCATAACTAAGTACATGTGTTGGGTCTGGCATGTACTCTATTAACATTGACACGTGGAACAGATTGTGAACCTTGGAGAGACTTGAAAGAATTGCCAAACAATAAGCTACGAATCCAATTCGGTCCATAATTTCAAAAGGTCCACTGTACCTGGGACTTAAATTTCCCTTATTACCGAATCGTTTAATACCCTTCAATGGAGATACCTTATAGAAAATGCCATCACCTTCTTAAAACACTAAATCCTTCCATCGGGTATCAGCATAGCTCTGTTGCCTACTTTGAGGAATTTTGATATGGTTAGGGATAATCTTTACCTTCTCCATTGTTTCTTCAACCTGTTAGGGGCCCATAATCTTTCTTTCACCAACATCATCACATCAAGTTGGTGTGCGACATCTCCCCCAATATAATGCTTCATATGGTGCCATCTGAATACTTTAATGGAAGATATTGTTGTAGGAAAATTCTAAGAGAGGTAAATACTAATCCCACATGCCTTGAAAATCAAGTGATCAATACCTCAACATGTCTTCCAATGTTTGAATAGTCCGTTCTGATTGTCCATCAGTTTGTGGGTGGTAGGCAGTGCTCAATCGAAGATCAATATCTAGGGACTTCTGAAGACTCATCCAGAGTCGTGATGTAAAACGAGGATCACGATCAGAAGCAATTGATGAGGGCACACCATGAAGTCTTACAACTTCATTAATATGTATTCTTTCTAAATGTTAAAGTAGTAAATCTTCCATTACAGCAAGAAAATGTGCAGATTTTGTAAGACGGTCAACAATGACCCATATTGCATTATTCATTCTAAGAGTCTTTTTGAGTCCCATGACAAAGTGCATCGTGATATTATCCCATTTCCACTAAGGTATGGGAAGAGGCTGCAATACTTTTCCAGGATGTTGCCTTCTATCTTTCACATGTTGAAAAACCAAACATCTTGACACAAAATCAGCAATCTCTCTATTCGTGTTATCCCCTAAAAAATGTTCCTTCAAATCTCTATACATCTTAGTGCTACCAGGGTGTATAGAGAAATTGGAACTATGAGTATCATCCAACAATTACCTTTTTAGATCAGGTATATCAGGAACACAAAACCTCTTCCCAAATTTCGAAATTCCATCTTCATATACAAAGTCACTCAATCTCCCATCATTCACAACTTTAATCTTATTTTGAAACTCCTCATCATCAGCCTGAGAACTTTTTAACCTTTCTAGAAAATATGGTTTGGAAACCATTTGAAAAAGCATTGATGTTTCACTTTCCATGGTTATTCCAATATCCATCTTTACTAGATCCATGAAAATAGGATCTCTTTCAGCTCTCATACTATTAAAATCTCCACGATCCTTTCTGCTCAAAGAATCTGCCACCTTATTAGCCATCCCTGGGTGGTAGTGTATCGTGAAATCCTAATCCTTGTGTAGTTTTAGCCATCTACGTTTCCTCATGTTGAGTTCTTTCTATGAGAAATTATACATCAAACTCTTGTGATTAGTATAACTCTCACATTTTTTCACCATAGAGATAATGTCTCCATATATTAAAAGAAAAGATTACAGCAGCTATCTCAAGATCATGAGTAGGATAGTTTTGATCATGAATTTTTTGTTGTCGTGATGCATAAGAAATAACCCTATCATTTTGCATAAGGACACAACCATGTCCCTTCATTGAATAATAACTATAAATAACAAACTCGTCATTCCCCGATTGCAGAATCAATATAAGAGCATTGACTAGTTGTCTCTTCAGTTCTTAGAAACATTCTTCACAATATTTTGTCCAAAAAAATTTAACCCCATTATGTGTGAGCTTCGTTAGCGGGTTAGCCATTCGAGAAAAATTCTGAACAAAACACTAATAATAACCTGCTAATCCAATAAAACTGCGTACCTCAGTGATGTTTGTTGGCATGGGCCAATCGTGGATTTCCTTTGTCTTCACAAGATCAACTAGGATTCCATTCTTGGAGACAATATGGCCCAAAAAAGAAACAGATTGAAGCCAGAATTCGCACTTGCTAAACATTCCATATAATTTATTTCTTCTAAGAGTTATTAGAATAACCCACAAGTGGCTCACATGGTCTTCATAGATTTTTGAATATACGAGGATTTCATCAATGAATACCAAAAAAAAGATATCAAGATATTCCTTGAAAACTCTATTCATTAAATCCATGAAAATCGAGGGTGCCTTTGTCAGTCCAAAAGGAATTAATGTAAACTCATAATGCCCATACCTGGACAGAAATGTTGTCTTAGGATTATCTTCCTTCATCACATGCAACTAATGATATCGGGATCGAAGGCCATTCTACAAAAAGTATTGAGTTCCATAAAGTTGATCAAATAAATCATCAATCAGGGGAAGAGGATAATTATTCTTTATTGTAATATTATTGATTTCCCTGTAATCAATGAAAATCCTCATAGATCCATCTTTCTTTTTGAAAAAGAGGATAGGGGATCCCCATGGTGAAACGCTAGGTTGAATAAATCATTTTTCAATCAAAAACTCTAATTTTTTCTTTAGATCTTCTAATTCCACAGTGGCTATTCTATAGGGAGTCTTTGATATAGGTCTTGCTTCAGGAATTAAATCAATAAAGAACTCAACTTCCCTCTCTGGAGGATGTCCAGGTCAATCCTCTGGAAATACATCAATTTACTATTTGACAATGTGCACATCCTCAATTTGATGATTTCTTTCCTCACCCATAGATATTGGTTTATCTTACTCTCCATGTATTGTATTCAATAGATCTACTGGAGGTGGTTCGAGATAAGAATCAGGTGGTGATGTTTCTGCCATAAATACAAGAGATTCTACACCATTTAAAAAAATTGTAACTTTCTTCTTTTTACAATAAATCTTCACATCATAATTTGACAGCCAATCCATACTGAGAATTATATCAAACTCATTCATCGGTATGATAATAAGGTTAGAAACTAGAAAAAGTTTTGGTGTCTGGAGGGGGAAAATCGACATGCCTTTGTTGCAATGATAAATCCACTAGGATTTTTGACTGGTAACTCTTTTATTAAATTAAATATGAAATATCGAATTTTCTTATCAAACAGGGAAGATATAAATGAATGTGATTATCCAAAATCAAATAATGTTTTGGCTTAATTTGAGGAAATGATTAAAGTACCTGCCACCACAACATTAGGAACTTCAACCTCTGCAGTTGTGATTGTATAATTATGTACCTAATCACTTGGACTTTTCTGTTGCATATTTCCTTGATGCTTTGGACAATCATTAGAATAGTGTCCCATCTCTAGGCAATTGTAGAATTGAACATCATTGGCTTCCTTCTTCCCTATGAAATTACCAGCAATATGGCCTTTATGAAAATATTTGTAACATACTCCTTTTCCTTTTAAGAATTCACTGGGGTGTTTCCATCCACAATTGTCACATGGTGGAAATTCAACTCTTCCTTTCTTCCCCGTTTCCTTATTTCCTTTTCCAGGATTTTCAGCAGCCCTCTTCTTTTCTTTCTTTCAATGAAAGTCATAAGACTTTGATAATTCTTTTTCTGTCATGATGGAACAAGAAAGTATACACTCATATGATGAAAAACTTTGGGAGACCAGTTCCCGTTAGAGGAATGGAATAAGGCCATCAATGAGTCAATCAATTTTTCTCCTTGGATTTTTTATATAGTCCACATCATGTCTTTATATCCTTGTGAAGTTGGCTTCATACTTGGTAATATTTTCATCCTCCTTCTACCTCAGATTCAAGAATTTTCTCTCCATATCTGCTCGCTGCTCACGAGGGAAATAATTTTCTAAGAATATTTATTTAAAATTCCTTCATTCCCTCTCTTCTATGTCTTCCTCTTCCATTGTGATTTGGATTAATGACCACCACTGATCTTTATCTCTCGACATATGATATACTTCCATGACAACCTTCTCTCTTTCATTACATCCCAAAGCATGAAATATCTTCTCGAGGGAACTAATCCAATGCTCAGCTACAAATGGGTTTGTAGTCCCATTGAATTATGGAGGTTGTTGTCACAAAAAGAGATCTAGCATAGCTCCTCCACGTGGTGGATTCGGATGCTCCATACGGTTAAGGTTATTATTCAAAACCTGAGTAAGTTGTCCCAGTATATTTATGAGTTTCTCAACACCAGTCATAGAACCAGAGCCAACATCATTATCATTCATTGGAGGAAAATCCCTACAAGGGACACATGTGTTCGTTCAGTTTCCATTCCTTCCACTTGGTGCCATCTCTAGATAATGGCTTACACTAGATTATGTTATGAATCATAATTTATTTTCTTAACTTAACAAAATACTTAGAAACAATTGAGATCTTACGAATGGCTAGTCCCCAATTCACAAATATGGTTTCTTTGTGGAATATTTTACATTTCAATCCTTCATAATGTCTTGTAATGAAAATGATAATTATCCTAAGCATTTCCCTAGGAGTGTCATAACCAAGAGTGCAGCAAGGCCCATTTTCGTGCACCAGTTCCCATTTGATCCTAGATCAAAGTAGTGTTTTCGGGTTTTACCACTAGATACATCTATGCCAGAGCCTCCTCTACATCCTCATATCCAGACATGGATGTATTGCTTGAAATATCCACATAATATATTCCTTCACAAAATACCTGGATGTTATTGTATTTATATCCTCAAAGACTCACATAGGGACTCTTCCCAAATTCAATGTTTTCTAAATATAGTTTCCAAATATTCTACTAAACATCCTCTAATACCAACTGTAAGGACCCAACCCCAAAACTGCCCAGATGGAGGTTTCGTCCTCCGAACACTCGGGAGTCAGTGCCTTATTGGAATACATTGTCATATATACAAGGAATATGATTCCCGAAGACCTAGAAGATTAGTATTATTGGAAACAAGATACATACATAAGGTAACTTTACATAAGGAAAGGAATAAGAAAACAAATTTATTCCACTAGAGTCATCACATCTTCAAGATTATGATTGCGATTCATTCATAAAATACTTCTTCATATCCCGATAAAATGAAACATAAGAAAGGGGTGACCTCAAATGCTCAGTAAGAGTAAGAAATACAGCGAAAGATTATATAAACATTGAACACGGTGAATAATTGAAAACACATGCCTTTAATGATAAAAATGGACACACTATGGAAGGAATATGAGCTGAGTAAATAATGGCATAATAAAACACAATCATGGGTATTCTATTAATTAAATAACCACTTGAAATATCAATAGATGAACTCATACTGATGGAATGCATAATTCTTGACATTTTGAAACATTTTGCCAAGGCCTCGGCCAAGACGTCTAATGATTAAGGCCTCATCCAAAATCTATATCACATTGGGAATGGCCTCGGCCAATTCCACATCTATTTGTCTAATGAGACCTACTGATGCATTAAGGGGTATATAGCATGCGCCACCCATATAATAATAAATCCAATGCATTCCTCATATGAGTGGGGATAAACATAATCAACAAATACATTCATATTGAAACTATCATATGAAATGTAACTATCTTTCCCCAATCATTAATCATAGAACACTAACCATTCAGAATAATATGGTGAATTGTTTTAGGATAGGTCATCCACAATAGAGTTATTTATAAACCATTAAATCGAATATGGTAGATGACTTTATAATTTATTAAACCAACTCGGATTTCGAGATAGCAGTCATTGTAGTTTTATTTTTTTGGTACATTTCTTTTTCAGTTATTCTTGTACTTATATAGGTTTATCTCTGAAAATAAATATGGGAATTGGTTCTGTCATTAATTTTACCTTCAGTATTGGTGTTTTCTCAGTTTGTACCATCGTATATCCTAATCATACTAATTAAAAACGGTAATTCCTTATATATTACGTGTGATTCTATAACCTTGGTGCTAGTCACCACTCTGTGGCCTATTGGAGGAAGGAAATCACATTAGGAATAGTGAGGGTTGCCTGGGATTGTAGGGATGTAGTGATAGGAAATCATGGTATGTGAAATAGGCTATGGAAGAACATCTCGGAGACAATATTTTACGGGCCCCGTGATTCGATGCAAGGACTCTGGACCTACCAAACTACCATGAGAGGACACATTTATTATAGGGTACAGACCATAGGAAATGTACCTTCAATATATTTACATTTTTTCATGTGTGTTCTTGGTGTTTTGGGAGTTTAAATAAATAAAAAGTTTAAGAAAAAATTAAAATAAATCTTCTAAACTACTCGGGATTAGATATTCCTTGTTTACATTATAGTTATGGCACCCGGACAACGACAACAAGTAGTGTGGGAAATCAAGGACTAGGATGTTGATTTAGCTGATCAGCTGAGTGTTGATCGAGAAGATGAGGATGTATAGTGGCATAATATGCTTCATGCATTTTAGTGGAAAACCCTCAAGATGTATGGGGGAAGGGAGTCAGATGTAGAGATGGAATGCTAGCTCGAGGAGTTGGTGGTATCATTCTACCTGATTTGGGCTCTGACCAAGTACAGGGTTCTATTAGAAGTTAGTCAGATGTGGAGAGCATTGTAACGGTGGTGGATGCTCAACCTCAAAGAGGGTTTGGGGAGTGATATTTTGTGGACTGACTTCGAGAGGTAGTTCTTGGAGAAATTAATTTCTTCTATGATGAAGGCTGATAAGAGGTATGAACTATTATCCCTTCAGAAGGGGAGTAATTCATTGAGGTAGTTTGGGAGCAAGTTCAAGGATCACCGTTTTGCTCCCAAACATTTTCTGGATGAGGAGTATCGGCTCAGAAATTTTTATTATGCACTTCGACCATCTCTTCAGTATACTATTACTCCCTTCTCTCTTCTAACTTACATAGTGATTTAGAAGAAGTCTAAAGTGATAGAGAGGATGCACACACTGGGTGTTGTACTGTGAGAGGGGATACTGTTAGGATATTCTAATGGGAATTTTTTCAGAAAATTTCCCCCATGGTCAGGGACATACATGATTTTTCTAGTGGAAACCAGGCCCCAACAGTTCTAGTTTCGATCTCCTGTTCCTCGCAATTTATGTGTCGGCACATAAACAAGATGATTCATCTGTGGCCGAGATGGGTACCTTCAGAATCATTACCTAGATCGAGTGGAGTACAGTGGGGGTTGGAAGTTTTATCTCCTGCCTCAGACACATCAGTTTCTGACTAGTCCCTTTCAGTAGATACATTAGGGATAGTGAGATCCCACTCCTCTGAGTGTAGAAATTGCAGGAGGTTTCTGACCTCAAGGCACTCCTTATAGACCTCGACTAGGGCATGGTCGGGGAGGCAGCCGACTGCTGAGGTGAATAGGATTTGGGTGTGCGTAGTTGAACACTATAGAGGCATTATTTCTAGATGGTCCAGACATCCTTTGAAGAATGATCAATTTCATTAGCACTCTTACTACTCATTGTTTGATTATGGAGGTTCACATTCATTTTTCTGCCAATCTAGCCTATGCCCTGTGTCTAGACGCAAATATACTTCCCCTTCCCCTTGATTTTGAGTATGCTAGTCATAGATCATATCAACTTCTCTTATATCTATCGGGGATGAAAAATGGCATTGGTGCCACATCAGTCTAGTGGGGACCTTATCCTGCTGCAAATGCATCCTTATGATGTCAATTTAGGCATCTCCAAAGTGTTCTCTGTGTGTGTTGTTATCCACTGCTTCTAAAGAATGGTCATGTTTTCATATATGGGAAGAAAACATGTGACTTTAATTGGTGAGTGTGATTTTCATGAGGGAAGCCTATGAGTGGTTCCCATTCTTTCCTTATTAGCTGAGCTATTATTAGATTCTGTAGATACGAATATTTTGGTTGTCTCGGTGATCGTTAGTGAGTTCCTAGACATCTTCTCTAGAGAGGTGGTGACTCTTCCCCCTCAATGTGATGTTGAGTTTTGGATTGGCATTCAACCTAGTGCACATCTGATTTAAATGGCTTCCTATCAGATGGATCCTTCTGAGTTGCGGGAGTTATGGATTCAGATTGATGGTCTGATGAAGAAGTGTTTTTTCATCCAAATGTGTCACCATGGGGTGCTCCAATCCTATTCAAAATGAAGGAATATGGTTGTCTCAGGCTGTGTATAGACTACCGAAGGCTGAACTAAGTGACGTTCAATAACTATTACCCCCCTTCGAGAAATTATGACCTTTGTGATCAGTTTAAGGGGGAAGGATTGTTCTCCAAGATCAACCATCATTGAGGATATCACCAACTGAGGGTGACGAATGGTGATATCTTGAAAACTGGTATCATGTGAATATATAGGAACCTTGAGTTTGTGGTCATGTTTTTTAGTGTTAAGAATGACCTAGATGTATTCATGGGGCCCAATAACATTATCTTTAGTAAATATTTAGAGTGGTTCGTATTAATTTCTATTGATGACATCCTGATCCACTCAAGATCAGAGGAAGTCACACCAAACATTTGGAGATGGTTATATAGGTCCTTCGACATCACCAGCTCTATGTGAAGTTTTCCAATTTCATTTTCTAGACATGAGTGGTGGACTAACAAGGAAAAGTGGTGTCTTATTTCGGAATATTGGTGGACGTGTCAAAAGTTGAGGTGGCTATTTCTTGGGAAGCCCGCAAGAATGTATCAGAGTTTTTTAGTTTCCTATGTCAAGCAGTTTACTACCAGATGTTTTTTCCCTAATTATCTCATGTTTTAGAATGTTTGATATCCTTGAACCTGAATAAAAAATCTTTTGAATGGATTGAGTTTTGTGAGGCATCATTCAGTTTTCTGTAGGGGATGTTCGTCAGTTCCCCGGTGTTGAGGTTTCCTGAAGTAGTGGCAGTGTTTGAAGTGTTCTACAAATGCTTCATGATAGGCATGGGAAGTGTGATGATGAAGCAGATGTGAGTGATAGATTATGGTTATATGGTGTTATTTCCACACGTGTGTAACTATCCCACCCATGACCTATAGATTATTTTGGTAGTGTTCACACTGATGATACGACAACATTACCTTATCGGGGAGTGCTTTTTGTCCTTCATGGATCACAAGATCTTGTGTTGTATCTTCCACCAGTGTGACCTAAACATGAGATAGTGAAGCATGATAGACTTCTATCTGGACAATGACATTGAAATTTCTTACACCTCAAGGAAGGGGAACGTGGTGGTTGATGCTCTGAGCAGGAAGTCGTAGAAGGATGTGGATCGAGAATCATCGGATTCTTGGATGGCAGCAGAGGAGTTGGTTCCCTTCACCTAGATGAAATGTTGTAGGATGGTAGAGGCTATCTGTTCCAGATGACATTGAAGTTGTCTCTATTTAAATTGGAGGAAGATTTTCAGTGGGGGACCTAGAGGATGAATTTATTCGTGATCGTGTTAGCTAGTTCAATTCTCTAGAAGGCTTTTAGAAAGATGGACAGAATCACAAAAAAAATTCATGGAATGTTGTTTTTCCCAGTGGGAATGCGTCAGAGAGTTTTGTTGAGATCCAAAACTCATCCCCAGGGGTACACCAAAGAGTAACCAAAAGTACCCAGGCTTAAGGAGTTAGTTTTTTTGGCCCCAGGTGAAATAGGCAGTGGCGGCGTTCAGGAAAAAGTTCCTCGTGTGTTATGAGGAGAAGGCTGAGCACCATGTTCTGGGTGGTTTGTTGCAGAAATTAGATTCACCTATGTATATGTGTGATGACATATCTATGTATTTTGTCAGTGACTACCCTGGATTCATGAAGGCTATATTTCTTTCAATGTAGTGGTGGACCGACTGACGAAAGCAGCTCACTTCCTAAAAATCATGCAGTTGATTGCATTGGATGCCTTAACACTGAGGTATGTGGAAGAGGAGGTGTGGTTTCATGGTTTTATGAGTTCAATAGTCTCAGATCATGATACATGGTTTACCTCATGGGTCTGGAATGAATTGCAACATGCTTTTGGAACCCAGCATTGCCTCAACAATACATTCCACCCCCATACATATGGGAAGATAGAGCAGATCAGTGAGAAATTGGAGGATATTCTACAGACATGTACTTTGTAATATAGGGGATTATGGGTGGGACACTTTCCTCTGGTATATTTTCTATACAACAATAACTATCACTCTATCCTTAGCATGGATCTATTTAAAGCCTCGTATGAGAGACCATTTCACTCTCTCTTGTGATGGAAAGAGGTTGAGAAAGTAGGTGTTCTTTGCCTTGAGGTAGTGCAGAGCACAATGGAGAAGATTTAGCATATACGGTAGAGGATGAAGGCAGATCAGGATTGGCAGAATTTATATTTTGATCGTAGTAGAAGACCCTTGGAGTTTGAATTTGGGAACGTATGTTCTTCAAGGTATTCCACCAGCATGGGAAACCAAGGTTTGGAAGGGAGGTATGATTTCTCCAATGTTTTGAAAACCCTTTGTGGTGTTGCAGCGAGTCGGCGAAGTGGATTATTAGCTAGCAATACAACCACCACTACTAACGGTGCATGACGTATTCTATGTGTCTCATATCCGTCATTTCCTACATGATGATTCACACTTCTTTGACTGGGGGAAGATGGATATTAAATATGGTGGTATATTCATTGAGTGATCATTAATGATTGAAGATCATGAGAAGAAGGTGATTTGTGGAAGGTCCATTCCCATGGATCATGTATTTTGGCGGCATGGTGGTCTCAAGGAGAGTAACTAGGAAAGGGAGGCACAATTGTGCCCCTAGTACCTTCAGCTATTTTGATTTTGGTTCTATTTTGTTTTATTATTGACTGTGATGTAATTCATGACCTTGTTAAATATGAGACTATTAGTCTAGATTGTTCTCTGAATGTGTGCGAAGAGTCCTAATTGTGTGGATGGAAGGACCTAATCCCTACTCAAGACGCATTAGGGTGGATGTGATTAATCCCATTCATGAAATTCAGTTCCTCACAAAGTGGATCATATCTTGACATAGAGGAAGTAACCCCCTAATCCATATGACATGAAGATATGACCATTACCTGTTAGTGGGGCTTCATAAGAGAGGGTAGCATTAATTCCTATATAGCTGATCGGTATGAGGGAGAGGTGTTCCAACATGTCAAGGTGGTTTACTACTAAAAGGAATCAGGTGAGATGGTTTTTCGAACCAGTCTATTTCTATCGGGTTTGGTTTTCATTCTCAAGAACAATAATAGTTTGAGAGGTATCTAATATAATGGCACAAAACCTCTTGGTCTTGTACTTTTCCAAATTTCGGTTCTACTAAATAGTTCCGCCGAAATGATAGCACTAGTCATGGTGGCACCATTATGGTTGAATCGGTCGCGTTGGCACTATGACGGTGGCATCATAATGGTCACATTATTATGAACACACACCAAAGTGTTGGCCCCATGATAGTGACACCATAGCATTCTCACCATCACAATCGCACACCGAAGTGATGGCACTCTTATTGCGGTACTGTACCGGTCACACCGTCATAGTTTCCCAACAATGTGATGGCACCACTTGTGGTGTTCCACCGAACTAGGGTCACCATTAGTGTGTCTCACAAAATGGTGTCCCACCCTTTGTTTTTTGTTCATTCACTTAATTTTTCTAGTTCTGGTATCACAATGTATCTTTTGATGTAAAAGTGTTTTAATAACCATTTCAAATATATTTAAATCCCATAAATGATATCTAAAATATCTCAAGAGTCTGGAGACCATTAACTTACCAAAAAAGTGTGTCATTTCCCTCTATGTCAACCCTTCTTCTTGTACATTTCATCTTCTCCCCTATTACATGATTTTTTCTCGATTAAAGATAACCCTTTAACACACAACCATTCTCACGAGTTCTTTGAGGAGAATCATTAATTAACAATTAATTTCATTATGAGTAACCACCCAACCATATGGAGAATCCTCAATCATCCTTTAATGTCATTCATGATTTCATATCCCCTAAATCCAGGATATCTCTTTTTATCACATGGAGTTTCCTTCTTCTACTTCGCTGGTCTCTTATCCATTCATCGGTGCATATAGAGTCCCTCTATAGAAGTCTAGTTGTGGACCCATGTGGGAGACTTTTCTACTCACTCATGTAGTTCATGGAGTTCATTCCCTTTATGTTGTGCATCCCTAGTTCATACTGCTAGGTGAAAACATCGATCATTGATCATTCAAGTAGGGTCTTCAATCTTCTCTCTTTACAGTGTATCATATAGGGTGGGTACGATAATGTCCCAATAGGGATGGATGAAACAAAAAATTATTGAAGATAATAAATGGGTCTTAAAGTATTAAAGGGTGTGTTTGTTGATGTTTTACTAATATTTTATGTTTTATTATATGTTTTGAATTATATGTGATTATGTCCATTAAAAATCGTGGTCATCGTTGGTCATTCCATGCACACTAATGAATCATTATTTTCTAGAAAATATTGTGATTGAATGGATATAATATAGAAACTAACTAATCATGTAAACTCAGTAGATTAAATGGATTCCCAATGAACAAGAATACTTTTGTGATTACTCCAGTTAACAAAATAGAAAGACAATACTTAATGAATGGTGTGATTAAATCTGAGACCACCCATGCTCTATTCTGGTGATGTGTATGATTGTTCTATTTGATTCATTGTGGGTGACAATGGTGGGGATGGGATCCCATGTTTTTTAGTTGTTGATTTTCGACCTGGGGTTGTGTGGGGAAATAAGATGAGTCTTGGTTTTTTTAGTTCTTTGAGAGATCTAACAAATCCCATTTGTTATTGTGACATTACAACAGAACCAGTTGTGAATTCCTAAATTACTAATTTGTTGTTTTTCCTTCCTTGGATTGTGGAAATTCCTATTAGTTTCCTATTAGTGAATATTTATTTAAATTAAATCACATGAATATGACAACAGAAATGGGTTATATGTGGAATTGTTTTCGAGGAATGAATTGTACATTGGTTTTGGTTAATGTGATTTTGTATAAATGAATAGTGATGAGGTTGTTTGTGTTTGAGATGGTTCAGAACCCTTCAGCTGTGATGAATGCTTTCATCCTATGTGTATAAATTTAATTTTATTGTTTTTTTATTCACAACCCACTAATGATGATAACTTCAGGACGAACACCACCATTTCATGGGGGATGGTGGTTTCCCCAACATCTAATTGGGTGGCTGGTTATTACCTCCTTTTTACTCCCTCTTCTTAGTATCCTAAGAAACATTTATCTGAATATAATGGACTAAGGTCCATTATAGACCAATATTTTTTTGGGTTAAGGTACGTTATGGTGGTTGGCCCAACTGTGTGCAGGAAATGTTCTTTCCCAAGAATCTTCAAGATGAGGCCCATGTGTATTTTAGTGTGGCAGTGGTTATTCTAGCCCAGTTGCCTTTTGGCGTGGTAGAGATTATTGGGAAACATGTGTCTTTGGGAGGGGATGTGTGTGGTGGACCATCTTTCTACGTGCAGAGACGTGTGATTGTTGAATCCCATGTGTGTGTGGGAGGTGTATGGTGGTGGGACTATGGTGAAAATGGAGGGGGAGGTCTGATACGTAGGATGTCTTCAATAACAAGTGGGAAAATCGTGTGGGGTACACATACATTGAAGAGCCATTACTATTAGTTTACCTGACATGTGATTTAAGGGTAGTGTTCCTTGGTGTGGATGGGTGGATATATTCCTTGCTAGGTGATTTGGTTATCACCTTTTTATCACGAGGCATTAGAATTCCTACCCACTTGTGCACAAGATCTTTATGATTTCCCTACTGAGAATACATGTATAATCACCCTACATATATAATATTGTCTCACATTTCTAGGATGACTTTGGAGACTATGTAGGACTATACTAGCTTTGACATTAGGATAGTTTTCATTGTTATTATCTTTATTTTGGTACCTTCCATTTGGTAATTTTATTAAACATTTATGGTTTCATATTTGACCATTTATATGGGAATGTCACTTTTACCTTCATTTTTGGAGTTTTTTTGTTTATTTACCGTTGTGTCCCCTTATTCTACTATATAGAAGGTGTAATTCTTTCCATATCACATGTGATTTTATACCCTTGGTGGAAGTCTCCACTCTAGGGCCTATTAAAGGTGGCACTCAGAGGTCATTATATCTTCTTCAATATTAGGAAGGAAGGGTATAACATTTTTTTGTTCTTTCCCTCAACTTGGTGAAGATGGGTTGTGAAAATAAATCTATTTAGTAAATAAATTTTCCCTCTATGATGGTCATGGGAGTGATTCGTGACTATTAAAAATGTTATATATAACGTCTGATAAATATTGTGTGATAATTGTATCCTATGTAAATTTTGTTACATATTATATAATATTATACAAGTAAAAAATTTAGAGAAACATACAAAATTGTATCCCATTTATAGTTACCATTGCATTCGTCATCTATGAGACAAATTAAGTTTACAATATTTACAAAATGGATAAAATAAATAAATTAGAATAGCTAAAATGGGAATACATAGATCACCCCAATCTAGTAAAACCATCTTCCACATAGTAATTATATATAAATAAAAAAATAATTATTTATCCAATGAAGAAATAATGAAAAATAAAATATGACATTATATAAATTTTTGTGAATTTTGGGTGAAATAATATTTTTTATAGCTCATAAAGGGAATTGTGACAATTGGGATTCATCCAGTTGAATCCCATTTGTACAATATTTATAGTGAGTAAAAACCACTCAGTTTATTCCTAAAATAATAAGATTATTGGATTCAACATGTCATGATTGAAAGAAATATACTATAGGAGAAGCTCATGTTGTAGGAGATTACCCCTTACTCGATGTGAGATGATAAAACCCACATAACAACCTACATCACACACCTTACCTATATGGAATTTAGAGGTGTAATACAGGGTTATGTGTCTAGAGTGAATAAAATTTTTATTCCATCAACTCCTCTATATTATAGTTATTTTAACAAATTATAATATAAATATATATTAAATCGATAATTTTATTTTTGGATGAAAATAAAACATAATTTTATATTAATAAAAATTTTATTTTATTTATAAAAAACCAAGGTATAAAAAATACAATTTTCTAATGAAAATTTCATTAAATAGAAATGAATTTAGATTTAAAATAAAAATATTATTTTACACTGGATTATGAAATTCTTCTTAAGTGTTGTAGATTTGTTTATTTAATTAAAAAAACTATTTAAAAATAAATAATGATTTTTATATATTAATATTATAATTTTCATATATATAGAATTTGTATAATAAAATATAAAAAAAATTAAAATAAATAAATCAAAAATAGATGATAATGAATTTATGAGAATTTTCAAAAATACATTAATACTTCATCATTACTGAAAAATAAAATTTTATTTTTTCATTATATATTATCATAGAAATGGTATACCGTAATGATTTAATAATTAACTAAACACAATTCATGACATATGATATCATATTTTTTAATATCAATTATTTTAATATATTTTAGTTAATATTTAAAACTCATCGTTACATTTTAATGTCAATAATGATATCTTTGATTTGTTAAAATCATTAATTTGTTGAATCATTACAATTATATGGCAATAGATTATATAAATATTTTCTTTTATATCTAGAGGATTAAATAATCATAAAAACTAACCTAAATGTCTAAAATAATGATAAAAAGTTTTGGGTAAGCTAATAATTTACAATTCCCTACAACCATAATGTCCGAGACCTAAATATAAATTTTTTTTATTAAATCCCATACGTTCTTATAAATATATATCCATTTAATAAGACCCCCTTACTAAAAATCCATCATCCTCAATATTATAAGGAATTTTCATCCTACATATTCCGTACAACGTGTCCCTAATAACCTATGAATCCATCCTCCGTTATTAGGAACAAAATTTCATGATAATGGAAACCTTCACTTATCTTTTCCATTCATGTTCCATTAAATGTCGTATGTCTTCTATTTCCCAAAATACCTTCTTTTGTCCACATTCTATTATCCTATAATATTATTAATAATCTTTTTTTTGAATGGGAGGCCCTTTTTCCAAATAAATTTATCATTTATTAAAAAATGTATTATACAAACCATGCTACTAAGTTTACTTCCCAAATTTTCCTCTATTACAAGATAAATTCAATATTTATTTTTTTTCAATATCAAAACCACAATTTATTTCAATTAGTATTTAAATATATTTAAAAATAAATTTTCAATATAGTTTTATACTTATATGAAACCCATATTTCCTTTCACGGGTTTAAAATTATGTGATTATCATATATTTATGCTCTTTTTTATTTCGTGATTTTGATAAGAAGGATATTATTTATTCCCCATGTTTTATTAATGAAATTATTATTATTCTCTATGTAGATATCATGAAATTATGAAATATAAATGGTGTGCCCTGATAATTCTCCCATGCATTGTGTAAATAATTTAGTCTATAAATATGAATTTTTTTATGTTACATTAGTGAATAACCATTGTAATTTTCATTGATGATACCATAGTGATTAAACATGTTGTTATTCTTATGAATGTATCATCTAAATGTTGAATCCAAATTTCCTTTTATTAGTCATGTTCTTATTATTATGTTATGTGTTATATTAATTCATTTTTGTTATTCCTCATGTTTTTATTGATATATCTCATGATCACTTTATATTTTTCTCCCTTTATCTTTCCCTTAATAGGATTCATGATAACCCATTTCCTTTGATTTATTCCCATTGTATATGAGATGATGTAAAAGTATTTTTTTTAAACCAATTAAGGTTTCTTTAAGTATGCATAAATGAATGATTTAATTTTTCCACATCTTTGTATCATATTTCAATGAAACTAAACATGAAATGATACTCTCTTTGGTAACATGTAATGAAAATTATATAATAACGGATCTAGATTCCATAGTTTTTGTTAAAGGATTGTTTAGTAATTTATAGAAATAACAACACGAATAAATAAAGAAGAAGCCTTGTGAAAAGTATAATGAGATTAAAATATACATGTATTTTGTTAAGTATTAATAAATTGGTTTCTATTAAAATAAATCCATTTTTTGGATATTAATGAATTATTGTGTCTACAGAATAGATGTACATAGGTGTAACCCCCAAAAAATGTATTTGAAGTTGACTTGAAATTGAAATAGGATATGATGATGGGGATTGTTTTACTTCTTTTTTGATTCTCCTAAGTGATATGTTTGGTTGATCACAATATCTTTTTAAACCATTGCGATGGATATATAGAAAATGAAATTGTTATTATAGTATATTTAAAAAATATTTATGAATGATTTTTTAATACATATAAACAATTTAAAATTCTATGAATCATAAAAGTATCATGATTCCCAGTAATGTTTTCATCTTATAGAAAAATTGTAGGAAATCGATGGAACTGAGTTAGTCATGAATGAAACAAATGATGTTCTGATGACATTTTGGTGGAAGATAGAATTGAAAACATCATGAGGCTGACGAATAACCTAAATTATATCATGAACATTAACATGAATCAAGTAAAAAGGATATTTTAACCTTAAAAGAAACAATTTCACCTTCAGTCATCCATGAATCATCAAATTCTTTATTTCATTCTATATACCAACTATTTTATTGATGAAAAATGGATAATATCTATATTAAAAATAATTTCTATAATTTTTTGTTAGGATAATGAGAATGGAACTGTATAAGTATTAATCTAAAAACGAGAAGATATTCAGTGGTTGTACTAATTAAAAAAATGAATCCAAGAAAAAATATTAATTCTATGGAGTGGAAACTATTAGGATAATATATCTGAATAAATATTTACCCAATTAGATGTGAAAAAAATGGAGAAGGAATTACTAGGGATCAAAAAATTGTAAAATTAATGTATGGGAATCCATGAGATAAAATATCCAATACATGGTCAATACACCTCTACCTTTATTATGGAACCATATGGAATGATTAATATAATAATCAGTAGACTCAAACACCATCAGTAGACGAATATAGAAAATTAAGACTATGAAAATAATGTTGAGATAGTGTGGACTTCTATAAAGGTTCAATTACAATCCTAACAGATGCAATGGTCAAATATATGACTTGAAAATATTATATTAATAGACCTAAAATAAGGGGGCAACATAGAACATGTATGAGGAGTAAAAAATGTAAAAATTCCGACATACAACACTGGTGTGAGGAAGAATTTGGTGAAATTCATAATTTGGATTGTAATGTGACACATGTGTGAAATATGTTTACATATAGGTAGATACATTCCTAGTGTGTTAAAGCCTCAACTTCTCAATAGTAAAAAGAAAGGGAATATGGTACATTCCCATCTAGATGCTCAGTGCATCATGTGTGGACAACATCATAACTATTCCAATAAATTACCAAATTATAAGATAATAGGGTGGAACCACCATCAACCTCATCATAATCCAAGGGATACTGTTTTGGAATTTTCTACCATGAGGGATGAACTATGTTCTATATATGATTTGGTGGTTGGTACAATCATTGTTGTCTCATGGTTATTAAGTAATTTTTTTATTATGGTTTTATAGATACATTAATTTCATCCAAGACTGAAAAAAAGATATAATCAATATGTATAAATGTAGCAGTATAGTTATAATTCATGAATACTAGAAGAATTATCCTTTCATTAATAGTGTATAGAAACTAGATTATTACCCTTATAGACTAAAATATAATGGAAAATATAGAAATCATCCATATGGTGGATTTTTAATCTATATCAGGGATGGACTAGCAATCAATACATAATCATATGATCAACTTTAGAATAAAATAAATTTTAGTATTTTCAAATGAACAACACAGATTCATATTCAAATGAGATATATACCAGCTTGATCTTTTTTAGGGAGAAAAAACCATATCCTTTATTATTGATATTGTTGGTGAGGAGGGATAAGGAAATGTATGTTAATAAAAAAAAGAATATCCCCGTATTTCAAGAATACATTCAAATATTTCTTCAAATGTTACAGGGATGTCTCTATATAGAGAGATATTTCACTCTATTGAACTCATTCATCGAACCATGTCTACATCAATGAGAAAATACAGAATAGAAAATATTGGGTTATAAAAATTATTGAAACAATTCATAGATCATCTAGATAATGTATTTATCTAACCACATGTGTCCTCTTAGAGGGAACATATTATCTTTTTTAATTAGATAGATGACACAATGTGGATACACAATGATTATAGGGAACATAAAGGGATTATATTGAAGAAAAGGTACAATGTACCATGGATTCAAAAACTATTTGACTAGAATCATAGGGAACAATACATCCCATGGTTGACCACAAATCTGGTTATAACCAATTGAGTGTAGAGAAAAAAATTTGAAATAGTTCCTTATGAAATAGATATCAGAATTATGTGTTTGTTTGTATTCCCTTCATATTGACTAATACAAGTTTTTACATTTATGAATATGATGAATACAATTTATAAGGATTAACTTGCTAATTCTATATATGTTTTTTATTGAAATTATGATATATTCCATGTTTCAAGAAGAACATGAGGATCATGAAAGGGTTATTTTGAGAACATAGATGAAGGATAGTATATTTGGAAAATTCATTAACTATGAATTCAAGTTACAAAAAGGTGTATTATTGTAGAACATGTTAACAAATAGAGTAAACATAGTTGAACATGAAAATGATATATCTTTAAAGGATTAACCGCATCTTATAATAGTAAATGAGATTAAAAGATTCCATGAGTTAGCTTGATATTATAGGATATTCGTGAATAACATTTCAGACCATTTTAATCTAACGATTAATTTTTCATGAAAATGGTATGAATTCATTGGGAAAAGGAGTGTGAAAAATGATTCATGTAACTGAATAATAGACAGGTTATTAAACATGAGTTAACTCTAATATATATCATATAGGGATTACTTATTTATGTATATGCATCTCTAAAAGGGATTGTGTTCATCCTCATGAAAAATTAATATATTATTTCTTGTACATATAAAAAGTTAATCCTCATAAGTATAATTATACTACCACGACATAGATATATATGTTGTTATTTTTTATCTAAAAATATAGATTCACGGTATTTATGGGGTTAAATGAGATATATACATAGACAACCATAGTTTTAAATATATTTTCATACAAAAGTAATCGAACTTGAGAAAAAAGAGTAGGTTGTAGATTCTTGAAGTGTATTAATGATAAATTAAATATATCCCCAAAATAAAAACAATGAATATAATGATTTATGTATAAATGACCATGTTTTGTGTAAATAATGATGAATAAATGAGATCCATTAATCAATGACCTAATAAAACTGGAAATGAGAATCATAATGTATGGGAAATCATCAACACAATTTCAAATAATTTATCCTCCATAATAACTATAGAATATAAAAAAATACATAAGATGGTATTGTTTATTACCAAGAAAGATAGAGGATGTTATAAATGGGATGTTTCATTCCATTAATATTGTTCAATATGGTATTTTGAAAATTAATAAAGGTCTATTTTTTCATCTATCCTCGACATAAAGAAGAACTACTGGATAAATCTCATAGATATAAATTATCAATAACTATGGGAGCACTAAAATTTATAGGAACATTCAAAATCATAATTGGTGGGATAATATGAAAAGGCATCTCAGAAACTATGATAAAATATTCATTGAGTGTCAACAAGTGAAAGCAGAGTGGCCAATATCTAATGGAGATTTTTAACCACTACATATAATAACATAAAAGATGGAAAATATAACTATTTTATTTTATACTGGTCTCCAAAGAATATAAAAAGTATAGAATTTAATTTTAGTATTTCATATAACCCCAAAATTGATGGCTAATATAAAAGAATATTAACACACATGAGGACATGGTGAGAACATTCTCAGTAAAATTAAATGGTCAATGGGATCAACGCCTCCCATTAGTTGAGTTCTCATACAATAATATCTTCAAATTGATTATCAAATAGAACTATATGATGATCTATATTCAATGATATGTATAACTCATACTTGATGTGATGATGATAGAGAGAAGAAATTTCATGGAACTGGTCTTTGGAATGAAATAAATGATAATTTTAATTCCATATAGAAACATATAAAGTGTTCTCAGACTCATTCAATGTTCAATGATATCAATCATTGAATGAAATTTGATTTTGATGTCAGGAAGAAATATTCCTTCATATTTAACTACGGAATAGAATAAAAAAATTTCGAAAGAAAGGGAAGCATAGCTCTGGGTATGATGGACCCTATGAAATCCTTGATTGTATATTATATCTGGACTATTGTCTATAACATCAATCACATCGTTCTTAGCTTCATGGTGTATTCCAGATATCCATCTTCAGGATTTAAATACCACACCCATCACTTGTGATGAATCTGGAGGTGGTACAACTTGAAGATGAACTCCATTATGATGAGTAGTCCATTGATATATTATACCGTAGATACAATGTTCCACATAATAAAACTACCCATATTTTCAATGTTTATTTAAGTAACCTTGAACATGAAATATCTATATTGGAAACAGAGGAGTTATTGAGACAAAATTACCTTTGCATTTTCTAAATTGCAAGAATGTGTTGAATTTTTTTGGGAAATTTATATAAGGGGAGAATAATGTAATTACCCAGATATAAAAATTGATATTTGTTTCATAATAAATATTTTTATATATTATATAAAATTATATTGGTAAGAAATAAATATAAAACCTATTTTTTATATCATTAAAAATAATCATTACATTACTTGGTTATGAAAAAAATTAAAATGGCATACATTACAAATGGATAAAAATAAAATAGAATACATTAAATGGGAATGTAGTGATCCAACCATTCTAATAAATCCACCACCTTGAATATAATTTCTAAAGGAATGAAAACAAATATTTGTAAACTAATCAAGATCATATGAAAATGAAAATATGAAATTAATTATAATTAAATTCAATTTTGTGAGTATGAATGAAATGGTATTTATATGGTATGAATGGAAATGAGAATTTTTGGATTATTCTGTTATATGATCATTGGTCTTTATTACCATTTAAAACTATACCCTTTGTTGATAATTTTACAAATGTAATATAGTGTTTGCAAGAACTAATGATAAAAAATCCTTGATTTAGAAAAGATAATCGATGACCTAAATAAGTTGAGTCATGCAGTTTGAAGGCCATTTTTTCAAAACTGAGAGGGAGGAATCATCACTAAGGTTCACCCTTGATCAAACCTAATTAAATATTTAGAAACTAAGCCATGGTATGAATCAACTGTGGATTATTTTTATGTTATTATAGACTATCACAAGGTGGATGTTAACTGATGAAACCATGAAACTAACACAGTCACATACCTCATCCTTAGGGCATATATGGGTGTAATATGAGTTTACATGTTTAGATAATTGTTTTTTATAGATATATTTTTACTCAATAAATCCCTTTTAATAATTTTTTAACATTACAAATTATATGATTAATTGAGCTGAATTTGATAACTTTATTTTTTGAAACATGTAAAAAATTGTAGTTTTATAAAAAATAAAGTAGTTTTTTATAATATACCACGGTATTTTTAATATATGGTTTTTAATGAAATATTAATTTGAAAATAATTTATTAAAAAATGATAAACTAATTTTATAATGGAATGTGAAATATTTTATAATATTTGGAAAATTGATTATGTCTTAAAAGATGATTTTTTAGGAAAAATATGGATTTATATTTTTAAAAGATAAAATTATCATAAATGGATAATTTTTAAAATGAAATTAATATAATTTTTGAATTGATTGCATTCAAATTATTCTAGGGATATTTATCAAAATTTTATAAAATATTGAAATTTACATGGAATTGAAAAAATCGTGTTTTTGGGTTAGAGTGTATTCGAGGACATTATACTTATGTCATTATGATTTAATAAATAATTATACAAAATACAAAAAATGAAATTTTTTATTTTGTTAATATTATTCATTTTAATATATTTCAATCAATTTAGAATTCGTAAGTAGATTTTCAATGTCTAAATATGGAATATTGATTTTTGAAAACATTACTTCATTGAAACATTGCCTTTGTGTGCCAAATGATGTATTAATTATTATTTTTGGTTATTTACTATTAAATTTTCATAACATGTAACTCAAAGTGAAAACTTGTGAGATAAAACCATGGTTAAGAAAATTGGTTTTTTACTATTCATTGATTTCATAAAAAATTCATTATAAATTATTAATCAAATCCCCCACTTTTACTATAAATACACTTCCATTTAACAATTTTCATACAATAAAAATACATAATAAAATTAGTTATAATGGTTTTATCTCCCAAGGATTTCCCCATGGTTTCTACAGGACATCATGGTTCTATCCTCATGTATTAGAAAAAACTCTTCTAGTTATAGTAAATCTATACATCAAATTTCCATTCATGTTCCCTTTTAATTTGGCGTGTCTTCTAATTTCAAACTGGAATTCTATTTTTCACATTTTATCTTCCAATTATAATATTAAGATTAATTTTTTAATTATAGACAACTCAGATATCTCATTTTACCATTTTTCTAAAATAGTGTTTTATACACATCATACATCAGATATTATATCTCAAATTTACATCTTTTACATCATAAATTGTCAATTAATATTATTTTAATACCTAAACAACATTTCATATAAATTATTATTCAAATAGATTTAAATATTAATTTTTAAATTTTTTATTTACATATATGAAACCTATATACTGTTTCATGGGTTAAAAATGATGTGATGATCATGTCTTTAATCTAATTTGCATGAAAATATTTTAATAAGAACTCGTTATTTATTATCTAAAGGTAATTAAAAAAATAATTTATTACGTTCAATGTGGACTAAAAAAATAATTCATATCAACGGTTTTACATTATATAACATAAATTCATTAGGTAATGAATTTAATTGATATGGTGGATATATTCTACGACCCTGGGCGAATAACATTTTCAATTTTCATTTACAACACCTTAGTGATTAAATTTTATGGTATTTTTCTGAATGACTCTTTAAAAAAATTTAGCCACATTCTAATGATACTATTACTGCTACTCTTATTCGGTTAGGTCCATTTTTCATTATTTTTTTTAATTCCTCATGTTCCAATTGATATGTCGCATGATCATATGCTTTTTATATAAATTGATTATTCCCAAATAAGGATTTGTGCTCCTCCCTTTCCATTTATGTATACACCTAAGATATGAGATTAATTTAATTGAATATATAAAGAACAATTTAATGTTACTGCAAGTGGAATAAGAATAATTTTTAATGATTTAATGTTTTATATACCATATTTCCAAGAAAATAAACTTTAATATATCCTCTATTTTTTACCACGTAATGAAATTTAATATAACAAATAGAAATGGTTTCATCATATCGCGACTGAAAGATAACAATAAATATTGTTTTTTGAGTGAACCAATCCAACTATGATATCCCTTGAATAACTTTATTACTACTATCAAAGTCATATTACAATATTATGTTTCTGAAATAATTCCATGTCTAACTCTTATGTAATGCATTCATGGATTATTACCATGATTCACTTATGATACATATCTTAAGAACTGATAATATTTATGACATGAATCATGATTATGATATTCGATATGTAGGGTATTCTCTCGCAATGTTATAATATTTTTCTCATGTACTTATGCTAAGGATTCATCTTAAATATCTCCTTTTTACCTCAAATGAGCATTTGAGATCACCATTTCGTAGGCATCTATTCCCTAGGTTATGAATATATGTTTTATTTATGTTGTTTCTAAGATGATATTTATTAATGGATAATCTAGGGGGATTTAATGTTTCTCACATATGTACCAGTGTTTATGTATCCAGATTTTCAATGTCACTAAACTAAAATGATCATTTGGTGTGAGTTTGTGTAATATATTTAATATTCTAAAAACATTATTTAATTTCTATATATGAGAATCTAGGTTATATATTTTTTGGTACTTTAGCTAATGTTTAGTAATCTATAGGAAACCATGATGACATATATTTAGTTATATCATGAAAGACATGTCTCAATGGATAATTCCATGGATGATCCAATGTAAAAGAAAATTTTAACGATTTCTGTTAATGGATAGAGTGAGTGGTTTTCTAAAATTATTCCATATATGAACAATTAAAGTATATTTGGATCCCAATAATTATTAAATGGGTGTAAAAACCCAATAAACACTATATTATTCTATACACGATCAATTACCGGTGAACAATAATTAGCCTTTTCAATACCTAGTTTGACACTCCCAATGGATTTCCTTTTCAAATTCATAATTTCTTCATAAACCATAAATATTGATTTAAATATAAATTTTCTATGAAAACCATCGGATAATCATAAAGTATCATAGTTTAAATAATGTGACCAAATTTAGAATCCATGTAAGTGATTCCATGATTATGTGCTTTCCAAATATGATTACTATTCATAACTGAATACTTCTTTGTTTTAATAAATTATTGAAACCTTAAGAAATCATTATAATACTAATTGTGAAGGAAAATGCAGTGAAATTCCTCTTTAGAAAAAACTTTTATGGAATATTGAATTAAAGATCGCATTTCAATTCTAACACTATATTTTTTTAGAAATTAATCACTTGAACATAGAAATATGAAAAAGAGGGAAAACATTTTGTTTATTTATTCATGATGTAAATTACACATTATTTCTATGGTTATTATAATCCACAAGTATCTAAACAAATAATTGATAAAAGAAAAATTGAATTTACATTATCCAATGATAGGAAAAAGAGAATATAATTCTAGTATTTTATCATTTAAAAGTAAAGAGGAAAAGTGGCAGTCTTTACACCATAATATATGGAAACAAGATGAAATTGAAACCATGGATGAAGACATGTTCAAGATCATATTATTAAACAAATAATTTCATCATATTTATTTTAAAAATATAGATAAATAGTTTAATGAGTTAAATAAAATCAATGATGAATCTGTTGGTTCCTGTAATTTTTTTTACAGTACATTTTAGGAGATATTTCATAATTATCATCCAATATGACTGTAAGTCTGACATATTAAAATGTATATTTAAACCAAGTAACAGATGGTTGTTATACATAATATATTTTAGAATCTATGAAGTTTGTTTTCATTTTTAAATCATAGTTGTAATAGTGGTTGGAGAAACATATGAATCTCATGGTTTTTACATGAAATTTAAGATGAATTTCAACGAACAATATTATAACATTTGATATAAGAAGATTATATTTCGTTAATTCTAAATAAATGTGAATAAGAATGATATAAATATACATAAGGGGTCTAATAATATTTTTGAGAGGAAAAGGGAGGGTCCTTATGCATTTTATTACTGATGTCGTGGGAAGATGTTAGTTACAATATGAACGGGGAGAAAGGAAAACAGAATTCACCTCCCCCACTTTAGTTCCTCAAATGTTTGGAGAATTAAAAATATAATAAAAAGTACCCAAAACCATTGGTTAATGATGAGGATAGATTATAGTGTCTATTAAGATGATGGAAATGTGAAAATCTCATGAAATCTCTATTTTTGATGAGTGTTATGATAATGTCCCTATGAAACGTACATGTTTTATCAACTCATGATATTTTAATTTTTTATTTGATTTTGTGTCTACCCTCTCATTCATTTCAAAATGATTTGGTAAAGTCATTATGATTCCAATCAAATTATGAGATGTTGAATTATTAATGAAACACCCTAATGGTATAATGATTGCATCACCAGTATATAATTCCTCTATAGTTAATGTTAGTGGGAATTTTCAATATACAAATATTATCATTATTACTATAGATTAAATTGATATCATCTTATACATGGATTGGATTTTTCTTCTTAAAGCCGAAATAAATTTTCATGAAGGGGATTTTAGGATATATATGTCCAAACTACGTATTATAATATATCAAAGTGGTGATTGTTATGAACATCCTATGGATATTACATATAATATATGTGAAATAATACTTATTTAGATGTTGTGTTTCTATCTTTTGGTATGGGAGAAACTCAAAATTGATGATATAGATATTATTTAAGAATTTGTGGATACCTTTCCAGGAGAGTTGACTAGACTTCCAGCAAAATAGGCACATGAATTTTCAATGGAACCTATACATGGTTCCAAAATATTTTCAATGATTTTTTATAGAATAGACCAATATATGATGCAATATTTGACTACAAAACTACAATAATGCCATGAAATTGGATTAATTCATCCAAAGTTTACACCTTGGGGTTTACTTATTAATTTTTTTTAAAAATGAATGATGGATCAATGATACAATACATTGAATACCAGTAGTTAAACAATATCATGATCATTAACAAGTATCATATTTCCCATATTGTGACTTCTTTAATTAAATACTTAGAGCTAAATAGTTTTCCATCATTTACCTTTTTTTACCATTTCATTAATAGAGATTCTATATGGAGGATGTACCCTATATGACATTCTGTGTAAGGAATAAACATTAAGAATATATTCTGATGATTTTTTGTCATAATAATTCCACTATTGTCTTCCAGGAATTGATTAATATAGAATTTATATATTTCCTTTATCTGTTCATAGAAGTAATTGGTGATTATATTATTATCTTTTTAGTGAGAAACAAGGAGGTTTATGACAATTTTATCATTTACTAATGTCCCAATGGATGGAAAAAATGTATGTAAAATTTATAAATTGTGAATTTTTACTTAAAAAGTTTTCTTTTTTGGGTTATATAATCTCAATTGAGGTTATAGTTGTAGATCAATCAAATATCAAAGAAATTGTATGTTGGAAAAGAACAACCATGATGATATAGATCCATTGTTTTCTTTTACAATATGAATATTGTTGACATGTGATGGATAATTTTCAGGACTACCCAATCCTTTAAATAGTTAACTCAAAATAGTAAAAAAATTCTTTATAGGTGAATGTGGGGAAAATTTCATGGAACTAAATAAAATTATAGTCATCTAACTTGTTCTTAAATTACCATATAGTGTATAAGGGTTTAAAATCGATAGTGACTTATCCCAGAGAGGATTGGGATGTGGTCATTGGTTGAATAAATTGTTTATAGCCTATGCCTCATGAAAATTGAAGATTCATGATAAATATTACCAAACTCGTGATTTGCAGTTAGGTGGGGATATTTTTACATTAATGATATAGAGGCCTTAGCATTATAAAGAAATGTGTGATATATATAAAAATCATGAAATATTACACTATACAATAACATAAATGTATTTGAACATGTGAAACAAAATATTGGTTGATCCAATAATGGATTATGTTATCGTAATACATTACCACCCTAGGAATGACAGCAAATTTGATGATTCATTGAGTCAAAAGAATCAGGTTATCTTATCTATAATAAGAATCACATGATACAAAATAGTTATGGATTAGAGAAGGGTAGATCCTAAAATCCAAATAGATAGTGAAATATAATATTTCTTAGTTGAACGTTCAACACTCAGTCCAAGTGAATATAAAAGAGGCATATAATGAAGATTTTCTATAGAAGTAAATAAGAAATCTTTCTAAGAATAACCATAACAATGATGTAATGATAAGGTTTAAGAACCATGTATGTTCTCCATAAATACATGATTTAATTGGATATGTTATATGAAATTAAAATACCTTAATTGTGTATTGATCCTTGACGAATGAAGATTTATATTGATTAGAATGAATACTTTTAGTGGGATGGAAAAAATCAAGATAATGCAGAGTTTGTATATTAGGGCTTGTTATGTCAGTATTCTAAGGAATGATGAAAAAAGTCTACAGTGATGTTCTGTCTACCTCTATAAAATGGGAATTATAGTATATAACTATGTTATTTTACATTTTACTTCTGAAAACCTCTAAAAAATAAAATTCTCTATGGGGGGTATTTGATCCCCTTACTAAGTCCACAAACAAAACCTCTAGTAGAGAATATTTTTCTCTATATTTTCCCTCCTAGCTTTTAATTATTTAGGTTGACGGGATTCATGGACTACCAAATATTATCCTATATAATCTTTATCTGAGGCTTACCTCTAGGATCCAATGGTGACTTCATCAATACTATAAAATAAAATATAGTTCTTTTTTATTTTTTATCATCCTCATATAAATGGTTAGTCATATGAAAAATTCAAACATTAAAGGATATGTTGAGATTGTGTGTGTTGGGTTCCAAAATATTTATGGATAAGCACATTAATATATTTTATTTTTATAACAATAATATATTTCAATAAATAAGTTAAATATATCGGTTTGAGGCACTATATAGGAATAAATATTAATCTCTATTGTTATAAAATGAAATTTGATAATATAAGCTATTAAGACCTATGATTGTTGAAAAAAATGTAAGATAATGTTAGAGATATTCAGTATAATTTCATGGTACCTAAAATTCATAATAAAATTAAAGATGATAATTGTCAATATGTTATTGAATTTGACGTTAGTGAATATTTTTTGTGAATCTATCCCAGATATACGGTTATGAAATTTGATATAAAATGGAATCTAATCCCTATCTATATCAGTCCTTTGGTAATTATTGACCATTCTGAAAATGTAGGCTATAAATTGGTAATTCAAAAACTCTATCAAAATTCCATGGTGTTATATGTATCTCTCAAAAGGATATACGTACTTGACCATTCTCATGTACTAAACTCAGAGGACATAACAGTAGGGTATTTTTTTCTTATGGGGAACAACAAGATGAAATTTTTATTCTTGCACTAAATATTCCATTAAACAAGAACACATAGAAAAATTACCAGGTAGATGAAGCAATATGATAACATGAAGTTAAGATGTTATAGAAGTATCCAATTTTATTTTTATTAGAATACTGAATTTCAAGGAAGGAACTCATTTGAAGGGGGTAGAATGTAACACCATATGTTTTAAAAAACATGTGGACTAAAATAAATTTATTTGATATTTTTTTCACTCAAAACCATGATATGATTTAATTATACTCTATACCATGTTAATCTTGTGCTACACACATCGTCGGTTTATTTTGTGTTACATGAAACACTGAGCTTCTATGAAACATCATTTTATTATTGAAAATATTTAAACTTGTGGGTTATAACATTTCTTTTAAAATATGTAATATTAATAAAAATAGCTATTATCTAATATGATTTATATTGGTTTACTTAAACATATCACATTGATAAGGGGATATTGAATTTTTGTAAAATTTCATATGTTTTGAATAATGCTATACCTCAAAATTACTATTGTTTGTATCCTTATATGAATAATAATATCAATAATTATTTATAATATTATTTTTTTAATTTTATATAATAAACTTAAATTTATAATTTATTATTTCAAAATTAATTTATATGGAATATTTGATAATTTTCTGGAATACTTTTTTTTTGATATATTGTGAAAAATATTGAATTTAAAATTAACTGCAATTTCTCATTTTATTTATCTATAAATATAAAATAAACATTAATTTTTTGTTTATAATTATATAAATTATAAATAAATTAATACAATTTTGGTTATTGTATCAAATTTCAATATTAAAATTTATATAAAAGCATTTTAATCTCTTCGTCTTTTCACTTTAAAAACTCATCGTCCCATCATGTCTGCTGGATTGATTTAAAATTTGTTCTCTCTAATTCCTTGATTAGAATTAAGAAAAATGGACTCTATACATGTAATTTGAGTTATTTATAATTTATAATAATTTCAACAAAATTTTATAACAATGTGATTAGTAAAATTAATTATATTTAATTACATCAATTAAGGTAAAACATGATTACATAGTGGTTATACATAAATCATAAGATATAAATTTTACCCAATCATTTCCAAAAAGCAATTATCTGGTCATATATAGTTTATTTCCATGATTTTACCAAAAATATATCTTCTTTTTATGCATTATAAATATGGTGGACCTCTTAATAGTGCTTACCTATTTATATTTACAAGATTCTAATCATCGTCTGTTACAAAAGTGAAATGACTCTCATCACTTATTCACACCTATAAATCCATTATTAATAGAAAACCCCTATTTAAATATCCTTCCAAATATCCATTCATTTACGAATAAAAATTATTTTGGTTTGAAAGTCAATGGGGGATATCCTTTGGTGAAAACCAAAATGAGAATCTTGAAAATGATGTAATGTTCATCAATGAACGGTTTGGCTTTATTTATTCTTCAAAACTATTAATTGGTTTTTAGATATAGAATATATAAAAAACATAGTAGCTATAATATAATTATATTGTATTATTTAATTTTTAAGACATACAAGACTATGTAGTTCGATAAAATGCAATACACAACCATTATTTGTCTATATGGAAAACTAATTTCTAGCGAACTGAGGTTGTTAAATTTTCAAATACAACATATCAAGGTTGAATATAATGAAAAAAATTATTTTTAATAATATATATATATGATATTTATTATCTATTTACTCTTTTTGAATAATTATATAATAGATAAGTTTATTCGTTCCATTTTTTAGGAATATGTTAACATTGTTTGTGGATGTGCAGAATATCAACCCCTCAAAGTAATGTTATTCGATGGAATATTACATAAATATATTGAGCATGGTTTTAATAGAAATATTTTTTATATATTAAATTATACTTTTACTAGAATGGTAATATATATTTATATTATTTAATTTTTTTTCGTTCAACATTCTATGAAAACAGAAGCACTTTTGATATAAATGTGCAACATACTATCTCCACGAATACCGTTTTTCAATTCCTACGTAAATAATATATAGATTATTATAAATTTATATATAATAAAAATATTTTATATTTATTTCACATAAATCATTCTCAATAAAATGAAATCATTGCCTATGTAAGAGGACTAATACTAACAAGTCAAAACATGTAAAAAATTAATTATTACCTAAAACATAACATTAGCATTTAATCGTTAATATATGGGTAATATAAAGTAATACTAAAATCATTAATGGTATTATATATTTATATAAATATTGTTCTGTGAGAAATATTTTATAAAACTATTTTTATTATACATGTTTTTATAATAATTTTGTTGAGATTCAAGACTTAAATTAAAAGGATTTCTAGTCAAACATTTATTTGTGTTAGACATACGCCTTATTCTCCACTCGTTTAATTTTTGTGGTGTATGTACACATAATTAATGTATTATGTTATTTTTATATTTAAATTTATTTGGGTTTACATATCAATTTAATTTTCTCTATTTATTGACTATTATGATTTAATTGTTACCAAATTGTTAAAGTAATGTTGACTTAATTTCCCTTATTTGAGACACATGTTATGTATTGAAAATATATTATTAGATGTGTTGTATATAGTGATCATTTACATATAATATCATAAATATAATTATATAAATGATATTTTATGATTCATTCAAAACTATTATTTATTGATTATTTTTAATGAAATTAACTTAATGTGTAAGTGTTTATTGGACCAATATCATAATTTTTTGAGATTGATTATGATTATACTACAATTGATGAAATAATATGATCCATATATATTGAAGTACAATTAATTTTATTCAATTAATTTTTTAATTATATATGTTTTTAATGGTATAACGTTTCTACAATATGGTACATAAGATAAATATTAAAATGTTTTAAATAAAATATAACATTATTTCTCTCTTCGTTCAGAAATCTATTTTATCTCAAAAAAATATTTTAAAAGTGATTAAAAATTATTTATAGTAGTATAATACTGTTTTTAGAAGAAATATTTTCCCATGTTTTTTATTTTTACAGCATGGGATTAAAAAGGAATCTTCATTCCATTTTCCATTCAAGGACATTTTCAAAACACATTCTGGTAAAAAAATAAATGTACAGAATGTAAAATTTTTTCCACCATTATAAGTGTCATTTATTCAATATTTCCATTGAAAATTTAAATGATTATTTTCAATAATTTTTTTTAAAAAAAATTATGAAATTTCAATGTTTTTGAATTCGTTTTCAAATAAATTGGTTTTTGATTTTTTTTTTATTGTTTAAAATGAAATTTTTTTAAATGGGAATTAAATTTTCCTCATGAAATATTCTAAAAGTTCATTTCAAATTATTTTCCATCAGTGATGACATCTTCTGATGTTACCTATGTTATAATGGTGTTATAATCAAATGACTCTATTATTATTTTTCATTGAATTTTTATACATTTTAATTAATTTTATTTATGTAACTTTTTTCCCTTCCAATGGTTATGCAATGATATATACATTTGATAACCACATCATTTCTCAGTTATTCAATGATGAAAATATTTCAAATTTATTGATATAATAAATATATTATGATACCCGTTGTAACATCCCATGTAAATAAGGAATAAAACATTTTCATATTTATTAATATTTATATATTTATTATTAATTTTACTTTAAAGGGGTTTCTATGTTCGATAGCGTACCCGATACGCAACAAAGAGTTTCATTGAAATATTATGTTGCATACTAGTAATAAAATAATATTATTTTAAATGGTAGTTAACACGTAGCTGTTGTATTGGTGGGAATGAATAGAAATAACTAAAATATGATTATATATGTTTTTTAAATGTTTCTATATTTATCCAATAAAAGATAAAGGCTTAAAATACGAAAAAAATCAATTTTAGGCATATAAACTCTAACATTCCCAAAAGGTCGAGTTATCACCTTTTGATGGCGAAACATCTATAAATATAGTTTTGGTCAACCTTATACATTCTATTGGACCAAATAAAACTCTTCTTTATAATCAGGACATCAAAATTTACATTGTGTAAATTTTTGGTATTTTTCCGATAAAGTTTATTTTTTTAATGAATAGTGAAAATGTTGTATTTTAATTCAAAAACTTTTTTAAATCAAATTTATTTACATGACTAGGTTATCTTTTGAATTGGTTTTAAATTGAAATTATAATATATTTTTACCATTTAATACAATAGTGGTCATTGGAATTAATTTCTCTTTGAAATTGTACATAAACTAGTGTCAATCTTTTGATACTTATTGTTTTATAAAAACACGCTATTTGCTCTGACAGCGGGAATTGATTATTAAATTAATTAATGTAAATTTTATTTTTTTAATTTTTTAAAATGGAAATTATTTTTTAATTCATGATATCAAACATTTCTTAGGGTGATGTTTTGGTATTTTTCTGAAAAACTTCAATTTTTGATGAATACTGAAACCACTAAGTGGTACTTAGAAAAACTGATTTTCCGTTTAAATGAAATTTTTCCACTTCTGTGTTTTGAATTTCAAAAATCCGACATACATGGTTGTCATTACGAAGTAAAATGTGGTTCAATTGGATTAAAATAATTTTTTGGTGAATAGTAACTTTTAAGTTGTTAATCGCGATTAGAGGTAATTAGTGTAGTTTATGGTAAAAATAATGTTTTAATAATATGAAATGAACTTGAAACATGTCCTACCCTTATTGGATGTGTCATGGCCGACCAAGAAAATCCATGGGTCAACTTGCGGTCCCCATGGAGCCACTTTGGAATGAAAATGACATTAATAACTTTGTATTTAATGTTAAAATAAAAATGTCACAAACATGAGTTCTTTTACTAAAAAAATTTTAAATGGGGTTATACAAGTCAGATTTTTTACTATAAATATTAATTAGAAAGATAAAATAATTTACGACATCATGATATTTTGTTTATAATTTTTAAACATTAGATAAATTAAATTATTTATGACACAATGGTGATGCAATGATTACCTCATTACTTAACGATTTAAATAAAATGAAAAGATAATGTAAAATCTAATACCTACACACGTCAAAAACCTCTTGTATGGGAGGATTTCGAACTCTTATCACCTTAACCTCTATATATGTAATTGTGGGGCCCTTTTTATCAGAAAATAAATTTATAATAAAGTATCTTTTCTTAACTTTCCATGAGTGCCCCTCCTCTCCTCTTATAAAAGGCCCCCACCTCTACCACCTTACCCACACATCCAAAGCCATTGGCTCTGACAAACCCTGCCCATTTTGTCGCTCCACATCCCACTCTTACTCCATGAAGCCTCAAATTGGGAAGAAGTCTTCCCAAGGAAGCCTTTGAGCTCAAATCAAAAAGAGTTACCCATTAAAAAGGTAGTGTTTTCTCTTGGGTTCTTATGTTTTATTTTACTTCTCCAATCCCCTAAAATCTTTTTATTCATTTATTTTGTAACAAAACCAGTATCCTAAATATACTAGGATGTTTTTATAATATGTAGTCGAGCTACACTTACAGACACATATATATAATGGTTAGAGAACATAGTGTTTCCGTTGATGGTGAATTTCTGCCTCACGAAATGATGATTGTTCAACACTCATATAAAACCTTCAAAGGTGTCCATTAAGATGTCACTATATTTATATATGATATATGATATGTTTATGTTTTCCTTAAGCTTCTTTATTTTTCATTTATTTCATACCATTATGGTTTCCATTATGGGTAAACGAGATATCTTCATTTTATGAAGTGCGGACTACCGCCCCCTCAAAGTGATTTGATTTGTTAATGCCATATGTGGGATGTATAAAGGATGGATTTAAATTTATTATACTGGAATTATAATATATCTTTATATCATTATTATTTCTATCCATTAATGTATGATATAGAAATTAAAGTAGCATTCATGCGTACGTACGGCTTACCGTCTCCATTAACGGTGCATTTCATTTCTTATCCCCAAATGTAATGTACTATTATAATTCATATATATAATGGATATATATGATGTATTTTACATATAAATGATTAATATAATTCTGGAACTAAAATATACTTATCTCTCATTTAGTTTTAATTCCATTAATATGACATAGAAATGAAAGTAGCGTTCATGTGTACGTACGGATTATCGTCTCCATGAACGGTGCATTTCATTTATTACATCTAAATGATCAGGTAATATTATAAATACATTTATATGACAGATATATATGATATAAATGATATCCAAGTCATGAATATCATTTTGGATATAATTAACATTTGACCACATGCACAACATGTAATTGTAAGAAGTCCACTTTCGACTTAAGAACCAAATATCGACAAAACAAACATTATTAACTTAAATGATTACATAATGCATATAACGTGAAAATAATTGATAAAAAAGGAATATTAATCTTGAAATAGGTTATTATGAAAGTATAAATTAACACTAGTTTATTATTCAAGAGATTATAGAGCAATCGAGTCACGTCAGACAGGAGGTAAGGGACTTCGTCTCAATCTCCTTTCATTGAGGCATATTTTGTTTTTTACACAACTTTATTTTATACGGTGTATAAAACCCTTTGAATTTTAATTTTATTCAAAAGGAATCTTTTTATACGAAGCGTTTTACTAAACGACAAAAAAGAATGTTTCTTTAAACTTACAAGGTGACAACGACCTTTTCCTCCACCGCGAGTATTTTTTAGTCTTTGGATTACTCAACAAGCCGTAAGGTTTTATAAAATGAAATAAATACCATATACTCTTTTATGTATATTGGTATTGAAAATGGTTTTTATAATGGATTTTTTACATCAATATATTTAAGTGATATATTGTGATCAATGTGTGGAAATGTTTTCTTTCCATTATATTTGTTCTGTGTATTATGATTTTATAATGGTACTTGGACATTTGATGGGTGGTTATGTGATAAACCATATGACGGGTGGTGACATGAATACCAGGATGGGTGGTTACGTTATAACCTCCAATTCATTTGGTATGGAAGTTGGCTGTATGGCTATTCCATTTAAGTATGTGTGGAAGTCGACCGTATGGTTATTCCATTTAAGTATGTTTATGTCCCAAGTTACCTTTATATGTTATGTGTTCTTTATATGGCTTTTATGGAAATCTTTTGATTACAAAAGGGTAAGTAATGAAATTCTATTCAATGAAGAGTATTTTATGCTTCATAAAGGTGAAAAGTATTAATTTGATAAAGTATTCATGATTTACTAGTGGTTTTGAAAAACTAACATATTTTCTTCTTTGTGTATCCCTTATTGATCTTTTTATGCTCACCCAATATTTTTTAAATGTTTTTCACAGGACATAAAGTAGAATATGGTCAAGGATGGGATCAAGGAAAAGTCATGCTATAAAAAACATAGAACTAGACATGTTTCTTTTTAAGAGTTTATATTTTATGGAAACTTAGTAGAAGTGTCTACTTTGTAATATTTTGAGATGTAATAGTTATGTCCTAATTATCTAAAACAATAAACCTGAAAAGATCCCCAATGTGAATTATTCATTTAATTCAATATTAAGTAAGGTATATGTCTGGGGCCTTGTAGTTGGATCAGAGGTCGGTTTAGATAACTTTAGGATTTAGAATTATATTAAATAATTATCGAAAAAAAATTTTTATGGTAAATTGAAATGATATAGCATTTAAAGATTACCATGTTGCTTCACCTAAGATATTTCTGTGTTAAGAATGGGTTTTCATAGAGGAAACAGAAGAAATTTTATGGGAAGGAATACATAGGGAAATTATCTTTCAAATCAGTATCCTGTGATGGTTAGAATCAGAACTAAACAGTTTGTTGTAGTGATGGATCAGTTGACTAAGGTGAAAAATGTTGGTTGTTTTTATTGAGGATATTTTGGTGTTTTCTAAAAGTAAAGAGGAGAATGGAAGACATTTAAAGGTTATTTTTTAAATCTTAAAAGAAAAGAAATTGTATGGGAAATTCAGAAAGTGTGAGTTTTGGTTGAAACAAATTTATTTCCTTGGTCATATTGTTTCAAAAGATGGCATAACTGTTGATCCTGCTAAAACAAAAGTTGTTGAAGAATGGCCAAGACCCACAAATGTAACCGAGATCCGTAGTTTCCTTGGTTTGTCAGGTTACTACCGAAGGTTTGTTGAAAAATTTTCATGGTTATCATGTCCAATGACTATGTTAACATGGAAGGGTGTTAAGTTTATCTGGACAAAAAAATGTGATGATTGTTTTCAAGAGTTGAAAATAAGATTAGTGAATGCTCCGGTTTTGGCACTTTCTTCTAGAAATGGTGAGATTATTATATACAATGATTCTTCATTTAAGGGACTTGGTTGTGTCCTTATGCAGAATGATCAGGTAATTACATATGCCTCATGTCAATTGAAAACGCATGAGGTAAATTACCCTACACATGATTTGGAATTAGTTACTGTTTTTTTCTCTAAAAATTTGGAGGCATCATTTGTATGGTGTAAAGTGTGAAATTTATATTGATCACAAAAGTTTAAAGCATATATTCACTCAAAAATAATTGAACATGAGACAGAGGAGATGGCTGGAATTAATCAAGTTTTATGATTGTACAATTAATTACCATTCGGGAAAATAAAATAAAGTGGTTGATGCTTTGAGTCGAAAAAATTATGCTTCATTAACCATGCTATGTTTGGAATGATATCCTTTGGTTTTGATTTGATGAAATTTGGCATGGAAGTTGTTTGTGAAGGAAGTTCTTCTGTTTTGTTTCAGGTATTAGTGAAATCTTCTCTATCAGACAGAATCAAGCAAGCACAGAAGCAAGACAGTGAGTTGCAGAAAAAGGTAGAGCTAGTTCAGAAGGGTAAGTTGCCAGAATTCAACATTGATAATGATTGTGTTTTAAGGGTTGGGAAGATATTATGTGTTCCTTGTGATTCACAGTTGAAGAATGAGTTGTTATATGAGGCTCATAGTTCCCCGTTTTCAGTTCATCCTGGCAGTACAAAGATGTACAGAGATTTGAGGGAGTATTACTGGTGGGATGTAATGAAAAGAGATATTTCTAATTTTTCTATGAAGTGTTTCACTTGACAGCAGGTTAAAGTAGAGAGGTAGTTACCAAAAGGGATGCTTCAACCATTACCAGTGCCACGGTGGAAATGGGAAAATATATCCATGGACATTGTTGTGGGATTACCGATGACATCTTGAGGTAAAAATGAAATATGGGTTATTATTGATCGATTGACTAAATCTGCTCATTTCCTTCCTATTCGAGATACATTCTCTCTAGATTAACTATCTCGATTGTATCTTAAAGAGATAGTCAAGTTGCATGGAGTTCCCCTCTCCATTGTATCTGATCGTGATCCCAGGTTTACTTCTAACTTTTGGAATGGACTTCAGAAGTCTTTGGATACTGAATTAAATTTTAGTATAGCTTTTCATCTGCAATCAGATGGGCAGTCAGAATGAACAATTCAGACCATGGAGGATATGCAACGAGCTTGCTCTACGGATTATCAGGGAAGTTGGGACCAACATTTTTCATTGGTTAAATTTTCATATTATAATAGTTTTCATTCTAGTATACAGAAGGCACTATTTGAGGAATTATATGGGAAGCGGTGTCGAACACCATCTTTTTGGGATGAAGTGGGTGAAAGGAAGGTGATGGGACCAGAATTGGTAAAAGAGATGGAAAGAAAACGTTTAGTTGATTCAGAAACACATGAAAACAACTCAGAGCAGATAGAAGAGTTATGCGGATAACCGGAGGAAGGATCTATCTTTCGAGGTAGGTGATCATGTTTTTATCAAAGTTTTACCATGGAAAAGCGTTATGCGATTTGGTAAGGAAGGAAAGTTGAGTCCATGGTTAATTAGACCATATGAAATTCTGGAGGAAGTTGTATCAGTTGATTATCGAGTGGCTTTACCTCCGAGTTTATCTCAGGTACACAGGTTTTTCATGTTTTGATGTTGAGAAAGTATATTCCAGATCCATCTCATGTTTTGAGCCCAGAGGTAGTTCAGTTGGAAGAGAATCTCTCTTATGAAGACCAACCAGTCCAGATTCTTGACCGTAGAGAGAAAGTGTTGCGAAATAATGTAATTCACCAGGTATAGGTTTTGTGGAAAAACCACATGGTTGAACAGGCAACATGGGAATCTGAAAATGCTATGAGGGATAAATACCCCCACTTATTTTGATAATTGAATAAAATTGCGAGGACGCAATTATTAAAAGGGGGAAGGATGTAACATCCCAGGTATATATGGAATAAAACATTTTCATATTTATTAATATTTACAAATTAAATATTACTTTTACTTCAAAGGGGTTGCTATGTTCGATAGCGTACCTGATACGCAACAAAGAGTTTCTTTGAAATCTTATGTTGCACACTAGTAATAAAATAATATTATTTTAAATGGTTGTTAACACGTAGCCATTGTATTGGCGGGAATGAATAGAAATAACTAAAATATTATTATATATGTTTTTTAAATGTTTCTACATTTATCCAATAAAAGATAAAGGCTTAAAATACGAAATGAATTCAATTTTAGGCATATATACTCTAACATTCCTAAAAGGTCGAATTATCACCTTTTGATGGAGAACCATCTATAAATATAGTTTGGGTCACTCTTACACATTCTATTGGACCAAATAAACTCTTCTTTAGAATCGGGACTTCAAAATTTACTTTGTGTAAATTTTTGGTATTTTTCCGATAAAGTTCATTTTTTAATGAATAGTGAAAAATGATGTATTTTAATTCAAAACCTCTTTTTAATATAATTTATTTAAATGATTATATTGTATTTTGAATTGGTTTTAATGTGCAATTATAATATATTTTTACAATTTAATCCAATAGTGGTCGTTGGAATTAATTTCACTTTGAAATTGGACTTAAACTATTGTCAATCTTTTGATACTTATTGTTTCATAAAAACACGCTATTTTCTCTATCAACGGGAATTAATTATTAAACTAATTATTATAACATATATGTTTTGAATTTTTTTAAAATGGACAACATTTTTGAATTCGGAATATCAAATATATCTTAGGGTGAAATTTTGGTATTTTTTGAAAAACTTCAATTTTTGATGAATAGTGAAACCACTAAGTGGTACTTATAAAAACTGATTTTCCATTTAAATGAAATTTAACCACTTCTGTGTTTTTAATTTCAAAAATCTGAAATAAATGGTTTTCATTAAGAAGTAAAATGTGGTTCAATGGGATTAAAATAATTCTTTTGTGAATAGTGACTATTACGTTTTTAATCGCGATTAGAGGTAATTAGTGTAGTTTAAGGTAAAAATAATGTTTTAATAATATGAAATGAACTTGACACATGTCCTACCTTTATTGGATGTGTCATGTCCTACCAATACAATCCATGTGTCAACTTTGGGACGCCAAGGAGCCAATTTGGTAGGAAAATGACATTAATAACATTGTATTTAATGTTAAAATAAAAATGTCACACACATGAGTTGTTTTAATAAAACAATTTTTAAATGGGGTTATACAAGTCATATGTTTGAATATAAATATTCATTAGAAAGCTAAAAAGTTATACTAAATCATGATAGTTTTCTTAAAAAAATTTGACATTAAATAAATTAAATTATTTATGACACCATGATGATGCAGCGATTACCTCATTATTTAACGATTTAAATAAAATGAAAAGATAATGTAAAATCTAAGACCTACACATGTGAAAAACCAATTATATGTGTGTATTTAGAAATATTGTCACCTTATACTATAAATATATAATTGTGGGATTCTTTTATCCAAAAACCATTTTATAATAAAGTATCTTTTCTTAACTTTCCAAGAGTGACCCTCCTATCTTCTTATAGAAGGACCCCACCTCTACCACCTTAACCACACATCAAAAGCCTTTGGCTCGGCCAACCCCTGACCATTTTGTCTCTCCACATCCTTCTCTTACTCCTTGATGCCTCACATTGGGAAGAAGTCTTCCTAAGGAATCCTTTGAGATCAAATCGAAAAGAGTTACGCGTTTTATAGGTACTGTTTTCTCTTGTGTTTTATGTTTTATTTTTCTTCTCCAACCCCCTAAACTATTTTTATTAATTTCATTTGTAAAAACACCAGTATCAAAAATATACTAGGATGTTGTTATAATATGTAGTCTAGATACACTTACACACACCTACATCTAATGGTTAGAGAACATACTCTTTCTATAGATAGTGAATTTCTGCCTCACGAAATGATGATTGTTCAACACTCATATAACATCGTCAAAGGTTTCCATTAATATGCCACTATATTTATATATGATATATAATATGTTTATGTTTTCCTTAAGCTTCTGTATTTTTCATTTATGTCATACCATTATGGTTTCCATTATGGGAAAACGCGATATCTTCATTTTAGGAAGTGCGGACTACCGCCCCCTCAAACTGATTTGATTTGTTAATCCCATATATCGGATGTATAAAAGATGGATTTAATGATATTATAATGGAATTACAATATACCTTTATATCATTATTATTTCTTTCCATTAATGTATGATATAGAAATGAAAGTAGCATTCATGCGTACGTACGGCTTATAGTCTCCATGAACGGAGCATTTCATTTCTTATCCCCAAATGTAATGTACTATTATAAGTACATATATATAATGGATATATATGATATATGTTACATCTAAATGATTAATATAATTCTGGAATTAAAATATACATATCTCTCATTTAGTTTTAATTCCATTAATATGACATAGAAATGAATGTAGCGTTCATGTGTACGTACGGCTTACCGTCTCCTTGAACGGTGCATTATATTTTTTACCTCTAAATGATTATGTAATATTATAAATACATGTATATTATGGATATATATGATATATATGACATCAAAATCATGAATATTATTCTGGATATAATGATTCTTTGACCACACGAACAACAAGTAATTGTAAGAAGTCCACTTTCGACTTAAGAACCAAATATCGACAAAACAAACATTATTAACTTAAATGATTACATAATGCTTATAAAATGGAAATAATTGAAATAAAAGGAATAATAATCTTGATAAAGGTTCTTATGTGAGTTGAAATTAACACTAGTTTATTATTGAGAAGATTAAAGAGCAATCGAGTCACGTCAGACATGAGGTAAGGGACTTCGTCTCAATCTCCTTTCATTGAGGCATATTTTGTTTTATATACAACTTTATTTTATATGGTGTATAAACCCCTTTGACTTTTATTTTTATTCAAAAGGATTCTTTTTATATGAAGCGTTTTACTAAATTACAAAAAGGAATGTTTCTTTTAACATATGCGGTGACAACAACCTTTTTCGCCGCCTTGAGTAACTTTTGGTCTTTGGCTTCCTCAACAAGCCGTAAGGTTTTTTAAAATGAAATAAATAACATATACACTTTTATGTATTTTGGTATTGGAAATGGTTTTTATAATGGATTTGTTATGTCAATATATTTATGTGATATATTGTGATCAAAGTGTGGAAATTTTTTCTTTCCATTATATTTGTTCTATGTATTATGATTTTATAATGGTACTTGGACATTTGACGGGTGGTTACATGACAGACCATATGGCGGGTGGTGCCGTGAATACCAGGACGGGTGGTTACATTATAACCTCCAATGCATTGGGTATGGAAGGCGGCCGTATGGCTATTCCATTTAAGTATGTGTTGAAGTCAACCGTATGGTTATTCCATATAAGTAAGTTTATGTCCCAAGTTACCTTTATATGTTATGTGTTCTTTATATTGGTTTTATGGTAATCTTTTTATTACAAAAGGGTATGTAATGATCTTTTATTCAACGAAGAGTATTTTCTACTTCATAAAGGTGAAAAGTATTTCTTTGAAAAAGTATTCATGGTTTACTGGTGGTTTTGAAAAACTAACAGATTTCCTTTTTTGTGTATCCCTTACTGATCTTTTAATGCTCACCCCGAGTTTTTGAAATGTTTTTCACAGGACTTAAAGTGGAATAGGGTCAAGGATGGGATCATGGAAAAGTCGTGCAATCAAAAACATGGAACTAGACCTGTGTATTTTTAAGAGTTTTTATTTTATGGAAACATAGAAGAAGTGTCTACTTTGTAATCATTTGAGATATAATAGTTATGTCTTAATTCTATAAAAATCTAAACCTGAAAAGATCATCAATGTGAATTATTCATTTAATTCAATATTAAGTAAGCTATAAGGCAGAGGCCTTATACCCATTTTTTATTTCGTGGTTTATTATAATAAAATCATAAATGATCAGTTATAACACATATGTATCATTTCATTATGTGTTGGGTGGATCCTATATCTACCTCTAATGAATTAGGTAATGATATATATCTAATAAGATAGACATTGATTGAATAACGATTGAACATGGGTGAGAAAAATAATTTTCCCACTATGCTTTTAGTGGGAGTGAATCTTGTCCAATATTAAAGTATTAAAAGTGATGCTTGACAACTAATGTGGTTTGGAGTGTGATCTTGTTCCACAATGATGGCCATAGAATTAATCCTTGACTATTATTGAAGACATTTTATATTTGTATATTTCATTCAGAATTACATGTCTTATTCCAATGTAATTATTTTATGGATTATTCATTTTATTCCCTTATAAATAATGTCATATGAACTGCTGATATTTATTTCATGGATCTTTATTATGACCATTAATATGAAATGTTTCATCATTGAATGATATAATCTTGTTATCATACCTTATGGTCTTAATTATGCTTATATTTCTTCCTTGTTTAATTTTAATGACCATCTGAACTCGCTATTTCATATGTTTCTTTTCCCATAGTTATGAATATATTAATTACATGTGATTGGTCTATGAAGGGTTATTTTAGCGGGAAACATAGTGGGAGATAATGGACCTCACTTTTGTATTAGTTTTTATGTTTCTATGTTTACAAAGTCACTAAAGTAATGCATTATTTTTTGTGTATTTGTGTAAAATATTTAATATTCTATAAAAGATAATTTAATAACTATGTATGATAAGGGAGGGTATATATATAAAAATATAATTTTCTATTCCCAAATTGTCATATAGGTCATCAAATATATTACTTTAGTTCTTGGAGCTAATAGAAAACTCCTGAATTCAATGGATCCCCTATAGTATCATATGACACTCCAACCATAGAGCTTCCCTTAGCTTTGAGGACGAAAATTCCCATTGAATTTAATTTTGGATGTTGGTATATTTTATATATGATTCCATAAAAGTTTTTATATTTATCAAATAGTATAGAAGTTCTATCCCATTATATGAATAACTACAACATTATGCTAGTAATCAACCCAATAATCGATCAATGTAAATAATACCTCCAAATACACCACCAAATGTTATGTCTCAAAATAGATATTTCAACTAACACATAACTATACTCAAAATTTGGAAATCTCACAACACAATTTTACAAAACTAATCCTCCTAAAAATTAAGACCCTATAAATGTCATTTAGTAATCCTAGGGTACTGTATCGATATTCATTACATGTGCAGAATGATCAGCTATATCTATAATAAAAAAGAAACTTTTATTCTTAATTGGGATTAATTATTTTAGTAATATTCATTTATTTTTTCTAAAATAATCAACATTTAAAATTTATTTTAAACTCCAAATAATAGATTCTTCTCTTTGAGTTCAATACATTGTGTGAAACACAACTTCACATTGCATTTTTCTATGCATATAGTCACCACATCAGATCATGGGGGACCTCAATTGTCATTATCAACCAAATATATATTTTTTAGTTCGATTGTTGTTTTATCCCTTTTAACTAATGTTATATTCACAAATTACTATTCATAAAAATCTATCCCACCTCCAATTATTAGCTAGACATCAATATATAATGAACCCCTTCCTCACGTGCCCATTGTAGGATATAAAAAAACCAATATAGTGTCCCTTGAATACTGAATAAAATTTTAATCTTGTTGGATAATAGTACAGAGATCATTAAAAAAATAATTTGAGGTCATTCCATAAAAAATAAATATTATAGAAAAGATATATGAAGGAAATGACAATTATTACTTCGTGAAAAACAATAACCATGATTTCAGAATAATGAAATCCCATTATACATGAAAGAATTATTTATATTATTCAATAATAAATTATGATTTTTTTAGTGATTTTCAATAATATCCTTTAAAAAGATAATTCACCAATTATTGAATGTAATGATAATGTATAATGTAAAAATATTGTAACCATATATTCAACAATACCATTTACCCATTCTTTTCTGACTATCATGAAATAACTTCTTACAACATGTGTTATTAAACCTCCAATTTAAGAAACCTCATTACATAGGGAAATAGAAACTCTCAGTTCACATCAATCAAAAAATTATATCATTATGAAATACATTATCTTAAAAAATAATAATTATTCATACAACACCACAAACACTTATAACATATATATCATTCAATGCATTGGTGAAATATAGTTGAGTATCATAATCTTAATGAATAGAAAAATAATTCCCACCAACAATGAATGAACCTAACCCCCACAAACAAAGAACTCCCTATGTATATCCACAAACTGTTACATATACTATTATTCTAGGGATAATGGGAATTAGGGTTAGTTTCTAGAAATCTTCCCTCAGAAAAATGATATTGGTGGAAATAAATTCATTCCAAAATCATTAGTGGTTATAAATGTTATCATATATGGATGGTGTGAAATTAAAGAGCAAATGAAAATAAAATAAAATAAAATTACATAAAAACACATCTTACGGGTTAAGACATTGTTGTATTACAATATAAGAAAATTTCCACTAAAACACCACTACATTACACAAATGATTTATACAACCCACCATCCATTTCAACCACTAAATTTTAACAACATAAAACCACACATTCATACAAAACATCTAAAAAATTTATTAAATATTAGCATTCATTCATTTGTTTATAAAATCAAATGGTAACTACTTTCGAGTCCCATTATGATCATTATGTCATATTTTTCTCATATTCAATAAGTTACCACAAAAATGACCACACCCATGTTTATTTTCTCACTCTTTCACACATTAATTCAGAGTCTTTAAAATAAAATTACTAAATAAATATATTTAACTCTTAAATATTTTCTTATTGATATATATATTACATTACATTTCATTTACAATTTTTTATAGTTCCTCAAATTAAAATCTATGATTTTTAGGTTCCATTCCCTTAATTTCTCATTATTCTAATTCACTAATAGTACAATATTTCTTAGAAACAACTAAATAAAATGTACTACAAACTAAATTCATCCCATAGACGATAAACATACTTAAAAAATGTCATAATCTATAATCATGGTGAAAATATAAAAACTAAATTCTATCATAATCATAACTCTAGAAATAGATCATTAAACGATGTCATTTTATTACATGCATTGATTCAAATTAGACTCATTGCGGAAGTAACAATGATTAATATTTATTAAAAATTAATTTTTTCTATATAAAATAAACTATAACTAAATTGGTATCTTAATAGATAGAAATTCATGATATAAATATTTTATTTTTGGGGAATAATATATAATAGAATAAGTGGTTTAGGAATTCGATTATTAATTTATAATCTTGACCTTTTTTCATATATGATTAATTATATATTAAATATTTTATAATTTACTATATATATTAGTATCAAAAATATATTAGATTAATTTTTAGAACATAATAACGAAATTCATAGAACATCCCAATAGTATTCATCATCTTCTTCCCTACAAATTTGAATTCGTAAAAATAATAAAAAGGAAAAAAAGGAATATATATTGATTTGAAAAAAAGTGAGATTATTGATTCTCCTACATTAATTAATGATTAATTACACTAGATTCATTAAAATATGAATAAATTAATATTAAATAACACCAATTTTAATAGAAATCCAATCAGAGGATATATTCATCAATCATCCTTCATCACTCTCTCGGAACTGAAAAATAATATGAGGGACTATCCTCAATTTTTAATCATTGAAAATAAGATAAATCATGAATCTATGGGGAGATGAAAAGTTACAATGCCTTTATTCCTTAGTCATTGATCTGGAAAAACTAAATGATTTAGATAATCATGAAAACAATTTGACAGTGGTGATAAAGAATTTGGATGAATAGAGATCAATGTGAAATTATAATAAATTGGAATTATTGGTAGTTAACCCTATTTTTATAGTGGAGGGTTGAGAACCCTAAACCATTAATAATTTAATATCATTATGATCATGGATTTTATAGTGAATGGTGATATCAATTGTGTTAGGATATGAACTAGAAATTCCCAACATAAATTTTGAGACCATTATCATAAAACCTTGAACATCACCACGCATTTAGAAAATTGTGTGTTGAGATCCAAAACTTTCAAACATTCATCCACTCTAAACCCATTATTTTGAGAACCACAAAATTTTATTTTCCTCCGCCTCAAGTGCTCAACATCACCATGACATCACATGCTAACATGTCAAACATCGTGTTCTTTTCCAAGACATCATGGAATAGATTGAAAATAATCCTTAACGATGAATAGACAACTATAATAAACTCCTATTTCACATATCAAGACACAACATGAAACCCATCCATTACAGACATGATCTATGTGAATTTATTGAGGTCCATTGTTTTCATTAGCTGCATCTCAAATTTCATCATCCATCCCTCATCAAAATAAATACAACAATATGGGTTTTTAGACCCATGGATCATATATGTAACCAACACCATTTATAATTTTATTTGAAATGGATAAGAAATATCATTCACTTTTTGAGGTGTAGTTAAAAATTTCGAAAAGACACTAAAATTATCATCATCCACAACTGCATTTTATAATGGCATGCAACATTATCTTATGTTAATGAGAGTACCATTACTAATTTAACCACACATAATTTTATATTTCTATGGCTGTATAAATGTCATTAATATTCTACAAATCCATAAGAATGAAATTGAATTTTCTCAATATGCATCTAATTTCTCATGAAAAAGGGTGTGATGTTGAGATCTAACCCCTTATAAAATTTGAATAATAAACCATAAATATAATTTTAGGGTCGTGCACTATTATGACTTCATGTATCATTTGGGTTTCCCTTCATGTGATTGAGTATGATATACCCAGTAGGAATTCATCACCTATCATAAATTTATGAGTAACCAAAAAAGTATAAAAACTAATGAAATACATATACACTGTAATAATATAATTATATTATATAAATGTATAAAATTTACATGAAAAATTATTAACTCAATATCTTGATTGGGAATTTAATACCCCAAGAGGAATATTTATTTACCAAAATTAGACACAATTTATTATTGAAGTTAAGGTTATTGATGCTTAAAATTATTTAGTATGTGAATCAAATATTATTGATATAGGTTATCCTTTACTACCCCCTTATAAATAGTAGGGGAAACATGTATTGTATGTATAAAATATTAAAATCCCATTTTAATCCGTCAAACTATTAAAAAATTGTGGCATGTTATCATTTTTTATATGAGAATTAGATATCAATTTAATTTATAATTCAATAATATCAAAGATCATAGAATTTAAAAATTTGTAAAATTTTATGGTTTGCTAATATTTCACGTTAAAATATAAAAACCAGGAATTTGAGTAATGATGGAATAAGTTAAGAAAAATATGAAAAAATCATATTTAAATAATGACATTAATTAAATTACATGAAATGTTACATCAGCAATCAATAAAGTCATAAATATTATATTAGAAAACAAAACTTTAAAATGTTTATTTCTAAATAACCAAAAAAATATTTATAAAATATATCTGTAAACCATTTTAGAAATAATTTATTTCCTAGAAACACATTAGTTTTATGTAGAGTGACTATGAACTATTAGTTTCTTATGAAACACATAATAAATATGTGAGAATGAATTTATTTTCCAAATTATTAAATTTTATTGAATATCATTATTTTCCATGTAAGAATATCAATCTTCCATTTTAATATTAATATAAAACTAAAAAAAATGAGACTTATGTCTTTTATACTCAATAGAATAAAATATGCAATCGAATATGGAATTTTATGAAAAAACATTTTGTCATCTACGATATCAACATACACGATACAAATCCAAATATCACTGAATAAAAATATAGAACCAATCATCTGATTAATTATGGAAGAAAATATTTCACTTATTTCAAGGGATAATTTTTTATTCAATTATAATAGAGGTGATCTATGGCCTTCCCAGGCCACGCGTGATCACTTTTAATTTTCTATATACTATTTTATAAATGATGGATGGTGTATTTATTAAAATTATAATAATGAAATATTAGTCTCTCAGAACTGATGTTAGTTTCTTGATATCAAGTAAAAATCTCAGTGGTGGGTTACATGTTTTTACTGGATATTTTAGATTTTCAAATTAAATTTTTACCACTTATGATGATAAAATATTATTTTTTGTAAACACAATATATTAATATTATCAAAATAATGGGAATATGGTGTAGACTATTCATGAAAAATATAATCTTAGTGGATCACCACTGAATATCTATTAAAAGATATACCTATATAATTAATTTTTTCACCCCCCATTGATTATTTTAGGAAACATTAATTGATCCCTCTCCAACTCCTTCTAGAATACAAAATTTTAAAATATAAATCTTGATATGTGTACTTCGACATAACATAAGATAATATTAGCCTTAATTACTAAAATATGTTATAACAACCCAATATTAATTATCTTAATTCATGAGTCATTATAACCAACTTCATGTCTAACAAACATATCAATTGTTTTTTCATTTCAGTTTTACTCATCAAATTCTCATCATGGAGTATGTATTGTTTCATTTTAACATGAAAAAGAATATTTAACATAACTAATAACACACTTTTTTATTTACTCAATGACACTAACAAGATGCTACAAGTTGGATTTAATAACATTAATCACAGTATATCTATTTATAATCTTATGTGAGGGGATATGTATATAGTTCCATAATTATTAAATATGAAACATGAAATTCTTGGAACTTAATTTTAGTGGAGAACCTTTACAAGGAAAACATCACTATAATTTTCGATTAAAAAATATTTGATAATTGAATGATTCAATAATCATTATTTTCCCATTTATTATTAATCTATATTTTTATAAAAAAATTATTACAGTGTTTCCCAAATTATATTCTTAGGGTCTTATACATTAATGGACATAATATTTCCATCAAATTTTTGGAACGCACATAATCCTTGTAAAAATAATCACATTTTTAATCATCATTTCTCTAAATATGATATGCCTGATCATTATGGATTAAAGTATATTTATCCTGAATAAATAATACATATAGTTTTTGTAATATAAGTCTATGAATAATTTTATTTGAATATATGATTCATAGTTTTAATTATATGGAATTTCTATTAATTATATGGTCTCATATATAATACCACTGAAACAATGAAAAATTGTATATAATATATTCTCCAATTTTATAATATATTTATCAAAATTCTCATCCATATATGGGTATAATGATGTTTTGAATTTGACCTTCAAACCTAATTCCCCTAAAAAATATCTGAAATTGAGTTATTAACATCTGGTCTCTATTATAAATTACACTATATATTAGACCATACTTCATTTTCATTTCCAAAAAAAATTATGCCCTTTTTCATAACGTATATTTGTGTTATTGAAATTGTAAAATTTATGAATTCCCTGTAAGATGGTATAAAAATTATAAAATTACATCATTACACATATATTATTAAGGTAAATATCCAAAAACATTTATGGGGAATTCTTTATATAAATAAACTATCAATGGTAGTGATCAATGATTTCATAAGAAATTGTGTTTATCCATTATCACCTTCTAAGAGAATTCATCTTGGAGTAAATCTAGCATGGTGTATGATCTGAAACGTTTTTCTAGATATGAGGTGATATCATTTTTTGGTTCTCTATATTCCATTCATTGAGGACAACTTATTTAGGTTTTACCATAGTGTTTTTTTGGTGAAAATGGTGAAATTTTTTAATGAATATGGGTATTTCATAACTGGCACATGGTTATCCCAAACCATCCACCTAGACAAAAAACATCTTAACCAAAGGAATTCTATCAATTTTTCATTATAAATTAATTCTAAAATTGAGGATGTCCACCCCTCTTAGTATGATATTGTTATCCCATGGTTTTTCCCTACACTCTACAATATTTCAACCATTACATGATGGTATTTTTGCCTCTATTGGAAATAGATATATAGATAGGTTTTGATAGATAAAATATGTTTAATCATGGGTCAAGGTTTTAGATCATGGTCTCTTTCTTCACTATTTTAGGGAAAATTCTACATTAATTCATGATTTCCATTGGAAAGAATTGATTGTCAATTTAATGGTTACTAGTCCAAATTGGAAACCCTATAGACTTAATTTAAGTATGTATAATAATAAAATGTTTTTGGAATTTAATTGATTATTTAATTTATTTAATTTTATTTCCATGTGATTATTTTTTATGTTAAATTTGGGGAAATATAAAATGGTAGAATTTGATTAATTTATTGGTTAATTAATTAATGATGTTTTGTGATATTGAAAATGATTGAATATTGGGGTTGCGTAATATTTTAAGTAATTTAATTTTGTAATAATTAACAAGGAGGATTTTTTTTGGTTTTGATTAACCATAATGGGATAATGGGTTTTAATATTAAATAAGGACTATGTGTTAATTTCTATTTTCCATATTATTCCAGGTGAATTAATGTGATGAAAAACGTCTTCAAAACATATTTAAGTGGTATACATTAATGGAAATTTTTTAAATGATTTTTATTGTTTCATAATAATTATGTATATGAAATTTTGATATTTTTAAATTCATGAGACGTGTAATTTTTTAATATATGTTTCTCGACCATGGAAAACTATTGAAAAATCACATATGTGATTAACTATGTATGTGTGAAGGACATGGAAAACATCTTCAAAATCTCATATTGATAATGAGTATGGACATGAACTTATACATCAAAATCTAATTTGTGCGATTATATTGATAAATTAGAATGGGTCATCAAATACATATTCAAAAGAACACATGGTTGATTCATTTATAATGAATGCGGGACACAAACAACTATTTCAAAATACTACATTTTTTATTCATTGATAAAGGGGTTTTAGAAAAGAACTGCTACTTAAATTATGCATGTGGTCTCATGTATTCCATTCTAGGCCCAAAAGATGTCATTAGACTATGGCTACAATTTTTTTGTTTCATTTTCTTTCTAAAAATGTATAGAAACTTTCATGGTGATGCATACGTGTTTCCCCACATTTCATTTTTCCAAAGGTGGGTGCCATCAGCCAATATTGTAGGGGATGTTGGATCCTCAATCTATAAAAGCGTATAGGTTATTGGTAACTCCTCCAATGTATTACAACATAGTTAACATCACTTAATCCATGTCTCCCTCATACATTTGAGAATTTTTCATGACACTCTGTCCTAGATCCATTTTGCTGTTGATGTTGGTTAATTACATTGTTTCTATCTAGATAGGGAATAAACCTTTCATTGGAGTGGATAGTAACATCAGGAATGTATGGGAATATGTGGGTGTAAGGTGTGTTGTGAATATGTATTCTTCCTCATAGGATGGAATCCCATGAAGGCATCTCGAGCATGGAATCCAAGGAATTCCATGTATATCACATGGTAACTAATGCCGATGGCGTGTCTTAGGAGGTTTTCCAAAGTAACCCCTTGCTTAAAATGTTTCAAAAGTGTAAAAGGTCACCAGTTTAGGGTCTTATAGGGATAAATTATAACTTATTAGAATGCCTCATGAAGGGAGTCTATATAGATACATTCCCATTATGGATCACCTGAGATATTTGGAATACCCAATGAGGGAAGAATCAAGTTGGTGGGTCACACAAATTGATGATTCCACACTGTGAAGGTTGATCTGGACCCCACTGAGGGTGAATCAGGGAGGTGCAACCCAAAGAAGGATCCCCAGATTGTTTACCATATGGACATATCCGAAAACTAAATGAGAGTTGACCTGAGGTGGTGTCTCACATTATGGGAATATGTCACACTAGGAAGGGGTACATCCTCATGATGGTGGAATCAAATTTTACCATTTTGATGGGTCAGAACACCCAATGAGGGCTGACATGTGGTGGTGTGCCCCATAAATATAATATGTCACACCATAAAGGCTTCTGTAGACACCACTGGGTGTGGATGAGGGAGGATCACTTTTTTGGGGGAGCACCTATAAGATTTACCAGATGAATGGATTAGAAATCACAATGATAGTAAACTTGTGGTGGTGTGTCCCATAATGGGAATATGTCACACCATGAAGGGGTATGTCCCTGGAGGTAGGAACCAAGGATTATCACATTGATAGAACAAAATTCCCAATGAGGATGGACCTTGGGTGGCATGTCTGATAAAGGGAGTATGTCACACCCTGAAGGATGAATCTAAAACCACCAAAGGTGGGTCATGGAGGTGAGCCCTAGGTGGTAATTCCAATGTTAACAATTGGTTGGCGGATGATGATGTTGGTGGGACTCCCTTGAAGTGTTTCCTATAAAAAGATGATATCACACCATGTTTTCTGGTATGAACAACACTAGGGAAGATCATAGATATGAAACATTATTTTAGGTACACCAAGGATTACTATTGGATGCTATTGGACCTCATTGAGGTATCCAGTGTACCCTATTTAGAAGATACAGATCAATTACCATGTATTTTGATGGATATACTCTATCTAACACATGACAGATACGCATCACAAGTGTATTTATCTTGGTTGGCCTGTATTGTATTATGAAGGACTAACGAATGAGATATTCTTATGTGTAATTTGAAAAAACAATGATACAGATGCATCGTACAGGTAAGATAGGCCTACGTTTTTTTGAATGATCTTACCCATATGTGGTGGCCTAGGTTAAATCTTGATGTATGTGGATAAAGAGTTGTGTGGAACAGATATAATGGATGGATTGTCAGGGGTGTTAGTATTGATCCTTTTTTAGGATTCCTACATATCCTAATTCCATGGGAATTAATTCCAATATAGATCTAGAAAGGAACTAGTGAATGGATGAGGACATCCTATGTATGTTGATTTGGGATATGTTTCCCATAAAGGGAAGGAGTCACATCATGAGGTCACATCTGTTAGATGTACCACTTGGGCATTCCATTGGATGGGGTTGAACCATAGGGAGGCATCTTACAAACCCTTCCTAGGAAGTAGATATCAAATATCATGTAGTTAGATAAGTTTACTTCTGTTCGTACTTGAGAAGGAGGCCCATCGGGTTGGAGAAGTATGGTTGGTGCTTATGTGTAGGAGATTCATGAAGAGCATGAGGATGTATGGGTAATAAACTAAATGAGGAAGAAATGTGAGTAAATTATGACAGGGGATTACACTATGAAGAAGACTTATTTGGTGATTAGATGGATATTATGTTTTCTACTAACTTCAAACCTCATTAGAGTCAAGCTCGGGGTGAGAAAAATGAGGAACCATCTGACCTAATCTTATATTGTGAAAGAATCATTAACAAGATATGGTGTTGGGGTTACACATGGAATCTGACTGAGTGATACTTGGAGTAGTGATTATTTGGTTTGGGAATATGGATGGAATGTTCTTGGTTTCAATCACTACAAGGAAATGGTTTGTATCAGGTTATCAGGTGAAATCACATAAGGAAATACTATGTAGTAGAAATATTCGGTATGATGCTTAAAATTGGAAGATATGTGGGTGCATCTATGGAGAAACAATATTTTGTATGGGTCTTACACGTGGGGGATTTTCAGGTGCTATAATGGAGAAGAAATTGTGTTGATGGGGTTTACACATGGAAGATTCCCGGTTGTCTCTATAGAGTGGTAATGGTGTGGATATGGATAATTCATGGTAGATATCATAATGTCTTCCTCATATCTGGACTTGAGGGAATCCCATATGTATTTCCTGATGTTTGAATTTAGTTTATCATTATATAAATGAACGAAGTGCATGGTTCTTATGAATTAATGCTTCAAATTCATGCATCCCCATTATATGTAATATGGTAATCCTAGAACATTAGTGGGTAGAGGAATATAATCGGGGCATACACCTATGACAGAGGCTCATTGTTGTTGTCTGGAGGTCATCCCATGATCATTGCATGAGGCATCTTATGCGTGGAACCAAAATAATTTCATTTTTATTGCAATATGTATCCAATTTTTGAATGATAGGGTGTTATGTAGTATAAAGTGCTATGGAGAGGACTTTTTTCATCTTAAGATTGATGAATTTGGAATAATATTCTTGATTAATGTTGTATGATATAGTGTAATGTCATGTAAAAAGGACTTCCATCTTCTTATTCTTTGTGCATAATGTATCAATTTCTTGGAGAAAGTGCCTTCCAGTGTTTTTCCATAGATAGTATACTATATTTTATAGTAACGTATTGAAGAATATTAGGCATACGATCCCTAGAAATGGATGGTGTGGAACTTATTTATGAGAGGCCCTTTCTAGTTTAACATGGAATAAGAGTCAGTTGATGGGGTTTGAGGAGTTTCTTAATGAGTATTTTTTCTAAAGGTACTATGAAAAACCTTTGAATGAATCAAAACACATGATATGTGAAAGAATCCAAGAGGAATAGGCATACTGAAAGTATTTCATGGGTTATAGAAAATTATATTGAATAATAGTATTTTTGGTGTAGATTTTGGGTCCGTGTAAGTGAGTAAGCTGAAATGTCATCGACCAATGATAAAACGTTCATAGTGTGACTGTCTAATTTTCATGAGAACAGTGATGATAGTGATCGGGATGGACTAGAGGACTAATAGAACAATAGAAAATATATCATAATTAGTGTTTTGGGGACAAAAAACCACTATTATGGACTAGTGGGATGATTTCTGGATATTGTTGTCCATAATATTAGGTTGTGAAGACTAATTAAAGCAATGATGGAGGCTTATCCCTACTCTGTGTAGGAATGGGTGATAAGGTGTTGTTCCACTCAAGATTGTGTTAACATGAAATAACAGGGTTTCATGAATATGGAGGCCTTATATAAAACAGACTTGTAATGAAAATTTGTCTGGGAGAATTACATGATATTTTGTCCCACTCAAAGGAGGGCCCATAGGTATCATATTGCCCAAGATCTTATGCCTCACGAGTTCCATTATTCTTCAACGATGTAGAAGATTGGTCTTATGCACATTGGAGTGGTTATCGACCTACAGAGAATCATCCAGATGATAAGGGTGACCATTAATATATAGAAGATACCATTAGGGATGACATGAATGGTTTGGGCATCAAAGAGATCTTCCACATATTTGATCATTGGATCACAGTAGGCACATCTATAAAGGATCCATTTAATATCACATTGGGTATGTATGATCCCTGCACATGGATTTTGTTGAATGAAATATTCACTTATTGTTTGTTAAACTTATTTCATTAATGTAAATCCTTTCTTTTCCCTAAAAACGTTTTGGTTTTCCATTTTATGTAGTCTAACATTGAATGACCATAACATATAATATGTAGCTTTGTGTGGGCTCCACAACAAGTCATGTAAAATCATGAAAAATGTTCTACACTCTCTAACTGAGTTTCTATGAATTTTTTTCCTCTTTGGAAACATTTTTTCTATTTCAAATAAATTCCCCTACAATAGAATGGGGTCCAATGGGGACAATGAGGGCATAGAAGTTCATGGTCTATAGAAATTCATAATAAAAACAACATCAGTGGGACACCCAATATCATGACCGCAATGGGGCATAAGAAAACAAAATATCTGTCACATGTGTGTCTAGATCAGTGTGGGAAAAAAGATACAATATAATAACATTCACATGTATAAGAGTTCCATACATGTGAAGATATGAACAATTTTGTAGATTCCCATCACTGGGGTAGAGGACCTATTAGGTGAGGGATGGGGATTCCCGGTTGTTTAGAATCATGTAAATGAGGAAGATGAACATGTATTTTAATTTAATTCGATAAGGAATATGTATGGTATAGTTTAATGTTAGGTGATCCGGATGCATAATAATTTTTAACATCATGTGACTTGGAAATTTCACATAGATTAATATCATATTTCTTGAACCTTGGACAACATTACAATGTCATATTTAATAGATTAATAGTGTCTATTAATATATAATTTTTGTGTCATGGAGGAAATAAACCCAACATGAAGGCACTAATGGATGCATTCACGTCACACACGTACAAGGGAATAAATGGGGACTAGGAATACACAATGTGTCAAAGAACAAACCAAATGTCAACGAGGACTAATGGATATCAACCTCACACTACATATCCAAGTGGGTATCAATGTTTATAGTCTTATAACATAGACTGTTAATCCCATTTGTAGATAGACCACATTATTTCACACCCTATCAAAACTCTACATCCCACGTGATCCATGCTCAATGTTAGAATACGGAAATTGTATATGTGGTTTACCTATCATGCGTGAGTGAGAATTAAGAGGGACACCAATAATACTATCCTGCAATGATACTTGAACATGGAAAGAATTTATATTAAGACATTAAATTTCTGGATCAACATGAAACATATTGGAATGGGATGACTATTGTCCATTTTTAAAAAATATAGACCCTGAAAATACCAATCAATTGTGGAGTGAGAAAATATTGGATCAACTGTTGAGAAAATTATAATCACATTATTCACTCTTTGTTTCCAGATATCCTTTAGAGAGGATTTCGAAGATGGTATGTGATACAAATATTCCATGAGACCATCAAAATTAGAGGGTCCTTCTAGATATTAATAATATAGGGGTTCCAAAACCAAAAATTCTAGAAGTGTGGAATGAGAGTATCAGGGAGTGAAAATCAGACGAAGGAATTGTAGATTTTATAAGGTAATATTTTTTGGACCATGTTAAATAGTTTAAATTCATGTTCGACAGACAATATGAGAAATTATCATTGTAATGTTATGTATATGTTGCACATAAGAGATAAAACCAGATATCAAGGATGTACTTGGAACCTAAATAACACACATATATTATTAGATGAATTGAATATTGTTTAGGTTCCTGGATCATGGACTAATACAAAGGAAAAGTAGTTGAGTGATTTAAGGATCATACAACTATGTCCAGTGAAAAAAATTTGAGTGTCCCTATATATATCATATGGATGGGAATCAAGCCAACCATAGTTCAATATATCTCATGTTGTTTAAATTCATGTAGGATGAAATAATACATACCACCATGAAGTAAGAAAATATATCATCTAGACTTGTTTTTGATGAACTGTGTTACACTACATATCTTTATAAATCAATAACCATTCCACATGTTTTATAGAATGGTGTTTCAAAAGGATGACACTATGAGAATAAGTAGTATTTTGCGAGGAAATTGAGGCATCCCACAATTATCATGAGGTATCATGATGTTGAGAAGGGAATGTTTTTATTTTATCATCATGTGTGGAGGATGCAGACTCATAGTTCAATTTCATATAACTCGGACCATCATGGATTATATTGAAAATGGGTAATTAAAGTGAATTTTTATGACAAATACAACGTGAATGAGGGAGAAGGAAGCTTAAACCCACAAAAAATATCTTGAATGAGACATGTATATAGTTTAATTTCATGAATCTTTGATTATGACATCATAGTTTGAATCCATGGAGTTCAGACCTGGAGGATGATTCTCACATAAATAGGCATGTCTGGAACAACAAAGAAATGAATCTGGCATGAAAGATAACCTATGAGGTATGATGACACACCACATTCTACAATAGAAGCTTATTTTGAGAATGACCCTAAAGAAATCAATATTGAATGGATGAATAGAACATATGATGTGAGTGATCCGTGAAGGTTATTCTTTCATTAATGGGGCCACTGGGTTAATGATGAAAGAGAAGGTTAATTTGTGGTTGGGACCAAATAATAAGTTTTTAATAATAACTATTTATCCCATTATGATGTGAAACAGACCACACATTGTTCAGTGGTTTCATGTAGTTTAAAATCACATGGAAACAATGTTGGTAACCCAATGTGGAAGGGGAAATGATGCAGATGAACCAGAAGATGATGATTTGAGTTTTATGATATATCCTATTATGATATGAATCAATCCAAATATAGTTCTTGGCGAGGAATTCCCCAGCATAGGTCTAACCTATACACAAAGAAGGGAAATTTTAATTTTTTTATTTCTTGTGTTTTTTAGTTGATTAACTTGGATGGAACACTTGGGCATCACTACAACTCCCATGATGATGAGAATCGATCCATATATAGTTTTATATAGGAGGCATGATAGATAACCAGTATAAATATCGATGCCTATTAGGAGAGAAAAGGGAAATGTTGTTTTCTATTTTGTAGGGCATTCATGATGATGACTTCATTGTTTAAAATCTTGTGATAGGACCAGTTAGTGAATTTTAACATTGGTAGGTAAGGATAATGATTGTAACACCATTTATCATCATGATACTATCACCATGGGTCTTTGAGGTGTTTCAAGAGGGAATTGTATGAAGCGATAGTTATATAATGATGTGAATGAAGACCACAGAGGTGTGTGCAACACTACACACTCCATAGAAAAACCCACACATTGTTTGATTTCATAATGTTTGGACTCAGCCACACATATTAACATTGTGTTCCATGGTTTCTTTGTAATTTCGTTTTAGGTTCATACAATAATAAGAATCAATGCTATGGAGTATAGTGGTATGTGTCTAGGATTCATGTTCTATGTTCCTTAATATCATATATGTTTGATTGTATGATTCTTAGTTTATGGTTATAGAATTAGGACCATCAGTTCCAATTTTAATGACATAGAATTCAAAAAATTGGAATGAATCTAAAAAAATGATATATGGGGAACAACATGAATAACATGGTGTGTTTGAAGAGGTTGGATCCCCATGTAGCATGAAAAATTCCCAAGTAGGCATATGATTAGATTAGAATCATGATTCTAAGACTTTGACTCATTATTTAAGATCATATTAGTCATCTACATTATTAAAACAATATATGGTTATGTAAATACATGGATCGCGCTGCCCAGGAGAACTCGCCGAATACGAGGCCAGTGGTTTCAAAGTTTTTTCCCGTTGCTCCTCCGCTGGCCTGGCCACCGGATTCTCCGCCTCCAGCGCTCGGCTGTTACAATGGGCCCGACGCTCTCTTTCATCCGTCATCCCCTACACCTCTAGTGATCTCTTTCGGTTCTCTATCCTAGCCTCCCAGCATGCCTTACGTTCTTCCACCCGCTCCGAGGCCCCCATCTTCAGGAGGAACCTCGTTGCCAGTGCTGTTTTCTCACGAGGCTCTCTGCCCAGGATCTTACAAGTATGCGCTCCGCAGGCCGCATGGGGTCCCTCGAGATCCCTGCTACACGGAGTTCTGTTTGGTGTATTCGGACATTCCACGCGATGGTTCTTGTGTCTCTCTGGTTTTCCCTGCGTCGGCCTTCTCGGTGGTGGAGGCGGACCACAAATGGACCCTTGCGGCTCGCTTCGGTGTTGAGAAACCTCCTCTTGCTATCCTCCTACGTTTTTTCACCTCCTGGGGTCTCCAGTCTCGGACGCGGATCTCGCATGTGCACCAAAATACGTTATCATCTCCCTAGATTTGCGAGAGGATTTCGTGTTTGTGTGGTGTATTGCTCCTTGTGTTTTCGGCCGATAGCACTTCAGCCTATCACGATGGTCCATGGAAGTCCACAGGTGCAATGAAAGCCTGATTGCAACGGTCTGGATCACCTTTCATGGGCTGCCCCTGCGGTTCTAGAACATGGGTTTTCTCAAAGCGATAGGTGATGTCTTGGGGGGTTTCCTTTGCACGGATGACAGGGTAGAGTCGTCTTCCCGCGTTTGTGTAGAGATGTATCTCTCCCATACCATTCCGGAATGACTCTCTCTCCAGGTACAAGATGGGTTGGTATGGGATCAGGTCATATCCTACCCGGTTTTCCCTCGGTACTTCCCTTTCTGCTTGCTCTAGGGGCACTCCTTACAAGTTTGTATACATCTCCACCCCACGACGTCTGGACGCCAGTCGGTGGGTCGACACCAGCAACCCACCCAGGCCCCATGCACCCGTTTACAGGCACGTTCCATTGCAGGGCCCCCTAACAGGCCCGAGATGACTTCCTGCATCGTCACACCTGGTTCCGAGGAGGATTTGATCCGTTTGGAATCTTTCCGGTCTGTTTCTGGCCTGGATTTGGCCACTTCTATTCCTGGAGACAGGGACTCAACCCTAGATGACTTTCGTGCCTCTATGTTGCTTTTTCTTCTGCTATTACAGAGCCAGATCCATGTGTGATGGTTTTTTTTTCAGGATGGCCAACACTCCTGGTGCCATGGAGCCAGATCCGACGTGCTCCCTAGAAGTGGTTCGCACTTCAGAGGCTCGTGCTTTGACAGGTTCAGACCACTCCTCTCAGTAAGTCTTTCTAGGAGTTGGTCGGCCATGTTCTCGGTCTGCCCACAGTATAACCTTATTGGGTGGAGGTCAAGCTCGACCATCCTAGACACATTGCGGATTTCGGAGGTATCCACCTACCCATGTCCCAAACTTCAAGGGCAGTTACCCCGGTCTCTAGCCAGTGAAAGAGGCCATTCCCTCAAGGGCCTCAGGAAGGCTCTATCCCTGGATCCACCATCGACGCCCAGGTCGGCATGAGTTTGTACCCGATCACAAATGAGGAACCAAAAGGAAACCTCATCTTATCACATTGACAAGGCCCTGAATCATGGGGACAATGACAGGATATTGTTTCCTAAATGAACTCTTTTATCATCTAGAATGCCCGCGACATCGGATCTCGGGTTAAGGTAGACATCCTCGCTAGAGAAATCAAAAGTCACAAGGCTTATGTTGTTGCCATCCTCGAGCATAAACAACATCCTTCCCTTATCAATGACCTCTCCCGGAAAATCAACATGCATGGTTTCTTACATGTAGATCCTTCTAAAAAGCATATCTGTGTTCTGTGGCGCAAGAGCATATCGGTGGATCTAGTGCAGGCCACCGACCCGCTCATCACCACGAGAGTAGGGTATGGAAGCAAGACCTTTTTAATCTCTTTTGTCTACGGGATCTGCGATGCTGGCCAAAGGCGACACCTATGGGTCGATCTCAATGCTTTTGATCCGGTGAACCTTCCTTGGCTTGTCGGGGGGGATTTCAATGTGGTTGCTGATGCATAGGAGAGGAAAGTGTGAAGTCTGTTCCAGAGGAATGCAAACTTGGACTTTGTCTAGTTCAAGGCTGGGAAAGGGCTATCTGACCTCGGTTTCTCGGGGAATCTTTTCACCTGGTGCAACAACCTGAATGGGAGGAATCGATCATAGAGTCGTTTGGACCAGTTCCTCGCCAACATGCATGCCATCTCCGCGTTCTCCAACACCAAGGTAAGGAATTTTGTACGGGGACTATCGGATCACTCTACCCTTCTTATTTCGCTCTCCCCTGTCCAAAAGCATCATGCATGATTCCGATACTTCCATCACTGGGGTAGCCTCTCGGGTATCCATGACTTGGTCAAGGACAAATGGGAAGAACCCACTGAAGGTCATTCCTGGATGGTCGTCCATAACAAGCTTCGAAGGATCAAGGCAAGGCTTCGTGATTTGTCAAGAGATCAATCCTCTAAGGATAAGGAGATTACGGCCACCATGAAGGGCATGGACCACCTCAAGGGGGACCTGGAGGCCGAGTGGAATGATAGAACCTTCGACGAGTTGTCCACCAAAAATAATGATCTGGCAGACATGCTCCTCATGCAGGAACACCTAGTGAGGGAAGGGTCGAGGATCAAGTGGCTGAGAGAGGGAGACCAAAACACAACCTACATCCACACCTGCATCAAGGAAAGGAGGCGAATGGTGACACCCAACATCTTACTGGATGCCGGTAGGTACTCCTACGATAGAGACACTATTGGCGCCATGGCTTTGGCCTCTTTAAAAGATATACTCGCCGCCCCAACACCTGTTTCCCCAATGGATATCTAGGGGAGGAAGGTGTTATTTTGATGTGATATCTAACCAAATATCGACCCTGGACAATACTGACATGAGTGTCATTCCGGATGAGAAGGAGATTCAGGGATCCATGATAAGGCTTAACCCCGAAAGTGCTCCAGGGCCCGATGGGTTTCCGGGGTCGTTCTACAGAGCCTCGTGGGACGTCGTTTAGATGGACATCGTCTCTGTTGTTTAGGACTTCTTCCAAGGGGGTTAACTTCCTAGGGAAGCATGTGCCATGTCCATCGTTTTCATACCCAAGACCAAAAACTCGTCCTCTATATCTCATTACCGGCTAATAAGCCTGTTCAACTTCCCTTATAAGATTTTGGCCAGCCTGATTACTGCAAGACAATCTGCTTATATCCCCCGGTGTGTGTCCCTGGAACAGTATAGCTTCGTGAAGGGAAGGTCGATCCAGGGGGCCATTTCTCTCGCACAGGAGTTCATCAGAGACCTAAACATCAAGACGCCTGGTTCCAATTTGGTGATCAAGCTCAACATGAGTAAAGAATACAATCCAGTTGAGTGGGGTTTTATCAACATGTTGATGGCAAAAAGGGGTTTCTCCCCATGGAATGTTGAAATCTTTTTTCTGGTGTTTCAGCTCTTCCTGGATGGCCATCACCATTATGGGAAAGGCTATTGTTTTTTCCATTCTACTCACGGGTTGAGGTAGGGTGACCCTTTTTCCCCGATTCTCTTATTTCTTTCCCAATATGTCCTTAGTCGACACCTGCACAGGGGAATGAATAGCGGGGAGGTCGTTTCTTACCACCGGAGAAGGAGAGCCCCCCTGTTTCTCATTTGATGTTCGCGGATGATAAGTTCATCTTCACAAATGGCAGCTGGCAATCCATCAATGGCCTCAATATAATCATGCGGGAGTATTTTTTTTGGAGTGGGCTGGTCATTAACAAGTCCAAAAGTAACTTTTTCATTTCCAACGGATGCAGTGCTTCTCGGCCCCATGATATACAGCAATATCTGGACATGCACAGAGTGTCTTTCCCCATGGAATACTTGGGTGCCCCGATCTACTCAAGGAGGCTTCAGTTATGTGACTTCGACTGCATTGTCAACAAGATCACGGACAAAATAATCAACTGGAAGAACATATTACTCTCTTTCGGGGGATGGATAACGCTGGTTAACAGCATACTTCTTGCCACCCCTGTCCACTCTCCCTTGTCGATCAAAGTCCCTAAGAGCACCATTAACAGTATTGATAAGATTCTCGCTGGTTTTATCTGGGATCCACGAGCAGAGGGTAGACGTCGCTGAGCCTCATGGGATACGGTTGCATGACCAGTCAGGTAAGGGGGTATCAATGTTTGCCGACACGACGACACGCTCATGTGCATGCATGCAAAGATAGCCTGGGAGGTGCTGAAAAAACGCACGCTTTGGGGGATTACCATGCACAACTCCCATGCAGTCTCCTAGCTCGGGAGCACTTGTAATGTTTCCCCCTTTTGGTCAGTGATTTATCCCTTTATCACGGCACTGGAACCATATTCCAGATGGCTCGTGGGAAGGGGGGACATCCTCTTCTGGCATCATAGCTGGGCTGGGACCATCCTTGGATTCCCGGGGTGCCCGGGCACTATGCTCACTTTTAAAGAGGCTAGTGATCACCCGACCTTCATTGATACAGTCCTTGACGGTGATAAACGTGCTACATTCAAACTTATTGAAATCAACTCCAATATGGACAGGTGTGTTTTCACTCTCTCTGCATCGGGCTCATTCTATTCGAGGGATTTTCGGGGATCTGTGGCCACTACTGATCATAGCCCTGCTTGGAATGCGATCCTCTGGACCAAGGAAACATCGATCAAACAGAACATTCTTACATGGAGGATGCGGCACAAAGCCATACCCACAGATGAAAACATTAGGAGGTGTGGCATTATTTTGGCCTCGAGGTGTCACTGCTGCTCGGAGCACCAAGAGGAATGCACAGATCACATGTTCTTTGAAGTAGAATGGGAGAGGGCGGTATGGATCTATTTAGGTGAGTATACGCCGCATGGTCGACATGCCTTTTCTGGATAGATGGTTTCACAGTGCGGTGGAGAGGGGCCCTAAGCAGACGGCCCACACTATGGTTCTTCATGCCAAATGTTGGACGATAAGGCAAGCACAGAACAAGGCTCATCATGAAGGGATTATCACCTCTGGATGGGGAATTATACTTCGTACAAAGTTTATTTCACTGGACCAGTTCAGATCTTTTTTCTAATGGAAGGAGGCTCCCACTCTTCAACGTATTCAAACTTGTAATGTCAGTAATTGTCCAGGTAGCAGCACCAGTAGAGGTAAATGGGTTGGGTGGACTCCGCCAAATAGAGGTCTCAAAATCAACTCTGACGAGTATTGCAGAATGGGTTAATTCGTGGAGGAGGGGTGGTTCAGAACTAGTTCGGGTCGGTTATCATGGATTTCTCGGGGCGCATGGGGCACAGATCCTCTCTTCAAGATGAGTCAAAGGCGACGTTGTTGGGCCTCTCTTTGTGTCGCCAAAAAAGGATCGTCCTATCACACGTCGAAACTGATTCCCAAATCCTTCACAAAGCTTTGCATGGCTCCAGTTCCATTCCATGTTCTATACACTACACTACAAGGGCATGCCAAGGTATGATCACCAATAACATCAGCGTTACCAACACCTGGCATGAGGGGAATAAGGTAGCAGATCATCTTGCCTCTCTTGACATCCCTGGTCCAGCTAACTTTTGCTTCCATACTGCTAGCTCTATGAAACCAGATGGGGTCAACTAGTTTCGAGGGGATGCCCTGGGGCTCCACAAATTTCGGCCCCCCTAGGATTATTGTGTTGGGCGTTGTGGGATCCAATACTTTCTATGCCTTTTCATTTTTTTTCTACCCAAAAAATTAGTAAATATCTATGTTTTAATGAATATATGGTTATGTTTCATGAACCATATGATGAATATTAATTTAAGGTCATACATATTGTACCAGGAATCCAATTTAGCAGTGTGTTCTCATGATGTAAACTCTTAGTTTAAGGTCATAGAGTTTGCATATATCGTATTTTTTATCAAATAAACAAGGTTAGAAACCCTACCCAAACTGTGAATACTACATGATCCATTCTCAGTTTAGGAAACATGTAGTGTAGTGAGGCCTCAACCATCACATGGAATCAGAAATCATGGGGAAGGAATTTTAGGGTGGTATTATACCGACAACACTAACATTCCCACTATATGTGTGTTGATACACATAGGGGTCACAAAGAGGGTGTTATTATTCCACTAGAAAAAAAAGATGTGGAATATTGGTAAATCAAGACTTTTGTTATCTAGAAAATTAATGGGGAGACTGACTGGAAAAGAACAGTATTGGACAAATATGAAATATAGGATCCAGAGCTATTACAGTGCAGGATGTGGAAAGAAAATGAACAATCAATTATTTCCCATGTTCAAAACACATGATCCTATATTTTCTCTAACAGGTATTTGAAAGGGTTTCACAGGATAGAAGGTGATCCATTTTGGTTAGAAATCATTGTCGTGTGGTGGTCCCATTAATTTGGGAAGATTATTGGAATATGTACTAATAAAGAAATGATGTGTGGATAAGGATTGGAGGACTATCCTTATGAAATATGACCTAAAATGATTCACTCCACAAATCATTTGAGATTGTAATGGTGCAACATTATGAAGTGATATCTTATTTTCCCTATGAATTGGGTTCCAGATATAGGATAAAAATATAGCTGAAACATAGGGTAATGGACCTCGATGTCACAAACAGTTTAAGGTCATATTTCATATACCATAGGATCATAGATTAATTATATATAGTATGGACCTACAGGCGTGAGCATTCCATATGGTAAATTCCTGGAACTTCATGAACAAACTAATGTGATTGTGTACCAAATAGGACTTTTCCACACAAAATTTTCCATGGAAGACTCGTATCTTATTTAATAACATAACCCTTAGACATGGGTTCTTATTTTATATGAATATATATTTTACCATGGAGAGTCTCTTTTTGTATGGTCATAGAGGTTGGGCCAGATATTTTTGAGGATAGACCTCATGGGTACACATACTACAATGTATCCTAAGACTATGTGAGTCATGCTAAGTGTGTGAAACAAGGAGTTGTGAGGATTTGTCACACATATGGAAGTGTACAACAGGGGATTGAAAATTATGGGGAGAGAATTTCCCAATAAATATGGTGTTTAAACTTATCATTCATGGGATCATGTAGGGGTCACTACAAAAAACTATCCATTAACACTACTACAAATGACATTTATTAGTGATAGGAAAGTGGTGACTATATGAGCAAGTTTAAAATCGTTGTATTTTTTCTATGATGAAAATGTTCTGATAAGGGTAACCTTTTTTGAACTACAAATCCCTAATATAATGGACACTTATTAGTGAATTAATTTAGCACTATTGAAGCAACACTTAATCTACTCTTATAACGGTGTTGATAAAGGTATACGGTATGCTCTAATAGCACACTGTAGCACCACTAAAGTGTGCTGTAACACCACACCACAACACCAAAAACACACCAGAAATAAAAAAAGAAATTCCCATATATAATTTAAATGAAATTAAATTTACAACACGAAGACATTAAAAATCAGTGTATTATATAAATTTCAAACATCATTTCATATAATTACATATATACAAATTATTACAAACATTATAAAAGCAGTGTTTCTTTTAATACCGACCTAAATCATGGTGTTATTGGACAAAAAACATGTTATCGATAAAATGTATGAACTAATATATGAAAAATAATTCTCTTGAAATAAATAATATAAAGAAATAAATTATGAAAATGTATTAATTTTACTAAAACTGATGTCAATCATCATGATCATCATCATTGTAATATTTATATTCATGGCGTACAATCCAAATGCCTATGGGACCTAAGGTGGAATAATGTTGTATAGGCTGGGAGAATCCCCTATAATATAATTCACCCCCTCATGTTTAAAACAATAGATTTTTTGAAGCCATGTGATAGAAAAAGCATGACATGATTGAAAAGAAAGGTGATCCTCTACTTTATTCCCCTCACACCAGGTACGTGTTACATTAATATTTGTTAGTGATGAGAGCCTAACAATTCCCGATGATGTAAGTGATCGACCAATGTGTGTACCATCCCACAATCAAGGACCCATGTATGATCATTGAGTCAGTATCCACCTAGGTGAGGTTACCATGCTTTTCATGAAAAGTTTGTTCCTAGTTAGAATCGAATTGACCAATACTTGTAATGATTCTTTAATCTCATAGTGAGAAGGGAAGGCCAAAATAGTACTTCCAATGTAGTTTCTCACTACACCACCTCCTCATATGACTCCCGAAGAGAAAGATCCATCCTTATTCAACTTGAATCCTTCTTTCATGGGGATCCACCATACCCAATGGCCTTGTGATGTATGATTATTCGCTACTAATGTACCATGCATAAGCCGAATTGAGCGAGAATCTATCCATTTGTTGATATCGGTCACTTAATTGGCTAACAGGATCCTTGTGTAGGTTAGTAAGCCATTTTACTAAAAAAATATATCAATTTTAAATAAAAAAATGTACTTAGAATCATATTGGTCACACCATGTGTTTGACTAGGGGAATCTAATTCCAACATGGTCCAAATAACTTATTGATTGTTATTCTAAATTGTCAATGATTTATAAAAGTGATTTCTTTATTTTGAGTACATCACTTCTGTTTTTACTAAAATTTCATTTAAAACATAAAACACTCACTTTCACTCATATAGATCAGATAATTTTTTATATTAACATTAAAATGACTCCTACACATCAAAATTTCATTTTGATTTGATTCCATAAATTATCAACAAAATATTATCACATTTTCTCAGTATTCAGTGAAACGTAAGAAAGTAAATTGTATATTTTATACTCAAAATGAAAACATTGAGTCTATTTTCATTTGAAAAAAATTAATGTCAATTTAAAATATAAATATGTACATGGAGTTATAATTTACAAATAATGTATTGGATTGAGGTGTGGCTGATTCCTATATATCCCAACGTATCAATGCAATACTAAATGTCAATGTTACCATGATTTCCATTGGATTGCTTTATCGAATATCCCGCAACTCTTGAACAACATCGAACAAACAAGATCAACTAAAAATAATAAACCACCTATATAAGAAAAAAAAAATATTATACGAGTAATACATAAAAGGAATAAATAAAACATAAATATGAAACACTTCATTAATTATATGTAAAATTTTATTATAATGAAAACATCATGATTACATATGTAATTGAGCATATCCAATGTCATTTATCTTCCTGCAAAGGAAGTGGGGAAACATGACAGAAAGTTATATATGCACCACTACATGGGTGAAAAGCTTTTTAGAGATAATAGTAAATAATTATGGAAAGATCACCCTAAATAGAAAAAAATAATCCATCTGAATAAGAAAAAATAGGTTGGAAAAACTATAAATCAATGTATTAAATATAAATACAAAATGATATATGATTTCTAAAGACAATTATTTAATTGTATAAACATAATGATTAACACCCAAATTGAGAATAGGCAGAATCGTTTCTCTTCTTACAAAGGAAGTAGAGGTAACTTGAATGAAATTGATAAATTTATAGCTAATGTGGTAAAAACGATTTAAGAGAGAACAACCATGAATGTTGGACAAAGAACCCCAAATGAAACAAAAGATTCCACCTATAGAAAAAAAAATATTTACTATGTGTGTATTACTTAAAAAAATTATAAGCGTAATCATTAAACATATCCTTAATTCAATGGATGATTATTTTACTCTGAAAACATCAATATTACCTCTATCACTGAGGAGATGTTGTGTTATTACTCTTCTAGGAAAGGGAGTGGAGATCCCTTGAAAGAAAGTGATAAATGAACCAATGTAGGTGTGGAAAGGTTATAAGGGAAAAGAATCCTTAGTGATTGATAGAGATCCCCATGATGAAAAAAATAATCCACCAATATACAAAAAATATTTATTATTTGAGTAACACAAAAAAATTAAATTAATCATAACTTTGAAACAATAGGTTAGTTTTAGGGAAAACTATTATATTATGAAAACATCAAGATTTCCTCTATGATTGGGTAGAGACATTTTCCTTAATCTTCCTATAAAAGCATGACATGTGGAAATAAATAACCTAAAATAAATGAAATTTAAACATAATAATGAAAATTAAATCAATGTTTCATTATAAAAATTTTAGGAAAAATAGTGAAAGAATATAATTAAATTAAATTTGCATCTTTCCAAATTGTTTTATTTATTATAGTTTGATCTACGATAATGTACATAATACATTTTCTACTAGAGTTGTAAACACATCAATTTAGACTATGTTAATGTAGTAGAAAACATATAATATTACAAAGAAAAACCTAATATATTAAAAATAACATTTATCTTTTAATTTAACCATATTTTTTAAAGGATTCAGTTTATTGGTTCTTATATCGAGAATAAAAATCCCTTTTTAGTAGTTCCTTCTAATATAGAATACATTTTCTATGTCAGTAATGACATGAAGTGATTGTGATATATCAATGAAAAGGAAATTCTTGACTTAATTTTCATCCAAAACAACCATTTTTTAGTCACCAGTAGTATAATAGACCAATTCATGTAATTTAGAATAGTGACATACAATAATTGAACTACTTTTGATGCCATTATGAAATAATTACCCTTTTCCCTTTCAAAATGAAATTTACCTTCGCTAATCTCATTTAATGAACATTCACCCCACTAATATTTTTAACCCATTTGAAATAAAAAAGTGTCACATGAAATGTTTTATAATTCCACTCATATATTTGTTTGATAATTACAAAAGATGAAATATTTTCATCAATTTGAATTCTTTCAATAGAACTAGATATGTGCATCACTTCAGTCACATGCATAACAAAAACGATTATCATCATACTGAAGACATCATGATATTTTGTATAGAATGTATTACCATTGATTACAAAACCAATTTAAGATACAATGTTTTCATTTGGTTCTATTTCAATCAATTTAAGTGGTTTTACAATTGAATTCAGATATTCGTATAAAACCTTAATATTTTGACCTTTGAACCTTCCTATAAACTTTTGATAATTTATATTTTTTATCGATCCTTCATCCCATAATGGACTCAAGTATCATAGAATTTCTTTGTGGGATTTATTTAATAGATCAACATTCTTACTATTATATACTATTTAATAATGTTTTCATAGCCTCTCTATCAAGGTAATTGTAACATCATATCTTCCAAAAATACATTGAACAAGAAGGTGTTCATTGTGAAGAAACATTAGGATACATATGCTTTCAAAATATGATGGGTAATTGTTATAGAATTCAATATCTTTATAACAATATATAATTCTATAATAGTTTCTTTTGGATGAATTATATTATTGAAATACCATTTCAAAAAGTTAATATATAGTTAAATGGGGTACATTCATATGTAATGGGAATGAGTAAATAGTTGAACCTATAGAAGAAAGTGAATCATTAGGTTGTTCATTAAATCATATAACGATAGTGGAAAAAAACATTAACATTTTACATAATATAACTAAAATATCCAAAAACATGATGAGAAACAATTCTAGGTGTAAAACATTACAACATATGGTATTGAAAAAGAAGAAGATTCTAGATAACATATGTTGTACATTTTGATTAAAAATATCATTGAAAGAAACAAGCATTAAATCATGAATCAAAACATAAAATTCATGTGATTTTATTACTTGTAACTTCTAATTAGTCATTTACATGACATTCATGAAATTTGATGAAAAAACCCACATAACATTTACATGAGTATGGAAAGGTGATAATTTCAATTTTTACTATCTAGATATACTATGAGTTATTGAAAAAAGAAAAGTAAAACTCTTACCCTTTACTGATTTTAATTATTCCATTATCACCATTTCAATTTAGTCCAACCTATCCTTTATTTCATATTATGTTACTTCATGAATATTTATTAAGGTACCTGTAAAACTATCAAATAATTGTTTTTTCTAAATTAATGACATCAAGAAAATGTTTCAGAAACAAACAATTCCAAAACGGTAATTCAAAGAAATTTGATATATTCTTCCAAAATGAATTTGTAATGTGTTTTTAAAATGGTTTATCAAAGATTGTGTAAATTGTTTTTTGATTTTTTTTAATGTTTAACACCCATTAGTGGATATGGTGTTTTACATTATTTTATATTATCATTGAATGTTATCATCAAGGAAATGTATTTATGTCATCAAGGTTGAAATTAATTATTTCCTATAATCACAGTCTTCATGGAAATTTCCAACTAAACTTGGTAAGTTCATTTTTTATAAATGGGACACCCCAACATTACTCTGATGTTATAGCATGATAAATTTCCTTATGTGTTGAAGTAATTTATCATTCAGTACAATATTCCCCTCAATGTAAATTCTACACTTATATGAGCGTCAATCATTGTGCTATATGTATACAACATTAATTTAAGATATTAGATCAATGGATCCAAATAGACAATAATATAATTACTAGATTCATTGGGTCTAGATATATGGAGATACAATATTATGTATCTGTGCTTCATGCAACACTATGGTAAAAAGGTATATTATACGTACATTATGGTCTATGCTCATTGACTAATACATTCTACAAAAAAATTAATTATTCTATCTATAGATAATGAGTGAAAAATGTTTCTCGTCTCATATCCAAATTCATGAAACTCGTAATCTCTTATAATCCACTCAGGAACATCAGCCAGAAGACATAGGTTCCCGTCATTAATTATTTTATATGAATTCAATGATAGTTATCTCGTAGTTTCCAAAAATATATATAGTCTTCTAAACCCTTTAATGATAGGAAAGTATCAATCATATTTTGAAGTACTTGGTTTATTTTTATTGAAATGGTCTTTGACACACTTAGGAAACATTATGAGTGATTCATGTTCCTTGAGAAACAATATGCAATCATTTACACAAGAATGTATTTTTTAAAGATCATTCCCATTGAAAGTAAATTTCAATTATCATAATGTGTACATAATGGCAGTTCATTTTCATATACTACCAAATCAATAAATAAATCAAGTAGTTCTATAATGCTAGTTTCAATCATTATGTTTCTAGATTTCAAATTATATAACATTAATAATGTTAAAAATGTTGTGTATTTATTAAAACCAGTATACAATTAATATACAGTACAATTATTGAAATCATCAAACAATATAGAAAATCATGATGGTTATCTACAATTGACATTGTTATTTCCTATATGTGATGTCCATCATATTTTACAAAGGTATTAATATCAAATGATTCTTGAACCATGGTATCATCTCAATCATTGTACACATTCATTATTTATCCATGTTTAGTATACTATTTTTATTTTTGATCAATTATATGACATATTAAAGTTTTCTCCCAACTATTTCAGATTAATATTTCATGAAATTGCTACTATATAAACATGTATAACTTATTTTAGAAGGTTCCACTACATACTCTCAGGAAAACATGATGAAATCACAAACTACACTTTCATATTCTTGTATTAATCTATTATCATGCATCCATTTTCGGTTCATATACAACCTATTGTGTCTAAAAAAGGATAACTATATATAATATATAAATAAATACTCATAATATATTCCTGATCAAAAGTAAAATTTATTGAAAAATATAATTAGGGTATATAAGAATTTTATTATTTTAAAAATAATATTATGTTGATGAAAATTGTGAATAGAATTTTAGAATAAAAACTCCACATAAAATATTAATTAAATCACCAAACAAAATAAAACTATAATAAAAGAAATTCAGTAGTAATACGAAACATGCATATGATAAGAAAAAATAATAAACTCTAATTCAATCAACTACCAGATATAAAATAGTATTGGAACAGGTGATGTAGAAACCTATGGAATTATTACCTTTAAAATTAATGGTTTTCAATATTTTAAAACATATCAATACTCTTGGGATGTCATATCACCACATTGACTGAGACTAATAAACTTAAGGTACTCCAACTATATGAAAAACAATCATTTACTAATGGATTTCATGAATATTATTTTTAGTTTCAACAAACAGATATAATTATCATTGTTTTGTAAAAGAATAACGATTGAAAATTTACAAAGGTGATTTATGAATTGAAACAATAAATAAGATAATGGAATTAAAGGTTTGATGAATTAGTGAATAAAAGTTATTTAATAGATCATGAAGTGAATATAATCATTACGTATATAATAATTTTATGGATAGATTTGAAGTTATTATCAATGTTGATAAAATATCATTTAGATTTACAAGAGAGAAATGATGATTATAATTTTCTATATTAACATTGATAAATATTTAAATATTGATGATTAGTGTGTCTAAATTTTTTATATATTATAGTAGACACTTTGAGCTCTTGGGATATTTTTTTCCCAAACCATTTATTGGAGGAATTTTTTTTATAGATTTAAAAATCAATATTTAAATCCCATGTTGGAAAACATTTAATATTTAATTATTTTTTCAAATTTTGTGGATTCAATATCAATATATATCGTGGAACGTGGGATATTCATTATATAAAAACATTGTTTATAGTAAAGTGGTTGACAAGGTATTTTTCAACATTTATTAATGCTATATCTCATTGGAATTCTATGGTAATCAACGTACTATTGGATATATAAATACTACAATGGGGGAGAAATTATTGAAAATCTACATTTTCGAGAAAGAAATTATAATGTCTTATAGTTATATATATGTCTAAAAAAAGTGGTATAACTAGAAAGGGGAAATATCAAAACAGATCATTTTTGTAAATATAATTGACAGAGGGGGAGTTTTATAATGATAAAAATATATAATGTATTTGGAAAATAGTACAATTCACCAAGGTATACTATTTCATATATTAATATTGAAAGATTTTAAAATTATTATAGATTAATATAATGAGGGTGAAATTAAAATTGTGTTTTTAAAAGTGTGGAGACATAAATAGTAGTAATATTCTGAGTCGGTATAATGCATTAAGAAAAAGATATTGTTTCCAAAACAAACCCAAGAAAACCATATATCAAGCTCCTGAGTTGGTTTGTGATCGAGTCAAAGGGATATTTTCGATCCTCCTCAGGCCGACAACCATCAATTGGTCAGGAAAAACTAAAAGGTATGAAAAATCATTGATAAACTAAAGAATTAAAATTATGTATTAGAGCTATGGGAGATCAATATGGGAAATATAAACCAAATAAACAACAAACTAAATTCCAAGTGACTACATGTACCACTATCGAGTCCAAAAACAATAAACGATCCATGAGCAATATTGAGTTGAATCAAAATTAGAAACTAGGAATACCATAAGGCCAACCACACTAGTAAACAATCACTAGGCCCCAAACAATGACATCATTAAATAGGAAATAAAAAATGAAACCAGAAAACAAAATGAAAATTGGACGACCTGCCTCTCTAGGTTGAAGAAAATATAAAACCCTCTTTGTAAACCCTAACATCAATCAATAAATGGATATCAAATGAGATGTTATAGAGGTAGTTGGGTTATGTGCTTCGATGCTTGATTCAGTGAGGTTGAGGGGTGGGAGTGGGTGGCTTCTTCAGAATTATTCAAATATCATGTTGAGTTCGGAGATGGTTAGGGTTTTCTAATTTCATAGGGACACTTTTATTAGTTCTCTTTTAGTGATGAAAAAATGAATCATTATTACGCTAAAATTAGAGCTTGGATTATGAAACATCTTAATGAGTGTGAAAAAATGTTTTGATAATGTTGCATTTATAAACATTGATAATGGATTTACAATTACAATTAAATATAAATAAATGTAAATAATTAAATATACATGATATATATATTTTGATATAGTAAATATTTTTCCTTTTAAATATAATAATTATAATTTTATAACTTTATATTTATAATTAAATATATATATGAAATCAATATAACAACGATTTGATCTATGTTTAATGGAAAAAATCAAACAGTAGTCAATTAAATTTCGAGTACTATCAAATTATTCTATATTTTAAAATCATAATAATTTTATTTATAAACCATTATTCAAAAAATAAATGAATATCAAATTTCATGTGAATAAATATTTTCTAATAAAAAATCATATACATATACATCAACATTTATGTTTAAATTTAATATATACAATTTAATACTATTATTTATCATAATTAACCAATTACTAAAATTTTAAATATTTAATAATATATAATAAATTTGTTCATTTTAAATAATTATTTAATTAATATAATTTGTAATATTTTTATATTGAAATGAATTTATTATTTTAAATTTGATTAATTAATTGATTTCATTTATTTGGAAAATTATTAGCACTAAAAATCAATGATGAAATAAATATTTAACAACAATAAAAATAAAGAGCTAATATCTGTTACCCTTTATCATCATTACAATTAAATCTCAGATAAAGGATACACTTTATTAGAATTGATATAATGTTAAATTTATCAGTGCTTTCCTTTGTGATGATAAATATAAAACGTATCGTTGTTTTTGTTCTAGCACTGATAAATACCAGTATAGTTAAATATGGGATTTTTATTAGTGATTAACACTGAGGGTGTTGCAGTTCCTTTGGAACCAAAGGAGGTGGATTGTGTGACTCACAATGCTTGATATCTGTAAAATAATGAGAGTATCATGATGATAGATGATTAATACTGAACCTATTTGAAACGTAGCATCTATATTATGTTTCCTAAGATAGAGAGAACAAATTAGGGTTAACCATTCACCATGATAAAAATAATTTCACATATCTCAAAATGTTGTCCAAAATAATTTGTGGAATTTTCCAATTATATAAGGTGGACCATTAAAACCAAGAACCATGCCACTATGGGGTCCCTTCTTAGGATGAAGATAATTACGGTCCAAATAAAGGCAGATGCAAAGCATGTATATAGATTGTGTGAATGTACATGTAGAATCCAACACTATAGGTTCTGTGAAACATTACATTTAATCATGTAAGTGGGGACTCAAGCACCTTCTTAGTGATGTGGTTCCTTAGGTAATTCAATAATTTGGAATAGTAGTGGAGTGGTACCAAATGTTGTGTTCCCTGTAATAGGGGTGCAGATGGAAATACACAATTTGACATCATGCGATAGAGATGTAGAGTCGTCTCTTTATTAGCATATCAATAATCCATTTTTCACTACTTTGAGTAAGTATTTTGATTAACAGCCAATGCTAAGGATGAGAGACATGTACCTTAATTAAATTCGATAAGGTTTTTGAGTCATACTGTTTAAATTCATGTCATTTAGAAATGAATTAGTTCTTTTTTGTGGCCACATAGCTTTGTCAATTTTTCTGTAATTTTTTGTCCAAAAACATTGAAAAAAACATTGTAAAATTTAACATCATGTGATGATGATTTTTCCAACAATTTAACATCATCTGAACAAGAGAATGGTTGTTTTAATTCTTATTTCCATGTAAATAAAACATATAACAATGAATATTTTTTTGGGAAAATGGATTTTCATATATACCATATCCCAGTTTTTTATCCATCAGGATGAGGGGGAATCCTAAAAATATGATTTCCATAAATGAGCACAACGTATGCACTTATAATCTCCATACCTAACGATGTATTTTTCATTTATAAATTTCCAAGAGCTAGTGATGAGGATGATTGGAGTAAATTTGTAGTTGTTTCTTGCATATGTAGTAGGGGAGACAACTAAACAATCCTGGAATGGACTTCGGGTCATCATCTTATTCATGGGGAACATGTATTGATGTGGATAGATGAATTACATTGAGTTATTCAAGGGTTAAAGGGACTACACAAGCAATTTATGTGAGGTAAACTGTGGAAGGGATGATATAATTCCCTACTTATTAATGTGCGATGGATCCCAGAAGGTGTTGAACCATGGAATATTGATACAATGGTACGATGGTGCCTAGTGTTGTAGAAGAATAAAATATATGTATGATAGAGTCATGGATCACTAAATGTGTGGAAGGCTGGGGTATTAGAAATATGGGGAGATGGGGAATGGATGGCATGAAAACCTACAACATTGGTATGATAGAATGATGGATCCCAAAAGGTTTTTATTGATGAAGTGTTGGTATAATGGGACGATTGAGATCAAAATTCCCGGATTCCAGGAGCATTGATACTAAATGGAATTGGAGCATGAATGTTGTGGATGTTTGGAGTATGAGTACTATAACTATATAGATACAGAAATGTGTGGCAGCTAGGAGAGTCAGTATGATTAGGTTGTAGAGCCAAAAAGGTGTGGAAGTGTTGAGGGAAATCTCACAATTTAGAGTAACCAATGCTAATATATAATCTAACTAGTCCCATTGATGGTTCATCATATCTTGGTATTTATCTAGGATGTGGAGGACCATCGTGTCAAATTTTGGTAGTGGTAGGGTGATGCGCTATATGGAAACTGATGTTGGTGCTGGGAGGACCTCTACATTGACTGGTGGTGGATATGGGGAGGATTTTTGTTCTTTATAATGTTGATATAAGGACGATGTCTCTATTGACCTAGTCGATATGGGAAGGACCTTTCGTGAAAGATGATAGTAGTTTCGAGTGGACCTTCCCAATGGTAGATGATGGTGATGGGGAGAACCTTTGGGCTAGATGATGGATGTGTGGGGAGTAACTCTGCAATGGATGACAATGGTATGTGGAGAACATCTGTGTTGCATGATTTGTATTGTGGTGTGGAACTCCTTAATCTATAACATGGGCTATGGAAGGGACCTCCATGTAATATTAAGGAAATGTGATGGGGACCTCTATAATGGATGATAATGTATATGGGAATGATCGATATTCTAGAAGAGGTGAGTGTGTTGAGGACATAAACATTGAATAATGATAAAGATGAGAGGACCTCCATGTTGGATGATGGATGTGCAGGGTGGACCTTTGCAATGGATGGTGATGGAAACATGGAATATATCCAAGAAAAATGATATAATTTTGGGGAATACCCCTAAAATTTCCTATGATGGTGATTTAAGGAACTAAATTCTAACTGATGGAAGTATGGGGAAAACTTATGAAATCAATAACTATGGCAATGGGGAGGACATATTTTTTCATAAGATTGTAGTGTGGGGAGGACCTCAATAAGGGATGATGATGGAAATGTGGAGCGCCACTATTTCTTATGATGGATGTGTGGGGATGCCTTTTAATTTGGATGCTAATGCGGTTGGTAATGCATTTATTGTGTGGATTTAATGTATTTTGGTTAGGTAGCCCACTGCATGGATCATGATGGCCTCAGTGTCAGTGAGGAACCAATATATTCAAGAATGGATTCCCTTTGTTTTTCATATAGGTATTGTTGTGTTGGTGACATTCCCATGGAGTTGGGACTTTTCCCCAAGAATGAACAATGAGTATGGTGGTGTCAATGAGTAAGTGATTGATTCATGGGTGTTTTCACCATATAAGGACCATGTGGGTGGAGGTGAGTGCGATGAGTTGATGGAGTCAGGTTGTGGTTCCCACCACATATCCAATGAGGGTTTTCATTCCAATAAAGAGGAGATATAGTAATTGGAGGTTTCCCAATGTAAAGAACATGTGGGTGGTTATGTCATCGATGAGATAATAGAGACTAGGGGAGGATTCCAATTTCATGACCCATGAGGGTGGTGGTGTCGGCGAGGAGCCAATGGATTCAGGGGGAGTGGTTTAACCTAATATAGTTCACCATGGAGGTGGGGTCACCATGGAAAAAATGGATTTGACGGTGGTTTCCCCATTTATGGTTGGTGAGGGTGTTTGTTTTGGTGAGGAGACAGTTGAGTCCTGGGTGGATGCCCCCTACATGGCCCGTGAGGTCGAATGTTTTGGAGAGGATCTGATATGGTAGGGGGTGGATTTACATAATGTCGAACATGTGGGTGGAATTTTCGTAGAGGATACAATTGAGTGGGGATGGTTTCCCCATGCAGAAACCATGAGGGAGGCGATATTAGCAAGGACCAATTGTCCCAACGTAATAATGTACCTAATGTTACTCTTCCTACAAAACATGATAGAGAGCGGATTGACATGGGGGATGACTATATTTTTTCATGACTGACATTTCTTATCTTATTTTAGTTAAAGGATATGAGTTTCATCTAGGGTTCATTGTTTTGTTTCTGTATTATTCCATAGCTTGTGAAAACATCATTGTGGTAATTTTTAATTGGTACCACATGTTCCCTCTTTCCAAAGGTGGGTGTCCTATACCCCCGTTTTTGGTCATGTTGGCTCCTTGAATGAAATAGGATGTTTGAATATCAGTTGCACCTTCCATTGATTCCTTCTTTGAATTAATTTCCTAATCTAGGTCTCCATAATTGATTTGAGTCATGTTAATTATATTCATTTTGGTATTCATCTATTTGTGTACAATAGTTTATTACACTTCTTCTATTTAGACATAGAATCAACTATTCATCATGGTACCTAGAAATGTCATTAATTTCTTGGAATATGTGGACCCTAGGTGTGGCTGGCACATTTATTATTCCTTATAGGAAGGAATCTCTTGGTGGCATCCTGGGTGTGGAACCTTAGTCATTCCAAGTCATTGTTAGTGTATCTTATACTGAAGGAATGTCTTACTATGTTGTCCTCATGCATCACATGTTTAACATGATTTTATACAATAATAGGTAGTGATTTTAATATCTTTGGGAGATTATGTGGAAGTGATTACAAGGTGAGAGACTAGATAGGAGCATCCTTATAAGGGAGAACCTAGGAGGTTGAGAAGAGCCAATGATGGTAGTAATTATGGGGTTTGTCCCATTAATTGAATATTTCATAGAATTATGGATTATATGGACACCAATTAGGGTTTATATGAGAAGTTCACCCCTATGAGGGTTCAACATGAAGGAATAATGGATGGATGGATTTGAACGCTCAATTAGAGTAGACCTAGGTTGGTTTTTACCATAATGGGAAAATTTCACACTATGAAAGGGTATATCCCAAGAAGGTGTCACCATGTTTTAAAAGATGGATGTATCCAATCACAAAATTAGGGAGTGATTGGGATAGAATGTCCATTAAATGGATGATACTACACTATGGAAAATGATCTGGACAACACTGAGGGTGGATTAGAGAGCTTCTACTCTATTATAGAGATCTTGCAATGTTTATCGAATGGATTGATAAGAACCCCCATATATATTAGAACTAGAGTTGTGCTTCCCATAAAGGGAAAATGTGTAACGCCCCGACCCTAGTTGCCTAGAGTCGGTGCATTATTATATAACATTGGCATGATCATAAGAAAGATCAAATCTCGAAAGACCGATTGGTTTAGTAGCCTTGTAAAATGCCAGATATATTCATAAGTTTTACATTACATTATAAAATGAAAAACTACTACAACAACATAATGTCTCAATAGACCACACTATTATCCCCTCATAAAATCCCTGTAGGTCATTCATAATTTACTTCTTCACTTCCTGGGAAAAATAAAACATAGAAAAGGGGTGAGCTCAAATGCCCAATAAGGATAACAATATAGCAGAAACTTTCATAAATAAGAATAAACATTTAAGGCAATGTATTACTAAAACAAAAGCCTTTTAAACTTGAACTTTCAACATGGTATGGAATAAATAAAATGAAATATTGCCATTTACTCATTCACATGGATATTCTACTAATCGAATAATTACATGCAAAAATCACTAACCACTTTCATAATGTTGGAATGCATAATGCCAGACTATCATAACCACATAGCCAAGGCCTCGTGCCAAGACTACAAATAAGATTTTGTCAAGGCCTTGTGCCAAGACACTAGTTTGTCTCATGAGACCTACCGATGCATCGAGGAGCTATAGCGGGCTCCACCCGTCACTTATTAAGTCCAATGCATTCCCATATGAAAAGGTTTAAACATAACATAAACATTCGTATTAAAACTAGCATACGAAATGTCAATAATTTCACCATAAACTATGAATGGTATAAAAATAGCACATCCATAGTCAAACATATCACAAAACCTTCAATACAATATAGAAGTTTTGTATCATAATAAATCAACTTCAAATAATCTTAAAATCCATCAAAGGATGTTGACATAGATGAAATCAAAATTCTTTTTAAAGAAATATCTCCTTTTATTTTGAAATCATTTAAGATCCATATAAAATAAAACATTTCCTTTGAAAATATTCTTATAAGCTTGTAAGGAAAGCTTTGAAGATTTTATAACGTCGTAAAATAACCGCACCCGCCGTATAAGTTAAAAAAACATTCTTACCTCAATTCTGTCGAAAAGGTTAAAAAGGACCTTGTTTTGAATATGACAGAAAGATTCCTTTATAAACCACTTATAAAAGTCAAAAAGTGTATAAATGACTTTAACTCATATTTTAGTAAATAGTAAAAATGTTTTGAAATACATTTTTAAGAAACATGGATGTGGATGATAAAGAGATCCCAGTAGATTATTACGTATAAACAACCTCGGATAATGAAGAGATTGTGAAATAACCCTTACCTTGTACTTTTCCTTTGTTGGGGTAGGTTAACCTCCTGTATAATGGTGAAATAATTATTATTAAATTATACAAGAATCATATACATTAATATGATATCATATATGATCTTTTAACATTGCTTTATTAATAATATCTTAGTATTATCGTCGTTTCGGGTGATAATCAATTCGTTCTTCTTAAATGTTTGGTTACTTAAGACATGTTTGTAATGGATATATTATATCTTATTCATAATCAGAATGATATTAACATTATTTTTAACCCTAAAATGAGAATAATACTTGAATGGATATGATGGAGAATGAATCTTATCGCGTTCGTGGAGACGGTAGTCCGTACGTACGCACGAACGCTACTTCCATTTAATTTTCATTTTAAAAGAATCAAATCCAAATGATACATAGGTATATTACTATTCCAGTATAATATAATATTTTATATATGTTACTTAAGTTCATTAACACCATCCTTTATACGTTCCATGTGTGGTATGAACGAGTCATATCATTTTAAGGGGGCGGTAGTCCGCACTTCCTCAAATGAAATTATCGTATGTATATACAACATGAAATGAATAATGGTATGAAATAAAATGGAATTACAGAAGATTATATATAAAATATATATTATTAATATCATATTTAATTACAGTTCCATCATAATGGCCACCATGAGAGGTGGTAAGATGTATTTGAACAATCATCGTTTCATGAGGTGTTAGTTTTCCATCCACAGAGACATTATGTTCATCATCCATTAGATGGAGTTGTGTGTATGTGTAGTTTGAATCCTTCTTATAAAAACATTCTAGTATATTGAGGATACTGGTGTTGTTACAAAAGAAAGGAAATAAAAAGATTTTGGGGGTTGGGGAAGCAAAATAAATGAAAATACTTTAAGAGAAATTGTTACCTTTAATTTAGGTAACTCACTTTGGTTGGAACCAAAGGACTTCTTGAAATGATTTCTGCCTAAGGGGAAGCTTCAAGGAGGAGGAGAGGGATGTGGGGAGCATAGTTGGGCAGAGTTTGGACGAGCCAAGTGTCTTGAGAGGTGTGAGGAAAAGAGAAGGAGGAGTGCCCTTTTATAAGAGGGGTGAGGGGCACCTTTGGAAAAGCTAGAAATATTAATTTATAATAAATTCATATTCGGTTTCCAAAGGCTCCAAAGTTGACTATTCAAAGTATGAGGTGGGGATAGGTCGAAAACAACTCATCCAATAGAATTTAGACAGGTTTGGGTACTTATATTAACCTTATCTTTAAGTATTAACTCTAAGTTAATTAGTTTCACTTTTACAATGTCTCTTTGTATTTTTATATAATATGGTTAATAAACTTACTATATACATCCAAGAGACCCCCAAGTGGTCCATTAATGATTAACCTATCATAATATAAGTCTCTTGGCCGAACCTTAGATTTTTAGGAATTTAATATCAATTAATAATATAATATTTGTTTTAAGAACTCTTTTATGTCAATTTTGACACTATTCAATAGTTGATTTTTTTGAAACTCATAACAGATTGATTACTTCTAAAAAAGTCAATTAAATCAATCCTAATATGTCATATTATCCTAGAAAATTAGTTTAATTCATTAAAAGTTTCATATTATATTTATTTGGGTATTTATAATATCAATTATTTTAATTTTTCACTATTATAGTAATTACTGCATCATCATTGTGTCATAAATAAAATAACTTATTTAATGTCTAAAAATTATAAATAAAATATCATTATGTAGGAAATCTGTTTATCTTTCTAATGAATATTTATAATCGAAAATCCAACATGTATAACCTTATGTAAAAATTGTTCTTCTAAAAGATGTAAGCTTAAGCCATTTTTATTTTTATTTAAGCTTTATTAATATAATGTGTCATTATCACTTACAAGTGGATCCATGGGGTCCCCAAATAGACCCAAAGATTCCCATGGTCGACCATGTATCAACCAATAGGGTTAAGACAAGTTTTAGGGTAATTTAGTATTATTATAATATTATTTTTTAACCCTTATTTACCGGATTTACCCTTAACCATGGTAAATAAAATATTTACCGCAGTAATTATTCAAAATGTCTATAAATAAAAGTTTCCTATTTAAACAATTTGAACATCCTGATTCCAAATATGGAATCCATTTTTCTAAATTCAAAACACAGAAGTGGCAGAAATTAATTTAAAATTAATTTCCGCTGTCAAAACAAAAAGCGTGTTTTTAAGAGATAATAACTATCAAAAGATTGACACTTGTTTATGTTCGGTTTAATTGTAAAATTATGTCCAATGACCAATATTATATTAAATGGTAAAAATATATTCTAAATATACTTTAAAACCACTCAAATTCATAATTTATCACTATTAATTATTTTGATTAAAAAAGTTGTTTTTAATTAAAATTTAGTAATTTTCACTATTCATCAAAATATAAAAGTTATCCGAAAAGTACCAAAATTTCACCCTAGGATAATTTCGATATTCAGAATCCAAAAATGAAGTCCATTTTGAAATATAAAATATATATGATTTCAAAAATTTGGTATAACTATTCACAACGGCTAGTTTAATTAGTTGTGGTGTGTGTTAGAACTCGAGGTTGCGTACAACACACGCTATCGCATTATTCGAAGGAAAACGTACCGTGGAAGCTTGGGATGTTTCATTTTAAATTTTTTGATGTCTCCATTTAGTCAAAAAGTTTAAAATATTGTATTTAAAAAGGTTTCACTATCAAAAGTTGATAAAAGTGCAATACTGAAAATGAATCTGTTCTTGCATTATGACTAAGAAACTCATAATATGGATTCTAAAATTATAAGGATTATATAAAGTTTAAAATTTAGTTAATACTATTCATGACCTCTTTTGAATGGCTTTTTCCTTTAGTAATTAATGGTGTGATTGAACTCGGTGTTGCGTGTAGTGCAAGTTATTGAATTATTTTGAAGAAATAACACACTATGAAATCTTGGGGTGTTACATTCTCCCCTCCTTCAATAAATTGCGTCCTCGCAATTTGAAATTGTTCTTCGAAAATAAAAGGTTGAAAATAGAAAATATATTTGTGGGAAAACTCACATAGGAAATTGGGTTACTAAAATTTAGTCTTAATATGAGGAAAAGATAAATGAAAGGGTCACCGCCAAATTATGATCTCGATTAGGAGAACATTGGTGGCATTTAGAGACATATAATTGGAGGAAAAATGTAAATATTTATAGGTATTGATTGAGGTCATCAATCACAAACAAGTGTAAAATTGAGGTCCTTAAATTCATCAATCTATGATGATTTGAAATACCATCGGTTCAACAAAACATAGGGTATTAGGATAACACATTTTTGATGTTTCAAAATATCTTAGTTGAAATCCCACATCGAAAAATGAATTAATGAGGACTCTATTTAAAATAAAGAGTCGAAAGTATGAAGATTACCGAAAATAACACATACTAGGGTTCCATGAATGAAAATATGGATATGGAGGAGAAATCTAACCATCAATTATCTGATGGAGAGTGGTAGAGAACATGGCTATGAAAAGGCCAACAATCCCAAAGCCATAAATTAGTGATGATTTAAGGTACCATCTAGGAAAACATTTTTGTTCTAAGTTCCTTTTATTAATGTTGAGGAATTTATTTATGAGATTGGCTAAGATAATAAGGAGATATACTTACTTTATAATTATAGTTTTATCCTTTAATAAATTTCTACCACAAACTCATCTTTCACTCTAAAAGATAATAGAATGTAAAAAAAAAATCTATTTACACTATTCGTATAGGGTTCCAAAATAAACGAATTTATAATTTATCTACCAGATCTTTTTAAAAAAAACTACATTATTTAATCCAGGACATCTCTTGGGCCAGTGGTAGGTGATACACCCTTGTCGCCCTTCGGTTTCGGGTTCAAGTATCGCAGCCTTGCCGGACGCGACGGGTTGCCGCCCGACCTCTGGGTTGTCCTTTTATGGAAATCCAAAATAATCCAAACTAGAACTATCCAAAATACTTCTGTCCAAACTCACAGTCCAACATTTATAAGGATGTTAAACATAATATAGATCCTTTTTACCCTGTAATAGCATATGAATACCTTCATCATGTACTACCATATTCCTTATTGATTACATTCATGTTCCCTTATTCCATATAGAATGCTGGATATACTTCATTAATCCAAAAATGTTTTAAACCCCAACAATGATGGAATATACAAATCATTAATCAGCTTCAAGGTAGTCAATAATATCCAATATAATTTATCCAAAATAATCACATATTATTCCAAAATCACTACCTCAGTATCAGAACTATATTATGATTTATCATTCTCTCAACCATATATTTTCCAAAAATTTAACCTTCTATTGAGTCACTTTTCTTTGTTCCACACAATCTCAAGTCCTTAATGAAATAGTACTGCAGTAGAATCCTTATATACTCCATAAATATTATAACAAGTACATTGTTGATACAACAGTCAATTGACATAATCAACATAAGAACTCTAATCATTCCTCTTCATCTGTGGTAGTATCATAACTTGATTATTATCCAATAGCATCATTTACGGCATAGTCTGATGACTGGGACATAGGTTCGTGTAGTGTCCAAACTCCTTGCAAATGAAGCATTGTACATTTGAAACGATTTTCTTACCCTTGCAGTCACGTACCTTGTGCCCTTTTCCTCCGCACTTATAACAATCTCCCATTCCTTTCAGGCAAGTTCCAGGGTGTTTCTTTCCACAGTTACCACATATGGGAAAATTCTTCTTTTCCCTCTTCCCTTTATCCATCTTTCTCTCTTCCATCCTTTTCTTCTCTTGCTTCCCTTCAAATCCATAGGACTCAGTAAAATCTTTACTTATCTTATCAACACATGATATTATTTATTCATATGATGATAATACATGGGAGACTATTTCTCTTATAAATTCTTTCTTAAGACCATGAAAGATATGATCCTTCCTTCTCTTTGGATCATGTTCATTTCTGGAGTTCTCATTCCTTCTACTGGGCGCCATTTCTAAACAATGGCATACACTAGATCAGTTTATGAATAACAATACCTAATCCCAAACTTGTAAAACACATAACATAAATTAAATAGTTTATGGATATAATCCATAATCATAAAAATGTTTTCTTTGAGGAAGTATATACTCATAAACCCTTCATAATGATTTGTAAAGATAGTGAGAGTTATCCTAAGCATATCCCCCGGGAGTGTCGTAACCAAGAGTGCAGCAAGGCCCGTTGTCGTGCACCAGTTCCCGTTCGAGTCTAGCTCAAAGCGGTGTTTTCGGGTTTTACCCCTAGGTACATCTGTGCCAGAGCCGCCTCTACCTGCTCGTATCCAGACAGGGATGTATTGCTCGGAATACTCACAAAATCTCTACAATACCAAAATTCTAGGAAGTTCTTCTATACTAATCCTCAAAGTTCATCTTAGGTCTACGTGCTCTAATCAGAGTTTATCTAAATCTAGCTTCCAAGGTTTGTACTAAACTTCCTCTGATACCAACTGTAACGCCCCGACCCTAGTTGCCTAGAGTCGGTGCATTATTACATAACATTGGCATGATCATAAGAAAGATCAAATCTCGAAAGACCGATTGGTTTAGTAGCCTTGGAAAATGCCAGATATATTCATAAGTTTTACATTACATTATAAAATGGAAAACTACTACAACAACATAATGTCTCAATAGACCACACTATTATCCCCTCATAAAATCCCTGTAGGTCATTCATAATTTACTTCTTCACTTCCTGGGAAAAATAAAACATAGAAAAGGGGTGAGCTCAAATGCCCAATAAGGATAACAATATAGCAGAAACTTTCATAAATAAGAATAAACATTTAAGGCAATGTATTACTAAAACAAAAGCCTTTTAAACTTGAACTTTCAACATGGTATGGAATAAATAAAATGAAATATTTCCATTTACTCATTCACATGGATATTCTACTAATCGAATAATCACATGCAAAAATCACTAACCACTTTCATAATGTTGGAATGCATAATGCCAGACTATCATAACCACATAGCCAAGGCCTCGTGCCAAGACTACAAATAAGATTTTGTCAAGGCCTTGTGCCAAGACACTAGTTTGTCTCATGAGACCTACCGATGCATCGAGGAGCTATAGCGGGCTCCACCCGTCACTTATTAAGTCCAATGCATTCCCATATGAAAAGGTCTAAACATAACATAAACATTCGTATTAAAACTAGCATACGAAATGTCAATAATTTCACCATAAACTATGAATGGTATAAAAATAGCACATCCATAGTCAAACATATCACAAAACCTTCAATACAATATAGAAGTTTTGTATCATAATAAATCAACTTCAAATAATCTTAAAATCCATCAAAGGATGTTGACGTAGATGAAATCAAAATTCTTTTTAAAGAAATATCTCCTTTTATTTTGAAATCATTTAAGATCCATATAAAATAAAACATTTTCTTTGAAAATATTCTTATAAGCTTGTATGGGAAGCTTCGACGATTTTATAACGGCGGAAAATAACCGCACCCGCCGTATAAGTTAAAAAAAACATTCTTACCTCAATTCTGTCGAAAAGGTTAAAAAGGACCTTGTTTTGAAAACGACGGAAAGATTCCTTTATAAACCACTTATAAAAAGTCAAACAAGGGTATAAATGACTTTAACCCATATTCTTGTAAATAGTAAAAATGTTTTGAAATACATTTCGAAGAAACATGGATGTGGATGATAAAGAGATCCCAGTAGATTATTACGTATAATACAACCTCGGATAATGAAGAGATTGTGAAATAACCCTTACCTTGTACTTTTCCTTTGTTGGGGTAGGTTAACCTCCTGTATAATGGTGAAATAATTATTATTAAATTATACAAGAATCATATACATTAATATGATATCATATATGATCTTTTATCATTGCTTTATTGATAATATCTTAGTATTATCGTCGTTTCGGGTGATAATCGATTCGTTCTTCTTAAATGTTTGGTTACTTAAGACATGTTTGTAATGGATAGATTATATCTTATTCATAATCAGAATGATATTAACATTATTTTTAACCCTAAAATGAGAATAATACTTGAATGGATATGATGGAGAATGAATCTTATCGCGTTCGTGGAGACGGTAGTCCGTACGTACGCACGAACGCTACTTCCATTTAATTTTCATTTTAAAAGAATCAAATCCAAATGATACATAGGTATATTACTATTCCAGTATAATATAATATTTTATATATGTTACTTAAGTTCATTAACACCATCCTTTATACGTTCCATGTGTGGTATGAATGAGTCATATCATTTTAAGGGGGCGGTAGTCCGCACTTCCTCAAATGAAATTATCGTATGTATATACAACATGAAATGAATAATGGTATGAAATAAAATGGAATTACAGAAGATTATATATAAAATATATATTATTAATATCATATTTAATTACAGTGCCATCATAATGGCCACCATGAGAGGTGGTAAGATGTATTTGAACAATCATCGTTTCATGAGGTGTTAGTTTTCCATCCACAGAAACATTATGTTCATCATCCATTAGATGGAGTTGTGTGTATGTGTAGTTTGAATCCTTCTTATAAAAACATCCTAGTATATTGAGGATACTGGTGTTGTTACAAAAGAAAGGAAATAAAAAGATTTTGGGGGTTGGAGAAGCAAAATAAATGAAAATACTTTAAGAGAAATTGTTACCTTTAATTTAGGTAACTCACTTTGGTTGGAACCAAAGGACTTCTTGAAATGCTTTCTGCCTAAGGGGAAGCTTCAAGGAGGAGGAGAGGGATGTGGGGAGCATAGTTGGGCAGAGTTTGGACGAGCCAAGTGGCTTGAGAGGTGTGAGGAAAAGAGAAAGAGGAGTGCCCTTTTATAAGAGGGGTGAGGGGCACCTTTGGAAAAGCTAGAAATATTAATTTATAATAAATTCATATTCGGTTTCCAAAGGCTCCAAAGTTGACTATTAAAAGGATGAGGTGGGGATAGGTCGAAAACAACTCATCCAATAGAATTTAGACAGGTTTGGGTACTTATATTAACCTTATCTTTAAGTATTAACTCTAAGTTAATTAGTTTCACTTTTACAATGTCTCTTTGTATTTTTATATAATATGGTTAATAAACTTACTATATACATCCAAGAGACCCCCAAGTGGTCCATTAATGATTAAACTATCATAATATAAGTCTCTTGGCCGAACCTTAGATTTTTAGGAATTTAATATCAATTAATAATATAATATTTGTTTTAAGAACTCTTTTATGTCAATTTTGACACTATTCAATAGTTGATTTTTTTGAAACTCATAACAGATTGATTACTTCGAACAAAGTCAATTAAATAAATCCTAATATGTCATATTATCCTAGAAAATTAGTTTAATTCATTAAAAGTTTCATATTATATTTATTTGGGTATTTATAATATCAATTATTTTAATTTTTCACTATTATAGTAATTACTGCATCATCATTGTGTCATAAATAAAATAACTTATTTAATGTCTAAAAATTATAAATAAAATATCCTTATGTAGGAAATCTGTTTATCTTTATAATGAATATTTATAATCGAAAATCCAACATGTATAACCTTATGTAAAAATTGTTCTTCTAAAAGATGTAAGCTTATGCCATTTTTATTTTTATTTAAGCTTTATTAATATAATGTGTCATTATCACTTAAAAGTGGATCCATGGGGTCCCAAAATAGACCCAAAGATTCCCATGGTCGACCATGTATCAACCAATAGGGTTAAGACACGTTTTAGGGTAATTTAGTATTATTATAATATTATTTTTTAACCCTTATTTACCGGATTTACCCTTAACCATGGTAAATAAAATATTTACCGCAGTAATTATTCAAAATGTCTATAAATAAATGTTTCCTATTTACAAAATTTGAACATCCTGATTCCAAATATGGAATCCATTTTTCTAAATTCAAAACACAGAAGTGGCAGAAATTAATTTAAAATTAATTCCCGCTGTCAAAACAAAAAGCGTGTTTTTAAGAGATAATAACTATCAAAAGATTGACACTTGTTTATGTTCGGTTTAATTGTAAAATTATGTCCAATGACCAACATTATATTAAATGGTAAAAATATATTCTAAATATACTTTAAAACCACTCAAATTCATAATTTATCACTATTAATTATTTTGATTAAAAAAGTTGTTTTTAATTAAAATTTAGTAATTTTCACTATTCATCAAAATATAAAAGTTATCCGAAAAGTACCAAAATTTCACCCTAGGATAATTTCGATATTCCGAATCCAAAAATGAAGTCCATTTTGAAATATAAAATATATATGATTTCAAAAATTAGGTATAACTATTCACAACGGCTGGTTTAATTAGTTGTGGTGTGTGTTAGAACTCGAGGTTGCGTACAACACACGCTATCGCATTATTCGAAGGAAAACGTACCGTGGAAGCTTGGGATGTTTCATTTTAAATTTTTTGATGTCTCCATTTAGTCAAAAAGTTTAAAATATTGTATTTAAAAAGGTTTCACTATCAAAAGTTGATAAAAGTGCAATACTGAAAATGAATCTGTTCTTGCATTATGACTAAGAAACTCATAATATGGATTCTAAAATTATAAGGATTATATAAAGTTTAAAATTTAGTTAATACTATTCATGACCTCTTTTGAATGGCTTTTTCCTTTGGTAATTAATGGTGTGATTGAACTCGGTGTTGCGTGTAGTGCAAGTTATTGAATTATTTTGAAGAAATAACACACTATGAAATCTTGGGGTGTTACAAAATGTCACACCATGAAGGGATATTTCACTATAAAAGAGCCACCATGTTTTACCATATCGATACATCTAAACACCGAAACATGGAGTGGCATGTCCCATAAAGGGATGGGGAAACTCCATGATGTATGATCTATAAACCACTTGATATTGATCAAGGAGGTAAACCTATAGGCTGGGAACACCAACGTTTTTTATTGGTTGGGTCATGATGTCTTTTGAGGTAGACCTAATAGGTCTATCATGTAAAGGGAGGATATCACACTGTGATGATTGATCTGGAAACGACTGAGGGTAGATCAGAGAGGCTCACCCCTATAATGGGTAATCAATTTTTACCATTTAATGGGAATTAAACTCGTCATTATTTTCTATTTACCCTCCTTAGAATATAGGTAGAAAATTCCATGTACTTTTATGTGTTGATTGGGTTGTATTCATGGTAGATTCACTTCACTTTATGATTTCTATTCATTGAATTGTGTTGTATTGTGAGGGGACACAGTTGGGAGAAAACTGGGTGATATTGAGAGAAGTGATTATATGAATTGGGCGCATGAATAAGAGAATACCAGTTGGGGGGATGATCTTTCTAGGATGTGGTGACCTTGGTAAATTCAGGAAGGATATTGATGAATTATTGGTTGGAATGGATGGAATGGATGGATTATTGGATGTGTTATGATAGAACCTCAAGGATGTATCCTATGTATCCTATTTATATTGGATTCAAACTCCAGATAGTTCTTTAATGGAAATTGGGAATGGTTTAATACACCTAGTGGAGGTGGATTTGGAGATTTTTCCAATAAAGGGAAGGATTCATATCATGAGAGGTACTTCCCTATGAGGGAGCTATTGGGTTTTTCATTTGATGTGATTTAACCTCATGGAGGCTTCTTATATACCCTGCATAGTAGGTAGGTATTAAAACACACAAAGTTCTATTGGGGATAGGGGTTCATACATGAGAATTGGACCAATTGAGGTGGAGAAAAATGGTTGGCTCTTATGCATAGAACATTCCCATGGAGTATGAAGATGATGGGGGATTGGACATAATGATGAGTCCCATTAGGAGATTAATATGTGTGATTACTCTAGGAGGGATTCCCATTTGGTTATTGGAAGGATATCATGGTCACTACTATCCTTTACTCTCACATCAGTCATAATTTTTGTGAGAAATTTTAGGAAGCATTATACATGACACTCATGTTGTGAATGAACCGTTGATGAGAGATGGTGTGGAGATTTTTCATGGAACCTCACATGAAATTCTAAGAGAAGTGAGGATTTTTTTGTGTATTATTCATGTAATATATCCTAGTTCCACAATGGAAAATGAATGTTGTGAATGTGGGATTGTGTGTGGAAGATACTTGTGTTCCACATTGGAGTGAGAATGATGTGGATGGGGATTATGACTGGGAGATGGTTTAGTGCCACTATGGAGCATCAATAGAGTTTATGGGGCTTAAATTTTTGTGGTTCCATGGTGATTTTATGGATAATTAGTGGTGTGGATGGCGATTACTGATGGAATCTTCCTTGGTATCAGTATTGAAAAAAAGGTGTTGATTGGGCTTATTTGTGGAAGGTGTCAGTGATCTATTTTGCAGTGGAAATGGTGTGTATGGTGATCACTAGTTGGATATGCCTTTTATTTGATTATCATGTATTTTCACAAGGGAACCCCATGTTAATTTCATGAGTTATGAATTATGATTAATAGTCTAGTGAATGGATGAGTTGTGTGGTGTTACGCATGGAAGATTCAAATTCAAGAATCCCCATGTTAGTTCATGAAGGAATCCTCTCTCAATTTTCGGATTGAGGTATATGATTGATGACTAAACATGAGATGGAGGACCATGTTTGTTATTTTGTGGTCGTCTCATGATAATGTCATGAAAAATCATATGATTAGGACATAAGGCATCTCATTTTTGTGATAGGAGGCATCATATTATTGAATTATAGGGTATATAATAGTTTAATGTATTATTGTTTGGATTTATGAAAAATCATTAATTGAACTTAAATCACCATATTCATGTATCATAGGGTATTATATAATTTAACTATTTTTTATGGACTGTTGGCTTCTTAGACTTGATAACCAAGGAATCCATTTATTAGTGAATGATGCATGCTATGATTTCCATACAAGGTATAAGGCAATGTATAGTAATGTAGCATGGACCATAAATCATAACACACCTTGAAATGTCAGGTGTGGGGCTTAAGAATAAGTATCCCTTTCTAGTTCTCCCAGGAATACTGGTCATGTAATTGAATTTGAATGTTTTTTGGGGAATATTTCTACACAAGTTAGTAGGGTAATCTTATGAGATAATCTCAACTCATGACATGTTAAAGGGACTAAGAGGAATAGGTAAAATCTAGGTATTCCATGTGTTGTATAAGAATATCTCGAATAATATTATTAGGGGGTGGAAACTAGGGACACATTACAACAAAATAGAAAATGTCATAATGTCATTGACCATGGTCAAAATGATAATGATGTGATTCTTCATTATTCATGGGGTGTAGTGATGGTAGTGATAGGACAAGGATGGATGCATCAGACTCCAACCCCGCACTGATATCGAGTGTGGGTGTGAGGGAACAAACATCGTGGTATGTACAAGAAGGCATAATATTGGACATTGCAAAACATAATATTGGTATGTGTTGCATTGGTGCAAGCATGATTAGATGCATCACCATGCTGTGTGTATGACAGAGAGGCACATAACTATTTCATGAATTAATGGTTTTGCACACAAAACTATGGTAGTGTAAAAGTGGTGGCATTGTTCATATATGTCTTATGATGAAAATAGGATGAGTGATGATTACCCATATGGGGGCCACTCGAATGATGAATCATAGGGAACCTGTCAGAATAGATATTATAACTCACGTGTTATAATCATTATTAATTTTATCGAAAATTAGACATACACGTAGTGGAAAAGAGGCTGAGCTCCAGAGAATCATCCTGATGAAAGGTGAGGGTGACCTTCAATATATATATTAGGCCATTAGAGAATGAAAGAATGATTTTGGGTGAGGAATATGACCTTCTTGCAGGTGATACCTGGGTTGTAGTGTGAGGGGATTCATAGAGCCAATTTTTCATATCATTTGGTGCATAAGAACCTTATGTGCATATCGAGGTTCCACGAAAGATTCCATTATTTTGTGAATAACTTATTTCATGAATGAAAATCCATACTTTTCTTCAAAATAATCCCAGATGGCCATTTTTAGTAGTCTAACATCGATCATCCCTAAATTATAGTTTATAACTCTGTTCGAGCTCCATGACTTACCAAATATAAGCATAAAAAATTGTCACACTCATCGTTATATTTTGGTTTATTTTTGTACCTCTATGGATGTATTTAGTCCATTTCCTACAATAAGAATAAAAATTGAAATGAAATAGAAAATGAAGACATAGGTGTTAAAATTATTTGTTAATTTCATATGTCATATAGTATAAACACCAACTTAGGTTGAAGAATGTATTGAGGGTTTAAGTGTTCTTAAGAAAATGAACCATATGTGGTTAATTAAATAATTCTTTTTATATGTAAAATTTTACCCTATATATTATATTTTATTCTTTATATAACAATATAAATAGTTATTGATGGTATATTATTTTAGACGATGTTTGTGTGGGCCTATTGAGTTGTACTCATTCCCTATACAGTCATCATAATTGTTAACTAAAAAGAATTCATGTATCAATGACATGATGATTGAATATTCCCCATGACTGATGGATGAATTGGTATGGTGCATTTATGGGGGAACTAGACCTTGTATTGGGACCTTCTTAGCAGTGTCATTGTGTCCTTCCTTTGGTTGATCATTTTGAACATCGTACTTTTATTGTATGTCATATCTAATTTTTTAGTTATGCATAGTGTTTTCCTTTGATGGACATAATTTGATATTGGTATTATTTTGTTTATGGTTATATTGGTTGGCTATTATATATTTATTTGTGTGATTCCCTTGTTATGTGATGTGATTATTGTTTCTATTTTTTCCTGAGATTTGATGGGTATAAAAATATGAAATGACATTAGATTATGAATTAACCTTTCTTAGAACTCTATTTTATTTTTTTCCATGAACAATTTTTAATAAATATATAAAATAACGTTGTGGGTAAGTTAATTGGATTGAATAATTTTTCTTTGCAAATGAAATTTAACTAAAAATGGAACATGATTTGTAAGTGAAAAATTTAAAAAATAATTGAAAATATCAAAAATGAGTGTTTAATGAAATAAATGAATAATGAGAATGAGCATACCCTTTTTAATTAAAACCATGATTTTGTATTGTTAATGGTCATGATATAGTATCAGTATTGACTATATGGTAGGGTTTTGGGGAATTACATAGTATATATTGTTTTTAATAAGCATTATAGAATATTATTTATGTTGGGATATTTTTCCTAAGACATGTCTATAGGATTTAGGAGAAATTACACTATGATGAACCTTATAGATAGGATTCCATTAATTTATTGATAGGGATGATTCACCGGTGTTGGAACCTGAGGCAGAAATAGTTCTTGGTTTGAATTCATGAGAGAATCTCTATGATTAAATTTCTAGATTCATGATGTTTATAGAAAGATACACATGGTGGGGAATAATTTCACGACCCCCTCCCACCAAGGACGCCCCTCCTGACCTGGAAATGGCGAAAGTGAGATAACGACCCCCGAGTCCCGTGTCCAGTAGGCCCCGGGATGGCGACTAGCACAAGGGTATGAGTTTTCACAATTATGGGAGGCATTACCATTTTTATTTTTAAAGACTGGGAAATAGGACAAGTCAACCACCATAAAGGAAAAAAAGAAAAGTGTATAGAAATAAACCCAAACCATTCCCACATTCATGTTTAAACAATTTTATAACAAGGTACAAGTACAAGAAAACTCAAAGTACAATGCCAAAAGAAAACAAAGGTACATCAACAGCAAAAAATCAAACTATCAGACCAGTAGGGTCCCGCACAGCCCTGGTAGTCCTCCTGGAAACTTGAAAGTAAACGTAGGGTGAGTATACAAGTATACTTAGTAGGGAAACCTAAAGCTCTCGTGCACAAGTGGGGAGACATCCTAATGTCCCGTGAGAACAACATAAGAAACCTAGCAAGGAATTCTATCCACCCAGCCTCACCAGCCACACTCACCAAAAACACAATCACAACAGATAGTAGTATATAAGAAACAAGAGTATTGGGTACCCCTCACCATTTCCCTTTAATTAGCTACTCTTTCTAACAACGAATGTCCTGACGCTGCCACACTCTCCCCGTCCGCACACACCTGGGACTCACAACCACGTATCCCGCCCGCACACACCTGGGACTCACAACCACGTATCTCGCCCGCACACACCTGGGCCTCACAACCACGTATCCCGCCCCCACACACCTGGGCCTCACAACCACGTATCCCAACCGTACACACCTGGGCCTCATCTCGAAGATTCTTGGGAAATAGTAGAACCTGCCTGAAGAGTCTTGGGCTAACACCACCCCAATCGAAACCTACCCAAAGAGTCTTAGGTGTAAGGTCACCTCAAGCCATCACAGCTTAGGGGAGAAGGAGCAGGAAGGAGCTAGTAACTAAGGGAAAACACCCTCTCCCATGAAATGGGACTGTTCGGCACTAAGTTCTCAACATGGGTGGGGTGCGATAAAACACAAAAGATGTAGATATATATATATGTGTGTGTGTGTGTGTGTGTATACCAAACAAACATCCCAACCTATGGCTTCTAAGCAGAAAACTGAGCACGTGCCTCGACACTGCTACTACGAAGCATGCATAAAACAAACAACCCCAACCCCATTTAGGTTTCCACGTTTCAGCAAAATTAGTTTATTTAGTTCCTTAGAAACTGGGAAACTATCCACAACCAACCGCACCAAACGTTCGTAAAACATATCCCTGTCATCCACAAAACAGGTTAGGAAAAATATAATCTGCACAATAAAGTCCCTCTTATCAACCAACCAACCCCATTGATTATTATTTTCTTTTCATTACCACGCCCCACCATTCATTATCTATTACACTTTTTATTTATTAATCACAACCCATAACCCGTTCATATTAAAATCCAACCCTGCAGCCCCGCTGCAAACCGCCATAACCACAACCGCACCGAAACCCGTACATCAATATCCCTTTAATACCATTTATTGCAGCCCTGCTGCCCATCACCATCATAAAATTCACACCGACCCCAAAACCAAGTCAACCACAGCCCTGCTGTTCACCCGATCCACAACAACCCACAAAACACCCCCAACACATACCTTGTAACCATGCCAACACCCACATGTTCATTTTTCCATTTTGTTTAACCAGGGTGATCACACAAGGGTTCCAGGTTTTAACAGCCAACATTACGTGATTAACCAATTTCCACATTACACAAAGTTTTCATCCTTAAGAAAATCCAGAAGGAGTGAGAAACATTTAATTTTGTAAGAATATTCCCCCAACGACCGTGATTTTTAGTAGGTAGAAGCTCATTCAATTCACAATATAATATCAGAGTATAAAAAGTAACAGCAAACACAAACTTCCGAACCCTGTTCTTTAAATAGTTATTATCATTATTTAATAATTCGATTGTTTCTCATGAAAACAAAAGGATACCCACCCCTCATGATGCATAAAAGATAGTGAGACAAAGGTAAGATCCCTACCTCAACAGGTTCTTGATCGCAACGCTCCCCCGGATCAACCTTAGAAGACGTCTGTCAGCGTCGGTCACTTCTGTCAGGTCCCGACAAAACCTCCTCAGGTGGAAGTCGGAAAGGAAGGGCTGATGGAAAGACAACAGACCCAGGCTCAGAAGCTCCGCCTCGCCGTTACGATCTCGTGGCCGCTGACAGATCGTAAATCGAAGCTCAGACAGAGAAGTTATGGAAGAAAGAGTCTTCGAGTCTCTTGAGAGAGCTTTGTTCAGAGGAGAGGAGAGGAGAGGAGAGGGGTGATTTGAAAGGAGGGGGGGGGGACCCCTCCTTTTATAGGCGTGAAAAGAAAAAGTACACGGCGTGTAATTTATGGTACACGGCATGTACTCGGTTCTTCACACGGTCTCCACACAGCTTCCAACATGGCTCCGCGGCCGTTGACTGGTCAACACACGGTTTGAGGGTAACGCATACGCGGGGAAGGACTATATGGAGTGTAGTTTAGACACACGGCGTGTACTCATTCATTGAACATGGAAAGGACACGGCTCCTACATGGTACACGACCATTGACTGGTAACACGTACGTGGGGAAGGACTACACGACGTGTAGTTTAGACACACGGCGTGTACTCATTCATTGCACACAGAAAGGACACAACTCCAACACGGTACATGGCCATTGAATAGTAACGTGTACGCGGGGAAGGATTACACGTCGTGTAGAACTGGACACACGGTGTGCACCCATTATTCCACACAGCAAGGACACGGTCTTCAACACGGGGTATACCCGGGAAAGGGGTACACGGCATGTACTCAAACTACACGGTGTGTAGTTTCAAAATTCTGGAAAGTGTGGAAAAGTCCATTTTACCCTCTAGAACACTTCTTGACCTTCTTTTTGACAAAGGAATTGGTCGGAGAGGTCCGGGCCATTACATCAGATACCTCCTAAAACATTATCATCCCCGAGAATTCAAAACCAACCCAGAGGAACCCAACAAGATAACTCTTAGGGTTCTCGTTATTACAGGAACCCAACCAATAACCCTAATCATATGTGATAGGAATTCCTTCTACTAGGTCGAGATATTATCCGCTTTAGGCGGCACTGACTCGCCTGCATGGGATTAATTGCAACCTCATTAATGCGTCTCGATTAAGGATTTGGGTCTTCCCACTTTCATACATAAGGATTTTTCAACTCGCACTAATCCCAACAGCACACAAACAATACACTGCCCAAACACGTGGGTTTGGGAAATTCCTTCACCTATGTTGAGATATTATCCGCTTTAGGCGGCACTGACTCGCCTGCATGGTTTTAATCGCATCCGCATTAATTCATCTCGATTAAGTGTTAGGTTTTTCCCTTTCCCACACATCCGGACATGTTGCACAAAACCCGGGAACAAGGAATCAAAAGTTCTCACAACTGACAAGACAAGCATTCCATATAACAAGGGTACAAAGTACAACATCAACACAAATCTCATAAGAACAAGGAAAAAACACAAGTTAAAACAACTCCAGGTACTGAGCGTGCATCTGGGTCTCCCACTTCATAGTCTTATCCTCGAGGCCTCCATGCCTCCCCAACACACGAACCAACGGAATGGTTCATCCACAGAGCACCTTCTCTTTACGATCTTTGATTATGACTGTTCGTTCCTCAAAGGTCGCGTTCTCTCCCATATCTAACTCTCCCCAGTCAATAACGTGGGAGTCGTCATGTAAGTACCGACAAAGTTGGGAGACGTGGAAGACGTCATGAACCTTCTCCAACTGAGGTGGCTGGGCCAGCTGATATGCCACCTCGCCGACTCGCCTAAACACCTCAAAAGGTCCGATGAACCTGGGTGAGAGCTTGCTCCCTTTCCCAAACCTTCGATGCCCCCGTCAAGGGGAAACCTTCAAGAACACATGATCTCCCACCACGAACTCCAAGGGCCTCCTCTGATGATCAGCATAAGACTTCTGTCGGTCCTAATCCGCTTTCATCCTCTCACGTACAAACTGGACTTTCTCTATGGTGCTCTGCACTACCTCTAGCCCAAGAGCACCTGTCTCACCAACCTCTTCCCAGAAAATGGGTGAACGACATGGCCTTCCATACAAAGCCTCAAACGGTACCATGACAATAGTATAGTGGAAGCTGTTGTTGTAGGAAAACTATACTAAAGGCAAGTGTCATACCCATGATCCTCCGAAATCCAGAACGCATGCTCGCAGCATGTCCTCCAATGTCTGGATAGTCTACTCCGTCTTCCCATCAGTCTGGGGGTTGAAAGAAGTGCTAAGGCGTAGCTGGGTTCCAAAAGCATGTTGTAGCCCCCTCCAGACTCGTGAGGTAAACCGAGTATCCCGGTCTGAGATGATAGTCTTCGAGACCCCATGCAAGTGCACCACCTCATCTACGTACCTATGAGCTAAGGTACTCACCGGGCCCGACTCCTTGATTCCTAAGAAGTGAGCTGCTTTCATTAGTCGATCCAGCACCACCCAGATAGAATCCTAACCACCCTGAGCTCTGGGTAGTCCTGTGAAGAAGTCCATCGAGATGTCATCCCACTTCCACTCAGGTAAACCTAAAGGATGTAACGAACCACTGGGAACACGGTGTTCATCCTTCACTTGCTGACACACTATGAATTTAGCCACTAACTCCGCCACTGCCCATTTCACCTCGGGCCACAAAAACTGATCCCTCAGGACTCGGTACATGTTCGAAACTTCTGAATGTTCCTCTAAGTCTGAGGTATGGAACTCATGGAGAACTCCCTCACGCATCGCCTCCGGAACATACAACCTTCCATGGAAAAGCATCTGATGTCGGCTGTCCTCTGAACATCCTTCTGGAGCGTTCCCTGATCGACTTGATCCTGCATCACTTCCGCCTCAGAGTCCCCCCACTGAGACTCTTCCACCTGATGCAACAAGGAGGACTGCATCGCCATCTGAAACAAACAGCCTCTAACACCTTCTACCCTTGAATCCAATTGCAAGGTAGCCAACTCTCCCATTGCCTTCCAAGCATCAGCAGATTCCCGAACCACTTCCTGATGCGACTTCCTGCTCAGGGAATCAGCCACAACGTTGCCCTTACCTTCAGTGTAAGAGATCTCATAGTCATAGCCTTGGAGAAACTCGACCCATCTATGCTGTCGTAACTTCAGTTCATGCTGGGAGAAAATATAACACAGACTCTTGTGATCTGGGAAGACCACAAAGCGCTCCCCAAAGTGGTAATGTCGCCACAAATTCATTGCGAACACTACTGCTGCAAGCTCCAGGTCATGGGTGGCATAGTTATGCTCGTGAGGACGCAACTGCCTAGACCCATAACAAATCACACCCTTCTTCTGCATCATCACGCACCCCAGACCAAGGCCAGAAGCATAAAAAAACACTTTATACAACAACCCTTCCTATGGTAACCTGAGTACGGGAGCACTGACCAACTTCTCTTTCAGGTAGTTAAAAGATTTATGGAACTTCTCGCTCCATAGGAAGACCTGGTTCTTCCTCATCAAAGCTGTCAAAGGAGAAGCAACTCGAGAAAAGTTAGAAACGAACCTCCGATAGTAACCTGCTAACCCCAGGAAACTACGAACTTCTGCCACACTCTTGGGTGCTGCCCAAGAAACAACTGCCTCCACCTTCAACGGGTCCACTGACACTCCATGCTGAGACACCACGTGCCCAAGGAAGTGTACTTCTTTCATCAAGAAATTACACTTAGACATTTTCCCATAAAGATGGTGGCGTCGAAGGACTTCCAAGACCGACCTGAGATGCTCAACGTGCTCCTCCTCTGATCATGAGTAGATCAGGATGTCATCGATAAACACAACGATGAACCGATCCAAAATCTCTCGGAAGACAATGTTCATAAGTCCCATGAACACAGCTGGTGCATTCGTAACTCCAAATGACATCACTAAAAACTCGAAGTTCCCATACCAGCACCTGAAATCTGTCTTCAAGATGTCACTGTCCTTCACCCTCAGCTGATGATATCCAGATCGTAGACCATTCTTGGAAAACCAACCTTCTCCCCTCAGCTGGTCGAAGAGATCAACTATCCTTTGGAGGGGGTAACGGTTCTTGACTGTTACCTGGTTCAATCATCGATAGTCTATGCATAGCTTGAGACCACCATCTTCCTTCTTCACGAACAAAACTGGAGCACCCCATGGCGACATGATGGGTCGAACAAAACCCTTATCCATCAGATCGTCAATCTGAATCCGCAACTCCTGCAACTCTGAAGGTGTCATCCGATAAGGGCCCATCAAAATCGGACAGGCACCAGGCTGTAAGTATATCCCTAACTCAACATCACGTCGAGTGAGTAGAGTTACAACCTCCTTGGAAAAAACATCGAGGAACTCCCCAACAACTTCTCAGACATCCATCATCTCTGTATTAGTTGGACCCACTGATAATCCGCCTAACAAAGAAAGGAGAGGCTCCACACACCGGCTTCCCACCTGATAGCTCCTCTCGCCAACAAAAGATACGCGCTGCCCATCCATGTCGGAGAACACGACTCTTCTCCAGAAGCAGTCGATAACGACACTAACAGAAAACAACCAGTCGATGCCTAGGATGACATCGTATGACTGCATTTGTAACAGAAGAAGGTCCCCACTAGATCGATGTGGTCCCAACGTCAGCCCACATCCCTGAGAAAACACAAGATACACTGGTCTGGCCTCCAACTGGTGTACTTAGTACCAGTGGTACGAAAAGTCTCTTTATGTCTAATCCCAAATCATGGGCTAGACTTGGTGCAACAAAGGAGTTTGAGGATCCTGAATCGAAGAAAGTAGAAACAAGAGTGCTGAAAAAACAAATCATACCTCATACCACCTCTGGTCCTGCTGGAGATGCTTACTCTGCTACGTGCAACTGTCCACGCCCATCTCCTCTGCCTCTCTGATGTCATCCACCTCTGTCGTGCCGCACCTCTCAGCTGACTGACTGTTAGGGGAACCCAGTACTCCCTCAGAGCATGGATCAAGGTAACAACGATCCATAGCTCCTCAAGACACCCCTCCATCTCCGTATCCGAAGTACTACCCTCGTACTTCTTAAGGGTCTGCTGCTGGAAAGAACAGAGAGTCTTCTACCACTGGCTATCTTCCTCCTCTCTGACAATCCTCAACTAATCGACCGCCTAAATATGCTGGGCCTCGGCCATCTAAGCCACCCAGGGACGATGTCCAGGTGCCATAGCTCAACGGTAAACAAGGATCGCCTAAGCCCAAATAGTAAGGAAAACTCAAGGTTTTATTTTATCATTTTATTTCAATTTCCTCCCCAGAACACCCAAATAAAGTAAAACACAATCATGTTGATGCATGTACCTTCCCTAGGGTCTCTAACATGCAATCAATGTAGTCTCACTTGGTCATTTGGTAGGCTCAGAGTCCTTGCATCGGATCACAGGGGGCCCAAAAATCTCTTGTCCTAGCCAGTCTTCCTTGGCCTATGTCACGCACCAAGATTATCTAACACTGTTTCCTACCATCCCATGCAATCCTCACTGTGCCTAAATCGAGACTACATCCTATCTCTCAACCATCAGCTCTGATACCATTCTGTCACGACCCCCTCCCACCAAGGATGCCCCTCCTGAGCTGGAAATGGCAAAAGGGAGATAATGACCCCCGAGTCCCGCCTCCAGTAGGCCCCGGGGTGGAGACTAGCACCAAAGGTATGATTTTTTCACAATTATGGGAGTTATTACCCTTTTTATTCTTAAAATTGGGAAATCGAAAAATTCAATCAGCAAAAAGGAAAAAAAAAGAAAGTGTATAGAAATAATACCAAACCATTCCCACATGCATGTTTAAAAAATTTTATAACAAGGTACAAGTACAAGACAACTCAAAGTAAAATACCAAAAGAAAACGAAGGTACAACAACAGCAACAACTCCAACTGTCTGACTAGTAGGGTCCCGCACGGCCCTGGTAGTCCTCCTGGAAACTTGAAAGTAAACATAGGGTGAGCATACAAGTATACTCAGTAGGGAAACCTAAAGCTCTTGTGCACAAATGGGGAGACATCCTAATGTCCCATGAGAACAACATAAGTAACCTAGAAAGGAATTCTATCCACCCAACCTCACCAGCCACACTCACAAAAAACAAACTCACAATAGATAGTAGTATATAAGAAACAAGAGTATTGGGTACCCCGCACCATTTGCCTTTAATTATATGCTCTTCCTAACAACGAATGTCCTGACACTGCCACACTCTCCCCGCCCGCACACACCTGGGCCTCACAACCACGTATCCCGCCCGCACACACCTAGGCCTCACAACCACGTATCCTGCCCGCACACACCTGGGCCTTATCCCGAAGATTCTTGGGAAACAGTAGAACCTGCATGAAGAGTCTTGGGCTAACACCATCCCAATCGAAACCTACCCGAAGAGTATTTGGTGTATGGTCACCTCAATCCATCACAACCTAGGGGATAAAGAGCAGGAATGAGCTAGTAACTAAGGGGAAAACACCCTCTCCCATGAAATGGGAGTGTTTGGCACTATGTGCTCAACATGGGTGGGGTGTGATAAAACACAAAAGATACATATATATATATATATATACCAAATACACAGCCCAACCTATGGATTCTAAGCAGAAAACTGAGCATGTGCCTCGGCACTGCTACTACGAAGCATGCATACAACAAACAACCCCAACCCCATTTAGGTTTAAATGTTTCAGTAGAATTAGTTTATTTAGTTCCTTAACTACTGGGAAACTATCCACAACCAACCACACCAAACGTTCGTAAAACGTATCCCTGTTATCCACAAAACAAGTTAAGAAACACATAAGCCACACAACAAAGTCCCTCTTATCAACCAACCAACCCCATTGATTATTATTTCCGATTCATTACCACGCCCCACCATTCATTAATACTTCCACATTTTATTTATTAATCACAACCCATACCCCGTTCATATTAAAACACAACCCTGCAGCCCCACTGCCAACCGTCATAACCACAACCGCACCGAAACCCGTACATCAATATCCCTTTAATACCATTTATTGCAGCCCCGCTGCCAATCACCATCATAACATTCACACCAACCCACAACCAAGTCAACCACAGCCCTGCTGTTCACCCGATCCACAACAACCCACAAAACACCCCCAACACATGCCCCGTAACCAATCCAACACCCACATGTTCATTAATCCATTTTGTTTAACCGGGGTGATCACACAAGGGTTCTAGGTTTTAATAGCGAACTTTATGTCATTAACCAATTTCCACATTCCACAAAGTTTCCATCCATAAGAAAATCCAAAAGGAGTGGGAAACATTTAATTGCATAAGAAAAGGCCCCCAACGACTGTGATTTTCAGTAGGTATAAGCTCATTCAATTCACAACATAATATCACATGATAAAAAGTAACAACAAACACAAACATCTCAACCCCATTCTTTAACCGGTTATTATCTTTATTTAATGGTTCAATTGTTTATCATGAAAACAGGAGGACACCCACCCCGCACGATGCAAAAAAGATAGAGAGACAAAGGTAATATCCCTACCTTAACAGGTTCTTGATCGGAACGCTCCCCCGGATCAACATAGAAGACGTCTGTCAGCGTCCGTCACTTCTGTCGGGTCCCTGAAAAACCTCCTCAGGTGGAAGTCGGAAAGGAAGGGCCGAAGTAAAGACAACAGACCCAGGCTCAGAAGCTCCACCTCATCGTTACGATCCCGTGGACGCTGACGGATCGTAAATCGGAGCTCGGACAGAGATGTTATGGAAGAAAGAGCCTTCGAGTCTCTTGAGAGAGCTCTGCTTAGAGGAGAGGAGAGCAGAGGAGAGGGGTGAGTTGAAATGAGGAGGGGACCCCTCCTTTTATCGGCGTGAAAAGCAAAAGTACACGGCGTTTACTTTATGGTACACGGCATGTACTCGGTTCTTTCACACAGTCTCCACACGGCTTCCAACACGGCTCTGCGGCCGTTGACTGGTCAACACACGGTTTGAGGGTAACGCATACGCGGGGAAGGACTACACGACATGTAGTTTAGACACACGGCGTGTACTCATTCATTGTACATGGAAAGGACACGGCTCTTACATGGTACACGGCCATTGACTGGTAATGCGTACGCGGGCAAGGAGTACACGGCTTTTAGTTTAGACACATGGCGTGTACTCATTCATTGCACATGGAAAGGACACGGCTCCTACACGGTACATGGCCGTTGACTAGTAATGCGTACGTGGGGAAGTACTACACGGCATGTAGAACTAGACACACTGCATGTATCCATTATTCCACATAGCAAGGACATGGTCTGCAACACATGTTGTACCCAGGAAAGAGGTACACGACGTGTACTCAAACTACACGGCCTGTAGTTTCAAAATTATGGAAAGTGATGAAAAGTCCATTTTACCCACCAGAACACTTCTTGACCTTATTTTTGATAAAGGAATGGGTCAGAGAGGTCCGGGCCATTACAAATAATTAGTATATATGACCTCAAAAAGTGTATATATTGGATCAATCTCTGATGTTTATCAGAGAGGGTTTACCGGAGGCAAATATATTTGGGATAGTATCTATCAAAAATGATATATGATGACTTAGATACTACAATTCAAAAGGGTGTCAAAATGGATAACTATAGGTAACATGATCTAAAAGATAATTGGTGGGACATCCTGGCTATTTATGGACTACTGAATATTATGAGTAAACAGACATTCAGAAATGGTTATTGGAGCACATTGACCTTGAGACACTCAGGAAGGAGGGTGTGAAAAAATATATAAACATGACTTAATGAATAATATATATCATGAGAAATGTAGGATTCCTTACTGATCAGAAGTGATGATATCATGTAGAGGTGGGATATGATGCTATGGAGGTGAAATAATTTTTGAATGGACATAAACATTATAATATATCCAATATTAATTTATTTGGACTAAAAATATGTTTAGTGCTTGTAAATGATCTTATCTCTTCAGAGAAAAGGAATCATCAATATACGAAATTTTACTAGAGATTCAGATGGGAGAGTGGCTAATAGGTTGGGTCAATCACAAAGAGACATTCATGGGGAACTATAAAAAATGTGGTAGGTATGGTCACATTCATTGAACATGGCTTGTACTGTTGGTATAAATAAAATAATTAGGTATAATGGGACAAAAACATATTTTTTTAGGAACCCATGACCGATGTGCAGTGATGGAGAAACTATACCGAACTATTGTGTGGGAATGAAAACTTTTAGATCCCAAATTGCTTGAAATTAGTATTCCAATGGTAGTGAATGTTGAAGTAATGGATCTGGTGGTCTTGGGATATAACAAACATATTAGAAGAGGATTCTATGTTTAGAGAGTCAGACCGTGTCACATTCTATATGATAATGTTATTCTCATGTCATTGAGCATACATCGGTGGATAGCATGGTTTGACCATCAATGGTTATAGGTTTAATTCTTATAGGTTATACACTTTTTATTGCCTTATATGATACAAGTGACTCTAATTCATTTATACCATCCAAGATTTTTAGTGGTTTGATCCTAGTAGAAGATTTAATAAGTGTTGTTATGATGATAGTTACACCCTTGGTATTACATCTGAGAGACATATATTTACAAAATGGATATTATCTCATGGTTAGGGTGTATCGATTGAGTTGAGATATTTAAATCCTTGAAATGTTGGTATTCAAGAAATTTTTTTATATAATTGTAAGTATCATACAATGGACACATTAATTTATATAGAAGGATAATAATTTTGTTTCTCCTAATGATAATAATTAAATTAACCATGGAGAATGGGATATTAATGTGGGTCATACAGGGATAGTTCACCCACAATAAGGGGTGATCACCTCCAACATTTCTAGTATATTTCTATTTAAAAGAGTTGTAATGGAGGATTGAATTCTATATGTTGTGGATATTTAATGATTTTTGTCCCTTATAGAATTATCAGGGATGTCACCTGAAATAGATGTGGAAATTACGATTCATCTTAAGAAGGGGGTTGAATAATTATATATTCCACCATAAAAAAATTCACCAATAGGAATGGATTTATGTTCATAAACTATTTCCATTGTATATGATACCTACTGGACTTAATAAGGATTTCAATGAAACTAGAAATGAAATCCCATGTGTTATATTTATTTTTTTATTGAATATGTGATAGTATTAAGACTCATGTATGTGACAATGAAGATATTGAGTGATTAGGTGCCCCTGAGAACCCAACAGTTTTGTGGATAAATATTGAATTATTGAATATTTAATCTTTTTCCAATATTTATTTTATTTTTTTATATATAATGAAACATACACATATACTGACTTGATATTGTTTCAAACACCATTTGTCATTGAGAACTGAGTTGTAATCACACCCCACATGGGTTTCTTAATCAGTACCTAGATATACATTATATTTGAAATATATTATAAGAGAAAATAACCAAATATAGATGCATGGTATGGGATGGAGATTGTATGAGGGAACCAATATTTGTAACAGGATCGGTTAAGAAGTGTTAGTGTAACTTTTCATTGGTTTTGTGTTTGAAAAATTAAATTTATTTTGGAATTTCATATATTCTACTATAATTTTGGCATTGTAATCCTATGTTGGTTATAATGTGATACTGAAATTATTGGTTTAAAAATTATATCATTTGGATATTTATTTTAGTTCTACTCTTGTGATTCAATGATAAAGTGGGTAGAGTGTCCCTTTGATCGATATTATACCCTCGCTGCTAGTCGACATGCACATGAATATGGGGTGGAACACCTGATGTCTTGAGACCTATATGCTTATGGCACAAATGAGTGGAACCTATGTCACGAAATAACGTAGGGTTTTTAATGCACCAAAAAACAATTTATCGATGATAGAAAACATTTTCATTATAATATGATGTATCTACTATCAATATGAGTTTTACCACAAGTTCGTAAAATTATTTATGCTCATGTGATCCATTATTCATAATTTCAACAAAAATAATGAAATACGAATAAAATAACAACATATATTTTATATCCTGCTAATAGTAATTCTCGTAGATATTGATAGTATCTAAATAACATATATTAGGGTCCTTTACATTATTCAAAACAACTGATGTGAGATTAATGTACTATATTTATTCTCTAATATTATTTTAAATCATAGATATTTTATTTTTGTATATGGCTATTATAAAAATTCATTCTTAATTATCAAATATGATATTTTAATTTTATATATTTTTTCAAAAGGGAATACATAACTACAAATCCTTAACAATGTTAACACTATATATCTAAGTAATATCAATTCATGTTCTCTCCTTTAAAAAATTAACCACGTTTCAATTTTCACTAATATAATATTAATTATGTCTATTCATATAGATGAAAACCATGAAAAATCCATCTCATGATAATTTAATAGACATTTTATAAAATTTAACAAATAAGAAAATTACAATATTAAACAGAAGAAAAAAACTTTCATGAGTAAAAATCAATGTTGATCTTTACACTTATAAGAAATGACATTGTATCTGAATAAAGCTGATACATACTATAAATATATCATAATATTCATTAATTTTCTGAACTAGTTGGGTTAGAATAAAAAATCAAGTTGGAAATATGTTCTCATTAGTTTATGGAAGGTATATTCATGACGATCATACCATATGAAATTTTTTAACATATCATTAATATATTCCACAATGTATATAATATTTAATATACCTTCATAAATTGGTTTTAGTATAACATATATTCTAGAAAAAAAATTTAGAACACATTTTTTGATATATTAAATGTTATTATAGTATCCTTTTTATTTGGATCTATATAGTTGAAATGTTTGAGGATAAATATTTCATGGATTTTGTCTTTTAAAATTCATGAATATATTTTTTTAAATGTGATACGTATATCATTTCCCTTTATGTGTTCTCTGACAGAAAGATAAAATTATAGATCCCATATTATGGATTCATATAAATGAATACAACATTAAAAAATAAAATTTACAATATTATTAAATAATTAAAAAAATATATATCATCAATTATCTAAAAATATTAGGTATATAAGTTATCCAAAAAGTAATGAAAATGTACTGAAAATTATAATACCCAAATGTAAAGGAAGGTACATCTATTCCAACCATTCCTAGTATTTTCGATACCTTGATCCAACTTCAAACATCATAAACCCTGAGTACACATTTAACTAATTAAAATGATTATCAGAACAAATAAATTGGTAGTGATTCAAAATAATTATGTCATTTATCATTAGATAAATAGTACACATTTTTAGAATATAATAAGTTATTGTGGAAAATAGAACTGGAGTTCTTGAATATGATATTTGTGGCCCAATTCACCCCTTAAATAAAGGTTCCTATAACAAGATCATATACTCTCAATATAAAATATATATAACTGGAAACATAATTATTTTAATGGGATTGTTTCTGTGAAATATAAAAATAGAAAATTACACATTTTAAAATTTTTAAATCCATATTATTCATCGTGGATGATTCCCAGGTACAAAGCCACTATAATAGATACAAAATTTTTCCGCCCACTATTGGCATACATTATAACAGAATATATAATTAAAATACTCATTGATCATATAAATATAATTAAAAATTATATTTACTAATCCATTATATTATAATTATTATTTTGAGAAAATTTATAATATAAATTGTAATATCCATGAAATACACATTTATAATAAAATAACATAAAATACCCTACATAGACTTCATCGCCTCTTCTATAACTAAGTATTACAGAATATTATTTATTATATATAATCTTCTTTCTTTTCTAAAATAAATAACAATAAATATAAAATATTTGATAATAAAGAACCCATTTCAAAAAATGAATGATAAATATATGCGATAAAATATAATTACATATAAGTAAAGATGATATTGTTCCTCTATTAGATATATCTTTGTTTAAAACAAATAAATTTCATATATCCTCATAGTTTATAAGAGGCATGAAATTCTTCACTAATGATTTCAATTTTTCAACACCACCATTTCATCCCAATATGCCTCCTTGAAATGATATCCCATATGGTTATCATCTTTGAAAAGATGACTAAATAGTTGAATGATCTTACAAATCATATATTAACTATGATCACTACATGAAATTATTAATTGAACTATATTGGATGAACCACAAGGGATGAATATATTAAGAATAAAAAATTAATTTATTATCATCAAATTGTCAATTATTCCATACACAGATGATGTCCCCAAAATTCTAATACAACATTAAATCCTTCCCAAATTAGGGGCTAGTAGGAAACTATTTTTATATAATCCACGGAGTGATAAATCATATCATATCACTACTATATGTTGCTTTTATTCCTTCAATTATGTATGAATCATTGTTTTTAAGAAAATATGTACGTATTTGTGATATCATTGTAACACCCCAGAATGATAATGGGTTAAATGACTAAATGATATGACTCGTGTCAATAGGGTGAACCTTATTTTTTGGGATCCTACCTGATTAAAACTCTACAGTTAAGCATGCTTGGCCTGGAGTAGTGATCAGGATGGGTGATGTTCTGGAAAGTTTCTCAGGGTGTCTGTGAGTGAGGATAAAATCACACTAAAAGGTATATATGTTGGCCTATGGGAATAGTCATTAGTCAGATGACCCATGCATGCATGTGGTTGGGCCCTAGGGTGGGTACCATGTATCTGCGGGGCAACTGCTGGTACCTGGAAGGCCAGGACATGATGACCATGTTATGGTGGGGTGTATGTGCTGTCATCGGGACACGGTTGTACATTTTTTATTAGAGGTGGTACCCAGCCTTAAGTGTGATGCACTACCTGGGTTGAGATATAGGGCCCAGAATGAGTACATTGTTCTCTAAATGGGGGTGATTGTAACACCCTAGAATGATAAAGGGAAAAATGACTAAATGTTATTACTCATGTCAACAAGGTGCACTATCCATTTTAGAAGCCTACATTATTAAAACTCTACATTTATGTGTGTTTGTCTTGGAGTAGTGATCAGGACGGGTGACCATCTAGGATGTTTCTCAGGGTGTGTGTGAATGACGACAAAAGAATACTGAAAAGAACATGTGTTGACCTATAGGGACAGTTATTAGTTAGATGACCCATGCATGCATGTGGGTGGGACCTATGTTGAGGATCATGTGACTGCGGGGAAACTGGTGGTACATGGAGGCCCAAGACCCAACGACCTTGTTATGGCAATGTGTTTGTGCTGTCATCAGGGAATTTTTTTTATAGACATGTACTTTTCCTAATCTCAATAAGTCTCTATGAACTATCTCAATAGATCATGATCCCATGAATGTTGGATGTAACTACCCTAACCTAAATATATTGGAATATATTCCTTACATCAATATGTTTTCATAAGATATAATAAATAGTATCTTAATGGTTAGAAAAATATAGTAGTTAGAGAATACTAGACACATGATTGAAATTTAAATTACATTTAAATCACAAAGATGATAACTTATTTTCACCATGAACATTTTTATTATCCTAGTATAACCCACCCTAGTAGTCATAATAAAAACCAAGGAATCTTGGTGAAAATATAAATAATAAGGGTGACCTCAAACGATCATTATGGGTAAGATACAACAGATTTTATCCTTAATCAATGAAAATAAATTAACATGACAAGGTAGATAATAGATAATGCATCACATTTGATTAACTGGATAATGCATAAAAAATATAGAAATATAAATAACTTAATTACATTAAATTTATACACTTTTTTGAAAATGAAATACATTCATTGATTTTTTACATATGGAAAAATCCTATGGACAATAACTAAAATTAATTATTAATGGAGGAAATGATTTAATATTGGATGTTATGTTTCTTGCACATGAACAACTACACTATCAATATATATTCTAAATAATTTTTAAAGTACTCTTATTTTTAAAACTGACTTGTCCCATGAGACTATTGACACATCAAGGGGTTATCTGTTACTGAGATCCACCCATACATGGCAGTCTAAAGCATTCCTCATATATGAAATATTCACTTTAATAATATATTTTCGAATGAAATTGTCCCATAACATTTTGAAATGTTTGAATCATAATATTACCAAATATAAATAATTATAAAATGAAAAAATTAAATACTATGAAGTTATAGTGATTAATGATATGATATATCAATGGGTCATTACACCACATAAAAAAAAGTGGTTATTAATGAATATCTCATAAAAATAAAAGTGAGATGATAAAACCCCTACCTTTCATTACATTTTGTATTAAAGTACAATATATTTTTATATAATGGTATTATGAATTTTACTAACATACAATTTAATAATATTAATATTTATAATATCATATATGATCCTCCTAGAATATGTTATAACCATTTTCGTAGTAGTATTAATGTATTTTTACAGATTTGGGTCTTCATTGCACAGTTTCTCTTGTGCCGTTAACAAAGATATTAGATTCATACTTTATAGAATGTAACATATGATATAAATGTTATATATATTCATTATATATTTATTAATAATAATTCATAAATATTGGATTTATGAAATTAAATACATCTTACTTGGAGATGGTAGGTCATATGTACGCATTAACACTGCTTTCATTTCATTTATTTTTCAGTTGATTGAAAAGTAAGTGAAATATATTTTAATTTAATTTCTATTATCATATCTAGGACATTTATATCACCAATTATTATTAAAACCATCCTTTATGCATTCCATGTATGATGTGTATGAATCACTTCAGTTTGAGATAGCTGTAATACTCACTCCCACAAATGATTTTGTCATGTTTATTCAAATTGGATTGAATAAGGGTATGTATTCTAAAATAATTAAATAATTATAAATAAATTTTAATTAACATATATAATATATATATAAATAGTTTCAATCATAATTCTGAACCCTGAAAGGTGGTAAAAGAAAAAGAAGTCAATAATCGTTTTGTGAGGCTATAATTCAAAATACACATAAACAATATGTTCCTTACAAATTCGAGGTCCTCGTCTGTATGTGTAGTTATAAACCTTATTATAGAAACATATCAGTATATTTATTACACTTGTCTTATTATATTAGCATTTCATTATAGGATATCAATGAGTGGGGAATTAAATAAAACAAAAAAATCATGGAAGAATGTTATATAGTTTTCAGGTAAATCATTTTGATTTATTCCCAAATTCATACATGGATTGCATTAGTTCCAAATGGAGGCCTCTATGATTAGATTATGGGAGTTATGATCTCATTTGGGAAGGTTATGGTCGAGCTAGACATCTCAATGTGGTGTCAGGATGTGAAGGAGGACGCTCCCTTTTATTGTGAGGGGGACACTTTTGTTAAACCTCAAAATAATAAAATATAATAATGCTATTCTAGACACAAAGTTGAAAAAATGTGATATAAATGAAAATTATAACACATATTAGATCATATATTATCCCATTTGTGATTATTTAATATTTTATTATTTTAAAATAATTTAATAATATATTAATTCAATTATATACTAGAATGGTCAAATTTCATAAAATTCATTCAATTTGACCTTAATGACTTGAAAAAATGGTATTTTTAAGAGAATGATTTAAAACATACATATTTTATTATATATCCCTTTAAAATTATTTATACACATTAACTCATCCCAAATATATCAAAATTAATAAGTTTAAAATCAATTATTTTGGGTTTCATTAAATGAGATAAAAATTGTAATAGAATTGAAAAAATAATAAATGTAACTATATAATTTTAAAAAAATCATAATAAAATGTTACAATGAAATTAATCTCATTAATATAGAAATTGGCTTCTATTTTCATTCATATCATGTTTTTTCCTCCATTTGAAGACATTTTAGTTATTAAATACAAAGAGAGTGACATTTTGTAAATATATTGATATAGATAATATATAAATTATTATAAGGGAGTTGTGCCTATTATAAAAATAAAATTATATTATATAATGATAATAAATTAATCATATTTATCCAACTATTTGTAAGTATTTTTATGTCACGCTCATACCCATATCTTTTGGCAATAATCCTTATTTAACCTCTGTAAATCCTATAGTGAAAACATGTGTTTTTAATGCTTAAGGGTTAATATAGTTGATATAAATTTCCAAAAGAATCATAAATGAGTCATGGATTATGTTGTCAACATTATATCACTAATTTGGAAGACATTTAATTTTTTTTGAATTTATATATGGGAATGAAATATTTTATTTAAATATCAATAATGTCAATTTTAACAATATTAATTACAATTATTTTTTGAATATTATAACAACAAGATAAATATTAGAAAAACAATTAATACATCTATAATATGTTTATATACTCTATAAAATTCGTGTATGACATCTGTTATATCAATTCTATTTATTTTAATAATTTTAATATCATTTATTTGATATTTTAATTATTTAAACAACAACTACATCATCTTATTGTCACCATATAAGTTAATTTTATTACCACTAAAAATAATAAATAAATTTCCATGATTTATGTAAAAATTGTAGATTTCTTAATAATATTTATTTTCATCCATATACCTTATATAAACCTGGATTAAAAATAATTCCATTGTTAAATAAAAAAGTGTAACAAAATTGGATTTTCGTTATATAAAATACTATAAAAAGATCAACGTCATCCAAGTGGATCCAAATGATACTAAAATATCCCTAAGTATTATTTTTGTTAAAAAACTCATACATTTTTATTAGATTAAGTGTTAGTGTAATTTTCCAACACCTACAATACGTTTTAACCCTAATTACCTGATTTACCCTTAATTACATTAATTTATTTTAATCATTGTCACTAATATTTTTTTGTAAAAAAATTGGTTGATAAAATTAGAAAAAACATATAATAAATATTAAAACCATTTCCCTATTTTTCAAAAATCAATTAACATAAGTGGCAAAAATATGTTTAATGTTAATCCTGTAGACGGGACGACAATACAGAACAATGTAAAAACATAAAAATGATTGGTGTGTTTTTATATCTAAGTATAATATGTAATTTTTTACATTGAACTATATTGGTTTAAATAATACATAATTTTTCTAATTATAATCTAAAAATAAATATTTAAGTATATAAATAAATTTGACAAAAATGCAGTTCCGAACAAAAATGTAGTATTTATCAATATTTAGAAAAAATAAAACTTCTTTGAAAAATAAAAATAATTAAACCAAAACAATATTTTTATATTAAATTTAAAATAAGAGGTTTATTTGAAAAAAAAAATTATTTAATTTTTAATTTTGGATTTAATATTTGTTCTCTTGTAAAAGGCGGTAAAACTACATTTTGAGAAATATATATTTTTAATTTGTAAATTCGGATTCATTCTTATATTATTCCTATTCACTCATATTGTTGAATGAAAAACAAATTAAAAAAACATATAATATATAAATTTTATAATTTGGTTAATACTATTCATTCTTCCCAATTTAACAGCTAGTGTAAAAATAACAATATTTAATAGTATATCACGGTTCAATTAAGCTCAATATTGAATGCAATAAAATATATTAATTTTTAAAATAAAATAAATCATAAAATATTGGGGTGTTACATTCTCCCCTCTTATACTACATATCCTCATCACTACTTGAAATTAAACTTGGAAAATCAATGGTCAATAATGGAAAATTCATTTGTGTTAAACCCACATCAAAAATAGGGTTAATAGAAAATCCCCTAAAAAAGTAGGAAAGGGAAATATGATGGTCACCACAAAATAGAGCATTAAAATAGGAAACACATAGTGCAATGTGAAAAATATGATAAGAAAGATAAATAAAATGATCTAGTTTTGATAAGGGGTGATAGAGAACATGGTCATCTAAATGTTTATAATTACAAAACTGTAAATTTGCGATGGGTTAAAGAGATCATTGATTTCTCATTATGAAAATTTAACAAATATTTTTTTTCATTCTAATTTACATTCCTAGTATTGAGGGATTATTTTACTATCTTGATAAATCAATAAAATAATGTTACTTGATTACTTTCCATGTAATAATAACAATCACTTCCTTTGGTTGTGCTTCAATCTATTGACTGTTCATTTATTAATTTGTTTTTGATATTTTGGTTGGATTTTATACCTAAAAACCATTATCAAAAGCTCCATTAGTCATTCCTTAGACCTTTTAATATTATCATAACCAAAATGTTTATCATAGGTTATCTAGTATATCATAATTTAACCTCAAAAAAATATCCATTATTCAAAATAACCCATTCAAAAAATAAGACTCTTCCAAAATACTTTGTCAAAATTCAATGTTAAAAAAGGCCTATAAATTTAAAAAATCAATCTTAATATCAAATTTTCCAAACAACATAATTGACCTCTTATTATCACATAGAAAATATTTTATCACCTTAAAATCATTAATGAAAATGTTCATGCTCCCAAAACATTAATGAATAAGTTTCCCAATAAAATCATTATATATATCAGGATTTATATATTAAAATAACAAGTCATAAAATTATTATTGAATCCAAATACATAAGAACATTAATTAATTAATCTAAATTTCTAAACAATAACTATGATTCACCATTTTATTACTTAACACATGCGTCCATTTATTTTTATTTAGAGGTCTCCTTACCATTAGTATAATAAACACTACTTTTATGACCATGATGATTCTAACCATTGTATAAAACCCACTAAACAAAATGAGAAACAATAATCATAGTGATGTAGTCACAAAAAATCAGTTATATAATGTATAAATCAATAAATATTTTTCTCAATATATCATTCAATTTATTTAAAATAGGTTATCTATTTTCATTACTAAATCAATAGGATGATATTCTAGAGTTAGGTTTATCTTAAAATTTAGTCAATAGGTTGAGTTTTCTAATCCATGATTTCTCTAATCTAATTCTCATGGTTTCTAAACAACTCCCCTTGATATAAACATTAATGACCCTCTCCCATGTATCCCGAAGAATGTTACTCACTTTAATACATTGGAATAATTTACAATAATGGATATATGAATAAACCAAATATTTTAGTAGTCATTGTAAACTAGATATATTTGTAATTCAAATTACATTTTAAATAGAAAAAAAATTATTTTCTTTTATAACACAATTATTCATCTATCTTAACTGTGAATAACATTCATAATAAATTCTTCAAAATGTGGGAAAAATAATCATAATAACGGTGGGATCAAGTTCATAGTAAGGGTAAGGAAAATTGGAAGATATTCCTAATCTATGAAAATAAATAAACATGGAAATTTAGATAAATGATAACACATGACATTCAAAAAACTGGATAAGAAATAAAAATTATGGATAGATAAACAACTGAAATAGATTCCATTTATTCAATGTTATTAAAATAATATTCATCCATAATTTTTTTCCCAAAGAAAATCCTATGGATATTAACTGAAATGAATTTTCAATGATGTCAATTCTTTAAAAATTAATTTCATGTATCGCATACATGAACCATTATACTATCATGAACTATTCTCAAAACATTTTTATCTAATTTTATTTTTCCATTTGATTCACCATATAAGACTATAGATGAATCTAGGGGGTATGAATAACTTTGTCACACTCATACCTCTATGTCCAAATCATTCGACATAAATCAAATAATCTTTTCAATAAGATATCTTAAAATCAATGTTCCCTATACAACATTTATATACTTGAATCATGCTCCCCATAAAAGTAAACAATTTTCAAATGAGAAATTTAATAACACTAATAAAAATTTATTCATGATATGATAAATCAAGGGAGTCCTACACCGCATAAACTAAATAAGTTGTGAATAAGGAATATCTCATATAAATAAAAGTGATATGTTAAAAAATTTTACAATACATTTTCTTCATCGATAAATTTCTATAAGCTTCTTGTATTATAGTTTTGTGAATGTTACTAACATTCTATATAATAAAATTAATATATATAATTTAATATATGATCATATTTTAATATCTAATTAACCATTTGATATTGCTCTTAAATTTGTTTTTCACTCTTTCGAGTGTTAATTGCTTAGTTTATCGAGTAACTTTTTACTTGTTATTTGATTGTAAGGTTATAAAGATCATGCATTAATCATTCCATAATGTAATCCATTATTTAAATATTATATATATTCAGTATATAGGTATTTATAATAATCCATAAATCTTGGATATAAAAACTAAATGCAACGTTCAGGGAAGTGGTAGGTTGTACATATGCATGAATATTATTTTCATTTAATTTTCGTATTAAAAATATGAAAAGTAAATGATATATATGTTTATTGTAATTATAGTATCATATCTATGTCATATATATCACATATTTTTATTAAAAAAAATACTTTATCCATTCCATTTATAGTGTGATCTAATCGCATCGCTTTGGGGGGGGGGGGTAATCCACACTTCCACAAATGATGTTATCGTATTTATAAAAAATGTAAAAATTAAGTTTATTACATATGAAAGTACTAAAAAATTAATTAATATATACTAAATATCGTTTATAAAATTTATAAAAATATTTTCCATTATAATTACCAAAAATTAAATTTGCTAAAGAAAAAAACATACAGTCGTCATTGTGTGAGATGATAATTATCCATACTCATAAACAATATGTTTGTTACCCATTAAATGGAATTGTGTGTATTATTAGGATCTAATTATATCATTAAAAAATCATATTATATTAATGTTACTAGTTTTATTATTTAATAATTTAATAATTATAAATGAAGTAGTAGTGAATGAAATAAAAATAAAGTGATCATTTAAGAACGTTGCCTCGTTTTCAGGTATCTCTATTCGGTTTATACCAAAAGTATTTAATTTTTTCCTTTATATAAAAGTTAGTATTCAAGGATTATGTCATAGAATTGGGATTTTTATTTTGGATAGTTTTGATTTAACTATAAGTCTCAATGTGGTGTGATGAACTGAGTGGGGACGAGATTATTTATTATTGGGAAGAGGGGCATTTTTGGAAATCCGCAAAGTTTTAATATACAATACGGATATTCTAGATACAAATACTTCTAAATGGGTTATAAATTAATATGTTAATAAATTTTTGAACATATATTATACCATTTGTTAATTTTTTATTTTTTTATTTTAAAAAAAAATCTTAATATATTAATTCAATTATAAATGATTATTGTAAAATTTTATACCAATCTTTCCATTATACCAAAAATATATCAAAAAAACTTGTAATTATAATATAATGATATCAAATGTCAATAATTTACCCTATATCACTATAAAATTAACTATAACCATTAAATCAAAAAAAAATATCGAAAGTAATACTTTTGATATAAATTATTTTTATTTCTCTGTTAACTAAATAAATATTTTTTTACCATTTAAAAAGGATTTAAGGTAATTATATAATTTTAAAAAATTAAATATAAATTTTTAAAATAAAATTTATTTCATTAAGATCAATATAATTATTTAATTTTCTACACATAATTATATTGTCTCAATGTATGCACATAAAAGATATTATATACAAAGAGAGTGACATTTTGTAACTATCTTTGTTTTAAATAATTTATACGCTATTATCATGAAAAAGTGTGCATTAAAAAACTAAAATTATATCATAAGCCAACAAGGGATGAATATTATTCTTCCAAAAATTAAGATAAATGTTTAGGTCATTTTCGTTCACTTATTTATTATATATAACCAATATTTAAAGTCTTCAACCCCAACCGTGACAACATGTGATTTTATTACTTAAGTGTTTTTATAGTTACCAAAAATTCAGATAAAAACCATAAATGATTGATGGACGATATTTTAGTCCTTATATAAATAATTTTTCAGATTTATTTATTTTTATGGATATTATATATTAGTTCACAAAATCTTTTTTAAGATAACATTAGTGTCAATTTTGACACAATTCATTACATTATTTTTTTTAAAATATCATTACAACATGATTACATAAAAAAAATTTATTGAATAAAATATATGTCTATTTATTCTATAAAATTTGAGTATAACATTAATTATATCATTTGGTTTTTATGTTAATACTTTTAATATCATTTTTATAAATTTCGATTACATGAACATTTACTACATCATAATTGTCTTACCATTTATGGTATTTATTATATCATTAAAAATTAAAAATAATTCACCATGATTTACATAATCATTTTATATTTTGAAATTATTTTTTTAGTAAAAAAATACCATATATGACACTGTATTAAAAATATATCTCTGGTTAAAATAGGTGTATCAATATTGACTTCTCTTTTAGTAAAATTATATAAATGGATAAAAGTAATACAAGTGGATACATGGGGTCATAATAATATCTAAATATGATTTTAATTGATAAAATATCATCAAATAAAATGAGAATATGTAATTGTGAAATTTTATAATTCTTATAAATATGTTTTACCATTAACTACTTAATTTACCCCTAACCATTGTAAATAATTCTATTCACTTTTAGAAAAAATTTTGTAAAAGAAATTAATGAGATATTATGAGACAAAGCTCTTAAAACTTACTATAAATATAAATGTATTTTTTTTTTAATTTAATCCACAGAAGTGGGAAAATTATTTTTAATGTTAATTTCACACACAGGACAACAAAGCAGGTTTAAGTTAAAACATATAAATTTTTACAATGTATTTATATCAAAATATAATGGAAAATTGAATAAAATGAAATATATTGTTTTAAATGATACAAATTTGTCCAATTATAATTTAAAACCAAATCAATACAAAATTCAATGATTCAAATAAAATAGGTGAAAAGGCAGTTTTGAACTAAAAGGCAACATTTTAACTATTTGTAAGAAAATGAAATTTCTCAAAAAATAGAAAAAATTAATCCAAATAAAAATACAAAATTTCTATTTTAAAAATAATATTATTTTTTCAAATACAGTATATGAATGTGTCAAAAATTCTATGTAAAATATGTTCTCCATTAAAAGGTGGTAAAACTACATTTAGAAAAATATAGGTTTTAATTCATAAAATTGGACTCATTAATATCTTATGCATATAATATAATTTGTATGAATGTAATTTTTTTAAATATATAATATTTTAATATTTTAATTTGGATCGTTATATTTTTTTCCACTAATTTAACATCTTCCCTTAAAATTAAAATATTTAATAGTATATTAAAATTCATTTAAGATCAGTATTGAGTTAAATGAATGCTATTAAATTTAAAAATAAAATGTACCATAAAATATTTGGGTGTTACACTGTATTATTGATATAGTTTTTTCATTAAAAATTTTAATGTAATTTTAATTATACCACATAAATAACAATATCCATATCATATATTTTCATTGGTAAAAGTAAGGATGTATGAAAACCCACCCAATCCCAAAACAAGATTTGGACGACATATGTCAGTATAAATTTTTTCTTTTAATTTAGTGGCTCTGAAAAAATTCTACAAATGGTTTATTTTTAAAACATCCCTAAAAAAGAATCACATACATCTATAAGGATTAAATAATTTTTTTAAATAACCTACTTGATGTAATTTTAGTAATAACATCTCATTTACATGACCACCACAAACGTGCAATAGGCTAGATTTTTGTTATTCAGGATCACTAGATTCGTAATTTATTTTCATTATTAGGTTTTTAGGTTAATGTATATATATTCCAATGGTCAAATACACCACACCAAAAAATATGTTAACCTTATACAAAAGATAAAATATAATTCTAATTGTGAAATTAAAGCTCATGGTGTTTTGAATTTACACGATATTATGTTATAGGATTCTTAAGAGAGATAATAATGAATAGATAATACATAACTGAACCACTGGGTAATGTTAGGTGATAATGTTAAACTAACCTGTCTACTAAACTCGCACTATTCATAGCTCATAGATCCAACTCACATTTTTCAATCTTCATGAATATATGTGTCATTTTTATATGAATAAAAATCAGTGATCCATATGTTGTATCTGATAACAAACCTGTATATAATAAGTTATTATATTTAATGATAAAAATTCATTTTTTAAAATAATTATCATTCCTTTTCTACTTAGATATAAATTTCTTCTTCCAATGGTAGTTCCTACCACATAGAATCAAGATATCCCTTGTATCATTCCCCTTCCTCTGTATCATTTTCCTTTTAAATGGATGGTGCATCCATGATTTGTCATTATATTACCCTTAAACCCATAATACATTCACTTAATAACCTTTTTCATAAGAATTATTTAGTATTTGGTATTATTGATGTATTTATAATCCTAGAGAAATAAATACAAAAGATATAAGAGATACTTTTTCATGTTATTCATATTATAGTTTACAATTAAATGTGAGAATATTGATGGTATAGAGGAAATTTTGAAATCTATCAACAGTTCTTGGTTTACCATGAACCCAACATCTTAATATAACTCAACGTACCTAATAATGTGGATTATATGAGGTCCTTATTGATTTAATTATACAATAATACCCCTATAAAGTCTGTCATATAACTCATATATTTCATTACTTTCCCTATCCAAATATAATTCTTGCAGTTTAGTTGGCATCGTGTAGGAATCTTCTTCCTCATTTATTTTATTCTATTGAGTAACACTGAGGAAAATTTATATATTTTAAATCTATTGAGTCACCTACAATCTTTTTATACTTATATTTATATTCAAATATCACAACCAAATGAGTCATAGAATGAGGTCATGAGTCCAACAAAAACTGATTCATCTCTTCAAATACAATTATGCTCTTGTTCTTGTACCCCTCATGGAAGTTATCTCTAGTTTGGATATTTTCATTATACAGTGTTGATCATAGTGCTAATGTAATGGTGGTGTTTTTTATTTATATATAATTTAAAACATATAAATTTAGATCTTATAAACATATCATGATTACGTTATGGGAAATTATAGATTAATTAATTAATTATTAAATGTCTCCCACTATTTTATCAAACCTTAGTAGACCTCACCGTGAGATTAAGAGTGGTCTTTTTCATGATTATTATGCAATAATATATCCATGAAAACACTAAAAATTGTTAAAAACATTTTATATTCCCCTTCCTGGAGTTATTCAAGGCATAAATTTCAAAATCCAAATGCATTGACTCATAGATCATTGAGTTGTTGAGTAATGTCCATGATTATTTGAATCATAACATTGATTTCCTAAATATTTTTCCGCAAAATTAATAAGAAGATCAACTTGTTTACTTCTTTTCTACCATAATTAGATAATGAAACGTATTAATCTCATAAGTAATCCCTAGTATAAGGATTAAACCTCAACATTGGAGGATTAGAATCTCATATACTTTTTTTTGTTGAAATTTGAAAAACATTGGGCATTCATGAATTATTATTTCTTTGACATATATTTAATATTTCATGATGAATAAAATTAAATTGTAATAGCAGTGTTCATGAATTTTTTTCCATCTCAGAACCAAATGTGTATTAAGAGAAAAAATTCATCAAATCTTTATTCATTTTTTTATTATTTTATGTGGTACCCATAGTAAACAAGGTCATATATAAAATAATAAAAAAAGTCAGATATATAATATAGATTTGGTTATATGAATATAATATTGGATGATCTATTTAAACATAATGGATTAAATATGACCTAGTGGAATCTTTCTAAATCCATGTTCTGACTCATATTGTAGCTCATCATAGGCCCAAATTATTCTCTTCTAGTTGGGGATCCCAATTAATATTGTCATGGTCCTCTCCCAGTAACACAATCTGTAATAGTTCATTAATACTTTCACACATGGTATGGGGGATTTGGATTTAAAAAATACATACAAATAGTAATGGATGGACATTCCCTTATACATATTTATTTAAATGAGAGATGCTCAGATGGTGATAAAATTAACTAATAAAAATATGAAATAGTAGAGAGAAGGGTCTTCATGCACCAATTTCCATCAACAATGTCTGAAAATTACTAATTGATGTTTCTAAGGTAGTCATCATATAGAGTAATCTTTTCATAGCTAAGAATATTGGTTTTGTTCTGAACGGTTGTAGGTGATAAGAGATGTTTTTGTCAATGTAGGTGATTGACGCAACAACTTTACATAGACTTAGTGTCAAATCAGTGATGTAGTGTTTTCGTCTTAGTGAGGGTCGTGGCCAAAGATATGTTTGGGGGATGTGGAGTATGATATAACTAAGAGTTTATATGATTCCATATCTACACATTTTATCATCTCTAATTTTATCATAGGGAAGGATGATAGTGTGTGTATGTATTCTCTTGGAAGCCACCATTTTAAAAAATTATAATAGGAATGTCAAAAAATCTATTTATTATTAAAACATATTGACCCTGGTTGTTTAACAAACCATACCCCTTTTTAGTCCCTTTTTAGACTGAAGAGGTCAAGCTACCAAAAATATATTTATAGTACATATTACTATGATTAGTTATTAACATTTTTTATATTATTAATTATTTATTTAATTTCCACATGGGTGTGAAAATGAGACTGTAGGACGGATAAATTTTTTTAATTGTATTGTAGTGAGAACCTGGAAAAAATTTCATTGTTATCGTAATCATCATAAGAATTACATATGGTCACCACATAGATAAAACAAAAAAAAGCAAAAATCCCGACACAAAATCAAAATATCATCAATTTTACCATGTATAAAATATTTTTTCTTAATATTTTTAATACCTTAAACCCATAAATTATTTCTATGATAATTTATGGATTTCCAAAACTTAATCATTCTATGTGGGTTTAATGAATTGTTTTTTGACCAATTTAAATCCCTATAAATAAATGTTTGGAAATATTATTTTTACAGTATCTTTACACTCACACACTCCCTTTGATACCAATTTTATTTTCTGAAAAACATAGTGGTAGTCAGTGGTTTGGGGGTTTTAAATTTTTATTTGTGGAGTAATGATACACCATCATCTACAGTGATCTTCTCCCTAGTAGTGTATATGGTTCCCATTTTTATTATCATAGAAAAAATATATAAACCAAATAGTCATCTTGTTCATATGGAAGTGTGTTTTGTAAAATCTTATTTACAGTGATTCTTACATGAAATAATTTTTTTCCCATCCCAGATCAACAATACACTAATCCAAAATCCCATTGAAATATAACATATAAAATTCATGGTGGTAGCATGGATATATGATGATTTCTTTGATATCATGATAATCACCTCGATCATCTTCCGTTAATCCAAAAATGATTTCTTGGATTTATCACATGGATATAACAATTCTATATGATGATTTCTCAATCCATTAGAATGAATAATCTTGTTAAAATGACATTTATCGTGGTTATATTGTGAATCTTCTAGAAAACTAGATTAGGTTCTAGGCCCCAGAATATTTAACATCCACTAAATAAAAAATAAATGAATTTTAGCAAAAATAACTCTTTCATAATCATCATTTATATTTTATCAACTACTTGTATTATGAAATATCTATATTACATGATAAACATGAGTCATAAACCCAACACAAAATTCTTTCTAACACTAAACCAACCTTGAATATCAAAATAATATCCATCCATATAATATTTATACTTGTATTCCCTTAATACCTTGTGAATGATTTTAATAAATAAATTAAACTTAATTATTCTATTCCAAAATAATAAATAATTTTTTTTAGTTATTAATAAAACTTGAAGAAAACCATGTGGTGGTTCCCACAATGTCCTATGTACATATTCACTAGAATTGGGAATATTCTTGAATATGTTATAGTGTATTTCACTCTATACCCTTCTCTCAATAAGAGTGAATTAATATTTACAAACTAGGATATGAATCTTGAAACCCATCATGGCTAGTAATGGAATAAGAAAAAGTCATCGTAATAAAAAAAATCATATAAAAACATATTTTGTAAAATAATTTACTTGTGAGGTGATATATCATAAAGAAGTATAAATAGTTGTTTAATCACCAACTTTTTATTTATTATTTTGTATCTAACTGGATAAACATAAAATTGACTACCATTGTCCTAGATATATGAATGTACTTCCATCCTAATGAACTAGGTTTGAAATTTCATTTCCTCAACTCTAAATTTATAAATTCTATCATGATTATTAAAAAATTCTATATCACTAATGACACACCCAACACATTTTAAGCCTCCAAATATTCAATTTCATTATTAATTTTCTACACATATTTTGAGATAAAATGTAAAATATTGATAACAACATTAGGTTATGATAACAATACACATGTTTGGTAGATTTGAAAAACTAGTAACTCCTGAACCATGGGGTGTTCATATTGGTAGGTCTATACTTATCATCTCATCTACTCAAGATTACCATATGAAAACATCATGATAATAATTCTCAATTCTTATGAGCCCAAATCACTAAATATTTAAATATAATCATTTTTATCTCAATATGAAGTATCATGACCATATGACAAATAGTATGAATACGATCATAGTATCCATAGGTTCTTATTACAGAATGGAAACTAATATTACCTTTTAATATGACATATAATTTTATGAAATTTATTTAAATGTTGTAGATATCGATGTATGGAAACTATTATAGTAAGATAAACCCACATATATATAAAATTATATAATTTATTAGTGGAAAAAGTATATATAAAAGATGAGTATAGGGCTCCAACTTTCAAGAATCTCTATGCATGTAATCCACGACCATTCCTTAATTAGCCCAGGGTTGATATAATCTTCTTCAATGCCAACTATAGGAATCTCATTGGGTGTAATACCAAATTGGTCTGAGGGAATCCCCTAGCTATAATCCCATACTATTCATTAATATCACTATAATATTTTTTTTTTGGAACAGACCGATGTGTGAGTTGGAGGCCCAACCCATGATTTTCATTAATTTAATGAAACATATAATTATACAAATCATACATGAGGTGAAATGTTATTTTAGTAGTACAATGTTTCATGAATCAGAATTAAAAATATATATAAAGAATCCAATAAATATATATCTATGAAAATTGGAGTATTCAAACCTTTTTAGGTTATTCATCCTCCTATTTCAATGGTTTAAACTTAGATTCATCATATATTTTACAAGTCACTATTGAATGTAGATCCATGGCCATCTATTTCAATAGTGTAGTGACCTCACACACCTTCATAATACTATTAACAACATCCCTTGGATTTCAACAGATAATCAAATGAACGAAAAAATCAATATTTAGTGATAATATTGGTTCTATTTTATGAGGAACGGTGCACTAGAACTATAGGGAATCCACCAATTCCTAGTTGTTGGACCAAAAATTCTAAAACATATACGATTTAGAAGCTTTTATACATTCACACATAGTCCTAATGGAAATAAGAAAATGTTCATCCCCAATGATTTCTTTTACATCATATCATATGGTGATAGTTGTGACTAGAAACTTATATGGATCAGTATGCCAACATCTAAGAAATCATATGACATAGTGAGAAAGATCACCCAAAAATCACACAATAAGAAAGATGTGTGTTAAACTACATAAATGCAGAAACCACTAAAAAGTAAATGGTTCATTATATATATAAAATGGTCCCTTCATCATCATATTTTTCTTTCTCCACCAGACTACATAAACAATTCATTTTTTACAATAAAATTGGGTTGAAAAGAACACTCATATAAGAAGACAAAATTAGATAAAAACCATTTTTATGAATACTAAAACAATGTATCTTAATTTAGATAGAGTTTATGAAATGTTCATGTTCATATTTTTCTTAAATTCCACCACAAGCATAAAAAATAATCTATTTCTCATTTGAAGGTTGTTATGACAACACATTTCACCATTTTTATATTAATGGTATGAGTATGTATCATGTTATTGCATCAAAGAGTCATGTTCCTTTAAAAAGTATAATTTTGATTCAATTTTATATGTATCCCCCACTCCATGGTCATCATCATCATCAATGTTTTTTCCCTATGATAATTTCATCAAATGGTAAAGTTAAATGATTAGTAGAAATTGTTTGTTTGGATGAGGGTATTAATGTTTTCATTCATACAATCTACAAGGTATCACAAGTCAATATGTCTCTCTTTGTTAGAGAAATAAATTTTTCTATTTTTCTTGGTATTCAACATGGTGAAACCATATGAATCAACCATTGGTTATTAGAATTTTTTACTCTATTTTAAAATATAATCATTAAGATGGTATGATTTTTCATAATCATTTTTTAGAGGCTCATCAAAATTAGATTGGTTACTATTTTCCTCTCTATGGCCCATTTGGGTGGTCTCAATAGAATATGGATAATATTTAGTAATAATCATAATATCATCATTATTATAATAAATATTTTGCACAGACTCAATGAAACCATAGATATTATTAGATGAATATTTATTATTAGAAGAAACAAAAATATTTTTGTTCACAATATTATCGACAAGATCCACTTATTGCCTAAGGAGTCAATATCCATCCATTTTTTCTTCCCTTTTGACCTAAATTATAATAAAATAAAAATGGATGTGTTTAGTGTGAGGATTATTCTTACATTTCCCTATTGAGTGTAAATTTTTAAAACACTTTTGACAGAATACTGGAATATTTTCTGACAAAAACCCTGGACAAAACTAAAATCACCATTTTGAATCAAATAATTTGATGATAATGCATGTGATATATCAAAATCGGCATGGATTATAGAAATTTAATGAAAAATATTGGTTATAACTATTAGTATCTAATTTTATGGGTTTCCCAAATAATTAATCTACTGAAAAAAGGGAATCCTGCTTAAAAAGGTGTAAATGAAAACTAGGATGTCTCAGCAAGATTTGGTCAATAGGAAGATGTAAATCTAATAAAATTCCATTATATATATAATACCTTCATTATACAACCATAAAATGACAATGATCCTCTCATAAAAATCCTACAGTAATAATTTTCATATTAAAAAATAAAAAAACCACATGAGATGAATTCAATACACCGATGCGAAATTTCAGAAATCAAATATATTCACATGTTTTTTAGAGGGAGCATAGTAATAGTATTCATTTTATAAAAATTCATTTGAGTAAGGAATGAATATTAAACGAGTGAAATTAAAAAAAAATTCCTTTAAAATATGACTGCTAAAATACCTATGAGATGGTATCTATTTGAACCGATAAACATTGAGGTATTCAAATCATCAATAGATACTTGATTTCACCCAAAAATTACATCGTTGATAGATGAAAGCATAGTATAATCATTTCCCCTCTATTTTACAAAAGAAACATTCTCTAGCTTGTGATCAATAAATTTCCCAATCATTACCTATAGAAGATATATTACTTTTTGTTATTATGTATGATCTTCCTCCTATATGTAATCATATACCAATATTTGACCTTCCACCTAGGTGTTAGCTCTAAAACATATAATATGTTGATCCCATCTTCTGATAAATGTATCTTCAGCAAGATCATGTGTAAACCCTACATTTTCTCCTATTATTGACTCTTTAATATCTCAACACCCTCCTTAGTTATACCAAAATTTTTAATCCCCTACCAACTATAATGGTACATTCCATGAAATGTGTTTTATCCCCTATTTCATCTTGATTCCCACACAATGATTCAAACATGTCATTTTTTGATATTGGTGATTGTCATAACATTAGCAAAATCAATGTTCCACCACTATGAGCCACTTTTTTAAGTGTATTCTTCATCAATGTAACTTAAATACATGGGAGATAATTTATTTTATTATTATGAAATGTTGGATTCTTATTTTATGTTTTAACATAATGTCATTTCCCACTTACACCTTCGATAGAAACTACCAGTTTTTTGTTCCTATTTTCCCCTTGTCATATAGAATGCATCATTGTTGTTTAATCCCAACTCATATACACCATCCACCTCCATATATGGTGATAAAAACATGAGTGAGAAAATGTTGCTACAACGTAAAGCATTAAAAATTACTACATAAATAATAGAGAAAAAATAATGTTATCATTTTTTTAATCCACCTAGTTTTGATAAGATCATTAGAATAGGGTAAAGACTCCTTCATTTATGGTTGGGATATATTAGCCCAGATATATTTCATCTACAAATTATATCATAGTAAGAAATATTTCCCCCAGACTTGTCCTAATGATCCCAAACTCCATTATTTTTTACCAATGTGACGTCCTATGTATCATAATTAAAATAAATAAATAACAGGCTATATTTTCAATGTAGGGTCATATGTGTTACTGACGGGTGAAACCATTGGATATTTCTAGTTACATTAATCAAACACATTGTAAACCATCAGAGATAGGAGTAGTAACCCACCAAGAGAATTTCATAGGAATGATTAGTCCTTACCCCAATAAAACTATGAGTAACCCAATCCTGAGTAATAAAAATGGGAGAACCCTATAAAAATAGATCATTAAACTATAGAAAACTTTTCATAGATAAAAAATTACAAAATATTTTGTTAAAATATAAGGATCATTGATCAACCATGCACTCTTATGTATGATACTAATCTAAGAGGTGTCATTTTTTTGTTTTCAACACCAGGACTTCACTGATTCCTTATGATCCAAACAGTTTCACGAAATACCCTAAATTATTTCCTAGATAGTAGAAAAAATGTCACACATATAACACCTCAATTTTCTACACACAACTAGCTGAAAAAATGTTCTTATTTCACATATTATATTGAAACCATGCCCATAATCCTCAAAAAACATTGTCACCAACCCATCATATCTTGTCAAAGATTGGTTTTGTGGTTGTGTATTCTTAGAAATAATGACATACCATGTAGAAGGGGTTATTTATGTCATATATAATCCAATAGTAATATTAGATACATGTTTTATCACACCCATATGTATAATGGTTTTCATCCCCCAAAATTGTACACTGGGTGATCAATAATCAATCTAGATACTCCACTAATAAAGAGTGTTGTATCATATATGCCTTCATTAAAATATTATCAACATCGTGTGAATAAATTACAACAAGTGCTAATAAGGACATTATTCATTAGGGTAATTATAATATTTTACAATCATCTCATCTAGAGTAGGATGACCCATTGTTTACCACCAGAATCAGTGATGAATAGCTCAATAACACCCTATAATTATTTTCAAAAGGCATTACTTTCCTTATGAGCATTTTAATGTATAATTATGATTGAATATATTCCCAATTAAAATAATACATTAAGTATTATGGGTCTTCTTTAAACACATATTATTGTCCACTCATCTTACTGTTGACAATGGAATGAGTGTCCTTATGCATTTTTATAGTCTTCCCCATGAGGATGATAAGCAATTTTCTATAAGAAAATAGAATTATTTGACACAATTACAGAAATATAATCTATTTGAATTATGTTGAGTTATTTATGGATCATTTAATTGTGATGACTTACATTGACCCACCTACAAAGGTTAAACTTGTAGAATGGTTTCACATTCTGCAAGACTATGCATAATTTTAAAATCATCACCCCTTCATCGGGTGAATTATGAAGATCATTCCACCTCTCCACAACACACTAGGATTTGGTAACTTTTATATTTTTAGATATCAGAGTCCATAGGTCCATGGAATTTTCAGATCCCCCTCTCTCTTCATTGGGTGTATTATGAAATGTGTGGGACCTCAAATGTTGAAATAATGTTTCTAATAGATTTATTTTAGTCTAATTTATGGGAGATTTCATCATAATCCAGGGCCTCTGATACCTCTACTTCTACCTCATAATTGAAGGAGATACTACTCAACCTCCCCAAGTCATTATTTAGTCATGAAATCATTTCTATAAAGTGATATGTGATATAATGGGGATCTAGTGTTGTCAAATATATATTGATGATATATAATGAAATTCGTATCCTATCTAGTAGGAATATAAATCTAGATATTTTTTTATAAACCATATAAATTTATTTGATTTAGCTCTTGATTATCAAGAGATCCAATGTGGATGTAATAAATTATCATCTCCATTATTTTACTTATCATATGTTCATAGGGTATGTGATTGAAGAATAGATCATATTCCAGTATGGGATCCATAACAAAATTGATAAAGGCCTCATAAACTTAAAAATTCTAGAGCCCTGTGGGGATTTTATTAATGTAATCATTAGTCAATTAGTAAATACTACACTTTAATTATTTATGATAGTATAATTACTTTTCTATGTTATTTTAAATTGCATACTACATATCATTGAAGCATGATATTAAACGCTGTAAAATATTTTTTCACGTTACATGAAATTATACTCTTTATAAAAACTTCTGCACTATAAAATGTTAAATTACATAGTCATTATCCTTATCATATTACCATAAATTGAACAACACATTGGTTATGTTAAAATGAATTAAACTATATAGAAATATAACCCTTTTAAAAAAATGTTACACTTTATGATATGTGGTCACTTTATGAGACCGAAATTACCATTCACATATGAGATAGATCAACATAGAAGGATTCCATTATGTTGGTTTACATTATTATACTGAACATCACTGCACTAAAAAAATAGTTATTTTGCCTCATCCAGGTATAATGACCTCATTAACAATGATTCCTTGATCTCGTATTTCTATCATAAATGTGTATTTTCCTCACATTTAACAATATCTTTCCAGGATAATAAAATCTATGAAAATAATCATGTCGACATGAAAATGAAAATTCCCCCCAACATGTTCTATAAATAAAGCTATCATATAGTTCCACTGAATCCCCTATTGTATCTTAATTTTTATGATGATAATGGATCACGTGAGCATTGGGGACTTGGGGATAGACAAATACATTCACAGTTGGGATGAATTTCATTCAATGATTGGTAACTTTGTACATATTGTATAATGTTAAAATACATGACATGGGTCTATTAAATTGAGTATATCATCACATATGATGGTTTTGTACTCGTGAATTTTATATGTTATCCCTTCACCAAAAAATGTGTTCAATACACATTAGGGTGACCTTTGGGGTACTCAATAACTTCTTGAATATTTTTTCTCCAAAAATGTCGTTCATGCCACAAATATCATAATTAGTACTAGCCAACTCCATGAGTCAACATATTTTTAACAGATTCCAACAACCTTGAGTCATTTCTCTTGGTTCCCCCTATAGAAATAGTAACTATATGGATGGACTAATTTTACGTAGTTCACTTATGATTCAGTTTTGAAAAATATAATTGACATTGATCTTGTGAGTCATGAATTTTTTTTGGACTTATAAGAATGGTACCCCTTAACACCTAGATATATTTTTAGAATATGTGTTACACATGTTTCTACCACTAATAATGATTGTCGTATTATCCTTGTCTTCATTTCTCATTGATGATGATATTTATTAGTTAGTATATACATAGACCAACAAACCACTATTATTTCGGATTCTAATACAGTATATATTACATTATTATACATCAGACCAATTTTTAATGAACAAGGATAACATATAATTCTTATAATCTTTTATTTTAGATGATGCATTTCCTTTGTAGTCCAGAATTTCATGACTTGTTAAATCATCTCATAAATCCCAATTGATCATAAATTATTGACAACATACATAATCATTCAATAATACACATCACTTGAAGTGAACTTCATGCATTTAATACATCAATATCTATGCAATGATATGTGGCATGTCCCCCTCGTCTATGAATACATGATATCATTGAATTTTACTTCCTTATATAATAATATAATATAGAAATTCCCACCACCATATAGAAGAGGAAGATATATGTATTGGATCTTTAGATGAGTATAATGGCATAATTTACTCATAAAATGAAAAGAATTATCCATCCAATAATTTGACCTAAATTTAATGAAGGACCCCATATAAGTACTATTTAATGTTTCCAAACAATATTCATTTAATATGTTGTGGAATTTGGATCGATATTATAGAACCATTTCAAATTTCTATAAATAAATAACACCATCACTATTTGAACAAGGTTATTGAGAAGGCAATTTCATCATATCAACTATGTGTTGCTAAATTCTACTAAATAATGATCTGTAATGGCGTCAAGGATCACCTATCCTTGAAGAAACCATATTTTTTCATGATAAAAACCCATATTAATACCTAAAAACATTTATATTAACCTAAATATTTATTTAATAGTTGTATGATATTAAATAACAAATATTCCTTGGTATATCTTATAAGACCGTAAATACACTGGAGGGGTTTATTTCATATCACCAAAACATTATTTTTCAACTTAGTGTATGCAATCCATATTATTAATGGGACATTTACTCTAATTAAATTAATATGTAATTATTATAATAACATTAGTGTAATTATTGATTCCATTATCTTATACTTTAGTCCCATTAACAAATTTTAAGAAATATATACTAAACCACCACCCATATATAAAAAAATTCAAAGGGCCTCACCCTGTCTTAGTGGATGACCCTTCACTCAGTTATATCAGTGATTTTATTCAAACCCATTAAATACATGGTTTATATAATTATCATATTGATTAATACCATGTGAATCACATCCAAATACTATAAAAATCGATTTAAACTACATAGAACCTATGTACCTAACATATAATTATAAACTACATGGTAATCATCCCTAGTGCATGACTATAATCTTTGAGGTGGATTCCATCCTATAAGAATGTATTCAAATCAAATTTAGTAGTCATATGTTACCTATTTACCTTAAGATAAGATGTAAGTCCATGTAAAATACATTGAGGCACAGTTAGCCTATGGATTAGATTATTACATCCCCTCTATTTATCACATATGATCTTGATGCAGGTATAAAATCATTTGTTGAAAGAATAATTTCCATGACAGATTCCCATCCGTAGTGGACATGTAATGATGTTCAAGTACTCTACTATAGACCTAATGGACATCATTTTAATCAAAATATAAATATAACTTTCCATCATATGAGATATATTTTCACCTAATATATCTACCTTGGTTCACTTATTAGTAGACGAGTTCTCGTAATTGAATTCCCCCTCTCCCCTACACGTCATCTATATCATTTATGGGGACCCTATTCGGTTCAAGAACTATGTGTGGCATAATTTTTATTAATAAAGGGTATTTAGTGATCCTCGCATATTAGATCTTTTTCCAATGTAAATTGTAGATAAAAAATTCTCCCCTCATATGCATGAGTTAGATTGTTGTGGGGGCCTCCTATTTTCATGAACTATATCTAAAATTATTTCTGAATAATTCAGGATACATAGTGATGACCTATTATATTTTCCTACGCCTATTAGTATGATCATTTTCATAATTACTCTCATCATTTCATATTCCATATCAAATGTAGTCTCCCTATTTAAATTTAATATTATAAAAATGACCCCTCAAATAGTGAATGTATCATCCAATATGAGTGTAATTAACCATTGTAATATAGACATCTATTATAGGTCATGTACCCAAAACATATTAAATGAACTAAATTAGGGATTGATTCTATTCGTTATTTTATATGTAGCATTTTTAGATACTCTACCATGTACCTAGTGTGATAAACCCAACTCTAGTAACCCATAGTCGGTGTCAGTATTACTACATTGGGAAAATATAAAAACAATCACATACATAAGGAAAAAATGTTTAATATTATTGTTAATCTAGATACATACTTGGGTCTTACATTACATATTATAAATAATAATTTCAACATATAATTTCGGCAATATCATTTTCCCCACTTGAATATCCTTTCAAATCATTTTAAGAACATTTCCTTGATTCATGGGAACATTAAAAAAATATGGCCGATATCAAATTCATTGTATGGGTAATCATATGCATTAAAAATTTGATTCAATCAATGAGAATAATAATTATATAAGGTAATTTTGACACAATCATATTTCCTGAGGGTAAGGTAAATGAAATCATACTAATAATTCATGGGTCATAAAACATTATAACAGGGAATAATTATTTAATTGAGGAAATCTATATAAGAATCAGTAATCATGGGTCATATGAACTCAATTTCAATTAATGGAAACATTATAAAACCATGGAAAGACCATATTAATGTGTTGGTATCATGGAACTTCAATATCATAAAAAATTATAGAACCCTTATATAATCCTAAAAAATGGAATAACCATACGGTCAAAATCCAATTTTATTCTCCAAATGATAAATTCATTACCCAAATCATTGGACTGTTATCTTGGTTCGCCTATTTGGTAATATATATGGGCTCACCATACACTATCTGGGTTCACCCATCATAATAAATTTCAAATACCCAAAACATGAATAATGTATATAGAATTTTCATTTCATCATAGAACTCAAAAAACAACCATTATCTATTATATGATATGATCAACCAAAAAAACAAACAAGATCTTTTATATTCAACAAGAACCATGATTAACTTAACTAAATAAAAAAAATTCCATAAAAATAACTTTTAATCAATATTAATCCATCATAAAAAACAATGAGGATGGCAGCATTAATAAATATTACAATTATATAATAAGTGACCACAATAGTTTTTTACTCTTATTAATTGAATTACCCAAAAATTATCATTAAATACATTTATAAGAAAACTTTTTTTTCATTATGAAATATAACATTAAAAATTATTAATTAAAAAATTATATTGAAAATACTTTTCAATGAAAAAAATCTTGAAAACAATGAAAAGATTCTTTCAAAAAATTATTTAAAAAATTTCTTGAGTAAAATTTCTTTTTTAATTTTTAAAAATATTTTTAAATCTTTTGGAAAACCATTTTATAGAAAATAAACTTGAGAACATATAATGGAATCATCAAGGAAAATATTGGTCGTGATAGTAGAAAAATATATTCATGTCTTCAAATTAAAAAAAAATAATATTTTCACATTTCAGTAAAATTGTAATCTCTGGACCTGGGGTCCAGCTTATCTGCTCCCCAAGACTGTGGGTCACATGGCCTCATGCATGCCTCCCTATATTCCAGAGGCTTCCAACTAGTAGCGAGCATGTAATGGTAGTATATTTGGGATACTATACACTCTTATTAGAGTGGAACAAAAGATACAATTAGATATAATCAATAATGAAATCATCATATTAAACATCACAATAACACTATACAAAAATAATAAACAGAATAAATATAATAGGCAGACACAAAATGTTATATAAAATAAAAGACAAACAAAATATCTTAAAATTCACAAGGTAGTTTCTGGTACAAGGATGCATGATATGATAATAATAAAAATGAAATAGGTAGCTACAATCATGCAAAAAAATAGTAAAGAAGAACAAAATGATAAATAAGGATCCTGATCCAATTCTTGTTACTCTACTCTTATGCACGATCATTAATAAAAATAATGTCAATGAACTATAGAAGGGATATTTCCCTTATGCATACCTATGGTTGATAATCGTCTTGTTTACCGAAAGGTAGGCTGAGTAGGGTGTTTTGTATAAATCATAGTAGTCCATCACCAATGGATTCTACATGTAAATAATAAATTTCTTGTAACTAAAATTTTTGTAGATATAATCATAATGTAAAATAAATGTTGAAATAAATAAGTATAGTACTTAGGTTACTGGTGGAATACTGGTGGCTCTACCTTCTGTGGTTAATGGATAAGAATCGTCTAATCAGTCAATATATATATATATATTAGTAATATATATATTATAAATATAGATATCACATCTACCAATATGGACAATGTATGTATAGTTGTAAGTGTCTATATACCTTTAATAATAGTGTTGGATAGACCGGGGTGTAACTCATACATTCACGACCAGTCTAAGGATCATAGAAGCTCAATCCAAATTGTATAATCCCACATCCTAAAAATACTTTGAGACATCCTGCAATGATACAATGGTTGGTGACTGAGATATCATGTTAGCACTCGAACAAAGAACATGGCATGTCCAGCCCAATGTCTTAATAATATCAACAGTGTGATATAACATACTAAACAATTGATTTAAGAGAGTTTTATTTTTCACCATTATGAATATTCCCAAGAAATCATGTCACAACCTCTATGATGGAGTAAAATAACTATAACTGAAATGTGGTAATACCCCCCATCCATTTTTTCATATATCCATTATATATATATATATGGATGAAACTATGAATATTCTTGTTTTTAGTACAACACATTTTAATTACCTACCAAATGACCTAATATTCATGTTTAATTCCATTTAAAAACATTACAATTCTTAAGATAAATTTTATAACGTGAAAAAATGGTATGGATTTAGCACCCATTGGGGTTATTCCATTAAAAACTAATTGATTAATTTTAGTTAATGAATCGAATACCATATTTCATAATCAAACCCTTGTAATGAACTCATTTTACCTATTTCAATATACTAAAACTTTGAAAAACATTTATGATCTCAAAGGAGACACTTAGTGGGTGACATGGTCATCAGGGAAATTTCCCACATGGGTAAAACCAAATATATTGGGGCCAAACACCTAGGAGGGGACTTGGGTTACATTTCATACCTATGTACAATGAAAATTTCAATAAAGGACAATATGAAATCTAAATAAGTTCTCTAATAAATTATGCAATTTCCATTTATGTCGAAAATCAACTTAGAACGCCCCTGGGGTGTCCGAATAAAAGGAATTTAACCTCTAAATTACTTATCATGAACCAAAATTTATATGACAGTATGAAAGGATCATTTTAACATAATGAAAAAAATATAAATGGGATTATTGTAAATGGATTCCCATTAGAAAAAGAGAAAAAAATTGGAAATATGAATGTGAATGGTAAAAAAATGTGACCATCTACCTCATGGTCACTGATTATTCATCACACTATATTGGCCTCAGATTTGAATCAGGTTGGGAAAATATAAGAAAGAGTTCAACACACTGAAAATAAGGAAAGAATCATTTAGCTAAAAAAATATGGATCCAAAGATAAACATATACATGATGAAATGGAATAGTGGATCTTATGGAGATGGATCTAATGATTTTGACAGATCCGGAATCAAAATTCAGATGGGATATCTAGATGAATTAATTTATTAAGGTATTCTTTATCTAAGAATGGGTAGAAACAAAATATTAGTATATATAAGAAGAAATAAAGAAGTAAAATATGTTTATAACTTATGTCAGGGGGAAATTTTAATTTCACACAATAAAACAAAAGGGGAATGGTTTGGCCGTATGGATTTTCCAAACCATACACAAACCATCTTTTGTTATCAGCTATAATGGGTACATCCCATGGTTAAGAACAAGGTTTGACTAACTTTGTGAAAATAGTAAAAATGGCTATACCGAAAACCATAAATCTATCACAAAAACATGAAATCATTGTCACAAAATTGTAGAAAAGTAATGCGGCCATGTCCTTTCTTTCCATTTCAAAGGGTCGGGCTCCAAACGAGCCTTGGAATAACGTTAGATATCCCTTAATGGATTAAAAATCAATATTAGGGAAGTTAAATGATTTTAATTTGAATAAATAATGATCCTTTTCATCTAAAAAGATAGGTCTCTACAAACTCCCCTCCATAAATTATCTTGTCCTTATGTTTCCCATATAAGGGTAAAGGGGAATCTTATTCATAGAGGTTCAAACACAAATATAAAATATCATCTTCTCATTCACAAGTCATATATTGTACTTTGTCATGCGATAATTGTATTCGTACCGGAGGCACGGACCTATCTCAGAGTGTACTCACGTTCTAGTCAACAATACGAACATGATTCCTCTCAGAGAAAGCATTTACCTCTTGAACAATATCATAATGATGAAATACATGTGATGGGTCTTGATTGTATCATTGAATATGAGATACATGAAAGCTTTAGGGCATAGACTAGCATCTCTAAGGATATTCTAACGGGGAATCCACTTGTCTAATCCATTTCAAAACCTCAAAATGTCCATTGAACCTTAGTGAGAGCTAAGCCTACATCTGTATAAGTCTATGACCCATCCTGGGGAGAGACATTCAATAAAACCTTGTCTCTTCCCTCGAACCCAAGAATTTTCTAGTGTATATTATTATAAAACTAATATCTATACTAAGTATTCAACATGCTCTTTTTCATCATCTGGACCTGCTCTCTAGTCTCCTCAATGAGACAAATTCCAAGAATAGATTCCTCCTTAGCCTCTATCCATCATAGTGGTGAGAAGGATATACTACCATATAATACTTCATAGGTATACCTCTTAATGGCATCTAGAAATATGATATTATAAGATAAATTCACAATATGAATATGTTTCTCCCAAAAACTTCCAATATCAAGGACACATGCATGAAACTTGTCCTCCATCATCAAAATAATATGCTCCATCTTTTCATTGGTTTTCAGTCTAATAGTCCATCTTCATAAGTACCCACATACCAAAATCATTTTCCATCCCCTCCCAAAATCAGGATGTGAAATGAGCATATCTATAAAAAATGATAGAATATGGTACCTCAGGAAGACGTACAACCTCCTGAAGGTATAGGATTCCTATCTCAACTACTGATATGGTCACTCTCACATGTAATAAGTGTTATAACATCATCAAATTATCAATGTGAACCCACATATTAACACTTCAATGAGGTGATCAAGCTAAAAAAGTCCTGAAATACATCGAAACAATGCCTTATTTCTATTCAAGAATGTAAAATGGATAGAAAAGACCAACTGGTGACTGATGTCCTTCCTTCACCAACTGAAATGTGGAATTATGAGTGATGAGACTAGAGATCTCACTATTTATTCTATGACACCAATATTGGCACTGGATATCCCAATAAATTTTTGTGACCTCAGTGTCAACCGCCCATTCTGAGGCATGTAATTCATGCTTCAGCTCCCATTTGATGTATGATGGGACCAATAAACACCCATGTAATAGTACTGTATCATGGCCATAAATTATCTAACTAGAATATGTATCATCATTCATGACATATCCAATTAGTACAAGGAATACATTATTATATAATTATAAAATTATCAGTTATTCTTGATGAGAAAAAGTCACCGATAAGGATAAGAAGATAGTATGAACATGGTCCTCCATAACCTGAATGTGAATCTATGTGTGGCTGGAGATTGAGATCTCACTATTCAAATATGTATTCATGGTTTCGTTAACTATTTAATACCAAAAAATTCTCCCCAAGAATATAGTATCACCAACAACGTAATGTATGCACAATATTAGTGAGCTTGAGGATGTGTGTTAGGAAATTTCATTCATGATGAATCAACTAAAAATACATGTACATGATGACTCAGTCATCCTATATCAGAAATGTTTCATGCCATATATCTAATGTGTCACAGTAAACGTTATAGCTCCTTCCTAGCTCTAGCAGAATCAATATCGTACTTGAATTCAACGGATCCAACAACCCTTGAATGGATCCATCACAATATACTAACCATTCATATTTCACTCCATTTTCTTAATCCCATAAGAAGATCATCAAGGGGTGAGAAATCATGGATGAAGCATCTATAAAAATCAAGAATCTCTAATAATATCATAATGTAAAACACATTCTAGGGTTTATCCAAAGAAAATAATGTTCTCTCATTCTTTGTCTCTATTGAAACTTCTAACTCTAAGATTATGTTACCCAAGAAGTGTGATTTTTCAATCCAATGGTGGATTTTTTTACTCTTATCATAGAATTGGTTCTCTCTCAGTGTATTCATCGTGACTTAAAAATGAATTTTATAGTCAACTATGGAGTGTGAAAACACCATGATAATGTCAATAAAGGAAACCAAAAATGAATCCTTATATAGATTGAAATACCTTTTTATATGATACCTGAATACAACAAGTGCAATTATGAATCTTAATGACATATATAGGTACAAGTATACACCATACCTCATCCTGATTGACATGTGAGGTTCGTTTGAAGCCTTAACATGTAGCTGATGATAGAACGTCCTCAAATCATTCATTGAAAGCACTTTTACTCCATAGAGATACCCAAATAGTTGTTCAATTCTATGCAGTGGATATTATTTTTTATTGTGAGATTATTCCAATGACGGATATCCATGAAATTCATGAGGGTACCAACTTCTTTCATGGTAGAAAGGATTGGTGAACCCCGAGGATATGTGATGGGTTGTATAAATAATTTACCATACAAATAATAAAACTACATCTTGATCACTATATACTCTTAAGACTCTACCATATAAGGTGTAATGGTCAGTGGTTCTATTCCCAGTGATATCTCATTATTAAACTGTATGTATCACATCTCTATTATACATAGATTTAATTTATAAATGATTCAATGAAACACTCTACTAAAGGAGGATAAACTGAGGATCATAACCCCTGGTCATCTGGGAAAAGACAAGTGATCAGAGCATTCACGCAACCCTACCTGTGTTGCTCGGGTGAAACTCTAGAGGAACTAACAACTCATTCAACCAAATTCATTTTCCCAACTCCCAAGGGTGATTAAAATGTCACCCACTAATGATAGAAGACAATATGGGTTTGATTTGAAACAATTATTTCCATCATGATGATAAATTCAAATCACATCATATCGATGCCATAAAGATTCCAAAAATAGTTAACCACCTATATCAATTAGAAATTTTAAAAAAAGAAAACATCCCTTAAAATAAATACCTAATGGGGTTTCTAGATTCATAACACCATATGAATGTCTAACATTGGGGCCCATTCTTTTAGTGATTTCCTCAATTATAAATGCTTGCTACGTTCTTGTATCAAAAAAATTAAACACTAAAGTGGAGGTTACTATAATAATACCTAAAAAAGTATGTGGTCTAGTGCATTTCTCATTCAGAATAGGCTAGACATCATGAAACTGGTATGTTCTATGACCCTAACTCACTAGTTAACTAACCTGATAAATCCTGCTCTACTGGCACTGGGAATAATATTTTTAAATTCATATTCGTTGACTACCGACTCAACTAGATTAGTCAATGGTTTTCTGAAAAACTTAATATAGTGATACTATTATCCCAAATTTTTATTGTGGAGTAGGTGTAGATATCCCTTCTCTTGGAACTATCAGAAAGATTATATAGAATGGCTGAATTTTGAAAATCATGTCATATCCTCAACACTCCACTAGATCCCACAAGCATGGAGGCACAATGTGTACCAGCTTCCTCCACCACAGAAAGGTAAAAATATAATACATGAGGAACCCGAATATATCTAACTCTTTGAGAATCCCCAAAATGATGATTATGCCTAGTAGGAGAGCCATTTATAACATTAGGCATAAAAATTCCCTAACATGCACCAATAGATTCAATATGATTTCTCACTTTAATTATGGATTGGATAATGATTCCAAAAATGGAATCAAATTGATTACATTTTCCTACAATAGGATAGAATAAACCAACCCATCCTCAAATTCCCTAGTGGTTATAATGTAATCACCTTCTAGAGTATTACTGTTCCACTACAACTCTATGAAATGAGAAAAACATTCCCTAACTAACATACTCCCCAGATGCATGTTCACAATGTTTATTTATTGATCAACCCTCAGAGAGTATGGAATAAAGTTATAATAAAATATTTTCTGGAAATCCTCCCTGAAGATATCTCAATGATTGTCATCCATAGTGATTACTTACCACCAACTCTTAGGAGACGAGTGACATATATACATTGCTAGCATAACCCTCCTCTATGGAGGAATATCAAGATGATCAAATCTAAATAGAATTTATATGAGGAATTATTTCACAATATGGTGTAAAACATTTCTACAAATGTTGTGGGGATGCTATTATGGAAACTCGCGAGTCAACTCTTCCAAACCCAGGGCAGGGTGAACAAAACATTTCATAAACTATAACATACAACAGAGGATCTCTAAGAACAAGTATTTTGTTATCATATTATGTTCAAAAAGATGTTCCACAAGTGTAAATATAGGAGTGATCATTTTCTGCTCATTGACTTCTGTCTCTAGATCATGGACATCACTAAATTTAATGCATACGACATGACGACGTCATGGAAGCATGACACTAAAATGCCAAACAATACCGTTGAAAGTGATTATTGAAATGATAATAATTACAGAAAGGAAACTAAGATTGGTTTAAATACTTTATATGAATATATCATACCCATATTCTTACTCCAAATGTTAGGACTGGATAATAGATAATAACCATAGCAATCCATACGAACATAAAATATTCCTGAATACACACTATTATTACTGGTTCCGGTCTATGTCTTTGTTTTAGAGGTATGTATATGTCATATTCATTTTGAATTTTTACTCATTAAATTATATATATAAATTGAAAATTTATAAATTAGATGGTATATCACATTCGATCTATTTGGTCCCACACTCGATATGATCTTAAATATGATATCTACTCAACTCCAGCATAAAAATATTCTACTCTATGGGATGGATGGTCCATGGATCAACATGCCAGAATTGATTGAAAAAGGTGTATACATTATCCAATTCAGGGAAACATTATTATACTCAGGCATGCAATTTATGTGTCTATTATGTTTTCCAATACCTTCAAGAAAATTATTCAACATTCAATATATACTAAAGGAACTATAAATATACAAAAGAAAAATGCACAGTGAATATAGATGTGGCATGAAAAAATGCATGGAATATTAGTTTAAAGGTTCTTTATTGTTTTTTATATAAAAATTTCCCATTCATTCATATCAGTGATCTAAATATGAAATAGGTCCTCAACTAAAAAAATGATAATTACCACATCACAACATGTGTGTTATCCATCAGTGAAATAATATAAATAATAATAGGAAAAAAGAAAATCAATAATTCTAATTCATGAAACTCAGCCTTTACTATGAACATGGGTTATAGATGCCCAGACAAAGATTATAATCTTGTTTCCTATGTCACAAATCTCAAATCTATAACCTCCAAATAATATGGTTAGAAAGAGCCCATCTAATACCATATTCTAATATTCTGAACCATGGCTCAAAAAACATATTCCATGAGCCAGTGGGTCACATGGAGTCAAGTATGCCTCCCCATATACCAGAGACATTCGACTAGCAGTGAGGGAGTAAAGGTGGTATAGTGGGGATACTATACCATCATATTATAGTGGCACAAAAGATTCAATAAGATACTATTAATAACAGAAGCATAACATTAATAATCAAAATAACAATGTAGCTGAAAAATAAACATAAAAAATATAATACAAAAGAGTGGAAGTGTAAATTAATAGAACAACTCAAAAAATATATCACAATCTACAAGGAAGTGTATGATACATTGATTCATATAATTGATATAATAAAATATAAATAGTAATATATAATCATGATATTAAATAGTACAAAAAAACAAAGGCACAAAAACAACACCATAAGTATCCCAAGAATATGACCGGTCCTCTACTGCCATACTCCATTTATAATATAAAAATAATCAAGAAAATGTAGAACCTCACACTCCATTATTAATAAATGAAGACAAATAACTTTCTATGGTAACAAAGGTAGCCCGAGTAGAGTTTGATATGTAAATCTTAGTAGGCCAACACTAATGGTGTCAGCACGTAATCCAAGAAATAACCATAACAATGAGGTTCCAAAAGGACAATGAGAACTCGTTCCTGGGTATCATCTGATCAGTCACTATATTTATAGTAGTAATATATAAATTATAATTATATATATTTCATCGACCTATATATACCAAGTAAATATGGATTTATGTTTCCATATAACAGAAAACTACTATTTTATAGAACAAGGAGTAACTCAGACATCAATGAAAAGTATAATGAGCCAATACTTCCATGACAAAGGGCACATTCCATACATTCCATTAAGAGTGTGAGACATCATGCAACAACACATGGGGTAGGGAGTGATCCATAATGCCACCACTCAAATTAATAATGTGGTCTGTCAAGACCAACAACCTAATAGAATCAGAGGTAAGGGATCCCATATTCAACACATAGCTTAAGGGTTTATTATTTTCATCCATGCTCAACAAGACCATACCATCATTTCACAGCCTCAATAATGTTTTATAAAAACCGTAACTGACATAGGGAATTACCTCACTTAAATTTCATTTATATAGAATATATATATATATATAATTGTGGAAAAATTCATATTTCGGATTATAATATAACAGAAGAGGAATTACTATTAATATTTCATAATATCCATGTTAAATTTAATTAAAACATTATAGTTAATATGAATCATTTTACAAATCACAAAAAACATTCACGATCTTACTATCCATATGGGTAATTCCATTTAAAACAAATTGATTCATTTTACGTAGGTAAGAGTATAACATCATCATAATCCAACCTGTGTAATCATTTACATTTTACTCATTCAATATACTATATAATGGAAACACAATTTATAAGCTCAAATGAGTCACTTAGAGGGTGACATGGACATCAAGGTAATTTCACACATGGAAAATTACAACTATATGAGTGAAAAAAAACCTAAGAAGTTCCATGGGATAAATTTAATACCAATGTATATATATAAAATTCAATTGAAATAATTCTTGAAGCTAACTAGGTGCTCCAGGAAATTAAGAAATTGATCATTAAGGGGAAACCCAATTTGGAATACCCATGCAATGTCCCTATAAGGGGTATTCAACATTGGAATTTGTATATAAAAACCAAAAGGTATATAATATGGTGAAATTATCATTTTAACATGAATAATTCAATATAAATGGGATGATAAGAAATAAATGACAAGCAGAACAACTTTATATCAATGAATTTTTGTCACTAATATAGAAAACAACATGTCCACATACTTCAAGGTTGTATCCAATGCCTCACTTGATATCAACCACATATTTGATGTCTGATTGGATAAATCATATAATTGGTCAACCAACCTAAAAATTGGGAATACTATCTTTCACATAAATATCTTGATGAATAAAAATATAAACATAAATATAAAATAAAATACTAAGTGAGCTTACCGATATAGATCTGAGGATTTTTGATGGATCCTGAATTGGAAAATGGTTTAAAGAACCATTTGAATTCTTAGGTTGAGGTGATCTTCATCTCTCAAAAAGAGGAACCCCATGTTCAGCTACTGAAAGATTAATTGGAAAAAGTAAATAATGTTATAACATAATCGAGGGAAAAATTTTTACTTCCTCCAAAAATAAAAAGTCCCATAGTTTGAGAATATGGTTTGGACAAACAGATTGAGAACTATTATTTGTTCCCTCCTACTATGTTTCACATCCCATGATTAGGTTGAGGATTTTAATAAACATCAAGAGAATTTTAAAAATGGATCGATCCAAAACTTGTCACTAGCTACACTACCATGTACCGTGTATATAATAGTTGAAGACAAATCATGTGGCCCAATCATTTCATCCCATTTTAGAGATACAGGGTCCAAAAGAGCCATAGATGCTCCAGACACTTCCTTATATTGATAATACATGAATAATAAGGTCATTTATGGAATTAAAATTTCAAAAATAATGATATTTACTTTCATTAATGTATGGGTTGTTACAAAAAAATCAGATAGGAATTTTTTTGAAAACCACATACTCATTCCATTAATTATTTTTAAAAAATAAATACATGGTAAAATTTTTTCTATTAAAATTTTTGAATAATTATAAAAAAAATTATTTATAAATAATTTATTTGGAAGAAAACTGGATTTCATTCGAAGAGAGAAATAATGTTAACTTTTCAAAATTACATCTATCTGTTATTATAGGTAAAAAATAATATATTAATGTTAATATTACATTATTATAACATGTATTATCCATAGGATAATAAATTTCATGAGAATTCATGGGAGATATATTATAATATTTCCACATTGGAGATATGGTCATAAAGAATCCCAATAAAATATGAGTTCTTAACTTAATGCTTAGACCATTTTTTTAGCATTAAATAAAAATCCCCAGGAAAGAATAGTGTTAAATGGAAGGTAAAAATTCATATGAATGTATAAATTTCATAAATTAAATTTAAATGTGTTGGTATATAATCCTTATAAAATTACATTGTATTATAACATTATATAAGTCTTAATGAAGGAAAATTGAGATAAAAATCCATTATCGCTTTAGTAATATTTTGATTTGAAATCCTCAATAAATCGTAACATAAAATAAATCATTAAATATCTTTAAAATAAGTTTATTAATGATATAACATGTAAAATAATAATTATATACAATATATAAATGAAATTAGGTTATTAACATTACAATATTCTTCTATGAAATGAAATTGAGATGAAATATCACACTTCTTTAGTAATTATTCTGGTGGTAATCCCCAAAAATTAATTACATCAAATTAATCATTAAATAAAATTAAAATAATGGTATTCAAGATTTATCATTTAAAATGGGAGGTATTAACTCTAAAAAAATTGTTATTTACAATGGTCTCCCTAAAATAAAAGAGAGACTAGGGATATCTTATAATGATCACATCATTCAAGTAGAGAGTAATAAATAAAATTATTATGTGTATAATATATTAATCTGAATAAAAATGTTTAAATAAAACATAAAATAATCAAATTATATTACACACAAAATATTATCGTGAAATAATTAATGAAAAACATGTTTCATAAAATGATTTATAATTCAGTTCTGAAATCTCTTACCCCATGCTTCTTTTTTTAAAACATGATTTAACATACTATATAGTGGTTTTAAAAATTATCTTAACTTATTATAGAACCCTATTAATGTATATAATATCATATATTATTGTTTTATGACATCTTATAACATATTCGTTAAAAATGATTCATTATTATTATTATTTCTTATTTTAATTACCTTTTTTCTTTTTCGTTCTTTGAAATGAATGGTATTGTTGTTTTTAATAATATATATATATATATATTTCAACCCCATAAATTTTTTTTTGGAATATTTATGACAATAATACATCAATTAAACTATTAAAACCAATTATGAATGATTGATTTTAAAAATGAAGTGCATTATAATCCGGGAGACGGTATGTCGTAAGTACGCGTGAGTAATGTTTCCATTTTTAAATGAACATTATGGAATTGAGGTAAGTAATATTTAATCATTAAGTAAAGATAATTATAATAAAAACATATTATTAATTTACATATACTTATATATATCATTCAATTAGTTTGGTGATGAAAATACAAATTTGCATCGCATCATGATGGCGGTAGTCCACACAGACACGAATGATTCTGTCATGATTTAGTGATTGAAAAGATAATAAATAATATGACATATCATATTTATCAGAATTATAAATATTCAATTTATATCATAATTATTAGTGGTATATAATATATATATATATATAATTTTTATTATTATATTCTACGTTAACAGTTAGTGAAAATGTTTCACATCACTTCGCTAGGTGGTAGTCCTCTGTACACATGAACGATGTTATCATATCTCAAAAATATTGGAATGTAAAAAAAATGAATATATGATATAGTGAATAAATAGTATTTATACTCTTATAAATAACATATATATACTTTTTATCCATTATCGTTCCGAACCATGAGTTTTGGTAATGGAAAAACAAATTACATTTGTTCATGAGGTTGTCTTTCACCATACACATTAATTATGATTTTTAAATCATTTTTTTGGGAGTGGATATTATTTTATATTATTACCATAAACATGATATAATATTTTTTTAATGATACTAATTTTTTTATCATAATTGTTTAATAATAATATATGGATATTAACCCTTTTTTGGAAATCCTCTTTATGATTACAATATAATCTATCTGAAGATTGATTGTTTTACTAAAATAAGTATTATCAGTTGACTTAGAATGTTGGTAATTGATTTTGGTATGAATTTTCTTAATAAAATGTTTTTAATGGTATAATTAAGAAAGTATATAGGTGTCCTTTTATAAGTGATGTGAATGGAAAACATGTAACTTTGGAAAATAATGACTTCTAAACATGTTATTTTTATTTCCTAAGGATATAATAATACAAATTTTGAGATATTAGATTTTATAAGGTCTATATATGGCCATAAAATATATATTAAAAAATATAATATGTTATTTGAGCCTTATAATTTGGTTTAACACCTACGTAAATATATCATTACCTTAACTATGGAAATTAATTTTTTTCCCATTAAATATTATTTTCAGTTAAATTTTATTTGACATTGTTATAAAATATAAATAATTCTCATTCAAAATATGGAATCCTATTTAAAAAATTATATTCACATAAGGTGGAAAATTTAATTATAATTTAGACCTATATACGTGATAATAAATATTATTTTCAAAGAGAAAACCTTCAAAAGAATAAAGATTTTCATCTCAAAATTCTATATGAATAAGATAGAAAAGAACTAAATTGGATTAAAAGATATATAATTGAACAAATTTTAGCTTTAAAATTATTATAAATATAATTTATCTTTATAAATAATTTAATAAAAAAGTAGTTTTAAAAATAAAATAAATATTTGTAACTATTCATCAAAAAAATATTTCATAAAAATTACAAAAAATTAACCTTATTATGTAATTAATATTATGATGTGGAATATTATGTTTACTTTATCAAGAAAAATTATTAATTTAGTGAAAATTAATTTTAAATTATGCGTATGAAGAAATACATAATTGTATTTTAGAGAACATTCGATTTTTAGAGAACAATTTATTCCCTTTTAATTGATTCTTATTTCATTTATAATTAATAAATTCCAAATATTTTTAATATTTTTTTAGTACTATTAATTTCATATAAATTTACAATTTCATTTTTATGGTTTAATATATAATGGTTCATTTATTCTCATGGTTTCGAGTTCTACAAGCTATCAAATATATAGAATTTATTTTAAATTTAACAAATGATCAAGTATTAGGGTGTTAAATTTTAATATAATCTCATTTTTTTTGTTTTTTTATATCGAACATAGTTTTCAATTTTAAAATATATTAGGGTTACTTCCACCCCCTAATAAATTCCATCATCACAATAATAACACTATCTCAGTAATCCTTTGATGGGAATTTGAAAATAATTTTTTAGTAAAACAACATTATCAAATTATTTAGTGAAATTTCGTCTTGATAAATGTGAATGGGGATTATATGCGTCATTTGGAATGATGCATACTAGGTTTCTAAATTAGATTTATATGGTGGGAAGTAATGATTTGGAAATAGAAGAAATGAGTAAATAATTTTGATGAGTGAGTAAGGAAACTAATTACAAGCAAGTAAATGATATGTGGAAAGTTAAGTGCATCAAAACCATAAATATATGGTGTTGCAAAATGAATTTTGATTAATAATAAATTAATATAATTGAGTAATGTTTTTTCAAGATCATATTACCAATTTTATGGAAATATTTTACTATATATTAATATTATGAAATACTTACATGATATTTTTATACATCATAATCATAATTTCATCCTTTGGTTATCCTTAGATCAATTAACAATTAATCCATACTCTATAATATGAATATAGAGAAATGAATTTTAATTCCTAAATCAATAAAAATAACATGAAATGGTTCTTTAGATTCATAAAAAAGTAGAATTTTTTTTCTTCTGTTTTTCTCTAGTTATTTTCAAAAAACCAATATATTTTGCACAAGAAATACCAAGTAATTAATTAATCTCTTAACCTCAAAATTATCTTCAATAGATCATCATTTATATTATTTTTCAAATAGATTAACAAATAAAAATGAAATGTTAACTAGGTAATCATGTAGGCTAGTGGTAGGTGCTAAACTCTTATCATCCATTAATCAAGGGTTCAAAAACCATAACCTTTATAGATTTGATGAATTTTTATCCAAAACGTTTTTTGTTCTTTTTTAAACACTATTTTTATAATTCATATAATATTCATAAAAATATAAAGGAAATTTTTAATTAAATAACATTTTTATTTGGTTTTCAATAAATCCATTTTCTCATAATGTATAGTAATATTATTTCAATATTATTATAATGTAATTAATGATCATATTATCCCTGCAGTCTATAATATAATTTGATGTTATATCTATGAAATTTAATGGTATTATTCCTCAAATTACTTTTCCAACAATAAATATACACACCATAAATTCCTCCAAAAATATCTATAATCAGGGTAGAATCCCAACACATAAGACATAAAAGATGTGTTTGAAACATTGAACATATGATCAATCAAAAACTCATTGACCCATGATGGTATCCATAACACTTAACTTAATAAATACATGTATGGTTTTTTAATTTTAATTGTCTAAAAATGTTTCAGTATTCTTAAACCAAAACACCATTGGAAAAGAATTCTTTTATATTATAATTATAGAATCATAATAAATATAACATCCATGTTAATTAAACATAACTACTTCCATGGTTTAGAGTTTAACAATTAATAGTGGGAATTTACTTAGTATCCCTAGGTTATCCATATTTTAGACAATGAAAAATTGATTAATCACTATGATGAGAAGTATTTCATACCATTTTATTCATAATTTTTCCTCTTCAGTTACTTTCATTATTAAATTCATTCCCACACATAATAAATTTTAATCTTCTATTGTGACAAATTATTTTCATTATAATACAACATTGGATTAATATAATTCATTCATTTTCATCAATAATTAAAATACTTTATAATTTTTTGTAAATAAAATGTGAATAATCCAAATAATATCCCCTAAGAATGTAAGATCATGTGCATATTAAGGCCCATTTTCCAGCACTAGGTGATGACATGGTCAAGTAAAATCTACCAATTTGAGAGTTATTAAACCTTGGTACATATATTATAGAACCACTTCAACATGTATTATTCAAAAAGGGATTCATTTACTTGAAAACAAACATAATATCTACCTTACTAAAACAATAAGATGTTATTAAATATATATCATCAATATCTATCAGATTTTGATTATCCCTAATCTTAGTTATCCAAAATCAAGTTCCCAAGGATTTTACTAAACCTCACTCTAATATAATGTGTGAGAACCCTAATTATAATAACATAGAGTAGGTGAGTGCTTTCTTACATTGGAATAAGATACATGTAATGTCATCCCAAATGACTGAATAGTTTAGTAGTCTTGGTAAACTATAAACATAGTTGATTCATACATTATGTAATAAAATAATATTTTCCTCAATTTGTTTTGAGAAAATTTTCACTCTATATAGAATATCTTTTCATATAATTTTTTGTACCCTTCCATCATTATTTAGAATGGAAGAAAATAAGTATGATTTAAAATTCCTTGTAAGGGTAAACATATGAATTATAAATTGAATTTCATTTATGAGAATAATTTTTATAATAGGTTGTGACTAAGTAATTATATTGTATAAGAGGATCATAAAACAACAAATACTGATCAATATAGGGATCATAATACAAGATAACTGGGAAAGAGTCTTCAAAAAAAATAACAATATATAAGATTCTCTAATCATGATCCATGTGTTCCAAATTTTTATCAAATAATATTTTATTAAAAAATGTGACTAAAATTAAAAACATGTTGGTATCTTGGGACAATACCTTCATAGAACACATACAAAACAATTAAAAATAAAATAACAAACCATTAAAATTAAAATATAAATCTCATAATTGGATAATATATTCCTAATACATATGAGTAATATGTGGGTTAACCGATCGTTTTAGCTATTTTGATGGCACCTGATACGTTCTATTTGAATCCATAGTATGCAATTTCCTATAACCATGACATAAATAATGTACATTAAGGGTTAATTTAATAAAAAATAAATAAACCACAATTATTACATTTAAATCATGATTAACCCAATTAAATTAAATTGTACCATGATGCTATCATTGAAAAATTATTACCCTGTGGTAATTAAATTAGTTCTATAACAATATCGTAGCAACTATCACTAATAATCTTTAAAAATAATGAAAATTGTATAAATAAAAAACATCACCATTGGAGGATAAGTAAAAACAAATTCTATTAAGGTTGAAGAATGAGAGAACGTATAAAATATCACAAAATATTCATGAAAAAAATCAATTTGAAAATCCACATTGTAAAAATATAATATTCAAAAAATATTGTGAAAATTATTTCTTTGAAAAAATTGTGGAACACTATAAAGGATTCCTTAAAAAATAATTCAAAACATGTGCTAATGAAACCACCATTTCATTTTGTTAAAGTAATAATTTTGAAATTAATTTTCATTGGATATAAACATAATGACTAATAAAGTAATATAAAATTAAAATAAAGGTCATGTTGATAGAAAATTATATTCATATTATACATATTAAAATAAATATTCTTTTCACATTTTTAATAATTGGAAAACTGTAATTGTTTGGAATATAAAATGAATATTTCTTTCAAAAAAAATAAAAATAAAATATGGGTAAAATTTATTTAATTTATGATATTAATTATGTAAAAAATATATTTTTTTTAAATGTATGGTTCAAGAAACAAATGGTTTTCGATAGAAGAGATAAATAATAAAGAAAATTATTATAAGAATTTCCATACTTATTTTCTGTACCAAAGATTTTAAAATGTTACTATTAACAATAATATAATGAAAACCCAATATACAAAAAATTTCACAAGAATTATTGTGATATAGATCATGATTTTTATTAGTTTGAGATGTATTTGTAAATAATCCGGATAAATGAAGTGATAGAAACATAAATCTCTTACCACTTTGTTAACTTTTAATCATAATCCCCATAAAATAATAAAATCCAATGAAATATTATAAACAATTTTTATGCCTAAATTCATGATATAGTATGTCAATAGGGATGTATATGGACGTTATAAATATTACAGTTTTATAACATGATGTAAGTTTTAAAGAAGGAAAATTTAGAAAGAAATATATTACCAAATTTGTAATAATTTAAATCTTATCCCCAATAAATAATAAAATTAAATTAAATATTACCTATAATATAAATTTTTATTCAATAATTGAAATGTCAAATAGGAATTATATAATACATATAAGGGAAAATAAATTCCAAATAATAAATTATACCTCAATGAAATTAAATTGATACAACATCCGTTACTAATTTTATAATATTTTAGATCCTAATCCCCAAAAAATAATATAATGAAAAGAAAAAATAAATATAATGAAACACATTTATTCATGATACAACATGTCAAATGAGATATTTAAACATCACATAAAAGAAATAAGTTGTGAATTTTTATATGTCACTCGGAAATAAAACAGACACTTGAAATCCCTTAGAAAGATCATATCACTGATTTGGGGATTAATCAATTGAATTATTAAGTGTATAAAATTAAAATCCTTATAAATAGTGTAAATAAGACATAAAATAATCATAGTGTCGTAAACAAATAATTATATCTTGACAAAATCAATGAAACAAATATTGAAACTACTGAATAGAAATTATGTTACGAAATCCCTTATCTCATGCTTCCTTTTGTAGAACATGATTTAACCTCGCATATATTGGTTTTATTAATTTTATTAACTTATAAATGAACCATATTAATATTTATAAAATCATATATGTTCTTTTTATAACATATTATCACATATTTATTAATAATATTTCGTTATTTTGATTATTTCTAGTGTTAATTGTCTCATTTCCACATTCATTCATTGCTATATATTATAAGGTTTATGTGAATATATTATAGTCATATAAAATAAAATTTAATAATAATGACATAATGATAATATTTAAACATTAATTTTAATTTTAATTCTAATTTTGAATGACAGTTTTGAAAATTATGTATATTGTGGTCATAAAGATGGTAAGCCTTACGTACAAATGAGTAACATTTCCATTTGGAAATGATAATTATATATAGTAAGTTTAATTAAATTTTCATTAAATAATAATATCTAATATGACATATTATTTCATTAAATATATTTTTATATATCAATATTCTATTTTGGTGATGAAAAGTTAGAATCATGTTGCTTCATTAAGGCTGTAGGCCACACATACATTAACAATGTTATGATTTCTCAATGAGTGATTAGTTAAAATGAAAAAGATATATTATCATGCTCATAATGATAAATAACTCCTTAACATCCTAACTATTTCATGTACATAATATTTATTTATTTATTTTATCGTCATTATATTTTATGTTATGTTTTAGTGAAAACAAATATCATAGCCTCACGAGATGGTATTCCACCATACACACTAATGATTCCATCTTATCACATTCAGAGTGGAAAGTAAAAAAGGCATGTCTGTATGATTTTTGTTATAAATATTAATTATATACAACAAATTCATCATCGTACCCAACCGTGAGTGGGGGTAATGGAAAAAATGAAATACATCAGTTCAGGAAGCATTAGTTTACCATGCAACACATTAGATTTAAGTGGAGATGTTTGTAGGTAATTAAAATATCATAAGAAATCAGTATTTTTATTATAGTGAGAATATTTTATGACAATGTAATAATTAAAATTTATGGAGGTTGACGATGAAATAATATTGAACCACTCGTTGAAGAATGTTGCACTTCGTGAGGTATCCACATTAGGTTCTCATGAAAATCCTTCCTTAGTTTCCCTTTTACAAAAAATAATTATTCTTATATGAGATAATAAAATTTTATATTTTATTTGCATATTTATATGAAAAAATTGGTTTTGTTTCTTGAAATGTAGAATAAATGTTTCTGCCTTTTATACAAGGGGAAACTTGTACACTTAATTTTTTTTAAATATAAATTCACTGCATTCTTTTTTTGGTTTCAGTGATTAAATAATGTACCATTCATTATATAATAAGATATAAGGTCAAAATATTTCCATAAAATATATTTTGTACAAATTTTATGTCATTTTAACCCTTATGTATTTAGTTTAACCCCTAGTAATTATTTTCTTACCATAACTATAGTAATTAATTTTTACAATTTACACAATTATTTTTACTAAAATATAAATTTGACCTTGTTATACATTTTAAATTATCTGGATTCAAAATATTACATCCATTTTAAAAAAATTAAAATTAAAGAAATGGAAAATCATATATAAAATTAGGATTTGAGACATGACGAGGAATTAGGTTATCAATGAAAAAAATTCAAAACTTTATAATGTATTTTATATCAAAAAAAATGAAAAGTATAACAATGACCTAAATTTGATTAATATATATATATATATAATTGCAATAATTTAACATCAATACATATTGAAAATATAATTTAATTTTACAAATAATTTATATTAAAATTCATTTTTCAATGAAATTTTGATATTAGCAATAATCATCGAAAAAAATATGTATTTAAAAAAAATCCAAAAAAATAACATAAAATAACATTAATATTCTAATATAAATTAATATTTCATATTATCAAATATATTTTCTAGAATTTTTAGTAATTAATTTTTAATTCTGTCAATGATGTGGGAGAAGAGAAATTGTAGAAAAATTAATTATTTCCAAGAAAAAATAATTCATATATGAAATAATTCTTATTTTACTTAAATTAAATAAATAATCATAATTTTCATAATTTTCGTTTTAGAATTCATACCCACCAATTTAGTGGTGTGGATATAATGTTATACTATATTATGGATCTTTTCATTTCCAGGTTTTTTGTTCCACAATACATAAAAAGATTATATTTATTTGAAACGAAATGTGTTGCAATGTATCAGGGTGTTAAATTATCTTCTAAGTTCTATGCTTCATTTAATTTATGTTTTCATTAATATTTTTATTCTTTTAATGTCATGTTTTGTTTGCACCTATCCTCCATCCATTTAATGAATGCTTGATTGTTCCTCCATATTGTCCATGTGTCGAATCTATATTGAATATTTGAATGTAGGTTATCTTTTTTATGGATATATTCTTCGATAAAAACACCACCTTTAAAAATATATTGTCAAATTATTTATTGGTTACCATTTTTCAATAAATTCATATTGATTTATTCTTACCCATTCGTGATATATAATGATCCTTGATATTATCTTCTCAGGCCCATCTAAAATCAATAATATTATCATAACCCCATTCCAACACTACATAAGAACTGCATGTGTATTTGAAATATTCTATTATTTACTAAAATATACAATATCATTTTGGAAATATAATTTATCGGAATACCTCCTTCCGACATGATGTGTTGTCCTCCATTAGCACACTAAATTACCATGCACTTAGGTGAATCCATTTTTCCATTTTACCTAAATATGAAATAGAAAAATAGAGGGGAAATTATATTAAAGAAATATCTTTGGGGTATTTATTATAAAAATAAGTCATGTAGTGATTCACATGTCTCATATCCTAATCCTGATAGTATATATCCAAAACAATTACCCCTCCCACCATAGTGACAGATCCTTTTTAGCGACCTTTCTCTTCTCAGATGACACATCACTAATGTATGGCTATATTATTATTCCAAACACATAATACATTTTATGTAATAGGGTTCAAAGATACATTATGGATTGCTTTTACATTTCATTTGATACATTGTGGTTCAAGGATTATCTATCACAATTCTATATATAAACTCATTTTATATCAAAATTTGTTTCCATATGATCTCTATATGTTCAAGGTAACACGAATATATTTACTACATTCTGCACGATTCCTGTATTTATAGGACATGTATTGATGATCATATCACTTATCCAGGGCCCAGCCTCAATTTCCAAAAATAAAAATGACCCATTTTCCTCTTTATAAAATATATGTCTATGTAAAAGTTTCACTTTTAATAATAGTTTTATATAATCATTCATATCCATTTAGGATACAATAATACATCAAAAGTTTTCTACCCACACAAATCATAAATTCCCTTAACTCAACATGGCGCTTAGTCTTAAGCACCCATCATTCAAAATGGGTATCATCCATCTTCAACACTAAGAAAATTTTCTTTTACATCACACACAATTTATATCCACAAAAAATAGGAAATGAACACTCTTATGTACGACACAAATATATACATTAGTCCATTATAAGGGTTATATTATTTTTAAACCCATAATATTTAAAGATGCCCACATATTTTTTATCCCTCGTATTCATTCACCCCTTATCGATATCACATCAGGAACCCTTCGACCACATCTTTCATCTCACGTAAATAATGAGTCATAAGAGCTTAGATGTCATAGATTATTATGAAATTGTGAAAACATAGAGCCACATAAATAAATATATGATCTAAAATAGTCCATCTTGAATGAAATTGAACTATTTATGAAATACCTAGGCACAAATGATATTATTTATATATCTATGATTTGGATATTTTTATTTTTCACCAACAATTGATAATTAATATTTAACCCTAATAAATTATATAATTCCCCATTTATCTCATCCAAGGAATATGAAATAAAACTATGAATAATTTGTTCCTCATTGTGTGACCCTAATGTAAAATACACTAGAGTCTCTATCACATAATATTATGCATAATGGAAGTTATGTCCATGTTTTAGGATTTTAATCCAAAAATAACATCAACCATTATCACTCCTTATCAAAATACCATGATATCCTAACTATAGTTAAAAAAAATTTTGGATACATCCATTATAATTCTTAAAAACCACATTCCACAAATCATACATCACTTCTTCTATGTCTTGGCTCACTGAAAAACTTTTATAGCTTCATAAAAGGAATGTTTCTGGCTTTATGACAACCCTCTACAAGACTATGCATGAGCTGTATCTATATATAATACTCTATCATTAAATCCATAGGTGTGTGTTCCTTGAAAAATGGTTCTATTATCAATGTGATTCCTAGTAATATAACAATGGTTTATGTCATTCCAAAGGTATTTATAGTCATTCATTGGGTTCTTATCTGATACAATTACCCATGATTTAAGAACCCTGATCCATTATTTTAATCCCTAATCCCCGCTCAAAATAGTGATATTGTATTCTTTACTATATTAATCATTAGTTGGATATTGTGTCACACTTACACCATTTTTATGGTCCATGCATCACAAACATAAAATGATTGAACAATGTTTATATTTTTTAAAAAAATAATATATCCCATAATTTTTCATAAAACAAGACTGAGTAAATAATATATAATATTTTTCAGGCTGAAAACCCAAATATGGTAGTCTATTATAATTTCAAGTCTTTACACCTGTAGATGTACTCTTCAAGATCTTTGTAAAAATTTATTTTTTAATAAAATCAACTCAAATATCATACTGTTTAACCCATGAACCAAAGAAAAGAGATTCTATTATCATTTGGAAGTTTCAGTGAAGTAAAATTTTAATGTTATAATTTATCATATCCTTTCACCCATGAAAAAGTTTTATTGCATGGAGATATAAATTGATCGACTATAGAACCTTTTTTTGATAGCCTTTTCTCTATACACTACAACATTTCTCAAGTGTTATATTTTTCAAGAATCATCCATGAACCATAGAGAGGAAAATTCCAATCATTATGGGACTCTATTGAGGATTATTCATGTGTTTTATTTACATACTATCTTCTTTCTGGTTAACTAGATGCCTTCTATCCTCATAATATAGTGTCCTCCAATAATTTTGTGCCTTGAAAATTTTGAAGATAATATCATCACAGTTAATTGATTTTTGAACATGGATGACATGATTTCCCATCTAACCATCCCTATATTTAACTATAAGAGGAATTATTTATATATTCTCTAATCAAATTATCAATGTGCATTTGACACCCTCACCATTTCATCACCATGTGCCATACCCATCCACAAGGAAAGGTGATACCTAATTCTGGGTCTGAGAGTCATGACAATAAAATTAATGATAATTATTTCCAAGGTAGTTTATAGTAGAAATGGTCACCTATTTATTGATAAATTTTACTCACCCATTACTTTGTGAACTATCTTAATGGATCTAGAACCATTCATGGATACCTTTTTTCAGATACACCACTTCATTTTTCTTTTTTTTTCTTTTTTTAGACAATATATTTCATTTATTAATGAATTCATCATGATTCAAAGGACCCCCTACTTTTAATATACATGATTTATATCTACATAAGTGTTTATAGCTTGACAACCATTGTTTCAAGGCCATTAACTAAAGACCAATGATCTATATATTCTCTAAAAACATTGTAGATGATCTCAATACCAAAGTGTGATTTGAATGAAACCACAAAAAGTTTCTCTTATCTCCCCAATATTTATTTATAATCCTTCAGTGTGATTTATCTTGCCCATTATCCAAATATTTATTTATATTCACCATACACTATGGTGTAATAAAACTTCTTTAATTCCCATTTCTAATGACATAATCTACAATATGATCACTTAAATCCCAATGAATATTCCATACCTGGTAGAAAGGTGGGATTTTATCTTCCAGGGACCCATCCTCTTGACTAATAATGTATTGGAACGATATATGACTATAAAGACCCAGATCCTTCCATTTAATGTTTTTTAACTTTATGTAATATTATGAGTCCATGAAAATTGACGGCCTATAATTCCCAAGCCTAGTTTGCCAAGAATGAATTGCTGAACTTTTTTTAAGTGCGTTCAGTAAACATGCATGCAGGTTTTTATAACATTTGATCTATGATTATAATTGAAATCTGAGGGAACCATTAACATGCAGCGCCGATATCCACTTAATTAGACCTTCACCTCTACCGTAGTTAGTCGAGGGTGAATGTTAGTTTTTGTGTTTTTCATTGAAATAAAAAAAAAGTAAAGAAAAAAAATTATTTTATTTTTACAACCCCCCATTTGAATGTTTAATGGTGGGGACCACCCAAGCTAGAAAACCTCCCATTTTTGAATTCATGGTGGTGGGGACCATGAAAACACCTCTTAATGTGGGAAGACCATAAAGACATCAATTAATTAATTGTACCAACATTAATTGTGAAAATATGAATTAATTTGAAAAAATAATTTTAAATGTTGGCTCCTCGTTTCCTTAGGGGAAATCATTGGGAAATGGAAGCATGTGGAGATCATCGGAGAAACAATTCCTCCAATTACGAACTCCCTCTCCAATGAAAAACATATATAGGAATCTTAAACAAGGAAGATTCATGAGGCTGATATAAGAAACATGCTGCAGAAGTGACAATCGTTGGCACCCTCATCGCCTTCACCGACTGCATCTCGTGACACTTCCAATGAGCAATCGTGGTAGGGATTGTTGTTTTGTATATCCCTTAACCTGTGTTTGGCATTCATCTTGAGTCAGGAACAATTATTCCACCTCCTTCCATTCTAATGTGCAGGGTGTGGGCCAAATGAATAGTGCCCGACCCCTCCCCAGCCTTTGTAGATTCTGGTGGTCTTGAATCGATGGTGACATCTAGAGATGTGTGTGGGAGTATACAGAATGATGAACGGTCTACAGGGGCATGCCCGGTGTCCGAGGAACATCGTCGGGGACAGTGCAGATGATGGACACTGGTGGCACTCAGGAGTGGTAGACAACACTCCATCTAGCCATGAGGGTGGTGACGACGCAATCGCGCCGCCGTAGAAGGGTCGCGGCCCATCAGCATTGGCCGAGTAGGGGCGGCGGTCGGTGGATGGATGATAGTGCGAAGGGGCGGCGGTGCGCGTCTGCAACGTCGGGCGTGTCAGAGCTGTAGCATGAGGTCATAGTAGTGAAGTGAGGGATTTCGGCTCACTGTCGATGGATAGGGGTGGCACACCGCATGACCACACCGCGGACGAGGGCTGGCCATCCATCCAGCCGCGGGCTGCCCAGCGTGGGATGCGCACCGCAGGCCATCCAAGAGGTTGCACACCGTGGGCATCCCTTTGCGGCCAGGTCAAACCCATGGTCATTCCTGGTTTGGGTGGGGTCAACCCAAACTAGGTCGGGTTGGCCCATGCCGGGTTAGCCCGATCGGGTTGGACGGGACTCGGACCAGCTTCAAACCCATTTCTCTCTTTCAGTTATATCTTTAGCTATGGGTTTCCGTTTGAAAAACCGACAGCGGTGCTAGAAACTCGGGATTAAAATGGTTATTTTGGAATAACCCACATGAGTTTTGGATAAAGTTGTTTCATGTCTAGGTTGGGTCGAACCCAAATCCAACCAGGGCCTCAGGACTAAACGACCAATAACATACAGAACGGGAGTCTGATTGACGCATCGTCTGTTGCGTTGAGAAACCTTTTATGTGGCGGTAATCTGGGATACTTCATCATTGGACTTCATGAAATTTGGAGCATCGACCTAGGGATAGAAGAGACGAACCTCCCAGAATCAAGAGATTTTATTGCATGAACCTTGTGTCTGGGTGTAACATGAGAAAGCGATCCTATGTGGTCTATGCTTTGGGATCCAATGTGGGTCCGTGTTCAAGAGTTCATCTTGGATCCACTCTAGGAATCCATGTGTGACTACTATGGGTTCTTATGTGGGTCTTCTGTACTAGGATCCTACATGGATTTGATGATTTAGGATCCTACGTGGGTATGCCTCTTAAGAGAGTATGATGATTCAGTAGTTACATCTAATCATCTTTGCTACCATACCTAAGTTATACCTGGTATGAGATGAATCATTACATTTGTGGTGAATCCTTTTTGGTATTCTTCTGTGTGGTGATACCTTTTTGGTATTTACCTTTGTGGTACTTACATTCGTGGTGATACATTTGTGGTATTCTTCTATGTGGTGTTGCCATTGTTGTACTCAGCTTCATGGTAATCTTTCCTCTGTTGAACAGTTGAGCTTTGGGCTCTTCAGTTGGGCCTTGTGATTCCTCATGAATGAGATTGGGTATACTTGATAACTTAGTTATATGTATGGGTATATACATAAGTAGGGTTGACTATTGTTTCTTTGTTTTGTGGTTTATCCTTTGTGGATTTTTTGAGACCTTTGAGGGTCTTGGGGTCCATACTATGTATTTTTATACTAACCCCTACATGGGCTATGCCCGCACCTTGTTGTGTTTGATGCAGATAACGAACACCACTAACTGAGGACGAGGGTAGGAGGACTAGAGATAGCTTGAAGGTGGAAATTAGATGAGGCATACCACAGAGACGACCGTTCGAGAGCTGTACCTACCCGACAGGTAGATCCTTGGCTGGAGTTCACAGGTGATGTTTCAGTTACTTATACTTTTCTATTTTCTTGTAGTTTCCAGTTGGGCATGTATTCTGGCCCCTTTTTCTTACTGTACATAGTATTTTACTATACAGTTTACTTGTGTTCATACCTTTTTGTGGGATTGGTTGTGTGTGTTTATAGGTTATAAAGCCAATGCCTTCATGATTTAGGGAAAACGCCTTTCAGTGCTAGTCTCCATCCCCTGGCCTGTGGATGGCAAGCTTGGGGTAGTCACGGAAAGAGCGTCGGGGGACGGATCATGACAAATTGGTATCAAGTTAGTCGTTTCTACAATAGAACATTGGGATATGATATTTTAACCACAATAGTGTTAAGTGTATTGAGTGTAGTAATTAGTTTAGGTAATCTAGTGTTGGTGTGGTGGCTGACCTATCCATACACAAGGACCCTGACTTCTGATTTCTGACTGAGTGCACAAAAACATTGATTGCATGTGTGTTTCGAAAATTTTATATTGTGTTGTCTTGGAGGCATCTCACTAGGTATAACTTATTGACCATGGAACACTTTTTTATGCCTCCACACAGACAACCAGCTAGGGTTCCGAGCATAGTACGCGATGATAAACAATCAAGCGATGAGGCTTCTGTACGGGGCCTTCTTTCAGTCGAAGCACCAGTGGAGGCACCAGTGGTACCATTAACATTGGACCACCAATTCCACCTGACCTAGTAGCAGAGAGTGAATGTGGCATGAGCGTGTTGCAAGAGTTCCAGTGCTAGAAGACACACTGTTTTCCGGGTGAGACAGACCCATAGCTGGCTGAGGATCGGTTGGAGTCCGTGTTGAGATTTTTCGGACATGTAAGGAAACCAGCTAATCCCATGGGGATCCTTACTGCCAATCTCTTATAGGCAGCAATATGAAGATATCATAGCATGATGCTCCAGCTTCACGATGAGGTGACACTACTCTGGGTAGTCAATGAGAGCTTGTTTTGGGCATAGTTTGTCCCAATGACCCTTCATGTTGTGCACATACAAGAGATTCTTCATCTGTGGTAGGGAATAATGACTATGGCTCAGTACATAGAGATGTTCACTGACCTCTCCTGCTACTCCACTGATATGGTGTAGGTCCCATTCTTTATGCCTCATACCTTCGAGAAGGGAATCATGCTAGAGATCAAGGCTTCGATTATTTCTCTCAACATCCTGATGCAGGCGGGGGTGTTAAAGAGAGCCCTCTTAGTGGGGAGTTTTCATGGGGAGTAGTCACCAACAGCGAGACCCACCACTGGGATTCAGATAAAATTTTATTCAATAGCTGACAGTAGACAGATGTCATAGAGGTGAAAAAGGAGTAGACCTACTATTGGATGATGGTGGGATTCAGGGTTGTTTGTGCTGGGCACCAGAGACAGAGCCGGTCATTAGAGGAGCAGATAGTGTTACGCATGCAGTGGGTAGGGTCACATGGCTCGTGACTCCTGACCCATTGTATGTATGATAAGTAGAAAGTAGAATGACTACCCAAGAAGAGACAGAGGTTCGACTGTAGAGGTCCACAAGGAGCAGGCAGACGTTGCAGAGGAGCTGGTCGTACAACTGGTGGTGGGCAACGATTCGAGGTGTTACCACCACCACCACCAGGTGGTCCACCCGAAACACGGGGAGAAGGTGGAAAGGGGTGAGCTCAGCTCCAGGAAGCTGAGGCTTATGACCATGGTGCTTTGGAGATGATACGAGGTATGATTTGTGTCTACTCCACCTTAGTTGTATTACTTATAAACAAAGGTTTCTATCATTATTTTATTGCCACTGCTCTCATTCAGAGCTTGGAGATTATGGTGGAGTAAATGGGTCGATCCTTAAAATTAAAGCATCTTACGGGAAAGGATTTGATGATTACACAGTGGTGTCGGTAGTGTGATATTACTCTAGGAGGAGGGAGCTACAGCTAGGATCTTCAAGTAGCGGCGTCGAGGCCTTACAATGTCATATTAGGTATTGACTAGTTATCTATGGTCAATGCTAAAATTCAACATATTAGGCGCAAAGTGCGGTGTGTCCGCACGGATGGTACTAGGTTTACCTTCACCAGCATGAAGTGATCCTTTGCAGCACAGGATAGACTTACCCGGAGGAGAGTGCAGCCGAAAACTCATCAGTTGGCCATCCTTACCCTCGTAGCGGTTGATGTGGAGAGTCCACGCTATCCTGTAGTGGTGGACCAACATGCAGATGTCTTCCCTGATGATGTTCTGGGTATACCATTTCATAGAAAGGGTAAATTTTACATTGACTTGAATCTCGGGATGTCACTGATATCCACACCAGCATATCGGATGGCTCACGTGGTGCTTTGTGAGCTACTGGTACAACTGGAGGACTTACAGATAAGGGGTTCATCTGGCCCAGTGTTTCTCCTTGGGCTGCCACTATTTTTCTCCATGACGGCAGATGTGAGATTGAGACATTGTGTTGACTATCAGCACTAGCACCAGGCGACCATGAAGAACAAGTACCCACTTTCGAGGATTGACGATCGCTTTGATCAGCTGAAGAGATCATGATGGTTCTCAAAGATAGACCTTATATTAAGCTATCACCAGCTCAGAGTATGAGATGAGGATGTGCAGAAGACGACTTTCAGATGTCGGTATGGCCTTTATGAGTTTTTGGTCATGCCATTCAACGTGACCAACACTCCAGTAGTGTTCATGGGACTCATGAACAAGATGTTTCTTTCATATCTTGATCGCTTTGTAGTAGTCTTCATCGACAACATTCTGATCAACTCATCTATTGAGGAAGAGCATGCCTATCATTTTCAAATAGATCTAGACAAAATGTAAGAGCACCATCATTATGGAAATCTTTTGATGATACAGTTCTAGATCCGAGAGGTTCACATTCTGGGACATGGCATCTCATAGGTTGGAGTTACGGTGGCTCCAGAAAAGAATGAGGTAGTACTTTCTTGGGATACACCCAAGAGTGTGACGGAGGTACGGATTTTCCTGGGTTTGGCCAAATAATACCAGAGATGTGTGCCAGATTTCTCTAGAGTTGGAGAACCTTTATCAGTATTGACGAAGAATGGGAAACCATTCATGTGGTCTGAGAGATACCAGCGGAGTTTTCATGAGCTATGGCAGAGGCTTACTAGTGCCCCCATCATGAGGCTTCAAAAGGAGGGTGTTGGGTACTTAGTCTAATTTGAAGAATTAGGGACAAGTCTCAGATATGTCATGATGCAGGAACGAGCAGTTATTTCATATGGTTATCGATAGGTGAGACAACATGTGTAGAACAATACTACCCATGACCTATAGTTATCAGTAGTGGACTTTTCCTTTAATATGCGGTGACAATACTTGATGGGTGAATGTTTTACAATCTACTATAACCAGAAGTGTCTCAGGTATAACTTCTCTCATAAGGAATTGAACCTGAGATCACGACATTTTCTTGATTTCATACATGATTATGACTTCAAGATAGTCTATATTCTTGGGAAGGGGTATGTTGAAGCATATGCACTCAGTCGAAGATCTAGTATATAGCTGCTAGTTGAGGCAATAGAGAATTTGGCCACTTTAAGTATATCATATGTGGAACGAGATGGAACAGCTTTCCATTAGTCTCTTACTGTCACTCCCCCACATCTTCAGTGAGACAAGGAGTTGTAGCATGGGGACAATGATTGTGAGGCTCGACGTCTCCAGCTATCCTCCGGGAAAGCACATGATGGATTTTTTGAAGGTGGGGATAATTTCATCCTTTTCAGAGGACGTACCATGGTACCGGTGTTTCTTTGGGAGGAAGTGTTGAGGGAGTTCCACACATCCCCTCTAGCAGTACATCCATGGGTGGGGAAGATGTACCAGGAACTTCTATGACAACACTAGTGGCCGAGGATGAATAAAGTAGTAACCAAGTGTGTATGTTGATTCCTTACTTGCTAGAAAGTGAAGGTGGAGTATCAATTAACAATGATATTAGTTCAACCATTAGAGGAACCAGAGTGGAAGTGGGGTGAGATATCCATGGACTTTGTGACATGAATTCCATGTACATCCAAGGTTCATGATTCTATCTGGGTGATTGTTGACCGACTCACCATGTCGGTCCACTTCCTACCGATCAGAGAGCATGGTTCAGTACAAAGCATAGGACGCCTCTATGTACAAGAGATTGTGCAGCTACACAGAGTACCCTAAACGATTGTCTCTGATCATGATGCACGTTTCACTTCCCAGTTACAGAAGAGGTACAAGAGGCTTTTGGGATGCAGCTTCATTTGAGAACCACCTTCCATCCTCAGATGGATGGCCAGACTAAGAGTACCATTCCAACCGTCGAGGACAAGTTGCGTGCTTGCGTTCTCAACTTCAGTCATAGCTAGGATGATCAATTTACCTTGTTAGAGTTTTCATACAATAATAGATATCACTACACCATTGAGAAGGCACTATTCGAGGCTTTGTACGGCTGACCTTGAGGATTGACTTTGTGTTGTACTGACCTAGGGGAGTCAGCACTCATGGGACTGGAGCTGGTACATACTACCACAAAGAAGGTGCAGATCGTCCATGAGTGTATAAAAACTACATATAGTAGGCAGAAGTCTTATGCTGATAGGAAACAGAGTCCTATGGAGTTCATGGATGGTGACCAAGTCTTTCTATGTGTCTCACCCCGAAGAGGTTTGCAGAGATTTCGTCCTGGCTAAACGTTATCTCTGAGGTTCATCGGACCATTTCAGGTTCTCATCAGAGTTGGAGAGGTAGAATACCACTTAGCTCTTCCACCTCAGTTGCAACGGGTGCACAACGTCTTCCACATATCCCATCTGAGGAGATATGTGCATGATCGTTCACACATCATTGACTGGGGAGATCTAGACATTGATTACGGAGTGATGTTTATGGAGGTTCTAGTGGAGATTGAGGATCAATATGATAGATTCCTTCATGGGAAATGGATAAAATTTTTGTGTGTACATTAGCAGCATGAGAACCTCTAGGAGACTACATGGGAGTGGGGGGCTCATATTTGTGCTCAGTACCCACACTTGTTTTCCTAGTTTTTGTGATGTGGATTTTGAGGAAGCAAAACCCTGTGGTGGGTAGAATGTAAAGACACTGATTTTCCATGTAATTGTTTTTAATTATATGGAATATTACGAGTCCGTAAAAATTGACGACATGTAATTCCAAGGCCCAGTGTGCCAAAAATTAATTTCTGAACTTTTTTTAAGTACGTTCTATAAATGTGTGAGAAGATTTTTATAACTTCAGAACCGGTGCTCAGAATTGAAATCTAAGGGCACCATTGAACTCATAGCATTGATACTCTTTTAATGAGACATTCACCTTGAATGTAGTTGGTCAAGGCTGAACGTTATTTTATGTGTTTTTTGGGGAAATAAAAAATATAATGAACAACTTTTATTTTATTTTTTAAACCCCCCATTTGAATGTTCAGTGTTGGGCACCACCCTATCTATAAAACAACCCATTTTTGAAATCATGGTGGTGTAGACCTCCCAAACACCTCTTAATGCGGGAAAACCTTCAACTATTCAATTAATTAATTATGCCAATATTAATTGTGCCAAAGTGAATTAATTTGATAAACCTATTTTAATATGTTGGATCCTCATTTCATTGGGGGAAATTGTTGGTAAAGGGATGCTTTGGGAAAACATTGAAGAAACACTTCCTCCAGTGAAGAATTCCCTCTCCAATGAAGAATATACTTCATAATCAAGAATGAGGAAGATGCACGAACCTGACTTCGAAAGCGTGTTGTGAAAGGGAAAATCATTGGCACCATCATCTCCTTCTCCGACTTCATCTCATGACACCTCCAACAAGAAATAGATGTAGGGATTTTGTTTTTTATACCCCTTACCCCCATTCTTTTCATTCATCTTGAGTTGTGAACAATTATTCCTCCTACTACAATTCTAACGTGGAGGGTTCGGGCTAAACAAACACGTCCCAACCCCTCCATATCCTTTGTGGATTTTGGTGGTCTTGAATCAATGACGCCATCCCGAGAGGAGTGCAAGAGTCTACAAAATAATGAACGGGCCACCGGGGTGCACCCTGTGAACCAAGTAATGTTGCTAGAGACCATGCTGGTGACTAAAATCTGTGGGACTTGGGAGCAGTTGCCAACACTCCAGTCGGCCGCCCTGATGGCGGCGGCCCAACCATACTGCTGGAGAAGGGTCGCGGGCCCTATATCGCGTCGGACCAAGGGCGGCAGCAGGGGCATGACCATCCCTACAAAGGGGAGGCAGTGTGCGTATGTAGTGCTGAGCATGAAGGAGTCATGGAAGAGCCCGCGATGGAGAAGGGAGCGTGGTCGGCGCACTACCAGCCACCGGTGGCAGCACTGTGCGTGACCGAGCCTTGAAGGAGGGTCGACCGTCCAGCAAGCCGCGGGACGCACATAAGGTCAGGTCACGTGCTGTGGGTCGGGCCATGCTGGTGTGCCAGGCCGGACCCAACGGGCTAGGTCGACCTGAACCGGGTCAGGTCGACGCAGGCCAGGTCTATCCGACCGGGTCAGACCAGACTCAGACCAACTTCATCCCCATTTCACTCTTTTAGAAATATCTTGATCTACGAGCATCCCTTTAACGAACCGTCTATGGACTCAAAATCCTTGGATCGATAAAGTCTTTTTGATATACCCCTCTTGAGTTTTGGATAATGTTGGGGTAAGGCTGGGTTGGATCGAACACGAATGCAACCAGGCCCTCAGGACTAAAAGGCTAATAACTTACAGACCATACGTCCAATTGATGCACTGTTTATTGCGTTGAAACCCCTTTTACATGGCAGTCTTTTAGGATAATTCTTCATGGGACTTCGTGGCTGTTAGAGTATCAACATGTGGCTTGTGGAGTAGACCCTCATGAAATCAAGAGAGCTTAGTGTGGGAAACTAGTGGCTGGTTGTAACATTAGAAAGGGATCCTATGTGGGTTTGTTCTTTGGAATCCTATGTGGGCCAATGATCGAGAGTCCCACTTGGATCCACTCTAGGAATCCATGTGGGACTACTCTAGGATCATTCGTGGGTCTGCTGTACTAGGATCCTATGTGGGTCTGATGATTTAGGATCCTAAGTGGTTGTGCCTCTTAACATAGTAAGATGATTTAGTAGTTACATCTAATCATCTTTTCTACCGTACCTAAGTTATACATGGTGTAAACTGAATATTTATCTTTGTGGTGAAACTTTTATTGTATTCTATTATATGGCGATACATTTTTGGTCTTTACGTTTGTGGTACTTACCTTCGTGTTGATACATTGGTGGAATTCTCTTGTGTGGTGTTACCATTTTGGTACTTACCTTCATGGTAATATTTCCTCTGTGGAATAGTTGAGCTTTGGGCTCCTGAGTTGGGCCTTGTGATTCCTCATGAATGTGATTGGGTATACATTATAACTTAGGTATATGTATGGGTATATAACTTAGTCGGTTTTACGATTGATGCATTGATTTTTGTTTAATCCTTTATGGATTTTGTGAGACCATCGAGGTTCTTGGGGTCCCTATTGAGTATCGTTATACTCATCCCTGTACTGGCTATGCCCGCACCATATTGTGTTTGGTGCAAACTACAGACAACACTAACTGAGGACGAGGGTACCAGGACTAAAGATATATCAATGGTGTACATTAGATGAGGCGTACTATATAGAAGACCATTCGAGAGTTGTACCTACCCTATAGGTAGGATCCTTGGTAGGAGTTCACAGGAGCTGTTTCAGTTACTTGTACTTTTCTTTTTTCTTGTACTTTCCAGTTGGGATTTTATTCTGGCCCCTTTTTCTTACTGTACACACTCTTTTACTATACAATTTACTTGTTTTTGTATCTTTCTATGTTCTTGGTTGTGTGTTTTTATAGGTTATAAAGGAAATACCTTCCCGGTTTAGGGAATATGCCTTTCGGTGCTAGTCGCCAGCGCCTGGTACATGGAAGGTAGGATTGGGGTAGTCATGACATGGGCCTTGGGGGATGTGTCATGACAATGATTCATTTCCTATCAACTGGAGTGGTCTTTGACATAAAAAATGTATCATTGATCCTTTTGACCCTTGAAAAATTGTGTATGACTTTATAACATGAGTGCAATTCATCAGAATCCTCAACATGTTTATATCATCCCATATTACATGATTTAATCTCTTTGAGAAATGGTTTACCTTTTCAATGGGTCCAATATTTAAGATTTTGTATTTTATTATCAATATAATGTCCAATATATATGATTATAAACAACCCTAATTTTGGTTCCATGCTAAAAGAAAATATAAAACTATAATATATAGTCAAATATATTTGCAATTAAACTAAATAATCATATGGTATAAGATATATAAATTTAATTATAAGTAATATAGTGTCTAATATATATGTCCATAAATTGTATCATTTATTAGGTCAAATTTGTTCGACCTTAAATATAAAAAACTAATTATACTAACTATTATGTTACAAAACCACTCATTTAATGAGACAAAACACTAACTTTGTTGAAACCCCACATTGGGAACCCTAGTAAATAGTTTCTTATACAATATCAAAACAAATACTGTATGGGATCTAGTTATGACTGAGAAAATACAAAAATGAAAAAACCATAAAAATATTATGATGAAAACATGTAATGTAATATATTAGTTTTATCTAACTTCATACCTATTAATAATCTCCATTAATAGCATAGTTAAAATATATGATTATTGTTAATGATATAACTATTGTAATAACTATTTTCAGGCCCTAATAAAAATGGTGCAATTTTCACTAGGACATATGACATAGGAAAACATTAAAGGAAATCCACTTTACTCAATAACGGTCTTAGGGTAAAATTCACACTCATGAATTGAAACATTATAAAACATTTTCTATCTAGTATCACTAGAATTGGATTAGATAATCCTACCCCATGTGTATGAAAATTGTGAAAAGAAAAAAATTCCAATATCTCTATTAAAACATGGATTCAAAAAGTTTAGTCCATGGAAATGTAATGATATCATCTTTCTATATATTATACTCATCTATGTATTAGATTTAATTATATGGATCCAAATTCATAATCCTATGTTGAATAATCTATCCCACAGTACATGAGCATGATATATATAGGATTAAGTTTTTTTAACACAATGTGTGTATTGATTTATGCTCTGAAAAATACATATTCATGTCTAGATATCTTATCAGGGATCCTTACAAAAATAAAATTTATATCATAGTACTTTTTCCACCAATTAACTTATACCTTTACCCATTCTAAAATATCTATTACAAATAAGATCATTTACATTAGAAACCAAAACACCATGGCTCAATATTATACTCTTCATGACACTTAAATGTTTTGAGTTGACACACATCTCTTTGGAAATATTCTCATTGGATCATTTTAGAAACCCTATCAGATATTCATGGATATGGAAATATTCTCAATTTTTACCATATAATTGAATTCATTTCATTCCAACTAAATCCAATTATAATGTGAAATTATTATTCCCCACTAAATTTTTTCCCATTCACTTTTCTATAGGAATTTTCAAGTCATGAAAAAAATGAAAAAATAATTTGTTTTTTACATGATTGTTATTCATATTATTTTAAAATGACAAGAAAATGAAACATATGTATTAAATTCATGGGGTATCATGTGATAATTTTATCACAAATATTACAATGAATATTTTCAATATAATTATACTATTTTAATAACTTGTTCTTGACAATTAATCCAAGTCAACTAGATCATTCCTTCAATTAGGAGTTTCCACAACCGTATAGGTGATGTGGTATAAATAGCTATACTTGGGGATGGGCGGGAGTGAACACATGTGAGTACATAGTGTAATCATATCCATGAAATGGGGTAGAAATATATATATGATTTTATATCATGGGTAATTATATAATAATCCTAGAGAGGACTTAGTTACTCACTGTTGGATAGTCCTCTCCATGAATTGGTAATTAATCCATCAAAATAATAGTTATTTATTTGACATGGGACTTACATGGTATTGGAACTATTCCTCTATCGTTAAAAATATTAGAGGAATGATATCTTCTAAATCAAACCAATTTTTTTTATCTGATCATCATTTTCAACCTCTTTATAAGGTTTTGTGATGGCACTGAACATTAAAAATTGCCATTCGTCAATATTTCTATCTTAAATAGGAATTTTAAGGGAATAAATACATTATCAAAATTCTATGCATGAAATGTACATGATGAATACTTGTGTTTGTCCAAAGTAAAATCATTCTATATGATGGAATTCTGAAGTGGATAATACCCATGAGGATATATAATCATGAAACCTCTATAACATCATTCCATGGAAATGGAAGATATTGTATGTGATGGAATGGCATCATAGTCCTTGTTTTTCACCATATGTATGAATTATTTAAAATCCCCATCTAATGAAACCCTCACACAAATAAGGATTTTTAGGATAGCATTATCATGTAGTGAATCTTCATCATGTAATGTTTTAGAACATGCCATAAATTTATTCTGACTTGGTCCATGAGAAGTATAGGATACGCTTATTATTTTTTAATAGCTCTCCACCACCTCAGTACTATACACCCAGATCACATAGCTTGCAATGTGGTTGGGATATCAAAATTCATACATAATAATATCCCATTACTCCCAATAAAGAGGAACATAAATGAAAATGGAGAATGTGGTGAGGGAGAGAATGATATTGTCTTTAGAAAAACACTAGAGGACATTATGTGATACATTGTCCATGTCGCCTTGTACATTACATATTGACATCACTCTTTAGTCAGCATGTTAATCCTTTATAAAACCCCATTTTAATTTCTATTATTCATTAAGAGATGTATAATGTGACTAATCATATGATAAACCTCCATGAAGACAATAAAATGTTACCAGACCATTAGGTGGTACACATAATTTTTGAAGAACTACATAGAGAATTTATGAATGGTGGTGTCACATTAAAAACATGTGTTCTCTATGATCATGTGGTTCTATATAATGTTCATTATATCTAGCAAACTCATTAATTTTTCTTTTAGGAATGTGACCCTAATAATGCAATGGGTTCTTAGAAAATATAAATCGCTACCGGATCATTTAGTAACTATAAATCAAGATAACCCACATTTATGTGAGGCCTTAATGCCCCTATATTATGAGGAATAATCATGTGACTAATCTAGTAATTCATAAATCATTAATGTTGTCCAGAAGAAAATTCCCTCTCTATCATAAACCCTTTGACATGAGCCCTCATCTAGTGTAATGTATTCATGTGGATATATATTATGATCATTCTCGTAAAAATACTATCCATGTAGAAAAATTATGTGACCTAGATCACGTTCATAATTCCTGAACTCTTGGATCATGAACTCATAGACTATGTATTTGTAGTCATGTACTCCTAATTCATGTTCCCTCTTAATAACTTATTCACATATCAGGGACACACAATCTCTTGACCCTAAGAAAGTCTTATGATATCCTATCTATTCTAGAGAAATGGGGTGTTATCATATTTCATTTCATAAAAGGCCTCTATTCCATTATCCTTAAGGTGCTCCGTGTCATACAACCATATTGAATTGACCTTCCAATTTTATTCTTTGTCATTAATCGATGGATAATGTGTTGTTTTATTATATTCTATTCCACATGATGTAGACCCATAATTATAACATTTCATATATACAAATCCTTATATGATTTGATCATCCTTCTAAATCCATTAGTGGATGTTGAATGGGGACACACATGAGAATCCTCCTTGGTGTATTCCCTTAAAATTCCATCAAAACCCCTTTTCAAGATACCTCCTATTAATATAAGCTAATTTTTTAAATTACATATTCATCCTTCAGGGCTTGATTTCATATTTCCTAATGTAAATATATATCCTTCTGGATTCAATCACATTTCATATATTGAGATGTCACATTTATCATATCTCATGAATCATTAATCCAAACTATGATTTTACCCTTGGATTAATCATAGCCTGTTGTCCATCTTTGAAATATCCAAAATACTCATGGCCTTCCCCATAGTAATTTCCCATGTTATGCAAATCATTGAACCCACTAATATATAAACCATGGCTGATCCTTTGGAATCCCTTGGGATTTTTATCTAACCATTCATTATATAACCTTGAGATTATATACTTCATTTGGTACCCATATTTTTGCATCCTCAATGTGTAATACATTATTGGTCTTTGGTCATCCCACTTGGGGTGTGGAATTACAGTTCATAAATTGTCATTGAGTCCATATACTCTTATTGGTTCCTAATATGGGCATCTCAATGTGTGTATACCATTATGGATCTTAAAGATTACCAGCAGATGTGGTGCCTGGTCATTACTAAATTAACCTCATGTTGATATACTCTACTTGATTGAAAAAGTTGAGCATTTACATAGGTAAAATCTGGGACCGGTCTTTATTAATCTTTGTGGGTGTGATCCTTGATTGTTGTATATTTAACCAAGAGTTGATATACTTATCTGGGTTCCTAACTAAGATAATACTTTGAGGTTTAGCTCAAATCAATCATTATCCACCCCATTGGGTGTAAACCCTAGGCATTCTATAATATACCACAAGATGATATATTTATATTTGTTTTTAAATAGGGGAATCCACTATGTGTAATCCCTAATTGGTCATTGTCTCTCCGCCTTCGATTATTACATGAAGATATCTTTAAATGAACCCAAATAAAAGGGATGTTAACTTAGGGGATCTCTTATAAAATTCCCAATTTACCTCATGTTGTTATCTCATTTATAGAACATGAACATCATCATGTAATCATTTGTGTGTATTCCCCTTCCATCACTAATAATAATCTCTCATGCAGTGTTATTCCACCCCTATTGTCTGTTGTTTCTCACATATATAACGACTCGTATGGTCTTGGAGGTATGTGATGAGAATCCAATAAGAATGATAAAAGATACTCTTATATGATCCCCCTCTATACTTATAATCTATTACCATATAATCAAACAATGTTGGTGTTGATTCCACTTTCCATAATTATATGTTCAAAACCACTTTTAGGATCGAACCAAATGTAATTCCCCCTATAACCATTCAACTAATCAGTAATGGACATGATTCTTATTTTCAAAGGACAAATCAGATTCCTCTTTTTTGGATCAATATCAAATACAATAAATTAATCATCTCCCAAGATAGGAAAAAACTCCAGAGTCCCCAAATATATATAGAAACCATTGAATATTAAATTAAAATTTGAATATTTTAAAACCTATATTTTATGTTGTACTTCACAACCACAAAACGTTTTGATCCAATCATTAAAATCAGGGTTACCAGTACATTATTGAGATTTGGGAAGAATTCATAACCATTGAATAAATATAAAATATTTCCATTATATGATATGTATACAACTAATATGGTGTGATGATCTTTAACACCCTCACTCATGAACAATGATTGTTCCCAAGTATTTATGGCAAGGAAACATAACTAGTTTATTTCTTTTGAAAGTTGTAATGTAAATCACAATGAATTTCAGGACTATTGGTATAAGGCCCTAGAAATAAACATGACATAATCATGAGTTCTTCCAAGAATTCACATTGAGGATCCTTTTTGGTTTAGAGTTTTATATAATTAGGTTGTAACCATTACCTTAAATCCCAAAAATTATCATGTAGATACTTCTACTCCATCCAATTTATTCAAAATAACAAAACTCATTTAATAAAACAATAGTTTTTCTTCAAATAAATATTCTTGAAAACTTCATTCTTATTACCCTTCCTTATACACTATGAAAAACATTTAAAAATGTTGGATGTTCAAAAAAAATCTCAGTATGGGTTATAAACTATAGAAAGAAAACATTAGTCTATAAATACATACAAACCAATGAAATCATACTTCATAATCAAAAAATATAATATCTTTAACATACCCCATGAAATAATAATATTTATGAATAACACTTAGAAATTATTAATCATAAAGATAAATTGTGGAATCCATAACATACATACATTGTATCATTCATAACTAAATATAGAGTTATGTTTGGAATACCCATCACAGTGTATTCCCTAAATATCCTAGGAGAAACCTTATCATTTACCTCTATCACATTACCCAATTCATTGGTGAGCTGTCTCGGGCTTACGTACCCTTGGTTTATCACAGAACCACTCGTATATGAAAACAATTTCCAAGAATAATAACATAATAAAAACAAATAAAATATAATAAAGGAAAGATAAAATTTCCACATTATAAAAACAAGATATTATTTTTAGATATTGACACAATAAATCCAATTTAAAATAAACATTTAAAACATTTTAATGTAATATTTTTTAATCAAAGTGTCCCTTACCACATTGAATATTTTAAAGGAATTATCATTTTAAAAAATTAATGTCTATATTAAAAAAACCATAAAACCATTTTAAAACATGTACATTAATGAGAAATATTTATTAGAATAAATCATTAAAACAATTAAAACAATGTTTTAGTTAATGAGTTTTGTAACAATTGAGAAAAACATGAATAAAAAAATTCAGAATAACAAAAAAAGAAACTTCTAATTTCATAATAATACATAAATTAATGATATAAAATGTTAAAATACATATATATACACCATATAGGATATTAAAGGTGCCCAATATTGAGTTACTCATTAATGAAAGGAGATTGAGATGATGTCCCTTTCAAAAATAATTTTTTAAATAATGCAGATAGATTATGTGTATTCACTATATGTACACATAAGTAATTTAAAAATACATGATTGGATATAAGATTTTATTTCATACATAATCATAGTATGACATAATTAAATTTATAAGATTAACCCAAATAATGGAAATAGGGATAAGAAGTTCCCTTAAAACATTTTATTTTATTTAAAACATTTTATGTTATTTCATTATATATAAATTTTTAAATGTTGGTATATGTTATTATATAAAATTATTTCTGTACATTTTATTTCTGTACAAAAATAAATCTATATAATAACATATACCAACATTTAAAAATTTATATATAATGAAATAAAATAAAATTATTTCTTTGACTAGAAGAGGAGGGTGAAAGGTTTTATTCCCCTGTGTCTGACTCGTCACATATATTCCTTGTTCTTCCAAATTAACAAAATTGTGTTAATTTATACATGCCTCATAAACATTTAATTTTTATTATTATGTTTATATCACTTATTTCCTTGATATAACAATCATATAATTATCTATGTTCATATTGGTCGTTTTGTCGATGTTTTGTACATGAGTCAAAAATGAGCATGTTATAGTTACAAATTGCCCTTGTGGTCAAAAGTCCCTTATCTACATAATTGTATTCATTATTTAAATATCATATATATCTAGTATATATTTATTTATATCCATTATATATGTATTTTATAATACTCCAAAACATTTTGATATAAGAAAATGAAATGCACTATTCACCAACATGGTAAGAAGTTTAAGGAAATGAAAACTAAATTATACATAGTTATATTTGAATTACAGAATAATATATATTTTTTATATGTTACATAAGTTCATTAATTTATTCCTTTATATATTCCATGTATATCATGAATGAGTCATATCACTTTGTGTGGGCGGCAGTCTACGCATCCTCAAACGAGATCATCTTTTCGTGAGGCAATAGTTCATTGTCCACAGAAGTAATATGTTCATATCACTAAATGGAGGTGTATGGAAGTGTAGTTGGAATAAGTCACATAAAAAATATTATTATATTGAATATATTGTTTTTTATAAAATAATGGAATAAAGAGAGTTTAGGGGGGTAGGGGAAGGAAACTAAATGGAAGAATCTTGAGAGAAGACATTACCTTAAATCGGGTAACTCCTTTGGATTTATGATAAAAGGACTTCTGGTTGCCATATGCCTAAGGTAATACTTTTATTATGAATAGGGTGATGTTGAGAGATTATTTGGCAGAGGTTGGACAAGCCATGGGGGATTGAGATGTTTTACTAAGGGTTATATGTGTCGTCCTTTTATAAGAGGGAGTAGAGGAACTTCCAGAATATCTTGAAATATTATTTTATTATAAAGGTATTTCCACTTTCAAAAGGTACAAAACGAATTAAATTAAATGATAAGATAAATATAAGTCGAAATAAAATCATCAAATATGAATTGGACTAGTTTTTTTATATTTTATAATTCTTTTCTTTTTTATTTTACCCATTTTTACTCTTACTATTTTATCAAGCATCTAACACACAGAGAATCATAATAGTTACCAAAACATGAAAAATAGACAATTAGAGACTAAATAATAAAATGTTAGACTTATGATAACTTTTTTATGAATATTATATGTTTTTGAAATTTTATAATATTTAACAAAATATTTTATATTTTAAAATATGAATTAAGTTGATTTTGACACCAGCCATACCATGACATTTTCAAAATCCATAACAACATGATTACATTGAAAAAGTAAGAACCCAGTTCTTATTCTTGAGTTACAGGTTTCTTCTTTTCTCCTTTCCTTAAGTGTTTTTGAGAAAATAAAGAAAATGGGGGAAAATCACAAAATTTTGGGACTATACGCCATTTACTTTTCCACACACCGTGTACTTTTGGTCGTGTGGGATGAGTACACAGGGTGTGTACCCCTGTTGGCGATGAAATGTGTAAAAACTGACTACACGCCGTGTAGTTTGTATTTACACACCGTGTAGTCAGTCGGCAGGTGAATAGTATGGCGGTGGTCAGTTGGGAGACAGTACACACCATTTATAGAGGCATACACGCTGTGTACTCATGTCGCTAGATGAACAATGCCACGCTGGTGAGTAGCCGCCAGAGGAACAGTTAAAAAAATGGAAAGTACAAGTCATGTACTTGAGAGTACACGTAGTGTATTTTGTTTTTTTTCCTTAAAATGGGAAGTAGACTCCCCTATTCACAAGAAAATCTTAGAACGCTAGAGGGAAGCTCAAGAAGACAGATGAGGCTTTGGAGATCCTTCGATAGTGAACTGCGAATCCAATTCCGCCTCTGTCGATCTTTCTGGAATCGCACGGGTAAGAGAATCCTTCTCCTTGAGTGTTTCTTTCCAATTTTTCCTCTAAGGGAGGTTATTTGAGGTTGAACGATAATTATTTTACTTCGGATCTATGACATTATTGGATTTTTCATAAGTCGTCGTTCGGGTATATCAATCATGGGTGATTAAGGTAGGTGGATTGGTGTTTAATTTCCAACTGATGTGTGTTTTTGTGTACCGTTTTGATATGCGCCCATGAATGGGGTGTCGAATGGCTTAGGCCTTAATGAATTAAATACCTATAATTATTTAGGTAATTTACATGTGATAATAAACTGTTTTCTGGAATCGCTGCTTGGATCCAGGACCACCCCGGGGGTGCGTTCCTCTGTTTAGCCGTTTGGCCAGGATACCAGAGGGCATGCCTTTATATAAATGATTATATAATTTCCATGAGTGTAATTTCATTTGTATTTCATGTATATTTCTTGTTTATATATTGGGCAAGGATGGATTACTTGTTTAGCCTGAGGGCAGTGTTGTGATTAGTCTGTGGGCAATGTAATACATAGCCTGTGGGAAACTGCTTTCGTGCATTTGGGCAGTTGACTCTGTGCCTGTAGGCGACACATCATACGCATGTGGGAAATATTTGATATGCCTGTGTGTGGATTCCTGTGTTTGGATTCTCTTTACCTGAGGGTAAGGGTTTACGTGTTTGAGGACACTGGCTATTTTACTCAGGATATTTACTATGGTGATATCTTAAATTAAATTTTTAAAAGAAGAATAAAATGGAAATATAACATGTAAAGTAAGTTACTTGTGAGTACTTCTTATCTTATTTCATTTTAATACTGCACACTGTTGTTGCATCTTTTCACATAGTTGGGAACAGGTCGTTGGTGGGTGCCTACTGGGATATATTTCTCACACCTTGTTTGGGTCATGTCTTCGGCCCAAACTGATACGTTTCTGCAGGTGTGGATAAGGGAATGGATCCCTATACTGGTACATTATTGTTGCTTGGAAGTAGGGGAGCATGGGACCGAGCTTGGGCTTGTGATGCTGCTGGATGTTCTATTTTGCTTTTCTGTACTCGTACTTCAGTTGTATTGTATTGTAGTGTAACATGTTTTGGCTATTTTATAGAATAGTGACATACTTCATTTTCATATATATATGACTGCTGGTTTCCATGTGATTATCAGTTATCCATTTCTGTTATATATATATTTTACTGGTTCCGCTTGTTGTATGCTATTTATCTATTCCAATATGTTGCACTTTGACAAATGAGGGCATATTTTCCCCACAATCAGACCTGGGCCCTCGATTCTAGTCAGCAGCCTTTGGCATTTGGGGAAATGCGCTTGAGGGCACATGGCGAACTAGGTTCGGGGCACCCGAAATCGGGATGTTACAGAAAAAAATGAATTAATACATAGAAAAGGGGTCATTATCCTCAAAAAAATCATTTATTTCATCAAAAATACAAAAATTACATTTATTATTAAATTTATAAAATCATTTCATTAAATCCTTTTTAATGAAGCAATCACTACATCCACATTGTGTCATAATTAAATTTATCTATTTTAATGTATAAAAATTATAAATAAAATACCATGATATAGGAAATAATTTTCTATTTCAAATAAATATTTATAGTCTAAGAGATCACTTATATAATCTCATATGAAATTTCTTTTACTAAAAGATATATGTTTTGGTTATATTTTCATTAACATTAAATTATAATTAATTAAATTTAATTTTAAAATGCAAGTGGCTTAATGGGGTCCTAAAATAGATCAAAGGATTTACATGGTATGAAATATCTCATCAAATATGGGTATGAAATGTGTTAGGATAATTTAATAATATTACATTATTATTTTTTGCACTTATTAACCAGATTTACCATTTAACAATGGTAAATAAAATATTTACTAAAGTTACTGCTTATAATGTCTAAAGATAAAAGTTAACTATTTACACAATTAGAACCTCCTGATTACAAATATGGTATCTATTTTTTGAAATTCAATGCATATAAGTTTCCAAAGTTAATTTAAAATTAATTCCCGTTGTTAAAACCAAAGAGCGTGTTTTTAAGAAGTAATAACTACCTAATGATTGACATGTGTTTATGACCAATTTAAATGTGAAATCACTTCCAATGAACAAAATTTGATTAAATGATAAAAATATAATCCAATTACACTTTAAAACAAATTATAAATACAATCTATCTATATAAATAAATTATATTAAAATTTTGTTTTGAATTAAAATTCAATATTTGCACTATTCATTAAAAAATGAACTTTATCAGAAAAATACCTAAATTTCAACCAATATAAATTTTGATGTCCCGCATCTAAATAGAAATATTATTTTGTTAAATAGAACATATAAAAGTGTAAAAAACTAGATTTAAAAATGGTACTATATCAAAAGGCGGTAAAATGAACTTTTAAAAATATTATAGTTTTTTATGCTTAAAATTAGATTCAATCTTATTTTATGCCTCTATAATTTATTAGATAAATTTAATAACATTTAATAATATTATTATAGATAGTTCTATTAATTACCTCCAATATAATATCTAGGTGTTAACTATCCTTAAAATAATAATATTATATTATTATTTTTTGGCATAACTCAAAGTTGTGTGAAATGTAAGATTTCAATGAAACCTATTGTTGCATGTTGAGTATGCTATCAGATGTAAGAACTCGGATCATCCATTTCATGTATGGATTTTTTTCCAGTGTATTTTCTTAAAAATAGTAGTTCTAGATATTTTTAAAGTACATGTCGTTTACTTTATATGTACATGTTGTGTACTCAGTTTCCACAGGTAGCCATGTGTTGGCCATGTAGCGGTCGTGCACACGACCATGTGGGGGTGACCTGGAGGCCACCTAATGAGGAGTATAGAAAAGTCATGTACATGTCATGTACTTCTATGGTACACTCCATGTATTTTTTTCATTAAACGTATTGGGGTTGTGTCCGATGGACAAAACCTTCTATTTCTAGGTCTAGTTCGGTCGAGAGAACATGTACGACCACAATATTTATCTGAGCCCCCGATCAAGAATCTGATCTCTGATTCGATTGTCGTCTATTAGGTTGGGATCACCTCGGTAATCCCTTACTTTTTCAGGAGCATTGTTTCCTAATTCCTTCTCTTTCCCATGTTATCCTCAGTTGATCATTTTGTGGGTTTTTGTAGATCTACTGTGTTCATGGGTAATTCATGGATTCAGGTTCATGTATAGAGATCTCCCTTTCTCTAGGTAGGTGGTTTTTTCCTTTATGTTGAAAATCATTGAGTTTTATGTGCAAAATCACTAATACCCATAAATGGGGTATTGCATGTTTACTGTTTTATCGCTATTGTTTTCATGATATACTTGTATGCTTGTGTAACGGTTAAATTGATTTTTAATAGGTTGAATTGTAATGATTTGGAGGTGTTTCCCTTTTATGTTTTGTTTATGATCATTTGGTCCCTCATAGACTATTAGGCCAACTTGTTTTTCCATGCATAGTATTATAGGATTGTGTGATTTGTTATGACATTGTGTTTTGATGTGGACAATTTATCCAAATAGTTCTTGATGTTTACATTGGCTAAAACTCATTTTTGTACTTGGATGACTTTCATAGGGATGTGGGAACTTTGTGTATAGAATATACAGTCAATGGACGTAAGGGCTTTTCCAGAGTGTCTTTTCTACTTATGATGTCAGATGATAGGGGAATTGACGTAAGTCCTTTCTCAGAGTGTCTTTAGTTCCATGATGGAGCCCTCATGGGAATGTGATGTAAGTGCTTCCCCAGAGTGCCCTTAGTTACCTATATGAGACTATATGAGGAATTGAAGGTGATTTATACCTCAGAGAGTCTATCCATAAGCTGAACCGGAGGGGTTAGACTAAGATTACTGCCCAAAGGGTTTCTTTTGTTATTTAGTTAGGACCACAGGGGATAGGTTGTGAGAAATTCCCATAGGTTTACCTATTGTGTAAACTACTTGGTTGTGATTTTCTAGGTTGGACAAGAGGGGATCGACTGTGAGTACTTCCAAGAGGGTTACCTGTCTATGTTTAGCTTCTTAAATGGTATATGAAACTGAATTCTTTAAAACTGTGGGATTGTTTACTGTTGAGTACTTCTTTGTTTAAAACTTAGATCTACTTATTTCCTTCTATATATATTCACTAACGGTTACGAATAGATCTCATGGTGGCTACCTACTAGGATTTAGTCTCACAACCTATTTGGGCCATGCTTTTGAGCCCAAAAATATTATATTGTTGCAGTTATAGATAAAGGAAATCACCCTTCTACAACAGGTACTTGACTGCGTTGGATCTAGAGAGCATGTGACCAAGCATAGGATTGTGATGATATGGAGGTGTTTATTTCATTTATTCTGTACTCTGAATTAGTATTGTATTCATCATTGTGACTTCATTGTCTATTTTCCTAGACAAAAGTATCATGAATAATTTATATATATGTGTTCCAGTTGTTTCTTTCAAAAGTCTTCTAATGTTTACTATTTTTGATATGTTTACTATATTCTCTATTGTTATTTTTTCTCTTCGAATGTGTTACTCTACCGATGAGGTCATAGTTTCCCCAATATCACACCCATGGCCTTCGCTACTTGTTAGTAGCCTATGGAATTTGAGGAAATTCACTTGAGGCCATGTGACCAACCAGGTATGGGGTGTCTCTAGGTGGCTTCAGGAACAAAGATGTTACAAAACGGTATCAGGGGAACTATTTTCTCTTAACATACTATTTGTATCCTTTATCTAGGGATATAAAGGAATATGTGCTTTGTAATAAGCTGTGCCCGAGAGAAGTTAACCCGTGTATAGGGAAAAGCTAGTTTACCTCATGTTATAATCTTTTCTGGTTTTGCAATTTTACAGTTGATTTGATTTTCACCTTTGGGTGACTCACATGTATCGTGTTGTTATTGTTGATGATATTGAGGTTCTATTTCAGTTACAACCCGATGAGATGAGGGTATTCCATCTCATGAATCATATAGTCACTTTCTAGAAATCACATGTCATGCATTCCTGACATTCCATTTAAAGTGCATTATAGATTTCAGGTTGTTTTGATTTGTGTTGTGCTAGATATACATGTTGGTCTAATATATGCCTTGATAGTATACCTACGGTTTGGAATAGTATTAAATTGTTTATGGTTTTGTTTGAATGAATTCCAATCATCGGTTCTTGAGGAGTTATGGGCCCTCATGGACTGGAAATTGGTGGATCACTGCATTGTTATCCTTTTTTATAACATGTATAAGATGTTAGGCATTGATTTTTGGAGAGTATGGGCCCTCCCGGATCGGGATTTTTTACTTTATTGTTTTTTTCAGTGTTTTTTAGGATCCATTGTACTTTCTGAGGATTACTGTCCATAAAAAACATTGATTAAACATCATTTTGGTTTGAATACACGCCATATGTTCTTCTATTCAGGAAGAAATTATTTTTCTTAAGTAAACATCGTGTAATATATGTACATTCCATGTAGTCTCTAATCGTGTCTCTGACCTTGTGGGTAGGGACACTGGGTTGGTAAAAACATGGGAAAAAATGTAGTGTACCTGATGTACATGACGCATGTTTATACCTTCTGTTCACCCGTGTGAATAACGACCCAGAGGGATAAAGGCTTAGGTTACACACATAGTTTAGTGTAACCCTAGAAACCGACAATGTAACTGACAACACGGGTTGGTGATGTTCATCCAGTACATGTCGTGTCTAGAACTAACATGTTGTGTAGTCTCGTTCAATAGAGAACCAGGTGTCTTAGCCATGAAAGGGAGCTCAGGTAGGGGAAAAGGACTCATTTACATGCCCGGTATGTAATATACACGCTATGTATCAGTATTTTGTAAAACATGAATTATTTTTTTCTCATGTTTCCTCTTTATGCTTATAGCTTTTAGTCCATGATAATTTTAATCGAAGGAGTTCGCTTGACCTTACAGAGTCATGCCACCGAGACATCCTCTGGTTGTCTTCCAGTTGTTGGGAAATGATCAGACGTTAGACATCGCAGAACATGGGCTTCCAACTGATCCCCCAGTTGTGCCGGTCTTGGTACCAGCTGTTATTATGGACACAGGTGCTGATGCATAGTTCCGAGAGGGCTTTTTGAGGTTCATGCAGACCTTCTGTGGAGTACCACTTCCTACTCCAACTATGGTAGAGATGACATGGGTCTTTTAGCAGTAACATCCTCCCACTTTCTCAGGGGAAGGAGGACCTCATGCTACAGAATTAGGGTTTGAAGCCATGCTTTATATCATCGAGCATCTTGAGACGCCTCCACAGAGGAGGGTCATGCTTGCTACTTACATGCTATGAGATTCCTCCAGGAGATGGTGGGGTGTGATCTCTCAGGCGGGATGCCAGTAGGTTACGGTCTAGGATGATTTCCAGTGTGCCTCCTATGACTACTTCTATCCAGATTCTTTGAGGTCTTATTGAGCCTGAGAGTTTATGAGTTTGGAGTAAGTTACTCTCACTATTATAGAGTATTCTTCTTTCTTTACAGATTTGTAGTGCTTCAAGCCTATTCCAGGAGGTGATGAGTTATTCCTGGAAGGTAAGCTGGAGGATGGTCTGAGACAGGACATCCAATCTTTGGTGAACATCTTCAAGTTGACTCATGTCACTTCTATAGTCATCAAGGAACTGATCGTGGAGCTTAATCTGTGAGATTTTGGAGTTTTGTGTGAGGGTGGCTGAACATCTAGAATTGTTATCCATCATACTAATAGAAGGAAGTGCCACAGGGAGTATACACGTACATATCTGAGGAGGCGAGACTCTTCTATTGGTTTCCATGTGGTGTGTTACCTATGTGGGAAGAGCTGGCATACGAGGCCACATTTCATGAGAGACCCACTGGAGTGCTAATCTTGTAGAATGATGGGCCATCTAAAATGATTATATAAGATCTTCTCACCAGCAGTTGGGGACATGGGTTCTTCTATGACTCCTCGGGGAGGAGCAGCACACCAGTTTCTCATTAGTCTAGGAACTATATATCATTCAGTCATTTAGGCTGAGGTGGAGGTGGTGGCTGTGGTAGTCAGTCACCATTAATTCAATGACAAAAGGTTGTATTAGCTCAGGGTGGACATGTAGGGTCACATGGCCATGGTAAAGGTCAGACTTTTGCAGTGGAGCAGACCCAGCAAGAGCATGATCTCATACCTTCCACAGTTTGAGGTATCATCTTTGTTGCCTCAGTTTTAGCTTCTTCTTTTTTCAATACAGGGGTTCCACATAGATTTATATTTGTTGTTCTTTTGGAGGTCCTTTAGTTCTATATCTTTTATTCTGCTGATGTCTTGACGCTGGACAGTCCATTGGGGACAATAAAAACTAGTCTACGATAGCTCAAGGAGTGCCCTCTAGAGGTTTGTTGGTGTTACTTTGTATGGGACCTTTATATCCTAGAGATGTCAGGATTTGATGTCATTCTCCAAATGGAATGGTTAGTTAAATTCCAAGCATTTGTTGACTTTTATCGTTGGAGGGTGAGATTCACATCACCAAAAGTTAGTGCGCTTCTTCATAAGGGCGAATGGATTGTACATGCGATCAGAGCAGGGCCCGAGAATCATGGGATGGGACAAGTTATCTCCCATATGACTTGTATATATCTAGATGACCAAGGGACTTCACAGTTATACATTCCTCTAGTGGTGGATCATTTCATAGAAGTCTTTCTAGAGTAATTTTTAGAATTTCCTCTAGTTAGAGATGTGGACTTTTCTATTAAGCTTGGTCCAAGAGCCGCATAGGTGTCCATCCCTCCTTATAGGATGGATACACTAGATTTGCAGGAGCTGAAGAAGTAGTTAGAGGAGTTGCAGAATATGGGTATCATCTGAACCAGTATTTCTCCATGGGGTTCACCTGTCTTATTTTCGAAGAAGAAAAACAGTACCCTCAGGCTTTGTGAGGATTATTTAAAGCTGAACCAGTTGACGTTTAAGAACCAATATACCTTGAAGAGTATTGATGATATTTTTGATCAGTTTCGAGGAGCTTGGGTGTTCTCAAAAATTGACTTGAGATCCGGTTACCATCAATTGTGTGTTATACCATCTGATATACCTCTTACAGCCTTCCACAGCAGGTATGGTCTATATGAGTATATGTTTATGTTGTTCGGCCTCACTAAGTGTCTATAGTGTTCATGGCACTGATTAACTGAGTAATCTATCCATACATGGATTCCTTCATGGTGGTTTTCATGAAAGTCATCTTGGTGTACTCTCACACTCAACAAGACCATGACACCCATCTTGAGATTGTTCTGAATACCCCAAGAGGGCCTCAGTTAAATTCCAATATCTCAAAATACTACTTTTGTATGGACCAGATTCACTTCATGGGTCATGTTATCTCAGAGATAGTAGTATCTGTAGACCTAGAGAAAGTGAGAGATGTAGTTTCTTGGGAGCTGCAGAAGAATATCCTTGAGGTACAATGTTTTCAAGGATAGGATGGATTCTAAAAATGCTTCATATAGGACTTCTCACACTTAGTAGTTCCACTAACGGGCCTAACTATGAAAGGTGAAATGTTCTTGTGGAAAAATTCTTCTGAGTCAACATTTCAAGAGAAGAAAGGGAGACTGACTTCAGTTCTAATACAAGTATTTCCATATCCAAGCAAGATATATGCTGTTTTCTGTGATGCTTTAGGTATCAGGCTGGGAGATGTGCTTATTCAGGTAGAAGGAGTCATTGCATACAGGTCTCACCAGTTGAGGCCACATGAGAGGAATTACCCGACTCACGATCTCGAGTTGTTGGCAGTTGTTCGTTCCTTACGTTTTTTGAGACATTATATGTTGGGAGAACATCTTGTGGCTTTAACTGACCACAAAAGTCTCAAGTATATCTTCACACTGTGAGACTAGAATTTGAGATAGTGATGGTCGGTTTAGTACCTTCAGTCTTTTGAACTTGAGCGTCCCTACAATCCTGGAGAAGGCAACGAAGTATCTAATACACTGAGCAGGAGGACTCAGATACATACAGTTCAAGAGGCCAGTGGTGAGTGGAATATATGGCTCTACTCTCTGAGATGCATTTGGAGGTGCACTACAGAAAGGGGAAACGTTTCTTTCTTTTGTAGTTGTTACCTCCACTCTTCTTGATCGAGTTCGAATGAGACATCTATCAGTTTTTGAAGCCCTAGTCTTATGGGAACGAGTGTTAGGGAAAGACCCTATTCTAGGATGGACCATAAAAGAGGATGAAATATTGCGGTTCTATGGGCGTGTATGTTTGTCAGCAGACATAGGTGAGGAGTTAATGCTAGACTTTCATTCCTCACATTGGACAGTTCATCCTGGTTTCACCAGGATGTATCGTGATGTACACTGTCACTATTGGTGGCCAGGTATAAAGAGAAATATTGCTGGTTTCAGGATGAGGTGTTCCACATGTCATCTGTTGAAGGCAGAGAATCAGTGAACAATAGGAATTTTTTAGTAGTTACCCATTCCAAAGTGGATGTGGAATGATGACACGATGGAATTTGTGATTGGTTTTCTGAGGTCACCTTGAGGGAATGATGCAATTTGGGTTTTCATTGAAAGACTCATGATAGTTTCTCACTTTTTACCAATCAAGGAGACCTTCAATGTTGATGAGTTGGGATGGATGTACATCTAAGAGATTATAAATCTGCATGGAGTTTCACACTCCATTTTTTCAGACAGGGATTGACATTTTACTTATTGAGCATGGTAGGTATTGCAAAAGGCTTTGGGTGCACAAGTACTTTTTTGTACAACTTACCATCCCCAAATAGATGGCTAGACTGAGTATACGATTTAACTGCTTGAGGACATGCTCCGAGCATGCATCGTAGATTATAGAGGTTCTTGGGACAAGCATACACCTCTTGTGGAGTGTTCCTACAATAATAGTTTTGAAGAAACTATTCAGATAGCACATTATGAGGCTTTGTATGGAAGGGCATGAAGATCACCCTTGTGTTGGCGGGAGGTAGGAGAGGCACCTATGCTGGGAGCTCATCTTGTCCAAGAGACCACAGAGCAGATAGAGTCAATTCAGAAAGGGATGGCTATTGCGTAGTCTCAACAAAAGTCTTATGCTGGTCAGTAGAGATGACCTCTAGAGTTCATGGTTGGGGATGAGACATTCCTACATGTCACACTAAAGTTGGGAAATAGAAGGATTAGGAGATAGGGTTTGATTTTGTTGTGGTACGTCGGGCCGCTTGAGGTGTTGGAGAGAGTTGGATGAGTTGCCTATTAGTTGAAGTTACATCATAGGTACTAGGCTATGTATGATGTCTTCCTTGTTTCTACGCATCAATGTTATTTCTCAGACCCATCTCATGTTATTCAACCCAAAGTTGTTGAGTTGGAAGTGAATTCATCGTTTGAGGATCATCATATTCAAATTTTCGACCTAAGCACGATGGTTATAAGTGGCGAGTTTGTTCCTCTAGTACGAGTGTTATGGCATCAAGGGTGAGTACAAGATGAGACTTGGGAGAGGGAGGCTGATGTACGATCATAGTGGCAGGAGTTGTCTGAGAGTCCTCTACCCCACCGTGCTAGGAAAATTAGGGGATGAATTTTTTAAGGGGGAAAGTTTGTAAGAACCTGGATCTTCTTTTTCAGGTATGTCATTATTATCTGGTTTTTTTCAATTAAAATAGGAGTTCTGGAAATTTTTTAAAGTAATTCCATGTAATTTATAAGTACACATTGTGTACTCGGTTACCGCGAGTAGCCGTGTGTTGTCCGTGTAGCAGCGATGCACACTGCCTTATAGGGGTGACATGTAGGCCGCCTAAAGAGAAGTATGGAAAGGGAATGTACATGTCGTGTACTTCTAATGTACATGCTGTGTAGTTTCTTTTTTATTAAATGTGCCGAGGTCGCGTCTGACGGACAGACCCGTCTACTTCTAGGTTTGGTTTGTTCGAGAGAAATCATACGACCTCAATCTTTCTTTGTGCCCTTGATCGAGTATATGATCATTGATTCATCCTCCATCTATTGTGTTGTTATCACCTCGGTATGCTCTTCCTTCTTCTAGAGCATCGTTTCCTGATTCCTCCTCTTTCCCATGTTATCCTTGGTTGAGCGTGTTGAGCGTTTTTGTAGATCTACCTTATTCGTGGGGAATTCAGATATTGAGGTTCATATATTGTGATCTCCCTTCACCGAGGTACGTGTTTTGTGCCTTTTTGATGAAATTATATGAGTTATATGTGCAAAATCACCAATACGCATGAATGGGGAGTTGTGTGTTTACTGTTTTAGCACGATTGTTTTCCAGCTATGCTTTTATGCTTCTGTAGAGCTTAAATTGATATTGAATAGAGTGAATTGATATTTTTTAGAGGTACATCCCTTGAATGTTTTGTTTATGAATGTTTGGTCCTTCTTAGCCTGTTAGGATGCCTTGTTTTCCCATGCCTAGTATTGTAGGATGTGGTGACATGTTCTGACATCCTGTTATAATGTAGACTATTTAGCCAAGTAGTTCTTGAGGTTTACATTGGTAGATATTCTTCGATGTACTTGCTTGACTTACATAGGTCTGTGAGAACCTGGTGTACAGACCATAGGGATAATGGACATAAGGGATTCTCCAGAGTGTCTTTTCTACATACGATGCGAGACCACATGGGGAATTTAATTAAGTGCTTCCTCAGAGTGTCTGTAGTTCCTTGACACCTGCCACAAAGGCAATGTGACATATGTGATTCCCCATAGTGCCTTTAGTTACCGATATGGGAATATATGAGGAATTGATAATGATTTATTCCTCATAGAGTGTATGCATAAGTTGAACCATATGGGTTAGACATAATGTAGTATCAAGACGGTTGCTTGTATTGCTTAAGTAGGACCAGAGAGGATAGGTTGTGAGCACATCCAAGAGGGTTACCTGTTGTGTTATCTTCTTTCTTGTGTTTGATAGGTAGGACCAGAAGGGATAGGCTATGAGTACTTCCCAGAGGGTTACCTATTTGTGTTTATCTACTTACTTGATATATGAAACCTGTACTTTGAAATTGTTGAATGGTTTAATGTTGATTAATTCCTTGATTACTATTCTATCTTCTTATTCCCTACCATATATATTCACTAAATATTAGTCACAAATCTCATGGTGACTGCTTATTAATATTTGGTCTCACACCCTACTGGGTCCATCCTTTTGGGCCTAAAGAAATTATATTGTTGTAGGTATAGATAAGGTCAAGCACCTTTCTACTTCAGGTACATGAATGTACTCGATCTGGAGAGCTTGGGACCAAGTATATGCTTGTGATGCTGTGGAGCTATTTTTTACTTTTCTTTTGTAATCTAGATTATTTTTTTATTCAAAATTGTGACTTTTAAGGTTGTTTACTAAAAGAATAAGTCATACTAAATAGGGACATCAGGTAGTCCATTGGTAGGCAATAAATCCTAGTCGCACTTTGGTTGTGGGTTCGATTCACGCAACTTTGTCCAACATGATGGGTTGTCAAATAGTCTACGCGTTTTCATTTTTCAAAATTTTTTTAATTATAACTTCATTAAACAAATGACACAAAATCCCTAAGAATAACCATAACATTATTTAACTTTCAAGGTTATCTCATACCGCTCATTTTCATCCAATCTCATTAATACCTCAACATCATAATTCATGATGTATTATATATATTGTCATTATTTTTTTATTTCTCCTCAAAATGATAAAATAATACTATTACCAATAGAAAGAACATCGTTATTTAATCATGATGTCTACATGGTTTCATCATCATCTTGTTCATGTAGTTAGAAGGTCCAGAAATTGCAACATAGATTTACATATCCTCCAAAATCATTTTCTTTCTTCATCCAAATACATTCTGTTCAACTTGGGTCATATGGGTGTCCCCAAAAAACTATTTTTGAAAAATAATTATATATGACATATAATTACAAAACATCTAACAAATATTAACTTTTATAAAATAGTCGTACCAAGTTTGAGTTGAATATTTCAATCACTATTTCTTTTAAAATACCATAATTATGTGTTGAGAGACTATATTTTAAAATAAAATATAAATTGGTTGCGCTAGATTCTCATTCTTTAGAAACTTTTTCAAAATCATAATATGATAAGGTAAAATATTTGAAAATGCCTTGATAATATTTTATTTTTTAAAAAATATTATAATATTGAGAAAATAGGATTCAATTAAATACAACCCATGATCCATGATGGTATTGAGGTATTGTGGAGGTGTTTGATATCTCAAACAACTTCATGCAAGTGAGTTATATTCTAGAAAAATACTTACAATCATACGAACATAACTTTTTAATAATTATTAAAATTATGTCATCATGATGTTATGGGGATGTGGTTTGAGATCCTCCTCCTTCAATGTTTAACCGACATTCCTTGATATTAAAATGTTATAAAAGAAGAATTTATCTGAAAGAATAGACATAGGGCCTAACAACGTGTTTAATGAAAAATCTAATCCTTAAAGTTTTATAGCCCTTTTCTCTGATACCAATTATAATTCCCAAACATTATACATTACATATTCTTGAGTTAAGCCAAGAATTTACATTGAGTATTTTTTAGGATTACAGTTTTATAGAATTAGGTTGTAACTATTACATTTCATCCCAAAAATTACAAATTTGACACTTCTACTCTATCCAAATTATTCACAATAAAATAACACATTAAATAAAACAAGAGTTCATTCCATGATACAAATATTAATGAATACTTCTTTTCTCTTAACCTTACATATACTCTATGAAAAACATATCAGAAACATTAGATGGGCATTAAAATAACTTTAAGGCTTATAAAAATAGGGACAGAATTAATTATTCCAACAATACATCAAAATCAATGAAACCACACATCTCAATTATAAAAATAATCTCTTTATCACTCCTCATGAAATCATAATATTTATGAATAACACATAGAAATCATAAATCATAATGGTAACATGTGGCATCCATAACATATATACACTGTTTCTTTCCCAACTAATAGGGATTTATGTTTAGAATAATCATCACAGAATATTCCGTAAATCTCTTAGAGGAAACAATAATGTTTACCTCTATCATGTTATCCAATGAATTAGAGAGCTATCTTAGGATCACCTGTCCTCGGTTTATCTTGGAAGAACCCATATATGCAAAAACATCAAAAGAACTATAACATAATCATAACATCTAGAACAATCATAAATTAAATATGACATTTCCACATTATAATCACAAAATATCGATTCAAGAAACTGAGATAATCAATCCAAAATAGAAGACACATTTATAACATTTAAAAATAATAATTTTCAATCAAAGTGCCCCATAGAACATTGAATATTTTAAAGGAATTAACATGTTAAAACATTAATGTCTATATAAATATATCTTTAAAACAATATTAAAAATGTGGACATTAATGAGAAATATTTAGAATAACAATTATTTAAAACATTTAAAACAATGTTTTACTTATATATTCTCATAACAATTTTGAAGAACATGTATTAAAAATTAATGAATAATGAAAAAAGATACAATAAATATAAAGGGAATATAGAAATTCAAGACATAAAATGATAAAAGAGTTATATATACACATTATAGGATATTAAAGGTGCACACTATGAATATATACGTCAATGAAAGGACATTGATATGAAGTCCCTTACCAAAATTCTTTTTGTAAATAAATTAAATCGATTATGTGTATTCAATATAGGTACACATAGATAATTTAAAAAATAAAATATAGAAATTAAAAAAAATATTTATTATATAATTTTTGCATGAAATAATTAAAAGTATAAGATTAAACAAAATATTTGAAATTTTTTTAAGAAGTTCCCTTATGAAAATTCGGCAGCCTAACAGTGTCACATAAAAATTCCTAAATTGAGATGATGAGAGAGAAAAGGGAATCTCATCACATGGAAATAAAATTTACATAAATATTGATATATAATAACAGATCACAAAAATATAAAATTTTAAATTTTAATACATATCATAAAATAATTCTTTGACTATAAGAGGAGGGTGAAAGGTTCCCTTGCCTTGTGTCCGACTCATCACGTATGTTCCTTGTTCTTCATAAACAATATACTTAAGATAATTTATAATTACCTCATAACCATTTTTATGTTTATTATTCCTTTTATATAACTTATTACATTGATATAACAATCATATAATTATTGAAGTTCATATCAGTCATTTTGTCGATGTTCGATACTTAAGTCAAAAACGAACTCGTTATAATTACAAATTGTCATTGTGGTCAAAATTCCACTATCTCCAGAATTTTGTTGATGATTTAAATATCTTATATATCTATTATATATTTATTTATATCCATTATATATTTATTTTAGAATAGTCCATAACTTTTTGATATAGGAAAATGAAATGCACCGTTCATGGAGATGGTTAGTCGTACGTGGGCAAGAGTACTACTTTCATTTCATTTACATTTTTAAAGAAATGAAAACTAAATTATACATAGGTATATTACAATTCTAGTATAATATATTTGTTATATAATTTACATAAATTCACTAATTCAATCCATTATATGTTCCATGTATATAATGAATGAGTCATGGCACTTTGAAGAGGCGGTAGTAAGCATTTTCTCGAATGAAATTATCATATTTATACATCATGAAAAGCATAATGTTTTGTTATAAATGATATTTACTGAATAATAAAGATAAAATATGTATCATATATATAATATTTAATTTTATTTTCATCATAATTGAATCCTTGAGAGGCGGTAGGAGATAATTCAACAATCATCGTTTCGTGAGCCAGTAGTTTGTCCTCCAGAGAAACAGTTTGTTCGTATCAATTATATGGAGGTGTGTGGATGTGTAGTTTGAATAATTCTCATAATAACATCCTAGTATATTTATGATACTATTTTTTATAGAATGTGTTAATAATTATAGTTTAGGGGGTTGGAGAAAGAAAATAAATGGACAAAGATTGAGAGAAGACATTATCTTAGATTGTGTTACTCCTTTTGATTTGAGCTAAAATGACTTCTTGAATTGCATTATACCCAAGTTAATTATTTAAAGAGGAATATATGGATTTTCATAGTATATTTGGGCATATGAAGGATGATCCAAAGGGGCTTCATGGGTGTGAGTTAGGGTTTGAGGTGGTGGCCTTTTATAAGAGAGAGGAGGGGCACTTAAGGAATATTTTAAAATATTATATTATTATAAAATTATTTTCAATTTTAAATTTCCTAGAACACATAAAATTATATGATAAGATGAATATAAATTGAAATACATTCATATAATAATAATTAGATAGGTTTAGGATATTGTTTACTCCTTACCATTTTTATTTAAAACATTTTTTTTACACTTACCGTTTTATCTAGCATTAAAAACTTTAAGAAGAAAAATTGATAAACAAAATATGAAAAATATACAATTAAATATTCAATAATAAAATTTTATAATTATGATAATTTTTTTCCAAATATTATAATTTTTTTAAATTTTATAATATTTAATAAGTTATTATATATTCTAAAATATTAATTACGTCAATTTTCACACTATTCATATTATGACTTTTAAAAAATTCATAAAAACTTGATTATTCAAAAACAACATCATTAAAACAAATATAACATGTAAATTTTCTCCAAAAAAATCTTCTATGACATCATAATAAAAAAAATTCAATTTATTATAACATTTAAAATATCATTTATTTGAATCCTTTGTTAATGAATCAATCACTGCATCACCATTGTGTCATAATTAAATTTATTTATATAATGTCTAAAAATTATAAAAAAATGATGAAGAAGGAAATATTTATAGCTTTCAAATTATTATTTATATTTTAAGATATTACTTATATAATTCCATATGAATATTTCTTACAAAAACATATATTTTAAGTTATATTTTTCTAGACTTTAAATTAAAATTAATTAAAGGTCATTTTCACACACAAGTGTCTACATGGGGTCCTGAAATCAATAAAAGTATGAAAATGGTTGGTAATATCTAATATCATAGTGTTTGAACATTTTTTAGGGTAATTTGATATTATTATTGTATTATTTTTTACACTAATTTACCAAATTTACCCTTTAACCATGGTACATTAAATATTTACTGAAGATACAATTCACAATGTATAAATTTAAAAGTAACCTATTTACATAGTTTAGACCTCCTGATTCAAAATATGGAATCTATTTTTTTAAATTCAGAATACATAAGTTTCAAAAATTAATTTAAAATTAAAAATTGTTTTCAAAAACAAAAAAAACGTGTTTTTACGAAGTAAAAACTATCAACTGATTAACATGTGTCTAAGTCCAATTTCAAAGTGAAATTAGTATTGATGACAAAAATTGGATTAAATTATACAAATATAATAAATTACACTTTAATAAAAATTAAAAGTACAATCTAACTATATAAATAAATTATATTTAAATGTATATTTAAATTAAAATTTAGTATTTTTCACTATTCCTTAAAAATGATCATTATCAGAAAAATATCAAAAATATCTATAATGTATATTTTGATTTTACAATTAAAAAATGAATATTATATAAATGTTTAAACAACTATATTTAAAAAGGGTTCTCCATCAAAAGGTATTAAAATGACATTTTAAAAATATTAATGTTTTTTCATGATTTAAATCAGATTGATTCTTATTTTACACCTCTAAAATTTATTGGATAAGTTTAAATAAATTTAATAATAATATTGTAGATAGTTCTGTTTATTCCCGCCAATACAGCAACCATGCATTAATTGTCATTTAAAATAATAATAATAATATTTTATTATTTTTTGGCATAACTCAATGTTGTGTGAAATGTAAGATATTAAATAAACTTTTTTCGTATATTGAGTACGATATTGGAAAAAGTGTCCAATTAAAATAAAATTAATATCATATTCATAAAAATTAATAAATATGGAAATGTAATATTCTATAAATACGAGGGTAGTTACTATTGGGAATTTCTAATTCCATGAATTTAACATATTAGAAACCATCTATGATAGTATTATTGACTTGAAACAAGAATGATATGTGCGTATTTATCCCCTAACAATATCATAAACCATGTGAAACCATATCATATAAAAAAAGGCCCCATATAATTGTTACATTTTATTAAGGTGTGATACATATAAATAATTGTTACGTACATAGAAAAAAATGTGGTTTGATGTTCTAGTCAAGGAAAGTCATGTTGTAAAGAAGGTAAGTCTTGTTGTTGAAATGTGTATGGGTATTCACATGTAAGAGTCATTATGGAGTTACTATGGGATAGATTAGGTTCATTTAATATATAATTGTCATCCATTTAGCTCATATATAACTGAAACCTCCCTGAAAATTCATGGTATTAAAGGTTCACTATGATGATATATAAGCTATAATCATGTTTTCATAGAATTAGAAAACCAAATATCCGGACTAAATCATATTTCATTATTTATATAGTTATTATCAATTATGAAACAATGATTAAAATACATTGATTAATTAACTATATTTTATTTTTCATATATATCATTTAATGTTATTAAAAAATAAAATCATTTTTCTTCAAATAAAATTCATAACTGAACCATTTATTCAATATAATGTTTTTAAATTATAATAATGGATTTTTAGGAAATTTATATGATTACAAAATGGAAGTATAAGAAATAACTGTGTGAGAAAATGAGTTATGTTGTGACATTTAATTCATAGTTTTAGAATATATAAAATTCATATATTTACCATTCATAAATTAATTCATGTGAGCTCTCCCATTTGCAACTCCTCTGATTCCTACAAATACCTGCTTCACCACACCTCATATACTCCTATAATTTATTGTGTTTCCATTGGTTTTATTCAAGTGTTGGTTATGATTTGATTAATTATAGGACTCTAACCCCCACCCTATTCATTATCATAATTTTTGTTAATCCCCTTATCCCAATGGATGCCATTGTGACCAAGGATTTTATATTTTTTTATTATAATTTTAGGTTTTCATGATTTTTTCTTTCTTATATATTTATACATTTTTCTATTACCTCATTAAAGTTGAATAATACTCAGATTTTTAATTCTTTTAATTGATGTTGGTTTATATATAAATTTATATTTAAATTATAATAAAAGTAATTTTTTCATCCGTATGTCTCATGTTTGTACTCAATCTATGATATATTCAGAGCAATAATTAATACTTTCTAAAGGATTATTATTTTCATACCATTATCCTTATTTTATAAAAATTTATTTCTCATGTTTTGTGATCAATTTTATTAACATATTCATTTAATGTATTGAATATTTTAATTCCCTATCAGCTCTTCCTAAGGGAATCTAAAAAAAATGAATATAACAAAACTGAAATGGATTCCACAGGATAAAAATTTATATTTCATGTAAATAAATTTGTAGCTTCGGGTGAGTGGTTTCTTCTAAGAATTATAATTTTTTTGTTAATTTTCTCTTTTTTTAAAAATAATTATATAAAATTGTGTCTCCAATGATATCGTGAAGTACCATTTAGATCACAAAAAATGATATTTCATACTATGTTTAAACCCTTGATATAAGACCCTCTATATAGGATTATAAAATTTATTTCCATATTAATGTTATCTTATTATTCTAGATGAAAAAGATGTTTTTTATATGAATAGTGTTTTTGATTACGGTATCATATGATTCTTTAATATTATATTTTTTTATGGAACTTATTGATGAATTTCGTACAATTAGTTAGTCATTGGATCCTCGGGTACAAAAAAACAATACGAGTCTACTAGAATCATGTTATTAATTACACTCCCCTTAACCAACCTTGGAATTTTTAATATGTAATAATTACACACTACCTATCCTGTTCAACACTAGTAATGATGATAGTTTTACTAAAAAATAGGTTCCCCCCCCATTTAAAATTATACTTTCTCTAGAGACATGGATGGATATTTAAATTTTAAAATATGGATCTTCATGATAATACTAGTGTATTATCAAAATATTCTTATATGGTATTTTATATAATATTTTGATGTTGTTTCATCACATTATTATATGTTATTTTTTGTTACATTTGACCTTATATAGTATTAAATTATATTAATAGTGGATATTATACTATCATTCTGGTTAATTTATATTTATCAAGTTACAGTTTAATAGCTTCATGAAATTATTTTTATGCAAAATAGTTATCTCCCCGATATATTCATTATGGAATTTCTAATGGAATTCTAATATGTGATACATTTCTTATAATTCATAAAATGTGATTACTTATAAAGAACTATTTTGAAACTATTTTTTAACTTCAAATATCATCCATTAATAAAAAAATAAAACACTATATTATAGTTGGTGAATTTTATATCATGGATGATAAATTTTTTAGGTTATGGTCTAATCTAGATAATTTAAATTAAATATATCTTCCTAACCAGATATTTTTATTTTCTATCTAGGATCAAATGGAGACTAAAATTAATGGTTATACCATGGGTGTTGAGAGGTACAAGGTATGGATTATTTTTTAGGAATATCCTACTATAATACCAGTAAAGGTTATGCTTCAATGTATTGGATTTTAATTTTATTACATTTTATTGTATAGTAGTGGTGTAAAGAAATGTATAGATTTTCATGAAATATAGAGAAGAGTTTTGGTGGTATTTGTTTTATTTTGGTATTTATATTTTTTTTCATGTCTTATATGATGTTTGTATTAACATTCTAGTGGTTCTATTAACTATTTGACACTTTATATACTGATATTTAATGATTATTATTAACGGATTTTTACATATGGATTATAAATTATATATATTGTCTTTTTAACTTTGAATTTAAATATTTCTAAAACAATAAATTCTATATATATATAAATCTAACACTTTTCAATAGTCATTGGTCATACAAGACTTATTTTTCTAGGTATCAATATTTTTAATTTTTCATTGGGGTTATATTATTCCCGATGATGATTATTTATATTTTGAAGAACTTGTTGTGAACTCGTGGTGATTAAGAACTCACACTAAACCATGTTTTGGGATACCTCATATACCCAAATAGGGTTCATCATGGAGATTTTAAGGAAAACATTATACAAATGATAAATTTCTATTTGGTAGAATAATGTAGAAATGAGATAGGATCATTGGGGATCATGAGGTGGTTAAAAATATGCGAATGTTTAACACGTTTCATAATGAACCACAATATACAAAGAGATGGTTGGAATGTCTTATCCTAGCTTAATGAATTATCAATTCATATATATGGGAAAAATGATCCTTTAATAAGGATTGAAGAGGGTCTGATGTGTAAAAACATTTGGTTTCATAAGATATAAACTATTCACTCGTGCATGCATCATGGATGTTTTTTATTCTATTGTGTATTTGTTACGTAATAGTTATTAATCTTTTCACATATAATATTCAATCACAATGATGTTATCATTATTAATTATATCTGACCACTTTCAACATGTTTTGATTTTATTGACCACTTTATTAGCAGATAATGTTTTCTATAATAAGTGGTTTTATAAAATTTATTATAATTTTGGATAGTATATTATTTATTGTTTTAATGTTGAATAATTATTATTTTCAATTTATTTTGATGGAAAAATGTGTTTTCCAACATTTATTAATATTATATACATGTATTAATGGAGGATATCAATTCAATTATTCAATGATAGGTAAACTTGTGATTTAAATTTTAATAATTCATTTTCATTAAATCAAGAAAAAAATTATGTGAATTTTATTAAATTGTTAAATTAATTTTTATTTACAAAAGGAGTTATTAATGTTAATATTCCCGATTTTTTAAGATTAGGATGTAGAATTATTTGTTATTATTAATAATTTAATAATTATTTTTTTATAGAGGAGGGAAAAAATAAAACATGAAAAAAATAAACAAAATCTCACTAAATGAGTTTTGTAGATTTTTATAAATGACTTATTTCACTTGAAATTAAACAAAAAAGTGGCTACCTACTAATTTTATAGATTGATACACATTAATAATCAATATAAAAATTTTCTACAATGAATGTTTTATTCGATCATTACCTTTTGTTTTCTTCACAACTCATAGTTTCTTTATGGACATGTGGATATCAATATGTTTGATTATTGATGTAATCTTTTGAGATGTTATGAGTTTGGTATATTTTTTGTTAAATTATTAACAAAAACATGTTGGTAATATTATTCACAATTAGAATACCTCTTTATAGAGAATGTGAGCTAATATTTAAAGGGTTGGAATAATTTAATAAAAACATATTTTTATTTTTGAACTAATATATTATTGTTGTATTTATAGTAATGTATGAAATTAATGTTTCATGTTTTAATTAATTATAAGAGTGTAAAATTGTGGGTAATTAAAATTGATTTATTTTCGTTACCATAAATTTTCACATCAACACGTGGGATAAAATATTTTCCTTTTATTTAAGATATAATTGGTTGTGATGTGTTTGATTTTTATTAATATAATGTTTTAATTATTTATTCAATATGAAACCTCTGATATAGATACTTATTATACCGCATTTATATTGTTTTTTGTGGATTATTACATGATTTCTCATAAAATGAGGAGAATTTACTATTTCAAAGATTTTAATTACTTTCAAAAAATGGTATGATTTATGATTTATATTTTTCTTTTTGTCATTTATAATTTAGATATTTTTAGAAAAGATGGGAATTTATTTCTAAGAGACTTATTATTCATATGTTATATTTTTCTTAAGATGATTGGATTTATTTTAAATTATTCCTTAATAATTTAAATATTTAGAAGTGTTTACTTTATAATTTTGATTATATTTATAATTTAGAGGTTAGTAATTTTTTAACAGTGTAGAGTAACCCACCTGTATATGAATTGGTTTTATTATGTTTTCTTTTGTGATTTGATTATTTGAAATTACTAATTAATTTTTTAATATTTTCCTAGGGAGGAAGTCCATGAACCTCCCATGGTTGATATTTTTTATGGTGGGGATAATTATAAAAGCCAAGGTATAATTAGTGGTGAATTATATTTTATTTAATGAATTTTTACTCTATATTTTGATTCATGGTGTATCAATGGTGATTCTCATATCTTTGGAATTTTGGTGTTTTGTATTTTTAGGATTTCTAAATGTAATGTCTAGAAAAATAATAATCATGACAATAAATATTGTTTTATTTAATTAGAAGGAGATAGTTACATCATGAAAAAATGATGTTAGGAAATGGAGGGCTAAAAGTGAATTGTTGTGTTGTGGATGATCAACAATCATGTCATTTAAATGTTAAATCATGTGATTATTTTTTATTGGGAGTCAGAAAATGGTTATATCCCTATAAGGGATACATTACATGAGTTGGGATACCCTTATGCCAGAGTTCTGGGAATATTGAAATGACATTGGTGATAGTCTATACAATAAATAACATTTTATGATAAGGATGTGTCACTATTTGACCATGAGTAAGTGTATCCATATATAAGAGGCATTCTATGGATACAAAAATATATATAATTATAATTTCCATCAGATTAAAGGTTCAATTTTCTCCTACAAATTCATCATAATTGTGAGGAAATGTCGTATATGAGGGGTCACATAGATGATACATTATATTTGTCCCATTTCTATAATTTTTATTAAATACATTTTTTTGAAAAATTAATATTTTTTAATTAATAAATATATAATAAATTAATAATTATGGTTTAGATAACATTATAAAAACTATTATTGTAAATAAAATATATGTAAGATGTTTATTTTCTAAAATATGACTTGAAATAAAATTATATCATTTATAAATTATTATTATTAATATAACTTATATAACATACTAATAAAGACCACCTCCAACCATTGTGGGAAGCATGTGTGTTCACATACACAACAAGTACCCAACAACGCATGCGTGGGAAGTGAATCAACTATGCGGGGTTGTACATCAGAAGGGTAGTGTTCCAAAAATGGGATTATTTCCATGTAGTATAGAGATCATCCACATCAAATTAAGCATAACATTCCAATCTATTTATCCATTGACCTAGACCATCCATTTTCTACAGCAAGTTGTATTCTTCACCAAGATCATCTGAGAGCACTAGTTCATTGATATCCATCCATGAAACATCATCAAAGAATCAAAATGATTATTTGGATCATCCTTTTTATTTTTCTAAAGACACAAATCTGATCATAATCATCTTCTCTAACCCGTAAGATTAATTTTTTTTTGACGTCTTCCCTATGAAGCCTTGCTTGGGTTTTTTTAGTTAGAGAAGATTCATTGAGAAATAAAAATATAGTCTATCTAAGACATCCAAGAATAATTACTTCATTATCCTAATTACATCATGATCAAAATTATATAAAATGCAGTTTTAATTATAAAAATAGTATCAATCTATCGAATTACATAATTGACCTAAATATATTATTTTTGGTGACCGTGATGGTTTGCAGTGTGTATCCTGAAACAAAAAATATATGTAATAAATAAATTTTTATCTATGATTCTTAAAGGTCCTTATATGATATTTCATTCATATAAATACCTCTATGAAGCTCATTCAGTGTGTGAATCTTGTATTTAATCCAATAGAGTCTACGGGAATTTGAGAGAGAAACATAGCATCATTCTAATTTTTCTAGGAAAATTCCATGGACTTTTTCCTGAGTTTATATTTCATAGTATATCATAATGATTCTGAAAATTAGATTCATGGTTTAGTTTTTTGAAGTAGAATGAATTACGAATAACTAAGATGTGTTGTTTTATACTGTTGTTATATGAAGGTATCATGTGTCACATTCGCATGTTGAAACATTCATGAACTGTTAATCTCATAAATTAAAACTATGGTTTATGTGAATAATTATTTGTACACCATGATGGTATGATCTATTCTTATCACACTCAGACTACATTGAAAATATATTATTCACAAATAATAAGATATGTATTAGGTATAAGTAACTCTTTCATTCATCTATGTTTGCGTGAAGGAGTTTTTACATGGTTGTGTGAACTATTATATGATGAAGATAGATGTTTACATGATCATTCTGTCATGATTCTAGAAGCATAAATGTGAAAAGTGATTAGTAGGATTCTTGTACTTCGTGAAGGACTTGTTTTGGAAAAACAACCAAGATAGAACAATCATTCATTCATCTAGGACTATGTTTTAGAAAGAACTATGTTAAGATTTTGAGTTCTTGTGAATGTAATACTATGAAATGAACATTTGAAGAGTATTGTTTGTATAACATACTTGTGCAAAGGTATTATTTGATTTTTATAAGGGAGTACATTATCTTGTGAGAAGAATTAACTATTTATTGAATTTGAATAAGACACACAGTTTGAATAAGAATTGGGTATCATTTATATTACTGCACATATAAGAGACCATGCACACATAATGTATATTTTCATTGAAAAAATTAATTAGTCACTGGGTGAATAGAATAAGTGATTTTATTACACCATTACTGAAGAAATAAGTGTATCATTTTATGATACATTTTCCTCAATGTGTTTTAATGTGTATCTTCATAACAAAGATTATAAGAATATAAATTTTTGTGAATTAATTTTTTCATAAATAATAAAATAATATAAATTGGAAAATTACATGGATTAGATATTTTCATGTGGTTATGAAAAATACTTACATGATGAACACATGATTTTATTATATATAATATCATATTTTATGAGATGAAATGTTTTTATTGAAGCGTGGAAGATGAAAACTAGATGTTTATTGATATAACATTAGTTTTTTATTCTATTTCTATATTTATATTAATTAGAAGTTTTATCATATGCAATTCAACATAGTATATTTAACTAACTAGAATATAGAGTTATTGACTATATTCAATGGTATTCATTGAATTTTAGTTTAAGTGAGAAAGTAAAAAATTATTTAATATTGAGTGCCTCGAAGAGGAAAATCATTTTTTTGTAGTGGAAATATAATGATGTATTGAACATTATAACAATTTAATACTTATATTTGTGGAACACAAGTGGGATTCTAGTATAAAGAACACTTGTTGATGTTAGTATAACTTTTGAAAAATTTTATACGACCCACCATGATTTCAGGGTGATACCTAGACAACCAACTTGTAATTGTCGATTGATTAATAAAATATATGTTATGTCTCAGAACTTCCCAAACACAAAAAGAATGCAGTCACCCAAATTGGGGGGGGGAACCCTGTTAAAATATTGTCTTCATTTCTTCATTTAATTTCTCTATTTCATGTGTTATAATTATGTTTGTAAACTAGAAGTATTCATTAACTGTAATAAGTAAAACAGTCCAAATTGAACATGTGTAATAGAAGAGAAAACCAAATTGGTAAATACAAGTGTATACTGATTCAATCCTTATCAGTGTATGTGTATGATCTACGGGGAACATAATTTTTTTGAGAGAATAGGTTACACCTATGATGGGACATATCTTATTTTATTTGTTGTCTGTATCAGGTTTATATGAAGTTAATATTTTAATTTTAAGAAGTAATAGTGTTGTCTCATATGAATAACTATGTTCATATATCGGTTAGTTCCAACAAGGTGGATTCAGAAAAATCCATGAAGAACAAATAGATGATAGGGGAAATATATCATTGAATGATTTTGATAAAGAAAGAGGATACATAAAAAACTACATGATGTCAGAATGTTATCCTATCAACTGTTTCTGTTAAATAGTTATTAGAGTTACTTTTGATGAGTATATTTCAAAGGGTGATGAAGAAGAGTTTACTAAATCACTCATTAATTTTTATTCATAAATACAAAAATTATATAATGAATGATCCTAGTAAATTTTTCACTGATATATTTTCTTTTATCATGTTACAATATGATTAATATTCATTGATTGAAATGTAAGATGAGGATATTGGAATGTCTTTGGAAATGAATTTACAAATATTTAATGTCTTCCCATAAATTATTGATTCCAATTAAGAAACTACATCATGTAGTATTCCATGATAAATCATAACATTTAAATCCAAATAACATCAGTTACTATTAAAGTCTCATAATAAAAAGCAATTAAACCAATCACTTATTCTCCATTATGGTTATCCATTTGCATAAATAACATCAATAACTCTATGTACACAATAGAAACATAGATTATTCCGTAATAAAATAAAATTACTACTCTTCAAATTAAATCTCATAGTATTCTATTTTCCATAGGCATATAGTGACCAAAAAGGGAAAACATCGTACCGAATAAAATTTATCACTTAATCACCAAATCTTTTTCCTATACTAAGGATATCTATTAATAAAACATAAGTTCCCAAATTATATTATTCTTTTTCCATAAAATAATTTTACTAAAAGAATAAGTCATACTAAATAGGGACTTCAGGTAGTCCATTGGTAGGAGATAAATCCTAGTCGCACTTTGGTTGTGGGTTCGATTCATGCAACTTTGTCCAACATGATGGGTTGTCAAATAGTTTACATGTTTTCATTTTTCAAAAACTTTATATTTATAACTTCATTAAAAAATTGACACAAAATCCTTAAGAATAACCATAACATTATTTAACATTCAAGGATATCTCATACAGCTCATTTTCATCCTAACTCATTAAGACCTCAACATCTTAATTCATGATGTGTTATATATATTGTCATTATTTTTTTATTTCTCCTCAAAATGATAAAAATAATACTATTCCCAATATAAAGAACATTGTTATTTAATCAGGTTGTCTACATGGTTTCATCGTCATCTTGTTCATGTAGGTAGAAGGTCCAGAAATTACAACATAGATTTAGATATCCTCCAAAATCATTTTCTTTCTTCATCCAAATACATTCTCTTCAACTTGGGTCATATGGGTGTTCCCAAAAAACTATTTTTGAAAAATAATTATATATGACATATAATTACAAAACATCTAACAAATATTAACTTTTATAAAATAGTCGTACCAAGTTTGAGTTGAATATTTCAATCACTATTTCTTTTAAAATACCATAAGTATGTGTTGAGAGACTATATTTTAAAATAAAATATAAATTGGTTGCGCAAGATTCTCATTATTTAGAAACTTTTTCAAAATCATAATATAATAAGGTAAAATATTTGAAAATTCCTTGATAATATTTTCCTTTTTTGAAAATATGAGAATATTGAGAAAATAGGATTCAATTAAATACAACCCATGATCCATGATGGTATTGAGGTATTGTGGAGGTGTTTGATATCTCAAACAACTTCATGCAAGTGAGTTATATTATAGAAAAATATTTACAATCATACGAACATAACTTTTCAATAATTATTAAAATCATGTCATCGTGAAGTTATGGGGATGTGGTTTGAGATCCTCCTCCTTCAATGTTTAACCGACATTCTTTGATATTAAAATGTTATAAGAGAAGAATTTATGTGAAAGAATAGACATAGGGCCTAACAACGTGTTTAATGAAAAAACTAATCCTTAAAGTTTTATAGACCTTTTCTCTGATACCAATTATAATTCCTTAAAATTATACATTACATATTATTGAGTTAAGCCAAGAATTTACATTGATTATTTTTTTAGGATTACAGTTTTATAGAATTAGGTTGTAACTATTACATTACATCCCAAAAATTACAAATTAAAAACTTCTACTCTATCCAAATTATTCACAATAAAATAACACATTAAATAAAACAAGAGTTCATTACATGATACAAATATTCATGAATACTTCCTTTCTCTTACCCTTACATATACTCTATGAAAAACATTTAAAAAAAATTAGATGAGCATTAAAATAACTTTAAGGCTTATAAAAATAAGGAAAGAATTAATTAGTCCAACAATACATAAAAATCAATGAAACCACACATCTCAATAATAAAAATAATCTCTTTATCATTCCTCGTGAAATCATAATATTTATGAATAACACATAGAAATCATAAATCATAAAGGTAACATGTGGCATCCATAACCTATATACACTATTGCTTTCCCAACTAATAGGGATTTATGTTTAGAATACTCATCACAGAATATTCCATAAATCTCTTAGAGGAAACAATAATGTTTACATCTACCATGTTATCCAATGAATTACAGAGCTGTCTCAGGCTCACCTGTCCTCGGTTTATCGTGGAAGAACCCAGATATGTAAAAACATCAAAAGAAATATAACATTATCATAACATACAGAACAATCATAAATTAATGATGACAGTTCCACATTATAATCACAAAATATCCGTTCAAGAAACTGAGATAATCAATCCAAAATAGAAGACACTTTTATAACATTTAAAAATAATATTTTTCAATCAAAGAGCCCTGTAGAACATTGAATATTTTAAAGGAATTAACATGTTAAAACATTAATGTCTATATAAATATATCTTTAAAAAAATATTAAAAATATGTTCATTATTGATAAATATTTAGAATAATAATTATTTAAAACATTTAAAACAATGTTTTACTTATATATTCTCGTAACAATTGTGAAGAGAATGTATTAAAAATTAATGAATAATGACAAAAGATACAATAAATATAAAGGGAATATATAAATTCAAGACATAAAATGATAAAAGAGTTATATATAAACATTATAGGATATTAAATGTGCAAACTATGAAGATATATGTCAATGAAAGGACATTGATATGATGTCCCTTACCAAAAACCTTTTTGTAAATAAATTAAATCGATTCTGTGTATTCAATATAGGTACACATAGGTAATGTAAAAAATAAAATATATGAAGTAAAAAAAATATTTATTATATAATTTTAGCATGACATAATTAAAAGTATAAGATTAAAAAAATATTTGAAATTTGTTTAAGACGTTCCCTTATGAAAATTCGGCAGCCTAACGGTGTCACATAAAAATTCCTAAATTGAGATGATGAGAGATAAAAGGGAATCTCATCACATGGAAATAAAATTTACATAAATATTGATATATAAGAATATATCACAAAAATATAAAATTTTAAATTGTAATATATATCATAAAATAATTATTTGACTATAAGAGGAGGGTGAAAGGCTCCCTTGCCTTGTGTCCGACTCATCACGTATGTTCCTTGTTCTTCATAAACAATATACTTAAAATAATTTATAATCAACTCATAACCATTTTTATGTTTATTATTCCTTTTATATTACTTATTACATTGGTATAACAATCATATAATTATTCAAGTTCATATCAGTCATTTTGTCGTTGTTCGATACTTGAGTCAAAAATGAACTCGTTATAATTACAAATTGTCCTTATGGTCAAAATTCCATTATCTCCAGAATTTTATTGATGATTTAAATATCATATATATATCTATTATATATTTATTTAGATCCTTTATATATTTATTTTATAATAGTCCATAACATTTTGATATAAGAAAATAAAATGCATCGTTCATGGAGATGGTTAGCCGTACGTGGACAAGAATACTAATTTCATTTCTTTTACATTTTTAAAGAAATGAAAACTACATTATAAATAGGTATATTACAATTCTAGTATAATATATGTGTTATATATTTTACATAAGTTCATTAATTATATCCATTATATGTTCCATGTATATAATGAATGAGTCATGGCACTTTGAAGAGGCGGTAGTAAGCATTTCTTCAAATGAAATTATCATATTTAAACATCATGAAAAGCATAATGTTTTGTTATAAATGATATTTACTGAATAATAAAGATAAAATATATATCATATATATAATATTTAATTTTATTTTCATTATAATGGCATCTTTGAGAGGCGGTAGGCGATAATTGAACAATCATCGTTTCGTGAGCCAGTAGTTTGTCCTCCAGAGAAACTGTATGTTCGTATCAATTATATGGAGGTGTGTGGATGTGTAGTTTGAATAATTCTCATAATAACATCCTATTATATTTATGATACCGTTGTTTTTATAGAATACGTTAATAATTATAGTTTAGGGGGTTGGAGAAAGAAAATAAATGGGCGAAGATTGAGAGAAGACATTATCTTAAATTGTGTTACTCCTTTTGATTTGTACTAAAATGACTTCTTGAATTGCCTTATACCCAAGTTAATTCTTTAAAGAGGAATATAGGGATTTTCATAGTCTACTTGGGCATATGAAGGATTATCCAAAGGGGCTTCATGGGTGTGAGTAAGGGTTTGAGGTGGTGGCCTTTTATAAGAGAGAGGAGGGGCACTTAAAGAATATTTTAAAATATTATATTATTATAAAATTATTTTCAATTTTAAATTGTCTAGAACACATTAAATTATATGATAAGATGAATATAAATTGAAATACATTCATCTAATAATAATTAGATAGGTTTTGAATATTGTTTACTCCTTACGATTTTTATTTAAAACTTTTTTTTGCACTTACCGTTTTATCTAGCATTTAACACTTTAAGAAAAAAAATTGATAAAAAAATATGAAAAATATCCAATTAAATAGTCAATAATAAATTTTTATAATTATGATAATTCTTTTTCCAAATATTATATTTTTTTGAAATTTTATAATATTTAATAAGTTATTATATATTCTATAATATTAATTACGTCAATTTTCACACTATTCATATCATGACTTTTAAAAAATTCATAAAAACATGATTATTCAAAAAAAACATCATTAAAACAAATATAACATGTAAATTTTCTCCAAAAAAATCTTCTATGACATCATAATAACAAAATTCAATTTTTTATAACATTTAAGATATCATTTATTTGAATCCTTTGTCAATGAATCAATCACTACTTCACCATTGAGTCATAATTAAATTTATTTATATAATTTCTAAAAATTAAAAAAAATGATGAAGAAGGAAATATTTATAGCTTTAAAATTTTGATTTATATTTTAAGATATTACTTATATAATTCCATATGAATTTTTCTTACAAAAACATATATGTTTAAGTTATATTTTTCTAGACATTAAATTAAAATTAATTAAAGGTCATTTTCACAAACGTATCTACATGGGGTCCTAAAATCTATAAAAGTATGAAAATGGTTAGTAATATCTAATATCATAGTGTTAGAACATTTTTTAGGGTAATTTTATATTATTATTGTATTATTTTTTACACTAATTTACCAAATTTACCCTTTAACCATGGTACATTAAATATTTACTGAAGATACAATTCACAATGTATAAATTTAAAAGTCACCTAATTACATAGTTTGGACCTCCGGATTCAATATATGGAATCTATTTTTTTAAATTTAGAACACATAAGTTGCAAAAATTAATTTAAAATTAAAACTTGCTTTCAAAAACAAAAAAAAGCATGTTTTTACGATGTAAAAACTATCAAATGATTAACATGTGTCTAAGTCCAATTTCAAAGTGAAATTAGTATTTATGACAAAAATTGGATTAAATGATATAAATATAATAAATTACACTTTATAAAAAATTAAAAGTACAATCTAACTATATAAATAAATTATATTTAAATGTATTTATGAATTAAAATTTAGTATTTTTCACTATTCCTTAAAAATGAACATTATTAGAAAAATATCAAAATTATCTCTAATGTATATTTTGATGTTACAAATAAAAAAAGAATATTATATAAATGTTGAAAAAACTATATTTAAAAATGGTTCTCCATCAAAAGGTATTAAAATTACCTTTTAAAAATATTAATGTTTTTCATGATTTAAATCAGATTGATTCTTATTTTACGCCTCTAAAATTTATTGGATAAGTTTAAATAAATTTAATAATAATATTGTAGATAGTTATGTTTATTCCCGCCAATACAATGACCATGCATTAATTGTCATTTAAAATCATAATAATATTATTTTATTATTTTTTGGCATACCTCAATGTTGCGTGAAATGTAAGATATTAAATAAACTTTTTTTCGTAATTGAGTACGATATTGGAAAAAGTGTCCAATTAAAATAAAATTAATATCATATTCATAAAAATTAATAAATATGTAAATGTAATATTCTATAAATATCGGGGTCGTTACTGTTGGGAATTTCTAATTCCATGAATTTAACATATTAGAAACCATCTATGATAGTATTACTGACTTGAAACAAGAATGATATGTGCGTATTTATCCCCTAACAATATCATACACCATGTGAAACCATATCATATAAAAAAGGCCCCATATAATGGTTACATTTTATTAAGGTGTGATACATATAAATAATTGTTTCGAACATAGAGAAAAATGTTGTTTGATTTTCTAGTCGAGGAAAGTCATGTTGTAAAGAAGTTAAGTCATGTTTTTGAAATGTGTAAGGGTATTCACATGTAAGAGTCATTATGGAGTTACTATGGGATAGATTAGGTTCATTTAATATATAATTGTCATCCATTTAGCTCATATATAACTGAAACCTCCCTGAAAATTCATGGTATTAATGGTTCAATATGATGATATATAAGATATAATCATGTTTTCATAGAAGTAGAAAACCAAATATCCGGACTAAATCATATTTCATTATTTATATAGTTATTATCAATTATAAAACAATGATTAAAATACATTGATTAATTAACTATATTTTATTTTTCATATATATCATTTAATTTTATTAAATAATAAATTCTTTTTTTTCAAATAAAATTCGTAATTGAACCATTTATTCAATATAATGTTTTTAAATTATATGAATGGCTTTTCAGGGAATTTATATGATTACAAAATTGAAGTATGAGAAATAACATTGTGAGAAAATGAGTTATATTGTGACATTTAATTTCTAGTTTTAGAATATATAAAATTCATATATTTAGCATACATAAATTAATTCATGTGAGCTCTCCCATTAGCAACTCCTCTGATTCCTACAAATACATGCTTCACCACACCTCATATACTCCTATAATTTATTGTGTTTCCATTGGTTTTATTCAAGTGTTGGTTATGATTTGATTAATTATAGTACTCTAACCCCCCCACCCTATTCATTATCATCATTTTTGTTAATCCCCTTATCCCAATGGATGCCATTGTGACCAAGGATTTTATCTTTTTTTTATTATAATATTAGGTTTTCATGATTTTTTATTTCTTATATATTTATAAATTTTTCTATTACCTCATGAAAGTTGAATAATACTAAGATTTTTAATTATTTTAATTGATGTTGGTTTATATATACATTTAAATTTAAATTATAATAAAAGTAAATTTTTCATCCGTATGTCTCATGTTTGTACTCAATCTATGATATATTCAGAGCAATAATTAATACATTCTAAAGGATTATTATTTTCATACCATTATCCTTTTTTAAAAAAAATTGATTTCTCATGTTTTTGTGATCAATTTTATTAACATATTCATTTCATGTATTGAATATTTTAATTCCCTATCAGTTCTTCCTAAGGGAATAAAATAAAAAATTAATATAACAAAACTGAAATGAATTCCACAGGATAAAAATTTATATTTCATGTAAATAAATTTGTAGCTTCGGGTGAGTGGTTTCTTCTAAAAATTATAATTTTTTTGTTAATTTTCCCTTTTTTTTAAAAATGATTATATAAAATTGTGTCTCCAATGATATCGTGAAGTACCATTTAGATTAAAAAAATGATATTTCATACTATGTTTAAACCCTTGATATAAGCCCCTCTATATAGCATTATAAAATTTATTTTCATATTAATGTTATCTTATTATTCTAGATGAAAAAGAAGTTTTTTATATGAATAGTGTTTTTGATTACGGTATCATATGATTCTTTAATATTATATTTTTACTTATGAAACTTATTGATAAATTTCGTACAATTAGTTAATCAATGGATCCTCGGGTACATAAAAAAAATTGAGTCTACTAGAATCATGTTATTAATTACACTCCCCTTAACCAACCTTGGAATTTTTAATATGTGATAATTAGACACTACCTATCATGTTCAACACTAGTAATGATGTTAGTTTTACTAAAATATGGGTTTTCCCACCCATTTAAAATTATACTTTCTCTAGAGACATGGATGGATATTTAAATTTTAAAATACGGATCTTCATGATAATACTACTGTATTATCAAAATATTTTTATATGGTATTTTATATAATTTTTTGTTGTTGTTTCATCACATTATTATATGTTATTTTTGCTTACATTTGACCTTATATAGTATTTAATTATATAAACAGTGGAGATTCTACTAACATTCTGGTTAATTTATATTTATCAAGTTACAGTTTAATAGCTTCATGAAATTATTTTTATGCAAAATAGTTATCTCCCCGATATATTCATTATGGAATTTCTAATGGAATTCTAATATGTGATACATTTCATATAATTCTTAAAATGTGATTACTTATAAAGAACTATTTTGAAACTATTTTTTAACTTCAAATATCATCCATTAATAAAAAAATAAAAGACTATATTATAGTTGGTGAATTTTATATCCTGGATGATAAATGTTTTAGGTTATGGTCTAATCTAGATAATTTAAATTAAATATATCTTCCTAACCAGATATTTTTATTTTCTATCTAGGATCAAATGGAGACTAAAATTAATGGTTATTCCTTGGGTGTTGAGAGGTACTAGGTAGGGATTATTTTTTAGGAATATCCTACTATAATACCAGTATAGGTTATGCTTCAATGTATTGGATTTTAATTTTATTACATTTTATTGTATGGTAGTGGGGTAAAGAAATTCATTGATTTTCATGAAATATAGAGAAGAGTTTTGGTGGTATTTGTTTTATTTTGGTATTTATATTTTTTCATGTCTTATATGATGTTGGTATTAACATTCTTGTGGTTCTATTAACTATTTGACACTTTATATACTGTTATTTAAGGATTATTATTAACGGATTTTTACATATGGATTATGTATTATATTTATTGTCTTTTTATCTTTTAATTTACATATTTCTAAAACAATAAATTCTATATATATATATATAAATCTGACACTTTTTAATAGTTATTGGTCATACAAGACTTCTTTTTCTAAGTATCAATATTTTTAATTTTTCATTGGGGTTATATTATTCCCGATAATGATTATTTATATTTGGAAGAACTTGTTGTGAACTTGTGGTGATTAATAACTCACACTAAACCATGTTTTGGGATACCTCATATACCCAAATAGGGTGCATCATGTCGATTTTAAGGAAAACATTATACAAATGTTAAATTTCTATTTGGTAGAATAATGTAGAAATGAGATAGGGTCATTGGGGATCATGAGGTGGTTAAAAATATACGAATGTTTAACATGTTTCATAATGAACCACAATATACAAAGAGATGGTTGGAATGTATTATCCTATCTTAATGAATTATCAATTCATATATATGGGAAAAAATGATCATTTAATAAAGAATTGAAGAGGGACTGATGTGTTAAAAAATTTGGTTCCATAAGATATAAACTATTCACTCGTGCATGCATCATGGATGTTTTTTATTCTATTGTGTATTTGTTACGTAATAGTTATTAATGTTTTCACATATAATATTCAATCATAATGATGTTATCATTATTAATTATATCTGACCTCTTTCAACATGTTTTTATTTTACTGACCATTTTATTAGCAGATAATGTTTTCTATAATAAGTGGTTTTATAAAATTTATTACAATTTTGGATAGTATATTATTTATTGTTTGAATGTTGAATAATTATTATTTTCAATTTATTTTGATGAAAAAATGTGTTTTCAAACATTTATTTATATTATATACATGTATTAATGTAGGATATCAATTCAATTATTCAATGATAGGTAAACTTGTGATTTAAATTTTAATAATACATTTTCATTAAATCAAGAAAACAATTATGTGCATTTTATTAAATTGTTAAATTAATTTTATGTACAGAAGGAGTTATTAATGTTAATATTCCCCAATTTTTATGTTTAAAATGTATAATTATTTCTTATTATTAATAATTTAATAATGATTTTTTATAGAGGAGGGAAAAAATAAAACATTAAAAAAATAAACAAAATATCACTAAATGAGTTTTGTAGATTTTTATATATGACTTATTTCACTAGAAATTAAACAATAAAGTGGATACTTTCTAATTTTATAGATTTATACACATTAATAATCAAAATTAAATTTTTATACAATGAATGTTTTATTCGATAATTACCTTTTTTTTTCTTCACAACTCATAATTTCTTTATGGACATGTGGATATCAATATGTTTGATTATTGATGTAATATTTTGAGATGTTATGAGTTTGGTATATTTTTTTTTAAATTATTAACAAAAACATGTTGGTAATATTATTCACAATTAGAATACCTCTTTATAGAGAATGTGAGCTAATATTTAAAGGGTTGGAATAATTTAATAAAAACATATTTTTAATTTTGAACTAATAAATTATTGTTGTATTTATAGTTATGTATGAAATTAATGTTTCATATTTTACTTAATCATAAGAGTGTAAAATTGTGGGTAATTAAAAATGATTTATTTTTGTTACCATTATTTTTTACATCAACATGTGGGATAAAATATTTTCCTTTTATTTAAGATATAATTGGTTGTGATGTGTTTGATTTTTATTTATATAATGTTTTCATTATTTATTCAATATGAAACCTCTGATATAGATACTTATTATATTGCATTTATATTGTTTTTTGTGGATTATTACATGATTTTTCATAAAATGAGGAGAATTTACTATTTCAAAAAATTTCATTACTTTCAAAAAATGGTATGATTTATGATTTATATTTTCCTTTTTCTCGTTTATAATTGAGATATTTATAGAAAAGATAGGAATTTATTTCTAAGAGCCTTCTTATTCATATGTTATATTTTCCTTAAGATGATTGGATTTATTTTAAATTATTCCTTAATAATTTAAATATTTAGAATTGTTTACTTTATAATTTTGATTATATTTATAATTTAGAGGTTAGTAATTTTTTCATAGTGTAGAGTAACCCACCTGTATATGAATTGGTTTTATTATGTTTTCTTTTGTGATATGATTATTTGAAATTACTAATTATTTGATTAATGTTTTCCTAGAGAGGAATTCCATGAACCTCCCATGGTTGATATTTTTTATGGTGGGGATAATTATAAAACCTAAGGTATAATTAGTGGTGAATTATATTTTATTTAATGAATTTTTACTCTATATTTTGATTCAGGGTGTATCAATGGTGATTCTCATATCTTTGGAATTTTGGTGTTTTGTATTTTTAGGATTTCTAAATGTAATGTCTAGAAAAATAATAATCATGACAATAAACATTGTTTTATTTAATTAGAAAGAGATAGTTACATCATGAAAAAATGATGTTAGGAAATGGAAGGCTAGAAGTGAATTGTTGTGTTGTGGATGATCAACAATAATGTCATTAAAATGTTAAATCATGTGATTATTTTTTTATTGGGAGTCAGAAAATGGTTATATCCCTATAAGGGATACATTACATGAGTTGGGATACCCTTATGCCCGAGTTCTGGGAATATTGAACTGACATTGGTGATAGTATATACAATAACTAACATTTTATGATAAGGATATGTCACAATTTGACCATGAGTAAGTGTATCCATATATAAGAGGCATTCTATGGATACAAAAATATATATAATTATTATTTCCATCATATTAAAGGTTCAGTTTTCTCCTACAAATTCATCATAATTGTGAGGAAATGTTATATATGAGGGGTCACATAGATGATACATTAGATTTGTCCCATTTCTATAATTTTTATTAAATACATTTTTTAGAAAAATTAATATTTTTTAATTAATAAATATATAATAAATTAATAATTATGGTTTAGATAACATTATAAAAACTAATGTTTTATATGATTCATCAATATTATTGTAAATAAAATATATGTAAGATGTTTATTTTCTAAAATATGACTTGAAATATAATTATATCATTTACAAATTATTATTAATAATATCACTTATATAACATACTAATAAAGACCACCTCCAACCATTGTGGGAAGAATGTGTGTTCACATACACAACAAGCACCCAACAATGCATGCATGGGAAGTGAATCAACTATATGGGGCTATACATCAAAAGGGTAGTGTTCCTGAAATGGTATTATTTCCATGTAGTTTTGAGATCATCCACATCAAAGTAAGCATAACATTCCAATATATTTATCCATTCACCTAGACCATCCATTTTCTACAGCAAGTTGTATTCTCCATGAAACAACATCTAATAATCAAAATGTTTATTTGGATCATCCTTTTTATTTTTCTAAAGACACAAATCTGATCATAATCATCTTCTCTAACCCGTAAGATTAATTTTTTTTGACGTCTTCCCTATGAAGCCTTGCTCGGGTTTTTTTTAGTTAGAGAAGATTCATTCAGAAATCAAAATATAGTCTATCTAAGACATCCAAGAATAATTACTTCATTATCCTAATTACCTCATGATCAAAATCATATAAAATGCAGTTTTAATTATAAAAAGAGTAGAAAACTATCGAATTACATAATTGACCTAAATATATTATTTTTGGTGACCGTGATGGTTTGCAGTGTGTATCGTGAAACAAAAATCATAAGTAATAAATAAATTTTTATCTATGATTCTTAAAGGTCCTTATATGATATTTGATTCATATAAATACCTCTATGAAGCTCATTCCGTGACTGAATCTTGTATTTAATCCGAGAGAGTCTACAGGAATTTGAGAGAGAAACATAGAATCATTCTAATTTTTCTAGGAAATTTCCATGGACTTTTTCCTAAGTTTCTATTTCTTATTATATCATAATGATTTTGAAAATTAGATTTATGTTCAATTTTTTTGAAGTAGAATTAATTACGAATAACTAAGATGCGTTGTTTTATATTGTTGTTATATGAAGGTATCATGTGTCACATTCGCATGTTAAAACATTCACGAACTGTTAATCTCATAAATTAAAACTCTGGTTTATGTGAATAATTATTTGTATACCATGATGGTATGATCTGTTCTTATCACACTCATACTACATTGAAAACCTATGGTTCAAAAATAATAAGATATGTATTAGGTATAAAGAACTCTTTAATTCATCTATGTTTGCGTAAAAGAGTTTTTATAAGGCTATGTGAACTATTATGTGATGAAGATAGAAGTTTGCATGATCGTTCTGTCATGATTCTAGAAGCATAAATGTGAAAAGTGATTAGTAGGATTCTTGTACTTCGTGAAGGACTTGTTTTGGAAAAACAACCAAGATAGAACAATCATTCATTCATCTAGGACTACATTTTAGAAAGAACTATGTTAAGATTTTGAGTTCTTGTGAATGTAATACTATGAAATGAACATTTGAAGAGTACTGTTTGTATAACATACTTGTGCAAAGGTATTATTTGATTTTGATAAGGGAGTACGTTATCTTGTGAGAATAATTAACTATTTATTGAATTTGAATAAGACACACAGTTTGAATAAGAATTGGGCATCATTCAGATTACTGCACATATAAGAGACCATGCACACATAATGTATATTTTCATTGAAAAAATTAAGTAGTCACTAGGTGAATAGAATAAGTGATTTTATTACATCATTACTGAAGAAATAAGTGTGTCATTTTATGATTCATTTTCCTCAATGTGTTTTATTGTGTATCTTCATAACAAAGATTATAAGAATATAAATTTTTGTGAATTTATTTTTTCATAAATAATAAAATAATATAAATTGGAAAATTACATGCATTAGATATTTTCATGTGGTTATGAAAAATACTTACATGATGAACACATGAATTTATTATATATAATATCATATTTTAGGAGATGAAATGTTTTTATTGAAGCGTGGAGGAAGAAAACTAGATGTTTATTGATATAAAATTAATTTTTCATTCTATTTCTATATTTATATTAATTAGAAGTGTTATCATATGCAATTCAACAAAGTATATTTAAATAACTAGAATATAGAGTTGTTGACTATATTCAATGGTATTCATTGAATATTATTTTAAGTGAGAAAGTAAAAAATTATTTAATATTGAGTTCCTCGAAGAGGAAAATCATTTTTTTGTAGTGGAAATATAATGATGTAGTGATCATTATAACAATTTAATACTTATATTTGTGAATCACAAGTGGGATTATAGTATAAAGAACACTTGTTGATGTTAGTATAACTTTTGAAAATTTTTATACAACCCACCATGATTTCAGGGTGATACCTAGACAACCAACTTGTAATTGTCGATTGATTCATAAAAGAAATGTTATGTCTCAGAACTTCCCAAACACAAAAAGAATGCAGTCACCCAAAATGGGGGGGGGCCTATTAAAATATTGTCTTCATTACTTCATTTAATTTCTCTATTTCATGTGTTATAATTATGTTTGTAAACAAGAAGTATTCATTAACTGTAATAAGTAAAACGGTCCAAATTGAACATGTGTAAGAGAAGAGAAAACCAAATTGGTAAAAACAAGTGTAGACTGATTCAATCCTTATCAGTGTATGTGTATGATCTATTGGGAACATAATTTTTTTTGAGAGAATAGGTTACACCTATGATGGGACATATCTTATTTTATTTGTTGTCTGTATCAGGTTTATATGAAGTTAATATTTTAATTTTAAGAAGTAATAGTGTTGTCTCATATGAATAACTATGTTAATATATCGGTTAGTTCCAACAAGGTGGATTCAGAAAAATCCATGAAGAACAAATAGATGATAGTGGAAATATATCAATGAATGATTTTGATAAAGAAAGAGGATACATAGAAAACTACATGATGTCATAATGTTATCATATCAACTGTTTCTCTTAAATAGTTAGTAGAGTTACTTTTGATGTGTATATTTCAAAGGGTGATGAAGAAGAGTTTACTAAATCACTCATTAATTTTTATTCAAAAATAAAAAAATTATATAAAGAATGATCCTAGTAAATTTTTCACTAATATATTTTCTTTTATCATGTTACAATATGATTAATATTCATAGATTGAAATGTAAGATGAGGATATTGGAATGTCTTTGGAAATGAAGTTACAAATATTTAATGTCTTCCCATAAATTATTGATTCCAATGAATAAACTATATCACATGGTAATTAACATTTCTCCTTGGTCAAATAAAAATTGAAAATAAATGTGTGTGGGATGGATGTAACTGATACGGTTTTTACTGACATGATTTATTCACATGAACAATCTCATAAATCATCCATTTTTTCATGAATCTCTATTTGAAATAAAGGACGAGGATGATAGATTCATTTATGCTTAAGAGTAAAAATAACAATATATATTTCACTATAATTAATGAATCACATTAGATGATGATTAATTAAAATAGGCTATTTATGAGAAGGACGTCATTATGGGTGATTATATAGAAGTGATGTTTTAATATGAAAAAAACACAAAACCTCTATAAATATTAAAGAAACCTAGCTATATGATAAGAAAAAGAGAATTAATTAGATGAATAATTTTCTTCTGAAATTATTCCAAATGCATGATGACCATGTTCAGAAAATTAAGAGTCAATGGGACGAGAAACAATATTCTGTTGAAGTTGAAAAAATCCTCATCGTAAAGCATCTTGAAAGGGAAGTAAATTTATCCAAACAAAATAAAATACTATTAAAGAGTTCTAAAAAAATTATCATATGGTGAAATCACATGAAGATCATAATAAGTCTCTATATCTGAAATAACTTGAGTTATGGGTTATGTTCATAATTATTGGGTATGTTCTAGCTCAATCCTTACATAATAATGAGATCAAAAAAGCTATAAAGTGTAATTATGATATTTTTTATTATGACGTGACTCATTTTAGTGAGAACAAGAGTAAGAGATTATAAAACAAATTTTTCATAGATCACTGAAATAGGAAAGCCTTATTATAAATACTTTTTATATAGTATTAATACTTTATCTGCAAGTACATGTTCTATAAATAATTCTAGTCAAACATCGATGAAGAAAACTGGTAATAAATAAACAATATCATCAACGGTGTATCTCAAAATAAAACTTAATCCTTGATCCCAGAAAAGAGGTTATATAAAAAATTATGATATCCAAAAACAAAATGATATCATATTTAGCCATGTGGTTGTACAAAAGAATAAATCATGATTTTTTGTCTATTGTTGGTGTTATATAAAATTTTGGCATCATGATATTGATTATTAGGATAATATTTTTATGAATGATAATTATGGAAGGACATAATTAAGGGGTAGTATATTCGATTTGAATAAAAATCCTAAAAAATAGAACATAATTCACAAAGAAAGAAAAATATGTCTATAAAAATAGATTTTATTATCATAAATAAATTGGTTATTATTGGAACATAAATGGTCAATGTTATAATGAGTTCTAGTATGTACCAATGATGAACTATGGATATATTAATAGGAATGTCCCACCAATAAATATATTATTCTATTGTTTATTGAAAATTTATATCATGGACCATTGAAACTAGGTCATAATCATCAATCCAAGTGGATGCAAGCTGAAGAAGAAAAAGATATCAATCTGAGAAACAAATAAGCTGATTTAATTGGTGAATGAAAATCATGATTAAAAAATTGAATTTCATGAGAGGATATATAAATAGGATAATCCTATTATTTCTTGAGATCTTTGTGGAAGTAGAAAAAAGTATGGGTATATTGCTGAAAAATTTATGTCATGGTTTCCTATATAAATAGAACTACTAAAGAACAAACTAAAAGAAATAGTGATTTTTTATGATTAAAATTCGATTGTAAATAAGTCAACACATAAGAATAATTCTGATCATGTACCAAAATAAGGATTAATAATTTTTCTAGAGCAACTGGAATAAGCTCAAAAGATATATCTATAAAAGAATAATGAAATTTGTCCACTTCTTAATGCGCAGAAGCATATTCCATTTAAGATAAATGCTGAAGAATTAAAGAATTTCATGATTCCCTTAAATGATTAAATTTTTAAATTCAAATAATTAATAATAATGATGAATTTATTGTAGTACTAGAGTATAATTGAAATGAGTTTCAGGGTTGAGAAATAAATATTATCCCTATTTCTCTAATTGATGTCATTTAAATAACAAATTATTCACATATATATTTTTCGTTTGTTTTACTTTTTAAGGAATAGAAGGTGAAGTATACACTACTGGAATACTGGTCTATCCCCACGCATCTATTCCCACGGTTTATCAAACCGTGGGAATAGGCCTTTTTTGTTTATCAATACCCACGGTTTTATTAAAACCGTGGGTATTCAATTCACAATTATACCCGAATATCAGGTTCTCCTCCTCACTCTCGCGCTCCCCAATCGAAACTTCTCCTCCTCACTCTCGCGCTTCCCCGCTCGAACCCTAGGTTCCCGACCTCCGCCTCCGGCCCTCTCCTCCCCTCCCCGACCACTGCCTCCCGGTTATCCGACCTTCGCCTCCCAGCCCTCTACTCCCCTCTCTGACCTCCGCCTCCCGGACATCCGACCACCGATTCCCGGCCATCTCATCCCCTTTACAGCTTTCGCCTCCCGCCTTCTCCTCCGCTCCCGACCTGGAATTCCGGCCTTTCTCCTCCGCCTCAACATCCTAGCCTTCGCTACACTTCCCCAAGCTCCAGCAGCGTCCTCGCTTCTCCCTCGCAGCTACCTCTCCTCAGACAATTTCCCGACCAAGTCATTCTATATAGGTATAGAATTTCTTCTCCTTAATTTTTTATTCTTTTGAAACTAATCACTTATTCTTATATCACTACACAAATTATCTTCTGCATTGTTTATTTAGTCAATAATCAGTCATCATAAGTGGAAATCTGGGTATGAATCTTTGGGTATTTTTTTGAATTCATTTCTGTTGTTTGGTCTATTTGGGAGCCGATCTTCCTGCTTTACTAGACTGAATTTTGGCTTCTGGATTTGGGTTTGACTAAACCCCTGGTTTTGTGGTTTCATGGTCTACCAATCCATCACCTTCTTCAAAAAAAATTCATCTTAGAGATAATTTTTACTTCCTCTGATTGTTATTGAAAGAATCTGTTTTCATTTACAATGTTTTATATTACTACATTTTTTTCATTGGATATAACTGACAAAGACTACTAATTTAGGATGATATACTAGTGATGAGTTCTATTTGAAGGACATAAAAGTATTGGGAAGGAGGGAATCTAGAACTAAAGTGTCATACCCAGGGGAACAGTGGTGTCTACTCTAAAATGTCCATATGAACAGCATCTCCTTATGCTATAGCTTTCTTGATAGATCGCATGAAGGGCATGGGGTCATCAAACATGATTTTTTTATGTATTCCATCATTTATCTTCTTTATAAACCCTGTATTCCATATGAACAACATCTCCTTATGGTATGCGTTTTATAAATATTTTCATGGTTTCCATCATTTTGGAAATTTTCGTGTTGTCATGCTGATTTAATAGGGTATAATTTATTGAATTAATATTTCTTGATTATATTACTTAGGACTGTGTTCAATGAAAGTTTCTACATACGTAAATTGTTGGTGGTGGTTTCATCTAGAAATACAACAAACTCATGAAGGATTATATGCCATATATGGTTTTTAGTGTTTTGAAACTATAGAGACATCATTATATTGTGTTTTATATTTATAACTCGAATGATAAGCCTCCATGTATAAGCTACTTATTGAATTATGAATTGATTAGCGAAGTCACTACCATCACCTTCCACTAGACCCTCCAATGTTCAATGCCTAAAGATGATTAATGAATTGTAAATTAATATGAAACAGATTAGTTATGTTAAATAAAATGCACGTGGTTTCTTGTTCTTAGTCTAGAATTGTCATGGTATTAAAGGTAAAGGATAAAACTAGGTAGCTAAATATGAAATCTCTTAAATGGTTGGGTGTACCTTTTTCCTTATCACAATAATCAAATGAAATTTCATAAATTTTGACTTTTGAAATTATATGACCATTAAATTTATTATTAAATGGATTTTAATGAGATGGTTTCTTGATTTAAAACATTGAATTAACTAAATAATTATGACATAAATTATTTGACTAATGGATTTCATGTCTTCAAAAGCTTTTCACATCAATGAAAAATCAGAATGAACCATATGGCATATTAAATGGATAGAGTATCATATGTCCTGAACAATTACATGAATAAATTTTAATGTTTTCATTTTTATATAGTCCTTAACATATCCATAGAAAGTGCCTGACCTGAGTTAGAATTTGGATTCCTATGGTAATTCAATGAGCACTCAAGGATACCATTTCGATTCAAGGATGTTTGTTTCCTCGGCTATAGTCACCATTGAACCCGGTCCTCATATAATAATAAATGTCTGATATGACACTATATAACCCCTCGTTTAAAATTATAGGATTCCTTGGATACACTCTTGGGGTCCAAAATTTGTTCTACGGAGATGACTTCAATAGTTATATCCTTGGGCCTATGCATAGCTTTTCCAATTTTACCTTGGATATGTTGCTTGGACACTGTTAGATAATACCATTATTTAATTCCATGGATGATTCTATTTGTATTAAACTCATACCCATAGAAATGTTGCAATTACTACTACGTTGGTGACCCTTTAGGTTTGGGATGGCTTGGTTATTACCTTGTATCCCTTTACTTATTTAGGTCACATTTCAGAATGCCTTTTTATTCATTATAACCTTACTATTACTATCACATGGTGATGTATATCCTAGATTCACCTCCCATGAAATACTTATAAAAGATGTTACCTTATTAATTAAATAATGAGATTATTTTTTAAAAACCATCAGATGGATGAATAAAGTACTTGGGTGTTTATATTTAATATGCTCTATGACATTGTACAATTGAATTATTAACAATTTTAGGTGTAGGGGGAGGGGGGTGAGTGTGGGGGTGGGGCTGGGTGCGGGGGGTGCGGGGCTGGGTTCAGGGGGTGGGGGCTGGGTGCAGGGGAGGGATTTTGGGTGTGGCGGGAGGGGGGGCTGGGTGCGGGGGGCGGGGCTGGGGGTGGGGCCGGGGCTCGGTAGGGGGGAGGGGGGGTGGGTGTGGGGCGGGGGCTGGGTAGGGGGGAGTGGGGCTGGGTGCAGGGGGTGGGGGCTGGGTTCAGGGGGTGGGCTGGGTGCAGGGTGGGGGGGGGGGCTGGGTGTGGGGTGTGGGGGAGGGGGATGGTTGCAGGTTTGGAGGGAGTGGTATGTAAGTAATTTGTCTTCTAATTTTTCAGCAGCTTCATTTTATTTATCCTCTAGTTCTTATCCATCATTTATTGTGTGTTAGTGTCTTGAATGAAAAGATTTGAAAGCGCGACTCTCAACAAGGTGGTCTTTCTTTCCCATGTGTTTCTCCTCTGGGCATCTTTGCAACATTTTTAGATTCAGCGGATACTCCATTTATTTTAATATCAGCATAATTTTTTTAATTCCTAGATAGGAATTTTGCATTCTCTATCAGAATTTATTTGGATTCAATAAGAGATGAATGATTGTGATGCTTCATCATTATGAATTTATTTAGGACTTTTCGGATTTGCATTTTAGTTTGCAGGAAGAAGGTGAAAGAAACATAGTTTGATGGTCTTGATCGTGAAAGAAAGGTGAATGATTGTGATGCTTCATCAGCGGATACTCCATTCTGGTTTTCATTCTAGTTTGATTGTCTGCTACTGGTTTGCATTCTGTTTGCTGGTCTGCTTCTATTTCTGGTGTTTACTGGTTCGCTTCTGTTTTTGGTGTTTACTGGTCTGCTTCTGTTTCTGGTGTTTGCTGGTCTCCATTCTTTTTTCTTGTTTTCCCTTCTGTTTCTCAGGCTGGCTGCTTCTGTTTGTGAGGCTGGTCTGCTTTTGTTGGGGAGGCAGGGGGAGGGGCTGGGCAGTGGGGAGGGAGGGGGAGGGGCTGGGCAGGGGGAGGGGGAGGGGGTTTGGGCAGGGAAAGGGCTGGACAGGGGGGGAGGGGAGGGGGGCTGGGCAGGGAAAGGGCTGGGCAGGGGGAGGGGGAGGGTGAGGGAGGAGGGGGAGGGGCAGTGGGGGGGAAAGTGAGGGGCAGTGGGGAGGGAGGGGGAGGGATGTCCAGGGGGAGGGGGAGGGCTGGCCAGGGGGGAGGGGGAGGGCTGGGCATGGGGGAGGGGGAGGGGGCTGGGTAGGGACAGGGTTGGGCAGTGGGGGAGGAGGAGGGGGAGGGGCAGTGGGGAGGGAGGGGGAGGGCTGGCCAGGGGGAGGGGGAGGGCTGGGCAGTGGGAAGGGATGAGGAGGGCTGGGTAGGGGGAGGGGTAGGGCTGGGCAGTGGGGAGGGAGGGGGAGGGCTGGGTAGGAGGGAGGGGGAGGGCTGGGCAGTGGGGAGGGAGGGGGAGGGATTGGGCATGGGGGAGGGGGAGGATCATGTATTTAATCATAAAAAAATTTAATTAGAGAACTATCTTTGAATTTAACCATCAAAAAATTTAAATTAGAGAACTATCTTTGAAATGGGTCAGGTTCCCTCTTGGAATCTCCTGGTTCACTAGGCCTGGTGATAGAAGAAATGGTCTCATCCCTGTCACTCTAGAATGAATATGTTAAACACTAAATAAAACACATGATGATTCTATGGAACTTCTAGAACAATGCCATCATTTTCATGTACATGTTTGTGTACCCATATGAGACCTATGATTTTGGTTTTAAATCTAAAGTATGAGGACCGTTTCGATGTAGTAGGTCCCTTAGAGGGGGAGTACAAGTCATGTACCTTTAAAATAAAAAACGTGATCTTTTTAAAGTGTATGTGGGTTAGGATATCAACATATGTAAATGGGACTGTGATGAGTCATTCAAGTATGATTGAGGCTACTATAGCCAGGATAGGTGATGCTAAACTTTTGGTAGTGAATCCCCTTGGTTTTGTACCATGGAATCAATTAATAGATTCCTTATACCGGGGTATAAGTGTAAGGTTTTATTCTTGGATGTTTAGGCCTTGAAAGTAACATTTTGGCTCAGAAAGGGGTTGAATAACATTGCTCAATGATGTAGAATATTGTGTGGATTTTACTCTTTCTTTCATTGGGTTTTCATTCATGATGATTCATGGGTAATTGTTGGCTTCTTGGTGTCGATCCATGTATAATCTTATATTCTGTTTGTAGCTGCAGAATATTTAGAGGTGCAGAATGTTTACAGGTGCAGAATCGTAGAGGTGCAGAATTATAGACCGAGCTGCAGCAGAGACCGAGGTGCAGCAGAGCAGAATAAATTCTGTTTGTTTTGTTTCTGAAGTAACAGTTAAACTTTTATTTCATAAGAAAACCATTTAAGTTGCAGAAAATCAATTTCTCAATAAGCAATCTGGAAACATCATGCCTGATTGTGCTAATCAGCTGTGGTTTTGGTGTAGCCCGAGTCGGTGGATGGTTTCTTGTAGCCACTTGGCCTGGGAAAATATTCAATCACATTCAAAGCTGAGGAAGTGAGGGTTATTTATTTTAGCTTTTGAATTCAACTCATGTCTGCACATTCTTTTTTTATGATTTAATGTTTTCATGTTTTCATGATATCATGTTTTCTAGGTCGACATGGCAGCCCTATTACACATGGGTTATGGGGATCTTAAGGCTTTGGGAATTCCAATGGTAAATGACTTATTATTCCTTCATGTTCATTGATCATAGGTTTTTAATGTTCATTGTCGGAGGCCAATACTGTTAGATGGTGGCATCTGATTTCTGTATTAGATTTTTTAAAATTATTTTCTGTTTGCCTCAATTGGAGGTGACAATTTTTAACTTGTCATGATATCTGGACATGACATAAGTTAATCAGGTTTGGCTTTGACATAAAGGGGTTCGGGTTGTGATAGGGTTGAGGAATCTTACACAAATAACTCAACATGAGAAAACATTTTATTATAATTATAACAACAGAAGTTTTCAAAGGATGGATATGAGCAACATATGCTAGTGAATCATTTGGCTCCAGCATTGCTTACAGTTTTGCTCTTGCCATCTCTTATTAGAGCTTCTCTAAGTCGAATTGATAACATTAATTCTTTTGTAAGTTCTTCTATCTAAACAATTCATTGTCTTTTACATATTGCTTCTTAAATTGAAAGTTCAAAACTTTATGAGCATGTCCAGTCTCAGTGCTTCGCTCGTTTACTCATTACATCTACATGATTTATTAGTTGTTTTTTGACAGCGTTTCATTTCATTACTTCTTCCTTTGCACCACAGTTATGGGTTTGAGATTAATATTTCTCTTCCTTTCAATAGATACATCATTTTGGCTTTGTCAACTCTGAAGATATGAATGTTTTTTCTGGTGAAAGGAAGTTCACCAGTTTAGTGGGATACTCCAGCAGCAAGCTTGCACAGATGCACATGCAGCTGTATGGTGTTTGGCTGTCCAATGATTTAAAGGCCTTATAAACCCTCAACATCACTCAAAACATTTAGAAATAGTAGGAAAAGAGTTTGAAGGGGGTGGGAAATTGTTTTTTTAATCTTCATGATATTCTGTTTTTTTTTAACAATGCAATTCAAAACAGTGTCACTGTTTCATTGCAGATCTTGTTTAGCAGTGTCCTCCACAAGCGGCTGCCTGCTGAGTCTAGTATCAGTGTAGTTTGTGTTTCTCCTGGTGTTGTACACCCCAATGTGGTAAGTTTCACTGATTATTTTAAAATCTTTATATATATGATATGATAATTGTGTAAAGGATGCCTTCATCAAATGGGGTCAAACATTTGGAATTTATTTATGGTGGGGGGGGTTGATTTTCATATCATGCTGAATTCTCATGTCAAATTCTCAGTTTTATCCGTATGAATCTGGGAAAGGGATCTTCCCAAAATTTTCCCAGCTCTTTATCATCTGATACCCTACTTCATTTTTGATTCTCAAGAAGGTGAGCATCTATTATTTCAACTGTACTGGTCTTCTTGAAGGCACTAAATTGGTGTTCCCATAAGGCCCTGTTTGGTTACACTTCATTTATTGAATGAAACAAAATAGGATGTTTTGAGGTTGGATGACAGGTGGATGAAATGAAGGACTCAACACTTGAAATATTATCAGATCATCACATACCATATCCTTGAACTGAACTAGACCTAACTCCTATCTATTTCCACTGATGCGATCATATTTTAGAAGGTTTGTAGGATATGTTTAGGAATTGATGTCATAGATTCCATCATTTCTAGGATCTGCTAAGAAAAATCTTTGTAGGGAATGGGAATATACAACCATTCTACTGTTAGGGTAAGAATGTGAGTCTTCCACAATTTTTTAGTCAATATGCTTTGACAAGGTCCTCTAATTTACATTGTATTTTCATGTTGGGATTGATATACCAGAGTTTGTATTTTCATACCATTATTGATTACTGATATATCTGAATGGTAGGATTGATATGTCTGTAGGCATAGAATAGTAGAGAGGTGGAGTTGCAGATCGTGGGTGCATTTCAGGAGTTGATATGTCTGCACCCACGGTTTTCCAAACCGTGGGTGCATTTCGGGAATTGTTATTCAGTATACCCACGGTTTGCAAACCGTGGGTACATATGGGGAGCATTAAATCAGTGTACCCACGGTTTTTAAACCGTGGGTATAGATGTCTATACCTACGGTTTGTTAAACCGTGGGTAATGTCAATTTTTCTTCATTTATACCCACGGTTCTATGAAAACCGTGGGTATAGCCCTATTGCGACGGCATTGCAGCCGGCGGTTCTTGAAACCGTGGGTATATCCTATACCCACGGTTTTAAGGGCTATACCCACGGTTTAAAACCGTGGGTATAGGTGGTATTTCCAGTAGTGATATATTGAGAGGGATTATTGATGATATGAGTGATTTTAAAATATTATAAAATATTTATAAGGCTATTCAATCATGGATTTTTTTTATTTTAATTTCTGATAAAATTTTTCTTCAAGATCAATCTTAAATACATTAAACCATAATGAGGATAATTAATAAAGATCATCTCCATAGGGGTAGAAACACTAAATGGATTCCAGAGGTGAAAATATCAAATAATATCATTATATATTTCATGTTATGGTATATGATTTATCTCATAATTACAAAATTTAAGAAATGAATCTTATCATTGAAGAGGTATGTACTCTTATATTAATGTGAAGGCCAATTATAAATTGAAAGACTGGAAAATGATAATCATATTAAAGAATAAAAATGGATTAATAAGGTTGAAGAAAATTCATACAATCAAATTCTTTTAATATATTTATCAAGATGATTATTTAAAATTATTTGAATAGAATTTGAAGAACCCATGAATGATGGTTTCAGTGTTGGAATAATTTTATGAAAAAATTATTGACAAGAATTGTTGTCTAAATTGATCAGTATATTTTTATACATAGGGTTATACACTATAGACCTATAGATGATTAATTAACAACTCATTTCATTTGTAATGGTTATTAATTCATTCTTGGGAAATAAAATTGAATTTATAATAAGTTATATCTCATATAAAACGAGTAGATAAAATGAGAGAAGAAAAAAATTCAGCTTTTAAATAATGAGATGAGTAAAATTCATTTGCATACATATATATTTGGTTTTATTTTCAAGTAATGGGGATTAGATAACATTTCAATTGAATGTGAATTTTTTATGTACAAACAATCCAAAGGGGTTGACTGAAGAACCCAAATCAAATTAATGTAATATTTTTTGTTGTAATTATTGTCAATACATGGGAATGTGACCGTAATTGAATGTGGGTGTTTTGGGATTCTTCCATTGAATTGTTCTTGACTATTATTTTCAAAATATAGAAATGTTATTTTTAATATAATGAAACATTTAAAAGTGATAATTGATGAGTTGGTATTTAGTTCGTGGAATTATGAAAATGGGGATGTGCATTATTTACATCAATGATTGGAATTTGAGTAAGATGAACCATGAATAATTTTTTTTTATTTTTTATGATGGATTAATGGTTGGATAAAGAGTATTTTATGGGTTTGGAATTTATTTTTATGGAATATATATTTCATTCAAGTATATATAATTTTTTATGTGAATTAGTTCAAGCCATATATAAAAAAATCAATCCCACAACTAGATTGAGTATGATAAATGGGTGCACATTTTCATAAGATGCTCGACAAGATCCCGAATGGGAAGAGAAAAAACCATGTCCTCTGTAATGGGGGTATAAGAGAGTTCTTGGCATGATGTGGTGAATAATAGTGAAGATATTTTTCACTCCGAATGAACCAATACCATCTGATTTTTTCATATGTTCATCTTTGGAAAATATTCTCTATTTCGCCTCTTCTCCATCACCAAGCACATTCAAGAGTAGATGTTCATAAGGATCCCTCCATGTAGCATCATCCATGAATCAAAATTACTCTTTATATGATCATTTTATTTTAATATATAACCTGATATGATCGAAATCATCTATATTGATTCATACAATCATGGATATATGAAATTGTCTACATCAAGCCTCACCCATGATTTATATTCAATAGGAAAGCTTCATTACAAATTTAACATGAATTTTTGAAAAGACATATGACTATCATTTCATTATTTTGATATTTAAATCATGATAAAAATAAAATGAAACATATTTTTAATTATAAATTTATGATCAACATTTTGAAATCTAGAATTATGCGAAATATATAATTTTTTATGGTGATGATTTGCAGTGTGTATCTTGAAAAAGAAAGTACTAAAGAAAAAAAACAAAGTGTAATATATGATTAATTAATATACTAATATGATATGAGTTTCCTATAAATACGTCAATCATGCTCATTGGGTGCTGGTAAAATGTATTTTTTCAGAGAGATGATGTGATAAAGTGATGCAGAAAAAGTGAATCACACTAATTTTGCAAGGAACATTCCATTCACATGTGTCCTTAGTTTTAGATTCTATATGATCAAAATATATTTATGAAATTCTATTTCATATTTTAGATTTGTTTCTCACATGGTAATGGTGTACTTGTGAAACAGATGAGTTCTTTTGTACTATTGTTATGAAACTTTTCAACGCATCACACTTGCATACTAATACATTCATGAACTATTACCATCAATGTTGAGACATATATATTATAAAAATAATAATATTTTTACCATGAGGGTCTTATCTCTAAATAGAATTATCTAATTTCAGTTAGAATATTTTATCCACAAAATATATGTTCACTATTGCATGCAATAAACTCCTTTCTTAAGTTTTTTATGTGACGAAAATTTGAGAAGGATATGTAAACCATTGAATGATGAATATATTAGTTCACCTGATCATTCAAGAATTACTTCGACCATTGAAATATGACTAGTGTCTAGTAGGATTGTGTTCTTCATGATGGAATTTGTTTTAGTAAGAAATAAAGATAAAAAATTCCTTTATGTTTCTATCAACTTGTTCTATGATGAACTTTGTTGAGATTATTATTTCTTATAAAATTCATGATATGTAAAGAAAACCTGAAGGATATAGTTCTCATAAAATAATTTCTAATTTTTTTTGAATTTTATAAGTACTTGCATATTCTTGTTAGAAGAATACACTATTTTATAGAACATGAATAAGAAACACGTTTTTACGAATAAGAATGCATCATTCAAGTTTGTGAATAGTTAAAAGGCCGTGAACTCATTGATATCTATGATCATTGAAAATATTAAGTTTATTGTGTGTTAATATAAGGTTTGATTTTCATACACTATATGTGAAAGAGGACGTGTCATCATTTAATGGTACATTTTCAGGAAGGTGTTGCATTGTGTATTTTTATGAATGAAACACCCCGAACCCAATTACCTTGAGTCGGTGATTTATTACATAACATAGGCATGATATAAGGAATCATGTCCAAAATGACTAATCAGTTTAGTATTATTGGAAACAAGATACATACATAAGGTCAACCTTACAACTCGAAATTAAATACAACACTAATTTATTCCATTAGAAACATCCAAGACTAATACATTATTCATACAAGTCACTCATAACTAACATCTTCATATCGTGGGAAATGAAACATAAGAAATGGGTGAGTTTAAATGCTCAGTAAGGGAAATAAATATAGCTAATGATAACATAAACAGTAGACATGAGGAATAAATCAAAACACATGCCTTTAGAAATAATAAATATGAACTCTTTTTGGAAAGAATATGTGATGAGTAAATAATTCCATAATAAAACATATTCATGGGTATTCTACTAGTCGAATAACCACAGGATCCATCATTATTATTTTCTTAAGAAGGGAATGAATAATGTTGGACATTCTGAAACATGTTGTCAAGGCCTTAGATAATACATCTAAAATTGATTATGGCCTTGGCCAAACCCAAATATCAAATTGGGAATGGCCTCATCCAATTCCACATATAATTGTCTCGTGAGACCTACAGATGAACTGAGGAGCTATATCAGGCTCCACCCATCATATACTAAGTCCAATACATTCCTCAGATGAAATGGTGGAAACCTAACATAAACATTCATTTTAAAACTAGCATACAAAATGTTAATACTTTAACTATAAACCATGAATGGTGTAAAAATAACAAATCTACAGTCAAAAATATAAAAAAACATTCAATAAAAAATGGAATATTTGTATCATAATAAATCAAATTTAATCAGTTATAAAATCCATCAAAGGATGTAGACATAGATGAAATTAAAAATGTTTGAAAGAAATACATCTGTGTATTTTAAATCCATATAAGTGTCAGTTAATTATAAAATAAAACATTTATTTTGAAAACATTATTATAATCATTTAAGGGATTCTTCAATGATTTTATAGTGGTGGAAAATAGTCTCACCCATCGTATAAGTTAAAAAACATCTTACCATAATTTTGTTGAAAATGTCAAAAGTACCTTGTTTGGAAAATGACAGAAAGATTCCTTTAGAAACATATAAGGTAAAATAAGTTTATAAATTACATTAACCCATAGACTAGTAAATAGTAAAATTGTTTTGAAATACATTTTTCAGAAAACATAGACGTGGATAATAAAGAGGTCTCATAAGATACTAACGTAAAAACAACCAGGGATAATAAAAAGATTGTGAAATTAACCCTTAACATGTAATTTTCCTTAGTCAATGGTATGTAAACATACTTTATAATAGTTAAAAAAATTGTTATTTAATAAAAAAACAACTATATACAAAAATATGATATCATATATGATCCTTTAATATTTCTTTGTTAATAATATTTCAGAAGTATCATTGTTTCAGGTGTTAACTGGTTCATTTTCTTTTATATGATTGGCTAAAAAAACCATGTTTGTTATTGATGGTATATATTTGATTCATATAAATAATTATATTAAGTTGTTAAAAATTATTTTTAATCATAAAATTATAACCATTCTTGAATGATTATGATGGTTAATGAATCTCATCGCGTTCGTGGAGACTGTAATCCGTACATACGCACGATCGACAATATCATTATAAGGATTGTATAATAGTATGTAATTGGATTGTATATCACATATAAGAAATCAAAAACATGTCATTTCTATTATCTACACTAGTTTTACTAATAATTATACCTATCTAAACAATTAAGTGTTTGAATAACAAACCACACCACAACTTGGAGACGGTAAGCCGTACGTACGCACATATGCTGACTTTTTCATTCATATGACGGATATAATAATGAATATGGTTGTAAAATTATTATAATAACATCATAGTATATATAATATAATGGATATATTGTTTTATAATGTAAAAAAAAGAATTTGGAAGTGGATGAAGAAAATAACTTGAAAGAGGTGATGAAATATTTACCTCTTATCTGGGTTCTTCATTTTGATTTGATCAAAAGGGATCCATAGGTTGTCTTTCTGTAGAAAGTAAGGCCTCTATGTTTAAGGGTGGAAGGTTGGAAGGATATTTATTTCGGTATTGGCGGAGAAAAATGGTTTTGGTGATGTGAAATTAAGATATGGGGATGTACCGTTTTATAAGAGAGGTGAGGGTCACTTTAGGAAAACCATGAAATATTATTTTATAATAAAATATTTTTCGGTTTCTAATGTCTATAAAATGATTTATATTTAGTATAAGGTGGGTATGGGTTATCCACCTCTCAACCAATAGGTTTTATATTGGTTTATGTCACCATATCAACCATATCCTTTAGATTTAACTCATTGTTAAATAGTTTTTCATTTACAATGCCTCTATGTATTTTTATATTATACGGTTAATAAAAATACTATAACAAGCTAAGAGACCATAATTTGGTTCATTATTAATATATATAACCTTATATATGTCCTTTGGCTGAGCATTATATTTATATGAATATTATATCAATTAATAATATAGTATTTGATTTAAAAACTCAATTACGTCAATTTGGACACTATTTAGTATTTGTTTTTTTTTTGAAAGCCATTAAAACTTTAACACTTATAATTAAATTTATTTAACCAACCCTAAAATTTCATATTAACATAATAATTAGTTTAATTTATCAGAATTCTCAATTTACATTTATTTTCATATTTATAAATTTAATTATTTTAATATTTCATTAATAAGGTTATTAATGCCTCATCATTGTTTCATAAATAAATTAGATTATTTAATGTCTAAAATATTTAAATAAATATCATCATGTATGAAATCTTATTATATTTCTAATGAATATTTATAGTCAAATTTATATTTTGTGTTACCCTATATTAAAAATGGTTTTGTTATTAATCTTTGAATTTAACTCTTTTAACTCTTCTTTAAATAAAATAATAATAAATGTCCTAATCTAATCCAATTGGACAAAAAGGATCATATTTTATTCCTATGGTTGTTTTTGGTCGAATTACACTTATCCAATATAAATAAGATATGTTTTACGGTAATTTTGATTTTATTTTTACCCTTAATTTCCTTATATACTTTTAGATGTGGTAAATAAAAGTCAAAAGTTACTATTCACCAAAAATTATTTTCAACTTATTGAATCACATTTCACATACTAATATTAACTGAGTATCTTGGATTTTTGAAATTCAACTCACAAAAGCGGTAAAATTTTGTGTTATGAAAATTTACAAATGCTCCTAGGAGGTTGGTAAAAGACGATAAAAAGTTTAATAAAATTTTTATATATCTAAACATATTATAATATGAATCCAACAAATTAAATTTAACTTATATAGGTATTATGTGTCTACATTTACATAAAATAAATTATAATAAAATAAATAATTATTTAAATAAAAATTCGGTTGTAACCAATAACATAGTGTTTTTCACTATTCATCAAAAAATAATTGTTTTCAGAAAAATTCTAAAAATTCACCCTAAGAAAACTTCGAAATACCAAATTCAAAAAAGAAGTCCATTTTGAGAAAAAATGTTTAAAATTTTCCAAAGAGTTGATATTACTATTCATAAGGGCTAGTATGATTGGTCGTTGTGTGTTTGAATCTCGAAGTTGTATACAATGCAAGCTATTACATTTTACAATGGGAAACGTACCGTGGAAGCTTGGGGGGTTACATTCTTCCCTCCTTCAAATAATTTCGTCCTTGAAAATTCAAGAATACACCCATACAAAATTATTTGGTTGGTTTTTGACCATATATTTATCAGCTCCCCACATTGCCTCTTCCATCTTATGGTTTCTCCATATAAATTTTACTTGACAAGATGTTCAGTTTCTCAACACTTGTCCTCTGGTATCAAGAATCTTGAAAAGATCATCACAATAAGTCAAATCAGGTTCTAGTTAAATTTCCTCAGAGGTGAGTACATGGGTTGGGTCAGGCATGTATTTTCTCAACAGTGATACGTGGAACACATTGTGAACTTTAGAGAGACTTGGTGGCATTGCCAAATGGTAAGCTACGCCCCCATTTCATTCTAGAATTTTGAAAGGTTTAATGTACCTGGGACATAATTTTCTATTCTTACCAAATCGTATAACTCCCTTCCATGGATATACCTTCATCAAAACATGATCTCCTACCTAAAATTCCAAATCCTCACATCGGTTATGGGCATAGGTCTTCTGCCTATATTGAGGTGCTTTGATTTGAGTTTCGATAAACTTCACTTTTTCCGTTGATTCCTAAACAAGTTCTGGGTCTACGAATTTTCATTCACCAACATCATCCCAAAAAGTTGGTGTGCAATATCTTTTTCCATATAAAGTTTTTTATGGTGCCATCTAAAAACATGAATTGAAGCTATCATTATAGGAAAATTCTACGAAAGGTAAATATTGATCCCACATACCTTGAATGTCAAGGAAAAAAGATCTCAACCTATCTTCTAAGGATTGAATAGTCTGTTCTCATTGTCAATCGGTTTGAGGGTGGCAGGTAATGCTCAAACGAAGTTCATTATCAATGGATTTTTAAGACTTCTCTAGAATCTTGATGTAAAATGGGGATCACGATTAGAAAAAATAGATATGGGTACTCAATTAAGTCTTAAAACATCATTAATATAAATTCTTTCTAAACATTCAAGTGGTAAATCTTCTCTTATAGTGAGAAAATGTGCTGACTCGGTATGAAGATCAACAATGACCCATATTGCATCATTCCTTCCAGGGGTCATTGGTATCCCCGTGACAATTTCAATTGTAATGTCATCCCATTTACACTCGAGTATAATAATAGGTTTCATGAATCCTCTAGGATGTTATCTTCTAGATATCACATGTTGGAAAACTATATATCTTGACACAAAAGCAGCAGTCTCTCTTTTCATGTTGTCCCCCCAAAAATGATCCTTCAAATCTATATATATCATGGTGCTCCTAAAAATTATAGATAAATTGGAGGTATGGGAATCATCCAACAATTCCCTTTTTAGATCAAGTATATAGGGAACACAAAGTCTCATCCCAAATTTCAAAATTCCATCTTCATATACAAAGTCACTCAATCTCCCACCATTTACAGCTTTAATCTTCTTTTGAAACTCATCATCACCAGTCTGATACCTCTTTATCATTTCTAGTAAATATGGTTTGGAAAGCATTTGAAAAAGTATTGATTTATCACCTTCCATGGTTATTCCCATATCCATATTTACTAGATACATGAAAATATGATCCCTTTTAACTCTCATCTTGTTCAAAACTATATGATCTTTTCTACTCAAATCATCTTCCGCCATATTTTCCTTCCTCGGGTGGTAGTGTATAGTGCAATAATAATCCTTGATTAGTTCAAGACATCATCTTTGCCTCATATTGAGTACTTTCTATGAGAAAATATATTTCAAAAATCTTGTGATTAGTATAAATCTCACATTTTTTTCATAGAGATAGTGTCTCCATATTTTCAGAGTGAATATTACTGTTGCTAAATTAAAATCATGAGTGAGTTTGTTTTTCTCGCGATTTTGTTGTTGTTGTGCTTCATATGCAACAACACTATCATTTTGCATAAGGACACAACCAAGTCCTTTCTTTGAAGCATCACTATAAATAGAAAATACATCATTCCCTAATGGTAGAGTCAAGATAGCAGCATTAACTAATATTCTATTTAGTTCTTCAAAAAAATTCTTCACACACTTTTTTTCAAGAAAATTTAACCCCTTTTCGTGTGAGCTTGGTTATTGGGTTAGCCAACCAGGAAAAAGTTTGGATGAGACATCGATAATAACCTGCTAAACCATTAAAATTGTGTACGTTGTTTCTACTCATCAGTGCTGGCCATTCTTGGATTGCCTTAGTCTTTAAAGAATCAACATATATTCCATCCTTAGAGACAATATGTCCACGAAAAGAAATCTCTTAATTCTAGAATTCACACTTGCAAAACATCCCATATAATTCATTTCATTTAATTGTCTTTGGAATTATGTGCAAATGATTTTCATGATATTCATAGTTTTGGATTATATCAAGATATCATCAATAAATACCACTAAAAATTCATCAAGATATTACTTAAAAATATTATTCATTATATCTATGAAGACACTGTGTGAATTCGTCAATCCAAATGGTGTTACTGTAAACTCATAATGCTCGTACCTGGTTCGAAATGATATTTTTGGAATGTCTTCCTTCTTCACAAAAAACAGATGATATCCAGATCGAAGTGCAATCTTTGAAAAATATTGACCTCCAGGATGTTGGTCAAATAAATCATCAATGCGATGTAGGGGATACATGTTCTTTATTGTTATAGAATTGATCTCTATATAGTCAATGCACAACCTCATAGATCTATCTTTGTTCATAACAAAAATGAGAGGGGATCCCCATGCAGAAACACTTGGGAAAATAAATCATGTATTAATCAATTCCTTTAATTTTTCATTAGTTCCACTACTTCCACAGTGGCCATTCTATTAGGGGTCTTTGATATGGGCCTTGAACCTGGGATTAAATCAATGGAAACTCAATTACTCATTCTAGAGTATTCCCACATAAATATTTTGAAAAAAGGTCAACATATTGTTGCACAATAATTAAATCCTTTATTTGAATACTATTTTCCTCAACCATAATAATTTAATTCTCTTCCTCCCCAATAAATGAATTTTGTAGAGCTTATGGGGGTGGATCTAGTTAAAAATCAAATGGTGAAATTTTTGCTATAAAGATAAGGTACTCCTTATCATCATCGAGAATTGTTACCACCTTCTTCTTAAAATAAATTTTCGCATCATTGTCGGAAAGACAATCCATACCAAATATTATTTCAAATTCAATCATGGTTAGGATGATTATATCATTAGATAAATATCTTTTATATGCCTTAATGGTGAGTGATTCACAGGCCTTGTTGCAATGATACTTTACATAGGTGTGTTGACAGAAAACTCCCTTATTAAATCAAATTGGAAATATATAATTTTTTTAGGAAACTCAGAAGATATGAAACAATGCGATGATCCAAAAATCAAAAAAAGCTTTGTCTAAACTTGAGGAAACCATTAAATTTCATACCACCACATCTTTCAGAGATTCAACGTCAACGGTAGGGATCACATAAGCTTAGAATTGATCCCTTGGCCTTTTCTAAGGTAAGATTACCTGAATATTAGGAAATTTATTTTCATAATGTCCCATCTCCCTGCAATTGTAGCATTGAATAGTTGTATCTTCATTCTTACCCTTACAATCACTAGCAAGATTGACTTTCTGTCCACATTTTTAGCATACTACTTTTCCATTTATATAGGAACCAGGGTGCTTCCTTCCACAATTATCATAGGGTATAAGTTCAACTCTTTCCTTATTCCATGTTTCCTTATTTCCTTTCCCAGAGTGTTCAACATATCTCTTCTTCTCTTTCTTTGCTTTAAAGTCGTAAGATTTTGATAATTACTTTTCTGTCTTGATAGCACATGAGACAAAATATTTATATAATGAGAAGGATTGCGAGACTAAGGCTTGAAAAAGAAATGGTTTTAACCCATCAAATATATGAAAAATCTTAATTCTTGGGTTACATATATAATCAACATCGTGCATTTCTATCCTTGTAAAGTTAGCTTCATACTTTGCGACATTCTCATCCTCCTTTTTTCATAGACTCTGAAATTGCCTTTCCATATCAGCTCGATGGTCACGAGGAATTTATTTTTCTTCAAAAAGCTATTTAAACTCACTATATTCCATACTTGATACTTCCTCACCCACCTTTGTGTTTTGAATTAATGACCACCATTGATCTGCATCTCTAGTGAGGATTCAAACCGCCATGAAAACTTGTTCCCTTTATCAACTCCCCAAACCAGGAAAAATTTTCTCTATGGAACTTATCCATTATTCATATAAAAATATATTTTTAGACACATTGAATTTTGGTGGTTGTTGCCTCATGAAGTGATTTAACATTGATCCTCTTCCTTTTGGATCAGGGTGCTCTATACGGGTATGTTTATTATTCATAACTTGTGTGATTTGTCCTAGTATGTGATAAGCTGATCAGCACCAATTGAATCACCAACTCCGCTATAATTATATTGAACAGGAGGAAAATACCAACATGTATTATGTGCATTGAAACACTTTCCATTCTTTTGACTAGATTTCATTATATACAATGGAATACGGTACATCAGTTTATGAACCACAATACATAATTCTGAACTTCTAAAACACTTAACATAAATTGAACAGTTTATGGTTATAATCCATAATTAGAAAAATGTTTTCTTTAAGGAGGTATATACTCATTAATAATTCATAATGTTTTGTAATGAAAATTATAATTATCATTAGCACATCGCCTAGGATTTTCGTAACCAAGAGTTCAACAAGGCATGTTGTCGTGCACCAGTTCCCATTCGACTCTAGCTCAAAGAGGTGTTTTTGAGTTTCAACCCTAGGTACATCTATTCCAGAGCTACCTCTACTAGATCATATCCTAGTTGGGATGTATTTATAGGAAAACTCAAAAATTCTCTATAGTACCACAATTCTAGGAAGTTCTTCTATACTAATATTCAAAGACTATCTTAGGGTAATGTTCTCTAATCAATGTTTTTCTAAATCTGGTTTCCAAGGTTTTTACTATACTTCCTCTAATAACAACAGTAACACCCCGACCCTAGTTACCCAGAGTCAGTTCTTTATTACATAAAATTTTCATGATACAATGAATCATGTCCTGAAAGACCGATCAGTTTAGTATTATTGGAAACAAGATACATACAAAACTTCAACAATATAACTCGAAAATAAATACAACGCAGATTTATTCAATTAGAAACATCCAAGCCTCCTAGATTATGAGTGAAAGTCACTCATTACTAACATATTCTTATCCAGGGAAAATTTAACATAAAAAATGGGTGAGATCAAATGCTCAGTAAGTGTAATCAATACGATGGAAGATAACATAAACATTAGTCACGATGAATAATTCAAAACACAAGCCTTTACAAATAATAAACATGAACACATTATGGAAGGAATAGGAGTTGAGTAAATAATTCCATAATAAAACATATTCATGTGTATTATACTAGTTGAATAACCACATGAACCATCTTTATTATTTTCATAATTAGGGAACGTATAATGTCGGACATTCTGAAACATTTTGTCACGGCCACGGCCAAGATGTATAAAAATGATTAATTCCACGACCAAAACCATATATCAAACTATGAAAGGCCTCAGCCAATCCATGTATAATTGTATCGTGAGTCCTACTGATGCACCAAGGAGCTATAGAAGGCTCCACCCATCACATACTAAGTCTAATACATTTCTCATATGAAAAGGTTGAAACATAAAATAATCATTTGTATTAAAACTAGCATAAAAATTGTCGATACATTAACCAGAAACCATGAATGGTATAAAAATAACACATCCATTGTCAAAAATATCAAAAAAACCTTCAATAAAATATGGAATATTTGTATCATAACAAATCAACTTCACGTAAATTTAAAATCCATCGAACAATGTTGACCTAGATGAAATGAAAACTATTTGAAAGAAATAACTCTTTGAATTTTGAAACCATTTAAGAGTCATATAATTATAAAATAAAACATATATTTTGATAATATTCTTATAATATTATAAGGGATGATTTGATGATGTTATAACAATTGAAAATATCTGCACCTACCGTATAAGTTAAAAAAACAATATTACCTTAATTTTATCGACAAGGTCATAAAGTACCTTATTTGGAAAATGACGGAAAGATTCCTTTCAAAACATATAAGGTAAAATAATGGTATAAATTAATGTAACCCATAGTTTTGTAAATATTAATTTTTTTTGAAATACATTTTTAATAAAACATGGATGTGGATGATAAAGTGGTCCAAGTTGATATATCCATAAAAACAACCACAGATAATAAAGAGATTAAAAAATTAACACTTTTTTGAACTTATCCTTATTTGATGGTATGTTAACCTCATTTATAATAGTTAAAACATTGTTAATAAATTATATAGGAACTATATACATAAATATGATATCATATAAGATCCTCTAATATTGCTTTGTTAATAATATTTCAGTAGTATCATCATTTCAGGTGTGAACTGATTCATTTTTCTTTTATATGCTTGGTTACATAAGCAATTTTGGTTAATTATTGAATGTATATTATTTATGTAAAAAATTATATTATGTTATTAAACAATAATTTTAAATCATAAAATGAAAATTATTCTTGAATGATTGTGATGGGGAATGAATCTCATCACATTCGTGGAGACTGTAATCTGTACCTATGTAAGACCAACAATGTCGTTATATTGATGGTGAAATCATAAGTAATTAGATAGTATATCATATATATATGTATAATAACTAATATGTTATATTTATTATTTATATCAGTTCTACTCATTATTATACCCATCCAAATAATGAAGTGTTTGAATAAAAAACTACACCATGACGTGGAGACCGTAAGTCGTACGTACGCCTGCATGGTGACTTTCTCATTCATATGATGAATAGAATAATGAATATGATTGTACCATTTTTATAATAACATCATAGTATATATAATATACTAGAGTTATTATTTTAGAATGGAAACAACAAAGAAATAGAAAGTATAAGAAGAAAAGAACATGAAAGAGGTGATGAAATATTTACCTCTTCTTCAGGTTCATCCTTTTGATTTGATGAGAAGGATCTTTAGGTTGCCTTTATTATGAATTTAAGGCCTCTATTATGAATGGAGGAATGTTTTGAGGATATTTGGGCAGGTTTTCGCTGAGCCAAATGGATATAGAGGTGTGAAATTATGAGAAGGGGAAGTACCCTTTTATAAGAGAGGTGAGGGTCACTTTATGAAAATCTCGAAATATTATTTTATAATAAAATCATTTTCGGTTTATAAAGATTAAAAAATATTTTATATAAATTATAAGGTATGGATGGGTCAAAATATTTAAACCAAAAGGTTTTTGATAGGTTTAGGTCACTATATTTATCTTATCTTTTAGATTTAACTCTTAGATAAATAGTTTCTCATTTATAATGTCTCTTTGTATTTTTAATATTATATGGTTAAAAAAATACAATTACAAGACAAGAGAACACCATGTGGTTAATTATTTATATATATATATCCTTATTTAAGTTATTTTGGTCGAACCTTATATTTTTATCAATATTATATCAATTAATAATATATTATTTGTTTTAAAAACTCAATTATGTCAATTCTTAAACTATTATGTATTTGATTTTTTTAAAGCCATTAAAACTTTATCAATTTTGATAAAATTTATTTAACCAACCCTAACATGAAATATTAACCTATAAAAATAGTATAATTTATCATAAGTCTAAATTTACATTAATTTAGATATTTATAATATCAATTATTTTAATATTTCATTAAAAATGTTAATTACTACATCATCATTGAGTCATATATAAATTAAATTATATAATATCTAAAAATTATAAATAAAATAAAATTATGTAGTAAGTAGTTTTATATTTTTAATGAATATTTATAGTCAAATTTATAGTAGGTGTAACCCTATATTAAAAATGGTTTAGTTATTAAACATTGAATTTAACTCTATTAACTAATCTTTAAATAAAATAAAAAAAAGTTCTACTTTAATCCATGTGGAAAACAGGATCATATTTTTTTTATAAGGTTTTTTTGGTCAAAGTACTTTTATCCAATATAATTTGGACATGTGTTATGGTAATTATAATAAGATTTTTACCCTTAATTACCCTATTTACTTTTAACCGTGGTAAATACAAGTCAAAAAGGTATTATTCACAAACTATTATTTTTATCTTATTGAACCAAATTTTACTTATTGATATTAAATATGTCTCTCAGATTTTTTAAATTCAACTCACAAAAGTTGTACAATTTAGTCTTAGGAAAATTTTCAAATGCTCATAGGCGGTGGGAAAGATACGGTAAAAACTTCAACAAAATTTTTATACATCTAAAAATATTATAAAATGACTCCAATGAATTACATTTAACATATATAGGTATTATGTATCTATTTTTACCAAAAATAAATTTAAATAAAATAAATAATTAATTAAATAAAAAGTCAGTTTAATCTAATTACATTTTGTTTTTCACTATTCATCTAAAATTAATCTTTTCAGAAAAATACCAAAAAATCACCCTATGCTAATTTTGATTTTCTTAATTCAAAAATGAAGTCCATTTTGAAAAATAAAATTTATAAAATTTTATAATGTGGGTATTACTATTCATAGCAGGTAGTTTGATTGGTTGCGATGTGTTAGAATCTCAATGATGCTTACAGTGAATGCTATTGCATTAATCAAAGGGAAACATATCATGGAAGCTTGGGGTGTTACACTGATGGATATTAAAAAAATAATTTATTTTGACTTTATTAGATCATAATTAATTCTATTAAATAAATTATATTATTACATACCTTAAATATTTTTATCTGAAAACGAGAACTACATGCAAGAAGAACACACATTTTTATGTGTGTAATATTTGATTTGAGGTGAACAAATGTTTTTCATTATAGTGTGGGAGAAAATAAATTATATTTTCTTGATATATCTTTAGTTTCTCTTCATATTAATATAGTGATTCAAATTAGAATAATTGTCTTATACTATTTAGGAGAGTCTAAAAAATAACTTTGGAGTGTTTATGGGTATATTCTGTTGTAGTCATTGAATTTCAATTGAAGTGAGCAAGTGTTGAATTAGTTTATAATCAGTGGCTTGAAGAAGAAGGTCATTTTCATATTGGAGTGGCGTAATGATGTTTTTGTGATATACTTAATTGTTTTATGATTTTTAATTGGGAAACACTCATGGGAATGCATTATAAAGATCACTGGTGTGATTCTAGTATAATTTTAGAAAATGTTTATACCTACCCACCATGGTTTTAGGATGATACATGACAAACGACATGAAATTGTGTATTAAATCATATAATATTACCTATGAGAACGATCACCCCTAAAACAAGAAGGATGTATTCACATACATTGGGGGAGAACATAGTAAAAATAATTATTAATGTGATTCATTTAATTTATAACTTTTATGTGGTATAATTATGTTTTAATCAAGGAATATTCATTCACTCAACTAGTCTCGATATTCAATGTAGGAAGCTGCAAGAAAATAGAAATGTGAATTTGTAAAAAGAAGTGTAAAATGATTTACCCCCTCCCCTTGAATGTACATAAGTGATCTTCTGGGATCTTCAATCCTCATATCCTTAGTCTCCCTTTCATATATTTTTTTCACGTATTGATGATAATTAGATTATTTAGAGTGTTTGAAACCTTCTTTTTTTCACATTCTTTATCCATACTAAATCTTTTTCTAAGGTGGTGATGGTGATATTGAGTTTGGTGATCCTGAAATTTATATGGTTGTGGTTGATATTTTTACCATTATAATTGGGTTAAAATTGTCTTTCTTTCCTCACCATGATGAAATAACAACCAACTTGTCAATTCACATAATTTATATAGGTTTCACCATGCATCAAGTTATACATTTAAATTAATATATTTCATGATTATTTCTACCTCAAATTTCGACACATTACATAATATTTTTAGTGTATCTATTAATCATTTAAAAACAAATACTATTTGAAAAATCCTTATATTTCATATGAAAGAGTATTTCTAATATTTCATTGATAAAATGGAATTTTTCACATAAAATGATAAAACAATGTTTTCATTTAAATTACATACAGGATCTTCCATGATTTTTTTTGTGATTGAATAATCATTTGAATATAAAAATTACATCCATTGGTTAAAAATAGATTTTATGGAAAAATATTTTGTAACTAAGGCTGTTTCTTTATAAACATGTTTAACTTTTTGAAGATATTTCAGTTATTTAGTTTACACATTTTATTTTAAAACATGGTTTTTCTATAAATTTTTGTATGACATGTCAAAATATGATAGGAAGATATTTTTTGATGTAATAATACACCTAGATTTATTAATTACTTGTTTTCTGTGTAAATTTTCATGTGATATTGATGTAATGTTATAGTTGTTGAAAAAAGTGTCATCTTTTGTGAATGGAATATGAATGTGACAGTGTATTATGATTCTTTTTTATTTTTATTTGGTTTTTTTATATTTTTTATGTACCACATATATATTTCTCCACTATATTTGGTGTATAATTGTTTCTATTGGTGCTGTGGAATGACCATATGAATATTAAATATTACATATTGATTCCACCATCCCTAGATTACATTGTATTATATTCTAGGAAATAATGAAATACTTTCTTTCCTATTAATCACTATTAATGAAGAAACTATAAAGAGATAATATATATATATTTTTTAGTATTCTACTAATGTAAGGGGTCAACACATAGAATTATATGTTTTTATATATTTGAGTAAGATAATCATAGTGGTACTTAGCCTTAGTGACCCTATGAACATTCTATGATGATGGGTTGTTGTTTATGAACATTATAAGATAATATTTTTGTTAATAATTTACTTCAAAAACAATAGTATTTAAATGATAGTGGATATCATGTTATATTGATCCAGGTTATTTTTTATTTACAATTTTAGTGTTTATGACCATGACTGAATTGTATTTTAATATATAATTTTATCTCTATCATGTATTATATTTCAAATATTGAATTTATAATAATTAGATTGTTATTTCTCATTATTCATAAAATTATAGTCGAATTAATATATGGTTTTGATACAATTTAAATTACATTAATATTTTCATTTAATAAAATATCATATAATATAAATATATATGAATGAGGGTATATATAAAATTGGGTAAAATGAGATTCAATAATAGGTATCATCATAATTTTTCAATGTTACTGTTAAGGGCTTACATTCACTTTTGAATTTTCATACTACCATGAAATGGAAATTACTGATTATTATTTTTAATGGGCTGTGGCAAGGATAAAAATAATGAATTATTTTATTTATCCTATCAAATTTCATGTTATTTATATGATCATCCTTTAGGTGGAAATTAGTATTTGGATTCATTTTTAAGTGTAGTGGTAATGTATATAGAAAGATCAATTTTCTTGAAAAATGATAATGGGAGATTATATTCATTTATTTTTTACATTATTTTATTTTATTCATGTTTTATTCCATGTTAGAATTATTATCCTTGTTTTCATATTTATATATATATGATTATTTTTTTATTTATATGCTTTGGTTATGGAAATTGGTTTCGTACATATAAAGAATGTTTTTCATATTTTCTTTATTCACTGGTTATTAAAATTATTCTAATAAAATATATTTATCATTTTTTTGGTTGTATAACCTAATGAAAATTTATACAGATCTATTCGGTGGTTGAAACATTTTTAAATTGATTTATCATGAAAAATAATTCCCATCATTTTTCATTTTGGGGGTGAAGCCCCATTTTATACTTAGTTCTTCTTTTATAAAAAACAATTGTCCTTTTCATAGGTCATCTTATGAACCTAGATCAAGGGAGGGAAATATGTATTTATACCATTATTATATGTACTAATATATTATTGTTTATATATGTTTTAATATATGATAATTTTTTTAAAAAAATTATATTATAGGAGAACATATGTATTTTCTTAGCATAATAGTTAATTAGAGGGAAAATAAAACCGTTTTCCTAGACTCGAAGTATTGGGGTATTTTTTTAATGGGAATTAATAATCCTATGTAAATGGATATTAAAAAATTAATGAAGTAATTAATGGATAACAAAGGAATGTTATTGAATTTCATGGGGTAATAACCAATACTTTGAGAAAAAAATATTATAAAAATATAATATCAAATACTGTATTTTCCATGATGGTAAATACTATAAGAAATTGTTATATTATCTATTTTTTATGTGAGTGATTTTTATAAATGGTTAGAGGGGACATTTAGTTATATCAATGATTCCATCATGAATGGGGGGTTCATATAGCTTTATGTGTTCATTCATCATAATAATTTTTTGGAAATGTCTTGAGTAACCTATATATATTATTTGGTGGTTGAGAATTACTTTTATTTGTATAATTTGATCTAGAGTAAAAAAAATTTGGCATGATTCTATAATATTGAATATCTTCAAGTATTTTTATATATAGACCTCCATTTATTATAAAAGATTTTCTTATATATCACACTATTTCATAGAAGTCACAAATATTTATAAACATTTACTATAAAGGTGACCCATATGTACGTGTATAGTACACTTACATATAAGTTGGGTCACCATATCTATAAATATGATACTCCATAGATTAAAAAATTTCTAGTATGTACCACAATTCCTTAAAATATTTATGATTAAATCATTTTCATGTAAATGAATTTTTTTAAACAAAATAGAAAAATGTTAGTACATGTTAGTTGGATGTTTATTTTGAAGAGTAAATTATTGATAAAAAATATAAAAAAATAGAATACATGATGGATATTAATTTTTTAGAGAATTGGAAATCCAAATTTCTGGATCGAATCAAATTTTATTATGATTTTTGAATTATAAAAAATATTAATATAATTGAAAGATCATAATGAAATTAAAAAATCCCTTTCTCTAAGAAAAGATTTTATAATTGAATTTATATAACCTAGATACTTCATTGTTTCAATATTTATATCCCTATTGAACTTATCATGTTTAAAATAGTTTACCATGTTATAAAAAAATAGAAACTCCATAAGAAATCATGATATAAATCATCCCACTAGATGTTTAAAATTTAGGCTCCCCAATAATTTCATTGTATAATCACCATTTGTTATAATAATTTCATTACATATGGTAAATCATATAATACCATTGATTGACCACCAAATTATTTTCTCCAATATAAAAAATTATTGACTTTGTGATAAAAGGATAATTCCACTTATCTTGATCATGGATACCTCCATGTCCTTCTTATTGGTGTGTCTATAGTTGTAGTTGCCTTTTCATTCTTTTGTATTTTGCCCTCAAGTTTTATGAGGGTTTTCAATATTGGTGACTATGTTTTTTAGGATTTCTGATATGGGTCACCCACCATTCCCTTTTGATAAAGCACAAGTTGTTGACAGTTTGATTGAAGCTATATACTCATGAAATCTCTTATATATGTGTGTGTGTATATTTAATTTTGGAGTTATCATGATTTTAATTTTTACTGGGTGGGATCTATGGATAAAATAAGACAATAACATATATTTTATAATTGAATAGAAGGTATAAATTGATGATCAAATGATCTCTTTTGTTATTCTATGTTTTTTTATATTTCTACGAATATTGAATGTTTTTTCTATTCAATTGAAATTTTAAGTGAATATTTTAGGGATTTGATAAATATTCATTAATTTTAAAAAACCTATATTTATAAATTTTTTGATTGTGTGAAATATAAAATCATTAATATAGTGCTCATGAAATACATGTTGAATAAATATGAAGGTGTGTTTTAAAAAGGGTAAATTATTTATGTGTTTTATGTTGATAAAGGCTTTTTTTCTTCACATGCGCTTTAATAATTATTATTTCTTATTAGTCTAACTCTTGTATTATTGTGAAAAAATTTGACATATTGATATGGATATGTTGTGGTGGGGAAAATTTAGTTGTGATTTTTAATTTTTTGTGATAAATAATATTATATGATTAATATGAAATTGTGTGAATAGATATTGTTCTTGTTAATTAGGGAATGTTTTTTGGATGATGGAATTGACATGTATGATGGTTATTGTGGTTATTGGTTTATTATTGGGATTTTTAATATATGTAATGTGGTATGTAATATTGTTTTTAATCAAAAATTATAATAGGATGTGGTCTAGAATTTAATTACTCGTGGGTTTTTTGATAAATGATCAACTATTGAAATAATATTTTATAGAGATAAATATTTTTGATGGATAATGAATGATATTATATTAAATATGTCAAAATTAATTTATTTCTGGTGGTAAAATAGTTATTATCAAAATGTATAAATGATATGATTAAAGAGGTTGTTAATTCTAGTCTCATAAATTTCCTATGTGGAATCGTGGGGATGGATTAAGGAATAGTGTTGGTTATGTATTGTAAATTTTATTACTGTAATATAGTGAGTATTTTCGGTATTTTTATTAGAATTTGGTATAAACTCTTCAGTTAGTATTGTCTTTGTAACTAATATTTATGTTTTGTTTTTTTAATATGAAACAACAGAATGATCATGTATCATTACATAATTAGAAATGTTTTCTTCTCCGAGTATCTTCTCCAATATCTATATTTAGGATTGAATGTATTTTTGACTACTACCTCTTCTCCTCTCTCCATTTTAGGGGTAGTAAAATATTAGATAAATCATGGTAGGTATATCATTTCTTAGGTGTGATAATTATGCATTTTATGGAAATTTATTATTGGAAAAGGGACCATAGTAGATATTATTCATGTTTATGTTACCATGTTGTAATAAGGTTGTGACGTATAGTTACTAATGTTTTATAGAGATTATTTATTCATAAGGATGAGTTTTTAAGAGGTCATGGTCTTATGATTATTAATATTATTATTATTAATTGGTTGTGGAATGTGGTGTATTATTTTTATATGATATATTACGTGTTATTTCATGATAGAAAAAAGGATCGAATTTCCATGATGTGTTATCATTTTGGAGTTAGAGTGATAAAACAATGAGGAAATTACTACCAGATACCTTATGTCCATAATAAATTGATAATTTCATATAATACTTTGATGTAATGTCTAATGACTAGGTAGTTGCTAGGTAGTGCAATAATTGATGTTGAATAGGTTCATAATGGTTCGAATTTTTATTCATTAGGATAAAAGTATTATTCTTATAAATATTACGAGTGGCCATTAAGAGAATAATACTATGTATACATATTTTCTCACCAATATATATTAATATATATATATCATCCATATTAATGAGAGGGATTTAGTCATGGGGATAAACATTTCAAGCTTAGGGATTTGGGATTCTATTAGAGTTTCGAATAAAGAAGTTTCATATGGTGTTTAATTTTTTAATTATTTTTATTAATTGTACATGAATCATTGGATATTATTTTTTATATTATGTAGTTGTTTGGTGGGATTACATATGTGTTACTAAAATTACTATTATAATTTCACTCATTTTATGTTTTTATAACATCAATTATACTCTCTATCATGTTGCCTATTTGAGTTTGGATTTGGGGGTATAATCATTTTAAATATTTACCTTAGAAGTGTTTCAAATTTGATGTTTCTGAGAGAACATTTATCAAATATATGAGTTAGAGTTAGAATAAGTATTGGAGTTAAGAGATGGTGAAGATTCATTTGCCTTCATAATGAACAATTTTATTCAGACCTAGTGTGTGATATAATAAGGGAGACATAATATGATATCTAATATTAAGGACCCACATGACTCAACATAAGGACTATAGTCAAACCAAAACCCCACGATAAAGAAATTTTATTATAATAATGACACATAATAGGAGTAGAAGGGGGATATTGTTTTTTTGTGTTTTAATTATGGATAATGTTTAGGTAGTGAGGTGAATCTAATAAAATAACATTTAATATATTCATATTAAGTAGGTTTTAAAATTTACCTTATTTCATTAAAAGAAATATATTTTCCATATTTAAAGCGTGGTTAACATTGGATATGTAAATCCAGATGATCTAGAAGACCATATGAGGTTTAATCGAGACATACATGCATATGTTATCAATAATACATTACATTAGATCTAGTACGAGTGATTGATTAAGTACAAGTGGAGTCTCATTTTTATGGAGATGGGACACTAACTAGAATAGATACAAATATATTTTTAGTTTAATCTATTCTAGGAAAAATTATTTGGTCCCACTGGGTATTTGTATAATTTTATGACATATGAGATTATATTATAAATCTATTACTCCTAGATAGAACATAGTAAATGATTTCGTGAGATAATTTCCAAAAGTAATTAAATTCTAAGTTATCTTTAGAAATTATAATGGCAATTATTGTAAAATTATTTTTATCCCTCAACTATGAGAACCTAGGATTATAGGATATTATTGTATGTTTTAATATTCTTTCCCACTAAATTCTCAATTTAATTCATATGTGAAGGCCAAATCATGAAATTTTTAGGTGATAATTCATCCATTAATTCATTATATGGTTACCCAGTACAGATTTAATGCATATATATATATAGTGGATGATGAAAGTATAAAATATCCAATTGATATATATTTAATAAGGACCTACTCAAGTGTGTATTCATAAAAAATACTAATAGAGGAGGCCTATAAATAAGGGATTTCTGATATTAGGGAATTCTAGTATTTAATTAGTTTAGAGTTGGTATCAAAATTCATCTTTTTAATTTTATGAAGATATTATCTCTAATGAATATCCAATCATCTCAATTTTTTTATTATACACTAATTGAGGTTATGGTTTCCAATAATATATGAATGCATCCCCTTTTGATGTCTAATATATTATAGGTAATCAAATCATATATCATCCTTAATAGAAGATTAATCAACGAAATTATTACAGTAAGGGTCAAAATGATATTTTTTAATATTAGTGGGGATATAGTTGGATGAAAATATCCATTTTATTTCCATCATGTATAAATAAAATGTGATAAAAAAATCCATGGTGATTATTTTTATGAGGATCTATATAGTTGATGGATTTTCTGTAGTCAGTTGTATGATTTGTTGAGGAAATCATTGGGAAGACTATAGATCATTTGAGGAACCATTAATATAATTTTGGACTAATATTTCTCTCTTTTTAATTATAAATAATTTAATTCCTTTATTTCACCCACATTTTCCATGCCTTCATACTCATAGTGATTGGGATAAAATTACCTTGATGTTTTACATGCTAGTAAAAAGGAATTTTAGATTGTTTGATACATGTTGGGGGTGTTAATTGATGATGTGGTAACATATGTAAATGATAGTTTTCTTTTCATAATAGATAGAATTGTAAAATTTTACCATTGAAATGGATTAAATATTTTCAAGGAATATAATCATCAAATTATTTTGGAGAATCATTTCAATCTATCTTAAGAGGCTATAATGTTGTGGTTTTAGTTAATGAGAACCATCATATGAGTCATTAGAATTTATAACATCTTTTGAATCAACTGGAGGGGTTTTCCATTAGTTTATAATTGCAGTCGATATTATATTTTCAAAGGGTTAACAATGTTATTGTTGAAATATTATTAGAAAAAATTTTCCAAATACTTACCATTTGATATTGACATTTTAATATAGTTATAGACATGTTCTTTTTTAATATTAATGGAACAAAACCATATGAAACCGTCTATGTTGTAGATATAAGCAATCACAAAGATTATTTTATAGATTGGGGTTTTATCCATCCCAATGTGTCACTATTTTAGCATCTACTATTTTTTCATGAATAGTGGATGGTATTTCATAGTTTTACACAAACTAACAATGATATATTCTAGTGATTCTAATGAACCATTATACATATATAGGGTAAAATGATTTATTCAATCAATTACATGGATTTTTGTGGCTTATTATGGACATCCTTTAGTATTTATATCATTCTATTATGATAAAGGGGTATTACACCATGAATAATTATTTCTTTTTTATATGGGATCATCATGGTTGTAATTATATCATTTGATGTAAAAAACTATATAAAAATATTAATGGGACTCATAGAAATTTTCTTATGTGATTTAATATATATGTCTTTCAAAGTTTTGTTTTGATGAAATCATTGATTAATCAAATTTTTCTATGGATGTTGAAAATTATATTAAGGCTATTTTAAATGTTTTTTAACAATATATTCTATGTCGGATGATTTTAAAGTATAGGTTTTAGAAATATGGGGGGAATTTTCAGAGGGTCATTTTTTCTTGATATGAAGTAATGTTTATCCCTTAAACAATTGACGTGGTTATTTTAGGATAAGTTCTCATGAATAATGTTGAGGTTCATAGTTTTAATGTTCTATTGTGAAATTAATAATGTTTCATTTAAAATATATCACAAATCACATCTTTGTTGGATTCCATGAAAATAAATAACTAGGTTCTCATTTGGACAACTCAATTTTTGGCCAATTTCCCCCCATTAAAAGAGAATTTTTCTAGTGCTACAATAATTATTTTCTATATGAATGAGTTATGTTTGATGATTTTGATGTTTTCCCATTTCCATTTTTTTATAGATATATAAAAGTAAAAAAATATATTATGTGTCTTTAAATTATATACCTCATGAGAAATGATATTCAACCCATGACCTCAAGTTGGTAGTAGTATTATCTTCCATAAATTTATAGATTGATTATATCATCATAAAAATAATTTCAACCCACGTAGCATCATTTATTTATGTCACAGAACACATTGTCAATGATATCATGGGACAATACCAAAATTTCAACAGGTAAAAGCATGAACTCTCCATCTTATGGTGATTCATGGAAACAATTTATCAGACCTCATCTATATATTTCTTTATAAGACCGTAACATGTGATGGGGTCTTCCAACTAATAATTTCTATCCATTTGTTTCTTATGGTAATCAGTATTCATGTTGTCTGGTCATTATAAATCCATACAATTTACCTCAATGGTTATTGATTAAGGATACATATATCTTTTTGGTCTTATTAGTCTCATGAAATCCAAAAAATAATATTGAAATTTATTTGAAACCATTGATTGTTGAGTTATATTTATTGTCGATAAATGGTATTAGTACATATGATGTTGCTGTGAAATATAATTTCATTTTAAAACCTGAATTGATGTGGGAAATTAGTGACTTCTTGACATATGGTTGTTTATCTAACTAAAGTAAACATGGTCTGAAATCATGTCCTTAAAGTATGAATTACAACAAATAATTTTTTCTCATCAATAAAAAAACCAACTTTTTGGGCTACCATCATAGATTTCTTCCAACGGATCATTTTTTTGGATGAAAAATTATCATTTTAGAAAAGGCACGATTGAAAGGGATGAACCTCCAAAAATGATCATTGGTACAAAGTTAAAATCAATTGTATTTACTTTACCTCCCACCACATTTGGACAAATAGTAAACCAAATAAAATACATGGGTTTGGGAAAGGACACAATTGGATAAAATGGAGCATTTATTGAATCTTCTATATTGGTCTGATTTGTCAGTCCTCCACATGTTGGATGTTATGCATATTGAGAAGAACTATTTTGATAATTTATTTCATACGGTTTTTGATACACCATGTAAGACCAATGATAATTTAAAGACATGATTAGATCTTGCCCAAATTTACAAGTGACCGGAACTTGAGATGTTACAAAATTTCTGATAACAGTGGTTAATTTAGCCAAAAGTAGCATATACACTATCCAAAAAGAGCCTATTATTATTTTTTATAGGATTACGGATTTGTGACTTCCATGAGTCTATGCTTCCAATTTGGGAAGATGTGTTAAGAATGGTCATATAAATGTGGATGTCTGGTAAAATTTGGATGGATGTGACCATTAAGGAGATGAAGAGGATTTCACATCATCTTAACCTCATCCAACTAGTATTTCAGTGGGTATGTATGGGGGTGTAGTCTTGTACGACTGATGATGCTTGAACCTATCACTGAGTGACTTCGACGTCTTGGCATTAATCCACACATGCAAAGGTATGATAACCTGTATATTATTTCTAGCTTTCATTAATTTATTTATACAATAATTTTTTGATTATTTGTTCTTTTTTCATTGTTTTGTGCATATAGATATTGGACAAGGGAGCGTTATCTTGTGCAATTATTTTTCTCATCCACTGATCACATGAGAATAGATTTTCATTGATGTACAACTTGGCATGTTCAATCATTGGTTTGTGCGTAAAAAAATAATATTTATTTGGAAATTTATTTTATAAATTACTTGAAATTATAAATTATTTTTAGGGTATTTGGTATCTCAGCGATTATAGAATGTGTGATGTTATCCACACAGAATAGTAGGTGTCTTTGTGTGAACATTTCTACCAATTGTTTCCACAATTTGAGAAGGATGGCCATTAAAAAAGTTGGAGTGACAATATTTGATGAGTCGTTTAGATCCCACTGATTATAGTACATTTAATCTCATGTTTGGGATTTATTATGATCAAAAATTTTAGGTGGTTGATTTCAGAGGTGATCTCCATTGGCCTGAATGAACCGGGGGAGAAAGGAGGTAACACATCGAGTTGGTAGTTGTACATTCAGTACGAATAGAGAGAATCTAGTAGGTATTTTTTCTAAATATTTTTTATAACATTAAATTTAAAATTTTTATTTTATATTCATATAGGAAGTCAAGTAGCTCGATATTAAGGAGTGCGACATTAACCAGAGAATATATAGTGATCAAGCCACTATAGAGATTAGAGGTGATTTCAAGCATTAGATTATGGTCAGTATTATTCTTATTTAGTTTTATAATTAACTACATATAATATTTTTTCGATATTTTAATTTAAAATTGCAACTGAATGAGTCTTATGTGGCTACAACCTCTCAGACACAGGCTGAGAGTCATGTTGAGACTATTGGTCAGACTAGTGCACAACATTTTGATGAGGTGGAATGGATGCAGATGAGCGAGTATTCATTCAAGAAGGGTTGAGTATTTGTTATCCACTCTCATTTGACTCTTAAGAATTGTTATTGTACTACAGCGATGTATGCATCCAACTCGAGAGGAGATCGTGGAGAGGCAACGTCTTATTGCTCACAGTATTATGAGCAATTGCGAGCATTGAATGAGCTTATAGAGAGTTTGTAGAAGTAGTTGGAAGAGATGTTTCAGTAGCATCAACAGGCATATGAGGAGAATATACATTGATGGTAGCATTAGTTTCAATAGAAACATGAGGAGGCGATGCATCGATGGCATCAATATTATCATTAGCAGAGAAAGTACATGTGTCATCTGACATGTAGTTTGGGGATGCATATTCCTCCCCCATCTACTCCCACTCCCCCACCTCCTATAGAAGAATATCTCCCCATTTATTTTTTCGATATGTTAAAAACATTTGAATTTAAGGATTAATGTAATATGAATGATTTTCAGTTTCTGTAATTTATATTAGTGAAAATATTGATTAATTTATTTTTTTTATTTTTTTTATTTGTAATGTTTTATTATTTGATTAGATATTATTAGTATTATATTTTTAATGTTTTTTATTTTAATAATAATAATATTAATTATAATATTTTAGGATTTTTATATAATTTTTTCCGATATTGAGAATTTTAATATTTTTTATTCTAATTATATTAATAATATTTTTTCCATAATCATAATTTTATTAAATATATATATATTATTTTATTCAGTATTTGAAATGATACATTTTACGACGGGACCCCATCACAAATAGTTTGTATATATAATTTCTAAATAGGTATTTGCGATGGGAAAAAGGGACAGTCACAAATACCTTTTTGCGATGGGCCCATCGCAAAAGGTTTAGATATATATAACATATATAAATGGAGAAATATTTACAATAGTATGATAGTACCATCACTAATAGTTTATACATATATAATGTATAAAATCAAATATCTATTTGCGATAGGATGGTTTCCGATTTTAAATTTATTTTTTTGCGATGTGCCCATCGCAAAAGCTCATTTTTGATGGGATCCTAATGCAAATACCTCTAATTATAGTAGTGATTATATAGGGATAATTAATATATGAAGAACCATATTTATTTTAAATGGGAATAATTCTTAATTTATTATAATGATATATTATTAAATTTTTATCCTTTCATAGAGACTAAACATTATGTTTCAGAAATTTAAAATTCTATTTGTAAGTTTTTTTAACAATCATTCATGAAAAATAATAAAATGATAGTATCAATATGTTAAAATAAACCATAAAAATATAATCCTAGAAGAGTTAAATCACTATTTTTATTAATGTAATCTTGTGTATGAAACATCTGTGTCGAATATTCATATATCATCATAGTTATTTCATAATCAACCTTCCATATAATTGAATAATTTATCACTTGGGAATATTTAATTTGTGCATTGGGTTGAAGTTCGTGAAACTCATATAGAAATTATATTTACAGAAAATGGTGAAATAAAAAAGGTGTATGGACTATATAAATATCATTTTGAAAAAAGAAAAAATGGCTTTTATACTATTAAAAACATTTATATATTTATTTGAGGATAACGACTAAAATGAGAAATGATATATTTATGAATTATTTAACAAATAAACATTTCTACATCATTCATAAAAATTTCATTGATTTATTATTTATCAAGTGAATGATTATTTTGTTGAATAAATGATATATTATTTATTAAGATTCTCTCTCATATGATTTTAACTACAAGTTAAATAGGGATTTCCCCCTTCTATATTTATTGAATATTTCAATATATAATAAATTTATATTAAAATGTGCAATTTTTATTATTTGTATTAGAAATTTGGTTTCATTGACATATGTATTGTATTTGTGTGACTGATTACATTATATATTCCAATATACCTTTGAGTTAATCTTTTTATGATTATTGTATTTCCCATTGTACTATAACAGAAAAAACTTTAAGGATAACATTTATATGTGCATATCCTTTTCAATTATGGATAAAAAATTATTGATTGTCATCATACCATTTCCCTCTTCTATGAATCAATATGTATGGCAATTATTATGGTAGGGAATATTTATTTCCCCATATGTATGTTAGGGAAATATTATCACATGGATATTTTATCCTATTTATAATCATTTGAGGATAATCCCTTCTATATGATTTTATATGGAATTAAATATAAATTTTAATGATAACATTGGTGGACATTGTATCGAATTTTGAATATATTTCAAGAGATGGTGAAATTATTAATGATTCACCATGATTTGAGTTAAATTTTATTTATTATGTTATTTATAGAATGAAATTGGGGGGATGATGAATATTTTATCATGAATAAAATAATTGATAAAATGTTTTTATCATAATTTATGATTAGTGTTAGATGGTGTATTCTTTATTAGAATGTTTTCGTCAGTCCATAAATGTACTCATTCAATGTATGTATAATGTTATTCTAGTGATTGATTAAGGGAACGAACATTATGATTAACCATTGTAATTAATGGGTTGATTCGTATAGATAATTAGCGTGGAGATGGGATATCAGATCCCACCCAATTATATTGATCCATTGTCTCTCAATACTTTTATTTCATACATTAATGTAATAATATTTAATATGTTTTAATCTCTCTATATCCACTAATTTATAACCCTTAAAAATTGCTTTGAGGTACTAGGGATCATGTTGAATCATTGAGGGCTTTGAAGTGGATTTGTCAAAAAATAATGTTTAACACCATATATGGCAGTTATAATTTCCATTTTAATGGAATGAAATTTAAAAATAATTTATAAAATTAATAGTGATGAAAAAAACTAAAAAATTTAAAGAATATTAAAATAAAGATTAATATATAAATAGACCAGTGATGAATTCATGTATATTCACATGAATATTTCTAGAATGAAATTGATATTTTGGATATATAATATCATATTAATCAATTATATAGTAATTATTTTTCGCCATATTTATTATTGTTATTGACCAATATAAAAATATATAATTCTTAATGTTCTATTTTTATTAATAAATAAGCCATATTATTAATAGAATGTGTAATATAATTGAATTTACATTCATGAATAGTATTATTTTGATCTATATATTAATATATTGATCAAATGGAAATCTATACCAGTAGTATTTTTATAATGATTACTTTTTTAATGTAATGTGTATTACTTTAAAAATAAGGTGTGGTATAGAGTCTTGATGATGTTTTTTCATGATTTTCATGTAATATGTTTAGATATAATGGGTTAAATTATTTGGTTATTCATATTATCGAATAAATTATAATTTAATATTAATTTTAATAGAAAAATTTTTATGATAAAAAATATATTTAGTTTATAATAAAGGATGAATACTTTTCAATGTTATCATACTGATGAAACCATAATTAAAAAATATTAAATGAAATTATAAAATTTATTATTAACAAATATAGAGAATTATAAATTACCAAAACAATATATATATTGGATGAGATTTAAAGGGTGATTTTAAAAATTGTTAATTTTATCATATATATGGAATTTAGTATGATATTTGGATGCTTATGATTGGTTTTTATATTTATTTTAAATTTAAAAATAGAGTGAAGTGGTAACATAAAACTCCTACCATATGACCACCTTTGAGGTGTTTAGATGAATTTATAAAAAATGCATAACATTTATTATAGAGTTAAACCATCCACAATTAATAATGCCAATTTTGATAATATCCAAATAATATTCAAATGAATTCCACCTCAGTAGACATTTTCCTCATTTATTTGAGGCTCCAAACATGTTTGGATGGTTGTATCAGATCTATATAATATAATATTATCATTGATTAATATAGAATAAAGGAATATAGTATTTTTTTAAATTACATTAACAAATGAAATAGTATGAATATTCATCAAATTTTTTATGGATTGCTTTTATTGAAACCCATGTATAAACCAGAGGGTTGAGTTAAAACTTTCATTTCACGAAGACTCTTTATAAAGAGAATGTCACAATGATTGTCACACTCATAGTTTATGCTTGTCCTAACCATCAAATTATTAATTAATATGTTAAATTTAATTGATAAACATTGTATCTAAATTTATGTTTCACTGTTAAATTTTTTATTGGTTAATCATTAATAGAATCCATGGAAAAGTTGAATTAAATAAATTTTAACACATTATCCCAAAACACATGTAATGATATTCCTATCTTATAATCCTCATATCACTCTATATTAATTATTATTATATAAATATATAAAATTAAATTGTTTATTTTTTTTAATTCCATTTATAATTCATCATATAAAATTTAAAAATTATCATTATTATTTTCAGAATATTTTTAATCACTTGCATAAAGTAAATACTCAGAGGCATTATTAATATTTCAATTTTTATAACATAATATATAGTAACTTTTGACACCATACCCATGTATACATTAGTTTTTTCAATATCAGTTTTTTTAACAGTTCGTATTATCACAACATATTACATGGTAATAAATGGGTGTCAGATGAGTTCAAAGGATTATCGAGGAGAATATAGGGTGTTGGAGTTGATACTTTTTATTGGATGATGATCTTGAAGCATCGATAACAGGGTTGTAGTGTAGTGGGTGGTCATGTGATTTGGTTGAGGTTCTATATTTGGTTTTTAGAAGAGGTGATTAGGCTATCCCTATAATCTAAGAGGTGGTTTTGACACTGAGATGAGTTGTGGAATAGAGTAGATGATAGGTTAGTTTTATTATCCCTCTAAATATATGGGGTGATTCACAATGAACGGGTGTTATACAATCATGTGTATAGATTCGGTTTCCCTATGGTATAGTGTTATTCCTTGACACATGGAGTCCCAACATTGATGTTTTTTATGTATTAATTTGTAGGTATCCATAACATGGGTTGGGGGTTGTATTGTAGCCTTACCTTGGGCTAATATAATCTCGATGAAATCTGTGGCATGGATTTGGAGTACAGTTTTTTTAGGGGATATTACAAAATATCAATTTAGTATTCACATTTGTATATAGTAAAAACCTAATAATTTTGATATATCTTGGGGTCCCAGACAATGGTAATTTAATTTATTTATAGTATATAATTTAATAAACATCTTATTAGCTCATCACATACATGAAATATATCTTGCCTTTTGGGTCATCAAGGTATGATTTCTTCACATTCTATAACACCTATTTATATTCTTTTGACCTTATTCATCTGATAATGGATTGTAACAATACTTAAGGAGTTCCTAAACTCACTGTCTTTCATTTTCCTTCATTATTCATCTAGTGATGGTCATAGTTGTAGTAAATGAAGGTTTTAGTGATGGTGCTAATTATAAAACATGAGGGATATTGTTTCATTCGTTTCCTCTAACTTTTTGGAATTCCTTTCGGTTATTCCAACATGAATATCATAAACACGGTTCTTTGGTTCATGCATATAAAATCATAATTCATTATTTGAGGCTATAGATCATTTAATTTTCTTTTAATTTGTAATATTCTGGGATTAGAATTATATTTTTGTATTTCCATTTGATAGTATTGATTAGCATAATAATAAAATGATATATATTTAATAAAAATAGGAGTTTATATTAACGTGTAAACATGGGTTTATCTATATCATTCTTATTATTTATTGATCATTCATTAAAGAATTATTCTTCTATGATTATGAATTATTTATTTTATTGTTTGTGTGTTTTACAATAAATAATGAACACCTTCAATGTTTAGATTTTTGATCTCACAATTAGAAAAATCATAACCAATTATATATGAACATGAATTGATAGTGTGTAAAAATAAAAATACTATGACAATACACATGCTAGAAATTATGGAAAATTATATAATCTCACATTAAATACAAAATTGAAATGTGATGAATTATTTGAGCATAAAATCATGTTTGTAGACCAAATACTGGGATTCTATTTAATTTAATTATATTTTTGAACTAAATGGGTTTATAAATTGATGGTGGTGACCAGTTTAAGTGGATATTTTCATGAGATTATGGGTTGTGAGTGAAATGTATGGAAATTTTTTTTGGTTATTTTGTGGTTGGGTGTTTATGATTTCTGTGTGATAGATAGGTTTTGTAATTTAGTTTTTCTTGTGATATAATGGTGTTTTATTCAAAATGGTTTGGTTTTATATTATTTAAATTTCATTATAGATTCACATTAGAAATGATATGTGACTTGTAATCAATATATGTAAATGAAATGTTTTGGGAATTCACTATGTCATAATTTATTTATGAACATAATATTGATAACAGAATCAAGATAAAAAAAGTGGGATAAATGGAGTGTTTTTTAATTAAATATGTGACTGGACTGAATATCAAAAAAGGCTAGGTTGGTAAACTAGTAAATCAATATAAATTTCGAACTGTAAATATAGTTATTAATTTTAGGTTATGTTTTTATCTTGTTTATTTGGTGAAGGATTACATAGTAGTGGAATATATTCTAGTGTAATGTGGTAGTTATGTGGGCTATGATATTGTCCCTGTATTTGAACCCATTGGTTGGGTATTGTGTGTTCTCATTATATCTATGTATTTTTAAATTCTTATAATTTTATATGAACTATATTGAGTACTATGTATCTAAACCTAATTTTTTTTTATTTTGTCATTGGTGTCTAAGATAGTTAGGGAATGAATACTTGATTACCACCTCTTCAATTCTCTAAACATGGTAGTATTATGTTTTTATATTACCTAATTGGTGGAAATTACTAACTAAAATTTCATATTTGGTGGTGATTCATGATGATGAGAGGTAATAAATTATGTGGAGAAATAGTTGGGTCATATCCTACTACACAATTTATGTGGCTTCAAATGGATTCCTAACTGTATGGACGATGATATAAAAATGATAGGTGATATTCATATATTAACTAATGGAAGCACTTGAGGATGGGCCCCTTATGATGATGGGATTTCGTGTTTTTAAAACCACCCCACATCATACATGTATTGAAAAATTAATATTGATATATATATATATATACATATATAAGGGATGGGTAAATGTGAATTTTGATATTGGGGTCTGAGAGTGGATAATCGGTAAATATTTTTGCTAACCACCCATATCATACATATATACTAAATAATTTTAGATGAATATCATATAATTTTATCAATAATACATGCCCAAGAACACTAAGATATTAATGTATTTGTTGAACAGGTACATAATAAACATCATTCAAACATGATGATTGCCATCTCTAAAAAATATCTTCCCAAATTGTACCATTCGCACACACACACACACAGATATATATATATATCATATTTAGAATTTGTTTCATAACTGGGGGATATATAAACATATCAAATGGTGATCTTAGATGCTCATTAAAGGGAAAATGGAATATATCACACAATGATCATAAGAGAGAATAAGATGAGAATAAGGGAATGATAAAATAATGATGTGTATAATATATAAGAAATTCACACACAATTAATGAAATAAGAACATTAAAATTGTGGCATAAAATTCATGATAACATGAATCATGGTATCAAAACAAAACCATTTTCATAGTCCATTAAAAAAATAACATAACCATCTGTCATAACATAAGAATGCTGGAAAAATATAATTATGATAAATAAAAAAATTCTATAATCACTAATACAATCCCATTACATAATGTATCAAAAATAAACTCTACTATCGTATATCATAGTGGATATAGAAACATTCCAAGAACTACATAGTATAATTTATTGTAAATTATAACTAATATCCCTTACTATATTACACTATGAGTAACTACTGACATCCATTATTATATGGGTACAAGAATTATTACTATAATACCTTTGTAATATCTTCATATATAGATGTTTTAACACATTAATTTTAAATGTACAATGGACCCACAAATAATAGAACCGTAAATCATACCAATGTGTGGCATAAATAGCTGACCATCAAGATTCAGGGATCATAAATCATACCCACAAAAAGAAACCAGGTTCATGAGAAAATTCATATTATATTATAAACATAATATTATGGAAATATTATTGATGGTATCATAAGAGTATATATTTAATGAAACATATTAATCTTGAATGGATTTCAAATTATATGATTAATACATTAATAATATAACGTGAAACACTGTTTCAAAATTAAGAAAAAATACCCTTTACTTTTAATAGTAATTTAGTTTCAAAAATTCTACGAATATTCAAAATATTATTTTATTCTAAAAAATGATGTCTTTTAATATTTACCTATAAAAATGAAATGTAATTTTTACTGTAAAATATATTTATGAATAATATTTTAAAAAATAAAGCACTTCATTCAAATATTTGTTTAAACTATAATTGTGTATCCAAAAAATTGAAATGAGTCATTTTAAATGGTCTAATAAAGGTAAACGGGATCACAAATTACCATTTTCAAAAACTGTATGTATATTTAAAATAATTTTTAAAATATTTTGAATAACATAGACATCAAAAATAATTATTCACAACAAAAACAAAGAAATTAGGTTAGTAGTACATAAAAAGAAATATTACATTATTTTATTAATGATTTGAGGAAAATTCTAATAAAAATTAAGAATACCAAATATAACTATTGGGGAGTAATATATATGGTATTTAATATGGAGATTTCATATTAAATCTTTTAATGGGAAATGAAATAGAAAAATACTTATAAAAAGATAAATTTTTACATAAACCCATTCCCCATGTACCAAAATGCATCATACACCCAATAAAATAAAATATGATAAATTTTTATTTATTATATATATAAATATAATATTCAATATAATATTGCTATATATTTTCTATTCACAATTGGGAATCAAAAATTTATTTATAAATCCCCAGTTAAAACAATATTCTAGGTTTTAACTATTTCATTTTTCATGATTGTTTTAGTTTGGGGAATCCAGTCCTCATATCATTGTTATGGTTTCATCATCTACAAAATGATCATCATTTAATAATTATATAAATTATTGATGAATTAATATTTTATAAAAAATCCTTGTAAGGTGGTGATGAAAAATAAATTGCATTACTTCATTTATTTGGTAGTTTGTATGCATGCATTATGTATTTTATTTATATTCAATAAATGGGAATAATGGTAGGTTAAAAATATTATAGATTTATAGAATCATAACTATATCATAAATAAAATATATTTTCACAAAATATATCACCATAACCAATTCTATATGTTTGTGTTGGAAAATGAATATCTAACTTCAAGGAGATAATAGTTTATACCTAATCATGAAAAATGATTAAATATTCCACTAAAAGGAGAGCAGATAAAAATGGTTTTAGCTTTAAAAATACATCAGTGTTATTATTATATTCATTAAATTATATTAATTTGGTTACATATGATTTTGAAGAGTATTTTGAATGAATGGAAGTTAATGTAGTTTAATAAAGTTAATCAGCTCTCATTTTGGTATCATCAATTAGAATACGCCTGAAGATTTTTTTGGAAGATATTTGGGTGAGTCAAAATCCTCTAAGACCTTTTTTGGAAAGGTTTTAGGATAAATATGTGGTTCTTTTCTGAGTTAAGGTTCACAATGTGTGATAATATTTTTTGGGAAAAATTTTTATTTTATATTTGATGGTAGTAGAACCCTTTGTAAATAATAAGAACATTTAAATAAAATAAATTTTATTTTAAATGCAAGGTTGAATAAAACAAAACATTGATATGATACAATGACATTATTACATAACAAATTAAAACAACTAGATAATGATACATTTTCTATGATAATGGAAGTTGTATCCCATTGTTTAGTACACGTGTAACCCATTTTAAAGGTTATCATGATGACTTAATTTATATAATGGATCTTATTTATTAAAACTAAAAATAAACATATATTTGAAATATAATTTGAAAACTATAATTCCACATATATAATCCTTTTTATTATATTCAATTTAAAAATTTATAATAAATTAAATTCTAATATATTTTAGTAGAAGGCCTAAAACCCATATTTTGATAATATATATTTTTTAGCACTGAAATTATTTTATTACCATTCCCTACATTGTAAACACCATTTGGAGAATTTTAATATTATTTATTTATTATATTTGCTACAAAATTCATTAAAATAATTCACCATTGGATATAAAATATTGTTATTATGATTTAATTAATTGTGCACAATAAAAATAGTTTTCTTTAAAAAAATTGTTTTACCTAAAAATTAATTTATCTTCATTTATAAAAAATCAAGAGTAAATGTACAAATTATAATTCAATTGTTTATATAAATAATAAATATATTTACTCAATTTTTTTATTTATCTATATATACAATTTAGAAAAAAGTAATCTATAAAAATTTGATATTATAAGATTTTATTCTTACCAATAAGAATTTACACTTATTTACTTTGAATTTATTAGAAAATTTTTATTATTTATAAAATTAAACAATATATTCTATAATATAGTTAATTATGTTAATAATTATCAATTTAAAATCTAGTTTATGAAAATCATTTTCATTAATATATCACCATTTTTATAAGATTGGTGTTGCATTTCAAGAAAGTAATAACATGCATTGAATTTATTTTCATGTAAAATATTGTCTAGAATTAGGAGATGTTACATTAAATAACCCATGAAATAAATATCTCCATCCAAATTAAATTATTATTTTGAAAAATAAGGTACCACTATCTCATTATATCATCATCGTTCCATTTAGATTTATCAAACATATGGTTTTGATAGAAAATATTATATAAGATAATTATAGTGTTCTATTGAACATTATCTCATCAATTAAATATCTATATTAGTTTTTACCCAAATAGAAATTTCAATTATTTAACTTCTTTAAAACATTAAAAGTGTGTCTTCAGATAGGTGCTTCTGTAAATGCTTTAAAAGGGATTGAATATGCTCAAAAAAATAATTATATTGAAGAGAAAAGTGTAAATATATCATTCCTACTCAATCAAGAATATCAAATTTTCAAATGTATTTACAGATCAACTTCTATTTCCAATAAATTATCATTAACATAATACATCGACTATAAGGCCCCGACATTAAACCTTACTTAATAATGAATTAAAATAATAATTCACATTGAGGATCTTTTCAGGTTTAGAGTTTTAGAGAATTAGAACATAACTATTACATCTCAAAAGATTACAATTAGACACTTCTACTATGTTTCCATAAAATAACAACTCTTAAAAAGAAAAATTTCTAGTTCCATGTTTTATATAGCATGACTTTCCCTTGATCCCATCCTTGACCCTATTCCACATCAGGTCAAGTGAAAAACATTTCAAAAAACATGGGGTGAGCATAAAAAGCTCAGTAAGGTATACACAAAGAATAAGAACTATTAGTTCTTCAAACATCAAGTAAACCATGTATACTTTATCAATGTAATACCTTCACCTTCATGAAGTAGTAAAAAAACTCTTCACTGAATAAAATATCATTACTTACCTTTTTGTAACGAAAGTATTACCATAAAACCCATATAAAGAACACATACCATATATAAAGGTAACTTGGTACATAAACATACTTAAGTGCAATAACCATACGGTCGACTTCCACACATATCACTTAATGGAATAGCCATACGGCCAATTTCCATATATACATAATGGAATATCCATACAACCGACTTCCATACCCAATGCATTGGAAGTTATAACGTAACCACCCATCCTGGTATTCACTGCACCACCCGTCATATGGTTTATCACGTAACCACCCGTCAAATGTCCAAGTAACAATATAAAATCATAAAACATAAAACCAATATAAAGGAATGATAACATTTCTACATTTCAATTACAATATATCATAATAGAATCCTTTATCAAAACCATTTTCAATAAAAAAATACATAAAAGAGTATATGGTATTTATTTTATTTTAAAAACATTACGTCTTGTTGAGGAAGCCAAAGACCAAATAATACTCACGGCGGCGGAAAAGGTCGTTGTCACCGCGTATGTTATAAGAAACATTCCTTTTTGTCGTTTTGTAAAACGCTTCATAGAAAAAGATTCCTTTTGTATAAAAGTCAATGTCAAAGGGGTTTATACACCGTATAAAAGAAAGTTGTGTATAAAATGAAATATGCCTCAATGAAAGGAGATTGAGACGAAGTCCCTTACCTCAGGTCCAACTTGACACGATCATTCTTTAACGTCCTGAATAATAAACATGAGTTAATTTCTACTTGATTAAGAACCTTTTTAAAGTTCATTATTCCTTTTATATCACTTATTTCCATGTTATAAACATTATGTAACCATTTAAGTTAATAGTGTTTGTTTTGTCGATATTTGGTTCTTAAGTCGAAAGTGGACTTCTTACAATTACATGTTGTTCATGTGGTCAAAGGTTCTTTATATCCAGAATGACATTCCTGATTTGGATAGCATATATATCATATATATCCAGCATATACATGTATTTATAATATTACATAATCATTTAGAGGTAAGAAATGAAATGCACCGTTCATGGAGACGGTAAGCCGTACGCACGCATGAACGCTACTTTCATTTCTTTGCCATATTAATGGAATTAAAACTAAATGAGAGGTATGTATATTTTAATTCCAGAATTATATTCATCATATATATGTAACACACATTATATATATCCATTATAAATCTGTGCTTATAATAGTACATTACATTTGGGGATAAGAAATGAAATGCACCGTTAATGGAGACGGTAAGCCGTACGTATGCATGAACGTTACTTTCATTTATATCTCTTATATTAATGGAAAGAAATAATAATGATATATAGGTATATAATAATTCCAATATAACATCATATATAATAAATTTAAATCCATACTTTATACGTCCCACATATGGCATTAACGAATCAAATCACTTTGAGGGGGCGGTAGTCCGCATTTCCTTAAATAAAGATATCGCGTTTACCCATAATGGAAACCATAAATATATGACCAAAATGAAAAATAAAGAAGCTTAAGGAAAACATAAACATATAATATATAATATATAAATATATTTTCATCTTAATGTCCACCTTTGAAGGTGTTAAAATAATGTTGAACAATCATCGTTTCGGGAGGCAGAAATTCACCATCCACGGAAACAGTATGTTCTCTAACCATTAGATGTAGGTGTGTGTAAGTGTAGCTCGAATCCGTATTATAGGAACATCCTAGTATATTGAGGATACTGGAGTTGTTACAAAAGAAAATAATAAAAAGAGTTTAGGGGGTTGGAGAAGCAAAATAAAACAAAAGGACTCAAAAGAAGACATTACCTTAAAATCGGGTAACTCCCCTTGGTTTGAGCTCAAAGGCTTCCATGGGAAGAATTCTGCCCAAAGTGAGGCTTCAAGGAGTAATAGAGGGATGTGGAGAGCCAAAATCGGTAGGGTTTGGCCGATCCAAAGGCTTTGGGTGTGTGGGTAAGGAGGTATAGGTGGGGGCCTTTTATAAGAGGAGAGGAGGGGCACTCTTGGAATGTAAAGAAAAGTCACATTGTTTTAAAATGGTATTCGGATTTAAGAGGTCCCACATTGATGTATATCTAGGATAAGGTTATAGGGGTTCGAAATCCACTCATCCAATAGGTTTTGGACATGTGTAGGTCTTAGATATTACATTATCATTCCATTTTATTTAAATCGTTAAATAATGAGGTCATCGCTGCATCATCATAATGTCAAAAATAATTTACTTTATTTAATGTCTAAAAATTATAAAAACAATAATATGATGTAGGAAATCGTTTTATATTTCCAATGACTATTTATAGTCAAACATCTGACTTTTATAACCCCATGTAAAAATTGTTTTAGTAAAACATTTCATGTGTGTGTCATTTTTACTTTAACATTAAATAAAAAGTAATTTATGTCATTTCCCAACCAAAGTGGCTCCATGGGGTCCCCAAGTTGACCCATGGCTTTTTTTGGTCGTCCATGACACATCAAATGAGGGTAGGACATGTTTCAATCTCATCTCATATTATTAAAACATTATTTTTACCTTAAACTACACTAATTACCTCTAATCGCGATTAAAAACTTAATAAGTTACTATTCACCAAAAAATTATTTTTATCTCATTGAACCGCATTTTAATTCTTAATGAAAACCATATATGTCGGATTTTTGGAATTCAAAATGAAGAAGTGGTAAAATTTCATTTAAACGAAAAATCAGTTTTTATAAGTACCACTTAGTGGTTTCACTATTCATCAAAAATTGAAGTTTTTCAGAAAAATACCAAAACTTCACCCTAAGCTATATTTGATATTCTGAATTCAAAAATGAAGTCTATTTTAAAAAATTGAAAACATATAATTCACATTAATTAATTTAATAATTAATTCCCACTGTCAGAATAAATAGCGTGTTTTTATGAAACAATAAGTATCAAAAGATTGACACTAGTTTAAGTCCGATTTCAAAGTGAAATTAATTCCAACCACCACTATTGGATTTAATGGTAAAAATATTTTCTAATTTCACTTTAAAACCAATTCAAATGATAATCTAATCATATAAATAAATTATATTAAAAAGAGGTTTTTAATTAAAATACAACATTTTACACTAATCGAAAAAATGAACTTTATCGGAAAGATACCAAAAATTTACACAAAGTAAATTTTGATGTCCTAATTCTAAAGAAGAGTTATATTTGGTCCAATAGAATTTTTTAGATTGATCAAAACTATATTTAATGACAGTTCTCCATCAAAAGGTGATAAGTGAACCCTTAGTGAAAATTAGGGTATAAATGCCTAAAATTGTGTTCTTTCCGTATTTTAAGCCTTTATCTTTTATTTGGTAAATGTAAAAACATTTAAAAACATATATAATCATATTTTAGTTATTTCTATCCATTCCTGCCAGTACAACGGCAACGTGTTAACTAACATTTAAAATAATATTATTTTATTACTAGTGTGCAACGTATGTTTTCAATGAAACTCATCGTTGCGTATCGAGTACGCTATCGAACGTAGAAACCCCTTTTAATTAAAATTAAAATTTTATTCGTAAATATTAATAAATATGAAAATTCTTTATTCTTTATTTACCTGGGATGTTACATCCTTCCCCCTTTTAGGAATTGCATTCTCGCAATTTAATTCATTTATCAAAATAAGTGGGGGTATTTATCCCTCATAGTATTTTCATATTACCACGTTACCTCTTCAATCACATGGTTTTTCAAAAAAAAAATTACCTGATGAATCACCTTATTCTGTAACACCTGCTCCCTATGGTCAAGAATCTGGACTGATTGTTCTTCATAAGATAGGTTCTCCTCCACCTGAACTACCTCTAGACTCAAAACATGAAATGGATCTGGCATATACTTTCTCAACATCGAAACGTGAAAAACATTGTGTACCTGAGATAAACTCGGAGTTAAAGCCACTCGGTAAGCAACTGATCCGACTTTCTCCAGAATTTCATATGGTCCAATGAACCTTGGACTTAGCTTTCCTTTCTTACCAAATCTCATCACACTTTTCCAAGGAGAAACCTTGAGAGAAACATGATCACCTACCTCGAAAGATAGATCCTTCCTCCGGTTATCTGCATAACTCTTCTGCCTACTCTGAGCCGTTCTCATGTGCTTCTGAATCAACTGAACATTTTCTGCTATCTCTTCTACCAATTCTGGTCCCATCAGCTTCCTTTCACCCACTTCATCCCAAAATTCTGGAGTTCGACACCACTTCCATATAATGCCTCAAATGGTGCCATCTGCATACAGGAATGAAAACTGTTATTATAAGAAAACTCAACCAAAGAAAGATGTTGGTCCCAACTTCCCTGATAACCCATCGAACAAACTCGTAGCATATCCTCCAAGGTCTGAATTGTTCGTTCTGACTGCCCATCTGATTGAGGATGAAAAGCTATACTAAAATTTAATTCAGTACCCAACGACTTCTGAAGGCCTTTCCAAAAGTTAGAAGTAAACCTGGTATCACGATCAGACACAATGGAGAGAGGAACACCATGTAACTTGACTATCTCCTTAAGATACAAACGGGAAAGTTTATCTAGGGAAAAATTATCTCGTATAGTAAGGAAATGAGGAAATTTAGTCAAGCGATCAACAATAACCTAGATTTCATTATTACCTTGAGATGTCTTCGGTAATCCCACAACAAAGTCCATGGATATGTTTTCCCATTTCCACTCTGGCACTGGTAAAGGCTGAAGCATCCCTTTCAGTAACTATCGCTCTTCTATAACCTGCTGACAAGTCAGACACTCCACAGTAAAATCAGCAATATCCCTTTTCATTCCATCCCACCAGTAATACTCCCGCAGATCTCTGTACATCTTAGTACTGCCAGGAGGAACCGAAAACGGGGAACTATGAGCCTCACATAACAACTCATTATTCAACTGTGAATCACAAGGCACACATAATCTCTTCCCAAATCTCAAAACGCAATCATTATCAATGTTGAATTCAGGCAACTTACCTTTCTGAACCAGCTCTACCTTTTTCTGCAAATCACTGTCTTGCTTCTGTGCTTTCTTAATTCTGTCTGATAGAGAAGATTTCACTGATACCTGAAACAAAATAGAAGAACATCCTGCACCAACAACTTCAATGCCAAATTTCATCAAATCTTTAACCAAAGGATAACGTTCCAAACACAACATTGCTAATTAAGCATTACTTTTTCGACTCAAAGCATCAGCCACTTTATTTACTTTTCTCAGATGGTAATGAATTGTACAATCATAATCCTTGATTAATTCTAGCCATCTCCTCTATCTCATGTTCAATTCATTCTGAGTGAATATATACTTTAAACATTTGTGATTAGTATATATTTCTCACTTTACTCTATAAAAATGATGCCTCCAAACTTTTAAAGCGAAAACAACAGCAGCTAATTCCAAATCATGTGTAGGGTAATTTACCTCATGAGTTTTCAACTAACGTGAAGCATAAGAAATTACCTTATCATTCTGCATAAGGACATAGCCAAGTCCCTTAAACGAAGAATCACTGTATATAACAAACTCCCATTCCTGGAAAGAAGTGCCAAAACTGGAGCATTCACCAATCTTCTTTTCAACTCCTGAAAACAATCATCACATTCTTTTGTCCAGATGAACTTAACACCCTTCCGAGTTATCTTAGTCATTGGACTAGATAACCGTGAAAAATTTTCAACAAACCTTCGATAGTAACCTGCCAAACCATGAAAACTACGAATCTCAGTTACATTTGTGGGTCTTGGCCATTCTTCAACAACTTTTGTTTTAGAAGGATCAACAGTTATTCCATCTTTTGAAACAATGTGACCCAGGAAATAAATTTGTTGTAACCAAAACTCACACTTTCTAAATTTTTCATATAGTTTCTTTTCTTATAAGGTTTGCAAGATAACCCTTAAATGACTTTCATGATCCTATTTACTTTTAGAAAACACCAAAATATCATCAATAAAAACAACCAATATTTTTCACTTGATTCAACTAATCCATCGCTGCAGCAAACTGTTTAGTTCTGATTCTGACCATCTCAGGATACTGATTCGGAAAGTCATTTCCTTTTGTATGCCTTCCCAAAAAAACATCTATGTTTCCTCTATGAAAACCATTCTTAACACTGAAATATCTTAGGCGAAGAAACATGGTAATCTTTAAATGCTATATCACTTCAGTCATACCATAAATTAACTTTTAATTTAACAATTTTCTAACTCCTAAAGTTGTCTAAACCGACCTCTGATACCAACTATAAGGCACCGGCCTTAAACCTTACTTAATAATTAATTAAATGAATAATTCACATTGAGGATATTTTCATTTTTAGAGTTTTAGAGAATTAGAAGATAACTATTACATCTCAAAAGATTACAAAGTAGACACTTCTAATATGTTTCCATAAAATAAAAACTCTTAAAAAGATACATGTCTAGTTCCAAGTTTTATATAGCATGACTTTCCCTTGATCCCATCCTTGTCCCTATTCCACATTAGGTCATATGAAAAACATTTCCAAAAACTTTGTGTGAGAATAAAAAGCTCAGTAAGGTATACACAAAGAATGAAAACTGTTAGTTTTTCAAACATCAAGTAAACCATGTATACTTTATCAAAGTAATACCTTGACCTTAATGATGTAGTAAAAAACTCTTCATTGAATAAAATATCATTACTTACCTTTTTGTAACCAATGGATTACCATAAAACCCATATAAAGAACACATAACATATATAAAGGTAACTTGGGAAAAAACATACTTAAGTGGAATAACCATACGGCCGACTTCCACACATATCACTTAATGGAATAGCCATATGACCAATTTCCATACATAATTAATGGAATATCCATACGGCCGACTTCCATACCCAATGCATTGGAGGTTATAACGTAACCACCAGTCCTGGTATTCACGGCACCACCCTTCATATGGTTTATCACGTACCCACTCGTTAAATTTCCAAGTACCAATATAAAATCATAAAACATAAAACCAATATAAAGGAATGATAACATTTCCACATTTCAATAAAAATATATCATAATAGAATCCTTTATCAAAACCATTTTCAATACCAAAATACATAAAAGATTATATGGTATTTATTTTTATTTTAAAAACATTACAGCTTGTTGAGAAAGCCAAAGAACAAATAATACTCGTGGCGGCGGAAAAGGTCGTTGTCACCGCGTACGTTAAAAGAAACATTCATTTTTGTCGTTTTTTAAAATGCTTCATAGAAAAAGATTCCTTTTATATAAAATTAACATTAAAATGGGATTATACATCGTATAAAAGAAAATTGTGTATAAAATGAAATATGCCTCAATGAAAGGAGATTGAGACGAAGTCCCTTACCTCGGGTCCAACTTGACACGATTGTTCTTTAACGTCCTGAATAATAAACTTGAGTTAATTTCTACTTGATTAAGAACCTTTTAAAGTTAATTATTCATTTTATATCACTTAATTCCAGGTTATAAACATTATGTAACCATTTATGTTAACAATGTTTGTTTTGTCGATATTTGGTTCTTAAGTCGAAAGTGGACTTCTTACAATTACATGTTGTTCGTGTGGTCAAAGGTTCTTTATATCCAGAATGACATTCCTGATTTGGATAGCATATATATCATATATATCCAGCATATACATGTATTTATAATATTACATAATCATTTAGAGGTACGAAATGAAATGCACCGTTCATGGAGACGGTAAGCCGTACGTACACATGAACGCTACTTTCATTTCTTTGTCATATTAATGGAATTAAAACTAAATGAGAGGTATGTATATTTTAATTCCAGAATTATATTCATCATTTATATATAACACACGTTATATATATCCATTATAAACATGTACTTATAATAGTACATTACATTTGGGGATAAGAAATGAAATGCACCATTCCTGGAGACGGTATGTCGTACGTACGCATGAACGCTACTTTCATTTCTATCTCATAGATTAATGGAAAGAAATAATAATGATATATAGGTATATTAAAATTCCAGTATAACATCATATATAATAAATTTAAATCCATCCTTTATACGTCCCACATATGGCCTTAACGAATCACAACACTTTGAGGGGGCGGTAGTCCGCACTTCCTTAAATGAAGATATCGTGTTTACCCATAATTGAAACCATAAAGGTATGACCAAAATGAAAAATAAATAAGCTTAAGGAAAACATAATCATATTATATATCATATATAAAAATAGTGTCATCTTAATGGCCACCTTTGAAGGTGTTAAAAGAATGTTGAACAATCATCGTTTCGGGAGGTAGAAATTCGCCATCCACGGAAACAGTATGTTCTTTAACCATTAGATGTAGGTGTGTGAATGTGTAGCTCGAATCCTTCTTATAACAACATCCTAGTATATTCATGATACTGTATTTTTTACAAAATAAAAGAATAAAACGATTTTATGGGGTTGGAGAAGCAAAATAAAACAAAAGGACTCAAAAGAAGACATTACCTTAAAATCGGGTAACTCCCCTTGGTTTGAGCTCAAAGGCTTCCTTGGGAAGACTTATGCCCAAAGTGAGGATTCAAGGAGTAATAGAGGGATGTGGAGAGAGAAAATGGGCAGTGTTTGGCCGAGCCAAAGGCTTTGGGAGTGTGGGTAAGGAGGTAGAGGTGGGGGCCTTTAATAATAGGAGAGGAGGGGCACTCTTGGAAAGTAAAGAAAAGTCACATTGTTTAAAAATGGTATTCGGATTTAAGAGGTCCCACATTGATGTATTTCGAGGATAAGGTGATAAGGGTTCTAAATCCACTCATCCAATAGGTTTTGGACATGTGTAGGTCTTAGATATTACATTATCCTTCCATTTTATTTAAATCGTTAAATAATGAGGTCATCGCTGCATCATCATGATGTCATAAATAATATAATTTATTTAATGTATAAAAATTATAAAAAAACTACTATGATGTAGGAAATCTTTTTATCTTTCCAATTACTATTTATAGTCAAAACTCTGACTAGTATAACGCCATGTAAAAATTGTTTTTGTAAAACATCTCATGTGTGTGTCATTTTTACTTTAACATTAAATAAAAAGTGATTTATGTCATTTCCCAACCAATGTGGCTCCATGGGGTCCCCAAGTTGACCCATGGCTTTTCTTGGTCGGCCATGACACATCCAATGAGGGTAGGACATGTGTCAAGCTCATCTTATATTATTAAAACATTATTTTTACCTTAAACTACACTAATTACCTCTAATCGCGATTAAAAACTTAACAAGTTACTATTCACCTAAAAATTATTTTTATCTCATTGAACCAAATTTTACTTCTTAATGACAACCATGTATGTCGGATTTTTGAAATTCAAAACAAAGAAGTGGTAAAATTTCATTTAAACGAAAAATCAGTTTTTATAAGTACAACTTAGTGGTTTCACTATTCATCAAAAATTGAAGTTTTTCAGAAAAATACAAAAAATTCACCCTAAGATATATTTGATACTCTGAATTAAAAAATGAAGTCTATTTTAAAAAATTCAAAACATATAAGTCACATTAATTAATTTAATAATTAATTTCCGCTGTCAGAGCAAATAGTGTGTTTTTATGAAACAATAAGTATCAAAAGATTGACACTAGTTTAAGCCTGATTTCAAAGTGAAATTAATTCCAACAACCACTATTGGATTTAATGGTAAAAATATTTTCTAATTTCAATTTAAAACCAATTAAAATGATAATCTAATCATATAAATAAATTAGATTAAAAAGAGGTTTTGAATTAAAATACAACATTTTACACTATTAAAAAAAATGAACTTTATCGGAAAGATACCAAAAATTTACACAAAGTAAATTTTGATGTCCTGATTCTAAAGAAGAGTTATATTTTGTCCAATAGAATTTATAAGTTTGATCAAAACTATATTTAATGACGATTCACCGTCAAAAGGTGATAAGTGAACCGTTAGTGAAAATTAAGGTATAAATGCCTAAAATTGAATTCTTTCTGTATTTTAAACTTTTAACTTTTATTGGGTAAATCTAAATACATTTAAAAACATATATAATCATATTTTAGTTATTTCTATCCATTCCCGCTAGTACAACGGCTACTCGTTAACTAACATTGAAAATAATATTATTTTATTACTAGTGTGCAACGTAAGATTTCAAAGAAACTCATCGTTGCGTATCGAGTACGCTATCGAACGTAGAAACCCCTTTTAATTAAAATTAATATTTAATTCGTAAATATTAATAAATTTGGAAATTCTTTATTCTTTACTTACCTGGGATGTTACATCGACATATCTATAAGAATACCTTCTATCCAACTTCTATATCTTAGTATCGATGTGGGTTAACAACATAACCCTTCTTTCCACAAGGATTTTTCATGATGTTTTATTGATTGGATATAATATTTTAAGAAATTTACTATTCCGTATCATGTCCAAATTGATTTAATTCTCTATATTTATCCCATTATGTTGGAATTTTTTACACCATTCAAAATAGGGGTTCAGAAAGACACATATTAATTCATCTGGGAGTCTCATTTTTTATGAAAACTGTGATGGATGGGGTTGTTACCCCAAAAATACATTGAATTATATAGTGTAAGACCACATCCTATCATGCTCATATTGAATGGATTCATAAATATACCATTTATCTATGCATAATATAATGTTATAACGATAAACTACATTTTAAACACCTGGTAATACCTACTCTAAAATTTGAGGAAAAACTTATCTCTTAATAATATAAAATTTAGATTGGAATTCCATAAAAACATTCCTTTTCTGAAATTTACAACAAAGAATAATTACCAAGTAAAAAATATTCTCTTGTATAAATGGAGTGATATGACCTTAAAATGTGATTAACTATAAAAAAGTTGTACTTTTACCTTTAGATTTTATATGGAGTTTTGTTATGAAATTGATAGTTGTCAAAAATTATCATATATAACCTTATACCATGATACCCAAGAAGGATATGACACAGCTTGAAGGGTGTTCTGGATCCCTATGAGTTGTATACAACCATAATACATCATAAAAGAACATGTAGGAATGAATTTAAACAAAAAATATTGGAAGAAAAAAGAATAAAATTTGGTATATTAGCACTCCTCTAATAGGATGTACCAGAAAGATAATAGGTAAAATAAAACCCAAGAAGACAGATAAACAAGTCATCAAAAAAATCCACATAAACATCTAAAAACAATCATAATATAAATAAAAACCCTATGTAACTAGTAGACCTCATCTCTATTAGACACTGTCGTCACTCTATGGTCTGAAGGATTGAGAACATCAACTACCATTATGGGACGTTTTCACTTTCCTCAAATATAGAATTAGAAAACCTACAAATGCCTAAAGGAAAATCTTGGGTATGAGATATAAACACAAATATGATATAACCATATGTTCCATAATATATTCCATAACTATAAACAAAAAATTACTTCAATTAAAATAAATAAATTAATGGAATAATGAAAAATTCTTATATTTAAGTAAAAAAGAATTCATTTTCATATATGTATAACATTTCAATCATGGAATAAAAAAAATTAAAACCAAATTATATAAATAATTTGGATGGTGTAAAATAGTACAATAATCAATGGAATATAAAATAAAATCATACACAATAAGAACCATGGTCATCTACCCTTAATTATGATATTCGTGGCTATAAGATCCTCACAATTCTCAAATCAGTTATCATTGAAAAACATATGCACACACGTCTCTCAGGATTTGAAGAATATGACTCATAAATATCCCATTGGTGGTATTCTTTTATAAAAAGGATTTTGTGATATTCTTCATTTCCAATACATTTTTAGGGGACGAGGATCCAATCACGATTATCCAAAAAACCCCACTTACTACCCATTATTTAATCTTCTCATTAAATGAATAAATACTAGTTAAATAATATCATTTAAAATTAATCATCATTTATAATAAAATTTACAAATATTCAATAATCTTTCAAATTTAAAAACCACAGTGTGGGGTTATTTATCATTTCATAACATTTAAAATGAAAACATTATTCTGTTTTCATTATTTAATGATAATCTATGATTCTCAATAAAATTCTAAAATCATTTCACCAATTCCATAATTTTCAATAATCAACCAACAATTATATTTCTATTTAAATTGTGGTTCTTTTGCAAAACCCAGTGTCATCCCAAATTCCAATATAAAATCATGTAATATCATGGTTATAAAAGTAAATTAATATACATTTAAATCAAATCAAGAGAATCAATGTTTCAATTATCAGTGGAATCTCAAATAGAATCACATACCTTTATATCATAGAATCAAATTATCAACACCTATAGTGCAAACACTAATGATGATCTAAGGTGGATGAAATGTAAAACTTTATCTATAATCAATATCTATAAAAAGTGATATTTGATAGGAAAAAAATTTAATGATACATCAGTATCAAATAATAAGACAAGGGAATTTTTTAATACATTATATTTGTTGAGATCCATATACCTATATGATATCATTTGAGATAAAAACTGCAAAGATCCACCAAAGAAAGGGTTATAGGAGCTAAAAATACTTTAAAAGAGTTTTCTCATCAAATTATATCATATTAGGGATGAGTGGGTTTGTCATGAATCATATATTTTGTGTTAAATATTTTAAAATAAAATTTTTAACATTAAAATAAAATGGGAATGATTACCCTGAGGGGGTGAACATGATTTGGGATAATTGTGCACCAGCCATGAGGCTATATTGATTGGGGAATACTATTTCCCCTAGGTGGTCACACCATTTAGGAAACCATTGGCCCATAATTCATTTACCACTATCTAGGGTGTATGGTTTATAATGTCGATGTATGAAATATCCATTCTCTTATTAGTAATGTTTGAATTATCCATTTTTTCATATTTAAGGCTTCTATATTGTGTTGGAATACTGTTCAAATAGATACATACTCTAAAATAATCCTCTCCATGTTATCTATCTTGAAATTCTATTCGTGCCCATTATACATTATTATACTCCATGAATGAATTTATAATGATGATATATTTTCTTCATAAAATAGATCACTCATTAATTATTAAAATAATAGATTATAAACATGATTCCTTAACCTAATCATTATTTTACCATAAAATGATTAATTTTAAAATAATGTTATTTTTTCTCATTAAAATCCACCCATTATCTCCTTCATAAACATCACAGAAATGAATGGATGTACACATATATATGATTTTTTTAATCTACAGCAGAAAATTTTAATTTCACAATCTATACTATATAAGTAATTCATATTTGGAGTTATTTCAATCCTCACTATAGAAAATTTATCAGGGTCCATCTAACTCAAACTAGTAGCGTCATTGTTGACCTTCCCGGTGTGGTAATATATTTACCATTTATAATTATTAATAAGTTTTTCCGTCACTTTTTATTTATATTTATCTCTTTCTATTATAATATATACGTCGTTATTTTATGATTTCAGTAACTATAAAACTTTTGATCATTTAGATAGTGCCACTATATTTAAAATTTATAAATTTTCTCAACTAGTTCCAAATGATGTGTTGTGTAATTTTCTCATGAATCAGTAATTCTAGTGAGATATATATTAGTACCATTCCATTTATTATGATAACACATCCAAGTCACATGCTTTATAAATTTTTTTTTCAAAAACCTCATGTCCACTAATAATTAGTTTACTTAAATGTATATTGACCAACCATCCTTGATGCTCCATGATTTTTTCATCATATTTATGTTTTAAACGAACGCGAATCTATTCTAAGTCTTATTTGTAAATGGATATGATATCGATATGAAATTAAACAACAATTAATTTGAATATATATCCAATACATAAAAATTATGATTATTTTTCCCCATTGTTGGCATGGCCTATTTCTCAATAACATTTTTCATTAAATAATCTACATATATTCCCTCACAAGTAATTTCATGTACCATGAATGATATATGTTTTTCTCAAAATTAAAATTGACTAAATTTCACATATAGTTTTACTTTTCATAATGTCATGATTGAAACATTCATTGATCTTTATGATCATCCTTGATATTAGTCTAAATAATATTATAATTTATAAAGACAACTATAAACTGACCATAGTGATATCTAAAGACAATATTCATTTAATCAAAAATGGTGGTGGGGAATTAGTAAATTGAAATAGAATCCTTATACACTCATGGTATTCATAATTCATTTTTATGGATATCATGGGGACACAATCCAATTTAAACATCAAACAATGATATTCATAACAATGTTAAAATGAGGAATTATATTATTCTCTAGATAATTGATTGATATAATTATCAATATTTCGTAGAGGATACGTGTTCTTTATCGTTGTCTTTTTTCATTCTAGATAATCATTATAAAGATGCATTTGTCTATTATTATTCTTGATAATATGAATTGGTTCACCCCATAATAAATTCCATTGGTGTGTGAATCCCTTATCAAGATGAAACTCATGTTTCTTCATCATTTCCTATAACTCAATCATGGTTATTTGGAAGGAGTTTTTCAAATTGGTATACCATAATGCATTAGTTCTATTGAAAAATAAACTTAACAATTTTGGGGAAAACTATGAAAATATATTTTAAATATATCTTCTTATTCCAAAATATTATGAATATCATAATTGTATAGTTCCTCCACGAAGGATTAACACATAATTTTTCCATTTACAGTAAGTATAAAAAATAAAATTGAGGTCATTCCTATTGGATTTCCATGTTCAAACATGAATTGATAGAAAATACTTAATTTATTTGAAATATTAAATGTGACTTTACTTCAATGAACATTTAAATGAGATCTATGTATATTCACCATATCCATGAAAAAATCACATCAAATTTGATAGAATATATAATTAATATATTTTATGGACTAAAACTATCAAAAAAACTATTAGATTATAATTATAGAATCATGATAAAATCATTGTAGCATTATTTCTTTCACTGATACATCAATACCTAACCACTGTGGTGGTAGTGTAATACACTTAGAAAATCTTCTAGATATATAGTAATGGGTAGTCCCATAACCAAAGAAAACTTTTTTAGTTCTATATTTGGTAATAAGTGAACCTTTCATAATTCCATTTTATATTAACAGCATAAAAATTGTTATTTAATAATATTTACCTTTGTATGATATATTAGTTGGTTGGTGAGGCCTATTATCCTCATTAACCATTTGACTAGGGAATTGATTTATATAATTCTCAGAATCCTTCCATTTGGAATATAAAATTTCATTATATGGAAACTTATTCTCCTTAGTTATTTTGTTCTGAAATATTATATTTCTTGTAAATTAACATTCTCAATGGATATCTATCCTATATATAAAGCTTCATTATAACCCATTATACATTTTCTCAATTAGCTTCTTTAAAAAATTTTGGAATGTGTATTCTATTATTTTTTATCCTTCATGAAATCCATTATTTTATTTCTATTGTAACATGATATTTCTTTTACTATCGACAGACTCATTAATATATTGAGATTAAAAGCTTCCATTTCCACATTGAATGAATATTGAACAATATATTAATATATAAAAAATATGTACAACACCTTCTATGGATTTTTTATTCCATAATTAAATTCAAATATTTTTCATTAAAATTTATTAAAATAATTGTACCCGGAATATAATGTATTGTTTTCTTCATAAGTTTTGATGGATTCAGCATTCTTTTTATTTTCCCTATAATATTTATCTCCCAGTTTTAATATTTTGAGTCCATAGAAATTATTATTGATAAACACCCTATTTGGGTACACTCATTTCAGTGGATTGATTTTATATAATCTAGTAATTTATTTGATGATTTTACTCCATTGAACTACCTATCATTCCAAAATTTTTACGGTTAAAAAATATTCTCATTTTCTATGTACTATTGAATATAAAATATATTAGACAACAAATAGTTTTTTTTAGGTAATCAGTCGATCTAGGGACCCAAAAAATAATTTTGATGTCACTTTATAAAAGACTCAATTGATGATCCTCCTTATTTGAGGAATTCAGAATATAAACATGCTTTATTTTTTATTCATTACTCGGGGGAATTTGGTAAATATTTACACAAATATTTTTAGTAAATCTCTCATTATATTTGGATTCACATGGGGGAATTTATAGAATTACCCATAAAATTAATTTTTAACATGAATCCTCATGGATAAAAATATTCAATAAAATTAAAAATTATTTTGGAAATTTATATTATAAAAAATATAAATAATACAATTTACTAAAATAGGTATTATTATATTCCAGATATAAAAATTTATGTTCATACAATATAACCTATTGAACAGCATTGGTTACATTATATTTTTTGCAAAATTTCATCATTATTTAATCTATCAAAAATTAAACAGTGTTTTGATACTAATTTTGGAAAAAAATCATAAAAAAAACCAATTATTAAATCATTATAGAAGAATATAAATTAAATTTAAAAAAATATTTTCTTGATAATTATATGGGGATGATTTTATTTGGAGAGTATATACATAATAACTTTATTTCATGAATGAAATTTTAAGAATAAAATAAAGTAGATTATAGTTTTCATTCTTGATATACATTCCTCTATTGATGATTATTTAATATCGTATGAAAATATAAAAATAAGAATGGGTGATCATTGATTCTCAACAAGTGTAAACGAAGAAGATATCACTAAAATGTTGTAAGTGAACATAAGATAATAATAATGTTATTATATTATAATAAATTTAATAACATTATAGAATCATACTTACATGTACATAGATCATAGTTTTCGGGTAATGGAATAAACATCATCATAACATGAATCATGGTATAGAAACAAAAATATATTATCATGAGCCCAAAAAAACATAACATAACTATATTGAATAAAAAATGTTTTTCATAATAATAACCGTAGAAAATAATAAAAGTACAAAATAGAAATCTGTAGTACAATCTAATAACATAATGGATCAATAATAATCCCCAAAATATTATATTAGAATTGATTAAGAATAATCACGAGAATATCATAGAATTATGGATTATTCGTTATTACCAGAATCCAATAATTTGTTTCTCGAGAAATTATTACCCACGTACCATTATATGTTATATAATTAATTATTATGAGTATTACATAGTTCCTTTATGATATAAAATACCATTACCCAATTCAATTTTTAGATATAAAATACACACCCCTCATGAAATGATAAACCATTCATTTGTGTTCAATTTAAAAACATTCATGAATCCATAATTACATAATTTACTCAAATAAAAAAATTGTTTTTTTAGAAAACTCATAACAAATCTTCCAAATCCATCCAGAGAAATAATTTGTAATTTATAGTTAGAAAAAGTGACCAATGAAATATAACAATTATTAAAGGATTTTGAAAAAGTAGAAAAATAGTTTTATAAGTTCATTTTACATAGGCTTTGAAAAGTACGAATAATATAACTTCCATAGGTATCCATGAAAAATGAAATATCCTAGAATAATGGGAATAATATATTGTTTGAAAAAATCAGGAAACATCTAAATTTTGATTTCTAAAAAATTAGTGGCATGATTAAGAGAAATTATTTTATTGTAGTATATGTTTAAAAATTTATTATTTTCACAAATTTATACAATTTATAATGTTATTAATATAGAAAACACTTGAAAATGTGAATAAAATAAATATTTAAATGATTAGAATGTAACTATAAAATAACATATTCAAATATATTTTGTATAGTGAAAATCATCCATAAAATTTTTTAATAACATGGACATGGAGGAGAATGATTGGTGATCAAAAAAGAGAAACAATGTCATATTTTTATAAAATACCTTTGAGTATTGATTAGCTAAAAAGAGAGGAAAATAGTAAAAATATTATAAACTCTTATAATTACTAATATAAGAGTTACATAAATTGTTTTTATGGAAGAAATAACTTATTACATCCTGTAATGAAAATCAGAACATAAACATTCCAAAAAAAATTATGATTATAACAAAAAAATACCTCATATCTCATCATGCATCATACACAATCTAAAAGCCAAATTTTTCAATTTTTATTTGTTATAAATTTATATAATAATCATATAAATACTTATAATACAATATTTTATTCGTTAATAATATCCAATAACTCACTTATTAATAATTCTATACATAAATAATATTATGGGCGTTAACAATTTTTGTTTAAATATATTATTTAATATGATAATTCTAGTCCTTTCACAACAGTAATGGTTTCATCATATCTATAATATTTATCATGTCATAATTTTAATTTAAATTCATTACAAACACATTTGAAAAAATATATATGGGTTGTTGATGAAATTAAAATTACATCAAATTGTGGAGATGATGGTATGTATATACAAATTAATGATGTTTTCATTATTTATTTAATGGGATTAACAAAAATTAAAATAATTGTACATTTAAATAATAATATTTATATAATATATATCAATTTAATCCACTGTCATAACCATTATTGTTAATCGGTGTTAACAAATGAAACACGTTACTTCATTGGTATGGTAGTCCATACATATACATGATTAATGTGTCAATATTCCACAACATGGAAGGGAGATAAAGAATCATTTTTACAATAATATAATTGAACATCAACATAATAATGACACATAGTTCCTTATAATAATATTTTACATATAATTTTGATGGAATTTTGGAAAGGATAAAATTTGAAATTGGCTGATAAACACAAATTCCACTCATTTGAGTTTCTTCCATTGGATTAGAAAAATATAATTCACTATATTATATTTAGGTGAGGATATAACCAAAAGAAATGGGAAAACATTTATGTGTTTATGTGAGAAAAAATTGGTTAATTGGGAGTTCCCAATGTGCGTGAAGAATAGGGAAGATGAGGTTCCATTTTATAATTGTGGGTAGAGACATCAATGTAGACATTATGAACATTAAAAAATATATATTTTATTGAAAATGAAATTTTTAACATAGTAGAAAACTGTAGAAGTTGTGGTGTTGGATTTCAAAATACTCATAACCAATCATATACTTATGAAAAAAAATTTATATTGAAATCCATATCTCATAGTGTAACCCCATTTTTTATATTTAAACACTCACCATGATGACTGAATTTTCCACACGGTAATTATATATTTTAAATAAAAATATAAATAAATCTTAAAAAATAGTTATTTTTTCACAAAATTTCATCTATTTTATTAAATTAAATTATTAATGGTGACATAAATTAATTCCAATATCTACACTAAAAACTCATAAAATTTATTTTCTGATCAATGTTATATTTAGTATCAAATTGATTTCATTCTCGTTCTATTTCTATTAATAACTATAAAGTGAATATAAATATATTATATTGTATATCTAATCTGAAAATTCTATTAAATTCATTATTTTTTTGTGATTGAATTAATTTATTATGAAAAAATACATTTTCCACAATAAAAATAGTTTTCTAGAATAACATAATTTTTTACAAATTTCCATTATGATCATTTCTAGAAAATTAATAGTAAATGTAAAAATAATTATTCAATTTTTATTAAAATTATAAGTATATTTTGTTGTTTATCATAATTAATCAATATATATTACGTAGAAAATAAAACTCTAACAATACATGTACTCATATGCTTTTATTCTTATCATTAAATTTACATTAGGTGTTTGTTTTATAATTTACCAGTTTATTTGTATTGAAGAAAAAAATTATACATTTATTTTATAAATCAGTTACTCAAATTGATATAGTACAATTTAATTGAAATGTTATCGCAATGACTTTTATTAAAATATCATGATGTATATATTCTTGTTATTTCGTGAAAATAAGAAATTAAATAATATTTATTTATTTTAATTCACAATATATTCCAAAATCATGGGATAATACATTAAGTAGATATGATATTCCTTTATCTATATTATCATGTTATAATTTTCTACACTTGATTAGTTATTATGTTACATATAATTTGTGACGTTGGGTTCGTAATTTAAATTGTTAATGTGCATGTTAGGTCTAATATTTATTCAATAGATCCTGAACATTTTCTTTTCAAATTTCCAAAAGTGTCTAGGGGTATGATCTTCTTGAGTAATCATGTTATTGTTACCCAATGTATATAAACATATATATTTATATTTATAATATTTTTAATTTTTCTAGCATGCATTAAACTACAAATTCTGACCCATTTAGATTGGATGACAGATTTGTTGAGGATTTTATGATTTAGGATTTCCTCTAGACATGTATTATTTTGGAGGCATCTATTTATATTCCTTGACATGAATTATATCATTTTGACTATTTTACAGTATTTTATGATTTTTTTTTATCTTATCTGTATACGATGTTCATTATATTTACACCAATGCCTCCCATTTGAGTACATTCTACCATCATTGTTAATATACAAACCATGGTCAATTGGAGGTAGAAAACAAGGGAAATCCCATATATTCGGATCTGGCCGATGTTTTTTAATTTTTTTAGTGTGCCATGGTAGTGTTTAATAAGAGATTTTAGATGGGTGATATGATTGATCATGTTGTTAGAACATAGGAGTATTGTATGGGTTGTTATGGAAACATTGTATAGTGTATAAAACTAGTGACATATGAATGGATGACTAAATTGGAAATGATGTGTTAGGGCCCCTAGTGATATTATGTAAGGGATTTGATCTTGATAATTGTTCTATGTGATGTGAATCTATATATTTCTTAGAGACCAATGAGAGTTATATGCATCTTGATTATTTTCACAAGTTAATAAGAGACATGACCTAATGAAATAAAAAAATGATAAATTAATTAATCATTATAAATACTACACTATCTTGATTAGTTTTATTCAAGGGAATTATTTTCATAAATGGATCATGTTCATCATTCATATTTAATTCATGGAGATATATCCTAGTAGCTTGAAATAACTGATCGTCATAGGATCAATCTTATTGAAGATAATGAGTGGTGGTAAATTGATTTTAATGGTTTCTAGTGTAATAGTATATAATAGTAAATAGGGAGAATCTATAATATAAAGACAGGTAACTAGTTGGAACATATTGAGATCACCATCAGTTGTGTTCAAAATTCAGTTAAAAACTATATTTGATTAAAAACAAATTAGATCCGATGGGTGGAGCTACAATGGAGGACATGATATCTCAGAGTGAAAAGAAGAAAATTTTTCCTGAGATGTCAAAAAGAATGAGTTCCATTCATTGTTATTATCATTAATGAAAGTGGTGTAAATAGGTTACTAATAATCTATAACGACCCAATGTTTTTCAATAGAAATTCCCTTCTTATATTTATGTCATAAAATAACATGAAAACACAAAATAATGAACAACTAAGTGCTGAGTGACCTTTAGACATATGTTTTTCACTCCTATGTTGGTGATTTTGAAAATCCGACATACACGGTTGTGTTCTAGAAGTTTTTTGGAGTCTAATAGAACAAAAATAATTTTTGTTGAATAGTGACCTACCCTTATGAATAGTAACATACCCTTATGAATAGTAATATGACCATTATGAATAGTAAATCATCCGACATAAGAGTAACATTACTTATGAATAATTTAATAAAATTTAGACATCTTTGAAAGTGATAATTTGACCTAAGTAAACATTTTGGTATTTTGTAAGTCAGAAATAAATAATTATAATTAATTAATTAATTTTAAAGAATATTTATTTCCCTAAAATTTATTAATAAATTATTGAATCAATGTCTTATAGTTTTAGATATTTTTATGAGACCTTGCGTAATTTTTGAAAGCCCTATAAAATCATTTTTAACTTCTAAAAACTATTTTTAAGTAAATTATGATTTTAATTAACTATTAAATTAATAATATTTAGAAAATTATTTTTGAAAAAATGGACTTCATTTTTGGATTCTACACGTCAAAAAATAGTAGGGTAAAGTTTTGGGTTTTTTCTGAAATACTTCAATTTTTGGGTGAATAGTAAAAAAATAGAGTTTTTTCGTATAATCAATTTATACTAAATTGCATCATTAATGAAGTAATGATGACATAATCATTCTAGAATTTAGTTTTGGCCAAATTATATTGAATTCAATAACTGGTTCCTTGAAATATAATAAATCCAATTCTCAATCCTAAAAATAACTTTCCAAGCCTAAAGTCAAAAGGTGATTTCTTAAAGTGCCTTTTTCTCTTTCTTTCACTTTCCTTTTAATAAATTAATGAATTAGAATTATAAAGAAGAATTAAAGTCTAAAAATATTTATATTATATTAATATATGATTTAGGATGTCAAAAAACTACTATTACAAGTCTAACTCTTGATATATTATTTTATTTAATATTTTATACTAAAAACACCTCCCTCCTCATGTATAAATAAGACCTCCCACTCATCTTGCCAAACCACACCTCTGAATCTTCAAATTTTTCTATTATCTGCCCATTCATCTCACCTATCCCCTCCCCAAATTCCAAGATCTTCTGGTCTCATCAAAAGACCAAGCTTATGCCCTTAAAGAAGTTCTCAAGTGAAGGATTCAAGAGGTATTTTCCCTCCCTCTTCTCCTTTAATTTCCATTCTTGTTCAAGTTCTTTTCTTGATCCATCCCCACCTATATTCATTCAAATTGTTTTTTAACTCCCGTATTATACATATAATTTAATTTTATGATTCTAATGGGATATTATATCACCCCACACCGTTTCCCTCTTCATTTTGTTATTAAAGAGAACATTGTTCATGAGGTGTTAATTTATCACCATAAAAAACGACATGCTCTCTTCTTCCATTTCTACCTTCAGATCTGGTCATGAAAACATTTTTATGGTTGAATCAGAATATGTTATATGTATTATGTTCTATTTTATGTTCTACAAGTAACCTATGTTGATATTACTATGGGATAAGTTAAAACAAGTTCGTTGTGATCAAAAAACTGCCAAAATTGACACAAATAACCATCATTTAATTATTGTCTTATGATTCATCCACATGGATCTAATTTGATTCATTATAAGATCATACAAAATCCTGAAATATAATTAATAACATGTAATATCCGTTTTGGATGTTTACCCATGTTCTTCCTAAACATCAATTTAAGAATACAAGTGGACTCCTCAAGAAAACCATAAAAACGAACATCCTCGAACAATGTTTTTAAAATATATAAGTCATCCAATGGTACATTATATGACAAAATGAAACCATAATGAAAAAAATTAATGTATAAAAGGTTCTTGAATTTCTAATTAATGAATATAATGTAATTAAACTGTACATTAAAGAGAAGGAGGCATTCTTGTATAGGGTAAGGGGAAATCTCGAACCCAATTTTCTTCCTTCGGGTTCTCCCTCTTTCCCTCCATTTTTGATATAGTTACTCCTCAAAGATCCTTTTTCATCATTTCCTTACCTTTTCTGGGGTATAAATTTTGGTCACTGGTTTTTTATGTCCAACAAAATGTCTTCTAAAAGAACTCTTCCTTTAAGAACACCCCTTTTACTTCTCACTCAAAGTGAACGGTTCTTGTATCATATATGTTATTCCCTCTTTATTTTGAGAACCTGAAGCTTATGAATATGTTATTGTGAGATTAAAACCATTCTTTTTCATGGGTTCATTATGTTATTTAATGTTATATGTTCATTGTGGGAAGCATGATAAATGATAATGTTATGATGTGACGGGTGCGCCCGGAATTATATAGCGCTCCAATGCATTGGGTAAAGTGATGAATATCATGAGTAAATTTGAAATGATGTGTGAAAAAGATGATATCTTAATTCACAAGTATGTGTGGTAGTTAACCACTAATACATGATGTTTCATTTTTATGCATTACCACATTTCAAGTATTTTATTTATGCTCCTCTCATGTTCATGATATTTTGCCTATGTTATGATTATGCTCACCCCATGATATATTTTTCTTATCTATCCTCTTACTGAGCTTCTAGATCACCCCTTTTGATGTATAACCTCAGGTGGATACATGTACTAAGGAGAGGACAACTTCCACTAAGAAGCTAGTGAAGAAGAAATTAAATAAATGTTTATCATTGATGTTGTATTTGTTATGAATTATCCTAGTTTTCCCAAGACACTAAACCTTTGGATCCTCTATGTGTAATACTATTATTTTATTTATCTTTGAAATGATGTAATAGTAATGTAAGAAAATGTCGGGATGCTATAGTTGGTATCATAGGCAAGGTTTAGTGAATTTGGGAATTAGGATTAGTGAACCCTAGAGAAAACATCTAGCATGAGACTATGTACAAAAATGTACACAAGTGTATTTACCTAGGGATCCCATATGTTATGTTTTTAGTATAATTGTTTAAATTAAGATGTTATTCATGACTTTTTTATTTATTTTTTGTTCTATCCTCTTATATTTTAGAAAATGGTGGGAACCATGAGAAATCATGCCAACAACTCTTGCGAGGGCTATGAAATGATTGCCCGAATGACACACCTAATGATGTTGGTGGTGAAGTTCAAAACATCATGGTAATGATTACCCAATTATCTCAAGTTATGAATAATAACCATAATAATTGGTAACACCCTCCTTCACCAAAGAGGGAAGAACTGGCTATTGAATGTTTTATGCGGCAACAACCACTGATGTTTTGAGGATCTTCTGATCCACTAGTTGCAGAACAGTGGGTCAACTCAATGGATAAAATCTTTTCCGTTCTTCACTATTCTGAGATGGAGAAGGTGACTCTAGCCATATTTTGTCTAGATGGAGAATCTGATCAATGGTGTGCATTGATTAATAACACCTAGCCAAGGGAGGAAATTGAAGAGATGGAATAGGACGACCTTATGATAATGTTTCTTAATAAGTATTTCCCACAAACTCTTCACATGAATATGGAGAGAGAATTCATAAAGATAAAGAAAAAATAAGAAGAATATGTCACAACCTATGAAGAGAATTTTACAAGGCTCTGAAGGTATGCTTCGAGTTTTGTTATCAACAATGACAGAAAAATTGATAGATTCTTTGGTGGATTTAAACCACACCTTGGAAAGGCTCTTGAAATTCGAGACATTTGGAGTTATAAATAAGTTGTTCGGTGTGATATCAAAGTTGAGATGGAGTTTGGAGAGTGGTCCCATGTATATGGTGATAAGAAAATAAAGATGGATTTTCAAGCTAGTGGATCTAATGACAAAGGTGGGATGAAAAATCAACGACCCACATGACAAAAATGTGTGAAGATACACTATAAGAACTGCCTCAATGGGACAGGGAAATGCTTCAAGTGTGGAAAAGAAGGACAACATGTTCAAGAGTTTGAAAAGACCTGAAAAAGACGGATAATGTAGCTGATGAAAGGAGAGAACCACTCATGGTTAAATGCTACTTATGTAAGGAGCTTGGGCATTATGCAAACAAGTGCACTAAACCTAGAGCTCTCGAGGGTAATCAGTGTCAGCAGCCACCAAACCCAAAGGAAAAAGGGAAGGATTCTTCAATCACTGCTGTAGAGGTGGAGCATGATAATGAAGTCGTACAAGGTACACTTCTTATTCACTCAATAATGGAAAAATTATTATTTGATTCTGGTTCTATGAATTCCATTTTATCTTCCAAATTTTCTAGAACTATAGAATCAAATCCCAGAAACCTTGAAGTAGAGATATCTGTAAAATCACCAAGAGGTGAAATCATTGCAACCCAAGTGTTTGACTCTTCTCCCATTGGCGTCTGTGTGAAGATTCATCCGAAAAATCTCGTAATACTTCCCTTGGTGGAATTCGAAGCTATAATGGGAATGGACTGGCTCTTGTTATATAGAGCGCATATAAACTGTCAGAAAAGGAAATATCTTTTCATATTCCGAACCATCCCATGCTCCTATACAAATGCAAGGAAAATCTTGAATCTCCTTTAAAAACCCTTCAATAGTGTGGGTGTTTATTCCCTATGAATAAGAATACCTCACCCAAATGGTTGAGTCGAAGGAAAGTGCCAACCATGAGGAAATGCCCATCGTGAGGGAATACATCGATGTATTTCCCAAAGATTTACCCGGAATTCCCCCGGATTGTGAGGTAGCATTCTCAATTGAACTCATACCTGGAGCTACTCTTACCTCGTAGTGCTCCTATAGGATGGATTATATCGAACTGGAGGAGTTAAAGAAGAAGCTACAAGAGAATATAGACAAAGGGTTCATATGCCCTAGTGCATCACCTTGGGGTGCGCCAGTGATCATTGTGAAGAAGAAGGATGGAGCAATGCGGCTATGTATCAATTATCGGGAACTCAACAAGATCACTATAAAGAATAAGTATGCTCTCCCTAGGATTGATGACATGGATGATCAGTTATGAGGATTTCAATACTTCTCCATGGTGGATCTTCGTTCTGGATATCATTAGGTAAGGGTGAAGAAGGAAGATATTCAGAAGGCTGCTTTCCGAACAAGGTATGTGCACTCTGAGTTTTTGGTGATGCCCTTTGGACTTACTAATGCCCCTTCAATATTCATGGATTTTATGAATAGAGTCTTTATACATTACCTTGATAAATTTGTGGTAGTGTTTATCGATTATATTCTCATCTACTCTAACAGAAAGGTGGAATATGAAGAAAATCTATGACTTGTGTTAGAGACATTAAGAAAGGAAAAGTTGTACAACAAGTTCAAAAAGTGTGACTTTTGTGTGAATCAAGTCACGTTCTTAGGACATGGTATCACAAGTGAGGGAATTTCTGTGGATCCTTCAAAGACAAAGGTGATTGGGGAATGGCCCAGGCCCACTAGTGTCATAGAAATCTGTAGTTTTCTTGGATTAGCTGGGTACTACCAACGTTTTGTGAGAATCTTCTCACGATTGTCAAACTCGCTAACTAAGTTAACAAGGAAAGAGGTAAAGTATGACTGGATGGAGGAATATGAGGGAAGCTTCATAGAGCTAAAGAGAAGGTTGATCACTGTACCTATACTCACACTACCAAAAAGTGGAGAAAGTTATGTGATCTACAGTGATACTTCAAAGAATGTATTGGGTTGTGTACTCATGCAAAATGATAATGTGATAGCCTATGCCTCATGACAGTTGAAGATCCATGAGCAGAACTACCCGATGCATGATATCGAGCTGGCAGCTGTTATTTTTTCCTTGAAAATCTGGTGGTACTACATTTATGGTGAGAAGTGTGACATATACATTGACCACACGAGCCTAAAGTGTATATTCACACAAAAGGAGCTCAACATGCATCGAAGGAGGTGGTTAGAGCTAATCAAGGATTACGATTTCTCTATTCACTATCATCCTGGAAAGGCAAACAAGGTAGCTTATGCTCTAAGCAGAAAAAAACCTTCTACTCTATCCATGTTGCGGATTAATAAAGACCATATCTCTTGGATAAGAAAAAAATGGATTTGGAAATCATATGGGAAGGGGATACATCCTACCTTTCCCAAATGATTGTGCAACCATCCATCCAAGAGAAGATTAAGGAAGCACAAAGGGATGATGTGGAGATACAAAAGAGGGTGAATGTAGTAAAGGAAGGGAAGCTGAAATAGTTCCATATCAACGATGATGGTGTGATTAGGTTTGGAATGTGGCTTTGTGTCGCTTCATCACCCAGGATAAAGAAGAAGCTATTGGACAATGCACATAGCTCAACTTTCTCTATCCATCCTGGGAGTACCAAAATGTATCGTGATCTCCGGGAACACTTCTGGTGGGATAACATGAAGAAGGAGATTTTGGAATATATATCAAGCTGCTTGGTATTTCAGCAAGTTAAAGCTGAGCTACAAAATTCCAAGGGTATGATGCATCCATTTTGTATACCCATGTGGAAAATGGAAAACATTACTATGGACTTTTTCACGGGTCCCCCGAAGACCTCAAAGGGAAATAATGTAATATGGGTTGTGGTTGACCGACTCACCAAGACTGCCCATTTTATCGCTATTCGGGAAGACCACTTTCTTGAACAACTTGCAAGGACATATTTGAAGGAATTGGTGAGACTGCGCGATGTTCCAATATCAATTTTCTCTTCCGTGATCCAAGGTTCACATCTAAATTCTGGAGGAGCCGTCAACATGCTATGAGTACTGATTTAAATTTCACCACGACCTATCACCCCCAAACTGATGGCCAGTTATAAAGGACTATTCAGACACTTGAAGATATATTAAGAGCCTTCTCTCTTGAATTCAAAGGTGGTTGGGATCAGTATCTCCCATTGGTTGAGTTCTCATACAATAATATCTTCTACTCGAATATTCAGATGGATCCGTATAAAGCTCTTTATGGGAAGCGATGTAGAACTCCAACCTGTTGGGATGAAGTTGGGGAAAGAATGCTACTTGGGAATGATCTTATTCAAGAGATGAAAGAGAAGGTTCAAGACATCCAGAAACACATCAATGCTACTCAAAGTTGGCAAAAGAGCTATGATGACAACCGTCGAAGGTTCTTAGAGTTCGACGTTGGAGAAAAAGCCTTACTTCGAATATCTCCATGGAAGATAGTCATGTGATTCGGGAATAATGGGAAGCCATGCCCAAGGTATATTGTCCCCTTTGAGATCCTTGACCGCATAGGAGTCGTGGCCTATCATCTTGCACTTCCACCGAATATGGCTCATGTTCATGATGTGTTCCACGTATCAATACTGAGAAAGTACATACCAGACCCCTCACATGTAATAAACTCAGAGGTGGTGCAGCTAGAAGATGATCTCTCCCATGAGGAGCATCCAGTAACGATTCTGGACCGAAGTGATAAGGTTCTACGCAACAAGACAACCCGTCTTTTCAATGTTTTTTGGAGGAACCATAAGTTATAGTAAACAACTTGGGAACTAGAAGAGGCAATGAAGGAAAAGTACCCTCACATGTTTGTGTAAATTGAAATTTCAGGTGCGAAATTTCTTAAGGGGGGAAGAATGTAACGACCCAATGTTTTTCATTGGAAATTCCCTTCTTATATTTATGTCATAAAATAACATGAAAATACAAAAAAATGAACAACTAAGTGCTAAGTGAACTTTAAACATAAGTTTGTCACTCCTATGTTTGGAATTTTAAAATTCCTACATACACGGTTGTAATTTAGATGTTTTTGGGGTCTAATGAAACAAAAATAATTTTTGGTGAATAGTGTCCTACCCGTATGAATAGTAACATACCCTTATGAATAGTAATATGACCCTTATGATTAGTAAATCATCCAATATAAGAGTAACATTACCTAGGAATAACGAAATAAAATTTAGACATATTTGAAAGTGATAATTTGACCTTAGTAAACATTTTTGTATTTTGTAAGTCATAAATAAATAATTATAATTAGTTAATTAATTTAAAAGAATATTTATTTCCCTAAAATATATCCATAAATTATTAAATCAATTTCTTATAGTTTTAGATAATTTTAAAAGACCTTGCGTAATTTTTGAAAGCCCTATAAAATCATTTTTAACTTTTAAAAATGTTTTTAAAGTAAATTATGATTTTAAAAAAATATTAAATTAATAATATTTAGAGAATTATTTTTTAAAAATAGAATTCATTTTTCGATTCTACACATAACAAAATGGTAGGGGTAAATTTTTGGGTTTTTTCTATAATAATTCAATTTTCAGGTTAATAGTAAAAAAATACAGTATTTCGCATAATCGGTGTATACTAAATTGCATCATTAATGATGTAATGATGAAATAAACATTATAGAACTTTAGTTTCGGCCAAATTATATTAAATTTCATAAATTTTTCTTTGAAATACAATAAATCCAATTCTCAAACCTAAAAATAACTTTCCAAAGCCTAAAGTCAAAAGGTGATTTCATAAAGTGTCGTTTTCTCTTTCTTTATCTTTCCTTTTAATAATTTAATGAATTCGAATTATAATGAATAATTTAAGCCTAAAGAGAATTATATTATATTAATATATGATTTAGGATGTAAAAAAACTACTATTAAAAGTTTAACTCTTGATATATTATTTTATTTAATATTTTATACTAAAAACACCTCCCTCCTCATTTATAAATAAGCCCTCCCACTCCTCATGCCAAACCACACCTCTCAAGCTTCATGAATTTTCTAAGTTCTGCCAAATAATATCAGATATCCCCTCCCCCATGTCCACGATCTTCAGGTCTAATCAAAAGACCAAGCTTAGGCCCTTAAGGTGGTTCTCATGTGAAGGATTCAAGAGGTATTTTCCCTCCCTCTTCTCCTTTAATTTCCTTTCAAGTTCATGTTCCTTTCTTGATCTCTCCCCACCTATATTCATACAAATTGTTTTTTACCTCCAGTATTATACATATAATATAATTTTATGATTCTAATGGGATATTATATCACTCTACACCCTTTCCCTCGTCCTTTTATTTTATTAAAGAGAATGTTGTTATGAGGTGTTAATTTATCACCTTCAAAAATGACATGCTCTCGTCTTCCATTTCTACCTTATGATCTGGTCATGAAACCATTTTTATGGTTGAACCAGAATATTTTATATGTTATATGTTCTATTTTATGTTCTGGAAATAACTTATGGCCCTATTACTAAGTGATAATTTAAATCAATTTCGTTGTTATCCAAAAACCTCCCAAATTGACCCAAATAACCATCATTTAATTATTATCTAGTGATTCATCCACATGGATCTAATTTTATTCATTATAAGATCATAAAAACTCATGAAATATCATTAATAACATTTAATATCAGTTTTTTATGTTTTCCCATGTTCTACCCAAACTTCAATTTATGAATACAAGTGGACCACTCACGAAAACCATAAAAACGAACATCCCCGAACTATGTTTTTAAAATCTATAAGTCATCCAAAGGTATATAAAATGACATAATGAATCCATAATGAACCCTATTAATGTATAAAAGGTTCTGTAATTTCAAATTAATGAATATAATGTCATTATATAGGACATTAAAGAGAATGAGGCATTCGGGTAGAAGGTAAGGGGAAATCTCAAACCCAATTTTCATCCTTCGGGTTCTCCCTCTTTTACTCCATTTTTGATATGGTTACTCCTCAAAGATAATTTTTTCATAATTTAATTAACATTTATTGGGAATAAATTTTTTTCACTGGTTTTTATGTCCAAAGAAATGTTTTCCAAAAGAAATCTTCTTTTAAGAACACCCCCTTTACTTCTCACTCAAAGGGAATGTTTCTTGTAACATATATGTTATTCCCTCTTTCTTTTGGGAACCTGAAGATAATGAACATGTTATTATGATATGAAACCCATTCCTTTTCATGGGTTTATTATTTTATTTTATGTTATATTTTCATTATGTCAAGCATGGTAAATTATAATGTTATGATGTGATGGGTGCGCCCAAGAATTATATAGCGCAATATGAATGTTTAATTATGACGGGTGCACCCAGAATTATACATCGCTTCAATGCATTGGGTAAAATGATGAATCTCAAGAGTAAATGTGAAATGATGTGTGAACAATGTGCTATCTTGGTTCACAAGTATGTGTGGTAGCTAACCACTAAGACATGATGTTTCATTTTTATTCATTGCCACATTTCCAGACTTTTATTTATGCTCCTCTCATGTTCTTGATCTTTTGCTTATGTTATGATTATGCTCACCGCATGATATATTGTTATTATCTATCCTCTTAATAGGCATATAACTCACCCCTTTTGATGTACATCCTCAGGTTTCTACATGTACTAAGGAGAGGAAAAGTGCCACTAAGAAGCTAGTGAAGAAGAAATTAGATAAATGTTTATGGTTGATGTTGTATTTGTTATGTGTGGTCCTAGTTTTCCCAAGACACTAATCCTTTGGATCCTCTATGTGTAATACTATTATGTTGTTTATCTTTGAAATGATGTAATAGTAATGTATGAAATGGCCGGGATGCTATATAATCTCCCTTTAGCTAGGGAGTTTTTCTGAATGGTATTTCAACATCATGATCGAGGACATAGTGAGTTTCAATCCAGATTTATCTCAATATTAGGAGACAAAGTTAAACAGAAAAATGAAAAAATTTATGATAGAATAAAACCCTATGTCAGAACATTTAAAATTTATTAATAGAAGGATGTCCAAAAAATGGTATTTGGTTGATCATATTTTCTTAAAAGAAGGTTCTCCACAAGTTAGAGGATAATAGTGATATTACCCAACCCACATGGTCCTACCAAGTTGGTGGTAACTCTAGTGTCCTACTACAAAAAAGAATCTAATAGGTCATAGTTTTGTGATTTTCACTGAGTAGGAATATCTCACATATGGGATAACATGGACTAAATCATGTTTAAAAATTTACTGATATCTCACTAGATTATTGTTAAAGGGGAAAAAGTGAAGATATAAATTAATGTATGACCTAGAACAAGAAATTATAGAACGTTCGAAAATTGAGGAGTGAAAATGAAGTCCAAAAAACCAAATTGAAGTTCCAATTTGATAAAAAAAAAAATTGAAAATAAACTCAGTTTGACACCACTAGTAATAGAATAATCCCGAGACAATAGCCACCATACACCACTAAACACCACATGCACCATATCTACTTAGATATCTATCGAACAATATTGTTTTCATATAAGACATGAAAAATACTTAAATTTCCATGCTTTAGAGAGTGTATACAAAAATATAAGGAACCCTTAAAATCAAAAACAATTAAAGAACCAAAATGAGGGTCATCTCAAACCATATACAAGATAGTAAAGAATGCTGTCAAACCTAGATACACTCAGTGAATATACTCAAGTAACAGATTATAACGTCGATATATGGTGTAATTCCATGTAATAAATTTGCCTTGAAATACATATAAATTATATAATCTATCAACCAATGTGGCCACTTTAAATGTGTAGTGGATAATCTATCACGCCTAGTATTTTTCAGTAAATATTTGATGATAGTAGTGGACCTACTTTCTTATATGAAATAATTATGAAGGGTGATAACCAATCCCATAGATGGAGGATCTCATATTATATAACATTAGGGAGAATAACAAGCCATATTTTATATGTATGTATCGGATCCCACACCCCAATCTCATGGGGTGAATTTTCAACCATACCTAATGATTATAAGTTGATATTGCATCTTCACTTTCCTTTTAGGAGGGTCCTCCACTCACAAAGAGTGTCTGAAATCCAATACCATTCATTGAGATGTCCATAAAATATATTATCATTACTGCATATTAATTCTCATATACCTCAAAAAAATTGAATCCACTGTCGCATTCCATGATGAATGCCTCACTCAACATGGTCTTTTTAAATGTATCATTCAAAGAAGAATGGGGGTAAGCATAATTACCAAGAGGAAAAATTATTGTATCTTATAAGTATTAATATTCACATGAATTGACTCAATACATATAATATATAAAGTAAATTAGACATGATGTGGGACACACCAGATGATGTATATATAACGACTCCAAATTTTGGATGCTTTAAATTAATAATGTATTCAATATCTTATGTCACACGTAACATCAAACTAACGTATCATCAAAAATAAAATCAGCCATGACATTTTAAAATTACAAGAATAATATAATATTTTTTTATAAAAACATAAAAATACATTATTAATAATACATAATATTATTTTTAATTATTAATATTTTAAAATTGATTAATTTAAAATAACCATCTCAAAAATATTTATATTTTATTTAAATAAATTATATTTTTATTGATATAACATTAAAATAGGTAATTTTTTATATTTCAACTACTATATTAATTTTTAATTATTTATAAATCAATTGGATAAATTATTATAAATAAATGATGTTTAAAATTATTATTCATCAAATAAAATATTTTTCTTATTATATATTGTAATTTTCTCATAATTTCATTTAAATATTTTATAATTCAAAATGCACAAAAATTATTTATTTTTTGGATTAAACATGTCAATATTTTCAACAGATTAGTTTTTGTGATTTTTCAAAAATTATTGATGTTTTTGCTAATGGTGAAAAAAATATTTTTCCAAATAACATGAATTTCATTGAATTATTAGTAAATATATATTAATTGAAATTTTATGTAGTTCATTTCAAAGAAAAATTTTATTTTATAGGTGGCAATTTTTTTTAAAATTTATGGTTTAAAAGTTTCAACCCATTTATTAGTTTTACGAATATACGTTATATTTTAAAAAATGATAAAAATAAATTATATAGGAAGTATTTTAAAATTAATATATATCAATTATAAAAATAATTAATAAATATTTTTAAATTATAATATATATATATATATATATTAGGTATAAAAATAGATAATATATATGATTTTATATTCATTTATAATGTATAAATAATATTGGTGAAAATAAATTTTCCTTGCTAAATATAAGAAAAAGATGTAAAATGGTTTTACGTAGAGATAAAGAACACATTAATTATTAAAACACATGAGGGAATGAGTGGTAGGTTATTTTATTTATATTATCCATTCCCCTATCTTTTAATTCTTGGTTTTTTATCTATATTTCATAATAGTTATTTCTTGTTATTGAAATTTTTTATTTATAAAAATGTCATACATGTTCACATATAAAAGGGGAACTCCTCTACTAACACACCCCCACACCATAACCATCTTATTTTACCCTAAAATCTACCAATGACTTTAATAAAATTTCTTATCCACATTTAATATGTTCGTTTATCTATAAATACCACCACTTAACATCATATCACCCTTTGTGTTTGAGATAATACAAGTAGAGATGTATATATTTCTATTTTCTCCATTCTAAATATATGAATTTATTTACAACATTTCATTTTAAAATAAAATTTAATAATTTTAAAATTATATAATATGTATCATTAATATATATTTTTTTATTATAATTAATGTAAAATTAGGAACCACCATTAACATTTCATTTAAGAAAAAAACCATCAATCATGTGTTGTGTGTTGTGTGGTCCATCACCTCCACAATGCAACAAATTTCATTTTCATACACTAACTTATATGGAGATTCAAAATATAGTACATTATATATAATAATTTTTTAATGATTAGATTTTATATTCTAGAATAATAATCAATATTACCCGTTTTCCTTATGCAATGTAAAATGAAATCATCATCCACTTATACGTATGTACTATCACCTCTATAGGATGAATGATTTCTATTTTATTATTAATCACCTCTATATATTGATAGTAAATACAATACATATAATCGATAAATTTTATTTCAATTCATAATTATGATTATAAAATGATAATTGGACAAATAATTTAAAAGTTTTGTATTAAACATCATCGTCAAATTTTTCAATCCAGAAAGTGTTCCCTAGTAAAAAAATTCCTTGTAGAATTTAATAACATTCTATAGATTCTGTTCTATTTTGAATTATATAACACCATGTAATTTAATACTAATATAATCTGTATGATATCATTAGGTTTATGTAATAATGGTAACAAAATTAAATCACTGAATAATCATCTATTGATTTTAGTATCTTTTTTTGGATACATTACCCTTATACTTAAACAAAAACATAAATACATTTCACAGGTGACTGAGAATTTAATATTTTATAATATATTATATAAATAAGTAATTAATGAGTTTATTTTTTATTTTTTTGGACATATAAAAATTTAAATCATTATTTATGTTAACAAGAATTGTTTTATAATAATCATCAAACCATGCTCGTTGCAAAAATCATCATTATAGATCAAAACCAAAACATTATTATAATAAAATTATAAACATATAATTTTTTATGAATAAATAACAGAACCTTTTATAATAAAATATTGATTTTCATTGAGAAATGAAAATATTAAAACATTGTTCACAAAAAACTATTACACAATAATCAATGTAACACATAATTTTTATTGAAAAAATATAACGATTAAATAATATACATGTAAAAAATAAATAAAAAATGAAGTCATGTAGAATTTATAATAATGAAATGGGTTATTAATTATTGATTAATATGGTCATTTTCAATATATATAAGTGTTTACTATTAATTTTGACTAAGAACTAATTGAGATAATGGTTTTGATAGTCTAATTTCTGATTCATTGCGACATAATATGATTTGTCCAAAAAAATCCTTCTATAGTTTATTTAAATAGAATAAATGTATTTTTATATTATATTTTAAACATAATTATATATTAAATTCCAAATAATATTTTTTTATTTAAATGAAAATTTATATAGTTTTTATCATGGTGGTATAGAATTTTTGTAACATAATATTCGCTCATATAGTTTGTATGGTTCAATTGAAATTATTTAATATAATTTACATAAATTGTACCTTTATTTGTATTATGTGGTAATAAATTATCATTTTATATGGATTTACATTCTTTCCACTTATATCGTTATCAATAATTTCTTACCCTATGGAGTATATTATCACCAAGGTATATTCATTGTTAAAATATCATTTCCTCGAGTAATAAACTTTTCTCTTAAACATTATTCTTCCCTAAATTGGATGATAAATAATAAAATGTTATGTTATGCTAATTTATATTCCAAATTTAGTCATTTATGTTTTATTAAATTGAATTATTTATTAAATTTTTTCATTTTGTGTTTTTATAGAGGTAATTTAAAAGTATTCAAAATGTTTTCATGAAAAATAATAGTTTTATCATCAACTCCACATTTAGAATATAATTTATTATAACATTATCATGGTAAATTTATTAGAGATTATTTATAAATATATTGGTTTTAAAAATAATTCACTTCACATTTAGAAAACATTGTTTTTAATGTGAAAAATATATTTGTATTTTAGTACATTGATAAACAAATTCCAATAGATATTTTATGTCTTCACCAATATTTCTCATTTTTATATTCAAAACGACATACACTATTGGGAATTATTTTACAAGATTTAATTTATAGTATATATATATATATATTTAATTTATATCATTGAACTTTGTGTATTAAACCATTTGACTATTGATCCTTTATTTTGTTATATCAATCGAAGCATTCATTTTTAAGGGGATTTATCTCTAATGTCAGTATCATTCTAAATTTACTATGATATACTAGGGATATATTCATTTGACATCATCCACCTAAATTTTTTATAAATAACATAATGTGTTTTTCTATACAATATAAACTAACTAATATCCTTTTACTTGACTAACCATCTACAATAAATATGAATAACTTCTCTTAAAAATAATTTTCTTAATAAAAACTATATATTATATTCCTCTGACTGATGTATGTTCCCCTATATTAAATACATCAATTTATTGGGAAAAAATATTACATAACCATATACACTTAAAATATAATTTTTTAATACAATTTTATTATCTATATTAAAGGGTATATTCCTAGAATGTCACTAAATATCATTGGAACACCATTTATTTTCCATTGATTTATCATACTGATGATATATTGGTATAAATAATTTTTATAAATACATGAAATAATTTTCCTCAGATTATTAGGTTTTAATATAGAGAATTTAAATCAATTTCAATTTATATGTTTGTTATGATATGTTGAATGATGAAGTTTTTTTTCTATTTGTACTTTATGCAATAAAAGATACTTATTTGAAATTAAATACTTTATTAATTCTAAATTATTTCCATGGGATCATTCTAATTTTATTAGTGAATGATTTTCAAATTGAACTCATAATTATGGTTAAAATATGGGTTGGTTCATAAATCCCCCTCAAGTTCATTGGTTTTGGAATCATATATCATGATATAACTATTCATGTGTACATTGTACTTCCTTTTTACACATGGGAAGTGATGGTGTGGCACATGAATGTATTCTTTTCCTGTAAGAATGTTCATACCATATTAAAAATCTGGCCAAATGTTTCATTCTTTTTCTCAATAGTACATCTTGTTCAATAGAATCATGTATATTGAATATTGTTTCCACACTATTTTGTTTCATATAATATGTAAATCCAAGACTTGTTACATTATTTATGATTATTTATTTATTGGTTATAAGTATTTTTGTGTCCTACGTTTACCCATATGATCATATTATACTAACTAATGATATTTTTTTGCTTGTTTTTATCAATACTATGAATATTTGGTCACTCCTTTCATATGTCACAATTTCCATATGTTATGATGACGTGAAAAGTATTAAAGGTAGATAAATGTTTCATTGGTTACTTATTTGTTATATACATTGAATACATATTATGGATTAATTTTTTTTATTTAATGAAAAAATTTATAATAGATAGTAAGAACATGTTGTTTTTAGTAAATAATTTATCTTAAGTCTCTAAAACTCTAAACCACAAGACATTTCTTTAGAGATGCATGATAGAATATAGAATCTCCCTCTACATCTTTTAGATTGATTTATTTGGAACTCATCACTAACCAGGTGAGGATCCTCCACACGTGGCTTGAAGGAAACCCAGATACAGTTTACAAAGCTTCTAGAGATACTCATGTTCCCCACTTCCACACCTTTATACAAATTGGATCCCTTACTAGTGATTTTATTGATTATGTGATATATAATTCTCTTATCCTCAACACCTACAAACCCCTTTATTTGTTTTCAAATTATATTATGCTCTGTTGTGTTTATCCAGTTTTCATTAGTTAAATTTATTTTTATTATGGTCTATAAATTGGATTATCTATAATTATTAATATTTTATACTAGATAAGGGTTTTGATAAATTTGGAGACATGGATTATGTCACGTAAGTATTTTATATGAATTCCTATATAAATAAACATTATTTTATAGATATCTTTCTCCACAAAAAACACGGAGTTTTAACAAATGAAAATATAATATTATTTTTTTAATATTAAATTATATCCTATAATTTATATTATATTTACTAATAGCAGTATCCACATTAGGAATAATATGTACACATTTGTTGACTAAATCAAATTTATTGATTAATTCATCAAAAATAACTACTCTATATTCGGTAATGGCATTTTATTCTCAGAAATGTGTTTTCATCAAAAAATATTTTGATTTCATTTAAAAAAAAAGTATATTATAATTAATATCTTCCAATTATTTTGAAAAAAATTATTGATATGATATATTTTTTGAAAATATCATATCAAAAATAGAAATTGTTGAAATTTTTTTATTTTTATGAAAATATTATTTGTTTAGTGAATAGTAAATAGTAAGATTCTATAATCCAAATTCATTTAAATTCATGTATTTTAGAAAAAACATTTTATTAAATTAATTTTAAATTTTAATAAGTTAATTTTTATGAAATATAATCTAATTAGTGTTCATGGAATCAGTATTATGGTTAATTTTTTATAAAGATATTTTGACACTAAAAAATACATTAATCCTAGAAAAACATTTTTATATATGTTTTATGGGTTTATATTAAAAGTTATTTATCCCACATAATTAAATTCAATATGATAAAATGGATTATATTTTTCATATTAAAATTTTTAAATTTGGTAATGAACCACAGTGATTTTTCTACAAAATGAATAGTAAAAATATTAGGTTGCCTCTATGGTGGATAGAAATGTTTTATCAGGGGTTATAATTGGATATAAGGGTTATATATCCAAAATCAAATTTTCAAGATCCTATTGTTTTTAAATATTTCTATTATATCACACATCCTCTTCAATTATTAATCATTTGTAATGATTTTTATTTAGTATGAATTTATTATATTTTAATATTTTTAAAACTTCCAACTCTCTCATACACCTCCTTAATGAAAAAACCATTTTCCCTTATTTACAACATGTTCAACTTTCTATATCTATATGATGTTATCCAATTATATTTTAAACATATATATTTATAGTAATTATATGTTTTTCATTCATAAAAGACAATCAAAATGGTATTTAATAAGTGATACAATGGTGGTCTAATAGAGAAGAGGAAATCGTCCTTACCAACCACATTCAATTTTTTCATGTTAATAATATAAATATATGATATTTTCATAAAATTACAATTTCATTGGCCAAAATAAAATAAAATTTTATTATTACTCTCTAACCACCAATATCAAACTAGTTTTTGATCAAATTAAAAAATGGGCTTATCGATTGTGGGTACAAGTGGACAACCCCCTCCACATAGTGATATAAGTCATTTTTCATCAGAATCAATCATAATTTTTAATTTTTATTTATTATGTATTTTTTTATTATATTTATGATATAAAAATTATTATTTCCTTTTAAAATAATTTTTATAATTTTTATTTAATTTTTCATAAAATTAAAATAGCATTCATGAATATATATGCAATAATGTATCCATGAATACTGAATTTTTTTCCTTTTAATAAATTTAAAGAATGATTATAAACATAAATATAATTAATATAAATTATATTTATATTATTATTATATTCTATAGTATATGGAATCAATATCAAATTAGAAGGACTAGAATTGCCTAAGAGAATCTTTCATAAAAATCAAAATTGTTAACTCAAAAAATAATGGTTTTAGTAAGGAATTGTTAATAAATTGGTGTTTAAATTATATAATTTCATCATAAAATACATTATTAATATTTATATAATTCAGTTATAATATTTTAATAATATTTTTTTATTTTATAGCAGTATAGAGAATCTAAGAATAAAGTTGAAGTTGTGGTATGATTTTATACTATAAAATCATTTTTAGAGGAATTACTTAGGATTATATTTAAAATAATTATATTATATATTATTTCACTCTAAAATATTATATATTTTCTTATATAAAGTTTATTTATATTTAATACATGTTTAATATAATTTTTATTTCTTTAAGTTCCTAAAAGACAAGAAAATATTAATATTGGAAATTCATTTTATTTTACAATTCAAACTGGATTATTTTTCTTTCGTGCCCATGTATTATTAAAAAAATTCAAATTTTTTTCTTATATTTTCTCATGATTAATTAAATTAATTTTTAGCCATTTTAATTATTTCAATAAAATTATAATATTGTAAATTTTTCTATTTTCCCACAAAAAAAACATTCTTCTGACTTTTTAATCAAAATGTTAATGAACATTCTTTATGATCATAATCATTAAGGTAATTTCCCTTAATAATATCCAATCATTTAATTTAAGAATATTTAATACTCTTATAATCTTATTTTAGAATATTTTCCCTTAATATTATGAACATTTTTTATTTTATATAACTAAATTCAAAATAATTGGGTTATTTTTCTCATGAAATATTCCAATTATATTTAAAATAATTTTTAATATTTGATAACATACATTTATGTTACCTAAACATTACAATGGACACGATTTTTTGATTAAATCCCTATTCTCTCTAAAAATAGTTTATCATTGTGATGCTGATGTATTGATGAAACAAGTTTTTGTTTCTATGGGATATGTGATGATGAATGTTTTCATTATCTTGTTTAATTCATTCGAATGTGATATAAATATGCGACGGGTATCACTATAATTATATATATCACAAATAAATTGGTTAATTATCAATTATTTATGAGTTAAAGGGGTACATTGAAGGATATATTTATCCCTAAAGAGGGTACACTAGTGGTTTTCCAAATAATGAATGATTGTGCAAGGGAGGTCATCCCAAGAAAGTAAGAGGACCATGAATGGTTATACCATTCCAAACATGTGATTAATTTCCATGATTGTTTAATTGAAATAATATTGGTTTATTTATTATTTCATGATTCGCGACATTATTTTAATCCATGATCATAAACTAATGTTACTGTAACATCCCGAATTTTTTACTGGGTCAAAATTCATAAATTTTAGAAAATTTTTTGTTTGGTTAGTGGTGAAAAATTTAATTTAGGGTTTTGAATTTAATTAAAACATTTTTACTCTTTTATTGTTTTAAAAAATTTGAGACTTGGTGCAATATTTAACTATTTGAATGGGTTTTGAATGCACCATTATCTAAAATCCCAGATTTGGAATGAGTAAAAAAAGGCACACAATTGGCATACAGTTTGTCTAAACATGTACCCAAAACCTTGTGACCTATTTTCAAAGGTATATAGTTTGATCTATAAATGAGTCTCTATCCATTCATGTGGGTGTAGTTTTGTAGGTGTCCAGATTCACCCACATTATCACGAACCAACCTGGGTACCCTGGTAACCCGATACCCGAGCTAGCCCTGACATAGCCTGAAGGGTGTTCCCGATCTCCTTGTGTTGGCGACTAGAACCTGGCATCACACAACATGCAAGTGGGAATGAATTTTTCACAAAAATGTGGAAGAAAAAGAAACAAAACTGTATGCATAACAAAAAGAAACTCCACTGCGAGTAATGTACCAGAATACAAAGAGGCAGAAAATGCCCAAAGTAGTATAACCCAAGAACTAAAAAGGGAAAAACAGTCCCCAAGTCCCTAAGGACACAACTCGCTAAGACCAAAGATCAACGGCTAGATCCACCTCCTAGAGGACCCTTCCATTTGCCCGATCCTAGAAGGTGAAAGTATACAAACACCTAAGAAAAATTAGGGTGTGAGCCTAATCCCAATAGGATACAACCAGAGATTCTATAATAGATTCCAAAAATAGATTATCCAAAGAAAATATTTTAATTTTCAAATAAAAAGGTTTGGAAACTCTAAAGCATATTTTTACAAAACATGCTATATATTATCAAATGATGGAAAAATCAATTTAAGCAAAGGCTTTACAATGATGGAATATTACTAAAATAATGGATTACGAAAAACATTTATATAAAACCGTTTATAAAAATTCAGTAGGCATGTAAGTCTGTTCAAAAGAATTGGCATACATTTTTATCTCACATATAAATAAACAAGTGAGCAACATGGTCATCTGTCAAAAGGTACGATAGTATTAACCAGTTATAGGATTCATCACTCTCTATGTGAACTCAAAAAATTGTGTATACAATTGTCCTTATGACACTGGCCAAAGGAGACTCATCACCGACCCTTTGGGGATGTGACCCGCCACAAGTATGTTTTAGAACATTGTCATAGCGTAGAGTGTATCCAAATAACTCACAAACTATCTAAGGCTTGCATGCACTCTCACATGATGGAAGAACGATTTATGAATGATTAAAATATGATCAATCGCATTCTGGCATTTCAAAAGTTCCAATTTCATTCCATTTAAAACCAAAATAGGTTTTATTCCAAACATGCCTTTTTCACAAGATAAAACCAATGTGTTTCTACCAAAACATTTTATGCCATTTTCACCACTTTGAAATCCATTCAAAACCAATTCCAAAATTACACAATTTATTCCCATAAATAAATACGACAATTTAATTTAAATATTTTCCATCAAATCCCCAATTTAAATCCAATAATTTAAATCGGCCAATTTCTATAAACCCACCCAATTCAATGGAATTGGGGTTTTCCAAATATCTATGCCAAAAACCATTTCAAATATCTCGATTCACTAGAATCGAGTTTTTACTAATTTAATTGAAATAAAACTTGAGATATTGATTTTAAATAAAAAATTAAAATAAATCAAGTATAAACAATGATAATCAATTTGGTAGGTCGGGACGGAACCACCTACCCTGATGGTTTTGACAAAAAAACAATGGTCGAGAACGCTCAAGAAAACCGAGTTTCTTTTTCAAGAACTCGCCTTATATCTCTTCTCCTAGAATGATCAAGACCAAATCTCACCAAATTTGGTACCACAAACTTATATTTACCCATAACGGGTGTAGATCTAGGAAACTGAGAGAAGAAGAGAATTAGATCTAAGTAGATCTAAGAAACTGATCAAGAACGATGAAGAACGATCACATACCTCTAGAATCCTACATGGATTCACCAAGAGGAGCCTTTGGATCACCTTCGGAATGATGGTAGAACCTTCTCTAACCTTATGAGAAGACAAATCTAGAGTTATAGCTACTTTTTAGGATAAAATAGGCACATCGAGGCAAAATCGAGTGAGATACACAATTTAAGGATCTAATTTAAGTGACATCACGGATAGTTCTCATGGTTTGAGAAATCGTGTGCTTGCTCGGCATTAGCTACTGCCTCAGCCACCCTTCTCACATGGTTTGGCCATATGGTTAGACAAACCTTGTGCCTCCCATGCAGAAGCCACTACCTTAACCTCCCTTCTCGCACGGTTTGGATGCATGATTAAACAAACCATGTGCCACTCGTGCACAACTCAAAGTCCTTAAGATTTCCTTAAAATTTCACCCAATTGTACCCCAAGTATTTAATAAAAAAATAGATACTTAGAAACATTAAAAGTACCTGAAAACGTAATGTGATGTTACAACCTCCCTACTATAAGATCTTTTTGTCCCCAGAAAGCCTATGAAGAATCCTTCATGTCAAAAAAGTGAGGCCACTACTCCCTCATTACTTCCTCCCTTTCCCATGTCTCATGAGAATCAGAACCATGATGCCAAAGTACACAGACTAGAGGAATCATTCTCCCACAAAGTACATTTGTCTTAGAGTCATCAACCCTGATTGGTCATTCAGTAATAGATAAATCTGGTTCAATATCAAGAGCACTCTAGCTCACTACATGAGATGGATCAGCGATATACATTCGCAGCTGCGATACAGAGAACATGTTATGTATAGACATCATCTTTGGTGGTAAAGCTAGATGGTAAGCAACTATCCCTACAAGAACAACAACCTTGGAAGGTCCCACAAAACGAGGGGCATGTTTCCCTTGCCCCCCAAGCCATCGATGACATAATCGGGGTGAAACATTCAAGAACACCTACTCATAAACTGAGAACTCTAAAGGTTTATGACGATAACCAATATAAGACTTATACTGACTCTGTGCTGTCAACATTCTCTAACGAATCAACTGGATCATAACTGTCATCTCTTGGACCAAACTCGGTCCTACCAAGGAACATTCACCAATCTTCGACCAACATGGAGGAGATTGACAAGGATGACCAAACAATGCCTCAAAAGGAGCCATTTTGATTGCAGACTGATAATTTTTGTTATATGTAAACTCAGCTAGCCCCAGATGATCATCCCAAAACCCACCAAAGTCATCCCAAAACCCACCAAAGTCGAGAACAATAGCGTGGATCATATCCTCAAGGATCTGAATAGATCTCTCTGTCTGGCCATCAGACTATGGAAGGTAGGCCACACTCAAACGGACCTAATATCCCAGTTCCCACTGAAGGCCTCCTCAAATGCGAGAAGTGAACCGAGGATCCCTATCAGAGACTATAGCAGATGGAACTCCGTGCAAATGAACAACTTCTTTCAGATAGATATTTCCAAACACCTCAACTTTGGTTGTATCTCGAATAGGTATAAAGTGGGATGACTTGGTCAGTCTGTCGATTAAAACCCATATCACATTCTTCTTCATCTGGGTTTGAGGTAACTCAACCACACAGTCCATAGATATTTCATCCCACTTCTATGTAGGGACTGGAAGTGGTCGAAGCAAAACCAAAGGTTTCTGGTGCTCAGCTTTCACCTACTATCATGTATAGCAATGAGATACAAACTCAGCAATGTCTCACCTCATACCTGGCCACCAGAACTATTGCTTCACATCATAGAACATCTTCTTGGTTCCTGGGTGAACATCCCACTAAGAGTTATGGCAATCCCCAATCACATCCTTCCTTGATGCTAACGGCACGATGTAACGATTTTGATAACATAGAACACCCTCTTTAGAGAACGACCACTGGGTGTCGGATTCCCCACCATAAAGAGAGTCCCTAATGATATGTAAATCATCATACAGTTTTTGTTCATAAAGAAATAAGTCAAGGAGAGAAGAAGTAAATTGAACACTGGCTAAAGAAACTTCATTCCCCTTCCACTGAACTCCAATATGCAACTAAGAAAAAAGATCCATCAAAATCCACAATTTTGAAGATTCTTTCACATCCTATGATGGAAGTTTCCTACTTAAATTATCTTCAACTACATTCCCCTTCCAATGGGTACATGCAATGTAAAAGTCGAAATATTGTAGGCACTCTACCCAATGCCTTTGGTGGAAATTCAAATATTTTTAGGGAAGATACAACTCAAGCACTTGTGGTCAGAATACACAGTGAACCTTTCTCCATAAAGGTAATGTCTTCAACACTTAATTGTGTGAATGAAAGCTGCACATTCAAGGTCCTGGGTTGGATAGTTCTTCTCATGGGCTTAAGTAGAAAAGAACCATATTCATAACATGATTACCCTGCATGAGGACACATCCGAAACCTGAACCCAATTCATCACAGAAGACCACATAAACTATACCATCCTTGGGAAGTGTTAACAATGGTGTAGTAGTCAAAAGATGCTTTAGATCAACAAAAGAACTCTGAAATTTATCATTCCAGTAAAAATTCACTCCCTTTCGAGTCAGAGCAGTCATTGGAGAAGTTATCTTGGAGATGTCTTTAACAAACTGGAAATAATATCCTACTAATCCTAAGAAGCTCTGAATCTCGAAAAAATTTCGTGGTTGTTCCCAAGTCATAGCAGGCCTCAACTTCTCAGGATCAACTGATATTCCTTTTTCTGACACCACATATCCCAAGAATTTCACTTCCCAAATCTAGAAATCGCACTTTGAAATCTTAGAATAAAGTCAGTGATTCCTTAGAAGACTCAGAATTGTTCTCAGATGAAACACATGATCCTCCTCAAACATGGAGTAGACAATAATTTCATCCAAAAATACGACCACAAAAGTATCTAGATACTCATGGAAAACCTTTTTCATCAAAGCCATGAGAAATTTAGGAGTATTTGTTAGGCCTAAGGTAATAACAAGGTACTCATAATTTCCATACCTACTCCGAAAAATGATCTTATGAATGTCAGATTCTTTTATCCTCAATTGATTGTAACCCAATCAAATATCAATTTTTGAAAACCAATTCTCACCTTTAAATTGATCAAAAAAATCATCAATTCATGGAAACATATATTTTTTCTTTATCGTAACTCGATTGAGCTTTCTATAATCAACACATTAGTGAAGAGAACCATCAGACTTCTTGGCGAACAGAACTGGTGCTTCCCAAGGTGACACACTCGGGCATATAAAACCCTTCTCAAGAGGATCGGAAAACAGAGACTTCAGTTCTTTCCGTTATGCTGGAGCCATTTGGTATGAGGGAATAGAAACTAGTTTAGTACCGGGAATTAAGTCAGTAGAAAAATCAACCACTCTTACTGGTGGTAAATAATAGAACTCAGAAGGAAAAACACCAGGAAACTCGGCGATGACTAGAGGAAGATCACCACGCATTGAATCTCTATCTAGATCAGAATCAAACACTGATATAACTTTTCTAAACTCTGGATAAGAGGGTCCTGCTCTGCTTGACCTTGGGTCTCATTCTCCTTGAAAAAAAGAGGCACACCGCTGGGTGTATTTAGGTAAACCCATCGAAGATAACAATCAATCCAGGCTTTATTGGAAATGAGCTGATCCCTCCAAAATATGACGTCAAAATATTTCATGTAGAGAACCATGAAACTCCAAGAATGATCAATATCTGATAGAGAGAAGACACAAGAAGGTCTACGGAGACCCTTTTCTCTCATTGTACCTAGTGGTGTAGTAATATCCGTCGCAGAAGATAAAAGTTCCATAGGTAGATTAAATAGATTAACAATATGGGTTGAAATAAAAGAGTGAGATACACCAGTATCAAATAGATTTGTCACTAAATATGAAGCTATAGTAATGGTACCACTCACAGTTGTAGGACATGTATCAACAAACTCTGGTGACACTTCCACTGAGTGAAGTAGCTTCGTTCCAGATGCCTACGGCTGGAACCCTTTGGTACGTGATGAATTTGATTTCCCCACAGTTTCTAGAGGTGATGATGATCTTGTTTCACTATGTGGAGTAGAGAATTGATGATAAAATATATGTAAGTTCCCTAAAAAACTACAGGATCTATAGTTCTTGGGTGCCTTAGTGCAAACCCTCTTAGAATATCCTAGATTTCCACACTGATAGCAAGTCATATAAGCCCCTCCTGGTGCTACCGAAGGTCTGGGAAGACTTTTCTGTCAAGAACTACCACGAAAGAATTCATTATTAAATTTTTATTTAATGTAACCCACACTACACTAGGTGAGAAAAGAACCTCCTTCAAACCATACTTTCCTGCGAAGTCCATCTCAACCATCATCACCCTATCCAGCAGATCAGTATAAGTGGGTAGCTTCAGTAGGAAATCCCGAGAACAGATATATGATCGACGTCCCAAATATAATCATCAAGCCTTCATCCTCTCATTAGATATAATATTAGGAGAATAATATACAAGCTCAAAAAAGAGATTTGATTACTCAGCCACGGTTTTGTTGGCCAGCTCAAGCTTGAAAAACTCCACAGCCTTGACCAACACCATTGATTCTGGACAGAACTGTTTACTAAAAAGAACCCTAAAGTATTTCCACTCCAATACCTCATGTTTCCCATCCATAACCATTGTGTCCCACCATCTCCTACTTGGACCCTCCAGTACAAAGGTGGCACACTTCACTTTGATCACATCAGGTGTCTCCATGAACCCAAACATGCATTCAATCTTACACAACCATTCCTCAACATGTTGAGGGTCCATGGATCCTTTAAAAACTGGGGGCTTCTGGCATAGGAACTCTTAAGAACAACTGTTTAGAATATCACCATTTGGATCTATAGCAAGAGTCTGAATAGGAATTAGAGGTGGCACCTGTCCTAAAGCATGGACAATGCGGACAATCACATCCACTAGACTCGGATCCACAATAGGACTCGCTAGCTGAAATTCGGCACCATCCCCTTTTTGGATTTGATTTCTACGTCTTGTCGGAGGCATCTTCCTACACAACATAAAAAGACATTTAATTAACACTCAAATAGAGTAACAAGGAAACCCATTCCTAATAGAAGGTATTAACAAGATTTGGATTCCACTCTATCCAAATCAAAACAGGGAAAATAGTAGAACTAATCCATAAGTCGTATTTCCCTGACCAACCCTGGTGACTTAAGGTTCATTGTGGTGAGAGATTCCTAGGTACGCAGTCACAACTACCTCCTAAGTACCAAAAAGAATACTCAAATGCATACTGTTATCAAGGCAAGATGTTGAACCTCCCTTTGATACCATTATCTCATGAACCAACCCGGGTACCCTGGTAACCAGATAACCGAACTAGCCTTGACATAGCCCGAAGGGCATTCTCGATCCCCATGGGTTTGCGACTAGAACCTGGAATCACACAACATGCAAGTGGGAACGATTTTTGCCCCAAAAATGTGGAAGAAAAAGAAAAAAAATAGTATTCATAACAAAAAGAAACTCCACTGGGAGTAATGTACCAGAATACAAGGAGGCAAAAAAATCCCAACGTATTACACCCCACGAACTAAAAAAGAAAAAATATTCCCAAATTCTCTAAGGACACAACTCACCATGACCAGAGATCAACAGCTAGATCCACCTCCAAGAGGACCCTTCCCTTTGCTCGATCCTGGAAGGAGAAAGTCTACAAACACCTGAAGGAAAAAGTATGGTGTGAGCCTAAGCCCAGTAGGATACCACCAAAGATTCTATAATAGATGCCAAAAATATATCATCCCAAGAAAAACATGGAATTTTCAAATAAATAGGTTTAGAAACTCAAAAGCATATTTTTACAAAACATGTTATACATTTTCAAATGATGGAAAAAACAATTTAAGCAAAGTCTTTACAATGATAGAATGTTTAAAAAAAATGGGTTAAGCAAAACATTTATATAATTTTTTTTTATTAAATTCAATAGGCATGTATGGAAATTCAAAAGCATTTGTATACATTTATATCTCAAATATAAATAAACAAGCGAGCAATATGGTCATCTGTCAAAATGTATGATAGTATTCACCAGTTATATGATTCTGCACTTTCTATGTGAACTTAGAAAAATGTGTATACACACATCCCTATGACACTGGCCAAAGGAGACTCTTCACCAACCCGTCAAGGATGTGATCTGCCACAGGTATGTTTTAGAACATTTTCATTGCGTAGAGTGTATCCAAATAACTCACTAACAACCTAAGGCTTGCATGCACTCTTACATGATGGGAGAACTATTTTTAGAATTCTTAAAATATGATCAATCCCATTCTTCCATTTCAAAAGTTCCAATTTCATTCCATTTAAAACCAAAATAGGTTTTATTCAAAACATTTTTTTTTCACAACATAAAACCAATGGGTTTCTATCAAAACATTTTAAGCCTTTACAACCAGTTTGAAATCCATTCAAAACCAATCCCATCATTACAAAATTTATTCCCATAATTAAATTCCACAATTTAATTGAAATCATCTCCATAAAATCCACAATTTAAATCCGACAATATAAATCAGCCAATTTCCATAAACACACCCTATTCAATGGAATTGGGGTTTTCCAAATTTCCATGCCAAAAACATTACAAATATCTCAATTCACTGGAATCATGTTTTTATCAATTTAATTGGAATAAAACTTGAGAAATTAAATTAAGATCAATAATTGAAATAAATCAAGTTGGGACAGAACCACATACCTCGAAGTTTTTGACCAAAAAAACACAACGGTCGAGAATGCTCAAGAAAACCGGGTTTCTTCTTTAAGAACACGCCTTAGATCTCTTCTCCTAGAAAGATCAAGACCAAATATCATCAAATTTGGTACCACAGACTTAGATATACCCATAACAGACGTAGATCTAAGAAACTAAGAGTTGAAGAGAAGTAGATCTAAGTAGATCTAAGAAACCGATCAAGAACGATGAAGAATGATCAAATACCTCAAGAATCCTGCTTTGATTCACCACGAAGACCCTTTGAATCACTTCTACAATGATGGGAGAACCTTCTATGACCTTTGGAGAAAAAAATGTCCCGATTTAGGGCCACTTAAGAGGATAAACAAGAAACCTAGAGGAAAAACTGAGGGAGATCGACAATTTAAGGATCTCATTTAAGAGCCCGCACGGTTAGTTCCCACGGTTTGAAAAACCTTCCGCTAGTCATGAATTAGCTACTACCTAGGCCACCCTTATCGCATGGTTTGGATACACAGTTAGACAAAATGGGCACCTTATATGTGGAATCTGCCACCTCAACCTCCCTTATCACTCGGTTTGGCTGCACCGTTAGACAAACCGTGCGTCGCCCGTTCACAAATTAAAGTCCTTTAGAATTTGTTAAATGTTCACCCAAATTCACCCCAAGTATTTACTAAAAAATAGAGACTTAGAAAGATAAAATGTACCTAAAAACGTAACGTGATGTTACAATCATGGTTGGAAGAATATTTTCTAATCTATTTGGCCAAACTGTGTGAGGGTTCTATCCTCCTGGACAATGAGCACAGTGTGGTTAACTCATGGTTTCCCAAAAATGTAGTAACAATGGGGCATTCCAAATAAGAAAAAATAACCAAATTTATCATTACTTCATTATCAACCCCTCTCCCTCTATAATTTATGACCACATGTGTATCACTTCTAGTAGTTAGTAGCTCTCAATTTATCACATCTCTAGTATTTGGCCTCCTATCTACATCGGATCCATTAGCTTCATCCGCCTCATTAGAATAATATGAGTACATCCATATATCATATCTCTTCATGTTATTATTTATCGTTCCACATGGAATTCAAATAAAAGTGATATATGTTTCCCATATTTTTTGAGTTTTTTATTTTAAAAAACATTTTCACTTGTTTCAGATCGATTTATTGTGAGATTTCAGAGGAGTGAGATTCTATAATTATAAGGTAATTTTTCACTATATTAATCCTCAATTTCACGGTTGTTTTGGGTTTATTTTTATTCGATATGCCCGTTTGGTTAATATTATTAGAAAATAAATTATTTATTTCTTCTATATAAATAGTTTATTTAATGTAAGGAGATGCTTATTGAAATTTTCTTGCTTCATTATAAATATACTATTCCATAAATGGTTTTTTTAACCAATTAGGAATGGTGGAAAATATTATTATATTAAATTAGTTAAATGATAAGTTTTTTCATCAATTCCATGGGAACATGATAATAATAGACCATGAAAAGTGATGTGGTTTTGATCATTGGGTGTGAGTGTGAATGGATCATTAGATTTGTTGAATGGCCTATGATACATGGGGTTATATTGATCACCACTATGAGGAAAAATAGTCTTCGTGATTGAGATGTTGATGTTTGTAGTTGGAGGGCATTGACCATGAATCATTAGATGGAGTTTACCATTAGTATTTGGATGATGCGGTCACTAGGGCATAAGGTTTCAAATGATGTGGCATAAGAAAACATGGGGATTACAACTCAACTATTTTGTCTAACATGTTGTCGGAGTCATATGAACTCAGATAGGACTCAATTGAGTTGGTTTGGACCACTCATTGTGTGTAGAGCTGTCTATTGATTTTTTAGCATAGGGGATGGTGTTGAACATCAGTTATATTAGAGGCTCTCAATACAGAAATCCATGGTTGATAGTGATAGACCAATATTATTTTGTTTTGATACATTCTATTGAATAATGAGGTTCTTTTTTATACATGAGTCTGATGGGCATGGATTATTGGATGATGGATATCTTCATGACTTGGAATGTATGAATATTGATTGAATGATGATTTATTATATATTAGATGATGGATATTGACATTTCTTAGATGTTGGGGTTTTGAGGAGTTGATATATACTAGAATTGTGGTCTTAGGGGCCTGGTATATATTCATGGGAGTTCCATTGGGAAGTGGGTTACTTGATGGATGCCATGAGAGGGTTCTGATTTCAGGAGGTTCAATGTGGAATATTTGTGGGTGGAACCATAGGGTTTACCTAGTATGATATCCTTCATGTACTGAATTGGAAATAAGAAATGGTTCCTCATAATAAATATTTTTTTATTTGTATACACGAGTTGTAGGGAAAATATATATTGGGGTTGTTTTTTAAAAGGTATACCACCATTGGATTAAGTAGGTATATAGTTACTTGTGAATTTTGACCAAATGGGAATCAGGTTAATTTAAAATGTTTGTATTAGATTTTAAATATAATTTACATAAACTATATAATAATTTTTGTAATACAAGCACATGTTGGTGGTTGCTTATGGATTTTATACTCATAACCTACATTCCCAATTAGGATGTTTGTATCATTTTATCCTTGAGGATAATTAATGGATCTGGCTTGTGATATGAAACTCAGTGATCAAGGGTGTCCCACAATTTCATGGTACAAATGGTATTAGACCTGGTGAATCCTTTACATAAGGATGTAAATCATTTTGGTTTATATACATATATGTACTTATATGTTCTCCGGTATGAAACATCCCTTATCTATTTTGTAAGAACTAACATGTCATTTTAATTTTATTTTCATATGGATTGATGCCTTTGGGATTTCTATTCCATTGTTGTTATTCTTATGTTTTCTGTACTAGGTTTACTATTCTATTATGGTCCTTCATATGATATGTTTTATATATATCTGGACCATTAATATAAAATCACCAAAGGGTTTAGTCTCCCAATAATCACCAAATATAACCCTCACTGCTAGTCAACAACTTTTACTGTACAGGGTAGTGTTCCAAAGTTCAAGTGTCCAACTGGACTGAATTAATGATAATGTATAAAAACAGGGTTTGGGCACTAAAAATAGTATCGTAAGAGTTTATTTTCAGTTTTCATTTTACAGTTACTATTATGGTAGATATGAGAATATGATGTAGTAAGAAATGGGAAAATTTATCATGCTTGGGTTCCTAAAGAACCATGCATTTGAGACAAACCAAGTCACCATATGTGGTAATTTAATTTTATTCTTTTCATGTTAATAATTGGTCAATTTTGATATTGAGTGTAAAACTTTTTTGGATTTTATTGGACGATGATATTTTGGCCCTTGGTCCAATATAGAAGGGGAGTGGTATTTATGCATTATAGTAGGCACATAGTCTAATATGATGTGTGTATATGCTTATAATATTTATTGGGATCATAGAATGTAAAGTGATGCCTTGGGATTCTTAAAGTCTAAATAATCATGCTAAACAATGTTTTCCAGCTAATCCATTTTGTTCGAATTCTACTCATCTAGCCCAGGTTTATTGATCTCAGTGAGACTATATGTCACTATATATGTATATGATATATACAAAAGCCCATGTTATAGTTAGTAATGGGTAAATATAGGGCTAATATTCTTTATTTAGTCAAAAAAATATATAAATTGTTTTCTTACATAGCCTTTTTGTGGTATTTAACTCAACTACCCCATATTTATGATAACTAATTTACAAGATACGTGATGCCTGACTTTGATATGGGTAGGAATGGGGACATGAATCTGGGTGATATATGAAACATGACTCTAATATGGTCAGTTAAGGAACCACAAGGTTTGATTTCATGTGACCTGGGTTTAATATGGGACTGTATGGGTGGTTATATTCTATTCATGTTATAGATTTGTATATCTACGATGTTTGTATATTAGTAGGGTTGATTAACCATGGTATTTTTTCAAGAGTGTGATTTTACCTAGGAAAAATCCATTCTAGGGTCTTGAGAGAGGAGATATGTTGTCCCATGAGAATATACATGATGAGGCCCTTATAAGTTAGGATTATCATCTATGTAAGGATGATAATGATTCATAGGTATAAGTTCCTGTACATAGGGTTTAGCTATAGTAGATGGATGATTTTAGGCCATGGTTGCATGATCATATCAAGGAAACTGGGGTACATGTCATATTGGGAATTGAGCAAGGAACTCATGGATATGAGTCATCTAGAGAATATAACACTCATGAGTTCCAGTCTAATAAGCCACAAAAATTTAAAATATACGGTGGAATACATGATGGAGAGAACTATATAGAGTCTGTGTAGAAGATTTTTAATCAACGTGATACAACACTTTATAATAGGGTGATGTTGGATACCTACATGCTCATAGGATCATGAATTAGCGGGTGGGAGGTATAAGTGTAGGTTGAAAGACATGACGTACCGACTTTGAATGATTTTGAAACTTAGTTCATCGATAAATTCATCCCATAAACCATGAGGGAGTATTGAGCCTATGATTTCATCAATATATATAAGGGAGATGTGTCTCTTATGGATTTTGTGGCTAAAATCACATACCTAACCTGATTTTCACATTCTATGGTGGGAAACTACAATTTAAGAGAGATGAATTTAATGGAAAGATTTGGTAATAAGATCATGTTTTAGGTGAAAATCTTCAGACTGACCTCATTCTTAGAAGAAGTGAATCATGAACTAATATCCATGGGAAACATGATGGATATGTCAAATTATACTCAGGTGACTGTGTCATGCGAGTGTAGTGGTGATGCTTCAGCTAGCCGAAATGGAGACTATGATGAGACTCATCATAGATTCCATAATACAGAATTTGGTAGGAAATTAAGGAGAGTATCAATGATGGTTTACATCTATTGTGGGTATTTAGTGAATGTTAGAACTCAATGTGAGTGGGATATAAATGAGTTTCATGTCTGTTCTTATATGGGGAATTTGTAATGGTTCTTCCCGAAGTCCTCTCAGATAATTGGGAGCCAGGTACTGGGTTAGAATCAGGGATTTGAGGTAGGAATAAGATTTGTTCTAGAACTGGTAGCTCAGATTTTGAATAATGCATAGGTCATGGAAGGGATAAAGAGACCTGAAAGTTGTGTATCTACCTAGTATCTAGTAAAAATCATCTGGGAGTTCAGATCACATGTAGTCTATATTAGGCTAGGTTCATTCTATTGATCTGGAATGTTCTGAGCAGGACATTGATTGGAAAAAGGTATGAGGTATGCCTCGATCATTTTGTGGACTTCTTTTTCAGGAATAGTCTAGAATTGGTGGAAACAGTTCACAAGTTAAATTTGGAATAACCCAGAACATGGTTTTTAAATTGGTAATTGACTATGATATGTGTTATGTATGAGGTTCATAGAAAGCGTGGCTATTGCGGGAATATATATATATATATATATCTTTATTTATGTGTTTTTAATGCCTAATTATTTGTGTGATTCTTTTATGGTTATGGACTTATGAGAATATGATAAGATACAGGACTATCTGGGTGTCCTGAATGATATGGGAAAAATTGTAAACACGTATGATGGAAGGAATATCATGGGAGGAATTATAAACTAAGGGTTTCTAGTGTAACTATTGGAATGATTAAATTATGGATATAGAATTGACTGAATAGTAAATTCATATGGTTGAAAGTGCCCTATGGGTAATTGACCATGACTTATATCCAACATAGTCCAGGGTGATTTTTTGAGGTGGTAATTTTTTGTACCATCTTGGTGTGAGACCACATATCTTTGGGATGATGTATCATAATGTGGGGAGACATTAACATATCCAGTTATTTAGAAGGTCAAAATTCACAGATATTTTTTAATTTTTATAATTAGTGATCGGACTAACAATTAATTTTTACTTTGGATTGAGGACGGGTTAGAGAGATGGGAGACCATCTCTCTCTAAAATCGCGAGCCGCCTAGGGTTTCATCCTGCGATCTCTTGATCCTCACTCGAATGGCGGATTTTCTTTTGCCCGGACGATTTAAATCTCACCATTATGATGATTCTCGGATGAGCCAAGGTCACTTACCTCTCCCTGTTGCAACGATTTGCAACGACGATGATCCTCGGGATCGTGTTCGTAGCCACGAGTTCTCTGGTCGATCCCAAGCGATCTCTTTCCTTGACGCGCTGAAGTCTGCTGCTCATAACGATACCCTGATGAAGACCTCGCTGGTAAAGAAGCTTGACGACGGTGGATTCCTGGTCGAAGCGGATCCAGAAGCACTTCAGCAGCGCACACATTTATGCAGGTTCTCCATTTTGGCCCAAATATCCTACCTCAAAGGTAATCTCCCTTGGTCAATTTCTGATCTGCATGACCGTATTTCACAATGCTGGAATTCTGTGAACTGGAAACTTATACCAATCGGAAAAGGGTACTTTCATATTTTGTTAAAATCTCAAGATGAATATGATCGAGTCTGGAAATTAGGAAATCTAAATCTTAAACCTGGTATGTTACGACTATCTAATTGGGACTCCAATTTCAACCCACACACTCATCGAAACACATTGGCGCAGGTTTGGATGAAACTGCATGGCCTTAATTGGTTTTTTTGGCACCCAAAAATATTGAATGACATCGCATCATGCATAGGCACCCCTCTCAAAATTGATCAAAGAACTTTGAATGCTGATTTAGAAATCTTTTCTAGAGTCATGGTGGAAATTAATCTGGAATCAAAACCTCCCAATACTATTAACTTCACTGCAAAAGACTACAAAATGGAAATCAACATTGAGTATGAGAGGATACCCCCTTTTTGTGATCATTGCAAGTTCATTGGTCACAACATTTATAATTCTAGACTGATTAGGAAAGAGTCAATCCAACCGATTGAAAACGATTGGAAAGAAATAAGAAGATTTCGGAAGGAAAATCACCCTTGGTTAGTGCTACTAAACCAGTTATAACTACAACTTGGGTGAAAAAACCCAATAATTCATCTCACTTAGGAGAGTCCTTGGGTACCAAATGGGCTGACCTCGTTGAAGAGGAAGAAACCATTAAAGAGCACTCCCTAAAATTGGAACCTGCAGTTTTAGACACTCTTAAACAAGATCCTAGGCCTAATTCCACTTCATGTACTGCTGAACAGATTCAAGACTCCCCCACGGACCACATTTCTTCTTACAATCCAATATCCACGGCTGTGCAACCTGATTCTCAGGATACCTTGAATTTTATTACTCATGAGTCTTTTTATTTGGAAAAAGACCACACTCACATGCAGGATTCTCATCCTGGAATGCGGCACAATGAGGTGCCTGCCTTCCATGATGAAGGTATGCTTCTTTCTCCCTTACAGCAGGTCCAAGAGATTTCTATTCCGGTTTCAGAGGTCTCAGATAAGCAACGGTCTGTAGATATTGCTGCTACTCACTCTGTTCCAGACGCCTTACCAGGTACCTGCACTGTTCAGCCGGAACTTGATGCTCCTCATTCTATTTCGGACGTCTTACCAGGTACCTGCAAGCTCTTAGTCCAGCATGATAATTTACATGTTGATTGTGTTAATGTTGATAATAAAAATGCTTTAACTACTTTGCTGCCACCTAATTTTAATAGCATACAAGTCCCGGCTTTGACGGCACCTATTCCGTTAGATGATTCTTCTATCATCTATAATCCTTCCAAAGGAAAGACAGTCCCTGCCTTAAGCCCAAATTTGTCAAAAAATGTCCGATGATCTAATAGGCATAAAGGCTCGGATGGTAAAAAAAAAGGGAGTTCTAACTCCAAACATAGATTTAAATGAAGATTCTCTTCTGGAACTACCAAGGTATTGCAAACCTTGACACCTTTAGTATTTTAAAAAGAATGGTTAACATTCAGAAGCCTTTAATTTTTGCCATTGCTGATCCTAAAATAATGTTTCCACTGATTTAGCTCACTTTTGTCGTTTTGGATACACCTTCATCGGTGCATGTCAAAACACCAATAGCTTTAATACTATTTGGACCTTTTCCCATCCCTCCCTATCTAATGTTAATGTTTTTCATATTTCTGATCAATGTTTCACATGTGACTTTATCATTGATAATGCTCATATCTTTTGTTCCTTTATCTATGCCAAAAATAAATATCATGATAGGAGGTCTCTATGGAGGGACCTCTCCTCTATAAATTCAAAAATTCATTCCCCCTGGATCGTTGCGGGTGATTTTAATGCTATTCTTTCTGCTGATGAAAAAATTGGTCCTCTTCACTCAAGTATTTCTATGAGGGATTTTAAGGCTGCTACTGAAAACTCCAATCTCACTGAGATCACTCTAAGTGGTTCCAAATACACGTGGTACAGGAATCATTACAATAGAGTGGTTGCGAGCAAACTGGACAGAGCCTTTTCTAATGACCATGCTTTAGATACTTGGGATTCCATCTCTAGTACCACCCTTCCAAAACTTCATTCTGACCATCATCCTATTTTGTTCACCATCTCCCTCAACATTCAGAAACCCTCTTTCCCCTTTAGATTCAACAATGCTTGGTTCTCTGACCCTGACTGTTGTAATCTCATCAATCATTTTTGGTCATCTCTGAATCATTCCGATGAGGATTTTTATTGTCCTCTTAAATTAAAATATCTCAAACGCAAGCTCAAATCTTGGTGCAGCACTAAAGAAATTCAAATTGACAATGACATCCTCTCTCATGAGAATGAGCTGCATCAAATTCAAAACAATATCACTCACTTAGACTTCGCCTCTGATCACAATCAAGAATCCCAAATTACTATGAACCTAAATATGCTTCTTGCCTTCAAAGACAACATCTTCAAGCATACTTTTAGAATCAAATGTCTCACTGATGGTGATCGTAACACCATGTTCTACAACTCTTTACAAAGAATTCGGAAAGTTAGTAGGCCTCTTGCCTCCCTTAAATATGGCGATAACCTTTTGGATAAAGAAGAAGACATTGTTCAGCATGTTGTTTCTTACTTTGAATCTTTATTCAATGGGCCTTGTATGAACAAGGACCTCATTAATGACATCATTCCAACACTTGTTACTGATGTTGATAACAGTTTTCCTTGGGTGTTCCTCTTGATCATGAAATTAGAGACACTGTCTTTGGTTTGAACCCCGAAAGTGCCCCAGGACCTGATGGATTCACTAATGGTTTCTATCAAAATTATTAGGACATCATCCATGCTGATGTTTTCAAGCTCGTTAAATCTTTCTTTGCTAATGGTTTCTTACCTCATGGCTTAAATTCCCAATTCCTTGCTTTGATCCCCAAAGTTGATAATGCCACTGAAATCCATCTTTTTCGCCCTATAGCTCTGATCAACACCCTCTATAAAATTATTACCAAGCTCATAGCTAACATACTCAACACTATTACTGACAAAATTATCTCCTGCAATCAATTTGGTTTTATCAAGGGGAGATCAATCCAAGACTGCATTTGTCTTTCTTCGGAATGCACTAACATGTTAAATAATAAAAATAGAGGCGGAAACATCGCCATTCAATTATACATTCGTAAAGCTTTTGACACTATGGACTGGAATTTCATTTTCAAAGTTCTTCATGGTTTTGGATTCAATGATAACTTCATATCTAGAATTAAAATCCTCTTTCATTCTACTCATGTTTCCATTTTGGTCAATGGATCGCCTAGAGGGTTTTTCAAATGTTCTAAAGGAGTCAGACAAGGAGATCCCTTATCTTCTATTCTTTTTTCCATTGCAGAATACTATTTCAGTCGTCTGCTCACCCATATGGTTGACCATAACAATCTCAAACCAATTCAGGATTACAGAAATGTGAATGCCCCCACTCACCTCCTTTATGCTGATGACATAATTCTTTTTCTAAAGGGTGATCTTAAAAACATCAGAACTCTTAAAGCTGCTATCAACCATTATGAGGAGGTCTCGGGTCAAGTCATTGGTTGTAATAAATCTTTTATTTACTTTGGAAAAAACTTCCCTTCTGCAAGAGAAAATAGTATTATAAATGAGATTAACATCAAAGAAGGTACTATCCCTTTCAAGTACCTTGGGGTTCCCATCTTCTGGGGTAGACCCAAAGCCTTCTACTTTTCAAGCATTGTTGACCAGGTTCTTCACCAACTTTCCTCTTGGAAAGGAAAATCCCTCTCCATGGCGGGGAGAGTTTGCCTTGTAAAGTCTGTTATTGTTTCCAAACTTGTCTACTCGATGATGGTCTATAAATGGCCTACTAGTCTCATTAAAAATCTAAATGTTCACATTAAAAACTTTGTCTGGTCTAGAAGCACTTTGGACAGAAAACTTATGACTATTCCTTGGGCTAAGTGTTGTAAGCCTATAGCCATGGGTGGTCTTGGTATTAAAAACATTAAGTTCTTCAATGAAGCTCTTCAAGCCAGATTAACTTGCAACCTGATTCACAATGACACCCCTCCTATTGCTTTTATCAAAAATAGGTTCATTGATAGATTTAAAAGATCTAATAGAAGTTTCATGACCTCTTCCATTTGGCCCTCTGTTAGAGACACATATGACAATATTATGCACAATGCTAGATGGATGGTTTCGAGAAACTCTTCCATGAGATTCTGGTTGGACAATTGGACTGGTGCTCCTCTTATCTCTGTGACTCCCCTTGACCATATCCCTGTTGACATCAACTCCACTGTCAATAATGTGATTAATTCTCACATTGATTCCCTTCCCGAAAACATTACTCAAATTATTGATTCCTACCATTTTTCTACCTCATGTGATGTCTTGATTTGGGAGCCTTCTCATAATGGGATCCTTAATTCCAAAAACTTTTATAATCACTCCTTACACAATGCTGATAATGATATGAAATGGATAAATTTTTTTGACAAACCTTGGATCAAACCTTCTAGATTCACTCTTATTTGGCGTCTCACCCACAATAGGGTTCCCACTGATGTTTGTCTTAAAAGTTTTGGTATCCAACATTGTTCAAAATGTCGCCTTTTCAATCATCATAGAGAAGATTCTAACCACTTATTTCTATCTTGTGCTACTGCCACCGCTCTTTGGAACTATATTTTTGACACTTTTGAATGCAGATGGCTGGTTCAGAACTCAATTGATGAGCAGCTTAAGTGTTGTGTTGCTAAGGATAACTCTCAACAAATCAGAAACTTGTTCCTTACTGGGGTCTCAGAGCTGATACATGTGATATGGTATGATAGAAACTTGATTCTTTACAATAATTTCTCACAAAACATTAATGCAGGTAAAACGCGAATTCTTATTGCTATTCGGGAAGCTGCGCTGATTCAGAATGGTTCCTGCAACAATTCGGTGGATGATTTTATGATCCTTAGACGTCTTTGAGTTGAGGCCATTTTCTCGAAACCGTTTCTCACTTTTGAGGTTTTATGGAGACCTCCCTTTACAGGTTGGATTAAAATCAATGTGGATGGAGCCTCTAAAGGAAATCCAGGTCCTGTGGGTTGTGGAGCCGTCTTCAAAAATCATCATGGTAAAATTATGGGGTGCTTTTTTGGAGGCTGCGGTACTGCAACCTCTCTGGAAGTGGAGATGCTAAGTGTTATTCATGCCACTGATTTTGCTCTTCAACATGGGTGGAACAACTTATGGATTTAAAGTGATTCTACTACTGTTGTTCAAGCCATTTGGAAGGGAGATATTCATCTTGCTTGGTCGATTACTACGCGCTGGATGAATTGTCTTCAATCTCTCCATGACGTTAGTTTCATTGTAACACATACTTACCGCGAAGCTAATATGGTTGCGGATGCTCTCGCTAATAAAGGCATTGATCAGACTTTAACATGGCTGGAGGAGCTCCCAGATAATCTGATGCCTTTTCAACTTAAATATTGTAATTTGATACCATCTTTTATACTCTTGTAATCCTTGTTTTCTTTTTGATAATAAATTTTCTTTGGTCCTTTGACCAAAAAAAATAAAAAATTTTACTTTGCAACATAATTTTCATATTTTGAATTTGTTAATTAATTTTTTTGGGTTTTAGGGACTGGTGAGTTCCATAGGAGTTTTAATGGGTCTTGAAAGCATCATGATCCAAAATCCATGTATAGGGAAAAGCATACCATATTACATGGAATGTGTAGTGTTTTTTTAACCATGCAGCCAAATTTGTACAGAATTTATCCAAAAGGACATGGTCTAAAATTACCATGGATTCCACTCTAGTCAAATGTTCATAGTGGTGTTGTTTTTTAGTTCAAACCACATGATTTTTTTCATGGTTTTTCAATCATTTTGGATATACCATGAGTGGGGATTATACCCTTGGATATTAAGCACTACCCAATTGGAACATGGGTTTCAAAAATATGTGGAAACCATACACCTTTTTATAGAGTCCCAAATGACCAAATAACCCATTAATACTCTAAACACCCCTCTCCATCTTCCCTTTCATTCCATGAGTGAACCACATAATGTGGTAGGGAGCTCCCATTTTCTCAATTGTCTTGGATTTGGTCCCTTTATTCTATTCAAGATAAAATTTGAGCTTTTTTTGACTCATTGGATGCATGGTAGTCAGATCTTTAATCAAATTTTTGATTATTCCAATTTTTATTTACATATGAATTTATAAATCCTCTAAAATGTTTTTTCTCTACTTTCATGGTGTTTTCCTAAAACAATATAATACCTTATTTTGGCTCATGTTAGTAGGAAATATCAGATGATATAGTTCCTACAAATTTAACGTAGTAAGTTCCTATATTTTTCCATAAATTTATAGGGTTTCTTGGTAGTGTGATTTGATATTCTTGTTGGGTTGGTTAGTTGAGACCCTAAATAAATTATTGATTTTAATTTAATTGTTTAATTTTTCTAATGATATGTTAATGGAAATGATCATTTGTCATTATAAATGGACCAATCCTGGAATGTGCCTAAGGGACAATTGTGAATGGGGTTATGGTTTCCATAAATAATAATTTAAAAATAATTCTATTTTATCTATTCCATAGGAACACGATGTGTATGGCTTGAGGCATTATAGTGATATTGATCACCATGACATAGATGACATGGTTAGTCAAATTATAGGAATGGCCCATGATACATTATGTGATGTTTATCATTAATTTTAAGAAAAATGGCCATTAGATTTTAGGGTACATGTTCATCGGGATGGGGCATGGCCTGAATATCATTGGATAGTGGTGACTACCAGGATTTGGAAACAAAGTCCCAAGGGTATGGGGTGACATATTATGTGGTTTAGGAAATTATATGGATTACAGGCCATCGTTTGTTGGTTAAAAATTCATTGGAGTGGTGTACACACAGATATGACCCATTTGAGGCAGTGTGGACTACCCAATGTGTGTGGAGGCCCCCACAGTTTTTTTCATAGGGGATGGTGTTGAACTTCTATTCCAATTGATATGATCACCCTCGAAAGCAATAGTTGATGGGGATTTTCCATCAAGAGAATGTGTTGAGATTATAATTTGTGGCCTAAGGATCACCATTAAATTTGAGGTCGATGACATGATATTATTATAGGAAACATATTGACATGCCTCAGGACGTCAGGATGTTGATATGATGAGGATTTATTATATATTAGAGAATTGATCTCCCCATTATTCAGGGCTTCATACTATTTAAATGATGAAATTTTTAAAAATGGTGTTCTTAGGGACATTGGACATTTTGATGGGTGTTCTATTGGGATTCTAGTTACATTATTGATGGAATGTGTTGTGGGGGATGGGACAAGGTACTAGGTGTAATGTTTATCTGTGAAACATTAGTGTTCACATGGTGTGATATTATTCAGGGTATATCTAAGATTTATCCCAAGGGTCATCACTACTGTAAATATTAATTTTCAAACATGTATTTTATAAAAAATATAAATTTGGAGGCACATGTTCAAAGATATAGTAGTGTTGGCCAATGAGGTTAAATGTTTCCTTATGGTTTTAGAGCATTAGTGTGGCAGGTTAATTATTAAATGTGTGTGTGTGTGTGTTTGATTTTAGTTATTATTTTCATATATTGAATAATTATGAATTTAATATAGTAACAGGTTTTTGGTGTCTTAATTAACTCATACTCGAATAGTAAATGAACCCCTTAGGACTTGTGTAGAATTTATTTCGTCGAGATTAGTTAAGGTATCATGCTCACATCTTGAAAATAGTGATTTGGGGTGGACCACATTCGTTGGGGGAAGATGGAAGTATACCTAGTTGTCCTTCTTCATTGATATAGATTTATTTTTTGTTGTATATATATGTATGTACATTTTCATCCATGGGATACTGTTATTTTATATGTTTTTATAACATGTCGGGTCTTTTATATTTTATCTACTTATTGTGTAATTCCTTTTGGATTGTTCTAATACAATATTTATTCTTCTTCTATGTTTATTTTTATCCTTTTAATTTTATGGTCGTTTTTCATGTTGTGTTATATATATATGGAATGTTATTAATTTCATCATTAGAGGGTATAGTATCCACATATTCATTTAATTAGACCCTCTCTAAAAATCCTCTGCATTTGGAACATCAGGAGGTTCCAATTTGTCCTAGGGCCCAACCTTCCCGAATAATAGATAAAGTGGAAATGTTTTTGAGGTTATTAAATATGAATTCATGTGAGTTAATTTTACTTTTTGGTATTACATCTCATTTTATGGTAGATAGATGTCTAGGATATTGTTAGAATTAAGAAATGATCTAATTTTTTGGATCCTGTAGACCAATACATGCGGGGTCATAGAAGGTTCCCATTGGTGGAAATGTGATGTTATTCTTTTCCCTTTTCCAATTAATTGATTTAAAACATTAGGGTTGAATATGGGTGTGATTTTATGAGATTTTTAAGATTTTCCCCTGGTCTGGTTTCGAATGGGAGGAGTATGTATGGATCATTTTAGAATGTTAGGCTCATATGATGTGTGTATATGATTGTAATAATCATAAAGAACCTTTAATATGTTAATAGTGGTTGGGATATTTAATGTGTCTATAAATAAGGTAATAATTTTTTCATGGTTTTCATTTTTGGTGTAATTATACATAGCTAACCCTAATATGTGGTTCAAAAAGACATCATATATGATTATATGTGTATAAAATATATGTTCCTAAATCCATTAAGGGTATGAATGGGTAATGATAGGGGTGAGAAGTTTAAAGTGTGAAAAATAATCTAAAATGTGTTTTCATACACAACCATTTGGTGGAGATATTCTAATATACAATAAAATTTTTATACCTTCTATATGTGTTATGTGATGACTTGATCTAATATGAGTTGGCTATGAGATATGAGAAAAAAATTATATATGATATCTAACTCTGGTATGGGTAGGTAGGGGGAGATGAGGATGTATGTCATGCTACATGGGTATTGTTGGGGAATATAAGGGTGGGTAGATGTCCTTCCTATTTTCTATTTAGATATATATGATGTATATAACGTGTTATTTTTTATCCATGGTTTTCAGTATTTATCATGTTTCCGAATATATTTAATCTGGTGGTTCATTGGAAGGTGGAGATATGGTTCTGCATGAGCCAACAAAGTATGTGGCCCATGAGGGGCTAGACGATCTCCAGGGGTTCGAGATGGCCATGATCTGAAGGAATATGCTACAGTACATGTGGGGAACATGGATCAAATAGAATATTTTTGGCCCATGGATATATGATAATATTTGGGAAATTTGGGTGTGTGTAAAATTGAGAATTGACAGTGGTGCTCAGTGGGATAATCCCAATATAGAATATCTGACTCATTAGATCCACTCTCAGAACCCACCATTATTTCTTGGTGACCATGGAACACATGTAGTAGTGATATGGATCTAGTCTTTTTAATGATTTTTGATCCTCTTGTGAAACCCCTAGGATGGAGGGTGAATCTATATACTAAAATGATCAAAGGGGAAAAAAGTATAGATGGGACATACGATTGTAGTTTGGAAGATGTGAGCAGTTGGATTAGAAGAATTTCAAGACCAGGATTGTTGAAAAGTTCTTCCAATAGTCCTTTAGGAGAAAAAATTCCTACATTTTCAAGAACCAACAATAATTAGATATTTCTATCATGGAAAATTCATATAACAGAATTAACTTGTCTTAATTTATACTATCTATTTTTATAAATAAAACACAAGGATGGGGAGTTTTGATGATGGCTTAAGTCACATCATCATGGTTTTGATTAATATTTTCATATTCACATCATTATCATAGGTGTTGAATCATGACCTGATAGTAAAGAGAAACTCAATGGACTAGTCTTATTTTATTTGGTTAATGATATCATGGGTGGTTATGAGTGATGCATCAGTTTTCTAAAAGAGAGATGTTGAAAAGTCTAAATAGGAATGTTAGACCAAATACATAGGTAGGTCATCAAGGAGTGGTTCTTCTTGGGTTTTCATCCATCGTGGTAATAAGGTAAAATTTATAATTATGTGTGACTCTAATTAGTTTCACACATGTGGATAGATAGATAATATAGAGAGGATCTGTAGGATATCCTCTCAGATTGTTCCGAACCAATCATCACCGCAGACATAAAGATGTTAGTTATGATCAGAATTGGTTCATGGATGTGGGAGTGAATATTCCATTTTATGAATAGGCCATGTATGTGGTATAGAGAAACATCCATGGTTTCTTGGGCTGGTGGATTGTTCATCTCAATAGTAAGGTCAGACATCAAGTACTCAGGCTTCAGGAAAGTTACATTTTATTGATCGGGAATGTTTAGAGTATGATAGCAAGTCGATGGTCATTATAGGTACACCATGTTCATAGTGTGACTATATGTTTTTAGTATTTGGATGCCTTTTGTGCATGAGTTTCACATATTTTATTTGGAATACCAATGCATCAGGTAGTTTTTGACCATCGGGTGAGATTCATGTTATGTACAAGGTGAGTAGGAATCCAAACAATACAGGTCATCTATATATATAGATATATTTCAATATATGTATATGATGTGGTGTAATTTTTTAGAATATTTTGAAGACAAGGAATTATTAGAATTTTATGATATTAGGGACATGATTAGTTTCATGTATGAAAAGGGAATAATTGAACATTAGATGAGGAAAAGGAATAAAAGAATGTAGTGGGGGAATTCAATGATCACAAATGGTCGGTTGAGCCATCCAAATGTTTAAATTTTTTATCAATACATGACTAGATGGGTAATTATTATTGTAGGGAGTCCCCCAAGTGGAATTGATCATGTCTAATAACTGGGATAGTTTGGGGTTATCTTTATGGGATGGGTACGTTTAGTACAATCTCTATGTGAGATGATAAATGTAACGACCCTAATTTATAACAATAAAATTTCCCTTCTTATTATTATTTCATACAATATAAATAATATAGAATAATATATATAACACAATGAAATAATTATGCATGAAAATTGAGTTAAATAAGAGGCTCTTTCAGATATTTAGGGACTTATACCAATGGAATAGTAACATAAACTTTGGAATAGTAATTTGACACTTATGATTAGTAAACAATCCAATAGAATAGTTACCTCACCTATTAAAAATAAAAATAAAGTTTATACATCTTTTAAATTAAAATATGATATAATTATATCATAGCACAAGTAATTAAATGTTTTTTAAATGATAAATTATGTTTTTGAATTTCTATAAATCATAAATTTTTATCCATGATTTTATAATTAATATAATGATATAAATGAAAAATTATTTTCAAAAAATATATCCATTAATAAATATTTTTTTTCTTATGATTAGATGAAAATTTTATGAGACATTAATTAAATTTTGAAGGTGTTAAAAAATTAGTTGTCATATAAAAATTTGTATTTTTGAGTAAATGGTTATTATATTAAAGAATATAAATTTCACATAATTAAAAATTTATTTTAATAAAATAGAGATCATTTTAAAATTCCACACATCAAAAAATAAATTAGGGTTACTTTTTTATGTTTTTCTAAAATAGTTTCTTTTTTGGTGAACATTAAAATATGGTAATTTGCGGAATAAGTAAAATACATGAATTATTGAGTGATGGTAGATATATAGATTTTGTAAGAACCATTTTTTAAAAATCACAAGAACTCGTTAGTTTAAATAGTCAAAATAATAAAAATTATTGATAGTCCTGAGATAAGATAATAAAAATGATCAATATATTTCCAAAAACATCGCCCTCTTCCACATTAAATACCACATCCACCACCTCTTTTCCTAACACCTCTAAAGACTTTAGTGATGTCCAAATATTACCTAATAATCATCCTAATTCTCTCTCCCAAGTCCAACTTCATTTGGTCTCAATAACAGAATAAACTCATGTGCATCAATAAGTTTCTACAGGAAAGGATTTCAAGTGGTAAAAACCTCTTGTTTTCTTTTAATTTTTTTTATTATATTTTCATTTCCACTAATCACCTCCCACTATCCTAGTGAAATTATAACATTATTACCTTTCATATATTTTAATTTTAATTTTTAAAATGGAACAATCCATCAACATTTTTCTTCCCTTCCCATTTCTTATAGAAATGCGAGCATCACTCTTGATGTGTTGATTTATCACATTCAAGGATGATCAGTTTTCAATTTCCATTATATCCATCAAGGATAGTCATACAACAATTTATAAAGTTAAATTTTTTTATTATATATCTATTTCAACTTATTTAGTGTTCTATAACTAGTGTATAATCATAATATTAATTTATAAAACAAAAAGAGTTCATGATGATTGAAAAGACGCCAAATTAGTCTAAATTGATATCATCAACGTTTTATCAAATCAATCATAATAAAATTCAGAATAAAATTATATATAAGAAAATTTAATATTCTTGAATTTGATTAATAACATATAATTTCAATTTTGTAAAACTATTCTCATTTTACATGATTTTTCATACTCAAATACAAGTAAACCAATCAATAAAACCAGGGGAACCAAGGCTCCTGAAACGATGAAATTTTATCTTATAAATAATAAAAATATATATACAAGAAATTATAAAAATTCTAATAAATAAATAAAATATATAAAATTTTATGTATTCATTAATTAGTAGAGTTTATTTTATATTCCAATATATTATGGTCAAGTGCATTACACTTTTGGCCATAAGGTAAAAGATTTTTCTAAACCTATATTTTTTCTTTAGGTTACGATTTCATTTCTAATTAACCCTATATAATAATTCTTTGTTTTTATATAATTATTCTAATTTATATTTATCTATTCCATAATCATGTATCCATATCTGTTCATCCATATTTAATAGGAAAATACATGTTTTAAATAAGTTCCCTACTCAAATCATTCAAATTAGCAAGCCCGATAAATGGGAACTTCCCAATTTCATACCTATTTTCATTTTCAGTCCATAGTATATTTTCATCCAAAAATAATTATCTAAAATAAGTCATTATATCATGAAAACCTATTTTGGTTTCATTTTGGTTTTATTTAAAGAATTATATCTTCTTTCAAATAAATCAATAAAATTTTCCCTTCAACCTCACTAAAGAGGCTCATTTTTGGGGTTTCTTATATATAATTTTTACATTTTAATACTCCAGTTGAATATAAATATTCATGATATTTACCTATTTTATCCTATAAATGAAAATGTATGTTTTAAATCTATTATTTTTTGAACATCATTATGATACACCCATTGTTTATTCTTTATAACATGATTATGATACCCAATTAACTCCATGGGTAACCCTTATGTTTATGTTTGATTATTCATATACAACACAAATTAATGAGCATGTTATGATGGTTGAACCCAGATAGAACTATAATTCATTTGGTAATTTTTAGTCTCATGATACATCATTTTGGACCATTTAGAGAACTTGAATCCTTTATGTGACTTTGTCCACCATGTGAAATGGTCTTAGCAGTTAGCATTGACTCATTCTAATTTCATTTTGTGTTTTTTTTCACATTACAATAATGCCATGATTACATGATCCCATGGTATACATGTTATTTTTACATATGTCTATTCATATTCCATGCCTTTTCATGTCATCATGTTATTCCTTATATACAATGTGAATAATTTATTCATATTTTTTTAGCTTACTCAGATTTTCATCTCATACCTCTATGCATGTATTCTCCAAGATATCCTTTGATGTTTTATTATATCAGTGGATGTTAGTAGATCATAATGGGGAATAAATTAGAGGTTTTCTTATTTTAGTTTCATTTTTTAAAATTATGTACCTTATCTTCCAATGACACTAGATTTTACTATCCTTGGTGTACATTTGAAGGTTAATTATGCTAAAAATCATATAATAAGATGTGTAAAATGCTAAGTCATTATAATTTGTTTCATAGAATGGTCTAGTAATTTTTGGAGACTAGGACTAGAGAATTTTAGTAAGAAACATAAGTATTATTATATCAACATAAAAATTTTATATTGAATATTAGGTAATCTAAATATAATATATACTTCCCATTTTCCAGTTTAGTCATCTATATTCAATGTTTACCTTTATTATTCATATTAGCTATGTACAAAATGAATTTTATTATACTTTATTTTTCTTAGTTAATTTATTGAAATAGAATAATGTGTACAAATAATAAATGTAATGGGAAATTGTATGCTTTACCAAATGATATTCCAAATATAATGGGAATGGGTGGTGAAAACATCATGAAAAAACATAATCAACTGGCTCATGTTATGAATAATTATATGATTTTTTTACCACCCTTCTTCTCCTAAAAATGAGAATTTTTTGGTTGAATCCTTCATAAGAAAATTCCTCATATATTTATTGAATAATTTGATCATATAATCATAGAAAAATTTCTTTAACTCCATTGGTAAGATATTCTCTTTCATTCATTTCTTCGAAGAAGATAATGTTGTGTTGGCAGTCTATCCTTTTCATGGGAATCTAATAAGTGGTGGACAGTGATGAAGAACAAAATGTACATGAAGGAAATTGACTCACTATAATGGGATGATTTCGAGAAATATTATTCAATAATTATTTTCCCTAAAAACTTCTTCTTATGATGGAAAGGGAGTTCCTCAGACTAGAGCAACAGGAATATGAGTATATTGATGTGTATGAGGAAAACATTTCATGGCTATGAAGATACACATCTGGATTTGTCATGAACATAGAATTGAATGTGGATCACTTATTTGGTGGACTAATGTTGAGTGTACAAAAACTTTTGAACATTTAGGACATTGATATATACCAGGAGATTGTCTGTTGTTTCCTTATGGTATAAATAGATATCAGAGATTCTCATTAATCTTGTGCACCTGGAGTGAAGAAGTTGAAAAAGGAGATTAAAAAAAGGGGGTCAATAGGGAAATTACATTACAGAAATTAAACCCAACATCCCACTTGTCCAAATTAGGGGAAGAAGCATCCTGGGGACACTCTAATAGGATCAAATAGGTACATCAAATGCAGAAGAATAGGGAGTATGGATAACAGATAGTGATGAGATATAAATAGTCCCACAATTTTTTTAAGAATAATATAATGTATAGAACAAAAGTCATCACGTAGTGCAGTGTTTCAACTACACAGATCATGGGAATTATGTGATCATTTTCCCTAATCAATGTTTTGTTAGAGGAAATTAACAAAAACAAACTCCATGGTAGAATGAAAGGGAAAATTCTATCACTACACATGAAGTGTTTCCTGAAGATTTTGTGGTGATATTTAGGATGGTTATTTATTATAGAATTGTAAATATACTATTTTATTCTATTTCTATAAATTCATCCATATCATGAATGGTTATTAGAACTATTTAAACACTGCCTCAAAATATTGAGGTTGAGTTAGCTTTGAGTACAAAAAATAAGGAAATAATTTCATTCAAAGTATACAACTCCTCAATTTTTAATGTTTATAGACCGATCCTTCAAGAAAATGTTCTCTTAGTTACTTTGGTGAAATTTCATCCTATATTGGTCATGGATTGGATATCTTTATACAGTATTAGCATAGGTGGTCAAGAACTATAGATCACACTTCTCATCTTGGGGTACCTTGCAATTATAAAGAAGTTTTAGGATGAGGATGAATCTCCATTAGAATCATTTTCTCAATTGTGGATATTACTACCTTATAATAAAGATAATAAATACAAAATAACTTAGATATAGGATATAATCTTCCACGAAGGAATGAAATTGTTTTGGGACATCACTGATGTGTTCCCTATAGAATTTATTGTTCTACTTCTTAATCAAGTGCTTGATTTACCAATTGATCTTATTTCTATTAATCTACTTATATCAAATACATCTTATAGAATGGCCCCCATCATGTTAATGGAACTGAAGAAGAATTTATAAAAGAATCAAAAGAAGTGTTTTATATGCCTAAATGTTTCACCATTGGATGCACCAATCCCCTTCACCAAGAAGAAGGATGGATTCATGTGCCTCTGTATTAATCATCATACACTCAACAAATTCTTGATAATGAATAATTATCCCCTTCAATATATATAAGACTTTTTTGATCATGTACTTGGTGCTATGTTTTTCTATATGGTGGTCATTCAGTTGATATATGAACAATTAAAGGTGGTGAAGGAATATTTTCCCATGAAGACATTTTGAATGAGTTATGGACACTATCTGTTCATATTGATTACATTATCAATCACTAATTCTCTTGAAATTTTCATTGATTTAATGAATAGTGTCTATAGATATTACCTCAAAAAATTTGTACTCTTTGTTGGTGATATTATGATATACTCTATAAGGAAGGAGGAACGTGAGGTGTATTTGAATATGGTGATAAATAAATTGAAAATTGATAAAATCTATGAAACGTAAACTAAATGTGAGTTTTGGGTTATGGATTATTCGTTAATTGGGATTGTTTTCACCAGTAAAGGAATACTAGTGGACCCTTCCCTAGTAAAGGAAATCGAAGAGTCTCCAAGGCCAAAATCAGTAACAGAGATATATAGTTTCCTTTTTCAAGCTGGGTATCACCAACAATATGTGAATAAGTTCCCAGGATTTTCAAAACTACCATCCAAGATGACATAGAAGGGGGTAATTCTTATCAAGAACAGTGAATTGGAATACTTATTCAAAGAGTTAAAAAATCTACATATCACAACACCAGTTCTCAAACTATTAAAAAGTGAGTAAATCTATGTGGTGTAATGTGATTCCTCAATGAAGGTATTATGTTATGTAATAATTAAAATTCCTAATGATATATCCTAAGCCTCACGTAGGTATAAGATTCATGAGAAAAACAATCCCATTCATGATATGGATTTTGAATTTATGATCATTGCATTGAAAATATGGTGGCATTATCTATATGGGGAGAATGGTGAGATTTATACATATCATAGGAGAATAAAATATATATTCAAATTTAATGAGATTAATATACTCTAGAAAAGATACTAATATCTCATCAAGGAATGGGAATAGTTAATCCATTATCATCCTAGTCATTAGAATAAGGTGGTTGCTGCTCTTCGAACAAAGGATCTTTCATTTTATTAATGATGACAATTTGAAAGATACAATCTTCTTAGACCTCAAAATTGAGTACATGAGAATATTTAAGGAAGTAATATCATTAATCCTTTCTCAAATTATTTCTCAACCATCCTATAGGGATAAATTACCCAAACCAATATGGAATTGGGAGAATATTACATTAGAATTTGTCAGTAGACTTCAAAAAATATCTAAAGGGAATAATTATGTATGGTTTATTAAATATTTTCTTTACAATGATAACTGACATTATCTTAATTCAAGAGGAATTGGAACTACATATAATTGAATAATATATATCAAATATGTGGTAAGGCTATATGAAGTACCATAATCAATTATATCTAGTCAAGATATGACATTCATCTCCATGTTCTATAAAGATTCAAAAACATTCTCTAAAAACTGAGTTGGACATCAGTATGGTGAATCAACCTCAAAATAATTTCCAATCATAGTAGTTTATTCACACACTTAAGGACATTTGGAGATTTTATTCAATGTAAATCAATATGGGATGGGACCAATACCTAACACTGGTGGATTTCTCTTACAACAACAGTTTCCACTCGAGACTCCAAATTGCTCTATATGAATTCCTTTATGAGAAAACTTGTATAACGATGACATGTTTGGTTGAATATGTTGTACATAGGCTACTAGGAGCTGAAATGGTCACTGAAAAGGTGGAAAAAGTTAAAACAATTCATAGAATATCATGGGATCCCAAAGTGGAAAATAGTGTTTTGGAAATGATCATCGATGGGATATGGAATTAATGTTTGGATAAATGGTATTCCTATACACATCTCTAGGGGAGAGGATCCAAATACATGGAATGAATGGAACGCTATGTCACAGATACATCAGAAAATTTTAGATTCCTAATCATGTCATAGATGTGGCTTATCAACTAGAACATCCACCTATAATTTCTCAAGTATATCAATTATTAAATGAATCCCTATTAATGAAATATATATTTCATCCCTCCAGTGTATTGAATTCAGAGGTGGTAGAATTAGAAAATGATTTTTCATAAGAAGAGAAGCTAGTGTGATTCATAGATCATAGAGATAATGTTATCCAAAAATTACACTCACCTGGTCGATGTACTAAGGATAAACCATAATTACAAAGAGGAATCATTAGAACCAGGTGAAGCGATGAAGGTATGTACCATCACTAGTTTTCCCCATAGTTTGTAAAGTAAAATGTCAATGGTCAATTTTCATAAGGATAGAAGATCATAATGAACCTTAATTCTCCCAATAAAATTTTCCGTCTTATAATTAGTTCATATAGTAAAATTAAAAAATAATCACATAGATAAAACAATAAAGACTTTATAAATGAATGATGAATGAAATAAGAGGTTTTTTCAGAGATTAAGGAATATATACTGATGGAACTGTTACATGAACATTGGAATAGTAATAAGACCCTTATTAAATATAAACCACACAATAAAAATTTATAATCAATTTGGAATTTATAAATAAAATTTATCTCTCATGTAAATGAATATATGAAATAATTATTTCATATTATAAGTAATTAAATCTTATTAAATTGATAGATTTAGTGTTGGAGTTTAAAAAAGAATATTTATTTATAAATTCATAATTAACATAATGATTTAAATGAAAATATATTTTATTAAAATATATAAATAAATTAATATTTCATTGACGTATAATTGTATGATAATTTTATGAGACCTTTATAAATTTTAAAATGTGTTATAAAACTCATTATAATAATAAAATCAGTATTTTTTAGTAAGTAGTAATTTTATTTAATAATTATATTTCTCATATTTAGTTAATTAATTTGATAAGATTTAATTTATTTTATAATTATACACATCAAGTAATGGTTAGGGTGAAAATTTCAGTTTTTTTCTAAAATAGTTTAATATTTTATGAATAGTGAAATGTAGTAACTTTTGGTATAACCTAAATACATTTATTATTTAGTCGTGTTTGATGTATAGGTTGTAGAAGAACAATTTTTTTGAAGAAAAAAATAACTATTTACTATACATAGTCACAATAATCCACACAATATATAGTCATGCGTGAAAATAATAAAAAATTCTTCAACTAATCAAGAAACACCCCTCCGATTTGTAATAATTACCACACCTCACCACCTATTCTCATAAAACCTATAAATCTTATAATCCTATAAAAATTAGGGCTAATACATATATAAACTCTACCATATATTCTTGGATCCATTGGTCTCTATAAAATTCCAAACATAACTGCCACAAAAAGTCTAAAGGAGAATGATTCAATATTGAATGCCACTTTCTGTTTCTATTAATTTATTATCAATTTAATTTCTTTTATTTTCCACTCCTCATCTCCATTTATCCATGATACATGATAACTTTAGTATAACTTATATACTATAGATTGTTGTGTTAATGTGTCAATTTATCATCATTTCTCTTTCCCAAACCTTTAATTCTAAAAATAAAAACTTTGTCCATGATTTGCTGATTTATTTTATTCAAGGACGATGGGTTTTCAATTTCCATAGACACGTTTAAGGACTATAATAAAATAATTTAAATGTTTTAATTTTTTTTAATATATTTATTAAATTTTAATAAATGTTCCGGATGTAGATTATAGACATAATATTAATTAATGAAACAAAACTAGTTCATGATTATTAGAAAAATGCCAAAATAATCTAAATTGTTATTATCAATGCTTTACCAAATGAACCATCCTAAAATTGAAAAATATATATATTTAATACCATTTTATATTATTTAGTTTCATTAATAATTTATAATTTTAATTTTGGGAAACTATTCTCATTTTACAAGATTTTCCATACATGTATAGAAGTAAAATGATCATGAAAACCAAGGAAATGAACGATCCCAAATTGATGAAATTATATATTAATACTCATAAAAAATAACATAAATGAACTGTGTAATATTTTAAAAAATAATATTAATTTATAAAATGTTTTTAATTAATTAATTAGTGGTTTAAATTTTGTTATACATGTCATTAAGTTCATGTTCAGAACACTTTCATACATAACGTATGCTATTTTTCTGATCCTCTCTTTGTTCAATCAAGTTAGGATTTCTATCTATTTATGAAAATTTAAAACTTATATATTATTATATAATTTATCTAAATTATGTTTATATGTTCCAAATTTAGGGATCCTAATCATTTAATCATTCTTTTACAGCAAAATACACGTTTAAAAAAGGTTTCCTTCTCAAATATTCCCATCAAGGAGGCGGAATTATTGGGAGCTTCCAAATTTATTACCCATTTTAATGTATACAATATAATATATTTTAATCCAAAATTATTTTCATAAGCTTAACTGAGTAATCAAGAAAAACATTCTTGGGTTTTTTATGGGTACATACAAAAATTATTTATTTTCCATTTTAAATAATCATTTAAATTGTTCCTTAAACCACACCAATGAGGCTCATTTATAAGTACTATTAAACACACATTATTTATGCTTTCACATTACATAAACATATATTATAATTATCAATTCCTATTTTACATTATTAATTTCCTTGTATGTTTTAAATTAATTCTGTCAGGGACATCATTATAATACACCCATTGTTTATTAATTATAAAATGATTATAATACCCACAGCATTATATGGGTAGACCTTATTTTTATGTCTGATTACTTTTTTAGATAACATATTCATGAACATGACATGATTTTTTTTCCTAATATAGCACTCCAATGCATTATGTATTGTTTATTCCTGTGATAAATCATGTTGGAATAGGAATTGAACCTGAATCCTTTATGGCACTTTCCCCCCAATGTTTAATGGTATTTTCAGTTATCCTTGGCTCATGATTATTTTGTTTGGTATGTTTTTTTCCATATTACAATTTTACCATGATTACATAATCCCATTTTTTACATTTTATTATTATTTATGTTTATTCATGTTCCATTCCTTTTTATGTTATAATTTTATGTCTTCTAACCCATGTGTTATACTATATTTATATGTTTATTCCCTTACTAGGAATTTTAGCTCATAAATGTTTTCATGTATTCCCCTTGTTTTCATATCAAGATGTAAGAGTAAAATAGAAGGTAGGATCTCATTATGTAGATTAAATAATTTTTCTATATTGGTTTCATATTTTATGATTACGTGTCTAATATGTCAAAGATAGTAGACATTTCAATCATTGGATTGTATTTTATGGTTAATTATGATTAAAATAAAATAATAATATTTGTAAATATATTTGCCTTATATTATTAATCGGGTATGTTCTATCTCAATGTGGGGATACTATAATATCTTGGGTTTTTGAGAAGGTTAATACTCTAAACCTTTTGAATTTTCATATGTGGTTGGTGGACTAAACATTATTATGGGCCTCAAAACCTCATTATGAGAGTTTGGATGAACCAATGAATTTCTATAGACATTTCTGAATTCTTATTGAGTTCCTCAAGATTTATTTTCAGTTTCATGAGCATTGGGCACTAAAGTACTGATTTTTGGAAAATAAAACGATGTATAATAGTTACTGCATTGTTTTTCTAACCATAAAGCCCAAACCTTACAGTCTATTTTAGAATGGAAATTATCCGATTTATCCAATAATACACAAAATTAAAAAAAAATTGTGGTGTGGGTATTCATTGTATCCACCACGGTTGGTGCATGGTTTTTGAATGAAAATGTCTAAACAATGGGAGGTGACTTACATTTAAACCAATTATAATTTAATTGGTTGTTCATTGTTTTCTAAATTATACTATAACTATACATATTTTAAAATAAGATAAATTTCCCAAATTTCCTATTCCTTCTTTAAGAACCCATCTTCCTCTTTCATTTCCTCTCACATGTGCTCCACTTTAATTAGTAGTTTGCTCCAATTTTATCCATTATTGAAGTTTAGTGTGCTTGTCCCCATCTGAGCTCTAATTTTAGCTTCATCTATCTCATAGAAATAATTTAGCTATGGCTTTAAATTATTTTTTTCCATTTTATTGTTTATATTTCTACATGGAATGTTAAATCGATGTGATCTATTTTCCTTGATGTTTTTTGGGTTTGTCTAAAAAATTTGATTTCTATTATTTTTGATTGAGATGAAGGATGGTTTCAAATGAGAAAGCACGTATGGGTATACTAATTATAGTGCCAATATTGTTCATTAATATTTTTGTATAATGTCATGATATTCACATTTGGTTGACCACGTGAGACACAAAATAACTTATTTCATGACTTTTAATAGTTTAATTGATGGTATGTGATGGTGATGGTGATAATATTTCTTCATTATTAATGGACATAGAGAATAAATGGGATTTTGACCTAGTTTTTAAGGTTAATATGTTTCTTATTTACATTTAATTACATGTTATCTGACTACATGAGATCCTTGGGAACCTAATAGGTGTGGCCCGGGGCATTGAGGTGATGTTTACCACCAACACTAAGATGGCATGGATCATCTTATTGTTGACATAGAATGAGCTATATGTTGTGATTTTGACCACTGTGATGGGGAGACGTGGTAATTGGGTTTGAGGTAATGAGTTTATCCAGATGATATCATGGCCCCCTCAACATTGGATGGTGTTGACAATTTGGATTTATGTTATGTAGTTGTAGGGGATGAGGTTATAGATGATGCAGCTTCAGAGTAATTGGTGATGTAACCTCGTCAGTATTGGTTCATGTTCAATTAGAGTCATGTGTGCCCCTAGAGGACTCAGTTGAGGGGGATTTGTCCACTTTTTTTTATGGAGGACTCCATTGATATTGTTTCTTAGGGGACGATATTAGAAATCAATTACATTGGAGGTTCTCACTATAGAATTTAATAGTTGATGGTGATGGATAATCAGGAGATGGGGTTGAGACCATCAGTTTCAGGATATGTCAAGCCATTTTACATGAGGCCAATGGGCCTAGAATATTACAGTATAGTTATAATCATGCCATGGGATGTTAGGTTTTTCATGAAATAGTGATTTATTATATATTATAGAATATATATCATCATTCCTTGGGAAAAATGATGTTATGATGATTTTTTATGAAAAGGGGACTAAGGGACCTATGATATATTGATGGGAGTGTCACTCAGACCCTAGCTATTTTATTTTTGGGAGCATGACTTTTTAGATGGAATGGGGTATCAGTTGACTAGTCAATGGGTGTAACATGTGATTTCACATAGTATAAAATTATTTATAGGACACCTAGTAATTAAGCCATGGGTCCTCACCACTAAATATATAATATAGTTTACATGTATTTTTATGGAAAATATATATTTGGGGGAACGTGTTCAGAGATATACCGACATTGGGTGATAAAGGTAAATGATTCCCTATCTTTGTTCAGAAGACAGGATGCATGTTAATTATAAAAGGAGTTCGCATTGTCATTTATAAATAATTTTCATACACTATATAATTATTGATCAAATATAGGAACTAATTGGTGGTGGACCGGTGAGTTCATTCTCACACCAAATAGAGCCCCCTAAAGATGAATTTAGGCATTATTTATTTGACATCGGATAAGTGAACAAGCTCAAGAGCTGGACCTTAGTGATCATTGGTGTGTCTCTTTTTCATGGAATGGATAGATGTGGTAATATTGGATCATGTTCATCAAGTTGGAATTCTTTTTGGGATCTATATATATGTACTTGCAAAATCATTCATGATTTTCCTTTGTTATCTATTAGTTATGACATATTTTTACTTATGTATTTTACCTTCTTATGGTAAGATGACTTTGGGCTTCTTATATTACTTTTATTATCCTTCTACAGTGTTCATTTTGTTGTTTATGATGTTAAAATTCTTCTTTCATAGTGTTATATATTTTTATACCATCATTATTATTATCACCAAATCATAGTTTCTCCCCAAAATCACATAATCAAACCCTCAATACTTGTTTTAAGCCATTGGCATATAGTGAGTCATGTGCATGGCATAGCTTCCAACCAAAACCGAGCAAAGATAAAATGGAAAAATACTCAAGAAACAAAAGTTGTACTCTCATGGATCAAGTTCATTGATTCAATTATGATTCATATCAAATAATCTACAAACCGTTATTCCATAAATCATTATGAGGATATATGAATTTTAGGTTTTTCTTTTCATTAGTTAATTTAATGTTCTAATACCCTTATTCTTTTGTTATACTTATATTAAAATTATATCTACCTAGTTTACCCTTAAAGAGAATCTAAAATCACCATTTTTTATTTTTTTCATTTTTGCTATCTTGATAATTAATTTCTAAAGTACATTTATCTGATGAAGAGATCTAGTTATAAAGAAGTAAATGGGAGAAGGTGTAGATATTTCATAAAATTATTATTTATGATTCTGTGTTTCAAAAGACACTAATTCGTTCTATTATTGGAATTGATTGTAATTTCTTTTAATGAATAATAATATATATGAAAATAAATTAATGTCTATATAATATCAAATGGATGAATTTGTGGAACTAACGCACCTAGGGGTGACATCTCAATGAGGTGAAGAATGGGTATTGAATTGATCATCACTGGTGTACGATGAGTTATCTAGGACATGATGATAGTATACACAAATCTGTTGGATATGTTTTGGTAAATTAAAATTTTCTATGTGATTCATTATAAATAATTTTAATATATTATGAGCATAGATGAAATAAGTTATACCTAATGTTTCATAGATTAAAAATAATGTGTCATGATTTAGGCATCAAATATATAATTTCATAGGATTATATATTCTCTCACTGTGATAATTTTTTCCCAAGCGTTGCTTTTTGGTTTTCGTATATGGATTGAACATGAAAGAATTACATTAATGATTGTACCATTTTGATACTAAATATTACTAAAACTATAATTTAAATTTAAATTTTTTCTATTCCATAAAATTCAGAAGCTATTAATCAAATTTAGATTCAAAATAAGCCATGTATAAAAGAAGGTTTTATTTGATCCATTCTATGAAAATAACCACAATATTTTAGTGGGTCCAATAATCCTATATTTTTTAAGAAATAAATTAGTACCATTGAAATGATATTTTCCACTCTCTGATGTTTAGGATATGAAAAAATTATTTTGGTTGTTTATCATTTTTATTCATAATTAGATCAATGATGGACTCTTATTAATAACATAAGGGAACATGATGAAATTGACTCTATTGAGTGGCATGTAATTACAAAATTATTTTTATTAATTTACCTTCATTTTATTCATAATTAAAAAATTTAAAAGTTATTCCTTGAGATAATTTTGTAATATGGTGATTCTAATTTTATATATGAAGAAAAAATTTCAATGATTTTTGGGAATTATTAAAATATTATCAAGGAACTACAAAGTAAGATTTATTTATCCTTGGGTCATTCAATGTTATGTCTCTGAATGTTGTCACTCCTAAGGGGTTGTAGTAGCTATGAATAAATTGGACAATTTGATACCATGGTAGAAATTGAGACTAGATATTCCATTCAAAATCATGTACTTGACAAGAAATTATATATCTAAATTAAAAAAACTGTTAATAATAATAACCATATATAGGAGAAGATTCATATTCTATTATGATGAATTATGGAAGGAGATAAGGTGGGAATTTTATTTATGGGGTTATTATAGTATTAATGTTCGTAAAGAAAGGAAGTCTAGAGGTTGAATACTTATTTGGTGGAAAAATGTTAATAAATTATGCAACTAGAGAGAATGCACTATAGAAATCACCATTTAAACACGTGTGATTCAAATGAAAATAGTATATTAATTATACTTATAATTGATTGAATCTATGGGCTAATTATTGTGACTAATGGTATAAATATATTAATCACATTATGATATGGAAATATAATTTTATCATTATTTCTGATGTTATATAAGATATTAATGTGTTAATGTTACACGTATCATCAATCCTAGAACAGCTAATGTGTAATTTGATTTTTGATCTTCCTTTACATTAATGTTTGATTAATTTGATATGTGTATCATAATTCCATTCCATTTACAATATTTTTAATTGGTAGTAAAAACACCTAACACTATGATAATCATGTCTCAATCTTATGATTCTTATCTGATTTATTTTAGTGGGAATATGCCACCTTCAAATCGGGTTAATCACCCCGAAGTGAATTTGATAATATTCTGGATCTGGATCATATTTCATTACAAAGGTCTCATATAAATTATTTAGGAGGGGTTGCCACATTTGATCTTACAAATGATATTAGGATCACATATCAATGTATGTATAAATACGACCATAAAATATAAATTCCACACATTTTATGGGTCCATATTCCTATTCAAAAGGGGAATTTATCTGAAATGCTTTGGAATATAACTCCATATTTAAGTTGTTAGACTCTTAAAAAAAACAATATAACATAATTTTATATGGGTTATATTTTTTCTCTATATGAATTAATCATAATTTTTTTATCATAGTATATTTCTCCCTTGATTATCATACTGATTTATAAATAAAATAAGTTGTATGGTTTTTAGGAGTACTATATTCTATTAATTATGATCAGTTTTCTCGGTATACTTCTATGTTATGGACATGATTTTAACAAAATCTATATGTATATTTATGATTCACTCCCACTTATCATCATTTGATATAAGTGTAATATAAAAAGTCCAATCAAAACCTGGAATATATGCTGATACTATATTATGTGGATTTCAATGGTTTTTCGCATCAGAACCTTCTTCTAGACATGTTTTCTTAAAATAATTGACGTCAATAAATCCTTAAAATGTATCATTATATATAATTATATATAAGTATGTTTAAAACACCAACATAGTAGTATTATGGTGGAGGTATAATCTAATTCGGACCTAATATGAATGAGAAAATCTAAGATACTGTTAAAGTAATTCATCACTTCATAATAGAAGTTGAGAATTGATAGAATAGTTGTGATGAAAATCATTGTATAAATCGAGAATTATATGACTGGGAAATAAAAATTCTATAAATTTAATCCTAAAATATAGTAGTGATATTATAAAAATGGACTTTTTAACCCTATGCATATTATCTCATTTGAGATTCTAAATCATATAGGTATTGTATCTTATAACAATGTACTTCTAAAAAACCTATTTGAAGTTCAAGATATGTTCCATATTTTATTTTTTTAAGAAATAAATATCATATACGTCACATTTACCGAAAGAAGTGGTTTTATAATGGTATAATGATGTTTTCAATGAAGAAAAATTGAAAAAAATCATGGATGGTAGAGAAATTGGTATATATTATTGGTTTAATCACATATTTAATGTTCTTTGGATGGATCCGAAACACTTAGAAGCTATATAGAAAAATTTGGATGATGTATCAAGCATTTTTATACATATATTAACATCACATTTAATATAAATATCAATAAAATATAAAAACCATCTATCTAAAGAACATGAGTGTTTGAAAAAACATATACAGGAATAAACCACATGATAATAAAATATAATTAAATTTATCCCCAAATGGCATCCCAAATCCCATTTTTCTTATAAAACGGTATTTGAGAACCTAGGGAATACATAGAAAATAGAGTTGACCTAAAAAGGACGTTGAGGGAATAAACTGGAGAATGAATCATAATGTGTGAGTCAAATGTATAATATCAAATCCTAAAACAAAAGGCTCATCATAAATCACATTGGTGAATAAAATAAAAAAAGTTTCATAATATTATTATATAAACCTAGTAAATATGGTTGAAAATAAGCATGACATAACCAAAATTCAAGGAAAACTATAAAGATACATCACTTGGTGGACATAGTGACATTATGGATTAGATTTACTCTATAATCCCAAACATATCATCTCATTGGAAAAAAAAATTAGCTAATGCATTATAGAACTATCTGGATACAAAGACTATAACTTATTATAGATTATGTGTTCCCCAAATGGAAATCAATCCAATGGCATAACAATTATAATTACCCATGGGAGAAATGGGTTTGATTATCATTTCATATATCATATCCAAATTAAATTTCAAAGTGATTACAAATTTTATAAGGAACTAAATATTAAATATTTTATTATTTGAGTAAATAATCTTATGTATATATATTATTTGTTTATTTGAGAGGGAATGGTTATAAACCAAGGATCAATTTTGGTTATGAGAGATACCATACCTTTAGACTCATATTTTTTCATATACATTAGAAAATCTATATAATAATAAAATATTTATTTTTTATATAATATTGAACAATAAACATATATATCATACCATATATGAGTTTATAATAACAACATACCACCCATTTATTATTTTTTCCTTATTAGAATCAATATCCATGGTGAGAACTCCTCTATTTTTTCATTCATCTTTTGGTCTAGCAGTATCATTCTTGTACATTTATCATGGTTCCATAATAATAATAATTATATCTATCATAATAATATCATATTTTTTTCATATGTATATATATATATATATATCCACAAGATATAGTTATTAAAAAAATGAATAAAAAATTTCACATAGATGGTAGGCCTTACGTATGCATAAACTCATTCGAACATTGGTTAGATAGAATGAAAAATGTAAATAATAATTTAAATTTAAGTAATCTTTATAATATAATAGAAATAACATATATCACTATTAAATATATAATTATTTCCATCCAGGGGATGTGTAGATCAAAAATAAATTACAATGGTTTACAAGGGCTTAGTTCATCAAATAGAATAATAATGATTTTGATTCCCATTTGATGGAAGTGGAAATGGAGATATGGGAAGAAAATAACCTAATAACATATTTGTATATTTATTATACTAGGGTTATTATTACATAATGATTTTATATGATCTAATTGAGGAAAAATAAGAAATAAAACTAAAATTTTTATGTATAATATACCCCTATTCTTCAGGCAATATCCATTTCATTAGACCTTAAACCCACTATGTAGTGTATCAGGGCCTAACAATGTTCTCTAGAATATTATTAGTGATTTTATTATGGTATTCGATAAGGTAATGTTTTATATTAATGTATTTTAATTCATGTAATAATTAGAGAGGAGGTTCCCCATTATAAGTGATGGGAGGGGAATTTTTGGATATACATAAATTATTTAATTAATAAAAATTACATTTCATGAAAAAATGTATAAAACAGATATAATTTGAAGATAGTATGATTGTGGGATAATATTTTAATATATTCAAATTTTTACATGTTTATATATTTTTGGCCTTTATCTCCTTATTTTAACCTTCATTTGACATTGTTTCTCTAAATTACTACGATAACAAATATTATCTCCATTAGTGAGGAATATAGTAACTAGAAAATGAAAATGGGTCCCAAAATGGAACATATTTTATATTGTAAAAAAACAACTACTTGGATATTTGTAGTATTTAAATAATTTTTAAATAATTTAATAAAATTTTATTTATTATAAAATATCATTAAGGTCATTTTTGGAACTATTTAGTAAATTTAATATTTTCAACAACATGAAAATAGACTAGTTAAAAAATATTACGTTAATAAATATGTAATATTTTATTTGTATGTATAAAATTTCTAAAACCTAATAATTTACTAAAAATTTACTTTTAAAATTCTTATGTAATTTATTTTTTTCTCCTAAAAGAATAAATATTTTTTAGGTGTTGGGTATGTAATTATTTTAATTATTTAATACATAAAAAATTAAAATAAATAACCATGATAAAAAAAAATTAAATAAAAATTTATAATTGATTGTTCTATTTTTTAATACCAATAATAAAATATTATAGTTATTAAAAGACTAAAAGTTCCATTTTTTACATAATATTTTACTTATTTATGAGAAAGGTAAAAATAATTTCATATAAAACTAAGATTATATATTTTATAAACTTTTATTTACATTTAATATCAAAACTATTACTATAGAGTAATGGTATGTGTTATGATAATTATTTTATCATTTACAATATATATTTATTCTTCATTTCATGATTTACCCATACTATAATGTTAAATATTTTAGATGATTACTATTAATAATGAAAAAAATGGAATATTTAAGAAATTTGGACCTCATGATTATAAGTTTGGAATCCATTTTTCATTGTTTAATTTATTGAAGCCATTGAATATAATTTATGATAATAATTCAAAATGCAAAGAAATTTTTTTAGAAAAATAAATTTTAAGTATACTTTTTTGTCCCAAATTCAATAATATTATTCATTTATTTGATCATAACTGGAATATTGTAACCAATTTTTACTTATAATATTTTAAAACTCTAAGATAACAGATTTTTACTTTATAAATTCACTAACATAAAATTCGGTTTCAAATAAAAATAATTATTGTATCACCCATAGTTTGAGGTATATACCTCTTTTTTTATCTTCCTATATGGTTACATTATTTGGGTTTTTTTGGGAGTGTTTGGGAAGTATTTTTAAATGTTCAAAGGTATTTCTTAGAAAGCATGGGTTTTAGCACACTTTGGATAAACCGTGTAGGATCTCAAGGTAACCGTGCAAGTGGAGGGGGTGGTATTTTCAAGGTTTTTTCATGGTTTCTCTAAAAATGTGAAAATATTTTAAGTGGCCTTTATTGAGGTAGTATATTACACACAATTATCTCATTGTTTTCTTAATCGTGCAATCTAACCTTGTGAAACATTAAAAATCAGGTTTTAAAAATGGAAGCAATTGTGATTTTCCCTAAACTCTCATTATCATCTCTATTATGAATTTTATTTGTGATTTTTTTTCTCACGTTTTATTATGTCCCCCACTATTTTTGAATCAAATTAATGCGTTTAAAAGCTGTGGTGAAGGAAATTACCTCCTGAAAACCCTTCACTCATGGATCTTTCTTGGTTTTCCCTATATCTAGTTCACCCCCTCTCTCTGTTTTCATGATATAAATATGTCACATTTAGATATATGTTTTTTATTTCCTAAAATTTTACGATTTTTGCAAGTTGATGTTAGGAAAAGAGATCCAAGGGGGTTTTGTGGATTTTTTCAGCTGGATTTGTGGTGCAGTTGTGCATTGGTTGATGTCACCAGATCTCTAAGGTAGATGGAATCACTCTCATATCCATTTTGTTAGAACTAGAATTTTTTAATTAAATTAATTGTATTTTCCTGAATTTTTTATGTTCTTATCCTATGAAAAAACGTTTTTGGAATCAATATTGTATTTCATATGGATTTGGGGAAAATGGTGTTTTTTGTGCAAGGTGTTGTGTACAATTTTCAAATAGTGAATTAAAATCGTTGGGTTGATTTGATTTATGGAAAATGGTCCATGAAAATGGTTTTCAATAAAATGCGGTATTTTGTTAACAATATATTGGTAAAATATGTGGCCTAATGTTTCTCCAAGTAATTGTAATTTATTGAATTATTTTGGTTAAAAGGGGTGTTTGGTTAGAAATTGTTGGCCAACATCGATTGTTGGAAAATGTAGGTTTACATGATATGGTAATTATCTATTAGCTTGTTTTTATGGTATCACAATTGTTGTGAGTTATTATTGGTAATTTTTTATTAAAATGTGGTTGTGATTATGGAAAATGTTGATCTGAATTATTTGGGTGGATATTGGTCATTAATGTTACACTATCGAGGTTTTGGTCATGAAAGATACATCATCAAATCGGAGGGTGATGGGCATGATGTTCCATACCACATGAGATACATGATGGTTATGAATGTAACACAATTAAAATAACTATAGGGTAATTTGAAAGTTATTGAAATTTATTTTGTGTGGAATATTTGTGTGTTTGGTTGACATATGATTGAGTACATGCAAGATGAAGTAGATTATACCATTCTGGGATGAAAAAATGTCAGATCATTCATTTGGGTTCTTCCATTGTAATGTGTTCATTGGGAAACTTATTTTTATAACATATGTGATTTCATAGAAATTGTTTCATTATTTTTTGTTTCATATATATTTTTTTATATAAATCTTATAACAATTTGTTACATGTGGAGTGTATAGGGAATTCATATCGAGAAAACCTACATTGTTTTATAGCTCACCCCTTCATTCTCACAATGGTGTTTTTTCATATGTTTTTGTTCAGACAATGGTATTGGTAAAGTATCTCATTTCCTTTAAGGTTCTTTGTGATTCTTGGGCGGTATTGTTGTGCATGAAGCATGGAGTTGTGTGTGGATCTATGGAGTTGTGATATGGATTCATTGGTATTTTTGTCAAGTATTCTGTTTGGTACTCTAATTATGGATTAATGGGGTTGTTTTTTAATAGTCCCTTGGCATTGTTATGAGTCTACATTGGTTGTATAGTAGACTCTTGGTATTTAGGTTTCATTTTTTTACATTGCTGACATACATCTTGTAGTTATGGTTGGTTATATGTCATTCAGTTGGTTTCATTATTCGTAAGGTAAAATCCTTACACAATTGATCGTAAAGACGTTGCAATTTATTTTTATGTTTTGGATCCTTGGTAATATCACCTATGTACCAGTGGCATCTCACCACCCCTCAAGCCAATTGGTATGGACATCATGTTACATGTGGAACCATTTTTTCGGTCATTGACATCCAAGTTTGTTTTGTTCCTATGAGTTGATTGTCGGTCATGGTGTCGACCTTTGTTGTTAGTCTATTCCTTGAGTTTTGATGGTAGAAATTCATAGGATTTTTGAAACAGGATATGTATTGTAAAAAAGTTTGTAGCTATTTCTTTTTTGTTTAACTTCATGTTACCAGGGATTTGGGTATATAACTATTTTTTACGAACTTATAGGATCATGATATCAATTTCATGAGTGTATAAAATGAGATATGCCTGACATGCACGGTAGAAAACAATTCACACTATGATGCATAATTCATTGTCCATAAGGATTTATGTTGTGATATGAATGAGTTGATTCATGAGAAATCTGGAAATTATTTTCCAATGTGTGGATTTTGAAAATTGAATTGTTTTTTTTTAATTGGTTGATTTTCAAAAATTAGTTTATTTTTTAATTATAGTGTAAACATGGTAAAATGGGAATATGGAAACCATTTTTAGGGTAGTGGTAATGTTTTTTTTAAATGATGTGGATCACATTATAATTGATCCACTAGATTGTTAATAATTCTTCCTCAACTAAAAATTTTCTAGGATTTTTTCATTGTGGTTCTATAGGCCACATAATGTAGGATTGTAAATAATACCCTTGAACAAGTAATTACTGAGGGAATATGGGGTATAATTAGCATTACTATTTCAATGATCTAAGTGTAAGTGTTCTTGAAACACTCAAGGGTCATAGGAATCCTATCCCTTGACAAGATGAGAGATACAACAAACCTCTCTTTAGTAGATCATAGTTATCTAAGGTGATTCTTAGAATACCATGACTCCTCAGTAGGGCTAGTTTTAGCATGGGAATAAAGAGTTGGATGTGGCATGTTAGTTGGATTTTTAGGCTGAGTGGGCTATGGTGAATAACCAGTTAGGACCATCCACTGTGACATGTAAAATTATTTTGAATTCTTCCTCTATGTGATCATTTTTTGATAGAGGTGCATCTCATTCCTTCTTCTTTTTTCTTATTGTTTATTCATTGTTTTATGTGTGTAAATTTCATATTTTATATAAAAAATATAATTTTTCTAGGTGAAAATTTGTGTTGATCCTTCCTATATAGGGAATTCTTTTTAATTATGGATGGGGTTGAGTTGATGTGGGACTTCATTGTGATAAAGATGAATGAAAATGATATTATCCTTGGTATGTATTGGTTGATGAGGTTTAATTCCCACATCAATTGATATGTGTGAACATTTAGTTTTATAATGGGAGAGGGCGTCAAGAATCTCAGTAGAGGATTGAATTATGTTAATGAGGGTTTCATTGGATAGTTGGAACAAGAGACTGGGATGATATCATATCAGTTTGAGGCCTTTTATTTTGAATCAATGGAAGAGGATGAGAGAAGTTATTTTTTGGTTATGGTTGATCAGTTTATGTGTGTATTTTGGAAAAAATTATCAAGGATTCCTCTAGTGAGATAAGTGAAATGTATTAGTGATCTTCTCTTGGGTATCAATCCTATCTCACATCCTTCTTATCGAATGACGCTATCAAAATTTAGGGAATTGAAAGCGTAGATGCAAGAACAAGAAAATAAAGGGTTCATATGTCCTAGTATATATCTCTGTGAAATGATGGATTTGATTGTTAAAATGGTGGATGAAACTCTTCATATGGGTGTTGATTATCATATGCCACAAATATTTACAATAAATAAATGATATCAACTTCAGTGCATTGAACACATGTTTGATCTATTGATATTACCTTAGTGGTTCTCAATGATTGAATTGTCATCATGATATAATCAGTTGTGGGTGTGGAAAAATGATATTCCCAAAAGAATCCTTGAGCAGTAGATATGGTTATTATGAGTATGTTGATATTCCCTTTGATCTTACAAAATTCACTAGTGGTGTTATTGGTTATAATGAATCAGATAATTCAAAGATATATAGATTCATTCATGGTTGTATTCATGGACGATAAATTTTTGTATTCAAGGATAATGCTGGAACATGATTAACACTTTCCATTAGTTTTTGGAACCATAAGAGTCCATCGGTAGCATTAAAAATTATTTATATGTAAATTTTGGATACAGGAGGTGTGTTATCGTTACCATGTGATTTCTAAGAGAGGTGTTTCTGTAGATTTTGATAAGGGAGAGTTCCTTATCACATGGAAACTATAAGGACCCGACCATAACTAATACATAATTTTGAATTAAATGATTAATTCACATTGAGGATATTTTCAGGTTTAGAGTTCTAGGGAATTAGGCCATAATTATTACATTACATCTCAAGAATTACAAATTAGACACTTCTACTAAGTTTCCAATTTTTTCACAAAATAAAATCTCTTAAAAAGAAACTTTTCTAGTTCCAGGATTTAGACAGAATGAATTTTATTTGGTCCCATCCTTGACCTTATTAATCATTATTTAATGTGGAAAACATTTCATAAATATGGGATGAGAATAAAAAGATCAGTAAGCGATATAAAATAATTAATGAAAACAGTAGCCCATTAATAAATAAAAAAAATTAAATCATTCATTTTAATAATAAAATACATTATAAAATCATGCGATTTATGAATAACACCACCAAATCATAAATCATAAAGGTGACTTATGGCATACATAAAATACTTATATTGTATTTATCATAGCTACATATGGAGTTATGTGGGAATACCACCCATCACAGTATATTCTCTATATCTCTTAGGTTAATCATTAACGTTTACCTCAATCATGTTACCCAATGCATTGGAGAGCTATTTCGGGATCACCCGCCCTAGGTTTATCATGGAACAACCCATATACAAAAATAATTCCCAAGAAAAATAAAATATTAATAACACTAAAATCAAGAATGATAGAAATATAACATTTACACATTATAATAATAACATATCATTTCAATATATAGACATAATCAATGCTTTATTAAACCATTTAAAATATTTAATAAAGAGATTTTTGAATAAAATTGTCCAATACCACTTTGAATCTTATAAATAAATTATCACTTGATAACATTAAGGTATATATAAATAAATTATTAAAACCATTTATTAGACATCGAAATTAAAGATAAATATTTAGAAGAATAAATCTTTAAAACATTTAAATGATATTTTTGTTAAAGAGTTTTTAACAAAATGAGATACTCTTGAATACAAATAATTGAGGAATAACCTTGAATCATAACTTTTTCAGAATGTAGATTTTCATGATGTAATATGTCAAAGGTTAGTATATACACCATATAAGAGTGAATTGGTTCATAAATACAATGATGACTCAAAGGAATATAAATTGAAACGAAATCCATTATAAAAAAATGTATCCATCGATTGAGGATAATTAAATTACATAATAATGTGTGAAAAATATAAATACACTCAGTATAAATTGATATCTAGTGTAAATAAATCATAGGACATTCACACATGTAATTTTTTAAACAAAACCAATGACTTGGATGTTTAACTCAATGAATGGAAATTGATTTAAACTACTCTTATCAAGTTCATATCGATGACATGAGAATTTTTCAATAGAGTCTTTATGTGTATGAAAAATATATCCACACAAAGGGGAGTGAAAATTAGAACATAAATAAATAAATAGTGATTTGACACATAATCATATCATGAAATGATTAAGAATTAGAAGATTAACCCAAAAAATGGAAACTGGGTTAAAAAGATCCCTTACCAATTTGGTAACATACAAAACATACACTACATGAAAGAAGGATCATAAAATGAAGATTTAAATACCTATAAATTTAATTTTTTTACACCAATAATAAAATAGTGGTTATTATATACAGTATATAAAAGTAAATAGTGGCTAATAAAGCATGAATATCACGGGAATAAAGAGTTATATTAAAAACCCTTACCACATTGTAATTAATCATGTTTTATGAAAAAAATTAATAACCACCAATTTAATCACATAAAACCATGAATATAAAGAGAATAATGATAGTATATATCAAATGGAAGAACACAATACACCACATTTAATAAATAAGTAGACAACAATGGAAATCTCGCGGAATTAAAAGTGAGATAAGATACCCCTTACCACATTCTAATCAATCGAGTCATATGAACAAAAGTTAATAAAAAATAAATCATATAATACCAAAAATATAAATAGAATAATGATAATTTATATCATATGGTAGTACAAATTACACCACATGCAATAATGGAGTGTCGAACAACAGAAATCTCACAGAGTTAAAAGTGAGATAAGAAACCCCTTACCTCGTGTCTGATTTGACTTGTTTGTTCCTTGTTCTTCATGAATAATAAACTCAAGTTAATTTATAGTTTATTAAGAACAGTTTTTAAATTTTATTATTTCTTTTATAACACTTATTACAATCTTATAAACATTATGTTATCATTTAAGTTAATAATGGTTGTTTTGTAGATATTTTGTTACTTGGGTCAAAAATGAACAGCTTATAATTACAAGTTGTCCATGGGGTCAAGATTCCAATATTTCTAGAATGATATTAGTTATTTAAATATCATATATATAATGTATATCCAGTATATATATGTATTTATAATAGTACATAACACTTGGAGATAAGAAATAAAATGCATATTCCATGGAGACAGTAAGTCGTACGTAAGCTTGAACGCTACATTCATTTATATTTCATATTTAAAGGAATTAAAACATATTGATACATAGTTATATTATAATTATAGTATAATATTGTATATATTATCATTAACTCCATCGTTTATAAGTCATACATATGGTATTAACGATTCATATCACTTTGAGGGGGTGGTAGTTTGCACATCCTAAAATGAAATTATTGCGTTAACCCATAATGGAAACCATAAAGGTATGGTAGAAATGACAAATATAGAGGCATAAAAAAACATAAAAATAATATGTATCATATATAAATAAGTTCCATCTTAATGGCCTTCATAAGATGTGGTAGGAGATAATTGAAGAATCATCGGTTCATGAGGCGTTATATCAACGTCCACAGAAATAATATGTTCATTACCCATTAGATGGAGGTGTGTATAAGTGTAGTATGAATCATTCTAATAAAAAAATGTATTATATTTAGTATACTTTTTTTGTTATAAAATGATATAATCTAAAGAGTTTAGGGGGTTGGAAAAGGAAAATTAATCAAAAGAACTTAGGAGAAAACATTATCTTTAAATCGGGTATCTTCTTTTGGTTTGAACCAAAAGGTTTACTTGAATTGCCTTATGACTAGGGAAATGCTAAAAAGGGGAATAGAGGGATTTATGGAGCTTAATAGGGAAATGTCTGGATAAGCCATGGGACTTGAGATGTGTGAGTAATGGGTTAGAGATTGTGGCTTTTTATAACGGAGTGGAGGGGCTCCTTAGAAAGTGTGAAAATATTATTTTATTATTTAATGATTTTCAGTTTATAAATGTCCAAAACTTATTAAAATAAAAGATAAGATTAATCACGGTCGAAATAAAATCATCCAATAAGAATTGAATAGGTTTTTGATATAATTTTAATCTTTGTTATCTTATTTATTTAAATCATTTATTAATGAGGTAAATATTGTATCTTTATTGTGTCATAAATTATTAATTTATGTGATGTCTAAAAATTATAAAAAAATACAATGATCTGGGAAATATTTTTAGCTTTAAAATAAATATTTATATTCTAAGAGATACCTTATATAACCCCATTACGAAATTGATTTACTAAAAAAAATTTAAGTCATTTTTGCCTTTACGTTAAGTTAATTATAATAAAGTGTCATTATCTCACAAATGTGTCCACATGGTGTCCCAAAATCAACCCAAGGATGCCCATGGCCGGATATATATCAAAAAATAGGATTAATAATTTTTTTTGGCTAATTCTATATTATTATAATATTATTGTTTCCCTTAATTTGTAGATTTACCTTCTAACTATGGTAAATAAAATATTTACTGAAGTAAATATTCATTATATATATAAATAAAAGATATATATTTACACAATTTGTTCCTCCTGATTACAAATATGGAATCCATTTTTCAAAATTCAAAATAGAGAAGTTGTAGAATTTAATTTAAAATTAATTCTTACTATCAAAACAAAAGCTTGTTTTTATGAAATAATTATCAAAAAAATTAACACTAGTTTATGTCCATTTTCAATGTGAAATTACATCCAATAGACAACATTAGATTAAATGTAAAAAATATATTATAATTACACTTTAAAACCAATTAAAATGTTAATATAACCATATAAATAAATTATATTAAAAGGTAGTTTTGAATTAAAATACAGTATTTTTCACTATTCATTAAAAATGAACTTTATTAGAAAAATACCAAAATTTCAACCAAATTATATTTTTATGTCCCAACCCTAAATAATAATAACTATTTTTCAAATATAACACATAAAAGTGACAAAAAACTAGATTTAAAATGGGTTCACCATCAAAAGGCATTAAATCCACCTTTTAAAGAATATTAAAGTATTTGTGCTTAAAATTAGATCCATTCACATTTTAAGCCTCTAACTTTTTTTTGGATAAATATTAAAACATTTTACATACATGTATAATCATATTGTAGTTATTTATATTCATTCTTGTCAATACAATGGCTAGGAGTTAACTACAGATTAAACTAATAATATTATATTATTAGTGTGCAAAAAAATATTTCAAAGAAACTTGTTGTTGATATCAGGCATGCCATCGAACATAGCATCCCCCTTAAAGTAAAATTAATAATTAATTTAAAAATACAAATAAATATGAATATTTCATATGCTTTATAAACCTGGGATGTTACATCCTTCCCCCCATTTTGTAATTGTGTCCACGTAATTTTTAAATTGGGCTCAGAAACGTCATTGAAAGTCCCACATAGGAAAAAGTGTCAATAGATACATCACATTAAAATAAATAAAGAGAAGTATAAAGGTCACTGAAGACAAAATAATCAATTATTCCCTGGAGACATGAAAATTTAGGGAAAAAAACCATCAACTTCTGATAGAGAGTGATAAAGAATATGAATAGGAGATATTTGACCACTAGAAAATCACAAAAATGTGATGGGTTAAACAATCATTGATTCCCCAGTAGGAAAATTTAACAGAATTTTTTTTGTTTTATATTAATTTTCATAATTTCGATGAATGTATTTCTGAGCTTAACTAAAAACATAAGTAAACATACTTACGTGTCATTTAGACTTTCATCCTTTACTAAATTCGGACCACAAACTCATTTTTTCTTTAAACGATGAGTATTTAAGATGACTTGTTCACATTAAATGTACTATAATCAACTTCTAGAGAATCGCATAATCCCAAAAAGATGAAAAATATTTTTCCCATGTCATTGGACATTAATGAAAACCAAAAATTTTAGTAAGAAATCAGATAATTCTCAAAAAGGATAATCTTTTACAAAAAGAAAAACTACTCTTAATCATGAAAATTGGTCAAACAAAATCCAATATTAAATGAAGACCATTAAATAAAAAATTCTCCGTAAAATTCATCAATGTAAAAAAACTAATATTGAAACCCAAATCTCAGAAGGATTTAATCACATAGTCTTCCAAGATAAATCTTAACATTTATCTCCAAATAACATCTGCTACTCTTAAAGTATCATATTGATAAGTAATTAACCTAATCACATATTCTCCAAGAAAGTTTAATCATTTTTATAGATAACCCAAAATTAGATTATTATTGATTCATAAAATTATTTAACAAAATAAATTATTCATATTAACCAGGGACTTCACGTAGTCAAATTGTAGGTGATAAATCCTAGTCGCACTTTGATTTTGGGTTCGATTCCCTTAGATTTGTCCGACGTGACAAGTTATCATGTGGTCTGCGTGTTGTCCTTTTTTGAAAACTATATAATTTTACAATATTCCCAAAGAAGAGTTAAATTCATCAAAAAATAACTTTAACATATTTTAACCACAAAGGTCATCTAATAACATTCATTTTTCATCCCAACATATATTAACTTGTAATTTCCTTAAATTCAAGGATCATATAAACCCAAATGGTTCCATATAACTATATCAAAAAAAAGATAATTATTCCTTGAATAAAATCTTCATATATAAGAAATTAGGGTTGCACATACTATGAAAAGTCTTCTATTATAATACCATATTCAAAAGATCCTTAATACTATTAAGATTTTCACCATCCTAAGTTTTAAAGTTACACTTGTATAAATTCTATGTTGACTTCTTACCTAGTTAACATTCTTTATGATCCATTAACCATTCATTTCCAACTTACTCTTAAATTATTCTTTCATACAAACAAAATCATGAATCGTATCCTATGATTCAATAATGTCTAAACATCAATTTTGAAATAATTCATACCTTTTATATTAATTTTTAGTTTACTCGTCATCAATTGGAATGGAATTAGGTATTGGTAAACATGTGTTTTAATGATACTAGTGATCCCATTCTTGAACCATATTTGTCTGACATCTATTTGTATAATGACCATGCACATCACATTTAAAATGTTCAATTTATCCCCCCGAAAGAACTTTGTTACCTTTTCTAGAGTCATCTGGATGATTCCTTTTTCTATGCAATTTTCTTGCATTATGACTAGCACTTCCACATCTATAGAATCTTCCTATCCCTTTGAAAAAATTTCATATGTGTTTCCTTCCATATCCTTGATAAATAGATTTTTGAATTTACATTCCTTTATGATCATTAGCTAAACTTCCATGGGGATTTGTTTCTCGCCTATGCAATACCTTATAAATATCACCAAGGATCAGGTGGTCAATCAGGAATCCAAATAGTTTGTTGGGAATAACAACATTATTTATCATTGAATATCCTATTTCATTTAGTTTCTCATTCCAAAAACCATCACAATTTTCTACACATCCACTATTACTTTGGTGCCTTCAAGATCTAATCGTTTACTAAAACAAAAAAGGTACATGTTAGTATATCTGAAAAATCATCATATAATATCTTATGAGGAGGGTAAATACTAAGATATAATTATTAATGTTATCTTAAACTCATTCACTTTATCTAAAATAACTACAACTCTTTCAAAAATCCTAACCATTATGGTAATGTCACTTATGCTTAAAGAACACCCTAACATGTAATGTTATCTAAACCAACCTTTGATACTAACTATAAGGACTCATCCTTAAAAATTACATAATCTTGACTTAAATTAATAATTCACATTTATGATCTTTTCAGGTTTAGGGTTTTATATAATTTTTCCATAACTATTACATTACATGTCAAAAATTACAAATTAGACACTTCTACTCAGTTTATAATTTTTTTCAGAAAATAGAAACTAATAAAAACATTTGTAGTTCCATGTTTTAGACATCATAACTTTTTATTGATCTCATCATTGACCCCATTCATCTTTATGTCTTATGGAAAACATTTCAAAATATCTGGATTAGCATAAAAATATCAGTATGGGATATAAAATGAAGAATGAAAACCTTATCCCATAAATAAATAAAAAACAATGAAACCATTCTTTTAAATCCGAACATTCCATATGAAATCATATGATTTTTGAATAACACACAAAAATCATAAATCATAAAGGTAACTTATGGAATATATAAAATAATTACATTTTATGTATCATAGCTACATAGGTAGTTATGTTGGAATACTCAACATAGTAGTTCCCTAAGTCTCTTAGGAGAAACATTAACATTTTCCTTCATTACATTACCCAATTCCTTAGAGAGCTATCCCGAGCTCATCTACTCTAGGTTTATCACAAAACCACCTGTATATGTAAACAATGCCCAAGAACCATAAAATATTCATATAACTAGAAATAATAATAAAGGAAATATTACATTTCCACATTACAATCATGACATAACATTTCAAGATATAGACATAATCAGTGCTTTATCAACCCATTTTCAAAACCATTTAAAACATTTAATAATGAATTTTTTTTAATAAATGTGTCACGTACAGCTTTAAAACTTTTAAATAAATTATCATTTAAAAACATTAATTTCCATATAAATAAATCCGTAAAACAATTTTCAAAACATGGACACTAATGAAAAACAATTATTAGAATAAATCATTAAAACGTTTAAAATGATATTTTAATCAAAGAGTTTCTTGCAAAATGAAAGACACTTGAATAAAAATAATTAGGGAATAACATTGAATAAGAACAATATGAGTATAAATAGGTTTATGATGTAATATGTCAAAGGGTAGTACATAAAATTTATAAGAGTTAATTGGTGCACACCATTAATGAATTCTCAATAGAATGTAAATTGTGACGAAATCGCTTATAAAAAAATATCCTCATATTAAGGGAAAATAAATTACATAATAATGTGTGAAAAATAAAAATACAGTCAATATGATTGGATATTCAGTTTAAACCAATCATGGGACATTCAAACAAGTTCGTTTTAAGAGAAAACCAATGACTTGGATGTTTAACTTAATGAATGGAAATTTAGTAAAAATCACTCTTATCAAGTTTATATCGATGACTTGAGAGTTTATCATTGGTGTTATTTTGTGTATGAAACAAATATACACACAAAGGGGAGTGTAAATTACAACATAAATAAATAAATAGTGATTTCACATATAATCATAGCATGACATAATTAAGAATTAGAAGATTAACCCAGGGAATGGAAATTGGGTTACACAGTTCCCTTACCGATTTTCTAACTTACAAAACATACACCACATGAAAGAAGGATTATAAAATGAAGATGTAAATACCCATATATTAAATTTTATTTCACTATGAATAAAATCATGTGTAGTACATACACCACATAAATGGAAATAGTGGCTAATGTAGCATGAATCATACAAGAATAAAAAGTGAGATTAAAACCCTTACCATGTTGTAATCAATCGAGCCGTATGTAAAAAAGTTAATATCCACCAATTAAATCACATAAAACCATGAATATTAAAAGAATAATGATAATATATTTCAAATTTAAGTACAAAATACGTCATATGAAATAAATAATTGGTGAACAATGGAAATCTCACAGAATTAAACGTGAGATAAGAAACCACATACCATGTTGTAATAAATTGAGTCTTATGAACCATTGTTAATAACCAAAAAATGAATTATATAATAACATGACTATAAATACAATCATGACAATATATAACAAATGGCTGTACACAATACTCCACATGCAATATATAAGTGGCGAATAATGAAAATCTTGTGGAATTAAAAGTGAGATAAAAAACCCCTTACCTCGTATCTGACTGGACTTGTTTTATCATTGTTCTTCTTGAATAATAAACTCAAGTTAATATATACTTGATTAAAAAAATTAAAGTTTTTTATTCAATTTATATCACTTATTACAATGTTATAAACATTATGTAATCATTTATGTTAATAATGGTTGTTTTGTCAATATTTTGTACTTGAGTCAAAAATGAACACCTTATAATTACAAGTTGTCCACCTGGTCAAGAGTACATTATCTCCATAGTTATATTCATGATTTATATATCATATAGATCATCTATATCAAGTATATATATGTATTTATAATAGTATATAACATTTGGATATAAGAAATTTAATGCATCGTTCATTGAGACGACAAGTCGTACGTACGCATGAACACAACTTTCATTTCTATTTCATATTTAATGGAAGGAAAACACAATGATAAATAGGTATTTTATAATTATAGTATAATATCATATATAATATCATTAAATATAACCTTTATACATGCCACATATGTCATTAATTAGTCATATCACTTTGAGGGGGCAGTAGTCTGCACGTCCTAAAATGAAATTATTGCGTTTACCCGTAATGAAAACCATAAAGGTATGATATAAAAGAAAAATACGGAAGAATAACGAAACAATAAAAATTATATATATCCTATATAAATATAGTTTCATATTAATGGCCACCATATGTAGTGGGAGGAGATAATTTAACAATCATCGTTTCGTGAGGCAGTATTTCACCGTCAACAGAAATAATATGTTCATTGCCCATTAGACAGAGGTGTGTGTAAGTGTAGTATGAGTAATTCTCATAACAACGACCTAGTATATTGAGGATACTGGTGTTGTTATAAAATAAAAGAATTAAAATATTTTAGGTGGTTGGAGATGGAATATAAAACAAAAAAACATAAGAGAATACATTACCATTAAATCAGGTATCTATTTTTGGTTTGAACCAAAAGGTTTACTTGAATTGCCTTTTTCGTACTAGAAGGATTCTTGGAGAAATATAGTGATGTAAGGAGATAAATTGGGTAGATTTTGGAAGATCCAAATGATTTTAGAAGTGTGAGTAATGAGTTTGATATGAGGTCCTTTGATAAGCGGGGGGAGGGGATATTTTGGAAAGTGAGAAAATATTATTTTCTTATATAAGGATTTTCGGTTTCTAAATGTCCAAAACTTGATAAATTCTAAGATAAGATGACTCATGGTAGAAATAAAATAATCCGATAAAAATTTGACAGGTTATGGATTTTGTTTTAATCATTATAATCTTATTTATTTAAATCATTTATTAACGAGGTGAACACTACATCATTATTGTTTCCTGAATAATTTTATTTATTTTATGTATAAAAATTATAAAAAAATACAAAGATATAGGAAATATTTTTATATTTAATTTTCATATTTTTATTAAATTATATAACTTATATAACCCCACGTAAAACTGATTTTCTAAAAGATATTTGTTTATGTCTTTTTTTCCTTTACTTTATGTTAATTAAAATAAAATGTCATTATCACTCCCAAGTGGCCCAATGTGGTCCCACAATTGACCCATGTATGACCATGGTCTGATATGAATCAACTAATAGAATTAGGACACATGTTCGGGTAATTTATGAATATTATAATATTATTTTTTGACCATTAATTTCTAGATTTACCTTTTTACCATGGTAAATAAAATATTTACTGAAGCAAATATCCATAATGTCTAAAAATAAAAGATACCTATTTACACAACTTGGACCTCAACATTCCGAATATGGAATCCATTTTTCCAAATTCAAAACACTGAAGTGGCATAAATTAATTAAAAATTAATTCTCACTGTCAAAACAAAAGTGTGTTTTTAAGAAATAACTATCAAAATATTGACACTTGTTTATGTCCAATTTCATTGTGAAATTACATCCAATGACCAAAACTGAATTAAATTGTAAAAATATATTCTAATTAAACATTTTGATAAACTGTATAGATAATCTAACCATATAAATAAATTATATTAAAAGGTAGTTTTGAATTAAAATATACTATTTTCACTATTTATTTTAAAAAAGGAACTTTATCTGAAAAATACCAAAATTTCATCCAAGTTGTATTTTGATTTCCCATTTCTAAAGAATAATATTTTTTTGTCAAATAGAAAATATAAAAGTGAAAAACTATATTGAAAAAGGGTTAACCATCAAAATGGGGTAAATCAACCTTTTAATGAATATTAGAGTATTTGTGCTTAAAATTGGGTTCAAGAACATTTTAAGCCTCTAACATTATTAGATTAATTTAAAAAAAATTAACCAACATGAAAAATCATATTGTTGTTAGTTAAATTCATTCCCACCAATACAATATCTATGCATTAACTACCATTTAAAATAATAATATTATATTATTAGTGTGCAATGTATGATTTCAAAAAAAACATGTAATTGAGTATCAGGAACGCCATCAAACATTGTTTCACCTCTAAAGTAAAATTAATAATTAATTTAGAAATATTAATAAATATGAAAATTTCATATTCTATATTTAACTAGGATGTTATAGAAACCACTAAATAATATTCTTAAAATATGAATATTTCTCTATCTTGTTGAGGATTATATAAGATTTATTTGTGACATCTCATGATTGGATTCATTTATAAATCATTTAATATAGAAGAATGATCCATTTAAATGGAATAATAATTTCCAAAAATCCTTCAAAGTTCATAAGGATCGTATTATATCGACACAAATATTATTTTTCCATAACTAGTGAAATGGTACATGGGGTATTGAAATGCATCAGGATCAGGGATGGCATGTGTTCTCATGCAAGGGGTTTAGGTTGTTGTGTATGGAACATGAAATTTGAGTCTTCATGAGAAAAACTACCTAACACATGATTTGAAGTTGGCAATGATGGTGCATGATTCGAAAATGTAGTGTCACCATCTCTTTGGTGTGAGATTCATGTTCGATACTGATCATAAGACATTAACGCATATTTTATCACAATGTGATTTGAATTTGAGATTTAAGAGATAGATATATTATCTCTAGAATATTGACTTCGACTTGATGTACATACCAGTTATGTGAAATTTGGTGGTATATGCATTAAGTATAAACTCCTGCACTCATGAGGTGGAATATGCAATAGATCAGTGGCAGTTTATGTCTATCACACCAAACATGAGGTTGGAATGTGACGATCGGTGAGATGTTACTGTTCTATTTTAGGTTTTGTTGGTCCTTGACTTGGTTGAGTTGGTTAAAGATGAGAAGATGAAAAATTTTGAGTGTGTGGATATGAGATCAAGACTCAATAGAGGGAAGACAATCAGGGCTGGAAAATGGATTGAAATTTAGTGTTTTCCTATTTTAATCCTAGTGTTTTACTAGTGTTTTTTCAGGACCAAATTCTAGGCACATATCACCATTCCAGATGGGTTGTCCATCCATGATTTAAAAAATGTGTAAGGCATTGAAAGTACAGTTTTGGCGGGCTTGTTTCAAAATGAAAGTGGCTGAGTTTGTATCAAAATTATTGACTTTTCAAAAATTCAAGTAATAGAATCAGTGGTTGAAATATATGTTTGAGTCTTTACCAATCCAAGAGTGTAAATAGGGGTAGATGGTGACGAAGTTTTTTATAGGGGTCCCAAGAACATTCAGGAAGCATGATGTCATATGGGTGATAGTGGATCAACTCATAAAGTCAGCCCATATTATCCATATCTCTGAATATCATACATAGGATGGTCTTTCCAAAATATATATCAATGAAGTGGTAATGAGTAATGGTGTACCATTTTCTATTTTATTATAAATAGATCTGGGGTTCAAATATCATTTCTAGAAAACTTTACAAGAATCCCTTGGAACTCAGTTAGCAATGAGAACAGTGCATCACCCTCCGATGGTTGGTTAGTTAGGGAGGAAAATAAATTTGTTTAAAGATATATTGTGATATTCTATAATGGAATTTGGGGAACAATTGGATGAGTAATCTCCATTGGTGGACTTCCCCTATAATAATAGTTATCAGGCCTCCATACACACAGATTCGTTTGAAGCATTGTATGGGTGTCTATGTCATTATCCACTACGTTGGGTGAAAAAATGAGATACATAATTGGTTATATTGATCCATGTACAATGGACATATAACATGATTTAGTTGATCATTAAAATAATGTAGACAACTCAGAGTCATCATAAATCATATGCGAACCTTCAGAAAAAACTCTTGTCATTCAAGGTGGGAAATCATGTGTTCTTGAGGATCTCTCTGGGGATGGGACATTGACTTTTTGGGTAATAGGGAAAGTTTCTCTAGAGTGTATTTTCATTTAGAGATAATTTTTATTTTTGGAGAAGTGGAATATTATTCGGCTTCACTGCCATGATTCAGAGTAGTGCACAGTGTGTTTCATCTGTCATAGTTATAAATGTATCATCCGGATAGTGGCCATATTATTCATTGGGATCATGTTAAACTATATTTGGATGCCTTATTGGTGAAAATATATTTTCATGTTATAGATAAGAAATATAAAGTATTTTAAAGTAAAATAAAATGTCACTTTTGTGTTTTTTTGGTAGCATGATCAGATTTCCAAGAAGAAATATGAGGAGAAGAAAAAGATGGTCAAGAAACAACTAGATCTCTTTCGAAAACGTGATGGTTCTTTATATTCTAAGGACAAAAATGAAAATGGTGGGGAGAATGTAGCATCCTGATTTTAGATATTTAAGCCCTATTTATGCCTTTTTATGTGGTCATAGTAGTTATTTAATGCTAGGGATAGTTTTAGAGGGATTTAAAATCTTGGGAGGTTTTCCTATGGGAGAATGGTTTGAGCACAGTTTCAAGAAACCATACAGGCTCTCCAAGTAATTATGCATGTGGAGGGAGTGGGAATCGTATTTTTTCACATATTTTATATAAAAATTATTGTAAACTATGTGGGATCAATTTTAATGTAGTAACATGTTCATGATTAGTACAATGTCTTCGTAACCGTGAATGCTGGTTGTGCACAAAATTAAAAGGTGGGTTTTTAAAAATAGTACCACTTGTAATTTTCCCTAAAATCCTTGTATATTCTACCATATGATCCATAATAAGGATTTTGGTTATCAAGGGTTAGAGGGACTCTTTCGCTCATTTTGGAAGTGAATTTATGGGTTTTCAAGGTGTGGTGAATGTGATTCTCTTCTAGTAGGCCTTCTCTTTTTTATCATTCTTGGTTTTCCATAAATCTTATTTTACACATCTCTTGGTTTTATAGATCTTATTATATCTTATATAGATCTATGGTTTATGTTGCCTAAAATTTTGATATTTGGGATTTTTGATGTTAGGAAAAGAGATATATAGTGGTTTTGTGGAGTTTTTCACATGAATTTGTGGTATAGTTGTGCGTCAGTTGATTTCTATGAAACTATAAGGTATGTGTCTTCACTATCATCTCTATTTTCATTTAATTAGAAGTCATTAATTTCAAATTATTTGTTTCATCAATATTTCAATTCATGTGTTCTGAAAAATTTGTTTCGAACAAATTTTCAATTACTTGCAGATTTGGGAAAAATGGGGTTTTGTTGTGCAGGGTGTTCTATGAGATTTTAAATTGGTAATTAAATATCGGTAGGTTGATTTGTTTTATGGGAAATTAGTTACAAAAATTGTTTTCAATAAATGGGGACTTTTATTGAAATGTTATTAGTCATGGATGTCGCCTAATAGTGTAATCAATAAATTTGATTTATAGAATGATTATGGATTAAAGGGATGTTTGGTTGGCGATTGTTGTCTTAACATGACTGTTGAAAAAATTTGGTTTATGTGATTTGGTAATTATCAAATAGAGTTTTGTTATGGTTTAACAATAATTTTGAGATATTATTATAAATTATTGATTACAATTTAGTTTTGATTTTAGTAAATGTCAATTTTCATGAGTTGGGAAGATGGTGGATGTCAATATTTTACCATAATAGTGATCATCATGAATGTCACATCATCAAAGGGTAAGGTGACAGAAATGAAAAGCCAAAACACATAAGAGATGGGTTCATTTTAAATGTTCCAACATTAATATAACATTAGGATCATGTGCATTGTGAGGATGGTTTTTGTTCTGTGGTATAATTGTGTGTATAGTTGATATACACATACTAACACAGCAGATGAAATAGATTATACCATTGTAAAATGAAAAAAATTTATCATTTGGTTTCTTCCCATGTGAATTTGTTCACTAGGAAACTACTTGGTATGAGGTTGATAATATTTTGAAAATTGTTACATTGTTTTTTGTTTCATATAAATTGTTTTATATAAATGTGCTAGCGGTTCATTCCAAGTGGTGTGTATATGAAAGTAATTTGGGTAAAATATATGGACTATTATTACTCACCCACTTTATTCTCACTTTGGTGATTTTACATATTTTGTATTCTGAGACACTAGTAATGGTAAAGGTTCTTCGTGATGCTTGGGTGGTATTGTGGTGTTTGGAGCATGGAACTAGGTGTAGAGCTGTGGAGTCTTGTCATGGTTTAATTGGGATTTTTGATTAATATTCCTCATGTTACTCTGATTATGGATTATTGTGGTTGGGTTATATTAGTCCATTGTAATCGTTATGAGACTATCTTGGTTCTATGGTATAATTTTGGTATGTCTATTGTGTTGGTTTCTATTATTAACATGCGTCATGTAGTTGTGGTTTATTATCGCTCATTGAGTTAGTTTTTTTATTTATAAGGAAATATCATTTCCAAATAGCTTTTGAATCCGCATGAAATTATTTCAAACCATTGGTTCCTTTAGAACACCACCTAAGGCCATGTGGCATCTCACCACCCTCTCAAGCCAATGGGATGGGCATGATGTTACAATTATTTGTCAACATTCAATAAAAAGTAATCTTTTCAAAAAAGAACATAAATATTCACCCAAATCTAATTTAGATATGATAATTTATCAAATAAACTAAAAATTAAGTGAAAATTTTTATAAATGTTACAAAAATCAATTAAAATATTTTTCTCACTGGAAGCGATAGATATCAGTTTCAGGGAAAACATATTTTTTAAATAATAAAATGTCATCAATAAAAATTTTATAAATATTTCCAAATTATTAATGAATAAAATTTTATTAATATTGAAATATATATATTTTTTATAATTTCATTAGTCCTATACATACCGATAAATTAAACAGAAAGGTTATAACTGTAATAATAATTCACAGTTCCATTATTCTTGGTGTTGTGTGTTGTATACACTACAAACAAAATAGTTATTTTATATCCTCGTGAAGTTTTATTCTTCCCAATTAGTAAACTTCACCCTAAAAATTTCATATTACATATTAATGTGAAAATATGTGAGGTTATTTCAACATCATCTTTTTTTCCGACTCCCATGTTGCATTCGTATATTTATAGTTTTCCAAATTACATTCACATATTGAGTTTTCTTGTTGTGTAGAAAATTATTTATATGGTTCCAGTTCTTCACTAGTTCCTCCACATAATTAATATCATTTTCCATAATCACCACCTCTAAATATGTTACATGTTAGGGATGTGTTATTTACATCCTCTAAAGGGATATGTGGAATACATTGTGTAACTGAGATATCATTTTTTGGGGTGTTAATGAATATAATACAACTCCAATAAGATAAATAATATTAATGGGATTGATTTAGCAGGGACACGGATTACCTTTTTCCCAAATCTCATTACTATTGTGGATCGAGATATCTAGATAATCCATTTATCTCAAACTGAAAACTCCATGTCTCGTCAACAATTTTCAATATAACACATTTGTTGAACCAGAGATTCCTTGATGGGTTACTGAATGTATGTAACCATATGAACCATTTACTCAATCATTTTATGTTACAACTTCTTTGGTTCACCATTTTAATCCCAACACACATGAGTTATACATATCATCCCATAAAGGTCTTCATGAGAGGAAATACATATGCTTGAGTGAAAAAATTATGGTAAGAGAACTCAATAAGTGTATTTTTTTGATACAATCCTCTTTTGAAGTATATAAATCATAATATATTTTTCCATTGTATAAATAGTCTTGTTAGATTGGAATCCAATTTTTGGGTGATAATCCATACATATGTTGACCTTTATATGTAGAGAATGTTGGAAAATATTACAGATCATAGACGTAAATCATGGATCTTGGTCATAAATAATTGATAGTGGTGTTATATAAAGGATCACCACCTTCTTGTTGTATATAAATACATTTTAATTAATTTATATGTCATACAAAGAATCTAAATAGTGACCATTATTTACAAATATATACATTGCACCCCATATTATATTATTTTGAATTTTTGAAATTTGAGTAAAAATGGAAAAGTATTTTAGTATTCTTTCCCATTTATATTTAGTTATTGGTAATGTTTGTTTATTTCCCATAGAGATTTTACATTGAAAAATGACTTATTGAAATAACATAAACTTTTATGTATATTTTTTTTTAAATCAATCTTCCTGTTTTCTAACAAATAGTTCTCTTCAATATCGTTATACAAAATCATGATCTCATGATCTATAAAGAATAATGGTCTATGTGCATCATTAAATAGATCTGTAATTATCACCGGATTCGAGGGTATATGTACATATAACCCAAATACTTCTATCCTTATTAATAAATTTTATACTTAAAGGATTTTTATTTTTAAAATGTTTCACCTTTTTCAAAATTTCCACATCATCTCTTTGAGAATCTATTATATTTTACATATGGAATTGTTGGGGAATATTTGAGAAAATAAATATGAATTTTCTTACATTAGGATTCCCATGTCCATCATCCCTATGTATAAGAATAATAGATTCATATAAATTGTCATCATTGATATTCTTTATAGAGCCTTTCTACCTAGATTACCTTTCACATTGTTTTCTTTCCAATGATGGTAACAGATTGGGTTGTCATAGTCCATTATTATCACTAAAAATCATCACTTGTGCATACTAAGCTCCTAATATGATAATATATATATTGGGTTGTTTTAATACATATATATTTCTCACATCTCTTCATAGAGATAATTACTCCATATTATCAATATATAGATAATTATAACCAAACCAAAATAATTTATTTGATTTTTCCACTCAGGAACATTCAACTACCTTGACGTATTGTATTTTACTTATTTATTGTTCAATAGTACACATACTGAACAAATATTTGAAGACTAAACTATATATAATGAAAATTTCCCCATTTAGGGGATGTTTGAGGACAAGTGCTTTAGTAATCTTCATTTTCAGTTTCTTAAAAATATCTTCACATGAACTAGTCTATAAAAACAATAATCCCATTAGATTAAAAAAATTTATTATCTGTGAAAAAATTAAGAAGATTCTCAAAAATATATTTGTAATTCAATATATTCCATGAAAACTTTGGATCTCTATATATCTATTAACCTTTGATAATATTCAAATGATGTTGTCTTAGAAGTGTCCACATATAACTATTTATTAGTGACAACATGTCCCAATAATGATACGTCCTTCATATAGAACTCAAATTTACTACACCTTGTTTATAAATTCTCCATTCCTAGTTTTATTGGCATAGTATTTCAATGATTCTCCTGATTTTCCATAGGTTTGGAGAATATAAAAATATCATCTATAAATATTTTAAAAATCAAGTTAATATCTGTGGACACTATTATTTTATTCTATAAATAGTGATGGAAAATTTGTCAATTCAATTGAAATCACTACGTACAAAAAAATCTTTTAGGCTATTCAAAAGGTAATTTAGGGAATATATTCATACATCAACATTTATTGGTGATATCGTACCAAATATTTCATATTATTAAAATAATGGGTCTCATAATGTAAATAAAATAATTCATCTAATAATAAAAGGGGTTTTTTATTTATAGATAGTTTTTTTTTCTGTTCATGATAACTAATAAAAGGCACATTGATCGATCATTCTTCAAGATGGAGAGGACTAACATGCTCCAATGTAAATAACACGGGTATATAAAACCAACATTAATATTCTAATTTAATAATTTTTAGTGAATATTACCCAATATTAGACATTCTATAAGGATTCAAGGAAATTGGAAGATATCTATGTATTACATCAATTGGGAACTCAACCTCCCTATTGGGAGGAATATTGAGTAACTATTTAAGGAATACATCTGTATAATTTTTCACAATTGATGTTTCCTTAAGAATGATTCTCTCCATTGAATAAATAATTTTAGATAGATATAATTTCTCATAGGAAACTAATATCATTTCTTGTGTAGAAAATTCCAGGAGAGATTTTTCCTCTTCCTAATAATTATACAACATCATTGGATGGCTAGGGATGTGAAGAATGATATTCCTTTCACAACAGTTGATCCTGGATTTATATCAGGAAATAAAAAACATGACCAATATATTAGTAGACTCCACTAATGTAATTAATATGCTATTTTCAAAAAGATTCAGTCCACATTCATTACATCAGAGGAGTTATTTTTTTTGTGATTCCATTATTTCTATGTTTGATGTTCTCACAAACAACTCAATACAAATATCTTGAGGTGGTGATTTAATAGATCAAATAATATTTTATAATTTAAAAAATAATAATAACCAAAATAATATATATGTACTCGATTATTTTATGAATAAATAGAATACTATTCCCCATATCATTGTTGGGATCTCCATCTTTAGTTTTAGTAATATAAATAAAGTGATTTTTTATTAATCAAGGCAGAACAAGAAAATAGCCTGAGAAAAAGTAGAGGAAAAAGTCTATGGGACCCTAAAATGTTGGATCATGAGAGCATCCCATCAAACAAGATTCTTACCTTCATGATGTAACAATACCAGGCTGGAGATACAAGGGATGATATAACTTTTAGTATCTCTCAATGCTATGAATTTTTTGACTTTACTACCTTCTCCCCAAGTATGTTGAATTTACATACCACTGCCTGTGAGTCTCTTTATCTTACAAATATGGAAGGTGGAATTCTATGGAATGGTACCTTTACCTACTACAGAGTCTTGAATTATTTTAAAATCAATATATATAGCTGGAAAGGAAATATTATTCTAGATGAAAATAATGAGGCACAACATCATACCACTGATTTTATAAAGAAAAAATTGTATTGACCAAATGAAGTAGTAAAGGCGAGAAGAACAGAACCCATAGAGTCATGAACCATGCCGCCTCCGTGCATCATTCACATGGATCAAGATCCATTTGTGTTAAATTTTTTTACCATATCGATGGGGGTTTCAAAAAATACACAAACCATTTGATGTGATCTAAATAAAAAGTTTCAATATTCCTTGCATAAAGGATCTAAATTGGGGGGAATCCACTCAGTTGGGAATAAAACAAGACACGTCTATAAAGATCCTGATTATGAAGACCATTTTCTATATTGGAACATGAAACTAATTCCTACTAAGACTTATTACTGGCTACAAAGATACACCAAAATAATATGGTATGGAAGTCGGCTCTTTATTTTTTATCCACAGTTTTGTACTCTTATCCCTAGAATGGCATAGTTAAGAATGAGATATCCAAATGCACATGAGAGAAGATCCATAAGATCATGCAAAATTAAAACCACACTTCCAGAGCCATGTAACCATCTTGATATATGTTTTTATTGTTTCTTCATGCATCATCATACAACATGAAAATATGGATGTACGTTAAATTTTAAATGTTTCGCTCAATTGTCGGTTAGAACCGCATAATTGTGAATGTTATAAACGTGGAAATTTATTTTTTTTGGGATTTCATTACACTATAGATAATATCCCCATATGTCCCAAAACATATGTGTATACTAAATACATCTATACTCCTTCCCATTGAAATACCCAAGTGTGTAGCAGTAAAAACAAATTAATCAGGATCCAAATAAATATCAATAAGTTCTAACAAAGTATGTTGATTGACCTCCATCACCACCTATGTAAAATCAAGGTTATTTTTTTCTTGTTTGGAGATTATGTATGACACAAAGTAGCCTAGAAATACTAGAGTTTCACCTAAGAATTTGTGATTTCAGAAGGATATATCACCTCTCCCAATGATCCAATGAAAAACACGGTGATGTTATTGTATGTAGGGGTCAAATAAAGACCACAACAGAGAGGAATTCATTTTTCAGACATCATGATTACTCTCATATATGAGAATCATGAGTTTTACTCATAAAGATTTACCATCAATCACCTCAGAAGCTATATCTTATGAAACTAAAACATATTACTTGAGACACTACTAACATTGATACCTCACTCATTGAATGGTCGATCCATGCGGGACCACGATGTTCAGTGTCATTTACCATTCAATTATATGTCTTATAACATCACATAAATAATGTTTTATATATTATAAATTAACATTTTATTCAATTTCATAGCTATCAGGATGTGCATAGGGATATATGTGAGGATGTAGTTAAGTAGCTTAATACTACCCCAGAAGATAAGAACTCATTTTTTCAACTATAGATATTGGTAGATATTCTATCTTCCATGCATTGAAAGTCATGAATTCATAGTATTCCATCTGAGATAGGGGCCCCATGATATCTTATTGGAAAAAACTCAAAGAGATTCCAAGGTTTCTTTCCATCTTGTTGTTACATCTCTTCGAGAATAGAGAGGAGATGTAGAGGCAACACTTTTCATGGTTGATAATCTTCCCACTCTATTAGCAGTATTCTGCAATGATTTATTAAGACTACAAATGGATATTCCATCATCTTTGAGGAAGATGATGGTTTTGTATGAATATATTAAGTGAGAAGCCCCACAAACCATTTATTACACCTGAAAGTAGAAATGATGTAATCATCAAATATTTCATCAAAAGATATGCTAAGAGAGTTTTACGTTAGAGTAAAAAGTCTAGGAGAGATCAGGATTCTTTGTCTCATACCTTGCCCTAGTTTGTGTAACGCCTCGACCCCAGTTACCCAGAGTCGGTGCATTATTACGTATCATTAGAATGATCACGAAATATCATGTCTCAAAAGAACGATTAGTTTAGTATCATTGGAATAACTAGATAAATTCATAAATATTACATTACATCATAAAGTGAAAATGTAAAATAACATAGTCTCCATAGTCCACACTCATATCCCATTTAGACTATCCCTACAGGATAGTCATAAAATATTTCTTCACATCCTGTGAAAAATAGAACATAGAAAGGGGTGACCTCAGATGCTCAGTAAGTATAACAATATAGCGGAAACATTCATAAATAAGCATAAACATTTAAGGCATTGTATAAATAAAACAAAATCCTTTTAAAATTGAAATTCAGTATAATATGGAAAAAATAAAATAAAATATTGACATTTCCATATTCAAATGGATATTCTAGTAGTCGAATAATCACAAGAAATATCAATAACCAATTTCATAATGATGGAATGCAAAATGCCCGACTACCATAACCATGTAGCCAAGGCCTCGTGCCAAAACTACAAATAAGATTCTTTCAAGGCCTCATTCCAATACACTACTTTGTCTCATGAGACTTACCGATGCATCGAGGATCTATATCGGGCTCAACCCGTCAATTACTATGTCCAATGCATTCCTCATATGAACAGGTTTATACATTACAGAAACATTCGTATTAAAACTAGCATACGAAATGTAAATATTTTCTCCCTAAACCATGAATGGTATAAAAATAACACATCCATAGCCAAAAATATCATAAAACCTTCAATACAGTATGGATTTTTATATCATATTAAATCAACTTCAAATAATCTTAAAATCCATCAAAGGATGTTGACATAGTTAAAATCAAAACTATTGGAGAGAAATATATCTATTTTTTAAATCATTTAAAACTCACATAATTATAAAATAAATCATTTTCTTTGAAAATAATATTATAATCTTTTATGGGAAGCATTGATGAGATTATAATGGTAGAAAATAGCCGCACCCGCAGTATAAGTTAAAAAAAATTCTTACCTTAATTTTGTAGAAAAGGTTAAAAAGGACCTTGTTTAGAAAACGTCAGAAAGATTCCTTTATTAAAATCTTATAAAAATCCAAACATTGTTGTAAATGACGTTAACCCATATTCTATAAAATATTAAGAATGTTTTTAAATTTATTTTTAAGAGACATGGATGTGGATGATAAAGAGGTCTTAGAAGATAATTACATATAAACAACCTCAGAAAATGAAGAGATTGTGAAATAAACCATTAACTTGTACTTTTCCTTGGTTGAGGGTAGGTTAAACTCCTGTATAATAGTTAAATAATTGTTATTAAATTATATATGAATCATAAATATGACATCATATATGATCTTTTAATATTTCGTTGTTAATAATATTTTTTTATTATAGTCATTTCGGGTGTTCACTTACTCATTTCCTTTTATAAGTTTTTTTATATAAGTCGTGTTTGTTATAAATTGGTTGTATCATATTCATATCCATAATGATATCAAGTCTTTAAAAATTATTTTTAATCATCAAAGGAAATTAGTCTTGCATGGATACGATGGGGAATGAATCTCATTGCGTTCGTGGGGATGGTAATCCATACGTACGCATGAATACTACATCCATTTCATTTTTCATTTTAAAAGAAATCAAAACCAAATTATACATAGGTATATTATTATTCAAGTATAATATAATATCTTTAAAATATTTCATAGGTTCATTAACACCATCCTTTATATGTTCCGTGTATGGTATGAACGAGTCATATCACTTTGAGGGGGTGGTAGTCCGCACTTCCGCAAATGAAATTATCATCTATATATACAACATGAAATGAATAATGGTATGCCATTAAATGGAATTAAATAAGATTATATAAAAAATAAATATTATTAATATCATATTTAATAATAGTTCTATTATAATGGCCACCATGAGAGGCGGTAGGAGATAATTGAACAATTATCATTTCATGAGGCATTTGGTTATCATCCACAGAAACATTAAGTTCTTCACCCATTCGATGGAGGTGTGAGTAAGTGTAGTTCAAATAATTATAATAACAAATAACATAGTATATTTATGATACTTTTTTTGTTACCAAAGAAAATAATAAGAAGAGTTTAGGGGTTTGAGAAGTAAAATAAAAGAAAATATGCTAAGAGAAATTGTTACCTTTAATTTGGGTAACATTCTTTGCATTGAACCAAAAAAAACTCTTAGAGTGCCTTATCCATAAGGTGAGGCTTATAAGAGGAGTATAGGGTTGTTGGATGCGTAATTTGGCAGAGGTTGGATGAGCCAAAAGGCTTGAGATGTGTGAGGAATTGGTTCTAAGTGGTGTCCTTTTATAAGGGGAAGGAGGGGCTCTTTAGTAAAAACATAAAGTATTATATTATAATAAATTCATATAAGGTTTCTAATGGCTCAGAAGTAGATTATTAAAAGTCCAGGGTATGGATAGGTCGTAAAAAAATCAACCAATATGTTTTAGAGGGGTTTTGGTCACTTTGTTAACCATATCTTTTAGTTTTAACTCATAGTTAATTAGTTTGACATTTATCATGTCACTTTGTATTTTTATATTATATATTTAATAAAATTAATGTATACATCCGAGATACCCCCAAGTGGTCCATTAATGATACACCTATAATTATATAAGTCCTTTGGCTAAACCTTAGATTTTTAGGAATAGAATATCAATTAATAATATAATATTTGTTTTAAAAACTCATTTATGTAAATTTTGACACTATTCAATAATTGTTTTTTTAGAGTTTTAAAAACAGTATTAATACGAAAAAAATTCATTTAAGAAATCCTAACATCCCATATTAATCAATAAAATTCGTGTATGTCATCATAACTTTCAAATTATATTTATTTCAATATTTATAAAAACAATTATTTCATTCTTTCATTAATAAGGAAAATACTGCATTATTATTGTGTCTTAAATATATTTAATTATTCAATTTCTAATAATTATAAATAAATTACAATTATGTAGTAAATATTTTTATCTTTATAATTAATATATATATAGTCGAAAATATATCAAATATAACCCTATGTAAAAATTGTTTTGCGAAAAGATATATGCTTATGTCATTTTTGTATTTACTTTAACTTAATTAATATAATGTGTCCTTATCACCTAAAAATGGCTCCATGGGGTCACAAAATCAACCAAAAGATACCCATGGTCGAACATGTATCAACCTATTTGGTTAGGACACGTTTTAGGGTAATATAGTATTATTAAAATATTATTTTTTACCCTTATTTACCGGATTCACCCTTTAACCATGGTAAATAAAATATTTACTAAAATAATTATTCCAAATGGAAAAAACTAAAAGAAAACTATTTACACAATTTGGACCTCCTAATTCTAAATATGGAATCCATTTTTCTAAATTCAAAATACATAAGTGGCAAAAATTAATTTAAAATTAATTCCCGTTGTCGAAACAAAAAAAAGTGTTTTTAACAAATAAAAACTATCAAAAGATTGACACTTTCTTATGTCTATTTTAAATATTAAATTATGTACAATTAAAAAAATTAGAATAAATGGTAAATTTATAATCAAGTTATACTTTAAAATCACTCAAATACAAAATTAATAACATATTAATTATTTCGATCAAAAAAGTAGTTTTTATTTAAAATTTAGTAATTTTCTGTATTTGCAAAAATATGAAAGTTATCAGAAAAATACCAAACTTTCACCCTGAGATAATTTTGATATTCCAAATCCAAAAAATGAAGTCTATTTTACCAAATTAAAAACATAAAATTTTCATTTTTTTATTTAAAATTAATTCCCGCTATTAAAACCAAAAAGCATATTTTTATGAAATAATAATTATCAAAAGTTTGACACTTGAATATGTATGATTTCAAAGTGAAATTACTTAAAATGACCATCATTAGATTAAATGGTAAAAATATAATCTATTTATACTTACATTCCATTAAAATTTATAATTTAACAATATAAATTATTATGATTAAAAAAGTTGTTTTCAGTTAAAATATAGTATTTTTCACTATTCACACAAATATAAAAGTTATCAGAAAAACACCAAAATTTCATTCAAACAAAATTATTTTTTCCATTTTCTAAATAAAATGTTTATTTTGACAAACTGAATATATAAAATTTTCAAATATTGGATTTAAAAAGGCTTCTTCATTAAAAGGCTGTAAAATTGCATTTTTTAAAAATAATTATTTTATCTGAAAAAAATTTATTTTTTCTTACATTATGTCTAAGAAACTCATAATATGTATTCTCAAATTATAAGTAATATATATAGTTTAAAATTCAATTAATAATACTCATAACCTCTTTTTAACTGCTTGTTTGGTAAGTCTTGGTGCACTAGAACTCGGTGTTGCCTGTAGTGAAAGTTACTGAATTACATTGATGAAATAACGTACTATGAAATCTTCGGGTGTTACATTCGTACCTTCTTCAATAAATTTAATCCTTGCAATTTGAAATTATTTTATGAAAATAAAAGGTTGAAAATAGAAAATACCTTTGGGAAAACCCACATCATAAATTAGTTTAATAAAATTTAGTCTTAATAAGAGGAAAATGGAAATGAAAGGGTCACCACCAATTTTTGATCTCTATTAGGAGAACATTGATGGAAATTAAAGACATATAATTGCAAGAAAAAATTAAATATTTATATGTAGTGATTGACGTCACCAATAAAAAACAAGTGTAAAATTGAGGGCATTAAATTCATCAACTATGATGATTTAAAATACCATCAGTTCAATAAAACATATGGTATTAGGATAACACATTTTTTTAAGATCCCTTCAATAAAGTATAAGATTTTATTTATTCATAGAATAAGAGAAGAAGAAAAATATATACTTGACATGTAGAGTCTCATCCATTAACTAATTTAAACCACAAACTCATCTTTCATTCTAAAAAATAATAGAACATTAAAAAAATATTCTATTTATCGTATTCTTATAGGGTTAAATAAATGAATTTATAATTCATCTACAAGATTTTTTTAAAAAAAAAAACTGCACTATTCAATCCCTGACATCACATGGGCCAAGGGTAGGTGATACACCCTTGTCGCCCTTTGGTTGCTAGTTTAATTCTCGTGGCCTTACTGGATGTGACGGGTTGTCGCCTGACCTCCGGGTTGTCCTTTTATGGAAATTAAAAAATAATCTCAAACTAGAATTATCCAAAATACTTTAATCCAATATCACAGTGAAAAATTTAAAAAAAAGGTAAACACAATGAAGATCCTTTTTTCTACGTAATTACATGTCAACACCTTCATCATGTATTCCTATAAAACACTGAAACATCCTGAATTACCATAAAACCTTATTTATTACATTCATGATCCCTTACTAATTATAGAATACTGGATACTCCTTCTATCCAAAATTGTTGTATACTTAGACTATAATGGAATATACAAATCATTAATCAGTTTCAAATTAGGGAATAATATCCAATATAACTTATCCAAATCGATCATGTATTATTCCAAAATCTCTACCCTGGTATCAAAACCATATTATGGTTTATCTTTCTCTCAACCATATATTTTCCAAAAATTTAACCTTCTATTGAGTCACTTTTTTGGTTCCACACTGTCTCAAGTCCTTAATGAAGTTTTACTACAGTAAAATCCTAATATACTCCGTAATTATTATAACTAGTACATTGTTGATACAACACTCAAATGACACAATTATCTAATAACAACATAAGAACTCTAAACATTGCTGCTCATCTGTAGTAGTATCATAACATGATTATTATCCAATAGCATCATTTGGGACATACACTGATGGTTTGAACAATGGTTCATGTAGTGTCCCAACACATTGCAGATGAAACATTGTACATTTGAAACCTTTTTCTTACTCTTATAGTCAGGTATATGGTGTCATTTTTCTCCACACGTATAAAAAACTCCCTTTCCCTTCATGCAAGGTCCAGGGTGTTTCTTCCCATAGTTATCACATATGGAAAAAATCTTCTTTTCCCTCTTCTCTTTATCCATCTTTTTCTCTTCCATCCTTTTCTTCTCTTGCTTCCCTTCAAAGCCATAGGACTCGGAGAATTCTTTAATTATCATATTAACACATGATATTATTTCTTTATATGTTGAGAATACATGGGAGACTATTTCCCTTCTAAATGTTAGATTAATAACGTGAAAGATATGATCCTTCTTACTCTTTGGACCATACGTATTGTTGGAGATCACAATCCTTCTACTGGGAAACATTTTTATACTATAACATAAAGTATGTCAGTTTATGAATTGGAATGAATAATTCCAAACTTCTAAAATACCTAAAGTAAATAGAATAGTTTATGGATATAATCCCGAATCATAAAAATGTTTTCTTTGAGTATGTATATACTCATAAGCCCTTCATAATGGTTTGTAAAGAAAATGATAATTATCCTAAGCATATCCCCAGGGAGTGTCGTAACCAAGAGTACATCAAGGCATGTTGTCATGCAAAAGTTCCCATTCAAGCCTAGCTCAAAGCGGTGTTTTTGGGTTTTACCACTTGGTACATTTGTTTTGGAGCCACCTCTACCTGCTTGTATCCAGAAAGGGATGTATTTCTTGGAAAACTCACAAAATCTATACAATACCAATATTCTAGGAAGTTCTTCTATACTAATCCTCAATGTCTATCTTAGGGCTATGTGCTATAAATAGAGTTTATCCAAATCTTGTTTCCAAGGATTTTACTAAACATTCTCTAATACCAACTATAATGCCCTGACCCCAGTTACCTAGAGTTGGTGCATTATTATGTATCATTGGCATGATCACAAATGATCATGTCTCGAAAGACTGTTTAGTTTAATAGCTTTGGAATAACTAGATACATTCATAAAGTTTACATTATATCATAAAGTGAAAATCTACAATAACATATTCTCGATAGCCCACAATCATATCCCCTTCAGACTATCCCTGTAGGTTAGTCATAAAATATTTCTTCACATCCTGAGAAAAATAAAACATAGAAATAGGTGAGCTCAGATGCTCAGTAAGGATAACAATATAGCGGAAACTTTCATTAACAAGCAGAAACTTTTAAAGAAATGCATAAAAAACAAAATCCTTTTAAACTTGAACATCAGCATAATATGGAAAAAATAAAAGTAAATAATTCCATTTACTTATTCACATGGATATTCTACTAGTTGAATAATCACATACAATATCAATAACCACTTTCAGAATGCTGGAATGCACAATTCCAGACTATCATAACCATGTAGACAAGGCCTCATGCCAAGACTACAAATAAGAAATTATCAAGGCCTTGTGCCAAGACACTAGTTTGTCTCATGAGACCTACCAATGCATCGACGAGCTATAGTGGGCTCCACCCGTCACTCACTAAGTCCAATGCATTCCTTATATTAATATGTTTAAACATAACATAAACATTCGTATTAAAACAAGCATACGAAATGTAAATACTTTCTCCATAAACCATGAATGAAATAAAAATAACAAATCCATAGTCAAACATATCACAAATCCTTCAATATAGAATGGAAGTTTTGTATCATAATTAATAAACTTCAAATAAACTTAAAATCCATCAAAGGATGTTGACAAAGATGAAATCAAAACTACTTGAGAGAAATATCTCTTTTTTTGAAATGATTTAAAAGTCACAAAATTATAAAATAAAACATTTACATTGAAAATATTCTTATAATATTATAAGGGAATATTCTACGAGTTTATAACAGTAGAAAATAGTTGCACACACTGTATAAGTTAAAAAATACATTCTTACCTTAATTTTGTCGAAAAGGTTAAAAATGACCTTATTTGGAAAATGAAGGAATGATTCCTTTATAAACATCTTATAAAAATTCAAAAAAAGGTATAAATCACTTTAACCCGTATTCTGTAAAATAGTAATAATGTTTTTAAATACATTTTTAAGAGACATGGATGTGGACGATAAAGAGGTTTCAGTAGATAATTATGTATAAACAACCTCAGATAATGAAGAGATTGTGAAATAAACCCTTACCTTATACATTTACTTGGTTGAAGATATGTTAACCTCCTGTATAATAGTTAAATAATTATTATTAAATTATACAAGAATCATAAATATGATTTCATATATGATCTTTTAATATTTCTTTGTTAATAATATTTTAGTATTATCGTTGTTTCAGGTGTTCACTTACTCGTTTTCTTTTATATGTTTTGTTGCAAAAGTCATGTTTTTTATCCATAGGTTGTATTTTATTAATATCCAGAATGATATAAAGTATTTAAACATTATTTTTTATCTTCAAATAAAATAAATCTTGAATGGATACGATGGGGAATGAATCTCATTGCGTTCATGGAGACGGTAATCTGTACGTACGCACTAACGCTACTTCCATATCATTTTTCATTTAAAAAGGAATAAAAACCATAGGATACATAGGTATATTATTATTCCATTATAATATAATATCTTATATATGTTAATTATGTTCATTAACACAATCCTTTATATGTTACATGTATGGTATGAATGAGTCATATCACTTTCAGGGGGCAGTAGTCTGCACTTCCTCAAATGAAATTATCGTATATATATATATACAACATATAAATGAATATTTATATGCTATAAAATGGAATTACAGAAGCTTATATAAAAAATAAATATCATAAACATCATATTTAATTATAGTTCCATCATAATGGCCAACATGAGAGGCGGTAGGATATAATTGAACAATCATCATTTCGTGAGGTGTTTGGTTTCCATCAACAGAAACATTATGTTCTTCACCCATTATATGGTGGTTTGTATAAGTGTAGTTAGAATAAATAACATGAAAATTTCCTAGTATATTTAGGATACTTTTTTTTACAAAGTAAAATAATAATAAGAGTTTGTGGGTTGGAGAAGTAAAATAAAAGAAAAGAAGCTAAGAGAAATCGTTACATTTAATTTGGGTAACTCTTTTTGGTTTGAACCAAAAAAGGATTTTTTATGTTCCTTCTGCCTAATGTAAGTCTTCTAGGAGGAAGAGAGGGATGTAGGGAGCTTAATTGGGCAAAGGTTGGATGAGCCAAAAGGCTAGAGAGGTGTGAGGAATTGGTTAGAATTGGTGTCCTTTTATAAGGGGGGAGGGGCTCATAAGGAAAAACTTATAGTATTATTTTATAATAAATTTATATTCTATATATAATGGCTCAAAAGTAGATTATTCAAATTATATGGTGGGGATAGGTTGAAGAAAACTCAACCAATAGGTTTTAGATAGGTTTGGGTCACTGTATTAACCTTATCATTTAGTTTTAACTCTTAGTTAATTAGTTTGACATTTACCATGTCACTTTGTATTTTTGTATTATATAGTTAATAAAATTACTATATACATCCAAGAGACCCAAAAGATGTCCATTAATGATAAAAATATCCTGATATAAGTCCTTTGTATGAGCCATGGATTTTTATGAATTAAATATCAATTAATAATATAATATTTTTTTTAAAAACTCATTTATGTCAATTTGGACACAATTCAAAAATTGATTGTTGTTAAAGTCATAAAAACATTATTAATTCGAACCAAATTCATTAAATCAATCCAAACATTCCATATTAATCAATAAAATTCTATTATGGCATCAAAACTTTAAATAATATTTATTTTAATATTTATAATACAAATTATTTGATTCTTTCATTAATAAGGAAAATACTGCATCATTATTGTGTCTTAAATAAATTTAATTATTCAATGTCTAAAAATTATAAATAAAATACCATTAAGTAGTAAATATTTTTATATTTCTGATTAATATTTATAGTCTAAAATATAACATATATATCCGTATATAATTTTTTTTTCTAAAATATATATTCTTATATCATTTTTGTATTTACTTTTACTTAATTAATATAAAGTGTCATTATCTCCTACAAGTGGCTCAATGGGGTCCCAAAATAAACCCAATGATTACCATGGTAGGAAATGTTATAAAAAATTGATTTAGGACATGTTTTAGGGTAATTTAGTATTATTATAATATTATTGTTTACCCTTATTTACCAGATTTAACCTTTAACCATGCTAAATAAAATATTTACTGTGGTAATTATTCAAAATGTCTAAAAATAAAAGTAAACTATATAAAAAATTTGGACATCCTTATTTTTAATATGGAATCCATTTTTATAAATTCAAAACACATAAGTGGCAGAAATTAATTTAAAATTAATTCCTTTTGTCGAAACAAAAAGCGTGTTTTTAACAAATAATAACAATCAAAAGATTGACACTTTATTTTGTCCAGTTTAAATACAAAATTATGTCCAATGACAAAAATTGGATTAAATGGTAAAATTATAATCTAATTATACTTTAAATCACTCAAATTCAGAATTTTTCACTTATTAATTATTTCGATTAAAAAAGATGTTTTTAATTAAAATTTGGTAATTTTCACTATTCATCAAAATATGAAAGTTTTCAGAAAAGTACCAAAATTTCACCCTATGCTAATTTCGATATTCAGAATCCAAAAATGAAGTCTATTTTAAAAAATTCAAAACAAAAAAGTTTCATTTGTTAAATTAAAATTAATTCCTACTATTAAAATCAAAAGGGGTATTTTAATAAATAATAACTATCAATAGATTGACACTTGATTATGTCCAATTTCAAAGTAAAATTACATACATGAACCATCATTGGATTAAATGGTAAAAATATAATTTATTTATACTTCTATACCATTTAAATTTGTAATTTAACAATATAAATTATTTTGATTAAAAATGTTGTTTTCAGTTAAAATATTGTATTTTTCACTATTCACCAAAATATGAAAGTTATCAGAAAAACACCAAAACTAAATTGAAACTAAATCCTTATGTCCTGATTCTAAAGAAGAAGTTTATTTTTTTCAAATTTAATATATAATAGTATCAAATACTGGATTTATAAATGTGTCGCTATTAAAAGGTGGTAAAATTGCATTTAAAAAAAATACTTCTTTTATCTGAAAAAAATGTATTTCTTCTTACATTATTTCTAATAAACTCATAATATGGATTCTAAAATTATAAGTATTATATAATGTTTACACTTCAGTTAATACTATTCATAACTGCTTTTGAACGTCTTGTTTGGTAAGTCATGGTGCGCTAGAACTCGGCATTGCGTGTAGTTAATGTTACTGAATTACTTTGAAGAAATAACGTACTATGAAATCAAGGGGTGTTACAGTTTGAATATACCACTATTTCTCTCCATAAAGGACAAGGACAATGAGGAGTATTTGAATCATAAAAATAGTGGATCCAATAACCAAGGAGAAAAACCCATGTGATTTAAAAAATTTAGATTGAAATTTTATTCTAGATAATTATACTCATTTTTTGTGTCATTTTTGATAATGGGTTTAAAACAAACTAACTTGGTGATAATTTCACTAAGAATGTCATTCACCAATCCCATTAATCCTTTTATTTATCTCCCTCAAATAAACCCATATTTCTCTTCACCAACCCATTGGGTTAATGAGTCAGTTAGCCACATATTGATGATTTTGCATATGACGTTGTAATAGAAGTTAGTAATGTTAATGGATATATAATTATTTTTATGTGTGGTACTTAACATTAGTAATTAAGACCAATTTCATATAACATGGCACATGGGTAAGGTAGAAGCCTTTGAAAAAGTGATGCACTATCCGGAATAGATTACTTCTCACTAGGTCTAACGAAGCAACGTAAAAGGATCTAGGCAAGAAATCAGGACTCGGTGAACTATATTCGATTAGAGCCTTCAAAATAGTGATAATTTTCTTATCATTCAATATTAAATATGTGAGTTAATTATCATTAAGTGGAATCCTCTCTCAATGAAACCACAAAATTCTATGCACTCTCCCAAGGGTATCTGCTTTGAATATTTTTATTCAAGCCACCAAGAAAGGATTTAAACTACACTTCAGCCATTTTCCCCACCACTTCATAGTCATTCATGTGAGAACCATAATCCAACATAATATTAAGATTACTATACCATTTCTATTACTTAATTCACGCTTGAAAAAACATCATCTTTATTATCCTCTAGGTAATGGAGGGGTTTTCATTGATTATCTCTAAAAAAACATAGAATAAGAAGTGTTCATGAATTATTATTGTCCTACTTCTAGTTATAAAACTATACCATATTATGATTTATGATTAATGAATATTTTTTCTATTACATTAGAGGGTTTCTTCATCTCTCTTCAACATTGATTATCCTGATGCCATTATTTTATTCACTTGAATCATATTACAATTCCCTTTAGATATATTCCATGGTGCTACTTACCACACTTTTTAAACATTTTATTTTTTCTTATCATTCCTATATGATATTTATCGAGTAATCCATTCAAAGTGTTCTCCATATTGTGCTTCTTATCTCAAGGACAATGAGACCACACAAATTCTCAAATCTCTATTCTGAACATGATGGTCAAACTAAAATTTTTTTGGTATATTTCAATGTATCCAATTATCAAATATTTTCATAGAAATAGAAGTTATAATCTAAATAATAGGTGTGCACTATTTTTATAGTTGATGAAGAATTCATAGTTTTTCCATGAAAATCTTGTGAAATTTTCACCAGATAGTCCCATAGACTCAACATTGTTTTTTATCAATATAGGTAAATACCTCTATATTTTAACATGATGAGTTTGAGGAAAAATTTATTAGAAGTTATTTTATTGAGTTCGTCCCATTATATTGAATATATACCCTCTATGTACTTTTTTCTTGATCAGTATCTAGCACTGATCATCTTCTACATCTGTGTGACAAAATTCAATCACAATATTCCCTTTTAATGATAATTTGATAAAGGAGAATATTTTTATCAATCGATTTAGTAAATTGTTCTATTATGAGGGTATTATAATATCTAATAATGTTATGAGGACATTTTCTCATAAAATTTTCAACTGTAACATTCTATATCTTAGTAAAAGAGGGAATTCTACATGATTCAATATATTATTCGTTTTATGATTCTTCAAGGACATTATGACCATAATTTTCCCAAATACAACTCTAATATGGTTTGGTATATCATTAGGGAAGTAACATCATTTCATATCATTTTGGTTTTTGGAATTTGGTTTCTATTTCCATCTATTAACATGAGGAATAAAAAAAGGGGAGAACACATTGACTAATAAACATAAAAATGGATATTTATGATATTTGAAATAATACCTTAGAAATGATAATTATTTCCTAACATATGAGATAGTAGCATTAAATCTTGGTTATGAATTGTAATATTGTTATTACATTTTTAAATATAAAATTATATTCAATTTCACAAATTGTTTCCAGAATATTTTTTTAAATCTTTTATAGAATATCACCCAGGATATTCAAGCATGGTGTGAGGAAATTTCCATTTATCATGTTGTAGGTAATTATGATTTCAATGTAAAATGTAACATTTTATAGTTATTAATCCTCAAAAAAATTCTTTTGCCACATCCACATGTTGTATCAATACAGGTATGTAATTTCTTAGAAACCACTCACTATATACCTCACAGATATTCCATGAAATTTTCCTATACATAGACTAATCCCTAGGGTTTTCAAAAATTTATTCTTGTACTAATCCTAAAAAACAAATATATGTTTGTTTGATACCATCTAGAGTGACCAAAGCCATTTTATACATATTATTACAATACTTGTGACATATATATCCATTAAATAAAACATATTGATCTAAAGTTCATGTATCTATGAAAGACTAGTTAAATAAAACAACCCCAAGAAAATAAAATGTTATTATATTAATATCTATATTGGGATCCTAAATCACATTGTTCTTATAAATTTACAAAGGATAAAATATAATATACATATAGAAAAGTATTTACCTAAAAATTTCATCAGGGTAATAGAGATGACAAGGAAGCATAATGTGTGACTTAATAATATAACATGATATCAAAAAATATAATGATCATCATTAATAATATGGGAGAATAATATAAATAATATCTAATAATAAGATCATGAAAACCTATGAAATATAGGAGAGAAAAAAAACATAAAATATGAATATGTCAAAGAAATATTCCAAGATAATATCACCCAATGGACAGAGTCCAATCGCAGGTTAGGTTTTACTCCAAATATCTATACATAATGCCTCATGAGAAAAAAACCCTATTGAATTAGAGTAGTATTTGGGTGCACCCATTATTAAATTTTCATGACTATCTCTACCAAAAATTTATATTAATCATAATGTATAATCATAAGAAGTACCCAATGAATGGAATGGATTTCAAAAATGACAACCATAACTTAATAAAAATAAATTTTGTAAACGATCAATAGATAAAAATGAATTAAAAAATGTGGTTTTAAAAATCTAAGAACATATTTATAGGACTTAAAATTCTATTCTCATTTTGGATTAAAAGCATTAAATGAGTTTTATATAAAAGGACTAGGTGATATAAAATCAGCCATTAATCGAGATGGATTTTAGTGACATAATTTTAGAAACGAACATAAGGAATGTATTATGTTATCAAATGAAGTTAGAATGAGGACTTTATATTTGTAAGAGGCAAATATATAGAATATATAAGAAGTCTATAACATCAAAATGAGTGATAAAAGTAGTTATGGATATACCGGCCCTAAACTAATGAAAGATGGATGTTTGAAGGGATCCCACATCATATGTATTCTCATTACTCATATATTTTATAATATAAAATAATATAATATAAATTCATTATGTATTAATTAATGAACCATAATCAAATATTTAATTCCATATATGTGTTTATAATAACTTATTACCACAGGTTTATTAACAATTATTTATTAAAATCATTTTTTTTTGTGATAATTTTTTTTCCAACTCAAATTTAAGCTTGAAATTCTTGGTCATTTTACACTAATAATGGTTCAACCATATCCATAATATTAACCATTATATCAGTATCATATATATTCTTATAAATATATTTATGGGTAATCATTGTTTCTATTTTCAATGGACGTAAATAATGAAAGTTCAATAATAATTATCCTTCCTTGAATCATAATAATTCAATAAATAATATATATATATTAAACACACCCTAATAACTAGTTGTGAGAGGGTAAAATGGAAAAAAATTACATAACTTTGAGATTTGTAAGTACACTATACACATGGATGGAAATTTTGAATCACTTTTGATGGAAGAGGAGATCAATATAGGGGCGAAAATTCTCTACCTTCACCTACTGATAGGTAAGTCATCATTCCACAAAACCTGTAACATCTTTCTTCATTCCCATCCAGCATTACTACCAAAAGAGATCATGATATATATTAGTCATGCCTGGATGCATTGTCCACTTAGATTCTTGGATCTCACATGTTAACTATTCCTTCATACATACCGGCACAACCACACAATCATAAACAATGACAATCCCATCAACATCATCAAACCAACTAGAAGGTGAATCCCCACCATTAAGACATTCTATTATAGATATAAACTTTGTATCATCAAGATAACTCTCTTGGACACTACTCAAAATAACATACTCAACTTCTATAGATGTTAGGGTCATCTTCCCCTTCCCATCATGTACCTCCAAATGCATTTCACCAAACAGCGCCTTTATCTTCCAGTCAAAGCTGGATTCCTAAACCACCTAATTCTATGTCTTATAACTCAAGGAATCTGCAAAACTATTCACTTTTCATGGATTGTAAATCAATAAATATTATGAATACTACAAGTATTCAACCAATATTTAGTTTCAATGATTCAAAACAAACTAGGATAAGATCTACTAAATAATTTTATGGTCGGTGAACATCACAAACCACTCTCCCAAAATTTAATGGCTCCAACACTTTAGGGAATATAACCCCATAGAAAATAATATAACCTATGTAGGGTAATATTTTTCATGATTCATGAACTATATTCATTAATATACTATATGTCGATCATCCTTCATCAATACTAAGACAATTCCAACAGTAGACGCACAAAAAATATAAGGTATACCCCTTTCTTTGTTTGAATAATATCCGAATCGGTGAGGATTTCAACCTCTTATTAGACTCTTGAAAAGCACTTTTTTGTGCCCCATACCACTTTAACATAACTCCGTTTTGGTATAATATTGATAGTTTAACTACGAAATATGAAAATATTATATTAAACTTCAGCAATAACCAGTGAATCATAGAAAACATGAAGCATTAAAGACATTCTTGGGATGTTCCCAATACATAAGGGCCTGCACTTTCTTCAAATCCACTAACACACTGGCCTCAGAGTTGATATGGCCCAAAAAATAACTTTATCAATTGGTAAAGGACATTTTGATACCTTAACATAAAACATGTGCTTTATTAGTGTACTCATAATAATTTTAATATTTTTGTAATGATTGCCTAGATTTCATGAGTACACCAAAATGTCATCTAAAAAGATAATCATGTATTAATACAAATATGGGTGAAATATTCATTTTTTTATAGTCATGAACATATCATGGGAATTATTCATCCTGATCGAGATCTCTATAAAATCATACATCCCATGCCTACTTCTAATGGTAATATTCAATATATCAAAAGACATCATCCTAACTGGTGAAATCTGGATCACAGATCAATATTAGAAAATTTTGAAGCACCTCTTTGATAGTCAAACTAATTGTATATTCTAGTAAGAGGGTATCAGTTCATAAATCTCATTTGATTAACCATTCTATAATCAATACTCAACTACGAAGATCCATTAAACTTCTTAGAAAAGAACATTATATATCCCCAAGGTGATGTACTAGGATATATGAACACCTTTTGTTCCAACACTTCTAGCCATACCTTAAATTCATAGAGTTCTTCTATCACCATTTGATTTGGAGTAACTGAAACTAGTTATGCCTTTAGCATCAACTAGGTCATAAAATTAATATCTCTCTCGGGGGTTATCCCTAAGAAATACATAGGAAACACATCCTAAAACATATCCATCATAGGTGGAATGACATACTTTTCAACCCCTATATCATCAAAACAATACAAGATACATGGTTTGTGATTTCTCTCAACTATTGACAAACTAGCCCCACATGGCTCGCAAGAACATCCCACTCACCACAAAGGACATAAGTGACTCCATCGAAAGACGTCAATTCTCCCCAGTGGAAGTAACAATCGATATGGGCGAAGTTTAACACCAAACAATCCATACCCAATATCATATCATAACCCGACATCTTGAGTTCGAACAAATTCCATTGAAACATATACCCATAAACCTCTAGGACACAAACTTTTTAACACTTGGTACCCTCACCTCACACCCCCAATGGAGTATCTATCAACATAATCCCACACAAACATTCCACCTGTGGGCCAAGCACAACAAAAAACCGAGCAGAGATAAAATAGTGTGTATAGCCCATGTCTAATAAATCACTAGAAAGCGTGGATTCTATAGGAATCGTACGTTGAGTTGTAGGCAATACATCATCACAAACTCCAAGAATTAAAAAAAACATGAAGCAACCCTACCCATATGCTTTGGGTTGTGGTATGAATACCCAACACTACACTTCCCTACTCATATAGACATTATCTCTATGGAGTTACATGCCCATGACCACTAATGGTACGTTTAATGAAACTCCAACTGCATTTTTAATATGGGGTATCGTTCCCCCTTCCTACAATTGAAATCTTCCTATTGCCTCCATTTGTGCCCATCTATTGAGGGTTCCTGTAGAACCTATATGCATACACCATTCTTAAACACAATTGGCACTCTATTGGTGGTCGGGGACACAGACTGCGCATGTGTCTCAGCCTGCCACACTGTTATAAGAATACCTATTATCCACATTGAGATTCTAGGCCAATCTTTGGCCTACTCCATGCACTTCCACCCTGATGGAAACTCAAAAAACAACACTTCTTACCCTCATATGCCACACCACCCTCTCTTCCAAATTGAACCACAAGTACACTACCTAAATCCACATTCTGGTTTACTTCTATGATATGGGCCATATCCACTGACATTGTAATCCTTTTCAAATGTAATATGTTTACCTAACACATTATTTCATCTCTGAACCTATCCTGTTATCATATTTCAAAAACTACATCATCTCTTACAAATGTTGAAATGAATCCACACAAATAAAAGAAATGACTAACATAATTCATCATCGACATTTCCCCTTTGGTTAAACTCGTATAATCCATTGCCTTTTTTTTCCTCATGGCCACTGGATAAAATTTATCTATAAAATTTTCTTGGAAATATTTCCATAATATTCCTTCAACTTGTTCATTAGATACCATGATATATCATTAATGATATTCCAGAACTCGAAACATAAATTCTACTAACATGGCTCGATTATCAGAAGGGGTCTCTAAAATGTCATGAAATTTATGGATGGACTCTATCTAGAGTGTGGATACCTCTAGACAAACCACTCTAGTAGTGGTCAGAAGGTGTTACAGCTCAAACTCCCCTGTCAATTCAAACATTCTTAGCACAATCTTCCCTGGGTCTCGATCTGTCATTTGCATAATGTGAGTGAGGTTTTTGCGAAACTGATTTTTTCTATTATCCTAGATCACCACATAATAATACTCCACTATTAGATGATCAATTTCAGTAAAATCCTCTTATCTCCCTTCTATCACATGTCCTTGTGGCGACATTTCCCTGCAATGAAAAAAATAATATTTAGCTCAAAAATAATATAGTTCTCACTATTTGTATTAAAGAAGTATCTCTTCTATATGTAATTAACTCATTCACAAACACTATTCCATAGATCATCAAACACATCCCAGACAATACCCTCGACTATCCCAATCATGGGTCATGAATAACATGGGTAACTAACTCATATGAACACAAGACCTATCTCAGACACCATTTTAAATATGTTTCCACACAAAAAATAGAAACCTTACTTCTTAGGTATATTTCCCATTTCATAACTTGTAAAATTCAACATTTTAACTCATTTAATCCTTTCTTTTATACCAATTCAATAGAAAAATTTTCATTTCATTTCCATTTTTAATCATTTTCATCATTTTATTAGACACTATTTCTTCATGTTTCAATGGAATTAAAATTCATTATACCTTTCATACCTCGCACATCCATCACGTGTGTGCCTATCATGATGCATTCCAGTTATATAACTAGGTGTCTATAATGATTCATGAATAAAAATCCCCATTTAATTAAAACCATGATAAAAATATCATGAAATGGTCACATCATACAATATGTGCATCTCCCAATGGTTAAATATCATCAAATCTAACAACACATAGCAATAACAACAATTCCCACCAAGGGTGACTTGTGTTTTCCTACATATATGGATTAGATACTCCCAAGAATGATCTCATTACCATGGAATGACACTCTCTTAATCTCATGTCTATTATCCCCCAATAGTAATTCATAGAAAATACATCCTCTAATACACATTTATAACATCCTCGACCCAGTTTCCACTATACCAGTCCCCTAAGCTGGGTCGCCACATGACCTCAATCACACATCCCCATAAACCAAAGGTGTCCAACAAGAAGTGAGGGTTTAAAAGGAAACATGGTGAGGTTATACACTCTTTTCCAGAGTATGAAACAAGATGAACTAAATATTACAACATAAACAAAAAATAATATCAAGTGAAAATGTATAAACAAACATCTCCCGAAGCAAGGTACAAAACATATCCACTAGAAATTATGTCATGACATACTAAAAAATTCCATAAGAACAAAACCCAAGATAAAAAATAGTGGAATCCCCAAAATGGTCCCAAATCTCAGTCTGAAACCTTATCCGTGCATGTCCCAAGCCCAACTCAACTCCCTAACATATGACTGTTACCCTTCTCCAATCATGCAATAATGAATCTGATCGGGTTACCGATGGTGGCCTAAGCAGGGTGTGAGTACAACTCATTTGGCCACCACCAATAGTGTCTAAATAATATCTAGTAGATATAAATACTACATACAAGTGATAAAATATGGAAAGTAAATAAAAGATAGTTTTGGTGAGAATAGTTAACTAGGTTCCACTTAATTCAATACAAATATATTCCCAATTCCAATACTAATGCCATATTTATTACCTAGTTCACATTCATCCTTCTATCAATTGTTTAAACATATTCATTAATCTCAATGTATAGGGGAAATAAATCGAGTTCTCTAACTCACTAGGGATAATCACACTATTAAATTTATAAAAAAACTCACCTTGAAGCCTTGGTCTGGGTTTTTTTGTTGAATGCAGCCATTTGGGGAATGTAAATCTATCATGTTGCCTAATATATTCATTTTTGGGTAGATTTTAGTGCCTCATTCTAACATGACCCAAGGTGTAGAAACTCATGTAAATACCCCAAGCTATGATGCCATGTGAATATTATTATTTATTTCTAATCACCACACACATACCACATCACAACCAACCAAAACCAATACAAATAGCAAAATCACAATCCATGACAACCACAATGGGAATTAATATTCTTCCACAGTCCATTAACACAGTTACCATTTTTATCAAATAGTTATTTTGTCCAATTCCTATTTCCTATGCCTAAATCACTAATAATATTCACTATTTTCCGAATACTAAACCATTCGACACATAAAACCATTCCCCTATGTTAGTTTATTAAACAAATTCTTCATTTCCGACGTTTGTACACTTATGAATTTCATGTATAAGGAAAGATACATTTAAAAGATTCAAATTATTCCGATTTTACCCATTTTCATGCCAAGCCAAACTATCCCTTATCCATTATCTTTATCTAGACATATTTATCCATTTTTCAAACATTAATCATCACATTAACCAATTTACATGTTCAACGTGAGATCTAACTTTTTACATGTCCATTTCACCCTTAATGTTTATTTTAATCATGTTCAGAAGGGTCGCCACACACCAGGGGTGGCCCTAAATCAGTCATGTAATCATCTAAATGTCCCCCAAGGATTGAGGGCACATAAAATCTTTATTTACCACTTAATTTTAAAAAATATCACTAAATGTATTAAATCGCAACAATAGGTACCTAATAACTAAACCAAAAATGAAAAATTCAACATAATGAACATGGGATATAACTTGTAGACCACCTACCATGAATCTGTTGATGACCGCACTCTTAATTATTCTATAGATCATGATTTAAACCCCCTTTGAACCAATATGCTATATTACAGTAGGAAAAGTGGGGTTTAGTGCATCAAAATAAGATTTATCAATGTAAAACACTAATCCATAAGAGAATAGAAAGCAGAGGATTTGACCTACCTGTAGATTCAGTCTACAACTGAAAGTGCTCCAAATAGACTAGACATATAGGAGAATAATCATTATTGATCACTAGGGTTCATCACTAGGTAAGAATGGAAAAAATTAGTAAGACAAAAATAGGGAACCTAAAATCCCATAGTGTCAATTTTGAAAATATTATATCTTTTAAAGGGTGCATGGTTTTCCAAACCATGCAAACACTATTCATAAGCCACCATCCATGGGAATTTGGTCTGCATGGTTATCTAGGATAGCCACATGGTTTGTCAAACCATGTGCCAACTATGTGATATACCACCTCTCCATGATGCATGGTCTACCTAGGAATGCAACGCGGTTTACTAAACCATGCACAAACCATGCACCTTGCACAGGTTGGAATGATTTTCTTTCATTTCATTCCTTGAGCCCTTCGAACACCATTGAGGTCCCTAATACTATTGATAATCATTTCATTATCCAAAAGAAATAGGATGAAACAAAACATTTAATATGGAATTGCCTCCATGAATTATGAGATATTTCCTGAATCCAAATGGGAAATAATATATTTTTTCTAGGATTTCCCATTTCACATAAATGATGTTGAGAAGGTTAAGCTAATGAACTCAATTTAGAATATAAAGAGGAAAATGATTCCTAAATCAAGTTTTCATTGATTTCATAAGCTGTGTTTTATACCAACTGTGTCATTTTTTTTATCAAAAAAGACCACTAGAATATCATAAATGAAATCAATAACATGCAACTACACACTAAATATGAAAGTATATAAAGAAATATCAGAATTTACCAATACACAATTTTTAAAAAGAAATATAGATAGATAATTATGAGACTGAATAATGTTATGAATGTTAATTTCAATGTGAAACCTTGGTTTTGTGATTCTTGGGGAAATGTTTCATTTTCTAAAATAGAGACTACAATTGATGTGTTGAATCATTTTTAAATAGGAGTCACATGAAAGATAGAAACATAATTATAAAAAATAATAAACATAATTAAACCATCATATGAAAATAATGCAGTTCAATTTGAAAAGTCATGAAACATAGTTTCATGATACATTTCTCCAAATATTAGTCACTATGAAATCATGATGTTTGATATATAAGAATATAGAGACATACTTGGATTTGTGGATATCATTTCAGGTACATGGATAACATTCCATCCACCTTCCTCCCTCATTAGGTGGAACAACCATTGTCCCAGCTCGAATTTACTAAAATTAGATAGCTCCCCTTTTAGCTACATCAACAGCCTTCCAAATGATATATATATTTCAACCATCATGGTTCCTTGACCCTTCATATGTAATATGATACATCTTCACATGAATTTTATATTTATATTTTTTCTCTAGTGACTTCCATTCACCCATTATCAATCACAGTTAAAAATATCACATCCTTTTTGAAATCATTTTCTCATATTAGTTTCTATGAAAATATTGGACAATGTTTTATATAATTTAAATAAAAATCCTTTTTCAAAAAACAAATAAAAAATCAATGATAATTTTTTAAAAAATATTTTCATTTTTTGTTTAAAATGAAAATATTTGGATATTTACAGTACCATTTTCCTATAAAATTTTCAAATTCAAAATTCACCAATTACTAAATAAAGGTAAAAAAGAATAATACCAAATGAAAAAAACAAAATGAACACTTCAAAGATTAAAAATATAGAATCACAATCAAACTGAATAGAATGAAAACAATAAACAAAACATCCAACAACAAAATTCAAGAATGATTTACTGAAAAATAATTAAGAAATAATAATCCATTTCTAAATAGGAAATATTCAATTTATTTTTCAATAAATTTATAAATAATAATTATATGAAATAGAATAATATCCTATGATGGGGGGTTATATCTAGATTTGTCATGGGAGATAATATCAATTTATATTTTTCACTAATCTAAATAAGATATATATCGGTATTGACATCAAGATTCTTGTACATATCAAACATCTCACTTTGTGCTGCAATTCAAGAAAATAATGAGACAAGGATTTCAACTTCATTATCATGTAACAATAAAAAATATTTTCATTTTACTACATAATTTATAATTTCTAACACCTAATATTCTCAATGATGGTAAAGAGAGAGTTTGACAAACAATTATTTATTCTATACACTATTTTCATTTAATTTAGCCAACCTAGGTTAGATTAAAATAAAACTAATTAAATGATAACCGGGTAGAATTTTCTATATTGTAAGAAAATAAGAATGCATGATTATAAAATCACATAAAAACCCCAACATAAAAAGGAATTTCTTCCAATCCCTTGTGTTGGAAAAAATATTAATAATAAAACCTCAGAATGAAACATTTTTGTCAATCCCTCTTAAAAAAATATAAAACCATTAAATCATTAAACCTTTAGTGATATAACATGCAATGTGGATGCTTAAAATTTATTTAAATTAATTTAAAATAACAAATAAATGTTATATAATATAATTATAATAATTAAAATAAGAAAAAATGAATAATTAAATCCTGAAAAAAACTAAAATGGATATATTCTAATCATGCATCATTGGAAATAATTTTCACTATTTCAGCAATTAAACTAAAAGATACACTAATAATAATTGATAGAGATATAGATGAAAAGGTAGAATTAAAAAATTATTCAAAACCGTGGGATCAATGAAGATTCAATCTTGTACTATTCAAATTTTTTTCCATCTTGGCCTATATTGTCTATCCCAAAATTATCATAAAAAAGAAGTTGCCCCATCCTTAAAAGAATAATTTACCCCAAAATTAACCATTAACTACAAAAACACGAACAAGAGGGATATGTAATGTGTATAAATATGAAACTGTTAACAAATAATTAGACTCTTATAGTCTAAAAAAGAGATTTCATCAATGTATCAAAATAGGAAAATTCCTTGTGAAACAATAGTTGAAATTTTTCAATGGTATTATTAAAAGGATAGAAATAAAAAAATAAAGATATGTTCAGTCATATTTGTAATGGAAACACAATAATATATATTGAGGAGATATAAAAATTTGTTCATTACATCTCCTACTCTAAGATGCCAACTATTTCCCACCCATAATAAATGTATACTCTGTCGTCCTCGTCATAGTGAAGAATAAAACAATAAATGAATTATAATTAAGAAAAATATGAAATTCAATAACATTATTCTGTGTATAGAAGTTATATATCATTTGATATGAATGATATATGTATAAACATGATGTTCTATATAGAGTTGTGAAATAAAATTCAAAAAAAAGATAAGTGGCATTTTTATTCAATTAAAAACTATTAAATTCTTGGGGAGAGAGGCAGAAGAAGGAAGAGAAAAGTCAAAACTACATGGTCATGGAAGGTATGATAGATGGAGAATTGTATAATAATTTATTATTTAATCCACACAACTAAGGAAACAAGGAAATAGGAATAGATGGATCAAAGAAATCTAGTACAATGGAAAGATTATGGATCTGAAATATTGTAGGCTATTTATGGATACAATTTTAACAAAACCCCACCCAACATAATTAATCATATATCGATGTGATGATACATGATATTATGATAATTGAAGGAGGATAATATGATTCAATAATGCGGGGGTAATTAAAATTTTTGTAGGAAGATGAAACCCATGTTGAAGGTGGAAGATGAATCAACAACTGACGAAGCTTTAGAGTGGAGGCGGAGGCAGAGGTAGTGGCTAATGCGTATGAAGAGGCGGATGTAGTTACTGATGTGGAGGACAAGGCAGAGGTGGAGGATTATGTGGATGAGATTTGAGTAGGGTATGTTGAGATGGGATTGTGGAGAGGATATTTGAGGTCTGTGGGAGCAATTTGGGAAAAAGATAATATGGGGAGGTTGAGAAGAATTGACTGTGAGGGAGACATGTAGTGGGTAATTTATATGGATATGAAATTTGAAAGAAAATTTATAATCATTATTATAGATAATGGATATTTATTAATATATATTATAATAAATATCTATATATTTCATTGTAATTATTATAAGAAGAGGGGATTACAAGAAACCAGACAATACGCACATAAACAACCCAATGCATCAAGGCTCACCCCTCCCCATAAGGAATGAAAAGAATCCATTAGACCAATTTTATTACATATGACTTCCTAGGATCCCATTAAACTGACTTTTATTATATAAACTAAAGGAATGGTTGACCGATGTGCTAATTATTAGGTAAAATACCCAATGGAGTATCATGAATAATGTAATGTAACTATACTAACAGGTTGTAACCTCTACTAGTTATCATTGAACTATGTCACTAGTCTGAATTCAATGCCCCCTCCCCCTCACCACCAAGAATAATTTCATCATAATACCCTCTGACATAGTGTGTTGTAAAACCCCTCAAACCATAGAAACTATCAGGATGAGTAATAGATTATTGGTGTCAACACACTCTTCCACATTTCAATCCACCCACCGAGTGATGTTTTTGGAGACTACCCACTCTATATTATGTATATTACGTCGTATCATATCTTCTCTCATTACATGAAAGTCACTAACATGAGAAATACCCATCCAGAATTTTAAATTCATGAGGATATGTGGTTGGATGATAGGCGTCAATGCACTCTTCCCTCTTTTAGGGTCATCCACCTAGCAACACATAAGTGTCGCCATGTTATACCACCAATATATTGCTTTAAGTCACTTTTTATAATATTTCCATGAAACATATTGTCCAAAAATGGTGAGATGAAACACATATGATTTGAAATCCAAATAATGGCCTAAAATCCATTAATATCTTTAAAGCCCTATGGTTTATAAGCTCAAATATGTCACCCAGAATCCCAATTTATGTTAATAGTTCTACTTCTACAGTGTCAGCGTGACTATTGATATTGTAATGTTAGAAAAAAATACCTCTATAGGATTTTTAACTCTTATCTTTGTGTAGGATGATATGGTGTTTACCTATCATGTATCACCCAAAAAATTTATTATAAAAGAATAAATTTGATTATCATATAATGTTACTATAAAAATATAAATTTTATTTTAATAGTGCACTATATTAAAAAAATATAACATTAATTTATAAATAATAATATGGTATCCAATATTATAATAAATATATGATATTTATATATATTAATACATGTATATATATATAATACATTATTATGAAAACATGATTATATATATTATAATATATATTTACATATTTTATTATAAAAAATAAAATATTATTAATTTATAATGATAATAAAAAATATTATACAGTATTATAATAAATATAAGTTATTAATATATATTACTATGCAATAATATATATATATATATAACAGTTTATTTTTAACACTTATTTTTTATTGATTATAAATAATATTTATATATATAAATATAGAAAAACATAATAATGTTATTATATATTAATATATGATTATAATATTAAAAAATAATATACAATATAATTATATAATATAATTATAATATAAATTAATTATATAACATTAAATTATAATTAATAATTTTTTATCCATATTTATAATTAATATATATTATTATTATATATCAATACACAATTATATATATAATAGTTTACATTAAATGATTGTTTCTATATATAATAATTTAAATTTATATATTTTATTTAAAAAAAATATTTTAGTAATTTATAATACTAATATAAATATAATAAATTATATAAACTATATAACACTAATCTAATATATATCATTTATGTAATCTCCCCTCCCATAGTATTGGTAATATATATATATACATATATATATTAAAAACCTCGGTTTGTGTGCGGGATGAGTAAATAGTCAATGACGCTTTGGGATGTGGATAGGGTGGACCACATGATGTGGTTGAGATGACTTTTGGAGGCTATTGTTAGGATGGCATGTCCACAAAATGCCATGGACTCCGGTTTTTAGGCTTTCATCTTTTGGGACTTTTTTGGGCCAATCAGATGGGATACAGATTTATTATAGAGATGATTGTTGCTGGTAGTTTCAAGACATCTTTTAGCTGTATGAGATGCAGATGTCGTGACATTATTGGGCACCATGAGTAGTTAATGTTATAGGACACTGGTGGTGAAAAATTATTACTGATGATGTACAAACCAAAATATCCAATGATGGGCATGGAGTAAGAGCATGATCATGAGTGCTATAATTCTAAAGGAGATGATAACATCCTTAGGTGATTGGAACTTCATTTGTGGTGATTTCCTTGAGTGGTATTTTTTCTATTAGTCGCATCAATACATTTGGGTGCACAATGTATTTTTGGTCAGCAGTTGTCAGCTCGCATCATGGTCATATTGTATTGATGTTTTTGGCCTTTGGGAATTTATTATATTGGATGTAGGGTATTACATGAACGTGGCACTATGGGACATATTGTATGTATTTTTTTTATAATCAGGTCATTGATTTGGGTTACCAAATCCTTGATCAGAACTACCTTCGCATATGTATTCATGGTATGAACAATGGATTTAGGATCCCAAATCCATGGACATAATAAAATATTTTGAAATAACCCATGTAGGAAAAGTAAATGGGGTAGTGAATTCATTTCATATACCATTAAAATTATAAATAATAAATAAAAACAAACAAATAAAGGATTAATAAATAATTTTTTATATAATCCTAATATTCAAATTATAATATGTAAAATATTTGACATTAATATAATATATCTAAATTATATAATGATAATTTATAAATACTAAAATAATACAATAAACAGATATATGTTATTTATTATTTATTAATAAAAAATTATAAAAATATAATTATAATGTAATTAAATAATTACAATTATAATTAATATATATATATATATAAATGTGTGTGTAAGCATGAATGCTTCCATTTATTTTCATATTCATATCTAAATAAATGAATGAATAAATATATATATATATATATATATATATCTTTACATATAAATTTAATATTTTAATATAATATAAATGTGTGTGTAATCTTGCATTCAATATATTTTATAGGATGGATTTAAAATCCATCCTAAATAATCAAGGGCACCTCACCATATCTGGGTGAATTCTTAATATGTATCACATAACTATATAAATTTAACAAGGTAATATTTTACAAACATATATTTATAATATATATATATATAAGTAAAATAATATAAATATAATAAAAAAATTAATAAATATCATATTATATTCATAAATTATGTAAATATATTATAATATACATATACACATACATATATACATAGATACATAGATACATATACATAAAAACATATATAAATATATATATATATATACATATATATTTACTCAAATTAGAAAATATATAATTTCTAATTGAAAATATGTATATAAAAATTATTTAATTTTGATATATATTTATATATGTTTATAAAAATATATTCTATTATAATTATAAAAAACAATGTTTATATATATTATATAATTCTATATTTCAACAAATAAAAATATATATCATATATCTAGTTTTATATATTTATTATAAATAAATATATATTTTATTTTGATTCCATATATAAATAAATGTATATATTGATCACACACACACACAAATATATATATATATATTAATTATCAAAAAAATGTTTTTTATGAAAATAAAAATGTATTTATTTGAATGTTGTTAATATTTAGTTTCACAAAAAAGATATAATATATAACTATAATATATATTTACCAATATTTATAAATATGTATAAATATATAAATAGAAATTTATATATAATTATTAACAAAAATTTATAGATAAAATAATATAGATATATTTATATAATTAAAATTTGATAATTATTTGTTTATTCTCATTTAATATATATGCAAACAGACATTTTACAAAAAATTATTTGATTATAATTATAAAAATTAATATATATATACACACACGGACACAAATAAATAAATATATATGTATATTTCTATTTAAAAATATATACTATATAATAATAATATTTATCTAGTAATATTTATAAATACATATATATATATAAAATTATTTAATTATAAATGTAAATTAATTTATTTAAATATAGATTTTATAAATATATATATCTGTTTAGATTTTAATTTAAATATTCATATATAAAGATAGACACAGACCTTTAACATATAAATATAAATATGTATTTTTGTTAATAATTTTAAATAAATATTTTTATAGGTATATAGTTACACACACAAATATATAGTTATCTATGACATCTTAATATATCCAAAATAAGCATACACACCCTCATATATCTAGGATGGATTTTAGATCCATTTGTGAAAGAAGAAGAAATATTTTCATTGCATGAATCCATTACAATACTGGCCTCCTATCTCACAACGAGTGGAATAATATGAGAAATATAAGTAGATTAAATTTTGATGGTGAGATCCCAAGAGATTGAGAATTAGAAGTTATATCTTTAGAAAGGGTACTGAGAAGATCTCATTGATTTGTCGTAGATCAATAAAGGAATCATTCACTGTATGGAGATATTATATATGTTCCAAGATGAAGTAAAGACCTCTATTGGACCTTATTTATATTATTTATGGGGGCTATGGGACATTTATCTTTAAATAATGTTTCACTGGGTTGATTCAATGCCTTTATATACATTATTTAATACACCTTGATTGAGTTTTATTGGTGAAACTAGCTACCCGCCTGATGCCACTAGCTAGATAGTAGTCTTTCTATATGGTTCCTCTTCTATACAGAATCCATTGGTTTCCTGGTGATATCCATAGGCTATTTGATCAAATCCTTTTTTACCTAGCGATTCAATCCACTTACACCAACAGGGTAGTTCCCTAAACTAGGTATCCAGTGCTATCTGTAGAGCATCAACTTACTATTTGGACATTCCTGTTTCCTTCAATAAGTTCAATTGGATCCATATTTTCCAACAATTATTTCAACACATCCATTATTAATTCAAATAAAATTATAAATATGTTTAAAGACATCAACTGAATTTTAAACAATATCCTCTAGTTACATTGACTTATATCACTTGGTTCCTTATAAATATGACTTCGTAATAAATTTTAAAAATTTAAATCCAATTTAATAAACCCCTTAGATATATAATTGATTGTTTATGGTGATTAAATAAATATGGGAAAATGTGGTACAAAAATACCCCCTTTTTTATTACAAACAATGAATATAAAATGATATTTCATTGGTAAATAAAGTTTGAATCATTCATTCAAAGTAGATAGAGATATCGAAGATCACGATATTCAATATGCTCATGATATACAAAAAAGAAACTTCTAAACCATAATTATATCCCCCATTTTTTAAAAATATATGATATATAATAATATAATCCAAAATATAAACTACTCCTCCTTCGTAAATAAATTATGTTGTATATATATAACATGTTTAAAAAATGAACCACAAAAAATTATCATCCTTTTTTATTATAAAAAATAAACCAAGGATAATAAAATGGAAAACGCAAGAACATTTAAAATAAAATTTAAATATTAAAAAGAAAAATATGATGATGAATCTCAAGATCTAAATAATTATAGACATTATTATTTTAAAAGAAACATAAAATGATTCTTATATTCAAAATAAAATTCAAAAGAGTTTGCAAATACATAGAAAAATAGTAATCAAATGTTTTGAAAATTATAAATTAAATAAAACCCAAATTTTCTTCATTTAAGTAATAATAAAACATGGATCTGATGGAGATAAGGAAAAAGTATATCATGAAATGTGGTTCAATATATAAATAGATATTAAATAAACCAAACTACAATTCATATATATACCATCCAATAATTTAACCAATTAGTAACAAGCTAAGAGTGAATCTTAAATTTAGAATGATTTGTTCCACATAAATAAAGATAATCCATCTAAACTTCATTAAATAGAGCTCCCCCTAAATTTGTGAATTAATGAGAAAGAAGAAACTTCTCCATCATAGAGAGTAGGAGTAATAATTAAATTAATTATTTAAATATAAACAAATAAAAGATATTCATTATTTTCTCGAGTGAATGAATATGTTAATAATATCATGAGGTAATAATTATATAATAATTAATGTTAAATAAATTATATCCCACTAGATAAAACAATTAGTTCATAAAAATTAAACTATTTAATCCTGATTAATCATCCTCTTAAAATGTGAAATTTCTTCAATGTTGGAGAATTCATTTTTATTTGGAATCCAAAAAAATCTATGATAATGAAGAGCAGTGGTGCAGTTTTTTAAGATATTAATTGTGAGAACCTTTTTGAATCGATGTGATCCTGGATCCTACAATGTTGATTAATAATAAGTTATGAACCGAAAAAAAGTTTACGAAATGATTTTATATTAGAGATATTTGAATAAAGATGATTATATTTGGGTCTAACAAATATGTTATTTTTACAATCACATTCATAAATAAAACTCCCAAATATTCGATGATATTTGCAAAATTAGTTTTTAGACCACCTCTTTAAAAGCATGGTTTTTTCAGAAATCTTATTTAAATTTGAAAATAAAATTCCAGAATTAGTTTTCTTATAATTTTGAGAACTTTAAATCATAATAAAATAATATTCACCTTGGTGGAATTTATAAAGTATATTTTAAAGATCTTTAATTTGGGATTTTAAATTCTAAACATTAGGTTGATAATTTAATTTCAAAACAAATTATTATTTTTCCTATAAAAGATGATATTTTTCATTAAGAACATAATATTATTTATTTGTAAGAACATTGTATTTAAAAATGAGTTCAGAAAATTAATTCAAATTTATTTTTTGATAATGTAATAGAAATAATGTAATGAAGAATAAGATGAGGAGTATGAAGAAAAAGATATAGGATAACAAAACTAATTACCTAGATCAAGACGTTTAATGGATAATTTAGGGATTGAAAAGCTTGATGATTTTGTGAAGGTTTAGTCCATGGAGTCATCACTAGCACACCATGTTTATACATTATGATTTTTGTTTCTTATCTTCTTCTCTTGAATCTTATTTTTTAAAATTATACAATCAATCTTATTTTGACCATTTTCATTGCATTCAAAGAATGTCATTTTTGGAACTTGAATTAGATTATAAATTTTTTTATTTTGATTTGTCTCATTCTTCTTCTCATGTTTGTTAAATTTATTTTCCATGCTCTCATTACCATTATTGAATTTGGATGGTACATTATCATCAAATCAATTGAATGAAATATTTATTTATATTTCATTATATTTTTAATAATCTTTAGCTTATTTTTGATATTAATTCTTCATGGTAATATCATACATAATTAGGGATCTAATTAGTTCTACAAGTGGAATAATTTTGATATTTTTTTCCTCTTTTATAGTCATCACCTTGGGTCCCAATATCTTGGTGGGACAAAAATAATTATTTTTTCTCATGTTTTATATAAAAAAGTTCACCAATAGAAAATCAGAAATTAATAATTTTACTAAAGTGAGGAATATCTCAGTAATAGATTCATTTTCATGAATAGGGATGTTTTCAAAGTATTTTATAAACATATCTGATATATCACCATTAATTTATTTGTTCCTATAAATCTCAAAAGATGAAATATATTGGGACTCCATTTATATTTTAAATATTTCTTCTGAATGAGTTTAGGCATTGAAATTTTCAGAACATGATAATATATAATAATATTAAAGAATATTAAAAAAAATTTAAATAACCGTAATTTGTAATATTAAAAATAGGAGTATTTTCTAAGGATATTCATTTAAGATATCCTATGAAATAAGAATTAGATTCCCTTAAAAAACATTGAAAATACTTAAGATGTGTAAAATTTAAATTAAAATTTATAAAGAATGATATTTAGGATAAAAATACAGAAACTATGTAATTTAAAAAATGGAAAAATATCTCCTTTGATACGAAATATAGTTTACTAAATTACGATATGCGGTGAATTTATATTAAAAAACTAAATAATAAAATTGTGAGGGAAATAAAAATGTTATTTTTGAAATATTAAATTCAATAATGATAAATATATTATAGTATTTTATGGATGAATGTTCTAAATAATTAAATCAACACATGAATTTGTGTGTGAAACATTGTCAATTAAAGTAAATTTTAATGATTAATATGATCACATTAATTTTGATATGATTTATAAAATATAATATCTATGTTAATTAAGTGATTAAGTGTGAGGTATTTAAGGTATATAAAAATTATGTGATTGTGATAAAGGATTTAATATAAATGATGTAATGAATAAATTAAAAGAGAGAGAAAACATATTATGATAAAAGAGTTATCCAATAGCTCGGTGTGAGCCCCTACGTTTCTACCCCTTAGGTGAGAGGTTTGTACATTTATCCCATTATTTTAATATTGATCATAAAAACTAGACTCCATTTATTTGTAACACTTATAGAAAGAAACCTTCTTTACATACTTCAATGATAGTATGCACCTATATCTCTTCATTTTCTCTGATTTTATAAAGAAAACTAATAAATAAGTTCAAGGGGAGGAAGGGAGATATACTGGGAAAGAACTGGTAAAATGTCAGCATCATATATATAAAAATATGAAATGATATGATATAGGTTTCTAGAGAAAATTTATATTGTGACATCCCATGATATTGATATTTATGAATTAGATCTTGAGAGAGGTTTTGGAACATATATCATTGATTTATTGGGGATCGATCAAGGAATTATTCACTAGATGGACTCATCATATAAATTCATGGATAAAATAAAATCCTATTATGTTCTCTATTCATAAACATGATAGGAGTTAGGGTCACTTAGATCAATCAATGTTTTTAATGAGTCAAGTTATTGCCTTTAGATCAATTTTTTAATGCTCCTTGATTGAGTTGGATTGAATCCACTGGCTATTTGGCTGATGCCACTAGTTAGATGCTATAATTTTTTTTGGCTACCAAATATATATATACTTTAGTTTCTAGATAAATATGTTAATATTGTGGCTAGTGGACTCCTACAACACCTTTTGAATCTATCCACTGGCATTGGATGGTTGGTTCCTTATACTAGGTAACTGGTGTTGTCTTTAGATCTTCACCTTGTTCATTAGTCCTTCAATTTTCCTATAAAAATGTAAAGAAGACCAATATATTAGTTCTATGATTATAACAAAAATCAATTATAGATTAAATGAGAATTCAAAATATCTTCAAATATTTCATTCAATTATCAACAAGATCCTTAAGCTCCTTTGAATGCCATAACATAGTCATTTAAAAACAGGACATGGTATAAAGTTTCTATAACATAAATCCACAAAAATGAAACCATAAAAGGCATAATTGAGTGAAAATAATCATGAAAATATCATAAGAGAGATAGAGGTATGAAAATAAATAGTCTTAGTGGACTGATTCATATAACTAAGAGGTGTTTTAAGAGTTTCCAAACTTTTTAACTATTTTTAAATTCTCTTTAATCATTAACCCCATTTGGTATATTAACCCCAATTTTTTTTGGAAAATAATGGATATATTTAGTTTACCTTATAACACACACCACATGTAATTAAATAATTCCATAAACTTTACCACATGTGTTTTTACATGGGTCATCCATAATGTGGGGAACAAACTCTTAGATGTGATTGAGTCAAATTGATCCATATATTTTACACTATAAATATTTTTATCAAAGTATAATAGTTATGGTAAGTAAAATTCTCTACCCAAAACTATATTTTACATAGGTGTGTGTTAACTATATTACACAAGTGAACTAGAACTACATATTTCAATTTCTTTATCCTATAATACCTCTCAAGAGTATTTAATGACATTGACATTAGATGTAGATCACTAAGATCATAGAGTATGTCCTCACGTCCAAAAATAATAATCTGATTTTCCTTACCATCGTATTCTTCAACTGCCTTTATGGAATAAAAAAATGCACACAACATCATCTTTTTATGTTGTATAACTTCTAGATATTCTTCATAAATTATGTCACATACACTCTCAAAAAAAACTCAAGGGAACTATATAAACACTCTATTTTCTATAGGAAATACTACACATTGGCCATGAATAGTTTTTATGCCAGAAAAACATCCCAAAAATTATGCTGTGTGATTTAACAAAGGAAGACTATGGGTTACTCATACCCAATTCCTGAAATTTCTCCAAGGATATAGTTCATCTTCTTATTAAAACTATAATATGAAGAGATAATGTTTTCACATGGTCACAACCACACCTTCAACCGCTTAGTAATATTCTTATTATAATTCTTATAAATATATAATATAGTGTGTCAAATGGATTGGTTATACTAAAAATCCATGTTTCCTTCAATATAGATCACTTATTTTATATAAATATGACATATATTTCTGCACAGGATCAGTTACCCTTCTTCTTCCATGAGAGTTTCTATTGGTTGTCTAGAATACCATTGTAAATGTACAAAAATCTATTTTTTTCACTTTCTTTTTTGATCACAACTATATAAGAATCCATTTTTTATTTTTGGAGTCACATATAAATTTTAAAAAATTAACATTTAGTTAAAATAATATTCTATCCAACAATTCATCTACTCACCTTTTTCTCCTCTAACAATCTCCTCGATCTATTTTTTCAAATACCATATCAAACAAATTATAGAACAACCATTTTTATATTTTTCTTCTCATTTAACACAATATAAAAACTCTTCACGATTTTCTACAGAATTATTGATATTCCTTCTTCACAAAATTATTCCACAATTATCTATAATAATATATTCTTTATATTTTTCAAAAAATATACAATATTAGATTACTTTTTTGAAATTTTTATTATTATTATAATATTTCCTGTTATAACATATATAGATGTTGGATTGAATATGTAAAAAATAAATAAAAACTTAGCTCGACCTTTTTTTTAATCTAGCTTGAATAAAAAAAATTCGAATATTATAAACACTAAGTAAATTCCCAAGCATCATCTTAATAATGTCTACATAATTCTTGAGAAAAAATTAATATTACAGTTCATTACCTTGAATAACTTCAGCATAATCAAGATCCTTAAGCATGAATTTTTTTATGTTATTTGAGTTCACTAATGTTCTATTCCATCATTTATATTTTTTCTATTTATAATTTTATATATTTTGGAGTTCTTTATTTCATGATTAATAAATTCCTAGCCATCCAAATGAGTTCAGATTCAACAAATCAAGATTGAATTTTGTCTTCACTAAGATTATATATTTTTAAAACATTAAATAATGGTTTTGGCATTATTAAAAAACATTTCATCTCTAGAATCTAAAATTCTAAAATTTCTTAGATTTCTTAGATTTCATTTAAAAAACTGGAAATTCATTTTACCTTTCAAAAATTGGGTACACTTCCAAAGTTATATATACCCTTCCAAAATTATGATTACTCTTCCAAGGGAATTCATTTGCTTCTGAACAAAATTTTCAAAACTGTCACCCTTCAAAGGTAACTATTCCACATTGTTACTCTTATGAAACCACTATTTCTTGTTTGTGGCCTTTCAATATAAGATCTTCCATTTCAAGATATTTCTAAATCTTTTGGAATACAATTTATAATTCAGAAATGACAATATAACCTATAAAAGTGAGGTATTAATTTGAAAAATAAGGTATATTATTCCAATATATTACATGAATTTTTTTCATAAAGATAGAATTTATATTATTATTGAAATAATCATTGAAATTACTTAAATCCAACTAGAGTCTTCTCAAATAACTTTAAATTACCTTTTAAATGATTCATATAAATCTAGTGATTATCATAAGTATTACAAACCCTTCTAGCTAATTTCCAATGTACGTAACTGTTAATACTCAACTAGAGAATTTAATGTGTATTTACTTTGTTCTGATTATTCCTTCACTCTCAATAATTTTAGCTTTATTAATAGTGGTACTTCACCCTAATTTCAGCAACCAAGATGGTAGATATCACTAGGATGATTTCTATTCACCTAAACCAGTTATTCTAAAAAGCCCTGACAAACATATTAAAGACTTTTTGGAACAAATCATTTAGCTATCCAGTACAGGTCATCATCAAAATAAAAAGAAATACACTTAATATTTATAACTATATTATGGATATTTTCCCATAAAACATCATATACACTTTTCATTAACATTTGGACCATATCTATAATCATCATGATTAAGGGATTCCTTCAAGAATCTGTTTTCATTAACATCCCATTCCTTCATAAGGAGGAATATTCCTTTCCATGTTCAATGTATGACAATTTAAGTTATTCAACACACATTGATATTTTTTATATTGAATAAAACACAATCTAATATTCTCAAATACATTGGGAACAACAAATATCAATCTTTAGATTTTTTCAACACCAGTATACCTTTGAAGTCAAGGGCACTCTTCTCCAACTTATTCAAAATCTATGAAAATAATTAATGTTTTAATCCCTTCTATTGACACTGTGGCAGTAGATTAAAATTATTTGTATCCCCCTTATTGATTTAAATGATTATAATAGAGGATAGTTCATAAATATTGTTTGAAATTTTATGGAATACATATTCTCCATGATTACTCTTCAATTTTCACTATGATCATCATGTTCCATGACTAATGGGAGGCACCAAATTATCTATAGTAACATACTATCAACTAACAGTCCCAACATTTTCTTGGGCTATCCTACTATACAAAACAATAATGGTTTGTTTATGCAATCAATTTATCCAAAATCTATCAAATTATTCTTCAGGTGAAGATTAAACAAATTTTCATGATTTTTAACTTATCTATATGTCACATAAATAAAAAAATTTAAACATTTCAAGTGATATTATGTTAATAATAAAATACATTATTTATCCTCAAGTGAAACAATGGTCAATACACTATTTTATTAGACAATCACCCTCTTGATTGTCAAATTCAATATAAGATAAAATAGTGATGAAAAGGTTAATATCATACCTCAAGTTTTTTTTATTTACTATTGTCTATAATAATAGTTGTAATCATAATTATTAAAACACTAGAAGTTTTACCCATTTTGATAACTCCCCCTTAAAGGATTATTTCCATACATCACCATGGTTTAATCTTTTTCAGGAGAAAATCTCAAACCTATTTTGATACCAATTTGGATATTTATTACCAAAAGTTAAATGAATACATGTTAGGAACCAACCCAATTTATCTTTCATTTAGATGCATGTACCAGATTGTGACACCCTATAGGTGCATTACTGATTGTCTCATTGTGGAAAAAAGAAAATAATCATCAAATAAGAGCTCATGGGAATTAATTCATCGATAAATTTTTTTAAAAAAGTAGTGTAAATATATTGAAATGTATACATGAACAATATGTAAGTCTAACTTCTACACTTCATAACATAAATATAAAATAAGAAAACAAAAATGATTAAAGGTAATGACAAAAAAAGGATTTCTCTAATAACCCTTTAACACCCTCTCTTGCAGTACTCCATAAGCCCCATTATGACCTCAACAAATATAATTTTTCATCCATAACCATAACTGAATGTGTTAGAGGCATCTTCATTCAATTTTTTAAAGGAAACTAAATAGAATAATAAAAACCAACATACCACTTTGTGACTCCATGTGTCTCCATCTCATATCAAAATAATAACCACTCATAGAGTGGTTATAATACGATTTAGAACCTAAATCTAAAATACAAATATTAAAGAATGTATAAAAATACATAATAATTTACCACCAACATTACCATAATATTTATCTTTAATAAAATACATATTCTCATGCTGTTGTAAAAATGTGGATAAAAATACATTTTGGTTTTTCAAGAAATTTAAATATCACATATAATTTTTAAAGTTCCTCTTCCCATTACATTAAATAAAATCAGTCACTTAAGAAAAAACGTTTTATTATCCTATATAATTAATATAAAAAATACGCATTTGAAAATGAAGTTTCAAACCATTATAAGGAATATTATGGTTGAATATTATTAGAAAATATTTTTAAAAAAGGGAAAAGAAACATGAAAAATAATTAATAATAAGTGAGAAGAATCAAAACAAAAAATATAAAAACAAAAATAGATAATAAATCTGTACAAATTATAGACATATAATATTATGTGTAATGGGGAGACCCTAGAGACAAAAAGGCTATGTCGTCATACAGGGATCCCTATTCTCTCAGTGATTTTATGAAATGTAATGGTAGCCATGCATGATTCCATAGAGAGGAAAATCCAATGTCTGAATAGTAACCATATTCACATCATCATATTTATTAGATAGTGATTTATCATAGACTAATGTTTCAAGAGGGAGGAAATTTTCCTTGAGTACTTTTCCTTATTATCAAACTAGGTAAGAAAGATTACAATATGTTATCTCCATTTCAATCATATCATTTCAATTATTCCATTTTTCATATACTAAACACCCCATTGAAATAATTTTATCTAAAATTAAGAGGAAACATTTACCAAAACCAATAGATACATTATAAATAATCAAAAAAACATAACATTTATTTTTTTAATTAAAACACCCATATAGAACATGAAAGAAATACATATTTCCAATCTTTACATTGTAATTTAAATTAGTAATCAATTGAATAAATTTTTCTAAATTTTATCTTCAGTAAAATAGTATTATTTTCCAAAGGTCTCCACTCGGTTTGACCATTTAATTACACAAACAGATATGTATATATATTTGTTTCTTGATGGAAAAACTCATATATTGTCATGTGAAGTATTATATATATAGATACATATATAGATATATATAGTAAATTCATGTATATGTATATAACCATCAAACACATTTAAGAATGTCATGTTTTTATTTAAAAACGTTTTTTGAATCTCTTTATTAGTATTTAGAATATCCCGTTTTACTTGAAATTCCAAGGGAAACTTATATAAAAAATTGGGAATTTTCTAAGAAAGACCATTACAAATTTTTAATTCACATAATTCGATTAATTAGTATATATAGAAAATTAAGTAAAAATGTTGTGTGCTCAGTGAAATATGAACATATAAATAAAATATCAAAAAATAGGGACACCTTATTTTTTTATTAAAACCAATTTGAAATTCACTTTTATCATTATGAATCCAATAATAAAGTATAGTACTATCACGAGGAAATTACAAACTTAATTTTAAAGGGAATGTAATATAAGGTTCTTGAATCATAGATAAAATCATTGGAAAATACTACCTTGAACCTATTTTTTTCAACAACAAGAACCTAAAAATCAAGCCATAAAAAACAAACCTAACCATTTATAGGGTTCAGAATTTGGTAAATGAAACCTAGGGTAAGAATGAGAGAGAATAAAAAAGAAGAGGAAGTGGGAGGAAGAAAAGTTAAATTCTCATACCTAGATTGGGCATGCTAGAATCCATGAGAAGAGGGGAGGTCGGTGGAATTTAGATTTATTATTGGTAGGGGTAGCCATCAAGAGTGAGAGGGAGAGAGAAGAGGATAGATTGATTTTTTTTGAAAACCTGGGGAGGTTAGTTAGTGTCTTTTACATTTTTTAAACATTGTGTACATCACATGTTCAGATTATGATTTACCAAACTATGATCCCAATTTTCACCCTTCTCTAGACACACTAGTTCACCTACACAGTTTTACCACATGGTTTGAGGAACAATGGGCTGATAATATGAAATGTCATTTTCTAATTATAGACATGTTTTCTTAGATTCCACATGGTTTCTTACTAAATATATAATACATCTATGTCTATAAGGAATACTCAAAATATTAATATTTTAGACCAGATAGGTTTTATATTCAATAACAAGATTAAAAAGAAATAAATATATAAAATAATTAATAAAATTTTGTTTGGATTGCTACAATTCACCCCAGCATGGACCATTCCAAACCTAAAATCCATCAAACCCAATAATGTATCTATGAGGAACTCATAAAATGGAGGAAAATGAGCTATAATATATAGCCTAATAGGCAGATACAATCTTTACCGAAATATCTAAGTCCCACTGAGACAAATTAAAATAATTAAATCCAAAAAAAATATGCAATAAAAATTCAAACCCGTACACCTAAATGATTATATTAATATATTTAAAAATATTATGGATCTACCAAACATTTAAAAAACTCTCTAGAAAGGAGGGGTGAAAAATAAAATACCCATCCAAAACTATCACTAGATAGAAACCCCAACCCCCAATCTGAAGATTCCAAATTTAGATCTTCTAAAGAAATCCCTTTTAAAAATATCACAAAATAACCATTTACATTCAAAATGATAAAAAGTAATATATCATTAAAAAATAAACCACAACCTTAAAAGTACCCATATGAAAATATTATGGAAAATATCATCATTTCATTCATGAAATGAGGAGGCATAAATTATGTCCATACTCTATCAAGCCACATTAGATAAAAAATTGGGTTAAAGATGAAGGGAATACTTTTATTAAATACTAGATACACCACTCTAAATAACCCCATAAAATCAAATAAAAAGTAGATAATTCATGAATTTGATCTAGATCCATCTACCCTAGTAACCCATAAATCTCACCCATATGTTTTCTAATGCACAATGAACCCGAAAGAGATACCAAATTTACCAAATACACACAAAAGAAAATGATATATGATTCACATCAACAAGTAAGAGTCAAAACCAAAAAATTTCACACTGCATACAAAAAATAGAGCGAAACCCAAAGGGAATCACACTAACAAGATCTAAACCAAGACCCAAAAATACTAGATCCTCATATTATACAAATACCATGGCCTGATAATGATCAACAACTTTCTAAGATGCATACTCCAATTTTAATATAGTTCATAAAACCTAATCAATAAATATTCAAAAAAATCATTCCCTAATCAAAAATAATACTCTACAACATTAATTCAACTAGATAAATCACACTAACAATATAAGGAATCACATCATAACGTAAAGAACATTATTCTTTTAAAATCACTTTAAAATCCATGCATTATAATTTCAAATCTCATCATTCATTTAAAAAACACCTTAAAATCCCATGTGAATTCTATTTAAAATCCATATGTTCCATTAAAAAATAATTTAATCATTTTAAAAAATTATAACCTCGTTCATTTAATTTATATAAAAAAATACTCCAAAGACTCAATGTTTTAATTTTAATTTAATTTCCTCTAGTAATTGATATTAAACCCTTTTCTAATTCATGGGTTTCCAATGTGTTATAACCTTCTCAATCAACTCATTGAAACCCATTCCATTAATCGAGGACCACATGCCACTTTGAAATGATTTATTTTTCCGATAGAGAGAAAATGATTAACACACCTGAGAGATACATATGGAATTATCTGAAAAAACATATAATGACTTTAATAAATTAAAAATATCTTGTAAAAAATAGAATTAATTGTACTATATGCTAAAAAATCCATTATAAATTAATTCTGGATTCCACATATTGAATTATATGAAATCAATGTTTCAGTAACAAATTTGATTTCCCAATGGTCCCCTCTCATTATGACCAGATAAATTTACACACACACATAAATATATGTTTCTATTGGAAAACATTCACTTATTCTTATGAGAATGCAAATAAATATTTTTTTTGAGTATGTATACCTATTTATATGTATATTATGACCAAATTCATTAGAAAATATTACATTTTTATTAAAACCCATTTTTGGGACACTTTATTAATCATTTTAATTTTATGAAGTACAGTAAATTCCAAGTGAATCTTAAGAACCATATTTTTAATTTACATGGAAGGACTAAAACACATTTTAAAAATGTGTGATTTATATAAAAAGGCTATATAAAGAATTCTTCAAGAATATTGTGTGAAAAATGAAAGACAAACAAATTTAAATCCAATATCAAAATGGGGGGACTCTTATCTTTTTATTATAACATTATTGAATTCCTATTATACCTTTATAAATCATATGAACGATTGTAAAACTATCATTCAGAAATAGAACCATAATTTTAAAATCAATTTTTCCCATGGTTCTAGAAATAAATATCCAAGAATGGGGTAAACCCTCTTGGAAGTCATTTATTTTGATAAATGGAACCATGAACCACTACAAAAATGTTATAGAAAATTTATTAATGAAATAGGAATCTAGAAATATTAAAAAATACAAAAAAAAATTAGCCACCAAAAAAATTTATCCAAACCTCGCCAAGTGATCATCACATGATTAACATAGTGAGGGGGAATAAGGTGAGGGGGAAGAAAAATGATAAGAAGAGAGAGGAAGAAGAGGGGAATCCCCTACCTATATCGTATGTGATTAAATCCATTAGAATATATGAGGTTGGGGAAGGGAAGTGTGTTCCTAGGAGAGGGACTGGTTATTGACCGTGAGACGAAGATTGTATGTGGAGCGTCCAATTTATTAAAAATAGAAAGGGTAGTTAAAATATTTTACATTTTTTAACAACAAAACATCACACAGTCTATTCATGATTTACCATGCCATGTTCCCTTTACAGAAAACATCAGTGAACCTCCATCATTTGGTTTCATAGTTTGGGATGTATTGTTTCAACCATAGAAACTCCTCTAACCAATTTGAGACAAACTTTAATGGTTTCTAGATAGTTTCTACTAAACCTTCATAACCCATACACCAATTATGAATTCTAAAAATCAATAATATATATACTAGATTGGCTGGAAATTCATCACCATGATTAATAACCAAAAAAATAAATAAAATAATTATTAAAATGATTGTTGTGATTTGAAAATATGAAATGATATTTTAAATGATGGGTAATCCTAAAACATGTCTAGAATTTACATCTTTGCAATAGTTTTTATTCTTTCACATATCTCCAACAATTCCTCTCTTGTGATTATAAGAAAAAAAAATATGGGAATAAGGAAAGTCTTTTTCAGCTCTTGAATGTGAGAAATATGGTTCAAACTTATTTTCCAATATAGAAAATTATTTTATTGAAGCATTAAAATTTATGGTTCTCTTTATCCTTATTGCACCATATATATTTAAATTTCATCCCCCAAAAGTTTATATGGGATTTATTTCTTCTTGATATTTATTTTTATCTAGAATTTTCAATTTATCATTAGTATGCAGAGAATTTTATTTCCTTTTATTTTACCCCATATTCATGGATATTTCCCACTAAAATGGATATATGATCAAGCATAAAATTAATATCTATACAAAATTATATTTCCATCTTTTCTCAATATTTAGATAACCTTTTTAGTACTTAGAGTCATAAGCACTTTTCACTGGATCTTTATGTATTGATGATAAATAGTTATACATCTGAAAACTACATCTTCTAACTATTAACACCTTTCAAAACCAATCTTCATTGTCCATAGAGTCACCATATAAGAAATCAGTCAAACACGTTATCAAATATTTAAAAAACTAAACCGATATGGTTATATATTTCTATGACTATTTACCTTTAATTTGTTAGATTACTCTATTATTTATTTAACTTAATAGAAATCATGAAAGGGTCTATGATATGGCCTCTCTCACCACAATAGAGGAATCTTTTTATATCTAGTGTGATATCCTTCTCGTCATTATTTATAGGAGTATATATGTGAACAATATTCTTTTACATAGCAAATTTATTAACTTTTTTCTTCTAAAGTGATACTTGACTATTTATTTCACATTCCTCGGTCACTTTTTTGGCATTATTTATACCCTAGAATATGTTTCATATGGTTTTTTTACGTACCATCTCCCCTCTTAATAGTAACAAATTGTATGATAGTAGTCATTAAATTTATAAGTATATTCAAATAATTTTTCATTGATAGATTCCATAGATTCTGTAAAAAATAATTTTGTATAGATGGTTTCCATTCACCTTGTTCTATTCTTCCATAAACCAAGCTTTATGTAGCTTTCAAAAATTAAAAATTAATGACAAAAAATTGATGGATTTATTATTAAACCTTTAAAAACACCAGTAATGACCGAATAATATTTCTCTTTACTCATTTATAGTCGTTTCGAACATATTAAAATCTTATTTTTTTTTATGAAAACAAATTGTGGCCCTATTTGGCGATATTTTTATTTTAAATATGAATATATTAACCCTTGGTGAAGTAGTGAATTTATATTAATTTTATCCTTATGTATTTTTATAGTATTTTATTTGAAATTTGTACCCAAATTAAAATAGTTTTAGTACAAAAAGATTTATCAAAGTTATGATATACCTTTCCCCATTAGCTAGTTATGTGATGGTCAAGAGATAGTTCCAAGATCATCTTTACACCAATATCCTTCTTCTAAGACGAGAAAATTCTTTTTGCTATTTGTATTTCATCACTTCTCTTCTCATCTTGTTGGAAATATCTAGTTTTATATTTCTCTTGACTTTTGAATTTTTATTCAAACTCAACAAACATTAAGATGAGTATGTCCGTATGAGCTTCCATTGAGTTCATTCAATTATCCCATTGTTTCATCATCTTATTAGGAAAATATTAAAAAAAATTGATTCTCCATTTTTGGGTATTATCCATCTCTTTCACAAATTTTTACATAGTCTTCAATTGAGCATTCATGACTCACATAATAACATTATTTGAATTTTATAATTCATGAATAATTTCATCACAAAATTTTATAACCACGACATTTTATTCCATGATTTATTTAATGTTTTATTTAACAATTCAGTAATTATATATATAGATTTAGAGGGATTGATCCTTAAATTTTAGTTGTTTTGTGAGAGACGATAATTTATTCCTTTTTCACAAAACTTCCTTTTCCATAACATTAAAATAATATTATATATATGATATTTCATCATATAAATATAGTATTAATTCAAATAAATATGAAAAAACATCACCACAGGAATTCTTCACGTATTCCATAACTACAAAGTAAAGGCCTTCATCATATGTAACAATTACGACATTATCAAGGCTCGAAAAATAATTATTACTTAAGGTATTATCTTTATTATATTAAGACACATTATTACAAATATTAATACTAATAGAAATTGGTTGAACCTATTTCACTTTTTATATTTTTATATGATAAATGGCCTATCTCTTCTTCATATTTTGAAATGTCTTGTTTGAAACCACAACACTAAACCTAGTAGGAATGGAATATGATATTTCTATATATGAATATTTCAAATTATCTTCTATAAAATTTTCAAATCTATACATCATGTATACTAAGGTAAAAAGGTTGTGAATGAAATTTTAATATACAGTTTAAGGGAAGATTTCCTTTATTTACAATTAGTTTTCATAGTGGATTGGTGCAAACACATAGGGGTAAAACATTTATTTCCAATAATTGTTTACAAAATTTTATTTTAATATATAACACACTTTTGTATTTTAACCCCTATTATTAGTTTAGATGATAATTGATCTATTTATTTAACCCTTATCCTACACACCATATATAACTCAAGAAATTAGTAAATAATTACAATTGTATTTTTACTAGGTTTTCTATAATGCAGGTAACCTACTACTTATTATAATATTATCTCACCAAATCAAATTTTTTCTATAATAAATCTTATCGTCAATGTTCAACGGTAATGGTAGGTATCACGATATACCCTGAACACCATATTAAATTTGTGTGTGTTCCAAATATTACACAAGTAAACGAGAATGAAATCTCTTATGTTCTTCCAATTATACTATCTCTCAACATATCTCTATGACATTCACTTTTGTAGTAGATCACCAAGCTCACACAGAATGACACCACATCCAAAAAAAATTGATCGTCTTCCTCTTTCAATTAAGAAATTTGACTACCATCATGTCTTCAATATTAAATAATTCATCTTGTTATATATATTTGACACAAATTACAATTCCTATTTAGGGATTTTTTTGGTTACTCTTAGCTCATACTCTAAGGGACTCGACAACCACTATATTTTTTGTAGAAACTTCTGTGCATCAGACATACTCACATATTATTTATTAAAAACTCCCATAAATTCTACATAGTTGTTTTAAAATGAAGGCCTCTAGAATACTATTTCTCAATATATTCAACCATTTCATGGATATACTTCTTCTTCTTCTTCTATACACAATAAGATTAGGAATTCAATTTTTCAGAATATTACCACCTTAGATCAAGAATTATTCCTTCGGTTGTTTCTTATTCTAAAAAATTGATAATAAAGTGTATCATTGAGATTTTTATAATAATAATCCCTCAATTATCCTTTATAATATTTCATGTCATTTTTGGATGATATATTATTATTCATAGAATTTAATAACCTTATTATTTTTCAATGGTTCTAGTTAGTTCCCTCAACTCACACTCATGTACATGAATTTCCATTACTTTTTTGAATTATCAACAACCAAAAATATACAACTAACATTTTATTAAATTTTGGAGTCAATTATAAATTTATGAAAATGGAAATATAGAAGATATTGAGTGTAAGAAAAGTAATAATCTCATCACATTTTTCATCACCAATTCTATTATGTGTCAATTTTTTCAAATGTTGTCTTTAGTAAAATTAAAATACCACCCTTCATATAATTTTATTCACATTTACCTCAGGTGAATAAATTAATTGAGATTTTATACGGTAGTATTTATAAGTATTTTTTTGAAAAATATTCCTCCAGTATCTATAAAGAAAAATTATTCATAAGTTGTATAAAAATATACATCATTAGATTGCTGTGTGGGACATCTCATTCACAATATGAGTGGTTCTAATAAAAATTCTAAATATTCCATATTGAATTCATAAAAAACTGATCAAAACTCTTCCCAGACTTCTTTTTCTCAACTATCTCTTGTACCAAAGTTTTGTGTTATTTTTATCAATGAGGATTTAACCAAACATTGACTATAATATGTCCAAATTATTATTTGTAACACATTAAATATTTCATTACTTTATCAAGAAGTACTTATTCTTGACCACAATCCTAAATCAAAAATTCATTTATGAAATTTGAATCTTCAATATTTTTGTTTCATTGTCTATATATTTTCAATTTCTATATGTATTTATATATATTTTCTCCTTTTTGAGATAGACATATTTCAATCCCACTATTGTTATTCTCCTTCATATTCTCAAGTTTGGATCATGGATTCATTATGCATCGGGATTTCTACATAATTTACGAATGTTTTTTATCATCACAAGTCATTTCTTCTTTTGAATCATCAATTATGGAATTTATCAATTTTCATAGAATTTTCTTCGAAATATAGCTAAGTGTTGTAACTTTCCAAAATTTGTTACTCTTTCAGGGTAATATATAAGCTTCAAAAATCAATCTTATATTTCCAAGGTATGGTATACCCTACCAAACATTTAGTTTTAAAAATTCACATGTCAAACGTCACTATTCCATGTTGGAACACTTCTGATATTAATCATCTATGTTAGTACCCATCCTAAATAGGATTTACCCTTCTTAAATAGGTTTTACACTTCCATAGTATTGTTAAATCCTCCTAAATGACCTGATACCCATAGAAAAATATGTATTCTTATCGAATATAAGGTATTCCCTTATAAAAACTTACACATACATTTTTCTGTCATCAAAGAAAAAATTTCAGGCTTATTTAAATAATAATATATTTCCCATATACCATATTGTTTCTTCTCAAATAACATCATATCTTCTTAAATTATCATCAAATAATACTAAGAATTATAAAAAAAATTAAAACCCTTAGAGCTCATTTTTTGGTACTTAGCCATATGTAAGTGATATAGTAAATCAATAAATGTATTTATTTTGACTTATCATTATAGATTCACTATATATCATTACATTATTCATAAAAGTGGGTATTACCACTAATTTGGGTATCCAGTACTCTATATAAAATTAAGATGATTTTTATACCCCTCATCCAACTGTTCACCAAAACCTTTAACATTTTTTGCATTTTATGTATAAATCTATCAGTTATTAAGTATAGATCAATAAAAAATGACATAAAATACACATGGTCTTAATAAAAATGTAGTAGATATTTCTCCATACAATATTCGATTCACATCACTTTCATATTAGTAGAAACCCTATAATAATCATGGTTAAGGTCTTCCATCAAAATGATAGATCATCAAACATCATTTTTTTATATAAAGAGGGTTATTAATTTTTATATCAAATGGAAACCACTTTTTCTTATTCCAAAAAATTTAACATCCCATGAATAGGAAAAAAAATATAATATCATCTTCCCAAGTCCTAGGGGAATTTATGATACATTGTGTTTTTTATAAAATAGATATTTCGAGAGGGAATTTTTGGTTATTTTGGGAGAAAAGATAGAAGTTTCTCTATCTATGGTCCAAAACCCCATAGTGTGGGACATTTCTAGGATATGGATATTGGGAGTTGGTTATTTTGATGCATGGTGGACCCAAGGTGTAAAATACATATAGTAGAGTGTGTAGTTTAAAAAATATTTTGGTGAAATCATCTAGTAAAATAATATGTGGTGGAAAACCAATTTTCAAGTTTGTAGTACCATGTGGAGTCAAGAGTTACCCTTATATATAGATAGTTACAATTAATAATATCATATATATTAAACCTTATGATGTTATCAGATTTATAGAAGATCATCATGTCATGTTTGAGACTTTTTTTCTGAGCGTAGTGCCTCAAGGTTTTCTAATGTGGCTCTATTTTTGCATAGTCTTGACACATCTTTTTACTTAATTTTTAATGATTTATTAAATTTTTTAATCACTTAATGATAAATATTTTTACTTTTGTATTTTTATAATTTTATTTGTCAAATATTCATTTTTATAACATTTTATGTAATTATAGACCCTTAAATAGTTGATTTATACCTTGTTTGTTTTTAATATAATTAATTTTCAATTTTTTTATTTAAAATTTATTTGTTTATTTTATTTATTTTTTTCATTATTAATATTTATTGAGTTTTTTAATTAGTTTACTTTTAATTTTTAAGTTTTTACAATTATGTTACGGTGTGCCAGACTTCTGGTAGCTTAGCTACCGATAGCAGGTATCAGTATCCAGGTTACTAGTATTGTCTAACAGTGACCTGCTTTCTTTTTGCTTACTGGTAGACTATTTTGAGTTGTAATGGTGACCTTTCATGTATCGGTGACCATTGTCACTGAAACTCTTTACTACCGGTAGCTCTTATTTAACTATTACGGTAGCCTTTAAATTCTACCGGTGAGTCCTTAAGCGGTGAGTATTTAGTTTGGTTAAGTTAATTCTGCTTAACTATATAATAGTTAATATCTATTTAAACAATTGTTTAATTAATGTAATTCTATTTAATTAACATAGACTTTATTTTAATAATCGATCTTTTAACATTGTTACTTTAGAATGGGTTAATTATATTAATTAATTTTTTTAGATGCTCTACCAACCATTTATGTAAGTTATGTGTGCTTTTAAATTAATTAAATTAGTTCTCCCATAATTATATGTGTTCAAATAGTTAATAAAATAATTAATTAAGAGTTTCTAAATATTAATTATATTATATTATGTATGCAGATTAAATATTAAGTCACCAAATTTTGATTTTAGTCTACTAATGAGGTAGATACGAGTTTTCCATGATTTATTTGGGTCACCGATGTTTTTATTCTTATTTCTTTCTACTCTTTGTAATTAATTAATTTAGTTTAAGTCTTTTTTATCTTAGTTTATCAATTATTCAGAAAATAAATTAAGTGTTGTTAATTAATTAATTTAATGTTTAAAGTTTAATAAAACTCTTGTTTTAAATTAATGGTATTTAGAATTATATAAATTAATTCTTTTAATTATTTTTATTTAATTTATTTTAGTTTTAATTCTATTTTATTTTAGCAAACAATTATTTTATGTACTAACAGTTGACTTTTTCTTTTATTTTTTATTCAATCGGTAGCTTAGCTTCCGATATTTCTTTTTACCTCACCGATATTATTTTTCTATCCGTAGCTTCAACTACTGATACCTTGAAGCTATAGATACCCCTCTGATACACCTCCAGTCCTTGCCCCATTGGTAGCTCTTTTCCCCTGCCTGTTTTTTTATTCACATCGATCCTCCACCCACACCCACTCACCAGATGTTAATTTTCCTCCTACAGATGCAGGGATCAGTTTCACCTCTCTCCATCAGTTTTCTCGTTTCACCCTACTACCGATAGTTACTTTTTGTAGGTGCTAACGATAGTTCATTTCTGTCCTGCTATAGATAGCCCTCTCCCTACTTAAATCCCCACATCCTCTGGTTTCACAAACCTTTTAAACCTCCTACCAATGTTGGTCCCTCTTCCTCATCTCTCCCAAATCATACAATGTTAGTACCAACTCTTCACATACCGACACCAATGCAGGCATTACATTTTACCTCACTCTGATGTGAAGCTGCTGTGGATACTGTCGATTTTGTCACAATCCAAATTTATAGATCTTCAACCAATACAAATCAAACCCAAGTCCGAATTATAAACCATTCAAATCCCAAAATTTTCACAGATATAAAAATTATTCATCGCAGTGAAGCTAGACCGCCGCTGAAGTTGAGTTCACCAGAGGAGGAAGATGGGTTGAGAGAGCTGCTGATGTCCGCTGCTAGTCCGAAAGTAGAATTTTTCCGCAAGGATGAGCCGCATGAGGGATTCAGTGCGCCGAGCCTGGCTGTGGAACTATTCGCTGATGTCCGGGATGCTGTAGTGTTGTTGAAGTCTAACGTAGAGGAGCTGCGCGACCTGTAGAAGTCCACTTTAGCATTGTGCCGCTGGTGTCCACTTCTGCTAGAGGAGACCTAGCCACCTCTGCCCTGTTCAAAGGAGATGAAGTCATGTAGGATATAGCCACCGTGCCATCATGGAGGAGAAGGAGCCCGCTGCACCACATGCTGGAGTCACGCTAAGATAGGAGCAGCTGTGTGTTGTGCATATGTTTGAGTCAAGCCACAAGGGGAGTTGCACTGCTGTATGAATTGGATCGAGATTTTCCGTTGCGCATCGTGTGGAACTCACAGCAACCTAAAGCTTGCAACAACTGGAAGATCGTTGGTGAATAGGAAAGCTATCATGTGCTGCTCTTCTTTAGAAAGGGAGATCTAAACCCTACCCCTGTCCGCCAATTTCAGAAAGGGGGTGAATTAAAAGAACTAAAACTAAATTAAAACATAGAATTATAATTATAAATGTATAATAAAAGTAAAGAAAAAGTAGACAAAAAGTAAAAGTAAAAGTAAACTTTAAAAAAGTAAAAAGAATAAAGTATTTTATTTATAAATATTAAAATTTAAAACAATTATGATGATAATAAATAGATTAATCATAAATTAAAAATTATAAACTTAATGAATAATAATTGTAAATAATTAATTATTACACTAATAATTGTAAAAATATATAATTAAGAATAATTATAAATAAACTATACAATTTACTTATTAACTTAAATATTTTTAATACATAAGTTTTAATTTTAATTAATAAAATAAAATTAACTAATTAATTCATTAACATAACTATTTCTTTTCTTTAATAGTAATAATAAAATTATTAATAAAATCTAAATTACTAAATTTCTAATTACTCATTCAGTTATGTTGTTTAATTTTAATGATTTAGTTAAAATATGATAAACTAAAATAATTTACTATTTAATATTTATATCTATTAATTTAATTTAATTAATATTGTTTTTATAAACTTTTTAATTAGGATATTTAATATTTAACTCTAATTACTTTTAATTAGTATATAAACTTAAATAATATCTTTAAAATTTTAGTTAACTCTCATTGAGTTCTATTTTATTAATTTTGTTTAAAACATTGAAGCTGCATTCAGGAGTCAAGTTTACGTCCCAATACATGCTACTAACTCATCCGGAGTTAGTTATGAGGGAAAAACTCATTGGATGTGCCTGTCGCGGGTAAAACGCACATGCGCGGTGCACTTGTGAGAAAAAAATGAAATCAGTGGAAGACGTTCGGTGAAATTCAGTAGTTGAGAGTAGATATATATTGTAGAGAAAGCAGTAAAATTGAGGGGACCCTCATTCAACATTCCACGCCAGACAATTCGAGGGCAGAACTCCCGGGAGATGATAGAGTCAAACTGGAGACTAAGGAGCCCGAAGGTAGAGCAATATTTAGGGAGTATTTCTTCCTCTTTTCTTTATGTCTTGTACTCTATTTTTGGTTGTTTTGAATGACAGATTTCATTATGAACATGAGTTTATTTTCCATCTAGGGAGCTTTAAGATTTGTTGGTTTATCTATTTAATTTTTCACTTACTCTTTGATTGACATCACAGTTAATCGACGTGGTCGACTATGATGTTAGGTCAAATTAATCACACCTTACTGCAAAAAATTCATAGTTTCAAGTTCAATTGGAGAGATTGAACTTTATCATTTTTATGTTGATGCATTAATGTCATGATAGTTGGAGTTTCACGGCGAGTTTAATTTCAACTATATTATTTTTCTAACTTTTAACAGATGATGATCTTTAAAGTGGCGAACTCTAAAAGTCATTCCTCTGTTTGATGTGTCTTCTGAAGAGGAAGAAATATCAACCAATTTATAAGGTGTGATTCAATTAAATTTAGTGTAGAGTTATCATTTTAACCATCATGTTTGGAATTCCCATGAAAATAGTTGTTCTCATCTCTTTGTCTTTGCTGCTTAATGTTAGTTTGATATAATTCTTAGTTTAACATCACTTAGTGTAATTTTAGCTCCTTTATAGAAAATCTTGTTTCGTCATCCTGTTTCAACTTAATTTTAGTAAAAAAAATTTAAAAAATGCACAATCTCTTCACTGCTGACAACAGTGGAGTTTAATAAAAATAATCCTCTAGAAAAATCGTCTACCTTCCCTTGGGTTCAACCCTTAACTACTATACTAGTGTAAATTTATAATTATTATTTTGAGGGTCGTGATGACCTCTGGCCTCTTCAAAATTTTGCGCCGTTTCTGGGGAAGGCACGCACTGAGAGACTAAGGTTTGAAAAAAAAACATTAAAAAAACTGTTTAAAAAAACATTGAACTGGAACATACTACTTCTGTTAAAAATTTATAATATTCATAAATTGTGAAACAATGTGTTTTTAAACTCACCTGTTTTTAGTTTTAAAAAATGGAACTTTATGAGGACATAAATCTCTAAATTGAGACATTTTGGGTTTTTTGCGGTTGTTATGGGCATACTCCCTGGCAGTGTGTTTATAACCAACTACAACAGACTGATTACATTGGTGAAAATGAATACATTGAATCTAGTCCAGACATCCTAGCTAAAATTATATTAATTGATTCTAAATTGGAGGCTATGGTGGAACTAATTAACAATTGGTTAACTAAAACCCATGAAATTCAAATTAGAGATTCTCAAGAGAGAGATCAAAGAATGAAAAGATTGGAAAACATTCTCTTGGAATTAAAACAAAGGGTTGAAGAACAAGAAGAATTAGAAGACAATAAAAAGAAAATGTTTATAAAAGATTTGAAAATCAAGTGGATGAAGAGAATTATAGTGAAACTGGACAAGAAACCATTCACTTCGAAAAATCTAATTCTCTTGGACATAATTTGGAAATAACTGACTCAAAAATTCAAGAACATAACATTGAAAATCAAATAAAAATCTTTAATGGTATTGAGTTGGATAATTCGGAATATGAATTGAAACATATTGAAAATGAATGTCCAATTATTTTTATAATTCCTACTTTTGATAAAAATAACTGTTTTAGAGGTTTTGAGAATGAAGTCACTCGAGTGAAAGATATACATGAAACAGAAAATTGGACTCCTAATAATTCTTCACCCAAAATTTCTAAAATTTTGAACAGTGGGCCTGAACGTGATATTGGGTACACTTTGGAAGAGAACATTAAGCTGGAAATCACAGAAACTCAATTATTTGAACCTATGATAATAATCACACTTCCATGTTTTGAAACTCCAACCCCAATAATATCTGAAATATTGTTGGATGATGAGGAAGTGAGAATGATATTTGAAGAAAAACATACTGATGATTTTTCATTTCCCTATTCTCATTGTAATCACATTTTTGAATCATTGTGTGTCGAACTGGAAAATATTGTTGATATAAAATGGACTAAATGTTTAAATTTGATCAATCTTGAACATGACATTATTGAAGCTGAATTGATCATTACTCCCCCTGATTTGGACTTCTTGGAACACACTATATACATGGTTTTAGAAAGTGAGTTTTTTGAACTTGAACTTAAAGTAGTGCTTGAACACACATTAGATGATGGTTGAAGAAGTGATTTGTTAGAAGCATTAGATGTTCAATGTGAGTTAACAGATGACGATCTTTTGGAAGAGATTTACAGCATTGTTAGACCTGAATCTTTTTGTGACAAAATAGATTCTCTTCCATGCCTATCACTTCTATCCTCACCTTTGAAGGGTTCTAAGGATTCTCATGGTGGTGATAGTAGTCTAGAGGGAGAATTATACTTGAGTTTCAATGTTCATAATTCTGTTCGTCACTTTATTGAATCTCCTCTTGAACCTACTATTTAGTATTCACCCATATCCACCCTTGAATGTGAATCTTTGAGTGTTGAGGTTAGGAGAGAGAGAGCCATGAAAATAATGCTAAACCCTTTGAACCACCCTGTGCTATGTTTTCCCATCACGTGAACTCAACTATTGATAATTCTCAACTTATTCTGGAAGTGGACAGAACTATACCCACTACTGTTAAAGGGTGCTTCTTATGGGTTAATTCGGCTATTAGAATTCAGTTTTAGTCCCCTTTAGTCTTGTTTCCCAGAAATCATATGTCTCTGTTAAAAATAAATGGTCCAAACACTTGTGGTGGTTCCTATTAAAGAACCCATATCCACCTAGTGACTATGGTTAGTTGCTAGGTGAGTATTGCCGGGGACATTAAAACTAGCGCTTCATGGGAGGCAACCCATTGTTTTTCTATTATTAATAAAAAAATTTGTAATAAATAAATTCTAACTGAGGACTTTAAATTAAGTGCTTCATGGGAGTCAACCAATGCTTATTCTTTTGTGTTTACTTTTATTTATGTTCTTGTTTTACTTTGAATAATGTTCTGTTGTGATGCCTTCTATTTACACTGTCTCTACTAGGATTTTTTTTCTTTATCTTTATGTTTAGTATTTTTAGGATGCTGATGCTTGTGTCAATAATGGGAGCGGAATTCCCATGCTGAAGGAGTAATGGAAATCTAGTTAGGGAAGTACCTTATTGTTAAATTCTTTTTTTTCTACTCCTTAATGCTTTGCTGATTTTTTTGCATATATTGGAATAAAATTATGTTGCATGTCACTAAGTTTAATTGAAAAATTACGCAACTTCCTCTTTGCTGAAAAAATGAAATAATCCTCTCACTGCTTGAACTTAAGTGTGGGGGGATTCATGCAGACTGAAAAATATTGTTTTGAATCTGATTTAATCTTTGAGGTGTTTAGCATGAACATTGTTTACTGTACTGAACATATTATTGAACTCAATCATTTTAAATTCTTGCACCCAAAATTCAATGCAGTTACACCTTGTATTTCACTGGACATCAATGTTTATGAATGTATTTCCTAATGAACCTATTGATTAATTATTTATTGTGGAAAACTAAATTTTTGAACTTCATTAAGACCCTTTATACATGCAATAATTCTACTTAATTGTAAATCTATTTTGAACCTTAATTGTCTAATTGTTCATCTCCATATTTAGGAGTCAACTTTGGGGACAGGGTTGGATTTGAAGTGTGGGAGAGGGGTTCAATTCTTGACTGTGCTTAAATGTTCTTTAATATAAGCCCATCAATTCCCACTGCAACTGAAATGTTTTGTAAAAATTGGATAAATTTTTTCAAATTTCTTTATGTTGTATATTGTACTCAATTGGGTCTTTCCTTTGGACAAGTTTCTTGCTGGTAATTGAAAAATGTGTTGAGTCTCAAATTAATGAGTTTGGATGATTGCGGAGTGGTTTAACTTAGTGATTGAATGGATATCTTGATTTAGAGTCTATTTCTGAAAGAGATATGGGTACCCTTTTAATGGAGTTATGGCCATACCCTTTGGAACTCGAAGTTTGATTATGATTCTAGGGGCCCCATTATTTTTATTTAGTTATTAAAAGTAATTTCATTAATGAGCCAATGTAAATGAATTTTATATAAATCCTTTGCAACTAGAGTAATTTGGGAATCTGGGATCCCACAGTGTGTCTCTGAGACCCTATATGCTGGGTCTGTTTCTGTTTACATTAAATCCCTCTGTACACTTTGAATAAGTAAATTTCACAGTTCTTAGCACAATGATACATGGCTTGGGAATAATAAATAAAGGGTCTAGGGTCAAAAATGAACTCATTTAGGTGCGGGGAATGATGAATTCCTGATGAAGAAGGGATCAATTGGTTTATATAGAAATCATTTAGGTTGTATCATTGAGGTGATTCAAAAAATATATATTTATTTATGGGCCTTAAGATTGAGTCAAAGTACAAAGATCCTTGGTTGAGGTCTTAATTCCATTGATATTGTATCTCCTGTCATTGTCAGACTTAGAACCTGAGTTTGGATTGAAGTTAGTCATTAAGTTGTACCACATATGAGGCATGACATATTCTTTGATGAATGGTCTTTGTGTTCTTAATTATCCTTGAGTATTTGATTTAGGCAAGATTCATATGAGTAATTATTTTTCCCGAAGCCAACTGTTATGTATTGTCCTCTGATTTGAGTGTTGGACATGTTACATCTTGAGAAAAAATGAAAGACACTACACTGTTTTAAGAAAGATAATAATGCATGGGATTTTTTGAGGACAAACAATGTTTAAGTGTGGGGGAATTTGATGTGGCTCTATTTGTTTATAGTTCTGCCACATCTTTTTACTTAGTTTTTAATGATTTAACTACTTATTTAATAATTTAATTCTAAATATTTGTACTTTTGTATTTTTAAAATTTAATTTGTCAAATATTCATTTTTTATAACATTTTATGTAATTGTGGACCCTTAAATAGTTGATTTACACCTTCTCTATTCTTAATATAATTAATTTTAACTTTGTTTATTTAACCTATATTTGTTTATTTTATTTATTTATTTCATTATTAATATTTATTAATTTTTCTAATTAGTTCAATTTTAATTTTTAAGTTTTTACAATTATGTTACGGCTTGCCAGACTACCGGTAGCTTAGCTACCGATAGCAGGTATTAGAAGGCAGGTTACCGGTACTGTCTAACAGTGACCTGCTTTCTTTTTTGCTTACCGATAGACTATTTTGAGTTGTACCGATGACCTTGCATGTATCGGTGACCATTGACACTAATACTCTTTACTACTGGTAGCTCTTATTTAACTATTACGGTAGCCTTTAAATTCTATCGGTGAGTCCTTATGCGGTGAGTACTTAGTTTGGTTAAGATAATTCTGCTTAACTTTATAATAGTTAATATCTTTTTAAAAAATTGTTTAATTAATGTAATTCTTTTTAATTAACATAGAATTTATTTTAATAATTAATCTTTTAACTTAGTTACTTTAGAATAGGTTAATTATATTAATTAATTTGTTTAGATGCTCTTCCAACCATTTATGTAAGTTATGTGTTCTTTTAAATTAATTAAATTGGTTTTCCCTTAATTATAAGTGTTCAAATAGCTAATAAATTAATTAACTAAGAGTTTTTAGAAATTAATTATATTATATTATGTATTCAGAATAAATATTAAGTAACCAAATTTTGATTTTAGTCTACCGATGAGGTAGATAAGTGTTTTCCGTGATTTATTTGGGTCACTGATGTTTTGATTCTTATTTTCTGCTACTCTTTGTAATTAATTTATTTAGTTTAAGTCTTTTATAATCTTATTTTATTAATTATTCAGATAATAAATTAAGTGTTTTCTATTAATTATTTTAATGTTTAATGTTTAATAAAAATCTTGTTTTAAATTAATGGTATTTAGCATTATATTAATTAATTATTTTAAGTCTTTTTATTTAATTTATTATAGATTTAATTCTATATTATTTCAGCAAACTATTATTTTATGTACTAACGGTGGACTTTTTCTTTTAATTTTTAATATATCTGTAGCTCAACTACCAATATTTCATTTTACCTCACCAATATTTTATTTGTTTTCTATCGGTAGATGAAGCTACTGATACCCTGAAGCTACTGATACCCCTCTGATACACCTCCAGTCCTTGCCCCATCGGTAGCTCTTTTCCCCTGACTGTGTTTTTTTCATCTCAGTGATCCTCCACCCACGCCCACTCACCGATAATTATTTTTCCTCCTACCAATGCTGGGATCGGTTTCACCTCTCGCCATCAGTTTTCATCTTTCACCCTGCTACAGATAGTTTCTTTTTGTAGGTGCTACCGACAGTTCATTTCTACCTTGCTACCGATTTCCCTCTCCCTACCTGCATCCCCGCATCCTCTGATTTCACAAACCCCATCAACCTCATAACAATTTCGGTCCCTCTTCCTCATCTCCCCCAAATCATCCACTGTTAGTCCCAACTCTTCTCATACTGACACCAACACAGGCATTTCATTTTACCTCACTCTGATGTGAAGCCACTGTGGATACTGTTGATTATGTCACAAACCAAATTCACAGATCTTTAACCTATACAAATCACACAGAAGTCCGAATTCTAAACCATTCAAATCCCAAAATTTTCTCAGATATAAAAAATTCTTCATCGCAGCAAAGCCGGACAGCTGCTGAAGTTATGTTCACCATAGGAGGAAGATGGGTTGAGAGAGCCGTTGTTGTCCGCCACTGGTCCACAAGTAGAATTTTTCCACAAGAGGAGCCACATGGGGGGATTCAGTGTGCCAAGCTTGGCAGTGGAACTATTCGCTGATGGTCGTGACGATACAATGTTGCTGAAGTCTGACGTAGAGGAGTTGCGCCACCTGTAGAAGTCCACTTCACCGCTGTGTTGCTGATGTACGCTTCTGTTGGAGGAGACCTGGCCGCTGCTCCCCAGTTCGAAGGAGATGAATTCATGTAGGATGTAGCCACTGGGCCATCTGCAGGAGAAGGAGGTTGTTGCACCACATGTTGGAGCCATGCTAAGAGAGGAGGAGTTGTGCATTGTGCAACTGTTTGAGTCGAGACGCAAGGGGAGTTGCACTCCTGTATGTGCTGGACCGAGATCTGCCACTGTGCAGCGTGTGGAACCCACTGCAACCTAAAGCATGTCGCTTCTCGAAGTCCATTGGTGAAGAGGAAACCTGCCATGCGCTGCTCTGCTTTAGAAAGGGATATCGAAACCCTACCCCTTGTGCGCCAATTTGGGGAAGGGGTGAATTAAAGAAACTAAAACTAAATTAAAACTTTGAATTCTAATAATAAAAGTATAATAAAAGTAAAGAAAAAGAAAACAAAAAAATTAATGTAAAATTAAAATTTAAAAAAGTCAAAAGAATAATGTTTTTTAAAAAAAAATTATAATTTAAAACAATTATGACGATAATAAATAGATTAATCATAAATTAAAATTTTAAAACATAATGAATAATAAATGTAAATAATTAATTAATACAATAATAATAGTAAAAATATATAATTAATAACAATTATTAATAAACTATAAAATATACTTATTAACTTACATATTTTTAGAAATTAAGTTTTAATTACAATTACTAAATTAAAATGAACTAATTAATTAATTAACCTAACAATTTATTTTCTTTAATAGTAATAAAAAATTATTAATACAATCTAAATTACTAAATTTCTAATTACTTATTCAGTTATGTTGTTTAATTATAATGATTTTGTTAAAATATGAAAAACAGAAATAATTAACTATTTAGTATTTATATTTATTAATTTAATTAAATTAATAGCGTTTTGATAAACTTTTTAATTATGTAATTTAATAATTAACTCTTAATACTTTTAATTAGTATATAACAATAAACATAAATAATAACTATAAAATTTTTGTTATCTCTCGATGAGTTTCATTTTTTTATTTTTTGAAACATGGCAGGTTCATTCAGGAGTCACGTTTACGTCCAGGTACATGCAACTAACTCAACCGGAGTTAGTTATGAGGGAAAAACTCGCACAACACGCCTGTCGCGGGTAAAACGCACGTGTGCGGTGTGCTTGTGAGAAAAACATGAAATCAGTGGAAGACGTGCGGTGAAATGCAGTAGTTTATACTTGATATATAAAGCAGAGCAAGCAGAAAAATTGAGGGGACTCTCATTTGACATTCCACGCTAGAAAATTTGAGAGCAGACCTCCCGAGAGATGATAGAGTCAAACTAGAGACTAAGGAGCCCGAAGGCAGAGCATTATTTAGGGAGTATTTCTTCCTCTTTTCTTTACGTCATGTACTCTGTTTTCTGTTGTTTTCAATGATAGATTTCATTATGAACAAGAGTTTATTTTCTATCTCGGGATCTTAAAAGCATTGTTGGTTTATCTGTTTAATTTTTCAGTTACTCTTTGATTGACATCAGTTTTAATCGGCGAGGTCAACTCTGATGTTAGGTCAAATTGTTCACACCTTACTGCAAAAATTTCATAGTTCCAAGTTCAATTTCCAAGATTAAACTTGATCATTTTTATGTTGATGGATTAATGTCATGATAATTTGAGTTTCACTGCATGTTTAATATCAACTATATTCTTTCTCAAACTTTCAACAGATGGTGATCTTTAGAGTGGTGAACTCTAAAATTCATTCCTATGTTTGATGTGTCTTTGATGTTTCTTATGGTGAGGAACATATATCAACCAATTTCTAAGGTTTGATTCAATTATATTTAGTGGAGAGTTATTCTTTTAACCATCATGTTTGGAATTCCCTAGAAAATAGTTGTTCTTAGCTCCTTTTCTTTGCTGCTTAATGTTAGTCTGATATAAATCTTAGTTTAACAATAATTAGTGTAATTTTATCTCCTTTATATATTTTCTTGTTTCCTCATCCTGTTTCAAATTCATTTTAATAAAAAAAAGTAAAAAAATTCACACTAACATCACTGCTGGCAATAGTGGATTTTAATAAAAATAAACCTCTAGAAAAATCGTCTACCTTCCCTTGGGTTCGACCCTTCACTACTATACCAGTGTAGGTTTATAAGTATTATTTTGAGGGCCATGACGACATCCAGATTCTTCATTTTCATTAAGACAAGGAAGGGTGAAATTATTATTTCAGAAGATTTAGTGGTATAATACTATGGTAATCTTGTTTCTTTGAAAATGACAAAATTTTATGGACATGGAAAAATTGGAGAGAGTGATTCCTTCGTTCCATGGTGGTTCTTTCCAAGGATATGCATAGGTGTTCTAGGTATCAACATGGAATTTTTCACATCTTTTTTAATAAATGGTATAAATTTTTTGAATTACATGAAACTTCCAGGAGGATTTTGTTTAGGGAGTGAAATATCATAGTTAATCTATATGTTTTTTAGATGTTTGAACTTGGGAATCATATAACATGGTGTATTATATGGTGTGAGGAAAAAAAATCTCTTTGAAATGGAGGGGGGACCATGATGTGGTATTATTTATCTTGTATTCTTATAAGGTTTAAATTACAATGATTTTTAGGGTCTTGTTCCCATTTCAAATGGATTAGATTTTGGATGGGTTTTTTACATGAGAACATCAATTCTATTTTGAAGATTTCATGGTATGTAAATGGCCATTGTGTTTTCTCATTAAATAGGAGGTTGAATTTTTCTCTAATTGATTTTTATTTTTCCCCTTAAGAACCATCCAACTCTAAGCCTTTTAGTGAAATTTATCAATCTCTTTGGGGATCTAAATATTTTAATTAATTTGACTGATCTATCTTTATCAAAATTATCCTCTTCATATTTCCTTTATCAGAAATTTATTTTTTTAGAGGTTTAAAAAATTGGGATTACTCTATTTTTGTTATTAATTTTATTTTTGATTGATGATGGGATATCATGGTTTAGTCAAATAGTGGATCCCATAGAGTTTAATGGTGTTTTATCCTTAGTTATTATATTATTTTATAGGGTTTATTAAATATTAAATTGAGGTAAGTGAGTCAAAATGCTTTATTTTATTTATATGAAATTGTGTAATTACCATGATTTTGTTTTCCAAAGGTTGATAATGAGGATTAAAATAAATAATATAAATCCGATAAATAAAATTGAATAGAAGGCATGTGAAAAGACCCATAAATTTCAAGGAAATTTTTTTCTTAAATTATTTGGGATTTTACGAGGACGCAGTTTCTGACGGCACTTGATTCTGAGGCCCGGTGTGCCCGAAATAAATTTCTGAAGTATAACCTCGGTACGTTCAGTGAATGAATGAGTGGGATTTTCTATCTTTTCAACACGTGCTCAGAATTTAATTCTGAGGGCACTGATGAACTCGTAGCACCAGTATTTTCTTAAGATGACTTTTACCGTTGATGCGTTTGGTTGAGACAAGAAGTTAAATTTTGGGGTTTAAGTGATAAGTAAATAAAATTATGTACAATTTTATTTTATCCTTGGAAGTTTAACTCTCTCATGGGAAGTTATTGGTAGGTCCCACAACCACCCAACTTCCCATCTATGGTTATGAGGGAGGTGGGTCCCACACGAGCCCCCATCTTTTCACATTCCCCATAACCCCTTAAACTCTCCATTAAACCCCCTCTTGTTTTAATTATGTAACTCTTCTCCTCTTCCAATTTAATTTGCCATCCTAAATCCTAATTAAATTATGCTACTCAATATATAATTAATTAAGAGGATTTGAAATTTGTATTTTTGAATTCCTGGAATGAGTTAAGAAAAGAAGGATTAGACTTATTTTATTCTGGTTTGGTTGGCTTGTTGTGTTAAGTCTTTGGAGGAGATCTTTTCTTTCCTCTTGAAAGAACTTTGTCCTCCTGCGAAGAATGACACCTTTTGTTGAAGAACACCAAATCCTCGAAGGACGATGACGCACCCTATGTCCTTTTCTCCATGAAAAAAGGGAACACGTCGTATCCTCCTTGGATGCTCTCCGTCAACATCTACGGAACCTCATCTCGCGATGCCATTTTCTGCGACGCCAGTCGTTTGACAAATTTTGTTGAGGTTGGCATTATCTTCATCCATCTTTAATTCTTCGTTCTTCGTTGGTCAAATTTGGCCGATTGTTACCAACGTAATGGGAGGAGATCAGACTACACAAACACGACCAATTTCTCCTCCCCATTTTATTATTGAACATTTTTGGCGAGTTTGGGAGAAGACGACGTTGTACCATTACACCGCGTGGGAATGAGGAGAACCGCGGCCAGAGCGAGCTGTGGTGGTGGTGCGCGACGCCGTCATGTCCCACTGGAATAGTCGAGAGAGACTGATGCCGGAGCGCTCCATGATGGAGGGGCGCTGCCCCGTCGCGCCGCGCCGGCCAAAGAAGATCTGTGACCCTAGGCCGCAGCGGTCCAGCAGGGGCGGCCTGACAACCGGCCTTCAGATCTCTGGTAGGCGGTACCCCGAAGGGTCCCGCAGCAGCCCAACCGGCCGGCCTTAATGGCCGGCCGTCTTTCCGGATAAACCGGGGGTTGAACCCCCCCAACCAGTTCAAAGGGAGCGCCCCATAGGGTCTACTGTTATGGAAATAGGGGGGCGGTGCCCCCCCTTCGCACCCCGCTCGGCTGCGAGCCGAGCCGCGGCCGACCTCAGAGCTAGGCCACAGGCCGCACCCAGCCGCGGGCCGGGCCGCGTCCAGTCATGCTGGGCCGCAACCAAATGGGTCGGACCCAGACCCCGGTCGGGTCCACGCGGTTTGGGCATACCCAGGGGGTATCGGGTCGTGTCGGACCGGGCCCGAACCACCTATTTTCATGCAGATTCGTTCAAATACCCATATCTTGGGCTACAGACCTCCGATCGATGCACCGTCAGTTGATTTGGTAACATTCAATCGAGGTGGTCGTTTAGGTATATTACACTCAATCATTCGGTAATGTTTGGGCATGACCGAGTTGGTTCAAACCAGAAACCAACCGGGCCCTTGGAGCGGAAACGCTTGTAACTTAACGACCGGATGTCCGAACGACGTGTCATTAGTTACGTTGAATTCCTATTAGTGAGACGGTTCTTTTGGCTTACTCCGATTGAGGTTTGGATGCAGCTGGAGTACGGTCGGGTTGGTTTTATCTTAAAAACCAACTGGCCCCCTGAGACTAAAAAGCCAATAACTCTCTGACCGGGTGTCCGATTGATGCGCTGTCTATCACGTTGAGTTCCTATTGACGAGACAAAACATTGTGATACATCAAAACTAGACTTTGTGATAGTTGATGTATCGACCCCTTGGCTCGTGGAGCGGACCCTCCCCGAATCGAGCGTGATGTGTACAGGAACCCTAGAGCTGGCTGCGACTACGACGACGATGGTGACTTTACTTGGATCCTACGTGGGTTCGGCAGTGAGGAAGACTGTACATGGATCCTACGTGGGTTTGGTAGCGAGGACGACTATACATGGATCCTACATGGCTTCGGTTGTGATGACGACTATACATGGATCCTACGTGGGTTCGGTAGTGATGGTTACTGTACTTGGTTCCTACCTGGGTCCGGCAGCGATGACTTCTGTACTTGGATCCTACGTGGGTTCGGCAGGGGAGATTATTCAGAGGCTACATATATCATCTCCACCTCTCTTCATGAGTAGTATACCTGTGTGAGCTGATTCTTGACCTTCAATCATTATCTTCGATATGATTGACTAGCATTACTGTGTGGATTGGGTTGTGTTTTCCTTTGTGGATTGGTATGTATTTTCCTATGTGGACTAGGTTGAACTTGGGCTCTTGAGTTGGAGGAAAACTGAAATTGGTGACTTAGGTATATGTTTGGGAATATACCAAAGTAGAGTTGGTTGATACTTCATGATTGTATCTTTCCTTTGTGGTTTATCCTTCGTGGATTCTTGGAGACCTTCCGGAGTCTCGGGGTCCCTACTGAGTATCGTATACTCACCCCTGCATGGGCTATGCCCGCTCTACGTTGTGTTGGTTGAAGATGAAAGACATCGTCGATCGTGGTTGAGGCTTATGGAGTGGAACGGTACCCAGAGGTGGACTATCAGGCGGGACATACATGTAGTTGAAGGACGGACCCAAGGTGCCAACGAGACTATCTGTACCCACCCTTCAGATGGGAATTCTGGAGGATGACATGGTGGTTGCTGATTTACATTACTATTCTTGTTCTTTCTTTTCAGTTGTACTATACATTCAGTTGGGTTTGTATTCTAGCTCATTTACTTTTCAGCACTTACTTTTGTACTCAGTTTACTTAGTGTTTACTTCAGTTTGACTACTATGTGGTGTTTATTTTCTTATATAAAGGTAATGCCTTCCCTTATATCGGGATTTACGCCTTTGGTGCTAGTCGTTAGCCCCTGTCCTGTGGATGGAAGACATGGGGTAGTCACGGCACGATCCCCAAGGATGGGTCATGACAAATTGGTATCAAAGGATTTGGTTCTACAGCAGAACTTAGGACTCTGATAATTTCTTCTATGTGAAGCAATAGTGTTTATGGTATTGAGTGTGGTTATCAGTCCAGGGAGTCCATTGTTAGTGCGGCTGCCGACGTATCCATACACCGGGACCCTGACTTCTTATTTCTGACTCAATGTACAAAAACATTGATTGCATATGTGTTTCAAAAGTTTTAATTGTGATTAATTTGTGTCATCTCACCAGGTATACTGTATTAACCGTGGTGCACCTGTTCTTTTTTATAATGGCTCCAGTACAGCATCCAGCTAGGTTTTCAAGTTTTGGGCGAGACGGCAGCCCACTGAGTGACGATGCCTCGATGCAGGGCCCCATTACAGTGGAGGCACATGAGGTACCTATACCCACCGAGTCACTGTTGCCACCAGCCCCAGCAGCTGAGAGTGCACGTCACCTGAGTGCACTGCACGACTTTCAGTGTCAGAGACCGCCCAGGTTCAGCAGGGAGACGGACCCTCAGGCACCCGAGGACTGGATGGAGGCAGTTGTTAGAGTCTTTAGATTAGTAGGGACACCATCTGACCTCATGGTGATCCTTGCGACGAGTCTCCTGCACGTAGCAGTAGGTAGATGGTGGAGCCTGATGCTCTAGGTGTACGACAAGGCATCTCTCCTTTGGTCGGACTTCGACAGCCTTTTCCGCTCGGAGTTCGTTCCAGCCACCCTCTGTGCAGTGTGCATTCAAGAGTTACTGCAGCTACGGTAGGGTAGCATGACAGTAGCCCAGTACTTAGCGAGATTTACTGATCTCTCACACTACTCCACGGACATGGTACTGGACACATTCTGCCGGGCCCAGACCTCAGTGCAGGGACAGAGGCATGAGATCAGGGCATCAATGATCTCCCTCAGCATTCCGACGTAGGAAGGAGTACTGGAGAAATCCCTTCATGTGGAGAGCTTCCTCACAGAGCCCACACCAGTAGTGAGGCCAACCACAGGGTGGCACGTAGCGGAGTCTTCGGCAGCCGGTAGTAGACAGATGTCGCAGAGGTCCATGCGGACCAGGCCATCAGGTGGGAGACCTCAGGATACTGGTTCGGAGGTGCAGGGTACATGCATCAGATCCAGTCATTCGAGAGGCAGATAGTGCTATGCATGTGTCGGGCAGGGCCACATGGCTCGTGACTACCCGACCGTCCATACTGAAGAGCATCAAACTATTGAGGAACCACCCAGGAAGAGGTAGAGGTTCGACTGTGGTAGTCTACAGGGAGTAGGCGGATGAGGCAGAGGAGCTGGCCGAGCAGCAGGTGGTGGGCGATGCTTTGAGGCTCTACCACCACCACCAACATGAGGTCCACTCCGACCACAGGGAGCTGGCAGACAGAGACAGCCTTGGCTTGATGCAGTGGAGGCCTATGACCACAGCGCACCTGAGATGATTTTAGGTATTATCTGTTTCTACTCCACCCTTGCTGTAGTTCATATAGACATAGGGGTGAGTCATTATTTCATTGCCACTTCCCTTGTTCGGAGCTCGGAGAATTAGATGGAGCTGTTGGCTCGATCATTACGACTAGAGACACCTACGAGAGAAAACTCGATGATTACTCATTGGTGCCGACAGTGTGAGCTTACTCTAGGAGGTGAGAGCTTCAGCTGGGATCTTCTTGTAGTGGCGTCGAGGCCTTACAACGTCATCTTGGGCATGGATTGGTTATCTACAGTCCATGATCAGATCAACTATATTAGGTGGAAGGTGCGATGTGTCCGCACCGATGGGAGCAGCTTCTCCTTCACCAGCGAGAAGGGAGCCTTTGCAGCGCAGGATGGACTCACACATAGGAGAGGACAACCGATCACTAATCAGTTGGCTAGTCTCCTCCTAGGAGCAGTTGACATGCGGAGTCTGAGTTTTCCTATTGTGGTGGATGAGTATGCAGATGTTTTTCCTGATGATGTTCTAGGACTACCTCCTCTCAGAGTGGTAGACTTCTATATTAACCTATACTTGGGGACATCCCCAATATCTACTCCAGCATATCGGATGGCTCCCGCTGAGCGTTGACATATACGGGTACAGCTAGACGACTTGCAGGGTAAGGTATTTATTCGACCTAGTGTTTCACCCTTGGCTTCCCCGATTTTGTTGGCCAAGAAGGCGGACAAGAGCTTCAAACTGTGTGCCAAATACCGTCGCCTGAACAGGTGACCTTGAAGAACAAGTATCCACTTCCGAGTATTAATGCCCTCTTCTACCAGCTCAAGGGAGCATGATGGTTCTCGAAGATAGACCATAGATCAGGCTATCATTAGCTCATTTTTCGAGACGAGGATGTGAAGAAGAATACCTTCAGGTGTTGGTATGGCCACTATGAGTTCATGGTTATGCCTTTCAGCATAACCAATGCTCCAGCACTATTCATGAGTCTCATGAACAGGATCTTCCAGCCTTACCTCGATCGATTTGTTATAGTCTTCCTCGAGGACATATTGATTTACTCGACTACTGAGGAGGATCATGCCTACCACTTGCGAGTTATACTGGACACACTCTGAGAGTAGCAGCTTTATGGTAAGCACTAGAAGTATCAGTTCTGGATTCGAGAGGTCCACTTCTTGGGACATGTCATCTTTGAGGTGGGAGTTGCGGTGGATCCTGCGAAGATCAAGGTAGTGCTATCTTGGGAGCCACCCAGGAGTGTGACAGAGGTGCGGAGTTTCCAAGGTTTGGCTGGGTATTGTCGGAGATTTGTGCGAGACTTCTCTAAAGTTGCAGCACCACTCTCAGCTTTGACAAAGAAGGGGAAACCCTTCGTGTGGTTTGATAGATGTCAGTAGAGTTCAAGGAGCTGAGACAAAGATTGACTAGTGCACCCATCACGAGGCTACTAGAGGAGGGAGTAGGGTACTTTGTTTACTACAATGAATCAGGGACTGGGCTCGGGTGTTTCCCAATGCAGGAGCGGGCCGTGATCGCCTATGGATCACAAGTGTTGAAGAAACATGAGCAAAACTACGCTACCCGTGACCTGGAGATATCAGCAGTGGTCTTTACCCTGAAAATGTGGCGGCACTATGTGATGGGTGACTGATTTACAGTCTATTCTGACCACCAGAGACTCATGTACATATTCTCAGAGGAGGACTTGAACTTCAGACAGCGGTGATGGCTCGATTTCCTCCAGGAATATGACTTTGACATAGTATATACTTCTGGGAAGGGGAATGTAGTAGCTGATTCTCTCTGCAAGAGGTCGGGAATCTAGCTACTTGGAGAGGCGATGGAGCAGCTAGCTGTGTTTCAGATATCCTTCATGGATAGAGATGGGGTACCCTTTCTGCAGTCGCTCACAATTACTCCTCGACTACATCAACAGGTCAGAGAGGCATAACGTGGTGATGTTGACTGTGAGACGCGACATGCATAGATATCCTCAAGACAGGCACCTAAAGGATTTTCTGTAGGAGGAGATCTCGTCATCCTCTTTAGGGGGCGTACCATGGTAACAATTTCATTATAGGAGGAGGTGATGAGGGATTTTCATACATCCCCATTGGAGGTACATCTAGGAGTAGCAAAGATGTACCAGGATCTCAGATGACAGAACTGGTGTCCAGGTATGAAGAAGACTGTGGAAGAGTTCGTTTCACGATGCCTCATCTGCCAGCAGGTGAAGGCGGAGCACTAGGTACCAATGTCTTGGTTCATCCCTTGGAGGTCTCGCTGTAGATATGGGATGATATATCTATGGATTTCTTGATAGGGCTTCCACGTACATCCAGAGGACACAACTCCATTTGGGTGATCGTATAACGAATCACCAAGTCGGCTCACTTCTTACCCATCAGAGAGCAGGGCTCAGTGGAGAGCTTGGGACGCCACTATGTTTAGGAGATCGTATGGCTTCATGGTGTGCCATCAAAAATCTTCTCTGATCAAGATGATCACTTTACTTCTCGGCTTTGGAAGGGGATGTAGGAGGTATTAGGTACGTAGCTATGCATGAGCACCGCCTTTCACCCACAGACGGATGGTCAGAGGGAGAGGACCATTCATACTCTCGAGGACATGCTCTGTGTATGTGTCCTCAACATTGGCCGCAGCTGGAAGGATCACCTACACTTGTTTGAGTTTGCATACAACAAAAAATATCACTCCACCATCGGGATGGAACCATACGAGGCACTGTACGGCCGACCTTGTAGATCACCTCTGTGTTGGACAGACCCTGAGGATTCAGCACTTATAGGACCAGAGATGGTCCATGCCATGACAGAGAAGGTTCAGATCATCCAGAAGAGGATGAGGACTACTCATAGCCGACATAATTCCTTTGCTGATAGGAGGCAGAGACAACTAGAGTTCAAGGATGGAAACCATGTTTTCGTAAGGGTCTCACAACGACGTGGATTATGGAGATTTGGCTAGGGCAGAATGTTGTCTCTGCACTTCGTCAGCCCATTCCAGGTTCTTAGTAGGATAGGTGAGGTGGATTGTCACCTAACTCTTCCACCTCAGTTGCAATGGGTGCACGACATCTTCCACGTATCTGAGCTGAGGAGATATGTGAACACCCTGATGCATATCATCGATCATAGGGAGATGGACATCAATGACAGGGAAAATTTTGCGGAGGTCCCGGTGGAGATCGAGGATCGACAGGAATGGGTCTTACGTGGATCGTCGATTCCTCTAATGTGAATCAGGTGGAATCACGGAAACCATCAGGAGATCACACGGGATCAGGAGGCTCAGATACATGCACAGTACCCCCATTTGTTTCCTTAGTTTATGATTTAGCTTTATGGGGACGTAAAGCCCTGAGGTGGGAGTAATGTAAAGAGTCATAAATTACAAGGAATTTTTTTTCATAAATTCTTTGGGATTTTACGAGTACACAGTTTCTCAAAGCACCTGATTCGGAGGCCTGGTCTACCGGAATTAATTTCTGAAGTTTAGCTCTGGTACGTTCTTTGAATGAACGAGCGGGTTTTTCTATGTTTTGAACCGGTGATCGGAATTGAAATCTGAGGGCACTGATGAACTCACAACGCCAGTATTTTCTTATTTTGACTTTTACCGTTGATGCATTTTCTCGAGAGAAGAAGTTATTTTTTGGGGTTTGAGTGAGAAGTAAATAAAAATGTGTACAATTTTATTTTATCCTAGGAAGAGTAACTCTCTCATGGGAAGTTTTTGGTGGGGCCCACAACTACCCAACTTCCCATGTGTTGTTATGAGGTAGGTGGGGCCCACATGAGCCCCCATCTTTTCCTATTCCTCATAACCCCTTAAACTCCCCATTAAACCCCCTCTTGTTTTAATTATGTAACTCTTCTCCTCTTCCAATTTAATTTGACTACCTACCTCTTAATTAAATTAAGCTACTCAACATCTAATTAATTAAGAGGATTTGAATTTTGTATTTTTGAATTCATGGCATGAGTTTATAAAATATGGATTAGCCTTATTTTACTTTTGGTTGGTTGGTTTGTTGTGTTAAGTCTTTGGAGGAGAGCTTTTCTTTCCTCTTGGAAGAACTTTGTCCTCCCGCGAAGAACGATACCTTTCAATGAAGAATTCCAAATCCCCGAAGGACGATGACGTGCCCTCATTCATTTTCTCCGTGACAAAAAGGGAAGATACCGCATCCTCCTCGGATGCTCTCCGTTGACTTCTACAGATCCTCATCCCACGATGCCATTTTCCGCGATGCCCGTCGTTTGGCAACTTTTGTTGAGGTAGGGGTTATCTTCATCAATTTTTAGTTATTCGTTCTTCATTGGATAAATTTGGCCGATTGTTACCAATGTCACGGGAGGAGATCAGACCACAAAAATATGACTGATTTCTCCGAACCGTTTTCTTGTTTAACATTGTTGGCGAGTTGTGGTGAAGACGGCGTGGTACCGTTGCACCGCGCGTGAACGAGGAGAACCGCGACCAGAGCAGGCCGCGGTGGTGGTACGCGACGTTGTCGCGTCGTGCCGGAATAACCGAGAGTGACCGCAGCCGGAGCGGGCCATGGCAGATGGGCGTGGCACCATCGTGTCGCGCCGGCCAAAGAAGAGCCGCGACCTCAGGCTGCGGCAGTCCAGTAGGGGAGACCGGACAACCAGCCGCCGGAGCTCCGGGAGGCGGGACCCCGAAGGGTCCCGCAATAGCCAAACTGACTAACCTTAATTGCCGGCCATTTTCCAGATAAACCGGGGGTTGAACCCCCCAAGTAGTGCAAAGGGTGGACCCTGTAGGGTCCACCTGTACAGAAATAGGGGCAGCGCCCCCCCCCCCTTCGCACCCCGCTTGGCAGCGAGCAGAGCCCCGACCGGCCTCCGAACCAGGCCTCAGGCCGCGCCCGGCTGCGGGTCGGGCCATGCCCAGGATGCCCAGGCCGTGCCGTGCCCAAATGGGCCGAACCGGACCTGGGTCAGGTCGATCCGGTTTGGGCCGACCCAGGGGGTATCGGGTCGGGTTGGACTGGGCCCGAACCAACTTTTTTCGGCTAGATTCGTTCAAACGCCCTGATCATGGGCAACAGACCGCCGATCGAAGCACCGTCAGTTGCGTTGGGATATTTGGATCGAGAAAGTCATTTCGGTATATTACACACAAGATTTAGGTAAATTTTGGGTACAGACGGGTTGGTTCAAACCCGAAACCAACTGGGCCCTTGGAGCGGAAACACTTATAACTTAACGACCGTACTTCTGAATGACGTGACGTCGGTTACATTGCATTCCTCTTAGTGAGACGGTTCTTTTAGATTACTCCTCTTGATGTTTGGATGCAGCTAGAGTATGGTTGAGAAGGTTTTATCTTAAAAACCGATCGGTCCCCTACGACTAAAAGGCCAGTAACTCTCAGACCGGGCGTCCGATTGACGCACTGTCTATTGCGTTGAGTTACTATTGACGAGAAAGAACTTTGTGATACATCAAATTTGGACTTAGTGACAGTTGATGTATCGACCACTTGGCTCGTGGAGCGGACCCTCCCAAAATCGAGCGTGCTGTGTACGGGAACACTAGAGCTGGCTACGACTGCGATGACGATGGTGATTGTACATGGATCCTACGTGGGTTCGGCAGCGAGGATGACTGTACATGGATCCTACATGGGTTCAGCAGTGAGGACGACTGTACTTGGATCCTACGTGGTTTCGGTAGTGATGACGACTGTACTTGGATCCTACATGGGTTTGAAAGCGATGATTACTGTACTTGGATCCTATATGGGTCTGGAATTGACAACTTCTGTACATGGATCCTATGTGGGTTCAGAAAGGGGGATGATTTAGAGGCTACATCTATCATCTCCACCACACTTCGTGAGTTGTATACCTGTGTGAGCTGCGTCTTGACCTTCAATCATTATCTTCAATATGATTGACTTTCATTCCTGTGTAGATTGGGTTGTGATTTCCTTTATGGATTGGGATGTATTTTCATGTGTGGATTGGGTTGTACTTGGGCTCGTGAGTTGGAGAAGAACAGGAAATGATGACTTAGGTATATGTATGGGCATATACCTAAGTAGAGTTGGTTGATACTTTGTGATTGTATCTTTCCTTTGTGGTTTATCCTTCATGGATTCTGGGAGACCATCGGGAGTCTCGGGGACCCTACTAAGTATCGAATACTCACCCTTGCATGGGATATGCTGGAACTACGTTGTGTTGGTTCCAGATGAAGAACATCACTGATCATGGTTGAGGCTTGAGGAGCAGAACGTTACTCAGGGGTGGACTATCAGGCGGGACGTACACGGAGCGGACAGACGGACCCGAGGAGCCTACGGGACTATCTGTACTCACCCTTCAGGTGGGAATTCTGGAGGACGACTTGGTGGTTACTGATTTACTTTACTGCTGTTGTTCTTTCTTTGCAGTTGCACTGTACTTTCAGTTGGGTTTGTATTCTGGCCCATTTACTTTTCAACACTTACTTTTGTACTCTGTTTACTTAGTGTTTACTTCAACTTGCATACTCTGTGGTGTTTGTTTTCTTATATAATGGCAATTCCTGCCCTTATATCGGGATTTACACATTTGGTCCTAGTCGCTAGCCCCTGGCCTATGGAAGGCTGGTTTGGGGTAGTCACGGCACATGCCCTGAGGATGAGTCGTGACAGCATGAATAATTTTTGACTATATTATTCTATAATAATATTTATAATTTATTGATTTTTTGATGGTATTGTTGAGAAATTTCTCTACATATTTTAATATGTGAATTTTTTTATGATTAATATTGTGGAACTATCCTTTATGAAAGGTTAATAAATAAATTCTAGAACAAATTTGGTTGTAAAATTTTTTATTTGGCGTAAATATGATCATGTTTCATATGTTGATTTAATTTTATGTTTTGGTTTCAAAATAGAATTCTTTAAGTCATTTTTATTTAATTTGACTATGTTTTCAAAGATGTTCTTGTTTATATTACGAGAATTTTAGTTTTCCTAGTAACGGATTGTTATAGAAGATTTTTTTTCATAAGAATATTTTTTTTCATTGGGTATTGTGGCTGGTCTACCTAGGTTGTCAGGGGGTGATGTGGTTGTTAATGTAAAAATGGGTTATAAGATGCTATCTGGTTATAAATAAAGGATTGTTTGTTATGTAGAATTGATGGTGGTGTAAAATGGGATTGTATTTGTGTAGTCATGTAGGGGTGTTTTCATGAGTTATGGGGTGGTTTATGTGGTGATTAGTTGATTTTTATGGGCATGAGTTATAGTTACTAAAAAATTATGCAATGTGAATGGTAATAAAAAATTTGATAATGTGTATAATATAAGAATATAATAAACTCTTGTTCAGTAACAAACTCTTAATGATTGAAATGAATAGTTGGTGGCTGGGATAAATTTGGTTTATGTTTAATGAAGGAATAAACATAAATAACTATGAATGAATAAAATAATGAACATAAAATAGATGTGAAAATGGTAAATTTGAAATTTAAAATGATATGTCTAAATGAAAAATTGTAAATGTTGATTTGTATGCAGGAGTGATGAGGTGAGATTAGTTTTTGTTGTAGGAAAGACTACGTATGATATGATTTGAGAGTGGTAGAGCGGTAATTATGATATTCATTTATAGTGATATTGGGTATGAAACATTTTTTTGTTATTAGAATGTGAGTTTAATATATAAATATTTGATGTATTTATCTTTTGATTTATTAATGAACCCAACCATGAAAAATAACTATACCTAATATAAAATGTTTTCGGATCCAGATGTTTTCCTAAACATCTTGGTCAGTTAAGGAATGGATGGGTGACTACTCCCTCTTCCTTTCTCTCCCTTCACATTTGATGGATCAATGTAGGTGTAAATGTATAGGTTGTAATGTCATAAATTTATTGTATGTTATATACAAGTTTAATAGGTTATGTGGTCGTGATGATGACACATGGGGTGGATCATGCATGGTGGGAAGAAAAAAGGTTTATGTACTTCATGTTCATGATATTATATTTTATATGGATATGTAGTTGGATATGAGGTTAAATAGAGGGGAATGTTTATTGTATTACAAGGTACATATTGATGTCCTTCATGATAATGATACTCAAATTTTATGGTCTTGTGATATGAATTTTTTATATAGACGTGGATATGGTTATTGTATGATATGTGGTATATACATATATAAGGTATCAAAGCACATGATAAGTGTTGTTGTGGTGTGGCAGTTAAAAACTAGTGCAATATTGGTTTTAGTGTTTCTTCTTGATAAATTATTTGATATTATGCTATTAAAAGTTAATGCCATATTGGGTGAGAAAGAATAGTTGAGGTTGGGTAAAGGAGGACCCAATATAAGTGTGAGTTGGACCTATTGTTTATTCAATAAGTAAATAATATACTTCTTCCAAATTTTCATGATAGGTATAATGTAGGATCCAATTGAGTATACATTTATACCCACCCCAATATAAAAATTTAATTTTTTTTAGTTTCACAGATGTATTTTTTGATCAATATGTGCATTAATATCTTGAGGATTAGATTTGTGATTATCCTCACATCCTGACCTTACTTTCTTTAAGAATATCTGTTTTATTTTTATATTATGGGGTTGATTGGTGGGTTTGTTTATATGTTCATGGGATTTATATGGGTAATTGCTAACTTTTGTTTTGTATACCCATGGTGTATGTCTCTAGCACATGTGTTATTAAAGGTGGTCTTCTATGGCCACTCTTATCTTCACTACAGGCCAAAGAGGGGTTCCCAGTGGGGGTGGCTGGGGAATGAGTGGTATTAGAGCTATGAATGGGAGTTCAGATAGAGTTTATAGTTAGAAAATAGTAATTATTACATGGATTTTGTGGATATATGGTATTAGGGAGACCAAGAATGTGATGTAGTAAGGGGTACAAACTAAGAAAAATTATTTTAGGTCAATTTATCATTTTACATAAGGACCATAAACAAACTAGTCTCTGTTTGTGAGATAATGATTATTTTGGGGTAGATTCCTAGGAGAGGTATATGAATCACATTTTTTAAAACTTCTGATTGATTTAAGTTTATTTGTGGGAATTTTCAAATTAATATGATTAAATTATCATTAATAAAGTCTATGTTACTAGGCTTAAGAGTTTCCATCACAATTTATAGAGATGGATCATGGTTATTATCCATGTGTGTCTTAGGATGGTGGGGTATGATATGATTATTAGTTTTTTCATATGAGGGTTGGACTAGCTTGGGAGGATGATTCTTGGAGGAATATGTTGTCTAAATTCCATCGTCCAGCCGTTTTAAAGTATATTTGTAGTTCCTTTGATTTGGATAAAAGTGATGGTTAGAGGATTTATATATCACTTTCAGTATGAACCATGCTAGGATAGATTATCATATTCCACAATATATTTGTCAGATGATAGGGTTTATTCTCTTATGGTGGATCATGCTCCATGAAGTGTTCAATAAGTCTAATATTCCATTTTATTATTTTCAGAGGAATTTCAATGTAAGTTTCCTTTCGTTGATGATAAAGGAAAAAAGTGATAGGAGTTTTCTCCCTCTATTAGGGGTTACTAAGCATGTTTTACCTTAAGATTAGGTTCATGAATCATCTTCTATTTTCCTAAGATTATTTACTATAAGGGGGGCTATATTGTGGCATTTTAAAGAGGTTCTACATCTAACAATTTAGTATGTAGTTACCCCGTTAATATTTATTACATATCAATAGTTGATGAAGAACATATTGGTGATCAAGAGGATGAATGAAATGTTGGGATCACCTATATAAGCGAACCAATAGGATTAATAAGGAGTTTATTTGTAGGAAGAGGGTAATAGATTTCAGGTTTATCAATGTTCTTACCTATGGGGAGTCATCCTTAGAAGCATACCTTTCATTTTTTTAGATCATGTAGCTCTCATTGATCCATAGGGATCTCTGTGAACATATGATTTACTTATATATTCCATGGGAATTAACTATTCCGTTATTGGTCCATTCATAGGGACCATCATAGTGTATGATTATGGATCACAATTTAGTTTCAAAAATAGTTTCCTTATAGTCCATATAAATAGTAGGTTCAACATACATTTATTATACCAAGGGGAGAGGGAGTTTGTTGAGGATAACTCTATGATTTCCCTTATCTTTAGATATATATGACTATGTTTTGACATGTAGGTGGTCTTTAATGAGGAAAAGAAGGTGGGCATGGTCAATTTCACTCTGTAAAGATCCTAGTTTTAGGTGTTAGGTTGGAATGGATAATGACAGATGGTATAAAGGGGGGGGGGTTAATAGACTAGATTAAAATTTTAAATGAACGGATTAATAAAAAATACAAATTAGAGGAGTGAATTATAATAAAAATAAATGAATGTCCACAACTAGGTGAGAGATATATGGTGAAAAAAAAATTAAAGTGGAATCATTACCTAATTAGGAACTAATTTTTCTAGTGGATTAATAACTAGACATCCCACTTTTTTATAGGGAGTGACAACCCACTTACAACCCTGGTTTTATATATTGGGAGTCACAACCCGAAGGAGCCTGACATTAGTTTTTGATATTCACAAAAAAAATATAGAAAATGACTTTCTATGTAAAGTCATAAATGGAACTAAAAGCACATGAGAGATGGGAAGATGTGTTACATAAATAAGAAACAAAAAGGAGATATATAGAATAAGAATAAAACACTGGTACTAGTTCATTACTGTTTAATCATACTAATTCTCTCATCAAGGTTGTAGAAGTTGAAGAGGTTTTTTTTCATCCCTTGGGAGATCATCCATAGGTAGTAAAAATAGTGTACAATACCACATGAAGGTTCACAGAGTACAAACACTTTTTTTGTATTTATGTCATATTCACTCATCATTTTATAATCATATACATATGTTTTTTCCTACGAGTAATTAGTTCATTTAAATACAAATATATATAGAATACACACTCTAAAAACCATTATATGAATAATAAATAATAGAAATGATAAAAATGTATTACCGGTGACAGAGAGAAAATAATATTGTTATATATTAATCACTAAACTCATGACCCAAATTAAAAATAATAAACACTGATTGAAACCAATTTAAAATAATTCCATAAATACTTGAAATGGTTTCCATAATAATTGGACAATAAAAGATCCCATAAAAATAGAATTCTTGTTCTTGAAATGTGAAATTGGAAAACATTTTATCTAAAACGAGTAGTAAATAAAAGGATAAATTTGAAACATAATAACACTGCCTAAAAAATATTAAATAAGGATTAAAAGTTTTTAAAATCATATATTATTAATTTAGAAATAATAAAACCAATGAAAACACTTTATATTAAAAAATGAATTTTTGAGTTGCAAGCTATATATTTCATGCATGAAAATACAATAGCCCATGATATTCACAAAAAAATATAAAAAAATGAAAATCACAACACATATGTTATATAAAATTAATTTGAATTTATAATGTCATTTTAAAAAATTAAATATTTGTCATGATCATGTAGAAAATCGAAATATGAAATTAAAAGAAAAACATAAAATAATTTTCTATAGGAATTTTCTTTTAGTATGTTGGAGAATTCACATGGGGGAATTCTATATATCTATTTTATATAAGGGAATCACATAACTGATTCACTGTGTATGGGAATTTCAGGTATCTATATTCCCCTTGTATGAATTTTACTACATAAGTGACCAATTATATAAGCAAATTAGGTATTGGATTCACCTAGGAAATTCAACATATTGATTTACATCAATAATTCAAAGCATAAATGATTTTATCATGTACCCAAATTTGTCCCATAAGTAATTCCACTATATAATGGAACTCTATAAAACAATATAAATTTCCTTTTCAACTATAAAAGATAAAAAAGGACCTCGATAAATGAATAATTAGCTATGTTTCCTTTTGAATTATATTTATACAATTTTATTTTATTATTATAGATTCAGTATGAAATTAATATTATATATATAACTCATTTGGTCATCAAAAAGAAGAAGCAAAATAGTTCTGAAAAACAATTTAAATCATAAATAAAATATTTAGTGAGTTCATACCTAATTTAATACAAGAAATAGACAGACGTAAAAGTTTATATATTCTAGTTAAATATAGGAAAACATCTTAGATTTATAAAAAATTAATCCCCAAATTTTAAGTAACTTATATTGAGATATTGTTCGAATACAAAAGAAAAATGATTCTAGAAATTGGCTGTGTTAATTTCATAATTTTTTTATGTGAGTCTTAAATTGGTAAGGTGGAAAGCCATTTGGATATATGGTAAATAGATTTCTACATTAGTGGAACATTATAAAACATATAAAATTTATATTTAATAGACCCAAATGACTTATTTATCCTACAAATTCAAAATACAACATTTATAATATGTTATTATGTATCAAAATAATTTTCTAAATAACTTTTATGTAAATAAATATTATGATATGATCAAGGTTAAACACACATAAATCAATAAAAAATTTAAAATACATAACATTAAAAAAAATAACTAAGCACAGTTAAATATTTAAACAAATGAAAATATTATGAAAACATTAGAGGAGTTTTAATCAAACAAAAAAATACATGAAAGAACATACACAAACAATCTCCCCATTTTTGTTTGATTAAAAACAACCATAAATAACAAAAATAATTCTCTCACATTTTTTAAATTGACAATATCCAAAAAAATTATAGAACATCCATTATAATTTTATTATCTTTTAAAATATATAATTAAATTTATTAATGATATTTTTTAAGATACTCTTTATGAAAAAACAATGAAAAATTTTCGTGAAAGAAAGATTTTTTGAAAATTGTTGTCTAATAAGTTACTTAACATCATATAAGATATATGATAAGTTTTAAAGTAGTTATATAATGAAAAAAATAATAAAAATATGACATACTTAATATAATAAAACGGATTACATATTATACAAATCTGATATAAATACAGAATGATTATTATATAATCATACTAAAACTCCTCCTAAACAAATTGATAAATAAAATTATTAATATTCCAACATTATAAGCTCAAATTTATGTTTTTAAAACTAAGAAAAGCTTACTGATGATATCAGATAGATGATATTCAAAATGGATAAATTCCAAGAAAAATAGATCCCTTACTCGCATGATCTCTTAATAAACAAAATATTATATGAATATTTTTTTCTAGATTATTATAATGGAATCTAGGATGTTGATATATCATATATATTATCATAAGAAATATACAATTTATCATGATATATACCAAAATCACATAATATTTCATAATATATAAATGTTAAACACAATAACTAATAGTATAGATACACACATCTTCTGTTATTAATAAATTAATAAATAATTGATTCATAAAAGGCCATGAAATAAATTTTTTTCCAAGAAAATCACACAAACCTGATGTGATTTGTTTTCAAATTTACAGCCACCAAACTCTAAATTATAATACGATAAAAAAATTTAAAAAAATATACTTATAATAAAACAAAACATAATTAATAGTTCTTTTAACAAATCCAATTATTTGTTCCTTATCATTAATATGAATTTCTTAAGGCTAAGCATGAAATATTGCACATAATCAAAAATTAAACATGATTCTTGGTCTTCAAGTAGTTAAATAAATTAGGCTACCAATCACTTTTCTATGAACATCATTATCAACAGATTTTACTAGATAAATTTTAATATAATTTACAACTAGTAGTATAAAAAGCTCTCAAATATTTAGAATAAGTGATACTAAAACATTAAATAACTATTTAGTACAAAAAGATTCCTTAAAAATTCCTACCTTCCATTAAGAAATTTGATAACCAAGAAGAAAAATTAATTTTCCCATTATAATCATGTCAAACTTAGATGAAACCCAAGTATATACTAATTAAAAATATTTTCACTAGAATAACCAAAAACTATATCATCAACATAAATTTTCACAATTAAAATATCATTTGGAATTATTTTAAGAAACCATTTAGGATCCACAATACCTTTCATAAAACCATTATTTAATATAAATAAATAAATCCTTTCATACCAAGAATAATGTTCTTATTTGAGAACATACCAATATTTAGATAATATAAATACATGATTAAGAAATTTTTTATTTTCCAATGTAAGGGGATATGAAACATAAACTTCATCATTTATAAAACCATATAAGAAAGAACTTTTTAACATTCTTTTGATATAATTTAAAACATTGAAACTAAGAAACATCTAACAAGATTCTAATATACACTAACATAGAAATAAGTGAAAAATCATTCTTCTAATTCAGTACCTTCTTTCTAAGACTATCCTTAGGCAAAAAGGATTTACTTTTTTATTAAATGTCCAGATTCATCCATCTTGTTTCTAAAGATCCATTTAGTTTTTATTAACTACTTATCCTAAAGAAATTCAACTAAATAATAAACCATATTTATAAAAAATTAATTAAGTACATATTTCATATAAAGTATCCAATTTTTATCGTTTACAGAATCAACAATATTAGTAGGAACATGATAAAAAATTAAAATATAGTAAACAAAGTAATTTAAACTAGAGAATATTTTTTTTATACTAAAAAACATTTCCAATAACATTTTAAATGAGATTATAATTATTATACCTACATGATATATGATCAGATTGAGGCACATTTAAATCCTACTCAAGAGATACTTTATATATAGGGTTTTATTCAGAATCATTGAATTCCATAAAATCAACTTCAATATTTTCCAAAACATATTTTTTAACATCATAAGATTCATCAAACAGTAACTGTAAATATTATTATAAAGTCATTGTATGATTATTATAAATTCAATAATATTCAATGTTATAAGAATAACAAATAAATAAATATTAAGAACTTTTAACATCAAGATTATCTGAATTATCTTTTTTTAATATAAAAATGTTTACAACCTAAAATATGAAAATAACCAAACATTTGTTTTATACTTGTAAGAAATTAATACGTGGATTTATTCGACGGTATAACATATACAATTATTAAAAGAAAAAAAATAAATTTTAATAAATCCTTTCAAAAAACATTTGGTAAATTATATTCCTTTATCTTTGTTTGATCCATATCTTGAATAGTCTATTATTCCTTTCAACAACTCCATTTTTTTGTTGTATTCTAGGATTAGAGAAATTATAAGCCTAACTATTTTTTACACAAAAATATTCAAAATTAAAATTGAAAAGGTCACCTCTATTATCATTTATAATAGAAATAATTTAAAAATCACTTTTATATTAGAAACTATAATACAAAAAAAATAAATAGAATAATTTTTTCTTACATATGAAAAATGAAATAAACCCATATAAATCTACTAAAATAATCAATAATAAAAAAATCATTTAAACATAAACTAATAGTTTTCATTAAACCAAATAATTCAATATGTAAAAATTAAGTAAATCTATTAGGAGAAACATGTTTGATGAACTTGAAATATTCATTATAATGATGACCATTTAAACAGAAATCACAAACAATATCTTTACATACCATTAACTTGGTTAAATATAAATCACGTTCATACTTGGTTAAAATGTGTATCATTTGGAAATGATATTTACTAAGCCTTTTACACCAAATAACATAATACTTTTCTATTGAATTAAAAAATATTACATTTTTATTAGAGAGATCAGAGAAATAAATAGAACAAATATTATCTTTTCTATTATAGTAAAATAAAATATTTTCATTTTTAAATACTAAAAATTCATTATTATAAAATTTGACACACATATCATCAACGCATAATTTTGAAAAGCTAATTATGTTTTGTTTTAAAAAATTAACGTATAGAACTTTATAAATCAAAAATAAAATTAGAAATATGTACTTAAACATATTCCATAACAATTCCTTAATAGTTATCACTAAAAGTGATATCTACACCATCACATTTGTTATATGAAATAAAATTTGATACTTAACCAATGATTTTATGGTAAAAACCAATATCTATGTTCCTAATGTCACTTTTGAGAAGTTAATGTAATTTTTAATACAAAATTCAATTACATGAATTTTTTTTACCCATTCTATTTTTGGTCCAACTGGGTTAGAAATGTAATTCGTAAGAACACATATATATTTAAAAAATTTATTGTAAAGTAATCCAGATTATAAATTCTTTGAAATAAAAGTCTTTCTAAAACCAAGAGATTAAAGGTATCTAAGAAAACATTCATTGTTATAATATCCTTATATAAAATATTTTAATCATCTAACGGATGAAACTTTTCCATCTAAACTATTAATAAATATAGTCTTGTATAATTTTGGAGTTTGGGGATTACAATGTCACCCGATTTTTTCCTTTTATAGATTCATCATTGATAACATATTATCACATTTTTAAAATCCTTGAACACATATAGAAAATGTAACTTTTAAAAATACAAATTCCTTTCTGAAAATATCATTTTATGTTTGAAATGACTGAAAATCATCATATATCTTTCTATTATAAAATGGAAAATAATTTTTTATTTATTTATTTAGATAATCATTCTACTTATCGTATTTCTTACATTCCTTGTTAATCCTTTTATTTTTTTCTTCTATTTATTTGTACAATTTAGTAACTCTTAGGGAATATTTGTTTTTCTAATTTTAATCATATAAATCACCAGATATATGATTGTCACTATGATAATAATAAATAGAATTAGAATTATTAATAACCTCATTTTCCAAATATTACCATTATGTTGAGGTTATTTATCTCTTTTTCACTTTAATATTCTTCACTTGAGTATTATGTATCAGTGAAACTCTATCCAAAATGATATGCATGTTTCAATTAATTCTTATATATTTTATTTCTACCATCTTAATTTGGCTTAGGATAGTTTTCTTATGTTTCCCTTGTTTCTACATTTATATCACAATACATATGGTCTAAATGTTTTACCCTTATTTTTCTAATCATTATATTTATATTTACATACCCTATTTATTAAACTTTTATTTATCATTATAAAATTATAAATACCTTTTCTTACATTGGAAATTTCACCTTTTTCACTTTCGTGTGCCTCATATTCATATGAGTTAGATTTAATATTTATATGATATTTGAAAGTAATTGATTTCATCATTAAAGTATTTTATTCTCTAGTTTTCTTCAACCCATGCTCATATTGAATAATTGATCTAATATGTTCATCCAATGTGTATTCTTCAAAATTCTTACATTCATTGATCATAAAATTATTTTCATGCCAATTATTAGGTTGAGATATTAGGAATGTTTCTATTAGTAAGGGGTCATCTAATGCTTCTCCAATATAATTTAACCCAATAAATTTATTTTGAATTAGTGTAAAATTTTATTTACAATTTCATATTCATCTATATTGATGTATTAGTACTCAATTAAATCATAGCATGCTTGTTTTGTATCAATTTATCTTATCCATGTTGAGTGACTTGTACAATCATTCAAATATAATGAGATGTCATCCAATCACATGCATGGAAAAACACTTCTTTTAATAGCAAATCATAAATGGTTTATAACTTTATAATTTAAAACATATCTAGTTGCATCATTTCGTATAATATTATCTTGGTCAACTTCTTGTATAGTGTATTATTTTTCTATGATCAACTAGTGTTCTATGTTTAAGTGGTTAAGGTATCCCTCCCTTTAGGATCTTTAGTATCTATTAAAGTTACCATTAAACTATGGTGTCTATAAGGAATCCTTGTATCATTTATCTCCACTCCTTCCATCTTATCGAGTTTTTTTTAGATATTAATTTCTAATAATTTCTTAGCCAAACAAAATATAAACAGGATCTACAGAATAATTGGATAAATTCTAATAGAAAGAACTTATGATAACTAATATTTAAGTATCATATTCTAAAAATCATAGAAGTTAACAATATTTTAAGGAATCATCCCTTGATACCAATTTTTAGTTCAAAAATGATGATGAAAAATAGACTAAAGAGTGTTTAATAGTCTATATTAAAATGTTAAATGAATGGAGTAGTTATATAAGATATTTATTAGAGATAGTTATAAGTGGAATAAAAAATTGAACACAAGTATTTTTATATTGATTCAGTCTAAAGAGGACCAAGTATTTTTTTTATACCTCTATACTCAGTGAGAGATACGTAGTGAACAAACTAATTTTTAAAGTGGAGTCACAACATAAATACAAACTACGTTTTCTATAAAAATAATAACTAGACACCAAAATTTTTTATAGAGTTTCAAAACCAAATTACAATCCATAATTTAGATACCATAAGTCACAACCTAAATAGTCATGATTTTAGAATCTATAATTCCCAACTCAAATATAGGAAATTATTTTTTATATAAAATAATAAAAATAAATTCAAAGTACATGAGAGATGGGAAGAAATTTTATAGACATAAAAAATAATCCAATATATATAAAATAAGAATAAAACATAGGTATTGGTACTTGAGTGTTTAATCATCTTGATCATCTCATAATGGTAATAGAAGTTGAATTTTTTTTCATTGTTAGATTATATAACAGTAGTAAAAATAGGGCACAATATCACTAGATGTTCTGTAAGGTATGATAACTTTTTATCTCTTCATGTCATATTCACTCATCATGTAGTAATAATATATGAATATGTATTTTTTCCAGGAATACCCATGTTCATAAATAAAAACCCTTATATAGTAGAATCCTAATAAAACCATTAGAAAAATTCAAGATAATAAGAATGGTAAAATGGATAATCGGAGAGAGAGAGAGAGGAAAAAAATTAGCATTGCATATTAATCACTAAACTCATGACCAAAATTAAAAACAATAAAGATCTTTTCAAACAAATTTGAAATAATTACAATAATATATGAAATGGTATCCATATTAAAAGTTTAATAAAATATATCTTGAAAATAAAAAACATTTAATTGCGAATATGAAATTCAAAACGATTATTTTTATAATGAGTAATAAATATGTGGATAAATTCAAAACAAATTTAAACCGAATAAAAAGTATTAATATTATTCTAAAAGAGTTTAATATCATATAATATTAATTCAAGAACATTATAATTGATGAAAATAACTAAAAATTGAATTTTTGTGAAGTAAGATATATGTTTCATGTGTGAATATATAACTATATAATTTCATCAAAAAAACACCTTTAAAATAATTAAAATCACTTCACATAGGTTATTTATATTTGAAATGAATTTATAACTTCATTATAAGAATCTAAATATATAATATAAACATTCAAAAAAAATCAGAATATGAAATAAACTGAAAAAATAGCATATTTTTTGTAGGAATTTTATTTAACAATATAAGAAAATTCACATAGGGTAATTTGATAGAGGAATTTTACATAAGGAATTCATAAGAGTCTTTCACTGTGTAAGAGAATTATCAGTATCTTAATTCCTCACATAGGTGTTTTACTATGTAAAAGAATAATTACATAAGAGATTCGTGTATGGGTTTTCTGTAGGCAATTATACATAGGAGAATCATGTAATAAATTCATCATTTAAGTGATTTTCTCAAGCATTCAAATTTCCCTGGTGGGAAATTCCACTAGGAATGGGAATTACATAAAATTGTATATAGATTTTCTAAAAAAACTCATAGGTAGAAAGGAACTATATAGAGAAATAATTCATTTAGATTACTTTTGAATTATAGTTTCAAAATTTCGTTATCTTTATAAATAATAAAAAATCACATTAATTATATATATATAACTCTTGTAATCATAAAAATTCCGAATAAAAAGAGTTTTGAAAAAAACTTTATAAATCAAATAGAAAATATTTCGTTACATTAAACCAAATTTAAGATGTGAAAGGTATTTATTCATATTCTTATTTATTTTATGAAATTTTGGAAATTTCGATTTATTTCAAATAAATAACTCAATTTAGAGATAAAAAGATCATGATATGGTCTGAATTTAGAGTAAACTTTATTTTATAAACCAGCCCTTGAATTTAATATTTGGCTATAGAAATCTAAAATTTGATACATCTATAGATATTTGGATATATTGTGAATAATGTTTTTGCTATATGAAAACATTTTAAAACATATATAAATGATATTTAAAGGCAATAAAGAACTTATTTATCTAAAAAATGTAAAAAAACATGAATAACATGTTATTTCAAATAAAAACATGACGTCTTTATAACATTTAAGTAAAGAAATATTATGGTATGATCAATGTTAAAAATTCTTTAATAAATATAAAATTAAAATATATAAGATGTATAAAAGGAATAAAACATTTATTTAAATAGAATTAAACTTTTAATTTTGTGACAATATTAAAATATGTGAGAATGGATTAAATGAATCAAACTAAAAATACATTATAGCACAAGCCCAAACACATAGACAACTAGAAATTTTATTAGGAACTATTTACATATCTAGTACCATATATTTCTATTTATTTGTTTCAATAGTTTCACACTCCTTCATTTCACCATCCTTGGTCCATGTGTTGGGATATAAGGGGGAGAGGATTCAGGGTTCCTATGTTTCAAATATGAAAGTTGGAGGTGAGATGAGTTTTCTTGATGTTTAATATGGTTGTGAGATGATGATGGGGAAATATCATTATCCATGGGATTTGTTTTTTAGAAATATGTATCCATGTGATGCAATCCATTACATCAATTTTTTATATTTTATAACTTAATTTAGTGATATATTCCAAGTGAAGGTTGTGTTTTATGATATGAAAGGATATAGTGAAGAGTTAATTGGAGAGTGGGATGATTATATGGGTTATAGGAATTTAGATCATCTTTTGTACCATTTAGAGAATTTATCATTTAGTTCGGTAGAGGAATAGGAGTTCGTGCTTCCTAGTTTTGTTGATAAATTTCTCTATATATTTTTTAAAGAGGTTTAAATTCTTCCCCCATCAATATGAAATATATTTTGGGATAAAATATTAGTCTAGTGATTCATCAGTTTTGAGATATCCTCAGTGAATGACACCTTATGTGGTATGGTAGTAAAGGATTCAAATCCATGATTTGATTAAAAAGGGTATCACATAGCCTTATGTGTCACCATGGTATTAACTACAATTTTCCCCAAAAAATAGTATGATGGTATGAGGATAGGCATAGATTATTTACAAATAAATCATGTGAAAACGAAGAACCATTATACCATTTCAAGGATAGATGTTTCGTTCAATCAGTTGAAGGGGCTAATTTGTTCCCAAAGATCGACCTGTGGTCTGGGTATTGTTAGTGGAGTTTGAGTGAGGTTTATATCACTAACAAGACATTTTTTTAATGGGAACTTAGATATTATATTTATGTCAATAGGTGTCATAAATTCCCATACTAGTTTGATGGGACTCAAGAACATAATGTTTCTTGAGTTCCTATATTAGTTGATGGCAGTGTTCATCAATTGCAAAATCATTTACTAAATGTCATAAATGGACCTTTTTTCGTATATTAAGGATGTTTTACAAGTATTTTTACACTGCCAACTCTTTGGGATGTTCTCTATGTGTGACATTCTGATGTGTTATTAGTGAGAAGGACTTCTATGGAATCCCAATTAATTATATTTTATTTTTAGGAATAAAAATCATTGTGGACAGTAGGTCCAATATCAAGGAAATTTTTCACTCAAAACATTATATATATATAAATATTATATTATAATGTATACTAACATTATATATACTAAAATTATTAGTGATTTATATAAAATATAGATGATATATTTATATTTATAAATTCAAAATTAGAAATAAACATAAGAAAATAATTTATATAGTAAGAAATAAGTTTCCTCACTTATGATTTAATAGAATATCTAATCATAATTCAGTAAACATCTCATTTAAAAATTTCTCTCTCTATGTTAATAGTTAAAAATATCTAACCATTCATCATCATTCACTAATTGAATCACTATATATGGGGATTTCTTCCTGTAGAAGTGACCTCTCACATATTATAACAAATTCCAAAACCCATCGTATATATGAGTTAGGTATCAAAGGGAAGTAATATATATGAGAATGTTGGAAGGACATAAATAGTTCTATGAAATGATATAATCACAAATTAAAATAAATTTGATCATTAATATCATCCTTACAATAAAATAATATAGAAATAGTAAAAACAAAAATAAAATATAAGTCATCTACTGCTCCCTCCATTGAATAATAGTTGAGGTTACCTCCAAATTATTATGGAGTTTATATAGTTACATTGGAATAACAAAATAGAGAAAAAAATTGGTTAAGGAGAGAAAAAATAATACTAAAATGTGTAAAAAGTATAGAAAAATAAAATAGTATAAAAATATGAATTAAAACAAACTTCAAAAATAATTTAAAGGAAGAGGATGTATATATTTATAAGAATTAGGGGTGAATTATTTTCAATCAAAATATATATTTCTAAAGTTTTTCTATGGTATCCCTAGTAACATTTATAATTTTAAAAATGATCCAATAATAATTCATTCTTTACCTTTTGTGATCACATAAAAAATATAAACTTTTTTAAATATAGAGATAAAGAGATGTGATAGTTTTAGTCTAGTAAATATTTTTGTTCTATTGGTTATTCATATTAAAATTCACATATTTCCCATGAATTTATGTACATGTACAAGGAAGAATAATTTGTGTCCATAGTTTAACAAAATGATCCTTGGTCACTTATATTTTTTCATAACAAATTTCATCTCATTCAGATCTTTACACATTCCATGAACACTAAAAGATTTATAATAGAATAATATTGATGTTTTGGATCAAAAAACCTTATATAGTATATTAAAAAAATCTAAATATAAATTATGTATAGACAGGTTTATAAACCACTCAGGTTGGGCACGATTTTAAAATTAGATATCCTTTGTTCACATGAGTTTAATAATCAATAAACCCTTATCAAATTAAAAAAAATTCAAAATTATGAAACAAAATCAACATAGAAATCTTTAAAATACAGATCCATTCGAATAATGAAATGTACCAAAAATACCTATTTGGTTTAAAATTTCCAAAAAAAATTGATTAATTAACAAAATTATAAAAAAACAAAAAAATAAAAAATTGAAAGAAAAACATGAATAATTTAGAATTTATAAGAAAAAATATTGAAAAAGAAAAAATTACAAAAAAATATGACGAAATATGCCATTGAAATTTGTCTTCATAATGTTATATATTTAGTTCCGTTGAGATCAATAAATCCTTGCCTAAAAAATTATTTTTTTTAGGAAATAAAATAAATAAAAGGAGATACACATCCTAATTTTTTCAGTGGAATCCTTTAGTTATGATCTTATCTTCTACAACATTAATACTATAATAATGGAAAGATCATAAAAAAATAATCATTAAGGAGAAAAATTATATAACATACTTTAACCCCTATGCAGGTTCTTGGTTTTTACTTCCTTTTTTAGGTAGTTTTAGTTGAAATCCCTTATCTAATAGTGGTTATTGTATCCTATTCATGAACCACCACATCCATTTTTATTCAATATATACCAATTTACAATGGTTATAGAATAAATCATGCTTAAATTACTTCAAATCTACCCATATATTAATGTTATACAACTTCCATGGTTGGGGTAGGAGAAATTATGGGTCCTTCCCTTACATGGATACAATATCAACCAATTTTTTTACATCATCCAAGGACAACATAATTCATATTGTATTATAAAATTTGGAAGAATGGATGTTAGAAAAAAATTAAACATTAATCTGATTAAATGATAAATAATCAACAAATAAATATTCCATTTCATGAATGTTGGCTAGGAAAATAATTTTTTTTAGGAAATAAAATCAGAATATCCTAATGTACTCACTCAAGAAAATGTTCAAAAGGTTTGTGGAGAATAATATGTTCTATATCTAGTGAATTTCTTTCTTCTTCTTCTTCATCTAAAAAATACACATATTAGAAAAAAAATAATTAATTAAATCAACAAGAGGCAATACCCAATTTATCATCAATAATATTATAAATAAATGATTTTAAGAAACTATTATCTTATTTATTAGATCGGGTTAAATTTCCTTTTCTTTTCTCCGGTCCAATTGGAGATGGGTTATTATTGATTGAAGTAGGTAATAAATTTACACATATATTTATTACAAAAACACCAAATGGGTTGTGTGTTCTTCCATGTTAATATAGTTGTTGAAGAAGGATAATCATTCATTTTAAAAGATGGGATAATCACTTAAATTTTGTGTTTCAGTCATGAATAACCATTATTTACTAAAATTCTATTGATCTACCAAACTTTCATCAGTTGTTGGGTTTTCTTGAAATAATACCACTATAAATTGTCAAAAAGACTGAATTTTTCTTTTATATAGTTCCACAAATCCTCATTAGGTTCTCCAACACGAAAAAAATAGTGGGACCACTTCTTCCCCCAGGTTCTGGTTCTTTCTCTAGTTTCATATTCAATTATGAATATCCATATTTACCTATCCACTATATTTTTCACTACATGTTCTATATATATTATTTTATTTCATGTATTTTATATTTTAATTTAATTTATTTATATTTTACTCATTGTTTCATGAATGAGTAGTCTATCTATGTATACTAAATTTAATTTGAATACATAATTAAAATTGGTTTTTTTGTAATTTTTGATATTTTGAATTTTTTATTAATTTTTTAAAGTGTTAAATCTACTTCCAGATAGTAAAAAAATTATGAAAAATATGTTTCATGAATCTCACTATAATATTTTTATTTTTCTCTAATAATACAAAAAAGTTCACACCCTATGTTCGATCTCAAGGAGGTCACTCACACATAATGTTCATCTATTATAATTATTATAATCAAGAGTATTATGAAAACATATATATTAATAAAATGATTGTTTTATAAAATATAAATAATATATTAATATTTATAAAATTAAATTCATAAATAAACACGTAAGACAAATTTATATAGTAAGAAATAAGTCATTGTACTTAAAATTTTACAACAATTCTAATCATAGTTCAAAGAAGATAAAATTTATGTAGTTATACATATTTGTGAATGGTTTAAAATTGCTCATCATCCACCCTCGGTATTTAAATTTATCACCCTTCCCTATGAACTTTACAAGAATCAGTGATCACTTTCATAATAATGCATAATCTAAACTCTATCATACGAACAAATTATGTATCAATGTGAAGGAATATAGATGAGTAAAGAAGAAGTGATTAAATATATATAGAATATGAGAAAATAAAATAAATACTCAATTTAACCACTGATATAAGAATTAAAATAACAAAAATCATAGAAAAAATCACATCACAATATAGGAATCCACTGATCCCTACCTCAAAAAGGCGACATTGTTGGTTCACCATTTTCATTGTGTTGATACCGTAATGTTGAAGAACACAGAATAGAAAAACCAGGAGAATGGGAGAAAGAATAATACTAAAACATATTAAAAGTAAATAATACTATTATGGTATTACAACCCTATATTGAAAAAAAAAATTGTAACTACATTGAATACAATAAGAGGTGTACATTTATAGAAAATAACAATTAAAATTTTTGTCACAAATTTATCTTCCAAAATATCAGAGGCAGAATCCATATTAAATTTCAAATGTAAAAAATGTTTCATTATCTTAATTCATCTATTTTTTATTGCGCACTCAACTACAAAATTATATCTTATTTATTTGTGTGGGGAAAATCTTATTATAAGTTAACCCTAGAAAATATTTCTAGTTAGGTGACTATTCATACTCTGACGCACCGAGTTCCTATGAATTTATATCCATTAATTAGAAACAATTATGAATTCCCAGTAAAAATGAAAATAATCATTTGAATGCTATGTTTTTCAATAATTTTTTTATCTCATTTACATGTTCTATTTAAGAGATATGGGACCATCCTTTAAAGACTCGAAATCTATCCACAAATTCCAAGATATGGGTTGTGGGGATTGTTTTGGTGCGCAAATATTTTACTTTACACCTTGATTCTATTAGATAAAATATATCCCATAAATCAATGATTACTATAAAAATTACTTTTAAAAATTACTTTTATATAGGAACATTTATGTTCAAATAGAAAAATGGATTTAAAATAATAAAAAAACAATTATTATACAATTTTCACAAATATGATCAATTTAATACTAAAACCTAAAAATGTGACAATCTATAATAAAATAACAGCATAGTGGTTTTAAAAACAAATAATTACATAATAACTTTTATTGGAAATTTTACTTTTATCAATCCCCACATTTTACCAATGCACTCTCTGAAAATTATCTATACTAAGTTCCAAAAAATATTCTCAAGGTATTAATGACTGCACTACCCAATTATCTAGTCAAAGTAAAATATAATGTCTCTTAAATTTTTTTAAAATTTCCTAATACATATATAATATTAAAATTTCATTCAATATCAGGTTAATCCTCATGTTCATGTTGTACTGGCCTCCCAGAATAATATTTCCCCCATCCTTTAATATTTTTGATATGTAGATATTTTCACATCCTCATTGACCTGAATGATCATCATAAATTTATTATCCTCATATTATATTTACTTCATATATGAATAAATTTATCAACTTTGAGGAATTTCACATGAGTTTTTCAAAACTTGTGGTTTGTTTGGTTTTAAATTTAATATGTATAAGAGGCTAAATGAGGTGGATTAGCCATTAATGTAATGTAAATATATGAAAATAGTTTCCTCCAGAATAGTGTACTCTTCAACCGACTCAAAAATGAATCACATGTAAAGAGTTATTGGTATACTTTGAATATATACAGATGATTATTTTAGAAAACAAATTTATTTATTTCCTCTTCCATTATTTTAGGAATATAGTTTCTATAATTATACAGTATAAATTTCAGAAATGTTTATTGTTATTATTGGGAGAGAGGAATGTGATCTTAATAATTTTATATAAAATCACATCCCATATTTGTGAATATATTTTGGTATACCCATTAAGATTTATATCAAGGATTTTATTATAATAAAACCTTAATAAAAAGGTTTTTCACTATTTAAATTCAATTCAATAAAATCATATTGAAAAAATAATACAACTCATCTTCCCCAAACCACCCTTGAGATAAAAAATAACCATAAATTTGACTTATAAAGAATTTTTTAAATAGATAAATTGACTATGAATTACATGTCTATGTTCAGACTAATAATGTTAAGATATAAAGATACACCAAAATATAAGTTAATTGTATAAATAATTGGCATCCAAATGGGGTTTCAATAATACAAAACACATTACATGTACTCTAATTACTTTGAAAAAGTGAAGAACAATAGTTTTTGGATAACAATACCTATCACTAGACTCTCAAGAAAAATAAAAATGTAAAAAATTCATCAATATTTTTTATAAATACATTATTTGATCATGATTTTAAATTTGGACAGTACTATTGTACATGAGTTTCACAATCAAACAAACAGGATCACACGAGATGATTAGAAATCAAGAATAAAATCTACTTAGAAATCATTTAAATCCCAATACATTCAAAGAAAATAAAATTCTATAAAATACAAATATATTTTAAATTTATTAATGATACTTATCAAAGATCAAAATTAAAAAAATATATTTTTACAATATAAATAAAAAGATGATTTTTTTAGAAAATAACATAAAAATATAATGGAAACATAAATATATTCTTATAATAGGTTGACATTAACCCCACTCCTTTTTTCCATTTACTAGAATATTTTTAGTTCAAATATGATGCATAATTCATTGAATAAATAATTTTAATTGGGTAAAAACTAAAATTTAAAAAATGGTGACATAACTTGATTTATTTTTCAGTTTCATTATTGAGTTTTTCTCCATGTTGATGAATATTTAAAACAATGAAAATAAATGAAAAATATATGAAAAATAAATAGAAATGGAATTAGGGATAGAATATGTTTTGATCTTACACATTGTTGAATGGTTTTTACATACCTAAGTAAGATATTTTTTGTGGCTATCCACAATCTGAAAGTGGGTGTGGCTTCGTTCCCATGAACCACCAGGGAATTTTTCTTCAAGCTCATATCACTCCCTAATATTTATTGAAAAACCCATAGATTGATTATATAAACTCCATCCCCATAAAAATGTAGTAAATATTACATTGTGGGTGTAGGATAAATAATCGGTACTTCTCTTTCTTTGACCAAATCATTAGTCATGTTTTTAACATCATCCAGGGCCACATTAATTGAAGCTATAATATAAATTAAAGAAATTTTAATAAACAATTAAAATTGAATATGATTAAAAAATAATAAATAAATAAATAAATTTTTTTCCATGTAATTTATCCTGGAAATTTATTTCATTATAAAATAAATCTGGGATATCCTCATGTACATTATCTATTAAAAGTTCAATTGGTTTGTGGAGCTTCATTTGTTCTAAATGAGGTGAATTATAGTCTTCGTTATCCAAAAGCACCCATATATTGGACAAACCTGAAAAAAATTAACAATATATGGTAGTAATTAATTTATCTTTAATAAAATCATAAATAAATGAGTATAAGAAATGATTATATGCCCTCAGATTCGATTTCATTTTCATATCCTAGGGCCACATGGAGTTGGATTGTTGTTTATAGGAGAATATATTCAACATTCTCTATATTTTCTTAAAATTCTACTAATTTTATGCTTTATTCTTTCTAGAAAAGTGATAGGTATAGGGGGACTATTTGTCATTATCAAATATTGGAGAATCACTTAAATTTTTTGAATCAATGATATATCACTTGTATCTTTCCAAATATTATTAATCTCCGATAATTGAATGAAAATTTATGTTTTCTATAGAAACATCTTATAGAATTGATTTTTCAATACTAAATGGATATTATATTAATTCCCCAAATTCCTCCTCATGTTATTTTACTTGAAAAATTAGTGGTAAAACATCTTACTCTAGCAGTTTCAGTTATTTCTCTATCTCACTTCCTAGGATGCACATACATAATCATCCATCCACTCTACTTATCTCTATAGGTTTTGGATGTCCTATTGGATTTCATATAGAGGAGATTTTATTTGAATTTAAATATATATATTTATATTTTTTTCATATAAAATGAATCAATCAATTCATAATAATCTGAGTCAGAATACATTATTGAAATGATTTTGTTTATTTTTTTCTGTTCAATTTTTTATGCAAAATACCATATAAATATATTTCACCTACCAGAAAGAGGTTTTAAATTTATGATAGATTTGTATTTTCAATCATATTTCAATATATTTGTTAGTTTTTAATAAATGATAATTTGAAAAACAATATTGTTAATCTATAGGTGACCACTAACACGCAATGTTCTTGTCTTTTCACTATTATAACATATGATATATTAATATACAAATGAGGGTTTTATAAAATATATATGATATATTTATATTTATAAATGTAAATTCAAAAAGAAATATTTATACGGATTCAATTTTTACAAAAAAAAATCGTTTTCCTAAGGTTTCATAGAAATTTTATTCATATTTCAATGAATATTAAATTTCTCAGGTTCTCTCTCAATGTGAATGGTTCACAATAGCTCATCATTCAAACTCTTTCTAAATTTGTAACACCATACACTAATATCTATTTATGTTGGGATTATTTTTTTCTTAATAACACATAATCCAAACTCTATCGTATGAATGAATTAATTATTAAAGGGAATAAATATATATGAGAAAAGGGAAAGGAAAAAACTTGATAGAGAAAATGAGGAAATTGTACATACTAATCCATTTATCCATCTCTCTAAACTATATATTGAAAACATCTAAAAACAATAAAAAAATAAAATCAAACTCAAGGTCCCTCCCACAAACTAGTGGCGAGGTTAGTTCTACCTTTTCATGGAGTTGGTAAGGGAATAATATAACATTATGGAAGACAAAAAGTGTGATAATGAGCAAAAGAATAAGAATAAAATATTATAAAAGTATATAAAATTACAATATCATAAAAAAGTATTTTGAAAATGAAAAATTACTACCATTATTTAATGAAAGAGGACTTGTACTTTTATAGAGAAAAAGGAAGACATATTTTGGAATCAAATTCATGCTAAAGAATATATCATATGGAATCCATAATAATCGAAATAATTCAGTAATATTTATTCCTGGAAATTATTAATTTTTTTCTTTCACATTTATCGACAAAATTGTATCTTTCTTGGACTAATGGAGAAAATTTTATAAAAGGTTTACTCATGAAGATATTTCTAGATAGGTTACTAATTGTATTTTAATATAATCAGTTCCCATGAATTTATGTATATGAGGGATGAATAATCATTCACTAATATAGTTAATTATAATTATACAAGGACCATTAATTTTTATACAATATTTGTACTCATTTAATTCAAACTTTTAAGAGACAAGGGTCCATATTTTAATTTCTCTAGATCTTAACACCAATTCCATGTCCCGCATATTAGGATTATTTTAGGCCTTAAGTATTTGTACTTAGATGCTTCTCATGTTGGATGAAATATATCACATCAGTCATGGAATACTACAAAAATTTTAAAATTTAAATTATTATATAAAATTATTGTTTTAAATACAAAATTTACTAAAACCAGCCAAAAATTAAAATAAATCACAATTAAGCTCAATTTACTACCCAAAACTAGAAATGTGAAAATTTTCCATTAAATAAAAATTTGGTTGTATTATAAATATTTAATTACAGAGTAAAAAATGATAAAATATTAACTTCATCAATCCCCCTAACATAACCACTTCACTCCCAGAAAATCATATATACTACGGTAATGAAACTTATTAAGATATAAATGATAAAAATACCCAATTATCTCATTAAATAAGAATATAATTCCACTACAATGGATTAAAATTCCCTAACTTCTCATAAATTATAAAATTTTATTTAACATCATGTTAATCTTCATGTTTATGTTGTACCTACCTCGCTAAAACAATATTTCTCTACTCAATCATGAATTTTTCTTTGAAGATATTTTCTAATTCATAATAACATATGTTATCTCTAAAGTATTTTAATCCTACTATTATATATAACTCAAAAATTCCTAAAAAATTAAATAATAAATGATTTTTCATGGGATTTAATGAGGTTAATGGTTTTAAAGTTTTATATGTTAAAAATATCAAAGCTGTAATACATATTTTTTGGCTCTAAATAGAAGTAAATGCATGAAAAATAGGTTTCATAAGAATGGTGTTCTCATAAATCTACAAAAATATGAAAATCAACGAAACAATAATTTATCCCCTTTGGGATTCTAAAATTTATAATTTTTAGAAAAATTTATGTTTTTTTTATTTTTTACTAGTAATTTGAACATAATTTTTTTTTCCGAGGGAATCGATGTATATGAATATAAAAAGGTGATGTGAGATCCCATACCATATTTTTGATGATATTTTGTTCATCCCATTCATCTTTCCATCATTAATTTTCATCCAATAAGGATTTAATATAGAGTTCAAATAATCATTCAATTCTTATCAAACATTTCTTCACAAAGCGTAATAAATATCATCTTCTCCGTCCTCTGAACCTGAGATCAATAATAATCATGAATTTAACTTCTATAGTAGGATATAAAGGGATAAATTACTTTTAATGTGCCTTCTAAACAAATCCTTTGATTTATAATTGGGTATTAATGAATCATAGAATTAACGGTCGGATAAATTAATTGTTAAATGTAAATGTGGCCATCATAATAGTGACTCGATCGAACATAACACATTTCATGAACATTAAAGTCTATAATTAAAAGAAGAAATATTTTTTGGCTAACAAAAAATGGCTTCAAAAACTTATGAATATGATAATTTTAAAGAAGAGATAAAAAATGATTACAAACCTCTCATGTTGGGTATGATTTTCAATTTGGAAATCACTAGTGCACATGAAAATCACAATCAATCAAAACATCATCAAATAAAGTAGTAGTAAATTATGAATGAATATCTTTTCAGTATAAATTTAAATCCTCTAACATTATAATCAATAATTTAAACAAAAAATAATTTTTATTATAATTTTTAAAAGCATTCAATAAATGATCAAAAATCCTAAGAATGAACAAAAAATAAATAAAAAATATAAATAAAATCCTAAAAAATTAAGAAGAAACCCACACAAACACACACAGTTCCTAAGAATAGGTTTAAATACCTAACACACACATATTCCATCCAGTAGATTATTTTTTGTTCAAATTCGATCAACAATTATTTCAATAAAAATTTAAATTTGGTAAAAAATAAAAAAGTGAAAATTATATACACAAAATAATTAATTTTTAGTGTACACTTCAGTTAATATCCTTGTTTCTGCCACATTAAAACTAAAATAATTTACGGGAAATATAAAACTATATATATTGTTATAAGGGGATATAAAATGGTATAACTTCCCAATTGGGAGCTATGTTTTTACTTCCCTTAGTTAGGATGTTTCAGTGGATATCTAAAAACTGATGGTGGTTGAAGTTTCTTTCCCATAAACTACCATAAACTTTTATTCCAGTAAAAATACATTTATAGTGACCTTTAATGAAGCCATTCATAGATGAATTAAATAATATCATAATAAAAAAATTTATAGCTTTCATAGAGTATTACGATAAATAATAGGCCCTGATATTCATCAGCTACATCTTCATCCACTTATTTAACATCATCTATGGCTTACTCAATTGTAGTAATATTATAAATTCTAGAAAAATGGATGTATTAAAACAATTTGACTTTAATATGATTAAAATATGAATAATAAATAAATTATTGTTTAATTTTAAGTAATTATTCTTGTAAATTAATTTATTCTTGCAAGACCATTAGGATATCCTCATGTAATCCCTCTAGTAAATATTATTATGGGTTTTATGAACCCTGTATATTACTCATTAGGTTTACCATATTCTAATTCATTATCCACCTTCACCCATATATTGGTCAAATATCAAAAATTAAAAAAATGGGTACTAATAATACATTTAACAAAAAAAATTAATAAATAAATGAGTTTAAGAAAGAAAAATTACCCATAATTTGATCAAATTAAATATTGTTTTCCTTATTCAAGGACACTAATATATGTGTTATTTTTATATATCATAGTAAATAATCACTTTATTTTCCTCAAATTGCACCAAGTGGGTGATTTATCCCTCCATGGTTTGATAGAGGTTGATATGATAATTTTTTTCTCATTATTAAATATGGGATAATCACATAAATTTTTATCTTAAATAAAATTTGACTAGAATTTTTTAATATCTTATTTATATTTAATAATTACATCTGTTGGAATGTTTTCTTCATAAATAATCTGTAGTAATGGTTGAGAGGGGTATAATGGATCTTATATTAATTGTCTCAATTATTTATTAAGTTCACTAACTTTTAAATTTTGTAGTGAAAATTATTCTTCAAATGGTTCAGCTTATTCCTCTAGTTGCTACTCTTGGGATGCATGAACATATTCAATTATCCACTCTGTTATACTCTCTTGGTTATGGATTTGTTCTCATATTTTATACAGTTAAAATTTTCTTTGAATTTATTTATCTTTTCATGTTTTTCAACATGAGAATAGTCAATCAATTCATAACAGTCTAAACTAGAGTACATAATTGATTTTTATTATAGTTTTTTTAATTATTTTTTGTTGTTTTTTATTAATTTATGTGTACCCATTATTATTCCTCACGATAGATTTATCCAAATTGATGAGAGTAAATTTTATTAAGTCCCACATTTCACAAACTAACCCAGGTATACTTTGAAGTGGTCACCTGAGATGACCCACAACAAGGTATGAAGTGTGTTCTTGATGCACATGGGGTGGAAACAACTGTTGGGAATCCATTGAGTAATATAGCGGAATGTTTTTTATAAATAAAAAATAAACTAAATATAGGTGTCATCGAAATCACCACAAAAGATATAAAAATAACCAATTGAACATCTTTTGTAAAAGTATTCAAAAATACAATAAACTATACAATAAATCCAAAAATTATACATGAAACCCCAACATCTCTATGTAACCCTAAGGGTCACACTATAAGACCAGGAAAAACACAATCCAATGGTGATCAAGAAAAAGATAAAACCTACATGAAAAGATAAAAATAATAATAATAAGTCTCCAGGAGTGATCATTAAAACTCAGTAGGCATGCCCAAACAATCTACTCCTAATTCACTTCCATTAAAATAAATGAAATACCGAGTTCAAGTTTAAAAAAATATAAATGTTTGGTTTTCAAAAATTTATAAATTAAAACAAGAAATATTCCATTTTTTTCATTCCAAAAACCGTTTTTTTTTCTGTTAAGGATTCATTAACATTTTCAAGGTGAAATTGATTATTTCATTTAAAAACAACACAAGAGAGTATTTTTTTTTTACTTTTAAACACTTTTCCATAAACCATTGGAATCCAACTCATCACTTTTACAGAATGAAACCACACATTATAGCACTACAACAATCACATAATGATTGCAAATGAAATAAACACACATGCGTAGCCAAGTATCTCAATCATAAATCATAAGTAACTAAGTGTCAATAGACATTCATTAACCTAAGAGCTCATGAATAATATAGAACATACTAATACATGAGACCCATATCATGAATCATGAATCACAAAATGAAATATGAAATTCTAAAAATATAACCAACTATCCTAACTCAGGATAGACCATGGGGAAAATTCCATTGGAATAAACCCAATATATCCACCTTCTATGGGCCACAGGTTGTTAAAAATCTAGGTATTGTAGAAATCGTTCTGAAAAAACTCTCTCACTATACCAAGTTCACATGTATCATGTATAAGTATATATAGCCAAATGTACTAACTGATAATCCAATCACATGCATGTATAATAATATTTTTTCAGCATGCCTCGTCCAAAGCCACCCAAAGGATTCATCTCTTGGATTAAAACTCATAGATCACAACGGAGTTCATACTGAGGATCTCTGATTATCATAATGGATCAAAAATATTACACATCAAGGATTTACAATCCATTAAACATGAACAATGATATGGGATCAACCAATGAAGGTATTTATAATATACAGTTTCACCACATGCATAAAAATACTAAATTGACCTCAAACATTCTTCACAGAACCATCACTTTTAAAAGAGCCAAATCCACCATTCTAAAAGGTGGTAAACACCCCATTTTCAAAATCAAGATAATTTTACCAATATATTTCTATCCATTAAACCACATTTAAAATCCAAGACCATTTTTATAAAGATTCCAAACAAGATATTAACATCCACTACATTCCAAACCATTCATAATAGAAAAAAACTCACATCCATTAAATACAAAATCACTTTGAAATCATATTCTTGGACCCCAAATCATTATTTCACATATCATAACTATATTCAGAAATCGAAACCGTTCTTTAGTTATCACAAATCATATGTAAAAAACAACCATGTATTTAATTGAATACTTGGTGTGCATTATTTTACAAAATAACTCCACTTATCACTAAACAATTTAGAACCCACTCCTTCGCACACAAAATGATAATTTCAAAGAGAAAAATAATTATTTATCATATAAGGAAGGTTATGAAAAAAATAAATCAATAATACATAAACAAAAAAGGAACGTGAAAGGAAAACATACGTTAGATACATGCTGCATCGATAATGAAGATGTAAAATTACACCATAATGGTTCCAAGAGACAATATCTATCATAAAGAACCCTAGAAAAAAGACCAAAGCATAAATAAAGAGAAGTATAAACCCTAGATCCACATTACCATGGAAGAATATAAACTCGAGAGAAAATGGATGAAAGATGAATAGGTAGATTAGGGGAGAGGATAACCCTGATAAATCACCCTTAACACTTGAAGGAATCTATAGACCTACACCTAGGGAGGAAGGATTAATCTTGGAGGAGGTGGATATGGACTCCTTTTGGCCACATAGACTAGGGGAGAGGAGAACTGGTGTATTTTGAGTTAAAATCCAAATATCGTTGGGGTTGGAATTTCACATGTTTTTGGATCTGTGAAGGTCCAATGGTTTATTTGTATACTTTACAAAACTAAGCACCAACTATGTCCCCGTACAATAATCACATGGGAACCTCCAAGATTTTTTCACTTCATTTGGAAACCATGAACCATCCATAAAAAATGGGTTTTCCATGAAACAGTAGCTTCAAATATGCTTTAGGAATGCTTTGATGACTTACCCCGTGTGGGCCATGCACCCTCACCAAAAAGAACACCATGTTTTTCACGATTTCCTAGAGAAAGTTGTATGGTTTTCCCAAAACGTTAACACATCATACACCAATAGAAAACACCCAAAAAATAAAACTTAAGATCATGACACCTGAAACATTTGGTAAAAACCATAGTCTAAATGATAAACCAAAACAGGGGAACAAAATAAAAATCTCGGGTGAGACAATTCTCCCAACCATGAATGATTTGTGGCATGAGAAAGACAAAACATCTCCCAGTTGATCGATCATAGACTAATGATTTAACAACCACATAATTACATTCTCTTAAACAAAAAAAATCCAAACTATATCCAAAATGAACTTATAACTCCTATCTGAAACAAAGCATCAACTGAAGTCATTCCTTGAGAAACAATGGTAAAACTCAACCTATATCATTCATACTCACATTTAGATTAGAAATGTTGTGAACAGACCAAAATTACCAACATTTACCGAAAATAAACATAACTCAAAATTAGGTAACATTAACCGAAACCAAACTCTTCCCATCCAACACTGGGTACCACATCGGGTTATTAACACAGGGGCCTCTAATGGAATATCTACCATAAAAACCCAATATAAACTAATTATTTTAATAGAAATATCAATGATAACCATGGTGGGTATCCCCACCTTTAAGAACCAATGATATTAAACAACCCCCAATTTTTTATTTCAATCAAAAATCCCCACAAAAATGAGAGAGGAGGGATAGGGGATAAAAAATAGAACACTGAGACCATAACTGACTCACATAGACCATCCACACAAAGATATGTAGAAAAAACATTCATGTGGGATGAGTCCACCACACTCTTTTTAATAATGTGGAATCAATAAATATAGGTATATTACAATATGATCCTAGAAATTGACTCACCTCAATGCTGGAAATGTGAGATGATCCAAACACCATACACCCTCAGGATTCTTGACCATCTTCCATCTTTACTAAGAGCCCTTTAGTTGGACCACTGATATTTGATGCATCCATTGTATCTTATTTAGCAGTTGTTAATCCTTGTATAGGAATCGATATTTTGGTGCCACAAGAAGGCTAATATTACCCCAGGAAGAAACAACATATTATAACCCTTCTAAACTGACTTAATAAAACAATATACTTTTAACAAAATAGTGACTTAAAAGATACAAAATATCATTCTCTCTCATTTTGAACAAGGGGTATAATGAAAAACACACATAATAAAAAACAAAAAACACCACCAAGAACGACGGCTACAACCAAAATAAACCATAAAATAACAAAACGATATTTCAAAATGATCGCAAACATTGTCATTATCATACAAATGGGTAAGGGTTTCCTTTGAAGTGGTGGATTTACTTTTGAATCTCGAGAAAAAAAATTCACCGGTTCATCGTCCTGAAATATTTATAATGTGGAATCACCCATTTGAAGAACAAATAATATTCATCAAATTATATGGGGTCGAACAATAGGAAATAATAAAATCAATATCTCCATCAGAACTAACTCATAAAAAATACACATAGAAGGAACACCTTCATAGTTAGAAATTGGCTCAATGATTCCGAATACTTTTCTATAAACCCACTAAACACTCCATGAAAATTGATCCGTCTATAAGATTTTGACCTAATAAAACAATATAAATATCACATCCAAATCAGGAGAATGAACACCAAATAAAAAACCCTTTTGAATCATATAGAAATATGTGATAAAACCATTGGAAAACCAAAAACAACACAATTTATGACTTAAAAAAATTAAAACAATAAAAACTTGGTGGATTTTCACACACACTAAAGGTGTTCTGTAGAGTCTCACTCACATACACATTTCTATGCTAATCTGAGAGCGTATCAACTCATCCGATATAGAGAACTTTCTACTAACATCAACATCCATCAACTTATTATAAATATATATGCACGTGATCACTCATGGAATACAGCAATGGTAAAACGAAATATTATCATTTTACAAAACAAGTCATTCAACACAATTAAAAAATTCATGAAAACCTTTCAAAGGATAACTACCCACCGTGAAAAAACCCATTTTTAGATTCCATGTTTCAATCCACCTTATTATCTTCAAAAATAAAATCTCACAAATTCCCATCCAAAAATTCAATTCATTTCATTCAAAAAAATTCCAGTAACTCAACAAGTCTCATTCCATCAAAAACCATGTCATTAAAAATAGATTTCTCCTCAGTTGAAATATTTCTAAAAACTCGTTTTGAAATAATTTTTAGATTTTCAAGAATCCAAATTAGATAAACCTTAGGTTTGGATTATAGAATTCCAATCCCAACAAACTTGTCTCTATTTAATCAAAAATAAGATTTAAAAAATCAATTTCATTCTAATTCCTTCTTTAAAATGATTCTCAAAATTAATTTCCCATATTTCCAAACCAATCCATTCAACATTAAATACAATTTTCACAAAACCAGAACAATATTTCTTAAAATAGATTTCATAATCATAGATTTTGTAGAATAATTCACTAGAGGGAACTAGTGTTGGTATGTCACTTGATATTATGGTTGGAGGCCCTATTCCAAACACACCACCAACATTGAGAATAATCTATGACTCTATCACCATCTTCACATGGTTTTCTAGGCCCTACAAACTCATGGAGATCATTATCCAATCTCTATTTTTGTATCCCAAACACCAAACAATTCACAAGAACCAAAAAATACAACAACACTAAACTTCTCAAGGAATCCTGAGTATCAGAATGAGAAAGGGTTAATAACGTCCCTCTCATTTTTACCTATCATGTACCAACTATAATACTCTATCTACCTTGATATCCCCAAGTAAAATATAGTGTACTTAAAACAAAGGTCCCTTGAAGATAGGACCAACTCCGATACCATTTTATTATTAACCAACCTTGTTCGATCCCAAAATAGTCACCTGATCTGACATGCAACCTTGCCCATAGTGCATTCTTGGTCCCTACTGGGAGGAAACTAGTGTCAAGAATCAATGGAGTAATAAAAGGGAATGTTTTCTCCCAAGAACAAATTAACTGAATATCATAGTTAAATATATCATCCCATTATATATAAAAATATCCTACTGAAAATTATTTGTGAAAAATATAATAATACAACCAAACTATGCAATAAAAACCAAACTAAAACATAAAAACCCAACATCTATATGTGACCTGGAGGGTCACTCTCCGAAACCAAAAAAAAATTACCCATGGTGATCATTGCAAAGATAAGACCCTCACCACAAGCTAAAAATAAGAATAAAATTTAGGTGTGAGTATTAAAACTGTGTAGGAAGGTCCAAAAAATATACTCCCAGTGCACATCCTATAAAATAAACTAAATACAAACTTTATGTTTGAACTATAATATATAAAGTTAATATTTTGATGAAAATTACTTTTAAAAAATATGTTGTCCATTTATTTTTTTATTCCAAATCCTAGTTCATTTCTATTGATGTTAAATTAACATTTTTAGTGTAAAGTGGTTGTTCCATTTTAAAATGGCAGAAAGAGAGTATAGAAATTTTTTAAATTAAAACTTTTCTCCATAAACATTTGGAAGCTGACACATCACGTTCCAAGAAATACAGCACTGGTGAGAACACTTCTATAATAACACAATAAGGACAATGAAAATAAATACACAAGTGTAACCTATTGTCTCAATCATACATCATAAGTAACTATGTTTCAATAGATATTGGTGAAAATTGGATCTCGTGAATAATCCAGAACATACTAATACATGAATCCCATCCTAGGAAGCTTTCCTCGCACAATGAAATAGAAAATTCTCTAAATACTACCACCGACCCTAACATAGGATAGACTGAGGGGAATATCTAATATAAATAATCCTAGTATATATGCATACTATGGGTACCAACTAGTGTGTAATCTTTCAATTGTAGTAATTGTTCTTAGAAAATTATATCACTACACTAGGTTCCCATGTCTCACATATAATGGGGTGATCCAACTGATTGCAAACAAGCATCTAATCACAAGCACATATAATAATTATTCAAAAACAGGCCTCACCTCAAACCACCGCAAGGATTTAAAAATAATGGCTAACAAATTCTCATTGGATTGAGAGGCCAATGAGTCATTTATTTCACTTATGCAATATCCCTATGATGCCAAAGGCTGGAAATAAATGTCGAAGGGTTTAAAATATAAATGTGAGATGATTTATCATTTAAGAAATAAACCTACAAGCCAACCACTGAACCATTCACTGACGATTCATGAATAAATAAGATGACTATACTGCTTTGTATACCTTAAAACCACACCAAAGTGCACAATAGTAGAAGACCAAACAAGTATCAATGTACAAAACACATAACAACTAAAGACCATCAAAGACTACAAGACTTCATTCTCCAAAAACTCCAAGTTTCACAGTCACTGAAATTCCTAAATATCACGAGTTATTGCAAAACACATGTAAAACGTTACCTTTTCCCATGTCCTAGAAGATAACATCTGCAGAAGCACCAAGGTGCCAAAGAAGGGGTGAGTATCAAACTCAGTAGTTTTCCCCAATGAAATACCTACACATTACATAAGGATAGAAGAGTTAGAAACATTTATATAAAATAGTTTATACCAAACATTTTCTCAAAATAGTTTATAAAAAAATATTAACATTTTTCCAATACCATTTGTAACCAAAAGCATACATGTGCAATAAAACCCAATTTTTCCAAAAAGTTATTTTTCCAAAAAAATAACTAAATAAAAACATAAAACCATTTGTCAATATCACTTTTTGTCATACCCAACCATTCCACAAACACATGCTACCAACCATGCATCCTATGTTATGAAAATTTCTTACTCATGAGCAGTTTCTCGTCGATCTTCCAAATCCTCACATGGTAATCATTTCCCATTTTCCATTAACCCCTTTGGTAATAAGTATAGGGTCATATTTTTTCCAATATCCATATATTCAACATGAACACACAACACATATTCCCAACAATCATGTCAAAACATCACTTTCAATAAAAACATTTTTATTGGAAATCATTTCCGGGAAAACCATTTTGATGTCAACCCATTTTAATAAAACGCAATTTTTAATGAAAAAAATTTCTATTTAGATTCTTTTCCATAAACCCTTTTATAAATTCCAAAAAATACATAATTTAAAATCATCATCTTAAATTTTAGAAACTCTGTCACTTTGAACAATAATTTAACAAGATTTCACAATTTCAATAAAACCATAAATCATCACTAAAGAAGATTTAGTCCATGATTTTCATAATAAATTTCATTCAAGATGATTAATTTTAATCTAATACAATCAATTCTATAAATAGATGTTGAGAGTGAGGCCACCTACCTCAAAGGTTTTGATGAGAAACCCAACTAACAAAGAAGTCACAAGAAAACTATGTCGATTCTTCAAGAACACACTTTAGATATCATATCCTAGAAAGATAAAGAAAAAATATCATCAAATTTGGAATCCACATACATTGAACTAACGAGAATAGGTGTAGATCTAAGAAAACATGGGAATAGGAAAAATATAATTAAGTAGATCTAAGAAAATGATTGAGAACAATGAAGAACGATTATATACCTCAAGAATCGGGCTTCAATCCACTAAGGGAATCCTTTAGAATTACCTCAAATAAAAGGGAGAACCTTCTATGGACTTATGAGATGAATGATCTTGAGCTATGGTTACTTAAGAGAAAAAACGACCCACTTATAGCAAAAAACATGTGAGATCCACTTTTTTAGGATCTCACATCAACTATATGCACCATTAGTTCACACTGTTAGACAGACCTTGTACTAATCATGCATTAGCGACTGCCTAGGTATACCCTTTCATGGACTTGTCTCATAGTTTCCCTAATTGTACACACTCCGTACCAAATCAAAATCCCTCAAACAGTATATTTAACATGGTTTGGCCACATAGTTTGAAAACAATGCAACTTCCCTTATGCTCCAAACACATTTCCAAAGTTCTCCTGAAACTCCCAACTATCACCCTTATACATTATAACCATAAAAAATAATTAAGGGTCACATAAAAGAAATCGATGGTACTAAATTCTCCACACCATTGGTCTTTCCATCCATTGAAAGTATAAAAAACTCACCCATCTTAGAGAGTTATAAGCCTGATCTTTCATATCTTTCTCATGTTCCCAAGGCTCTTACTGAATCTGATCATGCTTCGTTAAAACCCACACTAGACTGATGATCTTTTCATGGAAGACTTTCTCTTACCTATACATAACTTGTATCTATATGTGTATCAATAAAGCATCTAGATCTTTGTTAGTGTGATCCCATTTGATGACATGGCTAGGATCATGCTGATAATTTTTCAATTGAGATACATTGAACATATTATGCACCAAACTGAACCATGGTGGTGATTCTAAACGATAATCCACCACCCTAACTTATTATAGTATATCAAAAGGGCCAATGTGTCTAGGAGATAACATTACCTACTTCTCAAAATGATGATGTGAAAGTCTTGTAAAGATCCTCAATAACACATGATCACTCACTGTAAATGGAAAAAACCATCGATAGTGACCCTCATAATATTTCTGATGACTCTGAGCCATCGCCATCCTATTTATGATAAACTGGATCTTCTCGGTAGTTTCACAGACATGGATCGACTCAAATAGTGAATTTTCTCTAGTTTCCAACCACCGTAGTAGAGAACAACAAGGATTCCCATACAATGCCTTAAACGGAGCCATGTTTATTGAGGCTTGATAGATATTATTGTATGAGAACACCACTAAGGGTATATGTTACTCCCATGATCCGCCATAATCCAATACAGAATCCCTCAACATGTCTTCCGCAATTTGTATTATCTTCTAATATTTACCATCTGTTTGTGGTTGATATGTCGTGATCATAGTCAATTGAGTCCTAAGGGCTTATTATAAGAATTTCCAACAAAGATATGTGACCATTAGATATCTATCTGAGAAAATTAAAACTGGTACTCCATGCCTCTTTACCACTTATTAAATATATAATTTTTACATTTCTTCCATCGTATGAGTTTAATGAGTTGGTATGAAATGGGACAACTTGGTATGCTGATCTATTATCCCTCAAATGGAATTGTGTTCTTGAACCATTCTTGGAGGACTGATAAAAAAACCATAGCTATCTACTTTAATTTCCACACTAGGGTAGGTAAATATTGTAACATACCAGCTGGTCATTGATGATCTGTTTAAATTTCTAACAAATTAAGCACTGTGAGATGTACTCAGTCCCATTTCTTTTCATGTTGTTCCAGCAAAACTGCACCCTTAACTCCTTATAGATATTTTCTGTTCATGGATGTATAGACCATCTCTATTTGTCGTAACAATGTAGTATTTGTTCTAGATAGTCCATAGTTATAACCATCTGATCTATAAAACACAAAACTAAACTCTAATCAAGTTCCAACCCATCAATGGTATCCCCACCATTGATATTTGAACTCACAATCATACATTCTATGTCAGATATTTGTGCTTCTTTGACCATTTTTACAAAATCAAGAATAAGATTACTCGAAAAGATAACTCCAACATCACCTCGGTCTTCACATTCCACATTCATGTCTACTAGGACTGACATCCACTTCCATTCCACTAAAGCCTCTTTCACGAACTGAGAATATAAATTTCTACTCAATGCATCTGCCACTGAATTATAGTTTCCTAATGTATACATCAAGTCAATGTCAAAAATTTAGAGATACTCCATAAATCTACTCTACCACAAATACAATTGATGCTGTGAAAAAATGTGTTTCATGATTTTTTGCTTCATGGACACAGAAAATTTATCACCAAAGAGATAATGTATCCATGTCTTCAAATCATGGATGACAGCATCTATCACCAAATAATGTGTCGGGTAATTATTCTCATTCAATATCAAATGTCTAGAACCATAAAAACCCAAATCGTCTCCTTGAATGAGAACACAACCCAACCCTGATCAAGTAGCATCAGCGTACATGACATACCCCTGTCAAGAATGAAGAAAGATATGGATAAGTGCTGATGTAAGATGGAATTTTAGTTCCTAGAAATATTTATAGAATTGAACCGTGCATTTGAATGGATCATTATTTTTTGTCAAATATTTAACTGTAGAATCTTGTCGTGAGAAGTCACACACAAAGTGTTGGTAGTAACCAACTAGACCAAAAAAACATCATATCCTTAAAACATTATTTGGTGGTTTCTTGTAGATAATAGATACTATTTTTTAGGATCAATAGAAATTCCCATCTCATAAATTACATGGACAAAGAAATGTACATCATGTATCAAAAAATCACACTTTGATAATTTGGCATAAAAATGGTGATCTCTCAAGATTTGTAACACTATTTCCAGGTGTTCCTTATGGTCATCCATTGTCATTGAGTACAACAAAATGTCATCCACAAACACCACAAAAAAAGAGTTTAGATATTTCCAAAAGGTCTGATTTTTCAAATCCATGAAGACCATCGGAGAATTCGTTAGAGCAAAAGGCATGACTGCATATTTCTAGTCGCCTTATCTGCTTCTGAATGCTATATTTGTAATAACATTCATATGATCACACAATTAGTGATATCATGATTTGATATCAATCATGGAGAACCACTGATCTCCCTAGAATTGATAAAAAACACTAATGTGTGGATGTGGATATCTATTATTTATTGTAAATTGGATAAACTTACAATAATCAACCCACAGCCGAAGATTTCCAACTCCTTTCTTCCCGAACAAAACCGGTATCGCCCAAGGAGATGTACTTGATCAAATGGAACCCTTGATTTCAAGCTCCACCAACTACATTTCAATTTCTGTAGCTCTGTTGGTTCCATCTTTTAAGACATAATGGATATAAGACTGGTCCCTAGAAGTAGATCAATCGTAAACTCCACTTCTCCTATAGGTAGTAACCCTGAGAAGTTCTTGGGAAATATTTTTGGAAATAGATCCACAACTTTTGGAAAACTAATTTCCTCGAGCTTTTCCATTGGTTATAAAGTCAACACTACTAAATGGTGTTAGATAGTTCCCACCATGGGTGCCAACATACTCTTTTTACCTTTATTTACCATCCTCTCTCCCCTAAAGGGAAGCTTGATGTCGTCCTTAGTCACGATACTCACATTTCTCCTATAACAGTCAATGTGAGCCGTAAAAGTTGTCAACCAATCCATATCTAGTATTACATCATAGAAATTCATTTCTAACATCGAGAAGTACCATTTCAGTTCATATCCATCAACATTTATAAAACATGTTCGACACACAAAGACATTACATTCTCTTTCACCGAGAGGAGTTTGCAGTTTTAAAATAGAAGGCATTTTTTCCAACATTAATCATAGAAAATAAAAAAGAACAAAAATTAATGAAATAATGTGATGCACTAGTATTGAAGTGAAATTTTACAAGGGTAGAATTCTAAAGAATCATACCTCTAACCATAGATAGTCCAGCTTGATCATCAATAATAATATTCTTAGCTCCATACAATTTATTCATCAGCACATTGTTTTCCATGTTTCATTTCTATGATTTCCTTTTTTGAAGAGTCATGGTATTTCTAGAATAACAATGGTAAAACCTACTTGGATGAAGAGACTTATTTTTTTTCCTCTCCCTGTCGAAGAATATGATGTTTTCAATGCTTGAGAAATGTCTCAATCACCTGACCTTGGAGCACTGTGACAATAACACTAGATATGTCCCATCTTGTAGAAATTATGACATGATCAAGGTTGTGTCATGAACTCTCTCTTCATGTTGTTAGGAAAACCACCTTAAAAACAACCTAATTTACTATGGGATCATAGATGATGGTTTACCAATCCAGTCGTTTGATTCTGATTTCCACTTCCACCTTGGAAAGGGGTGTCCCTTTTCTTCTTGTTCCGATTGGTTCATTTCAAATTGTTTCTTGTAGGTATATTCATACCTCCTCCCATAGATACCGAGATATCACCTTCTGCCATAGTCACTCTGTTTACCATCTTTGTATAATCCGTAATACAGAGCACCGTAATCTTCGATAAAATCCCTTGTCATATCCACGATTTGAATATGTGTGCCATCAAAGATGCACTTGTTGCAAAATCTGTTGAAAACATACTAAATTCAATAATTTGACTAAATATTCTATGATAGAGAGACTTTATTGTTTCATTTTTAAGAAATATATCATTTTATGAAACTTAAATCAGTGAGGATAGAATTGTTTGTTAAACAATTCCTCAAAATCCTCCTATGTAAGGCCTTCATCCAATTTTTCTAAATAATTCAATCCCACCCCTAGAATCCAAGATCCATGAGCACATATGTTTCTATATTGACCTTTTTCTCTACTATTGTGCCGATGAACTCGAATATATGATTCATCTTACTCTGTCACACCTCTGTGTTCTCGGGTTCAAAATCACCTAAGAATTTTGGTGGATTCTACTTCATGAATTTGATGGTATGATCCACATACCTTTGATTATTATTCTGGTTCCCCATATCCCCTACTTGAAAATCATGGAAAATAATTTGAACTGGCTCTTGGTTCACCTGTGGCTCATGTGAAACCACATTCTCCTCCACTTATTCAAGTTGGTTTCGATGACTCCGACGATGTGCCACATTCTAAACGAACATCAAACTCTTTCATTATTACTCTCTAGAAACTGATGGATTATCATTTCAAATTCTATCACACCAACTATCACAAAATTATTCTATAAAACAATATTTTTTCCATGTTTATCCATTTTTGAAAATAATCAAAATTCTTTGAAAAATTAAACCATTTTCAAAATACCCGAAGCATTCCCTTTTTAAAAATCATTCTTAAAAAAAGAATTATATACTTTTAAAGAAATGAATAGTTTTTTACAACATTAATCACTCCTCAAAGTGATGTATGAAATACTAGTGGGAATACATTACTCTAAAATTCATGTAATAATAATCTCATTGGCTAATCCAATGACAATGAAATTCTTATATCTGCGATGTTTCTCCAAAAAATTATGTACCCAAATCCCTGTTAATTTGAAGTTCAGCATAAAACGGTTTGCAAAATTCTTTTATGTCATACATTTCATGTTCAAACAATCATACTCTTAACTAGGAGTTCATCCGAAAGGATAGAAAAGAATGAATTTCATCTCCAAGACCAAGAACACTGATTAATACTTTCTAGGAATGGGTGGAACAATATGATACCATTTTTTAAATAAGGAAGGACCGGACTAATACCATTTGTAATGACCTGTAAATTATTTTTGTCTTAAGAGTCTAACAAGTCATTACATGGCCTTCAGTGACATCCCCAAGGTGTTTAAGGATGAAATAAATGATGAAGGGTTTCAAATAAAAGTGGGGATGATTTACCCTTTATGAAATAAACCAACAAGCCATCCACCAAAACATTCACTTATGTCGAATGAATAAGAAAAAAACAAAACAACTTCATGTATCTCAAAACCACACTAAAGTGAATAACAGAAAAAGACTAAAAAAGTATCAAAGTACACAGTAAATAATAACTAATGATCTTAAAAGACTATAAGACTTCATGATCTACAATATGCAAGCTCTAAATCACCAAATATCCTAAACGTCATGAGGCATTGCTAAAGGCCTGCGAAACATTTCCTTTTCTCTTGTCTTGGAAGAAAGCATCTACAATAGCACCAAGGTGCCAAAGCATGGGTGAGTATAAAATTAGTAGGTTTTTCCTCAATGAGTTACCTACCAATTACACTAGAATAGAAGGGTTATAAACATTTACATAAAATAGTTTATACTAAAAATTTTCACAAAACAGTTTATAAAAAAATATTAACAAGTTTCCAAAACCATTTATAACCAAAAGATTACAAGTTGAATTGATACCAATTTTTTCATATTGTTATTTTTATAGAAAAATAACATCAAAAAACCATAAAAAGTTTCTGAATATATTTTTTTGTCATACAAACCATTCCAAAAACCCATGCAACCAATCAACAATTCTACATTATGACAGTTCTATACTCATAACCTGTTTCTCATCGATCTACCCATTCCTCAAAAATGTAATTGTTTTCCATGTTACATTAACCCCTTTCGATCCAGGAACAAGGTCCTATTTTAACCAATCCCCATATACTCAACACGAAAACACACCACATATTCCCAACAGTCATTCCAAAACATCCCTTTCAATAAAAATCTCAATATTTAAAACCATTTCCATTGAACCCATTTCGATGTCAAACCATTTCAATAAAACTCCGTTTATTTTAAAACCGATTTCTATTGAAAACCCATTTTCATAAAAAATTATTCAATTATAGAAATCTATATTTTAAAATCATCATTTTAAATCTAAGAATCAAAATCAATTTGCACAAAAATTTATCATGATTTCACATTTTCACTAAAACCATAAATTGTCAATAATAAAATTTAGCCCATGCTTTTCACAATAAATTTCATTCAAGATAATTAATCTGAAACAAATACAATCATTTATTACAAGAGGTGTTGAGACTAAAACCACCCAACTCAATGTTTTTTATGATAACCCCAACGAATGAAGAACACACATGCAAACTGGGTCGATTCTCCAAGAACCCACCTTAGATCTCTTCTCATAGAAAGATCCAGACCAAATTTCATCATATTTGGTGTCCACAAAAGAAGATCTACACATAATGGGTGTTGATATAAGAATCCAATGGAAGAGGAGAAAGTGTTATGAATAGATCTAAGAACCCGATCAAGAATGAAGAAGAACAGTCACATATATCAATAATAAAGCTTCAATTCACAAAGGGAATCCATCGTATCACCTTTGGATCAATGGGAGATCCTTATCTGACCATATAAAAAGAAAATTCCCAATTTATGGCCTCTTAAGAGAAATAATGTCCCACTTAAAGGAAAAAATGTGTGAGATCTGCTTTTGTAGGATCTTAGTTAAACAATAATAAAGGTTAGTTTGCAAGGTTAGACAAACCATGCGCTAACCGTACATTAGATCCTACCTTGGCAGCCCCTCATATGGCCTCCTTTCAATTTTTACCTTACCTTGTGCACACCGTGCCGAAACTCTCTTCCTCAAACATTCCATTTCGCATTGTTTGGCCAGACTGTAATAAAAATTGTGCGCAGCTCATGCGACTTCACTTTAGCTCCAAAAACATTTCCAATGTTCTAATAAAACTCCCAAATGTCACCCTTAAAACTTATAAACATAAAAACCATTATGTAATGGCTACATACCGAAATCGGGGGTACTAAATCATCTCTTTCCATAATTGTCATAGATCACAAAGTATTCCATACCGAGGATCTTCCATTATCACAATGAATCACAATGATTTTAAAATGAGGACATCTCATCCATTAAAAATGAACCAGGCAAGTGGATAACTCAATTGAGGTTTTTATAATAAACACATTCCCCACTTGAAAAAAGTGAAAAACATGCCTCATGAATTCTTCAACAAACCCTCGCTTTTAGAAGAACAAAATCCACCATTCTAAATGTATGTAATCATATATTTTGTCACTTAAAAATCATTTGGAAAATATCTTGTAAACCTTTAAAAAACATTTTCTGTCTAATGCCATTTGTATAATGATACCCAATGTTCCATTAACTACTAAAGCATGCCAAACCATTTTTAAAAACCAAATACAAGAATAATTTAAATCCAAAAACACATTTGACGATTATTCAAGGAACACAAATCATTATTTTCCAAATCATAAATATATTTATAAAGACAAACTGTTCATTAGATATATCAAATCACATGTAAAAGATAACCTAACATTTAATCAATACTTAGTATCTATTACATAACAAAACAACGCATTTTATCACTTAATAAGGTAAAAACCACTACTTCACACACCATGTGAGCATTTAAAATATCACTCATAATTATTTGAAATATAAGGGAGGTGAAAAACATGAAATCAATAATTATAAAATTAAAATGGAAATTGTAAAAGAATCCTACCTCAGATCGATGGAACATCAACTACGTAGACCCAAAATCAGACCATAATGGTTCGATGCTCCACAATCTATCAAGAGGAACCCAAGATAAACAAAACCCCAAACATTACTGAAGGGAATCAGGAATCCAGGATCCACATGACTATAGAAGAAGATAAAATCAATATAAAATGGACGAAAGAGGAATATGAAGATGAGAGGACATAATTACCTTCAGAAATCACCCCTAACTCTTGAAAAAATCCATATATCTATGCCAAGGGATGATATAGGTAGCTTGGTGAAAGAGGGATAAGACTCATTATGGAGACACGCACTAGCCGAAAAAGAAATTGGGTGTTTTGGGATAGAATACCGAAATGGTTAGGGTTGTAATTTCAAAAAACTTTACATCTGGGTAGCTGGCATGGTTTGGCCACATGGATTACCAAACTGGGTGCCAACCCCAATCCCCTTACAAGACACACTAGGGAACCTTCATGGTATCTCCACACTATTTGAAAAATTTGAACCCATCATTTGAAATGATTTTTTTCCATGACAGTGGCTTCCGGAATGCTTTAATCATAGTTTGACTAACCGTGTGTTGGTCATGCACCCTTACCCTAAATAACTCTAGGGATTGCATACTTTTCAAAAGAAAGCCGCACAGTTTTCCCAAACCACACACCAAGAGAAAAACATACTAAAATATGAAAAATATACCCATCAGACCCAAAATTACATATCCAATACTTAGTCCAAAATATAAAGAGGAACAGTGGTCCAAAATAAAAATCCTTTTGTGAAACAAATTTAATACATTCCTCATTTATTGTAGAATATAGTATAGTGCACACCCTAGTGTTATTCTTGCTGAGGATACATTCAAACACCATTTATCCATAGTTTCCATTATAATATAATATATACCATACCAATATATTCTAATATAATGAAGGATAAATAATATATAGATGATTGATTTATATTAACAAATGTAAATTAAAAAACATGAAAACTGAATGCACATAGTAATTAAGAAGTCATTATACCTTAGATTTTAAAAAAAATCCAATCACAGTTTGATGATGATTAAATTTATTTAGTTATATCTCTTAGTGAATAGTTTTCAATCAGTCAACATTTAACTTGCTTCTCGAAGTGTATTACCCTATACTATGATCTTTGTATATAAGATTGATATCATCCATATAACATCTAAACCAAACTTCATCATATGAATCAATAAATTATCAAAGGGAAAAAATATAAATGATAGAATATGATGGAAAGAATTGATACAAAAAAGGAGTAAATGTAACATACTAATACATATTACCATAGATATTAATTTTTTTTGGAGAAATCTATAAACAAAAAAAACTCACAGCAAACTCAAGGAATATACTTCTCCCTCCTCGGAACAATTAGGGAGGTTAGTTCTCTATTTTCATAGGATTGACAATTTCATAGTGCAAGAACAAAAAAGGGATAAGAATATAATAATGAGAGAAATAATGTGAATAAATTATATTAAAACATTATAAATATAGTATATTATAAAAACCATACATAGTAATAGATAAATTTTTAACATCGTTGAATTTAAGAGGAGGTCTACATTTATAAGAGAGAGGGATGAAATATTTTTGCACTAAATATTTCATCAATATGATTAAACCTTCTTATCAAAAATAAATATATTATTTCAAAAAAAAATATTCTTCTTTAAATTTATTCTCTATAGACATTCACATTAAGCTACAAAATTTCAATATTTTTTTGGATATGTAGATACAAAGTAAGGATTACTTTAATATAGTAAATTGTTGTGGTTTGGTGGCTTTTTATGTTAAAATTCACTAAAATCCTATAAATTTATTGGAATAAACGTGTAAGAATAATGTGTGACCATATTTGAAGAAAATATAATTGTGTCTTCAATTTCTATAATTTTTTAACTATATTACTTTTTTCAGTATATATGGTCCAATATATGAATATTAAAAGATTTGTACATAGATTTCAATGCATAACTTGTGGGATTATTTTAGCTTGAAATATTATTATATAGATCTTCTTCTTGTTAAAAAAATGATTCCCAAAAATCCTATAAGACAATAAAAATAATTTCCCAATTTAAATCATTGAATAAAAAATTATATTCTAATTAAAAACAAATATAAAACATTTAAATATGAATAATTATAGCCCTTTTCACATTTAATATCAATATAATACAAAAACATAAAAACGTGATAATTAACAATAAAATAAAACATCTGAGGGAATATAATAATTGAATTAAATAATAAAATTTAAGAAAATATTAGTTTCATCAGTCCCCCATACATAAATATTGAAATACCTTAAAATAATCAATACTAACGTAAGGACGAAAATCACAATGTATAAATGAAAGCACTAACTGATTATCCCATAAAACGGAAAATAGCATACCACCTATATAGATTTAAAATTCCATAGATCTTCTAAAATTATAAATATTTATTTAATCTCCTATTTATCCTCATTTTCATGTCTTACCTACCTCCCCAGTAAGATATTTTTCTCTTAAATCATGATTCTTGATTTATAGTGATTTTCTCATTCTCAAGAACATAGGTGATCACCATAGGCCTGTTGTCCTCTTTGTATCTCTATTTCATTAAGTTATAAAAATTTCAAAAAGGAGAAATTTTATATGGTTTTTTCAATGGATTAGGGGTGGTAGGGTAAAATGAAAAAATATATATTAGAAGTATAATGGGGTATTAGGCTCTAAAGTGATGTTAATTCATGAATATAGTTTTTATCAAGAATTCTGTGAACCTCAATTATATAGTAAAAATAATCACATATAAAAATTTATTGATCTATATGCGTTTTCCACAAATGATAATTTTTGAAATGTTTTTATTTCTTTTATTTTACCACATTTCAGTATCATTGTTTCCATTTTTTATATTAAGAATTTCAACTCAAATGTTTGGTTTTTAGGGAATAGAGGCATCTGATCATAAAAACTTTTATTTAAACTATTATCCAAAATTTGTGATTAAATAATGGTCTTCTCATTTATATTTCCATAATAAATTACCTTCAATAAAATAATTCATAGAAATTTTAATCAAAAATTCAATTTAGCTCGAATAGATTCTTTATGAAATCATAATACTAATCAATTTCTATCTCCACTACACTTTAGTTCAAAAATAATTATGAATTTAACTTCATGAAAAAGTTTTAAATGGGAAAATAAATTTGAATATTTAAACCTAAAAAATAATCTAATGTCTACTAGAGGATTAATGAATCTCATGTGTAATATTAGGATAAAATCCGAGTTCAATTTAAAATAGGGCTTTCAAAATGTTTTCTAGATCAAAATATAAACTTTCTATGAAATATATCATATTGAAAAAAAGAATAAAAATAATTTCTTGATCGAAAAAAATAAATTATCTAAAAAAAGAATTTTATATAGGATTTAAAAAGGTTTAAAAACCACTCAGGTTTGGTTGGATTTTCAATTAGAACAGAATAAGTGCACATTAGATTATAAATGAATCCATCTATTTCAAATAAAATGGATGTAAATTAAGAAAAAAGTATATATATTAATATCTTAAATCTGTAGACATTAAAATAAATAATCTAATCAAAATACCAATTAGCTTTCAATATCCTAAGGCATTAAATTAAATCTCAATAATCCTAAAACATACCAAAATTAACTACAAAACATAAATAAGAACATGAAAAAAATTTATAGAAAAGAAATCATGTACTAAATACCTAAAAATATGTTAAAATACCTCCAACAAAATTATTCAATTTACTACACTCTTTTAATTCATATATGTTAAATAATTTATTACATACATAATTTAAATTGGTTAGAAAATAAAATAAAAAAAAGGAGAAATATAACTGAATTTATCTTTCAGTGGTAGACAATAGTTCATATTATTGGTACTTACACATTAATACTAAATGAACTAAAGTAAAAAAACATAATTAAAAGTAATAGAAAGTGAAAAGTGGATAGTAATTTTTTTGACCCCCCTAGTGGGTGTTAGGTTTTTAAGGCCACTTGTCTTGCAGTTTTAGTTGTCATCCCCCATAATTATGGTGGGTGTGGTTTCTTTCATATAATCCACAACATATCTTTTTTCTAGTTGATGTCTTTTAACATTAGTTATAGAAGATAAAATGGGTATAATACTTCAATTTCAAGCCAATTAATATGTATTAGAACTTATAAGATAGGGTATGATAAATATTGGGTCCTCACCTTCCTTGACCAAATCATCAACAACCTTTTTAACTTCACCTAGCACCAACTGAACTATAGTTGTATTAAAACATATAGAAAAGGTTTTTTTAAAATTAACTTTATCATTAATATTTTTAAATTATGAAGAATTAATAAATATATATATCCCTCCATGTATGTATATTAGGAAACTAATTTTCTATGAAATTCCATTGATATCTCTTTATATAACCTCTTCTAATTTTAAATAGGATAAGGGATATTTATATTTTCATTACTAGGTACAACATAATTTTATTCCTCATCCAAAGGCTACCATATATATAAATATTCAGAAACATTTAAAAATGGTATGTAATTCTCAATTGAACGTCAAAAAAATAATAAAGAAACTTTTTTTAGGAAAATATTTTCTCCCTTAATTGGATAAGAAACAGTTTACTTTTAAATGACTAGGGCCACTTGATTTGGGTTTTTATTATTGTAATAATTTATTTTAGATTATCCATATTTTAATCAAAGTTAACTAGTTGTATGTCTTATTATTTTAAGATAAGAAATAGGTAGAGAGGATATTATTTTTCATTGTTAAATATCGGAAAAATAACTCACGTTTTAAAATTCTATAATATATGAATAATATTTTTTTCAAATATTTTAAATCACTGAAGCTACATCAACGTGATTATTTATTCAAAAACATCCTCTTTAAATGGTTGAGTAGAAAAAAAGGATCATCAATGAATTCCATCAAATACTCCTCATGTTCTCCTACTTGAAATAATAGTGGGATAACATCATCCTTCATAAGTTTTTGTTTTATCTCCAGTTTCGCCTCCTATAAAGCACAAACATTTTCTGCAATGGAGTCTAATTTTCTCTCCAAGTTCTTGTCTATTCATAGATTTGTCAGATATGATATTTTCTTTGAATTTATTCATTATTTCCTTTCTTTCACCAAATAGTTTTCAATAAAATCATATTAAAATGAATTATAATACATCACATAAATTATTTTTTAAAAAATTTTGATTTTTGTGCTGCTTTTTTTGAAAAACAGTGTGTGAATGTTTTTCAACTCCTAGAAATTGCTATAAAATTGATTAGTGTGATTTTTCAATAATACCACCAAAATATATTTTTTATTTTTTATGAAATTGAAATATTAATAACCCAATGGTAAATCTCGAGGAGGCAATTAATATACACTTCACTTATATTACCACTATTATCATTTAAATTATAGAAAAATAATATATACTAATCAGAGGAAGGTTTTATAAAATAGATATGATATATTTATATTTTTAAATATAAATTTAGAAACAAATATTCACACAAAATGTAGTTATCAGAAATAATTTATTGTCCTTAATAATTTACAGTAATTTAAATTATAGTTCCATGAAGAATAAATTTATCTAGATCTCTTTATTAGTTAATAGTTCCCAATTTCTCCCCATTCACCTTCTTTATCAAATTTTATCTCCATATACATAGATCTATTCTGTCACTACTGACATAACCCATAGTAATTCCTATATCAAATTCCATCATATGAATCAAATAAGTTTCAAAGGGAACACATATAAATAAGAAACTGAGAAGTATGGAAGTTGAAAGTGAAAATAAGGAAATATAACATCCCAATCAAGATAAACATTGATCTCATCCAAATATTTATAAAATATAGAAATAATAACATCTAAAAAAAATCAAGGAATCTATTTCTCACTCCCTTCAACGAGTGGTGAGGTTATTTCATCATTTTCATTATGTTGAGAACAGCGCAATGAAAGAAGATAAATTTGAAAAAATTGGACATTGAAAAAAAAATAAGGTTACTAAATTATAAAAAAAGTACATAAAATCGCTATAAAAAAACTCTACAAGAAACAAAAAAATTCCTAACAACTTTGAATGGATGATGATGTGTACATTTATAGGAAATAATGATCAAATATTTTGGATTGAAATATGTAATTCTTAATTTTAGGCATGGTATTTCATTTAATGGATTAATTTGGGTAATAATTCTTCTTAAAATTTCTTATATTTTCACTTGTTCATACACCCACAATATTTCATCTTATTTGGACTTATTTAGAAAAAGTTATAACTGTTTTACTATTGAAAATATTTATGTATATGGGGATATTCATATTCCAATGGGCCATATACCAATGAACTAATGGCTATCAAGGTGGAATAATCATATGTTTACATAGTTAAATAAAATTATACTCAGCCACATAAATTTCATCACAAAACATTTCATCCCATTAACATCAACTATTTAAAAGATATGGGCCCATCATTGAGAGTATCTTGTCATTTTCATGGATTCTATGGCCCGAGATATTGGATTTTTTTGGACCATAAATATTTGAATTTAGATCTTGATCCTACTGGATGAAATATTTCACATCAATACTGTATGAATAAAAATATACATTTCATAAATTACATTCGTGTAAAAAAATAAATGTTCAAATTACTAAACTAATTAAAAAACTATTAAAAATAAATAATGAAATCATGTTCACAATTAAGATCAATTTACTTCTAAAAATTAAAAATTATTACAATTTACCATTAAATACAACTTTTGTTTGATTAAAAGCATTGAATTAAAGAATAAAATGTATAGAAATATTATCTTTATCAACCACCCACACATAACGATTACACTTCATGGAAATCATCAATACTACAGTCAAAAGAATATTTTGATTGTACCAATAAAAACAATACATGATTGTCACATCAATGGAAAATATATTTTTACTTATATGAATTGAAAATTACAAAACTTATCTACAATCATTAATTATTACTCTCTCTCATCTAAATCTAAATGTGCATGTCATATATACCTCCGTATAAAAATCATTCTCTCTCCACTCATGATTTGTTATATGTGGAGATTCTCTCAATATCAAGAAAATATTTTATTTGATTAGGATTGATAAAATTATAGTTTCTCTACAACATATGTTCATAAAAATGTCAATGGTGTGGTTTTTTACATAGTTAATTATGATGTTGAGGTTTTTAATGGTTTAAATTTAAAAAATATCAAATGTTGGATGAGGCGGATTTGGCTCTGATATAACGTAAATGCATGAAAATAGTTCTTTTCAATAATTAAGTTCTCTTCAATCAGTACAAAACCAATTACATACATGCATGTCATGATCTACTTGGGTAGTACACACATAATCATTTTAGTATAATTTTTATTTCATCCCACTTCCCATATTTTATATGTGTTTTATCTTTATTTAATATTAGAAATTTCTACTGATATTTTTTATTTTTGAGGGAAGAGTAGTACGTGATCTTCAAAAAGTGATTTTCCACTAATATTTTCATTGTGATATTATTTTGGGATACCAAAACATCATTACTTCTTGAATATTTTTCAATTGAAGAAATAATAAAAATATTCATCAATGTTTTAATTTAATTCAAACAGATTATTGATGAAAGCATAATATAACCCATGTACCCATCCCCTACACATAAGTTCATGAAAAATAATTCATTTGACTTCTAGATTATTTTGAAAATGGAAAAATCTATTATAATTTATTTTCCAAACAAAGCATTCAATGTATACTAGATCTTGTAAAAAGTAAAATATAATGGTCAGTTATAGTATGATTTTAATTTAAAAAGGGATTTCAAAATAGTGGCGCAATCATATATAATGAATTCCATAAAATCTAACAACTTCTAAAAATATAAAAAAATATTTTGGATAAAGAAACATGATTTATGACTCTTAAGATAAATGAATATAAAAAATAACAAAAAATTATCAGAAACCTCTCGATTCACGAAATATTTTCAATTTCAAGGGTACTAGTGTGCATGAGTTTCCTAATTAATTAAACGTTATCAAATGAAAATATTGGAAATAATATAAAAAATATATTCAACAATCATTGAAATTCTTATATATTCAAATAATGAAATGAACCAAAAAAACCAACTTGGTTTTAGATACCAAAATCATTTGATTAAACATCAATAATCTTAATAACACAAAAAAATAAAAAAAATAAAAATAAAGACATGAAAAAAAATATGGAAACACACAAATAATTCCTAAATAATATTTTTTGATTCCCACTCATTTTCTATTTATTAACCTCCATTTAGTTCAAATCATATCATGAAAGATCAATATACTAAATTTATATGAGGTATAAAATAAAATAAATAAAAGGAGAGACACAAATTAATTTATTACTTAGTGGTAGCATCATGTCAAGATCCAAGAAAATATAAAATTAACATTAAAATAAAGAATGGAAAAAAACATAAGAACAATTAAATTGTAATGAAAAATTGGATAGAACATTGTTTTACCCACCAAGTGGGTGCTAAGATTTTACTCCCCCTAGTCAGGTAGTTTCATTGGTTATCCAAAATCTCGTGGTGGCTGCGATTTCTTTCTCATAATCCACCAAAATCATTTTTTTCTCGTACAAATCCATTCAAATTGGTTATAGAAGAAGACATAGATAAATTACTTCAATTTTATCCCTATAAAAATATCATACAACTTTTATGGTGGTGGTTAGAGAAATAATGGGTCCTCTACATCCTGGTTCATTACTTCAACCACTTTTTAAATATCATCTAGGGCCATATTATTTTTTGTTGTATTATAAAATTCAAAAAAAATGGTATGTTGGATTAAAATTAAAATTTAATATGAATAAATGATTAATAATCAAAATAACTAATTTTGGAAATATATTTCCTTAGACCGGACTACTGAGATATTCTCATATACTACTTATAATAAATATTTAATAGTGTTGGGGAGTATAATATGTTCCTATTTAGGTGAATAATTATATTATTATCCATCCAAAGGCATTTATATGATATATAAACCTATAAAATTAAAAAAATTAGGTAATACTCTATTAAAAATAAAAAAATCTGAATCAAATGAGTTTATGAAAATATTATCTCCCTTAGTTCCCTTGAATTCAATTCCCTTTTCTTTTCGCAAGTCCTATTTGAGTTGGATTGCTATTGATAGAAGTGGGTAGTTAATATCTATCATATTTTCTTCAAATTGCACCACTTGGGTGGTCACTTCTTCTATGAAAATAAATAGGTATATGGGATATGATTTTCCATTATCAAATAAAATCTAATCACTTAATCTTTTGACATTTTAAAATGTATAATGTATATTATTCTAAACCATGTAAATATTATACAATTTCATCAGATGGAATTTATTTTGGGAACTAACTCTATTAAATAATTATTAGGATTTAATGGATCATCTATGAGTTATCTCAATTCCTCTTTTGGTTATCCAACTTGAAAATTTATATGGATAACCTATTCCTCCAATAATTCTACTTCCTAAACAAATTACTGCTCCTAGAATGCACAAACATATCATTCAATGTAGTTTCATTCTCTCCCCAATTTATAAATGTATTCTAGGGATCTCATAGCTGATCAATTCATTTAATTTCTTTATCTTTCACTTTATATTTCATTTGATCATAGTAAATCCTTACATAATAATTTTAATAAAAATACATCATGGAACTGATTTTTTTAAAATGATTTTTTATATGAAAATTAATGTTTAAATTTTTTTAACAAACATTGAAATTTCATCAAATTGAGGAGTGAGATTTGAATAAAATCCCACTTAAATAAAATTCTTGTTTTCATAACAATTCATCATAGTGTGAACCTTATGATCAATGTTTAGAAGGCCACTCACATGCACCACCATTCTATTCTAAATTTTATAATTTAAAGAATACTAAAATATTTTGTACTAATATATTGGGGTTTTATAAAAACAATATGGTATATTTATATTTATAAATGAAAATTCAAAAACCAACATGTTGGAAGAATATAATTAGTGAGAAAGAATTCATTATCCTAAATTTTTTACAAAAAATCCATTCATAGTTTAAAGATGATTAAATTACTCTAGCTCCCACCGTCATTGAATAGTTCAAAATTGATCACCATTTACCCATTCTCTCAAATTCTATCAACCTACACTAATATATATACACATAGGAGTTAGATCTTCCAATACAAAAACTATGACAAACCCTATTATGATAATTACAAATGTATCAAATAGAAAGAATGAAGATGAAGAATTTAAAGGATATGAATCGATAGATAAAAGGTGTAAATAACACATAATAGTAAATTTAACCATCATTGTCATCATTATTTTGAGAAAATCTAGATATAATGAAAATTCACATCAATGTCAAGGAATCGACTACTCCCTTCCAAGAATAAGAAGCAACATTATTTATTTATTTTTATAAAGATGATAAGTGAAGCGTAAAATATCACAAAAAATAAAAAAAAGTGACGATGAGAGAAATAATATGAACCAAAATATATTATAAGTAAAAAAGACTAATACAGTAGTAAAACACTACATCAATAATGAAAAATACATAACATCATTGAATTGAAGAGGGGGTGTGTATTTATAGTAAATCAGGGAGTAATATTTTAGATCTAAATCTATCTTACTGAATTCTAAACATATTTTCCTTCTTAAATGAATCAATTTTTAAAATATTTTTTGTATTTATTTTTTTTACAAATAAAAAATTTTATATTATTTTAATTTGATGAAAAAATATTATGAAAGGTTTAATATTGAAATCATTTCATGCATGGTGAATATTTTATATTAAAAAACATTGAGTTCTTTTGAATTTATTGACATTAAGGAAGAACAATATAATTACTCAAGAGGTAAATTAAATGATCATGATCCGCTCATATTTCACCACAAAAACAATTCCCATTTTCTTTTCCTATTTAGTATAAATTGTCCCATCTTTAAAACTCTTCAAATATATTATAATATATTAAGGCACAGGTTCCGAGATATTTTTGGGTGTTAAATATTTGGATTCATATCTTTATCATGTAAGATTTAATGTATTCATCATCTCTAGAATATTAAAAAAATTAATTTCACAATTTAAATTAGTATATAAAAATTTACATTTGAATTAAAAAACTAATTTAAAACATACGAAAAATAAATAAATAATTACACCATTTTCACAATTGAGCTCAATTTATCACCTAATCATAAAAATGTGACGATTTATCATATACTAACAATTTTCTTGAAATAAAAATTTTTAATTATAGTATAGAATATGCAAAAATATTATCATATTTAATCCCATACACATAACTAGTAAACCACCTGAAATGTATCAATACTATGGTCAAAATAAAATTTTCCAGTAATCTATGAAAAGAAAACAAAATTATAACATCAAAAGAAAACAAAATTCCAATAAAATGAATTTTGAATTCCCTAAGTCCACTGTAATAATAAAATTTTATTCAATATCAGGTTAATCCACAGGTACATATCATACTTAACCCCTTAAAAACATATTTCCCTCTTCCCCAAGATTTTTGATGTGTAGATATTTTCTCATTCTTAATGACACATGTGATCTTTATAGTAATTATATCCTCCATGTCTCACCACACCATATATTTGTAAATTTTTCAATCATGTGGTATCATACATGATGTGTTTTTAGTTTTAAGGTTTATAGTTTAAAATTTTAAAAGTATCAGAGGTAGAATGAACTTGAATAGGTTATGAGGTTAACTAAATGCATGAAAGAAGTTTTTATCATAAATGGTGTGATCCAGAATTTTCAAGAATGTATATTCTAGGAATTACCTAAATTAATATTTAGGTTTTTGAAATTTTAAAAATATTTAGAAAAAATTATTTCTCATTGGTTCTGATTCTTTCTCTGGTTAGTGCTCACATGATGCACTGACATAATCATTTATCAACATTATTTTCATTCTATATTTTATATATCATCTTATATTTTTATCAATTCAGATTTTCATTAAATTTGTTCCAATTTCAATTATTTTGTTACATTATAGTAATCAATACTTGTATTTTTTTTCGAGATATAATTGGAATTATTTTTTATGGTTGTATTGATTTTTTTGAGTTTTTATGTTGTTTTCTATGAAAAAGAGTGTGTTCAAGTGTTATAGCTCCCAAAAATATTGAAAAAATTATTATTTTGATTTTAAATGAATATTAATTTAATAAGATTTTTTAATTGTAAATGCCCTAGGGTCATCCTTTATGAGGCCACTCACACGCACCATTATGAAATTTTCAACACAATAATGCAAAGTATACTAAACTAATATATAATAATATAATAGCGAATTTATAAAATTTATAGGATATATTTATAATTATAAATATTAATTCAAAAAAAACATGTAGATAAACTATAGTTAATAAAAAATAAATCATTTTCCCTATAAGTTTAAAATTATTTAAATCATAGTTCAATAAAGATTAAATATTTTTAGTTCTCTCTCTCAATGAATAGTTCACAATCTCTCATCATTCACAAAAATTATCTAACCTTAACACCATAAATAGAGATATCTTTATATAAGAGTGACCTCTTTTATAGTAACAACAATGTTAAACATCATTATATGAATGACATAAGAATCAAAAAAAAATATTCAGAGTAAAGCTAAAGGAGATAAATTGATAACGAAAAGAAGGTAATATAATATCCAAATAAATTTTACCAATAGTCTAATACATATATTTATAAAATAAAAAATCAATATAAACACATGTCAAACTCATGGAATACAAATCTCCTTACCTCAAACAAGTAGTGAAGTTGGTTATCCATTTTCATGGTGTTGAGAGAGGAATAGTAGAATTAAAAAAATGATAAAAAATGTGAGAATGAGAGAAATAAAAAGAATTAATTTTATTATAATTATTGAAAACTAATATAGTAGGAAACACTATTTTGGAAATGAAAAATAACTAACCCCTTTTCCTGGAGATTATGTGTACATTTATAGCCAAGATGGGTTAAATATTTTGGCATAAATATATTACCTAGAAATTATAGTGTGATAGTACTCTTAAATAGATAAATTTCAAAATGAATTATAGTTGAAAATTATGATATTATTTATTACACATGAACCCTTAAAATTTATGCTTATATTGACTAGTTGATAATTATTTATCTTAGGTTTACTTTGAAAAATATTGTTGACATATTGACAATTTGTATTACATTGGGTTTAAAACCCAAAAATTAATGTCCTCAAAGGAAGATGAATCACACAGGGACAAAACAGAATATAATGATCAAAATCCTATTTTATTTACAAACAAACTATTTTAACTCCATAAAATTTAATATTTAAGATATATGGGCCCATATTTCAAAGTTAATATTCTTGTGCAATAATTCAAATCTTGGATTTTGAAATTTGTTTGGGCCTCGAATATTAAGGTTCAGATATTTTCCTAAATGGATAAAATGTATACCATTAATCACAAAATAAATAATAATATTAATTTTATTACTTATATCAATTTATAATAAATTATGTTCAAATTATAAAACTAATTTAATATAGAAATCAAGATTTTGATCATTTTGACATTTAATCTCAATTTACTACTTAAACATAAAAATGTGAAAATTTCCGATGAAAAATCATTTTTGTGGGATTATAAAAATTTAATTATGGAATAAAATCTGTGAAAATATTATCTTCATCAATCCCACAAACATAACCATTTCACTCCCATATAATCATCTCACCTAAGGAAAAAATAAAACTTTTCATGGTACCAATTACAACTCTAACCTCTTATTACTTCAAAGGAAAATATCATGCATCATACATGGATTTAAAATTTCTAAGTTTCTACCCTATCATTAAATATCAATGATTACGATGTTAGTCCTAATGTTCATCTCATAACTACCTCCCCTAAAAAATATTTCTCTATTCACTCATGGTTTTTTATATATAGAGTATTTCTCATTCTCAAGAACATGCGTGATATCTATTTTATTCCTATCATATTCGATTCTATTAGTCGTTAAATCTTAAATGATTCAATCGTGAGATTGTTACAATTATTTTTATTAGGATGAGGGTTTACAGATTTAAATATAAAAAAATCAAATGTTGAGCAAGGATTTTAAGGCTCCAAAGAGATGTAAATGTTTGAAAAATATATTTTCTCATGAATTATGTTCTCCAAAATTATCTCTAAATAGAATAAAATCGAAAAATGTATTAATATTTATGGGTATCACACGCATGATCATTCAAAAAACATTTTTATTTCCCCTTATTTCCCCATTTAAGTATATTTTTTTCTTTTCTTTTAGATTAGGAATTAATTCTTAGATTTATGTTTTTAAAGAGTGGTAAAAGAACATTAAAATAATAAATGTATCCCAAACCATATTTTGGAATACATTTTCGCCCACAGATATATCTTTATATCATGAAATTTCAACAAGAATATATTTAATAATTACATAGAGAAATATATCAATTAAACTTAATCTGATTATTCAAGATAAAATAACACAACATGTGTTCTCCCTCTACCACACTTGATTCCATCAGTAATAATTCATTCCACTTCTATAACATGTTATAATGGAATATATTCCTTTTTATGTTTATTTTTATGAAATAATTACATGGCCACAAGGGGCTTAATATAGTTCATATGTAAAGGTAGGTTAATATAAGAGCTAATTGTTAAAATGGGATTTCAAAATATTTCTTCAATCATACTTGAAGCATTCCATGAAATCTAAAATATTTTTTGAAGAGAAAAAAATTATGGACCACACAATATGAATCTATACTCTCAAGAAAAAGATAAATGAAAATATGATTGCAAAAAAAAATTACACACATATCATGTTTGGAAATATTTTCAATATGGACAGAACTAATGGACACCAATATCAAAATCTATCAAATTTCATTGAATTAAAAGATTGGAAATCCAAAAACAAACTCAAGTTATCAATTTTTTAAATCCTTCAACATTGAAATCAAGAAATATTCAAAAAATACAAATTTGGTTCAAATTTCAAAAAGAATATGATTAAATAACAATAATCTTAAAACAAAACCAATATAGATTAACCACTTTAATACAAAACATGGAAAATTTAAAAATAATTTATAAAAAAGGAAATACACATAAAATTCTAAAAAAAATGGTTTACATCCCTTCTTCTCACTTATTGTATGTACTACCATATTTATAAAATTATATAAAACAAGGAAATATTTGCATAACGTTTTTTAATTATGTAGAATATAGAATAATGAAAATTAGAGAAAAAAACCAATTAATGTATCATTCTAATACACACGTAAAGATTTAATAGACTTCCACATTAAAACTAATATAAATAAAGTAAAAAAAAATAAGAAAAATAAATTTGAGGTGAATATAAGAGAGAACTAGGTTTGAACCCCAATTTTGTGATAGATTTTTAAAAATCCTAGTCCAGCATTTTTAGAGGTTATGCCTAATTTAATGGTGGGTGTGGTTTCCTGATCATTAACCACCAAATCCTTTTTTCGAGAATAGTTCACATGAAACATGTTATAAAGGAACCTATAGATAGAGTACATCAAGTCCATCATCGTAGCAATACATTATAGCTATAAATATTGGTTTTGGAGAAATAATGGGTCCTAGACATCCATATCAATAACTTTGGACACTTATATATCATCATACAGGTTCTTCTTAATTAATATTGTATTTTAAATCCTTGAAAAATGGAAATCAAAAAACAATTCAATTTATAAATGATTAAAACATTAAAATTGAAAAAAAAAATTGGCTTCCACTCCAGTATTTTTTATTAGATATTTATTTCATTCTGAAATTCCACTAGTATATCATCATGAACTCCATATATTAAATTTTCAATAGTTTCTTAGAGCTATATATGTTCCTCATCAAGTGTATCATCATCTTCTTATTCATCAAATCGGAACCACAGGTTTGGAGAATCTGAAAAATTAAAATAATTAGAGGTAACACTCAATTATGATTTCATAAAATAAAAAATAAACTTGTTTAACAAAATATTATCCCTATAAATTAGATTTAATTTAACTAACATTTCCTTGATCAAGGACACATGGAGTTTAATTTTTGTTTCTAGAAGGATATAATAAATATCATCAATTTTTTCTCAAAATTACACCACTTTGGTGGTTTCTTATTCCAAGGAAGAATATATTTATATAGGAGAATATATTTTATTATAACATATAGAAGAATAAATTAATTATTTATCTTATATAAATTATGACTAGTATTTTTAAAATCATACCGATCTCTAATAATGCAATAATCATAAATGTTTTATACAAAAAACACATCTAGAAATAATTGAGTAAGGCTCATAATTTTTTTTAATCCCTTTAATTCCTCCTTGTTTTCGCCGACATGAAAAGTAACTAGGGAAACATCTTCCTCCCCATGATATGGTTCTTTATCTAGTTTTTTATCCTACGATGCATGAAAAAAATTTTATATCCACTCTATTTTGTCTTTATCCTATTTATGTATTCATGGATTTCTCATAGCTAATATTTTATTTTAAGTTCTTCACTAATATATTTTTTTCAACTGAGAGTCATCCATCAATTAGTAATAATTTGAATCGGAAAAAATCATGGAATTTTTTTTTTGTTTTTTTAGTTATTTTTATATTTTTTAGAAAAATAATGTTTTAATGTTTTCTAACACCTTGGGAATGGTGAAAAATTGATGAGTGGAATTTGTTATGAATTTAAAATAAATATATTATATTTTTTCTTAAGAATGCTTCTTAATGTGATCCTTAGGGTCTATCTTGAAGAACATGCTTGCATTATCCTTACTTCTATTATCACCATTATAATATAATGTATACAAAATAAATAAATAATAATATAATAGGGTTTTATGAATTTTAGATGATATATTTATATTTATAAATAAAAATTGAAAAATATTCATGTCTACATAATGGAGTTATAAAGAATTATGTCATTTTTTGAAGAGTTTACTACAATTACAATAACGGTTCTTTAAAGAATAAATTTACTTTCCTCTCTCTGAATCATGGAATAGTTACAAATCACTCACCATTCTCTCTATTTCTTTAATTGTATCACCTTGTATGGAGATATTTTTATATATAAGTGGACTCTTATGCAATAACTCCTAATCCAAACTCTATCATGTGAATTACTTGAGTATCAAAGGGATAGAATATTGATGATAGTGAAAGGATAGAAATAAAAAGATAATAGGTATAAATATCACATCCAAATAAATTTAACAATTACTCATATAACATGACCATGAAAGGAATTAAATAATAAAAAATCACATCAAAATCATGGAATTCACGTATCTATCCTTCCAACGAGTGGTGATATTAGTACTTTATTTTCAGGGAGTAGAGAATTAAAAAATAGAAGAACACAAGACAATATATAATGATAGAGAATGAGATAAAAATAAATCTAAAAGATATTAAAATTATATAAAACTACCAAATAATAATTTGAATTTAGAAAATTAAAAATACATATCTCCTTTAAATGATTGATTATGAGTACATTTATAGTTAATAGTGGTGAAATATTTTGGCATCAAATCTATCCTCCATATGATCATGAATGGTATCCCTATTAGATTTAAAATTTAATGATTAGTTATTCATTAATTTTTCATGATTTTTTTTCTTATATAACAAAAAAATCATCCTATTTGGACACATAGAGTAAATTTTATGCCATATTTACCACAAAAAATATTTCTCTCATGGTGAGTTTTTATATTCCAATGCATCGATATCCAATGAATTTATGGCTATGAAGGAGGAAGAATAACAGGTTTCCATATTTAAAGACCCTAATATTACACCACTTATATTTCTCCACATTACATTTTTCATATTTATATAATCATTTTAGGTTATATAGTTTCATCATTGAAAATGCCCAGATCTATATACAAATTATAAAGCTCAGATTTGGGGATTCTTTTAGACCTAAAGTACTTGGATTTAGATATTTATACAATTCTATGAAATGTACCCCATCAATCATTGAATATTGAAATAATAGTTTTAGAATTGAAATCTGTGTCAAAAAATTTATGTTCAAATCAATTAAATAATTTAATACTATTAAAAAACATGAATTATACCATTTTCACCATTATGATCAATTTACTAAAAAAATTAATTTTTTTATAGTTACCTATAAAAAAATTCTTGATAAGGATTAAAAAAATTAAATTACTAAATACAATGTGTTAAATTATTATCTTCCTCAATCACCCTATCTTATCCATTGCACTCCATGGAACAATAAATTCTAAGTTTAAAATGTTCTTCTAATTGTTCAAATTACAACACTACCCTATTATCACATCAAATAAAAAATATCACACTTTTTTATTGATTTAAAATTCCACAAATCCTCTGTAATCATAATATTTAATGCAATATCATGTTAATCCCCATTTTAAAGATGTACGTGCCTCCCCAAATAAATATTTCACTCTTCACTAGTTATTTTTCCTCCACTAATTCTATTTTATTCTCTGAATGATGCTCCCGGGACACACTAAAATATTATTTTATCCACTCAATTTTCTCTCTCCATATTTTTTATGCTTTATTAGATTTGTCATAATTATAATTTTTTTCAAATTTCATAATCCTTCTCCTATTTCTCAAACTATAAGTACTGAATCTATTCCTATGGAATGTTTTTATGTTTTTCATGAATTTTTTGATTTTTTGTGGTTTTTAATGAGAATTATGTTGTGAAAGTGTTGAAACAATCCAAAAAATTATGCCAATTTAGTGAATGTTTAATGAATTAATGAAGTGGTATTTAAAGGAGGTAATATTGCCATTGGAATATTATTGTGATTATTATGAATAATAACATATCCATTAGGAATAATGGCCTAACCATCTGGAATAGTAATATGACTTTTAGAATAAATATTTAGCCTCAAAATAAAAAATATAATATAAATAATATTTACCATGTCTAATTTAAGAAAATAAAAATTTTATAATTTAATAAAATAAATATCATGTTTAATAACTCAATGAAAACATAAGAACATTTTTAATATGATGTATTTTATGAATTTTGTAAGAAAAATAATTTTTTTATATTAAAAATTAATATTACCTATGTTAGAAATTTATTTTCATAAATTTATTTTCATTTTAATAATTTTTGTGTTGAAATATTTTTAGGGCTATTTTTTTAAAATTATCTGAATTACATCATATTTTTAAGAGAATAGAAAAACCCCATTTTACTCTGTAACCTATGTGTTTTAAACTACATCATTTGTTTTATAATAATGTCATAATAACTGTTATATTTTTTTGATCGAACAAATAAATGTTAAATATGTTAAATAATCTGTGAAATTAAAATTCCAAACCTAAATGGTATTTTCCGAAGTCTAAAAGTATAAATTGTCCAATTAAATAATTTTTTTTCATTTTTCTTCTTTCCTTCTGATAAAACTAATAAATTCGAATTATAAGTGATTAATTGTAAAAAAAATAAGGTCATTTTGTTTAAATTTAATTCAATATTTAAAACCAATTACTACTGAATGTTTTTCCTTGGATATAATATATTATTCGATGATTTACCCTTAAAATATCCCTCTCATCATATTTAAATAACCCCTCATACCTCCCTTAGAAAGCTACACCCATCCTCACCTACCAAAGAAAAGGATTTTCCCAAAAAACATATCTCAATACCCTTTTCATCCTTATGCACATTTAGGAGTAAAAAACAACACAAATTCCAAGAGTCTAGTACTATATTAAATATGCAACATCATTAATAGGGTATGATTTCATCATATTTTCTGCTCATTTTTTTCATATCTTCTCCTTTAACTCTATTCATTTAAAACAATAATATTATAATATTAATTAATTAATTAATTAAAATTTTATTAGTGATAATAATATTATTAAAGGTAATATTTAAAATATATTTATATTTCATACTTCTCTTTCATACTCTTTAAAAAATATCATGTCAACCGTTGGATAAGGATCTACAAGAATATTTCCAACTCTCTAATAATCGCCACCACTAGGGATGATAAGTGAAGATAATTTATAATATATAAATGAATAAATATAATTATTTTTCATATCTTGATGTTAATAAAAATAATGTGAAAATAGAAATTAAACAATATCATTAAATAGAAGAAATATATGATATTATAAGGAAATTATGGTATCAAAACATTTTAAAATTATTAAAAGGAATTAAGGGATATAATATAATTATATTAAATTGATTAGGATTGAAAATTTTAGAAAAGTTAAATTTTGCTACCGTGATTTAATAAAACGATGGTTATTATTTGGGAGGTGGAAAAGTGATGAAATGAAGAAGGATTCAAGTTATGGGGATTATCAAACCTAACTCTTTGTTTTGGGTAATCCCATTTTCAAATTAATATTAGTATGAAAATTCTAATAATATCCTAAAATTTTGATTTCAATATTCTTTCATATTTCTTTTTAAGGATATAAATGTTATTAACTTATTGAAATAATTTCTAATCCAATTACAATGATTTTTCAAAAAGGTATTTATTTTTCCCAAACATATCTTAACTCCTCTTATGTTGTTTTTTATTCAATTAAAATTGATATTTTATGCAAAAAATTTTATTACATTATTCATTTGGGAACCCAAATGGTTATTAAGGAAATTAATATTTACTATACATTCATGAAACCCGTTACTTTCATAGGTTTATTTGATGACATAATTTGTTATAATATTTTTCCCATGGGTAATACATGATTATGATAATTTTATAATGTAACTGGTGGGCCCATAATTATATATCCTCAAAAACATTGTGCAATGTGATATATCACTTGATATTATCCATATTATGTGTCAACAAGAGGTTATCCATATTCAAAATTATTATTTTATTATTTATTTTCATATGTTATGCATGAAAAATATGAAATTATTTTTCCCAAATATGTGAGGTATTTGAGGTCTAGGAGATTCATTATTATTATTATTCCACATTCAATGACTTTATCAACCTTTCATGTTTATGATTATGGTTTTTATTCTATATTTATTATTTGAAAAAGATTATTATTCTCACCCATGAACTGTTGATTATATTTTCATATTCCATCGATGTTATCCCTAACGAAACTATCATTTTAGATCTCCTATTTATTTGATGTATATCATCAAGTAATTACATGTATTGTGTAGAAAATGAAATATTTTAAATGGATAAAAAAGTACTTAAAATATTTAAGTTTTAATATGTATATGTGATGTATGAGACAAATTTTCAAAATATACTAATCACTTTAATCCTCAAATGTATTACTATAATTTAATTTATCATTAAAATGACGTAACAGTCATGTTATAAAATTTTGGGTCATGATAGTTTGTATCAGAGGACAATTTAGTCATTTTGGAAATTAGCTTTAGAAAATATTAGTGAAAAAAATAATGAAAATTCTAAGGATAGGTAAACATCCTTTGATTTTCAAAAATAAAATAGTTTAAGGTTTCAACGTATTGAAATCCCTATCTAGATACTAAAAGTGGATGTGTCTCTCACACGTATGTAACTATGGGCAATAACACCTAATATAGAGGATTGGTAATTAACTCAATCACTTGGTTCATGATAATGAGAACTTTATTCCCTACAAGTTTGACACTCCCATGGTATATTCTTCTATTAATAAAAAAATCTGTACAAACCATTATAAATAAAATATAGCTAAAGTAATTATTAATTCTATTTTTATAAAATTAATAAATTAGATGATTTTAGAATCATTGTTTTATAAAATGGTAAACAAAGGAACCCCATAAGATATGGATTTAGAATTACTTTTTACATAAAAATAAGTTATTTATTCTTTCATTATTGAGTTATGTTGTTTTCAATACTTTCTAATTTTAGATAACTCTAGGAACTATCAAAAACTAGAAAAAAAACCAATGTGAGGGACAATTAAATGATACTACAAATGAAATTCCCAATATGAGGATATATTGTGTTTTTAATATCATGGAAAATATTACCTAGCTATCTTAGCTTATGGAAAATAACCTAAAACATGTTTATCTTCAACCTTATCCCAACAAGTAACAACTAGAAATCAATTTTGTTATGAAATAATAAAAATAGATATTTAGTGGACTTCTTAATCTACTAATAATGGGATATTAAGTTGACACAATGAAGAAGTTATTTTAAGTTCTCCAATATTCTAAGAAGGGGATAGAAACCTTGGTTATATATGGTATTGATAGAGAGGCTGATCAATATTGGTTTTTGATAAAGAATGTGAAGATTAATGATAAACTAAGAGAAATAGAGAGGTAAGACTTTAAGAATGTATTTCATGAAAATTATTTCCTTCAAACTCTTTAAACAATGATATAGTGATAATTACCATAGGATATAAAAAGGGAGGGTAAATCAGTCTTGATTTATTAGAAAAATTGTACTCGGATGTCAAGACATTCCTCGTGATTTTTTATCAGCAATAAAAACAAAATAGATGGATAATTTAGTTGTTTAAAAACACACCTCTAAAAGGATATTTCAATCTGATACTTTTGGAGTTATGAGGAATCAATTCAATGTGATCTAAAGGTAAATATAGTTTTTTGCAATTTCTCAATGGAAATAGACATAAGAATATAATAATGTAGTTTCAAGATGGAAGATAAAATGATAAATTTAGAAAGAACATTCAACCACCTATACATCAAAAATATTGCAAGAATCGTCATGGGAATTTCTTTAAAGGGGCATGTCAATGATTAAAGTGTGGGAGATAAGGAAAACAAACTTAATCATATTAGTGATACATGAATAAGTAAGATAATCTGATGGATGAAAGGAAGGAACATACAAATGCACCACTCATAGTGCAATGTGTCATCTATAGGGAGGAACGAAATCATGAAATTAGTGCACTAAACCATGGGTCATTGAGGGTAATCAATGTAAAAAATCTCAAAATACAAATGATAATGGGAAATCTTTTTTCCCTAATACATCTAAGGAGGAAAATAAAAAATAATTCATACAAGGTACACTTCCTCAATGAAACCTATTTTTCTATAATGTAAAAATACCTTGTTTTTTAGTCTAACTCTCTAGTTTTGACATATTATTAATACCTAGTGAGTCTATTAAGGAAATGATAGTGTTCAGGGATTTTTTGGTGCCCATAACATCAATCATTTGAATAATATACTAGGCCTCATGGTTAGTATAAACTGTTTAATACAGTATGCATGGTTTTTACTAACCCTGTGGTGTGTTTTGAGACCCAAATTAGGAAAAATGTTTTCTCTAAATGTGTGACATAGGGTTCATGCTCATGTGGAGGATCTGAATTTTTTTGAAAATGAATAAAACTTGTTTTGTGTTTGTTTTTATGAACCATACACATGAACCATGTGGGTTGTCTCATTTGGAAGTTCATGGTGTACGGTCGGAAAATTGTTTTCTCAACTGTGTGGTTAAACCACGGGACTCGTAATTTTTCAGTAAAATTACCATTTTCAACATGATTTTATATAACTCAAACCATATCTCTTAATTCATAATTACATTAGATAGATAATTCAATTTTAACCCATGAAGAGCTCCACCTCCTATCTATCTAGGTTTATATTTAATATTCCACCTAATCCTATTTTGAATTTAGTTCATCTCATTGTACTCCTCTCGATAAATTGTGTACTCTTTTTTCTCAGTTTAACATTCATATTTCTATCAATGATGCTATTTTGATTTAGAATATTAAGCTATATTTCTAGGCTATTGATTTATTATTCCTTTCTATTCTAATCTAGCATAAACTAAGGGAGAACTATGGATGAGGTATCTATTATAGGTATATGGTAGGTGTTATATGAATCATCCATTAATTCCTCACCATATATAAACTATTTATTTGGTTCAAACAAGTTTCACAGATCATTGACTTTTAAATTCATATTCTTTAATTTAATTTGGATCTATTTTATTTGACATCCCTATTAATATCACTTAACATCATTGGATTTTGAGAACACAATATAAACAACCCAAATTATGTTGTGTTTCTTATTTATTCCCTTTGGTGATCCATGTTTGGTCTATCTCCAATATTGTTTGGATGTGTCTTACTTGGCTGTTAATAATTAATGTGTTACATCATAACTACTAAATATTGAAAATCATGATATTGAATGTATATAATTATAGATATCACTTCTCCTAGTTAAACAATTATAAGATAAATTGATTTTTGTTTCATGTACTTGATTCTCTCCATCATAATGAATGAAAGGTAATGAAATTAACCTATTGAATTATTATTTAGCATTAATATTACATAGAATATGATTACAATGAAATAAATGGAATAAGAATGATGTTTGTTTTCTGTTAGACCATTAACATCTTTATAAGAGTAGTCATACTTGAGCAATCTCGAATTCCTGAGGGAATTCCTCAATCACTCAAAGGAATCCATTCCGAATAACTGAGACATGTTTCGTGGGATATACCCATAATAAAATCTAGTATTTATCTTATTATTTTTATTCCTCAGTCTATTACTGAAAATTTACATGAAATATTTTTTAGATATTCAAATGCATCAGATACACTCCATGGATTCAACTTGATGTCCTTAGACACACAAATCTATGGATTCACCCTATTAGACCTTGTATTTATTAACCCAGTAATACAATGGATGAGAACCATGCACTTAATTATAGCCATTTATAATATAATTCCTAGAGTGTTACCATTGTATTACACATAGACACCTTATAGCCAGACTGCATTTGTTACTACTATGAGTTTTTCCAACCCCTACATTCATTGATCCCTTTGTTTCACATAGGATCCTAACTTATTATAAATAATATGAGAAATTTAAGTGTTTTTAAACCTTAAAATTGTTTATCTATATAAACTAAATCGAAATTAATTAATAAATTTGTTATATTTCCAGAGACCAGGTGAGGATGAAGCAGGTATGTGTTTCATATTACATTATTTCTTTAGTATTATATAGCATAACACTATATAATTTATAGTAATTGATTTTCTATGTATAGAAACCATTAGTGGTGGCCTACTATAATTTATATCACATCCTATAAAGTTAATCGTTGGTAACCAGTCAGATTATATGATCATAGGTGTGTACAAGGTTAAGTGTCCCACTTTAGAAACCACCATTACTTTCTTGCTTTAGAATGGGAGACTAGTAGTAAATGACTGAGCCTGATCTCTGGATACATGGATTGTTTTTTCCTTTTTTATTCTCTTTAATATCATATATTTTACTATCTTTCTGCATCCATATATGCCTATTTTTTTTCGGTAGACCGTCTATCATCATTTTTCATATGTTGGAGTTTACAAATATTGAGTGTATGATTACTTATTATATGGATTATTATTCTTATTCATTTATCTTATTTATTATTATACATATTCTATTATTTATTAATATATTGAATCTGGTGTCATCTACTCTGATGAGAGACAATATTCTCCCCATAATCACACAGTAGTACCTTGCAACAAGTCGGAATCCTCTAGCATAAGGGTCACAATTCATGAGATCATTTTTCTGACCTCATTTGGTTACTAATGAGTGAATGGGGTCCGGAATGTAACAAAGGGGTATTATATTAGATTTATTTTCTTTTGTTTTGGTAAATTTATATAGGATAATATGTACATGTTTGAACTGCGTTATAATTCATTTCTTAGAGTAGTTAACCCACATTTGGGGAAAATGCCATGTTTCTTAGAAATGGGAAATTATTATTCTATTTTTCTCCAATTATAGTTGATATACATTCACCATTGGGTGAATTTACTTGGATATTTGTATATTTTATGCTTTATAGATATTATTCCTTGGTCTGGTATAGAAATATGCAATGTTGCATACATCATTTTAGGAAACTATTATTCACATTCCAGGAATATTCCATGCCATATAAGTGTATTGTTCTTTATTTATTTCCTATAATTCCCATGATAATAGAGTGATTCATGGTTGATATATATAAACATGTACCTATAATCACCTATATAGGGAAGGAAAATTGGTACCTTAAAATTTGAGAACCAACCTAAATAATTTTTCCGTTTATTGATTGATAGTGGAATCTTGATTAGAAAATTTCAACCATTGTAATCTATGTATCCTTGGTTTCCTGAGATGGTTTTGGATGTGATTACATGAATACAATTTTAATTTTATTAGTGTATTATACCATACATATTTCAATCAATAATTCATCAAATTGATCCATCTTATTTTACTTATTGCATTTAGATACTGAATGTATGAGGGTATAGAAGACTTAAATGGGTGTTATTTTTAGTTTGTAAAGTGTATAGTCCTTTATTATCCGGGATTGAAAATAAATTTATGGCATATTTTTTTATGTATGAGTTCATTTCAAACATAAAATGTAAATTTTTTCTTATAAATGAAATGATTTCTTGTAAATGGAGAAGAAAAATGATATTTAAAGAGTGTGTTCCTCTTTGACATGAAATTGGTTGCGCATATACTAGGAACCCATATCAATAAAATATTAAACACTTACCAATAACCCGACCTTATAAGAATGTATTTTGGAAAGTATATCTAGGGTGGTGAGCCCTTTTATTATGCTTTTCTAACATTAAAGATTATTTATGGTTCCAAATCTTGTTCTAAGGAAAGTGATTGGAATTTATAGAGGTATTAAACCCAAAAATCCTCTAGCCATTCAACATGAGGGTCGGGATGACCATTATTAAAAGGTGATTGGTAATGATCCAAGAGTGATACCTCTAATAGTTCCACCTGATGCACCATAGGCTATTCCTGAATTGGGAATTTATTCTTATAATTGAGAGGGTTTAATATCTCTGATGTATTCATTGTGGATATGATGTTTAATCTAACTCATGATTTACAATTATTGCATCTTCCAATCTTCATGGTTATTGGATTCCCATAGGCTATTGAGCCATAGATAGAGGCCACATTATATATATTTGATCATTTAGAGTCACCTCTAGATATAATGGTAATGTCTTCCACCTACATGATGTGTTATTCATCCATAAATCAAGGGGATGTGATTACCCATGATGGTCATCAACAAGGCATGGTCTAGGAAGACTTCTAAACTACCTTATATGATTACATTTTCCTTGAGTTACTGATATCTTACCAATCCAGGGTGTTCATGTACCCAGATTAGGGTTTTATTTCCATCTAGTAATACTTATCACATTTCACTAGATTGGACATCTCACATCGCTTCTGGAAGGTGTTGATTTATCTCAAGAAAGATTCTTTATGGATGGGATCTAGTATTCCATTTGGTCATAGATGGTGGTTTTTTTCATATCTACCTTTTCTGACATCATGAATTAGGCTCTCATCACTGATCACAACCTTGGAGAAACCAATAGTACATGGCATAAATGTTCAGCCCTAGATAGGGAAGTAATTATTCTTGTAGCATGAAGCATACCCTTGAGGACTCTCATCATAATATTGGGGTCCATATTATACACACCAGAGGCTTTATTATATTCCATCAGTTTGGATGAAAGAGGAATGTGAAACCATGATATGATAGAGAACATTTTTTTACTATTGTTCTTGTTTGTGTATGGGTAATCTATAGAGGTTCTGATGGATCATTCTACTTGTTTTCAGTGGAAGAGGACCCACACTAGATCCACCTTCATGATCAGGATATGTACACTACATTAGGTAGGAAAAAAGAGTAAAATAGGACTAGAATAACATTGATGAGGTGGTCAACCTAGTATCTAGACTTATTATTTCAAATGTTAGCACAGAAGACCTACTCAAGGTAGTCTAGTTGTAGCTCGGGTTTATTGATCAGGCCAGTTGCATGTATTATTGATTATACACAAGGATTAGAGTACAGGACCTTACAATATATTAGGTACAACTATAGTATCCTCTACAACTTTAACTCCATTGCTTAATATATGTTTTTCTCACTTTTTTATCTCTTTATGCACCTTGAAGAATCTCAAGGTAGAAATTATGTACTTCTATAGGGACATGACCCTAGAAAAACTTTTGGGTGTGCGGTCATAGGGAATATTCCATGGAAAATACATTCCCCTTGAGGTTGGAAGTTATTTTTTCTTATAGGGCCTCCTCATCCATGATATGGTGGGCTATGATATCATTCTATATATGGTATTTTGTGTCCCTTATCATTCCTAGGTAGACTATTATCCCTATAGGGTTCTGTTTAGATCCTGAGAGGGTGATAGTTATCTTTACAAGGGTGGGTGGAATGTTTATGCTATTAAAGTTGGACTAGAGCATCTTGGTAATACCCCAAGATTTCATAGTACATTATTTAATCAAATTATTTCAACAACATTCACATCACGCAGCACTGAGTTCAAGCGCACCATGACTTACCAAACGTGACTTTCAAAAGTAGTTATGAATATTATTAACTGAATTTTGAACATTATATAATCCTAATAATTTTAGAATCCATATTATGAGTTTCTTAGACATAATGTAAGAACAAATTCAATTTTTTATATAAAGGAAGTATTTTTCAGAAAATGAAATTTTACCGCCTTTTGAGTGAAAACCCTTTTTAAATCCAATATTTGACACTTTTATATATTCATTTTGACAAAATAAACTTCTTCTTTAGAATAGAGAGATAAAAATTTAGTTTTTTAAAATTTTTGGTATTTTTATGATAACTTTCATGTTTTGGAGATGTAATGGCCTGGGTTTTGGGGTCCATTACTTTGTAAAAACCTGATGTTGGGTGTTCTGGGTAGCCTAGGAATCTTGGTGAAGTTTTACCTCTAACAGTAGGAATAATGGTGTCTTTAGACTACCGGTAGCAGGCCTACCGGTAGCAGGCCTACCGGTGGCTCGGTCTACAGGTGGCCGCAACCTACCGGTAGCTCTGTCTACCGGTAGCTCAGTCTACCGGTGGCCTCTACCTACCAATAGCGCTTTCTACTAGTAGCTCAGCCTACCGGTAGCCGCAGCCAACCGGTAGCTCTATCTACGGGTAGCTCTATCTACGGGTAGCTCGGTCTACCGGTGGCCGCAGCCTACCGGTAGCTCTGTCAACCCATAGCTCGGTCTACCAGTGGTCGCAGCCTACAGGTAGCTCTGTCTATCAGTAGCTCGGTCTACCAGTGGCCGCAGCCTATCGGTAGCTCTATCTACCGGTAGCTCGGTCTACCGGTAGCCATAGCCTAATGGTAGCTTGGCCTACCGGTAGCTCGGCTACTGGTTGCTGTCAGCCACCGGTTGCTCCATCCTACCCCCACGGTTTTTTCCGGTAGCGCCTCCCAGAAAATTGGGTTTCAAACCCTATTTTGTCCCCTTTAAGCTTTTTTTATGCCATGTAATTCCCATAAATGTCATTTAATTTAAATATTTAATGAGTTAACCTACTGGGTGCGTCGGTTTAAACCGTGGGGACCAATTAATGACGTGTGGGGTGTCTCAACCGCGTGTTCAACCCACGACCCCACTTTTTACACAGTTTGGCGTTCTTATCTCAACCATCTCCAGCCTTTATAAACTAACAGGGTTCTCCTTAGGTTTCATTTCTCGATCACCCTATGCTAGGAGTACCCTTCATTCAGACGAGCAGCTTTTCATTCAGACGAGCCGCATCGTGATCCGTGAAGTTCCATGCCCGGGCTTAGCGTCGAACGTTGATAACAAGTAGGAAATTTATCCTTCGTCTCTCTTTTTGTGTATCTTGTGGGGTGGGCATGCTTTTTATTCTATAGAATTGGATAAACCCAAGCCTTAATGAAGACGATGAATGGTCTCTTAATAATGAGGGGGGGTGTGATCGATGATGCTGCCATGATTTATAATCTTCTATAATTTATAATTTCTGAATTATGCGGGCTTACGCCTTCTGAAAATCATGGTCGTTAGTGGTATTTCTCTATGTACTAACGAACCCTTGCCTCTGGGGATTTTAAATGGATTGTTTTTGTGGTTGTGAACCGTTACTGTGAAAAGTAAATCGGTTAATTACTTATATTTGGCTAAACAAACTGAAAGCACCAGAATTAACTCCTTTTTGTGATAACAGCAGTTAAAATAAAGCGAATTTGAAAATCATGGAGTGTGTTAAATCATATAAATCTGAAAATAGGGGCATTGGCCTAATTTATGTTGATGGTAGTGGGTTTCCCTTTTCTTTTCACTCAAGGGATGTTTGTTGGGTGATGTGGGTGGGGATGGGATCCCATGTTATTATACTCTCGTTTGTTGCGAATTGAGGATAGGATCCTCTATTATATCATGAATTGGGTTGGAATCCTCTGTTGTTAAGAAACCGTCTTGGCTCCAAGATATTGGACATGGGGCTGTATCTTGGGGTTTTCTTTAGTTGTTGTGGATTTACGAGAGAACCGTGTGTGGATGTTGTAGTTAATTCTTGACTGTTTTCTTTCCTGGACTTGTGCATATGCTTACTAGTTTCCCAAGTAGGTGCATAACATAATTAAACATCACTACTGAACATGAAAACGAATGGGACAAATGGGTATTTTTGGTGATATTTGTGACTCGGACTTGAGTGTTGTTACTGTTCCATAGGATGGCTGAAAAACCTAAACTTGGGAGAGTTCTTGTTACCTATATATATACTTGTAGTTTTTTGTTTCTGATTCGTGTCCCACCCAAGTTGATTACATAGTGCCGAACACCCCCATTTCACGGTGGGTGTTTTTTCCAACACTATTATTAGTGGCTGGTTATTATCTCCTTTTCTGCTCCATTTCCCATATAGCCTAAGTATTTTCGGGTAGGCTGTGATTTCCTGAGGTCCATTATTAGCACAAGAACCTTCGGTTGGGGTAGTGTGGTGGTTATGGCCCAGGTGTGTGCGGGCAGGTAGTTTCCTAAGTATCTTTGGGATGCGGCCCAGTGTCTTCGGGCGTGGCAGTGGATCTTTTAGCCTACTTGTCTTTGGGCGTGGCAGTGGCTGTTCTGCCCTAGGTGTTTGCAGGTGTGGTTACGTGTGACAATTGTGGACCATGTGTGTGTGGGTGGGGTTTGGTAGTGGGACTGTGTGAGGTTGTGGCCCAGGTGTGTGCGGGCGGGGTGTGGCAGTGGGACTTCCGTAAGAATGGCGAGATTGGTTAGATATATAGGATGTCGTCAATAACCAGTGCGAAAGTTGTATGGGGTTCCCAAACATCGATGTGCACTTTTATATATATTACTTGCTTGCGTTATTTGGTGAGTGTGGCCTGTGAGTGGGATGGATGAACTCCTTGATAGTGTTGGTTGTCTGATTCTCCTGGGACATTAGCACGTTCCCCCACTTGTGCACGAGAGTCTATGGTTTTCCCTACTGAGTATACTTGTATGCTCACCCTATGTATATAAAACTACTTTCAGGTTTCCAGGAGAACTTTAGGGATCTTGCAAGACCATACTAGCTTGGACCTATGGGGCAGTTGCTTTTGCTGTTTTTTTCATTCTTTGGTACTTTACCCTTGTAGTCAATTTGTACTTTGTGGATTTTTACTTTTGTAACATGAATTGGGAATGGTTCTTGGCATTACTTTTACCTTCCCCTTTTGGTTTTGTTGGGATTTACCATTCAATCGGCTGATCCTTTTGAAAGAAGAAGGGTAATGCCTTCCATTTAGTGTGTGATTTTATACCCTTGGTGCCAGCCGCCACTCTGGGACCTATTGAAGGCGGGTCTCGGGGGTCATTATATGTCCTTCAACTTAATGAAGGAAGGGCCTGGCAATCTTCTGACCCTACCCTCCTTTTGGTGAAGGCGGGTCGTGATAAAATGGTTTTAGAGGCAGGTTTGAGAGATAAGATGGAGTATGGAGATAGGCACAGTGATTATTGCATGGGATAGAAGGGAAATAGTGTTGGGTGACCTTGGGGTGTGAATTAGGCCATGGAAGACCAGCTAGGATGCGGGATTTTAGGGTCCCCGATGATCCGATGCAAGGACTCTGGACCTACCAAATGACCAAGTAAGGACATGCTAATTGCAGGGTAGAGAGACCCTAGGAAAGGTACATGCATCATAACGACTTGTGTTCTCATGTTTCTAGGGTGTTTTGGGAAATTAAAATAAATAAAAAGTTCAAGAAATTTTGAGAACAATATTCTGCACTACATGGGATTAGGAGTTCCTTGTTTACCTTGCAGCTATGGAACCTGGGAGATGACCACGTGTGGTGCTGGTGATCGAGGCCCCAGAGATAACCTTGGACGATAGGCAGAGATATGATCGAGAGGAGGAGGACCACCAGTGGAAAAAGACACTTCAGGCCTTCCAGCGAAAGACCCTCGAGAAGTATGAGGGAAACACCTCTGACATGAAGACAGAGGGCTGGTTAGAGGATCTAGTGATAGCCTTCGGCTTGATCCGGTCTTTGACAGAGTACTGGGTTCCTCTGGCCGTCAGCCAGATATGGGGAGCAGCGCGTCAGTGGTGGACGCTTTACCTAGGGGAAAGGAGAGAGGCTGAGGTGGTATGGGCTGATTTCGAGAAGGAGTTCCGGGAGGAATTCCTCTCTTCTACGAAAAGGCGTAGAAGAGGCAGGAGTTACTCTCCCTCCATCAGGGGAGTATGTCAGTAAGGGAGCTGGTAATCAAGTTCAAGGACATTCTATATTTTTCTCCAGACATCTTTCCTGATGAGGAGTCTCAGGTGAGACGTTTAGAGGAGATGATCCGACCCTCCCTGCAGTATGTTTTTACCCCCTTTCCCTTGTCGATGTACTTGGAGGTCCAGAAGAAGGCCGAAGTGGTGGAAAGGATGCACACTCTAGGTGGTGTGTCACGAGGGGGGATCCAGGTGGGACCATTAAAGGGGAAGGTCATCAGCACTCGGCCTCCAGCATCAGGACCCTCCAAGTTCCGACCAACTGGGAGCAGGCCGCAGCAGTTTCAGTTCCGGTCCCCCGGTCCTCGCCCTTTTCCTTCGAGCCCAGGACCGAGCTACTTCATCTGTGGGAGCCATGGAAATCTCTGTAATACGTTCCCCAACTGAGTTATGTACGGTAGTGGCGGACATGCCCAGCAGCCGCCTCAGTAGTAGCTTCCAGCCAGGCCCTTTCAGCAGCAGCAGCAGGGGCAGCGAGCTCCCTCTCTTCCGAGGGCCGACATTGCACAGGGAGGCCGACCTTAGGGTACTCCTCAGGAACCTCGACTAGGGCATGGTCATGGAGGTGGTCGACATCCAAGAGGCAGAAGAGCTGGGCGTGGGTAGCTGCATGTCACGGAGGCAGCAGTTTTAGCAGGACTAGAGATCATTTGATGAACGATCAGTTTGTTTAGCACTTTTGGTTATGCCTTGTTCGATACTAGAGCTTCGCATTCCTTTTTAGAACCCAGTCTAGCCTCTGCATTAGGCTTAGATGCCGAGGGACTTCAAGTTCCCCTGGTGCTGAGCACACCAGTCAGAAGTCAAACCGACTTTTTATATGTTTTTCATGGATGTAAACTGATGATAGGGTCACATCAGTCGGTCAAGGATCTTCTTCTGCTATAGATACAGCCATATGATGTCATCCTAGGCATTGACTAGCTGTTCTCTATGTGTGTTATCATCTAATACTTCTGAGGAAGGGTTCTGTTCTCATACATAAGTGGCCGACATGTTACTTTCACCGGTGAGCGGAGCAGTCAGAAGGGCAGCAGGCGAGAGGAACCCATCCTCTCTTTTTTAGCCAAGATGTCAGTGGAATCAGTGGATGATGAGATGGTAGAGGTTCCAGGAATCGTCAGTGATTTTAGGGACGTCTTCCCTGAGGAGGTGATGACTCTACCCCCTCGAAGTGATATCGAGTTCAGGAAAGTCCTACAGCCTGGTGCTCATCCGATTTTGATTGCTCCTTACCAGATGGAAACTTCAGAGTTACGGGAGTTGCAGATTCAGATTGATGATCTGATGAAGAGGGGTTGTGTTAGACCATGTGTGTCACTGTTTGGTGCACATGTCTTGTTCCCCAGGAAGGAAGATGGTGGTCTCAGGTTGTGTATAGACTACAGGAGGCTGAATCAGGTAACGGTCAAGAATTTTTATGCTCTTCCAAGGATAGACAACCTTTTTGACCAGCTGAAAGGGGAAGGGTGGTTCTCGAAGATCGACCTGTGGTTTGGGTATCACTAGTTTAGAGTGAAGGAGGGAGACATCCCGATGACAGCCTTCAGGTGTAGATATGGACACTTCGAGTTCATAGTCATGCCTTTCGGTGTTACGAACACCCTGGCTTTGTTCATGGGGCTTATGAACTCCATCTTCTGGGAGTACTTGGATCGGTTAGTAGTCATGTTCATCGATGATATCCTGATCTATACAAGATCAGATGAGGATCACGCGGATCCCCTAAGGATGGTTTTGGTGGTCCTCCAACAAAACCAACTCTATGGTATGTTGTTGAAATGCATGTTCTGGATGCGGGAAGTGCACTTCCATGGGCATGTAGTGTCCGAGAAAGGGGTAGCGGTGGACCCATCAAAGGATGAGGCAGTTTTTTCATGGGCAGCACCCAAGAATGTGGCAGAGGTTCACAGTTTCCTCGGGCTTGCAGGTTACTATCAGATGTTCATACCCAACTTCTCCTGAGTTGCAGCCCCTTTGACGGCCTTGACCCAGAAGGACCAGGTTTTCGTGTGGAGTTAGCAGTGTGAGGTAGCCTTCAGGTATCCGAAGGGGAAGTGGGTTAGTACCCCAGTGCTGAGGCTACCAGAAGAAGGGGCAGTGTATGAGGTGTTCTGTGATGCCTCAGGGAAAGGCCTCAGATGTGTGTTGATGCAGCAGAAAGTAGTGATCTCATATGGTTCTAGGTAGATACGCCCTCATGAGAGTAATTATGCCACCCCGACCTAGAGCTTGCAGCGGTCGTTTTTGTGCTAAAGATAGGGAGGAATTACCTCATCGGGGCACGCGTTGTGGTCTTCAGAGATCGGAAAAGTTTGCGGTATATCTTCTCCCAGAGGGACCTAAACAAGCGGCAGCGGAGGTGGATGGAGTTCCTCTAGGATTACGACATCTAAATTTACTACACTTTAGGGAAGAGAAATGTAGTGGCCGATGCCTTGTGCAGGAGGACGTAGAAGGATGCGGTCCGAGAGTCGGCAGACACTTGGAAGGCGATGGAGGAGTTGGCTTCCTTGCACCTAGATGCAAGGATGGCTAGTGGTAGAGTTTACCTATATCAGATGACAGTGCAGTCATCTCTGTTTCAGAAAGTGGAGGAGTCTCAATGGGGAGACCCAGAGTGCGAAGTGATGCGTGACCGAGTTGACCTGAGCAATGCTCCGGAAGGATGGACGGAGGATGGTCAACACCGGATGTTTTTTCATGGGTAGTTGTTTGTCCCAAAGGAGATGCACGGAAAGGTTCTCAGTCGGTTCCACAACTCACCCGTAGCGGTACACCTAGGAGTTTCCTAGATGTACCAGGGCCTAAGAAGTTAGTTCTGGTGGCCCAGAGTAAAGCGAGCAGTGGCAGAGTTTGTAGCCAAGTGCCTGGTGTGTCAGCAGGTGAAGGCTGAACACCATGTTCTAGGTGGCCTGCTGTAGTCTCTGGATGTCCCCGAGTAGAAATGGGAAGAAATATCGATGGATTTCGTCACAGGACTACTGAAAGTTCAAGTGGGGTGTGATGCCATTTGGGTAGTAGTGGACTGGTTGACGAAGTCGGCTCACTTCCTTGCGATTAAGGAGTCGAGTGCAGTGGAATCTCTGGCACGAATGTATGTGAACGAGGTAGTGCAGTTGCGTGGAGTCCCGAGTTCCATAGTCTTAGACAGAGATGCACATTATATCTCACGAGTCTGGAGGCGTTTGCAGTATGCTTTTGGCACCCAGCTATGCCTTAGCACTGCTTTCCACCCCCAGACAGATGGGCAGACAGTGTGCACCATCCAATTGTTGGAGGATTTGTTTTTGGCATGCATTCTGGACTTGGGGGGATCATGGGCGTGGCACTTTTCTCTGGTAGAGTTTGCATACAATAATATCCATCACTCTACCATTGGAATGGCTCCGTTTGAATCCCTATATGGAAGGCCATGTCGCTCACCCGTGTGCTGTACTGAGGTTGGAGAAGCAGGTGTTCTTGGCCCGGAGGTGGTGCAGAGCACGACAGAGCAGGATCAGCTTATACGATAGAGGATGAAGGCCGCTTAGGACCGGCAGAAGTCATATGCTGATACCAGGAGGAGGCCCTTGGAGTTTGTGGTTGGAGACCATGTTTTCTGGAAGTTCTCCCCTCATTGTGGACAATGGAGGTTCGAAAAGGGGAGTAATCTTTCTCCCAGGTTCATCAGACCCTTTGAAGTGTTGCAGCTGGTCGATGAAGAGGCTTATTAGCTAGTGCTACCACCGCCTCTACTGAGGATACATGATGTATTCCATGTGTCCCATATTCATTTATATCTACATGATGACTCCCACATCCTTAATTAGGGAGAGTTAGATATCAAAGATGATGCGACCTTCATAGAAAGACCAATCAGGATCGAGGATCGTAAGGAGAAAGTGCATCATGGACAAACGATCCCCTTGGTTCGTGTGTTGTGGAGACATGGTGGGCTCGAAGAGAGCACATGGGAGCGAGAGGCCCAGTTACGCATTCAGTACCCAGAGCTGTTTTTACTTTATGTTCTATTCTGATCCTTTTGGTATTGTAATTTGTGCTTTAATATATATATATGGAATGCTTGGGCTTTATTCCATGTTGTGTGTGTGTGTGTGAATGAATCTGTGTGATGGGAAACTTGAAAGCAAATCTGGATGCATTAATGTGGATGTGATTGAACCTGTGCTGGAAATTCAGTGTCGCCCAAAGCGGATAATATCCTAACTTATAGGAGGGGACTCCCTAACACATGCGTTGGAATGTGTAAGTGTTCCTGGATGTAGGAGGGTTCTGTTCTAGCATTCGAACGGAGGGGTTTTCCCCTGAGAGGTATCTTTAGAGGGTGGTTGTTCAGACCCCACTCTTCTCCTTTCTGTTTTGATCTTATATTCTCAAAGGAGAGTATAGTTTGATAAGTATCCGATGTAATGGCCCATGTTTTGGGGTCCATTACTTTGTGAAAATCTGATGTTCGGTGTTCTGGGTAGCCTAGGAATCTCGGTGAAGTTTGACCTCTAACAGTAGGCCTGCCAGTGGCCTTAACATACCGATAGCAGGCCTACTGGTAGCTCGGTCTACAGGTGGCTACAGCCTACCGGTAGCTCTGTCTACTAGTAGCTTGGTCCACCGGTGGCCGCAGCCTACCGGTAGCTCTGTCTACTGGTAGCTTGGTCTACCAGTGGTTGTATCCTACCGGTAGCTCTGTCAACCGGTAGCTCGGTCTACCGATGGCCACAACATACCAGTAGCTCTGTCTACCGGTAGCTCGGTTTACTAGTAGCTCAGTCTACCTGTCGCTTCAGCCTACCGGTAGCTCTGTCTACCTGTAGCTCGGTATACCAGTGGCCGCAGCCTACCGGTCACTCTATCTACCGGTATCTCTGTCTACCGGTCACTGCAGCCTACCGTTAGCTCTGTCTATCGGTTGCTTGGTCTACCGGTAGCCGTAGCCTACGGGTCTCTCGGACTAACTGTATCTCGGCTACCAGTAGCTGTTATCCACTGGTAGCTCTCAGCTACCGGTGGCTCCAGCCTACCCCCCGTGGGTTTTTCCAGTAGCGCCTCACTACAAATTGGGTTTCAAACCCTATTTAGACCCCTTTAAGCTTGTTTTTTAAGCCCAATATCGCCCATAAATGTCGTTTAAATTAAATATTTAATGAGTTAACCTATTTGGTGCATCAGTTTAAACTGCAGGGACCCATTAATGACATGTGGGGTGTCTCAACCACGTGGTCAACCCACGACCCCGCTCCTTACGCAGTTTGGCGTCCTTATCTCAACCGTCCTTAGCCTTTAAAAACTAAAAGGGTTCTCCCTATTTATTTTCCTCGATCACCCTGTGCTAGGAGTACCCTTCATTCATATGAGAAGCTTTTCGTTCAGACGAGCCGCATCGTTATCTGTGAAGTTCCATGCCCGGGCTTAACATCGATCGTTAATAACAAGTAGGGAATTTCTCCATCATCTCTCTTTTTTCATATCATGTGGGGTGGGAATGATTTTGATTCTGTAGAATTGGATAAACTCTAACCTTAATAAAGATGATGAATGGTCTCTTGATAATGAGGGGGTGTGATCGATGATGCTTCCATGATTTATGATCTTCCATAATTTATGATTTCTGAATTGTGTGGGATTATGCCTTCTGAAAATCATGGTCATTGGTGGTATTTCTCTTTGTACTAACAAACCTTTGCCTCTGGTGATGTTAAATGGATTTCTTTTGTGGTTGTGAACCCTTACTGTGAAAAGTAAATCGGTTAATTTCTAATATTCGGCTTAACAAATTGAAAGTACTAGGATCAACTCCTTTCTGTGATAACCCCAGTTAAAGTATAGCGAATTTGAAAATTATGGAGTGTGTTAAATCTTAAAAATCTAAAAATACTGGCAAGGGCCGACTTTGTGTTGATGGTAGTGGGTTTCCCTTTTACTTTCACTCACGGGCCGTTTTCTGGGTGATGCGGGTGGGGATGGGATCCCCTATTATTATACTCTCAGTGTTTGTGAATTGAGAATGGGATCCTCTGTTATATCACGAATTGGGGTGGAATCTTCTGTTGTTGAGAAACATTCTTAGCTCCTGGATATTGGACATGGGGTGGTATCATGGGGTTTCCTTTGGTTATTGTGGATTTATGAGAGAACAGGGTGTGGATGTTGTAGTTAATTCTTGACTGTTTGCTTTCTAAGACTTGTTCCTATGCTTACTAGTTACCGATGTATGTGCATAACTTAATTAAACATCACTGCTGAACATGAAAATGATTGGGACAAATGGGTTTTGTTAGTGAGAGTTGTCACTCGGACTTGAGTGTTGTTTGTGTTTCTTAGGCAGGCTGAAAAACCTAAACATGGGAGAGTTCTTGTTACCTAAATATATACTTGTAGTTTTCTGTTTCTTATTCGTGCCCCAACCAAGTTGAGAACTTAGTGACGAACACCCCCATTTCATGGGGGAGGGTGTTTTTCCCAAAACTATTATTAGTGGCTGGTTATTAGCTCCTTCTCTGCTCCCTTTCCCAGATAGTCCAAGTATATTCGGGTATGCTGTGATGGTCTGAGGTCCATTATTAGCCCAAGAACCTTCGGGCGGGGTAGTGTGGTGGTTATGCCCCAGGTTTGTGCGGACATGTAGTTTCCCAAGTATCTTCGGGATGAGGCACATGTGTCTTTGGGCATGGCAGTTAATCTTCTAGCCCTTGTGTCTTTTGGCGTGGTGGTGTTTGTTCTGTCCTAGGTGTTTGTAGGCATGGTTACGTGTGACAGTTATGGCCCAGGTGTGTGCGGGCAGGGTTTGGTAGTGGGACTGCGTGAGGTTGTGGCCCAGGTGTGTTCGGGTGGGGTGTGGAAGTGGGACTATAGTGGGAATGGCGGGATTGGTTCGATGCATAGGATGTCTTCAATAATGAGTGGGAAAGTGGTGTGGGGTACCCAAACATCGATGTGCTCTTTTATATATATTACTTGCTTGCGTTATTTGGTGAGTGTGGCCGGTGAGTGGGATGGATGAACTCCTTGATAGTGTTGGTTGTCTGATTCTCACGGGACATTAGTACGTTCACCCACTTGTGCATGAGAGTCTTCGGTTTTCCCTACAGAGAATACCTATATGCTCACCCTACGTATATAAAACTGCTTTCAGTTTTCTAGGAGGACATCAGGGATCGCGCGGGACCATACTAGCTCGGACCTTTGGGGCAGTTGCAATTGCTATTTTTTTCATTCCTTGATACTTTACCCTGGTAGTCACTATTTACGTTGTGTTTTTTTACTTTTTTAACTTGCATTGGGAATGGTTCTTGGCATTACTTTTACTTTCCTCTTTTGGTGTTGTTGGGATTTACCATTCTATCTCTCGATCCTATTAAAAGAAGAAGGGTAATGCCTTCCATTTCGTGTGTAATTCAATACCCTTGGTGCTAGTTGCCACTCCGGGACCTATTGAATGCGGGACTCGGGGGTCATTATCTCTCATTCAACATAAGGAAGAATTTTCCTAGCAATCTACTGACCCTCCCCTCCTTTTGGTGAAGGCGGGTCGTGACATGTGAATATTGAAAAATACTACATTTTACTTAAAAACAAATTTTTTTATCAAAATAATTTATAGTGGTAAATTATACATTTTAATGGTTTGGAAGTATAAATAGATTATATTTTTACCATTTAATCCAATGATTGTCATTTTAAGTAATTTCACATTGAAGTTGGAAATAAAAAAGTGTCAATCTTATTATAGTTATTATTTATTAAAAATATGCCGTTACGTTTTTACATCAGAAATTAATTTAAAATTAATAAATGAAACTTCTATATTTTGAATTTATTAAAATAGACTTCATTTTTGAATTCAGAATATCTAAGTTAGCATAGGGTGAATTTTCGGTATTTTCTTTAAAACATTCAATTTTTGATGAATAGTGAAAAACACTGAGTTATTGTTTAATACCGATTTTTTATTTAAATAATTTTTTATTTTATTTTTATTAATTTATGTTAAAATAGATACATAATACCTATATAATTTCAATTTAATTAATTGGAGTCAGTTAATAATAATTGTAGATATATAAAAATTTTATTTAACTTTTCGCCGTCTTTTACCCACCTCCTAGAAGAATTAGTAAATTCACATAAAAATTAATTTTACAACTTTTGTGTGTTGAATTTCAAAAATCCAAGAGACAAGGTTAATATAAAGTAGTAAAATGTTGTTCAATAAGATAAAAATGATTTTTTTTTGAATAGTAACTTTTGACTTTTATTTACCACGGTTAAATGTAAATAGGGCAATAAAGGTAAAAAGAATATTTTAATAATAAAAAATTACCTTAACACATGTAAAAACCTTATTTAATGAGTAATGGACGACCATGTGAATCCTTGGGTCGATTTTGGGACCCCATGGATCCACTTATGAATGATAATGACACTTTAGATTTATTAATTTAAGTAAAGGCAAAATTGATATAATCTACAATCCTTTAGTAATTAATTTTTATATGGTGTTATATAAGTAATAATTTTGACTATAAATATTCATTGAAAATATAAAATTATTTCCTACATCATGGTATTTGTTTTAATATTTTTATTCATCTAACAAATTAAATTATTTATGAAACAATAATGATGCAGTATACACCTCATTAATAAATGATTTAAATAAATTAGATCATAAATAATAAAATAATATCCAAAACATGTCCAATTCTTATTGGATGATTTTATTTCGACCATGAGTCATCTTATCTTTAACCCTAATTATCTTTGGATCTTCAGAAATAGAATATCATTATATAATAAAATAATATTTTCACACTTTCCTAAAGATCCCCTCCTCCCCCTTATAAAAGGAGACGAATTCTAACCAATTGCTTACACCTCTAAAGCCTTTAGGATCATCCAAAATCTTACAAATTAAGATCTTTACATCCCTATACTCCTCTTAGAAGCCTTACCTTAGGCAGAAGGCACTTCAAAAAGCCCTTTTGGTTGAAACCAAAGGAAGTTACACAAATTAAAGGTTACTATTTCTCTTAACTTCTTTTCTTTTATTTTACTTCTCCAACCACTAAACTCTTTTTATTACATTCTTTGATAAAAAACCAGTATCATAAATATACTATGATTTTTTTATGAAATTTATTCTAACTACACATACACACACCTCCATCTAATGGGTGAAGTACATAATGTTTCTATGGATGGAAAACTAACGCCTCACGAAACGTTGATTGTTCAATTACGTCCTACCGCCTATCATGGTGTCTATTATGATTGAACTGAATTTATATATGATATATATTATATTCATTTTTTCATCATGATTATGTATTTTTCTTTTATATCATACCTTAATGGTTTCCATTATCGGTAAACGCGATAATTTCATTTGAGGAAGTGCGGACTACCGACCCTTCAAAGTGATATGATTCATTAACACCATATGTGGGATGTATAAAGGATGGAGTTTATGATATTATATATGATATTATATGGAAATTATAATATACCTATGTATAATTATGTTTTAATTATTTTAAAATAAGAAATAGAAATGAAAGTAGCATTCATGCATACGTACGGCTTACCGTCTCTATGAATGGTGCATTTCATTTTTTACCCCAAATTGATATGTACAATTATAAATACATGTATATACTGGATATATATGATATATATGATATATAAATCATTAATATCTTTTAGGATATAATGAACATTTGACCATGTGAACAACTTGAAACTATAAGGTGTTCATTTTTGACTCAAGTTCCAAATATTGACAAAACGATTGATTTTAACTTAAATCATTACATAATGTTTATAACCATGTAATAAGTGATATAAAAGGAATAATAAAATTTAAAATTTTCTTAAGAAATTATAAATTAACTTTAGTTTATTATTCCGAATATTAAAGAACGAACACGTCAATTTGTACACGAGGTAAGGGGTTTCTTATCTCACTTTTAATTCTGTGCGATTTCCATTGTTCACCACTTATTTATTGCATGTGGTGTAATTTTTAATTCCATTTGATATATATTATCATTATTCTCATTATATTAATTATATTCTATGATTCATTTGGTGGTTATTGAATATATTTCATATGACTTGATTGATTACAACGAGGTAAGGGTTAATTTCACAATCTATTCACAATCTAAGGTTGTTTATATTTAATTATCTACTGGGACCTCTTTATCATCCACATCAATGTTTCTTAAAAAATTATTTCAAAACATTCTTTCTATTTTATATACTATGGGATGAATTCATTTGTATCCTTGTTTGACTTTTTATAAAATGTTTTGAATGGAATCTTTCTGTTGTTTTCCAAACAAGGTACTTTTATCATTTTTGAAAAAATTAATGTAAGAATGTTTTTTAACTTATACAGTTGGTGCAGTTATTTTCTACCATTATAACATTGTCAATGTTTCCCTTACAATAATATAAGAATATTTTCAAAATAAATTTTTTCGTTATAATTATGCGACTCTTAAATGATTTCAAAATAGAAAGAGGTATTTCTCTAAAAAAGGTTTTGATTTCATCTATGTCAATATCCTTTGATTGATTTTATGTTTATTTGAAGTTGATTTATTATAATACAATCTTTTTTATTATATTGAATGAGTTAAGATATGTTTGACTGTGGATGTAGTATTTTTATACTATTCATGGTTTATGGTTAATGTGTTGACATTTAGTATGATAGTTTTTATACAAATGTTTATGTTATGTTTAAACATGTTCACATGAGAAATTAATTTGACTTAGTAAGTGAAGGTTGGAGCCCGATATAGCTCCTCGATGCATCGGTAGGTCTCATGTGACAACCTATTGTCTTGGCACAAGGCCTGGACAAAATATTATTTGTAGTCTTGGCACAAGGCCTTGATTAGGTGGTTATGATAGTCTGGCATTATGCATTCCATCATTATGAAAGTGGTTATTGATATTGGATGTGGTCATTAGACTAGTAGAATACCCATGATTATGTTTTATTATGGAATTATTTACTCATCTCATATTCCTGCCATAAAAGTATTCATGTTTATTATTGGTAAAGGCATTTGTTTTCAATTATTCACTATGCTTAATATTTATGTTATCTCCTGTTGTATTGCATACCCTTAATGAGAATTTGAGCTCACCCCTTTCTGTGTTTTATTTTTCCCAGGATTCCAAGAAGTATATTTTGATTGATATGCAGGGTTAAGCTAAGGGAATAATGGAATTTATAAAAGATTATTTATGTTTTTTTGTATGTTATAAAGTGTAATGTATCATTCATGTATGTAGTCTATTTTCCAAGAATACTAAACCGATTAGTCATTCGGTAATTGATTCCTTGTAATCATGATAATGTATTAAAATAATGCACTAACTCTCGGTAACTCGGGTCGGGGTGTTACAGTTGGTATCAGAGGATGTTTAGCAATAACCTTGGAGACTAGATTTAGATAAACTCTAATTAGAACACATAGACCTAAGATAGACATTGAGGATTAGTATAGATGAAATTCCTAGAATTTTGGTAATGTAGAAATTTTGTGAGTTTTTAGAGCAGATACATCTCTATCTTGATACGACCAGGTTTTAGGTGGCTCTGGTACAGATGTACCTAGGGTTAAAACTCAAAAACACTGCTTTGAGCTTGACTCAAACAGGAAATGGTGCACGAAAATGGGCCTTGCTGCACTCTTGGTTACGATACTCCTGGGATATATTCTTAGGATAATTCTCATTTTGTTTAAAAATCATTATGAAGGGTTTATGCGTATATAGTCCCTCAAAGAAAACATTTTTTTGATTTTGGATTATTTCCATAAACTGTTCAATTTTTGTTATGTGTTTTACAAGTTTGGAAATATTTTTTTCGATTCATAAACTAATCTAGTTTATGACACTATATAGAAATGGTTCCTAGTAGAAGGAATGTGAACACTAGGAATACGTATGATCCAAAGAATAAAAAAGATGATATCTTTCATGGTTTTAAGCCAAAATTTAGAATGGAAATAGTCTCCCTTGTATTTACAACATATGAAGAAATAGTATCATGTGCTAATAAGATATCTAATGAATTATCTGAGTCCAATGGATGTAATGGGAAGAAGGATAAGAAAAGGATGGAAGAGAGAAAGATGGATAAAGGGAAGAGGGAAAAGAAGAATTTTCCCATATGTGATAACTGTGGAAAGAATCACCTTGGTAAATGCTTGAAGGGAATGGGAGTTTGTTATAAGTGTAGAGAAAATGGACACCAATTATGTGATTGCAATGGTACAAAAAAAGATTCCAATGTACAATGCTTCATCTACAAGGAGTTGAGACACTACACGAATCAATGTCCAAATCAGCAGAGTATACCCCAAATAATGATATCGGATAATAATAAAGTTATAATACTACTGAATATGAAGAGTAACGATTAGATTTCTTATGTTGTTATTAAATTATTGTGTCATTTGAGTAATTTATTAATGATGTACATGTTATAATAATTTTAGAGTATATAAGGATTATATTGCATCACAATTTCATTAATGACTTGATATTGTGTGGAACCCAGAAATGTTACTCAATTTCAGGTTAAATTTTGGAAAAATATATGATTGAGAGAAAGATAAACCATAATATGGTTCTGATACAGAGGTAGTGATTTTGGAAATAGAGATGGTTGATTTGTATAAATTATATTGCATATTCTTGACTAACATGGAATATATTTATAGTTTGTTTATTTCATCATTGTTGGAATATTAAATATTTTAGGATATAAGGAATATATCTAGTATTATATAAAGGATACGGGATTATTAATGTAATCAATAAGGTTTTATGGTAATTCAGTGTGTTACCAAGATTTAAAATAATACATGATGAAGGTGTTCACATGTTATTACATTGGAAAAGGGATCTTCATTGTGTTTAACTTCTTACAAATTTTAGACTGTGAGTTTGGAGAGTTTTATTTTGGATATCTTTAAAGGTTGGAATGGATTAAGACACTATTGTTAAGGTTATTTTTGGATTTTTATAAAAAGGACAACACACAGACCGTGTGACAACTCGTTGGGTCGTACAATGCTACGGGAATCGAACTGACAACAATGGTGCGATTGGGATTTATTGCCCACCACTAGACTATGTGATGTCCTCAGAATGTATAATGTAGTTCTTTAAAATGGTTAGATATGTGAATTATAAATTCATTTTTTTGGAACCCTAAACGAATAGGATAAATAGAATATTTTTTTAATTTCTATTGCCTTTTAGAGTGAAAGATGAGTTCGTGGTAGAAATTAGTTAAAGGATGGAACTCTACTTGTCACGTATATATTTTTTTCTTCTCTTATTCTATGAAGAAATTAATTCTTAAACATTAGGTAAATTATTTTAAAACTAAAAAAGTGTTATCCTAATACCTTATGTTTTATTTAACCGATGATATTTTAAATCATTAGAGATTGATGGCTTTGAGGCCCTCAATTCTATAATTGTTTGTGATTTATTACCGCAATAACTCCATATAAATATTTACGTTTTTTCTCCAAATATGTGTCTCTAATTTCCACCAATTTTCTCCTAATCGAGATCATAATTTGGTGGTGACTTTTTCATTCCCCCTTTTCTCTTATTAAGAATGAATTTTATAAACCCAATTTCCGAAGTGGGGTTTCCCACAAATATAAATTCTATTTTCAATATTTTATTTTCAAAGAACAATTTAAAATTACGAGGACGCAATTTATTGAAGGGTGGAAGAATGTAATACCCCAAGATTTCATTGTACGTTATTTATTCAATGTAATTCAATAACTTCCACTACACACAACACCCAGTTCAAGCGCACCATAACTTACCAAACTAGACGTTCAAAAGAGGTTATGAATAGTATTAACTGAATTTTTAACTTTATATAATCCTTATAATTTTAGAATACATATAATGAGTTTCTTAGAATTAATGTAAGAACAAATTCAATTTTTTAGATAAAGGATGTATTTTTCATAAAATGTAATTTTACCGTCTTTTGAGTGAGAAGCCTTTTTAAATCCAATATTTGAGACTTTTATATATTAAATTTGACAAAATAAACTTCTTATTTAGAATCGGGAGATAATAATTTACTTTTGATAAATTATTTGTATTTTTATGATAACTTTTATATTTTGGTGAATAGTAAAAAATACAAAATTTTAATTAAAAACTACTTTATTAATCAAAATAATTTATTTGTTAAATTATACATTTTAATGATTTGGAAGTATAAATATATTATATTTTTACCATTTAATACAATTATGGTCATTGTAAGTAATTTGAATTTGAAATTGGACAAACAAAAGTGTCAATCTTTTGATAGTTATTATTTCTTAAAAATACACCTTTTGGTTTTGACAAGAAGAATTAATTTTAAATTACTAAATGAAACTTTTATGTTTTGAATTTGGTAAAATAGAATTCATTTTTGAATTCATAATATAATAATTAACTTAGGGTGAATTTTCGGTATTTTTTTGAAAACATTCATTTTTTGATGAATAGTGAAAAAAACTGAGTTATAGTTTAAAACTGAATTTTTATTTAAATAATTATTTATTTTATTTAAATTAATTTATGTAAAAATAGATACATAATACCTATATATGATCAATGTAATTCATTAGAGTCATTTTAGAATAGTTTTAGATATATAAAAATTGTATTGAACATTTCACCGTCTTTTACCCACCTCCTAGGAGAATTCACAAATTCACATAAAAATTTATTTTACCTCATTTATGAGTTGAATTTAGAAAATTAGAGAAACATGGTTAATATAAAGGAGTAAAATGTGATTCAATAAGATAAATATAATTTTTGGTGATTAGTAACTTTTGACTTTTATTTACTGCGGTTAAAGGTAAATTGGGTAATTCAAGGTAAAAAGAATATTGTAATAATTTAAAATTACCTTAACACATGTTCTAACCTTTTTTTATGAGTAATGTCCGACCATTGGAATCCTTGGGTCAATTTTGGGACCCCATGGAGCCACTTGTTAATGATAATCACACTTTATATTAATTAATTTAAAGTAAAGGCAAAATTGACATAAACAAAAATCATTTAGTAATTAATTTTTATATGGTTTTATATATGTAATATTTTTTACTATAAATATTTATTACCAATTTAAAAATATTTCCTACATCATGGTATTTTTTTATAATTTTTAAACATCTAATAAATTATATTATTTATGACACAATAATGATGCAGTATTTACCTCATTAATAAATGATTTAAATAAATTAGATTATAAATATTAAAATAATATCCAAAACATGTCCAATTCTTATTGGATGATTTTATTTTGACCATTCGTTATAGTATCAGCGAAACTAATGATTTTTGGAACTTTAGAAACCAAATATCATTATATAATAAAATAATATTTTCACACTTTTATAAAGAGCCCCTCCTCCCCCTTATAAAAGGTGACCACTTCTATCCAATTCATCACACCTATAAAGCCTTTAGGCTCATCCAAACTCATCCAAATTAATCTCCCTACATCCCTATACTTCTCCTAGAAGCCTTACCTTATCCATAAGGCACTTCAAGATGTTCTTTAGGTTCAAACCAAAGGAAGTTACAAAAATTAAAGGTAACTGTTTCTCTTAACTTCTTTTCTTTTATTTTACTTATCCAACCCCTAAACTATTTGTATTACTTTATTTTATAACAACACCAGTATCCTAAATATACTTGGATGTTTTTATGATAAGGATTCATACTACACTTACACACACCTCCATCTAATGGGTGAAGAACATAATGTTTCTGTGGATGGAAAACTAACGCCTCACGAAACGACGATTGTTCAATTACCTCCTACTGCCCCTCATGGTGGCCATTATGATTGAAGTGTAATTATATATGAAATATATTATTATTATTTTTTATTTATTATTCTGTATTTTCTTTTATAGCATACCTTAATGGATTCCATTATGGGTAAATGCGATAATTTCATTTTTGGAAGTGCGAACTACCTCCCCCTCAAAGTGATATGACTCATTAATACCATATGTGGGATGTATAAAGGATTGATTTAATGATATTATATATGATATTATATTGGAATTATAATATACATATGTATCATTATGTTTCAATTCCATTATAATAAGAAATGGAAATAAAAGTAGCGTTCATGCGTACATATGGCTTACCATCTCCATGAACAGTGCATTTCATTTCTTACCCCAAAATGATATGTACTATTATAAATATATGTATATAATGGATATATAAAGTATATATGATTTCTAAATCATGAATATCATTCTGGATATAATGAACTTTTGGCCATGTGAACAACTTGTAACTATAAGGTGTTCATTTTGTACTCAAGTTCCAAATATCGTCCAAACAAATGTTGTTAACTAAAATGATTACATAATGATTATAACATGGTAATAAGTGATATAAATGGAATAATAAACTAGAAAAAGTTTTTTTGAGAAAGTAGAAATTAACTTTAGTTTATTATTCAGGATAATAAAGAATAAACGGGTCAAGTCAGACACGAGGTAAGGGGTTTCTTATCTCACTTTTAATTCCATGATATTTCCATTATTCACCACTTATTTATTGCATGTTGTGTATTTTGTATTGACATTTGATATATATTATCATGGTTCTCTTTATATTTATGATATTCTATGATTCATTTGATGGTTATTGAATATTGTTCGTATGACTTGATTGATTACAATGATGTAAGGGTTAATTTCACAATCTATTCATTATCTGAGGTTGTTTATATGTAATTAGCTACTGGGACCTCTTTATCATCCTCATCAATGTTTCTTAAAAAAATATTTCAAATAATTATTACTATTTTATAGATTATGGGTTAAAGTCATTTATATCCTTGTTTGACTCTTTAAAAAATTGTTTGAAAGGAATCCTTCCCTCGTTTTCCAAACAAGGTATTTTTAACCTTTTCGACAAAATTAAGGATTTTTTTTTAAATTATACGGTGGGTGAGGCTATTTTCTGCCATTATAACATCGTCGAAGCTTCCCTTACAATCTTATTAGAAAATTTTAAAAATAAATGTCTTATTTATAATTATTAGACTCTTAAATGATTTCAAAATAGAAATAGATATTTCTCTAAAAAAGGTCTTGATTTCATCTATGTCAACTTCCTTTGATGGATTTTATGTTTATTTGAAGTTGATTTGTTATTATAGAATCTTCCATTTTGTATTGAATGAGTTAAGATATGTTTTTATATTGATGTTCTATTTTTATACCATTCAAGGTATATGGTTAATGTGGGGACATTTCGTATGATAGTTTTAATATGAATGTTTATGTTATATTTCAACCTTTTCTTATAATGAATTTATTAGACTAGTACTATCCGGGTAGGGGACCAGTAAATGTAAGCCCTCCGGGTTAGGGTCCAGTTATAGCAGACCCACCAGGATAGAGTCTGGTTACAAACTCTCTCCGAGATGGAGTCCAGTTACAGAGGCTCTCCGGGTTCGAGTCCAGTTACAGAGGCTCTCTTGGATGGTGTTTGGTTACAGAGGCTCTCTGGGTTTGGGTTCGGTTACAGTTAGCCCATAGATCCTAGCACGAGGCCTTTGAACAAAAATTAAAGTCGGGTATTATAAATTACCTCATTATGAAAATAATATTTAGGGTTTATGTGGTCATTCGACTAGTAGAATACCCATGATTATGATTTATTATGGAATTATTTACTCACCTCATATTCTTGCCATAAAAGTATTCATGTTTATTATTAGTAAAGGAATGTGGTTTCAATTATTCAACATGCTTAATATTTATGTTATCTTCCACTGTATTTGTTACCCTTACTTAGTGTTTGAGCTCACTCTTTTCTATGTTTTGTTCTTCCTAGGATTTAAATAAGTGTATTGTGATTGATATGCAGGGTTAAGCTAGGAGAATAATGGAGTTTATAAAAGATTATTTATGATGTGTTGTATGTTATAAACTGTAATGTAACATTCATATATATAATCTATTTTCCAAGAATTCTAAACTGATTGGTCCTTCGGGACTTGATTCCTTGTAATCATGCCAATGAATTAAAATAATGCACCGACTATAGGGAACAAACGTCGGGGTGTTACATCTTAGGATAAGTTGAGTAACCACCCATATTGCTATCATTTATTGGATGATCAGACGATGTATAAGACATATTTTACACCCAAATTATATCATTTTAAGGATGTCTTTCATGTTGTTTTGTTGTCTTAACTCTCAAGAGAGAGCTAGAGATTATGATCAAACTCATTCTAGGAGAAAATATGGTGTCAATTAATCCATAAATTATTGAACCTACTAAGATAAATGATCTCAAAAATACCATTGGAGGATTTAGAATCTAATGGTTTTATCTGACACATTATGTCATTTTTAGTTCACCCATGCTTTTTCCAAGAATGCAGATGAGACTCTTCGAACTATTTGTGGATAACCGGGAATTGAACCAGCTTACAATTTTGAAATAGTCACCATTTCCTCAGATAGATGATATTTTTTACTATGTATGAGGATATAGGTTGTTATTAATGATCGAACTATAGTCAGAATATCACCATGTAAGATTCTAACATTTAGATACATCACATACAGATCTTTGAAGATGGTATGTTTTTATGAGTAGATGGTTATGTATTTCAGTCTTATTAATAAACCCGATGTTTTCATGGACTTGTTGAATAAGGCTTTCCAATCTCCAATCATTTGTCTTGATTTTTTTCAAAGACATGTCAATGTCGTCTCATAGTCATAAAAACCAAGTCATACATCATGATATTGTTTTGAATACATAGTTAGGTCATCAGTTATATAATAATCTCATAAATTTATACTTAAGAATAAAATGGGTTCACTTATTGGGTTATATTATCTTAGTGTTGGGTGTATTTGTTATCATAGAGAAGTGAGTGTTATAGTTTATTGATATATTTCTAAGAAGGTGTTTGATATACGATGTTTTTTGGGATGTCTAGGTATTATAGGTGTTTTATATAGAAATTCACATTCCATACTACATATATGAATGGACATTCTATGAATGGTGTGAATTTAGTGTGGTCTAAAGTGTGCGAGGAAGCCTTTAAGTAACTGAAAGGAAGGCTTAACTATATACTATATCTAATTCTTTCAGATTTTAGAAGAGTTTATGTAGTCGGATGTGATGTTTCATGCATTGGGTTGGATATAGTATTGATACAGAAGGATAGATTCATCAAGTACAGGTCTCACAAGACAAACGATCATTAGAATAATTTCCCAATGCACGATCTTGATTTTGCATCATTAATTATTTCCTTTCATTTTTGGAGGCATTACTTTGTGGGAGAGTGATGTGTAATATATATAGACCACAGTAGCCTAAAATATAACTTTTTGTAGGGTGGCATGAATCATAGACATTGAATATAGCTCAAATACCTTCAATATTAGGAATTCATTGATGAATGGCAACTGATATCCCTTCTTGGATACATATATTGAATTTTATAAGAGTCACAAGAATCATTTTCTCAGAGCCTTAATAGTTACCTCTTCACACTTAGATAAGGTAAAGGGAAGGAAACTCTCAAATCCTGATTTTTTGGTCCAACAAGATATTATTTCGGTTAGGACCTACCACTAGATTGTTATGTTGATAGATATAATATCTTATGTATATATATATATATAAGTTACTATGGATAAGACATATGATACAATTCAAGATTACCTTGCTTATTAGTGGGTTTTTCATCTGTGTATCTCAATGATGTAACATGATATGCATCACTGATATTGGTGGCTAGGTATGAAATGTTATATTTCTAGTTTTATCACTTGGTGTTCCACCTAGTTTCTGTTGAAGGTACAAAACAACAGACTTGATGGCTTGTTGTTATTGTTTTAGTTCCTATAATAGAATTTTTAGGATATTACAATGAATGTTATGGTTGTCTTATCATCTTATCCTCAATGTAACATTGTTGTGTGGGTAGTCATAGATTGACAGATGAAGGTACCCCACTTCTTCTCTATTTTGGATAATTTCTCAGATGATGAGTGGGGGAGACTACATTTCCATGACAACATACATGAACATAATGTCCCTTGTACTATTGTTTTTGATAATTATGATTAGTCCTCACCATGGTTCTAGAATGCATTAAAGAGGGACTTGGGTACATAAGTGGTTTTGAGAAAAAATTTCACCCTCATACCATTGGATATCCAGAACAATATATATAGGTGTTGGAGGATGCACACTAGGTATGTGTACATGATTTCTTAGGTTCATCAAAGAAACATTCCCCTCTCATCGAGTTTTCCTATAATAAAAGATTCCGGAAAACAATTAAGATGGATCCATATGAGGACTTGTATGGTAGCTCGGGTTGTTCACCCATGTGCTAGTTAAAGGATAGAGAGGCATGCAACTAGATCATTATATCGTATAGGAGCCATCAGAGTATGTTTATTTGACAAGAAAATGTATGTCGACATCTCATTCTAAAAATAAATCTAATGTTGATCACCTTTGATTACCTTTGAAGTTCAAGTTCAAGGATCATGTAATCTCATGGGCATCACCCATACATGGGAATAGACATATACAGAGGAAAGGGAAGATGTCGTCTCATTTTTTGCGCCATTAAAAATCCTAGATAGAGTCGTGCTGGTAGCCTATCGGTTGCTACTACCACTTAGGTACAGTTCTATTCAAAATTAATTCTATGTTTTGATAGCTCTTTTGTTACCATGCTGACTTGTTTCATACCATTGATCCTAAGGATGTTTAAATTAATATCGATGCTTCTTTTTAGGAGTATTCTATACACATAATTGATGGGGAAATAAAGGATCTCCAAGGTTGGACATTCCTTTCAGTATGGGATCTATGGAAGCATGATTGTGTACATGATTATACATGGGAGTGGGAATCCAATGTACATGCCTAGTGGCCCAATATATTCTCAGAAATCATTCTATCACCCTTGTAAAGGAAACATAGGGATGAGTTCCATTGAGGGGGAAGACAGTAAGAATCTATTTTTTCTATGAGGTATGAATCCTTCAACTTCTTTGTCTAATTAATTATTTTTTGTACTATATTAATACCAAGTGAAGATATGTATGAAATGAGGGTGTATGGGGACTTTTTAGAGCATGGAACCACGATTGGTGGATAAAAATAGAGGGACACGTGATTATTTGAAACAGTGTAACCTAGTCCAAAAGGTTTATGCTAACTATTTAGTGGTGTTTTAGATAGAATAAGAGTGTGCATGGTTTCCCTAACCATGAAACCCTGGGCACAATAACAATTGGTGGCTCTTTAACCTTTAAAAAATGAAAACACATAGTTTGAGAATGGATTACCCAAAAATTCTCATGAACCATGTGGGTTACCTCTTTGAACACATAATAGGGCACAATTGGCACAGAGTTTGGCCAACAATGCGACCCCTAATTTTTGCGTAAAATTACTATTTTTTTTATTTTCTTATAACTCCTCATACATGTATTCTTACATTCTTAAAACAGAAAACAACCTCATTTTTCATCCCTAAATAACTCCTCCTCCTATCAAGCTTAGTTCTAGGATGAATTATCCTTACAAAATATGAGTTTACTTTTGATTATCTCATTATAATCCTCCCAATAAGTGTTATAATCCTTAGGATTCGTTATTCATTATTATTTTTATCAACAATGCTATTATGATGCATGATCATATTTCCTATTATCATAGCAGTCATCCATTCTTCTGTTTTATTCCAATCTAAGACAAAATAATTAATGATATTGGACAAGGAATCTATAAGAAGAATAAGGTTGGTTTTCTATAAATCATCCCTTAAAATTTCATCATCTATAAACCATCTCTATGGTGTGCGAGCCATTTTCAATGGGATTAATTATAAAATTAATATACCATAATTTAAATTGGCTAGATTGTATTCAACAACCCCACTAATGTCACTTGAGATCATTGGAGGTTGAGACCTCAATTTTAACCACCACATATTGGATTTGTTCCTTATTTATTCCCTTGAGGACCCATATTGGGTATATTTACGGCATCCCTTGGGAGTGTATGAATTGACCTATAATAATCTAAGAATTACTTCATAATTACTAAATTATTAAAAAAATTCTATACCTAAATGGCCCAAACGCCTTATTTTTATTGATTTTTTTATAATACCCCTTTCAAGAGAAGAGAGTGGAACCCTTACAAGGCCTGTAGGCTTAGAGATTACATGACATGTAGGAAAAAAGGAAAATATTCTGACTATAACTACCTGGAACTACCCCTCCTCACCTTTTACATTGTGATGTCAGCTTTTAAGCTTTGCATGGTTGTTCAGCTATGCATCCCATGCATGCACAGGCTGGTGTGGATGACAGTTACATAACCTATCTTTCTTCCAAATCCACTATCTTATACATTAGTGAATGCACCTACTCTGAATCCTCATTAGGAGTCTGCTACTATTATAGTCTTCTTGGTCTAATAAGCAGAATTTTAGGTGGCTCGAAAGACTTGAGGTGTCCCAAAGGCTTTTAGGTGGCCCGAAGGCCTTGAGGTGGCCCCAAATATTTACAAGACTAAAGTCCTTGAAGGATATAAGGACCGAACTAGTGGAAAAAATACAAAACATATGAATAGTCCCTACTACTACAGTACTGAACAATACCATCTATAGTACTGCTACAGTAAGTTGAATATTTATTCTCTTCCTAGATTTGAACAAGCATCTCTTGGATAAACTTTCTGTGTCCTCACCAACAGGGATAAGGCTCTTGTACTTTAAGAAAATTCTAAAAAAAGTATATGTTTACAGATATCACTTGTCCTAGTCAAATATTAAAAACTAAATTGATTTGGGTTTCATGTCCATGATTCACCATGTCATGATTAATGAAAGGCAACAGAATGAACCAATTAAATGATTATCTTTCATTAGTATTACATGGCCTATGAATACGTATGATATAAATTTAATTATTATATGTTTTCTTTTTTATAGTAATTTTTTCATCTTTTTAGTATGGGTCGTACTTGAGCTAACCTTGGATTCCTGAGGGAATACCTTGGGGACATAACGAATTCCATTCTGATCAATACATACTATTTTCATGGGAGACTACCACCATATAATATAGACTATTTCGTATTATGTGAATTAATTGGAATATTATCAACAATTCACATGATATATTTTCTAAATATTAGAATTCCTCGTATACACCCCTTGGATTCAACATTATGTCATCAAACACACAACACCGTGGAATCACCCTATTGGGAAAATTAATTATTATCTTAGTATTAAATTGGATGAGCTCTATAGACCTGGATAGACTCATTTATAGTGGAGTTTGTTTTGTATTCCTCTTGGATTACACTCATATCCATTATATCCAGACTGTATGAGTTACTATTATGAGTTGGCCTAAACCATGTGGTCAAGGATTCCTTTGTTTCACAATGGATCCTTAATTATTATCATTATTATTAAATCATATCATAGTAATATCGATAAAATTAAATGATTTATCTCTATAAACAAATCTATAATTAATTAATTAAATGGTAACATTTTTTAGACACCAACTAAGGATGAAGATGGTATGGGTCCTTTATTATATAATTTCTTAATTTTAATATACCTATGCACTGTACCTTATATATTTACACACTATTTATGTATAGACGTATTTGGTGGTGGACTACTAATATTTATCTCACACCATATCTAAGATGTCATTGGTACCTAGAAATATAATATATTCATTGTTGTGGACAAGGGAAAGCATCTGGCTTTAGACACAAGACTTTCATCCTTTATTTTGGATGGGGGATTGGTATTAGATGCCCGAGCCCGAGCTACAGATGCTTTTATATTTTTATATTTTTTCATATATCATTTATTACATTATCTTTGTTGTACCATGTATTCTTTTTTTCTTATTCAAAGATATATCATCATCATTTTGTATCTAACACACGTTACACTTATTGAGTTGATGGTTATTTATTACAAGGATGATTATGCCTATTTGTTTTCTTTGTTCATTAATATATTTATTACGCTATTTATTCATCTATTCACTCTGATAATATCCACCTTCACCAAACGGGAATAGTATCCCCACTATCACACCCTAGGCCCTCACTACTAATTTGTAGATTCTAGTATATAGGGAGGAATTCTTGAGGCCATGTGGCCGACCAGTTTGATTAATCAGGAGTGAATGACACTTGGAATGTCAAACTTCATGTTCACTCATGTATGGAAAAAATATTATTTGATTCTTTTTATATAAATTCCTTTATATCCAATGACTTTTCTAGAAATTGTTAATCAAAACTATTCTAACATGAAGTAGAGGTATCCATAAACAACCTATTGGTGTGATCAATGAAACCCGAGTAATGGACTCTTCTCCAGTTAGTGTGTTTAGGAATACTCTTCAAGATAATATCATAACCATTCCCTTAGTATAATTTGATTCTATATTGGGTATAGATTGGACATCATTATATTGAGATCACATAAACTACTAGAAAAAGGAAAACATTTTCTATAATCCAAACCAACACATTATTCTCAAAAAAATGAAAGGAAGATCATGAATCTCTTTTGGAAATCCCTAAATGGTGTGGTTGATGATACATAGTGAATAATCATAACATTCACAAATGTTTTTGTTGTTTGAAATTATCATCCTTGAGAAAATTCCCCCTTATAAGGGAATATAATTATGTATTTCCTAATGTGTTACCTAGACTTCCCACATATAGTGAGGTAGAGTTCTTAATAGATCTTATACCATGAAAAAATCTTATATCAAAATTCATATATAGGATGGAATTGATAGAACTGTAAGAGTTAATGAAGTATATTCATGAGAATTTTTAAAAATGGTTCATACTACCTAGTGAATTTCCATACTGTTTATTGGTGTTCTTTGCCAAGAAATTGATGGATTAATGCTGTGATGTATCAATTATCAATAAATCAAAAATATAATTATAAAGAGAATTCGTCCCTCTAAAGAATTTATTGAATTTCTGATCAACTATGAAGATATAATTACTTCTCAAAGGTGAATATTTATTTTTGATATCATTAGATAAAGGTAAAGAATAATGATATTTAGAGGAAAGCCTTTTAAATAATGTATGGACACTATAAGATCATTGTAATTCCATTTAGTCTTATCAATTCCCATGAAATATTCATCTATTTTATGAATAGAGTATTTGGATACTACCTTGAAAATTTTTGGGGAGTCATTATAGAATATATTCTCATTTTATCCAAGATAAAGAGGAACATTAAAAGAATCTATGTATTTTATAGCGATATTAAGAAAGAATAAAATGTATCCTAATTACATAAATTTTGAATTTTGGATGCAAAAAGTCACATTATTGGCGAATGTTATCTAATGTTAGGGAATTTACATATACCCTTTAAAGAAAAAGGCAATTTATGAATGGACCGTTAGCTCAAGTATCATGTAATTCCATATTTATCATGGCCTAGTTGGGTACGACTGACACTTTTTGAGAAATTTCTTATGATTGTCTAGTTTTATAACAAAGATAACATGGAAAGGTATAAAATATGTTACATATAAGAATTTTAGGAAATACATAAAGAGATCCTGAAGAGTCTAATCAATATGAATTTACTCACACTTCCATATAGTTGAGATTTTTTTGTGATATATTGTGATGATTCAAAAGAGTCTCGGGTTTTTTACATGTAAATAATGATAAATTGATAGTATATGAATCACAATAGTGGAATATACATGAGAATAACTACACAATTCATAATATTTATTTAGTAGTTCTTATGATTTCTTTTTATAATTTGTATCACTACCAATATGGTTATAACTATGAAATATTAATAGGACATAAGCGTTTATAGTATATATTCATGTTGAAGGAGCTTAAAAATCTTTAGTGAAGATGGTTAGATCTTGTCAAGGGCTGTGAATTATCAATTAAATAACATTTTAGAAAATCGGACAAGTTTTTTGATTCTATTAATAGATAATAACCTTCTCCTATATCCATGATGTGGATTTTTCAGGAGCATATTTTCATGGAAATGAAAAGTATGGATATAGAAATCACAACGGTAGGGAATACATCCAACCTTTCTTATATGTCTACACAACCATATTTTTAAGAGATGATCAAGGAGGCGCAGATCCATGATATAGATTTTTAAAATAATTTGGAAGCAGTAAATAATGGAAATCTTAATGAATTACAAATCAATGAAGATTATCACCTTCATTTTTGAAAAAGACATTATCGGCCTAACTCACTTGATACAAAGAAAGAGATACTGGATAGGTCACATAGCTTATATTTCTCCATCCATCATGGATGCACAAATATTATTTGTGATCTTTGAGATTAATTATATCGAGAAATAATTAAAAAGTATATCGCTAAGTACACATCAAAGTTCTTGGTATGTTAGCTTGTTAGAGTAAAGTGAAAAAAGTCTAAGGGGATGATTCTACCGTTTTCATACCCATATGTAAATGGGAAAACATCACCAAGGACATTATAATTGGTCTTTAATATACATATACAAAAATAAATTTGTTGAGAGTTATGATGGATAGACTCACCAGGACTTCCCAATTCATTTTTATTTAGAAATATTTCTTTCTTGGACAACTTTATAAGATATACATAAAGAAATCGGTGAGGGTGTATGGGAACAACATTCAATCATCTATCATCATTATTAAAGGATAACTACTAAATTCAAAATAAATATTCACTACTATATTAATACTAAATTAAATTCTTGTATTTCCTATCACCCAAAAATTCATGGTTAATCTGAAAAGACCATTCATACACATAAATACATGCTTAAATCATGCTCAATGGAATTTAAAGTAGGATGTGATCAAAATATCCCATTATTTGAGTTCTCATTAAAAAATATCATTCAGAAAAGTTTTAAAATGGATATATATGAATCTCTATATGGGAATTTATGAAAACTCATTATTTTTTGGATGAATTTGGTGAACGAAAGCAACTTAGACCCGATCTTGTGAAAGATATGAAAAAAAAATTCAGACCATCCAAAAAATATAACTTCCTAGAGTTATAATAATTACTATATTAAAAACCATCAAAGGGATATGGAGTTTAAAGTTGGAGAAAAATAATTCCCTTAAATACAACTTTGGAAGAGAGTTAAGTGGTTTTGAATGAAAAGAAAGTATATCCCTAGGTACATCATCACATTTGGGATCCTCAATCAAATATGACCTAGGGACCATCATCTAAAAATTCTACCAAACATGATTAAAGTTCATGATGTTTTTCTAGTATCCCTATTGAGGAATAATGTACCAAATACCTCACATTTATTGAAATAAGATGTGATATAATTAGAGTATGAGCTATTTTATGAGGGGTACATGGTCAAGATCCTAAACATTAGATACAATGTTCTATGTAGCAAGGCAAATCAAATTGAAATTTTATTGTGGTAGAACCATAAATATGTATAGGTGACAAGGTAAAAAAGGTTTATAATGAAAAAAAATTATCCCCATCTATTATTATCTATGAAATCGAGTTGAATCTTTGTAGAGTAAATTTCTAATTGGTGGAAGACTATAATGACTCGATCATTATTAGTATCATTTTTTTAATTAAATTTTGGTCTTTTGTATAATTATATATATAACATATATAGAAACCAAATACACTAAATTAATTTAATATGTATCATTACTATTTTAAATAACTAAACACCTACAAATTACAAACATTATAATGAAATAAATAAATATAAAATAAAAAAGTAGAATGTCAAAATTTAAATCATTTAAATCTACTGGAATCATCACCCACATGAACAAAATCATTTAAAACAAAAAAAATAATAGAAACCCAATCTATATTATATAAAAAGAAATATAAAACCATGGAGGGAATTGTATTTAATTTTGAATGATTGATGTTTTATTTATAAGAGGTAATATTACTATTACAATAGTAACCAAGCCATTAAGAATGATATCTCGCCTATTGGGATTAATAACATCAGTATTTACAATAGTAACATGACCATTAGAATAGTAATTTGACCTCAAAATAATAAAATGGAACAAAAAAATTATATTACCTATTCTATAAAATTTATTTAAATAAAATTAATTTCATTTTTATAATCATCAAATTGAAATTGTTTAGGGGTGATTTCTTTTGAAATTTTCTAAAATAATTCTATTTTTATGTGAATAGAAAAAAGTATAACTTTTTGTTACTGGTGAATATTAATTAAAAGTAATCAGGATGTAATGATGACCAAATAAATTATATAATTATAATATCAACCAAAAAAATTTAATAAGGTAAATAATCCATGAAATTTTAATTCCAATCCACCAATGTATTATTCAAATTCTAAAAGTATAAAGTGTCCCATTAAGTAATTTTTTTTCATTGTCATCCATTCCAATTGATTTAAATAATAATTCAAAATTATAATGTGATTCAAATCCCAAAAATGAGGTTTTTTATTATGTATTGTTTATAATGTAAAAAATAAAACTATTTAATTTCTTTTACCGTAGATATAATAATTTATTCAATATTTTATCCTCAAAATACCACTCTCCTCAAGTATAAACAACCTCTCACCTCTCTGTTGGTAAAACAGTCAACCCTTACTCAAAAAAAGATATTGTTCTAACAAAATATCATATATAAAACCATTATAATCTTTAGGTACATTCTGGAGTAAATGCCTCCATGTATTTAGGAATTTTAGTGTCATAGTAAAGAAAAAACACTAATAAGAGGGTATGTTTTCATTAACTTTTCTTCTAATATTCTTTTTCTTCGTATTTATATCTATTATTTTAAAAGCCAAATATTATAAGATTTTTTAATAAGTATGTAAAAAATATATTTATTATTTGAACCTAATTTAATTGTTATTTTTATGATATATATATATATATATATATTTAATACTTCTCTTTCATTCACTTTTTGCAATGTCTCACCAATGGTCAGTTAGCCACTAATGAAAACGTTGCCAACTCTCTAATTATAAAAAAATAATGGATGATTATAATATATTTTTTATAATATATAAATCTATATGTATAAGTATATATAATATTATGTATTGAATCTTAATATTTTATATATAGAAAATAAGGAATATTATTTAAATGAAGAAGATATATTTTTTCGAAAACATGACATCCAAGCATTTCACCTTTAATAATGTAAATTATATAATAAAAAATGTTAATAATTTATTAAGAATAAAAAAATTAACATATTTAAATTTTCATTAAATGATTTAATTAACCTAATTGTATTATTTAGGTGATGGAAATGTGATTTAATATAGAGGGATTTAATATAAGGGGATTCTGAAACCCAACTCTTTCTTTTGGGTTATCTCATACATCACACTGATTTTAGCATGGAATTTCTTATAATATGCTATAATTTTTCCTCTAACATTCTATCCTTCTTCATCCTGGGGATACACATATTTTTATCTTATATAAATAATTTATAAACTAATTAAAAGTATTTTCTGAAAAAGTGTTTATTTTTCCAAATCATCTCTTGACTCCTCTTATGTTTTATATTATTTAAAGAAAAATGATATTTTATTCCCAAATGTGACTTCCATTATTCATTTGGGAACTCAAAAGATTACCCATGAAATTATGCTTTATAAAACCTTCATTAAATCAATTCATTACTATTAGTTTATTTCATTACTTTGATTGTAATAAATATTTTCTCATCTGAAATTCAAGATTATAAACATTTTATAATGTGAAAGGTAATCCCATGATTATGTATCCCATGAATTCTTTCAAGAATGTGATATATCTCATGATATTATTTGTATTATTCATGAACATTATGCTATGATTTTTCATAATTATTTTGTAATTTTTTATTCACATATGTTTTTTGTGACCATGATGTAAGAATTTTTCACAAGTATGTGTCGTATTTCACCACTATGTTGTGATGTTTCATTATTATGTATATTCCACATTTCGTGCCTTTATCAAATGTTTCTCTCATGATTATCATTCCTCTGATATAATGATGAGGATTTTTCTAACCCATTTAGTAATAATACATGAATATTATTCCTTCTATGTTATCCCTCTCTTTATTAGGACTTTATCTCACCCATTTCATTGATGAATATTTTCAAGAGATTACAAGTTCTAAAGATAATTTTAGAGATTTTATAAAGATACAGAATAAGTATTTAAATACTGTTTTATTTTTTATTTGGTAAAAGTGATGTATTATCCTAATTTTTCTATGATACAGAACCATTTGATCCTTGAGTTTATCACTATTACATTATTATCAGAAAAATGATGCCATAGTCACAGAAGAAAATTTAGGACACTATATCAATGATAGGTTCGTGGGAGTTTTCTGGGACTCAAATATTTATATTTATATATTTATACTATTACATTTAATTTATATCATCAATCATGTTAGAAAACAAAAAAAGGATTCTATAATTTAATCCATTTTAGAAAATGTTGTGTTTCTTTTAAAATGTTGATTTAATACCACAAAAATCAAGAATTAGAGCATTTCTCAATCAAGATAAATTTACTTCTAAAACCTAAATATTCAAAAATTTCTTAGAAATTAATATTTTTTTATTCAAAACATTTAAATACAAAATAAAATTAATGGAAATATATTATTCATTAGTGAGGTTTATTTTTTGTCACATAGTATTTCAGCTATGATTATGAGTCAATCCTCTAGAGATTAAGTTCATTATTTCATTGATAACATCCAAGTATATTACAGTGGTCCATTGTTTCCTTATTCTCAAGAGCAATAATCAATGTTTTTTATTCAATATATCTTATAATAAAACCCCATTTATATCATTAACTAGCAAAGACCAGGATTTCATATGGTTTAATCAATGTTAGTTAACTTTATATTACCTAAAGGATAACATGATAAATGAACTTATTCATTAATTTTAGAGGTATGAGCTATGATTGACTTTTTATATGAGAAATAAGTCTTGTTTTGGATTTTTTATACAAAAAAAAGGGTTGATTTCATATGGTTCTTGTAGTAAACATCCTCATGAGCATAAATATTCCATATATGATCTCGAGTTTGTAGTAGTGGTTTTTTCTCTAAAGATGTGGTGACATTACCTAATGTTGGAAAAAATCTCTCATGGTTCAATCTCGATGTTTTTGGGTTTGATTTTTTTTTGGAAAATATAAATGACCCCGAATGAGTATGGTTGGTGTTTACTAAAGTGGGATTTTATGTTGGAGTAGTATCCCTATGTTTGCTAAATTTTTGTGCCTCAAAATAGGGAGTTTGGTATTTGGTAAAGGGATGTTTTTCCATAGAACATAGTTCATGGACCCTGATTCATAGTTTTCAAATGGAAAAGGGTTTACACTGAATGATTATGGAAATCCACAATGTATTTATTTCATCATAGTAGTGCTATACTGACCGTAAACCACTCTATATGGATAGTAGAGGAAAGAACAGTCTCCAGAAATGTCGCATTACACAAGAATCTTGATGTTTTCAGAAGGCTTTCCTTTTCTAGAAATTAGGTGATTATCTGAGGAGTCTAAAATGATTTCATTAATCAATGATATCAAATACCGCAAATCTAGGAAGATACTATGAGTATCACATAACATAGTAACCAGTGAATTTGGTACCACATCAATGATTTGGGTGATTAGGATTAGTGAAAGTTTCGCATATATTAGCATATACAAGAACAATTAATCCAATCTTTAGGGAAATAAAGTTTCATCAGAAAACAAATATTCTCTCTGAGAGGAATTCTATGAAGCATGTACTAGTTCATGGGGGTGGATTCTATGAAGGAGAAGAGGTAAGCGAGGGAGGATTCAATGGAAGGAGAATAGTTTCACGGAGATAGTGTGTGGAAGGGGTTTTGTGGGGGCACTATAACACACATAGGAAAAGGGAAAACAATGTTAAAGTGGTCTTTAAGGCATCACCCACCAAGAAATAGTCGGTTCTTAAAAGGAGAACCCATTGGTTACATAGGGATAGTCCACAGAAGATGAGAGTGCACACAAAGCACTCACACAACGCAGTGTAGTGAAGTTCTTAGAGGAAGAAGGGAAGGTCATAGAGGACTAAACAATCAGTGGAAGTAATTCATAAAGGCTAACTATTCTCAGAAAAGTGTGTTTGATCTATGAGTGAAAATAGTAATTTAACATAGCATCTACCTAACGTTGAGGATGCTTTCATTCATACATATGAAGGGACCTACAAGTCCATAAACTCTGAATTGTTAACATTCAAGATTAGTGTGCAAAGGAAAAGGAAGGCAATAATCATTTTCACAGATTGAGATCCATAGAAAGAAACAAAGGTAATGACCCCTAGGAAAGGAGTGAGATGACCCTAAACCTTGTAAATGTAGTGATCCTGGTAATAGAAGTGCATTGGCCAAATCCTTATAAATTTTAAGAATCCTTGGAGGATTTGGAATATTTTCACATCACCATTGTATTCACCATGGATATAGCCCATTGACTATGAAATAATTAAAATTGGTGTGTCCCATGCATGATTTAAATACTATTAAAAATTTGAAATAGGAAATAGGGGAAGATTGTTTTTTACAATGAAAGAAGATATAAAGGGGTGGTTATTTTACTCTTTCATACTTTGATTCAACCCCCCTACCCACACTCAAGGCATTTAACCTAATTGGGATATAAAATTAGAATCAGAGATAAATGATTAATTTCAGTGCTTCTCTATAAAGGGAAGAAATAGATGATGCTAATAACAAAGTGATTATGATCTTTGATGGGAAACATTTTCAATTATGGAAGAATCAGATACATCCCAATATCTAGTCAACATGAATATATATCTTTATAACAGTGATGCATGGAATTTCAGCTGATATAGAGAGTGGTTCTTTATCAGAAACTCACTGATGGGAATTGGATATAGACACCAAAGGAATCAATTCATTGTGGGGATCCCTATCAAATTTCATATATATAAAGGTGATATTTTGTAATACATCACATGTAATGTGTGAGAAGTTATTGAATATTTATGGGGGTTCCTCAATTGTTAGATAAGAAAAGATATAGGGTCTATGTAATCAGTATGAGGATCTTAGAATGAACCCTAATGAGTTTTTTGAAACATTCGTTTTCTGGGTCAATGTTTTTGAAGAAGACATTCCCAATCTAAGTGAAATTATTAAATATATTTTTATTCTTAAGAACATCTTGAGAAAATGTCCACCTCAGTTTAATAAAAAAGATTATGTATTGAAAGATAAATATCTAAAGGAACTGATGATGGGATGATTACTCAATAAACTTATTGTATACAATATGATAAATGATGATAACAATGTTATGGAAAAGGGTTAGTCCAATGAATTTTAATTCAAGGCCATGAAGAGACTCTCTATTAAATATAGTATAGAGGAAGACAATTTGGATGTTGTCATGTCATTTATGTCCTCAAATATGAAAATAAGAAGAGAAAAGATCAAAGGTAAACTTACAGTTGCCTGATTTCGATGAGGAAAGATTGTACATTTTTTTTGAAAAATGTCCACAAAAGTTTTAAGATGATGATGAATACTATGATGAAATTATTTGGAAAATGTACTAATCCAATGTTAATGGTAGGAAAAGTACTAAGAGAAATTTCTACCCAAATAATAATATTCTTTCAAAAGAATATAAACGTTCTGAAGAGTCTATGTTAGAAAAATTGGATGAAAAAAACATTCATGAAGTAGACTCTATGGTGGTAGTTTTCAGAAAATCCAAAATCTGGGAGGAAATTGAAATAGTGAATAAAAATATGAAGGAAGATTTTACCTTTAGGTACAATTAGAAGCATCACTAGAAGAGATATACAATTTGAGAACCAAAAAAATAATCCCAATAATGTTGTCTGTGATGCCAAATCTTATATGTAGTAGCTCAAAGAATAGAATCTAAGAAAAATAAAGAAATGAAAAAAACAAGTCTTCAATGCTAAAGAGCTCAGAAAAGGTTTTTGAGTACAAAATTAAAATTGAAAAATAGAAAATTGATATTGATATTTTAACTAATACTGAAAAAGGTCAAATAAAATGTATCAAATAGAATGAATAAGCGGTTTTAGTATAAGAAGTAGAATTAAAGATCAGGAGAACTCTTGATTCATGAAAAGTATGATACACAAGAAATATAGAAAGTAAAGTTGAATTTATTATTCCAGTAAAGAATAAAAAGGACTTTAAGGAAAATAAAATGATTAATAAGAATGATATAGCCAATATAGATTTTGATCACAAATAGAATATAGTAATGGTTGATATTAGACAACAATATTCCACTCTGGGGTTAAATATTGATTTGGGTTTAAATCGAAATAATAATATCCAGTAATCCTAAGGGAGAACCAATAGTGTCATATTTCCACACACACAAATCACCATGCATTAGATGTTATTGTTGTAGAAAAATAGGATGCTCAAAAAATGTATATTCTATAACCAAGAGGTACCATAAGGAAAATATCAATATAGGTAGCCATACCGAAATCAATTTCCTATAAATCATTTGATTGTCACTATTTCTGGTGTGGATGATTTTTCAACATAGAAAGATACTAATCATTGACAACTTAGAGAAATATGACAAAATCAAATAAATGCATTCATAAGATGTAATTTAATGTATCATCAAATGGGATGAAGAGGAAAAATTGGTTTGTCACATTGTAATATGATGTTGTTCAATCATACCTTGAGGAAGATCATTATTATCAGTCCATATTCATTATGAAGTCATAAAATGGATCAAAAGGGAATTAGATAAATAGAAAGTGGTAAAAGAGATTTATTTTAAAGCATCTGATCACACCTGAATATGTATCATTAGTAGTGGATGCACCTCCCATATGGTAGAAAATAAGGATCTGGTGATTAGAATCATGTATGGTAAGAAAGGTATCATAATATTTGGTAGTGATGAAAACTTGAAAATAATTAGCTCTAGAAAAAAATGTTTAGAGGAAAATACATGAGATGTGCAGATGTTTCAGTTCATAAAGGTCTCAGTCAAAACATACTTTGTGTCAATCAATTATGTCATTATATACATACTGTAAGATCATCTATGAAATTTTGGTTCATCATGGAAAATGATGGTGAAGTTGTTTTACAGGGAATATGTATGAAAAATAATCTCTACCATATAAGTAGAGAATAAGGTTTTTTCTTTTTTCCAAGGAAGATGGGAAAAAGTTATGGAAAAAACAATTTATTCATTTCAGAAAAACATCACTGGAAGATCTTGTGAAACATAATGAATCTCATTTCTTCTCCATATTATTATATTATCATACCCATTTGTGAGATGATTTTCAAAAAGGGAATACAGACATATAAGGATAATGGTAAAAGGTCATCAATGTTTCTTGAGTTGGTTTATATTGATGTATACGAACCAATTTCACCAAGATCAATTGATAGGATGAGATATTATATTCTATTAATTGATTATTTTAGTATAATGACATAGGTTTCAATCATCTCTCACAAATATGACATTTTCAGTTGCATAAAAACTTATCTATGGGATGTTGAGAAGATGATGGGTCTAGCAATCTGAAATATCAGAATAGAAAATGGAACATAGTTCAAAAATATCCAAGTAGCATATTATCTTGAGAAACATGGGGTAAGGAATCATGTTTCATTGGTAAAAATACTTCTATAGAATAGATCAGTTGAAATAAGAAATTGAATTACCAACAAAATCTCAAAAACAATTCTCATTGAGAATGACCTTCTAATGATGTTTTGGAAAGAAGTCGTAATAATAAATGATTTTACATAAAATTGAGTGTTATTATGTAAATTATAAGTTAATAATCCATATGATATTTGGTATGGAAGGAATACATCATTGAATTACTTTCATGTTTTTAGAAGCAAGTGCTTCCTTCAAAATAAGGAAAAACACGTGATGTTTGAATCCCAAAGAGATGAAGGGATATTTCATGGATACATAATGAAAAAAATCATATAAATGATTCATTATTTGGTTTTGAATGATAATCACAATAATGTATTTAACTATAGTATAGAATGTGAAGAATCTTCATCAAATACATGATCAGTTTTATAGGGATAGTGATGAAGAGATATGAATATTTGGGGATATTCCCATAGTTGAAGTAGATTCAGAAGAAGATTTAGATGAAGAAAAGGATGAGTGCAATTCAATATTAGAATAAAGACTAAATATAATATCTAAAATTGATAAATTAAAAATAATTAGTGATTAGACAGTACCAGTGAAGATATGAAGGATAAATACTCTATCATAAGAATCGAACATATCATAGGTAGAGCCTACATGTTTTGATGAAGCAGTTTAAGATGATAATTTTTTGTAGCCATTGAATGATGAGCATAACCAAATTGAGAAAAAATAAGATTTGGGAGATTGTTTCAAGGCTAGAAGAAAATAATTTCACCAGGAATAAATGAGTCTCTCACAAAACAATGAATGCGGATGGTGTTATGATTCGAAACAAAGAATGACTAGTATGAAAATGGTTACTCTTGGATAGAGATTATCGATTTTGATTAAAAAAAATTACCCAATGTAAGACTGGAGACAATGAGATTTTTCTTTTTTGTAGCAGTGTTATGGAAGTTAAATGTTTTCTTGATGGATTTCAAGTCATCGTTTCTGAATGAAGTTTTTGAATAAGAATTTTACATTGTGTACCTAGATGGTTTTCCCATTCATGAATATTAGAACATAGTTTGTTGTCTATGAATGGCACTATACATGTTTAACCAAGCACCAAGAGCATGGTATTGAAGGCTCAGTCAATTTTCTATGAAATCAGTTTTCTACATGCTGAATTTAATTACAATATATATGTTAACTATGAATGTAATAAAAAAATGAATGTTTTGGTATAAATCAATGACAATATATTTGGAGGATCATATAAAACACAGCGCACAAAATTAATAGAATTCTTGAAAAGAGCATTTGAAATGTCAATGATTAATGAACTATTGTTTTTTCATAGTTTATAGGTGACACAAATAATGATCAGAAAATTTATTTATCAAAATAAATATTCTATAGAGGTTTTGAAAAGATATTTAAGGGATAATTCCAAGGAGAAGATGACTACAGTAGCTACCCAGATGAAACTGTCACTAGATTATGAAGGCAATGAAATTAATGTCACAGAATATAGGAAAATTGTTGGAATCATGTTATACTTGATAGTGACAAGACCTAATATAGTTTTCTCTCTAGATAAAGAAATATGGTATCTAAGAAATCCCAAGAAAAATTTACTTTATTGAACAAAAAATAATTGTTCTGTAATCATGGGAATAGTGGATTTCTGATTTCTATACAATGATAAATGTAATTATGGTTTTTCGGTCTTTATAGATGTATATTCAGATGGTTTAAACGATGATAAAAAATCAACAACTTTTGGTGAATTCAATATTGGAGGATTTTTTTTTCTAAGCTAAGACTGAAATAAGATTGAATTTCATAAATCACTGTATATGGTGAATATATTACTACTACACAAGAATGTACATTATTTATGTGGATGAAATAATATATTGATGATATATAAGATGAATTGAAGTCTTATATTGTAATGCATTGAGATAATTCATGTGCCATAAATCATAGGAAAAATAAAATCCTTAACTCAAGAAAAAATAATATTTAAATAAAGTGTCATTTTATTAAGGAGAAGATGGATTAAGTATTTTTGAAGTTGGAGTATGTGACTACACACCTAGATGATGTAGAAATTCTAACAAATTCCTTAACAAATCTAGCGTTGTTGAGGCATAAATTGGTTAATTGAGTCCCCTTACATGAAAAGTTTTGATGAGATCTCCCCCCCTTCTAGGTCTATGTATGTTTTCTCATAGGGTTTTAATATGTATTATTTACCCTATTTCATACCTAAAATGAATGGACATCGAGTTCATTGACAATGTGTAGAAATTTTAGCTATACAAATGGGAGAAATTCTCTTAATCAAGACATGGGGAGAAGATGATAGGGGGAGAAGCAGAAGCTGAAATTATGATCATTCAGATAGGGGAGTATTATATCTGATGAAGCTAAAGGTGATCGGTCTGAGGTTATATATCATGATAGTTAAGGTCTGTGATGAAAGAATATGATTTTTTTGAATCAAATAAAGCAATTAATTAAAGAAAATTTCATTATACTTTTGTTTTATAGGTCGTTCAAGGATCAAGTGGGAATAGAGTGTGTGTTGAGAAAATCATTGATTTTTATTTAAATCGTAAGAAGATAATATTGGCAGATGATGGAAGAATATTTAAGAGTGTATCAAAATGTGAAGAGTTGACACAAACCCGAATAAGTCGATTTATGGGAAAAACCCCATCATGGTCCTATATTATTGTTTTGGGGTTTGATTGTGTTTATTGATAAATAAATATGACCATGAATGAGTATAGTTGTTATTTTCCAAAGCAGGTTTTTAAGGTGGCACTATTTCCAAGTGTTTACCAAAATTTTGGGCCTCAATATTGGGAGTGTGGTTTTTTGAAACGGGGTGTTTTTTCACATAACATAGATTATGTTCCATGATTTATAGTTCATGAACCACAAAGGGATTAAGCAGATAATTGAATGAAATCAAAAAATTAAGGATTTCTATGAAGTGCGCTACATGGATCACGAATGGAAAATATATAACGATACTATCACAATTCACAAGACGATTAATGTTCATGGAATTATTGTTTTTTTTTGGAAAGAGGAAATAATTTGTAGAGCATTAAAGGTTTTCATCCATGAAATATATCCTCTACCATAAAGGGAGAAATCTTCTATGCTGGTCATAAAGAATAGTAAGCAATGATGTTTGTACAACATTTATGATTTGGGTGATTCAGATTAGATAGATTTTTGAAACTATTTTCCAATATAAGGATGGATAATCATGTCATTAGGGAGGGTCGTTTAAACTTGAAAATAACGTCTCTCTAAGAAGTATTCGGAGAAGTATGATGTAGTGTGGGAAGCATTATTCTATGATGTATAAGAGAATCTCATAAGAGGATTATAGGAATGGAGAAGATTTATGAGGAGACAGTCTGTGGGAGGGGTTTTTTTGGGAATTATATCCCACAAAAGAAAAGGGTCCTCAATGTTTAAGAGGTATTTGGGGCATTAGATATCCATGAAAGAGGCGGTCTTTGGAAGTAGAACCCATCTGTGAAGTAGAGATGGTCCGTAGAATTAGTGGTGGTTTGCAATGAAATCGAACCACATAGTGAAATATAGTTAGTGAATGAAGTAGTGTGTTTTTTTAGGATTTATGAATCTTTGAAATAATTTCCATAAGCTAACTGTTAGTTAAAATGTAGATTTCATCTATCGAAAAAATGGGACTTCAACAAAGCATATACCTACGGTGGAGGATGCATGAATTCTTGTAAATAAAGGGACCTATGAGTCCTTAAACGTGAGTGGATCCCTTCTAAGAGAAGTCAATAAAGGTAGTGGAAAATATTGATACCTTCTACCTGTAATGAGCCTGAAGAAGAGACAATTGTAGTCACCCTTGGGAAAGAAGTAAGTTAACCCTAAATCTTCTAAAGGTAGTTATCCTAGGAAAAGATGTGATCTTGGCTAGACCGTATAATTTTTCAATGAGGCTTAGTGGATTTTGTACATAGGAAAATATTTTTTGTATGCTCCTTGGACATAACCCAGTGAGGGTGTACCAAGTAAAATTTTTGTTTGTCAGACATGATTCAAATTCTATGCATACATTGCAATGGGAAAGAGAGAAGAGTTTTTTTTGTTTAAAAATAAATCCAGCTCAGAAGGGTTGGTTACTTTAATATGATATATTCTGACTCACTCACCCCCCCCTCTTATGGTATTTAAAAAAATTGATCTCACACCTAAAAAGAAACTTATTTATGGTCTTCACAGATCATAAGTTATTGATGTTTACCTTACCTCAATGGGATTTGAATCCATTTCAGCATAGATTGATTGATTTCATATTTTATAATGACAATTAAATATTTTAAATGTAACAAAAATAGATTTTAATTATTTATTTTATTATTAATAATTCATAATAACATGGCGTTCTAGATCTGTAAATTTTTTAGAGTGATAAGCTTCTTTAAACTATGTATCTTGATATGGAGAAGGCTGGTGTTAGAGGTTTCATATACCAAACGATATTGAAATCATATTTATTGTAGTTGTTTGAGGAGTAAAATTAGGGATAATCAAATTTAGTTTTGATGTGGGATCATATCTTGTATAGTGAACTGAAGAAAATTTCGAGTTTTATAAATACCAAATACTGTTTTAAGGGATATAGTTTATTCCATTGGTGATGCTCATAGAGGATCTTTGTGAACGTAAAATATAACACATAGCAGTGCATCTTGATATATCCAAAATGTATCCTGACTTAACATATATATTATGGTGTCTGTGAATGATGTAGTCTGTATAATATTTCATAACATATTGTTCAGTTTTCTAGTTAGTGAAGGTATATTATTTTGTTCTTGGTGGTTTTTTGTAACTATTTGATGTCCCTAAGTGGAAGTGGGAGGATCTTTCAATAGATTTTCTCACTAGTTTTCATTTACCACAAGTGGTATGTGACATTATTTATATTTCCCCATATTTATGATAGGATTTTTGGATTATAGATATTACTTATGGTTTGTTATTTTTTTTTATATTGTGGATTTTCAATTTCTTACATATTATAAACTATGAGATTTTATACACATATCCCTAAACAATAGAGAGGATATGCTAATATTTTTTTAGGTATTTCCATACCAATTATTTTTATTTTAAAAAAATCAATTCCCAAAAACATATATATTGATTCCCCTATACTAGTTTTTAGCCTAAGGCTATTAGCAATGGGCATTATTCCTTGATATAGGTTGGCTCATATAATAAGAGATATTGAACCACATTTTTTATGATACAATAGTGTTATATCATGGGATTTTATTTTATTTTAGTATCAAAGAATAAAATATATTAGATTATTAGAGATCCCGAGGTTCGTATGATAATATTTCTAGAAAAAACATTTCTTTTTGAGCTTTGAGTTTCCCAGGGCAGTTAGGATATGTGTGACTAAAATTTAAGCCATGTTTTTTTATATTAATTTGTTTTCTAGTATTTATTTCATTATGATACTTTTATATTGAATATTTATATGTTATATTAAATCTTTATGAGTCATTATTGACAGTATTTTTTGTTATCGTTTTTATATTTGGGAAAACATATTATTTCAAAGTGATATAAATTGTTCATTTTCTTCTATGAGGTTTGTTAGAAAAATAAACTTTCAAAAAAATTTCTTAGTGAATACTAATTGTCGTAAGCATCCTTTTCCAAATATTAATTTTCCGTATGTATTTCCATCATAATAGATAATTTATAACTGACCACTTAGGAGATTTCTTCAGGTGACCTTAATTATTTGAGTATAAGTATTCAATTATATTACTCATCCTAATTTCCACACACACTTCAATAAAATATCTTTCTTATATAAATTTATCATTCACGAAATATTTGGTAGATGCATAGTTATTAATTTGAAAATTTTCATGAATTTATAGATACTTTTTTTGAACTGAGATCGTTCTCAATTTCATTACCTCATGTTTTTCATGTTTTTTAGTGTTTAAGTTGTGACATTCTCTTAAATTTATCTGGGAAGGAGAATGTGATCTTTGTATTAGGTATCTCAATATCCTATTAAATTATAAACTTCATATAGATCAATTAAAACAACATGAAAAAATGAATATAATAAAAGGATACCAACCTATCTCTAAAACTAATTATTTTTCCTAGGTATGTGAGATAACTTAGAATAATAAGGGGTGAATTAGTGATCTATTTTATTTTTTAAATTATAATTTTATATCTAACAAATGTGATTATTTATGATCTATAAATATTATATTAATTTCCCCTAGAACTATCTCGATAATTCAGTAAATAAAATAATAATAATATATAAATATTTGAAAGATTCACCTTTAAAATAACACTCCATGTCCTGATTATTTGGACACCACAAACATTGATTCCTCCAACATTAACATAATTGGTTACTCCAACACGATGAGATTTTAGTATATGCCTTTCTTTAAGTAAGTTTAAAGAACTCGATTGATTGTGATAAATGAAACAGAAAACTTAAGTGAATAATTTTTTTTTTAATAAAAATGAAATAAAGTTTACACATTTAACAACAATTTATAAATAAATCAATTTGTAAAATAAAAGGGGTTATATTCAATTAAGAAAATACAATTTATTCTAAAGATATTGTTTTTATACTTTTTATTAAAATATTAATTTTTGTTAAATATAATACTTATAAATAATGATATAATTAAAGTTTAATGATAAAATTTAAGTAATAATTATTAGAATAAATTAATTCAACCCATGAAATGGTTATGTAATGATAATGAATAATAGTATAACAATTATTAGCCTAACAGATTTTTTCCTGTCATTATTTTATTATATGTTTTTTATTTGAATGTTAATTTATCTTATTTAAAGAATTATACATTTGGAAAATTATATTTAATACATGTAGAAAAATTAATTTTCCTTCCTAAATTTGATATAAATATTTATAAATAAATATAAAATACTTCTACAGGAAAAAATATTTTTTAGAAAACTCTTTTTTATTTGTGAAATGTATTTTTCTCTTAATTAATTAATAAAATAACTATTTATTGATGGTTTTAGTTAAATTGTTTATAATTTATTCAATAAAAATTTAACTTTTTTATGATGATTATTACCTGGAAAATAAAAAAAATTATTTATTCTTATGGATACATTTTTAATAAAAATAGTTTTTATAGATTTTATTTGTGGACATTAGAAATAATTTCTACCACCTTTGAAAACAGAATCTAATAAAATGTATTCAATATTTGGAGTGATAATATAAAATTTTTATTAAAGTTTTAATTTCATTTTTCTCTTTAAAATAAGTTACCATGTTAAAAGTTTGTCACCATAAAAAAAGATAAAAGGTTTAAAAGTGGTGTCAAACTAAGTGATAAGGCTTAAACAATTATTTTTATATTTATTTGATTGAATTATTATATTTAGACCCTCCCTCATATTATATATGAAATTTTTATTATTTTAATCAGCTATCCCATTCATATTAATTTATATTATTTTAAAGCTAAGGGTTTTGATAACGGTGGCACTCCCTTCACTTATAAAAGAGAGCCTCATCTCCCCACCAATACACATACATTGGGAACCACATATAGACAAAGATATATCATAATGATTTCCCAACTCTCATCTACTTATATAGAGGATCATTTATAACCAAATTAAAATTTAAAATATCCTTAAGGAGGGATCTAAAAGATTATACCCAAGGAAGTGGTAATCATATTTTTCTCGTTCTTCCGAATTGGTTATTTATAATACCTATTCAAAATATTTTACGACCACCACACCAAAATATATTCAGTATCATTATAATAAAGAAAAAATTGTTATGATAATTGAAGAAATATTTTCAATCTCATTTCCATCTAATTAAAAATTGAAATTTCATCTAATGATTATATGAAAACTACAACCTCCATGAAGTGATATATTTCATTTTTCATCACCACCTCAAATGGATGGCTATATAAGTGATTTTGATGAATATGTATACTTTTTATGATAAAATTATGATTCTATTAAGATAATTTATATTTTATTTATGAAATAATTATGATTATAAATTTTATATAATTAATAAATATTATATTTATTACATGATTAAAATTATTGAAGCATGAAAAGGGCATAAGAACTAGAACCATCAAGCAGAAACATGCATGGAAAAAGGAATTCTTAACACCCAAATATTTATTTTAGTAAAGAATTATTAATTAATGGGGAATGAAATATTATAAGTTAATGGATTAATATATCATAAATATAAATATAATTCATATATAATATTTACAAATGATCATAATTTATTATATATGACACTAAAATGTGCTTAACCAAGATAGATTCCATGGTATGGGGATTATTAACTTAATAGATTTTCATTGGGTTATATTAATTATTAATTAATTATGTAATACCATGATTATGTGTTTTATGACCTATGATTTTTTTAATTTCAAATTTTCTTATGTTTTTTTACATTTTTTTAACTTAATCACTTCACTGATTGATTGTTAATTCAAATATTACTATATTTTTAAGGGTTATTTTTTCCAACTTATAGATGAAATTTTCATATTGAGAATAATTATTTATTATATATGGTGTACTCAATTCACCTTCAAAATATAACATTCTAATTAATTTTTATTCATAGTAAATAATGATTCACTTCAATGACTCTATTTGAATGGGTTTTGATTCAAAGATACCCAATTCATAAGGTTTTATGTCATCGTCTCACTTTTTATCAATACTATTTAGTTTTAAATTTTCATTTACGTAATTGTATATTATTTCAATCTTAAACTTGAACTATTTTCTTATCCACTATTCATTTAAATGGTTTTTAATTTTTTTTCTATTTTTTTCTTTGATACATTAATAAATGTAATGTATTTTTATTAGAAAATCTAGCACTACATATCCTTTTAGGTCTAGAATATTCCTCTTCTATATCGATATAATTTATTTTATTTCTAAAAATATAATTTTAATATTTCAATTATTAATAAAGTTATATTTATTTAAAATTTTATTTTACTTCACAATGTTTAAAATAAATGTGTTTTAAATTTTCTATAAAATAATTTTTTTACTATCTTTACAAAAATTGGTAAAAGAATACCATTTTAAAAATTTAACACATGAATTATTTTTTCCAATATTAATAAAATTCTTCCTATTTTATCATACATTTTTAGTTTTGATGGGGTTTTAAAGTAGTATATATTCTTATTATTCTATGAACTTTTTGTTTTATTTTAAAGTAAAATTTTATTAATTTTTTAAATTCATTGAAAATAGATTTCATTTTTTTATATTCTTATATATAACACCATATTTGGATATATAAGATTATTTTATTTTCACAATTTTATTGTTGTAATTTATTTCCAAAATAAATTTTTAAAATTCTCTTTGATATCTCACTAAAATATTTTCCCACGGGACTTATATTTAAATATATATATATATATATATTCATTAATAAAATTATTTTAATGGATTCACTTACATTTATCTATATATTTATAAAATATCTCAATTTTAATTATTCATGTTCTTGATAATCCTCTAACTGATACTTCAATACACATATTTAGAATGATTATGTCTTTCATATCAATAAATTAATATATTTTTTCACCTTATGTGATACCATATGAAATGGTTTTGTAACACATTTCCTCTATATGTGTTTTCATCCATGTCAATATAATTTATTGTTCCTTATGATATACTGAAGATATGTTCTACTTATATCATCTATCTTTCTTATCAAGTTGTATTATAATGATATATTAGTAAGGATTAATGAACATTATTTCTTTCCCACAGGTTAATTAATCTATGGTAGAATGTGGAAAAATATTTAATAATTTCATTTTGTGACTGGTGGAAGATAAATTAAATTTCTCTAGAATAATTTGGTAAATATTTTCATCCAATTAGATAATATTTAAGGTAATGGGGAGTGAACCCAACCCACTTTGCGACATTATCCTATATGTTTTAAAATGGACTAGATAGTGAATCCAGTACATAATAGAAATATCTATACTCTGTAATTATGGTCTTGTTAGTGATTCTTGAAAAAAGATATTATTTTTTATGCTAATTTATATTACACACTCTTATATCAAATTTTTATGCTTATGATATGATCACATGGATCATGATTCATTATTGATGATTCCTCACTCTAATGACTGATGTCTATTATTTGGATAGAGGATAATCCAATGACCAATGATTTATGATAATTGATTTATTTGGTATGATTTTTATATTTTATGATATATTTATCATAACCAAAGGCTTATTTGAGAATAACCTATGATCTCATATTGACATCTACCATATTTACACTTACTGACCATCTAATCATAACCCTTTTATAAGATTCCATTCCACAAGTTATGAAGAAGTGTATTATAGATAATATGATTAAAAATGTATCATGTCTGTCTAATTTTATAGGATACTAAATAAAAATCATTATGTATTAAGAAAATATCAATATAGTGGGAAAATGCCTATTGATTGAGAAATATATGTTTTTTGTTATGTAATTTTTTTTTCATAATTCTCTAAAACTCCTAACTAAAAATACCATTCCACTATAAGTGTCTAGGATTTCTAAATGCATTGTGATTATAGATGTTTAATTTTTTGTCAAAATAGTTTTTATGAAGATCCAAATTTAAAGATTTTGTTTGTTAACTTTATTTGAGTATACTAGTCAACATAATCTTAGTTAGTATCAAAATAGTGTTTACATAACTTTAGAGGACAGGTTGTTATTATTTCAAAATAATTTAAGAGTTATAGGTGTCATCAAAGGGTTAATAAATTTAAGGTTTAAGGGCATATGTACCCTTTTCATATCATATATTTTTTTATTTTTAGATGAGAAGTTTTATTATTGGAAATTTTTATTGATGTTTAATGAAAATACATGATTGAGATGATGAAGAAAATATGAAAAATAGTACTTATATTTTTGTAACAAATGTTTTATAAAACATATTTCCATGTTATTGAAAATTTATTTAATAATTTGATGTGAAAATTTATTTTGGAAAAAGTTTTCTATATTTTTGGGAATATTATAATATTAATCTAAGTATAGAATTATAATAGAGAGTGAGATTTAATATTAATATAGTTAATATTATTATAAGAAAAAAATAACACAACATACATAATCATATATAATTTTATTTTGGTTTATGTCATCTGTATTTAGGTAATTTTTTAGAAATAGTATTATATTTTATATAATATATGATTACGCTATATACATTTTTAGTAAATGAATTTTTGAGTGATTAATGTGTTATTAGAGATAAATGTTAATCTTATTTGGAAAGAATATATATTGATATATTTTAATTTTGTTGTTTTTGAATTTAGTAAATCGAATTCTAATGATTTTAATGGGTTTATTTATTTTTGGAATGATTTTAGTTGAAATTTTGGGGTCATTTTTGATATAATGTTAAAACCACCGAAAATGGTAGAAGCATTGCCATGCAGTATGGGGATTAGATTTGGGCTAAAAACTATGACATTATGTATGGCTTAGATATTGAAAAGTATAGATATTGGGAGAATATATCTAAATCCTGTGGTGTCCTAGACCCTTTTAATCAGCCTGAGATTTTCATTCCAGTCCAGTAGAGGATTCCCCTAATGACTGATGAAGTTGTGCGACTAAAGAAACCTAGGGATTTATTTATTTATGAATCTATATAGAAAATAGAGTCTCTACCCACCAATAACCAAGGTATCCAATCGAGTAGGAATAGTATTGATTTAGAACCATGTCATTCAAACAATGACCTTGTTGAAAAACATTTAAAACAAATGTAGTCAAATTTTGAACTCACAGATGAAGTCCCAACATTGTGGCCTTCTGGTACTGACCAAATAATGATTATATAGGATTTACTAGAATATCATAAATTTGAAAACAAGTTGAGTGATGACATGCCAGGTTTGATGAATTCAGAGGGTAAAACCCCCCCACACATGGAGAAGGGTGTTGAGAGGGGAGTAGGTTGTTTACTACATAGGTATAGATACTAGAATACATAAATGGAAGTAGGATTATAGAAGGATGATTGAGTCTCCTCCAAGAGGTGGGAAGAAGTGGGTGATGGTTCTTTCATCAATATTTATGAGGAAGTGGGGGTGAGCCCAAGCCCCACCAAGGCCAATGAAAATTCTATACTGGAACATTAGGGGACTTAGAACCCCCCCAAAATTTCAAACTCTAATGTTGTGTAGTTCAAAATATGGCCCTGACATAGTTTTATCATCCAAAAAAATGTTGGAATGCATGTATTCATTCATATTTGGTCTGATGGTTGGTTTTAAGAACGTTTTTCCTTCTTAAAGGCAAGGTCATGTAGGGGGTCTTTATCTTCTTCAAAAGAAATTTCATGGAGTTAAATTCACAATATACTAATGTAACAATATTGATGTTATGTTTGATGTATCTAGTTTCCTTTTTTGTCTTTCATTGGGTTCTATGGATAGCATGGTATTCAGGACAATGGAAAATCATGGAACCAGTTATGTAGGATTTGTGAGTCATTTTCTATTTCTCTTCGGGTCAAGGGAAGATTCAATGATATTTTTTTAACTCATTAAAAATAAGGTGGTATCTTAAGGAGAAATGAAACAATGGGGGATTTTAGGAATTCAATGCTTATAAAATCACTCAAAGAACTGGGATTTTGAGTCTATTCTTTCACTTAGAATAGGGGTACCTCAATGGAGGTATGTTCCACTAAAATATTGAATAGATTGATTAAGACAGATAATTGGATATTTATCTTTCATTCCTACTCTATTGAACACTTGGCCCCGGTTGCATCTGACCACTCTCTAAATTTCTTTTGACACCCTCAAAGGAATCAGCGCATGGGTAGGCGTTTTTTTTGTGTTGGAGAGTCTATATCTTTAAGATGGGTGTTGTGAGGAGGTCATTTGCACTACATGTAGGGATCTTCAATAGTGATTTAGTTCTAAATCTTGGAATAATACAATTCTACTAAATAATTATAGTTTGACTAGGATTAGGTCCATAGACACATCCCTTAATATAGACAAACGGTGGTTAAAATTTATCTATGCCCTGACTAGTTCTGACTCTATGGTGAAGTAAATCTCAAACCTTGAGTGGGATTTGAATGTTGTGCTTAAGGAAAAGTAAATCTAATGGATCATCTAGGAAAGAGAATATCACATTAATCATGGTGATCAAAACACTACATTCTTCCACCGTAGATAGACTATGATAAGGAAGAAAACCCACATCGCCCACCTTGATGATTATCATCGTAGAGGGATGCAGGATTCTACTAGTATTAATTCTATTTTTCTAGAATTAATTAGAAATATTTTCAATGAAGAGTGTGTCAAAATACCTTTTAGTCTCACCATCTGCATCGTAAGAAGTTTTCCTGATGAGATGATATTTTTTTTAGAGGGGGGACATTTCTAATGAGGAAGTGTGCATGGATCTTCACCATTTGCACCCTACAAAAGTTCTTGATCCGGATGGTTTTCACTCCCTATTCGTTAAATGGTTTTGGTAGATTCTCTAGTCAGATGTGATCATTCAGATGAAGTATTGGTGGGTATGTAAGGATTCATTTGAAAATTTTAATGAGAATTTTGTTACCCTCATACAAAAATCTAAATTCCCTTAGAAGATTACTGAGTTTGGGCCAATAAACTTCTTCAATGTTATTTAACAAATTTAACCTATGATTCCTATGTATAGGTTGAGATTATTTCTCCCACTTATGGTGTCTAAAAATCAATTTTATTTTTCCCATAGAGTCCCATTATTGATAATAATGCCATTGCTTTTGATATTTTACTCTCCCTGAAGACTTTATCCTCAACAAAAAAAGTAACCATAGCCTTGAAACATGATACAATGAAATCCTAGGACAGTGTAAAATGGACATTCCTAAATCATTTACTATAAATTATGTTGTTTGGATAAATATGGATTATAAAAATTTTAAATTTTGTTACTTGGTGTCATATAAAATCAACATCAATGGAGATCATTTGGATAGTTTCATACCCTCGAGGTGTTTAGGAAAAGGGGACCCACTCTCTCTACTCCTCTTCACTCTTATTATGAATGTTTTCCCTATCCTCCATTTTAATGTGATGTAGCATGGAATTATTCCTGGAGCCATGGAATGTCTCAATATTCCTCTTGTTTCTCATATTTTCATTGTAGATTATTGCCTTCTATATTTTCAGGCTGCTACCCTTCAGTGTAACTCAATATTGAAGATTATCAACCATTATGAGAAGGATTTAGTGTAGTGGATTAATGAATAAAATCAAAACTATTATTCATTTGAGGTGTTCCAATGAAAAAACAGTAGTATCTTCATATATTATGCAGGTTTTCTATTCTTGGGAAATATCATAAATACTTTGGGAAAAATATTATATCAAAAGATAAAAGAAACAGGTTTTCATATCAATCATGGACAAAGATGATAATTTTATCAGTCTATGGTCTAGAAAAAAATAACCAATGCTGGGAATGATGTTCTTGTTAAATATGTGTACCAATATATCCCCTCATACATTGTGTCCTTGTTCATTTTCCACGATACCATGGTTGTTCGGATTTATTCTCTTCTAGAAAACTTCTTCTGGGTATCTCATAATGGACAACCCAACACCCCCAGGGTCGCGCGGAAAAAGTTATGAGTTTCTAAGTCATGTGGTTTCCTCGGTTTAATGAACCTTAAATGGTTTAATGACTCTCTTTTAGAAAAACAAGGTTTGGGCCTCATGTCCTATACCAATACCCCTTTTTCTAAAGTTATTCTTTCAAAGTACTCCCAAAGTATCACTTCATGTATGCATCACTTAGACCGAGGCCTAGATTTATGTGGAGAAGCTTATGGAGTGTTATCACTCTACACATATATGAGAATGTTTAGAGGATTGTAGATGGTTACAAGTTAAATGTGTGGAAGAAAAAATTATTTGTCTATGGGGTTAACAATAGAGTCTATTCTCATGACTTTCTGGGGTTCGAAGATACAATTTCTCATGATATCATTGATGATTCTTTGGAGGAGTTGGATCAGGATAGTATTTTATTGGTTCAATGAGATATATCAACATCTTATCTTTTGAATACCAAATTCAAATATAGTGGGAGGTGACCAAATATGTTGGTTTGAGGATGCTTCTGGGATGTAATCTTTTTGGTCGGGGTAGGTCACTTTGGTTCCCAGTTTTACTCAGGATCATCCAGATGATCGGTGGAGGAATATTTGGGAACTCCATCCCACCCCAAGCAATGTTTTTCTAGTGAAATGTTTTCTTGGGTGTCCTGATGACGTGTCTCCTTCTATCCAGATGACACATAGTAGAGGATGTTGTGTTCCCTCTGTGCTTCCATCATACTGAATGATTTTTTATACCATTCGTCTCTGTCCAAAAGTGGAGAGAGTGTGGAATGGATGGTCCCTAGGGTTTAAAGATTTCCTAGGTATATATTTTGAGATGGATCAAGTTTTATATTATTGGGTTTCCTCTATGGAACCTAATGAATTTTGGATGTTGTTAACTCTTTCTTGGATCGTTTGGTATTATCGGAATGAATGGGTTTTCGAAGAGAATTCCTCACTTAATCGGATTTGGTTAGGAAATTATCCAACACCATACAATTCACTATGAAAACAATCATTGGATTTTAAAGACTATGATATACCCTTACACTCATGTAACACAATGAACAATCCCTCTAGTGCATGGGCACCCTCCAAGCATAATAGGGATATGCAATTTCTTTTGTAACAACTCATGTTACTTGGGCTTATTTTCAATTCACCAAATGTATTCAATTGTAAAACAATTACTCAATTCATTAAAAAAAATAAATATAATCACAACCTGGACATTGTTATAAAACACTGAGTATGATTCCTCTGAGTACGATTAATTCAAAACAAAGATCCCATTCCGATTCTTTCAATTAAAAGCACCCATTTTGTTTCATTCAAAACAAATATCCTATTTCCATTCATTAAATACAAAGCTTCAATAATGATTCATTAAATAAAAAGTTCCCAATATTATTTTTAGATAGAAAATGATACAGTATAATTGGGACAAATTCAATTCCTGAATACTACTGTCATGCCATATAGAATATGAATGAATCGGGACCACCCAAGACAATTGTCATCCATAATGGAATTGAACTCTCCTTCTCTCTAGAAAACCAGATCTTCTCTCTCTTCTATCAGTCACACAAGTACAATTTACATAACGCCTTTTATTGGTGACCCAAAACATGTTTAGGATTGAATCCTAAAACACCTTCCCGCTCACATAAATTCACCCAAACCTGAATTTCTCCTAAAATCTAGGAGCAATTATGACTTCGATAATGTTTCTTGATTATTCTTGAATATTTTACAATTTCAATCTCTTATTTTACAGAATCCCATTTCAATTTTCCATATAATTACAATTTTTGAGTAATATAGGGGTCTAAAACCAATTCTCTCATATATATTTCTACAAAACAATGGTTGATACCATTCTAATTGAATGTATTTTAAGAAATGTACTTCTCCACATGGGATACATTCAATATTTCAAATGAAAGGCCCCCCTTCGACAATTCATTCAACGATGTCCACTTTATTTTATTTTCTCTTTATCCATATGAGAAAACACACTTCATTAACTAGCATGTGCTTGTATCATGACTACCTTCTTGGCTTTGAAATCATTATAGATCAGCTTTAGCATCGTCTTACTTTAGTTGGAAAGTATTTTAACTTTCATTTTTTTCCTACTACCTTCTTTTCATCACAATTCAAGCATGATCTATTCTAAAAACAAATGTTCTGGATAATATTATCTTGAATATGATCATATCTGGTTACAATCATTCTTGGTAGGATACGAAACAATCCAAATTTGATTCATTCTCAGTTGGAACCATCTCTTCCATCGACAACACTTTCCATCAGAACCACTTCTTTCTTTCTTCTACCAAGTTATTATACATCTGTGTATGATACTTTACCAATCAGAAATATCTCTTATTCATCATTCAAAATCACGTTTTCAACTGGCACCCCATTCTATAGTAAAATCGTAACCACACTACTACAGTGAAATCGTAACCATACTACTACAGTGAAATTGTAACCACCCTGCTATAGTAAAATCGTAACCAGCTGGTAAAGTGTAATCGTAACTAGCTGCTATAGTGAAATTGTAATCAGCTTCTACACTAAAATTGTAACCATCTACTATATTGAAATTTGAAGCAGCTTCTTTAATGAAATCGTAACTAGCTTCTATAATGAAATCGTAACCATATGCTACAGTGAAATCGTAAGAATATTCTATATTGAAATTGTAATCAGCTGCTATCTTAAAATTCTATCTAGCTTCTACACTGAAATTGTAACCATCTTCTACACTAAAATCATAAGCACCTACTACTGTGAAATCATAAGTAGATGTTATAGTGAAAAAAACCACTTCTTTTACTTCCACTAGAATTCCAATTATTATTAAACACAATCAAAACTTTTTCTTTTTCTTCTTATTGGTATGGATTCATCAAGTGGCATTGCCACTTCAATCCGAATAAAATAGTTTTGAAAAAAAATCAGCACCGCCTCTTCAATATAGATACAATTATTTTATAAAACAATCGCTACCACTTCTTTATCTCCACCATCGGAATACAATTGTTTTCTGTTTGGAAGCATCGATTTCACTCCCCCTTTATTCTATCAAGATTTCATCACAAGTTCTTAATAAAACTCAAGATTTATATGATATAAACATCATAAAACCAACATCATAATTAATTCAATTTTAGTCATAATGAATCTGATTCTCCAGCAAAACAAAAATAACATTCTTATCATGTTCAGAGTGAATCTGATGACCATCTACTTCTAGTGAGATACATTCACTTTTAAATTCGCTTTTTCCTATTACAATGGACTTTCATAGTGATTCTTATTTCTTTTAAAAACATGTATATGATTCATTTCGAAACATGGATCTAATGTTTTTTGAAAACATGGATCAAATTCCTTGCGAAAAAACATGGATCTAAACCCTTTCAATATAACATAGTTCTGATTAACAATCATCAATATGATTATTTTTAAACCAATACAATTTTTTCTGAAAAAAAATTGAATCATAATACTTTTATTCTTTCCTTCAATCCCTTTCAATCCGAATTCCCATTAATTATCTTTATCAATAACCTTTCTTTATTCAGTATACATATCGTTTAAAAAAAATACATCTAAAACACAACTTGGTCCGAACTATCTAACCATTTGTATTTTTTGTCAATACCCACTGCAATTACTTTAATCACATAAAAACAAAAGGTGTTATTATTTTATTTTTTTCTCCCCCTATTTTTCTTATCTCTGCCCTTTATTTAAAATCAAATTCAAAGGAGTCGTCATAAGAATTTTCTCCATTATTTGAAAATAATCTCTATTTCTAGAGGTTGGTACTTTTATTTTACATGGGTATCACATGATTTTAATACTAATGAACCTTTAACTAAAGAACTCTAATTCAATGTGGGAGATTCCGATATAGAAAACAAGATTGTATAATAAAGGGGATCAATTTTTTCATTAACAAAACCTTCATGTAATACATTTTCCATACTTCTTTCAACATTATCATGACTGGGGGAAATCCATGAAGGTATTTGTCAAAGAAAAAAGTAACCTTCATGCATCTCTACAAACAAATCATAAAGTTCATATATATGAAAACACAATTTATCAAAAAAACCTTTTCTCATACCCATTAAAATATTTTTCAAGAAATGTAAGAGAATCATCAAATCCATCTTTCTGATTTACACTCTTCTAATTACCTACATGATAGTACAAGTATACAAATATAGTATGAATAAGGAGAAACCCATATTGTTTGTTAGAAACAACAATATGGCTGAGAGTCCTTTATCATTCTTGCCTATTTCTTTATTTTTTTTGGATTTTTCATTAGATGTTCTTTGTTTCTTATATTCATCATTTTTGAGTTTTCTGTCATCATTCATCCTATTAGTAGAATCCTTTGGTGAGGATTTCAAATTTTCTTCATTTTAGGAGCTTTTATATTACAATCAGTTTTTTCCAAATTGTAAATTCTTATCTTTTTATCTATTATGATAGTTTAACAGGATTTGATAGCATGTCCTACATTTTCATCTTCACTATTTACAGATACACTTTGTCATCATTTCTCAAATCTTCAAAAGTCTTCTTCTTCCTTTCTTCTTTAACTTTCATTTTCAATTCCTCCAATTTTCTAGTCAGGCCAATGTGTTCTGGCCAAACTACTATGAACTTTTTCTTTTGAAATATAGCAGATCAGTCCTTCTTAACATCCAAAACATATGACTTTTGAAAATGTTCAAGACACTTTTGTTGTGACAGTAATAAAACAAACCATCCATTCACAAGGTGTATAGGTTTATCACGCCTTTCAAAAATATTTTGCAATTGATGGAACCTATTATCAGTCTTTACATCATCATTCCAATATTTCTTCAACACAACCTTATATGGCTTCTTATTTTAAGATAATTTACTCTCCCTCAAACCATCCCTTCCATAACATGTGGAATAATAGTTGTGTTGTTGGTTGAACGAAAACATATTCTTTATATGTCCAAATCCACCACAATACTAGCAATATCCATAAATAGAGTATTTTCCTCTGAAACTTTGATAATGTCTAGAATTTTAAATAATTTTTCTAGAAACCTAATTCTATTTCTTTTCTAATCCACAAAACCTTCTGTTATCAATCTGAATCATCGTTTTCTTTTCTGAATTATTATAAACATATGTTTTAGAAATATTTCCAGATTCAGAATTTATCAAAGCATTCCCAACATTATTGGTCTTGGCCTTATACATAACATACAAAGAATTCATCTTCTCAAAAGAAAATATTATCTTCTTCTCACCCTTTGATGGAATCTTTTGTTGACACTTTTCTGGATTCTCAATAGGAGAACATTCAAAAACATCAGTGAATGAGTTTTCAAAAGTTTGAATTCTTTTTTCAGCTTTACAGAGTTTTTATTGGAAAAGTTCCAACTATTCTTCTTTTTCCTTAAACTTCCCTACCCAATATACATTATGATTCTTTTTATCTTCAAAAATATTCTTCAAATCATCATTATCTTTAGCCAACTTTTATTTCCCACAAACCAAACATTCTTGGTGTTTGGAGCATTCATCTTCAACATTTTTATATTTATTTTCGATTTCTTTGATCATTCTTATACATTCTTCCAACTCTACATTAAATGGTATTTCAAGTTGAGTTTTTTCTTTATCACCATCCATTATTACAACAAAATTATTTTCCTCAACATGATTAATGGAATTTTCATATTCATCTTCACTTTCTTTTTCTTCATCAATAGAACTACTTTAATTACCAGAAGAACTATCTACAATAACTATTTCAATGAACATGTTGTCTTCACTATAATTTGTAAAAAACATGCTATCATCTACATTAGACAAAAATATTCTCCATTTGGATTTGGATAAACTCTTATCTTTCTTCTTGGAAAAGAATCATTCTTTGTCACACTTTTTCATCCATGATCTTTTAGGCCTTATTTCTTAATCTTTACATCCTTCTTCATCACTTTCTTCTTCATTTCCCCATTGAGTACAATTGACAAAAAAATGATAAATGGATCCACATAAAAAACACTTTATGCGAATTTTTCTTTTATAACTTCATATACCTCTTTTAAAATTCATAGGAAACAAGGAAAATATTGAATCAATATTTTCACATACCTCATTTTCAGAGTCAGAATCTCCAGCTTCTTCATTTTTTAGAAAAATTTTTTTCCTGGAAGGCTTGAAAGAAATTTATCTATAAAATAATGTTTTAATCTTTATAGCATTATATTTCCTCATTTCCTGAGTGATAAAAGTGCTATGTAAATCATCAAGAGATTTTTTTTGGATCTCTGTCATCCAGTGAAGAAACCTTTGCATTGAATTTTTCGGGTAGGATTATCAATATCTTTTCAACCACAATTGAATAATACAACTTTTCACCTAGACATATAATAGTACATACTATTCCATTTACCATGATAATGATGCCTCCAACAAATTCATGGTCATCCATCATCAGATCTTCATTCTTCAATCTCTATATTTGTAACTTTTCCCTTTTCAATTTTGTATTTCCCTCATATATTTGTTTCAATAAATCCCATATATCATTGGATATGGAAGATGATTTTACTTTCAAGAATTAAATTTCAGAAAGAGATGGAAATATAGATTTATTTCCTCTTCCATCATTCTCAAGATGTCTCTTATCAATAGGTGTAAGTGGATTTTTATCATCAATGGAAGGAAACTCAACTGTTATAGCTTCAAGAAGATCATAGATGATAGAAAAAAGATATGGAATCATTATATCTTTCAAGATATGATAGTTCATTCCATCAAAGACCAAAATACCAATACTATTTATATAGTTCACATTCACTGTAAATAAAGAATAGTGAAGGAACCGGGTCTCTGATACCACTTATAATTGCTCTGTCAGAGTAATGTATCACTGAGAGGGGTATGGGTGATTCAGTGATAATCTTTTTCTTTTATGTTTCATTTCATTTGAAACAACCTTTTCTTCTTATTAGTGATTTCAATTCCCTTCTAAAAACAAACTCAACACACATCCATCGGAACATACAGATTTACAAGGTTCACTATTCAATAAGAATAACATTGTCCTTGGTATATTTTGGAAATTATCCAATACCATAAAATCAACTAAAAAACAATCCCTCAATTAAAATGAGTAGGAAATACCCTTCAACTCATGTGGAACTATAAAACAATCCATCGAGCACATGTGAACCCTCCTAGCTAATAGGGAAATGCAATTTATTTTGTAAAAACTCAGGTTACCTATGATTATTTTCAATTCACCAAATGCATTCAATTATAAAACAATTCTCCAATTCTTTATCGAGATGAAATGTATCAACAACCTGGACTTTGTTAGGAATCACTGATTCTTATTCCATTGAGTATGATTCTTTCAAAAAAAAAATCTCTCATTCCGATTATTTCAATACAAAGACCCCATTTCAATTCTTTCAAAACAATGCCCCCATTATGATTCATTAAATACATTACTCCCAGTAGTATTCCTTCAGTACAACACTCCCAATCAAATTTTCAGATAGAAAAAAATATAGTAGAATTGGCACCACTTCAATTCCTGAATAATATTATCATTACATATAGAATATGAATGAATTGGCAGCACCTATGAAAATTGTCAATCCGAACGGAATTTAACTCTTTTTATCTCTAGAAACCCGGAGCTTCTCTCTCTTCTATCAGTCACACACATACAATGTACTTCATTCATTTTATAGGTGACCCAAAAAAATGATTTCGTGGGAATTCCAAAACACTTTCTAGCTCACTAAAATTCACCGAAATCTGAATTGCTCTTGAAATCTCAGAGTAATTATGACTTCATCAATGCTTCTCGATTCTTCTCAAATTTTCTACAATAACCATATATTCTTTTCCAATCTCCAATTTCAATATTCAATACAATTAAAATTAATGAGAAATATATGGGTTTGAAACAAATTATATCATACTAGTTTCTTCAAATCAATGCTTGATACTATTCTAATTGAATGTTTTTTAAGAAATTCACATCAAAACATGAGATAATATCATTATTTTAAATGAATGGCTCCCCCTTTGACAATTAATTTATCACTCTCCGATTACTTTTCTTTTTTTCCCCACATGATAAAGCACACTTTATTCACCAACATTAATTATATCATGACTACCTTCATGACTTTAAAATCATTGAGGATCAGCTTAAAAATCATCTTACACCAATTAGAGAGTGTTATAACTTTCAATTCATTCATTATTATTTTTTTAATCTCAAACCATACAAGATCTTTTCTAAAAACAAATGGTCTAGGTATTATTATCATGAATACAATCATATCTGGATACGATCATTCTCATTGTGATACAAATATATTTTTATTTGATTCATTCTCAATCGGCACCATCTCTTCCATCAACACCACATTCCATCATTACAAATTCTTCTCTTTCTACACCCAGGTTACAATACATCTGGGTATGATACTTTACCAATCAGTAGCATGTCCAACTATTCATTTGACATCATGTTATTAATTTTCACCCCTTACTACAGTGAAATTGTAACCACACTACTATAGTGAAATTTTAACCACCTGCAATAGTGAATTCATAACCAGCTGTTAGAAATATTTCATAACCAGCTGCTACACAGAAATCATAACCAGCTTCTTCACAAAAATAATAACCAGCTGCTATAGTGATATCTTAAACATCTGATATAGTGAAATTGTAACCAGCATCTACACTGAAATCTTAACCATCTAATATAGTGATATCATAAGCAGGTCTAACAAAAAATTGAAACCAGCTACTACATTAAAATTTTAAGCAACTACTACAGTGAAATTGTAACCATATTTTATTATTAAATCGTAACTATCTTCTACACTGAAATCATAACCATCTACTACAGTGAAATTGTTACAAACTTCTACCCTGAAATCGTAAGTAGATGCTACAGTGAAATTGTATCCTACTTCTACACTAAAATCCTAACAGTCTTCTACACAGAAATCATAACCACATGCTATCGTAAAATCGTAAGCATCTACCATAAAAACAATCATAAGCATCTGCTACAGTCGAAACAACACCACTTCATTTACTTCGATCGGAAATCTGATTTTTTTTGAAACACAATCAATACATTCACTTATTCTTTTTATTGGTATGTCTTCTTCAATTGGAATTTCCTCTTCCATATGAATATGATTGTTATGAAAAACAATCATCATTTCCTCTTCTATCTAGATATATTTGTTTTGAAAAACAATCACTATCGATTATTTTTCTCTACCATCTGAATACAATTATTTTCTGAATTGTAGCATCTCTTTCGCTCCCCCTTTCTTCTATCATGCATGAATCACATGTTATCAATACAAATCCTGATTTTTATAAAATAAAAATCTGGAAAGCATCTACACAATTAATTCAATTGTATTCGTAAGGACTCTAATTATCTAGAGAAACAAAATATTCATTCTTATCATATTCAGAGTGATTCCAATGACAATCTACATCCAAGAAGATGTTTTCGCTTTCAAAGATGCTTCTTACAATTACAATGGACTTTAATTGTGATTCCTATGTCTTTTAGAAGCATGGATCTGATTGTATTCCAAACATGGATCCAATTGTTTTTGAAAACATGGATCTGTTTCCATTCAAAAAACTTGGATCTGATTACTTTCAAAACAACAGGGAACAAATTCCTTTAAAAACTATCTTAAATATGATTATTTTGAAACCAATACAATTCTTTCTAAAATCAAAATGAATCATAGTACCTTTATTCTTTCTTTCAATCCCATTCTATCCAAATTCCCATTCATCAAATTTCTCAACAGACTTTCTTTATTCATTATATTGATCGATTGTCAATATATACAACCGAAATTCAGCTTGGTCCTAACAAAAATTAATAAATTGAATATTTTAAATCAATGAAATTGGTGTAATATTTATGTTTTTTTTATATTTTTTAATAACTACCCATTTGAAATATTATATAATGATTAATTATTATTCATGTTAAATTAATTTTTATTTCTTGTCATATCTTTCAATGGGTTTTGATTAAAATACTACCCATGTTACTTGAGTTTTCTTATAGTCCAAATTGTTTTAACATTGTTTACATTTCAATTTCAATTAGGAGATTTTTATATTATTTCTCATTTAAATATAAAATAATTTAGCACACACTCATTATTTCATGTATTTTCATGTGTTATTTCCATTTTACTCTCTTTGGTACTGTAATAAACCAAAATAATATTTATAACAAAATCTACTGTTATTTCTCTTTTTACACCCAGAATATTTCTCTCCCAAATCCTTATACTTTATTATACATATAAAAAATTATAAATGAAAAAATTTCTAAATTCAAATTTATGTAAATGTGAAATTTAATTTAAAATTTTCAAAATGAACTCTATTAATTTTTTCCTTTGTTTTATTTTAGAATTTCAATACAAAAAATATTAAATGAATCTCTTTTTAAATATTTTCTACATGAATATATTTCCCTCTTATTATAACAATTATTAATTGTTAATATTCATTTCCATATTTTAAATATTTCTCATAGTAGTATATATTCAAAGTATCTCTGATTTTTTAGTTTTATATTAAAATAAAATGAACCTATTTTAAAAAAATCAATACGGATATAATTTTATGTATATTTTTATGTTTCAATTTTCATTTTCATACATAGTCATTATATATTTTAATGATTTACTTTTCTAAAAAAAATTTAAAAATTATTTTTTAAATTTCATTTTGATGTCTCTTAAAACTAATTTTGGAAGTGAGTTATAAATATTATTAAAAAAAGTTTTAAAAGAATTAAAAAAATTATTTTAATTGTTTCACAATCATTTTCCAATCTATTTGTAAAATATCAATCTCTAATATAGTCATGTTCATGATCAAACTATAAAGGATATTTTTTATACATATTCAGAGTGATTTTTTTAGTTCCAACCAATTATGTTTTTGTTTTCATCCAATGTGATACCATTTGAAAATGTTATGTAACCAATTTTCATTCATTGTGTTTTAAATCTATGTAAACATTATTTATTTATTTTCTCATGATCCACTAGTTACATGTTCAAATGATACCATTTACCTTATTTAAATATATTTCTTATGATGATATCTTAAAAATGTCTTATAAACCCCATTTATTTACCATAGGTTAATTAAGCTAGGATGCAATGTGGAATTTATATATATGAATTTCATTTTGTGATAGGTGAGATTGAAATTATACATCCATCTAATGAATTGGGTAATGATTTACATCTAATAAGATAATTGGTAAGGGAATGGATATTGATCCCAATCCACCATGATACTCTATCCACAAATGTTTAAAATAGATTAGGGTGTAAACATAAACCAATATGGGACTTTTTCCACTATGTGATGATGGTCCTGGATGTGAGCCTTAAAATGGGAATGATTTATTTTCTTATTTATATTCAGTATTCTTATTTCAAATTTACATTCTTATGATATGATCTAATGTCTTGTGGATGATTATTGATTATTTCACCATATTTTAACTAAAATATTTTTTTATGACAATGATTTTTTTGAAAACCCATAAATTAAGACATATGATTTATTTTTTATTATTTTCATATGTCATGATATTTTTATCAAACCCTTATACATTTCTAAGGCTCCCTTTTTATCTTAAATTTATATCTACCTTTTTTACCTGAACTGAGCATCTAAGATCAGCTATTATTATTTCATTCCTTGTGTTAAGAAGAATTTTATTACATATTTTATTTATAGAAGATTTTTGTGTCGGAATAAGTTCTTACAATTTTGTTAATAAATAATCATTTAATAATAAAATATCATTATAGTAGGGAAAACTATAGTTAGTAAATAAATGTTTAGGTTTTGTAAAGTAAATTTTTCCTAATTCTATAAAATTTTAATCAAAACAATCTCATTGATTTATGAATATATTTTATTTACTAAAATTTTGATAATAAGAGTGTATGTTTAGGTCACCATGGTTGATATCAAACAGGTATCTATAGACTATGTCTTTAGCACTGGATTTGGGTGTATGACTCTAGATTTTCTCATTCGGTATTACAACTATGTTTAGAGAATGTCATATATTAATATGTTATTAATTCAGGATAATTTAAATGTTATGCGTATCATTAAGGGTAAATAAATTAATTATTTGAAGGAATATATACACTTTTGAGGTCATATGTTATTGAATTTTATGTTGAGTGGTTATATTGTGGTAGTTTTTATTAGGGTTTAAGGATAATACATGATTGGGATGATGAGGAAAATATGAAAAAATGGAAATTATCTTTTTGAAAAATTTATTTTATAATAAATATGATCATGAGAATAAAATTTAATTCGGTGATTAAATGATTAAATTTATTTTGGATGAAGTTCACTATATTTTACAAAAGATAATTCAATTATAGTGAATGGAGAATTATTATTCATTATGATATTTTAATTCAATCTGGTTAATATTTTAAGAAGAATAGATATTGAGTTATCTTTCAAAAGAATATACGATCCTATTGTGCTTTAATTTCATGGTGATTTAGGATTTTTTGGAAAATAATATTATAATTTATAGAATAAATGATTATGTTATATATGTTTTTAGTTTGTGACTTGTTGAGTGATTAATGTTGTTTGAAGAAAAAGGTTATTTTATTTTGGAAGAATATGTAGTAAAATATTTCTAATTTTTTGGTTTTTTATTTGGTTAAAAATATTTCACAAATTTTTAGGAGATAGTTATTGTTGGAATGTTTTAAGTTGAATTTGGGATGTTATTACTAAGGTTTTAGAGAATAATTTTTTATAATTTATTAATTTAGTTTTTTTATATTTCATTGGATATTATATTTAATTTTTTAACCATTGCTTCTAAAATTACAAAAATCAGGATGTAATAATGACCAAATTAATTATATAATTATATATTAACCAAAAAAATAAATAAGCTAAATAATCTATGAAATTTGAATTCCAATCCATTAAAGTATTTTCCAAAGCCTAAAATTCTAAATTTTCCCTTTAAGAAACATTTTTTTAATTGTGATCCTTTTCATTAGATTAAACTAATAATTTAAATTTATAATGGTATTCAAAGGCCAAAATTTATTTTTTTATAAAGTCGAATTTTATAATTTAAAAATTAAATCTATTTAATTATTCATACCTTGTATATAATAATTTATTCAAATTTTATCCTTAAAAACCATCTCCTAGAGAATAAATAACCTCTCACCACTCCTTTGGAAAATAACTCATATCTTACTCAAAAAATCTAAATATATAACCAAATATCATATATAAAGACCATTATAATCCTTATGTACATTTTGGAGTAAATTACTCTATACCTTCATGGATTTTAGTGTCTTAGATAAGAATAAATAGCGATAATAGGGCAAGTTTTCATCAAATTTTCCTCTCATATACTTCATTCCTTCATCTTTATATCTATTCTATTGTAACTAAAATATTATAATATTAATTAAAATGTTTTTTGAAATTATATTAAGGATTTCAACCAAATTTTAATTGTTATCTTTAAAATGTATCCATATTTAATAATTACCTTTCTTCCTATTTTGGAAATGTCTCATCAATGGTCGGTTAGCCACCAATGTGGACGTTTCTAACTCTCTAATTATTAAAAAAAAATTATAGATGATCAAAATAAAATATTTATAATATATAAATTAAAAAATATAAATATTTATAATAGTCTATATTTATTCACAATAATATATATATATATAATAATAAATATTTTTAAAATTATGTAAGAAATTATATTATATCGAAAAAATGATATCCAAAGAATTCACTTTTAACAAATAAAATTATGGAAGATAAAAAAATGATTATAAATGATTTATAAAAAAAATTACATAATTAAATTATCATTCCATGATTTAATTAACCTAATTTTATTATTCAGGTGGTAGAAAAGTGTTGATATAAAGGGATATTTAATATAAGGGGATTCTCAAACCTAACTAATTCTTTTGGGTTATCTCATACTTCACACTGATTATAGTATGCAGATTCCTATAATATCCTAAACTTTTTCCTTAAATATCATATCCCTTTTATTCTTATGGATATACATATTTCTACCATATAAAAATAAGTTCTAAACTAATTACATATATTTTTCAAAAAGATATTAATTTTTCCAAAACATATCATGAATCCCATTGAGTTGTATATTATTTAAAGAAAAACGATATTTTTTCCCAAATGTGATTTCCATTATTCATTTGGGAACACAAAATATTATCCATGAAGGTATTATTTTTGAAACCGTCATGAAAAAAATTAATTCCTATTAGTTTATTTCATTACTTTGATTATAATACATATCTTCCCATCTAAAATTCCGGATTATGAACATTTTATAATGTGATTTGTATGGCATTTATTATATATTCAATTAATTCTTTGTATAATGTGATATATATAATGGTATTATTTGTAATATTCCTTAACTTCATGCTCTCATTATCCATAACTATTATGTTTTTATTTATTCATATATGTTTTGTCTGACCTTGATGTCATCTTTTTTTACAATTATGTTTCATATTTGACCAATATGTTGTGATGTTTCATTATTATTCATATTCCAAATTCTATACCTTTATCAAATGTTTCTATCATTATTATCATGCTTATGACATAATTTTGATGACTATGCTCACTCATTTTGTACTGATTCATGCCTCTTATTCCTTCTATGTTTTCCCCCTCCTTATTTGGCCTTCATCTCAGCCCTTTAATTTATGTATATCTTTAAAAGATTAAAGGTTCAATGAAGAACATTAGAGATTCTATAAATACAAAGAATAAGGATTTAAATATTTTTTAATGTTTATTTTGTAAAAGTGATGTATGAGCCTAATTTTCCAAATATATTGATCCATTTGATCCATGAATGTATTAATATTACATTATTATCTCAAAATGATTAAATAGTCACATTATAAAAAGTGAGACATTATATCAAAGGATATGATTGTGGGATTCTTTTTGGGTCTCAAATATTTATATTTAGATAGTTATTCTCTTACATTAAATATATACCATCAATCCTATTAGACAATAATAAAGGATTATTTAATTTAATCAACTGTTTAAAATGTTATGTTTATATTAAGAAGTATATTTAAAACCACCAAAATCAATAATTAGATCATTTTCACAATCAAGATCAATTTACATCTAAAACATAAATATTGGAAAATTTTCAAAATATTAATTTTTTATTAAAAACATTTAATTACATAATAAAATGAATGGAAATATTTTCTTCATCAGTGAGGTATCTTTTTTGGGCCTATTGTATCTCAACTATGATTACAAGTCAATCCTCTATAGATTGAGGTTTTTATTTCATTGTTAAAATCCAAGAATATTCTAGTGGTCCATTTTTCCTTATTATCACAAACATTAATAAATATTTTGTATTCAATTTATCTTAGAATCTAAACCCATTTATATCCTTAACTAAAAATGATCAAACTTTTGTATGGATTTATCAATGTTTTGTATCTTTAATTTATTTAAAGGATAAGCTAATAAATTATATTATTCGTTGGTTTCTAGAGGTAGGAGCAAAGTTAGAATTTTTATAAGATGATTTATGTATTGTTTTGGTTTTTTATACAAAAATAGGTTTTTATCTCATATGGGTATTATAATAAACATCCTCATGAGAATAAATATTCATTATACGATATCATGTTAGTAGTAGTGGTGTTTTATCTAAAGATGTGGTGACATTATATAATGTTTGAATAATTACCTCAAGGTTCGATATCAATGTTTTTGGGTATGATTATGTTTTCTAAAAAAGAAAAATGATCCTCAATGAGTTTGGTTGGTGTTTAATGAAGGATTTGTTTTATGATGGTGTAGTTTCCCAGTGTTTGAAAAAATTTTGGGCCTCAAAATATAGATTTTGGTTTTTGGTAAAGAGTTGTTTTTTCATAGAACATAGTTCGTGGACCTAGAATCATAGTTCTAAAATGGAAATTGGATTTAAAAAATTGATGATTAAAATTATAAAATTATGGATTTCATCATAGTAGTGCTCTGCAGGCCGCGAAGCATGCTACATCGATCGTAGAGGGAAAAACAGTCCATAGCGGAGTCGCAGTTCACAAGAGGCTCGATGTTTGTAAAATGGGTGTATTTTTTGGAATGAGGTGATTATTTGAGGAGTTAAATTTTTTTCATTCAATAATGATATCAGCTAAAACAAATTGAAGAAGTAACTATGCATATCCCATAACATAGTAAATGGTGAAGCTTGTACCACTTCAATGATTTGGGTGATTTAGATTAGTGAAATTTTCACATATGTCTTCCAATATAAGAACAGATAATATGATCATTTGGGAAAGAATTTTAAATTAGAAAAAATATTCTCTCTCAGGAGAATTATATAATAACTGAATTATTTCCCAAGGGAGGATTATTTGAAGGATAAGAGGTGCACGAGGTAGGATTCTATGAAAGGAGAATAGTTACATGGAGAATGATTTCAGAAGTGATTTTTTGGGGGAACTATAGCCCATAAGATAAAAGGGTGAAAAAAGTTGATGTGCTCTTCGGGGTATCATTAATTTAAGAAAGAGTCGGTTTATAGATTGATAACCCATATGTTAAGATGGGATTTTCCACTGAAGAATAGGGGGACCACAAAGCATGCACGCAACATGGTGAAATTTAGTTCTTGGAGGAAAAAGTGCAGGTCATAGAGGATTGAAGAATATGTGAAAGATATTTATGCATGCTAACTATTCATAGAAAATTGGATTTTATCTATGAGTGAAAATGTTACTTTATCATATCATCTACCTAACATTGATAATATGAGTATTTAGGCAAATGAAGGGACCTACAAGTCCAAAAACATTGAATGGATCACTTACATGAGTAGTGAGAAAAGGAAGATGAATACAATGATCATTTCCACTAGTAGTGAGCCATATAAAGAGACAAAGGGAGTGACCCATGGGAAAATAGTAAGATGAACCTAAATCTTGTAAAGGTATTGATCTTGGGAATATAAGTGATATAGCCCAATCCTTATAATTTGGCAGGGAGCCTTAGTGGATTTGGTATATTGAAACATCATCGTTCTATGAACCATGTATATAGCCCATTTAGGGTGAAACAATTAAAATTTTTCTGTCCCATGCATGACTTAAATTATATTCAACCATTTCAATGGGAATAGGGAAAAATAGTTTTTTTATAATCAATCAAGATCAGAAGGGGTAGTTATTTTAATCTATCATACCTTGATTTAACCCCCCCCCACTTAAGATATTTAACCTAATTGGAATAACAAATTGGTATCAGAGATAAAGGTTTAATTTTAGTACTTATCCATTAATAGAATAAATAGAGGTTGTTAAACGCAGTGGGATTCCAATCTTTGATGGGAAATTTTTTATAATTATGGAAGAATCAGATGCAGCCCATCGTTCGATCAATAAAAATGGATAGCTTTACAGTAGCGATGCATGGAATTTCATCCAACATTGATTTTTGTGCTTTTTAAGAAGCTGAAAAATGGGAAATGGATATAGACACCAAATGAATCAATGTATTAGGGGCATCCCTGTCTCATTCCACATATATGAAGGTGAAGTCATGTAATTCATCATATGTAATGTGGGAAAATATGTTGAATATTTTAATGGGTGGCTAAAATTCCAGATAAGAAAATATGTAGTTTCTATAGAACATGTATCAGGATCTTAGAATGAACCCTAATGTGTATTTTGATACATTATTTGACTGGGTCAATGTTTTTGTAGAATACATTCCCATTCATGGTGAAATTATTCAATATATATATATATATATTCTTAAGCCCATCTTTAGAAAACATCCACCTTCGTTTAATATAATTGGTTCTATATTTAAAGATAATGATCTAAAGGAACAGATGTTGTATAGCTTGATAAATAAACTTATTGCATACGAGATGATAAATGATGATAAAGATGTTGCGAAAAAGGTAATGTACAATAGATTGGTATTCAATAACATGAAGAGACTCTCTATTGAAGACTTTCGGGATGAAGATAATTTGGATGATTTCATGTCATTTGTATCCTAGAATCTGAATAGAAGAAGAGGACTGTTCAAAGGTAAACATAGAGTTTCATGATTTTGATGAGGAAAGATTGAACAATTTATAGGAAAATTTCTATAGATGTTTTATGATTATGATGAATACTATGATGAAATTCCCTAGAACATGTATTCATACAATGTGAAAGGTAGGATAAGTACTAAGAGAAACTTCTCAAAAAAAGAATAATATTCTTTCCAAAGAAGATTAAATTTCATTAGAATATATGGTAGAATAATTCGAGGAAAATAATAATCATCAATTATATGAATTTTTAGTAGTTTTCAAAAATTATAAAATAATGTAGGAAATTGAAAATTATGAATAAGAATTTGAGGGAAGAGTTGTCCTTTAGGTATAATTATAAACTTCATTCGAAGAGATATACATTTTGAAAAACAATACAAATAATGCCAAAAAATTTCATGATGCCAAATGTTATATGTAGTAGCCAGAAGAATACATGTCTGAGAAAAATAAAGAAATTGAAAAAATTAATTATTTAATTCCAAAGAACTGAGAAAAGTTTATTGAGTACAAACTCAAAATTGAAAAATAGAAAAAAGATATTGATATTTTAAATAATATTCGTAAAGGTCAAATAAATTGTATCGAAGAGCTTAAATAAAAAGTTTTCAATATGTGAAGGATAATGAAATATCAAGAGAACTCTTGATTATAGAAAATTAGGATACATAAGAAATAGAAAAAGGAAAGGTATAATTTAGACTTCTAGTGTAGCATAAAAAGGACTGTCAGGAAAATAAAATCATTATTTATAATTATATAGCCTATATGGACATTTATCAGAAAAAGAATAATGTAATGGTTGAATGTAGATAATAGTATTCCACTCTTAGGTTGAAGATTAATTTGGGTAAAAATTTTAATAATAATTTTTTGAGAACCCAATGGATCACTAGTAGTGTCATATTGCCACACGCAAAAATAACCTTGCCTATTAGATGTTATTGTTGTGGAAAAATGAGATAGTAAAAAAATGTATATTACATAGCCAAGAGGTACAAAGGGAACCAGATCAATAGAGGTAGCCATACAGAACTCAATTTCATATAAATCATTTTATTGTCACTATTTCAGGTGTGGATGATTTGGGCACGTGGAATAATAATACTGATAGATAATGTAGAGAAATATGAAGAAACCAAATGAATGAATTTATAATATTCAATTAAATGTATAATCAAATGGGATAAAGATGAAAACCCAGTTTTCATAATTGCAAGATGAATTTGGTCAATAATTCCTTGAGGATGATCAAGATTATAAATCCATACTCAGTATGAAGTAAAAAACCTGGATCAAAATGAAAATATATAAATAAGAATTGGTAGAAGGGATTTATTTAAATTCATCAGGTCACACATGAATATGGATCATTGATAGTAGATGCTCCTCACATATGATAGGAAATCAGGATATGGTGATAGGAATCATGTATAATAATAAAGGGATCATAATATTTGGTAATGATGAATGATTGAAAATTATTGGCTCTAGAAAAGAAAATTTTGGAGGAAAATACATGAGATGTGAAGATGTCTTGGTAGATAAAGGTCTCAGTCATAACATACTATGTATTAGTCAATTATGTGATTCAGTATATACTATAATATTTTCAATGAAATTATTGTTCACCATGGAAAAAATGGTGCAATTGTTTTGCAAGGATAGCGTACAAAAGAAAATCTATAACTTGTAAGTAGAGAATAAGATATGTGTTTTTTCCAAGGAAAAAGAAAAATGGTTATCGAAAAAACACCATGTTCATTTGAGACAAACATCATTGGATGATATAATGAAATTGTATTAAGCTCATTACTTCCCCAAATTACCATGTTATCAGACCCATGCGTGCAATGCTTTTAAAAAAGGGAAGATCATTCAAAATACATATATCAAAAATGAGAAAAGGTTTTCAATGTTTCTTAAGTTGGTTCATATTGATGTGTGAGAACCAATATCAAAAAGAGAATCTAATGGGAGGATATATTATGATCTTATTATTGATTGTTTTATCATAATGACATTTGTGTGAATCACCACTCACAAATATGACATTTTCTGTTTCATAAAAACTTATCAAAGGGAAGTAAAAAAGATGATGGGTATAACAATCCAAAATATCTGAATATACAATGGAACATAGTTCACAAATATAAAAGTACAGGATTATCCCATAAAATATAGTATAAGGCATCAAGATTCATTAATAAGAACTCCTCATTATAATAGAGTAGTTGAGATAATAAATTTAATTATCAACAAAATCTCTAGAATAATTCTCATTGAGAAAGACATTCTAGAGAATTTTTGGAAATAAGTAGTGAAAATAACAGTTTTAACATAAAATTGAGTGTCATTATTTTCAAAATAATATATTACATAATATGAGATTTTTTATGGAAGGAATCCATCATTGATGTACTTTTATGTCTTCAGAAGCAATTTCTTCCTTCGAAATAAGGATAAACACATTATGTTTGAATCCCAAGGAGATAAAGGGATATTTCTTGGGTACGTAATGAAAGAAAAAATTTAAATAATTCAATAATTTGTTGTGAAATATAGTCAAAATAAATAATTTAACCACAGTATAGAATGAGAATAATCTTCATCAAATACATGATCATTTTTACGAGGATAGTGATGAAGAGATATGACGATTATGGGATTTTCTAGTTGTAGAAGCTAATTTAAAAGAATATTTACATTATTAAAAGTCATAGAACAATAAAATATCAACATAAATACTAAATATAAGATCAAAAATTGATAAATAGATAACAATTGGTGATCAGACAGGGTTAGTGTAGATACAAAATATAAATACTCTACAGTAAGAATCGTACTTATCATAGGTTGTGCCTATATGTTTTGATGAAGCATCTCAATATTATAATTTTTTGTAGCCATTGAATGATGATATTTACCAAAATGAGAGAAATCATATGTGGGAGATTGTTTCAAGGATAGAAGATAATAATTTCTTTAATATTAAATGAATCTTTCACAACAAGATTAATGTTGATTGTGTTGTGATTCGAAACAAGGCACGACTAGTGGGAAAACGGTTACTCCTATATAGATTGTTTCAATGTTGATGAAATGTTTTCACCCATTGTAAGACTAGAGACAAAAAACGTTATTCTTTTCCCTAATAGTGCAATTAAAGTTCAATGTTTTTCAGAAGGATATCAAGTCAATATTTCTGAATAGGGCTTTGGAAGAAGATGTTTACAATGAGAATAAATGTATAATTCTCATTCATGAAGATTAGAACAAATCTTTTTTCCGAAAAAGGCTTTATATGGGCTTAATCATGCACCACATGAATTGTATTAAAGGCTCAATCAATTTTTGATGAAATAAGTATTCGGCATGGTGGATTTTATTACAATATGTATGTCAACTATGAAAGCAATGAAAAAAATGAAGGCGTTGATATATGCCAATAACCAAATATTTGGAAGATTATATTATGTATTGTGCATACAATTACTAGAATTCATGAAAACTGCATTTGAAATGTCAATGATTGGTGAACTAGTGTTTTCTATAGTTTATAGGTGTCACAAAGAAAGAGTTGAACCTTTATTGATAAATATAAATATGCTATATAAGTTTTGAAAATGTTTTTAATTGATAATTCCAAGGAGATTATAACTATAGTAGATACCCCAATGAAAATTTCACTATATTATTAAGGCAATGCAACTTAAGATACAGAATATTTCAAATTCATTGGTAGCCTATTATACAACATAGTGAAAAGACCTATTATTATTTTTTCCAGAGGACAAGAAGCCTAGTATCAAAGAAATCCCAAAGAAATCCACTTTATTGCAGTGAAATGAATAGTTCTGTAATCAAGGGCATGATAGATTTCATATTTCAATACAATGATAAATATCAGTACGAGTTATTGGGTTTTACAGACGTAGATTTGGATGGTTCAAAAGATAATAGAAAATCAACACCAGGTGGTGCATTATATCTTGGAGGATTTTGTATTTCTTAGCTAATAAATAAAGAAGATTTAATTTATCTAAGAACTATGGAAAGAGATTATATTACTACTACTCAAGCATGTACATAGTTTGTGTGGAAGAAATAACATCTTGTTGATATGGAAGATGAAGTGAAGTATTTGATTCGAATAAATTGAGATAATTCATGTGCTATAAATCAAAGAAAAAATACAGGACTTAACTCAAGGTGAAATAATTTTGAAATCAAGTGTCACTTTATTAAGGATATAGTGGATAAAGTAATTTTGATGTTGTATTATGATCTTACAAACCGACTTGATGTGGAGATTCAGACAAATGCATTACCAAAACTAGCAATTTTTGAGGCATCAACTGGATCTGGTAGTTCAATCGACTCCACGTACTTGAAAAGTATTGATGAAATTCCTCCCTCCCTGATGTGTGTATTTTTTTAACTTAATGTTATAATATGTATTATTTAACCTATTTAATACCTAAAAATAAAGGACTTCGGGTTTATTGAAAAATGGGGAGAAATTATAGCTATAAAAATGGGAGAAAATGTATTAATCCTGACATAGGGAGAAGCTGAAAGGTGGAGCAATAAAAGCAGAAAGGGGTATCAGTGAGATAAAGGGAGTATTAAATTTGATGATGTTAGATGTGATCGATCAAAGGTTATATATCATGACAGCTAAGGTTTTTAATGAAATAAGGTTATTCTTCTGAATGAAATGAAGTAATTTATTAATGAACATTGCATTATACTTTTGTTTCACAGGTCAAGCATGGATCATGTGGGCATAGAGTGTGTGTTGAGTAAATCATTGATTTTTATTTAAATTGAAGCAGTGAGTGTTGGTAAATTATGGAAGAATATTAAACAGTGTATCAAAATGTGAGGAGTTGACAATAAGCCTAAATAGGGAGATTTATGGAAAAATTATCAGGGTTCCATCTCAGAATTTTGGGGTATGATTGTGTTTGTTGATAAATAAAAATGACCACAAATGAGTTTAATTGGTATTTTAAAAAGTAGGATTCTTTAAAAGGGATGTTTTTTCACATAACCTTGATTAATTACCATGAATTATGGTTCCTGAACCACAAAGGGATTATGCAGTTCGGTGAAGGATATCAGAAAAGTAAGAATTTACATGAAGTACGCTACATAGATAATGAAGGAAAAAATTGTTCATGGGATGACCACAGTTCCCAAGAGTCTTAATGTTCATGGAATGATTTTTGTTTTTGGGATGGAGGTGTAAATTTGAATGTCTTCAATGGTTTTCATCCATGAAAGAGATCCTCCACTGTAAAGGGATAAATCTTCCATGCAGATCACATAGCATAGTAAGCGATGAAGTTTATACACCATTGATGATTTTAGTGACTCAAATTAGATGGATTTTTGAAACTATTTTCTTATATAAGGTCAAATAATCATATAATTAGGGAGATTTATTTTCATTTGAAAAAATCTTCTCACTTGGAAGAATTCAGAGAAGTACGAAGTAGTTTGGGAAGGATGATTATGTGATGTAGAAGAGGATCACAAGGGAGGATTCTTGGAATTGAGAAGAGGTATGAGGAGATAGTTTAGGGAATGGGGTTTTCAGGGAATTTTATCCCACAAAATAAAAGGGTATGAAATGTTTAAGAGGTCTATTGGGCACTACCTATCCATGAAAGATGCAGTCTTCAGAAGGAGAACCCATCTGTGATGCATGGATGGTCTTCACAAGAATATTTGGTCGGGAATGCAATTGAACCACATAGTGAATGGTTGTTCATGGAGGATGTAGGGATGTTTTGGTTTTATTTAAGAATCCATGAAAGAAATTACAAAAGCTAATAGTTTTTGGACATTTAGATTTCATCTACAGGAAAAAAATGGGACTTTAACAGAGTATATACCTATAGTTGAGGATGCATGAATTCTTATAAATAAAGGGACTTACATGTCCATAAATTGGGATTGGTTACCTTCCAACAGTAGTGAATAAAGTATGTGGATGATATTGATCCTTTCCACAAGAGGTGATCCTGATGTAGAGACAAAGGGAGTGACCCCAAGGAAGTAGTGAGATAACCCTAAACCTTCTAAAGGTAGTGATCCTGGGAAAAGATTTGATCATGGATGAAACATGTAAATTCTCAATGAGGCTTAGAGGATTTGGTAAATTAGAAAATATATGTTGTATGCTCCATAGACATATCCCAGTGAGGGTGAACCGAGTAAAAGTTTTGTGTCTCTTGCATGATTTAAATTTTACGCATACATTTCAAAGAAAAAGTGAGAGAAGTGTGTTTTGTTTAACATGGAAACAAGATCTGAAGGGGTATTTATTTTAATCTATCATATTATAACTCATCCCCCCTCTTAGTGTATTTAATATTATTGGGCTGACACAAAATAAGAAATATCTTTATAGTCTTCACATATCATAAGATATTGATGTTTATCTTATCTCAATCGGATTTGAATCCATTTCAGTAGAGGTGGATAGATTTCCTATTGTATAATGACTTCTAATTCACTTACGTGTATGGAAAATGGAATAAAATTATTTATGTGAATATTAATAAGTAATGATGACATGGTGTTCTGGAGTCTATAAATTCTTTTAGATTGATCAAGATACTTTAAACGATGCATCTTGATATTGAGGATGCTGGTGGTAGTGGTTTCTCATTCCTGATGATATTAAAATCATCTTTATTATAGTATTTTGAGGAGTATCATTAGGGATACTTGTATTTAGTGGTTATATTAGAACATATATTTCATGGTGAATTAAAGAAAAGTAGGATGATTATCTATATCAGATATTTTTTCAAGGGATATAGTTCATTACATTGGTGATTCACAAAATGGTTCTTTGTGAGCATAAAATATAACACATAGTAGTGCACCTTGACAAATCCAAAATGTATCATGACTTAACGTATCACTTATGGTGTCTCTAGATGGTACAGTCTTTAGAAATGTTTATAACACATTCTTTGGTCTTCCAGTTGGTGAAGGTAGATTTATGTGTTCTGGGTGGTTTGTTGCTACCATTAAATGTCCCTAAGTAGAAGTGGGAGGATCTTTCAGTGGATTTTCTCAATAGTTTTCATAAACAATAAGTTGGATGTGGAACTATTTATATTTTCCCATATTTATTCTAGAGTTTTTGGATTAATGATATTACTTATGGTTTGTTATGTTTTGTTATACTCTTGTTGATTTTCAATTTCTTACTTTTTATTAACTAAGAGATTTTATATACATCTCCCTAAACCATATGGAGGTTATACTAATATTTTTTGTGGTATTTATATACCTATTATTTTTTATCTAGAAGAAATCACTCCCAAAAACATATGTCTTGAAACCCTTATACATGTTATTAGCATACAGATTTTAGGAATGGGGATCCCTCCTTAATATAGGTTGGCTCATATAATGGGAAATATTGAACCACATTGGCTCATGATACAATATTGTTATATCATGGGCTTTTTATTCTATTTGGGTATCATAGAATAAAATAGATTAAATGATTATATATCTAGATGTTCATATGAGTATATTTCTGAAAAAAAAATTCTTTTTGAACATTCAGTTGCCCATGGAAGTTAGGATATGTGTGACTCAAATTTAACCCTTTTTTTAACATTCACAAGTTTTCAAGTTTTTAGTTGAGCCTGATCATTTTATATTGATTATTTATGACTTATATTGAATCATTATGAGTAGTTATAAATCCCAATTTTTTGTAATTATTCTTATATTAGGGGAAATATTTTATTTCAATGTGATATAAACTGTTCATTTTCTTCTATTATGTCTGTTAAGAAAATACACTTTCAAAACTCATTTCTCAATGAATCATATTTTTCATAAACTACATATTCTAAATATTCTTTTTCCTCAGGTACTTCCTTCATAATAGAAAATGTATAGGTGAAACATTCCTTAGGAAATTTCTTCATATAACCTTTAACATTAGAGTATAATTATTTAATTGTTTTACTGGACATAACTTCCATATACTCTTCACTACATTATCATTCTTCTATAAATGTATCAGTCTCAAACTATTTGGTGGATGAATATTTATCTCCTTGAAAAGTTTCATGTAGTGAAAGATACGTTGTTTAAACTAAGATCATTCTAAATTTTATTACCTCACTTTTGGTCATGTTTGTTAGGGTTTTGGTTGTGACATTCAAATAAATTTATCAGGTATGGAGACTGAGATCTCTATATTAGGTATTTCAATATCCTCTTAAAATATAAACATAATATAGATCAATTAAAACCAATTGAAAAATTATATCTAATAAAAGGTTTCCTAGCTATCTCTAAAACTAATTAAATTTTCCAGGTATGCAAGATCAATGAGAATAATAAGGGTTTAATTAGTGATCTATTTTATATCCTGAATTTATACTTGTATATCTTCCATATGTTATTTTTTTAGGATCTATAACTCTTATATTTGTGTCCTCTGTAACCATATAGATGTTGCAGTAAATTAAAGAATAATAATATATAAATTTTTACCAGATTAAACTTAAAAATAAAATGCCTTTTCAAGATTCTTTGGACTTCCCAACTATGGATTCCTCCAATATTAACTTAATTGGTCACTCCAACACCTCGATATTTCATTATAAGACTCCTTTTAAGTAAATTTAACGTACTCGATAGCTTGTGATAGATGAAACATAAATATTATGTTAATAATGTTTTTTTACCATGAAAAATGAATAAATTATTACATATTCAAACAAATATATAAATAAATTTCTTTGTAAAAGAAAAGGTCATAAATTCAATAAATATAATACAATTTATTCTAAAGATACTTTTTGATATTTTTTATTAAAATATTAATTTTTTTTAAAATTTAATACTTATAAATAATGATATAATTACGTTTAATAATAAAATTTATCTAATAATTATTATAATAAATTATTTTCATCCATAAAATGGTTATGTAATGAAAAGGAATAATATTATAAAAATTATTAGAAAAACATATTTTTTCAGTCATAGTTTTATTATATATGTTTTATTTGAAAGATAATTTCTCTAATTTAAAGAATTATACTTTTGAAAAAAAAAATATACATGTAGAAAAATTAATTCTCCTGCATAAATTGATTATAAAATAGTTATTAATAAATATAAAATATTTTGAATGAAAAATGTGATATTTTTTACAAAATTGTTTTTTATGTTTGAAAAGTATTTTTATCTTAGTAAATAATGTAAATAATTATTTATTTTTGGTTTTAGTTCATTTGTTATTAATTTATTCAATAAGAAACAACATTCATATAATGTTTTTTTCATGGAAAAGAATAATAATAATATCTTTTTTATGCTTATGGATTCATTTTTAATAAAAATAGTTTTTATACATTTTATGTGTGGATATTAGAAATAATTTCTACCACCTTTAAAAACTGAATCTAATAAAATTGTTTCAATATTTGGATTGATAATTTACAAATTTTATCCAATGTTGAAATTTATTTTTCTCATAAAAATAATTTACCATGGTAAATGTTTGTCACCATAATTAAATTTAAAAGGGATAAAAGTGGGGTTAAACTAAGGTATAATGCATCAAATATTATTTTTATATTTATTAGACTGAATGATTATATTTAGACCCTCCCTCATCTTATCTATGAACTTTTTATTTTTTTTATAAACTACCACATTAAAATGAATTTATATTATTTTAATGTTAAGGGTTTTTATATTGTTGGAACTCCCTTCACATATAAAAGAGATCCTCCTCTCCCCACCAATACACATAGATGAGAACCATATATAGAAAAAAATATATCATAATAACATCCTAACTCTAATCAACTTTTATAGAGGAATATTTATAACAAACTGACAAATTAGAAAACGCTTACTGAGGGTTGTGAATGAGTATACCCATGGAAGTGGTCATCATATTTTCCATATTCTTCTAAATTGGTTATTTCTTTTACCTATTCAAAATCCTCTACAACTAATTCACCAAAATATAATTAGTATTATTAGAATAATGAAAATTTTTAATGATAATGGAATAATAATTTTCAATCTCATTTCCTTTAATTAAAAATTGAAACATCACCCATGATTATCTGAAAACTACAGCCTCCATGAAGTGATATATTTCATTTTTCATCTCCACCTCAAATGGATGGTTATATAGGTGAATTTGATGAATATGTATAATTTTTTTGACATAACTATGATTCTATAAAGATTAATTTATGATATTTTCGAAATAATTATCATTAAATATTTTATATAATTAATAAATATTATATTTATAACTTGATAAAAAGTTTGGAACCATGAAAAATTCTTATGGACTAGAACCATCAATTAGAAACATGCATTAAAAATGATTAGTTAACACCTAAATATTTATTTTAATAAGGAATTATTAATTTATGGGGAATGATAAATTTTAAGTGAATGTAATAATATAACATAAATATAAATATAATTCATATATAAGATTTATAAAAATCATAATTTATTATATAAGAAATTAGAATGTGCCTTACTATGATAGATTCCAAGGTAAAGTGATTATTAAAATAATATATTTTCATTAGCTTATATTAATTATTCATTAACATTGTTATACCATGATTGTGTGTGTTATGACCTATTATTGTTTTTGAGTTTCAAATTTTATTATGTGTTTTCACATTTTTTTACCCTAACCACTTCACTGAATGATACATAATTTAAATGTTACGATATTAGTAAGGGTTAATTGTATTAATTTATGGGTACATATTTTATATTGAGAATCATTTTTTCTTCTATATGGTGTACTCACATACACTTAAAAATATTATATCAGGATTAATTTTTATTCATGGTAAATAATGATTCACTTCATGTTCTCTCTTTCAATGGGGTTTGATTCCAAAGATACCAAATTTGTAAGGGTTTATATTATCATATCACATTTTATCAATATTGTTTAGGTTTCTATTTCCATTGAGGTAATTGTATATTATTTCACTCTTAAACCTGAACTAGTTTTTAGCAACTCTTCATTTAAAGACTGGATATATTTATTTGGATAGATGAATTGAAATCTATATTTCAGGCCTATTATGTTGAACACCTAGCCCTAGTTTCCTCTGGCCACTCTCTGATCTTTATTTTAACATCACCCAAAGGAATCAATGCAGGGGTGGGCATCTGTTTGGTTTGAAGATTCTATAGCTCCATAATGGGAGGTGTGAGGAGTTCATTTTCACTTCATGTGGGGATAATGAAAAGTGTTTTAGCTCGAAATCTTGGAATACTACTATCCGGATAAAGAATTTGGGTTTGACTAGGTTTGGGGCCATGGAAACACAATATAGTAGAACGGTGGTTAAATTTTATCTATGACTAGACTTGTTCTGACTCTCTAATCAAGTAAATATAAGACCTATAGAAGGAGTTAAATAATCTTTTAAGGAAAATTAATGCAATTGGTTTATCTGGGAAAGAGAATATCACATTAATGAAGGTGATCATAACAATACATTCATCCATGATAGAGAAACTACTAGAAGAAGGAAACCCCATATATCTAACATTGATTACTCTCATTGTAGAGTGATGTTGGATGCTATTAGTATTAATTCTATTATTATGGAACTATTTGGAAGTATTTCCAATGAATACTTCATCAACACACCTTTTAGTCTCACCAGCTGCATCCCAAAATTTTTTTCTTATGATATGAACCATTTTCTAGAAGTGGATATTTCTATTAAGGAAGTGTGGAAGGATATTCACCATTTTAAATATATGAAAGATCTTGGTCCTGATGAGTTTCACTCCCAATTATTTCAATTTTTTGGAACTTTCATGGGCCGGATGTGATTACCCAGATGAAGGATTTGGGGGTAGGTAGGGATTCCTTTGACAATTTTAATGAGTCTATTATTACCCTTATCCCAAAATCTCAATGCCCCATTATGATTACATAGTTCGGTCTAATCAGCCTCTGCAATGTAATTTACATCATTTAGTATATGATTCCATTTTCTAGGTTGGTAGTTTTTCTCCCACTTCTGTTTTCTAAAAAAAATTGATTTCTCTAATATAGGGACACTACCAATAATGCGGCCATTACCTATGAGATATTTAAATCCCTTAAGACCTGCTCCTCATAAAAAAAATAAAAACAATGGAATTGAAACATGATATGATGAAAGCCTACTACAGGGTCGAATAAACATTCCTCATGCTTTTACAGTCAATTCTAGAGTTTGTATAAAAATTGATTCTTAACATTATTAACTATGTTACTTTGGTGTCATATATAATTAACTTTAATGGAGAGAATTTGGCCAGTTTCATACCCACAAGATGTTTATGACATGGGGACCAGCTCTCTCCATAACTTTTAATTTTTATTTAGAATGTTTTCTGTAGCCTCCTTTTAAATGTGATGGATCATGATATAATTCATGTAACCATGGTATGTCTCAATGGTTCTCATGTTTATCATATTTTCATTGTAGATGATTTACTTCTATTTTCTTGGGCTACTACGCTTCATTGTAACTCAATCATGATGATTATCAACCTTTATAAAAAGCATTTTGGGCAGTGGATTAATGCTCAAAATCTAAAATATCCTTTATCAAAGGTGTTCCAATGAAAAGATAGTTGGATATTCATATATTATGTGCGTTTCCTATTGTTGAGAAATATCAAGAATACTTTGGGAACCCATGTTCTATTGGAAGATTAAAGAATCATTTTTTCACATCAATCATGGTCAAAGTTGATAATTTTATCATTCCATGGTCTAGTAAGAAAATCTCCAAAGTTGTGAAGGTTGTTCTGGTTAAATTATTTCCCAAGATATCCTCTCATAAGCCATTTCCTTGTTCATGTTTTTATCTACCCTTATTGCACAGATTCATTCTCTACTGTAAAACTTCTATTGGGGATCCAATAATGAAAAACATAACACCCATTGGTTCGTATGAAATAAGTTGTTTGTTTCGTATTCATGTGGTGGCCTCATGTTAATAAACCATAACTGGTTCAATGATTACCTTTAGAAAACAAGGTTGGCACCTCATGTCCCATAGCAATACCCTTTTGTATAAAGTACTTCATGCAATTTACTTCACAATGTCTGGCTTCTTGCATTCATCACGTGGACTGAGGCCTAGATTTATGTAGAGAAGCTTATGGGATGTTACCTCTCAGCTCATCCAAGATAGTTTTCATAGAATTATAGATTGTAACATGGTGAATGTCTGGAACAAAAAAAGTGGTTTGTCAAGGGGGTCAACAAGAGAGTCTCTTCACGTGTCTTTCTAGTGTTCGAAGATACAAGATCCCATGGCCTCATTGATGATTATTTGGATGAGTTTTATTATGATAGTTTTTTTGGTTGGTTAAAAGAAATAGAATGATGTCTTCTTGTTATCATCCCACTTATAAATATGGTGTGATGTGACCAAATATATTGGATTGGGGATGATTCTGGGAAGTACACTATTAGGTTGGGGTAAGTCACATTGGTTCACAGTTTTACTCATGATCATCCAGACGATCAGTGGAGGAATCTTTGGGCACTCTCCCCCCAGTCAAGTTTTTCTTCAAGAAGGTTTTCTCAGGCGTCTTCATGACGCATGACCGTCTTACTAGATGACACATGGTAGAGGATGAGGCGTTACGTCTATGCTTCCAACATACTGAATCTTTTTTTCATACTATTCTTATATATCCATAAGTGGAGGGAGTATGGAATGAATGGTCCCTAGGGTTTAAGGAGTCCTTGGGTATATCATTGGAGATGGATCAAGTTTTCTATTATTGGGATTCCACTATGGAACCTAAAGAAGTGTGGATGGTGTGCACTCTTTCTTGGCTTGTTTTATCTTGTTAGAATGAATAGGTTTTATAAGAGAATTACTTACTTGAATGGATTTCAGTGGAGAGGGATTCGGAATGGATGAATGGGTGGATGTCGAAAAGGTAGGGTTCATCAGTGCTCTGATTGTGAAAAGATCCACCTTAAAAGATTTCACCTACTAAAGGATTCATTAAAATCAATACTGATGTGGAAGCCTCTGCATGGTCTCAAATTAGGTTGGGGATCATTACCCAATAGTGAAATGACTAGGTGATTGATGTTCGGTGCATGGTTTTCCACTAATTTTGGAGCCCAGTTGTTGTGGAGGCACATGTAATTATTCAATGGATCCACCTTGACCAGGATAAAAGATGGAATTAGGTGGTTTGGGATTCTTATTTTTTCTAAGGCATTAATTCTTTTTCAAACAAAGCATTGATACAGAACTTTTTGGTCTAATTAAATGGAAAATTTGGTCTCTCAGAAATTCCTTCTCAATATGAAAATTATTCTTCATCTTGTGGGGGTTTAATCTTGAATCCTATCATCTAGAGAGCTACAAGAAGTCATGGGGTGACCATTTTTGTTTTGATCATTTTCCTGATTGGATTTCCTTGTATAGTTAGATTGATTAGTAATATGTCCTTGATTTTTTCTCAAAAAATTATTTCATTGGATATTATTTTTAATTTCTCTAACAATTTTTTGGTTTGGTAGATTGTGAAATATATGGGGATAAAAAGTTTATCCCATTCATGGAACTTTTGACCCATTAAATGTTAATTTTATTTATATTGGAATGAAAACTTTTTCATGGTATATATCATACAGAATATGACATGGAGAAAAGAAGGAAAATAGCTCAAAATGCAACCAAAAAAATTCTACCAATAGAATGAAAGGATATTGAGTAAGAATATTTCCTCATATTCTCTATCATCATAGTCAAAAAATTCATCAAATAATGAAATATTAAGGTAAACCTATCCAATCATATGTGGTAAATTTCACTAAATAATCAAGGTATACTTTTGGAAACACATTTACAAGTATGATTCTTAGAATAGTACAAACATGGATTTATAAATATTTAACTAAAAAGTAATAATTTTATTAGAAGTAATTGGTAAATTTATTATTATGGAAAAATATTCATATATCATTATACCTATGTTAGGATATATTCCTTTTGGGGAAAAAATTAAAATTATGATGACACAATTTTTTAATGGGTTAGAATATAACACCCTGTGATTTTAATGTTTTTTTAAATAAATATGATGTCCTTAATAGCTTGTAATACATGAAATACAAAAATAATTTAATAAGTGGTTTATCAAAAAAACAAATATATGGTCAGATAGTTATATGAAATTGATAAATAAATTACATTACAAATTTAAATTAGTCAAACTCACTTAAGAAAATAGAATAGATTCATAAGAGAATTTTTTCAAAATCCTAGCTAAAATATGAATTTTCGTTAAAGTAAATACTTTTGAGAAATGATATTGAATTTTTTTTGTTAAAGTTTATATAATAATCAATAAATTAAATTTATTATATCTAAGAAATTAACCTCATAATTATGTTTTTCTATATTATATACTCACATCCCCTTTAATATAAAATATAATGATTAATTTTTATTCACAGTAAATTAATTTTCATTTCATTTCATATCATTTAATTGGTATTGATTAAAATATTACCCAAATGATTAGAGTTTATACTATAATCCAAATTTTTTTAACATTGTTTACATTTCAATTTCAATTAGTGTAATTTTATATTATTTTTTCTCTTAAACATAAACTAAATTAGTATACACTCATTATTTCATGTTTTTCATGTATTATATATATTTTTCTCACTTTGGTACTCTAATAAACCAAAATAATGTTTTTAATAAAATATAGCCTTATTTCTCTTTTTTCACTAGGAATATTTCTCTCCAAAATCCATATACTCTATTTTACAAAAAAAATATTTATAAATGAAAAAAAATTTAAATGCATATTTATGTAAATGTTGAAATTAATTTAAAAAGTTTAAAATGAATTTTTTGATTTCTTCAATAGGGTTCACTTTTGACAACCATTACCAAAAACATAAACGAAGCACTTTTTAAAACTTTTGATCATAAATAAATTTCCCACTATTATAACCATTATTCATTACTAATATTCATTTCCATGTTTTAATTTTCTATCGTAGAAGTTTATATTCCATGTATCTATGATTTTTCTATTTTACATTAAAATAAAATGAACTTATTTTATAAAATTTTTGAATAAGGATTTAATTTTTGTGTATATTTTTATCTCTCACTCTAAACTTTCTTACATAATTATAATCTGTTTTCATGGTTATATTTATTAAAATTATTTTAAAATTTATCTTATAAATTTTTTATTGTTGTATCTTGAAAATAATTTTAGAAGTGACTTATAAATTTTTTTAAACAAAGTTATAAAATAATTAAGAAAAGTACTTTAATTATTTAATATTCCTTTTCCAATCTTTTTTCTAAAATATGTATCCCCTGTATAGTCATGTTCATGACAAAAGTTTTAATGGTATTTTTTAATGATATTCACTGTGATTTTGTTTAGTTCCAACCAAATATGTTTTTGTTTTAATATTATGTGATACCATAGGAAAAATTTATGTAACCCATTTTCATTCCACGTGTTTCTCATCTATGTCAAAATCATTTATTTCTTCTTATGATCCACTGGTGAAATGTTCTAATGATACCATCTATAATATTTATCTATATTTATTTTGATGATATCTTAAGAATTTTTTATGAACCCCATTTATTACCCATAGGTTAATTAAGCAAGGATGAAATGTGGAATGCACATATATAGATTTTATTTTGTGATGGGTGAGATAGAAATTAAACATCCCTCTAATGCATTGGATAAATATTTATATCTAATGAGATAATGTGTAAGGTAATGGGTTTTGAACACAATCCACCATGATATAATATCCAACAATGTTTAAAATGGATTGGTGTGTAAACATAAACCAATATGGGACTTTGTCCACTATGGGATGCTATTGTTGGAAGTGAGCCTAAAAAAAGCAATGAAATCTATTCTTATGTATATTTGGCATTATTATATCAAATTTATATTATTATGATATGATATCACGTCATTTGATTTATTACTGCTAATTTCATCCTCTTTTAACTAACATATTTTGTTATGAAAGAAAATTATTTCACAACCCTTGAATTATGAAATATGATTTATTTTTTATTAATTTCATATGTTATGATATTTTTATCATACCATTATTCATTTCTAAGGATCACTTTTTGTCTTTAATTAACATCTACCTTGTTTACCTATATTGGGGATAAAAGATGAACTCTTTTATATGATTTCATTCCCAGAGTTATGAATAATTTTATAAAATATTATTTTTATAGAAGAGTTTCATGTGGGTATTAGTGTTTGAGATATTATTGAAAACATATCATGTAATAATAAATTATCATTATAGTAGTGAAACATATAATTAGTTAAGAAAGGTTTGGGTTTTGTTAAGTAAAATTTCCCTAATTCCATAAAATTTTAAAAAAATTGTCTTGGATTTATGAATATATTTTTTACTAAAATTGTGATAATATAAGTATATGTTTGGGTCTCCACAGTTGGTATCAAACCGGTATCTACATAGTTTATCTTTAGCACTATATTTGGGTGTATAAGTTTGTATTATCTTAGTTGGTATTAGAACTATGTTTAATGATCTTTATAGATTCATATGTTATTAGTTCATGATATTTCCAGAGATATAAGTATCATAAATGGTTAATAAATTTATTGTTTGAAGTCATATATACCGTGTTGAGGTCATATGTGTTTAAATTTTAATGTGAATGGTTATATTTTTTTAGTTTTTTATTAGGGTATAAGAATGATACATGATTGGGATGATAAGGAAAATTTTAAAAAGAAAATTATCTTTTTATAACATATTTTTTTTACAAATGATCATGAGACTAAAATTTAATTCAGTGATTAGACGTTTAAATTTATTTTGGATAAAGTTCACTATATTTTTCAAAACATTATACTATTATGGTGAATATAGAATTATTAGTTAGAATGAGATTTTATGTCATTGTGGTTGATATTTTATGAGGATTAGATATTTATTTAATTTTGAAAAGCACACAAAATTCTATTGTTGTTTAATGTCTTGATGGTTCAGTATTTTTTAGGAAAATAATATAATAATTTATAGAATGTATGACTAAGTTATATACATTTTTAGTCTGTGACATTCTTAGTGATTAATGTTCTTTGAAGTAAATTTTGTGTTGATTTTGGATGAATATTTAGTCAAATATTTCTAATTTTAGGTTTCTAAATTTGGATAAGAATATTTAATAATGTTATAGGGGATAGTAATTTTTTGGAATGTTTTAAGATGAATTTTTGATGTTATTTTTGCGGTTTTAGAGAATGATTTATTTCTTTTTCATAATATAGTTTATTCATATTTCATTGGGTGTTATATTTAAATTTGATAACGATTTTTCAGTTTGTTAAATGGATAAATAAATTAGAAATAACCTTTTATCCATTTCATGGATCCTATGATCCATTAAAAATTTAGTTTCCAACTTCACATATAAAAAATTCATTATAGTATATATCATTTGGAATATGAGATAAAGCAATGCTAGAAAACTTCTTGTAACACAATCAATGCGTAATATTATTCATATGGAATGAAAATAAAAAAAAATTATATTTTATGATATTATACGTCTTAATGGTAAAATAGTCATTATTGAAGTTAATAAAAATTAAATCTATCAATATATAAAATATCACCCAATAGAAATGGTACGTTTTTGGAAACTCCTTTATAAGTGTGATTCTTATAGTCGTCAATACATGGTTTTATAGATATTTAATTAAGAAATACTAATTTCCCTTGTAGTAACATGGAAATTACTTATCTTGATAAAATATACAAAAAATATTATACTTATATCAAGATATATTCATTTCGATAAGAAAAAATTAAAATTTAGAGGATGAAATATTTTTATGTGGTAAGAATATAACATCCCAAGATTATAGTATGTGGGATTATATCAAATAAATGTGATGTTATTGATATCATTTAATAAAAAAACCAAAATTAACTAAATAATGATTTCTTACAACACAATTTAAAATAAAATATTATATATTTAAATGAAATATACTAATAAATGACATTTTAAAATTTAGGTGGTCAAATTAACGTAAGAAAACAATTGATTCTAATGATAATGTCTTCAAATGTTGGGTTGAAATACATTATTTCCTTTAATTTAATACTCTTTTGAACTGATATTTGTTTTGATAATATTGATGTAATAATTAATAAAAAAAATTAAGTTAATACATGAAATTGTTATGTAATGATAAGTAATACTAGTCTTATAATTTTTAGTTAAAATGAATTGTTTAGATTACAATAATTGTTTAAATAAATTTTTTTTATTTAAAATTTAATTTATAATATTTAAAGTATTTAATATATTTAAAATTATTTACAATAGAGGTTAAAAAATTAATTATCATTCAAACGTTGATTATTATATGGTTATATATTAAAATAAAAAAAGGTAAAAATAGATATTTTTAGAAAAATATTTTTAAGTATATTATGTATTTTATCATAACAAATTAAATTAATCATAGTTAATGAATGATGTAAATTAAATATTTAGAATTTAAATTCCATATAATAAATTCACATTCATTATTTTTTTACGAGAAATTTAATAAGAATAAAATCATTATTATGCTTAAAGATTCATTTTTTCCATAAAAAATGGTTTTATACGTTCTACGTACAGATATTTGAATTAATTTCTGATACCAATTTATATTGTATCTAATAAAATAAATTCCATAATTTTAATCTAAATATAAGATTTTTGTTATAATTTCAATTTTATTTTCAGTTATAAAAATATGTACTCATAGTAAGATTTTTTCACTATGATAAAAGTTCCAAGGGCATTAAACTCTAGGACACATATTCAATTATTCTAAAAAAATCATACATTTATTAGATTTTTTGATTTATGACTTAATTAATATTACCATAGAAATATGTCTTATTTTTTTTCCTCTTATATAAGAAAATTATTTTGTAATATTTTAATGTTAAGGTTATTTACACGGATGAAATTCCCCATACACCTGAAAAGCCACCTCCTATAAAAAATTCTCCACAAACATTGAGAAGATTCTATCAACCAATATCTACCGAAATAAATTCTAAAATCTACTCCACCTATCCTAGAGGTCTCGGTATCAGCAAAAAACCAACCACATATGGGTTATAAAGATATATAAAGGATGATACCCAATGAAGTGGTAATAAACATAACCATGTTATTTCAAGTTTAATTATTATTCAACATCATATAAATCTTATTCAATTACCTAAACATAATTAAATATGTATAATTAGTAAGAATAAATTTTATTATTTTTATTGTAAAACCATTTTCTATGTCCCTTCCATCTAATGGATAAGTAAACCATTGAACATGCGTACATTCACACTTCTACCTCCATAAATTGATGCATTACATTTTTAATCACCACCTCACATAGATGGTTATATATATATATAATAAAAATATAAGATATTTATGATAATAAAATTATTAAAAAATGAAAAACTATTTTATATTTTTATTTCCCTTTAATATATTTTAATGTGGAAATGTCACTCATGTGTATGTACAGAATACTGCCTCTGGGAATCATTGAATTTCATATTTCGTCACTAAAATAAATTTATAGTAATAATAGTTTATAAAATAAAAAAATATCTTATTTATGAAATTATTAATATTCTAGATAAAGAATCATTAATCAGGTACCAAAACCATCAAACTAAATCATATATGGAAAACAGAATAGTTAACACCCAAATATTGATTTAAACTATGAATTACTAATAAATAGAAAATTTTGAATTATATTTAAATGGAATACAATAAGATAAATAGAAATATGAATTTTGAATACGATATATTAAATGTATATGTGTATTTTATTAGAGGTTAAAATGAATCCAACCGAGTGGGAATCTAAAGTATGGAGATTCTTAACTCAATATCATTTCATTAGGTTATGTCACATGTTAATTGACTGTTATATACCACCATTATCTGTGTTATGACCCACTATAGTTTAATATTGTATCTAAACATTTCTCATATGGGTTTAAATTTTATTCACATAATGATTTTGTTAATTTATTTTTATTTCAAATGTCACGATATTTGTACTGGTTCTTTGTCTCAACTCCCATTTCAGGGGAAATGTTTAATCTTGTGCACCATGATTACTTTTTTATTGTGAAATTATATCTCATTTAAATTTTTTTATAATGATTACATTTTATTCGTGTAAAATAAATTTTATTTTAATTTTTATATTTCATGAGGTTTTCATTCAAAAGTTACCCCAACTGTAAGGGTTTATATTACAATTAAACTTTTTATGAAGATTATTTATCAATCAAATCCCATTAGGGGAATTGTATATAATTTAATTATTAAGACCAAATAAATTTACTATCCTTTGGCTACTTTTATTCATTTCAATTATTCTTTTCTATCTCCATTTCATTGGAACTCTTATCAACTAAAGCAAGGTTATAAGGACATTAACCATTGTTTCCCGTTTTTTGTCAGGAATCTTTATTTTTCCATATCCATTTTATTTATTTTTCAAGGTTATTTTACATTGTTAAATTATTTTAAACGTTAATTTATTTAATTTCTTACATTTCATTCAAAATTTTAAAATTAATTTCTTTATGTTTTACAATAAAAGTCATTTATAACTTTTTTTTAAAATAAAATCCATTTTTTAATGTTTTCTGTAATAATAGATTTTCTCACAATTATAAACACTCAACATTATTTAGATTCCATTGAAATGTTTTATGGTTTATAAAATATGCATCTTTTCATATTGTTATTTTAATCTTTTTTATATTAATTTTAAAGTATGTTATTTATTTAAAACATTTAAAAAGGGATTTTATTTTTTTGTATATTTTTATCATAAAATCCACGATTTCTTATTCAATAATATTTTATTTACATGATTCCATTAATTTAAATTAATTTAATAAAATAATCTCATTGAAATATCATTAAAATATGTTTATAAGTGACATATAACTCTATTTTTACAAAAAAAAGTAACAACAACTTTAAAAATATAGTTTTCCCTATTAAACCTCCATTTCCCTCTATATTTATTAAATATCTCCCTCTAATGACTTAATGTTCATGATCAACCAATATATAAATATTTTATATAAATATATTGGATGATTGACTTTTTGGTATTAATATATTATGTTATTTTGTTTTCTCATTATGTGATAATATAAGAAAATGATTTGTTACCTATTTCCAATAGATGGGGTTTTTATATATATTAATAATGATTTTTTTTCATGATTAGGAGGGGATATATTATAATCATATAATCAATATAATTTTTAAATATGTCTAAAATTTTTATATTATATAATATTTATACAACCCATTTAATTTCCATGGGTTAATGTTGGGAAAAATACCTCAAGGTGACTTTACAGTGTTTTTTGGTCAATTGTGGTTTCTGAGAAATATAGTTATCCAGCTAAATTGTGAATTAAAAAATTAGTTTTTGAAAAATTATATTGACCAATATCTATAAAAATGGTGACCTATATGTGTTTGAAACATTTATACTCAGTAACAGTATAAGAATCTAGCTATAAACATTACATAATCATTAGTTTTAAGTAAATAATTCACTATTATACTTTTTGAGGATATTTATGGTTTTTAATTTTATAGAACAAAAAAAACCCCCTCAAATAAATAAATATTACATCTCAATAAGAAAAATTCCACTCAGTATACATCTTTCCCATAATTCCAAACACTCAAGATATAACATGTTCTATTTTTATGACATATATTCATAAATATCTTCGTTTCCTCATATTTTAACTTACTCCATATTATATCCCTATGAAAAACCTTTTAAAATTTGCGATAAAAAAAATATATCAGTAAGAAACATATAAATATGAAGAAAGTATCAAGTGATTCTTTGAATACTCATAAAAATATTAGTTTAAAAAAATTATGTTTGTCTCAAAATAAATGTTTTGTTACCTAGAAAATCAATGTTACTGCCTAGTGATTTTCATAAAATATTTATTAAGAATTTATATATATATAAATAAATTTCTTATAGGTCTCTTCATAATCATTAAAAACACTAAATATATTAAACAAATTATTCTTTCCACCCTTTAGAAGTATCATAGATTTCCCTTTAAAAATAATCTCATTATATTCTCTTGAGAAGTCAAAAGATTTATGTGAAACCCCATATAATGTATATATATATTATGTAGGTAACCTGGGACAGAATTTTCAAATCACTATGATAATCAGACTTAAAAATGGAATTACCTTCTCGATAAATTCCATAAATATCATAGGAGAACCCTATAACCAGTTAACTCCATCCCTTTACCCAATTCATGGGAGAGCTATATCAAGATCGTCCATCATCATGAGCTAAATCATGGCCAGCCATCATCATGAATTATATCAGGATCAACAATCCTGAAAAAAATTACCAGGAACAATAACATAATAATGAAACCGGAAATATTTCATTACAAATATCATACATATAAAAATATTACTTTAACACATAATTGAATTTTCGATATCAAAATATTAATTCTATTTATAATATTTTTAAAATATTTAAAACAAAGAGAAATATGAGTTTATTTGAAGAAAACATGATAAAAAATAATAGAATCCAAACATCAAAAATAGGTTATGGTTGTAATAAATTCAGTCGATTTTCTGTACATTAAAATAGAACCTTCATTTTTTCCTTTTGTAAAAAAATTGATAATGTAATGTATAAAATATGTTGAGGGCTTCGTTTCAAAAACAATTGAAAGAATGTAAAAAAGGGACCTAAAATGTCTTCCATAATTCATCTATATCCATATAAATTCATACAAAAATTAATTTTTAGAATATGGAAATAGATGAAAAATATTTGGTAAGTAATTATTTCAAATTATTATATTGATTTCTTTATGATAAAGTGTCCCTTACCATGAGACCGAATCGGTATGTATGTTCTTTATCTTCCTCTTCATTAGAAGACCTTTTTAGGAATACACCTAAATCCTTATTAGGTTCATTTTTCTATCAAACCAGGGACACTAAAATGGAGAGAGTTATGTAATTAATGTAATTAGGTAGGGATTCGTTTCACCAAAGGTCTCTTGAAGTGTGGATAGTAGAGGATATGGGTGTCTGTTTATAAGTGGGGTAGAAGATACACATCATATTTTTAAAAAGATTAAAATATGTTATTGTCTTTATCAATCCAGAAAACACCAAATTATTCAATTTATACGATGATATATTATATTTTTGAAATATGAACATTTAATAGGATTTTGAAAAGTTTTTAGGACATTTTAATCGTTATTACATTATTTTAACCCCATGTTAAACTAGTCCTAACATGAACTATGGTAACAAATTTTAATTTTTTTAATATTCATTTTGAACATAAATTACATTGTTCTTTTTAAATAACATTAATTAGGGTGATTAAAAATATGTATTCCATTTTATCAACATTAATTCAAATATGTACAAAAATTTAATTTTAAATTCTACCCTCAATTTCTGATAAAAAATTATTTTTCATATAAATGAATTTTACTTATAAATGTTTTCTATACAAATTCAGTTTTTAAATTAATAAAAAATACTATAAATTTATTATAAGAAATATAATTGATTTAATATTTTTTTAAACCATTTAAAAAAATAATACTTTTCAAATCCTTGAAATCAAAGGGCAACTTCTAATACAACTATGTATTTTCATTATTCATAAAAAAATAAAAAAAATTATAAACATATAAAATAAATCTATCCGAATATAATTTTAAATGATCAATTAAAATTTTAATTTAATTTTTTAAAATTATAATTTTAAAATATGGAAATTAGGATATTAAAAATAACCATATAATGCCTGAAACCACAATTTTTTTAGAAATAACGCCTTTCCATTAGAATAAAAAATGCCTATTAATCATATAATGAATTTAAATATATAAAATATAATTAATTTATATTCATAAGATATAAAAATGATTTATCATAACATTATCTAGGTTGTTACATTATTTTCACTATTTTAAATCATCTCTATATAATTTTATTTTCAATTTAAACAACTCAGTAAACATTTCCCTCGTAGTATTTACTGATTCCCATGTTTGTTCGTCAATCATATTCTTTTTCCAAAAAATATTTTTCTATTGAATAAATATACTTAATTGCACATTCTAACTATAATCTGGAGTCTATATTGGTTGTTCCTTATTAGAATGTTTTCTTTCCAACTGAAAAACTTCTATGATTTAAAACTGAGATGCTTTCATTTCATATGTTCTTAAAAATGAAACAGAAATAAGTCATTCACCTAACCTAAATTTTAATTCAAGGAAAATTGAATAAAAATTTATCCACTTATATATAAAATTCAAACAATATAATCAACCAAAAACCTTTCATCCCTTTATTAAAAAAATGTATAACATGTTCTTATGGTGACACTTTATAAAAAAGATCATCTAACAAGAATTTAATATAATTCCTATGGTTATATAAAAAACTGATTTTTTGTTATGATCCATCCTCATGTGTTGTTGAATTTTATTTACCTTCTCAACCCATTATTATTACAATTTTAGCCCCAAGAGCATCCATTTTTCTACATATTCTTACACAGTTAGAGTCTAACACCACTTTCTATATAATTCTTCAAAAGGTTTAATTTATATAGTAGAATGAAAACTAGTTTTATACAAAACCCCAACCAAAGTAAAATTTAATGCTTAATTCCATAATTATCCATTGAATATTCTCAAAAAATATCTTATAATGTATAAAAAATCGCTTTGATTATCCATCAGATTTGAGATTAAAGTATTTATTGAAATTTATTTCTCCACCCAATTACTTTTTAAATCCTTTCTATAAATTATAGGCGAATCTAGGATCACAATTACATATAATGGAGAGAGGGAATCTATATAATTTAATTAAATCATTAACATTATGTTTCGTATGTTTGAACAAACATGTGTGATCTTCAAAGAGAGTAAAATGTGTAGATTAAGTTAAAATATCAACAATAAGCCTAATTATAATTTTTTCATGATATGTAATTGTTAATCACATAATGAAATCATTTGATATACTCACACATTTTCAATTTATCATTATAAAAGGATGAAACATCCTCTTTAGTAATTTTTATTCAACTATATCATTTTGAAAAATCAAAAAAAATGGTAAACACTAAAATATCATTATTTATTCTTTCCCTCTTGAAATGTTCTTAAAGGACTTTATAAATTTTTTTGGAACTATAATGAATATAAAATAGAATAATATTAGCGTAACTCTACTATTCTTGTTTTTATTTTGGGACGAATGAAACAAAAAAACCTTTTAATTAATCTAAAATCACCTTATTTTTTAATATTAAATATAGGAATCATGCCATTATTAAAATATTCTAGAATTTTCTATAAACAAATATCATTCTTTGGAGCTTGATTAATCCAATATTATAGGGATGGGTTTAATAACACATAAAAGAATTATATGTAGTTCTTTTATAAATAATTTATAATCCAACTTTCATTAAATAATTAATTAATGGATCACATTCTAGATGTTGAATAGTTAATATAACAATATTTTTTTGACTCAAATCACCTGTTACATTATTTTATTTACATATATGGTGATGAATTTTGAAATCATAATCTTTATAAATTCCCACCATCTCTCTTGAATCCGGTTAAAATATTTCTAACTGAATCTATACTTAAATATTTTATGATATGTAAATATTTAAAAGATTCCTCCATATAAATTACATATCTAAATTTTTAAAGAAAACACTAGTAATTCTATTTCAAGATCATTTGTAAGATATTTTTTTCTCATGGGGTTTTAATTGATGTGAAGAAAAAGAAATTACCTAATTATTTTTAATTAAAAAAATACATAGTTCTTTAAAAGAAGAATCATTATAAATAGTAAATTCAAAATTTATAGATGCTAGGGAAAAAATTAGAGCATTCACTAATCTTATTTTCAATACCAAGAAACATTCATCTCATTAATTTTTCTAGATTAATCAAACTATATTTCATGTTGTCATGGTTTATGGGATAGATTACCATGTAATTTTTTCAAAAACAAACTACTAATAATAACCTATAAATTCTTGAAAACTATGAATACGAACAACATTAGGTTTTTTTATTCATAAACAACTTTAGTTTTAGTAGGATTAAAATTTATGCCACATTTAATTATGATATATCCATCGAATTAAGTCTACTTTAAACAAAATAAAAATTTAAAATAAAATACATATAACTTATTTTCATTCAAGTTTTTCAATACTATCCATAGATTTAATTCATAATAAACATCGTTTTTTAATTAAACCAAAATAATATAAAGAAACACAACAAAAAACGTATCGAAATTTTCATGGAAAACTATGTTCATAAGTTCCATGAATTCAAATTAACCAAAATATAATTCCCATTCCAAGTATGAAATGTCATTTTTGGGATGTTATCCAACTTATCCTTCAGTTGATGGTACCCAAAATTTAGATCAAACTCCAAAAAATGTTGAGCTCACAACAACTAGTCAAACATATTATTGATATGAGGCAACAAGTATTAATTATCACTAGTGGTGTTATTCAATGCTCTATAATCAATGTAAAACCTCAAAAGACTATTTTTTTAAAAAAACGATAATATGATCACCACATTGTTATGATATAAGATGAATGATACCTTTTTCAACATACTCTTGCAACTACTTTTTAATTCCAAATGTTCTACTTGAGTCATTTGATATGGGGGTTTTAAAATAGTCTTACCACCATTTGCTAAGTCAATATTAAAATCTACATCATAATCAAGTATAATTCTAGGAAACTAATCCAGAAATAATAATAATGTTATTTTACAATCAGAATATCATTAATCTAAATAGTTTTCTTTTTTTCAAAAATATGAGAATGATAACATAAATTTTCATTGTTTAATTTTTTTTCAACTTCTTGATGTGTTATTTAAGGTATGAATTGATTATTATATACAAAGAAAAACCCAATTTTGAAAAAATAATTCCTTGGCTTTGCAATCAATCATACCATCACAAATTAAATTTAAGTCCATATCTAGAATGTCATCAGATTCTATAACTTGAAATAACTCAACTTTTTCATGAAAAAATATTATACATGTAGAAAAAATATAACCATTAGAATTTATTGTTATCTTCATACTGCCCCATGAGTTTTTACCGAAAGTCCTAACATCGTTTTATGAGTTGAAATATTCATTTTACTAGTTAATTACTACGAAATAAAAGAATGTTTATACCATGAATCAAACAATAGATACAATTAAACAGAATAATAAAGTAAATATAAATTTTACCACTTCATTAAATTGATCAATATCTACTGAATTATGTGAAAAAATATTTCACTTCATTCTTCTCCTAGTAGACTTGTTTCTTCCTATCATTCAAGCCTTTTTTGGACAAACATCCTTATAATAACCTAGAATATTATATTTATAATAAATTATTATTTGATTATCAAAACATGTCATACCAATATAAAGATCACTTTATTCTCAAAAAACCCATATTCCGAAATTAAAAACATACTAATCACTTAATATAATTTATAATAAACTTCCTAAGGTTATTTTTACAACTATCACAAACTAAAAAAAAATTACCAAGCAGGATATTTCACTGATGTATTCATCCCATTTTTCTCCCTCTTTGATCACTTTTTTTCATGTTTTCATGGAATACATAGAAATCATATAACTCTATTTCTACATTCTCAAAACAGGGAAAAATTTTCCTCTATAATTTAAATTCATGAGAAGTCAATCAGATTCAGTATCAAAACATTAATATTATTTTACAAAGAAAAATTTTACTATCATGATCCTGAATAAAATTTGGGGTGTAATATGCCAACTTGGTGAATTTTTCTTCTTATATGGCCATTGAATCAACCTCATTTTGAATTTATTCCTAGAATTTATTTTTCATCCTATTTCAAACAACCTTAGGAATATACTTCATATGATAAATATTATTAAACATATCCCATTGCAAGGTGCTAATCTCTTCTATTTCTTATCATTCTTAACCGTTGACTACCATTGATCAGCTTCACCTTCAACGTGGTGAATGAAAAGAGTTTCTTTGTGATTATATTAACAAACCATGTCATTGAATATCTTTTCCATAGTATTAATCCGTCCCTCCAATATCACTAAGTCAAATGATCCACTGAATGTTGGACGGTGTTATCTCATAATATTATCCACTATCAACTTGTTCCTCTAAGGTAAATTTGGTTTCAATCAACCATGTATTCCACCACAATATATAGAATTTTCAAATTGAGCTATCACAATAATAAAATTCTTTGTTCGAATTCAAATCATTCTAGGTTTCTGATTTATATGAATATTATCCTCATTGTTCCTTCCTACTTTAACTTCCCTAATTCCTATACTGAAAACCATATAGAATCGAAATGGTTTATATAATGTAATAATGAAATATTTAAATTCTATATCACGATTACCATAAATTATAATATCTTAAGGGTATTTACACACATTTTCCTAAACTATAAAATTTTATAAACTATTACTTTTACACCAACTATAATAACCTGTACATAAACATTACATAATCTTGTGTTTTAAATCATGAATTCACTATCATACATATGGATTATTTTTTTTGGTTTAGAATTTTTGATAATTAGGATATCACCTTTAAATAAATAAATATTACATCATAAGGTGTAATGTTCCACTCAGTATCCATTTTTTTACAATAAAAATTTTTTGTGATATAATTTTTTTTATTTCCTGACATATATTTACTATTTTAGTCTTTACCTCATCATTTTCCCATCTCTTCCTTAAAACCCTATGAAAATATTTTAAAATGTGGGATGTGAACAAAATTCTCAGTAAGGGACATATGAAATGAAATATAGAAACTTTTAATTCGATGATTACTCATAAAAAAATTTCATATTTAAAACAAAATTTAGACTCAGAGTACACATTTTTGTTTCCAATAAATAAAATTCAGTTCTGAAAGAATTTGTCAAAACATTTGATAAAAAATCATAATGGTAAGAGTAAAGAAAATATCCTTCAATTTCAAATCATGAAAAAATCATGGAAAAAATTTCACAGAAATAATCTTTTCACACATAATAAGTAATATTATATTCTCAATAAACATAATCACATTATCTTACCTTATAAAATCATAATATTTATGTAAAAACTTATAGAAAGCATAGATAAATGATGTAGTTTTCTTTTCATAAATCATTTTCATATTTCTGTTAAAACCACAATTAGAAATGAGAAAACATACCTAGAAAATTATAATAATATCTTTGGAGAAACTTAAAACAAGGTAACTCTATATATTTACCTAATGCATTGAAGTTATATATTGGGGCCAACTGACATCATAAAGTATATCGGGCTCAATAATTATCTGGAGCTATATCAGGATCACTTTTCATCATAAAAAAAACACAAGAACCAATATATAATCATAAAACATGAAAAATTTAATTTCCATTATTATAGTTATAAAAATATTCCTTGTACCCATAACATTTAATTATATATGAAATCTAACAACGGGATCCGAACATTAAATATTAGTTTTCCTGGAGGAAATTTTTTTGAGTCCTTATACATTAAAATATAAAATATATTTTTCTTATTTTATTGAATTTAAAAACATTTCTTTTAAAATATATAGAAATATTCCATTTTGAAGATTTTAAAATAAATTCAAAATATTCATAAAACGACCATTATAATTAATATTTTCTTAAATAAATAGATACATAAAATAAATTTACTAATATGTAGATAGAATAAAAATATTTGGAAAGTTAAAACATCAAAAAATATATAATTATGTTTTGTAGGTAAGTTGTCTCTTAAATTGAGTCTAGTTTGTCACGTATGTTATTTATCATCCTCTTCTTTAATAAACATCTTTAGGTTTATGCCTAAATCCTTCCTAGGTTTTTTTCTAATCAGAAAGTATATCTAGAATGTGGAGATGAATTTTTTGGGTTTTTATAGACCAAAAATCTCTACAAGGGGTTAGAGAAGTATAAAGGTGGTGTCCTTTTATATGTGGGGGAGATCATACACCTTGAATTTTTTAAAAAGATAAACTATATCAACTTTTTACTCAAGAAAAATGGTACCAAAATAAACCATTTATAGTATTAATATGATAAAGCGTCAAAATATTGGAGTAAAATATGATTTAGGAAAAAATATGTATCTTTTTAACTATTATATCTTTAGTTAAACAACTGATTAAACCTATTTTAACCTTAACCATGGTAATATATTTTAAATAGTCTTACAAACTATTATAAACAAAAATGAAATTGAATTTTTTATAATATTAATTATTATGAATCAAACTAATGAATCTATTTTATCAAATTTATATCATATAAGTTTATTAATTTTATTTTAAATTATAACCATAAAACATGATGAAAAACAGTTTTTCTGATAAATACATTGTATGTATAAATATATGTTTATACTATATTCAATTATAAAATTCATTCCAAAGACCATAATAAGATTATTAATACTACAATTAAATTAATTTCTACTTTGAAATAATTTAAAAAATGTAACTCTTCAGATTCATGTACCAAAAAAATTATACAGATAATTCTTATTCACAATTCATTACAGAATAAAAATTATTAAAAAAACTGAAATATGAATCATAAGATAATTTTAAAATTTTGAATTAAAAAAGGCAATTGATTTTTTTATATTAAAATTCCATAATTTGGAAATCATGATTTATAAAACCATATTATGCATGAAAACACAATTTTTTTAGAAACAAATCTTTTTCTTTTTGACTGAAAATTATGTAATATTATTATAATTAATATAACTCTATAAAATATAATCAACATATATTAATAAGAAATGAAAATTATTTATCTTAATATTACCTATTTTTTTAGAGATATGGATAATTTATCCATAAACAAGAAGCATCGAGGTATTAATGCACTAAAAAGTGCTTTAGAGGTTATGATAACATGTGGAAGGGTTTAATATAGTTTTTAGGAAGTTAATAGTTTTTATATCAAAATGAAAATTTATAAAAAAAACTGTTTCATGAATATTTTCAAATTCCAAAAAAAATGATGTTTCATAATAGATACAGAGTTGCAAGAACCTAAGAAATATATATGGAAGTTTCATGACATTAGTGATTTGTGAACTGATGGAGACTTCAAAACCATTTTGTATGATTGACAATAAAATTTCTATAAAAACCTTTCTAGGTCCATTCTAGTTTCAAGAATGTTCATCCATGCCAATAAATAGGCCACGACCCCCTTCATTTGGAGTGTTTAACCCATAGAGAATATCAATGATTAAAAGTCTATTAAGAGTTATATAAAAGAATTTTTTTTATGATGAAGATATGAAAAAATAATTTTCATAATGAAAATAGAATATTTATATATTACCATGTAAGTTCCATGATTAACCAAAATTTGTGTAATGGTTGGTTGCTCCTAAAACCAAAAGTAATTACCTATATTTTCAATGATAAATTTATATTCATCAAGTGGATTAAATGTGAGATTCATGAATTACTAAATAGGGTATAAAAATATTTATTTAATAAATTGATGGAATAATATTATAGAGGATAAGTGAGAACACATCAGTTGGGATAATAATCAGACGTTAGAGTGTGATTTGTAGTGAACTTTGAGGGATAGGGAGTCTAGCCTAAAAATTGTAACAATAGTGCGCCATAGTGTTTTTTGTACATATTTATATTTCTATTGTAAAATACTTGGACTATCCCTATTAAGGGTAAACAAAATAAAATGTATGTGTATCATGAATATTTTCATTTATCTTCACACATTTGTGTGGGATAGAGATTGAATATTATTTTTAATGAAAAAACAAGATCCAAATAGAGGGTTTATCATACCATGATTCACACACACACCCTCTATGGGTATTAAATCTAATGCACTCAATAATTGGTATCATATGAAAGGGTTAAAGTGATGTTCATATCGTAGTTAAATCCATGGTGGTCACCAATCTTAAAGGGATTCTGATCTTCAAAGAAACAATGCACAATTATGGAAGAGTAAAATGTGTCACTAAAATAAATATTTAGATGTGGATGATAAAAAAGGTTATATATATTGGATCTTAGTAAGAATAAATAGTGAGGCTTTATAAAATGATAATAAAGGATAACTTAATATGGATTCTAGATGAATCAATGCTTTAGGTGGAGACATATTCCACACAATCAACATGAAACTAATGTTAGGTTAATTCTTACATTTCATGCGGTAAAAGAGATTAAATACCAATGAAGGTTATTTAGAATATTGAGAAGATATGTTTTAAGGTATATGAAACAAATATAAGGAAGTGATGATAAACTCTAATGAATCTATTAATGCATTTTTTGACGAGGTGAATGTGATTGTGGGGTATATGCAGAATATTAGAAAAATTTGTATTTATGTAATGATTATAATATGAATTTTATGATCAATTCATACATAATGTATCTATTCTTGAGGATAAATATCTAAAGGATATGAAATTAGATAGTTTTTTAGAACTCTTGTGGCATATGAGATTCATAATGTTGATAATACGGCTATAAAAAAGGGAAATTCTAAGGAATTGGAATTCATGAACATGATGAATCACTCCAAAGATGATGGATAGTATGAAGAATCAGTGGATGATGTTATGTCATTCATACCCTCAGTTATGTAAAGGGAAAAATAAGTCATAAAAGGAAACATCTAATCACATGATTTTTAAGTGGAAGGGTCTGTAACCTTTTAGATAAGTGTCTGATGAAGTTTCATGATAATTATGACTATGATGATGAAATTTCCATGAAAAAGTCATTAGACAATGTAAAATGTATTAAAAAAACTTAAAAACATAATGAAGAATAGTATGGTTACACATGAAAATATAAATTCATATGAAAATGATGTAGAAGAAATTTAAAATAACAAAAAATAAAATGAAAATGTTATGGGGGTGGTTTTAGGTAATTCCCAAACAAGGGAAGAGAGAGACAATGATGAAGGAGAAGTGTAAGGTTGATTTTATCTCTATATTAAATTAGAATATACTCTTTGGGAGATAGATGTTTGGAGAGTCAAAATAAATATATCCAATATAATGGTTCATCATTCCAAACATAATATTCACTAAAAAAAGAAGGATATGTTAAAGATGAAGGAAAAAATTGAAAAGCATAAGTCTGCATTGCCTGAGAACTTTGAAAAAAAACGTACAAACACAAAGATGAATAATAGGCCAAGGATATTCATTTTCTTACTAACACAATAAAATATTGACTAAAACATGTTAAAGGCATTCATGAGAAAGTAACCCATATGTGAATAATATTAGAACGCCATGGGGGACTCTGGACACATGATAAGAAATCTAAAACACAGGCCACACTAGTGATATAAAAAGAAAATTAATGCATGTAGGTCCTAAAAACTAGTTGTAGAATTTTTAAGAGGGTAAAATGACACATTATAATAACACGACTAGTATTGGGATTTATAAAATAAATAAATTTGTAATGAATCGATCTGCACCAAAAACACACACTCTAAAATTGATGATTTATTTGGGTGTGAATTAGAATAAAATGATTCATAGAACTCATGGGTCAAAAAGTATTGCAATAATGGCATTAGGGAATACACCATGTATTAATTGTTATTTTTTAGAATGGTATGACATTTTGAAAAAAATTTCCCTAGTAATGAGGCACCTAAGGGTTTAATATAAACAGAGGTATCCAATTATAGTTCAATATTTTTGGAATTAATTTCATGTTCAATTGTTTGGTGTGTTAGTTTTAGATACATGGATAGATATTTTTCATGTACAATGTAGATTAATGTACCGAAGAAAATCTATAGCAGTTGTATGTATCAACTCAAGGAATAATAAAATGAGATGAAAACGTAAAAATAATTTTAAAATTTTCAAGATAAATTTTGTATTTTATACAATAAGAATGATCTAGAATACCATTCAATATTATGAATGATGTCAAATACATGTATCTAATGTAAAAGAGTTGAGTTGATAGTGCTAGAAGATATTTTCTTGAATGAATAAAATCATTCTAGTGTATGGATCCCTGAATATAAATGAACTTCTCATATGATGTGAAATTAATATCATATCACATGCATTAAGTAAAACAAATATGGTGTTATTGAATATAAAAATGATGAAGGCTTTATGATTATTGGCTATGGAAAAGTCTTGTTTTGGGAAAATGATATGAGACACATAAAATTATAGGTTATTGAATGACTTAGTTAAATCATGATTTTTCAGTAAAATATGTGACTAATAAAATGAAAAAATAATTACCAATTAGTTTTTTATCATTAAGGGAAAAAAATTTATAGTCTTGATATAGGGGAATCACATGAATGGGAATATCAAACTTGTAAATAGAAAATAATGAATATGCATTCTTACTATAGAACGTTAGAATAGGTTATGGTGGAAACATCTTTGTCATTTTTTTTAACTATCCTTAGAATATATGACGAAAAGTGATGCATATTGAGATATCCCTATGTAATCATATGATCCTAAACATCTTTGAGATGCTTAGTAATAAGGAAAGATAACATGAAAGGCTTAAATGTAAAAAAATGAAGGTCAAAAACAGAATAGTAAATGGTTTCTATTAATCTATGAGGACCTATATCACTAATAGAAACAAATTGAAAGATATAAAATGTCTTTTTCAATGATAGTTATAATATAAAGTATTTGATATTCATCATCACACATTAGTATGACATGATCAGTTTCATAAAACAATATTGGAAAGAGGTGGCATGGATTCTTGGATATAAAATTATAAAACTTAAACCGAAAATGGTAAAAAGTTTAATAACATCTATGTAGAAGATTATATTGATAATAATGTTAAATAACACCAATTATAATTTTTGAGGAATCTTTAGTAAAATAGTGTGGTTTAGAGGATAAACAATATCACAGACAACATGTAAAAATCATATTTATAGTGAAATACCTATCAATGGAGTTTTGTAAAAAAGTATTTTTCACATCATTTAACATTTATAATGGATACTTACTGTGTTCAAGAGAAGTGACTATTCCATATGTGTTGTTTTCTAGAAATAATTCGATGTTGAAGTAATTTAAATTCATCAACAGAAAGTTCTTCATTATCAATAAGTAGGAAAACAATAAGTTTGAATCTCATAGATATGAAGGGATATTCCTTAGATGAAAAAAAAATATAAAAAATATATAAATGTGTTAATAAGTGGATTAGAAAGATTGTGGATAAAAATGATTTTTTGGAGGAGATGAGTAGAAACCTCAATGAATTAGTGAACAAATTCAAGAGGATATGAATGAAGTGGTTTGAGTCTCAGGGGTGTGGATGTTCCTAGAATAGATTTAGAATAAGAAACTGATGGTGAGAATGATGAATTAAGATATGTTATTTCTCAAAAGTTGAAGATACAGCCTAAAATTTATTAGAATAATGTCATTAATGACCATTCAATGCTAGTTTATATGAGGAGAATGTAGTCTCTTTAGAAATCATCTTTCATATATCAAGTAGGTCAATTTTTTATAAATATAAAATATATGAGAACTAATTATATGTGATTAATGATGATATTTATCAAATAAAAAAGAATTATATGTGGTAGATTTTTTTGAGGATGGTAGATATTAATTTCATTAGGATAAAATATACCTTCGAGAACAAAATGAATAAAAATGACATGTTTATTTGAAAAACAATCTCAAATGGAGTGCATGGGATAATCATAGATTAATGGAATCAATGTAGATGATATATTTTCACTTTTTGAAAGGATTGGGACTATTTTATTGTTATTATCCCTAGAATTTAAAATTTAGTTCAATGTTTTCTAGATGGCTATTAAATATATACTTAAAAATGAAGTTCTAGCGGAAGTGATGTTCATCGAATAGATGAATGATTTTTTTAAAGATGAAAATAATGTTTTCTAATGAAAAAATGTTCTATATTGGTTTGATAAGGAATCAAGAGAATGTTATTAATGATTTATTAGTATTTTAAGAAACTTAGTTTTTATTTTGGTAGAGTTGATTAAAATATTATTGTTAATAATGAGAGTAATCAAATGATTATGGTGTTGTTGTATGTCAATGAAACATTATTTTGGGGATCGAATGACGTGTAATGAAAAAAGTTTAAAAAATTCTTGAAATGTGAGTTCAAAATTTCAATTATTGGTGAACAAAAATTTTTCATTAGTTTACGTGTAATGCAAACAAGTAAAGATACATTTATTTCTGAATATAAATATACCATAAAGGTTTCAGGAAGATTTGGAATGGAATATTTCAATGAAATAAAAACTATGGTTCCTACCTAGATAAAGTTGTAATGGGATGATGAAGTAAATGTATTCAATATCACAGAGTTCAAGAATATAAATGGGAGGCTACTATACTTAGTAGTAAAATGACCTGATATTGTTTTTAACACATGTCAGGTGGCGTAGTATCAAAGCTATCCAAAGGAATAAAAATTACATACCATGAAAATAATAAATTAGTATATCAAATTAATTAAAAATTTTAGTTTTTTGTATAATGAAAAATATCAGCTATAATTATAGGGATACAGAGATATAGATTGGATCAGTTTAGTAGATAAAAGATATTAAACATTCAATGGTTGTTTATTTCCTAGTGGACTATCTATTTTTGGGCTAAGAAATAAAAAAATGTTGTATCTCTATGATTTATAAATACTCATAATATATTGTGGTGAATGAATTCTATACATGGTTATTATGTTGTAAATAGTATCTTGAATATATTAGAGATGAAGGGATGTATCTAGTCAAAATCAATTGTGATAATTCAAATGATATAAATATTACAAAAAATTTCAATAATCACTTGAGGATAAATAAAATTGAAATAAAGTATTGTTTCATCAAGGTGAATATGGAGTATGAACTGGTCAAGTCATAGTATATTACTATAGAACATCAGGTTGCAATCATTCTAAAAAAGTACATTCCTAAGTAAGTATTTGAAAGACCTTATATGCCTCTAAAAGTCTAGTTTAATCCCCACACATAAAAATAGTAGATATGAAACCCATTCCCCATGAAGTGTGGTATTTTTTTCTATGGGTGGATTTGTGTTATTTACGTTTTCAAAGATCATAAATGAGATACATTTTGGTATATTGATATGGGGAAGTCATGTTTATTAAAGGGTATTCATGGAAGGGGGAGAAGCAGATATAGGTAGAAAAGAAATAGTTGGGGTATTAAATCTAACGATGATAAAGATGTTATTTCAAAGTATATATTTAATGAAATTTATAACTTTTTATTCATGATAAAGTAAGTTACCTTTGTATGTTAAATAATTATTCTTCTTGAGTTTCATCAATGTTCTCAATGATAGAAAAATGTTTTTGTTACAATGTTAATATTTCATGAAATGTTGTTTTTAATAACAATGTTATTTATTCATGAAATTTTCAGGTTACTCTTGTTTCTCACAAATATAATTGATTATATGGTCTTATATTATGTATTGAGTAAATATTTTATTAAAATATGGAGTCACAAGATGACAATTATTATTGAAGTGGGAAGGGAAAAATGTCCTATGAATGATCTAGAAAAAGATGTGTTATAAGTGTTATCAAATGAAGAAGAGTTGTCAGAAAATTGAAAGGGTGTATTTTTTAGAATATATGATTCAAGGAAACAATTTAGTGTTTTTATGTTTGTTGTTTTCCTTGAAAAATCTAGTAGAAAACGTTTGTTAAGAAGTTCTTGTGTAATTTTTGGTAAAATATGTTCACAAATCACTTGGATGGTAGAGACATGTATGGGTTCAATGAATATATACAAAGATATGGTTTGATGCAATCCATGAAAGAGGATCCCTAAAATATAAATTATTTGGATGGTGTTCATATATTTGTGTGTATAATTTGGTGGTGTTTTCCAGTGTTTAATGAACAAATGAAAGTGTTTTGTGATGTTGTGGAATAATGAAGATTCAAGATCACATCATAAAAATACAATAAAATAAATTTTTTCGTGATATTTTTGAAGTTTATAAAATGTTTTAATTGTGTAGTGAAGAATGGTTTCCATGAAGCTAGGAATTAAATATGAATGTTTAATGGTGAAAGTTATTTTTTCACTAAATATGATCTCAAATCATTGAATTTTGGAGAATCGAGAATGTTGTGAGAAATATAAATGGAATAAAACTTGTTTTCATGAAAGGGTTATCCACACCTATAAATTGTTCATCCCACCGTCATTTTTAGTGGAAACCCGATAGATAAAATCAAGGATCCGGTAAAACATAATAGTTTTTAAAATACATTTCTTGCTTGATGTAATTACGCAAACACCAGTTGCATGAATAAAATGAAGTTATGACTATATAAACATTTTAGATACAAGAAAAATGGAAAGTTTCATGAATTTTGGGAGATCCATTAAAATCTAAAAAGTTTCAAAATTGTTTAGAGTTCTAAAAAACTAAAATGTTATAAGAAATTGATTGAATTATGTAACTGTTGTGTAATGTTTATGTGTAAGTTAAATTTTCAGAATCCATAAATCATTTCCTTGAAATTATTTTATAAATTTTCATTCATCATGGGGAACAAATTTGATCTTCTTTAAACACAAAATGGGATTTCAATAACATAGATTCAATAAATACATGCATGAGTCTTATATATACCCAGTGAGTGCACCTCTATTGTGAGAGTATTGAGGTTTCAATGGGTGACTGGTAGTGAACGAGGAGGGATACTGAGTCATCTCCAAATATTGTAACAATAGTACACTATAGTGTATTTGCAGAATTAGAAAAATGAATTTCTTTTACTCCTTATAATATCCCATTTAATGATAAACCAAGTAAACATTATGTGTATCATACATGTTTCTATTTTTAGTTATACATTTATTTGGTATGGATATAGAGAGAAGATTATTTTGTCTAATGGTGAAATAAGATCCCAAAAAAGGTGTGTTTTAATCTACCACACCCTAATTCACCCAGCCCAAAATATATAACCTAGTGGGGGAATCCTTTAATTGTACACAAGTTAAATTTGATCCCAAATGTATGGCTTTTATTACGTTTTGGCTGGGAAAGGAATTACATAACCCTATGATTAATTACACAAATATTTACATCTCATGAGATAAAAATTAAGGGGATATGAAGTGCACCAAATCCACTATGGGACTCTATATACCATGTATTAAAAGGGACTATGTTTTAATCTCAATCCAGTATAGGACTTTGTTCACTATATGTTAATGGTGTTGATGGTAATCCTTTAAAATTGAATTGATTTCATATACTTATGCATGTTCTACACTACTATATCATAATTATAATATTATGATATGCTCTAATCGGTTATGATTGGTTTTTGGGGATTCGTTAGTGTTTTGAAAATTTTAATTTGTTATGATAAATCTTCATACCATGACTCCTTATTTAAGAAATATGAATTATTGAGTAATATTTTCAAAAGTTATGATCTTATTCTCATACACATACACTTATAATATGTTCACTTATGATCTTTGATTTTAATCTCTCGTGTCTACCCTTACTGGGTATCTAATATATCCCCTTTCTTATTTCTATATTATCAAGGTTATGATATACTTAAAAGAGTATCACATGTGGATACTTTTCTGGCAGAGTTTTAATGATTTATTACGAAATAAGAAAATTTGGGTGTATTGGAAAAAAGATCCACAACATGAAAAATATTTGGGTCTTGTTACGTTATTTTTTCCTAATTCTATAAAACTATAAACATAACAGGTATTGGGTATAAAACTAATATAGTTTTTGTTATTTACATTGTGATTGTGCAAGTTTATTCCTTGTTCACTTCAGTGGGTTTCAAATCTAGTATGGGAAACATATATATTTTGTATCAGATTCATGTGTATTGGTCTAGGGAATCACAGTTATATAAAACAATATACCACCATGCTCACATGAGATCCCATAATGTTCTCCAATATCCCATTAGAGGGTATTTACAATCCATTTCGTAATTCTTATATTCCCAATAGAATTTTTTTCAAGCACAACTCGATACTTATAAGCAGATTGTGACTACCTCGCACAACCCTATAATGGATCCTTTCTTGAACTGTTGTTTAAGAAATTGAATTACACTTGTTTCAGGTGTCAAACACATTCTTCTTTCTATTCATATTAGTATTATTCAAAGCACCTAAGTTGATCACCATCTATAATGAACCATTATAATTGGACTTCATCTATATATTCCTCAACATATATGTATCCTCATGATATTTCCACGTTATCATGTTTAAATACCTAGACTATATAATAATTATAGTTGTATTAGTGTCAATTTTCTTTAAATGGATATATTTCTATATATAATATCAATTTAAAATCATTATCAACTTATTATCTTCATTCACTCTTTATATTTATAGAATTGTGAAAAAAATTCCATGTTTTAATTACTATCTTCTCAATATTTAATAATAATCTATCTTCTAATAATCAAACTCATCTTAATTTTTTTTCCTATAATTTGAAAAACATGGAATATTTAAATCTCTAAATATCTGTGAAATCTAATGCTTTAAACATTTTTGAATTCATCATCCATGTATTCAGGAACCCAAACAATGTGATATGGTTTTGAGGCTCAGGGTGTGGGTTTTTTACAAAATTTTTCTCTTCCTTAATCATATTTTTTTAGATTAATTTTGATATTTGATATCCATGAAGACTGGAGGAGCATCATCTGATTTGAATTGCCATTCTTAGATGATTTATTCTAATTAATTCTAATATGACCACTCAAATTATTCTATATGTGATAACTCATATGGATTATAAAAATTAATTATATATAGTGTCTAATAAATCATATATAGTATTTAAATTACAATTTCATTTCTTGAATCAATCATAAATTGCATTACTGTCTTATATGAAAACTCATAATCACTTGTGTATAGGATGGATAACTTGTACACAATGAAAATAATTGAAATTAGAATAAACATGGAGATACATTTAACCAAAACATTTACCCTAAAAACACGTAATAGAGTCATAAACGGTCAAGTGAAATCCAATCCATGAATGAATTTGATCTAGGGAATGTATCGTTGTGGTAAAGGTCATAATGCTAGAGGAATTACATAATAACTCATAAACTAACTATGCCTTTAAAAAAATTCACTATATTAAAGAAAATCACTCTTATATTGATATAAATGACTCTTATATAGATTTATAACAAGACTCAAATGAAAAAAATTATATTCATGCCTTTTCCATTTTCACTCCTTCAGAACTACCATTCCAAACATTACTCAAATGGATTAAAAACATTTTTAGTTATTCCCACAGACTTCTCAATCAAGTAGAAATAATCTCAAATGAGTGTTTTAGATACTACCATTTATTAATCATTGGTAATTATGACTATCTTGAATAAAAATATATTAATCGTCACATTTAAATGTTTTTGTCTTGATTCTTCCCACATGAGTCTCAAACCACCATCCTCTGCTTCCTTTTCCTTTTATGATTGAGAAACCTAAAATTATCATCCACACATCTCCAATAAATATTTGTATCCTTATTATCATCACAATAATTCACCTTTTTGATAATAAATACAATACAATACATTTTCTCTTTAAGAGGGTTGTAAATCCAAATAATTAATATAACAAAAAGTGACCAAATTTAATAGGAAACAAAAAAAATCATTAGGGAGTGGGGGTATCATTTCTAATCCATATATTTGGATGGATATGGATATAATATAACATCTAATTGATTCTTATCAAACTCAGCTATAGGTAGTATCTTTTCTATGTTGTCCACACTCTTTTCCATTATTGAATCGTACTCAACCAGTACCAGCCAATTTTCAACATTCTCCATGATGAATAATATTCTATCTCGATGTGTATTACATCAATTATGGAACATATTTTTTCTAAGATTAATATCACTCGAGTTATCAACCTCAATTATAATAGGATATTTCACATCAATATTGATGTCCCTAAGATATATCTTCGTCCATAGTAGTTAAGTATATTTTTGAGTAGTCTCTATACATTAATCCTCTTCAATTATAAGGTACATATAGTCTTTCTTCCTACTTATATAAGACATGGGAAAAATTCTGAGATAAAAAAAAAGTAAAACATGATGTTAATATGTGTTCATATGTTTAACCACCCAAATATATTTCTGGATATCTCAATAATTCCTGTTGTGATGTTCCATGATAAGAAGAACCCGAAATCAACCATTGTGTTGATATATCTGGGAATTATTTTCACTATTATCATATGAATTCCCTAGAAAAATGGTGGTACCACATTCCCTGACATCTAGAAAACACTATTCCTGGTTATTTCCCAGCTATGTAGAATAGGTATATGATTATTATTTTATATTTCATTGCATTGAACTTCTTTCCATTGTCGTCTCTTATAAAATTTATCAACGTCGCCACTAGTGTTGTAATTTTCTTAAAACCATCCATTAAATTTATTTTACAAATTAATTTTTCATATTTGCGTTGAGAAAAAAATGTTTCATTCCATCAATTAGATACTCATTAACCATAGAAAAGTGTTACCTCACTAATCATACATATATTCAATTTACACCTCAAATATCCTTCAAATACTTACATTATGATTTCTTCAATCCTTCAAATATTATTTAATCCACATATATACGGTAAAACATAATTATATTATACTCTTATTTTGTTATTATGAGAAAATATTCCACATTAGAAAGCATTAATTTCCAAGTATTGATCAAGAATGGAATACCAATATTTTGGCCCTTAATTCAACCTATATAAAATCATAATCAAGAAGAAAATATTATCTCATATTCATCTATAAGAAATTATTATAGTTCCATGATGTACATAACCTCATCAAAAAATAAATTACAAAATTATAACCTTATATTCATTTGGTACATAGTGAATTCTATTTTCACAGACATTTTGAAGAAATTTAGAATTTGTTATAGTAATGAAATGAGTACCAATGTCTCATCAACCTTTATAACTTTGATTTTAGAATATGACTTTCCAACCAAACATACATTGTAAAAAGCACATATTATATAACCCAGATTTAGTGTATACATTATTACATTTACATGATATAAAAGGGATAAAAAAACTAAGGATCAACCAGTTTAGTAGTTTGAAGAATCAGATACATAAATGATTCCCATTATACAATGGAGATAAATTAAAAAACACAAAACGGTGAAAATTTTGTATACATTAACACATTCCAAGATATAAAATTGACATTCTATATAAATAAAGAAAATATGTCAACTAAAATTATCAATAAGGGTTAAGTATTATAGAAGTAATCATGAGTAAATAAGGAATAATCATTACAGAAATGTAAAATATTTACAATACATGCCCTTTAATGAATAACATGAGGCTGAAATGAACCCATGCATAGTATCATAGTAATAATTTAATACTTAATAATAAATTAATTCCCAATAAATTAAATGCATAATGTTGAACATCATGATATTAGGCATCATGGTATATTATTTTCAAGTCCTTGTTTAATGACAATTTATGTTTACGTGTAGATATACACCAAAAAACATTAAATAATTATTGTCAATTATTTTATATCATGATTCCAATTGATGCATCAAGGGGCTTTGTAATTCTAGGCCCCACCTATCACATCATGTGTAATGAATTCATGATATATTATATGATCAATTTAATAGATGAAAAAAATAATAAACAAATATCTATATTAGGTAAAGAATTCGGAATATTAAGATTTTTTTAATAAATCAAATACATTTCACACTAAAACACCGTATATTGAAATGATATAAAGTTTAGGGAGTAAAAATATTAAAAATAAAAATAATATGGGTATGTAAGAAAATTTTAAATTAAAATTAAAGAAACATATAATAAATTGAATGTTTCCATATAAATATAACGTCCACATGATTAAAAAGAGATAAAATATACTTTAATTTTTAAAAAAATAATATTTTATAGTAAAATAACTACTTTTAAGGAATAAAATGAAAAAATTGAAATTTTAAAAATAAGTATTTATTAAATGGTTTTCTTTGTAAATAAATGGAAATATTCTATAAGAACCTAAATATAATTATTTGGTTATATAATTGGGAAAATATATTAATTATGTTTACATTAAAACGAAAAAATTATTTTGACTTTTTATAGGTAGAAAATAAGCCTTTTGGGTAATTTAATACAGATTAATTTCAAAAAATTTAAAAATTAAAGGAAAACATAAAATTTCCTAAATAAATCATTTTATTATGAAATGAATTATTTAAAAAACTTTTACAAATATGTACATGGTAGAATTATATAATTCTTCAAAAGGAGAAATCAGATCGGCTTTTATTTTAATCATTTATTTTCTTGATTCAAGTTCCAAATAGTGAAAAATATAGAATAAATTATTAAAATTTATTAAATATATAGGTGGTAATAAAACATTCTGGGTTTATGAAAGATCTATTATAATATTCCTTCAGTGAAAATAAATGAAATCCTAAAAATCAAATTGTAATATAAATTCTTACATACATGGTATCTTTTAAATTGTAACCCCATGAATGAGTAAAAATAAATTGAGAATTTAAATAACATTAAAAAATATATCTTCATTTTAAATATATAAAATGGTTATTATATTCACCAGATAAAATGAAATAGGACCATAATACCGAATATGTCTCAATGGAGTGTAAATTGACATGAAATCCATTATAAAGATCATATTGCTGATATGAGAATTAATAAAAGAGGTTATTGTTTGTACCAAATATAAATACATATAAATTAAGTGGACATAAAACAAAAAATATATATCAGATTCCACTAAACATATTATATTGGCATAACTTAAAAAATAAAAAAGTGATATAACCAAATGAGAAGAAAATAAGTTTAAACCTCGCTTATACCATGCTTCCACTTAGTTAAAAATTATTTAACTTCCTATATAATCAATTTAAATTTATTATAATTATATAAGAAAATGATATAAATATCAAAAATATCATATATGATCCATGTATTACATATTTTTACCCTTTTGTTAAGAGTCTATCATTATTATCATTATTTCGAGTGTTCACTACTACATTTGTTATATATGTTTGGCATGGAAGTTATGGTCCTTGTTTCTTTATCATGGTTTTATTATCTCCATAATATTAATAATGATATTAATATTATTTATATGCACTATATACATATTTAAAATCATACATGAATGGATTACATGAAAAATTAATCACATCATTTTGTAGAGGTAGTTGGATACAAGTACACATGAGTGATGTTTTCATTTTTTAAACAAGTGAACGGGTAAAAAGGTAAATTATATATTATATTTATATAATCATAATTATTTCATAAATATAATATAAATTAATTACATCCATATTTATAATTATTTAATTTAAATGGTGATGAAAAATGAATTAAACGGTCACAATGAGGTTCATGTTTTCATTTTGTCTCATATAGTTTTGGGTTCTTGTTATGTTCCTCATTATAGTGGTGATTTTTTAGGGTAAAATTATTTTGTAGTGAAGATAATCATCACACCCTGACAATGGTTTCATATTATTTTTTCCCTTTTCATGGTTTGAGATCTTTTTGTTCAAGGTAGGGTCAAGTTTCTAGTGATATTTTTTAGTTTTTGATCTTTCTTGTGGTTTTTTGGGTATGTGTATTGTCTGAGCATAGTTTTTACTAAACCATACAAGGCCAAGGTGAGATGGAATGACATTTTCATGCTATCCGGGATAAGGTTACTTACCACTAAATGTTTAGTAAAACCCATATAAAAAATATATAATATGTTATTTTATTTTATTAGAACTAATTTCCATGGTCGGCACACAGTTTCCCAAATTGTTTAGTAAGCTCAGGCAGGTGTCCTTATTTCCAATAGTATGTGCACATTCAGCTCACTATCTATAAGACTATGTGGTCTTCCTTGGATTTCAAAAATATGTAAATTAAATTAAATTAAATGGAATATAAAAAATTACTATTTTGATAAGGTGATCTAATACCACTATTAGAGAAGGCATCGTTTAAGCTTGGTGTTAAAACATCCCACATTATTACAAGATCTTTCAATAAAACCTTCAATGAAATAATCACCTTCCAAGATTTCATTAATGTGACATACTCTCTTTTTATTGTTTAAATTGAAACTATTGGTTAAATCATCAAAATCCAACAAACATATGTGCCTCAAAAAGTGAACACATGGATCGTGGTTCTATTTTCTATATCCAATAATTGCTCAAATAAGAATCTTAAAACCATTATATTAATTAATTTCTTCCAAAAAAAGATTCAAACTTTCAAATCCTTTGATATATTGATTTTGTGATTATACAACATCTTGGAGTTCTCTTCTCAGATTCTCCATGAACTTTCAAACTAATCCCACTACATGAACACAATTAATTCATGTATAAATCAGGTCATACATTAGGATAGTGAATAATTAATTGTATTAAACCCTTTTCATATGCTCAATCTCTACTTATTTCTCATGGTTCCTCTTCTTTCCCAACATGAATTTTTTAGTCTAGGCAGTGGTAGATTATTTTTCCTCACTCCTTCTGAATTTCTCCACCACCTTCTGATCATAGTGAGATTGAGTTAGAAATAATCTTTTGAAATTATTCCCCTAACAATCCATATAACTAAATACTAGTTAGGTGAATTGATATTTATCATCTCAAAGATTCAAGGAAATTCAGAATTTATATAATCTATATTTTCCTTTAATAAACCAGAATTAAGTATATCATTGATATAGAGAAAAAATATGATGAATCATTAATCATAAAATCACTTATTATAATAGTAGTGATATTTATTTATTTCAATGAACATCCAAAAATCATTAAAGGAATTAAACTTTGGGTTCAACTACCTTGGTTTTTTCTTCAATCCATAAAGGCTCCACATATACATGAAAACTAGATCCCAATTATATTTATCCATAAAACCTTCTAGTTTCTCCATGTAAATTTATTTAATAAAGCCTCCAATAATAGAAATTGTATTTTCATCTAAATACTCTATATGTAAACCTCACTTGGAAACTATTTATGTACAATCCAAATAGACATTTTTTTAAAAAATTAGAGAAAATAATTTTGAGACAAATTCACCTTACATTTTTTGGAAACCATTATCATGTGAAGCCTAAAATCCTTGATTTATATACCATAAACATACACATTCATTTAATAAATCCAATTATTCTAATGAAATTTCTTCCTAGTAGATATTTTCATTAGATCAAACACTTAAAAAAATGTCAAAAATAAATTACATTCATTATGGATCAATTCCTCTAATTCAGGAATTTTATATTTTTGTCCACTTATATGCTATTAGGTTATCCATTTTCCTTGATTTTCAAATATTGAAAGATACATCAATATCTCTACACTAGACACTGAATCTTGGTAGATATCTACAGCTGACACAATGGATTTTCTTTTTCCAGAACAACTACTTCTGAAAATTCACCATTTGATATTTCCCCTGAGATCCCAATAGTATTTATAGACATGAAAACACCATATAAAATTGATTGTTATAAAAAATTATTCTATATAGTTTTGAGTTTTTCGAACCACAGTGCATCCGGAATTCTTTAAAACAATCAAAATTTATGAATGTCTATTAATTTTAACCTCATTTTAATATGATACATTGACCTCATAATTAATCTCTACTAGGTTTCAATATTTCCATAATATTTTTTATTAATGATTATATTTTGGCATCTAAAAACCTTCTGAGAGTTGTTCTCATAGAGTAAACATCTAATTTATTCACTATTGTACCCTATAAAGTAACATTCTCAATACATAACCTCTATATTTTACCTTTACAAGGCATTAATATAGATTTATGTGAGTTAAAAGAAAACATTAAGTCTTTTAAGTTCAACATTTCTTCAATAGAAGAAAAATTTTATAATTTCTTTCTCAAATGGAGATGATAGACTACTATTCCCCAAGAAGGCCACCGAATTTACTAATTCCACCTAAAACACATTGAAAATCCCCATATGAATTCCCATGCTTATAGTCTTATTCCCTAATGTCGGATTCACCCTCTCTTATACTCCATTATATTCCATAGTACCTGTTATAGTCTTCTCAACCCAAATTCCCTTCCACTGGATAATCCTTTAGAGATAACTACTTCTATATCCTAGAAATTAATAAATATTAAACACTTTATTCTTTATATAGAGTACTTTTATACATATAACTCCATCAAAACAACATTTCTAATACCTTTTATGTGTTCATGAGTAAAAAAATAAAAACCATCTTTTTCAAATCATAAATAAGGGTAAAATATAAAGATTAACCTCTATGATAATTAATTGGATCTATCCACATACATCTATATGAACTGACTCAAACACTAAACTATTTGGTACTTTACCACTCATTTATAATGACACCTCCCACTACATTCAAGGAAAAATTATTCACATGTTTCATACACCATACATTCAATGTTTAACATTTCAATAGTTGATAGGATTTTTATCACCATTTAACTCAATTAACCAAGACATTCATGCCATAGTATTTTTAATTTTATCTAAAAATGAATTTCAACTTCCAAAACACTGGTTACATACAAAATTACTTCTAAAACTCTTTTTCCACCACCATGTATTTATGTGTAATTATATATTATCCAACTATAAATGTTATATAGATACCATTAAAATTTATTTGTCCTTCAAAAATTATGTTCTCCCTTAATATTGGTATATACAACACATTACAACTCTAATAAACATTCATTATTTATTTATATAGAAACATATACCTATACCATAATATTAAGAGATTCATCATCTATAATATTCACCTTTTCAAATATTATATAAGTATAAATTTTCATAATTCATCACCTTGATGTTCAGTGAAATGAATCTCCATAGTCTATAATCAAAGACTTATGTGCGATGGAGAAACTCAGTAATAAACTACTAATATCTTTTTATACAATAATTTTATATTCTTTTCTAGAATAATATATTTTGGGATACACCCTTCTCTCACTATAATCTCACTGTCAGTTTTATTTCCTCCCATAACGTCAACACATGGTAGCACGTTCTGGCAAGTTACTCCTACTCCAGCTTATCTTTTCTTTTCAATTTCATAGACCCTTCTGATCTATGAAATGTTTTCTATGTTTGATTCTATTTTAATTTTAGGTAAATATTTGTATATCTTTTTAAAAAATTTCTTGCATCTTGATAATATCAAAAATATATGAAATAACAACATTTTCTATCCTATTAAATTTCATAAAAAGATAACTATGAAATTATACAATTCTTGGAGTGAGGAATGTAAAAGTACCCACCAATTTGGATCTCTAAAATTAACCATCATAGATTATAGTGGACTCTTTATAATTTTGAGGTAATATATGAGATTATTCACTGAATTTTCCAATGATATCCACATTCTAGATAACCTCCAAAAAAAGAAACACTTTATTCATTATGTTTGGATTTTCATACAAGTTGGTTAGAGTCTTCCTATAATATAAATAAGTATTTTCAAGATAAATTTTACAACAAACATTCCATGATAATGAAATATGGATCAACCATAATGTTTTCTAATTTATCATTTTTCATTATTACTTATTTATTCTGTTTATATTGTACCCATCAATATTATATCATGATCCTTTTATAGTTGAATGTACTCTAACTTCATCCAATTGAATAAAAAAATCCATCAAACAAATCCTCCCATGCCTTAACCTTATCCAATTTTATATCTAATATATATTAATCAACTCCCACTAAATTTGGACACACATGAGAGTGGCGAGGAAGTTCTTATTAGAAAACACCAAAAAGGTTGATTAAAAATTGATACTATAAAACTAATCTCTGAAACACATTTTACATAGTATTTCCATTTAAAACTATATAGAAAATGATTTGAAACTATTTTTGGGGTTCAAAGTAAATTCATAATACCTATAAAATAACCTCTTAAACAAACCATGTGGAAATAAAAACTGGAATGAACCTATATTAATGGTGTACCCGAACATAAAATACCTAAATCACCTAAGTCACCACACCACAACACACACCTTTTATAATAACCTGGTATTTTAAAAGAATACGACAATTGATATATATAATAGTTATATTATCATTTCAATGTGGCCATTATAAATATATTGATCATATATTCTCATTCATAGATGTTATAGTATTTTTTGGAAAATTTAATAAATTAATCCAATATATGCCTAAAGATCATATTAGATAAGTTAATTTGTAAACATGGAAACATTAAAACTTGTACATAATAGAGCTAAATTATCTCTTACTATGTTCTCAGGACCTAATCCATTATTAGAAATATAATACATAATACATATCATTCTAAAATTAGGAAAGGAAACATAAAAATTGTGATATCAAATGCTTAGGAAAGGTAAACAAGGGATATAAGTAAGAATAACCAAGAGAAAATGGGTATGAGAACATGATAATAACATTAGAAGACTATACCCTACAATTAAAAGATCATAATCAATAGTCATTGAATAAATATTGGTAGTTAATATATAATGAATTAAAAGAGAATAAAGAGAATAATCCAGAAATTCTAACATAGTAAAAAGACATAGACTTTTGTTTGAGATATAACTATATAAAATGATTTTAATAGTAGTAAAGGATTAATTTGTAGTCCATAATTGTGGAATGGGTTCACTCCCAAAACCATCTTTGTATTTATCATTCACTCCCATGACCATCTTAGTAATCAAGCTTCACTCCAAATACCATATTTGATGAAAACGTCTTTTACAGAACTAAGTTAGATCCTTTTTCTGGCCATGCCTATCTAATGATAAATAAATCATTAAAAAATTAAACAAATAGTTATATTGGTCCCACCCATATCCTAATTAAATAATACATACATGTACCACAATATAATAAACAATCATATCATAACCCATGAAATGAAATGGGTATCATAAAAATGTCATTATATCATGACCTATGAAAAATAGATAGGTTTCATAGTCACATTATCAAAGAATAAACCATGAAAACAACTAGGGACTATAATAATATGACGTTTTAAAAAGAAACAAGATTCATAAACATATAACCTATAAATGAGAAATGAGTTTCATAAATATCATTCCATAAAAACATAAACCATTCAGAGAAAGAAAAATAATTGAACCCTGGGATTATATTCTAATAATTGTTTAAATAACACCAAAAAATTTCATCTTATATGAAAAATAAATTTGAAATATCATTTAAAAACATTTCAGGAGGAGAATATCCTTTCTTCTTAGAAATTTTCTTTTTAAAACATAAAACTTTTTAGTAACCTTTTTATTTGAAAATAATTTTAACAACATATAATGAAAGATTAAAAAATCATTAAAATAATTTTTATTTGAAAATAATCTCAAAATATCATTTAAAATAATGTTTGAAAACATTTACATAAAATATGGTTAACAAATAAAATATTTTTCCAGCTGAAGAGAGAAATATGATCAGATTTTATGAAATATGATTTCTTAATTATATTATGTACCATGAAGTGTAAAAATGGAACAAATAAATGAAGATATAATTAAAAACCATAGAAAAAAATCATTATATTTATTTATAGATGGTTCATATTTCATTATTGGAGGCATAAAAAATAATATAGATAAATGATGAGATTGTAGCAATAAACTCTTACGAGTTTGGTAACATTGAAAAAAATCATGATCAAAGAATAAAATTACATGAGGACTATAATGTTATCCAAATTTCGATATTCTAGATAAAAAATTTTAAATGTATTAATATATGCCTTATTAAAAAATATTGGTGCCTAATAAAACATATGTCTCAAACAAGGAAAATTGAGAAAAAATTACCTTACCGATTTAGTAACTTTGGAATCATAAATCCCCATGAAATAGAGATCAACAAATGGATATGTAAATAACCATAAATTTATGGACAATAATAATATAATACATTAATTTCCAATATATACACCAAAAAAAATATGTGGTGAAGAAGTCATGTATCTTATGGATATAAAATTTGAGATGAAATTCCCTAACCTTAACTCTTAAATATCGTCATACATGTTCAATCCTCCAGTATAATAATTTTAAAATATTATAAATCTATAAAATGATTGTAATCATATATATAATTCTATATATTATTTACATATGGCTTTATATTAACTTTATATTAGTAATTCCATGTTAATGTTACATTTTGGGTAATAACTGCTTTGTTTTTCAGACATATTTTGACTTCTTATATTTTTGGTCCTCTTACTTATATCATTATTTCGTTATATCCATAATTATAGCCATGAAATAAATATAATATACATTAATTATATATATTTATTAATAATAATATATTAAATATATAAAAAGTTAATAAAATACATCATTCATGGAGATGGCATGCTATACATATGCATGAACGTTGTTTTAATTCTCATGTCATATTCTTGAATAAAATTATTTAAAATTATATATATATATATTTATATACATAAATATATAGGTATTTGTTGTATGCTAATTCCATAATAACATATAAAATATATATATCATATATATCATATGAAAATATTAATACCATCCATATTACCAACCATTAAATGTTTTAATGGAAGAAGAAACAACATCGGTTCGCAAGGTGGTAGTCCACCATACACACGACTGGTGATTGTGTCTCTCATTTATTGGAATAGTGTTTAGGTGTAGTTTAAAAAAATTATGTAACAAAATCTTATTATATTGAAAATAATTAGATTTTTATATTATCTTTATATAAAAATAATTTATGTTGTGGAGAAAGAAATAAAAAAAGTGATTGTAGAAGGATGATACCTCTTTTTTGGGTAACTCCTTTTAGTTTACATAAAAGGGATTCATTGGATGGATTTATAACAAATTGAGGATTCAATGATAAGTTTAGAGAATTTGTTAAGATATTTGGGTAGGGGTTTTCTAAACCAAATGGCTTTAGAGGAGTTAATAAATTAAGGGGGAGTGCCTTTTTAATGTGGAGGTGGAGTGGTGTTCTTATAAATATAAAAAGCCAAACAATATTGAGACGTCTCACGTAAGTAATTTTCATGAAATAATAGTTAATATTTGATTAAAGGAACATTATGATCATGAAATATCCATAAAACATATTTTTCAAAATATTATAGGTCATTTAGCCTCTTATGACTAATCTTCAACCACTAAAGAAACTTGTTCTTTCCATAATTATTGTAATTAATCTCAATTACTTTCACTGATATTTTTAGGAAAAATAAAATTTAAAAGTATTAGAAATTTTCAAATATTATAATTCCAAATATTTTGTCCATTTTTTCAAATTAAAATATCAAATGTTTAAAAATTTATTTAAAATTAATCCACAGACAGGATAAAACAATCAGTTTTTCATATAAACTTTTCAAATGAATAAAAAGTTTTAATATCCAAATTTAATGTAAAATTGATTCAAATGACCCATAATATATTAAGGGGTGTATAATTAATATAATTAAACTTTAAAATCAAATTAAAATATAATGTAACTGTAAAAATAAATTAGACGAAAATCTTTTTTTATTTGAAATTCAGATTTTTTCCATTATTCATCAAAAAATGAAATATTTTAGAAAAATCCCAAAAAATTCCCATAAGATAATTTTGAAATGATGAATTAAAAAATGAATTATATTCTACCAAAATATATTTCTAAATGTTTCTAAATTTAATTTTTATTATTGTTCACAAATATACATAAAAAGAGGTTCTTTTGAGAAAATAGTTTTTTCAAGCATATAAAGACTTTACCAAAAAATATATATTTTATTATCAAAATTATTCCTTTATGAAAAAACATTATAAATAATATTTAAAAATTATTTAAAACTATTAAAATTACTAGTTTTAATGTCTATTTTATAACTATCTCATTTAAATTAAAATAGTAATAAAATTACGTTTCGTATAAAATCAGCATTGCATGTAATGCAAGCTTAGTCAAGGTTTCACATAGAAAAAACATTACATATTTTAGAAAATAAGGAAATTTTAAATTATTCTTTCAAGAAGTAAAATACATCAAATAAATTTAACATATTAAAAAAAAATGTTCATAAAAACTCCAGGTGGTATATTCTATCCCCCATGAAATGAATTCTTCCCTCAAAATTCATTATTATATTATAATTAAATGATGATATGTGTGCCTCATTACATCCTCAATTTCCCATATAACTTTCTATTGCAGGTTATTTTTTCACAAAACAATTATGAGGTGAGTGGTCTTGTTTCATATATCATTCCTTGTATGATCCAAAATTTCAACTAGATGTTCTTCATATGAATGATACTTCTCCAACTGTATAACCTTTTAGTTTAGTACATGTGAAGGTTTATATATATACTTCTATTATAGATATACGCGAAACACCTCATGAACATGATATATGTATAGTGGAAGTGCCAAAAAAATATTCTATAATCTTATTTAGATCAAGAATTTCAAATGGACCGATATACCTAGGTCTTATCTTCCATTTAGTCATGAAAATCATAACCTTCATCCATGGAGAGATTTATATAAACAACTTATCACCAACATAAAATTCTTGATCACATAGTTGGCTATCATCAGAAATTTTCTTCTTGAATTTGATCTTCCTTGATATGATGTTGAATGTATCTAACCTTCTCTACCATTTCTTCAGCGATAATAAGTCCCAATAATTTTATTTATCCCACTTCATTACAACACATTCTTTCTCTAAATTTCCTTCCATATGGAGATTCATAAGGATCCATTTGAATGATTTATTGAAGTATACAATTTTAATAAAACTCAGGTAGAGGATGGTTTTGATCCCAAAACCATTGAAATCCATAGTAAAATATCTCAACATATCCTCTAGAGATTGAATAGTTATTTCAGACTGACCATCAATCTGTGGATGATTGGAATTGTCGAAACACAAATTTGTATCAGGATCCTATTGAATACCCCACCAGAGCATTAAGGTAAACCTTATTTCCTGATAATATGTAGTGAAATGTGGTACTCCATAAAACGGTACCACTTTATTAATGTATATCTTGGAAAGATGATCCAGAGAGATGTCTTATTTAATAGTGGAAAATTATGATTATGTAATAAAGTGATCAAACACCACCCATATAGAATTATTCCCACTAGATGTTTTTAGGGTGTCCAACCATAAAATTCATAGTGATTTTATCCCATTTCTATTATAATCCTTGTGACCCTCTTTAATCTTTTTTTAGGGATATATGGTTAAACATTCAAATGAGAAAGATAATATTTTCCACATTCATTTATGATTTCTAAATCCATCACTTTCAAATTGAGAAATATTGGATGTTTTTGTGATCCTCTTTATGGATAACCTACCATGATATATTCAAATCAAAGCATTGGACACCTTGTTCACATTCCCATAGTGGTATTTTATTATGTATTCATATTACTTTATCAATAATAACCTTATTCTCTAGTGCGTGTTAAAATATTTATGTTTGAATATAAACTTTAAACTTTTATGATTGATATATATATATATATCACAATTTTCTCAGTAAAGATAATGTTTTCATATCTTTAATTCAAAAATTATCACAGCTCACTCCAAAAAATGATTTTGGTAATTTTGATCATGAATCATCAATTTTCATGAGGAATAGGTTATAAACATGTTATGATTCATAATGAAACATACTAATTCCTTCTTGTATTCAACACTATTTGTTACAAATCCTTCTTCATTATAGGGTAATATAAGAATGGGTGTAATGACTGACCTTCTATTCAGTTCCTTGAAATATCACTCACATTCATCTATCCTGAGGAAGTTGGAAACCTTCTGATTTTAAAAGGTAATCTGATTGGATATTTATGATAAATTATCCAAAAACCATTAATAATATCCACATAAGAAAATATAATTATGTATCTCATCCAGTTTTGTTGGTCTTGGACAATATTAAATAGAGCATATCTTTGATGGATCTACATTTACACCTTATTTAGAGATTATATGACCCGAAAATGGGAACTTTTGCAGTGAAAATTCAAAATTTATATATTTTTCATATAGTTTCTACTTCATTATGGTATTTAAAAAATGTATGAAGTTTTATTCCTCCTATTCCCTAAACATTTAATAAATAAGAAAATCATATTTCCAGAATACCACAAACTGGTCTAGGTAATATCAAAATACATTATTCACCAAATCTGTGATGATATCAGAGGTATTAGTAAAACCAAAAGGCACCACTATATATTCATAGTGTCCATACCATTTACAGAATTCCATTTTTGGTATATCCACCTCATTTAACCCTAATTAATTATATCTATATTGAAATTCATCAATCATGGAAAAGTATTGAGTTACTACAGTGGATCATATTGGTCGTCAATATAGGGAAGATAATACTTCTTCTTGATCACGATATTGTTCAACTCTCAAAAATCAATGAAAAGTTGAATTGAACCATAATTCTTCTTAAAAAGAATAGGTACACCCCAAGGTAACACACATGGATTAATTAATAATCTATCAGGGTTTTATTGGAGTTTATTATTTAATTCCTGCAAATCAACTCGGGATATTCGATAGGGAACCATTGAAACTGGTGGGGTACCAAGTATAAGATCTATTGAGAACTCAGCTTCGCATTTTGATAGAAGGCTAGAATATCCTTCCTAAAATACATCCAAAAATACCCAGACAATAATAGTATCATTCATTTTGAGTTTATCCCCAACCATTTGAGATAAAAAACTTTTTTTAATGGGAATTAAGACCCAATCACTCGTTATAATATCCATAGGAAGTTCAGAATTACCATTATATTCATAGAAAAACAATGGTTGGTTTAAAATATCATACGTAACATCCCTTACAAAATTATTGATTTGGTGTTTAGATAGATGAATCAAATCAATTTCTAAGATTAAATAAAATTCAACCATTTGAAAAATGAAAAGATTTCCAGGAACCACATTCCCAAAAACATCATCTGGAGAGGAATCATAGACTTGAGGAAATCATCATACCATTAGAGCTCCTCCTTTTTAATTCCAAATCTAATCATTTGGGTCAAATCTTAATACCCATAGAAAATTATTTATAAATGAAAGAGTGGATAGATCTAGAATAAAATTAAACATCAGTAATTCTAGATTAGATGGTAGGTGTACCATTCACCAGTCATTATCACACCCCTAATCATAAATAATGATCACATGAGATTTTCCCTTAAACCTTTGTTTAAGAGTTTACCTATGTGGATCATCATCATTAAGCACATAGTTTGGTCACTGGTTAGAATTATTCTCATCCTCTTTAAACATGAAGAACTAAAATGGTGGAGATTCATTATCTATAGTTTTTCCTCCATTTTCATTATTAGTTAAATTAGTCTGAAAAGTTCAGAAATCCAATATATGTGACCTTCCCTTCTACAATTATTTCATTTATTATACCCCTTAATACAATTTCCTTTATGCTTCATCCCATACATAGAGAATAAATGAATGATTATCTTCTTCTCGCTAAGGGTTTTATATTTTAATTTGAAATTCATCTTCCATTTCTTATCAAAACCAAGAGATTTATATGTAACTTCAACCTTCATTTCAACATTGATTTCACAATGCAAAATCTCTTCATATATAATAAAGTCTAAAATGGATAACACCCTCTTACGAATTTTAATTAATCCACTGAATAATTGGCCAGCCTTTCTTTCGGGTTGGATATGTATCCAGAAATGTTCTTTTGAAGACTTATAAAATTATATTCATAGGTACCAATAGATTCATAATCCCTTTTATTTTTTTTATGGAAACTCATTCTCCATTTTCATATAAATAACACATGTAATGTACTTATTAAAGAATTGGTTTTTGATCTTATCCCAATCATTGGATTCAATTTCATCTTAGTGCCTTGTATTCTTGATAGAATTCCACCACTAGTCTACTTCTTCATCTAAATGATTAACAATCAGAATGACATTCTAATTTACTAAAAATTATATAATGTAAAATATATTTTTAGTGGTACTAATACATTATTCAAAATCTTGTAGACCAGAAGACCCACTAAAATATTATTCATGTTTCTTCATGAATGACTCAATATAATGTTGGTCCTTCCATTTCTATTTTGGCATTTTAGCATGATTCATAGCTTGATAAAGCATTGCGATAATAGTAATGAGTTTTTATACCATCTACCTTATAATTTGGATAACTATAAGAAAAATAATTTTATTTTAAATTTTACTCAATGTTAACATAGTTCCTTTATGTTACATCTATTGACTAAAACCAAGAATCATAGATTATGAAACAATCATCATACAGAGAAACCACATAATCATGAAAACCCACATCTATGATGTATAAATTATGAAACCTTCTTTAAATTATGACAAATTAGGTTTATCCTAGGTTTTTCATAGAAACTTATTTTTAAATCATATATAATGGTTCAAGAATAGTTCTTTAATTCCCTAATCATATACCCTGGGAGTATTAAATCAATTGTGTAGTAAGGCTCATTCTCGTGCACCAGTTCTTGATCAATTGAAGATAAATCTAGTGTTTTATGGGTTTTTACCCCTATATGCATCCATCATATATCCACAACCACTTGTAGTATCTAGAAAAGGATATATTTCTAGGGAACTTCTCACTCTATCCTTTAACTGAATTCCGGAACATTTTACTATAATTTTCCCCTTCCAGATATTTATCCATGGACATTTCATTAAGGTTCTTACTAAGATTGATCATTCCTGTTTCCAAAGGATAGGTAAATGTTTTTAGGGATACCATTTATATAGAACCTCATCACTAAAACATATATATTACATCATTTAATACATTACAAAAATATATTCTTCAAAACCTTGATTTTTTATTTTTATTATTTTATTTAGAATTATATTTTCTTCTTAGTTTATCTATCAATTTTTTGGTGTCTCAAATTTAAATTTTGAGTTTTGGGCCATTTTTCTTCAGTTTCAATGTTTGGGTGCATGGTTTTTGGGTAACTATAAAACCTCTTGATTTTGAGACTCTATTTTGATTTTTTTATTTGTTTATTTGAATTAAATGGATACTTAATGGTTTAATCCAAACTATTTGGATCTAAGGAGAAATTGATCGATCCTTTGGGTTTCTCTGGTTGAGGGCGCACACCTAGAGTATAGTTAGACAAATCATGCAAAAGGCATGCACATAGTTCTTCAATTTTTTACAAAACCATGTCACAAAATTGGTATATGATTTCCCAAACCATTAATCCCAATAATTTTATTTCCCAATATAACCATTAATGGGAATGCACTTGAATCTCGGTTTGGGAAATTGTGCGTCGTAAATTTGCATAGTTACCAAGTGTCTTAAAATGTGTATTTATCTTTCTAACCTCTTGTGTTTTGAATCTTAAATGCCCAATATCGCTCCATATCATGTCTCATACAACCTAGGGGTTACCTTATCTCCTTCGCTAAGCTTCCTCTTCTCACCCAATGGTTTATCCAAGTTATTTTATTAATCTTTGGGGTAAAATATTAAAGGTAATCTCCTCTTATATTCTTCCCCTTCCTACTTATTACATTTTCTCTTTGGTTCTTATTTCTTCCTTTTTCTTGTTTATTTTATTTTAAATTTGGTGTTTAATCTTATTATAGTTTCTCTTGGATTTTCTTTCCCTTTCAAACCCTCGAAAGGTTATTCTAGTTGGGGGTTATTTAAGTGTTTGTGGTTTGAGGGTTATTTCACATTATACATGTCTTTTATATTTAAGATTCATTGATTGATTTATTTTCTCACCTAAATTGGATTTTAATTAAAAATGTATCATTTATAAAATAATTTTTTATGTAGAATGAGGTGGTTTATATCTTGTTTTAATGTGTATGGACTTGTTTTGTTAGGCTATGAATGTCAGGTGTTTGATAAAATTATTAATAGGATTTTGTAAATGATTATTTATTTTTATGGTATGGTTTGGCCTTATAAATATATTTGGATTCTAAAATTATGTTTAATCCTACATAAATTGAATTTTAAAGTGGTTTTAGATTGAAAATTTATTGTTTGATTTCATTTGGAAATGGATAGTTTCTCAAAGAGTGTTTGAGGTCCATTTTGAAACAATATAAAAATTGCCCCCCTTTAAAACTAACCTTCTATAATCATCTTAACTTGGTTATGTTTAATGGGATGGGTATCCTTATTTTTGAAATCCTTTGAGATCAATTGTTTTAGTTTTAATAGATTATTCATTGGGATGGTTTGGGGTAAGACTTATATGTGATGCATGTGGGTCATATTTGTCTATGTTGATGACTTATAGTTTTGTTATGATTTTGATCACCCAACATTAGTATTTAAATGGGAACCTAGAATAGATAGTGTAATTTTAGTGAAGCGTTTCTTCACTATATTATTATTCTGCTCTTAATAGTGTCCCTTATCATGGACCTTACTCTTCTTTGATATTATGCCCCTCAGTGAGGCCTTGTACAGTGAGACTAAGCTTGTTAGAAAAATTAATGTTATAATCTGAGTCATGCCTACTAGATCAGTCATATGATTATTCTTTTTTAGATTATCCACTAAGCTCTTAGGTTTCTCCCATGTACATTTACACTTAGTTATCTTTGATGGATGATTGAGATATATTGTTTGTTAGATACTCATGTGTGTTATATTTCATTCCATATTATATGAATATTTTTTCTTCCCACTTATGTGGTGTAATTATTTATTAAAATAAATGTGTTTTTTTAAAATGTTTATAGAAAATATTTTGGAAAATTTTTACACTTTCTTTCTCCCATTTTTGAAAACACATCATCTTTCTTCTCTAAAATTATAATGTATCCTTCTAGGAAAAGAATATGGTTTTTATAAGAAAAAAATGGAAAATGTTTTGTTTTATAGAGGAAAATATTTTAAATAATATATTTATATATTTTATTTAAATTCTAGAATTGATTATTAATTTTTTTAATGGAAATTCATTAATAACAGACTTCTTCATGCATGCCTACTAAGTTTTAATAATCATGAATATAGTTTCATCTTATTTATGGAAGATAATAAGGTTCTAGATTGGTTTCTATTGCTAGAGGTGTTTTTTTGGTATCTGAAGGTGACCCTTGGGTCCACATAGAGAATTGCTGATTGTCATGATCATTTTGGGTATTGATGTTTGGTGTTTTTTATTTTAAGTTTCTGTATAAAAGATGTTATTTTTAAAGATTATATTAATTATATTTTTCTCTATTCATTTAATCTTATTTAGTTTATTTATTTTGGTAAAAATTACTCCCTTGGTTTCATTTTGATTACCTTACTTCTTATTTCTATCCCAGTGGGATCTCAAATGCAACTCAGGCCTTGTCATGATCCAGCTCGAGTGACCAGTATAGGGTCAACCTAGGTCAGTTCATGAAAAAATAGAATCAAATGAGGTTGGTTATTTAGAGGAACTAGCTTTGAAGAACCCTTTTTTATTTGGTATGTTTAGGTATATGGAGAAATAATTTAAAATCATGGGGTGTATGTATGAAGAAGTGTATGGATAATAATTTCTATGACATACCATTGACTACTATTGGAAGTTATGTTTTTCGTAGTTTATTTGGTTCGTCTGGGTTGTTTTGTGTTTGTGGAAATGAAATGAGGGTTAGGATAGTGGTATCTCTAAGATCGCAGAACGTATAATCCATGTGGATCTGAGTTCATGGTTTTATATGATTCAATGTGTTTGTGGAATGATTAGAATATGGCCTCCAACCATATGGTCAAGTTCCCCATGGACACTAGATTCACCTTATGTGTTTTTTTTTGTGTCTCATTGATCCTGATATTGTCTAAAAACCCAATTTTTTATTGTGAAATCAGTATTTTAAGTGGTAATTTTCTAGTTGTTAAAAAAAGTAAATTTATTTTTCTTATTTATCTTAAAGAGGGGTTTGGAAATAAGGTTTAAATACAAATATATTTTTGATAAATAGATTTTTTAATCAAAATTTGTTTTATGGAATGATGTTATTTAAAATGTTGGTAATGTTTTGATTGGTGGAATTGGGTATTGGATGGAATTAATGGGATTTTATTTTTGATCAAAATAGAATTGATTAATGTGTATAGTTTAAAGATGGATTTTGACTTGTTGGTAAGGGAGCCTTTGAAAAATTGTTGTGAAATTTTTGACTTGGGTTGAATTATTTGTTTCAAAAAATTAAATGTCTCATTTTGATATATGGTATTATTTTTAAGTTCTGCATGCATGGATTTGTGAGTATTTTGGTTATTTATGGCAAGGGAGGATGAGTACTCGGATTGGCACATGAAGGTATTTATGTGAGGCCAATGGAATACGATTATTGAGGGTAAAAAATTTTCCGATCATTTTACATTTAAAATATGTTATTAAAAGGTAAATTTTGATGTTTTGATAACTGATAGTTGTGTAGTGTGTTTTATTGTGATTTGGGAATGTGGTTAGAGCGGTGTTTCGAGTTTGAGTTATTATTGCAGAATTTTTTTATTGATTTCATGGTTTCCTTTATGTATAGTGTATTCTCCCACCAATTATTTTATGGATGTTCGCGGTGCTTCTATAGGTGGTTCACTATTATATGATCCTCCCGTTAAATAACCGATTACATTCCTCTTTGACTTTTATAAGTTGACCCTCCTCTCTTTTATCTTAAAGCATATACTTATGAAAAAGAAGAGTGGATTCACCAAATAAAATGGATCTTTGTCTTATTTGGGTTTATTGAGTCGCTGAAGGTGAATTTTTCTACCTTTATAATTTAATTTCTGAGTTGGAATTAGTGGAAGTGGGTCATGAGGACCAATCCTTGGGAAGTAATTTCATTTGAATTATTCAAGTCTTCATTTTTTTGAATGTATTTCAAGGAGGTTGTGAAGGTGTATAAGGTGATTAAAATGTGATGAATTTAGTAAGGTTATGAGTCAATTTTGTTATCCATTTTTTGTTTTTTAGATCTATTTCCTTATCTTACATAGTTGTCTTGGGATGATTCCCTAAAGGCTTGACATTATGAGAATGTGCTTTGCCCTGATTTTTAATTTTTGGTGTCATGTTTCAGTTTAACCTCTTTTACCAAAGTGGTGAGGAAAGTGATTAGGGTTGAGTATAATGTCACAAATTTTTCATGTAATATTTTTAAATATTATGTGGATTAATTTTCAGACCCGGCGTTGAGATGGAATGCAATTCTGATTCCCCGTGTTCCACGAATAAATATTGGAATAATATTGAAATATTAAAAGAATGTACGTGTAGTTTTCCTGAAAAAGTGTAATATCATAAAAAAGTAGCCTCATTCCGAAATCTATGGGTATGGTCATGTTCATAGTAGTGTAATTACCGTAGGAACGACCTAACATTGACTGGAGCAGGTCATTAATGAAAAGTATTTTTGTGTGTTTAAATAAATAAATTAATTTGAATACTTATTTTATTGTACCATTTCATCAATGTAGTCAAGTTTCTTCTTTTATGTAAGTCATTAGGTTGGGATCTATGGTTAGGCTCAAATCTCTATAAATTCCCATGATGCTCTGGAGAAAAACCATGGATATTTCTCTTGGAGGATGATAATAGAATTGTGCATTAAATATCGATGACTGCCATTTTTATAGATCTCAACAATAGAAATCAAACATAAAAAGTGAATGATCCAATTACTATGTATGATGCATAATTATGGATTTCTTCCCCCTTATTAAATTCAATGAAAAACATGGAAAACCAATGAACAAGTTATCAAATGTTTGATAATTCATTGAAGGATGTGTTATTTCATTGTATGATTATTGTGGTTTTATTATTTGATATTTTATTTCACTCACTGATCGTAATTACGATAATGGATCGAGGCCCCATCAAACGAGGGTCGAGGTACATTCCACATATATGTTCCATCTGTTTTCTCTCCCTCGTTTTCTACCCTTTCTTAATACATAGATGGATTTATGAATGTTCGATCGCAATAACTTAGTTTCTTGGTTTAACGGTCTAAATTTGAAGATCCAACCTCAAGAAAACCTAAATGATGTGTGGCTGAGATGATGGAAGATGAATCAGAGTAAATAGAAAGAAATTATTCCTCTAGAAGTTTGTGGAAGGATGAAAATAAATACATTTTTGAGCTGATTAATGGCCCGAAACACATCGATTCTATGTTTGAGTGATGAAATGTCCTTGGAACTAGTGTTTCAAGGTGAACAGATCATCGTAATGAGATCTAATTCATCGGCTGAGGTGCGTGGAGGAAGAACACTGCATTCTGGAAAATCCTATAGAAAATGGCATGTCACCCAGGGTTACACAACCTATGGACCCTACTGAGTGGTGGCTAGGGTTTCGAGAGATAGTTAAATATCACAATGTGTATGTCCCTATCCCACAACCTCTAGGCCCTCCCTAGAGACTACGTGTGTATCTCGGGGGATGCACGAACATTGTGTGGTGTACACAGGTTACCTATACGGCATGTACTCCCCCAAAACACTTTTTTGGGACCAAGAACAGAGACTACCTAGTGTACTAGTACACGTTGATAGATACAAAGGTTGACAACATGTATTGGCACATGTCTGGAGTATACGGGTGGATCCAAAATGTAAATACAAGACATGTAAATTCTTCTACACACTTTATACCAATCTTCTACCTGACACACTTGGAGTGACTAAGTCTGGTGTACTTGGAAATACTCGCGGTTAGGGGATACAAAATGTGACCCTACTACACCACGTTTATACCTTTATACAGAGACTAATTATTTATTCCTCCATATCATGGCCAATTTTCATTAGGGTTAGTTCTCATATCACTTCTTTGAAGGTATGTAAGAATAATTTCCTACACGTAGTATTGTAATCCCTTTATCTGGATTTTTCAGATAAATTTGTTGGAATCCCCCTAGAGGACTATTGTAGTATCCCATATTTATCATTCATTCACAATGTAGTTTCATTGGTATTTATGTGACAAACTTCATCGAGTTTCGGGTTAACCCATATGGAGTTGTTGGTATCACCCTATGACCCGAGCTATTATCCTCATTTTTTGTATAATTTTCTCTTTATATTGATTAGTATATCACTCTCTTGATTTTTCCTAGGGAACTATACTTCTTAGACAGATGTCATCAGTACTATCAGACTCAAGAGTGTGTTCTCCCGGAAGAGTACTTCGGGTAATCTTCATACTAAAATCCATGTGTTAGTATATGGTAGTTATGACATACCTCAAGAATGTGTGTCTTGGATTGATTATATCTAAATACCACTGTTATATGTGCTATATAATTATACTATGTTGAGACAACTATATTTTCCTTTGTGTATTGATTTGTGGTTTTGGGGTGTCCTACTAAGTATTTTCTTACTCACCCATGCGTGGGCTTTTCCTGCATGTGTCGTGTCTTGTGCAGACGCGCATCCTTTTGACAGATTCCTAGGTAGAGTAGGACTGGATAGAGTTTTTTGATATTAGGCAGGCTGATGTCTATTCCTGTGGCTACAAAGAGCAGTTTCAGTACCTTTTCATACAGATTGGACTTTTGGTTATAACCATCCTTTAGTCAGATTGTATTTGGCCCAGTTTCACATTAAATTACTTCCTAACCATACTCTATTTGTTGGGATACAGTGGTTTTCATGAATTTTTTTCTTATTGGTTTTTTACATTTCATCATTTTATTTTCTTAGAGATGTGTGCATGAATACTGTTATATGTGCAATGCCTCCCATGTTATTGATATTCCTATTAGGTTCTAGACACCATCCCCTAGTCTATTGGAGGTGGGATTGGGGTGTCATGATATAGTCCCCAATAGGATGGGTCATGTTAGAGTTGTATCAGATGTGGTTGGTTCTACATTCGGTCCAGGATTCTATGATATCAGTTTAGGAAAACCATGTTAAGTGTTTCAAGATCAGTTTTCAGGATAGCGACTCCAGTCTCGGTGTCAGCGGCCGACATATCCATAAACCAGGACTCTGATAACCTGCTTTTTGACTCAGATCATGAGAATAATAGTTGTAGTGAAAATAAAGGTACATGCATCATATAGGAATGAGTTTTGGTTTCCATGTCCTTTTTAAGTCAAATCTTTAGATATACTCATTGACTGTGGTACATCTTGTTGTTTATCAGATCCCCCTGATACCTATACCAACATGGATTCGGCAGAACGATCATGAGGATGACCCCCCTCAGTGACGAGGCATTGATACAGGGAATAGTTCCCTATGTGTCAACTCTAGGTGGTGCACCTGCCATACTTCCACATGCAGAACAACATGTGACTGACTGAAATTTGATTTTTTATTGATAATACAGATCCAGAAAACTAACAAGACCACTCCAAATCATAGAGGGTAGAAGTGGTAAAGACCAAGGGAGTCACCGATTAAAAAATCGTTATAGTCCTCAGGAAGGGAACCTGTGCAAGAATATAAAGCAATGCTAACTCCCAAATACCCTTTGTTTGAAAGAGCATATGTGGAGAAGTTCCCTTCCGTATACATATTCTTGACTAGAATATGAGGATCACATTCTAAGTGCACTCCATGAGTATCATAGATATATATCTCTCAGGTTCTAATGTGAGCCTGACCCTTAGGCAAATGAGGACTGGAATAAGGAGGTGACAAGATTTGTAACACCCCGAGATTTTATGAAAAATATTCTTTTTAATTTCATTAATGCCATGTGTTGTATGCTACACCAAAAGGAGCTTACAAAACACGCATCCTTGACTTGACTTGCATTACACGGAATCACGACCTTCCTCGATAGCGTGTGTAGTACGCAATAACGAGTTTCACTAAACATCAATATGCTATTAAAATATTATTAAAACTAGCCATTATGAATAGTAACAACCACTTTTTGAAATTTTGTAAATTTTATTTTTAAAATGGTCTTCATTCGGAATATTGAAATTATCTTAGGGTGAAATTTTGGTACCTTTCGGATAACTTTCATTTTCTGATGAATAGTGAAAAATACTAAATTTTAATTAAAAACAACCTTTTTAATCGAAATAATTAATAGTGATAAATTATTAATTTGAGTGGTTTTAAAGTATATTTATAATATATTTTTACAATTTAATACAATGTTGGTCATTGGATGTAATTTCACATTTAAACCAGACATAAACATGTGTCAATCTTTTGATCGTTATTATCTCTTAAAAACACGGTATTTGGTTTGACGACGGCAATTAATTTTTAAATTAATTAATGCAACTGATATGTTTTGAATTTGGTAAAATATACATCATTTTTGAGTTCATAATATCAAATATATCTTAGGCTTAATTTTTGGTATTTTTCTGGAAACTTTCATTTTTTTGATGAATAGTGAAACCACTAAGTGGTAGTTAAAAAATAAATTTTTCATAAAACTTAATTTTACCGCTTATGTGAGTGGAATTTCAAAATTCCGAGAGACATGGTAGATGTCCATAAGTAAAATGTGGTTCAATGAGATGAAAATAATTTTTGGTGAATATTGACTTTTTACTTTTATTTACCACGGTTAAAAGTAAATAGGGTAATTAAGGGTACAAATGATATTATTATTACCCTAAAACATGTCCTAATTCTATTGGATAAGTTTAATTCGACCACAAACAAACTTAGGAATAATATATGACCATTTAGGCCCACTTGGATTGGATTAGGACATTTATTATTAATTTATTTAAAGAAGGGTTAAAATAGTTAAAATCAAAGTGTAATAACTAAATAATTTTTAATATAGGGTTATACATAAGATCAATTCGACTATAAAAATTCAGTAGAAAGATAAAACTATTTCCTACATAATGATATTTTATTTTTAATTTTTAGACTTTAAATAATTTAATTTATTTATGACACAAAGATGATGTAGTAATTATCTTATTAATGAAATATTGACATAATTGATGTTATAAATACCCAAATAAATGTAATTTGAGACTTTTTATGAATTACAATAATTTCATAGGTTAATATGGAATGTTAGTATTTATTTACTTAACTTTTTTCTAACTAATAATTCATTTATGATTTTCACAAAAATCAATTACTAAATAGTGTCAAAATTGACATAAAATAGGTTTAAAAACAAATATTATATTATTAATTGTTATTTTATTCTTAAAAATCTAAGGTTCGACCAAATGACTTATATAAGGTTATATAGATTAATAATAAACATCTTGGGGTTCGTTTGGATGCTTATAGTAAGTTTATTAACCTTATAGTATAATAACACAAGAAGACACGGTAAAAGTAAAATTATTTTACTTAATATTTAATCTAAATGATAATGTTAAAATAAGAACCTAAACTTGTCTAAATTATATTTTATGAGAGGCTTTCGACCCATCCCCACCTTATCTTTGAAAGAAATCAATTTGGAGCTATTTAAAACCGAACTTGACTTTATAATAAAATAATATTTTTAGTTTTTCCAAAGGAGCACCTCTCCTCCCTTATAAAAGGGCACCTCCTCCCTATCTTCCTCACACCACATTGAGCCTTCAAGCTCGGCCAACCCCTGAAAAATTCTCTTCTCCACTTCTTAAATAACATCCTATAGGTCCTGGTCTTCTTCAAAGACCAATTTCAGTGCCCTAAGTGGATGACTCAAAGAGGCACTTCAAAGAAGAGGTAATGTCCGTTACCGATTATTTCAACTTTATTTCTTCTTCCACTTCTTCTTCTTCTTAGGTTGTTTCATTATGAAGTAATATAATCAGTATTACTCATATACTGATATGTTATTATAGGTATGAAACAACCCTATTTCACCATCTATCCATCCTACGGAAAATGAAATCACCGCGCGTGCGTACGTACGGAATATTGTCTCCACGCCATGGTGTAATCTATTTTCCACCACCACCTTACATGGATGGGTATAATGGTGTACATAATAACTATATATGATTATTGTAAACTGATATTGATTCTGAAATAATATAAATACACTCTAATACAATTCCACAATCATGAGAACGATATCATCGCTCATGCGTACGTACGGACTACCGTCTCCACGACGTGATGAGATTCATTCTCCATGTTAACCATTCATGAATTATTATAAAGTATATATAATAAGTAATCATGAAATATATTACATAATAATGATACTGGATTTATGTGTATAAATATATGTATGTCATCTACTTAATTCTATAAGGAAACAAAAACAGCGTTCATGCGTACGTACGACCTACCGTCTCCATGAACGGTGTATTTCTTTCCATTTACTGATCTATTATATATATGTTTATTCTGAATATATATTATATATAAATCATTTTTTATATTCTGCAATTAGGTAATCATTATCTAATTAATCATATGAATAATTACAAGCCAAAACACAGATGACAAATGAAACGATTTTACCCAAAACCCTCTTTAACATTGAATTTATAAAAGAACGGGTAATATAAAGTAATAAGTGAACCATATATGATATCATAACAATGAGTATGATTCTGGAATAAGTAAATGACATTTTTTAAATCATTATACAGGAGGTACAGACACTTATGAAGCAAATCAGACCTAAGTTAAGGGAAATATCACAATCTCATTTTTATCCGAGATTGTTAATACTTTAGTATTTACTGGGGTGTATTTTATAATACACATCCATGTTCCATAAATATGTAATATTATTTCCATCCACCTACAATTTTTTAAATCCATTTTTCCCTTTTGGTGAGTTTTTAGTAAAAGATATGAAAGGAATCTTTTGTTGTTTTTCGTACGAGGTACTTTTTGACTTTTCCGACAAAAGTACGAGAAAAATGTTTTTTTTTAACTTGTGTGGAATAAATGGATTTTTAAAACATTATTTACAAGAAGCTTCCTTTACATGTTTTCAAGTTTATTTTTAATCAACTTCTTTCAGTATAGAATTGTATGACATGTTAAGAAAGGGAAAGTGTTTTTGAAGATGAAAGGATATTTTCCTCAAGAATTCATTTCAAGTGTTTTATCAAAACCATTTTTCATCTAAGTTGACATTAATTCATATGTGTATGTTTCAAGTATAATGTCTTTATGATTTACATGGTTTATCTTTTCTTATTATGAAATGATATCCCTTTCGTTTATATGGATTATGTGATGATGGGATGATGTTTATGAAACCCATTTTATTCATTGGGTTATTATGAATGATGTATGTTTATTTTGTGGAACAAGTAAGAATGATTTCATTATGAGCTGGGTGGGTCCTATATCTCCCTTCAATGCATTGGGTAAAGATCTATATCTCATGAGATAGACATGGCTGGAATGGCAGGTTAAACCGATTCAGTAATACAGGACTGAAACGAGGAGTGAACTCGATTCAGAATGTGACTTTGTCCACTAAGATGGTCTTGGAAGCAATGCCTTGGCTACTATGGAAATCATTACATGTGCTTAATGGATGCCACAATTACATGTTTTATTCCCATTCCATTTTATCATGATTGATTTTCCCTTCTGATATATGCCTTACGTACTTCCAATATTCACATCTTTGCTCAATATTTTGATGTTTAGATTTTATTTTCAAGCTTTTGCATTAAAATGTTTATGGATTGTTTTATGTTCTCTATGTTTACCCTTACTGGGAATTTGAGCTCACCCCTTTGATGTTTTATTTTCCCTAGGATATAAATAAAGGTTTTAGGTAAGAAAATAAAGGGAAGATCTTTATCGGGACATGTTGAAGATCTTTCACGACGATTAGAAGATTTTAATTCGAGTTTCCAAAGACAATAAACTATTACGGTCCTTGTGCGTCTATTTTTCTTTTGTATTAAGTATTCCGAAAAAGTAATGTAATGTCCATGTACGTTAAGCTTCGTGTCTCTACAGTTTGTATCAGAGGAAAGGTTTAGTCAACCTTTGGAAACTAGGATGCGAGAACTTTAGTGAGATCCCTAGAGATATTTCTAAGGTATGTCTAGGGATGCCCCTAACGTTAAGTATAAGTATAGGTTATAGTACTAGAATTACGGTAACCCAAGATGTTAGATATTGAAGTTACTCCCCCTTTATTATATTGTTTTCCCTAGCGTGATTTTTGCCTCTCAAACTATTCTTTTTGGGTTTTAGACGATGGCTGGAACCTGAAGGAACCGTGTTGATCAATGTAAAGGACAATGCAATGATTGTCCTCCTGAACAAACAAATGTTATGGGAGATGGAGTGCAAAATCTTATTGTTATACTTACACAAGCTATGAATCATTCTAGACTTCCAAATGAGCAGAGAAGGGAACAATATTCTATTGAGTCCTTCATGAGGCAACGTCCACCTTCTTTCAGTGGGTCTTCTGATCCACTTGTTGCTGAACAATGGATCAGTACTACTAAAAAGATATTTTCAGTTCGTCAATGTTTTTAACATGATAAAGTCATCTTAGCAGTGTATCGTTTGGAAGGTGATGCTGATCAATGGTGGAATCTTATCAAGAATACGAGGCCAAGAGATGAAATTGAGTCCATGGAATGGGATGAGTTCAAGAACTTATTTTCAATAAGTACTTCCCTTGTATTCTTAGAACAAAGATGGAGAAGAAGTTTCCTGAACTAATGAAAATGGATGATTAATATGTTGGTATATACGAAGAGAATTTTGCAAGGCTTGCAAGGTATGAATCTGGATTTATCAACCAACCTGAAAGTAAAGTTGATCGATTCTTCAGTGGCTTAAAACCAAATCTTCGAAGGGAATTAGCTATAAGAGACTTCAATAGCTATGGAGAAATTGTGCGTTGTGCTATCAAGGTAGAATGGATGTTGGTGTTACTTATACATCTCATAGTTTTGAAAAGAAACGAAAGATGGAGTTCAAGGAGAAATCTCAGAATAATGGTGAAAAGAAGATGAATGTTTCCTTATGCTCAAAGTGTGGAAAGACGCATGGTGGAGATTGTCTTAAAGGGACTAGAAAATGTTTTAAGTGTGGAAAAGAAGGTCATTGAGCAGCTGAGTGTCGAAGTAATGGAAAAAGGGTTCCTAATGATGTGAATAACGAAAAGACTACAGAGAACGCACCACCAACACTTCAATGCTTCAACTGCAAGGAAATGGGGCATTATGCTAATAAATGCCCTAATCCAAGGGTTAGTGATGATCGACATGAGCAACAACTTAAGGCAAAGGACAAAGGGAAGTCACATGCAATCACTATTGGCGATGTTGAATATGACAACAATGTGGTGGAATGATTAAGTGTTTATGTAATGAGATTCCAAAATAATGTTGTATATAGTATCGTGGAATATTGGAATATTTATGTATTGGTCTATTCTGGTATTCATTAATTTTATGATACCGGTAACCATGGAAAGTGATTGAGATATTTTTGGTAAGCAGATGATATGCGCATAATGAAGGGATAAGAAAGTAATGATATGTTTTATCGTATTCATGAGCTCATGATTGATATAAGGACTAAGTGATATCATGGTTTGAGTATAATGAATTTTGAGGATTTTGGTATGTGGAAAGTGTTAACTTTTAACTCCATTCATGCTTTCACTATGGTTCAATTAATGGGTATTCATTCTTCAAGAGAATACATGATTAAGGTATTCACATGTTTGTAATTTAACCAACAAGATATATCAGATGATATATGGGGGATAAATGATGGAATTCACTTGATTGTTATGTGACATTTCAAGTAATCATTTCCTTCATACTATGATCTTGGACCGAAGTATTTTAGATAAGCCTAAATATTAGAATGGATTATGTTTGACCGAAGTTAGTATTGTTTAAGGATAGAACTTTTTTCAATATTATTGATGGGATGTTATAGTAATATAGCTTTAGAAAAAGGACAACATGCAGGACAGGCCACAACCCATCGCGTTGGACAAGGCTGTGGGAATCGAACCCACAACCGAAGTGTGATTGGCCTTTATCGCCTACCACTGGCCTACAGGAAGTCCCTGTTTAGTAGAAACTAGTTTTATTATATTAAGCAGTGTGATATATGAAGTATAAGTCCATTTTAGGAACCATATATGATTAATCTCACTATAGATGAACTTATGTATTTTTGATAACTTTTCCAAACTTTTGTTTGAGACAGATGGAATAACCCATCATTATATCACATGATCTACTAACACATCATGAATGACAAATTCAACTTCATTTCTTAAAGAGATGAAGTGGAAATTGTCCAAAGAACGACCAACGGTGAGACTATACCAAAATCACGAAAGTATTTCTTCTTATTCCAATCTCAACAACTTTCGGGAAATGATCTTGAAAACCAAAAATGTTGTCCTAGTGATCTTATATCTGATGAATCAAATGGTACCATAGATCGTCACAAATTTATGGCTTTATGATTGCTGGATTTTCCATAGCCATGTTCTCTACCACTCTCCATCAGAACATGATGGTTAGATTTATCTTCCATATCCATATTTTCACCTATGTGGAAACCCAGTGATTAGTTTATTCGGGTAACCGTTACGTTTCATTCTTTTGTTTTTAAAGATTGGTTTTGGAATTCCTTTTTACGATGTGGGTTTCTATTAAAGAAACCTTCGAGTAGAAAACCATTTATAACCCCGACGAATTTCGAGGGTGAAATTCATTTTAAGGGGGGTAGAATGTAACACCCCGAGATTTTATGAAAAATATTATTTTTAATTTCATTAGTGTATTGTGTTGTATGATACACCAAAAGGATCTTACACAACACGCATCCTTGACTTTCCTTGCATTACACGCAATCACGACCTTCCTCAATAGCGTGTGTAGTACGCAATAACGAGTTTCACTAAACAACAATATGCTATTAAAATTATATTAAAACTAGCCATTATGAATAGTAATAACCACTTTTTGAAATTCTGTAAAATTTATATTCCAAATAGACTTCATTTTTGGATTTGGAATATCGAAATTATCTTAGGTTGAAATTTTGGTATTTTTCGGATAACTTTCATTTTCTGATGAATAGTGAAAATTACTAAATTTTAATTAAAAACAACCTTTTTAATCAAAATAATTAATAGTGATAAATTATTAATTTGAGTGGTTTTAAAGTATATTTAGAATATATTTTTACAATTTAATACAATGTTCTTCATTGGATGTAATTTCACATTTAAACCAGACATAAACAAGTGTCAATCTTTTGATCGTTATTATCTCTTAAGAACACGCTATTTGTTTTGACGACGATAATTAATTTTTTAATTTATTAATGCAACTGATATGTTTTGAATTTTGTAAAATAGACATCATTTTTGATTTCATAATATCAAATATAGCTTAGGCCTAATTTTTGTTATTTTTCGGGAAACTTTCATTTTTTGATGAATAGTGAAACCACTAAGTGGTAGTTAAAAAAATGAATTTTTCATAATACTTAATTTTACCACTTCTGTGAATGGAATTTCAAAATTCCGAGAGACACGGTTGATGTCAGTAAGTAAAATGTGGTTCAATGAGATGAAAATAATTTTTGGTGAATAGTAAATTTTACTTTTATTTACCACGGTTAAAAGTAAATATGTTAATTAAGGGTACAAATGATATTATTATTACCCTAACACATGTTCTAATTCTATTGGATAAGTGTAATTCGATCAAAAACAAACTTAGCAATAAAATATGACCATTTAGGCCCACTTGGATTAGATTAGGACATTTATTATTAATTTATTTAAAGAAGGGTTAAAATAGTTAAAATCAAAGTTTAATAACTAAATAATTTTTAATATAGGGTTATATATAAGATAAATTCGACTATAAATATTCATTAGAAATCTAAAAAGATTTACTACATAATGATATTTTATTTGTAATTTTTAGAATTTAAATAATTTAATTTATTTATGACACAAAGATGATGCAGTAATTTTATTATTAATGAAATATTGACATAATTGATGTTATAAATACCCAAATAAATGTAATTTGAGACATTTTATGAATTCCACTAATTTTCTAGGTTAATATGAGATGTTAGTTTTTATTTAATTAACTTTTTTAGAACTAATCAATCTGTTATGATTTTCACAAAAATCTATTACTAAAGAGTTTCAAAATTGACATAATATAGTTTTTAAAACAAATATTATATTAGTAATTATTATTTTATTCCTAAAAATCTAAGGCTCGGCCAAATGACTTAGACAAGGTTATAAATATTAATAATAAACAACTTGGGGTTCGTTTCTCTTCTAATAGTAAGTTTATTAACCTTATAGTATAAGAACACCAGAAGACATGGTAAAAGTAAAATTATTTCACTTAATGTTAAATCTAAATGATAAGGTTAAAATAGGAACTTAAACTTTTCTAAATTCTATTGTATGAGAGTAGTTCTACCCATATATACCTTATCTTCTAAATAAATCAATTTTGAGCTATTTAAAACCGAACTTGACTTTATAATAAAATAATATTTTTAGTTTTTACAAAGGAGCCCCTCTCCTCCCTTATAAAAGGGCACCTCCTCCCTCTCTTCCTCACATCACTTTGAGCCTTCAAGCTCGACAAAACCCTGCCAAATTATCTTCTACACTTCCCTAAAAACATCCTATAGGTCCTGATCTTCTTCAAAGACCAATTTTATTGCCCTAAGAGGAGGACTCAAAGAGGCGCTCCAAAGAAGAGGTAATGTCTGTTACTGTTTCTTTCAACTTTATTTCTTCATCCACTTCTTCTTCTTAGGTTGTTTCATTATGAAGTAATAACATCAGTATAACTCATATACTGATATGTTATTATAAGTATAAACCAACCCTATTTCACCATCTATCCATCCTATGGAAAATGAAATCACCGCGCGTGAGTACGTACGGAATACCGTCTCCACGCCGTGGTGTAATCTATTTTCCACCACCACCTTACTTGGATGGGTATAATGGTGTACATAATAACTATATATGATTATTTTAAAGTGATATTGATTATAAAATAATATAAATACACTCTAATACAATTCCATGATCATGAGAGTGATATCGTCGCTCGTGGGTACGTACGGACTACCGTCTCCACGACGCGATGAGATTCATTCCCCACGTTAACCATTCATGAATGATTATAAAGTATATATATTAAGTAATAATTAAATATATTACATAATAATGATACTGGATTTATGTGTATAAATATATTTATGTCATCTACATAATTCTATAAGGAAACGAAAACAGCGTTCATGCGTACGTACGGCCTACCGTCTCCATGAACGGTGTATTTCTTTCCATTTACTGATCTTTTATATATATGTATATTCTGAATATATATTATATATAAATCCTGTTTTATATTCTGGAATTAAGTAATCATGATCTGAGTAATCATATGAATAATTACAAGCCAAAGCATGGATGACAAATGAAACGATTTTACCCAAAACGCTCTTTAACATGGAATTTGCAAAAGAACGGGTAATATAAAGTCATAAGTGAACCATATATGATATCATAACAATTAGTATGATTCTGGAATATGTCAATGACATTTGTTAAATCATTATACAGGAGGTTCAGAAACTTACGAAGCAAATCAGACCTAAGGTAAGGAAAATATCACAATCTCATTCTTATCCGAGATTGTTAATACTTTAGTATTTACTGGGGTGTATTTTATAATCCATGTCCATGTTACCTCAATATTTAATATTATTTCCATCCACCTACAATTTTTTAAATCCATTTTTACCCTTTGGTGAGTTTTTAATAAAAGGTATGAAAGGAATCTTTTGTTTTTTTTCGTACGCGGTACTTTTTGACTTTTCCGACAAAAGTATGAGAAAAATGTTTTTTTAACTTATACAACATAAATGGATTTTTAAAACATTATTTCCAAGAATATTCCTTTAAATGTTTTCATGTTTATTTTTAATCAACTTCTTTCGGTTTAGAATTGTATGACATGTTAAGAAATGAAAAGTGTTTTTGAAGAAGAAAGGATATTTTCCTCAAGAATTCATTTCAAGTGTTTTATCAAAACCATTTTTCATATAAGTTGACATTATTTCATATTTGTATGTTTCAAATATAATGTCTTTATGATTTACATGATTTCACTTTTCTTATTATGAAATGTTATCCCTTTCTTTTATATGTATTATGTGATGATGGGATGTTGTTTATGAAACCCATTTTATTAATTGGGTTATTATGAATGATGTATGTTTATTTTGTGGCACAAGTTAGAATGATTTCATTATGAGATGGGTGGGACCTATATATCCCTCCAATGCATTGGGTAAAGATTTATATATCATGAGATAGACATGGCTAGAACGGAAGGTTAAACCGGTTCAGTAATACAGGACTGAAATGAGGAGTGAACTCGATTCAGAATGGGGCTTTGTCCACTAAGATGGTCTTGGCAGCAATGCCATGGCTACTATGGAAATCATTACATGTGCTTAATGGATGCCACAATTACATGTTTTATTCCCATTCCATTTTATCATGATTGATGTTCCCTTATGATATATGCCTTACGTACTTCCAAGATTCATGCCTTTGCTCAAGATTTTGATGTTTTGATTTTATGTTCAAGCTTTTTCATTCAAATGCTTATGGATTGTTTTATGTTCTCTATGTTTACCCTTACTGGGAATTTGAGCTCACCCCTTTGATGTTTTATTTTCCCCAGGATATAAATAAAGGTTTTAGGTATGAAAAAAAGGGGAAGATCTTTATTGGGAGATGTTGAAGATCTTTCACCACGATTAGAAGATTTTATTCCGAGTTTCCAAGGACACTAAACTATTACGGTCCTTGTGTGTCTGTTTTTCTTATGTATTAAGTATTCTGAAAAAGTAATGTAATGTCCATGTACGTTAAGATTTGCGTCTCTACAAGATTTGTAAATCTAGTCATGAAAATAGTTGATAAGATGGTGCTTTTAGAAGGGATCCTTCTATAGGGTTCAGTAGGGAGAAGGTGGAGTTTGGTTATCCGGGCCCACAAAGAGGTGAATCTCTCATGGATAGAGTTTGAAAATTTATTTAGATATTTGTTTTTACTGGTTATGTTAAGAGTTTTTCATATGAAATATCTTCTTCAGCTCCAACAGGGTAGCGTAATAGTGTATGATTATTAATTAAGGTTCACCAAAATAGCCAAGTACTCAATGGATATCGTTAGAGATCAGTACATCGGGTATCATTACTTCAAATTAGGTCTGTGTACATACATATGATGTAGTGTTCTCCCTCTATTAATTTTGACTTATGATGGGGTTCTTGAGAAATATTTGGTGGTTGAAAACCTCTTGGATGAGAAGATTCAACTGGTGATAGTTATCATTTGACGAACTTGTGAAGATACCTTCGAAAGAGGGAGCCGAATTTATCCTCATGGATTTGGATGTGGGATGTGTTTCACGACAAGGTACTAGGACAGAGGATTTGTAGTTCTTGGCTCATAGGGAGGGTCCAGTTAGCCTAGGGAGAGTCGGTTTTATTCATGTAATGGAAGGGGACACCTCGTTTAAGTTAGTCTTACCCATCGTGATGCTGAAAGAGAGATAGTGGATTAACCACCAAGGCAGATACAATGATAGGTGTTGGAAAATATATAGGGTGGAAAACTTTGAAAATGATTTGGGAGAGCAACATGAGGTGTCCTATGTTTTTCCATGATACCACCACTACCCCTAGTTTGTCCATGCCAAGCTCAGAGAGATGAAAGACACTAGAAAGTATAGCTACATGTGGTCATGGCATATGATCTAAGGACTCCTGGAATGATTTTAGGTACTTTCTGTGTCTTTTTATCTTTATCTACATTATTTATAGACAAAAAAATGATTCATTATACTCTCAAGATATATCTTATTTGATCCCTAGATATTTTAGTTAAACCATTGACTCGACCCTGATTCATGGAGACACTTACTCAAGAAGAATCAATGATCACATTTTTTTGCTGACAGTGTGACTTGACTCTCAGATGTTATAGTTTAATTTGGAACCTCTTAGTGGTAGGTTTGAGGCCTTACGAAGTCATTCTTGGTATGAATTGGTTATCCATACTCCATTCCTCGATTGACTATGTTTAGGTAAACGGTGTGGAGTGTTCAAAGAGATAGAACAAGGATCTCCTTTGTTGGTGAAGAGGAAACACAAGCAGTAGAGGATGGACCCTCTCATAGGAGGGTGCATCCAATTACTCTTCAATTAGCTATCCTGACCCTTGGTGTAGAAGATTTTATTAGCATCCAATTTCTAGGGGAGGTGGAAGATAATAATGAATTCATTCCTAAAGATGTTCTAGGATTACACCCCACCGGGATATTGACTTATATATTGATTTATACCCCAGGGTGACACTGATATCTAATAATATATATCATATGTCTCCCATAAATATTTTTTAGATGATGGTGTAGTTTTAGGACTTAGAGAATAAGGGAAACATGAGACCTAGTGTTTTACACTGGGTGACCCCAATTTTTTTTCCAAAAAAATAGATTGGATCATGAGGTTGTGTATACCCTACGGGGCCCTGAACTAGGTGACCGTAAAGAAAAAGTATCCACTACTAAGAAACAACGACCTATTTGATCTGTTGATAGAAGAATGATGGTCTTATAATGTTAACCACCAACAAATATATCACCAGTTATGAGTATGAGATGAGGATAAATTGAATCCAACTTTCTGATGCCGTTACAGTCATTATGATTACTTGGTGATGCCCTTTGTCAAGAACAATTTCACAATAGTGTTAATTGGACATAGGAAATGGATATTTCATACTTATTTAGACTGGTTTGTGGTAGTCTTCATCCATGATATCATTGTGTACTCAGTGTCTAAGGAGGAGCATGTGAGACCTTTAAGGATGGTTTTAGACATACTCTAGCAGCACCAGATTTATGTGAAACTCTTGATGTTCCATTTCTATATTCATGTGATGCACTTTCAAGGACATGTAATCCCATCAGACGGAGTGGAATTAAACCCTTACAAGGTTGATTCAATGTTAGTTTGGGAGCCACCTAATAATTTTATGGAGGTGCGGGGCTTCCATGGGCTAGCATGCTATTATCATAGATTCATACTTGATTTCTCTAGGGTATCAGCACCAATTAAGACACTTACTCAAAAGGGTCAGTATTTCACGTGGATAGAAAAGTTATAAAAAACTTTTCAATAGTTGAGGCATAGTTTTATGAGCGCTTCGGTCTTGATATTAACGAAGGAGGGGTTCGAGTATGTATTATTCTGTAATAAATCAGGGACCAAACATGATTGTGTCATAATGTAAAGGAAATAGGTGATTGCCTATTCTTCTAACTAGATGACACCACATGTGAAAAACTACATGACCCACAATCATGAGTAAGGATATGTATTCTTTTCATTGAAGATGTGGGAACACTACGAGATGAGAGAGATGTTTATTTTCTACTCTGATCACAAGAATATCAAGTATATCATCTCTCAAAATAATTTGAACTTGAGACAAAGGATATGGATAGAGTTTTATAGGAATTAGAATTTATGATTTTATATACTCCTGGTCAGGGTAACATAGTGGGAGATTCTCTCTGCTAGAGATCTAATTCACAGTTGTTGAAAGTGGAATCACAGTAGTTGGCCTCATTACAGTTATCCTTTATGGATGGATATAGAGAAACTTACCTCTAGTTTATTTTTGTTACCCCTCCACTCTTGAAATTAGTCAAGGAGGCACATCTTGGAGATACCAACTACAAGACCCAATGTGCTCAGATATCCATAGGAAATGATCATGATTGATATTCACAATGTGGGGAGCACATCGTTCATTTTAGAGGATTCATAGTAGTACCAATGGAATTGCGAGATACATACCCTTTGGTGGTACATCCTAGTGTGGTGAAAATATTCCAGGGCCTTTGATGTCTGTTTTGGTGGCCTGGGATGTAGAAGAGTGTTTCATAGTTCATTTATTAATGTCTATCATTTCATCAAGTAAAGGCTGAGAACCTGGTTCCATTGGGTTTAGCTCCACCCCTTGATGTGTCAGAATGGAAATTTAATAGAATATTGATGTAATTCATGATGGGTTTACCACAAATTTCCATGGGGCATGATTTCATATAGGTGATCATTGACGGACTCACCAAGTCGTCCAACTTCATAGATATCTGAGAGTTTTGTTCAGTAGAGAGTTTGTGACACCTCTCTGTTCATGAGATAGTTCAACTCCATAGAGTACCATCGATGATTATTTTAGATCAAGATGGTCATTTTACATCCCTATTGTGGAAGGGATTATAGGAGACAATTGGGACCCAGTTTCCCTTGAGAATAGTGTTTCACCCACAGACAGAATGCTAGATGGAGTAGACCATTTAGGTTCCGGAGGATATGTTGTGAGCTTACATGTTGGACTTCATCCATTGTTTGGAGGATCACCTACCACTGTTGTTGTTCATGTCTAAAAAATATAACACTCCACCATTGGTATGGCACCATTTGAATCAATTTATAAGAGACCCTGTAGGACACCACTATGCTGGGATGAGCAAGGAGAGTTAGAACTCCTTGGCCCTGAATTTGTGTGAGCTACTATAGATAAGGTAAACATCATTGGGAATAAAATAAACAGTACACAAAGCCATCATAAGTCTTATGTTGATAGGAGGTGGAGGAAATTGGTGTTTGAAGAAGGATACCATATATTCTTATGGGTTTCACCTCAATGATGATTAGCTTGATTCAGTTGGGGTGTCTGGTTATCTCAGATGTTTTTCCTCCTTTTTCAAATACTGCATATATTTGGTGATGTTTCATACCATGTATCTCTACCCCCGTAGTTGGACTAGGTACACGACCTCTTCCACATGTTGAAGATGAATTTCTATGTTCATGACCCATCACACGTCATCGAATGATGTGAGCTGGAAATCAAAGATAGAGTAACTTTTGAAGAGTAACCAATGGAGATTTAGCATTGAAATTAAAGGATTATTCATGGGCTAGTGATTCCTTTAGTGTGTGTCTGGTGGAAACATAAGAATCACCAGGGGAGCACATGAGAGGGAGAGGCTCAGATACATGCTTAGTAACCTTATATTTTCTAGTATCTTTTCAAGAATGTAAAACCCCAAGGTGGGAAAAATGTAATGCCCCTAATTTTTTTATTATTTTAAAATATTATATTAATTAATTTAGAGACCATTTGATAAGAAGGAATGTGATTTTGAAGCTCGGTGTTCCTGGTATAAATGATTAAATAATATTAAAATATTAAATAGTATGCACACATATTTTTCTTAAAAACATGAATAAATTCTAAAAGGGTTCTCAAATTAGTAATCTGAGGAAATCATTGCATTTAGAGCAGTGCCTTTACCGTAGGTGTCGAGAAACATTAGCCATCATGGATTTGCTATTAAAATTACTTACAAGAGATTTTAATGAGCATAATAAATTAAATATTTGTTTTATTTTACCATTTATTCAACACAAAAACACGGTTATGCTTTGTCTTTTAGTAAACCAATAGGTAGAGATCTTGGGTTAGGTTCATAACCATAGAAATTACCTAGAGGATCTAGAGAGAAACCTTGGATACCTCTCTCGGTGGATGATGATGAAATTTTGGATCAAAGATAGATAAGTTCCATTCTCAATGGATCTCCCCAAAAATAATCGATCATAAATAGATAATGATCTAGTTCCCAGGTATGATGCATTATTCTAGATTTCCATTCCCATTATTAAATTCCACAATGAATGTGGACTGGCCAATGAACAGGTTGATCTATGGTTCGATCATCCCTTGAGGGATGGGTTATTTATTATGGGATTGTTAGAGTTTTACTATTTGATATTTGATTTTATTTTATAATTGTTCTGACATTAATAAATTGAGGCAAGAAAGTACAACGGTCGTGGTTTTCTAATCAGATATTTTCCTTTTGTTTTCTCTCCACTGTTTTTAGGTGTTATTTGTTCTTATACAAGCTTATGAAAGATCGATAATTGCACTTTTGTTTCTTGTAAAAATGATCGGAAATTGAAGATGTTTCCTCATGAAAACCTAATAGAGGTCAGATTGAAATGGTGAGGAATGAATTGTAGTTAATCAGAAGAAACCATTCATGAATAATTTTTTTTTGTATGAAAATAAAAATATTTTTAAGCTAATTGAAGCCCCAAAACACATAGATTTAGTGGTAGGGTGATAAAATGAACATGGATCTGGAGTTTCAAGGTGAAAGGATCACCAAAACGAGATCTTGATCATCGGTCAAGGTGTGTGGAGGAAGAACATGAGGTGCTGGAAAATCCAGAGGAACACAATGTGTAACTCAGAGGTATAAAGTGTGTGACCCCCCCTGAGTGGATTCTTGGGTATCAAGAGATAGTTAAATATCTTACTACGTTTGACTCTATCGCACGATTTATAGTCCCTTCCCATAGACTCAGTGTGTATCTCAGGAGATACATGGAAACCTGGTGGAGTACCCGAGTTGCCTACATAGGGTGTACTCCCCCACACGACTTATACAAGACCATGTACATGGACTACCCCATTTACTGGTACATGGGTAGAGATACACGGGATCACACCGTATACTAGCACATGTTTGGAGTACACAGGTGGACCCCAGATGGAAGGGCACAACATGTGACTTCTTCTACATGTTGTGTAACCATGTTCTAAAAGACACATTTGGAATAACATGGGCCATTGTACGTATGTAGTACCCAGGGTCAAGGGACACAACATGGGACCCTATTAAACATCATGTATAATTTTCTACGCTGATTGATTCTATTTTAATCCATATCTTGTACAAGTTTTATTTGGTATCGTCCCCATATCACTTCGTTGAAAATATGTATGAATCTTTTCCTACTCATAGGTCTATGATCCCTTCTGTAGGACGTCCTGGATAGAGTTTTTGGAATCCCCTGAGACGGATCGAGTAGGATTATATATCTATTCTTTATTTACTAGGTACAGTCCTTGGTATTGATGTGACTAACTCACCAGTTTCTGATGCTCTACATAACATGTGAATCTAGATGAAGTTGTTTGTATTACCTTGTGGCCCTAACTATAATCCTCATATGTGGTATCATATTCTCTTTAGATATATAAGTGTATCTTTATCTTGATGGTTCCAAATGAACTATACATCACGAACAGACATCATCAGTGTTGTCAAACTCAGTAGTGTGTTCATTTGGAAGAGTGCTTCGTGGAATCTTCAGACTGCATTCCTAGTGCTAGTATAATATAGTTGTGAAGTCCCTCTAGACTATGTGTCTTTCATTGAGTATATCTAGATAATATTGTTATATTTGTTTTATACATATAATGTATAGAGCTAACTATACATTACATTGTGTAATTATTTTTGGTTTTGGTGTGGCCTACTGAGTATTTCTATACTCACCCCCATACAGGCTTTGGCCACATGTGTCACATCTTATGCAGATGAGTGAACTTTTGACAGAGTCCTAGGTGGACCATGACAGAATGGAGATTTGTGATATCATGTAGGCTGAGATGTGTTCTTATGGCTACAAAATGAAGTCCCAGTACCTTTTATAAAATTTGGACTTGTTCTTATTGATTTATTTTAGTGGGTTTGTATTTGTCCTTGTTTCACATTACTTTACATTCATGTCGTACTGTGAGGGTAGGAATATAGTGGTGTGCATGCATTATTTTCTTAGTGGTTTTGAAATTTCATCATTTTTGGGGATTAAAGATTCATTTGTGTGTATATGTATATAGACAATGCCTCTAATGTTAGTAATATACCTACTTGGGGCAGGTCACCACCCCCTAGAATATTGGTGGTGGACTTATGGAGTCATGACACTGGCCTCATTAGGTGGGGTCATGACATTGAAGTTGTGTTATCTGGAGTGGTTGAAGTATCCAACCTTCGTCCAGTATCTAGATGTGGTGAATGGAATAATAGTAAATGTTTGGAAATTAATCTGAAGATATTTTGTGGGTTGTCGAATCAATAGGCATCCTGATCTCTCATGAACTTCTTCTAGAAACAAGATCTAGGTCTATCATCAGTGTAAGAATTCAGCTCATAAGAATCAATTGTTTCCATGTGATCTGAAGAGTCTTCATACCTATGGATGCCTAGTACACCTACAAAAGATTTTTCAGGGTGTTCCCATGAATTGATGTCATGCTAGATCCACGCCTTCAGAAGACACCCTATCCTATATTCAAGAGTAAGATGCTACTCCATATTTATATGAGGTCTCTCTCTATTTTGGTGCTTTTTATTGTAGTGGTGGGGTTTTGTATTGTTTTATTTGTCTCTTAGTGACTATGTATATTGTGAATAATTTTGTAACTTCTATTTTGAATTGAAGATTTCCTTTTGAAAATTATGAATTTGTCATTTTTTTAGTGGAGGTGGGTCCTTTTTGGTATCTTTTTTCTTCCTAGTTGAAGTGAAGTGAGTATTATGTCTAGTTAATTTGGTTATTTCAAGGGTTTATTTGTTATTTCAGTGAAGAGTTTCAGTTTTTGGTGGGTGTTGTTGGCTGGGAATCCAGATGGAATTCAAAAATATACGGGAGTCCATTTAGTCCTACCATGTTGAATCTAGTGAGTCTCAGATTCGGTTTATTTCAGTATTTTTATATTCTCCCATTGAAAAGGTTGGACCTTAGTGTAGGCTTGGTGGTTTTAGTCCTGGTACGGTGATTTTATTTGGGTATAAGGGTTTCTATTATTTCATTAGAAATCAATCATACAAAAAGTATCATTTCAGGAAAGAGGTGTGAGTTATATTTTTTGGGTGGTTGTGGTGTTCTTGGCTCTCTTGGTAGGGATATAAATGTGTGGGAGACTTTTTATTTGATCTACCAAATAGAGATATTGTGGATTTTGGGGGGAAAAATACATATCGGTGGGGAGAATTATCACACCCTGAGTTTTTTCCCTTCTTTTATTTTAAATTATCTTTTTAAATGGTTTCTATATCAAGTTTTAGGTGTTCCAGATTTTAATTTTTATTTTTGGACTATTTTTCATTAGTTTCATAGTTTAGGTGCACAGTTTATGGGTAAACTTGAGACCTAATGGTGATAATTCTCTTTTTAGCTAGTTTTCATCTTCAATGATTTTATTTAAATGGATTTTTCATGGTTTTATCCAAACTGTACGACTCCAAGGATAAATTGTCTGAGCCATTGGGATCTCTGGTTGAGGACACATAGCCGAAGCATAGTAAGACAAACCATGTAGAAGGCATTTTAATGGTTCTGAAAACATTTAAATAATCTAAACACTTGGTTTGCACAATTTCATCCAATCTATGTGTCCAAACTATGTTGGTACCAATGTGTTTTGTTATGGGTGCACAATTGGAACATTGTTTGGGAAACCACGCTGACTAACTGTTCACAATGCCTAAGTGTCCTCAAAATGATGATTTACCTTTATAACATATCATATTATAAATCTGAAACTCCCCCAATCTCCCTATATTGTCTCATGTAGCCCAGGGTTTCTCCTCCCTTCTTCTCCTAGCCTCCTCTTCTCTCTCAAGGGTCGATCCAAGTGATTTATTCATGTTTTTGTGTAAAATATTCAAGTAAAATCCCCTTCAATTTTCTTACTCTTCCTACTTTAATATTCTCTTGTGTTCTTTTTCTTCCTTGGTCTTGTGGATATAGGTTTCATATTTTTTTAGTTTAAAATGGAAGGGGGTTTCTTTCATATATTTTATCTTTAGGAACCCTTAAAAGGTTGTTTTTGGTGGTTTTTGTTGAGGAGTTTGTGGTTTGAGGTAGGCTTACCTGTGCACAATTCCTTTAAATTCAATATTTGTTTATTTTTTTCTTTTCAAACCTTCCTTGGATGTTAATTAATATTCATTATTTCTAAAAAAATTATTTGATGTGAAATGAGTTGGTATCCTTCTTTTCGTAGAGTGTCTATATTTGTTTTGTTATGCTATGCATGCCAAGTGTTTGAAAAAATTCTCATTTGTCTATTGTATGTGATTTATGATTTTATGAAATTGTTTTGGCCTTTTAAATGTATTTGGATTCAAAAATTGTGTATTGATCTTCTTAAGTGGATTTTAAAGTACATTCAGATTGAAAATGAGGTATCTTATTTGTTATCAAAATGGATGGTTTCAAAAATAGTGTTTGAGGCCCGTTTGAAACCTTTATAAAAATTGGATCACTTGAAAAATATCCTTGGATAATCCTTTTTCATTGGTTATGTTGAATGGGATGGAAGGTCTCTGGTGTTAAAACCCCTTTTGATCTATTAATTAATAGGAATGAGATTGTTCCTTAGGGTGGTTTGGGGTGATGCTTTTCTGTGATTCTTATGTGAATGATATATTTATATAAGTATGATTGTGTGTTTGATTATGATTATCATCACCCCACTTTAGTATTGAAATGTGAACCTGACATAGCTATTGGATATTGAGTGAACGGTTGGTGCACTTACTTGGGATTCCACTCTAGTTAGTGGCCCTTTTTATGGACTTTGATCTTCTTTGGGATTGTTCTTGTTGGTCAGTCTAGGTAGGGTAAGACCAAGTGTCTGGGAAAAATTATTGCCATAGTGTAACATCCTGACCCATCTCACCACTAAACTGATGGCCAGACTAGTCACTAGATGACCTCAAGCGTGTCTTCCAATATGTCGGAGGCTACCAACTAGCAGTGAGGGTCTGTGGATAGTCATTGGGGAGACTATACCCTCATATCATAAATCAATAATAGACTATGGAAATAAATAGAATAATAGTAATGGAAATGATAATGAAGTTGAATAAAATAGTACTCATTTTATAAAAGTGGCATATTCCAATTACACAGTAGATGAATGCATTAAATACTAATGATACAAAATGGAAAAAATTGAACAAAAACAGCATACTTTACATTCCAATACAGAAATAGATAAACAATTACTCAAAGCCCCGAGGGTGGTCTCCCTGAGAATTTTGAGATTTCTCTCAGACCTCTATTTATATTCCCAAAGTATATACAAACACCACAATCTTATAACCCAGTAGAATCTACTCCGATACCCCAGTGCAGTGGTGGCATGAGTAGGGGTGAGATATATATCATAATAGTATGGAACCACCGGCGTCTTCCCCAAATCTAGACATTTAATAAATAATTTAAACCGTGTGAAAGCTTATATAAATAAAGTAATCATTTCAATGTAACTATATTGCAAAGTTCCTGCTTTAGTATTTACTGGGGTGTATTTTATAATACACATCCATGTTCCATCAATATGTAATATTATTTCCATCCAACTACAATTTTTTAAATCCATTTTTCCCTTTTGGTGAGTTTTTAGTAAAAGATATGAAAGGAATCTTTTGTTGTTTTTCGTACGAGGTACTTTTTGACTTTTCCGACAAAAGTACGAGAAAAATGTTTTTTTAACTTGTGTGGAATAATGGATTTTTAAAACATTATTTACAAGAAGCTTCCTTTACATGTTTTCAAGTTTATTTTTAATCAACTTCTTTCAGTATATAATTGTATGACATGTTAAGAAAGGGAAAGTGTTTTTGAAGAAGAAATGATATTTTCCTCAAGAATTCATTTCAAGTGTTTTATCAAAACCATTTTTCATCTAAGTTTACATTAATTCATATGTGTATGTTTCAAGTATAATGTCTTTATGATTTACATGGTTTATCTTTTCTTATTATGAAATGATATCCCTTTCGTTTATATGGATTATGTGATGATGGGATGATGTTTATGAAACCCATTTTATTCATTGGGTTATTATGAATGATGTATGTTTATTTTGTGGAACAAGTAAGAATGATTTCATTATGAGATGGGTGGGTCCTATATCTCCCTCCAATGCATTGGGTAAAGATCTATATCTCATGAGATAGACATGGCTGGAATGGCAGGTTAAACCGATTCAGTAATACAGGACTGAAATGAGGAGTGAACTCGATTCAGAATGGGACTTTGTCCACTAAGATGGTCTTGGAAGCAATGCCTTGGCTACTATGGAAATCATTACATGTGCTTAATGGATGCCACAATTACATGTTTTATTCCCATTCCATTTTATCATGATTGATTTTCCCTTCTGATATATGCCTTACGTACTTCCAATATTCACGTCTTTGCTCAATATTTTGATGTTTAGATTTTATTTTCAAGCTTTTGCATTCAAATGTTTATGGATTGTTTTATGTTCTCTATGTTTACCCTTACTGGGCATTTGAGCTCACCCCTTTGATGTTTTATTTTCCCTAGGATATAAATAAAGGTTTTAGGTAAGAAAATAAAAGGAAGATCTTTATCGGGACATGTTGAAGATCTTTCACGACGATTAGAAGATTTTATTTCGAGTTTCCAAAGACACTAAACTATTACGGTCCTTGTGCGTCTGTTTTTCTTTTGTATTAAGTATTCCGAAAAAGTAATGTAATGTCCATGTACGTTAAGCTTCGTGTCTCTACAGTTGGTATCAGAGGAAAGGTTTAGTCAACCTTTGGAAACTAGGATGCGAGAACTTTAGTGAGATCCCTAGAGATATTTCTAAGGTATGTCTAGGGATGCCCCTAACGTTAAGTATAAGTATAGGTTATAGTACTAGAATTACGGTAACCCAAGATGTTAGATATTGAAGTTACTCCCCCTTTATTATATTGTTTTCCCTAGCGTGATTTTTGCCTCTCACACTATTCTTTTTGGGTTTTAGACGATGGTTGGAACCTGAAGGAACCGTGTTGATCAATGTAAAGGACAATGCAATGATTGTCCTCCTGAACAAACAAATGTTATGGGAGATGGAGTGCAAAATCTTTTTGTTATACTTACACAAGATATGAATCATTCTAGACTTCCAAATGAGCAGAGAAGGGAACAATATTCTATTGAGTCCTTCATGAGGCGACGTCCACCTTCTTTCAGTGGGTCTTCTGATCCACTTGTTGCTGAACAATGGATTAGTACTACTAAAAAGATATTTTCAGTTCTTCAATGTTTTTAACATGATAAAGTCATCTTAGCAGTGTATCGTTTGGAAGGTGATGCTGATCAATGGTGGAATCTTATCAAGAATACGAGGCCAAGAGATGAAATTGAGTCCATGGAATGGGATGAGTTCAAGAACATATTTTCAATAAGTACTTCCCTTGTATTCTTAGAACAAAGATGGAGAAGGAGTTTCCTGAACTAATGAAAATGGATGATTAATATGTTGGTATATACGAAGAGAATTTTACAAGGCTTGCAAGGTATGAATCTGGATTTATCAACCAACCTGAAAGTAAAGTTGATCGATTCTTCAGTGGCTTAAAACCAAATCTTCGAAGGGAATTAGCTATAAGAGACTTCAATAGCTATGGAGAAATTTTGCGTTGTGCTATCAAGGTAGAAATGGATGTTGGTGTTACTTATACATCTCATAGTTTTGACAAGAAACGAAAGATGGAGTTCAAGGAGAAATCTCAGAATAATGGTGAAAAGAAGATGAATGTTTCCTTATGCTCAAAGTGTGGAAAGACGCATGGTGGAGATTGTCTTAAAGGGACTAGAAAATGTTTTAAGTGTGGAAAAGAAGGTCATTGAGCAGCTGAGTGTCGAAGTAATGGAAAAAGGGTTCCTAATGATGTGAATAACGAAAAGACTACAGAGAACGCACCACCAACACTTCAATGCTTCAACTGCAAGAAAATGGGGCATTATGCTAATAAATGCCCTAATCCAAGGGTTAGTGATGATCGACATGAGCAAAAACTTAAGGCAAAGGACAAAGGGAAGTCACATGCAATCACTATTGGCGATGTTGAATATGAAAACAATGTGGTGGAATGATTAAGTGTTTATGTAATGAGATTCCAAAATAATGTTGTATATAGTATCGTGGAATATTGGAATATTTATGTATTGGTCTATTCTGGTATTCATTAATTTTATGATACCGGTAACCATGGAAAGTGATTGAGATATTTTTGGTAAGCAGATGATATGCGCATAATGAAGGGATAAGAAGGTAATGATATGTTTTATTGTATTCATGAGCTCATGATTGATATAAGGACTAAGTGATATCATGGTTTGAGTATAATGAATTTTGAGGATTTTGGTATGTGGAAAGTGTTAACTTTTAACTCCATTCATGATTTCACTATGGTTCAATTAATGGGTATTCATTCTTCAAGAGAATACATGATTAAGGTATTCACATGTTTGTAATTTAGCCAACAAGATATATCAGATGATATATGGGGGATAAATGATGGAATTCACTTGATTGTTATGTGACATTTCAAGTAATCATTTCCTTCATACTATGATCTTGGACCGAAGTATTTTAGATAAGCCTAAATATTAGAATGGATTATGTTTGACCGAAGTTAGTATTGTTTAAGGATATAACTTTTTTCAATATTATTGATGGGATGTTATAGTAATATAGCTTTAGAAAAAGGACAACATGCAGGACAGGCCACAACCCATCGCGTTGGACAAGGCTGTGGGAATCGAACCCACAACCGAAGTGTGATTGGCCTTTATCGCCTACCACTGGCCTACAGGAAGTCCCTGTTTAGTAGAAACTAGTTTTATTATATTAAGCAGTGTGATATATGAAGTATAAGTCCATTTTAGGAACCATATATGATTAATCTCACTATAGATGAACTTATGTATTTTTGATAACTTTTCCAAACTTTTGTTTGAGACAGATGGAATAACCCATCATTATATCACATGATCTACTAACACATCATGAATGACAAATTCAACTTCATTTCTTAAAGAGATGAAGTGGAAATTGTCCAAAGAACGACCAACGGTGAGACTATACCAAAATCACGAAAGTATTTCTTCTTATTCAAATCTCAACAACTTTCGGGAAATGATCTTGAAAACCAAAAATGTTGTCCTAGTGATCTTATATCTGATGAATCAAATGGTACCTTAGATCATCACAAATTTATGGCTTTATGATTGCTGTATTTTCCATAGCCATGTTCTCTACCACTCTCCATCAGAACATGATGGTTAGATTTATCTTCCATATCCATATTTTCACCTATGTGGAAACCCAGTGATTAGTTTATTTGGGTAACCGTTACGTTTCATTCTTTTGTTTTTAAAGATTGGTTTTGGAATTCCTTTTTACGATGTGGGTTTCTATTAAAGAAACCTTCGAGTAGAAAACCATTTATAACCCCGACGAATTTCGAGGGTGAAATTCATTTTAAGGGGGGTAGAATGTAACACCCCGAGATTTTATGAAAAATATTATTTTTAATTTCATTAGTGTATTGTGTTGTATGATACACCAAAAGGATCTTACACAACACGCATCCTTGACTTTCCTTGCATTACACGCAATCGCGACCTTCCTCAATAGCGTGTGTAGTACGCAATAACGAGTTTCACTAAACAACAATATGCTATTAAAATTATATTAAAACTAGCCATTATGAATAGTAATAACCACTTTTTGAAATTCTGTAAAATTTATATTCCAAATAGACTTCCTTTTTGGATTTGGAATATCGAAATTATCTTAGGTTGAAATTTTGGTATTTTTCGGATAACTTTCATTTTCTGATGAATAGTGAAAATTACTAAATTTTAATTAAAAACAACCTTTTTAATCAAAATAATTAATAGTGATAAATTATTAATTTGAGTGGTTTTAAAGTATATTTAGAATATATTTTTACAATTTAATACAATGTTCTTCATTGGATGTAATTTCACATTTAAACCAGACATAAACAAGTGTCAATCTTTTGATCGTTATTATCTCTTAAGAACACGCTATTTGTTTTGACGACGAGAATTAATTTTTTAATTTATTAATGCAACTGATATGTTTTGAATTTTGTAAAATAGACATCATTTTTGATTTCATAATATCAAATATAGCTTAGGCCTAATTATTGGTATTTTTTGGGAAACTTTCATTTTTTGATGAATAGTGAAACCACTAAGTGGTAGTTAAAAAAATGAATTTTTTCATAATACTTAATTTTACCACTTCTGTGAATGGAATTTCAAAATTCCGAGAGACACGGTTGATGTCAGTAAGTAAAATGTGGTTCAATGAGATGAAAATAATTTTTGGTGAATAGTAACTTTTTACTTTTATTTACCACGGTTAAAAGTAAATATGTTAATTAAGGGTACAAATGATATTATTATTACCCTAACACATGTTATAATTATATTGGATAAGTGTAATTCGATCAAAAACAAACTTAGCAATAAAATATGACCATTTAGGCCCACTTGGATTAGATTAGGACATTTATTATTAATTTATTTAAAGAAGGGTTAAAATAGTTAAAATCAAAGTTTAATAACTAAATCATTTTTAATATAGGGTTATACATAAGATAAATTCGACTATAAATATTCATTAGAAATCTAAAAAGATTTACTACATAATGATATTTTATTTGTAATTTTTAGAATTTAAATAATTTAATTTATTTATGACACAAAGATGATGCAGTAATTTTATTATTAATGAAATATTGACATAATTGATGTTATAAATACCCAAATAAATGTAATTTGAGACATTTTATGAATTCCACTAATTTTATAGGTTAATATGAGATGTTAGTTTTTATTTAATTAACTTTTTTAGAACTAATCAATCTGTTATGATTTTCACAAAAATCTATTACTAAAGAGTTTCAAAATTGACATAATATAGTTTTTAAAACAAATATTATATTAGTAATTATTATTTTATTCCTAAAAATCTAAGGCTCGGCCAAATGACTTAGACAAGGTTATAAATATTAATAATAAACAACTTGGGGTTCGTTTCTCTTCTTATAGTAAGTTTATTAACCTTATAGTATAAGAACACCAGAAGACATGGTAAAAGTAAAATTATTTCACTTAATGTTAAATCTAAATGATAAGGTTAAAATAGGAACTTAAACTTTTCTAAATTCTATTGTATTAGAGTAGTTAGACCCATATCTACCTTATCTTCTAAATAAATCAATTTTGAGCTATTTAAAACCGAACTTGACTTTATAATAAAATAATATTTTTAGTTTTTACAAAGGAGCCCCTCTCCTCCCTTATAAAAGGGCACCTCCTCCCTCTCTTCCTCACATCACTTTGAGCCTTCAAGCTCGACAAAACCCTGCCAAATTATCTTCTACACTTCCCTAAAAACATCCTATAGGTCCTGATCTTCTTCAAAGACCAATTTTAGTGCCCTAAGAGGAGGACTCAAAGAGGCGCTCCAAAGAAGAGGTAATGTCTGTTACCGTTTCTTTCAACTTTATTTCTTCATCCACTTCTTCTTCTTAGGTTGTTTCATTATGAAGTAATAAAATCAGTATAACTAATATACTGATATGTTATTATAAGTATGAACCAACCCTATTTCACCATCTATCCATCATACGGAAAACGAAATCACCGCACGTGAGTACGTACGGAATACCGTCTCCACGCCGTGGTGTAATCTATTTTCCACCACCACCTTACTTGGATGGGTATAATGGTGTACATAATAACTATATATGATTATTTTAAAGTGATATTTATTCTAAAATAATATAAATACACTCTAATACAATTCCATGATCATGAGAGTGATATCGTCGCTCGTGGGTACGTACGGACTACCGTCTCCACGACGCGATGAGATTCATTCCCCACATTAACCATTCATGAATGATTATAAAGTATATATATTAAGTAATAATTAAATATATTACATAATAATGATACTGGATTTATGTGTATAAATATATTTATGTCATCTACATAATTCTATAAGGAAACGAAAACAGCGTTCATGCGTACGTACGGCCTACCGTCTCCATGAACGGTGTATTTCTTTCCATTTACTGATCTTTTATATATATGTATATTCTGAATATATATTATATATAAATCCTGTTTTATATTCTGGAATTAAGTAATCATGATCTGAGTAATCATATGAATAATTACAAGTCAAAGCATGGATGACAAATGAAACGATTTTACCCAAAACGCTCTTTAACATGGAATTTACAAAAGAACGGGTAATATAAAGTCATAAGTGAACCATATATGATATCATAACAATGAGTATGATTCTGGAATATGTCAATGACATTTTTTAAATCATTATACAGGAGGTTCAGACACTTACGAAGCAAATCAGACCTAAGGTAAGGAAAATATCACAATCTCATTCTTATCTGAGATTGTTAATACTTTTGTATTTACTGGGGTGTATTTTATAATCCATGTCCATGTTACCTCAATATTTAATATTATTTCCATCCACCTACAATTTTTTAAATCCATTTTTACCCTTTGGTGAGTTTTTAATAAAAGGTATGAAAGGAATCTTTTGTTTTTTTCGTACGCGGTACTTTTTGACTTTTCCGACAAAAGTACGAGAAAAATGTTTTTTTAACTTATACAACATAAATGGATTTTTAAAACATTATTTCCAAGAATATTCCTTTAAATGTTTTCATGTTTATTTTTAATCAACTTCTTTCGGTTTAGAATTGTATGACATGTTAAGAAACGAAAAGTGTTTTTGAAGAAGAAAGGATATTTTCCTCAAGAATTCATTTCAAGTGTTTTATCAAAACCATTTTTCATCTAAGTTGACATTATTTCATATGTGTATGTTTCAAATATAATGTCTTTATGATTTACATGATTTCACTTTTCTTATTATGAAATGTTATCCCTTTCTTTTATATGTATTATGTGATGATGGGATGTTGTTTATGAAACCCATTTTATTAATTTGGTTATTATGAATGATGTATGTTTATTTTGTGGCACAAGTTAGAATGATTTCATTATGAGATGGGTGGGACCTATATATCCCTCCAATGCATTGGGTAAAGATTTATATATCATGAGATAGACATGGCTGGAACGGAAGGTTAAACCGGTTCAGTAATACAGGACTGAAATGAGGAGTGAACTCGATTCAGAATGGGGCTTTGTCCACTAAGATGGTCTTGGCAGCAATGCCTTGGCTACTATGGAAATCATTACATGTGCTTAATGGATGCCACAATTACATGTTTTATTCCCATGCCATTTTATCATGATTGATGTTCCCTTATGATATATGCCTTACGTACTTCCAAGATTCATGCCTTTGCTCAAGATTTTGTTGTTTTGATTTTATGTTCAAGCTTTTTCATTCAAATGCTTATGGATTGTTTTATGTTCTCTATGTTTACCCTTACTGGGAATTTGAGCTCACCCCTTTGATGTTTTATTTTCCCCAGGATATAAATAAAGGTTTTAGGTATGAAAAAAAGGGGAAGATCTTTATTGGGAGATGTTGAAGATCTTTCACCACGATTAGAAGATTTTATTCCGAGTTTCCAAGGACACTAAACTATTACGGTCCTTGTGTGTCTGTTTTTCTTATGTATTAAGTATTCTGAAAAAGTAATGTAATGTCCATGTACGTTAAGCTTTGCGTCTCTACAAGATTTGTAAATCTAGTCATGAAAATAGTTGATAAGATGGTGCTTTTAGAAGGGATCCTTCTATAGGGTTCAGTAGGGAGAAGGTGGAGTTTGGTTATCCGGGCCCACAAAGAGGTGAATCTCTCATGGATAGAGTTTGAAAATTTATTTAGATATTTGTTTTTACTGGTTATGTTAAGAGTTTTTCATATGAAATATCTTCTTCAGCTCCAACAGGGTAGCGTAATAGTGTATGATTATTAATTAAGGTTCACCAAAATAGCCAAGTACTCAATGGATATCGTTAGAGATCAGTACATCGGGTATCATTACTTCAAGTTAGGTCTGTGTACATACATATGATGTAGTGTTATCCCTCTATGAATTTTGACTTATGATGGGGTTCTTGAGAAATATTTGGTGGTTGAAAACCTCTTGGATGAGAAGATTCAACTGGTGATAGTTATCATTTGACGAACTTGTGAAGATACCTTCGAAAGAGGGAGCCGAATTTATCCTCATGGATTTGGATGTGGGATGTGTTTCACGACAAGGTACTAGGACAGAGGATTTGTAGTTCTTGGCTCATAGGGAGGGTCCAGTTAGCCTAGGGAGAGTCGGTTTTATTCATGTAATGGAAGGGGACACCTCGTTTAAGTTAGTCTTACCCATCATGATGCTGAAAGAGAGATAATGGATTAACCACCAAGGCAGATACAATGATAGGTGTTGGAAAATATATAGGGTGGAAAACTTTGAAAATGATTTGGGAGAGCAACATGAGGTGTCCTATGTTTTTCCATGATACCACCACTACCCCTAGTTTGTCCATGCCAAGCTCAGAGAGATGAAAGACACTAGAAAGTATAGCTACATGTGGTCATGGCATATGATCTAAGGACTCCTGGAATGATTTTAGGTACTTTCTGTGTCTTTTTATCTTTATCTACATTATTTATAGACAAAAAAATGATTCATTATACTCTCAAGATATATCTTATTTGATCCCTAGATATTTTAGTTAAACCATTGACTCGACCCTGATTCATGGAGACACTTACTCAAGAAGAATCAATGATCACATGTTTTTGCTGACAGTGTGACTTGACTCTCAGATGTTATAGTTTAATTTGGAACCTCTTAGTGGTAGGTTTGAGGCCTTACGAATTCATTCTTGGTATGAATTGGTTATCCATACTCCATTCCTCGATTGACTATGTTTAGGTAAACGGTGTGGAGTGTTCAAAGAGATAGAACAAGGATCTCCTTTGTTGGTGAAGAGGAAACACAAGCAGTATAGGATGGACCCTCTCATAGGAGGGTGCATCCAATTACTCTTCAATTAGATATCCTGACCCTTGGTGTAGAAGATTTTATTAGCATCCAATTTCTAGGGGAGGTGGAAGATAATAATGAATTCATTCCTAAAGATGTTCCAGGATTACACCCCACCGGGATATTGACTTATATATTGATTTATACCCCAGTATGACACTGATATCTAATAATATATATCATATGTCTCCCATAAATATTTTTTAGATGATGGTGTAGTTTTAGGACTTAGAGAATAAGGGAAACATGAGACCTAGTGTTTTACACTGGGTGACCCCAATTTTTTTTCCAAAAAAATAGATTGGATCATGAGGTTGTGTATACCCTACGGGTCCCTGAACTAGGTGACCGTAAAGAAAAAGTATCCAATACTAAGAAACAACGACCTATTTGATCTGTTGATAGAAGAATGATGGTCTTATAATGTTAACCACCAACAAATATATCACCAGTTATGAGTATGAGATGAGGATAAATTGAATCCAACTTTCCGATGCCGTTACAGTCATTATGATTAATTGGTGATGCCCTTTGTCAAGAACAATTTCACAATAGTGTTAATTGGACATAGGAAATGGATCTTTCATACTTATTTAGACTGGTTTGTGGTAGTCTTCATCCATGATATCATTGTGTACTCAGTGTCTAAGGAGGAGCATGTGAGACCTTTAAGGATGGTTTTAGACATACTCTAGCAGCACCAGATTTATGTGAAACTCTTGATGTTCCATTTCTATATTCATGTGATCCACTTTCAAGGACATGTAATCCCATCAGACGGAGTGGAAGTAAACCCTTACAAGGTTGATTCAATGTTAGTTTGGGAGCCACCTAAGAATTTTATGGAGGTGCGGGGCTTCCATGGGCTAGCATGCTATTATCATAGATTCATACTTGATTTCTCTAGGGTATCAGCACCAATTAAGACACTTACTCAAAAGGGTCAGTATTTCACGTGGATAGAAAAGTTATAAAAAACTTTTCAATAGTTGAGGCATAGTTTTATGAGCGCTTCGGTCTTGATATTAACGAAGGAGGGGTTCGAGTATGTATTATTCTGTAATAAATCAGGGACCAAACATGATTGTGTCATAATGTAAAGGAAATAGGTGATTTCCTATTCTTCTAACTAGATGACACCACATGTGAAAAACTACATGACCCATAATCATGAGTAAGGATATGTATTCTTTTCATTGAAGATGTGGGAACACTACGAGATGAGAGAGATGTTTATTTTCTACTCTGATCACAAGAATATCAAGTATATCATCTCTCAAAATAATTTGAACTTGAGACAAAGGATATGGATAGAGTTTTATAGGAATTAGAATTTATGATTTTATATACTCCTGGCCAGGGTAACATAGTGGGAGATTCTCTCTGCTAGAGATCTAATTCACAGTTGTTGAAAGTGGAATCACAGTAGTTGGCCTCATTACAGTTATCCTTTATGGATGGATATAGAGAAACTTACCTCTAGTTTATTTTTGTTACCCCTCCACTCTTGAAATTAGTCAAGGAGGCACATCTTGGAGATACCAACTACAAGACCCAATGTGCTCAGATATCCATAGGAAATGATCATGATTCATATTCACAATGTGGGGAGCACATCGTTCATTTTAGAGGATGCATAGTAGTACCAATGGAATTGCGAGATACATACCCTTTGGTGGTACATCCTAGTGTGGTGAAAATATTCCAGGGCCTTCGATGTCTGTTTTGGTGGCCTGGGATGTAGAAGAGTGTTTCATAGTTCATTTATTAATGTCTATCATTTCATCAAGTAAAGGCTGAGAACCTGGTTCCATTGGGTTTAGCTCCACCCCTTGATGTGTCAGAATGGAAATTTAATAGAATATTGATGTAATTCATGATGGGTTTACCACAAATTTCCATGGGGCATGATTTCATATAGGTGATCATTGACGGACTCACCAAGTCGTCCAACTTCATAGATATCTGAGAGTTTTGTTCAGTAGAGAGTTTGTGACACCTCTCTGTTCATGAGATAGTTCAACTCCATAGAGTACCATCGATGATTATTTTAGATCAAGATGGTCATTTTACATCCCTATTGTGGAAGGGATTATAGGAGACAATTGGGACCCAGTTTCCCTTGAGAATAGTGTTTCACCCACAGACAGAATGCTAGATGGAGTAGACCATTTAGGTTCCGGAGGATATGTTGTGAGATTACATGTTGGACTTCATCCATTGTTTGGAGGATCACCTACCACTGTTGTTGTTCATGTCTAAAAAATATAACACTCCACCATTGGTATGGCACCATTTGAATCAATTTATAAGAGACCCTGTAGGACACCACTATGCTGGGATGAGCAAGGAGAGTTAGAACTCCTTGGCCCTGAATTTGTGTGAGCTACTATAGATAAGGTAAACATCATTGGGAATAAAATAAACAATACACAAAGCCATCATAAGTCTTATGTTGATAGGCGGTGGAGGAAATTGGTGTTTGAAGAAGGATACCATATATTCTTATGGGTTTCACCTCAATGATGATTAGCTTGATTCATTTGGGGTGTCTGGTTATCTCGGATGTTTTTCCTCCTTTTTCAAATACTGCATATATTTGGTGATGTTTCATACCATGTATCTCTACCCCCGTAGTTGGACTAGGTACACGACCTCTTCCACAAGTTGAAGATGAATTTCTATGTTCATGACCCATCACACGTCATCGAATGATGTGAGCTGGAAATCAAAGATAGAGTAACTTTTGAAGAGTAACCAACAGAGATTTAACATTGAAATTAAAGGATTATTCATGGGCTAGTGATTCCTTTAGTGTGTGTCTGGTGGAAACATAAGAATCACCAGGGGAGCACATGAGAGGGAGAGGCTCAGATATATGCTTAGTAACCTTATATTTTCTAGTATCTTTTCGAGAATGTAAAACCCCAAGGTGGGAAAAATGTAATGCCCTAATTTGTTTATTATTTTAAAATATTATATTAATTAATTTAGAGACCATTTGATAAGAAGGAATGTGATTTTGAAGCTCGGTGTTCCTGGTATAAATGATTAAATAATATTAAAATATTAAATAGTATGCACACATATTTTTCCTAAAAAACATGAATAAATTCTAAAAGGGTTCTCAAATTAGTAATCTGAGGAAATCATTGCATTTAGAGCAGTGCCTTTACCGTAGGTGTCGAGAAACATTAGCCATCATGGATTTTCTATTAAAATTACTTTCAAGAGATTTTAATGAGCATAATAAATTAAATATTTGTTTTATTTTACCATTTATTCAACACAAAAACACGGTTATGCTTTGTCTTTTAGTAAACCAATAGGTAGAGATCTTGGGTTAGGTTCATAACCATAGAAATTACCTAGAGGATCTAGAGAGAAACCTTGGATACCTCTCTCGGTGGATGATGATGAAATTTTGGATCAAAGATAGATAAGTTCCATTCTCAATGGATCTCCCCAAAAATAATCGATCATAAATAGATAATGATCTAGTTCCCAGGTATGATGCATTATTCTAGATTTCCATTCCCATTATTAAATTCCACAATGAATGTGGACTGGCCAATGAACAGGTTGATCTATGGTTCGATCATCCCTTGAGGGATGGGTTATTTATTATGGGATTGTTAGAGTTTTACTATTTGATATTTGATTTTATTTTATAATTGTTCTGACATTAATAAATTGAGGCAAGAAAGTACAACGGTCGTGGTTTTCTAATCAGATATTTTCCTTTTTTTTTCTCTCCACTGTTTTTAGGTGTTATTTGTTCTTATACAAGCTTATGAAAGATCGATAATTGCACTTTTTTTCTTGTAAAAATGATCGGAAATTGAAGATGTTTCCTCATAAAAACCTAACAGAGGTTAGATTGAAATGGTGAGGAATGAATTGTAGTTAATCAGAAGAAACCATTCATGAATATTTTTTTTTATGAAAATAAAAATATTTTTAAGCTAATTGAAGCCCCAAAACACATAGATTTAGTGGTAGGGTGATAAAATGAACATGGATCTGGAGTTTCAAGGTGAAAGGATCACCAAAACGAGATCTTGATCATCGGTCAAGGTGTGTGGAGGAAGAACATGAGGTGCTGGAAAATCCAGAGGAACACAATGTGTAACTTAGAGGTATAAAGTGTGTGACCCCCCTGAGTGGATTCTTGGGTATCAAGAGATAGTTAAATATCTTACTACGTGTGACTCTATCGCACGATTTATAGTCCCTTCCCATAGACTCAGTGTGTATCTCAGGAGATACATGGAAACCTGGTGGAGTACCCGAGTTGCCTACATAGGGTGTACTCCCCCACACGACTTATACAAGACCATGTACATGGACTACCCCATTTACTGGTACATGGGTAGAGATACGCGGGATCACACCGTATACTAGCACATGTTTGGAGTACACAGGTGGACCCCAGATGGAAGGGCACAACATGTGACTTCTTCTACATGTTGTGTAACCATGTTCTAAAAGACACATTTGGAATAACATGGGCCATTGTACGTATGTAGTACCCAGGGTCAAGGGACACAACATGGGACCCTATTAAACATCATGTATAATTTTCTACGCTGATTGATTCTATTTTAATCCATATCTTGTACAAGTTTTATTTGGTATCGTCCCCATATCACTTCGTTGAAAATATGTATGAATCTTTTCCTACTCATAGGTCTATGATCCCTTCTGTAGGACGTCCTGGATAGAGTTTTTGGAATCCCCTGAGACGGATTGAGTAGGATTATATATCTATTCTTTATTTACTAGGTACAGTCCTTGGTATTGATGTGACTAACTCACCAGTTTCTGATGCTCTACATAACATGTGAATCTAGATGAAGTTGTTTGTATTACCTTGTGGCCCTAACTATAATCCTCATATGTGGTATCATATTCTCTTTAGATATATAAGTGTATCTTTATCTTGATGGTTCCAAATGAACTATACATCACGAACAGACATCATCAGTGTTGTCAAACTCAGTAGTGTGTTCATTTGGAAGAGTGCTTCGTGGAATCTTCAGACTGCATTCCTAGTGCTAGTATAATATAGTTGTGAAGTCCCTCTATACTATGTGTCTTTCATTGAATATATCTAGATAATATTGTTATATTTGTTTTATACATATAATGTATAGAGCTAAATATACATTACATTGTGTAATTATTTTTGGTTTTGGTGTGGCCTACTGAGTATTTCTATACTCACCCCCATACAGGCTTTGGCCACATGTGTCACATCTTATGCAGATGAGTGAACTTTTGACAGAGTCCTAGGTGGACCATGACAGAATGGAGATTTGTGATATCATGTAGGCTGAGATGTGTTCTTATGGCTACAAAATGAAGTCCCAGTACCTTTTATAAAATTTGGACTTGTTCTTATTGATTTATTTTAGTGGGTTTGTATTTGTCCTTGTTTCACATTACTTTACATTCATGTCGTACTGTGAGGGTAGGAATATAGTGGTGTGCATGCATTATTTTCTTAGTGGTTTTGAAATTTCATCATTTTTGGGGATTAAAGATTCATTTGTGTGTATATGTATATAGACAATGCCTCTAATGTTAGTAATATACCTACTTGGGGCAGGTCACCACCCCCTAGCATATTGGTGGTGGACTTATGGAGTCATGACACTGGCCTCATTAGGTGGGGTCATGACATTGAAGTTGTGTTATCTAGAGTGGTTGAAGTATCCAACCTTCTTCCAGTATCTAGATGTGGTGAATGGAATAATAGTAAATGTTTGGAAATTAATCTGAAGATATTTTGTGGGTTGTCGAATCAATAGGCATCCTGATCTCTCATCAACTTCTTCTAGAAACAAGATCTAGGTCTATCATCAGTGTAAGAATTAAGCTCATAAGAATCAATTGTTTCCAAGTGATCTGAAGAGTCTTCATACCTATGGATTCCTAGTACACCTACAAAAGATTTTTCAGGGTGTTCCCAAGAATTGATGTCATGCTAGATCCACGCCTACAGAAGACACCCTATCTTATATTCAAGAGTAAGATGCTACTCCATATTTATATGAGGTCTCTCTCTATTTTGGTGCTTTTTATTGTATTGGTGGGGTTTTGTATTGTTTTATTTGTCTCTTAGTGACTATGTATATTGTGAATCTTTTTGTAACTTCTATTTTGAATTGAATATTTCCTTTTGAAAATTATGAATTTGTCATTTTTTTAGTGGAGGTGGGTCCTTTTTGGTATCTTGTTTCTTCCTAGTTGAAGTGAAGTGAGTATTATGTCTAGTTAATTTGGTTATTTCAAGGGTTTATTTGTTATTTCAGTGAAGAGTTTCAGTTTTTGGTGGGTGTTGTTGGCTGGGAATCCAGATGGAATTCAAAAATATATGGGAGTCCATTTAGTCCTACCATGTTGAATCTAGTGAGTCTCAGATTCGGTTTATTTCAGTATTTTTATATTCTCCCATTGAAAAGGTTGGACCTTAGTGTAGGCTTGGTGGTTTTAGTCCTGGGACGGTGATTTTATATGGGTCTAAGGGTTTCTATTATTTCATTAGAAATCAATCATACAAAAAGTATAATTTCAGGAAAGAGGTGTGAGTTATATTTTTTGGGTGGTTGTGGTGTTCTTGGCTCTCTTGGTAGGGATATAAATGTGTGGGGGACTTTTTATTTGATCTACCAAATAGAGATATTGTGGATTTTGGGTGGAAAAATACATATCGGTGGGGAGAATTATCACACCCTGAGTTTTTTCCCTTCTTTTATTTTAAATTATCTTTTTAAATGGTTTCTATATCGAGTTTTAGGTGTTCCAGATTTTAATTTTTATTTTTGGACTATTTTTCATTAGTTTCATAGTTTAGGTGCACAGTTTATGGGTAAACATGAGACCTAATGGTGATAATTCTCTTTTTAGCTAGTTTTCATCTTCAATGATTTTATTTAAATGGATTTTTCATGGTTTTATCCAAACTGTACGGCTCCAAGGATAAATTGTCTGAGCCATTGGGATCTCTGGTTGAGGACACATAGCCGAAGCATAGTAAGACAAACCATGTAGAAGGCATTTTAATGGTTCTGAAAACATTTAAATAATCTAAACACTTGGTTTGCACAATTTCATCCAATCTATTTGTCCAAACTATGTTGGTACCAATGTGTTTTGTTATGGGTGCACAATTGGAACATTGTTTGGGAAACCACGCTGACTAACTGTTCACAATGCCTAAGTGTCCTCAAAATGATGATTTACCTTTATAACATATCATATTATAAATCTGAAACTCACCCACTCTCCCTATATTGTCTCATGTAGCCCAGGGTTTCTCCTCCCTTCTTCTCCTAGCCTCCTCTTCTCTCTCAAGGGTCGATCCAAGTGATTTATTCATGTTTTTGTGTTAAATATTCAAGTAAAATCCCCTTCAATTTTCTTACTATTCCTACTTTAATATTCTCTTGTGTTCTTTTTCTTCCTTGGTCTTGTGGATATAGGTTTCATATTTTTTTAGTTTAAAATGGAAGGGGGTTTCTTTCATATATTTTATCTTTAGGAACCCTTAAAAGGTTGTTTTTGGTGGTTTTTGTTGAGGAGTTTGTGGTTTGAGGTAGGGTTACCTGTGCACAATTCCTTTAAATTCAATATTTGTTTATTTTTTTTCTTTTCAAACCTTCCTTGGATGTTAATTAATATTCATTATTTCTAAAAAAATTATTTGATGTGAAATGAGTTGGTATCCTTCTTTTCGTAGCGTGTCTATATTTGTTTTGTTATGCTATGCATGCCAAGTGTTTGAAAAAATTCTCATTTGTCTATTGTATGTGATTTATGATTTTATGAAATTGTTTTGGCCTTTTAAATGTATTTGGATTCAAAAATTGTGTATTGATCTTCTTAAGTGGATTTTAAAGTACATTCAGATTGAAAATGAGGTATCTTATTTGTTATCAAAATGGATGGTTTCAAAAATAGTGTTTGAGGCCCATTTGAAACCTTTATAAAAATTGGATCACTTGAAAAATATCCTTGGATAATCCTTTTTCATTGGTTATGTTGAATGGGATGGAAGGTCTCTGGTGTTAAAACCCCTTTTGATCTATTAATTAATAGGAATGAGATTGTTCCTTAGGGTGGTTTGGGGTGATGCTTTTCTGTGATTCTTATGTGAATGATATATTTATATAAGTATGATTGTGTGTTTGATTATGATTATCATCACCCCACTTTAGTATTGAAATGGGAACCTGACATAGCTATTGGATATTGAGTGAACGGTTGGTGCACTTACTTGGGATTCCACTCTAGTTAGTGGCCCTTTTTATGGACTTTGATCTTCTTTGGGATTGTTCTTGTTGGTTAGTATAGGTAGGGTAAGACCAAGTGTCTGGGAAAAATTATTGCCATAGTGTAACATCCTGACCCATCTCACCACTAAACTGATGGCCAGACTAGTCACTATATGACCTCAAGCGTGTCTTCCAATATGTCGGAGGCTACCAACTAGCAGTGAGGGTCTGTGGATAGTAATTGGGGAGACTATACCCTCATATCATAAATCAATAATAGACTATGGAAATAAATAGAATAATAGTAATGGAAATGATAATGAAGTTGAATAAAATAGTACTCATTTTATAAAAGTGGCATATTCCAATTACACAGTAGATGAATGCATTAAATACTAATGATACAAAATGGAAAAAATTGAACAAAAACAGCATACTTTACATTCCAATACAGAAATAGATAAACAATTACTCAAAGCCCCGAGGGTGGTCTCCCTGAGAATTTTGAGATTTCTCTCAGACCTCTGTTTATATTCCCAAAGTATATACAAACACCACAATCTTATAACCCAGTAGAATCTACTCCGATACCCCAGTGCAGTGGTGGCATGAGTAGGGGTGAGATATATATCATAATAGTATAGAACCACCGGCGTCTTCCCCAAATCTAGACATTTAATAAATAATTTAAACCGTGTGAAAGCTTATATAAATAAAGTAATCATTTCAATGTAACTATATTGCAAAGTTCTTGCTTTAGCCCTCACCTGTTCTTTGAACCTGTTTTATACTTTTTTCATGAATACAAAATAGTCATTACACAATCATTCTCATTTATCAATTATTAAAACCTCATTAAATTACATAATTCATGTGATCCGGTCTAATCCCAGCATCCCCTGTATAATTCAGTCACCACATATGTCTCTAAAGAAAATATAAGTAATCAAAGTAAAGACTAAATCCAGGCTTATTCTTTAGATTTGAGAACACATCATAAGTTTTATATTTAATCTTTCATATGCTATATCTGAGCTTGTCCACTAAAAATAGTGATTCTCTCTTTGGTCCATCCACTAACATGGATTCACCCAATTCATTGATATGATTGAACCATTTCTCATATTCAATTCCCAAATCATAACGTCTCAAAAGTTTTAATTAACCAATTTATTCATTTCATTTAAAACCAATTGGACCCACATTCCAATGTCAATTAATGGGTGTAGAACATCATGTCTATCACCCTCGTGAGTATTTGGAGCATCAGTCCTTGTCTCACAACCCATTGGTATTTGAAAAATCAGTTTGTTTCCCATAAAAGAATATTTTCCTTCTAGATGTGTGGAGCAAGCCATGTCTAGAACCCCATGAGTATTTAGAGCATCAATCCTTATCTCACAACCCATTTATCAATAATACATATATATATATATATCATTGGTGTTGAGAATAATATCTAACAACCCAAAACCATCAATTAATTAATTCATAAATTAATTAATCCAATACGTTAATTAATTTAACAACTAATTAACAACATAAAACCCCAGTCAAGTAATTAAATAATTAATTAACCACTCAACATCTCAATAGTTAAAAATTATTTAACAACTAATTATTCTTATTAAGCCAACTAAATTATTTACTAAAAATTTAATTATCCTAATTCATTAACATGTCTACGCCTGTCAACTCAAATAACGATTTTTCCAGGACTTAAACAATTTACATTCCCATCATAATATTCTCAAAACATGATGAACAAGGCCCAGATATTTTTCAACCATCTTATATAGCATATCATATTTTTAAAAAACTAAATCCTAAACAACTTAAGTCATGTAAAATAAACATGCACCCAAAGTTATTATTGGCCAATAGTCATAACAATCAATCAATTCACAATCTTAAATCAATGCATCCAAATTAATTAATTCAACAATTAATTAATTAATTAATATCACTATTCCTAGATCATCAATTGACTAACCATTTACCATTTATCATGTAATAATTAATCCATCTGTTAATTATTACCAGTTTCCAATTTATAATCTGAACAAGTCAAGATATTCAATATTCACAATATTCAGTAAATTCCATTACCATTATCCAACAGTTTATCGATAATCATCGTTTATTGAAAATATAGTATCTCCATAATAATGGAATGTCGTATTCTCAAATTATGTAAAGAAGTAACAAATTCTTAAATAAAGTGAAAGTGATTTGGGACCCCACCTTTGGGTGGAACCAAAACAAGCCGCACATCATCACACATTGAAAACCAATCTATAACTGGTCTGCAGTTGCATGTGCGCACATCTTCACATATATATATAATTGTGTGTGTGTGTGTTTATATATATGTACTGGTGCGGGTGTTTGTGAATTGTCTATGTAGATCGAAAAAATTCAATATATTAAACTATTACACAAAATTAAATACGTAATGATCAACGCACCTCTAACTTGGTACCAGGGACACATAAAATATTAAGAGACCTTAATTTAACTGATGCCAAACCAAATAGAGGATTTTAGAAGGTTACTCGAAGCAATATATTCAAATATAATCATCTCATCTACCCCTCCCTTGATGTAATTGGTCATATCGTGGATAAACAGTTCCCTAAACACCAATTGCATATACAATTAGAGGAAGAACACAATAAACAGGTATTATCCCAAAAAACTAAAATCATCCAAAACCAAATTGGGTGCTCAAAAAGCCTTAGATCGCAAAAGTGATGATGGAGAACATGAGATAATACCTCACCTTGAGTAATCAGACCCAACAACGAAGAAAACATGATGCAAAATCTACAGATAGAGGACCCAGAAAGGGGGGGTTGCGCCACGGGGGTCGCACGATAGAGGATCTCTTCCTGGGGTGTCGTATTGCTGGTGTAGATCATCCAGGGGTCCTTCATGCCAGGTGATGGTCATGCTACAAGGTGAATGGATTATATAGTAGCTGTGTAAGAATCTAGTCACATGCTACAGTGATGCGTCTGAGAGTTTTCGCTAGGTGATTTTGCGCGGCTTTTGTATAGGGCATGCTGTAGGTGAAACATGCCTTAGGAAAGCCAGCCATGTGAGAGGGAGGAGAAATATGGTTGTTGATTCACCTATATCATGCGTATATCAGGAGACGCAGGGGGTTACACCTCTTGGGATAAGAAGAAGAACCAGTGGGGCGGTCATGCATCCCTTGTACAATTCCTCACCATTTTTAAAAAAAATGTATTATACTAAATATATTAAAATAATAATAATAAAAATAAACATAATAATAATATTAAGGATAATATTAATAATATTATTATTTTCATTTCCATTTATATCATCAAAACCAAAACACCCCATTTAATAAAAACTGTACTTTGATAAATCAGATAATTAAATTTCATTTAATTTATTCAAAATCATTTATCATAATAATAAAGGTTATTATTATTACAACCCCTTTAAACATTTATTCCTTTCTAACCAAAACCTCCAAAAAATTGTATTATTATTATTAATTACAAAATAACCATAATAAGTTAATAATAATAAATAAAACCATAATAATATACATAATAATAATCATAAATAATTATTATTATTTCCATCAACCTTCATTTATTAAGACCATAACTCCCAATTAATTCTTCTTAAAGGAAAATATTTCATTGAAAATATCAAAAGCCACGGAAAATTATTTTAACATTTATTTAATTAATTAAATATAATAATAACAATAATAATAATAATAATATCATTTTATTATTATTCAAATATTCATTTAATTAAAACCAATTTATTACAATATCATCAATATGATATTAAAGATAAAAAATCCAACCCATAACCTCCATTTAATAATAAATGGTATATTAATAATTCTAAATCTCTTTATTTAATTAAAATGATACTTCGTTAAACCCAATATCTACTTTAATATCTTCAACAACCATTTAATTAATTCTTTATCATTAACTTAATTAAACTACCAAAATAAACAAATAATAATTCCTGAGACACATCATGAAACCCACAAAAATTATATGGTGATAAGGAAATTTCAGAAACAACACCTTTAGTTGTTCGAACACTCGAAATAAAATTACGGATCTTGGTTTAAAAAAAATCAACCCGTTGATAAACAGAAAAAAATTAAAAAACCATCATATTTTAACCCAGTTCAAAAACACAAGACTTTACAAGTCATGCAATCACAAGGCCATTTTAAAAACAACCATTCCCCAGCACGAATAAAGGACTAGCCCCATGAAACCACACATCCTGCATACTACATAGATAACAACTACTCATCAAGAACAATAACATTTAAATTTTAGCAAGGTGTAAGACCAATTCTATCATAGTGTCTCTATGTTGACATAAAAATTGGGTTCATGGTTGCCTTTATAGTAAGATATCACTAAGAGAAAACCAAGGCCACTAAAAATGATCAGTTGAAGTACAACTAGACAACTCTCTTCTAAAATCTCAGCATCTCTTGCTGACACGTTTACCAAAAATGAAGCGACACTACCCACATTATGATTGTCAATGACGTTGCTAGAAAAGATCAGCTTCTCAACAGCGTGATATTTTAGAACACATTAATGCATGCATGTAATGTTCCTCAAACCATGATTACCACGTCAAATAGTGATCATAAAAGTTGTAACATAAACTCATTAACAGGATATAATAGCCTAGTTCTAAGAAGTCATCCAAAGATGTGGGACGAACATACTTTAACGACCTAGAATATTCTTGGGGTACTACTTATCACGGGTTAGCCCCTTACGAAATAGAAACGTTGACCCTCTCTCATGGTCACACAAATCTGAAATCACAATATTCAAAAGCCCCCTTTTCTTTTTATCAACATTAATTAATTATTTCCAACCCTTAAACATTTGAATGAATTTCAAAAAAAAGAGTACTTTATTCATAATAAGTCACATGGTTTTCAAAACCAAACCCTATAGAAAAAATATGCATTATATCACAAACAACCTCTTTGATAATTTAACATTTAGTGATATTAATATTTAAACAGGCAATTTAGCATCAAAATTCATTTTACCAAGAAGGAAACCTCTGAGGGTCTCATTTATCCAATCTGGGTTCATCAAAAAGAAACACAATAATAATTACTTTCAATCAAAACTCACCAGTTTTTCATTTATAACCACTTTCAAACATACTATGGTTATATAATGTTCAAACAAATGGGTGGCCATCAACCAATCAAAAATGATCCCATACACCTTATCACATAAATTTGGCTCGCACTTATCAAAATCAAAATTCCTTTAACATTTTAACTTCAGTACCCCTTTCATATATCAAAACATCTCTTGCATGTTAGAATAAGAAGTAACACAACAACATGCTATAACATAGAAGCATGCCACAACAACAAACCTTGCTAATAACTAAGGTAGTAAGCCATATAATCACCCAAGTATGTTAAATCTATCACTGAAACATGTTTTCTTCAGAGGAATGTTAAAGAAGGTCAAAACATGGCATTGCACCCAAGGCACACAATCCAAATTATCAGGAATCCTACTAATGAAACTAGATGGAATATTACATACATGGAATGCGAATCTCTACATGCCTAAGATGATTCATGTATGAAACTTTGTTTCCCTATCAGGCAACGAATTTTTTTTCAAAATACTAAAAATCAATAATCAGTGGAAAATAAACGAGTCACTCCTGGTGAAATCATATCAAACGTAAACTGAAATATTACAAACATCAATTCCCATCCCTGGACACTTTGTCATTTTCCATACATGGGGTGATCAGCCCCATGTATGACTATTAACCCAAGTGCTGAAACTTTCCTAGTATCCTATCTACCAATACAAAATAGAAATACAAAAGGAAAAGAACCTCCTATGATACCACTTTGTCACGTCCCGACCCATCTCACCACTAAACCAGTGGCCAGACTAGTTGCCACTTGACCTCAAGCACAAAACCTCGTATGATAGAGTTTTCTGATAAGTAGCGAGGGTCTATGAATTGTCAATGGGGAGAATATACACTCATATCATTGTTCAATAGTAGAATATAGAAACAAATAGTAGAAAAATTGGAAGAAATGATAAAATAGTGAATGGAAAATAGTAATCATTTTATAAAAGTGGCCAATGCCAATTATACAATAGAGGAATGCATGACATGATACTGATACAAAGTGGAATACAGTGAACAAAATCTGAATTCATTACATTCAATTTTAGAAATATATTAACAATGACTAAAATATTCGAGGGTGGTCTCCTTGAGTATTTTGAACTTCCACTCGGAACTCTGTTCCTATTCCCCATATATATACAAATAGAACAATCCTACAACCAAATAGAATTAACTCGGGTACCCCAGTGTAGTGGAAGACCGATTAGGGTGTGAGATATAAATCTCAGTAGGCCGGGACCACCCGTTTCTACCCCAAATACAATCATTTAATAAATAATTTAAACCATGTGAAAGCATGCATAAATAATGTAAGCTGTACATTGTAACTATATAACCAAGTACCTACATCAGCCCTCAACCGGTGTCTGAACCTGCATTATACATTTGTTATGAATACACAATTCCCATTACACAATCATTTTCATTTATCAGTTATTAAAACCTCATTAAATTACATAATTCTTGTGATCTGAACAATTCTCAACATCCCCCGTATAAGTCACTCACCCCAGATATATCTAATGACCATATAAGTAATCAAAGTAAAGACCAAATCTATTCTTATGCTTTGGTTTGGACAATGCATCATAAGATATTCAATTTAATCTATCATATACAATATCCGAGCCCATCCACTAAAAATATATATTTGCTCCTAGGTCCATCTACTAATAGTGATTCCCCTTATTCATTGATAAGTCTGAACCCTTTCCCATATTCAATTCACAAATCCTAATGTCACAACAGTTTTTATTACCCAATTAGTTCATTTCATGTATTTCCAATTGGACCCACTATCCAATGCCAATTGAAAGATATAGATCATAATTTCTACCACCTGGATGAGTATTTGGAGCACCAGTCCTTATCTCACAACCCATGGGTATTTAGGGAATCAGTTTGTGTCCTATAAAAAAATATTTCCATGCAATCTTGGTGTAAACTCTTTGTCTAGAACCCCATGAGTATTTAGAGCACCAACCCCTATCTCAAAACCCGTTCATCAATCATACATATCTATTTATCATTGGTGTAGAACTTCATGACTGAAACACCAAAACTATCCATTAATTAATTCATAAATTATTTAATCTAATTTGTTAATTAATTAAAAAACTAATTAACAATATAAATAACCCATCCAATAAGTATGAAATTAATTAACCACTCAACATATCAATATTTAATAATTAATTTACAATTAATTTTTCGTTTTAATCAAACAAAATAATTAACTCAAAATTGAATTATCCAAATTCATTAACAAGTATGAACCTGTCAACTCAAATAGTGATTCATCTAGGACATAAACAATTTACATGCACCTCGTAATCATCTCAAAAAATACTAAACAAGACCCATATATTTAGCAACAGTCTAACAAAGAAAATCATATTTTTTAAAAACTCCATCCCAAACAACATAAGGCATAGAAAATAAACACACACCCAAAGGTAATATTGGACAATAGTCTTAACAATCAATTAATTCACATTCCTATATCAATGTGTGAAATTAAATAATTAAATATTTAATTAATTAAATCACATCACATTAACCAATTCATCAATTAATTAACCATTTACCAATTATCATGTAATAATTAATCGATTTATTATTTATTACCAGTTTCTGATTTATATTCCAAACATATCAAAATATTTAGTAAATTACATTACTATCATCTAAAAGTTTATCATTAATCATCATTTAAACAAAATATAGTAGTTTCATAATCAAGTAAACACGTATTCCCAAATTATTTTAAGAAGAAACTAATTATAAAATAAACAGAAACATATTTGGGACCCTACCTCAGGGTGGAACCAAAACATTCCACATATCATTACACGTTGAAAAACAATCCAAAACTAGTCAATTGTTACATGTGCACACACCTTTATATATATCTGTGTGTGTGTGTGTGAGCATTGTCTACGTTGATAAAAAATCAATAATATTAAAATAGTACTTAGAAATAATGAAGTAATGATCAATGAAAATATAACATGGTACCAGGGACTTGTAAAAAATTAATAGACCTTAATTTAATCTGTTAAAAACCAAACATTAGATTTTAGAAGATTACCCAATCCAACATATTCAAATTGAATAAAGTCCATCCACCTCTCCCATGGAGATGGATGTCAAAACATAGACAAACGAGTCCGTAAACATCAATCACATATCTTATTAGATGAAGAAAATAATAAAAATGTATTATCCCAAAACCATAAAATTTCCCAAAATGAAATCGTGTGTCGAAACATAGACAAATTATAGAAGAGATGATATAGAACATGATAGATCACCCCACCTTGAGTAATCGAACCCTAACCATGAAGAAGATAGAAGGAATAATCAGCAGATGGAGGACCCGAGAAGGGGGGTCACGACACGGGGGTCGTGCCCTATAGGAGCTCCGTCCTGGGTGTTGCGCTGCTAGTGCATGTCTTCTGGGGGTCCTTCAGGCCTGGTGATGGTCACCCCATAGGGTGAAGGAGGTCTAGAGGAGCTACGGATGAAGTTGGTCGCATGCTACTGTGATGTGCCAGAGGGTTTCGACCAGGTGAGTTTGTGTGGTTGCTGTATGGGGCATGTTGTAAGGGAAAGATGCCTTGGGAAAGCCAACCAACGAATAGGGAGAAGAAGGCTTCTAATTAAGGCTCCTACATCATGCTAGGAGGATAAGAAAGTGGGGGGTCATGCCTATTAGGAGAAGAAAAGAAACCGGTGGGGGATCCTCCCTTGTACAACACCTCCCCCTTTTAAAAAAATAAAATTTTTATTATACTAAATGTATTTAATAAATAATAATAACAATAAACATTATAATAATATTAATGATAATAGTCATAATATAATTATTTTCATATCCATTTATATCATTAAAACCCAAACACCACATTTAATAATAAATGTACTTTGACAAACCCAATAATTAAATTAAATTAAATTAAATTTATACAAAATAATTTATGGTAATAACAAAAGAAATTATTATTACCATCCCTTTCCACATTTATTACTTTATAACAAAACCCCCAAATATATTATAATTATTATTAATTATAAAACAGCCATACTAAGTTAAAAATAATAATAAATATAACCATAGTAATATACATAATAATAATATCATAAATCATTATTATTATTTCCATCAACCATCAATTTTTAAGACCATAACCCCCAATTAACCATTCTTAAAAGAAAATTTTTCTTTTAAAAGCTAAAAATCATCATTAATTTCTTTTAAAATTTATTTAAATAAAAAAACAAAATAATAATACTAATAAATTCATTATTATTATTATTCCAAAATTCTTTTAACAAAAACTAAAAAAAGAATTTATTATAATAACATTAATATGAAATTAATGATAAAAACTTCAACCCATAACCTCCATTTAATAACAAATGGTCCTTTAATAATTTTGAAACTCTTCATTTAATTAATACACTTATTCAATATTCTTAAAATCTACATTATTTTCTTCAAACTCTATTTAATTAATTCTTTATCATTCATTTAATTAAACAACCGCAATAATAATAATAACTTATTTGTAATTATTATTAAAACATTATTTTAATTAATCACAGTCTCTCTTATAATATTATTTAAATAAATTAAATAATATATTAAACAAGGTAAACTTCATAGGTTGGACCACAACCATGTGTTGCCCGTGCATATGTATTAAAATACAATATTCCAAATTCGGTGCTCCGGTGACTAATCAGGACACCTGAAAAATAATAGGGTAATTAAGCTAGTCAAAAAATGACACCTTTAGGTGTTCCAACATTCGAAATAAAATTCCAGAGCTCTGTTTAAAAAAATGACATATTGATAAGCCGAAGAAAAAAAATTCAAAAACCATTTTATTTTAGCCTGGTTCAAAAATATGAGACATTACACATAGGGTGAGGTATCCCTATAGTGATGATTCAGATTTTTAGTTTTTATATATTATCCACTAATCACATTGGTTTCTCTCATGTACTTCAATACATAGTTATCAACAACGAATGATCAAGATGCATTGACGGTTGTTTACTCATGTGTGTTATATTCCATTTACCATGTTATGTGGTTATTATTTCAACCCACTTATATGGTGTAATTAATTGTTAAATATTATTTTTTGATTTAAAAATTATTATGAAAAAATAGGAAAATTGTTACACATCATTTCACTCTTTTTAAGAAAATAAATCATCATTATTCTCTAAAATGCTAATGTCTCCTCCATGGAAAACAAACTGGTTTTAAATAGAAAAAGGTTAATGGACCATGTTTTGTTTTATAGAGGAAAATATGTGAAAATAAATCTTTACATATTTTATTTCAAACCTATAATTAATGACTATTTTTTAAAAGAAATTCATTTAGAATACATTTATTCATGCATTCCTACTATGTTTTAATATTCATGCCTATAGTTTCTTCTTAATTTTAGATTGTGGTGCATGTTCCAGCTTGGTTTCAATATCCATGGGCGATGATGTGTTTTTTAATTAGATAGTGACCATCAGGGATACATGGTGACTTGCTGGTTTTCAGGATCAGTTAGGGTTTTGATGTTTGACTTTTTGTGTTTTAATTTTATGTATCAATGATGTTTTATTTGGAGTTTTACTTATTTTGGGATTTTCTATCATTTTTGTAGGTTTAGTTTTCTAATTTCAGTTGAAATCAATTCCTTGGTTTATCTTGGATTCCCTTGGACCTTATCATCATCCAGATAAGATCTGTAATGATACTCATGCCTTATCGTGGGGCGACTCGGCCGACCGGTTCAGGGTCAACTCAGGTCGGTTCATAGTAGATGCCTAAAAACCATATTAGTTTAGTTCTTTTTGAAACATAGAAATACAAAATTATATCCATAGTAGTCATGGATTAATTAAAGTGCCATTTAATGGTATGGGTTCACTCCCCATACTATATTGGTAGTCATTGTTCACTCCCATGACCATCTTAGTTACCAAGTTTCACTCCCAAGACAATATTAGCATATAAATTCCTTTACAAACCAAGTTGACTCCCCATTCCATCCATGTCTATATAATGGGATATAAACCATAAACTAATACATTTCATGGAGATATAGGTCACACATATATCATAATAAAATAATACCTATGTATATCACAAGATCATAAACAATCATATCAAATCCCCAAAAATTGAATGTTTATCACCAACATCTCTTTATATAATAACCAATGGAAAAGAGAATGGATTAATAATAATTTAATCAAATCATTACCTATGAAAACAAGTGGGTTTCATAATCACTTAACCCTTTAATGAAAAAAGTGATACATAAATATTTAACTCATCAAAGGGAAACAACCTTTATAAACATTATGTCATAAAAATATATTACATTAAAATAAATAATATGAATGGGACCCTTGGATCATATTATAATAATGGTATAAGTAACAACAATAGAATTAATATTATATGAAAATTAATTTTGAAATAACTTCTTAAAAACATTTCGTGAGGAAAATATATGTTCTAATTTAAAATCAATTTCAAAATTATAAAACTTATTGAAATCCTTTTTCTTTGAAAATATATTTACAAATTTATAAAATAAAATTTTAAAATAATTGAAATCATTTTTTTTATATAATCTTAAAATAAAATTTTAAAACATTTTTTAAAACATTTATAGAAAACATTGTTTTGTAAAAAAAATTCTGAAAGAATAGGAAAATATGGTCAGATTTTATTAAAAACACTTTCATCTTAAGTACCAAATAGTGGGAAAATGGTAGTAATACATTAATATATAATAAAATAAGATATAATAATAAAATAATTATTATTAATGAGATATGAATCATAATATTTCATCAATGGCTGCACAATCATAAGTAATCCTGATAAATGATGAGATTGAAGCGATAAACACTTTCCACTTTAGTAACATTGAATCAAAATCACTTTGAAATAGTATAATTACATGAGGATTAAAATATAATTTAAATAAGTACATACATGATTTAACATTCCAAATGGAATTATATTAACCTCATAAAATAATATAGATTCATTACAAAACATGTGTCTTAAAAATGGAAATAGGAGATAAAATTACCAGAGATTTGGAAACTTCAGAACTGTAAAACCCAATAAAGTATAGATCATCAAATGGATATATTTCCAAACATATCTTTATATATAAAAATCATATAATATATTAATGGTATGTATATACCCCATAATAACAAATTAGTGGTGAATAAATGATTTATCTCACAAATATAAAAAGAGAGATGAAATTCTCTTACCATATGTCTTGCCTCACATCATAGTCATTCAAACCTATTTAATAATAAATATAAGATTATTATAAATATATCACATAAAATAATCATTTATATAATTACATATATTTTTTAATTATGAATTTATAATACCTATTCATTAATAATTCAATGTTAATGTTACGTTTCTGGTAATAACCACTTTTTCTTTCGAAAAAGATTTGATTTTTGTTATTTTTTGTCCTCTTACTTATATAAGGATTTCATTATCTCTATAGTGATAATAATTTCATAAATAGAATATATATTATATATATATATTTATAATAATCTCTAAAATATAGAAAAAGGAAATGAAATACACCGTTCATGGAGATGGTAGGTCATACGTATGAATGAACAATGTTTCCATTTTCTTTTCAAATTATTGAAAGAAATAAGAGTAACTGATATATATATATAGTTAAATTATTATTATTATTTAATATATTTCACATATTTTTATTAAACCCATTCTTTATATAATATATGTAAATCATGAATGAATCCCATCGCTTTGAGGCAACGATAGTCCACACATCCACCAATGATGTTATTGTATTCCCAAAAAATGAAAATAATAAAGGTATTTTATTTATAATAAATACATAAGCATAGATAAATCATAAATATCATTTTTATAAGATAAATTTTTTAATAAAACCATTATTATTAACCTTAAAATATTGTAATGAAAGAATGAACGACATCGGTTTGTGAGGCGGTAGTCTGTCGCACACATGAATGTTGATTGAGTATCCCATTTCCTAGAAGTGCCTGTAGGTGAAGGTATAACCATTAATATAAAAACATATCAGCATATTTATCATAATGAGGTTATTATATAATCATTAAATAAGAATATTTTATTGTGTAGAGAAAAAAAATATTATAAAACTTCTCATGGAAGGATGTTACCGCTTCTTTGGGTAACTCCTTTTGGTTTAAACCATAAGGCTTCCTTAGGGAGATTCATGTCCAAAGTGAGGCCTATATAATTATTTTTGGGAATTAATTAGAATATTTTTTAGGTTTTTTATAATAAAAATGGAATTAGAGATGTGAAAAAGTTATGGGGGTGTGTTCCCTTTTATAGTGGAGGAGCACCATTCATGTAAATATAAAAATAAAAACATTATTGATAGGTCTCACTAACATCAAGTGAAATAAATAATAGTTAATAGTATATCAATGGGATTTTATGGTCAATAATTTTTCAACCAATTTATTTTTTACAAGTTTCGATGACATTTTTACTTTTAAGATTAACGTTTAACCACTAAGTAAACTCGATTTTCCATACCCACTGAAATTAATTTCATTTTCTTTCATTAATATTATTTAAAAAAATATGAACTTATTATACATTATAAATTATTATTATTACAAATATGGAATAAATTTTTTCAAATTCTAATCATATAATTTCAAAATTTAATTTAAAATTAATCCCCTAAAGGGGACAAAACAAGGGGGTTTTAATGAAAAAATGTTCAAATGCATGAAATGTTTTTATATCCAATTTCGATGTGAAATTGATTAAAATGACCTAAATTAGATTAATGGATTTATTATTTTTCTAATTAAACATTAAAACCATATTATAATATTGTTTTAAAACATAACTAAATTTTATGAAAAAAGCAGTTTTCAATTAAAATTCTATATTTTTTTTCTATTCATCGAAAAAATGAAATATTCCAAAAATATCTCAAAAATGAAATTAAAAATATTTAAAATATAATTTCATTAATTAAATTTATTTTACCCATTTAAATTTCTAAAAGTGTCTAAATTTTATTTTTTATTACTCAGAAAAAGACAAAAAAAGTAGTTCATTTGAGAAAATAGTATTTTTCAAATATATAAATACTTTACCAAAAATGGTGTTTTTTATTATCAATATTTTCCATTGTGAAAAACCATAGTAAATAATTTTTAATAATCACATGTTATTATTCATATTACTATGTTTAATGGCTATGTTATAACTATCTCGCCTGAATTATAATAATAATTAAATATTGTTTTGTAGAAACTCAATTTTGCATGTAACGTATGTTAGGCTAACTTTTCATGTAGGGAAAGAATAAATTTTATAATTTTTTATTAATTTTTAACTTGTTTTATCAAGAAATTTAACACATCAAATAAATTTATTTTATTCTAAAAAAAGGATTATAAAAACTCGTGGTGTTTTATAACTAGGTTGTTAAATTAGCAGGTATAAATATGAATAACCATATTTTAATATATATATATATATAACATTTTATCACTTAAATAAAGTGAATAATAAATTATTAATTTAATATAAATATATTATAAATGAATATAAAATATTTTAGAGAAAACTTTATGTCTTTCATAAAAAAGTTTTTATGCGTGAAATTTATTTTAATATTAATTTTATATATATATAAATATTGATAAATGATTATAATTAAATAATTACTATATATTTTTAATTCGGTTAATTAAAATTCCTTAATGTATGGTTATTAAAAATACAATGAAAATAAGTTCTTTTATGCTTTAAAAATACCTTTTCATCAAAAATAGTTTTTTCTAATTTTCATGCATTGATAATATAATTAAATACCACTAGATTTAGAAATTTAATATTATAAAAAATATATTATTTTTTAAATCATAATTTCAAAATTATCATAAAATGAAATTTTGGGATTTTTTTGAAATTATTGAATTTTCTATGAATAGTGAAAATAATGTTTTTGGATTTTTTTTCATTTCTTCAAAAAGTATCATTTTATATTGATTTTTTTCATAAATTGACTTGAATATTTATAAATAATATATAATATAATTAATTATATGTTAAAAATCATTCTCTTATTTTTTTAAAAAGATCAATTTTTTTAAAACACATTTTTCAAACAAAACTATTTTTCGTAGAATTTTATTATGTTATTAAAAATTAAATTTTTCCACTTATGTGAATTTATTTTGATAAAATGGATTACTTAATTGGTAAATAAATTATTAATATACTTTAATAATGTTAACTTAAATTTTTTCATTGTCAGTAGTAAACATATTAAATAATTTTCACCTCTGTAAGGATAAATTAGTTAAAATTGGATTAAAAATATGGGTTAAGACTTTAAAATCACTCTGACATAGTCCATTCTCAAATTAGGCATGTATTTTCCTACCAAATATATTTTTAAGGAATTAAATAATTTATTTTAAAATTTTATGTTAAATTTTTGAACCGGTGATTTACTTTTGAGAAGAAAAGTTATGTTTTATTCAATTTTAAAAATATCATTGGGTATTGGAATTTAGCAGCATGGTTGAAGGATTCCATTTGGTATTAGATTAATCAAAAATATAATTCTTTTTCTATTTAACAAAAAAAACTAATGTACATATATTGTTAATATATTTCAAGGTAAAATTATTTTTACTCTTAAATCTTACATTATTATTACATTCTTCTTCTATTTTCTATTATTATATTAAAAGTGAATTATTAAAACTATAAAAACTAAACCGCATTAGATTTAAAAAAAATATAAAAATATAAAAATTTTGTTGGAAGGATACTATTATATTTGGTCATATAACTATGTTATCCTGAGGAAAATTAATGTTATCTCATTTAAGGTTAAAATGATATTAATATAGTGTAACATGAAGATAAGGCATAAAATATATCCAAAACATTTTTATATAAGAATATTGGACTTTATTTAAATCCTATCACAATTAATATTTTAATATGGGGTTACTTGGTTTCACATGACTTGATAATGATATATATATTATTAAAAAATTTATGTTAGTCTAAGACTGCATGTCCCATCCCTTAGAAATGAGATCCTTCTCTCCTCTAAAATTTGGTTCATTCATGACCTACCTGAGTCTATCCAGAACACCCACCCCAACATCCTAGAGGTCATCGTTTTAAATGAATATCAAAATTATAGGCCATAATGAATAAAAAAATAATGTTTCTAAAGAAGTGGTATAGATTTTAGCAAAAAATATTACTTTTTTTCTTCTTCTACCTCCTTAAAAACTCTTATAACCATTTTTACATAATAACATCAATTTATCTCATATACTGATATATAATTATGTTAATTTAATGACATATATTTATCTCCTTCTTCCATAAATTGGATAATAAAAATTTTTTTTATTGTACACAGAGGACTACAGCCACACGAATCGATGTAATGCATTTTCCATGATCACCCCTCACAGCCAGTATAATGATAGATTTAATATATATGTATATATATATATATTCCTAACATAATTATCATTCTAGAAATATAATATATTGTAACACCTCATGTTTTTATGAATATTTTTTTATAAATTAAATTCCATTAATGTCTTATGTTCCAAGCTACACCATGTTAAACTTTCATTATACGCTACACCATGTAATGCTTTTTTAACACACAACATTAGCTTAGATTATGCAACATATAACACTGAGTTTCTACAAAACAAAATTAATTAATTATAAATATTTATAAAATACTATTATAACAAATTCTTTAAACATAGTATAATGAATAGTAATTACTACCTTTTAGAAATTATTTATAATGGTTCAATATAAATAATACATACACAAAATAAAATACATAATTTTTGGTAAAGCCTATGTGTTTTATAAAATACCATTTTCTCAAAATAACACCATTTAATGTCCATTTGTGAACAATAATAAAATTAATTTTAGAAACATCTTGAAATTGAATTTAAGAAAATTAACATAATTTTTTTTTGATAGTGTCAAAAATATCCTGAGGTGAATTTTCTAGATTTTTCTTAAAAATTTCTTTTTTAGATGAATAGTAAAATATAATGATTTTTAACTGAAAACTTATTTTTTATATAATTTATTTATATATATAAATTATATTATGATTTTTATATAACATGTAACAAAATTTTATAAAAATTAATCAAAATTAGGTTATTGGAGTCGATTTCACAATGAAATTTATATAAAATCATTTCACTCTTTTTAGATTTTCACTTTAGAATCCCCTCCTCTCAACTAGTGTGTGAGATTAATTTTAAATTAATTTATTCCACTTATATGATTATAATTTGGAAAATTATATTCCATATTTGGAGTAAACATAATTTATAATGTTAAATAATATCAAATTAGTTTTTGACCAAAACTATTAGTGACAATAGTTAAAATTAATTACTGTGATTAAAGTAAAAATGAGTTTACTTAGCAAATAAACATATAATATAAGTTGTAAAAGTGATCCTAAATTAGTAAAAAAACCCAATTTGTGGAAATCATTAGACCTTTACCCTTCATGGATATAATTTTTTGTGTCATGGGATCATTTTTAGAGGTAAAAACATGGGTATCACATAATTATTTTAAAAAAATCCAAGTGTGTCATCACCCCCACTTATAAATGACCCCCCACACTTCATCCCACCCATCAAGCCCTTACCAACACCATTAATATCATCACCCAACTTAATTCCCTTTATACAATAATCCTCTTTTGGGTAGAAATCCATCCAAGGAATCCCTTTACTGAAAACCAAATGGAGTTACCCAATAAATAGGTAATATCCTTCAACAAGAACATTTGCTTTATTTCTTTCTCCACCCCCTCGATTATTATTATTAAATGCTTATACAATAACCAAAATATCCTTTATATAATAACATGTTTTTATTTTATGGTTATGACTTAAAATGTTACACTATTAAATCAAATAGGATATGTAATCACCATTTGTGTGTACGATGGACTACCGCCTACCGATCTTATATCATTCATTCTTCCATTACGACCTTTCAAGGTTGGTAATAATGATTAAAATACTTATTTTATAATATATATATATATGATATTTATGATTTATTTTGTCTTATTTAATTATTATATAACACATACCTTTATTCTTTTCTTTTTTTTGGGAATATGATAACTTCGTTTGTTGATGTATAGACTACTGCCTCCCCAAAGTAATGTTATTCATTCATGTTTTACAAGGAATATATTAAGGATAGGATTAATAGAAATATTTTATATATATGAAATAATAATGATACTTTAGTTATAATATATATATCATTTAATTATATTTCTTTTAATATTATAATAAAAACAAAACATCGTTCATGCATACATAATGTCTACAATCACTATGAATAGTGTAATTCATTTTCAAAATTTTGTCTTTTATAAATTATTATAAATATATATATATATAGAGTACATATGATATTTATATCATTTTTATCATTATTTAGATGATTATATCATTATATAAGTATGAGTAATGAAATATAACAAATTAAAACACATGAAAAAATAAAGTGGTTATTACATGAAACATAACATTAATATAGAATTGTTAATAAATCAGTAATAAAAGTTCATAAAAATCATGTATAGAATCATATAATTGAATACAGTTCTATAATAAGTTTATAATAAACTTATATTTATTATTTAATAGGTTTTAATAAGTATGACAATAGTCAGGAAATATGGTAAGGGGATTTCTAGTCACACTTTTATTTCTATGAGACTTATTCCTTATCCATAATTCATTTATTTAGTATAATATATATAATTCCCGTTAATTTAATATATAATTATTATACATAAATTTATGGGTATTTAAAAATCCATTTTATAATCTATATTTCACTTGGTTTTACAGTTCAAAAGTTACCAAATAGATGAAGTATTTTTGTCTCAACATTTCATCGATGAGACACGTGTTTTTTATTCAACTATATTTTTTTTGAGGTGAAAATTATACCATCTGAAATTTTATATCATGAATATATTTCTTTTCAACTTATTTTAATCTTCATGTTTTTTTTTCATGGTAATTTTTATTCAAGGTTACAAACATGGTAATTTTTTATTATTACAATCTCATTATTTATCAGGATTATTTATGATTATAATTCCATTGATGAAATTTTATGATCCATATATCATTAGTTCTCATGTAGTTTGTTTTCCTCTATTTATTCATGATATAATCAAGTAATGGTACCATTTTTCCTCTCAATGGTACCTTAGATTATTAATAAAATTGGTTTTAAGAAAATCTGACATCATTTCTCTCTTTGGAGATAAATATTTTTTCATCCAAAACCATGTTTTCTAAAAATGTTTTTAAATATATTTTTAAATCATTATTTTCAATAAATTTCAAAGAAATTGTTTTTTAAATTATATTAAAATCAAGTTTTATAAGATTTTAAATCTATTTTCAAAGGAAAAGGTTATCAAAAAAGATTTTTATTTTAAAAAGTGTTTTTTAAAAATGATATCTTAGTCGAGATGTTTTTTTAAATATATATTTCCAAATTATTTTCCATTTAAGATAAATTATTTTGGTATTACGCATTACTTTCTAGCAAAATAAGCCAAGTGATCAATTCATATTATTTTTCAAAATGGTTTATGTTTTAATGAAATGATGTTTTTGAAACCCATTTGACATTAACTTATTATATGCTTTTGAAAATCATTTATCTTTCATAGGCTATAAGATTATGAAACCTATTTATTTTCATTTGTTATGATTTTGATGAAATTATTATGAAATCTGTCTCTTTTCCTTAGGTTATGATATGATGACATGTTTATCAAACCCATATAATTTCATGGGTTATGATATGATTGTTTTTTATGTTGTGGTGGACATATGTATGATTTCATTATGAGAAAAGTTGTACATATAACTCCCTCAAATGAATTGTGTAAGGATCTATATCTCCTGATACCAAAAATTCTAGAGTGGGAAGGGAACTGAGTTCAGTAAAGGACCTTTCATTCTAATATGGTCTTGGGAGTAAACATTTACTACTAAGACGGTCATGGGAGTGAACCATGACTACCGATATGGTTTTGGGAGAGAACCCATACTACTAAAATGGCATTGATATTAAGACTTCACTACTATGTAAATCATTTTATATGCTTATATGTCTACCATAATTCCATGTCTTATTCTTATGTTATTATTTCATAGCTTATGATCTATATTCCATTGTTATTAATTACCTATTAACTATCAATATTTATTTCATGAATCATAATTATGATATTTGATATCTAGTGTACTATCTTCAAGTGTATTTTTCTTTTTCACATACCCTTTTTCTCGTGATTATCCATAGATATATCATTTATTTTCCCTTTCTGAGCATATGTGCAAACAATTTCTTCTGTTTTCTTTCCTCGTGTTATGAATATACATATTATTTATGAATTTTCTAAGAAGGGTTTTATTTTTTGGAGAACATATTGGAAGATAATTTATCTCACTTATGTACCATTTTTTATGTTTTCATGTTTCCAAAGGCACTAAACTAGTACTTTTTTGGTACTGTGCTAGTGTAATGAGTTAACAACTCCATAAAACTGATGTAATTTCTACGTTTTATAATTGAGGTTCAAAATATATTTTCATATATTTTCTTACCTTTACATCCATTGAAAAAATATAATGTAACTTTTTGCATATGTGTGGATGACCACCTCCACGAAGTGATGTGATTCATTTTTCATCATTTTGGCACATAGATAGTATAAAAAAATTATTTTAGTTGATAATATTATATATATCATGTAAACCTCATTCTATAATGTAAAATGAATATTTTTCTTATTTCCCCCATTTTTTAATAGTGAAAACAATACTCCTGCATATGTATGGCCTAACATCACTACAATTATAACGTAATTCTTTTATAATCACCATAATTAATGGTTGGATTTAAAAGTATAATTAATTTATAAAAAATAATAATTATGTGTTTTTTATTTTCATGGTTATGATGAACTAAATATCACTTTTACCATGGTCAACAAAAAAATTTCATTCCGAACATACGAACCAAATGTCCTCAAACCACCTGAAGTGGACATAACTGATTAAGTTACTAAATATGCCATTGAAATAAAAGAAATAAATGGTAAAAAATAAGGAAATAGAACTATAAAAGGTTATTAAATAATTAAATATATATTTATTTTTATTATATATTATTTAAAAGTAATACATTGCAAGGATTGACATGAAGAAGGGGATTTTGTCTCAATTTCCCATCATTGAGGCATATTTTAATGTTATTATCCTAATTTATTTTATATAGAGTATATAATACCTACTTTACATTTTATTTCATGGATCCTTTATAAATAATGGTATTTTAGGATAAAATTAATGTTACTTCATTCAAGTGTCTTGATTCAGATGTTACTGAAGGAGTATAGTCTTTCATAAATAAATTTTCTTTCATTGGGATATATCATTTATTCATTGATTATATCATATAATTATTATGTATGAATTGAGATTTTATTTGTTTATTTTGTATTTTCAAATTTTATGGATTTAAATTTCTTATACATAATTAATCCACTGACTTATTATTAATTCAATGTTATGATCTTTGTAAGGGTTATTTATCTCCAATTCACTTTTTTCAGACACATGATTATGATATGCACCTATCTTATTTTATGTGGGTCATATAATTCACCTTTTAAATTTTATATAATGAATCCTGTTAGTTTTAAGATACAAAGAGATTCATTTAATGTTATTAATTAATGAGGATTATTATTCAAAAGTTAACAAAGTGGTAAGCGGTTAATGTATTAGTCCCATTCATATTTGAGCTTTTTTATGCTATAATTTTCATTGATAAATTATATTATTTTCATTTTATAAACACAATTGATTTTTCTTCTAGAATAGAAATTTCTATTTTTTTTAATTAAAATTTTTTCACACTTTGGTAATCAAAATTTATTGGAATGTTTTTTAATAAATGTCAACTTTATTTCTCCACTTTCTACTAAGAAAACTATTTCTTTCATATCTGTATTTTATAAAACATTTTCAAAAATAATTTTGACTATTCTTAAATGATTCTTTTAATTAATTTATACCCATGTTTTACATGGTAGAAAAATTAGTAAACATAATCTTCTTATCATTTTCTAAATAAGGTACATTTTACCAAATTTATGATAGAATATTTTATTAAAAATTTCAACATTAATTGAATTTCCCAGTGCCATTACCGCTCAATGATTTAACCAACCTTTAAAAATTTCCATGTTTCTTTTCAAATGATTTTTTTTATTAATATTCCAGAAAATCAGAGTTTTTAAAAGTGGTTTCCAAAGAGGAATGGGTATTTTACTCAGGAATATTACTAATGGTATTTCTATGGTATTTCTATTCACCTACAAAAACAAACCTACATGTCTCTTATGCTTCTTGGGTTTTTTTTAATTATAAAATACAGACTATTTATTTGGATGGATTGTTATTGTTTCAAAGATATTTCCAGGTAACCCATATCTTTTTCATCGATAAATAATGATCTAAAATAAAATGGATTTTTTTGTTTTGAAAGGTGAAAACATCTAATTATTTTTCACAAGATATAGTACTTATACATTATTAATGAATGTGATATCCGTATGTGACCCATATACTTAATGAAATTTTGATAATATTTTTTATTGGGTCTATTATACCCCTATACTGCATTAGGTAAACTGAGGGAGTTTACCAGTTATAGATTTCTCATAAGATATTGTTAGATTTTACCAGGTAGGTTGTAAAAGTGTATATAAGAGTTATATTATAAATATGTTCTATGATAACAACAAGTTTTATATATACTTCCTATGAGTTTCTAATGGATATTTTTTTCAAGGATTTTTTTCACATTAATTATAGTTGTTGACTTATGTGACACTTTTCTTATGTCATAGCTTTATACCATGTCACAAGATTTATGATCCATGCTTTTATGGGTACAAATTCTCAAATCCAATTCAAATAAGTGTTTATTATATCATGAATCACTTACTCTAATATTATTCAAACTGATGAAATTAAATTTTTTATGATAATGTTTACACATTCTATGTATTTTAGCATACCATTATGATGTTTCCCACTTCCATAGTCTATGAAGAATGATGTAAAATGAATTATGTATTAAAAGGTTTCATGTGTGTATAATTTCATGTAATATTTTGAATAATTATCTTGGAATAATAATACCTATGTATTGAAAGGAAATACTCGATTTAAAATATGGGTATTGAAATGTAAGGGTTTTCCATAATTCTATAATGCTTTAAAACTAAAAGGTCCTTAGGTATATAAGTGATCCAATATTTTTCTATGATACTCTGAGTTATAGATGGCTAAAATATAGATATGTTTATCGGTAACAAAGATAAAACTGTGAAGATGATAATTATAGAAATAGGTCTAATAGAATGGGATTGGGGCTATTATTGTTGGTATCAAAGAAACATTTAGATAACACTGATGATTATGATGTTTTATAGAGGTTAACCTAATAGTGATGGCCAGCATAATGAGTTTATACGTTTATGTTTGATCATACATTTAAATTCAAAGATACACCTTTAAGGTTTTATTTGATGGTATATTTATGTGTTTAATGATATTTTGAATGAAAATTTATTTGTTTGAGGTATATATGATCCATAGGTTTAAAATAAAGTATTATTTCCGAAGAATCATAATTAAAATTTTGGGACATAAGATGAAAGGTATGAGAAAATATTTATTGTTAAAACTGTCCATATTGTTAATGTTATTGTAATTAATTGATAAAAATGATTATTTATTAATTTATTTAATATGTTTAACATTTGGTGTAATTGCTAAATTTTTTAGATAAATTTAGTTTTTCTTAATATGAAGGTTTTCCAATTTTGTGTAATAAAATATCATGTTCCAAGAATTTTTGTTTTGTAATGATATGAAGAATAAATTTCAATCATTTTATATACCTCATGGTAAATAATATTTTATTATTTTTCATCAAGAATTAAATATTCATACATATAATTTTGATGAAAGATGAGATAAGAGTTGAAACAGATTAAACAGGAAAACGAAAGAAGAAATTGTGTTTATGGATTTGAAGGAAATCTAGTACCTATAATTCCTAATGTTATTAGTCTAGATAGTAAATAAATTCATAAATTTTGAGAAAAGGATCTTGAAACAAATATTTTATCCTATTACTACCATTTTTTATGATTTTGTGGATTTTTCACACCTTGTTGGTTTATGGTTTTGTGGTCATTTACTTTCTTATTGTCATTCAATTTCTAGTGATCATTGATCTCAGCCACTCTCCATCATTATATGAAAATTAATATTTTCATCCATGTTTTTATTTCCACTAATCTATAATGTGTTCCTATTTTTAAACCTAGTTATGGGTTATTCCAATTAGGTTTATTCCAATTAACATTGAATTTCGTCCCACTTTACAAAATGATGTCTTATTATCCATTTTTACATTTTCAGTTATTAATAAATAGATATTAAAATGATAAACTCTTAATTATTGAGATTAAGATAAAGTTATGAGGATGTTATTTATTAAAGGTGGAGAATATAACAACCCAATATTTTAAAATAATTATAATCATGATTGGTATCTTAACATGAAACAGTAGTCTTTATAAAAATAGTGATAAACTATAAAAATACTATTATTTAAATTGATAGTTATAATATAGCCATCAAATTGGATTGTGTGAATAAAAATAAACATATTAATAAATATAAAGATAATTTTTTCCCTTAAATCTTATTAATAATAGATTTTTTTTGATTATCAATAGGTTGGAAATGAAGATAAAACCTTTTAAAGGTAAAAGATATGTTTTTCATAAAATAAGTTTTATATGCACAATGTATTTTAATATTAATAGGTTACATTTATCACTATTTTATATTATTATAATGTAATAAATATACTATATGTTCTATTAAATGTATTTACATTCATTTAAATATTAATTTTATAAAAGTAATGATATTAAGGTCAATTTATAGACTAAAAGTAATATTTCATCAAAAATGGAATTTTTTTTTTGTTCAGGGAAAATATAACTATTTTATACCAATTATAGAAATATTTTTTATAAAAATGCTATTGATTTATAAATTAAAATGTTAAATTTATCATAGAGTAATATTTTTAGATTTTTTTGAAAATGATCGATTTCTCAACAAATAGTAAAAATATAACTTTTATTTAACTTGTCATTTATTTTAATTAAAAAGTACAATTATGCATTGAATTTTATATTAATTTAACAATATTATAATATAAATAAATAAAATACAATTAATTACATTTGAATCATTATTATACCTAATTTTGGAAAAAGTTAATTTTTTGGTTTACAAAAGTATTTGACAAATATTATTTTTGTTTTATGATTTTATTTTTAATTAAAATTATATAATTAAATAAAAAAATTATAAAATCGATTTATTTTTTAAATAATATTAATTAATATAATTTAATTGTTTTAATATACTTTTTTTGTGTTATGAATTATAACCATAGTTAATATTTATCACCTTGATATGGAAAAATCAGGTAAAACATGGATAAAACTGTGGGGTAAAGCTTGAAAATATCTCTAATTTTTTTTTCTCCTAATGTATCTTTTTTATGGAAAACAATTATCTAATTACTTAAATAATTCATTTTGAAAAATTATTTTTACTTTGGGAACCCAAGATTTATTTTTAGATAATAAGTTATATTTTATTCAAATTAAAAAAAAAATTTGTGTCTTTGTATTCAATGGAATAGCCAGAATATTCAATTTGGTTGTTCCTTTTTTTAAATGTAATAAAACCTTAATTTTTATTTATTTAACAAAAAAATCATGTAAAGAATTTTATTTCATGATTAAAAGGGGAAATAATTTTTACACTTCAATTGGGTATTTTTATAAAACTTGTTATTCATGAATTTTGTGCTCTTGTATTAAAAGTAATTTCATAAAGATTTAAATATTGAACATAAAAAAATTGATTCAAATAAATTAATCAAAATATCTAGAAAAAATAAAATTCCCTTTTTTTTATATATTATTTTGTTATCCTGGTAAAAAGTTAATTTGTCTCAATAAATGTTAAAAATGAGTTTAAAGTGGTTTTACTAGAAGTTAATGAATAATAAATGTCCAAAATTATCTAAATGTGAATTTTTTTTATTTTAATTAGACCTCATAAAAACATATATTTGAATATGGGGTGCCTTTATTCCACTATACTTGACCATGATATATATATTATTTAATCATTTAAGTAATTCTAATAGTTTTCCGCTCTTAACATATAAAAGGAAACCCCCTCTCTTCTCAAATCCACATTTCAAGATAAATTTGTTACCACCAATCCCTAACCAAGTATCTTCCCAATATCCATTCTCATATAGTAGACACCTATGTTTGGGAATAATATGAACCTTAGGGTCCTAAGGTATAAAGAAAAAAAGCTTCCCTAAAATAGGTGTATATTTTTACAGAATGTTATAGAATTATTTATTCTTATAAATCCGTCAAAACTATTATAAAAAATTTTATATAATAACATACATATAACCCATATAAATATATATTATTATGTCATTGTAATAACATATATAAATCTTCTTATCCAATAAGACGAGAAATGAAACCAATCTTTCTGTGTATGGAATATTACCACCTAACGAACCAATATAATTCATTTTACATCACCACCTATTATTTATAGTTGTAATGAAATATTAAATTTATATATATATTAAACTAATTAAATAATAATCATTTTTATATTTAATATATCAACTATTTTCTTTTCTTTTAATCCATAGAAAATGATAAGGTTGTTTGTGCGTTCATGGGGATTACCATCTCCACAAAGGGATGCATTCTTTTTCATCACCGAATCGAATTGACGGTATATATAAAGTATTTAAAGGGGTAATATGGTATCTATCATATAATAATAATTCTATTATGATAAAATAATACTTCACATCTTTATCTCATGATCATTGAAAAATAGAAATGTTACTCATGTGTATGTACTACCAAGAGTCTCACTAATTGTAACATAATTCAATTTTAAAAACAACATTTTTTTGATTAGTTTTAAACACGTAATTAATCTATAAAAATTATAATTCTTTATATTATGTAAATATATTCTTTTGACCATATTTAACATATCAATATCATTTTGAATTTATAAACCAAATGTCATCAAAACTCTCGGCATGGGCTTAACCCATTGAGTAATTAAATATACCATTGAAATAAATCAAATAAATTATTTATTAATTATCAAATAAAATTATAAAAGGTTATTAAAAAAATAAATAATTAATATACCTTTTTTATATATTAGTTAAATGACATATATGGTATGTCTGGACTCAGGGTGATGGATTTTGTCTCAATTTCCCTTCATTAAGTTATATTTTCGTGTTATGAACATAATTTATTTTATATGGAATATGTAATTAAATTTTTACATTTTATGTAATGAATAATTAATTATTCATGAAAATTTATGTTATAGATCATGTTACATAATCTATTAATTTTGATTCAGATGTTACTAAAGAAGTAAGGGATTTCTAAACTCTATCTCCTTTCACCAGGTTATATAACATATTAATTAATTATATTATGTAAATATTATGTATGAAAAAGAATTTGATTTATTTATTTTTTATTTACAATATTTTTTTTCAGTATTTACAAATTGTACACATAATCTCTCCGTTGATTCTTTCTCAATTCAATGATTTGATCTTTATTAAGGTTATTCATCTCAAATTCTCTTTATTTTAGAAAAATGTTTATATTATGTGTATATCTTATTCAATTATTTGTATATAATATATCATTAACATTTTATTTCATTAATCTACTAATTTTAAGGATATTTAATGAATCTTTTTTAGTTATTCTTTCATGGGGATAATGATTCAAAATATACTAAAGTGTTAAGGGGTTTATAGTTCAATCCCATATTTAATATGTATTGTTTATTCTGTGATTTATATAATGAAATAACATGATACTTATTTCATAAACTCATTTAATATCAACTATCATTCTTATATTACTATATTTTAATTTTTATTTAATATTTACTCTCTTTGGTACTCCTAATGGTTTATAAAATGTTTTTAAGAAATAGTGACTTTTTTTTCTCCTCTTTCTATTAAAAAACGTTTTTCTTACATATTGATGTTTTCTAAAAGGTTTTTAGGAATATGTTTGAATAATATTAAATTATTTTTAATTTAATTTTTACCCATTTTTAACATTATACCAAATGTTTTACAAAATTATTCTTTTCGTTTTCTGAGTAGGGTACTTTTTTACTAAATCGATAAACAAAATCATTGTTTTGAAAATTACGGCATGATTACTCTATGATTTGAAGAATCATTCACAAGATTCCATGATTCTTTTCAATGAATCTTCTTCCATAATTTTTTGTTAATTTTTTGTTTTTAAAGTTTATTTTCAAAGTTGAAAGGGAATTATCTATAAGATTGTTTTTATTGGTCATTAAATGGTATTTATATTTACTAATGACACAAAACCTTGATGTTACTTTGGATATAATAGTGATATATTGTAATGATAAAATGACAATTCTTTTTCCAAATGGATTATGATTCATTAAAATATACCTTAGTGGAACCTATTTCTTTTCCATCAGTAAATCAAGCTATAAATGAATAATTATTATTCTTTTATTGAAAGCTGAAATTTTCATAATTGATTTGTTCATGGAATATTACATAGACAATATTTATTAAAATGGGGTTATTAAGTGATCAAAAATACTTAACTTACTTTATATAATATGTTATGGTTGGTTAATCTATATCACATTAATGAATTGGGTAAGGATATAGAGTTAACTGCTTATTGGTTTCTCCAAAGATATTTTGGAAATATTCATTATAGTTTATTCTATTTATAATATTAATTAAAATATTGATATGATAATTTTATTATATGATACCATCATGTTTTTTATATACAACCTATAAGTTTTTAATGGATCCTTTATTCAGTGATTGTTTCCACGTGGATCATTATCATTGACATATATGAAACATGTCTTACATTAAAGTTGTATTCTATGTTTCATAATTTATGATTAATGTTTTGATGGTTATTAATTATCTTATGTTAATATCAGGAACTTTTATTATGTCATCATACACTTATACTAACCTTTTTCTCCGTGATGACATTCAATTATTAATTCTTATGTATATCCTTATTGAGTGTTTTAAAATTCCATTCTTATGTTTTCTATTTCCCTAGTATATAAAAAATGATGAAAAATGAATTATGTATAAAAAGGTTTCATACGTAAAAAAATTTATAGGATATCTAGAAGCCTTAATGTGAAATATTAAAAACATAATATAGTATAAAAATGACAGTTTTAAGACATGGGTATTAATATGTAAGTGTTTTTTCTAATTCTACAAAACTCTAAACCTAAAAGGTCTCTCGGTATGTAAGTGATAAAATATTTTTCTATGATGTTGTAATTTTTGATGGCTTGAATTGGGTAACAGTTATCATTATCAAATCTAGATATATAAAAATTATGTTTATATCATCAAATCAATGTGAGCTTGTTCAGGAATGTTATACATTTAGAATGAACCAAAACATAACTTTCAGTAGAAACTTTTTTATAGAAACTAAAGAAAAACGAAGAAAAAGTTTTTACATGGTTTATGATTAGTCATACTCTATGGGTGGAATCCTATAATGTTTTTTATTAAAAAACCAAATATTATTTACAATTATATGTGTCCCAAACAAATGATTTTAACTTACTACATAAATCAGTGTTCGACCAGTGAAACTGGTTTTACTATCAGTAAATTTCTTTATAGAGTATGACTACTTTTATTTGATCGTCATGGTAATCCCTTCACTCTATTAAAGATATCCACTACCATAACCACTCTTTCTGGTGAATAGTGCATGAATCCCAAAACACTTTGATTTTCCCTTCATGCATACTCTATAAATCACTTATGTATTCCATTTTTTTAAACCACATATAAAACCATTAAATAATCATTAGAAAAAATCATTAGAAAAAATCATTATATAATGAATTTTTATCTCCACAAATCTCTTTTAATAATTATTAAATTATCTTCTGATTTCATAATTTTGACTTTTATTTTTTTCCTACTAATTTTCATACATCTAAAGATTATTTGTTGCACTCATCCATATACATTTTCTTTTTAAATTATACATATAGAATCAATAATTTTGATAATTATAATAACTTTTCCAAAAAAATACTTTTCAGAGGGACAAATATAAAAACAACATGTATGTGATTAATTGTTTTGAGTGAAAGATTATAGGAATTTGTGTAGATGTTTAAAATGATAAAAAACAAAACTTTTTTTATTAAATAATTTATTTTTGTAATTATAATCCACTGAAATTGGTAAAAAAATTATATTATCAACATGTATATGGATCCATTGTGTGTACTTTTTTTGTATCTCGTCCTGTGATGGGTTAGTGGGGATATATGGCAAGATAATATGATACCTAGGTGTAGATATGGATTTTTTTGGGATATTGGGATATAATTCCTATTAAAACCTTAGGTATTGAAAACAATATATTTTTAATAAATTTATTTAACATCATATTAGTTAATTTCACTATGGTTTATACATGTTCGGCTCCGTAGAGTTGGATTTGAGGATGAGCCATGAGAGGAGCTTCCTGGAAAGCAAGAGTATCTAGTTGAGATAATTATATTATTTAATAAATATATTTGTGTGACCTTATAATAAGTTATCAAAATTTTAATATAGGTGAATATTGGAGTTTATTCATCCATAGAATTTCTAAATAGAAGATTTCATTCTCAATAACTTCCACTAGACCAGAGAGAGGGGTTATCCTAGGAATATATTTATTTATTAGCATATATTTAGAAAATATACAATTAGATTGACATTCCTCCAGTTCATAGGGTGAAAAGGAGTGGCAGGAGACCATTCATACACTAGTTTCATGTAAAAGGATGAGTAGGTAATAATGCAAGTATATCATGGAAATATTTTGAAGTGAATATATTTTATAATTTATTTCATAAGATTTTTTTGTTTTATCATTCCCAAGGGTTGATTTAATTATTTTCAAGTGATAATTTAGTCAGGGGTTACACTACAGAGTTCTTGGACATGTTATGTGTTGCACCAAAATTATTTGGAGATCGGATCTCCAATGTATGGTCCTTTAATAGTGGAATTTCATATGATATTAGGGTGTAGGTGAATATATTTAGATTAACAACATTTTTAGATGTAATTAGTCATTAACTGGTATTATAGTTTAGTTTTTTTAATGGTGGTGTGCCTATATGAGGCAGCAGAGCTTCGTGTGGTATGAAGTGGGTCATGGGGATTATAAGTTATGCAGTCAGAAGAGGTAGTGGGGTACAATTTAGGGCATTGTGATTGACTACATGAGGAGTTCTAGGAATTACTGATGATATAAAATTAGTAATGGTTTTATCTCTTTTTATTATAGTTCATTTTAGATTATGAATCTAATTAGACTCAAGAATCTATGGTTGGACTGAGATTAGTGGAGGGTGGCATTAGTTTGGGTTTATCTCAATGATAGGGACATGGAATATAGTACGGTTTTTAGTAGTATAGGAAATTTTTAACATAAAGTTTCACCCCTAGGTAGGTTAGAAATATGAAATTGTGAGTTCAATTCAATTGAATATAGAAGAGGAAATATTTTTTTAATAGATAGAAATATACATTTAGAGGTATTCCATGTTAATGTGGGTTTTGGATTTTCATGATGGTAATAGTGAATTATGGATGATATATTGAGAGAACCAACCTAGTGATTGTGGAGATGTGATAATCGAGTATGATGTATAGTGACAAAGTGTCTAGTGATCAAAAAGTGTGGGTTATGGGTTGATGGTTAGGTATGATATCATCAAATCATGTGGTTTTTTATAGTGTAAATAGGTAGGTTATTCCTCTGGTGTGGATTTCTAGTAAATAAAATCATCATTTTTTAGTATATTTTTTTTGGTTGAAGAAGAATTTTTAAATGTGTTTGGATCTACCTTTGTAACATTTAGATGAGATTAGGAGTGTGTCTATGTTATAGTTTGTGTTGGTTAATATCATTTCTAGATATATCTTGTAGATAATTGATGTTTTGGTGGGGATTTTTTGATATTTTTTGAGTGTAAGTGAGAAATTTTTGGTTATTTTAGAACAAAACCTTGTAAATTTAGGCTGATTTGATGTTCTGGAGGTGTTTTTCGAGGCTGGGAGTTCGGTTTTGTGGAGTTTTTCTTGGTTTAAGACATCAATATTTGAATGAAGTTTACATAGATTGCCTAATTATAGTGTAACAAGCACCCAATTAGCATGGGGTGGTAGCCCATTTAGGGACTTGGGGTTGCTGGTTCCCCTTGGGTCATAACCCAGTAAGGAACCAGGTACCAAATGTGAGGTTACTAGCTACATAGTGAGTACACGGGCAATTTTTCAATATTTTAATTAAATAAAATATATTCTTATAAAAATATGTTAAATGATGGCTAAACCACATTTTTCCCACACAATTATTCAACCCTTAGTATAATCCTTTTCATTTCTTCCATATCACAGTTAGGTTCTCATCGGTTCTTGGACTGATTTTCACGTCATCAGTCCAAAAGGGGTCTTTATGTGTTTGAATGTGTGTCGTTTTACGTCTATTCACCATCTTTCTCATAGTTCTTTTTTCTTTATCAAAAATCCATACTTTTAGGGTTTATACCAAATTTTTTTGGTTCCCTCCAATTAGAGATGTACCTAATAAGGATAATCGATGAGTTTCACTCTTATATGTCTGGGTATATTATTCCTAAGCATTTAAACCATTTATATGATTTTTTAAAATATGGTATTTTTAGGTGTGGGTGGATTAGTGTGATTGATTAGGAATGGAGTGGATTGAGGTATTCATGGTTAAAGGGAGGTGATATATAGCCTTTCTAGTATGGGAACATGAGGATATGAGTTAGTATATGATGGTGGAATGTTGTGTGGAATCGATGAACTGGTTTATTGGTATAAAATTTCTTCACGTGGTTTCATAAAATTCAGGTGATTATTGAATGTGGGTGATGATGATATTCTATTGTGTAATGTGAGGTGAAATTTTTGGGATTTATCATTCACTGATGATGGTTAGAATATGGTTTTCTAGGTATATGGTCGTCAAATTTGTGGGATGCCTCTAAAAATTGGGATTGATTCTAGTGAGATCATGTGCGTGCAAGGGAGACATAGTCATTGTATTATTGGTGAAATACCTTATATATTTTATGGCCTAGGGTGATGATGTTGATCATCAGATGTGTTGAGGGATATGGCATAGATGTTGGCAACATGGTTTCATATGGGCATTATGAACACTATTATAAGGTGATATTCTCACCATTAATGAAATTCCTTTGGGGCTATGCAGGGGTGATGTATAGTTCACCTAGAAAGATTTCTTGGTGATTCATCATTCATAAAGGTGTTATTGGTATAGTGATTAATCATTCTATTATTTATGACATGACAGAGATGTATCATTCTCCCTTATGGTGTGTTCAAATTATTGGTACATCATCCCCTTCTAGCACTACTTGAGGAAGGTAGGAGACCCATCCATGGCTTGTCGAGCATAGAGTGAAATGGGGTTTCTTTATTTTCATTTATTTACTTCTCTGATTTAATTTTCATAAACACATATACATGTGGACATTATCTAGGTCCACTTTTGATGGTCACCCACTATGTTTATAATCAAACCCTACATGAGAACCATGATGTGTTTCTAGACTTCAAATTTCATGAAACATATGAGGATAAAGGAATTGTATTGGATAGATGATCATGAGTTTCATGGTTGGTTTTAGGAGGTGGGATTGGGTGGATGCTACGGATCAAATTTTTGTATGTAAAATCCTATAATATCCTAAAATTTTGTGTTATATTGTATTTCACACTGATTTTAGTATGGAGATTCCTATAATATCATAAAACTTTTTCGTATATATTCTATCCTTTTTCTTTTTATGGATATACATATTTCTACCGTATATAATTGATTTTTAAACTAATTACAGGTATTTTTCAAAAAGATACATATTTTTCATAGTCATCTCTTGACTCCTATTAACTTAAATATTATTTAATAAAAATGAATTTTTTCCCCAAATGTGACTTCCATTATTCATTTGGGAACCCAAAAGATTATCCATGAAGGTATGATTTATGAAACATTCCTGAATACAAATCCTTTCTATTAGTTGATTTCATTACTTTATTTGTAATACATCTCTTCCCATCTGAAATTCATGATTATGAGAATTTTATAATGTCATAGTTAGGCCCATGATTATATATCCCACTAATTTGTTGGATAATGTAATATATCTCATGATATTATTTGTATTATGCACGAACATTATTTTTTAATTATTCATAATTATTATGTTATTATTTATACACATATGTTTTCTGTGACCATGATTTCATATTTTTTTCACAATTATGTGTCATATTTGAACACTATGTTGTGATTTTTTCTTATTATTTATATTCCAAATTCAATGCCTTTATCAAATGTTTCTATCATTATTATCAGGCTTATAACATAATTATGATGATTATGATCACCCATCAAGTACACATTCATGTTTATTATTACTTCTATGTTTTCCCTCTCTTTATTAGGCCTTTATCTAACCCCTTTCAATTATGTATATTCGCAAGAGATTACAAGTTGTCTGAAGAACGTTAGGGATTTGATAAAGACAAAGAATAAAGATTTAAAGATTTTTCATTTTTTATTTCTTAAGAGTGATGTATGAGCCTAGTTTTCCAAACATACTAAACCATTTTATCCATCAATGTATTAATATTACATTATTATCTCAAAAATGATGCAATAATCACCTTTTAAAAAGTGGGACATTAAATGTAAGGATAGGTTATGGGATTCTTTTTGGGTCTCAAATATTTTGATGTAGATATTTATTCTATTACTTTAAATATATACCATCAATCCTATTAGACAAAAAAAGGATTCCTTAAGTTAATCCACTATAGAAAATTTTACATTTCTATTAAAAAGTTTATTTAAAACCACCAAAATCAATAGTTAGAGCATTTTCACAATCAAGATCAATTTACTTTTAAAACATAAATAGTTTAAAATTTCCAATACATTAATACATTTTTTTTATTTCAAACATTTAATTACATAATTAAATAAATGGAAATATTTTCTCTATCAGTGAGGTATATTTTTTGGGATGTGGTATCTCAGCTGGGATTATAAGTCAATCCTTTGTAGATTGAGGTTGTTATTTAATTAACAACATCCAAGAATATTCTGGTGGTCCATTTTTTCCTTATTATCACAAACTATAATTAATTTTTTGTATTCAATTCAACATAGAATATAACCCCATTTATGTCCTTAACTAAAAAGGACCAGTATTTTGTATAGATTTAACAATGTTATGTATCTTTAAATTTTCTAAAGGATATGTTAATAAATGACATTATTCATTGGTTTCTAGAGGTAAGAGACATCTTTGAATTTTTTATGATGATTTACATCATGTTTTGGGTTTTTATACAATAATAGGTGATTATCTCATATGGGTCTTATAATAAACATCTTCATGAGAATAAATATTTGATATATAATATCATGTTAGAAGTAGTGGTGTTTTCTATTAAGATATTGTGACATTACCTAATATTGTAATAATTCCCTCAAGGTTATATCTCAATGTTTTTGTGTATGATTATGTTTGTTGAAAAAAAATTTATCATGAATTAGTATTTTTGGTGTTTACTGAAGTTTTTTTTATGCTGGCGTAGTTTCCCAGTGTTTGAAAAACTTTTGGGCCTCAAAATAGGGAGATTGGTTTTTGGTAAAGGGGTGTTTTTCCATAGAACAAAGTTCATGGACCCAGAATCATAGTTCTAAAATGGAAAATGGATTACACAAGTTGATGAAAGAAATTAAGTATGTATTTAATCATAGTAGTGTTATGCGGACAGTGAAGCACGCTACGCAGATCGCAGAGGGAAAACAGTTCATAGGAGGGTCGCAGCTCACAAAAGGCTTGAACTTTGCAGAACGGTTGTATTTTTTGGAAATGAGGTGATTATTTGAGGAGTATCAAATGTTTTCATTCATCAATGATATCAGCCACCATGAATTGAGGAAGGCACTATGTATATCACATAACATAGTAAGTGGTGAAGGATGTACCACATCAATGATTTCAGTGATTTGGATTAGTGAGATTCAAACATATATTTGCCTATATAAGAACCACTAACCATATCATTTGGAATAATAATTTTCATTAGAAAAAATATTCTCTCTTAGAAGAATTTAAATATGTTTGAGTTAGTTCCCAAGGGAGGATTCTGTGAAGGATATGAGGTGTGTGAGGGAGGATTCTATAAAAGGATAATGGTTCCATGGAGACAGTGTGCATAAGGGGTTTTTGTGGGGAAACTGTAGCCGATAAAAGAAAATGGAGAACAAATTTTATATGTTCTTTGGGGCATTATTGATCAATGAGATAGTTGGTCTGTAAATGGATAACCCGCATGTGATGCTAAGATGGTCCACGGAATAAGAGAGGGTCCACAAAACACTCACACAACGTGGTGAAATGTAGTTCTTGGAGGAAGAACGGAAGGTCACAAAGGATTCAAGAATCTGTTAAAGTAATTTATGCAGGCTAAAAATTCTCCTAAAATTGGATTTCGTCTTTGATTTAAAATGTTACTTTTAGATAGCATTTATCTAACATTTAGTATGTGGGAATTCATGCAAATGAATGGAACTACAAGTCCATAAACATTAAATGGATAACATCTAAGAGTAGTAAGAAAAGGATGATGAAGAAAATTATCATTTCCACCAGTAGTGAGCTATAGAAAGAGACAATGGGATTGACCCATGGGAAAGCAGTAAGTTGACCCTAAATCTTGTAGAGGTTGTGATCTTGGGAATAGAAGTGATATTTCCCAATCCTTATAATTAGGCAAGGAGCCTTAGTAGATTTGGTATATCGGCACATCATCATTTTATGAACCATAGATATATCCTATTTAGGGTGAACAATTAAAATTGGTATATCCCATACATAATTTAAATTCTATTTTAACATTTTTTTTGGTAATATTGAAAAGATAGTTTTTTTATAATGAAACAAGATCTGAAGGGGTAGTTATTTTAATATTTTATACCATGATTCAACCCCCCCCAATCAGGGTATTTTACATAATTGGGATACTAAATTGGTTTAGAGATAAACGTTTAATTTTAGTGATTCTCTCTCAATAGAAGAAATAGAGGTTTTATATCACAGGGGGACTCCAATCTTCAATGGGAAAAATTTTCAATTATGGATGAATCAGATGCAGCCTAGATTTTAATAATTACAAATGGATATCTTCACACCAGTAGTGCATAGAATTTCATCCAACATAGATAGATTTTATTTATCAGAAGCTAAATGAAAGTAATTAGATATACACACCAAAGTAATCAATGAATTAGTTTTATCCCTATCAAATTCCATATATATGAAGTTGATGTCATGTAATTCATCACATGTAATATGGGAAAAGTTGTTTAATATTTTAAAGGGTGACTAAAATGTTAGAGAAGAAAAGATGGTGTCCCTTCGGAACATGTATGAGGATATTAGAATAAAACCTAATGATTTTTTGATACATTAATTGACTGGGTAAATGTTTTTGTAGAAGAAATTCCCAGTCTTTGTGAAATTATTCAATATATATATTCTTAAGCGCATAATGAGAAAACATCCACCTCAGTTTAATCTAAACTTTTTTGTATTTAAAGATAACAATCTAAAGGAACTGATGTTGGATATCTTGTGCAATAAAAGTGTGGAAAATGAGATGATAAATGATGATAAAGATGTTGTGGAAAAGGGGATGTCCAATGAATTGAAATTCAAGAACTTGAAGAGACTGTCTATTGAAGACTGTTGGGAAGAAGACAATTTGGATGATGTCAGGTCATTTCTATCCTTAAATCTGAAAAGAGGAAGAGGGAAAGTTCAAAGTTAAACTTAGAGTTGAATGATTTAGATGAGGAATGATTGTACTATTTTTTAGAAAAATGTCCACAGATGTTTTAAGATGATGATGATTACTATGATGAAATTCACTAGAACATGTATTCATACAATGTGAAAGGTAAGATGATTACTAAGAAAAATTTATTAAAAAAGAATAATATTAATTCAAAAGAAGATAAAATTTCATAAGAATATATGGTAAAATAAATCATGGAAGATAATAATCATGAAGTAGATGATGTGGTAGTAGTTGTCAGAAATTATAAAATATGGGGGAAATTGAAAATGATATATAAGAATTTGAGGGATGAGTTGAACTTTAGGTATAATTATAAGTTGCACTCAAAGTGATATACATTTGGAGAACCAATAAAAATAATTCCAAAAAAATTTATGATGAAAAATTTTATATGTAGTAGAAAGAAGAATTCAAGTCTAAGAAAAATAATGAAATTGAAAAAATTAAGTCTTCAATGCCAAAGATCTCAGAAATAGTTATTGAGTACAAACTCAAAATTGAAAAATAGAAAAGAGATATTGAGATTTTAACTAATATATAAAAAGGTCAAATAAAACGTATCACAGTGATTGTATAAGAAGTGGTTAGTATGAAATGGATAATGAAAGATCAGGAAAACTCTTGATTCTAGAAATGTAGGATACACAAGCAATATAAAAAGGAAATGTATAATTTAGAATTCTAGTTAAGCACAAAAATGATTGTCAGGAAAAGAAACCCATTAATTAGAATGATATATCCAATATGGATCTGGATCACAAAAAGAATAAAGAAATGATTGAAATTAGACAGTAATATTCCACTCTTAGTTTAATGATTTATTTGCATCTAAATTAGTTTAATATGATTTTTAGAACCCAAGGGTGAACAAGTACTGTCGTATTGCCACACACAAAAATAACCATGCATATAAGATGTTATTGTTGTGATAAAATGAGAGACTCAAGAAATGTATATTTCATAGACAAGAGGTACCAAAGGGGAAAAGATCAATAGAGGTAGTCATACATAACTCAATTTCATATATAACATTTTATGGTCACTATTTCAGGTGTGGATGATTTGGGCACATGGAAATATAAAACTCATTTATAATGTAGATAAATATAAAGAAATCAAATGAATATATTCATAAGATTCAATTAAATGTATAATCAAATGGGATAATGATGAAATCATTTTTCATCATTGCAAGATGAATTTGGTCAATCATTCCTTGAAGAAGATTAGGATTATCAATCCATACTCAGTATGAATTCAATAACATGGATCAAAAGGAAAAGATATAAATAGTAAGTGGTAGAAGAGATTTCTTTAAAATCATCAGATCACACTTGAATATGGATCATTGATAGTTGATACACCTCTCATATGATAGAAAATAAGGATATGATTATAGGAATCATCTATGATAAGAATGGAATCATAATATTTGGGAATGATGAACACTTGAAAATTATTGGATCTAGGAAGGAATATTTTAGAGGAAAATACATGAGATTTAAATATGTCTTGGTTGATGAATGTATCAGCCATGACATAATATGTGTCAGCGTCATGACCCGTCCCTCGGGGCCCATGCCATGACTACCTCAAGCCCACCATCTATAGGCCTGGGGCTGGTGACTAGCACCAAAGGTGTAATTCCCTAAAACTAGGAAGGCATTGCCTTTATAACCTGTAGGCACACACAGTAGATAGGATCATGAGTAAACTGAACAACCAAAAAGTGAGTATAGTAAATAAAAAGGGTTTATAATATAATCCTAACAGGAAAGTACAAGAAACTGAAAGTACATGTACGACTGAGGAAATAAGAAAAATAGCCACTGGGTCGTCCACCGAGGTTCCTACCTATAGGGTAGGTACAGATATCCTCCTCAGTACTCTATGTCTATATGTCTCCTCTATGTATTGATACGCCATCAAGTCCACCTCCGGGTATTGTCCAGTCCTGGTACTCTCAACCTCAGGCAGCGTAGTCTGTTGTCTATATCCAGCACAATGATGTGCGGGCATAACCCGGGCAGGGGTAAGTATAATGATTCTCAGTAGGGATCCCGAGACCCTCAAGGACTCACAAAATCCATCAAGGATAATCCACAAGGTATGAAATCCATAGTTAACCCCACTTATGTATATGCCCATACATATACCTAAGTTATCAAGTAATCCATTTCAATCACGTGGTAAACATGAAATTTATAGATTAAGCTCACACAGGTATACCACTTATGTAGAGAGGTAGAGATGATTATATATATCCACTGAATAATCTACTATGTCGAACCCACGTAGGATCCTGGTATAGAAAATAGAGCTGTCAAACCCACATAGATCCTGGAATGGTAGTCAGAGATGTCGAACCCACATGGGATCCTTGAATAGTAGTTGGAGTTTTCGAACCTACGTAGGATCCTGGAATAGTAGTCAGAGCTGTCGAACCCACGTAGGATCCTCGAGCAGTAGTCAGAGCTGTTGTGCCCACGTAGGATCCTGGAATAGTAGTCAGAGTTGTCGAACCCACGTAGGATCCTGGAATAGTAGTTAGAGATATCTAACCCATGTAAGAGTATCTCAAATGTTTGCCATGTCATATTGGACTCAACGCAATAGACAGAACGTCAATCAGATGCCTGGACTGTGAGTTATTAACCTTTTAGTCCCGGGGGCCTGGTGGGATTCGTGCACGATCCAACCTGACCGTATCTCAACTATACACCAAACTCTAGTGGGGTATAATCTATAAGGTACCACCACACTCCATGATTACCATCACCACTAATGGATCGTAAAACGAACGTTCTGTGCCAAATATATGTCCAAAAGAAATTAAAGTGTTGGTAGTGGGCCTGGGTCCGGTCCGACCCAGTCTGGGTCAACCTGGCCTACCCTGTTGTGTCTAGCCCAGCTCGTTCAGCAGGTCACCCTGTTAGATTTGTCCTAGCCCATTGGGCCCAGCCCAGCAGGCCATGAGGGGTCCTGGAGGGCGGCGATAGTGTGGACCAGTCGCGAGGGTGGGGACTGGCCATGGGTCGACGCAAGGGCGGTTCGGCTCGGAGGTCACTACATAGGTGGCTCAGCCTGGAAGTGCGGATCTGGTCCAGTCTGGGGCACCGCGGGGGTGTGGTTCGGGCAGCTCATCTCGGGAGGTCGGGGCTGGTTTAGCCCGGAGCACCACGAGGGTTGTTGTTCGGGCAGTTCGGCTCGGGAGGTTGGGTGTCTAGGGGGCGGCTAGGAGCCGGGAGGCATGGGTCGGTGCATTTCATTCAGGGCGCACAGGAGGCTAGTGGCAGTGGAGAACCGGATGGTGCGGGCTGGCACAGTTTGGCCTAGGCGCACGAGAGATCAGCGGCGGCCGGGAGCTGGGAGGCACTGGCCGACACAGATCGGTCGGGGTGCAGGGGAGGCCAACGGTGTTTGGGAGCTGGGTGGCACGGGTCGGCATGGTTCGGCTGGGGCACATAGGAGGCAGGTGTCGGCCGAGTGTCGGGAGGCCGGCGAGCGGCCGGGCAGTCGGGGGGCTGGTGTGCAGCTGGGAGCCGGTTCAGCTGAAGTGCCATGAGGACATCAGAGGTTGCAGAGTCCTTGGGTAGAACGGTCGTTGTCGGACACCTCCGTCGCCTTGTTGTTTCGTCACCATTCCCAAGAACATCACAAAAGAGATCGGTGGAGGGAGTCGGGCCATGTTATTTTGGCCCGCACCCTCCGTGTTCATGGTGATATCAAGTGCTTCAAAACCTTCTTCATTTTCAAAGAATTGTCAAGATAGAAGAGAGAATAAAACATCCAACATCTTCTCTCAAATGAAGGTTCACAACCCACAAGGTAAACATCCACAATGACACTTTGTTTTAGAAGGGAATCAATATAGGAATAACATCATATTCAATTAATACCCCTACATTTTTTCACTTTTTGTTTATGGAGTAACCAAAAAGAAGACGGATCATCGGAAAGGATGGATGTTGGCATTTTCCTCAATCGTCGGTTTGTGTGCTGGCTCATCATAGGCGAAGACGTCCTACATCAAATGAGGTTTTGAGGGGGAAAGTCGATACGCTCCTTGACGGTGTTCTTCATTTGAAGAATGCATTATTCGTTCTTCGTTGGCGAGAGATTTTCTCCCTAAGATATCATCTCCCAACTTCCACCAAATGACAAATTCCAACCAAAATAATAGATTATGTTTATTTAATACTTAATTGTTGGCACAAAACTAAAATGGGTTAATTAATTAATTGAAAGTGTTGGATCAATTAATTAATGAAAAGGATTTGGAGAATTATTTGTTAGGGGAGTAGAAGAGGCTCCCCTACCCTTAATGTAAAATTGAGGGTTTCTCCCTATTAATGGGGAGTTTCAAGGGGCTTTAAAGTTCAGGTGGTCCCTATCACAATTAACATGAAGAGGAGGTTTGGTCTGGGTGGTCCCCACCACCATAACATCTCATGAGAGGTTAAGGTGTGGAGGCCCCCACCTACGACATCCACATGGAGGCTTTAACCAAAAAAATAAAAATAAATCTACACAACTTTAATATTATTTATTTATTTCACTAAAAACCCAAAAACGTACTTTTATTCTTGACCCACTGCGGTCACGGTGAAAGTCTACTTAAGAGAATACTGGCAATGAAAGTTCAACGGTGCCCTCATATTTCAATTCGAGCACCTGTTTAATAGTTATAAATAACTACTCATATGTTTACTGAACGTACCCAAACAAAACATCATAATTTGATTCCAGGCACATTGGGCCTCAGAATCATGTGCTGTCAAGTTTTGTGTCTCTTAAAATTCCCATGTATTTATTTTAAGAAAATATCCATGGAAATTACTGGTCATAACAGTCAGTCAATTCTGTGATTCAGTATATACTATAAGATTTTCCATGAAATTATGGTTCACCATGGTAACAATGGTGTAATTGTTTTGCAGGGAATGCGTACGAAAGTAATTCTATATCTTGTAAGTGGAGAAGAAGTTATGTGTTTTGTCCAAGGAAGGAAAAAAAAATTTATGAAATAAACACCATGTTCATTTATGACAAACATCAATGGAAGATATGGTGAAATATGGTGAAGCTCATTGCTTCCCTAGATTACCAATTTATCATACCCATACATGAAATGCTTTTAAAAAAATAGAATATCATTCAAGAGAAATATATCGAAAATGAGAAAACGTCAACAATGTTTCTTGAGATGGTTCATATTGATGTGTGCTAACCAATATCACAAATAGAAACTGATGGTTGGAGATATTATGTTCTATTTATTGATGTTTTTTGCATAATGACATTTCTGTCAATCAAAACTCACCAATATAAAATTTTTAGTTGAAAAAAAATTATCAAAGGGAAGTAGAGAAGATGATGGGTCTAATGATCCAATATATTTTAATATACAATGGAACTGAGTTCACAAATAGAAAATTAGAGGATTATCTTCAAAAAATGGGATAATTCATCAAGATTCATTTGTAATAACTCCTCATTACAATAGAGTAGTTCAGAGAATAAATTGAATTATCAACAACATCCCTAGAATAATTCTCATTGAGAAAGGCCTTCTAGATAATTTTTGGAAATAAGTAGATATGATAACAGTTTGAACATAAAATTGAGTGTTATTATGTCTAAAATAATATATCACTCCATATGAGATTTGTTATGGAATGAATCCATCATTGATGTACTTTTAACTCTTCAGAAGCAATTGCTTCTTTCAAAATAAGGATATACACATGATGATTGAATCCCCAGAAGATGAAGGGATATTTCTTGGATACATAATAAAAAAAGAATATAAATGATTCAATAATTGGTTGTGAAATATAGTCAAAAGAAATTATTTAACCATATTATAGAATTAGAATAATCTTCATCAAATACATGATCATTTTTAAGAAGATAGTGATGAATAGATATGTTTATTAAGGGATGTTCTAGTTATAGAAGCTAATTTAAAAGAATATTTATATTATGAAAAGGATTAACATAATTAAATATCAACATAAAGACTTTCTAGAAGATCTAAAATTTTTAAATATATAATAATTGGTTATTAGAAAGGGCCAGTGTGGATAATGAGTATAAAGACCCTATAGTAAGAATCCTACTTACCATAGGTAGAGCCTACATGTTTTGATGAATCATCTAGAGAGGATAATTTTATTTAGCCATTGAATGATGATCTTGACCAAATAGATAAAAATAATATGTGGGAGATTGTTTCAAGGATAAAATAAAATAATTTCATTAATACTAAATGAGTCTTTCACAACAAGATGAATGATGATGGTTTTGTGATTCGAAACAATGCATGGCTAGTGTGAAAAAGGTTACTCTCATATAGAGAGTATCGATGTGGATGAAACATTTTCACCCATTATAAGACTAGAGACAATAATATTACTCTTTTCCATAGGAGTTCAATGAAAGTTCAATGTTTTTCAGATGGATGTGAATTCAACATTATTGAATGGGGTTTTGGAAGAAGTTTACATTGAGAATCTATATAGTTTTCTCATTCCTGAAGATGAGAAATGAGTTTTTTGTCCAATAATGGATTTATACGGGATTAACCAAGCACCAAGAGTGTGGTATTAAAGGCTCTGTCAATTTTTTAAGCAATAAGTTTTTGGCATGGTGTAGTTGATTACAATATGTATGTCAATTATGAAAGTAATGAAAAAAATGAATGTACTGGTTTATGTCAATGACCAAATATTTGGAGTATCATATGAAGTTCAGTGCATGCAATTAATATAATTAATGAAAACTACATTTGAAATATCAATGATTGTTGTAATGGTGTTTTCCTTAGTTTACAGATTTCATAAAGAAAGAGTGGAACATTTATTTATCAATATAAATATGCTATAGAGGATTTGAAAATATTTTTAAAGGATAATTCCAAGTAGATTAAGAATATAGTAGCTACCTAGAGAAAACTATCACTAGATTTTTAGGGCAACTCAACTTAAGTTACATAATATAATAAATTCATTGTTAACGTATTATACTTCATAGTGAAAAAACCTGATATGGTTTTTCCACAAGCCATGAATCCAGGTATCAATGAAATCCCAAAGAAATCCACTTTATTGCAGTGAAAAGAATAAATCTATAATCAAGGGAATGGTGGATGTCAGATTTCTATACAATGATAAATATCAGTACGAGTAATTGGGATCTATAGATGTAGATTGGGATGGTTCAGAATATCATAGAAAATCAACACCTGGTGGTTCATTCTCTCATGGGGGATTTTGTATTTATTAGTTAAGAATGAAATAAGATTTAATTTCTTTAAGAACTATATAAAGTTAATATATTACTACTACTCAAGAACATGCATAGTTTGTGTGGATGAAATAACATCATGATGATATGCAAGATGAAGTGAAGTATTCAATTGGAATGCATTGAGATAATTCATGTGCTATAAATCATATGAAAAATACAGCCCTTAACTAAAGTAAAAATAATATTAAAATCAAGTGTCATTTTATTAAGGAGATGGTGGATAAAGTAAATTTAATGTAGCGTCATGGGACTACAAACCTACATGGTGTAGAGATTTTGATGAATGCCTTACCAAAACTAGCATTTTGTGAGGAATCAGCTGGATCTGGTAGTTCAATCGACTCTATGTACATGAAAAGTTTTGATGAAAGTCCACCCTCCATGATGTACAGATTTTTCCTTATTGTTATTATATGTATTATATAACCTATTTAATACCTAAAAGGAATGGACTTTGGGTTTATTGACAATGGGGGAGAAATTTTAGCTATAAAATTGGGAGAAAATGTATTAATCAAGACATGGGGAGAAGCTGAAAGGGGGACCAATAGAAGCTGGAAGTGGGATCGATGATATGGGGGAATTATTAAATCTAATGATGCTATAGGTGATCGCTCAATGGTTATATATCATGATAACTATCGTTTTTGATGAAATAAGGTGGTTTTTTTGAATGAAATGAAGCAATTCATTAATTAACATTGAATTATAATTTTCTGTCTTAGGTCAAGCATGGATATTATGGGCATAGAGTGTGTGTTGAGTAAATAATTGATTTTTATTTAAAATGAGATAAGTGAGTGTTCATATATGATGGAAGAATATTAAATAGTTTATCAAAATGTGAAGAGTTGAAAACAAGTCCAAATAGGGATATTTATGGAAAAAATCATCAGGGTTCCATCTCAGTGTTTTTGGGTATGACTGTCTTTGATGACAAATACATATGACCATGAATGATTTTCATTGTTATTTTCCAAAGCAGGTTTTTTGAAAAGGGATGTTTTTAACATAACATTGATTAATTACCATAATTTATAGTTCTTGAACCATAAAGGGATTATGCGTATCGATGATGGAAATCAGAAAAGTATGAATTTCCATGAAGTACGCAACATGGATCACGAAGGGAAAAACTATTCATGGGAGGATCGCAGTTCACAAGAGTCTTAAGGTTCATAGAAATCTTGTTTTTTTGGTAAAGAGGTGGAAATTTTAATATCTTGAATGGTTTTCATCCATGAAAAAGATCTTGTACCGTAAAGGGATAAATCTTCCATGCGGATCACATAGTATAGTAAACGATGATGGTTTTACCCCATTAATGATTATAGTGACTCAGATTATATGGATTTTTGAAACTATTTTCCTATATAAGGACAGATAATCATATAATTATGAAGATTTATTTTAATTTGAAAAAATATTCTCTATAATAAGATTTAAGAGAAGTTCGAAGTAGTTTGGGAAGGATGATTATATGGTGTAGAAGAGGATCACAAGGGAGGATTCCTTGAATGGATACAATTTATAGGGAAATAGATTTGGGAATGGGTTTTGCGGGGAATTGTAGCCTACAAAAAAGGGTATGCAATATTTTAGAGGTCCATTGGGCATTAGATGTGTATGAAAGAGGTGGTCTTCGGAAGGAGAACCCATCTGTGATGTAGGGATAGTCCGCAGAAGAAGAGTTTTTCAAAAATGCACTCAAAATACATAGTGAAAGGTAGTTAATGGAGGATGAAGGGATGTTTTGGTTGTATTTAAGAATCTATGAAAGAAATTCCATAAGCTACAAGTTCCTGTAAATGTAGATTTCATCTACGGGAAAAAATGGGACTTCATCAAAGCATATAACTATATTTGAGTATGCATGAAATCTTATAAATAAAAGGACTTACAAGTCCATAAATTATATGTGGTTCCCTTCCAAGAGTATTGAATAAAAGAAGTGGATAATATTGATCCTTTCCACTAGCATTGATCTTAAAATAGAGACAAAGTAAGTGACCCCTAGGAAAGTAGTGAGTTAACCCCAAATATTCTAAAGGTAGTGATCATGGGAAAAGAAGTGATATTGGATGATCCTTGTAAATTTTCAATGAGGCTTAGTGGATTTTTTAAATCAGAAAATCTATGTTTTATTCTCTATGGACATAGCCCAATGAGGGTGAACCAAGTTAAATTTTTGCATCTCATTGTCATGACATGTCCCTTGTGGCTCGTGCCGTGACTACCCCAATCCCGTCTTCCATAGGTCAGGGTATGGTGACTAGCACCAAAGGCGTAAATCCAAAAAACTGGGAAGGAATTTTCTTTATAAAGAGTAAACATACACAATAGTGTACAAGCTGGAAGGAAAACACTAAGTAAAATTGTATAACAAAGTGTATTGAAAGGAAAGGGCCCAAAATACAATCCCAACAGGAAAGTACAAGTACAACTAAAAAAATGTAATGCATCTATTGGGTCATACTCTGGGGATTCCTACCTGAAGGTTAGGTATAGATATCCTCCTCAGTACTCCACATCCATCAGTATTCTCTATGTAACGACTCGTCGTAAGGTCATCCTCCTGGTATCGTCTAGTCCCACTACTTTGATCCTCAGTCAGCATTGTCCGTCGTCTGCAACCAACACAACAAGGTGCAAGAATAGCCCATGAATGGGTGTGTATAACGATACTCAGTACGGACCCAAACACCCACAAGATCTCATAAAATCCAACAAGGATAAACCACAAAGTATGAATTCAACAGATTGCCTCACTTTTTTATATTCCCAAACATATACCTAAGTTATAAAGTAATATATCTTAATCATGAGGTAAACATAAATGTTACCGACTCAGAAAAAACCAGGATTTTATTCTAGGGGTAGTGTCAAGTAACATCCCCAGTCACATCGTCGAAACATCGGATGCTGGAGAACTCCTCCTCTATCAAGTACAGTGGGCCTATCATGTCACACAGAGGCACTTTCAACTAATCTTGGACTGATGAGGTACTCCTCCTGTCTAGTACCGTGTGTCTCCCATGCTCACACAGATGCGCTCCCCATCGTGGGTCTGCCGCACTTACATAGAGGCGCTCCCCCTCGTAGCATATTGAGATACTCCTCCTATCGAGTACCAAGGGTCTACCATGCTCACATTGAGGCACTCCCCACTATGGTTTAACCACGCTCACACATAGGCACTCCCCACTGGGCTAGTCAAATCACTCTGAGTCAAATTGGTCAGCAGTCGTTGGGTATCGGACAGCTACTAGGTCTTTGTACTATGCTTGCTCATCTCAAGGAGGATCTGCCCCATGAACAACCGGTCGATACTCCAACTATCATGAAGTCCCACAAAGAAATATCTCAATGGTCCACCACATTTTAGGGGTCTCAATTCAATAGACGGTGCGTCAATCAGATTCACGGTCTGTGAGTTATTAGCCTTTTAGTCCCAGTGGCCCAGTTGGATTCGTGCACAATCAAACCTGACCATATCTCAACTTTTCCCTGATCTCCAGTAGGGTATACTCAAAGAGACCTCGCACTCAAAGAATACTAGCGCCAATGAAGGTTTTTCAAACGGTTTCCCGGTGCCAAAGATATGGCCAATGAAATAAAGGGTCACTAGTGCTCCCAAGTCTAGTCTGACCCAGTTGGACTGACGTGTCCCAACCCAGTCTGGACTGACATAGTCTGGGCCAACCTAGTCAGGCCAATTGGGTTTGGCCCAGCCCATTGGACTAGCCAGCCTATTAGGTTCGGCCCGGCCTGATGGGCCCAGCCGAGCAGGCCGCATAGGCAGTTCGGCCTGGAGCGTCGCGAGGGGGCTGGGACACTAACCCGGTCCAGAGTTTGTGAGGAGGCCGGGAAATCGGCTCGGTCGTGTGACTGTGAGGGGGCCGGCTCGGGGAGGCGTGTGGGGTGCACGGATGCTGGAAGGAAGGACGGTTCGGGGAGGCGCGTGGGGTGCACATGGAGACCAGCAGGTGGGTCGGCGGCATCCGGTCGGGCAGGGAGCGGCCAGGTAGGCCGGTGGCTGGGAGGCGGTCGGCCAGACTGGGAGATGCGGCTCGGGCCGGCGTGGGCCAACAGTGTTTGGCCAGGAGCACCAGAGCACAGTGAGGGCATCATAGTTTGCAGAGGCCATGGGTAGTGAAGCCTTTGTCGTCGTCGCCTTCATCGTTATGTCGCCTCATCGCAATGCCGAAGTTCATCATAAACAATATCGTCAGAGGGGTCTTTCCATGTTGGTTTTCCCCTCACCCTCCACCATTAGGGTTGTATCAATTGGTTCATCAGAGAAGTACGATGAACAAAAATTATTTTACAATTTCCACATCGATTCTTTTCTAAATGAAGATGAGATAGAAAAAGTGATAATACACAAATAAAACCCCCTACCTTTGATTTTTGATCATCGATGTTGAAGTTGCGGGGAGAAGACAAAGGATTTCTTCATTCTTCGTTTCCTCCAGGCACTCGCAATCCCGAGCTGCATCAGCTCGTTGACGACGATGTCGAGGGTAGGTCGGTTAGAGACGCCCCACGTAAGTAGGATCCGATGGAGGAAGTCGAAGAAGGTTTGCGTTCTTCATCGGTGGAGCATTTTTCATTCTTCATTGAGAGATTTTCTCCCAAACTCTTCTATTCCCAAGCTCCACGAAATGAGAAATGGCTCCCAAAAATAATAGATTGTCTATTATTTTAGTTGTTGTCACATAATTCAAATTTGTGAATTAATTTTAATTGGCCCCACCTAATTAATTCTTTAGTGTTGGCACAAATTAATTAGAGGAGTTGGCACCAATTAATTAAAGGGGTGGTCAAGAGGATCTCCCTCATTAATGAGGCAGAGTTGAGAGGTTAGACTCACCTCCATCAATTGGGGGTTTAGCCCCATGTGGTCCCCATGTCGTAACCTCTCGCAGGAGGTTAGATTCAGGTGGGCCCCGCCACTATAACCTCTCATGGAAGGCTAAGGTGTTGTGGTCCCACATCCAACTTCCATGATAAGTTTTTAACCACCAAACAACCACATGGCAGCTCAAACAAAAATAAATTGACCTACACATTATTTTATTAATTTCCATGAAAACCCAAAAACTAACTTTTATTCTCGACCCACTGCCATCGAAGTGATAGTCTTATTAAGCAAATACCAGTGCTGTGAGTTCAACGGTGCCCTCGAATTTCAATTCCGATAACTTGTTTAAAATTTATAAAAACCCACTTGTACGTTTATTGAATATACGCAAACAAAAATTCATAAATTGATTCCGAGCACACCGGGCCTCGGAATCATGTGCCATCAATTTTCGCAGACTCATAAAATTACCATGTATTTAAGAAAAAAAATCCACAGAAATTCTGGGTCTTTACATTCTCCCCACCTCAGGGATTTAAATCCCCATAAGATATATCTCAAACTAAGGGAACAAGTGGGGGTACTGAGCATGCTTCTATGCCTCCTACTCCCATGTGATCTCCATGAGGTTCTCATGCTGCCAACGAATGCAGAGCAGATTTAACAACCATCCATGTAGGACTTTCTCTTATCGATCCACAATCTCCACTAGAACCTCCATAAAATCCACCCCATCATTGAAGTCTAACTCTCTATGGTAAATGATATGAGAAGGGTCGTGCACGTATCTCCTCAGCTGAGATACGTGGAAGATGTCGTGCTGTCGATGCATATGAGGTGGAAGAGCTAAGCAGTAATACACCTCCCCAACTCTGTTGAGGACCTGAAAAGGTCCGATGAATATCAGAGATAACTTTCCGCCTTGGCCTAATCTTCATAGACATCATCGGGGTGAGACCTATAAAAAGATGTGGTTGCCATCCTTGAAATCCATAGGTCTCTGTCTCCTGTCAACATATGACTTCTTCCTACTCTGTGCAGTCTTCATCTACTCCTGGATGTTCCCCACCTTTTCTGTGGTAGATTATACCATCACAGGTCCCACTAGTGCTGACTCCCTAAGGTCATTCCAGCACAAGGGTGATCTGCAAGGTCTCCCCTATAAAGCCTCAAATGGTGTCACCCAACTATGGAGTGATAGCTGTTGTGGTATGAAAACTCCACCAAAGTTAAGTGGTCTTCCCAACTACGACCAAAGTCTTGTAAACATGGACATAGCATGTCCTCGAGAGTATGAATGGTCCACTCAGTCTGATCATCCATTTGAGGATGAAAGGCGGTGCTTAGATGAAGTTTTGTCCTGAAAGCCTCGTCAAACCCCATCCATAGCTATGAACTAAACCATGCATCATGATAGGAGACAATAGATGAAGGTACTCCATATAGCTGAAAAATTTCCTACACATAGAGGCATCCCAAGCTCTCTACTGAGCCCTGCTCTCTGATTGAAAGGAATTGGGCCGACTTGGTGATTCAGTCAATGATCACCCAAATTGAGTCATGACCCCTGGATTTACAAGGAAGAACTGTCAAAAAGTCCATGTATATTTATTCCCACATCCACTCTGGGACCTCTAAAGGCTGAACTAAGCCTTCTGGTACCTGGTGCTATGCCTTCACTTACTGACGAGTGAGGTATCGAGAGACAAACTCCACTACTACCTTCTTCATACATGGCCACAAGTGTTGTCATCCAAGGTCCTAGTACATCTTCACCACTCCTAGATGTACTGATAGAGGGGATGTGTGGAACACCCTCAACACTTCCTCCTGAAGTGACAGTGGTACCATAGTACATCTTCTAAAGAGGATGATGTGCTCCCTGCCTTCAGAAAATCCATCAGGTGCCTACCCTGTGGATATCTGAGCACATCGTGTCTCGCAGTCAGCATCCCCATGTTGTGCCACCCAGACTCGATGAAGAAGTTGGGGAGTGAATATAAGGGACTGAAGGAAAACTGATCCATCTCTATCCACAAAGGATATCTATAAAGCATCATGCTGCTCTGTCACCTCGGCTAGTAGCTGTATTCCAGATATCTTGCTGAGTACATCTGCTACAACGTTCCGCTTTCTAGGATTATATACTATCTCCAAGTCATAGTCCTGGAGGAACTCAAGCCATCCCTGTTGTCTCAGGTTTAGTTCCTTCTGATAGAAGATATACCTGATACTCTTGTGATCAGAGTACATAGTAAAATGTTTTCCCATCAGGTAGTGTCACCACATCTTCAAGGCGAAGACCACTAATGCTAACTCTATATCATGGGTAGCGTAGTTCTGCTCATGTTTTCTCAGCTGACAAAAACCATATGCAATCACTTCTCGCTCCTACATGAGGACACACCTGAGTCTAGTCCCTGATGTGTGACAGTAGACTATGTACCCTATGCCTTCCTCTGGAAGCCTCAAGATCGAGGCACTATTCATCCTCTGCCTCATCTCCTAAAAGCCCTTCTAGAATCACTCTGACCACACGAAGGATTTCCCCTTCTTCTTCAAGTCTGATAGTGGTGATGCAACTTAGTAGAAGTCTAGAACGAGCCTCAGTTAGTACCCATCCAAACCCAAGAAGCACTATACCTCTGTCACACTCTTGGTTGGATCTCAAAAACGTACCTCCTCAATCTTCAGTGGATCCACTACAACTCCAGCCTCTGAGATGACATGTCCCAAAAATTGAACCTCTTGGATCCTAACTTGTCACTTCAAGAGATTACCATAAAGCTTGTGCTCTCGGAGTGTGCCTAGTACTACCCGCAAATGGTAGGCATGCTCCTCCTCAGTAGTCGCGAAGATCAAAATGTCGTCGATGAATACTATGACAAATAATTTGATGTATAGAGAGAAGATCATGTTCATTAGTCCCATGAAAACTGTTAGAGCATTGGTTTCGCCGAATGGCATAACCAAGAACACTTAGTGGTTGTACCAACATCTAAAGGTCATCTTCTTCACATCCTTGTCTTGAACTCTGAGTTGGTGATAGCCTGATCGGAGGTCTATCTACGAGAACCACCAAGATCCATTCAACTGATCAAAGAGGTCTTCAATCCTCGGGAGTGGGTACTTATTCATCACGGTCACGTAGTTTAGGTGAAGACAGTCAACAGAATGCCTCAAGCTCCCATCCACCTTCTTGGTGAACAAAATCGGGGCTACCTAGGGAGAAACACTGGGTCGGATGAATCCCTTCCCCTGCAAGTCCTCCAGTGCTACTCACAGTTCACGAAGCTTAGCATGAGCCATCCAATATGTTGGTGTAGATATCCTTGTTGTCTTGGGGTACATGTCAATGTATAATTACACTTCTCCACATGGATGTAGACATGAGGAATCATGAGTTAAAACATCATCATACCGGTCCACCACTACAAGATATTTTGGACTCTCCACATCTACTACTCCAAGGTTATGTCAGGCCAACTAATGAGTGATCAGCTGCACCCTCCTCTGAGTATGTCTGTCCTAGGCTGCAAAGGCTCCCTTCTTGCCGGTGAAGGTAAACCTAGTCCCATCAGTGCAAACACACCACACATTGTGCCTAATATAGTCGGTCTAAACATGGACTATAGATAACCATTACATACCCCAGATGATGTCAAAAGGCCTCAACACCGCTACTAGGAGATCCCAGATGAAGCTATCACCAACTAGAGTAAGCTCACACTACTGGAACCAGTGCGTAATCACCGTGTCTTCTCCCGTAGGAGTCTGTAGCTTTAAGGATCGAGGCAATGGCTCCGTCAAAATCTTTTAGATCCGAACGAGGGCAGTGGAAATGAAAGAGTGACAAGAACCCGCATCTATAAAAACTGCAGTTAAGGTAGAGTAGACACAGATGGTACCTCGAATCATCTCTCGAGTGATGTGATTGTAAGCCTCAGCTACCTGGAACTGAGATCTCCCATGTCCACCTGCTCCCTACAGTCGGAGTGGACCTCCGGGTGGTGGGGGTGGTAACACCTCGAAACGTCGTCCACCACCTGCTACATGGCCAGCTCCTCTGCCACATATACCAATTCCATGCGGACCACCTCGATAGAATCTTTGTCTCTAACTGGGTGGTCCTTTGACTGTCTGCTGATCATCCGAACAGTGGGTCAGACAGTCTAGAGCCATATAACCATACCCGCCACATGAGTAACACTGCCCAATCCTAGCATGTGTGTCTCCACCCCAGGTTCCCATCACAATTGATTCTGAGTCATACGGTCGTCCAGCTGTGGGTATTTTCCTTTTGGACCTCTACAACATCTTTCTACTTCCAAATGTAGAAGAATCCGCTGTATTTTGGCTAGTGGTGGGTCTCCCTACTAGATACTACTCAACAAGAAAACTACCCACTAAGAGGGCTCACTCCAATGCCCCCGCCTACGTCGGGATGCAGAGGGAGATCATCGAAGCCCTAATCTCTCTCTTAAACCCTGGATCAAAGGTCATGTCCATGAATAATGGGTCCCATACAATATATGTGGGGTAGCGTGAGAGGTCGGTGATCCTCACTGAGTACTGTGCCACCATCATGCTATCGTACAGCAGGTGAAGTAGCTCCTCTATCTGTACTGCACATAGGGTGGCTGGGACAAACTCTGCCAAAAATAGGCTCTCAGAGTCTGCCAAGAGTAGTGTCGCATTGTCATGGACCTGGAGCATCAGGCTCTACCATCTGCCTACGGCTACCTATAGAAGGCTGTCATCAGGAATCGCCATCAGTTCTGCTGGTGTCCCTACCATTCGAAAGACTCTCACCACAGCCTCCATCCAATCCTCACTCGCATGTGGCTCCATCTCTCCCCTGAACATGGGTGGCCTATGGCACTGGAACTCGTGCAACATACTCAAGCGGCGTGCATCATCTGTTATTGGGACTGGTGGTATTGGTGGCCTAAGGGAAAGTGGTATCTCCGATTCCTCCATTGGAAAAGTGACCTTCATCGAGGCCGCATTGTTTGGTGGGATATCTGTGCATACTACTCTCGGGACTCTTGTTGGTTGTCTGCGGGGAGGCATCCTGAATAAAACAGATACAACACTGCCAAAGATTACACCTGGTGAGCTGACTTGGTCAAGCTGACATAATGAAAACTTTTGAAAACACACACGCAATCAGTGTTTTCGTGAACTGAGTCAGAAATCAGTAGTCAAGGTATCGGTGTATGGATACATTGGCCGCCGCACCAACACTGGACTACCTGAACAGAAAACCACACTCAGTACCCTTAACATTATTGCTTCACAGAAAATAAAGATTGGATTCCTATGTTCTGTGGTAGAACTGACTCCTCTGATTCCAATTTGTAACGACCCATACCCCGGGGCCTATGTTGTGACTACCCCAAGCCCGCCTTCCATAGGCCAGGGGATGGCGACTAGCACCAAATACGTAAATCCATAAAAATGGGGAGGCATTGCCTTTATATAGAGTAAACATACACAATAGAGTAAAAGATGGAAGTAAAACAGTAAGTAAAACTGTATAACAAAGTGTACTAAAAGAAAAGGGGCTGGAATACAAGCGCAACTAGAAAGTACATGTACAACTGAAGAAAAGTAAAGCAGGTACTGATTTGTCCTCCGTGGATTATTACCTGAAGGGTAGGTATATATAGCCTCCCCAACACACCAAGTCTGTCAGTCTCCTCCATGTACCGACTCGTCGTAAGGTCCTCCTCCGGTTATCTTCCAGTCCCACTACTCTGATCTTCAGTCAGCGTTGTCTATCGTCTGAAACCCACACAACAAGGTGTGGGTATAGCCCGTGCAGGGGTGAGTATAACGATACTCTATAGGGACCCCAAGACCCTCAAGGTCTCACAAACTCCAAAAAGGATAAACCAAAATGTATGAATTTAATAGATAACCTAACTTAGACATATTCCCATACATATACCAAAGTTATCATGTAATTCATCCCAATCATGTGGTAAACACAAAAGTTTCTGACTCAGCCCAAACCAAGATTTTATTCTAGGGGTAGTATCATGTGACATCCCTGGTCATATCTTCAAAACCTCAGATACTGGAGAACTCCTCCTCTATCGAGTACAGTGGGCATGTAGCATCACACAGAGGCACTTCCAACTAACCTTGGACAACTGAGGTACTCCTCCTATCGAGTATCGTGGGTCGTCCATGCTCACACAGAGGCTCTCCCCGCCTTGAGTCTACCGTGCTCACACAGAGGCACTCCCCATTGTTTCTTGTTGAGATTGTCCTCATGTCGAGTACCGTGGGTCTACCACGCTCACACGGAGGCTCTCCCCACTATGGGTATGTCGCGCTTATATAGATATGCTCCCCTCTGGGCTAGTCAAATCACTCCAAGTCAAATTGGTCAGCATTTTTCAGGTCTCAGCCAGCTACAAGGTCTCTATACTATTCTTGCTCACCTCTGGGAAGATCCTCTCCACGAACTATTGGTCGATAATCCACCTATCACAAATTTCTACAAAGAAGTATCTCAATGGTCCTCCATATAATAGGGATCTCAATGCAATAGAAGATGCATCAATCCGATGCGCGGTATGTGAGTTATTAGCCTTTTAGTCCTGGGGCCTGGTTGGATTCGTGCACGATCCAACCTGGTCGTATCTCAACTTTACCCGAAACTTTAGTTGGGATAAACTCAAAGGCGCCGTCACGCTCCAAGAATACTAGCGCTGCTGACGGTTCATCAAATGGTTTCCCGGTGCAATGATATGGCCAAATAAATAAAGGGTTTGTAGTGGGCCCGGGTCTGGTCTAACCATGTCGGACCGACCAAGCCCAACCCAGCCTGGGTCGACCCGGTCTGGGTCAACCCTATCAGACCTATTGGGCATGCCCTAGCCCATTGGATGGGCCATCCTATTAGGTTCGGCCCGGCCCGCTGGGCCTCACCCAGCAGGCCGCATGGGCCGTTCGGTATGGAGCACCACGAGGGTGTGGCTCGGAGCGGCTCGGCCCAGAGGGCGCGGCTGAGCTGGTTCAGCCAGGGGACCATGAGGTGGTCGGGACACCAGTTCGGACGGTATTCTGTGAGGAGGCCGGGACACCAGCCCGGCTGGGTGGCCGCGAGGGCACTGGCTGGAGGAGGCGTGCGGGGCGCGCAGAAGCCGTTAGGTGAGCCGGTTCCTGGAGGAGCATGGGGCGCGTACGGAGGCCGGTAGGTGGGTCGGTGGCGTTATGTAAGGCAGGGCACGACCAGGCAGGCCGGTGGCTGGGAGGCTGTCAGGCTGGCCAGTTCAGTGTGGCCCGGGCCAGAGCGGGCCGACAGTGTTCGGCCAGGAGCACTGGAGCACCGTGGGGGTGGCACAGTTCGCAAAATCTGTGGTTAGCATGGAATATTTCGTCGATGCCTTTGTCGGTATGTCGCCTCATCGCCATGCCGAATTTCATCATAAACAAGATCGGTGGAGGGGTCGTGCCTTGTTGGTTTGGCCCGCACCCTCCGTGTTTAGGGTGGTATCAATTGGTTCATCATAGAAGTACGTTGAACAAAATTTATTTTACAATGTCTGCATCGATTCCATTCCAACTCATGATGAGAAAATAAAAGGCGTAATAAACAAATAAAACCCCCAACCTTTGATTGTCGGTCATCAACGTTGATGTCAGGGGAAGAAGACGAAGGATTTCGTCGTTCGTCGCGTCTGCCACGCACTCCCAATCCCAAGCTATGTCGGCTCCTTGATGATGATGCAGAGGGTAGGTTGGTTGGAGATGCCGCATGTTGGTAGAATCTGGGGGAGGATATCGAATAAGGTTGGCGTTCTACATCGGTGGAGCGTTCTTCGTTCTTCATTGGGGGCTTTTCTCCCAAGCTCTCCTCTTCCCAAGCTCCACCAAATGAGAAATGCCAACAAAAAATAATAGATTGTCAATTATTTTAGTTGTAGGCACAAAAATCAAATTGGTGAATTAAATTTAACTGGCCCCACCAAATTAAAGCAAGAGTGTTGGCAGAAATTAATTAGAGGAGTTGGCACCAATTAATTAAAGGGGAGGTCAAGAGGCTCTCCCACATTAATGAGGGAGATTTGAGAGGTTTTACTCTCCTCCATCAAACGTGGGTTTTAACCCCGTGTGGTCCCCATGTCATAACCTCTCATGGGAGGATAGATTCAGGTGGGCCCAACCACCATAACCACTCATGGGAAGTCAAGGTGTAGTGGTCCTACCTCCAACTTCTATGGGGAGGTTTTAACCACCAAACACCCACATAGCAGCTCAAACTAAAATAAAGTGAACTTCACCTTATTTTATTAATTTCCATGAAAAATAAAAAACTAACTTTTATTCTCGACCTGCTACCATCGAAGTAAAAGTCTTATTAAGTAAAAACTAGCATTGCGTGTTCATCGGTGCCCTCAGATTTCAATTCCATGCACTGGTACAAAAGTTATAAAAACCAGCTCATACTTTTACTGAACATACCTGAACAAAACATCATAAATTGATTCTGGGAACACCATGCCTCAGAATCATGCACCATCAATTTTCGTAGACTCATAAAATTCCCATGTATTTAAGAAAAAAAATCCACAGAAATTCAGGATCTTTACACTCGTGCATGATTTAAATTCTATGCTTACATTGCGAAGGGAAAGTGAGAGAAGAGTGTTTTGTTTAACAATTATATAAGACCTAAAAGAGTATTTATTTTAATCTGTCATATTCTAACTCACCCACCCCCCACTTAGTGCATTTCATATTATTGGGCTAACAGATAATAAGATAATTTTTTATCATCTTCACATATCATAAACTATTGATGTTTATCTTCTCTCAATGGTATTTGAAAACATTTCAGCAAAGGTGGATAGATTTATTATTGTATAATGAATTCTAAATCACATATATGTAAGGAAAATGGAATAAAATTATTGATGTGGTTATTAATAAGTCATGATTACATGGTGTTCCAGAGTCTGTAGATTCTTTAAGAGATATTAAGATACTTTAAAATATTCATCTTGATATTAAGGAGGCTGGTGGTATTGGATTCCTATACTACATGATAGTGAACTCATCTTTATTATAGTCTTTTTAGGAGTATCATTAGGGAGACTTGGATGTAATGGTTATGTGAGATCATATATTTCATGGTGAAATGAAGAAATATAGTAGGATTATCTACATCTAATATTGTTTCAAGGGATATAGTTTATTCCATTGGTGACGCACACAGTGGTTCTTTGTAAGCTTCAAATATAACACATAGTAGTGCATCTCAACATATAAAAAATTTATCATGACTTAACATATCCATTATGGTGTCTCTAGATGATGCATTATATAGAAAATTTCAATACACTTTATTTGGTCTTCCTATTGGTAAAGGTAGAGTATCGTGTTCTGGGTGGTTTGTTGCTACCATTGGATATCCCTAAGTGGAAGTGGGAGGATCTTTTAATGGATTTTCTCACTAGATTTCATAAACCAAAATTTGGATGTCACACTATTTATATTTCCCCGTATTTTTGTAAGGATTTTTGAATTATTGATATTACTTTTGGTTTGTTATGTTTTGTTATACTCTCGTGGATTTTCAATTTATTACTTTTTATAAACTAGGAGATTTTATATACATCACCCCAAACAATATGGAGCTTATGAAAATATTTTTTGTGGTATTTTTATACCTATTATTTTTCTTTTAGAATAAATCATTCCCAAAAACATATTTCTTGATACCCTTTTAAAAGTTTTTGGCATATGCCTATTAGTAATGGGCCTCCTTCCTTAATATAGGTTGGCTCATATTATGTGAAATATAGAACCACATTGTCTCAATATACAATAGTGTAATATATTGGGATTTTTATTTGATTTGGGTATCATAGAATAAAATATATTAGATAATTTTAGTTTTAGAGGTTCATATGAGTATATTTATGGAATTTTTATTAACTTTAAATTACCCGGGGTAGTTAGAATATGTGTGACTCAAATTTAAGACTTTAATTTATTATTCATAAGTTTTATAGTATTTATTTATCTCTGATATTTTTATATTGAATTATAATGAGTTATATTGACTCTTTATGAGTTGTTATAAACACCAATTTTTTTGTAATTCTTCTTATACAAGGGGAAATTTTTTATTTCAATGTGATATAAACTGTTCATTTTCTTCTATGTGGTTTGTTGGGAAAATAAACATTCAAAAATTATTTCTCAATGGATCATATTTTTCTTAAAGTACCTATTCTAAATATTCCTTTTCCATATGAATTTCTTTTATAATAGAAAATGTATAGGTCAAAACTTCATTAGGAAATTTCTTCATATAACCTTTAACATTATAGTAAAATTATATAATTTTTTTTACTAGACTTATCATCTTTATACTCTTAAATACATTATATTTCTTCTATAAATGTATCAGTCTCAAAATATTTGGTAGATAAATATTTATAACTTTTAAAAATGTCATGTAGTGATAGATACATTGTTTGAACTAAGATCCTTCTCAATTTCATTACCTCACTTTTGTTCTTTTTTGTATGGGTTTGGTTGTGAAATTCACAGAAATTTATTCGGGATGGAGACTGAGACCTCCCTATTAGGTATCTTAATATCCTCATAAAATATAAACATTATATAGATAAATTAAAATTACTTAAAAATTGTATCCAATCAAAGGTTACCTAGCTATCTAATAACTAATTAAATTTCCTAGGTATGTGAGATCACTGAGAATAATAAGGGCAGAATTAGTGAACTATATTCTTTTTTGAATTTATACATTTATATTTAACATATTTGATTTTTATGAACTATAACTCTCATATTTGTGTCCCCTATAACCATATGGATGATGCAGTAAGTAAAAGAAAAATAGTTTATAAATTTTTTACAATAATCAACATAAAAATAACACTCCTTGTCAAGATTCTTTGGACTCTCCGAATATGGATTCTTCCACTAATAGCATAAGTAGTTACACCAACTCCTTGAAATTTTATTACATAATTTCATTTAAGTAAATTCAATCTACCCGATATCTTGTGATTGATGAAACATACAACTTATATGAATAAATATTTTTATAATAAAAAAAATGAAATATATTATTACATATTCAAAAAAATTATAAATAAATTACTTTGTAAAAAAAAGTCCTAAATTCAATAAATATAATAAAATTGACTCTAAAGAGACTTTTTGAACCTTTTTATTAAAATATGAATTTTTTTAAAATTTAATACTTATAAATAATGTTATAATTAATGTCTATTGATAAAATTTATGTAATAATTATTAGAATCAATTAATTTTATCCAAAAAATAGTTATGTAATGATAACGAGTAATAGTATAACAAAAATGAGACTAACATATTTTTTCAGTCATTTTTTTATTATATATATTTTATTTGAATGTTAATTTCTCTTATTTAAAGCATTATACTTTTGGAAATTTATTATTTACACATGTAGAAAAATTAATTGTCCTTCATAAATTTATTATAAAATTAGTATAAATAAATATAAAAACAATTAAGAAAGAAAGTGATATATTTTAGAAAATTGTTTTTTATGTGTGAAATGTTTTTTTATATTAAAAAATAAATTAAATCACAATTTATTGATTTTTTTGTTAATTTTTTTAAATTTATTTAATAAACAATCAACATTAATATGGTGGTTATTACATGGAAATGAATAATAATAATACATTTATTATTCTTATGGATTATTTTTAATAAAAATATTTTTTACACATTTTATGTGTGGATACTAGAATTAATTTCTACCACCTTTAAAAACTAACTCTAATAAAATTTATTCAATATTTGGATTGATAATTTAAAAATTTTATTAAATGTTGAATTTCATTTTTCTCATAAAAATACATTACCATGGTAAATGTTTGTCACCATAATAAAGGTTAAAATGGTTAAAAGTGGGGTCAAACTAAAGGAAAAGACATCAACAATTTTTTTTATATTTATTTGATTGAATGATTATATTTTGACCCTCCCTCATCTAATCTATGAAATTTTTATTAATTTAATAATCTATCACATAAAAATGAATTTATATTATTTTAAACTTAAGGGTTCTTATAAGATTGGAACTCCCTTCACCTATAAAAGATAGCATCATCTCTTCACCAATACACATACATTGAGAAGCATGTATAGGAAAATATATATCATAATAACATCCTAACTCTCATCCACTACTACAGAGGATTATTTATAACAAAATGATCTATTAAAAAGGAATAAGGAGGGAACCAAATGAGTATTCCCATGAAATTGGTCATCATCTTTTTCGCATTCTTCCAAATTGGTCATTTCTAATACCAATTCAAAAGCTTCTACAACCACTTCACCAAAATATAATCAGTATTATTAGAATAGTGAAATATTTTAATGATAATGGTATAAGAATTTTTTATCGCATTTCCATCTAATAAAAAATTGAAACATCACCCAGGATTACATGAAAACTATAGCCTCCATGAAGTGATATATTTCATTTTTCATCACCACATCAAATGGACGGTTATATTGTTGAATTTGATGAATATCTATAATTTTTATGACATAACTATGATTCTATAAATATTATATGTATATAATATTTACAAAATAATTATGGTTATAAAATTTTATAGAATTAATAAATATTATATTAATAACTTGATTAAAAGTATGGATCCATGAAAAATACATAAGGATTAGAACCATCATACTGAAACATGCATGAAAAAAGGAATAGTTCACTCCAAAAATATTTATTTTAATAAGAAATTATTAATAAATGGGGAATGATCTATTATAAGTGAATGGAATCATATAACATAAATATAAATATAATTCATATATAAGATTTATAAAAAAATCATAATTTATTATATAAGAAATTAAAATGTGCCTTACCAAGATAGATTCCAAGGTAAAGGGATTATTAAGTCAATATATTTCCATTAGATTATATTAATTATTCATTAACTATGTTATACCAGGATTATCTGTGTTATGACCTATTATTGTTTTTGAATTTCAAATTTTCTTATGTATTTTCATATTTTTTTAACCTATCCACTTCACTGATTGATACTTAATTCTAATGTTATGATATTTGTAAGGGTTCGTTGTTTGGATTTATGGATACATTTTTCATATTGATAATCATTTTTTCTTATATATGGTGTACTCGCTTACCCTTCAAAATATTATATACTGATTAATTTTTATTCAAGGAAAATAATGGTTCACTTCATGTTCTCTCTTTCAACGGGGTTTGATTCAAAAGTTACCCAATTCATAAGGGATTATATTATCATATAAATTTTTATAAGTGTTGTTTAGGTTTCAATTTCTATTGAGGTAATTTTATATTATTTCTCTCTTAAACCAGAACTGGTTTTATCCACTCCTTATTTAATGAATATATATATTTATTAGGGAAGATGACTAGAAATCTATCTTGCATGCCTACTATGTTGAACATTTAGCCCCAGTTGCCTCTGGCACTCTCTGATCATTATTTTGATACCTCTGAAAGGAATCAAAGAAGGGGTGGGAATACATTTTATTTGGAGATTATATAGCTCCAGGATGGGGGTTGTGAGAAGGTCATTTGTACTGCAAGGGGGGGTCATGAATAGTTTTTTAGCTCTAAATCTTGTAATACTACTATCTGGCTAAATATTTGGTGTTTAAAAAGTTTTTAGGCCCTAGACACACAATATAGCAGAATGGTGGTTGATATTTATCTATGCCATGACTTGTTCTGACTCAATGATTAAGTAAATCTAAGGTCTAGAGAGGGATTTTAATGTTTCTCTTAACGAAATGTAAAGCTACTAGTTTATCTGCGAAAGAGAATATCACATTAATGAAGGTGGCCCGAACACTAATTTCTTCCATGAGAGAGAAACTACAAGAAGAAAAAAACCCCATATATCCCACATTGATGATTCTTATAGTAGAGTGGTGTAGGATGCTGGTAGTATTAATTCTATAATTATGGAATTATTTAGAAATATTTCTAATGAAGACTTTATCAACATCCCTTTTAGTCTCACAAGCTGCATCCCAAGAATTTTTTCTAATTATATAAACCATTTTCTAGAGGGGGAAATTTATATTAAAAAAGTGTGGAGGGATATTCTCCATTTTCACTATATAAAAGATCACGGTCTTGATGGGTTTCACTCCCAATTCTTTCAACTATTTTGTCACATTCACGAGCCAGATGTGACCAGCCAGATGAATGATTTGTGGGGAGGTAAGTGTCCTTTGAAAATTTTAAGGAGACTATTATTAGCCTCATACCAAAATATCAATTCCCCTTGTAGATTACATAGTTCGGGCCAATCATCCTCTGTAATACAATTTACATCATTTAGTATAGGATTCCTACTTCTAGTTTTAGAGTTTTTCTCCCACATCTAGTGTGTAAAAAATCAATGTGAATTTTCCCATAGAGGGTCATTACTGATAATGTAGCAATTTCCTATGACATCTTACAATACCTGAAGACCTTATCCTCAACAAAGAAAAATAACAATAGCCTTGAAACTTGATATGATGAAATCCTACTATAGGGTCAAATGGACATTTCTCAGTCTTTTAATGTCAAATATTGGTTTTGTATAAAAATTGATTCTTTACATTATTAACTGAATTACATTGGTGTCATTTATAATGAACCTCAATGAAGAGAATTTGGATAGTTTCTTACCTAATGAATGTTTATGACAAGCACACCATCTCTTTGTACCTTTTCATTCTTATTGTGAATTTTTTCTCTATCCATTTTATAAATGTGATGGAGCATGATATTATTCATTGATCCATGGAATGTCATGATGGTCCTCTTGTTACTCATATTTTCTTTGTAAATGATTGCCTTCTATTTTCTAGGGCTACTACCCGTTAGTGTAACTTAATCATGAATACTATCAACCTTTATAAGAAGGAATTTAGGTAGTGGATTAATGCTAAATATCTAAACTATCCTTCTTTAAAGGTGTTCCAATGACAAGACAGTAGGATATTCATATACTATGTGTGTTTCTTATGGTCGAGATACATCAGAAATAATTAGGGCACCCAACTTATATAAAAATATCAAAGAATAATTTTTTCACATCAATCATGGACAAAGTTGATAGTTTTATTAGTCTATGGTCTAGCAATAAAACCTCCAAAGGTGTGAATGAAGTTCTGGTTAAATTTTTGCCTAATATATCCCTTAAAACATAATTTATTGTTCATTTTACTATCTAACCTTGTTGAAAGGATTCATTATCTACTGGATAACATATGGTGGGGATCCAATAAGTCAAAACACAACACCCACTAGGTTATACGGGATATATTGTGTGTTTCTTGTTCGTGTGACGACCTCAGGTAAATAAACCATAAATGGTTCATTGATTCCATTTTATGAAAACTAGGTTGGAACCACATGTACTGTACTAATACCCTTTTCTCAAAAATCATTCTTGAAATGTACTTCACAATGTCTGACTTCATGCATTCATCACTTGGACTGAGGCCTAGATATATGTGGAGAAGCTTATGGGATGTTATCTCTTGGATCATCCAAGATAATTTTTTGTAGGATTAGAGATGGTAACATGGAGAATGTGTGGGAAAAAATTGGTTGGTCAAGGGGTCAATTGGAGAGTCTCTTCACGTGTCTTTATAGGGTTATAAAGATACAATATCTCATGGCCTCATTGATCATTCTTTGGAAGAGTTGTATTAGGATAGTGTTTTTGGTTGGTTTTGAGAGATTGATTGAAATCTTAGTGTTAGCATCCCACTTATAAATAGAGTGGGTGGTGACCAAATATGTTGGATTGGGAATGCTTTTGGGAAGAACACTATTAGGTTGGGGTAGGTCACTTTGGTTCACTATTTTACTTAAGATCAACCAGATGATCGGTGGAGGAATCTTTGGGTATTCTCCCCCCCAGTCATTTTTTTCTTCTAGAAGGTTTGATCAAGTGTCTTGATTATGTGTAACCTTCTTACCAGATGACACATGGTGGAGGATGTGGTGTTCCCTCTATGCTTCCAATATACTAATTTTTTTTCATACTATTATTCTATGTCCAGAAGTGGAGGCAGTTTCAAATGAATGGTCTCGTGGGTTTAAGGAGTCTTTGGGGATATCATTGGAGATGGATCAAGTTTTCTATAATTTTAATTCCTCTATGTAACATATGGTAGTGTGGTTTTTGTGCACTCTTTCTTGGCTTGTTTGATCTTGTTAGAATAAGTGGTTTTAAAATAGAATAACTCACTTGATTGGATTTCAGTGGAGACAGATTTTGAATGGATGAATGGGTGGATGTCAAAAAGGTATGGTTCATCACTTCACTGGTCATGAAAAGATACACCATACTGGAATCCCCCTCCTAAATGATTTATTAAAATCAATACTAATGTTTCAGTCTCGACATGGTCTCAAATTGTGGGGGGGCTCATTTCCGAATAATGAAATTACCAGGTGATTGATGTTTGGTGTATGGTTTTCCAATTGATTTTGGAGCCCAGTTGTTGTGGAAACATCAAAAATTATTCAAGAGATCCTCCTTGACCAGGCTAAAGGATGCAATTAGGTGGTTTGGGATTTTGATTTTATCAAAGGCGTTAATTCTTTTTTAAACAAAGGGTGGGTTCATAGCTTTTTGGAATTATTATGTGGAAAATTTGGTCTCTCACTAATTCCTTCTCAATATGAAAATTCTCCTTCATCTTTTGTGGGGTCAATCTTTAATCCAATTGGATGGCGAGTTACGGGAAGTCATGGGGAAACCATTTTTGGGTTGATCATTTTCCTGATTAGATTTCCTTGAATGGTTTGATTGATTAGTAATATATCCTGGATTTTTTCTCAAAAAAAATATTTCATTGGGTGTTACATTTTTTGTTTCTAACAATTTTTGGGTTTTGTAGATAGTGAAATATAATAGGATGAAATTATTATCCCATTCATGGAACTTATGACCCATTAAAATTTAACTTCATTTATATATGAATGAAAACTTTTCTATGGTACTTATCTTACGGAATATGACATGGAGAAGAGGGGGAAAATAGCTTGAAATGAAACCAAAGGAATAATTCTACCTATATAATGAAAGGAAATCAATCAAGTATATTTCCTCATATTCCCTATCTTAATATTAAAAAAATTCATAAAATAATGAAATAGTATGGTAAACGTATTCAATCATATGTGGTAAATTTACTAAATAATCAAGGTATACATTTGGAAACTCATTTACAAGTATGATCTTTCTAATAGTACATATATGGATTTAGAAATATTTAACTAAAAAAAAGAATTTTCCTAGTAGTAATCGGTAAATTTATTATCACAATAAAATATACAAATAACATTATACCTATATCATGATACGTTCCTTTTGGTAAGAAAAAAATAAAATTGTAATGACAAATATATTTAATGGGTTAGAATGTAACACCCTAAGATTTAACTGTTTTTTTATTTAAATGAATTTTATGTTCTTGATATATTGTAATTCATGAAATTCAAAATTAAATTTAATAGTGGTATATTAAAATAACAAACAAATAAATTTTCAGATAGTTAAATGAAATTGAAAAATAAATTACATTTCAAATTTAAATTTGTCAAACTAACTTAAGAAAAGACAATTGATTAATAATAGAATTGTTTTAAAAGCCTCACTGAAATATTAATTTTTGTTAATGTTAATACTTTTGAGAAAAGATAAAGAAAAAATTATTGATAAAATTGATGTAATAATTCATAAATTGAATTTATTAAATCGTGGAAATTTTCTTAATAATTATGTTTTATTTTATATTATATACTAACATCTCATTTGAAATATTATATAATAATTAATTAATATTCATGGTAAATGAATTTTCATTACAGGTCATATCTTTCAGTGGGTTTTGATTAAAATATTACCCAATTCATTTGAGTTTATGATATAGTCCAAACATTTTTAACATTGTTTACATTTCAATTTCAATTAGGGGAATTTTATATTATTTCTCTCTTAAACATAAACTATATTTTTATACACTCATTATTTTGGGTTTTTCATGTAGTATTTCAATTTTCTTCTATTTCGTTCTCTAATCAACCAAAATAATTTTTATAATAAAATATAGCCTTTTTTCTCTTTTTTCACCAAGAATATTTTCCCCCCAAATCGATATACTTTATTTTACATAAAAAATATTTATAAATGAAATTTTTTTTAAATGCATATTTATGTAAATGTTGAAATTAATTTAAAAAGTATAAAAGCAATTTTTTAATTTTTTTTATACGTTTCATTTTTTACTTTCATAAAAAAAATCATAAATAATTTTCATTTTAAACCTTCACTTCCAAAATATAATTTCCATTATTATAACCATTATTCATTACTAATATTCCTTCCCAAGTTTTAATTTTCTATCATAGTAGTATATATTCCATGTATCTATGAATTTTCAGTTTTATATTAAAATAAAATGATCTTATTTTATAAAAAGTTTGAATAGGGATTTCTTTTTTATGTATATTTTAATATTTAACTCTACATTTTATTTTATAATCATAATATATTTCAATGTTTTTAATTTTTAAAATTTTTTTAAAAATTATTTTCTAAATTTATTATTGATGTCTCTTAAAAATAATTTTAGAAGTGACTTGTAAATTTTTTTAAACAAAGGTATAAAAGAATTAAGAAAATTACTTTAATTGTCTCACGTTGATTTTCTAATCTATTTCTAAAATATATATCCCTTATATAGTCATGTTTATGATAAAACTCTTAAGGATATTTTGTTATAGATATTTTGAGCCATTGTTTTTTTAGATCCAACCAATTATGTTTATGTGTTAATCTTATGTGATACTATATGAAAATGTTATGTAACCCATTTTCATTCCATGTGTTTTTCATCTATGTCAAAATCATTTACATTTTCTAATGATCTACTAGTGATATGTTCTTATGATACCAGCTACCATATTTATCTATATGTTTTATGATGGTATCTTAATAATTTTTATGAAACACGTTTATTTACCATAGGTTAATTAAGCTATTATGAAATGTAGAACGCATATCTATGGATTTAATTCTGTGATGGGTGATATTGAAATTATACATCCCTCCAATCCATTGGGTAAAAATTTACATCTAATGATATAATATGTAAGGGAATGGGTATTGAACCCAATCCACCATGATACTCTATCCACCAATTTTTAAAATGGATCATGGTGTAAACATAAACCAATATGGGACTTTGTCCAATATGTGATGATGTTCTTGTAATTGAGCCTTTTAAAAGGGAATGATGTCTTTTCATATGTATATTCAGTATCCTTATATCAAATTTATAGGCTTATGATATGATATCATATCTTGTGATTGATTACTACTGATTTCACTCTCTTTTAACTCACATATTTTGTTATGAAAAAAATTAACTCACAACCCCTGAATTTTGATATATGATTTATTTTTTATTATTTTTATATGTTATGACATTTTTATTGTACCATTACTCTTTTATAAGGATCAATTTTTATCTTCAATTGACATCTACCGTGTTTACCAATATAGGGGATCTAGGATTAACTCTTTCATATGATTTCATTCCCCTAGTTATGAAAATATTTATTAAATATTACTTTTTTAGAATAGTTTCATGTGGGTATAAGTATTTAAGATATTATTGAAAACTTATCATGTTACAATAAAATATTATTATAGTAGGGAAAAGTATAATTATTTGAGAAAGTATTAGGTTTTATTGAGTAAGGTTTTCCTAATTCTATAAATTTTTAATTCAGAAAATGTCTTGAATTTATGAATATATTTTTTTTTACTAAAATTGTGATAATATAAGTATATGTCTGTGTCACCAAAATTGGTATCAAACCGATATCTAAATTGTATTTCTTTTGTACTGGATTTGGGTGTTTGAGTTTGGAATATCTCAATTGGTATTAGAACTATGTTTAAATAACATTACAGATTAATATGTTATTATTTCAGGATCGTTCAATAGTTATAAGTATCATTAAGGGTCAATAGACTTATTTTTTTAAGGCATATATACCCTTTTGAGGTCATTTGTGTTTAAATTTTAATGTGAATGGTTATATTTTTTTAGTTATTATTGGGTTTTAAGAATAATACATGATTGAGATGAGGTGGAAAATATGAAAAAAATGAAATTATCTTTCTATAAAACATATTTTATAATACATATGATCATGAGACTAAAATTTAATTTAATGATTAAATGTTTAAATTTATGTTTGATAAATTTCACTATAATTTTCAAAGCATTATACGATTATGGTGAATGAATAATTATTAATTAGAATGATATTTTATGTCAATGTGGTTGATATCTTAAGAGGAATAGATATTTAGTTAATTTTTGAAAGGACATATTATTATAGTGTGGTTTGATGTCTTGGTGATTCAGTTTTTTTTTGAAAAATAATATTATAATTTATAGAATATATGATTAATTTATATACATTTTCAGTTTGTGACATTATTATTGTTTAATGTTGTTTCAAGAAAATGTTATGTTGATTTTGGATGAATATATAGTAAAATATTTCTAATTTTTAGGTTTTTTATTTGGTTAATAATATTTCATAATGTTTTAGGGGTTAGTTATTTTTGGAATGTTTTAAGTTGAATTTTGGATATTATTATTGAGGTTTTAGATAATGAACTATTTCTTTTTCATAATATAGTGTATTCATATTTCATTGGGTATTGTATTTGCACTTGATAACAGTTTTTTGCTTTGTTAAGACGATAAATAAATTAGGAATAACCTTTTATCCATTTCATGGATCTTATGATCCATTAAAAATTTATTTTAGCACTTCACATATAAAAAATTTATTATGTTATATATCATTTGGAATATGAGATGAAGAAATGCTACAAAAATACTTCTAACATAATAAATGTGTAATATTATACATATGGAATGAAAATAAAACAAAGTATATTATATAAAATTCTACGTCTTGATGGTAAATAATTTAGTAATGAAATTAATATGAAATTAAATATATCAATATAGAAAATATCACCCAATAGTAATGGAATGTTTTTGTAAACTCCTTTATAAGTGTGATCCTTATAATGGAAAATACATGGTTTTATAAATATTTAATTAAGAAATTTTATTTTTCGAATAGTAACATGGATATTAATTATCATGATAAAATATACAACAAATATTATACCTATATAAATATACATTCATTTTGGTATGAAAAAATTAAAATTTAGAGGACGAAATCTTTTTAGGTTATAATAATATAACTACCCATGATTATAGTATGTGGTTTTCCATCAAATAAATTTGATATTATTGATATCATTTAATGAAAAAAACTGCAAACATAACTAATTAATGATTTATTACAACATAATTTGAAATACAATATTATATAGTTAAATGAAATTTATAAATAAATGACATTGTAAAATAAAAGAAGTCATATTCACTTAAGAAACAAAATTATTCTATATCTAATGTCTTGAAATATTTCTTTGAAATATAAGTTTTCGTTAAATTTAATACTCTTTAGAACTGATATTTGTTTTGATAAAATTGATGTTATAATTAATACAATAAATTATTTTCATCCATTAACTGGTTATGTAATGATAAGTAATAATAGACTAATAATTCTTAGTTAAAATGAAATGTTTAGCTTATAATCATTGTTTTAAAAAAAAATATTTTATTTAAAAGACAATTTATAATATTTATTGTATTTACTTTATTTAAAAGTATTGTTTATATAGGTTAAAAATTTTATTATCATTCAAACATTGGTTATAATATGGTTATATATTAAAATGAAAAAAATGTAAAAACAGATATGTTTAGAAAACTATTTTTATGTATGAAATGTTTTTTATCATATTAAATTAATTTAATCCCCATTAATGAATAATGTAAATTAAATTTATAGAATTTATATTACATAAAATAAATCCACATTCATTATTTTTTTCCCGAAATTTAATAAGAATAAAACCATTATTATACTTAATGATTCATCTTTTTCAAAAACGGTTTCTATACATTCTATGTGGGGATATTTGAATTAATTTATGATACCAATTTATAATGTATCTAATAAAATAAATTCCATAATTTTAATCATAATATTGATTTTGTTTTAATTTCAATTTTTTTTAGTCAAAAAAATATATTCCCAGAGTAATAGTTTATCACCACAATAAAAGTTCAAAGGGCATTAAACTCTAGGACATAGATTCAATTATTCCAAAAAAAACATAGTTTTATTGGATGTTTGGATTTGAATTATAATTCATATTACCATAGAAATATGTCTTAGTTTTTTCCACTTACCCAAAAAATTATGTTATAATATTTTAATGTTAAGGTTATTTACATGGATTTCATTCCCCTCAATCATAAAAAGGCACCTCCTCTCCATAATTCTCTACACAAATTGAAAAGATTATATCAACCAATATCTACCCAACTAACTTCTAAAATATACTCAACATGTCCTAGAGGTCTCATTATTGGCAAAAAACTAACCGCGTGTGGGTCATAAAGATATCCAAAGGATGATACCCAATGAAGAGGTAATAAACCTTACCATTTTCTTTCATATTTAATTATTCTTCATCCTCATATAAATATTATTTAATCTCCTAAACATAATTAATTAAGTATAATTATTAATCATAAATTTTATTATTTTAATAGTACAACCATTTTTTTATTTTCCTTCCATATAATGGATAAATAAAACATCGCTCATGCGTATATTTAGACATCTACCTCCTTGAAGTGATATATGCCATTTCTCATCACCACCTAAAATAGATTGTTATATATATATATGTAATGAAAATATACGATATTTATGAAAAATTTATTATTATATAATGAAAAATTATTATCTATTTTCCTTCCCTTTAATCTATTGGAAAGTGGGAATGTTAGTCGTGTGTATGTGCAGACTACCACATCTGTTAATCGTTGTATTTAATTTTTCATCACTAACATACATTGATTTTAATAATCCTTTATATAATAAATAAAAATTATATTTATGTAATTATTAATATTATAGATATGAAAACATAAATCATGTACCAAAACCATCAAACTGAATCATGCATGGAAAATAGAATAGTTAACACCCAAATATTGATATTAACAAGGAATTATTAATAAATGGAAAATTATAAATTATATTTAAATTGAATACAGTAAGATAAATAGGAATATGGATTTTATATAAGATATATAAAAATTATATGTGTGTTATGTAGGAGGTTAAAATGTATCCAACAAAGTGGTAATCCAAAGTATGGATATTCTTAACTCAAAATCATTTCATTGGATTATGTCACATCTTAATTGACTATTATATACCGAGATTATGTATATAATGACCCAATATAGATTATTATTGTATTTAAATATTTCTTATATGGGTTTAAATTTTATTCATGTAATCATTTCATTGATTTATTTTTACTTCAAATGTTACAATATTTTTAAGGGTTTCTTGTTTCAAAACCAGTTTCAGGGAAAATGTTTAATCTTGTGCACCATGCTAAATTTTTTATTGTGAAATTATACCCCATTTGAAATATTTTATCGTGGTTACATTTTATTCTTGGAATGTAAATTTCATTTCAATTTATATCTTTGATGATGTTTTCATTCAAAAGTTCCCCCAACTATAGGGGTTTATGTTACAATCAACCTTTTTATCAAGATTATTTCTCTATCAACTCCAATTGGGGGAATTGTATTTAATTTAATTATTAAGTCCAAATTAATTTAATATCACTTGTTTACTTCTATTAATTTCATATATTCTTTTCTATTTCCAATTCATTGGAACTCTAATCAACTAAAGTAATTTCATAAGAAAATTAACACCCATTTCTCCTTTTTGGTTAGGAATATTTATTTTTCCATATCCATATTATTTATTTTTTAAAGTTATTTTACATTCATAAAATATTTTAAATGTTAATTGTTTATATCTTTTACATTTCATTCAAAATTATGAAATAAATTTCTTTAATTTTTCCAAAACAAGTCATTTATAACATTATTTTTGAATAAAATCCATTTTGTAATGTTTTCTCAATGAATAGATTTTCTCATAATTATAAACACTCAACATTATTTCTATTCCATTGAAACTTTTTACGGTTTATCTAATTAGTATATTTTGATATTATTATTTGAGCTTTTTTATATTAATTTTAAAGAATGTTATTTTTTAAAAATATTTAAAAATGGATTTCATTTTTTTATATTTTAAACATACACTCTATATTTTCATAGTCAATATTAGTTTATTTACATGACTAAATTAATTTAAATTAATATAAAAAAATTATCTAATTGAAATATCATTAAAATATATTTTGAAGTGATGTATAACTCTATTTTTACAAAAAAAGATACAATAAATTTAAAAATATTCTTTTCACTATTAAACTTTCATTTCTTTATGTATTTTTTAAATATGTCCCTTTAAGGAGTTAATGTTCATGATAAATCCCTATATAAATATTTTATATTAATATATTTGATGATTGACTCTTGGGTAATAATATATTATGTTATTGTGTTTTCTTATTATGTGATAATATAATAAAATGATTTGTGACCTATTTACAATCCATGGGGTTTTTATATATGTTAATAACCTCTATTGTTTTTTATGACCAAGAGAGGATATATTATAATTATACCATAAATATAATTTCTAAATATCCCTTAAATTTATATTTTATAAAATATTTATAGAACCCATTTCATTTCCAAGGGTTAATGATGGAAAAAATACCTCAAGGTGACATTCCATTGTTTTTTGGTCAATTGGGTTTTCAGTGAAATATAGTTAACCAGATAATTTGTGAATTTCCATGATTGTTTTTGAAAAATTATATTTACCAATATCTATAAAAATGGAAACCTATATCTGTTTGAAACATTTATACTAAGTAACAGTATAAGAACCCAGCTGTAAACATTACACAATCTTTAGTTTTAAGTAAATAATTCACTATTATACATTTTGAGGATATTTATGGTTTTTAATTTTATAGAACTAGGAAATCACCCTTAAATAAATAAATATTACATCACAAGGAGAAAAATTCCAGTCAGTATACATTTTCCTCATAAATCAAAACATGTGAGATATAACATGTTCTCTTTTTCTGACATATATTCATAACTATCATCTTTGCCTCATAGTTTAACCTACTTTATATTATAACCCTATGAAAAAACCTTTTAAAATATGGGATGAAAAAATTAATAGTGAGAAATATATAATAATAATAAAAAAGTATAAAGTGAGTATCTGAACACTCATAAAAATTTTAGTTTCAAAAAAAACTTGGGTCTCAAAATAAATATTTTCTTACATGAAAATCAACTTTACAACCCAGAGATTTTCATAAAAGATTCATAAATAATTATGAAATAAAAAAATAAAACTCTTATATGTCTCTTCGTATTCATTAAAAAATATTAATGTATTAAAAAATTTATTCATTTCACCCTTTAAAAGTATCAAAGATTTTCCTGTAAAAATAATCTCATTATATTATCTTAATAAGCCAAAAGATAAATGTGAAACCCCATATAATATATATATAAATCATGTAGGTAACATCGGACAGAATTTTCCAATCACTATCATAACCAGTCTTACAAATTGAATAACCATCACGATAAATTCAATTAATCTCATAAGAGAACCCTATAACCAATTAACTCCATCCTATTACACAATTCATGGGAGAGATATATCAAGATCACCCATCATCATGACCTTTATCAGGCTCACCCATCATCATGAATTATATTAGGGTCAACATTCATGAAAAACAATTCCCAAGAACCAAAACATAATAATAAAACATAAAATATTTCATTTCCAATATCATACGTATTAAAATTTTACATTGACACATAATTTATTTTTGGATATCAAAATATCTATTCTATTTATAATTTTTTTTAAAATATATAAAACAATATGAAATATGAGTTTTTTTAAAGAAAACATGAAATCAAATAATTGAATCTAAACAACAAAAACAGGTTGTGGTAGTAAAAAACTCATTCAATGTCATATGAACTAAAATAGAACATTCATTTTTTCCTTATGTAAAAAAATTCATACTATTATGTATAAAATATATTGAAATATTCATTTTGAAAAAAATTGAAAAAAAGTAAAAAAATAGACATAAAATTTCCTTTATAATTCATTTATGTCCATATAAATTCATCCAAAAATTAATTTTTAGAATATGGTCATGGAATAAAAATATTTGGTCAGTAAATCATTAAAATATTTATATTTATTTTTTATGAAAATGTGTCCCTTACCATGAGATTGAATAGGCATGTATGTTCTTTATCTTCTTCTTCATTGGAAAACATCCATAGGATTAAATGTAAAACCTTATTAGGTTCATTTTCTTACCAAAATATGGACAATAATATGTGGGGAGGGATTTAATTAAGGTAATTGGGTAAGGATTAGTTTCACAAAATTTCTCTTAAAGTATAGAGAGTAGAGGATAGGGGTGTTTGTTTATAAGTGGGGTAGAAGACACACTTTGAATTTTTGAAAAGATCAAAATCTATTAATGTCTTCCTCAATCCAAATAATTCTGAAATGGTCAATTTATATGATGATATAATATATTGTTGAAATATAAAAATTTAATAGGATTTTGAATGGTATTTAGTACTTTTTAATCCAAATAACTTTAGTTTAACCCCATGGTAAACCAGGCTTAACATTAACTATTGTAACAAATTTTTATTATTTTTAATATTCATTCTAACCAAAAAATATGTTTATCATAATAAATAAAATTAATTGGGATGATTAAAAAAATAGAATCCATTCCATAAAATTTAATTAAAATAAGTAGAAGAATTTAAATTTAAATTAAACCCTCAATTTTTGAGAAAAAACGATGATTCCGATAATTTAATTTTATGTATAAAAAAGTTTTCAAAAAAATTCAGTACTAAAATTCATTAAAAAGACTATAAATTTATTAAAAAAATACATTTGAATTAATACTTTTTTAAAACCATTTTAAAAAATTATTACTTTTAAACTTTTTGAAATGAAAGGACATCATTTAATAAAACACTTTCTTTTCACTATTCATCAAAAAATAATAAAATCGTAAAATTTTAAAATAAATCTATCTGATGTTAATTTTTAAATAATGAGTTTAAAAATTAATTTAATTTTTTATAATTTTAATTCTAAAAATTTAAAATTATTACATTAAAAATAACCATATAAGGCACGAAACTCCAATTTTTTTGAAATATTGTTTTTTCCATTTGGATGGAAAATTGCCTATTATTATTATAATGAATATAAATATATAAAATATCGCTAATGTGTATTCATAAGATATAAGAAATATTTATCTTAACATTGTCTTGGTTGTAACATTATTTTCACTTTTGTAAATCATGTCTACATAATTTTATTTTCTGTTTAAACAAGTAGGGATACATTTCACTCATAGTATTTACTGATTCCCATGTTTCTTTTTCAGTGATATTCTTTTTTCACAAAATATTAATTTATTGAGTCAATTTATTTCATAGCACATTCTATCTATAATCTGTAATCTGTATTGGTTGTTCCTCATTATAAATTTTTCCTTCCAACAAAACAACTTCAATGATTAAAAACTGAGATGCTTTCATTGCATATGTTCTTAAAAATGAAACAGAAATAAGTCAGGCACCTAAGGTAAAACCATATTTAAAGAAAATTAAAATAAAATTCATCCAACTTTATATAAAATTTAAACATTATAATGAACCAAGAACATTTCATCCCTTTATTAAAAAAATTTGTAACATGTTCTAAGGGTGACATTATAAAAAAGATCAGCTACCAAGAATTTAATATTATTCCTCTGGTTATATAAATAATTGTTTTGTCTATTATGATCCATCATAATGTGTTGTTGGATTATTTTTACCTTCTCAAACCATTCTTATTAAAAAATTTAGTCCCAACAACATGCTTTTTTCTACATATTCTTAAAATGGAAGAGTCTCACACCACTTTCTACATAATTCTTCAAAATATGTCATTTATAGACTAGAATGAAAATTAGAATTATATGAAACTCCAACCAATGTTTGATTTTGAAGCCTAATTCCCTAATTATCCATTAAATATTCTCCAAAAATATCTTTCAATGTATAAAAAATCTCTCTGATTTTCCATCAGATTTCAGATTAAGGTATAAATTGAAATTTATTTTTACAAACAATTAATTTTGAAATTCTTTCTAGAAAAAATATGTGAATCTTGGATCACAATTATATACAACTGAGATAGGGACTCTATATAATTTAATTATTTCATTATCATTATGTTTGGATTGTTTGACTAAATACATTTGATCTTCAAAGAGAATAAACTGTGTAGATTAAGTTAAACTATCAATAATAACCACAATAAAAATTTTATCATTATATTTATTTATTAATCACCCCATGAAATAAATTGATATAATCACACCTTTTCAATTTAGCGTTGGAAAAGTATTAAACATCCTCTTTGGTAATTTTTATTCTACTATATCCTTTTGAAAATTCAAAAAGTTTTTGGTTAACACTAATATATTATTTTTCATTATTTCCCATTAGAAATATTCCTAAAGGTATTCATATAATTTTGTGGTTCTATGATAAATATAAAATAGAAGGATATTAGCCTAACTTAACTATTCTTTTTTTATTGTGGGATGAATGAAACAAAAATCGTTTTTATGAATCTCACAACACCTTGTTTTTTATATTAAATATATTAAACATGTCATTATTAACAAATTCTACCTTTTTCTATATTGCACCATCTTTATTTTGAGCTTGATTCATCCAATCTCATAGAGATGGTTTTAATAACACATAAAAAATTAAATTTAGTTTTTTCATTCATAATTTATAAACAAATATTCCACAAATAATTAATTAATGGATCATGTTTTAGATGTTGAATAGTTAATATAACAATATGGTTTTGATTTAAAGCATCTGTTACATTGATTTTTTACATGGATGGTGATGAATTTTGAAATAATAATATTTATCAATACCAACCATCTCCCTTGAATCTTGATCAACTATTTCTAACTGAATCTATACTTAAATATTTTATTATCAATATATATTTAACACTTTACTCCATATAAATTATATCGGAACTTTTTTAAAGAAAACACTACTAATTATAGTACAAGATCTTGTGTAATATAGTTTTTTCTTGTGGGGTTTTAATTTAAGTGAATCATAGAAAATTACCAAATTATTTATAATTAAAAAAACACAGTCCCTTAAAATAATTGTCATTATATAATATAAATTCAAAATTTCTAGATTCTTGGGACAGAACATGATCATTCACCAATCTTCATTTCATTACCTAGAAACATTCATCTCATTCCATTTTCTTGATTAACCTAACTATATATCATGTTAACTTGGTTTATGATATAGATTACCATGTAATGTTTTAAAAAAAACTACTAATAACAGCCTAATAATCCATGAAACCGATGAATATGAGAAACATTATGTTTTTTTATTCATCAACCACTTTAGGTTTAGCAGGATTAATGTTTCTGCAATCTTTAATTATGATATATCCAAGGAATTAAATCTACTTTAAAAAAATTCAAATTCAAAAAAATTTCCATATAATTTCTTTTAATTTAGGTTTTTCTAAACAATCCATAGATTTTTTTCATGTTAAACATAATTTTTTAGTTAAAATAAAAATATTATAAATAAACAAAACAAAAAACTTATCCAAATGTTCATAAATAACTATGTTCATTATATCAATGAATTAAAATCAACTAAAACATAATTCACATTCCAAGTATGAAATTTGGTTTTTGGGATGTTATCAAACTTAACATTTATTTCATGGTACCCATGATTGAGATCAAACTCCAAATAATATTGAGCTCACCATAACTATTCAAATTTATTATTGATATGAGGTAACATGTACTTATTATCACTAGTGGGGTTATTCAATGCTCTATAATCAATGAAAAAACTCAGAATTCCATTTTCCTTTTTAAAAACTATTATAGTATCGCCACATGGTTATGTTATAAGGTAAATGAAACCTTTGTCGAGATACTCTTGTAACTGCTTTTCAATCCAAAATGTTCTACTTGAGCCGTTTGATAAGGGAGTTTTGAAATAGTATTATCTTTATTTTCTAAGTTAATATTAAAATCGACATCCTAATCAAGTATAATTTTGGGAAACTCATCAGGAAATAATCCAAATGTTATTTTACAATCAGAACATCATTAATCTAAAAAGTTTCATTATTTTTGACAATATGAGAAAGATAACATCAATTTCCATATTTTAGAATTTTCACAACTTCTTGATGTGTTATTGATGGTATGAATTGATTATTATATAGAAGGAAAACCCTATTTTGTAAAAAAATATCTTTGGCTCAACAATCAATCATAATATCACAAATTAAATTTCAGTCCATACCGAGAATGACATTAGATTCTATAACTTTAAATAAAACAATTTTTTCCAGGAAAAATATTCCACATTTTGAAAAAATAAGAACATTATAAATTATTGTTACATTCATACTACCCTATGTGATTTTACCAAAAGTCCTAACATCATTTCATGAGGTGAAATTTTACTTTTACAAATAAATTACTAGGAAATAAAGGAATTTCTATACCATGAATCAAACAATAAATAAGGTTAAACTGACTAAAAAAGTAAATAAATATTTTTCCACTTCATCCAATGGACCAAAATCTACTGAAGTAGGGGAAAAAATATTTTGCTGCTTTCTACTCTTTATTGACTTTCTTATTCTTATCATTCAGGCCCATTTTTGGACACACATCCATATAATTACCTAGAACATTACATTTATAATACATTATTATATGTTTATCAAAACTTCTCATACCAATAAAAATATCTCATTATTTTATACAAAAACCATATTCCAAACCTAAAAACATAGTAATAACTTAATAGAATTTATAAGACACTTATTAAGGTGATTTTTATATCTATCACAAACTAAAAAATCGCTTTTCCAAGCTGTATATTTCGCTAATTTATACTTCCCATTGTTCTCTGTCATGGATCCTTTTTTCTTGTTTTCATGAATACATGGAATTCGTAGAACTCTATATCATCATTATTGGCATAGTGAAAAATTTTCCACTATCTTTTAAATTCATGAGAAGTTAATTAGATTCGGTATATTAGCATTAATCATATTTTACATAAAATAATTCTACTATCTTGATCCTGAATAAAATTTTGGGTTTAACATACCAACCTGGTGTATTTTTCATTATACAAGGCCAATGAATCATCCTAATTTTGACTTAATTCCAAGAATTTATTTTTTATCCTTTGTCAAACAACCTTAGGAATATACTTCATATGGGAAATATTATTATACATATCCCATTAGAAGGTTTTAATTTATTTTATTTCTTATCATTCTTAACCATTGACTACCTTTGATAGTATTTACATTAAAACTGGTGAATAAAAAGAGTTTAATTTGGATTATATTAACAATCCATGACATTGAATATCTGCTCAACAGCTTTAATCCATCCCTCCAATATCACTAAGTCAAATTATTAATTTAATGTTGGACGGTGTTTTATCATAAAATTCTCCACTATCAAATTATTCCTCTACGGTAAATTTGGTTTCACTCAAGCATGGATACCAACATAATTTATAGACTTCTCCAATTGATTTATCACAATAATAAAATTCTGAGTTCCAATTAAAACTATTCTAGGTTGCTGGTTTAGATAGATGTTATCCTCTTTGTTCCTTCCTAATTTAACTTCCCTATTTCCTATATTGAAAACCATATATAATTGACATGGTTTAAATAATGGAATAATTTAATATTTAAATTCTATATCACGATTACCATAAATTATAATATCGTAAGGGTATTTATAAATATTATTCTAAAATATAAAATTTTAGAAACTATTAATTTTACACCAACTATAATGACTCGTACATAAACATTATATAATCTTGGGGTTTAGGTCATGAATTAACTATCTTACATTTGGATTATTTTCTTTGGTTTAGAATTTTTTATAATTAGGATATCATGCTTATATAAACAAATAGTACATCATAAGGTGTAAAGTTCCACTTAGTATCCATTTTTTCACAATACAAAACTTTTACGATATACAAATTTTTTATTTCATGAGGTATCTTTAATATTTTAATCATTACCTCGTTATTTTCCCTACTTATCCTTAAAACCCTCTAAAAAAATTTTAAAATGTGGGATTACAACAAAAATATCATTAAGGGACATATGAAATGAATGAAAGAAACTTTTACTTCCATGATTAATCATACAAATTTTCCTTATTCAAAAAAAATTTTGACTCAGAATACGCATATTTGTTTCCAAGAAATAAACATTAGTTCGGGAAGAATTTATCAAAACATTTGATAAAAAATATTAATGGTAAGAATAAACAAAATATTGGTCAATTTCCAATCATAAAAAACTCATGAAAAAATTGTCACAAAAATATTCTCTTCACACATAAGAAGTATTATTATCATCTCATTAATCATAATCACATTATCTTACCTTATAAAATCAAAATATTTTTATAAAAAAATAAGGAATTCATAGAAAAATGATGTAATTTTTTTGGAAAATCATTTTCATATTGCTTTTAAAATCAAACTTACAATTGAAACAACATACCTGGAAAATTATAATAATATCTTAGGAGAAACTTAAAACAAGGGAACTTTATATCTTTACCTAATGAATTGGAGAGATATATTGGGCCCCACAAACATCATGAAATATATTGGGCTCACTCATTATCTTGAGCTATATCATTATAACTTTTCATCATAAAAAAATCACAGGAACTATAACATAATCATAAAACATGAAATATTTCATTTCCATTATTATAATTATAAAAATATTCCTTGTACCCATAAAATGCATGTCTGGATATTGAAATATTTATTCCATTTAAGACTTTTTTTGAAAATTCCATGAACAAAGGAAAATAAGGTTTTAATTTGAATTAATTGTGAAATCTAACAATGGAATCCAAACTTCAAATATCAGTTGTGGTGGAGGGAAATTTTTTTGACTCTGTATAAATTAAAATACATAATTTATTTTTCTAATTTTAAAGAATGTAAAAACATTTCTTATAAAAAATTTAGAAATATTCCTTTTTAAAACCTTTGAAATAAATTCAAAAGTTTCATAAAATGACCTTTATAAGTCATTTTTGTCCAAATAAATAGATTCATGAAATAATTTTACTACTATGGGGACAAAATAAAAATATTTAGAAAATAAATCTTCCAAAAATATATACTTATGTTATTGAGGTAAGGTGTCTCTTATATTGAGTCTGATTTTTCACGTATGTTATTTATCATCTTCTTCCTTAAACAACATCATTAGGTTTATTCCTAAAGCCTTCCTAAGATTTTTTAATAAAAAATTATATCTAGGATTTGGGGAGGAATTTTTTAGGGTTATTATGGACCAAAAGTCCCTACAAGGGTATAGAGAAGTATGGAGGCGGTGTCCTTTTATAAGTGGGGGAGATCACAAACATTGAATTTTTATAAAAGATAAACTATATCAATTTTGAACTGATGAAAAATGGTACCAAAATGGACCATTTATATTATTGATATGATATATTTTCAAAATATGGGAGTGAAATATGATTTTGAAAAAAAATGTCATTTTAAATATTATAGCATTAGTTAAACAACCTATTAATCCTACATTAACCATAACCATGGTAATATATTTTTAATATTTTTACAAATTATTATAAACAAAATTTATGTTAAACTTTTTTTTATAATATTAATTATTATGAATCAAAATAATGAATCCATTTTATAAAATTCAAATCATTTAAGTATAATAATTTTATTTTTAATTAGAACTGCTAAACATAATGAAAAATAGTTTTTCAGATAAATACATTTTATGTATATATATTTTTATACTAAATTTTAGTATAAAATTAATTCCAAAGACCATAATTCTATTATTAATAGTACAATTAAATTAATTTCTACTTTTAAACCATTTTTAAAATGTAACTTTTCAGATTATTGAAACAAAAAAATATAGGTCAATCTTTTTCACAATTATTTGCAATAAAAATTTAAACAAAACTCTAAAAAAAATTAATGATAAGAATATTTTCACATTTTGAATTTAAAAAGGAAGTTAATTTTGTAATATTAAAATTCTATAATTAGGAAGTCACGATTTAAGAAAACCATATTATGCATAAAAATACAATTTGTTTAGAAATGAATCATTTCCTTTTTGACTAAAAATTATATAATATTGTTATAATGAATATAAATCTATATAATATAATCAATTTATATTAATTATAAATGAAAATGATTTATCTTAACAATACCTTTGTTGTTAAAGATATATTGATGCATTCTATAAAAGAGAAACATCGAGGCATGGAAGCACTCAAAGGTGTTCTAGAGGTTATGAGAACAAGTGAAAGGGTTTAATATAGTTTTTAGGAAGCGAATATTTGGTAAATACAAATTAAAATAAAGAAAAAAAATTGTTTCATGAATTTTTTAAATTTCAATAAATTCGAAATTTCATGATAGATACAAGGTTTCATGAACATGAGAAATACATATGGAAGTTTCATTATAGTAGTGAGTTGTGTACTGAAGGAGACTTCAAAAACATTAAGTCTGATTAACCTTAAATGTTCTCTGAGAACATCTCTATGTAAAAGCTAGTTTCAATAATGTTTATCCATGCCTATAAATAGGCCACTTCCCCCATCATCTTTAGTGTTTAACCAATATAGAATATTGTATATCAAAAATAAATTGAGAGTTATATGAAGGAATTTATTTCATAAAGAATATATAAAAACTAATTTTCATAATGAGAAGGAAATAATTTATATATACCCATGTAATATCCATGATTAACAAATATTTGTGTAAAGGTTGGGAGTTTCTCAAACCAGAAGAAATTACCAACATATTCAATGTTAAATTGATATTCATAAAGTGGATGAAAGGTGAGATTCGTGAAATACCAAATGGGGTATAAAAATATTTATTTAATAAATAAATAGAATAATATTATAGAGGATAAGTGAGAACACATCAGTTAGGATAACAATCATATTTTAGAGTGTGATTTGTAGTGAACATTGAGGGAGAGTGAGTCCAGTCTGAACATTGTAACAATAGTGTACTATAGTGTATTTTGTACCTATTTATATTTTTATTGTATAATCCTTGGACTATCCCTATTAAGGGTAAACAAAATAAAATGCATGGGTCTCATACATATTTTTATTTATGTTCATACATTTGTATGGGAAAGAATTTGAATATTAATTTTAATGAAGAAACAAGATCCAAATAGGGGATTTGTTTCATACATTGATTCACCCCCACCGAATATCTAGATATTAAACCTATTACACTCAATAATTGGTATCATATTAAAGGGTTAAAGTGATTTTCCTATCTTAGTTACATCCATGGTGGTCACCAATAATAAAGGGATTCTGATCATCAAAGAAACAATGCACAATTATGGAAGATTAAAATGTGTCACTAAATTAAATATTTGTCTACGAATGTTTACAAAGCATATATATATTATATTTTAGTATGAATAAATAGTGAGGATTTATAAAATGATAATATAGGATAACTAATTATCGATTCTAGATGTATCAATGCTTTAGGTGATGACATATTCAACACAAACTATATGAAACTAATTTTTGGTAAATCCCCACATTTCATGCTATAAAATCAATTCAATACAAATGAAGGTAATTCATAAGATTGAGAATATATGTTTGAAGTTATATAGAACAAATATAAGGAAGTTATGAAAAACTATATTGAATCTATTGATTCATTTTTTGACCAGGTGAATGTAATTGCGGGGGATACGCACAATATTAAAAGAATCCTTATTTAGGTAAAGGATATAATATGAATCTGATGATAAATTCAATCTGAATGAATCTGTTAATGAGGATAAATATCCAAAAGAAATGACATTAGATAGTTTTTATAGAACTCTTTTGGCATATGAGACGCATAACGTTGATAATAATGATTTGAAAATGGGAAATTCTAACGAATTAGAATTCCTAAACATGATGAATCACTCCAAAAAATGATGGATAGTATGAAGAATCAGTGGATGAATTTATGTCATTAATATCCTCAATTATGTAAATGAAAAAAATAATTCTCAAAAGGAAACTTCTAATGACAAGATTTTTATGTGGAAAGGTATGTAACGTTTTAGATAAGTGTATGATGATGTTTTAATATAATTATGATTATGATGATGAAATTACCATGAAACGGTCCTTAGACAATGTTAAATGTATGAAAAACACTTAGAAAAAAATATAATGTAGAATAGTATGGTTTTGCAAGAAAATATAAATTCATAAGAACTGAGGTAGAATAAATAAAAAATAAAAAATAACAAAATGAAAATGTTATGTTGGTGGTTTTAGTCAATTCTCAGAAAAGGGAAGAAAGAGAAAATGATGAAGGTGAAGTTTAAGGAGGATTTTATCTCTATATTCAATTAGAATATACTCTTTGGGAGATAGATGTTTGGAGACTCCAAATAATGAAATCCAATAGAATGGGTCACAATTCCAAATTTAATATGTAAAAAATAGAAGGAGATGTTAGAGATGATGGAAAAAAATTAAAAATCATAAGTCTTCATTACCTGAGAACTTTGAAAATTTTTTGGGGTACAAAAAAAAGTTGAAGAACATGCCAAGGATATTCATGTTTTTACTAACATGATAAAATATTGACTAAAACATAATAAAGAAGTTCAGGAGAAAGTTATCAACATGTGAATAAGAGTAGAACACCATGGGAGACTCTTTCCCCATTATAAAAAATCTTAAGAATAGGTTACACTACTGATAAAAAAATGAAAATTATAGCATGAAGGTCCTAAAAAATTGTCTAAGAATTTTTAGGAGTGTAAAATGACACATTATAATGACACAACTAGTATGGGTATTTATTAAAAAATAGAAATTTGTAATAAATGGCTCTAGAAAAAAAACACACACTCTAAAATTGATGATTTATTTGGGTATGAATTAGAATATAACGATTAATAGATCTCAAGGGTCAAAAAGTATTACAATAATGGCATAAAGGAATGGACCTTGTATGAAGTTCTATTTTATAGAAAGGTGTGACATTCTAAATTTTTTTGTTCCACTATAAAGAGTTACCTAATGGATTTAGAGAAACAGAGATATCCGATCACAGTTCAATATTTTAGGAATTATTTTTATGGTCATTTGTTTGGGTGTGTTAGTTTTGGATATATCTATATATATTTATCATCTAAAATGTAGATGAATGTGCTAAAGGAAAGATATAGCAGTCGTATGTATCAAATCAAGGAATAATAAAATGAGATGAAAACATAAAATTTATTTTAAAATTTTCAATATGATGTTGGTAAGTTATACCATGATGAAAATCTAGAATACCATTCAACATTATGTATGAAGCCTAAGACATGGATGAAAAATAAAAATAGTTGATTCGATAGTGGTAGAAGATATTTCCTTGAAAGAATAAAATCATTTTAGTGTATCGATCTCAGAAAATAGATGCACTTTCCAGGTGATGGGAAACTAATATCATATAACATAAATTATGTAAGACAATGAAGGTGTTATTGAATATGAAAATTATGAAGTCTAGATGATTATTGGATGTGGAAAAGTCGTGTTTTGGAAAAATGATATTAGAAGCATAAAAGTATTGGTTGTTGAATGAATTAGTTAAAGCATGCTTAGTGTTTGTCAAATATGTGACTAATGACATGAAAAAATATTTACCAATAAGATGTTTCTCATTAAGGAAAAAAATTATAGCGTTCATGTATGGTAATCACATGAAAGGGAATATCAACCGTGCAAATAGAAAACAATATATATGTTTTCTTTTTATATTATGTGAGAATAAGTTGTGGTAGAAACATCGTTGTAATCTTACCTAACTATCCCTAACAGATATGATGAAAAAAGGTGCATCTTGAGAACTCCCTAAGTAATCATATGATCCTAAACATGATTGAGATTCTTAGAAATAAGGGAATATAACTTGAATGGCTTAAATGTAAAAAAATGAATGTCAAAAATAGAATAGTTAATCATTTATATTAATCTAAGAATACTTATATCACTAAGAGATGCTAATGGAAAGAGATAAAATGTCTTTTTCATTGATAATCCTAAGATAATGTATTTGATATTCATCATCACCCATAAGCATAATGTGATCAGTTTTATAAAACAATATTGGAATAAGGTGGCAAGAATTCTTGGATAAAAAATTATAAAACTAAAACTAAAAATGGTAAAAAGTTTACTAACATCTATGTAGAACATTATATCAAGAATAATAGGATATTACAGCAAGTATAAGTTGTGATAAATCCTTAGTAAAATGGTGTGGTTTAGTGGAGATACAATATCATAAAAACAAGTAAAAATTATATTTTGTAAGAAATACCTACCAATGGAGTTTTGTAAAAAAGTATTTTTCACATCAATTAACATTTATAATGGATACTTATTGTGTTCAAGAGAAGAGAATATTCCATAAGTATTGCTTCAGGGAAATAATTTGATGTTGAAGTAATTTAAAATCATCAAATGTAAGTTCTTCATTATCAATATGTTGGGAAACAATAAGTTTGAATATCATGGAGATGATGGGATATTCCTTAGATACAAAAAAAAATAAAAAAATTAAATTTTTTTAATAAGTGGTTTAGAAATATTGCATATAAAAATTATTTTTTTTGTCGGAGATGTGTAGAAAAATCAATGAATTATTGAACAAATTAAAGAGGATGTGAAAGAAGTAGTTAGATTTTTAGGGGGGTTCATGTTCTTAGAATAGATTTATAATAAAAAATAACAATGAGAATGATGAATTCAGGTATCGTATTTCTCAAAAGCGGAAGATGCAGGCTCAATTTTATAAGAAGAATGTCATTGATGACCATTCAATGATAGTTTATTTGAGAAGAATAAAGTCTCCTTAGAAATCATTTTTCATATATCAAGTAGGTCAATTTTTTTTGATAAATATGAAAGATATGAGAACTGGATGTTGGTGATTAATGATGATATTGATCCAAAAAAAGAATTAGAAGTGGTAGATTTTTTGATGAAGGTAGATATTAATATCATCTTGATAAAATGAACCTTCTAGAACAAAATGAATAAAAATGACATGGTTATTTGAAAAAAAATCTCAACTGGTGTGCATGGGATATTCCTATATTAATATAATCAATGTAGATGATATATTTTCACGTGTTGAAAGTATTGGGACTATTTGACTATTATTATCCATATAATTTAAAATTATGTTCAATTTATTCTAAATGGCTATTAAATCTGTACGTAAAAATGATGTTCTAGGAGAAGTGGTGTACATCAAATAGATGAATTTTTTTTTGAAGATGAAAATAATGTGTTCTAAATAAAAAATGTGCTATATGGGTTAGGTAAAGCATTAAGAGAATTTTATTAGTTTTTTCATTAGTATTTTAAGAAACTCAGTTTTCATTATGGTGGAGTTGATTACAATCTTATTTTCAATAACGAGAGTAATCCAAGGATGATGGTGTTGTTGTATGGAAATGAAAAAAATATTTTGGGGATCGAATGAAGTGTAATGAAAATAGTTTAAAAATTTCTTGAAATGAGAGTTCAAGATTTCAATTATTGGTGAACTAATATTTTCCATTGGATTCGTGTAATCAAAATATGTAAAGATACATTTATTTCTCAATATAAATATTCCATGGATGTCCTGGTAAGATTTGGAATGGAATACTTCAAATAAATAAAAACGATGGTTCATACCTAGATATTTTTTTAATGGGATGATGAAGGAAATGTATTCAATATCATAGATTTTAATAATATAAATGTGAGGCTGCTATACATAGTAGTAAAATGACTAAATATTCTTTTGCAACATGTCAGGTTCCATATTATCATTGTTATCCTAAGGAATATTACATACATACAACAAAAATAATACATTATTATACCAAATTAATTATCAATATTAGTTTTTTGTATTATGAAAAATATCAGATATAATTATTGGGATACACAGATACAGATTGGGTCAATATAGTAGCTAAAATATATTAAACATTCATTGGTCATTTATATCCTGTTGGACTATCTATTATTATGCTAATAAATAACAAAATATTTCTTCTATATGATTTATATAGACTCTTAATATATTGTAAGGACTGAATCCTATACATTTTTATTATGTATTAAATAGTATCATGAATATATTGTAGATGAAGCGATGTATCTAGTCAGAATCAATTGTGATAATACAAATGATAAAAATGTTATAAAATAAGTCAATAATCACTCGATGATAAATAAAATTGAAATCAAGTATTTTTTCATCAAGTTGACGGTGGATATTGAATTGGTGAAGTCATAGTATATTACTATAGAACATCTGGTTGCAATCATTCAAAAAAAATGGCTTTCCTAAGGAAGTATTTGAATGACATCATAGTTCTCTTGAAGTTCAGTTTAATTCCCACAAATAATAATAATATATGTGTAACCTGTGCTCCATGAAGTATGGAATTTTTTCATATGTGTGGATTTGGGTTCTTTACCTTTTCATAGACCATAAAGGAGATACATTTGGGTTTATTGATAGGTGAAGAAGTGTTTATTAAAGGGTATTCATGGAAAGGGGAGAAGCTGACAGAGGGAGAAAATAAATATTTAGGATTTATAATATAATGATGATAAAGATGTTATTTCATAGAATATATATAATGAAATTTGGAACTATTTTTTCATGATGAAATTAGTTACCTTTGGGAGTTAAATAATTCTTCTTCTTGAGTTTCATTAAAGTTTTCTGAGATAGAAACATGTTTCTATTACAAAGGCAGGATTTCATGAAATGTGGTATTTAATAACAATGAGATTCAATCATGAAATTTTCATGTTACTCTTGTTTATCACATATATCATTGATTATATGGTCATATATTATGAATTGAGTAAATATTTGATTAAAATATGGAGTCCCAGGATGAGAATTGTGGTTGATGTGGGAAGGAAATAATGTTCTATGAATGATCTAGAAAAATAAGGGTTATAACTGTTATCAAATGAATAAGAGTTGTCAAAAAACTGAATGGGGGTATTTTTTTTGGAAAATAACCCTCAAGAAAACAATTTAGTGTGTTTAGGTTTATTTTTTTCTTTGAGAAATATAGTAGACAAAGTTATTTAAGAAGTTCTATTGTGGTTATTGATAAAGTATATTCACAAATCTCCATGATAGTGGTGAACTATATGGGTTCAAAGAATATATAAAAAGATATGGGTTGATGAAATCCATGAAAGAGTATACCTAAAGTAAAAATGATTTGGTTGGTGTTTATATATTTGTGTGTATAATTTGGTGGTTTTTTCTAGTGTTTAATGAACAAATGAAAGTGTTTTGTCATGTTGTGGAATAATGAAGATTCAAGATCACATACTCCAAATACATTAAAAGATATTTTTTCAAGATATTTTTGATGTTTATCAAATGATTTAGTTGTGTAGTGAAGAAAGTTTTTCATCAACCTAGGAAGTAAATATGGAAGTTTAATGATGAATGTTATTTTTTCACTAAAGATGATCTCAAATCATTGAATTTTAGAGAATCTGGAAAGTTATGTTCAATGTAAATTGAATAAAATGTATTTTCATTAAGGTTCAGCCACACCTATAAATATGTCATTCCACCTTAATTTTTAGTCAAAACCCCTTATATAATATCAAAGCTCTGGTAAGGCATAATATTTTTTCAAATGCATTTCCTGCGTAAAGTAATGACGCAAACACTAGTTGCTTGAATACAAGGAACTTATTCTTATATAATCATGTTAGTTCCATGAAAATGAAAAGTTTCATGAATTTTGGGAGTTCCATGAAAAACTGAAAGGTTTTAAAAAAGTTTAGAGTTCTAAAAAAATAAAATGTTACAAAAAATTGATGGAATTATGTGACTGTTGTGAAAAGGTTATGTGTTCATTAAATTTTCACAATCCGTAAATCATTTCCTAGAAATTATTTTACAAATTGGAATTCATCATGTGGATCAAATTTGAGCTTCATGAGACACATAATGGGATTTAAATAACATAGATTCTATAAATCCATGGGTGATTATTATAGAGGACCAGTGATTGCACCCCTATTGTGAGATTATTGAGGATTCAAAGGGTGACTGGTAGAAAACCAGGAGGGATAGTGTGTCGGTTCTAAATATTATAACAACGGTACACAATAGTGTATTTGATACATCAGGACATTGAATTTTTTTAACTCCTTATATTATCCCATTAAAGGATAAACCATGTAATCTTTGTGTGTCTCATACATTTTTCTATTTATGTTCATACATTTATATGGTATGAATATAGAGAGAATATAATTTTGTTTAATGGTGAAACAAGATCCCAAAAAGAGAGTCCTTTAATCTACCACACCCAAATTCACCGACCTCAAAATATAAAACCAAGTGGGGACAACAATTAATTGAACACTAGAGGAACATGGAACCAAAATGTATGGTTTTAATTATATTATAGATGGGACAAGAATTACGTAGCCCTACAATTAATTACACTAATATTTACATCTCATGAGAAAAAAATGTTAAGGAATATATAGTGCACCAAATCCACTGTGGGAATCTATATACCATGTGTTAATAGGGACTAGGTTGTAATCCTAATCCACTATGGGACGTTTTCACTATATGTTAATGGTGTTGATAATAATCCTTAAAAATTTAAATGATTTTATATACTTATACATGTTCCAAATCCAAATATCATATTCATATTCTTATGATATGCTCTTATCTGTCCGGATTGATTTTTGGTGTTTCATCAGTCTTATAAATATTTTATTTTGTTATGATAAATCTTTATACAATGACTCCTTATTTATGAAAAATGAATTATTGAGTATGATTTTCAAAAGTTATGATCTTATTCTCAAACACATACACTTATAATATTTTCACTTATGATCTTTGATTTTTATCTCTCATGATTACCCTTACTGGGTATCTAATCTATCCCCTTTCTTAATTATCTATTCCGAGGGTTATGATATAATTAAAATTGTATCACGTGTGGATAATTTTGTGGCATATTTTTAAAGACTTATTATAGAATAATAAAATTTCCTTATAATGGAAAAAATATCCAAAACATGAAAAATATTTTAATCTTGTTAAGTTATTTTTTTCTATTTCTATAAAAATATAAACATAAAAGGCATTGGGTATAAAATTGTCTTATATTTTGTTATTTACATTGTGATTGTGGAAGTTTATTCCTTGTTCGCTTTAGTGGGTTTCAAATCAAGTATGTGAAAGATATATTTTTGTAGCAGATTCATGTCTATTGGTCTAGGGAATCATAGTAACATAAAATAATATACTACCATGCTCACATGATATCCCATAATGTTCTTCAATATCCTAGTAGAGGGTATTTAAACTCCATTTCATAATTCTTATCTTCCCACTTGAATTTTTTTCATGCACAACTCGATCCTTATTAGAATATTGTGACTACCTCATATAGCCCTATAATGAATCCATTCATGAACCATTGTTTAATAAATTTAATTACACTTGTTTCAAGTGTGGAACACATTCTTGTTACTATTTTTATTAGTATTCATTGAAACACCTTAGTTTATCACCACTTATAATGAAGCATTATAATGAGACTTCGTATTTATATTCCTCAACATATAGGGATCCTCATGATATTTTCAGGTTCTCATGTTTAAATACTTAGATGAAAATATAATTATAGTTGTATTAGATTCAATTATTCTTCAATTGGATATATTTCTATATATGATATCTATTTAAAAGAATTCTCAAATTATCCTCCTCATTCTCTCTTTATATTTATAGAATTTTGAATATTTTGTTTCAAATTTTATTTATTAGCTTCTCGTTAATTAACAATAATCAAACATCTCATAATCAAACTCATCTTAAATTCTTCGTCTATACTCCCAAAAAACATGGAATATTTTATTCTCTAACTATCTTTGAAATCTAATTCTTTAAACTACTTTGAAATTATCATCTACGTATGTCTAACTGAAAAATAACTTTTTTATTTACTTTGAAAGAAAATTTGATACAATAAAATCACAGAGGTTGAAAAAAGTGCAATCCCAAAGAATCATTAATCACAAACTTCATCCCATCACTAGGAAAAGAACCTATATTATCGAAAAAATAAATACTTTGGTTGGGTGAAGCTATGGACTCCAAGAAATCTACCACCTGGTTCCCTTCTCGCCAAGTGTGAGTGATATCAAGAAGATTATGCAAAATCTTCTTGCACTTTCTGATGATATAAATGCTATTCCACAGAACCCGATTTGTACCTGCTAATGCTTTGAAGAGCATTAGGGAATCTATTTCCACCACTTTAAGAGTGATATCTCACTGCCCACACATCTCCAAACCCATGAGCATAGCAAGCTCTTTAGCCAGGAAAACCTCTCCCATGCCATAGAAAGTGGAAAATGCTGATACAACAAACCCTGTCCAGTTCTGAATAACCCCTCCACCTCTCATCTCCCCCCTTACAAGTGATCCATACATTTCATGTTTTATGTCGATGTGAAGTGGATGCCAATATAACCAGTTCCCACGACTCAACTCCCTACGTCCGCTTGAAAGAAAATGACTGGATATAATGGATTTCCCCGATGGTGTATCCTGGGAACCATTACACACCCGTACCATGTCCTAAAAAGAGTTATTCATTTTAAAAATAATATTGTCATGTGTACCTCTTATATTTTGGTGTTGCGCATCATTCCTTGCGCTCCAAAGGGTCCAGCATCCTGCTAATATCAGAATATTTCGTGCCATCCTTTCAGGTCCATGACCACCCGCTCCTTGAAACCATGCACTTAAATAGTTTTCCATCTTCCCTCGATGTCCATTCCACCCTGTGAAAGCACCGAACACCAGCCATATCCATCTATCCCATTCACTATCAAAAAACAAATGCCCCAATGATTCTGTTTTGGGCTCACGACAACACCAACACCTAGAGGCAAAGATAACACCCATACACTAAATGTTATCATCAGTAGGTAAAGCTCATCTATGCATGTCTGAACCCATACATTGTGATATGGTTTTGAGGCTCATAGTGTGTGTTTATTATCAATTTATCCTCATCTTTAATCATAATTATTTTAGATTAATTTTTATATTTGATATCCATGAAGATTGGTGGAGGATCATCTGATTTGAATTAACATTTCATAGAGGATTTATTCTGAGTAATTATTATATTTTCACTAAAATTTTTCTCTAAGTGATAACTAAAATGGATTATAAAAATTAATAATATATATTGTCCAATAAATCATATATTATACTTAAATTTCATTGGAATACCTTGAATCAATCATAAACTCTTTCAATTTCTTATATGATGACTCTGAATCACTTGGGTATAGGTTGGATGACTTGTACACAATGAAAAGAACGGAAATAAGAATAATCATGTTCATAAATTTATAGAAAACTTTTACCATCAAAACACATAATGGATTCGTAAATAGTCATGTGAAATCCAATCCACGAACAAATTTAGTCTATGGAAAGCATCATTGTGGTAAAGGTCATAATGCCGGAGGAATTTCATAATAGCTCGTAAACTACCTATGCCTTTAAAAAAATTCACTTATTTAATATAAATCACTCTTACATTGATATAAATGACTCTTACATAGATTTATAACATAACTCAAATTCACGAAATGATATTCATGTCTTTTCCATTTTATCTCATTTAGAACTACTATTCTAATCATTACTCAAATGGATTTAAAACATTTTTAGTTAATCCCATAGACTTCCCAATCAAGTAAAAATAATATCAAATGAGTTTTTTAGATAGTACCACTTTATATTCATTGGTACTTATGAATATCTTGAATAAAAATACCTTAATCATCACATTTAAATGTTTTTGTCTTTAATCTTCCCACATGAATCTCCAACCAACAGCCTCAGCTTCCTTTTCCTTTTATAATTGAAAAACCTAAAATAGACATCCATGCATATCTAATAAATATTTATATCCTTATTATCATCATTATAGTTTCCCTTATATCTATTAAATAAAATACAATACATTTTCTCTTTAAGAGAGTCGTAAATCCAAATAATTAATATTACAGAAAGTGACCAAATTATACAGGTAACAAAAAACGTCTGGGAGTGGGGGTATCTTCTCTAAACTATGTATTTGTATGGATATGGATGTAATATAACATCTAATTGATTCTTCTCAAACTAGAATATGGGTAGTACCTTTTTTTTTGTTTTTTACACTCTTTTCTATTATTAATGCATACTTAACTAGTACTAGCCAATTCTCAACATTATCTATGATGAATAATATTCTAACTCGATGTGTATTTTACATCAATTATGGAAAATAGTTTTTCTAAGATTAATAGCAGTTGAGATATCATCCCGAATTTTAATAGGATATTTCACATCAACATCGATGTCCCCAAGATATATCTTCATCCATAGTATTTAAGTATATTCTTGAGTAGTCGCTATACATTCATCCTCTTCAATTATAAGGTATGTGTATTTTTTCATCCTTCTTAGATAAGAGATGGGAAACATTCTAAGAAAAAAAAGTAAAGCATGATGTTAATATTTTTTCATCTGTTTAACCACCCCAATCTATTTCTGGGTATCTCAATAATTTCTATTGTGATGTTCTATGATTAAAAAACCCAAAATCTAATACTGTGTTGATATATCAACGAATTATTTTCACTATTATCATATGCATTCCCTAGAAAAAAGTGGGGTACCACATTCCCTGACATGTGAAAAATAGTCTTCCAAGACATTTCCCTATTATTTAGAATAATCATATCATGATTTTTCTATATTCCATTACATCGACCTTCTTTCCATTGTTATATATTATAAAATTTATCTAGGTAGCCACTAGTGTTGTAATTGGCTTAAAATCATCCATTAAAATTATCTTAAAAAAATAATTTTTCATATTTATGTTGAGAAATAAATGTTTCATTCATTCAATTAGATGCACATTAACCATGGAAAAATGTTACCTCACTAATCATACATTTATTCAATTCACACCTCAAATATCATTCAAAAAACATACATTATGATTTCTAAAATCCTCCAAATATTATTTCATCCACATATATACAGTAAAACATCATTCTATTATACTCTTATTTTGATATTATTATAATATACACCACATTGGAAAACATTAATTCCTAATTATTGATCAAGAATAGAATACCAAGCTCCTGGTACTTAATTCAAACTATATAAAATCTATATCAAGAAGAAAAAATTATCTCATATTCATCTATAAGAAATTAGTATTGATTCATGATGTACATAACCTCCTTAAGAAGTAAATTAAATAAATATAATTTTATATTCATTTGGTACACCTAAGATCCTATTAGCACAGACACTTCAAAGAAATTTAGAATTTTTTACAGTCATTAAATGAGTACCAATGACTCATCAACCTTTATCACATTTATTTTATAATAAGGTTTTCAAAACAAACATACCTTGTAACAACCACAACTTCCATAACCCAGATTCATTATATACATTATTATAATTACATGAGATAAAAGGGATAAAAACACTAAGGATAGACCAGTTAACTAGTTTGAAGAACCAGATAAATAAATGATTCCCATTGTACAATGAAAATAAAATATAAAACATAGAAAAGGTGAAAATTTTGTATCCTTCTACTCATTCAAAGATTTATTATTGATATTCTATATGAATAAGAAAATATATGTCGGAAAAAATTATCAATACAGGTTATGTACTATGGAAGTAATAATGAGTAAATAAGGATTAATCATTATAGAAATGTAAAACATTGACAATACATTCCCTTTAACAAATAATTTGAGGCTGAAATGAATCAATGGATAATTTCATAGTAATAATTTAAAATAGAATAATAAATTAATTCTCAATAAAGTAAATGTATAATATTACACATCATGATCTTAGGAATCATGGTATATTATTTTCAAGGCCTTGTTTTATATTAATTTATGTTTATCTATAGATATACACCAAAAAAACATCTAATAATGATAGTCAACTAGTTTATCTCATGATTCCAATTGATGCATCGAGGCGATATGTAATTATAGGCCCCACATACAACTTCATGTGTAATGAATTCCTAAAATATTATATGATAAATTTTATCCAATTAAAATAAAAATTATAAACATATATTTATATTAGGTAAAGAATTTGGAATATTAGGATTTCCCTAATAAATAAAATACATTTCACACTAAAACACAGTATATAGAAATGATATATAGTTTAGGGAATAGAAATATAAAAATAAAATAATATGGGTACGTTAGAGAAAATTAAATTAGAATGAATGAAAATTATACAAAATTGAATGTTTCTAGAGAAATATAATTCCCAAAAGATTAAAAAATGATAAAATATGCAATAATTTTTTTAAAAAAAGAATATTTTATAGAAAAATTACTACTTTTGGAGAATTAATGGAAAATAAGATAAATATTAAAAATATGTTTTCATTAAATGGTTTTCTTTGTAGATCCCTATAAATATTCTAGAAGAACCTAAATAACATAATTCGGTTATGGAAGTGGGAAAATATATTAATGTTGTTTACATTAAAAAGAAAAATTACATTTTACTTTTTGTAAGGAAAGTAAAAAAATTAAAACGTTTGGGTAATTTAATAAAGATTAATTTCAAACATATTAAAAATTAAAGGATAACATAAAATTTACTAAATAAATAATTTTATTATTAAATTTCTTATTTAAAACAACTTTTAAAAATATATACATGGTAGAATAATATAATTGATCAAAAAGAGAAATCAAATAATCTTTTATTTTAAACATTTATTTTCTTGATTAATGTAACAAATAGTGGAAAATATATAATAAAATCTTAAAATTAATTAAACATATAGGGGGTAATAAATTTTTTTTACTTTATGAATGATCTATTATAATATTCCTTCTATGAAAATAAATGCAATCCCAAAAAATGAGATTGTAATATAAATTCTTATAAACTTGGTGACTTTTAAATTGTAGCCCCATGAATGAGTAAAAATTAATTGAAAATTTAAATAAAATTAATAAATATATATTCATGTTAAATATATTAAAAGGATAATATATTCACCACATAAAATAAAATAGAATCATCATACTGAATATTTCTCAATAGAGTGTAAATAGGCAAGATATCCATGATAAAGCTGATAGTGTTGAAGTGAGAATTAGTACAGGAGGTGATTGTTTATACCAAATGTAAATAAATATAAATTAAGTGTAAATAATAATAAAAAATATTATATTCCTTTAATCACATAATATATCCATAATATAAACCATAAAGAAGTGATATAACCAAATGAAAAGAAATTAAGTTGAAACCTCTCTTACGCCACACCTCAACTTAGTTGAAAACTATTTAGTATCCAATATAATCAATTTATATATGTTGTAATTTTACAAAATAATTATATAAATATCAAAAATATCATATATGATCCACCTATAACATATTTCCACCCTTCTGTTAACAGTATATCTTTTTTATCATTGTTTCGGGTGTTCACTACTACATTTTTCATATTTGTTTGGCTTGTAAGTTCTGGTCCTTGTGTCTTGATCATGGTTCTATTGTCTTTTTAATTTTAATAATGATATAAATTTTATTTATATTCACAATATACATATTTAAAATCATTCTTTAATGGATTACATGAAAAAGTAATCACATTATTTCGTAGAGGTAGTTGTCCACAAGTACGCATGAGTGAATTTAGCATTTTTTAAACAAGTGAATGTGTAAGAGGGTAAATGATATATTATATTTATAGAATCCTAATTATTTCATAAATATCATATATAACAATTAAATAAATATTTATAAACATCTAATTTAAATGGTGATCAAAAACGAATTAAACGGCCACACTGAGTTTCATGGTTTCGTTTTGCCTCGTATAGTTTTGGGTTCTAGTTATGTTCCTCATTATGGTGGTGAATTTTTAGGGTAAAATTATTTTCTAGTGGGGATAATAATCAAATACTGACTATTCTTTCATACAATTTTTTCCTTTTCATGGTTTGAGATCTTTTGGTTCATGTTAGTGTCGAGTTTCTAGTGAGATTTTGGAGATTTTGAGCTTTTAGGTGGTTTTTCGGGCCTGTGTATAGTCTAAGCATAGTTTTTAATAAACCGTACAAGTACCAGGAGATATGGAAGGTCATTTTCATATTTTCAAGGATAAGTTTCATGACCATCACATGGTTAGTAGGAACCATGTAATGCCCCGACCCCGGTTACCCAAAGTCGGTGCATTATTACGTATCATTGGCATGATCAGAAAAGATCAAGTATCGAATGGTCATTTAGTTTAGTAGCCTTGTAATTACTAGATACACTCATAAGGGTTACATTACATCATAAAATGAAAAACTACAACATCATTGTTTCTATAGACCACACTCATATCCCCTCAGACTATCCCTACAGGTCAGCTATAAAATACCTCTTCGCATCCTCGGAAAAATATAACATAGAAAGGGGTGAGCTCAGATGCTCATTAAGGACAAAAATAAAGCGGAAACATCATATACAAGCATAAAAATGTAAGGAAATGTATAAGACTAAAAAAATCATTTTAAACATGAACTTCAGCATAATATAGAAAAGATAAAATCAAATAATTCTATTTACTTACTCACATGGATATTATACTAGTCGAATAATCACATGAAATACAAATATCCACTTTCATAATGATGGAATGTATAATTCCAGACATCCATAACCACATATTCAAGGCCTTGTTTCATTACTAAAAATATTTTTTTTTTCAAGGCCTTGTTCCAAGACACTAGTTTGTCTCATGAGACCTATCGATGCATTGAGGAGCTATAGAGGGCTCCACCCATCACTTACTAAGATCAATGCATTCCTCATATGAAAAGGTTTAAACATAAAATAAACAGTCATATTAAAACTATAATAATAAATGTAAATAATTTTTCCACAAACCACGAATGGTATTAAAATAACACATCCACATTCAAACATGTCACAAAACCTTCAATACGATATGGAAGTTTTGTATCATAATAAATCAACTTCAAATAAGTTTAAAATCCATCAAAGGATGTTGATATAGATGAAAATGGTTTGTAACAATTTTTGATATAAATATCCCTTTTTCATAAAAAAATTTAAAAGTAACACAATTTATAAAGGAATACATTTAAAGACATTTTTTGAATCAATGTATCCCATACAACCTTGAAAATTTAAAAATTAATTATCATTTTAAAAACATTCATGTCCATATAAATAAATCCTTAAAAATCATTTGAAAACAAGGAAATTAATGAGAATGATTTAGAATAATAAATATTTAAACCATTTAAAATTATGATCTAGTAAAAGAGTCCCTTAAAATATTCCTTTTGAAAATATTTGTATGAAACATGGATGTGGATGATAAAGAGGTCCCAGTAGATACTCATGTAAAAACAACCTTGGATAATGAAGAGATTGTAGAATTAACCCTTACCTTGTACTTTTTCTTGATCGCGGGTAGGTTAACCTCATTTATAATAGTTAAATCAATTTTATTAAATAATAAAATAATCATATATATTAATATGATATCATATATGATCTTTTAACATTTCATTGTTACTAATATCTTAGTATTATCGTCGTTTCGGGTGTTAACTGATTCATTTTCCTTTGTATGCTTTGTTTTGTGAGTCATATTTTTTATGGATGGGATTTATCTTATTCCTATCCAGAATGATATCAAGTATTTAAACATTATTTTTAATGATCAAATGAAAATTAGTCCTGAATGGATACGATGGGGATTGAATCTGATCGCCTTCGTGGAGACGGTAATCTGTACGTACGCACGAGCGACAATATCATTTTTTTCATAAAAAATCTTATATAATTTGATGTTATATCTTATATAAAGATTCATTGTCATGTTTTATTTATTATTCACATAAATTATACATCATTATTATTCCCATTTAAATAATAATGTACTGAATAACAACTACACCAAAAAGTGGAGAGGGTAAGACGTACGTACGCACGTATGGTGAAATGTCGTTCAAAAAATTGATAAGATAATAAATATGGTTGTAAAATATTTATAATAACATAATATTATTTAAAATATTCTGTAGTTATTATTTTAGAATGAAAGCAACAAATAAATAGGAAGTGGAAGAAGAAAGGAATTTGAAAGAGGTGATGAAATATTTACATCTTTTCCGGGTTCTTCCTTTTGATTTGATCAAAAGGGCTCCTTAATATGGATTTCTGGATAAAGGAAGGACTCTAAGATGATGTGAGGGATGTTGAGAGGATATTTTGGTAGCTTTTAGTCGAGCTAAATGGCTTTGAAGGTGTGAATTAGAGCGAATGGGGAGTGCCGTTTTATAAGAGGGGTGAGGGGCACCTTAGGAAAAGCTAGAAATATTATTTTATAATAAAATACATTTCAGTTTAAAATGGCTACAAAGTATATTATTTAAAGTATAAGGTGGGTATTGATCTAAAACCACTCACCCAATAGGTTTTATATAGGTTTGGGTCATTATATTAACCTTATCTTTCATATTTAAGTCTTAGTTAAATAGTTTGACATTTACCATATCTCTTTGTATTTTTATATTATATGGTTCATAAACATACTATATAGTTCCAAGAGAACCCAAAGTCGTTCATTAATAATACACCTATCATTATATAGGTATTCTGTCCGAACCTTATATTTTTAGGAATAGAATATCAATTAATAATATAATATATATATTTTTAAACTCTTTTATGTCAATTTTGAAACTATTTGGTATTTTGTTTTTTCTAAATTAATAACAGCATTATTACATACAAAATAATTCATCTAACTAACCAAATTATGTCATATTAACATATAAAATAAGTGTAATTCATAAGAAGTCTCAAATTACATTTTTTTGATATTTAAAATATCAATTACTTAATATTTCATTAATAAAGTAATTACTGCATCACCATTGTGTCATAATTAAATTAAATTATATAATATATATAAATTATAAATAAAATACCATTATGTAGTTAATATTTTTATCTTTATAATGAATATTTATAATATAATGTATCTTATGTATAACTCTATATTACAAATGCTTTAGTTATTAACCTTTGATTTTAACTCTTTTAACTCTTCTTTGAATTAAATAATAATAAATGTCTTAATCTAATCCAAGTGGACCAAAGAGGTTCATATTTTATTCCTAAGGTATTTTTTGGTCGAATTATACTTATCCAATAGAATTAAGACATGTGTTTGGGAAATATTAATATCATTATCACCCATAATTACCCTATTTACTTTTAACAGTGGTAAATAAATGTTAAAAGTTATTATTCCCCATAAATTATTTTCATCTTATTGAAACACATTTTACATATTGATATAAAAAGTTTCTCTTCGAATTTGGAAATTCAACTCACAGAAGAGGCAAAATTATGATTTTTGTAAATTTTCAAATGCTTCTGGGAGTTGGGTAAAAGAGGGTAAAAAGTTCAATAAAATTTTTATATATCAAAACTTCTTATAAAATGGTTCCAATGAATTACATTGAACATATATAGGTATTATGTATCTATTTTTACTGAAAATAAGTTTAAATAAAATAAATAATTATTTGAATAAAAAGTCGGTTTTAACCAATAACTTAGTGTTTTTCACTATTCATCAAAAATTGAATGTTTTTAGAAAAATGCCAAAATTTCACTCTAAGATAATTTTGATATTATAAATTAAAAAAATAATTCTATTTTACCAAATTCAAATCATATAAGTTTCATTTATTAATTTAAAATAAATTCTCGTTGTCAAAACCGAAAAGCGTGTTTTTAAGAAATAATAACTAACAAAAGATTGATACTCGTTTATGTTCAATTTCCAAGTAAAATTACTTAAAATGACCATCATTGGATTAAATGGTAAAAATATAATCTAATTATAATTTCAAACCATTAAAATGCAAAACTCAATACTATAAATTATTTTGATTAAAAAGTTGTTTTTAGTTAAAATATAATATTTTTCACTATTCACCCAAATATGAAAGTTATCCAAAAAATACCAAAAATTTATTGATACTAAATTCTTATGTCCGGATTCTAAATAAGAAATTTATTTTGTAAATATTAATATATATATATATATATATATATAAGTTTCAAATATTTTATTTTAAAACAGTTCACCATTAAAAGGTGGTAAATTTGCATTTTTTGAAAATTACGTCTTTTATCTGAAAAAAATGAATATGTTATTACATTATGTATAAGAAACTCATAATATGGATTCTAAAATTTTAATGATTATATAAATTTCCAAATTCTGTTAATACTATTCATAACCACTTTTGAACGGCTAGTTTGGTATGTCATGGTGCGCTTGAACTCAGTGTTGCGTGTAGTGCAAGTTATTGAATTACATTGAATAAATAATGTACAATGAAATCTTGGGGTGTTACATTATTCCCTCCTTAAATAAATTGCATCCCTGCATTTTTAAATTGTTCTTAGAAATTAAAAGTTTGAAAATAGAAAATACCTTTGTTGGAAAACCCACATCCGAAATTGGGTTAAAATATTTAGTCTCAATAAGAGGAAAAGGGGAATGAAAATGTCACCACCAAATTATGATCTCCATTAGGAGAAAATTGTTGGCAATTAGAGACACATAATTGGAGGAAAAATATAAATATTTATAGGGAGTGATTGAGGTCAGCAATCAGAAACGATTATAGAATTGAGGGACTCAAAGCAATCAATCTATGATGATTTAAATTATCATCGGTTCAAAAAAAACATAAGGTATTAGGTTAACACATTTTTAGTTTCATGATCCCTTAACTAATTTTTAACAAGTAATTTCTTCATATAAAAAGAGAAGAAAAAAATACATATACATGACAAGTAGAGTTCCATACTTTAACTAATTTCTATCACAAACTAATCTTTCACTCTAAAAGATAATAGAACTTAAAAAAATATATTTATCCTATTCGTATAGGGTTCCAAAAAAATGAATTTATAATTCATTTACCAAAACATTAAAAATAAATAAATTATTCAATCTAAGACATGACATGGTCTAGTGGTAAATGATACACTCTTGTCGCCATTCATTTGCAGGTTCATGTCTTGCGGCCTTGCCAGATGCAACGCGTTGTCGGTCGACCTCCAGGATGTCCTTTCTATAGAAATCCAAAAATAATCTCAAACATGAATTATCCAAAATACTTCTTTCCAAACTCATAGTCCAAAGTTTATAAAGAAGGTAAACACAATAAATATCCTCTTTACCATGTAATAACATGTGAACACTTTCATCATGTATTCTTGTAAAACACTACAACATCCTAAATTACCATAAAACCTTATTGATTAAATTCATTCTCCCTTATTCCTTATAGAGTACTAGATATACTCCTTCTATCAAAAAATGTTGTAAACTCCAACAATTATGGAATATACAAATCATTAATCAGTTTTAAGGTAATCAAGAATATCCAATATAATTTATCCAAATCAGTCATGTATTATTCCAAAATCACAAACATGGTATCAGAACCATACTATGGTTCATATTTCCCTCAACTATATATTTTCCAAAAATTTAACCTACTATTGAGTCACTTTTCTTTATTCCACACAATCTCACGTCCTTAATGAAATAGTATTATAGTACAATCCTTATATACTCCGTGATTCGTATTACATTTACATCATTAATACAATACTCAAATGACACAATAATTTAATAACAATATAAGAACTCTTAATCATTCCTCTTCATCTTCAGTTGTATCATAACATGATTATTATCAAATAGAAGCATTTGGGGTATACTCTGATGATTTGGACATTTATTCTCATAGTGTCCCAACTCCTTGTAGATGAAGCATTGTGCATATGAAACATTTTTTCTTACCCTTGCAATCATGTACTTGGTGTCCTTTTTCTACAAACTTATAACAAACTCCCATTCCATTTAATAATTTACCAAGGTGATTCTTTCCACAGTTATGACATATGGGAAAGTTTGTCTTTTCCCTCTTCCCTTTATCCATCTTTCTCTCTTTTGTCCTTTTCTTCTCTTGCTTACCTTCGAAGCCATATGACTCAAAGAATTATTTACTTATCTTATTAACACATGATATTATTTCTATATATGTTGGGAATACATGGGAGACTATTTCTCTTCTAACTTTTGGCTCAATACCGTGAAATATATGATCCTTGTTACTCTTTGGATCATACGTATTGATAGAGTTTACATTCCCTCTACTGGGATCCATTTCTATACAATGGCATACACTAGGTCAGTTTATGAATTTCAATGAATATTTCCAACTTGTAAAATACTAACATAAATTGAACAGTTTATAGATACAATTCATAATCATAAAAATATTTTCTTTGAGAAGGTATATACTCATAAACCCTTCATAGTGGTTTTTAAAGAAAATGATAATTATCCTAAGAATATCCCCCGGGAGTGTCATAACCAATAGTGCAGCAAGGCCCGTTGTCGTGAACTAGTTCCCATTCGAGTCTAACTCAAGGCGGTGTTTTTGGGTTTTACCCCTAGGTACATCTATGCCAGAGCTATCTCTATCAACTTGTATCCTGACAGGGATTTATTTTCTTGAAAAACATACAAAATCTCTACAGTACCAAAATTCTAGTAAGTTATTCTATACTAATCATCAAAGTATATCTTAGGGTTATCTGCTCTAATCAGAGTTTATCTAAATCTAGTTTCCAAGGTTTGTACTAAACTTCCTCTAATACCAACGGTAACGCCCCGACCCCAGTAACCCAGAGTCAGTGCATTATTACGTATTCTTGGCTTGATCACTAAAGATAAAGTCTTGAAAGATCAATTAGTTTTGTATCCTTGGATGTACTATATCCATTCATAAGGTTTACATTACATCATAACATAAAAAACTACAACAACATTGTTTCCATATACAATACTCACATCCCCTCAAACTATCCATACAAGTAAGTCATAAAATACTTCTTCGCATCATGGGAAAAATAAAACATAGAAATAGGTGAGCTAAAATGCTCAGTAAGGATAACAATATAGCAGAAAATTCATAAATAATCATAAACATTTAAGGAAATGTATAAGAATCTAACAGAAGACTTTTAAGCTTGAAATTCAGCATAATATGGAAAAGATAAAATCAAATAATTCAATTTACATACTCACATGGTTATTCTACTAGTGAATAATCATGTGCAATATCAATATCCACTTTCATAATGATGGGATGCATAATGACGAACATTCATAACCACATAGTCAGGGCCTCATGCTAATACTAAAAATAAGATTTTTTCAAGGCCTTGTTCCAAGACACTAGTTTCTCTCATTAGACCTACTAATTCATCGTGGAGATATAGTAGGCTCCACCCGTCACATACTAACTCCAATGCATTCATCATATGAATAGTTTAAAACATATCATACAAATTTTTATTAAAACTATCATTCTAAATGTCAATACATTATCCATAAACCATGAATGGTACTAAAATAACACATCTAGATTCAATCATATCACAAAACCATCAATATTATGTGGATGTTTTGTATCATAATAAATCAACTTCAAATAAGTTTCAAATCCACCAATGTATGTTGATATAGATGAAAATGGTAAGTAAAAAAATTTGAAAGAAATATCCCTTTTTCGTAAAAACATTTAAAAGTCACACAATTTATAAATCAAGTCATTTAAAGACATTTTTTTGAATCAAATTGTCCCATAACAATTTGAAACTTTTGAAAGGAATTAACATTTTAAAAACATTCAGGTCCATATAAATAAATCCTTAAAAACCATTTTAAAATCAAGGAAATTAATGATAATGATTTAGAAGAATAAATATTTAAAAAATTTAAAATGATGATCTAGATAAATATTCCCTTAAAATATTCCTTTTGAAAATATTTTTATGAAATATGGATGTGGATGATAAGGATCTCCTAGTAGATACTCACGTAAAAACAACCTCGTATAATGAAGAGATTGTAGAATTAACCCTTACCTTGCACTTTTCCTTATTCTGGGGAAGCTTAACCATGTGTATAATAGTTAAATCATTGTTATTAAATTATACAAGAATCATATATATTAATATGATATCGTATATGATCTTTTAACATCCCCTTGTTAATAATATCTTATTATTATCGTTGTTTCGGGTGTCAACTGATTCATTTTCCTTGTATAATTTGTTGTGTGAGTCATATTTGTTATGGATGGGACGTATTTTATTCATATCCAGAATGATATCAAGTCATTAAACATTATTTTCAATCATCAAATGAAAATTAGTCCCAAATGGATACGTTGGGGAATGAATGGTGTTCGTGGAGATGGTAATCCGTACGTACGCACGGGTGAAAATATCATTCTTTTGATATGAAAAATCTTAAATAATTGGATGGTATATCACATATAAAAAAATAATTATCATGTTATATTTATTATTCAAATAACATATATATTATTATTCTACCCATCTAAATAATAATGTATTGAATAATAACTACACCACAACGTGGAGATGGTCAGTCGTACGTACGCACGTATGGTGACATGTCATTCAAATGATGGATAACATTGTGAATATGGTTTTAAAATATTTATAATTACATCACAATATATAGAATATATTGGAGTTCTTATTTTATAATGGAAACAACAAAGAAAGAAATGGCTGAAGAAGAAAGGAACTTGAAAGAGGTGATAAAATATTTACCTCTTCTTCAGGTTCTTATTTTTGATTCAATCAAAAGGGAACCTTAAGATGGCTTTCTGACTAAAGGAACTCCTCTAGGAAGAATTGAGGAATGTTTATAGGATATTTGGGTAGGGTTTGGCCGAGCCAAATGGCTTTGAAGGTTTTAATTAGAGAGAAGGGGGGGTTCCCTTTTATAAGAGGGATGAGGGGAACCTTAAGAAAAGGTAGAACTATTATTTTATAATAAAATAATATTCAGTTTCTAGTGGATTAAGATTGGATTATTTAAATGATATGGTGGGGGAAGGGTCTAAAACCACTCATCAAATATGTTTTAGATAGGTTTGGATCATTATATTTACCATATATTTTACATTTAACTCCTAGTTAAATTGTTTGATATTTACCATGTCTCTTTGTATTTTTATATTGTATTGTTAGTAAACATACTATATACTTCCTACAGTACTCCAAGTGGTTCATTAATAATATTCCTATCATTATATAAGTCTTTTGGCTGTATATTATATTTTTATGAATAGAATATCAATTAATAATATAATATTTGTTTTAAAAACTCTTTTATGTCAATTTTGACACTATTTGTTATTTTGTTTTTGCTGGATTCATAATAGCATTATTACTTCAAAAACAATTCCTCAAATCAACAATATATGTCATATTAACCATGAAAATTAGTGTAATTCATAAAAGGTCTCAAATTATATTTATTTGGATATTTAAATAATGAATTATATTAATATTTTAATTTTAAAGTAATTATTGTATCAGCATTGTTTCATAAATAAATTAAATTATATAATGTATAAAATTATAAATAAAATACCATTATGTATTTATTATTTTTATCTTTCTAATGAATATTTATAATCGAATTTATCTTATGTATAACACTATATTAACAATGTTTTAGTTATTAAACTTTGATTTTAACTCTTTTAACTCTTCTTTGAATTAAATAATAATAAATGTCCTAATCTATTCCAAGTGGACCAATAAAGTTCATATTTTATTCCTAAAGGTGTTTTGGTCGAATTATACTTATCCAATAGAATTAGGACATGTGTTAGAGTTATATTAATATCATTTTTACCCGTAATTATACTATTTACTTTTAACTGTGGTAAATAAAATTAAAAAGTTACTATTCACTAAAAATTATTTTCATCTTATAGAACCACATTTTACTTACTGATATCAAACGTTTCTCTTGGATTTTTGAAATTAAATTCATAGAAGCAGCAATGTTATGTTTTATGTAAATTTTCAAATGCTCCTAGAAGTTGGGTAAAAGAAGGTAACAAGTTCAATAAAATTATTATATATCAAAACTTATTGTAAAATCTCTCTAATGAATTACATTGAACATATATAGTTATTATGTATATATTTTGACGCAAAAGAAATTTAAATAAAGTAAATAATTAGTGAAATAAAAAGTTGGTTTTAACCAATAACTTAGTGTTTTTCACTATTCATCAAAAATTGAATATTTTCATAGAAATACCAAAATTTCACCTAAGCTATTTTTGATCTTCTGAACTCAAAAATTATGTCTATTTTACCAAATTAAAAACATATAAGTTTCATTTATTAATTTAAAATTAATTCACATTGTCAAAACCAAAAAGCGTGTTTATAAGAAATAATAACTAATAAATGATTGATACTTGTTTATGTTCAATTTCAAAGTGATATAACTTACAATGAGCATAATTGAATTAAATGGTAAAAATATAATCTAATTATAATCTCAAACCATTAAAATGTATAATTCAACACTATGAATTATTTTGATTAAAAAAGTTGTTTTCAGTTAAAATATAGTATTTTCACTATTCGCCCAAATATGAAAGTTATCAAAAAAACCCCAAAAATTTATTGATACTAAATTATTATGTTTTTATTCTAATATTAATTTTATTTTGTCAAATATATTATATATACGATTAAAATATCGGATTTAAAAACGTTTTTCTATTAAAAGGCGGTAAATTTGTATTTTTTGAAACATACGTCGTTTATCTAAAAAAATGAATTTCTTCATACATTATGTCTATGAAACTCATAATATGGATTCAAAAATTATAAGGATTATATAAAGTTCCAAATTCAGTTAATACTATTCATAACCGCTTTTGAATGGCTAGTTTGGTAAGTCATGGTGCGCTTGAACTCACTATTGTGGGTAGTGCAATTTATTGGAATACATTGAATAAATAAAATACTATGAAATATTTGGGTGTTACAAACCATGTCTATAACATGTAATAGGTTATTTAATTTTGTTAGAACTGATTTTCACGGTTGACACACAATTTCCAAAATCGTGTAGCAAGCTCATGCAGGTGTCCTTCCTTCCAGTTGGATTTGCAGAGTCAGCACGCGATCTGGAAGACAAGGCGGTCTTCCTTGGGTTTCCAAAAAATGTAAATAAAATAAAATTAAATGGAATATAAAAATAAATATTTTGATGTGGTGATCGAGTACCACTATTTTAGAAGACTTTGTTTAATCTTGGTTTTTCAACATCCCACCTTATTGCAAGATCTTTCAACAACCCCTTCAATGAAATAATCCCCTTCCCAACTTTTATTAATGTAACATACTCTCTTTCTATTATTTAATGTGAAACTATTGGTTAAAGAATCAAAATCCAACTAACATATGAGCCTCAAAAAGTGAACACATAGATCATGGTTCTATTTTATATATCAAATCGTCCATAAATAATCATCTTAAAACCATTGCAGTAATTCATTTATTCAAAAAAAGATACAAATTTTCAAATCCTTTGATATATTGATTTGTCTATTATACAAAATCTTGGTGTTCTCTTCTCAGATTCTCCATGAACATGTTAACTACTCCCACTACATGAACACAATTAATTCTAGTATAAATCATATCATACATTAGGATAGTGAATACTAATTTTTATTAAACCTTTCCATATACTCAACCTCTACTTTTTCTAAGGGTTCCTCTTCTTTCCCAACATGAATTTTTAAGTCCAGGGAGTGGTAGATTATTTTTCCTCACTCCTTCTGAATTTCTCTACCACCTTCTGATCATAGTGAGATTGAGTTAGGAATAATGTTTCAAAATTATATCCCTAAAAATCCACATAACCAATTTTTATTTAGCTGAATTGATATTTATCATCTCAATGGATCAGGAAAAGTCAGAATTTATATATTTTATCTTTTCATTTACTAAACCAGTATTAATTTTATCATAGATATAAAGAAAAAATATGACGAATCTTTAATCATAAAATACCTTCTTATAATAGTAATGATATTTATTCATTTCAATGAACATCAATTAATCATTTATGGAATTAAACTTTGGGTTCCTCTACCTTGGTTCTTCCTTCAATCTATAAAGGCTCTATATATACATAAAAATTGGCTCCCAATTCTATTTATTTATAAAACATTCTGGTTTCTCCATATAAATTTATTTAATAAAACCCCCAAGAATAAACATAGTATTTTTGTCTAAATACTCTCTATTAAAACCATACATGGAAACTATTTAAGTACTATCCAAATAGTAATTTTTTATAATTGGAGAAAATCATTTAGAGACATATAAACCTTACATTTTTGGAAACCCTTTTCATGAAAATCCTTCCATAAGAGATTTTTATAACATCAACTTAAACATTCAATGAATAAATCCATTTATTAAAATGAAATCTCTTCCTAGTAGGTATTTTCATTAGATCATACACTTTAAAAACACGTAAAGAATAAATTTCATTCATCATGGATCAATCCCTCAAATTCAAGAATTTCATATTTGCATCCACTTCTATGCTACTAGGTTCTCTATTTTCCTTGTGTTTCAAATAGTGCAAGATACTTCAATATCTCTACACTAGACACTGAATCTTGGTAGATATCTATAGATGACACAATGGATTTTCTCCTTCCAGAACAACTACATCTAAAAATTTACCATTTGATATTTCCCCTGAGATCACTATAGTATTTAAAGACACGGAAACACCATATAAAATTGATTGTCGTAGAAAAATATTATATATAGTTTTTTGTTTTTGGAACTAATGTGTATACTCAATTCTTCAAAACAATTATAAATTATTAATGTATATTAATTTTAACCTCATTTTAAGATGATACATTGACCTCAAAATTAATATCTACTAGGCTTCAATATTTTTATAATATTTATGATTAATGATTATATAATGGAATCTAGAAACCTTTTGAGAGTATTTTTCATAGAGTAAACATCTAATTTATTCACCATTATACCCTATAAAGTAACATTCCCAATACTTAAACTGTATATATTCCCTTTCCTTGGAATTAATATAGATATATGTGAGTGAACTAAAAACATTAAGACTGTTAAGTTTAACATTTCTTCTAGAGCATGAAAATTATATAATTTCATTCTCTAATGGAGATTATAGACTACTATTCACTATGTAGGCCACATAATTTATAGATTCCACCTAAAACACATTGAGAAATCCCATATTAATTCCTATTATTATAGTCTTGTCTCCTAATGATGGATTCAACCTCTCATCAACTCCATTATATTCCACAGTACCTAGTATAGTCTTCTCAAAATATATTCCCTTCCATCAAATAAACCTTTAGAGATAACTACTTCTATATCCATGAAATTATTAAACATTAAACAAATTATTCTTCATTTAGAGTACTTATCTATATATAACTCCATCAAAAAAATTCTAACAAATTTTACATGTTCTTGAGAAATATAATCAACACATTCTATTTCAAATCATAAATAATGGTAAAATATAAAGATTAACCTCTATGAGAATGAATTGGAGCTATCCCCATACATTTGTATGAACTGACTTGGACATTCAATTATTTGGCACTTTACCACTCATTTATAATGACACCACCCACTAAATTCAAGGATGAATTATTCACATGTTTTATACAACATACTTACAATATTGAAAATTTCGATAGTAGTGAGGATTTTTATCCCATTTTAACTCAATTAACCAAGACATTCATGCCATAATATTTTTAATGTTATCTAAAACAATGAATTTCAACTTCTAAAACACTAATTTGGTATACAATTACTTCCTAAATGCTTTGTCAACCACCATGTATTTAGGAGTAGTAATCTATTCAATAAATATATAGGTTATATCAAAGCATTTATAATTTATGTGTCCTTCCAAAATTAAGTTCTCCCTTAATATTGGAATATACCACACACATTACAACTCCAATAAACATCCATTATTTATTTATATAGAAAAATCTCCCTCTACGATAACATTAAAATATTCATCATCTATAATATCCACCTTTTCAAATATTATATAAGTATAAATTTTCATAATTCCTCACTCATATGTTGATCGAAATGAATCTCCATATTTAATAATCGATGACTTATGTGATCTGGAGAAACCCAGTAATATAGTACTCATATATTCTTATACAATATTTTTAGATTCATTTATAGAATCATATATTTTGGGATATACCCTACTCTCACTATAATCTCTATATAGGTTTCATTTACTCTAATAATTTCAACACATGGGAGCACATTATGGCAAGATACTCTTGCTCCTTCTTATATTTTCTTTTCAATTTCATAGACCCTTATGATCTATGAAATTTTTCTGATATTTGAAACTATATTCATTTTAGGTAAATGTTTGTATATCTTTTAGAAAAATATCTTACATCTATATAATATCTAAAATACAAAAAAACAATAAATCTTTCTATCCTATTAGGTTAATTAGCTAGATAACCATGAAATACTACAATTCTTGGAGTGAGGAATGTAAAAACACCTCTAGCTTTGGATCTCTGAAATTAACCTTCAAAGATTCTAGTTGACTCTGTATAATTTTGAAGTAATATATGAGAATCTTCACTGGATTTTCCGATGATATTCACATTCCAAATAACGTTTATTAGAAGTATCACTTTATTCATAATGTTTGGATTTTCATACAAGTTAGTGAGAGTCTTCATATATAATAAATAGGTCTTTTTTCATTATATGTTACAACACGCATTCCATGCTAATTAAATATTGATCAACCATAATGTTTTCTAATATATCATTTTCTATTATTACTTGTTTATTTCTTTTATATTGGTAACCATCAATATAATATCATGATCCTTTTATAGTTGAACATACTCTAACATCATCCAGTAGAGAAAAAAATCAATCAAACATATCCACCCTGACCTTACCCATATCCAAATTTATATCCTCTATATATTAATCAACTCCCAATAAATTTGGACAAACATGAGAGCGGTTAGGGACTACTTATTAGAATTCTCCAAAAAAATTTATTAAAAATTTATACTACAAAACTAATCTCTGAAACAAATTTTATATAGTATTCCCATTAAAAACTATATAGGAAAGGATTTGATACCATTTTTGGGTTCAAAGTACATTCATAATACCAATAAAACAACCTCCAAAACAAACCATGTGGAAATAATAATTAGAATCAACCTACATCAATGGTGTACCAGAACATAAAATAACTGACACACCTAAGACACCACACAATAACACACACCTTTTATAACACCCTGAGATTTTAAATTGATACTATAATGGATATATATAATAAAAATATTATTTTTTCAATGTGTCCATTATAAATATAGTGAACTTATCTTCTCATGCATAGATTTTATAGTATTTTTTATAAATTTTAATGCATTTATTCAATAGATCCCTAAAGATCATATTAGATTAGTTAATTTGGAGACATGGAAACCTAAAAAAAAATTGTGCAATATAGAGCTAAATTATCTCTTACTAGGTTCTCATGACTAGAACCATTATTAGAAATATAATACATAATACAAATCATTATTAAATGGGGAATGTAAATATAAAAAAGTGTGATCTCCAATGCTCAAAAAATTTAAACAAAGGATATAAGTAATAATAACCATGAGAAAATGGGTATGAGAACATGATCATAACATAAGGAGACCATACCCTGCAAATAAAATATCATAATCAAGAGTAAACGAATAAATATTGGCAGTTCATAATTAATAAATGAAAAGGGAATTTAGAGCATAAGCCATAAAAACCTCACATAGTAATAAGACATAGAAATTTGTTTGAGACATATGTATATAAATGAGTTCAATAGTAGTCAAGAATTAATTCAATGTCCGTAATAGTGAAATGGGTTCACTCGCAAAAACTTCTTGGTATTCATCATTCACTCTCATGACTATCTTAGTATTCAAGGATCACTCCTAAGACCATATTAGATGACAAACTCCATTACTGAACCAAGTTTTCTCCTTATTCCATCCATGTATATCTGTTGATATATAAATTGTTACCCAATTCATTAAAGTGTTATATTAGTCCCACCCATATCATAATTAAATAATACATACATGTGCCACAATATCATAAACATTCATATCATAACACATGAAATGAAATGGGTATCAAAAAACCGTCATCATATCACAAACTATGAAATATAGATAGGATTTATAGTCACATTTCAAAGAATAAACAATAAAAATAAGTGGGTATCATAAGAATATGACCTTTTAAAGAGAAAACAGGTTTCATAAACATATAAAATATGAATGAGAAATTAGTCTCATAAATTTCATCCCATAAAAACATAAATTATTCAGAGAAAGAAAAAGAATTGAACCCTTAGATCTTATTCTCATAAATTTATATATAACACCAAACAATTTCATATTAGATGAAAAATAATTTTGACATATAATTGTAAAAAAATTTCCTGAGAAAAATATTATTTCTTCTTTGAAAATTTATTTTTAAAACATAAAACCTTTTTAAAAAATTTTTATTTGAAAATTACATTAAAAACATATAAAAGAATATTTGAAAATCATTGAAATAATTTTTATTTTAAAATAACCTCAATATATCTTTTAAATTCTTGTTTAAAACCATTTAAAAAATGTCATTAACTATGAAAATAATTTTCCGTCCGAAGAGAGAAATATGGTTAGATTTAAATAAATATGATTTCTTAATTATATTATGTACCAAGAAGTGTAAAAATGGAATAAATACCTGAACATATCATTAAAAACAAAACTCCATTACGAAAAATATGAAAAACATAATTACAAATAATATGAAAAACGTCATTATGAAAAATATAAAAAACATCAATATGAAAAATATGAAAAACTTCATTGCAAAAAATTTATAAAATATTATTACAAAAAAAAATGAAATGGTTTATAGTAAATGTACTCACCCTATGAAGAGGAATTTATTAATTTAAGGAGATTGGTTTCAACAGGAAGTTAATATAGAGGATTACCTTACGGTTATCATTCCTAACTTCTGATTAGTGTATTCAAATCTATCATAGGGTAAATATTTTCTGAAAATATCAGTATGTTCATCTTGTATTCTGATAAATTGAATAATTATATCTTCTTTTTTCGTGTTATCCATAAGAAAGTGATGTCTAATATATATGTGTTTTGCACAAGAGTGATGTACATGGTTTTTACTAAGGTAAGTGGAACTTGTGTTATCACACAAAATTTGTGTTTTGGTGAAACTCATACCATAGTCTGTGACTGTGTGTTTCATCCACAACACTTGAGCACAAAAACTTCTAACTGCTACATATTCAAATTCAGTAGTGGAAAGTTCTATTGATTGTTGCTTCTTTCAAGGCCAAGAAACTAATGAATCTCTTAAGAAATGACATGTTCGGGATGTACTCTTTCTATCCATTCTACATCCACCAAAGTCAGCATCTAAAAAATGTTTCAAAACAAAATCATTTCCAGAAGAATAAAACAGTTCTAAATCTAGGGTTCCCTTTATGTAGCGAAAAATTCTTTTCACCACCTTTAAATGAGATTCCTTAGGATTGGATTGATATCTTTCACATAAGCATACTAAAAACATTAATTCTGGATGACTAGCTGTCATGTAAAGTAGAATTCCTATCATACCTCAAAATGATGTTTGATCCACTGGTTTCCCAGCTTCATCAAGATCAAGTATGTTTGAGGTATCAATGTGAGTACTTATACTTTTAGTGTTGTCATATCCATAATTTTTAAGAAGATCATTAATATACTTATGTTGGGTTATATAGATTCCTTCTGTTTTTTGAGAAATTTGAAATCCAAGGAAAAATGTTAACTCATCCATCATACTCATTTCAAACTCATATTTCATTAGATCTGCAAAGGAATTTGTTAAAGATTTCTGATTTGAACCAAATATAATGTCATCAACATAAATTTAAACAATCAAAAAAAATATCTTATCTTTCTCTATAAAAAGGTTTGGATCTGAATTTCCCTTAACATAGTTATTTTGAAGCAAAAGTCAAATAAGTCTATCATACCAAGCTCGAGGGGCTTGTTTAAGGCCATACAAAGATTTGTTAAGTCTAAAAACATGATCAGGATGTTTTGTATATTACAAACTAGAAGGTTGTTCAAAAAAAACTTCATCTTGAACATAACCATTAAGGAAATCAGATTTCACATCCATCTGAAAAAGTTTGAAATTGAAGAATGTTGTAAAGGGAAGTAAAATATGAATATATTCAAGTATAGCTACTGGAGCATAGGATTATTCATAGTATATTCCTTCTTGTTGATTATAGCCTTTAGAAACTAATATAGCTTTATTTCTTTCAATGATTCCATTTTCATCACACTTATTTCTGAAGACACATTTTACTCCAATAACAGAAGTTTCCTTAGGTATTTCAACCAAGGTCCAGACTTTATTCCTTTCAAATTCAGTTAGCTCATCTTGTATAACTTTAATCGAATCATCATCACCTAAAGCTTCATCAGTGAATTTTTGTTCTAATTGGGAAAGTAATGATAGATGTTCTAATTCATTTGTTAAGGAACTTATAATCCTTACAGGTTGATTTACATCACATGATTCTTTAGAAACAACTGATTTGGGTTTTGTAAAACCTATTCATCAATATAGGGTAAAAAATGTTCTAGGGTAAATGTTTCAGAAGTATCTTCTTGGACATTTTCCTTATCAGGAGGATCTTCTAACATAGGTTGATAATTAGATTTTGAAAACACATCTGAAGATGTAGGTTGGGGTTGTTCAAAAATAAAAGGACCAGTTTCATCAAATTTTACATGTACTATCACTTCAAAAGAACAAATGTTCTTATTGAAAACACTATATGCCTTATAAGTTGTGGAGTAGCCTAAAAAAATTCCTTCATTATATTTTGTTGAGAATTTATATATATTATCATTAGTATTCATAATTAATACCTTACAACCAAAAAACCTTGGAGAAGGAAAGTATAGGTTTTCTACCATTCCATAACTCATAAGGAGTTTTAGTAAGAAATGGTATAATAAAAACTCTATTTATAGTATAAAACGTAGTACTTACAGCTTCAGCCCAAAAAATTTTGGCAATAGAATATTCACTCAACATGGTTCTTGTTATCTCTTGAAAAATTCTATTTCTTCATTCAACAACACTATTCTGTTAAGGTGTTCTAGGTGTTGAGATGTTATTAGTAATGCCTTTTCTACTACAAAAAGTTTCAAAATCAGAATTTTGAAATTCTCCACCATGATCACTATGAATAGTTTTCACTGGAAGGATTTTATCATTTTTTAGTTGAGCTCTAAAACATTTGAAATACAAAAAGTCTTCAGACTTCATTGCTAGAAAATAAACCAATATAAATCTAGTGTAATCATCAACTAGAACAAATACATAGTATAAGACTCCAATGCTTAGAGTTTTTGTAGGACCAAAAAGATCCATATGCACTAGCTATAATGCATCAGTAGTTGAGACTTCATTGATTCATTTAAAACTTGATTTATGTTGCCTTCCATATTGACACGGTTCACAAACTTTTGAAAAATCAAATCTAAGTTCTGGTAGATCCTTAACTAACATTTTATTAGAATGCTTGCATAAGTTCCTAAGGATACAGTGACCTAACCTCCTATGTCATAACCAAGAATGGTTTTCCATTTATCTAAGGCAAGGTAAGTATTGGATCCAATGGTATTTTATGCTTAGTGGGTAAGCATTCTATTGCCTATGTGAAGAAAGAATGAACTCTTCCTTAGAATTGTGTACTGAACACTTATCATTCCAAAAATTCACAACGTAACCTTAATCACATAATTGGATTATGATAATGAGGTTTTGCATAAGACCCTTAACAAATTAAACATTTCAAATCAATGTTTTTCTAAAAAGAACAATATTATCTATACCAATAATTTCTCCCTGATCGTTATCTCCAAAAGTTACTTTTCCTCCTTTCGTCTCGACAAACTTTTCAAAGTCATTTTTGTTACCAGTCATATACCAGGAACATCCACTATCCATCTACCACGTTTTACTATTGGTACATTCTCTAATTTCTTAAAAACAAAAGAGTTAGACTTTTGGAATCCAAAATTTCTTGGATCCAGAAATTTTAGAAAGAATAATTTTAGGCACCCACATCTTCTATGAAAAATAGGCTTTAACCTTATAGTATAAGAGCACAAGAAGACACGGTAAAAGTAAAATTATTTAACTTAATGTTAAATCTAAATGATAAGGTTAAAATAGGGAACTAAACATGTCTAAATTATATTGGATGAGATTATTTCGACCCATCCCCACCTTATCTTCAAAATAAATCAATTCAAATCTATTTAAAACTGATCCTGACTTTATAATAAAATATTATTTTTAGTTTTTCTAAAAGAGCCCCTCTCCTCCCTTATAAAAGGGAACCTCCTCCCCCTCTTCATCACACCACTTTGAGCCTTCAAGCTCGGCCAACCCCTACCACATTCTCCTCTCCACTTCCCTAGAGACATCCTAGAGGTCCTCGTCTTCTTCAAAGACCAATTTTAGAGCCCTAAAAGGAGGTCTCAAAGAAGCACTTCAAAGAAGAGGTAATGTCTGTTACCGATTCTTTCATCTTTATTTCTTCTTCCACTTGTTCTTCTTTAGTTTTTTCATTATGAATTAATAACATCAGTATCACTCATATATTGATATGTTATTATAAGTATAAAACAACTCTATTTCACCATCTATCCATCCTACGGAAAATGAAATCACAGTGCGTACGTACGTACAGAATACCGTCTCCACGCAGTGGTGTAATCTATTTTCCACCACCACCTTACTTGGATGGGTATAATGGTGTAAATAATGACTATATATGATTATTGTAAAGTGCTATTTATTCTAAAATAGTATACATACACTCCAATACAATTCCATGATCATGGGAACGATATCATCGCTCGTGTGTACGTACGGAATACCGTCTCCACGATGTGATGCGACTCGTTCTACTTGATCTTCATTGCATAATGATTATATAAATGAATTGAATTAATGAATATGATATATATTACACTAATAACATTCTGGAAATGAGTTATCTATAACCTGAAGATAAGAATAAGAATTTATTCGACAAAACATGCATAAGAACAAAAAGTAATAAACACCAAAATAACAAGTTTAATGAAATATTACTAATAAGAAGATAAGAATATGACCATATGTGATATCATAAAAATGAGTTTGATTCTGGAATAATAATGTAACATGATTTAAATCATTATACAGGATGCTCAGACACATACAAAGCATATCAGACCTAAGGTAAGGAAAATATCAAAGTCTCATTTTTATCTGAGATTGTTTATACTTTGGTATTTACTGGGGTGTATTTTATCATCCACATCCATGTTTCCTCAATATGTAATATTATTTCTATCCAACTAACATTATTTAAATCCAATTTTACCTTTCGGTGATTTTTTAGTAAAAGATATGAAAGGAATCTTTTGTCGTTTTTTGTATGAGGTATTTTTTGACTTTTCCAACAAAAGTACGAGAATTATTTTTTTGATTAACTTATACGGCATGAATGGATTTATAAAACATTATTTCCAAGAATCTTTATTTACAAGTTTTCAAGTTTATTTTTAATCAACTTCTTTTAGTTTAGAATTTTATGACATGTTAAGAAAGGAAAAGTGTTTTTGAAGTAGAAAGGATATTTTCCTCAAGAATGGAGTTCAAGTGTTTTATCAAAATTATTTTCCATCTAAGATAATAAAGGGTTATATTTCAATCCCTATTATTAAATTGATTTGATTATGTTGTGATGGAATTATATTTTTATGAATTCCTTCATCTTATATGAATTGTTTTATGATGTCACGATGTTTAAGATTCCCATTTTTATTACATGGGTTATGTTATGATGTATGATTTATGATTTTTTGGCACACATAAGAATGGTATCATTATGAGATGTGTGGGACCTATACTCCCTCCAATTCATTGGGTAAAGATTTTATATCTCATGAGATAGACATGGCTGGAACGGCAGGTTAAACTGGTTTAGTGAAACAGGGCTAAAACGAGCAGTGAACTTGGTTCAGAAATGGACTTTGTCCACTAAGATAGTCTTGGAAATGACCCTTGACTAATGAGAAATGATTCTCTATGATTATGTGTGTATGCCACAAAGTTTCATGTTTTAAGCTATGATTATTGGGATTATATTTCACTACTATGATTTATCCCATGTTATGAAATTATGATCTCTTTTGCAGGTTAAGATTTCAAAAAGTTATGTGCTTATGTATATGATGTGATTGATTTTTCTTTTTTTTACCCTTACTGAGCATTTGAGCTCACCCTTTTGTATGTTTTATTTCCCCAGGTCAGGAAGAAGGTTATTAAGTAGGATATTCCAAAAAGGGACTCTAGATATGATGAAATAAATGGGAGGCAAAGTAGATGCTTTATGAACCAGTTGTTTATGTTTCCCAGTTTCTAAAGACACTATACCTATATGGTCCTTTCATGGATTTGTTATATGTTATAATAAGTGTGATTAAATTTTGAAGTAATAACAATGTATGTAAAGTATGGGATGTTATATCGATCATGAGGATGACCCCCTCGGTGATGAGGCTTTGACACAGGGAATAGTTCCCAAGGTTTCAACTCCATGTGGTGCACTCGCCATACTGCCACATGTGGAATAGCATGTGACTGACTAAAAATTGACTTTTTATTGATAAAATAGATCAAGAAAAAAAAACAGTACCGCTCCAAATCAGAGAGGGTGGAAGTGGTGGAGACCGAGGGATTCCCCGGTAACAAATAATTTATAGTCCTCAGGAAGGGTGCATGTTCAAGAATATAAAGCAACTCTATCTCCCAGAGACCCTTTGTTTGAATGATCAACCGGGGTGAACTTCTATTCACTCTACCTATGCTTGACTAGAAATGATTATCACATGATGATAGCACTTCATGAGTTACATAGATAGAGACCCATCCGGTTCCGATGTTAGCCCAGCCCTCAGGAAACTGAGGACTAGCATAAGGAGGCGACCATATTTGTCCATCTAGTAAGGCAAATAGTGCATTATATGGTGCTTCTAGAAGTGATCCTTTTATAGGGTTCGATAGGTTGAAGGTGTATTTTGGTTATTCATGCCCACAAAGAGGTGAATCTGTCATGGATAGAGTTTGAAGATCTATTTAGATATGAGTTCTCACCATTTATGTTAAGATCTGTGCATATGCATGAGCTTCTTCAGCTCAAATGAGGTTGCATGATAATGGATGATTATTAATCTAGGTTCACAAAAATTTCAATGTACTCAATGGATATAGTTAGAGATTAGTACATCAGGTATCATATCTTCAATTGAGGTCTATTTCGATTCAAATGTTGTAGAGTTATACCTCTACACATTTAGACTTATGATGGAGAGCTTGAGAAATATTTGGTCGTCAAAACCCTCTTGGCTGAGAAGATACAACAAGTGATAGTTATCATTTGATCAACAAGTGAATATGCCTTGGAAAGATGGAGCAGAAGTTATCCTCAAGGATTTGGATGTGGGATGTGTTTCACAAGGAGGTCCTATGGAAGATTATCTATAGTTTTGGGCTCATAGGGAGGGTCCAGTCAGCCTAGGGAGAGTTAGTTCTATTTATGTAATGGAAGGGGACATCTCTCTAGAGATTGTCTGACCAATCGTGATGCTGATAGAGAGACAATGGATGGACCACAAAGGAAGATACAATGATAGGTGTGGGAAAATATGTAGGGTGGTAAACATTGAGAATGATTTGGGAGAGATACATGAGGTGGTCTATGTTTTGACATGTTACCACCACCACCCCTAGGTAGTCCACACCAAGCTCAGGGAGATGCTGGTCACTGGCAGGAATAGCTACATGCGGTAAAGGCATATGATCCAAGGTCTCGAGGAGTGATTTTAGGTACTGTCTATTTATTTTTTACTTTATATACATTATTTATAGTCATAAATACTTTTCATTATATTGTCATTACATATGTTATTTGAGACCTAGATATTCCACTTGAACCATGGTCTCGACTCTTATTCTTGGAGACACCTACTCGAGAAGACCCAATGATCACATGTTTCTACCAACAATGTGATGTAACTCTTAGATGTGATAGTTTTATTTGGAACCTATTGGTGGTAGGGTTGAGACCTTACGCATTCATTCTTGATATGGATTTGTTATCCTTATTCCATTCCTAGATCGAATGTTTTTATGTAAAGGTTGTGGTGTATTTAAAGAGACGGAACATTGATCTCCTTTTTTCAGTGAAAAGGAAACTCAGGCAGTAGAGGATGAACCCTTGCATTATAGGGTGCATCCAATTACTCATCAGTTAGCTTGCCTGACCCTTGGTGTAGAAGATTTTATAAGCATCTCATTTCAAATGGTTGTTGAAGATACCAATGAATTCTTTCCTAAACATGTTCCAGGATTACCTCCCCACCTGTATATTGACTAATACATTAATTTATACCCTAGGAAGACACTGATATCTACACAAAAATATCATATTTCTCCCATAAAGATTTTCTAGATAGGGGTTTAGTTTGATGACTTACAGAATAAGGGCTTCATGAGACCTAGTGTTTCACCCTAGGTGACCACAATTATATTTTCCAAAAAGGTAGATGTGGTCATGAGGTTGTGTGTACACTATTGGCCCTTGAACTAGGTAACTATGAAGAAAAAGTATCCACTACTGAAAATCAATGAACTCTTTGATTTTTTGATAGGGTAATGATGGTTCTAGAAGGTTAACCCCCAACCAAGCTATCCCTAGTTATGAGTACGAGATGATGATAAACTGAATATGGCTTACAGATGTTGTTACAGTCATTATGAGTACTTGGTGATGCCCTTTGGCATGAAAAATGCCCCAATAGTGTAAATTGGACTCATGAACTGGATCTTTCATACTCACATAGACTGGTTTGTGGTAGTCCTCATCAATGATATTATTGTGTACTCAGCATCTAAGGAGGAGCATGTGGGACACTTTAGGATGGTTTTAGACACACTCTAGGAGCACTAGATTTATGAGAAACTCTCGAAGTTCCATTTATATATTAAAATGGTCCACTTTCAAGGACTTGTAATCCCATCATATGGAGTGAAAGTGGACCCTGAAAAGGTCGAGGTAGTGTTAGCAAGGGAACCACCTAAGAATGTGATAGAGGTGTAGAGCTTATTTGGGAAAGCATGCGATTATCATAGATTCATACCTGATTTCACTGGGGTATTAGCACCAATTTCATCAAAGACTCAAAAGGGTCAGTCTTTCGAATGGATAGAAGAGTTATAACAAACTTTTTAGTAGTTGAGGCAGAGTTTGACGAGCGCTTCGGTCTTGAGATTTTTTAAGTATGTTTTTGAGTACATATTATTTTGAAATTAATCAGGGACCAAGACATGTTTTTTTCATAATGTATTGGCAAGAGGTGATTAGATATTATTCTCACTAGATGACACCACATGTGAAAAACTACATGACCCACATTCTTGAGTAAGGATAAGTAGTGTTTTCATTGATGATGTGGAAACACTATCAGATGGGAGTGATGTTTATTGTCTACTCTGATCACAATATTATCATGTATATCATCTCTTAGAAGAATATGAACTTGGGGAAATGGAGATGGATAGAGTTTTATAGGAATTTGAATTTATGATTTTTTATACTCCTATAGTAAGGGGAACATATTGGGAGATTCTCTCTGCTAGAAATATAATTCACATTTGTTGAAAGTGTATTCAGAGTAGTTGGCCTCGTTATACTTTACCTTTATGGGTGGATATGTAGAGGCTTACCTCTAGTTGATGTTTGTTACCACTCCACTCATGCAATGAGTCAAGGAGGCACATCTTAGAGATATCGACTGCAAGACCCTATATGGTCATTTGTCCATAGTAAATGCTCATTATGGATATTCACATGGTGGGGAGCACATTGTTCATTTTAGAGGAAGCATAGTAGAACTAATGGAATTGCGGGAGGATGTTCTAGAGGAGTTTCATATATACCATTTGAGGGTACATCTTGGTGTTGTGAAAATAGACCAGGACCATCGACATCTATTTTGGTGGCATGGGATATAGAAGAGTGTTTCATAGTTCATTTATTGATGCCCATCATTTCATCAAGTAAAGGATGGGAACCTGGTTCCCCTAGGTTTAGCTCAACCCCTTCATGTTTCAAATTGAAAATTGGGTAGAATATTTATGGAATTCATGATGGATTTACCAAATATTTCCAGGGGACATGATTCCATATAGCTGATCAATGATTGACTCATCAAGTCACCCACTTCATAGCTATATGAGATTATTGTTCATTAGAGATCTTGTGACACCTCTATGTTCACAAGATATTTCAAATACATAGATTACTATTGATGATGGTTTTAGATATTGATGCTTGTTTTACATCCCAATTATAGAAGGGATTATAGGAGGAAATTGTGATGTAGTTGCACTTGAGCACAGTGGTTCACCCACAGACAGAATACCAGATGGAGTAGGCTATTCAGGTTCTGAAGGACATGCTGCAAGCTTTCATGTTGGACTTCGGCCATAGTTGGGAGGATCACCTATCACTATTGGAGTTCATGTACAAAAAATCTACCACTCCACCATTGGTATGGCACCATTTGAATAAATTTAAAAGATACCCTATAAGTCACCACACTACTTGGTTCACCAAGGAGACCCGACACTCATGGGCCTTGAATTAGTGTGAGCTATTATAGATAAGGTAAATATCCTTGGGGAGGGGATAAAGACTACACAGAGCCATCAAAATTATTATGATGATATGTGGTGCATGCCTTTTGAGTTTGAGTAAGGATACCTTATATTCTTATGGGTTTCACAACAATGAGGATTACATTGATTCAGCTGTGGTGGTTTGTTATCTCTGAGGTGTATCCTTTTTTTTCAAATAATGTATATATATGGTGAGGTCGTGTACCATGTAGCTCTACCCTTTTAGTTGGACTGGGTACTCTAAATCTTCCACATGTTGTAGATGAAGAGGTACGTGCATGACCCATCACACGTCATCGAATGGGGTGAGCTACAAATAAATGATAGAGCAACTTTTGAAGAGTATCCGATGGATATTGAGCATCAACATGAGAGTATTATTCGTGGAACAGTGATTCATTTAGTGTTTGTCTGGTGGAAGCATGAGAATCACCAGGGGATCACTTGGGAGGGAAAGTCTTAGATACATGCTTAGTAACCATATCTTTTTTAGTAGCCTTTATTTTAGCTTTTCTAGGAGGTAAAACATCAAGGTGGGAAGAATGTAATGTTCATATTTCTTTGTATTATTTTGAAATATTATATTAATTATTTTAGAGACCATGTGCTATGAAGGCATGATATTTTGAGGCTCGGTGACCTGAAGAAATGATTAAATAATATTGAAATATTATATAGCATGCACACATAGTTTTCCAGAAAAAACTTGAATATATTCTAAAAGGGTTACTGAATTAAAAATCCAATGAAATAATTTCATTCCAAGTTGACACTTTTCCCCATGTGTGGCGAAACATCCGTTGACGTGGATTGGCTGTGAAAATTACTTTCAGACAATTTTAATGAACATAATAAATTTAATATTTATTTTATTTTACCATTTCATAAATGTAAAAACACAGTGTCGCTTCATCTTTTAGTAACCATTTGAGAAGGGATCAAGGGTTGGTCTCATAACCCTAGAAATTACCTAGAGTCTCTAGAGAGAAACCTTGTAGATTTCTCTCGGCAGACGATAAAGAAATTACGGATTAAATATTGATCATTTCCATTCTCGATGGATCTCACCAACATTAGTTGATCTTCAATAGATAATGATCCATTTCCCAGGTAGCATGAATTATTTTATATTTTCTTCCCCATTATTAAATTCAACGATGAATGTGGACTATCCAATGAACAGGTTGATCTATGGTTATATTATTCCATGAGGAATGGGTTATTTCATTTGCATGATTGTTGTAGTTTTACTACTTGAGATGTGATTTGATTTTATGATTATTTTGAGGCGAAGAAATTGAGGAAATAAAGAACAATGATCAAGGTTGGCTTATTAGATTTGTTCTTTTTGTTTCCCCTCCCATGTTTTCTATGCGTTATTTTTCCTTGTACAAGTTTATGAATGATCAATCATTAAATTTTTTTTCTTTAAAAAATGACCTGAAATTGATGATGTAACCTCATGAAAACCTAACAGAGGGGCAATGGAAATGTAGATGAATAAACAGGAGTAAGTTAGAAGAAACCATTATTTGATAAATTTGTTTTAGGATTAAAATAAAAATATTTCTATGCCAATTGAAGCCTTAAAACACATCGATTTGGTTGTAGGGTGATGAAATGAACATGGATCTAGACTTTTGATGTGAACAAATCACCAAAACGAGATCTGGATCATTGGTTGAGGCATGCTGAGGAAGAACATGGGGTTCTGGAAAATCCTGAGGAACATAGTGTATAACTCAGATGTACAAAGTGTGTGACCCCCACTGAGTGGATTCTAGTTTATCAGAAGAAATTTTAATGTCTTAATACGTGTGATGCTATCACACGGTGTGTAGACTTTTCCCATATACTCAGTGTGCATCTCAGGATATACATTGAAACATGGTGGAGTACCTGGGTTTCCTACATGGGGTGTACTCTCCCACACATCTTATACTAGACCATGTACATGGACTACCCCATTTACTGGTAATGTGAAAAGATAAACGGGATGAAACAATGTATTAGCGCATGTCTGGAGTACACAGGTGGACCCTAGATGGAAGGACATGACATGTGACTTCTTCTTCACATAATGTACCCATCTTATACATGACACATTTGTAATGACATGGTCCATTGTGTGCAGGTAGTACACAGGGTCAAGGGACATAGTATGGGACCCTACTACACATCCTGTATAATTTTCTACATGGATTGATTCTATATTCCTCCATATCTGGTACAATTCTCATTTGGGTTCATTCCCCTATCACATCCCTAATATTATGTATGAATCTTTTCCTACACATGGGTCTATGATATCTTCAGTAGACTTCCTGGAAATAGATATTGGAATCCCTAGAGATGGATAGAGTAGGATCCTATATCTAATATTTATTCCCTATGTAGAGTCCTTGGTATTGATGTGACTAACCTCACCAGTTGTCGATACTCTACATAACATGTTAATCTAGATGAAGTTATTTGTATTACCACATGGCCCTAACTATAATCCTAATATGTGGTATCATGTTCTCTTCATATCTATAAGAGTATCTCTATCTTGATGGTTCCAAATGAAAAATACTTCATGAAAAGACTTCATTAGTGGTTTCAAAATCAGTAGTGTGTTCTTCCAGAAGAGTGCATTGTAAAATCTTCAGACTGATTTCCTAGTGCTGGTATAAGATAGTTAAGACTTCACTCTAGACTGTGTGTCTTTGATTGAGTAGCTTTGGATATGATTGTTATATGTGTTGTAGACATATAATGTATAGAGATAACAATAATTTACTTTGTGTATTTATTAGTGGTTTTGGTGTGTCCTACTGAGAATTTCTATAGTCACCCCTACACAGGCTTTGCCCACATGTGTCATGTATTTTGCAGATGAGTGACCTTTTGACAGAGTCCTAGGTGGACCATGACCGGATAGAGATTTGTGATATCAGGTAGGTTGAGATGTGTTAATATGGATACATAAAGTAGTCCTAGTACCTTTTCATAAAATTTGGACTTGTTCTTATAGATTTATTTTGGCAGGCTGGTATTTGGGCTTGTTTCACATTACTTTACATTCATGTCGTACTCTACTGGTTGGCATATAGTGGTGTACATGCATTGTTTTCTTAGTTGTTTTTAAATTTCCTCATGTTTGGGGCTTAGAGATATGTGTGTGCATACCTGTATATAGAAAATGACCCTAATGTTATTAATATACCTACTCGGTGATAGTCACTGCCCCTAGCATATTGGTGGTGGGATTGGTGAGTCATGGAACATGCCCCATTAGGATGGGTCTTGACATTGAAGTTGTGTTATCAAGAGTGGTTGAAGTATCCAACCTTCCTCCAGTCTCTAGAAGTGGTGAATGGAATAATAGTAAAAAGTTTGGAAATCAGTATGAAGATATTTTGTGGGTCATAGAATCAAGAGGCCTTCTAATCTCTCATCATCTTCTTCTAGGAACAAAATCCAGGTCTATCATCAGTGTGGAATGTCAGGTCATAAGAAGCAATTGTGTGCAAGTGATCTAAAGAATTTTCATACCTATGGATGCCTAGGAAACCTATAATAGTTTTTTTAGGGTGTTCCCAAGAAGTGATGTCATGATAGATCCACCCTTCAGAACAAACCCTGTCATATTTTCAAGAGTAAGATGCTAGTCTATATTTATTTTATGTCTCTCTCCATTTTGGTTTTTTTATTATAGTGGTGGTGTTTCCTATTGTATTATTTTTCTCTTATTAACAATAGATATTGTGTATATTTTTGGAATTTCTATTTTTAATTGAATATTTCCTTATGAAAATTATGAATTTGACATTTTTTAGTGGATGTGGGTCCCGTTGTGTATCTTTTTTTCCTAGTTGATGTGAAGTGAGTATTATTTCTTACTCATTTGGTTATTTCAAGGGGTTTTGTGTTTTTTTCAGTGAAGAGTGTCAGTTTTTGGTGGGTTTTTCTGGTTGGGAATCCTGATGGAATTCAAAAATGGAGGGGAGTCCATCCAGTCCTCCCATATTGAATCTAGTGAGTCTCAGTTTCGGTTTATGTCATTATTTCTTTATCCTCTACTTGAGGAAGGTTAGACCCTTAGTATAGGATTAGTGGTTTCAGTCCTAGTAATGTGCTGATATTGGTTCTATGATTTTCTATCATTTCATGAGGAATTAGTCATACAAAAATCATCATTTCAGGTAAAAGTTGTGACTTTTAATTTTTTGGTGGTTGAGGTGTTCTTGGCTCGCATGGTTGGGTAACGAAAGTGTGGGAGCATTTTTATTTGATCTATAAAATGGTGATGATGTTGATTTTTGGGGGGAATTATACATATTGGTGGGGATAATTTTCACACACTGTTTTTTTTTTCTCTTCTTTTATTTTGGATGATCTATTTAATTGGTTTCTATATCGTGTTTCAGGTGTTCTAGATTTAAATTTTTTGGACTATTTTTATTCAGTTGTAATGTTTATGTGCATATTTTATGGGTAAACGTGAGACCTCATGATGCTAAGTCTCTTTTTATCTCGTTTTCATATTGAAATATTTTATTTTTATTGATTTATCATGGTTTTATCCAAACTATATGACTCCAAGAAAAAATCGGGTGAGCCTTTGGGGGTCTCTAGTTGAGGACACATGGCTAGAGAACAGTAAGAAAAACAATGCAGAAGGTGTTTTAATGGTTCTAAAATCATTTAAAGAATCTAAACACATGGTTTGCACAATTTTTTTTAAAATATGTGTCCAAAACATGTGGGTACCAATGTGTCTAGTAATTGGTGCACAATTGGAACATTATTTGGGAACCCATGTTGACTAACTATGAACAATGCCTAGGTGTCTTTAAGTGAGGATTTACCATTCTTAAAATATCATATTTTTAATCTGAAACTTCCCATATCACTTTATATTGTCTTTTGTAGCCTAAGTTTTCTCCTCCCTTTTCCTCATAGCCTCCTCTTCTCTCTCAAGGGTAGATCCAAGTGATTTATTCATGTTTGGGGGTAAAATATTCAAGGAAACCTCCTCCAATTTTCATAATCTTCCACATCCTTTTATTTTATCTTATGTTCTTGTTCATCATTGGTATTTTGGTTATAGGGTCCATATTTAGTTTAGTTTAACATGGGGGGAGTGTTCTTTTTTATATTTTATCTTCTAGGAACCCATTCAAGGTTGTTTTCAGTGGGTTTTGTTGAAGCGTTTTTGGATTGAGGTAGTTTTACATCTGCACAAGTCATTTAAATTCAAGAATCATTTATTTTATTTCATTTCAAACCGTCCTTGGATGTTAATTAAAGATGAATAAGTTTTACAAAAAAATCGTTTGAAATGTGTTGGTTTCCTTCTTTTCTAAGAGTGTATGGATTTTTTTTGTTAAGTAATGCATGCCAAGTGTCTGATAAAATTATCAATTGTGTATTGTATGTTATTTATGATATTAAGGCATGGTTTTGTCATTTTAAATGTATTTGGATTCAAAAATGGTGTTTTGATCTTCTTATGTGGATTTTAAAGTACTTTCAGATTGAAAATGAAGTGTTTTTTTTTTGTTATTGAAATAGATGGTTTCTAAAAGAGTGTTTGAGGCCTATTTGGAACCTTTATGAAAATTGGTTCACTTGAAAAATATCCTTGGATAATCCTCTTACATTGGTTATGTTGAATGGGATGGGAGGTCTTTGGTGTTGGACCCCCTTTGGATCTATTAATTAAAGGAAAGTGATTATTCCTTGGGGTGGTTTGGGGTGATGCTTGTTTTTGATTCTTATATGCATGGTTTATGTATATATTGATGATTGTGTGTTTGATTATAATTTCTGTCACCCCACATTAGTATTGAAATGGGAACATGACATAGCTATTGAATTATTAGTGAATGATTGGGGCACTTCCTTGGGATTCCACTCTAGTTAGTAGCCCTTTGTATAGACCTTGATATTCTTTGGGATTGTGCCCCTTGGTTAGTCCAGGATGGGTAAGACCAAGTGTGTGGGAAAAAGTGATGGCGTAGTGTAACATCCTGACCCATCTTACCACTAAACTGGTGGCCGGACTGGTCACCACATGACCTCAAGCGCATCTCCCCATACGCCAGAGGCTGTTGACTAGCAATGATGGTCTATGGATAGTTAGTGGGGAGACTATACCCTCATACCAGAGATCAATAATAGATTATAGAAATAAATAGAAATAATAGTCAAAGTAATGATAAAGAAGTGGAAGAAAATAGTACATATTTTATAAAAGTGTCCTATACCAATTACACATTAGATAAATGCATGAATTGATAATGATACAAAATGGAAAAAATTGAACAAAAATAGCATGATTTACATTCCAATAAAGAAATAGATAAACAATGACCCAAATCCCTGAGGGCGGTCTCCCCGAGAATTTTGAGCCTTCACTCAGACCTCTGCTCCTATTCCCCATGTATATACAAACATCACAATCAAGTATCCAAGTAGAATCTACTCATATATCCCAGTATAGTGGAGGAACTATTTTGATGTGAGATATAAATCACAGTATTCTCGTACCACCGGTGTCTACCCTATGTCCATTCATTTAATAAATAATTTAAACTGTGTGAAAGCAGGCATAAATAAAGTAAGCATTTCAAAGTAACTATATACCTGAGTATCTGCTTCAACACGCATATGGTCTCTAAACCTATTTTATACATTTTTAATTCATACACAATAGTCATTAAAAAATCATCTTCATTTATCAATTATTAAAACCTCGATAATTACATAATTCTTGTGATCCGACCTAATCCTGTCATCCCCCATAAAAGTCACTCGCCACAAATGTCACTAAAGACAGTATATGTAATCAATGTAAAGACTAAATCCAATCTTATGATTTGGCTTTGAAAACACATAATAGGATATTCAATTTAATCTCTCTTATACTATATATGAGTCTGTCCACTAAAAATAGTGATTCTCTCATTACTCCGTCCACTAACATTGATACACCCAATTCATTGATATGACTGAATCCATTCTCATATTCAATTCACAAATAATAATGTCACAAAAGATCTCATTAACCAATTATTTCATTTCATGTATGACCAATTGGACCCAAAGTCCAATGTCAATTAATGGGTGTAGAATATCACGTCTTTCACCCTCATGAGTATTTGGAGCTTCAGTCCTTGTCTCACAACCCTTGGGTATTTGAAGCATCAGTCTATGTCCCATAAAAGAATATTTTCATGCAAGTTGGGTGTAGAACGCCTTGTCTAGAACCCAGTGAGTATTTGGAGCATCAATCCTTATCTCACAACCCATTTATCAATCATACATATATATTTATCATTGGTGTTGAACATCATGTCTAACACCCCGAAAGCATCCATTAATTTATTCATAAGTTAATTGATCTAATCTTTTAATTAATTTAACAACTAATAGACAACATAAATCATCCATCAAATAATTCAACAATTAATTAACCAATCAACATCTCAATAGTTAATAATTAATTAACAATTAATTATTATTATCAAGCCAACTAATTTATTAACTCAACATTTAATTATCCAATTTCTTTAACATGTCTGAACCCGTCAACTCAAATAGTGATTCATCTAGTACATAAACAATTTACATGTCCATCATTATCATATCAAAACATACTGAATAAGGACCAGATAATTATCAACCATCTTACATAGCATATCATATTTTTAAACAAATCCATTCTAAAAAACTTAAGGCATGTAAAATAAACACGCACCCAAATGAATTATTGGCCAACAATCATAACAATCAATCATTTCACAATCTTAAATCAATGCATGAAAAATAATTAATTCAACATTTCATTAATTAATTCCTATAACTTTAGCCAGTTCATCAATTAATTAACCAATTACCATTTATCATCTAATAATTATTCCATCTATTAATTATTACGAGTTTTCGATTTATATTCTAAACATGTCAAAATATTTAATATTCACAATATTCAGTAAATTCCATTACCATCATCCAATAGTTTATCAGAAACCGTCGTTTAAGGAAAATATAGTAGTTTTATAAACAAGGAAAGTCTTATTCTCAAATTATGTAAAGAAGCAACAAATTCATAAATAAGGAGAAAAATATTTGGGACCCTACCTCTAGGTGGAACCAAAACATGCCGCACATCGTCACACATTAGCAACTAATCCAAAACCGGTCAGCAGTTGCATGTGCGCACACCTTCATATATATATATCTGTGTGTGTGTGTGGGTGTGTGTGTGTGTGTGATAGAGAGAAAATTGTCTATGTTGATCAACAAAATACAATATACTAAACCAGTACATAGATTTAAATAAGTAATGATCAATGCTCCTCAAACTTGGTACCAGGGACTCATGAAAAATTAACAGACCTTTATTTAACAAGCGCAAAACCAAATAGCATATTTCATAAGGTTACTCAAACCAACATATTCAAATATAATCGAGCTCTTCCGCCTCATAATTGGTGGTGGTTGTCCGAACATGGACCAACAGGTCCCTAAACATTAATTGTGTGTTCTATTATAAGAAGAACACAATAAACATGTTATATCCCAAAACACTAAAATCATCCAAAACCGTATTGGGTATTGAAATAGAGTTAGATCGCAAAAGAGATGATGGAGAACATGAGAGAAGACCTCACCTCGAGTAATTAGACCATAATAGTGAATAAAATAGGATGAAAAATCCATGGATAGAGGACCCGGAATGGGCGGGTCAGGCCAAGGGGGTCGCACGCTGCAGGAGCTCTGCCCGGGGTGTCTCGTTGCTGCTGTAGGTCATCTGGGGGTCCTTCACACTAGGTAATGGTCATGTCACAAGGTAGAGGGGGTCCAGGTGGACTGCGGAAGAAGCTAGTTGTGCGCTACAGTGATGTGTCAGAGAGTTTCCGATAGGTGATTTTGCATGACTGTTGTAGGGTAAACACACCATGGGAAGTCCATCCATATGAGAGGGAGAAGAAGGATGCTCGTTGATGCTCCTGCATCGTGCATTTAGGAGGAGAAGTAGGGGGTCACTCCTCTTGGGACAAGAAGAAGAGCCAGTAGGGGGGGGGTGGGGTCATGCCTCCTTTGTAAAACGCCTCCCTGTTTTTAAAAAAAAATTATTTTATACTAAATATATTAAAATAACAAATAAACAATAAACATAATAAAAATAGTAATAATAATAGTAATAATATTACTATTTTCATTTACATTTTTATCATTGAAACCAAAATAACCCATTTAATAAATATTGTACATTGATAAATCCCATAATTAAATTGCATTTCATTTATTCGAAATAATTTATGATAATAATAAAATCTATTATTATTATTCCCCTCCCCCCTTCAACATTTATTCCATTCTATCCAAAGCCCCCAAAATATATTATTGTTATTATTAATTATAAAGTAACCATAATAAGTTAATAATAATAATAAATAAAACCATAATAATATGCATAATAATAATAATCATAAATAATTAATTTTATTTTGATCAATCTTCATTTATTAAGACCGTAACTCACAATTAATCCATATTAAAGGAAATCATTTCTTTGAAAATCTCAAAATCCATGTTAAAATATTTTAAAATTTATTTAATTAATTATGCATATAAATAATAATAATAAAAACATAATAATAATTATTATTCCAACATTCATTTAATTAAAACCACAAACAACCAATTTATAAAAATATTTTCACTATGATATTAATGATAAAAACAAAAATTCAAAATATCTTTTTAATAATAAATGGTATTTTAATAATTCTGGAACTCTTTATTTAATTAAAATAGTTCTTCCTTAATCCCAAAATCCACATTAATTTCTTCAACAACCATTTAATTATTTCTTTATCATTCATGTAATTAAACAACCACAATAAAAATAATAATAATAAATTCATTATTATTATTATAACTTTATTTTAATTAATCACAATCTCTCATATAATTTTATTTAATTAAATTAAATAATTTATTAAACAAGGTAAACTGCACTGGTTGGACCGCAACCATGTGCTTCCTATGCAAATCCACTAAAATGCACTTTTTCGAATTCGGTGATCCCGAGACTCATCATAACACCCACAAAAATTATATGGTAATTAGGAAAGTCCAAAAACAACACCTTTAGTTGTTCTAACACTCGAAAAAAATTCCGAATCTCAGTTTATAAAACAAATCAACCCATTGATAAACCGAAAAAGATTTGAAACCCTTCTAATTTTAACCCAGTTCAAAAACACAGGACATTAAAATCTACACACCTTAAAGAATTAAATTCCCCGATAAGCCATCAGGAACCACTAAAAAATGACCAACCTACCAAGGTCATTTAATCTCTTTAGAACTGACATCTTGCATTCCTAATGCCAAACACACCTTTAACCATTCACAAACCTAATGGTTATGCCTTTAAAACCAGAGCCGATGCTCATTTTATAGCTTAAACATCAAAATAGAGCTTATATCTAAGGCCATTACAGGGACCTCATCAACAAAAATAGTTGAATCTTGATCATACAAAAGAATAGGTTATGCATGCTTCTTTGGAAAGATTTCATGGACCCAAAACCCACATTCACCCTTTATCCAATGACGTTCCTTTAAAACTATCCCAAAACAATATGCACGTATAAAGACGAACTTACCCAACCTCTAGTGGAATTTCCAAGTCATGCTATTGTAAGGATATTTTAAAAACAACCATGCCCCAACACGAATAAAGGACTAGCACTAAGAAACCACACATCATGCGTACTACCCAGATAACAAATACTCATCAATCCCAACAACATTTAAACTGTAGCGTGGCGTAAGAAAAACTCTATCTTAGTGTCCCCATGATGAGGTCATGATTGGGGACATTCTCATCTCTATAGGAAGAGAACACTAAGAGAAAACCAAGTCCACTAAAAACAGTCAGTCAAACTACTATCGGACAACTTTATTCTAAAATCTCGGCATCTCTTGATGACACGTTAACCAAAAATGTTGTGACACTACCCAGCTTATGATAGCCAATGACGTTTTATGAAAAGATCCATTACTCACTAGCGTACTAGTATAGAACACATTAACTTATTCATGTGACATTCCTCAAACCATGACCACCACGTCAAATATTGAACAAAAAATTTATAACATAAACTTATCAGTGCTCCATAATAGCTGATTCCTAAGATGTCATCCCAAGTAAAGGGGAGAACATACTTTATCGGCCTAGAACATTCTATTGGTACTACCTATCACGGTTTATCCCCTTATGAAACATAAATGCTGACCCTCTCTCTTGGTTACACAAAATTGAAATCACAAAATTCAAAATCCCCTTTTTCTTTTTACCCATTTTAATTAATTATTTTCAACCCTTCAACATTGGAATGAATTTCAACAAACAGAAATGTACTTTATTCATAATAATTCACTTGGTTTTTAAAACAAAACCCTATAGAAAAAAATGCATTATATCGCAAACATCCTCTTTAATCTGTTAACATTCAATGCTATTAAAATTTAAACAGGCAATTTGGTATCTAAATTCATTTTACAAAGAAGGTGACCTCTGAGGGTCCCATTTATCTAATTTGGGTTCATAAAAAAGAATCCCAACAACAGTTACTTTCAATCAATACTCATAAGTTTTACATTTATAACCATTTCAAACACACTATGGTTATATATGGTTCAAACACATGGGTTGACATCAAGCTATTGATACGGCGCCCATACACATTATCATAGGAATTTGGCTCCCATTTATCAAAATAAAAAATCATTTATCATTTTAACATTAGTAAAACATTCCTATATCAAAACATCTTTAGAATTTTAGAATAAGCAATAACAGAACAACATGCTATAACACATAAGAATTCCATAATAACAAAACATTCTAATAACTGAGGCAATATGCCATATAATCACCCATTCATGTTAAATATATCACTAAAACATGATATCTATAGAGGCATGTTAAAGTAGGTCAAAACAAGGCATTACACCCATGGAACACAATCCACATTATCAGGCATCCTACTAATGCAACTAGATGGAATGTTACATGCGTGACATGTGAATATTTTCATACCTAAGATGATGCATGTATGAAACATTGTTGCCCTATCAGGCCAAGCATTTTTTTAAAAAATTATCAAAATCAATATGTAGTAGAAAATAAATGAGTATCCTTGTGAAATCATATCAACCATAAACTAAAATATTACAAATATCAATTCCAATCCCTGGACAGTTTGTCATTTCTTGTACATGGGGTGATCAGTCCCAAGTACAACTATTAACCCAATTACTGACACTTTCCTACTCTCCTGTCTACCAAACCAAAATAGAAATACAAAAGGAAAAGAACCTCCTATGATACCACTTAGTAACATCCCAACCCATCTCACCACTAAACCAGTGGTTGGACCAGTCTCCACATGAACTCAAGCGCATCTCCCCATACGCTAGAGGTTGCTGACATGTAGCGAGGGTCTATGGATTGTCAGTGGGGAGACTATACACTCATATCACAGTTCAGAAGTTGAATATGGAAAAAATAGTACAAACAGTCTACGAAATGATAAATTAGAGGAATAAAAATAGTATCCATTTTATAAAATTGGCCAGTGTCAATTATACAGCAGATGAATGCATGACATGCCAATGATTCAGAATGGAAAACAATTGAAAAAATCAGAATGCTATACATTAAATTTCAAAAATAGATGAATAATTATTGAAATCTCTAAGGGTGGTATCCTCGATATTTACAATCTTCCTCCCAGACCTCGGCTCATATTTCCCAACTATATGTTAATAGCACAATCCTGCAACAAAATAGAATCAACTCGGGTACCCTAGTGCAGTGTCAGCCCAAGTAGGGTATGAGATATAAATCTCAGTAGGCCAGGACCACCAGTTTCTACCCCAAATACAGAGATTTAATAAATAATTTAAACCATGAGAAATCAAGTATAAATAATGTAAGCAGTATAATGTAACTATATACACAAGTATCTTCTTCACCCCTAAGATAATGCCTTAACCTATATTATACATTTTTTCATGAATACAAAATTTCCATTACATAGTCATTTTCATTTATTAGTTATGAAAACCTCATTAAATTACATAATTATTATGATTTGGCATATTCTCGACATCCCTCGTATAAGTTACTCACCTCAGATGTCTCTAAAGACCATCTACGTAATCAATGTAAAGACCAAATCCAAGCTTGTGATTTGGCTTAGACAACGTGCCATAAGATATTTAATTTAATCAACCATATACTATATCTAATCCTGTCCACTAAAAATGGTGATTCTCAACTAGGTCCGTCTAGTAACAATGATTCACCCTATTCATTGATAAGTCTAAACCCTTTCTCATATTCAATTAACAAATCATAATGTCACAACATTTTTCACTAACCAATTAATTCATTTCATGTACGACCAATTGGAACCATTGTACCATGTCAATTAATAGGTGTAGAACATCATGTCTAGCACCCTCTTTAGTATTTGCAGCACCGGTCCTTGTCTCACAACCCATGGGTATTTAGATCATCAGTCTATGTACTACAAAAGAATATTTCCATGTAAGCTAGGTGTAGAAATCCATGTCTAGAACCCCATTAGTATTTTGAGTATCATCCCCTATCTCAAAACCCGTTTATCAATCATACATATATATTTATCATTGGTGTAGAACACCATGTCTAACACCCCAAAAATATCCATTAATTAATTCATAAATTATTTAATCTAATTTAATAATTAATTCAAAAACTAATTAAAAATATAAATAACCCATCAAATAATTCATCAATTAATTTACCACTCAACATCTCAGTAGTTAATAATTAATTTTAAACTAAGTATTCCTTTCAATCCAACTAAATAATTATCTCAACATTTAATTATAATAATTCATTAATAATTCTGAACCTGTCAACTCAAACAGTGATTCTTCCAGTTCTGAAACAATTTATAGGCACATTGTAATCATCTCAAAAAATACTGAACAAGACCCAGATATTTAGCAACCATCTAAGATAGCATATCATATTTTTTTTAAATACCATCCCAAACAACTTAAGGCATGGAAAATAAACACACACTCTAAGGTATTATTATCCAATAGTCATAGGAATCAATTAATTCATAACCATAAATCAATGCATGAAAATTAATTACTTCAAAAATTAATAATTTAAATAACTTCACATTAACCTTTTCATCAATTAATTAACCATTTACCATTTATCATGTAATAATTTATCCATCCATTAATTATTACCAGTTTCCAATTTATATTCCAAAAATTTCAAAATATTCAATATTCACAATATTCAGTAAATGTCATTACCATCATTTAACTATTTGTCATTAATCATCGTTTAAAAAAAATAGAGTAGTTATATAATCAAGGAAACTTGTATTCTCAAATTATTTAGAGAAGCAAATAATTCTTAAATAAACTGAAATAGATTTGGGACCCTATCTCAGGGTGGAACCAAAACATGTTGCATATCATCACACGTCTGAAACCAATCCAGAACTAGTCTATAGTTGCATGCGTGCACACCTTTTTATATATTTGTGTGTGTGTTTCTACACTAACGTGCGCGCGCATTCGTTGTCAACATTGATTTAAAAAATCCAGTATATTAATCCGGTACCCAGAATTACTGAAGTAATGATCAATGCACCTATAACATGGCACCATGGACTCATAAAAAATTAATAGACCTTAATTTGAGTAGTGAAAAAACAAACACTGGATTTTAGAATATTACCTGAACCAACATATTCAAAGCGAATCGATCTCATCTGCCTCACCCATGGAGATGGATGTCCGAACATGGATCAACAAGTCCCTAAATATTATTGAAAACCCCTATTGGAGGAAGAACACAATAAATGGGTATTATCCTAAAACCCTAAAATCATCCAAAACGATATTTGGTGCTGAAACAATGTCAAATTGAAAAATAGATGATATATAAAATGATAGAAGACCTCACCTTGAGTAATCAGACCCTAACCATAATGATAATAGGAGGAATAATCCGCATATGGAGGACCCAAGAAGGGGGGTTCGCGTCATGGGGGTCGCGTGCTGCAGGAGTTCCGCACTGCGTGTCACGCTACTGGTGCAGGTCTTTCGGGGGTCCTTCGTGCCTGGTGATGGTTGAACCTCATGGTAAAGTAGGTCTGGAGGAGCTTCGAAAGAAGCTTTTCACAAGCTACAATGATGCGCCTGAGTGTTTCTGCCAGGTGAGTTTACACGTCTGCTGTATGGGGCCCACTGCAGGCAAAAGATTCCTTGGGAAATCCAAGCATGGGAGAGGGAGAAGAAGGCTTCTCGTTGAAGCTCCTATTTCATGCATGCAGGATGAGAATTAGGGGGTCACACCTCATGGGAGAAGAAGAGGAACCGATGGGGGGCCTCCCTGGTACACTACCTCCCCCTTTTTTAAAAACTAATTTTTTATTATGCTAAATATATTTAAAAAATAATAATAACAATAAACATAATAATAATATTAATGATAACAGTCATAATATACTTATTTTCATTCCCATTTATATCATAAAATCCAAAACACCCCATTAAATAAAAAATATTCTTTGATAATCCCCATAATTAAATTGCATTATATTTATTCAAAATCATTTATAATAATAATAATAAAAGATATTATTGTTACAACCAATTTCAACATTTATTCCTTTCGAACCAAAACCCCAAAAATATATTATTATTATTTTTAATTATAAAAAACCCTAATAAGATAATAATAATAATAAATATAACCATAATAATATGCATAATAATAATAATAATTCATTATTATTATTTCCATCAATGATCAATTTTTAAGACCATACCTCCCAATTAACCGTTCATAAAGGAAAACTTTTCTTTGAAAAGCTCAAAAAAACATTAAATTCATTAAAAAATTATTTAATTAAATAAACAACATAATAATAATAACATCATTATTAATATTATTCCAACATTCATTTAACTAAAACAAAAAAAACAATTTATTATAATATTATTAATATGAAATTAATGATAAAAACTCCAACCTGTAACCTCCATTTAATAAAAAATGGTCCTTTAATAAGTTTGAAACTCTTAATTTAATTAAAAAGGTTATTTAATAAACCCAAAATTCACATTATTTTCTTCAATCTCCATTTAATTAATTCTTTATCATTAATGTAATTATACAACAACAACACTAATAATAATAATTAATTCATTATTATTATTACTAAAACATAATTTTACTTAATCACTATATCTCATATAATCTTATTTAAATAAATTAAATAATTTATTAAATAAGGTAAACTGAATGGGTTGGACTGCAACCATGCAATGCCCGTGAAAATCCACTAAAATGAAATTTTATGAATTAGGTGCTCCCACGACTTATTGGGACACCCTAAAAAATTATATGGTAATTACACATAGGGTGGGGGATGCCTATAGTGATGATTCAGATGTTTAGTATTGTATATAATAACCACTAATCTCATAGGTTTCTCTCATATACTTTGGTAAATAGTTATCTACGGCAAATGATTGAGATTCATTATTGGTCATTTACTCATGTGTGCTATATTTCTTTTACCATGTTATGTGATTACTGTTTCAAACCTATTTTATGGTGTAATTCATTGTTAAATGTTATTTGTTGGTATAAATATTATTATGAAAAAAATTTGGGAAAATTTTTATACGTCGTTTCACTCTTTTTCAGAAAATATATCATAATTCATCTCTAAAATTATAATGTATACTCCATGGGAAAGAATCTGGCCTTAAATGGAAAAGGGAAATAGACCAAGTTTTTTTTATAGGGGAAAATGTTTGAAAAAAAAGCTTTATATATTTTATTTCAAACCTATAATTGATGAATAATTTTAAAGGAAATTATTTTTTAATAGATTTATTCAAGAATTACTAATATGTTTTAATATTCATGCCTATATTTTCTTCTTATTTTTAGATTCTGGTGTAAGTTCTAGCTTGGTTTCAATCACTATGGGTGATAATGGGTTTTGCAATTAGATAGTGACCCTTAGGGATACATGGAGAGTTAGTGGTTGTCAGGTTCAGTTTGGGTTTTGATGTTCAACTTGTTGTATTTTCATTTTATGTATAAATGATGTTTTGTTTGGATTTTTACATATTTTGGGTTGTTTAAACATTTTTTCAGCTTTAATTTTTTTTTAATATTGATTGAAATCATTCCCTTGGGTTCTTATTGATTCCCTTGGAACATGTCATCATTCAGAGGGGATCGTTAGTGCTACTCAGGCCTTATCATGGGTTGAATCGGACGACCAGTTTAGGGTTGACTCGGGTCGATTCATAGTAGAAGCCTAAAACCCATATTAGTTTAGTTCTTTTGGAAACATTGTAATATAAACACGAGTACATAATTGAGTAACATTATATCCCAATAGGTTCTCCATGACTAGAACTATTCATATATACATCATATATAATACATATCATCATAACTTGGGGAAAGGAAACATAAAAAATAAGTGAGATCAAATGATTAGTATGGGTAAAAAAGGGAGATATGTTGGTGAAATCATGAGCATAAGGTTATGAGAACATGAGCATAACAGTATAAGATCATGCGTTGTATATCAATGATAAAAAACAAGAGTCATGGAATAAATATTAGTAGTTCATAAGAAAATTTTCAATGGGAAATCAAGAGAATAATCCCTGAAAACATAACATATGAATAATACATGGAATTTTGGTAGAAAATTGAGAACATAAAATGATTTCCATATTATTAGAGGCTTAATTAAAAGGCCATTTAGTGTAATGGGTTCACTCATCATACCATATTGGTAGTCATGGTTCACTCCCATGACCATATTAGTGTTACATTGGGTTATACCAAATAAATAGGGGGTGAATTTTGTCTTTTACAAATTCTTCTTGAGATGATGCTCTGCCCTTTAACATTAATCAGATGGATTAATGCAGCAGAAATTTAAATAGCAGGGACACAAGATGCATAGTGGATTAGGTAATAGAAGGCCCCTAGTCCACTCCACCAATTCTATATTCCACAAGCATGGTGATTGTCACTATCTGGTCCTCTTATTAACATACCATTCCAAAACTGAGTACAGGCAATTGATACATTTACAATCTATGAAAAAACAGAGCCTTTTGGTTCAATCACAGAACCTTCATAACTTAGTACAAGAAGTCGGTCACTCAAAATAAAAAAGGTATTTTTTCTTTGAAAATACTTTCCCATTGTTCTTTAAAATTGCAACAGAATGCAATTTATATTAGATGGATCGTCGCCTTCAGAAATAATGATCTTTCAAGAAAATTTGTTCTGAGTCGATCCGGTTGCAGTAGATATATATATATATAATTCGAAACATCAGCATCAGTAAATTCACATTAGATCTTCAATGAAGAATGGTTGAATCTTCTACCATGATTATTATTCTTCAATAAACAGAGATTTTTCACTCTTCGTAATCAGCAGATCTGTGTTATTGATAGTCTCTGTTTTTCTCCTTTCAATATAATTATTGTTGTTCATAAATTATTGTATATATTCTCTATGTAAATATCACATTTATATATATAATATAACAGCGAGCACTTCTCCTAAAGATTTAGATCCAAAAAAATCGCCTTCTAACTCCCTATATATAAAAATTTTAAATAACAGAGTAGTCACAACTTCCCTAAAAATTCCTCATAAAAAGATCCTTTTAAATTGATCCTTTTAATCATAGATAAAACGGATTTGAATCAGTCAAATACGCATTCTAAAAAATCATATTTTAATAATGCTTGAAATCAGCCTATTAATCCTCTTGCATACCATTGCATAATAATATCATCTTTAATTATCTGACTCCAAACGTAAGGTTAAACTTTATAGCATGAAACTTTCAAACTTAAGGTTGAATACAAACGTAGGGTCGATGTTGCATCCTTAAAATTTAAGGTTAACTAAAAACATAGGGTTGATGACCCGTACTTTTCTTTTCAACATAAAAATTTATGATAAATGATCCATACTTTTAAAATCTTCAAAACATAAGGTACATGATCCATACTTTTGATGAAATTTAAGGTTTTTTACAAAAGAAAGGTTGATGAACCATACTTTTAAATATCCTAAACGTTTTCTTTCTTCTTAACATAGGGTTATTCTTCAATATATTTCCAATAACATATGGTTGATTAACTATAATTTTCTGATACCTCATAATGTATACACTGTATTCTATCCTGATGCTACATTTCTCAATGTAGGGTATGAAAAGTGTTTCTAGAACACAACTCCCGAATATGTAGAGCATGAAAAGTGTTTCCAGAACATGTTAATGCAAATAATTCAGTAATTAAATATAGTTGTTCGTGAACTTAAATATTTCTTCCAGAAATAAAAATATAATGAATAATAAATTCCTGAATTATACTTAGAATAAAATCATTAGAAAACAATTATGGGTATTTGTGAGCATCAAAATCATGATAAATAAATAGAGTATTATTCTCAAAAATCTCCCCTTCTTTAAATAAAAATATTATGTATTATTGAAAACTGCACTTTTTCAACAATCTCCCCCTTTTCTATGATCATGAAACCCATAAAATAACCAATGAAATTAACTTACAAAGTCAATTACATATAGTTTTAAATTTTGAAAAGATAAATACAATATTAGATTTAACTTAATTTATCCCCCTTAAAATATCAAGATAATGCTTAAAAAATCTCACCTAAAATATAAAAAAAAGTATGAAAAATAAATTTATATTTATCCAATTTGTCCCCCAATAAATGGTTTGAGTAAAAAAACATTTAATGTAAAATGTAAAATAGTTAAAATAAAATGTTGTCTTTATCCAAATGTCTCCCCCTTTTTGTGATATCAAAATGAATTATAGAATGTGGAATAGAACACATATAATGTAGTATTGAACATATGAAAATGATATTATTAACCCTTTGTCAATAGTTTGAATCTGGATTACTGGCATATATAAACAAAGATAGTAAAAGAAATAAAAACTGAAAAACATAGAATGAAATAACATTTCATTAAAAAAAATTTTAACAGTTTCAATTATGATGAACACATGAATCAAGGTGTTTTAAGTGTATGAGAGACGGTCTATCTCCTCTGAACAACGACCTTGATTTCTGTCAACTACTCTCTCAGCCTTCTCATCATTCCATCTCCCAGCTTGATAATAATATCTCTATTATCCTAATTCATATGAATGTATTATTTCATATTTACTCTGAAAAAACTCATGAAGTCTCTCCCCCTTCTCCATAAACAGAGTTAACTTCTATGTGAATTGAGTAAGAGCAGTTCTAATACTTAGTTCACTTCAGGTCATCCTGTCAACCAAAAATCTGTGATTATCTAAAAAAACTAATAGTGGAGCACTATTGCATTGAAAGTCATGCAATATGTCATTCATATTACTCATATCTACTGTGATATCCTGAAATCTTTAGATCAAATCAGGTTAAGTACCTGATCCACTAGCATCACCAATCCTGATAGATGCAAATTCTTTCTCTATATAGTTTTTAAACTCTGACATATCTGACATTATTACCATTTCTGATTTTAGCTTGGATGCCTCTTTCAATATCATTTTCATAAAGGTTTCAGCTTCCTACTTTGAAAATGTTCTTCCTTTAAGTCTTTGAAATTTTAACTATTCTTTCTCTAATGATCTCCTTAGAGCAACATTTTCAGATTCAAAATTAGAAAACTTCCTGTTCAACTCTTCTACTTTCTTATTCACTGAATTAGAGGCACCCTATGCTTGATTCTCATCCTCAGCATGTACTCGATGCAGCAGTACTAATGGAAAAGATTCTGCATCTGATTTTTCTATCACTTCCTCCTAAGATGGCCGGTCCACATGGTTTTCCTCAGAGTCTTTTCTAGACTCTTCCACCAAAAATATTCATGAATTGCCTCTGTATGAACTTCAGAAACATTCTCATCGTGAACGTCAATAATCATATCATCCACTAGATTTTCTAAAATAATATCTTCTTGGTTTTCATGAGGACTGTCCACTTCTTCATCAGGCTCTTCCTCCTTTACTTTTCAATTTAAACCCCAGCTTCCACTACAATTTGAGGTTCAATTTCAGTTAGAACCACAGTATGTTCTTGAGTCTCAGTTTCTGCTTCTTCTTGAATTTCAGATTGTACATGATGTGTCACATTAATTTTAGAAGTATCCTCTTCTTGTGGCTTCTCAGTAGCTGCTTCTCTAACAAAACTATAAGTGAGTGAATATATTATTGAGAAAACATGTTAAACAAGATCCTCCTTAGTATTTATTTTAAATTGAATCTAAAATCCCTCCTGACATCCTTTTTCTTGAGTTTCTTCAGTTTCAAATCTTATTCTTCTAACAGCTATTCTTACTCTTGATTATGTATATCCCTCCTTGGACAAAGAAAATTGAGCCTGAGAACTCTATTCCTCTTATTCATCTCATACTGGTAAAATTTTTCCATTAAATTTGCTCTAGAATTAACAAATATTTCTCAGGGTCCCATCACCAAAAGTTTTACTATGGTGACATCTAACTCAGGCTTCCACTAGCCTCACCATATCCTTTTTGAACAAAATTTTTTATATTAATTGACCAAATGGATAAAAATTCATGCATGCTTCTGTTTGACAACAATAATGAGGGTACCTTACCATGTACTTAAGAAAATTAAGTCTTATATAACTCATCAATAGATACATTATATACATGTCTGGATACAAGATTTTCTCCATCTCAGACATCCTCGGTGCAATCCCTATTTGCAAAAACTTCACTAGGATTTTCCGATTCAGCTCCAAGTCCTTCATGAACATCTTCCTTATATATTTACAACCCAAAAAAAGACATAAAATTTTCAGAATTATTTACTGAATCTCCTATATTACTCAAATAAAAAATGGAAGACTCCCTCATGAGGGCAGTTTAGAATCTGACCAATCTCTGTAGAGGATATAGAAACATCTCTATCTTCATTCTTAGCTACCATATTATCCTTATCTTCCCCTAGACTAAACTGAACATATTTAAAGAAATAATGAAGTTCTAACTCATATAGAAACTCTGTAAAATCTCTATTAAATTTCTGTTTGAGGTTTTGAAATGCAAGAGATTGCTTCAGCAATAGGTTCATCTGATATAACTATTCCAGATCTATGACATTTCCTCGAAAACTTTTCCATCCTTTGGAGCACTGTCTCTTGGAAGTGATGAACTCTGCCTCATCAGTTCTCATGGTCTTTTCCATTTCTATCAAAGATCTCTGAAGGTTCGAAAATGGATTAGGGTCGCGCTGTTTTAGGTTCAGATATACAAAGAGCGGAAAATAGTCACAGGTTCAAAAGGTTTTTTGGTAGATATGAAATGATTGAAAATTAGAATGGTTTCTAATGGCCTTGATTCCCGTGTCATCAATAATCATTAAATAGATTTTAGGAAACCAATAAAATTATTCGCATGGGGTAAAAACATATTCAGTTGAAAAAAAACTAATTTATTTTAAATAGTATTAAAATAAATAAAAAGCATAATAAAATAAAACATTATTTAAAATTAAATAAACCTACCTCCCCTTTAATAAAATTAAACCTTGCTATGGGAAGTGGTTTGGAAAAAATATCAGGTAATTGAATTTTAGTACATACAAATTCTAAGAATTTATCCTTTTTAAGAATATGGTCTCTTAGAAAATGATGTTTGATATCAATACATTTAGTCCTATAATTATTAATAGGTTTTTTGAAATATTTATAGCACTAGTATTATCACATAAAATAGGTGTACTATTAAAACATGGCCCAAAATCTATAAGAGTGCTTTTCATCCACAACACGTGTGCACTGTAACTGCCACCAGATACATATTCTTTCTCGGCTTTTGACAGGGCAACTGAGTGTTGTTTCTTACTTGACCATAACACTAAGGATTTTCCTAAAAAGTGACAAGTACCTGAAGTGTTTTTCCTATCTAATCTAAAACTACCAAAGTCTGCATCTGAATATGAAAATAAATTAAAATCAGATGTTCTAAGATAAATAATAGATTGAAAACAGTTCCTTTTAAATGTCTAAAAATTATTTTAACAGCTGTTAAATGGGATTCGTTAGGATTTCATTGAAATCTTGCACAAATACCTAAAGAATACATTATATCTGGATTGATAGCAGTAAGATATAATAAAATACCAATAATACCTCTTTATAACTTGTTGTCAACTGATTTCCCGGTTTCATCCAAATCATGTTTTATATTAGTACACATAGGAGTTGAATATGTCTTTCTGTTTTCAAGTCCACATTTCTTATGTAAATCATAAATGTATTTTCATTGATTTAAAACATTTCCAAAATCTTTTTGAAAATTTATAAGTCCTAAAATGAAATTTAATTGTCCCATCATACTCATTTCATTTTTTTTCATTATATTTGAAAATTAATGACAAAGAGATTTATTAGTTGACTTAAAAATTACATCATCAATATAAATTTAAAACAATAAAATGTTAAAATTTACAGTTTTCTTAAATATTTGTAGATATTCCATTCTATGAGTAAAATAATTTTTCAAAATAAAAGAGCATAATTGTTCATGCAAAGCTCTAGGTGCTTGTTTTTTCTCTAAAGTGCTTTAGTAAGTTTAAAAATAGAATCTTGTTTTTGTGAATTTTCAAAACCAGGAGGTTGCTCAACATAAACTTCCTCCATTAAATAACCATTTATAAAGGAAGACTTAGCATCCATATAAAATAATTTAAAATTCATATGAGATGCATATGCTAAGATTATTTTAAGAGATTCAAATCTAGATACTGGTGCAAAGGTCTCATCATAATCTATACCTTCTTCCAAATTATATCCTTTAGCTACTAGTCTTGCTTTATTTCTAGATATTATTCCTTGATCACCTTGTTTATTTCAAAAAATCTATTTCATTCTAATCAATGGATAATTTTGTGGTCTTTAAACTAATTTCCAAACTTCATTTTTCCTGAACTGGTTTAATTCTTCTTGAATTTCTATCAACCAAAATTCATCACCTAAATATTCTTCTATAGACTTGGGTTATAATTGGGATAGAAAGGCCGAAAACTCATCAAGATTTCCTATATTCTTTCTATTTTTCTATTACTATTTTTATGTATCATATCACTGTTTCTAAAGGGTGATTCTTATGGTCCTTAAGTGTATAGGTAGTATACTTATAGGTTCTTCAGTGTGACGTTCTTCTGGAATGGACTGAATTTCATTTATATCTTTTCCAAAATCATCTTTTAGGTTCTCAAGTCTCATGTTATCATTATAACCATGCTCATCTATTTGATCTATCCTTTTCTCGAAGGGATAAGATTCATAAAATTTCACATGGATGATTCTTCAATAATCCTTGACTTTTTATAAAAAACACTATACGATTTGGAAGTAGCAGAATATCCTACAAAAATTCATTTATCAGATTTTGGATCAAACCTACCAAGATTGTATTTGTTGTGTAAGGTGTAAACGTTACATCCAAAAACATTAAAGTAATTTACTTTAGGTTTTCTATTATTCCAGATTTTAAAGGGTGTCTTTTTTAAAATTGGTCTAATAAAAACTCTATTCATTATAAAACAAGCTGTACTTAAGGCTTCTACCCAAAAATAGGTAGGAAGACTATATTCATTTAACATAGTCCTAGCCATTTCATGAATAGACCTATTTCTTCTTTCAGCAAATCCATTTTGTTGAGGTGTTCTTGGTACAGATAAGGTGTGTTTAATACCCATATTTGGCCAAATGGAATTGAATTCCAGATTCTCAAATTCTCCACCATGGTCACTTATTAATGAAATTATTTTAAAACATTTTTCATTTTGAACAACTTTGCAAAAACTTTCAAATATTATAAAAGCAATATTTTTAAATTTTAAAAAGAAAACCCACATAAATCTAGAATATTCATCAACCAAAACATATACATATAGTTTACCATCCAAGATTGTAACTCTTGAAGGTCCAAAAAATCCATATGGATAATTTCTAGAGGTTTAGATGTAGCAATTTTGTTAATAGATTTGAAGGATGATTTGGCCTGCTTGCCAACTTGACATGCATCACAAAATATATCACTTTCAAACATGAGACTAGGTAAATCAGAAACTAATTGTTTCTTGGATAATTTATTGAAAGCATCTATATTGTAATGTCTAAGTCTTCTATGCTAGAACCGGGATTCATTTATCATTACAGTTAATCCGTTAACTTGTTGTTCACACAAGGAGTTTAAATTCCGGGTATACGCATTGTTAGTTCTAGGTGCTCTAAATTTAAGCAGTTTTTTTTTGAATACAGAACACAAATTGTTAGAAAAATTAACATAACAACCATCATCACAGAGTTGAGAGATACTTATCAGATTTTGTTTCAATCCTTGTACATAAAGAAATTTTCTGATTGAGACAACTTTGATATCTCTAATTGTTTTAATGCCAATGATCTTCCTTCTGGAATTGTCACCAAAAGTGATGAGTCCACCATCTTTTTGAGTGAGTGTAGAAAATTTCAATGAGCTTCTACTCATATTCCCTGATCGTCCACTATCCATATACCATATGGTCTTTCTTTCTTCTATGACCTACTTGCTACAAAGGCATTTAAACAAATTTCTTTGGAAAACATATTCTATTGGGTCAAGTTGTGTTAGCTAGAAAAGATTCGGGAAACTAGAATTGCTTTTCTTTTCTAAATTCAGTGGAATAAAATAAATTATTTGAGACAAAAGATTTTTTAATATCACTTATTTGAGGTTGTCTTAATAAACTGTTTTTAGAAATATGTCCCCTTGTTCTACAGTAATTGAAATTTAATCATTTTGTTTTTGGAAAAAAATAATTCTTATAGCTTTGGTTTTTCACATTTACTACCAATTCCAAATGTTTCTTTCTTAATGATAGTTTTTCCAATAATTTTATTCAAGGATTTTTCTCCATTAGTAAAAATAAGGGTTTCACATTTATATGTTTCTACTTCATTTTGCAGTGTTTTTTACCTTTGATTCATAATCTGTATAGTTAATGTTAATTGAATTATACTTATCAGTCAACTCCTTAAATTGTTTTAGTATTGTATCTCTTTCATATGAAATAGCCTTGTGAATGTTCTTTAATGACTTATTCTTCTTAGAAAGGGAATCAAATTTTTCTTCAAGCATGTTGCATTAGGCTGCTTGTTTTCATAAGAATAGCTTGTTTCAGAAATAGAATCAGAGATAGAAAAACAGAATGATTGCACCTCATCTGTTTCTACCATCAAGCAGATGTTGGATTTTAGATTTACATCTTCTTTATCTAAGTCTAATCCTGAATAGCTATTGGAGTCTTCAAAAACACTCCATGTAGCTTTCATTACATTCTTGTCTTTTTTCTCATAATCATTTCTTTGTAAGAATTTATTCTTCGTGACTTCTTTTACCTTAGGATATTCATGTATGATATGGCACATCTTATTGCACTCATAACATCTAACTTCCTTTTCATCCTTTTTGAAGGTCATTCATAAAACATTATTTTTTTGTATAATTTACTAAACTTTTTGGCTAGGTGAGCCAGTTCTATATCATAACATGATGAATCTGAACTTTTTAATTTCACCTTAACTTCTTTTTTCTTTAGCTTTTTGTTTTTCCCTTGAGATGACACTTTTAAGGTAGTGTCTTCTCTCTTGATCAGAACCTTGTGCTCATTTGCTTCATCTGGCATCTCGGCTTCATACATCATAAGTGTTTCAATCATCTCTCTCAGGGTATAGTCTTTGATAGGTGTTGACTGTATGATTGTAGCTGAGATACCATTACATTTATTAGGAAGTACTCTCAGTACTTTTAAGGATTGATCATCTTGTTTGGTTGGCTCTCCCAAGGTAGGTATATTGTTGAAAATTTATGTCAATATTCCATTAATTTGAGTAATGATTTCACCTTCAATCATTTTGAATGTGTCAAATTTGAGCATAGTAGTAGCATATCAAATTTTCTTGACATTGTTAGTTCCTTCATAAGAATCAACAATAGTTTTACACATCTCATATACTGTCATCCATTGAGATACTCTGTTGAATTCATCAGGTCTTAGACCACATATAATTTCATTCATTGCCTTCGAGTTCATATCATAATATATTTCAGTGGCTTCACTCCATGTTTCAGGTTTCTCTAGTATTTCATATGGAGTAAGAATCTTAGAATATACTTTGTGTCCAAGGTTTCATAGAGTTATTATCTTTATTGATTTCCAGCATCCATAATTATTTCCATTGAAGTATGGTGCTCTGACCATAGACATTCCTTCTCTTGTATTAGTCATCATGGTCTGTATATAATCCTTAATCACTTTCATCCTGTTAGGTCTTTATTAGAAAGCTCCGCCTCTGATACAAATTTTTGGATCAGGTTATACCAAATATACACAAGAGGGGGATGAATTGTGTCTTTTACAAATTTCTCTCGAGATCGTGCTCTTCCCTTTTACTTTAATCAGATGTATTAATGTAGTAGAAATTTAAATAGTAGGGACACACAATGTATAGTGGTTTAGGGAACAAAAGGCCCGTAGTCCACTCAACCAACGCTCTATTCCACGAGCTTTGTGATTTTCACTAACTGGTCCTCTTATCGACAATCCATTCCACAACTGAATATAGGTAGTGGATACCTTTACAATATAAGGGAAAACAAATCCTTCTGGTTCAATCATAGAACCTTCATAGTATAGTATAAGATGTCAGTCACTCAAAATAAAAATAAGGGTATTTGTACTTTGAAAATGCATTCCCTTTGTTCTTCACAATTGCAATAGAATGCAATTGATAGTAGATGGATCATCTCCTTTAGAAATAATTATCTTCTAAGAAGATTCATTCTAAGTCGACCTGATTGTAGTATATATAGAAATATAATTCGCAATATTAGCAGTAGTAAATTCATAATAGATCTTCGATGATGAATGTGCGGATCTTCTATTGTGATTCTTCTTCTTCAATTAACAGATCTTTTTCTCTCTTCGTAATCAGAAGATCTGTGTTCTTGATATTTTTTGTTTTTCTCTTTTTTATATTTTTGTTGTTGTTCATAAAATATTGTATATATTTTTTGTCTAAATATCACATATATATATATATATAATAACAATGAGCACTTCTCCTACAAATTTAGATCCAAAAATTCACCTTCTGACTTGCGATATTCAAAAATTATAAATAACAGAGTAGTCCTAACATCCCTGAAAATTTGGCATAAAAAGCTCCATTTAAATTGATCTTTTGAATCATAGATAAAATGTCTTTGAATGAGTCAAATACATGTTTTTAAAAAATCAACTTTTAATCTGGCTTGAAATCAGCTTAATAATCCACATGCAGACTATTTTATAATAATATATTCTTTAATTCTCTAACGCCAAACGTAAGGTTGAACTGTATAGCATGCATCTTTCAAAAGAAAGGTTGAATACAAATGTAGGTTTGATTTCACATCCGTCAAACATAAGGTTGAATTCAAATGTAGGGTTGATGACCAATACTTTTCTTTTCAACATTCAAACGTATGATAAATGATCCATACTTTTAAAAGCTTCCAAACTTAATATACATGATCCATACTTTTGATGAAACTTAAGGTTGTTTCCAAAAGTAAGGTTGATAAACCATACTTTTCAATATCCCAAACGTTGGGTTCCTTCCTAACATAGGGACCCTCTTCTATACTTTTCCGATAACGTATGTTTGATTAACGGTACATTTCTGATATCTCATAATGTATACACTGCATTCCATCCTTACCATATGTTTCTCCATGTAGGGTATAAGCAGTGTTTCCAGAGCACGCTTAAGAAATTCCAAAATATGTAGAGCATGAAGAGTGTTTTCAGAACATGCTAATGTGAATACTTTAGCAATTAAATCTCATTGTTCAAGAACATAAATATTTCTTTTAGAAATAAAAATATAATGAATAATAAATTACTGAAATATACATGAAATAAAATCATTAGAAAACAATTAAGGGTATTTCTGAGCATAAAAATCATTATAAAGAAATGTAGTATTGTTCTCATCAATCTCCCCCTATTTAAATAAAAATATTCTATATTGATGAAAACAACAATTTCTCAACAATTAGTTGTCTTGTTTCACTCCGAACACCGTATTAGAAGATAAATTCATTTACAAAACTGATTTCACCCCCCATTCCATCCATGTCTATATAATGAGATATAAATCAAATGCTAATACATTTTATAGAGATATAGGTCACACCCATAACAAAATGAAATAATACCTATGTATACTACAAGATCATAAACAATCATATCATACCCCCAAAAATGGAATGGGTATCACAAATATGTCTTCATATAATAATCTCTGAAAAAGAGAATGGTTCCATAATCATTTCATAAAATCATTACCTATGAAAATAAGTGGTTTTCATAATCATTTAACCGATTAAAGAAAAAGGTGATTCATTAACATTTAACTCGTGAAAGCGAAACATCCTTTATAAAAAAAATTTCATAAAAATATATACCAATATAATAAATAATATGAATGGGACCCTTGGATCATATTCTAATAATGGTATGGGTAACACCAATAGAAGTAATATTATATGAAAAATAATTTTAAAATAACTTATTATAAACATTTCTTGAGGAAAATATATATTCTACTTTAAAATTGATTTTCAAATTATAAACATTTCGACAAACGTTTTATTTGAAAATATCTTTGAAATTTTATAAAAGAAAATTTTAAAATCATTATAATAATTTTTCTTTTAAAACAATGTCCAAATATCATTTTAAAACATATTTTAAAATATCTATGGAAAGCATGGTTTTGGAAAAAATTTATTTTTTTGACTAAAGAGAGAAATAAGGTCAGATTTTATTAAAAACACTTTCATCTTATGTACCAAAGAGTGTGAAAATTGTATTAATACATTAATATATAATGAAGGAAGAGATAAGAATAAAATAAGGAGAATTATTGAGATATGGATCATAATATTTCACCAACATAAGCATAATCATAAGTAATCCCGATAAATGATGAGATTGAAACAATAAACTCTTACCACTTAAGTAACATTGAATAAAAATCCCCTAAAAAGAATAAAATTACATAAGGATTAAAATATGATGAAAATAAAGACATTCATGATTTAAGATTTCAAATGGAATTATTTTAATATCATAAAATAATATAGTTTTTTTACAAAACCTGTGTCTCAAAATAGGAAATTTAAGACAAAATTACCATATAAATTCAAAAACTTCTGAACAGTAAAACCTTATAAAGTAGATATTATCAAATGGATATATTAGTAGACATAAATTTACATATAAGAGTTATATAATACATTAATGGTATGTATATACCCCATGAAAAACAAATTAGTAGTGAATAAGTGATTTATCTCACAGATATAAAAAGTGAGATGAAATTATCTTAACATATGTCTTGACTCTCATCATAGTCATTCAATCCTATTTAATAATAAATAAAAGTTTATTATAAATATATCACATAAAAATAATCGTATATATAATTCCATTTATGATTTAATTATGAAATTATAATACCTATTCATTAATAATTCCATGTTAATGTGACGTTTCAGGTAATAAATACTTTGTCTATCGAACATGTTTTGCTTTTTTATATTTTTGGTCTTATTAATAATATAAGGATTTTATTGTCTCTATAATGATAAAAATTTCATAAATAGAATATATATTCCATATATATATATATTTATAATAATCTATAAAATATATAAAAAGGAAATTAAATACACCATTCATGGAGACGGTAGGTCATACATGTGAATGAATGATGTTTCCATTTCCTTTTCAAATTATTTAAAGAAGAAAGAATAAATGATATATATATATACATATAAATATATATAATTAAATTGTAATTAATGTATAATATATCTCTCATATTTATATTAAATCCATTCTTTTTATAATATATGTAAATCGTGAATGAATCATATCACTTTACGGCGACGATAGTCCACACATCCACAAATGATGTTATTATATTCACCAAAAAATGAAAATAATAAAGGTATTTTCCTTATAATAAATCCATAAGAATAATTAAATTATAAATATAATATTTATAATCTAAATTTTTTAATTAAATCATTATTCCTAACCTTAAAATGTTGTAATGGAAGAACGAATGACATCAATTTGCGAGGCGGTAGTCTGTCGCACACACAAACGATGACTGAGTATTCCATTTCTTGGAAGTGTATGTAAGTGTAGGTATAAAAAATAATATAAAAACATATCAGTATATTTATCATACTGAGTCCATTATATAATCTTGATATTAGAATAATTTATTGGGTAGTGAAAAAAATAAAAAAAAATAGTTCTTGGGGAAGGATCTTACCTCTTCTTCGGGTAACACCCTTTGGTTAAAACCATAGGGCTTCCTTGGGGTGATTAATGACCAATGATAGGAATATATAATTAAGTTGGGTAATTAATTAGGATATTGGTTAGGTCATTTATGATAAAAATTTCTTCATAGGTTTTAAAAAGTAATGGGTTTGAGTTCCCTTTTATAGTGGAGGAGGAGTAACATTCCTGTAAATATAAAAATAAAAACACTATTGAGAGGTCTCTCTTACATAAAGTGCAACCAATAATAGTTAATATTATATCCAAGGGATTTTATGGTTAATAAAGATTCTTCCAATGTAATTTTAAAATGTTTTTATGTCATTTTTACTTTTAAGATTAACGTTTAACCACTATGTAAACTCGTTTTGCGTTTACCACTCAACTTAATTTTATTTCCTTTCAGGAATGTTTTTAATAAAAAATATGTTTAATTATTATAAATTATAAATTATTATTATTCCAAATATGGAATAAATTTTTTAAAATTCTAATCATATACTTTCACAATTTAATTTAAAATTAATCTCGGAGAAGGGATGAAACAATGATGTTTTAAAGTAAAAAAGTGTAAATGTTTGAAATGTTTTTATATCAAATTTAAATATGAAATTGATTACAATGAACAATATTAGATTAATGGATTTATATTATTTCTAATTAATCATGGAAACAATATTATAATATTATTTTACTACATAAATAATTTAGATGAAAAATGGGTTTCAATTAAAATTCGGTATTTTTCCCATTTCATCGAAAAAATTAAATATTCCAAAAATATCCAAAAAATTAAACGTAAGAAAAATTTTAAATTATAAAGTCTATAATTACTTTTATTTTACCCATTAAATTTATAAAAGTGATTAAAATTGATTTTTTATTATTCGGAAAAAGACATAAAATTATCTTACTTGAGAAAATATTATTTTTCAAATATATAAAAACTTTACCGTAAATTATGTTTTTAATTATATTTATTTTTCTTTATATAAAACCATAAGAAATAATTTTTAATAATCAGTTAGTGTTATTCATGTTATTATGTTTAATGGTTATTTTATAATTAAACCACATAAACTATAATAATAATTAAATGTTGTTTCGTAAAAACTCAATGTTTTGTGTAACGTATGTTAGGATGATTTTCATGTAGGTAAAAAATAATTTTTTTAATTTTATATATAATTTTTAACTTGTTTTATCAATCTATTCAATACATCAGATACATTTAATTTATTCTAAACATGGTTTATAAAAATACGTGGTGTTATAATAACCTAGTCGTTAAATTAGGAGGTATAAATATGGATTACCATATTTTGAAATATATATATATATATATAACTTTTATCACTTAAATAAAGTGAATAATAAATTATTATTTTATTATAAATAGATTATAAAAGAATATAAAATATTTTGAGGGAAAATATATATATTTTTCATAAAATAGTTTTTAAGCATGAAATTTATTTTAATATTATTTTTCTAAATATTTCAATTTTGATAAATGATTATAATTAAATAATTTTAGTATATATTTAATTTTGTTAAATAAAATTCATTTAATTATGGTTTTTAATAAAGGAATGAGAATAAGTTTTTTTATGCTTTAAAAATACCTTTTCATCAAAAATGGTTTTTTATAATATTCATGAATGAATAATATAATTAATTACCTCTGTTTTTAGAAATTTTATTTTATAGAAAAGAAATTATTTTTTAAATAATAATTTAAATATTATCTTAGAATAAAATTTTGGGATTTTTTTGAAAATATTGATTTTTCTATGAATAGTGAAAATACTATTTTTGTAAAACTATAATTTATTTTCTTTAAAAAGTAACATTTTACATTGATTTTTATCATAAATTAACATAAATATTACTAAATAATATATAATATAACTAATTATATTTTAATCATCATTTCTCTTGATTTTTACAAAAGATCACATTTTGGGTTTAAAACATGTTTTTCAAACAAAAATATTTTTCATTGAATTTTATGATATTATTCCCAATTAAATTATTCGAATTTTGTGAATTTAATTTTAGAAAATATATTATTTAATTGTTAAATTCATTATTAATATAATATAATAGTCTTAACTTAATTTTTCTACATTGTGAGTAGTAAACATAGTAAATATTTGTCACCTCGGTAAGGATAAATCAGGTAAAACACGATTAAAACTGTGGGTTAAAGCATTAAAATAACTCTAACACATTCCTTTCTCAAATTGGAAATGTCGTTTCCTACAAAATATATATTTAAGGAATTAAAAAATTGATTTTAAAATATTATGTTCAATTTCTGAACCCATTATTGACTTTTGAGATGACAAGTTATGTTTTATTCAATTTAAAATATATCATTGGGTATTGGAATTTAGCGGCATGGTTGATGGATTCCATTTGGTATTATATTAATCAAAATTATAATTCATTTTATATTTTTAAAAAAACTAATGTAAATATTTTGTTAATATATTCAAATATAAAATGATTTTTACTCTTAAATCACACATTTTGGTTTCATTCATCTTCTATTTTCTGTTATTATATTAAAAGTAAATTATTAAAACTATAAAAATTGAACCTGATTAAATTAAAAAAAATTAAAAAATGTACAAATTTTGTTGGAAGGAAACATTTATATTTGTTCATATAACTAATTTATCATGGGGAAAATTTATGTTATCTCATTTAAGGTTAAATTGATTCTAAAGTAGTGTAACATGGATATAAGACATAAAATATATCCAAAACAATTATAGATATAATTTTTTGATTTTATTTAAATCTTATCACACCTAATATTATAATATGCGGTTCCATGGAAACACAATACTTGATAATTATATATATATTATTAAATAATTTATGTCAGTCTAAGAGTGTGTGTCCCAATCCATATAAACGAAATCCTTCTCTCCTATAAAATTTGGTTTATCCAGGACCAACCTATGTCTCTCCAAAACACCCACCCCCACATCCTAGAGGTCATAGTTTTGAAAGAATATCAAAATTATTGTCTTTAATGAATAATGAAAATGAATTTTTCTTAATAAGTTTTATAGATTTTAGCCAAATTTTTTAGTTTTATTTCTTGTTTTACCTACTTCAAAACTCTTCTAACCATTTTTAAATAATTACATCAATTTCTCCCATATATTGATATGTAATTATGTTAATTTATTGACATATAGTCATCTCCTTCCCCCATAAAATGGGGAATGATACCATTTTTTCTTGTGTATAGAGGACTACAGCCACACAAATCAATGTAATGCATTTTCAAACATCACCCCTCACAACCAGTATAATTATATATTATATATATATATATATATTTGTGACATTTATGATTCTAGAAATATAATATATTTTATCACCTCATGTTTCCCTAAACATTTTTTTTATAAATTAAATTTCATTTAGGTATTGTGTTCCATGTTACATCATGTTAAACTTTCATTATGTGCTACACTGTTTAATACTTTTTCTACACACAACATCAGGTTAGATTACGCAACATGAAACACTGAGTTTCTACAAAACAAAATTTATAATTATAATTATATAAAAAATACTATTACAACAATGTCATTAATCATAGTTATATAAATAGTAATAACTACCTTTTAGCCATTATTTATAATTGTTCTATATAAATATTACAAACTCATAATAATATACATAAGTTTTGGTAAAGCCTATATGTTTTATAAAATACCATCTTCTTAAAAGAACTCCCTTTAATTCCCATCTGTGAACAATAATAATATTAATTTTATAAACTTTTAGATATTTTATTTGATTAAATGAACATAATTTTTTATTTCATAGTGTCAAAATTATCTTATTGTGAATTTTTTGGATTTTTATGAAATATTTCTTTTTTTGATGAATAGTAAAAAATACAAAGTTTAAATGAAAAATTTATTTTTTGTATGCTTTATATATATAGTTAAATTATATTTTAATTTTGGTATAAATTATAATTAAATTTTACATAATTTAATCTAAATTTGGTCATTCGAATCGATTTCGCAGTGATATTTTCTATAAAATCATTTCAAACTTTTAGGTATTTCACTTTAAAAACCCCACCTCTCTTACCGTGTGTGAGATTAATTTTAAATTAATTTATTTCACTTATGTGATTAGAATTTGAAAATTTTTAATTCAATATTTTGAATCATCATAATTTGTAATGTTTAATAATATCAACATATTTTTAATCCAAAACTATTAGTGACAATAATTAAAATTAATTACCACGATTAAAGTAAAAATCAGTTTACTTAAAAGCTAAACATATAATATAAGTTGTAAAAGTTATCCTAAATTAGTAAAATCAAAAATTTGTGAAAATATTTTGACCTTAACCCTTCATGGATATTATTTTGTGTGTCATGGGATCATTTTTAAAGGTAAAAACCTGGGGATCACATAAGTTTTTTTAAAAAATTCTATGTGTGTCATCTCCCCCACTTATAAATCCCCCCCAACTTCATCGCACCTATCAAGCCCTTATGATTATCCAAAACCATTAATATCATCTCCCAACTTACCTCCCTTAATCAAATAATCCTATCATTGGGTAGAAATCCATCCACGGAATCCCATTGCTGAAACCAAATACAGTTACCCAATAAAGAGGTAATATCCTTCAACACGCACATTTTCTTTATTTCTCTCTCCTCCCCCTCAATTATTATTATTCCATGCTTATATAATTACCTAAATATCCTTTATATAATATGATGTATTTATTTTATGGTTAGGACCTAAAATTTTACACACTTAAATCAAATGGGATATACAATCACCATTCGTGTGTACTATGGACTACCGCCTACCAAGATAATATCGTCCGTTCTTCCATTACCACCTTTCAAGGTTGGGAATAAAGATTAAATTACTATTTTTATAGGATATATATATGTGTGTGTGTTTGTGTGTGTGTGATATTTATTATTTATTTAGGCTTAATGAATTATTATATTACACATACATTTGTTCTTTTTTTTGGAAATATGATAACTTTGTTTGTGGATGTATTGACAACCACATCCCCAAAGTAATGTGATTCATTCATGTTTTATAGAGAATGTATTAAGTATAGGTTTAATAAAAATATTTTTAATATACGAAATAATAATTATACTTTAGTTATAATATATATATATATATATATATATGTATCATTTAATTATCTTTGTTTCAATATTATAATCAAAACAAAACAACATTTATGTGTTCATAATGTCTGCAGTCTCTATGAATAGGGTAATTCATTTTCAAATTTTTGACTTTTATAGATTATTATAAATTTATATTTAATGATTATATATGATATTTATGTCATTTTTATCATTATTTAGATCATGAAATCATGATATATGTAAGATTAAAAAATATAACAATTAAAACACATGAAAAAAATAAAGTGGTTATTAGGTAAATATTACATTAATATAGAATTATTAATAAATCAGTAATAAAAGATCATAAAAAAATCATGTATGGAATCATATAATTTAATACGGTTCTATAATATATTTATAATATACTTATATTTATTATTCAATGGGTTTGAATAAGTATGAAAATAGTCAAGAAATAGGGTAAGGGCCTTTCTAGTAACACTTTTATTTCTATGAGACCAATACCTCATTTAAAACTCATTTATTTTTTTACTATATATAATTCCCATTAATTTAATATAAAATTATCATAATTAAATTTATGTTTATTTACATATCCATTTTATAATCTCTATTTTAATGGGGTTTTAGAGTTCTAAATTTACTATATTGATGAGGTAATTTTGTCTCAACATGCATTCTATGAGACACAAGCTAATTATTCAACTATATTCTCTTCCAAGGTGTACATTCTACCATCGGACATTTTATATCATGAATATATTTTTTTCATGTCATTTTAAGCATCATGTATTGTTATTATTTCATGGTAATTTTTATTCAAGGTTACCAACATAGTAAGAGTTTATTATTGCAATCTCATTATTTATTAGGACTGTTTATGATTATAATCCCTTTGATGAAATTTTATGATATATATCTCAATAATTCCCATGAATTTTATTATCCTATATTTATTCATGATATAATCATGTAATGGTACCAATTTTTTGTTCTATGGTACTTAAGATTATTAATAAAATGGTTTTTAAGAAAATCTGACTTCATTTCTATCTTTGGCCATAAATCTGTTTTCATCCAAAACCATGCTTTCAAAAAATATTTTTAAAAAGGTTTTAAATCATATTTTAATATTATTTTCAAATAAAAATTATTTAAATGATATTAAAATATACATTTATAAATATTCAAATCTAATTTCAAAGAAAAATGTTTTCAAAAATGCTTTTTGTTGTAATAAATGATTTAAAAAAATGATATTTTAGTCAAAATGTTTTTTTAAAAATATATTTCAAAATTATTTTTCATTGAAGATGAACTCTGGAGGTATTAATAATTCCTTTATAGGCAAATAATCCAGGTGTTCTATTCATATTATTTATTTGTATGGTTTATGTTTGGATGACATGATGTTTTTAAAACCCATTTCTCTTTCACAGATTATATTCTTATGAAAAACATTTATCTTTCACAAGTTATAAGCTTATGAAACCTATTTATTTTCATTATTTATGATTTTTATTAAATGATTATGAAATATGACTCTTTTCCGTATGTTGTTATAAGATGATATGTTCATGAAACTCACCTAATTTCACCAGTTATGAAATGATTTTTTGTGATGTTGTGGTGAACATATGTATGATTTCATTATGAGAACTGTGTTACATATATCTACCTCAAATTAACTGTGTAATGATTTATATATCTTGAGATTGAAAATTCTAGAGTTAGAAGTGAACTCATTTTAGTAAAGGATTTTTTTCTAGTAACATAGTCTTGGGGGTGAACATTGACTATTAAGATGGTCATGGGAGTGAACCTTGAATACCGAGATGGTTTTGGGAGTGAAGCCACTCCACTAAAATGGCCTTGATATTAAGCCTTCACTACAATGGAAATCATTTTATATGCTTATGTGTCTAACACAATTCAATGTCTTATTCTTATGTTATTATTTCATGGCTTGTGATATTTATTCCATTATTATTCATTACTTATGAACTACTAATATTTATTTCATGATTCCTAATTATGATATATGATATCTAGGGTATGATCTTCTAATGGATTTTTCTTTTCCACATACCCTTGGCCTCATGATTATGCATAGATATATGGTTTATTTTACATTACTTAGCATTTGTGCTCCCAATTTTTGGTGTTTCCATTCCTCGTGTTATGAAGATAGAAATTATTTATGATTTTTCTAAGAAGGGTTCTATTTTTGTAGAACATATTTGAAGATAATGTGGCTCACTTATGTACCATTTTTTATTTTTCCATGTTTTCAAAGGCACTAAACTAGTACTTTTTTTGGGAGTGTTTTAGTGTAATGTGTTAAAAATTCCATAAAATCTGATGTAATATTTATGTATGAAAAATGAGGTTCACTATATATTTTTTATATTTTCTTACCTTTACATCCATTGAAAAAATATAATGTAATTTTTCCATAAGTGTGGATTACCACCTCCATTTAGTGATGTGATTAGTTTTCCATAATTATGCCTCATAAATGGTATATAAAAATTATTTAAGGGGATAATATTATATATATCATATAAACCTCATTATATAAAGTAAAAAATATTTTTTTTATTTCCCCCATTTTTTTTGAATAGTGAATACATTACTCAAGCATATATATGGCCTAAGATCACTATAATTGTAATGTAATTCCTTTTTCATCACCATAATAAATGGTTGATTTTTAAAGTATAATTAAATTATAAAAAATGATAATTATGTGATTTTTATTTTCATGGATATGATGGACCAAATATCACTTTTACCATGGTCAAAATAACAATGTCATTCCGAATATATGAACCAAATATCCTCAAACCATAGAAAGTGGACATAACTGATTAAGTAATTAAATATTCAATTAAAATAAATAAAATAAATGCTTAAATAATACAGAAATAGAACTATAAAATCTTGTTAATTAATTATATATTTGATATAATTTTATTATGTATTATTTAAAAGGAATACATGAAAAGGATTGACTCGAGGTAGGGGAGTTTGTCTCAATTTTCCTTCATTGAGGTGTATTTTAATGTTGTGCACCTAATTTATTTTATATGGAGTACATAATACCCATTTTACATTTTATGTCCTGGATATTTTATAAATAATTGTATTTTATGTTACAATTAATGTTACTTCATCCAAGTGGTTTGATTCAAAAGCTACTGAAGGAGTATATTCTTTCATAAATAATTTTTCTTTCATTGGGATATATCTTTTATTGATTTATTATTTTATATAATTATTATGTATGAACTGGGATTTTATTGATTTATGTTGTATTTACACCTTTTATGGATTTAAATTTCTTACACATAATTAGTCCATTAATTTATTCTTAATTCAAATTTATGATATTTGTATGGGTAATTCATCTCTAATTCTCTTTTCTTAGACACATGATTATGTTATTCACCTATCATATTTTATGAGGGGCGTATAATTGACCTTTGAAATTTTATATAATGAGTCATGTTATTTTTATGATATATAAATATTCATGTAAAGTTATTCATTCATGAGGGTTAGGATTAAAAAGATAACAAAGTGGTAAGAGGTTAATGTTTCAGTCCCATTTTTAATCGAGATTTTTTATGCTTGAATTTTCATTGACAAATTATATTATTTTTATTTTTTAAACACAATTAATTTTTCTTCTAGAATATATATATATTTTTATTATTTTTTAATTTTAATTACATGTTTTCACACTTTGGTACTCAAAATGTTTTAGAATGTTTTTTTAATAAAAGTCAACTTTATTTCTCAACTTTCTACCAACAATACATTTTCCTCCATATATGCATTTTATAAAATGTTTCAAAAAATATTTTTGACTATTCTTAAATGATTCTTTAAATTAATTTGTACTCATGTTTAACAAGTTAAAAAAGTAAGTAAAAATAATCTTTTTATTATTTTCTAATTAAGGTATATTTTACCAATGTTATGAAAGATTTTTTTTACAATTTTAACATGAATGGAATTTCTCACTACTATTACCACTTAATGATTTGACCTTCCTTTAAAAATTTCCATGTTTATTTTCAAATGAAATTTTTTTATTAATATTCCAAAAATTCTTAGTTTTTAAAAGTTTTTTTCAAAGTGGAAAGTGTATTTTACTCCAGAATATTATTAATGGTATATTAATGGTATTTCTATTCACCATCAACAACAAACCTTCATGTCTTTTACACTTCTCGGTGTTGTTTTTTAATTATATCATACCAATTATTTATTTATATGGATTAATATTATTTCAAGGTGATTTCCAGGGAACCCATCTCTTTTTCATCGGTAACTTAAGATCTAAAAGAAAAATGGTTATTGTTGTTTTGAAAGGTTAAAACATCTAATTATTGTTCACAATATATGGTACTTATATATTATTAATGAATGTGAGATTGGTATGTGAACCCATATACTTAAGGAAATTTTGATAATATTTTTTTGGTGGGTTGGTTATACCCCTCCATTGCATTTGGTAAAGTGATAGAGTTTACCAGTTATATATTTCTCCTAAGAGATTGTTGGAATTTACCAGATAGGTTATATCATTTGTAAGAGTAAATATAAGAGTTATATTATAAATATGTTTGATGATATTGAAATGTTTTCTATATAATTCCTATAAGTTTCTAATGGATATTGTTTTCAAGGATTATTTTTACATTACTCATAATTGTTGACTTATGTGACACTTGTCTTATGCTATAGCGTTATACAATGTATCACGGTTTATGATACATTCTTTGATGGGTATAAATTCTCATATATAATTCCAATGAATGTTTATTATATCATGAAACACATATTTCCATATTATTCAAAATGATGACATTAAAATTTTAATGATTATTTTTACCCTTACTATGTATTTTAGCATGCCCTTCTGATGTTGTCTATTTCCATTGGCTATGAAGAATGATGTTAAATGAATTATGTCAAAAAAGAAATTATGTCTATATAATTTCATGGAATATGTTGAATAATTAATTTGGAATAATAAAACCTGGTTATTGAGGGAAAAAACTCAATTTATGACATGGGTATTTAAATGTAAGAGTTTTCAATAATTATCTAAAGCTCTAAAACTAAAAGTTTCTTATGTATATAAGTGATCCAAAACTTTTCTATGATACTCTGAGTTTTAGATGGGTAAAATGTGGAAATGTTTATCTGTATCAAAGATAAAAATGTGAAGATAATAATTATAAAATCTGGTCTAAGAGAGTGGGTATGGGTCTAATAGAGTTGGTATCAAAGAAACATTTAGATAAATATGAGGAGTATGATTTTTTTAGAGGTTAACCTAATTATGATGGATAACATAATGATTTTATAAGATTAAGTTTGATCAAATGATAAAATTAATAGATATGCATTTAAGGATTTAATTTATGGTATATTGACGTGTTTAATGATATTTTGAATGAAATTTTATTTTTTTTAGAAATATATGATCCATTAGCTTAAAATAAAGGATTATTTCAGAAGAATGATAATTATTTTTTTGGGATATAAGATGAAAGGTATGAGAAAATATTTATGGTTAAAACTATCCTTAATGTTTAGGTTTTGAGATTAATTTATAAAAATGATTATTTATTAATGTAATTTACTATGTTGAACATTTGGTGTAGTTGTTGAATTTTGTAGATTAATTTAGTATTTCTTAATATGCAGTTTTTCCAATTTTGTGTATTATCTTATATTGTTCTAAGAATTTTTGGTTTTGTAATGATATGAAGAATAGATTTCAATCCTTTTATATACCTCATGGTCAATATGACGTTTATTATTTTTCATCAGGAATTAAATATTCAAAATTATAATTTCGATTAAAAGATGAGATAAAGGTGAAAATAGATTAAACATGAAAATGAAAAAAGAAATTGTGTGTATTGATTTTAAGGAAATAAAGTAAACATATTTCATTATGTTCTTACTCTAGATGTTATATAAATTCATAAATTATAAGAAAATGATCTCGAAACAAAAAAAATTCCAATTCCTATCATTTTTTATGATTTGGTGTATTTATCACACCTTATTGGTTTACGGTTTTGTGGTCATTTACTTTATTATTATCATTTAATTTCCACTGATCAATGATCTCATTCAGTCTATATCATTATATAAAGATTAATATTTTCATCCATGTTTATATTTTCACATAATACTAATGGTATCCTATTTTAAATCTGAGTTATGTGTTATTCCAAATTACATTGAATTTTTTCCCACCTTTCAAAATGTGGTATTATTATCCATTTTTACAATGTCAGTTATTATCAAACATATTTTCAAATGATAATACCTTTATTATCAAGATTAAGATATAATTGTGAGGATGTGATTTATTAAATGTAGAGAATGTAAAACCACAATGTTTTAAAATAATTATATTCGTGATTGGTTTCATAACATGAAACACTAATCTTTATGAAAATAGAGATACACTATAAAAAATATTATTTAAATCAATAGTTATAATATAGCATTCAAATTGGTAGATATGAATAAAAAACCATATTATGAAATATAATGAGAATTTTTTCCCTTAAATTTTATTAATAATAAATTGTTTTTTATTATCAATATGTTTTAAATAATGATAAAACATTTTAAAGGTAAAAGATATATTTTTCATAAAATAATTTTTATATGCGCAATGTATTTTAAAATTAATAGGTTACTTTGATCACTATATATAAATTATTATAATGAAATAATTATATTATATATTCTATTCAATGAGTTACCATTCATTTAAATATTTTTATTTTTAAAACAAGGATATTAAGGTCAATTTATGTACTAAAAGTTATTTTTCTTCAAAAATGGGTCTCATTTTTTTTCATGGAAAAAATATATATTTTATTCCAATTATAGAAATTTTATTTTATAAAAATGATACTGGTCTTTTAATTACCATGTTAAATTAATCTTAGAGTGAAATTTTGATATTATTCGAAAAGGATCGATTTTTCAATGTATAGTAGAAATGTAGTTTTCTGTTAGCATGTCATTTATTTCCATTAAAAAGTACCATTATGTATTGAATTTAGTATTAAATTAATATAAGTATTGTATAAATATATAAAATACAATTGATTACATTTGAATCATTATTATACCTGATTTTGGAAAAAGATCATTTTTTTGTTTATAAATATATTTGTCAAAAATTATTTTTGGTTGTGTTTTAAGATTTTATTTTAAATTAAATTTATCCAATTATATAAACTAAATTTTATAAAATTTATTCCATTTTTAAATAATAATAATTAAAATAGTTTAATTGGTTCAATATACTTTTTGAATGCTATGAATTGTAACCAAAGTAAATATCTATCACCTTGATGTACATAAATCATGTAAAACATGGATAAAACTTTGAAGTAAAGATTTAAAATATCTCTAACAATTTTATTTCTCCTAATGTATTAGTTTTTATAGAAAAAAATTATCCAATTACTTAAACAATTTATTTTAAAAAATTATTTTGAATTTGGGAACCAAAGATTTACTTTTTAAAAGATAAGTTTTATTTTATTCAAATTAAATATATTTTTCAGGTCTTTTTCATTCAATAGAATAGTTGGAATATTCCATTTGGTTGTTCATTTCTACAAATGTAATAAAACCTTAATTTTTTATTATTTAAAAAAAAATTATATAAACCATTATATTTCTTGATTTAAAGGGAAAATATTTTTACACTTTGATTGGTTATTTTTCTAAAAAATGTTATTCATGAATTTTGTAATATTGTATTAAAAGTAATTTCATACACATTTAAAGATTTAACATAATGTAATTTGTTCAAAAAAGTTAATCAAAATTTCCAAAAAAAATAAAATTCCCTTTTTGATATATTAATTTATTATCATGGTAAAAAGTTAATTTGTCTCAATTAAGGTTAAAATGAGTTTAAAGTGGTTTAACTATATGATAATGGAAAAAAAATATCCAAAAATTGTCTAAATGTGATTTTTTGAGTTGAATTAGATTTTATAGAAACATATATTTGAATATGGGGTTACTTTCTTCCACTTTACTTGACTATGATATAAATATTATTTAATCATTTAAGTAATTTCAATAGTTCCCCTCAATTAACTTATAAAAAGAAACCCCATCTCTTCTCTTATCCACATTTCAAGATCAATTTGTTACCACCAATACCAAACCAAGTATCTTCCCAACATCCATTCTCACATCGTAGATACATATGTTTGGGAATAATATGAACCTTAGGGGCCAAAGGTTTAAATAAAAAAAGGTTTCCTAAAAATAGGTGTATCTTTTTACCGAATGTTTTAGTATTATTTATTCCTATAAATCCTTTAAAACAATTATAAAAAAATTTATATAAAAACATAGATATAACCCACATACATATATGTTATTATGACATTGTAATAACCTATATAAATCTTATTATCCAATAAAATGGGAAATGAAACCATTGTTTGTGTGTTTGGAACACTACCACCTCACGAACCAATGTGACTCATTTTACATCACCACATATTATTTATAGTTATAATGAAATATTAAATATATATATATATATATATTAATCTAATTAAATAATAAATATTTTTAAATTTAATATATTATCTATTTTCTTGCATTTTCATCCACTGAAAATGATAATTTTGTTTTTGCGTACGTGTGGATTGCCATCTTCATAAAGCAATAGGATTTTTCTTCATCACTGAATCTAATTGATGGTATATATAAGGTATTAAAATTTATAATATGATATTTATCATATAATAATAATTCTATCATGATAAAATATTACTTAACATCTTTATCGTGTGTTTATTGAAAAATGGAAGTGTTATACAGGTGTTTGTACTACCAACAGTCTGTCTGACTGTAACTTAATTCATTTTTTAAAACCATATTTTATGGTTAGTCTTAAATATTTAATTAATGTATAAAAATTATAATTCTTTATATTATGTAAATATATCCCTTTGACCACATTCAACATATCAATGTCATTTTCAATTTATAAACCAAATGTCATCAAAACTCTCAATATGGGAATAACCGATTGAGTAATTAAATATACCCTTGAAATAAATTAATTAAATTATTTATTAATAATGAAATAAACTTTTAAATGGTTATTAAACAAGTAAATAATCAATTTACCTTTTTATAAATTATATAAATGGCATATATGGTATATCTGGACTTGAGGCGATGCATTTTGCCCCGATTTTCCTTCATTAAGTAATATTATAGTGTTATAAATCTAATTTAATTTATATGGAATATGTAATTAAATTTATAAATTTTATATCCTCAATAATTAATTATTAATGTTAATTTATGTTATATTTCATGTTACTTCATCTATGGATTTTGATTCAGAAGCTACTAAAGTGGTAAGAGGTTTCTTAACTCTATTTTCTTTCATCAAGTTATATAACATATTAATTAATTATATTATTTAAAGATCATGTATGAAATAGAATATTAATGATTTAATTTTTATTTAAAATAGTTTTTTTATAATTTTTACACATAATCTCTCCTTTTATTCTTTCTCAATTCAATGATATGAGTTTATTATGGTTATTAGTCTCAAATTCTATTTATTTGGGAAAAATGTTTATGTTATTTGAATATATTATTCTATGATTAGTATATAATACAGCTTTACCATTTTATGTCATTAATCTACTAATTTTAATGATATTTAATGATTCTTTTATTGTTATTATTTCATAGGGCTAATGATTCAAATGATTCTAAAGTGTTAAGGGGTTTATGTTTCAATATCATATTTAATAGGGATTTTCTATTATTCAATTTATATTAAGAAATGATATGATACTTATATTATAAACTCATTTAATATCCACTATCCTTCTTATATTACTATAATCATTATTTTTATGTACTATTTACTCTCTTTGGTAGTCAAAATGGTTTATAAAATGTTTTTAAGAAACAGTGACCTTATTTCTCCTCTTTCGATTAGAAAACATTTTTCTTACATATTTATGTTTTCTAAAAAAAATTAAAAAATATTATTTGAAAACATAAAATTATTTTTAATTTAATTGTTACCCATTTTTAACATTTTACATTAAATTTTAGAAAATTATTTTTACATTTTTTAGTGGGTTACTTTTTTACTGAATGTGTAAAAAATTCATTATTTTGAAAATTAAAGCATGACCACTAAATGATATTAAGATTCATTCACAAGTTTACATGGTTATTTTCAAATAACTTTTTATGAAATATTTTGTTATTTTTTTGTTTTCAATTTTTATTTTCAAAGTTGAAAGGGAAGTTTCTATAAGAATGTTTTTAATAGTCTTTCAATGGTATTTATATTTACTAATGACACAAGCCCTTGATATTACTTTGGATCGAATAGTGATATATTGTAATGATACCATCATAATTCTTTCTCCAAATAGATTATAATTCCTTTAAATATACGTTAGTGGAACCTATTTCTTTTCTGTGGGTACATCAAGCTATAAAAGAATAATTATTATTATTTTATTAAAAGGTGAAAGTTTCTAGTCGAATTGTTCATGGAATATTACATAGACATTATTTAATAAAATGGGATTGTTATGTGAACTAAAATAATTAACATACATTATATAATATGTTACAGTTGGTTCTTATATTTCCCTCTAATTAATTGGGTAAGGATATTGTAACATCCCAGGTAAATAAAGAATAAATAATTTTCATATTTATGAATATTTACGAATTAAATATTAATTTTACTTTAAAGGGGTTGCTATGTTCTATAGCGTACCCGATACGCAACAAAGAGTTTATTGAAATCGTACGTTGCACACTAGTAATAAAATAATATTATTATAAATGTTAGTTAACACGTAGCCGTTGTACTGGTGGGAATGGATAGAAATAACTAAAATATGATTATATATTTTTGTTAAATGTTTTTACATTTATCTAATAAAGGATAAAGGCTTGAAATACGAAAAGAATTCAATTTTAGTCTTTTATACCCTAATTTTCACTAAAGGTTCACTTATCGCCTTTTGATGGAGAACTATCATTAAATATAGTTTTGATCACTCTTATAAATTCTATTGGACCAAATATCACTCTTCTTTAGAATCGGGACATCAAAATTTACTTTGTGCAAATTTTTGGTATTTTTCCGATAAAGTTCATTTTTTAATGAATAGTGTAAAATGTTGTATTTTAATTCAAAACCTCTTTTTAATATAATTTATTAAGATGATTAGATAATCTTTTGAATTGGTTTTTAAGTTCAATTATAATATATTTTTACCATTTAATACAATAGTGGTCTTTGGAATTAATTTCACTTTGAAATTGGACTTAAACTAGTGTCAATCTTTTGATACTTATTGTTTCATAAAAACACGCTATTTGTCATGACAGAGGGAATTAATTGTTAAATTAATTAATGTGAATTATATGTTGTGAATTTTGTAAAATGGACTTCATTTTTGAATTCGGAATATCAAATATAGCTTAGGGTGAATTTTTGGTATTTCTCTGAAAAACTTCAATTTTTGATGAATAGTGAAACCACCATGTGGTAGTTAAAGAGACTGATTTTCTGTTTAAATGAAACTTTGCCACTTCTGTGATTTGATTTTCAAAAATCCAACATACATGGTTGTCATTAAGAAGTAAAATTTGGTTCAATGAGATTAAAATAATTTTTTGGTGAATAGTAACTTTTAAGTTCTTAATCGCGATTAGTGGTAATTAGTGTAGTTTAGGGTAAAAATAATGTTTTAATAATATGAGATGAGATTGAAACATGTCCAAACATCATTTTATCGGTCATGGCAAACCAAGAAAAGCCATGGGTAAACTTGGGGACCCCATGGAGCCACTTTGGTTGGGAAATGACATAAATAACTTTTTATTTAATGTTAAAGTAAAAATGACACAAACATGAGTTATTTTACTAAAATAATTTTTACATGGGGTTATACAAGTCATATTTTTGACTATAAATATTAATTAGAAATATAAAAATATTTCCTACATCATAGTATTTTTTTATATTTTTTAGACTTTAAATAAATTAAATTATTTATGACATCATGATGATGCAGCGATGACCTCATTATTTAACGATTTAAATAAAATAGAAAGATAATGTAATATCTAAGACCTACACATGTCCAAAACCTATTGGATGAGTGGATTTAGAACCCTTATCACCTTATCCTAGAATTATATCAATGTGGTACCTTTTGAATCCTAAACTCATTTCAAAATAAAGTAACTTATCTTTACTTTCCAAGAGTGCCCCTCCTCTCCTCTTATAAAAGGCCCTCAACTCTACCTCCTTACCCACACTCCCAAAGCCTTTGGCTCGGCCAAAACCTGCCCATTTTGGCTCTCCACATCCCTCTCTTACTCCTTGAAGCCTCACTTTGGGAGGAAGTCTTCCCAAGGAAGCCTTTCATCTCAAACCAAGGGGAGTTACCCGATTTTAAGGTAATGTCTTCTTTTGAGTCCTTTTGTTTTATTTTGTTTCTCCAACCCCATAAACTCTTTTTATTCTATTCTTTTGTAACAACTCCAGTATCCTCAATATACTAGGATGTTTTTATAAGAATTATTAGAGATAAACATACACACACCTACATCTAATGGTTAAAAAACATACTGTTTCCGTGGATGGTGAATTTCTGCCTCCCGAAACGATGATTGTTCAACATTCTTTTAACACCTTCAAAGGTGGCCATTAAGATGACACTATATTTATATATGATATATAATATGTTTATGTTTCCCTTAATATTCTGTATTTTTTATTTTGGGCATACCTTTATGGTTTACATTATGGGTAAACACGATATATTCATTTAAGGAAGTGCGGACTACCGCCCCCTCAAAGTGATGTGATTTGTTAATTCCATATGTGGGACGTATAAAGGATGGATTTAAAGTTATTATATATGATGTTATACTGGAATTATAATATACCTATATATAATTATTTTTTCCTTCCATTAAAGTATGATATAGAAATGAAAGTAGCGTTCATGCGTATGTATGGCTTACTGTCTCCATGAACGGTGCATTTCATTTCTTATCCCCAAATGTAATGTACTATTAAAAGTACATTTATATAATGTATATATATAATGAATGATATATCTAAATGATGAATATAATTCTGGAATTAAAATATACAAACCTCTCATTTAGTTTTAATTCCATTAATACGACAAAGAAATGAAAGTAGCGTTCATGCGTATGTACGGATTACCGTCTCCATGAACGGTGCATTTCATTTATTACCTCTAAATGATTATGTAATATTATAAATACATGTATATTCTGGATATATATGATATATATGATATCCAAATCAGGAATGTCATTCTGGATATAAATAACCTTTGACCACACGAACAACATGTAATTGTAAGAAGTCAACTTTCGACTTAAGAACCAAATATCGACAAAACAAACATTATTAACTTAAATGGTAACATAATGTTTATAACATGGATATAAGTGATATAAAAAGAATAATGAACTTTAAAAATGTTCTTAATCAAGTAGAAATTAACTCAAGTTTATTATTCAGAAAGTTAAAGAACGATCGAGTCAAGTCGGACCCGAGGTAAGGGATTTCGTCTCAATCTCCTTTCATTGAGGAATATTTTGTTTTATACACAACTTTCTTTTATACGGTGTATAAACCCCTTTGAATTTTACTTTTATAAAAAACGAATCTTTTTCTACGAAGCGTTTTACAAAACGTCAAAAAGGAATGTATCTTTTAACGTACGCGGTGACAACGACCTTTTCCGCCGCCGCGAGTATTATTTGGTCTTTGGATTCCTAAACAAGTCGTAATGTTTTTTTAAAATGAAATAAATACCATATACTCTTTTTTGTATTTTGGTATTGAAAATGGTTTTTATATTGGATTTGTTATGTCAATATACTTATGTGATATATTGTGATCAAAGTGTGGAAATGTTTTCTTTCCATTATATTTGTTTTATGTCTTATGATTTTTATAATGGTACTTGGACATTTGACGGGTGGTTACGTAATAAACCATATGACGGGTGGTGCCGTGAATACCAGGACGGGTGGTTACGTTATAACCTCCAATGCATTGGGTATGGAAGTCGGACGTATGGCTATTCCATTAAGTATGTATGGAAATTGGCCGCATGGCTCTTCCATTAAGTGATATATGTGGAAGTTGACCATATGGTTATTCCACTTATGTATGTTTATGTCCCAAGTTATTTTTATATATGTTATGTGTTCTTTATATGGGTTTTATGGTAATCCTTTGGTTACAAAAAGGTAAGTAATGATACTTTATTCAGTGAAGAGTTTTTACTACTTAATGAAGGTGAAGGTATTACTTTGATAGAGTATACATGGTTTACTTGATGTTTGAAAAATTAACAGTTTTCATCTTTGTGTATCCCTTACTGAGCTTTTTATGCTCACCCCAAGTTTTTTTGAAATGTTTTTCACAGGACTTAATGTGGAATAAGGTCAAGGATGGGATCAAGGGAATGTCATGCTATATAAAACATGGAACTAGACATGTTTTTTAAGAGTTTTTTTTATTATGGAAACTTAGTAGAAGTGTCTACTTTGTAATCTTTTTTGATGTAATAGTTATGTTCTAATTCTATAAAACTCAAAACCTGAAAAGATCCTCAATGTGAATTATTCATTTAATTCAATATTAAGTAAGGTTTAAGGCTGGGGCCTTATAGTTTGTATCAGAGGTCGGTTTAGACAACATTAAGAGTTAGAAAAGTGTTAAATTATAATATGATTGAAATGATATAGCATTTAAAGATTACCATGTTGCTTCACCTAAGATATTTCCGTGTTCAAAATGGTTTTCCGTAGAGGAAACAAAGCAGCTATGTTGGTACGACATCAGGAGGAAGACAACCTTCCTAATCAGCAACCTGAGATGGTCGAAATCGAAACTAAACAGTTTGTTGGAGTGATGGCATAGTTGACTCAGGCTATAAATGGTGGTGGTATCCATGCATGAGATCAGCCAGATCAACCACAGAGGAACTTGTCAGTGGTGGAACATTTCATGAGGAAACATCCCCCATCATTCAGAGGATCATCTGACCCTGTGCAAGCTTAAGGGTGGATTAAAGCACTATAGAAGATTTTTGATATCATGGGGTGTTCAGAACATCACAAGGTTAGTCTTTCTGTTTACCATTTTTAAGGTGAAGCTGATCAGTGGTGGTCGATGGTGAAAAATATCAGGGATAGTGATGAGATTGAGGATCTTCATTGGGACGAATTCAATGGTATGTTTCTTGAGAAATATTTTCCTAAGGTGTTTCATTTAGGATAGAAAAAAATTCCTAGAATTGAGGTCGGAGGATGGTTCAGTGGCTGATTATGAAGCAAAGTTCACTCGATTGGCAAGGTATGCTCCAATCTTCATATGAGATCTTGATATTAAAATAAACCGTTTTTACTCAGGGTTAAAGCGAAAGTATCGAAGGGGTTTCGCTTATCGTGAGTTCAAAAGTTATGAAAAACTTGTTTGATATGCGGAGAAGGTGGAAATGGAGTTTGCCGATGATCAGGTGTTCTATGACAAACAACAGAATAAGAGGTCTAGTTGGCAGGCAAAGGAGAAGAATTCATCAAAGAAGCAAGGAGGTAAGAAAACCTAATATCCATCCTGTGAGAAGTGTGGTAAAATGAATCCGGGAGAATGTTTATCCAAGTCTGGTAAGTGCTTTCGGTGTTGTAAGTCTGGTCATATTGCTCGTAACTGTAAGGAAGATGATAAAGCAGGCAATGAAAAGCCAACGGTAAGATGTTTTAAGTGTAAGGAAATGGGTCACTATGCAAACGAGTGTCCAACAAAGAACTCAACTGGGGGAATGCAGCCAGACTATAAGAATAAAGGGGTGGTGAAATCCTTTGCAACAACTTCAGAAGATGTTGGTCCATCGAATGAAGTGGTATCAGGTACACTGTTTGTTTGTTCAGATTATGCCAATGTGTTGTTTGATTCAGGGTCTACACACTCTTTCATTTCTGAGAAGTTTTCTAGTAAATTGGAAATTCCATCTCAAGATATGAACCCTGAACTTATGGTAAAAACACCCGGAGGGAACGTTGAGACAAAAAGGAAGAATAAAGAACCTTCCTATCCTCGTGTGTGGAAAGAATCTACCATACAACCTTATTGTTTTGCCTCTAGTAGAGTTTGATGTTATTTTGGGCATGGATTGGCTTTCTGTTTATCATGCTAAGATTTACTGTAGAGCTAAAATGGTTTCTTTTCAGAATGATTTTCAGTTTGTGTACAAGAATGAACCCTTAATTTTGATAACATATTAGGAAGTTGAGAAACTAGTAACAGATGGAAATGAATATTACCTTGCACATATTGTTGAAAATAAAGGAATTGTTCAGATTAATGATGTGTCAGTGGTAAATAAGTATCTTGATGTTTTTCCTGATGAGTTGCCTGATATTATTCATGATCGGGATGTTGAATTTACTGTTGACTTAGTTCCTGATTCTAAGCCAATTTCAAAACCCCCTTATCGAATGTCTCAAGTTGAACTTTTAGAGTTAAAGAAACAATTGTAGGAGTTATTAGATAAAGGTTTCATTTAACCTAGCACATCACCATGGGGTGCTCCTGTCTTTTTTGTTAAAAAGAAAGATGGATCAATGAGACTTTGCATTGATTGTAGAACCTTGAATAATATTACTGTTAAGAACAAGTGTCCATTGCCTCATATTGATGATTTGTTTGATCAGCTCCAGGGAGCTCAGTATTTTTCGAAGATTGACTTGAGTTCGAGGTACCATCAGTTGAAAGTAAAAGAAGCAGACGTTCCAAAGACTTCATTCTGTACTAGATATGGCCATTATGAATTTGTAGTTATGCCTTTTGGTTTAACCAATGCACCTGCTGTATTCATGGACCATATGAATAGAATTTTCCATGAGATCTTGGATAAGTTTGTAGTTGTTTTCATCGATGATATTTTGGTGTTTTCTAAAAGTAAATAGGAGCATGAAATTCATTTAAGGGTTATCTTGCAAACCTTAAAAGAAAATAAACTATATGGAAAATTCAGCAAGTGTGAGTTTTGGTTACAACAAATTTCTTTCCAGGGTCACATTGTTTCAAAAGATGGAATAAATGTTGATCCTACTAAAACAAAAGTTGTTGAAGAATGGCCAAGACCCACAAATGTAACCGAGATCCGTAGTTTTCTTGGTTTGGAAGGTTACCACTGAAGGTTTGTTGAAAATTTTTCACGGTTATCTAGTCCAATGACTAAGCTAACTCGTAAGGGTGTTAAGTTCATCTAGAAAAAAGAATGTGATGATTTTTTTCAGGAGTTGAAAAGAAGATTGGTGAATGATCCAGTTTTGGCACTTCCTTCTAGGAATGGTGAGTTTTTTATATACAGTGATGCTTCGTTGAAGGGACTTGGCTATGTCCTTATGTAGAATGATCAGGTAATTGCTTATGCTTCACGACAGTTGAAAACTCATGAGGTAAATTACCCTACACATGATTTGGAAATAGCTGATGTTGTCTTTTCTTTAAAAATTTGGAGGCATCATTTGTATGGAGTAAAGTGTGAAATATATACTGATCACAAAAGATTAAAGTATATATTCACTCAGAAAGAATTGAACATGAGACAGAGGAGATGGATGGAATTAATCAAGGATTATGATTGTACAATTCACTACTATCCGGGAAAATCCAATAAAGTGGCTAATGCTTTGAGTCGAAAAATTAATGCTTCATTAACTATGTTGCGTTTGGAACATGATCCTTGGGTTAAGGATTTGATGAACTTTGGCATAGAAGTTGTTAGTGCAGGATGTCCTTCTGTTTTGTTTCAGGTATCAGTGAGATCTTCTCTATTAGGCAGAATCAAGCAAGCACAGAAGCAAGATAGTGAGTTGCAGAAAAAGGTAGAGCTGGTACAGAAAGGTAAGTTGCATGAATTCAACATTGATAGTGATTGCGTTTTGAGATTTGGGAAGAGATTGTGTGTGCCTTGTGATTCACAGTTCAAGAGAGAGTTGTTATGTGAAGCTCGTAGTTCTCCGTTTTCAGTTCATCCTGGTAGTACTAAGATGTACATAGATCTTCGGGAGTATTACTAGTGGGATGGAATGAAAAGAGATATTGCTGATTTTACTGTGAAGTGTTTGACATGTCAACAGGTTAAAGCAGAGTGGCAGTTAATGGAAGGGATGCTTCAGCATTTACCAGTGCCAGAGTGGAAATGGGAAAACATATCCATGGACTTTGTTGTGGGATTACCGAGGACATCTCGAGGTGATAATGCAATCTGGGTTATTTTTGATCGCTTGACTAAATCTGCTCATTTCCTTGTTATACGAGATACATTTCCCCTAGATCAACTTTCCCATTTGTATCTTAAAGAGATAGTCAGGTTACATAGAGTTCCTCTCTCCATTGTATCTGACCGTGATTCCAGGTTTACATCTAAATTTTGGAAAGGCCTTCAGAAGTCGTTGGGTACTGAATTAAATTTTAGTACAGCTTTTCATCCTCAATCATATGGGCAGTCAGAACGAACAATTCAGACCTTGGAAGATATGCTACGAGCTTGTTCGATGGATTATCAGGGAAGTTGGGACCAACATCTTTCTTTGTTGAGTTTTCTTATAATAACAGCTATCATTCCAGTATATAGATGGCACCATTTGAGGCATTATATGGGAAGCGGTGTCGAACTCCATCATTTTGGGATGAAGTGGGTGAAAGGAAGCTGATTGGACAATAATTGGTAGAAGAGATGGTATAAAAAGTTCAGTTGATTCAGAAGCACATGAGAACAGCTCAGAGAAGGCAGAAGAGTTATGCAGATAACCGGAGGAAGGATCTATCTTTTGAGGTAGGTGATCATGTTTTTCTCAAGCTTTCTCCTTGGAAAAGTGTGATGAGATTTGGTAAGAAAGGAAAGCTGAGTCCAAGGTTTATTGGACCATATGAAATTCTGGAGAAAGTTGGATCAGTTGCTTACCGAGTGGCTTTACCTCCGAGTTTATCTCAGGTACACAATGTTTTTCATTTTTCGATGTTGAGGAAGTATATGCCAGATCCATCTCATGTTTTGAGTCCAGAGGTAGTTCAGTTGGAAGAGAACCTATCTTATGAAGAACAACCACTCCAGATTCTTGACCGAAGAGAGCAAGTATTGCAAAATAAGGTAATTCACCTGGTAAAGGTTTTGTGGAAAAACCATATGGTTGAAGAGGCAATGTGGGAATTTGAAAATGCTGTGAGGGATAAATACCCCCACTTATTTTGATAAGTGAATAAAATTGTGAGGATGTAATTCCCAAAAGGGGGAAGGATGTAACATCCCAGGTAAATGAAGAATAAATAATTTTCATATTTATGAATATTTACGAATTAAATATTAATTTTACTTTAAAGGGGTTGCTATGTTCGATAGCGTACCCGATACGCAACAAAGGGTTTATTGAAATCGTACGTTGCACACTAGTAATAAAATAATATTATTTTAAATGTTAGTTAACACGTAGTCATTGTACTGGTGGGAATGGATAGAAATAACTAAAATATAATTATATATGTTTGTTAAATGTTTTTACATTTATCTAATAAAGGATAAAGGCTTAAAATACGAAAAGAATTCAATTTTAGGCTTTTATACCCTAATTTTCACTAAAGGTTCACTTATCACCTTTTGATGGAGAACTGTCATTAAATATAGTTTTGATCACTCTTATACATTCTGTTGGACCAAATATAACTCTTCTTTAGAATTGGGACATCAAAATTTACTTTTTGCAAATTTTTGGTCTTTTTCCGATAAAGTTCATTTTTTAATGAATAGTGTAAAATGTTGTATTTTAATTCAAAACCAATTTTTAATCAAATTTATTAAGATGATTAGATAATCTTTTGAATTGATTTTTAAGTGCAATTAGAATATATTTTTACAATTTAATCCAATATTGTTCGTTGGAATTAATTTCACTTTGAAATCGGACTTAAACTAGTGTCAATCTTTTGATACTTATTGTTTCATAAAAACACGCTATTTGTCATGACAGCGGGAATTAATTATTAAATTAATTAATGTGACTTATATGTTGTGAATTATGTAAAATGGAATTCATTTTTGAATTCGGAATATCAAATATAGCTTAGGGTGAATTTTTGGTATTTTTCTGAAAAACTTCAATTTTTGATGAATAGTGAAACCACTAAGTGGTAGTTAAAGAGACTGATTTTCCGTTTAAATGAAACTTTTCCACTTCTGTGATTTGATTTTCAAAAATCCAACATACATGGTTGTCATTAAGAAGTAAAATGTGGTTCAATGAGATTAAAATAATTTTTTGGTGAATATTAACTTTTAAGTTCTTAATCGCGATTAGTGGTAATTAGTGTAGTTTAGGGTAAAAATAATGTTTTAATAATATGAGATGAGCTTTACACATGTACTACCCTCATTGGATGTGTCATGACCGACCAAGACAAGCCATGTGTCAACTTGGGGACCCCATGGAAAAACATTGGTTGGGAAATGACATAAATAACTTTTTATTTAATGTTAAAGTAAAAATGAAACAAACATAAGTTATTTTACTAAAACAATTTTTACATGGGGTTATACAAGTCAGATATTTGACTATAAATATTCATTAGAAATACAAAAAGATTTCCTACATCATAGTATTTTTCTTATAATTTTTATACATTTAATAAATTAAATTATTTATGACCTCATCATGATGCAGCGATGACCTCATTATTTAACGATTTAATGAAAATAGAACGATAAAGTAATATCTAAGACCTACACATGTACAAAAACTTTTGTATGAGTGTATTTAGAACTCTTATCACCTTGACCTCGAATAATATCAATGTGGGACCTTTTGAATCCGAAACGCATTTCAAAATAAAGTAACTTATCTTTACTTTCCAAGAGTGCCCCTCCTCTCCTCTTATAAAAGGCCCCCACCTCTACCTCCTTACCCACACTCCCAAAGCCTTTGGCTCAGCCAAACCCTGCCGATTTTGTCTCTCCACATACCTTTCTTACTCCTTGAAGCCTCACTTTGGGAAGAAGTCTTCCCAAGGAATCCTTTGAGCTCAAACCAAGGGGAGTTACCCGATTTTAAGGTAATGTCTTCGTTTGAATCCTTTTGTTTTATTTTGCTTTTCCAGCCCCCTAAACTCTTTTTATTATTTTATTTTGTAACAACTACAGTATCCTCAATATATTTAGGATGTTGTTATAAGAAGGATTTGAGCTACACTTACACACACCTACATCTAATGGTTAAAGAACATACTGTTTCCGTGGATGGCGAATTTCTGCCTCCCGAAACGATGAATGTTCAACATTCTTTTAACACCTTCAAAGGTGGACATTAAGATGAAACTATATTTATATATGATATATAATATTTTTATTTTTTCCTTAAGCTTCTGTATTTTTCATTTTGGGCATACCTTTATGGTTTCCATTATGGGTAAACGCGATATCTTCATTTAAGGAAGTGCGGACTATCGCCCCTCAAAGTGATGTGATTCGTTAATGCCATATGTGGGATGTATAAAGGATGGATTTAAAGTTATTATATATGATGTTATACTGGAATTATAATATACCTCTATATCATTATTTTTTCTTTTTATTAAAGTGTGAGATAGAAATGAACGTAGCATTCATGCGTACGTACGGCTTACGGTCTCCATGAACGGTGCATTTCATTTCTTATCCCCAAATGTAATGTACTATTAAAAGTACATTTATATAATGGATATATATAATGAATTATATATCTAAATGATGAATATAATTCTGGAATTAAAATATACATACCTCCCATTTAGTTTTAATTCCATTAATATGACAAAGAAATGAAAGTAGCGTTCATGCGTACGTATGGCTTACCGTCTCCATGAACGGTGCATTTCATTTCTTACCTCTAAGTGATTATGTAATATTATAAATACATGTATATTCTGGATATATATTTATATATTATATCCAAATCAGGAATGTCATTCTGGATATAATGAACCTTTGACCACATGAACAACATGTAATTGTAAGAAGTCCACTTTCGACTTAAGAACCAAATATCGACAAAACAAACATTATTAACTTAAAAGGTTAAATAATGATTATAACATGGAAATAAGTGATATAAAAGGAATAATGAACTTTAAAAAGGTTTTTAATCAAGTAGAAATTAACTCAAGTTTATTATTCAGGACGTTAAAGAACGATCGAGTCAAGTCGGACCCGAGGTAAGGGACTTCGTCTCAATCTCCTTTCATTGAGGCATATTTAGTTTTATACACAACTTTATTTTATACGGTGTATAAAACCCTTTGAATTTTTCTTTTATACAAAAGGAATCTTTTTCTACGAAGCGTTTTTCAAAACGACAAAAGGAATGTTTCTTTTAACGTACGCGGTGACAACGACCTTTTCCGCCGCCGCGAATATTATTTGGTCTTTGGCTTCCTGAACAATCCGTAATGTTTTTTTAAAATGAAATAAATACCATATAATCTATTTTGTATTTTGGTATTGAAAATGGTTTTTATAATGGATTTTTTATGTCAATATATTTATGTGATATATTGTGATCAAAGTGTGGAAATGTTTTCTTTCCATTATATTTGTTTTATGTCTTATGATTTTTATAATGGTACTTGGACATTTGACGGGTGGTTACGTGATAAACCATATGACGGGTGATGCCGTGAATACCATGATGGGTGGTTATGTTATAACCTCCAATGCATTGGGTATGGAAGTAGGCCGTATGGCTATTCCATTAAGTATGTATGGAAATTGGCTGTATGGCTATTCCATTAAGTGATATGTGTGGAAGTCGACCGTATGGTTATTCCACTTAAGTATGTTTATGTCCCAAGTTACCTTTATATATGTTATGTGTTCTTTATATGGGTTTTATGGTAATACTTTGGTTACAAAAAGGTAAGTAATGATACTTTATTTAGTGAAGAGTTTTTACTACTTCATGAAGGTGAAGGTATTACTTTGATAGAGTATACATGGTTTACTTGATGTTTGAAAATGTAACAGTTTTCATTCTTTGTGTATCCCTTACTGAGCTTTTTATGCTCACCCCAAGTTTTTTTGAAATTTTTTTCACAGGACATAATGTGGAATAAGGTCAAGGATGGGATCAAGGGAATTTCATGCTATTTAAAACATGGAACTAGACATGTTTCTTTTTAAGAGTTTTTTTATTATTATGGAAACTTAGTAGAAGTGTCTACTTTGTAATCTTTTGGGATGTAATGGTTATGTTCTATTTCTCTAAAACTCTGAACCTGAAAAGATCTTCAATGTGAATTATTCATTTAATTCAATATTAAGTAAGGTTTAAGGCTGGGGCCTTATAGATATAGAGTTAACTTGTTATAGGTTTCTCCGAAGATATTTTTGAAAATATTATATATAGTTTATTCCATTTATAGTATTGATTATAATAGTGATATAATAATTTTTTTATAATATACCATCATGTTTATCGATACAACCTATATGTTTCTAATGTATCCTTTATTCAATTATTGTTTCCACATGGCTCATTATCATTGACATATATGAAACATGTATTATATTAAAGTTTTATTCTATGTTTCATCATTTATGATTAATGTTTTGATGGGTATTAATTATCTTATGTTAATGTCGTGAAATTTTATTATGTCATTAAACACTTATGCTCACCTTTTTCTCCATGATGACATTTAATTATTAATTCTTATGTTTATCCTTATTGAGTGTTTGATTACTCCATTCTTCAGTTTTCTATTTCCCTATTATATAAAAAATGGTGTCAAATGAATTTTGTATAAAATGGTTTCATATGTGAATAATATTATAGGATATGTGGAAGCCTTAATGTGAAATAATAAAAACATAATATAGACTGAAAATGATAGTTTGAAGATATGGGTATTGATATGTAAGGGTTTTTTAATTCAATGAAATTCTAAACCTATAAGGTCTTCGGGTATGTAAATGATACCGTATTTTTCTATGATGTTGTAATTTTGTACGTATTAAATTGGGTAACAGTTTTCATTATAAAATCTAGATATATAGACATTATGTTAATATCACCAAAACAAAGAGAGCATGTTCATAACTGTTACACATTTAGAATGGACCAAAAAATAACATCCAATAGAAAATGATTTATAGAAACAAATGAAAAAGGAACAAAAAAAGTGTTTACAAGGATTATAATTAGTCATACTCTATGGGTGGAATCCTATAAAGCTTTTTTTCAAAAAACCTAATATTTTTTACAATTAAATGTGTCCCAAAAAATGATTTCAACTTACTACAAAAAGAAGATTCCAACCGATAAAACCAGTTTTTAAATCAACACATCTCTTTATAGAGTATGAAAACTTATATTTAATCATCATGGGAATCCATTCATTCTTTTAAAGATATCCACTACTTAAACCACTCTTTCTGGTGAATAGTGCATGCATCTAGAAACATTTTGAGTTTCCCCTCATGCATACGACAAACATTACTTATGTATTCTATTTTTGTTAAACCACATATAAAAACATTAAATAATCACTAAAAACAATTGTATAATGAATTTTTATCAGCACACATCTCCCTTTATAATTGTTAAATTACCTTCATATTTCTTAATTTTGTCTGTAACTTTCCTTTCGACTAATTTCTACACTTCTGATGATTATTTCTTTCACTCAACAATATCAATTTTTTTTTTCAAATTATACTTCTATAATCACTAGTTTTTATTGTTTTAATAACTTATCCAAAAAATACTTTTCATAGGGAAAAACATAAAAACAACATGCATGTGATTAATTTTTTTGAGAGGAAGATTATAGAAATCGTTGATGATTTTTAAAATGATAAAAACTAAACTATTTTTTATTAAATAGTTTATTGTTGTAATTATAATCCACTAAAAATGGTAAATTTATTTATGTTATCAATATGTATACGGATCCTTTGTGTTTACTTTTTTAGTGCAACACCCTCTGATGGGTTACTGGGGCTATATATCTAGATAATATGATACAAAGGTATAGATAGGGAATTTTCTGGGATATTGTGATATAATTCCTATGAAACCTTTAGGTATTAAAAAAAATCTATGTTTAATAAATGTTTTTAACATGATATTAGGTTTTTAGTGTAATTTTCCTATGGTTTATACCTGTTCGGCTCCGCATAGTTGGACTTGAGGATGAGCCATGTGAGGAGATTCTAAGATAGCAAGAGTATCAAGTTGAGATGATGATATTATTTAATGAATAGATTTATGTGATATTATTATAAGTTATCCAAACTTTATTGTAGGTGAATATTGGAGTTTATTCATCCATGGAATTTTCAAATAGTGGATTTCAATATCAATAACCACCACTAGTCCAAAGAGAGGGTGTAGCCTAGGAATATGTGTATTCAATAGATTATATTCAGAAAATATACAATTATATTGATATTCCTTCAATTCATAGGGTGAAACAAGTGATAGGGTACCAGTAATACACTAGTGTATTGTATAAGAATGAGTAGGTAGGAATGCGAGTATATCATTGAAATATTTGGAAGTGAATTTATTTAATATTTTATTTAATAAAAAAATTATGGTTTATACTTCCCAATGGTTGATTTAACTATTGTCAAGGGATAATTTAGTTAGGGGTTACACTATAAAATTCATGAACCTGTTTTGTGTTACACCAAAATTATTTGGAGAATGGATCTCCAATATATGGTCCTTTGATAATGGTATTTCATATGATATTAGGGTGTAGGTGAATATATTTTGATTAAACCCATTTTTATATGTAATGAATCATTAATAGATATTATAGTTGAGTTTTATAGATGGTGGCATGCTAAGATGAGGCAGTAGTGCTTCATGTGGTATGAAGTGGGGATGTGGATTATAATTTAGGAAGTCAGATGAGGTAGTGGGGTAAAATTTTTCTCATTATGATTGAATACATGAGGAAATCTAAGAATTAATGAATATAGAAAATTATTAATGGTTTTAAATATTTTTATTATAGTTAATTTTAGATTAGGAATCTAGTTAGTCTTAAGAATATGTGGTTGGACCAAGATTAGTAGATAAGGGAATTAGTTTGCGTTTACCACAATGATCGGGCCATCAAACATAGTAGGGTTTTTAGTAATTTAGAAAATGGTTAACATAGAGTGTGACCCCTAGGTAGGTTAAAAAAATGAAATTGGGATTTCAATTCAATTGAATATAGAAGAGGCAATATTTTTTTTATATGATAGAAATTTATAATTATAGGTATTCCATGATAATTTCAGTTTTGGATGTTCATGATAGAAATAGTGAATTATGTATGATATATAGAGAGAACATGCCTAGTGATTATTGAGATGTGATCATCAAGTATAATGCATTGTGATGATGTGTCAGGAAATCAGAAAGAGTGGGTTATGGGGTGATGGTTAGGTATGATATCATCATATGAAGTTGTTTTTTTATGTGTGAATAGGTAGGTGATTCCTCTAGTGGGAATTTCACATAAATAAAATCATCATTTTTTAGTCTATTTTTTGTGGTGAAGAAGAATTTAAAAAGGTGTTTGGAACTACCTTGGCATCATTTAGATGAGATTAGGGGTGTGTCTAGGTTATGGTTGATGTTTTATAATATCATTTCTATATATATCTTATGGATAATCTAAGTTATGGTGGGGAGTTTTTTGATAAATTTGGAGTGTAAGTGAGGGATTTTGGGTCATTTTACAACAAAACCTTGTATATTTAGGCCGATTTCATATTTTGGAGGAGTTTGTAGAGGCTGGGAGTTAGGTTTTGGGGAGTTTTTCTCAATGTGAGACATTTATATTTGAATAAATTTTTTCAACTAGTACCTAATTATAGTGTAACAAGCACCAAATAGATATGGGGGTGGTAGCCCATTTAGAGACTAGGGGTTTCTGGTGCCCCTAGGGTCACAACTTTGTAGGGAACCAATAACCAAATATGAGGTTACTGGCTACATAGTTAGTACTCATGATATTTTTTCAATATTTTAATTAAATAAAATAATTTTTTTATAAAAATAAGTTAAATGACGGCTCAACCTCATTTTTCCATCCCAATTATTCAACCCTTAGTCTAATCATTTTCATTTCTTCTATATCCCAGTTGGGTTCTCACCAGTTCATGGACCGATATTCATTTCATCAGTCTAACGGGGTCTCTATGAGTTTAGAAATGTGTTGTTTTATGTCTATTAACTATCTTTATAATAGTTCTTTCTTCTTCATCAAATATCCCTAATTTTAGGGTTTAAGATAAATTTTTTTGGTTTCGTCCAATTAGCGATAATCCTAATAAGGATAATTGATGAGTTTCAATTTTTTATGTCTAGGTAGATAGTTTCTAAACATTTAAACCATTTATATGAGTTTTTAAAATATGTTATATTTAGGAGTGGGAGGATTAGTGTGAGTTATTAGGAATGTAACTCATTGAAGTCTTCATGGTTAAAGGGAGGTGATATATGGCCTTTGTAGTATGGGAACATGAGGATATGAGTTAGGATATGATGGAGGAATGTTGTGTGGGTATCGATGAACTGGTTGATTGATCAAAAATTTATTTATGTGATTTATTAAAATTCAGGTGATTATTAAATTTTGGAGGTGATGATATTCTATGGTGTGATGTGAGGTGAAATTTTAGGGATTTATCATTCACTGATGATTGTTGGAATATGTTTTCCTAGGTATATGGTCGTAAAATTTAGTTGATTCCTCTAAACATTGAGAATGATTCTAGTGAGATCATGTGCATCCAAGTCAGACATAGTCATTGTATGATTGGGAAAATAAATTATATATTTTATGGACTAGGGTGATGATGTTGATCATAATATGTGTGGAGGGATATACCATAGATGTTGGGGAAATGATTTCATATGGGGATTATGAACACTATTATAGGTTTAGATGCTCACCATTAATGAAATTCTATTGGGGATATGTGAGGGTGATGTATAGTTCACCTAGTACGATTTTGTGGTTATTCGTAATTCATAAATGTGTTATTGGTATAATGATGAATCATTCTCTTAGTTATGATATGAGGGTGATGGATCATTCTCCTTTATGGTGTGTTAAAATTATTGGTACATCATCCCCTTCTTGCACTATTCGAGGAAGGTAGGAGACCCAACCATGGCTTGTCGAGCATAGAGTAAAATGCGGTTTCATTATTTTCATTTCTTTACTTCTATGATTTATTTTTCATAAACCCATATACATGTGGATATTTTCTAGGTACACAGTTGATAGTGGCCTACTATGTTAATAATCACACCCTACATGGGAACCATAATGTGTTTCAAGACATCAAATTTCATGAAACATATCAGGATAAAGGAATTGTATTTGATGGATGATCAAGATTTTCATGGTTGGTTCTAGGAGCTAGGATTGTGTGGGTACTAGGGGCCAAATTATTGGTTTCCTTCTCACTTTTGTACAAAATTTCTCTATACTTGTATATGATCAACCCACTGGTGATATAGTTTACTATCTCATGAATTTTTTGAAATTATAGTTTATAATTTTGTTCCATTCATATGATATATTCTCTATTATGGTTGGGACCACTTATATATAACAATTATATTTTTATTGATTGTTCATTATTATTTACATTTCTATTAGTTATGGATAGGTATAAAGAGTGTGTAGTCTCTCCATGATCACTTATTGAGCCCTATAATAGTTTTCAGCCTCTAGTATATGGGTAGGCATACTTGAAGAAATGTGGTTTCCTCTATCTCAGAGTAGTTTAGGTCAACCATGTTAAAGAAGAATTAAAATTTACATTCCCAAAATCATAACATGGAATTTTTTAAAAAAAATGATCAAATTGGAAAAAAATCCAAACATTCCCCAATATGGATCATGCCATATGGAACCATAGTAAGGTAAAAAAAATCAAGGGTTGTGTTGATGCACTAAAAATGGGTTTACATGTGGTATGTAGTGATATAAATTTGATGGGTTTCATAAGAACATATCATTCACATAAAAATAGAAGGATCATAGTAAATAGTTAGATATATCATCATTAAATCAACATGTAAATGAAGAAAATACATATAAATATGCAACCTTATGTACGTTGTGTTCAATATCAGTATAATATACTTGAGTAAGTTCACTAATAAAATTCTTTCAAGATCATATATTTACATTTAGACACTTACTCTGAGAATCCACATAAAATGTGGGAGGTCCCCTTCATCTACAAAGGATTGCATGTACATTCTCCTTAAAGAAAAATTGGTAATAAAGAAGAATATACCATCGACCCAACATCATTATATGATATATAACCATCATGAGGGATCACATTATTTATTAACAATACATTAATAAATGAAAGGGAACCACATATACTGCCAATATTTTATAGCCACAATACATTACCATTATATAGGCCCATTTTAGGTTTCTAAGAATTGAAAATTTCAAGGATCCTAATATAATCTATAATCCATAATGGGATTATCACAGTGATTCCAACCCTAGGATGATTCATTCATGAAGATATGAAGATTTCCATGAATTTGATATCACATATCATAGGCCATTTCATACATCATACTATATCAATATATGCCTTTAATGATATATCCATAAAAATTATTACGCTATTAATTACATGCATATAACGGGTTATGATTTGTGTGAAATTTATAATAGTATTTTTATAATTTATTTTTATATTAAATAATATACCAATTATAGTAAAATCATAAAATTAATTTATGTAAAATAGTACAACGATTTTGGAATCTATCCAAACTCATTTAGATACATTTTGTTATAAACTATTCATTTTGGAAATATTTTATCCATAATTTAATCATTTTTAAGGGTAAAAAATTTGACCCTATGGGATGATGTAGTTTTGAAAAAAAAAATGAATTCCATATTTCATAAATATATGTAATGAATAAAAACTCGAAAAACATCCTTACTTATCTACCAATAAAAGGTTCAATAAGGATCCTGACCAAATATACACATATCGCTATATTAATATGTACATATCATATAAATTGTATATATAATTATAAAACCCTTTTATTCAGTACATCATGTGAACATTAGACATTTAAAATATCATTTGAGTATTGGAATACTCAATCATTCTTGATTATTTGAGTTGATTGATATCACATAATTATTTCACCACATGTCAGTAATTCCTGTAAATAATCATAACACATGTTAGTTATCTAGACATGGAAATGAATTTCATCTGTTTCTCAATCAATGGTCCAGATTAATTTTCTTTCCATGAATATGGATATATCCATTCATGGTTAAATTAAATTGATGAAATTATTAGTAACATACCTAATTACACTTGATTATATTGTCACGAAGGATAGTGTTTTAAATATACCAAATTATGATGTTTCACATGCTACATATCCTATAAACCATAATTAATAATGATTCAATGAGAATCATAACCCATATTATATCGATGAAAGTATGATATATCACGTGACATAATTTCATGATTCGGTCAAAATAATATGTCTCGGATTATTATCTCATGAATCTATACTAAATAATATATGACACTTTTACTCAAGTTAATTTTCACATATCATCAAAACTCATAAAATCTTTGACTATCATTAATCTGGGACAACTCAATGTCATACTTTAAGGGGGTTTTATGATTCTACTATGGGTATTTGAAATTTATAACATAAATTAATGAATGATAAATATAGAGTTTTTCTTAGTATAAAATAATGATATATTTTACAACCACTACATCTAATCTCCCATGTATCTAAAAATCATATATTCAACATAGACCTTATATTTTAGCTTCCATAATGGGGTTTTCAATGGATATGATATATTATCCTATGTGTTATCCCATAAAATCTATACATTTACCCTCTTAATGACATCTCTAATGAGAGGGTACTTGAAAATTATGTGTTTTGTCCTTTGGTGAGACTAGGGTTCCTTTTCACAAGTAATATCCCCATTATTGTCATAATAAATATAAATTTATACATAAAAAATAGGAACCACCATATGTTAAGTAATTAAATTATTTATCCATAAAACATTCACTTCCTCACATGATATTATAATATGCTTTACCTCTATAATCAAGTGAAATATAGTGGACTATTGGGATCACTTCGAGTATATAGCTACATTGTTGAGGAAACAAATACCATGTTGAGATCACATATCATTTTCATTGGATTGAAAATTATTATCAATGTAACCCCTTATAGTGATCTCATCATCACCTCTAAATATAAAAATATAACCTTACATCTCCTTAAATAATTGAGGGAGATCTTTATAACAACCTAATGAATTTCTCCTATACTGGATTGATATATATATGTTAATCTCAAATAAAAAGTGAAATTGTGTTAAATAAACATCATTTTATACATTATAGATTCTATTATGGGTAAATAATGAATATTATCAATCAATTCTAACTCTTTTGAATAATTTGGAATCTTATTTAGACTTGTACCATAAAACATTGGTAAAGGAGCCTTTTTTTTATTTCTCTATGTTAATTATCATTGAAACATTAATAATATATGTTATCTAACTCAATATAAGAAACCAATTTGATCTATCACTACATATCTTCATATTCGGTAGGTATGATTCTTCACCCATGTATTTTATCTAGAAAAATTTCCCCAACCACAACATTGAAAAATGTATGTTAGGATAACAGTTCTAAAAAATAGTCTATTATGCACATATATTATCATAAATTCTATAATGATCTCACTATCTTTCTTGTATACATAATAAAAATATGTATTATTAGTGTAACTAAACTCATTTTCCACATCATCAAAATGGATGTTAGAACTTTTAGAATCTTTCTTAGATCTATATTTTTATTATTGAATCTTTTAAACCATAATAGTCTCAATTTGATCTTCAAAATCATCAAACAATATATTACACATCCCCTTGACTATGTTTACATTAAGTAAACATGGATTGTTATCCAATTGATATGTATCATAATCAAAATAATATATTCTGTAAAGAAATTCGTAAATGAAATTTATTGTCAACATGGGGAAAATGTTTCTTTATAGTTAATGTCATGAATTTTAAAAAAACCATTAGCAACTTGACAATGTTTAAAGGTATAAAATCTACCACCCATGTAAGTTTCCAAAAATAAAATCCACGTTTACCCTATGTGTATCACCCCTTCATGTTCATCCACCAATTTCCAATAAAATTATGTATAAATGGGATTAATCTTGGATTTAATGCTCTATAATGATTTCTTGTAATCCCAAAACATGATGCAACTTCCAAGGGAAATAAAGAATATGACATTTTCACATTTATTGATATTTTTGAATTAAGTATTAATTTTACTTTAATGGGGTTTCTATGTTCGATGGATAAGACTATTTAAATATAGTTTTGGTCACTCGTATACATTCTATTGGACAAAATAAAATTCTTCTTTATAATTGGGACATCAAAATTTACTTTGTGTATTTTTTTTGGATAAAGTTCATTTTTTTAATGAATAGTGAAAATGTTGTATTTTAATTCAAAACCACCTTTTAATCTAATTTATTTATATGTTTAGATTATCGTTTAATTGGTTTAATGATTAATTAGAATATATTTTTACCATTTAATCCAATGTTTGTCATTGAAATTAATTTCACTTTGAAATTAGACATAAACATGTGCTAGTCTTTTGATAGATATTGTTTCTTAAAATCGCGTTATTTGTTTTGACAGTGGAAATTAATTATAAAATTAATTAATGCAACTTATATGTTTTGAATTTTGTAAAATAGACATCATTTTTTATTTCTGAACATCAAATATATCTTATGGGGGATTTTTTGTATTTTTTCTGAAAAACGTCATTTTTTGATGAATAGTGAAACCACTATGTGGTAGTCAAAAAAATGATTTTTTCGTTAAACGAAACATTAACACTTCTGTTAATTGAATTTAAAAAATAAAACATACATGGTGGTCATTATTATATAAAATATGGTTCAATGGGATATTAATAATTTTTGGGGAATAGTAACTTTTATGTTTTATTAATCACAATTTAAAGGTAATTAGTGTAATTTAAGGTAAAAATAATGTTATAATAATAATAAATTACATTGAAACATGTCCTAACCTTATTGGATAAGTCTTGGCCGACCAAGAAAATCCATGGTTCAATTTTTGGGATCCCATGGAGCCACTTGGGTAAGAAAATGACATTAATACCTTTTATTTAAAGTAAAAACAAAAATGTCACAAACATGTATTGTTTTACTACAAAAATTTTTTCATGGGGTTATATAAGTAATATTTTTGACTATAAATATTCATTAGAATGATAAAAATATTTCCTACTTCATGGTAATTTTTTTAAAATTTTTAGACATCAAATAAATAAAATTATTTATGACACAATGATGATTCAGTGTTTATGTTATTATTGAATAATTTAAATAAATAAGAAGATAAAGTTTAAAACAATATCCCAGACTTGTCCAATTCTTATTGGATGATTTTATTTTGAACATGAGACACATTATATTAGACTGTAATGATTTTTGGATCTTTAGTAACTGAAAAACATTATATAATAAAATAATATTTTCAATCTTTCCTAAAGAGCCCCTCCTCTCCATTTAAAAAAATCCCCACTTCTTACCCATTTCTCACACTTCTCAAGCCCTTTGGCTCGTCAAAACACTACCCAAATAAGCTCCCAAAATCCCTATCTTAATCATATAAGCCTTAATTTAGGCAGAAATATCTTCAAGAAAACTTTTTAGTTCAAACCAAGGGGAGTTACACAATTTAAAGGTAATGTCTTCTCTTATGTTCTTTTGTTTTATTTTGCTTCTCCAACCCCTTAAACTCTTTTTATTCCTTTATTTTATAAAAAAAACAGCATCAAAAATATACTAGGATGTTTTTATGATAATTATTCGTGATAAACTTACACACACCTCCATCTAATGGGTTAAGAACATACTTTTTCTATGGACGGCGAACTACTGCCTCACGAAATGATGACTGTTCAATTATATCCTACCACATGTCATGGGGTCCATTAAGATGTCACTATATTTATATATGTTATATATTATGTTTATGTTTTCCTTATGCTTCTGTATTTCACATTTATATCAAACCGTTAAGGTTTCCATTATGGGTAAACGCGATAATTTCATTTAAGGAAGTGCGGACTACTGCCCCCTCAAAGTGATAAGACTCGTTCATACCATATCTGGTATGTATAAAGGATAGGTTTAATGATATTATATATGATACAATACAGGAATTATAATACTACTATGTATCATTATGTTTTAATTCCATTAAATATGAAATTGAAGTGGAAGTAGTGTTTATGCGTACGTTCCACTTTCCATCTCCGTGAATGGTGCATTTCATTTCTAACCTCTAAATGTTATGTACTATTATAAATACATGTATATGCTGGATATATATGATATATATGATATCCTAATCATGAATATAATTCTGTTTATAATAAACCTTTTTCCAAATAAACAACATGTAATTATAAGAAGTCCATTTTTGACTCAAGTACCAAATATCGACAAAAAGAACATTATTAACATAAATGATTACATAATGTTTCTAACATGGTAATAAGTGATATAAAAGGAATAATAAACTTGAAAAAAGGTTCTTAATCAAGTATAAATTATCTTTAGTTTATTATTCAGGAGATTAAATAATGATCGAGTCAATTCCGACACGAGGTAAGGGACTTCGTCTCAATCTCATTTCATTGAGGCATATTTTGTTTTAATACAAAACTTTATTTTATAAACTGTATAAACGCCTTTAACTTTTCATTTAATTCAAAGGGAATATTTTTTATGAAGTTTTTTTCTAAACTAAAAAAAGGAATGTTTCTGTTAACGTACGCGGGGACAACAAACTTTCCGCCACCATGAGTATTATTTGATCTTTGGATTCCTCAACAAGACATAATGTTTTTAAAAGAGAATAAATACCATATACTCTTTTATGTATTTTGGTATTGAAAATGGTTTTGATAATGGATTTGTTATGTCAATATATTTAAGTGATATATTTTGATTGAAATGTGGAAATTTTTTCTTTCATTTATATTTGTTTTATGTCTTATGATTTTATATGGTACTTGGACATTTGACGGGTGGTGTCGTGAATAACAGGATGGGTGGTTATGTTATAACCTCCAATGCATTGTGAATGGTAGTCAGCCATATGGCTATTCTATTTAGTGAAATTTGTGGAAGTCGACTGTATGGTTATTCCATTGAAGTATGTTCATGTTCAAAGTTACCTTTATATGTTATGTGTTATTTATATGGGTTTTATGGTGATATTTTGTTTACAAAAGGGTAAGAAATGATATTTTTTCAGTGAAGAGTATTTACTACTTCATATAGGTGAAAAGTATTACTTATGATTAGGTATTCATGGTTTACTTATTGTTTTGATAAACTAACAATTTCCTTCTTTGTGTATTCCTTACTGAGATTTTTATGCTCATCCCAAGTTTTTGAAATATTTTTCACAGGAAATAAAGAGGAATAGGGTCAAGGATGGGATCAAGGAAATTTATGTTATCTAAACCATGGAATTGGACATGACACTTTTTTTAAAAAGTTTTTATTTTATGAAAAAAATTTAAACTGAGTAGAAGTATCTACTTTGTAATCTTGTGAGATGCAATAGTTATGTCTTAATTATCTAAAACTCTAAACCAAAAAAGATCCCCAACGTGAATTATTCATTTAATTCAAGATTATGTAATGTTTTAAGGTTGGGTCCTTATTGTTGGTATCAGAGGTCATTTTAGACAAGTTTATGAGCTAGAATATTATTAAATTCAAGTCCATTAATTAATTTATGGTATTATTGAAATGATATAGAATTTAAAGATTACCATGTTGCTTCTCTTAAGATATTTCTATGTTCAGAATGGTTTTACGGAGAAGAAACATGGCATCTATGTTGGGACGACATCAGGAGGAAAACAACCTTCCAAATCAACAACCTGAGATGGTCGAAATCAGAACTGGATAGTTTGTTGTGGTGATGGCACAGTTTACTTAGGATATAAATGGTGGTGGCATCCATACACGAGATCATCGAGATCAACCACAGTGGAACATGTCAGTAGTGGAGCATTTTATGAGGCAACATCACCCATCATTCATATGATAATCTAACCATGTGAAAGAAGAAGAGTGGATTAAAGCACTGGATAATATTTTTGATGTCATGGGGTGTTCAGAACATAAAAAGGTTAGTCTCGCTATTTACCGTTTTGAAGGTGGAGCTGATCTGTGGTGTTTGATGGTGAAAATATCAGGGATAGTGAAGATATTGATGATCTTGACTGGGATGAAATCAAAGAAATGTTTCTTGAGAAATATTTTCCTAAGGTGGTTTGTCTTAAGATGGAAAAACAATTCCCACAATTAATGCAGGAGGATGACTCAGTGGCTGCTTATGAAGAAAAGTTCACTCGACTAACAAGGTATGCTCCAAATTTCATACGAGATCTTGATAGTAAAATCAACCATTTTACTCAGGGTTAAATCCAAAGTATCGAAGGTCATTATCTTCTCCAGAGTTCAAAAGTTATGAAAAACATGTTCGATGTGCGGAGAAGGTAGAAATGGAGTTTTCTAAGGATCAGGTGTTCTTTGAAAAACAATAGAATAAGAGGTCCAATTGGCAGGCAATGGGAAATAATTCATCAAAGAAGCCTGGAGGTAAAAAAACCAGATATCAATCCTGTGAGAAGTATGGTAAAATGAATCTTTGATAATGTATATCCAAGTTTGGAAAGTGATTTTTGTGTGGTAAGTCTGGTCATATTGCTCGTAACTGTAAGGAAGATGGTCATGCAGGCAATGAAAATCTAGCAGTAAGATGTTTTAACGGTAATGAAATGGATCATTATGAAAATGAGTGTTTAACGAAGAACTCAACTAAGGGAAAGCAGTCCGACTATAAGAACAAAGGTGTGGTGAAATCCTTTTCAATTACTTTAGAAGATTTTGGTCCATCAAATGAAGTGGTATCAGGTACTTTGTTTTTTTCTCATATTATGCCAATGTGTTGTTTGATTCAGGGTATACACATTCTTTCATCTCTAAAAAATTTTCTAGTAAATTATTGATTCCATCTCAAGAAATGACTCCTAGAATTGTAGTAAAAACACCTGGGGGAAATGTTGAGGCAAAATAAATATATAAGAATGTTCATATCCTTATCCATGGAAAGAACCTACTTTCAAACCTTATTGTTTTACCTCTAGTAGAGTTTGATGTTTTTTTGGGTATGGATTGGCTCTCTATTTACCATACTAAGATTGACTGTAGATCTAAAGAATATTATTCTCAAAAAGACTTTCAGTTTGTGTACAAGAATGAACCCTTACTATTAATAACATATCCAGAGGATGAGAAACTTATAAAATATGGAAATGAATGTTACCTTGAACATATTGTTGAAAGAAATGGAACCATTTAGATTAATGATGTGCCAGTGGTAAATGGGTATCCTGATGTTTTTTCTAATGAGTTTCCTAGAATAATACTAGACCGGGAAGTTGAATTTACTATTGACATAGTTCCTGATGCTAAGACAATTTCAAAACCCCCTTATCGAATGGCTCAAGTTGAACTTTTAGAGTTAAAGAAGCAATTCCAGGAGTTTTTAGATAAAGGTTTCATTCAACCTAGCCCATCACCATGGGGTGCTCTTGTCTAGTTTGTTAAAAATAAAGACGGTTCAATGAGACTTTTCATTGATTATAGAGAACTGAATAACATCACTATTAAGTGCATGTATCTTTTGCCTCATATCGATGATTTTTTTGATCAGCTCCAGGGAACTCAGAATTTTTCAAAGATTGACTTGAGGTCGGGGTACCATCAGTTGAATGTAAAAGAAGAAATTGTTCTGAAGAATGTGTTTCGTACTAGATATGTCCATTATGAATATGTAGTTATGCCTTTTGGGTTAACCAATGCAGTTTCTGTATTCATGGATCTAATTAATAGAAATTTCTATGACTTATGTGATAAGTTTGTGGTTGTGTTCATTGTTGATAATTCAGTTTATTCCAAAAGTAAAGAGGAGCTTGAAAGTCATTTAAGGATTGTCTTGAAAACATTAAAAGAAAATAAACTGTATGGAAAATTTAGCAAGTGTGAGTTTTGGTTACAACAAATTTCATTCCTTGGTCACATTGTTTCAAAAAATGGAATAAATATTGATCCTGCTAAAACAAAAGTTGTTAATGAATGGCCAAGTCCCACAAATATAATCGATATCCGTAGTTTTCTTGGTTTGGAAAGTTATTACGATAGGTTTGTTGAAAACTTATCATGGTTATCTAGTCTAATGACTAAGTTAACTCAAAAAAGGAATTAAGTTCATTTGGACAAAATAATTTGATGATTGTTTTTAGGAATTGAAAAGAAGATTGGTGAATGCTCCAGTTTTGGAACTGCCTTCCAGAAGTTGTGATTTTGTTATATACAGTGATGCTTCGTTGAACGGACATGGTTGTGTCCTTATGCAGAATGATCAGGTAATTTCTTATGCTTCATGTCAGTTGAAAACTCATGAGTTAAATTACACTACACATGATTTGGAATTAGCTGGTATTTTTTTGCATTAAAAATTTGGAGGCATCAATTGTATTGAGTAAAGTGTGAAATATATACCAATCACAAAAGTGTGAAGTATATATTCACTCAGAAAGAATTGAACATGAGACAGAGGATATGGCTGGAATTAATAAAGGATTATGATTGTACAATTCATTACCATTCGGGAAAAGCAAATAAAGTGGATGATGTTTTGAGTCAAAAAAGTAAGGCTTCATTAACCATGATACGTTTAAAATGAGATCCTTTGGTTTTTGATTTGATGAACACTAGAATAGAAGTTGTTAGTGTAGGATGTTCTTATGTTTTGTTTCAGGTGTCAGTGAGATCATCTCTATCAGACAGAATTAAGCAAGTATAGAAGAAATATAGTGAGTTGAAGAAAAAGGTAGAGCTGGTTCAGAAGGGTAAGTTTCCTGAATAAAAAATTGATAATGATTGTGTTTTGGGGTTTGTGAAGAGATTATGTGTGCCTTGTGATTCACAGTTGAAGAATGAGTTTCTATGTGAGGTTCATAGTTCCTCGTTTTCAGTTTATCCAGGTAGTACTAAGATGTACAGAGATCTGTGGGAGTATTACTAGTGGGATGGAATGAAAAGAGATATTGCTGATTTTTCTGTGAAGGGTTTCACTTGTCAATAGGTTAAAGTAGAGCGACAGTTATAGAAAGGGATGCTTCAGTATTTACTGGTACTAGAGTGTAAATGGGAAAATATATCCATGGAATCCATTGTGGGATTACCAAATACATCTTGAGGTAATAATGGAAACTGGGTTATTGTTGATCGATTGACTAAATCTGCTCATTTGCTTCCTATACGAGATACATTATCTCTAGATCAACTTCCTTGTTTGTATCTTAAAGAGATAGTCAAGTTACATGGAGTTCCTCTCTCCATTGTATCTGATCGTGATCCCAGGTTTACTTCTATCTTTTGGAAAGGCCTTCAGAAGTCGTTGGGAACTAAATTAAATTTTAGTACAGCTTTTCATCCACAATCAGATGGGCATTCAGAATGGACAATTCAGTCCTTGGAAGATATGTTACGTTCTTGCACGATGGATTACCGAGGAATTTGGGAAAGAAAAATTTCTTTGGTTGAATTTTCTTATAATAAAAGTTTTCATTCCAGTATATAGATGGCTCTGTTTAAGGCATTATATGGTAGACGGTGTCGAACTCTAGCTTTTTGAGATGAAGTAGGGGAAAGGAAGTTGATGGGACCAAAATTGGTAGAAGAGATGACATAAAAAGTTTAGTTCATTTAGATGCACATGAGAATAGCTCAGAGTCATAAAAAAAGTTATGTGGATAACCAGAGGAAGGATCTTTCTTTTGAGGTAGGTGATCATGTTTTTTTCAAAGTTTCTCCATGGAAAAGTGTGATGTGTTTTGGAAACAAATGAAAGATGAGTCTGTGGTTCATTGGACCTTATGAAATCATGGAGAAAGTTGGATCAGTTGCATACAGAGTGGCATTACCTCCAAGTTTGTCCCAGGTAGACAATGTTTTTCATGTTTCAATGTTGATAAAGTATATGCCAGATCCATCTCATGTTTTGATTATAGATGTAGTTCAGTTGGAAGAGAATCTCTCTTATGAGGAACAACAAGTCTGGATTCTTAACTGTAGAGAGCAAGTGTTGCGGAATAAGGTAATTCATCAGGTGAAGGTTTTGTGGAAAAACCATATGGTTGAAGAGGCAATGTGGGAATCTGAAAATGCATTGAGGGATAAATACCCCAATTTATTTTATAATTGAATTAAATTGCGAGGACACAATTCCCAAAATGGGTGAAGGATGTAACATCCCAGGTAAATAAAGAATAAGACATTTTCATATTTACTAATATTTTTTAATTAAGTATTAATTTTACTTTAATGGGTTTGCTATGTTCGATGGAGAGCCCACTTTAAATATAGTTTTGGTCACTCTTATACATTCTATTGGAAAAAATAAAATTATTATTTAGAATTGAGACATCAAAATTTACATTCTGTATGTTTTTGTTATTTTTCTGATAAAGTTCATTTTTTTAATGAATAGTGAAAATGTTGTTTTTAAATTTAAAACTTCCTTTTAATTTAATTTATTTATATGGTTAGATTATCTTAAAATTAGTTTAAAGTGTAATTAGAATATATTTTTATCATTTAATCCAATAGTTGTCAATGGAATTAATTTAACTTTTAAATTGGACATAAAAAGTATCAGTCTTTTGATAAATATTGTTTCTTAAAATTAGGGTATCTGTTTTGACAACGGGAATTAATTATAAAATTAATTAATACAACTTATATGTTTTGAGTTTTTAAAATAGACTTCATTTTCTAATTCTTAATATCATATATATCTTAGGGTGAATTTTGATATTTTTTCTGAAAAAACTTCAATTTTTGATGAATAGTTAACCCACTAAGTGGTAGTTAAAAAACTGATTTTTTTGTTAAACGAAACATTAATGCTTCTGTGAATTTAATTTAAAAAATACAACATGCATGGTTTTCACTAGTATGTAAAATTTGGTTCAATGTGATGAAAATAATTTTTGGTGAATAGTAACTTTTATGTTTTATTAATCGTGATTAAAGGTAATTATTGTAATTTAAGGTAAAAATAATGTTATAAAAATATGAAATTACCTTGACATATGTCCTAACCTTATTGTATATGTCATGGACGACCAAGAAAATCCATGGGTCAATTTTTGGGACCCCATGGAGCAACTTGGGTAAGATAATGACATTAATACCTTTTATTTAAAGTAAAAATAAAAATGTCACAAACATGTACTGTTCTACAAAAACAATTTTTAGATGGGGTTATATAAGTTATATTTTTGACTATAAATATTAATTATAAAGGCAAGAATATTTCCTACATCATGGAAGTTTTTTTATAATTTTTAGACATCAAATAAATAATATTATTTATGACACAATGATGATTCAGTGTTTACGTCATTATTGAATAATTTAAATAAATAAGGAGATAAAGTTACAAAAAATATCCAAAACTTGTCCAATTTTTATTGGATGATTTTTTTACATGGGGAACCTTATCTTCATCTATAATGATTTTTTGAAATTTAGAAACCGAAATACATTATATAATAAAATAATATTTTCAAGCTTTCCAAAAGAGCCCCTCCTCTCCATTATAAAAAGACCACACTACCTACCCATTTATAACACTTATCATGAACTTTGTCCCATCCAAAATCTACTCAAATAATATCCCAATATCCCTCTCTTAATTTTAGAATCCTTACCTTAGGCAGAAAGCTCTTTAAGAAACCCTTTTGGATCAAACCAAGGGGAGTTACCCGATTTAAAGGTAATGTCTTCTATTATGTTCTTTTGTTTTATTTTGCTTATCCAACCCCATAAACTGTTTTTATTCATTTACTTTGTAATAAAAACCATATTTAAAATATACTTGGATGTTGTTATGAGAAGAATTCGGGCTACACTTACACACACTTCCATCTAAGGGGTGATGAACATTCTGTTTCAGTGGACGGCGAACTACTGCCACACGAAACGATGATTGTTCAATTATCTCCTACAACCTCTCATGGTAGACATTATGATGTCAATGTATTTATATATGTTATATATTATGTCTATGGTTTCCTTATGCTTCTGTATTTCTCATTTATACCATACCTTTATGGTTTCCATTATGGGTAAATGCGATAATTTCATTTGAGGAAGTGTGGACTACCGCCCCCTCAAAGTGATAAGACTCGTTCATACCATATGTGGTACATATAATGGATAGGTTTAATGATATTGTATATGATAACATACAGGAATTATAATACTACTATGTATCATTATGTTTTAATTCCATTAAATTTGAAATTGAAATGGAAGTAGCGTTCATGCGTACGTACGACTTACCGTCTCCATGAATGGTGTATTTCATTTCTTACCTCTAAATGTTATATACTATTATAAATACATGTATATTCTGGATATATATGATATATATGTTATCCAAATAATGAATATAATTCTATATATAATGAACCTTTGACCACATGAACAACATTTAATTATAAGAAGTCCATTTTTGACTAAAGTACCAAATATCGACAAAACGAACATTATTAATTTAAATTATTACATAATGTTTATAACATGTTAATAATTGATATAAAAGGAATAATAATCTTGAAAAAAGTTTCTTAAGAAAGTAAAAATTAACTTCAGTTTATTATTTAGGAGATTAAAGAACAATCGAGTCAAGTCAGACACGAGGTAAGGGACTTTATCTCAATCTCCTTTCATTGAGGCATAAGTTTTTCTAATACAAGACTTCATTTTATACGATGTATAAACACCTTTTACATTTATTTCATTCAAATGGAATATTTTTCTTCCAACATTTTTACTAAACGACGTGAAAGAATGTTTCTTTTAACGTACACGGTGACAACGACCTTTCCGCCACCGCGAGTATTATTTGATGTTTTGATTCCTCAACAAGTTGTAATGTTTTTGAAAGAGAATAAATACCATATACTCTTTTATGTATTTTGTTATTGAAAATGGTTTTGATAATGGATTTGTTATGTAAATATATTTCAGTGATATATTTGGATTTAAATGTGGAAATGTTTTCTTTCCTTTATATCTTTTTTATGTCTTAAGATTTAATAATGGTACATGGACATTTGACGGGTGGTTATGTGATAAACCAAATGATGGGTGGTGTCGTGAATACCAAGACAGGTGGTTACATTATAACATCCAATGCATTGGGTATAGAAGTCGTCTATATAGCTATTTCATTTAGATACATGTGTGGAAGTCGACCGTATGGTTATTCCATTGATGTATGTTTATGTTCCAAGTAACCTTTATATGTTATGTGTTCTTTATATGGGTTTTATGGTGATATTTTGGTTAGAAAAGGGTAAAAATGATATTTTTTTCAGCTAATAGTATTTAGTACTTCATATAGGTGAAAATTTTTACTTATGACTAGGTATTCATGTTTTAATTGTTGTTTTGAAAAATTAATAGTTTCCTTGTTTGTGTATTCCTTACTGAGCTTTTTATGATCATCCCAACTTTTTGAAATGTTTTTATGGGACATAAAGTGGAATAGGGTCAAAAATGGGATCAAGGAAAGTCATGTGGTCTAAAACATGGAATGGGACATGACTCTTTTTTCAAGAGTTTTTATTTTATGAAAAAAATGGAAACTGAGTAGAAGAATCTACTTAGTAATGTTTTGAGATGTAATAGTTATGTTCTAATTCTCTAAAACTCTAAACCTGAAAATATCCTCAATTTGAATTATACATTTAATTCAAGATTATGTAAGGTTTTATGGTCGGGTCCTTATATTTGACAACCTCTCATTTTCTTGAAAGTTCATCCTCTATAAACATTATGTCATTCGCATTCATTATAAAAAATCAATACAAATTATTCTATGGATGAATCTAAATAAATTTTCATGGTTTTAATGTGGCTATATTCAATTCTTCTTCAAAAATATGTTGTAAAACTAACATAGTTTTCATCTCAATTACATTTCATGTATATATATCTTAAACAGTTATAATTTTCCCTTTACATCCATATATTCCTTGATTTATGTGTTTCTTCCCAATTAAAACTCTATTTCAATCCCAAAACACTTTATATTTTATAGTATTATGTAAATAATATAACCTTATTTCCTTGGGATAACAAAAAATATTAGAATTTAACAAATTTAAAATCCTTTTTGTTCAGAACCAACTAGGTTATGTAGGCCTCAAAAATTAAAATCACCGTAAAAGATAAATTCTTGTATCTTCCAATATGTACCTCATATGGAATCTCAATAACTAATTTAAATTGGGAAAATAATAATATGAAATATATTTCTCCTAGATCATATATTCATATTTATGTATGGTCACATTGACTCATCATCAATAAAACCAAGTAAAACAAGTTATAATTCTTATCCTTTGAGACACCATTCTAGCATGGTGTTCCACAAAGTGTGATCTATGAAAAAATTCCAGAGTTTCTTATATGATATGTAAATTCCTAGATTAAGTATTCACTACCCCAATATGATTAGAGAATATTAGGAAATTTTCTTAGTTGATGTTGTATTTATTGTAAAACTCTTTTAACATTTCAAGTGTTTAAAATTTGAATCACATACTAGACACATTACTATACTAACTAAAATCACCAATTAATTTTAATAATTACCTATTCCCATTACTTGTTTCAGTACTCACAGGTCTACATACAACAATATTTATAATATTCAATAGTCCACTATCCCTCTAACCTTTTATAATAAAAGGTGATTCAGTCATATTATATAATAAACCTGATTTTCATGTATGAAATAATTTATAACAAAATTAATCTAACAATTTATTTATATAGATTCTTTTGATACATTTATCATTTATATACACAAGGAGACAATGCATAAGATAAGTTGTGTTAGAGTCAAGTCTAAACTTCTTATTCCTAATGTTAACGATATGACTATCTATAAATAGAATGTACACACTATTCATCACATTATTAATGATATAAAATATCTCATTTATATATATAATGAAAATCTATTGTTTTCAAAATAATTTTCAAAATTAAAATTTATATTAATTTAATTAATATAATCATTTTTCTAATTCAATAAGTATTGTACTGGAAAGAAATAGATCACATGTATTGTATGTCAATGTAGTAACTATTTCATCAGTGACCATACATATTTCTACTTCTCTTTTTATCAATTCCATTATATTTTTTAGTATGTATTTTTTCATAAAAAATTGCAATACACACTTGTTATCCACTACCCATGATTCGAGATAAAAAAGATTGACTTATATAATGCTTATATACATATGATTAGAATATTCTATTTGAGGAAATTTCTCAATATTTAACCAATATATAATTAATTTATTGATTATACCTATAATATATATAAATATATATAACAATTTTGTATGATATTATTTATAAAAAAAAGGTATGTGTGTGTGAATATCAGGATTTATATATATATATATATCAAAGCACTTTAATGAAAGTGGTCACTGTAAATTGATTACACCACATATCATTAAATATTGTTGGTAAAGAAAAATATTTCACCAAAATTTGAGTCAACTTTAGTGTTCATCTAAAAATATTTCAATTACGATAGGTCATCAAACTAGTCATGTCATGAATTATTATTATATAGTTGAGTAGGAAACCCTTTACTAAATCCTATTTTATATATAAATATTAACTATATTATTATAGTATCATATCTCTTAGGTTTTCTAATATTAGTGTCACCCAATTCTTAGAGAATAATTTTTCATCCCAACTCTTATATGTATCCATTTCAACTGTGATTTTCACAAGATACTCCATGCGAACCTAGTTTTAGAATGAAGCTACCCGGTTGGATGATCAATGTATTGGCCTATTCTTTCTTTATAAGAAGTCATACAATTAGCATTTGAGGGGATTTCTTAGTCACTCCAAATTAATATAGATTATAATCCTATTAAATATAAAACTATATATTCCCATTCAACCTTAATTATCACATTTTTTATTCCTACATGTATACATGCTTCTAAAAATTTTGTTTTTCGAATCAATTTTGCGTCAATGAAAATGATATGTTTAAACCATATTAATGTGTAACTCTTGAAACAACATATATTTTTTTTTCACACACTAATATAGAATCCAAGTATATCTTCACATATCCAATTTTATTCTATGTATGAGTTTTATGAAACAATTTCATGTAAATGATTTGAATATTATGAAACCAAAAATCCTTACAAGAGTAAGAATGAAGTGATGAATTTCTAACCGAATGTTTTCTTGAAAAAGAATAATAATCTTATACAGAGAAAATTCTAACCCAAATTCCATATATCAATAGTTATTTAATTCATATAGATCTCACTTCCATCACAACTCCAAAACGTAATATGAAAAAATGATATCAATCCTTTAAATTCAACCTCATTACTCCATATAAAAAAATAAAGGTGGATGAAAACTAAATCATCTATTTTTATATTTGGAATTAAACACATGGTAAAAGAATATTATAATAAGTAATTTATCACATGGATTAATGAATACTCAATATTAAAATCCTATAAACATTTAATACCCCTGAATAATTAAATATGAATGAACGAATAAATAAACACATTATTTATTTTTCAAACATGATATGTCAATATGATCATTTAATATTCCATTTTAGTAAAAAAATATTCTAGTTATAATGTCTAACATTTATTTTTTAAAAAAATTTATAAACTATTATTATTTTTCTAAATAGATTTAATTTTGAAATTTTTACCTATATAATATTTTATGATATATAATATATATCATAAGTTGTAATCTAATAAAGAAATATGTCCTGAAGTATTTCAGTTGGCATGTTATTTTCAATGATATCCCCTATATCAACATTACAAAAGGAAGCACAGTTTTGAATAACATGGATTCTCAGTTAAATCTTGGGACAATTATTTTCATATATTTTATTGTAGAGTAAAACAGTGGGATTTCATGATTATTTTATTATGGTTCATTCAATCGTATCCTATGACTATGAAAACCATAGGTTAAAACATTTTAATATCCCATATCATAATCAATGATATAGTGATCCTATAAGTTATACAAATCCACATTATATCATAAATTATTATCTATCAGATAGTGACTTATGTGATATATATTATTTATAAAATAAGTAAAAAAATATGATGATTTCATGATGATGTTGGCATAGATACCACTGATGTCTTTTGAAATAACGTATCCTAATCATGATAGAATAAAAATGTAATAAATATTTGAATCTATAATAATAAAATAAAAATGTAAATGAATAAAAATATATAAATATACATACCTTAATTAGAATTTGATCCATCTCGATGAAATATACTAGAGGAATATTGCTATGAAATATACCTTTATCTATTGGCTCCACAAGTAGTAAACTAGCCATTATAACGCACATACATTATGTGGGGTCCCATCAAAATAAAAACATGTTTCAAAACCTTATTATTAAAGAATAATAGGGAATTTGTGGAAATGTGATTTGGATTGGATAGATAATAAACCACTCACCCAAAAGGAAGGATCACATCCATTATATATTTGTGCCTTAATAAAAAAAGAGATCAGAAGTCACAACCAATGTGTTTTTGTGCCATATGTTACCATAAGATAATCCCATTAAATTTTCGTAATCAATTAATATATAAATGGTAATAATATAACATTCAATTACAAATTAATCATATCACTGATTGATAACTAAGAATGAATTGGTAATTATCATTCACCATATATCAAATGCCATAGGCTATTTTATACACCATACTACAAGATATAATAATCCTGAAAACAATAACAATATAATAATATATTTTTACTATTATATAAATCACATTTATATAGTGAGTTATGATATGGATGAATCATGAAATGTGTTCTATCCCATTCCTCTTCAATAAATAGATTCAAGGTCATAACTACATGTCTCAAGATCCACATGGGATAGTGGAAAAGTCATCTCTAGTTCCACTATTTGGGCTTATTCATCTAGTCCATTGAAATAGGCCATATTCACATATAATAGTGCAAGATCCATGATAATTTAAACTATCCTATTAGACTAGATGAAACAGTATAAAATCATAAATTGGAGACTATTTAGGCCCCCCTGGGATGGTGGAAGGTAAGGTGGGCTAGCCTGTGTGCCTCTCAAGAAGGTTCATCAACTATACTTGAATCACAAGTACATCTCACCTCATTGACTAGGAAATTTAATGAACTTGTATGGATAGAATAAACATCCAATAACAGATATATTGTTGGGGGGGTTTAGTCAATTTATCCAATCATTTGGGTATGGCCTCTAGCATACCGTGAAATACCCACCATATGGTGGGTGGTCCTCCATCTGATCTTCGCGGATTAAATAACTAGGATGGATACCCTATCTTCTTCTTCTTTAAATTATTTAGTTATCACCTCATCTTTGACAACTACATCACCTCCCCAATAACTAAGAAATTGTTATCAAACCATGATCCCCACCTTGTTTCTTCTAACTAGGTTGTCACAACCCCGACCCTAGAAGACTGAAATTACTGCCTAAAACATGGTGTGCAATTTTTTTCATAAAAACAGGCTTAAAAAAGAAGGAAATTTCACATCGTGTCCCAATATAGAGGATCGCCTCGATTTAGGATCTTGGAAAATTAGATGCTACTAAAGTACTTCTTCTGAAAACATTGTAGGGTTAAGCTTCAACTTGGTTTCTTCACAAAGAGTACTTAAGGATTCAGTACAACTACTAAAAACCTGTAAAACATAAATATAAATGTAGGGTGAGCACAAAAATTCCCAGTCAGAGGTTTTGAAACATTTGGAGAAAATTCAAATTTAAAACAACCACCTGGAAAACAAACATAAAACAATTCTTAAGTGAGAGATTTAACATTTTGAGGCACACCGTCAATATTTCTTGAGGTTATATGCAGACATTTTTTCAAAAGACCATTTTCATAAAAGGTATTTTTAATTTCTATAAAAAATGAATCATTGTATGCATGTGTATATAAGAAATGAGATGTGCATAATTCATAACTTAATAAATCCAACTCTAGAGGCTTTGTTATAAGTATTCATATCATGATTCATTAAAGCATAAAAATAGATTCATATGACTTTAACATTAGATACTCTTCCCTTGTATAAAATTCCATTTGCACACTTGATTATTCCTTATGATTATAAAGTATTTTTAATTAAGGATCCACAATCCCTTGGTTGATCACTTACTATTCCCTAGTGAGGAAATGTATAATGCTGGACTTTGTCAGGGCCTTGCACCAAGAACGTATAGGTAAAAACCCAACATAATTGTGGTTAACTACCACATATGGTTTTGAACAATGCTAGCATCATGTTCACACATCATTTCACTAAACTCATGAGACATCATCACATTACTCAATGCATTGGAGCTCTTTATAATTTCGGACGCGCTAGTCACATAATTTCAAGTCCAACAGATTCCTCATATTTCTTAGCATGGTCTTGTATTCATAGTGCCCTATAGTTACATTCTTATTCCATAATCCTTTTTACATACATGTTCATAACTAGAATGGATCATGTAAAGAGAACTAGACTTTTTGGATTTATATTAAACAGTGACATGTATGAACCAAAATGACATACTCTTTTATGTGTAATAAGAACAAGTACACATAAAATAATGGGATGTCACATGAAATAACAACTCTTGATTTTAAACCCTTAAGAATGTGTCCTTTTCCAAACCATGGTGATATGTTTTGGATTTGAAATACTCATTTGATCCATAAAATCTTAATTTTTGTATAAAATATTAAAACATAAACATAAAAGACCAAAGGCATTTCTTGTGAAATAATTGAAATACAAAGCATGGATTATCACCTATAAAGTGCTTATGCATAAAAGAAATATTTAAACATGTGAGCTCTAAAACCTAAAAAAACCATCATGACAACTACTTGAGAAACCGAATTTGAAATGCATATGCATTCATATAAATTTTATAATAATGGGAAAAATTTTATATATACATAAAGTCTGTATTTGGGGATCTGCACAACCAAAAAAAAGATTTTCAATTGTTTCTATCTTCATAACCATGGTTTAAATTCAATAAGTATATGTTTTATACAACCTTACATACATGAATTGTAAAAAAGGGTATACTTAAAAAAGAAAACATGAGGAACTAGACCTTGTTCATGTGTTTTATGTTTTGAAAACATCACTTAAATATGAAGGATCACCCTTCAAAGATCATAACCCTAAATGGTTTTTTGTATTTATATATATATATATATATGAATGTAAATAATTTTGTTTTGAGATTCTAAAGTGGTTTGATATGAAACCATATAAATATACATATATCCATGAGGTAAAGAAATTAGATAATAAGGGTTTACCTATAAAAATTGATTCGTGAAACCTCTTTCAAGTGTTGTGTACTCAAAACACATTTTTTATAGAATAGAAATTTCATAGTGAGTCAAAATTTAGAATAAAAAAATGCAATGGTGTATATATATACATATGAACCTGTATATACATAAGGATAAGAGAGTTTTATGAAAGTGAAAACACAACATGTTGATTCCCTTACCAGAATTTGAGTATTCAAGAAGGATGGGCAGGAACCGTTTGCAGGTCAAGAGAAAGAAATCCGTTTATTTCGGGTGTAAGAAAACAGGGTTTATATAGGTGTTATTTCATATATTTCACATATATAAGGTATCATAAACATAATATATACAAATACTAGACCGAAATATAATACCCCATCATGTTTCTTAAGAGAGACCAAAAAAACAACCGGTGATTATAACGCATAATTATATATAAAGCTTGTGAAAAACTACACCAAAACAAAAGAAAGTAAACCAAAAAATAAATAACACAGAATAAAAGCGATCGGGGATATATTACAGGTAGATGTCAAGGTCGTGAGTCCTTAGAATATAAAGGAAATCAAAATGGAGGAGAAGATAAATATAATGAGAAGAAAATACCAGTGGGTGACAACTTGTTAGAGTGCAACGTGGAAAACAATATGGAAGAGAAAATTGGGGAAAAATGGAGGGTTCAGATCGCTAAAGTTTTGATTATATGACTAGGTGGATCCCATGGGTTAAAAAAGAATGGTCAATTTTGGATCTTGAATCAAATAGGTTGGATGAGGCTAGGTGTGGGATTTAAAAACCAAGTGAACAACTACGATTAGAATTCATGTAGATCAGACGGTTGATAAGAAGCATTGTAGCACTCTGGGGTCGCAGAGGATTAGAAGGGAGATTGAGATCAATGGCCTGGATCGCACACGTTGCGATCCAATAGCTCATATCATGTTTTGCCCAAAAATTTTGTTCCCACATTGAAATGGGGAGACGCACGAGGCTTATTTATAAGCTTGAGGCTCTAGTACACATTTCAGAAATCACAGCACACACGAAATGGGGGCCTTACACATGGGCTCCTACTCCCCCGCAGGCCTCGTCCTACCTAACCTTTGTCACGGCTTCACGACCAAGGTGGCATGCGCACTCCTGCTCTCCAATGATCCCTTCAGGGAACCAATGCTTGGCCGGCCTTGGCTTGGGCTGAGGGCTAGGTAAAGCCACCCTATCTGTGTCGCCTCCCTCAGACCAGCTATAAAGGGATGGAAATATGGTTTTATTTTTTTATCAACCTTCAAAATAACTAACTGTAAAAATGGAATATCCTTACTTTTATAAAACATGATTTATATCTTTACACAAACAAAACTATATAACTTTTAGTTAATAAAAGTAAAAATGTTTTCAAATTCAAAAACATTATACAAACATTTCATTGAATTAAAGTGGAAAAATATACCAAAACATTACGATTTTCAAATGTCATAAATTCAATTAAACATGTTCAATGATAAGATTTCAAAGCACTCCATCATAGAGAAAATCATTACATACTATGTCTAAAAGAAATAAATATTTATAATTTTCATACAAGTGAATATTTTAAACCATTAAGTTTTGAAATCATAACATATAAATAAGCGTTAATCACTTTAATGTATTTTTTAGAAATAATTCAAAATTTGAATATTCATAGTCAACTAGAAAACAATACCCAATTGCTGAAATTATAGCTGTTGTAAACTCAAGGGCGACTTAAATGGAAATTGTCAAATTTTAGGTCTTATAAATATGTGATTAGGGTATTCCAACTACAATCACTGAGACACAGAAGATGGTGCTCTACATCCCCCAGACGCTTAGTACGATTTTTGTGGTTCTGGTTATAATTTTCTTACTCGTGCCAGATCCAAAGGAGATCCACAACTTCCTTGGCTTGTTTTTGGTGATGTGGGCTCTACCGGTGATCGTGATTGGCCTACTGGTGGGAATTTTTGGTTAGTTATGGTCCTTTTACCTTGTATCTATTCCCCATGTTTGAATGAATAAAAAGTTTTGTGTTGATTTTGTGGGCATTGTTTATATAAAAAGGAAATTAAGCCAAAAGTAATAATTAAAATTATTATTACTTCCAAAATCAAGTTCAGGGTGTTATATCATCCTTTTCTCTAAATAATTGGACTCTCGCAATTCTATTACACCCCTAAAAAACTACCCAAAAAAACTAGATAGACTCTATGCTCGAGGACCCCTCCTCGAGGTCCACCATTGCGGATAATTCTCTAGTGTTTCCAGGTGGATCGCCATGTTAGTTCCCTATTCCTCAATCTCTTTTTCCCATTTACACTATGAGCTTCTAGGGTCAATCCTATGCATAAATCATTCGGCCTTCAAAAGAATTGCATGGGAGGTGAGGATATTAGAGATTTGGGAGTGATCTACCTCTCTATAAATATCTCAAACAACATCTCATTTTAAAACTTCGAATTCATAAATAATTCCATACATACTGAAACTCAGGATCTAGAGAAGATAAGTTGCTGGGGTGTCTCCGTCCAAGGAAGCTTCATGAAACATCACCAGATCTAGGTGGTTCTCGGACAAGGTGATGTAAATGAAGAGATGTTCATGGTACTCCCCTCTCTGCCTCTACTCTGCTAGTTATGTAGTTTCTATACGGCGATAAAAATGACCCTTTCCCTGGTAGGTTTGAAGAATGTTCATGGTAAGGGATAATTAATAAAGACATTTCCAAGACAAGCGTAGGTTGGAAAAAGGGTAGTAGTATTCTGAACATGTCTTGGTGATTATGGATTCTAGCAATTAAATAGAATGTGGTAAAAGGTAGATTGATGACCTCATGTTTTCCATCTGAAAAACAAGGTACATGTAATGCATAACTATATTGCAATAGAGACTTTACTTTTGTAGAAGAATAATAAGATACCAACACATAAAATAGAACATGATTCATTTATCCAAGTTCATGACTTGAGTTCTTACAAAATCATCATGACATCTTTTCATAGGTACTACTGGTGTTAGTGATTTCATAGGTTTATAATAAAATGAATCCACAAGGCGGTTCTAAACGTTTCAATATCTTGGGTCTAGATGCAACACGGGCAACGAGGATCAGATCCATGTGGAGATCTATGGTTCAGGGTAAGGAAGGCATGACGTGTATGGAGTTGGGAAACTTCGGCATAAAATATATATCGATAGTGTTAATGAGTAGGCTCGTCTTTAAAAGCTTCAAACTCCATAACTGTAGGATCGAAATAATGATGTAGATGCTTAATATACAAGAGGGGGTGAATTGTAAGCTTTAAAAATTCCTTTGGAACCTTTAATGTTGAATACAGTTAACTATGATTTCCTTAGACTAGGAAAGATCTAAGTTTAACAAAGTTAAAGTAAGCAAATTCACAACACCACTAACAGAAAATGTAGGATTGGAACTAAAGTTTACAATATGAGATTCTACCTTAAAGCGTATAGAATATAAACTTATCAGAGTACAAGTGTAAGGAAATATAAGAAGGTTATACTTTCCCTACAATGTAAAAGTGCAGCGGAAAAACAAGTAGTAGAACTACTAGTAACAAGATATAAGTCTTTTAACAAAAAGATAAGGATATCCAACAACCTTGGATAAAGGTCCCTTGATTTATACTTTCAAGCAAGTTTGTCTTACCCACACCAGGGTAAGCCCTCGATACAAAGATCATAATCTCTGTCTTGCTATCCCCGCAAGCCCTCAACTTCAAAGTAGTGGGAACCTCTGTCTTCCTTAGCAAGGAAGCCCTCGAAATTCAAGGTAGTCGGCACCTCTGTCTTCCTATCCCCGGAAGTCCTCGAATGTAATCACCAACATTCAGAGTCGCACGAAGCAATCTGAACGAGTGGTTCAGTACGCACAAGGCATGAAAATCTTCTCTCTCTATAAATCACCTTAACAGTGTGTGGTATCTAGATCAATCAACCTCTTTCATATATCACACGTATGTTGTGAGATCTTTCAAATGAGCTCCTATTTATAGGAAAATTTCCAACGGTCGGCTCCCTCCTCCAATGGTCATATTTCCCATGAAATTCGGAGGGACCTGTACACATGTAACTCAACCAACGGTTAGTTTAAAACAGAAAGGACAGCATCGTTTAATAACATATCCAAGTAAAACTGAATGTAGGACAACGTTTTGAAATGGAACATATGTAAGTAAAAACTAATCAACATTTCGGAGTGAAAGTAAATTAAGAGTTCAGAGTCTAACGAAATTAATGTTCAGAGTCTATGTTAAGAAATGTTTGGATTCTGTTTTATAGGGATTCAGAGTCTGGTTTCACCAAGGTTTGGAATCTGAACATGCAGAGTTTGAAGTCGAGCTTCTTAAGAGTTCAAAGTCGAACTACTTAAGAGTTCGGAGTCGAACTAGTTAAGAGTTCATAGTTTAACTACTTAAGAGTTTGTGGTCAAACTACATAAGAGTTCGGAGTCGAACTACTTAAGAGTTCTGAGTCGAACTACTTAAGATTTCGGAGTCGAACTACTTAAGAGTTTGGAGCCGAACTACTTAAGAGTTCGGAGTCGAACTACTTAAGAGTTCAGAGTCGAACTACATAAGAGTTCCGAGTTGAACTCGTGAAAGTACGGAGTCCATAATTTGGATTGGAACATCATTATAGTTCATATCCAGAATTCAGATCCTAAAAACAGAATACTCTAATACTTGTCATTACATGATTCCGGGATTTTGATTAACAATCCGGGTTTTTCACCTTAAGAGAAAAAAATAGCTATGAATAAGGAACTCTAGCTAAGGGTAAATTTACTTAAATAATTAATTTCCCATGTGGAGGTAAAACATACATTTGCTTAAGTATAAGGTGTTTGTGATTTTCAAAACAAGAAGGAATGGAAAAGTCATAAGGAAAACCTTATTGACTCAACAATATCCCCCGTTTTGGAAAGCACAGAAAACCTTATGAAAAACAATATATGGACTCTGGAAAAAAAAATTCCATGGACTTTTTAAATTAAAACTTATCTCCTTTTGTTCATGAAAGATGGTGAATACAACTAACTCCCCCTTAGGCATTGAAACTCTAAGGATTGTATTCTGAATTTCCGGAGAGGAGTTTTCATTCAATGAAGATATCCCCCTTAGATAAACTCCCCCTTACTTCGGGGTGGTTCTTTGACTTAGAAATTTTCATTCTCACTCTTTTGTGTAGATCTTATCCTTCTCCCCCAATGTGATTTTCGAAAAGACTTAAAGTGAATGGAATGAATTAATTTACCTGAAACATTAGTTCATAAAAGCTGAAGATACAATCAACCAAACTTTCATTAGAGTTGAAAAAAATTTACAATTAAAGACAAATAAAAAAAAAGATCAGAGTGGAGTCATTTGTCTTCCTTTTCCTTTGGGATCAGCTTTTTGAACAATACTTTGAGCTTCTTTAGATCTCTTTGATCTTCCTCATCCTACTTCTCCAAAGCAGAGATCCTTTCCCCTTGTAATTTTAATGCTTCTGCCTAAGCTCTCAAAGCTTCTTCTTGCATCTTGACTAACTCATCTTGCTGAAAGACTCTCTTCTCAAGCTCGATCCAAAGATTTCTATCATTTATAAGATTTTGAACTGGAGAATTTTCCATTTCATTTAGATCCTTTACTTCTTGATTCTGGGAACTCTGCTCAAAAATCAATTTATCTTGAAGATTCTTAATCTTTTTATCCTCTGTGTCAAAAGCTTCTTTCACATCATTCTTAAAGTTATCAAACACAGCCAAGTCTTCTTCGACTCTCTTAGACCACTTGGTTACCTTACTTCAGGACATTCTATGGACATCATAATCGATAAGAAAACTTTTCTGTTCAGCTTCCAACTTTACAAACTTGTCCATGAACATGGATAAAGAATCTGATTTCTGATTCATACTTTGATGCAACATCTGGCATCTGGAATCTATTGTTGGAAAAATCAGAATGGTGTCCACCAACTTTCTCAGCTATTGAACCACAAAATCATGCCCATGAGATGATGATTCCGAATTAGAAAATTTGCTTGGAGATTGATCTTCTTCATCTTGCACCAACTTCTTTCTAGAGGTACCATCAACCTCTTTCTTTCTGATGACATCTTTTATAGGTGTCTCCATGAGAACTTTATTTCGCTTATCAGCTTTCTAAACAGGATCCTTATTAAGGGATGCTTCCTCGGATTCAGATACTTGAATGATCTGGTCCTCATCCGGTTTTTGTTTTTCTTGTCCTTCCTCAACAAAATTCCTTTCATAAGATTCTTCCTCATCATACATGACATTCTCTTCTTCTCTTTCTTGCTATCGCTTACCATCATTTTTACCAGATTCATGATCTTTCATTCCTATAGATACTAACTTAGCAGATTCAGTCTTATCCTTATAGTCATGTACTTGCTTGATCAGGGTATCCAAATCTTCACATTCCTCTTCTTCTTCTTCTTCTTCTTCTAAACTTGCTGAATTTCGTCAGAAACTTATTCTTTGGCCTCTTCAACTACTCCTTTACCCTTGTCATTTTCCGGAGTGACATAGTTCTTGGCAGGAGTTTCCGGTAAAGAAGGTTCAACATCAAAACTTTCCGGATCTGGAAGCATTTCGAAAGCCAATTCTGTATCTTTTAGGACAGATTGGAGCACTTCAGCTTCAGACATTCTCTTTTTCATATTCTTTTCCTTCGCTTGTTTCTCTAGCTCCTCTGTAGATTTTTTTCTTAAGGCTTTAGCCTCTTCAGGGTCCAATCCGAATTGTGGATCCCATTCCCTTCTCTTTTCTTTATCTTCCCTCCACATGGCTGCCACTTCATCTGTATATGTTTTTTGCTTCTTCATCTTGGGGGGAGTAGACTGAGTTTCTTTAACCTAAGGATATTCTTCATCAGCAACCACTTCCTTAACCTTTCTCTTCCACCTTTGCTTCTTGGATGGTTCCAGATTCTGAAATTCTTTTTGAGCTGCTTCAACCTCTTCCACAGACAGAGGGTAAAATTCTCCTGATTCACTTCAAAAACCCATCTCTTTCCTCTTGAGAGTATCTTCACTAACTAGCATAAGCTTACAATTCCGAACTTCTGATTTGCAAGCAACCTTGAAAGATTCTAAGCCCCAAACTACCAGCTTAGATAGTAAGGCAGAAAACAGGATAATCTGAGCTCTCAAATTGCATTCTTTGATGTTCTTGATCGTAACCAAGACACTCCTCATCAGATTTATCTTTCTTAGATTTACCAAGAAATCTAAAAAATATATATCAATTTTCTTTAGATTGTCTTTATCACCTCTTCTTGGAACCATAAATCCTTGCACCTGAAGCTGAAGAATTCTATTGTTCGGAGTGAGACGATCAATCTTGATAGTTGGATCATCTTTAAGCCCAAGAAACTCTAGTGCCTTCTTCTTATTGAATCTTCCTTGCACATTGGGAAGTTTGTGTGAGCAGAATTCAGGTTCACCATCATATGACAAACCAACCAAGCTCGCGGACTTGGTGTAGGAATGCTTATAATTCTTGCCATAAGACTTGAATGAAAACCACTCTCTACCGTCTTCCATCAGGAAGGAAACAGACTTGTAGAACTCGGTCAGCAAATTAGTATAAACTGGATCCTGTTTATCTGAATTTTCTACGCAGACATCTTCCCATCCATTCAGCTTTATATTCTTGGAAATAAGAGAATCAAGCTTATAAAAGTCTGGATGAACTAACCTTTCTCTAAAGACTAACCACTTAGAAATTGGTTTCGTAGTTGACATATCTTGAGACGTTGCATTAATAGACATTCAGAATAAAGAAAACTGAATTATTCGGATCAGCTTTGCAAAGTTCAGAACCAGCCTTAAGAAGAGTAGCAGGGATTCGAGATGCAAAATCATGAAAAACTGATGTGGGATGAGCCTCGGGGTCCCCTTTATATAGGCAATGGATGTGACTGATGGTCTTTCAAAATCCATCTAACGGTTGAAAAATATTTGATATGATCTAACGGTTGAGAACAATCCCGGAAGGAAAAACGTGAATCCGATCTTTTGAGGATTTTTTAAAGATAAAATTGGGATTTCAAGAAAACTAGAATCCATTTTTAAAAAAAACATAGGAAAAATACCAGTAAAAAAATGATTACGAAACTATAAGTAAGGAAATCACAACTCTCGGATTGGCTAGAACCATTGTTCGTAATTGGTAAAATTCTTCTTGTAGGGAAAAAAATTAAAAACAACTTCATTACGAAAGTTCCAGTACAAAAAAATCGCTACGAAAACTCCAGTATGAAATTCTCCATTCTGGAAGTTCCAATACGAAAATCTTGTTCCGAAAACTCCAGTCCGAAAATCTCCATTCCGGTAGTTCCAGTACGAAAATATCGTTCCGAAAACTCCAGTCCGAAAATCTTCATTCCGGAAGTTCTTACTCCGAGATTTTTAATCCTAAAAATTTCAGTTCCGAAAATTTCCATTCCAGAAATTTTAGTTTCAGAGATTTCCGTTCCGAAAACTTTAGTTCCTAATGATTTGAAAAACTAACTATGAAAAAAAATAGTTACACTAATTTTAAAAAACAAATTCCAAAGAAATTTAGTTACACTTACATTCAAATGTACTCCCCCTATGAAAATAAGTTAATTACTGTTAGGAGAATTGTTCAACAAGAAGTTAATGAAGAATGATTACCTTATATTTATCATTCCTAACTTTTGTTTAATGTATTAAAATCAATCAGAGGGTAATGATTTCGTGAAAATATCATCAAGTTGTTCTTGCGTTCCGATAAATTGAAGAATGATATATCCTTTAAGTGTGTGATCCCTAAGAAAGTGATGCCTAATATCTATTTGTTTTGCACGAGAGTGATGTGCAGGGTTCTTACTCAAGGAAATGGGACTTGTGTTATCACACAAAATTTGAGTCTTAGTAAAACTCAGCCCATAGTCTGTGAGTGTGTGTTGCATCCACAACACTTGAGCACAGCAACTTCCAGCTACTACATATTCAGCTTTAGCATTGGAAAGTGCTACAGAATGTTGCTTCTTGTAGGACCAAGAAACTAATGAATCTCCTAAGAAATGACATGTTCTGGACGTACTTTTTCTATCCATTCTACATCTACCAAAGTCAGCATCCGAAAATCTTTTTAGAATAAAATCATTTCCAGAAGTATAAAATAATCCTAGATCCATGGTTCCCTTAAGGTTGTGAAAAATTATTTTTACTGCCTTTATGTGAGATTCCTTTGGAATGGATTGATATCTTGCACATAAACATACTAAGAACATTAAGTCTGGTCAACTAGCAGTTAAGTAAAGTAAACTTCCTATCAAACCTCTAAAAAATGTTTGATCTACTAGTTTCCCAGCTTCATCAAGATCTAAAGAGTTTGAGGTGCCAATGGGAGTACTTATACTCTTAGTGTTGTCATAACCATACATTTTGAGAAGATATTTAATATAATTATGTTGAGGTATATAGATTCATTCTGGTTTTTGAGAAATGTGAAAACCAAGGAAAAAAGTTAACTCACCCATCATACTCATTTCAAACTCAGATTTCATTAGACTTGCAAAAGAGTTTGTTAAAGATTGCTGAGTTGAACCAAATATGATGTCATCAACATAAATTTGAACAATCAAAACATTTTTCTTATCTTTCTTTATAAAAAGGGTTGGATCTTCATTTCCCTTAACATAGTTATTTTGAAGAAAAAATCCTGTGAGTCTATCGTCAAAGCCAGGAGGTTGTTCAACAAAAACATCCTATTGAACATAACCATTAAGAAAATCACATTTTACATCCATTTGAAAGAGTTTAAAATGGAAGAAAGCTACAAAGGCAAGTATAATATGATTAGATTCAAGTAGTAATGTCTTGGTTTTCTACCACTCCATAACTCATAAGGAGTTTTTTTTGAGAAAAGGTCTAATCAAAACTCGATTTATAGTATAGAAAGTGGTACTTACAGCTTCAGCCCAGAAATATCTATCTATAGAATATTCACTCAACATGGTTCTAGTTATCTCTTGATTAATTCTATTTCTTCTTTCAACTAAACCATTTTTTTGAGGAGTTCTAGGTGCTGAAAAATTGCTAGTAATACATTTTCTACTATAAAGGTTTCAAAATCAGAATTTTAAAATTCTCCTCCATGATCACTACGAATAGTTTTTAGTGGAAGGTTTTTCTCATTTTTAAATTATGCTCTAAAACTTTTGAAATAAGAAAAATCATCATAATTCTTTTCTAGAAAATAGACCTAAGTAAATCTAGTGTAATCATCAACTAAAAAAATACATAGTATTTTCCTCCAATGCTTCCGGTTTGTGTTGGACCAAAAAGATCCATGTGCACTAACTGTAATACATCAGTTGTTGAGACTTCACCGATTGATTTAAAACTAGATTTATGTTGGTTGTCATATTGACAAGGATCAAAAACTTTCGAAGATTCAAATCTAAGCTCTGGTAGATCCTTAACTAGTTTCTTCTTTGAGAGTTTACATTAGTTCCAAAGGTTACAGTTACCTAGTCTTCTCTTCCATGACCATGAATGATCTTCCATTGCACTAAGGCAAGGTAAATCTTGACTCCTGAGGTCTTCTAGATTCAAAGTGTAAACATTCTCTTGCCTATTGGCTGAGAGAATAAATTCTTCCTTGGAATTGTGTACTAAGCACTAATCATTCCTAAAATTCACAAGGTAACCTTCATCACATAACTTACGTATGCTAATGAGGTTGTGCTTAAGACCCTTAACAAATACAACATTTGAAATTAATGTTTTACCAAGAAGAACAATATTACCTATATCAAAAATGTTTCCATTAGCATTATCTCTGAATGTTACCTTTCCTCCTTTCGTTTTGGTAATCTTTTCAAAATAGCTTTTGTTACCAGTCATGTGCCGGGAACATCCACTATCCATGGACCATGTATTGTTGTTGGTACTTCCACTATTTTCCTGAGAAATAGGATAGAAATTAGACATTCAGAATCCAAACTTGCTTGGATCTGTGATTTCCAGACAACAAAATTTTTGGAACCCGCATCTTCTTTGAGAAATATGCCATATGAAAACCTAAAGATTGGGTTTTTTTTTAAAGAACAGTTTGTTGCCCAGTGACCACCACATTGACATTTGGTACAAAATGGGGTACTTTGTGGAACAAAATAGTTGATACTAAAAATTGGGTTTTCATGGTTATAACCAAATCCGGATCTGTTTCTCAAAGGTCATATTTGGGAATACATTTTATCAAAATTTTCCTTACCATGGGTAAAGTTTGATAAACACTTTTTTAAGGAAAAGATTTCAGACTTGAGTTTTATAACCATGTTTTTGTCTTCAAAATCATTATATTTAGAACTAGAGCTAGGCTCGAAAATACCTTTCTTAGAAATTAATTTTTCTTACTCTTTAGAAAGTTTGTTCTTATCAGGACTTACTTCCTCAAGATTTTTTGAAATATTTACAAAATCAGCATTTTTTCTATGAAGATCTTTAGAATGATCTGATATTTCTTTTGTAAAAATATAATTCCTAGAGTTTTCCTTATCATGTTTTTTATTGAGTTTATAATTCTCAATTTCATGAAGATCAGAAAACCTAGAAACTTCTTCATAGGTAGGTAAAATATTTTCTTCATGAAGAGTAGATTCTTCATCAGAAGAGTAGTAATATTCTCTATCATTCGAATTCAAAGAAACATTGGTCAATGATTCAGCATTTCGTACCTTAGCCATAAAACAATGAATGTTAATCGGTAATCTGGCTATAAGACCAAGATTCTTCTGTCCTGAAGATTCATAATCAAAAGATTCATCTGAAGAGTCACCACCACTGGCACTCTAGGTGTGATTTTCTTTCATAACTTTCTTTGCTTTGGCTTTATAATATTTTTTTTGTTCCTGTTTGAATGCCTTTTTTTCCTTTCTTTCTTTTTGAGCAAAGTGCAATCTGGTCTAATATGTCCAGATCTCTTGCTTTCATAATAATTGACCTCTCTATCTTTCCCATCTTTCCTTTCCTTTTTCTTATACTTGGACTAGAAATTTCTCTGGCCAGCTATCTTGTTCATCCTTCGAGCAAGATTTGCTAACTCATTTTCTGAGATTTCACCTTCACTAAAATTTTATTGAATAATCATCTTCTTAGACTTGGATCTGGTTACTCTTTCTGAATTATTAGATTTCATATGATTTGATGTTACTGTAAAAGCAACAGTACGATTCCAATTCTTCTTTTTAATGTTGTCAGCATCTCTCTTCATTCTTGTTTCATGTTGGAGAAGAGTTCCAAATAGCTCGTCAAGAGAAATTTGAGTGACTTTCCTGTTCCCATCTATATCGGTTCTCTTTGATTCCCACTCATTGGGCATAATGTCAATTATTATATCCACTAGAGATTCATCATCTAAACCATTTTCTCCCATAGACTGTAATATATTGACTATAGTCATAAATCTATGTTGAACTTTGCAAATTCGTTCACCATAAGGAAAATTGAATCCATGATATTCAGCTCTAAAGATAGCTCTACTAGTCTCAATCACTTTAGAAGTTCCAAAGTGTGTAACCTCTAACTTCTTCCAGATACAATTAGCTACTTCATAAGAAGAAATTTGGCTATATATATTTCTAGTCATCTAACAAAGTAAAGTATTGTGTACCTTATAATTTAGTTGATACTCTTGCTTTTCCTGGTTAGTGAAAGTTCTAACTTCCTTATCAGGAATTTCATAATCACTAGTAAGCATAAAAAAGTTATCTACTCCAGTGTTGATAAAAAAAGTCTTCATTCGATCTCTCCAGTACTCATAGTCATTACCATCAAAGATTGGTGGTCTTGTAGGATTTATATTGTCAATAGTACCAACATTGACTCCTGTCATTCTAATAAAACATGGTAACCAAACCAGTTAGTAGAAAAAGTTTGTAACCACAAAGTCCGGAATGTCAAAGTTCAGAATGACAATGTTTGGAATGAAAATGTTTGGAATGAAAAAGTTCAGAATGACAAAGTTCGGAATGACAAAGTTCAGAAAGACAATGTTTGGAATGACAAAGTTCAGAATGAAAAAGAGCAAGAAAACTTATATGTGAGTATAAGTATTTTAGAGACCTCCTCTGATACCAATTGTAGGATAGAAATAGTGATGTAGATGCTCAATATGCAAGAGGGGGGGTGAATTTTACACTTTAAAAGTTCCTTTGGAACCTTTAAAGTTGATTACAGTTAACTATGATTTCCTTAGACAAGGAAAGATCTAAGTTTAACAAAGTTAAACTAAGAAGATTCACAACACCTCTAACAAAAAATGTAGGATTGGAACTAAAGTTTACAATATGAGATTCTACCTTAAAGCATATTGAATCTAAACTTATCATAGTACAAGTGTGAGGAAATATAAGAAGGTTATACTTTCCCTACAATGTAAAAGTTCAGCGGAAAAACAAGTAGTAGAACTACTAGTAACAAGATATAAGTCTTTTAACCCAAATAGAAGGATATCCAACAACCTTGGATAAAGGTCCCTTGATTTATACTTTCAAGAAAGTATGTCTTACCCACACCAGGATAAGACCTTGATACAAAGACCGGAATCTCTGTCTTGCTATCCCCACAGGCCCTCAACTTCAAGGTAGTTGGAACCTCTGTCTTCCTCAACAAGGAATCCCTCGAACTTCAAGGTAGTTGTCACCTCTGTCTTCCTATCCCCAGAAGTCCTCGAATGTAATCACCAACATTCAGAGTCGCACGAAGCAATCTGAATGAGTGGTTCAGTACGCACAAGGAATGAAAAGCTTCTCTCTCTAGAAATCACCTTAACAACCTATGGTCTCTAGATCGATCAACCTCTTTTATCTATCATACGTATGTTGTGAGCTCTTTCAAATGAGCTCTTATTTATCGGCAAATTTCCAACGGTCGACTCCCTCCTCCAACGGTCATATTTCCCAAGAAATTCGGAGGGACCTACACAAGTGTAACTCAATCAACGGTTAGTTTGAAACAGAAAGGATTTCATAGTTTAATAACTTAACCAAGTAAAACTGAATGCACAACATCATTCTGAAATGGAACATATGTAAGTAAAAACTAATCAACATTTCGGAGTGTAAGTTAATTAAGTGTTCGGAGTCTAAAAAAATTAAAGTTCAGATTCTATGTTAAGAATAGTTCGGATTCTGTTTTATAGGGATTTGGAGTCTGGTTTCACCAAGGTTTGGAATATGAACTTGCAGAGTTCGGAGTCGAGCTTCTTAAGAGTTCGGAGTCGAACTACTTAAGAGTTTGGAATCGAACTACTTAAGAGTTCGAAGTCGAACTACTTAAGAGTTCGGAGTCGAACTACTTAAGAGTTCAGAGTCGAACTACTTCAGAGTTCGGAGTCGAACTACTTAAGAGTTCGGAGTCGAACTACTTAAGAGTTCGGAGTTGAACTACTGAAGAGTTCGGAGTTAAACTACTCAAGAGTTTGGAGTCGAACTACTTAAGAGTTCAGAGTTGAACTACTTAAGAGTTTGGTGTGGAACTACTTAAGAGTTCGGAGTCGAACTACTTAAGAGTTTGGAGTCCTCTACTTAAGAGTTCGGAGTCAATCTCATGAAAGTTCAGAGTCCAGAATTCTAATTGGAACTTCAATATAGTTCACATGTAGAATTCATATCCAAAATACAGAATACTCCAATACTTGTCATTACATGATTCCGGGATTTTGATTAACAATCCGGGTTTTACACTTTAAGAGAAAAAAATAGCTGTGATTAAGGAACTCTAGGTAAGGGTAAATTTCCTTAAAGAATTAATTTCCCTTGTGGAGGCAAAACATACATTTTCTTAAGTATAAGGTGTTTGTGATTTTCAAAACAAGAAGAAATGGAAAAGTCATAATGAAAACCTTATTGACTCAACAATAACATGACCATAGAGACCGTAGGTCAAATTTTGACAAAGGTATGCTACTCGGAGGTCACCCCCCTGTGCATCCTCTTCGAATTCCTCTCAAGACGAAGCATTATTAGCTAGATTAAAACAATTAAACAATCCCTTGAGGTATTTTACATATTATGAATAGAACAGAAATTGGGCATGTATCATAAAATTGTAGTCGAGGCCTGCTCCTCGGTGATGTTGAAGTACACGTGGAGAATTAGATACACGGTAAAAGGGTTTTTCATGATAGATGGATATTTTCAAATGTCTCATAGTTTTCAGCACATGACTTTTTCACTATAGACTCTAATACTTCTGTTGGAAGAGACAAAAGGTGTGATTAGTCAGCTATCTGAAATGTTGAGAAGTATTTTTCTTAATATGATGAAATTAAATATTTTATGGTTGCTCTCATTTTCTAGGATTTTCCTAAACTGATCCTCTGATACCAACGATCACAACCGCGACCCCAGAAGACAGAAATCGGTGCCTGAAGCATGGTGTGCAATTTTATTCATAAAAATAGGCTTACAAAAGAAAGATATTGCACATCTTGTCCCAATATAGAGGGTCATGTCTGTTTAGGTTCATAAAAAATCAGATGCTACTGAAGTACTTCTTTGAAAAACATGGCAGGGTTAAGCTTCAACTTTGTGTCATCACAAAGAGTACTTAAGGCTTGAGAAAAACTACTACAAACCTGTAAAACATAAATTTCAATGTAGGGGGAGCATAAAAATTCCCAGTAAGGGGTTTTGAAAGATTTGGCAAAAATTCAACATTAGAACAACCACCTCTAAAACAAACATAAAACAATTCTTAAGAGAGAGATTTATCATTTTGAGTCACACCGTAAATATTTTCTGAGGTTACTTACGAACATTTTTTCAAAAACAATATTTATAAAATATAGTTGGGCTTTCTATAAAACATGAATCAGAGTACGCATTTGTATGTAAGAAATGATATGTGCATAATTCATAACATAGTCAAGCCAACTCTGGAAGCTTTGTTATAAGCATTGATATCATGATTCATTAAAGCATAAAAAGAGATTCATATGACTTTAACATTAGATAAACTTCCATTGTATAACTTTCCATTTGCACACTTGATTATGCTTTATGATCATAAAATATTCTTAATTAAGGATTCCCAATCCCTTGGTTGATCATTTACTATTCCATAGTGAGGAAATGTATAATACTAGACTTTGTCAAGGCCTTATGCCAAGACCATACGGGTAAAACCCCAACATAATTTTGGTTAACTACCACACATGGTTGTGAACAAATCTAGCATCATGTTCACGCATCATTTCACTTAACTCATGAGACTTCATCACTTTACCCAATGCATTGGAGCGCTTTATAATTACGGGTACACCAATCACATCATTTCTAGTCCAATACATTCCTCATATGTCTTAGCAAGGTCTTGTATTCATAGGGTCATGTACTTACATAGTTATTCCATAATCCTTTTCATATACATGTTCATAACTAAAATGGATCATTTAAAGAGATTAGACTTTTTGGCTTCATATTATACAGTGATGTGTATGAACCAAAATGACATAATCTTATATGTGTAATAAGAACTAGTTCACATAAAATAATGGGAATGTCACATGAAATAACAACTCTTACATTTAAACCCTTATGAATGTGGCCTTTTCTAAACCATCGTGATATGTTTTGGATTTCAAATACTCATTTGATCCATGAAATGTTAATTGTTATATAAAAGATTAAAACATAAACATAAAAGACCAAAAGCATTTCTTATGCAACAATTGAAATAAAAAGCATGGATTATCACCTATAAAGTGCTTATGCATGAAATAAATATTCAAACACGTGAGCTCATAAACATGAAAGACCATAATACAAACTACATGAGAAACAAAATTTGAAATTCATATGCATTTATGTAAATTTTATAATTACAGAAAAATGTTTATGTATACCAAAAGTGTGTATTTGGGGATCTGCAAAACCCAAAACAAGATTTGAAATTGTTTCTATCTTCATAACCATGGTTTAAATTAAATAAGGATAGGTTTTATACAATCTTACCTACATTAATTATAAATAAGGGTATACTTAAAAAAACATGAGGAACTAGACCTCGTGGATATGTTTTATGACATGAAAACATAACTTAAATACGATGGATCACCCTTCAATGATCATAACCCGAAATGGTTTGTTGTATATACATACATATATATATATATATATATGAATATACATACTTTTTTTTTGAAATTCTAATGTGGGTTGAGATGCAACCATATACATATACATATATCAGTGAGGTAAATAAATTAGATAAGAAGGGTTTACATATAAAAATTGAATCTTGAAACCTCTTACAAGTGTTGTGTACTCAAAACACATTTTTAGAATAAAAATTTCACCGTGAGTCAAAATTTAGAATAAGAAAAAATGAAACTGTATATATATACATATAAACCATTATATAGATAAGGATAAAATAGTTTTACAAATGTGAAAATAGAACATGTTGATTTCCTTACCTGACATTAGGTATTCAAGATGGATGGACAAGAACCATTTGCACATCAAGAGAAAGAAAACCGGTGATTTCAGGTGCATGAAAACAGGGTTTATATTGGTGGTATTTCATATATTTAATATATATAATGTGTCATAAATACAATATAAACAAATACTTGACCGAAATAAAGTAACCCAACATTTTTCTTAAGAGAGAGCTAAAAAAACTGGTGATTATAATACATACTTATATATAAAGATTGTGAAAAACTACACTGAAACAAAAGAAAGTAAATTCAAAAATAAATAACATAGAATAAAAGAGTTCGGGGAGATCTTTCGTGTAGAATTCAAGGTTGTGAGGCCTTATAATAGTATGGAAATCAAGAAGGGGGAGAAGATAAAAAAGAATAAGGAGAAAATACCAGTGGGTGGCCACTGGTTTGAGCGCGATTGAGAAGAAAACGCAAAAGAGAAAACCATGGAAAAATGGAGGGTTCTACTTTCTTGGGTCTTAATCGGACGGCTGGGAGGATCCTGTGGGTTAGAAAAAAGAATGGTCGAGATTGGATCTTGAATCAGATTAGACAGATGAGGCAAGGTGTGGGATTTAAAAACTGAGTGAACGGGTGTGATTAGACTTCATGTAGATTGGCCCATTGATAGAAAGCATTGTAGTGCTCCTAGGTCGAGGAGGATTAGAAGGAAGATCAGGATCAACGGCCTAGATCACATGCGACATGATCCAAAGGCTCAGATAACTTTTCACCCAAAATTGTTCTTCCCACATCGAAATGGGGAGATGTGTGGGGATTATTTATAAGCATGAGGCTCTGATAATCATTTCATAAATCCTAGCACACATAGAATGGGGGCCTTACACATTGGCTCCCACTCCCCCGCAGTCCTTGGCCTACCTAATCCCTGATGTGTCTTCACGCTCATTGTGGTGCACATGCTCCTGCTCTCCCATGCACCCTTCAGGGTACCCATGCTTGGTTGGCCTTGGCTTGGGCTACGGGCTATGCTTAGCCACCCTATGTGTGTGGCCTCCCTCGGCCCAACTGTAAAGGGCTGGCCGAATGGGTTTGTTTTTTTTCTTTTATCAACCTTCAAAATAACTAACTGAAAAAAATATCCTTACTTTTATAAAATTTGATTTATATCATTACACAAACCAAACTATATAAATTTTAATTCATAAAAGTTAAAATGTTTTCAAATGCAAAAACATTATACATACTTTTCATTGAATTATTGTGGTAAAATTTACCAAAACATTATTATTTTCCAATGTCATAAATTCAATTAAACATTTTCAAATATAGGATTTTAAATCATTCCATCATAGAGAAAATCCTTACATATTATGTTCAAAAGAAATAGATACTTATAACTTTCATATAGGTGAATATTTGAAAACATTATGTTTTTAAATCATAAAATATAAATAAGAGTTAATGGCTTTAATGTATTTTTCTGAAATACTTCAAAATTTCAAAATTTATAGTCAATTAGAACACAATACTCGATGGCTGAGATTATATCCATTGTAAACTCAATGGTTACTTAAATGGAAATGGTCAAATTTTAGGTCTTATAAATACACGATTAGGGTATTCCAAAATCAAACACCAAGAAACAGAAGATGGTGCTCTTCATCCACGAGATTCTTAGTGCGATTGATGCGGTTCTGGTTAAAATTTTCTTAGTCGTGGCAGATCCGAAGTAGATCCACTATATACTTGGATTGTTTGTGGTGATGTGGGGTCTACTGGTGATAGTGATTGGCCTACTGGTGTGAAGTTTTGGTTAGTTATGGGCCTTAGACTTTGTATCCATTCCCAGTGTTTGAATGAATAAAAAGCTATGTATTAATTTTGTGGGCATTGTTTATATAAAAAGGAAATTAATCCAAAAGTAATAATTAAAATTATTATTACTTAAGAAATCAATTTGGTGGTGTTATATGAGTTGATTCATTTAACCCCATCAATACCTTTGACTTAAACCCTAAGACCGTGCCTCTAAGATACATCATCTTGCAGCTCACATCTGATTTTCATCCACCATGATACAATTCCATTTCCACCACTGATCATCATGAGTAAGAATCTAAAATAATAAAAATAATTTCACAAAAAATAATGTTATATTAACACATCAATAAAAATGTAGGAATAAATAATTAAATTTAAATATCTTGAAAAATGATGAAAATGAATTAAAAATCCATATATAAGGTTTCGGTCATCAATATTTGAATATCGTGTCTACATAAGTTTCCATTAAATATTTTTTCAAAGAATATATATAGTATCCCATATCTTTCATGTATGATTATTACATCTTTCTTAAGATTGTAATATATCATAATACAACACCCAAAATTTATAGGATTATTGTATTTAGAAAATTAATTTCATATGACATGAATAAATATAAAACAGTAAAATTTATTTAAATCATCTAATATATTATTTTAATTAGATTTTATAATCCACTTAATATATGTAATGAGTATGGCACATATATAAATGAAAATGTGATCTAAGATACTTGTCAAGGGAGTGATAATCGTATTTTCGTAAGACATGATCCAATATGAGTATATGGGTGTACATAATAATAATCATGACATCATAAGAATAGTAGAATATTCATCATAATATGGAAATAATTTGGAATTGACTTGAATTTCTTTGTACAAAAAGCTATCAAAACATCATATATATTGTGGAAAAAGATAACCTTATCATTCTCATGCATATTTTGTGAATAAATCTAGTCAAACGTTCAAGAATCATATGAGTATAATGTAATAAAATGAGTATGTGGTAAGTGATATTTTTGGTTTGTGTTTTTGTGTTATATTTTTGTTATTATTTGCCTATAAGATCTTTTTTTTTGGATTTGAGTTGTTTTGGAGGTATTTCTAGCGGTACACAGTTTGATCAAGGTTAATGGAATGATGCGGCCTACCCCTGTAACTATGTGAAGTTGATATGAGTTTACTGGGTAGTTGTAGGGATGACCCATGGTTTGGCTAAACAATTTTTCTCTAAATGTTCTGGACAATGGTGATTTACACTATTGGTGCAAAATTTTCCAAACCATGAAACTTATCCATGTAACTCTATTAACAAAATCCAAAAAAACTTCTAACATAAGTAATCAACCAAAAACTATCATTATTTCTTTGTTGACCAAGGATCTCAACACTTATCTTTCTGTTCAGCTTTTTTGGTAACCCACCCCCATGCCCGATTTTAATGAATCGATGTGTGTGGGATCTAGGAGTCTGAAGGTATGATCCTCATCAACAAATCATTCTTCGTACCTTTATAGATCAACTCGTTTCCTTTTGAATAGAACCTTAATATGAATTTTTACCCTTGATATATTTTATTATTCATGTTTTGTAAATGATTTTTTCAATTTCATGAGGTAAATGGAGGAAGAACTCAGATTTTTGTGAACTATTTTGTGTTTCTTCAAGAACGGTAATTTTTAGATGCAGGAGATTTCTAACTCTCTTCTATTTTTCTAGAACGTTATGGTTTTGGAGTTCTAAAATAAATTTTTTTTTGAATTGAAAATATTCTGAAATTATTATTGAATAAATCCAATTCATTTTATGTATTAAAATAAAAAGATTTCATTAAATTGCAATATTTTTGGATAAAATGTTTATAAGAGAAATGGTTTTCTAATGTTTTTTTGGATTGAGAATTTGGAATATATGGAATGTAATGTTTTCATTTACAATAACTGATGAATTTTTTATTTACGCTTGGTATCTAGTGCCACATGGGGCACAGATATGATTATCTCCAATGACCATCTCGGTGGATGGATGTGCCAAAACTCATTACTATTAGAATTATCAGGGCATGAATGGGTGTGTGCATGTGTGTGATTACATGAAATGAATATGGAAATTGTAATAAAATGGTTAACTTATTATAGACTAAAAGATATGTTTATGAATTAATTCATTTTAAAAATATTATTATATTATTCTTTTAAATTGAAGCTGTTTTGATAAGACTCTTCTTATTCTTCTAAAAAACTCTCATGATATCTATTTTTTCATGATTATTCTTATTTTATTTAAAAAAATTAACTTTTTCTTGTCCAAGTGACGTTTTTACGATTGTTTAGTGTATTTACTTTTAGTTTTTTATACTCACAACTTGTATATACACCATGTGTGTACACAGTCATTAGATCATCTGATGTACATTAATAAAAAACGATCACATTTCTATCAAAGTGTGATGATTCTGTAGTCCTTGATGAGGGGGCTATAAGCTAGGATATAGCTATCTTATAGACCTTGGGGGAAGATCCAGAAAAATAGACTTTATATTTTTTTCTTGGTCTTCTATTTTGTAGGCTTTTGGTATACATTTTTTCATGTAGAAACTCTAACCGTTTTCATTATTTTATATATTGGTGTTTATTATAATTCTCTTTCATTAATCATAATATTCCTTTTTATTATAGATATCTTGAAGTTTTTTTGTTTCATAAAAAACCATCCCCCATAATTTAGTAAAGACGTTGATATTTATTAGCAACATTTGGTATCTAAAGGATTCCACCTAAGTCTTATAGCACATTTTCCTCCTCCCAGTCTAATGAGTTAAGGGAAGGATGACGAATATAAGGCCAAATAAATCCTTCTAATAAACACATAATAATATTCACACATAATAATATAATGAGATAGATCCCTTTAACTAATTAATTAGATATATATTTTATACTGTGTCCGCCCTTCAAATCATAACACATTCATAATCAAGAATTCCAAATATAAATGAAGATTATACCAATAATGAACATTAAATAAAACCAGTATGAATGTAATGAGATTCATAATATCATCATGATTCATATAATAGTGAGTAAATCTAGAGTATACATAAATAAGAAGTGAGAAAAATGTATTTTTTATTTACTAGGTTTTTATTTACAGTGAAAATATGGTATTTAAATATGTTGAGACAAATAAATCTATAAAGAATAAATGAAGGGATTTGAGAAAAAATATTTTTCAAAAATAATTAAATAATATATTATAATTCATTTCAATGTAGTGTGAACATTAATATATCTAGAAGAAAAAAATTAAATAAAAATATTAACATTTAGAAGCAATTTTTTAATAGTCATCTTGAAAATGAGGGAGAAAGATAAAGCATAACCAAAAGAAAAGAAAGAGTTGAGAGTCCCAATTCCATATGTTCCTTTTTGATTCATCATTTATAAACAACATTTATAGAAAAATTATATTTATTAAATCGTGGATATAGATGTATATTTAATTCATTTATGTTATTATTGATCAATTATAATAATTGAAATTAATTTATTACCATTCTATTGGGTATAAAATTGGTTAGCAACATGTTTGATTGAATTATCAAATTCTGTTTCAATGTTTTATTGTTTATTACATTTTATTTAAAAATTATTCAAATTAATGTCAAAAGATTAAATATAAGTATAATTACATATTTATATAAATTAAAAAAGTTATGATAACTGTCCGTGGAATTTGAGATAACGAATGTATTTATAATATCCTCATATATTGTAAACTGAAAAATAAAAAAAACTTTTATAAAATAGGAAGAGATAATATATATTTGTTTTAAAAGGTTTATAACTTTAAAATAATATCATAATAATAATTATAAACATATATCTTTTCAATAGTAGTTGTTTTTAATGTCAATGATAAATAATAATTTACAATGTTCACATAGGACGATAAAACTAACCACTAACAAAATGTGTCAAAGAGGGGGTGAGGATATTATACATATACATATACATATATATTAAATATATAATAATCAATTAATTTTAGATTAATAAAATCAATATCATGTTAATTTAATACGTGATTTATTTTAAGAGGATTCTTTTTGAAAAGGATCTAAGAATAGAATAATACAAGAGGAAAAGTGAAAGGAAAAAAAGGAAATGTTACTTCTTCATTGATGTTAGATATTTTTATGTGGTCATAATGCCTTAGTGGCTTGGAGTTTTTATAAAATAAAAACATCTTCAACAATCATTATAGGCTTAGGGGAATTGAATTGGTTAGATATAGTGAAATAAGAAATGTTTTGAATCTTATTTTCCAAGGTGGTGAGAGGGGGTATCTATTCTTGAATATGAGGGTATTTTTATTAAACATAATGAATAAAATAATTTTTAAACCTTAATTCTAATAAAAGTTGTATTATTTCACACTAGGAATAGTATTTTATTAAAAAATTATTTTTAAGACTTTTAAAACATTAAACCACCTAATATATGTTTTTATAAAAAATAAATAAAAATTGAAAAATATTTTCTTAATAGTATCCATTATTTTTTGACATTAGGAATTAATTTATTAGGTTTATAAAATAATTATATATTATTTAAATGAATATTTTATCTTATTATACAAATTTTTATCTATAATTTTTTAGATATTGTTACATCATTATTACATTAATATTATGTTATCAATCGTGCGGTATTTGGGGAAACTGTGTTTTTTATAATTCAACTAAATGATGAAATATTTTAGAAGAATAATTAAATATCACCATTAGATAATTTTTATGTGATTATTGAAAATTTTATAATCATTTTATTAAAATAAATTTAAAATTTATTTAATTTTTATATTTAAATAACAACATAAAATTAAAGTTTATCAAAAATATATTAAAATAGAAATTATTAAACACATACACTTATAATTTGTTTGAAGTCTTAATTATAATATTTATTTTATGTAATTTAAATAATATTTCAAATTATTTAACTTTGGTTAAATATTAGTTGAAAATCATTTTACTATTACATCAATAAGTTACTATTCTAATATTCATGTTATTATTTTTGTAGTTAAGTTCCAAAAATAAGGTTTTTTATTCCAATAATAATCTTTTCATACCTTCTACCATTACATATTGTTTCATTTATTAATCATTCACTTAGTTTTTGGTAAACGTTGTCTATATCATTTGAAATTTCATAACCATATTTATAATATTTTGTTTCCTTTTACTATGTTGTTCGTGGGTTTGACATTTCTATATGAACCCAGCTATATGAATTTTAAAATTATACTTATCTCAGTTATTTTTTATCCTATTTTAATATTTTTAATTATTGAGGCTATATTTGTTTCTATATGTCATGTTTTTTATTGATGAAATAAAGCTTAGTTAGATTTTATTATGTGTGGAATGTGTTTTATTCAATATTTTTTACCAGAATGTGATATAAATATATATTATGTTTGAATATATCATATTGAAAATTTGGAGTCCTTACATTGTTCCCAAATTTAGAAATTTCATCCTCAAAATGGTAACTCATATCCATGTTTGAGTATACATGTGGTTATTATTTTTCATAGCACCCTCAAGATCGAATATTTACTTTTCATGGTCATGGTTTTTCTAAAGTACATTGTCAAGGTGAGTTATCCCACTAGGTTTAATATTATCTCTATGGTATAAAATCATCATTAGTTTATCCACATTAAGATATATCATTATCTAGTTATATAGCCTCCATATTCAGTATATGTGAAGGATCATGTGTGTACTTACTCAAGATACATACGTGGAATGTGCCATGCACTTGAGTAAGGTTTGGTGGATCTGTCATTTAAAAGTCCATGAAACCTATGAAATAACGATCTTAGAGGGATTAATTTTCATAGGGTTAAGCTTTTCTTCTTTCTGAAACCTCATAACACACTTATATTATGATATTTGAAGGAAACATTGTCTCTAACATAAAATTCCAAGTATTTTTAATTATTTTTAGTATATATCTTCTATCTCCTTTAAATAAATTTAATAAATTATGGAATGGGTTGAACCTTGTCTATCATATATTGAAATAGTTTAGGTCCCAGCAGATTATGTTCAACAAATTTATAGTTGCGTGTGGGAGTTCTATATCACTTTCTATATTGACATTTATACAGGTCCATATAAATACATGATTGGATACTACTATTATATGATAATTAAAATAATGTTAGATGTTGATATTGACCTCTTTAAAATTATATTTAATATTCTCGTAGAATAACTTCAAGCCTCTGTATATTCATTTCAAATTGGATATCGGTTTTCAGGTGATAGGTCATAATGAAGTACGAAGTTGTATTGAGTCATGATGAAGACTACTCTTGAAAATAAAGGTAAACCTCGGATCCATATTAGATATAAAAAAATAATGAACCCCATGAAACATCACCACTTCTATTAAATAGATCTTATAAATAATATCAACTGAGAAATATTCTCGAATAGTGATTTAGTGAGAAATATTAGTCAGTTAATCCTCAATAACCCGTATGGTAGTGTTTTATTTAAAATTATTTCTGATGATACACAGAAATGTTCATTGTTATTTTATTTCATTTCCATTCTGGTATGTATATTGGATATTTCATTCATTTAGACTTCTCATACTATTCCTTAACATTCTAACATAATAAGAACTTTTAGTTTCACTCAGTAATCTCTTTCTTCATGTTTCCACACAAAAATTTACCCTTAAGATCTTCGTACATTTTTTTACTTCTTTAGTGGATAGGGAAATACGATTTGTTTGTTTCATCTAGTATTCCTTATTTATCTCAAGTGATAATGAAACATAGATTTCAGTTACAAACAAAATAACATTATCTGTGTTAATGTGGAATTCATGAAGAATCCCCCCATTTTCTCTCTCACCTAATTTTGAAGCACAAAATCACACAGTTAACCCTCCATTATTTTCTCTTAAGTATATTGATATAATTTTTTTGTTAAAGGTAATATATCTACCCTACCTCTAATATTTATAGATAAATCATTTGAATATTCATGAAGATAGGGTCTTTCTCAATCCTTATCAGGGATAAGGTAGTTGGTACCTTTATACTAAGATAATTAGTTACAATATTTTTATTTTTATAATGGTATTGTATTGATAAATCATATTAATTGATTAATATAACCATATTTATTGAATAATGTTTAGCTGCTTCTATGTAAATATAAAATTTAAACTATTTTTATTATAATATATTTCAAACTTATATCCATAGTGTTGGGGGATCAAAGTCTTATATGAAAATATAAAAATTACTAACTCTAAGTCATGTGATGTGTAGTTCTATTGATAGATATTAAACTATCATGAGGATTAGATTGTAATGTTATCATTTTTTATGAGTACACTATACAATAAATTCTTTAAAGAATCATTGTATATCATAAACTTATCTTCACTTGAGGGTACTATGAGAAGAGGTGCAGAAACAAGAATCTTCTTGAGATTCTTAAATCAATCCTCCAATTCTTCCATCTTGATATAATTTACTTAATTATTTGTTAAATTTGTTAGTGGGATTGATAATCATGAGAAATTTCTCACAAATGAGCAGTTGTACCCATCTGATCCAAAAAAAGATATGAATCTCCATGAAACTTACGGGTCTACTCCATTCTTCCATTAATATATCCTTTATTAAACTCTTATACACAGTCTTTATATGTTTTTCATATTCTCCCATTACCATATAGTATATGAGAGTTCAAATAATAAATACAACCACAAATTTATCCAGATAGTCTATAAATACTCTATTCATCTAGATTGTGATGTTTTTTAGGTAATTTGTAAGTCTAAATGATAAAAATATGGACTAATAGTATCTATAATTTTTCCCAAAAAAGATGGTGCATAAACTTATAAAATGAGGGTTAAGTTGTATTTGAAAATCAAATTACAACTTTTTTTCTACCTTTAGTAATAAATTAAATAAATCATATGATATTATAATCAGCTCCAAATTCAGGGTATGAAAATCCTTATGAAAAATATAAGAATGGGTGAAATTTAATCATCATTAAAAAATGATACAAGAATAATATAAAATAAATTAATTATAATCTCAGTAATCATAGTGTAATATAAATGAGTTATAAATGCAGTAAGCATAGTGGAAGTATAAAATACTCCATGTACTAGTTAACAAACAAGTTACTCCTAAAAATTAAATTACAAAGGATAACACCATCCAATTAGGTAGATCTTTTCTTAAACCCAAAGTGGCTATGTATTATTTAACCTATGTCTAGGTATCCCCTTTAGAGTATGAAATTCCTTAAATAAGATGGTATGAAATTCCAATACTCATCCATCAAATTCTCCTTCAACACTACATTATGTAATATGTTTTAGACTCATAATATTTACATAAACTCAACTTAAATAACCGATTTGGTAGCCCCCGGATCTTGGAGCCACATAAAACTATGCTCTAGGACGGAGTGCTATTAGGCCTTAGGCGTTTCTACTGTTATGCTAAAAGTTTATGACTAATAGTGTGGGAATAATTCAGTGCTAGTGCAGAGACTATAACCTCTATTGATGAGGATGTTAATGGTGTATTTTTATATATAACATAGCATAAAAATTACCCTAACAGAATAATCAATAGAAAAAACACAACAAAAGTATAAAAACATATGTAGTAATAATAATCCCAAAACATAATACCTTTTGGTGTGGCAAAAACATGTCACAAAAGGTCATACAATGTATATAATCATGGTTTTACATGGTTTAAAAAATAGGTATATACATTTATAACCCAAAATAATGTACATCTTGATGCATAGGAACCACTTGGTCTACAACCATCTATCCCATGAAAAACTAGTGCACCCTTGATCCCTAAGGTCCAACATGCAATCCTGGTCCCTTAAGTGATCACAAAACCATAAATTCAAAATTTTTCCAAAAGGTACCCTATAGGGTGTGAGTATAAAATTATGAGGGCACCAAGAACATGTGTGTGTCTTAAATCCATAATTATACATTATATACAAAATATAATAAAATGAAAATGTGAAAACTTTATTTAATTAACCCACTTCACTTGTCATCAATGACCATAAATAATATTTTACTTACTTTATCCAATGCCATTATATCTCTTAATTCATTCCCTTAAATATATATTTGTCATAAAATAAATGTATTAAATATATATTTTTAATGTATAGGACCCAATCTTTAAAAACCATGAATCCTATGAATGTTTTCATTCATAGAGATCCCTCTGAAACCTCCCATAAATATATCAACAACATATAATGTTATTTGGGAAATCACTTGTCACTAATAAAGTATCCAGTAACCAAATGGAATGCCCATCAATATGTCCTAGGTCCCTCAAACCTCAGCTAATAAAGTCACAATCATCTCAATAGCTTGACATCCTGAGGCATGATGATATTTATCCTACAATGTGTAATAAATCAACATCGTCCCAATAGACCTACATCCTAAGGCATGAAAATATCCATACTCTAATAATATTAGCCTTTTACCATAATGCAATGGTAAGCCTATGTCCTCGGTCGATGGTCTTAACACCATCTCAAGATAGTCCATTATCATCAACAATGGTTTTTTTATAGTGAAAACCCACTCCAAAACTGATGGTCAACAACAACTTCTAAGATGAAACATCGAAGGAGGATTCTACCAATAACGAGTGGTCAACACTACCTCAACTATGTACAATAAATCTGTGCATGACTGCAAGGGTTCATCAACCAACAATGATGAGTGAAAATTTCCAACCATTCTTAATCTACAACATCTACCACCTTGTGCCCCATGTCACCATGTTTCCCAAGTATCGATGGTCAACACCATCTCAAGTCACATGAGCTACTCCCTCATATAGAATAAATCAAACCCTCAATCTCAGTGATCATAATCACAAGATATATCTTAGGACACGCCCTCAACCTAGTGATTATGTCACCTCAGTCGTGGTGATCATCCCCACCTTAATGCCTCGGGCCATGCCTATCATGTTCCTATGGAACTACAATAGTCATATAATTGTTTCATTAATTTAAGACTAAAAAACATCCTAACTATTCTATTTTGTAAAAATACACTTATCTTGACTAACATATATAAATAGACTAACACATTCCCAAAGTCATCCCATAACAATAATTACTCAATTTATATACAAGAATTAATTAATTTACGGTCTCTCTTAGAAGACCCAATGTGCATAATTTGGAACGCAACCCCAAGAACCAATAAAATTAAAGATAAATTTAGGATCCACATACCTTATACTCATAGGAACTCTCGCAATAAAAATAATTATATAACACGAGCCGTATTGATATAAATCGGAGTTCTAGACAAACACCCTAAAAATATGTTAAAATGAATCACATGGATTTAGCATACCATAGGATGAGAAAAATATGAAAGGTATGAAATATAATTGAAATCCTTAACAATAAAAATCTAATGATATAGAAAAAGATTAGATCATAGCACAAATGATTTTGGAGGCTTCAAACCTTGGAGAGGGAGAGGTTAAAAGCTGCATGCCGCTGAAGGAGGTAAACATGTGGGAGGGAAAAAATTAAGAAGATTCCTCTTAATGAACTGAAGGGAAAAGGCTCATTTGGATTATATAAAAACCCTCACAATTACCACATGGTTTTGAAAACCGTTCACTAACTCTGTGATTCTCACTTCCCAATGGATTAACACCTCACGTAGTTTGTTTGTGCAGTTTGAAAAATTGCATGACAACCATGTGGGTGACTCTAAACACATGTACCACTATCCATACCTTATTTATAGGGTCCACATGGTTAAAACCACCTATTCCCCTTAGAAAAAATTCCCCATGGTTTATTCCACACAGTTAGAAAAATTGAGAGAGAACTGTGCGCCCCTTTCTTCTTTTTCCATAAACTAAATTTTTAGGACCCAATGATTTTAAAAATAATTAAGGATATTGATGAACGTTAATAACCTTAAACCCCATCCCAAAAATAATGAATTAGAGCACTGAAACTCTAACAATTATGTTCCAAAATCTATAATTCATGTTGGTCCACCCACCACACTCATAATTCAAGTTTACCTACGAATTATGACACATTCAAAAACCCATGAAATTGCAAGTTTCTAATTCCAAAATCCTCAAAACATAATGATTAATGGTAGATATATCTTCCATATAGATTTCATTGACACAATGGTTGGAAAATATTCATCTTCCTCATGGAATCCCTCAATCATTATGATAAAAAATATTTGTTACAAAATAATGTTTTGAGGGATTTATATAACACATCTTGCAATATATCTCTTTGTATGAACACAAAAAAATGACATTACAAACAATTAGAATCACTAGAAAACTATTATTAAATTTTAAATTATTGAAAATTTTTAAAGACATATGTAATAATTTTTTGTTACTTAAAGATTCGGGTCTTATTTATAAACATAACCCCAATTGTTGAATTTTGAAAAAATAAGTTATAATTGTAGGAAAATTTGAATTAATTATATATATCTTCTTATGGATAAAATCTAGCATGAAACCATAGTTTTTTTGAATATTCACATTCTTTCACTCATCATTAATTTTTTGGAATTAAGGATACTAGATTTTCAACATATATAGAACGAAACATAAATAACTCTTAAATTAGAATAAATTTTCATATGATTTTCTAGTAATTTTAAAATCAACAATGAAAATGAGTCACTAAATCAGTAATATCTCTATTTATAAAAAATACCCAAAAATAAAACTGATAAGATAATTGAATTTTAAGTGAAATAGATATTATATTTAAGGAAATTAATTTCCACCACTTTTGATCAGATAATTATATGAATAGACTTATTGGTCCCAAATAAACATATTTTCTCACTAAATGAAAATAAAATATCAAATCTTAGAAAAAGATAGCCCATATTTCTCCCAATAATACATGTTCCCTTTATTAAAAAAAATTCTTCCCATTAACAAAATAATTTTAAAAATCAACTTTTTTTATAAATTGGCCCAGCTTTAAGATTTTCTAAAAACAAAACAAAAGAGTAAATTTTTTCAATTGAATTAAAATATGTTTTTCTCATTTAACAAGAAAATTGAGTAAAATATTAATAAGATAATGTTAGGAATATATAAACTTATTAAACTTATCTTTAGATAAATATGAGTTATCTTCTTCTTGAAAACATTATTATAAAGAATTTCCAAATGGAATTTTTATATTTTTAAAAATTTAAGTAGATTCTTGTCAAAAAATTCACGAAACATTTATCTCTTCATGCAAGTATAAAAATATGTTATCATAGTTTATTTATTTTGAATGAATTATAAATTTAGAAATAAAACACAGATTATAAATGATATAATTCCGAAGATCATATCAAGAAAAACTATTCCATTTAATAAGTAGGATGTTATTAAAGTACTAAAGTAAGTATAATGTTTTAAAATTTCTACGAAATGCTAAAATAAAAAATCAATATTATTTCAAAGATTATATAAAATATTACATCATAGCTTGTATAAAATTTAAGATATTTTTACCAAATATTTTATATTAATGTAAATGGTTCCCAAATAATTCATCTTTTGATGGGTTAAATATTTAATTTTCATTGAATAAAATTTTAGATAATAAAATTGTATATAGTTAAATTCTAATCATTTATCCTATAAAAAAATAAATTTACCTCCAGGAAAAAATTAGCATAATTCTAAAATAAATAAAACCCTCCTTTTTTGAGGAATTTTTTAGTGTCAAAAAAATTTTAGAACATATATTAGAACTTATGATCACTTAACACTAATAATACCTAAAATCTATTTTTTATATTAAAACCTATTATAATTTAATGTCTTAGTGAAAATATCAACAACATTATCATCAGTTTTTTTGTGTTTGAGAACTATATCTCTATTTTATATGCGATCTCACAAGAAATGGTGTCTTATATATATGTTTTTTTCTCATGAATGATATGATGTGTTTTTATAAAATAAAATAGCTCTTTTCCATAAAAAATAATGGAATTTTTTTTAAATCAAACCAAAATCCATGATCCTCTATTTAATTTAAAATACTTCATAAAAAACTTTCATCATCTATATATTTATCTTGAATCATGGAAAGTGAAAATGGATTTTTCTTCTTGATGGATCAAGAAAGTAATTATTCTACTAGAAAACTTCATGTTCTAGTAGTACTATTGATACGTAACATACAATGTAAAAATTAAAAATCTTAGTAAGTATTACATATAAAATTAATTCCAAAATAATAATAATAATCTAGTTCTAATGTAATTTTTAGATAATTGAAAATTTTCATAACATTTTTAAAATTCAATTCCATAAAATTTACTTGGAAACTTACTTATAAATAAAAAAACATTATTTTAGGTGGAATAGATTTTAGTTTTTTTTAAACATAAATCATACCACTATACATTTTATGATTTACCAATTTCATGGATTCATCATTCTCAAGTTTAACAAAAGTTACTATAGGTGTAGTTAAAATCGAAGAGTTTTTAAAACCAAAACATTTTAACAAATCTCTAATATATTTTTTAGTTAAAATATTTCCATTCAGTTTATATGAAATTTGAAAACCAATGATAAATTTATTCTCACTATCATTATCATTTCAAAATCCATTTTCATATGTCTTAAAAATCTACCAGAAAAGTATTTTTGATTTGAACCAAAAATGAGGTCATAAAATAAAATTAAAAAAATGATGTTGTGTTTAAAATCCTTCTTCATAAAAATATTTAGTTCTTAATTTCCATTAAAAAAATTGTTTTCAAGGTAAATAAATTTATTTAATCTATCAAAACATGCTCTTAGAGTTTTTTAAGGCTATAAAATCATTAAAATGATCATATATATGATTATGAAATTTAACATTTTCAAAACAAGCATATTGTTAAAAATAAACTACATATTGTACATATCCATTAAAAAAATAAATTTTAACATCCATCATTAAAAATTAAAATTGAGAAGTGTTGTAAAGGATGATATGATTTGAATAGACTCAATCATAGATACCAATGAAAAAATATCTCTATAAGTTGTGCCTTCTTCTTGATGATAACTAATTTTCTCAGTTTTTATTAGTATCTTTTTAACCTGACATCAAATTTACCCTAATTTGTGCACTATAGAAGATCCCATAATTTTCTTTAGTGAGACTACCTCTATATAGTTTTTTACTATCATGTTTCTTGATAAAAAAACATGTTTTTAATATTTTTAGTGAAATTTATATGTCTAAAATATAATTTCTCTATGATTTATAAGATAACTAAAGTTGGAACTATATTAAATGGAAGTATTTTCAGCAAAAAAATTAATAGTGTGAGACCAGTGAAATTGGTAGAATCATGAAGCAATGTCCTAAAGTAGAAATTATCATGGAAAAATATATTTTTATTTTTTGATTAAAAATCATAGTCATAACACTTGCAACACATATATTGAAATATAAAATAATTCATTTAATTTACTTTAGTAAATTAAGGTTAACAACCAAAATCTCATCTATCCTTCTCATTTTATTATGAGTCGGTGAATTCCCTCAGTGATTATTGAGAAAAACGACATAATAAACCCCATATATAGTCTAATGACATTTGTATTTAATTTTAAGTCGTTGAAATATTTTTAATAATAATTATGAAGCCAAGAACTAGGTCAGTGCAGGCTTTCGGGGCCCAGAGAGCCTCGGTGTGGTGATATTAAAAATATTGAATATAGTTTGCCATGTGTACACAGTTTCTCATAAAATGGAGAAAAACTCCAAATAATAGCCATTTTTCAGAATTTTGAGATAGTGGTTGAGTTCAGAACATTTTTTTTACCCTAGTCATGACAAAAAGTTTTTAGAACAGGGTTTTCAACCAATGGCGTGTTGGCCATGAGGTGTTAAAAGGGAGATAATTGACTTAATTTAACTAATTTAATTTCAACCATCCCCACCCCTTTGGCTCACATGAAATATGAAGGAGTTAAAACTAACCACTCCCCATTGAATATATGGAATAAATGAGGCTAAATTGAAGTGATGAGGTGTTATCGATCTTCATTCTTAGCACTGATCATCATCAGATTAAGGGGAAGCATGATCTGGCCATTGTTTTACACCCAAAGCTTCCTCGTTTCTCTACCAAGAGATGTGGATTTTAGTTTTGGTCCTAATACAATTTTTATGAATATTTAAAGAATTTATATCCCTATTAAGATTTTAATATATCACTTATATGTTTATCTATAGGTATTGGGGGGAAACCAGGTTGAATCGGGTGGCTCCGTGAAACATTTTCTTCACTATACTCATTTGCATGGCATGTAAAATAATGAGATAAGTGGTGTGTTCTTCACATTCTGAGAAGATGAATTTGTGGGAGGACATGCTGTGTATCAGGATTACGTGTTGAGTAGTAATAGGTTATACATGCTACTTACGCATACATGGCCAACCAATTCTTGAAAATGGGGGACACCAATAGGTTCTCGAGAAGTTTTACATGCCATATGGACCCCTGTGTATGTTTTTTTACTTCCCATTACATCTCCTTCAAATCTTCTACATCATGTATCTCTTTCTATAGAACTCATATTCAGGATTACGAGGAGCCTATCACGAGATATTTTCCATATAGAATGTGATGGTGGCCTCTAAAGTGTATGGTGAGATATTATGTTGCATGGTTTGATCAAGAAATCGTAGTTGTAGCGCTTCAGATTGGGTGGTGATCAATGTGGATAACAGGGTTGACGTCAGGGTCAATACCATTCCCCATCACCTTAGGATGTGGGTCCCATAGACTCTATAGGCTAGTAGAGTGGTTCTCCTTTATTTTATCAGGTCAAGGGGACCCTACCTGTAAGAGTTTCATGATGTGAGGTATGGTAAGTTTGAAAATCCTCCCCGTTGTTCATAATTGATTTTACAGATCAATGTGGTTTTTTGGTGGAGATACTAGAACTGGTACTCACCTATGGCATCTAGGAAAAGGTTTCCTTAACTCTTTGATTTATTCAAGATTGGATCCCCATGTCATGGGTACTAGTTCTCTACCCATGTGTTAGTTATTTTGGGGATGGTAATCCCATATTGGACTAGGGAACAGGTTTCTCATATCATTCATATAGTTGGAGGCAGCACTCACCTGCCATTATAGGGTGAGGGGCCTCCATACCCATTGTCCATATAGAATATGTACTCCCTTATTATACAAGGGCGAAGATCCTCTATCCGTGGATTTAGTACTCCCCTACCATTCTAGGTCACTAGTTCTATATATGTGATGTATAAATAGTGTGAATACTAAAAAATCCTATTAGGGGTCAGTTCCACTATCCTCAATGTCCAAACTCTCCTATTATTATAATGTTCGGTTCCTCCATATGTGTTATTGTAGTAGAGTTGTTACTTCCCTATAATAATCGGGGGTGGTCCCTATAGCCTAGGGTTCGTACTCTCCTATAACGTCCGGATGTGGATCCCCTATAGTGATCATTCAAGTAGAGTGGTACTCTCCCGTCATACTAGGGTATGGGTCCTCTATCCATAGAGTGGTACTCACATGTCATTCCAACACGTAGGTACTCTATATATGGAGTTTTATTACCCTATCGTACTAGGTTGCGGGTTCTTTTTCCCATGAGTTGTACTACACTATGGTACCCAGGTGCTGGTCCCAATCATTGATTAGTGGTGGATAGCAAGTCCTCTACTGGAGTTAGAGACCCCCCTCTATTGAGTATAATCACAATTATTGGGTATCTCTAGTAGTTTCATTTGATACATAGTTAGGATTTAGTTCTCTCTTGATGGATTGAATGTGTTCCACTCCATTCAGAAGCAAAGAGGTTTTGTGGATTAGTTAGAAACTAGTAGTCCCTTGGTTGTAGGGTAGTGGTGAGGTTTGGGGCCCTCATTTTACCATGTTTCCTAGGATTCATTTGTTGGATATTCTATACTATTACTCCCTCAATTATGTGTGGTGGTGCAGGACAGGTCACTCCACATGGATTCTTATGACCCTACACAGGGTACGGGATAACATTAGAAAAACCACTAGTGCTAGGCACTGGAGATGGGCCTAGTGAGCTGTTCTGGATAGAGTGCATTATATCAGATGTACCATCAAGAATTTTTTAGATGTTCTGGATCGATTGAATCTATAATATGGGTTCCTTCCAGGGTTTATAATTTTCTTGGAGCGTGTTCTCATGGTTATGTGTTACCTTTAGAACATCATGTAGAATCTGGTAGTTGGCTATGAGATTGGGACCAAATGAGGCTTGGAGTCTAAGATGAGTATATTTGGGTGATTATGGGATTCCTTTTGGTGTTTTCACCTATATGAGTTGACATCCATTGTGGACTAAATTGACTGGACATGTATAGTCGATGATGGTTCGAGATGGAGTTTCTCTCTCGATTGGGTTCACTCTGGATAGGTCATGTCAATTATTGTCGTTTATTTGTTTCCATTTTTTTCTTGGGTCTCCTACTACGTATTCTTATAGTCAACCTTGCACATGATTTTACCTCACATTTTGTGTCTTTTTAAGACCACATTCCATTCAATGGAGTCCCCGGAGGACATGAGGTGGGCAGATCTTAGTGAGATAGACTGACTATGGTGTTCACTGGAACATGGTCAAGGATCTTTCTGGAGTTTCATTTGATGGTGATTTCTACATTCTAAGAAGGTTGGATACATTTACAGTTTTTGGTGGTCTTTTTTTTTCAATACACTTTTAGTTCTTTTGTTGTACTCTAGTTTGGGATAGATGTATGCATGCATTTTATTTTACAGCTTTTTATAATTATGAAATTTTCATAGAGGTTTTTGTGGATGTGTGAAAACATGTAATTTATAAAATGTCATACCAACATTGTGATATACCAACTTGGTACTAGTCACCAACCCCTGGCCTAATTGAGGTGAGATAAGGTAGTTATATCTCAGGCCCCATTGGTTTTGGTTGTGACATGTACTCCCAATCCTCAATCAAGGATTGAGAATTTTAAATAAAGAGGATCAACATAAAACTATGACTTATCTTGAACTTATAAGATTTATTAAGATAATGACACACTCCAATTGATGACTTGTTTTTCTCAAAATGGAAAAAATATTAATGAGGTTACATAAGAATTGTAAATTAATAAATGACTTGATTTTAGTGTTCAATAATCTTGAGAGAATGTAAATTTTGAAATTAATGGAATGAAAACTTTGAAATATGGCACCATTCAAATCCTCTAGTTCTGTGCATTGAATTACTTAACCAAAAATACATTAAAGTGATTGATTAAACTCTATTATTTATATCTATTAGATCAACCATAAATATATCATTTTAAATCCCTCCAAAATATCTTATGGTTCTACTCTCTATGGTCTATTCTAGATGTATGTTCATGATGGTAAATTCTGGATGATCTATGTCTCCTTTATGATGTGATTCTTCAAAATATCCTCCCTAATCAAATCCTTAAGAATTTACCTAAACGAGGTCTTTTCCACTTTATCCTACACATATAAGCTTTTAAAATTTTATGTAATCTCTAAATTACACAAAAAATATCCCCTCTAACCAACTAAATAGACCCAAATTTGGTGGTCAGATCTCTAGGTGTAATGAACATAGATGCCTAACTCATCTTGAAACAATAAACCAAAACTCTAATAGTCTCCAAAATCATTACCAATAAAATATTAATAAATCCAACATTGACACTTATTAATTCCCAAATACCTACACATCATCTCAGAAAAAAAAAATTAAATTTCTCATCCTTTGATTTTATAAATAAATGTGATTATAAAACTATACATCCATTTAATACTACCTTATAGTGTGGACTTTACTCTATGAACCCGTGTTAGTAGTTCAAATCTGAGAAACACTTGGTTTCATTTTAATATTTAAAAAATTAATCTTCCACGACTAAGGTCCTAGCTACCTTTCCTTGAAGTAACACCTTGTGTTCACCAAGCATTGTGGTGATAATTAATCTCAAAGCATCAAAATATTTCATCACCATTTAATTCCTCCCTAAGACTAGATTTTTCATATTCGACCACAATCAGCATCACAAGAATCATTAATTCGTGAACCATCAATTAGGATGAGTCTGATATCATGTAAATAAAAATTCATCTCTATTATTATTTTAACCTTCAGTTAACCAAATTTGATCCAATTCAGGACCCAAATTCACACCAAATTTAAAATGATCAACTTCAAATCAACCAAAATCATCCATGGATCTTCTTTGAAATCAAATTCTTAGTTCTTCCAGCTGAGTTCCTCTAACGATGCAATGGATCGTGGTCTTTAAAAAACACTTTTTTATTACACTACATGATCATTTGAGATCATATTCTTACCAAATCTAATAGTGTGATATAAACTTAACATTAATTTTAATAAAATTAATGATTACTATCGATCGACTCTTCTGTATCGGTTATAACATATGAGACATAATCCCCTAGTTTATCTTTCTCAAGAGCCTTCATCATCAACTAATTCAAGCACAATTTCTCTCGCAAGGATAAATGTATTATTATATGATATTCAAAGGGCATGGAATATGGTTTCTTTTTAAACAATCTTCACTCATAATCTTCATCACAAACATGAATATGTTGATCTTGGAATCCATCAATTAGTCAGAAATGCTGTGATCATATTCAATAACACTTAGTTGAAATAACTTATCTCATGATAATAACTTCTTTTATGGTCATCAGCTTCAATACATATCCCTGAACAGCCTTTGAGTGTTGGGAACTCTTAGGTATAGACAATTTTCAACCTCAAGATCTCACCATCTTCATTATGCTTTAGAACAAATCAACTTCTTCATCACACTTTAGCATAAATTGGTTTTAATTTATTATCTGATTTGGTCTTGCAATATTTAGAATCGTGGTAATGAATAAAGTGTGGGTATGGATGACTGGTGGTAATGTGAGGGTTAGACCAATTGTGAGTATGAGGGTTGGTAAAAGGAATATCTTCTAATTTGCAGAATTGCTTCTCATGATAGAGAGAGCCTGAATTAATTTATCATTTACAAAGAAAAAAATTTGTAGAACCTTATTAACGGATAGGGTAGAAGCGGGGTGGGTGGTAGAATCTAATAGTTGAATAGTTGTGATGGTAGTGGATTCAACCACACATTAGGTGAGGAATCATCCGTAGTGGTGGTAACAATATGAACTACTAGTAGAAGGTGGTAGTAGCCTCCGTGTGGTTCCACCCGGGCTGTATCAGAGAAAAAATTTAAGTATATTAAAATTTAGAACATAACTCTTAAAATATTAAAACAACTAAATTAATTTTTATAACTACATATAAATTTTATTAGTTAATTAATAAATGATTTAATAAAAATACAAACTGATAGATACTATAAAATAAATTGAAAATCAAATTAAAAAATATGTAATCAACTAAGACATGATTAATTAAAAATAAAGATAAAAATAAATTAATTAACAAAAAACAAAGGAATAAATATTTCATTCAAAAAAACATAAAAAATAAAAAAATTCTAATTCTAATTCTAATTATCTAAAAAATAAAGAAAATCTTTAATATTTATATGAATTTAAAAAATATAAAATAAAATATTCAATAAAATATAATTAACAATTTAAATAATAATTTATGCTTTAAAAACACATAATATACAGTAATACTATGTGGAAAAGACATGAAATAATAGAAACATTAAATTACTCAAAACTAATACTTCTTTTATCAAGCAGTCACCCAGGAAAACATAGAGATGTAAATTAATCTGAAAACAGAAAAATTGTTATGCCACTATGATTAGATCACTAAAATGACATTCCGCCATGAATTTTATAGAGAACAAAAAAGTGACTTCCCGCTTAAAACTAATTTATTTTGTTAAATAGTGGTTACTATTTTAAAAGTATGACTTAATTTGAACTTTTTTAATCAAATTAAACTAACATCAATATGAATTAAACTGAGGAATCCCAACTTTTTTTTACCTCAACGTTAATAGACACACATAAATTTAAATCTTTATATAATTATATATGCTATTGGTTAAGTGAGAATTTAATAAATATTAAGTCTTTATAATTAATGAATCTAACAGTTGTAAGATAAAAAGAATAATGAATAAAGAATATAAGTTCCAACTCCATTAGGATTTTCATTTCTTTTCCATTTAAAATACATATTTTACATATTTAAATTCATTTCAAAATGTTTCTAAATAAATTATAATTGTATTACATTATTCCAAATTTATAAATAAAATACAAGAGGGAAAAATTAAATGATTAACTCAATATAACCCATGATATATTAAATTAAATCTACTCAACCTTTCACAAATAACCATCATTTTTTTCAATAATTTTAAACCACTAAAAATTACAAAAAGACCACTAGAAAAATAGAAATTTCAGAATGAAAAACTCAAGGGTATTTGATTGGTTACATTTAAAATACAGTTCAACTCAATTAATATCCATCCCCACACTTAAAAATCAACATTTCCCAATGTTTAACTTCTATGTGAAAAAAATAGTTTTTCTCAAATAGAATTTCAATACCACATAGCTAAATTATTATAAAAGTAGAAACATGAAAACTTGATAAATTTTTCCATAATAATAACACACTCAAAATATCAAAATATTAAAAAAATGTCCCCATGGGTAACTAATCTAAGAAATTAAAAATAGAAAAAGATCTTCCAGAATGTTTCACACCATAAATGGTTTAAAAAAATTCAAAATAAACATAAAAACAATAACTTATTACATATTTATAAAGTAATAATATATCTCAAAAAAATCATGAAAAAAAGGAATTTTAAGAATCAAAATATACATTTGAATACATAGAAAATATAAACAAACAATCATCCAGTAGCATATTAATGGAATTAAGGGATGTAATCGAAATTCATAAGTTAAAACAATTACTACACTGAAATAAGAATATAAATCCTTCCTTTTAATCACAAAATTTATAACATATATTTAATTTGTCATATAAACTCTATGGTTTGATGTTAAGGCACCTATAAGAAGAAAATTTGAAGTGATGTTTTAAAAATTAAAGCTCAAGAAATAAAATAACTAGAGGTATTGATCAAATAAGTTTTATCAAAGATACACTATTTGTATCTCCATTGATTTTTGAGGTATAAGTGACAACATTGTTGCTTCATGCAGAAGAGATAACCAATAGACTTCATAGCTACAACACCAAAAAACTAAATTAACTATTCCATCATTAAACACTTGATCTTTTATACCACCACATGCTTCTCAAACAATAAACCACAATATAGAAATTTAGGGGTTATTTATTCAAATATCTTAAATCTATAGATTCTATATATCAAAAAAATATTATAATGTTTCTAAATCAATTGAATAGTGAAGTATAGAATAAATTATAATGAATTCTTGATCGTAAAAAGCAGAATCAATATTCCTCTAGATATCTTTATATATTCTATACAAATGAAAAATGAAAAAAACAACAAAAGTTGTTATTTATTCCCCCTCATACTTATTATTTAAAATAAAAAGTCGATAGGGAATATTCCACCTATAAAAATCAATGTTATTTATCTTTAAATTAAATTATATCCCCCTTATGTGTTCCCTACTCTATACTCAAGACAAATTAAGAATATCACCATTTATAGTGAAATTTCCATCTTTTCCTAGATCATCGATCTATACAACACCAAAAGTGAAAACATGAGTCACAAATAAATTATTATACCATTTGGAATAAAATTTTCCTCGGAACAGTTTGAGAATATTTTTATAAAAATAAATATTATCTCTAATCTGAAATTCTTCCTTCACGATAAATATTTTATGAATATCTGTTTTTCCTCTTGAAAAATCCTTTCTTTTTCATAGGTATTACTTTTAATTTCTTCCTACTTCTAAAAACAAAACTTTTTCTATTTTCTAGAATCATAAAAATTAAAATTTTAGGTCATAACATCTTAAAAATCACAATTTTATAACTCCATAGGTAGATTATAGGCTCTACCAAGGACAGTCATATAGGGTGACATCGCTATTAGAGTTTTATATGTTGTTATATATTCAAGCCTTAAATACTGATTATTTATATTCGGGTTAAATATTTTCTCAAGAATATGTTGGATTAATCTATTTATAACTTCATTAATAACATTTGTTTTAGGATTATAGGGTGTATAAACTATATGTAAACCCCATTATATTTTTCTAAAATCATTCATTGTCCTTTTATAGAAATGTGTTACAAATTCGTTAATAATAAACCTTAGAGATTCAAATCAATAAAATAGATAACTGTTGAAAAACCAAAACACCAATTTTTCATAATCAATTCTAGTTGGAATAACTTTAATACACTTATACATATAGTATATAAGGTGTATGATGTAATAATATTCAAATGAATTATTAAAATTTCTGATAAAATTCACACCCCAAGCATCAAAGACATCACGAAAAAAGGTTTTTTTTACCACTCATTTCTTTGAAAAATGATTCCTATGAATTAATATGATTTATAGATTAAAAAAGATCATGATAAATTATAAGGATGTTAAGAAAAAAATTGAATAGATCATGTTATATCAAATTTATAGGGGTCCAAGTTACCCCCACAGCTCAGACTATTGAATGATTTTAACACCAAATAAATTTCAGAATTCCAGACACATTTTTTAGAAATCCTATCACTTCCATATGTCACAAATAAGGATCATCGAAAAAATATTTCTTGTACAAACTAACCGATTTTAAAACCTATTGTTTTTTTTGAGAACCAATGAATAATTACATCAGTAACTATGAAATTGACTAAGTTTAAAAACCATGGTATCTTATCTACAACAGGAAAATATAATTTCTCCCCAAGTAAAAACTCTCTTATTGGTTTAACATATGAATTTCCTATAAATAAATTAGTATGAATATTTCTCAAACAATCAAGAATAGTGCTCACAATTCCCTTACTATCATATATTTACATATCAATTTCTTGATGCAATAATATCAATCTGACCAAAATTTGTTTTGGTACATTCTTCTTCATGAAAAATGTTATATAATCCAAAAAGTCCAAGGAAAGAGTGAATACCATTCATAATATTTTGAAATGGTAAAAAAGATATAATGTTAAACATTGAATTTCCTAATAGAATTTCATTTATAGACACTTCACAGCCAAGAAAAATTCCACTCACAACTACAAAATGGCATTTCTCATAGTTCACTATAACGTTTCTTTATGCACACACTATGTACAACCACTAAACATCTTATGTAGATATAAAAAGATAAATCATACACTTTAAAATCATCTATAAACACCTCCATACGTTTTTCAATAATTAAAGAAAATACTAAGAATATATATTTGGATGTTGGAAGTGGTATTATATATTCTAAAATGAATTAACTAATAATAGGAAGTAATAAAAGGAAATGTGATTGTTTTTTATCATGGTCCTATAGTATATATCAATTTTAATGTATTTAGAAAAAAATATCTAGGAAAAATAATGGGATCAACCTACTAAACATTCAAAGATTTTATCTTGAAATTGATGAGGAATGTCATATTTCCTATTCACTGTGTTCTTCTTTCTATATTTTGGGTGTGTAATCTCACATGGGGCCCTTGGTGAGTTCTAACTAGCACATGGATTGGCCACTCGGGGAGGGTCACATGAACTATCGGCCCAGCCACATTCCTTGTGATCCTCAACTACATCAAAACCCTAGAGCCACATCCATTAGGGCTACACAACATGTGTTCTTCTAGGATAAATTTTTTTAGTTAGGGATTTTACATATCCCATCATTTATTTGTATTTTTTAAATATCTAACCTTTCCTCCATAGATCCCACCATTTAACCAACCATAACTAAAGGGTAATTCCTCTGGCTATCGATTTTGGCCCTTTGAAATCCAAAATCAGAAATCAGCTTTCCATATGAAGATCTGTCACATGTCTCATGCCTGATGAACCAAAACCCATATTCAATATTATTCTCCATCTCCCATATCCATGAATCTAATATGAACCACCTACAATCCACCATCCTAGTCATTTTCCACACAACTATCGTGAATCTGTTGGTGTGATCACCCCCGATCCCACCATGGAAATGTCAACCCATGATCCTATGGGCCAATGGTGATTAAAAAGAATAATAGTTATTATAAATGAATATAATCATGTTTAAACCTTCATTGGACAAGAATTATTGGAAAAAAATATATAAATGGGGATAATAAGGGGTGAATTCAAGTTGAAAAATATAAATATTCAAACAGGATCATGTAATAAAAAAGAAAATGCATATCATCAAGCTGATAAAAATATGAATGCTCAATATTTTAATAAAAAGGTTGGAAAAATTATTGATGAGTTCAATATTTATTTTTATTGATCATTATTAAAGAATTAATTTTACAATGAAGGATAAGTCCTACTCTATTTTTTCTTCTCGATCCCCCTCATTCTGATAACCAATCATCCTTTGTTGTGATCCAAAAATAAAGAATGCTTGAAGATCATATCAATCCCCCCAATGGTTATGAAGCTAAACCTATATTTTTTTTTATTATAGGAAACTTATATATGATTAACTAGTGTTTTTCATTTAATAAAATGAATAGATAAATTAAAAATTATAATTAATCACACCCACCAATGGTTTCCTCAACTAGATGATTGTCGCTACCCAGCCTTAGGTCCTGGTTAAGGGAAAACCCACTTTCCTGAATCAACTGTTGTCTTATATTTGTGATCTCTAACTCTATTTGGGATATATTCCAATATATATAAGAAACAATGTGAATGTGATATTAATAAATTTAATACTTTTATAATATCAATATCGAGGTCACTTGGCCACAGAATCGTATACTGACTCAATACCTAGATTTAAAAATATTGATTAAAATATTCCAACGTATTACAAGGGAAAAATAGAGTCACTAAATTCTCATCTCTGTTAAGGATTCATTCAACAAAAAAACTTTCTAAATAAAATTTTGTGGATTCAAAGAATGCATTTAGCTTCTCCATCCTAATAGCTCTCCCTCATGCTCTAATGCTTCAATAGCACACAAACCCTGGGAATGGTCTATCCTCTCAAGATCCTCTCTTATTTATCCTACATCACCATTGGGAACTCCACAAAGGAGGACCTATCCTCGATGTCTTTCTCACCCCAGTTAATAATTTTTATAGGGTCATCCACTTATCTCCTCAAATGTGGCACATGGAAGACGTAATACACTTGATCCAACTATAGGGGATGATTTAGGAAGAAAACAATATCTCCAACCCTCTAGAGGATATTGAATGGTCTGATGAACCTTGAGGATAACTTTTCTACTTAGAAATCCCTCTATAATCATCATCATAGGGATACCCACAATAATTCATGGTATACCTTCTCAAACTCTACGGGCCTATGAAATAAATATATGTAAGATATCAATTACATTGAGGATGTCCTCATATGGTTGTGGATAACCGAAACCTTTTATATCTTCACATACACCGTCTATTGACAACTAAGAGATGTCTCTCAAATTTTAAACTAGCGAAATGGTGGTATGAAGGGTCTCTTGAACAAGTCCTAAAATGGTTCCATGGCCATCATAGAGTTATATCTCTTTTTATAAGAAATATCTACCAGTGGAAATTTATCCTCCTAACTTTGAATGAATTTTAATACATAGGCCCTCAGTATATCCAATAACACCTAAATGGTCTAATCATTCTTCCAATCCATTTAGGGGTGAAACTATTTAAAAATTCTTAACTAGGTCCTGATAACCTCTTGAAATCCTCTCTACATCCATGAATTAAACCAGGCATCATGGTAGTAGAAAATCATTAAGGGTACCCCATGTAGTTGGATGATCTTTTGAATAGGGAACTAACCCAAAATCACACATGAGCCTTGGCCCAGTTGGCAAGGACTCCTTAAGTGCATCCAAAAGACCAGGGATCAAAACCAGGCGGAGGCAAGATTTCCGGGTTACTGTAGTAGTACTGTAGCAGGTACTGTAGCAGACACTGTTTGGCACTGTAGCAGCCGGGAATATGCCCCCGTTTGGGCTTTCGGGCCACCGATTTGGCCCCTGAGTCCTGAAAGGCCTTCGGGCCACCCAGACCTTCGGGTCAGTAAGGCCTTTGGGCCACCTCAAGTCCTTCGGGCCACATGAATGCAGTCCCTAGACACACTACAAGAAAGGAGCAGCCCCAGATGAGGATTCAGAGCAGGTGCACTCACCAGAGCAGAGCCAAATGGATTTTCAGAAAGAGAGGGTATGGCTATGCCATCGGGACTTGCCTGTGCTTGCACGGGGATGCCTAGCCAGACGGTCATGCAAAGGTGGGGAGCTACTATCAAGACGCAGATGCTTGGGAGGGGCAGTTCCTTGTAGATAGTCTGGTTGAAATCTCTAAAGACCTTCAGGGTCATGTAATCTCCTTAGCCTACGGGCCTTGTAATTCCTCTAAGGCCTACGGGCCATGTAATGCTTTCGCCTTCGGGCCTTGTAAGGGTTCCACCTCACCCCTTGAAAGGTGGATTATCAAAAATCAATAAAAAAAATGAAGGCCTTCGGGCCATTGGTGGAGAACTAACCCAAAATCTCCACTGAACTTTTCTCCATGGTATCTAGTAAGTGAGATGACTTGGTATGTTAACTATCACGAATATGTCATTATGTCCTCTCTCTATCCATGGAATCCCTATCACATAGTCAATGTATATATTGATCCATTCCCACTATGGGACATCAAGTGGCTATGTAGAACCTAGTGAAACATGTTTCTCATCCCTCACCTATTGTCATTTGAGATATTGAGAGAATAACTCTACTACACTCCACCTCATGATATTCAACAAAAATTTCCACTAAAGTTCCTTATACATCTTTTCTATAACATGATATATAACTAAAAGGGAAGTGTGAAAATCCGGCATCACGTCCTCAGTCAATGTGACAAGAACCACTATCTGTCCTTGGAAATTGATGATGTGCATCGATCCTTTATAAGATTCATTTGATGTATATATTAAGGATATCTCGACACATAGATCCTCATTGTTTATGTCTCCTAATTGAGCCTCCCCCACACACAAAAAAATTGGAGGAGTCACCACCGATGACTAAAGAGAAAACATACCCCACACTTCTATTGGGACAAACTATAAAGAAGCCAACTTATTATACACCTACTCCACTAAGAATGAATGGGACTTCCTGCTTAATAAATTTTCCACCATGTTTCCATTCCTAGTATTATAGACTATATCAAATTCATATTCCTACAGTAACTCTAACCAATGCCTCTTTCTTTGGTTTAGATCTCTATGTGTGGAAATATTTCTGATTTTTTGATGGTTTGGGTATATAACAAAGTACTCTAAAAAAATTTGGTTTATCCTCACATTCATATTGAATACTACCATTGTTAACTCTGAGTCATGAGTCACATAATTCTTCTTAGGATATCTCAACTTCCTTGACCCATATGAAATCTCTACCTACCTCTGCATTTGTACACAACTGATCCCACCTCCAAAGGAATCGAAAAACACTATGAACTCCATTCCCTCCTATGGAATTATCAACACTTGAGAATTGGTTAGTTTCAAACTCAATATCTCAAAGGCTTTCTAAAATTACTCAGTCTAGGTAAATGGATACCCATTACATGTCATGGTGTTTAAAGGGGCTATAACCCAAGAGAAGTCCTCTATGAACCTCCTTTAGAATATTTTCCATCTAAGAAAACATTGTACCTATAAAACACTTTTGGGTGAATCCAATGCAAATACTGAATCAATATTTGTTGGGTTTATAGAGAAACCTCTCTAGGAAATGACATTCCATAGAAACTAATCCTCTTAGATCATAAATTGTAACTTTAGAATCTTAACATAAATATGGTTACCCAAAAGTAATTCTAGGACCATCTTTTGCTGGAATTTATTATCCTCGCCTATCTTAGAGTGAATGAGTATATATTCAATTAATCCAACCAAAAATCATCCCAATTATAGAAGAAATATTTAGTTAATTAGATCCATTAAAACCATGGGTGTATTCATCACATTAAAAGGAATCGCCAAGAACTCATAGTGTCTATAGAGATATCTGAATTCCATATTCAGAATATTGACAATGAAAACTCTCAATCGGTGGTCATCGGGACTAATATAAATATTCGAGAACCATATCACACCTCACTACTAGTCCAAGTGGTCATCAATCCTCAATATGGGTACTTTTAATTTATCATTACCTATTTTAGTGGGTGATAATCAACCCAAAGCCTCAAATTACATCCTCTATTTGCAAAAAAAATGGAGCTTCCCTGGGGACACACTAGTTCTAATAAATCCCATCTCTCTAAGGTCATCCAATTACATCCTCATATCACAGAGCTCGATAGGGGACATATGATATAAAACTGAAGATATTGAATTGGTATGAAGGTTAAAGTTGATAAAAAAGTCAATACTCCACCATATAGGTTGTCACAGATAATTCCCATGGAATACATCCATAAATTCACCCATTACCCAAGGAATCAATATTCCCAAATAACTTGTTGTGAAAAGGATCTAACTTTCCAACAGATGGGTGATGGGTTGCAACATACTAATCAAAAGTCCCACTCGTTCTACCATGATACCTCTCTTAGCCACAATGATTAATATCATGCCATCTATCCCTGGGAATCTAACTCATCTCTGATGAAAACCAATTTGGGCCTGTACTATAGACAACCAATCCATAACCAAGATGACATCAGAAGGTTTTATTGTGGTTACCAAAAGGTCCCACAATAAAATCTATCCACCAAGTTATATCTCATCCTAAGAGAATATATTTGATATTGAATAATTGATACATGTTAAAACTTCTAGCTAAAATAGTTGGGTTAAGTTCACAATTGGAAACTATATCTGTCACCCTAGGAATACATATATTTATCAATGACTCTCACTTTTAATTACTAGTATTGATTAAATATTATAATAAACACATATCATACATTAGATAAACTCATTTGCAGCTTGGTAATATCCCTCCATGTCCTGATATTTCCTATAGCCCCGAACGGTAGCTTTATGAGCCTGATGTGAGCCACCTAGTATTGGTGGTGTAAGAAGATCATAACATCACCTCCAATTGAAGCGTGTACCTCTAGTGTGTCTACTTATTCTATGAAATCCCCACCTCATTGAGGGCCACCCTAGACACATATGGGATATCCCTAATCATGATATTGTCTCTATCATGGAGTTCTATAAACTATATACCAATCTGGCTATGCATGATTGATTAGGAAATAAAAATCCATGTAGCCTCACCTATAAACAAACATAACATCTACCTTCTCTGGTATGACTAGATCCTCTACATGATTTTTGGGCCTCAAATCCACAATTTTGAGTCTAATAATTTTACTTCCTCCACTTTTGAGACCTATAAATCTGAGACATGCTACCTACTATATATGGATTAGCCCCATGATTCCCAATTCTAGCTCTAAATGCCCAATATCCATTTTATTGGGATCTCTCAGTCACTAGAGTCCACTTCAGCACTCCATGAAATATGGGTAGGAATAAGGAGACCATAATGGCTCAAATTTATCTAAAAACCCCAACTCTAACTTCCTCCCTCATAAGAATCCAAATTTTACTGCATTAAAGGAGTATCACATGAGGTTAGTGAACTTCACATCATAATCAAAAATTGTCATACTACCCTATTGTAGATAATGTATCTCTTGGTTATAGATTGAAAAAAGGGTAAAGTGTGGTACTCCTCATGAAATATGTACAAGAATTAATACCATAAAAATTTCATCACATAATGAGTCTACATCACTAGACTCCACTAATTCCCTGCTACTCTAAGGAAAATACTGGCTTCCATCATGATCATCTTATCTGTTAGGGTCTTCCTGGGTTTAATGAATTAGTTCCCCAACTCAAACCAATCCTCTATTTCGTAGTGATTTATCTGACTATGAAACATCAGTGGTATCGTACACTAGAACTCTTAGAGTGCACTAAGCCTATATACATCATCATTTTGTACTGCTGGTACTAGGTTCTTCTCAATAGTTGGGTGTGCCTATCCCTTCCCTCCTAGAGGAAACACCTCATTGGATAGCCCTTTGACAAATGCCTCATCACTCATAAAATCTTCATTATGATCCTAAATAGGTAACTTGGATTTCTATATTCATATAGGTATGATTAAATTAATCAAGACATACCACATTAAATTGAGGATATATATGTGGGGAGACAAATCAATAGGGACACTCAAAAGACAAAATTATATATAACGCATGTACTGAGTTCCATAAAACCAATTTCATAGTATTTTGAGCTTCCCATATGGTATTTGGAATCTTGGTTATTGGATAAATCTACAACCACATTACCATTGTGTTTCATGTCCTAAAAAACATACCGAAGACACTTTGACATCATTAACCTATGTCCCAATAGATCCTTATAAGGGGGAAACTATGAACACCATACCAAGTAATTAACTTCTTTGATACCATTATATAAAAAACTGAATCACGATGGCCTACCTGGATGGTAGAAGGCTGATATATTACAATCCTAATCCTAAAACCTATAGGATAGGGGCTGGCGACAAGTTCCGAGAATTTATAAATAAAATGGGAGGAATTTTCCTAAAATACTTGTATGCATGTACCCAACCACATTCGTGAAAAAATTATATAGGAATATAAAATATAATAACATCTAGAGTTTCAACATGCTTGAAATAACCTCTAGGAAAATACAATATAATAATAAAGTATAAAACAATGTGAAAGGGGGGAAATACATGCCCTACCAAAAATAAAGACCCAAGCTACAAAAACTAGAAAAAAATGAAATAAAAAGAGATCGTGTATCCTGATCTCCAAGTCCTGACCACTATACGTGGCCAATGCAACGGGGTATCCCAAATATTTTCTAAATTCACCACCAATCTATCCATCATAATTATAAGACGTGGCATGTGTGAGAAAATCCCATGTAGGGGTCAGTATATACATATTTAGTAGGACACTCCCAAAAATAAATATGGAGTGATATATAGATACAAAAAAATCATAGCTCAACCCAAAGAACAAGGGAAACGATAATCTAATGTATATATATATATTATCATAAAAACCTAGACTAGAGATGAAGGGGATCTCCATCCCATAGCCCTTCCAAAGTCGGTGAGTCGCCCTACATCTCTAAAAGTCAATAATTGATTCCCAAAATCAAATGAAACCACAGCATAATATGTTTATAGGGGACTACTCCTTGTTACTATGCTCCACTTCCATGGGATCCACAACTTTTGTGGATAAACCACAAACTACCAGATCATAAATATAGAAAATACCACCCATGGATAGATTAATAGCTCTTACTGTATGGGAGTATTGTCTCTACCTATGAAAATAGTATGGGGGACCCATTCCTTTTTTCAATATGGGAGTTCCAACCCTAGAATCACTATGATGATTTCCAATAATCACATCCCTAATTAATCATCACCTAGAAAATATTTTCACTCATAACACTACACAATATGCCTTAAATTCCACAATATAGTTCAATATTAAATTCTATGTGAAAAAACACTCAGGATGGGCTACTTGTGTGCTATATTTTGATTATTGAAAAAGATTGCATGAGAGGAGGAAGTTTCTCTTATGGTTATATGGAATTTTCCATGGGTCACATGACATGTGACTTCACCTAGAAACATTACCATGTCCTATAATGAACACAACATGTCTTTCCAGGTGAATTATATATTGAGTACAGGTGGTACATGTTATATCTCTGCCACCTAGGGTTTTCTTGTGTGTTCTTGAACAGGACCATGTATTTCAGGTCATGATCATATACTAGGTCATTTTCCAAGAATTTAATATATACCTCTTGGGTTTTTAGGAATCTAACATATAACATATGGTTTTTCCACCTAAGGAGGGTCACATGATGTGTGGTCCCGACCACAAGATTTGTGATCCTTAACTCCACCCGAAACCATAACACCATAACCAAGGGGATATATTTCGTGGGTTCTTCGGGTATAAACATTTTGTTGTTAGTAATTTTATACATAAAAAATTTCCCCCATGATTTTTCTAGATCCATCATTGATATCACAGATATTCCCATTTGACCACCATAAACTAATGGGGAATGCCTCCATCCATCAATTTTGGCCCTTTGGTGGCCAAAAATTGGATAATGGCTATCCATATGAAGATCATCTAGGAATAAAATGCACGATGATCTAAAACCCAACTGAGATATGCTTCTCCATCAACCACATCATTGAATCCTACCAAAGTTTCCTAAAAATCAACATCCAAACCATTTTTATACACATTCCATTAATGGTGGTTCGATTGTGCTCGTACCCACCCTAAAAATATTAATCCATGGACCCATGGGAAAATTATGAAGAACATGAAAATAATGGGGAGAAATGAACATAAACAATGTGAACCCTTCCTTGGAAAAGTGTTCTTGTCCAATTATTGTATAAAAGGGGATAAGTATGGTTGAATTTAGGTGAAAAAATACAAATTGATGATAGGCACATCTGGTAAATGGATAAAAACATATCAATAAATAGATAAAAATATTCATTCTTCTTCTATTAATAAAAATCGTGTAAATCACAATTTACATGTTTTACCTTTATTTGGATCAATAACTAGTGAATAATTAATTCTCCAATGAAAGAGAAGTTTTGATGTGTTTGTTTCCTCTTGACTCACCTTGATCTGACCACATGTTGTCCTCTAATGCGATACATCAATGAAGAATTATTAGAGATCCTATAAAAACCTCCCAGTGTTTTGTGAGTAACCCTGAGATTTTTTTATAAGAGGGTAATTATAGAGTTTTGTCTAGGATATTTCATTTAATAAAATAAATAAATTATTTAATTATTTAATTAAACATACGTGGAGACAATTACCTCTACCGATTGTCTGAAACTGACAAACCTTAGTTCATGCCTTAGGTAAACCCTATATTTGTGGAATCAACCATGGTATCCGATTTCAAATTTGAGACTCCATTTTGGATTTATTCCCCTATTTAATGAAAACTAAGTGTGTGTGATATTAATATGTTTGATATTTTTATAATATCAATTTTGGGATCAGTGGGTCACATAATTTCGTGCCCACTCAATGATTTTCTCCAAACAAATTCCTTAATATATTTTAACATCTTGTAGAGAAAAAACATATTCACTACATATGGGTTCTTTGTCTTCTTTTCTAGCCTCTACATTATATACCAAGATAAAAGAATTATAATTCTCTAAAACAATAATTAAACTATTCAATGAAAATGTACACATGTAAACCAAAAAGAAATTTTATATTTAAGTGAAAAAATGAGTTGAATATTCATTGGAATTTGGTATATATGTTATGTTTAAAACAGTGGAATCACTTGAAACACTTTCGTAGAAGTAACAATTTTTCATAGTTCTATCACATTTAGCCAAAATTATAAAAAATTTAAGAGTTTAAATTTCAATTTCACATATAAATTCATTATTTTTAGCAACTATATATGTATTAAGAACATATAAGGAACCTCATATATTACAATATAATTTTTAGAAGAAAACATATAAGGTCATCCATTTATATGTTCTTAAAGATCGAAAGAGTGTTCTATTTTCTAAAAAAAGATTTTTTTTAAACTCATTACTGAATATTTTATATTTTTTAATTATAGTAGACTCATTATTTAGAAATATTTCATTTTATGAAGAATTTATTCGGTGGTTATTCTAAATGAAATAAAGAGAAAAATCTATATAAAAATAATCAATTCTGTTAGATTTGTCTCACCCACTCTGGTCCACTAAAGTTTTTGATGGAATAATAATACTTCTTCAATGTTTTATACTACTAATTTTAGTTATCAATTGACCCATTTGTGTTACAATATACTATTATATAACTTTTTGTTATTGAGAAATTTCATGTTGTTTTCTAACCATCTCCTGATGATTTGAATCATTATTTTTATTACTCTATAGTTTTTGGTTATCTAGATTTCAAATGGATGTGGAATTAATTCTATTTTGATTACTAAATTGGTCCTGATTTTACATAGGATGATTAATGTTTTAGGGTTTAAAATCCCTATTTTTATCAGGTATACTAAACATATTTTCCTATTGGTAATTCCACCCATGATTGAAAATTGTGTTCATTTGAAAAGGCATGGATTGGATGTTCTAGTTGTGAAATTGACTATTTGGGTTATTTTGGAAAGGAATTCTAGAGAATATATCGTTATATGATTCAAGAGTTTATTATAATTTTATATATAGATCAATAAAATTTTCATTAGTGTTACATATTACATAATACATAAGGATAGGTAAAATTGGTTCAAATATATTTTTTGATGGGATGAAGTAATTTAACATCTATCTCACTATATTGTTGAGATAACTCAAATTCATATCAATTATAAATTTATAATAATTGAAAATAGATACTTCCATGTAATGTTTAACATTAATTTAACCTCTAGTACAAATCTATTGTGAAAATATGGACATATTTTCTATGATGTATCATGCATTCATATAGGTCATATCCACTAAATATAATCCAGTTGTACTGTCAATCATGCCCATATCCATAAAGATTAATTTTTTATAATAAATATTGGATTAAAAGATGATTAAAAATCTGCTGGTGAAGGTAAATCGAAAAAATCTTCTTAAAACTATCCAAATATTCATGTATAATCTCCCCTTACAACTATCATGTCCCTCATATATTTTTCTTAATTGAGGCATCCCTACAAGCTGGGAAACATTTCTCAATGAAAATATTTTTAAACACATAACAATTTCCTAGGGATGTGGATTGTGAGTTGTAAAATCACTACTTAGCTGTCACATAAAAGGGAATTTGAAATAATCCAATTTTTTATAATCCTCACTAACATTCTAGTGCTTAAATTTAATGAACACCATGTGGAACTCTTATTTGTTATTTTTTGGATCCTCATAGGGGGATCAATGAAATTTCAGTAAATGGTGAATAATAAGTGATTTATGATCAACTACAGAGGCTGTCATAGGGTATCCTAGATATTTATACTGATTTTCATGGTTAGCAGTACTAATCTCTTTTATGGTTGTTTGTTTATCTATTCTTTTCAAACATAATATTTATTTATTTTTCATTAAATCTATTTTTAATGATATTGGTTTTTATGTTTTAACATTCTTGAAGTTTTCATTTTCAATTACTTTAATTGTATTTTTACAATTATGGATCTTAAATTGTATTAATTTTTATCTTTTTTATTTTTAAGATAGTTTTATTTCATATAGAATAATTATTCATATTTAAATATTTTTTTAAAAATACAACTTTCAAAGAGATTATGAATTTTTTTGAATCTTCTTCAAAAATCCATGACGTCATCCTGAAGAATAGAATCAATTTAAATGCTTCATTTTTATTATCTACCTTAAAACCTAACTATGAAATCCCCCTAAGTTTTATATTATAGTAGATCCCAGATTTTTCCCCAATGAGACTGTCTATATAGATTTTCTTACCATCGCGATTGTTATTACAAAAAATTATGTTTTTTATATTTTTGAGTGTAATTTATTTGACTAAAATATAATAGTTCTATATTTTATAAGCTAACTAAATTTGGAACAATAGTAAAGAGTAGTGTATTAAAAAAAATTGAAGGCCAGTGTGTGCATAGTAAAATTAAAAGAATAAAGAATTGGAGGTTATAACTAGTAATTCTCAAAGACCAATATCTTTTCATTATTTAAAAATAACTTCACAATTATAACATTATCAATTCTTATATTAAAATATAAAATCATTTATTTCATTAATTTTTTTTTAAAATTGAGGTCAATAACCAAGCTCTTGGATTTAAATCTATTTTCATAACGATTTAATCAATGAAAACAATGATCATTGGGAATATTCATTGTCAACTCCATCTATACTCACTATCCACAATAAGGATTCAGAAATTTAAACAAATAGGGTAAAATTCTAAATTCTACTCATATTGAACTTATATACTGCATTAAGAGATCGACTCACTCCAATAAGTGATGTGTCTTTCTAATAGGAGAAGAAATAGATTAGTGAGGTGATAGAAGAAATAAACTACAATTAAGGAAAAAATTTCAGTGTTCAATAATCTAAAGGGAATTAAACTTTTGAAATTAATGGAATGAAAATGCAAAAAAACAACACCATTTTAATAAACTATTTTTTACCACTAAGATACTTTTCTTTATATAATCTATTTCCAATTTTAAGATCCAATCATCATCTCCATCTAATCAATCAATATTTGATCCTTTTAAATCCCTAAAAATATTTTTTTATTCTACTCTTCATGCAATATTTTTATAACCCACTGAGATTTTATGAGATATATTCTATTTAATTTCATTGATGTTTTCTGTTGTAAAATACACCAGTATTATCTTGCGCTATACGCAACATCATATTATCTTGTCGTATATGCATCACTATTCATGTCTTGTGTTACACACAATTTTATGTTCTTCTGATAGAATTCATTTCACACAATATTGAGTATATATTATGTTCGACGTATAAAATAATTATGTTTTTATTATGATATATGAAACAAAAACTAAGGCATGCACTACACGCAACACTTACTTTGTTTTCATTACATGCAAGAGCGACCTTCCTCGATAGCTTGTGTTGTATGCAATACCGAGATTCACTAAAAACACTATATTATTAAAATATTATTATTTAATGGGATATAAACCAGAAGTTATGAATAGTATTAACCAAATTTGTAATTTTTAATTTTATTAAAATTCTTATTATGTATTTTCAAAATCATGATATAAGAACAAATTCATTTTTTCAGATTAAATAAGTATTTTTCCAAAAAAAACATTGTTATCGCCTTCTGATGGAGAACCAATTTTAAATCTAGTTTTTAAAAATTTTAAATATTATATTTTATAAAATAAAAATCTTCTTTAAAATAATATCAAAAAATATATTTTTGTTTAATTTTTGGTTGTTTTCAGATAAATTTATATTTTAAAGAATAGTGAAAATACTTTATTTTAATTCAAAAGTGCCTTTTCATCTAATTTATTTATACAGTTAGAATACATTTTAGTTGGTTTTATAGTTTAGTTGAATTTGGTTTTTATTATTTAATCAAATTTTGGTAATTTTATGTAGATCCACATTGAAATTGGATATACAGACATGACAATATTTTGATAAGTTTTTTCTTCTAAAAAACCCTCTATTTTGGTTCGGACAATGAGAATTAATTTTAATTTAATTTTTAAAAATTCTTAGTCTTGAATAATAAAAAATGGATTCCATATTTGTAAACATGGGTGTTAAATTATGTTAATATGTGACTTTTTTAATTTATTTTTTGATATTACGAATAGTAACTGCAGTAATTTTTATTTAATGCTGTTAAAGGTAAATCGAGTAAATTAGTGTAAAAAATAATATTAAAAAAATATTATTATCCAAAAACCAGGAACAAAATCCAATTTTTTGAATATAATTTTACCCTTAAAATATTATGTTTGAAACATAGTTATTTATTGTCAACTTGACAATGATAATGATATAGATTTTAATAATACCAATGAAAGTGACAAATTGTCAAAATCGCATTTCTTATAAGTATAATAATTTTAATATAGGGATAACCCAGTGATATATTTACAATTAAATAGTCCATGGAAATATAAAATAATTACCTATATCATGTTAATTTATTTTAAATTTTTAGAAAAAAATTAATTACCTTAAATTCTTATTCTTTGTTGATGTAAAAATTACTTAATTGATGAGAAATCAATGAAATAATTTTTATTAAAATCCTAATAACCATCAAAAGGTCCAAACACATGACAAATTATTATTGGTCGAGTATATCATGACCATAATCATACAAATTTCCCCCAAGTGACCATTCGGTGCGTTATAGAATAGATTCTCAACTTTATATTATTTTATTTTAAATAATTTCAAAGTTGTCACATTCATACTTTAATAAATATGAAATTTTTAATTTTTTATTTTATAGCAGATAAATTCAACTACATATATTATCAAGAAATATATTAAATTTATCTTCCTTATAGTATTTTATTTTTAATTTTTACACAACAAATAATAATATTAAATAATTACCCAAAATCATTGTAGTGAATATTTTAATAATAGAGATATCAAATAAATGTTATTAATAATATTAAAATATATATAATTTGTGCTAATTAATTTTTCTTATGAATTTTAGAGTTGAAATAAACTTATAATAGATATAATATAAAAAAATTCGAGTATAACACCTTATCTTAATATTTCTAAAAATTGATGAAATGAATAGTGTCAAAATTGACATTATAGATATTTTGTTAAAATAATGTTTTGTATCAAAATTTAAAAATCATAAAATAATTTTAAAATTATATATTCATTATGATATGGTATAAAATGATCCTTATTCTTCATTTATGGTATAAGTTAAATCAAATAAGTAAATATTGCACCCTTTTAATTTTGAAACATTTTTATCTTAAATATAATTAAATTGAATAATTAATTGTTAATTAAAATGATTATGTTTAAATTGAAATCAAAACTTCTCTAAATTTTATTGGTTGATGATATTTTAATCTTATAATATCCTATCTTCGAATATATCTCATTTTATGTGTTTTAATTGATTTTCAAATTATTATCAATGATTATTTTCAGAAATTCCAAAAGTGCCCCTCACCCCAATTATAAAAGGACACATTCCCCCTCATTTATCCATAACTCCTTAAGCCTTTAATTTCATCCATACCATGTACATTTCCCTTCTCAACACCCTTAGTTACATTTTGTAGGTGTTTATCTTCCCAAAAGACCAAATCTAGTTTTATTAATAGGATATATAAGGAGAGCATGAAAATGAATAGATAATATCCTCTACCTATTCTATCATATATCTTTATTCTTATACTTCCACATCATGAGTTGTGTAACATCCCGATTCAGGGAGTTTCCTAGAGTTTCCATGTACCCGATTGGTCACTTGGCCTCAAGCGCATTTCCCCAAATGCTAGAGGCTGTTGACTAGAAGCAAGGGCCTTGGGTGTGATTGTGGGGAAACTATGCCCTCATTGGAAAAGTATCACAACAAATATAAACCATTACAATAGAAAAAGTAGTAATAACATGCAATAAGTAAATAGCAGAAGTAATAAACAATTGGAGAACACATATATAAATGATGCATCATATATATTTCTAGGAAAGCATCCAAATAAGTCACCATATTGGAATATAGTACTAAAACCATGTACAAAGAAAAAAAATAAACTCCAGCATCATTTCAAGGTTTAGCTAGGTCACATGCTCTCTAGATCCACAACAATCAAGTACCTGAAATAAAAGGTTGATTGACCTTATCTATACCTACAATAATATAATATGTTTGGAACCAAAATCATTACACAAACAGGGTGTGAGACGAATCTCAGTAGGCAACCACCCAGTTATCTCTGCCTAACAGTCTGTGAATATATATAGTAGGCAATATGAAAAATAATGCAATAAATAATGTAGTACTCAAAGTCAACAATACTACAATTTAAATTACATCAATTTTCAATTATTAGTTAAGAAACCAACAATCTTAAGTGACCCTCTGGGAAGTACTCACAACCTAAACCATCTTGTTCAATCAATCACACACAAGAAACCCTCTGGGAAGTAATCACAGTCTAACCCCTCTTTTTTAGCTTTATCAAAGCCTCTCTAAGGAATCACTCAACGAAAATTCCCCATGTGGTCTCGTATCAGAAACTATAGATACTCTAGGGAAGCACTCAACATCCAATTAACCATATGGTCTCATAATGATAAATTACAGACACTCTGAGGGAGCACAAAGTTCATCCCCCCTATGGTCTTGCAATGTAAATGTAAACTGACACTCTCGATAAGCCCTCAGTGTCCATTCTCTATATGGTCTACTACACCAGGTTCCCATAGCTCTGTGTAATAAATAGTGCACATATGGTATATTTATGCCAACGTATACCTCAATAACTACAGGGATAAATATTCTACAGTATCTCACAACATGTTAGATAAATTCACCACATCCTAACAATACTAGGCATGGAAAACAAAGCAGCCTAACAGTCAAAGCTAGACCAAATGGTCAATATCAATAATACATGCGCAACACATCCATAGCAAGGAAAATAACCTTATTTACAATAAAAAGACCTCTTCTCAAGAACATAAGGAATAGTATGAAATAATAGTGCTAATAACCATAAACATGAAATACCCCGAACAAGGGTATTGGGAACTTTTGTACATATAACTCAAAGACTAACTATGGAAAGGCACAAACCACAAACCTCAATGTTGTACGATCGATATACGTCAGCCTTAGGTGTTGAATCACCCTATAAGATCGTAGATCTACAAAAACACTAAAAATTTTCAACCAAAGATAACTCATGAAAGAAGAGAATCAGGAAACAAGGATCTAGAACAAGGAAGAGCTTACTATCGTGAATCCAATGCAATCGACGACCGTTGATTCAGAGAACAGATAGAGAGTCAGGGGGCTCGGAGAAGAATAGTGACGTACATTAGCTCATAGATGAGACAAACTGAGAATAAGGGTGTTCAATCGATTAAACGTGGCCCCAAAACATTTAATGTAATAAAAAATAAAGTACACAGTGTGTTCTTCAAGGGTACACAATGTGTACTTTCTTTAACTAGCCTCCGCTTTAGGCTGTCTCCAGTTCACCCCACATAGCCATGTACTATGTCGTTACATGGTTAGTACATGGTCACCTAGGACAACTGGGTACACGACATGTACTCCTAATACCCAATGTGTACTCCTTAAACTTCTAGATTCTCCTTTGTTGCTTTAACACACTAGAAATCAAGATTCTTATCTAAAAAGAATATTTGAGTTCATAAAAACTCCCCCCTTAAATAAATTCGTCCCTGAACTTCCCTAGAAAAGTGGCATAGAAGACGAATCCCCAAAAATCTCCAGCCACTATGATCATAAATCGACCTCCCTCGCCCAAGTCACATACTGTACTCGCTCGTGCTGCCATAGCACTCATAACATAGGAACAGATTGGCCATGGAGAACCTTCTCACTATGATCACGAATTTGGATAGGATGATCCTCAAATGATGTGTCCATCTCTATCTCAAACTCCTCGTGTTGAAAGATATGAGATAGGTCTGAGAAGTAATGTTGTAGCTGGGAAACATGGAAAACGTTGTCCATAGCCCAGTAACTCTGAGGTAACAGCAACCGATAGGCAACCGGCCTGACTCTCTCTGGTACCTCAGACGACCCAACATATCTTAGAAAAGTTTGTCCCTATTTTTTAATTCTCATGTGTCCTAACCTCGATGTGACATGCAAAAAACCTCATTTATGACTTAAAACTTCAGAGGTCATCTTTGTCTATTAGAATAAGACTTTTTTCATGACTGTGCAGTATCCATCCTCTTCTAAATCAAATCTATCTACTCAGAGGTTTCCTGAACTAGAAAAGGTCCTAGCATAGTTACCTCTCCTGCTTCCAACCAACATAAGGGTCATGGACAAGGCCTACCATTCAATTCCTCAAAAGGTTCCATATTAATAGTTTCTTGAAAACTATTATTGTAGGAAAACTGCACTAGAGGTATGTTCTTCTCCCAAGAACCACCAAAATCTAGGATGCATGCTCGAAGCATTTCCTCAAGAACCTAAATTTTATGCTTGGACTGGCCATCTATCTGGGGGTGGTAAGTTGTACTGAGAATTACTTGTGTACCCAAATCCCTCGGTAGTCCCTGCCATACCTGGGAAGTAAACAGACTTCTATATATGAAACAATTGAGTGTGTAACCTCGTATTGATGTACAATCTCCACGATGTACAACCTTCCCAGCTCATTCACATTGAAGCTCTACTTGATTGGTAAGAAGTGAGAAACCTTCGTGAGTCTATCAATGACTACCCAAACTACATCATTCCCTCGAGGAAACCTTATGAAACCTATCACGATTTCCATCGTGACATCATTCCACTTCCACTCAGAAATGGGTAACTACTGTAAAAGCTCTACTAGTCAGTGATGACCTGCCTTCACCTGCTGACAGGTGGAACAACTCATGACAAACCAAGCAACATCTCTCTTCATACCTTGCTACCATTACTGGTGGTGTAGATCTATGTACATCCTATAGACACTTGGATGAACTGCTCAAACTGAGGAATAAAAATCCCACATAAACACCTCGTGTATGATTTTTGACACCCATACGCACCCCTAGAAATGCAAGATCTTGTCCTCTTTTAGTTCATCCTAGAATAGGGTCCTCTCTTGACACAATTTCCCATAGGACTATGCCTTCTGAATCTAATAGCTGTCTCATTCGCACTTGATCAAGAAGAGTAGAGGTAACAACCATAGAATAAAGAAACATCTACCTCGTCCTATCATGCATCTCCAAATGCATCTCAGAGAAAAGATCCATCAGTTTCCACTCACTGCATCTCTCTTGGACTACCTGTATCTGAGTCCTCCTGCTCAACACATCACTTAATGCATTACGTTTACCAGGTTTGTAGGAAAGAACAAAGTCAAAGGACTGAAGTTACTCAACCCACCTTTACTATCTCAAATTCATTTCACGCTGAGTGAAGATATACATAAGACTTTTGTAGTTGGTGAAAACCACAAAATGCTCTCCCAACAGATAATTTCTCCAACAGCATAAATCATGAATAACTACAGCCAACTCAAGATCGTGTGTCGTGTAATTAATCCCATGTGTCCTCAACTTTCGAGACTCGTCTATAATGACTACTTCCCCCTTCATAATCATAGATCTTATCCCAATAACTAAAGAATCACAGTAAACAGTCTAGATCTTTCCCGACTCTGGAAATACTAGTATCGGTGCCAAAGTCAACCTCCCTTTCAGCTCCTGAAAGGCTGACTCACATGAACACAACCACAAGTACTTTGAACCCTTCGTAGTTAGGCCCATCATTGGTGCTGGTAGGCATGAAAAGTCCCGTATAAAACACTTATAGTAACTAGACAACCCTAGAAAACATCATACCTAAATGATATTATTTGGCTGCTCTCATTAAACTACTACTCTCACTTTCTATGGGTCTACTAATACTCATGTCTCTAATATAACATGACCCAAGGAGTAAATTTGGTCAATCAAAAAGTGTAATTTTGAGAACATTGCAGATAAAAGATTCTCTCTCAGCGTACTCAATAATATCTCAAGATGGTTATCAAGGTCATGTCGAGTGTGAGATTACACCAATATATCATCCACAAAGACTATCACAAAAGAATCCAAGTATGGATGGAACACTTAGTTTATCAGTTCCAAAAAAACTACAGGTGCATTCATGAGACCTAACAACATAACCACGTACTTGTATAGACCATACATTCATTGAAAATGTTGTAATAGGTATATGATATGGTCTAACATACAACTGATGATAACCGAATCTCAAGTCAATCTTCAAGAACACCTAGGATCCTCGATGTTGATCAAAGAGGTCATCAATCCGTAGCAAGGGATATCGGTTCTTGACCATTAAATGGTTCAGCTTCTGATAATCCACACAATGTCTGAGGGTACCATCTTCCTTCTTCGTAAACAGGACTGGTGAACCCCATGGATAACTACTAGGTTTAATGAAACCCTTTGCCTATAACTCATCCAACTTCTTCTTGAGCTCTTGTAACTCTGGTGTAGCAATCCTATAAGGAGGAATGGACACTGGTGCCACTCCTGGAACGAGCTCAATAGAAAAGTCTACCTCTCTCCCTAGAGAAAGACCTGAAAAGTCCTCTAGAAAGACATATTTGAAACAATCCACCAATAGAGGAAATATCATCTATGAATTCCCCTAGTCATCTAGATAGAGACTAGAAATCTGGGCTGTAACTCCTCCCAACCCATGATGATTGGGTCTTGCTCTTCTTTCTTGAACAACCCATTTTCCCATGTGAAGAAATGATCAGCCCTATGGTGATGTGAAACTCACCGTACATTGATAGAAATCGACAATTGTCTGGAAGGGAACTAACCAGTCCATTCTGAGAATGACATCAATTTCTGTCATCTATAAAATATAGAGGTCCCACAAGAAGTGACACCAACCAACCTCTAGAGGGAAATCCTTTCACTATCAAACACTGGACATTCTTGCCCAAATAGAGTGTCCAGTGTCAAGATATCATAAACAGTAAAGATACAGAGCCCAAGGCTCTCCACAACAACAACAGATATCAAACTATGGGAATCCCCTATATCGAAAAGTATAGAAGCTGAAACTGAGGAAACTAGGATCGTACCTCAAACTGTAGAGGGTCTATGATCCTGCTCATGTTGGGTCTACTCCACTACAAAAGTTTTACATGTACTGTAGACCTGTGACCCTGCCTGACCACCCTGAGCTGATCCACCCTATTGTCACTATACGCCTAGAGATTAGTTACCACAGCCAAGAAATCCACCTCATCATGAACATCTAGAAAAACTCTAGTTCCCAGACTAATGAGAAACTGGTGGTGCTTATTCTGGATGTTGGTCATAGAGAAACCCCTATCACCAGCTGACTATGGAATGATCTGACAAAACCGCTAAAGATGACCCATATTTCTACAATATCGGTACTCGACTAGGTCTCTTGAGAAACATGGACTCATAATCATGCTCTTCCCTCACTATTAGCACAGAACCTAGCCACCAGAAAAAGTATCTCACTTCCTCAGGTTCCCGCTCGTAGACTCTGTTTGGAGCTTCATGATGTCAGTTGGAGGGGTAGCAACTCTAGATGTTGAGCCGCCCTAGCTCACAACTCCTAAATCCCTCATATTGTGCTTTGTGGTCAGTGCCTGGTGGACTATTGAGGCGATGGAATTCAACCAGAAGATGTTCACCTAGGATTGGATGTCATTCCTAAGATCATCCTCAAGATTTCTTATCAGGAACAACTCATCACCTCCTTGGATGGGTGTGAAGCACTGAAAATATATGAAGCGATAAGAATACTCCATGATTGAGAGAGTACCCTACTCCAAACCCATGAACTCTCGAGCTTGATCGGACCTCAAAAGTCCTTGGTTAGAAGTAATCGTAGAAGTCACATAGGAACTCATCCCAAGACATGACTTCTAGTGTTTCAACTGTGACATCACATCCCACCATCTCTTAGTGGAGTCTGAAAGCATATACGTAGTGAGATTCACCCTCCACTATGGAGGCATCTACAGATGCTCGATGATAGATAGTATGTATTCTATCCATGAATCAGCATCCTAATGTCCTCATTCCTCTATGAAGGTGGGAGGATGCTGCTGTTGAAAAACCTTTGTCAATTCTGGCACAGACGGGGCTGGATGCGGTGCACCCCTGAAGGTTTGCATGAACCTCATAAAGACCTCTTAGAACTGTGTGTTGGCACCTACATCTAGGATAATGGCTGGTGAAAAGACTAGAACTACAGGAGGATATTCCGGTAGTCCCTGGTTAGCCAGGTCTGGTGTTTGATCAATGCCTTATAACTGGCATACAACCAGAGGACGTCTTGGTGGCTAACTTTTCAAGGTCAAGTGAACACCTTAGTTCAGGAATATCAAGGACTGGAACTTATAAGTGTAAGAATGGAACAAGAGGAAGAAATCATTCAATATTTTCTAAATAGGCATACACAATGTGTATAACCCCTACACGGCGTGTTCCTTTAAGCCTTCTCATGGGCATGTACTCTTACCAACTCTGGTCGTGTCACACCCCATACACACGACGTGTTTCACCAAGACACGGCATGTACTTGAATTGTGTCCTCCTGCCCATGTTATTCTACTAGACTAACCCACATGGTTCCCCAAGAACAAGACTACACAACATGTTTCTTCCCGACACGGTATGTACTAGATGAACTTCATCGACCCATGTTGGTAGTCACACAGCTAGTTACACGGCTTACCCTACACGATGTGTTTTTTCAGGACACTATGTGTACTAACTACCCATCATCCACTCATGTCATTAGTCACATGGTCGGATAAATAGTCTCTACAACACTGTGTGTACATCTGGTAGAAGGCATGTCCAACCCAAGATTTCCCAACTCCATGGAATAGTCCACACATGGTGTAACCCGGTTTGGGACTACACAGTGTGTGCTTAATAAAAACAATTACTTCCTGAATAAAAGGATACATGACATGTATTTATCATTACATACCATGTATTCTGGTTTTTCTGGATTGTATATCTTAAAAACTATTCCAAAACCCAGAAAACACTAAACAAATTTTGAAGTTCTAAATTCTGATCTGTGGGGGCCAATACTCCCCTTGAATCAAATATTTCTATCTTATACATGTCATATACAAGCATAACAATGCAATGATCCACCAACTTCTGGTCCATGGGGCCCCATAACAACTCAAGAACCAATGTTTGGCGTTCATTCAAACTTAACTTTACATATTAGAAATACCCGGTAAAATATCAGTTGTTCTATCATGGAATCTATCACAACAGCATGCATATCTTGAACAACATCTATCACAACAACATGCAATCAAAAGTGAACCCTAAATGGCATGGCAATAATGCATGACCTGTGATCTCTAGCAAGTGCATATATGATGCGGAAGATGGAATACCCTCATCTCATCGGGTTTCAGTAGAAATAGAACCTCAATAATGTCAATGATAATAGAAAAAAACATGTGAATCACCCAATGGTGAAATCAAATCAACTGTAATAATTGAAAAACAAAACAAATAGAAATAATCGAGGTAAATTGGATTTTCCCTTTATACAGGTTAACTAATCTTGGGCACAACTTATTACCAAGTAATTATTTTCTTCTTATTCCTGGATATAGGCTCTAAATAGTATGTTAAGAAGAAAAGAGTTCCTCTGATACAACTTTGTAATGTCCTAGTTTCAAGAGCCGCCCAAAGGTGCATGTACCCGGTTGGTCAAATGGCCTCCAACGCATTTCCCCAAACACCAGAGGCTGATGACTAGTAGTGGGGTCCATGGGTTTAATAGTGGGAAAACTATGCCTTCATTGACCATGAAACACAATAGATATAAACAGATAACAATAGTTAAAGCAGAAATAACATGCAATAGGTGAACAACGGAAGTAATAAACAACTGAAGCACGCATATATAAATGATGCATGAGACATATGTCTAGGAAAGAAAACAAAACAAGTCACCATGCTAGAAAATAGTACTATACCCAATCACAAAGAAAACAAATAAACTCCAACAGCATCTCATGCCTTGGCATGGTCTCATGCTCTCTAGCTCTATAGCAATCAAGTACCTCAAGTAAAAGTGCACTTTCTCTTATCTATACCTACAAAAATATAATCTTTTTGGTACCAAAACTATAACCCAAATAGTGTGTGATATGAATCCCAGTAGGAAACCACCCAAATATATGTTCCTAACAGTCAGTGAATATTTATAGAAGGAAATATGAAAAATAAATCAATACAACCGGTAGTACTCAATGAAAAAAATTTTACAGTTTAAATTACATCCATTTTTGTTTATTAGATAAGAATCCAACAATCATAAGTGACCCTCTAGGAAGTAATCACAGCCTAACCCCTCTTGTTTAGTCAATCAAACAAAACCAACACTTTGATATGTATTCATAGTCTAATCCCTCTAGTTTAGCTTTAGAAAAGGCTCTCTAAGGAAACATTCATTGTCAATTCCTCATGTGGTCTCATATCGGTAACTATAGACACTCTGGGGAATCACTCAACATCTAATTCCCCCTATGGTATCGTAAAGTGGAACTACAAACACTCTATGGGAGCACAAAGTACATCCCCCCAACAGTCTCGCAACGTAAAAGTAAATAGACACATTGGAGAAGCCCTTAGCATCCGTTCTCCTGATGGTCTACTACAACAGGTTCCTGCAACCCTATGTAGTCAATTGTGCACAAACGGTATGTGGAAGCCAAAGAATACCTCAATTACTACTTGGTTAAATATTCAACATTATCTCACAGCACTTCAGAAATATTCACTCCATCTTAACAATACTAGGCATGGAAAACAAATATTCCTTACGGGAAAAGTTAGACCAAACAGTCAATATCAAGAAAACATGGGAAAGACATGCATAGAAAGGTAAATAACCCTATATACAATCAAAAAACCTATACTCAAGAACATAATTCATAGCAGGATGTAACAGGGCTAATAACCATAATCACACAATACCCTGAATAAGGGTATTGGGCACTTTTTTACAAATAACTAAAAGACTAACTACGGAAGGACACAAACCACATACATCGACATTGTACGATGGATATACACGAAAATCGGGCCTTAAATTTCGGTAAAACTATATATATGTACAAAAATGATAAAAAATTTCAACCCAAGATAACTCACGAAATAAGAGGAATTAAGAAACGAGGCTCTTGGAGAAGGAAGAGCTTACCATGGCTATTCCAACGCAATCAACAATGGTCAATTTAGATAACGGATTGTGAGTCAGGGGATCAGGGGAATAATCATTCCTTATAGTATCTTATGGATGAGATAAATGGGGAAGAATGGTGTTTTGTCGATTAGATGCCACCTCTGTCTGTTTAATGAAATATAAAAATGTTACATAGTGTTTTCTTAAAGGGTACACGGTGTGTACTTTCTTTAAATATCCTCATCTTTATTTGGTATCCAGGTCACCCCACACGGCCATGTACTTGGTCGTTACACGTTTAATACACAGTCACCCACAGAAACTGGGTTAGCATTGTGTACTCCAAAGTACACGACGTGTACTCCATAAAACATCCAGATTCCCCTCTTTTCATCAAAAACACAAGGAAAGAAGATTCATACCTGAAAAGAAGATCTTGGTTCTTACAAGTTGTTTCATTATAGAATAATAGATCCAGTAGAACTTATATATTGAGATGTTATTATAATAATGAAACAGCCATATTATACTTTATATTCATCCTAAGAAAAACAAAATCACCATGCATGCGTACGAACAGCTTACCATCTTCTTGCAATGGTGTAATATGTTTTTCACCACCACATTAATTTTATTGGTATAATACTAGTTGTAATAACTATATATGATTATTATAATATGATATGTATTCTGAAATATAGTACACCATGTCATTCAATACCACTCAAGAATTATGGAAATGATATTGTCACTCGTGCGTACGTATGGACTATCGTCTCCATGATTTGATGTGATTTGTTATACATGATAACCATTCATGAATGATTATATAAATGTTCAGAATGAATAAATATGGTAATTTTTTATATTAATATAATTTTATAATGATATAATTATGACCTAAAATGGATATCTATAACTTGTTCTGAAAAACATACATACGCTCATAATGCATGTAAAACCTGAATATCAAGTAACGATGGCCTATTATAAGAAAAAGAAAGAGATTGTTGTCACAAACTGAATCTGGTTTCCCCCAAAACGGGCACCAAAACTAGCCTATAACAAGGCCCAAAGGGTGATCCTAATCCCCATGGGCTGGCACAAGTTTCCGGGTATCAAACAATTAGGTTTGGGAACGATTTACCCGAGTATGAAAGCATAAAACCTTAAAAACAATCCATAATATAAATTATGAAATTTATAGCCAAACAAGTCTTAATAAATAACCAAAATTGAATAAATGGATTTAAATAAAAAAAAGTACAAAGACACATATATATAACATCAAAAAAACCCAAATGACTCCAAATGACAAGGGGTTATCACCCACCAGTCGTCTCCACAACTATGCCCCAAAGATGGGAACTAACACCCCAAGCCACCATCACCCAATGCATTTCCTTTACCTGGGTCAAAAACAATAAATTCTACTTACACCCAAGGGGTGTAAGTAGGTTCTTAGCCTAATCCCAATAGTATACCACCCAATGATTCCAAGGTGCATGCAATATAAGGTGAAAAAGCAAGTAGTTTTAATATGCAATGAAAAGTGACAACAAATTCCAAGAAATGCAACTTTAAATTGAAAACATTTTTCAAGATAAAACTTTCATAATGTTAACACATTTAAATAGGAATGTTAGATACTTCAATTTAATTCCAAAGACACCCAAATAAAAGGGCAAATACCATAAATACATTGAGCAACAAAATCAAGAACACCCCTAGGCACTAGATTGTCTCAGGCCCCATGTACCTCGTATATCGGTGTAATATGACTATAGTAAAATTCGTTCTCATGCACGATCCACTAGTAGGGAAAATAGCCATAACCTAGTGGTCCCCAATCTTCATCCACATAGTTTATTTAGAGCTGTCGTTATCCAAATTCTAGGTGAAACAAGGACAAAACTCATCTGGTCCACTAGCCATACTATTACACATCCGCCCCACCTAGGTACCAGGGCTTCCCCCTTTGTGATAAAAAAATTTCAGAATTTGACACATATCCATTTTAATGAAAAAATCCACTACTGCTTACATATAACAAATACAGTATATATCGAATTTTAAACCACTTAAAACACACAACAAACACTTTGAATTTGAATAAAACAATTTCTCAAAATCTCGTGTTGTTTTGCACACAAAACCCCTTAAGAAACCCACTTGTATACTATGTTCACACTTGTAAGTTACAAAAATAGAAATGGCAGCCCAATAATTTTCAATTAAAACAAAAAAAATCAATTTTCAGGCATCCCCATGTTAAACAAGAAGTGACAACTTGGTAAAACATTCATTTTCACACAAAGGTGGAACCAAAACATCACTTTCTTTACAAACAAAATTAAAACCCATTTTTGTAGCAATAAACAAAGTGTATAAACATTATAAACCATATTTTAAACATTATTAAAGGTCAATAAAAACAACTAAGTATTTATAGGGAATCCCCAAATAAACAAATAAATCATTTCTTTGGAAAACCTCCAATTTCCCACCAAATTGGCATTTAAAATTCAATTGCAATAGAAACATCTTTAGAACCAATTTTTTTTGCAAAAATAATAAAATTATATAAACATAAAAATATGATAAATAAGGCATGCTAATACACAATGATTTCATCAACATTGGAATCACCTACCAAATCAAATGAAACACTTCAATCCTTTGTGCAAAAACACAAATACACCCTCGCCGCACCTCAAGAAGTGTAGATCAAACCTTAAAAAAAGAAAATTGGACCAAGAAAACCCAAGGTTAAACCTTAGGTTTGAAACCATACCCTCTGCAAATTTGGGAATTCATGTATAAGGGAATAAAACCTGATCACATTGAATAAAACCCTATGAAAAATGAATGATGAATGAAGGAGACTCACTCAGTTGAGGGTTCTTGAAAAAATCTCCCCAAATACACTAGTGGATGAATTTTAAAACAACCAAAAATTCAATTTATGTTCGAACATGAAATATAAGGTTACTTGAGAACTAGAATGGGGGGAAAGATTAAATAATGAAATATTTATGAAGGAATCAAATTATCTTTTTAAATATGGATGAAATGTGAGTGATTCAGAAGTTCTAACCTAAACCGCGAGGAAAATGAGCTGCAATGAGGGTGGGAGGATACTCGACGCGTGGCCAGGTTCATTGGGCATGTGTGGGGCTTGGAATCACCGAAAAATCCTAAATATTGAATATTTTATTAATTAAAAAAAATTTATTTTTAAAACCGGAATTGGGCATTCAAGATGGCCCAATCCCTTAAATGAAAACCGATATACAACTTTTTTATGGATTTCTAAAGGCTCCAAACTACAATGGTGGTGTTAATATATCATGGAAGACCATTAAGGAATTTTAATTGGTGAAAAATATTAAAAAAATGAAGAAGTTATAAAAGAAACAAAATTTATTTTTGAATAAGGAATTTGGCTCACGGTTTGGCCCAATTCACAAAAACTCACCCATTCCACCATAAAAGATTGAGAAACCTCACAAAAAAATCATAAATAGAAATTAATTTAAATTTAACATTAAAATAATTCATGTATGTGACAATTCTCCCCACCATGAAAACTATCTGTCCCTATAATGTTACAACAAGTATAGATACCAAATCCAAACCCAACCGATAAACCAAGATGTACTTCTTTGCTAGGCATTGCCCCCAAGGGCCAAAACACCTCCAGTGATCAATTAAGGAATGATTAATCTCACAACCCAAAATTAAACCACTTTACTGAAATGATCAATCACATTCACACTTAATCCCAAAATGAAACTCCTCGAACGCTATCCGAACAATACTCAAGCAATTCACCCAAACGAACAACAACTTCGAACAAGGTTACACTTACCTAACATTAACTAAACCATTGGGAGATCTCCAATCCCAATGTTTACTCAAGGAAGATGTTGGTATCTAGATAGTTCCGAATGAGACTACCTACCACCTAGCCAATACAACGGAAAAATCTGAGCTATTGGTATGGGGGGACACAAATAGGCACCCCACCATAAGAGGAAACCTATATTATTTTGTGAGATAAAATCAATACACTAACAGGGGAGGGCTGAATGAACACCCTAGTACAAAGGGTAGAATTCCATTCAAAGTTTATAAAGGAATGTACATGAGAGTCATTGTGGGTATCCCCACCATAAGAACCAACTATCTTAACCGACCAGCATGGGCCGACACAGAAAGACCCAATTTTTTTAAAGATTTGGAAAGGGCACGGGGTCAGTCCGCACGGTTTGGGAAAATTATACACTAACTGTGTAGATAATTCTTTTTGCGTGGCATCCTGGAACATGGTCACTACTAATCATACACCAACTGTGTCCTCAGCATGTCTATCTAAATTTCCAACCATTCTCTATTGACTCTATGGAAGCCAAAGGGGGAGGGAATTACATTAGGTGATGACATGGGCACAAGGCCCTCAACCAATTTCCACTGAATGCGAACAGTGGAAGAAAGATGATGAAACTAGAGGTTTATACTATTACTATCATTCATACCGAGGATAAGACAATGTACATGGGTTTAAACATCCCTGGGATTCCCCCTGACTACGAGTCATCTTCTCTCTGAGACCTATGGCTGGAGCTCAAATGATTGAAGCATCTTCAACCTCACAGTTAGGCTTTAGAAACCCCCCCTAAATGAGAATTCTTCTTTTGGTGCCACCAACAACTATACTGAAATCCTCAATAATATTACCAAGACATAACACATTCCAAACTCACTTCACCCTAATTTGATATTTCACTGAAACATGGGCTTTAAAATGAAAACACATCACACCTTGTTTCTTCGAGTGAGAAACTATACAAGTAAATAACACCTATAATAACCTTCCTAAAAAATGGAAGATTTTGAAGTTTTTTCAAGGGAGAAATTCTCATAACATAAAGAGACTCCCAGAGGACTACAAGACTTTCACCTTTAATGTTAATCGAGTGCACGAAATCACAATGCTTCACCAAACATGACCATTATGACTGATATAAATAATGCATGGAGTGGGACCTTATACAGCATCACCAAACAACACACAATTCTAGAAAGTGGCCAAAATATCCTCTTGTGACTAGATTTCCCACACTGGTATTTTATTGTGAACTCCTTCAAAGAGACTACGATGGACCGAGAGGACCTCTTAAACACCATCCAGATACTCATCCACACTAACAACCCCAGACCACTTCCACCTTAGGCAAATAAGAAAACTTAAGAGGCTATGGTCTCTTTCAAACTAACATGATCACTCTCCCACTACAAGAGGATACACAAAACCAAGAAAGGAAAGGGTGTAGACTAAATCTAAAAATCTCATGAAAAATATTCCTTATATTGATCAACTGGAGGGTCTTCAAATAGCGAAAAAAATCTGGGTTGCACTTTGGTTGTGTACTAACCTTTAATGGGGTTACCTTATCTAATGCTTGAACCCAAGGACCCGACCAAGATGGTCCATTGGTCAAGATATACCACAAACCAGATCCAAACACATGAAGGGAACCACCGTAAAGGTGTCCCAAAAACATTTTTCAAAAGAGACCACTAACCGTCCATACAACACAACTTGCTGACAAAACCCAAACCCAAAACATAGTTCGAAAAGGAGGGGTTCTTAGATAAAATAATCCCACAACATCAACTTTTTCAAAAACACATAATACCCACCATACTAAACTATTTATCCAGACATCATGTTTTTCATTAAAACCATTTCTTTGAAAACAAACGTTTCATTGGTAAGTGTATCGACCAATGGTACCCCATGGGCCTCACTCATGCATGTTTTTGTGCCACACCGGGCACCATCCTCATATCCGTTCCGGCACTCATCCGATCATGACATCGAACATCCATCATCAAATATAACCCCATGCATGTGGTTTCTCATGGAAATACCAAAGGTTAAAACAAAAAATTATTTCCACTTTTCAAAACCAAAACAGTCAACCAATACATCCTTTTTCTCAAAACTGTTATCCACAAGATCAAAATCCCAAATCACATCTTACAAAACTTTTCATAAATACACAAACATTTAGAAAATAACTCACTTTCAAGATATTCACATCAATTTCAAAACATCTCATCCCATTAAAACACCCTTTGACTGTTTAGAAAACTATATTTGAAACACTTTTCAAAACCAACTTCAATATAGTTCCTGCTTTTAAAAGAGGTGTAATCACACCATTTTCCATTTCAAAAAAATTATGAAAATTCAGTTCCACCATTTCATAAATCAAACCATTCCCTAATTATTTGAAAATAATTTCACAAAAACATTATGATTCTTAAAACCAAAGTGCCAAGTTTTCAAAACTAAAGCACAAAACAATGCGAGAGGAAACTAGTTTCAGTGGGTGACTAGGAAATATGGTTGGTGGCCACATTAAAATACTTCATTGTCACAAAGAGTGTTCTAGGGAATATACTTTGCTCCTCATGTCTATCCAGGCCCTGCGAGCTCACTAAGACTATTAACCCAACTCTCTTTTCATTTCCCCTAATCATCATCGAACCAAGAAAACCAAAGGACTTAGATAAATCCCGACTTCTTTTAGAAACATGAATCCCATAAGAAGGTGTGGTGATCAGGAACACTACCCTAATTGGAATTCCACATCCCAAAAATCCTAACTCCAGACTATCCTGACTCTTCCCCAAATAACATGACCCAAAGAGTTAACTTGAACCTTCTCTGACACCATTTTTTCACGAACCGAATCTGGTTGCCGTGAAAACCGGCACCAAACCCAGCCTGTGACAAGGCCCGTAGGGCGTTCCCATTCCCCACAGCTGGGATAAGTTCTCAGGTATCAGAAAATTAGTTTTGGGAAAAATTTACCCAAGTATGAAAGCATAAAACCTTAAAGACAAACCATAAAATAAATTCTGAAATTTGTAACCAAACAAGTCTTAATAGAAAAACCAGAATTGAATACATGGATTTAAAAACAAAAAAAAGGTCCCAATACACAAATATATAATATCCAAAAAAACCTAAAGGACTCCACTTGACAAGGGTTCATCACCCACCAGTCGTCTCCACAACTTCACCCCAAGGATGGGAACTAACACCGTGAACCACCATCACCAAATGCCTTTCCTATGCCTGGGTCAATAATAATAAAGTCTACTTACACCCAAGGGGTGTAAGTAGGGTATGATCCTAAGACCAATAGGATACCACCAAATGATTCCAAGGTGCATGCAATAAAAGGTGAAAAATAAATCAATTTTAATATGCAATGAAAAGCGGTGACAAATTCCAAGAAATAAAACATTAAATTGAAAACATTTTTCAAGATAAAAATTTTAGAATGTTAAAATATTTAAATATTCATGTTATCTAATTCAATATAATTACAAATCCACCCAAATTCAGGGGAAAATACCACAAATATAATGAGAAACATAATCGGGAACACCCCCAGGCACTAGATAGTCTCAGGCCCCCTGTACCTCGTACCTCGGTGTAATGTAACCATATTAAAATATATTCTTGTGCTTGATCCACTAGTAGGGAACATAAACATAACCTATTGTTCTATAATATTCATCTTCATAGTTTATTTAGAGTTTTTGTTATCCAAATTCTAGGTGAAACAGGGACAAAAACCATCCGATCCACTTGTCGTACTAGTACACATCCGCCCCACCTAGGTACCTGGGCTTCCCCTTTTGTGCTCAAACGATTGCAGCATTTAACACATATCTATTTTAATTTAAAACACCACTACTGGTTACATACAACAAATACAGTATATATCGCATTTTAAACCACCTAAAACACACAACAAACACTTTGAATTTGAATAAAATAATTTCTCAAAATCTCGTGCTGTTTTGCACACAAAACCCCTTAAGAAACCCACTTGTACACTATGTTCAAACTTTTAAGTTACAAAAACAATAAAATAATCCCAATATTTTTCAATTGAAACAAAAAATAAATTTCTGGGCATCCCCATGTTAAACAAGAAGTCATAACTTTGTGAAACCTTCATTTTCACACAAAGGTGGAACCAAAACATAACTTTCTTTACAAACACAATTAAAACCGATTTTTGCATCAATAACCAAAGGGGATAAACATTATAAACAGTATTTTATACCTTATTACAGGTCAATAAAAACAACTAAGTATTTATAGGGAATCCCCAAATAAACAAATAAAACATTACTTTGGAAAACCCCCAATTTCACACCAAATAGGCATTTAAAATTCAATTTTAATAGAAACATCATTAGAACCAATTTTTTTTCAGCAATAATACAATTATATAAACCTGAAAATATGATAAATACAGCATGATAATACACAAATATTACATCAACATTGGAATCACCTACCAAATCAAATAAAACCCTTGAATCCTTTGTGCGAAAACACAAACGCACCACCGCCGCACCTCAAGAAGGGTAGATCAAACCTTAAAATAGAAAATTGGACCAAGAAAACCCAAGGTTAAACCTTAGGTTTGACACCTTACCATCTGTAAATTTGGTACTTAATGTATAAGGGAATAAACCCTAATCACATTGAATGAAACTCTAATAAAAATGAAAGATGGATGAAGGAAACTCACTCACTTGAGAGTTCTTGAAGAAATCACCCCAAATACACCAGTGGATGAATTTGAAAACATCCAAAAATTAAATTGAGGTTGGAACATGAAATATAAGGTTACTTGAGAAATGGAATGGGTGGAAATAGTTAATAATTAATGATTTAGGAAGGAATAAAATTACCTTTTTAAATCTGGATGAAATGTGAGTTCTGCATAAGTTTTGACCTAAACCGTGAGGCAAATGACCAGAAAAAAGGGTGGGAGGAAATTGGACACGCGGATAGGTTCATTGGGCATGTGTGGGGCTTCGAATCACTAATAAATCCTTAATATTGAATATGTTATTAATTAAAGAATTTTATTTTAAAAAATGGAATTGGGCTTTCGGGCTCGCCCAATCCCTTAAATGAAAACCCATATACAACTTGGTTATGGATTTCTAAAGGCTCCGAACTACAATGGAGGTGGTAATATATCAGGGAAGACCATTTAGGTATTTTAATGGGAGAAAATATTAAAAAATAAAAAAGTTATAAAATAAATAAAATTTATTTTTAAATATGGAATTGGGCTCACGATTTGGCCCAATTCACGAAAACTCACCCATTCCACCATAAAAGCTTATAAAACCCCAAAAACAAATCATAAATAGAACTTAAATTAAATTTAACTTTAAAATAAGTCATGTTTGTGACAATTATGTTCATATATTACATCATGAAAATGACCATGGTTTTGGAATAAGTTAGTAACATTATCGAAATCATTATACTTGAGGTTTTGACACATAAGAAGCAAATCTGACCTAAGGTAAGAGATAATTTAGAAATCTCATTTTTGTCTAAGATTGTTTATATGTAAGAATTTACCGAGGTATATTTATCATCCACATCAATGTTTCCTAATTAAGTAATATTATTTCTATTATTCTATAATATTTTAAAGTTAATTATACCCTTTGGTGATTTTTTTTAAATGGTATAAAAGTAATATTTTTTTGTTATTCGATTTGCGGTGCTTTTTTACTTTTCCAAAAAATGTATGAGAAGAAATTTTTTTAACTTCTATGGCATGAATATATTTTTACTCTTTCCTAAATCCTAACATCCTTTAAGATTACCCTACAATATTACAAGGTTATTTTCACATAAAATGATTCCTTCTAAAATTGTGTGGCATTTTGAGGAAGGAAAATGTTTTTGAAGAAGAAATTATATTTTTTACAAAAGTTAATTTCAAGTGTTTTCTCAAAATTATTTTCCAACTAAGATAAAACTCATTAAATGGGGTTATATTTATATCCATTTTATTACTATGATTTGATTTTTTTTCTAGAATGTTGTTTATTAAATCAACTTGTTTTATTTCAATTATAATGAAATGATGTTTAAGAAAACCATTTTATTTCAAGGGTTAGGATATAGTAAATGTTTTTATGTTTTTGTGTAACACATAAGAATGGTTTCATTATGATATGGGTGAGACCTATATCTCCCCCTAATGAATTGGGTAAATATTTATATCTCATGAGATAGACATTACTGGAATGAAAAAAAAATTGGTTCAGTAATACCGGGCTGGAACAGCAAGTAAATATGGTTTAGTAATACATGGATGGAATGGAATGTAAACCTAGTTCTGTAAAGGACATTTTCCACTATGATGGTCTTGGTAGAAATTCCTAGGATACAATGGAAATCATATTATGTGTTTATTTTTTTCCACAATTCTAGGTTTTATGTTAATGTTATGTTATCATGGTCATGTTCATTTATGATTTATGCCTTACGAATTTCCAAGATTTTTCTCATGACTCAATATTTTTATATTTGAACTCTATTTTCATGTTTTTACATTCAAATGTTTTTTTATGTTCTCAATGTTTACCCTTACTAAGAATTTTAGCTCACCTTTTTTATGTTTTATTTTCCCCAGGATATAAGAAATGTAATTAAGTAAGAAAACTAATAGGTATGTTCATTAGGGGAGATATTACAGATCTTTAACCAATCTAGAATAATGTGTTTCAAGTTTCCAAATATATTAAATGAACACAGTCTTTGGGCGTATATTTTTGTAATGTGTTAATTATTCCACAAAAAAAATTTAATGTTCATCTACGTCATGCTTGGGTCATTAGATTCGGTGTCATAGCGAAGGTTTAGTAAACCATTGTGTTGACCTCACCTGTTTTGATAATCCCAATCTTGTATTCATATGTTTTGACAATCCCAATTATGTGTTCATATATTATGATATTCACAATTACTATTGATCTACACTTTAATTCGTTCAAATCGATGATCAAGTTAATAATAATGTTAAAATAATTTCTGATTTATGTTAATCTCGATTATCCATGTTTATATAAGTTTTGAAATGATTCTAAGTGAATTAGATGTTTTTTTCATAAGACAGTCAAGTGTAAGTATCACTGACCTGAACAGAGCTACAGATGCACAGAGCTACAAATGCACAGAGCTACTGATGCACAGAGCTGCCGATGCACAGAGCTACTGATGCATAGAGCTACCAATGCACAGAGTTACCGATGCACAGAGCTAACGATGCACAGAGCTACCAGTGCACAGAGCTACCGATGCACAGAGCTACCGATGCACAGAGCTACCGATGCACAGAGCTACCGATGCACAGAGCTACCGATGGACAGAGAGCTACTGATGCGTAGAGCTACTGACAGTCAAGAGCAACCGATGGAACTAAGTTCATCGAGCTACCAATAAGAGCTACCGATAAGAGCCACCGATAAGATTTTGAAGAGCTACCGATGGAAGATCCTACACAGAGTCAACCGTACACGTCTACAAACAAATGGCTACCTATAATGAACTACGGAGTCAAATCCTATATCCTCGACCCTATTTGTTTATTACACTAACGGCTACATTTTTTACTTTTGATGCATTTAATGTTATTAAATGATTTATCTTTCCATTTCAGGAAACCGTACCAATTACGATTAAAAATCATAATCATTCCTTATTCTCAGTATAATAAAGGCATACAAGACAACGTGTATGAGCTAGTGAATTAAGACAAGAGACTTGAAGGGATTGAGCACACGGGAACACACTTGCGATCAAGCTCAAAACTTTCCAAGAAAAATTGGAGAACTTGCACTCACAAGACTACTACTACTACCAGACTCCAGAACACAGAGCATACATCGAGCAATCTATGCTAAAGAAGAACAGAACACTTCATTTTCTGAGCCGATAACCAAGCTGAACCTGGAAGCACTGAAAGAAGAAACGATACTCTGTTTTTCAGTCAAATACCAGAGAAGGACTCAGAACCGTTTCTGATCAAATCCAAAGGAGTCCAGAGCTACACTACAATCACTAGAGCCTTCCTAAACTCTATATCTTACTCTAAATGATTTAGAAATTGCATTACGAACATTGTGTGTAGCCTGTTAATTATTATTCACACACTGTCTCCTGAACCTTAACTGGAGGAGTTGTAAATCCTCACTCACAATCTTTACATCCTTTATTTCCCGCTGTGGATAGTGGTAGAGGTCGAGTGTGACCTGGATAGCTTTGAGCTATTGTTTGTTATCCCACGTATAATTGTGGTAGAGGTCTCTTGACCTGAACAGTGTGATCACTATTGTTAACCCAGATCCAGGGTGTGGATCAATTTATATAAATTTTGAGAGGACTAAGTCTCAGCTTGAGACTGAACCTCTTGGTTAACTCTTGTGTTTTTAGTTAAAATCTATATCCATACTATATACATTTATTTCACATTCCGCTGCTATTACTTTGAAATATTATTTATTTTCAAAGCTAGCTTGATAGTTAAACTCGCAAGTGTATATATTTATTATAAACCAGTAAGTTAGTTTCAAAAGTTAATTTAATCATAAGATTAAGTTAACTGAGAATTAATCAATCTTTTAGAAACTAATTGAACCTTTATAATCTGTATAAATTCACTACAGTTTAATTTTTTTTGAAATTGGGGGATTTTAATAGAAATTGTTTTTAGCAGAAATTTTAATTGGAACTCAATTCACCCCCCTCCTGAGTGTCCACTCCAACCAACATTTGGTATAAGAGGTTGTGTGTTTTGTAAAACTTTTTATTTACTCTCTGCTTTTCAACTGTGATTTTAGTTGTATTTTAAAGTTCTTAAAATTTCTGTTATTGCCAAATTTTTATCTCTTTAAATTGTGTTTATAATGGATAATAGACTTGAGGGTGCTGCTACTAACCGGCCACCATTCTTTAATGGAAATAACTATGCTCAGTGGAAACATAAAATGAAAATTCATCTAGAAAGCATGAGTTTTGATATTTGGACTGCTATTGAATCTTAATACAAAATTCCCACTACTGATAGATCTACTTGGGATGAACCTACAAAGATTGCTTATAATAATAATTGTAAGGCTATGAATGCTCTGTACTGTGCTCTAGGAGATGAAGAATTCAACAGAATTTCTACATGCAAAACTACTTTTGAAATTTGGGATACCTTGGCTGTTTCTCATGAATGAACAAATAATGTTGAAGAAATGAGATTGACCACTTATACTATTAAGTATGATAATTTTAAAATGAAGTCTGATTAACCTATTTCTGACATGTATCTCAGGTTTAATGAGATAGTCAACACGATGAATTCACTCGGAAAAGATGTTCCAGCAAAGGAATAAATTATGAGAATCTTGAGATGTCTACCAGACCGATGGAGAGGCACATCTGTCTCAATCAGAGAATCATGTGACATTGTTGCTCTACCTGTCAAAGAGCTTATTGGAAAATTGATGATGTATGAAGAAGAGCTCAAGGTAAACAAAGAGGAAGATGATGAACCGAAAAGAAAATCTGTAGCTTTCAAGTCAACTGCTTTGAAGAGTAAGGAGAAGGAAAAAATATAGATGGAGGATGAGAGTTCAACAAGTGAAAACTCAGAGTATAAAAGTGATGCAGAAATGGATCAGATAGCTAGGAGATTCAAAAAGTTTTATAGGAAAAAGAAATTCTTTAGGAAAACAAATTACAAAGGAAAGTATGATCAACAAGGCAAATGGAAAAAAGATTGGAAGAAAGGTGACAGGACCGATGAAGTTATCTGCTACGAATGCAATCAATAAGGACATATCAAAGAAGATTTTCCAAAGTTAAAATTCAAAAAGAAATATTATTACAAAGACAAGAAGTACAAGAAAGCCCTGAAGGCTACCTGGAGTGCTTCAGAAGACAGCACAAGTGAAGCCGAATCTTCGGACTCTGAAAGGAATCGAGTCAACATGTGTTTCATGACAAATACTTCAGAGGTAACATCTGACACCCCTGTTTGAAATTCATATTACTCTGGAGATGATTCTGATTCGGAAGACATGTCAAAATCTGAACTATTTGAATACTGTGATATGTTAGAAGAAACTTGTAATGAGCTTAAAGACAAATACAAAGGTTTAAAGAAATTGTATGTTTTAAGTGTTAAGCATAAATCTGATCTTGATATAGAAAAGGAAAAGAATTCTCAACTATTAAAGGAAAATACAGAACTGAAACTTCCAAATGAGAAACTCATAAAGGGCTTAGAAAAATTCACAAATGAAAATAATTCTCTAACTCAAATGCTAGGAAAGCAAGTTGCACCTAGATATGCTACTGGTTTAGGATACCAACCTGGACAGAGACAGTTCACCAGAACCCGATTTATTCCTAAGTCTGAAAATAATATTACTAGTTCCAGTTTTGGAAATTCATTTGCTTCAACAGAATATTCATTTGGTTATAGACCAAATAAAGTTTATCTTTCAAAATCTGTTACTTCTGTTAATTGTATGAAACCAATAAAACAAATCTGGGTACCTAAATCCCTGATTGCTAACCTATCTGGACCCATGAAAATCTGGGTACCAAAGTCATTTCCTGTTTAAATCTGTTTTGTAGGAGACCTGCTTGAAGAGCTGTCACAAAAAGATATGGTATTTAGATAGTGGGTGCTCAAGACACATGACTGGAGATTATTCTTGCTTCAAGAGCTTAATAAAGGTTGATGGAGGTTATGTCACCTTTGGTGACAACTCTAAAGGAAAAATCATTGGCCTAGGCCAGATTGGTAACACTGACTCAGTATTAATTTCTAATGTTTTATTCATTGATGGAATTAAATATAACTTGCTTAGTATATCTCAATTATGTGTTGATGGTTTCAATGTTAAGTTTGAAAATGATTCATGTGATGTTTTTAACTCCAAAAATGATTTAGTATTTTCTGCTCTAAGGAATGAAAATGTTTATGCTGTTGATTTAAATTCTTTATCCAAACAAAATATTCCTTGTTTGAATTATTTTCATAAATAATCTTGGCTATGGAACAGATGATTAGGACACTGGAACATTCACTCACTTAGAAAACTAGCTAGGAAAACCTTAGTTAGAGACTTACCTAAATTAGAATTCCCAAATGACAAAGTGTGTAATCCCTGTCAAAAGGGAAAACAACACAATGTTTCTTTTAAATCAAAGAAAGAAGTCTCAACTTCTCATCCACTTGAGTTAGTTCACATGGATTTGTTTGGACCATCAAGAGTTTCTAGTTTAAATGGGAAGCACAATGTCTATGTTCTAGTAGATGACTTCTCTAGATATACTTGGGTATATTTCTTAGCTCACAAAAGTAAAGCTTATTCTTCCTTTGTTAAATACTCCAAGTCTGCAGAAAATCTTAGTGGACTCAAAATTAAGACCCTGAGAAGTGATCATGGCCGTGAGTTTGAAAATCAAGACTTTGAATCTTACTGCTTACACAATGGCTACACTCATAACTTTTCAACTCCTAGGACACCTCAGCAGAATGGCATAATAGAAAGGAGAAACTGAACCCTTCATGAAATAGCTAGAACCATGCTCAATTAATATGAACTGCCTATTTACTTTTGGGCTGAAGCTATAAATATAGCTTGTTATATTATCAATAGAGTCTTGATCAGACCTGTTCTTAAGAAAACCCCATACGAGTTGTGGAACAATAGGAAGCCTAAGGTTAATTACTTTAGATTTTTTGGTTGCAATGTCTTTATTCTTAACACAAAGGATAATCTGGACAAGTTTGCTTCTAAAAGTGATGAAGGAATTTTTCTGGGTTACTCTACTTCAAGTAAAGCTTATAGAGTGTTTAATAAGAAATCTAAATGTGTGGAAGAATCTATTCACATCAAATTCGATGAAACCGATCAACATGAGTCTAAAATCTCTCTTGAGAATCTTGAAGAAGATTTGTCTATTCTGGACCGTAATAATAAATCCAAAGAACCTGTTATAAAAACTTCTAGTTCTGGACTTTTTCCCGAATCTGTTTCGGTCGAACCCGAACCTACTGATGAACCTGAAGTGTCTAGTCCTACCTTTTCTAGATCAACAAGAATTCAACAGAATCATCCTTTGGATGCTTTTGTGGGTAATATTCATAGAGGAACATAGACTAGAGCTTCTCTAAGAAATCAGGTTGACCATCAAGCTTTTCTCTCCCAGCTAGAACCCAAAAATATTAATGATGATATCGTTGATGAATTCTGGGTAATGGCTATTCAAGAAGAGTTAAATCAATTTGAAAGAAACAAAGTCTGGGAATTAGTTGACAGACCTAAGGACACACTAACAATAGGCACTAAATGGGTTTTTTGAAATAAAGTTGATGAATCAATAAACATAGTTAGAAATAAAGCTAGGCTAGTTGCACAAGGATATAGTCAAGATGAAGTCATAGACTATGAGGAGACCTTTGCATCTGTAGCTAGACTAGAAGCCATTAGGATTTTACTTGCATATGTGAACATCTAAATTTCATGTTATATCAAATGGATATAAAAAGTGCATTTCTAAATGGTTTTATAATTGAAGATGTTTTTGTAGAACAACCTCTTGGATTTACAAACCCCCATTTTCCAAATCAAGTTTTTAAACTTTCTAAAGCATTATATGGCTTAAAAAATGCTCCAAGAGCTTGGTATGATAGACTCAGCAATTTTCTGATTTCAAAAGGTTTTTCTAAAGGGATTGCTAATCCAACTTTTTTTATTAAAAGAATTTCTAAAGATGTTTTAGTTGTACAAATCTATGTTGATGATATTATTTTTCGATCTTCAAAACCTTTTTTATGTACTGATTTTTCAAAAAGTATGCAAAATGAATTTTAAATGAGTTTAATGGGAGAACTCAAATACTTTATTAGATTTCAAGTATTTCAAAATGAAAATGGTATTATTTTGAATCAAAGTAAATCTACAAAGGACCTCTTAAAACGTTTTGGTTTGGATAATATTAAGGAGAGTGAAACTACTATGAGTACAATCTGTAAATTGGATACAGATGAAACTAGGAAACCAGTGGAACAAACCAATTATAGGGGTATGATTGATAGTTTACTTTATCTTACTGCTAGTCGACCAGATATTATGTTCAGTGTGTGTATGTGTGCAAGATTTCAAGATAACCCAAAATAATCTCATTGGCTTGCTGTTAAAAGAATTTTCAAGTATCTCAAACATACTGTTAAACTTGGTTTATTTTATCCAAAAGGAAAATCCTTTGAGTTAATGAGTTATTCAGATGCTGACTTTGCTGGTTGCAAATTAGACAGAAAAATCACTTCCGGAACATGTCATTTATTAGGAAAATCCTTAGTATCATGGTGTAGTAAAAAGCAGAATTCTATAGCTCTATCCACTGCTGAAGCAGAGTATATAGCTGCTGGTAGTTTCTGTGCACAAATTCTATGGATGAAACACACTCTCTTGGATTATGGATATGATTTTAAGCATGATTCGATTAACTGTGACAACACTAGTGCAATAAACATCTCGAAGAACCCTGTATCTCACTCAATAACCAAACACATTGATGTAAGGCATCATTTTCTGAGAGATCATTATCAAAAGGGTGATATTTCTCTTGAATTTATCGGAACTGAACATCAATTGGCCGACATTTTCACAAAACCCTTAAGTGTGGATAGGTTATGTTACATTAGGCATGAGCTGGGGATGTTTAATCTTCACCGATAGAAATCCTCACCAATAGAAATCCTCACCGATAGAAATCCTCACCGATAGAAATCCTCACCGATAGAAATCCTCGCCGATAGAAATCCTCACCGATAGAAATCCTCACCGATAGAAATCCTCACCGATAGAAATCCTCACCGATAGAAATCCTCACCGATAGAAATCCTCACCGATAGAAATCCTCACCGATAGAAATCATAACCAATATAAATCCTCACCGATAGAAATCCTCACTGACAAAAATCATCACCGATAAAGTGCTATTTTAAAACATTTTGTCTGCCGTCAAGAATCTGAACCGTTTTTTCTTTTTTTATTTTATTTTATTTTATTTTTATTCATTTAACTTATGATTCCTAAATGATAATACTAAGTCTAAGCAGCTTCTCACTCCACCGAACCCAAAACCTTTTACCCTCGAACCTTTGAACCCGAACCCTCTACAAACCTGAGATCCCTCAAACCAGCGATGGAAAAAACCAAAATTCCTATCATCCGAGACGACTGTGTTGAGCCTAAAGCAAAAAGGCAGAAGTCCGAACTAGAAGCGAGTAGTGCTGTTAGAACTAGGTCAGGAAGGAGACCAGTAAATCCTCATCTGCAAAATAGAGATATTGTGATCGAAAAAGAGCTGTGTGTAGACTGGTTGCTGCCTAGTAAGTCCTTGGTGCTCGAAGTTCTGGAAGCTCAGAGATGGGTAGACTGCTTTTCAAATAACAACTGTCCCTACTACCCAAAGTTGGTAAAACAGTTTTACGAATTCGTAAGCTTCGAGAAGCTAGAGAATGAGAACCGAGTATCTTCATTTGTAAATGGTAAAGTGATATCATTTTCATCAGTAGAATGGGCTGATTGCTTAAAAGTTCCTCATGAATGTGTGTCTGGATATGTATTAAGAGCAATGCCACCTACCAGTGAAATTTTTGATCATGAGATCGCGTTTAAAGAACTGACTGGTGATGGAACTCCAAGGAAAGTGTTTACTGTAGAAATGGATGGAGAGAACAGATTACTGTTCAAGTTTGTTCAACATGTGTTGATAACAAGGATAGGAGACTTTGCTAATTTGAGATATCAGGATATCTATCTCCTACATCTTTTGAGACATGATGTCAAAGTCAATTTATGCAGATTGGTGATGAGTCAAATGGAAGATATGACAAGGCCAAAATCAAAGAGTAATGCCCTATTCTTTGCTAAGCTGATTTCTGTAATGATCAAAGAGAAAGGGATATCTGAGTCTCAAGATGAGACAGTTGTAGTAAAGAGCAACTTTTGTATCACTACTACATTTCGAAAATATATGAAGATTAATTAGAATCTGTGGAGAGGAGAATGGGTCAATGATGACGAAAAGGTATATCATAAGTTCAATCCTGTGGATTATCCTTCAAGGTCAAAGGATAAAAGAGATCCAGGTCTAGGACTTGATGAAGAGGAACTTGAGTACAGTGATGAGTCAGAAGAAGAAGAAGTAGAGGAAGAAACTCCTATGGATGAGGGAGGAGATCCTGACTTGCCTCCAAGCCCTGTTGCTGAAGTTATGTCTTTAGAAAAGGAAGTGCTAGCAGAAGTGGAGACACCTGCTAATGAGGAAGGCCAGTTGGTCTCTAAGCATGTAGAGGAAGAACAAAATGTCTCTGAATCATCTGATTCTGCTGATTTGATTTTGAGTCCAGTTATTGGAAGCTCAGTTGTACCTTCTATGGATGAAGAAAGAGAAAGAGGAGAAGCTGTACCTATTCCAGAAAATCATCTTGCTGCTGTAGAGAAGGAAGTTGTTGTGGAAGATTCTGATGAAGAAAGACCAGCAGAGAATGTAGTTGCTATATATGAGAATGCACCCATTGAGGGGGAGAATCACACCAAGTTTGGAAATGTTACAGTGACTATCGAGTCTGAAGACTGGGTAGAAGACCCAGGTTTTATAGTCTTTGGCTTGGATTATCCTGATTCATATAATGAAGTATCATTGAATAGACCAACGATCAGCTATGACATCAATTCTGAGTTATTACCTACTGATGTGGTCCGAGTACATGATTTAGATGTGCTGAAATAAAATCTCAAAGTCAGTTTTTTAGGAGAAGTAAAGACAATGGAATCTTTTTTAGTATCCTCGATTCAATCAGTCATGGCTGACTCTGTAGTCAGTTTAGCTTCTGAAAGAGTATCTACTACAGTTGCTCCTACTGATTTTGTTACAAAGTCTGACCTCGAATCCCTAAAGCATGAGCTGAAGGAATCCATCAGTGCCTCTGTTGCTGAGATAAAGCACTATTTTGGTGAAGAAATGAAGATGTTAGAAAGGTATTTTGAGCTTTCTCTTGGTTGCAATCTGTCAAATTTTGTGGGTGAGCTAATGGAAGAAGTCAAGGAGTGCCACACTCAAACTTATATGATAGAAGCAGATCTTGAAGATCTACGGATATCTGTTGTTGCCTTAGACTCTTTCATGAGTTCACAATCTCTAGCTGACAAGGATTTAGCTTATGTGAAAAGTGTTGTAAGTCAGCTGGTCTCCGTGTTTGAAGATTTCAAAGCATCTGTGAAGGATCATGTCAAAAATTAGGACTCTCAAATGCAAAATCTGATTAGTGGGTTGACCAAAAGCTTCAATGAAACTGTATCCTTCTCGGTTGGTCCTCAAGTTCCAAAACCTACAATTGATTTGAATCATTTTCAGGCTCTGATGAAGGAGTAACTTGGTTCTATTTCAACCAGTGGCTCTGTGGACTCATCGGATTTAAGTCGAGTTTTGCTGTCTACCAGGGATTCAGCCAGAGAAATAATGAAAATCGTCCAGGACTACATGAGAGAGACCTCTGCTTCTCAAGAGGAAATCAAGAATAAGGTGGATACTTATTTTGAAAAGGTTTATACCAAGCAACAACTGACCAACCATTTCAAACATCTGCTTGAGAATCTAAAGTTACCTCCAGCGACTCAGGCCTTCAGAGAGCAGGTTAGTAAGCTCAGGGAGCTTACTCCTGCTTTGGATAAATTCATTGAAAATAGAGATGATTTTGTGTCTGCAATGGAGAGAGGAGGAAGAATTATAATGGATTTCAAGAACCTGTTGCTGCCCATCCTGCATGTGGATGCCAGACCGGTGATTGTACTTCCTGCTTTTCCTACCTCTGCCTCTACTGCATCTCCAGTTTAGATGACTCCTGCTCAAGCCATAAGAAGTCTCACACCTATGATCACTCAAAGGACTTCCCATTACAGGCCCGGCACTGTATCAGTTTCTCAGCCTCCTCTGATCATTTCTGGAATTCCAAAGTCCTCCCCAGTATCCTCAACACTTGAATTCTCTTCTGATCCCAAGGGAAAAGCTCACATTGAAGATGTGGATTGATAAAGTGGCAAGGATGTTTGATAGGAATTCTTTTGTTTTTTCTATTCTGTTTATGTAATTTGTGTTTGATCTAACACAAATGCCTTTCTTTCCACTGTCTCAGTTTGTCAATTTTCTATGTTTGTTTTCCCACTTTTTGATTATCACAACGGGGGAGAAAAGGGGAGAAATATAAAAGGAGAAATATAAAAGGGGAGAAATATGATCAAAGGAGGAGCCTTTGATAATATTTCTTACATTTCCTTCTTTGGTACCAATTCATTCAAAACCTTATCTCTGATACTATTGTATTTAATTCTACCTATGATACTTTTTGATCTATATCTTTCTATTACTATTTCCTCTTTCCTCTGATACTGTTTTCTTTGAGAAAATTGAATATTAATGCCATACTATCTAATACTATATTCTCACTATTTTAAAATGGCCATATCATAAGTTGTGATTATCAAAAAGGGGGATATTGTTGACCTCACCTGTTTTGATAATCCCAATATTGTATTCATATGTTTTGAAAATCCCAATTATGTGTTCATATATTATGATATTCACAATTACTGTTGATCTACACTTTAATTCTTTCAAATCGATGACCAAGTAAATAATAATGTTAAAATAATTTCTGATTTATATTAATCTCGATTATCCATGTTTATATAAGTTTTGAAATGATTCTAAGTGAATTAGATGTGTTTTGCATAAGACAGTCAAGTGTAAGTATCACTGACCTGAACAGAGCTACCGATGCACAAAGCTACCAATGCACAGAGCTACCGATGCACAGAGCTAACGATGCACAGAGCTACCGATGCACAGAGATACCGATGCACAGAGCTACCGATGCACAGAGCTACCGATGCACAGAGCTACTGATGCACAGAGCTACCGATGGATAGAGAGCTACCGATGCATAGAGCTACAGATAGTCAAGAGAAACCGATGGAACTATGTTCATCGAGATACCGATAATAGCTACCGATAAGAGCCACTGATAAGAGTTTGAAGAGATACCGATGGAAGATCCTACACAGAGTCAACCGTACACGTCTACAAACAAATGGATACCTATAATGAACTGCAGAGTCAAATCCTATATCCTCGACCCTATTTGTTTATTACACTAACGGCTACATTTTTTACTTTTGATGCATTTAATGTTATTAAATGATTTATCTTTCCATTTCAGGAAACCGTACCAAGTACGATTAAAAAGCATAATCATTCCTTATTATCAGTATAATAAAGGCATACAAGACAACGTGTATGAGCTAGTGAATTAAGACAAGAGACTTGAAGGGATTGAGCACACGGGAACACACTTGCGATCAAGCTCAAAACTTGCCAAGAACAATTGGAGAACTTGCACTCACAAGACTACTACTACTACCAGACTCCAGAACACAGAGCATACATCAAGCAATCTATGCTAAAGAAGAATAGAACACTTCATTTTCTGAGCCGATAACCAAGCTGAACCTGGAAGCACTGAAAGAAGAAACGATACTCTCTTTTTCAGTCAAATACCAGAGAAGGACTCAGAACCATTTCTGATCAAATCCAAAGGAGTCCAGAGCTACACTGCAATCACTAGAGCCTTCCTAAACTCTATATCTTACTCTAAATGATTTAGAAATTGCATTACGAACATTGTGTGTATCCTGTTAATTATTACACACACACTGTCTCCTGAACCTTAACTGGAGGAGTTGTAAATCCTCACTCACAATCTTTACATCCTTTATTTCCCGCTGTGGATAGTGGTAGAGGTCGAGTGTGACCTGGATAGCTTTGAGCTATTGTTTGTTATCCCACGTATAATTGTGGTAGAGGTCTCTTGACCTGAACAGTGTGATCACTATTGTTAACCCAGATCCAGGGTGTGGATCAATTTATATAAATTTTGAGAGGACTAAGTCTCGGCTTGAGACTGAACCTCTTGGTTAACTCTTGTGTTTTTAGTTAAAATCTATATTCATTCTATATACATTTATTTCATATTCCGCTGCTATTACTTTGAAATATTATTTATTTTTAAAGCTACATTGATAGTTAAACTCACAAGTGTATATATTTATTATAAACCAGTAAGTTAGTTTCAAAAGTTAATTTAATCATAAGATTAAGTTAACTGAGAATTAATCAATCTATTAGAAACTAATTGAACCTTTATAATCTATATAAATTCACTACAGTTTAATTTGTTTTTGAAATTGGGGGATTTTAATAGAAATTGTTTTTAGCAGAAATTTTAATTGGAACTCAATTCACCCCCCTCTTGAGTGTCCACTCCGACCAACACTTTGTAAACTAGGATGAAAAAGATTTAGTGAGATCCATATAGATATTTATAAGTTACATAAAGGGGTGTCCTTAAGATTAAGTATAAGTATAGGTTATACTCATGGAATTATGATAACGATCATGAATAACCTAGGATTAAACCTAATATGTTAGAGATTGAAATTACCCCCATTGATTTAATTGTTTCCCTAGTATGAGTTTTTCCTCTCACACTTTTTTTGGGTTTTATACAATGGGTGGAACCCAAATGAGCCCTATTAATCATAGATTAAAAGGTAAATGAAAAAAACTTTCTCTTGAACAACCAAATGTTATGGGAGATGGAATGAAAAGTCTTTCTTCTATACTAACAAAAGCTATCAATCATTATATACTTCAAAATGAGAAGAGAATGGAACAAAATTCTATTAAATCTTTTATAGGTAAATGTCTACCTTCATTCAGTAGGTCTTTTAATCCACTTGTTACTGAACAATGGATCAGTACCATTGAAAAGATATTTTTCATCATTCGTTGTTCAGAACATGAAAAAGTTATTTTGGTTGCTTATCGTTATGAATGTGAAGTAGAATACCGGTGGTCTCTTGTTAAGAATAAATGATAGAAATATGAAATTGAATCCATGGCATGGAATAAGTTCAAGAACCTATTTTTCAATAAGTACTTCCCTCTTATTCTTCAAAAAAACATGGAAAAGGAGTTCCTTCATCTTAATCAAAAGGATTATGAATCTATTAGTACATAGAAGGCAAATATTTCAAGAATTCAAAGGTATGCATCTAGATTTATCATCCAATCTGAAATTAATGTTGATCGATTATTCAGAGGCTTAAAATAATGTATTTGAAGGGCATTATCTATAAGAGACTTTAGTAGCTGTGAAGTGATTGTGAGTTTCTCTATCAAGGTAGAACTAGATGTTTCTATTACATATCCATCTCATGGTTTTGACAATAAATGAAAGATATAGTTCAAGGGAAAATCTCAAAACAATGGTGAAAAGAAGATGAAGGTTTCCTTATGCTCAAAGTGTGGAAATAAGCCTGGTGGAGATTGCCTTAATTAGACTAGAAAATGATTCATGTGTGAAAAATATGTTCATTGAGTAGTTGAGTGCTATAATAATGGTAAAAAGGTTGTTAATGATGCAAATAAAGAAAATCCTACAGAGAATAAACCCCAACACTTCAATGATACTTGTGATTGGAAATGGGGAATTATGCTAAACAATGCCCAAATCCAAGGGTTAATGATTATGATCGACTTCAGTAACCACTTAAATCCAAATACAATGTAAAGTCACATGCAATCACTATTGGCGATCTTGAGTACGAAAACGAAGTGGTGGAATGATTAAATATTTATGTAATGGGAATCCAATATAGTGTTTTAGAATCACTTTTATGGTATTATAGAATATTTGAATATATATGTATTGGTCCATTGGGATTTTCCATATGTATATTGTTTCAGTAACCCTGAAAAGTGATTGAAATATTTTTGGAAAGAACGTGATATGCACATAATAAATGGATAAAAATATAATGAGATGCTTGATAGTATTAAGGACCTCATGACTGATATAAGGACAAAGTGGTGTAGTGGTTTAAGTATATATAATTTTTGGTATTTTTTGTATGGAAGGAGTTAATTTTTATAGAATGTATGTTTTCACTAATTTTCTACTGTAATTCATGTTATTATCATGTTTCAGGAGAATAAATGATTGAGGTATTCACGTGTTTCGAATTGGAAAACAAAGAAGTAACTTATGATATATGGGAAACAGATGTCATGTAGATTTAGTTCACCTCTTTCTAATGTTTTATATTTATAGTTTTTGGAAGGATTTTAATGTTATCCATTTATGGATAGTATAAGTTATTTTCTAGTTGACCTTGTTAAATTAATGTATTATCTCATTATAGGTGGTGTTATGCATATTTGATAACTTGTTCTAACCTCTTTGTTGAGATAGATGGAATAATAAATAATTCTATTATATTATGTACTAAAACAAAATTAATGAAAAATTCAACATCATTTCTAAAAATAAGACATGAAGTAGAATTTGTTCAGGGAATTTCCAATGGCGAGATTGTACCGAAATCGAGTAAGTATTTCTCCTCATGAAAAAAATCATCAACATTAGTAAAAGTATATTGAAACCAAAAATATTATCCTATTTTCTTCTTATTCAATGAATTTATAGGGTCCATTAAATCATCTCAAATTTATGGATTTTTGGTAGTTAACACTCTCCAAACCTTATTCTCTATCACCATCTATCAAAACTTGATTCTTAGATTTCCCTTCCATATACATTTTTTATTCCCACCTATGTTATCCTATGAGGAACCCCAGTGATGAGTTACATTGGATAACTATTATGTTTCTAGCATTCCTTTTTAAAATAATGTTTTAGTATCCCTTTTTACGAAGTGGTTTTCCATGAAAGAAACTATCAAGTAGTAAACCACCTATAACAAGGAATTTTGATGAAGAAATTCATTTTAAGGGGTGTAGAATATAACACCCCAAGATTTTCTAAGATAGATAATTTTTAATTTCTTTGAGGTATTTTTTTGTACACTACACTAAGATTATCTTGCACTATACGCAACACCGTATTTTCTTGCAGTATACCCAACACTATTCTTGGCTTCTATTACACACAATTTCAAGTTCTTTTGATAGAATTCATTTCACACAACATTGAAAACAGATTTTTTTCAATTTATTAAATAAATATGTTTGAATTATGTTATAAGAAACACCAAATTAATCTTTCACTACACGTAACACTGAATTTTCTTGTGTTACACACAATAGTGACGTTCCACGATAGCTTGTGTTGTAAGCAATACCGAGTTTCATTGAATAACGATATATTATTAACATATTATTATTTAATGGGATAGAACCTAGAATTTATAAATAGTATTATCTACACATCGAATTTTATATAACATTAAAATTTATCTTATTTATTTTTTAGAACATTATATAAGAACAAATTCATTTTTTGGATGAAAGAAGTATTTTTTAAAAAATTTAGTTATACCACCTTTTGAGGGTGCGCCCATTTAAAATATAGTTTTTAACACTTTTATATATTTTATTTGACAAAATAAACTTCTAATTTAGAATAATAACAAAAAAATTCAATATTTTTGAATCTTTGGTATTTTTATGATAAAATTTATATTTTAAAGAATAGTGAAAAAAACTGCATTTTTATTCAGAACTGCCTTTTCTTCTAATTTATTTATATAGTTAAATTGTCTTTTTGATTGGTTATAATGTATAATTGGATGATTTTTTATCATTTAAGAAAAATTGGTCATTTTAAGTAAATTTCAAATTTAAATTGGATATAAACACATGACAACCTTTTGAAAAGATTTTACTTCGAAAAAATCCAATTTTTTCATTTTGACAAAAAGAATTAATTTTAAATTAATTTATATCAATTATGTGTTTGGAATTATGAAAAATGAAGTCCATATTTGTAATCATTTGATTAAAATGATTTTAATATGTTACATTTTTTATCTTATTAATATTAACTATATTAGTTTTCATTTAACTCGATTAAACGTAAATCAGGTAAATTAGTGTTACAAATAATATTATAAGGACAATATAATTATCCAAAAACCTTAAAAATCACATTTAATGAATATAATTCTAACCTCAACAACTTATGTTCTAAACACAGTCATTTAATGTCCACTTGACAATGAAAATGACATAGATATTAACAATACCAATGAAAATGAAAAAAATTCAAAATCACATTTCATATAAGTATAATAATTTTAAAATAGGGATTACCAAGTGATATAATTGAAAATAAATATTATATGGAACAATAAAATAATTACCTAAATCATGGTTATTTATTTTTTTAATTTTTAGGAAATAAATAATTACCTTTAAGTCTTATTCTTTGACGATGTAAAACATAATTAATTGATTAGAAATCAATGAAATTTTTCTTATTTATATCTTAATAACCATAAAAAGGTCAAAAAACATGAAAAAATATCATTGGTTGAGTATATCACAACCATAATCATCCAAAATACAATATATTGACCATTTTTAGCTTTATTGAATAGATTATGATCTTAATATTATTTTATTTAAAGTAATGATAAAGTTTTATATACTGATATGTTATTATAATTATTAAAAAACCATTTTACGATTTTTATCCATCCTAAGAAAAAATAAATCACCACGTGTGTGTACGTATGGCTTACCATTTCCACGTCGTGGTGTAATCTATTTTTCACCACCACCTGACCTATATGGGTATAAAAATGTATATAATAACTATATATGATTATTATAAAATTATATTTATTCTAAAATATATTAGATCATTTAATTCAACACTACTCAAGAATTATGGGAATTATATCATCGCTTCTGTGTACGTATGACCGACCGTCTCCACGATGTGATGTGATTCATTCAACATGAAAACCATTCAAGTATGATTATATAAATGTACAGAATGAAGAAATGTTTTTTTTATGTTATTGTAATTTAATAATGATAAAAGTATGAATAATTAAGGAGAAACAAAACTTATTTTACAAAACATGCATAAGATAATAATGTAGTTAAAACCCAAATAACGAGTAATAATGAACTATTACAAGAAAATGAAAGAGAATATGATTGTATATGACATCAGAAAAATGACCATGATAATATAATTATTTAATAATATCCTCTAAGTCATTATACTAGATATTCATACATATAGGAATCATATCATATATAAGGTAAGGGATAATTTTACAATCTCGTTTTTATCTGAGATTGTTAATACGTAAGTATTTACTAGGGTATATTCATCATCCACATCTATGTTTCCAAATTATGTAATATTATTTATATTATTCTAAAATTTATAATGTTAATTTTAACCTTTGGTGAATTTTTATAAATGCTATGAAATGAATTTTTTTCATTATTAGATTTTAGGTACTTTTTGACTTTTCCGAAAAAGTACGAGAAGAATGTTTTTTTAACTTGTAAGAAATGAATATATTTTTACTCTTCCATAATTACTAACTTCTTTTAATCTTCTCCTATAATATTATAATGTTATTTTCTTAAAAAAATTATTTCTTCTAAAATTTTGTGGCATTTTGATGAATGAAACTGTTTTTGAAGAATAAAATAAAAATTTCCTCAAGAATTAATTTCAAGTGTTTTCTGGAAAATTATTTTCAGTCTAAAATAACACTATTTATATAGGGTTAAATTTCTATCCCATTTATTAATATGAATTGATTTTTTTATTGTGGAATGTTATTTATGAAATCCATTTGTTTTATATCAATTATTATGAAATGATGTTTAAGAAACCCATTTTATTTCATCGATTATTCTATGGTGAATGTTTTTATGGTTTGTGGAACACATAAGAATGGTTTCACTATGAGGTGGGTGGGACCTATATCTCCCTCCAATGCATTGGGTTAAGATTTATATCTCCTTAGATAAACCTGACCAAAATGGAAAGTAAATCTGGATCAGTAATACAGGGCTGGAACGACAAGTAAATCTAGTTCAGTAATACATGGTTGGAATGGAAAGTAAATATGGTTCAGTAATAGACTTTTTAAACTATGGTTGTCTTGGAAGAAATTAATTGGATATTGTTGGACAAAAACCCCTCAAGGTTACATTGCATCATTTTTGGGTTGATTGTGTTTGTTGACAAAGAAGGTTTCCATAGTTAATTGTGTAGTTCATGTGTTGTTATTGAAAATCCATGTTGACAAAGAACTATGAAAAAGGAATGGATGATCTGGAGGCGGCACAAAAAAAGAACTACAAGGTTGCGCTATTTTCTAGTGTTTTCCAAATTTTTGGGGTATAAAATTTAGAGTTTTGTGAGCATCACTAAAAGAGGATTTCCTTGAAGAAGTTATTTAAATTTGAAAAAGGAATGAGTTTTGTGATGATATGCTTCATATATTTGATTTCATGAAGACTAGAAAAAATGATGGTTGTGATTCTTCGTGATTACATCAAGCTTCGCGAACGGCAGAGTTGAGGAGAGTTGTGGTGGAAAAGGGAATTGTGAATGGAGTTTCTCGACGGTGGTGTGAAGTAAATGATGGGATGCTCTGTGATTACAATGATTTCTGTGATTGGAAAGTTGTCGTGGTGCTTTGCAATTTTGAGAGAATTTTGGCAGGAACTTCAGAGCTTCGCGATTTGAGATGACTTGGCATTGTCTTCGTGAGGAAGGTTCGAGGGTCGGTGGGATCACCTATAAATAGGCCTATAACCCCTCGGGAGAAGTAGAGAGAATTTTCAGAAAAAATATTTTTCTCTCAGTTCACGAAGGTATTTTGCGAAGGGAGTGTGCTTCATGAAAGGAAGGAGCTTGGTGGTGGCTATTCTAGCTCCGTGAAAGTTGCGAACTCCACATTGGCTCAGTGATCTATGTGAGGGAAGTTGTTCTGAGACGACTTGAGCTCCGTGAGAGTGCTTGGAGAAAAGTCAGGAGCTTCGTGAAATCTTGTTTGTCTTTGCGAATTTGGGGGCCTCGCGAAGTCAGGTTCTTTGCGAAGGTATTTCCAAAAATAATTTCCTAGTGTTCAGAGTCCAAGGGGTATTCATCTATGGATGAAAGTTAGATTTTAATAGAGCATCTATAAATAGCTGAGGATGCATGTATTCATGAAAATGAAGAGACCTATAGGGATATAAACTGTGAGTGGATCCCTTCTAAGTGTAGTGAGCTAAAGAAGATAAAGAAGGTAACCCTTTCTACCAGCAGTGAGCCAGTGAGAGAGAAACAGGGAGTGACCTGTGGGAAAGCAGTGAGCAGACGCTAAACATTGTAAAGGTAGTGAGCCTGGGCGTTTAAGTTATCCATCCCAAACATTATTTACAGTGATATTTAGTGGATTTGGTACAGCGGCACATTGTCATTTTATGATCCTTGGACGTATCCCAGTGAGGGTGAACCAAGTAAAAATCTCTGTGTCTAACTGCTTGCTTCCCCGCATTGCATTTAAAGAATCATCATCAGATAAAGAAGAAAATAAGTGGTCATAATAAACACACAAGTTCAAAAAAAGTGACCCCTATAATAAAGAGGTACAGATCTAGTGGGGCAGGAAGAATTTTGAAAAAGAATATACATACCCTGATTCACCCCCCCCCCCTCTCAGGGTACATAGGCCCCTATTTGGTCCTAACTATTGGTATCATACGAATATGTTTCTTTTATTAGACTTGTTTTCTCTGACTTGGGTTAGTCGATTTGTGTAGTAAATTTAGTCTACCCTTATCTTCGAGTACTATGGAAAATGGTATAACATTAAAGAAGAAGCAGATGTTTGGTGGTATCCCTCAGTACAGAATTGTCTGTGGAGACTGTGTGATTCAGTTAAAGGAATCAAGTAGTGAACCAAATGTTGATTTGGATAAATTGTATAGTGAAAATTCATACTCATTCAATGATGCTGAAGGAATGAGTGAAGAACCTGTTATTCCAAGTGATGTTGGAACTACTGATGATGAGGAAGCTCCCAAAAGGTGAAAAGTGGAAGTTGTCCCTAAATAAAGGAAGTGGATCCAAAGATGAATGAAGAGATTAAATCTAAATATATTCGAATCCAAGCATTGGAAACTGAGATCAATAAGCTAAGATGTTTGAATCAAAGGATTATTGACATATCTACTGATCTAAAGGAAAAGAATGATTCTCAAGGTGATGAACTAAAAAATATGGATAAAATGAAAGGAAAAGAAAACACCGATGATTATGAAGAGAATCAAAAGTCAGATGAAGTTCAGAATCTGAATGCCAGAAATGATGATCTATCTACACAGCTATCAAAACTACTTCCAAATAATCAAATGCTACAATAAACGAATGAATGTTTTTCTAGTTTTGTTTCTCAAGAAAAGTTGAAAGTAAAGGAGAAAAGAGAAATAGTGGATAAGCTCACACATGAATTGGAAGATGAAATGAGTAGTAGGAATAATCTCAAAAAATAACTCAATGCTCAACATGAATCAAGAGATGAAAAGATTCAGAAACTAGAGAAAGAGATAGAATCAGCCAAGAAAGAAATAGAAAAATATCACTCCAAAGACAAACCCTAGTTGAAGGATGCCTTGCACTTGCTATTTGATTATCCTTCAGTGGTTGATGATGAAATGAAAGATAAATATGCTACTTCAGAAGAGATGCATGAAAGGATTGTATCATCCCAACGGCCATCCATTTTGGGAAAATCAGGAATTGGATATGATAATCCCACTTCTATGCATGACAGAAAGAGAGCCATGAATAGTTCCATAATTGAAGGAAATCTTGTAGGTGCTGGAGACAGGCCTAAGAGGACAGTTACAAGAAGTAGTGAGGACATGTGTTATTTTTTCGGGACTCATGGCCACACATTAAGATTCTGTTCAGAGGCTCTGGAATACATCTCAGGTTGTGAAAACAGAAACTATACTAAATCTGAGAATAAGAATAAGTGTCATGATAGATCAGAGAGAAGAGTCTCCCAAAAGAAAACATTCATTAGATGTTATTACTGTGGAATAAAGGGACACACAGGGAGTATGTGTCATGAATATCAGGAGCTCAATATCAGAGGAAGAACTCAAGCTGCATAAATATCTTGACTGAGAGATAACGAAATCAGGTATTCCTTTAATGTAAGATGTTTCATATGTTCTAATCATGGGCATTTGGAAAGATATTGTAGTAAGAAGAAAGCGGGGAAAGAAACGGACCTCAAAAGGAGATTCTCGACTCTAGTGATGCATAATGATAAATTATACACTGGGATGGAAAGTGGTAAGTTGGAGAATAGGCTTAGAGCCTCAGGGGAATCACATAGAGCTGAAAGAAAGGTGTATCAGTCACCTCCTCAATCATACTCACAACTTCCTTCTATGAAAGAACATGAACAAATCAAAAGGAAAAAGGGAGAAAATGCTACAGCTATGAGTAAGAATAATGTAAAATTAGTGGAGGACTCACCACCAGTGAAAAAGAGTGTGGTGACTCAGATATCTAATAAAAGAAATATGAACAAAGAATGCATTAAAAAATTTGCATATCGTGTTCCATAGCAAGAAGTGCAAGAAAGAGAAAGATCCCAGCAATGGCAAAAGAAGCAAGGGAAGATGACTAGCAGAGAGATTCCTACTCAGAGAAGGAATCAAGGGAAGTAGCATATTGGTAGAACACCAAAGAAAAAATGTCTAATAGTGGGTTTAAACCCAAAATGGTGAGAAAGGACAAGCCTGCAGAAACTAAAAATCGGAAAAAGGCTCAGCATGTGGGAAATGAATGCTTAGTAATATGGTATGAGCAGTTGAAGTTGGCCAGGCAGTTTGAAGAAGCATATAAGGATTGTTATGCTCTCTAGGAAAGAATCAATGGGTTGACCCATCGGGATCATCCAAAATCCTCTTCTTGAAGATTCCAGAAGAATCCCCCTCTCCCTAGGTATATAAATGTTGTAAACTTATGATTCAAATGTTTCAGGTTTTAGGGAGATATGATTTAATTGGAAGCTGCATATGAAGATGCAAAGTGGAGAAGTGATATGCTTTAGAGTTGTAATTGACTCATATCATGTACCAGAGTTGATGAAGAAAGGGAGAAACAGAGCACAATTAGAAGTGATTGTGATATTAAATTTATCTTTTTTTTCCTACACCGAGTTCCAACTCAGTAGGCTTAGAGGTTTTGTTAATGGCTCAATACTGAGTGGAAGATGAGAATAAATGATGCAAGAGAAGAATAATGTTTATGGGTCTAAACATTGGGATTAACACTAGGAAGTGTTGCATAACATAGAAGGATCATTCAATAACAAAATCAGATGCAAGAGACATCAAAGAAATAATTGGATGACTCAACTAAGGTGTTATCTATCATGGGAAGAAATATTGTAGGAGAAGCAGAAATAGTCATGCATCTCATGGTCATTTATTTTGATCTAACAATGTGGTATCATCTGACTGTTTTCAGGATACCAAGAACCTTTAAGAAGTATTTAAAAGGAATGATTCCACTAAAAAATGAAATAGTGATAAATTTATTGATGAATTTAATGAGGAGGAAATCAACAAAGGGGGAACATAAGTGACTGATGTCGATTTAGAAAATAATTAGTCATGGGAGATTGTTTTGAGGTCAGAAGAAAAAGATTTTCATCAGGACTAAATGGGTCTATCGCAACAAGATTAATGAAGATGGCACAATTATTTGAAATAAAGAATGTGTGCAAAGGATACTCTTAGATATAGGGAATAGATGTCGATGAGATATTTGCACCTGTTTCAAGGATGGAGAAAATCAGATTATTCATATCCAGTGCAGTGCAACAGAAGCTCAAAGTGTTCTAGAAGGATGTATAATCAGATTTATTGAATGGGGTTCTATATGAAGAAGTCTATATTGATTAGCCAGATGGTTTTCTCATTCATAGGGATGAGAAAAATGTTTTTCGGCTGAAGAAAATGTTTTATGGACTGAAATAAGTACCAAGAGCATGGAACATTCATTTCTTAATCCAAGTATGCCAAGGAGGTTCGGAGAAGATTTGGAAGTGAAAATTACATGGAGGTGAAAACTCCCGTTGCTACTCAGATGAGATTATCAAAAGATGATAATGGAAAGGAAGTTAATATCATAGAATACAGGAAGATTATTGGGAGATTACTGTACCTAACTGTGACAAGACCTGATATTTTTTTTGCCACCTTCCAAACAGCATGATATTAATGAAATCCCAAGGAAAGACACATTCTTGAAGTGAAAATAATACTTAGGTATATCATGGGAATGGTGTATTTTGACCTGATATATTGTGACAAATCTCAGCCGGCATTATTGGGATATACTGATGCAGATTGAGCTGATTCAGTGGATGATAGGAAGTCAACTTCATGAGGTGCATTCTTCCTTTGTGAATTGTGTGTTTCATAGCTAAGTAAGAAGCAAGTCTGAATTTCATTGAGCACCGTAGAATCTGAGTATATTTCGGCCACTCAAACATGCACATAGTTATTATGGATGGAACAATAGCTTGATGATATGGGAATAGAAGTGAAGTCTCTAACCAGAATCCTGTGTGACAACTCAAGTGCTATTAATCTTAGCAAAAATCACATCCATCACTCAAGGACAAAGAACATTGAGAAAAAGTATCATTTAATCAAGGAGAAAGTTGAGAAAGGAATTAGGAAGTTGGAGTATGTGCCTACAGAACTACAGGTTGTAGACATTCTGACAAAGGCCTTACCCAAGGAAGCTTTTGAGAGGCATCGACTGGCTCTAGGAGTTCAGTAGACCCCCCGCACCTGAAAAAGTGTGTATGTGGGACCCCCCTCACCCCGAGGTATTGTGTGTTTTTCTATAATTAACTAATATGTGTTCTTTCCAATGTTTCAGAACGCAAAGGGGTCACCTTGGGGTTCGTTGACAAAGGGGGAGAAACTGTGGCTAAGGGATAAGATGTCTTAGTAAAAGACACGAGGAGAAGCTGACTGGTGGAGCAGTGAGATCGGGGGAGAGCAATAAGATAGGGAGAGTGTTTTTAAATCTGAAGATGCTAGAAATGATCGATCTAATATTAGATATCATGATAGATGATGATCGTGATAAAAGTAGAAGAGTGATGTTAGAATGGTGTGAGAAGGGTTCCAATGATCAACAATTGGTATTAGTTTGATAATCGGTATCTGATTGGTATCAAAAATTGGTATCATTTTGGTAATTAGTATCAGTTTAGTGTCAATAGTTGGTGGAAGAAATTAAGTGATTTATTGATGATCTTTTCATTTACTCTTGTTTTTTATGACGATAATTGCTCATGTGGGCTTAGAGTATGTGGTGAGAGAATCTTTGGTCACTATCAGAATCGCAAGAGGTGAAGTATGGTTGATGATGGAAGGAGTCACAGTGAGGTATCAACATGCAGAAAGTCATTACGAGAAGAGTTGTGAAGAGTTGGCAAGAAACCCAAAGGGGGAGATTGTTGGGAAAAAATCCTTCAAGGTAACATTGCAGCATTTTTGGGTTGATTGTGTTTGTTGACAAAGCAGGTTTCCATGGTGAATTGTCAACTTCCAGTGTTGTTGTTGACAATCCATGTTGACAAAGAGCCATGATAAAGGAATGGACGATCTGGAGGCAGTACAAAAATAGCAATACAAGCTGGCGCTGTTTTCCAGTGTTTGCCAAATTTTTGGGGTCCAAAAATTGGCATTTGGTGAGAATCACGAAATGAGGATTTCCTTGAAGATATTATTTAAATACGGAAAAGGCATGACTTTCATGATGATAGGCTTTATAGATTGGATTTTGCAAAGAAAAGAAATATGACGGCGGTGTTTTTTCATGATTACGTCAAATATCATGAACGGAAGAGTTGAAGAGCATTGTGGTGGCTAGTGGAATTGCTAGTGGAGCTTCGTGGTGGCGGTGTGAAGTAAATGACGTGATTCTCTACGATTATGATGAGCTTTGTGATTGGAAAATTGATGTGGTGTTGCACGATTTTGAGATATTTTCAGCAGGAACATCAGAGCTTCGCAATTTGAGATGTTGTGGCGTTAACTTCACAAGGAAGGTTTGAGGGTCAGTGTAATCGCCTATAAATAGGCCTCGACCCCCTCGGGAGAAATAGAGAGAATTTTCAGAGAAAATATTTCGCTCTCAGTTTGTGAAGGTAGTTCGCGAAGGCAGTGTGATTCGCGAAAGGAAGAAGCTTCACGGTGGCTATTCTAGCTCTGAAAAAGTTCTGAGCTCCACGTTGGCTCAGTGATCTACGTGAGGGAAGATGATTTGTGATGACTTGAGCTCCACGAGAGTGCTTCGTGAGAGTGCTTCATGAAAAGGCCAGAGCTACGTGAAGGCTTGTTTGAGCTTTGTGAAATTGGGAGCCTCGCGAAGTAGGGTGCTTTGCAAAGGTATTTCCAAAAAGAATTGCCTAGTGTTCACAGGTAAAGAGGTATTCATCTGTGGATGAAAGTTGGACTTTATCAGAGTATCTATAAATAGTTGAGAATGAATGTATTCATGCAAATGAAGAGACCTATAGGTTTATAAATTGTGAGTGAATCCCTTCTAAGTGTAGTGAGCCAAGGAAGAGGAATTAGGTAATCCTTTCTACCGTCATTGAGCTAGTGAGAGAGAAACAGGGAGTGACCCTTGGGAAAGCATTGAACTAACCCTAAAAATTGTAAAGGAAATGATCATGTGCATAGAATTGATCTATCTTGAACATTATTGGAAGTGAGCTGTAGTGGATTTGGTACAGCAGCACATCGCAGTTATATGCTCCTTAGACGTAGCACAGTGAGGGTGAACCAAGTAAAAATCTCTGAGTTTGCCTTCTTTCTTCCCTGCATTGCATTTAAATCATCATCATAGGATAAATAAGAAAATAAGTGGTCATAATACACACACAAGTGAAAACAAAGTGACCCTTGTAATAAAGAGGTCATGATCTAGTGGGGCAGGAAGAATATTGAAAAAGAATATCCATACCCTGATTCACCCCCCACCCTCTCAGGGTATATAGGCCCTTATTTGGTCCTAACAGATACTATGGAAATAATATTTTGTACTTATTAAGTTTCCATAATTCCATGTTTTATGAAAATTTTAGGTTCTTATGGTCTTCTTCATTTATGATTTATGTCATACGGACAACCAATATTTATCTCATGACTCAAGATTTTGATATTTAAATTCTATTTTCATGATTTTACATTCTAATGTTTATGGTTTATTTCTTGTTCTCAGTTTTTACCATTACTAATCATTTGAGCTCACCATTTTTATATTTTATTTTCCCCAAGATATAATAAATGGTTTTAGGTAGGAAAACTAATGCGGAAGATCTTTATGTAAGATATTTAAGAACTTTCACTAAGCTAGAAGAACGTGTTCCGACTTTCCAATGAAACTAAATTAATATAGTCTTTGGTCGTATATTTTTGTAATGTTTCAAGTATTACATTAAATATATATAATTTCCATGTACGTAATTATTGGTTCTCTATAATCTTATATGTATATTTCTGATGGTGAATTATGTATGATCCATGTCTCCTTTGTGATGATCTACTTTAATATCTCCTCCCTGCTCAAAGCCTCAAGAACTAACCAAAACTTTGTCATCGCCTCTGAAACAAACATGTGGAAATATAAACAATTTTATGTACCATTCACATGATACAAAATTAGTACCTTTCCCCAATTTGTAAGACCCCCATGTGATAGGGTGTAATAAATCTACATTCAAAACTCATATCAAAAAAATCCAAAAAAATCCAACAATAATCAAAATATTTGCCAAAAAATGTTACATTCACTAACATTGAAACGCTATAATTCTTAGTTGTCTCCACTTCACCAAAGAAAAAATTATATATATTTCTCATCATTTAATTTTCTAAAATATTAGTTTGTCCAACTAAAATTCATTTTAATAATTCTCTATTTCTTGGACTTCAGTTCATGCACCCATGTTGGTACTTCAAAGTTGTGACCTCCGAGGTTTAACTTTATCCATTAAAAAATTAATCTACCATGACCAATGTCCCTATAGATTTTCCCTAAATAAACACCATGTATACTCCCACGTTATTGGGTGATAATAAATATCAATGATTTATATGGTTTTTGTACCCTTGAATTCTTTTTCATGATCAAACTTGTCATCTTTGACCACAATAAAAACTGAATGCATCATCAATCTGTGTGTATTCAATCATATTGAGCATGAAATAAATTGAATAAAAATCATTTATAATCATAATTTCATCCTTTTATTGACCAAAAATATTCCAATACATGACCCAAATTCACACCAGATTCAAAAGGATTTTTTTAAAATCAACTGAAATTGTCCATGAATCTTCTTTGAAAACCAATTCTCAATTCTTCCAATTCGGTTCCTCTAACTCTACCCTGGATCTTTCTCTTCAAAAATGAAACATGTTTTATCACAATATAAACAATGTTGAGCTCATATTCTACCCATATCCAATATAGTGACACACCATTGAAATCTATTTATCTAAAAATCAAGATTTGCATCTATTGATTCTTTAGCATCAGTTTTGATCATTGAGTCTTCATCCCCTAGTTCATGTCCATCGTACTCCATCATCTTCGACACATCCATACTCAGTTACTCTCCATAAATTACAATTCATCCTCTCTATTATTGAAAATTTATAGTCTGTGTCTCCTAATTCAATAAACATTAATAATAAGAATCATAAAAATGAAGATCTATATATTATCTTCCATCGATCAGTCAAAAATACATTGAATGTCTTTAATAACGCTTTGTTGAAATCCCTCTACTCGAGATCCCATATTATAGAAATATCATCAACTTCAATCCATGTCATAAAAAACCATCAAGTGAGTAATGAATCAATGATCTAGATAATTTATAACCTCACATGCTCATCTTCATCATTAAGTTTCAATGTAGATGGAATTCATCCACAAGCATTGAAAATCGTGGTTTTCAGTTGCTGATCTACTCTGTTCTCTACCTATTAGGTTTCTCAATAAATAAAAAGGTGTTGCCAGGGATGAATAGTGGTACCATGAAGGTGAGACCAATTTTAGGTATAAGTTATGGTAAAATATATAGGTTTAGGATAGTAAAGTTTATTCAAGTAATAGTGGAAACAAGAATAACTATGACACAGTAGTGAAAGAAAACTGGTTTCACCTTCTTACCAAGCATGGTTGAAGTGGTGTGAGCGGTAGCATCTAAATTTGGAATTCCCTTGGAAATAGTGAAAGAAACCACACAATGGATATTGAATAATCCCTAGAAGTGGTATTAATTTGAACTAATAGTAAAAGTTGGTGGTAGCAGCATGGTGGTTCCATCCTGGTAGTAGCAAAGAAAAAATCAATGCATATTAAAAATTAAAAATTTACTTTTAAAATATTAAAACAATTAAATAATATATTTTAATTAAATTTAAATTAATTAATTAAGTAATTAACAAGTATATGAACTAATTAATACTACCAAATAAATTGTAAAAATATTAAAAAATCTAAATCATTTAAAACAAGCTAAATTAAAACTAAATTAGTAAATAATTATTTTAATAACCAAAAAAGTGATAAATATTTAATTCCCATAAAATAAAATAAAAATAAAAACCCAAATTATCAATATAAAATAACTTTTCTCTTTAAAATTTACATTAATTTAAGAATTGTGCTATAAAATAAAAAAAATCACTATTAACCACTTGAAGACTTGTATAAAAATTTAAAGCATAGAACACACAATAAAAAATATTTGTAAAAGGACATTAAATAAAGAATACATCAATAAATCTTAAAAGAAAACTTTATTTATTCCTAATAATTATTCCATTTTCATCATATAAATTTTTGAAACCCCATTTTGCACCTATAACTAAAAGATCATTAGGATGTTCAGATAAAGTATAAACTACATACTATTCAAATTGATTAAGACATTCTTACATGGACATAATCCATATTTCATCACCCAAGAAACTTCTATTATTTTATATTCAAATTAAGATATGAATCCATGATGATCACAATCATTTCAAAGTTACTAAGAGTTTTGAATACTTGATTTACATCTCTTATAATTTTATTAATAAAATTTCTCCTTATGATCAACTAGTTTTTTAGGTAAGAGGTGTTTTACTTCTCAAATATAGGTTGTTCTTATTCCAGTGATAAAAATTTTAGAATTTAAAATATTGTTGGTATAACATATAAATTATTTAATATATACTATTTTGGTTCAGGTATTGGTAAATAAAAAAAATAAATTTATAAAGAACAATTTGGAGGATTACCTTTAAGAATTTTATAAAAAAGGATTTGTTCCATCTGAATGTGCATGAACTTTTTCCTTAAAAACATTAGTTATTTTGTTAAAAATAATATAGGTATTACTTTTCATATATTAAAAAGGTCAAATACCATCATGAGTATTGGGATTAAATTTTTCAATATGATATTATTTAGTCAAAATGAACACTTTACACCCAAAGGCACTAAACAATTTATGTTTTTGGGTTCTTTCAGTCCACAACTCACAAATAGTTTAGTTAATAAAAGGGAAAAATAAAATATGATTTATAGTATAGAAAATAGTACTCACTAATTAATTTAAAAAATCAAAATATAATATTAACTCAACATTGTTCATGTGATTTTATGAAGAATTCTATCCCTTCATTCAAGTGTAACATTTTTCTAAGGTGTGTAAGGATATGAGAAATTATATGTAATAAATTTATTATAATAAAAAGGTTTAAATATTATAATTTACCAAATAACCCCCATGATCAATATGGATAGTAATAAAATGTATTTTTTTTATCATTATTAACTGAATGATGAAAAATTTAAAATCAAAGTAAGCTTCTTATTTTCATGTGATAAAATAGGTTCAGGTAAATATGTTGTAATCGTCAACTAATACATATACATAGTGTGTTTCCTAATGCATAAAGATTTTATAATAAAAAATAAATCCATGTTCACAAACTATTAATCATCTATAGAAGATACTTTTCCAATAGTTTTAACACTAGACTTATATTTCATAATAAATTGACATAGATAAAAAAACATAGGAAAATAAAACTTCAGTTTAGGTAGATCACTAGAATGAAAATTTTTTGAATTTTTTTTTAAATACATAAAACTAAAATGTTCTATTATTCTGATCTAAATCCATTAAAAATATTTAGTTTCACTAAAACGTGGTATTTTATGATTTCTAAGAACATCTTAGTCTAGTGTATATATAATTTCATGTCTATCGGTAGTAAGAAAAAAAATTCCATTGGAAATTTAAACAATACATTTACCATTCCTAAATTTTACAAGCTTTTCCTCATTATATAACAGACTAATTTTGTTAAAGTTTTTATTAAGTCCTTAGATATAAAAACGATTATAAATTAAATTTTTTACAAGGAAAGATATACCTATGATTCTAAAGATTTCCCCATGAACATTGTGTCTAAAATAAACTCGTCTACTATTTAAGTTTTAAAAGTCCCAAGAGTGGGTCTCACATCCTATCATATATTAAGAACAACTAATTTCCATGTACTAATTATTTACACTATTTTAATTTGAACTATTTTTTCACAAATGTGTATATATTCTTGTTACCTAAACAAACATTGGTATAGTTACATTAGAAAATAAAATTTTAGGATCCAAAATCTATAATATTGTTTTATATTTAATTAATATAATATATTTAGAAAAAGAATATTTATTAAATCAAAAGGATTTAACTCTATTTGGGGAACAATTATATTTAAAATGACCTCCTCTTTGACATAAATTATAAAAAGTTCAAATTATAGTAACAAATTAATTTGACTAAAAGTAAAAGTTTTATGAAATACAAACATATATGAAATATGTTCAATATGGATTCAAATATTTTTGTATATTATAAATTATATCCCTAGTACAACTAAAATTATATAAAATATTTATTAAACCACTAAATTCATATTTTATTTATTCAACCAAATTTCGATTATCAACTTTTGAACTATTACATGATTTTTAATATTCTTTTAATGAATGTTCATTAGAATTATACTTTAAATTTTACTATTATATTTAGAAATAATTGAATTAAGAATATTATAATATTTCATTGTCTAAGTATTTTTCCTTTCAATAATGTCACATATCAAGTCATTTCTTGAAATGTAGGAATATCTTCTTTATCTTATAATGAAATATTTTTTTCATCTTCCAATGAAGTTTAAATTTCATCTTCTGATAAAGTTTATATAGACTCATTATCCAAAGAACCATAGAAATTATAATTCAATGTTAAATTTTTAAGGTATTCAATAATTACCTTATAAATAATACATTTTTCATCTTTAGGAATGTTTACATAGAATCAAAAAATATTCAAATTGTTTTCACTATATTTTAAAGAACAATTATAAGTTTTATATCCAACATTTGTGCTCCAAGTGTACAAGTATTTCAAAATCCTTTTTCCTATAATTTTATAAAATATCTATGAAATCCTTGATGTCTTATTAAACATGTTGTAGGTTGATATTATATGACCATGATTCTTAAATTCATAACAAATCATTTCTTAATTATTCTTATTGTCATTCTTATTCTTATGATCCATTTTGAAATCATAACGAAAATTATTCTATCCGAAAATTGTCATCATCCTTCAAGAAAGCTATGAAATACAATTTCCACTATCATCAAAATTTCAAAAAAACTGAATGATGCTTACACTCCCCCTTTGAAATTGTAGTCACAAAAATATTGGATCCAAAATTAATAATAATGGATGTAATATAACCATAAGTAAAATAAAAAGGTACTCCATTTGTTCAATTCATTTTTTTAGAATTTTTTTCAACTAATTCTCATATTGCATTAGATTACTACATAGATCATTAAGATTCAACATTGGTATCTTCTTTGTGTAATTTATTGTTGTTTATAAAGATTCATATTCCTTAAAAAATATATCATGTATTTTATTCTCCAGATGATCATATTATAATTCAATCAATTATATAGATTTTAGTACATCAAATACCATCATGAACCGATACTAAATTTATACTACTAATTATATAAGAAGAAAATCAAAATCCTAATAGTCAACCCTTAATATACCTCTATGAATTTCTAGAACTTATGTTCTAAAATGAGTAATTTCAAAAGTATTCTATATTACATTAGTAGTTTCATAGAAATATATTTGAAAATGTCTATTTTTAGTCATGTAACATTGAAAAGTATTTTGAACTTTATAATTTACTTAATATTTTAGCTTCTCATTACAAGTGAAGGTGGAATGTTCATTATAGGGAATCCAACAATTTCTAACCATCATAATAAAATGATCAATACTATGATTAATAAAAAAGATTTAACTAATCATATCAATATTCGTAGTCTAGTTTATTAAAAATTTGAGGTATTTCAGTGTTTAAATTCTCCAGTGCTTCAATCAGAATTACTTCTATAAGAAAAAACATGATATACCCTATAATTCACATTATTGTAAGGAAACGTAGAAGATGTCATGATAATATAAAATTTATGCATTGATACTATGTTTTTTCCCAGAAAAATATGGAAGATAAACCTATATTTTGGGGGTGAATTTCATTTAAAATAAACTTATAATTTTCCTCAAACTTAAATGTTAAATTCACGGGAATATATTCTCTTTCAATAAACCAATAAATTATAGAATGTAAATCCTCATTTAAAGGAAAAATATGGTTGAATTTAAACTATCAGTAGAAACTAATATAAGAACAATGGAAAATAAATAAGTTGTAATATCAGTAAGCATAGCATTAAATATATGATTTATAAACTTGGTAACAATAATATAAATATAAAAACAATTAAAAACAATTAAAAAACTATAAACTTCTGTAAAGCATATTATAAGGGATCACACACACCAATTAGGAATACATTTACTTTAAACAAAATTAGAAAGGGATTCTTTGACCTGACCCTTGGTATCTCTTTTCAAGCGTGGAAGTCCATGACTAATATTATAAAAAATTACATTATTCTACTTCTATAAGCTCCTTCAACACTATTTTTGATAGTAGATTACATTCCATATATTTATATTCTTAACTTTATAGATTTATCCTTTTTTCTGGCCCAATGTATCCCCTTGACATAATGGTTTGTACTAGAATTGTATTCCTTGTGAAAGACCCTAATAAAAAAGTCATAAAGTGTTATTATTTATCATAGAATCCCTTCATCAATCATATTGGGAAAAAAATTACTATGATAAAAATTGATAAGATAAGTAAAAAAGAATCCTCAAATATAGATATTAGAAGAAACACACAGAAAGATAATTACAAAAATCAGGAGCACTCATGTAAAAGAATATTTTTTTTACATAAAAATGATTAAAAAGTTTTGATAGATAAATAATAATATTTCATTCCTCTAGGTAGTGGTTTATTTGTAAAAATAACTTTTATGGTTCAATTCCATAAAAAATTCATTCATTTGTTGTAGAATAAAAAGTAGAAACCTCCAACTTTCAATGGTTTCAATAAATCAAAACATCATTAAATGAATTCAATCCTCATTGATACTAGACTATTTCATCTAGTCAATAAAACTTACCATGACACTACATTTCACTAGATTTTCACAATCATATAATCTGGATAAAGTCACTTAAATTAATGATATTATATTTTCAGTCTATAAAAAATAAACTTAAAAAAGTATCAAGTTTTAATAAATTATTCTATAAGTGTTTTTTATATTTTTGAAAAAAAATAAGTAAAAGGATTCAGTAACTCAGTACATATCTTGTATTAAATGTTTTATTTTTAATATATTCTCTCTTCAACTTTAGTAGGGGTATATAAAATAATAATTTAATTTTAATAAGTGTTAATATCCTCAAATTTAGTCAAACCAATTGTCAATACGATTCATTGGATACTTATTGTTTTAGGTGATTATTTAAGCTCTCAATAGTTAATAAAAATCCACATTGATACATACCTATTAATGAAAATAGTACTCTTTCACCCCAAAGATATATACCAATGTATATGAAACGATTTTCTAACTGAACTTATATTTTATTCTCATTCAATCAAGGTCATCTTAAAGTTTCTCTTGGGTATAAGAGTTTCATCAAGTTTAAATTCAATTATTATATCTACATTACAATTTTGAGTAAGTCCATGTAATTTATCAATAATTATATTTGTATATTCCCTTACAATGGTAATGTATTCAATATTAATTATGTACTTTATATCAACTATTTGATAAATCTTCTCTTCTCCACTAGGTATCAATGCTAATAACATTGAAGTATTTTCAAAAGGTGATTTACAATATTCTTTGAATTTTTATATGAGGATGGTATAGTTTAAGATATGGAAATAGATTTCCATTTCATATAATTTGACATCAACACTATATAATTTGATCCAATCTATACTTTTTATAATGTTAAATTACACAAAAAGAAAAGATTATAGGTTTTGGGAGCAGTGGAAACACCTATATGCCATGGAAAACTCATCATTTTACCCTTATTTTGAAAAAAAATTGGTTGGAAAAGATATATAACATCATGAAAGATGGATTTAAATCAGAAATTACTTTAGTATAAAAATTTCAAGACCATGAGAAGAGGGATCATCACAAGTAATTTATAATTAATTTAAGATAACATATACATTTTCTTTAAATTGTAATTCCCATTTAATTTATGATCTGAAATGCTATATCTCAGTGTATCATCATTATGATGTGAGAACAAAGTGTATAATCCCTCTAGTGGTGATTCATACATTCATCCCAATCTCTGATCAACTTCGTTGAATTTTTTTGTGCTATCATGGCCAATAATGATCGAATTCTTGTTTTACAGTTGATCGAAGCTGAAATCTTTCAAAATGGGAAAAAACTATTTATGTTCACTTGATGTATTGAGAGATTGGGAGAGAAGAAATATCTATATATATTTATCTATCTCAAGTTAATATGAGATCTTCTTGATCTAACTATTGTTCACAATAAGAGTGGTTAGAGAAATTTGATTAATTAGATATTTATTATGGAATGTTTGGTGTTTGAAACATTTATCGAATCCCTTTCCCAACACTATAATTCTTAGTTGACCTGATGTACAATAATAATTATATAAAATTTTTATGATTCATTTGATATGTGAAAAACATTACGAATATATAAATAAATATAATTTACACCATTTCCAACCGAAAAAATAAACTCATTTCTCTTTTCCTTCTTAATATTTATCAAACATGTAATAATCACTATTTATTTAATAAAAAAATATAAATTCATTATTCAAAGATAAATATAATAAATATTATATTCTCCAAACCTTGAAAAAAAATATTTATTATTATCACATAAGTAAATTATTCTTTTTAATAACTTGTGATTAAATCTTGGTGATAAACTAAATTGGAATAAATATTATAAATTCGAACTCATTAAATTCAATAAGTAGATTTAACTGAGATTTGGTATAAACTTAGAGTGTGATCCTCTAGGAATATTTCACATTGGAATTAGGCATAACCACTTAAATTAAATGGTTTTAATCTAGAAATGTGCCAATGCACCCCTAGAGAAGGAAATTAATGTCATGATGACATTCAACCTCTTATAAATTCTTACCTTGTAAGGTAATACCTTTATCATGATATCTCAAATAAAGTAGGTTGGATATCAGAGTTACCGACATATGTACTTGATGTCTTTTTATTTGACATTCCGGAATTTAAATTTCCCACTGAACATTATGCCTATGGTTTTTAATAGGAAGTTATATTCCCATCAAAGGGCCTCAGATATCAACATTAATAAAGGATCTTAAGGGATAAATATTTTATCTTGTTATCCATTAATGTAATATCACTCATGATGCACCCAACGTATCCTACCTTGAAGTGAGCACATTTCATTAATGTTTTCATAAATACATCAAATTATATGACTATTAATATCCATTAGTGGTAATAATTATTTATAAGGATCAATACACACATCTGCAGATAGAAATACCCAATGAAATCTTAAAAAGATGATTTAATATTGGTGAATTTGTTTTTATAATGTACAAAACAAAAATTTACCATGTATTTACACTATGATAGGGTGCCTCAAAGTTTTATTTGTATTTACCATTCATATATTATATCAACTGTGTCCCATAAAATGATATTATATGACTATAGAACATATATTTAAGAAAAATATCATAGAACCTCGCGGTTCCCATCATTGTGTGGAACTACAATGTCCTTCTTGTGTGAAATATATCCATCAGGAATGGTCATATACAAATTTCAAGGAAAGGAAAAATCATAATGACATTATAAAACCTCATTAATAATGAAAAAAGTGATCAAGTACTATGAAAATCAGTTCTTTAGAACCAACTCCAATTTAATTATAGGATGTTTTTGAGATATTTCCAACAAACACTATTAGGGTAAGTTGCCAACACTTGGGCTACAACTATTTAACCATTTTTTATTTTCATAGATATCATTACTTCAATGTATGATGTGTCTATTCAATAATTCTAGAACACTTCATGTAAATAATTAATGTGTTGAAGATGAATAAAATAAAACCTTCATCATTATTGGGTGAATAGTAAGTGTGAGTTTCAAAATTTACTTATCTTTTTATACATATATGGTGGTGATTGATTTTGGTTTCCATCACTCCCTTGAATTAATTAATTCTGAATTTTTTTACTATTAAATAGTTTTATTTTTGTGCATTTACTTTCATAGCCTCAAATTTCCCTATATTTGAACAAATATTCCATTGGTGGTGTGTTGAGTGATGCCATATTTTCTGATATTGTGTCATCTAACCTTTTGTGTTTCATTTATTACTCATGATATTGATTTCCTTATCTTGAAATTTTAAATTATTTCATAATTACTTTGAATAATTAATAAAATTAATTATTCACATCTATTGGCTATATTGATAATTCAACTTTCTTACCTCCAAATACTTTTTCAATTGTTCCACAGACTTGAAACACTATCCCTTACTTCTTCTCTATATGTCCATGGAACAATTATCCAATCTCAATCCATACTTTGATATCATATGAAACTAGTTCTTCATATCACCTAAAGTATGATATTTATAGATCCATCAATAGATATTGTTTTAATACATTAATGAATCTATCTATTTTTTATCCTGAATGATAACAAAACTAGAAACGCATCTCAAAATCCTTATGAAATTTTTCTCATATATTGTAAAATATTTATATTAATTTTTCCTAAGATTTACAACTTATCTCTCTATTATTTTATGATGAGAATATGAGAAATAATTTTTAATAAATGTGTTATTGACGTATTCCCACTCCAATGACTTTATATAATCATTCATATCTATATTCCTGATCAATATCAACCACTAATCATCTTTTACATCTAAATTATAAATAGATATAGTGAATTTCTCTTGATTAAAACAATAATGTATATAAAATAAACCTTCCATGGAGTAAAAATATTACTCCATAATAATTGGATCATAAGATCCAATAAATTAAGCATGTAATTTACACAAAAAATGTTTAGTGGAAAATGATACACTCTCTGGTGAATGTAGACTATCCACACAGTTTAGGTTATGATTCAAAACCCGGGACTAGTGGTTATGTTCCACAATGAGGTTTGAACTCCAACTACTATTATATTAGTAATATTTTTTGGAAAAAACATTGTATAATATATCACATGGGTTATTGGAATAGGTAATATTGATTCCCACAATTTTATTAAATAGAAAATGTTAGGAAAAAAAATAAGTCAACAAATAATGAAAAGAAACTTATTTATATGATTAAATTAATGATAAAAAGATATGGATAATTGAAAGGGCATGAGACATGAATCAATATGAGTACATGGGTAAGAATAATAATAATCATCATATCATAATAATATAATCATCATCACGATTGTATGGTGTTAATTGAAAAATGACAAGTAACACTTTACATATATAATATTGAAACATCAAAAACATTGTGTACATAGCTAATTAAATTATTAAATTTCATATAATTGAAAAATAGATAGCATCGTGAGAATGCATAATATATGTACAAAGATGATTTCATAATGTGAAAAAATATAAAATCATGTTAATTAATAATAATATCATGAGATATATCACTTTATCTAATGAATTAGAAAGATATATAATTTTAGGACCTCCCATTATATCCTAATATGTATATAATCATTAATTCCAGATAGAAATTTTTTTTATAATAATCAAAATCATGAAATTAAACCCTTCATGAAAATATGGGTTTCATAATGGTGTTATAAGTCATATAATTGAGATTAAACATAGTGGTTCAAAAATTAATAATGTTTTATTTTTAAGGGTTTTATTTTAAATTAAAATATTGTAATTAATAAAGAGGACTATAATAAACATAAGAATAATCAAGGAGAGTATTTGAGAATAATGTGTTTATTAAAAATAATTTAAATTTGGCTAAAAATCAATATCAATGAATTTGAAACACAAATATACCAAGAATAAGAAAAAGGTAAATAAAACTAAAATATATTTTGAATTCATTTTCGAAGAATCGTTAGGAAAATAGTGGGAAATAGGGAGTAACCCCAAAAGAAAAGGAAGAGTTAAGAGCCCCATTACTTTAGGTTCTATTCTATTTCCTCGCATTTAGACCTCTTATATAGTAATATTATTTTTATTAAAACATGAATATATTATACATATTAAATTCATTTATTTTATTCTTGATCAATTAGAATAAAAATAATTTATTTATTAAATATTCTCTTGAAATAATATTGTTTTGTGAAGGTTTCGTTGAATTATCTATTTTTTTTTATTTCATGGTTTTGATGTATTGTTAAATATATATTATTTAAATAACTTCTAAATTTTAAAAATTGCATATAGTAACATATTTTTGAATTATAAATAATTTAATCTAACCATCAATGAAGACGATGAGAGGTAAATCATTGAAATCATTGTTATTGTGGGTAACCCTAAAATTAATGGAACAATGTCAAAAGGGGGTTTATATAATATATATACTATAAATGGATTATACTCATCCTATAGTATCAAAAAAATATTTATATATCCATATTTATGATACGCTAACTAGAAATAAAGACGGTGATAAATAAGAATTAACCATTTCACAGAAGGGGAATAAAACCAACTATTAATAGTATGCATCATAAATTAGGGTAGAGAATATATATATATAATAATAATAATAATAATAATAATTTTACAATATCATAATAACATTAATATAATTCTAATATACTACATTAATTATTTTAAAAGGATTGGTTTAATGAGGGATTGAACAATGAAAGAATGTAAAATGCAAGTGGAAAAGTTAAACAAAAAAAGAGAAAATTTTACCACTAAAATAATTTTTTCTCATTTTCTATAGCATTGATTCCTTAGTGTCTTGAAGTAGGATGACACAAAAACATATTCATGGATCCTAGGAGGCACATGTAAAATAAATTGAGAATATATTAGAAAAATAGAAATTCATCATAAGCGATTACCCATAGAGGTGAGGAGGGGTAATACACTTGTGAGGGAAGGGTATTTTTTGTTAAAATAGTGAATAAAATATTATTTCAAAAGTAATATTTGTAATAATGATATTATTAAATACTATGAATATTTTTTTGTTAAAAATAAAAATTTTTGTTACATTTTAACCATTATACCACCTATTATTTTAGTTTATACAAAATAAAGGATTAATAAATGAAAAATAGTCTTTATAATGGTATAATTTTTCTTGTTAGAATTTTAAAATTAGATTTCATGTTTTAAAATTAGGTTTATTGTACTTAAATTAATAATTTTCTAAATTAAAACTATTTTGGGTTGACAAAAATATTTTATAAATTAATAGTTTATTATTACATCAATATTATTTTCACAAAACATATGTTATTTGAAGAATTATATTTATACTATTCTCTAAAACATTAATGTTTTTCAATAAAAATGAAACAATCACCTAATATAATTTTAATAAAATGATTCAAAAATATTATTTATTTTATCAAAATAATTTTCTAATTTAATTAATTTTAATATTAAAATATTAACATTAAAATTATTTTTTTTAAAGTAATTTAGTAAATTATTTTTAAAAGAAATATACACTTATAATTTCATTGAGTTTCATTATTTTAATATATATTTTATGAAATTAAAATTATTATCTTAAATTATTTTATTATTTGTAAATATTACTTACAATTAGGCTTTTGTATTCTATAAGTCATGTTACTATTCTATCTATAAGGATATATGTTTAACAACCATATTCCGATTCTGATATTCAGGTTTACTATTACAATGGTCACATTATATTTTATACTTCCAATAAATACCTCTTATCTTCTTCATCAAACATTCACTTAGTTTTCAATGGATTTTTTCCATATTGTTTAAAAAATTCCATTCATATTTCTATTTTTTCCTTTTTATAGTTTCATTATTAGGACTCATATTTATAGATGATCATGACCATGTGGATTTTAAAATTATATTGATGCTATTTATTTATTTGGTTTATCTGATTTTAATGATTTCAATTTTATAGGGAACATTCATAAGCCATATCTAATATTCAATATTACTAAAATAAATTTCTATTGGATTTTTTTATGTTATGAATTTGTTTTCCTCTCTTTATTATACATAAATATAAAAAACATATATATTAATAAGAAATTAATGGTCATTACATTCTTCCCCTCTTTTGAAATTTAATCCCAAAAATTAAACTCATATCCATTGTTGATATTGGAAAATTTTTCTTATGTTACATGTTATATTTATGTTCCCATGTTTCTTTTTCAGTATTATGGTTTCACCAATGTAATTTAATAAGTAGAGTTTCCCTACTTGCTAAAATGTTGTCTCTACGGTCAAATATCTTTACCAGTTAATCTATATAAAAATGATCATACTCTATTTTTACCACCTCCAGATTAAGTATATGTGAGGGATCAATTGTGTCACCTTAGGAAATTATTGATAGATATATTATATGATTATCGGGTATTTAAAACTATTTTTATGTTTTTAAGTATTTAATTTTATATTTTTTTCAAATTTTCTATGGTGTACAATCACTATACAGTTACTATTGAGTTACTAGAGACAGTTTTGTCTCTCCTTTTATAGAAAGGATTTTATTCAATTAATAATTGATAGTTAGAACATGATTAGAAAAAAATTTGAAAATAAAAACATCAGGAATTCTAATCTTAGTTATTACCATAAAGATGATTCAAATATATGGTAATTATACTTAGTTGAGAGTCATTTTCAATATATTTATTTATGAGAAATAGTGAAACATCACATAACATAGGGATATTTATTAAGAACCTTTCACCTGATTTGAAGAACATTGTGTTTAAAATTTTTGAGTGACTACTACTCGAATGTAGTGTAAGTTACATAGTTAGGGGATATTTTTGTAAACCATGTGTCTAAACTATATCACACGATTCAAATTTCAAAAATAATATGACTATTTTAACCTTATTGAGTTATGACCCTACTTTATCTTTTCATAACCCATTTGAATGCTATAAAACCTCATCCTCATCTTGGATCTCCCACAATTCATCTCCCATCATTGAAACCTGTTGATTTATTACTAATTTCTCATCAAAATAAAAAGGATGGGGTATATACCTTATTCTCCCGTCTGTTTTAGATTATTTATTCTATATTTATCCATGTTTCCTTAACTCTAGTTTTTATTGTGAAAGAAACCAATGTTCAATGTGGTATAAAATATGTTTTTATACTCTATGGATTTTGATGTCCCTCTCATGGATAAATCCCCAATTATTCTACAAGGTAATCCTAATTCTAGTGATTGAGAAAGTAATAAACCAAGTTGAGTCATCATCTAAACCAGCACTGACTCGGTCTGTGGCATGGTCCGAAAGGGAGTTCCGGATCCCCACGGGCTGGAAACAGGTGCCCAGGTATCAATGATAAAGCAGGGGAAAGATTTTACCAGATTTAATTATCATAACCAACCATCAAAATGAATAAGTTGAAACTAAATATATACAACTAAACACAGTATAAAAGATTTTATAAATTTTATTTTACAACCCGAGACAAAAACCTAAATAAGAATCTAAAATAATACATAATAAAAATATCCTAAAGTCCACTATATGAGAAGAGGTTCACCATCCTCAACCCACCACCAAGAACACCACATATGGAAGACCTCTAAAAACCCAAATCACCATCTTTAAATGACATTCCTTTACTTGTGTCAAACATAACCAAGAATACTTTCACCCAAAGGGGTAAGTGGGGTTTGAGCCAAGTCCTATAAGGATACCATCCAATCAAATGTTCCTTGCTATAAACATTATAAGATATATAAACATTCATTTTTTATGAAATAAAGATGAGAAACATTTTATGGAAATAATTTTCTAATGAAAACATCCTTGCCTTTGAAATAACCAACCAAGTATACCATATAACGATGGTACATGCACTATCACCATAGAGAACTTTTCACTGGAGAACTTTCTAGTAACTATATAGAAATGGGTGCTAGTAACGTAGTATCTTAGTGATTGGTGGTATATAAACCATGATCACCAATTTATCATTTACGTGCCACTGTGAGGGAAAACCCCATGGGCTTAGTGGTATCCAACCATCACAATGTTTAGTTAGTGTTCTAGATTTAGTCCTATTAGACAAAATGGGATGAACCACTTCAAAATCATCTAGAAAACTAGCCCTATTCCACCCACCTAGTTACACATGTTTCCCCTTTGTGATCGTGTATTTTTGACATGTTATATAACACATAATTTTCACATTATTCAAGATAAAAAATGAAACACACATAAGATATCATCACTTTCACACCCGAAATTCTCACTTAGAATCAAAAGAACACCAAACCAATTTAAATAAATTATTCACATCACTTTTATAAATTAATAACCATCTTTCATGATTTATAAAACATCATCAAGGAATGAAATAATGTTTTTTCACAAGAAATGCAACCAATTTATTATAGAAAACACATTTTAAAAAAAATCATATCTAATTATTTGAAAAAAACCCTTTTCACCACACAAATAAATCATAAAAATCTCAAAAATACTCATGAAAAAATAATAAATTTTTCAAATAATGTTTAAGCATAGAATCACCTACGTGGGGTGTGTAAACTTCCAAAATCTAGTGTGAAACTTAAATTGCACCTCCAAGAAGCATGATAGAACCCTGGATATCAATATTAAACCCAAGAAATCAAGGTATAACCTTAAAAATCAGCACCCAACCCACTAGATAAAATAAACCTCAAATAAATATGAATGAAACCCTAGAATAAAGAAGTAATCAAGGAGAGAAGACTCTTACTTGCAAATAAATAAGGAATCCAAACCAAAAATTCCACCAATAAGGATCCCAAGGGTGATTGAATGTGTGGGAGGCATGCTAAGGGTAGATATACTGAGTGGAAACAGAGTTAGATGAATTTTTGGTAAAAATGGGAAGAGAAAGAACCCAAAATCCAATTTTTGTTAATGACCTGGATAGGTCGTACTATTAGTCTACACGGTTTGAAAATCATTGTGGAAATCAGGCTTCCCTTAATATCTAAGAGTGTCTTACAACATGGTTAACCAGAATAGTTTTACTTACTGTGTGGAATCATTATAGTAATTGATGCCTCAAACTGGCCACCTACCACATAGTTATGTATGCCGAGGTGCATGGTTTCCAATAATCATGCACCAATCATGTACCATATTCTATCCACCCAGCATTTCACACTTTTGTCAAAAAACAATAATGATACCTCATGGGAAAAAGGTATACCTAAAATAAATGAAGAAATACCCTAGAATAAAATCACGGATGTGACAAAGGTAGGTGTATTCATACACATTCTTTTATTTAATATTTCCTTAGATACTTCTCAATTTGAAACTTTTTTTCATAGATAATTAAATGTAATATAATATGACCATAGTTAATTTATCAAATATCATTATTTTGTTCCCCTAATTTACTTTTTCCAAAAAAGGTGGTATTACAAGATTTTATTATGTTTCCATTTCAGGTATAATTTCATGCAGACTACACAATTGAAAAAATTTCAAAAGATGTTTTCCTCTAAAAGAAATGATGTATACACAATATTTTGAACTATATATATTTCTTCATGTAAATTTTGGTATGGTTTACAAATTTTTCTTACTTATAATTCCCATTATTAGTTGATAGAAATGTTTTAGTACTTTATTATTGATAAAGATAATACTTTGATGTCATTATTGGATTTTACAGTTATTTCCATGATGGATTTAAATGCGGCTACACTTTTTAGTTTACCATAAAAAATTTCTATATTGATTCTATTATTAATATAAAACATATATTTATTTTCAACATAAATAAATATTTTCAATTTCTAATGTGACACTTGAGTTGGATTCCACATTTTTTATAATTTGTTGTAAATAGAACTCATATTATGTAAATAAGTTGTTATGGAAAATAATGGATAAAAAGGGGGAATTTTTTGATTTGTAAATAGAGGTGATATGGTTGATTACATTGTGTAATATTTTTATATTATAATATGTAATTTTAATTTAATTCCCTTTTCTTCTAAGATTAATTGTAAACATTAGGTAACTAAGTGAAAAATTGAGAGATATATACTATAATACTTGATATTAATCATTTTATAGTAACCCTAGTTGATTTTATTCTATGGCTATAAAGAGTTCCCCTAATGAGGCCAGATTAGAGCGAGTTGTGATGGTATATTTGGAAGGATAAAAAATATCTTGGTAGTTGTTTCCACATAGAAATGTATAAGTATAGTATAATTACTTCCCTTGGTACTTACCATTGATGGTTATTATGTTTTATATTTACACTGTTCCTTACTTGACATGTGATCTAGTTTATTTTTTATTATATTGACATTCTTGATATAATAAATAGTTTGTGATAGATATTTGATGTTATAAAATATTTTTTTCAGTACTTATAGTTATTTATGTCATGATTATTATTTTGATGTTTCTTTTATAATGATATTTATAAAATTTGATTATATTTTTAGATTTATATAAATATTTCATAATAAAGGGGTGATTTATTTCCAAACATTATTGTTTTTTAACAAACACTTTTGATACTTATTAAACCTTTATTTATTTTTTGAAATTGGTTTTCTAAAAGTTGAATGATTATATGAATAATTTTATACAAAAAATGGGATATCTTGGGAAAGATTATGAACCATATATGTGTGACTTATTTTCAAACCAAAAAAAATGATAAAAAAAATCTATTTTCTGCTCTTTATCATCAATTAATAATTTTTTCTCTTATAAACATAATGGTATATAATCTTGGTGGTATTCTACTATTATTTGTATCATACCCTATAGAACCATGTGGGTGGGTATGTAGTATTATTTTTTATAGGTATATAGGTTTGACATCTATGTTTGTCTTATACCTCCCTCTCTTGTAATGTTATTGATTTTTGATACTATATTCTGACTTTAATTCATGGGATTGCAGCTTAGTTGATATCTTATGAATTTTGGGTCTATTTTTTACATGTTATATGTCACCACTTTTTGACATTGGTTCTCTTATAGGTCACCTATCTTGTATTTATAAAAATTTGTTATGATTTTATATTTTGTTTCAAGTGTCCTTTTAAAGTGTTTCTAAATTCTTAATATTGTTATGTCATGTATGGTAAGAAGTTATATGGAAACTGATTTCATTGGTTTTACAAGAGTACTAAATATATATATATTTCGTTTAATTTTACCAATTTGGGTCTATTTTGTAGTAAATTTCTTTTAGAGTGTAAAATCAACCCCCACATATTTGTTTTATAACCTCGGTTCATGTCAATAGCTCATGGAAATTGAGAATGTTCTTCAGGACTTGTGGTAGACTAACCTAGCTGACATGGTGGGTAAACCTGGGTTACCTCAACAAAAAATAGTATTATATCCATCAAATTATTTAGAGTGGGTAAAATACATATGACATAAATTGATAGTTTTGTTATAGGGAGTGTATGGACAACAATTTTTCATATTGAATCTTGTCCTACCATGGGTGTTTGAGAGTTCTCCTGAATTTTATCCATGTTTTCATGTATTTAAACTAGTTTCCAAAATATTTTACTATTAATATATGTTTCTAGTAGATTTATAGAGTAATTTTTTGGAAATTATTAACTTAAAGGTGAAAATGGAAATAAATATATTTGTGGAAAATTAGGTTTATGGTATATAAAACCATGTGAAAACCATAAGACCCATTATAGGTATCCTCCTATGACACTAGAATAGTTGTCTCATGGCCATCTAGACCTTATAAAGTGGAAAACAGTTGAGGTTTTTTCACCCCTTTCATTTAATAAATTTATAACATGGTTGTTGATAATTATTTTGACTTATTAAGCAGGGTTTTTGGGTTATGGAATGCTATTGTAAGAAGTTATTATTATTACTAAATATTTAAACAGGAAAAATTTTTTTGAGTTGTTTTTGTTTTCAAATAATAAATTTTATTGGTTTTAAAGTATCATGTGTTGTTTTCACGGTTTATAAAATAATGCCATAAATAATTTTTTGATTTTAAAAGTGTTTATCTAATTTTATAAATAAAATTATATCATACATTTACATATGTGTTTTAATACACAATTTTTTTGATATAAAAATAATTCTAAAATTTCTTTGATCTTGATTTATTTTATGTATGAATTTTGTCTTCCTATGTTTGGATTTGATGTAAATTTTGATTAAAAATTTGAATTTTGTGATATTTTAGAATATGCCTCCCTAAATATTTTTTGTGAGTCAATGATGGGATGTTCAATGTGATGAATTAAATGGTGGAAATTTTAGTGAAGTGGAAATGGTGTTCTTAGTTATTTACATGAACCAAAAACTTGATGGAGTGGAATGGGATAGATTGTCTTGTTTCTTGGAAAATTAATAAGAGTTTACAAACTACAAATAACCAATTTTTCATAGTGATCATTGATATTAATAGGTGATGGAGTTTATATATATTATTTAAGGAAATAATAATTATTTAGGATATCTTGAAACCTCTATGGTGAATGGTGTTATTGTACAGTTCGAGGGTCCAAGTCAAAAATGGTGGAGGGCCATCACTCATGCCCAACCACTTGAAGGCCTGTATTGGGAGTATTTCAAGACTATTTTAAATTAGTGGAATTATATGGGGAATGTGAAGGTAAAGAGGGAATTATAATTCTTGTTTTTCAATACCCCCTCCTCCCAAAGTGTATCTATCCTAGGTCAAAAATAAGATAAGAAGGATGGTTACTCCCTGAGCCCTGTCACCACTAGGCCCCAACCTGGTAACTAGAAATGAGGCTATAATAATCACACAATGAGAGTCATTTTATATAAGAAGGAATTATAAAGGGATAGACAAGATAGATACATCAATAAACACTTGTATTTATATATATATATATATATATATAAATCCCAAGTGCATACATGAAATTTCATATAATACTAAAACAATTAAAAGGAACTAAATGTACTAAAAAGGTAAAGTCATCATCGACCATGAATAACAAACATATCCTACAAAACCATAAGCTAGTAATAATAATCTCAATCTCAACCATATCCTAATAACCCAAAAATAAATTATACATACCTAGGGTGAGCATAATAGTATACTCAGTAGTATCCTCCCCAAAGCCTCTTGTACAAATGATAAAGAAATAATTCTAAAGATAATAGTGAAACTAACTCATCGTGTAAATAGGCATACTAAGTTCCCAATCTCACCATGGTCAACTCTCATTAACTATCATATAAAATAAAGCATATAATATAGTAATGAAACGTAAAGGGTATCCCACATCTGCTTCCCTACTAGTTCTCCATTCGACTCCAACATCGCACCATCTCTCTCCGAAATTAAGTAATCCCACAAACACTTATTCTGATTATCAAATCCTGAATCTTTTTCATTATATCATCCCGCATCAAATCTACCAATAGTAACTAAGTATTTTTTCAGATCCACCACAACTCGTATGACATGTAACATACATCGGGTATTTTTCCTCAAGCCACCATAACACATACCCCAAGTAAGGTACCACAAACCATCACATACTATACATTCCATACCTATAATAATACATTGGATACTATTTATAAAGATACACATGTTTGAAATAACCCCAATCCATTACATCCCTCTTCCCACATATATAGGGAAACTAATTGTCATGCATATTGACACATATTACTACTAAGAGAATAGACTGGGGCTAAAGGGGGTATTTTGACATCCATCCTCCAATCAAGATTTTGGGGAAAACAAGCTCATATAGTCTACTGGGTGTTATTCATCCTAACTAAAATTCATGGTGTAGTTTATTAAATCACACAATATAAGGATATAATATATTTCACAACCACACTTTGGGCATAACCCTGTCTTAGACTCAACTACAACTAACATCACCTGAATTCCCGGCTACCACTACTATGAATAAATATCATATAATCACAAAATTATTTTAAATAGATACATTAAATTATTTTCCATTCATTAAAAAATTTACTTTAGGTTAATTAATTAATTTGACACTAATTTACCATTACATTTATTACAGGGAATATTAAATTTAAAATCAGAGTCAAGTCAATCCCTTTTGGGATTAATCTAAACCAAGCTCATGGTTTCTCAAGATCATCTAATTTTCATTCCATCATTAACCAAAAAAATGGTTTAAATATTTATTAAATATTAATAACAAATTTATATATCCAGGTACTCTAGAAAAACCATAATAATCTACCCTCAAAGAGAAGACCTGAAACTTAGAACATCTAACTGCCTCAAGTCGAGGGGGAATGAATGAAAATAAAACAAGAAACCTAACCATCATCAATTAAATGGGTTCATTTCAAACAATAATGTTACTTAATAAAAATAATCAAGTAAGAACATCTTTAATCCATTTCATCATCCCTAGTGTAATCCCTAACACCCACATGAATATCCTGATACATCTCACCATCATATTCATCCACTACTACCACATCATCTAGGCCTCCCCACCTATATCATATCATCCATCCCAGGCTCAGCCATCCTAGTCTCATATCGCATCATATAGCTAAGAACACATCTAGAGGACATCACAAAAGCAACGTGAATCAAACAAGTATAGCCAATAGGGATATATAGGCCGTAAACCAAGGCATCCAACCTTCACATGTAATGGAGGTACCACTACTCCAAACACAAGTTACTTGTCCTTATAAAGAATAAGGGAAACATTGGACCAAGATATTATCTTTATCAAACAACTGTTTTTTATACCATCTTGAATTAACCAAATCATTATCCATAGGTTCCATCTATGGGAACCCTAAGAAATCAAGATATAATATGCCATCAAAATTTAAACAAGATATTAGTATTAAAATTGGTTTTTAACAAACTTAGTGAGGTTCTATTATCATTAACATGCCTATTAATTTCAACATTCTCCAAAATCATTATCATTATTCACAGTATTTATCAATTCCATTTTTACATAATAACAAAGCATTCACATTCCATCAATTTGAATAACCATTAAATCAAAAGAAACATAGTATTCATTTGAAATGATTTTTTTAATAATTTATCCCACACATTAATAATCACTAGTATTATATTCATTATAATTTTCTATCAAGGTCAACAAGCTAATCCATTTCATCACAATACATGAAAACAATCATAACATAGAATGAAAAATATCTGGAAAATAAAGAGGCAAATTGTTCTAATGGTATCAAACATCTAAATTTTGTTGTAACACAATTAATTATTAATCTATTTAAATATTTAGTAGGTTGAATCCATTTTCTGTATAAGGGTTAAACCGTGACAAATTTACTATTTCACACAAATAAATTGAATGATTTAAAAATCCCCTCCCTCAAAGGCATTAACATTCTTCACATGATAAAGGACCCATGTTATAGATCTTGATCACCAAACCCACATAATTTTCATCCCTCCAAAGATATCATTCCACAACAACGTCATTAAACAACCAATAAAACTCTATTTGAAAGATAGAGATAAAATTCCATCGATGTGGATGGAATTCTCATGGAAGATGTAGAGCCTACACCTAAGCAACCAAGGAGGAAACCCTAATATGAATCTATTCTCCTTCACCGGTGTTATTTCCAAATGACTGGTCAAGACATATATTTCAAGTGTGTGTTTTTTTATGGACTTTGATTCATTCATTGTGCCAAATATTTTTTAGCATAGAGGCTATCCGGAGATTTCTTTCTCTTCTAATGAGGTAAAACTGGTCTCTTTAGATTTATTCTTTATACTTGTTGGTGAATTCATTAGGTGTAGGTTTCCTTTTAATTTTTTAAGGAAATATCTTGATGAAATTTGTTTTACAGGCTTCTATATCATCTTTCTAAATTTCTACAATGTATCTTTTTAGCACTCTTTGGAGTAAGAGTGCATTAGAAATTAGGCGAGATGGTCATGGATCTTTGGGAGTTTTTTCATGAATATTCTCAAATGTAATCCATGTTTTACCCTTTCACCAAGTAACCTGTTGTTCCAATATGGTTTGGTTTACCTAGTTTACCAATTCATATGTTTAAATATGATTCCAAGTTTCTATTCTCTAGTCTCATTGGTAACACTTTAATGTTAGACATTTAAACAAACAATCTTTCAATACCCTTATTTGAGATAGTTTGTACTAATATTGAAATTTCCCAAGATCTCCAATCAAAAATCATGATTCATATTTTTAGTTTTGGAATATTTCAGAAAGTAATATATAGGAACCAACCCATGTACTATAATTCATTCCATAATCTTTTTCATTCTTTGAAATGTTGTGTAGTTAAGTTAGTATGTCCTCTAGTGCCTAAATTGACTTGGTCTGAAAAACTAAAACAAATATTGACATTGGAGAATGAAAAAAAATCAAATAGTTTTTACTGGACCTTCTAGAATTCAAGATCCTATTAGAGTAAAAAAAATATATTGATGAGAAATATTTTAAGTTGAAGACTCAAGATGTGCATAATGGTCAAAATGGGAAATCTGGGATCCGTTAATTATATAATAATAACGCTTCATTTTTTTCTTCTCTCACACATAACATGATGCTTCTATTAATTCTCATATGCCTTTGGGAGATCATAATGACTCCAAAAAATCTCATTATGACTATAAAGATGAGATTAAAAGTGACTATTAAGAATCTATTGAATCTTCACATGAATTCGATGATCTTGTATGTCTGATTAAGGATGTATACTAGAAATAAAATATTAATAAAGGTACAAAATCATTTATTGATTTGAAAGGTTTCATTACTCCAAACCCCAATAATAATCGGAGATGTAGAGACTGCTATAATCTTGAAAGAACAATCATTACTAGATCTCTCAATGCTTATATAATAATAAACATGAATATTCACCCTCGGTCTGAGGTTGCTGAAATTCCTTCCACATCTTAGGATGAAAATAGTTTGAGTAAATATGAATCTAATAAAGACTCTGACCCTGCTATGAGGGATGTATCTTAGTTTGAGGAGGATGTGTCAAAAGAATTGGAATCTTGGATTGATGAGAAAGATGATTTTTTTCAAAGGTATAGAAAATGGGAAATTAATGTGGACCTTTACCTACAAATAATAAAGTGAATGTTCATAAAGTTGGTTGAGGAATTTAAGAAAAATCATCAATTTAAATTCTTATAAATTCCAAGGCTTTGAGTTCTTTTATTTTTCTCTTATTTGAATATTTAACACTTGAAATTAATCCCTGATAAAGGCCTCTCAATATATTTTTATAGGATGATTGGTGTCATTATGTTTTATTTCTATAATGTTGTTTGATTTGTGTCTACCTCAATTCCCCTATGATGATATATCTAAAAATGGATTAGGAGAAATAATCATTCTTAGGAATTAAACTTGGTCATATCATGGTTTGTGGAACCTTCACCAACATGTGAAGGAATATTACATGGATCTTATTTGCAATAAAATCGAAAAGGTAAATCATAACTAGGTCTTCTAAAAATAATTCAAATGGTGGGAGTTACATAGCACTTGTTGAGCCTGTTTCAACGGTGTAAATATATTATGTTTTTGTCTTATTGATAGATTTGGGGAAGGATCAGGCAGTTTGTTGGAAATAGACTATCCCAAAGTATGGCCATTTTTAGTGAAAATATTGATTATACTTCTCTGAGGTGTCTGAAGTTGATGGGATCTCTTGGCTTGAAAAAGCTTCTTCATTGCATCATTATTGTTTTTTGGGTCTATTCTTATTGTTTTGTGTCATTTTCATTTAATTTTAGGATGGTTCAATCTCATTAAACCTCATGTAAACATTTTACTTATTTTTTTTAATATATTATTGAGAATTATGGGATGTGTTTACATCACACACTTAAATTTGTTAAAAAAACTATCACTCCATGGAATGAAGATATGGGAGGATCAACATAGAATAACAATGAAAGGAAAATGTATAACGTACCTCAGATCACAAAATATTGAACTACAGAAGCCGATAATTGACCCCTACAAAGGGAATGTAAAACACCTAAATATATAGTTTATAAAAACCTAGGATTTGAGAAAACATAAGGTATTACAACTTATAATGGAAGGATACACATCAGTTTTTCATGGCCTAAAACCATTTCAGGTTGTGTAACTATCAATTTCTAAGTCCAATCGAAAAACATCCCTCTTATACCATTCTGCCTCAAATTAATTCACATCATGAGGAACCATGTAAACCAGCCACACAGAAGCTATGAACTATATTTTCACAACATGAAACACTTACACGTCATGAATTCTCCCTGCTCCCATTTTTAGCAACCAAACACTTCCAGACCTAATTTGGCCTACTGTATGTACCTAAAAATTTGGGAACACACAATGTATTTGACTAGATATATCTAGGAACTTTCATTACAAACCTATAAAATCATTACCATCAATGGGAATCTAAAACCGAATACATAGAGACAATGAAAAGAGGACATATGAATTGTCACCCCAAGAGATACCTCTGGAGGATATTTACATCACATTACATCAACCACCACATAAGAGGAATAACATAAAATTACACAATTGTAACAATACACTGAAAAAAACTTTCTTGGGGAACATACATATCAAATGAGATAAATTTGACTCATAAACATCAAGTAAGAAACCTCTCAGAAACAAAAATGTAAAAAATCCATAAAATCATATATGATATAAGAGAGGTGTTAAAAATCAAACAACATTGGGTACTGAGTGTACATATGTGGCACACATTCCCAAGTACTCTCCTTAACACCACTACACAGCCACCAGACATGAAAAAAGTTAATATTACATCTACAAAACACCTTACCCCAATGGTCCTATATCTCTACAGGCCACTCCTGAATGTTCACATCATCAAAAAAAATTATCTCTCTCCAATTTATGACATAAGATTCATATTGAAGATAATGATAGATATGTGATACCTAAAAAAATTATTTATACAGATCATATTTGAGGGACGTGGTATTTGATATGACATAGATATAACATTAGCCAACACCTTAGAAGGTCCAACAAACTGAAGAAAAATGTTTCTCCTATAAACAAACCTTCACTACCCCTGATGAGATTTCGCCTTCGAGAACACATGATCTCCAATGTCAAAATCCAAAATTCTCTTCTGATTATAAATATAAAATTTATGACGACACCACACTAACTTTTTCCTATCATGAATTACTTAAACCATCATTATCAAATTTCGTACTAGTTCTAACCTATGAAATATTTCCCCTTTGTCCATAGTCTAAAACAATGGAGAATGGAAAGGTTGATTGTATAGAGAATCAAATGGTGAAATAACATTAGTGGAGTGGAATATATTATTGTAATAAAACTAGAGTAATATTAGGTTCCTCATCCATGAACCTCCAAAATCCATGACACAAGATTGAAACATATCTTTAAGAATTTGGATGGTCTGCTTTGTCTGACCATCCATCTGTAAATAGAAGGAAGTTCTAACTCACTACTGAGATCCAAAATCATGTTAAGGACACCTAAAAACCCTATTGGTAAAACAAAAATACCAACCATATATGCTCTTCCTAAAGACTCTGTGCAGTCACACCACTTCCTCCAGATATTACCTCGAAAAAACCTCTACTGAACTCGACTCTCTTATCGCTATAAAGTAGTCTAATTCATAAAATGATCCATTATCACCCATATATCATAAAATAATCCTTGATATGAAGGTAAATTTATAATTAATTCCAATAATATTTCCTCCAACATCCACCAGGGAACATAAAAATTTCTAGACCATTCCACCAAGAGCATGCTGCTCAACTTTCACATTATTGTAGGACAAACATTTGAAAACAAACTCTATAACTACACGATTCGACCCTATCCACCAAGACTAACCTCTCATAGCTCACTACATATTCATAAAAATAGGATATAATTACAAGGGTGAGATATAGAACTAATATAAAACCATCTCACACAACATTAAAGGGATAAAAAACATGTTTGGAAACAACACCCGGTGTTTCACATCCTTAGACCAACCATTATGGGAATCTCAAAAAACAACTCATCCCTTCCTGACCTCCGCCTTAAAAACCCATTGTTGGGGCTCCTCCACCTACTGAACCAATTATGACTACACCATTATATATAAAATAAAACATCAACTTCCAAAATCTCTCATATCTAGATGTATCACTAATTGTCCTATGATCACTCTCCAGTCATCTCCATATTCACACATGAGGTTACTGTATGACTTCGTTATCAATGCATTGGCAAAAAAATTTCCCTTTCCTAGCATGTAGAAAATCACGATGTCATAATCCTATATTAATTCCATCCAATGATGCTATTTCAGGTTAATTTCACTATATTAGAAGATATACCTCTCGATCTTATGGTTGGGGAAACCCAAAAAAAATGCAACTGATAAGTTAATTTCTCCAAAACTGCAATGAAAACACAACTACCACCAACTAAAGATCATGGGTTACATTGTTATTCTAAAGGGGACATAAATTATGAGACCCTTATAAAATAACTAATATCTACTACATAAGAACACGAGCCAATAAATGTCATGAATCCTTGTATGAAACCACATAATAAACTCTCACTGCTAAAAAATAAAGGACTGAAGCATTGTCCAAATTCTCCTTCAGTTACTAAAAATTTGTCAGACACTTGTTGGCCCATAAGGGCTCTTGAAACTTTCTGGTGAAGGATACCTATGGAGAATCACCATAAAAGAAATAGTATAAAGATATATTTAATGTCTCTACATACCACGGAAACTTTGTATCTATTTAACATTCTTATGGGATACCCAAGAGACAACTACCTCTATCTTCTAAAGATCTATAGCTACTCTCTTTAGGGATATGAAATTCCCTAAGAAATGGAAATCACATGCCCAAAACACATAGGTTGAAAACTTCCTAAATATTTGATCATGAAAAAGATCACCAAAATGTAAAACATGTGATTTTTATTATCCTCCAAAAAATGTCAATATACAAGGTTTTCATCGATGAAAACCACTATGAAATTATCCAAGAGATCTCTGAACCCTGTGTTCATCAACCCAATGAACATATTTACAACATTTATTACACTGAATGGAATCATACAAAACATTTAATTTCAATTAAGATAATAGAAATAATTCTTAGAAAAATCCTCAACCTTTACCCATATCTAATGATATCTTGATCGAATTTCGATATACGATAATCAACTTTATCATTTCAGCTGATCAATTCAATCATGAATTAGTGGAAGAAGGTAGTTGTTAATCAATGTCACCTAATTCATGTGATGATATTTGATACAAATCCACAAAATGAAATCTACCTTCTTTATGAACAAAACTGGTCACCCTAAGGTGAAAAAATTGTCTAATCAAAGACACGCTTCAATATATCATCAAGATATACTCATATCTCTCACAACTTTTAAGATTCCATCCTATATGGAGATATCAAAATTGGAGACACACCCAATGGTACCTTGATCCCAAACATGATCTCCCATCGAGGGGGTAATGTTACAACCTTCCTAGTAAATACATCAAGGTACTCTTCCACATCCCTAGGAAACACTTATGGTTGAACCTCTCGTGAACTCATCATGATCTTGGTCAAAAAATCATAAAAGGAGGGAATACACCACCGACCCAACTGAGGGTCTCTCTCCCCAACAAACACTACTGGATATCCATCAAAAACATAGAACACAAACTTATCCTAAAATAATACATGGTATTTTAAACCAAATATATCCAATCCATAATGAGATTGATGTGTTGTGGATGTATCAATAAACATAGGAAGTTTTCCAAGGAGTAGTTCTTCCCTGGTAATAGACCAAAATCTCTATGAAATTTATACAAGTCATCTCAACCTCCAATAGTCTTAGTTATCGCAAAGGGAACTAGAATCCTCTCTACCTAAAGTCCCATGTCATGGATAGGGGTAGGTGATATAAGGTATTGAATTTCTTCAAAATCAAACAAAAAAAATCATAAACCCATGTAGAATATAGGAAAAGGGTTCCCAAAATAATTTATGGATATTTGGAAACAAGAATCGCTAAGGCATGAAGTTGACCACAAACTACTCCATGACCTCTTTAACCTTATTTATAACCACATCCATGGCCTCAATATTATATTTGAGTAATTAGAGCATCTAAGGGATATCCTATGACCACCCCATATCCTCTATATTGATCCCAATCTGGTTCTCCCTACTGCAACTACCTCTGCTAAAACAGCCTCAATGGAAGAACTTGAAGTGGAAGACCTAGCACATACTGGTTGTTCAGAAAGTTTATGCACTCTCTCCACTAATGAACTCAGCCAATATAAGAAAACTCATCTAATATTTCTTGATAAGTCTGAGATTCACCAACCCATGAAAAATGAGATTATGAGGGCTAGGACCAACCCTTGGATAACTAAAAATTGATATGTCCAGGAAACTAGGAACCCCAAACCATATCACTTCTTCACAAGGAATCCTAATAAGACCCATATCATTAAAATTAAATTCTTACCAATATCATCTCAATAACATATGCTCTTTTTAGAAACTTAAGATATATATTCATCAAGAATTGGGTGATCTAGATCTGGATCTCTCGATGAAAATCCTCCTCAAAATTCTATGACATGGACACCTCGTCTATCAATAGGTCTGATTCATATCTTAGAAGTGTCCAAAAATGGATCTCAAAATATTAAACACTATAACTCCTCTATATAATGGTATGAAGATCTTGTAAAATGGACTCCTCCACTATCTAATAAAGGAACTCTTCTCACAACTAGTCTCGAAAATTCTCCAACAAGACTACCAAATCCTCACGATCCCAAAGGAACAAGAACCTCTAATACCTCAATCTTCAATGCAACATCACTATAGACAATGAAACCTAGTGCTCCTCTTAATCAAGGATTTAACTGAAACCTATATCAAAATCCTCTAACCAATATTCTATGACTGAGTTTGAACAAATCCATCATATGTCTATTGATTCTAGTGTTTAAAATCTCCTAGTTTCATACTTTAAGTTTCATCATTTCTAACCTCAACTCTTGGGCGATCTGTTGGAATATATTTCTTAATATCTTCAATGTGAATAGGATTATGGTATAGACCTAAATACATTCCAACAAAAAGAATAAACTGTTAGAGAACCTAAACATTGAATATGAAATATTTAAAACTAATTAATTAATTAATTATTTCCTTTATAAGTTTTGAACCTATCCCAAGGACTACTCATTTCAAACACTAGTGTAGAGAATAATGATGCATGATTCTTTCCCAAGTATCGACCTTGCAACCAGTATCACTTAGTTTAGAAAACTTAATGAACATAAAGGTTTTTACATTTTATAATAGGGGGTCTAAATACCTATATCACAACTGGTCTATTGTGTTTATGTCACTCACTAAATATATCTGACATAATTTCCCTACTAACACATGCAGTCTCACCTATTCCAAACTCTAAAATCCATCCTTTACCTTAACATGAACCTCTGATACCACACTATCATGACCCCTCCCCCCAAATAGTACCCATCTTGGGCAAAAAAAATGAGAGATAATGGATGGTGACTACTTCAGTTCCACCAGAAGTATTCCCTAGGTGATCGAATATCTCTGAGGGTATAATAAGAACACAATGGGAGACATTTCCCTCTAAGAAAACATAAGGAAGTAATAGATAAGTTGGAAACACCAATAATAAAAACCCAAACTATTATAAGTGAAATTTCCCTTCTGATTTAATTAAATGATTTCTAACATAAACAATGGATATGATGGCCTCAACTGTTAGTATCATTCTCTTTGAATCCCATTTATCATATCTTCTGAGCATGATATCAGTTCTGAGCATTTCCCTAGACCAATCCCAAACTAAAATCCAACAACATACAGATTAACTAAACCATTTACAGAAGAAGTTCATGCTCATTGAGATCGCAACCAAAACCATGTTCACTGAACAGACCTTTGAAAGCCCCACCATAACACACCTTACTCTTATAGTGTGTTATGGTGTAATAAAGGTATATGTATCAATACCCTAGAATTGTTATCATGAAGACTATTTTTTAATAGAATAATTAATATAATTTTATTTTATTATTGTTTGTAAAGAACAAATATTATTTTTGTTAAAATTCTAATTGAAGTAGGAAATCTATTTTTCTGAATAAATAAATAAAATTGAAATAAAATTTTATTATTAAATTAATTTTATTAAATATAAATGATCATAAAAATTTTGTGAAGCCAAATGTAATTTTTATTAAGGTTTAAAAACTGTTTTTGTCAACATCCATCAATTTTCAATAAATATCGATTTTTATTTAAAAATTGAAAATTTAAATATTTAGAAAATTATTGGGATAAAATGAATATTATTTTTCGAAGCCGGATTTCAAAATTATCTAATGGGGAATTTTTAATAATAATCTGAGACAACCGACTTTTTTGGATAAAAATTAAATACCATATAAATATATAATGTGTCTTATGCCATCATAATGACCTAGTAGTGATATAATAAACACTATAAAAAAGTTCTTTTTCCAAAAATAAGTTTTACCTTTAAAATAATGTGATTTTATATTTTTTTGACTTATTTTATAAAGCCTTAGTGATTCCTCCAAAATGTATAATATATTTTATGATTTTACGTTCATATATTTAATAATTTGACTCACCTCCACATAATGAAGGCTAAAATTTTAATATATTCAGCCCATTTACTTTTAAAATAATTTCTTCCACTCTTCTTTGAAAAAATACAAGGGAAAAAACTATGTTATGTGTTTTGGTTTTGAATATTTAATTATATAGATCCATAAACCTATGTTTAAGAAATATTAAGGAATTTCCCTCTCATTTCCTATATAAACCCAGCAAATATCCATCTTCCCTTCACTAAAAATACTTAGAAAATGTCCTAACTATTTTCTCATCTCTCTATAATCCTCCCAAGGCACCCCAATCTCTCAATAATCCCCTATTCAAGTTTTTGAAGTGACACACCCATGTAAGGGTTCCTTCTATTCTCATTTTTATCCATGTTTCCTAATATTGTTACACCCTTTTATTTTCATTTAAACCTGATGGGGTATGTTTTTAAACCTCCTCCATACTACTTTTATTATGTTTTAATGATTATATACCCCTTATCTATTATTAATCCATCCCACATACACCTTTTTCCAAGAGGAAATTTAATAAGAGTTAATCAATTTATCCTCTTTCTTCACATTTCTTTAATATGTTATAACTTAAATTTCCAAATTCCTTATCTTAGGACATGTATTTATATGACCCTATTATTTTAAATTTCATGTATATATTATTTGATACATCTTTCTCTCTCATTAACCATTTTATGAATTTTTATGTCTTGCCATTATGCTACCGAAATTGCACCGTGAATCTGTATTCCAAAACAATTGTGGAAGTGAATACCATACCAATTCCCAGTAAAGGGAGTTCAATTTTATAAACATATACCTTATTATTGAGAATTTATATGTATTTATTCCTCACCCCATTATCATGGAATAAATTATGATGATGAATGAATCTATGCTTTATGATCTATATGACATAATTAATCATGAGAATGAAATGAAAGTGACAGGTATGACTAGAATTATATAGCCCTCTAATACATTGGTTAATGTTTAGAATCAATATATGACATATTAGGAGAGGGTTTTACCAGATTAATTAGTGGTTCTTCATCCATTGTGATGTCTTTGTAGTTTATTCTTGACTAATGAAGCAATGTTTTAATTTTTTACCACATTTCCATGTTATGATTATCATGTTATATCATGAATTTATGTTAATTTTTCTTTTATACTCCATTTATATGACTATTTTCTAATATTTCTTATCTTCCCCATGTTATTCCATTTTTATTCCCTTAATGGGATTTGTAGCTCACCCCTTTATTTTGTATGCCCTCAGGTTATCCCATATAATGTAATGTATAAAGGAATGTTGTGGCCATGTAAGGATATTTTTAAGAATGATGTGGAATTTCATGTTTAATTTGTTTTGTAATGTTTTTAATCCCAATACACTATACTTATTAATATTCTGGGTGTTTTAAGTTTAATTTTATTTCATTAAATCATGTATTAATGTAATGAAAAGAACATGGGTTTTATAGTTGGTATCATATGAAATTTTTGTTATTTTGGAATTAGGAATAAAAAACTCTTGTGAAACACTTAGGGATAAAACTAAGTATAAGAAAAAAATACATAAATCTTCATGATTATAGAGTTAATGTTTTATCAAGAAAGTTCATCCCTATCTTGATTCGAACAATTGGATTTTTCTCTGGAACAGATGTACCTAGGGTTAACACCTGAAAACACCGCTTTGAGCTTGACTCGAATAGAAACTGGTGCATGATAAGGGGCCTTTCTGCACTCCAGGTTTGATACTCCTAGGAAATATGATTGTATAAAATCATAATCTTACTATGAAAAAATATTATGGGAACAAAAAACACTACAAAAAAACATGTTTTAGCAGCGGTTTTGTGGCGGCGGTTCACAAAACCGCCGCTAAACCTTTTTCGATGGAGGTTTCGCGGCGGTTTTTAATAAACCGCCGCGAAACCCGATTTATTTTACACAGTCACCGACCCTTTCCCCATTCCCCTTCGCGATACCTAACCCTCGCGACTCTGCACCCCCGCGCTGCCGGCGACTCCCCACCCCCCGCGTTGCCAGTGACTCCTCACCCCCCACGCTCTCCAGTGAAACCCGCACCCCCCGGTACCCCCTCGACTACCGGCGACCCCCTCGACCACCAGCGACCCCCGTGCCCCCCGCGCCCTCCGGCGACCCCGGCACCCCCCACGCCCCCCGCGTCCTTCGGTGACCCCCCGCACCTGATTTTTGAGGTAATCTAATGACCTGATTTGTAGTAAAACATAAAACCCACATTGGAATTTTACACTATTAATTAGTAGAGATTGAATGTTTAACATACTAGTTCATCCTAAATTATCTAATTAGAAGGGGACATGTTCTTACTTTTTTGAACTATGTTTTTCTATTTTGAATCTTGTTACAATTCATTATTGATTTGGTATAGGGAGTGGTACAATATTGTGCCTTTTCTTTGTTAATGCATGATTCACATTCCATGTGATTTGAAAATGCATTATATTCATTTTTTTCATGAATTATATAGTGTACTATTGAATCTAATATTGAGATTATATACATCAAATAGTTTTTTATAATTCATGCCTTGTGCGCAAAGATTAATTAGTTGGGTTGTGAATAATTGTTGATATATATATTTAATTACACATATATTTTTGAACATCACAAATGATATATTTATGTGGTCATAAACAAATAGTGTTTCTTGTTAATGAATTATAGTTTGTTTTAGTCTTTAACATTTATTATTCTATATGTTATTTGAAATTTAGTTTCTTTGTAAATATATAGTGACTACATTGTATTAATTGATGATAAATCATAGGTTATTAACTTTTATTTTTCATCTTAATTGAGTACATGTTTTTAGTTGTGAATTAATGCTGTAATAAATGGAATTCTTATCATTGTTTTCCATATGATGTATTGTTGCATGCAGCCCTCCAGGACCTGTACATAGAAAACCAGTTTGGGTTAGAAAATTTCTCTTTAAAAGGTTGAATATTCAACATTCTTTATTTGAAAATGAACAAAAATGTGTCTAGAGATCATGAACACTTGGTCAATAATGGATTCAGTTGATAGAACACTATTTTTCTTTAATAACAATCTCAACATATTCATACCTCATTATTTTGATAACAAGAAAACATTATTAATAATTATTTATTATATAGAGGTATGTTACGACTTTAATATACTCTCTTAAATAATTTATTCCTTTATTAACTGATATCAGTATGGATCAAACATCTCAATTTCTTATCATAATGCTCTGTTGGGTTTTGATCTGATATTATTATTGTCATTGAACTTTTTCCAGCATGACATTCTTTTGGCACTATGTCCTAAGTTGCAGTTTCTTGGATGGCAGTTCTTGCACATCTCTTATTTTTCATCCAAGATCAAGTACTTACATTATCTGTTATCTATTAATGTTATTTCAGTTGTGTTTTAGGCCAATGATGTCATCTATTTCATTTGGGAAATCTTTTTGGTTCCAATAGTTTGAGTTGTGGATGAATTGCAGATTTGTTTGTAGGTTCACTGATATTTTCATTTACTACTATTTAGGCCCATCTGGAGTGGTTTTTTTTTGAATTTTAACTGTTATATTCTACAGGAATGAGAGTTTTTATTTTTATTTGAGGAATGAATGTCAAGCTTTAGACTGGTTGGAGGTTCCACGTTACTGATTTGTTGTCGTAGTGCTGTGAATGATTTGTGTTTTGGTTTTCTTTTTGTTATTTTGTTTCTTTTAATTTATTTCCTTTGGTTTATTGGTTCCAATGTAATCCCCATGGTGTTTCATGGACAGTCGTGCAACGTTTTCTTGTCTGTGTTTGTGTTGTTTTGTTTGATTTGAGTGTACTGCTTCTCTATTTATATAATATGACTTGAAGTACCATTCTATATTGCACCAGGGTGTTGGTCCTATATCCATAAATATTGTATCCCCTTTCACACTAGGGTGTAGGTTCACAATAAACATTATGTAGAAATATATTATGTAATCCCTATAACCCTAGGAAGAGGGCCCTCCATCAAACAGGATGGTTCCCCCAAGGAACATGTTTTGTGGATCCACCATACACATTATGCCGAAACAAAGGAGGTAATACACTATTACACAATGTAGAGATTCCTCAATCCACGGTTGTTATGATCCATAAGATTATAGAAAATTGATGAGGTGTTGGTCCTCCTCAATAATTCCCTGAACAAATTAGCATGATACTGGGCATTGATGATATTTCATTAGAGAAGTTGTGAAACCATTATTTTGGACTGGTATTTGAGATAGATATAACCTTTCTCTCCTTTTCGGTTTTCATTGAAGAACATATCTCTTTATTGTTGGGTTAGTTTTTCGTCAATCTTTATGCTCAGATGTCTAATATTAACATGTATTATATTCCTCCTATATCGGGTTTGGATGCGGAATGTTGGGTATATATGTGCTCAAACCTAATTGAGTTATTCCCACACATGTCATTTATATATCGATAATGTACAAATTAGTTGTGTATTATGTTGGGAAAAGGGATAATTGGGTTAATTTGACCTTACATGGTGGTCGGTGATTATAGATCAATAGTCGATCTCTCTATAATTCATTCGTTTCATATTATTGTCAGGATATGTAATATTTCCCTATTAGGTGTATATTTTTTCCATTTGTTTTCATATTACCTATTGTACTATTTTTTATTCTCTAAAGTAAATAACATCATAGAATGTAAATATTTAGTTTATTTTCTCTGATTTTTATTATTATGAACATATTCATATATATGGTTGGGTGCATGCCTACATGTACATTATGAAGAGGCCTACCATTATAATTATTCATTCTCGTCACTTATCATTAAAAAATGGCCTATGGTGGATAGAATTGGGTTTTGGTGGCCGAGTCTTCCACTGTGAGGAGGTCATTACTGCGTCGAGTCTCAAAAAACCATAATGGGAAATAAAAACACATGGTTCATCAAAATAATGAAATATCTAAAAAATTATTTAAATTATGACAAATATACATGCCACCTTATCAACAACTAGATTACTTAAATATTTCAAAATACCAACATATATTCCTATGATGTAGACATTGTTTTTGGGAGAGGCAGATAGATAGAGAAGGGGAAGGGGAATAAATTATATGGTTAGGAAGAAGTATATGTAACCAACACATCAAAAAGGTGATGCTAATGTCAAATAGGACATCATTTGATTATAAACTACTTGCATCAACCGTGGATAAATTCCTCTACAACATCATTCATGGCCATGGTTGGGGTAAAACATGTAGTATTATTTCCATTATGTATGACTACATTTGATGTTACCTTTACATTGTTCTTCATTTATTTTTGGATTTTTTGGTTAGATTTTGGAGATTATTTACACTGGATCATTGTATAAATCATCTGATCTGATAATTATTTTTCTCAAAACTGATATGAGATGTCCCAACATTATTATCTCATGTTGTAACATGTCATTGGGTTAGAGGTACATCACCATTTATAATTTTTAAATAGTTTTAATTAAAATTAGATTAAGTTAAGTTAATTTGTTGATTGACTTGGTTCAACTTCATAGGTAATTTTTTTGGGATAAAGGTTGGAGTTCCCCACAAACAATATATAATTGGTTGGTTATTATATAGGTGTGATGAGGTGGGCTGGTGATTTTTAGGCAATTATTCCTTGTTGGTTTTAATTGAAATAAATTATAATTTTTTTAATAAAATTATATAATTAACTATAAATTGTATATAATTATGTATTTGGTGTTGTGCCTTGAGATAGGTACTAAAGATATGATTTCAGATTTAAAAAATCATAGACAAGTGTTATAGGGTTGTTCTTAAAAAGTGAAAAAAAATAGAATTGATGTGAGTAGTCCTTCTGCATTTCCCATGTGTTTATGAATTTTATGTATGTATGTGTTTTACATTCTCACCACTATAGTGATCAAACCCTTTTAAAAAATTAAATTTTTTTATTAAAATAAAATTCTTATAAATGAGATTAATAATGTTTCATTGTCTAAGACAACCCTTGAATAAAAAACTGGTTCTTTATATGTCGATGGTTGAAGACATGATTATAAATGTCTGACTTGTAATACTCAAACCTAGAGAGGTGACACTTCGATGAATAAAGTGAACATAGTGGCCCTCTTTATAGTTGGTTGTGTATGAAACCATTGAGAAACATCATTCCTCTTGGATGTCATCTAAGGTCAAGCCTAAACAATCACATAATGTCTCAGGTTTAAAATACATTATGATCAGTTTCGATCACACATCAATGGGGTGTTGTTTGAGGCAATATAAATGTGTGATCGATAGTGTTATGATAAATATGTAGCCCGATATTCTAATTGCTCCTCAATGAGGTGTTGACGCTGTCTCCTATGGACCAGACTTGTTCTGTTGGTCTGAAGTGGTAAATGTGATCAATGAATCATCTTTAGTATATTATGCATACTTTATGATCAATGGTTCATCTTTATTATATTAGGTTTCTGTAATCTTACACTATCGTATATTTTTGTGTAGGCACATTGTGATATACATGGATAAAAGCTGGATCACATTACCGAGGAACACACCTCAATATGTTAAGGGTTTGGATGAGTTTTTAGATTTTGTAATTTCTAATCGATCCGTTGAAGGGAGAATAAGATTTCAATGTCCTAAATGTAAATTTAGAACATGGTTGAAGAGGGATGAAGTTTATGAACATTTAATACTGAAGCAATTCCCTGATCAATATTTGTGTTGGATTTGGCATGGAGAATCAAACAATACAGAAAGATTGAGGACTGATGTTAATCCACATAATGAGGTCCCAAGTTTGTCGTCAATGGAAAATGAAATGCAAAACCTCATAAATGATGCATTCAGCACTACAAGACACCACTATGAGCATCAAAACATATCAGAACAACCAGAAGATGATGCTACAAATTGCAACGTGACAAGTGATGTTTTTGAGACTGTACCACAAGAAGATCAAGATTGTAACATATCATTGGATCCTCCTCTTGATTCTGTGGATCCAAATGTAAGGGAAAACTTCAGTGAGGAAAATGTGTTTCATGATTTAGTTGATGATGGAAATCACGAGTTGTATAGTGGGTGTTTGAAATATTCAACGATTTCATTTCTGCTGAAGTTGTACCATATCAAATGTCTTTGTGGAGTTAAAAATAAGGCAATGTCTATGTTATTGGAATTGATTCATGATGCATTTCCTGAAGCAAAAATCCCAGAATCGTTTTATGAGATGAAAAAAGTTGTAAACAAGCTTGGTCTGAATTATACAAAAATATAGGCGTGTCCCAATGATTGTATGCTTTACTGGGGAGAGGATTCAAGTAGACAGAATTGTAAGAAATGTTCTTCTTCTAGATGATAGTAAAAGGGTAATGTTTGAAGTATGACTGAACATAATTTCATGGAGAAGAAGAAAAGGAACACACCTGCAAAAGTTTTGCGTTACTTTCCTTTGAAGCCTCGATTGCAAAGATTATTCATGTCATCAAAAACCACTGAACACATGAAGTGGCATGCTGTAGATAATAACAATGATGGGTTAATGAGACATCCATGAGATTCCCAATCGTTGAAGACATTTGATTCATTACATCCAGATTTCTCAGCTGATCCTAGGAATGTTCGATTGGGATTGGCTGCCGATGGATTCAACCCATTTGGGACTTTGAGTACGAGTTATAGCATTTGGCCAGTTGTTTTGATCCCTTATAATCTGCCTCCATGGATGTGTATGCAACAAACATCTTTTATCATTTCGATGATTATTCCTGGAAAACAAATGCCTGGAAATGATATTGATGTATACCTGCAGCCGTAGATTGAAGAATTGCAGGAGTTATGGAGCAACGGTGTTGAGACATTTGATGTTTCTTCTAAAACAATGTTCAAAATGCATGCTGCTTTAATGTGGACCATTTGTGACTTCCTTGGGCTTGGGAATTTATCTGGTTGGAACACTTATATGGGTTTGGCTTGTCCCGTTTGTAACTTTGATTTCGAGCCCAAACGGCTACCTCACAGTAGAAAATGGTGCTTCTTGTGCCATCGAAGATTTCTTGATGCATCTCATAGATTTCGGCTGAACAAATCAAAATTTAATGGTTCCATTGATCGTAGACCACCTCCAAAGTTGTTAACCGGTTCTGAAATATTGACACAGCTTGAAAATGTTAAAACAAAATTTGGGAAGGTTCATCATTTGAATGATAGTGGAAAACGAGTGCGAAGTGCATCGTCAAGTGAAATCAGAACGCAACAATGGAAGAAAAAAGTATATTCTTCAAACTTCCGTATTGGGAATTTAATTATTTGCGTCACAATCTGGATGTGATGCATATTGAGAAGAATGTATGTGATAATTTGATTTTCACATTACTTAATGAGCATGGAAAGTCGAAGGATCATATCAATGCTCGCAAAGACATACAAGTAATGAACATAAAACGTGATCTCTGGCCAGATGAGAATGATAAGTATGCTCCGGCCATTTTTTCAATGAAAAATAGGGATAAAGATACATTCCTTCAAATTTTAAAGAATGTGAAGGTATCTAATGGGTATTCGAGTAACATCTCGAGGTGTGTTGACTTGAATAATCATAAGTTATATGGATTGAAAAGTCATGATTCACATATTTTGTTACAACAGTTACTACCATTGGCATTGCGTACATTATTACCTGAAAAATTTACTTCTGTTGTACTCCAATTCTGCACATTTTTCAGGCAATTATGTGAGAAAGCTCTACATCTATTTCAGCTTGAAAACCTACTGGAGAGGTTTGTATTGACCCTTTGTGGAATGGAGATGATCTTTCCTCCATCATTTTTTACTGTCATGATGCATTTAACTGTGCATTTGGTTGACGAAGCTAAATTAGGAGTCCACGTTCATTATCGATGGATGTATCCAATTGAGAGGTATTTTATTTATATGTTTCCAGTTAAGTAAACAATTTTTGGCATTTAAATAAATGCATAATATTATTATTTTTTTCACAGATATCTTGGGCATTTGAAAGCATACATGAGAAATAAAGCTCAACCAGAAGGCTCTATTGCTGAAGGCTATTTGGCCGAGGAGTGTCTCACCTTTTGTTCCAGATATATGGATGATATTGAGACAAGATTTAATCGAGTTGGACGTGTTGAAGACACATCAACTCATTCTCAAATGCATCAGAAATCAAAAATATTTCTTTCTTTTGGCCGATCAGTTGGGAGGACCTCATACGCGACACTAACAGAATAGGAATTATTACAGGCACATAGATATGTGCTGCTGAATAGTGAAATTGCAGATCCATTTATTTAAGAGTTGAGGATACAAACAAAGAGACGAATGAGAGGCCGAACAAGAAATGAAAAAGATATAACGAAAGCTATGAATAAAGAGCTGGTAGAATGGTTTTCACGACGTGTAAGTTTATGAATATTACAATAAATACGAATATTAGTTTGACACATACAATTTGAAAATCTATTAATTTTTTTTTCAGATCATGAATACTGATACTCGAGCAGACTTGTCAGAAGATTTGAAGTTTCTTGCTAGAGGTCCTATAAAACAAGTTAGAAAGTTCGGCGCTTATAATGTGAATAGTTTTAGATTTCGTACAATCGATCGAGAAGTGGGTTTGGAAACACAGAATAGTGGTATATTTACATTTGCTGAAGTGGAATACTATGGAAAGCTGCATGATATTATTGAATTAAACTACCACGGGCATTTTTCTATTGTTTTATTCAAATGCAAATGGGTCGATATTATCAGAGGTGTTAAAAGAGAATCCTTGCAATTTACTTCTGTAAACTTCTCTCGCTTGATGGATGTTGGTGATCGTGAACTGCATGATCCATATATCTTAGCATCGCAGGAAAAAATGGTATATTATGTGAATGATGTTGTGTATGAAGGGTGGAGTGTAGTTACTCACGTAATACAAAGAGATTTGTATGATATGGGTGATGAAGTGGAAGATTTGACCTCTATAATTGAATTTCATCAACAAAAAGAAGCAGAATTATTTATCCATCATGATATTGAAAATATTAGTCCAGCAAGGATGAATGAAGTGGATGAAGCAATGGAGCAGGAAACCGATATGATTGAAGGGGAAAATGATTGTATGTACAATTATTTATTCATTCAGCAACCACTTGTTTCATTTCTGTAGTCATTCATTATCATTGTTATATATATTTTGTTTGTTAGTACTGGGCATCAATTATCATTTTTAATTTTTTTTTCTGCATACATTTTTTGAAATATATATTTTGAACTTAATTTTATTTTATTAAATGACAGGAATGCCAAGGAAGAAGCGGTACACCATTCCTTCTACTTCTACGACAGATGACGATCCGTCTGTCCCCACGACATCTGAGGCAGCAGCTGCCTACATCCCTGCATCATCTCCCCCTGCACCATCTCTGACACCATCAGTGGATGCCACATTAGAGGATGAGTCATCGCCTCCCCGTACAGGAGCCTCAGCAGTGGGGCAGCGACACGCCCCTTCCAGTTCATCACGGACATTCTGGAGGGTCACAGTCATAGGTACAAATTTTAATTAAATAAATTTATTGCATTTTATTTATAGTAATTGTTTGCTCATTGCAGATGAAAACAATGCAACCGTGGAAAAACACATAAAAAGTTCTGATGTTTGGAACATGCATGGCGAGAAGATAGTGGTGCCATTTGATTCTTATGGGGTCCCGACGAATGACGCCGTAGGTTTACCTAGTCAGATTATAGGTCAACTGGTAGCGGAGCCCATTTCCCTACCTATTTCATATGATGATTGGAGGCATATTCCTCCAAACTGGAAAAATGAAGTTTATGATTCTCAGATAAAGGTAATTTTATTACTTTATGGTTTAATTGAATGTCATGTTACTAATATATTCAAAATGAATTTCTGTATACAGATGTTCTTCCACTTTACCGTTGCTGATGTGATAGCACGGAAGTGGACATTGAAAAATCTTGGAAAAAAATGGAAAGATTTCAAATGTAGGTTGTGGTGTGATTTCAACGATACTTCATTGACCTTGCAGCAGATGTATGAGAAGCTACCCAGTGGGGTACCGAAAGAACAGTGGAAGGTTTTTGTCGATAGACATCGTGATGATAAGCGGATGGTATTGAAATATATATTATTATATTATCCTCATTTTACATTTATACATGTACATGAAGAGGAGATAGACATTGAATACAATACTGTTAAATTGAATTTTATTTATTTCAGGATCTCTCAAGACAGAATGCTTCAAACCGGGCAAAGCAGGTCATCCCGCACACTACGGGTTCAAAAGCTTTTCAAGAAGCAGAATGTCATTGGTAATCTTTTAATTAGTTTAAATATTTATAAGATAATATTATCTATTTAACATATTTAACTGTTGATTTATCTTTTTTTAATGCAGTCACAGAGTTTAGGGCATGACGCATCCCGAACAGAACTGTGGCTGGATTTTCATAAAAAAACAGATGCAAGTTTTGTTAATGAACCTGCCAGAGAAGTTGGGGTATGAAGTCAATTATTTATTATAATAACTTATTATCAGTTTTTACTGTGTTAATATATATTGATATTTGATTTATATTTAAAAATTAAAGAAATATGGGATGCCAATCCTGGGCAATCCTACTTAGTCTCCCAGGATGACCCGGTTGGTAAAGTCCTTGGGAATGAGCATCCTGGTAGAGTGCGCAGGATGGGTTTGGGACCTATACCATCTGAGGTATTTCGCATGCCATCAGGGATTTCGGATACATCTACTCCTGCTTATAGTCATTTCATACCTAAAGATGCTCAGAGGGAGATGTCTTCTCTACGAAACACAGTTCACCAGCAGGGGGATCAGATATCTGGTTTGCAGAAAGAGTTGCTTGAAATACGTCAGTATATGAGCAGATATGCCCCCGGTGGTAGTGCATCGGGTAGTGGTGAGAAGGTAAATCACAAAAAAATAAAAATCATTTAGTTTTCAAACTTTTATTGGTTTTAAGTTTTATTATAAATATGCAACAATATTTAATTTTCAATATAATGTTCTTACAGGTGGAAGCAGGTGGTGGAGATGAAGGTGGAGAGGGTGACGATGCAGCATCAGATGATGAGTAGTAGTATTGTTGTTGTGTTGAACAAGTATGATAACGGTTGGTTTGTATATGTAACATTTATGGCACATAGTTTCCACCAAACATTTCCATATATGTAACCCATATTAATACCATTTCTACTATATAGCAGCATTTGGGTAGCCCCATTGGGTAAGCTTGATTCATAAATGGATTGGGTGTTCTGACACGCTGGTAGGGTTGGATTCATCTTTTATGACACATGTTATGGAGTTTGTGATTGTGAATCAGATAATTGTCACATGTGCGATTAAGGTGAATCTAACCTAGTTCTCTTATGAGCAGTTGGTCTATCTCTTCTTTTCATGACTAGGACACTCCTAATTTGGGGAACATCGTGTCAGATATAGTAAAAATTTCCTTCTAGGTAGTAGAAGTGATTGAAGTGTCTTAGAGGTGATGGAAGTGTCTCCAATCTTCTGATAATATTTATACTCTCTTAGTGTACTCTTGGTTAGCAACGAGCATGTCCCCTATCTTTACGTCATCCTCGATGCACAAAGAGAGCATTGGTTATATACCGAGCTAAATCTATCATGTGTTATTCTTTTTAAATAAATAGTTTTTATCAATGTTTCATGCGGGATGCATGGTTTTTATTGAGGCATGGTTAGTTCTTGTGTGATACCTGAGTTCTTGTGTAGGAATGCCTTGGACAGACTTTTGGACACCAACCGTTTCCTTTGACTTGATCACTAGATGAATGTCATTCTAGGCTCAGTCAATGATCTTATGTGGATGTTTTGGTCTTTTTCCAATATCTCACTTGTAAACTTGGAGTATGGACTACCTAGGGATAGTTACTTGGACTCTAACTTGATGATCTTATTTTATCCCAAACTTATCTTCAGACTCAAAGGTGATGTTTAAAGGGTAATGATTATAGTGGGATGGATCTAGGTTCCACCCTTGTTCATGATGGGGAACAATGTATTAAATGGTTAGGTGATGGAATGACTATGAAATTTCATTGAAAGTCGGGTATGGGCTTATGTGAATGTGCTTGTGGTAAAAACATGATTTCATAGAGGAAGGAATTGTGGTTCAGGTTGTGATATGTGAGTCATCTAAGCTGAGTATCTTGGGAATGGTTAGCTTAAAGTGGATTGAATTATTATACTTCTTCTTAGATGTATATAGGTGAAATTAGCCATTTAAATCATGTCACTAGGCTAATGTGGGTGTCATGAAAGGGTCGAAAATGTCTTCTGAGAAAGATTGCATGACTAGTTTCAGTTAGGCTGATTGGCATTTGACTGTTTCTTTATAGTAAGGTCCCTATTATGGCCTCAGAAGTATTTAGGATTTCCCAATTAGAGGAAAAATTCCAATATTATCATTGGAAATCTTTGGATATTATTTATAGGAAATTACAATGGTGGAGAATACTATGGTTCATAATTTCCTGTTAATGTTAAAACCTATGGTGGGGAGCACCATCGGTTGGATGCTTAAAGGGATGACGATGTGATCATTTATCTAGTTGAATGTGCCTAGGTAAGCACCAAAAATATCAAGTTTGGGTGGTATGATAGGTGCACACTGTTTGTCTAAAACTGTGTGAACCTGTAGTAGAAAACCATGCGGCTGGAGTAGGTGAGAAGAAGTGCCCCACACGGGCTGCACACAGTTTTCCAAACTATGTTCCTAGCTCACATGGTTAGTGCCACTTAGGCATTATTATCACAAAATTCATTACACATTTGTTACACGGTTAGGGTAAACTATGTGGGAAAACCATGTGAGGTAGGATTCCTAATTAGTGGGAGTCTCACGGTTGGTGTACGGTTTGGAAATTCATATAGCCAAACTATGTGAACTATTCTTAAGGGTGAAATTACCATTTTTCCATTAATAGGTTAATTGTTTTAACTCCCTTTCTTTCCTCCTCCTTCTTCTCCAGTATTCACAGCTCCCCTGTCTCTGGGTTTCTCCACCTCCCTCCATTAGGATTTGATGGTTCTCCTTCATCCATCATCAGATTTTATCACCATCGATCCCTAATTTATCAAGGTACAATATCTTTTCCCCTATTTTCAGGGTGGATGTATGTTTCTTAGATTTCTTCCCTTAGGGATTTTAGTTATTTTATTTATTCATGTACTAATGTGTATCATGCTACCTTCTATATGTATACTATTTTTTAGTTTTTTATCTTCATCTGGACATGAATTCATGGTTGTAAATTGTCATTGGCCTTTTATATTTAGTTTATATTATTCATCCAATGATTTGTCTTTCATTTATTGTTGATTTAATTATTGTATATTGTTTCTCTATTTATTATACTGCTATCCTACACTACCAAGAAGGGGGTCGAGATCCCCATGAAACCTAGTTGATCTCTATATTCTGGTTTGATTTATTTTTCAGGGCAGTGGTGTAGTAGAACCAAAATTATTTTTTCTTCCAGTTCAGCATTTAGCGGCAGTTTTAACCGCCGCTAATGCCATACTTGGTATCATTTAGCGGCGGTTAAAACCGCCTCTAAATGCCATGCTGGGCAGCATTTAACGGCTGTTAAAACCGCTGCTAAATATATTACGTTTATATTTAGCCGCGGTTTTTACCGCCGCAAAATAGGATCATCAAACGGCATAATTTTGCTGCAGTTAAAACCGCCGGGAAATGAGGCATCTACGAAACATTTTTTAAACCGCCACGAAATAGAAAAACCCGCCGCTAAAAGATTGTCGATTCCAAGTTTAGTGGCGGTTTTTGTAAACCGCCACTAAGGGCTGATTTTGTTGTAGTGAAATCCCATAATAATATACCTTAGCAAATAGATCATGGATAACTTAGATTGAAGCCGAAGAATTCATAAGTTAAGGAAATAAATATAATTTATAATTTATCCCTTTAATTTAATTGTATTCCCCTTTATATATTTAATATTTTAAAATACATACCACTAATTTTTCTTTTATTCTATTCAATTTACAATAATATTAGGAATCGGGCTAACGACTGATGTGAATATCATGGTAATGACTACCCTAATGAGATCTCCAATCCAATGGGAGTGGGAATCAAATTTTTTTCCTAATACTCTATCATTTAAATCAATATTTAAATAGAAACATGGATCCAGAGGAATTTCCTACCCTCCTAAGAAATAATATGTTGCAATTCATAGATTCATGAGACTAAGGTTTCCTACATTTAATGGATCATATGATTGCTTAAACATCGAACAATGGATCAACTCCATTTAAAATACCTTCTCCATCCTTAAATTTTTGGAATAAGAGATGGTTTTTCTGGCTACATATCATATGGAAGGTGAATCTGATCAATGGTGTACATTTATAAAAAAATACGAAGCCTGAGGAAGAGTCTAAGGAAATGGGATGGAAGGATTTCTGGAAAAACAAATTCAATAAATATTTTCCTCCCACCCTCTATATTAAGATGGAAACTGACTTCATTTCCATCAAGAAAAAAGTCTATGAATCCATCAGAGCATATGAGGAAAAGTCACTTGGCTTTCATGACACACCTTCAGATTTTTGTTACCCTCGAATACTAGGTTGACCACTTATTGGGTCGGATAAAACCCAGCCTATAGAAATCATTAATGATCCATGACATTTATAGCTATGAATAAATTGCCTGATGTTCTCTCAAATCCAAAATAGAGATCAGAGAATCTCTGGTTTATCACAAGGATTAGAAGCAGAAAGTGGAGTCAAATTCCAGTGGTCTGATAGAGAGATCTAATGGTGCTAAGAAATTTCAACACCCCACTTGAAAAAGGTATGGAAATAATCACCCAAGAAATTTCCTAAAGGTGACAATGAAATGATTTAGGTGTGGAAAGGAAGGGTACATAGCGAGTAATTAAAGACAAGAAAAACCCACTACTATGATGGAGTAAATAAATGATCTGGTACACCCTCAGTGCATTCTTCAATACTAAAACTATAAGGAACGATGAAAATTCTCAAACCAATGCACTAATAAAAGGGTTTTAGGAAGCAACCAACAACCTCCAAGTTTTAAAGGGAGATCTTTTTCCATCATTATTATCAAAGTGAATCCCAACAATGGAGTGGTGATAGTTACTCTAGTTATTCATACAATAATAGTGAATTTACTTTTCGATTCTAGTTCTATGCATTCTTTTATATCCCAAAAGCTTAGTAGAACAATCGAAGCACCACCAAAAATCATGGTAGTAGAGATGTCAATGAAAATGGAAACTGGGGAAATTATAGCATCCCATGTATATAACTCCACCCCTATCAAAATTTTGGGACTGAATTTCCCAATGAATCTTATCATACTTTTCTTGGTGGAATTTGATACAATTATTGGCATGGATTGTATTTCTCTTTATAGATCCAATATAAATTTATATGTGAGGGAAATCACTCTCTATATAGAAAACAATTCCTTGATTCCATTCAAGTGGATAGAGGAGGATGAATATTATTTAGAACCATCATCCCAAGAATAAATATTATTACAATATGAGTATGCTTATCTTTCTTAGGTGATTGAGTCTGAAGAAGGAACCATCCTAGAAGACATTCCTATTGTGATGGAATTCACTGATGTGTTTCTTGAGGAATTGCATGGTCTTCCACCTGGAAGAGATGTTGAATTCTTAATTGATCTTATACCTGGGGCATTGACAATTTCCATGACTCTATATAGAATAGATGTTTCAGAACTTGAAGAGCTAAAGAAAAAACTATAGTAGAATCTGTAAAAAGGGTTTATGCACCCTGTTACATTACCATGGGGTGAATCAATCTTATTCATCTCAAATAAGGATGGGTGAATGCACCTTTGTATTTATTATCCTGAGGTAAACAAAATTATTATATAGAACAAGTATACTTTTCCATGAATTGATGACTTGTTTTATCAACTACATGGATATCAATACTTCTCCAATGTGGATCTATGGTCAAGATATTACCTAGTAAGGATGAATAATGTGGATATCCCCAAAGCTACTTTTTGAACTAGGAATGGGAATTTTGAGTTCATAATCATTCCATTCAAAATCACATATGCTTCAGTAATCCTGAAATACCTAATGGATAAACTCTTTATATATTACCTTGAAAATATTGTGGTAGTGTTTATTGATGATATTATAATATAATCTAAAAGTAATAAGTAGCATGGGGAGTATTTAAGTTATATGTTAAAGACCCTGTGAAGGGAAAATCATTATTCCATGTACAAAAAATGTGAGTTCTGGTTGAAGGAAGTCTCTTTCATGGGGTATATCATCACAAGAAATGGGATATCTATGGACCCTTCAAGGAATGAGGAAATTGATGGATGGACAAGTCCAACATTTGATACAGATATTCATAGTTTCCTTTTATTAGCAAGGTATTATCATTGATTTGTGATAAATTTCTCATAATTATCAAATCCTCTAACCAAACTAACTTAGAAGGGAGTCAAGTGTTCTTGTAATGATGAATGTGAAGAGAGTTTTAAGGAGTTGAAAAGAAGTTTTATCACTATTCCCATTCTCACACTACCCACAAGTGGATTTATTTTCATTGTATTAAGTGACTCTTCAATAAAGGGAATGGGTTTTGTGTTGAATCAAAATGAAAAATATGTTGCCTATTCTTTAGGGAAGTTGATAGTTCAAGAGAAGAACTATCATACACATGATCTGAAGTTGGCTACAATGATCTTCACTTTGTAATTTTGGTGACATTACCCCTTTGGGGAGATGTGTGAAATATATACTGATCACAAAAGCCAAAATTATATATTCACATAGAAAGAGTATAATATGCACCAACAAATATGGATAGATCTGATCAATGACTATGAATGCCTAATTCACTACTATCTTGGGAAAGCGAATAAAGTGGAACTTTCTCTAAGTTAAAAGGATCCAATAACTCTTTCATTAAAGAGAATGTGTAAGGATTTGATCTTCTTATACTTGAATTGGATGTACATGGGAATCATAAATGAAGGAACATCATCATTCCTTTTACAAATGATTGTCCATCCATCTCTTCTATTGAGATTAAAGGATTCTCAAAGAGATGATGTGGGAATTCAAAATAAAGTACACACTATTAGAAAATGTAAATACTCAGTGTTCAATTTTAATGAAGAAGGTTTTGTAAGATTTGGGTCATGGTTATGTGTACCATCAAATCCGGAGTTAAATAAGGATCTCTTGGATGATACACATAGATCAACCATCTCTATCCACCTTAGAATCACAAATATGTTTCAAGATCTCTCGAAACACTATTGGTGGGAAAATATGAAGAAGGATATCATCAAATATACATCAAGATGCCTCGTATGTCATCAATTGAAGGCTAAAAGTAAAAAATCTATGGGGATGATGCAACCATTACCCATACCTACATGGAAATGGGACAACATCACCAAGAACTTTGTTACTAGGCTTCCTAAGACATCTAGAAGAAATAATTCTATCTAGGTTATGGTATAACATCTTATAAAGAATTTACACTTCATTGTTATTCAATAGGATTTCTCATTGGATAAAATTTCATGGATATACATCAAAGAAGTTTTAAGGATGCATGGTGTTCCACTATCGATTGTATCTAGTCAAGATCCAAGATATTATTATAAGTTCTATAAGAGTCTCTCGTATGATCTGAATATAGAGTTAATCTTATGCACAGCCTATCACCCTCAATTTGATGTACAATCTGAGCGGACTATCCAAAAACTTGAGGACATGTTGAGAGCATGCTCAACAGAATTTAAGGTGGGTGTATTTTAACATCTTCATCTAGTTGAGTTCTCTTACAACAATAGGTTCCACTCAAGCAACTAAATTTCTCCCTATAAATACCTTTATGGAAAGAGGTGCATAACACATGAAAGTCATGATGGAATTGAGGAATGAAAACTGCTAGGTCCTAAAATGGTTAAGGAAATGGTGATGAAGGTTAGGACCATTCAGAAACACATCAAGGCTACTCAGAGTTGATGAAAATGTTATACTAATAATCAACAAAAAGACCTAGAGTTTTACATTGGAGACATGGTATTCCTCTGCATATCTCTATGAAAGAGAGTAATGAGATTTTATAATAATTGGAAGCATAGTACAAGGTAAATAGGCCCTTTTGAGATCCATGATCGCATTGGATCAATGGAATACTGACTAGTACTCCCACCTAACATATCTGAATTACATGATGTTTTCCATTTATCCCTCTTGAGAATGTACAAACGAGATCCCGTTCATGCACTCAATTTTCATGTGGTACTAGTGAAGAATGACCTCTATTATGAGGAGAATACATTGAAGATCTTAGATCATAAAGAAAAAGTTGTATGAAATAAGACAATACACACGGTCAATGTATTGTAGTGACACCACATGTTTGAAGAACAAATGTGGAAATCAGAGGAAGTGATGAAACAAAGTTACCCTTATCTATTATAATGTGGTAAATGAAAATTTTGAGGGAGAAATTTCTTAAGTGGAGAGGATTTTAATGACCCAAACTATTATAAGTGAAATTTTCCTTTTGATTTATTTAAAAGTCTTATTTTGTATAATAGATATAGAAAACACATGCACTAAATTTTTATTATTATATTCAATTGGATTTAAATTGTTATTATGTATCATTACCATTGATAATAAATATGTTAAGGAGAGATCACAAGACTACTATAAATATTGTGTTTTAACAAATCATTTTGACACAAACATAGGAGGCGATGGACTCAACCGGTTGTATTGTTCCCTATATAGCCCGTTTTTCAGAACTTCTAAGGGAAATAACATTTTTGGGTTTTTACATAGACCAATCATAATTTGAGATCCAATAACATAAGCAACAGTGAAACAGTTTATGGGATATGTTCAAGCTCATTGAGATCATGGCCCAAACCATGTTTACTAAACGACCCCATGAAAGCCCCACCATTACACGCCTTAATCATATGGAGTATATTCAGGGAATAAATTTATATGTATCAAGACCCTAGCATTATGATTATGTACATTATTTCTGTATATAATAATGAATATATTTCATTTTATCATTGTTTTTAAAGAACAAAAAGTGTTTTTTGTAAATATTAAAATTGAATTAAGAAATATATTTTCATGATTTAATAAATAATATTTTAATTGAATGTTATTATTAAATTAATTTTATTAAATATAATTGATCATATAATTTTTTTGAGGCCAAATATAATTTTTATAAATGTTTAAAAATTGTTTTTTTCAAAATTGTTCAATTTTCATCAATTTTTTTTTTATTTTAAAAGTGAAAATTGAAATATTTAGACATTTTTTGGGATAAAATGGATATTATTTTTGAAATAAAGATTCCAAAATTATTCTATGGTGAAATTTTCTAAATTTTATTTGATAGTCAAATTTTTTGGTAAAAATTAAATACCATATAAATATATAGAATGTTTTATGACATCATAATGAACCAATAGTGATGTAATGAACACTATAAAAGGGATATTTGGAAAAATAAATATTTTACCTTTAAAATAATGTGATTTTATATTTTTTTGGATTATTTTATAAAGCCTTACTGAATCCTTCAAAATGTATAATATGTTTTATAATTTTAAGTTCATTATTTTAATAATGTGAATGACCTCCACATAATCAAGCTAATATTTTAATATATTCGGTACATATACTTATAAAATATTATTTTACACTCTAATTTTGAAAAAAACATGGGAAAAACAATGTTGTGGTTTGTGGTTTTTAATATTTAATTATATAGATTCTAAAACCTATGTTTGTGAAATATTAAAAAATTCCCCACCCATTTCCTATATAAACACACCCAAGATCCAACTTATATTCCATAAAAATATTTGAAGAATGTCCTAAATCTTTTCGATCTTATCTATAATCCTCCCAATCCACCCCAATGTCTCAAAAAGACCCTCTTCCATCTTTTGAAGTGACACACTCAAGTAAGAGTTCATTCTATTCTGATTTTTATGCAATTTCCCTTATATTGTTACACCCTTTTATTTTCATTTAAAAATTATTGGTTATGTTTTATCACCTCCCCCATACTTATCTTGTTATTTATTAAGGATTATAGATCCCTTTATTTCTCATTAATCCCTCCCACTAACACTCGTTAAATTTGCTGAAATTTCATAAGAGTTGTTCTATTTCTCCTCTTTCTTCATGTTTTTTTATTATTTTATGCCTTATATTTCAAAATTAATTATGTTTAGATATGTATTAATAAAACCTTATTATATTCCATTTCATTTATATATAATTAGAGACCTCTTTCTCTCTCATAATCCCTTTTTATGATTTTTTATGTCCCGCCAGTAGGCTGCCAAAATTGCACTGTGAATCTCAATTCCAAAACAATTGTGTAAGTGAATATTGTACCCATTACCTATCAAAGGTGATCACTTTTATACACATATACCTTTTTAAATATGACTTACATGTAGTTTTTCCACACCCGTTGATTGTGGAATAAATTATGATGATGGATGAATCCATACTTTATGATATATGTGGCACAATTAAGCCTAAGAATAAAATGAAAGTGAGGGGTGCGCACGGAATTACATAGCACTCCTATGCATTAGAAAATGTTCGGTATCATGATACGACATGTTGGGAAAGGGTTTTACAAGATTATTTATGTGAATTTGTCCACTCTAAGGTCTTAGAAGTTCATCCTTGACCTATGATGAAATGTTTTAAGTTGTTTCCACATTTCCATATTATGATTATCATCTTATATCATTCCTTTATGTTCATTGTTTATGCTCCATTGATATTCTTATTGTATAACATGTGTGGTAATCATCATGTTATTCCATTTTTATTCCCTAATTGGGATTTATATCTCATCCCTTTCTTATGCATGTCCCCACATTATCCAATGCAATGTTAATTATGAAGGAATATTGTTTTCATGTAAAAGAAGTTTTTAATAATGATGTTGTATTTCAGGTTTTAAGTTGTTATGTAATGTTACGAATTTCCTGAGACACTAGATGTCTCAATATGTTAGGTTATGTTAAGTTTAATTTTATTTCATTAAATCATGTATGAATGTAATAAAAATAATGAGGTTTTTTTATTCCAATCATAATATATTAAGACACACACTCATATATATATATAATAAGTTAGATGTGAATACATTCAATGTGAAATAGTAATAAAACAACTAAAAATAACTATACATAAAAAAAAGATAAACACGTTAGTGACTGTGAATCCAAAACATCTTTTACAAAAACAAGATCTATTAAAATCCATCTAGATCTTCAACCTACTCCTAAAAAACTAAAAATAGTTTATATATACATATAGTGATCATAACACTATACAATGTTAGATCCTCCCCAAAGCTTCTTGTGAAAAGGATAAATAAAGCATACTAAAGCTTGTTGAATGGAAGTGAAACTAACTCATCACCTAAACTGGTATACTATGTTCCCACCTCACCATGGATAACTCTCACTAAGTATCATATAGAAGAGATAATATAATATAGTAATGAATCCTAAATGGTACACATCTTCTACACCCCCACTGGTTATCTTCTCTGCCCCAACATCACACATCCTTAGCCATCTCTCTAAAAAAGTAATCCAGCCTACAACAACCAAGGATAATTATCAAACAACAAATCTCATGCATAAAATCATCACATTATTTAATATCAAACTTTCATATAATAACCAAGTAGTCTCTAAAAGCCATTATAGCATGTATGATGTGTATTATACATCAGATGTTATTCCTCAATCCATCATAACAAACACACCAAGCAAAGAACCTCAAACCATCACCAATTATACACATCATACCTATAATAATAACGTGGATACTATATTTTGACATACACATATGAAATAACCATGATAAAAAACATACCTATACACAAATATATGGGAAACCAACCTTTATATACATCATCACATAATACTACCAAGAAAAGATATTGGGTCTAGAGGGGATAGTCAGCCATCCACCCACCCATTGGGATGTTGGTTAAAACTCCCAACCATATTTTACTGGGTGTTAGTCTCCCAAAAAACATAGTTTTGGTCATGTATGAAATAATATAATATATAAGATATAATATACCTCACAACAGCACTATATTCATAACCTAGTCTTGGTATCAACTACATCTAATGACACTCGGGCTCCCGACTGCCACTGCTAAGTCTATATATCTTATAAGCATGTAATCATTTTAAAGAGCTATATTAAATTAAGTTCATTTAATTGAATATTTAATTTATATTAGATAATTAATTTTACAATAGTTTACCATTAAAATTATTCTCAATTAAATTACAATAAACATCATATTCTACTCCATGCTCCCTAATAATAATCCAAACTGAGTCCACAGTTTCTTAATATCATATAATTTTCATTATAGAATCAACCAACTAAATTTTTTAAAAATAAAATACCATTCAATATATCTAGGTAATCTATGGAAACCATCTTAAGATGCCACCAAGGGAAAATATGCAACTAAGCACATCCATTATCCTCAAGCAATGTGGAATGGAATGAATGCAAAATACACATTCTTTCTATTGACCATTAAATATATTCATTTGAAGAAATAATCCAACATTATAATATCAATAGATAATTTTATCTTCAACATGTTCCATCATCTTTAGTGACATCCTATACCCATCATGCATATCCTGATATATCTTTCCATCACATGAATAAATTGAGACCACATAATTCAAAACTCTCCACCCACATCACATTATCTATCCAAAGCTCATTCATCCCATTATCATATCAAAACTTGAAGTTAATCTCATACCCAGATCACATTTCAAAATATGTAGTAAATAAACAATAATAACAAACTATAAAAAGTATGACCTAAAATAAATCATTCTTCCTTCACACATAAATAATATCTCATCATTCTGAACTTGAGGCACCCATCCATCTCAAGAATACGGGAAACCTAGGCCCATGTAATTATCTTTATTAACTAACTGGTGTTTATTCTATATTTAATTCACTATTTAATTATCCATAAGTTCCAACTATTGGAAACCTAAGGAATCAATATATAACAAGATATAAAAATGTAACCATGCTTTTATCATTAAAACTAGTGTCAAAAATCAGAGAGATGTGTCATCCTCATTAACATGACTTTTGATTTAAACATTATCTAAAAGAATTATCATGATTCAAATTATTTTTAAATTCCATAATCATGTAAGAACACATTTGTTTTTCCATGTGTATTTATCAATTTTAATTACTATAAAATTACAAGAAACACTAGATTCATTTGACATGCCACTACTTTAATTCTTTTCCAGTTCATTAAAAATATATAGATTTACGTTCTTTGAAATTTTCCATCAAGATTAACATGTGAATTCCTAGCATCACAAGAAATTATAACATGCCTAACATAGATAGAACACTATCTAAAAAATCATGTGTCAATACATTATCATGGTATCAAACATCAACATGTGATCATAATCAAATTCATTAATAAAATAGTAAAAATATAATTAGGTTAATTCCATTAATTTCGAAAGGGATACAACATGCCAACTTTATGATTTCCCATAAATAAATATGAGAAAAAAATCCCCTACTTAAAAGGAATCAAAATTATTCACATGAAAAAAGACCCATATCATAGATCTGAAATACCCATTCCAAAATATTTTTATCCCTCCAAGGACTTCATTCTATAACCAGACCAACAAAAAACTAAGAAAAGTATTTTAGAATGATGGAGAAAAACTATAATTGCATGAAAAGAAGAAGAGAAATGACTCAAATCAAATAACCATGAGAGTAGAAACAAGAACATGCCTCAGATCACCACATGTTGATAATGGTAAGCTGAGAAAGAATCCATGTTTAAGGTATTCCTAAATTCCTTAAGAGAGAGCCACTGGCTACCTAGGGTTTGGGAGAAACAACGTAAGGTTTGAGAAAACCCAAGTATATACAACATAATAAGGTTAAATTCATAATGCTTTGCATGGTGTGAAACCCTTTCGATTCATGTAGGTTTCGGTTATTAATTCCCACCAAAATATATGTCACCTTAGTATGTTTGTCCACGTTTTAATTCATGATTTGATAAACCCTGTGAACCAGCCACACACAAGTTCGGAACTACATATTCATCGTATGAAATACTTACATGTCATGAATTCTCACTACTCACATATTTTATCATCCAAACACCTACCTAACTACTCTAGGAATCCACTAAGTATCTCAACGTTTGTACAAGATGGATATGATTCCTTATATTGGTTTTTTAATAAGGTGATTAGACAATAATGGAATATGTTGAATGTTACACTAGAATGGTTGACTTATGCCCCAATTTAGTCAGTAAAGATTCTATAAAGGATCCATTATTTGAAATATGCCTTCATATAAATCTCACTTCATTATAATTATTTTTTCCCCTCACATCATATATACAAGTGTTCAATAAGGTCGCTATAATTTAAGAAATTTTGGGAAGATTTCATGTTCTAATAAATGATTCAATGACTTATTGTGTGAGTAAAGGTAGTAGGATCATTGACAATTGGAAGAAAGAGGCGCCTAATTAGGTAGGTAATGATGACATATAAAAACATTCACTATTTTTCACTATTTATTTATTAATAAGGTTTCAATTAGTATACTTTTACTATGGAAAATTATTGCATTCCAAACCCTCTTCTTCAAAATTTCCAAATACCTATCATTGATGTGGCTACCTATGTCACCTCCATATACATTTTAAGATAAACTATTAATATTATAATTATTCTCAAATACTGTATGAATTTTTTATGTACTATATGGGAAATTTTTATTCTCGAGAAGGTAGATGTAATATTGTCAGCAGTTTGGGTACCTTTTTTATACTCTATTAGGTCTTGTTTAACATCATATTTATACCTCAATAATTTTTCTCTATAATGCATAAAAACATTTATAAACATACTATTCATGACTTTTGGATTTTTATTATAAAAAACATACTTTTAAAGCATAAATATTACATCTTATAAGATAAATATTCATTATATAACATTACAATCCATGTTAGAACGAAAATGGTTTGTTGTCTTTGAAATATAGATACATATAAAATCTTGTTTTATAAAGGATCTTCAACATCTCCCATAAACTTTCTACCAAATTATATCCATATTTTACTTATCACGATTAAAAAATTTATTTATAACTTGGTGAGAGTAAACATATGAAAGGGTGAACTCAGATTCTCAGTAAGGGTAAACATGTGATATATTCATCGATGGCCACATAAAACCATGATATAATAATAATGGTATCAAATCAAGATAAAAAAAACAAATGATACAAAATATTTCATCGAATATAAAAATTACTCATGTCATAAAATTTTATCATAGAAAATGGCAATATTGATTAGTGAATGGAATCATCAATAATTATTCATGATCCATGAGTGAAAACAAAAAAAATAGTAATGCCCAAAAAAATTAGCTTATAACATTATAAACATGTATAAATAGAAACATGTTCACTTATTAAGTAAAGAACATGAATGTAGGTGCTCAAATAATATTATGCACCAGAAACCAGGTCAATGTAGAATTTTTCCCACATGAAACCTGGATATTTCCTAAACTAATGGACATAAAAGAAAGTATACACATAAACATATTGAGATGATACCAAGTCCAAAAATATTGTTGTGAACATGTAATTAGGTTCATAAATAAATTAATTATATCATGTTTTATCTATAATTACCAAATTTATTATAGTTATATATCGTTATGGTCCCGTCCATCACAAAATCATAATACATTCACATGTGTGCCGCAAGACAAAAATGATTCATCATGTCATCAAATCATAAGAAATGGAAAAGAATAAAGTTTCTAAAACATCTTATAATCATAATAATAAACCAAAAAATAAATATTTTTAATGGTATCGTTGGATAATATCTCTATAAAATCATAAGTAACACCAAATGATGTTATCATAGATGAAAAACTCCATTAAAATATCATGGTAATATTTCTGTGGAATGTACACTTTTTATTTTGAAATAATTATTTAAAATAAAAAATTTAAAAAAATATTAAACAAAGTATTTTATTTGAACATAGAAACTAAATATTATAATAGAATATTCAAATCATTGAGAATTCATGATAGTGGAAAATTCTGTTCAATTTATAATGGTTAAAACAATCATTTTGTTCACTCCATTAGTAAAAGTACCTCATTAAAAAAATGACTAGAATATTTTTTTCAAAAAATGTTAAAAATTATAAAATTAGAAAAGATAAATTTTAAAAATCATTAATTAATAGTAAAAAAATCTTGGACACATCTTAGAAAAAATTAATATGAATGAAAATGTATTTTTTACAGGAAGAGGAGAAATAAGTTCATATTTTCTTAAATATTTTTATAAAACATTCATTGTACCAATGAGTGGGAAATTGTAATAAAAATTTAAAATTATAGAAATAAATTTATGATAATAAAACTGAATTTATTTTATTAATAATTATCATAAAAATACTGTCATTGTAAATTCAAGCATAAAAATCCTGATTAAAAAGATATTAAAACATAAATATATTACTAGTTTGTTAACGTTTACATCATAAAGCTCCTGAAATAATAAATTCACATAATTTTTTTAATATCATTAACATAATTATATTCATGATAAAAATTTTCAAATGGGGGTACATATATATTGTAAAATAATATAGGTTCATAACATAACATAAGCCCCAAAGAAGGCAATTTAAAAAGATAAATACTTACAACTCTATTAATATTTGAATCAAATCGTTATTAAATAGATAACCACAAATAAAATTTTATAATCACCATAATTTTCCTTAATATAGTGATACAATACATCCATGGTCATTATATTCACCACACAAATACTAAAAATGGTCAACATGTCATATGTCTCACAGATATAAAAGTGAGACGAGAAAACCTTATCACAATTCTTATCTTGCTTTGTACATGTTCGAACCCTGTGTATAGTAAATATAAATATATTATAAATATATTAAGAAACCGTACATTATATATCATAACATATATTATTTAATTATAACATATCTTCACCCATTTATTATAAAATATTTATTAAAATCATTTTTCATGGTGATAACTACTTTGTTTTTCTGGCGTGATTTTTTCTGCAATGTTAGTCCTTGTACTTTGATCATGGTTCCATAGTATATAAATTTATAATAATATCATGAGTTTAATATTTAAAATTTATATATAATTTTTTAAATATTTATATATAACTTGGTGATGAAAAATTAATTACATAACTTCATGGAGATGGTAGTCCATACATACACACAGATGATGTTTTCACTTTTGATGGATAGAATAAAAGAATGGTAAATAATAATTCACCATTAAATTAATATAAAAATCACATAAATATAATATATATATATATATAACATATATCGTTATAACCATTAATTAAAAATGGTGATTAAAAATGGAACAAAAAGATTCATAGAGGTGGTAGTCCACACGCACGAAAAAATGATGTTTTCTTTTCCTGTATGACAGAAATAAGGTGGATAATAGTTTTTCCATCAAAATAATAAAAATTAATTTTATTTAAGAAAACGAATTATTTATTTTATAATGGATACAATATTTTTATAAATGTTAGAAGAAGGAATAAAATTGAAAGCACTCAGTTATGAGTTATACCTCTTTGTTGATAAAACTCATTTTCCTTACACCTTAATCCTTGAAAGGATAGTATTTTGTAAAGAGAAGAAGATATAAGAAATGGGAAAAACGAATTATGGTATTATGGTATGTATTTTATATAATTTAAGGATCAAATATTTTAAATAATGACAAATAGGAGGTTCCCATTTTAAATTGTCGGAGAGGAAACACCAGGAATTACTTAAATGTTTAAATTATATATATATATATATCAAAATCATTTCAAGTGGATCCTCATAACCCCATATTATAATATAATAAGTTTTAGGGTCTAAATAAACTCTAAAAATCAAATTTTTAAAAGTGTGGGGAACATTTTTATCCATATCTATTGTTTTAACCACTTTAAACCCATTTTAACAATAACTGGGACAACATAAATTTTTACGATGATTCCTTAATTATATTACCAAAAATAAAAATAGGCCATCTAAAACAATTATACATGATTATTAAAATTATTTAATACATTTTATAAGAATAAATATCCATTAATATAAGAAATTACATTTAATATAAGAACATAAAATGCATAGAAAAAGTTTTTATAAAAGCACTTTATTTAAATATATAAATCAGTTCACATCGAAAGAAAGTAATAAATTGGTTACCATGGACTTTTTTAGTTAAATAATAAAAACTTGATTGTTTTTATAGTTTTCAGAAATATAAACCTAATTCATACTTCCAACCATTAAATGCATGGACCCAAAAATAGTTTTTTATTTGAATAAAATATAACTTCTCATCAAAAAAGTCATGATTGAGTTCCAAAATTCAAAATATTTCTTTTCAATAAAATAAATAAAAACATAAAACGTATTTGGTTGAATAAAACTAAAAAAATTGGATAAATAAATGTTTTATAGATATTTTAATATTTTCCCCATAGTTAAAACCCAATTTCACCTCTTTATCTTGGTTACTATTCAGTATCATGTTCACTATTCTTAATGACAAAAAATTAGGTTGATCCTATAAAATTATATTAATTATTACAATTAGAAATATATAATTTTCTTAAAAATAATAAATTTATATATTTTGACGAAGTTCCTTTTAAAATAACATCACAAAATTCAATGAAACCCATTTTAAAAAAAATATATTTTTAAGCATAAAATGGATTCATTCTTAGTCCATACTCAATAAAAACCTACAATGAAGGAGTTTTATTATAGAATATATAATCTATAAATTTATTTAAATAAATTAATAAATAATCATTTTTTAATTAATAGAGATAAAAACAACTTGCAAAAAAATTGGTTTTTAGAAAAAAGTGTTTTTAAGCACAAAAATGAACTTATACCAATATGAATTATATATCAAATAACTATATAAATAATTAGTTTATATATAACAAAATGAGATTAATGTTAAATATGGTATTAAATTAAAATCATTATGGTAATTTTTTATTGAATATAAATGATAGTTTTATAAAAAAATTATGTATTTCTAACTATATATTAAAAAATAAATATTTTCATAAAAATCCAATGAAATCACCATGAATTAATATCATCATGATGATTCCAAACAATTTCCATTTATATAAAAAATATAAACTTTTATGAAATTAATTATTATATTCTCTCCTAAAAAATAAAAAATAATTAAAGAAGATGTATTTTTAAATCATAAAATGATTTTACTAAAAATTGAGTACTTTCTTATTATACAGTAATCACTGAATTTTATGTATGTAAAATATTTAGAAATATTTTTGATGATTTGGTTATTTATATTTATAAATCTTATTTTAATAGAAAATTTATAACAACAACATTTAAATAATAATATTTATATCATGATTCATTTAAACTCGATATTACAAGTAATTAAATTATCCAAAAATTAAATTTATTTAAAGAGAAATACATTATGAAATCATGAGGTGTAAAATTATACCCCACTTAAACAAATTTCAACCTTGACATTTTTATCTTTTTAATAAAAGGTTCAATATTTTCAAATACCTTTATCAAAAACCCACATCATGCAAAGGGATAATAAAAATTTTTATAAAAGGGGAACTGTTCCACATAAAGGTTTCCTAAAATAACAGATAATAATGTTCTTATAAAATAAAATCATTGGGGAAAATTAAAAATATAGACATGGAGGAGAAAATTAATACCCAATGACTAATGGAGAGTGGTAGAGAACATCATTTGGAGAATGTAAATGGCAAAAAAATCATAAATCAGTGAGGGATTAGAAGGCCGTCAATTCATCAGAAATGAAGGTAAAGGAATAAACTTTTTATTTTGATATCTTTTTCCTATTGTTGAGAGATTATTTTAATGTCAACATTGAGTAAAAAAATACGTTATTTTTTAAAAATTAATAATAAAAATTCCATCATTTGGTTGCACATCGTCCAATTTAAACTTCTATATCATATATTTATAATATAAAATAATATTCATGATGAATTTTACATTACTACATCACTATAATTAACTTTTAATGGACCATAAGATCGATTTTTCATTCCTTTTATCTCTAAATATTTACCAGAACAAAAATGGTTATCCCAAGTTATCTAATATGGATAACTATAATAAATTAATATATAAAATCTCAATAGTAAGACCCAAAGTTCAACTTAATCCATTTTATAATAAATTGAACTTAAGAGTTTTGGAAAATATTTTTTAACAAATTCAAAATCCAAAAAATCAAAAGATTTGTTCACTTTTTTTTCAATATTAACATTAACATTTTTCACCTTACAACAAATCATTTCTCATAATTCCACATAACAAACATGCGAAAATTGTGATCATATATTCTACTAAAAAATGTTAATCAAATCCCTTAATCCCTATAAAACCTAATTTAACACATAAAAACTTACAAAAATTAACTCTAAATAAAATATCCAATTTACTTTATCAATGTCAATAAACTCTGTATCCTAACAAAACCTAATTATCTCAAAATTAGGAATATATTAAGGGTTATCTGTCCATAAATTATGTATTTTCCAAAAACAAATTATCATTGTACCATTAAATCACTTTTATAGTTTATTAGTAAATTTCAATATATACTTGTAAATCCTTAAAAAAAAATATCAAAACAATCCTAAGATAACTCATGATTATTATAGAAATAATGTCATTTATAAAACACTTCTTCAACATAATTAATTAATACCAATACATAAATAAATCAATCATTCCCCTTTAATGATTTGAATATCATAATCCCTTTCTTGGTCTAGTATTTACCCCTGGATTAAGGAATTTCCTCAAATAATTCCTAAGTGGTCCACACATATGACATTAAAACTATAAATAGTTATTTAGTTTGAACTTTGTTTTCCTCTATTGAAATATTAATTTTTTATTGGAAGTTACTTATTGTATTTTCTTCTATTCCATACATAAAATATATTCTCATTCATTTGAGACATTTCCCATAGGTTATCCTTCCAAAATTCTTGACCTGCAAGAAGTTGAATCTTATTTACTACATCATCTTCATAAAATTCCTTTTTTATCTTATTTGTTTCATTTGGAAACTATCTTATATTTAGGTTGTAAATTATATATTGAGATAATTGATTTGAAATATGCATAAGCTCATGCATTCCAGCTCCCATTATATTTTTTGGATTAGTTGGATGATAATTTCATCATCCATCACATTTATAATTAAAAAAGTTTCTTCTAGTTAAAGAATAGTATGAGATACAATAATCATATGGTGAAAACATGTGATCATTAAAAAATCCATAGTATGTCTAAATCATGAAACCTTATTTTCATTCAATGATACCTTAGATTTAACCAAGGTTATCCATAGGAATCATCTATTCAAATCCTTCAAAATGGTTCACAAATAAAATTTTATTTAACCAAAGAATATCTCTAGGGAATTTAAACTAGGTGGGCAGTAACATCTCATTCATCATACACCAAAATTATGGTCAATATATACTTGACCAACTCTTATTGAGTTTATTACATGAAGATTCATTTATTCCAAAACAATGTCCACTTGTAGAATCGAGATAGAGATGCATTGGTAGAAAACCACATAATATCTACCTTACCAAAAATATAAGATATTATTCTGTATGTACACTTCTCTTCATGGTTTCACCATAAAATTTTAACACTAATATCCAAGGTTTAACTAATCCTTTCTCTGATACCAATTATAACAACCAAAACTTTTCTTACACAAATATTACATCATATTAGATGAATATAAATTGCATAACATTATTATCCATGATAAAACTATAAAGGTATAGTGTGATTGGAGACTAAATACATAAAATATTTTACTTCATAAAGTACTATCAAAATATACTATAAATTCATTTTTACATTATACCCTTCCTTTACACACCCAACTTAAAATATTTCTTATTAACCTGGAGAAAAAACATAAGAAAGGGTGATATCATATGTTCTATAAGGATAAATAATATATATATCAATCGCTTATCATATGTAAGTATAATATAAGAATATGAATATGATATAATGATCATAAATTAAAATTCTCACACCCAATCTATTATCGATAATAAACATGACTCATGGAATAAAATGATATCATAACAAAAACCAATATTCATAAGATTGTAGAATCATAAATAAACTTAAGAATGTGAAAATATCATGGTATTATAACATTGTGAACTTGTATTAATATATACAGTTTCACTCATTAAGTTAAGGATATGAAATTAGGTCCTTGTATAAATTATGTACAAGAAACTAGCTCTATTCTTGATCTTGTTGACCTGAAACTAGGTTCAAGAATAATATTTTGGACATGAAACCCAGTCCACATGTCAAATTAATGACATCAAACTAGGTCCATGTATCTATATGTGAACATAAAATCAGGTTCACACATAAAATAAATATCTCATGATTTTTCCATCTATACCTAATGTAATATATGACTATATAATGAATGTATCATTGATCATATAATCACAATCCATTCCCATGTGTTCCAAAAGATTGTAAAACATTCATCGTATCATAAAATATTATCCCATGATGAAGAAATGGGTATCAAAAATATATAATCCTCAAAATAATAAACCATCCAATGAGTGAATAGGGACAGTATCATGGGATAATATCCCAGGTAAATTATAATTAACATTAAAGGTGTTATCATGCATGAAAAAAATCATTTAAAATATCAATACTATATTTCTTAAGGAAAATACCCTTTTCATTTTGAAATCACTTATTTGAAATAAAAATATTTCAAAATATTAAGCAACCATTTTATTTTAAGTGAGACATAAAAAATTGTAAAGAAAACATTAAATCGTTCAGAATACAGGATGTTGTAAAAAAATCCATGCCACAATCATTTAAAATAAAAGAGCTTTTTCACACATTTGATAAAAAGATCCTTATTAAGAAAAAAACAAGAATATTATTTTAAAAACATTATTTAATAAGTTAAACATGAGTAAAAATGAAGTTAAAAAGTCATTGAATAATACTAAAAATATTTCATAAAAATATTTTATAAAATATAAATAATATAGAAAATGTATTTCTGACCGAAAAATAAGAAATGAAAAATCCTAATTTAAATTATATTATAGAAACATTAATTTACTTTATCATATAAGTGTAATATAATCTCCATTAATGTAAATTCAAGTATAAACAACCCGAATTAAAATGATATTAAAACATAAATACCTTACCAATTTGGAAATTTTTGTATAACAAGACCCATGAAATAATAATATAAATTGAAACCTTAAATTCAATTAACATAAGTACATTCATGATATAACTTGTCAAAGGGAATATGTATACACTTATAATATAGGTGCATAACATAACATATGTCCCAAAGAAGACCATTTGAGATGATATACCATTACAACATTGGTAATCTCTGAATCAAAACCTCCTAAAAGAAGAAAACTTATATAGATTTGTAAAATTAATATAATTTTTATAAAAAATATAATAACAAACATTCATTTAAATAATATACACCAAAAAAGTAAATGAATTGGTGAATATGTCATATGTCTCACAAAAATAAAAGTGAGACAAAAAACCCTTACCGCTTGTCTCATCTCACTTTGTATGTGTTCGATACTATATTATAATAAATATATATTTATTATAAATATATTCTTGAACTATAATCATATATATCATACAATATATGATATACATAAACTTATTTTCACATATTTATTGATAATTATTTATTAAAATCATCATTTCGAGTGATAATTTCATTGTTTTTCAAGCATGTTTTTGTTTGACATTCCCAGACCTTTTAATTTTATCCTGGTTCCATAATATAAAAATTATAAAAATATCATGATTATCTAAAAAAATAGGTATATAAATTTTTTAAATAATTCATATAATGTGGTGAAGAAAAATAAATTACATCACTTCGAGGAGATGTTCATTCGTACATATACATGGGCGATGATTTCACTTTTAGATACATGGAATGAAAGAATGGTAAATTATAATTAAAATTATTTTAAATATAATACTAAAATAAATATTATATATATATATATTAAATAATTCATTATAACCATCATGTTAAATGGTGATGAAAAATAAAACGCATCATTTCATAGATGCGGCAGTACACAGGTATGCACGAGAGATGTTTTTTATCCATATGATGTAAAAGAGGTTGATGATAGTTGTAAAATCATAATAATATCAATTAATAATATTTTATATATTGAAATAAATTTTTTAGAATGAATTCTATAGATTTATATTATGTATAAGAAAAAATAAAATTGAAAGTACTCGATTAATAGTTATACCTCTTTGTCAAGAAACCTCCTTTGGATTAAACCTTTTCCCTTAAAAGTTTAGTATCTCTTAAATAAAATAAGCAATCGGATTTTTGGAAGAAATATAGGATGGTATTGGCTTTGTAATTTTTTGATCTATAAGGCTCAAACTTTTTGAATAAAGAAGAACATGATACTCCTTTTTATAAGTGTGGGAAATAACACGCATTGAATTAACTAAAAGACTAAATTATATATATATATATATATATATATATAAAATAATCATGTAAAGTAGATAGAAGTCATCCAAAATTAGAATATAATATTTTACATATTCTAAATAATATCAACCAATCACATTCGGTAAATATTTTGATACATTTTGAAACAATCCATCGAGTTAAACCACTTTAAATCCATTTTAACAATATATGCGATAACTTGTTTTTTACCAATATAACTTAATTTTATTTCCAAAAATAAAAGATAAATTATAAAAAAATTATAAATGATAATTATAAATTTCAAATATATTTTATCATACATAATTTTTATAAATTCAATAAATTACTTTTAATATAAGAGTATAAAATGCATGGAAAATGGTTTTTAGAAAAATACTTGATTTATGAGTGAAAATCGATTCACCTTGAAATAAAGAAATAAATTATTTTAAATGAATTTTGTTTTCAAATAATAAATAAATTAAGGTTTTTATATACTTTTAAATCTTAAACTGGATGGAATATTCCAACCATTCCATTAAATTGAAAGACCCATATTTTGTTTTTAATTAGAATAAAGTATAACTTATCTTCACAAAAGTCAAGAATGGGTTTGAAAGTTCAAAATGATTTTTTAAAATATATAATTAAAATATTAAAAATATATTTGGTACCACACAAATCATCCAATAGTATAAAGGCATGTTTTATATATTTTTAAATGTTTTACCCTTTGATTTTAACCCATATTTATCTCTTTTAGTGAGGTGACAAATCAAATTGTGTTTAAAATTAATAATGAACAGAAATTAAGTTAAACAAATTAAATTATATTAATTATAATTATTAAATATATTTATTACATTTTATATGATTCAACATATATATGTGGCAGAAATTTACCTTTAAATAACCACAAAAAATGCGAAGAAACCATTTTAGAATAATCCATTTCTTTACATAAAATGGATTTATTCTTATTCTAAACCTAGTCAAAAAATAAAATTAATGTAAAAGAATTTTATATAATATATAGTTAATATATTTTATTATCATAATTGATAAATGGTTTTTATTTTAATTAATTAATATAAAAATACTTTGTACATAAAAAATAATTTTTAGAAAAATGTGTTTTTAAGCACAAAAATGAACTTATACTAAAATGAATAAAAATGATAAATATTATGTATTCAATTAGTTTAGTTATAAATAAATGTTAATTATTCTATGTTAGAATAAAATCAAAATCATTGTGGGACTTTTTCAATTAAAATTATTGAATGTTTTAAAAAATCAGTATTTTTTACAATTCCCTAAAAAATCAATCATTCAAAAAAATCATAAAATTTCAGCCTAATTGAATATTGATATTATAATTTTAAAAATGGTATAATTTATATCAAATACAATATATAAAAATGGTATAAGTTAATTATAATATTATCTCACAAAAAAACAACATAACTATTTTTGAATAAAATATTTTTTTAAAGAATAAAATGGCTTTAGTAATAATTTAATACATAGTTATTAAAAACTAATCAAAGATTTTTCATTATATAAAACATTTTAAAATATTTTCTATAATGATATTATTCATATTCATATCTACAATTTTAAAATCTAGGTTATAACATTTATTTTTAATTAATAATATTTTAACCATCGTTCTTTTAATCTTGGTGTTTCATGTAAAGCTATCAATCAAAGAATTATAATTTATTTAATGTAAAAATATTATAATGTATCAATGTCTTAAAACTATTGTGTCTTATATTTTTATATAATAATTTAGACCCTTCTAGGGTTTGGTTGGCTAGTGTTAAAAAAACTCTATCATTTCTCTTTCTCTCAATTTTTTGTAGAATGGGTTGTGTTAAAGTTTAGTATTTTCATAGGGATCTATTTTTAATACTTTTCAACCTCATAAGGATAATTATAAATATCGATGTTGCCTATAGTAGTTTAACCAATGGAATATAACCATTTCAGTTTTTATTCTCGTCAAGGAATACTTTTAGAAATATTTAGTTTTGGATATCTTATCAAGCCTCTGTATTTGTTAAATCAAATGATATTAAGGTGCCTTAGGTGGGTTCAAGAACTATCTATTTCCATAATTAAGCCCTAATTTTGTATCTATATATTAATATAAGTGATTATTGGTAAAATTATGTCTTTTTTTGAATTATGTGGTCTTTTACTTATATTTGAAAAAATCCCTTTGATGTTTTCTTTGGGTTGTGTTGGTTTACAATAGTGTGTGATGTAATTTCTAAAGGAACATACCTGATGAAGGAATACCTTGAAGGGTTTTCGAATGAGATACAAAATTTGTTTATTTAGACCATGTTTCATTTCATGATGATATATTTTACACCATGTATGTTTATTTCTGGAATTATTTTAAAGGCATGTACGTATATGATCATCATATAATTTATTCACATTTTGAGTACATAAATGATGCCATGAATGAGTCTTTATAAGGTTAATTTATATGAAAAATATTTAAAATTATTTTCCTTTGATTTTTAATTTTTTTTAATACCACCAAAGTGTTGTTTTAAGTTAAATTGTCTTATTTTATTGTGTTTGTGTCCTCTTGAGATTAATTGAACAAAATATCCTAATTTTGGATTTTAACTATTTTAATTTATTTCTTTATTTTTCCATCACATTTTATAAACTCATTTCAATGGTAAAATGAATTTTTTAATGTTAAAAACATATATATATTCATTTTTATATTTTGTACCCAAATATCAATCTGTCATTTAAAGACCTTAAACCACCATACAAGTTATGCATTAAAATAGGTGGATAGATCTAGATACATTTGAATGTGGGTCCATATTGTAAAAATGTCCCACAAATTGATCTTATATTAGACATGGACATATATAATATGTTAATTAACATTTTTTATGATGTTTTAAACACTTTATTCTTCCAATAAAAAGGCTATAAATACATGGTAAACCAAATATGTAGATATGAAATTTTATCTTGTCCTAATTAAATATCCATAATGAATCAGATATAACACATTTATCCCATGGAAAATCAAGATGAAATTTTGTGGGTAACTATATGATAAAAAGGGAAAACATTGAAGCAAAATTTTTTTCAAATTAGTCCATTAAATGTTTCAACCATACCTAATATTTCAGACGATTGTTTTTGAGAAAAAATATTTCACTCCTCCCACTATAAACATTCAATTTGAAAACCTTTTATGGGATCATATGCTGCATTGAATATTTGGCCAAATTTTTATTTTAATATTATGTTTTATATTATATTCATTCTATAATTTTATTCAATGTTTTAATTTTAATATTCTCCTTTCTCTTTTATTCTATCTCTCTTTTGTTTTCTCTCCCTGTTTTCTTATTCACTATGAACTCTTATGCCCATGATCATGATTATCTAACCATATGATGTTTCTGGTGGAGTAATATTTTAATGAACCCATATTAGAACATTATTTCTTAATTTTTAATATTTTCCTATATTAAGAAATTATATTAGTGGGAAAAGCACATTTGAGTCTCCACATCCTATCGGAGGCTTAACTTTTATTTTCTCTATCTTTTCCCTCGATCAAGGTGGCCTATGTGTTTTATCTTAGTGATCGTTGAGTTTATTGTATATTCAAAACCATAGTAAGAATATGATTTTAACACATATTATAGATTTTCTTATTTAATTTAAATATAAAACATTTAATAATACAATGAAGGTTCAATCTTGATGATTCTCTCAAGAATATCTCCCTTATTTCTAACATCATTCTATTTTCATCCATTATGTATCCATTTCATCTACACATTTAATTTTTAAAATTTCATTATCAATTCTTAAAACTCAATTTCTTTTAATTTTATTTTCTAAATTAATAACAAAAACATTATGTTAAAATTAGTGAGTTATTGGCCACAAGGGACCCCCAAGAGAACATCTTAGGTCAGAACCTATACCACACTTAATATAAATCATAAATATTTTAAGATCACACAGAAAAACACTTCATCAAATTGGAACTCATTCTGGGAATCCAATTGTTCTTCACTCACTATTTTTATTCACTTTCTAAAAAATAATTTTTTTATTTCATTTAAATAATAGAAAAAAAACAAAAAAATCAAAAAAAAAATTATTTTTAAAATGTATTCATATCAAAAAAAATTAGAAGCTAACCAATCTCAGAAGTGAAGACATTAAAAATAAATAAAGTCAATAAAGAGAAAAATATAATGAATAATTGAATATGTAAATTCATGTAAAGAGAAACCTAAACCTAAACCTGAGACAGAGCCAGAACCAGACTGTGTATTATAAGAGATTTCACCAATAATTGTTTATGTTAAATTAAATGAGGTGAATGAGAATAATCTACTAATGGAATTAATAATATCATCCCACCCTAAAAAATTCTATAGGAGTTATTTGATGAAGATATTACAGATGATATACATATAATAGATCAACATTCTTTGATGAATCCTGGAATTACTTTATTGAAGATAAACTAAAACATGATCTCACCAAACTTAATAATGAATAATAAGAACATATCTACCTCTATATTTCATTGTTAGATGATAATTCAGATACACCTTTTGAGATTGAGTTATCGATGTTCTTGATAGAAAATATCAATTTCGGTGTAGGATTACGTGAAAGGAAATACTTTTATTATGAAATCTCCATATTTTAATCTTATTCAAGTTAAATTATTTTTTGAATTCACTTTTTCTGAAATTTATATCACAACAAAAATGGATTATGACTTATATGTTAAGTAATATTCCACACAATTATTGGATATAGAAGAAGTTCTAAAATAAAATATGGTGGAGTGACTGCTTCCTTTACTTCAACATTCATTCCATATGGAGGATGAAACCATAAAAATCAATAGGGAGCACCCCAATCTTCATTTCCATCCCACTCTAGACCAAAACTTTTGTCTTTATTCTTTCATTTTTATTTGTAATTTTATAATATTATTTAGGGTTATCCATTCTTAGTATATACTCATGGGAATCGGTAAAAGACACATGTGGTGGTTCATCCCAAATAAACCACACCCACATTAAGATTGGGGATAACCCTCTTTAACCACCTAATAAGGGATTATAAAAACATACAATAGACTTAGGGGTTCTAAAACAATCATTATACCTTTTCTTTCCCATTTATATTCATTTTTATTTTTTTAATTATTTTTTCCTTTAATTTTTCATGTTTTAAAGTGGTAGAAACCAGGATCATAACTAAAGGTAGCCACTAAAAAATAAACCAGGTTGTTTTTTTTCTTTTATTTATTATATTATATTCCCAACATAAATTTGGTGTGTAAAAACATTATTCGCTTAATTTGAGATAAAAAGATGGTATTAAATGGAATAAGTTTGTCAGAGGGATTTCAATATATTTTTATTAACTGTTTGTGTGATTTTATTTTATTTTTTATTTATTTTCTTGAATTTTTCCTGAATTCATTTTTTAGTTTTATCATTTTTTGGGATTCATAACCAGAATCAAAAATTTTGGAAAATGGAAACTATATTAGTGATTTCGGAATGTTTATTAATTTAAATTTTTGAGAATTAAAATAATTTCTGAATGGATTTTTTTTCTTGATTTCAAATCTTCTCATTTGAGGAACTTTGATTGATTGTGAAACACTTATACACATGCATTTTCTGAATTGAATGTATTTCCCAACCTGAGAGGTTTATAAACCTTTTTAACATATTCCCCACATTTATCATTTTTTTGAGAGTCTTGAGAAGTATATTGTAAACTATAACTTTCTATTTTTCTCTTTTTCTATTATTTTAGAGTTTATATAATGTTACAAGTATGATTGAGGCACTATTTTGAAATCCGTTTTTAGATTGAACTCTAATATTGGACTACCTTTCCATCTAAACTTTATTAATCCCCTAGTATTTGGGAAATTATGTATTCGGAATCCGCATTAAAATAAATTTATCAATTTCCAAAATTCTCTATAATTTAAATTCATGATTTTTATTAAACTCAATTATATGGGAGGAACAAGCTGAGTTATATTTACATTTCCTGAATATTCATTTTGAGCTAGATTAGAATTATTGTCATATTTATTGTTGGATTAGTAGAGTTAGTTTCATGATGTATGGATGGGTGGCCCAAAATTTCTTTTCAAATTTTTTCAGGTTATTCACCATTATTTGAAGATCAAAATATTCCTCTCTTTTATTCAAAAATAAAATTCTAAAGATAAATATAAATCAAAATTTTATCTGAAACAAATTTAAAATTTTGGGAAAGAGTTAATAAATTTATAATTAATTCTAAAATTAAAAATTTTAAATTCCAAATAATAGATATAGGTGTATAGGGGTGGTTTATTTTTGATCTTATTGAGGAGAACACCATTCTTGAGAAAAAAATGATTTTCATGCATTTAGATTACTTTAGAGGTTAATCCACATTATTTTACCTCGGATTCTCTTCATTTAAAACCTCTCAACCCTCAACCTTAGAAAAAACCCTAAAAAATACCTCATGATTGAAAAAATTTACTATTTGAAATGAATATACTATGAGGGAAAACCCTATGGAGATAACACATTTATTTTAAGAATGAGAAGAACTATACATAAAAACATGAGTGAAGTGAGAAATATTTATTCAGTGAGGTAGGTACAATAGACATGTAATTATTAACATGAGATTGAATGAATTTTTTTTATTTTTAAGTAGTTATGTAATTTTTATCCAAGTAGGATTAATGATATTTTCATTGATATTCTAATTGATTTGTGTTCTTAATTATTATTTGAGAAGTTTCTTTTGACCCTCTTATTAGATAACTTCTTAAGAGTGCAATTTTTAAGTGTGTGAGAACTAATAAAAAATATATATATAATAAGTTTTAAATTTTTAAATTTTTTTTAATCCCACCAATATGTTATTTTAAGTTAAATTTTCATATTTTATGATTTTAGTATCATTTTGAGCTTAATTGAAAAAATGGAATAATTTTGGATTTTAACTAATTATTTTTTTATGTATTTTTTCCATAACATTTTATATAAATATTTAAAATGTGAAAATAATTTTTTTAATTAAATACATATGGATATTCATTTCATTATTTTTAGACCCAAAGTTGATTCCATACTTTTGATGCCCAAAACTAAATCACTAGCCATGCCTTCATATCTGTGCATAGATATGGACACTTTGGAATATGGGTCTATATCTCTTAAATGGAAAAAAAGTATTTCTCTTAAATTCTACATGTATCTATATATGGTATTAATGAACATTTTTCATATAGTTGGATACACTTTATTATACCAATATCTGGCCTATAAATTGATGTGAAACCAGATATGTAGAATGTGAAGAGTCATCCAAACAAGATTAAACATCCAAAGTAAATCATCTATAGCACATTCATCAATTATCCAAAAAATACTACTTTTTTTTGTTTTATATTGATGAAATTTGGAGACAACATTCAAGAAGACAGATTTTTCAAATTCAACCATAATATGTGTCTCCCATGTGTAAAATTTCATAGGATGATTTTGGAGAAAAACTATCTCACTCCTCTCCCTATAAATTTGTAATTTTATAACCATTCAATGGATTGGATACTACAATCAATATTTGGCCAAATTTATTATGTATTTTCTTCAAGTGCTTTATTTACTTTTCATTCTATAATTGAATTCCATTTTTTAATTTTAGAGCTCTCTTTTCTCTCTTATTCTGTCTCTCTTTTGTTTTATCTCCCCGATTTCTTCTTCACTGTGAACTATTATATTCATGATCATGAGTATCTAAAATAAGGAAGTTACAGGAGTATTAATCTAGTGATTTACCCAAATCCATGAAATTTCATTATTCTTGTTTCTTATTTTATTAGGTTTAGGCGGAGGGGGTTTGTTGTTTTCAAGGTGCCTTTTTGACTCCACTTTACACCTAAGGTTTATTTTTCACTTTTGCAATATTTTCCCTCTATAAAGGAGGTGGATGTGAAATCTCTCGGTAATCATTAAGTGCACTATATATACATATTATCTTAATTTTAATTAATAAATTAAATCATAAAAAATAAAAGTGAGTTAGATGAAGTGATTAACCACAACAGATCCTCAAGAGAATGGACTTGGTAATCCGATATGTTTTACATAGTATAAATCAAAAATATTTTGAGAGTGCACAGTAAAATTCTTTATAATTACTTTAGGGAACATAATAAATATTATTTTCAACATGACATCAAATTTCATTTCATGAATGAGATTTTTAAGGTTAAAGGAACTCTTTAAAAGGTTCTTTCCATTACAGTTTTTGGTGATTTATGTAACCAATTTGTAACAATGTTTTTGTGTCAGGATGGAGATTGAATTAGATTTTGATGGATCTATCCAACTAAAGGATACACCGTGGATGTGTCACTACATCATGGAATATTAAGTTTATGAATGTGTGGCTCAATTGAACTAGTGATCACACCATGGGATGGAAGCTAACATTATGAATAGATCTAGGATGATTTCAGTGGTTTTTTCCATATAATACACAATTAATGAAGAAAATGGTAGTACCACTACTATTTCATGGTTTAATGTATATTTTTAGATCTATATCATGATCTTTGATAAATTTAATATTAGATATGGAGTAGATTTTATAGATCAAGTTGATTACAATGTATCACATTTTAAACCATGATGTAACACTATGATCTATGATGTACCATACCATTTTACAATAACATCTAGATTTTTAAATTTTGAATTAGAATAAAATTAAATGGTTTTATATCACATTATTTATATGTTATTATGAATTTAATAATAATTGGTTGACTTGGTGTAATTTTGGTGATCTATATATAGGATAATTAATCCTAACCATTAGCTTAAGGGCTATATACTTCCAATAATAAAAAACTAATTACAACAGTTTTGAAAATAGATGAACTTATATAGATTGAATTGATATAGGATTGAAGTAGGAGTTATAGAATAGTTATAGATTATTGGAGAATAAGAAAGAGGATATCCATAAAGTATTTCCTATTTAATATCATTAGAATTATTCAAGTGGAAAAATTGTATCAGGTTGATACCCCATTGATGGTGTAACCATATTTCTATGTTCTGGATATTTGAATTAGTAACACTTAGAGGAGCAATGTATTCCCTTATTTGTTAAGAGAAGTGATATTTTATCTTACGAAGGTTGTAAATAGGGATTTTATGTGTGAACACAACAAAATTGTAGCCAAAGTAGTAATATTAGTGATTCAAGTGAAAAAGAACATTTCATTTGTAACCTCCTTGTATTAGACTATTTAGGTAAACCAAGATAGAATCTATATGTTACTTATAAATTATTTTTATTTCTATATATCAACCAAGGGTAAGAGAATTACATTCCTTTTTAAAGGGATCAACATATTTATAAAATGATAAGAATGGTATTTATAATATCCATATTAATACCCCAGTGTATTCACCCTTTTTTGGGACCAACAAGTGGTAAAAATGTTATAATTTATATGTCAAGTTTTTCTCTCTATGAAGTTATAGATGGTGTTTCTAATCCAAATTGGATTTTTTTAAGGAAATAATTTATTATAATGGAAAAACTATATGAAGAACTAATTTAGATCATTATGGATTGATGTGTACATAACTAATATTCATGTAATATCATCTATCATATAGTGTGGAGCCTTGTATAAAATGGAAAATAAGGGGTTGCATTATGACATCCAAGAAATTAATTCATTTTTATAATATTTGGACAATCTTATCTACAAAATATTTGATGTCATAAAAAACAGCTCCTGATATATGGGTTAAAATTTTCAATATTTATGAAGTTGATTCTATGTTTTTAGGATAAAAGTTAATGATTTTTTTGAATGAGTATGGGGATTTTAGAATTACCCAAAATACAAATTGTTTTTTACTTTTTTGATCATGTGAAAATACTTGTGTAATATATTCATAGACTTTTAGAGATCCTCTATGATATTAATATTGTTAAAATAATCCAAATAATATTACCTTTTTGTTTAAAAACAAACATTTTTGGTCTTGGAGATTAATATCTAAAGGAGGTGATTTTGGGAAACTTTTATGGCACTCTCATTACATACAAGATGAGAAAAAATTATAATGATGAAATTTTGAAGGTGAATTCATAATTGTTGGTAAGGAAGGAAATGAATAATATCTTATTTTTGTAGGATCCAAATGGAGAATTTAATGAAGTGGTGTCTTTTATCTCCACTAATATTAAAATTTTAAAGGGAAATTCACAGAAAAGCTTCCACTAGCTTTATTTTATTATGGTAATATATATAATTTTGATAATAGGTTTTACAATAAATTAAAATCCTTGAAAAGAAAAAGTAAACCACAGAATAAATTATTCAATAATTTTATCTTATTATCACAAGAATAGAAAAAATTAGAGGAGGTATAAGGGGAGGAGGATGAATATTGTTGAGACCTCGGTGAATAATTTTTAATAGTGATTAAATACTAACCATCATTATGTGACAATGATTGTAAAGGGGGTCAAATCAATGGAATATTTAATCTCAATGTTTAATTTGAGGCTACACTTGAAGAAATTTAATTTTGGTGGGCTAAAATTAAAAAGGAAAATGGAGTATAACATGCCTCCAAAATATATAAATAACAAAAAGAAGAGGATAATTACTAACTAAAAAAAGATATTAAATGACTCAAAACTAGAAATTATGGAAACATGAAGGAGGGATTTGGTATTTGACATTGGATTAAATAAAGATTGTGGATTTATTTTTGCCTAACTAACTTGTTAAAAATAGTGGATCAAAATAATTGAGTAACTCAAAGGTGAATTCATAATGTTGTGATGGATGTGTGATTATCATGAAGGGATTATAACTCCTCATATTTAAATGGTAAGTTTGGGTGCATTAGCCTTTAAATAAGGTAGGAAAGTCATTTTGGAATCTTTCTAAAAGGATGTCACCTCCCCATAAGTACATAGATTAAGGTATAACTATATATTATTTATACTGTTTGATCACAAAAAACTGGGTTACTAATGTTAAAACACAAGCACCCCCACTATGAAAAAATTGAATATCATGGCACAAAAAATTCACATATGACTAATATTGATGTAGAAAAGGCATATAAGAAACACTAAGAAATTAATGTTATTTTTTAGAAAGATATTCCATACCCAATATGTGTTATCCATATAAAAAATTTATTTTAGAGAGTAATAAAAACAAAAATGTACGATAAATATTTCATATTCTCATTATTCTTTTCATGATAATTGCATATGGTGTGAATGTTTTGTAAAAAATGAAATTATTTATTCTTCAAGGGAGTAAATAAAGGTGTAAATATAGAATTGAATAAATAGTAAAAATATATTTGAGATATCATTAGTAAAGATAATATTTAATAATATATATTCAGCAATACAATATATGGAAGAAAAAGTGGATTTGGAGGTTGAATAAGTTGATCCACCACTAAATTAAATTTGGTAGTTGACATGTTCTTAGAAAAATAAATGTGGGGAAGAAAACATTAATAAATTTTCCTTGAAAGTAGTGGATAGAGCTGAAACCTATATTCTTCATAGTGTCTTCTCTTCCCATATAATAAATAAAGATCATATCATGGGGATAAAATATGAATAATATGGATTTGTTCTGTTTTTCAATGATGAGGGGATAAATATCCTCAACTTTGGGAAGGTTAAGATAAGTGAATGAGACCTGAGGTGCATAAATTTATTAATAGTTGAATTTTTCAATTAAAGCTCACTAATAATGATTTTTCAATAAGAATTAATAAATATAGTGACTTTAAACAAGAATATATGCTCTATAAAAATATATATGGCTTAATTTTATTCCATGGAAAGAAAACCTAGGAAAATATTTACCTTAATGCTAAAGAATATAGATTCTAGTTGTTTGAGAATTAATAGAATAAATTTCAAAATAAATTAATTTTTCATTTGTGAAAAATGGAGTAATTCATGAAAAATTAAGGTTATCATGATTCTATATTCATTCATGTGATCTCACTCATAAATTTCATACTTTAAAAACGTAATATTGTTCAAAATACCTACAAGTCAAGGAATGAGAAATCATAGAAATTTATTGATATAGTACATGTGGATTTTATTGGACCCACGAAACACAAATTTATATATAAAAAAAGATATTATGTCATGTTTTTTTCTGATTATAACAATATAAAATGGTTTATGGTCATTACTCGAACATCTAACATATTCATATTCAATACCAATTATCGGAGGTTTTCAAAGAAGATGATTGAGTTAAAAATATAGAATCTATAAAATAATAATGTTATGTAATTCCGTAATATTTATTTGGTATATTATATTGAGAATAATGATATAAGTCATCATGTGTCAGTGATGATGACTTCATAATACAATAATGTTTTTGAGATGATGAATTGAATAATCAACAATGTAGTTGAGACAATTCACATAAAAAAATATACCAAATAATAATTTAAAGGAAGTGGTTATTACACTAGTTTATATCTCTAATATAGCCTTTATATGTATAAATAAATAAAATACTATGTAAAATACTTATTCTAGTAATAATATGACATTGAGGTTCTTTCATGTGTTCATAAGTAATTTTTTTCTCAACAAAAAGTATAAATGGAATATTGTGTTTTATGGGGATAAAAATTTATTCCTTGGGTATTCATAAGAAATAATGGTATAAAAATTATATAACAAAATACTTGGGAAAATTTTTTAAGATGGGATGTAATTGTTGTAGAGAGAGTAGTTTTTTTAAATTGCAATGTAGATTTTGAAACAAATTAGTCGAAAAAATAAGGAGGGAAACTGTAATGAGGTGATTGGATTAGTGGGGGTATCATAGGGGTGTATAAGGCTTGTAATTATATACTAAAATTTATTAAAACATGTCAGGTTTTAAAGTTTCAAATATTTTTAGTACTAGAGTTGAAATTAATTATGGAAATAATATTGGAGACTGAACAACTCCTATTCAAACTTGAATAATAAAGGATTTATAGAAAAACACTATCGTATAACAAGTGGATCCTAAATTATTATAGAGGATTCTAAATATGGTAATTTCATCAAATCTATATATGGGGAGAATGACCAAAAATAAATGAACCACACTATGGAGTTTATTTGAAGGCCAGAAATCAGTAATATTATCAGAACATGGTGGGTGTTCCAAAATAGGGTCAATGTAATTGAAAGTAACCTTTAAAAAATCACTACATGTGTGAAAAGGGTATGAAAAAATTATATTCATATATATGGATGATAAGTTAATACCCATTTCAATATTAGATACAATACAGTTTTTTCTATGTTAGTGAAAATAAGCATCAAGGTGTATCAAATGCATGTTAAATCAATACAATTGAATTGATTCCTTGAAGAGGAAATATACATAGAGAAACATGATGAATTTTTTATGGATGGGTAAATAAAAAAATTGGGTTGAGAATTATTTTTATAGTTTTAATAATCACTAATATCATGTTACTCATAGAAATAAAAATATACGAAGAATCTTGGTTTTCAAAGAGGTGGAGTTAATCATAGCTTATACATTAACAATTAATAGGATAAAAGATATTTTTTTGTTTATTTATGTAATTGGAATAATAAATGGAGTCTTGTATAAAGCACATTTTTATATTTTTTTATATTATTTGAGGTGGAAATTTTTAATTTCTATGAATGTAGAGTTTTAGTTTTTCATATGACTATAAGTAATTGAATGATAAAATGACACATTTATCTCAGAACCAAAATATTACATGGTAGTTCTAAAAATTTTTAACATATAGGGTTTAAATATAATAAATACACTAATTGAAATTGAATGAGTTTGGTTAAGTATGTGGATGCAATGGATGTCGATGTGATGGAAAATTGATAGATTAATATGAGTTTTCTATATCTCACAACCATATGACCTAATATTATTTTTTATAAATTCCAAGATACTCAGTACCAAAGATATAATAAGGAGAATTTAATGATATCTATGAGTATAATATTATATTATATAAATAATATGGTAGATTTTATTCTGTTTTATCGAAAAACAAAATAGAAGGAATTATTGAGCTTTGCAAATGAATATTCCATAGGTTCGGCTGAAGAGAGAAAGTAAACATTAATTATTTCCTTCTATATTATAATTTTTCCACTTAATGGATCTTTATGATGAATGAATAAATTTTTTTAATCACTATAGAGGATGAATATATAGAATCCTCTCAATATTTCACTTAACCTCTATGGATAAAACAATACCTTGAGGATATTAGAGTTTATGTGCTATCTTATATTTATTTCAAGTGTGATAACTTGACTTCCATAAATAAGAGAAAAACATCAATCATTAAAGGGAAAAAATCAAGATAAAATATCACACCATGGAGGATAATTTTTATTCTAGACATTTTGGAGTTTGTACCAACACAAAATCAAATTGTGGACATCATGACAAATCCAATATTCAAGCAAGATTTTGAAAGGCATTTCTAGGTTCTTGGATTCCAACTAAATCCATATACCTAGATGGTTTGGAAGAAGGACCCTTATCTAACATGGTATTTTTTTTATCACATGGTATTATTTCTCTCAAGAACAAAATGTATAGATATCTGACACTCATTTGTGAACATTAAAAGAAGTAATTTTTAATTTTTTTTTTTAAAAATAGTGATAATATTTTTTATTAAATTAAGGTGTAGAATTATTTAGAAGCTATAGAATGGAAGTGTTATTAACATAGATGATTTTTTTGAAAATCTTATGTTTATAATTAATTAAGGTAGATAGTTCTAGAATTTTTATTTTGGGGGATTAGTTTGGTTAATTGGTATTAAAGATCTTAGAACTCATATAAATGTTTTCATTAGTAATTTTTTAACTATCTGGTTTCTCATGTAGAGATTGACTCACGTTGGATTATAATTAGTGATTACTGAATCATTGATACACTCTCATAATGTAGTAGGTTTCAAAAAAAATCCATGTATAAAGGAGTTGAATTGTTTTTAGAATTATCAATAAACCCAAATGGATTGTTTTATGGAAAAAATAACTTTATTGTTTTTTTGGGTTGTGTATATTGGAAATGGTGTGTTATGTTAATTATAAATGATCTTAATTAGTTATGGAAGAAGTTGATGGTTTTTTTAAGGTATAACTAAAAAAATATGCAGAACATGAGTCATTTTGTGGTGATCTATGTCATGTTTGTATGGTGTGTTTATCAAAAATACAAAAGAAATAGACTTATTTGATCATTGTTGGAGTCATTTTAAAAATGATAATATGTTTATTTACATGGCCAGGACATCATAAGGTTAATTTAGGGAACATAACAAGGACTCATCATTCCAAGAGATCAAAATTAATGTCTTTATTATGCTTCATAAGTTTAATAGAAGTCTTTATATGGTCATTTCCATTATAATTTTCAGTGTTCATGTAACCACCTTATAAAAAATTTATTATGATGTGATGGTGATTAAATAGACTTTATATGGAACTATCCAACTAAATATTATGTCACGGGGGATCATAAGGAAATTAGAGTTAACCTATATGGTTATGTTAACCTTGTTTACAGGTAATAATGATCTTAGAAAAAGGATCATGCCTCGATTGGATATGGGAATATTTTAGTAATCTGTTTGGGTGAGGCTCACAGCATGAATCATAGTTTAACACCTTGACTATTTTGAGGGTTAAAGTGGAATTGAATATACACATCATGTACTTTGAGTAATTAAACATTGGATTTGGGGTGGATTTAATGGATTTGGTTTTCAACCATTTGGCTCACTGTGAATGATGACGTCATGCTAAAAACCATGATTTACTGGACAAATAAGTAGTTGCGTCCAAGGAATGAAATTTTAAATTGGAATTAAATTATAGGGGCTGACATAGTTTTATTTAATTGTTGTGACCATATTAAAATTATAGAGAACACATGTAAAAATCTCAGTGATCTAGTGACTAGATAATTAACCCTAATCATTTAATTAAAGATTCGATACATTAAGGAATATAAGAATAAATTGAGTTTTTTTCGGAAGAAATTAATATAAAAAAAGAGAATTAAAATAAGAAATAAAATAGAGTTCATGACTATTACAAGAATTTTAGAGAATAAAGAAGAGTTATCCATGAGATATTCTTAATGTAAGATTGGTGGAATTATTCCGGTGGATGGAAGTGGAGAAGATTGATACACCATTGATGGTGTAACCATATTTCTAAATTCGTTATAATTGGTGAAATAGTTCTTATATGATCAGTGTGTTCTATTAGTAATTTAAATTATTTATCTTTCACCATGTAATGGTTTTAAATTTGGAGGGAATGTTTGGTTTTTTTTAAATTTTAATCAAAGTATTGAGCTTAGTGATTCTGGTGCATATGAAAATTTCCTTTGAAAACTCCTTGAATTTTTTCATTTGGGCCAAACAAGTAAAAACCTCTGTGTCTCAAAACTATTGTTTTATTTATTTATTTTGAATTTTTAGAAGAGATATAAATTCCTTTATAAATGGAAAATAATTTTTTTAAAGTACTGATTATGATACCCCGATTCACCCCCACCCCCAGGGTATTCAATCATGTTTGAGACTAAAAACTTCCCTATGTTCCATCTTTTGATGGTTTTTAGAGGCTATAAAGTAGAATTGTGGGGAGTATCATGGAGATAAAATTTTCTTTTTTAGATATGTATTATATTTTCATATTTTTTTAACCCTTTTAATGTTTTTGAGTTGAAATTAGAAATTTAAAAAAAAATCCATGCTGCACGATCATCGTATAATTAACGGAAAATTTGTAGTAACCATATTGTATAACCTTATCTAGTGATTATTTAATTAAATTAATAATTAATTATTATCATGTAGTAAGGATTAACCATGAAGACCAACCTCACATGAAGTTCTATTAAAGTAGTAACCATGTAGATGAATCCCACAAATGGGAATTCCACTTTATTTGGGGAACAAGGTTAGTGAAGGGTTAAGAGTTACATTGTTTCCTCATAGGGATTTTTCTTTAGTACCCTAGGTATTGTGAGGTCATGGTATAGATAATTATTTATGTATAATAACTTTTTGTTTACCTTAATATTGACTCTAGTGGGATTTCCAAGGTCATTCAATGGTTTGGTAAACATTATGACTAAACATTGTGATTTTCACAAAATTTAAAAATTGAAATTATTATTTTACACTTGTCTACATAAAACTATCCTTTGGATTCTATTTACCCATTTATGAATTATAAAATCTTCTCCCTACCATTTATATCCTTCTCTTCTTCTACCATCATAGAAATAGGATGATTTCTTGGTAATTTATCATTAAAATAAAAAGTTTAGGATTTCTTATTTTTCTCCTTCCTCTTTCACCTAATTTATTCAATGTTTCTCCCAATTTATCTAACATTAATGGACATGGTAGCCAAAAAAATATGTCTTCTTTTCTATAAAATGTGTGTTTTTATCTTTAAGGATTGTGAATCTCCTCTAATGACCTAATCCATCATTATGCTTTAAAGGTGACGTGATTCCACTAATTTTAAAATGAGTCTCTATACCATTTCTTTTATTTGAGAGTTCCTTGGGTAAATATATATTTGAAATATTTATCCATAGATATTTAAATATAATTTGATATATATATATATATATAGTGTTTTTATCCAATTTATTTAACACATTTCTCTAATTTACTTTTAAAATAAATGGGAAATTTCATAATTCCATCATATTTTTATTTTTAGTATAATTTGATGAATACTTAACATTTGATCCATTGTAAAAATAATTTTACTTAAAATAAATGACATTTACATAATATATTTATCTACATATGTTTTATAATGTTTTTTATTCCATGGTTTATGAATTTTCCAAACTTATAAGGATAAATATTTGATTATGTAAATGTTTTAGTGACTTCATTGTTGATTTTGATAATGATTTGATGTGTTTCTCGTATTTTTTTATTGCTTTCAAGATTTATTTAAATTAGGATACTATTCTAAATTTATCTTTTAAAAACTTATTTATTTAATTATTTTTATAAAACTAATAACTCTTTTTAAAAGAAATTTATTTTTTTCATAGTGTGATGTGATGCCTTGTAGTGGTATCCCCTTTGTTTGTGATTGATTAGAATATAAGACTCGTGTTATGTGAATGAGTTGTTATTTAATATCATTGATAAAAATGGTATAGCTTTTTTAAGAAATAACATACATGATATGGGTTGTTGAAATGGTGTAATATTTTGATACTATAATATGATATTGCAATTTGATTCCTTACTAGGCTTGAAAACACCATGGAAAACCTTGGGTTAATAAATAAGAAAATGTGAGACAGATGCTATACTAGTAAAAATTATAAACTATATAGTGACCACTATTTTATTTTATGATGTCACAATAGATATTGGACCAAATTATGCTATTTGAGATAAAGTTGGTTTGTTAATTTTTTAAGGAACAAAAAATATATCGGCTGTTGGTTCCACCAAGGAATGTCAAAGTATTATCGCATTAGTTCCTAAGGTGATTCCTCATGATGTGTATTATGTGTTATACTTTCACTATGACATATTTAACATGTGAGATACTTTATTTATCAGTTCATGCATATTATTAATCTAACATGTAGTTTATATTCGAGCATTGATTTTTTAAGGTTGTGTTTAGTATTTCTTATCAATATTTATTTCTAGAATGAGCTTCAATAATGTTTTTATAATGACTCCTATTTAATTTGGAAATGTATTAGGAATCATTTGAATGTTTCAAAATTAAGGAGATGTTTATTCCCAAGCTATAGTATTCTAAAAAAAATCAAAATCAACTTTAACTTATTCAAAAAATATATTTTTTTCCCAAAATTGGTTTTATAAATTGGAATGAGGTTGTGGTTAGTTTTATATAAAAATGGGATATCTATGAAAATATAAATAACTATATAAATATAACTAATTTTAAAACCAATAAAAATATAAAGAAATTTATTTCCTACTTTTTATATTTGTACTAGTATTTATAATTTCTCTTATAAAAGGAATTGTATGCATTTTGGGTGGCATCCTACTAGTAATTGGTTCACACCCTAAATACTAATATTTTTAGGTATACAGCCTTTATGTTTTTGACAAGAACATAGGTTTGTACTAAATTTTGGTTTTATACCACACTCCAATGGGAATCTTGTGGATGTTGATACTTGATGGTGACTTCATGTAATATCATGGTGGCTTGGTTCATATCTTGGGAACTTTGGGTCTGTTTGGTACATGTTATATATCATCACTTTCCATACTCATTCATATTATTTTGACTCATATTGTGGGTTTAGACATCCAATATTTAACTATTATAATATATTGGTAGAGTATTTTTAGAGAGTTTCATGTTGTTTATTATTTTTATTCCTTATTTGGTTGGATTCAATATTGACGTTTCTTTAACTGGGTTTCCATTATTACTCAATATATTAATATTCCATTAAACATTCCCTCTTTGAGTCCATTTCATGGTTCATTGATTTTGGATTGTGATATAATTCCCATTGGTTATGTTTGATACCCATAACACTTTTCACTAGCCATAGGAATTTAAGAACATGTATCAGGTTTACCTAGGTTTGTTGGATACATCATCTGTATTATTCATTTGAAGAGATACATCAAACACATCATGTAATTCAGTTAGTTTGGTTAATGTTTTAGTGGATATGATAATACTCTAAAGAAATCAAGAATATCAATGGGGGAAATGTACATAGTTTTGTGCTTTACCTACTTTTAAAACCTCAAGAATCTCTTGAAGAGTGATATTTTGGGACCACATTGTCACCAATTTCAAACACCTAGTCTTCTTGGGGAATCTCAACATAAAATTTTTATCTCCACTAAAAAGATTTAATATACTATTTAATGTAATTAACATTATTTTTCATCTCTTTCACAACTTAAGGACTCATAACCTTTAATTCACCAACTTCATCTCATTATATTGGATTTATATATCCCAACCAATATAAGGCTTCATATGGGTCCACTGAAATACATGAGTATATATATTTTTTGTATGGGATCTCTATTAATAAAATATGTTGACATAAACCTCTTATAAATTCCCTCAAATACACCCTCAACATATCATCAACAGTATAAATAGTTCGTTAAAATTGACCATCTATTTGAGGGTGATAGTTCATACTGATGTTTTACTCAATATCCAGGTCATATTTAAGATTCATTCATAACAAAGAGGTGATCCTTGGATTCTGATCATATTAAATAAAATATGGTTCCCCATTTTGTCTCAACACTTCCTTAACATATATTTTTTAATGTGTGTTAACCATTATATACTTTTGAATTGTTATGTAGTGAGTAGTCTTAGTGTGTAGATCAACCACATCCCATATAAAGATGTTTTATTTAGGTCCTTTTTTCTTTCATCACATTTACACCACCTTTTTAGTGAACTTATGTTTATTAAAACATGTATATCAATGTATATTAAATTTATTTATGTCATTATTTATTAATTATAATCATTGGAGTTTATTTATTAAATTTTAATTGAATATAAAATGGTTTGGTGACATATTCGATTGAATTGTCATGTTTTTTATTCAATTTCATGGTTTTGATTCATTTTTGTTTATCTATTGGTAATATTATCAAAAAAATGAAAATATATCGAATTACATATTTAAAATTTATATATAAGTTATGTTTAACATTTGTGAAGGTGGTGATAGTTAATGTATTTAATAAATGGAATTTTTCAAAAAAGGGAGATAGATAATATGTGTGATATTAATTGACTATAATTAGATAATAAAATAATAATAAAATTTATATATAAATATTTAGGATACACTAACCAAAAATAAAATGGTGATAAATAATAATCAATAAAGTCCCCATAGGTGGATAAAATTGGACATTAATGGGAAGTGTCAAGGACAGGTGAAGATAATATATATATATATATATATATATATATATATTATAAATAGATAAAAATGATTTTCTAGTATTATAATAATATTAATATCATGTTAATATACTATATGAATTATTCTAGGAGTGTCGGTTTAGAAAGGGATAAGATAAAGGAAGAATGTAATTGAAAAGGTGAAATCAAAAAAGGATAAAATCTAACCCATTCATTATGTTTAATATTTTTCAGTGGCCTTAATGGAAAATATTATTAGGGAAAGATGAATCTAAAAAATCTTCAAATATCATGTGAGTATTTGGGGATGGGAAATGAAAATATCTTGAGAAATTAAAAATGTTTTGGAATTTATTTTCCAAAGGGGGTGGGGGTAATTATATTTGTGAGGAAGGGGTATTATTTGTTAATATAATGAATGAAATATTATTTCCTGAGTAAGTGAAATGGAACATGAAATAATTTAATTAATATAATTTTTATTTTTAACATATGTATAAATATTGATTAGTTAAAGTTTTAGTAATTTTGAATTTTTTGTTTCGATAGAGGTGTTGCTTCTCATTTTGGGTTTCAGACCTCATCTTGGGTATTTGATGATGAATTCTGACATGTTTTTTTATGAAATTTTAGGATCAATTGGGGGTTTGGAGTTGAAGATCTATGAATAGGTTTTACAAACAGTTACTTTTTGGGAGGTCATTCAATACTCATTGGAACTAACAGAGGCCCTGGTGGCCTAAGGGTCCCACCAATACCTTATATCCAAACCCTATATTTATATAAAAATGGGCATACTTTTCTAATTTTTTTGCCCATCCACTTATCACCTATTAGGGTATCCCTTAATAATCTCTCTTTTTATACATATTTAATCCCTCACATGGCCTCTTAAAGGTCCAATGTTCCCATTACTTTTACCACATGATTCAGGAGGTATTGATGTTTTCTTCATAATGAGACCAAAGTTAAGTGCTCTTTTGCTTTCACTCCTCCCATATTCAATTCTTCTCTTATTTTACCCTTACATGAAGTGGTTCATTAGATTTTTCATTACACCAGATTCATGGTGAAATTCATTTCAATAAATTATATATTTTTGACAGATAGTAAGCTTCACTCGTAAATTATGGATTGGTTAGTACAAATTAATTTGTTTTAGAACAAATGGATTTGGAAATAATTTAAACACTCAATGATTGAATCTTTTCCTATTAATATCATAAAATTATTCAAAAAATTTGAGGATGAAATGATGATTAATAGCTTTATTAACTGGGTGGGGTATTCTAAAGTGTTTCTTATTAATAAAACTATAAGACATGTTTTAATTTTGTACCAAAGATTTAAATTTACTCTATGATACTATAACCCTATATAATAAATATTCTTGATAGGGAAATAATTATTTTAAATTTAACAACAGTGAAGAATTTTATTTTCATAGGATATAATTAAACATTAAAAAGAGAAGTAAGTTTTAATAAGAACTTAAATGTTGCCTTATTGAATATTATATAACCCTTAGTGACAAAATTGGTTTTTTATATGGTTAATATAGAAATCTTAAGGCTATTTATATCTAATGAAATGTAAATCATCATATTTAATTAATATATTTTTTATAGTCTCTTAAGAATTGGGTATCATCATGATCAAAATAAAATTATTAGTAAAATATAATAGGATTAAAACTATGGTTATTATAAATATTTATGTCCTTATGTAAGAAAAAACATGTAAAAAAAGAAAAATAATTTTATTTTAAAGGGTTTGTACTAAAGATGTTATTTAAGGAAAATATGATTTGTTTTTTATTCTTTGAGACTTACAGATAGGTTCCCATAATTTTAATAATAGTTAGTTCATTAATTTAAATTTAGGATATATGTTATCCCTATTATTTTTTTGTGATATAATTCATAAGCCATTTTCCATAATCTGTCCTAAATGAATTGTAAGTCAAAGAACCATGCTTGACCTCTAGATATAAAAGTGCCTTGTTAGTGATGCAATGGTGGGGTGAAGAAGGATAGTGGAAAATGGTTGACACCATAATTAATGAATTTTATTAGGATTGGTCTCCCTTTTTCATTAATTTTTTCTTTAGTTTTTTAGATAATTAATATCCATAGTAAATGTTTTCCTTTGTATGTTTTTTCATCCAATACGATAATCATGTCATGAATTTTGACTTTTTTCTTATTAGATAAATCATGTTGACTCATGCATTTAATTTCTTGGATTAAATTATATGTTATACATACAATATTAGAAATAAAATAATGTTATCTCACGTTATGATATATCATTTATCCAGAATTTGGATATCGATCTTACTTGCTTACATGTTATCTTTTATTTATTTTAAACATTATTGTTTAATACTATGTACTTTTATACTAAGTATGGTTGTTGTATATATGGTTACATGTTATTTTTCATCTTTATTATATAAAGTGATTAAATTTTTATGTAGAAATTATCATTCATATATTATAAACACTATATTTAATTTCTATAAAATAAAGGCTATTTTGAAAAGGGGTAAATAGTATATTCATGTATAAAAGTTTTCTAGTTTTGACTTATGATGATGGAAACAATGATGGTGTGGGGAAGGTTTTCAATGACCAAAATTTTTTATACCCCATTCCCTTTACACGAGATTGGGATGGTCATGAAGGTTTTCTTAAATTTATTATACAAAATCCCTTTTACCCTAAATGGGATGTCTGTTTCACTCTGTATCTTATCTAATAGAGATGAGCATCATGGTTATCCGAACAAATCGATCTTAAACATTCATCACTCAAATCAAAAAAGGTTTTATATGTAAGTATCCTCTTGAGATAGAGATTTACATATCAAAATTATTCTTGTACCATGTTATACAATATTTATTATTGTTATTTTAATGTAAAATTTTAGTTTAATTTGATACATGCACCTGAGTACATTCCATGTGTATTGGATTCTTAGTGGATCCCAATTAATTATGGTATGCTCAAACTCTATATGTAAACTTAAGTGAACATCTATATTCATAGTTTTTAAGGTCCCTATAAGTAATATTATTTTTCTAGATTATTGTTTCCTATTACATGTTTTCAGCATTGGTCCAGGTCAATTTTTACTCATTATTGGAAATGGAGACTAGAGATTGTGTTGGGATCCTAAAATATAGGACATAGTGATGTGTTGTACAATTTATTATTACCTAATATGTGTTTCTCTATCATATATTATACATTAACTTTATATATTATAAGTTTCATTAGTCTTTTGTGTTCTAATAGTTAGTGGGTAAATATATCCCAAATTGTATAAAAAGTCTTGTGGCAATAGTCTCAAGCCCCTAGGTGATAGGAAGAATAAATAGGGTCATGTTTTTGTCCTTAGAATTTTTTTTGGGATATTTGAGTCAATTTAACTACTAAATTATATCATATTAGGGAGATTATATCATTAATCACATATAATAATTAGTATGGTTATGATTGATAGTGGTTAGGAGTTGTGATAGTCCAGAATTGGTAAGTAAACTATGAAAAAGTGTCACTATCATATTTATTGTGGAACCTAAAGTTAAAAATGTTTCTTATGTAATTAATTAAGAACCACTAGTGTAAATTATGCATTAATTACTATCCCTTATTTGTAAGTAAGTTTCAATTTATAAGTTTCATAGGTATTGGTTGGGATCCTTATATGATAATATTTTTAAGAATCCTCTCTTTATGAACATTAAATTATAAGAAAACAAATGATATATAATTAAGACCATGTGAAATTTTAATTAACTATAAAAAACTCATAATGTATACCTCCTAGTATATTTTTTTCATGACCCGCCTTCACCAAGATGAGAGAAGGGATAGCAGATTGTCAGAAAATTCCTTCTTAAAGGTGAAGGAGAGATAATGGCCCCCAAGACCCGCCTTCAATAGGTCCTGAAGTGGCAACTAGCACCAATGGTATATAATCTCACACAAGATGGAAGACATAACCCTTTTTTCTTTAATAGTATTATGAGATATGATAGTAAATCCCAATAACACCAATACTGGGGGTAAAAAGTAAACCAAATAAACCCATTTCTATATTCTTGTTACACAAGTAAATGCCACATGGTACATGGAGACTACAAGGTAAAGTACCAAAGAAAGTAGAAAACAACAACTTCAACTGTCCCAATGCCCGAGCTAGTACGGCCCTATATAATCCCTGAAGTCCTCCTGGAAACATGAAAGCAGTTCAATATACGTAGGGTGAGCATACAAGTATACTCAGTAGGGAAAACCAACGACTCTTGTGCACAAGTGGGGAGGCATCCTAATGCCCTGTGAGAATAGAGATAACCAAAGCAGCTAGCAAAAAAAACTATCCAACCAGGCCTCACCAAGGAACACTCTCCAAATGACTAAAGTCATGTAATTTATAGTAATAACACATAGATATTTGGGTACCCTGCGCCACTTTCCCACGGGTTATTGAAGACATCCTATGCATCGAACCTCTCCCGCCATTATCACCGCAATCCCACTACCACACCCCGCCCACACACAACTGGGCCACAACCACGCATCCCACCCCTAAACTCTGTGGCCACAACCACCATCCCACCCGCAAACACCCAGGCCACAACAACTACTTCCACACCCGAAGACACATGGGCCTCATCCCGAAGACCCTTGGGAATTAACTTGCCTGCACACACATGGGCCAACCACCACAACTACCCTTCCTAAATAATCTTGGGCTATAATGGACCTCAATCCGTCACATCCTGCCCAAGGAGTCTTGGGCTATTCCGAAAAGGGAGAAAAAAAGGATATAATAACCATCCACTCATAGGAGTGTTGGGAAAAACACCCTCCCCCATGAAATGGGAGTGTTCGGCACTAACTGCTCAACTTGGGTAGGGAACAAATAAGAAACATAAGAACTACAATTATATGTATAGGTAACAAGCACTCATCCCAGCCTAGGGTTTCCAAAGCCAACCTAAGCACAAACACCCTTTTTACTATTCATTCATAAAAGAAAGGAAAAGAACTCACGACCAAGTCACAACTCATTCCCAAACCAATTCCCCATTTAACTCGTCCTTGTTTTCATGTTCAAGTGATCCCATTTAGGTGAATTCTGCACTATTGGGCAACTAACAGGCATAACCACAAGCAAGAGAAAGAGGAACAACCAAACAAAAATTTAAGCATTCACACCCAGTTCTCTTGTGAAGTCACAACAACAAAGGGATCAGTGAGATACCTCAAAGTATTGGAACCAAACCAAGCCTCAAGATATAGCCCCACACCGCTTCAGATTCACAACCAACATTCGTGCCACCACAGAGGATCCCATCCTCATCCACATCACCCAATAAGTATTAAGCAGAATAACCCACCTACTACCAAAATATAATTGGGAAACTTCCAGGTTCAAGAACATCATTCACTAGGTTCTTCTTTCTATTGGTTAACCAGGGTGACCACACAAGGATCGATGTTCACTGGATATCCATTAAATTAACTGATTTTAGGTGATTAACCAATTTCCATGTTACAGTAATTTAATCATCACAGAAGACAAGGGTTTATTAGTGTGAAATGAAAGCCCACCAACGGCCATCATTTTCAGTGAGCATAATCATGTACAATTCACAACACAAATAATCAAGGGTAAAGAAAATACAGCAGAATCATCGATCACCCACCCCCTTCATTATTTAAATGTCTGCTGATTATCTTCATTAATGTTTGGTTTCATCTATTCCCATAGAAACATTAGCGCACCCACCCAGCTTAATACACATTAAGGAGAGACGAAGTAAAATCCCTACTTGGATGTTCAAGGATCGAAGTTATTCTCCACATGCCAAGAACGGTGGATGTGCGAATTGCAGGGGAGGAACATCGGGGACTCCAAGGGTGAGCAGAAATGCTCCGGCAGAGGTGCACCACTTGCCTCGGGAAGGGGAACTCCAAAAGCACCAGGAAGAAAAGGAGAATTGCCAAGAGGAAAAGAGGAAGAAGAATAATAAATTTTCGTGCGATATATGGATGAGATCTGGTTGTCACAGGATATGGAATTTTGAATGTCTATAAAGTCGGATCGTGGTTTCACCATGTGGTTCAGTGGTTACACACGACTGAATTAATTGTTATTTAATAACTCCCATCGGTAAAAGGTGTTAACAGTTGAGAATTTGAATGATTTTATATAAACAGAGGGGAAACATTACACGGACACACAACTGGGTCCGTTGAGGGTCTCCCCACTCTTAGGAATTCAAACATTTATTATGAGGCAAAAACGGCCTTAAACCACTTCCCAAATGGTTAAAAAGGCTTAAAAGTGGCGTTATGGGAAAACTTGTAGAAGAAAACTCAACAAGGCTGTGGGACACTGATCGGTCGCACCGATCGGTGACACACTGATTGGTCGCACCGATCGGCGATGCACTGATCGGCCACACCGATCGGTGACCCACCTATCGGTCATACTGATCAGCGACCCACTGATCGATCGCACCGATCGGTGATAGACCGATTGGTCGCACCGATTGGTGACACACCGATTGGTCGCACCAATCGGTGAAACACCGATTTACCGCACCGATCGTGTCTCGTCGGTTGGTCGCACACCAAAATGACTCCCTACCACTATGGAGCCACCCTTAGGATCCATAATTTGGCAAAGGGATGGACCATGAGGGTCTGGGCCATTACATCAGATACCTCTCAAACTATTCTCACCCTCGATAATCAAAATCTGACCCGATGAAAAGAGGGGGGGTCCGGACAACCACCCCGAAAGATACCTCTCATGAGTGAAACTCTTCTACACATAGGAACACATCCCCCTTAAGAAACCCTGCAACATTAAAGGGTCAAGTTGTCCAGTCATATTGGTTAGGGAGTTTCTTCCTCTATGTCAAGATACTATCCGCTTTGGCTGGCACTGACTCTCCCGCACGGGTTTAATCTCATCCACCATAATGTGTCTTGATTAGGGATCGGGTCCTCCCCTCCCCGTAGTCAGAACTTTTCACATGCATCTATAGAATTAGGAAAACCATACATTCCATAGTTAACAAGGTAAAGTGTTCCATCACAAACAAGTACAACAAACAGAACAAAACTCAAAACAGCTCTGGGTACTGAGTGCACATTTACGTCTCCCATTCCCAGGTACTTTCTTCAAGCACGGCACGCCTCCACAACACACGAACCAAAGAAATGGTCCATCCACAGAGCACCTTCTCCTCATGATCCTCAATCCTCACTGTTCTTTCCAAAAAAGTCATGTTTTCCTCAATATCCATCTTTCCCCAATCGAGGATGTGTGAATCTTCATGTAGATACTGTTGAAGCTGTGACACATGGAATACATCATGCAATCTCAGTAGTGGTGGTGGTAGCGCTAGCCAATAAGCCACTTCACTGACCCGCCACAGCACTTTGAATGGTCCGATGAAATTTGGAGAAAGCTTACTCCAACTACCAAACCTCCATTGCCCACGTCGAGGGGAGACCTTCAAGAACACGTGGTCCCCGACCTCGAACTCCAAGGGTCTCCTCCTATTATCGGCATATGACTTTTTTCGGTCATGGTACCCATTCATCCTCTCCCATATAAGCTGAACCTTATCCATCATGCTCTGCACCACCTCCAGGCCAAGAACACCTGCCTCCCCGACCACTATCTAGCATATGGGTGAGCAACATGGCCTCCCGTAAAAATCTTTGAATAGATACATGCCAATGGTAGAGTGATAGCTATTATTGTAAGCAACTCTACCAGAGGCAAGTATCATTCCCACGATCCCACAGAATCCAACACACATGATCATAGAATATCCTCCATTGTTTGGATGGTGCGCTCTATCTTCCCATCTGTCTGGTGGTGGAAGGAAGTGCTAAGACATAGCTGAGTGACAAAAGCATGCTGCAATCCCCTCCAGACTCGTGAGGTAAACTGCACATCATTATCTGAGACTATGGACCTCGAAACTCCATGAAGTCACACCACCTCATCCACATAACTCTGTGCTAAGGTATCCACTGCTCCCGACTCCTTGATCACTAGAAAGGGAGCCAATTTTGTCAACTGGTCCACCACTACCCAGATAGTGTCGCAATCCCCTTGAACACTAGGTAGTCCTGTGACAAAATCCATCGAGATGTCATCTCACTTCCACTTAAGGACATATAAAGGTTGTAACAGACCGCCTGGAACATAGTGTTCATACTTCCCCTACTGACATACTAGGCACCTGGCCATGAACTCTGACACCGCTTGCTTTACCCAGGGCCACCAAAACTGACTCCTCAGACCCTGGTACATCTTGGAGACTCCTAGGTGCACTGCTGGTGGTGAGTTGTGGAACTCACCAAGAACCCTCTCATGCAACACTTCTGGAACAAACAACATCCCTCGTAAAACCATCCGAATCTGACCATCCTCCATCCACCCTTCTGGAGCATCTCCTTGGTTAACTTGGTCACGCATCACTTCACTTTCTGAGTCTCCCCTTTGAGACTCCTATACCTACCACAACAGAGAAGATTGAACTGTCATCTGGTACATGAAACCCCTACCAGTATCCATCCTCGCATCCAAGTGTAGGGCAGCCAATTCCTCCATCGCTTTACAAGCATCATCTGGCTCTCAAACCACATATTTCTGTGACTTCCTGCTCAAGGCATCGGCCACCACATTCCCTTTTCCTGAGGTGTAGGAAATCTCAAAGTTTTAGTCCTAAAGGAACTCCATCCACCTTCACTGCTGTATGTTTTCGTCCCGCTGGGAGAAGATACACTTCAAGCTTTTGTGATCTGGGAAGACCATGAAGAGCTCCCCGATGATGTAATGCCACCACAAATTTAGTGCGAACACGACCGCCACAAGCTCCCGATCGTGGGTGGCTTAATTACACTCATGGGGACATAACTGTCTAGACCCGTAAGAGATCACCCCTTGTCATTGCATCAGCACACACCTAAGGCCTTGTCCTGAAGCATCACCGAACACCTCATACGTCTCCCCTTCTTCTGGAAACCATAGAACTAGTGCACTCACCAACTTCTCCTTCAGATAGATAAAGGATGCCTTGCACTGCCCATCACATAAGAAAGCCTAGTCCTTCATGGTCAAAGCTTTCAAAGGTCCTACAACTCAAGAGAAGTTGAGTACGAACCTCCGGTAGTATCCTTCCAATCCAAAGAAACTACAAACCTTTGCTACATTCTTGGGTGCTTCCTAAGAAATAACCGCCTCGACCTTCGATGGTTCCACCGCTATTCCCTGATCAGACACCACGTGCCCAAGGAAGTGCACTTCTCGCATACAGAACATGCACTTTGACAATTTTCCATAAATTAGGTGCTGTTGAAGGACCTCTAAAACTATTCTCAGGTGCTCAGAGTGATTCTACTTTGATCTTGAGTAGGTCAGGATGTCGTCAATAAACACGACTATGAACCGATCCAGGTATTCCCAGAAGATCGAGGTCATGAGTTCCATGAACACAGCTGGAGCGTTCGTAATGTCGAACTACATGACCACAAACTCAAAGTGGCCAAATCTGCACCTGAAGGCGGTATTCGATATGTCGCCCTCTTTCACCCTCAGCTGGTGATATCCAAACAGTATATTGATCTTAGAGAACCAACCTTCTACCCTTAGCTAGTCAAAGAGATCATCTATCCTCAGAAGAGGGTAGTGATTCTTGACCGCCACCTGATTCAGTCTCCCATAGTCTCTTCACAACCTCAGACCACTATTTTTCTTCTTTGGGAACAAGACTGGATCACCCCATGGTGACACACTTGGTCGAACAATACCCTTCTTCATCATATTGTCAATCTGAATCCGCAATTCCCACAACTTAGAAGGTGGCATCCAGTAGGGATCCATCGAAATAGGATGGGCACCAGGTTGCAAGTCTATCCCAAACTCAATATCACATTGATGGGGTAGAGTTGCCACCTCTTCAGGGAAGACATCCATAAACTCAACGACGATCCCTACGACTTCCACCATTTCTATATCCGCCGACACCACTGACAGTTCAGCTAACAAAGAAAGGAGGGGCTCCAATCATCAGTTACCTTCCTCGTAACCTCACTCGCCAATGAAAGTTAAACATTGGCCGCCCAAATCTAAAAACATGATCCTTCCTCGAAAGCATTCAATGATGGAACATACAGAGAACAGCCAGTCAATTCCTAGGATGACATCGAATGGATTTATCTACAATAATAGGAGATCCTTGATCGACTGATGTGGCCCTAACATCAATCTACACCCTTAGCATGCATAAAACAAGTTAGTTTGACCTCAGACTGGTGTACTCAACCCCAGTGGTACTAGAAGTCTCTCAGCGTTTAGACATCGAGCACGGGCCAGACTGGGTGCAACAAAGGAGTGCAAAGCTCCTGTATTGAATAAGGCATAGGCAAGAGTACTAGACAAGATGATCATACCTCGAACAACTTCTAGACCTGCTGGAACTGCTACCTATGCGGCGTGCAACTGCCCACGCCCAGTTCCCTACCCCTCGGCTATCAACCACATCCACGACCATGCCCCGGTCAAGGTCCCTAAGGAGCTCCTGAAGGTCGGCCTCCTCCTACAACACATGCCCTCAGAGGAGCGGGAGCTTACTGACCCTGCTGCTGCTACTGGAAGGGCCTAGCTAGAAACTGTTATGGATGGGGAAGGTGCTAAATTGGCCCACCACCATTATATTGTACTCGGTCCGAGCACTAATTCTGAAGGTGCCCCTGGCTGCCACAGATGAAGCACCTCGATCCTGGGCCAGAAAGGAAATGGGAAGGACCGGTGGATCAGAACTAGAACTACTGGGGCCTTCTCCCTAATGGTCAGAACCTAGAGGGCCCTGATGCTGGCGGCCTACTAATGAAGGCCTTCCCCTTCGACGAGCCCAACTATATTCCCTCTCTTGATGCACCTCCCAGAATGTGCATCCATTCCATCACTTCATCTTTCTTCTGTACCTCTAAGTATGTCGGTAGGGTGGAGGGAGTAACAACATACTGGAGAGAAGGCCGAAGTGCCTCCTCCAATTGTATCACCCCAAACTCCCCATCCAGGAAGAGGTCGGGAGCAAAGAGAAGGAGATCCTTGAACTTGATCCCCAACTCTCTCACTAACATACTCCCATGCTGGAGGGAGAGTAGTTCCTTCCTCTTCTCATCCTTCATCATGGAAAAGATGAATTCTGCCTGGAACTTCTTCTCAAAGTCGGCCCACGTAACCTCAACCTCCCTCTTCTCCCAAAGATAATGAATCCACCACTAACGCGCTTCTCCCCATATTTTTCTTATATCTAGAGGAACCTAGTACCCCATCGGAGCCCGGATCAAGCTAAAAGCTATCACTAGCTCCTCTAGCCAGCTCTTTATCTCAACATCAGAGATGTTTCCCTCGTACTTATTGAGGGTCTATCACTAAAAGGCACAAAGCATCTTCTGCCACTGATCCTCCTTCTCCTCTCTGTTAGCCCTCTATTGATCAGTCAAGTCAACTTCATGGGACTCGATCACCCTCACTACTCGTGGTCATGTCCCAAGTTCCATAGCTACAAGGTAAATAAGAAATGCCTGATCCTTAGTAGTGTAGAACATCGATATTGAATTTTCTAAGAATTATTATTCATTTTAAACCCCCACAAATCCCCATGATGCATAAGAACACATGTCATTATGTTGCTGGTACCTTCCCTAGGGTCTCTACCCTGCAATCAGTGTAGCCTTACCTGGTTGTTCGGTAGACCCAGAGTCCTTGCATAGGATCACGGGGGGCCCTAAAATCCCATGTCCTAGCTGGACTTCCCTAGCCTATTGCACGCACCAAGATCACCCAACATTGTTTCTCTACCATCCCATGTAATCCTCACTATGCCTAACCCCAGACTTCATCCTATCTCTCAAACATCCCTTCGATACCACTCTGTCATGACCCGCCATCACCAAGATGAGAGAAGGGATAACAGATTGCCAGACCCTTCCTTCTTCACGTTGAAGGAGAGATAATGACCCCAGAGACCCACCTTCATTAGGTCATGGAGTGGAGACTAGAACCAAGGGCATAGAATCACACACAAGATGGAAGGCATTACCCTTTTTTTCTTTAATAGGATCTGGAGATAAGATAGTAAATCCCAACAACACCAAAACTAGGGGTAAAAAGTAATCCAAAGAATACCATTTCCATATGCATGTTACAAAAGTAAATGCCACAAAGTACAAGGAGACTACAAGGTAAAGTACCAATGAACGAAAAAAAATAGCAACTGCAACTGTCCCAACGCCTGAGCTTGTACGGCCCTGCAAAATCCCAGAATTTCTCCTGGAAACCTGAAAGTAGTTTTATATACGTATGGTGACCATACAAGTATACTCAGTAGGGAAAACCAAAGGCTCTCATGAAAAAGTGGGGAGGCATCCTAATGACCTGTGAGAAAATAGATAACCAAAGCACCTAGCAAGGAAAAACAATCCACCCCGGCCTCACCAAGGCACACTCCCCAAATAACGCAAGTCAAGTAATTTATAGTAATAGAAGATCGATATTTGGGTACCCCGCGCCACTTTCCCACTGGTTATTGAAGAAATCCTACACATCAAACCTCTCCCACTATTCTCACCGCAGTCCCACTGCCACACCCCGCCCGTACACACCTGGGCCACAACCACGCATCCTGCCTGCAAACACCTGGGCCACAACAACTACTACCATTCCTGAAGACACCTAGCCCTCATCCCTAAGACTCTTGGGAAATAACTTTCCTGCACACACCTCAGCCAACCACCACAACTACCATGCCCGATGAATCTTGAGATATAATGGAATCAGGCCGTCACAGCCTGCCCGAAGAGTCTTGGTCTATTCGGGAAAGGCATAAAAAAGGAGCTAATAACCAGCCACTCATAGGAGTGTTGGGATAAACACACTCCCCTGGGAAATGGGGCAGTTCGAAACTAAGTTCTCAACTTGGGTGGGGTGCGAATAAGATACATTAGGAGTAAAATTATATGTATAAGTAACAAGCACTCATACCAACCTTGGGTTTCCAAATCCAACCTAAGTACAAACACCGTTTTTTCTATTCATTCATAAAAAGAAAGTCAAAGAACTCACGGCCAAGTTACAACTCATTACCAAAACAATTCCCCATTTAACTTGTCCTTGTTTTCAATTTCAAGTGATCCCATTTAGGTGAATTATTCACTACTAGGAAACTAACAGGTATAACCACAAGCTAGAGAAAAAGGAACTACCAAACAACAATTTAAGCATTCACACCCAGTTCTCTTATAAATTCACAACAACAAATGGATTAGTGAGCTCCCTCAAAGTACTGGTACCAAACCAATATTCAAGATACATCTCCACACTACTTCAGATTCACAAACAACAGTCATGACACCACAGAGGATCCCATCCCCATCCATGTCATCCCATAGGCATTAAGTAGAACAACACACCTACTACCAAAATATAGTAGGGAAACTTCCAGGTTCAATCACATCATTCACTAGGTTTCTCTTTCTGTTGGATAACAGGGGTGAACACACAAGGATTTATGTTCAATGGATATCCATTTAACCAACTGAGTTGAGGTGATTAACTAATTTCCATGTTACATTCATTTAATCATCGCAGAAGACAAGGTTTCATTAGTGCGTAAGGGAAAACAACCAAAGTCCCTGATTTTTAGTGAGAATAAGCCCGTAGAATTCACAACCCAAATAATCAAGTGTAAGGAAAATACAGTAGAAACATTGATCACACCCCCCCCCCCCTTCATTCTTTAAAAGTCCACTGGTTATCTTCATTAATGTTTGGTTTCATCTATTCTCATAGAAATAGTAGTGCACCCACCCCGTAGGATACACAGTAAAGAGAGACGAAGGAAAATGGTTACTTGGATGATCAAGGATCGAAGTTATTCTCCACAAGCCAAGAACGGGGGATGCACGACTTGCAGGGGAGGAATGTCGGAGACTCTAAGGGTGAACAGAAATGCTCCGGCACAGGCGCACCACTTTCCTCGTGAAGGGGAACTCCAAAAGCACCAGGAAGAAAAGGAGACCATCCAAGAGGAAAAGAGGAAGAAGAAGAAGAAATTCTCGTGCGATATAAGGATGAGATCCAGTTGTCACGGGATATGGAATTTTGAATGGCTATAAAGTAGGATCATGGTTTCACCATGCGGTTGGGAGATTACACATGACTGAATTAATTTTTATTTAATAACTCTCATCGAAAAAAGGTGGTAACAGCTGTGACATTGAAGGATTTTATCTAAACAGAGGGGAAACATTACGTGGACACACAGATGGGTCCGTTGAGGGTCTCCCCACTCTTAGGAATTCAAAAAGAGATTAAGGCGATAAAAACAGCCTCAAACAACTTCCCGAAAGGTTAAAAAGTCTTAAAAGTGGCGTTATAGGAAAAGATGTAGAATAAAACCTGACAAGGTTGTGTGACAGTGATCAGTCACACCGATCAAGGACACACCGATTGGAGACACACTGATCGGTCGCACGGATCAGTGCCACAACGATCGGTCACACCGATCGGTGACCCACCGATCCGTCGCACCGATCGGTGACACACCAATCGGTCGTAGGGATCAGCGACACACGAATCCATCGCACCGATCAGCGACACACCGATCGGTCGCACCGATCGGCGACACACGGATCGGTTTCACCGATCGGCGACACACCCATCAGTCGCACCGATCGGTGACACACCTATCGGTCGCACCAATTGGCGACACACCGATTGGTCACCCCGATCGGTCGCACCGATTGGCGACACACCGTTCGGTGGCACCGATCGGTGACACACGGATCGGTCGTACTGATCGGCGACACACCGATCGGTCACACCAATCGGTCACACTGATCGTGTCCTGTCGGTCGGTCGCACACCGAAATGATGCCCTACCACCGAGGCACCACCCTTAGGATCTGGAATATGCCAAATGGATGGACCATGAGGGTTTGGGCCATTACGATTTTTTATTTTTTTATAAGTATCTTTTAGGGTTAAGGGGTAACTCATAAATGAAACATGTCTTCATACAAAATTATCCAAATAAAGAGAGATTCATGTTCAAATTTAAAAATAAAACAAACAACTAAAATAAAAATTTATGATTCAAAACCAAAGTTCAATGATGAGTTGGCAGGAAATCATCCCTCAAAAATTGGGAGGGAACTATGTCGGGAGACAAACCATGATAGGACATCTCCCATGTCTTTCCTTGATCCTAGAACTTCACCCACTAACCAATAATTCAAAATCTAATGTATAGAACACTCTATTTCTATCACTCATCATCACCTACCAACCAGAACCACTAACACCAAAGTCATATTTTCCATCTTGAAATATCACTTCATACAAAAATAAAGAGAAAGAACAACTAAAACCCACCCAAAAAACACCAAACAAGGGAAAAACTAAAAATTAATCACAAATTATATTGGAAACCTCATAAATTTAACTAAATCCATCTATAACATGAGATTCACCATCACCTTCCAACACTAGAAATGACTACCACTGAAATCCCACTATAATGAAACAAGCCAATAAAAATTAACCGCAAAAATAGGACAACACAGCCATTATACAATCCAAATCATAAAACAAAATTTTGCAAAATATTATTTATATACCTATAATATCTTTTCAGAACCCTATTTCCCTTTCAAAACACCAACTTCAGAAGAGGAAATCACTACACCATTGATGCACAACCTCTATCAAGAATGTAACACCTTGAAAATACTAAAAGAACAAATTTTATTTGAAAGTGTATAAACTCTCAATATTTTACAGTATATTTGAAATTTTAAATAAATTTAATGTATTATATCACTTGTAATTCAAAAAATAGTAATTTATCTTGTGTTACATCTAAGAACAACTTTTTCAGTTGTTTTCATTTCACGCAAAACCAAGTTCTATCGAACAACAATAGATTATTAGGATATTAATATTTAATATAATAAGATGCAATCTAGCTGTTAAATTAGTGGTCATAAATTGGAATAAATAATTTATAATTATATTTTTGAATTAATTTATTAGAAAATAAATATAAATGAATATCAAAACCAATTGAATATATAGGAAATGTTTTTATAAAGAATAATTTTTATGCTTTCAAAAGAGTTTAGCATAATATATTAAATTTATTACAATTCGTCAATGATATTAATGAAATAATTATATAATATTTTCAATAATATATTTTTTTTATTTGTAAAATATATTTTATAGGTATAATATAATAATTAATCCAGTTTTACACTTAAAAATGTATTTTTATAATAATGCAATTTTCTCATTTTTTAAAGGCACAGAAATTTTAAAACCAAATTTTTCAACTTATATAAATCTTATTTGTAAGAAAAATTAGTTTTTAAAATAATAATGTTAAAATTATCTCAGTGTTAGTTTTTTTTATTTTAAGGAGAAGTTTTATTTTTCATAAATAGTGAAAAATACTTAATTTTAATTGAAAACCGCTTTTTGTCTAATTTATTTATAATAATAAATTATATTATAAATTGGGATTAAAGTAAAATTAGATAAATTATACATAAATTTATCTAATTTAATTAATTAGAACTAATTTCACTTAGAAATTTTATATAAAAACATTTCTATCTTTTGATCATTTTTACTATAAAACCTCGCTTTCTCATCTCATGTGTGGAAAAAATTTTAAATTAATTTCTGCCACTTCTATGATTTTAGTTTTTTTAAAATGGATTCAGTACTTTTAATAGTAATAATTTATATTTTATAGTGATTTAAAATTATTATTTTACCAAAAATATTAGTGAATGATGTTAAAATTAATTATTGCGATTAAGGTAATATTAAGTCTAACAACGGACTAAACCTTAAACTTACTATCCAAAATGACATTGAAACTTGTAAAAAAAATTATAGCCATATTTATACAATAATATGAATTTTATATAATATGGAACATTTTTTGAGGCACGTGATTTAAGGGATAGCTCCCAATAGTGTTTATTGTTTTATATTGACAAGAATGCCACTCCTCCACCATAAAAAGGCACTCGCCCCTCACATTCATTCACACATATAAATCAATTCAGATCTTAAAATATCTAAAAAAATAATCTCTCCACATCCCTAAAATCATCATAGAAGCCTCTTTTTTTCATAAATCAGTTCATGTAAGTCTTTTGGTATAAACCAAAAAGAGTTACCTGAATAAGAGGTGGTGTTCTTTAATGATAAATTTGGTTTCATTTAATCCTACACCCCTTCAAATTTTTTTATATAATTATTATATAATAACCTTTATAATATATATATATATACTTATATATTTTTTATTCTATTAGTTCTACCTAAAATTACACACATTTCCATCAAATTTGATACGCAATCATCATTCATGTGTGTGGCGGACTGCCACCTCATGAGCTGATGTCGTTCATTCTTCTAATACCATCTTTCAAGGTTGTAATAATAATTTATTTATCATTTATATTTGATACATAAGATATTTATTATTCGTTTATTATTATTTAATTTTTATATAACAAATAAATGTTTTCATTCCATTTTTTGGGAATATAATAACATCACTCAAGGAAGTGTGAACTATTGCCTCCTTAAAGCAATGTGATTCATTCATACTATACATGTGATGTATTAAGGAATGTTTTAATAAAATATTTGAAATATATGACATAAATATTATATTTTAATTTTAATATACACATACATATATAACGTACTTTTTAAATACAAAAAAATGGATGTAACGTTTATGCATATATATGGTCTAACATCTCCATTAATGGTGAATTTCATTTCCTGTCTTCAAATTTAATTGGTTATTATAAATACATATGTACTCAATATATATTATGTTAAAATAATTATTTGAATCTTGTAGATTATTAAATCCTGATTAATGTAAGAAGATCCTAATTAAATGGTAAAAATTTACTCGAAAAACCTAACAGCTAACAACCGAAATGATATAAATAACTAAATATTATTAGCAAACGGGTAAAAATAAATTATTATATGAGTATATATGATATTATAAATATTACTATGTTTTGTTTATAATTTTATAAATTTATTAAAACTGTTATTTGGGATTTGAAATGACATTAAACCAACCAAGAGCATTAGGTAATGAATTTTTATCTCACTTTTTACATCTGTGAGATAAATGTCATATTCACAACATAATTATTTTTTTTGTGGTTTATATACTTCTCCTTTTTATATTTTATAACATGAATCTTATTATATTCATGGTTTTTAATGTTTTAATTTTAAATATCTCATCCAGTAGGTTTTTACATGAAAATTTACAAGTGGTAATAGTTACCTTTACATTCTCACATTCTATTTTGATTGTTTACCTTATCATGAAATATATACTTACTTATGAAAATTTTAAATTGGAAATATCATTTATTTTAGATATTCAAATACTTATGTGATATGTATAATTACTTCAAAAACTATATACCATTTTTACATGTGGTTATTAATTGATAGTTATTTGATTAACTGTGGAAATCTTGGTAAATATGTTTCTTTTACTTAATAAAGATATTTGATAAGGAACACTATTAATTAATTAAAGTAATTATTAGATAAATGAGTATTTATTTTGATAGGTATAAAATGGGTGGGTTCGATTAAGTATATCCTCTTGATGCATCAATAGACTCATGAGATGAATCATTTGGCCAATCAGATGGGTTTTCACATCATATGTTACAAACCATCTTATGAAATGTCTTGAAGGTAAAGGTACCATGTACCAAGAAAACATAGAGTCGAATAATTAAGAATTGTATTCATTTATATTCAATTATTATATATCTATGATATTTTTTATTTGAAATTATCTATGGATATAGTTCATTCTCATTTTATTGATTAAGTTGCATGTGTTTCAGTTACATATCATGGCGTATTGATTATGCCTTATCAAATTGTTTAAATAGAAAGTGTGTTAAGTTAATTAATATTCCATATTATTTATACTTATTGATTTATCATTCATTATGATCTACTCAAAAACTTACTGAGCATTTTAGATCACCCTTATTTTTTTCCTATTAGCAGGATATGAAAATCAATTCTTAGATTGAGTTTCAAAGATGCAGTTTTTTAGTCTTTGTTATGTATTATTTTTTATACTCTATTTACCATGTAATATGGGGATATTTTATGTAATATGATTTTCCAAAAGTAGTAAAATGATCATTACTTCATTATTTTGTTCCTTATAAACATTCTAATTTGATAAATTAAGGCACCATCTCTAGGATTTAGGGTAGAGGTGTTACAAAGAAGAACACCATGGTTTCTATACAAGTATATTAACTAATATTTAAATCAGGGAAATAAGGCCAAAAAACCAAACTGCTGCACCCAATTACAATGAGTGGTGAAACCACAAACATAAATCTTTTACATAGACTGAAACAAGAGAAAAACATTATACTAGAGACAATATAGGGACCATGAAAATATCCAAGAAACTGAAAAGGTAAAATTTTAAAAAGAGAGGAAAATTATCAATTGCCTCCCCAATAACAATATCATTCCATAAAAAACTATCATGATATACCATAAATTGTGTATAAAATTATGGGTTTGGAAATTGGGAAGAGGCAGGGGAAGAATAAACAAAAAATGACTCTTAAAGAACAAAAAACCCAATAAATAAAAGAGAAAACAATAATGGAACTTACACCAAACCCTATATCATAACCATCCAAAAACCTAAGGCACTATTATATCTAACCAAATTGGGGTCTCATGTTAGATTTACAACAACAAGAGAATTTTTGGAGGCTAAATGGATACCAAAAACTAATAACCCATATAAAGATAAAGATGAAAAAACAAGAGGTAGAGAAATAGGGATGAGACATAAAGAGGAAGAAGGGGATTTAAGATAGACCTAGAATAAAAATTAGAAAATATAATGATTGACATGCAGGTAATGAACCCTATAATTCCCTATAATGAGGCATGAAAATTAAACATGATTCGAATGAGGATATCTATTTAACCAACCTCAACTAATAATTTATATGGTATTTTTTATATATTTCTTGAAAGACATTATAAATTAAGGAAATCACATATATTATTGTTATGTAATTTATTAAAAATTATACTCATGTTTCTTCCTTGTTGTGTTATTATTATTGGTTATAGATCTTTATTATATTACGTTTTTTGATATATTAATACCATGTTAATGGTTAGTATTGATTAGAGTATGTTTTTATGATTCATTAAAATACTAATTCAATATTAACGAGAAAAAATAATCTATGAATGCCTATTTCTAATAACTTTTTATCTCTTTATTTTAAATTCTATACACTGATCATGTTTCCTAGAAGGTATTTTGTTTATATAATCAGTAGTTTAGCCTCCTGGATTAATCATTCATCTGTTTAATACCCTATGATTATTTCTCATTGTTATTTCTGAATTAAGCATGTTAACACTAGTATATTAATAAAATAATATTTTTCTCAACTGGGATGACTATATGAACCTATTGTTTTTCAAAATTGAAAAAATAAAATATTTTACTAATAATGTTATTCAATGTGGAAGTGGAATTTTTAATGGAATTAAAAATTTTGGTAACAAATAATAATTTATTAAATAAAATGTTTTAGAATAAGTTTTAATTTTAATTTTTTAATGGAACTTAAAAAATAATTTTTTTAATAATGAAATATTAAAAACTAATGATAAGGGATTGATAAATATAAGAAAATCCCAGGTCATTATAATTTTAGTGATAACCATTATTTGGGAGTAAGCTTTATCCTATTTAGCTAGTTAATGGTACTTATCTAGCCATTGTGTGATGGGAAATTTAGGATATTTATATATTATAGTGGTTAGTGTCTATTATTAGGGATTTAGAAGTCACATTTTGGATGAATGTTTGATTATTTGAAAGAAATGTTAAAATTTTGTTAATGATATGTTTTGGGCTTATGTTTACTTTAATTTCCATATATTTGGTTATTTGGCTTATATTTTGGAACTATCAATTGACAGTGGGTTTTTTGGGATATGTTTTGTGAAAATAATATAAGATATGTTTATGTTTTGGTAATTTTATATGAAATATTAGTTGGCTTCAATGATTTAGAAATAATGTTAGTTTTTAGATAAGTATCTCTCTCAGACTAATCAAGGGTGAGAAGTTTCATTGTGGGGGGTATTTAATAGAAAATTTATATATTATATTAATTAATGTGTCATTATAGTTTAAAGTAATAATCTATAGTGGTTAACGTATTGTCCAATTTAAAATTTCAATTTTATTTGATGTGTTATTTTTTATTTTGGACTTGATATTAGGTGTTTGAGTATGAATTATTATGTATTTGGGAAATATATAGAAGGTTTATTAGGGGGGCATAGTTTTATAATACTTATTAAAAGGTTCCACATATAGTTTATAACTTTTGGTGACATTGGGTACCCACCAAACCTAATAGAGGCCCTAATGGATTTTAGGTGCCACCATATACAAAGTTCTACTAGACTGGGTATCAAGTCACCTGACCTAGTTTTTTGTTAAAAATTGGGGTACTTTTTTCTTTTTTCTATATACATTTATCCAATTTTGGGGTATCCTTATTGTGAAAAAAATCTTTACATACATAGATACTACATTTTTTAAATGAATTTACATTTCACTACACTAACACATGCATGAGGATCATAAAGATATAGTTCATTTAGAAATTTTCCAACATAAACAACTACTTCTTAAGATTTCTAAATCATATCCCACATAGTTCTTCATCACTATCCCCCTTTTTAGACATAAAAAATTATAATACCTATCATTATAACTTGGGAAAAAGAAAAATAACAAAGGAACATCTTAGAGGCTCAGTAATGGTAAGAAAGGGAAATATGTAAAAATAAAGTCATTATAAGGGAATTAGAATATGAGCATAACATAGGAAAACCATACCCTGCATATCAGAGATCAAAATCATCAGTCATGGAATAAATATTAGTAATTTATAGGATATAAATCATAAAAAAAATCAAAAAAACTTTAGTTATGATATCATAACATTGGCATAAGACATAGAATTGAGGCATACACATGAGAATAGAAAATCATTTACATACTAGTCAAGGATCATTCCCATGGAAATCATTTTAGAATGGATTTATTTCATAAACCACCATAGTAGTCAAGGTTCACTCCTAATATTGTCATAGTGGAAAAGTCCCTTACTAAATTGGGTTTACTTCCTATTCCAGTCTTGTTTATCTCATGAGATGTCAATATTTACCCAATGCTTTGGAGGGAGATATAGTTCCCACAAATCATATAATGAAAACCATATATACATATGGCACAAGATTATAAAACATTAATCATATCAGAACCCATGAAAATAAATGGGCTTTATAAAACATTAATCATATCAAAACTCTTGAAAAGAAATGGGTTTTATAAAGATTACATCATAAAATAACCTATTGAAATAAAATAGTTTTCATAATATTTTAATAATTTCATCATATTATATCGCAAATAAAAAATAAGTGGGGTTCATAATTGTTTTAAAATGGTATAACACATGTAATAGAAACAATTTTTATAAACATCTTGTCATCATAAACAAAAAACAACTCAGTGTAATAATAAGAATGGTTTCCATGGATCATATCCAATTTAAATAATAAGTTACATAAAATTATGTCATCTTAGATAGAAAAAGATTTTGGAAGATTTCTTGGAACATTTCATGAGGAAATTATAATTTCAACATTGAATAAAAAATAAAACATAAAATTCATAAAACATTTTGAAAATACTTTTCTTTTAATAAAACATTGAAATTTATAAATAAATATTTAAAAATAATTTAAAATATTTCTTGTTTAAAATATTCTTTCCACTTTGAAAAATATTTCTCTTAAAACAAAAAAAAATTAACAATACTTTCCATTGAAAATAATAATTGAAACTAATAAAGTAATATTTAAAAAATTGGGTGTTTATGATGGTGGGTAATTTCGTACACGTTAAAATAAATATATATTTAACATTTTTTATAAAATAAAAACTTGTATTGTTTTGAAAATGACATAAAGATAAATTTTAATTTTTTTAAAAAATAAATTAAAAAAGGGTTTACAATGTATTTTATAAATAATTTTTATATTGTTAAATAATTTTTGAATAATATTTTTAGAAAATGTGGGTTTGGAATAGAAAAATGTTTTTGACCAATGAGAAAAATAAAGATAATTTTTTTTGAAAATATTATTTTTTAACTCTTGAGTACATAAAAGGTGTAAAATGAATAGAAAACTTGTGTTATCACTAAATTTCCAAAGGATAATAAAAATCATTGTTTTTCTAATATATAAAACATAATATTTCTTTATTTGAATCATGAATATAAATAATCCTAGTAAATAATGAGATTCTAATATAACACCATTGCCACTTTGGTAACATTAAATCATAAGACCCATGAAAGAATAAAATTAAATAAAACCTAAAAAATAATTAGAATAAATAAATTAATGAAACTAAATTTCAAATGTTGAGAATATACTCAACATAAAATACAATAGGGGCCTAGCAAAACATAGGTCTTGAAGAATTAAAATTGTAACAAAAATCTCTTACCGCTTTGGTAACTTTTAATTGTAAACCCCATAAAAGAGTGTTCATAAAATTTATATTTCAAACCAAATAATTTTCAGGATAATATTAATAAAATAAATTCATGTTAATTATATACACAACATAAAATAAATAGGTAGTGAATATGGCATTTGTCTCAAAGAAATGAAAAGTGAGACGAAAACCCATTACATTAAGTCTTGACTTACATTATGCGTATTCAAACTTCATATATAATAAATATAAGTCATTTATAGATATATTAATATATATATATATATATATATCATACCATATATGATTTACTTTTGATTTTTATTACCTTTTTATCTTTAATTCCTTGTTAAAATTACATTTCGGCTAATAAATACATCTTTTTTTTACGTATGTTTTGGTTGATTATTTTTGGTCCTTTTAATTTTATCAAGGTCCAAAAATATCCAGAATTTAAAAAATGATATCAATATCGTATATATTCATTATTTATTTATTTTTATTAATCCATAAAATTTAGATATTGAAAATGAATTACACTATTCCTGGAGACAGTTGGTTGTATGTACGCATAATCGTTGTTTCCATTTTTTAGAAGGATGGAATGAAAGAGTGGTATATAATATATTATCATTAAATAATAATTTTTATATCATATATATTACATATATTCATAATATTTATCCTAATTACATTCCATTCAAAGTGTTAGTAAAAAAATAATCACATCGCTTTGCTTAGCGATAGTCTCTTGTACACATGAACGACATTATCGTATTCCCAATGAAATGAAATTTATTAAGTTATATGTATTATCATAATTTCATAATTAATTTTTTTAAAAAATATAATATATATTTATTTAATATATTATTATTACTATCCAAGTAAAATAGAAATTAAAAACACAACAAATCTTTTCGTGAGGCGGTAGTCTGTCGTACACACGAGTGACGTTATTGTTTTCCAATGTGTTGGGAGGTCAAAAGGTGCATGTGGTATTATAATTAAATTGGTATAATAAAATAATATATATCATATATAAAAATTAAATAATTTATTATATCCATATTTTATTGGTGGTTATGGAAAATGAGTAACATCAATTTACGAGGTAGTAGTCCTCCATACAGAGGAGCGATGATTTTGTATCTCGTTTGATAGAAGATGAGGATGATTTAGGTTATTACATTAACATAATAACATATAATTATATGTAAATTAATTATTTTCTTATATCATAATTTTTTAAAATACATTTAATTAGTTGGAGGGAGAAATAAAATTAAACGCTCGGTTAGGCATGTTACCTCTTTTCCAGACAACTTATTTTTTGGTTTGCACCAAAAGGATTATTATGTTGCATTTATGATAAGAAAAATGATTCTATACTGATATTAATGATTTAATTAATTTATTTTGGCTATTTTTGGATAAACTAAATGTTTTTTAATGCTCTAAGAGGATAAGAGATTTGGTAGCCTTTTATAAGTTATGTGAGTGGCACACTTTTAATTCATTAAAAGAAAAAAGTGAACCTGCATTTTTCACATTAAAAAAGGGTCTAGAATGGTTTAATATTGAACCTTATATGATATAAGGTAGAAATATTCCAATCCAATGGTTTTATTGTAAGTTTATAGTTCATTTAAACCCTTATATATTTTGTTTAACCCCTTAAAAACTCATTTTAAACTTAAGTGAGGTAATTAATTTTTATTATCTTTATTATTTATTATGTTAAAAAATTATGCTGATATTTTTAGATAATTTAAATTATTATTAATATTAAAAATAAATAATCCATTTTTCCAAATTCCATTCACAAAACTGGGAATTTTTAATTTAAAATAAATCAAACAGATACGACGAAAAATCGGTTTTCAAAAGTGAAATGTTTCAAATTTTAAAATGTTTTTATATCAAAATTCAATATTATTGAATAAAATCAAAAAACAAGATTAATATATATATAATTGAACTAATTTAACTTTTAAATTAATATTAAAAAATTTTCTTAAATTATTTTAATCTTTTAAAATAAATGACAATTCTAAGTAAAAAATATTATTTTTCACTATTCATCAAAAAGAAATTATTTTTCATAAAATATTCAAAAAATTACTACAAGATAATTTTTAAATTATGATTTCAAAAATAAAGTTTATTTTTTAAAATAACTTTAATAAAATTGTAAAAAAATAATTTCAACTTAAGTTCATCAAAGGCAACAAATCTGCTCTTAAAAAATCGAGTTTTTAAGTATAAAATTGGAATTACTCTTATCTATTGACTATAAAAAACATAATATTATTGTTAAAAATTAAATTTAATATAATATATATATATATAATATAATAATTCACCAAAATTTATTTTTTTAATTATTGAGGTCAAACACGATTATGTGCATAAAAATAGTTTTTTTCAAATAATGATTTCCTTTATTTTCAAATAGTTTTTATTTCTGTTTCTAATTAAATATTAATCAAAAAATTAATTTTATATACATTTTTATACAATATATTTTCATAATTTTTTTAATCAAATTCATACTCTCTATTCAAACAACTAGGTGAAAACTATCATATTAAATAATAATGTATTAGTATTATATCACATTTTGTTTAAACTTAGTGATATGTGTAACTTAAGATATAATTATTGTTGCTTGTTATTAAAGATAAAATTTTTGATGCTTGTAACACAAAATATTTAAATGATTAAATTTATTTAAAAAATATATTTCAAATAATATTAGGGTGTTATATTCTACCCCTTGGAAAAAATTGCATCCTCACAATTTGAAATTGTTCTCATAAAATAATGGTTCAACATTTTAGTATACCTTGGGGGAAAACAAACATAAAAATGGTTAATAAAAACTCCTCTTGAATTGAGTGAAATGGATTTGTAAAGGAATTATATAATAACATATACTTGGTTTCCAAATATTAGAACATAGTTGGGGAGTGAAGATTTGGACCTGAAAAAAACATAATATCCAAATGATTATAGAGAATGACATAGATCAATGGTCATAAAAAAGTGAATGATCATGAGGAAATCAGCAACCACAAAACTATAAATAAAAGAGGTGTGAAAAATGTTGCTTATATCATCATGAATAATAGTAAAATGATAATATATTATTTTAAGATCATTTTATAAAATTTGGTTAATATTCATGATAATATATATTTTCTAAATATATTTCCATTTCATAATCACCATATCATCATTTGGTTGTTCTTTGATCAATTTTGACATCACCTCTTTAAGAAATGAAGATGAATTTTTTTATGGCTAAATCACTAGTGGATCATAATATCTATAAAATAATGATAATTCATTTCTTCTTTCTGTATTTATTGTCAAAAAAATAATCATTACCATAGGTTATCCAATAATATCCAAAGTTAATCTTAAACCATTTCATGAATAGTTAACCATAAATATCCTCCATGTGTAACTAAAATTGAAATATAAAAATTTAGTAATAATTCCACTGAATTTCCGAAAATAAACATAACATTAATCCCTCAAATATCAATAATTATCCCTTAATGGTCACATACTAAATATGTGAATAACTTGCTCATATATTCACATGAATCATGGTAATAACCAGAATAACCAAAACAACTAAATGAGAATATACATTCCTCATCATTCCTTAAATAAAACCATAAATTATTCAGTATATTCCCTAAAATAAAAAACTTTGTAAACTCCATCAATGATAACATATACCACATTATCAAAAAAACATTAATTAGTTTTGGGGTCAACAATACTGTCTAGTTTACTTTATCCATATCAATCATCTATTTATCTTGACATCATTATCTCAATATCATGAACATATTAAGGGTTGTCTTCCCTTAATCATGCATTTTTTTAAAATATCACCTTAATATTAAATCAAATTTCTAGGTCATCATCATCATTCAACATACTCATAAAAATACTTAATGGAAACCTATACTAAAAATCCTTATATATTTTATAATTATTGAATTCCAATACATAAAAACATCAATCATTCTACTTCATTCTTAAACTGTACACTAGGATTCATCACCATATTCATTAATACTTTGTTCCATTCATATGTAATTTTATTCTCTTTTCCATCAGTAATAAAACCATTACTTATACCATCTTTCTGATACAATTCTTGATATTTCCCCTTTATGAAATATATTTTTTATAATGGTCTTCCTTTTCACATATATAACATTCACCAATTGATGATGCCTTAGGGAAACCATTATTCTTATCCATTAAATTAAATAAACTTTTCATTTTTCCTTGGAAATCACTTACTATATTCTATTCTTCTCCACACATAAAAAATCTTCTTGTTCCTTTGGAAGATTCATAGGAGTGATTTTTTCCACATTCTTGACATAAAAGAAAACTAAATCTTCATTGCTCTATGGTCTCTACCACTCAAACTCTCAAGGAAATTTATCTTTATTTTCTTTGGTGAGTCAAAGAGTTGGTTAATGTGAAGGTTTTTAATTATATATCATGATAACTAATTAGGAATAACCATGATATACTTTACACATATCATCATCCCATTTTTATTCTCATAAACACATTATTTATCACATTAAACGTTAATCTAGTTCTTTATGGTCACCTCCACTATCTAAAACCAAAAATCATATTGTGATTGAAAATATATATAGTGGAAAACCACATAATCATGAAAAAATAATAATATTGTCTCTAAATAATGACAAATTATTTTTAATATATGAAACATTAGGCATAACCAAGGTCATTCATATTCATTTTTTAAATCCCTCATGATGTTTTATAAAGATTTTTGGAATTTTCAAATCATATCCCAAACGGGTGTCAAACCAGGTGTGCTACAAGGACCATTGTCATACACCATGTGATGATTGATTCTAGATCAATGCAACCTTTATAATGTTATTACCTCTAGGTACCTCTATTCTAGATCCCCTTCCACTTTTAGTATCCATGGAGTGATTTAATTTTCACGAAACCACTTGCACTATCCTTAATAATATTCCATGAAATTTTATAATAATTTGAATCATCCTTAGAGTTATCCTTAGATTTATTCCTACAAATATACTTAGACATATCTCTTAGGATCTCACTAAGTATTTATCATCCCCTTTTTTTAGAGTTTAACTAAACCTGTCCTTTGACACCAACTATAATAACCCAATATTTACATATATATATATTACATATTTAGATCAATATTCATTAAATTACAAAAACACATTCCTGAGGATCTTTAAGTTATTATGAATTTGGAAACTTAAAAACATAAACAACTCATTGAAAATAGTTCCATATCATCTCCCACTTATTTTCTCATAACTATCACCATTCTTATATATATCATGAATAATACAAATCATTATAACCTACAGAAAATAATGATAAGAAATGGTGATCTCAGATGATCATTATGAGTAAATAAGGGAAATATGTAAACATAACATGAATATAGGGGTATGAGAATTTGAGAATAACATATGAACACCATAACCAATATATCAAAGATTAAAATCTTGATTAATGGTATAAATATTGTTAGTTTACATGATATTAATCAAAACAAGTCAAATAACATGAGCCATGAGATCATAACATTGTCATAAGACAAAGAATTTAGGCATACAAAAATACATAGAAAATCATTTTCATAGTTGTCAAGGCTCATTTCCAAGGTAATCATAATAGAATTGGTTAACTCCTCAATCCATAATATAATTCAAGGTTCACTTGCAATATTATCATTATGGAAAAAGACCCTTACTGAATTGGGTTCACTCCCCATTCAATTCATGATTATCACATGAGATATCAATATTTACCCAATACAGTGGATGGAGATATAGGTCCCACCAATCACATGTTGAAAATCATATATATGTGTTCAATAAGATTAAAAAACCTTCATCACATCAAAACATATGAAAATAAATGTGCTTCATAAAACATCCATCATATCATAACCTATGAAAAGAAATGGGTTTCATAAACATTACATCATAGAATAACCTATTGAAAATAAATATGTCCCATAATCATTTAATAATTTAATAATAGAATAACCCAAAGAAAAATAATTAGTTTCATAATAATTTTATCATAGTATAACACATGGAAGAGAAATAGGTTTCCTAAATATCTTATCATCATTAAAAAACATTCATATAAAGAATAACTATGGTTTCCTTGGATCATATATTTAATAAAGAATAAGTTACATCAAAGGATGTCATCTTAGGTAGAAAGTTGTTTTGAAAGATTACATGGAACATGTCTTTTCAAAAATATCCTTTCTATATTAAAAAATATTTTTTAAGACTTAAAATTCATAAAATATTTTGGAAATCATTTTCTTTGAAAATAAAATTTTAAACTTGTAAACGAATATTTAAGATCATTTTAAATCATTTATTGAGAAAAATATCCCTTCCACTTTGAAAAAAAAAGTTATAAAATAGAATACATTTGAAAAATATATTTATTTTAAAATAAACCTAGAAACATATAAATGATTTTTTTAAATATTTGGTGGTTAGGATGGTGGGTAATGCCAAAAATGTTAAAATAAATATTTCATTCACGTTTAGGAAAATTACAAGTGGTCCTTGTTTTGAAAACGACATGAATATTAATTTTAATATATTTCATAAAAGGAAAATATAGGGTAATAATTTATTTAATATATCCTTTGGATAATTTTGAAAAAAATTTGAATTTTTTTTATAAAATAGGGATATGGAAGGATAAAAAGGAGGTTTTGACCGAAGAGAAGAATAAAGATATTTTTCATTAAAATATTATTTTAAAATATTGAAAATATAAAGATAGGAAAATGAATTGAAAACATTTATTATCATGAAATAACTATAGGGGAATAAAATTCATGAGTTTATTGAGATATTTATCATAATATTTCATCATCAGAAGTATAAACATAAACAATCCTGATAAATAATGAGATTGTATCATAAAACCATTACCACTTTGGTAACATTTAATCATTAGATCCAACATATAATAACTTTTAATGAAACTTAAAATATCTTGAGATAAAATAAGTTCATGATATTATATTTCAAATGGGAACTATATACACCTCATTAAAGAAAATAAGTTCATAATAAGACAATTTTCTCGAAGAAGAAAAATTTAGAAAAAAATATCATACCACTTTTGTTACTTTTAAACTGTAAATTCCATGAAAGTTAGATCCTGAAATAAAGATTTAAATCCAAATAATTTTCATGAGAATAATATTAAAATACACTAATGAGTATTATATACACAAAATAAAATAAATATATGGTGAATATGGTATTTGTCTAACAGATGTGAAAAGTGAGATGGAAATACCTTATTTTAGGTCACGAATTCTGTCGTCTAAGTTAAAGTATCATGTATAATAAATATTAGTTTATTATAAATCTATTAAATAATCATATATATTTATATCATACCATATATTATTTACTTATAACCTTATATTAATTGTTTATTAACAACCCCTTGTAGAATTTTGTTTCAGATAGTAATGTTCTATTTTCTATGTATGTTTTGGGTTTTGTATTTTCAGTCATCTTAATTTGATCATGGTTCTAGGATATATATAATTTTAAACATGAAATATATATAATATATATTCATTATATATGTATTTATACTAATTTATAAAATTTATGGACAGAAAAAACACTACCACATAAATTGACTTTAGAAGCGGTTTTGTAGCAGCGATTCACCAAACCGCCGCTAGACCTTTTTGTAAATTGGTTTCACGGCTGTTTATAATAAACTACTGTGAAACCATCTCTTTATGTTTACACTCCCGACCCTTCCCCCACAACCCCGAACCTAATTCTCCCCCTGACCCCTCATGGCCCCCTTCTCCAAGCAACCCCATGTGACCCCCCTTATACTAGAGACCCCGCAGACGACCCCCCAGTGACCCCTCATGACCCCCCAGTGACCCCCCATGACCCCCTTCTCCCAGTGACCCCTCACAACCCCCCTTCTCCCAGAGACCCCCTTATCCCCCACGACCCCCTGCGACTCCACAACCCCGTGACCCCTCATGAACTTGTGACCCCCCCTCTTCCAGCAACCCTGCAACCCCCCTTCTCCCAGTTAGTTTAATATGAGCAAGTTTTGTTTAGGATAATTTTTCATATTTACATTGAATTAATATTTTTTTGTTCTATTTACGAATAAAACATATCAGTTCAATTTATCTTGGGTAAATATAGTTTAGTTTAGTTCGGTCCAGTTTTGTTCAAATAAATTTGGATTGGTCTATTTTGTATTTTTTTCAATTAATAGTTATTTAGTATTTTTTAATTAAATTAGTGTTTTTAAATATTGAATATATATGATTTATTTCACTTCAATTCAATTTTATATATTATTTTTCATTTTATTTAGTTTAATTTTGTGTAGTTAAATGAAAAAAAATTGTATTTATATTATTTTCATAACTATTGTTACACTTTAATTCATTTAAAGTTTGATTGTATTCAATTCGATTAAATTTAATTTTACTCTCAATAGTTTGGTTCATAATTTTTATGGTTTGTTTGATCACTTTTTCTTTAATTTTAAAAATTGTGACTCATTTTAAAGTAGTGATTGTCAATATGAATATTTATAAGATATAAAATTATACAATTTAAATGTTTTATAATGGTATTGTTAATTTTATACGATAGTTTATTTTTAAAAATTGAATGATTCATGGATAATTATTTAGGTTAAACTTGTCCAATGAAATAGTTTTTCATATGAAATGATTTTTGAAATTTTATCTCATTGGAATAAATTTATGCAATCACTGTATATGAGTGGAGCTTTAATGCTCTTAAAATTTATAGTTTTAGTAAATACCCTTGTATTTGATTGGTTAGACCATGAAATGATCTTACAAGCAATGAGTTTCTAAATTTTTGATTTCAAATGGTTTGAAATAAATGTGTACATGTTATAAATAGTTTTTTTAGAAATTGTGTAATGGTTAGGATTGGTTGGTTTTAATATTCTTTAGATCAATTTATTACAAATATTTCATATTTATTTCCTATTTTTGGACCTTTCATTGTATTTTAGTTTGGTAAAATAGGTCCGAGGGGACACCGAATATTGAATACTTAGATTTAGATCTATTGTTTTGGATCAATACATGTCATTCAAGGTTTTTGTGTTTTATTTTGACTAAATTAATTTTGTTTTGTTTTTTTTAGGTTTAGTTTAGTATGGGTCAATTCTGTTCACTTCTGTTAAATTCAATTAAATTTTATTTTATTTTATCAATTATAATTATTTTGGATTTAGAATATTAAATATGGTTCAAGTCATTTTTTTCATCTATTGTTAACTAGTCTTGTATTATTTAGATATATTCAAAGACTCTTACATGTCTTCAGTTCTATATTATTTGGTTCATTTAGAGATGTTTCCTTTCAATATGAGTTAATTAAATTAATTTTCATTAATTTTAAATCTAATCGATGTAGAAAACATTGTATTGTAATATTATATTATAGAAACAAAAGTGTGGGGGTGAATTGCTATTTAAAAAACTAAACTAACATAAAACCCAAAGCTCATTTGTTAAAGTAATCAGACTCAGAGATTGTATAATTATTAGAGTATAGATATCAGACTTATTAGTAGTCCAATAAATCAAAGTCACAAAACATACTTAAAAACAATCTGATTATTAAAATATTAAAAATTTAGAAACATAAACTTTCTAATATAAATTATACATAGGAATAGAAAACTTTTTAAAACAAGTAATATGAAACCTATGCAAAATGAATCTAGTAATTCAAGTTGGTAATGGTCAGGATAGTAATGGAAATAATTATTTGGGGCTAGGTGAGTCTATTCTTGGTTTCTAAAGGATTTTATCAATTTTTTTATTTATGTAGTTTCCACTTGTGTTTCTGATGATAAAAATACTCTTGATTCTATATGTGTGTACTCTAGGGTGGTAGAGGCATTTTAAGATTATTGTTTGGGATTTTGAGGGAAAAAAGTGGAGGATAGTGTTTTTTAATAGAGGGGATCTCTTTTTTCCATTTATTGTCATATGGTTAATAGGAATAGATGCCTTAGGTTGAGAGTTGTGTTATCCTGTTTGTTGGGTTATTGTATGAAGTTTTTTTATGGGTTGTTTATGTTTCAATTTAGAGATGGGTATTCCCATCTTTTTTTTTATTGTCGAATGATTTGATTTATTATTATCAAATGGATGATTATTTTGGTTCCTAACTATGTGTTGTAGTTTCTATATTCCCAATTGAGTGTATAACACTATGGTAGCTTAATACCATGATTATGAAATTGATAATATAATTGACATTGTACTCATGGGATGAGTATTTATGTTGGTTTATGGGATAATGGAAACTATGGGATGATTAGATTAATGCTCAGAGGATCCTTTGATGAAAATATAAGAATTGTAATGGAAAATAATAAATCTAGCTGGATCTAATGATCTAAATTGATTAAAAATGAATTTTTGTTGAATTTAACAAATGAGTGGATAATAATACCTCTTTACTATGTCAAAATGTTTAATGGTGAGTAATCATGATACTTATGTTCATAAATTGAATGTAGTCTCTACTGGTGTAGTAAAAAATTAAATGGATACCAAGAAACCTCAATCAAAAGTTCATAGGAAACACAAAAGTACATCCACGCAAACCCGAGTTCATGCCAAGCCTACTCTACTGGAACAAAATACACACCAAACCTTGTTTGGAAGCCCCTGTCAAACATTATAGGCTCAATAATGTCCTTACTATACTTAATCCCAAGAATCTAAGATCTACTATAGCTCCAACATGTGTAGTTCCTCATGTGAGCACATCAAAAATAGTATGGATTTCACTTCACCATAGCACATAAACATGAGAATATTCTCCTCAAATAAGTACAATTATATTATGCCTACTTTATGATTAATGGATAATCTTTATTATATTATGTTTCTGTAATCTTACTCTATCGTATATATGAATCTCTTTCTTTATTTTGTAGTAACTGTGTGTTTTAATTTTTTTTAATATTGTGTAGGCACATTGTGATATTCATGGTTAAAAGCTATACCACATTACCAAGGAACTCAACTCAGTATATCAAGGGTTTGAAGGAGTTTTTATATTTTTAAATTTCTAATTGATCCGTTGAAGGGAGAATAAGATGTCCATGTCCTAAATGTAAATTTTGGAGAAGTTTAAAGAGAGATGTAGTTTATGAAAATTTAATACTGAAGCAATTCCCTGATCAATATTTGTGTTGGATTTGGAATAGAGAATCGAATGTTACAGAAAGATTGAGCACTGATGTTAATCCACAGAATAAGGTCCCAACTTCTTCAACAATGGAAAATGAAATTAAAAACCTCATAAATGATGCATTTGGAACTACAAGACCCCACTATCAACATAAAAACATAAAAGAACAACCAGATGAGGGTGCTATAAATTGAAATCTGACAAGTGATGTTTTTGAGACTGTGACACAACCAGACCAAGATTGTAAGATATCATTGGATCTTCCTCTTAATTCTGTGGAGCCAAATGTAAGAGAAAACTTCACTGAGGAAAATGTGTTTCATGATTTATTTGAGGATGGAAATCAAGTGTTGTATAGTGGGTGTTTGAAATATTCAAAGGTTTCTTTAATACTGAAGTTGTACAATATCAAATGTCTATGTGGAATTACAAATAAGGCAATGCCCATGATATTGGAATTGATTCATGATGAATTTCCTGAATCAAAAATCCCCGAGTCTTTTTATGATATGAAAAAATTTGTTAACAGGCTTGGTCTTAATTGTACAAAAATAAATGCATGTCCCAATGACTGTATTCTTTATTGGGGAGAAGATTCAAGTAGACATAATTGCAAAAAAAATCGTCTTCTAGATAGTAGTTAGAGGGTGATATTGGATGTTTGGATCAACATAATTTCATAAAGAAGAAGAAAAGGAACACACCTGCAATGGTTTTTCATTACTTTCCTTTGAAGCCTCGATTGAAAGGATTTTTCATGTCATCAAAAACTGCCGAACACATGAAGTGGAATTCTGTAGATAATAAAAATGATGGGTTAATGAGACATCAATGATATTTATAATCATGGAAGACATTTGATTCATTACATCCATATTTCTCATCTGATCCTAGGAATTTTGGATTGGTATTGGTTGTCGATGGATTCAACCCATTTGGGACATTGACTACCAGTTATAGCATTTGGACAGTTGTTTTGATCCCTTACAATATGCCTTTATGGATGTGTATGCAATAAACATCTTTTATCACTTTTATGATTATTCCTGGAAAAAAAGTCCTGGAAATGATATTAATGTATACTTGCAGCCTTTGATTAACGAATTGTAGGATTTATGGAACAATGATGTTGAGACATTTGATTCTTCTTCTAAAATAATGTTCAAAATGCATGTTGCTTTAATGTGGACCATTAGTGACTTCCCGGGGCTTGGGAATTTATTTGGTTATAACACTTACACAGTTTTGGCTTATCCCGTTTGTAAATTTTATTTTGAGCCCAAATGGCTACCTCATAGTAGAAAATGGTGCTTCTTGTGCCATCGAAGATTTCTTGATGCATCTCATAGATTTCGGCTGAACAGATCAAAATTAAATGGTTTCATTAATCATAGACCACCTCCAAAGTTTTTAACTAGTTCTAAAATATTGACACAACTTGAAAATATTGAATTTAAATTTTTTAAGGTTCTTCATTTGAATGATAGTAGAAAATGGGTCTGAAGTGCATCGTGAAGTAAAATCAGAACGCGGCAGTGGAAGAAAAGAAGTATATTCTTCAAAATTCCATATTGTGAATTTAATATTTTATGGCATAATCTTGATGTGATTCATATTAAGAAGAATATCTCTGACAATTTTATTTTCACATTACGTAATAAGCATGGAAAGTTGAAATATCATCTCAATTCTCACAAAGACTTACAAGTAATGAACATAAAACATGATCTCTGGACAGATGAGAATAAATAGTATGCTCTGGAAATTTTTGTAATGAAAAATAGTGATAAAGATACATTCATTAAAATTTTAAATAATTTGAAGGTATCTGATTGGTATTTGTATAACATATTGAGGTGTGTTGACTTGAAGAATCATAAGTTACATGGATTTAAAAGTCTTGATTCGCATATTTTGTTACAACAGTTACTTCCATTTTCATTGCGTACATTATTAGCTGAAAAAGTTACTACATTTGTACTCCAATTCTGCACATTTTTTTAGGAAATTATGTGAGAAATCTCTATATCCATTTCATCTTGACAACCTAGAGGAGTGGTTTGAATTGACCCTTTGTGAAATGGGGATTCTCATTCCTACATCATTTTTTACTGTCACAATGCATTTAACTGTGCATTTAGTTGAGGAAGCTAAATTAGGAGGCCACGTTCATTATCCATGGATGTATCCAATTGAGAGATATTTTATTTATATATTTTTCAGTTAAGTAAACAATTTTTGGCTTTAAATAAATGCATAATTTTGATTATTTTATTTCACAGATATCTTGGGGATTTGAAAGCATACGTGAGAAATGAAGATCATCCAGAAGACTCTATTGTTGAAGGCTATTTGGATGAGGAGTGTCTTACCATTTGTTCCAGATACTTGGATGATATTGAGACAATATTTAATCGAGTTGGACAAGTTGACGACACATCATCTTATTCTCAAATACATCAGAGTTCAAAAATATTTCCTGTTATTGGCCGATCAGTTGGTAGGACCTCAAATGTAACACTAACAGAATTGGAATTATTACATGTAAATAGATATGTGCTACTGAATAGTGAAATTGAAAATCCATTTATTGATGATTTATGGATACAAACAAAGAGACGAATGAGAGGTCAAACACTAAATGAGAAATATATAATGAAATTTATGAATAAAGAGCTTATAGAATGGTTTGCACGATGTGTAATTTCATAAATATTGCAATAAATATGAATATTAGTTTGATACATACATTTTTTAAATCTAATAAATTATATTTCTTTTTTTAGACCATGAATATCGATACTCGAGAAATGTTATGAGAATATTTGAAGTTTTTTGTTAGAGGTCCTATAAAACAAGTTAGAATGTTTGACACCTACAATGTGAATGACTTTAGATTTTGTAGAGTCGATCGAGAAGTGGGTTTGAAAAAACAGAATAGTGGCATACTTACATTTTATAAAGTGGGATACTATATAAAGATTCTTGATATTCTTGAATTAAACTACCACAGGAATTTTTCTATTGTTTTATTCAAATTCAGGTGGGTCGATATTATCAGAGGTGTTAAAAAAGATTCTTTGCAATTTACTTCTATGAGCTTCTCTTGCTTGATGGATGTTGGTGATTGTTAAATGCATGATCCATATATCTTATCATCGCAAGAAAAAATGGTATACTATGTGAATGATGTTGTGGATGAAGGGTGGAGTGTAGTTTCTCATGTAATAAAAATATATTTATATGATATGGTTGATGAAGCGTAAGATTTGACCTCTGAAATTTTATATCATCAACAACAAGAAGCATAATTATTTTTCCATCATGATATTGAAAATATTAGTCCAGAAAGGGTTAAGGAAGTGGATGATGTAATGGAGCAAGAAACCGACATGATTTAAGGGGAAAAGGATTTTATGTATAGTTATTTATTCATTTAGCAACAACTTATTGAATTTGTGCAGTCGTTCATTATCATTGTTAAATATATTTTGTATTTTTGTACTGGGCATCTATTATAATTTTTAATATATTTATTCTGCATAATTTTTTTGAAATATATATTTTGAACAAAATTTTATTTGATTGAATGACAGGAATGCCAAGGAGGAATCGGTACACTATTTCGTCTACTACTGTAATAGACGATGGTCCATCGGTCTCCCTCCCCACCGCATCTGAGACACCAGTTGCCTGCACCCCTACACCATCTCCCCCTGCTCCATCTCTCACACACTCTGTGGGTGTCCCATTAAAGGCTGAGTCGTCGACTCTCCCTTCAAGAGACTCAGTAGTGGGGCGGCAGCATGCCCCTTCCAGTTCATCATGGGAATACTTGAGGATCATTGTCATAGGTACAAATTTTAATATAAATAAATAAATTGCATTTTTTTATACTAATTGTTTTCTCATTGAAGATGAAAAAAATGAAACTGTGGAAAAAATCATAAAAATTTTAGATGTTTGGAATATGAATGTCGAGAAGATAGTCGTTCCATTTGATTCATTTGAGGTCCCTACGGATGACGATGCAGGGTTACTTGGCCAGATTCTCGGCCAACTGGTAGTAGAGCCCATTTCTCTACCTATTTCTTATGATTATTAGAGATATATTCCTACAAGTTGGAAAAATGATTTTTTTTATTCCCAAATAAAGGTAATTTTAGTACATTATGATTTAATTGAATGTCATGTTACTAATATGTTCAAAATGAATTTCTGTATACAGATGTTCTTCCACTTTACAGCTTCTAATGTGATAGCATGAAAGTGGACATTAAAAAATCCTTGTAAGAAATGGAAAGAATTCAAATGGTTATTGTGGTGCGATGCTAATGATACTTCGTTGAGTGTGCAACAAATGTATGAGAAGTTACCCAATGGGGTACTGAAAAAACAGTGGAATGTTTTTGTTGACAGACATCGTGATGAGATGCATATGGTATTGAAATATATATTATTATATTATCCTCATTTTACATTTATACATGTATATGAAGAGGATATGACATTGAATAAATTACTGTTAAATTGTATTTTTTTATTTTAGGATCTCTCATGATAGAATGCATCAAACTGGGCTAAGTATATTCTCCCTCACACTATAGGGTCAGAAAGCTTTTCTAGAAGTCGAACGACTTTGGTAATATTTTCATTAGTTTAAATATTTATAAGACAATATTATCTGTTTAATATATTAAATTTATTATTTATCTTTTCTTAATCCAGTCATAGAGTTTCGGGCACGAAGCATCCCGAACTGAAGTGTGGTTGGATGTTCACAAAAAAATAAGATGGAATTTTTGTTAATGATCCTACAAAAGAAGTTGGGGTATGAAGTCAATTTTTTATTATAATAACTTATTATCGGTTTTTAATGGGTTGATATATATTGATATTTTATTTATATGTAAAAATTAAAGAACTCTGGGATGCTAAATTTGGGAAGTCCTACTCAGTCTCCTAGGATGAAACAGTTGCTAAAGTCCTTGGTAAGAAGTATCCTGGTAGAGTGTGCGGGATGGGTTTTGGACTCGTACAATCTGAGGTCTTTGGAAGGCCACTAGGGATTCCAGTTGCATCTACTCCTGATTATAGTGAGTCCATACCCAAAGCTGCTCAGAGGAATATTTATTCTCTACAAACCACAGTTCAAGACCAGGGGGCTCAAATATCTGCTTTGCAGAAAGCGATGACTGATATATATTAGAAGATGAGAAGATATGCCCCCGGTGGTAGTGCATCGACTGGTGGTAAGAAGCTAATTAACAAAAAATCAAAATCATTTATTTTTCAAACATTTATCGGTTTTATGTTTATATATAAATATGAAATAGTATTTAATTTTCAATATAATTTTCTTACAAGTGACAACAGGAAGTGGAGATGGAGGTGGAGAGGGTGATGATACATGTTCATCATCGGACCATGATTAGTTGTATTGTTAATGTGTTAGAAAGATATTGGAACATTTGGTTTGAATATGTATCATGTGTGGCACATAGTTTCTACCAAACATTTTCATGACCTAATATTTTCTTTATTTCTCATGTATACTTTTATGCATTTTATTGATTTCTAATTTTTCCTCTCATGTCTTGATTTATCGAGTGTGGTATGCACCATATATGTCGATTCTTAATTGTGGTGATTCATTTTTTATAATTCATTTTTTATGAGTATTTTTTCCCATATAATTTTAGGATTGAAATGGCCAAATATTTTATGCATTTAGAGTAAAGTAATATGTTTGTTATGGAGTGTTTGACTCACTTTTTAAGCTTTAAGGTTTTGTGCATATTTTTCTTATGGATGATCCATCTAGGGTGATAATATTCACGTTTGAGCACAATCATGTTGTTTGATCATAGGTGAATGTATTTTGGTTGTCTACCATATCAAAAATAAATCAGGTTCTTATTACATAACAGAACTCGATTAAGGTTTGGGCACAAAGTAGGGTAGTTCAGTTTGTTGACCCAATGGAAAAGTGTTTGGTGGAAGGAAGTGACACTTTGTGACCTATCATTAAGGGAATAATTTATAGAGCATTGGTGTTGGTAATTATATTTTCTATCATTGGTGTGGGAGGCAGGGATACATGGGGAGACTATATGATAGTAATCAAGTTGAGTGTCGATATTGTAGTAGGATGATCCACCTACAGGATTTTTGTAAATCTTTTCCAATTGTATATAGTGAATGAGTGTCTATAATAATTCCACATTTAGGAGTGGGGAAATCAGTTTCATGTTAGGAATGGAGATATTGTTTGGCCAATCATTCAGTCTGAAGTGGTGGTCATGGTTAAAACATCCAGACACAAGACTTGCATCACTAGCATAATGGACCTGCTCAAGGTATCTAGGCTATATATTAGGGCCACATATCAGTATAATTGTATAAAGTGAGACCAATATGTGAGGAACATAATATTGGTCCGTCTATAGTGAGAGGTACTATTTTGGTAGCTACCACTTTAGTATCTCATTTTTTTGATATAGGTGCTTCTCATTCTATCATATTTGTGCATGTTGTGGAGATCCTTGGGCTCGACATTCAGTTTTCCTATGAAGTGATGACACTCAAAACATTGTTGTGGATTTGATTAGAGAATTTATGTTAGTATAAGGTGTGGACCTTGATATAAGTGGGTGTCACCTCGTATGGGACCTCGTTTTCCTTGAGATGATGGTTTTGACATCATTCATGGGATTAAATGGTTGTTCCCCTACTATGCTTACATTGAATCTTATCGCCAAAGGGTGTCATTCACATCACCATAGGGTAGGTTTTTTATTCACAAGGGTGAATATGATTTATGAGAAATATGAGATGGACTTTAGCATCATGGGTTGGGTGTGATGATAGACTGAATTACTTGATTATATCGGGAGCAAAATGAAGCCATTGGAAAATTTTACATGCCAACAAGGCTCATAGAATCTAAACCCGGTCATGGGAATCCCTGTTGTAGAGTTACCAAAAAATTCATTTCCTACGTTCTCATAATAGAGGTAGAGGAAAGATGATGTTGAATAATTAATGATGATACAATCACACATAATTAACTTTGTAGCATAAGTGTATAAATGAGTTTATGTTTGTAGTTTCTCTTTGTGAATTTTTAATTTATATTACTAAAGGTTATGCTTTCTTCTTATACATGGGATCTCTTTTTATTCTCTATATATATTACTAATTTTATTTTTTCCAATACACATATTCATATATGTGCTTATTTTCTAGTATACATTACAAGTATTCACTTGTATAGAATGTAATTGTGACATGACTACTGTATGCACTATTTTCCACAATGCATTACTAGTACACACTTTTATAGAATATAAGTCCATTATTGTATGAACTTATTTTCAAATAATTAATTTTGGAAAAAATTCAAATTATTTTTATGTGAACGTCTAATTGATTGATCGTGTCATTCTAATTCATAGGTTGGGTAGTATTTCTTTATAACCTAGTTGTTAGGGAAACAAAAGAATGTGTCAAATGAGATGTTCATTAAGGGTAAACGCGAAAGATATCAATTGATAATAATGTGAAAGCATAAGATAAGAATAATTATATGATAGAATGACCATAAATTATGAATATCATACACAATTCATCTTATATTACAAGTGGGATGTATGTTAAAATGAATTATTATGTCAGGGTTGGAACTGGTATGGATGGAATATGTTGAACCTAGGCTTGGAATTATTTTCATGAAATACAATAGAAATGATTATTTATAATTTTTTTAAAGGTCTAATGACCATGTGATATGTTTATCTGCATTCTTTGACTGAAATATGCATTTGATTATGCTTAGATAAGCATCTCTTTTCATATTGACTACTATGTATTCGGTTATACTATTCGTATTCAAGGAATGGTTTGTTTTTCAGGGCACTGGTGCAGGGGATGCAGAGCTGCTATTTTTTTCTGGGATCATATTTTATCAGCGGTTTTAGCCACCACTAAATGAAACTTGTGAAATTGTAGCGGTGGTTTTAACTACTGCTAAATATATATATTTTAATCCTAGCGGCAGTTAAAACTGCTACTACAGTGTCCCACCATCTGCATGTATTCTGCGGCGGTTTTGATTATTTTAGCGGCACTTTTCCGGTGAGGGGGTGTTTTTTATTCACAGTAGTTATAACCGCCATAAATAAAAGAGTTCCACCAGCTGTAAAACTTTCGCTAAAAACCCAGAACCACCGCGAAATGAGGAAACTGCGGTGATTCATTTAAACCACCAAAAAATGGATATAACCGCCGCTAATAGTTTCCTGATGCGCAATTTAGTTGTATTTCCTAAAACCACCACCAAATCATATAGCATATGTTTAAATGGCTTTTATATGCAAAAAAAACTATTGCTAATAGGTTATTTTATGGTAGTGAAAAAAATACACCGCTCATTAAGAAAGTTGGCTATATGTACGCCTGAACGTTATTTCTATTTTCACAATGGATGAAATTAAAGAATTTAAAATAATATATTACCATAATAGAATCATTATTAAGTCATATAAAAAAACAAATATTTATTAAATTTTCCATTATCACCTTCTATGGAAAGTGGTAGTTAAAAATGAATTACATTGCTTCACAAGGATGTAGTCCACCATACACATGAATGACTGTTTCAGCCAAATTCACATCATACCAAAGAAAACCAAATATCCTAATAAATAGTAACCAATTTTCCATTATTATAAAGGGTTTCACATTAGTTTCACCATTTTTTTCAGCCCTAGGTGTGTCGTGCCCCTTTTTGGTGGGTGAGATGGTCACACCGGGACAGGGCAGTATATCATTTTTTATGTTGCAAAGTAGGTGTCGTAGTTGACTGGTCCTAGAGGGATATTATAGGGGTTAAGTGTTTTTCTATGTTGACCCAAGTCTGGTATGATTTTCTATAATGGTATCCAATGGGTTTATTTTCAGATCTAGAAACACCCAACTACCCAGTTATCCATGATTCATGGACCAACTTTCCAAATCCAGGCACTCATTGGATGACGATTTGACCAATGACACTAAAGGACTCCATTGGTTGAGAGGATGGGAGGTCACTCTCATAACACCATTTTTTTGGGGAATTATTTATTTTTTGGAACTTTTTAAATATTTAATCAATGATCATATGTTCATGAATCCTTGGTTCCTTCCCAAACATGTGTCCACATATTACTCTTAGTTTCCAGATTGATCCTCGATGCACATAAATCCATAACCATATATATATATTTGTGGTTATCCATTTATAAAGATACTTGAATGTATTCGTATTTCTTCATCAATGTTCCCCTTTTGTGGATAGATCCAGAATTATTTTATCATTTACTAAGACATTGCAGGTTTAATACATGTGATGAGGCGCTCTAGAGTTTATTGTCATCCAGGGGGGGCGACGATCATTTTGATGTTGGGATCAAACACATAAGAGGGGATTTCATTGTATCCTTGTGAGATGAATCAGATTCCATATAGTTCATTGTCACTTTACTAGAAACATATCCTCTTAAGGTCATGTGACAAGGACCCATCCATATAGTTTAATGTCATGCGGCGAGGTTGCCTAGGTGAAAGGTGTCTAGTCAAGATTTGATGAGGGGCTTATGCAACGGTGGAATATGATTTCTAGAAGAGATACAGTCTGGGGGATATGGCTCGGTGAACACTAGGGTAATTTGGGTTGTCAGATATAGACCTCAGGTAGGATTCATATACATCCTAGTTTGTTAGGAATCAAAGTCCTTTTAGTTCTATTAGGGTTGGGACATACACCCTTGAGAAAGCCCATCTATGGGGGCGTGATTAGTTATTACATATGGGAGATTCCCAATAAGAGAGAAACAAGTCTAGTATTACTCTTAAAAAGGATTCCTGAAGAGAGTTCCCTGGGGAGTATGCATGAATTTTATTGTGACTAAATTCTAAGAATAATTTCTCGTGAGCTCAGGCTTCAGGTGGGTATACTACCTATCCTAGTTAGAGGAGGAATCATATTTTTCATTGTTCATTTTTTGGGGGGATTACACCTAGGAGTAGGACCATGCTTTGGGGTTATTAGTATTTCATGATCGGTGCAAGACTTTAAGTCCATGTGAGTCATGCTTAGTGTGAGAAACAATAGGAGGAAATGGATCTAAATATCACATGTCCCACATAATCTATTGATAGATGGTACTAGAGACCAAAGGGAGGGAGAGGGGAGTCCGGAATTTCTCCATTTTTTCACTTGACTTCTCATACCTAAGATAGTTAGATTATCATATCCTAGTATGCCTTGGGCAGAGGCAGAGAGAAGCATTGATGCAACCTCATGCAAGAAAAGATAGGGGCTTACCTTAGTGGGTGTCCCATTTTGAGAATAATATTGGGTATACTATTTTTTAAAGTCAAATAGCTTGGGATATGACTAAATGGAGGATAATCACATTGGGATGTTTCGGCATGCCTAAAACCTGAGTGGGAAGAAATGTGTAAACCATGATTCAAGATGATCTCAGATCAAGAGAAATGATATGATGCATGGAATCCATAATGGAATACGGAGGTAGGAAAATCCTATCCCAAGGATGAATTTTTCTCTAGTTTATAGTATTTTTTGTGGGAAATATATGCAAAGTCATTTGGTACTTTTTTGCATCGTCAATCAGATGTATCGTTGGGACACTAGCCTTCTATTTATGATTATTGGGGACATTTATGATGATCTGAAATCACCTAGTATACTATAGTTTAAATTCATATAGCTTGGATGATGGCATCATAGTTTAATGTCATCTTGTAGGGACTAATACCATACAGTTTAATTTCATGTGGAAAGGAAAATAACTCGTAGTTTAAGGTCATAGAGTTTGAACCATTTGTTAGATAAATCATGATTACCTAGAGGATAATCATGTCAAAAAGTTCTAACATGCCTTGAATATGAGAGGAAAAAAATGTGTAAACCATGATTCAGGGGGTTCTTGGATTAGAAGAAGGGATATGGGGAATGGAAACCACTGAGAATACAAATTTAGGAAAAGTCGCTCCAAATGATGAATATGTCTCTTGTTGACAGACTTTTTTTATGGAAATCATATGCAGAATTGTCAAGGAATTATACGTATAGTCAAGAAGAGGTGTCATCGGGACACTGACCATTCATTTCCAATGGACGAGGAGGTTTATGAATATATAAAATCACCCAGTACACAAAATTTGATAGATTTATATGGTTTTGTCCAAACATGTAAGAAATATTAGGACCAAGATTGTCCATGAAATTCTGGATCAATCAAAAATAGAAGGTAGGTGGTGGGGTGTTAGGAGTCTCTTGAGGAGTAATTTGAGTCATGGTATTTGAGGGAGAATATAGGGGCAGCATAAGGGCACAATAGAAAGTTTCATTGACATAGACAGAAACATTTATATTGTGACTCTCTATTTTTCATGGGGTTAGTAACGGTAGCGAAGGGACCAGCCCAGAGGGCAGGGATCATAGCCCAGCAGCGACCCTGATCGAGGGTCTGGGGGTGTATCCCTAGTGGTTTAGATCATGTTGAAGCATATAAATTCCCACATGGGGTTGGAATCATCGGATAATCTGCATAGGAATTGGTCATGGAGCATTTTCTGTGAAGTGTTGGCCGCGTAAGAGAGTCCACATAGGAGCTTCCATGAACTATTTCTGTATAGGAACTGGTCGTGAACGACCAGCCCTATAGGAGCATCTGCATACCATTTTTATACAAAGGGTCATCTATGTGCTATGTTGTCTACATATGGTCATCTGTGAAACATTTTCCGAATAGGGGCGTTTGGAAACTATTTTATGAAAACAATTTTTTTGTTCATTCACATGGTTCATAAATGACGCATCATTTCTAAAAATGAAATTGCCTTAGTGTGTTAGCTTCCACCGAGGGTATTCCACATACCATTCATGTGACTGAGTATGAGAAGTACCACCTACATATGGTTCGTAGGATGGATTCCATGAACTACTTTGGGTGTGGGAGGGAGTCCTCCTACACCCCTTATGTTTTTTCTCATGATTCGTCCCCTTTTCACTAGTCCATGGAGTTCTTTTCCACTCTCCTGAGAAAATTATTTTCAATACCTTTGGGGTTCTTTTATATAGAGGCTAGGGAGCTAGATTTATGGGCCACATAACACATTTACGGAATCCCATGGTGTACTGGGTCATTATAGGGATTCATTTGCGTGGGTTGGTGATGCCACATCATCCAGAAAACCACTTAATACATGGGGGATCTTTTAGACAAGTGACATCATATGCAGGGGAGGAATTATTCGACTCCATTTCACCAATGAAATCATTCACTAGAGTCAGTTTCATCACCTCCATTCCGTGAACATTTCGATTCACATATGGATTTGGAAGGTCATGGAATGCCATGTGGAGTGGCGGCCTTTTAATGAATTTTCATTTCATGGTTGCCCTTCCTTTGATAATTTTTCTTCAATCTTCTTCAGAATTTTATTTCTATCTTTTTCCAAATTTAGTGAGATTTTATTTATCTTGAATGCATAATTTTCAGGATCCTACAATGATTTTATCATATTCCCCCACTGAATATAAATTAATAAGGTATATATGATATCATAATTATGTAAATATAATAATGTTTCAAATATTATATATATATATATATATATTCATTTAATTTGTCCTTATTACCATACAAGTAAAAGAAAAATTAGAAACAAATCACATAAATTCTTGAGGAAGTATTATGTCATACACATGAGTGATGTTATTGTTTTCCAACAGTTTGGGAGGTAAGAAGGTATATTTTTTATTATAATTAAGATGTATAATGAAACAATAAATATTAAATATAAATATAAAATCCATCATTATATTCATCTATGAGAGTTAAAGATCAAAAATGAATTACATTGGTTCGCAAGGCGATTGCCTCTTTACATGCGAGTGTTGATTTTTTATTCCTTTTAATGTAATATGAGAAGGATTTAGGTTACGAAATTAATAGAATAACATCACAATATATGGAAGATATTGAGTTTATTATGTAATCATGGTTTAATAATAATTTAAGGATCTGGAGAAAGAAATAAAATAAAATTCTCCATTAGAGACATTACCTATTCTTCAGAAAATTTCTTTCGGTATTCATCCAAAGACTTTATAGGTTGGATTTACGAGAAAAATAAGGATTCTACTATGAGAGGAGGGAATTAAGAAGTGATTCAGTTTGTTATTTCCATAAGGAACAAAAATGGGATATTATCTAATCGTATTGGTGATAAAGTTGAAATATAGTCATATAATGGGTGTTGGAAAAGTATTTACGTCAGCTTACTATTTATCTTTTTATTTACCCCCCCCACCTAGTAAACTCGTTTTAACCTTAGTTGTGGTAAATAATTTTTAGTTTTTTTACAATTCATGATGGTAAAAAATTAATTTGTAATTATTAGATAATATAAATTAATATTATTCCAAATATGGATTCTATTTTTCAAAATTAAATTCACATAAATGGAAACTTTTAATTTATAATTAATCTTACAAACATGAAAAAAATGATTTTCCAAATAAAAATGTTTTAAAATTTTAAAAAATTTTGATATAAAATTAAATATGAAATTGATTATAATGACCTAAATTGGATAAATATATATATAATTGAACTAATTCTAATTTTAAATTCTTATTAAATTTTTTTAATTATTTTAAATTCCTTAAAATAAATACAAACTCTTAATAAAAACTAGTAGTTTTCATTATTCATAAAAAATATCTTTTTATAAAATTCTCAAAAATTCACCCCAAGTTAATTTAGAAATTATGATTTTAGAAAAATATATTTATTTTGAAAAATATATTTTATTAAAGTGGAAAAAATTAATTTTAATATAAGGGTGTAAAAGGTGACAAAATTCCTCTTTAGAAAAATAAAGTTTTTAAACATAAAATTGTATTTATTCTTATCATGTGTCAAGACAACACATAATGTTGATATTAAAAAATGATTGAATATATATTATATAAATTTCATTAAAATCAATCAACTAATTTTATTTTCGTAATTTATTGATGTAAAACATGTTTTTGTTTATAAAAATAGTTTTTTAGAAAAAATATTTCCTTTATTTTTCAAATAGTTTTAATTTTCATTTCTTAGTAATTAAACTCCAAATAATTAATTTCATATTAATGTGTAAACCATATATTTTCATAATTTAGTTAATCTTATTCTAACCCAACATTCCAATGGTTAGGAAACAAACACCATATTATATAATAATATATTAATATTATGTCATGCTTCATTTAAACTAATTATTGTGTCTAACACAAGATACACGCAATGTTTCCTATTAAATAAGATAAAATTTGTGTTGTGTGTAACGAAAAATATCAAAATGGTTAAATTTAATTTAAAAAAATAAAAAAAATATTGTTTTACACTCCCTTAATCCTCAATCTTCTTAACCATATCGAATCCCACCCATGAACTATTCAAGATAACTTTCTCCCCTTCCTTTAACCTATTGTTTAATAAAGGATTCATGGGAAATTTTCATATAGAAACAAAATTTAATACCACATTTTCTTTCACAAATACTCTTTATACTCTTTTCCTTTGTTCATTTCTACTTGAAACAAGTCTTGTCATTTGGTATTTCTTTTTCATAGTCATATTGATTTGAATTCCTTTTTCATGACATGTTTTGGTTAATCATGACCTAGGTTAGTGTTTTTTATATATCTTCTCAATATTATTGTTATATTTTTTGTAAAATTATTTATTTTAAACATCATTGATTTGGTACATTGATTTAGGTCTGTTTGGGTTATATTTAATTATATATTCTTAGAAATTAATAATATTGATAATTATTGTGATATTTTGAATTGGTTTCGGTTAGTTTTTGATTGAGTTTTAAATATTTTTATTTTAAAGTCATGGTTAAATGATATAAATTACCTAGAATTTTAGTTTAGGGGTAGTCAAATTCTTATTAGAGCACAAGGTATGTTTCATCGAGAAAAAGATAATGGTAGGTGGTTATAAACCATATAAAATCTCTTGGGATTTTCGTATTGATTTATATACCACTTGTTTTTAAGTTAATTAAAAAAATTATTCTTATTTTTCTGATGTATAAATCCATAATTTTTCATGTAATAATTTGTTATCTCTCTATAGAATACTTCTATAAAGAGACTTTTAATTTAATTGATTAAAGTTATCATTTACTTGTAGTAAATTCTAGTTTTATTTATTTTTGATATAAGGATAACTTCATTCCTAAAAAGGTGATAGGTTGGTACATATTAGTTTGATTTAGAACTAATATATTTGGAAATAATTTAAACACTATACTATGGAACATATACCTTTTAAGCACATAAATTTATTTATAAAATTCTTGGATGAAATTACAATTTATAGTTTCATGAATCGGGGAATAAATTATAAATTTATAATTCTTCTTAATTAATATAGTATTGTATTAATTTTGTACCCAATTGATAAATTTTTTTTATTATATTTAGAGACAAAATTTCCTTGAGGTTCAACTAATTTCAAGTAGATATTAACATACTAATCTATATAAAACTTGGGTAATTAGTTGTTTTAGTTTTTGAGCTTTCGATGTATAGAATTTATTTTATAAATGGATTAAATGTTTTTCAATTATTTTATAAAAAATTTATATTTAGTAACAAAAAATTCATTGATTTGGAATAAATGAATTCATTTTTTAGATACATTTGAATATGATTTTAATTATTTACATTCATTTTGGTCTTCACTAGAATTAAGTCTACTCTTAAAGATTTCATTTTTAATGGTTTTCAGAGAAAAAAATGACAAAGGAAGCTAATTGTATTGATTTTACTAGGAATGTTAACTTTTTCCATGAACACAATGCATCATCCTCAAGAATAATTATTTTCTAGGATGTATGCTGTAAGGATTTGGTAGTGATTTTAAGGATTTTACAGATTGATTAGAAAGCTTTTTAGCAGATCGTAAATCTTTGTTTCATTTTAATACTTCAAGCATTTGTAAAAAATATATTTTTGAAAAATAAAGCAATGATTCAGGGAATTTACCTAGGAATTAATTCTGATATTTTGACCTATATTTCATCACTCATACAAATATTTATTGTTGTTAATGTGGATCAAAACCACCCATTTTTTTATCAAGAACATTAAAATAGAAGCTGGAAATTTTCATGAAGAATCATATTCAAATTTAATATACTTTTAAGGAAAACACATTGATGATTCATATTAGCATATCTATTAAGATATTTGAATCAAGAATCAATCATCTAATAGATTAAAAAAATTAAATTCCACTAAATAAGGCATGAGTTTATTACAATAAACCTCAATTCTACAATGAAAATGTAACTCAATGTATGCATTATTAAAACTCCTCACCTGAGAAAGTTGAAAAAAAATATTCCCACTATAGATGTAATGCAGGGAAGAAAATAATCTATGATTCTTCCAAAATGTGTATAAAAATGATCATTGGATAAGGATTAGAATCTAATAAGATTCACTAGATGATATAATTCAAATAATCCTCACCAATTGACCTATATATGTAGAAACCATAAAAGAAGTGAAATATGGGATCTGATAATTAGGAATCATCCCTAATTAATCTAATTTAGAATAGGGAACCTTTCACAAAGGGAACATAGGCCACTTCATTAATTACTTGAATTAGAATTGATGTATAGATGATTTTCTTGTTTATTTCTAATATGTAAGATCTCAGTTTAGAGATGAGATAAGAATACATTGAATTTTAGTTAAACTTATTATTTTTTCCATTTAGTAATTCCTAATGGAATAAGAAAGGGTTTGGGAGAACTTTGGGCCTGTTCAGAGCCTAGAGTTACAATTTTTAGAGGAACAAAAAGATGTTCAAAGTTAGTTCATGGTTAGTAGTAACTGTGAGGCTCAATTATAAGGCACTATCCATAAACCTTACTTAATCTTGAGTTATAACAAGATTACACATTGAGGATATTTTCAGGTTTAGAGTTTTAGAGAAATAGATTATAAAACATGCATTACATTCCAAATTTAAACAAAGTGGTTACATAAAAGATAGTATTAATTTTTCCCATCAACGGAAACAAATTAAAACTAAAATATGGATTCTTTCTTGACACTTCCTTGAAACTATCATCATATCATGTACCATTCCCTTGACCTGTGAAAAACATTTCAAAAGCATGGGATGAGCATAAAAAGCTCAGTAAGGGTTATAAAAATATGGAAAGGAAACATGAGTACATATATACATGAGAATGAAATCATACTATACCCATAAAACATAAGCACTTTAACATACCTCATCAAAACATGAATAAATCATAGAAATCATAAGACTTAAAGGTAACTTGAGGCATTCATAACATTCTTACATATGGAGTAACCCTATTGGCTACGTTTGGAATACCCATCACAGTATATTCCATAATTCTCTTCGGAGAAACCTTAACGTTTAACTCCTTCGCGTTACCCAATTCATTGGAGAGCTATATCGGGCTCACCCACCCTTATTTTATCATGGAGCCACCCGCCTTCATAACAATGCCCAAGAACCATAACATAATCGTATCACGTAAAACATGCATAAAGGAAACATAACATTTCCACAATTCAATCACAAGGTATCAATACAACACATTGATATAATAAAAACATTATGAAAACCATTTTCAATACCAAAATAAATGAAAAGTAATAAATGGTGTTTATTTTTCATTTTAAAAAAAAGTTAGGTTTTGGCTTGTAGAGGAAGCCAAAACTCTAATAATGGTCACAACGGTGGAGAAGTCATTGTCGCCGCATACGTATGACAAAAAACATTTCATTTTGTCATTTAGTAAACTCTTCATATAAAAATATTCCTTCTGAATAATCATAAATGTCAAAGGGGTTTATACACCGTATAAAAGAAAGTTGTGTATAAAACAAAATATGCCTCAATGAAAGGAGATTGAGACGGATTCCCTTACCTCGTGTCTGACTTGACTCGATCATTCTTTAACCTCCTAAATAATAAACTTGAGTTAATTTATACTGGCTTAATAACCTTTTTCAAGTTCAGTATTCCTTTTATATCACTTATTACCATGTCATGAACACTATGTAATTATTTAGGATAATAATGGACGTTTTGTTGATCATTGGTACTTGATTCAAAAATAAACTCTTTATAATTACAAGTTGTCCATGTGGTACAATATCCATTATATCCAAAATTATATTCATGATGTAGATATCATATATATCAAGTATATACATGCATTTATAATATTACATAACATTTAGAGGTAAGAAATGAAATGCACCGTTCATGGAGACGGTAAGTCGTGCGTACGCATGAACGCTACTTCCATTTCTATTTCATATTTAATGGAATTAAAATATAACGATACAAAATAGTATTTTAATTCCCGTATGGTATCATATATAATATCATTAAATCTATCCTTTATACGTACCACATATGGTATTAACGAATCAAATCACTTTGAGAGGGATGTAGTCCGCACATCCTAAAATGAAGATATCACGTATACCCATAATGGGAGCCATAAAGGTATGCCATAAATTAAAAATACAGAAGCTTAAGGAAAACATAAACATATTACATATCATATATAAATATATTTACATCTGAATGGCCACCTTTTAAGTTGTTAGAAGATTATTAAACAATCATCATTTCGTGAGGCAGAAATTTTCCATCCACAGAAACAGTATGTTCTTTAACCATTAAGTGTAGGTGTGTGTAAGTGTAGCTCTAATTATTATTATAAAAACGTCCTAGTATATTTAATATACTGTAGTTTTTACAAAAGAAATGAATAAAAATATCTTAGGGGTTGGAGAAGCAAAATAAAACAAATGATGACAAGTGAAGACATTACCTTAAAATCGGGTAACTCCCTTTGGTTTGAACCAAAAGGGTTTTTTTAAGATCTTCCTGCATAAGTTAAGGCATCTAGGATGAGGAGAGGGATTTGGAGAGACAAAATGATCAGAGCTTGGACGAGCCAAAGGCTTGAGAGGTGTGTGTAAGGAGGTAGATGTGGGGGCCTTTTATAAGAGGAGAGGAGGGGCACTCTTAGAAATGTATAAAATGTTACTTTATTTTCAAATGCATTTCGGATTTTAAAAGTCCCACATTGATGTATTTTTAGGATAAGGTTATAAGGGTTCTAAATATAATCATCCAATAGGTTTTTTTCATGTGTAGGTATTATATTTTACATTATCTTTTCGATTTATTTAAATCGTTAAATAATGAGGTAATCGTTCCATCATCCTGATGTCATAAATAATTTAATTTATATAATGTCTAAAAATTATAAAAAAACTACTATGATGTAGGAAATTGTTTTATCTTTCCAATGACTATTTATAGTAAAAAATTTGACTTGTAAAACCCCGTGTAAAAATTGTTTTAGAAAAACAATACATGTTTGTGTCATTTTTACTTTTACGTTAAATAAAAGGCATTAATGTCATTATCTTACCCAAGTGGCTCCATGGGGTCCCCAAAATCGACACATGGGTTTTTTTGGTCGGCCATGACACATCCAATAAGGGTAGGACATGTGTCAAGGTCATTTCATATTATTAAAACATTATTTTTACCTTATACTACACTAATTACCTCTAATCACGATTAAAAACATAGAAGTTACTATTCACCAAAAAATTATTTTAATCCCATTGAACCACATTTTACTTCCTAATGACAACCATGTATATCGGATTTTTGAAATTCAAAACACAGAGGTGGTAAAATTTCATTTAAATGAAAAATCAGTTTTCTAAGTACCATTTAGTGGTTTCACTATTCATCAAAAATAGAAGTTTTTCAGAAAAATACCAAAACTTCACCTTAAGCTATATTTGATATTCTGAATTCAAAAATGATGTCTATTTTACAAAATTCAAAACATATAAGTTACAATAATTAATTTAATAATTAATTCCCGCTGTCAGACCAAATAGCATGTTTTTATGATACAATATATATCAAAAGATTGACATTAGTTTATGTCCAATTTCAAAGTGAAATTAATTTCAACGACCAATATTAGATTAAATGGTAAAAATATATTCTAATTTCACTTTAAAACCAAACAAAAATACAATCTAATCATGTAAATAAATTATATTAAAAATTGGTTTTCAATTAAAATACAACATTTTTCACTATTCATTAAAAAATGAACTTTATCGGAAAAATAACAAACATTTACCCAAAGTAAATTTCAATGTCCCAAACATAAAGAATAAGTTTATTTTGAAAAATAGAGCTTATAAAATTGTCAAAATTTTGATTTAAAAAAGGTTTTCCACCAAAAGGCGGTAAAACAATATTTTAAAAATATTAGTGTAGTTCATGCTTAAGATTGGATTTATTCTCGTTTTAAGCCTCTAAAACACTATCTAATTCATAATAGACATAGATAAATATATATATTATTCATTAATTACTTTGGATGTTACATCCTTCCCCCCTTTAGAAAATTGCATCCCTGTAATTTATTTACTTATCGAATAAGTGGGGGTATTTATCCCTCATAGCATTTTCAGATTCCCACATTGCCTCTTCAACCATATGGTTTTTCCACAAAACCTTTACCTAATGAATCACTTTATTCCACAACACTTTCTCCCTGTGGTCATTAATCTGAACTGGTCATTCTTCATAAGAGATATTCTCCACCAACTGAACTACCTCTGGGCTCAAAACATGACATAGATCTGGCATATACTTTCTTAACATCAAAACATGAAAAACATTGTGTACCTGAGATAAACTTGGAGGTAAAGAAACTCGGTAAGAAACTGATCCAACTCTCTCCAGAATTTCATATGGTCCAATTAACCTTGGACTCAGATTTCCTTTCTTACCAAATCCCATTACACTTTTCCATGGTGAGACTTTGAGAAAAACATGATCACCTACCTCAAAATAGAGATCCTTCCTCCTGTTGTCCGCATAACTCTTCTGCCTGCTCTGAGCTTTTCTCATGTGCTTCTGTAACAGCTGATCTTTTTCGGCCAACTCTTCTACCAATTCTGGTCCCATCAGCTTCCTTTCACCCACTTCATCCCAAAAAGCTGGAGTTCGACACCACTTCCCATATAACTCCTCAAATGGTGCCATCTGTATAATAAAATGAAAATTGTTATTATATGAAAATTCATCCAAATAAAGTTGTTGGTCCTAACTTCCCTGATAATCCATTGAACAAGCATGTAGAATATCTTCCAAATTCGGAATTTTTCGTTCTGACTTCCCATCTAATTGAGGATGAAAAGCTGTACTAAAATTTAATTCAGTACCCAATGACTTCTGAAGGCCTTTCAAAAAGTTAGAAGTAAACCTGGGATCATGATCAGATACAATAGAGAGGGAAACTCCATATAACCTGACTATCTCTTTAAGATACAAACGAGAAAGTTGATCTAAGGAAAAAGTATCTCGTATAGAAAGGAAAGGAGAAGATTTAGTCAAGCGATCAACAATAACCCAGATTGCATTATTACCTCGAGGTGTCTTCGGTAATCTCACAAAAAAGTCCATGGATATGTTTTCCCATTTCCACTCTAGCACTGGTAAAGGCTGAAGCATCCCTTTCGGTAACTGCCACTCTTCTTTAACATGCTAACAAGTCAAACACTTCACAGTAAAATCAGCATTATCTCTTTTCATTCCATCCCACCAGTAATACTCCCATAGATCTCTGTACATCTTAGTACAACCAGGATGAACTGAAAACGGGGAACTATGAGCCTCACATAAAAAATCATTCTTCAACTGCGAATCACAAGGCACACACAATTTCTTCCCAAATCTCAAAACACAACCATTATCAATGTTGAATTCTGTCAACTTACCCTTCTGAAACAGCTCTACCTTTTTCTGCAACTCACTGTCTTGCTTCTGTGTTTTCTTATTTCTGTCTGATAGTGAAGATTTTACTGATACCTGAAACAAAACAGAAGGACATCCTTCACCAACAACTTTTATGCCAAAGTTCATCAATTCCTTAACTAAAGTATCACGTTCCAAATGCAACATTATTAATGAATCATTTTTTTCGACTCAAAGCATCAGCCACTTTACTTACTTTTCCTTGATGGTAATGAATTGTAAAATCATAATTCTTGATTAATTCTAGCCATCTTCTATGTCTCATGTTCAATTCTTTCTGAGTGAATGTATACTTTAAACTTTTGTGATCGGTATATATTTTACACTTTACTCCATACAAATGATGCCTCCAAATTTTTAAAGCGAAAACAACAGTAGCTAATTCCAAATCATGTGTAGGGTAATTTACCTCATGAATTTTCAACTGACGTGAAGCAAAAGCAATTACCTGATCATTCTGCATAAGGACACAACCAAGTCCCTTCAACAAAGCATCACTGTATATAACAAACTCATCATTACTGGAAGGAAGTGCCAAAACATGAGCATTCACCAATCTTCGTTTCAATTCCTGAAAACAATCATCACATTATTTTATCCAGATAAACTTAACACCCTTCCGAGTTAGCTTAGTCATTGGACCAGATAACCGTGAAAAATTTCTAACAAACCTTCGGTAATAGCCTGCCAAACCAAGGAATCTACGAATCTCAGTTACATTTGTGGGTCTTGGCAATTCTTCAACAACCTCTATTTTTCTAGGATCAACAGTTATCCCATCTTTAGAAACAATGTGACCAAGGAAAGAAATTTGTTGCAACCAAAACTCACACTTTCTGAATTTCCCATACAATTTCTTTTATTTCAAGGTTTGCAAAGGAACCCTTAAATGTCTTTCATTCAACTCTTTAATTTTAGAAAACACCAAAATATCATCAATGAAAACCACCACGAACTTATCCAAGAACTCATGGAAAATTCTATTCATAAGGTCCATGAATATAGTAGGTGCATTGGTTATCCCAAAAGTAATTACTAAAAATTCATAATGGCCATATCTTGTATGAAACACGGTCTTCGGAACATCTTCTTCCTTTACCTTACACTGATGGTACCCCGATCTCAGGTCAATCTTTGAAAAATACTGAGCTCCAAGGAGATGATCAAACAAATCATCGATATGAGGCAAAGGATATTTTTTCTTAACAGTGATGTTATTCAAAGATCTATAATCAATGCAAAGTCTCATCGAACCATATTTCTTTTTAACAAATAAAACAGGAGTGCCCCATGGTGATGTGCTAGGTCGAATGAAATCTTTCTCTAATAAATCTTACAATTGCTCCTTCAACTCTAAAAGTTCAGTTTGAGACATTCGATAAGGGGGTTTTGAAATTGGCTTAGCATCAGTAACTAAGTCCATAGTAAATTCAATTTCTCGATCTAGTATTATTCCGGGCAACTCATTAGGAAAAACATCAGGATAATCATTTACATCTGGCACATCATTAATATGAACACTTCCCTTGTTTTCAACGATATGTGCAAGGTAACATTCATTTCCATCTTTTACAAGTTTCTCAGCCTCTTGATATGTTATCAACAGTAAGGGTTCATTCTTGTACACAAACTAAAATTCTTTCTGAAAAGAAACTTATTTAGCTCTACAGTCAATATTAGCATGAAAAATAGAGATCCAATCCATACCCAGGATAACATCAAACTCTACTAAAGGTAAAACAATAAGGTTTGTAAGTAGGTTCTTTCCACGGATAAGGATAGGAAGATTCTTATAAATTCTTTTTGCCTCAAAATTTCCCCTAGGTGTTTTTACCACAAGTTCAGGAGTCATTTTTTGAGATGGTATTCCCATTTTACTAGAAAAGTTTTCAGAGATGAAAGAATGTGTAGACCCCGAATCGAACTACAGACTGGCATAATCTGAAAAAATAAACAAAGTACCTAATACAACTTCATTTGATGGCCTGACATCTGCTGAAGTAGTTGCAAAGGATTTCACCACCCCTTCCTGCTTGTAGTCTAACTGCTTCTCATCACCCGAGCTCTTTGTTGGACACTCATTTGCATAGTGACCCATCTCATTGAACTTAAAACATTTCACTAACTGTAAATCAATTTTGGTCTTACCATCACCTTGATCTTTTTCAGTGAAATCACGTGCCTTATGTCCCATCTTACCACATCGGTAGCACTTTCCAGAATTCAAATGACGTTCCCCAGCATGCCTTTTACCACATTTATCACAAACGGGAAACTTTGTTTTTTTACCATCAGAATTTTTTGAAGAATTCTTCCCTTTCTCCAGCCACCTCGGTCTCTTCTTCTGTTGGTTGTTATAGAACACTTGATCATCGGAAAACTCCATTTCCACCTTCTCAGCACATCAAACAAGTTTTCATAACATTTGAACTCACAAGAAGCTAATGACCTTTCATATTTTGTCTTTAATTATTGGTAAAAATGATTGATTTTACTATCAAGGTGTCAGATAAAATTTGGAGCATACCTTTCCAATCGAGTGAACCTTTCTTCATAGGCAGTCACTGAGTCCTCCTCTTGCCTCAATTCGAGTAATTGATTTTCCATCCTAAGTCGATCAGCCATAGGAAAATACTTCTCAAGAAACATACCTTTGAATTCATCCCAGTCAAGAGCCTCAATCTCATCAGCATCCCTGATATTTTTAACCATCAACCACCACTGATCTGCTTCACCCTACAAATGGTAAATAGAAAGACTAACCTTTTGATTGTCTAAACACCCCATGACATCGAAAATCTTCTCCAGTGCTTCAATCCACCCTTCAGCTAGCACCAGGTTAGATGATCCTCTGAATGATGGGGGATGTTACCTCATGAAATGTTATACCACTGACATGTTCCACTGTGGTTGATCTAGATGATCTCGTGCATGGATACCACCACCATTTATTGCTTGAGTCAAATGTGCCATTACTGCAACAAACTATTCAGTTCCAATTCCGACCATCTCAGGATGCTGATTCGGAAGGTCATTTCCTTCTGTATGCCTTCCTAGCACTGCCTCCCTGTTTCCTCTGCAGAAAACCATTCTAAACAAACATGTCTTAGATGAAGCAACATGGTAATCTTCAAATGCTATATCATTTCAATTTGACCATAAAAAAATATTTTTGGATAATAATTTAATAGAATTCTAACTCCTAAAGTTATCGAAACTGACCTCTCATACCAACTATAAGGCCCCATCCTTAAACCTTACATAATCTTTAGTTCTTACAAGATTACACATTGAGGATCCTTTCAGGTCTAGAGTTTTAGAGAATTAGATCATGAAACATGCATTACAATCCACATTTAAACAAAGTGGTTACATAAAAGATAGTATTCATTTTTCCCATCAACAGAAACATATTTAAAATAAAACATTGATTCTTTCTTAACACTTCCTTGACACTATAATCATATCATGTACCATTCCCTTGACCCGTGAAAAACATTTCAAAAACGTGGGATGAGCATAAAAAGCTCAGTAAGGGTTATAATGGTATGGAAAGGAAACATGAGTACATATATACAAAAGAATGAAATCACACTTTACCCATAAAACATAATCACATTAACATACCTCATCAAAACATGAATAAATCATAGAAATCATAAGACATAAAGGTAACTTGAGGCATTCATAACATTCTTACGTAGGGAGTAACCCTCTTGGTTACGTTTGGAATACCCATCACAGTATATTCCCAAAATCTCTTCAGAGAAACCTTAACGTTTAACTCCTTTGTGTTACCCAATGCATTGGAGAGCTATATCGGGCTCACCCGCCCTTAGTTTATCACGGAACCACCCATCTTCATAATAATTTCCAAGAACCATAACATAATCGTATCACATAAAACATGTATAAAGGAAACATAACATTTCCATATTTCAATCACAAGATATCTATACAACACATTGATATAATAAAAAAATTATGAAAACTATTTTCAATACGAAAATAAAAGAAATGTAATACATGGTATTTATTTTTCATTTTAAAAAAAAGTTAGGTTATGGCTTGTAGAGGAATCCGAAACTCTAATAATGGTCACGACGGCGGAGAAGTCGTTGTCGCCGCATACGTACGACAAAAAAATAACTTTTTTCGTTTAGTAAACACTTCATATAAAAATATTCCTTTTGAATAATTGTAAAAGTAAAAGGGGTTTATACACCGTATAAAATAAAGTTGTATATAAAACAAAATATGCCTCAATTAAAGGAGATTGAGATGGATTCCCTTACCACGTGTCCGACTTGACTCGATCATTCTTTAACATCATGAATAATAAACTTGAGTTTATTTATACTTTCTTAAGAAAATTTTTCAAGTTCATTATTCCTTTTATATCACTTATTACCATGTCATGAACACTATGTAATTATTTAGGATAATAATGGTCATTTTGTTGATCATTGGTACTTGAGTCAAAAATAAACTCTTTATAATTACAAGTTGTTCATGTGGTAAAATATCCATTATATCGAGAATTATATTAATGATGTAGATATAATATATATCATATATATAATATATATCTAGTGTATGCATGCATTTATAAATTTACATAACATTTAGAGGTAAGAAATGAAATACATCGGTCATGGAGACGGTAAGCCGTGCGTAGTCATGAAGGCTACTTCCATTTCTATTTCATATTTAATGGAATTAAACCATAATGATACATAATAGTATTTTAATTATATTATGGTATCATATATAATATCATAAAATCTATCCTTTATATGTACCACATATGGTATTAACGAATCAAATCACTTTGAGGGGGTGGTAGTCTACACTTCCTAAAATGAAGATATCGCGTATACCTATAATGGAAGCCATAAAGGTATGCCATTATTGAAAAATACCAAATCTTAAGGAAAACATTAACATATTATATATCATATATAAATATAGTGACATCTTAATGGCCAAATTTGAAGGTGTTATAAGAATGTTGAACAATCATCGTTTTGTGAGGCAGAAATTCACCATCCACATAAACAGTTTGTTCATTAACCATTAGATGTAGGTGTGTGTAAGTGTAGCTAAAATGATACTTATAACAAAATCCTAGTATATTGAATATTATGGAGTTGTTACAAAATAAATGAATAAAAATATTTTATGGGGTTGGAGAAGAAATATAAAACAAAAGAACACAAGTGCAGACATTACCTTAAAATCGGGTAACTCCCTTTGGTTTGAACCAAAAGGGTTTCTTGAAGAGCTTTCTGCATAAGGTAATGCTTATAGTATTAGGAGAGGGATGTGGAGAGACAAAATTACAAGAGCTTGACCGAGCCAATGGCTTGAGAGGTGTGTGTAAGGAGGTAGAGTTGGGGGCCTTTTATAAGAGGAGAGGAGGGGCACTCTTGGAAAGGTATAAAATGTTACTTTATTTTCAAATGAGTTTCGGATTTTAAAAGTCCGGCATTGATGTATTTTGAGGATAAGGTGATAAGGGTTCTAAATATACTCATACAATAGGTTTTTTGCTTGTGTAGGTCTTATATTTTACATTATATTTTCATTTTATTTAAATCGTTAAATAATGAGGTAATCACTGCATCATCATGATGTCATAAATAATTTAATTTATTTAAAGTCTAAAAATTATAAAAATAAATAAAATGATGTAGGAAATCGTTTTAGATTTCCAAGGACTATTTGTAATAAAAAAATCTGACCTGTACAACCCCATTTAAAAATTGTTTTAGTAAAACAATACATGTTTCTGTCATTTTTACTTTTACTTTAAATAAAAGGCATTAATGTCATTATCTTACCCAACTGGCTCCACGAGGTCCCAAAAATCTACCAATGGGTTTTCTTGGTCGTCCATGACACATCCAATAAGGGTAGGACATGTGTCAAGGTCATTTCATATTATTAAAACATTATTTTTACCTTAAACTACACTAATTACCACTAATCGCGATTAAAAACTTAAAAGTTACTATTCACCAAAAAATTATTTTAATCCCATTGAACCACATTTTAATTCCTAATGACAACCATGTATGTCAAATTTTTGAAATTCAAAACACAGAGGTGGTAAATTTTCATTTAAACGAAAAATCATTTTTTTAAGTACCACTTAGTGGTTTCACTATTCATCAAAAATAGAACTTTTTCAGAAAAATACCAAAACTTCACCGTAAGCTATTTTTAATATTTAGAATTCAAAAATGATATCTATTTTACAAAATTCAAAACATGTAAGTTAGAATAATTAATTTAATAATTAATTTCCGTTGTCAGAACAAATAGCGTGTTTTTATGAAATAATATATATCAAAAGATTGACACTAGTTTAAGTCCAATTTCAAAGTGAAATTAATTCCAACGCCCACTATTTGATTAAATGGTAAAAATTTATTCTAATTTCAATTTCAAACCAATCCAAAAGATAATATAATCATGCAAATAAATTATATTAAAAGGAGTTTTTGAATTAAAATTCAACATTTTTCACTGTTCATTAAAAAAATGAACCTTATCGGAAAAATACCAAAAATTTACCCAAAGTTAATTTCAATATCCCAATAATAAAGAATAAGTTTATTTTGAAAAATTGTGGTTATAAAATTGTCAAAAGTTTGATTTAAAAAAGGTTTTCCACCAAAATGCAGTAAAACAATCTTTTAAAAATATTAGTGTATTCCATGCTTTAGATTGGATTTATTCTCGTTTTAAGCCTCTAAAACACTATCTAATTCATAAATAGACATAGATAACTATATATATAATTCATTACTTACTTGGGATGTTACATCAAGCATGTGGCCTAAAAAGATAGTATCATGATTTTTTTAATAGAATGTGGGTGGCCTTACACCCATGAAAAAACTGAAATTTATTGTATCTATATTTGGCAGGGCATGCGCGTGGTTAGTACTAATCGTGCACCTAGCCCATTCGGGTGAGTAACATGGGACAGATCCAGTTGCATGGTGAGTGCATGGTTTGATAATATATGCGCATGGACCATTCAAGGGGATTGTTCTGATATAGTGTTCCATGCACAATTTTCACATGGTTTGGAAAAAAAATACTGCCAAACCATGCACCCCCTTTAAAAAAGTTTATTTTAAATTTTGTTCATTTTCCATTAAAAACTAAAATATAACCTTCCTCTTTATTTTTTCTAGAAGAATAAACATATGATATCTACCATTTTCTTATTTCTGTAATTTGATCTATCTTCTCCATATGGTGTTTGATTCAAGAGCCATCTATTTATATATCCAACAATAATCCCATGATTCATCTTCCTTATTATAGTTGATTTATCTCATTCTAGCCTAAATTAATGTTTGATACTATATAAGGATTCTTATACCTGTCTAAATTATTTGGTCTATACCGTTCCCAAAAAAAATTAAGTTTTTGTATTATGGAACTATTGTGTAGCACACTAGACTTTTCAACTGTTGTTCTTAAAATATGTAATATAATAAATTGATCACCTAGAACTTTAATTGACAAAATATAAAACATTGTTAACTCGTTGGACGTTGAAAACCTCAACTCAAACCATATCCTTGGTCATGTTCAAGAAAATTACTTTATGGATTATTTTCCCCTTATGATCAAAACACTGCTAAAGTGTTTTTGGATTAGCCTTGGGTAGTGATCTTTTTTATATTGAATTGATGAATTTATATGTGGAATATACCTACCTATATACAAAATGATTATTTAAAAATTAATTAAATAAAATTTTAATTGTAAGACCATGTCATTTATCCCATGTTAAATGATGTTGTGGAAAGTGGATTACACTTGGCCCCTTCTTATTTCACTTTAGTCATATTACATAAGTGATACATTGAAATGATAAAATTACATATATGTGATTAAATCATGTTTTCCTTCTATAATGGATAAGACAATCCTATTTGATTATTTTAAATAAAGTACATGACATGCCTTATTTTTTATCTATGAGTAATGGAGAAGAAATTTCTTCTTGTGCATTCAAATTGAAGGACATGAAATTCCTTATTACCTTATTGGAATTAATTGAAATTATGATCCTTGTTGAATATATGGAATAAATGGACATGACATTACATATATATTAAATTAAAATAAGGGACATGATACTCCTTACTGATTATAAAATTAATAAATTTTTAGAGGCATCCCGAAATAGTTCAAATTAGGTAGTGTCAGACGAGTGTCCTATAAAGAACCTGAGAATACTTGGGTTTTGTTTAGATCATTTATTACCATTTTTAATATTATATATACATGGATTCAATATATACTGTCATACTAGATTTCTTATAGATATCATTGGCGGTGGCCTATTGAGTTTTACTCACACCCTGTTCAAGCCATTGATTAGTACCCAAAAAGACTTCATGGATACAGGTTGGGAAAAGGTAAATCAGCCTTATTGGATGATTTTACTTCTAAACTATGATGGAATATAGGATTACTATATAAATATTGTTCTATTGATTCTATTAGAGATAGATTTTGGTCTTTTGTATGTTTTATAAAGAATTTATTATATTTTAATCCTTATCCTTTTTTAATAGCATCATTACACCATAATTTTGTATTTGAGACTAAATATTGGTTATTTTTTATTATATTTACCTAGATGAACTACCTCTGAAGTTCAGTTTTATAATGATCTATTTATTTTATTTGTATATCAATATTGTGTTCCACTTTGATAAGGAGGTTATGTCTCCCCACCATACCATCACAGTCCCTCTCTGCTATTTGATAGATTCTAAAATATAGATATGCATGTTTGAGTCCATGTATCCAACCATGTTAGGTTACTTATGAGTAAACCAAGCATGGGGTATCAGATAATACTCTTGTGATTCCACACTATGAAATTAGTGGATTAGTTGAGGAGATCCCCATTACCCCTTATTAATGAATCCTATATTATAATTATCAATCTGTTATATTCATATCATGATTTAATTGAATTGTTTATATGTCAGGATATTCCATTACTTCTCTGTCTTTTTTTCATTCATCTTCCCTCCCTCATAGGATTTCACACACAAACCACTTAGATCATTTCCACAACTAATGATTATGAATAGTGAACTGATTAAATGGTGAATAAAAATTTCTAATCACCAGGCTAGGTGATATTATAGATTTCCATAATTATTACATCCCAAAAATTAACCCAAAACATCTAGGTAAGTGTAATCAAGGTAGTATTTACCTTATTATTGAGAAAAATTCAAATAAAAATAATGGAATAATTTTTTAACTAGAAATGTGGAGGGATATCCCACGTTAGAACCCTTCATTTAAAACTAAATTCAAATCCAATATAATCCAATAAATTATTTTACATACCAAATCCATTAAATAATTTATGATCACACATAAAACACTCTCCTCTCCATAGAAAACATGATTCCAATGTTACTACATTAATTTAGGTTCCTAAAAAAGTAATGAGGGCCTCATTATATGCCTCTCACTAATGTAACCATATTTAAGGGGATTCAAATATTGTTCTTTGCTCTAATTATATAAAATGATTTCAATTCATGACCAGATCCAGTTTATATCACTTCATTGGTTTTGATCAAAAATTTTAACAAACTATGTTAAGAATACTCATATATTATAAATCATTTATGAAGTTTAAATAGAGTTTTTCATAGTTCAATTGAATAGAAATTCATAATTAGCTTATTTATCCACTATATTTTCCATAGGAATTGAAAATATAGAAGAAAATATTTCTCAATTAAATGGTCCCTTGAGAGAATTATATTCTCCCAATTTCAAAATCAATAATCTTCTTTAGCAAACATATAACTGAGAATACATTGAGGTTAAAACTATAATGATCAAATTATATCCAAAGCTTCATAGATTGTAAGGTGAGGATCCTAACATATATTTGAAATAGCTTGGTGACATTTGTCTAAAATTCAAGCCTATAAGAGTTTTAGAATAATTTGATAGGTGTAATGTGTTCACATTCTCTCGAGATGGGTTTGCCAAGGAGTTTCTCTACAACCTCTAACATAGAGAGATCAAAAATTGGGATGAACAAAAAAAATCTTTCCTCTAGAAAATTTTCTCTATATCGAGTAGTTCTTTTTTGAGGATAGAGATTTATCAAGTTATGATAGTAATAAGGGAAAACATTTATGAGTTTTTTGAAATAACTATGTTAGTAAAAATATCTTTCCCACAATATTGTTATAAAGAACATCATTTTTTGGAATTATTTTACAATTAATTGATAGAAAATGATCATAACCTTCTAGATGATTTCTATATAAGAGAAAATATAGAAAAATCCCTTCATAAATTTATAGAAATGATTTAGATAATTCAAGAAAACTAATAAGTAAGTATGAGGAACAAAATAAGGGGAGTAAATAAAATTGTTGTAACTCTACATTGTTCATAAAAAAATAAAATATGTACACAATATTGTGAAGTACTTATCATTGAAAAGTGTTGAGAATATAACCTTTCATACCCTTGATCAAATTTTCCAATTTTTTCATTTTTTGGACCACTACATGGATAGGTTCCTTAAAGTCCAAGGAATCAAAAGTTTGGATTCCATGTTTTAGAAAAAAATGCCATCAGAAACTTGTAATAAATCAAGGATTCAAATATTATTTTAGTACTTATTTTAGAGATGGGAACTAAAAATAGTAAAGACCACCCTTCCAATAGTGTCTCTAAAAACATTCCGACCACCACCCTTTTAGAGTCAGAGAACTCAATTTTCTACAAGCTACCATCCAAGGTATTCTCAAGAACCCTCATTGGAGAACCTAGTGAAATAGATTTTTTATTACAAAAACATGTATGATTCATATTTGAATAAATTAAGGGAAATTTCATCTAGATTTATATGAAATCAAAGAGATAAACATCTAGGTTTCATTTAACCATAAGTTTAGACAATTTCTAACCGCAACCGGAATGTTATTTCTATTTTATAAACAGGTGGAAAGGATATGGGAAACAATTAAGAATTTAAATCTCAAGTTAAATATGGAAGTAAATGTCACATAGAACATGAAATAAATTTTCTCCAAAAAATAACCAGAAGAAGAATCACATGTGGAAACACATTTGGTGAATAATAAGAAGGTGAAATCCATGGTGTAAGAATTAATTCAGCCCCAAATTCCATTCCATACAAGGTTAAAACCACTTGAGAAGATTAGTGAAGACACATTATAACAAGTATCATAGAGATATTTAAAAGTGTTGATATCATTATACCCTAGATAAAATAAATAAAAAAACCGAAGGTATGTAATTTTTACCAATGAAATTTTCACCAGGAAGAGTATATTACAAAGGAATGAAATGGTAAATTTATGTTAAAAATTTTCCCCTTTTGACCCAAAAAATACCTCGAAAATTGCAAGATCTAGGTACATTTACTATCCCTTTAACCTAAGGAGAAATAAATCTCCCAAATTCACTATGTTATTTGGGAGTATAAATTAATGTAATTAATTACCCCATTTATCATTCCATAATTATATGAGATCTCAAACCCACCAGAGTGGTTACGTAACTTTCTAATTGAATCGGTTCCTATCTATTTGGTGTTATATAGGATTTGTTAGAACCCCCTATTTTAGTTACATGACCACTTATTCATGTGTTTTGATTCTATATAATTTGAGTTGAGTTTATTGAGGTTCTAAGGGTTTTTGACATGTTTTGTAGGCTTTTATAGAAGCTAAATATTTGTGAATTGTTAGTTGAAACCATGCACCATCTCCAATAAATCATGTAAAGGAATAAAGTGTCCACTAAGAAGGCACACAATTGGAGCATAGTTTGGCCAAACCATACGAGTGACCATGATAAATCTTACTTATTCAAATAGAGGTAAAATCATGATTGGTGCATGGTTTTTATATCTATGCAGTCCAAGCATGTAAGGGGTTGGATTAAGATAGCATCATTGGATGGTTGGTTCATGGTTTACCAAACTGTGCAGCCTAACTTAGCAGTGTATAGTTGTCCCACCATAAATTGTGGATATAAACTGAATTAATATTTTTGGATCTTTTTTCCCATAATACCTCTATAACCCATATTACTTTTTCTCTAAAGGAATGAGTGGAAATCCCTTTGATCTACGAGTGATTCTTAGGTGAATCATAGTGCATTGGAGGCTAATATTAAATGGTAATTCATAATTATTCACCATTATTCTTCGATCTAGTCTTATTTTTTCTCTCTATCATATTCATAGATATAATCCATGGTGGATAGACCCAGGTTATATGATGGGAATCTTGATATATTGTGATTGTTTTTATTCAAGGGAATAATATCTAAGAATGTATCTAGAGAAGTGTCAAAATATTATTCATTTTAACCAACCCCTAAGATATAGGTGGATTCTCTCCTATCTACACTAGATTTAGAACTTGAAGGATTATTGTAAATTAAATTTTTTTGTTGGATTTTTTTGTGAAAACCAATTTTGATCCTATATAGAAATCTATTTTGGTTTATCGATTTGGATTTTTGAAAAGTGGATGATTTATGGAACATTATTTTTGTTGATAATTTTAAGATGGTGATTTTAAAATTATGGTTGTGTTTTAACACTTGAAAAATGCTTTTGTGGAATTTTATAAATAAATGTAGGTTTTATATAGAGTTTTTTTTCATGATATTTGGAATACATGGTTAGGGTGAGTTCATTTTCATTAGACGTGACCCCGTGGAAGGGGAGTATTAAATTGGGGAAATTGTTATTATTCACCTTGTGAAGACTTGTTGTATTTATGGGATAAAACTCATGATCATGAAACTATCACCTAGGAATGCATGGTGTGTGTGGAGACATTGTTATAGGTATGCCAAATTATTCTCAAAATTATTATAGCTTCATTTATTTATTTACATGAAAAATTGTTTATATCGTTTTTATAAACTATTTTATACTACTTAAAACTATTTTATAAATTGTGAAAAACAAATTATTCTCAAGGCATGAGCTGGGAAGTCAGTGGGGAGATTCCAATAAGTTTCGAATCACCCCCTTATTAAGAACTATTGTTCATTTGTAGATGATATCTATTGATACATAGGTAAGTGAGATGTATCTCATTTCTTTAGTGATGCTTCTTCATACTATATACATGACATGTGGAGTTGGATCTTGGAGTGGGTTGGGTGTTTCTATTTGATTCCACTTTAGAGTTTGATTTTTGTGGTCTTCTAGTTGTCTTGGATTATTTATTTTAATTTATGATTTTAGACTGATATGGATTTTTGGATTGGTTGTGTTTGAGTTATATTTTTTGAACTCATGCAGCATAGAGATGTTTGGTTAGTTGTTTTTTAAATGGTTTGAGTGTTTTATCCTTAAAAGGGTAAAATCATCTCCCAATTGTTCTTAAGGCCCAAGGAATTTATTTCCAGCATTTTGTTTCTTGGGGATGTCACCTAAGGCCTAGTAACACAATCACCACTTCTCATGACAATGATTAGGAGAGGTATGTTACAAATAGAATCAGTTTATCTGGTCCTTAAGAGAGGAAATGGTATTACTATTGGATGATCCATATTTCATTTTTGGACAAATTGTATCAGCTAGTATGGTACATGACATAGGAAATAGTGTCATTCTTGGTCGGTAAAAATATCTTTTAGGGACAAATGGTGTCACTTTTTTTTGTTCCTAGAGTGGAAAATAGTATTAGTCTCTATATTGGAATGGAAGTAAGGATTAGTAATTTTGGAATGTAAAATGAATAGAACAAAAACATATATCTTACCTCTTTATGCTAGACTTCAACTTGCAAGGGTGTTCGGGTATGTGAGTGTTTTACGAAATTTCTAGGTGATTGAACACCATGTCATCATGACTATAGCTGATTAGAGTTTCATGATATGAATTTATAGTAACATTTCCTAATAGTACTACATTTATACTGTACTTCAATTTTCTAGGGTGTTTGGCTACGTGAGTGTTTTAAGAAACTTCTAGGTGAGTTGAAACATTTTCATTGTAGATTTTTCTAATGAGAGTTTCATGATATGGATTGATTTTAATAATTCCTAATAGGAATGAATTTTAAATTCTTAGATAATGGTTTATTAAATGAACAAAAGTGCTGATATTATAAAATAGTTAAAAGTGTTATTCTGAGAATCATGGTTGTAGATTTTCAAAATTTGGTAAAATGTTGGAAATTGTTGAATTATAGAATCCTTTGTTGTGATATGTTTTGATATGGTGAATTAGAAATTTTATGCCTTCAGTTTATAATGAGTGAGGGTAATTGAAGCTTTTTTATGGTTATGGAAAATGGAACTAGGTAGGAATTTTCTTAATCAACTTGAGGAAGATCCTAAAAATGTGGTTACAGCTAAACTATTGGTGAATCAATAGCTAGTCCAAAGAATTTTCCATGCTTTTCAGACCATGGATGATAGAAATAGGAATGAAGAACCATAGAAATTATACCATTCAGTTCTCTTCCAAAAAGAGAACCCACCAATATTTTTTATGAATTATGATCCAAAAAATATATATGACTGGTTGAATCAGATGAATTGGGTCTTCGATTTCCTTGGGACACCATCAGAGTTGAAAGTAAAGTTGGAAATATATTATATATGATTTGGCACACCAATGGGGGGAATTATCAGTTCATAATAAAGTTTACCAAGGTATTACAAGTGGTTTTGAATAATTTCTTAACAAACAATTATATCCTCATACTTTTTGGATTTTTAGAACACTGGAGTTATTCAATTTAAAGTAATAAAATCTCTCAGTGGTAGAGTAAGCATCTTAATTTTTGATTTTATTCTACTTTGATCTAGAATTTTCTACAAGTGTCTCCTTGAAGGCATATATTTTTATGTCGGGGTTGAGGTTGGATATTTACTCGAGGATTTTTATTATTTTTATATTGGATTGTACTGAAATGGTCAAAAGAGAAAAATGTGGTAGAAAGTGATATCGTGATAAATATAGTTAGCGGGGTCATGTTAATTCATATTGAGACTTGTGGGAACTATAATGATAGAAACAAGAGGAAAAGGGAAAAATACTTCCTGAGTGGTGGTACAACTTAGAATCAAAGTACATAATTTGTAAAAATTCCTCATAAAAAAAGTAAGTTGGGATGTTTTCAATTTTGTTATTTTGACCACATGAAGAAATATTGTACAACACCACCTAGAGCATGTCATGATTGAAACAAGATATGGAATTTTCAGTGCTACTATTGTAGTTCTCTAAGATCGGGTGCTAGAGACACATATCATATTTTTCAAGAATCTTATGCTTTGATGGGATGAGAACATCAAAATAATTCTCATCATCATAATTCAGCGATATAAGGTGATTCTTGCAACATCTTGTCTCCTTAACTAGTGCAGTCTCAATAGTATAACAAAGAGAAAACAACATCGAGTAAGCAATCATATAGCGATGATAAAATGATCTTGGATGATCAATTTTTCCCTTTTATTATTAGAGGTATGATTATTTTGAATTCTTCCCATATAACTAAAAAATGACATAGGAACATCCTACTCGTTTATTTCTTCATGTGTTGTTGATAATATTGGTTTTTGTAGAGATAAATCCTTCTATTTTAAGACTAAAAACACTTTTTGTACACAGGGAGTATCAAGACATTATATGTATAACATGTTATATAACTATTGATGTGGTTGATTTTCTTTTGTATTTCCCTATACTTGATATATATGTCTATTAATTCACTCTAAGAATGGATTGGTTGGCTTTGTTCAATTCCAACATCGATTGTTATAGTTGAAAGGTTAGTTTCACTCTCTGAATGGTATTGAGAATCTATTTAGAGGAGTTTAGAATTTAAATGTGAGTAGAGTATAAATTTTTACAAAGAGGGTAAGTACCATATCATATCACTTGGAAATTCATAATTTCGAATACTTATATTATATTGGGAATAGAGATTTTCCAACTATCATTGACCATTTTCTTGATGTTGTTCTTGATAATTTCTCATAGTTTCTACCAAAAAAAGAAATAGATTTTTTGATTTTTCTCCTACTAGGGACCGGTCTGATATTACTTTTGTCTTATAAAATGGGAGAAAAGTAATTAAGGTAATTTAAAATTAAATTGGTATATTTTTTAAATAAAATGTTTATTTGACCAAGTACGTCTCTGTGGGAATCACCAATTTGTTTATAAAAAATATAGATGGAAAACTTATAAATTTTATGGATTATCATAATGTTAAACATGTTATGATAAAGAATTTTTTTCATATTTCATGCATTGATTATATATTTGATCAATTAATGGGAGCCTAGTGGTTCTCTATAATTGACTTTCATTTAGGGTATCACTAATTATGAGTTAATAAATAGGATATTCCAAAGATATCATTCAGAAAAAGATATGGATATTTTGAGTATGTGGTTATGATTTCCAGTCTTATGAATAAACCAGAAATCTTTACAGAATTGATGAATAGAATATTTCAAAGGAATCTTTATTCCTTTTTATTGGTGTTTTTTGATGATATATTGGATTATTCTAGAAAAAAAGTGGATTATCAGAGACACCTAGAAATAGTGTTGGATATATTATGAGATACTCATTTGTATACCAAGTAATAAATGTTTGATTTATAGATAAAAGTGGTACATTTCCTTGGCCATGTCATTTTTTGAATAAAAAAGTTTCTATATTGATTCTAAAAATATAAATGATTTTATCTATTAGAAATAACAACAAAATATTTTAGATACATAATTTCTTTGGATTAGTGGAATAATATATATGATTTGTATGAAATTTCTCTCATTTAGCATAACCAATGAAAGAATTTATAGGGAAAGGTGTTCCTTTCAAATTGAATAACCAATATAAGAAAAACATTCAATAACTTATTGTTAGACAAACATTTTCTCTTATCAATGTGTTTCTAGATTTTGGATAAGTATGGGTAGTCTATTTTGATGCATCAAGATCTAGGTGGGGATGTGTTCTCATGAAGATAGATCATGTAGTCTCTTTTGGTAGATGATAGTTATGGTTTCATTAAAAGGAATACCCAATACACAAACTAGAGTTAACTACTAGGGTTTATTCTTTGAAGACTTTTTGTCATTCCCCTTTGGTGAGAAATCTATTGTGTTTATATATCATAAAAGTTTGAGAGATATTTTCTCACAAAGAGATTTAAATTTAAGGTAACATAGATGGATGGAGTAGTTGTGTTTGTTTGACTTTTAATTTATGTATACACCGAGTAAAGGAAAATATATGGTAGATGTATTGATCATGAATTCATATGACCAGTTATCTAAATGGGTTACATATTAGGGAAAACTAATGTATGTTATAGTGGGTATACATCTAGATTTCTTGGACTAGGGTGATTCTGATGTTTTCTTTTCAATTTCATTTCTTCTTGGTTTGGTTGATCAAGTTATAAAGGCTCAGAAATCTGATCCCCACTATGTTTCTTTGAGTCCAAAACTCAATAGTGGGGAGATCGTTGAGGGTTTGAAGTTGGGTAGGAGTTTATTGTTGCGTTTTAGAGATCTAATAGTCATACCATTGGATTTTCCTGAAAAAATTATTACCATATACCGCCACTCGTGATGGGTTGTTCATGCAGTTATTTAGAAGATTTATAAACCATTAAAATCATAGTTTTGTGGGTTGGAATAAAAAGAGTCGTACTGGAGATTTTCTTGAGATTTCTCACATGTCAGCAGATCAAGGAAGAGCGTCAATGGCCAGAAGATATGTTGCAGTCTTTACCGATTCCCATGTGGGAAATGATAGAAAATAGCCATAGATTTCATAACTATTCTTCCAAGAATGGTAATGAAACCCGATTCTATATGGTTTATTATTGATCAGATCAAAAAATTAACCTGTTTAATCCCTATTCATGAAACTAATTTGGTGTAATAGTTGTCCAAAATCTAAATTCAAAATATTTTGAAGATTCAGAGCATTCCAATCTTGATTTTATTAGATCAAGGCCCCGAGATTATTACTCGTTTTTTTAAATATTTGTAGTAATCCCTTGGAACACAGTTTACTATAAGTATCTATCATCATCATTGATTATAGGGATAGTCTGAATAGAAAATAAAATCACTATAAAACATTATTAGTGATTTTTTGATGGGTTTGGTTGGCTCTTTGGAAGATAATTTTACTTTAGTGGAGATCTCGTGCAATAATAGTTACCAAGACTTGATAAATAAGGCTCCATTTAAATCAACGTACAGTCTTCCTTATCATTCTCCACTTATTTTGGGTGGAAATTGGTTATACTTCACTAATATGACCCATCCTTATACAACAGACAATAAATAAAATTCAATCGATCAAAAAGATAATTGAGACATCTTAGAGTCATCAAATACCATATGCAGATCATCATCAATGGTCGTTTTTTATCTCAATTATAATGTGTTATTAATAATCTATTTATGCCTTGAGAATCACCTTTTTGGTACGTATGGAAAGTTATCTCCTCAATATATAGGCCCTTTTGAGATACTTGAACAGTTTTTTAAGGTATCATGTCATCTATCATTTCCACCAAGGTTTAGTTCATCTCATAATGTGTTTTATTTATCTTAGTTGAAGAAGTATCAACCATATATTGTTCATGTGATTCAATGGGATCAAGTTGACCTAGAGTTGGATTTAGTGTTGATTCATGTGTCGGTATAGATTTTGGATTGGAAAGATAAGACATTTTGTGGTAAAATCATTGTTCAGGTGCAGATCTTACAGAAACAAGGTGAGATTTAGGATGAAACAAAGGAACATGAGAAATAAATTCTAGATCAATGGACCTAACTCTTATTGAAAATCAAGTATTTTATACTTTTTAGGGATATAAAGGCCAATGTTTGGGATAAGTAATTACCCACAGTTTCAGTTACATTTCCATTTACACATTTATTCTGAGTCTATATAAAGATAAGGTAATATTTCTAGAGGTTCTATGGTGTTTTTCCATGTTTGGAATATTTTATTTAGGTGTATGGTTTGTAAATAGTATGTAGAAACCATGAAAAATCACTAAAAACCCATGAAAATGAAGACATTTGGTAATGGGAAAGCACATGATAAGTTAAATGTTTGGCCAAATTATGTGAGTTCCCTGAAGAAACCATGCTTATTTAAATAGGTGAAAATCATGGTTTGTGTAAAAATATTCTAACTATGTGAGCCAACTGTGAGAGGGGTTGGATTAAAATAATAGAATTGCATGGTTGGTGCACAATTCTATAAACTATGTGATGTGTAGTTATAGCTCATTAAATTGTGGAAATAATCCAAATAAAACCTTATAAACCTCATTTTTTCAAAAATCCCACCATAAACTGAATTTCTTTTTCTCCCAAGGCATGATACATGATCCCATTTGATCTGTAAGTGAATCTTAGGTGAATCAAAGTGCATAAAAGGCTAAGATTCATTGTTAAGTTATCATTCCTAAATGTTATTCTTAGATGTAGTCTTATTCTCTCTCTAGAAGACATAGATCCAATCCAGGGTGTATATATCCACATTATATAATTTTAATCACGATGGATTTTTATTGTTTTGACTAAACGGAATAAGATCTGATTCTATATCTAGGGTATTGTGGTTCTGTTCTTTGTTTTTTACAACCATTGAGATGTAGGTCAATTCTCTCTTGTCTACACTTTATTTCAAACTTGATGTCTTGGTGTTAATTAAATTATTTTCTTGAATTTTTTGTGAGAACTATGTGTGATCATTGATTGAAATCTATTATGAATTATGGATTTGGATTTATTGAGATTGCATGGTTTGTTGAACATTCTCTTTTTTGATAATTTTAAAATTGTGATTTCAAAATTATTCATTCATTTCAACACATAAAAAAAATTAATTTTTTTCAGAAATATAGGTCTTATGTTGGATGGTTTATCATTGAATTTTCCATACATGTTCATCTTGAGTTCATTTTCACTAGACGTGACCTTGTGGAAGGGGCATGTTCCATTGGGGCACCCATCGTTGGTCACCTTTTGATGACTTGGTGGATAGATGAGAGACCACTCATGATTATGGAACTATCACCAAGGAATGTACTGAGTCTGTGTTAACGTGGTTATGGGTGTCCAAAATGATTGTAAAAAAGTTTCATGCTTCATTTATTGATTTCTTAGGAAAATATTTTATGGATTTGTTAGGAGCTGTTTATATACTACTTAAAACTATTTTATAAATTTTATTAAAAAAGTTCATCCCAGTGGCATGGGTTGGGAATTCATTAGGTAAATCATATTGAGTTTAGATTCACCCCCTTCATGGGAATTTTAGTTCATTTGAAGATTTTATATATCAAGCCACTGTAAAATGGAAGTTATCTTAGTTCTCTAGTGATGATTCATGATTCTATGGGCATAACATCTGGAGTTAAATATTGTAGAAGTTTGGGGGTTGTTGGTTTATGTCACATGGGAGTTTTTGTTTTGTGGACTTTTTTTATTTGAGTATGTTTTTTGGTTTCTACTTGTACTCTGACATGGTTTTTTGGATTGGTTATGTTTGAGTTTTAGTTTTTTACTCATGCATCATATAGAGGTTAGGTTTGTTTTTGTTTAAATGGTTTGGATGATTTATATTTAAAAATGGTAAATCATCCCCCAACTGTTCATGAGGATCTTGGAATTTATTACCATCCTTCGTTGTCTTTGGAATGTCACCTAAGGATTAGTATCATGCCTATCACTTCTCAATCCAGTGGGAAGGGTTCGAATGTTACATATTTTCTTCTAATAAATATATGATTTTTGTTCCATATTGAATTGTATATTCTAAAAATGGAGGGAAAAGAGGGAAAGTTAACTCCCTCATCGTTATAGGTAGCACATTTCTAAAGACTTCTAAAACAACAATAAATGTTATTGATGGAACTTTTTCATTGAATTTTGGAGATCATACAGTAAAGATTAATATTCATGATTTGATAAAGTGTCCTCATCAAGAGAGATCATCATTTACATTAAAGAATTTAAAATTTACCTATTTTTATAAAGAACAAATCAAAATGTTTTATTACATGATTTCATTATAAAATTATTTGTAAAATGATCACTTTTTTAATATATATTAGAAAATAAGTTATTTGTGAATTTTTTTTGTCTAAAACAGTTTAAAGATGTTAATGAAAGTTATTTTGATGGTTTATTCAAAAATATCATTGTCAATTATATTATATATATGAAGGTTGCAAGAATTTATAATATTGAGTTAAAAAATCATTATCAAATAAACCTGAATAGGAACTATATTTTCGAATATCGAACCTAAAATATTCGTTCCTTAAAAAAATGACAGAAATCCAGCTATAATTGCAAAAATTTTATAACTTAATCAATAGAGAAATTTTCTTTGAATGTTGAAAACATACATTAGGGTCATAGAGTATCTATTTGTGGATATACTAGAGATTATAAATATAATATAGATTTTCATATAATTTTATATGAAAGGGAGTGAAAATATATGATAGGGAATCAAAGGATACTCAAAAAAACCCTCTAGGAAGTTGTAAAAATGGTTGTAGAATGAATATTAAGATCTATAGTCATTTATCCAATCTCGGACTCCCAATAGGTGAGTTCTATTAAAAGTTTCCCAATGAAAACTAGAAAAATAATTTTACAAAGGAATAATAATGGGTTAGTGCCCATGAAAATTTAGAATAGAGGGAGAGTTTACATTAAGTACCAAAAATTGAACCATGTGACCCAGAAGGACCTATTATTTATTCCTTTTATAGACCAAATATTAAAGACATTAGTAGGGAAGTGTTAATATTATTTTCTTAATGGGTTTTCTGAGTACTTTCTGGTTCTAATAGCTCTATCAGAATACAAAAGACTATGTTCACCTCCCATTCAATAAGTTTTCATATCAGAGGATACCATTATGAATTGACAATGCCCTATGGACCATTCAATAGTTTATGCTAAGTATATTTTCAAATATGATTATGAGCTGATTAAATGTATTACTTGATGATTTTACTGTGTATGGAACATGTTTTGAAACATGTATTGAGAGTTTGTAAAAAAATAAATAGATTCATTTAGAAAAACATTATTTTAAATTTTTTACAATTTAATTTAATGGTATAAAAGTAAATTATTTTTTACACATGATTTATAAAGATGGGATTGAAGTTGATCATACCAAAATTGACATAACTTCTACATTCTCTTTCCCAACACAGTAAGACACATTATATCTTTAAAAGGTCATGTTCGATTTTATAAAAGGTTTATTAGTGAGTTCATAAAGATTTTTTTACCTTTAACTGACCAACACAAGAAGGATACTTACTTTTTATTTGATGATTCATGTGGGGTAACTTTTTATAATCCCATGTAGAGTATCACAAAACCCCCATAATCCACCCACAATACTTGAATGAACCCTTTGAGATACTACATAATTATTTGAAAAAATTTATGGGATCCATGTTGTCATAGAAATTGTTTGGGAGCTAATAAGTAATAAATGACACTTATCATATCGTTCATACCACCAAAATAAATATAGAACAACATAGAAAGTGTTTTGCTCAATTTTTTTTCTTTAAAAAAATTGGTCATACTTGTAAGGAAGTAAGTTAAATTTAAATTCAAATCATGTTGAACTCGGGTATTTAATCAGGATGGATGGTGAAAAAAAAGACTAGTGAGGTGAATTTAATAGTTGTAAGAGTTTGATGAGGATATTGAAGACAAAAAGGGATGTGAAAACTAGTTTTTTTAACAAAGTTAGTAGATTTCCTAGTACATCTAAGGTAGAACCACCAACACAAAAAAAATCCTAGTTTAATCCTTCTCTAGTGAGAAACTATATAATGTCACCCACATTCCCTAGTATACTAATATAGTAAATGTTTTGGTCACATCAAAGGTAACACATTCTTTAGGATACATCTAAATTTTAAATTTAAATATGAGTCAAAATATTATTATTGGGAGGATCCTTAATTATGAGATATTTATAATGACCATGTAATCTAGATGTGTGTCCCTGAGGAATAAATTAAACTGGTCCTTACATTTTTTTCATACACTTTCATGCAGAAGCCATTTTGGCCCTCATAAAACTTCTATGAAGGTGTTAGAAGCTGGTTTATTTTGACGTTAAATTTTAAAGACTCACCTAAATTTTTAAATCATTCACAAACTATAAATATACAAGTGGAGTTTCAATGATACATAGAATTCACTAATAAATGTTATTTTTTTTAGTTATTTGAAATTTGGGGATTATATTTCACATGAATATTTCCAATATATCTTTATTTCACCTACATCTTATTAGTAGTGTAATGTGTTTCTAAGTGGATTAGAGATAAATCTACCCATTATGAAAATTATAACGTTGTCATTGAATTTATAAAATTGAACGTTTTTTATATATTTGAAGTATCTTGAGAAATAATTATTAACTAAGTCATACACCTATACAAAAAGAATGTGGAATCTCTAATTAAGATGTATGTATTGTATCATAAGGCCTCAACTACCAACCACCCACAAAAAATGGGTAAGAAAATGTGTTCAATAGAGAATGGTTCTAGGGAAGAAAATGCACCCCTCTCGAAAGGACTAGAGTAAGAAATTATAGGATGTCTTACAGTCATAATTAAGTTCCTAAAACCCCATTTAATAATGTATCCTTGCAGATTTATCAACAGGAAAGATTTCTATTTTAATTTTTACTTAAAATAAAAAATCCAAATATACTTTCAAGAGATTTAAATTAGTGTTTAGAAAAATCCATAGTGAAAATATATCTATAGATGATAGATCTTGAGAAACTGAGAAGGAAGTATTATAAAAATTCACTTTTATACATAAATAATTCCAATGTTTTACATTAAAAACCTATTAGAAAAAATATATTTGATGTTGGAGATAAAGAGTTGTTATTCTCTTCAATAATGATGTTAAAACCTAGAAATTTTCATTACAAATGGACTTTGCCATAAATAGTTACTAACACATTTCCATTTGGTGCATCTGAGATCATGCGAGTTAAATAAAAGATCCCCTTCAAGGTTAATGGACAATTCGTAAAGAAAAACTATTATTATTTTTAAAAGGAACCAATTGAGAATTAATGTATCTTCCATAATTAATTATAATAAATAATTTCTATTTTGTCTCATTCTCATATATTAATCAAGATAATAACTCTTTAAAACTAATTTTCTTTGATAAATTCACGTTTTATTAACTAGTATTATGTTTGAGATGAGTGTGGGGAGAGGTACAATAAAATTAGGGCCTATATAATTTTATATTTCTTAGTTTTTTTAGCATAAAATTTAAAAAATAAAGTTTTTTGAAAAAAATATTTTAAAGGGTCTGTACAAAAAATTTGTACAATGTTTTTTATTTATTTTTAAACATATAAGATTGTATTTTGGTAGGAAAAATTGATCTTAATTTGTTTCTTCTAGAAAAAATATGAGATGGAGTTGAAGGATTTAATTTCTTCTAAAAATGTGAGAGTTAATATTTTTTGAGTGATTTTTCTATTTTTTTAATGAAATTTGGTTCTATAATAAGAAAAATGAGTTTGATTTTAAATATATTTGTGTAATTGAAATTATTACCTAAGGGAACTACATTTTTGAACTTATTTAAAGGTGACTTGGTCTTTTGGAAAAAGAAAACCTCTCGGATTAAAATAAAAATAAGATGATATAAGACCTTTAAAAATAGAGTAAAATGGGAATTTGGGAACCCGCAATGAATTTATAAGATATGAGGCACTGGGTGTGTGATTAAATAAATTCTATTTAAAATTTTAATAAGTTCTTTGTCCAATCATTTCCAAGAAAATTTTAAAAAGTGTATAATTTTCAAAAATGAATTCATGAATGTGAGGGGAATAATAAACCCAAATAAAGAAGTGGAAATTTTATATATATATAAATATATTTTAATTTTATAAACTATTTATAAATTGAAACTCTAGTTTAAGGATATTAGGAATCAGTGAAAAATCCATGTTCCTCTTGTTAAAATTCCAATTTCACCTAAATATATATATTTCACTCCTCAAACAAGATATTGGAAATAATTTGAATAAAGAATTGATATTAATCTATATAGAAGTAATTTTAATTTAATGAATCAAGGAATCTATTACTTTATTCCTCTTTGATATGCGTACTCCAGTTTAGGTAGAACATATCTATAAAATAATTGTTGGTATTACCACGGAGTGCCATAGTTCAAGTGTGGGGGAGTGATGAGATCCAAAATTTCCTTAATATTAAACTTATTATCAATATAAATTATCCCCCAAATATAGATTAATCCCATATAATTACGTTTTTTTATAATTTTTGGAAATATAGAATTTATTTGATAAAGGGGTTAAATGTTTATTTTATTTTTTATTAAAAATTTGGATTTATTTTGAATACAAAAAAATGAATTGGAATACTTTGATTTAATTTTTTATAGTTTTTTTAATCTAATTTTAATTATTTCCATTCATTTTGGTCTTAAATATAATTAATCCTTCAAAAACAATATTTCATTCTTATGGTTTTTAGGGAAAGAAAATGAAAAGGTTGGCTGACTGTTATGTTTCTATCAAAAATGTAAACATTTATCCCCAATTATGAGAATTTACCCTCAAGTGTAAATCATTTCCATGAGGAGTATAATGATTCTTTGATAGTGATCATAAAGAATTTTTAAGTAGTTCTTAGTTATTTATATATAATTTTAATACATTGCTTCATCGAAAAGATTCATACCTTTGTTAAAAAATAAACTTTTAGAAGATCAAAGTAATTATTTATGGAATTAGTTGGGGACATAAATTAGAGCCTTAGATTTCTATTTTGAAACTAATATAACCTATAAAATGTCACTAGCTAGATTAAAACCATGCATTAAACATTTATCAATAACATAAAAAACAAATTTATGGATTTTTAGAAAGAAAGTATCATGTGAATCTTTATTTTTCCTAAAAGGTAGATACCTGTACGATCCAAATTAACATATCTACCAAGTTATTAAAATTATGTATCAATCAACCAATAATAGGACCAATTTATAAGTCCACCAACTCAAACATAATGCTATTTCACTAAAGCACAATAACTAAACATCAATTAAACCCATGATGTTCATCAATAAAACTCTTCATGTGAGCATGTCAAACAGAACTTGATTCCCATTATATCTATGTTGGACTTAAGTAAGTTAACTCACCTTCTTCTAGAATGACTATATATCATGATATTTATAGAATGGGTATTATCTATGAATATTTATTATATTATCTCCTTCAAAGAATCCTCACCCCTTAACTGTTACACATGGTGACCATCAATGATGTGAGAGTTGGTCATATATAATTATGATGTATCCCCAATCAATCTACATTAAAATGGGGAATTTTTCACTGATATAAGAGAGGAATATTCAATAATTAATTTATTTACATATCATATATTTTTAACTTTCCTTATTTTGATTCTTTTTTACATTAATAATCATGTGTTGGAACATTATTCCATTGATGACTAAGATAAGAATATTCCCCTTACCCCTATTATTTAATCCAATATTTTAATTATCAATATCTTCTATTAATCTTTATATTTATTTAAACTATTTAGATGTTAAGATATTTTCTATTTCAAATAATTTTTAATTCAAATTCCCTCCTTAGTAGGATTGAACACACAATCTACATAGATCCTCCCTGATACTCACAATTATGAATAATGGATAGGTTAGAGGGTGATTAGAGATTTAGGATCACTAGACTATGTGAGATTAAGGATTATAGGGATTACTATATCCCTTTTATTAATCCAAATCCTCAAATATTACATAATCATGTTAGGTTTCACTTGATAATAGAGAAAAGAGAATATTAAAAAAATCAAATAATGATTTAACAAGAAAGGAGAGAGGATATCCATGGTTAGTAATTTTTTTTAAAAACTAAATTTAAATAAAATTCAATGCAATCACTAATTTCACACTCTAACCCCATAAAACATGAGAATAAGACACTCAAAATACTCTCCCCTCAAGATAAAACTAGATTTAACTATTAATACATTAATTTATATTTATAAAATTCTATTGTTGAGGGCCCTATGAAGGGATACTCACAAATAACCAATATTTTGGATAATGAAATATTATTTATAAAATGAAAATGTGTATAAATTTTTATTTACTTGGAATTTTATTAAACATTTGAAATATAATTAAACTTATTTAATAATCCCAAAACCACCTTTTCACCATATGGGACCCATAATAACTAAATACATTTTTTAAATAGTTTGGATTGGAAATAAAGAGCATTTTGGCTCTGTGAAAAATAATAAGTCATCATTATTTAATCAATATTACTAGTTAATGACTCCTAAAATTTGATTATAAATCTTATCATAAATAAAATTATTATAAAAATGGAATATTGGGTAAACAAAGGTTATTATAAATGGTTATGTCCTCACATAGGAATAAAATTGGTGACAAATAAAGTTTAAGTTATTTAAAATAGAATAACTAAAGAATATATTTAATGAAAAATATATTTATATTGTACACCTTTTAGACTATTAGATGTTTCTCTAAAATTTTAGATATATTTTTTCATTATATATTGCTACATATGAATATTATCTATAACCTAGTATTGTGACATGATTCCCAAATCATTTTCCACAATCATACCTGATAGAATAATATGTTAAATAACAACACTTAACCTATGGTTAAGAAATTATTTCAATGATGATGCAATGGATGGGTAGAGTAGGATAGTGAAAACTATTTGGCGCGATAGATAGATATTTTTACAAGGATTTCACACTTTTTATTTCAGTCATGTTTACTTATGTTTTTTTATTATTAATTGAAGTATCAAATCCTTTCTTGGGTGTTTTTTTCCTTCATCGACTATGACCATGTCATGACTTTTGAATTATTTTCTTCATAGGTAAATCTTAAGGATTTAAACATTTAATTTAATGGATTAAGTTATATGTTATTCATATAATATTAGAAATAAAATTTAAAATACCTCATATTTATTTATATCATTTATTTGGACTGTGACCATAACATTTACTTTATTATTTGTTATCTTTTATTTTTTTGAATAACTTGATATTTTTATACTATATTAATTTACTATAAAATACCATTGGATCGTGCAGAGAGTCTAAGAGTTTGGTTTGAATCAGTGTACCCAATTATTTACCATGTTTTATCTTTCTCTTTCTTGGGGTTTAAATCTTGTTTGTTGATGTTGTTAAATCATTGTCATTAATTATCCACACTTTTACTTAAACCACTACCCCAATTAAGAGATATAGATTCTTTTTATGTGTAATAAACCCTCATCTTAACATGACATCTAGAAACAATCAAGAATAACAACACACAAAGTTTTTACATGGTTCGGGACAAATGAGGAATCCCACTCTTTATTATGTTTCACTCTCACTGACACCCAAATTAACATTATTGTATAATAATTATTACAAGTTCATAATAAATCATTGTATAAGGTTTAGTTTTGTATCATCTACATTACTTGGAGAAGTCATTATCCACTTCCCTAAAATATCTCCTAATAGGTTACCCGTACTATATCCCACTGATGCCATCTCCCACTAGTCAATGACATTGTTTATAATGGTACAAACAGTCTTCATGGGTGACCTCAAACCAATAAAGTTGTCTTCTACTACCAAGTTATATTCAGTAATATTTCATGTGGTTAGGAATTATCCTTCAACTCAAACATAGTATGATATATGTCCATAGTGTCTTCTTAATCTCCAATGAGTATCAACACCAAGTACAAAAAACAAAATCAGTATCAACTCTTCCACTTCGGAATTGTCTTCCACAAAATAGTTGTGTCAGGGGCCTCTTTTTCGTATTCTTCAATTAATATTTAAAATCATGGATGTATTGGGATATTATCCCTTTAAACACAAAAAATGTTTTATGAATTTCAATTATATAAAAATATGCAAGAATATTTTCTTTCTCCATCGGCGATAAAAATATATTCACAATGTATTATCATGAATATTTTCTTTCAAATAGGTTTTGTGGATATTCTATTAATATAGGGAGCGAGTAATTTCTATCTTTTAAAATGAAATGTGTTTTTTATTTTTGAATTCTTATTTAAATCTCCTTTGAAATCCATTTGAGTCAAGTCATGGTCTTCCTTAATACTTTTTTATTTCCTTCCTCATTATACATGTCAAATTTGAATATCATTATCTCAAAATATTGACAACTCAGATAGCTGCTAATTCATTTAAGAAAATTACATGAACATATAGAAGCATAAAACTTTACATTTCAGAACTTCTCTCTGATAGAGTAAAATTCTTCTCAATATAAAGCTTCATCTATTTTCTGGTACCACTTAAATATTATCTATAATCACAATCCCATTTATTATATTTCATTCCTTGAATATCACTAAATGATATTTGATTAAACAGATTTATAAAAATATAAAAATAATTTTATTATGATTTTTCTCATAATCACATAATAATATTTCTTCCTCATAGATTCCTTTAGCTGTACTTTGATAAGTATCTATGGGCACATTACAATTCCTTTATCATAGGGTTCACGTACCTTTGAAAGTCTCTATAGGTACCTTAAGGTGAATTCATCATAGGGTTATCGTACTCTATGAATTATTTTGTTCATTATGTCGTCTTGTACTAAATACACAGGCTTGTATAAACTTTATAAATATTTTTTCTCAACCTTACAAATACTCACATAAACCTTACAAGAAACGTGTCTAGTTTGCCTCAACCTTATTATGAATCATAGCAATATTTTGAGTCACTTGTTCAAAATTTATAAACAATCTATCTAAAACATACGATGATGGTTATGTCAACTATAGAAGATCCTAACTTATCCATATTCCTTAACTTCACTATAATAAATTCCATACGTCACTAAAACATCATCATACCCTCTTCCACTGGTTCTCAGGATTTCTAAACCACCTTAAATCATCTCAAATAATCATCCAAAGAGTCTTCCTTTGTCACCAACTGAATCTGGTCACCATCTCAACTGGCACCAAACCCAGTCTACTAAAAGACGCAAAAGGTAATTCCTGATCCCCATGGGCTGGAATAAGTGCCCAAGTATCATAAACCGAAAATTATGAATGATTTACTTGAGTATATAAACTTAAAATAGAAAAAGAATCCAATAAAACGAATCTGGATTTTTCAAACAAAATAACCTTTTATAAAATTTTATAATTTAATTAAACAACTAAAAACAATGATAAAATACCATTAAAAAGGTACAAAACAAGAAATTACAAACCAAGAACCTCTATATGGCAAGAGGCATCACTGTCAATCCATCTCCACAACACCGTATCATGTTGGACTGCTAAAACCCAAACCATAAGCACAAAATTTGTACCGAAACCTGCGGCCACAAAATCATCATATCTACTTACACCCAAAGGTGTAATTATGGTGTGATACAAATCCCATTAGGATACCACCATTAGGATATTCCATGTGATAAACATTCAAAGATGAAAATCATTCAAGTTTTCAAAAACATGAAATGCTAGTTACAGTTTCTAAAAGATGAAACTTTAAAAATTAAAACAGAATTATAGTGGGTTATTTTAAAGAATCAAAACATTTAAATAAAATTAAAAAGATAATGAAATTTATATCTAAACATATTTTATTCTAATGGTAATAGTAAATCATCTAATGTGCATAAGTAGTAGGAAATAATCCCTAGGCACTAGCTCGTTGTGGGCCTAAGGTACCACGTATCTCGGTGAGAGTAACCATCACAATATATGTTCTCATGCAAAATCCACTAGTAGCGAACATACCCATAACCCCATGGCCCCTAATCATCATCATCATCATCATAGTGTAGTTAGTCTTGAATGTTTCAATCTTTCTATGTGAAACAGAGGCCAAACCCCACAGGATCACTAGCATACTAGTACACATCCACCCACCTAGATACATGGGTTTCCATCATGTGCTCAAACAAGTTCAATAAGAAATGAAATATAATTTTCACATGAGAATACCAGTTCCACATCACACATCAACCAAACATCCCACATGTACATCACACAAGCACATCAACTCCCTTTTAATTCAAATTGATTTTGAAATCCAACTCACACCAAAATAACCCACAACACATTTTTCATATCTATCACAATTGAAGGCATCATTTAAAAATTTTATAACAGCTTTCCCAAGATGATAAACATCACATAATAACCCACTCACATGTTACATAATACCCTTTTCGTAAACAAAATCCATTTTTCACATCACACTCACACAAAAGAGCCCACATCACGTTCACCTCACTTTCACATTTCAGTAATTCCATTAAACATTTTTATAAATCATTTCCAAGAGGATACACATCACATGATAGACCCTTTAAAATTTAAAATGGTCCATTTCAAAATATACATTATCCAAAACTGTTTTTCAATATGGTTTTACCTCTTACATAAATCATTAATCCATTCAAATCAATCATAAAACAATTCTAAGGATTTTACCCAAGCTTTGCACATAAACCCCATTTCAAAACAATCTTTCAAGGAAAAATCACACAAATAAAAATCCAAAATAGATTTGGTAGCCCTGTAATATTTAATAAAAAACTCTCATGTATTATAAAATCCACTCAAATAATACCAAAAATATGCACATAAAAATAGACACATTTTCATAGAACACTTTAAAGAGGCATAAAATGGTTTTACACATAAAACTCATTCAAAAACTCTCTTTCAAACCCAGTGGAACACCAAGACCCTAACAAATCAAAATTGGTATCCCAAACAGTATTTAGTAAACCAACTTCATATGTTATAAAATAAACCAAATAATACCCCAAGAGTTACGCATGAAAAACACCCAATTTCCAGCTAAAATGAAACTATAAAATTAAACACTTAACCAAATAAATCATAAAAAGTTATTTCACCACAAAAAATATGAGGAATAATAAAAATGAGTAAATATAGTAAGCTAAATCATCCAAAAATGGTTACACAAGGAATCACTTACCCGTTTGTTGCAAAGCCCTCAAAAATTGGTGTGAAACATCGACCGCACCACCGCTGCACCACAAGGGTTGAAAACCAATCCTAAACCAAAATATTTTACCAAAAAGAAAAAAAATAAAACCATAAGTTCTAACCCTATCTTCCGGACATTTTATAAATTCATGAAAGCGGGAGGAAACCCTAAGGAAAATCGAGGAAACCAAGAAGGAATCACTTACCATGAACAATCTTGAATAAATAACCCCAAATCAACCGATGTTTGAATCTCCAAGAAACCAAAACTGATATGAAATCATAAATGAAGCTTAGTAGGATAATTGGGGACTAAAATGTGGGATAAAGAGTGAAAATTTAAAGTATTGTGAAAGAATCAAATTACCTTCTCAAATATGGATGATTTGAGAAACCTTGATACTTTTCTCCCTAATCTGCGATCTAAATGAGATCCAAAGTGAAAAAATAGATAATTAGAGTGAGCCTCAAATTTTATTATTTGTTTGGGGTGGGATAACCAAAAAAATTAATCAATGTATGAAATATTGAAAATTAAGAAAATATATATTTTAAAGCAGGAAATGGGATTTCGGACTGGCCAAACACCTTAATAAAAACCCAAATATATCATTATTATGGATTCTTATGGGGTCCAAATTAATATGTTGGTTTTAATATACCTATTTATGCCAATTGGGAAGTCTAATGGGTATAATATTTTTAAAAATGTAGGATTTATAAAAGATAAAAAATTTATTTTTAAATCTAGGAATGGGCTCACGGTTTCACCCAATTTTTGAAAACCCACAATTTCCACCAAAATGAATGGGAAACCCAAGAAATAAGGAAATAATTTAAATTAAATGAAAAATAACTTTAAAATAAGTAATTTAGGTGAAAATTATCTCCACAATAAAAAAAATCAGATTTGAAAATCCACAAAATGGACTAAAATAAAAACCAAGCACAACAGAAAGGCCAAAATAGACTCTTTTTCCCAGTTCTGTCGCTATCAAAAAGGATAAGATATCTCCAGTTGAGAAATCAAGGAAGGAATACTCTCCAAATAAAAAACTTACACAACTTTTTTAAAACTATAAATCACATTCCAAATTTATCTCAAATGAAACACATCAAACAACATTTCAACAAGACTCAAGCTGTTTACCCAAATGAACAACAACATCGAACATGGTTACACTAAACATATATTAAATAAACCATTGGGAACTCACCAATCCTAAAATTTACCCAAGAAGGATATTGGTAGTTAGATATCTTTGAATGATACTTCCTACCTCCAAGCAAATACCAAGGAAAACAAATAAGTTACTAATACAGGAAGACACAAATGGTCTCCCCACCATAAGAGACAACTTAAATTTTCGCAAAACGGAATCAGGATGCAAATAGGGTGAGGTCCAAAGAAAATATTCGGCATTAGGGGAATAATATCATTAGATTTTTTCAAAAGAAATTAAATGAGACCCATAGTGGGTCTCCCAACCATAATAACTAACCATCTAAACTAACTAGCACGGTCCGACAAAAAAATACCCCAAAACATAAAGAGTTGGTGTGGCCACATGGTTAGTCCACACGATTTGGGAAACCATGCGGAGCATTATGGTTAAAGGGGAAACTTCTTATGGTTACATGGTCTATGGAACATGGCTGTATGGAGACCGTGTGGTAGCTAATGTCTCTTATCGCATGGTTCCCTAGGTTGGTGCATAGTAACTACTAACTATGCACAAACTATGCACTTTAATCTGCTTAGCCCAATTTTCTAACTTTTCTCCACAAAAATATAGGAAACCAAAGGTGGATGTATGAACTCAGGATACAACATGTAAATAAGGTCCTCCCACCTCTACCGCCAAATAGGAACAACAAGAAAATTTTAAGGACACTAGAGGTTTAAAATATTGCCATCTTTCATACTAAGGATAGAACTTTTTACAAGGGTTTGAATGACCCTAGGATTTCCCCTGACTATGCACCGGCTTCACTCCAAGACCTATGGCTAGAGATCAAATGATTGAAGCATATTTGGCCTCGCAGTTATACTTTGGAAACCCACTAAACAGATCATCTCCTTTTGGTTCCATGAAAACTATACCCTTATCTTAGATGGTTTCACTAAGACATAACACATTCCAAACTCACTTTACCCCAACCTAACATTTCACTCAAGCAAGTGATTTGAATATTCACATACATCACCCCTTGTTTCCTCACATGAGAAATAGAAATAGGAAAGGATATGTAGAAACACCTTCCTCAAAACAAAGGATGTTGAGATCTCCTGAAAGGATACACACTTATGACAAAACAAATAATCACAAAACATTGTACTTCTTCACCTCTACAATCAAATGAGAACACGACATCAAAATTCATCACCAAACATGACCAATGAAATTGATAAAAAAATACATGGAGGGGGCCATATACAATATACCCAAAAATCACAGAATTCCAAAAAGTGGCCATAATAGCCTATCATGACCAGATTTCCCACACTGGTGGTTTATTGTGAACTCCTAATTCGAAGATACTACAAAGGATCAAGAGGCCCTCTAAGGCACCATCTAGGCACTCACCCACACTAAAAACCCCAGACCACTTCCACCTTAAATGATTCAAGTAACTTAATAAACTAAGGCCTCTTTCAACCTTCCATGAGAACTCTCTCGCTACAAGTGTGTCCAAAAAATAACAAAAGGAAATGGTGTAAACTCAATCTACCAAGAATGAGAAAAGGATTCCTTATATTGATAAACTGGAGTATTTTATAATGGTGAAACAATCCAGGTTTCAATTTAATCGTTCACTAACCATTAATGGGGGTGCACCTTATCCAAACAAAGAACCCAAGGACCCAACCATGTTGGTATATTGGTTGAAATGTTCCACAAAACAAAACTGAATAGGTGAGGTGAACCATTATAAAGGATTCCCAAACATTTCTCAAAAGAGACCACTAACCAGCCCTTCAACCTAGCTTATAGACCAAACACAAACCCAAAACATGGTTCAAATAGGATGGGTTCGTGGACTCAAAACATCGCACAATATCAACATTTTCAAAAACACATAATACACTCCCTCCCAAACCAGTCATCAAGACATCATGTTTTCCTTTAAAAAAATTCCTTAAAAATAAATGGTTTAGCAGTTAGCATATCCACCAATGGTACCCCATGGGCTTTACACATACATGTTTCCATGCCACACAGGCCACCCTCATCATATCCATCACAACACTCATACAATTGTTCCATTAACCATTCATCATCCCATATAACCACATGCATGTGGTCACTCATGGAAATACCATGGGTTATAACAAAAATGCTTTCCACTTTTCAAAACAAAAACAGTCAACCAACATATCCTTTTTCTCAATACCACTGACCACAGGATCAAAATCCTGGTTTACAACTTACAAAACTTTTTATAAAGGCACAACCCATCATATAATAACTCACATTCAATTCATTGACATAAATTTCAAAACATCTCATCCCATTAAAACACATTTCAATAGTTTAGAAAACTCTATTGGAAACACTTTTTCAAAGCCAACTTTAACATAGTTCCTACATTCAGAAGAGGTGTAAACACACCATTTCCATTTCAAAACAATTTGGAAAATTCAGTTCCACTATTTCACATATCAAAGCATTCCCTCTTTATTATAAAATAATTTTATAAAAACATTATACCTATTAAATCCAAGTCATTTTTTGTTTTAAAACTGAACGTCCAAGATTTTAAAACTAAAGAAATAATATAATGCTAGAAGAAACTAGTTTTAGTGGGTGAATTGGACATTTGGTTGGTAGCCATACTCTAATCACTTCACCATCACGAAGAGTGATCTAGGGAAATATCCCCATATTCACATGGCTTTCTAGGCCCTGTGAGAACACTATGACTATGAACCCAACACTCTTTTCATTTCACCTAATAATCATCAAACCCAGAAAACCAAAGGAATTAGAGAAATACCGACTTACCCTGGAGACTCAAATCTCATCAGGGGGTGTGCTAGACAACTACATTACCTATAACTAGAACCCCAAGTCCTGATAATCCTAACTCCAGTCTATCCCCACTATTCTCTATGACAACCCTTCTTTTTATTACACAATTAAACATAATTTATTACCTAAACATCACTTGATACAACATAGAAGATTGATAGGTCTAGTGTCCTTGGGGCTTAGAATCATTACATAACAACATAAAACAAGAAATACAACATCTTTACTGAAAAATTCCTTTACATTACCACTACATTCCCTCATACATAGCATTTCATGGGATAACCCGAGGACATGCATAAGAAAAGGGTGAGATTTAAAGCCCGGTAAAGGAATAATCAAGGAATAACATGAAGATTATAATACACGTTAGACAATAGGAAGATCAACAGAGCACAAGATAAGTATAAACATAAAGGCATGGTGAATCCGGATAATCATAACATGGAAATGTGGCAACAACACTTAACATGGAATTAGCATGAGCCAAGGCTCATTGCACATAGAGCAGTAAACCCTCATTGCACATGAAGCATGAGTAAACCCTCATTGTACTTGAATTATCCTAGTTACACACCCATTGCACATGATTTATCATGATACTATACTTTACCTAATGCATTGGAGCACTATCAGGGGTCACCCTTCTTAAACATTTCATTTCATGCATAAGTGTGCCACATGGATCATAAAACATTGAATCATTCAACATAAACTTTTATTACAGGATAAACGAATGTGTAATACATACATGAAACTCTTCAAACACTAATTAAATGTGCATAAAGGTGAATAACCTTAATAGAGAAATGGTCATGGTATTCACTACACAATGACTTTGTATTAGAAAAGCACAATGAAATTTCGGCAGCATAACGGCGTGACATAAGAACTCATAAAAATGTTTGATGAGAGATAAAGGGGTGTCTCATCATATTTACAAGACATGGACAGTAAGGGTGTAATATACATAAAATTCCCAACAAATGTAATGGAATTTAGATTTATGATACAAAGGAAATTGCTTGAATGTAAATGAGGAGAGAGAAATTCCTTTCGGAATTTCGGCATAGTAACAGGTGTACATGGGAGACATTTAATAAGAGATAAAGGGGTATCCCGTCATCGCAACATAAAATATGGAAATATGAAGGAGGTGAAAAATCATACCCCAACATTTATAATTTAACTTAAAAGGGAATAACAATTAAAAGAATATTGGACAAAAATGAGAAATGAAGAAAAACCCTTACCTAGAAGTGTGCTTCCAAAGGCTTAAGAGAGGCTTGAGAGAGGCTTCTTGGGAGCTTGGGGAACCTTGGGAGGATTCTTGAGAGAGGAGGTAAGAGGTTGGACGAACTACAAAGGCTTTGAGTGAGGAGTAAGTTGGAGTTTGGGTGGTTTTATATAGGAAAGGTGAGGGAATTCTTTATTATTTAGGTTTGGGACACCTCACGTTAAACTAATCCAAACAACAAACAAGCCCAAGGTTTTTCCATTGGTTTTTGAAAAAGGAAATTGGAAAACAATATTTTATAATTAAAAATTCATAACTTATTAAAATAATTGGGTTTCTTATGTGGAGGTGAGTCGCACTCCCAAGGAAAATATTTTAAAAAGACAAAATGTTTAATAAGTCTTGAAGGGTTCACTAAAGCTTTGTAAAATAAATAAAATAAAGAAAAACTCAAATTATTTTAATGTTAAAACATATATTTGCATCACATAAAGTTTATAGTATTTTATTACATCACAATTGGGTCATTATGATGTCATAAAATACGTCATATTTTTAAACGGTATTAAATTTTTACCCAAAAATTTGACCGTCTCATAAAATTATAAAAAATTCACCATTGGATAATTTCGATGTCCTAATTCTAGAAATAATATTCATTTTATCAAAATAATTTTCTAAATATGTTAATTTTTACTTTTAAAATAATATCTAACATTTATCGAAATTTTATGGGTTTTGACAAAAATGGATTTCAAACATTAATAAAAATTACAATTGCATTCATAAAATTATACGATCATTTATATTTAATAAATATTAATTTAATATTATTATTATTATTTTATTAAAATAATTTTTAATTTAAAAATCCATTAATTCATAAAAATATATTTCTTATTTGAACATTAACTAAAAATAATATTTGTACTTTAAAAACTATTTACAATGTAATAATAATAAAATAAAAGTATACCCATTATTATATACAAAAATAATGTACATAACCATAGTACTAGGGTATTGTTACATAACCACTTATAAAGCCCATATAAGACCGAAGAGTAAGATGTGCGATGGTGACTGACTCTTGGGGTGGCTCGAATAACATTGCTCGGGTGGTAATATCTATCAAATTCCACTTCTCTCATAGGTAGTCCCGCTCAAGCTTAACATATTCAAGCTCGGCTTGGGATTGGTCAAGAGTGAAGCCCATAGATGAAATTTACTTTCTGAACTCTGAAAAATGGGCTTCGTATGGGTCACGTCTACCGTATGAGTCTATCGCTTTCTTTGTTTGAGTAAATTGGATTTGTTAAAGTCCTATATTTATACTAATCATGTGATCATTGTTCAATAGCTATATTAGCAATGGTCACAATTTTTAACAGTATTTTAAAATCCAAAAACATAAAACCAAAGAAGTCGAAATTTTTTATAAATATAAAGAGACATTTAATTAGATCAAGATGGATTTCCATTAATGATTGTTTGGGTCATTACAATCATCCCCCCTTAAGAAATTTTACCCTTGAAATTTCCCTTTCCCACACTAAAACAGATTTGGGTAACTCTACTTTATCATTTCCTCTAATTCCCACTTTGATTCTTCAAACTTTTGGTATTTCCACAAATCCGTGATGAGGGGAATTATCTTATTTCATAGAACTTTTTCTCTACGATCTATGATCTTCACTGGTTTCTCCTCATAAGAAAGATCATCCTCTAACAATACCACCTCTGAAGAGAGTACATGTAAAGGGTCTGGTATTTATTTCTTTAAGAGGGATATATGAAAGACAGCATGTACTTTGGCCATGGTAGGTGGAAGTGATAGCTAATAGGCCACAACCCCGACATTATCAAGAATCTCTAAGGGGACATTGTACCTTGGAATTAACCTCCATTTCTATCCAAACCTCAGGACCATATTCCACAGAGATATGCGTAGAAATACCATGTCTCCAACTTTAAACTCAGGGCCTCATCGATTGTTATCTGCATAACTCTTTTGTTGACTCGGGGCTACCTTGATATGCTGCTAAATAGTTTTCACCTTCCCCACCATTTCTTCGACCATTTCTAGTCTAAGTAGCTTACGCTCACAAACCTCATCCCAACACGCTGGTATTCTACACATTTTCCCATAAAGGGATTCATATGGTACCATTTGGATGCTCAAGTGGAAACTATTATTATAAGATAACTTAACCAGAGGAAGATGTTTACCCCATCCTCCTTTAATATTCATTGAGCACGCTCTCAACATTTCCTCAAGTGTTTGTATAGTATGCTCGAATTGGCTATCAGTTTGAGGATGATAGGTCGTACAGAAGTTCAGTTTAGTATTCAGAACATGTTGAAGACTCTTCATAAACTTAGAGGTGAATCTTGGATCTCGATTAGACAAAATAGATTGTGGTACACCCTGAATCCTTATTACTTCCCTGATATATATTCATTCCATTTGATCCAAAGAGAAATCCTCTCAAATAAAAATGAAGTGTGCAGCCTTTGTAAGATGATCCCCAATAACCCAGATTGCATTGTTGTCTTTGGATGTCTTAGGAATTTTGGTGACAAAGTCCATGGTTATGTTCTCCCATTTCCATTTTGTTATGGGTAACAGTTGCATTATCCCCTTAGCCTTTTGCCTCTCTGCCTTCACTTGCTGACACACCATACACTTTGATGTATATTCAGCAATCTCCTTATTCATATTATCCCACCAATAATGCTCTTTAAAATATCAATACAACTTTGTGTTTCCTGGGTGGACAGAGAAATTTACACTATGTGCATCATCCAAAAGTGCCTTCTTTAGCTCCGGAATTGATGGAACACATTTCTTTTCCCAAATCTCATAATTCCTTCTTCACTAACATTAATCTCTGAGGATTTACCTTTTCCAATAGCTTCCACTTTTTCCTGAATTTCTATATCATCCTTTTGAGCATCCTCTAACCTTTTAAAAAGTGATGGTTGGGCAATCATTTGTGAAAGGATTGATGAAGTTCCCTTCTTTATGATTCTTATGTCGATATTCATCAAATCTATGAATATTGGATCCTTTTCAATTCTCATCAATGATAGAATTGTTGGGTCCTTTCTACTTAGGGAATCCACCACCTTGTTTCCATTCCCAGGGTGGTAATGGATTGAGCAGTCATAGTATTTGATCAGATCTAACAATCTTCATTGGCGCATGTTCAACTCTTTCTATGTGAATATATACTTGAGGCTTTTGGGGTCTGTATATATTTCACACTTCTCCCCAAAGAGATAATTCCTCCAAATTTTCAAAGCGAAGATCACTAAAACCAACTTGAGGTCATGTGTTGGATAGTTCTATTCATGAACATTCAATTGCAGTGAAGCATAGGCAATGACTTTTCCATTTTGCATCAACTCACATCCCTAGCCCTTCTTTGAAGCATCATTGAATACCACAAAAAGTTCTCCACTTGTGTGTAAAGTGAGCATTGGCACAGTGATAAGCCTCTTTTCCAACTCGTTGAATATTTCTTCACATTCATCACTATAAGAAAACTTTACTCCCTTCCAAGTCAACATGGTAAGAGGGTTGGAAAATCATGAGAAATTTCTCTCAAATCATCGATAATATCCAGCTAACCCTAAGAAGCTACGGATATCTGTTACTGATGTTGGACTCTTTCATCCCTCAATTGCATCTGTTTTGGAGGGATCCACATATATCCCATTGCTTTTGATTATATGGCCTAAGAATGAGACATCCTTCAACTAGAACTCACACTTATTGTACTTTTCATAGAGATTCTCCTTCTACAAGGTCTCTATTACAGTTATTAGATGCTTCTCATGATCCTCCATGGTTTTGGAGTATATGAGAATATCATCTATAAAGACTACCAAAAATCTGTCAAGGTAACCTATAAAGACTCTATTCATCAAGTCCATGAATATTTCTAGATCATTAGTGAGTCTGAAAGGCATTAATATGAATTCATAGCGCATGTATCTTTTATGAAAAGTTGTCTTGTGGATATCTTCCTTCTTCGCCCTTACTTGATAATATCCCGACCACAAGTCCACCTTAGAGAAGTCTTATGCTCCATGCAGCTAATTGATCAAGTCATAAATTAATGGGAGAAGATACTTTTTATTTATCGTGAATTTTTTAAGGTCATGATAATCGATGCAAAGGTGCATTGACCCATCCTTCTTCTTGATGAAGAGGACTGGTGCACCCCATGGTGAAGCACTTGGGCGTATAAACCCTTTATCTAGATTCTCGTGTAGTTGTTTCTTCAGCTCTTCAAGCTCCACAACATCCATTCTATATGGAGTCTTGGATATTGGCAACACCCCAAGTATAAGATCAATTGAGACTTCGACATCACTTATAGAAGGAAGACTAGGTAATTCCTTGGGAAACACTTCAACGAATTCCCTCACAATAGGCATGTCTTCTAGGATGGTTGCCTCCTTAGAATCAATCTTCTGAACCTGATACATGTGCTCATAGGGAAATAATATCTATGCTTGAGATGATGGAGCTAAAAAAGTTTCATCTTCCTCCTTGCACTTGTAATGAATTTGGGGTCGATACCCCATATGGAGAGTGATTTCCCTCTCATGGAAATTTATGTTGGATCTCTATAAGGAAAGCCAATCCATGCCAATAATTGCATCAAATTCCACCAGAGGGAGTATGAGGAGGTTCACTAGGATGTTTAATCCACATATTATGATAGGGGAGGAGTTATATTCAAGGGACGAAATGATTGCCCCATTTTCTGTACTCACAGACATCTTCACTTTCATGACTTATGGTGGTGTTGAGATTGTTCTACTAAACTTTCAAGATATAAAAGAATACATAGAACCTGAATCAAAAAGTATATTATCTATTCATGAATGAATAACTATTTTACCTGTCACCACTTCATTATTCTTGCTACCTTGGTGGTTGTTGGTTGCCTCTGAAAACCCTAGGCATAGGGAACTTATTTGCAAGATTCCCTGGTTCTTTGCAGTTGTAGCAATGAACCACACGTTGAGGTTTGAACGGATCATTCCTCTCCTCTATTGTTGCCGCAGGTATTTTTTTTCCGATATTTAATATCTAGGTTCTCTTCTCTTCCACACATAAATCATTTCCTCATCCCCTTCATGAAATTTATAGGGTTATTCTTTCCACACTTTTGGCAAGTGGGGTGCTGGATCTTCTTAGCACCGTTGGATTTGTCCATCGAATCGCCATCATTGAAGTCCACCTTATGCTTCTTATCACCATGATACCACCTCATATTCTATAATCTCTATTTCAAAATTGAGGGCACATCTCACAATTTCCTCATAGCTGTCGAAGTCACGTATCGCCAGCTCTTTCCGCAGACTAGGTTTTAGGCCACTAAAGAAGTGGTCAACCTTGCATTCAGGGGTAACGATAAACCCAGAGGTGTATCATGAAAGCCTTGTGAGGTTTTCCACGTATGCTTCAATATATTTTTCATATTTTTTCATTAGGGAAAGGAATTCCCTTTCCATATTAAGTTGAAGGGTGGGCGGAAAATATTTATCAAAAAACATCATCCAGAAATCCTTCCATTCTAATGCCTCGATCTCCTCCTCAGGGTTCATATTTTTTTATCAATGTCTACCATTGATCGGATTCACCCTTCATAAGATAAGCAGCCAGGAGAACCTCCTCTTGTTCAGAACATTTAAGGATATAGAATATCTTTTCGATGTAGTTGATCCATTGTTAAGTGATTGAGGGATCAGATAATCCATTAGAAGTAGGAGGCCTTTGTGTCATGAATATCTCGATAGAGACTTGTTCTTTCTTAGGGGGGTTGAATGTTCATCTTGACCAATATTTCTATTCAAATATTGAGTTAACTGAGAGATAATAATGACAAAGTTTGTGATTCCCGCTCCCACTGGATTGGGAATATCATTATTATAGTCATCACATTGATCTTCACATCGATTGTTCGCTCGAGTACTCCTATTACCGGCCATTGGCTAGAATAAAAGGAAAGTTAGGGGTAACACATAAAGGGTAACACAAGGAAAAAACTGATGACTTATAAATAACTTTTATTTCCTTAACATATGAATCTATTGGATTCGGTCTATGTTATCCATGATCTACATTCTAACATATATTTGTAGGGAATTATTTTATACCCTTAATAGTGGTTCATACTAATCTTGTGAATTTACCAAATTATATCCCACGGGAGTTTCGTAACCAAGAGTGCAGGAAGGCTGGTTGTCGTGCACTAGTTCCCATTTGAGTCTAGCTCAAATTGGTGTTTTCGGGTTTTACCCCTAGGATACATATGTGCCAGAGCATCCTCTACCGGCTCATATCCAGACAGGGATGTAATTTCTTGATAAACCACTTACTCAATACTCAACAAAACATAGGGATATTTTTATTATACTTAGTCTTATATCTAAGGCTTTACAAGGGTTTTATAATCTTAATCCAGAAAATAACTAAACCTGTCCTCTGATACCAACTATGACAACCCTTCTTTTTATTACATAATTTAACATAATTTATTCCATAAACTTCACTTGATAAAACATAGAAGATCGATACTTATAGTGTCTTTGGGGAATAAGATCATTACATAAAACATGAAATACAACATATTTATTGAAAACATTCTTTACATGACCACTAAATTCCCTCTTACTTAGCATTGCATGGGATAACCTAAGGATATTCATAAGAAAAGGGTCAGTTATAAAGCCCAGTAAGGGAATAATCATGGAATAACATGATGAATACAACACATGTTAGAAAATATTCATATAAATATATCACAAGAGAAGCATAAACATAAAGGCAGGATGAAGCATGATAATCATAACATGGAAATGTGGTAACAATACTTAACATAGAATTAGCATGAGCCAAGGCTCATTGCATAGGGAGCATGAGTAAACCCTTATTGAACATGAAGCATGAGAAAACCCTAATTTCACTTGAATTATCATGATTAAACAACCATTTCACCTGACGTATCATGATACTATACTTTACCCAATGCATTGGAGTGCAATCAGGGGTCACCCTTCTTAACATTTCATTCCATGCATAAGTGTGCCACATGGATCATAAAACATTGAATCTTTCAACATAAAAATTTATTCCACGATAAAAGAATGTGTAGTAAATACATGAAACTATTTAAATAATAAGTAAATGTGCATAAATTTGAATACCCTTGATTAAGAAATGGGCATGGTATTCACTACACAATGACTTTGGCTTGGAAAATCACGGTCCAATTTAGGCAGCATAACGGCGTGACATAAGAACTCATAAAAATGGTTGATGAGAGATAAATGGGTGTCTCATAATATTTACATGACATGGAAAGTAAGGGGGTCATATAGATACATGTACCAACAAATGCAATGGAATTTAGATTCATGATACAATGGAAATTTCTTGAATGTAAATGAGGAGAGAGAAATTCCTTTCAGAATTTCGGCATTGTAACAGATGTATATGGGGGAAATTTAATGAGAGATAAAGGGGTATCCCATAATCCATACATAAAAGAGGGAAGTATGTATGAGGTGTAAAACCATACCCCAAAATTTGAATTGATATTAAAAGGGAATAAAAATTTAAAGAATATTAGACAAAAATGAGAAAAGAAGAAAAACCCTTACCTGGAAGTGTGCTTCCAAAGGCTTCAGAGAGGCTTGAAAGAGGCTTCTTGGGAGGTTGGGGCACCTTGGGAGGATTCTAGAGATAGGAGGGTAGAGGTTTGATGAACTCCAAAGGATTTTAGTGGGGAGGAACTGAGATCTTTGGTGATTTTATATAGGAAATGTGAGGGAATTCTTTATTATTTAGGTTTGGGACACCTCACATTAAACTAATCCAAAAAACAAACCAGCCCTAGGTTTTTCCCATGGTTTTTGAAAAAGGAAATTGAAAAACAATATTTTACAAGGCCAAAGTCCGAACATCTAAAAATAATGGGGTTTCTTATGTGGAGGTGAGTCACACTCCCAAGGAAAACAATTTTAAAATAGAAAATGTTTAATAAGTCTTGAAGGGTCCACTAATGCTTTGAAAAATAAATCAAACAAACCCAAAATCACATTATTTTAATGGTAAAACATATATTTTCTGAACATAAAGTTTATAGTATTTTATTACATCACTATTGGTCCATTATAATGTTATAAAACATATTATATATTTAAATGGTATTTAATTTTCAACCAAGAATTTGATTGTCTCAGAAGATTATGAAAAATTCACTGTTGGATAATTTCGACGTCCTGATTCCAGAAATAATATTCATTTTATCTAAATAATTTTCTAAATATTTTAATTTTCACTATTAAAATAAATGCTGACATTTATCGAAAATTCATGGGTTTTGACAAAAATGGATTTCAAACATTAAAAAAATTACAATTGCATTCATAAAATTATACGATCATTTATATTTAATAAAAATTATTTTAATAATAATATTATTATTTTATTAAAATAATTTTTAATTCAAAAATCCATTAATTTATCAAAATAGATTTCTTAGTTGAACATTAACTAAAAATACTGTTTTTCTTTAAAAACTATTTACAAGGTAACAATAATAAAATGAAACTATGCATAGTATTATATACAAAAATAATGTACATAACCATAATAATTGGGTCTTGTTACATAAACCCTTATAAAACCCATATAAGACCGAGTAGTAAGGTGTGTGATAGTGACAGACTCTTGGGGTGGCTCGGATAACATTGCTCGAGTGGTAATCTCTATCAACTTCCACTTCTCTCGAAGGCGGTCCCACTCATGCTTAACATATTAAAGATCAACTTGGGATTAGTCAAGAGAAAACCCCAAAGATGCAAAATCATTTCTAAGCTCTGACAAGTGGGATTCGTATGGGGAACGTCTATTGAATTAGGACATCGCTTCCTTTGTTAGATTAAATTGGATTTTTTAAATCCCTATGTTGCTACTAATCATTTGATCACTACTCAATGGCTATATTAGCAATTGTCACAATTCTAAACAGTATTTTAAAATCCAAAAAACATAAAAGAAAAAAAGTTGATATTTTATATAAACATAAAGATTCATTTAATTAGATCTAGAGGGATTTCCATTAATGAATGTTTGGTTCGTTACATTCTGCATATAACATAACCCAAAGAGTTAACCTCCATTGATTCCATTTGTCAAGAACGGAATCGGGTCACCATCTAAATAAGAAACAAACTCAGATCATGAAAAGTCCTGAAAGGAATTCTTGATCCCCATAGGTTGGTATAAGTTCCTAGGTATCCTAAAATAAAAATTGGGAATTATTTACCCATGTTTATAAACATAAAATAGTAAATGACTACTATAAAACAAATTTAGATTTTTCAAACAAGATAATATTTTATAAAATTTCTGAATTTAATTACACAACTTAAAAAATTCTCAAAGACTATTGAAATGGTACAAAACCTGAAATTACAGCCCAAGAACCACCTCATGGAAATATTCATTGACCTCAATCCATCTCCACAACACTGGATCACGTTGGACCGCTAAAAATAAAACCATAAGCACAAAATTTGTACCCAAACCTATGGAAACAAAATTAGAAAGTCTAATTAATCCCAAATGTGTAAGTAGGGTGTAAGAAAAATACTAGTAGGATGCAACCACAAAGATATTCCATTTGATAAACATTCAAAGATGAAAAGCATGCATTTTTTTAAATCCCTGAAATGCTAGTTACAATTTCTAAAAGTTGTAACTTTAAAAATTAAAACAGTTTTCAAATGGGCTATTTTAAAGAATAAATACTTTTAAATTAAATTCCAAATCTGTTTAAATTTCTGTCCAAAAATACCGTATGCTTACAATAAGAGTAAATCATCTAATAAGCACAAGAAATAGGAAATAAACTCTAGGCACTAGCTCATTGTGGTTCCCAGGTACCATGTATCTCGGTGAGAGTAACCAACACAATATCTATTCTCATGTATGAGACACTATTAGGGAACATACCTATAACCTAGTGGTCCCATATCATCATCATAATCATAGTTTATTTAGTGTTGTAAGAATCAATATTTCTACATGAAACTGAGGCCAAACCCCAGAGGATCACTAGCATAATAGTACATGTCTTCCCACCTAGATATATGGGTTTCCCTCTTGTGCTCAAACAAGTTAAACAAGACATGAAATATAATTTGCACGTGAAAATACAACTTCCACATCACACATGAACCAAATAGACCACATGTACATCACACAAGCACATCATCCCCCTTTTCATTCAAATTGATTTTGAAATCCAACTCACACCAATATAGCCCACTACACATTTTTCATATCTTTCACAATTAAACACATCCTTTAAAAATTTTATAAAATCATTACAAATATGCTAAATATAACTTAACAGCCCACTCACATGTTACATTATATCCTTTTAATGAAAAAAAATCAATTTTTCACATCACACTCACACAAAATAGCCCACATCACGTTCACATCACTTCCACATTTCAGTAATTCTGTTAAAAAAATTTATAAAACATTTCTAAGAGGATACACCTCACAAGACAACCCATTTCACATTTAAAATGGACCATTTCAAAATATAAACAATCCAAAACATTTTTACAATATTGTTTCACCTCTTGCATAAATCATTAAACCATACAAATATTTCATAAAAAAATTCTAAAGATTATACCCAAGCTTTGCACATAAAACCCATTTCAAAAAAATATTTCACGGAAAAAATCACACCAATACCAATCCAAAACAGAATTATAATACCTAGAAGATTTAATAAACCACTCTCAAGTATTATAAAATCATCTCAAATAAAACCACAAAAGATGCACATGAAAACACACACATTTTCATAAAACACATTCAAGAGGCATAACATGGTTTTCCACATATAACTCATTCAAAAACCCTCTTTAAAACCCAATTTCACACCAAGACCCTACCAATTTATAATTTTCAACCCAAAAAATATTTATTAAACCAATTTCATATGTTTTAAAATAAAACCAAATAATACCCCAAGACTTACACTTGAAAAACACCGAATTTCAAGCTAAAATGCAACTATAAAATTAAATTCTTAACCAAATCAATCATAAACCATTTTATCACAAAAAAACATATTAGAAATATCAAAATTGTGTAAATATAGTAATATAACTCATCATAAAATTGTCACAAATGGAATCACCTACCTTTTGTGTTGAAACCCTCAAAACATGATGTGAAACATCAATCACACCACTACCGCACCACAAGGGGTAAAAACCAACCCTAAACCACAATATTTGACCAAATAGACAACAAATAAAACCTTGGGTTCAAACCATAACTACTGGACATTTTAGAACATCATGAAAGAGGGAGGAAACCCAAAGGGAAATGGAAGAAACTAAGAATGAATCACTTACCTTGAACGATCTTGAAGAAATCACCCCAATTCCACCAAAGTTTGAATCACCAAGCAACCAAAACTAATAGTTTGGCTCAAATGAGGATTATTAGGTTAATTGTGGACTAAAAAGGGGTATAAAGTGTGAAAATTGAATGGTTTATGAAAGAATCAAATTACCTTCTCAAATATGGACAATTTGAGAAACCCTGAGAATTTTCACCCAAATCCACGATCCAAATGAGCTCTAAAGTGATGAAATAGATATTGAGAGTGATCCAAGGGTTTTTGGATTTGGGTGGGAGGTAGAATCATGAAAAAATAGTAAAAAATGAATGAGATATTGAAAAATATGAAGGCATATTTTAAAGAAAGAAATGGGCTTTCGGGCTAGCCCAACACTTTAATAAAAAACCCAAATATATCATTATTGTGGATTATTATGGGGTCCAAATTAATATGGTGGTTTTAATATACTAGGTTATGTCAATTTAGAAGTGTAATGGGTATCAAATATTAAAAAATGAAGGAGTTATTAAAGAAAAAAATATATTTTTAAATCTGTAAAATTTCCCATAGTTTGGCCCAAATTTTAAAAACCCGTAATTTCCAACAAAATGAATAGGAAACCCCAAAAACAAATCAAGAATGGAAATTAAATGAAAAATACCATTAAAATAAGTTATGGATGTGACATTATCGATTAATACAATAGATTTAATACTTATTGCTTCATTGATGGATCATATACTCTTAAAGCATACTTCGCTTCATTTAATAACTAATCAACAATATCTACACTTTATCTACCTTCTTCCAAACATGTTCCCAAACTATTATAGATAGTTTTTCATTATAAACACTTATCAAAATCCTGAATAATTACTCATAAGTCACAATAATTAGAACTTCTACATGGAATTTTTTTTCATTCAAATGTATAAGAAATGTAACCAACATTTCCAAAATGTAAATGCATCAAAAAAATACGATCTTAATATTTATTAAATGGTAGAACTTACAACATCATATTATGATATACCACATAAATATTAGAAGAATAGTCCTTATGGTATCATCCTCTCTTAGTGATGAAAAATATAATATTATCCATGGGAACTTAAATCTCACATTTTCTATTTGTTTTCAATACCATTAAACTTCTACATTAATGTGTGTGTTCACACTCTTTTCATCTCCCTCTCATTGAAAATGAATTCAAATGAAATATAAAATAAGTTATTTCTAACTCATTATTCTTCATCCATTATTTCAAGTAAATTATTATCACACATTTATTTATAATTCTAGATATATAAACATAAAGATAGAAGGATGGTACCACATGCTTCATTTTATTTTGTAATAATCCATTAGTTAGTCGTCTCTAAGTCTACATGGACTAAAATTATGCATAAAATAATATTGATTTAACTTTGACATAAATGTTTTCCATAAACCACTATATCATTTGATTCCATTTACAAACACCTAAAACATAGGGATGTGCAAACATGTTATTTTTTGAAATTGTTAAATCTAGATGAATCTCAAGAACACACATCAAAATAATTCAATTACAAGGAAATTATTCTTCCCCATTTTCTAATATAACATATCAACCAACACTCCCCATTTGTAAATATATTTTTTATAATAAAAATAATGGTAAAACTTTTAATTTGAGTACCTTAAACATTAACATATAAAGTGATATTTAGAATTGTATATTCAGTGAATAATAAAATTTCGATAGCTACTCTCCATATTTTCTCTCCCAAAAATGATGAGATTCTATCTATTAATCATAGTTGGTTACTTGTTTTATAATGGATTTATTTTACTTGTTGTATATAATGATTAAAGCAACTCATACATTACTCATACTTCAGAGATTACCTTAATTTCACCTCATAAAAAAACATGAAAAAAGATTTAGGGGTAAAGGTGAGTTACTATATAATTTCTTAGTAGAAAAAAACTGGATGCGACTTTGATATCAATCCAGTGATACACTTATTTGTAGAAATAATATGTTATAACTTTTTATTCTTTAACTCCCTTTAATTTTTCGTTTTTTTTATTCCATGGTAAATATGGTTTACTTCCTATAATCTGGTCATCTCTTGTATGGAATGGGCTTACTCACCTTATAAAATAAATCACTTTACCCCAGTGGTTTTTTACTTAGTTTATCATTTTCGTGACCACTTATTTTTGATATAGTATAATATTAATGAACTTGGTTCTAGCTGTCCATGTTTCTCACTCCTTCCACAAAAATCATCAAAAAATCATTGACACTCATTCTTAGACAAGCCTCATAAAATTAGAGTTCTTCTACAAGTGAAGAATTATTTTTTCATTAAAAACATTAATTATATTTATCAATTTTTTTATCCATTGTTAACTATATTTTCCAAATAGTCAGGCAATCCCTTTTGATATAGTGAGATTTTATGGAGTTTTCACAAGTCTACTTTACAATTTTTTTGTTTCCTTTCATGAAAAAATATTTAAATTTTTCTTTTTTGATTTCAAATACTAACCAATCCTTTTATAACTTTTATGGATCATTTCCCTACATAAACTCAACTTTTTTCCTTTATTCATGATTTATACATCCTGTTTACAATGGTCCATGGTGTTTTTCCTTTTCCCATTGTAGAATAATTTCCACTTTTTTGAGTAATCTTTTGTAATATTCTTCTAATACTTCTTGGGAGTTTTTTGTTATACTATTTTCTTTTTTTGATCACTTTTACCTACCTACTAAAAACTATAGGAATCTTTATATATTTCTCAATCTATTTATTTTTCTTTTGTAGCCGAGTTTTCATGTAAGCACATGATCAATGAAGGGATACTACACTCCAACACTCCTCAATATTTTGGTAAACTTATAGTACTAATCATAGATGTTTGTAGAGGATTCAAATCTATTTTTTAGTGAAATATTTTTTAATTTTTTGTAGTTTTTCTTTTTAATAATCAGTATTCTTATTCATTAATATATAACCCCACTCTTTAATCCTACTAAAATATATAAAAGGTTACACATTGTACCAAAAATAAATTGTCTTATTCCTGAATCTCTAGAAGCCCCAATAGTAGAAAAAACATCTTCTTTTTTTATTTAGCTGGAATTTGTCCAAAAAGTTCTTCTTGTGGACCTTGAAATTTTTGGTTGATACCACCACTCTATAGGGATTACCTTGGTGGGTTCTATTTTTTATTTTTTTCATATCTAATTATTTTCAAACATACAGTGATGGTTGTGTCAACCAAGTGAGATCAAGACATATCAGTATTTATTTATCTCACTATCAAAACTTATAAACATCAATAAAATAACCCCAAACCGTCTTACAATGATTTTAAGAATCTATCAATCATCATAACTCATCTCAAATAATTATCAAAATAGTTTTAATTATTTAATAAAATATCTTTCATAATTAATATTTCATAGATATATCATCTACTCTTCAAGCGGTCTTTACTTTATTTAATAACAGATATCCAATATCTCCACTTTATTAAACTTATTCCCAGTATCATTTAAATTCTCTATACACATCATTTCATCACATACTCTTCTCATAGTATTAAATAAAATCCCATCAATCATCCTAATTCGGGATTTTATATTTAATTTATGCATTCAAATGAAGCAACAATTTCACCTCTTTTTCCATCATATAAATGCATTCTAAAATTCACCCTCAACATTTATTCAATGAAAGAATCTACTAAATCATATTTTAATACCCCACCTACATATTATATTCTTTTTTTCTTAGAATAGATACATCAATTACTGAAAAAAATACAATATTATTCATGGAAAATTCATTTACCCTAAGTATGGTTGTTGAGTATATTGTTCCCTATTATATCTATGATTTATATTGTACATTGATTGGAATGTAATGTAGTAAGTTTGATTCATGTAATATAGATACTATATTTACTTTCTGGTAAATGAATAATTTTTTGAAAAGAGGTAAATATTGTATGCATGTATAAAATGTGATCATGTATACCTTGTGATGATGGATAGGTTGATGGTGTGGGTAAGGATCACAATACCCATACTTTAATATACACCTTCCCCTTTTCCCCAAAATTGGATAGTCAACTTGGATTTTTGTAATCTTATATACATGATCCCCTTCCCTTTGAATAGGATGGGTGTTGCACCTTTGCTACTGTATAACTGGGATGGCCTTCATGGTTTCCCTGATTTTTCCAACTTGTATATTGAGAAATGGGCTAAAATTAAGTTGTTCTGGTAAAGCCTAGAAAGGTAATTATCCCCTCGGTATAAGGAATTACATATCAAGATTATTAATATACCATGTTATACATTTTATACTATGGTTATATTGAAATTTTATCCATTAAAATTATCTATTATTTTTATGTAAATGTGTATATTGCTCTAATATATAAACCAAATTATGTTTCATCTATGTCAAAATAGTGGTGGTTTCCCACTAAGTATTTTATTCCTACACCCTGCATATGTACTTTGGTTGAAATGATGATTCAAGGTATAATTAATAGGTACCTTAAGGAACTAGTAGATATTTGGATTATTGATTCCTACTCCATGTGGTTAAAATTGGTTTGAGATGAGTTTCACTTGGTGTTGGAGCTGCAAACTGGATATCATGTTGGCATCTCGATATGTATGTCAAAGACCTATGGTATACAATTTAATTTTACCTAGGATGTGAATCTTTATTTAATTTCATACATTACCTTCTTATAAAAAATCATTCATTATTTTTAGTAGTATAATCCTTACGAGGAAAAATACTTTCACACTGTATACCACGAACCATGGTGTTAGTCGGTAAATATTGGAGATTAAGGAGTGAACATTAGGTCATGTGGTAATTTGTCCTGATACTTTTCTGGTTTCCAGGTTAGGTTTTCAATATTAAAACTTATAATAGTTTTATTATTTCATACTATGAATAATATTTGATAATAAATACATGTTTCTTGGATTTTAAATCCCTTAAACCACAGAAATTAATAGTCAATAGAAAAAGGAATAAAATGAAAAATATATTTTTAATGGTATACTATCTATTTAGAATTTATAAATTACATTTTTGGTTTTTAAACTAAGTTTAATTTATTTAAATAAATAGGTTATCTTATTAGACCTATTGTGGTTGAATAAAAAAATTTAGAATTTATTAGGTCATTATTTATTGTCCTCGTTGGATCACTCTAGCCACTTTAAGAGGGGTGAGTTGGAGTGCCCATTATTTCATCAAATTAAACTATTTTTAATTTACCACTACACTTGTAAGGGTGAATGGATATCACACTATGTTTTATCACTTGGTTTATCTGCATACAATTATTAGAAACAATAAATAATATAGGCATATAAATTTTTATGAGGTTCAATCATAATGGGTGTTCTAGTGCTTGATATAGGTGGTTGTTATCCCCCACAAACCTGGATAGTATTTTATTATCAAAAATTAACCAATGGGAAGGGGATGATGTTGAAACCTTTTATATATCACTGACTAGAATTCATGCACAACACTAACCAGCTAAAATAATACCTAAATAAGTGTTCTTTTGATATTAGCACCAACTAAATTTTATTCAATAACAAGATTTTTTTTTATCCTCATTGGGGTAAGAACACCATAATAATGCAATTATTCATTTGAATATTTAGAATATGACAACCTTCATTTATTGTAGCAATCTAAAATGGATGTCTCCCTTATTTTTCACAGTAGTTTCCTTGGTTGTCTCACACTTATTCTTTAAGAATGTTGACACATAGAATAAATGGTAGCAATGTTGGAATCTAAATCTTCTACCCTTATTATTCTTTGACACACAAGGATAACAATTCATAAAAACATTGGTATTAACTCATTTTCTTTGAAAAAAAATTATTTTAAAAACAGTCAATTAATATATCTTCCTATATTTTTTTAACTGAGCTTCAATATATAAACTATGAAAAAATTTATACATATATTATAACACCACCATTATCTTCCTTCGGGTATGACTTGCCTATTGTTTTTGGTTTCTATTTTTTTGGGTGAATCGTGGGCTACTTATGAATGGAGAGCCTTCACTGGTACAAAATGAAAAAATGTTCAGGAATGTCTGTTTTTTTATTTAATGGATTCCATGTTTAAATTTTAAAATTATAAATAGGGTTCTCCCTAATCATGGTGAACATAGGTGTTGTATTTGGATTTTTTACAGAATACATTCTATTTTATGTCTACTTGAATAATACACAATGTGAAATGTTTAAAAATTTAGAATTAATTTTGTGATGTGTATTGGTCATCAAGTGGATTTTGTGAGTTGGTTTAAGGCATAAAAGGTTTACACACATTGAATCACATTCACATCATGTTTTTGAATCTGGTAATATTTCATCAATTGGTTTAGGGAGTGATAGGTTCATATCCCATTTATTGGTTTTACATTATTTAAGGGATGAAAATTGGGATTTTTAATTCTAGGTGTCATGGTTTCCATGGTCTTTTTAATTCATGAAATCAAACGCTATGAAAGGGATTCACAATGTGTAATCCTTGAGACTGGTGGTTTTAAATGAATGGATTACCTAAAATTTTTTCATTCTATGTATATTTGACCTTCTTGTGACCCAAATTACTCCAATGATATTTTGGAGATATTCACTCATTTTGGATCATTCATTCAGTGATTGGTCATCATTTTGGATGTGTTGTATCACTTTTGGAAGGAGATATTTCCACTTATTCTTTTCCTATGGTTTTGTCTATAACTTTGGATGTGGTTGTGGTTCAGATTCATGATCAATTAGTGTATTCCATCGATCCTTTGTATATTATTGTAATTCCTTTCCTTTTAAAGAAAAATATGTGGTTTTTTTATATCCATTGTTGAAGGTGGATATGTTTCTATCATTCTCGTCGTAGGTGGATCTATTAAAGTGTTGATAATTATAGATTTCTATTATTTTCTTGTCAAATTTTTTTTATTTTATTTTAAAGTGGATTAATTATATGTGAAAATGGTTTTGGAATTAATTTTTGAAAAAACATGGCACATTAGGAATCTTGGGTGCATCGAAAAATAGGTATAGGTGGACCAATTATGTACAGCGGTACTATTGGTTACTTTTGGTATATTTATGGATAGTGGAAGCACTAGATATTGGTTGGTCTAGTACATATTACCATAGTTTTGGGGCTAAATGGCACGATTTTTATTTTATAATTTGTTTATCACATGATGGTTTATTTCATGGATATTTGGAAATATATTTAATTTAGTTATTTTTATTTTATACCTAATATATTCATGGTTAGTGAATATGGAATAAATTTATGGAATGAAAATGAATTTTTTACCAATGGTTTTACTTATGAAAATTCATTATAAACTGGATTTTATTTTCAAGCTATAACTAGTGCATTCTTTATATTAGAACTCACATTGATTCATTTGGGATATACTACTGGGGTTTTTTTCTCACACATTAATTTTTCCTTTGGGTTGATATAGACATTTATTTTCATGACTCAAGGAAAGGGAAGTCCATCATGTATAATTTCAGGTTCTCTTTTCATATGTTGCCTTTGTGGTGGGATGGTTTGGAGGTAATGGTTGATCACATGAATACATGTTGCTTTTGTCCTTTGATACATCTATCCTTTTCCCTTTAGATTAGATTGTATAGATCTTAACATATCTCTTTCTTTTGAACTGTTCTATGGTTTTATATATTTTTTGGTTATATTTAAGACATTTTATATTAACTTTGTTACACTTCACCATGTGATATATGACTTGGGTGGATGGTTTTGTTAAACTAGGTCATTTCATAAAAAAAATTGTATTATAGGGATACTCAAAATGAAGTGTGTTAACACTTACTGAGTTTGGTTTTGTGTATTTGGTTGAAAGAAGTTAAGACTATTGGAATTTAGGTAGTAAGTGTGGGAGGGTTTCTATCTATCTCACTTCCATGTCTAAACTTGAGTTACCATGGGTGGTCATAATTTTTTTTACTAGGGTATAGACATGGTGTTTGAGGTCATTTGAATGAAATATATTGTAATTTTATTTAAATGGACCTATTGCTTTCTAAAAGAAACTTTCTTATTCAAATAATTCTTCATTTCATAAAACTATTATTGTTTTAAAGATTTGATATCAATACCTGAAGTTGTTCATACAATTTTGGATTCTTCTCATGATTGATTCATTTTTGTTGTGTGGTTGTTATACAATGACTCTTAAAAGGGATCTTCTAAATCAGATATAGGAAGTTGTGATACGGGTTATACTAGAAAACCCAATGGTGGAAAATTATTGGGTAGAAGAATTAATCAACACTCTAAAGATTTTGGGTCAAGAAAGTGTTGTGATCCTAGGACAAGTAGTGGATCACGACTCAAATTTTACAAAGAAACATCCACATGTCTTCTGTGGTGATAAAAGACCACAAGAATATAAATATTTTCTTGAATATATTGAGAGGATATTCAATTTTCTAGACTTATAAGGACTCTAAAGTGGTTTGTTTCTATGTTTATTCATTAAGGACAAGGAATGATATGTTGTGAATATATTTTTTAAAATAAATTTCTTGATGATCTTACTTGAGATTCTTTCAAGAAGATATTCAATCAGTATTTTTATCCGAATACATTTAATGTGTTTAATACATGGGAGTTTTTTATATTATAGTTTGTAGAGAACACCATTTTGGAGTATTCCACCTATTTTATGGTGCTAGTGCATTTGGAATTGAAGATTGTCACAAATGAGTACCTAAAGGTTCAATGTTTTGTGTTAGGATTAAGGCCTGATCTTTCTTCAATTTAGATACTTATGTGACTTCCAACATTTTGGGAGGTATTTGAAAAAAGAAACTTTGGAAGAGGCTAACATAGCTTGAAAAAAAGGATTTGGGAGGAGATTTAGTTGGCATTAACATTATTCAGGGTGTATCTTTTGGCTTGAAAAAGATGTGCAATGATGGCTAATTTTCTTCAGGAATAGAGTCAGGGGATTCATCTTGACAATATTACATTGTTTACTATTATTCCAAAAGGCCTGGTCATACTAAGAATAATTGTGCTGAGGTGCCCAAGGCTTGTCATCATTGTGGTAAATTTGGTCATCTGAAGTATTTTTTTGATTTGATTTTCCAAGTCAGTAAGGTTGGATCCACTTTCACCGAGGGATTTTAGGTTCTTAAAGATGCTTCCAAGGGTGGTGGGTATTTTCATCAAGATAAATGGGATATTGATATTTCTAATAAATATTAGTTTGGAGCTGATACCAAACTTATTTATGCAAAAGAGTATGCACCAAAGGGATCTAAAGAAGGTCTATCTATTATTAAGGGTATAGTGTTTATTTTTTCTTCTATGGTGCTATATTTCTTTGACATAACTGATACTTATTATTTTATATCTTAAAAGGTATATTATTTACTGTTATTGTATTTAGATATCATTTAATACTTATTAGATATTTCTACGCTTATGGAAAAGGGGTTTGAACAAGGTTTCATGTGTCCCATGTGTCGGGTAATGGTATCCAAATTTTAGGTGGAGTAGAAATTTTTAGAGATTGATATTTATATTTATTTCTTTATTATCTGAAATTATTAGATGATTAGTGTTAATTCCCAAATAAACTATTTTCATCATCGAGTTCAGTTCTTATCTCATAATGGGGTAACCCATATTTTTCAGGGTGAGTGGGACTCTATATCAGGAAGGGAGGGACTAGATGTTCCTTATGATGGGGTAATATCGTGCCAATTTTCTAATATTTTTCTTGATTTTGTTAAACCTTGTTTGGTTATTCATATTTATGTTGTTGTGTGTGTGTACCCTGAGGTATTTTAAGATGATTTTTATGGTTTACCACCATAGAGAGAGGTCAAGTTCACTATTGAAATACTCGCTAGAAAGATGCCCATTTCTATTCCATCTTACTATATGGTTCATTTTGTGTTGGTATAACATATGATTCAGATTTCATATCTTACGGCTAAGGGATTTATTCATTTTATCATGTCCTTATGGTCATCACCTAGTGACTTTACTAAGAAAGAAGATTGCATCCTATATCATTGTATTGACTACTAGAAATTAAATAAGGTTGCTGTTAAGAACACATATAAATTTTCAAAGACTACAGATCTCTTTGATCATCTTAGAGAGGTTTGTTGGATTTGAATGATTGATTTGCAGTTACAGTAACACCATTTGAGTTTCTGAGATTAGGATATACCTTACACAACAATTAGAAGCTGATATGGGAATTTTTAGTTTTTGGTTATTCCATTAGGATTAACTAATACTCATATGGTGTTTATGGAATTTATGTTCCATATATTTCATCAATTCTTGGACTCTTTTTTGGGGTTTTCATGGATGATATTTTGGTTTAATCTATGTTAGAGGAGGAGCACATGGACTATTTGGATTTCATTGTTAGAAATTTTATGGAACATCATATGTATGGTAATATTTACATGTGTGAGTTTTGGATTTAATAATTAAAAATTTTTGGGGAATGTTATATATGATAGGGGCATCTCGATGGATCCGAAAAGGGTATAAGTAGTTATTTCCCAAGAGTATCCTAGAAATCTACTTGATATTTGAAGATTCTTCAGGTTGGTAGGTTATTACAGGTGATTTGTTTGGGACTTCTAAAATATTGAATCTAGGATGATGGATTTAACCTATATGGGTGTAAAGTTGGAGTGGAATGAAAAGTTTCAGAGATATTTTTAGGAACTGAAAATGAGATTGACTTCAACTCCATATTTGATTCTTCAGGAAATAGGTTTGAGTTATGATGTTTTCTGAGAGGATTAGGGAATGGGTTTTGGGTGTGTCTTGATGCCGGATAGATAGGTGGTATGGGTCAATATAGATACACCCTCATGGGAAGAACTAACCTACCCAAAATCTTGAGTTGACAGTTGTTATGCATGCACTTGAAAAGTAGCATCACTACCTCTTTATAGAATAGTTTATAATATATTTTGATCATAAAATTTAGAGGTATTATTTTACTCAAAGGGATATGAAATTCTAAAATAGACATTGGTTGGAGTATTTTTAGACTTATTATTTCCATATTCATTATAACACTAGAAATGGAATGTGGCCATAGATTTCTTGAGCAGTAAATTACTGACACAAGCAGTGAATGAATTAGTAAAAGAGTGGTCTTTAATGAGTTTGATTTCTGAGATAATCTTGGGAATGAAAAAATATAGTTGGAAGGTATGTCTAGATTCAATTAAATTTGACACATCATTTAATGAGTGGGTTTTTCATGAGAATATTTATGACCCTAACATCCATAGATTTTGTTATATCCTTTATGGTGGGGAGACACTGGGTGAGTAGTCTCGATCTCCCATCTAGTCTTTGTGCTTCTATATCAGGTTGGTTGATCTGATATCCAAAAGGTAGGAGTTTATGGATAGTGTAAACCATTATTTTTGGTCCAAACACCCATTTAATACTGAGATGAATCATGATTTTAGATGTTTTTATTCATGGTAGGGGATGATACAGTCAATTTTGGGTTTTGTATCACGACTTATTACTTGTTAAATAATTAATTTGAAACACCACATATATGATAGTTTTTTATATCCCTTACCCATTTTGGTATTGAAATTGGATGATATTTTCATGTATTTCATTATTAGATAACCATGGACACCTGGTGGGAAGGATTTGATTTATATTATTAATGATCAACTCATGCAATTGTTTCATTTCTTACCATTTAAGGAGATGCCAAAGGTGGAACATCTTGGGGACTTGTATGTCCGAGATATTGTGAGACTTCATGGGGTAACCACTATGGTTTTTTATGATAGGGACACGAGGTTCATATCCAATTTTTTAAATGTTTTACAGGAGGTGATGGATTTCTAGATAAAATTGATCATATTATATCATCAAGAGACATATGGACACATAGAGAGATTTATCTAGGTGCTTGAGGATATGATTTATGATTCTGTTCTTGATTTTGTTGGTTGTTAGGAAAATTATTTCCTTTTATTCGAGTTTTCATATAAAATTAATTATTAGGAATAGATCAGAGTGGTACCATTTGAGTATTTTTATGGGTAGACATGTAGATATCCAATGTTCTAAGAAGAGTTGGGAGAGTGTTCCTTAGTTGGGTTGAGTCTTGTTTGAGAGATGACGGAGAGGGTTCAGTTAATCTGGAAGAGATTGATCACTTCATAGAGTCTTCAAAAATAGTATGCAGACCATCATTATAATGAAACTTATTTTTTTCAGGTATTACTTTAGAAGTTTATATGGATTTTCTATATATATAGATGTTGATACGGCTTGAGATTCTGGGCCCTGGTAAGACCAAAACTAATTTTTGAAATATATTGAATATCACAAATGAACAATTTTTCTAAAAAGTTTAATAAAACTTAAATATTGACTCCGATCAGAAATCTATGACTTCCATTGATCTCAGAGCATGGGATTTACCCTAGGAACAAGATAAACCTTTTCAGCATTGGTCATTTTGATAAAAGTCACCAGGCGTGTAAATACTAAAACAAATTTATTTGTTTAATTAAATTATTAAGTGATGCATCAGCCAAATTTATTTATCTACTTAAACATTCTTATAACCAATTATCATTTTTTTCCTCACAACCATAAAAATTGAGGGAGGGTGTTAGAAAGATTCTTGGTGAACAACGAAGATGGATTGAGGATCATTTACGCCAATGAAAAATATGAGGATTAATTATTCATCAATGATTGATTCCCCTTGAGTTAGGCCATTTTTTTATTTGGATTTACCCCCATTATCATATTCCGATAAGGAACACAAATTTATAAATTTATTAATTGATTCACATGTCATGGGAATTTCATATATAAGATAGATAGTATCCAAGATTTAGGATTTATTTATTGATTATATTATATCTCTTTATTAATCATTCTAATAGTAATGAAGAAAGTAAAAACCAAGTATTGTATTAGGTATGTTCTTTATTTTTATCGTGTGTTCATTTCTCCCCTTATTTTTATTTCATCATGAAAATTTCCTTTGGGCTTAGGTTCAACGAATACCCCTTAATTAATATTTTTGCACCCATTTCATGGAGCAACAAAATGATACCAAAGACCAAGATTTATAATGATGATGGGATCAAAATATAATGACAACGACATTGGATCAAGATCAGAATTTGGGATTTTGGGTTTTGGTTCTAGTGTACGATAGTTAACCGACCCAATGGTGGGGATTTCCCAAATGATTTGGGTGGCTTCAAATTGGATTTCTAGTGGATATCGTGTGTGGGTGACTTGGATCCTTGGATTATGGAAAGAATCATGGAATAAAATGGTGTGGTGGCGGTGAAGGAAGAATCCACATGAAGAACCTACAGGTTCTATGAAATTACACACTACATGGAATGTAATCCACAAACACATGCCATGTATAGATCCATGGGTGTGGTGCTAGGGTTTCACATTGAGTTAAGTATCAAATGGCATGTAACCCCTATCATAAGTTATGTGACCCTTACTAGGGAGATTTATGTCTACCTAGAAAGATACCCAGACATAGAAACGACTTGATGGACATGGACACAACCATCTATAAATGGACACGACCAAGAGTACATGAGCTCAAATATGTCGTGTACTCAGAAACATCCATGGGCATGGGCACGGATACAAGGGTATAATCTGGTGCCAGTGGAACACATCGTGTACTTCCATCACACACCATGTACTTCTTCAAATATGACTTGGATCCCTTGTCTTATTCATCTTGGACAAGTATTTTTAGGATAGGTTCCCTTGATCCATTCCCTAAGGGTTTAGTATTGATTTGCTTCCTCTACATAGGATGGTGATCCCATATGAGGAACTTCAGACTTGAATAGAGTTCTTAATCCCTCCATGAGGCCTAGAGTGAGTTCTTTTATCATCATCTTTTCACTAGGTGGGGTTCTTAGTATCACCCAAACTAACACTACATGGGAGTTTATCCGTTATTTAGCAGGTTAATCCAATTTGGGTTGTTAGTATACACCATGTCTTTGGGTGTAATCCTCATCTATGTATCGATATATTTAGACAACAAGTGCATACTTCTTATAGCAAGACACGATGAGCAAGAAATCTCATATGGAAATTATCAGTGTTATCTAAATCATAGAGTTTTTTCTCCTAGACGAGTGTTATATGGAACCTTCGAGTAGGAATCCTAGGATTGCATTATGTTTGTGATCTTACCATGAGACTATGTGTCTACTTTGAGTATATTTGTATGTTCAACTTATATATGTTGTTGAAATATACTTTTGATGAGATGACTGTTATTCTTGGTTCTATATACTTAGTGATTTAAGGGTTTCCTTCTCGGTATTGTTATACTCACCCATGCATGGCTTTTCCATACACATGTCATGTCTTATATAAATTAATAACCCTATAATGGTTTCCGAGAGGGAAATGAACAGGTAGTGCTCAATGAATTGGATATACCTAGGTGTGTTCCTATGATTACATTGATAGCATTCCTCTATTATCATGTTGGAATTATTTTTAGTTTATTTTGGTAGGATTGCATTCTCTATTTCTTTTCAGTAATTTCTTTTCATACTATGATAGTGGGATTTAAGATATAGGAATTCATGGTTGTCATTTGTTTTACATTTCATTATTGTATAGGCATACAGATGTGTGCATGTGCATAGGTATATTAGGCCAATGCCTCCCATATGTGTGATTTACCTACTCCGCACTAGTCACTAGCCCTTGTTCTATTAGAGGTAGGCTTGGGGTAGTCACGGTTTGGTCCCTATTGGTCTGGTTCATCACAGAGTGGTATCAGAGGATTCATTTCTACTTTAGGACCAAAGTCTTTGAGATTGGTTTGGGGGAATATTATAAATTTTTTTAATTTTATCTCTTAGGATAGGGTCTCCAGTAATGGTGTGGTGGCTAAAATATCCATTCACTAGGACATTGATAAACTTCTTTTTGACTCAGTATATGTATACATTGGTTATAAGGAAAACATTGGTACACGCATCACATAGGAATGGGTTGTGGTTTCCATGTCTTTCTTGAGTCAACTCTCTATATATACTCATTAAATGTGGAACATATTGTCTATTTTAAGATTCCTCCATGATGTTTTCCAACTATGATTCAGCATCTAGATCATGAGGATGATCCCCTAAGTTATTAAGATTCAATAAATGGACCTATTTATGAGGTGTAACATCTAGTTGGTGCACTAATCTTGCCACCACCTATCAAGTAGCAGATGGTATCGTCAGTACCAAAAGATGAGGTGTGTAAGAAGAGTTCACTTCATCTGTTTCAATGTTAGTAGACTATAAGATTTAGGGGTGATTCAAACCCCCAATAGTATGGATACTGGCTTGAGGTATAGATGTGAGTCTTCCATATTTTCGGAACACCAGTAGAAAAGCTGGTGGTCCTAGAAGTGATCCTTCTCCATGGCTCTATAGGATGATGGTGGATCTTAGTGACCGTGATTTATAATTAGGTGACTCTGTCATGGTAACATTTCGAGATTCTATTTAGATCGGTGTTTAATTCAACTAAATGGAGGGTTGTTTTCATATAATATCTTTTATAGATTCGGTGTTTAATTGTGGATGAGTATTCATCAAGCTTTACCAACCTCTCTAGGAACTTTATGGATATAGTCTGTGATTTGTTATTTTAGGCTCTAGCATTTGAGATTGAAAAATATAGATATATGTGATCCACCATGTTGCTTTTATGAATTCCAACCCATGCTTGGGTGTCGGAGAATTCTTTTTTGATTTAGAATTTCCTAGATGAGCTGATGCAAACAGTTGGTGTCATCAATGGGAACTGAAGAGAAAAGAATTTGGAGGTAGGGAGATGATAACAAACATAGGGACCTAGAAGTGTGATATGTTTCAAGTGTAAATCCTTGGATAGGGTTTCTATAGTTCATGTATCGCAGGATGGATCTAGTCATCCAAGAGATAGGTGTTTCTAATATTGTGACATTTGGAGACATCTTACACAAAATTGTTTGAACCAACGTCTGGATGGTAGAGTTATAGTAGATGGTCTACCTTGATAGATGAAGTGGTAATAAAAATATGGTGCATAAGGAAGTTAATGTGGAAGATGAGTTGGGAGAGTATCTAGAGATGGTAGACATTTTGACTTGTTACCACCTCCACCTCTAGGTGGTCCACCCAGGGCTTAGGGGGATTGGGGAAAAGGTCTAGGGAAGCTGCAGGTGGTTAAGGATTATGACCTATATACTCCAGGGATGATATAATATAAAATATGTGTCTTATATAATTTATTTTTAATATTTATAGATACATGTGTGACCTAATCCTTTTTTCTAGTTATATAGTTTGACACTTAGAGATTCTGGTTGATCCTTTGGCTTGATCTACACACTTAGAGAATCCTATTGGATGTGACTCAAAGATAACACACATTGATGATAGTGTGACCTAACTCTTGTAGCTGAGATTTTATTGTGGTTTCTATTTTCAATAGCGATGAGTCCTTATGATGCTATCAAATGTATGGACTGGTCATTTATAGTTCATGACCATATAGACTATTTCAGTTAGAGGATATGGTGTGTCCATAGTGATGGAATTAGGTTTTACTTTTTGTGTGAAAAGGAAACCTAGGTAGAGAATGATGGACTCATCTATATGATATTGTCACAAATTACCCACCATTTTTCAAGTATGAATATTGGTGTAGGGTGTTCTATGAGATTTCAGTTTCCTACAACGGTGGTTCAGTAAGAGGGTATCCTTCCTAAGGATGTTCAAGGAATACCTTCCCATTTAATGATAGAATTATATATTTATCTAAACAATGATATGGTCTCTATATCTACACCAGAAAATCATATGGATCTTTAAAATCTTTGCGGGGTGAGGGTCTAGTTGGAGGACTTGTAGAGGAAGGGATTTGTTAGACCCAGTGTTTCCCCCTGGGAATCCCATGTGTTGTTCACCATAAAAGAGTATGGGAGCTTGAGGTTGTGTATGTATTACCATTTACTAAACTAGGTGAAATTAAAGAACAAGTATCCACTACCGATAATAGATGACCTCTTTGATCAATTGATAGGGGAATGATGGTTATTGAAGATTGACCTCATATCATGTTATCACCAGCTATCAGAATGAAATAAGGATATATCAGAGATGGATTTCTGATGATGTTATAGACACTATGAGTAATTGGTGATTCCCTTTGGCATGAAAAATTCCCCAGTAGTGTTCATTGGACACATGAGCTGAATATTTCATCTTTTCTTGGACCAATTTGTGGTAGTCTTAATCGATAAACCCTAGTGTTCGTAATTCCCAAGGGGGAGCATTCTAGATACTTGAGGATGGTTCTAGACATTCTTAGATAGAATAATCATTATAGGAGTCATTAAAAGTGATATATATTGATTAAATAGGTCCACTTTTTGGGACATGTTATCTCAACAAATAGTGGAGTAGTGGACCCAGCAAATGGCAAGGATGTGTTAGCTTGGGATCCACCTAAGAGCGTGATGCAGGTGTGGAGATTCCTTAGGTATAGATGATACTATTAGATATTAATACCTTATTTCTCATTGATATTATCTCCCATGATATCTTTGGCCCTAAAGGGGTGGTCTTTCATTTTGATAGAGACATGAAAGCAGTATTTACATGAGTTGAGGTAGATATTGATGATCACACCCATCTTGAGATTACTGGAGGAGGGTGTAGTGTATAAAGTGTTCTGTGATGCATCAGGGACCAAGCATGGTTGTATTTTTATGTAGAGGAAGGTCGTAATTACCTATGGTTCACATCAGTTAAGACTAAATGTGTAGAACTATACGACCCATGATCCTGAGCTTATAGTTGTAGTTTTCGCACTGATGATTTGGTGAGACTGCCTTATGAGTGAGTTATTTATCATTTATTATAACTACAAGAGTCTTAATTATATTTTCTCTCATATGGATATTAACTTGATATATATGCAATGGTTATTGTTCCTAAAGTTTTATGACATAGATATTTTTATGCTCTTGGAAAGAGGAGAATGGTAGTAGATGCTCTGAGTAGGAGATATTGATCATAAAAACTAAGTAAGGAGTTAGAGAAATTAGTCTCATTATAGTTTTCACTGGTGTATGGGAATGAAAAATCTTACCTTCATTCAATGTTTTTCAGCCCTCCTATTTTGTAGTGATTCTGGGAGGTAAGTCTTGGGGATATCGACTATGAGATCCCACATACTTATATATCCATAGAATATTCTCCTGATGAATTTTACGATGGTGGGGTGAATGTTGATATTTTCAAATGATGGATAATGGTATGTGTTGCACTGAGAGAGGATTTGGTGTGTAGGATTAATATTAAATAATTATAGGTACATAGAGGTGTGGAGAATATGTATCAAGACCCTCAACGGTAGTTCTGGTGGCCAAGGATGAAGAAGGTAGTCACAGATTTTGTCTCTTGATGGCTTACATGTCAAAAAGTGAAGGAGGCGCACCATGTTTTCATGGGTTTATCTAAAAAAATTAAGGTATAGGAGTGTATGTGGGATGGAATATCCATTGACATAGTTACGGGGTTACCAAAAATTTCTGGGGGACACAATTCCATCTAGGTGATCATATACTGAATCAGCAGTTAATCCCACATCTTAGCTATCTGAGAGAAGAGTTCAACATAGATCTTGGGATGCCTCTACATGTAGGAGATAGAATGGGTCTATGGAGTTCCATAAATTTTTGTTTATTTCGATACTTTCTTTACATCTCATTTATGGAAGGGATTATATGAGGCCTTTGGGACTCAGTTGCATTTGAGAATGAATTTTCACCCTTCGACTAATGGTCAGACTGAGCATAACATTTAGGTCCAAGAGGACCTTCTATGGGATTTTATGTTGAATTTTGACCATAACTGGGAGGATCACCTACCAATGGTGGAGTTTTCAAATAATAATAGCTAACATTCTACCATCAATATGGAACCATTCAAGGCCCTATATAGGAAACCCTATAGGTTGCCACTATGCTGGATTGACCCATTAGAGTCGGCACTTATGGGCTCGAAGTTGGTGTAAGCCACTGCATAGAAGGTGAAAATCATCTAGGAGTAGATGAGAACTTAACAGAGCCATTATAAGTCATATGAAGACCAAAAATGAAGGCCTTTGTAGTTTGAGGATAGAGACCATGTGTTTCAATGAGTCTCATCTCGATTTGGGTTGTAGAGATTTGGTCAAGGTGGAAAGATAACTCTGAGATTCATTTTAATTGTCAATTATACTTTATAGAATTGGTTACATGGGTTACTTTATAGAACTACCATCACAGTTAGACCAGGTATATGATGTTTTCCACGTGTCGCATATAAGGAGGTTCATTCATGATCCATCGCATGTTATTGACTATGGTGTGGTAGAAATTGAGTATGGGGATACTTTTTCAGATTACCTAGTAGGTATTGAGGATAAAATGGAGATGATACTCTATGGGAGATAGATTCCTCTAGTGAATGTATGATGGTAGAATGGGAATTTTCAGAAGATATCATAGGAGTGGGAGACCCAAATACATGCTCAATACCCACATATCATTTTATGGTATTTTGTTGAGTTTCCTAGGGCATAAATCCCCAATCTGTAGAGAATTTAATGACTATAATTTTTCTATGTATTAATTTATAATATTATATGGAATATTTTCAGATCTAGGCGCTGAGACAGTAGGATATTATGAGGCACAATGTCCCCAAAATTAATTTTTGAAATATATTTAATATATTTAAAATCACGTGTGTGTATTTTTCTTGAAAATTCATAAAAACTCTTAAATAGAGGCTCGAATTAGAAATATGAGGAAATCATTGATCTTAGAGCATGGGCTTTATCCTATACATGACATACACTTTTTTAGTGTCAGATGTTTTTTTAAAACTCTTTGTGGGAACAATTAATAAAATAAATATATATATTTATTTATTTTTTAAGTGATGTGGTAACCTCATTTATTTCTCTACTTAAACAAGATTATGAACAATTATTTGGGTTGTCTTCATAATTGTGATAATTGAGAGGGAACATTGGAGAGAGCCTTGGAAAAGAATGATGATGGATCAAGGATCATTTATACTAGTTAATTTTTAGGATCTTGCCAATGGTAATGATGTGGATTCATTAATCATCAGTGATCAATCCACCTTGAGGTAGTACAATTTTTTTGTATGTATTCTTATTCATTTATTCCTTTGATGAATTTGAATCAATAAACTAATGAATTGAATCATGGATCATCTGTATCGTGAGTATGGGATAGATATTATTCGATATTGGGGATTTATTATTCAATTATATTATATGTCTTTATTCTTCATTCAAATATAAATTAATTATAGCTAACATGAACATTTTTCGAGGTCCATTCCCTAGGTCTACGGTTTGTACATTTCTTCCCATGTTCTTCCTTCATTTTGGGGAAATTCCTTTGGTCTACATTTCAAAAAATACATGGTAATAAATTATCGCACACTTGTTTCTTGGAAAAAAATACTGATACCGAATATCTGGGTTCAGATTGATGATGGGAATGATCTACGATGGTCATGATAGTAGATCGAGATCTGATTTTAGGATTCCTCATTTCGGTTTTGATGTGTGATATTGAGATGACACGATGGAGTGGATTTCTCAAATGGTTTGAATGGTTGTTGATAGGATTTCTAGTAAAGATCAAGTGAAGTTGACTCAGATCCCTTATTTTATTTGAGTATTAAAGAAGAAACCAGTGAAATGGTGGAAGAAGATGAATATTCATGAAGAACCTACATGTTTTTTGAAATTCCACCCTACATGGAATGTAACACATAAACACACACCATGTATGGATCCCTGCATATGATTATAGGTATTCACATGGAGTTAAGTAACATATATTGTGTGACCCATGTCACATGGAATGAGACCCTTACTGATTGGCGTGGCATATACCCAAGGAGGTACAAGAAAATAGACATAGCTAATTGGAAAAGGACATGGCCATCCATAAATGCACATGGACAAGAGTACACAAGCTCATACATTTCATGTACTCAGATACAAACACATCTAGGAGTACATAAGCTCAAACACACCATGTACTCAGACACGGACATAAGAACAAGATATGATACAAGGGTTAAAGCCAGTTCCAAAGGAAAACTCCATATACTTATTCAAAGATGTCTTGGAGCCCTTTTCCTCTTCAACATGGAAATGTTTCATTAGGGTGTGTTACCTTGATCTATTCCTTAAGGATTTATTATATAGGTTCATCCTATTCATAGGATGGTGACCCCCTAAAAGGAACTTTAGTCTTGGATATAGTTTTGAATCCTTCCTTGAGGCCTAGAGTGAGACCCTATATCATTTACTTGTACCTAGGTGGGGTTCTTTGTATCTTCACAACCAAAACTGCATCAGCATTGATCCACTACTTAGTGGGTTAATATAGATTGGGTTGTTGGTATACCCTATGGACTTGGTTGTAATCATCATATGTGTATCGATCTATTCCTACTTTCATCATATACTTCCTATAGTGATACCCGACGTATCTGAAATCATGGATAGATGACAACTAACTTGTAGAGTGTGTTCTCTTAGATAAGTGTTATAAATAACCATGTATAAGAAATACTAGGCTAGATTTATTGTTTTAATCTTACCATGAGACCGTGTGTCTACATTGAGTATATCTGGATGTTCTTGTTATATATGTCATTGACATATACATGTGACGAGAAGACTATTATTCAGGTTGCTATATGCTTAGTGATTTTGAGGTGTCATATTGGGTATTGTTATACTCACCCCTTCATGTGATTTTCACACATGTTTTGTCTCATAGGAAAATAAATGAACTTTTAAAGGAGTCCTACTGGGACTAGGACTAGGTGGGGCTTCGTGAGCCATACATACTAAGGTGTGTTCCTGTGATTACATTGACAATAGTCCTCTTCTATTATTTTTTACCTATTTATTGTGTATTTTGGTGGGTTTAGGTATGGAACTTCCTTTCCAGTATATTGGTTTTGTACTAAGATGGTTGTGTTTTAGATGTATGCTTGCAGGGTTATTGGTTGTTTTATATTTCATCATTTTGTGGGCTTGGAGATGTGTTAATGTGTGCATGTACATTAGGCTAAGGCCCCCCATTTATGTGATATATCTACTTGGTGCTGGTCACCAAACCTTGGTCTATTATAGGCAGGCCTAGGTTAGTCATTATTTGGGCCCCGTTGGGAATTTTCATGACATTAGTCATTAGCCACTGTAGTTAGAGGTTTAGGATCAGGTCTTTCATAGTGTTTCACCTCACTTAAAAAATCCTCAGCTAGGTAAGAAGGGTAACTTGGCAATGAGGTTTGTGGGCCACTTTGAGATCATTTGACTATTGTTGAATGTGTCATATTGTTTGTACTTACCATACCATTTGAATTCTAACCTCAATGTGTTTCATGTTTTCTAAATAAGGATTTATCAACCGGATACATCCCATGTGATTTGATGGGAAGATGTCAATTTTGATACTGATATCACTGTGCTTCAGCAACTAGTTTAGATTATTTATCATCGAATGAAGGTGTTTCCTGGTAAAACAATTCCTTTAGTCTGTTTTTTGTTGAGTTTGTATGGGATAACTATGAGATGTGGGAGTGGGATTTTTTTATGTGGAAGTAGTGAGCTTCACTTTTTGTGAGTCGGTAAATATGAGTACTTTCTAGGGAAAAAAATATTTTATAGAAGGTAGATTGTAACACCCCATTATCTTCCATCGATATGCCTTATCTTTTGGTTTCAGTTTCCCCTTTTGGTTTGGTTGTGTCACAAGATTCCTATGAATGAAGAGCCTTCGCTAAGGAAAATGACCAGAAGTTTGGGGATGTATGTTTTTCTGAATTAATGGATTCTAGGTATAAATACTTCAAAGGCTTTTTGATGTTCTCCATAAGGTTAGAGAACACCGGTGTTGGTTTGGGATTTTTTATAGAATCTTGGTTTTTTGTATATACTAGATTAATTCATGACATAAAAGGTTTACAATATGTGAATCGAGTTCATGAAATGTATTTTTCATCATGAAGATTTCATGATTTGGTTCAAAATGTGAAAGGTTTACACACCATGAATCAATTTCACATCATGTATTTGATTCTGGGTAGATTTCATGAATTGGTTTTGGGCGTGAGAGGTTTGCATTCCTTGTATTGGTTTCACATCATGTAATGGTTGAAAATTGAAATTCTTAATCTGAATCTGTCCATTTTTTATCTATTTTTTTAATTTAGAGAATTACACACCTTGAAATAGATTCCAAACATGAAATTCTTAAGTTCATTGGTTTTAAATGCACAGATCAAATGAGTTTTGATTCATTCTATGTGAATCATCCTCTCTCATGACATTGAAATCTTTTAGGATATTTTGAATATCTCCTCTACTTTTGGATAAATATTTTAGAGATTGATCACTATTTTGGCTATGTTGTGACTCTCCAGGCAGAGATCTTTCAACTTATTCTTTTTCTTTGGTTATGGCTATGACTTTTCATGTGGTTGTGGTTCATAATCATGATTTAATGGTGTCTTCCATCAGTATTTTATATCTTTCTATCTTTACAGGTATTTTAAAGGATGATCTATGGTTTATTTATTTTTATTGTTGAAAATAGATTGGTTTCCATCATTCTTAAAGTAGATGGATCTATGAAATTTTTTATAATTCCTAATTTGATTTATCTTCTTGTTAAAAAGGATTTTATATGAAGAAAAATGGGTTTTAATTAAAATTTTTTCAAGGATATAGAAATGGTATTTGAATAAAATAGGCACATTGGGAACATTGGGTGTGTTAGGAAATAGCCATAGGTGACTCTAGTCTATTTGGAACCTCTAGGGGTTACTTTTGTGATAGTAGAAGACTATAGTGGGACATGAAATTAGTTACTCTAGTAAGTAATCCAATGAACTAGGGAATGAATGGTGTGATTTGTCTTTTATACCTTGTTTATTTCATGATGGTTTATTTCATGGATATTTTCTCACTTGTTTAATTTACATGTTATTCTCTTATACCTAATATATTCATGTTTGGTGATTATGGTAGGCATTAATAGAAAACAAAGGAAAGGTGTATAGATGGTTTTATATATGAAAATGACTTATAAACTAGATTTTTTTTAAATATTTAACTTTTGAATTCTAGATATTAGAACTTGTATAGATTCATTTTTGATATCCTACTGGGCATTGTTCTCAAACCCTAATTTTTTTTGCATGGTTGTAGACCTTGTTTATCATGACTCGAGTAAAGGGAAAGTCATTATATCATATAACAAGTTCTCATTTTTTCGGTTTCCTTTGTAAGGGGATGGTTTGGAGGTGATGGTTGGTCACATGGAGACTTAATGGTTTCATCTTGTCATATATTTCTGGTTTAGCCCCACTGGATTGGATTATATGGATCCTCTTGTATATATTCCTTACATATTGTTCTATAGTTTTAAGTATTAATTGAATATATTCAAGACATGATTATATTATCTTTGTTATGACTCACCATGTGGAGGATGACTCATGTGGATGGTTTGGGTGATTCGGTTGGTTATTTATATACATTGTTCAGTAATTCAAATATTTGAATATGAAACCTCTAAATATCAAATTATTGTGAACATATCTCTCTATTTATTAAAAAACTCATAATATTAATGAAGATGATATTTTAATATTAAAACATTCTAATTCCTATTAAAATCCTTAATGTGATACTCATATTTTAATTATTTATCATTTTATATGAGTGAAATTTTCCCCAATTAATGCATCAATTGTACATTTAAAATATGGAAACATGTACTCTATAAATATCACATAGGTATTTTTCCAAATAGGGATATTTAATTCTCCTAAAATATACTAATCATATATATCCAAAAAAAAATACTCCAATGATGATTTCCCTAATATTATAATTAATTATTCATTGAAATTCATCATTTAATTCTCCAAAATATATACCACTTATATCTTCTAGATTTCCACCAAACTTACAACAAATTTCTTATGTGCACGCTTATGTTTTGAAACATCATTATGTCTTGAAGCTTCATTCCACAACATAATATTCATATTTTAATCATATATTTAATAATTTATAATCATAAAAGAATCATGATATTTGTTTTCTTTGAATAATATCATATAATAATCTGAATTTGGTATTTTGATTCACCTAAGAAGTGTATTTTTCTCTTAAAAAACACTCAAATGTATCTTACATAGCTTTATTAAACCATAGGTTAATATTTCTTAATAGATTAGTTGCAATTACATGATCCTCAAAATGTTTTAATTAATCTTAAAAAGCCTCAAATTACTCTTACATAGATTCTAGGTTACATTAATGTAGTAGAGAAACTCTCTGATTTAATCTTCCATATCATCAATTTATTATGATATACACTTCATAAATCCTACATTACCCTTACATGGAACTGTATTACACTTCCATGTCTATATTTTATCGTAAAATAACATCAATTAATTCCTAATTAAAATTTTATAATATTTATTTAATATGATGTATCACCTGTTTTCATGGACTATTCTTAAATATTGTATAAGTTATTCTTACATAAACAGCTATTGTGAAATATTCTATTACATGTCCTTTAAAACAATATATTTATTACTACATAGATAGAATTATACTTTGATATAAGTTAAAATGTTCTAAATTATCATAAATTTTTATCTCTAAACTTCCAGAATTTTTTCCATCCTTTTCAATATCAATCTAATCATTCTCAACCACATTAATTCTTTTCAAAACACCTCAGTCAACTTCATAGTATCATCAAACCTCCAAATAACACTTTATTATAATTTCAAGGTACCATATAGTGAGAATGAAGATAAATTTTTTTAAATAAAATAAAAACTTATTTAAAATACAACTAGTCCTTTTAATTCAAACATCTCTAACATCTGAAATCTTATATTTAATTTAATAAAATTATTTTTTTGAATTTAATAAAAATAAAAAAACAATAAATATTCAACTATCATAAAACTTTATCAAACTTCTTCAAACTTAGTCAATACTTCAATAATGGTGCTTTCATAATTTAATAATTAATATACCATCTATTCTAGCTCTAACTCATTTTATCAAAACAAAATCATCAATGTCTGAACTTTATTTTTCCGTATACTCCATGAATGAAAATAAAAAAGTTGTATGTTCACATATATTAACATAGTTTAATTATTCTTTAGTCACGTCTAGAACCTCAACAGCATGAAAAATCATCAATGAACTTCGATATACCTTAATAGAGACATATTATTCCAAATGATCTATATTATGTGAAAATATTCATCTCCTCTTTATTTTATTCAACTTTTTACATGGATTTTTCACATGAAACAACATTAAAAAATATCCAAGAATATTTAACCATCTATATCAATCAATAATACATGAATAATATCTATTCAATGTACTTATTGGTAGTAACTCAATCTATAAACCAAAACACCTTTTCCACATTTGAATGAATCTCCAGTAATATATCTAATATAAATATCTCATAACAAACATTATTTCTATGAGATAATAACTCATATTTTCCACCATATTGAAAATCCTCCTCTAATATGACATATATAGTTTATAGGGAACTCTAATCTTCAATATCTAAGTTTTTTTTAATATTTATCAACTTAGCTGATATTGATATTTTTTCATGGATACTTCATGCATCACCTTCTCATATAATCTTCTCGACACATATTGAAATCAAGGATTACTTAAAAAAATCTACGAAACTAAACTGATGGGTTAGATAAATATTATTTCATAATAAATATAGAATTTGAAAAAAATAAAATTTTACCGTTCTCATAAAAATGGAATATTTTTTTAAAAAAAATAATATAGCAACACCATTATAATTTTAACATGTTCATTTCAAAAATGATATAAAATTTATCAAAATAATTTTACAAATTCAGAAAATTTAATATTTAAATATTACCATAAAAGTTTTGATTTTTATAAAATAAGTTAAAATATACTTTATTACAAATATACACTTGTAATTTGTTTTAGTTTACATACCTGAATATTTATTTTATAACAATAAAATATATATTTTCCCTTATTTTACTCCTGGTAAAAATTATTTAAAAGTCATTTTACTGTTTCATTGATGAAGTTACTATTCTAAATGTCTTGTTACTATTCAAACATGCATGTTATTATTCTAATGGTTAGGTTTATTATTCTAATGATAATATTAGATTCTATACTTTTTAAAAATACCTCTTTTTTATTTTATTTATCATTCAATTAGTTTCCACTAAAGGCACTCATTATCATTTTAAAATTATCATAATATTTCTTATGTTTTGTTTTCCTTTTATAATGTTTTTTGATGGTTTTTTATTTCTTGGTGGCTAGGAAACTATGTATTTTAAAATTTTATATATGTTGTTTATTTGTTGTTATCATTTTATTGAAATATATTTAATTTTATACATCATATTTATTATCCATATGTCATGTTATATATTTTTATTAATGGATTTATTATTTGGTACATATGTTTTATTTTATATAATATATCTAAATATGGGAGATAAGTATATATATTAGAAAGAAGATATCATATTTAAAAAACATGGTCACTCTAATGAGCACCTAAACCTCTAATATCCCAAATCTCCCCTTACTCTAATTAGGCTCTATTATAATGAATAACCCTAATGATAGAAGTAATCATGGCTACATGTGGGATTTTCTTATTTTAGTTAATTTTTTTCTTAAAATTTCAAGGTGGTCATGGTTTGAGGCATAGAATCTAAATATTAATTACACTACCCTGGGGTAATCTCCCTAACCAATGTCAAAATTTGATGACATGTTTCCTATCCAAGGTTCTAAAAAATAGGTACCAATGTTTCTTCTGGATTATATATGAATGGAATAAAAATTAATATATTATATTTATTATGATATACTTAAGAGATCACATCAAAAATAGAACAATAAAGACTCGGAAACTTCCTTATAAAATATTTATTAAACTATTCCTAAATATTCAATGAAAAACTCAAAATCACTATACTCTATTCTATATTTTACCCTTTTTATTGGTTTATTCCTCATTATGAAATTATTTTTCATGAAAATAAATAGTTTTTTAATCCCCATCCATTACATGTGACCCCCAAGACCTGATATGAAATTATTTATTCTTTGAGTATAGTAGGTAGTCCAACTCTTTCTCTGGATTCTTTATTCTATCTGTCGAGCTGTAATCACATACAGACATAATGGATTTTTTAAACTGGTCTTAAAAATGATCAATTATTATAATTTAATTTTAAAAGGGTGTGTGGTTCTATGTTTTTAAATTTTAAAACCTTAGCCAGTATCTATTTATGTGAATTTGTTAAAGGTAGTTCCCCGAAAGCATCTTTATCATATATAATTTTCATTACTACTCTAGGTATACAATTTTATATATACATAATGATTATTTTCATCACATATAATGTATTATTTTTCTTTCCTTATATAATAATATCCTTAAAATGCTTGTTTTCACTAATAGGTCATATTAGTTTCCCACTATGATGAGAACCTAGGAATGGGTTGAAAATATTCTTAAAAATATATTATATAGTCTAGGAATTTCATTCTGGTGGGGAAAAATGATATTTGACTATAAGGTATCAGTGGATCATAATTATTTAGTCTTCTTCTCATAATGTTTAAATTTGGCGATTGTTAGATTGGGATGTTAGGATGATAGGATCACCATTAGAATTCCATATATCATGATTATCATTGGATATAACTACTTATGAATGTGTGTATTGGTACATGGAATATATTTTATTATTAATCACTACTAGAAAAATACCATATACCAATGATTTGGAACCATTGGTATAGGCCTCCAAACCGTTGGTATAGCCTATACCAACTTTTTAGAGAACTGTTACCAAGTAACCTGTGGGTATAAGTATATACTAATAGTTGTGGGCAAACCATTTGTATAAGTAATATAAAAATCAATACCAACAGTTCCATAAAATCATTGGTATATTTAATTCAAAAAACAATCATTCGGTTGGTTTTGATCGCAGCAACTCCCGTTTGTGATTGAACAACCTATCCACTAACCTAACATACTTTTGTGAACATAATTTCAGAAATATATATATTTATTATCATAAGTATTTTAAATTTCGATTTATTTAATGTCCTCTATATGAACATTCCATTAAAAAAACATGTACCTATACCAACAGTTCTCAAATCCGTTTGTATAGACTTATACAAAAGATTTTGAGAACCCTTGGTAGAGGTTATTTGATTTTGGGACCTATACCAATAGTTTTGGAAAAAATGTTGGTATTAGGGGGACCTATACCAATGGTTTGGCCAAAACCATTGGTATAGGGTCTCTATAATGGACATATACTGATTGTTTTGGCCAAATCATTTGTATAGGTCAAAATTAGTGTACTATACCAACTGTTTTCCCAAAACCGTTGGTATAGATCATATTTCTAGTAGTGAATATATATGAGGAGGGAAATATTTTGAGTTATTATGGAGACCTTGATATATATTCTCTTGGAATAGAATATTATATTGGGCACATCTTGAGTGGTATAATGATTTATTGAATGATAAAGAAAGGATATGCACCTTCTCAGTTATGAAGGAAGATATCTCTAGCCCTTTGACTAAATGAATTTTTCTTACTTAAATCTAGGGATATGGTGATTATATATAAGTCCATCTCAAAAATTTAAAGGAACGTAAAACAATCATTAAGGGATGATGACATAGTTGTGCATCCCTCTTAATGATATATTATCCAATAAATGGATTGTATTATATAATATCCTTTTAATGAGGTTATCATTACTATAACTTCTTTATTTATATTTGGGGGTTATTATGTATTACTAGAAACTAATCTTTATCTACTGGTCAAATATGTCACTATTGTTAAACAGGCCTAAATTTTCATACACTAAGTGAATCTAGAAGGTTAGTAGATTCAAAAACAATCTAATCATTATGATGGAATTGATCAAATTTTTGTGGTTTGATATCTATTAAATTCATGTTAACTATAATTTAATCCAAATAAAGTCTTGATCAATATTTGGTGTTTGAATTATATTTATTAATTATCCATAATTTATTTGGATTAACTAATAAGTGAATATTTATTTATTATAGAAGTTAAATCGAGTTAATAATATGTTTTCATATGATTATTGAATGGTTTAAATTATTCAATCATGAGAATTTTTTATTTAAAATATTTCTTAAATAAATAAATTATTCATTTAACAAGTAATATATTAAATAATAATGAAATATGTAGAGATCATTTATTTATTTATTAAATTGATTATTTATGGTGGCATGGGATTTATCTTTAAAATAGGAAAAAGCTCAAGGGTCATTTTATAGTTTTAATGTCATGGATTAGGGTAAAGATATTTTGATATCTCAAAACCATGTATGAGAGATTGATGTTCACAATGAGGATACTTATCCATATTCTATTAGTATCTAATAGAAACACACAATTTTTGTGTGTGTGCACAACATATGGATGTCATAGATTAATGATTGGGGGAAGGGTGAAAGTAGTTGATCCCATGTTGGACAATGTTTTTCATCAACTTATTCAAATCAATCCTCAAAACTAGAAAAAATAGGCCAAAAAATAATCAAATATGGGATCATTCACATAAAATTTATAATTAAATTATATAAATTAGGAATTCTCATAAATTTAATTTATTATTCATTGATGGATCATTTGATCACTTGTTATCACGACAACATTTTGATGAAGGATTAAAGGATAACATTGTAATGGTATATTCCTTCCTAACCTATGAATTTGATAGTTTTGGGTGTTTTAGGTGTTTTATAAGAGATCGATGAGGTTATGTAGTGGTTGGAGGTGTAGTAGAACTGCTGGAGGAAATTCATGTTGTATATTGTTTACATGATGTGAAATGGTGGTTCACGACTATTGAAGTCAACTGGTTCAAAACTTATATATTATCTATGGGGGGACAATAAAAAAATCAAATCATGAATATTCAATTCAATATTTGTAATAAATAAAGGATGGGGTGATTTTTTTTGGTAAAATCTGGATTTTTGTGGAACCCATGGGTTACACACCATTTAAAGTTTACCCAATAAAAAAATGGAAGGTTTCCAGGTTTTAAGTATTTTTTTATTAACCATTTATCTTAATTCATCCATGGATTCCTCCCCTTAGATTCTATAAGAATAATAATGGCCCCAATAGTATCTCTCATTACCTTTCTTCCCACTTTGATCTGGTGGATTCCCATTAGAGATCAGTAGTAAACCATTCCTTCTTCTTGGTCGGTTTTCTCTTGTTTTTTTCTTTGATATTCGATGTGGAAATGTTGTTTCTGGTTTAGGGAGTGATTTTGGTTTCTATTTGATGATATTTTGTTTTGCTGTGTATTGATCTTTTATTTCCCATGTGTTCTTTTGGTTTTCAAGAATTTCTTCTTCGCCCTTTGGTGCACAGATTGTTGGAAAAGCTTCTTTTAGGTAGGTAATCACTCATTTTCTTTATTTTGATTCATATGGGATGGGTTTAATTTGGATTATATATGGATGATGTCTATGTTTTCTTAATCAAATAAAAATAATTGGATAATTGATAATAAAGGGGTTAAATGGAATGATTCACATGTTTTTATAACATTAATAATATTATGACCTGATAGATTTTATGGGATTGATTCCCCACTGAAAATTGAGGTCATTGGGGGGTTTTTGAGGGATGATATGCGGTGAAACTATTGTGTTTGTTGTGTGTTTTGTGATATCACCCAAAAATAGAAATTGGCTAACCACTTATATTTGGCTAATGAAATGGTTCCCCAGGATTATGGAATATGTGATAACACCCCTAAAATAAAGTGAAATGTGATAAAATCCCCTTTTATGAATTAAAAATGATCTTTTATGTTTTGTGATGTTTGGTCATGATTTTGGGGTGGATATGTACAATTTCAATGCAATGTGGGGATGATGGGTGTGATGTGGCTATGATTTCGGGGTGATGAGTTAGTGGTTGTTTGGTCATTCTTTTAGGGTAGAATGATGGTAGTTTTTTTGTCATATTTTGGGGGCATCAAGGTGGTGTATATTTGGTTTTAATTTTAGGTAGTTTAGGTGGTGGTTGAATGGTCATGCTGTTGGATTGGTGATATGGGGGGTTGTTTGGCCGTGTTTTTGGGGTGGAAAGGTGGTGGTTCTTTTGTTGTGATTTTTTGGTGGTGAGTTAGTGGTTTTTATTCTGTGATTTTTTAGTGGTGAGTTCATAGTTTTTTTTCATGTTTTTTTGGAATTAATATGATGGATAAATGGAAATAATTATCTTCTTTTTATGTATGGTAGCATTACACTAGATGCATGAGTGGTGATGGACTAAATAATTATTTGATAATAATTGAAATGGTTGGGGGTTTTTTGGTATAATGAGATGGAAATAATTAATGAATAAATAAATTAATGTATTTGTAGTTAAATGTGGTAGATTCTAATTAATTAAGTGACTGGGTTGGATAATGGAATTGTTTAGCAGTGTGATGTGGCTTGTGGTTTTTGTGGTGCTATTAAATTAAAGGTGGTGATTAAAGTGGGAATGTTGTGAATTTGTTAGTGTTTGGTTGTGAACCCATAGGTTGGGATTCTATGTGGATATATATATAAACTTGTATATTTTTTGTGATTTCTATACACAACCCACCCACATCAATCACTATGTGATGACACCTGCGTAGTCATGTGTGGGGTGTTTTTTCCAACATCCTGGTGATGAGGATGGATGGATGGTTACCCACCACTTCCTACTATATCTTATAGGTTAGAAGATATGAACATTATATAATATTCAGAGGTCTTTTAGTGCACTAGGTTATGTACCAGGTGTCTTTGGGAGATATGTGATGTCCAAGGTGTTTTCGAGCAAGATGTGATGATAATGTCGTGGGGTGGTGGCTCAAGTGTTTTTGTGTGAGAGTTGGTATGACCATTGATAGAGATAATATTTTCATTATTTTTAATATGTGTTTCAATTATTTATCCTTTCCAATTAATCAATGTTATATTTTTTTCTTCATATTAGTATTTGAGGGGAATTTTGGGCTTAAATGTAGAAATTTGTTAATTCAAGAAATTTAGCAGTTTTTAATTGCTTCTATATTTTGGGAATATATTTTATAATAATGATCCAAATTTATTAATTCCTTTTTTATTATTAATTTATTCATGGTAATCAGGTTTTTATTCTAGACCAATATCCAATTCGAAATCCACAAGCCCAAAAAAATCAATGAATTGGAGATTTTTTTTGGTCGAAAAAATGGACCCCACCTCAGTAAATAAGGCATAACACCACCTATATAAATCCAAATGAATTTATTATATATTTAATAGAAAGAATAATCTACACTTAATTTCCAAATTAAATTTAATAGAGAAATTAAATCATTAAGGCATATATTTAATGCAACAAATTTTAGGGAGTCAAGAAGTCTTCTCGGCCAGAAATATTTCTCTTCAGTAATTAGGGTATAAACTTTTTGAAACTTCTCCAAAGAATATAATATTTGGAGGGAGAATGTAAAATAGATAAGGGAACAAATTTTATTAATACATTTTTATGAGATTCAGCCCTTTTTTATGATAAATAGAATCAACATTTTAGAGGAATGAATCTAGAGGGAAACTTTTACACCCTCAAGCCTATAAATATGAGTATTCACTTGTATTAAAAGGGGTTAAAGGAGGAGAAATAAGAGATATGTTGGAGAATTTTAATCTTTAATTGTTGGGTATTTTATATTTCTTTTTTTCTTACTTTAATAATTATGTCTTCTTTCCCTTTCAACTCCCTTACCTTTCACATAGAGTGGTAAACCCTTTGAGTAGTTGGGGAAGGGGGAGTTTCACTATTATAATGTTTGAGTCTTGAGATTTAATTTAAAACTATATTTTTCAATTGAATTGTTTCTATTTTTAGTGGTTTCAAATTATTTTAATGTTAATGTATTGTTACTTTTTGTTTCATTCATTTTTTATAGGTTTGTCTGAAGAACTCTTAACTCCCTTTGCCTAGTGTAGTTTGTCTCGGTCGAGCATATTATTTTAGGTTGTGATTGTCTAGTGATCATTGGAATGTGTGTGTAATAAGTGAACTTTTCCTAGATTTATAAGGATAAAAAATTCTTTTTTGGGACTTTATTTATTTATTTTGAAATGGTTTATGAATTTTCATGCATATAGAAGTCATTTCCATTGCTTACTTCAACAAAGAGTTATTGATAACTCAGTAGAGGAGTCTTTCACATGTCATTCAATAGGAATATATGGGGAATGATCATTACAAATATTATTACATGGTGATCCCACCCTAACCCCTTCACTCTCTTTATCCACTTGTGTTTAAACATTATTTTTGATTGTGAACTTTCTTTTTGAACTCAAATAATTTCAAACACAACCTCAACTTATTTCCCAAATTTAAGTTACAAACGTGCTTTTTGTGAACACCACTCTCGAGACATCATAGGTCAAAAAAATTTATTCATTTTAACTTAAGAAATATTTTTTTTCACACCCCATGATAGGTTCATGTCAAAACCTGGCACCTTTTTCAGGGAGGTTGTGCTAATAATCTTTTTTTTTATTTTCTTATTTCTCCTTATTTTCTTCTTTTTTTAAAAAAATTGTATTCCTATAAACTCAAACACTAAAACATTACCCCTAGATCCTAAAATTGAAATAACCTTGTTTAAAAGACATATAATACTTAATTTTTAATCTAAATTTAATGAAATTTCTCATACATCCTCAAGTTAAACTTCAAGTGTTCAATTTGAGCCTTTCATCATGGTGGGAAACTAGAACCAAAACCTTAATGACCTATCTGCACCACAATTATTTAATCAAAACAATCAACCTACCATGCTAGTGTTAGAAAACGATTTTTGAGATTAATCCTAACATGATTTTATTACTTCAAAATTTTCATGGCTTGGAGTTGAATTTCCAAAAAAAAACATATTAAAGAGTTCATACTTGGCCTCACTACTTTCAAACACTGTGGAGTAGCTGAGGATAAGGTAAAGTGGAATAAATTCCAATTTTCATTAGAAGGAGCTTCCAAAGAATGGATTAATGGTCTATAACGAAGATATGAGGATAATTGTAATTACTTGGTGATATGATCCATGTAAATATTCTTATCCACCACTAGAAACCCAACCATCAAAAAGGGAATCTATGTCATCTGATATTCATCTGGAGAAACCCATTAGAAGTACTAGTAATGATTTAAAAATAGTTATACTAGATGACCACATCAAGAAATTAAGTATCATGACTTTAATTTAATTTTTATCAAGTCTTACTAGACAAATATAGAATCTTTTGGGATGCAACATATGGAGGTACATTGATTAAAAAGTTTCCAGAAGAAGCTGATGGCTTGATTGAAAAGATTTCTAAAAACCCACAACATATTGGTACAAGAGGTATTGATACAAGAGGAATTCATGTGGAAAAACATCATATACATAACCTTTATGGTAAACTAATATTGATGATCTAACTAGTATAGTGATACAGATGGTCATGAATCAAGTGAGTGACCAGCAAGCACCAGCTAAGGTATGTTGTTTATGCTCATGACCTAATAATTTCATTGACCAATGTGTTGAAATAAAAGGAATGGAAACTTATGTAACAGACTTCCATCAGAGGTAGTTCTAACAAAATCAAGGATGGAGAGAGATTATCCAAGTTCACAATGGGTTTAGAATTATGAATAATTAAGATATACCCCCATACTAAAACCAATTCCAAATCTAACCCCCATTCCAGCAACAATTCCAAAATCCACCACCATTTCAACAAAATAAATATGATAAATAGCCTTCAAACCACCAACCACCCACTTTCCCATGAACCTATAAGAAACCATCCACCATCACACAAACTTCAATATAATGGCTACAATCCTTGTATGAGGGCCTAACAGATAAGTTTAATAAGCTAGAAAATATGGTGGGAAGTCTTATTTAAATCATGTCCAAAAACCCAAGAAAACAACCTTCCCAAAAAATCCCAAACCCAAAATAGAATTAAATAATGACACAAAAAATAAGTGAAAAAGTAATCTCATCACTGGTATCCTATAAACCTAAAATAATACCACTTGAGTTGAGGTAGACTAAAATTGTAAATTCATAAAATTCTTTGAAAATGCACCGTGAAGAAGAAAGAAAGAGTAGGAGGATGATGAAGAGATAATAAAAAAATTTCAAAGGAAACAAATGGAGAATAAAAACTAACCACCCCCCCCCTTTTTATCAAGGACGATTGAATCAAATATATTTGAGGAAGAAGAACTTCAAAAAAAATCTGGACACCATCTAGAAAGCTGAAATTAATATCCCCATTCTTGAAGAACTCAAAAAATTCCAATGTTTGATAAAGATTTAAAGGATATTTTCACAATGAGTAGAATACTTAAAGGGAATGATAAAATCAACTTGGGAAGAATTATCTCATCCCCTATCACACCATAGTTTCCAATCAAATGTCAGGATCCAAGGAAATTTTCCACTCAATGCACTATTAGTTATTTAAATTTATCTAATGGTTTTTATGGTATAGGTGCCTGAATTAATGTATTTCCTGACTCAGTATACAGTTATTTGCATATGGGATACCTGAATCCCATAAGAGTGGGGGTCTAACTTGAAAATAGATCCACATTTTTTACAGTAGGAGTTCTGGAGGATGTCCTGATGAAATTAAAAGATCTGTTATTCATAAATGAATTCTATGGGATAAGTATTGAGGAATATAGGATCTATTCACACTCACCCATAATTTTTGGGAGACCTTTCTTAAAGACAACCAAAACCATCACAAATTTTTATAAAGGGAAAATCACCATGAAATTTGGAGATAGCACTATCCACTAAAATATATTTTCATCCATGATGCACCCATCTAAGGAACAATCCATCTTTTCACTCTCCCTTGAAGTTGGTACTGATCAAATTGAAGAATTGGACATGTTCCATTAATTCTTATCCTTAGGTGAGAAATTTTACATTGAAAATATCACTGAACGTGTCGATTACCAAAATACTAGAGATTCTAATTTCACGTAGGAAGAAGAGGTAAGATATAATTTATTTGATAAGTTTTTATATGATTAGGAATATGATATGGTTTCTTGTGTGTAGAAGTTCCAACCATTGAAGTAGGGAATATCATTCCAATTTCATCCCTAGAGAAATCCCTTGATCTGGAATTAAAACCACACCCCATAGATTTGGAATATGTGTACCCTAAGGAGGGAGACAAATTACCAGTGATGATTGATAATTATATGTCTAAAACCCAAGAAAAATATTTGATTGATATTTTGAGAGAGAATTTATAAGAAAAAGGTTGAGTCATAGGTGATATCCTGAAAATAAACTCCAAAATATTCTCAAATAGAATTCTTCTTGAGGGAGATTCAAAACCTATCAGACATCCCAAAAGGAGGATGAATCCCACCCTGATGGAGGATATGAATAAGGAGATCAGTAATAAATTTTAAGATGGGATTATATATCCCATATTAAATAAACAATGGTTCATCCACATTCATGTAGTTCCAAAAAAGCAGGCCAAACCACTATGGGGAATGAAAAGAATGAATTAATCCCTGTGAGAGCTCAGAATAGCTACAGAATGTGAATTGATTTTAGGAGGTTTAATCAAGTCACTCATAAAGATTATTATCACATCCACTTCATTGACCATATGTTACAGTGATTAGAAGGTATAACTTGTTATTGATTTTTGGATGGATTTTCGTGTTATTTTTAGTTACCCATTACTCTCGAAGATCAATAGGAGACAACATTTACTTATCCCTTCCATAATTTTTCATATAAATGTATCCATATGGATTATGTAATGATCTATGAACATTTTAAAGGTGCATGATTAGTATTTTTTCTGATTACATTAATGATTTCATAGAGGTTTTCTTGGATGATTTCACAGTTTTTAGAAATTCTTTTCACCATTGTTTGAAAAATCATGAATTTTTTTTTGAAAACATACATTGAAAAGATTATTGTTTTAAATTTTGAAAAGTTTCATTTCATGGTTGAGAGAGGAATTTTCCTTTTTAATTTCATTTAAAAAGGGAATTAAAGTAGATAAATCAAAAATTGAAGTGATAAATTCATTACCATATCCAACTTCTATGAAACATGTTAGATCATTTTTAGGACATGTATGATTCCATATGAGGTTTATTAATGATTTCATTAATATTTTTCACCCTTTCTCAAGATTTATTTTGAAAGATTCTGATTCTAATTTCAATGGTGGGTTTTGGGAAGCCATTCATGAGTTAAATATGAGATTTATTACACCACTAATGATTTAGCCACCAAATTATGAAGTACTATTCGAGTAACTTTGTGATGATTCCAACCTAGAAGTTGGTGAATTACTTTCTCAATGAATTGAGGGAAGGACACAATTCATTACCAAATACATGAAAACCTTATAAGTATCCCAGTTTAATTACATAAACACATAAAAATGGTTTTTAGTAGTTGTTTTTTCTTTATAAATGTTTAGATTGTATCTACTTGTAAATAAAGTAATTGGGTTTTATGATCATGTAGCTCATATGTACTTAATGATGAATGGTGAATCTAAATCGAGTCCAGTGGGAAGGATCTAACTGTTATAGGAGTTCAACAAATAAATCAAAGACAAGAAATGATCTGAGAACCAAGTAGATAAACACGTAAGTAGACTACATAACACTGTTGAAGCGAAAATTCTAGAAAAAGATTCAGTGAATGATTAAATTATAGGATAGAAGTCATACTTCATTGAAGAAGAAGTGACTCAGTATGTTGACATGGTCAATTATCTAGTAACATCTTAGGTCTCTTCTTATTTCAATTCCCACCTAATTGAAAAACTGAAATCTGATTCTAGATATTATATTTTAGATGATCAATTTCCATGGACGATTTGTAATGACTAATAGATAATAATATATTTTCTTGAGAGTGAAATTGGTTATGTATTGGATTTTTGTAACACTTTTACTTATTGAGGCCACATTAGACCTCAAATGATAGCAAGTAAGGTTTTATAATATACACTTTAATGGTCCACCCTTTTTAAATATTCTCCTAAATTTTGAAAAAGGTGTCAAAAATGTTTGTTTTATAGAAATATTCAAAAAGACACGAAATTACCCAACATCCACTTAACTTTTGTGGATTTTTGAGGTCTAGGGATAGATTTTATAGGTCCTTTCCCAATGTCATTTTTAAATTCTTATATCCTAATTTTAGTTGATTATGCTTCCAAATGGGTGGATTAAAAATCCATCAGGACTAATAGTGATAAATGTTTTTATGATTTTTTCATGGCTAACATATTTTGTAGGTTTGGAGTTCCTAGATCCATCATTAGTGATATGGTAAATAACTTTTTCAATATAAGAATGGAGGCTTTTTTGAATAAGTATGGGGTCCATCATAAAACATCAACTCCCTATCATCCATGGGCTAATGGTTAAGCTGAAGTGTCTGATAGGGAAATCAAGAGAATTTTGGAAAAGGTAGTTAAACTGAATATGAAGAATTAGAGCCAATGGTTATAAGACACATTATGGTATTATAGTACAGCCTACAAAATCACAATTTGAATGAGTTCATATAGGTTTATTTATAGAAAAAAATGTTCATATGCTAGTGGAATAAGAGCATAAGGCATATTGGGATGTTTGGAAGATGAATTTGAATATTTAAATCTCTTTGAAACAGAAAATATTTCAATTGTATGAGATGGATAAAATTATAAGGGAAGCATTTAAAAATTCCAGGATTTCTAAAGAGAGATCAAGAGTGAATCATGACAAGCTAATCCAACTGAAATACTTTCATCCTGGAGAAAAGGTGTTGTTATTAAACTCAATACAAAACATAATATTAGGTAAAAGTTTTTACATGTGGGAAGATACATTTATAGTTACTCATGTATATCCTTTCAATGTTGTGAAGATTGTGAAGGATAGAGAGAAGGATTTATACACTATTCATGGACACAGGCTAAATAAATTCAATGGGACCATTCCATCAGATCCAGTGGAGTATATCACACTTATCAAACCTATTTATCAATAGAATCCATTATCTTATATCTATCCTTTACACTTTATTTCCTGATGTGATTTAATTTCAAATCTACTTTCATGCTAAATCCAATTGAATGCATTATGAACACTAAAACATTTAAGTGTGGGGGATGGAACCATTGTAAATTAGGATTTTTATGTTTTGTTTTACTTTTTTTATAAATAAAAATTGTGTTTTTTAAATTTTTTGTGTTTATTTTTCAATTTTCTATTTTCTTTTGAAATTTTTTAAATTAAAAGGTCATCATATCCATTTTTGAAACCCATGACAATGACTAAACCAAATTATTCCCTAACACTGAACATAAATGAACACTTTAAATTACTTTATTTTAGTTCAAATCTTTTTATTTCAAGAAAAGTACTCTAAATTTTGAATATCATGCCACATTTAAATTTCTTTATCTTTGAAATCACTTTCTCATGAGCCTTCTGAACCATTTTTTCATATTCTTTTCCTTCACCACACTTCTTGATATAACCAAATCATGCCTGATTTAACATAAATTTGATTTATTCCTATCAAAACTACAGGTTTTAAGGTAATTATGTATTAAATGATTGAGGAATTTATTTGTTTTATTCTCACTTTTCAACATATTCCTTTTTCATTCCATCCTTACTTGTAAATTTAATCCTTTTAGACCATAGAATTCATGAACATCCTATTAGATTAGCCACATTTAAAGCCAATTTTCCTTAACCAACCTTATCTTGAAGTAAAATTTCATGATCTAGTTGATATTATCTGTGGGGGGAAGATATATTCTGTTATGGTACCTCATTTGGTCATACTTTGGGTGGAAAATAAAATACATAAGAGATGTGTTTTCTACTAAAAAATAATTTTTTTGAAAGATGTTCATTTTCTAGAGCATTCATGATAAGAGAAGTTGTACCTTCCTAGAGACTCTAATTGATAATGATATTTTTTCCTTTTTTAGAGCATTCAAGAAAAATTATGTTTGAGATTATTGAAATTTTTTCTACTAAAATTATGAATGGTGTAAAAATTCCTTGAGTTTTCATGATTATGGATCCGATTATTTGTTATGCAGAGTGGGGAGGATGGGATACATGTTTGAAAATTTTAGTCTTGCAATTTTTCTTCAAAAATAACCAGTCCCTCCACTTTCATCCTTAAAATTTTCATCAAAATCCTTCCAACATGAATACATAGAACAAATTTTCCAATTACTCATGATAGAATAACTTCCTTGACTCACATTAGTTTGATATTAATTAATTTAACAAGACTATGGTGGCTCTTTAATTGTTTTGGATGAGAAAATCCTCATTGAAAATTGGAATTTTTGATATGAGAGAAAATTCATGTGAGGTCGGTGTCTTGTGTGAATGGCAGGAGAAATGAAGAGGAAATATATTGAATGGTTTGGTTTGATAACTTGAAGTAATTATTTTTTATGAGTCATGATATCTTTTCTTTCTTGGTATGGAATTGGTGGATCACACGAGTTTGTTTTTTGAATTTTATTTATTTGATTTTGATGTTTACTTATCCAGGAGTCTAAGTGTTAAGTGTGGGGTAACTGATAGATAAAATGTTTTCATTATTTTTCATATGTTTTTTAATTATTTTACCCCCATAAAATTTATCAATGTTAGCTGATTTTCATCATTTTAGTATTTTAGGTGATTTTTGAGCTTAAATGTAGAAATTTGTTAATTTTGAAATTTATCATTTTTCTATTTCTTCTATATTTTAGGAATATCCTCTACTATGTTGGTAAAAATTGAGTTATTCCTTTTTAAGGCTCATTTTTTTGTGGTATTCGAGTTTTTCTTTTGGACTAACATCCAATTTGAAATCCACCAGCCCAGAAAAATTCTTGAGTTGGAGAAATTTTTCTGGCTGATAGAATGTACCCCAGCTAAGTTAGTGAGCAATAACTAGTCTTAGAGACATTAAAATGAGGTTATTGTAGCTATAATAGAAATATGACATAGCGACTCTTGTTCACATTAAATTTAGTGGAAAATTATATCATTAATCCATCCATTTAATACAACACAGTGGAGGGAGTTGAGAAGTCTCATCGGCTAGAAAATGTTCTCTTTAGTAATTAGGATAAAAATGTTTTTACAATTGTCTATGGAAGTTGATATTTGGAGGGATAATGTACATGATAGAGAGTAAAAAATATTTTGAAAACATATTTATGACATTTGAATATTTATTATTCTAAATAAACTCAATATTTTAGAAGAATGAATTTGGAGGGAAAATTTTCAACCCTCAAGCCTATAAATATGAGTGTTCACATCCGTTTAAAAGGGTTGAAGGAAGAGAAGCAGGGTTTGTACTAGAGGATTTGAACATTTATGTGTTATGGATTTTTTATTTCCACTTTTCTTAGTTTTATAATTATATCTTCTTCCACTTTCAACTCTCTTACCATTCCTATGGAGGGGTAAGACCTTTTAGTGATCGGGGATGGTTGAGTTTCACTTTTGTAATGTTGGAGTATTTTACTTTAATTTAAAACATTATTTTTCTATGGAATGATTTTTATTTTTAGTTATTTCAAATTCAATTAATGTGATTTTATTTTGAGGTTTTTTTCATTCATTTTTTATATATTTGATTGAGCTTTAACCTTCCTCTACATAGTAAATTTTGTCTCGGTCGAGAAGATTATGTTAAGTGGTGAGTGTCTCGCGATCATTGACACATGTAGGGAATTAGTGAAATTTTTCTAGATTTATAAGGAAAAAAATTCTAGATTAAGAATTTAAATATTTATTTGGGAATGGTTTATGAATTTTTTGGCATATAGGAGTGGTTTCCATTTCTTTCTTCAACCAAGGGTGATTGATAACTCAATCGAGGAGTTTTTCAATTGTAATTCAATAGAAAGAGAGGTGGAGTAATATTTAATACTATTATGACATTTAAAAAGACGATACTACCCTGACCCCATCACTTTATTCATCTACTAGTGTTAAAACATTATTTTTAATTATATTTTTCTTTTTAAACTCAAAAAAAATCAAAAACAGCCTCTACTTGTTTCTCACTTTTAAGTGAAAAACATAATTTTAGTGCACTCATCTCTAGAAAAATACTAAGTTAACCTATTTACAATATTTTAACATTATAATTTTTTTTTTATTATCTAGGATATGAACTTTTCAAAACTTAGATCTGTTTATGGGGAGGTGGTTCCAACTATCTTTTTTTTCTTATTTCTCATTTTACTCTTCTTTTATCATTAAAAATGAATGACTAGAACCTCAAACACTATGTATTTATCCATATATCCTAAAATTGAAATAACCTTGTTGAATAAACATAGAAAAAATAATTTTCAGTCTTCATTTGAGAAATTTCTCTTACAGACTCGAGTGAAACTTCAAGTGTTCAGTCCAAGCCTTTCATCACAGCAAGAAACTAGAACCAAACCCTTAGAGACCTAAATGAACCATAATTCCTTAATAAAAATAGTAAAATTTAATGTCATAGTTAAAAAATTATTTTGAGATGAATCTTGACATTATCCCACTGATTCTTGAGTTTCATGGATTGGCAAGTGAAGATCCAAACAAACATATTAAAGATTTCACACATGTATTCACTACTTTCAGACCCCTGGGAGTAGATGAGGAGTAGGTAAAGTATAAGGAATTCTCATTTTCATTCAAAGGATATTCATAAGAATAGTTTTATGGTATACAAACAGGATATTTAGATTATTGTAATGAATATTTGAGATGATTCATGAAATGATTTTTCCCCGCCTTTAGAAGAATAACCATCAGAATAGAAATCTATATCCTCCCACAATCATCTGGAGAAACCCACTATGAGTATTGGAAAATATTTAAAAAACATTTTGTTGGATACCCACATAAATAAATTGAAGATAATCACTTTTTTTATTATTTTATCAAATCATACTAGACAACGATAGAAACCTTCTAGATGTTTCATCTGGAGGCAAATTGGTAGAAACATTACTAGAAGAATCTAATGGATTTGTAGAGAAAATATATTATAACACACAATAGTTTGTTACAAGTGGTTATGGTATAAGAAGAATTAATGAGGTAAGAACTTCTTTTCCATCGAATTTATGAAAAACAAATATTGATGAGCTGACCAGTATGATGAGACAGATGTCCTTGTCATAAATGAGTGACCAACAATCCACAGATAAGGAATGTGGTTTATGTTCATCAACTGATCATTTCACTGGACAATGTGATGAAATATAGGGAATAGAAAATTGTGTGGATTCCTTTCATTTGAGGTAGTTTCAACAAAATTAAGGATAGGGACAGTTTATCTCAATTCACAATGGGTTTTCAAATTAGTAGAATCAAGATAGACCCTTGTACCAAAACCAATTCCAAAACTAACCCCATTCCAGAAACAATTCCAAAACCCACCACAATTTCAACAAAATAAATCTTATAACCAGCCTTTACACCACCAACCACACACTTTCCCTAGACCCTATGAGAAACCATCTAACATCACACAACCTTCTATGGAACTGCAACAATCCAAGTATGAGGTCCTAGCAGATAAGGTTGATAAGATAGAAAACATGGTGGGAATTCTTGTTGAAATCATGTCCAAAAACCCAGGAAAAACACCTTCCCAGACAATCCCAAACCCAACATAGATTGTCGGCATGATAAAAATAATAATTTTAAAAGAACTCTCACCACTATCATCCCATGAATCTAAAATAAGACCACCAGAGTTGAGGGATAATGATGTTGTAAATTCTGAAATTCTGTGAAAATGAGCTGTGAATAAGTGGAGAAAGAGGAGGTGGAGAAGGATATGAAAAGAATGAAGAGACAATAAAAGTCATTTAAAATTCAAGAAAGGGATAATAAATTCTTATCCCAACTATTTCCATCAAGTATGATTGAATCAAATATATTACCGGAAAAAATCACTTAAAAAATAAATTATATACACCTTATAGAAAGTGGAAAATAGTACCCACTCACACCCCCAACCCCTCCTATTTAATCACTCAAAACAATTTCATACTATGATATGTTTTTAAATTATATTTTTTCCAAGAATAGAAAAACTCAAGGTAATTAGAGGATAAACTTGGGAAGACGAGTCTCATCCCTTATCACACCAAAGTTTCCAACAAAATGTCAAGATCCATACATTCCATGATCCATTAATTATCTAAATTTTATTAATTATTTGTGTGATCTAGTAACATCAATTAATGTATATCCTCACTTAGTATATACTTCTTTTCAGATTGAATTCTTGAATCCCATGAGACTGGTTGTCTAGCTTGCAAACAGATCCATATTTTTTCCAGCAGGAGTTCTCAAGGATGTCCTAGTGAATGTCAAAGATATTGTATTACCAGCTAACATATATGTGCATAATATTGAAGAATATTGGATCCCTCCACATTCACCCATCAATTTTGGGAGTACTTTCTTAAATATAGCCAAAATAATTGTCAATTTCTATGAAGGGTCATTCAATATGGAATTTAGAGATAACACTATCCATTATAATTTTTTTGAATCCATGAGGCATGTATCAGGTGATCACTATCTCTATGCACTCTCATAGGAATTTAGTGTGGATCCAATTGAATAATTAGGTATTTTCAAGGAATTCTTATCCTTAAGAAATAATTTTTCAATATAAAATACCACAAAACATGTGGATCCCCAAAGCCTGTACATTCTGATTTAATTTGGGAGGAAGAGGTAAAATATTATGTATTCGATGATTTTTTAGATAATGAGTAATATTATATAGATTCATGTGTTTGGGAGGCCTAACCTTGGTAATTGGGTAAAATTAGTCTAATTTCATCCCTTGAGCAGCCCCCAGATCTGGAATTAAAACCACTCCCCACCCATTTGAAATATGTGCACCTTAAAGAGGGAGATAAATTACCAGTCATAATTGATAATAATATATCTGAAACCCAATAAAAACTTTTATTGAGCCTTTTAGAGATAATTTCTAGGAAATATGGTGGGTATTAGGTGATATCCAAGGAATAAACCCAAAACATGCTCACATATAATTCTTCTTGAGGGAGACTCCAGACCTGTCAAACAACCACAAAAGAGGTCGAATCCCACCATGATAGAGTTTCTAAAAAAGGATATCGAGAATATCATGGAAGATGGGATCGTATATATCATATTATATTCACAATGGGTTATCTCCATTTATGTAGTTCCAAAAAAACTATCCTAACCACTGTGAATAATGAAAAGAATGTGTTAATACCTATGAGAATTCAGAATAACTGGAGAGTGTGCATTGATTTTAAGAAGTTAAATTAGGTCACATAGAAAGATAATTTCCCCATCATCTTCAATTTACTATATGTTAGAGATATTTCTAGGGAGATCTCATTATTTCTTTTTTTATAGATTTTCGTGTTATATTCAAGTACCCATTTCTCCTAAGGATCAAGATAATAAAAACTTTTCTTATCCCATTAGTACTTTTTCATATAAAAGGATTCCATTTGGATTATTTAATACTAGAGGTACATTTTAGAGGTGCATGGTATGTATTTTTATGATAACATTTAATATTTCGTGGTGGTTTTATTATATGATTTCAAAATTTATTCAAAATTATTTTGACCATTGTTTGAAAAAATCTTAAAAAATTTTAAAAACATGCATTGAAAATAATATTGCTTTAAATTTTGAAAAGTTTCATTTATTGGTTGAGAGAGTAATTTCACTTGGTAATGTCTTTTAAAAAAGGCATTAAAGTGGATAAATCAAAAATTAATGTGATAAATTCATTTCCTTACCCAACTTGTGTGAAATAAGTTAGATTGTTTTTAGGACATGTAGGATTCTACAGGATGTTTATCAAATATTTAAGTAAGTTTTCTCTCCCTATCCTTATATATATTTTTAAAGATTCTGATTTTTATTTCAATGGTGTGTGTAAGGAATCCTTTGATTAGTTAAAGAGAAAATTTATTACACTATTAGTGATGAATCCACTAAATTGGAAATACCCACTCGAGCTAATTTGTGATACTACCAACCAAGATATTGGTATAATCCTATCTTAGAAAATTTACGGTATGCCAAAAGTTACCAACTATGCCTATAGAACCTTATATGAATCTTAATTCTATTAGAAAACTACAGAAAAAGATTTTTGCAGTTTTATTTTCCTTAGAATGGTTTAGATCATTTCTGCTTGGAACTAAAGTCATTATGTTTTCTAATCAAGAAACACTTATATAATTGATGATGAAGGATAAAGTTAAACTAAGGCTATTGAGATGCATGTTACTACTATTGGAGTTAAAAATATAAATAAAACTCAATAAGGGATCTAAGAATCTAGTGGTTGATCACTTAAGTAGACTACCCAACACTGCTAAAGTTGAAATTCAACAAAAATTGTTATTGAATGATCACCTTCCGGGAGAGAATTTAGACTTTATTGATGGAGAAATTCTCTCGTATGATGACATGGTCAATTATCTAGTAATATATCTATTCCCATATCATTTCTATTCCCACATAATTCAAAAACTAAAATACGATTCCAGATATTACATTTGGGATTATCTATTTCTTTGGAAGATTTACAATGACCAATTGATAAGAATATGTATTCCAGTGATAGAAATAAGTTATGGCTTTAATTTTTTTCACTAATTATATTTTAGAGGCCACATTGGACCACAAAGGATAATGTGTATGGTTTTAGAATCTAGAATATTTTGGTCCACCCTTATTAAAGATGCTCATGAATTATGAAAAATGTGTCAAAATGTTAGTTTTCTAGAAAAATTTAAAAGGAAATAAATGCCCCAAAATCCACTAAACTTTTATGAGATTTATAAAGTATATGGGATAGATTTTATTGGACATTTACCAAAGTCATTTGAAAATTATTATATCTTGCTTATAGCTGATAATTTTTTCAAATGGGTGGAGGCATAATCGACCAGGACTGAAGATACTAAAGTTGTTTTTGATTTTATCAGGCCTATCATATTTTTTATGTTTGGATTTTCGAGAGCCATCATAATTGATTAGGGGAATCACTTTTATAATAATATTATTAATGTTTTAATGAAGAATTATGGGGTGAATCCTAAAACATAAACTCCCTAATATCCACAGACTAATGGTCAAGCTAAAGTGTCCAATAGGGAAATCAAAGGAATTTTTGAAAAGATAGTTCAACTGAAGAGAAAAGAATGGATACAAAGGTCGGAAGACACATTATGGGATTATAGGACTTCCAATAAACCCCTGATTAGAATTATTCCATATAAGTTTATTTATAGAAAAATTTGACATCAACCATTGGAATTGGAGCGTAAAGTATATTGGTTTGTTATAATGATGAATTTGGATCTTGAAAGTGCCGGGAAAGATAAAAGATTTAAATTTAAGAAATTTGAGGAAATTATACGGGAAGAATTATAAACTTCATGGATTTATAAAGAGAAAACCATATTGAGTCATGAAATGTTTAACTAAGCAAAATACATCCATCCAAGAGACAAAGTGTTGTAATTCAACTCAAGACTAATTTTAATGCTAGGTAAACTTCATTTCAGATGAGAAGTTCCATTTATTGTTACATGTGTATATATATATTTTTTGTGCTATGCATATTGTGAAGTATGGAGAGAATGATCTGTTCACTGCTAATTGAAACAGGCTGAAGAAATTTCATGGGACAATTCCATCGGATCCATTAGAGGATATCACACTCCCCCAACCAGTTTATCAATAAAATCTATTAGGTCTTATCACTCCTTTACACATTCTTGATTACTATGAATCAATTTTAAATCTGATTACATGTCAATTACAATTGAATGTATTTAGGATATTACATCACTTAAGTATGGGGGAGGGAACCGTTGTAGTGTATGATTTTAATTGCGTTTTTTCCAATTTTTCAAAAAAAATGTGTTTTTTAAATTTTAGTGTGTTTAGTTTTTAGTTTTTACGTGTTTTTCTAAACATTTGAGCTTAAATGATCATAATTATCATTTTTGAAACCCATTTCAATGAGTGAACCAATTTTTCTAAGATCCTAATATTAAATTAATGTTTAAAATGACTTTATTTCAAGTTAATATCTTTGGAAATTTAATGAAAAGTACTCTTAATTTTTAATCTCATGTTATAATTCATTGTCTTTATCTTTGAAATCGCTTTCTAATTAGGATTTTGAACAATTTTTTTAATATTTTTTACATTCACACCACTTATTGAGGGAACCAAACCATGATTTCTTTAACTATAATTTTATTTATTCCAATAAAAAATGAGGGTTTGAGGTACTTATGTTTTGAATGATTGAGGTATTTGTTTGGTTTAAGCCCCCTTTTCAAGAGACACCATTTCATTCTAGAATTCTGTGTACATTAATTCCTTGTAGCCCTTAAAATAAATGAATTTCTTGTTATTATAGCCATATTATAAGCTAATTTTCCCAATCCAACTTCCTCTGGAAGTGAAATTTCATGATCTAGTTGAACGTAAGTGTAGGGGGAAGCTATCTTGTGTTCTGTTACCTAATTTTGTAATACATGGGGTGGAAAATAAAATTCTTAAGATATGTATTTCCTGTTAAAAAAATAATTTTGTTGAAATTTTTTCCTTTTTTGGAGATTTCATGGTAAGAATATTTGTTACTTTCCAGAGCTTCTAACAGATAAATAATGTTGTTCTTTTTCTGGAGATTTCAAGAAAAATTATGTTTGAGATGATGGAAATTTTTTCTGTTGAAATGATGAATGGTGTGGAATTTCCTTGAGTCTTAATGATAATGGGTTTGATTTTCTACTATGGGTAGTTAGGATGGTACCATACTTGAGTGAAAATTAGAATCTTTCAATTTTTCTATAAAAAGATCCAAGCACTCATCATTCTGCCTCAGAATGTTTAAAAAAACAATCCTACCAATCGGAAAAAACATAACAACCCTACAAAATCCTCATGATAAAAAAATGTCCTTAACCTACATTAGGTCGAGATTTAGAAATTTTTCAAGCATATGGTGACACTTACATTATTTTGGATGAGAAAATACTTGTTGAATATTGGAATTTGTGAGATGAGGTAAAATTCATGTGTGGTAGGTGTCTTGAGTGCATTAGAGGAGAAATGAAGAGAAAATATAATGAATGGTCTGGTTTGAAAACTTAAAATAATTGTATTTTTATGATGCATGGTATCTTTTGTTTCTTGGTATGGAATTAGTGGATTTCAAGAACATGTGTTTTCAATGTTCATTGATTTGATCATGATGCTTACTTGTCTATGAGTCCAAGTGATAAGTGTGAGGGAATTGATAGAGATAATATTTTCATTATTTTTCATATTAGTTTCAATGATTTAATCTATTAAAATCAATAAATGCTAGATTATTTTCATCATTTTTTTGTTTTTGGTGAATTTTGGGCTTACTTGTAGAAATTTGATAATTCTATAAATTTAGCAGTTTTGTATTTCATTTTTATTTTAGGAATATATTTTAAAATTTTGATCCAAAATTAGTGATTATTTTTATTGGATTAATTTGTTTGAGGGATTCAATTTTTTCTTCTGGAAAAATATCTAATTCAAAATCCACTAGCCTAGAAAAATCAATGAATTGGAGAAATTATTCTCTCCAATAGAATACACCCTACCTCATTTAATGAGTCATAACTCGTACTAGAGAGATCAGAATAAAGTGATTATAGATAAAATAGAAATATAACACTTCTCCTTATGTCAAAATTAAATTTAATGAATAAATAATATAATTAATGCATCTGTTTAAGGAATCAAAGTGAAGGGGGTGTGAAGTCTTATCATTCAGAAAAAGTTCTCTTCGGTAATTAGCGTATAAATTTTTTGAAACTTGTCCAAAGAGGATAATACATTAAGGTAAGATGTAAAAGATAGATAAAAAAACTTTTATGAATAAATATTTATGATATTAGGCTATTTATTAAGATAAATATACTCAAAATATATGAGTAATGAATCTAGAAGGAAACTTTTCCACCCTCAAGCCTATAAATATAAGTGTTCACTTATATAAAAAGGGGTTGAAGAAGGAGGATGGGTTGTGCTGGAAGACTTCAAGATTGAAGAGATTTTTATTTTCTCATTATTATTTTCTTATTTTCATAATTCTCTATTATTCCCCTTTGAACTCTCTTACCTTAGACATAGAGGTGTAAAACCATTGAGTAATAGAGGAAGGGAGAATTTCACTTTTGTAATGTTTGAGTCTTGTGATTTTATTTAAAACAATATTTTTCTATTAAATAATTTTTATTTTTAGTGGTGTAAAATTATTTTAATGAGAATTCATTTTGAGTTTTGGTTTTATTGATTTTAGTATCATTGGTTGAATAACTTTAAACTCCCTCTCCCAATTGTAGTTTGTCTCCATCGACCAGATTTTTTTAGGTGGTGAGTGTCTAGATATCATCGGCACATATATGGAATAAGTGAAATTTTTCTATATTTATAAGGATAAAAAAATCTGATTGGTAATTGAAATATATATGTGTATATGTTTTCTGAATTTTCATGCACATAGTTGTGTTTTCCATTGCTTCCTCAAACTAAGGGTGATTGATAACTCTATTGAGGAGTCTTTCACTTTTCATTCAATAGGAAGGGAGGAGGAATGATATTTATGACTATGATAACATTGAAAAAGGTGATAATATCGTGATCCTATCACTCTCTTCATTCGCTTATGTTCAAAAATTATTATTAATTTCCTTCTCCTTTTTTAAACTCAAATAATTTCAAATATAACCTCTACTTCTTTCTCAAATTTAAGTGAGAATCATGATTGTTGTGCCCTTATATTTGGATAAATCCTAGGTCAACCACTTTACTACATTTTCCCTTAGTAAATATTTTTTATTTTCACACTCTATGATAAGCACGTTCCAAAACATGGCACCATTTTCAGGGATGTGGTTCCAACAATATTTTTTTATTTTCATATTTCCCCTTATTTTATTTTTTTCTTTTCAAAATTGCATAACTAAAACCTCAAACACTAAAACATTCCCCCTATATCCTGAAATTTAAATAACATTATTTAATAGAATTATAAACCTTAATTTTCAATTTGAATTTGAGGAAATATCTCTTACAAACTCAGGTGACACATCAAGTGTTCACTCCGAGCCTTTCATCATGGAGGGAAACTAAAACCAAACCCTTAGAGACCTATGTGAACCACAATTTCATAATCAAAATAATTAAATTTCCATGCCAAAGTTACAAAATGGTTTTGAGATAAAACCTAACATGATCCCATTACTTCCAAATTTTCATGGATTGGTAGGAGAAGATACAACCATACATATTAAAGAGTTCAAATGTGTTTGTACTACTTTAATACCTTGTGGAGTAGCTAAGGAAATGGTTAAGTGGGAGGAATTCTCATTTTCATTGAATAAGCTACCAAATAATGGTTGTATCATGTACAACAAGGATATGTGGGTGATTGGAATGACTTGATGAGATGATTCATGCAAATATTCTTACCCAAATCCTAAAGCACAACCATTAGAAAGGAAATATATTCCATTAGATAATAATTTAGAGAAACCCTTTATGAGTATTGGGAAAGTTTTAAAAATCATTGTGCCAGCTACCCACATCAAGAAATTTAGGATCATCATTTTCTTGTCTTCTTTTATCAAGTCTTACTAGACAATGACAGAAACCTTATGCATGCATCATCTGGAAGCACATTGATTGTAATGACACCATAAGAATCTAAGGACTTTATTGAGAATATCTATTATAACTCACAAGAGTTAGGTACAAGAGTTACTGGTACAAGAGGAATTCATGAGGTACGAACTTCTTATCAATCCCCTTTATGAAAAAACTAATATTTATTTGATAAACAGTTTGGTGAGACATATCGCCATGAACCAAGTGAGTGATCAACAAGCACTGGCTAAGGTATACGATTTATTCTCATCACCTGATCATTTCACTAACAAACATGCTAAAATACAGGGAATCTAAACTTATATGGAAGCCTTTTGGTCAAGGTAGTTCTAAAAAAATCAAGGATGGAGAGAGCCTAGCCAAGTTTATATGGGGTTTAGAAATCAACTGAATCAACCTATACTACCTCACTAAAACCAATTCCAAAACCAACCCTCATTCCAGCAACAATTCAAAAACCCACCACCATTTAAACAAAAGAAATATGAAAACCAGCCTTCACACCACCAACCACCCGCTTTATGAAGACCCTATGAGAAACCATCCACCAGCACACATCCTTCTATAGAACATGTAAAACCCATTGATTGGATTGATAAGCTAGAAAACACTATGGTATGTCTTATTGAAATCATGTCAAAAAACCTAGGAAAACATTCTTTACAAAACATCCCAAAAGCAAAAGATAATTTCAACATGATAAAAACAATAAGTGGAAAGTAACTCTAACTACTAGTTTCCCATGAACCTGAAACAAGACCACCTGAGTTGAGGAAGAATGAAGCAATAAATTCCAAAAAATCTGTGAAAATGCTATATAAAGAAGAGAATAAAGGTGATGATAAGGGTAGGATGATAAGGAAGATACAAGAAACGCCACTAAAAAGGAAAAAATGGTTAATAAAGACTTCCCCCACTATTTCCATCGAGGATGATTGAATCAAATAGATTGTAGGAAGAATCACTTCAAAAAGAAATTTTCAAAACCTTTCAAAAAGTTGAAATTAATATCACCCTTCTTAAAGAACTCAAAAAAATTAGGAATTATGCTAACTTTTTAAAATATATTTTCACCAAAAATAGAATACTAAAAGTTAATGATAGGATCACCTTCGAAAGAAATTTCTCATCCCTTATAAAACCACATTTTCTAACAAAATTTCATGATTTAGTGGAATTTTCCATTCCATACACCATTATTTATTTAAATTTATATAATGACTTTTGTGATCTAGGTGATTTAATTAGTTCATTTTATCACTTAGTACACACTAATTTTTTGATGGGATACTTGAATCCCATAAGAGTGGTGTCCCATCTTGCAAATAGATCCATATTTTTCCATCAGGAGTTCTACAGGATGTTCTAGTAAAAGTCAAAGGTCTCTTATTCCCAGTTGACTTCTATGTGTTGAATGTGGAAAAATATTGGATCATGTCACACTCACCCATAATTTTATGGCTACCTTTCTTGAATACATCCAAAACCATTATCAACTTTCATAAAGTAACACTCACCATGAGATTTATAGATATTATTGTCCACTTTAATAATTTTTAATCCATGAGGCACCCATCAGATGATCGCTCCCTTTTTTTGCTCTCCCAAGAAGTTGGTACTGATCCAATTAAATAATCAGTTATTTTCCATGATTTCTTATCCTTATGAGAAAAGTTTTCCATTTAAAATATCACTAAAGCTATGGATTCCCAAAATGCTATGGATTTTGATTTCATGTAGGAGGAAGAGGAAAAATATGATTTCTTTGTGGATTTTTTAGATGATGAAGAATATGATAAGGTTTTTGTGTATAGGTTGTCCAACCTTTGGAATATAGGAACATAAGTTCAATTTCATCCCTTGATCATCCCCCTCATCTAGAATTAAAACTACTCCCCACTGATTTAAAATATGTAGACTTTATGTAAGGAGAGAAATTACCAGTGATAATTTATAATAATCTATCTAAATCCAAAGAAAATCTTAAATTGATATTTTTAAAGACAATTTCCAAGAAATAGGGTGGATCTTAGGTGTTGTCCCAATAATATACCCAAAAGTATGCTCACATGGAATTATGTCAAATAACCCCAAAGGAGGATAAATCCCACCTTAATGGAGGTTGTGGAGAAGGATATCGAGAAGATATTGGAAGTTTGGATCATCTATCCCATTTATATTCACAATGGGTCGGCCTCATTCATGTAGTTCCAAGAAAACTAGATTTACCACTATAAGGAATGAAAAGAAAGAATTAATCCCTGTGATAATTTAGAATATCTATAGAGACTGCATTTATTTTAATAAGTTTAATCAGGTCACTCGGAAATATTATTTCTGGTCCTCTTCACTGACGAGATGCTAGATACAATGGAATGGAGAACTTATTATTTATTTATGGATGTATTTTCAGGTTATTTTCATGTACTCATTACTTCTGAGGATCAAGATAATACAACATTTACTTGTCCCTTCAGTACTTTTTCATATAAAAGGATTCTATTTATATTATGTAATTATTAAGGTACATTTCACAGGTGGATACTAAGTATTTTTTTTATAACATTGAATATTTTTTGGAGGTTTTCTTGAATGAATTCACAATTCTTGGAAATTCTATTGACCATTGTTTGAAAAATTTTAAAAGTATTTTGAAAACCTATAATGAAAATAATATTATTTGAAATTTTGAAAAGTGTCATTTCATAGTTTATAGAAGAATTTTCCTTGTGAATTTGATTTTAAAAAAGGCATCTAAGTAAATAAATCAAACATTTAAGTGATATATTCATTAACTTACCCAACTTTTTTAAACAAGTTAGATCATGTTTAGGAAACGAGGGATTCTACAAAAGGTTTATCAAATATTTTAGAATGATTTATCTAAATATATCTATATATATTTTTGAAATATGATGATTTTTATTTCAAATATGCATTTAGGGAATCCCTTGATTAGTTAAATTGGATATTTACGACACCATCGGTGATGTATCAACCAAATTGGGAATATTGAGCTAATTTGTGATGCTTCCAACCAATTAGTTGGTGATTTCCTTTATCAGATAATTAATGGGAAGAAAAAAGTCATTTCAAATGCCTTTGGAACCTTATATTCCACCAAATTCAATTAAAAAATCATAAAAATAGATTTTATCAGATTTATTTACTTTAGAAAGGTTAATATTGTATCTTCTTAGAACTAAATTCATTGTGTTTTTTGATCATGCAACTCTTTTGTACTTGATGAAGAAGGCTAAATCTAAACTATGGCTAGTGATATGGATGTTACTGATGCAGTAGTTCAACATAGAAATCAAATAAAACAAGGGATTTGAGAAAAAACGAATGATTATTTAAGAAGAATTCCCAACACTTCTGAAGCTGAAATTCTATAAAAAGAGAAATTGAATGATCACCTTCTAGGAGAGTGGTTTTACTTGATTGAAGTATAAGTAAGTTCATATGTGGACATGGTAAACTATTTGGTATCATCTCAAGTCCAATTTCATTTCAATTCCCAAAATATTCAAAAACTAAAATCTGATTCCAGATATTACATTTATTATGATCAATTTATTTGGAAGATTTTCAATAGCCAAGTAATAAAAAGATGTCTTTATAAGAGTGAAATTGGTTTTTTCTTTGACTTTTATCAAAATATATCTTGTGTATTCCAATTTGGACCTCAAATGATAATAATAAAGGTTTTATAATCTAGTAGTTATTTGGAAACCCTTTTTAAAGATGCAAATAAATTTCTAAAATGGTGTCAAAAATGTCTGTTTTTTTAAACATGTCAATGCGACAAGATATTCACCAATAGCCACTTAAATTTTTTTATATTTTTTAAGTATGATGGATATGTTTTATAGGACCTTTACCAATTTCATTATAAATTTTTATTTCTTTATTTTAGTTGATTATGTTTCCAATTGGGCAAAGGAAAAATCCACAATGACTGACGATGCTAAATTTTTTTGTGATTTTGTTAGGGCTGCAATATTTTTAAGGTTTAGAGTTATTATAAATATCATTAATCATTATAGGACTCACTTTATCAATATAATAATGGAGTATTTCTGAAAAGGTATGGGGTGAATCATAAAACATAAACTCCCTATCATCCATAGAATAATGGTCAAGCTCAAGTGTCCAATATAGAAATCAAAATAATTTGGGAAAAGACATTTGTACTAAATAGGAAGGATTTGAGATAATGTTTTGAAGAAACATTATGGGATTATAGGACTGCCTACAAAAACATGGCTGAAATGAGTCTATATAGGTTGATTTATGGAAAAAATTCATCTTCATGCAGAATTGGGGAAAAGGCATATAGGGTTATTTAGAGGATGAATTTTGATCTTCAAAGAACAGGGAAAGAGAGAATATTATAGTTGTAGGAGATAAAGGAAATTATAATGGAATCATTTAAAAATTCTATGATTTATAAAGATAGAACATTAGTGGATCATGATAATTTTCTCCAACTAAAACACTTCCATCCTAGAGACAAGGTGTTGTTATTCAACTCAAGACTCATGTTGATGCAAGGAAAACATTTTTTCAGATGTGAAGGTCCGTTTTTAGTTTCTCGTCTATATCCTTTTAGTGTTGTGTATATTTGTGAAGGATGTATAGGAGGATCCATTCAATATTAATGGAAATAGGCTGAAAATATTCCATTAGACCATTCTATCAGACCCATTGGAGGATATCACGCTCCCCGAACCTGTTTATCAATAAAATTCATCAAGTCATATCTATCCTCTACACTTTCATTCTTGATTTGATTAAATTTTAAATATTATTAAATTTCAAATACAACAGAATGAATTAAGTACACTATATCATTTATGTTTGGCAAGGTAACCATTGTACTTTAGTATTTTTGTTTTTTGTTTTTCTATTTTTCAAAAAAAATGTGTGTTTTTTAAATTTTTGAGTGTTTACTTTTAAAATTCTGTGTGCTTTTGAAAGTTTTGATCTGAAACGATCATCATTTCCATTTTTAAAACCCATATAAATGATTGAACCAATTTATTCTATGAAACTAAACTTAAATTAATGTTGAAAATTAATTTATTTCAAGTTCAAATCTTTCATAATTTTATGAAAAGTACTCTGAATTTTGAATATCATACCACATTTCACTATCTTTATCTTTCAAATCAATTTTTTATGAGCCTTCAAAACCATTTTTTTTCTTTTCATTCATCTCACTTATTGAGATAACCAAACCATGATTTCTTTAACCATAATTTGTTTTTTTTCATGTCAAAACATGAGGTTTTGAGGTAATTGTGTTTTAAATAAATAAGGAATTTATTTAGTTTAATCCACCTTTTTAAGAGAGTCCTTTTTATTTTGAAATTCCATGTACATTAAATCTTTATATCACCTAGAACCTATGAAATGCCAATTAGTTTAGCCACATAACAATCTAATTTACCCTATACAACCTGTTCTTGAAGTGAAATTTCATGATCTAGTCACCTTAAGTGTGGGGGAAGTTATCTTGTGTTGTTCTAACTCATTTGGTGACACATTAGGTGGAAATTTAAATTCTTAAGATATGTGTTTGACTTGGAATTTTTTTTTTAAATTTTTTCCTTTTTTGTAGATTTCATGATAAGAGCAGGTTTACCTTTCTAGAGCTGCTAATGGAGAAATATGTTTGTTCTTTTCCAAGAAATTTCATGAAAAATTATGTTTGAGATGATTGAAATTTTTTCTAATAAAATGATGAATGGTGTGCACTTTACTTGATTTTTATGATTATGTATCTTATTTGATACTATGGGGAGTGAGGAGGATACCACACTTGAGTGAAATTTAGAATCTTGCAATTTCTCTTCAAAAAGAGCCATGACCTCCTCATTCAACCTTAGAATTTCTCACATGAAAATCTTACCAATCGGAAGCCATGGAAAAATAATACAAAGTCATCATGATAAAAAAAAGTCCAGGAATCACATTGACTGAAGATTTTAAAATTTATCCAGCCTATTGTGATTCTTTCATTGGTTTGAGTGAGAAAATCCTTATTGAAAATTTTCATTTGTGAGATGAGAGAAAAGTAATGTGAGGTAGGTGCCTTGTGTGCTTGGGAGGATAAATGAAGAGTAAATATATTGAATGGTTTGGTTTGAGAACATAAAATAATGGTTTTATATGAGGCTTTATTACTTTTTTTTCTTGGTATTGAATTGGTGGATCTCAGGAGCATGTGTTTTGAATTTGCTTTGATTTTATTTTAAGGCTTACTTGTCCAGGAGTCCAAGTGCTAAGTGTAGGGGAATTGATATAGATAATATTTTCATTATTTTACTTATTTATTTCAATGATTAAATACCTTAAAATTTGTCAATGTTATTTATTTACATCATTTTAGTATTTTTGGGGAATTTTGGGCTTAAATGTAGAAATTTGTTAATTCTAGAAATTTAGAAGTTTTTTATTACTTGTGTATTTTGAGAATATAATTTACATTATTGATCCAGATATAGTGATTCATTTTTTTTTGGGATTAATGTCTTCATGGGATTAAATTGTTTCTTTTACACCAATTTCCAATTTTAAAATCTATTAGCCCGGAAAATTCAATGCATTTCAGGAATTTTTTTGGTCAATAGAATGGACTCAACCTCAGTAATGAGACATAACTTGTCCTAGAGACATCCAAATAAAGTGATTATAATTGGAATAGAAATATTAATCCTCAAATAATGTCCAAATTAACTTTAATTTATAAATTATATCATTAAGGAATATATTTAATGTAATAAATTGGAAGGATTTGAGAAGCCTTCTTGGAAAAAAAATGTTTCTTCCATAATCAGGGGATAACATTTTCAAAACTTGTCCAAAGAAGATGATATTTGGATGGATAATGTAAAATATATATAGGAACAAATTTTATGAAAACATAAATACTTATTCAATTTAATATTCTAAATATACTCAATATTTTATAGTAATGAATCAGGAAGGAAAATTTTACACCCTCAAGCCTATAAATATGAGTGTTCACTTCCATTCAAAGGGGTTCAAGGAGAAGAAGAAGTGTTTGTGCTAGAGGATTTGAAAATTTAAGTTCTTTGTATCATATATTTCTTATTTTCTTAGTTTCTTAATTCTCTCTTCTTCCCATTTAAACTCTTGTATCCTTTGAATGGAGGGGAAAACCTTTGATTGATCGGGGAAGGGGGAGTTTCACTTTTTTAATGTCGGGGTCTTGTGCTTTAATTTAAAAATCTTGATTTTTATTGAATGATTTATATTTTTAGTGGTGTCCAATTATCTTAATTATATTTTATTTTGAGTTTTGGTTTCATTCATTATTTATATCTTTGGTTTAATAACTTTAAACTCCCTTCGTCTAGTGCAGTTTGTCTCGATTGAGTGGATTGTGTTAGCTGGTGAGTGTATAGAGATCGTTGTCACATGTATGGAATAACTGAACTTTTTTTAGATTTATAAGGATCAAAAATTCTTTATCGGGACTTTACTTATTTGTTTTTGAATGGTTTTTGAATTTTTATTCACATTGGATTGGTATCCATTACTTCCTTCAATCAAGGGTGATTAATAACATGATCGAGGAGTATTTCACTTATCATTAAATAGGAAGAGAGGGGAAATGATATTTAAGACTATGATGACATTAAAAAGGTTAATCCTACCATTACCCCGTCACTCTCTTCATCCACATATGTTTAAACTTTATTTTTAATTTCTTTTTTTTAACTCAAAAAATTTCTAAAACAACATCTATTTATTTCTCAAATTTATGTGACAATTGTAATTATTGTGAACTCCTCTATAGATACATCCTAGTTAAACCCCTACACTACATCTTGACTTATAAAATATTCATTTATATTACACCCCATTAGAGGAAAGTGTCAACCATGATGTGGGCGGATTATGGTGGGGGTTGTTCATGGTAAGAGGAGGGAATGGGGTTGATGTCTTTCATGTTCATGATCCCCTACTTCTATGGATATGGTTATGATGTGATTACCTAGGTATTTTAGGGTGATATGTGATGTGACCCTGATTTTCTGTGGTATCTTAGATGTCTATTGGTGGTATTTGTTGTGATCATGTTGTAGGGAAATAGTATATGCTATTTGGAAGAGATCAGAGTGCCAGGATATACGTCGTTGGGGTGTGAGAGTAGAAAATCAGTGGGAAAGTGGTCCAAGGTAACCTTTATCAAAATTATTATTATTATGTTATTATAATTGTATTGTGTTATTTGTTGAGTGTTACTTAGTGATGTTGGGATAGATAGTTGACATTTTTTGGTGTTGTTGGTTCTATAGTTTACTCATTGGTGAATTAGTATGCTTCTTTAACATGTGCATGATAGACATTGGTTTTCAAACTGATTATACCATCATATAGTCTTGGTACATATATAAACTAAATTTTGGGTTTCAAAGAGGACTACACGGATCATTTTGGACATTACTATCTCAAGCCTCTATATATTTGTCATGTCATTACTTTATCTTTGCTTTTGGGTATTTAGTTTTGGAGTCTTCAATATCTTTCAATTTTATTATATGTGAATTGTAGGACAGTTTTAGTTTCTTTTATATTATTTCATGGAGTTTATTCTGGATGATTCATCTTATCTACTAATTCTATATTTTTATAGAGGTTAATTCCTTCCATTTTATGATATTTTTATACCCTCAATGATAGTCTCCAACTAGGGTCCAACTAGAAGAAAGACTCAGGAGGCATTATCTCTCTCCCCTCAATTCAATAACTTTAGTGGGATGGGTTTATGACATAGTGGTGTCAAAGGTGATTTTTCAGGGATAGGATATATTTTGGAGTTAGTAACAAATAGGATTTAATGGGTTTGAATGTTAATAGTTCTAGTTGAACTTGGTGTGGGACATACGCTATAGTGACGAGCTCAAACATGGGGTTTTAGGGACCCCTATAATCTAGTGTATGGGCTCTGAGATTATTGAAATACCAAGTTAGGTGGACCTATTTTTAGTATAGATACCTTGGATAGGTACAAGAATCATGATAAATTGTCTTCTTTTTTGGATTAGGTGGGTTTGGCAAGGTTATAATGAACAAACTAAAATAAAATTAATCTAAATAAAATGATTCTCTACTGATATTAAGAAATTCTTGTTTTCTTTTAAACTATGTCTCATGGTCATCATCATTGATTTTCAAAACTATTTGATGTTTTGTAGGAAAATCCAGTTGATTGATGTAGGTTTGATCTGGCATAGGAATATGAGAAATGAAAATGGGCATTGTGTGATTTTGAATGATAGTGGTGGAATTTAATCATATATGGGGTTATTCTTGTAAGTGGTGGGTGTTTTGTCTAGGTTAGGAAAAGGAGGAAGATGTTTCATGGGTCAACTTTCAAAAAGAGTTATTGGTAGATTTCCTTTCATTAACTATGAATGTGGTAAAGTGGCAGTAGATTCCTTCACTTCATTTGGGTATTATGTTAGTACATGCGTTGTGAATAAAGTTCAAGGACCTTCTTGCATTTTTCCTTTTTTTATTTTTATAGATTAGAGGTCTTATGAGCGATTTATTGAGGAGAAAATCCATCCATCAATCAAGTATGTAGTAAATCATTTTATATTTCAAATGAATCTAGACGATCAGAAGAAAGAGAAAGTGATCAAGAAGAAAAACTTTTGAGGAGGTTTACCATGAGTGGAGAACCAGTAGGGATCGTCAAGGATTATATTTTTCAGTGATAGGTATCAGGTTCTATGGCCTTAAAGGATTCTAAAAGTGGGAAGTTGACTTCATTAGTTTCCATTTTGGCCTTCTCGATATGGTGGTTTCTATGATTTTCCTAGAGATATTATGCCAATGTGTTTTATTTTTAGGGTTTGTGGATTCCTCCAAAACTAGTACGCAGTAGTTCACTAAGCTTAGTTTGGTGGAAGTGGACAGATTTGGCACCATGCTTAGTAACAATTTCTATGGATACCATTTCAGTGGTAGGGGAAGCATTCTTATGCTCTACCATGGAATATGGAGTAGGAAGAGGTCGACATTTGGATGTTCATCATGTTAATGAACCTTAACCCAATCATGCTGGTGAAGGTGGTCATCAGTAGAGTGGTAGAGAATCTAGGTGTGGTCAGTTTCCTGTATTTGAGGTGATAGTTCTAATGGTTATATATATCATCAATGGAAAGATCGGTTAGTTGAGAACACTTTTCTTTGACATTTTTTATTCAAGTTCTTCACACTCCTTTGTTGAACCAACTATACATCATGTTATGGGACTAGACGTAGAGATGTTTTTTATTCCTCTGGTGTCAACTACGCTAGTCAAAGGCGAGGTAATATTTTTTTATGTGTACAAAAGTTGTATATTGATTATACAGCCACATTAGTCCCATGGGGATCTTTTCATACTACAGATGTAGACATATGATCTTATCCTTAGAGTCAACTACTTGTATTCTATTCATTTTGTTATCAAATTCTTTTTTAGTATTTTCATTTTTCCATATGTGGATATCTAGTGTGTGGTTCTCATTTATTAGAGGGGATTCTATGTAGGAATTCATCATATGGATCCCCTTATTTATTTGTTTTTTAGTTGTTTGTGGAATCAATAGAGGTTGGGATAGTGGAGGTACCCAGGGTTATTTAGTAGTTTTTTGGATTTATTTCCTGATAAGGTTTTGACACTACCCACTTAACATGATATAGATATTGGTATATACTTTATGCCTAGTGATTCTTTAATTTTTATTTCTCTTTATCATATGACACCTTCTAAGTTGAGGGTGTTGAGGATTCAGATAAATTATCAGACAAATTAAGGTTTTATCTGGCCTAGTGTGTCACCATGGGTTGATCTAGTGTTTCTCACTAAAAATATAGATATTCATCTAATTATATTTATATACTAACATAGGATTAATAAGTTAATGACCAAGATTTACTACCCTCTTCCAAGAATATAAGATCTTTTCTTCTAGCTGAGTTAGGTAAGTTGGTTTTCTAAAATCAATTTGTGGCATGTATATCACGAGTTGAGGGTGATGGAGGTTGATTTCCTAAATACTACCCTTATATGCCGGTATGGGAAATTCGCGTTTGTATTCATATTATTGGATGTAAAAATGCACTATTTTTGTTCATGGGACTCATGAGAACTATTCTCCATGAATTCTAGGACTAGTTTTTAGTCATTTTCATTAATGAAATATTGATCAATTTGAAGTTGGAGGAAGTGCATGTTGATCATCTCATAGTTTTCTTGTAGGTTCTTCAACACCACCAAATCTATGTAAAGTTGTCAAACTATAATTTTTGGACATTATAGGATTATTTCACCAGGCATGTGGTGTCTCAACAAGGTTTGGTAGTGGAATTTTAGAATATTGTGGTAGTTTTTTCTTATGTAGAACCTAAGAAAAATTCATAAGATCACTATTTTCTTAGTATTATAGAATATTAATAGATGTTTTTGACTGATTTCTCACAATTTTCATCCCCATTGATAGTGTTAAATAGAAATTACCATGATTTTTTGTGGAATGATATGTGTTAGTAGGCATTCGGGTTCCGGAAGTGGAAGTTGTTTAGTGCCCCAATGCTTCAATTTCTTAAGGTTGGGGTGATTTTTTGAGGTGTTTTTTAATACTTCTAGATTGGGATTGGGTTGTGTGTTGATGAAGAAGATGGAAGTGATCTATCCTAGGTCTAGGAAGTTACATCCCTAGAATTTTAATTATTCCACCCATGATCTGGAGTTAGTAGTGGTGGTGTTTTCACTGATGTTGTGGTAGAATTACATCAATAGTGAATCCTTTTAGGTTTTTATAGAACACAAGAGCATGAGGTATATATTTTCTCATAAGGATCTAAATTATCATCAATGGAGCTGGATAGATTTATTTTTTATTATAATTTTGAGACCTCTTACACCTTGGGAGAGGAGAATTTTGTGATCGATGCTTTGTGTAGGAAATCATAGAAGGATACTTTTTGAGAGTGTTTGGATGTTTAGAGAGAAATAAAGGAGTTAGCAGACTTACTCTTATATTAAAGGGTGGAGGATGGTAGAGTTTTTTTTCATATGATGGTGTAACATACTCTGATGTGGTAGGTGGAGGATTCTTAGTGGGGAGACTTATAGGTAAAAGTGATGTGTGGTCGTATTTTCCATGGTGATGCTCTGGAGGGATGGTCAGAATTGTATGTTATTTTGCAGGAGTTTTTTTGTTCCTGTAATTAGTAGAGAGGGAGTCCTTCATGAGTTTCATAGCTCAACTTTAACGGTATAGCCAATATTTTAAAATATTTTTTGTTGTTTTAGGATGAAATTTTGGTGGCTTGGGATCAAACAGGAAGTGGAGAAGTTTCTGGAAAAGTGTTTTATTTTCTAGTAAGTAAAGGTCGAGCATCATGTTACTGGTGGTTTTTTATAGAATTTGTAAATTACCAGATGGAAACGAAATTAAATCTCAATGGAATTTTTCAGAGGGTTACCCCAATATTTGGGAGGTTGTGATTCCATTTGGGTTATCATCGATTGGTTAAAAAATCACCCCACTTCTTAGCGATGAAGGAGTCGGGTGTATTAAATGATATATCCAAGAGGTATGTGGATAAGGTTGTGTGGTTACATAGAGTTAGGAGGTCCATTGTATCACAATATAACACACATTTTACCTCATTATTTTGAATGCTATCACATCATGCTTTGGAACTCAGTTATGCCTCAACAAATCATTCCACCACTAGAAGGATGGGCAGATATAGCATATCATCCAAAATTTGGAGGACATGTTGGGATCATGTATCTTGGACATTTGTAGATCATGGGTATGATACTTTCTTTCATTTGATATTTCTTATAATAAATCTATCACCAATCCATTGTCATTGCCCCATTTGAGTCTTTGTATGGGCCATCATGTCATTATCTATTATGATTGACAGAGGTTGGTGAAGCATCATTTCCTATTATCAATGTGGTGCAGCTCACGGTAGAGAATGTTCAAGTTGTTCATTTGAGGATGAAAGGATTATATGACTATAATAAGTCTTATATAGATCCTAGGATGATGCCCTTGGAGTTTGAGGCCTGGGACCAAGTATACATGAAGGTTTCCCCATGACGTGGGTAGTGAAGTTTTTGTATAGGGCCTAAGAATTATCCTAGGTATCTTGGGCCCTTTGAGGTGTTAGGGAGAGTTGTTGAGGTGGTGTATCGGTTGGTGTTTCCACCACAACTAGAGAGGATCCACGACATCTTTTATATATCTCAACCTAGATATTATCTTTATAATGACTCCAAATTCATTGACTGGAAGGTGTTTGATATCAAGGATGAAATGGCATTTATTAAGTGGACAGTAGAGATCTTGTATCACCAAGAGAAGGCACTGCATAGATGGACCATTCCTTTAGTTCATGTGTTATGGAGGCATGATGTCCTGGAGGAATACTAGGGAGTGGGGGATAAAGATGTGTGATTATTACCAATATTTTTTTTGAGTTTTACTTTTCTCTATTTTTCTTATTATTTAATGTTTGGATCTTGTTGTTTTATGAGATGTGTAGGTTCCCTTGATGTATGGTGTGTGATAATGTTTTCACATATGAAAAGGGAAGACATGATTCCTAATCAATTCACATTAATGAAGATTTGATTAAAACCATGTGGGTGAGTCATTGTCACTTAGAATAGATAATATCTTAACATGGAGGATATAATTCAATGATTCGTATATTTGGGGTAGTGAAGTTTTTTGGTTTTAGTGGTTATTTGTTTAAAAAATGTGGAAGTTGGAAGGTTTTGGTGATGTGGTTGTGTAGCGATGAGGTTGTACAAGATATTTTGGTGGGTTTTTAGTTTTTTTTGTTTGTACAGTGGTAGAGTTTGATGTATGATGAGATCCTTAAGAGGTATCTTCTGGGGTGGTTGTTCATACCCCTTTCCTTCTAGGCTTGGTTTTGGGTTCTGGAGGGAAATAATCATTTGAGAGGTATCTAATGTAGAATTTTCTACATTTTGGCCTTTTACATGATTGGTTTTGGTTTTTTAAGTGTTTTAAGAGGTGATTTATGAGCTTTTATAGTGGTTAGAGGTACAGCACAACTGTTATAATAATACAAATTTTTTATTGTTTACACGACATGAACTAGCATTTCATGGCTTGTGAAACTGGATAGTTCCCAGCATGTAAATTAGTGAAGTTTGATCCATGAAAAATAAATGTCATGAAAATTAAATTCACTATATATAATAAATAAAGGTCAAGGTGGTGATATTTTTAGTGAAAGCAGTAATTTTTGTTGAACTCATGGATTACATGCTTTGTAAAGAATACATGATGTGAAACTGGTAGGATTCCAAGTTTTATTATTTTTTTCTTGGATGGTTCACTTTATTTTGTCATGGATTCTTACCCACTCATTCTGGATAAACCATAGGTTCCATAAGAGGATCTTATACCCCCATCATCCCACTTTGATTCATTTGATATGGTGGATGCTCCTTGGAGATCGGTAGTAAGCCCTTCCATCTTCTTGGTAATTTTTCTCTTGTTTTTTCTTGGGGATTCATAGTGGCGTTGTTTTTTTGGTTTGTGTGTGAATTTGGATGCACTTTCATGATATTTGGGTGTTTTTTAGGTTTATCAATAGTTCCTCGTCTGCGTTTGAGGTCTATGGATGTTTTTTCTTTTCCCTACGGTCTGCAACGTGTTGGAAAATCTTCTTTGAAGTAGGGAATCCCTTTTTTATATTTATTATATATCATGTGGGAGGGGTTTACAATTTCTTATCTTCATTTTATGGTTACAATGGATATTTAAGATAAAAAATTGGATAATTGAAATTTAAGGTTTCCAAATGGGAATGATTCGCATCTTTTTACATCAATGATATTATAGTGATCTGATGGATTATATGGGCTTGATGCCCTATTGAAGATTGTGGTCGTTGGGGGATTTTCTCCACTTGATGATATGTGTTGTGAATGTTATTCCTATTATTATTCTTTTTATATCACCCTAAAATAGAAATTGGCTAACCACTTATATTTGTCTAATGAAATGGTTTCCCCAAGATTATGGATTGTGTGATAACACCTCAAAAATAAATTGAAATGTGATAAAATCACCTTTGTTATGTTTAGAAAAATATTGTAATTTGATATGTTGTGATGTGTATATGTGCTTTTTGGGAGGTGATGTGTGATTTCAATGTGGTGTGGGGATGATGGTTGATATGTGTCCATGCTTTTTTGGTGGTGAGGTGGTGGTTTTTTGGTCGTGTTTTTTGGGTGGTGATGTGGTGGTTCTTTTGACATTATTTTGGGTTGGAAAAGGTGGAAGTTTTTTGGATATGATTTTGGGGTAGTAACGAGGTGGTTTTCTGGCCATGTTTTTGGGGTGGTGAGTTGGTGGTTATTTTGATATGTTTTCATGGGGTGAGGTGTTGCTTATTTGGCTGCACTTGTGGAGCAGTGAGGTGATGGTTCGATGGAGCGATTAGCTATTTGTGATGTGTGGTTACATTTTACAAGATTAATAGGTGGTGATGGAATAAATAATTGTTTAACAATGATTGAAATGGATAAGGTTTGGTTCGTTAAATGGAATGGAATGTTTAATGAACTAATAAATGATGGGTTATCTGGTTAAATATCATTGATACATATTAAGGAAGTGAATTGGTAGGATAATGGAATCGGTTGGTGGTATAAGGGGCTTGTGGTTTGTGTGCTGTTTTGAATTTAAAGGATTCAATGAAATTGGGGATGTTGTGAGTTGGTTAGTGTTTGTTTGTCAACCCATAGATTAGTCTTATGTTTATCTTTGTGTTTATACTTTTATATTCCTTGTGGTTTCTATATGCACCCCACCCACATCAAGCACTATGTGTCAACACCCACATAGTCACATGGTGTGTTTTTCCTAACATCCTAGTGATGATTATAAAAATATGGATACCAAAAATTTCCCTCTCTCTCTCTTCCTGAATGAGTATATATGTATAGGGTTTGATGGATGGATGTATGTTAGTGTACTAGGTGATTTCGCAAGTTTCCTTGGGAAATATTAGATGGCCCAAGTGATTTTGGGAAAGATATGATGATTGTGTTGTGGGGTGGTGTACTGGGTGTTTTTAGATGAGATGTGGTATGATCGTGTTTTGGGTTGGATTATGGTGGGGGTTGTGCATGGTAATAGGAGGGAATAAGTTTCATTTCCTTCATGGTCAAGGTACCCTACTATACTATTTATGGTTGTGATGTGATGGACAAGGTGTTTTCATGTAAGATGTTATGTGACTATATTGTGGGGAAGTGGCTAGGGTGGTTGTGGGTGAGATGTGATGTGACTATGTTATGGGTTGGTGGTATATGTTATTAAGAATAGATGGGAGCACCAAGATGTATAACGTTGGGATGTGTGAGTGGAAAATCAGTGGGAAAGAATTTTGGTGTAACCTTTATCAATATTCATATTATTCTATTATTATACTTGGCATGTGTGATTTGGTGATTGTGCCTTGGTGAGGTTGGGATGTATAGTTGACCGGTTTAGGTGTTGTAATTTCTGTTGTTTACACACTGGTTTATTAGTATGCTTATTTCAATTGTGCACAAGATACTATGGCTTTCCAATTGAGTATAAATGTATGCTCACCCTATGTATGTAAATTTGTTTTCCAGTTCCCAAGATGACTAAGTGGATTGTTCTGGCCATTACTAGCTCAAGCCTTCGGATAGTTTTCATGTCACTACTTTAGTTTTTCTTTTAGTTATTCACTTTTTCATACTTTTATTTGTATTAGTTTTATTATAATTGAATTGTGGGATGGTTTTTTTCTTATATATTATTTCATAGAGTTTCTTGTGGATGATTCATCTTATCTCTTGATCTTATATTATTATGGGGGGTAATGCCGCCCAATTTATGAAATTTATATACCCTTAGTGCTAGTTTCCAACATGGGGCCTATGGGAGGATGGACTTGAGGGTTCATTATCTATCTCCCCTCATTGTGATATCTTTATCATTATGGGTTCATGACTAAAGTCCCTCAATTAGTTATATACACATTCTCTATAAACCTCAAAACACCGTTGTAAAAATATTTTTTTCTATCTTGGATGACTCTAAATCTTGAATCATTAGATATTGATCACAATAAGATTAACTTTGAGGCTTCAAGGTTTTCTTATGATTCTATCAAGGAATTGATAGGGTGGATGAGGATTAGACCTCTCTATTCTTGAGATAATTTTATAATAATTTTCCTATATAGTTGAGATAATTCTCTAGTGAAGATTCATTGTGCACAACGATGTCTCTTGTGACTGGCCCAATAAAATGATATGACAGGGTATTTATACAACTAGGTTAAGAATCATTAATGTCACATATTCCCTTTTCTAATTACATAATATTATATAACCCCATATCAAATATTATTATTATTATTATTATTATTATTATTATTATTATTTCCTTGGAATGCACAACATTGATGAATAATATAAATATCATTTTCAATTAAATTAATTAATATTAATTTAAATGATATTTATTATATTATTCTAATTGAAAATTTCATATAGACTAACATTCTTCCTCAATAATTATTGAAATTGGAATAATTACTCTTTATCTAAAAAAATTAATATCATTACATTATTCTTTTGATAAATAAATAAATATTATATTCACTAAATTGGTAGATAAATATTTATTAAATATTCAACTTACATATATATTATCTTAAATAACCAGTGATTAAATATAAGGAATCAATAAAACCATAATAAATATTAATTCACATAATTTGAGAATAATATTTTATTTTACTTTTAAATTCATATAGAATTTAACTCAGATTCTAGATAGATATAGTGCGTGAGATTCACGGACATTATTTTAATTCCATTAAGCCAAAAATTCCTAAATTCCAAGCTTAGTGTCTAGAAACACATCATGGTACCCATAGAGAAAGGTGTTAATTTCATAATTAAAACAACCTCACATGAACTCTCATAGTATAATATAATACCTTTGTCTCAATATCCCATAAATTTGCTTGCATCGCATGTTACAAAAACCTATACTCTCGATATATTCTCTTTTATTTTCCTAAAATGGACTCGTCGATAAAACTACCATAGTCCTGGACTTAATCATGTAGTTACATTCTAATAAAAGGGCTTGAGATATATACTTTTATTATCACTGAAGGAAAAAATCATTTATTGAATTATTAATTAATTTCATATCAGTCTAAACACAACCAATATGCCCAAATATTCTACAAACTTATGTCATCATGGTTTACATCAATAAATCAAATCACACAACTCAAGATATGCATTAATAATAATCTCAAATCTAAAGAACAATAAAATCATCAATATATAGAAACATAAAATGATATGTATAACATGTGTATTTTATAATGGACAATATATTCTCACAACCTCCACTCTTTGAGATTTCTAAGTGCAAACATAAAGTTTCAATTTCATATGATCCCCCTATGCCTGATTGATTGTATCAAATTTGTCCCACCAAATGATATCAACTACCATAAAACATTTATTTAAGGATACTTTCATAACACTTAAAGTTTTTCACCATAGTGGGATCATATTATGACGTTTTTCTATGAAAAATACCCTTCAGACATTATCACATTCAATATTTCCCAAAATAACAATCATGATGTGATAATAAATTTATTAAAATTTAAAACCATGAATATAGAGGTATTAGAAAGTATGAATTTGTTAGTTTTAGGGACCAACTCCAACAAGATATATCTTGATCAATTATGCTAGCACTAAACGTATCAAGACTGAATTCATTGGCTTTTCTAATGAATATGTGAATATTTCTAGAAGGATTAAAGTTCAGATCCTATAGTAATGAAAAAATAACAATGAGTGTGAACAAATCAAATTAATGTAATTTTTTCACAAAAATAATTTATTATAAAATGACATATTTATATTGTTCTAGGATTTAGGAAAAACTTATGTTGATATAACAATTTTATATTACATATCTATAATAATTTTAATTTAATTACCCTACCAATGCACTTTTATTATTCCCAAATCCTTTAATCAGTATCAAAGTATTCATGATCAATGGGTTGTTATTTTAGATATGATATTTCTAAAAATCATATTGATCCTCTTATCAATATAAATTAAAATATTTAAATTACTCATAGATATAGATATAATTATATTTTTCATAGAAAATATAGACCTGTATATATAGATTTGGTATCTAAATCTAAAGAGATGTGTATTTTAAGCATAGACCTATATTAAATTTTATCTTTATTAGCATATCTAGACGTAGATCTTCAGATCTGGTATCTATAACTTCATATATGTGGTGTTTATATGTAGTTATGGATATTTTTTTTTATTATTAGTAGTTATAGATCTAGATATTCAGATCTAGTATTTAAATATGAATATATGTGTAGTTCATGTATATTTATAGATCTAATTTTCCTATTTTTAGCAAATTTTGATCCAAATATTTAGATTTGATTTTACCCATTCTATAAAAATCGTTACCGGGATCTTTAGATTTGCTATCTAGATCTAAAGATATGGGCATCTTACACATAAATCTAGATTATAATTTCCTATTCTTAATATATCTAAAATAATATCATCATATTCAGATTTTAAAATTTAATATATGTGTAGTTCGCATAATATCTTGATCAAATTTTTCCATTCATCGAATATCTAGATCTAAAAGCATCAAAAATATCCATTAGTATATAGATTGTGTACATAGAATCCCCATTATTATTATATTAAAATAAAAATATTTATTAATAATATTTATTTTGTAAATTTATTATTAATAATGTTATTTTTTGAAAGGAAAAATATAATTATTTAAAATTTAAAAAATGGGTATCTAAGGATCATGAAAGGATAAAATTAAATACTTAGAATTATTTATTTTGTATTAATTATTGAATAATATTGGATGATATATTATATATCTATTTTTATATCGTTACATAATGGATGATCATAATCTTGAGACTGACCTCTATGTGTTTGGTGTTTATTTAATTTAATTATTGAATTTGTTTTATTTTATGAGTATTTATTAAATAAATATATTCTATGAATAATCAATCCTACTCTCATATGATGTATGGTCTTGTATGTCCATGGTTAATTTTTATATAACCCATTACCCATAGTCCCCATCGCGTACATGCGAGTATCATTATAAATGAAGACATCCCATGAAGAGGCAGATCATGTAGTGAGTCCAAGGGAACCTAAATAGGAGGAACCACGAGAGAATAGAGGATGCTACAACTCATGTCAAGAAATACACAAAGAGTTACTCCATCTATGTTCATGATTGGTTAATCATTTTTCAATAAACCACACACTAGTCTAAAAGATCATGATCATTCCATGATTATTTATATTTATGCATGGTTAATTAACTTTTTATGTGATCAAATGGGATAGTTTAATTAACAAGCATGCTTAGATAAAAATAGTTTTTGTGTATGTTTTTTATTATGTATAGTTAATTATTCATGTAAGAGATCACATAGAATAATTAACAGGCCTGGTTAGATAAAACCATATTACTTACAAACAAACAAAATTACTCAATGAGAATATTAATTTACATTCCATCCATAATTTTTTTGGGATGAAACCATACCATGAGGTGTTGATATAGCCATATTCAAGAAAACTTCTAACTATTAGGGACTTATAATCAAAGTAATTTTTTAAATTGACCAAACTGTAATCAAGGAAAGTGGACATTGTGTGAAAAAAAAATATTTATTTTTAGTTGTATATCAGTTTTATTCATGTTGTGAATTTATATTTATTCAAGAAATATTTTTTAAAAAAAATGCATATATACATATTTCATGGTACACAAAAATATTATATAAATAATTAGATAAACAATATTCATTTAAAATTATTAGGTTTTCTTTATGATACAAAATATAATTTATTTAAAGATTAAATATGTTTCCATAATATGATATACTATTTTTGATCTATTTAATAAATGATTTAATTATTTATTTTTTATAAATTTATATTTATATTTATTTAATGAATTTATATTGATGTATAATCATGGTTTTATTATTTAAAATATCATGGTAAAAGTTTATAAATGATATTTGTATTTTATTTTATGTCTATATAGTTATAAGTAAATTATTTTTAAATTTAATATATGACTTTATTATGTATATATTTTTAGTGATAAATTTGAATTTGAATTTATCCCAAAATAATATGAGTTTGAATTAAAATTGAATTATAATACCCATTACTAGATAAGTGTCAATAACAATTTAGAATAATTGATAAATTTATTAAATATTGTAGAAACATTAATATATAAAACATTTTCTAAGTTGTTTTTTAGAATACTATTTGATTAGAGGTCTCATAATATAGTTTAATTCCTTTTAGAAATATGAGTTCATATTCAAATTAAACTTTACAACTTATTATTAATTATGTGTATAGAAATTTATGGAATGATTATGAAATGTATGAAACATCTTGAAATACTTAAGATAGATAAAATATTAATTTTAAATTTCAAAATTTTAATTTTAATTTTTTATTTATAGAGTACAACATATGTACTCTTTTCAAAATAAAATTTTGAGTTATAATGGAATTTTTCTAATTATTACTACATATTATATAAAATGATATATAAAATTATATAAACCAATGAAAATTGTATTAAATGATGATATAATTAAAATATAATACAAATATTATCCAATTAGTATAAATTATTTTTTATAGAGAGATAAATATAAAAATTCTTATAGAATGTTGACAGAGTGCTTGTACGATATAGAAGAAGTCAAAAAATGGTGACATTGATATAAGATTTAAGAGAGGATAAACGTGTTATATAATTTAAGAGTTAGATATTATGAGTAATCAATTATTTATTTCAATTCCTAAAATTAAAAATTATTTAACAAGTTAATTATCCAAATTCTTACCATGTGCTTGCGTAATGTGGGAAAAGTAAAGGTTCTTATCTTATATATGTTTTCTTGATTTGAATGAGAATAATTAATTTTATTAATTGTTTTAGATGAAAAATTTTATAATTTTTAAATTATTTTTGTATTAATTATTTATTTTTAAAATTAAATAAAAGTATAATTATCCAAAATTCTTACTCAGTGTCTACACGATGCTTATACAATATAAGAAAAGTCCAAAATTAAGGCTTTAAAATATATAATGTGATGTGTATAATATGAATGATAAAATTTCAAATTTTTCAAGTATTAATATAATTTTCAATAAACAAATTATATACTAAAACTTTAATTCCATAACTGTATAGATATTTTTAAACTCAAATTAAAAGATTAACCATGAAAATCAATATAAATAATTTTTTTTGTTATAAATGATTCATAAATTATTATAAAATCATAAAAAAAATATTCATGAAAAATATTTATATGATTATTTCATGATAAAATCATTTATTCCCCATTTAAGAGCCACCACACACTTGAAAATTTCATCCTTAACCCATAAGTAATGAATATTTTCAAAAATTACATTGAATCTTGTCTATAAAAGAGGACACATTCTATCCTTATAAAAAAATCTAGAGTTTATTTTTCCATATATATTATACCAAATTACCACTCTCAATTTCAATATAGATGTTATCAAGTCCCTAATTTATCCAAAAGTATCTCTTCAAAAGGCTTTAGACTCAGTCCAAAGGTGGCGACTCAAATAATAAGGTATGGGTTTCCAATTCTCTATTTCTATTCTTATTTAACATTATTTTATCTTAAAATCCTAAAAAATCATTTTAATTTGTTTAAAAATATTATATTCCCATTTTATTAACTACCTTTTGATCAATTATTGATGATATATCACTCATTTCCTCCCAGTGAACCCTTTATATAAGCCATTACTCTATCAAATTATGTGTATCAATTTCTAATTATTTTCTTTTCTATTATCCTCTTTCCCCATTAAGGATAAGGGTAACCTATAAAGGTAAATTTAAAATTTTAGAATAATTATTATATAATGTTTTTATAAAAAAATCATGTATATTATTTTCCTCCATCCTTTAAACTGTTAAAAAATCATCATCTGACTCAAGTGGTTTTACAATGCCTAAGTGAATGATAATGTATTTTTTCCATGTATTCCTTTCACAGATATTATTAATAATTTACTTAATGATTTAATATAAAATTAATAATTAAATAATTAATATTTTATAATTCAATAATGATAAAATATTCATGATAATAATTATATTAAAAGAAAACTATCAAAGTCATTTTTTAAGCATCTAAAACTAGCTTACCATGATTGATTTTAAAAACTTTCATAAATAAAGACATCAATAATATATCTTAACACTTGTATATATTATCTAAACATTATAAAATGATCCTTCACCATTATAATTATATTGAATCTACATTGGAATTATAAACTGAATAGCTTCAAAATGACTAATAGAAGAAAAATTAACCCAATAAATGAATAATACATGATGGAAAATATATAAAAGGAATAATAATAACAACAAAAAAATCATGAAAAATATTTTTAACAAAGTAAATAATTAATATAATTGGAACACTTATGAAGTTATAGTGCATATTAAATGATTTGAGACTCAAGGTAATGATTGTCCTTTAATCTGTTAAATATTTTGAGGTCTTTCTCTCAAATATATCTATAATGTTTTATAAGGGTTATTTCATAATATTCTAATTGATATTTATTATTCCTCTCAAAAAAAATTATCCATTTCTTTTAATTAATTGGGTTTAACTTTTATGTTTATGTTTATTGGTTGAAATAAAATCTCTTATGTGTTTTATTCATGATACGGTTCTTCTAAATTATAGATAATGATGTGTTTGAATGAGATATAGCCCCCCAAATACATTGGGAAATGAATTATTCTGCAGATAAATGACATTGTAATTAATTTATTAATTTATTCCGTTATGTGTTATTAGAATTAACTAGTTATGTTTTTCCATTATGGTTTATTATGAGTCATTACAGGTGAAATATTTATAATGTTCTATGAAATCCTCATGATTATTATATTTTATTGTTATTTATTATGAGTTTTATTTATAATACTAATTGAATTTCAATTATACAAGTATTAAAGTTGATTTCATGATTGAATATTGTTTTATAATTTTATATGATTTCAATGTATCCTCATACATAATTGGTTCATCTTCATGATTTTCCTTATATTTCATGGAAAAGTGAGTTTATTATCTTTATTTACCTCTTATTGAGATTCATTTTCTCATAGCAAGTTTTCTAATGATTTTTGTAGGTATTAAGGATAATTAAAATATATAATAAACTTAAAATTGAATTTATGGTCACTTGTTTTGAAAGAAAAAAGTGAAAAGTTTATAGGACATATTTTATAGAAGATATAGGGTTTATAAGAGCAGATATTATTATGTTTTATTAAGGGTTATATATCATTAATTTTTAAAACTATAAAAATAAAGGTCATAATATAGATATATTTTTAATATTTAAAGAAAAATATAAAAATATGGGATGGTTATTTTTAATTTGTTTCACATATCCCACATGGAATAATTTGGAGACAAGCATTGAGAAAAATACATTATAGGATTTCATTATTGGGGACTCTACTGAGAATATCAAGAAGTTGTTAGTTAATATATCTAGAAAAATATAATTAGAGAAAAAACCTCAAAATAGTTTCGTGGACATGGTATTTACTATGATAAGGAAAATATGGATCATTTACACTGGAATATACAATGACTAGTGAATCCAATAGTGAGGACTATTAGGATTTGATAAAATAAAGTGATACATATTAATTTAATTAATAATTTCTCTAAAATTTAATCACGATAAATTGCTAATATTTTTTTTATTTCTTAAAATAAATATAACGTATGTTAAAAAAATGTTAATTTTGTGTGGTATTTTGGAAAAATTAAATATATTCACTAGTAAAAATGCCTAAGAGTGGTACAAGCACTTGCACATAATACTATGAAAAGAGAAGAAATTTTATATTCTAGAATCCACCCTACCTAATAAAATACCTTTATATGTAAACATGGGTGTGAAGGAATCCTTAAATCGGTACATGTATGTCAGATATAATTTTTATTACATAATATATTCTTCTATCACTATTTAGTTTTAAATGGAACATGTTGATAAAGATGGATACACTGTGTTGTCTAGTCTCTAGTATGTATTCCATTAGAAACAAATTCAAAATAGTGATGATATATTCATTCCATTGTTTATATAGTAGTTAGAATATAGAATCTAGACACATCCCCATGCACTAAAGATTATAGGGGACATAGAGTGATTAAGTTAGGGTTAATATTTAATAAAGACGTATCCATGTGACTCATTCCATCGACTTTTCTACCTCTATTTTCCAAATTTATTCACAATTATAAGATTGATAATATGAATAAAGAACATCGATATCTTAGGGATAATATTTTTAGCTTTGTTAAGAATGTAAAGAAATAAAAACCTTTTATTATTATTATGAATAAACAGTAAGGATATGTGAAACTTATTTCTAAGAAGCCAATGGTTCTAATAAGTTTCAATGTATATAGGATAAAAACATCACATTATATAGCCCACTTAGTGTTACTTTGTATTTGTTTTCAATGTATATAATATCAATATGCATTGAGAATATAATATTGGGAGGATTTTTTTAGTACGAAATCATGTAGGAGAAGAATATTGAATGGAGTTCCCAAAATATTGTTCAATATGCATTAATGTTAATAGAATTTCATTAAACATTAATTCTTTAAGTTATAAATTTCCTTATTTTTTATGTATACTAATGAATCTTGTTAATAAGGGAGAAAAAGAAACTATTATTCTTCCAATAATAGTTAGTAAAGAATATTATTAATGTAATACTATTGGTAATGGTTAGGGTTATTATTAATTTCCAAAATCTAGTTAAAATTTTAGATTTGTTCTACTTGATAATTCATGTTAATAATATATTTAAGCATAATAAAGGAAAAATTTTATGACTTATCCCATGGAGTGAAGAATTTTGATGATCTTATGTCTCCATGATATCCAAAGAAGTTGGATGAGTTGGGAAAAGTGTAAAATCTAACTAATATTTTGATGAATCAATTTTAAATGTATTATCATATAGTAAATACTAATGTTACATGAAGAAGATGCATGGAATAATTTTGAAGAAGTGTTGAATATTGTTAATTTCATGAAATACTATTAAAGAACTCTAAGGATTTATTATTTATTATTAGAGGTTTGGGATAATTCTGATAAGTCTAAAAAATATTTAAAGATATCCTAAAGATATATGGAAGTAGTTGAAGTGGCTCAAGATTCCTTGAAAGGTTTTGAATAAATTTTGAGTTGAGGTGAAGAAGTTTTGGAATTCTAAATTGATTTTGAAAGAAAAGTACTAGGAATCCTATATTGTGGAGATATATAGAATATTTCATATATTAAATAAATTTCACTTGTTAATACACAATATATTCTCAATAAAAATGAATAATATTTTTAATCTCATGCATGAGACAAATGGAAATATCTCACTAGGATATGGAACATATATCAGATATTTACATAAGGTTTTCCAACTAATATGTAAGATATTCAATGTATATAGAATATGTGACTTAGAGATCATAATTAATTGTGAAAAAAGAATGAATTCACTATGATATATAATATATGTGAGATAATACAAAAAACATATTCCAGACGGTATACAGGATTCATCCAAAATAAAATTTAGAAAATTACTTAAACATATTTTTTTGATATATAAGATAATTATTTCATTCTTAACGTTTATCAATTTTGGAAAAAAAATACAAGGATTATAGATTTTAAAATGGATCAATTTTGTGAATATCATCAGGTTCAAATTTCCTGATTCTTTAAATATACTTGATTCTAGCAGATATTGATAAATAATACATTTTTTGATTAAGGGTGTGTTGTGATGAGGGCTTCCATATCACAAGGTTTTCTACATATATTCATATAGACATGTAGTAATTAAAAAGTGGATTTTATAGAGAATCATAGAAGGTAATAGGTTATGATAATTATATAGATTCAAAAAGAGGGGAAAACTGGGCCTTTTGGACGATTAAATTATTATTTTTAATGACTTTTAATGATAATAAAAGAAAGAAAATCACATATAATTAATAGTGTTGATATTAAAAGGTTTTGTATCCAAAATATGGAAACTAAGTCCATGTGATGTTTTGATAATATAGAGGGAATAATAATAATTAATAATGGTAATATATAGTATTACACCCCAATGTTTTTTGATATAATTATCTTCAAATAAATTTAATTTGTTTGATATCTTTATTTACATGCAACACTGAGTTTAAATGAAGCTTGATATACTATTAAAATATTATTATGTGACAATTATCACCACGCCATTGGATTTGAGGGTATGAGTATTACTAAATAAATTATTAAAAAATTATTGTTTAAAATTTTATAAAATTAATTCATTGCATATAAATTCTTAGAAATGAAAATGAATGTTTTTTTTGGTAAATAGAGATGTTTTTTTAGAAAAAAAAATTAAGAACACAATAAGTTTCTTTCATAATAAATTAATATTAATCTATATTTATTAATAACTTTATTTAATTTTTTTAATATATTTTTCAAAATATTTTAACATTTATCTTATATTTTTTACCTGGAAAGGAATGACGGTAAACTCAATTTTATGCTTAAAAATGAATTTTTATAAAAACAATTTTGTCATATTTTGCATGCTTATTTTAAAATAAATTTCTACCAATCATATAAATTTAATATTGTAAAAAAGATCCCAAATTTGGATTCATTATAATTACTATTATTTTATAGGTTTAACATAATTTTTTACCATAATGAATAGAGACCATGGTAAATATTTGTCACCCTGGTAATGGTAAATCAGGTAATTAAAGTTAAAAATAATGTGATTAAGCCTAAAAATTATATCTAAAAAAATTACAGAACTTTACTATACTTGAAATGTTTTAAAAGGTTAATTTTCAGTACCTTTGACTGTATTTACAAAGTCTTAAAGAGTAATATTTTAAAAAACTTTTTTGTATCAAGTTGTTTTTGAAAATTTATGACCCAAACTCCTTTTTTGTAATTTCAAAATATCTACTTTAAGCTATGTGGGATCCTCAAAATACCATTTCTAGATACTAAAATAAAAACATCACAAAACACAAGTTCAAATATAATGTGAAATTGAAAAAAAATACCACATCGAATCTCCACTAAATTCAAGTTTTAAAAAAACCATGACACCGCCTAAATCCTTGAACCTTGAGTTTGTTGGTGCCTCGATCATTACACACTAACATGCCTGATAACCATCATCAAAAAAAATTCACCAGTGATAATACCAATGGAAACTAGACTTCATCACCTTTAGAACTAATTCAATAATGTCAAATCATCACCCAAAAACTGAGTGAAATCCAAACAAAAATGTTCACCAAATAAAACCACATATTTTCTAAGAAATGATCAGGTTACCAAGTTCTAGAACATAACCATCCATGCCACCCTAAAATCTAATTATTAGAAGGAATCAAAATAAATCCAAACCAAATCACTAAAAAAATACCACCAAAGTCATCAAGAATAAGTCGAAACCTTTGATCATCACAACTGTTCTTTACATTGAACCTTAATTTAAAATTTTCCTAGATTATTTTAAAATAAAAATATTTTCTCAATATTATAGAAATTTTAAATCAAAATATTATCAAAATAAAATTATTTTTTCTCAGGTTTTCAAAGAATGTTTATAATGACATTTGTAGGTATTCCTCATCTATGTCAACATCCTTTAAGGATTTTTATACTTTAATAGGTGTATAATCTTATAATACCATCCACTTTATTTCTTTAAATGGATTATAATCATGATTATTTAATGATGATAGAATGAAATTTTTTTCTTTCTCATGGGATAATTAATTCATGAAGAAACTTTATTAAACCTATTTATTTTGCACATTTCAATCTATGATGGAAAGGTGGAATGTTTAGAAAATTCATTTTTCACTTGATTTGTGATATGATGATATGATTAATGTTTTATGATCTTATAGAACACATATGCATGGATTTGATTATTTGAATGGTGGGGATGAAATTATATATCCCTCCAATGAACTGGGTAATAATGATTGATTTGAGAATATCCTAAGAGATAATGGAGTTATTAAAATTCTAAGAGATGATGAAATTAATAGACTCCTAGGATATTATGGAGTTAACTATATGGAATTTTCTCCTAAGAGAATGTTGGAAATGATTGGGTAAGCATTTCCATTATGGTACTTTGTCCACAATGATAGTATTATGAGTGAAGTTTGACTAAGGAAGTGATTTTCTATGATTATGTGTATGGAACCAACTTATTTCTTATAATTATGATATGTTATCATGGATCATGATTGATTATTGATGATTCAACACTATTATGTCTAATATATTTTGATTTATAAAAATATATGTAATGGTTCTTGATTGAAGAATTTTTTATAAATTATGTATGATTAGTGTAAGTTAATATCATGTTTTCAAACCATTATACTTATATTATACTACCTTATGATCATTGATTTATATATTTTATGTTTACTCTTATATAGAGTATAATCTCACCTTTTCTTATGTTTTCGTTCCCCATGTTATGAAGAAAGGTGTGATCAACTCCACTCAGATACCCTCTCAAATTGGTACCCAACCAGAATTTCCACATACCCAAAGGGTATTCCTGATCCTCATGAGCTGGAACCTAGAACATAGGAATCAAAAAACAAACATAGGGAACAATTTCACACAACATGAAGCAACAAAAAGGCATATATATATATATATATAATAGAGAGAAACAATGGAAGAAATAAATATATTTAATAAATGAAAGAAGACAACAGAAATAATAAAAATCAAATCACTCAAAACAACTTAAAGTACAATTCCAACATCAATGGACCACTAAAATAGGAAACCAACTACACCACGTGATATCATAGGAAACTCCCACCATCTCACCTGCAACTACCCTGAAATAGATGGTAGAAAACGTTGTTGTCACACTATGTCACCTTTTCATTCCCTATATTGAATGATATACAAATGTCTATAAACAACCGAAGGGGTGTGTATGGTGTGAACTAATAGGATTGGTAGGTTCCCACCAAGGTGTTACATAATAATTCTCTATACAACAATCTAAAAAAGAATCAACATTAAATAAAATAAGGTACAAAAATTGTTTACAGTTTTTATATCAAAATCATTGATAAAGGTAAAAAAAATTAAATATTTTCATATACATATATCCAGTAAGATATATCAAATAAAACCAAAGAATTTATCTCATATCATATCATATCCATGGAAGTACAACTAAAACAGTACAATCCAAAACAAAAATCCTACAAGACAAGCAGCCAAAGCATCTAAATCATAGGTAATATCACACCAAGGATCACTATAGGTTCAGATATCTAGGAAACTCATACTCAAAACAAATAAAATCATGTGTTCATCAATCCCCAAGACATATACATATAATATAATAATTTTTGGAACACTCTATAAATTGAACCACTCAATAGTGTCTATCAAGTCCCTAGAACAATGGGCCTAGAAGCAGAGGAACACCCCATAAGTAAACACCAACCCTTAAAGTATCAATGGGTTAGGCCTATTACAAAAATTTTCTCCTAAGTACCTAAGGATTCATAAATGCTAAATTTTCCAAACTAATTCATTCAAAACCATTTCAAAAATCCATTTCATAATGCTTTGAAAATACCTTTTATTTTACTAAAGAAACAAAAACACATATTTTATCAAAAAACCATTTCCACACACACAAAAATCCATCAATAAATCATTCCATTTAAATTATAAAACAGTTTATCAAAACCAGAGAAATTTAGTTCATCCAACAAAGGCCATAGACAGAACCACCTACCTCAAAACTCATGTCACAAACACCCGCAATGGGATCCATGAACAAGGAAGAATGCAACAAAAACAATAGAGGCCCCAGAAACAATCTATACATCTCATAATTGATTTAATTTAGATAAAGGGTCAGATAAGATGATATATCACAACATACCTTAAAAAACAAACATTTCACACCACAACCAATGAAAAGGTTAGTATCTAGAGGAAGATCTCATGATGAATCTGGAAAGAAATAAGAGATTCATCACCAGAATCAATGAATCCAATAAGGAACTTCAATTAAATAGTTCCACCACGATCAAAGGCAATGAATAAGTATAACCTATTACTCATCTGGAGAGATTAAACCCAACCGCAATGAAGATAAATCACTGAACTAAGTGATTCGGATGGAGCAGAGGTCCCCAAAATCATCAAAGAGTGCTGCCAAGTCAATAGAGAAGATGGGTTCAAGTGAATTAATAAAGAATCATTCATGCATTACCCTAAAAGAACAACGTTCAAGACATATATGGTGTGTAACCCCATTATATGTCATGTAATCCATGTCACTCTAGTATTCCAAAAATACCATCACCTCTTTATTAAAACCCAAATTTTAAAAATACATGGTGTGTAATCCCTTCATGTTGTGAACCAGACTCATCAATTTTTCTAATTAAATATTACACAACTTGTAAACACGTTACATGGAATGCATTTCCCCTACAAACTATAAAAGGTTTAGTTTTCAACATAAAAACTCCAAACTACCTAAAATATTCTCTGAACATGGGCAGAACTATTAAAATCATTTAACACCTTTATACCATAACTCAATTAATTAAAAAAACATACATCTCTAAACTTTAAGTCATTTTCCCTAAAATATTATCTCCATCATCAAGTTTCCCAAGACACACTAAAATATAAAATAAAATGAATAAAGAAAAAATAATTACATGAAAGTGGGTAATAGGATGTTACAAACCTCATGCCATAAGACTTTCTTTCTCCGAGAAGTCATGTGGATGAATGATGTTCGGTAAAGAGGTGAGGTCATTTCCCTCCCATCAATAAATCATGCTCATGTGTCTCATGATAATATGATCCTTATTTTCATAATACTCTGAACAATAGAATCGACTTCCCATGAAAGAATTTTACTTGAGAGTCAATGATCCCCACTAGATACTCTACAACAAAAAAATCATTCTCAAACTTTATCACTTACCAACTCAAAAACATGAGAGGGATCAAGATGTTATTTTCTATGATTTGATATTTTGAAAACATCATGGATTCATATCTACTAAACTATAAATGATAACCAATAAGAAACCTATCAAAGACACTCAATTATATAAAATAGTTCAACATATCTCAGAGCCAACATTCCCTACTTCCAAAGATAATGGTGACCCAGCTGAGGAGAAAGTTTAAAGAAAACTCGATCGCCTGTGGAAAACTCCAAAGTATGATTCCACTGATTCATATAATTTTTCTACTGAATCTACACTATAACTATATTTCGATGTGTATCATGAATCCTTACAGATGTCTCCTAAACCAAACTTTTTCCCACCTAAGAAGCTTTCTCTACCTCTTCCCTATAAAGAGGTGATCTATACAGGAGACCATACAGAACCTCTAAAGGATCAATTCTAATTGATGATTAATACCTATATTTATTAGAAAAATCAAATATTCCTAGGTTTATATCCCATGATACACCAAAATCAATGGCATATGAATGGATCATATCCTCCAAGGTCTGAATAGCAGGTTTCATCTTTCCTTCTATCTTTAGATGGCAATATGTACTCAATCAGAACCAAGTCCCCATTGCCTCTTTAAGACTCTTCTAGAACCTTGAAGTAAATCAAGGATACCTATTTGATATAATGGCTTAAGAAACCCCATCTAACTTTACAATATTCTTCGCATATATATTACTCATATCCTTACCTTTTTTAGTATCTCTAGTCGGATTGAAATGAGATGAATTTTTCAACCAATCAGTCATTACCTAGATAGCATTACTCCCTTAGAGAGTCTGTAGTAATCTAGAAAAAAAATCCATGGACACCTCATCCAATTTAAAAACTCAAATAAAATTTTTCTAGAGAAAACCAAAAAAATTATAATCACTTCCATTATTTTTTTGTCGGTGTAATAGCTGGACACATAATCAGCAATGTCACACATCATACCCGGCCACCATAATCATCACCCCATTTCGTAATACGTCTTCTTAGTTCATAAACGAATGGTCTATGAAGAACTATGATAGTAAAACTAAGATCCTCACTCATTTTGGGAAGAAAATTTGATCCCTAAAATATAGAATATCATCTGAAGAGAAAGACCAACCAAAAACAGTCTCCCCACTATAAAGGGCTTCTCAAATTATTTTCAAGTCATCATCATGTCACTGGACATATAGAATATAATCCATGAGTGATGAATATAACTAATCACTGGTCAGAACCATACCTAAAACACCATCATGAGAATCCATATGCTACTAAATGAATAGTCTGATAAGGTTACACTACTCATTCGATTCCAGGATAGCCAGAGATGGCACATTCTTAATGAGAGCTTCTGCAACAACATTAGCTTTCCTGGGGGTGTAGGTGTTTTAAAATTCAATATTTTGAAGTTTTTCTACACATCATCTCTATCCGAGGTTAAATTATTTTTATAAAATATATATATCATGGTATTATGGTAATAATGGACTATGAACCTCTCCCTAAAAAGATAGTTTCTCCAATACTTAATCTCATGAATAACTATATAATGATATAAATCATGATTGGGGTAATACTTCTCATGTGTCTGAAGATGAAGAGATCTGTAAGGCACCACATGATCATCATGTAGAACCTCACAACCCAAACCAGCACTGGAAGAATCACATAATAGAATATACCCCCTACCAGGCTCAGGTAAGAACAAAATATGAGTCGATGTGAGAAGTCTTTTTAGATCATCAAAATAATACTAACACTTTCATACCATATAAATTTCACCCCTTTTATGGTAACTGAATTCAAAGGTGATTCAAACTATGACAAATACTTGATGAAACATTAATATTATCTGAAAGGACTCAGGATTCTCTGAATCTAAAACACATTTCATGGTTCTTCTCATAACAGGACAATCCTCACCAATTTAGGATCAACTGATAAGCCATGATCAGAAATCATGTACCCCAAGAACATCACTTCTTGGATCCACAAATTTAATTTCTAAATATTAACCTAAAAATGGTGACACCTCATGATTTACAATACCAAACCCAAAAGATTCTTGTGCTCATGCACAGATTTCGAATAAACTAAAATATCATCCACAAACACTGCCACAAAAGTGTTGAGATACTACTGGAATATCTTATTCATGAAAATCATAAAAAAAAGAGCCTTACTCAGACTAAATGGAATCACTAGATATTCATAATGTACATACCTTCTCCTAAAATCCATCATCATTTTATCAAACTCTAAACCTTTGAGCTATTGATAACCTGAATAAAGATTAATATTTGAAACCCTCGTTTTCTCTTTAACTTATCAAACAAATCATCCACATGAGGAAAAGAAACATATTTGTAACCATTTACTAGTTCGAATTATAATAGTCTACACACAATCTTAGTGAATCATCTACCTTATTAGAAAAGATAACTAGAGATTCTGAAGAAAAAACACTACGGTGAACAAATCCCTTCGCCATCAGATTGCCCAACTAAATCTTGATCTCTTTCAACATTGTTGGTTCTATATGATATAAAGGTATCAAAATCAGCTACCTACCTAGAACCATATAAATCGTGATCTATCCCTACATTTATTGGGGAATCCCAAATAAATTTTCTAGGAAAACATCAATAAAATATCAATAAATAATGATAAGAACAAATGAAGAATAAATTTAATCAGGTTCAACTATTACAATATACAACAAACTCCTAAGATTTGGGAGGGAAGTTCATGTATGGCCAGACCAAAGATCCCACTCTCCCTGAAACACCTATGATCTCCAAGTAGCTGCATGAAATAAGACACTATAATGATAACAATCAACCTCATCACAATGATCTACAATACATTTCATTTTGATTATGATGTTAAACAAATCCAGTTCGAGAATGAGAAAATTCCATACCAAATCCCCAATAGCTATCGATAGAGCACAAGGAAACTGAAACAACTAATCTCTCCTCTTCCCAAGAGGAGTTTCTAACTCCATTAAAAAGGACATGAGTTCCATTTTAAATTTAATCATATCAACAAAATGGCTCATTATAAATGATTGGGAAGAACTAGTATGAAATAGAGAAATCATTGTTGAAGATGAAATAAAGATGGTACCTCTCACTGTTATTGGACCTGCATCTACCACCACTAGAAACCCATCTAAGGTGTGATTGTGATTTACTCCTGAGGACTATGGATGGATATTTTTTATATTCTAAGCAGCTGACCATGATGAAATAGCATTTGGAGCTAACGATCTCTAACCATACTAAGGGATAGACAGAGCCTGAAAGAAATGTTGCATATATCCATAACATCCATAACTTTTTCACATATTCATAGGTGGTGAACAAGAATGATAGGGGTTTCCAACCCTTCCACACTAATATAAAGATAAATTTAGGGGAACACTACCGGCTGTAACTGATAGTGTTGAGGATGTCTTCCACTGAGAACCACCTCCACCACTCCTATGATAATATTTTCACTTCCTCTTTTTCCATTGTGGGCCACTAAAGCTGTCACTGGGTGGAAGATAAGGGGAAGAATACCTAACAATTTTACCATGTTCAAGTCTTCAATCATATCCATATTCACTACATCTACAGAGGTCAAAATATTCATTATATATATCTGTGATTTTATATCTCGTCGCAAATGCAATAGGTATTTCTAGTATTTTAGCTATTCAATTTACCACCTCTATTGAAAAAAAAACATATCAACAAAATGATTGGTGTATGCTGACACTGAAAACTCTTCTTACTACAAAGAGAGTAACTCCAGATACTTCACCATCATCAGTGACTTTGGACAAAACTGCTAGAAGAAGAGAGTCTTAAAATCCTTCTAGTCCAAACCTGCATGTCTATCTGCATATACCATGGAATCCCAACATGGATTTTTGGGACCCTCAAGTCTTAATGTCACTCACTTTACCTTGATACTCTTAGGTTTATCCAAGGATTCAAAGATCTTCTCAATATTTTCAATACAATCATCTTCCTCTTGAGGTTTATTTGTACCCCTAAAGGACAGTTTCTTGTCACACAATAACTCTCGTGATTGATCTACATCCCCTAAAACTCTTGGTTGTACCTCAACAACTGCATTCTAGACTTTTAGTATATTCTATTCAATACCACAAACTACCTGTATGGTAGCATTGATAAAATTTGGATCCATAAGAGGATTCCCTTGAGAAGCATCAGTTACACCCACCTGTGGAACCCATAGAACACGTCACATAGGCATACTACTACACACCAAAATAGAAGAGTGATCGTCAAATAGATGAATATTAGTTCAAATCATAAAACAATAATCAAAAAACTGAGAATAAAATCAATAACTCAAAACAAGATACTCACATCCCAATGTCCCTTGGTAGCATGAGTCAAATAACGGTATGATTTGGCTAGGCACTCACCACAACCTACCTCTCAAGTCCCAAAATTCCTATATACATCTTACCAAACATCCCAATACAATTAATGTCACACCCATGACTTATTTTAAAGGTAAATTTCATTTAATTTCCATTCATACTTTGTTTTGGGGGGGGTTCCCAATCTTTTATGGAGGAATGAGAGAGTGTTCATTAATTGGGCCAAACCGTGAGCCCAATTCCAGATTTAAAAACCAATTTTGTTTCTTTTATAACTTTTTCATTTTTTAATATTTTTCACCCATTCAACTTCCCAAATGACCTCCCCTGACCTATTAACACCACCATTTCAATTTGGAGCTTTTATAAATCCATAACCAGGGTTTAGTTTGGTTTTTATCTAAGGGGTTGGGCCAGCCCGAAATCCCAATTCCTGTTTTAAAAATAAATTTTGATTATCTTATAACTTATTCAATTCTTGGGCTTTTTCGGTGATTCCAAGTGGAGCCCAACCCCAATGAACCCAGCCGCGCGACCATTCCCTTTCCCACCTCTTTGAAGCTCTGGTATATCGCGATTTGATGCCGAACTTCAGAGGGTTCCTCAAATCGCCCAGATTTGAAGAGGTAAAGTCTTTCTTCCATAACTCTCTCAATTCTCAATATATTTCCTCCATTCCAGTTTCTAAATGACCTAATACATCTTGTGAGTACGAAACCTAAATTTTGGATCTTTTAAATTTCAGCTACTGGTGTTTTGGAGTGATTACTTCAAGATACTTCAAGTAAATGAGCCCTTTCCTTTCCTCTTTCAAATTACTTTGTGTCTAACTCATTGTTCTTTGGGTATATTTGGTTATAATTGAGTTTAATAATGTCCAGAAACTAGGTTTTAGAAACTAGGGTTTAACTTTGGGCTTTCTTGGCCAATTTATGTGGTTTTAGGTTTGATGTAGTTGTCTCTTGGTGCGGCGGGGGTGCGATTTGATTTTCGCACGGAGATTCAAGGGTTTCCTTGGTTTTGGTAGGTGATTCCATTATGTGTGCAATTTTTGTGAATTAGCTTGTTGTGTTAAGGGTAACTTCAGGTTTATTTCACTTTAATGTTTCTGTAAAAATTGGTTTTAGTTGCATTTATAATGCAAATGAATTTTAAGTTCCATTTTTGGTGAGATTGGGGGTTTTTCATTCAAATATTTTATTGGTTCATTTTGGGCTGACCTATAAGTAATTAGTTGATTTTAATGAACTGTAATAGGATTGAAAATACTGTTTTGATGACTGTCCCATGTTTTTGATGCTGTGAAAGTTGGTTTTAATGGTGTCTGTGAAACACATGAATTTCTAAGAGCCGTGTTGTGTAAAAATGGAGGTTTTACAATGATGTCACTTCTTGAACCATATGAGGCTTCCCATAAAATGATTTTTTGTTTTAATTTAAATGTATTGGGATTCTATTTATGTTTTGGTAATTCAAAAATGTGCCCATAGTGTGCAATTGGTGTTCTCAAGGTGTTTTTTTTGTGCAAGACACTACGTGATTTTGAAGAATTGTTTTATTACAAATCAAAGTGTTTTATTATGTGTTTTAAGTGGGATAAAAATGTGATAGATACTGTATTGATTGTGTGTGACCAGTATTGGTGTTTTATTTGAAAATGGATTTATGTTGCATGCTGAAATTGTTTGAGCACAAAAGGGGAAGCCCGGGTACTTAGGTGGGCGGATTTGTACTAGTACGGCTAGTGGACCGGATGGGTGTTGTCCCTGTTTCACTTAGCATTTGGATAACGACAACTCTAACTAAACTATATGGATGATTTTTGTAAACCACTATGTTGTGGGTATGATCCCTACTAGTGGCTCGTGCACGAGAGTGGATTTTACTATGGATGCTTTACACCGAGGTACGAGGTACATAGGGCCCGATACAACCTAGTGCCTAGGGGTGTTCCTGGTTTGTTGCTCACTGAATTTTTAGTATTTACCCATGTATTTGGGTGTTTTTTTCCAGTAATTTACAGTATCTATCATTTCCATTTAGATATGTTAACATTCTGGAAATTCTAGTTTGAAAACTTTTCTTTTAAATGAAAGTTGTATTTCTTGGAATTTCATCGTCGTTTTTCTTTACATATTATAAATGTTTGCTTCTTGACATTGTATTGAATGCACTTTGGAATCATTGGGTGGTATCCTATTGGGCTTAGGCTCACACCCTACTTACACCCCTTGGGTGTAAGTAGACTTTGTTATGCTTGACTCAGGTAAAGGGAAGGATATGGGTGATGGAAGTTCAGGGTGTTAGTCCTCATCGTTGCGGCGGAGTTGCAGAGAAGGTTTGTGGGTGATGACCCCCTTGTCGTGTGGAGTCCATGGGGATTTCATTATGTTGTCATTATTTGTTTTTAGACCACTTTTAGTGTCTTTAAACATATGTATTCAGTTCTGGTTTTTGTGTAAACATCGTTTGGTTTACATTTTTCAGATTCAGTTTATTGATTGTTTTTAATGTTTTATGCCTTCATATTCGGGTAAATCGTTCCCAAAAAAAAATAAATGATACCCGGGCACTTGTGCCAGCCCGTGGGGATAGGGAACGCCCTTCGGGTCATGTCACGGGCTGGGTTTGGTGCCAGTTTTGGTGGCGACCAGATTCGGTTCGTGACAAAATGGTATCAGAGGAGGTTCACTCCTTGGGTCATGTTATTTGGGGAAGAGTCAGGATAGTCTTGAGCTAGGATTGCCGGGACTTGACATTTCAGTCATGGGTAGTGTGCCTGGCCAGCACACCTCAGGACGATATTCAAGTCCCTAGGGGATTTATGGATTTATCTGATTCATTTGGTTTTCTTGGTTTAATGATGACTATGGGAAATGAAAAGAGAGTTGGGAGAATAATCTCAGTGAGCTCGCAGGGCCTGGCAAGCCATGTGGAGCCGTGGATATTTCCCTAGAATACTCTCTGTGACGGAGAAGTGACTGGAATATGGCTGCCAACCATATGTCCAAGTCACCCACCGAAACTAGTTTCCTCTCACATTGTCTTGTGTCTCTTTGTTTTGGAATCTTGGAAACATTTGTTTTAGCAAAAAAAAAATGACTTCACATTAAGGAGTGTGAATTTTTGTGAAGTGATTTTCTAGTAAAGTGAAAATGTTTTTTTTTAAAGTCTATAAATGAAATTTTAGAATTATTTCAAAAGGTTAAATTATGTGTTTGTACCTCTTTTGAAAGTATGAATTATGTTATTTGGGGTTTTGAAAATATGTTTCTAGTGGAATTTTTTTTAAACTGTGGAAATGTGTTTTGGATTGAATTAAGTGTTCTAGAATTTTTGTGTGGGGGTTGAATATGGATTTTGGGTTTGGTTACTACTGAACAAAAAAAATTATGAACTTTTAGAACCTTGTCTTGAAATGAGAAGAGTTGAGTTCTTAATTAAATGGAGATTTATGAAATGTTGTTTTTCATGAAATTAGAAGTGTTTTGAAATGGGTTGAAATGTTTTTTAAACAATTGTGAAAGTCATGAATAAGAGATTTTATTGAATTATGTATTCTTTTCTGTATTGGTTTGTGAGATGAAAAATTGGGTTTTGATATTATGGTTAGTGCTTTTGAGAAAGGAAAATTGTGGTTAAAAGTTTGATTTTAAAAAGAGGAAAGGTTTGATTTTTGGTATTTGGTATTCTCAAGGGTGACCACATGCATAGGTTTATTTGGGAATATGGATGGATATGAGGTGGGTTCCTAGTGTGGAATGTAAACATGCATGTGTGAGGCTCATTAGATACCATTGGTAAATGTGCAACCCACCAACACTGTTTTTTTTTTAATAATTTTTTTTGAAGGAAAGTGTTGTGTTATGATAATGTATGGTTGGGAGGTATGGATTATGTGTTTTCTGGATTATTATTGTGGGATGTTTTGAGTTCAATAACCCCTCTTGTTTTAACAATGTTTTGGATTTGTGTTTCATTGATAAGTTGGAATGAAGTGTCGGTCAGTGGTCTCTTTTGAGGAAAAGTTTGGGAGGCCAATGTGGTGGCTCCCATCATGTGTTCGGTTCAGGTTTGTGGTCTTTTGTGACCAAATGACCAGTTTGGTTTTGTCATTGGGTTTTCCTGTAGGCCAGGGTATGCCCCCATAAAGTGTTAGTGTATGATTCATGTTTGGCCTATGGTGATTCACCGTTGGATGATCCTCTAGTTGATCAACATAAGGACATTATTCTTGAGGTTTGGAGATTGTGTTTACCCCTCTTCTTTTTCAATTATGCAGATACCCCTATAGTGGGAGAGTGTTTGTGGGAGGTTGAAATAGACCTTAGTTTCTTATGTTTCCTAAGTTGTCTAAGGTCAATGAAGTTCAGAGTTGTCAGTGTAGAATGATGTCTTAAAGGGCCTCTGGGTCTTTCGTCAGTCTCATTGAATCAAGAGTTCATGTTAGGCCACCGGTGTGCAAGATCTAGCCAAGAGTGGCTATTATGGACACTTGATGGAATCATGTGCTATTTTGGACTTAGTACAAGGTCCCTCTCTTTGTGTTTTCTTTTATCCACAACGGTTATGTTCGGTGATGCCTTGCGATGTCATGTGTTCATTTGACTATAAGGGTGAAGATTGTGAAATCTTATGAGAGTCACTATTTTTTTTGTTGGATGTGTGTCTCCCTATAGGAAATTATAAATCCTATGTTCTAGAGGAATGTGTTTCTATATTTCCTTTCATTCTGTTGTTTAGCATCCGAAGAAAAAAGGGGTGATGTGTGTGCATCCTCTAAGTTCTTGTTTTGGTAAAATGATGGGTTGGGGAAAAGCGGGTTTGAAGTGCGTTATGTCTCAATGAGACCATCTGAGATTACAGTATAATTGTTTTTGGAACTGGAAGAATATTTTCAGTTTAGGGGTTTCCAAACCCTAACTACGAGGCCGAAGATGCTTCAATCCATTGAGCTCCAGCCATAGGCCCCGGAGAGAAGCTGGTGTGTAGTTAGGGGAAATCCTAGAGTCGTTCAAACTTTTGGTCAAGGTCATATCCTCAATATGAAAGATATGAATAGTTTAAACCTTTGGTGTCATCGTCTTGTTCCAATTTCTCACATTTGGTGGAAAGAGGTGTGAGTACCTTGTTCCCATGTCGAACCCTGAGTTGTTTTTTCTCCTCTGGGGTCCCTTGTGTTTTTGGAGAAAAGTTTAAAATTTGGGTTAGGCAGGTTGAAGAGCATAGTTTATACGTGGTTAGAAGTAACCATGTGCCAACCCAGGGGACCGTGTGATAAGAGACAGTAGCTAATGCATGGTCTCCGCACGTCCATGATCCTTGGCCAAGGAAACTGTGTGAAGTTTCCTCTTTGGATAGAATGATCCGCACAGTTAACTCGCGGTTTCCCAAACCGTGTGAACCAACTATGCAGCCATGCCAGCTCCTTAAAATTATGTTGTTTTTGTTGTTGTTATCCCATAATATTTAGTTAATATGGCTGGGTTTTGTTTGGGGTAGACCCATAATGGGACTCATTTAAGTTTTATTGGAATAATTCTGATATTAATCTACCCCTAATGCTGGGAATTCCGTCCGAGGCCCCCTGTTAGTGTCTTGATTTTGTCTTAAAGAAAGTTGTGTTCATTATTATGGTGGGGAGACCCATCATGGGTATCGTGTATGTTCTCTTGGAAAAGGAATAATTTTAGTTTAACCCTTATGATGGGGAGACCGTTCGTTCCTTCCCCAATTGTTATCCTTATTCTATCTAAGAAAATTGAGTTGTCCCTGGTGGTGGGATGTCCAGATTGGGTCACCCCGTACTAGTGACTCAGTTTTCTCCTTGGTGTATTCTAGGTAGGAGGTAGTATCGTTCAAGTCTATCTATCCAAAAATTTGTTACCTGGGTAAATTTGGGGCTGGAGAACACCCAATGGTTTTGTTTACATATTGTTGTGGTAGCATTATTCGAGTTCGTTGTTCGTTTCAAGTGGATTGCTTGAGCGTCGTCTTGTAGTGTTTGAGGTGTTTTGTTTTGGGATGCGTTTTTAACGTGTTTCATAATTTTAAGTAAGTGGGGTTATTTTTGGTTGATGAGAGTATTATCTTCCTTTGTTTGATCAACTGGAGATGTTCGTCCTTTTTGAAGCGGGTGAAAACGTGGTAAGGAAGTCTGTCTTGGTCTATCGTTTGGGCTTTGCTTTTGCATCTGGTGTTGTTGTGGCATTCCGGGGGCGGAATGCTTTATGGTGGGGAGAATTGTCACACCCATGACTTATTTTAAAGGTAAATTTCATTTAATTTCCATTCATACTTTGTTTTGGGGGGGGTTCCCAATCTTTTATGGAGGAATGAGAGAGTGTTCATTAATTGGGCCAAACCGTGAGCCCAATTCCAGATTTAAAAACCAATTTTGTTTCTTTTATAACTTTTTCATTTTTTAATATTTTTCACCCATTCAACTTCCCAAATGACCTCCCCTGACCTATTAACACCACCATTTCAATTTGGAGCTTTTATAAATCCATAACCAGGGTTTAGTTTGGTTTTTATCTAAGGGGTTGGGCCAGCCCGAAAGCCCAATTCCTGTTTTAAAAATAAATTTTGATTATCTTATAACTTATTCAATTCTTGGGCTTTTTCGGTGATTCCAAGTGGATCCCAACCCCAATGAACCCAGCCGCGCGACCATTCCCTTTCCCACCTCTTTGAAGCTCTGGTATATCGCGATTTGATGCCGAACTTCAGAGGGTTCCTCAAATCGCCCAGATTTGAAGAGGTAAAGTCTTTCTTCCATAACTCTCTCAATTCTCAATATATTTCCTCCATTCCAGTTTCTAAATGACCTAATACATCTTGTGAGTACGAAAACTAAATTTTGGATCTTTTAAATTTCAGCTACTGGTGTTTTGGAGTGATTACTTCAAGATACTTCAAGTAAATGAGCCCTTTCCTTTCCTCTTTCAAATTACTTTGTGTCTAACTCATTGTTCTTTGGGTATATTTGGTTATAATTGAGTTTAATAATGTCCAGAAACTAGGTTTTAGAAACTAGGGTTTAACTTTGGGCTTTCTTGGCCAATTTATGTGGTTTTAGGTTTGATGTAGTTGTCTCTTGGTGCGGCGGGGGTGCGATTTGATTTTCGCACGGAGATTCAAGGGTTTCCTTGGTTTTGGTAGGTGATTCCATTATGTGTGCAATTTTTGTGAATTAGCTTGTTGTGTTAATGGTAACTTCAGGTTTATTTCACTTTAATGTTTCTGTAAAAATTGGTTTTAGTTGCATTTATAATGCAAATGAATTTTAAGTTCCATTTTTGGTGAGATTGGGGGTTTTTCATTCAAATATTTTATTGGTTCATTTTGGGCTGACCTATAAGTAATTAGTTGATTTTAATGAACTGTAATAGGATTGAAAATACTGTTTTGATGACTGTCCCATGTGTTTGATGCTGTGAAAGTTGGTTTTAATGGTGTCTGTGAAACACATGAATTTCTAAGAGCCGTGTTGTGTAAAAATGGAGGTTTTACAATGATGTCACTTCTTGAACCATATGAGGCTTCCCATAAAATGATTTTTTGTTTTAATTTAAATGTATTGGGATTCTATTTATGTTTTGGTAATTCAAAAATGTGCCCATAGTGTGCAATTGGTGTTCTCAAGGTGTTTTTTTTGTGCAAGACACTACGTGATTTTGAAGAATTGTTTTATTACAAATCAAAGTGTTTTATTATGTGTTTTAAGTGGGATAAAAATGTGATAGATACTGTATTGATTGTGTGTGACCAGTATTGGTGTTTTATTTGAAAATGGATTTATGTTGCATGCTGAAATTGTTTGAGCACAAAAGGGGAAGCCCGGGTACTTAGGTGGGCGGATTTGTACTAGTACGGCTAGTGGACCGGATGGGTGTTGTCCCTGTTTCACTTAGCATTTGGATAACGACAACTCTAACTAAACTATATGGATGATTTTTGTAAACCACTATGTTGTGGGTATGATCCCTACTAGTGGCTCGTGCACGAGAGTGGATTTTACTATGGATGCTTTACACCGAGGTACGAGGTACATAGGGCCCGATACAACCTAGTGCCTAGGGGTGTTCCTGGTTTGTTGCTCACTGAATTTTTAGTATTTACCCCTGTATTTGGGTGTTTTTTTCCAGTAATTTACAGTATCTATCATTTCCATTTAGATATGTTAACATTCTGGAAATTCTAGTTTGAAAACTTTTCTTTTAAATGAAAGTTGTATTTCTTGGAATTTCATCGTCGTTTTTCTTTACATATTATAAATGTTTGCTTCTTCACATTATATTGAATGCACTTTGGAATCATTGGGTGGTATCCTATTGGGCTTAGGCTCACACCCTACTTACACCCCTTGGGTGTAAGTAGACTTTGTTATGCTTGACTCAGGTAAAGGGAAGGATATGGGTGATGGAAGTTCAGGGTGTTAGTCCTCATCGTTGCGGCGGAGTTGCAGAGAAGGTTTGTGGGTGATGACCCCCTTGTCGTGTGGAGTCCATGGGGATTTCATTATGTTGTCATTATTTGTTTTTAGACCACTTTTAGTGTCTTTAAACATATGTATTCAGTTCTGGTTTTTGTGTAAACATCGTTTGGTTTACATTTTTCAGATTCAGTTTATTGATTGTTTTTAATGTTTTATGCCTTCATATTCGGGTAAATCGTTCCCAAAAAAATAAATGATACCCGGGCACTTGTGCCAGCCCGTGGGGATAGGGAACGCCCTTCGGGTCATGTCACGGGCTGGGTTTGGTGCCAGTTTTGGTGGCGACCAGATTCGGTTCGTGACAATTAATCTTGAAGAAAAACCATCATTGATACCAAAATGTGATGAACCCGACCTGGATACCCTCTCAAACTAGTACACCGCCCAAATTTCTGCATTCCCAAAGGGAATTCCTAATCCCCATGAGCTGGTGACTAGCACTCAAAAATGAAACAACAACTAGAGGTAATGATATCTCCAAAACTAAAGAAACAAAATGTAATATATATATATATATATATATATATAATAGAGAATAATAGTGGTAGAAATAAATATAATCCAAAACTAAAAAATTATAGCAAAAAGGATACAACTTAAAGCAGTTAGAAAAACCAAAAGTAAAAGTCCAACATAAAATGGCTTATAAAACCAAAATCCAAATACTCTCTGTGATAGCATGGGAAACTCCCACCATCTCACCCCTAGATACCTAGACACAGCTGAAAAAAACCCCATCAGTTCACTGTGACACCATTCTTTTCCATACATTAAAATACATACAAAGGTCTACGCACCACCAAAGGGGTGAATAGGGTGTGATATAACAGGTTTAGTAAGATCCCACCTAGGTTTTATATAAAAAATCTCTATACAAAAATATGAACAATGATCAAATTTAATTAAAACATATCATGATAATAGTTTAAAATTTTAATATCAAAATCATGGAAAAACTTATAATTTTCCCTTTTCCATATTTCCAAATAAATCAAGGTAAAATAGTTTTAAATAATTTCATATACATATATCGAAGAAGATATATCAAATGAAACCAAAGAATGTATCTCATATCATATAAAATCCAGAGTAGTAAAAATAAAATAGTATAAGCCGAAATAGCTAAATAGAAAATCATCCAAATCATGGGTAACATAACACCAAGGATCTTTACAAGTCAGGCTATCTAGGACACCCATACATCCAACATATACAATTGTTCATGCATTAGTCCCCTAAACATATGCATTAAATCTAGGTAGCAAAGGAACACCCTATAAAGTTTACCTCTGAATAGTAACTATCAAGTCTCTAGAACAACAAATTTAGGGATTATAGGAAAACCCCTTGAGATAACACTCTGATCGTATCAATGGATGAGGCTTATCACTAAACCTTCCACCTAAGTACCCAAGTCTTTCCATTTTCTACATTTTCCAAAAAAATACAAAAACATGCATTAAAACCCATTTTAGAGATCCATTTCACAATTATTTAAAAATACCTTTTATTTTAACAAAATAAGGGAAAAAAATATTTTATCAAAACCCATTACCACACTCAAACAAATCCATAAATAAACAATGATATTTTATTTATAAAATAATTTATCAAAACTACAGCATTGCAGTTCATCCACCATAGGCCATAGATGGAACTACCTAGCTCAAAACGCAGGTCACACACGCCCACAAAAGGATCCACCAACAAGGAAGAATACAACAATAATAATAGAGTCCCTAAAATAAATCTACACATTGCAAAATTGATTCAAATTAGAAAAAGGGTCTCCAAATAAGAAATATCACAACACACTATAAAAAAAGTGGTTCTTAGTGACTGTTTATCGAAGACGGTTCTAGTAACCACTGTGAAATAAATATGGTTAAAAAATATAATATAGTGGAGGTTTGATCAACTCGACACTATATTTTTATTATTTTAACAATTAGTGGTGGTTTTAATTAAACTACCACTAAAATTTTTAAAATACCCTAATTCCTCCCCCTCCCCTACTCCCATACGCAACCCCGACCACTTTTCACCCCCTCCCTCCTCCTATCTCTTCCCCAGCATCAACCCCAATCCTATGACCCCCATTTCCTCCCACCCCTCCAACCTAACTCCCCCTTATCATCAGATACCCCAACCCCCACACACCCCCCTTTGACCCCAACCCCCATGACCCCACCCCCACTAGCCTCCATCTCACCGGGTCAGTTTACATTCTTGACGGAGCCGCAGACCCCCCCCCCCCCCACTGACCTCACTCTCCCTAGGTCAGATCCCCTCATTGGTTGAAACATAGACCCCCCTTAAAGGTAACATAATCCTCATCCTAAATATATTATTCAGTAGAATTAGATGTAAAATCATTGGTGACAAAAAGAGTATATACATTTTTTTCATTCATTCAAAAGTAATGTAATAATGTAATTTTGGTTTATAATGTGTTATTTAGATTTTGTTGTTATTTTTTAGAGTTATAATAATCATTAATTTTGGTTATGTTTTATTAAATTAAAAAAAATTAATTCATTTATGATATAGCTCAGTTGTGGAATCAAGATCGTTCATAATTTCATGGTTTTAATTCTATATTAATGTATTACACTTTGTTCTATATATATAAAAGTATCCAATTTTTGACAAATACATAATTGAGACTATTTTCCAACTCATGATCAGTTGGTGGTAGGGTTTGGGCCATGAATGGTTTCATTACTAGCCTTGGAAAGGTCATTAAGTATAAAGGCGTTAAATATGAGATATTAAACCCTTTTTAAAGTAATTATAATCCTTCATGCTTTATTCATATGTTAGGAATCATTTAGTTTAATAAAATCAATTGAATGATGATAGAGTATTTAGTGTTATGTTTTACATGCATGATAATAAATTATTGGTTTTGGTAACTGAAATAGCCAATATAGATTCATTTATTTTATATTAACTAACTTAATTTTTTAGAGAAATAATTACAGTGTGTAGTTTTTTTTAAGTCAAATGACTAATTTTTTATAATTTGATTTGAAAATCAAAATACACATTATTCCAATATAGGTTAAAATCATGTTTTTTATGTATAGATCAAATTGATAGAACATATGATTTGATGTTATGTGAACAAATTTTATTTATATAATTCATTGGAACAACATGAAGTCTCACAAAACTCATTCAGTAGAATAAATATATATAGATTTGAATATTCTCGGTATGCATGACATATCATGATATCCAAATAAAGTATAATTTTCATTCATATTTTTAAAGAGGTTCTCTTGGTCTTAGTTAGATCATGGAAAATGGTTTAGACATTTCTCAATGTATCTAAATTTTCAATGGAATGAACAGAAGGTCTCGGGCGTAGCAGAAACTCATAGGTGGATATGACCACTCGAGTTTTTTTCATTAGTAATGATCAATCCGGTATCAATACAATGATAAATTTCAAACTCCATGGATCGAATCACAGAAATATACAAAGAATAAGAATAGTCCCAGAACCACAAAGGAGGGTCATCATAGATTGATTATAATTAATTTAATTAATTGAAAAGAAGTTCCTTTTATAGCGTTCTTTCTTCATTGATATTTCTGATCACGTTCTGATGTGATTCATCATTGCATCACAGAATCGAAGTATAGACTTCCTATAGTGGTGATCCACACGTTCACCATGTATCTTTAGACGTCTCCAAATGAATATCTAGGTGCTAGCATGGAGAAGCCTTTGATTGTATTGTTCGCCTTAGATCGCCTTGATCTAATCAAGGAGGATCTCTCTCAGTATTGAGAGCGTTCTTGGAGGAAGGCATTATTTCAGCCTTGAGAGAATTCTCTAGAATTTTTGTGCACAATGATTTGGGAAAAGTGTTGGGGTTGTGAGGATATTTATAATAGGGTTTGAGGTTATAGAGTTATGACAATAAGTAGACATGTTACACATTTTATTTATTTCATTAACTCATATTGAAAACCCCCATGTTGAATCATTAATTACTTTACATGCACCCACACTGATTATAATAAATATCATTTAAAAAAATGATATTATTTCCTCAAAATCTTGACTGGAAAAACTAAACGGCGTGTAATCATTAATACACGGTGTGTACTCGTTTTTCATTTTTTTCCCCAAAATGAAAACTACACAGCGTGTACATTCAATGAACATTGTGTGTATATATTGTTTTCATTTTATTCTTCCTCCAACATTAAAATGATTTAGGCTTCCATGAATAATTATTGAACCACATACGAGAATAATATTTATTCTACTTGAAATACTTGGATACACTTAGTGTGTAACCCTCTAGGCCTCTTTCTCATTGGCATTCGGTGGGCTTGCCTAAATTCAAAGATTACTGTCTAGAAAAGCTTCAAGGCTCCCAAGAGAAAGAAGTTGACGCTGCATTTACCTGTCACCTCTTACGAATTCTTACTGTGTAATTTAATCCCTTTGTCTCAATATCTCATCAAGAAGGTTTCATGGTAGTGTCATAAACCTATATGCTTGATAGTCATTATTGGACTTCCAAAAATAAACTCGTCGTGACACCATGGCCATGGAATTTGGGAGACAGTTATATTTCAATCAAAGGGATTGAAATATCTACTTTCATAAATATAGATGGAACAAATCCTTCCTCGACTTATCCATTAACAACATGTCATTTGTGATGCACCCAACGTACCCTACTTCCCAACAACTGTCTTCCTGACGGTTTTCGTCAGAAAATCTATGTGTGTGAGTCATGACATGAGTTAATGATAATCTTCCAGCCTAAGAACCATTAAATGCACTCGTAGATAGCAATGTCCAATGACACCAAGACATGCAGAATTACTACTGGTGGGTCTATTTTCATAATCTCCCATCTTGAAGATTACCATGTGTGAACTCCATGAGAGAAAGTCGTGTCTTCTTACGAGTACTCGCACATGACGGTTTGTATACTATGTGTCTTATAATACCATGTCATCCAACTTTAGAACTTTGTTTAAGAATATTGTTACAGCATTTCAAGGTTCTCATCATAGAAGGGATATTCCATGACCTTATTAATGCAACAAATATTCCAGGACATTATTATATTATAGTCACGCATAAAAACGAACAATATTTAATAAGTGTAAAATCATTTAATCAAAGTATAAATAGTTGGTTCTCAGGACACCAACTCTAACAATCTCCCACTTGGACAAGAGCCAGCCGCCTGCGACTTTTAGTCTTCCAGAACTCACATGATGATCATGTTCATGCTGATTCAAAGCTTTAGTCAATTGGTCCACCGCGTTGTCTTCCGTGGATATACTGCTCACTGCAACTTCACCTCTCTGAGAAAAATCCTCAATATATGATACTTTCGATGTATGTGCTTTGTCCATTGATGTGAACTTGGATCTTTTGCATGTTCCACCACAGTAGTAATATCACAATAGAGTGTGGTAGGATCTTTACTGCTAGGTACTACATCCAACTCTTGGAGGAAGCTTCGCATCCATACTGATTCTTTAGCTACCTCAGAAGCAGTGATATAATCAGACTCTACTATAGAATCTACGACCACACCTTACATTGAGATCTTCCAACTCACTGCACCTCCATTCAAACTGAAGATGTATCCAGTCTGTGACTTCATGTCATCTTGATCAGTCTGGAAACTTTCATCTACAATTCCTCTGATAACTAGTTCCTCATATCTTCCATAAACTAGTAACATATCCTTAGTATGCCTTAGATACCTAAGGATAATCTTTACTGCCATCCAATGGTGGTCTCTGGGATTAGCTTGATATATGCCTACCGCACTTAATGACTAAGAAACATCTAGCCTTGTATATAGAATAGCATACATGACTGACACAATCGCGGATGCATAAGGGATCCTTTCCATTTTCTTTCTTTCCTCATGTGTCTCAGGACACATTTTCTTGGAATGATGAATGCCATGTGACACTAGAAACAATCCCCTCTTAGACTGTTCTATACTGAATCTCCTTAGTATCTTGTCAATGTACGTACTTTGACTCAATCCCAACAATCTCTTAGATCTATCACGATGGATATTGATCCGAAGAATATATGATGCCTCACCCAAGTATTTTATAGAGAAGCATTTATCCAACCATGCCTTAACTAACTGTAATACAGGTACTTCTTTTCCAATTAGTAATAAGTCATCAACATATACTATTATGAAAATGATTGCACTTCCTCTAAACCTTTTGTACACACAAGGATCACATTCGTTCTTAAAAAATCCAAATTCCATTACGGCTTCATAAAAATAAATGTTCCCTGACCTTGATGCTTTCTTTAATCCATAAATAGATTTCTGCAACTTGCATACCTTTTTGGCATCCTTTGGAGTCACAAACCCTTCAGGTTGTGTCATGTAGACATCTTCCTGGAGGTTCCCGTTAAGGAATTATATTTTTACATACATTTGTTAAATTTTATAGTCATGGTAAGCGGCAATGGAAAATGGGATTCTAATGGATTTCAGCATCACAAATTGTGAAAAGGTATCATTATAGTCAATTCTTTGATGTTGTCTAAAACCTTTGGCAACCATTCATGCCCTATATGTGTTTAATTGACCCTTCATGTCCAGTTTCTTCTTTAATACCCATTTATTACCAATAGGCATTACATCAACTGGATGATCTACCAAAATCCAAAATTTGTTTTGGTATATAGAATCCATTTCAAAAAAATTGGCTTATTTCCACTTGGCAATGTTTGTGCCTTCAACTGCTTCCTTTTAGGTAAGAGGATCATCATTGTCAACCAATAATTAGTCACCATCCTCAGTGACAAGAAAACCATATCAATCTAGTTCTCTCACCTCTCTCATGCTCCTATATAGTTCTTATGTCTCTGGAATAGGTTGTTCTTCCACAGGGCTTTGTGGAATCTGTTCTTGTACCAACTTCTGTGTATCTTGAGCCTCGACTTCATCAAAGTCTATCTTGATCCCAATATCTCTTTTAGAGATGTGCTCCCTCACAAGGAATATGTCATGTCTTTCCACTATAATATTTTTATCTGAGGGGTTGTATAGGTAATATCCCCTTATTTACTTAGGATATCCTATAAAGGTACACTTTGTGCCTTGGGGTGAAATTTTGTTACCAGAAGAGGCCATAAAAAATGGTTCTCTACCCCAAACATGTAAATTTGATAGCATGGCTTTGCGTCCACTCCATAAATCATAAGGAATACCATTTATCGATTTATTTGGTACTTGGTTTAGTATGTGTGATGAGGTTTGTAATAAATATCCCCAAAAGTATAATGGAAGACTTGCATGACTCGCATGACTCATCATTAATCTTACCATGTCCAATAGGGTTCAGTTCCTCCTCTCACTTACACCATTCCACTGAGGTGTGTAAGGAGTATTGTGTTGGGATAGAATCCCAAAATCCCATAAGAAATTAATGAAGTCTTGATTATGATATTCTCCTCCTCTATCTGAGATGAGTTTCATAATCTTTTTACCAAGCTCGTTCTCAACTTCATTATTTTATTCTTTGAACTAATCAAAATAATCTGACTTATACCACATTATGTAAATATATCCATATCTGCCAAAATCATCAATAAAAGTTATGAAGTACAAGAACCCACCCCTTACATCAACTGGAAATGGTCCACACACATCTGTGTGAACTAATTCTATAAGCTCTTTATCCCTTTCAGCTTTCCCACTAAATGGGGCTTTGGTCATTTTGCCTTGTAGACACACATGACATACCCCAAGTTGTTTTAGTTTGAAAGAATCTAAATACCCATCTTGATGTAATTTTGTCAAACGTTTATCATTAACATGACCTAGCCGGTGATGGAAAAGTTGGGTGTGGTATGAGTCATGTGGATTAACTTTTTCATCGACTTCCATTACTTGGTTTGTATAGTCTAGCATATAAAGGTCGTTATATAAATGTGCCCTACCAAAATAAATGATATCTTTATAAAAGTAGCAACATTAATTTCCCAACTTGAATATGAATCGATCAGTATCTAATATGGATACTAAAATAATTTTTTTGGTTACAGAGGGTATATAATAACATCCTTTTAATACAATGTCCATCCCAGTAGGAAATGTCAGGTTGTAGTCTCCGACAGCTACAGCAGCGATTCTAGCTCTGTTGGCTTCTCACATATCCACCTCACCTAGGTCAATATTTCTGAATCTACTTGGTTCCTTTATTTGGATACAAATGTGAGCATCACAAGCAGTATCTAATATCTAATTGGTATAAATAGATAGATTTCATTCGATAACAAACACACCCGAAGCTTCCCCTTGCTTCCTTGGATAGGTGCAGTTTTTCTTCTTGTGGCTCTTCATGCCACATTCAAAACAAACAGCCTCATGTTCTCTTGCCTCCTCTTTGATCTTACTTTTCTTAAAAGGCCTTAAAGAAGCTTTGGGCTTAAATCTCTTCACCTTCCCTTTCCTTTTATTCACGATAAGGACAGAAGGATTTTCACACTTCAAATCATTGTCCACTTGGTGAGTGAGGATAAGAAGATCACAAAGAGAATTCTCAATGTTGTTCATGTTTAAATTTACAACAAAGTTAGAGGAGCTCTGGGGGTGATACAAGAATGAGATCAGTACCCAGTTCTTTTGGGAGTTTAAACCCAAGAACCTCCAAGTGTTCAATGTAGCCAATGATCTTGACTGCATGAGGCCCACCTGGGGAACCCTCTCCAATATTGCTCTGAAATAGAGCCTTGAAGATCTCAAACATGTCCTTCCTTGCTCTCTCCTAGTATATACCATGGAGGTGCTCAAGCATGCTATAGGAATCCATGTCTTCATGAGACTTTGTGAGCTCACTATACATTGAAGAAAACATCAAACATTGAACATCGAGTGCATCGTTCAAATGTTGATCATAGACCATGAAATCTTCATCACTCGCCCCTTGGGCAGGCGAATCAGGAAGTGAGGACTCCAGCACATAAAACATTAGTTCATGGCATAGGATAACCCAAATCCACCTAAACTATTCCTGAAAGTTACTGTCAGTGAGGATATTATCTTTATCTAAAATTGATCGTAGAGAAATTGTCATTGATGAGTTTTTCATATTGATTCTGCAAATTAAAAAAGCAGATTTATCTGTGCCTTTTGATTACATTTTATGAAAAATAGTAAGTGAATTTATTAATTCCCCTACTATTTTATCATGTCTCAACAACACCCACCATTGAACTTGGAATGCCTAGTTTCTATGAAATTCTAGTGTCAAGGGTCCATATTCCCCTTTACATAACCCCAACAAGGGTTGGTCAAGCTATTTAAAGGTATTTAGGTAAGAAGGTCTTTTCTAACTGTGACCTTACCATTCCTTGATATGTTGATTGGACTCCCCAATCATAAAATCCTGAATTGGATTTCCTTAACACTTGCCTCCATTTTATAACAAGTATAGTAAGGGATACTTCTATTGATGTAAAATGTTTAAGTCAACCTGAAACTTTCATAAGAGCTTACTTTATAAAAGTAAGTGTCCCACCAAGGGTTGGTCAAACACATATTTTTATTGAGTCTTTCCCTTAATCAAGTAATGCAAGGCTTGGTCTGACATAATATGGTATTTGAGGGATTTTAATCCTTTATGTGCAGTTTCTCATTATCACATGCTTGTTAATATTAATCGATTCTTGCTTAAGTTATTAATCATGTTTTGATAATGTTTACGCATAGTCCGGTTTTTATTTTATTCCATCCTTGCATGCATGTTTGTATCATTAAATATGTGATCACGACAACACATACATAATAAATAAACCACCCAATTAGACAGAAATAAAAAAATATGTCATGATCATGATCTTATATTGGTTAGCTTATCTAGCGGTTTTGATAAGTTAACCCGGACATATGGAAAACACCTTGAACCCAATGGTTCGTGTTTTGCATCTCCCACCTATCCACCTTTGTATCTTCTTGGGTTGGTTTCACCTCAACTTCAGATTTTGAACAGTCTCCTCTAGCTTGGGAGATCCTCCATTACATGGGGTTTACATTAAAGAAACCATGGGCACACATGCCCTACATTTTATTGGAAAAAGGCTCACAGGCCAAAAAAAATTAAATTAAATAAATTTAAATTAAACCACACACACACAAAGGGTGTTTGGTCTAGCTCATGATCATCCATATCATGTAACTACATTTATGCATATTTAGTATTCAAATTCTTTAATTGTTCTTTTATTCAAGATAAGTCGCTCTTGAATTAAATTAATTATGATCTTATAATAAATCAATTCTTTATCTTAAATTCCTTTCTGAATTTCCTTAAGATTCTTCTCATCCATAATCTTTTTACAGGTCTTTGTAATTTGGAGCAAACCTAATAAAATTCCATTTCTAAAAGTATACGGAATATAGGCTATATTACACGATGTGTATTTGTTTTTACCCATTATCCAAAGTACAAACGAAGGGCTTTGGCATGCTTTCTGTACTTTGTTAATTTTTGAGTACATGACGTGTAGATTAATCTAAAATGGCATATACTTCCATGTTACGTGGTTACCAGCCTGGAAATCCCATGTACGAGGTTAGACTACATGGAATATTGATTCAACATACACATCGTGAATTCTGGTTTCCACGCGCCATTCAATTCTGATCAACACGGTGTATTAAAAAAACATAGGTATGCTCAATTCACACGGTGTGGTTTGGAAGACCAGTACCGGTTCGTTGAAACTAAGTAGACGGCTTGTAGATTTCACTACACTCCATGTATTTCTATGTTGTACAGACAGAATTAGCAGCTCCTATTGATGAGTTCCTCATTTTTATTTTATTCAAAATTAAATTTAAAAGGACATTTATGTGATGTGAATCTTGAAACAAAGTAGAAAGAACCGATCTTGTTCATTTAGTTTTGTAGAACTTTTTATCTTGAATTGAATCAAATATAAATGCGTAAATTATCAATGAAAATTAAATAATTAGAATAAATGTCGTAACCTCCCTCTAATACCACTTAAAGGTCCCAGGCGTAGTGGAAGCTCATGGGTGGATATGCCCACTTGACTTTTTGTCATTAAAAATGATCCATCCGAGATTAATATGATGATAAATGCCGAAATCCATGGATCAAATCACAGAAATAGACAAATAAGAAGAATAGTCCCAGAACCAGAAAGTAGGATCATCAAAGGTTTATTATAATTAATTTAATTAATTGAAAATAAGTACCTTTTATTATGTTCTTTCTTCGTTGATATTTCTGATCACGTTCTGATGTGATTCTTCATTGCGTCACAGAATCCAAGTGTAGACTTCCTCTAGTGGTGATTCATAGGTGCACCACGTATCTCTGGATGTCGCCAAAGGAATCTCTAGGTGCTAGCATGGAGAAGCCTTTTCTCATGTTCTTCACCTTAGATCTCCTTGATCCGATGGAGGAGGATCTCTCTCGGTCTTCATAGTGTTCTTGGAAGAAGGAGTTTTTTTATCCTTGAGAGAATTATCTAGAATTGTTGCATAAAATGATTAGGGAAAAGTTTTGGGGTTGTGAGGATATTTATAATTGGGTTTGAGGTTATAGAGTTATGACAATAAATAAATGCATTATGCATTTTATTTATTTCATTAACTCTTATTGAAAACCCCCATGTCGAATCATTAATTCCTTGACTTGAGCCCACACTGATTATAATAAATATCATTTAATAAAATTATATTATTTTCTCAAAATACCGACTAGAAAAACTACATGGCATGTAATCATTAATACACAACACATATTCATTTTTCATTTCCTTTCCAAAATGAAAACTACACAGCATATACATTCAACGTACACGGCGTGTGTATCTTGTTTTCATTTTATTCTTCCTCCAACATTAAAACGATTTATGCCACCTCAGATAATTATTAAACCACATACGTTAATAATCCTTATTCTACTTGAGATACTTCGATACACATAGTGTATGACCCTCTAGTCCTCTTTCTCGTTGGCATTAGGAGGGCTTGCCTAAAGTCCATGATTACTATCTAGCAAAGGGTAAAGGCACCCAAGAGAAAGAAGTTGGTGTCGCATTGATATGTAACCTCATATGAACACTTACCATGTAATTTAATCACTTTGTCTCAATATCTCATCAAGAATGTTTCAGGGCAGTGTCATAAACCTATATGCTTGATACGTCATTCTTGGCTTCCAGAAATAAACTCGTCATGACACCATGGCCATGGAATTTGGGCGACAGTTCTATTTCAATCAAAGGGGTCAAGATATCTACTTTCATAAAAATGGAAGGGACAAATCCTTCCTCAACTTATCCATTAACAACATGTCATTCGTGACACACCCAACATACCCTACTTCCCACCAACTATCATGGTGATGGTTTTCGTTAGCAAATCTAAGTGTGTGAGTCGTGACATGAGATAATGATAATCTTCCAGTCTAAGGACCCTTACACATGCTCGTATATAGCAATGTCCGATGACACCAAGACATGAATAATTACTACTGGCAGGTCTGTTCTCATAATCTACCATCTGGGAGATTACCAAGTGTGATCTCCATGAGAGATATTATCATCTTCTTATGAGTACTCGCACATGAAGGTCAGTATACTATGTGTCTGATCATACTATGTTATCCAACCGTTGAACTTTATTTAAGAATATTGTAATATAATTTCAAGGTTCTCATCATAGTGGGGATATGCCATGACCTTATTAATGAAAAAAATATTCTAGGATATTATTATATTATACTCATGCAGAACAATGAACAATATATAATAAGTGTACATTCATGTAATCAAATTATAAATAGTTGGATCTCAGGAAACCAACTCCAACAAACTCCTACTGGGACTAGAGCCAACTGCCCATGACTTTTAATCCACTAAACCTACATGATGATCATGTTTCTACTGAGTCAAACCTTTAGTCAAGGGGTCCACCACGTTGTCTTCTGTGGAAATACTGCTCACTACAACTTCACTTATCTGAGAAAAATCCCTCAAGATATGATACTTCTGAAGTATGTTCTTTGTCCACTGATATGACCTTGGATATTTTGCAAGTGCCACCACTGCATTATTATCACAATAGAGTGTGATAGGATCTTTACATCTAGGTATTACATCCAGCTCTTGGACGAAGCTTCGCATCCATACTGCTTCTTTAGCTACCTCAGAAACTGTGATATACTCAGACTCTACTGTAGAATCTGCGAACACAACTTTATTTGAGTTGTTCCAGCTCATAACACCTCCATTAAAACTGATAATGTATCCAGTCTGTGACTTCATGTCATCTTGATCAGTCTGGAAACTAGCATCTACATGTCCTCTGATGACTAGTTCCTCATATCCTCCATAGACAAGGAACATATCCTTAGTATACCTCATATACTTAAGGATAGTATTGATTTCCATCCAATGGCGGTCTCCTAGATCAGCTTTATATATACCTACCACACATAATGTGTAAGAAACATCTATCTTGTACATAGCATATCATACATGACTGACCCAATCATGGATGCGTAAGGGATCCTTGCCATTTTATTTCTTTCCTCATGTTTCTGAGGATACATTTTCTTGGAAATATGAATGCCATGTGACACTAGCAACAATCCCCTCTAGGACTATTCCATACGAAATCTCTTCCGTATCTTGTCAGTGTATGTACTTTGACTCGGGCTCAGAATTCTCTTGGACCTATCACGATGGATCTTGATCCCAAGAATATATGCTGCCTCACCCAAGTCTTTCAAAGAGAATCATTTATCCAACCATGACTTAACTGACTGTAAGACAGGTACTTCATTTCCAATTAGTAATATGTCATCAGTATATACTATTAGGAAAATGAATGCACTTCCTCTAAACCTTTTGTAGACACAAGTTTCACATTCGTTCTTAACAAATCCAAATTTTGTTTCAACATTATCAAAACGAATGTTCCATGACCTTGATGATTGCTTTAATACATAAATGGATTTCTTCACATTGAATACCTTGTTGGCATCCTTTGAGTCACAAACCCTTCAGGTTGTGTCATGTAGACATATTCCTTAAATTTCTCATTAAGGAATGTTGTTTTGACATCCATTTTCTAAAATTCATAGTCATGGTAAGCGGCAATGGCCAATATGATTCTAATGGATTTCAGCATCGCAACCAGTGAAAATGTTTCATCATCGTCAATTCCTTAACGCTGTCTAAAACCTTTTACAACCATTCATGCCTTATAGGTGCTGAATTTTCCCTCCATATCTTGTTTCTTTTTGAATACTCATTTATTACCAATAGGCTTTACATCAACTGGAGGATCTACCAAAATCCATACTTAGTTTTGGTACATGGAATTCATTTGAAAATTCTCGGCTTCTTGCCACTTGGAAATGTTTGTGCCTTCAACTGCTTCCTTCTAGGTAAGAGGATCATCATTGTCAACCAATAATGAGTCCCCATCCACGGTGACAAGAAAACCATATCGTTCTGGTTCTCTCACCTCTCTCGTGCTCCTATGCAGTTCTTGTATCTCTGGAATATATTGTTCTTCTACAGGGCTTTGTGGAATTTGTTCTTATACCAACTCCTCTATATCTTGACCCTCAACTTCATCGAAGTCTATCTTGCTCCGACTATCTATTTTGGAGATTTTCTTCCTCTCAAAGAATATGGTGTGTCTTTTCACTATAACCTTTTTATCTGAGGGGTTGTTTAGGTAATATCCCCTTGTTTCCATGGGATATCCTATAAAGGTACACTTTGTACCTTGGGGTGCAGTTTTTTTACCTGAAGAGGCCTTAAAAAAATGCTTCGCTACCACACACATGTAAATTTGATAATATGACTTTGCGTCCACTCCATAACTCGTATGGAATACCATTTATCGATTTAGTTGGTACTTGGTTTAGTATGTGTGCTTCGATTTGTAACGCATATCCCCAAAAGGATAATGGAATACTCGTATGACTCATCATTGATCTCACCATGTCCAACAGGGTGTGGTTCCTCCTTTCACTTACGCCATTCCACGGAGGCGTGTAAGGAGGAGTGAGTTGAGATATAGTCCCAAAATCCTGTAAGAAATCAATGAAGCCCTGATTAAGATATTCTCCTCCTCTGTCTGAGTAGAGTTTCTTAATTTTCTTACCAAGATTGTTCTCAGCTTCATTCTGGTATTTTTTGAACCGATCAAAAGAATATGACTTATACCTCATTAAGTAAATATATCCATATTTACTAAAATCATCAGTAAAAGTTATGAAGTACAAGAACCCACCCCTTGCTTCAACTAGAAATGGTCCATACACATCTGTTTGAACTAATTCTAGAAGCTCTTTAGCCCTTTCACCATTCCCATTAAATTGGTATTTGGTTATTTTTCCTTGTAGACATGCATGAAATACACCAAGTGGTTTTAGTTCAAAAAAATATTAATACCCATCTTGATGTAATTTTGTCAAACTTTTATCATTGACATGACCTAGCTGGTGATGCCAAAGTTTGGTGTGGTATGAGACATGTGGATTAACTTTTTCATTGATCTTTATTTCTTGGTTTGTGTAGTCTAACACATAATGGTCTTTATATAAATGTGCCCTACCAAAACAAATGTTATCTTTATAAAATATTGAACATTAATTTCCAAACTTGAAGATGAATTAATCAGTATCTAATCTGGATACTAAAATAATGTTTTTTGTTACAGAGGGTACATAATAACGTCCTTTTAATATCAAGACCATCCAAGTAGGCAGTTTGAGCTGGTATTCTCTGACAGCTACAGCAGCGAGTCTGGCTCCATTGGCTGTTCACAGATCCACCTCACCTCAGTCAATCTTTTTGAATCAACATGGTTTCTGTATTTGGATACAAATGTGACCACCAAAAAAATTATCTATTACCCAATTGGTAGAAATAGATAGATTGTATTTGATAAAAAAATCACCTGAAACAACCCCTTGCTTCTTTGGCTGGGTGAAGTTTTCCTTCCAGTGGCACTTCTTTCCACATGCGAAACAAACAGCCCCATGTTCTCTTGCCTCCCCTTTGATCTTCCGTTTCTTGGAAGGCATTTAAGAAGCTTTGGGCTTAAATATCTTCACCTCCCTTTCCTTTTATTCACCATAAGGACAGAAGGCTTTTCACGCTTCATATAATTGTCCACTTGGTGAATGAGGATAAGAAGATCAGAAAGAGACTTCTCAATGTTGTTCTTGTTAAAATTTATAAAAAAGATTGAGAAGCTCTAGGGGAGTGATGCAAGAATGAGATCGGTGCCCGGTTCTTTAGGGAGTTTAAACCCTAGAACCTCCAATCGCTCAAAGTATCCAATGAGCTTGACTACATGAGGCCCAACTGGGGCACCCTCTCTAAGCTTTCTCTGAAATAGAGGCTTGGAGATCTCAAACCGTTCATGTCTTGCTCTCTCCTAGTATAGACCACGGAGGTTCTCGAGCATGCTATAGGTATCCATGTCTTCATGAGACTTTATGAGATCACTAGACATTGATGAAAACATCAAACATTGAAATTCGAGTGCATCGTTCAAATTTTGATCATAGACCAAGAAATCTTCATCACTTGCCCCTTGGGCAGGCGAATCAGGGAGTGAGGACTCCAGCACGTAAACCTTTCATTCATAGTGAAAGATAACCTGAAGCCACCTAAACCATTCCAGAAAGATACTGCCAGTGAGGATATTTTCTTTATCCATAATTGATCGTAGAGAAAATGTAGTTAACGAGTTTGTCATATTGATTCTACAAATTAAAAGAGCAGATTTATATGGGCATTTTGATTACATTTTATAAAAAAACAATAAATGAAATTATTAATTCTCCCACTATTTTATCATGTCCCAATGGCCCCCACCATTGAACTTGGAATTCCTAGTTTCTATGAAATTCTATTGGAAAGGATCCATATCCCCCCCCCGCATTACCCCAATAAGGGTTGGTTAAGCTATTTGAAGGTATTTAGGTAGGCAGGTCTTTGCCAACTATGAGCTTACAGTTCCTTGATCTATCGAGTGGAATCCCCAATCCTAAAATCATGACTTGTATTTCTTTAACACTTGCCTCCATTTTAAAACAAGTCTATCAAGGGCTACTCCTCTTAATGTAAAATTATTAAGTCAACTAGAGACTTTCATAAGAGCATCCTTTATAAAAGTAAGTGTCCCAACAAGGGTTGGTAAAACACATAGTTTTATTGAGTCTTTCCCATAATCAAGTAATGGAAGGATTTGTATGACTTAATATGGTATTTGAGGGATTTCAATCCTTTATGTGTAGTTTCGCATTATCACATGCTTGTTAATATTAAGTGATGCTTTCTTGAGTGATTAACCATGTTCTGATAATATCTACGCATAGTCTAGTTTTTTTATTCCATCTTTGCATTCTTGTTTATTTCATTAACTATGTGATCACGATAACACATATATAATAAATAAACCATGCATTCAGATATAAATAAAATAAGATGGCATGATCGTGAGCTTATATTGGTTATCTTATCTAGCGGTTTTGATAAGCTTACCCTGACCTCGGGAAAACACCTAGAACCCGATGGTTCGTGTTTTGCAGCTCCCACTTGTCCACCTTTGTATCTTCTTGGGTTGTTTTCACCTCATATTCAGATTTTGAAGTATCTCCTCTAGCTTGGGAGATCGTCCATTACATGGGGTTTATATTAAAGAAACCATGGGAATGAAGGCCCTACATTTTATAGGAAGAAGGATCGCAGGCCAAAAAAATTAAATTAAATAAATTTAAATGAAACCACACACACACAAAGGTTATCTGGTCTAGATCATGATGATTCATAGCATGCAATGACATTTACGCATATTTAGTATTCAAATTGTTTTAATCATTCTTTTATTCAATATAATTCATGCTTGAATTCAATTAATTATGATCATATAATTAATCAATTATTTATCTTAAATTTCTTTCTTAATTTCATTGAGATTCTTCGAATCCATATTCCTTGTACAGGTATTTGTACTTTGGAGGAAACCTTAGGTAATTACATTTCCAGAATGTACACTACGTGTAGGTTATATTACATGATGTGTATTTCTTTTTACCCTTTATCCAAAGTACATTCTAAGGGATTTGGTGTGTTTTCTATAAATTGTAAATTTTGGAGTACACGGCCTGTAGATTAATCTAACACGGAATGTACTTCCTTGTTACGTGGTTACCGGCCTGGAAATATCATGTATGCAGTTACATAGCTTCTCTTTGTACATGGTTTTACCTGGGCTGGATTGGACTACAAGGTGTGTTGATTCAACATACACGTTGTGTATTCCGGTTTCCAAGTTTTGTTCAGTTTTGGTCAACACGATGTATTAAAAAAACATAGGTTGCTCAATTCACACGGCATGGTTTGGCAGACCAATACTGGTTCGTTGAACCTAAGTATACGGTTTGTAGATTTCACTACACACCGTGTATTCCTGTGTTGTACAGACAGAATGAGCAGATCCTCTGGATGAGTTTACCGTTTTTATTTTAATCAAAATTAAAATTAAAAGATCATTTCCATGATTTGAATTGAGAAACAAAGGAGGAAGAATATATCTTGTTCATTTAGTTTTATAGAATGATTTATCTTTAATTGAATCAAATATAAATTCATAAATTATCAAAAAAAAAATTAAATAACTATAATCAATATTGTAACCTCCCTCTGATAACACTTGAAGGTTCTGAGCACAGTGGAAGCTCATGGGTGGATGTACCCACTTGACTTTTTTCACTATCAATGATCAATCCAGGATCAATACGACAATAAATGTCAGACTCCATAGATCGAATCAATAAAATAGACAAAGAAGAAGAATAGTCCCAGAACCATAAAGGAGGATCATCACAGGTTGATTATAATTAATTTAATTAATTGAAAATGTTCTTTCATCATTGATATTTATAATCACATTCTGATGTGATTCATCATTGCGTCATAGAATCCAAGTCTAGACTTCCTCTAGTGGTGATCTACACGCGAACCACGTATCTCTGGATGTCGCAAAAGGAATCTTTGGGTGCTGGCGTGGAGAAGCCTTTGCTTGTGTTGTCCACCTTAGATCGCCTTGATCCGATGGGGGAGGATCTCTCTTGGTCTTGAGAGCGTTCTTGGAGGAAGGAGTTCTTTTGGCCTTGAGAGAATTCTCTAGAAGTATTGTGCACAATGATTAGGGAAAATTTTTGGGGTTGTGAAGATATTGATAATTGGTTTTGAGTTTATAGATATATGACAATAAATAAACGTGTTATGCATTTTATTTATTTCATTAACTCTTATTGAAAACCCCCATGTCAAATCATTAATTCCTTGACATTCATCCATGATGATTATAATAAATATCATTTAATAAAGCGATATTATTTCCTCAAAATCCCGATTGGAAAAACAACACGGTGTGTAATCATTAATACATGGCGTGTGCTCATTTTTCATTTCCTTTCTAAAATAAAAAATACACGGTGTGTACATTCTATGTACATGGCAGGTATATATTGTTTTCATTTTATTCTTCCTCCAACATTAAAATAATTTTGGCTTCCTTGAATAATTATTAAACCATGTACGAGAATAATCTTTATTCTACTTGAGATACTTGGATACACTTAGTGTGTGATCCTCTAGGCCTCTTTCTCGTTGGCATTAGGCGGGCTTTCCTAATGTACAATATTACTGTCTAGAAATGGGTCAAGGAACCCAAGATGTCACGACCCTTCCTCGGAGCTCATGTCGTGACTACCCCAAGCCCGCCTTCTATAGGCCAGGGGCTGGTGACTTGCACTAAAGGCATAAATCCCGATAACTGGGAAGGCATTGCCTTTATAAAACATAAACACATCCAACTAGAGTACAAGAGAAAGTAATACACTAAGTACAAAATAAAGTAATGAAATTAAATGGGCTATAATACAAACCCAATTGAAAAGTACAGCTACAACTAAACGAAAGTACAACAGAAAAGAAAAACAGCTGGTAGATAGAAGCAGCTCCTGGGTTGTCCACCTCGGATCCTACCTGAAGGGTAGGTACAGATAGCCTCCTAAATTCTCTCGCCCACCAACCTCCTCTGAGTACCATCTCATTGTGAAGTCCACCTCTGGGTACTGACTCGTCATGAGGTCCACCTCCGGGTACTGTCCAGTCACCATACACTCAGTCTCTGTCAGCATTGTTCTTCATCTGCATCCAACACAACGAGGTGCGGGCATAGCCCGTGCAAGGGTGAGTATAACAATACCCATTAGGGACCCCAAGACCCTCAAGGTCTCACTAAATCCAACAAAGATAACCACAAAGAAGGATCTCAATAGATAACCCTTACTTAGGTATAAGCCCATACTTATACCAAAGTTATCAAGTAACCCATCTCAATCATGAGGAAACACGAAGGTTATGAAATCAATGGATAACAACTACTTAGGTATATGCCCATACATATACCTAAGTTATTAAGTGACCTATCTCAATCATGAGGTAAACACAAAGGTCATTGACTCATCTCAAACCAGGATTTTCATTATCGAAACCACAACTATTGGAGAACTCCTCCTCTATCTAGTACAGTGGCCCTATCACGACTCTGAGGCACTACTCACTAACCTTACACTGCTGAAGTACTCCTCCTGTCGAGTACCATGGTTCTTCTACTAACTATCAGGCGCTCCGTCCGGTGAGGGTCTGCCATCGAATACCGGGCGCTCTCCCTAATAGCCTACAGAGGTACTCCTCCTATCGAATACCATGGGTCTGCTTCCAACTACCAAGCGCTCCATCTGATGTGGGTCTGCCGCTGAATACCGGGTGCTCCATCAACTGGGATAACCAAATCACTACGAGTCGAATCGGTCAACCAGTCATCAGGTCTATAACTACTCGGTCTATGCACTCCGTACGCTCATTTACGGGAGGGTCTGCTCCACAAGCTACTGGTTGTTACTTCTAAGTACCACAAGTCCCATGAAGAAGTATCACAAAGGACCGCCTCATCATAGGGGTCTCAACTCAATAGACGGCGCGTCAATTGGATGCTCAGTCTGTGAGTTATTAGAATTTCTGTTCTAGGGGCCTGGTTGGATTTGTGTACGAACCAACCCAACCATATCTCAATAGTACCCTGAACTCTCTTGGGTATTCTCAAAGGAACTGTTTCTCAATGAGATTACCAATGCCACTGACGGTTCTTCAAATAGATGTTCGGTTTGAGAGTTATTGGCTTTTCCATTCCAGGGGCCCAGTTGGTTTATAAGCTAAACCAACCCGACCATACTCTATCTCTATCCAAACCACAAGTGAGGTATACCCAAAGAACCATCTCACCAAGAGTAATCCAACAAAGTCAACGGCAGGTCAATCGGACGTCCGAAACTCAAGTTATAAGTGTTTCTGCTCCAACAAAGTCTACGCAACTGACGGTGCAACGATGGGAGGTCCACAACTCAATATATGTCCGTTTAACCGAAAACGGTCCGAAAATAGGGGGTCTAGGCCTGGTCCGACTGGGCCCAACACCCCCTAGGTCAGCCTGAACTGGGTCCCGGTTCGGCCCGGTAGGGCACGGCCCGGCCCGGCCGGTGCGATCAGGCCCCGCTAGGGCGGTCCGGCGCAGTCCAGCCCGACCGGCACGGCCACAGCTCGGCCATCCGGGCCGAGCGGGTACGTGGAGCGGGGGGTGGGGGAGGAGTATCCCCTGCTAATTGGTACCAGAGGTGCAAAGCACCGCCCCGGGTCATCCCAGATCCCACGACCGCGCAGGATCTCCCACGTCGCCGCCGCTGCACTGGTGGGGCGCGCCGCCGCCACCTTTCGCGGACCGTCGGACGCGCTCCGGTGGTCTGTTTTGCCCACCGTCTGCGTCAGCGGCTCTCCCGGGACCTTCTCTTTACTAAGATGGCATTAAATCGCCATTGTGGCCCATTTTGTCATCGCCCATCAATCCGTGCATAGACAAACAATCTGTGGAGGGTCGTCGGGCCATGTTTGTTTAGACTGCGCCCTCCGCGTTAGTCGATAGAAAAAGATCGAACAACAATGATGTTCAACGACAAAGGAGACACAATTTTCATCAATTAAAATTGAACTTAATTCCCAACAATTCCCCCACAAAAAATTATTCCCAACCCACAAATAAAAACATTTGTGAATCAACTTGATAATGAGTTGATCCGCATTCTTTGTTTTAGAAGGGAACAATTATGGGGATATTAATATTCTCAAATTAAACCCCTACCTCGAGAAAGATTTGTGGTAGCTGGGCATCATGGATGAAAGTGATACTTCTGTCATCGTAGGAGTGCATGATAAAAAGTATTTACGTCTCCTCTCTTGTCATGCGATGAAGAGGGTAGAGGGTGCATCGTCGTTCATTGTGGAAAGGAGTGTTGTTCTTCACCAGAGGTTTGGTGTTCTTCAACAAGGGAGGAATATCCCTCTTCCTTCACAAGCTCTCTCTCAAGAGGTTTTCCCCAACAAAACAAATTCCAACCTAAATAAAATAATACTTCACCTTATTTTAATTAATCTTTCCAAGCCATTAAAATTTTGAATCACTTAATTAATTAATAGAATAGATTCCATTAATTAAATAAGGTGTGTCGGCAAAAGTTAAGGAGAAAGAGAGAGAAGAGGAAGAGTTACATAAATAAGATAGATTAACTTATTAAAGTGAAAGGTTGTCATAATAAAAGAATGAGAAATTAATGGGGGGTTTATGAGAGTTTGGAAGATGAGAGGTTGGGGATCATGTGGGCCCCACCACTCATTTATCCACACATGGAATATTTTAACTTCAAAGATATAAAAATAAAATTGTTCAACATTTTTATTTATTTTAAACTAAACCCCAAATAAAAAACTCAACCCGCTTAAAACAAAACTGCGGTAAAGGTCCCCTTAAGTAATTACAGACACTGCAAGTTCATCGGTACCCTCATATTTCAATTTCGACCACCGGTTCAAAAGATAGAAAAACTTGGTCATTCGTTCACTGAACGTACCCAAGCTAAACTTCGGAAATTGATTCCGGGCACACTGGGCCTTGGAATCAAGCACTCTCAGAAGCTACAGACTCGTAAAATTCCAAAGAAATTAAGAAAAAAAATTCCTTGGAATTTACTGGTCTTTACACAAGAGAAAGAATTTGATGCCGCATTGACATGTCACCTCAAACGAACTCTTACTGTGTAATTTAATCCCATTGTCTTAATATCTCATCAAGCAGGTCTCATGGAAGTGTCATAAATCTATATGCTTGATTCTTCATTCTTTGACTTCCAGAATTAAACTCATCATGACACCATGGCCATTGAATTTGGGCGATAGTTCTATTTCAACAAAAGGGCCCAAGATATCTACTTTCATAAATATGGAAGGGACAAATCCTTCCTCGACTTATCTATTAACAACATATCATTCGTGACGCCCCCAGCTACCCTACATGCCACCAACTGTCTTCGTGATGGTTTTCATCAGCAAATCTAAGTGCACGAGTCATGACATGAGTTAATGATATTATTCCAGTCTAAGGACCATTACACACACTCATAGAGAGAAATTTATGATGACACCAAGACATGTGGAATTACTATTGGAAGGTATGTTCTCATAATCTACCATCTTGGAGATTACCAAGTGCGAACTCTATGAGAGAGAGTCTCATCTTATTACGAGTAATCGTACATGAAGGTCTGTATACTTTGTTTCATATCATAGTATGTCATCCAACTGTAGAACTTTATTTAAAAATATTTTTATAGAATTTCAAGGTTCTCATCATAGCGGGGATATGCCATGACATTATTAATGCAACAAATATTCCAGGTCATTATTATATTATAGTCATGCAGAACAATGAACAATATATAATAAGTGTACATTCATGTAATCAAAGTATAAATAGCTGGTTCTCAGAACACCAACTCTAACATGAACCCTACTTAATCACAACACTAGGGTAGAATACACCATTATATTTTTCTCCCATAATAATAATATAATCTACATATAAAATATCAAAAAATGAGACATCATTATCATATTTATTATAGAGGTTGTTTTCTACACATCCATAATTAAATATTATTTGTTTCAAGCATGTATATAACCTCAAATATTGTGCTCTTGATTCTTATCTTAACATTTATAAATCCTTTTTTAACCTAAAAAATATATATTTATTCAGAATGACACTTCATCTTAAAACTCTCAATTTAAGAAGATATATTTTATATATTTTATAATTTTCATTGGTTTCCTTCATGCTAAAATGTGGTGGTCATCTAATTTATTTCATTATTCATCTATATTTGTGAGGAATAATAATTTATTGGATTCATGTTTTTATATTATAATTTTAGTAAGAAAAATTTCATTATTTGATTCATCCCATTTTCCTTTATAGTTGTTGTGAAAGTGTTAATGGTGAAGCTGGGTGATATTTAATTTTGATTGTACATATTGGATTAAACATTTATATCTTTATATTTTAATATATAGGGAGAATACAATCCAATACATATAGATAAAATTTGGATTAATTTACTTCAAAAAACACCTCTATATGCAAAGTGTTTGGAAGAATTTTTAGATTATGCAATTACAAAGTGATCAATGGATGGTAGAATAAAATGATTGTGTTTGAATTATTAATTCAAGTGATAGTTGAATAAAAAATAAGTATATGATTTTTTATATTGAAATAGTTTCCCACTCTATATTTATGTTGGATTTAAATTTGTCAATTTAATATTATGTAAATTCAAAACAATGACAATAATTTCAATGAAATTCAAAGTGAGCAGAAAGAGGATAATTCAGATCAAAATTTGCTAAAAGATGCATTTGGTTTTATAGAATATACTGTTGATGATTTTAATAAATCAAAAGAATCTTCAATTTATTTAGAGAAGGTTAATATTTCTCAGAATATCAATGATCAAAAAAATTATTTTTATGAATTTGGTGAAGACCGACAGAAAGAACTATATGAAGGGTGTGCCAATTATTCAAAGTTGAATTTTCGACTTAGGTTGTATCATATCTATTATTTCTGTGTAATTACTAACAAATCAATATCCAAGATTTTCGACTTTATTCATGATTCATTTAGTGATGATAAGATCCCTATATCATTCTATAAGATGAATAAATTCATCAATAAACATGTACATGATTATATAAAGATAAAATAATTACCTAATGATTGCATGATTTTCTAGGGAGAAGAGTATGAAAATGAAGAATGCATAATATTTCATACGAGAAGTTGTAATTCAATGAACAACAATGATAGTATAAATCAATGCAACCCTAGGAAGAAAAAGAAGAATAAAACTCCTAAAAAGGTATTTTGTTACTTTAATATAAAACCACACCCTTAAAGATTATTCATGTCATCTAAGACTGAATATGACAGGAAGTGGAATGCTCAGGATAGTAGTAATGGTTTCATGAGACATCAATAAGATTCACCATTATAGAAGATATTTTATTCTCTATATCAATATTTTTATTTGGATCCTAGTAATGTATATTTAGAATTAGCGTCTGATGGTTTTAACACATTAGGTACTTGATGTACTAATTATAGCCTTTGTATAATTGTTTTTATCCCCTATAATATACCTCCATGGTTGTGTAAGAAGAATAATTATTTCATTTTTTCATTTATTATTCCTGGAAAGAAAATGCCTAAAAATGAAATTGATGTATACCTTTAACCTATAGTCAAATAATTTTGATAATTATTGGATGATAGCGTGGAAATATATGGTGCTTCAATGAGGCAACTATTCAAAATGCATGCTACTTTAATGTGGACAATTAGTGACATTTCTAGACTAGGAAATTTATCTAGTTGGAGCACTCATACAAGTTTGGATTTCCCAGTTTGTAATATTTATTTTAATCCTCAATGATTACCTCATATAATAAAATGGTGTTTTATGTGCCGTTATCAATTGATTGATGCTTCTCATAAATTAATGTATAACAAGACATGATTAAATGGAGATATTGAAATGAGAAAAGCACTGAAGGTGTTATATGGTTTATAAATCTTGGGATAGTAAATTAATGTCACTAATGAATTTAGAAAATGTTATCAGATTAAAAAAGGGTAAAAGGGTATAAGGTATAGTATTTGAAGAAGATGGAAAAAAATAGAAGAAAAAGAGTATATTTTTCAAAAATTGTTATTGGAAGTTTAATTTGATACATTATAATCTTGACATAAGGTATATTGAGAGGAACTCATGTGACAATTTAATTTTAATAGTACTTAATGAGTAGGGTAAATCGAACGATTAACTTAATGCTCATAAGGATTTGGTGTCAATGAATATAAAGAATGGTTTGTGGGAAAATAAAAATGAAAATTGTCCTTCATCTATTTTTACAATGACAAGTCATGAGAAATATGTGTTCTTTCAAACATTAAGGAATATAAAAGTTCTATATGGATATTCAAGTAACATACCAGGGTGTGTTGACTTAAAACCTCAAAAGTTACATGGATTGAAAAGTATTGACTCACATATTTTGATGGAGTAGTTGTTTCCATTGGATTTGTAAAATACTTTACCTGAAAAATTAACTTCAATTCTAGTTGAGTTTGTAAATTTTTCAAAGATATATGTAGAAAAATTTTAAATCTAACCGATCATGATAAACTTCAAGAAAGAATTATTCTGACACTATTTATTTTGGAGATGTCATTTCCCCCTTCATTCTTCAGAGTGATGAAACATTTGACTATTCATTTTCTTAAAGAAAATAAATCATGTGGAATAGTATAATATCGATGGATGTATACAATTCAGAGGAATGTTGATATTTTTATATTTTCATTAGTGAATTCAATTTTATCAAATCATTGCGTAAAATTTTCTAATATATTTCCAATTTTTTACATCTGGTACATAGGTCACTTGAAATCACATGTGGGGAATAAAGATCAGGAAGAATGTTCTATTGCTAAAGGTTACATAGTTGAAGAGTACTTGACCTTCTATTCAAGATATTTGGACGGGATTGAAAGAAAACGTACAAGAACAGGAATCTTATAGGGAAATATAGGATCAGTGGTGGTCGCAAAGGGAAAATGATTTAGTTTCTTTATTTCAGCATTTGACCAGCATGATCCCTGAGGAAATTTCAAACCTTATAGATTATCCCACTGAGGTAAATTCTAAATTCCATAGATCATTCACACATTTTCAAAGAACACATACAGTATCTATAAATAAAACTAGAATAACACTATTATATATAAAACACACATTTCAAGTCATATTAACCACATATTATACTATATTGATGTGTGGTTTACTTGTAAAATTCAAAAATAAATTAGTGAATGTCATACATTAGTTTGAAAACAATATGATCTTGTTTTCTTCATGTTGACTCAGTAAACACTTCTAAATGGTACAAAAGCATTTAAAAACAAGTGTCGGGTGGTCAAAACTAAGGAAACGATATTGGGTTTCCCTAAATTGGGGGGAAACAACTGTAGATTTAATTTTAAAATGTATGAAATAATGTCACATAATTTTGAATTACGGTTTTATAGTTATGTCTGTAAATTCATTTTTAGAGATTAAAACACTAAAACATGCATGGAACAGTCAAAACGATAGAAAATGGCATCAGATTGATGTAAAATCAAGGTAAAACCACCGTTGAGTTATTTTTGACATGTATGTGTAGAAAATATGTTATAACGACATGAAGTGTGGTTAAAATTATGTGGTATACACTTTTGAAAAGTAAAAAATCCTTTAAAAACAAGTTTCAGAGTTCAAAACCATCAAAAAAGAAATCTGATTCCCAAAAATCATGGGACAATGAACATAGATTTAATTTTCAAAAATATTAACTAAAGGTAATACATTCTGAATTATAGTTTTACTATTATGGTCATAAACATGTTTTTAGGGTTTTAAAACACTAAAATGTGCGTAGAATTGTGAAAACCATAGAAAAAGTCATCAGATTGATGTGAAATCATGGTAAAAACATGACTGAGTTGTTTTTGACATGTAATAATAGAAAAAACAGCAATCATATGTGCATTTTTTTTTTGTAATTACTCAGTATACACTTCTAAAATGTACAAAACCCTTTAAAACAAGTGTCAGGGGGGTCAAAACTAGGAAAACAACATCGGATTTTTTTGAAATCTCAAGAAAACAACCATATATTTAATTTAGAAATTTTGGAACTGATTTAATGTCATTCTAAATTATGGTTTTCTAGTTATTTACATAAATACATCTTTTGCATTATAAAACACTAAAACATGCGTCAAAAAGTCAAAACTATAGAAAAAGACCTCAGATTGATGTGAAATCATGGGAAACCCACGTTTGAGTTGTTTCTAAAATGTAATAATAGATAACACATCAATATGATGTGTGTTGAGGTCAAACTTACTCAGTATACACTTCAAAAAGGTATAAAATCTTTGGAAAACAAGTTTTAGGGGATGAAAACTAGGGAAACAATGTTAGATTTCCCTAAAACTAATAGAAAAATACCATATATTTAATTTTTAAATGTATGAACTATGGGCACAACATTCTAAAATATAGTTTTCCTGTTATGGTTGAAAACACATTTTTTGTGTTATAAAACACTAAAACTTGTATGGAATAGTCAAAACCAATGAAAACAATCTCATATTGATGTGAAATCATGGTAAAACCATCATTGAGTTGTTTTTAACATGTACATGTAGAGAAAACGTCAATATGATGTGTAGTGTGGTTAGAATTACATAGTATACACTTTTGAAAGGTACAAAAGCCTTTAAAAACAAGTATCAGGGGGTCAAAACTATGAAAATGATGTATGGTTTCTTTAATCATGGTAAAATGACTGTAGATTTAATTTTGTAATTTAAGAATTGATAACACATCATTTAGAATTATGGTTTTCCAATTATAGACACAAATGCATTTTTAGTATTTTAAAGCACTAAAACAAGCGTGGAATGGTGAAAACCATATAAAACCCCATATATTGATGTGAAATAATAGGAAAACCACCAATGAGTTGGTTTTTAGATGTATACACAAAAAAAACTTCAATTTTATGTGCAGTGTGGTTGGAATTACTCGGTATACACTTCTAAAAGGTATAAAATCCTTTAAAAAGTTTTAGGGGAAAAAATAGGAAAACAACCTCATATTTCCCTAAAATCACGAGACAACGACTTTAGATTTAATTTTTAAATGTAATAAATAATGTCACATCATTCTGAATTACAATTTTCTCGTTAAGATTGTAAACATGTTTTTAGTGTTTTAAAACACTAAAATTTGTGTGGAATGGTAAAAAAACATATCAAAAGTCCTTATATTGATGTTAAATCATGAGAAAACCACCACTATGTTGTTTTTTACATGTATACATAGACAACATGTCAATATGATGTTCAGTGTGGTTGAAATTACTTCGTATACAATTTTGAAATGTATAAAAGCCTTTGAAAACAAGTGTTTGGGGGTCAAAACCAGGAAAAAGACATCAGATTTCCCTGAAATTATAGAAAAATGATAGTATATTTAATTTTGAAATGTAATAATTGACGATATCTTATTTCAAATTATATTTTTCTTGTTATGGTCATAAATTCGTTTTTGGTGTTATAAAACACTAAAACATGCATAGAACAGTCAAAACCACATCAAACAACCTCATATTGATTTAAAATCATGAGAAACAACCACTGAGTTTTTTTATTCGTATACATATAAAACACTTCAATCTGACATGTGGTGTAGTCGGAATTACTTGGTACACACTTCTAAAAGGTAAAAAAACCTTTAAAAACAAGTATTGTGGGGTCAAAACCAAGAAAATGATGTCATATTGCTATGAAATAATGATAAAACAACTGTCAATTTAATTATGAAATATAGGAACTAATGAAACATCATTCTGAATTATGGTTTTCCTATTATGGTCATAAATTCATTTTCTGAGTTTTAAAACCCTAAAACATGTATGGAACAGTCACAACCACAATAAATGTCCTTATATTGATGCATAATCAAGGTGAAACAACCAATTAATTGTTTTTGACATGTACACACTTAAAAAAGTCAATATAATATGTGGTGTGGCCAAAAATACTAGTTATACACTTTTGAAATGTACAAAAAATTATATAAAAACAAGTATTGGGGGTCAAAACAAGGAAAAAATGTCAGATTGCCTTGAAATCATGGTAAAACAACCATATATTTAATTTTGAAATCTAGGAATAGAAAATACATCATTCCAAATTATAGTTTTCCCATTATGGTCATAAATTTTTTTATAGTGCCATAAAACACAAAAATGTATGTTGAATGGTCAAAACTATAGAAAACAGCCTCATATTGATGTTAAATCATGGGGCAACCACCATTGAGTTGTTTTTGAATTATATGATATGTTGTGATATCAAAATATTTTAAAAAAAATTTAGTTAAATTTTAAGAACACCGCTTGTCACTTTGAAAGTATATTAGAATATTTACTCATCCCTTTTCAATTTCAACATTTGAATTGTATCTTGAATAGGTATGTTTATGTTTTAAAAGTTTTTTTAATTATATATTATTTGTTTTTGTTAATATTTATTCTGTTTTATTAATAAAATAACAAATTTTATGTCCATCATTCTGAATATATTTTGTGTCTTTTCTCTTTAATATTTATTTTATTAAATGTTCTGATTTTCATTATAGGTGACTGATATCGGCAGTAGGCAGGTGGTTGACCTTTCTTATCCACGAAATTCTTTAGAGGTTAGTCATGATAGTTCTTAGTTTCTATGCTATGTTAAAATTTTATTAATTATTATATTATAATTCTGATTTATTATGTTTAGTTTTAATTTTTTTTATAGTTGGTGAGATGACAAGGTCAGTTTCATTTTATGGCGTGATGTGGAGGGAGACAGATGTAGTAGAGGTCATGACATGGATGTATATTGGGCATGCATTATTGTTCGACATAATTTATATGTACATTGATAGATGTATCATTTGACATAGATTAAGGTTATGATGAATGGATGTTTGTATATGATTGTGGATGTATGATATATGTTTTATGGTTTTATCATGTATTTATATTTTCGTTTATTATATTTCCATTTTTTATATTTATAGTATTTTACTAATTTTTTGGAAAATATAAATATGATTAGAAGTGGTTTTAAGTAACCACCACTAAATACATTTTTTAAAATATTATTAGTGGCAATAAAGATTAATCACAGCTAATATGTTCCACAATGGTTTCTTTTATTTTATTTATATTTCCCCTAAATATTTTTTTTATAAAAAAATAGCCCCAGATAAACAAATAAACATAACTAAATGATCCAAAAATGACACTTAACAAAACCACTACTAAATTAAAAAAAATGATGCTAAATGAATAGAGACTGTGAAATATGCAGTGGTTTTTATGACAACTATTACACTATTATGTGGTGGTTTAAACTATTTCTAGTTTGTGAAAAAAAACATCCTCCGATGACCCTTTTTGTATTAACATACCTCAAAGCACTCACATGTCGCAAGACAACTAATTTAAAGGTTGTCCTCCAGGGGAAGATCTCATGACAAATCAATAAAGATGAAAAACAATCATCACCATGGATCAATGGATCCAATAACACAATGCAACATAATAGCGCTACTGTAATCAAAGGTAACAAAGAATTAAAATTGATTACTCACCCATAAAGATAAAACCTACACAAAATGGATATATATCTCGTAATGAATCTATGTGGATGGAGTAATGGTCCCCAAAATCATCGAAGAGTGCTTTTAGGTTGAGAGAGAAGAGGTATTTGACTGAATGAATAATGAAATATCCAGGCAGTGCCTTAAAATCCCAAATTTCAAGGATAGTATAGCATGTAACCCCATTATATGTCATGTAATCCATGGCACTCAAGTACACTAAAAAACTCATTTCCTTTTTATTAAAACCCTAAATTTTACCAATACATTGTGTGAACCAAATATAGAGTATTTAATACTTTTACCTTGTATACCATACTCATGAATTCTTCCTATTATAAATTTCACAACATGTAAACTCATTAGATGGAATGTAATTCTCCAACAAGCTTTGAAAATTTTAGTCTTCAGTAGAAAAACCTAAAACTTCCTCAGACATTCTTCGAACCTAGGGAGAACCCCACAAAACCTTTAACAAAATGTTTAATGTGGTTATACCTAGACTCCATTAATTAAAACAAACAAATGTCCCTTAATTTTAGGTCATTTTCCCTAGAATATTTTCTCCATCCTTGGGACTCCCAAGACACACCCAAATAAAGAGGAAAATTAATAAAGAGAATGGAATTACCTGAAAGCATGTAATTGGATCTCACAAAAGGTTTAAATTAGGGTGTGTCTAAGAAGTGTCCTATGTGAGAAGAACTTTATGGGATATATTGATGATATTTCAAGAAATAATATTATTATGTTTTTAGTATCTAAATACACTAATCCATTATGATCCTCTATCATGTATTATTATTAAATGTAATTAATATTAGTTTAAAATAATAATAAAATTAATGTACGGAATGTACGGAACACCTTAGATACTAATGTTGTAATATTTAAAATATTATATCATTATTGAGGAAAGGTTCTAAGACTGAAAAGGTGGAAATAGAACTACTTCCACTCTTAGAAATTCTTAGTCTTAAATAAGAGGGGGGGGTAATAGGGGGAGTGTGAGAGAGAGGGAGATATATATAAATATAAATATAGATTTTCCAGCACTGATATAATAGTTTTTCATATGTATTGATGAATAATAAGAAAAAAAGAACAACTCTCATGAAACCTATATCTTGAAAATATTACAAGCTAAAGAGAAATAAGTGTGAAAGAAGAAGAGAATTTAAAACCCTTTGATGAATTATTTAGATTATAATTTGTGATAAACCCACTTAGGATTGCTATAAAATAAGTGACGTCATTTAAAATTATTTTAATACTGAAGAAAGAGATCAGATTCATTTAGTCTAGTGGAAACATGAGTATTCTTATTGATCAAACATCAAAAGGATCCATTGAAATATGGTATATAAAGATAAATGTTTTGTTGGTGGTAGAGACTGAATAAATGTTTGTTTTTTCTTCCATATAACCTGTTTGGGACTACAATAATAGGTTCAAGGATATAACCTTGTCTAATATTCATACTATTAATAAAATAGAAGTTATGTGTCAATGGGATAACAACCACCATACAAAAAGTTTAAATTAAACAACATTATAGGAGAACCTTGTTATCAAATTCATGGGTGGATTTTTTTTCTTTTATACTTATATTACTTGCATGAAAACCAAAGGTGAGAAGTTTTTGTGAGATTAATTAATTGAATACTTATAGTGGTAAAAAATAAATTTTTAAATTATCAAAATTTTACTATATATATTCAAACCCTACTTTGGTTCTACTAGTCCTGATATAAATATAATTGGTGTTATAGCTACAGTTTGAACTATGGTTGAATTTTCAATATTTTTAATATTTCTAAATTTTTTGAGTTTTTATTCCAAAGTAATCATGAAGTGCAGTATTTGATAAGAATTATCAACTATTGATCTAAATATCATATCATTTGGGACTCTAGATAACAAAACTAAAAAATAGATAAAAAATAATTTATCCAAGTTTTTCAAAGAGTAATAAAATAAATTTTACACAAGATATAATCCTATAGAATATAGAACTAGTATGGAAGAAGAATTGGTGGTAAAATCCACTTATGAGAGGATATAAATAACTTGCATCTTAGAAGATTAAAATAATATAGGTGATAAATAAGTAACATAAATCTTTTATAAAAACTATCCTATGGATATTCCAAATAAAAATGGGGAATATCATATCTCATAAGAATTGGTTAATGATTCCTATGTTATGTTAAAAAAGGCTATATGGTTTGTTCTTGAATAAATCATCATTTTTATGACACTTTTTAAGACTAGTAATAGAATATAAACCACTTTAAAAAATAATCACATAATTTAGACAAATCACTAGAATAAAAAAGTAATGGTGAGAACAATACCAAAAAAATTAAAATACAAGATTATAGAATTTTATAGATTTAAGGAAACAACTCCAAAATTTTGAAGGATTGTCTTAATAAAATCTGGAATAAATATGAAGTCATAAAAGGGCTTGAGATAAATTACCATGCATTTAATGATAATAAAAATTCTATCATTGATGTCAACAATGATTATTTTAAGATCAAACAAATTAAGATAAAAGAGTTTCACACTTTGTGGAAAGTTAAGAACAAAATGTTTTAAGATCAAGTTGATAATGACAATATGGTGTGTAAATATTATATAAATATATTTGAGGATAATAAAAATAACTTTAATATAAATAATCCTTATTTAGAGTTTAAACATTAAAATCTTAAAGTGACACGATATGAGTCTTTATAACAAGTTGAGAAAAGAGAAATTACCATAAACAATTCTGATTAAGATATTCATAAACAAATTCCTTTTTTATTATGGAAATAATGGCTTTAGAAAATCTGATGATAAACCCATTGAAAGATCAAATAAATAGGTACCATCATTTCTAGAAAATGTTATTTTTCTAGTGTTTTTTTATAAAATAGTGTAGGTTTTAAAGAAAAATATGGATAAATAAAAATTGGAAGAACCACATCACTATATTATAGTTGGATATATGAAATTTTAAAATAGTTATTTCCCAAAAATAATCCCCATAAGAAGATAAAATTCAATAAAAAATAAGGCTATCAAAATATTCTAAACTATTATTCTTAAGAAAATGAATAAGATTTTTTATCCATTATTGGTGATATGAAAGGTTTAGTCACAAGAATATTTCTTTTTGTTATAATATTTCATCTAAAAGATGTTAAATAAATCCAACATCATGCCAGATCAATGATTAATTGAGAAAAAACACAAAAAAGAGTGATAATAATCTATTCGCCTTTAAAATATATGAAATCTTAGAAAATATCTATGTAATTTCTAGTAGGAGTAGTCATAATAAAGATTATTTCTAATATAAATAAATCAAGAATGTGTATAAATTAGATGAAGGAATAAAATCACAAAATCTAAGGAAAATCAAGAAGAGAATAAAGTTGAGTTAACCTTGGTCTTGATGTAAAATGAAAATATTGAATCAAAAACACCCAAGAATACTAAGAATAATGATACACCAAGAAGACAAATATACTTCTATTGTGAAATAAAAGGAAAACCCATGGAAAATTGAAAAAATTCTTCTGAATTTAGTTTTAATAGATGCAGGATGAAGTAAAAAATGAAAATCAATCTAAGAAAGAAACAAAGGTATTGATTTGGTGGAAGTAATTTCTAAGAAACCATGTGAAAAATACAAAAAAATAGGCATGTTCCTAAGGAATGTATGATTATTTTCCCAACTCAATTTTAAATAAAAATAAAAATAGTTTATGAACAATTGAATTCAAATATTATAAGTATGAAAAAATCTATAAGAACAATAAATTAAATTTCATGAAAGGTTTTTAAATTTTGATGACCTAAAGTTCATGAGGATCTATGTGGAAGAAGAAAGTAAGCTCGACATAATTAAAAATATTTTTTAATCATGTTTCCATATTAAATGTATTTTTTGAGTAAGATAAAACAATAATTGGTAAATATATATTCCTTGATAACTGATGTGAAGAAGTAAATTTCATACATGGAGATAACACAAATAAGTATGAAGAACATGTCTCTTATGAAGATCATTATTCCAAAAAAATGTAATATGTTTCTAGAGTTCACTAAATGTTTAATATTAAAGGAAAATATTATCTTGATTGATAAAAAAAATCCCATCATTTTTTCTCTCATTAATTATAAAATAATTTCCACCTTATTCCCATATATATTGTGTTTTTTATTTCTATGCATGGAATTGAAGATGATTTGTGTGCTCAGGTGGGGTACTAAGGGAGATGATAATTATATAAAATTAATAGAGTATATTAGAAGTTTTAAACATGTATTGATCCTAATTTTTAGTATCTTTAAGCCTTTTTATGTAGATTCCAATTGATGAATTAAATATTTAGTGAATCCCTTGAGGGGGAGGAGTTTGGGAAAGCTTCCAAAAGTTAATATTTCCTATAAATATAGAATTATATAAATATATTATTAGAAATTTTAATTGAAAGGTATTAGTTCAAATTATCCAACTTTTATTCTAAAATTATCATTTTGGGTGTTATGGGTGAGAAATTGGTTTGATCAATGTCCTAGATATGAATATATTTTGATAAATTGAAGGGCTAGTTTTTTAAATTAGTGTTCTATTTATTTTGAATGTTTTGATATATTTTTGGGATGAGTGTATGAATTTAGGTTTAGAACTCATAAGGATATATTCAATAATTATTAGCATCCTAAAAATTTATTTGAATATCCCTTGAGAGAAAAAATTTAAGTAGATATCATATTCTCGTTTGGTTATTTATAAATTTGTTGTCAAAATTAGTCCCTCTTATTTTCTACACTGATCATTTATAAGGTAAACATAGAGTGGAATAATTGATTTCAAATTCCATTAAGTTAAATTATACTACCCTCATTCGAGAACCTTTTTATTTATTGTTACTAAGGGGGAGAGAATAAAATCAAATAAATAAATATTGATATGTATTTTTAATTTTGATATTGAAAGAAAATACAAAGTGTAAGATTGTTGAACCCAATTTGTGTTATGTTGTATTTTTTAATAAGTATGAAGTAAATATGTGTTTTTAAGAGAATCTTGGGATGATTTTGGTGTACCCAATAATGGGTGATTAAAATAATGAATTCAGTTCCCAAAATAGGTGCTTGTATGTGTTGAAGTTGAGAAAATTGGGGAACATATTTAACCTTGAATTAAATTTTCCCTCATTGATAATTAATGTTATAGAATATTTTCAATAAGGGGGTGGAATTAACATATGTGCTTCCATAAAAGGTTGGAAAGTAATATGATTAAGGTTCTATTATTACTGATATTAATAGAGATTATTCATTTTTAAAAGTTTTTTGGAAGTTGAAATTTATGATGCTCGATAATTTATGTGAGTAATAAATTTATGTAGATTAAATGAAAAGTTTATCAGTTCCCACGTGGATTGGGATGAATTTTGATACTATTATGATTGCATAATAAAGATGAGAAGGTGTTTGAAGTTGGAAAGAAGTAAAATATGAATGGTATTTTGATGAAGATCCATCCCAATTATTATCATGTGGTAAATATTGATGTTATGTGAAGAATATACTTGGATGATATTTTAGGAAGTTTCTAGGATGGTTAATGTAGTCAAATGATATTAAATTATTCTAAGGAGTTATTATTTGATGTTGGATCGTTGAGAAAAGTTTGATATAGCTGAATTATATATGAAGATATCCTAAAGAGTTTTGGAAGGAGATGAAGTGGATCGAGATGAATTAAGAAAGTTTGATGAAATTTTTAATATATTTTAAGAATTTATGGAATTTTGAGTGGATTTTGAATTCATAATAAATTATTTTTTCATAATTATAAAATTTAAAAAGTATTAAATATCATTGAGAAACATAATTTTCCTATGATAATATGTGAGATATTTTGAAGAATTAGAAAATTATTGGGCAGATCATAATATGATATATAACATATTTCACATAGTATGTAAATATTCCATGCCAATGTAACATCCTAAAACTACCTTTTATGTATAATACCTGGTTTATTTTAACTATTCTTAATGTTCATGTTTATAATTGATTTCTCATTTTGATTATTTTTTATTATATCTTGCTCAATCTTTTTTAGGGGTCTAGGGAAGTGGTTATGATCCTTGATAAATATTTTAGGATATGTCTAAGATATTTTTATGATATTGGATAGGGGCCTATAGCTAAATTGGTTATAAGGTCCACAGACTCTCCAGTTAGGGCCACTAGCCAGTCGATGGAAGGATGGTAGTAGGGTTTTCTTATAGGAAGTATACTAGCCATTTAGTGAGATCCATCATCAAACCAATGTAATACTGGTGTAGGTGGGTTTCCAAAATAATCCCACCATCCTACTAGTGGGAGCCCACTGTCCAGTTGGTGGGACTTCTTGAAGAGCTCAAATTCTGCCAAGCGCCACCGGATAGCGGGTGGGATCCAGAGGCTATCTAGTGATTCTATATTGGGTTATAATGGTTTGGTAAGTATTGTAATTCCTACACCCAAAAACTATTTTTTAATTCTAATATATACTCTTTTGAAACAAATTCAAACCCCATGGTTTTAGAGACTCCATTAGGGTTGTTTTGGCACTTCCAACCTTAAAACTTCATGGATCGAAGTGTTAGTTTATGAATTGAATGTCATATGGTAAGTGTAATCTCAATTTTATTTGAATTATCATTTTATTATATATCTACTCCATCAATAAGAGTGTATCCTTGAGATTTTATTGGATTCAGATCTTTATTTTATGATGTGTAGTTATAAGATTCTTCCTTGATTGGTTTTATCCCATTGGATTCATCAATTGAGGATCTCGTGTTGGTTATTTATGACACCTTGATAATGGTTTGTGGTTTCATAAGGTTATTATTTTAAATTGAAATCTTTAATGCTTTTTTATTTTGAATTGGATTTCTATATGATTTAAAAAGATTGATTTGAGTCTCTTGATTTATGTATTCTAAATTTCATGGTGTATATGTTGTTGAGTCAATAAGGTTTCCTTATGAATTTTCCATTCCTTCATGTTTGGGGAGATTGTTGAGCCAATAAGGTTTCTTTATGACTTTACCAATCCTCATGTTTTGAAAATCACAAACACCCTATCTCAAGGTAAATTTCATTTTACCCTATGTTTTACTTTCATAAAGAAAATTTTCCTTCCCCAAGGAAATTTATCTTTACCATGTTTTTAATTATTCATTATCTTGTCTATGTGTAAAATTCAGTTTAATATCTAAAACCTAAGAATCATATAATACTTAGATAAAGAGCATTCTGTTTTCAAGATCCGAATTCAGACTCCGAGTTCTCTGAATTCAGACTCCGAACTCTTATGAGTTCTGACTCAGAGTTCTCTGAATTCAGACTCTGAACACTGATGAGATCTGACTCCAAGTTCTCATGAACTCCAACTCCGAACTTTGTAAGTTCAAGTTCTGAATTCTTCTAAATCCAAATTCTGAATTTCCTTGAAATTTAGACTCTAGAATTCTATAGAGTTCAGGTTCTGAATTCCTTAGAAAACATAATCCGAATATCCTTGTATTATAGACACTGAATTTGTTTTTATTTAGTCACTAAACATTTATTTTCTTATATTTTGAATATCTGATTTTGGTTATGTAACCATATTTTTTGTTACACTTGTTTTTATTATAAAATGATGTCGTGCATTCAGTTACTAACTAAACATTGATTATGTGACATGTGTACAGTTCCCTCTAAAATTCAAGGAAAAATATGATTGTTGTAGGAGGGAGTCGACCGTTGGAGTTGTGTCTATAAATAGGAGCTCATTTGAAAGAGATCAGAACAAGTTGATCAATCTAGAGATTACATGCTGCTGAAGTGATTTCTAGAAAGAGAGACTTTATTGCTTTTTTCATACTAAACCCCTTGTTCATAATTTCTTTGGACGACTCCGAATGCTGCTGAGTACATTCGGGGGCTTCCGGGGATAGGAAGACAGAGGTGCCGACTACCTTAAAGTTCGAGGACTTCCTTGCTGAGGAAGACAGAGGTGCCGACTACCTTGAAGTTGAGGGCTTGTGGGGTTAGCACGACAGACTCTGATCTTCATATTGAGGGATTACCATGGTGTCGGTAAGATAGAATTTCTTGAAAGTATAAATCAAGGGACCTTTATCAAAGGTTTTTGGATACCCTTCTCTTTGGGTTAAAAGATTTACTACTTGTTACTTGTTTGCTTCAAGTTTTCCATTGTATTTTGATTGTTGAGGAAAGTATAACTATCTTATACTTATTTATACTTGTATACTCTAATTTAGTAAGATTTTATATGCTCTAATGTAGAATATTCATCTTTGTAAAAAAAATTAAGTTTCATTTCCAGATTTACTTTTCCAAAATTGTTTTCTCGGAATCATATTTCCATATTCAAGCAAGTGTGTAGAAATATAGATTTTGTGAATTACTTTGTTTAACCTTGTTAAACAATAGAAAGGTTTCTTTCCAACTTTAAAAGTTCCCAAATAATTTTTAAGTTATACAATTCACCCCCCCCCCTCTAGTATTTTGAGCATTATTAGATACTTCATTCAGTATCAATAATATTTTGATCATACATTTGGTATTATAGAGTGTATCATACTCCAAATACTATCTCAAAAAATTGGTATTAGAGGTTGGAAACCTCATACTTTGAACTAATTCAACAATTGGTATCAATGTATTGGTTCAATCTGAATTAATCTCATGATTAGATTCAAGATAGAATTCATCTTCTTCTTATTTTTGGAATCATCTTTTCAGACTCATAAAGTTCAGATTCATATTTTTCTTTGAGATACTATTGTTCTATATTTTTTTTACTGAGGAATATTTTCCCTTGTTTTCAAACCTTTATTACTAAAAAGTTTGTGTGGAATGTTTTTCTTTAAGATGTCAGGAATCAATGTTGGTTCCATTGACAACCTAAATCCAACTAGACCACCTATTTTTGAGGGGAATGATTACGAATATTTGAGAGATCGCATGAAGACATTTATCATCAATACTGGAGTGGAAAAAAATTTTATGCTTACTGGAGGATATAAAATTCTTTACAAGGAAGTTAGTACTTTCAAAAAGCAAGAAAAGCATGAATATCAACAGAATTATAAGGTACGCAATACATTTCTTTGTTCTATGACTAGAAATATATATAGAAAAATTTCATCTTGTGAAGCAGCAAATTGTATTTGGGAGAAACTTGAAGTTACACACTTTGGAACTTCCAAAGTCATTGAAACAAGAATAGACATACTCAGAGCTGAATATCATGGTTTTTTCCTTCCTTATGGAGAACCCATATGTAAGGTGCAATAGAGATTTATGACTATCGTTAATAGTTTACAATCCATGGGTTAGATAGTATTAGATGATGAAGCTCTTATGGATAAAATTATAGACATCATGCCTAATGAGTGGGAATCCAAGAGAATAGCTATAGATTAGAATAGAAAGGTTACTCAGATTACTCTTGATGAATTTTTGGAACTCTTCATTAACACGAGACTAGAATGAAGAGAGATTATGAAAACATTAAGAAGAATAATGGGAATGACAGTGTTTCTTTTACTACAACTTCAAATCATATGAAAGTAAAAACTCTTGAGAGAGTCACAAGATCCAAATCTAAGAAGGTTGTTATACAATCCAAATCTAGTGGAAGTGAATCTTCATATAATGAACTAGCCAATCTTTCTAGAAGGATGAACAAGATTTCTGGACAGAAGAACTTTCAATCCCGATATAAGAAGAAAGAAAGGAAAGATAAGAAATATTCAGAAGTTACAAGTTATGAATGCAAGAGAGATGGACGTATAAGACCTGATTTGCCTATGCTTAATAGAAAAGAAAGAAAGGAAAAGCATTCTGAGAAAAATATAAAGAAGTAATAAAAAGCTAAATCTAAGAATGTTTTGAAATCTAATGACACCTGGAGTGCCAGTGGTGGAGACTCTTCAGATGAATCATTAAGTTATGAATCTTCTAGATAGAATAATCTTGGTTTAATAGCTAGACTACCTACTGACAATCATTGGTTAATGGCTAAGGTACACAATGTTGAATCAATGACCAATGTTTCTTTGAATGAAAATTATAGTAAGGATAAATATTATAACTCTTCTGATGAATAATCTTCTTCTGATGAGGATAATACTTTACCTGCCTATGAAGAAGTTTCTAGGTTTTCTAAGATTCTTGAGAATGAAAAATCTATAGTCAACAAAAATCTTGATAAGGAAAATTCTAGGATTTCTATAATTACTATATAAATATCAGATCTTTCTAAAGATATTGATAAGAAAAGCCTTGATTTTGAAATTATTTCAAAAATTCTTGAGGAAGTAAATACTGAGAAGAATAAACTTTCTAAGGATCTAGAAAATGTAATTTCTAAGAAAAACATTTTTGAGCATAACTCTTGTGCTAATGTTTTTGAAGACAAGATCTTAGTTATCAGACTAAAGTCAGAAATATTTTCATTAAGTGTCTGTCAAACATTACCTTAGGTAAGGAAATTTTTTATAAAATGTATTCTCAAATTCGACCTCTAAGGAATAATTCTGGTTTTGGTTATAGTAGTTTTAAACTGATTTTTAGTAACAATTATTTTGTTCCTAAAAGTGATCCTTTCTATACTAAGTGTCAGTGAAGTGGGAATTGGGCTAGAAATTGTTCCTTAAATAAATCCTAGTCTTTAGGATTTCATTAAATCTATTTTTCAAAGAAAATGTGTGTGCCTAAAATTTAGCTTTCTGAAATTTCTGGATCCATGAATGTTTGGGTTCCGAAATTCTAACACATTTATTTTTCGGAAAGTAAAGAAAGTACCAATAGAAATACCTGGTACATGGATAGTGGATGTTTCTGGCACATGACTGGTAACAAAAACTTCTTTGAAAATATTATCAAGATGAATAGAGGAGAAGTAACTTTTAGAGATAATGCTAAGGGAGAGATTATTGGTATAGGTAACATCGTTCTTCTTGGAAAAACATTTATTTCAATTTTTTTTGTTAAGGGTCTTAACCAAACCTCATTAGCATAAGTCAATTATGTGATGAAGGTTACATTGTGAATTTTAGTAATCACAAGTGTTTAGTACACAATTCCAAGGAAGTATTTATTCTTTCTGCGAATAGAAAAGAGAATGTTTACACACTAAACTTAGAAGACCTTAGGAGCCAAGACTTACCTTGCCTTAGTTCAATGGAAGATCATCATTGGTTGTGGAATATAAGGTTAGGACACCGTATCCTTAAGAACCTATGCAAACTATCTAAGAAAAGATTAGTTAAGGCTCTACCAGAGCTTAGATTTGATTCTTCAAAAGTTTTTGATCCTTTTCAATATGGAAAGAAACATAAATCGAGTTTTAAATCAGTCAGTGAAGTCTCAACTACTGATGCATTATAGTTATTACATATGGATATTTTTAGTCCAACACAAAATGGAAGCATTGGAGTCAAGTATTATGTATTTTATTAGTTGATGATTACACTAGATTTACATGGTTCTATTTTCTAACAAAGAAATCTGAAGATTTTTCTTATTTTAATAGTTTTAGAGCCCAAGCTAAAAATGAAAAAAAAAACTTCCTTTGATAACTATTCATAGTGATCATGGAGAAGAATTTCATAATACTGATTTTGAAACTTTTTTTAGTAGAAAAGGAATTACTCATAAGTTCTCAGCACCAAGAACACCTCAAAAAATGGTTTTGTAGAAAGAAGAAATAGAATTTTCAAGAGATAACAAGAACCATGTTGAGTGAATATTCTGTAGCCAAACATTTTTGGGCTGAATCTGTAAGTACTTCTTTTTATACTATAAATCGAGTTTTTATTAGACCATTTCTTAATAAAACTCTTTATGAGTTATGGAATGGTAGAAAATCTAGACTTTCCTACTTCAAGGTTTTTGGTTGCAAAGTATTTATTCTGAATACTAATGATAATCTATATAAATTCACACCAAAATCTGATGAATGAATTTTCTTAGGCTACTCCACAACCTCTAAGGCTTATAGAGTTTACAATAAAATAACTTGTACTATTGAAGAAATGGTGCATGTCAAATGTGATGAAACTGATCCCTTCATTTTTAAACAACCCCAACCTACATCTTCGGATGTGTTTTCAAGAACTGATTATCAACCTTTTTTAGAAGATCCTTCTAATAAAGAAGATTCCCAAGAAAATTTTCCTGAATCATTTACCCCAGAAGATTTCTTACCCTATATTGATGAACATGTTTTACAAAATCCAAATCATTTGTTTCTAAAGAATCATCCTAGTGATAGTATCATTGGTGATGTAAATCAACCTGTAAAGACTAGAATTTCCTTCAGAAATGAAGTATAACATCTAGCATTTCTTTCTAAATTAGAACCAAAAGGCACTGATGAAGCTTTAGGTGATGACGATTAGATAAAAGCTATGCAAGATGAGCTAAATAAATTTTAAAGGAATAAAGTCTAGACATTTCTTGAAAGACATAAGGAAACTTATTTTATTGGTGTAAAATGGGTCTTCAGAAATAAGTGTGATGAGAATGTAATCATAGTAATAAATAAAGCTAGATTGGTTGCTAAAGGATATAATCAATAAGACGGAATAGACTATGAAGAAACATATGCTCCAGTAGCTTGACATGAATCTATTTGTATTTTACTTTCCTTTGTAGCATTCTTTAATTTCAAACATTTTCAAATGGATGTGAAATGTGCTTTCCTTAATGGTTATGTTCAAGAGAAATTTTTTTAAAACAACCTCCTGGTTTTGAAGATACAAAAAATCCTGATCACATTTTTAAACTTACTAAATCTTTGTATGGACTTAATCAATCCCCTCAAGCCTGGTATGATAGTCTTATAGGATTTTTACTTCAAAATAATTACGTTAAAGAAAATGAAGATCCAACCCTTTTTATAAATAATGATAATAAAAATGTTTTGATTGTTAAAATCAATATTGATGACATTATATTTGGTTCAACTTAGTAATCTTTAACTGATTTTTTCATATCTAATGAAATATGAGTTTGAAATGAGTATGACGGGTGAGTTTACATTTTTCATTGGTTTTCAAATTTCTCAAAAACCAGAAGGAATCTATATATCCCAATATAATTATATTAAATATATTCTTAAAAAGTATGGATTTGACAACACTAAGAGTATAAGTACTCACATTTGTACCTCAAATTCACTTGATCTTGACGAAGCTGGGAAACCAGTAAATCAAACATCTTTTAGAGGTATGATAAGAAGTTTACATTACTTAACAGTTAGTCATCAAGACATAATGTTTTAAGTATGCTTCTGTACAAGATATCAATCCAATCCTAAGGAATATCATATAAAGGTAGTGAAAATAATTTTTTGCTACTTAAGCGGAACTGTGGATTTAGGACTCTTTTATACTTCTTGAAATGATTTTGTTCTAAAAGGTTTTTCGGATGCTGACTTTGGTGGATGTAGAATGGATAGAAAGTGTACATCCAGAACTTTTCATTTCTTAAGAGATTCATTATTTTCTTGGTCATACGAGAAGAAACACTCAGTATCACTTTCCACTTCTAAAGATGAATATGTAGCATCTGGAAGTTGTTGTGCTCAAGTGTTGTGGATGCAACACACACTCACAGACTACGGTATGAGTTTTTCCAAAACACAAATTTTGAGTGATAATACTACTGAAATTGATTTAATCAAAAACCCTACACATCACACTCATTAAAAAAACATATATATTGGGCATCACTTTCTTAGGGATCACACACAAAAAGGATATACCATTCTTCAATTTATTGGAACACAAGATCAACTTGCTGATATTTTCACAAAATCTTTACCCTCCGATAGATTTGAATACATTAAATAGAAGTTAGGATTGATAACCATAAGTTAATTATCTTCATTAACATCCTGTTTTTTTTAAAGATCAACCCCAAAAATTTTATTAAAGAAAAAGGAAACAGTGTACACATGAGGTGTAATGAGCTTACACCAACCAGAAATTAAATGGAAAAAACAGACATACAATCATACTCACATCAAAGAAATACCCCAAAGTGAATATTGCAAGTTAGAAGGCGCTGCTATTCACCATTCCATCCTCCAAAAGCAGGATTAGATGACGTAACCCTCTCCTTGTGTGAAGCGAGACCGAAGTCATCATCCGCTGCGTGCCCCTGGAGCTCCTTGCCACCCATCTCTTTTGCATCCAAGTGTTTCCTCAAGCATGCAGCAAAATATGGAATCAGCATAACAGACCATCTGTGAAAGAAAAGCATCCCTGGCAAGCCTAATAGCCAAATGACATCCCTTCAATCAGATCCAAAAAGCAGAGGGATCTTCCATCCAGGGAAAGCTCAGGCCGAACTCAAACAGGCTGCAACACTTCTAAAAGGCAAAAACATGCAGCAAAGCTTAGCAGAGAAGAACAAGCATCAAAACTTCAAAATTCCAGGCGCATGCATATCAAAAATCCAGCAAACCGAAGACCCTGAAATCCTGGAACAAAACCAAGCATTCTTCACTATGCACCATTCCAAAGAACCAGATCCAGCAACAAAAAAAAAATCCCATTTGTGTCACTTGCATCCCTAGCAGTATGCACTACGCTTGAACAAGAGCAAGCAGTACTAGCACCATCTAAAGAATCACTTTAATAAGAAAAATGAAATATGATCTTCATGGAGTAAATAAAACAACCAGTAGAAAAGCAAAAGTCAGCTTAAGAAATCTTTCCTGTTTCTTTCATTGAAAATCTCCTGCTTTGCAGCCAAATAGGCGCTCTTAGTGATCTCTCCTTTCTTAAAGGAGTTGTATAAAATTTCAGCACTGAGTCCCACCGAAGAAATATTTGGAGGATCCTTTACGGGTTCTGGATTGGAATTCTCAACTTGAGACTTCTCCTGGGGAACTTCTACATGTTCAGCCTTAGAATTGTCCACTGACCTGGTAATAATGGTACGTTCTAAATTTGAATAATCCTTACGTCTTCTAGTTTTCCTTGGATGTGGAGTGATGAACCCATCTTCATCAACCATAGGTTTTTTGCCTTTTTTGGCCATGCTGTTTAGGAAAGATTCCTCAATCTGGACCGAATTATCAACTTCCTCAACATTAGAAACAGAGTCATCATGAACCTCCTCTTCTGTGTTTTCTTTAGATTCAGTGGGATCATTCGTTCCTTGCTGGGAAAGTGAGTTCTGAGATTCTACATTCTTGGAATCATTAGGGGGCAGGGTTCCAATAGGATCCTCCTTAGGAGGAACAACTGCATTTTCAATCACAGCTTCAATGAAATCTGAAATTCGGATTTCAGAATTAGGTGCACGGTTGACTTCATCAGGTTTAAATCTATGCTCAACTTGAGAGGTACCAGCCTTATGGCTATTAACAACCCAGTTGGATTTCTTGGCCTTAGTACAGACTTTTTCCTTGCCACAGCAACTAGAAGGGTGACCGAGTCTAAGACAAAAGTGACAATAATCTGGGAGTCTCTCATATAAAATTTCCTGAAAAAAACCTAGCCTACCACTCTGGATCCAAATCTGTGCTGGAAAAGGCTTTGAAACATCTACTTCAATGCAAATTCTACCAATGGAAGGCCTGGAGAGAGACTTAGTAGCAGAGTCTAGTCTCAAAGGCTTACCAATGAGACTAGCAATAGGAAACAAAGCATTTTGATGAAACAAGTGTAAAGGAAGTTCAGGAAGTCCAACCCAGATCGGCACAACTGGGGATTCTATGTGCGGATCAAAATCCGGTTCCCATTTTAAAACTCTTTTCCATAGGGGGGTTACATTTTTTTGTTAGTTTTTATCTTTTCTAAAAAAATCGTAGTCAATTTATTTTTTCATAATCAAAATTTTCTTAATGAAGATTTTAGTTCTTAAAATTTTTGTAATGGAATTTTCATAATAAATATTTTAGGTCTTAAAATTTTCTTAATGGAATTTTCATAATGAAGATTTTTGTACTCAAAATTTTTGTAATGGATTTTTTTTCCATAATGAGGTTTTCGTAATAATTTTTTTTTCGTAATCAAATTTTTGGAATCTAAAGTTATTCAAGAAGAATTTTCCTCACTATAAATAATCTTCCTAGAAATCCAAAAGTTATGTTTCCTTTCTTGAGTTTTCGTAATAATCTTTTACTTTCTGGTATTTTCATTTGTTTTTACAAAAAATTGGATTCTTTTTCCCTTAAATCCGAATGTTTTTTTTAAACCTCAAAAGATCTGATTCTATCAAGATTTCATTGTTTCTATCATATCAACTGCCAGATATGATCAGAAGAATTTTCATCCATTGGATTGAGTTTGGAAGATGTATCGTCACTTCCAACACCTATATAAATGACCCTCGAAGGGTTGTCCCACATTGATCTCAAGCTCTTGCGTGATGAAGTTATGTCCCTTTACTTAAGCCCATTCCAAACTTCTTAGAGTTTTCTCAATTTTGAATGTCTGTAGAAGAATCCTCTCAAAAAGATATGTCTACAATCAAAAAAATTATGGATTGGCAGGTGTATAGAGAAAGGTTGGTACATCCGAACTTCTTCAACAAGTATGATTCTATAATTATAATGAACATCAAATTGAATGGATGGGAGAGTGTTTACATATCCAAGCTAGGGGATCAAGACTTAGTGTATCCATACTTTCTTACTGATTTTTGTGAATCAGTCAGTTTTTTCAAGGAAGATGGTAGAGAGAAGTTTTTCTTCAAAATCTATAGAAAGACTTATGCTCTTTCATACACTAAAACAGCTAGTTTGATTGGAGTTCCATACGAAGGGGAAGTTAATTTCTATTCCCACAAGTTGTCAGATGTCAATGGAAGCTTTGTAATGATAAAATCTATGGAATTCCTTGGTCATTCATATTTCAAGACTCCGAAGATTTCTCACCTCTCTACAAATAATAGGATCCTTTAATTATGGGTTCAATGATTTATCATTCCGAGAAAAGGTGATCAGGACACATTGAACAAGAGTGATATGTACATCCTAGATTTTCTGGTGAACCAGAGAAAGTTTAATTTGGTTAAGCATATTGTGATTACGATCAAGAATATCAAAAATGGAAATCTGAAGGCTCAGATTATCAGGTACCCGGCTATTCTATCAAATTTAATTTTTTGGTGTCTAGAATCTTTTAAAATTCTTTGCAGCTACAAGCCTAGGAACTGTAAAATCATGATTGTTAGTGATAACACTTTGAAGAGGATGAACATTGGTTTTTCCAATGACTCAAGAGAATTTTATGACCTACTATTGGAATAAGCTTAAGTTTTTTCGAAGAAACACAAAGTTCTTGAATCATCGAAAAAGGTTGAAAAGAAGAGAAAGTTGAAGGAAGTTGAAGAAGAATAAAAACCCCCAAAAGCTAAGGAAGCTCAATCAGCACATCCAAAACCTAAGAAGAAAAAATCGTATCCATATGAGGTTGTAGTAAAGTGGAGGGAAGACAAGGAAAAAGAAAATCAGGGGAGCCACAGTTTAGCTTGGATCCTGCAAAAGCAAAGGCTTTGAAAGAGAATACAACTGATGAGCTTGATAAGAAAGATAAAGAAAAGAAGTTAAAGAAGAAGATGACTAAAGCCGGGTTAGTACAATCCCATCTGAGGGATACTGAGAAAGCATCCGAGAGTATCCCAGTACCAAAATATTTCTTAGTGGAATCTTTACCTGAGACTCTGGGAAAAAATTTTGTCACTCTGGAAAAGGTGAATGAAAGAGAAGAAGAATAATTACAATAAGTGGAATAAGAATAAAGTAGTGGTGATACTAAATATCTCATAAATCAAGTGGAAGAATTTCATTATAAGGAAATTCCATCCAAGAAGTTTTCAATACGAACTTCTGAGGAAGAATCTTCAAAGTTGGATACACCTGGGAAAGATCAGAAAGAAGACTATGAGAAAGTTGAAGATGAAGTAAACAAGCTATCTGAGGAAGAAAGCTTTAATTATCATTTTATTCATCCTAAATATGTTGAGGTATGAGCTAAGAAGGAGAATATATATGAAGATATAATTGGTTAGCTGTCTGACAGTGAACATGAATCTCCAGATGAAGAAGTTGTTCCAATAAGTGATAAAGGAAAATAGGTGTCAGTTGAGAGGCCTACCAAAGTTATTGTCAAGAATAAGGATATTGTTGGATCATCGAAGAGGAATATAGTTGATTTAGAGAAAGAAGCCTCACCTAGTAAAGTCTTAGATTCAGAATCATCATCTCTATGACATGATTTTGTTGTATAGTCATTGAAGAAGCTTGTTGGAACCATTCTGATTTTCCCAAGCATACACTCTAGATTCCAGATGATTCAACACACACTAAATCAGAAATCGGATTCAGTATCCATGGTGATGGATAAGTGTGTAAAGCTAGAGGATAATTTCAATAATTTCTTCATTAACTATGAAGCCCACAAAAGATCATGCCAGAAGATGACCAGTTGTTCAAGGAAAACCATAGAGGACATGATAAATCTTGATGAGTTCTAAGATAGTGTCAATGAGGATTTTTACACCAAAGATAATAAGATCAAGGACCTCACAAGTAGTTTTGAAGAAAAGTTAACTCTTGAGAAAAATTCTCAAATTCAAGAAGTGAAGGATCTGAATAGGAAGTTTTATTCTGTTTCCCAAAGCAAGATGAGAGAAATAGATCTTCGGATTGAGATAGAAGAAAATCTGGTTAAGAAGTAAGAAGTCCTGAAGGCTCAGGAAGAGTCTCTTAAGTCTCAGGAAGAAACAATCAAGGCTTTAGAGAAGAAAGATGAGGATCAGGATCATCCTCTTAAGCGAGCAGAAGAAGATCATAAGGAACTCAAAAAGATGAAGACTATAGTCAATAATTTTATGCCAATGTAAAAGGAAGGATAACTTTGTTGAAATCCGATATTTTGTTGTATCTTTCTTCCTTGTACAAATTCCTTCTAAATCAATGAAATTTTCGGTTTCTTGTCTTTTGTATGTGTCATACTAATCTTTCAGGTACCATAATTTTTTCCCATTGCCTCAAATTATTTTTGAAAATCACAAAGGGTGAGAAAGGAAAAAATAATACTAAGTAAAGAAGAAATATCCTTAAGTAAGGGGGAGTTTATCTATGGGGGAGTTTTCATTACAGAGATTTTCATACTCAAGATAATGAAAAATATCATTCCATAAATCTATAATACGATCCTTACTGTTCAAAATCCTAAGGAGGAGTTCGTCGTATTCATCTTTTCCTATATAATAAGGGAGATATTTTTTATTTTCAAAGTCTAGAAAAATATTTTCTAAGTACCTATTTTCTTTTTCGTAAGGATGTTTGTGCTTTCCAAAAAGGGGGTTATTTTTAGTCAATAAGGGTTCCTTATAAATTCTCCACTCCTTCATGTTTGGGGAGATTTTTGAGTCAATAAGGTTTTCTTATGACATTACCAATCCTCATGTTTTTAAAATCAAAAACACCTTATCTCAAGGAAAATTTCATTTTACTCAGAGTTTTACTTTTATAAGGAAAATTTTCCTTCCCCAAGGAAATTTATCCTTTCCTTGTTTTTCATTATTCATTATCTTGTCTAAGTGTAAAATTCCGTTTCATATCTAAAACCTCAAAATCATATAATACTTAGATAAAGATCATTCTGTTTTCAGGATCCGAATTTAGACTCTGAGTTCTCTGAATTCAGACTCTAAACTCTTATGAGTTCTGACTCAGAGTTCTCTAAATTCAAACTCTGAACTCTTAAGAGTTCTCACTCCAAGTTCTCTGAATTCAGACTCTGAACTCTTATGAGTTCTAACTCTGACTTATCTAAATTCATAATCCTAACTTTATATGTTCTGACTCCGAATTCTCATGAACTCTGACTCCAAACCTTGTATGTTAAGGTTCCAAATTCTTATGAATCCAGATTCCGAATTTCCTTGAAATTTATACTCCGGAATTCTATAGAGTTTAGGCTCTGAATTACTTAGAAAATATAATCCTAATATCCTTGTATTACAGACACAGAATATATTTTTGGTTAGACTACAAAATTTTATTTTCTTATATTCTGAATATTTTATTTTAGTTATGTAACAATATTTTTTCTTACACTTGTTTTTGTTATAAACAATGTCGTGCATTCAGTTAAGAAATAACTATTATTTAAGTGACACATGTATCGGTCCCTCCGAAATTCAAGGAAAAATATGACTGTTGGAGGAGGGAGCAGACCGTTGGAGTTGTGCCGGTAAATAGGATCTCATTTGAAAGAGCTCAGAACAAGTTGACCAATCTAGATATTATATGCTGCTGAAGTGATTTCTAGAAAGAGAGACTTTATTGCTTTGTGTGTATTGAACACCTTGTTCATAATTTCTTTTTGCGACTCTGAATTTTATTGATTACATTATAGGGCTTCCAGGTATATGAAGATAGAGGTGTTTACTACCTTAAAGTTCTAGGACTTCCTTGCTAAGGAATATAGAGGTGTCGACTACCATGAAGTTGAGAGCTTGCGTGGTTAGCAAGACAGACTCTGATCTTCATATCGATGGATTACCTTGGTGTGGGTAAGACAGACTTTCTTGAAATTATAAATCAAAGGACCATTATCCAAGGTTGTTGTATACCCTTCTCTTTGGGTTAAAATATTTACTAATTATTACTTGTTTGTTTCAAGTTTTCCATTGTATGTTGATTTATGAGGAAAGTATAACTATCTTATACTGCCTTATACTTGTATACTCTTATTTAGTAATATTATATACACTCTAAGGTATAATCTTCATCCTTGTAAATTTTTGTTAAGTTTCATTTCCGGATTCACTTTTCCATAATTGTTTTCTCAGAATCATAATTCCGGATTCAAGAAAGTATGTAGAACTATAGGTTTTTTTAATTACATTGTTTAACCTTGTTAAACAATATAAAGGTTTCCTTCCAACTTTAAATGTTCCCAAAGAATTTTTAAAGTATACAATTCACCCCCTCTTGTATTTTTAGCATTATTAGATACTTCATTAAGTATCAATATTATTTCGATCCTATATTTGATATTATAGAGTATATCATACTCCACATACCATCTCAACATGTGTGTTGAAACTATTGGGAACATATATTAACATAAATTATTTATTTCTATAAAAGGATCTTGAATTGAAATGAATGATTTGATGAATTATTTTTATGATGAATTTCAAGAATAAAAGGCATGAAATATTTTATTAATTTTAAATGAGTTGAATTATTTTGAAATGCAAGATTTTTTATGGAGAAAAAAATATATTGGTTTTTGAAATGAAAGGGAGTATTTTGAAACTTAAACTTATGTTTGATTTGAAATTATTCATTGAAATGATTTGAGATTGATTGAAATGAAATATATCCCCATAGTATATTTTATTTCCTTCAAGAACATGAGATCCTAAGTAGTTAGGTGGGAATAAAAAAGTCTAGGATTGTATTAGCTCTACCTGGAAAAGTATTGATAATGATATTTCTAAATAAACTATAATGAGGGTAGGGATTTCATTATTTGGGGTGTTCTCTTATTTACCCTGTGATTGAGATCGAGGTATGTTTGAATATCTAGATATTTATTTTACTAAGATGTTTTATATTCTCTCTACTAACCTAACCTCATGAATTTTAACCATGGTTTTATGATTATAAATGATTTATACATGTTAGTGTTTGTGAAATTATTTATTCATTCGTGTTTTGATATAAATTATTATTCATTCCTATTTTTATAGTAATATATTTTTCTAACCATTTTTACTGGTCTTGAAATGATTAGAAAAACATGATTTATGAAGAACTGTAAAAAAAATCATTCCTTATTTTCTCTAAAATCAATTATATTTGGTTTATTTGATATGTATTTCTTATGGAATATTTATTGTGAACATACTGGTCTAGGGTTATTAACACCCTACTTTTTCCTTTGGGTGTTTGTATATTGCCTTATACCAAGTATAGGAAAATGGAAAGAACAAATTGCTTTTGTTGCGTGTTTTTATTAGTGGGACTTTCACAGTTAGTGGTGACAAATGGATTTTTTGATCCACTTGTTATAAGAAGAACTTATGATGATGAATTGGGTGTTTATTTGAAAACTTGGGTCAATGTATCATTTTTTAAACTTGTCCTTGTCTACTTGTGGTAATTTTATCTTGATGAGAGTTTTGACTACTGAGTATTTATGTATTTTTCTACCACTTTCAACTTGTTGAGTTATATTTTTGGTAAAATAATTCCTTGTAAATTGTTTCTAATTCTTGAGTTCTAGTCTCCAACCCATGGGATTTAGGAATGCCATTTGGGCCGTGTCAGGATTGATTTGAGTACTGGTGTAGTGGTTTATCTAATATGATTCATGATAGATAATATTTAATATATCCTCAGTACCTATAGAAGATATTTGTAATCTCATATAGAGACGTGTGAAATGAAAAGCTGTCATTGTGATATGTAACCTATATCGAATATTATGTAAATTTTTTCATGTAATTTGTATGAAATTTAATTTATATAGAGAATATTGCATGATTATTGGGATGATATATAGAAAATACATGAATTAACAATGTTACTTAATATATTTTGGATCATATAGATGATATTTGTCATGGTATATAATATTTTTCAAAAATTAAATTTATAAAATTAATTGAGATCACTATAATGATACATAAGATAATTATTTCTTATGTAATTTTTTTCAATTTTTAAAAATGAGAAAATTCAATAATTTAAAATGGGATGATTTTGTGATCATTTTAAAGTTCAAATTTCATAATTCAAAAAAAATATAAATGATTCTAGATGAGAATAATGGAGAAGAGAATTGGATATGAAGGCTTTTTCATGAAGAGAGTTCCCATGTTGTAAAGGTTTCATCATATGTTGATGAAGGAAATAAGTAATTAGAAAGTGTATTTTTGAAAAAAAATTAATAAAAAAGAAATATGTGGTGATAAATATAATGATTCATGTTTAATAAAAGAGTCTTATGGAATATTGAATGAATATTTCTCACTGGATTTAATGGAATAAAAGAAATAAAATCATAGAGAATTAATAGTGTTAATATTGAAGCATTTTCATAGTAAAAATATGGAAACTAAATCCACATGATATAATGTGACTATAATGAGAAGAAGAAAATGGTAGAAAGGTAGTAGATACAAATGTTGTAAAATTCTTGATATTTAATCATCGTCGAGGATAGGGTGTTGAGAATGAAAATAGATAAATTAGACCACTAACAAACATGAATATCCTTAGTGTTAAATAATATGTGGAAGAAAAGGATATAGAGAGAGAGAGAGAAATAGTATTTAGTTTTGATGTAGTATTCTATCTTATACATTCAAGAAGAAGAAGATGAAGAAAAGGGAGAGAGTTTCTAGAATTCACCCTATATGTTGAATATATTATAGGGAAAAAAGTAAGAATTGTGTTAGAATAAGAGAAGTGATATATCTTTTATGATTGTTGTAGTCTTGAATTTTTTATAAAACCACCTTATATTGTTTTATAAGAGTATGAATCCTGGAATAATTTTATAAGTTTGATGAATAATATTAGGCCCATTCATTCAAATAAAGACTTGATAATTCTTCTTAATTATACATAAAAATTATTCAACCCAATCTATTATATGAAGAAGAAGGCCTGGTAGGTGATAGATTTTGAAGAATAATAAGTTCATGCTTGAATGTAACCCAGATCATTAGATGAAAATAGTTTCAAGGATATACAACTACCTCCACCTCCAATGGCCCGAAGGCCTTTATTTTTTTATTGATTTTGATAATCCACCTTTCAAGGGGTGAGGTGGAACCCTTACAAGGCCCGTCGGTGTAAGTATTACATGCCCCATAGGCCTTAGAGGAATTCAATGCCCGTAGGCTACAAACATTACATACAACTGAGACTAACTACTTGAAACTTCTCCTCACCAGCATCTTCATCATGAAATCAGCTCTCCACCTTCGCACGGCTGTTCGGGTAGGCATTCCTGTGCATGTATTGGCTTGTCCCGATGGCAGGTTCTATACCCTCTCATTCTTGTAATCCGTTTAGCTTCTGCTGTGGTGAAAGCTCCTTGCTCATCCTCCTTGTAGAGCTTGTTCCTTGTAGGTTTTATGGTTTGCATCTATAATGAAGGTGGCCCAAAGGCCTTGAGGTGGCCCAAAGGCCTTACTGACCCAAAGGCTTGGGTGGCCCGAAGGCCTTACAGGACTCAGGGACCAAATCGATGGCCCGAAGGCCCAAACAGAGGCATATCCCCGGCTGCTACATTGCCAAACAGTGCCTTCTACAGTACCTACTATAGTACTGCACAGTTCCCAATACAGTACTTCTACAGTACTACACAGTTTGCGCTATAGTACCCGTTATAGTACTGTTACAGTTCCCACTACAGTACCCGCTATAGTACTGCTACAGTAATGCTACAGTACCTCGGAAATTCTGCCTCCGCCTGGATTTGATCTCTGGTCACTTGGATGCACTTACGGAGACCTTACCAACTGGGATAAGGCTCATGTTCTACAACTACCTGATATTTATCTTTATAACAAAAGATAAATTGTATGTAATCAGGATAGCAACCACCATACATTGAAGGTGTAATCTTCCACATTGGAGGAAAACCCATTTATCAAATCCATCCATTCATTTTTTTTTCTTTATTGCTTATACAACTTTTATAAAAACTAAAGGTGAGATAATGTGTGGGATCCATTCACTAAGTAGTTTCAAAGGTAAAAAATAAGATTTAATTTATTAAAAATTAAATTCAAGGGTCCCCCCCCCCTCTAGCATGGTTTCATTTATCCTAGTGGACTAATACTAACATTATATAGTATAATAAATATAGTATTTGATCACTTTAATTATGTTTCATGTATTTCCAAGAACCTAATCTTTTTTTTAGTTTAGACATAATTTATTTTCATTTCAAGTTTAGAAATTGAAATTATTTATTTTATAATGATATCATATGTTATGGTAAGGAATATTTAATAAATGGTTTATTGATACTTGAAATGAGAAAATAGATACTAATGATCAATAATGAAAGAAAAACACATGACTCATATTATTCATTGTTATAGCACTATCAGCTGGGTCATTAAACTATAATCGTTTGAAAAAAACACTAAGAAATCAACATAGTGTTGGAGTTGTTGAACTAGAAAACACTAACAGTATACTTTTAATTACCAAAATATATTTATATATTGCTTTTCATAGAATTATATTTCTTATTTTTAACAATAATGTGATAATATCCTTAGTATATTTTTCATATTGAATAGTTATCGAAATTCCCCTCAATAATGGGAACTGAGATATACTATGATAATATCCTTAAATGTAAATGATCGATGGTTTAGTAATATATATAATATGAGAGATAATGGTGTTTGACTACAAGGTGTTGGAGGCTCATAAAACAATGATACTTCTTCTCAGGAAGTTCACACTTAGTGATCTCTAAGAAGAGAGTTCTTGAGAACATACCCACCAATTGGAATTACATATGTTTTATGTGTCATTTAATATTCTTATATACAAGGGAATATATTGGTATGTATACTTGAAGCAATTATTCTTGTTCATCATGGGTCATTTAGGAAGATTCGTTGATGAAAACCTTGATAAAATATGCTTGCAACAAGGTTGTATGCATCAAGTATTTCATAAGTGATATTATAATTGTTGAATGGTCAAGAATGAATTTGTCCCAACCATTTTAATGGATGAAGATATCTCTGTAACTTTGATTGAAATGGAAGTGTCTAGTATAAATTGATGTCATTTTTAGTTTAAAACAATTCATTTTAAAAAATCAATGAAAGATAAATCAATCATATAGGGTGATAACCCAAGTATTAACCACATTTGATTATATATTAATTGATAAAATGATTATATCACACAATATAATTCATAGGAAGGCTGTTTTAGTTGTTTCACTAACTTCTTTCTATATCGTTTCCTGGACATATTTCTATATTCTGAGGTTGGAATTTAGGAATGTTCAAATATTTAGATCTAAGAAAGAGGCCTAAAGGGTCACACACTAAGTGTACACATAATATCACTAAATTTTATTATACTTAAATTTAAGAATGAATGTATTCCCTAGCTTGTGGAATATTATTTATTCAAGTAAAAGTTGATCACTAAATTTCTATTAACATATATTCAATTTTATAAATTGTGAGATAAATTTTATCTATTGTTTATTCATAAGGGAATGAATGAAATGTTTTTTATTCATGATTTTAGTGAATTGAATAAAAATAAATATTTATTCAATTTATGATAATATTGAAAATAAAAATTTATTCACAATATTGGTTAATATAATATTTTATTAGTGGATATGGATCTATTTTAATGATTTGATATAAAATAAATACTTTTATTTAGTATCATTTAAATAAATAAATATTAATATATTTTAGGAGTGATATCAGAATAAATGAATATCATAAGATATAATAATATTATTATAAATATTATTTTAGAACTGTGCCATAACATAGAATAAATAATTATATAAGGGTCATCATGAAATTATCATTAATTAACCCAACGTATATATTCCTAAATATATCATTTTTCATTTATGGATATATTGTCACAACAAAGACACACTCTAGAATTATCTCAATATTGATAGAAGAATTCATCCTCCCACCATCTCAAGATCTTAGAGAGAAATATAGATTCATTTTTTGATCATTTTTTAATGAATTATGTTCTTGATCATTTCATGTTAGAACCCTAAATATCAATATTTTTTGGAGATTCATAGAGCATGCATGGAAACATATTAAGAAAACCTCACTTGGATTTTCCATCGCAATGATAATATAACAAAATTTCTCATAGAAGTTTGATCAAGAAATAATACAATAGATGAGATAAGTATTTATTTATATTAATTATAAATTAAATTTTCATGATCCAACTATGAGATTCCAGGGAGAATTCATCTATTTCATAATATTTATCCATTGATTATGATGGAAGAAAATAGGGATGTCCCATCACATTTTTTATGCTTCATAAACATTAAATGGTATTAGAGTGGTCACATTATAATTTATTTTTTATTTTTTCATTTTATTATATTAGTTCTCTATTATTTTTTGAAAAATTTTCATTCTGAGTTTAATGGTCCATACAGTGTGTCAATCTAAAATCACATGGTTAAAAACTTACCAAAAACATAAAAATAATTCTTGAAGAACCTATTTGGAGGATTTGATAGCTAAGGTTTCAGAAAAATCATGCGGAGGTTGGTGATATATTAAAATTTGTGTAAATAATTGTTTCCTGAAACCAAGAATGAGAATCTACCACATAAAATTTATAATTAATTTATTTAATATTTTAATAAATAAATACATGGTCCTATTAGATTTCTTTATTGGTGAATGTTGATTTTTTGAAAATACCATTTCGGATTACCTTCATTATGTTGTGAGGATCCAAGGATAGAATCCCTCTAGTGGTGATTCTCTATTCTTAATTTTTGGATGCTCAACACAATAGACATAGTCATCTATTTATATAGTTAGGATTTAAGTTAAAATATTATTTAATTTCATATTGAACATTAAATAACATTAATTACCTTTAATAAACCCTATGACACATAATAATAATGATATTATTTTTATTTTCTGGTGTACGCCAACTTGCATAATAAAAAATATTTTGTAATGGTTTTGTTAATTAATATTTGTCACTGAACTCAGTCGTGGTCTATTCGAACTCCTCCTACATTTTTTTAAAAATCTAATGAATATTTTATTCATGAATAAATATTTTATTCACAATCTAGAAAATAATTATTTATTAAAATATTCAATAAATAAAATAAATATTTTATTCACAATCCGGAAAATAAATATTTATTTAATTTATGTGATCAATATAACTTGAATAAAATTATTCCTAGGACATGAGAATAAAATTTATTCCATTAATTAAACTCAAATATAATTTAATCATGAATAATAGAAACACTTAGAGTGTGGCCCTCTAGAATTCTTACTCACTGGAATTAGTTAGTTTTTACTAAAGTCTAAGATTAGTGTTTAGAAATGGGTCAAGTTACCCAAGAGAAATAACATAATTTCATAATGTCAAAAACCACATACAAACACTCCTAGTGTAATATAATATATTTGTTACAATATCGCATCAAACATGTTGCACATTTTTTTCGCCAACCTATATGCACGATATGTTTTTTATTGAATAGAGAAAAAAGAGAATTACATGAGTCTAAAGGATGGAATCTTATAACAGTCTTTCTCAAAAAAAAAGGAAGAAAATCACTAGGAAAATTATCCTACCAAGTTATATCCTGGTTGACTCCCTTGTTAGCATGACTGTCTACAACCATGTTCCCTTCACAAAAGGCATGAGTGGAAATTTAGTTTATTTACATAAGCAAAGTAAGACAATTCATCTATCGGGTGGTGAGCGGCCAGGCAAGATGCACCACACCCTTCCTAATAGCCTGGACAATAGTGGTTGAATAACTTTCAATCCAAATATTGTTCTAACCCTTTTTCTTGAAAAAATAAATGACATAGATCACCCCCATCATTTCTGTTTCCAGAGAATATGTCATACCACAACCTCCAAATAATCTTCTATGACACTAACCAATATAGTCCTTGAAAATATCACCACATCCTGCAGGTCTTGGGTTTCCTTTAGAGGCACCATCTACATTCACTTTGATCCATCCTGGAAGTGGGGCTTGACAGAAAACCTCAAAAGTGTGTCTAGGATGTCTATATAGACCAGTAATCTGATGTCGATGTAGGATCTCAAAGTCTCCAACAATGTTGTCACACAAAGATTTCTGAATCAAGGCAGCATCATGAATGGAATTGAGAATCTTCATCAAACCTGCATTAAGCCTGAATGAGCCATTGTTATGAATAATATTTTTTCTATCATACCATATCACATGGAGGAGCTCGACAAGAGAAGTCAAGAAAAGATTCCTTATTTTCTAGGAATATTAAAAATCTACACAACTCTACACTTGGGTTATGATTGAATCAAGAAGCAACCATCTCCAACCAAAACTGTCAAAAATATAATACCAAAGAGCTAAAGCTATAGCACAACACAAAAACAGATGGTTAGTATCTTCTCTATGTTGGTTTCACAAGGGACACTTAGAGAAAATTTGGATCCCTAAATAATGAAAACAAATATTATTGGGGTCTCTGTTATGAGAAATTTGCCAAACAATATTAAGTCTTGATGGCTTAATGCAAGGGTTTTTAAATAATTTCAACCAAAAAAACTAGAATTAAATTTTATGAAATTATAATTGTAGAAACTTTTTGAGTCAAGGACACCATTAGATTTTGGTTCCCAAATGAGTATATCCTCATAGATGGATTAGGGATAATTTTCAATAACTTGACCGATGTTATCAGGAAGTTTAATGTTATGAGAAATTAGTACATCCCTTTTAGTGGAGTCAGTGTTATCAGAAAGGGACTATTTGAAATAAACACAGTGTTGCACCATGTCCATGGAATTTAATGTTATGGTTCTATTCCAATCAAAGTGATGAGATATCAGCTTCCATAAACATGGAGGTATAAAATCTTTACTCAACATATTCATTAATGACATGTCACTTGTGACACACCGAATGTATTCAACTTATCCATGAATTGTTATCATCATGATTTAAGAAATACATATAAGTACATGAGTTTTAACATGCATCAATAATAATATTAAAGTCTAAGTACTATCAGTCATGCACATAGATAGGAATATCTGATGACATGAAAACATGTGGAATTCCTAATAGTGGGTCTATTCATATAATCTCATATCTTGGAGATAATCAAGTGTGAGGTTCATGAGAAGAATCCCAATTTACTTATGAGTACTCACACCTGAAATTATATGTACTATATTTCCCATAATAGTACATTATCTAACTGCATAACATTTTCTGCGGATATCATAATACCACATCAAGGTTCTCATTACAGTGGGGAACTGCTATGACCATATCAATGCAATGTATATTCTTGGATATTACTACATTAGAGTCATGCAGAAAAACAAAAAATATATAATAAGAAGTTTTATTGATATTAAATACATCAAATATACATACAATCAATGTAAAAATAGTTGGCCCTATAACACCAACTCCAATAAACTCCCACTTGGACAAGAGCCAATTTCCTATAAACTTCAGTCTGCTAGACCTCACATGGTAGTTATGTTTCTACTAAGTTAAGGATTTAGTCAAGGGGTATAACATATTTTCTTCTATGGAAATAATACTCACTAAAATTTCACATCTATAAGAGAAATCCCTCAAGATATGACAAGTATTAAGTATGTGCTTCATCTTCTTATGTTACCTTGTCTCTTTTACAAGAACTGTTGGTGTAGTATTTTCACAATAGATGGTGATCGAATATTTTTTGTTAGATACCACATAAAGATATTGGATGAAGTTTTTCATCCACGCTTCTTATTTAGATGCCTCAAAAGCTGCAATATACTCTAACTCTCCTATGTAATCTTCAACCATATCTTTCTTTGAGATCTTCCAGCTTACAACACCTCCATTTAAAGTGAAGATGTATCTCCTTTGTGACTTCATCACATCTCGATTAGTTTGTAAAATAGAATCAACATTTCCTATTATGAGTTGTTCCTCATCTCCACCATAAACCAAGAACATATCCTTAATACACCTATGATTCTTAAGTATAGTCCTGACTTTAATCCAATGGTGGTCACCTAGTGTAACATCCCATACATAATTGGACACATGGCCTTAAGTGCATTTCATCAAATGCCAGAGGCTTACGACTAGCAGTGATGGCCTAGGCTGTGATTGTGGGGAAACTATGGCCTCATTAGCAAAGTGTAACATAGTAGAATAAATAATAATACCATAATGGAAGTAGTAAACAACATGCATCTGAGATAAAAAATAGAAAATGGATAAGATAAATAACCAAGAATCATTCCAGACAAAAGATGATGTAGCACTTTCTGTTCTAAGAAAACCACAAAAAATAGGTATAGTATAGGGATCCACAATATATGCTCCAAAAAGTAAAATAAACAAAGGAAACTATGAAGAATCGCAAGCCTCATCTCTGTCTCATTATCTTCGGCTCCTAAATAGCATCTCAAGTACCTGTAGAAGGGTGACTTCCCTTATCTAAATCTGCAAAAATATAATCTATTTGGTACCAAAAGCATTAAAAAAAGGGTGTGAGAAATAAATCCTAGTAGGCGACCACCCAAGATCGGCGCCTATCATTCATTGAGTATATGCAACAAGTAGTGTAAAAAAGGAAGAATAGTAAACTAAGAAGTACTCAAAAGTAAATAATCATACAAGTCATATTTTCCATTTTCATTTATTATGTTTAGTTAAACCATTCAATTACATTGAATTATATAAGTCATGATATCCACCTAATCACATCAATCCCCTTTATAAAAAAATTATCAACAAAAACCTCATAAGGATATCTAAACAAATAAATTGAAGACCCAATCCAAGCTTGTTTTTTTCCTTGGTAGACACATTATAATTCATTCCATTCAATATTCAATTTAACATATCACCTATTGGTTAGAAAAACATTGCATGTAGGTATAACAAATACTTTCCCTCATTAATAAAAAATCCTCACCCACAGGCATAACAAATCCTCAAACATGGGCATAACAAATCCTCGCTTATAGGCACACCAGTCAATAGGGTCAAGCCTAGTATATCATCATTTTAGCATAAAGGAAACACCTATAAATTACACTATTACATGGTTAACATAATAACAACTCACATGGTCATCAAACAAGAAAAATCACCAAGTGAATTAAACTATCACAAGGTTTTAACAATTATACTCACATGGGAAGTTCATATCTCAGGCCTAATATGTAATCAAACAATTACAAGTATTAACCAAATATAATTACAAGGGCAGTTTATTTTTTTTATTTTTCTATATTTAAAAGGTTGGGGCTGAAGCCTCATTTTTATTAATAAAGCAAAGCAAATACCTCTTTTAACTGGGTAGAGGGAGACCCAATACAAATCACGAAGGCCCAGTGGTCTTGTAGCCCATTACATAGCCCGTAGGCCCAAATTTTTTTCCCAAATCACATTCTGTGAATAGTAACCTAGCTGCTACAGTAGCACACAGTTGCACCGCTGCTACAGTGCCCTACTGCCGCTACAGTACCCACCAATCAACAGTACCGTCGCTGCTACAGTACCGCTACAGCACTACTACAGTAACTTGCGCCTAATGGTTTTTGAACCCCCATTTTTCATGTATTATTACGGGGTGCTTACCAATAATCCAAACCCCAACTACAAATGGGTTGTTGGGTAACGAGGTATTGAGCTGGCTTGCCCACCTGCGCACCGCACATCCCCAGCTAGGCCCAAGGTGGCCAAACCTTGGGCTTGGTCCAGTTCCACACGAAGTCGAGGGGACGAGAGGATCATTGGAATATAGTACGTGTTGCCTTTGCAAGGACTCGAACCCGAAACCTCAACGACAGGACGACACCGCCATGAACCAACTCACCCAGCCCCCATGGGCAGAAACGTGTTGTTGGGTAAGGAGGTATTGAGCTGGCCTGCCCACCCGCGCGCCAAACGTCCCCAGCTAGGCCCAAGGTGGCCAACCCTTGGACTTGGGCTAGTTCCACATGGAGTCGAGGGGATGAGAGGATCGCTGGCATATAGTGCATGTTTCCTTTACGAGGACTCGAACCAAGAACCTCAACGAGAGGACGCCACCGCCTTGAACCAACTCACCCAGCCCCTGCAGGAAAACGTGTTGTTGGGTAACGAGGTATTGAGCTGGAATGCCCACCTATGCACTGCACGTCCCCAGCTTGGCCCAAGGTTGCCAACCCTTGGGCTTGGGCCAGTTCCACATGGAGTCGAGGGGATGAGAGGATAGCTGGCATATAGTGTGTGTTGCCTTTGCGAGGACTCGAACCCAGAACCTCAACGATAGGACGCCACTGCCTTGAACCAACTCACCCAGCCCCCGCGGGCAAAAACGTGTTGTTGGGTAATGAGGTATTGAGCTGGCTTGCCCACCTGCGCGCCGCACATCCCCAGCTAGGCCCAAGGTGGTCAACCCTTGGGTTTGGGCCAGTTCCACACGGAGTGGACCTTAATCAAACCAACAAGCTCAAACATGCTTAAATTAATTTAATTCATGGCCTAATCATCATTAGGAAACAAAAAAGGATCAATTTCAATTCAATTTTACACCCTAAACATGGAATAATGGCACTATGAAACATATAAATAACTTGATATTGAGTGAAAGGCACAAGACCACTTTCCTCATCGTAGTATGACTCTCCTCCACTAGCCTCAACCTCCAATTTAATCTAGAATGATGTAGATTTAAAAAATTATGATAAAAACTAATCCTTAAATAACTTCATTGAGAGAAAAAACACAAATAATGGATTAAGAGGAATCTATATCTTACTGATCAGGTTCAAAAGCAACTGAAAGAGAAAGAATCCAGGTTCTGATGATCAATCGGGAAGGGATTGAAGGTCTGTTGTTGGTTGTTCGTCAACCCAAAAGAGATCCTGTATATTTTGAAAAAACATGTTACTGCCTGATTTAACCAAAAAAAGTTACATGACATGTACTTGAGCCTACATGCCATGTTCGTACAGTTTCTGTCTAGACCATTACATGGCCATGTATTAGGATTACATGGCCACGTATCAGGATTACATGTTATGTATCCTTCTATACACGGTGTATACCTATAAGTACATAGCATGTAGTTCCCAGTCACATCATGTAACAGGCCTATAGCTAACCCTTGGCCTTTTTCCCCCATTTTCATAAGTATAAACTGAAAAGAAAATATCCATGCCTCAAAGGAAGAACTGGGATCTTACATACTTCCCCACTTAATGAAATTCATCCTTGAATTTCCCTTCCAAGGGTGGTGAAAGAACATTAGAGAATAACTCCAGCCATTATGATTGAATGTGGGCCTCCCTCTCTCGGTTCTCATCCTTCACTCGGCCTTGCTTCCATAACACCCGTACTAAAGTAATAGATTAGCCATAAAGAACCTTCGTGCTGTGATCCACAACATGTATGGGATGCTTCTCAAAGGGTGCATCTTCCTGCAACTCCACTTCTTTGAGCTGAAAGGTGTGAGATGGATCCATCACAACTGAGAAACATGGAACATATCGTGCATATCTCTATACCCCTAAGGTTACTACCATTGATAGAAAACCAGACCAACCCTCTAAAGAATCTCAAATGAATCAAAGTTTCTCAGACAAAGATTACCATATTTCCGGATCCTATTGTGTCCCAACCTCGGTGTGACATATAGAAAAACTCAATCCCCAACCTCGAACTCCAAAGGTCATTTGCAGCTATCGTCATATTATTTCTGATGAGAATTCATAGTATCCATACACTTTTGAATCAACTAAACCTACTTAGTGGTCTCCTGGACAAGATGAGGTCCTAGCATCGCTACCTCTCCTGCCTCTAGCAACACAGGGGTGATCGACATGGTCTATCATACAATCCCTCATAAGGTTCCATCTCTATAGTCCCCTAGAAACTATTATTGTAGGAAAATTTAACTATGGGATTTTGATTTTCCCATGATCCCCCAAAGTCTAGGATGTATTCTCGCAGCATGCCCTCTAGCACATGTATCGTACGCTCTGACTGGCCATCATTCTTAGGGTGGTATGTTGTGCTCAAAATCCCATGTGTACCCAGATCCCTCTAAAAACTATTCTAAAAATGAGAGGTAAAGTGAGAATTCCTATCTAAAATTATAGAAGGAGGGACCTCATGAAGTCATACCACCTCAAAAATATACAGCTTCCCAAGTTCATTAACACTGAAGGTCTCCTTGATTGGAAAGAAGTGAGAGACCTTCGTAAGTCTTTCAACCACCACCCACACTACATCATTACCTCAGGGTGACCTTAGTTAACAAGTCACAAAATACATCATGAAATCATCCCATTTCCACTTTTTAATATGTAGCTGTTGTAAAATCTCAGCTAGCCGTTGATGTTCTTCCTTCACCTGATGACAAGTGAGACACCTCGTAACAAACCCAGCCACCTCTCTCTTCATACCCGACCACCAGTACTGATGGTGAAAGTCATGGTACATCTTGGTAACTCCAGGATGCACTACCCAAGTTGAAGCATTAAACTCCTTCATCAACTCATCGCATATATCCACTATAACCTAGACACGTCCATGGATCTACAAGATCTCTTCATCACCAACTGTCCAACTAGGAGGTGGATCCTCACCTGCTAAACTCTCTCATAATACTAGGCCCTTAGAATCTAATACATGACACATCCTCACCCTTTCAAGTAATGTAGAGGTAACATCTAAGAATGCAAGTAAATTTTATCCCTAACTGTTGTGAACCACCAAGTGCATCTCATAGAACAATGCCATAAGTCGCTACTCATTATTGTCCTCTTATACTACCTATATCTGAGTTCTTTTACTCTGTGCATTAGCCACTAAATTTCCTTTTCTAGGTGTGTAGGTAAGTTCAAAGTCAAAATACTAAAGTTATTCCACTCACCTTCACTGCCTAAGATTTAGATCAGTTTGAGTAAGTATGTACATTATAATTTTTGTGGTCCACATACACCACAAAAATCTCCCCAAATAAGTAATGTCTCCAACAGCGTAAGGCATGAACAATCACAGATAACTCGAGATCATGTTTCAGATATTTCCTCTCCTTTGGCCTAAAATTATGAGAACCATATACAATGACTCGATCCCCATACATAATCACTTATCCCATCCTGATACCTAATGTGTTGTAGTACACAGTGTAACTCCTAATCAAATCTAGAAAAATCAGTATTTGTGTGGATGTTAATCTCCCTTTCAACTCTTGAAAGGCCATCTCACAAGAATCCAACCATACATACTTCACACCCTTATTTTTCAAGCCCATCATCAGCACTGCCAAGCATGAGAAGTCTTTTATGAAATTCTTGTAGTAACCAGACTTCCCCAGAAAACTCTGCACCTCAAATATGTTCTTGGGATCCTCTCAGGTAACTACTACTTTCACTTTCTTTGGGTCCACTGATACTTTTGTCTTCGAGATAACGTGACCTAGTAATGGAATCTAATCCATCCAGAGGTGGCACTTTGTGAGCTTAGAATATAACTCATGCTCTCTTATTGTATTCATAATGATCTCAAGATAGTTGTCATGGTCGTGTCGATTGTGAGAATACACCAATATATCATCCATGAAAACCACCAAAAAAGAATCCAAGTAAGGATGGGAAACTTGGTTCATCAAATCCATGAAAACTGTTGGCATGTTCGTGAGACTGAATGGAATAACCAGATACTTATATAGACCATACATTCTATGAAACGTGGTATGAGGTATGTTTGTATGTCAAACACGTACTTGGTGATAACCGAATCTCAAATATATCTTAGAGAAAATCTGATATCCTCATAGATGACCAATGATATCATCTATTCATGGCAGAGAATACCTTTTTTAACCATAAACTGTTTCAGTTTCCAATTATCCAAGCATAGCCTGAGGGAACAGTTCGCCTTCTTCGTAAAAAGGGCCAGAAAACCCCATTGGGAAGTACTGGGTTAGATAAACCCCTTAACTCTAAATCCTATTTCTTACTATTGAGTTCTTGGAACACTGTTGTAGCCATACTATATGGAGGAATGGATACTAGTTCAGAGTTTAGTACTATCTCAATAGAGAAATCCACCTCTCCTACCAGAGGTAATCCTAAAATTTTGTCTTGTATGATGTCCCTGAAATGATCAACCACTGGAGGGAAGTCCATCTAATATGTTCCCCGGTCATCTAGGTATAAACTGGAAGTTTATGTCTTCATCCAACTCAACCCATATTTTTTGGTCCTGGCTCATCTTTCCTGGACGTCCCACTCTCCATTGTATAGAAAGGATCCACCTTCTGGTGATGTAAAACTCACCCTACGACGATACCAATCAAAAAAATACTTTAAAGGTGACTAACCATTCCATTCCAAGTATGACATAAAATCATATCATCTCTAAGACATGGAGGTCCCATAAGAAGTGACACCCACAAACCTCACGTGGGCACTCCTTTCACTAACACACACATATCGTTCTTATCCCTAACGCAGTGTCTAGTGTCATAACATCATCAGAAGAGAAAACATAGAGCCCAAGGCTCTCAAAAAAATAACTAATATAAAACTATGTGAATATTATGTATCAAAAAATGTAGAAGATAAAATGAAGGTGACTAGAATAATACCTCTGATGGTAGAATTTTTGGGATACTAATCCTACTGGGTTTGTTCCACTACATAATTCTGACCTATACCGCAGCCATGAGACGCTACCTAGCTACCCTAAGCAGACCCGCACCGCTATCGCTAAGATCCTGGAGTCTAGTTACAATATCCACGACCACCACCTCATCCTGAATGGCCTGATGTATTCTAATTCCCTGACTGGGGAGAATCTGATAACCTTATTCCTGAACGTGTGTTATCTGTAGAACCTCTCTTGCTAGTTACTGGTGGAAACACCCTGTATAAGATCTATATATGGCCCATCTTTCCCCAATCTCAGCACTCATTTGGGTCCATCAGACACTATTTTCTCATATTCCCCGCTCTACCACGCTGGTAGAACCTCACCTGGCTACTATAAGAAACATTCTGACTGCCCATATCACCACGATAAAGCTTCATATGACACTTCTTGCTCCCGGTCGAGACAGTACTAGATCCCGGAGCTGAACCACCCTATTTCGCACCTCTATCTTCCCACAGATTACACTCAGTAATCAGTGCGTGACTCACGATGGCATATACATAAGGTAACCTAAAAAAAATCACCTATGATCAGATGTAGTACCTAAGACCATCCTCGAATCTCCTAGCCCTTGATGTCTCATATCCCATAAGAATAGGTGTAAATATCTGAAGCTCAGTGAAATGGGAAGATTAGTACATAATTAACATAGTGTCCTGCTCTAGATGCATGAACTCCCTGGAACTATTGGCCCTCAGCGTCTAAGGAAAATAGTATTTATAGAAGACTATCTGAAAATCTCCCCATTTGATTTTTTGATAATGTTATGTCTATGTGATAACATCCCACCACCTTTTGGCCGAATAACGCAACATATAGGTTGTGCGATTGAACCTCCTCTCAAGAGGCATCTTCAGATACTCAAAGATAATAAGCATGGACCCCATCTATGACCCTGTAGCCTATGGTCCACCATCCCCTAAAAACGTAGGTGGATGATACTGCTGGAATAATTGCATTAGTTATTACATAGACATGGAAAGTTGGGGTACTCCCTAGAAGGTCTGCATAAACCTCATAAAGACTTCATGGAATTGTGCATCATCACTTCTATCTGGTATAACATTCAGTGTTGTGACTAGAATAACTAGAGGATCTACTAGTATCCCATGACCTACCACCTTTAGTGTATGATAATCACCACTTTCCTAGCATACAGCTTGAGGTCATCATGGTGTCATGAATCTGCTTGGTCAAGCACACACCTCAGTTCAAGATCTTGGTCATGGTTCATAGTTTAAGAGAACAAGAACCAAACAGGAGAATATAACCCTCAAAGGTCACCATAAGATAGGTACACAGTTTGTAGAAACAATACACGGTGTGTATCCTTGAGCTCCTACCTAAGCGTGTACTTCCACTATCCTGGGCATGTAAACATCCCAAGTACACGCCATGTCCGCCTGACACACTGCGTGTCCCCTAAACTCTCACAAGGGCATGTAACACTGCCTACCTTGGTCATGCAAATGACTTAGGATCATGGTGTGTCATATTGACACACGTTGTGTACTAAACTTTTCCTTCTTGACCATGTACTTTTACTTGGACAGATCCATATGATTCTGCCTATGTGAAACTAAACAGCGTGTACCTAAGGTACACAGCTTGTTCTGATCAAAACATAACAACCCGTATTTCCTCTCACAGGGCCGATAACATGGTCATCTTACACAGTGTGTATACTAATATTACATAGCGTGTACTTGAAAAAGTTCTTTTCTTTATGAATAAAAGAACACATGGTGTGTGTTTATAGGACCACACACCGTGTGGTCTAGGTTTCCAGATAGTAACCCTCAAAAAATTCCCTGAAACCCCTATTTTTTTAAAATAAAGAAATGGTGTGACAAATTCCATTATGTGGGGGCCCATACTCTCCTAGAGTCAAATATTGGAATCCACATATAGCACATAACAACACAATTTATATCCCATAACTGAAACATGATCCACCAAATTCCAATCCAAGAGGGCCCACACTCCTCAGGAACCAAAGTTTGGCATCTATTCAATTCAACCATAACATGTATCTATACACCTATCACAAAAGAAGGTATATCTATCCTAGAACCTATCACAACAACATGCATATCTAGAATAGAATCTATCACAACAGCATGCAATCAGAAATGCACTCTAAAAGGCATGGTCAGAATGCATGGAATGTGATTTCTAACAACTCCCTATATGTTTCATGATATTCCATACCCTACTATCATCATGTTGCAACAAAATATAACCATATTAATACCAATTAAAATAGCAAAAAACAAGTTTTTCACCCAACGGTGAAATCTAATCAACTGTAATAACACAAAACCCAAAAATTACAATGTAATTAGAGGTAATTTGGATTTACCCTATATGTGGGGTAGATACTCCCAGGCACAGATTAGTACCAAATTCCTTAAATTTATATCTATGTCTTTCGTCACCAAAACATAAAGATAACCAAAAAAGAAACTGCTCGGATACCACTTTGTAACGTCATGGATCCCAATGCAACTCAACGAGTGCCCCACACCCACATTGCCTCAAGTACATTTCACCAAACTATAGAGGATTTCAACTACAAGTGAGGGCATGTGGTGTGATAGTGGGGAAACTATACCCTCATAGGAAGAGTTTAACATAGAGTAATAAATAATAATACAATAGCGGAAGCAGTAAATAGTATAAATCTGAAATAAATAGAGGAAGACTGATAAGATAAATAACCAATAATCATATCATACAAAGGATGATACAGAAAGTTATGTTATAAGAAAACATCTAAAATAGGTACACTTTATGGATCCACAATATATGTTCTAATTAAAAAAGAAAAAATTGAAACTAAGAATCATCGTAAGCCTTATCTCAGTTCAATTCTCTCCGGCTCCTAAACAGCATCCCAAGTACCTGTAGAAGGGAAATTTACCTTTTCGAAACCTACAACAATATAATATATTTGGGCCCAAAATCATGACCCAAACAGGGTGTGAGAAATAAATCTTGGTAGGTGACCACCCAAGATCTATGAAAATCTATCAGAGTGTATATGCAACACATAGTGTTCAAAAAGGAAGAACTGTATAATGGGAAATAATTAAAAGTAAGTAATCCTACAAGTCCTGTTTTCTATTTTTATTTATTTTTTTCATTTCAACCACTCAATTACATTGAATAAAATAAGTCTCAATATTCGGCCTAATCCCATAAATCCTCCATATAGAAAATTCTCAATAGATACCTTAGAAGAATATCTAAAAAAATAATGTGAAGACTGAATACATTCTTTTTATTTAACTTAGAAGATGTGTCATAGGTCATTCCATTCAATATTCAGTTTAAAATCTCACTTGTATACATAGAAAAATCTCTCCCATGGGCATAAAAAATCCTCACCCATAGGCATAACAAATCCTCACCCATAGGCCTAAAAAATCTTTGTCTGCAGGCATAACAAATCCACACTTGTAGGCATAGAATTCAACATAGTTGAAACTCGTATATCAGTATTTCATCATCAAGGATAACATGTGTAAATTATACTATTACAATGTTAACATAATAACAACTCATATCATAATCACACAAAACAAGTAACAAGTGAATTAAACTATCACAAGGCTTTAACAATTATACTCTCATGGGAAGTTTATGTATAACAAGAAAATGTGTGAATTAAACTATCAAAAGGATTAAGAAATTATCATCTCTTGTGGGAAATATTCAATTATCCAATTACATTTTAAAAAAGCCTAAAAAGGAAACAAATTCATACCCATAGGCATCCTAGGCCAAATGGACAAACAATAGTAATCTATGGGAAATGAACCCCTGGGGTGTCCCTTAATCAAACCAGGAAGCTCAAACAAGCTTAAATTAATTCCATTCATGACCTAGTCATCATTAAGAAACAACAAGGGTTAATTTCCATTCAATTATACACCCTAAACATGGAAAAATGACACTACATCACATATAAACAACTCGATATTGAGAGAAAGGAACAAGACCACCTACCTCATTGTAGTTCGACTCTCCTCGTCCAGCCTCAACCTCCAATTCAATCTAGAATGACATAGATATAAATAAAAATGATAAACTCTCAACCTTAAATAACTTAGTCTAGAGAAAAAATCCCAAATAATGACCTAAGAGGAATCGAGATATTACCGATTGGGTTCAAACGCAACCATTGATGAAGGAATCGGGGTTCGGATGAACAATTAGGAAGAGATTAAAGGTCTGGTGCTGCTTGTCCGTCAACCCAGAAGATCACCTATCCATTTCCACAAAAACTATACTACTACCTAATTTAACAAATAAAAAAGGTACACGGTGTGTACTTGAGACAACACGTCGTGTCCGTACAGTTTCTATCCAGACCATTACATGATTTTGTACTGGTATTACATGGTGTGTAGCCTTCCATACACGTCATGTACCAATAAGTACATGGCATATAGCTCCCAATCATGACATGTAATAGGCCTACATCCATCCCTTGACCTATTTCACCTCATTTTCTTAAGTATAAATTGAAAAGGAAAGATGCATACCTCAAAGGAAGAACTTGGTTCTTACTCCTAGATCATCTTGATATCTTCCTATCATACTTAATGCATGGGTGAAATCTATCCTAGTACATAGCATAACATACATGACTGGCCCAATCACTGATGTTTATGGAATCATAGTCATTATATTTATTTTCCCATGTGTTTGAGTACACATTTTCCTAGAAACATGAATGCCATGTGACACTAGAAATAATACCCTCTTGGATTGTTCAATACTCAATCTCTTCATTATCTTTCCAATGTATGTAATTTAACTTGGGTAGATCAACCTCTTGGGTAAATCATTATGGATCATGTTCACAATAATATATTGTACCTCACCCAAGTTCTTCATAGAGAATCATTTATTCAACCACACATTAACAGACATTAAGACTGGTATTTCATTTCCAATGAGAAATATCTCATCAACAAATACTATTAATAAAACGATTGTACTCCCACTAAAAATTATATATACAAAAAATCCGTATTCAATCTTTTTGAAACCAAATTCTGATATGGCCTCATAAAAATGAATTTTCCATGACCTAGATGCTTTCTTTAATCCATAAATGGATCATTGAAACTTTCTTATCTTTTTGGAATCATTTGGAGCAAAAAACCCTTCAGGTTATGTCATGTAGTCATCTTAATAAAGGCTCCTATTAAGGATTATTGTTTTCACTTACATTTTCCAAATATTATAATCATGGAAAAATTTAATACAAACTTGATTTCAGATGGATTTTAGCATTGCAATTGGTGAAAAGGTTTATTCATTTTCAATTCCCAGAATTTGTTTAAACCCTTTTGTAATCAGTCATGCCTTATATGTACTAACTTATTATTCCATGTCCAATTTTTTTTTGAATACCCATTTTGATCCAAATGGATTTACATATCATGTAAGGTCTTTTAAAATCTAAATTTTTTTTGGAACATGGAATAAATTTTATACTTCATAGATTACTTCCACTTGGAAATATCTATTCTACTTACTGCATCATTGTTGGTTAGAGGGTCATTATTATCAACTGATAATAGGTCACTATCCACAGTGACTAGAAACCATACTATTCTGGTTCTCTAACCTATCTAGTACTCATGTAGTTATTGTTTCTCTGGAAAATTTTAATTTTCCATGGGGATTTTTGGAATTTTTTCTTATTTCAAATCTCTTGTATCTTCATAATGTACTTCATTGAAGTGAATCTTTCTCCCACTATCTCTTTTATAGATAATATCATCCTCAAGAAATTTGGGACATATTTCAACCATAAACTTTTTGTCCAAATTATTTTATAGATATTATCCATTTGTTTCTTATGGATATCCAATAACGATACACTTTGTGACTTGGGGTGAAAGCCTGTTACCTGAAGAGGCCTTAACAAATGATTTTCAACCCCACACAAATAAATATTACAACACAAGTTTATTTTCATTCCATAATTGGTATGGTATATCATATGTTTCTTTAGTTGGCACTCGTTTTAGTATGTATGATGATGTTTGTAACACGTATCCCCAAAAGGATAATGGAATAATTACATGACACATCATTGATCACACCATCATTAACAAGGCACGGTTCCTCTTTTTGATTACACCATTCCACTGAGGTGTATAAGGATGAGTGAGTTTAGATAAAATCCCAAAATCCCATAGATAATCAATGAATTCTTGGATAAGATATTCTCCACCACATTCTGAGTGAAGTTTCTTAATATTCTTACCAAGATGGTTCTCAACTTCATTCTTGTATTCTGTTAATTTTTCAAAATAATCATACATATGCCTCATTAATTAGACATATCCATATCTATAAAAATCATCAGTAAAAGTTATAAAGTATGAGTACCCACTCCTTTTTTCAATATGGAATGGTACACACACATAGGTATAAACTAATTCAACAATATCTTTATCCCTTTTTCCTTTCCCACTAAATGGGTATTTGTTCATATTTCCTTGTAAAAATCTGTGAAATAAACCATTTGGTTTTAGCTCAAAAGACTCTAAATATCTATCTTGATGTAATTTATTAAATTAATTTCCATTTACATGACCTAGCTTGTGATTCCAAATTCAGTTGTGGTATGAGTCATGTGAAGTAACTTCGTTTTGTATAACCATTATTTGATTCATGTAATCCAACACATAAAGTCCATTATTTAAATGTGTCTTACCATAAAAAATTATATATTTATAAAATAAGAATCATTTATTCCAAAATTTGAAAATAAATACATTTATATCAAGTATGGATATATAAATTACCTTTTTGGTAACTTTAGTAACATAATGATAACCCTTTAAAACCAAAATCATTTCAGTGAACAACATGAGGTGGTAGTCCCTGATAGCTACAGTGAAAAGATTAGCTATGTTCGATTCTCGAGAATCTGTTTCTCATTGGTTAATCTTTCTGAATCAACTTGGTTTCTATATTTGAATATATATTTGGTAACCACAAGAAGTATCTAATAAAGAATTTTTAGCAATAAATAAATTTTACTTGATAATAAATGCACCTGAAGATTTGCATGCATCTTTGGATGGGTATAATTTTTTTTCCAACGGCCCTTCTTTCCACTTCGAAAACAGACAGAATCTGAAACCCATGATTTCCCCTTGATCTTCCTCTTCTTGGAAGGGAGTAAAGAAGATTTGGACTTACACCTCTTTGCTTTCCCTTTCCATTTGTTCATCATGAGGATGGAATGTTTTTTCACACTTCATATCCTTATCTATTTAGTGAAGAAGAGTAATTAGATCTAGTAGATACTTCTCAATGTTGTTCATATTAAAATTTACAACAAAACTAGAGAAGATATGGGGGAGATATGCAATAATGAGGTCAGTGCCTAGTTTTTCATGGAGTTTAAACCCCATAACCTATAAGCGCTCAATATAGCCAATGAGCTTAACTTTGTGAGGCCAAGATGGGGAACCCTCGCTAAGAATAATCTGAAATATCTCCTTGGAAATATCCAACCATTCCTTTATAGCTAGCTCCTAGTAAATAACAAGGAGGTTCTCAATTATGCTATATACATCCATGTTTTTGTGAGACTTCATTAGTTCACTAGAAATCGATGAAAGGATCAAACAATGAACTCTGACAACATCACTCAAATTTTTTTCATAGACAAGGAAATCTTTATCATTGGCCTCTTTATCAAGAGGATCAGTCATCGATGATTCTAGCATATAATATTTGATTTTATGGTGTAGTAAAACCTGAAGGAATCTAAACCACTCCTAGAAGTTACTTCCAGATAGGATTTTATCCTTATCCAATATTTATCATCAAGATAGTGTGGATGATAAACTTTAAATTTTATTCTAAATTTAAAAGGTATATGTTATTAGTTCATTTATTGATTAAAAAATAAGTGAGATGTAAAAAATTAAATGTTTTTTATTTATTAAATAACCCACTATTTTATCATGTCTAAATATCCCTCACCATCAAACTCAGAATGTCTAGTTGTTTTAAAATTATTGTGTCATGTATCCCCGTTACATTTCGTAATAATCCAGACATTGTCCATGAAAATCATAATAAATCAATTAGGTATAAGGTTTTTCGAGCTACGTACTTGCGACTCCTTGATCTATTGAGTGGATTCCCCTATCTTGAAATCATAAATTTAATTTCCTCAACACTTGACTCCAAATTTGTATTGAAAATACTTTGGTCATTCAACTCAATAAAATTTTAGTTAATTCAACCCAAAACTCTCATGAGAACATCCCAATAAAAGTAAGTGTCTAGACATTGGCCATGTACTACACTGAATTTTTTGGTTTAATTCCAAATAAAGTAATGGAAGGCTTAGTCTGAATTAATATTTAATTGATGGATTTCAATTTATTAAGAATAAATTTTATCTTGTTTTATTCTTTACAAGTATTTTTAATAATAAGTAGATGTTACTTAATTAATTAACCATGTTGGATAAAACATATATGCATAATTCTTTTTTTTAATTTTCATCTTTTCACATGAATTCATTAATTTATGTGATTGTGGCCTTGGATCCATAAAATAAATAATTTCATAGATAGAAATAATTAATTAATTAAATTAATCATTCATGATATTTATCTAATGGTTTATTTAATGAGAAGACATTAAATCAACCTTTGAACTTGAGGAAATAACTCATTTTTTTGGTCTTCATAAGAGTTAAAGAATTCCACCTGCCCACATATGTATCAATTGGGTTGGAAACATTATGGTTTCATCTTGAACCACCTCCAAACATTTTGGGATACTCCATTAATTACAAATATTTATTACTCACACACAGGTGAGTGGAACCAAAGGATTGGTCAAAGGAGATTATATAAATATCCTTGGACATGCAGTCCTACATAATAATGGAGGGATAGATGAATCATATGACATCACATAATTTATTATTAAATAATATAAAACTCATGAGATTAATTAAATTAAAAAATCCAAAAAATATACAGGTCTTGTTCAAGCTCATGAATGGTCATACATACAACAAATATGAAAAACTAAATAGCTAGAGTTCATTTATTTATTCATTCTATTATTATTTAAGATAAACATTATAGAATTAATTAATTAATTAATTCCATTTCATCTTAGTGAACATGGGATATTTTTTTGGAGATGCCCGTCATTAATGGAATCCATGGAAAATAAATGGTAGAACCAATAATGAATTATTAATTATAATAAATTAATTTATAATTTAAAATTCTTTAAAACCATTATTACATTTTAAAACACACAATGGTGTTCTAATCAATAAAATAAGGTTTTAGTACTATAATTTTCAAAATACATATAATTTCAATTTTTTTAATTAATGGGATAATACACTGCATGTACATCTAGTCACACGCTATGTACCATTGTTTTTATATATCCAAGTCACGGGACTAGGGCTTTGGCATGTTAACATGGCTGGAATACACGGCGTGTATATGAAAACTACCTTGTATCCACTTTTTGTGTTCCAAGTTGGCCAAATCAACATGTAGTTTGCAATAAAATCACCTTGTGTAATAATAGCTCTACGCATCTAGATACAATGCGCATGGTTATACAGCGTGTGCTCCAGCCACATACCATGTAACCCAAATTTACTGACCAAAGATTTGGCACTTCCCAATGGCATCTCTAGTCATTATTCATTTTTTCTTAAACCATTAATAAAATGAAACATTTAATGAACATGATTAATATATTAATAAAATGTTAATTAAAATTGGATTAAAAAATGAATAACAATAAATGAAACTCTAACCATAATTATGCATAGATATAAAATCAAATTAATAATTATAAATTTAAACATGATCAATGTGATACAACTTAATGGTTTCATGCACATCAGAAGCATGCAGAGCTTGGAGATATATTAAAATTTCATTTAATAATCATATCCTAAAACCAAAAGCGAAAATATTTAAAGTAAAATTTATAATTAATTAATTTAATATTTGAAGAAATAAATACTTGGGTTTAGAAACTTTATTCATTGGTGAAAGTTGATCATCTGAAAATACCCTTTTAGATTACCTTTGTTGCATTGTGAGGATCCAAAGATGGAATCCCTCTAGTGGTGCCCCACACATGCTTCTACGGTCTCTGAGAAACGCCACTTGATCTCTAGGTGCAATCACGGTGAGTCAAATGTATTGTGTTGTTCATTTTTGATTACTCATTATTCGGTCTTGAATAAATCTCTCTTACACGTCTCATTCTTGAGAGGGAGAGAGAGGAAGGATTTGAGAGATAATTCATTGTGTGCAACAATTATCTATTCTCGATTTTTGGATGCTCTACACAATAGAAATATCCATATATTTATAGAGTTACAATTTATGTTAAAATATTATTTAATTTCATACCAATCATTTAATAACATTTATTACCTTTAATAAACCCCATGCCACACAATAATAATTATATTATTATTATTTGGTGGTGTGCGCTAACTTGTCCAATAAAAAATATTATGTAATTTCTTGTTAATCAATATTATTCATTAGGCTTGGTCTTGGTCCACTAGAACTCCTCTATAATTTATTAAACAACCAAATGAATATTCTATTTATAAATAAATATTTTATTTAAAATCTAGAGAATAAATATTTATTAAAATATTCAATAAATAAAATAAATATTTTATCCACAAGCTTGATAATAAATATTTATTTAATTTATAAAATCAATATAACTTGAATAAAATTATTCAATGGACTTGAGAATAATATATATTCCATTAATTAAACTCAAATAGAATTTAATCAAGATCAATGGAAAAACTAATTGTGCATCCCTCTTGGATTATTTCTCATTTGCAATAGGCAGTCTTGCCTAAAGTCCAAGATTACTATTTATAAATGGGTCAAGGCACAAAATATAAGGAACTTAATGTCAGAAATTCGACAATAACATATGAATTATTACAATGTACTATAATCTATTTTCCACAATATCTCATTAAGTAGGTTTCACAACAATGTCACCAAACTATATGCACGATATGTCTTTATTTGACTATATAAAATGAATACATCACTACATTATATCCATGGAATATAATGTAATGGTTCTATTCCAATAAAAGGGATAATATATCAGCTTCTATAAAGATAGAAGGAAAAAAATCCTTCCTTGACTTATTCATTAATAATATGTCACTTATAAAGCACCCAAAAAATCCAACTTGTCCCTAAACATTTATCATCATGGTCTATGAAATAAATCTATGTATAAAAGTTGTAACATACATTAATAATAAGACTTAATGTATAAGTACCCTCACACACACACATAGATAGGAAAACTTGATAACACCAAAATATACAGAATTCCTACTTGTGGGATTATTCTCTTAAACTACCGTCTTGGAGATTATCAAGTGTGAACATCATTAAAAGAAGCCTTATATAATTATGAGTAATAACACCTCAAATTATATGTACTATTTATCCCATCATAGTATGTTATCCAACTTAAAAACATTATTTGATAATATCATCATAGCCCATCATGATTATCATCATAGTGGATAATTATTATAACCTTATCAATGAAAGGTATACTCTAGGACATTATTAAATTATATTCTTTCATAATAACAAACAATATGTAATAAGAATTTTTGATAATAAATACATTGAATATACATGTAATCAAAGTAAAAAATAGTTGTTTTTAGGACTAAAAGTCCAATAGTATCCGAGGTCACTTTCTATGTGACACCGTTACACAAAGTGTAACGTAAAAGTACATCCCATGTAATCAATTTATTCCCATTTATGGTGAAGACCATGTAAATCACGGATTGTCATGTGGTTCAATACATGGTGTCATTATTCACCACATATTGACTTCCAAAACAGTATGCATGTTGATAGGAACTACACAATATGATGTTTTTAATTACACATTATGTAACCCCATATAAGGCATATTCTATGTAAATTATGGCACATCGGGTGGTTTAATAAGTTGTAACATGCTGACCTAGATAATTCTATAATAACCAGATCAGAGCTCCATATAACCTCATGTTATCCACACCATATGATAGAAACAACTAATAAGTTGATTGGTTCTAAGGTTTTACCATGTGTATATTATACCATCATATTAAAGTAGAACAAAATAATGAAAATATAATAAACTTATCAATCAAAATATCTAATATAATAAGTGTAATGACCCAATGTTTTATCAATAAAATTAACTTGTTACAATTGTATCTTATAATATAATAACATAAGACTACTTATAGAACTCAATACAAACCTTATAAATGAATAATGAGTGAAATAAAAGGTATGTCTATAAGTTAAGGAACATATACCGAAGGAATAGTAACTTGACCTTTTGAATAGTAATGTGACCCATATGAATAGTAAACCATTGAATGTAATTGTAACCTCACCAATGAAAGTATAAATAAAATTTATCCATCTTATAAGTGATTATATAATATAACTATGTCATAATATAAGTAAGTAAATATTTTAAAAATTATTAATTAAGTGTTGGTATTTTTGTAAGACATGTATATTTAATATCAATTTCATGATTAATTTAATAAATTAAATTTAATTTAATTTTCATAAAATTAATTCATAAATTAATATTTTTATGTCTTATGATCAGAAGATAATTTTATGAGACCTTAATTAATTTTTCAAAGTGTTAGAAAAACAGTTCTAATTTTAAAATTTTTATTTTTCAAGTAAATTATTATTTAAATTAAAATTTAAATTTCTCATATTAAAAAAAATTGAAAAATAGAGTTCATTTTTTGGATTCTACACATCAAAATATGGTTAGGGAGAATTTTTGGGATTTTTCTAAAATGCTTGATTCTTTTGTGAATAAAAAAATATGATAATTTACAATGAATGCTGAATAAATGAATTTATGTATCATGCATGAGTCATGGAAGATGTAAATGGTCATTGCTCTGAAATTACATACTCTATTGTTTTTTATCACAAAAATCAAGACTATTCACAGTCTGGATCAAAAATATTAAACTAATGATTAAAATAAGGAGAAACCCTTCATCTCCTCAACTATAAATACCACCCCTATTTACCTTCTATTCTCACACATCTCAAGCCCTATGCCTAGTCAAAATTCTTATAAAATCTATCCCTATGCCCATATACCATGTCCATGAGCTCTTGGTCTCATAAAAACACCAAAACCTCTCCTCTAAATAGGCTCTCAAGGAAGATATATTCAAGAGGTAAATTCATCTTTTCTTTTCTTTTATTTTCTTTTCATGTTCCTTTGTTTTCATTTCTATCACACCTATCCTCATCCAAATGGTGCCATAACTCTAGTTCCTTACATTTACTAGAAGTTTTTTATTCTAATGGAATAATTCATCATCATCTCTCATTTCCCCTCTTTTTATACTGGAAATGAAAACACCATCCAGGATGGGTTAATTTATCGCATTCAAGGACAATAGGTTTTCTATTTCCATTACTATATTCAATTATGGTAATGAAACCATTTTTATGGTTGAAAAATACTATAATATATTTATTATGTATAATTTTATTTTTTTTAATCTTTTTTACACATGATATTAAATTATAAATCAAAATGTGGTTTTTGTGATCAAAAACTGCCAGTTAACTAAAATGGTTATCATTAAGGATTCATCTTCACTCCAAATAACCAAATGAATTTTATAACCATGTAATATTATATATGTTCACGAATAAAATATATCTCCAATTCTAGACAACCACTCTCACCTTACATGTTTATCCTTACATATATGTAAGCAAACCAATCAAGAAAACCAAGGAAACAAACGCTCCCAAACAATGAAATTAAACCTCTTAACCCATCAAAAAGGTCATGAATGAACTTATACGGTTATAATAAATAAATTAATTATATAATAGGATCTTAAAATATTAATTAATTAATTTAATTTGGTTATCCATGATATTAAGATCAAATGAACGACACCATCGGACTTAAGGTAAGGGATTCTACTCGAACCTCCATTATTCCTTTGGGTTGTTATATATTTATTTTTACCCAAATGAACTTATATGTTATTTTTATGCACATATTATAAATGTTTTGTATATTATCCAAACTGATGTATCAATATCCATTCATCAATATTTTTTGGGGATATACATGTTTTTAAATGATTCTGTCCTCAATTATTCTCGATAAGCATGCTCGTTTTAGGGGAACTTTCCGAATTCTTACCCATTTTCAAGTACACTATATATTCTATTTTCAAGCAACCGTTGTATTTATAAAACCACTATTTTTATTATGAAAAACTTTTTGGTTCACTTCTGGTTTTATATAAAATATTATACCTTATTATATTTTAAATTACCTTTGATATTTTCCTTTAACTTCACTAAAATGTTTTAATTCTAATGTTTCTTAAGTACTCTTTTCAAATGTTATTACTAAAATTTGAAAAAACTTTTCATGATATAGGCCTATTCTACCCAATGATTTTCCATTCATGATCTAATTCCTTTCCTTGATGGACATTTTTATGATACTCCCATTTGTTATTCTTTCTAACATGATAATGATACCCAATTATTTCCATGGGTAACCCTTATATTTATGTATGATTGATTATGTATGATTATATATGTGGAAGGAATATTCATGAACATTTTATGATGGGTTTCCTCAAATAGTGCTCTAATTCATTGGGTAAAGTTGAGTCTCATGAGAAGTTATGTGCAACTGTCTTGGTAGTTAGCCTTGACTCATGCTACCATGTGTAACAGTCTTGGTGGTTAATAATAACATACACCCCTCTATGTGTAACGAGCCTTGACTCCTGCTGAAGTCATGTTTTATATTTCTAACACATTACTATGACTGCATGTTTTTATGAACCCATATTTATATGTTATGATTCCAAATGGTCCATTCCTTTTTATATCATTATGCCATGCCTTATAACCCATGGGATAAATCTTTATTCTTATTTTTATTCCCTTACTGGTCTTTTTATCTCATCCTTATGTTCATGTTATCCCCAGGTTATCCTATGAAGATGTATGAGTAAAATTTAAGTTAGGATCTCTTTATGAATATTAAATAAAGAAATGTTTTATTTAGTCCCATGTTTTTTGTTTTATGTACCTAGTCTTCCAAGACACTAGAATTTATGATCCTTGGATTTTAATATAATGTTTTATTATGCTCAAAATCATGTAATGATATGAGTAAAAGGATAGGGTCACTATAGTTGGTATCAGAGGATGGTATGGTCATTTTTAGAGATTAAGAATATATAACTTTAGTAAGAACATTAGGGATGAGACTAAGTATAAGAAGATATCCATAAATTTTTGTAAGTATACCGGTTTATCAATAAAATACATCCTTTCCTAGATAAAAACAAGTTGATTTTTCTTTTTCACTGATATATCTAGATGTAAAACCTGAAAACACCACTTTGAGATAGACTTGAATGGGAACTGGTGCATGACAACAGGATTTTCTTCACACCTAGTTTGACACTCCTGTGGGATATGCTTTGGTAAATTTATAATATCATTATGAACCATTATTAAGTGAATAAAAAAAGATCCCATAAAAATATAAGTTAATAAATAGATCAAGGATAACCTAGATTTAAACCTAGGGAATCACAAGTTAGGATATAGTTTTACTTTAAGAGTTTATCCTTTTATGTTTAAAGTTTTCTTTTTTATGTGTATTAGCTAAGTATCCAAGACCCCTAATTTTATGTTCTTTTTCTTAGTTAATGAAAAGAAGCTTAAGAACATTTTCCAACAATCAATGTGATAGGAAATGTGATGATTTCCCTAATGATATGCCTGATATGATGGGAACAGGTGCTCAAAACGTTATAATGGTACTTGCTCAACAAGATCAAGTTATGAATAATAACTTGAATCATGTGGAATACCCTCCTCCTCCAAGGAAAGAGAAAGTTTCTATCTAAACAGTCATACGGAAAAGGCCTCCCATGTTTGGTGGATCTTATAATACCCTCCATGTGGAATAGTGGATTAACTCCATTGAAAATATATTCTTTTTCTCCCAGTTCTTAGAAGAATATAAATTTGTACTGGTGGTCTATTTTCTTGATGGGTATGGAGATCAATGGTTGAAACTGATCAAGAATACAAAGTCCCAAGAGAAAATTGATTCCATGGATTGGGAAGAATTCAAGAAAATGTTTTTCAAAAAATATTTTCCCTAAACCCTCTGTCTCAAGATGGAAAGATAGTTCCCTAGACATAATCAGAATTAAGATGAGTCTATTGGGTCTTGTGAAGAAAACTTCACAAGCCTTACAAGATACACCTCCGTCTTTATCATTAACATCGAAAGAAAGTTTGATCACTTCTATAGCAGACTAAAGTCTATTCTATGAAAAGTGTTAGTGATTTGAGACTTTAATAGTTATGGGGAGATTTTATGTTGTTCTCTCATGGATGAAATGAATATCTGATACTCTCAATAGTCTCATGGTCCTATTGAAAAAAAATCAGAAAATGGAGTCTAATATGGGTGGTTCGGAAAATAAATCCCATGATGGAAAGAAGATTGAGAATCCCAAATGTTAAAATTGAGGGAAGAAGTATCTAGGGAACTATCTAAAGGGAACTAGGAATTTCTTCAAATGTGGAAGAATGGAAAATATGGCTAAGAAGTGCCAGAGGTATATGAAGAATCCCACTAATGTGGAAGAATAAATGGAGGCTTAGATCAATACTCATCCAATAGTATAGTGTTTCAACTGTAATGAATAAGGGAATTATGTGAACAATTTGTCTAATCCAAGGTTTTTTAGAGGAAATCAACAACATCCTAAAAGGAAACAAGTAAGGTCTTATACTATCACTACTTCTGAGGTAGAGTCAGACAAAAATGTGGTGAAAGTTATGCTAGTTATTTATTCAATAATAATGAATATACTTTTGATTTTGGTTCTGTGTATTCTTTCATATCTTTCAAGTTTAGTAAAACTATTCAAAAACAACCTCAAAATTTAGAGATTTAGTTATCTGTGAGAATATAAAATGAGAAAATTATTGCTTCCAAAGTATATAACTCCTCCCTAGTTAATGTTTGTGGACTGAACCTCCCAAAAAATCTTGTCATACCTCCACTGTTGGAGTTTGATGATATTTTGGGCATGGATTGGCTATATTTAAACAAAGAAAACATTAAATATAGGGAATGTTAGATCACTCTTAACATTCTAGAGTATCCTCCAATATTGTACAAGTGTAAGGAGGAAGATTAATCTCATTCAGAATCATCATCTCAATTATGGATAATGTTTCCATTTGAGAAAGTATTTTTTTCTCAAATTATTGATACAAAGAAGATGATACTTCTCAAAGATATTCCCATCATGAGGGAACACACTAATGTATTCCCAGAATAATTTCAAGTTCTTCATCTTGATCAAGAGGTTGAGTTCTTAATTGAAATTATTCCTGGATCCCTATCTATATCAAAGAAACCTTATAGAATGTCCACTGTTGAGCTGGATGAGCTGAAGAAGTGGGTACATGAGAATCTATATAACGATTTAATATTCCTGAGTGTTTCACGATGGGGTGCACTAGTACTCTTTGTTAAAAGGATGTGTGGATTAATTCACCTATTCATTGATTATTGTGATCTTAATAAAATCAAAATAAAAATCAAGCATCCCCTGCCTTGGATAGATGACTTGTTCAATCAGCTATGTGGGTCTCTAAGTTGGACCTTCAGTTGGGATATCACCAATTAAAGGTGAGGAAGAAAGATATTCCCAAAACCTGCTTTCAAATGAGGTATGAACACTATGAGTTAATAGTGATTCCCTTTACACTCACTAATGATCTAGAAATATTCATTTATTTAATGAATAAAGTCTTTATATATTACCTTGAAAAAAAATTATAGTCTTTATCGATGATATTCTTATATACCCCAATAGCAAGGAAGAATATAAGGGGCACTTGAATACTATGCTGATGAATTTTTGAAGGAAGAAAATAAAGGATGCTCAAAAAAATGACATGGAAATTCAGAAAAGGGTGGAAGCTATCAGGAATGGGAAATCCTTAGAGTTTATGATTTATGAGGAAGGAGTTGTAAAATTTAGGTCACGATTATGTGTTCCATCCGATCCAAAGATAAACAATCATCTTTTGAATGATAAACAAAGCTCATCCTTCTCTATTCACCCAATGATCACAAAGATGTATCAAGATCTTCGAGATAACTTTTGATGGGATAGTATGAATAAGTATATTCTTGAATATACATCAAAGTGATTGGTATGTCAACAAGTCAAGGATGAAAGACAAAAGCCTAAGGGGATGATGCAGCCACTACATATACGAACATGCAAGTGGGAGAACATCACTATGTAATTTTTCACTATATATCTAAGGAAATACATAGAAAATAATTCTATATGGGTCATTTTGGATCCTCTTACAAATACAGATCACTTTATCTCAATTTGAGAGAACTACTCATTGAATCAAATTGCACAGATATATATATATATATCAAAGAGTTCATAATACTATGTGGATTAACACTATCTATTGTATCTAATATAGATCTAAGATTATCCTCAAAGTTCTATAAAAGTCACCAACATGCTCTAAGGAATGAATTAAACGTCATCACAACATATCATCCTCAAACTGATGGACAATTTGAATGAACTACGTAGAAACTGCAAGATATTTTGAGAGAGTGTTATATGGACTTCAAAGAAGGATGGGACCAACATCTTCCACTGGTCTAATTCTCATTCAATAAAAGTTTCCACTTGAGCATCTGAATGGTACCATATGAAGCCCCTTATGGGAAAAGGTGCATAAAACTGGATTTCTGGGATGAAGTCGGTGAGCGTAAGCTGCTAGGACCTGAAATGGTTACAAAACTGGTGGAGAAGGTGAAAACCCTTCAGCATCACATCAAGGAAGCCCAAATTCGACAAAATATCTATGCACACAATCATCAAAGAGACATTCAATTTAAATTTAGAGAGATGTTTTTTCATCGCATATCCCCATGGAAGAAAGTTATGAGGTTTGGGAAGAAATAAAATCTAAGTCCCAAGTAGATCCGCACCTTCATGATCCTTGATCATGTTAGAGCTATGACCTGTCGACTAGAACTTCCACCTACCATTTATAAAGTACACGATGTCTTCCATGTATCCCTCTTAAGGAAGTACATACCAAATCCCTCACATGTACTATCTTTAGAGGTGGTACAGTTAGAGAATGATCTTTCTTACGAGCAGCAGCTAGTGGAGATCTTGGCTCGTATAGATAAAGTTCTACGCAACAAGACTACTCACCTGATCAAAGAACTATAGAAGAACCATAAGTAAGAAGAAGAAACATATGAACTATAGAAATCAGTGAAGGAAAATTAACCACACTTGCTTACAACTTAGAACGTAAAACAAAATTTCGAGGGAGAAATTTCATAAGGGGGGAAGAATGTAACAACCTAATGTTTTATCAATAAAATTCCCTTCTTATAATTATTTTTATGATATAATCACATAATATAACTTATAAAATGCAATAAAAAACTTATAAATGAATAATGAGTGAAAAAAAGGTATCTCTAGAAGTTAGGGATCATATACCTAAGGAATAGTAACTTGACCTTAGAATAATAATGTGAACCTTATGAAAAGTAAATCAACCAATGTAATAGTAACCTCACCAATGGAATTATAAATAAAATTTATCCATCCTATAAGTGACAATATGATATAATTATATCATAGTATAAGTAAGTAATTATTTTAAAAATTATTAATTAAGTGTTGGTATTTTTGTAAGCCATGTATTTTAAATAAAAATTTTATGATTAATTTAATAAATTAAAAGAAAATTTATTTTCATAAAATGAATTCCTAAATTATTATTTTAATTTCTTATGATCATAAGATAATTTTATGAGACCGTGATAATTTTTTCAAAGTGTTAGAAAAGCAATTTTAATTTCAAAATTTGTATTTTCAAGTAAATTATGATTTTAATTAAAAATTCAATTTCTCATATTTAGAAATTTATTTTTGAAAAATTGAGTTCATTTTTCTATTCTACATGTCAAAAAATTATCAGGGTGAATTTTTGGTATTTTTCTAAAATACAAGAATTTTTGGTGAATAGTAAAATACGATAATTTATGATAAGTTTTGAATAAATGAATTTTTGTATCATTCTTCAGTCATGGATGATGTAAATGGAATTTTTTCCAAACTCACATGCTCTATTTACTATTTTTGGTCAAAACATTCATGAATATTCAGAGTCTTAAGTGAAAATATTAAACTAATGATTAAGATAATGGGAAACCCATCCTCTCCTCAACTATAAATACCACCCCTCTTTACCTCCTTACCTCACACCTCTCAAGCCTTTTTCTTAGTCCTCATTCTGATAAAATCTCTCCCTAATCCCCTGTACCACGTCTAGGAGCTCTTGGTGTCATAAAAAGATGAAAACATCTTCTCTAAAGTGGCTCTCAAGGAAGATATATTTGACAGGTAAATTCCTCTTTTCTTTTCTTTTCTTTTCTTTTCACGTTGCTTTGTTTTCATTTCTATCCTTACCTATACTCCTAAAAATGGTGTGATAACTCCATTAGATTAAATTTACTAGAATATTGTTATTCTAATGGAATAATTCATCATCATCTCTCTTTTCCCCTCCTTTTTTACTAGAAATGAAAACACCATCTGAGATGTGTTAATTTATCACATTCAAGGATGAAAAGTCTTCAATTTATATTACCATATTAAATTATAGTTAGGAACCCATTTTTATGGTTGAAAAATACTATAGTATATTTATTATATCTAATTTAAGGTTCTGTAATCTTCTTTACATAGGATATTAATTTATAAATCAAAATGTGTTCATTGTGATAAAAACCTGCCAATTAACCAAAAATGGTTATCATTAATAATTCATCTTCAATCTAAATAACCAAATGAATTTTATAAATATAAATTCATATTTATGTTCACTAATAACATATAACTCCAATTCTGTACAACCAATCTCACTTTGCATATTTATCCTTACATGTATATAAGTAAACCAATCATTAAAAGCAAGGAAACAAATGCTCCCAAACAATGAAATTAAACCTATTAACCCCCCAGAAAGGTCATGAATGAACTTGATAAGGTTATAATAAGTAAATTATTTTTATAATAGGTTGTTTAAATATTAATTAATTAACTTAATTTGGTTATCTAGTACATAAATATCAAGTTAAGGACATCGTCGGACATATGGTAAGGGATTCTACCCGAACCTCCATTATTCCTTTGGGTTGTCCGATATTTATTTTTTCTCAAATGAAGTTATCTATTATTTTTATTAACATAATCAAAATTATCCTTATATTTTCAAATTTCATTTATCAATATCTATTCATAATTATTTTCTTGGGATATACATGTTTTTAAATGATTCCCCCCTCAATTATTCCCAATAAGCAAGCTCATTTTAAGGGGACTTCCCGAATTCTTATCCATTTTTAAGTAAACTATATAATATGTTTTTAAGACACAATTGTTTTTATAAAACCACTTTTTTTATTATGAAAACCTTCTTGGTTTACTTCTGGTCTTATATTAAATATAATGCCTTTTTATTTTTTAAATGACCTTTGATATTTTCCTTTAACCACACAAAAATGTTTTAATTCTAAAGTTTCTTAAGTACTCTTTTCACCTGTTATTAATTCAATTTAACAACACTTTTCATGATATATTCCTATTACACCCTATTATTTTCCTTACATTATCTAATTCCTTTCTTTATGGACATTTTTATGATACTTCCATTTGTTATGCTTTATGACATGATTATGATACCCAATTCTTACAATGGGTAACCCATATGTTTATGTTTGATTGATTATATATTATAATATACTTGGAAATTATATTCATGAACATTTTATAATGGGTTTGGAAAGATATTTCTTCAATACATTAGGTATATTTGAGTCTCATGAGATGTTATGTACAATGGTCTTGGCGGTTAGCCTTGACTCGTGCTACCATGTGCAACAGTCTTGGTGGTTAACCTTGACATGTGCTCCTCCATGTGAAATGAGCCTTGACATGTGCTAAAGTCATGTTTTATATTTCTACCACATTACTATGACTCCAGGTTTTTTGATCCTTTTTTTATATGTTATGATTCCATATGTTACAAGCCTTTTATATCATTATGTAATGCCTTCTAACCCATGTGCTAAATCATTATTCTTATGTTTATTCCCTTACTGGAATTTTTAGAGCACCCCTTTGTTCATGTTATCCCCAGGTTGTCCTATGAATACGTATGAGCATAATGGAAGTTAGGATCTCTTTATGAATATTAAATAAAGAAATTTTTTATATATTCCCTTGTTTTTAGTTTTATGGACCTAGTCTTCCAAGACACTAGAATTTATGATGCTTTTTTTGTAATATGATGTTTTATTATACTTAAAATCATGTAATGATATGTGTAAAATGATAGGGTCACTATAATAATAGCTACATCATAGCCAAAACCAACTAGAAATAAATATCATACCATATGATATAACAAAATGAATTGTCAAAAATGAAACACGGTTCTATTAAACATAAATAAAATATCTTGTGGGAAGATTATATACAGCCCAAAACAAAATATAAAAAAAATAGCCACAAACTATTCCCAACTCTCCACTCAGTCTCAGCTCCCGACACCATTTAAGATATCTATCTCGACCATCCAACATATGGCCTCTACTATACATGTTCCTACAATCATGAGGTCTTCTTAGGTATGAATGTGCTTGGGCCTCCTACGAAGGGTCTATATATAAATCATTAGACCACCAACAAAAGTGTATCAAACATAGCCAATATATGATGTGCATGTAAAATATGATATTATTAGAGTGAATAATTTATAAAATCATTAAAATTTCATTTCACGACTGAGGATACTATCCAGGACACTTGGGTGTGACCATACCTACATCAGCTAGTGTCAAAGTGTCTCTAAGTATGATACCTTAACATCCAATGGGGAATGACACCCCACATTTTGTACTATATATAACATATATCATATTTTAGAAGATAATCTACCTATTATATCATCATATATAATACATCATTGGGGAAAATGGTGCGTGATCCATATACCATCATATATCATTGGTCATAATATATCACATCCCATATATTATTATAAATAATTTTTGGTAATGGTTCACACACTATGTATCATCATATACATCATGGGGAATGGAACATCCTCTAAATATCATCATATAACATATAGTATCAAGTGGATTGGATCTTATCCCATATACCATCATATATCATCGAGGGAATGAATATCGCCTTGTATACCATCATATATAATCAGGGATAGTGGAAATAATCCTATATACCATCATATGTAATCAAGGGGAATGGATCCCACCCTTTTTGGCATCATATAACATCAGGGGAAGTGGATACCACCCCATATATCATTATATATATCATATATCATTATTATAAATATATTTTTCCTCATATACTCTCGTATATAATCGAATGGAATGGAACTTGTATCATATAACATCATGTATCATTAAGGGGGATGGATCCTTCCCCATATACCAATATATATCTTCTGGGTGAGTAGTGCCTAGTCCATAAACCATCATATATAATTGGGGGGAATGGTGGCCCACTTGGATATCTCTATATCTTTATCATCACATGGGTTGGAAACTTACCAGAACCTGATGTACACTTCCAATGTTTTCCCCTCAATAGAGAAATTTAATTGCATTACTATATTCATACTAGGTTATATTCTTGTTTTCCCCTTTTTTAAATCCTCTATATAGTCAACACATGACCGGGCTACCCACTATGGTCCCCTATATCTCATAAAAGACCAAACACATGGGTTTTATTATCGCACTTCTAATCTCTTGGGTCAAGTACCATTTCTCAAATGCATAACTCCCATAACCAAACCTATGATCACATCATGGAATAATCATTCAAAAAATCATTACTTTATAAAACAAACACAAGGGAATGGCACAATTTCAATCTCACTCCCAAAGTCAAGTTCGATCGATCCTCTCACACCAAAACTATACATAAATAATTTTCCATTGTACCCCCACCTAGATCAATAGTTACACATATGTGGAGGTTGAACACTCACCCCATAGAAAAATAATCTAGTTTAGAGGTTCAAAGGAATCCCAAGATTATATCTAACCGATCCTCAAGATAGTTGTTCTCGATCCATCACTCTCCCATACTCGAAGGTGACTAACGATACCTATCTCAAGTTATACTATACTATATTATTGAATCTTCATACCTTTATGATTAATAGATCACATAGAACATATTTATGGTCAATCCTTGAAACTTTGTTGGATAAGGAATCAATCTAGTGTTTAAGGGTCCTATATGCCCTAAGAAACTTTTGTTCTTATCTTGGGGATTACTAGAAATTATTCTTTTATAATTCATGGTTTATTTTACATAAGTGGTGAGATTGTATATCACATGATACATAACATAATTCATAAACATTATGTGGATGTTTAAGGATTTTCTACCTCATTAAGAGTTATTCCCTTTAATAAAATATCAACCACCATCTCATAAGCTCGACCAAGCTTGAATAACCATCGACCATAAATAGGAGGAACTAACTCTGTCAACAATCAATCAAATTTATTATAACATAAAATATAATTATTTTAAAAATTAAACCAATTTTAATTTCATAAATAGTGATTTGGGAAAAATCATAGAATTATTCACTGGGAAATATCATGTGATCTAATCCTTGAGCAACATCGTGCACACCAACTTAGTATCCACCCAGACCTCTAGCATACCCAACTTCTAATTTTAACATCTCCATAAATTTCACCCAAACTAATGGAAACCCAAAACTAATCCATGGAAGTGAAATATCTTATGTGAAATGGATCTTTACCTAGTGTGTTGATTCCCCTGGGATACCCTTTAGCGATGCTGAAAAAAATCTCCATCATATCGAGCTCAATTCTTCTAAGATTTAGGGAAACTGCCATCAAATCCTAACCTAAATTAGAAAAAATCAGTGTAAAACAATGACAAGAAGCAGGAATAAGTGGAAAATATTACCTTAATTCATCAAGAAACATACCCCCATTCTCTATAGATTAAAGAGGTTGAAATGGAGAAGTGTAATGGAATAAAATCTCATCCCCACCTTGTTTGAATATCCCAAAAATGAAGAATTCTAAAGGGGTTTCCAATTTTGAATTCTAAAAATGTCATCATACACTTGGTTTGTGTGACCCTTTTAGCTCTTTCCATGATTCCACTACCAAGAAACCCTTTCAGTATGACCCCACTAGTCACATAATGAAACAACTCTCCCATGAAGAACCAAATATTTTATTTTCATGCCTTCATACTATGGCCTCCCAATCCACAGGATAGACTTTTCCATTCATATTGTGGCCCTCATCCTCACAACGTAGTGAATATCTTCATAAAATATATTATAGCATGACCTTTAGGATCACTTCATGACTAGATTTCCTTTCAAAATTTATAAAAGGAGTATATAAGGATTCTTAGACCCTATACATAAGATTCACCGTCATAGGGTGGATCCCTCCCACCATGGTGAGACCATATATAAAGGTTATATCCTTTTCCAATATTCAATACAAAAGGTTCATCACCACAACATGATTACCTCACTATGGTTTAATCTCCATGCCTGAAAAAACTAACCCAACACATAAGGAACATCTTTATGTCATGACACCCTAAAAAGGGAATGACCTAAAACATAAGTTGTATATCTTTAGTGAGACCCACCATATGTAGGAATTTTCCCTTAGTAAAAACCCCCCACACAGAACCCACCACACCGTGACACCCATTAGTTATATAATAAGATGATACATCTCAGCCTTAACATTTTTTTTGGCCCTTCTAGAATACAATGTAACCCCAATCAACCATTATTCATGAAATGAGCCTCCATTATCAGGGAATGGAAAACCAATTATAGAAAAAAAATTGCAAGGCCACCATGACCATATTCCCACTATCACCCGATCACTTGAAGTACCTCTGATACCTTTGAACACATCAATAAATTACTCCTTGAGATTTCCGAACTCTATAAATCTTGATTTGAAAAATAATTCTCAAATATCCACTACATTGGGACTAAAAAATAAAATTTCCTCTATCATTCACCAAACCATAATTACATGGTTTATTATAAATTTACCACTATAATGTTTATCATCATTGAGAAGTATCCTTATTAATCCACTATAAACCATCTTAGTCATCATGCCTTGATGCATGGATCAAACTCTAGGTCGCCCGCTGGTGTTGGTAGTGTTGACACTGCACCTTAGCCTGCACAACTAGTCAAAACCTTTTCATCCCACACATCATGGAACTAACCATTTTCACCAAATCCACAAAAATAATCAACTTCTAATGGTATTCATGAATTTTCAAACCCTAAACATCATACACCATCAGTTTATGTCAACAGTCTATAGAATAAAATCACTCACTCATCATCGCACCCAATTGTTATCATCAGAACCAATAATATCACTTATTAGACTATATCAGTAACAAAAGGTCTCACCTCATTTCATATGTTATCATGTTTCCTATTAGCACCAACATTCCATGATCTTGTTCACTCTATTGGATTGTTTCTTGAAATTCACCCTTGATCATTCCACCTAATCACTATCCAACATCTAGTAGCTATCAGCTATCAAATGTATTGTCTCAACCAACTTTACATTGATTCGAACCCATATCAAGGTATATACCATTTATGATAGATAACTTAACAGATTATATTTAAGATCCACCAAAAAACATTAAACCCCTCCTGGTTGGGTCAACTAACATGTCACTTTTGATATTCATCAAAAACTTCTCTAAAAAGAACAATGCACTTAGATCGTCTATGGTGTGCTCCCCATAATTGGAAATTCCCTACCATCAATCCATGAGTACACTTCATTGTGACATACACCATCATCTCAATGCTGAAACTCATAAGACCTGCTCTTATTTCTCAAATAGGTCCACATCCTAACCCCTACTCTAGGTTTTAATGATATCAGGGTTCCGTACACAACCACTTTATACTCTATCAACAATCTTTTTTTGTGCACCCGTCTCAATGGATCTAACATAAGGTTTGTGACCTTTCCCACCATCACATGACCTGCTCATTCTTCCACCCTATAATCTTTATATATTCTCCCTACTAATTAAAAATCATTTAAATTCCCATATTACCATAATTAAGGAGCTTTCTTAATTCCTTACCCATCATGAAGATCCATTTATCCCCTCGGTATTTCACATGACCCAACGTTCATCATACCACATTTCATAATGGATCACATCTCATATCTCACATGACCCCTGATCATTCCATTATCTCACTGTATATACCTCATCATTTATATCCCAATGCACTTGCCTTTATAGTTCGAATCACACTTGACCATACCATATAGTATCCCCTTATCTAACCAATATACATTATATCAGCAAGGTTTAACACCTATATTTTTTATCAATCACAATAAGGTGTCTCACACCTTTTCATTGCCTTTTTAAATCTGATCACCATTCGTGCGTGATCATCACAGATCCCACCAAAAACCCAAATGTAAATACTTAGAAATTTACATGTAATTTTTTTTAATTAAACGGGAATTTAATGAGTCTTTGAAAATTGGTGGTATGTGATTCCGAGGCCCAGAATGACCAGAATTAATTTCTAAAATTTTTTGGGTAAGTTCAGTAAATGTGCGAGTGGGTTTTTGTAACTTTTGAACTGGTGCTCAGAATTGAAATCTGAGGACATCGTTGAACTCGCAGCACCGATATTTTCTTAAGGATACTTTCACCTCGACGGTAGTTGGTCGAGGGTGAAGGTTAGTTTTTGTGTTTTTTGTGAATGAATAAAATAAAATAAAAATGATTAACATTTTTATTTTCTGAAACCTCCCACATGGGTTATGGTGGTGGGGACCACCCGAGCCTAAACCCCCCAATTTGAATTCCTAAAGGGGCAGACCACCTGAACTCTCATAATGGGAGAAAACCTTAAACTCCCCCTTAAATGTGGGGAAGCCTCTTGAACTTACCCCAATTTAATTATGTCACTCCCATTGATTAATTACACCAAATAATTAATTAATTAATTAATCCAATTGGAAATTATGACAACAAACTAAATAGATAACATATTATATTATGTTGGCTATTTCATTTTTAGTGGGGATTGGGGGGGAAGTATTTGGAAAAGGATAAGGGGAGAGATTTTGGGAGGATTACACTTCTCCAATGAATATCTTCTTCCATGAAGAACACTTCTCCAAACAAAGAATGCTGATGTTCTCCAACATCTTTGACTCCTTCCTTGTGACATCCTCCAATGGTGGACATCTTCAACAACAAAGAACCAACTCCATCGAAGAGCATTTATCTGACGACCGAGCTCAGGATCAGAGAAGTGTGGTGGGGCAGTGAACTTCGACATCTTTGACTTCTCTCTCACAACACAACAACAAACCTTTGAGGTATGGGTTTAATTATGTGTGATCATCGATTCTCATGTTCATCCCTTCTAAAAAAAGAATGCAGCTCAACTCATTAACTAGTTGATCCGTGGATGATTTCTTTTTTTAGAATTGGGAATAATTATTGCATGTGGTTGTAGGGTTTCTATTTTAAATACTTTACTTACTCGTTCTTGATATTCTTCATGATTCAAAATTTGTGAACCACTTGCTACCCCTCTAACACTGAGGGAGTGGGCCAAACGAACATGGACCAACCTCTCTGAAAACCCTTGTGTTTTTTTGATGAAATCCTTACAACAGAGGAAGATAGCAACTGGAGGTCTGTCGCGCGATGAAGGCGACAGGGAAACGATGCCACCAGATAGAAGAGAACCATGGATTGTGTCATGGCAACGAAGGGAGGACGGTTGGCCGAACCAACATTTAACCACACCCTAATCCAAGAAAACACTCTATTAAAAACTACTCTAAATCTCTTTCCATGTCATAAACAAACCTTAAAATAAACACCCAATGCAATAACAACCCTAGTTATACACACAATGGGTGAAGATCTAGAAAACTGAGGGAGAGGGAGATGTAGATCTAGAGGAAACCACAAAGAACCACGAGATGTGACTTTCCTGAGAATAAATACTTTTAATCCACCAAGAAACCCCTTCAATTTGCCTCCAAAACATGATAAGGAGCTTCCCCAACCTCTGAAAACTAGAACTCCCATGTGACCCACAAGTGGGAGGAAGAATGAGATAAGAAAGGGAAATCCTGAGTGGCCCAGGACTTAAAAACCCAAACATTAAGTGGTTGCATGGTTAGACCACATGGTTTGGAAAATTGTGCACCAACCATGTGGTTACCACTGTCTCACCCAGGGACTTCACACAGCTTTCCCACACGGTCTAACAAATCGTGCACCGCCTGTGCGAAGCCCACTATCAAGGCTAATAACTTACAGACCGGGCCCTCGGGACTAAAAGTCTAATAACTTATAGAATAGGTGTCTGATTGAATCACCTTTTGTTGTGTTGAGACCCCTATGACGTGGTGGACCTTGGGATACTTCTTTGTGGGACTTCATAGCTGGAGTATCGACCAGTATCTTGAGGATCGAACCCTCCCAGAGACAAGTGAGCTATGTGCGGGAACCCTATAGCTGGCTGTGATGATGTACTAGGATCTTGTGTGGGTCTGATGACGTACTAGAGATATACTAGGATCCTGTGTGGTTCTAACGATGTACTGTAGATGTACTAGGATTCTGTGTGGGTCTGAAAAAATACTGGAGATGTACTAGGATCCTCTGTGGTTCTGATGACGTACTGGAGATGTACTAGGATCCTATGTGGGTCTGACGACGTACCAAAGATGTACTAGGATCATGTGTGGGTATGAAGATGTACTGGAGATATACTAGTATCTTGTGTGGGTCTGATGACGTACTGGAGATGTACTAGGATCCTCTGTGTGTCTGACGACATGCTGGAGATGTACTAGGATCCTGTGTGGGTCTGACATACTAGAGATGTACTAGGATCATGTGTGGGTCTGACAACGTACTGGAGATGTACAAGGATACTGTCTGGGTATGACAACATACTGTAGATGTACTTGGATCCTCTGTGGGTATGACGATGTAATGGGGATTTACTAGGATCTTGTGGGGTTTTGAAAACGTACTAGAGATGTACTTGGATCCTGTTCAGTTCTGACAACCTATTGACGATGTACTCGGATCTTGTGTGGGTCTGACGACGTTCTGACGATGTACTAGGATCCTGTGTGGGTCTGACAATGTACTAGGATCCTTCGTGGGTCTGTCTCTTAATATAGTAATATAAATTAGTAATTACATCTAATCATCTCTACTACTATACTTAAGTTATACCTTGTGTGAGCTGAGTTTGTACCTGTGTGGTACTTTCCTTCGTGGTAATACTTTGGTGGTGTCCTTCTATGTGCCGTACTTGTTTGGTACTTACCTCCATGGTATTTCTTCCTTTTTGGAATAGTTGAGCTTTGAGATTTTGGGTTGGGCCCTGTGTTTCCTCTTTATTGATATGGGTATACTTGATAACTTAGGTATATGTATGGGCATATACCTAAGTAGGGTTGTTAGTTGACTTCATGCTTTGTGGTTTATCCCTTGTGGATTTTTTGAGACCTTGAGGGTCTCGGGATCCCTACTGAGTATCGTTATACTCACCCCTGCATAGGCTATGCCCACACCTTGTTGTGTTTGGTTCAGATGATGGACAGTGCTGATCGAGGTTTAGGGTACCAGGACTAGATAGGGCCTGGAGGTGGACCATACAGCATGTTGGTATGCAGAGGAGAGGGGAGAATGTGGAGTGCTAAGGAGGCGATCTGTACCTACCCTTCAGGTAAGAACCTCGAAGGATGACCCAGTAGCTACTTTACTTTTTCTTTAGTTGTATTGTTTTTCATTTGTACTTTTACCTTTACTGTTGGGCTTGTATTCCGGCCCCTTTTTACTTTCATCACTCTTTTTGTTGTATAGTTGACTTGTGTTTGTTTCTTTTTGTGTTCTTGGTTGTGTGTGTTTACAGGTTTTAAAGGCAATGCCTTACTAATTTTAGGGAATATGCCTTTCGGTGCTAGTCGCCAGCCCCTGGCCTATGGAAGGCGGGCTTGGGGTAGTCACGGCATGGGCCCTAGGGGATGGGTTGTGAGAAATTGGTATTAGAGGAGTCGGTTCTACCATATAACATAGGATTCTAATATTTTAATGTAAATATTGTCAAGTGTAGTGAGTATGGTTATCAGTTTAGGGAATCCGGTGTTGGTGCGGCGGCTGACGTATCCATACCCCAGGAACCCGACTTCTGATTTCTGACTCAGTGCGGGAAAACACTGATTTCATGTGTGTGTGTTTTCAAGAGTTTTCTTTGTGATATCTTTGATTCAGCTCACCAGGTATAAGTTATTGGCCATGGAACACCTATTTCTTTTCAGTATGCCTCCATGTAGATAGTTATCTAGGGTTCTAGATATAGTACGCACTGATAGCCCATCAAGCGACGAGGCCTCGGTGCAGGGTCCTCTTTCAGTAGAGGCACCAGTGGAGGCACCAGCGGTACCATTACCCATTGGTCCATCAATTCCACCAGCACCAGCAGTAGAGGTTGCACGTCACTTGAGTGTGTTGCATGAGTTCCAGTGCCAGAGGCCACCCAGGTTCAAGGGAGAGACAGACCCACAGGAAGTTGAGGATTTGCTGGAGGCCGTAGTGAGAGTCTTTCGACTGGTAGAGACACCAGATGATCTCATGGTGATCCTTGATGTTAGTATTCTATAGGTAGCAGTATGAGTATGGGGGATCTTGATGCTCTAGGTTCACGACGAGGTGACACTTCTCTGGGCAGACATTGAGAGCCTGTTTCAGGCAGATTTTGTCCCAGCGACTCTTTGCGCAGTGCGCATACTGGAGCTTCTTCATCTGTAGCAGGGCAGCATGACTGTGTCTCAGTAATCAGGGAGGTTCACTGACCTATCACACTACTCCACTGATATGGTACGGGACCCACTCTTTAGGGCCCAGACCTTCGATCAGGGACTCAGGTGGGAGATCAGGGCTTCGATGATCTCACTCAACATTTCAACACAAGAGGGAGTGTTAGAGAGAGTCCTCTTAGTGGAGAGTTTTCTTGCTGAGTAGTCACCAGTAGCGAGACCCACCACCATTCATCATGTAGTAGAGTCTTCTGTAGCTGGCGGCACAGAGATGGTATAGAGGTCCAAGAGGACCAAGCATACAGGTGGACGACCACATGATTCAGGATTGGTTGTGCGGGGAAATATAGACAGAGCCAGTCATGTGAGGAAAATGTAGTGTTTCACATGCATCGGGTAGTGTCACATGGCTCCTGACTATCCGACCCGCCATACGGATGATCTACATATGGTCGAGGGACCGCCCAGACAGAGACAGAGGATCGACTGAGGAGGTCCACAGGGAGCAGGAGGACGTGGCAGAGGAGCTGGTCGTGCAACTGGCGGTGGGCGAAAATTTGAGATGTTACCACCACCACCACTAGGAGGTCCACCCCAAACATAGGGAGTAGGTGGATAGGGGAGAGCTCGGCTCTAGGAAGCTAATCCCTATGATCATGGAGCTCCAGATATGATACGAGGTACGATCTATGTCTATTCCGCCTTTGTTGTAGTACTTATAGACACAGGTTCTAGTCATTATTTTCTTTCTACTACCCTCGTTCAGAGCTTGGAGATTCCGATGGAGCCGTTGGGTTTATCATTATGGATAGAGACTCCTACGGGAGCGTATTTGATGATTACGCACTGGTTTCGGCAGTGTGAGCTTACTCTATGAGGCGAGAGCTTCGGCTGAGATCTCCTAATAGCGGCGTTGAGGCCTTACGATGTCATCTTGGGCATGGACTGGTTATCTATAGTCCATGCTCTGATTGACAGTATTAGGAACAAAGTACAGTGTTTCTGCATGGATAAGACCAAGTTTTCCTTTAGTGGTGAGAAGGGAGCCTTTACAGCGCAGGATGGACTTACCTGGAGGAGGGTGTAGATGATCACTCATCTGTTGGCTAGCCTTACCCTCAAAGTGGTTGATGTGGAGATTCTGAGCTATCTTTTAATGGTGGAACAATACATGTATTTCTTCCCTGATGATGTTCCGGATCTACCTCCTCTTAGAGAGGTGGAAATTTACATTGACTTGTACCCTAGGATGGCACCGATATCTACACTAGCGTATCAGATGGCTCCTGTAGAGCTTCGTGAGCTGCGGGTATAGCTGGAGGACTTACAAGGGAAGGGGTTCATCCGACCCAGTGTTTCTCCTTGGGCAGCCCCAATTTTGTTAGCCAAGAAGGCAGATGGGAGCATGAGACTTTGTGTTGACTATCAGTGCCTGAACCAGGTGACCATGAAGAACAAGTACCCACTCCTGAGGATTGATGACCTCTTTGATCAGCTGAAGGGAGAATGGTGGTTCTTAAAGATAGACCTCAGAACAGGCTATCACCAGCTCAGAGTACAAGGTGAGGATGTGTAGAAGACGGCTTTCAGATGCCGGTACAGCCATTATGAGTTTTTTTTCATGTCGTTTGGTGTGACCAACACTCCAGAAGTGTTCATGGGACTCATGAACAGAATCTTCCAGCCATACAGTGATCACTTTGTAGTAATCTTCATCGATGACATTCTGATCTACTCAGATACTGAGGATGAGCATGCCTATTAATTGCAGATAGTTCTGGACACACTCTGAGAGAACCAGCTTTATGGTAATCTCTTGAAGTGCTAGTTCTGGATCTGAGAGGTTCACTTTCTGAGACATTTCATCTTGGAGGCTGGAGTTTTAGTGGTTCCAGCGAATATTGAGGTGGTACTTTATTGGGAGCCACCCAGGAGTGTGATGGGGGTTTGGAGTTTCATGGGTTTTTTCTGGATACTACTGGAGATTTGTGCCAGATTTATCTAGAGTTGCAGCACCTTTATCAGCATTGATAAAGAAGGGTCAACCCTTTGTGTGGTCGCAGAAATGCCAGCGAAGTTTTAAGGAGCTAAGGAAGAGGCTGACAAGTGCCCCCCTTCTTGAGGCTTCCAGAGGAGGGCATTGGTTACATAGTCTACAGTGACGCATTAGGGACCAGAATTGGATGTTTCCTGATATAGGAATGATCAGTTATCGCTTATGGTTCTTGACAGCTAAGACAACATGATCATAACTACTCTACCCATGACCTAGAGTTAGTAGTAGTGGTCTTCGCCTTGAAGATGTGGCGACATTACTTGATGTGTGAGCATTTTACAGAGTACTCTGATCATAAGAGTCTCAGGCATATCTTCTCTCAGAAGGACCTAAACCTGAGACAACGACGTTGGCTTGAGTTCCTCTAGGACCATGACTTCGAGATAGTATATACTCAGGGTAAGGGAAACTTTGTAGCAGATGCACTTAGAAATAGACCTGGTATACAGCTACTAGGTGATGCGACTGAGCAGTTGGATGCATTGCAGATATCCTTCGTGGATCGAGATGGAGCAACTTTCCTTCAGTCTCTTACAGTCACTCCCCCACTTCTTCAACAAGTTAGGGAGGCTCAGTTTGGGGATGCTAACTGTGATGCTCGACATGCTCAGATATCCACAGGACAAGCACTTGATGGATTTTCTGAAGGTGGGGAGCATTTCTTCCTCTTCAGAGGACGTACCATGGCACCAATGTATCTTCAGGAAAAAATGTTGAGGGATTTCTAGACATACCCTCTAGCGGTACATCCAGGAGTGGTGAAGATGTACCAGGATCTTCGACAATAGCACTGGTGGCTGGGAATGAAGAAAGAAGTAGCATAATTTGTCTCTTGATGCCTCACTTGTCCGTAAGTTAAGGTTGAGCATTAGGTACCAGCATGCTTGGTTCATCCTTTAGAGGTCCCATAGTGGAAGTGGGATGGGATATACATGGACTTCATGACAGGACTTCTATGTACATCCAGGGGTCATGATTCTATCTAGTTTATCATCGACCGACTCACCAAGTCGGCCCACTTTCTACCGATTAGAGAGAAGGGTTCAGTAGAGAGCTTGGGACGCCTCTATTTGTAAGAGATTGTGTGGATCCATAGAGTACCCTCGACAATTGTCTTCGATCGTGATTTACGTTTTACTTTCCGGGTATGGAAGGGGTTGCAGGAGGCTTTCGGGACACAGCTCCGTTTGAGCACCGCCTTCCATCCTCAGACAGACGGTCAGACTGAGTGGATCATTCAGACCCTCGAGGACATGATATGTGCTTGCGTCCTCGACTTAGGTCGCAGCTAGGAATATCACTTTCCTTTGGTGGATTTTTCATTCAAAAAAAGCTATCACTCCATTGGGATGGCACCTTTTGAGGCGTTGTACGGTCGACCTTGCAGATCTCCTTTGTGTTGGACTGACCTAGGGGAGTCAGCACTCGTGGAACCAAAGATGGTACGGGCTTCTATAGAGAAGGTTCAGATCTTCCAGGAGCCGATGAAGGCTGCACACAGTAGGAATAAGTCTTATGTTAACAAGAGACAGAGACCTATGGAGTTCGAGGATGGCGACCATGTCTTTCTACAGGTCTCACCTCGATGAGGTATGCAGAGATTTGGCCGGGGTGGAAAGTTATCTTCAAGGTTCATCGGACCCTTCCAGGTTCTCAGCAGAGTTGGCAAGGTGACTTACCGCCTATCTCTTCTACCTCAGTTGCACCGGGTGCACGACGTCTTCCACGTATCCCAACTGAGGAGATACGTGCATGACCCTTCTCACATCATCGAACATGGCGAGCTGGATGTTGATGATGGGGTGAATTTTACAGAGGTTCCAGTAGAGATTGAGGATCGACAGGATCAGGTCCTTCTTGGGCGGTCGATACCACTAGTGCGTGTTCGTTGTCAGCACAAGAAACTCTAGGAGAGCACCTGGGAGCGGGAGGCTCAGATTCGTGATCAGTACCCCCACTTGTTTTCCTAGTTTTGTGATGTGGCTTTCTGGGATGCAAAGCCCGGAGGTGGGGAGAATGTAAAGACCCAAAAAATTCCATGTAATTTTTTTTAATTAAATGGGAATTTTACGAGTCTGTGAAAATTGATAGCGCATTATTCTGAGGCCCGGAGTGCCTGGAATGAATTTATAAACTTTTTTTCAGGTAAGTTTAGTAAACGTTCAAGTGGGTTTTTTGAACATTTTAACCGGTGCTCGGAATTGAAATCTGAGGACATCGTTGAACTCGTAGCACTGGAATTCACTTAAGGAAACTTTCACCTCGACGATAGTTGGTCGAGGGTGAAAGAATAAAATAAAATAAAAATGTTTAACATTTTTATTTTTTGAAACCGTTCACATGGGTTATGGTGGTGGGGACCACTTGAGCCTAAACCCCCCAATTTTAATTCCTAAAGGTGGGGACCACCCGAACCCTCATAATGGGAGAAACCCTTAAACTCCGTCTTAAATATGGGGAAGCCTCTTGAACTACCCCCACTTTAATTATGCCACCCCCTTTGATTAATTATACCAACTCATCAATTAATTAATTAAGCCAATTTGAAATTATTCCAACAAACTAAATAGATAACATATTCTATTATGTTGGCTATTTCATTTTTAGTGGGGATTGGGGGAAAGTATTTGGAAAAGGAGAAGGGGAGAGATTTTGAGGGGATTACACTTCTCCAATGAAGAACTTCTTCCATGAAGAACGCTTCCACAAACGAAGAACACCGATGTTTTCCAACATCTTCGACTCCTTCCTCGTGACATCCTCCATTGGTGGACGTCTTCAACAATGAAGAACCACCTCCATCGAAGATCATTTATCCAATGAAAAATCTTGGGATCGAAGGTGTGTGGCAGGTGTGACGAACGTCGATATCTTTGAATTATATCTCGCAACACAACAACAAACCTTTGAGTTAGGGGTTTAATTATTTGTGATCATCGATTCCCATTTTAATACCTTCTAAACAAAGAACGCGGATCAACTAACTAAATAGTAGATCTACGGATGATTTATTTTTTAGGAATTGGGAATAATTATTATAGGTGGTTGTAGGGTTGTTGTTTTAAATACCTTCCTTACCTGTTCTTGATGTTCTTCGTGATTCAATATTTGTGAACCACTTGCTACTGCTCTAACATGGAGGGTGTGGGCCAAACGAATATAGCCTGACCTCTCCACAAACCCTTGTGTTTTTTTGATAAAATCCTTGTGATGGAGGAAGATGGAAACTGGAGGCTGGTCGTGTGACAAAGGTGACAGAGCAACAACACCGCTTGACAGAAGAGAACTATGGCTTGTGCCGCTACGGCGAAGGGGGGATAGTCGGCTGAACTGAAAAGAAAATTCACCCCAATCCGAGAAAACGCTTCACAAAAACCACTCTAAATATCCTTACCTATCATAAAAAAGACTTAAAATGAACACCCAAGGCAACAGAAACCCAAGATCTAAACACAACGGGTGAAGATCTAGAAAACTGAGGGAGAGGGGATGTAGATCTAGAGGAAACCACAAAGAATCAGTAGAGGAGACTTACCTAGGAAGAACCACTTTCAATCGACCAAGAAACCCCTTCGATTTGACTCCAAAATGATCTAAGGAGATTCCCCAACCTCTGAAAACCATAACTCCCACGTGATTCATGAGTGGGGGGAAGAATGAGGGGAAAATGGGAAATCCCAAGTGTCCTGGGACTTAAAAACCAAAACATTAAGTGGTCGCACAGTTACCCCGCACGGTTTGGAAAACTATTTGATTTCCACTGTCTCACCCAGGGACTTCACACGGCTTGCTTGCACAGTCTGACAAACCATGTGCCGCTCGTGCAGATCCCACTGTCAATTCTAATAACTTACAGATCTGGCCCTCATGACTAAAAGGCTAATAAATTATAGACCAGTCGTCCGATTGACTCACCTTCTATTGCGTTGAGACCCCTATGATGTAGTAGACCTTTGGGATACTTCTTTGTGGAACTTCATGGAAGTTAGAGTATCAACCAGTGTCTTGAGGAGCGGACCCTCCTGGAGACAAGTGATCTTAGTGCGGGAACCCTGTAGCTTTCTGTGACGATGTACTAGGATCCTGAGTGGGTCTGGGGATGTACTGGATATGTATTAAGATCTTGTGTGGGTCTGATGATGTAATAGAGATGTACTATGATTCTGTGTGGGTCTGAAGACATATTGAAGATGTACTAGGATCCTGTGTGGGTCGACGACGTACTAGAGCTGTACTAGGATCCTGTGTGGGCCTGACGACGTATAGGAGATGTATTAGGATCTTGTGTGGGTCTGATGACATATTGAAGATATACTAGGATCTTGTGTGGGTCTGAAGATGTACTAGAGATATACTGGGATCCTGTGTGGGTCTGACGAAGTACTGAAGATGTAATAGGATCATGTGTGGGTCTGACGACGTACTAGAGATGTACTAGGATCTTGTGTGGGTCTGACGACGTACTGGAGATGTACTAGGATCCTGTGTCGGGTTGACAATGTAATGGATATGTACTATGATTTTGTGTGGGTCTGACGATGTACTAGAGATGTACTAGGATCCTGTGTGGTTATGACGACGTACTGGAGATGTACTAGGATCATGTGTGGGTCTGACGATGTACTGACGAAGTACTAGGATCATGTGTGGGTCTGATGACATACTGACGATGTACTAGGATCATGTGTGGGTATGATGATGTACTACGATCCTTCGTGGGTCTACCTCTTAACAGAGTAAGTTGAATTAGTAGTTACATCTAATCATCTCTACTACTGTACTTAATTTAAACCTGGTGTGAGTTTAGTTTGTACCTGTGTGGTACTTTCCTTCAGGGTAATACCTTGGAAGTATTCTTTTATGTGGCGCACCAGTGTGGTACTTACCTTTGTGGTATTCCTTCCTTTTTGGAACAGTTGAGCTTTGGGTTTTGGGGTTGGACCCTGTGTTTCCTCTTTATTGAGATGGGTATACTTGATAACTTAGGTATATGTATGGGCATATACCTAAGTTGGGTTGTCAGTTGACTTCATGATTTGTGGTTTATCCTTTGTGGATTTTGTGAGACCTTGAGGATCTTGGGGTCCCTACTGAGTATCGTTATACTCACCCATTCACGGGTTATGCCCGCACCTTGTTGTGTTTGGTACAGACGAAGGACAGTGATGATTGAGGCTGAGGGTACTAGGACTAGACAGTGCCTGGAGGTGGACCATACGGTGTGTCAGTATGCAGAGGAGACGGGCAGATGTAGAGTTCTAAGAGGCAATTTGTACCTACCCTTCAGGTAAGAACCTCATAGGATGACCTAGTAGTTACTTTCCTTTTTCTTCAGTTGTATTGTTTTTCAATTGTACTTGTATATTTACTGTTGGGCTTGAATTCCAACCCCTTTTTTACCTTTATAACTCTTTTTTCTATACAGTTGACTTGTGTTCGTATCTTTCTATGTGATTGGTTGCGTGTGTTTACAGGTTATAAAGGCAATGCCTTCCCGGTTTTAGGGAATTCGCCTTTCGGTGCTAGTCGACATCCCCTGGCCTATGGAAGGTGGGCTTGGGGTAGTCATAGCACGGACCCCGAGGGATAGGTTGTGACACCACAACATAACTCTATATAGTCGATGGACTAAGGATTCATCTACCCCCACCATAAAAAATTAGCACCTCTCTAGGTATTAACCCTCAAATTAGTCTCAAGGGACCAAACATATATAACCCTAAATATACTATAAACACTTTACTATGGTGTCAAATAAAACCACCATGTATTTTCATCTGCTATCATGAACTCACTTAAAGATTCGCATATCTTACCCAAATCAATATCCTTATATTGGAGTTTCCCCCCAAAATCCACCCATTGACATGTCTTACATGCCATCCAAGGCCATTCGCTCTAATAAAAACCATGTTTACCTACCTTAGGCATAGTTTATATTACACAAATTCAACTGATCTATATGTCATAAAAAATCTTAATCTCTTGATCTATAGTAAGCTATCATTAATATATTCAATTGAACGATAGTTCTCATCATCCCCTGATACCAAAAACATCATACCCAAACAAGCGTACACCCCTGTGTTACCCTATTAAACAATCCAAATCACACCATATTGAGTTGTTTCTCATTAATACCAGGCATAAACACCCAATCCACTAGATAACTTCATGTCACATGTGTGGTCGTCTCATTAATTTTGGGATGATAGACTATTTAATTGACTAGCCATGCCTCCCATGCATGTCATAGTTATCACTATATAAGAACAACCCATGATTTCACATCCTCACTACCTAAGGAATCTATATTACTATACCAAATAAATGATAGCACCACTGATGCATCAATATCAAACAAAAAACATCTTCCCTGGATTCCCATATCTGAAGGAACTAATAAGACTAGGATAACCCCTATACTGAGATACCCTTGTACACAAAAACTCATATGTAACAATAATAGGAAGTTTCTTACTAATTAATTATAACACCTTACACACCAATATCCTGAGTTACAACTCAATGTCCATAGACTATCATACCATACCATGGGTCACATCCCACGTAGGCCATAACTCATGGAGAAAAATCAATCCTACCATTTATGATACCATTAATCCACTCATAGGTCAACATCCCCACTCTAGGTTACTACTCTTCACCAGGGATCTATGAACTAGAATAACCCCTCAAGGACTAAGGTCACATATACATGTATATAAATACATCACCCTATGATGATCTGTATTAAGAAAATCATACCCATCCTGTTCAGTTAAGATAAATATCATCAATAAATTATTTAGGAAAATTCTGAATAGGTTGTTATTGAAACATTAAATAAACAAACCCAATATGTTTTTTTCTTTTCCATAATGAATTTCACAAACACATATAAGTGTGTACATGTCATGTGAACTAGCATGCCTAATATGATGCATAAACACACACTTATTTCCACCTTAAGCTAAGATAAAAAATAAATAAACAAGTAATTCCAAAATATCATTATTAGAAAGAATACACTTAATTATAACATAAAAAATAAATAATAGATAACCCAGATCCCTAAAAACTTAGAATTTAACACATGTGAGTTTTGGTCAAGAAAATGACACAGAATCTATATTATGTTATGACTAATACTATCTATATTCTACCATACCCCCAAATAATTAAACAAATAATGTAAGGCTTTGAAACCACTTTGTAACATTCGAAATTGACTCACTCTACAATAACTATATCAATGTGCCTTATTGTCTCTGGTGAAGCACCATGTATGCTAGAGGAAACCAATTATCAGTAAGGGTATAAGGTGATAACATGGGGACATTATACCCATATATCAAAATATAAATAAATAATAGAAATATCATATAATAAACCATTATAATATCCAATATAATAAAAGATAAACTACAACCAAATCAAGCTATAAATAAATAACATACCACATGCTATTATAAAATGAACTATCAAAAATGTCACAGGAGTCAGGAAAAATTAAAATTGATCTCTTGTAGGAAGATCATATAAAACCAAGACCAAAATATATAAAATATAAAAAATCCACAAGCTGGTCTCGAGTCACAACTCGGTCCCAGATCATGACCTTATTCAATCCATCTAGATCATCCATCCAACATTGGGCCTCTTCTCTTCTTGTGCCTACATTCAAGTGGTCTACTCATTTACCAAAGTATTAGGGTCACCCGAGTGAGGTGTGAGTATAAATCTATAGACAACAACCAATATTGACCCAAACATATTTTGTAAATACAGTGCATTTACAATGTGATATACTCATATGAAATAAATAAAATGTATAAAAAATAAGTATCATAACCATAGGTACTATCCATGTCACTTAGGTGTAAACAAACCTACTTTACCTAGTGATAGAGTGTGTTTAAGCATGATACATCAATCTCTATGGGGATGTGGTTCCCCACCCTATATATTATATATAATATATATAATCTGGTAAAAAGATTACATGCCTTGTATATCATCATATATTATATACCATTGGGGTGAACAGTGTACGCCCCATTTACTATCATCTATTATATATCATTGGGGTGAATGATGCATATCCCATATATTATCTTATATAATTTGGAGGAATAGAGTATGCCCTATATTCAATCATATATCATCAGGGTAATGGTGTTTGGCCCGTATATCATCATTTATCATATAGAAATGGGGAGAATGGTTCATCCCCATATATTATCAGATATCATAAAGGGGAATGGAATCTACCCTATATACCATTATATATAATTAGTAGGAATTGATGCTACCTCATATACAATTATATATAATTGGGGGGATGGAATATACTACATATACCATCATATATCATTGGGGGGAATAGATCCCACTCTTTATATCATTATATATTATATATCATCAGGGAAAATAGAACCCATCCCATGTACCATCAAATATAATAAGGGGGAATGGAACCTTCCACATATTTTATCATATATCAACTAGGGGAATGGTGTCTACCCCTATATACCATCATGTATTATTGGGAGAAATGGCACCCGCCCCTTATAATATCATATATAATTAAGGGGAAAGGAGAATCCCCTTGACATCTCTATATAATCATTTTTACAAGGGTTAGAAACTTTAAAGGACAAGGCAAACACTTAAAAGGTTGGCCTCTCAAGAACACAACCTAATCCTATTAGAACATTAATACTAGACTACATTCATTTTATCCACTTATTCTAATTCTCTCCAAAGTTAACACCATACTACAGTACCCTCTATGGTTCCCTGAGTAACATTAAGGCTTGGACACCCCATGTGGGTACCATTATCTCATTCCCAACCTATAGGTTCAAGGACCATCACTTAATGGAATAATATCCATCATATTATCCATGATCACAATATATCATAATTATTTAGATATTTAACACTATATAAAACAAGAACAAGGTAATGGAATAATAATTATCTCACTTTAAAAGTCATGTTTGATCAGTCCCATCACACCAAAACTATACATAAATATTATTTCATGGTATCCCCACCCAAATCCACACACACATAACTAAGGAGGAGTCATTATCACCCCACACATAAATCATTTAGTTGATAGGTTCCAAGGTATCCAAATATTCCATATAGTATATACCTAAACCAACCATTATTGATTCATCACTATCCACAACTCAGAAGAAACTGTGGGAACAAATCCCAAGGTTTAAAATACTAAATTCTTTAATTTGTAACACTATAGGATTTTTATATCACATAGCATGTATTTATGGTCAATGCCACTATCATTAGTGATTTATAAATCAAGATAGTTTTCAAGGGTCCAACATAGCCCATGAAACTTCTGTTCTTCTCATGGGGGTAGGGGTTAAAAGAAACAACTCATTTATAATTTATTTTTTATCACACACAAGTGGAGAGGTCAAATATCATGAGCTATATAAAAACATAATAGACTTTATGCATATTTTTAGGGACCACATACCTTATTAAAATTCATTACCTTTAACTAAATATCATCCATTGTCTTCGAAACTCATTCAGGCTCGAATTAACATCACCCATAAATAGAAGTCACTAAATCCATTAAAAATAATCCAAATTAATTATAAAAAAATTATGATTATTTTACACATTTAAAAAATATTAATTTCACTTCTAGTTTTTTTAATAAAAACTAAGAATTTTAGTTTGGGTGATCTCCCGCAATTTAATCCTTGGGAAACATGGTGTGCACTGCCTCTAGTATCAACCCGATCCTATAGCATACAAAATCCCCAACTTCTCATTTTAAGAACTCAATAAATTTCACTCAACCAATGAAAATCCACAAATAATATAAGGTAGATACATGAATTAAGTGAAATGGTACATCACCAAGTGAGTTTATCCTCTTAGGATCCCCTTTAGTCTAACGAAAAAAATCCCCAATATACCTGGCTTGATCCCCCCATGATTTGGTGGAACCAACTTAAAACCCTAACCTGAATAATAAAAAATCAATGTTTAATAAGTATTGTAACTAATGAATATATATAAAATATTACCTTTAATGATGAAAAAACATACCCCCAATAATAAAAAACTAAGGATTTTGAAAAGGAGAAGAGTAAGGAAAATGTATATTGGCCTCCCCACATTCGAACATCCTAAAAATAAATAATCTGGATGGGGTTTCTATTTTTAAAAGAAAAAACAGTATCCTACCCTTGGTTTTAATAAAAAATGGAAATTGTCCTATAATAGAATAAACATTATGGCCCATTGTGTGATGCCAATAATACAAAAAAACCATAGACTTTTTCCTATAGTCATGGTTTGGTAAACCTCTCCTAGGTATAACCAAATATATCATGGCTACACCTTCGCTATAAAGACCTGAACACAAAACCTGGGTTCTGCCCTTTATAAATGTTGTGTAAATTTTTTATTAAAGAAACTTGAATAAATACACAGTATTAAATAAAATAGAGGACCTTTTATAATCTAGTTTATATAAAATTATATATATGACTTACATTTCAGAAAAATACACAAATTGAAAACAAATATTATTTATCATATTATTTCCAATATAGAGTTTCAATGTAGCGTGTTCTCTAAGCCTATAAAAGTAATTATAATACGTACGGTGAGTATAAAATTCCTATTAAGGGGTTTCGAAACAACCAAAAAAATTCCTTAAAACATTTCTTGAAAATAAGTATATAGACTTTAAATTGATTTTTCACAATACTTGAATATATATATATATATATAGAAAACTAGTATTTCATAAAATAACTATAATTTATAATTTGTTGAGAATTCTCCTTCGAAAATATTAATTTACTAGTGGGTTGTTAATGATACTTGTAAGTCCATATAAAACCCATACATAAGACGACTAGTAATAATTAAAACTTATGGGTTCACTTCTCATAACATCACATAACTTACCAGTGCTAGTTTTTCGAAAACATTTTCCCATGGACCTACCTTTCTTATTTCCTTCCCAAAACATTTCAAATATACATAAAAATTATTATTATCACCAAAAGAAAATAATCATTCTTATCACATTTAATTAAAACATTCCTCAAGAGTTTCTAAAACTAGTTTCTAAAGAATAACATACTAAAAAACTTATCATTATTTGAGAACCATAATTGCATGAATAAGGATTAGGTTCATGCATGATCTCAAAATGCTTGGAATATAACATATGAGATAGATGATGGGCATAACTATTCATGAATTACATGTTAGGAGATGTATATACATTTTTGAACATAAAATAATAACTTGTATCATATTAAATGATAATTTTTATCACATTAAAATGTGTAAACATGGTTAATAAAGGAGTTTAAACTTATATAGATCTTTAAAAACAAGTTTTATGGTTGTTAAATACCATTTATAACTTCTAAATAAAGAATAAAGAATAAATATACTTAATGAATTCATGCATATATGCATATATATATATACTGAAAATATTAAACTATACATGCGTATATACGTATGTATATACATATATATATATGAATTTTTTTGAAAAGGGTACTTAAAATCAGACCCTTACAACAATAATATTTTAGAAAAAAATATTTTAAATCAAGAAAACCTATCATAAATTTGTTTTGAAATTGAAATATATGATCTTACATAATTATATATATACATATATTTTTATAAGTATTTCTTTGCAAGGTAGTAAGTCAAAAATAAGTTGTACCTTTAAAAACCATAGGATTTAGAAATAAAATTTTAAAACAAAAACCCATTTCATATATACTTCAATCAGGTAGTTATATATACATGTTTAGACACACACACACACATATATACATATAACATTTAGTAAAACAAGGATGATTTGAAGAAATACAATAAACCCTTACCTTAGTTTGGATCAAATGAGGGATTTGAGGTTCTTATAAATTAAGCAGGACATCATGGGGAACTTGGATGGTGATGTTAGTTTGTTATTTGGGTGCAAGGAGGGTTATAAATATAAAACAACATGTTTTAAAGCTTCCTTCAGAAGTTGGGGTTTTTTTTAAAGACAATTTATAGATATGAAAATACCATTGAAACCCGACACTTTATTGGTTTCCATTTAAAACAACAATTTGAGTTTTATTTAACATTATTATGGTTATATATTATTATTTTTATTTCCATTATTTCAATAAACATTAAATATTATTTTATATTTAATATTATATTTTTGTTTTTTTTATTTACTCATATCATGATTATACTTGTTACGTCATTTCAATTTTTTTCCTCCTTTCTATCCACACGTTTCACAACTTTCTCCCTTTGGTTTTGTAAAGTCAACATGTTAATAATATATTCTTATTTTTTTATATATTCATTACAATTATTTATTATTATATTATGATTATTTAACTTTTTTTAGTCAAGAATTATCATCGTTTCTTTATCATTCATCCGTTTTTTAATCAACATGAATAGTGTGTTTTTTAAGAAATAATTATATATATATATATATATATATAAAAGAAAATGTGTAATCATTTGTATAAGTAAAAATTCATTTTATATATATATATATATATAATTTTAATGTTTTTAATTGTATATATATATAATTTGTTTTTTATAAATAAATCAAATAACATTTTTAATAAGTGTAAATCCATTTATATAAGTTTATATATATATATATATATTAAGAGTTTTTTAATTATGTATAAATAATTAAAATTTCATTTTTATTTTAAATAAAAATATAATGGGTGTGTTTTTGTTATAAAATAATTATATATATTTATTATTTATAAATTTTATAAAATGAAAACATGATATATTTTCATATATTTATAAAATATATTATGTTAAAAAATATTTATATTAGTTTTCATATAAAAATATTTTACCCTTAATTGATATAAAATTTTAAAAACAAATTATAATTGTCATATTTTATTTATTTCCAACTAATGGTAAAATATTAATTATAAAATTTAAATAAATCCTCATTTAATATAAATTTCTATTTTAATTTCATGAGGCGTTACATTCACGGTGTGGCATATCCCTTCACAATAAGGCATAACCCTTTGTGGTGTTTACCTCGACCTTGAATTACTTCACATCCCACCAATACCCTTGTCGCAACGTAATCATAGGGGTCATAGCATCACTATCCATCCTTATGAAATTTCACAAAGACAACATGTAAGTATTTTCAGACCCCATACATAAGATTCACCATCATGGTATGATTACCTTATGCCATGGGGTCATATCCTTTTCTAATATTATATATATAAGGTGTGTCACCATTACGTGACACCCTCCCCATGGTAATATCCCCATTCCCAACAAAGATAATATAATAAATAAGGGTTAACCTCATGGTGTGGTTAAATAGAAAAAGTGTAACCCAATATGTCAGGGTTATAGCCTAAACTTCACCCACCACAAATAAATATTTACCTAGTAAAAATCAATAAAAAATACACCATGTTGTGATAGAAATTAGTCACAGTGTGACCTTATACCTTTTAGGATTCATTCCATGGTTCCCCTCTAAGTCTACAGTGTGACTTCAATCAACACGTCATCATGGAATGACCCCCCATTATCATGGTGTGGTGATCCACCTGAAAAACAATCATATAAATTCCACCCTAACCCTAACCCCCCCCCCCCTCCACTCACACCCAGGAACCCAAAATATCTCCCAACCCTATGAACACATCCAAAAACAAATCCTTTAGATATTTAAACTCTTTGAAACCTTATTTGAAACCTAATTCTAAAACTTTATCCTACTCTAAAACCAAAAAAAATACATTTCCCATGTTTTTCACCAACTCTTAATGACATTGGTCATTATAACATGACGGTGTTGCATGTTTCATATTTATTACCATCCTAGAATGTGTTATGGGATATACTATATGATGTGTAGCTAGAATTAAAATCATGTGGCATGTTTCACACCAGACTAGGTTCACAACAAGAGTTTTTCAATGTGTCGTGTGGGTCAAAACATGCTGTAATTAATCATTGCTTATTGAATAACATCACATGACATGTAACTATCCATTAAATTCCATGTAATTCATTTTCATTTTAGTGTTACATTTTTTATACAATAGTTTAATTTCATGTGGTCATACATTCTATGAAAATAATGCAGTTTGGCTACATAAAGAAATACACTATGTATGTTGTGACATTCCTTGTAGAGTTTCAGGTCATTTAACACTTAGTAAATTACATTAATTTCAAGTTATTTATTGAATTTCATAAAATGGGAATTAATATTATATTTTTAGTACATTTCATACAGCCTCTAAACTACATGATGTGTACTTAATTATTTTAAATTTTAAATTTTAATTCATTTCATTTCATTTAACCATAATTGATGTGATTATAAATATATCTCAGGGAACATAAATTAGACATAATTTATGATAAAAATAATAATTTAATTTAATTTTTAATTTGAATGATTATAAAATATTACTATAACTATTAAATGTGGTTTTTATTACATGATGTGAATGATCATGAGATTTGATCAACTTGTGCCTCTTTTGGAATTATTGATTTAATTTAATTGTTTATTAAAATATTTATTATGAGATAATTATCATTAAATTAAATATGATTATTAGTGAATCATCCCTCCCTCATTTCTTATGTATAGGCCCATGTTTCCATGGATTATTTTATGTAACCCTAAAATTCCGGTAACCATCACCTATGTTTGAGTATACATTTATAAAGGATAGAGTTATTAGCTAGAGGAGATAGTTCTGGACCTCATTTGAAATGGATCCAAAAAAGAATATACAACGAATAATAGTGAAATAATAAAACTAAAACCAAGTAAAATCTCAATTAGTTATTTCTCAAAGGTCAATCTTTGTTTATCACTTCTTGGAATATCAAATGTTAGATAAAAGTTCATGATAACTTCATGAATTTATTTTATTTAATTAATTCATTTTATTTATTTTTGTATCTAATGAATGGTTTATTTAGATGATTAAATGTAATCAAATATTATTAATAAATTAACAAGCATTATTAAATTAAATAAAATAATGTTTTTATTATTATTTTATCAGGTACAATTGATTACTTATAAAAGTTCCACATTATATAATTAAAAAAGGATAAAATAAGGAAATTTATATGAGTAAATTCCATATGTATAAAATATATTTTCAGAAAAGGTTAAATATTAAACAATTATAACATAAAATTAATAGTAATTTGAATAATAAAATAAGGATATTTAGGCATGATAAAAAAATCCACCAACTAAAAATATTATGTCATCAAAATGTCATCCATCACTTGAGTCAGAATAAAAACAATGTTAAAAGTGTTATTTTATCCTTATTTAGGGCTTATTAAATTATTAGGGAGTTATAATAAAATTAATGGTTAGTCTTAACCAAGTTATCATAAATATAAATTTCCCTGGAAAGACTAGTTGTAGCTTAAAGGTAAGTGTTAAGGAAATTCGAGTACAGGGTTTCAAGATTGGGGAGTCCACTCAACAGATCATAGATCTCTGAGTTAATATAGTTATAAACAAAATCCTACATAAATACCTTCTATTAATTTGATAAAGCCTCTCTCTATGTTATGAGAATGGAAATATGGGTTTTTCCACTAGAATATCTAAGAGATTTTATATTCTAAATCCTATGGAGAGGTTTTTTGGGATTTGATAAAACAATGGAAGATATAATTAATTTATTAATTATATCATAACCATTAATCAAGAAATATTAAACAAAATATACTATTTTTTATATAAAATATATAGTAAAACCATGGAATGATAGAGATCATTTTTTTGTAGAGCTAATATCCTCACTAACACAAATTTATAAGAGTGGTATAGATGTTTTCTCATTTTCCTACAACATGAAAATATTTTTATGTGTGGGAATCCCATAAAACTAATCAACCACATAAAATAATGGGTGAGGGTGATAAGGATACCTATAATATGAACATATAGCATAAATCATATGATTGATGCATCATGTTATCATATATTCCCATTGAGAAGATTTTTCAATATCAGGATACGTATGGATACATCATGTTGTCTCATCCACGTGAGCTTCATAAGAATAATAGAGGAAATTGATAAATGATATTATCACTAAATTATATGCATTTAGTAATTATATGGAGAAGACAATCAAGAATCTTTTGAATGTGGTTCACCAAGTTGATAAAGATATGTGGGATTTTGGATCCTAATTCATTATGGTGGATAATTTGAATGAAAAGTATACAAAATGATGAAAATATTTGAGTTAGGGATTCTTTCACAACATCCATCAAAGAAGAAAAGGATAATCATGGTGAGTAATAAATAAGTGGTTTTTCACTTCACAAGTGGTATAAAAGGTCACTAGAAGAATAATTTTAATGAATTTAAAGAGTAAGAAGAAGATTACATTTTAGGTATATTCATCATTGAATGTAATGCTTATGATTCAATTCTTGGGTATTTTATAGAATATGTGACTCACATATTTTTATACTAATACAAGAACCCAATACGTTCAAAAAAAATTAATGAAGTAAACTAAATATTAAATTTGATGATGCATCTAAACTAATAAATCAGCTATATATGATCACATTTTTCACTTTTAAGTGGAATTATCATTTTAAAACTATTGTTTCGTATTGGTTGTTCACAAAACTTTTCCTTAATGTTGATTTTTAGACACAATGATACATTATTTATTTTTTGAAATAAATGTTGTATAGGAATAACATATTTAATTAATAGTTAAATTATACTTGAATCATAAATGTAAAATATAAAAAATTTAATGATTAATATAAATACAATACTCAAATAATACCAAGATATGGAATGTTAATTATTGTACAAGAAAATATAAAATTATTTTTCAAGAATTCCCTTAAAATGGTGTTTATTATATTAAGAGTTAAAACACTTAATTGTTTAACAAACTTACATATTAGATGTTAAAAAGAATAATTTTTAATGTTAAATGTTTTTAATTCCATGAAACTTCAGGAATTGGTTCAATAAGATATGTGTGAACTATTTTATGTAGAACCTAGAGGTGCATTAATTTAATTTAGGGGATTCCATTAAATATATTTAAGCAATATTAAAGTAAATTAGGTGAAATAACTCGAAAAATATTATATATTACTCAGGTAGTTGAGCCAAAGAATATCATAACCAAACATTTATCGATCATTTAAATATAGAGTGGATTTATTTTTAATCCCACATTTCTATATACACATTGTCTTCATGGTGTTAATAATAGAGTATCAATAAGGAATCTTATAAATTTTACAAGTATTCCATTATTCCTTTTAAGATATTCTTCATAAATAGAATCATTAACATTTAACCATGTGACAATAATAATTAAAAATGTACATTATATAAAACATAAAATCAAATCAATCCATTATATCACAAATTCATTTTTTTATACGTAAACTATTTTGTTTAACAATTTAGTAATTAACTTGCATCTGGTAAACACAAAGTAAATCTTTGTAAATTATTATAAATTTTATTGAGGATATTATAAATACATGATATAAAAAAGTATTAGTTAAGAGGAATAATATATTTCTAAAAGAGGCTAAAAATTTCTATTTGAGATAACGGGAGAATTTTTTGAATTTAATAAATTCAATATTCAAGATTTATATGAGTTAAGATAGGAACATAGGCTCCATAAGAATTTATGGGAGGATTTTTTATTAGGACACGTATTGTATAGTAAATAACAACGAAATATAAATGGTTTTATATTCACTGAGTTAGTAGATATATTAATCAATTAGAGTAATATATAGTTCATCTATAAGGAATCAGTAAATATAAATAATCTAAAATTAGACATCTCATATGAACTTATAAATGGATTCCATGTACCAAAATAAATATTTTTATTTTGGTGGTTCCTCTAATTTATGTAAATCCACTAGGTTTCAAATGGGTATTCAAGAAGAAAATGGACATTAATGGTAAAGTTAGTACCCATAAGGTGTGGTTTCTTACTAAAGATTTCAATTAATATCAAGTCATAGACTATGAAAAAACGTTTTTCACCAATCATTATTTTAAGATCCATTTGAATTCTACATTCTATAGTATATTTCCAAGATTATGTGAATTGAAAAATAAATTTCAATTTCACTATCCTTAATATAAATCATGTGAAATATTTATATATTGAATAACTAGAAGGGTTTCAAACACAAAAGGATGACATTATGGTTTAAAAGTTATAAATATCCATTTATAGGTTAAAGGAAGCATCAAGACCATTTAATATTCATTTATATGAATCAATAAGAGATTTTGGTTTTATTAGGAATAAATTTGATCCATTTGACTAAAATTGATTAATGGTAGTTTCATAGTTTTCAAGTCAATTAATTTGATAATATATTGAATTATATAAATAATAATTTAATTTAGTTAAGACTAAGTTGAAATGATATTTCCTCAATAAATAATTAAAATATTAACCTAAATTGTAGGGAACAAAATCCACTAATATAGATCCATGAGGTTACTTATTTTAATTATTATGTACATATATATTGACTACATATTTATAAAAAATATTTAAAAATTCAAGATCTAGTCATTTCATATGTCACATGGCATTAATCTATCTATAGTGATGTGATTAGACAGAGGAGGATATTAAAATGTTGAGTAGATTTCCATAAAATTAAAAAAGTGGATCTATTAAATAATCCATGATATGAACTAACATTTTATATTGATTATTCATAAATAAAGGTGGGAAATATCAAACCAAATCAGGAGTACTAAATAATGTATAAGTCATAACTACCCAATAGTACTTGAAAAAACATAATGGGTGAGGTTTTCATACTTGGATAAGAGGGGCGTATATTTATAAATGGGATATAAAACTAGTTTTACAATAGAAAATTGTTTATCTAATATCATATTTTGTCTTATAAAATGGGAAATAGAATCATATTATATAAATGTAATTACATATATACAAATACAGAGTATGTTGCAGCTTTTGATGAATCTAAATAAGGGTTATTAATGCACAAATATTTTTTTTAGTTCTTGGAATTGTATCAAGAAAATTAAATACAAACATAGATTATATTGTGAAAAAATTATATTAAAATTTGTTTGATAATATGTCAAGTTTATGATAAAGGATAAAATGTATACATTCAAGTATCTCATCTCATGAAATGTTTTTAAAAGAGTTAAATCTATAGTTAGTAGATTTAAAAAAGAATAAAATTGGGTAGATTTTAAAAAAAAACATATCTTAGAAAAATAATAAACATCATGTGATTAATAGAGAGTTAAAAGTTATTAGAAGTTAGATTTACAAAAGTATGAATCTATTATAGTTAGTTCCCTAGAACCAGTATAATTTCTACTTTTGATTACCATAATAAATAAATATATATATATATTACTTATCACATAATTATTTATATTCTAAGTGATATTAATTTCATAATATCCTTGGTATATTTGTTGTATTAAATGTTTATAGAAGTTCCCCGCTATAATGGAAAATATAGATGAGATGAAAATAGTATTAAATGTATATATCCTGTAGTATAGATAAATCTATCTTATGGGACATATAAAATATTTTACTATTAGGAGTTGGAGTCTCATAAGACATTGAGACTTATTCACATGATTTTTGCAGTTCATTGTCAACAAGAAGGGAGGTTATGAGGATGGGTCCTAAAATAGGAATTCCACATGTTTAATGTGTTATTGGATAATCCTATTTGTGATTATTTATATTATTCCTTAGAAAATAGGTTATTATTCATGTTTATCATGAATCACATACTTAGATTCATTTATGAAAACATTTAAAACATATTTTCATGGAGAGGTAGTTTATATTAGGTGAATTATAAGTTATATGGAATAATTTGAATGGTTAATAAAGAATTTTTCATATCCATTTTAATGGAAGAAGATATCTTATTCCCTTTGATTTAAATGTATGTTTTTTGGAATAAATAAATGGTCGTGGTAATTTATAAGAAAGTTCTTTTAAAAATATAAATGAAAGATAAATCGAGTATATTTGGTGATGACAAAAGTATGCATCCTTTTTTATGAGATATCTATTGATAAAATGATTATACTAAATAGTTTCATTTGCCGGAATATTTTTGTAGTTATGACATTAATTTATTTCTCTATGGGTTCCTCAAAATATTACCGGATGTTGATTTTAGACTTTAGGTAAGGTCTCCTTTTTTATATGTGAAAGAGTCCAAGAGGGGTTTCCTTCACAGAACTCTCATTGCAGGTCACCTTCATTCCCTGGACGATGATGAATATACAAGTCCCTGCCATATTATATTGGTAGGGACCATTGTTTTTATTTATGACGGCCTAAACTCTCTCCATCATCCCATTTTAAAATCTGTATTTTCTTCCTTCCCCCAAATTTCTTTATTCCCTAAGGTTCCAAACCTCATCAATGGATTTCCGCAGCTCTCGCTCTCAAATTTGGAGATTATTGAGGCCTCTTCCCTTCTTAAATTGATGTTGGTTTTTTGATTTAAGCACCAATTGTCGTTGGTTGATTTTTTAAATAGATTTATCTTTGACGCTTTGGGTTTACATGAGCGAGCTACAGTAAGCCTTTTGGATAATCAGCATATTATGATTCGGTTTTCTTCTAGGGATGATCTAATTGTGGCGTGGTCTAGTGTGCCACTTGTCTACAACAGTATTCATTCTTCTTGTTCAAATATTATTATGACTTCCATTGGCACCAAGATCCATCCATGATTGTGACTTGGGTATGATCCCCCCCCCCGTCTATTTAAAAAACCCTTGATTATTAGAATGTTATGGATCTTAGTGGGTCAGTCCTTATGTTCAAATAGTAGAACATGGGTAGTTCGTCACCCTATTAATCCAAGAATCTACGTTAAATATTATATTGCTTGGAATCTAGTTGAGCTTGTGTGGTTATTAGTGGGTGAATAAAACTGATATAAATAGTCATTCTATTATGAGCAGTGGGTCGATTACTACTCCTCATGCATGTGCCTTAGTCATTTGGAGGAAATGTGTAGGCATGGATTTTTTAACAGAGCTCCATAGGTGAAAAAGGAGGGTCTATGTGATAGAGACAACAATCAATCTTATATACCTGATGTAGGCTAGCAGGATTTGAAGGTCGGTGTCTATTTAGAACCAAAATCCTCTTCTTCTTTGGAAGCTATTGGTTAGTTGGTCTTGGGTGAGGTAGTCCATGTCCTAAAAGAGGTGAATCCGATAGAGATGGAAAACAAGGTTGAGGATGTGTTCAGTAGGCTGAAACATGATTTGGCCCTTTCTTAAGTGAATGGAGCTTCTGGGATAGGGGTTAGAGGGTTTGGGTGATGGAAACGCAATCATTGTTACCGATCTAAATTTTCAGACCCTCAAGGGGTCAAGGGGATCTGATGTAATGAATATGGGTTCCTATATAGAGGATGTGTGATCTGGAAGTGAAGACTACCCTAAATGGGGTTCTGATGGTTGGAAAAAGGTTACAAAAGGGTCCACCCTAAAAATGATTTTGTTTAGTTTAAAACTATTTAATCATTTCGAGGGGTTGGATGATAATGACCATGTCCTAGATCAAAGTGAGCCTGCTGAATACTTAGAATATGGACATGCTCGGTTTGAATCTTAGTTAAGTGATGAAGAGTCTGCATACCTTTATGATGTTTGTGTAGGGGGGAACCTCTATAGAGGACTGCATAGTTCAAGGAGAAAGAAAGGGAGGAAGGGAGACAAGGACTTAGGGAACTACATCCTCGATAAACAGAAGAAGTTTAAAGGTCAAAATGACTATTATTTCCTCCCAAACCCAATGAATACAAGATATACATATAATTTTAGGGACAAGAAAATGATATTGTTTTCATTTACAATGTGAAGGAATATGAGGGTGGAGTTATTAAAGAAAATGTGTTTCCTAGTGGGGTGAAGGGAGACCCCACCCAGTTAGAGGGAGACTCAATGATGGAGGATCTGGTTGCTAGTGAGATGCCTAATAGCCTAGATGATCTTCATGGAAACTTCAAGGACCATTTAGAGGCTTATAATTCAAAATAGTAAATGCATAAGGTGCTATGGACTTAGATATGATTGTTCGTTCAAAAGAAGAAATGTTGTGGAAGTTCCTTGTGATTAATTCCATACATGAAGAAGCAGACATGATGATGGAGAGATTTTTCTTGATAGATACTAATAATGAATAGAGTGCATGGATTAATAAGCAGAACCTTATATTGATAAGAGGACTAAATGAATGGAAGATGAGCATAGAATAATACATGAAAAGTTGGGAATAGTTGGCATATCACTATGAAGACCTTATAGACGATGGTCCATACCTTCAAGTAACCATTCTTTCCATGAAACTATTTAGGGAAAATAGTTCCAATAGGTTCAAGTTTTACTTCAATAATTATTCAGTTTCCTTTAATGATTTATATGTTTGAACCTTGTGGTTTCACATTTTTTCCTTAAAAGTTTTGTGATAGTAAAAAAGTGAATTTAAAGTTAGAAAGTAGCCTAAAGGTTCATTCACTATGTGTATAAAAAATATCATTAAGTTATACAGAATTCAAATTATATGATGATTATATACCTTTATTAGTGGAGTAATATTTATTCAAGTTAAATTTTATCATATAAATTAAATCATAAGATATGTGAGTTTATAATATGTGAGTATAATTTTATCTCTTGTTTACTCCTAAGGTAAGGAATAAAATATTTATTTATTCATGGGTTTAGTGAATAGAGTAAAAATAAATATTTACTGAAGTTACATGAATATTAAAAATAAATATGTATTCATTATTTTAAGGAATCTAATATTTTATAGGAGGATATGGATAAAGTTTAATGATCCATTTTTAATGATATATTTTAATTTAATATTATTTCAATGAATATTAATTAATTAATTTAATGATTGATATTATAATAAACACATATCATGAGATATAAGTATACTATTATTGTTATTTTGGATATGGATAATATCATTGAATAAATAATTAGATAAGGACCATTGTGAAATTATAATTATTTAAACCTAAGTACATATATTCTTAAATATATCATTTCTCATGAGTGGATGTGGTTTCACAACAGAACACAATCAATAATTATTTCAATATATGAAGAGAAATACCCCCCAATAATGTATATAGAACTAGATATTATTTATTTCAATCAATGTTGAATGATGTAAAGAGCTTGAATATTTCATTCTAGAACCAAGAATATCAAGAATTTATTTTAGATATTTGTGAAGAATGTGTGGATGTATATAGAGAAATCCATACTTAGATTCTCCAATGTAACAACAATATAATAAGAATAGAGGCAAAATATTGATCAAGAAAGAATATATTGGACATGGTAATTCGTTATTTAAATTAATTATAAATTAAATGTGCATGATCTATCCATGAGATTTCAAGGATAATTCTTCTAGATCATCTAATTTATCAATTAATTCTGATGAAAAACAAAAATTAGGAATCGTACCATCACTTATAATTCACTCTAAAACCATCAATTTGACTCTTTTTAGATGAATCCCTTGGTTGTGTTTCATGATTTTTTACAAGGAATGATGACCAAGACAACTTTTAGTGTTAAAGGGGAAAAGACATAAATATTTTATAACTAGTAAATCTATATGTACATGGACCATTTAACATAGAATTTAGAGGAGTATTCTTTATTTTATCATTTTTACTAATGTCATCAGTAGATATGGATATGTCCAATAAATGAGATTTAAATTTTATTATATTGAGAAATTTAAATAATATAAAAATAAAGTATAGAATTAACTCGGAAAAAAGATAGAAAAACTCTAATTGGATCAAGGTGAGGATTATATTAACCAAGAATTCAAAGATTATATTAATGAGTGTGGGATTATATCCCAAATATCACCTCATATTACACCATAGTATAATTGTTTAATTTAAAGGAAAAATTGCACCATATTAGACATAATGATATCAATGATGAGTCATGAAGGTCTTATGTTATCCTTTTTGAGACATGCATTATAGATAGCTATATGAACACTCAACTGAGTGCCTACTAAGGAAGAAAATGGTATCCCATAGGAGTTGTGGTATGGGAAGAAGCATGCCTTATCACACATTCATGTATAGAATGTAAAACGTTTTTTATGTCTAATCCAAGAAAATAACTCACATCAAGAAGGAAAATTTGAATATTTATTGGATATCCTAAGTAGAAAAAATGTTTTTAGCTATAAATTCTCTCAAATAAGAAAGTAATAGTTGAGTGATAAATTATATTCCTTGAAATGGATAACATCACTAAAAGAAATAATGGGATAAAGATTGACTTTAAAGATGTCAAGGCTCAATATGAACAAGAGTTCTCAAAGAAATAAGTTCAATAGAATCCCATGGAATAGGTTATTCTATATAAATAAGTGTTTCATCAGTTAAGAATTAGGGTTAGATAACCATAGAGATATAGCATTATTATCACTGAGGAAGGTGACACGTTACTCATTGAGAATGATAAAACTTTTTCAAATAAGGAAGACATGGATATCCTAAAAACTTCCAGGTAACAAGAATACATGAATTAATAAATGGATTATATGTACTAAAATAATTTTTGGGCTTTGGTAGAGCCTCAATATAGAGTAAATCCTATTGGGTGAAAATGGGTAATCATGAAAAAACAAGACATGGTTGGTAAATTTAATACTTATAAAGCATAATTGGTTGTTAAAGGTTTCAGGTAGAATCAAAAAATTGACAATGATGAAACATTTTCACAAATAGTTATTATAAAATTTATTAAAATTCTAATTTTAATTATAACATACCATGATTATTATATTTGAAAGATGGATTTAATAACAAATTTCATTAATTGGAAACATTGGGAATATTTCTATATGACTCAATTCGAAGGACAAGATAAGAATATAATAATGTATATAACTTGAATAAATATATTTGTGTACTGAAATAGGTATTGGGATCATGGAATGTACATTTTTATGATTCCATAATAGAGTTAAGTTTCATTAAAAAGGAAATTGAACCCTAGTTCTAAAACAAGGTTAGTTTTAGTGCCATTGTTTTCTAAGTAAGATATTTTGATGACGTATTCTTAAGTAAAAATGAGATTGCAATTTTATTATTATTTAAAAAAAGTTAAAGGAATGATTCTTTATAAAGGAATTCGATGAAGCAACCTATATTCTAGGGGTATATATCTATAAATATATATCCAAGAGGCTTGTAAAACTAATTTAGATTATATATATTGACAATGTATATAAAATGTGAAAGATGGAAAAATCCAAGAAGGAATTTTTTCTGATGTCATGTGGAATAAATTTCCCTAAGAAGATGTTCCTCCAAACAAGATAGGAGAATGAAATAGTATAATTGTATAAGAATTGTATATTGTATCTATCATGTATGAAATTCTAATTTCTAAACTTGATGTTTTCCATGCCTTGATCATGGTAGGTATATATCATGTAGAACTAGGAGAACCACATAGGGCAATAATAAAAACAATCTTAATAACCTGAGGTATATCAAGAATTTGTTCTTGGTATATGAAGGAGAAGTGGAACTAGTAATGAGGGGTATATGTATGATAGTTTCCAAACCAATCATAAAAATTTAAATTCATAATAAAGTTATGTATTCTTCCTATATAGAGGTGTACTTATCTAGAAAATCTCTTAATATCCCTTGGTTTCTGATTCTATGGAAAATTTCAAGTATATTGTGACTTCTAATATAGTTAAATATGAAGTTTGAATATGTATCTTTGTCTTGAAGTTTTCCATGATTCCAAGAAATGTGGATCCTGTCATAGTATCATATGAAAACACTAAAAAATTGGTTCTAGCTAAATATCCAAGGTCACATTAGAGAACAAAGCATATTCTTTATAAGTATCGTCACATGAGGGATTTTACTCAAATGAGTGAAGTTGTGGTTAATATAGTTTTCATAGAGTATAATTTTGTAGACCCATTGAATACATATAAATATAAGTATAATCTGGAGTATCATATAATATCTTACATGTTGATAAATGTTATCAGTTAGCTCTAGTAGAAGCATAATATTTTCAGGTTTTGTTCCTTACAAAAAAAATTTCTTAAAAACATTGATTGTTACTCTGTGTATATAGTTATATATATATGTATGTATGTATGTATTTTTTCAAAATATGGTTATAAATTATGAAAATATAATAGTTTATATTAGACCTGTATAGAAATTCTAAAGATAGAATCCTACCAAGACACTTCCTCTTACCTAGTGTAAGATCTTGGTTTTCGTTTGTGGTACAAACCCTTTAATTTTCAGTATAAACCATTTATTTTATCTAAAAGGAAGTTAATAAAGGTTTCATAGAGGTTTTGAGTGTTCTTGGTCTTTGTTTGGGTCCTAGACTAAGGGTTTTTAAAGAGTAAGGGTGAGGTGAATTATTATCACTTGGTTCACACTAACCATGAACCTTAATTGTACATTCTTTTAAGGGAGGTGCACATTTGGAAAACCATGAAACAGGGGCCACATTACCATGTAAAACATAAAATTTACTATAGGAACACCATACATGGTTTGCGCATAGTTTTTCTAACCATTAACCTCGACCGTGTGAGTCATGGGAACCCAGACAGTGGGCACCACGTAGTGGGCGCATAGTTTGGACAGTCGTGTTCCCATTTAAAATCCTAGAAAATGAACATTTTCCCCTCCTATCCTATAAATATATTTTTATCTTTTTTTTCTCACCATTCTTTCATATTAGTCATTTAAGATATCTATTTCAATCCCAAACTAGAATTTAGTTTATTTCCTCTATTAAAACATTGTTTTGAATACCATTCAACACATCATACCCCTATCAGTAAGTCTATTACTCATGTAGACTCTTTTCTCAGTTTATCTTACCATATTTAGTGTGATATACATGTGATATAATATTCCCTATTTTCAAGGTGTTTTTTTGGTTCATTTTTTTCTCTTATTCCAACACAAATTTGAGGTTAATACTAGATGAGGATTCTTCTACGAGGATAAGGTATGTGTTATATAACCTTTCCTTCAAAGTCTCACCATTTATAAATTTTTCCATTGTGTCATATGCTGAAATTTCCATTGTGTTTCATCTAAAAATAATATTCCTTTAATTATGTGCCTAGATCTTGATTGGGAGGTGTTAAAAGACCCTTATACACCATTTGAGGCTGAAAAAGTCAACCCAAAACACCCATTTGGGTGTGTTTGACTAAATTCCCTTAACAACCATTAATGAATTTTAAATCAAAATCCCTACTAGAGTGTGTTTTATTTGGAATTAGTGAAACACTTTATTTTGTGTATTCAAACCAACCCTCAAGTGTGTTGAGTTATTACATAATGAAATGGTTGGATCTAATTAATTATTAAATGGATTTAACTCTTTACTTGTTCCTTAGTATTACATTATCACTTATGCTTTGGTTATTGGTTACAAGAATTTTTTACACCATTATAGGTGCGGAACGCCTTGAGAAAGACTAGGATTTATTAGTGGAAATTCCTTTAATGAACTCATAGGATGTAACATGATTCATTGATGTGAATTCCAAGTGGTAAACCCACTTAGATTTGGTATTTTTCATACTTAATGAATTCATTAGCTTGCTGCCATAGGATTCACCATGATTATATGGAAAACATAGAATTATAGGGATGATCTCCCTAGGTTTGAACTATTTATATGGACATAGAATGCCTCAAGTTAGACCCTTGGATCCCAATCGAGCCCTACCTGACTCAAAAATATAGTTTTATTTGGTTTGGTTAAAAAAACTTTGGATTGAAATTCCAAGGGTTAACCCATTGAATTACACTCAAGACAAATATCTAAATCTCATGGATTGATCACTGTGAAATGAATTTAATTGAAAAGATAAATAATTTCATGGTTCTTCCTTGGATTCAAAAAGGGTGTGTTGTGTGTAAATTCTAAGAAATTTTCTATGGATTCTTCTAAGTTATTATCACATGGAAACATGGGATATATTTCATGGGTCCTTTGACTATTAATAGGTAATATGTTCATATACATCTAGCTTAGGCTGAAGTATTCATGGTCGATCAGGAATCTCCTAAGGATCCTAAGTTCTATATGGTTTTTATTTTATTTACTATTAAAATTTTAATCATAATTACACACCGTTACAATTTATACTCACATACTCAATTTTTATTAGACACCATTGGTGGTGTCCTAGTGAGTTTTACTCACACCCTATTCGATCCACCATTTGAAACTGATAGAGACTTATTTGATGTATAAAAGGAAAAAAGGTAAGTTACCATCTTTGGATGCTTGATATTTTTCTAGATCAAGGTATAGGGGTAGAGGAATAAAACAGTGCTTTAGATGCTCATGGAGTTTGTCTATTTTGGTATTTTTGTATATTTTTTTCACATGTACAATTAAATTCTTAATTTCATGTTTTCCCTTCTCCCCATTTTTATAGGCATGACATCATCAACACATGAAACCATTTATCACCTTATATTTCCTACTATTTTATGAATGGTTTACATCCAAAACGCTGTTATTTATACTACCTATTTATTGTTAAACATTGTTTTGTACTATGATAAATAGGCTATAATTTCCCCTTGGTACCATCATACACTCTCATTTCTAGTCAGCGGCCTCTGGGAAATGGGGAGGCACGATTAAGGCCATTTGGCCCTCAGGTTTGATTACATATGAGGGAACTAATCCCAGGAGATCACAAAGTGGTATTAGAGGGTTTCTTTTGTTTTTTATTTCAATTTTTTGTTTGTATATATGATACTATAGAGTTTCATAACTTATTAATCATTCATTCTTGGGAGTATCTAACTCGTGTTTAGGGGGAAATCCAATTTGAAAAGGATAGGATTTATTGTTATAGATTTCCACCTGCTACCATTATACTATTTTCACCATTGGGTGATGGACATGTTTTATGATGTTATGGTTATTAATTTTTTGCCTTAGTCCAGTATGGAAAAGGAGAATTATCTCGTGTATCATTATAGGCACATAATTATATATGTGTCATTCGTATGCAATGCCATAAATATTTTATTGACTTTATTGAATATTAATTATTGTATATGCCTTTATTCCTACATAGGTAATTTTTCTAACATTTATTGAACTAAAAGTATGGATTGATTGGATACTTTAAGTTTATGTATCAACCTAAATGTTTTTTCCCTTATAGCTTGATGGTGGAACCATAACTAACCAATTTTGACATAATTAAGCCATGGAACCTTAGTTACATGGGCTAAAATGTTAGTTGGTAATGATTAAATTGATGATGATTGTAATTTACAAACTTTGTTCCTCTATAAATTTGGAATGGATATCTATATAATTAAACCATAATATATGGACTTGTTACATCGTAATACCATATGTAAAAGTATGGTTACTATTACATGGAATGGAAATTATAACTTATAATGATTGTGTATTTATATCACGAGAATAGAAATAAATATAATTAAACTATTTTATAATTATAAACTTGATAAAATATAACATTTATAAGAAATGGTTTTCATTAAATGGGGATTCCAATTGAAATTACAAGATAATTTTCCTCTATAACTTTCAATTAACATCCCATATAACTAAACCTTTATGATTAAAACTTTTAATTTTTCCTTATAACCTAACCCTATAAATGAGTAATTGGATAGAATATATCTTGTAGTCAGACATTGAGAATATAATTTTCATTCTTATTAGAAATCATTTTCACTTTATATCTTTTCTAACGAATGTTATTGGATTTTTAGATATATTCCTTCATAATGGCCTTGAGTTGAGCACCCTAAATTTGGTGATGACCATACTCTGGAGGTGGTGGGACCTGAATCACTAGTAGTAGCATCAATATATCCATTGATGAAACCTCCAATTGTACTATCTATCATTCCAAGACTATGAATAGATTATGTACTTTGAGATGGTTTCTTACACTTGTTATAGTCCATGGAGGGAGTTCCACAGAATACACTAGCTATGTCTGAGTTGATAATAGATTTTCAACAATAACATCCACATATTTTCTCATGGGAATGTGGTCCCTAGGTTCTGTAAATGTGACTTTAGGCCATTAAAATGATCATAGAGAACCTATATTCTTCTCTGGAGAGTAGGGTGAATCTAGTATCCTATATGCTTCATGGATCTTCCAATATATGGTGGTATGTTCTAGCCCAAGAAGATCAACACAGGGGTATGACTACCTTTTCATGTAGATAATAAGATTCAATTAAGCTAGTTAATTTATACATCTAGAGAAGGGAACTATGTATATTATGAACTACTCAACTTTTTTATATATCTCAAGTACTTTTCACTTGATATTACTGGTGATGAGTTATACAGGGTGATACATTTTGAGTATGGGATTAGATATTCCATATGATAATAGGTGAATGTTTTCAGGTTATCTAACATATATGAAATAATAAACTAGGCCCTCATATCTATGTGTAATCTAAGGGAAACTGAAGGTATGAGGCATGGTGGTTCAGTATCTAAATAGGGAAATGGTTCCTCCACTAGCAGGAAATGTAACCTTTTGGTTTCTCATCAGATAAGTGGTATTAAGATTATCCACATTGGTAGTCATATTTTATTATATCACCATGGAAGGTAAGGTCACATGAATCCTTAGTGTGATGAGGACCTAGTGCAGTGTTGATCAAGAAGTATAATGTTCCATCTTCAGAGAATCTGTAGGACCTTTCCACCAATTCCTAGTGAGAGAGGATTTGTACCAGCTCCAGGTTATGGAGAAGGATCAGTAGATCTATGATAGGAAATAATATGGAGTACCACTATCCAATTAGGCATAATTAGTAGTTGTGGTCATCAAATCCATACTCTTGATATACAATTCCAGTAGAGTAGACAAGCTTAAGGTGGTCAAGTTGTGACATATGGCAATGGATCAAGAAAATTATAAGAAATTCATCTTATGCCTGGGGAGAAAAGTTTTATTCTATATACAAAATGAGTTATGATCATAGTTTCCTTTTAATTATTATTGGACTTATTTGATACAGGCACTTTACACACATTCTTATCTTTGGCTCTTGCTGAGACTCTAAGACTCTAGATTGAGTAATTTTGTGGTGTAATGTATCTTTATACTCTATTTAGAGTATGGCCATAAAGTGTTCGTCGATGTAAGGAGTTTACCCTTTATATTGGTGGTTATTGTTTCTTATAGAACCTTTTCATACTCGAGATTATAGGTTTTGACATAATTATCAGGATGGATTGGATAGTTCCTTATTAGGAGAATATTGATTTTTATCATCGAATGGTGTCTTTTATAACACCTAAGGGTGGTATTTATTTTCATAAAAGAGAACAGTATGTCCAAGAAATTCAATATTGACCTTCACATCATATGTTGGATTGAGTGTCGACCCAGATTTCCATTATTTCTCTTGATGATCGAGGAGTATGACATGTTTTTTTCCTTTAGTGGGGGACCAATTAGGAGATGTTTTCCCTAAATTATTTTCTAGGATAACTCCTAATAAAGAGGTATAAATCACCATAAAACTTATTATAGGAGAATAATCAATGTCTATACCTCCATACAGGATGGATCCTACAAAGATTCAGGAAATCAAGAGGTAGTTAGAGTACCTAGAAGCCAAAGGGTTTATATAAAGGGTTCCACCTATTCTTTCCTCTAAGAAGTCGGATGGTACACTAAGGATGTTTATGGATTATCAGTGGTTGAATCAAAATACCACTAATAACTAGTACTAACTTCCTTTTATAGATGATCTCTTTGACCAACTTTTAAGAGTTGGGGTCTTCTCAAAAATTTATTTGAGATCACGTAATCATCAAGCGAGAGATAAACCCTTGTATATATCATGTACAGATTTTCGAAGAAGGTATGGCCCTTAGGAAAACTTGACAATTTCATTCAGTCTAATGAATTCCCCTTCTACCTTTTTTTCCTTGATGAATTAGTTTTTCTACCTATACCTAGATTCTTTCAGGGTTGTTTTCATGGATGATATCTTAGTGTACTCTCAAAAAATACACAATTATTTCACTTTGACATCTTACTAAGTATACTAAGAGAGAATATAATTTATGCCAAGATCATAAATTTCCATTTTTGGATTGATAAAGTTCACTTACTAGGTCATATTATATCATAATTAGGGTAATATTTGGTTTTAGAGAATTTTAGAGCTATTGTTACTTAGGATAATCCAAAGATCATATCTGATATATAATGTTTCTTAGGGATAGTCGATTACTATCAATGTTTTATTTAGAAATTCCCATGACTTGTAGCACCACATATAGGATTGACCAAGAAAGCAATAAAGTTTACATGGTAAGAAGCTTGTGAGAATACATTTCCCTAGTTTAAAGGGAAACTAACCATAACACCAATCCAAATTTTTCTTGATCCTAAAAGTGGATAAATATTTTATTATTATGCATCAAGCATCAATCTAGGAGTTATTTTGATACATAGATAATGATTTTAATCTTATTTCTCCCATCATTTGGGGTTCATGAGTGTAATTAATGATGTTCATACTAAAGTTAGCAGATATCATTCATACCTTACATTTCTAGAGGAATTACTTGTTGGGGAATGGTTACTGGTATACATGGACAAAAAAATCTCAAATACATATTCAATAAGTGAGACTTAAACCTCCAACAGTTAAGATGGGTTGAATATATTCAATATTTCAACTTTGATATTTCTTACATGCCAGGAAATGGAAATGTAGTTGCTAACTATCTAAGCTTAAAGACTCGTAATCTAGTTATTCAAGAAGATTTTAGTGAAGGGAATTAGATGGATATTATTTCTTAAATGCATCTATAAGTTTAATAATTATATGAGTATCCTTTTCTCATAGCATCAACAGTGGTGTAATCACTTCTCTATTGAGTAAAGAGGGGAAAAATATTCAGATATCAAAGTCTCACTCTAGAGGGAATGTGTTTTAGGTGATGACCCACCACCTAGTTTGGTTGTTGATAAAGATGAGATCCTTCATATTTATGGGTGTATTGGGGTACTTAAAAAATGTGAGAGGAGTTAATGCATGATTATCATGCTTTTAAATGGAAATTACATCCCTCACTCACTAATATGTGCCTTGAATTACACCACCATTATTGGTCGCATGGGATGAAAAAGGATATCACAGTATTTATTACTAAGTATTTTACCTATCATCAAGTAAAAGTAGGATACTAATGACACGTGGGTCTTTTATAGTCATTACCCGTCCTGGAGTTGAAATTGGATGAGGTCAAAATGAATTTTTTAATGGGTTTACCAAATTCACCTTGATTCAATGATGATGTATTTTTTATCATATACAGGCTCACAATGGTCTACCACTAATTTATAATCGGAGATACCTTCTCATTAGATGAAATTTGGAGACTTTTATTTGAGATATCGTATTCCTTCATTGGGTTCCATATACCATCTTATTAGATGGGGATTATCAGTTCACTTTTGGGTTTTGGTAGGGATTGTAGAGGGATCTTGTCTCATGGGTACTTCTTAGTATAGAATAAGACCCTCATAATGCTAGTAAATCCAATTAAATTATACAAGTACTCAGAAACATGCTATGTTTGTGTGTCTTTGATTTTGGATGCTCTTGGGGAAATCACTTATATCTAGCTAAGTCATATTATAATAACAGCATTCAAGAGACTATCCAAATGAATCTATATGAGGAAATATATGGTGAGCCTTGTTGTTCTCAACTATGTGGGTTAGAGGTAGGGAAGAAAAAACTATTGGGAATTATTCTAATTTAGGATACATCTGAGTAGGTACATGTAATCAAGAAACATATGGCTACACCTTAATCTAGGAATAATTCATATGTCAATCATTATTTCCCTCCTCAAGAGTTTGATGTGGGATATCCAGTATTCTTATTTTTTCTCTTAGATTACTCATCGATGAATTTTAAATCAAGGTAAGTTTTCACCTATATTTATTGGACCTTTCGAGATATTGGATAGGGTTGGGATGGTAGCATATTGGATAGATCTTTGTCAGTGGTATAGGGATATGCATGATGCCTTCCATGTTTCTCAGATGCTTTGTAATTACTCTAAAATGTCTTCTTATTTTTATCCTTAGAAAGTTGAGTTAGAGGATGATGCTTCTTTTAAGGATTCTCGATTTTGTATCATCAATAGTATCATGAAATATCTTTTTGAAAGCATGGTTTCTCTAATTTGGGTTATATGAAAACATGTATACATACAAGAAAATACCTATGAATAAGAGTCTGATATATGTTCTTAGTGGATAGAGTAATTTTTAAATGTTTCTCAACCACCCTTAGAAGGAAAACTTGGTGATGAGTTGTCTTAAGGATGTGAGGTTGTAAGATCTTGGTTTTTCGTTGAGGTACAGATCCTTTAATTTTTATTCTAAACCTTTTTTATCTAAATGAATGTTCTAAAAGGGGTCATATAGGTTCCAATAGTGTTAAATATTTGTTTAGGTCCTATAATAAGGTTATTTAAAGAAACAAGGTGAGGTATATGGTTAGAAAAAGGTTTGCACTAACCATGAACCATAACCATGTGGCCCTGGAAGGAAGGAGTGTAGTTTTAAAAACCATACAATATGGGCCACATGACCATGAAAAACCTTCAATTTACTATAGTTTCACCATGTATGGTTTGTCCATGGTTTTTCTAACCATGTTCCTAGCCATGAAAGACATGAAAACCTAAAAAATAGAAAATACATGGTTGGCACACAATTTTTCCAACCATGAATCCAAATCATGATCCCCTTAAAAATACAAGAAAATGAACTTTTTTCTTCATATCCCTTGAATCAATTTTCTATTTTATTCTCCCCATTATTATATAGTATCTGCATGATAGCTCTTATTCTTCTCTCTTCTGGTATTTGGTGTATTTCCTCTACCCAATGGATTTGGACTAATGAGAGGGTATGAATTGGGTGCCCCTCCCTAGCATATGCACCATGATGGTAGCTCCACCTTTGCATGTCCTTCTAGATAAGCTTCCCATGAAAGCACAGGCTGGTCCTGATGGCATTTTCATACCCTCAAATTCATCCAAATCCATTGGTTCAGCTCTGGTGGGTGTGCCTGCTCTGAATCCACCTCCAGGGATGCTTCTTTTTTGTAGAGTCTGTCTGGGTCTGCTCCTCAGGTGTGTTGAGTTTTCATATAAAAAAATGTTTGGATCTAATTAATTATTGAATTTCTTGAAATCTTTACTTATACCTTGTGATTAATTTATCACTTATGATTTTGTTATTAGTTATGGGAATTGGTCACACAATTATAGGTGTGGAATTCCTTAAGTAATCCTTGGATTTATGAGGAGGAATTCTTTAATTGACCTCATAGGATGCCACCCAAATCATTGATGTGAATGCCAAGTTGTATACCCACTTGGATTTACACTTTATCTTACTTGTTAAATGAATCATCTTTATTTCATTGGATTATTCATGATTCTTTGTAAAACATAGAACACTCAGGGTGATCTCCCTAGGTTTCGATAATGTATTCGAAAATAGAATGCCTCAAGCTATCCCCTTGGATTTTAATCAATACATACCAAAATCACAAGGATATTTTTTCATAGTTTATTTAAAAAATCATAGATGTAAAATTAAAAGGGTTCACCCCTTGTATTTCACAAAAACCAAATTTCCAAACATCGTGGCTTGATCACAATGAGTTGGATTGACTTTTAAAGGTCAATGATTCAATGGTTCTTCCTTGGAATCCAAATGGTTGTGTTATATAGAAATTACCATACCTTTTTATAGATTACTTGGATTAATTATCACATGGATTCTTGGAATATATACCATGGGATCATTGACTATTTATAGGATACATGGTTAGACATGTCGGGCATATGACGAATCGGGTATGGTCAGTCGAGCATCCCCTAAGGAGACTGAGTTTGGTATGGTTTCTTTTTAATTTACCATTTCAATGTTAATAATAATTTAACACTGTTATATTTTGTAATCATAGATTATATTTTCATTAGAAGTTATTGGGGTGGCCTACTTGGTTTTAATCACACCCTATTCAGTACATAATTTGGTGCCCAAGTAAACTTCTTAGATATATAAAAGGACAAAGAGAAGCACTTGACTTTGGATGCTTGATTTTGTTATATATTGGGGTATACAAATAGTGGAACAATATAGTTCTTTGGATGCACATATAGTTTAGCTATTTTGTTCTTTTTTATATTTTTCTGTGACATGTAATGTTATACACTTGCTTTCATGCTTTTCCTCTTCCCTATTTTTTTATAGATGTGACATCATCTATACATCAAATTGTTTACCACCTTGTATATGTTATTATTCTCGGGATGGTTTACTTATACATACCTATTATTTCCACTACTTATTCATTATTTATCTTTATGATTCACTCTGATAAATATGGTATAGTCTCCCCACTGTACCACCATAAACGCTTGTTATTAATCAGTGACCTATAGTGAATGGTGAGGCACACTTGAGGAAATGTGGACCTCAGTTTTGGTTACTTATGAGTGAACTGGGATTAGGATGTAACATATAGATCCTTAAAAATTATCTCACACATTCAAATTTAAACAATTTTTCCACATCCAAATAACATAGTTTTGATACAAAAAGAATAGGATGGTGAAGTGATCTAATGAAATTGACACAATATGGGTTATTCTAAGTAGAGGATATAAGTTCTTCCGATCAATGAAACCGTCAAATTGGTCTAGCCACTCACTGATCATATTGCACATACTTTATCCCCAAAACTAAGTAAAGGGTTACTTATCAAAACGAAGATCAATAAGACCCTCAAGTTGAATAGAATCCTAAAAAGCTTCCTTCCCAACAACATTTTTGGGCATGCCACCTGTCTTTTCAGTATTATATAAAATTTAATTAAAATCTCCCCCATTGAGAAAAGGACCAGTGAAATCCTTCAAAAAATGCTTCAACAAGTAAATTTTATCATAAAATCTAAGATAACTATATATTACAAAAAAATTAAATTCATGTTTTTCCATTTTACCAATATATATAGCTATATGATTCAATAAAAATTATTTGACATAATAAATAAAATAATATTTCATCCAAATTCATAAAAAACATAAATGACATACCTATACACAAAAAATGAATTATATAAAATAACTTTATTTATAAAAATATCAATGTCATTGCAAACATATAAAGTATTAATTAAGAAAACTATATTAAGGCTATGCTTATTACTCTATCATTGGATTACCTAGACTGCTCGATGGTTTCAAAGAAATAAATAGTTCTAGAAAAAAGAGTTTAAGTTTTCAAGGTAGGGATCGATCTCAATATCCTATTCCTTTTAAAATTCATAGTACATTTTCTCCCCAAACAGTCTCATGTTCTTGCCTACCAAGGTAGCACCATTTCTAAAATAGTCATCAAATTGACTATTTGAGATAAACCTCAAATTCATATATTTTATAAACCAGTGTGTATACCTCTTCCATGAATACTTGTTATTGTTTCTTTTCAATGTAGAGCTTCCCACTTTCTTTAGCCAACCCACAAAAAACCTCATTAGCATTAGAGAATTTAACATTTACATATAATATATAAATAAAATTTTATACAAATAATTGCATATAATATATGCATAACATGATTTGATAATATTTTATATACATAGTTCACATTGATTTTAACATTTACATATAATTATGCATATAAAATTTATATATATTTCACAGGGAATATAACATTTACATATAATATATACATGACATGTTTTTAGATTATTTTATTAACATGTTTATAAAACATGAATGTATATAACTCAAAATACTCTATGTGAATATTTTATGAAAATTTTATATAAATATACACTTAACATGTAATGTAAATTTGTATAGATCATTTTTTGTGAATATATTTATAGCTTATATTGTTAATTTTTTATGTGAACATATTTATTTAAATAAAATATTTTGTGAACATAATTATTATTGAATATTCATTGAACGTATTTATAGGCCTGAGTATGTACGGTCCTCTATTATGTGTTTTTTTATATTAGAGATGCTAAAGTGGTCCTAAAAGGTATTTTGGAAGATAAATGATGATTTTTTTATTCTTGAAGGTAAAAATGGTCGTGGGGGTTCTCGTTACACCCTGGGCGATATTGTGGTCCATATATAAACTTGGTGATTAAGTCAATTTTCTAGGATTGTGGAGTTAAGTGTGAAACAAATATTTTAAGGTGGTTTCATTAGTGCATAAAATATTTTTCATGTTGTTTTTTTATTTTTCATTGTCACATTAGTTATTAAGAGATTTTATTGGAGGTGACGTTTTAAATAACTTTTAAATGTTGGTTAACTAAAACTGATGCTTTAAAGTAATATTTTTTTATTTTTTTTCATAGTGATTATTCAATAACTGATGTGAAAAACAATAAAAAATAATAATAAAATTGATTCTTCCTCCACAATAGTAGACAAAAGCAATATAATGGTAGAAACAAATAGTAGAAAATCTGCAAAGGACACTTACAATTGAACTTTAAAATCTACAATGTAGATTACAAATAAACTAAAAATCAATCAAGCCTATAAAATGATTATCCCATTCAATTTGTAAATGTCTCAACTCATGTGTACTATATGTTCATGGGTCATAAAAAACATATAAAATAATAAATAAACTATTTAACTTGAATATTCAATAAAACAAATGAAATATTAAGGAAATATTTATAAATAAATATAATCTTATGAGACTTTTTAATTTCCCCTGTTGAAATTATTCCATACATAAATATTAAAACATAATATCCAGAATCATTTACATATTCTTCTTTATGAAACTTTTCAAACATATTTTAATTCAAAATAAAAATTTTAAGTAATATATCCAAAATTTATTAATTATAAATGAAAATTCACCTTAGCTTCTACAAATTTGATCTTGGAGATATTATTTCTTATCTTTGTTCAAAAAAAATTTCATTCCCTATTTGAAAATATTATGAATAAAATAAATTTTATTCTTTATAAAAAATAGGTATTAAAATAATCAAACATACATGTTCAATACATTTTGAAATATTTTCTCTCAATGGACCATGGATAAAGCATAGCTAATACAGTGTCCTCTCACTTGTATAAAAAATACCAAACATCTAAGTCCACTGATTTATAAGAAAATTTAATATGATTTTTTAAGATGTTAAGTGACATATAACACTTTTTGAGAAAAAAATTTTCATAGTCTTGAATATATGGAAACATCCAACACTGAATAATGAAATTATTCTAAAATTTTTCAACTGTAAAAAATGTTCTTTCTATATTGGTCATTGACAAAGATATTGGGGATATAAAATGGCTGTCCATAAATCCATATACATCTGTCTTTTCATGCTCTATAAAAATTTTATTTAGATACCTAATACAAAACAGACATAATTATAAATTTTTGATAAATTAAATTAATATAAAAAATTTGTTAATCGACTTACATAGAAAAAAATTTTCATCTTGTTGATGCCTAATTGATATCCAGCTACAAGATCCATGATATCATTTTTTTAAAATCCTCATATTAATTTCATTCCTATAAACAAAAGTATCAATTCGAATCTCTTATACTTACAATAAAAAATTTGAGTATGCTGACAATCTATCAACACTAGTATAATTTGTATCAGGAGTCAGGACACTGTGAATTTTTTGTTGCCTATATATGAATTATTTTACTTTAAAGTATTCCTGTAAAAAAATTGATAAATATGTAAACATTAAAATGAGAAAAAAAATAAAAAAAAATAAAATAAAACATGTATATATACCTATATTGAAATATTTCAAAGTAGTCTAGATGTAATAAATAAAAAATAACCAATAGTTTGTCTATATGTACTAGCCTCATCTGTAGGACATTGTATTTTTGATGATCTATCTACAATATCTAGTACAATGACCGTATGATTCTCTATCTCAATCTCCTGGTGATGAATGGTATCATTGATATAAAATATCATCCCATATGCAACAATATGATGAGGATTATCAACAAATAACTCACAGTAATATAGAATTTTTGGAGGAGGTGTTGTAGGGATAGGATAAGTAGTGGGGTTTAGAGGTAGAGATGTATGAGTAGTATAAGGAGGAGGAGTGGGATCTATTAAAGGAGGTGGAGGAGTCGGATTGGAAGGCCGAAATTGTCCTTGAATTTCTACAAAAATCAACTATACTGAAGCTCTGATTTTATCCTCCATCATCACATCAATATCCTAAACTTCAAATTATAGAGATTTTATTTTATTTATAGACATGCTCCATTGAAAAATCTTCTGAACATAAAAACACTTTCCTTACCGATACACCTACCAGGTACCCTTGTACACGACCTCGGTGTTCGGGCTTTCCCAATTTTGTAGCCAAAATATCCTTTCTACCCTCAGTAATAAAGACACCCAGTGTTCTTTACTCCTCAAGAGAATTATGTAAATAATATTTGAAAAAATATGTATTGAATCACAATATATATATATATATTTGATTTAACTTAAATAAATTAAACATCTTATAATATTCTCAACTAAAACTCTCGACTCTTCTGCAAGATATTTTCCTTTTTTTATCATCAAATCCCAGTTGCATTTTTCATGTCTAGTGGGGAGTAAGGAGAGTAAATCACTACAGACCCTTTAGACTCATCTCTTAGCTTTTGAAATTGTTTTTTATCATTTATTCTTCTAGTAACGTATAACATCCCGGAGATAACTTATGATTGTATGCATTTCTAGCTTGAATATCCTGATGAGATATCCTTGATTACTATAAATTAAGTATTAAAAATATAAATCATTAACATGGTCATTGATATAAAAAAAACTTCTAAAAATTTGACATTTCACTTAACAAAAAATCTTCTAATCTTTTACTTTCAAAAAACTCCTTCTATTTATATTCATATATAAATGGAAATATATCACATTGATTTTGATTTTATCTATCCCCAAAAAAAGAACTATTATATGAGGGATGATTTAAAATCCTTACATCTCATAGCATCCAATGATAAATATTTCCTCCTGTCTCCTCTAGTATCAGGTATATCATATGTGATTTGATAATAAGGGTAAAAACATATATTACTACAAAAATTTCAAGTTAATTAAAATAATAAACAATCTTAAATTTCTCCCACAAGTGTGATAATGTCACTTTTTCATCACTTCTCCAATCATCAAACAAAATAAAAAATTTTCTTTTAGTCTGTACTAATACAAAATTTTTTAATTGTTTTGAATTTAAAACTCTTGTAATATCATTACCATAAAATTATATTGGTATCCTCTATTGCTGGATATGGGAAACTAATAATTTTTGTAAATGTGTGGTGCCATATTTACCAACCCTGGAACTCTTTTTTCCTCCATGTAAGAAGATTTCCCTTGTAAAGAAAGATGAGGAGGCTCATAAATAAGAGCATGTGTACACTCCTCCCCAGAGGTATGAGTAGGATCATATCCAAAAATATACAGTGGATTATAGGATTTATCTTTCAATATCATATAAATCAAAAAAACATTAATTAGTACAAAAATATACAAATCCAACAATTACATACAAATGTAAATAAAAAATTAACAATTATCCAACAAAAACTAAATAAACTAAACTTAACACATTTTTATTTATATATTTTAAATTAACTAGAATGATAAAAATATTAATGAGAGATAAAATAACATAAATGAATGAAAATTATAGAATATTACTAAGAGATGAAATGACATAATAAAAAATTCACCAACCTAATAAATATTTTTTACAATAAAAAATTATAATAAACTCTGATATAATATGTTTTTTTATTAAAAATGTTAAATTTAAAATAATTGGTTTTCAATAGAATCAATTAATAGAAGTGTTAAAAATGGTAAAAATGGAAAACTAAATAAAACTAAACTAATGTAAACAAACAATTTAAATTATTAGTTATAATATGTGTTTTAATAAATAAATTCAAATTAAAATATCTAACTTAAGAAATTTAAAAAATTAATCCCTAATTAAACATACATTACTTGTAATATTAGGAATGTACTAGATTACTGTTTTCCCAAATTCCTTCATCATGATCGTTCCATATGGCACAAACCATATTTATGACATACTCATCAATATTATTTGTTAATCCTTCCATGGAAGTAAGGATCTCACATAAATCAGCATCTTTATCAATTTTATCATCACCAATATACTATGTTTTACCTTGTAAAATAATAAACCACTGAATATTGTATTGATCAAGAATATAAAAAAATTTCATGTGTTTTCATGATAAAATATTTAGTGGGGTATTCCAATTTATTTAGATTAACTAGTGTCATTCCAAATTCATCGTATCGGAAACTATTATTACCAATAAACCATATAAAATTAAACACTGGAACTTGAAATTTAATTTAATCAACCGCCCATATTTCCCCAATGAATCCATAACATGAATTTAATGTATAGATTGGCTATTTGTCTTTGGCACTCTAAAAATGCATTTCTTCTGTAAACACCAATACACTACTATTCTGAACTACACTTATGTTGTCTAGGTCTTTTTTATGAAATATATATCCATTAATTTTCTACCTAGACAATGTTATCAAATTTAAACATGGACCACACAATAACCATATCAATGTTTTTGATGCATGTGATCTACCAATTACAGTCTCTTTAAACCAAGAAAAAAAATTAGTATGCACATTCAAAATATACATATCTTTCTTCTTTGGATAACATTGTTTCAGTACATTAATATGCAATGTTATATATAGTTGAGAATCATCTATGTTATTGAATATATATAAATGAGCCTTATTTATCTATTAAACTATCAACGATTTTACTTTAAATCCATGGATCCCCTTTACCCCATAATTAACTCATTCATGGAGATATTTAAGCAAACTGATGTGCTCCACTACAGAAAAGTATCAGGTAAAAAACCCAGTAAACTCCTCAGAAATATACTTCTCAACAATAGATGCTTTAAGTGGACATGAATTCGTAATATACCCCTTTAATATCTTCATATGCCTTTCAAAAGTATATATACAAAATATATATACAGATCTGCAAAGCTTTATTTATCACACAAATTAAACCATTAAATGCTCCATGATATCAAAAAAATATAGAGGAAAATACATTTCCAATTGATAAAGAATATAAACCACTTCATTCTACAAAGTGTTCAAATCATTCAAATCAATCACCTTATTAAAATTTTTTTTAAATAATAATAAAACATCATGATAGTCATTATAACATGGGTGGTAAATATTCCACGCAATACAACTGGTTAGAGGTGTTTCATTATGACGTGACAATCATGATATTTCCTACCTGTCAACATTAAATCCTTTAAAGACAAAAAATTTTTTACATTTGAAGAATAAGCATGTGGAACATTGATATCATAAAGACATTGAAAAAATCTAATTTTATCCATCTTGTATAAGTTATGACAAGCTGAGGGTAGGAATGTTCACCTTCTATCTGGAGTGGGAGCCAACACCAAACGTATTCCCATTGAGAGTAAATCAAATCTTACATTAAAACCATCTTTAGTATTTCCTTTAATATATAACAATTCTTCAATAAAACTACCACATATATTCTTATCCATCTATATGAAATCATTTTTATTCTTCACCTCATGATATTTCCAATATGGTATCTCAAAAAATATAGACCGTTTCTTCTAAATATTTCTATCATTAACAAATTTATGTGCCTTTCTGAATGTCACATCAATGTTTTGCACCCTCTCAAAATTCTAATTAGTGGATAAAATTTTTAGAGAAATATAAAATTCATGTGATCCATTGAAATCATTTTTAAATATTCTATTAGATTGATCCATAGAAAAACACTTTCAATGACCCTATATACTATTTTTCTCCCATGATGTAGTTGATAATATGAAGTATGTTGTTCACAAATTAGACAAGCTTTATTCCCCTTAACACTGTATCTAGATAAAATTTTATATTCCAGAAATTCATTTATAGTGAACATAATCATTTCATGTAGTTGAAAATATTCCATTTTATACGAATTATACACCCTTATACCTTCCTCCCATAATAGTTTGAAATAATTAATTAAGGGTGACAAGAAAGGATCAATATCATTTCTAGGCTATTTTGGTCTACATATCATTAAACTCAACATGACATATTTTCACCTCATGCAAAATTTAGGAGATAAGTTTTAAATTACCAATAAAACAGGCCATAAACTATGTGTGCTACTAAATATTTGATATGGATTCATTCTATCCATGTACAATCCATGTCTAAGATTTATAAATTCATTTCCAAATTTATGAAACTAGTGATCAATTTTCTTCCACTGTGGAAAATCAGTTGGATGATATTTTTTTCCATCACATATCCACTCATCAGTATGTCGTATTAACCATTTTTCATCATGTGAATTTACAAATAAAAATTTCAAATGAGGAATTATAGAAAGACACCAAAATTCCTTAGTAAGGGTCTCTATAACTACTAAATCAGTCTAGTTTGTTTTTCAATTTATACCATGACGTCCCACATTTAGGACGCCCTAAAAGAAATTCATATTTCTTCCTATATAGAACACAGTCATTCAGACATGAATGTATTTTTTATAACCTAATCCCATCAGTCATAGTATTATCTTTGCCTTATAATGTGAATATAGAAGATCATTGTATTTAGGAAGAATATATTTAAAAATTATAGCAACTCTGTAAAACTTTTTTCACTCCACCCATGTATTTCCTTTAAGTTAATCAATCTTAACACCATCCATAAAACCATAAATTCCATGAAACAAGGATACAATGGTTTTATAGCATCTCCATATAGATTCTCAATTGTTTATTATGAATCAATTTCCTTTTCTTCGATATCATGAATCATTTCATTGATTTGATTAGACTTATCATCATATAGAGAATCATCATCAAGAGATCTAAACTTCTGAAAAATCTCACCATTCCAAATCCAAGGATTGTAACATTGATTTAAACCATGAAAAATTAAATGATCATTGATATATCTAATTTTCAAATTATTAATGTTTACACATTTCAGGCATATAAAAAACCATATAATTTTTTGGAACATTGCATTTAGAAAATTTTAAAAAATCATCAACATATTCCTTATATTCATCATGTATTCGAAGTGCTGTAATCTAACTTCAAATCATTATTATCTAAAAAAATATCAAAAATATATATCTTTTCAAGATAAACCATGTTCAAATTTATATCAAATATTCCATAATTTTAAATTAATCCCGATTTTGAAATATAAAACAAATATATGTGTATTTGAAATGTATAATTAGAAATTCCAGACAATAATGAAATATAAGTTTAAATATAATTGGTAAATTATAAAAAAATCATGGAAGTAATTTAAAAAATAATATTCTCAAAATATATATATATGAAGTCCACACTAACTAATCGTATATAAATGATATTATTCCACCTATCAAATACAACATTCTACTCTAGTGTTTTGTGAGGACTAAATTGTGAAATAATTTTACAATCACATAGATGAACATTTCTAAACTCTATAAAATATTGAAAGGTTTTAAACTTAGAAACATAATAATCACATAACCATATCAAAAGGATTCATAAGATAGGGTTACAAGTAACCCATACCCTCCACTTACTTGTGTATATATTGGTTTTCATACATCATTATGTATTATATAAGAGTTTTTATTAGACATCTCATGACTCTAAAAATTTTCATTCAATCCATAAATGAATTTTTAAATTTTTAATACCTTTGATACATCAATTAGAACATAAAAACCTTCATGGTATATGATAAACACCTCCTTAATTAAATTCCCATAATGGAAGAAAAATTTAGCATCCATTTAATAAATCTCATTATCATAATAAACTATAATGATAATAAATATCCCAATGGATTTTAGGATCAAAAATATTGAAAAAAAATATTCATAAAAAATACCATTAATTCATTTACAATCATGGTAATTCAAAATAGAAACAAATGACCACATGTGCCAAAATGATACCTGAGTGGAGAATTTATAAAAATGAAACAGAAATAAATGACTGAATGCACAAAAAAGAAAGTCAGGGATTCAGCACCATTGAACGACCAAAAGAGAGGAGAAAAGTTTTAATATTACTTGATTGGAGAATATATAATGTGAAAAAAATTGTGTTTATGAAAAGATCTATGAATATGGAAATCCAAGACCATTGGATCGAAGAAATGCGGGTTCGTGCTTCCGTGAGATAGAAAACTGTCAGCTTTCGTGAGAGATAGTAACACCAAAATGATTCAAACTGATGAATCATAAAACTTTAAATGGTATATAACATCTATTATTATATAAAAAACATGATAAAGAAATGAAAATTACTTTATCATGTTATTTATTACTTAATTGATGTTATAAAGTGGCTTTATCAGGTCAGTTATTATACAACCGACATGATAAAGTGGGTAACTTCATTTAACAAATTATTTATTGTAATAAATGACATGATAAATCAAAATTATCATCTTTTTCACTTCAGTTCACTAATAGATGATTTCTAAAAGAAATTTATCCACTTTATCACATTGGTTATTATATAACTAACATGATAAAGCAAGATATATAACTTTATTACATTGGTAATAAATAATTAACGTAAAAAATCCAACATGATAAATAGTTTTTGCAATAGTATTTATGCAATGGTGAACATTTCTGGTGTGGGGTGGCCATTTTGGTGGGCAGGGTATTTTGGTGGAATCCATGTAAGCCATTTGGATGGTTGAAATAGGTGTTTCATATGTCATGGTGTAAAATGGTGTGTTCATTGAAGTTTTATGTTATGGTGGTTCCATGGATATGGGTTATAAATCGGCATAGTCCGATATAATATATCATTTTGGTTTATGGATTGAGTCATTATATGAAGATGCAATGACATGGTGGATTTACTAATATCATGGTGGAGGTCAAAACCACATTCTGTAGAAAAAATGATTGATGAGATTTAAGGGGCTATTTCTATTTTGAAAGCTGAAAACCATGGATGTCATTTTATCATGCTTCACCATGTTCTGGTGATTCCTACACCATGATCAGGATGTGTTGTTTTGTGGTGATTTCCACACCATTTTTTAGTGATTTAATCGATATGTTTAATATAAATTCATACCTCCTCTTCTAGGATTTATATTTTTGATATATCTTAAACCATATTGATCATTGGGACTCATTTCTAGTGATATTTCATACCTGTATAGGATTTAAGGCCTCCTGCTTCATGTGATTGATCACTTCATGGTAAAAGGTTTTTATGAGTTCCTCTTGGAAATTTGGAGGTGTTAGGTCATGTTTCTACTCTCACTCTTATATTGAGATTATTGAAGCTTTGTTTAAGGTAGGGAATTTAAAATTTTTCTTCTCTTTATTATGTTTTTATCATAGAATTATCATTCTTTTATTTTCAATGAGTAAGTAATTGGAATTAACCTAATGAAGATAATGAAATTGGTTAAATAAATCAATATAGTAAGAAGCGAATCACATGTTCTATATATGATTTCTATGTTATTTATCATATATAACTTCATCTGTTTATTTTATGAGCATGTTTTTTTGATCCTTTATTATTGTTTTTTATATGATTTATAAAATTTATAATTGGTTATGTAACTTAGATTTTGTAATAAAAAGGTGGGTATGAAAATTTTGAATTTATGTTAATATTGATTATACATTAATTATTGAATATCTATTGAAGTATGAGTATATATAGATGATTTATTTAATTTCTTATTGTAATTGTTGTAATTATTCTTGATGTTTTTATAGTAGTCATAGGGTGGTTATCATTTTTTATTCGATAATGGTGTGATGATATATTTTATTAGGTAGTGGATTGATATGGTTCATGTGGAAGAAAGTGGATTATGTTGTGAAAGTGGTGGGATTGAAGTTTTGGATGTTGATATGGGATATCATGGTTTTTAATGTTTTGGTATGGATAGGTTGATGTGTTGTTATGTTTTAGTTACCTAGTAATGTGTAATGGTGTTGAAATTAATGAAATTATTAATTAGTATGGGTTTTTACAATATGTAACAATGAATATATAAGGACTAAATGGAATAATGATTTATTAGTTTGAAAATGGAATGGGATTTGATAGGTTAATTTTATTCTAGAAATAATAAATGAAGTGGTGGGTAATTAAATTTATGTTCATGAAAATATAAATGGGGTGAATTAGGTATGGTTGTGTAAAGTTATATTAGCTTAATGTGTCATAGTGAATGAAATCATGGATGGTAATTGATAAAGTGGAATTAAAATATTGAATATTAAATGAGGGGAATATGTTTATTTCTTATGTTTTTGATAAATTTTTTTAGAGTTGGTAGTGAATATGGACGTACGGTGATAGGAATATGGTGATGATTGTAGTTATAGAGGTGTTGTATTAGAGAATTGACATTGTGGTTGGGCTTGTGTGATTGTATTTTATTCATTATAGTTTTTATTATTTCTTATACAACACCATCCATATAGAGTAATGTGATAGAAACCCTTATATGGTTTTTGAGTTTCAGATATTTTCTCTAACATCTAGGATGGAGGTGATATAGATGCATGAATACGCCCCTTTCCCCTCTCACTCTTCAAGTTATAATATGGATAGTGATAGTCAGAGGTTATGTAAGGTGGTGATGTGATGATTATGATGTAGTGTGGTGGATATGAGGTAGTGATGTGGTTATGTGATTATGGTATATGGTATTTGGATATGATGTGGTATGTACTTATGTAGACATAAAATGGATGGGAGAATGATGACATATTTCATTTGGGAATGAATATGATTACTACAATATGGAAGTGGATGTGGGGTACTATTCATTATATTATTATTATTTATTATATTTATCTTTGTTTTGGGGTAAGTGAGCCTTTTTTTGGTTGGAAGGTAGATGACCTGGTCTAAGTGATTAGTTGGTTTCACTATTTACTCATTAATAAATTAGTACCCTTTGTATACATTTTCAAGAGAGGTTTTGAGGAAGATTCTAATTAGTATACTTGTATGCTCACCCCTATAATATATATCTATTTTTCAAACATGTAAGATGGATTTGGTGATCAAGCTAGACATTACTAGCTCAAGGTGTGAAATTATTTTTTGTTTATGGATTCATTTTCATAGAAGTTGTATCATTAATGTATTCATTTTAAGATATTATTTTATGAATGAAATTTCATGCATTGTCAAATTGGTTTTATTTTATATTTTATGGATTTTATTGGTGGTTTCTTCTTCTATTCATATGATTTTTTAGGGTAATGTCACCCATATGTTTGTTTCATACCCTCAATGATAGTCGGCAATGCAGGTCCTACTAGAGGCAGTCTTTGAGAGTCACACTCATCTTTGCTACTAAATCATGAGAGGTTCTAGTGGGGACTGTTCATGGAAACATATATTCTATGAATATATTTAAATAATATTCTTTTAATGTATTTATTATAAAATATTCCATTATAATTGTTTACATACATATTTTTTTATAGAATGTGTATTTTTAAAATGTGCATTTCTCAAGAAGTATATATTTTTTTGCATAATATTATATAAATATTATAATTTTTTCATAGATATTTATTTCAAAATATGTATTGTGGTTATGTATTACATATGCATATCATTTTATAAAATATTATATTCAAATCTATTGATTTGGTCAAAAGGATTAGTATCCTTGATGTTTCAGGTTGAATCACAATTGAAGAATAAATTTGGGGTTATTATAACAAACCCTATAGAATTGACACTATAGTAGGTATTGTAGTGGTGGTAGTGTAGTAGGGAGTTGTACTGAGTACTATAGCTATGAATTATAACCAATAAAATAGAGATACATGGTATCAAGTATTGTGGTAACTTTTAAATATATATATGGTCTTTGGAACACCCATAAAATTTGCAATTCATTCAGGATACCCCTCAAATAAATGGATTTTGGGCCACTCCTTAGGCCTTCGTTCCATCTAAAGCCTCTAACCCACCCTCTAATAAATGCAAGGCTTCTTGGATACCACTTGACCCTTAAAAATATTTATTACATTTTTATGTTATAATTTTTATAATATATGTTAAACATAAAAATATGTTCGAATGATTTGAATATATAATAAACAATTTATTACAAAACATATATTCATTAAATAATACTATGTGAATAATAAAATCAAAGTGTTTTGACTATGCTTTTTCAAGACAACCCACACCCACAAAATTTATTAGGAAAAAAGAATGACAACAAACAAGAAAATGTGAATTCTAATAAAGAAAAAACCCACAACAAAAGGGATCAATTCATTCTTCTCACTATGGAATCCAGGTTCCTAGGGTAAAGAACTATATTCTTTGGGTGAAGACCTCACCACCATGTCGTATTCCATTAAGTAAGCATTACCTCATCATATGATAAAGAATCAGAAGAGTTTCATGGGATGATGAAACTCTTATATTTCCAAGATAGATCCTAGAAATCCCAAATCGGTTTTTGATGATAGCCATCTTTAAAAAAATTGATATCAGTTCTTGGAGTAATAATTATTCCCCGTATCGAAAAATATTTGGTTCCATTTTATAAAAGGTAACTTCAAGTTTTAAGTCAAACCACTCATCCATCACTTCTATAATACCATGGGGTAACTTTCAACCTCATAATCCTCTGGAGGGGTTATGAAGTTTTTTTTCTTTTCAGATTCACAATCTTGGATTAAATCCTTTCCAAACGAATTATAAGTGGTTTTTATATGGTCAAAGAAACTATATAGATAAAACCAATCTATATTCACTTATTTGGAACTCATCCATTTTACACCCCTACCATGAGAAACACCCCATCCTTTCGGATTCCTGCCTCTCTTGCAATTCATTTGACTCTTCTAATTATCATTCTATTTGACTGACACCTATGGATATTATCCAAATATCTTACAATATTGTCCATAAAATCCTTTAATACTTCCACTACCTCTATATCCTCCATTGGTGGAGGGATAGAAACTTCAATGACCTTAGGGATATCAACAAATGAATGCACGGTTTCTTCTATTCTGGTTCCCATTTATGGTCCATGATGTGCATCATGTACAAATTACTCTCATCCAAGAATTTCAAACTTCTCATATTCATCATCATAAGAAATAATTCTTGCAGGTTGAGCACATTTTGTGCCTTGGAAAGTAGCAGTACCGACAGACTTACTAGATTGAACCTACATAGTAGTAGTAGATAGACCTTCATTATAACAATCCTGTAACATCACATATTCCACCAAAAACTATATTTATAAAGGGGAAACAAAAATCTCATGTGTGGGAATCAGTGAATCATCCTTTGGTACTACATCATTCACAAAATATGTTTCCTCTATACCAGAATTGTATGGTATCTTGGAATCAATAGAAGCTCCATGTTGAACAACAAAGATATCCCAGATAACCATAAAATATTTTTTAGGTTTCTCAAAATCAACATCCACTGTATATTTAACACTTTCCACATCCTAAATGAAAAATTCAGCTTTTCCCTATAGGGAATAAGAAGGAAGTGGGAAATGTAACACCCTAGAATGATAAACGGTTAAATTACTAAATGATATGACTCATGTCAACAAGGTGCACATTTCTTTTCAAGAGCCTATCTTATTAGAACTCCATAGATAAGTGTTCTTATCCTAGAGTAGTGATCAGGATGGGTGACCTTATGGGATGCTTCCCAGGGTGTGAGTGAGTGAGGAAAAAGTACAATGAAAAGGACATGTGTGGGCCTGTTGGGATTTCCATAGGTGTATGTGAGTGAGGACAAAGAACACTGGAAAGGACATCTGTGGGACTGTTAGGATTATAATTAGTTATATGACCTGTTTGGGCACATTGGTGGGCCCCAGGATGGGGACAACATATCTGTGGGGAAACTGGTGGTACCTGGAGGGCCAAGACCTGATGGCCATGTTAAGGTGGGGTGTTTATGCTGTCACTGTGACCCAATTGTCACATTTGATATCAAATGAGGAACCCAACCTTAAATTAGTCAAAATACCCATTCGGGCATGTGGGTGGGCCCTTGGGTGGGGACCACATGTCTGTGGGGGAAACTAGTGGTACCTGGCGGCTTGGGACGCAATGGCCATGTTAGGGTGGGGTTTCTGTGTTGTCATCGGGACCTAGTTTTTACAATTGGTATCAGAGGAACCCATCATTAAGTGTGGTGCAATATATGGGTTGAGATTTAGGTCCCACAATGAGGACGTTTTACTCTAAAGGGGGGTGAATGTAACACCCCAAAATGATAAAAGGTTAAATTAATAAATGATATGACTCATGTCAACAAAGTGAGGGGGACAACCCTAAAAAACCCATTCGGGCACATGGATGGGGCCTAGGGTGGGGACCACATGTCTGCGGGGGGAACTGGTGGTACCTAGTGGGATAGAACCCAATGGCCACGTTAGGGCAGGGTTTTGTACTATCATCGGGACCTAGTTGTTACAATTGGTATTAGAGGAACCCATCCTTAATAGTAGTGCACTACCTAGGTTGAGATGTAAGGCCCACAACGAGGATGTTGTGCTTTAAAGGGAGTGAATGTAATGCCTCAAAATGATAAAGGGTTAAATTACTAAATGATATAACTCATGTCAACAAGTTGAACCTTCCTTTTAGGGAGCCTACCAGATTAAAACTCCACATTTAAGTCTTCTTGGCCGGGAGTAGTGGTCAAGATGGGTGACCTTCTGGGGATTTTCCTAAGGTGTGTGTGAGTGAGGACAAAGCACACTGTAAAGGACATGTCTTAGTCTGTGGGGATATCCATTAGTCAGAAGACTCATTCAGACTTGTGTGTGGGCCCCATGGAGGGGAGCACATGTTTTTGGGGGGAAATGGCGGTACCTGGCAGGCTATGACCTGATGTCTATGCTAAGAAGATGTGTCTATGATGTCACTAGGACCCAGTTGTTACAGGTAACATGATTTCCCCCACACAAATCCATCTTTTAGAATTGCTAAATTAAATGAAGGAGAGCCTCTCTGACTCTTCTGGTGTTTAAAATTAAAGTTTATTTCCCCTTTTTATTACCAGAATTCATAAATACATCCCCAAGGACATCTGTAAAATTGATTCCATCCCCAGGACATCAGTAAAATTGGAAATCATTATATTTCTATTACCACAAAAAATGAACCATAATCACCATGTTCAAAGAGAGGGAGCTTCCCAGCCATACCTTTCCATCTATTAAAATATATTCTATCAACATGAAATATATTATAGATTTTTTTAACAAAGAAAACATGTTTTTAAAATATATTTATTATAAAATATATTTTGTGGGTTTTTATTTCAAATTCATTAAGATGAAGTTTCCTAGATTATAAATTGTTACAATCCCATAGGAATGAAACCACCCCAATTATAACTCTTTCCCTCGCTCTCAAGATGAACAAGATGATGTTAAACTTGGTTCCCCTTATTTATAATAAATTAGAAATAGAAATTAGTGAACCCCATTGAAAGATTAGTGAAATGATCCAAAAGAAACTTGAAATTTAAGATATTCTCAAAATGTAATGAAAGGGATTTTATGACAACCAAAAATCAGATTCTAAAACAATCTCCCATTAATCATGGAATGTGAAAATGGAATAGCCACCTCAATGAATTTGGATTATTCAATAATTGGGAAGTAGTTTGGTTTTATGGTATGGAAGACCAAATAAATAAATGAACCCTCTCTATCTCTGTAGAAAAATCCAATACCAATGCAACATCTCCCAAAATATAAATATATGAATTAATTTAAATAAAAACCCACCATTTTTCATCAACTAAAAAGAAAAATAATATCACCACTATTAAAATAACCCCCACCTTTTCTTATGTCATCCCTCTATAAAACATGTAACCCAATGAATACAGATCATATTTGGAATTTTCTACTATTGGAAACATGCATCATTCCCCCAACATCCTTACTATCACAAATATTATCCTAACTACTCCAATAAATTTTATTACACCCCAACAACATTCCCCACCAAAAACATGCCTTACATGAATCAATATGACCAAAAATACCATCAAAAATCCTAAATATGGACATTACATACATAGTTATAGACAGTGAAACCGATTTAAATAGGACCTCCTTCCTTGTTTGAGAAATATTCTTAATGCACCAACCATGAAGTTGTTTTTCAATAGACCCACAACAGATGAAAATAAATCCTTCTTTGACCTTCTTACATTTGTTGAAATACTAAGATATTTATTGTGTTTTCCCATGAGATAAACCCAAGTTATTACATCGAATTGCACTATTTTTTCTTTGATCACCCAACCACTGAAGGAAGCCTCAAATTTTCCAAAAATTTAACTTTCTATCCAGATACACATTTATAACCATCGATAATATTAACAATAAAGTAACATTACTATCAAGTGACTTTGTAAATATAATACTATTATCAGCGAACAATAAGAGAGTAATACTTGGACCATTCCAACTAGCCTTCACTCCATGAATATGGCCCTTATAACCTACAGTAGAAATAATTTTTTTAAATTTAATTGATGAGGATAGAAAAATATGATGAAATGGAATCACCATGTTTAATCCCACTACTCAGAAGAATAAGACCAGATAAATTGCCATCTGTGATGATTTTCTAATAAACAAAAGATATTCACATCACTAAATTATATGTACAAGGATTAAAAATTCCCATCTTTCAGAGAAAAAACTCCTAGAAGACCCAATAAACTGGACCATATGTTGTTATCATATCTATTTTAAGTTCCACAATGCCTCTATTTGAGTTTTTTCTAACTTTTATAGATTTAAATCCCTAATGAATGATAATCTCATTGTCTGTAATAAGGTGTTTAAGAATGAAAGCACTCTTCCCTTTTGATATAATGTCAAGAGAAAAGGGCACAAGCTTATTGATAAGATTTTTTGAGAAAATTTTGTAAATCACATTGCACAAGATAATGACATGAAACTCAAAAAAAATATGGACACTAATCCTTTATAATTAACATTAAAATGTATCATTAATTTTCCTTACATCGATTACATATCTCTAAATCTTTTAATAAGATATACCATATCACATCCACAATACTCCAATACTTTTTATAAAAGTGTGCATGAATCAAATTAAATTATGGTGATTTAGTATCATGAATTATCTTTAAGTAAAAGGAAACTTATCTTTCATCAAAATCATGAACCCAATCATCATTCACAGATTGACTAATCACCATATCAATATCTCCTATAACTGATTTTGGAATATAACACTGACTTACATAAGAAATTTGTTTCTAAAAATTATAAATAAAAACCTAATACATGTTGGATCTTCCCCCCAACAACATTAATAATTTTTAATCTTTATAATTAGGTTTTTACCCCTATAAGATGATGTATTTTTATAAAAATAAAGAGTATTATAATCCCCATCCATAATATTTAACTCGCGTGACCCCAAGTGATAATACTTTTCCTTTAACAACAATAAGTAATCCAACTCTTTTTTAAGGCCTAAAATTTTATTTAAATTTTTTTCATCCATTTTTATCACATAAAATCTTATAAATTTTCTTCAAGATGAAAAATTATACCATGAATATTACTAAAAATTGAACAGTTTTAGTTCTATAACCTCAAAAATGTAAAATGAATATTTGTTCACATCCTCGTGTTATTTTAATCAGGTTAGAATAATGTGGATGTTCTTCCCACATGATTTAAAACCTAAAAAATACAATCCTCCTACAATAATTTATATGTTAATTTAGAACCAATAATAACAAGCATTTATATGAAGAAATTCATGAAAGGTAACTAACTCAAAAAAAAATATTTTACCTACCCCTCAAACTAATAAAAAGACCAATCTCACTAAATCTTCCCTTAATTCTCCTACCATGAGACCATAGAAAAAATTTGTGTCAAACACAAGAATAGAGAAGGAAAACATCTACAGGGAAGTACAAAATCATTGATAATTACAGTGTTATGTGTTAATCCATAATATTTCTCATAATAGTAAATAATTTGTTTGAAATCTATCCCAATGAGAATTGATCCATTGAAAGAATACCTTACACACTTGATTAATTCAATGGTTTTCTACTAATCTCTCAAACTATTAAAACCATATAATATAATGAAATTTCACCCCCCCCCCCCCCACAATGCCATTTTTTCTAACCAACACTACAATATGGTTGTGAGAGTATTTTTTTCCATGGAGACAATAATGTCATCCATCTTAGGATCAAAAACCGATTGACCCACTGATGTTGTGATAATATCAATATAAAATAAAGTGAAAAAAATGTGGAAAAAAGAGAATAAAATGTAATATGGAACCCCTCGCCCCCAAATAAAGAGGGATAAAAATCCAAGGTAAAATATAATAATCGTCATGGGTAAAAGTGGGTAAGGAATCTATCACTATAATAAAGAGAATAACCTTATAGTTTTTCTCTCTTAAATAATAAATAAAACCTCAAAATATCCATAAAATATTAGACTATAATCAAGATATATTGAATAATAAATCTAATGATAAAAACTTCTAGGGGAGATCCCATTTTATAGGATACCTTCTCACCCTTTCTAATCATCTCTATTGGGTCGGTTTGGGGGGTTTGGCCAACCAAACCAACCACCTCATTCCCCCTTTAAAAAAATTGGGGCATTTGATGACATATATATAGTTTAAATATTTTATTGGGAACTAATAACATCTCCACACATTATTTTTATCTTTTGAATCATGTTTATATTATATTTGAAAGTCCTCTTGAGGACGTAAACCATATGAACTTATCAGAATCAATTTCCTTTATTAGGAAATCTACTATATTTTATTTAATGTGAATTTATTATATTCCCACATTTCCTTCCTCCAGAAAATCTCGAACAAAGTGATATTGTACCCCAATTTTATTCATCTAAGAATTAAAAATATAGTCCATTACAATGTGAAAGGTTCTATGAATATAAATAAACAATAGAGTATACTCATGCCTATGATAGAGCTCCTCCAACAACTCTCATCCAAATCACCTATTTGAAAACCTATGTAATAGCCATGTACTCCATCTCGATCATGGATAAAGGTACAAATGATTGTAACTTTGAAATCTATCTCAAATATCCTCTTACATGAGTAAACACATAACCAATAGTGGATATCCTTCAATCATAATCACCTAAAAAATTTGAATCAACATAACCACTAATCCTTAAATTTTATCCTTTATAACATAATGAAATATTTGAGTTCTCTTTGATGTGTCTCAGGATCCTCTTCACTGTGTTTCAATACTCCCATCCTAGATTCTCCATCCTATCTACTATCAAAGTATGTGAAATATATAGTCTATTATAAAATATAATAAACATCATACTCACCATTGTTGATGCATATATTACTCAAGAAATATATATCCTCTCTACTTCACTGTTAGGAGTCATAATAGAAGATAAATTTAAATTAACCGAAATAGGGGTGTAAATTGGATTATAGTCTTTGACATTGAATCATTTTAGTATTTTCCTAAAGTAATTCTTCTATAATATACAAATATTTCCATTATTTGTATCCAGTTAAATTTTCATCCCAAGAATATTGTTCTGGTCCCAAGTCCTTCATATCAAACTCCCTAGCCAACTATGCCTTAATCTCCTCGATCTAATCATTGTTAGGGCCTAGACCCAATATTTTATCCACATATAAAAAAAATAAATACAAAATCATTACCATATAAAACCATGAAATATGTTCAAGGATCTTAATTAAGTATATTGTACTTAAGGATCGTAATATAGGAATAAAATCTCTTATACCAACTCTCAAGCACCTACTTAAGACTATATAGGTATTTTTTCAACCATGAGAACCAAGTTATCTTTACCTTCTTCTATAGAACTTTCTGGTTGGAGATTATATATTTCTTTATCAAGATCACCAAGTAGAAAAATTTTCTTCACATCTAGCTACTCAAGATTTTAACTGTATATAGCACACATCTCTTGAACCACCCAAATAGTCACCAGTATAAAAATAGAGGAAGATATTTTAGTGAAATTAATACCTTTATTATAATAATATCATTTTACCACTAATCACACATGATATATTTACATCTAGTACTTTCCATCCCACATGTTCCTAAAGACCCAATTTTTATTGATTGCCTTCCTTTTTTGAGTTATTGGAATAAGATCCGAAGTATTTTTCTTATGTATAGATTCAAGTTCCTCCTAAATTATCACAATACATGAAGATGCATCTAGACTTTGAATATAATCCTAAAAAAAATATGGATACCCAGCCTAAGTCAATATAAATTGTGCAATATTTCTCTCATAAACATAGATTGAGTTCCATATTGGTGGTATTTTCTTTTGAGTTGACCATTGTGGTAAAGACTTATTCAGTTCTTGATCATAATCCTCTAGTAATAATTTAGAGGAAACTAGTTCTTCCTTTGGTTCAACATCTAAATTTACTATTTTATTTTCTATGTTAACTTACAACACATCACCATCAATTTTCATTTTTAACTTATCTTCTATAAAAATAATATCCCATCTAATGATAATTTTGTGGGTAGTGGGATCTAATAAACGATATCCCCTTACACTAGTAGCATGTCCCAAGAAGATACATTTCCTAGATCTCAAATCAAAATTCAATATTTCCTAATCATCAAAAAATAAATATATATATAAGACATTCAACAGTTTGTAACCAAGAATAGTTAACAGGTTTACCATTCTATATCTCCATCATTGTTTTTATAGTAATCCCCACTAAAGGATATTGACTGATCACATAACAAGCGGTCTCTACTACTTCTGGACAGAATATATTTGGAACTATTATAATCTTTAAAATCTCCCTTCTTGTATCCAATAGTGTTCTCTTTGTCTTATTTTCCACTCTATTCTACTAAGTATTATATGTTAAAATTAACTATCTATTGATTCCTTTAGGTCTAAAAAACCTTAGTTTTATAATTTCCACATTTATAATTCATCAAACACTTGATCTTGTTTCAATATTCTAGATCTTTCCTTTCTTTGAATATTCTAATGACTTTAAAAATATATGGCTTACTCTTAATTGGGTACACCCAACATCTCCTGGAATAATCATTAATAAATTATAAAAAGAAACATACTCTTACTAGGTATATATTTGGTTCCTTTTAAACATCATAATTTAAACTCTAAGATCACCTTTATCTCATTGCTCCTCATTGTTGACATCCCAAACTCCAACTTGTGTTTCTCACTCAAAATGTGATGCTCCCAAAATAGTAAAGATACCATTTTAAACCTAGGTAGTAACTTCTAATTAGAAAAACTATTTAGGCCTTGTTCAGATATATGGTCAATATTTCAATGCCTATATGTTATCAATGCTTTCATTAATGTATTTGATGTGATAACTATATCCACATTCATGTACCTTTCACCAATCAACATGTTCAAGTTCTTTAAGATCTTATCCACCTTTGTTTCCACAATCGCACCTTTCTAAATTTTCATAACTCCTTTATTGACAACAGTATTACACCCTATGTCATTTAATGGTCCAAAAAACAATGTGTTAGTCTTCAGTCCCTTCACATGGCATACTCCATGGATAGTTTGAATTCTACTATCATGAATCTTCTGTTTGATAAAACTCACTCCAATAATCCTGTAGGTGTAACCATTTCCTATGTAGACAAGTCCTTCAAGGATAGGTTAATACTAATCAAACCATTCCCTTTAAAATTTCATGTTCTATGTTTCTCTCAAATTTATTATCCATAAATCATTCAGATTTTTTCTACATGTGGTAGTAAATTCCACTTTACTGACTAGTATGTATCTATTTCTATAAGTACTCATCACATTTCCTTGAGAGTTATTTATATAACACTTTTTATTCAAACGTTCCTTCTTTACATACCCCTTCTTGCCAAAATTATAGAATATGAAATTCTTCTTCTTTCTTTTTGGTGCAGACCTAAAATGATTTTATCTCTCACTTGAACCATGTTTTATTATCCTTCATCTTTCTATTAATAGAGCTTCCACTTGGTGTGAAGTGTTAGTATGTTCTCCTTTTTCTTGCAATAGACTTCTTCTTCAAGGACCATTGTTACAATGTCCTTGAATAGAAACATATCCATCAGGATATTTTTGGTGAGTTTTATAGCTATCAAAATCATATTACAAATTTTATTACATGACTTCAAACATAAATATCCATAAAACAAAAACCAAGTATCTAGAGTTCTAGTAAATTTGGAAGATTGTATACTTCAATACAACAACATTAAACAAAAACTACATCATTTTTATTTAAACTACATAAATTTACATAATATACCATTGATTTTGAAATACTTCATAGGATATATTGGGTAATATATAATGAAAATAGGTTATCTATAAAGCCTAGTAAGGGAATAATCAGTGTAATCATGATATATATGAAACAAAAGGCATATCATGGTAACAAAAAAGTGAATAATTAAATCGAATCATGTCACGAAAAGGATGATATCATAACACCATAGCATCAAAGGAATGTAGAAATAATATAATACATGAAAATATAAGCATAATTTAAGGCTCTCTTCCAATACATCATACCATAGTGTGCTAGGCAACCAGTCTTGCACTATACAAGGTATTTTATGAGATGAAAACATTACCCTATGCATTGGATAGCTATCAAGGAACACCCTTTGTATATATAATCATTTAGTTCATAAGAACTTAAAGGCGCGACCCTTTCATCATTATAAGCCCATGAGATGGAATGTGGGTATGGAAAACCTCAATAAATAAATTAAAATTTTATTTATATGAATAATCTTGAATAGAAATAGGATTTTCTATTGACCATCCCACATAGAATCATTGATTATGCATGAGTATGAATCATATTATAAATTTATTAGCCGCAAACTACACTTGATACAAAAACATGGAATAGTGGTAGTGTGAGGTTAAACCCATGAGGACATATAGGAAAATATAGTGACCTAGTGATTAGAACCCATTATATGGATTAATCATGTGATTCTTGTGGTTATGATTTTCTAAGACATAGTTAGTTTACTTTAGGAGAAAGATATTGATTGAAGATAAATATAGGGATTGAGATCGATTTTTAGGCTTATGTAAAAGGTATTCCTAAATATAGAATGGGATAGTCCTATGGATTAGAAAATTAAGTAGTGTAGAAGTCTCCAATTGGTTTTTGTCAAACCAATTGGATATACCCATGCTAGAAATTACTCTTTGGTCTATAGGTATTCAAAAACCCATGTGCATAAGGCTTGGATTCAAAGGAATAAAGCATCATATTCTATTGGTCCTAACCTGCTCAACTCAAAATAGGTCAGGTTATTTTTATTGAAATTCCCCATATTGTTGTTATGGAAAAGAATGTTATTAACAAGATGTATTAAACTAATTACTATCAATAGGGTTACCCAAGTGTTTATTTAAGTATTCATTAGGTTTAAAAACACTCCTACTCTTGACCCTAAACCCTATAGGATTAGTCATGAAAGATAATAATGATATAATATGGAGAGTAAACTAGAAACATGACTAACATGAGAATTAAACAATTTAGACTAGAAAAATCCATGATTAAATTAATTTAAAATCAATCAAACACTTATTTGAATAGGGGAACAAGAAAGGAAACAAACCAATTGGGTTTTGAAATGGTAGTTGTAATTGAAAAGATATCATAAAAACAAGCAATAAAAAATCCGTGGAATATTGTGTAGAAGTAAAAGGAATAGAAATGAAAATAAATGAAAACAAAGTAAAAAAATATAGAATGTGCAATAAGGAAAGAGTAAAAGAGAGAAATAAAAGGTGGTTGTATCTCAAATTCATTGAGTGCTTGAATATATAAAGGCATGTGAAACTCATAGCATGTAAAGGTTTCACATTATGAGTTATCATTAAATAAAATATCATTAGAGGACTTCATATAATGTAATATAATTCACAAAATTTTCTCAAATCCACAAAAATATCCTTAAATATTGTATCTCCCTATATTTCATGTCTTGAATGTTTAACGGGTTCATAACATCGAATATTTCATATCATGTAAAGTATTCACATCCTGTATTGAATTGTATTTGGTTATTAGTGTCTTTTTTCTAGTTTCATGGGTTGTATTTTGACTTGTGCGTGTCCTATTCTTGAGGAATTCACATTGTGAAAAGGTTTCATGATGTGTAATGTCTGAATTTTCTAAATTAACATCATCTTTTTTTAAGGATTAAGTTACTATTTCCTATAAACATCAAAAAAAAATCTAGTTCATAATCAAATAAATCATGAATATATCTTAAATAAATTCATCTAAAAAAAATATATAAATTCATCTAATCAAATACCCCTATTCTTGAAAAATTTCTTATACTCAAGAAAAAATCATCTAAATAAGGGTTCTATAGGAAACAATTTCTAAACAGGAAATGTGCATTGCAACCAAGGAAAAAAACTAAGTGTTAGTGGAAAAATAAAGTCCTTCTAAATCACTCCTACAGAGAAAATTGATCATGAATCATGGTTAAATTATTATTTAGATCCTTACTTCCTTTAGGTATAATTTTTTAAATGTTCCTTAGATGCTATACCCATATTTCAATTTATCTTACCATGGATTTTCTCTCACCACTCAAGGTAAAATGAAACTATGGTTTTGAAGAATACCTTGAATACGTGTTCTTTACCATAGGTCTGTATTGGTTTTAAAATATCATCTCTATAAATACAAACAGAAAATAATCCATGAGGGATTCATCAATAAGATTCAAATGACTTTGTGGATGAGGGTAGGTGGATAGATGATAAAAATAAATCTCAAAAAGGAGGATAAACTCTCAAGTATAATACATTACCATAAGGGAAAATTCAATGAAAAATATCCTCTATAAAGTGGAATCTCCACACTCCCAAAATGTTAGGGTAGGTCCATGGATGTTTCATAAAAGTGCAATGAAATTATCATGTTTCTTCTTTTTCTTTTTTAAAAGTTATATCTAAGATAGATATCACATCCATCAGCTAACCACATATGATCCCTCATAAGATTAATTATTTGGGTAAAGGTTATTTTTGACCTTCCTAATACACAACCCATATTAAAATTATTTTTTATATTTTTTTATAAAAAATAGTATAATCATGAATGGCACATCAGAAGAACTATGAACCACCTCTTGTGGGTCATGGGATAAAGTCATTATAAATCTTCTATGTAATAATTATCCCACATCTATTAACAATGGATATCTCCACTACTCTTATTCAATTGAAAAACATGTAATTATATTAAGAGTAGGGTAAGAAGGGATAAAATGGGATTGTAATATGTCTCAATCCTAATAAGGTCATTCATGGATTCTATAGGCTTAAGAATGATAAATGTATATGTGGGTTTCAAAATAAATGGATTAAAAAAGATTGCCAAAACCATTTGGAGAGTATATTTATTTGGTCATATCCTTGATAATACTCTAATGCAAGTTATAGTATGTGTACATGTCCCAAGTATATCTCAATAAATATGCTCCAAAAAAATATGACAATGTAGGTCTAGAATTTTCTCAAAAATGGAAATAAAAAAATAGGGAAATCACTCAGGGAATAACAACTAGTAATAAATCAATAAAAAGTAATTTGAATATTTAAGAATCAAAATTAAATTACTCAACTCTGGAATCATTTTAAAATTATAAGAAGAAATAAAAATATATTTCAACATTATTCAACCAAAAAAATTATTTTATTTAAGTGGTTGTAATGATATTTCATGTTATAGAATGATTTCAATGAAAAATGTCTCCTAGAATAATGAAAAAAGAAATAATCTAGGTGTATAGAAAATAAATCTCAATAATGACTCTCCCACACCTAAAATGAAATAGTGTCTGTACTTTTTTGGAAATTTACATGGGAGAGATCAACATAAGAGCATAGATATATTGGAGATGGAAATTAGGAATTTAAGTAGGGAATCGAGAGCTCCATGTATTGAAGTTCATTTTATGGGGAAATTCTAAATATCAAATTCACACTTCAATTCTAGCCAAAATTGTTAGAAATAAACATACCATCACTATAAAATCAATTATCACATAGGATATGACCAAAATGAAATTAGTAAGATACCAGGTGTATATAGTATTCATAAATTAAGATTAGTGAATATCACAATCAAAGGAGCAGAGTACAATGGAGAAATAAAAAAACTATGAAAAACAATATGAAAAAATAAATGAAAAATACTAACGATGTAAAAAAATATGGTTTCCTCTCATAAAGAGATAACATTATGTCTTCATCCATATAGATGGAAATTGATCAAGAGGAGGGGTCTATCAGCTCAGTTCTCCTCTACCTAATGAAAAGGATAAGGTGGGTTTGGGGAATGATGAGTTATGGTTGTAGAATCTTCCTTTATATACTCAAAGGGGAAGTTGTAGCACCCCTATATTCCACATAATCCATATATTCTAGATCTATATGAGACAAATGGACTCCATATTCCCAACAGTGGTAAGAAGTTGAGTGGTGTTGAGAACTTCAAGATAACGCGCTAGATGAGTGATGAAGCTTCCCCCATCACCGTAACATGATACCTCCTCACCCGGGCCTCATAATGTAGTGTTAACTGGAGAACCATGTTGATGGAAAGGCTATTCATAGAAGAGGCTAAGATGATAACCACACTCTGGATGACGCTCCTATGAGAATCTCTACTAGCCATCCAAGCATGGGCTACGGCTTGATGAATAAACCAGAAGGAGTAACCTCGCATCTATGTGATAATTGTTGTATGTGGATAATAAACACTTTGGGATCATGTGATATTAATTCCCTACTCATCACCACATCCATTTTTCTCAGGTCCCCCCACAAGTTCGGAAAGACTGGATAAGTAAAAAAATTCTAATTAACAAATTCCCAGCCCAATCGAAAACTCACCCAACATGATTTCCAATTCCTGAACTCCTAGTATAAAGGTAACATGCATGATGGCTAGATAAAAAGTTAAAAGAACTCAAGGAAGATATCCTATTATGTCTCCTCATTCACCTCAGTAATGCTAGACAGTTTCATGCACCCAATGAGGTCCAGGACATCCTCATGCATGAGGATATTCTCTAAAAAAACTAGGTAAAGTATCTTATTGGTCTTCATGGGATTGTCTTGAAGATGGACCAAGAGGAACTGATGTTCAGGAATTGAAAATTGTAAGTATGGGTATAGATTTGGGTGTGGGGCAGTGCCCTATGACTGTATGGAAGAAGACTATAAATTGTAAAAGTCTATGGGATTAGAAGAACCTGAGGTGGATTATAAAGGGAGGGGATTTGTAGGTGGAATTAGAGGATCCAACATGGTCATTTATCTAGATGAGGGTATTCATGTTGGGTTGCATGCTTGATGGTTTTCGTGTAGGGTATTCTGATGATGGGAATGAGAAGGCATGGAACATATGGGAACTAGTTGTAAGCCCAGTTGGGTTTAGGGGAGGAGTAAAAATGGAGGAGGAGGGGTGGGTGATTGCGTGAGAGAAAGGGGAGGCTAAGGGTTGAATCATGGTAAAATGGGGAGGGTTCTCATGTGATCCATAGACTCATATATTATAAATTTATCCAAGATTTTTCATGTCATGTAAATATTTTATGATGTGTATAACACTAAAAGTCAATTTTCCTAGCCCCAACATATTCATGTCATGTAAATTTTACATGACATGAATTATGTGATTTATGAATCCTTTGTCCAAGAACCTTTAACTAGTTTCCAATATCACTAATCCTTAATAAAATTCATAAAATCTATTATAACCAATGGAACATATCTTGGGTTGCCTCCCAGTCAGTGATCCATTTGTCACTTAGAACTAGAAAGTATTTGGGTTAGATAAATTCTAAATAAAGAACACAACCTTAATGAAATGGTTCTTGATAAATTTTAATCTTTGACCGTTAACCTTAAAGTTTTTTCCTTCACATATTTTTATTTAAATCATCCCATAGGGGAAAACTTTGAAAATTTCAGAAGAACCGGACCATTATGATTTCAGTTTCCTATAGAATAGCTTCAGACAAAAATTAAAGAGTAAAACTTTTTCCACTGGTGTAAAGGTCCATCATGAAATGTATTGGTCCTAGAATTTCTTTATTTTCACTTTATAAATTCTGGAATTGTCATAACTTTCTCTTTTAATATCTTCTTTCTCATATATTTGGAGTAATATTATTTTGATGGATTTTTTAGCATCAAAGTTTATTATTTTTATTTCTCAATAGGAGTGATGATCTAATTCTTTATGTAGGTTACAAGGATTACCATAAACAAGTAAAAATGGAGTACTATCGATGAGTGTTTTATACATTGTGTGATACTCCCAAAGTGTATAATCCAACTTAAGACACCAATAATTCTTACTTTTACTCACTATATTTTCTAGAATTTTTTTTATCTTTTGATTGGAAAATTCAACTTTCCTACTATTATATATGTAGTAGGGAGTTATATTGTTTTATTGAATTTCATCTTTTTCAAATAGTCCATTAAAATAAATACTTATAATTTGAATTACCCAATCACTAATTAGTAATCATAGAAATCCAAATTTGGAGAAAAAATCCTTATAAAATTAATGTCCACCATGGTTGTGACATGGGTGGTGGATTCAGATTCTACCCACATGGAGATATAGTCCATATGTACCAAGATTTGATACTATTGGAATCCTCATGTATTAATCATGTTTTAATGATCACAAATCTCAATAATAATTACACATCATGTTTTAATGATTGCAAATCTTATTACTATCAATTATTCTCATTATTATTTACCAATCTTATGCATGATCACCAATCTCAGTTATCTTATCAAACCTCTATATTTCTGTTTCAAGTTCTCTTACCTTATAATGGTTAAGATTATTTCATATTCTTAATATTACTATTTAAGTCTACATATAGATATTTTTCTATGTATAAAGACACTGTGAAGTTTGACATAGTAAGACAGACTGTGTTTAAGACACAGACAGTGTGAAGTCTAAGTCGCAGACACCGTGAAGGACACACCATGACCCAGACACCTTGAAGGACACACCCTGACCCAAACACCGTGAAGGACACACCGTGACCTAGACATCGTGAAGGACACACCATGAAGGACACACCATGAAGGACACACCGTGACCCAAACATCGTGACATGGACACACCGTGAAGCACATACCAAACTGTTTACTCTTGTTTACCCACAAAAACTGTGGAAGAGGTCCTTGTGTGGCCTGGTCTTTATTTTTGTTTCCCATGAAGAACTGTGGTAGAGGTCCCTGTGTGTCCTGGACTGGTGTCTCCTTCACGGTATGTGCTTCACAGTGTGTCCATGTCATGGTGTTTGGGTCACGGTATGTCCTTCACGGTGTCTAGGTCACGGTGTGTCCTTCACGGTGTCTGGGTCATGGCGTTTCCTTCACGGTGTCTGGGTCATGGTGTGTCCTTCACTGTGTTTGGGTCATGGTGTGTCCTTCACGGTGTCTGGGTCACGGTGTGTCCTTCACGGTGTATGCAACTTAGACTTCACGGTGTCTGTGTCTTGCACACATTTTGTCTTACTGTGTCAAACTTCATGGTGTCTTTATACTTAGATAAATATCTATATGTAGACTTAAACAGTAATATGCAGAATATGAATTAAGCTTAACCATTATAAGGTAAGATAACTTTAAACAGAAATACAGAGGTTTGATAAGATAAGTGGGATTTGTGATCATGCCTGGTATTGGTAAATAATAATGAGAATAATTGACAGTAATAAGATTTTTAATTATTAAAACATGATGTGTAATTATTATTGAGATTTGTGATCATTAAAACATGATTAATACATGAGGAGGCCAACAATATCCCCCTTTTGATGATCACAAATCATGTATAGTCAAAGTATAAATGAAATGAAACTTTAGAGAAAATAACATATGTAATAAGAAGAGATAAAAGACTAAGAGATAACTCTTCTCACTATTTCTCCCCCTTTTAGGATTATCAAAAAGTAGAGAGAATGGAGTGAAACACTGCATTTTTAATTAAAAAGGTTAAAAATAAAACATACAGGAGAAATACCAACAGTAAACAACAAAAGACATCCCATCAAAGATTAAGAAACATTAGTCGACATAACGGATTGGCTTTATCTTTGCCTTTATCAGAAGGAGCTGGAGCTGATGTAGAAGAAGGCATGGAGGTAGTAGACAAATATGGTAAAGCTAGACCTTCAAATATGGAGGGAGACAAAGTAGGGGTTGTAGAAGATCTAGTCTGTGGTTGATCAAGAATGACTGGTCTGATCTGCGAAAGGGATTGGCTGACTGACATAGCAGTTGAGGCTAGGGCAGGTAGACCAGGTCTAAGGGGTGAAGCAGCTGGAGAAACTATAGCAGTACTCTACACATGAAGATACGGCTTCAAAAGATCTATGAAATCAGTAATTATTTATCCACCATATTTCATAGCCTTTTCAAAATCGTCCTTATTCTCCATGAATTTGTCCAACAATCTAGTGAACTCTTTAAGATTCTGAACATGAGCCTTAAAAGCTTGAGTCACTGGAGGGATTTTCAAATTCTCCACAAGATACTTAAAGTGATTGGTCATATCACTTTTAGAGAAAATCCAGTTGAGATAAACATCTATCTTCTTGGTGATCTCATGTTGAGCATCATTGGCAATCTTAGAATGATATCAGACCAGGTCCAAAGCCCGATCACTGTTCTTAACCACTTCTGACAAAGGAGACATATCTAAACCACTAAGGGAATTATGAATTTCTTCCTTGATTATGGATCTCAACGGAGAATCATCCAAAGAGGGAACAGAATTCTGACCAAAGGGAGGAGAAGCATTTACAGCTATGGTGAGAACATTGAGCTGTTTCAAAACCTTTTGAAGACAGCCAATGTACTCATCTGTGAGCTTATTCAGATTTTCTACAAGCTCCCTCATGCTTTGCAGCATCTTGGTGTGTCTTACACCAATCTTCTCATCAAACCACAGCAGATATGGATGAACTTGAGATACAATATCTCTAGAAAAGTTGGAAACATTTGGTTCAGGAGAAGTAACAACAGGTGCAAGAGCAGAAACAGGAGCAGGCTCGGATCATGGAGTCAGTTCTTTCTGCATGTCTGCTACCATACTTTTCAAAGTTGCAACATCATCACTTAGCAGCTTATTTTAAACTCTGACTACTTGAATTTCAAGAATCATCCTTAGTTGAATATGTATAATGATGTTTTCCAAAAGAATCGAGGCATATTCCTAACTTATTTAAGTCACAGGACGAGGTTGAGAAGATATAATCTTCTCAACTCTAGCCAAGATAGTCTCTATAAAGACTTTCAAATCATCTTTAGTTACAAAAGGTTGTTGGTCAACTAAGGGAGTAGGTGAAGGTAGTGGTACACGTTCTGGTTGAGATTCTACTTGAGGTTTTGGGATAGAAGCAGGTTTAGGTTGAGGCTTTGGGACAATATGAGTGACTGGCTTCAAATGAAATTGAGAAGACAGGTCAATTCCAGTTGCAGTCACTTGTTGTGATTCACTCACATCATAAAAACTTGGAAACTCATACTGAGTGTACATAGAATATGTAACAGTTGGTTGAAAGGTTTCAGCAGATCTACCTTCATCAATATCATGGTTTTGAGGTTCCTCCCCCTCAAAATGTGCTTCCATTTCAGATTCTTGAGGCTATATAATTGGGTTATGATCCAGATGATCAACTCTAATATCTTCAGCAAATTCTTGCCTTGCCAGCTAAAAGGAAATTTCCATCCTCTCTTCAACAGAGGGTATATACTCAGGAACAGATTGTTCCTCAGGCAGTGATTCCTGGCGTGCTCCCTTTCCAATAGGGAGATCCTCTTAATTAAAATTTTCCCTAATAGGGATTTCTCCTCATTCAGCTTCATCCATGACAGGGAGGTCTTCTTCACCACCAGAATCTTCCATGGATTGTTTCTCTAAAACAGGGATAATCAAATCTCTTGTAGCCTCAGGTTGAATTTCCTAATCAACATCATCTCTAGAAGTAGGATATTCTTCTCTAAAAAAACAGAAACTTCCTCTCTAGAAGGTATTTCAGCAGGAACATCAGTAGGGACAGTAGTCCTTTCTTTCTCAACAAGAGATGCTTCCTCTTGAGATGTTTCAGCCTCTTCTTCTTCTTCTTCCTCTTCTAGGTACTCAGCCACTTCATCTGGTTCCAAACCAGGATCAGTTATATTCTTTGACCTTCTTGGATAATCAACAAGATTATAATTCTCATAAAGTTGATCATTATCCTCAACCCACTGCTTTTTCCAGGGGTTCCAATTAATCTTCATCCTTCTGATTATAGTCTTGGATAAACAGAAATCAAAATCCTCTAGATTTTCTTCATTCAGTACAACTACTCCCTTGGAAACAAGAATAGTTGAGATCATCCTTGAGTAAAACAAATATGTGTATTTCGAAGTGACTTTAATCAGCTCACATATATGGTTAATGACATATAAACAAAGATTGATCTTATAGTTATTATTCAATAGGTGAATCAAGAACACATCCTGATACTTCATCACAAAAAAAATCTCCTTTTCTTGGACTAATCAAATTCTGAACAAACTGGAACAATAGTCTTGTCTCCCCATCCAATTCAGATGCTATGGCCCATCGCTTGGTTCCATTTCCAGTCAGGACCTCTAGTGCATTTTCCAGATCAAATATGTCAGTTGTTGGAGGAGGGTCTCTCTGGTAATCATCACAAATTCCTTCATGAGGAATTCCTAGGCATGCAGCCCATATCCTTGAAGAGAATGAACACTTTTGTCCATTGATCCAGCTTATCACCATAAAACTTCCTCTAGCATCAAAGGAAAACTTTACATACTGGTAAAATTGAGATACCAACCTTGGGTAAATTGGTCTATCTTGTCTAGAGAACCATTCGAGCCATCCTTGTTCTTTTAAGACTTTTAGAACCAAATACTTAATAGATAGCAACCACTCGGGGAAAATCTCTTTTTTAGGTACTACATAATGGCTTACTAGGTTAGGATTTAGAGGTCCTTTGGGTGCAATCCTTGGTGCTCTTTTATGTTTCTTGGTGCGGCGCTTCTTATATGAGGGTGAAGATGGACGCTTCATCCTGGGCATTCACTGAAGGTCCAGGCGAGAGAGAAGGAGAGAAGGTTTGCAAGATTGTGAAGGTTCAGAAGAGAGTTTGGGTGAGGATTCAAGTGAAAACTTTATGTTTTATCATTTGGGAATTTCAAGCATCACGAAAATAAAAACGTGGGAAATCAAATAGTGGTGAAATAAAAATTATCGTGATACGGGTTAAAATAAATGTATAAATTCACAGTTAGACCGTGAGTAGGCATTACGGTGCGATGAAAATCAGTCATCACAGTGATACAGTTGGTGGTCGTCACGATGAGACAGTGACTATTCTATGCAGTCATGATGAGACAGTGAGTGAATTTTTCTGTCACGGTGAGATAGTTAAGTGATAGACTATGAACACAAGGTGTTAACTGTGAGACCGTAAGCATGAAACAGTAACTAAGAAACAGTGAACATGAAACCTTAAAGAAAAATATAGTAAAAATAGTAAACAGTAAGATCTGTAAGATGTCTATTTATGATTGATCATACCAAGATCATGTATAATGTTATCTAATATATCAGAATTTAATGGTTTACTGAATATATCTGCAAGTTGATATTCAGTACTAATGAGTTCTAAAGTGATATCACCTTTTTGATAATGATCCCTCAAGAAGTGATGTCTTACATCAAAATGCTTTGTCCTAGAATGTGAAACAGGATTCTTTGAAATTTTAATAGCACTTGTGTTGTCACAATTTATTGGTACATGTCTGAATTGATATCCATAGTCTAGTAATGTGTGTTTCATCCACAATATTTGTGCACAACAACTTCCAGCAGCTATGTATTCAGCTTCTGCAGTAGATAATGCAACAAAATTTTGTTTCTTACTACTGCATAATACTAGTGACTTTCCTAAAGGGTGACATGTTCCAGAGGTGCTTTTTCTATCTAACTTACATCCAGAAAAGTCAGCATCAGAATAAATAACTAATTCAAATGATTGTCTTTTAGGGTAGAACAGTCCTAAATTGGGTGTATGCTTAAGGTATTTGAAAATTCTGTTTACAACATTTCAATGTGACTCTTTAGGGTTTTCTTGAAAATGAGCACACATACACACACTAAAAATAATATCAGGATGACTAGCAGTCAAGTAGAGTAGACTTCCAATCATTCTACTATAAGTGGTTTGATCAACAGATTTACCATCTTCATAAAGATCCAACTTACAGGTGGTACTCATGGGAATGTCACTACTTTTACTGTTATCTAATCCAAAATGTTTTAAAAGATCTCTAGTATATTTAATTTTAGTCAAAATAATTCCATCATTGTTTTGAAAGATTTGATATCCAAGAAATAATTTAAGTTCACCCATTAAACACATTTCGAATTCATTTTTCATCATTTTAGAAAAATCAGTACATAAATAAGTGTTTGAAGATCTAAAAATAATATCATCAACATAAATTTGTACAACTAAAACATCATTAGAAATTCGTTTTATAAAAAGGGTAGGCTCAGATATACCTTTTGAAAAACCTTTAGAGATAAGAAAAGTACTTAATTTATCATACCAAGCTCTTAGATCTTGTTTTAAACCATATAAAGATTTTGATAATTTGAATATATGATTTGAAAAATGAGGGTTTGTAAATCCAGGTGGTTGTTCAAAAAAAACATCCTCATCTATAAACCCATTTAGGAATGCACTCTTGACATCCATTTGATATAGTTTGAACTTTAGATGCATAGCATAAGCAAGTAAAATTATAATGGCTTATATTCTGGGTACTGGACAAAAAGTCCCCTCATAGTCAATTCCTTCCTCTTGACTATAACCTTGTGCAACTAATCCAGACTTGTTTCTAACTATGTTTCCAGATTCATCTACTTTATTTCTAAACAGCCATTTTGTGCCTATGGTCAAAGTGTCTTAGGTCTTTCTAAGAGTTTCCAAACATTTTTTATTTCAAACTGATTAAGTTCATCTTTCATATAAATTACCCAACATTAATCATTAATAGCATCATCAATGTTTTTAGGTTCAAGCTATGACAAGAATGCTTGATGTCAACCTGGTTTCTTAGAGAAGCTCTAGTTTGTGTCCCTCTGTCAAGATTTCTTACAACAGCATCTAAAGGATGATTCTTTAGAATTCTAGTTTATCTAGTAAAAGTAGGACTAGAAATTTCGGGTTCTTCTCTAGGTTCGGGTTCATTAGGTGCAGATTATGAAATATTTCTAGAACTGGTTGTCTTTACAGTAGGTTCATTGATTTTATCATTAAGGTTCAGAATAGATAAATCTTCTTCAAGATTTTCAAGAGATGACTTAGGTTCATGTGGATCAGTTTCATCAAATTTGATGTGAACAGATTCTTCCACACACTTGGTTCTTTTATTGAAAACTCTATAGGCTTTGCTAGTTATAGAATATCCTAAAAGGATTCCATCATCACTCTTAGAAGAAAATTTATCAAGATTATACTTGGCATTTAGAATAAAGACTTTGCAACCAAAGACTTTAATGTAATTAACCTTAGGTTTCCTATTGTTCCACAACTCATAAGGGGCATTTTTGAGAACAGGTCTGACTAAGACTCTATTGATGATATAACATGCTGTATTTACAGCTTCAGCCTAAAAATAAATAGGCAGGTCATACTCATTTAACATAGTTCTTGCAATTTCTTGCAGGGTTCTATTCCTTGTTTCTACTACACCATTCTGCTGAGGTGTCCTAAAAGAAGAAAAGTTATGAATATAGCCATTTTGTGAGTAGTAAGATTCAAAATACTGATTTTCAAACTCACGACCATGATCACTTCTCAGGGTTTTAATCTTAAGTCCACTAAGTTTTTCTACAGACTTGGAATATTTAACCAAATAACAACAAGCTTCACTTTTCTGAGCTAAGAAATATACCCATGTATATCTAGAAAAGTCATCTATTAAGACATAGACATAGTACTTCCCATTTAATCTAGAAACTCTAGATGGTCCAAACAAGTCCATGTGAACCAACTTGAGAGGTAGAGAATTTGAAACTTCTTTCTTTGATTTGAAAGAGATTTTGTGTTGTTTTCCCTTTTGATAGGGATTACAAACTTTGTCATTTGGAAACTCAAGTTTGGGTAAGTCTCTAACTAATTTCTTCCTAGTCAATTTTCTATTTTAATGGATGTTACAGTGTCCTAATCTCCTATGCCAAATCCAAGACTCTTTCTGAAAATCATTTAAACAAGTAACATTTTGCTTAGCTAAAGAATTTAAATCAACAATATAAACATTTTCATTTCTTAAATCAGAAAATATTAAAACATTATTAGAATTAAAAACATTATAAGAATCATTTTCAAATTTAACATTAAATCCATCATCGCATAATTGAGATATACTTAACAATTTATATTTCAATCCATCAACAAATAAAACTTTAGAAATTAAAATTGAGTTAGTGTTACCAATTTGGCTTAGGCTGGTGATTTTTCCTTTAGAATTATCACCAAAGGTGACATGGCCTCCATCAACCTTTATTAAGATTTTAAAGCATGAGTAATCTCCAGAAATGTGCCTTGAACATCCACTATCCAAGTACTATATCTTCTTATGGGAACTCTTCAAGCAGGTTTCCTATAAAACAGATTTAGATGGGAAATGTTTTTGGTACCCCGATCTTCTTGGGTCTAGATAGGTTAGAAATCAAAGCTTTTGGTACCCAAATTTTTCTTATGGGTCTCATATAATTTGCAGAGTCAATACATTTTGAAAGATAAACTTTATTTTATTTATAACCATATGAATAACTAGTTGAAGCATATGAATTTCTAGAACTAGAACTAACAGATTTTTGTCTAGATTTAAAAATAAATCTAGTTTTAGTGAACTATCTTTTTCTAGGTTGGTAGCCTATTCCAGTAGTGTATTTTAGTGCCACATGCTTTTCTAGAATTTGAGTTAGAGTATCCTTTCCATTTTTGAACTTTTCTAATTCCTTTCTATGTTTCTCATTAGATATTTTTAGTTCTGTATTTTCCTTTAATAGTTGAGCATTCTTTTCTTTTTCTATATCAAGGGTGGATTTAACATTTGTAGTGAGAGCATTCTATTTATTTAATGAATTATATTTGTCTTTAATTTCATTACATGTTTCTTCCAGCATGTTACAGTATTCAGATAATTCATCTTTAGTCATGTCTTCAGTATCATAATCAGATTCAGCAACAACTCCAGAATAATAGCAATTTAAAATAGGAGTATATAAGGTTACCTCATATGTGTTGGTCATGAAACAAATGTTGGCATGATTCTTTTCAGAATCAGAAACTTTAGATTCACTTTTGTTTTCTTCTGAAGCACTCCAAGTATCTTTCATATCTTTCTTGTACTTATTTTTCTTATAGTCATATTTCTTCTTAAACTTCAATTTTAGGCAGTCACCTTTAATTTGACCTTTTCTTTTACATTCATAGCAAACAACCTCATCATGGTTATCATCTTTATTCCAATCCTTTTTCCAATGACCTTTGTTGTCATATTTACCTTTGTTGTTTTATTTTCTAAAGAATTTCTTCTTCCTGTAGAATTTCTTGAATCTCCTGGCTATCTATTCCATTTCAGCATCACTGTCAGAGTCTGAACTTTCACTTATTGAGTTTTCAGTAGGTACGTGTATTTTCTCTTTTTCTTTGCTCTTTGAAGCAATAGACTTGAATGCCACTAACTTTCTCTTAGGTTCATCATCATCCTTCTTATTCACTTTGAGTTCTTCCTCATACATCATAAGCTTACCAATAAGTTCTTTAACAGGTAGAGCTCCAATGTCACATGATTCACTGATTGAAATAGAAGTGCCTCTCCATCGGTCCGGTAGACATCTCAAGATTCTCATGATTTGTTCCTTTGTTGGAACAGCCTTACCAAGTGAACTCAGAGTGTTGACAATCTCATTAAACCTGAGATACATATCAGAAATAGGTTCATCAGTCTTCATTTTAAAATTTTAATATTTAATAGTATAAGTATTTAATCTCATTTCTTTAACATTGGTTGTTCCTTCATGAGACACTCTCAAAGTATCCCAAATTTCATAGTCAGTTTTGCAAGCAGATATTATGTTAAACACATCATCTCCTAAAGCACAGTATAGGGCCTTCATAGCTTTACAATTATTATTGTAAGAAGTTTTTTTAGTTTCATCCCGAGTTGTTCTTTCAGTTTCTGGAATTTTATATTGAGACTCTATAACAGTCTAGATATCAAAACCCATACTTTCCAAATGAATTTTCATCTTAAGTTTCCACTGGGCATAGTTTGTACCATTAAAGAAAGGTAGCCAGTTTGTATCATCATCTTATAGTCTATTATCCATATTTAGATTTTAGAAAATAAATTTAAAGAGATAAAATTTAAAACTAATAGAAATTTAAGATCTTTAAAGATGCAACTAAAATCACAGTTGAAAAATAGAATGTTTTAAAAACTTGTATAAAAACAACCTCTGATACCAAATGTTGGTCGGAGTGGATACTCAAGAGGGTGGTGAATTGAGTTCCAATTAAAATTTCTGTTAAAAATAATTTCTATTAAAATCCCCCAATTTATAAAACAAGTTAAACTATAGTGAATTTGTAAAACTCTAAAAGTTCAATTAGATTCCCAAAAGTTTGATTAGTTCTCAGTTAATCTAATCCGAGGATTAAATTATCTTTTGAAACTAACCTACTGATTTACAATAGATACAAACACTTGCTAGATTAACTATCAAAGTAACTTTAAAATAGATTTGTATTTCAAAGTAATAAGTAGCAGAATATAAATTAGATACTGTATATTTTTAACTTAAACTAAAAATGCACAGAAGATATAACCAAGAGGTTCAGTCTCAAGTCGAGACTTAGTCCTCTCAAATTTACATATAAAATTGATCCACACCCTGGATCGGGGTTAACAACAGTACAAGACTATCCAGGACATGTAGGTACCTCTACCACAGTTATTTGTGGGAAACAAAAATAAAGATTAGGCCACACAAGGACCTCTTCCACAGTTGTTGTGGGTAAACAAGAGTAAACAGTTTGGTATGAAGATTTTGATATCCTCCAGCTCAGTGGAGGAGACTGTGTGTGTGTAAGATATACAGAGTACACACACTGCTCGAAAAAGTAAATAATAAATCACTTAGAGAGAGTATATGGATGTTTATAAAGCTCTAGTGAGTAATACTATTCAACTTTCCTATTATTATATATGTAGTAGGGAGTTATATTGTTTTATTAAATTTCATCTTTTTCAAATAGGCCATTAAAATAAATTCTTATAATGTGAATTACCCAATCACTAATTAGTAATCATGGAAATCCAAATTTGGAGAAAAAATCATTATAAAATTAATGTCCACCATGGTTGTGACATGGGTGGTGGATTCAGATTCTACCAACATGGAGACGTAGTCCATATCGACCAAGATTTGATACTTTCCATAAGAATTAGGTAATGGGTCCATGAAATAAATTCACCATACATTGAATATTTCTACTTCAAGTATAGGGTTCTAGGGCATTTCATTTTGTTTTCCAATTGTACTCTTCCACTGGCATCGATCAAAACTCTATATAAACCTTCTATTATTCTAATGGAGTGTGAGCCAAAATAGTCCACTATATAGGATCTTATCCATAGAGAATTTAGGCCCATTTTTCCTCTATCTTGTGACATGTGACACATTGAGATCATTCTTTGAATTTCATCCTCTAGGATGTAGAGTCGCATCAAGCCATCACCACAGTGCTTAAATAAAAGTGGCTCATCCTAGTAATGGCATGAAACATAGACCAATAACTTATTTTTCTATTTATAGGATAATTTTGGGAACATAGATCCCATGTAAATATAGTTTTCAATATCATAAAACCATGAACATGTTTGTATATTTATACTAAAAGTGTTTCATCAGTAAAATCATCCTCAATACTCATATTTTTATTATCCTCGAAACTCAAAAGTGGAAGTCTAGATAAGTGGTCAAAAATGAAATTTTTAGTCCCTTTTGTATCTTTGATGGCTATTTAGAATTCATTTAACAAATAGATTCCCCATATTAGTAGTCATTTTTCATCCTTTTTCCTTAATATGTATTTTAGTGATCCATGATCTGTATACACCACCACTTTAGAAAGTATAAGGTGTGAATAAAACTTATCAAAAGAAAAGACCATTACCATCAACTACTTTTACATGATAGTATAATTTACCTAAACTTAATTTAGATTATGTATGAAATAATATATGGGTTGGAAGAAATTTCCAACCCACTGTCCTAAAACAATAACCATAGAAAAATTACTGGCATCGCACATCGGTTTAAAGTCATTATCCCAGTCAAGTGAAACTATAACAAGAGCAGCCAACATACTATCTCTAAAAGTGTTGAATTTCCACTAAAACTCTTCAATGAAATAAAATGATTTATCCTTATAAAATAGGTGTGTAAATCAGTAGGCTATTATTGAAAAATCTAGGATGAATCATCGATAAAATTCTGTGTGGCCTAAAAAACTCATTAAACCATCATTGTCGTTGGTTCAAGTAAATATTTAATTACCTTGATATTTCCAAATCAACTTCCACTCCATGATTTTATATTTCATTTTCAAGTAATATGCCTCTTTGGACCATAAAATGACAGTTTATATGTTTAATAATAAGAAATTCTCTTCACAGTTCTCTAGAGATAAATCCAGATTGCTTAAGAAAACTTCAAAAGATTATCCATATATGGATAAATAATCCATGAAAATATCTATAAAATCCTCTTCCATATCATGGAAAATATGTTTCATACATCATTGAAATTTTTTCAATGTGTTTCACATTCCAAATATCATTCTTCAACAGGAAAAGGTTCTTAAAGGACATGTGAATGTGGATTTTGAAAATTTTGCTGGTTTGACTACAATTTTATTGTATCTAGAATATCTATCTGGAAAAAAATATAATTCATACCCAAAGAGTCTCTCCACTGTCTGATCTATTAATGGAAGTGGAAAATGATATTTTCAAGTCTCCATGTTGAGATTTATATATTCAACACATACTCACCATCCAGTAATGTTTTGAGTTGGGAATAAATCATTTTCACTATTTTTAATAATATTTATGCCGCCTTTCTTTGGGATGACTTGAAACAGACTCACCCACTTACTGTCAAAGATAGAAATTATTATATCATCATTCAGAAGATTCAGTACTTCTATTTTTAATACTTCTTTCATTAGTATATTGAGTCACCTATGGGGTTGAATTTTTTTTTAGAACCTTACTCTGATAGAATTATATGGGTTCACATCATGGGACTGATCCCCTTGACATCATCCACACCCTAGGAAATTGAGTTTTATAAATTTTTTAGAATTCAATTTATTTTTCTTACTCCACTTGATTTATCTCTGAACATGTGATAAATTGAAGTGTAGTTATAGTTTATAAGAACAAGTACTTTAATGTGTTTAGTAGGGTCTTTAATTCTAATATAGGAGGCTTTATGACTAATGATATTAATGGTTGAATAGTATCCCTCATCGGAGGTTCATTGTAATTCATGTACACATAATCACTACACTCATCTTCTTTAGGAGACAAGGTCTCTCTATCATCCTCAATGGTCATTTAATCATCTTCCTTATCAATCAGAAAGATGGATTGGCAATTAAACAAATTTTTACATTTTCTGGAGGCTTTCACTAAATCGTACACAACTTATTCGTCATCGAATCTGAAAATCAGACTTCCCTGATTCACATCAATCAATTCTTTCCCAATGGTGAGAAATTGTCTATCTAGAATTATAAGGACATATCCTTCTTCCTCTATATCAAAAATAAGGAAATCAGTGGGAAAAATGAATTTAAAAACTTTGACTAAGATATCCTCAAGAAATCCTCAAGGGTAATTGACTTATCAATTATCCAATTTAAGTGAAACTCTTGTTGGTTTCAAATCATTGAGTCATAACTTTTGGAAGACACTCATAGGCATGATATTGATACTTGTGTCAATGTGTCATAAGGATTTTTTGAATTCACAAATTTTGATAGTGTAGAGAATCAAGAAGTCATCAGGGTCTCCCATATTTGGTGGGAGATTCTTTTGAATGGCTATGGATCATCCTTCATTTAAGAAGATAACTCTTTGGTTTTCTATTTTTCTTTTATTTTATAGTAACTCCTTTAATAATTTTTCATAAGTGGGTATTTGATCGATGGCCTCTAAAAAGGTGATATTGATGTGTAACTACATAAACATATCTAAAAAGTTTTTTTATTTCCCCTCTATATTACCCTATCTCATTCTATCTAGAAAAGGAATACGGGGCCTTTATAGTGGTGGTTCCATATAATCATCTTCCTTTTCAAGATACACTTATATTGGATCTTTTTCAGTTAGTTCTGAATTCTGATTTCATTTTTTACCAGCTTTGTTTGTTCTATCATCACTATATTTTTTTATGATTGTGGCATTTATTCTAGGTTCTTATAACAAATTCTTCCTGCATATGTATGTCTATGGAAAATTCAGTGCTTTTCCACTTCTAAGGACCAAATATTTAACCTCCTCACTCAGATGTGTCCCAATATTACTGGGAAAGTGAAGTGCATAAGAGTTTTATTTGTTGTCAATATGGATTGAAGTGCATAAGAGTTGCATTTGTTGTTAATGAGAAGTCAATATGTGAATTAAAGGTATTGAGAATGAAGTTGGTGAAGCCTTGGAGAATTGTTTTTCATTTAAAGCATTGAATTCTACACTTGATCAATTCTCTAAGAGGACAAATTTGATGATTGTTGAACTGGTCTAAAGTTCCAAGACTTGTATCAAGGTGATACAATGTTACAACACTTGAAGAAGCACATGCAATACTCAATTTCATATGGAAAGAAGTGGCATCCATCAATAGTCACTAGGTTGATGAAAAGATGAAGGCCTTGCATTATGTTTTAATGCATGAGGAATGAAGACATGATCCATGCATCATCCATGATTGGATTAAAAGAATGTATTGAATATTTTTGGGATTTATGATCTAAAAAGAAAGGAATGGATGATGTTTGAAGATGAATAATAGTGGAGAATGGTATTTGAATGAAGAAGTATGGTTTGGAATTTTAAGGAGAAATTAATACTTTGTTACTTATTTTTTATACTTAGTACTTAGACTATTTATTTAAAAAATGATCCAACCATGAAGGGCCAGTCGAGGTCCTCCTCTCAAAACATTGAGGGACCTGAGGGTCAAATACACTCAAAGGAAGCCCTCAAGGCCATCCCCGCATGAGGCATGTGTGTGTGGGCTGTGTGTAAGCCCACAGGTGTCGCACGATGATGAACATGTGCAGCATGGGCACTAGGTGCGCGCCTGGAGGAGCAGAGTGGGCGCTAAGAGTGTGCCCGCAAGAGAACCGGTGAAGAGCAGCACTGAAGGGGGAGAGGAGTAATCTGGTGTCAAGGCGGCAAGAGTTTATTATTAAACCACGAGAAATTAGTGGCCAGTTTCAATGTGGGATGACATTTTAAAAATGCTGATCTAATCCTAGTCATCCATCTGATCCCATTCCTGATCACACCATCATGATCCATCCCACATCTCATGATCTAATCATTATCGTCCATGAATAATTTGAGGTGATCCAATGGCCAAGGAGATGCACTGAGGTTGTCTTTAACCTCTAGAGACCCGAGATCCACCCAACACTGCTGCTCACCACAGATGAAGCCAATCCACAGAGATCGAGCTCCCAACCACCATTGAAACTGAAAATTTGTGCATGATGAACATCTAGATGAACCAAATACATGCATGTATTAGAAGTTGTATGCATGCAGCGAGATGAATAAATTCAAAATAGCCCGAGGAAAACAATGTTTTTGGGGGTGTATTATTCATTCGATGTATAAGGAAATGGTTTGCATTACTTATTAAACCTATGCACGTGATGCACTCACCGAAAATTAAGGATCCTGTAGTTGGAAAAGAAAAAGGAAACAATCGATATTTGTGGGATATCTCATCCGCTTTTGATTATATTCAAATCCAAAGATCTCGTCTATTGAAAGCTTTGGATCTTGTGGCATATCACATGGATTTTAATGGTTTTACTCACCTATAAATACAGAGCCATTGACTGAGGCTCTATTTTTGAAAATATTAAGAGAATGCTCTTGTTTCTCTAAGAAATAGAGCATTGCATGAATAGTTCCGCACAGCCCTACTACGTGAAGGAGAACTATGTAGCTCTTGCGTGAAGCAGTCCCGTGCATCCCTTGCATGAAGAGAGGAAGCATGAACCCCCCAAGTTCATGAAAGAGGAAATTTTCACCCTTTGTGAGAAGCTACCCACAAGTGTGTGATGGGTTCTTTAAAACCTCGTCATGTCATCGTGGAAGTAATCTCACGGGTAAAACAACTGATGCCTCAACACCCTTGTTGCACCTTCATGAAGACAAAGATAAGAACCATTCTTGGTTCTGAGAACAAGAATTGTGCCCTCCTATTTTCATGAAGAAGATTAAGACCCTCCTATCAATATATATATATATATTCTGTTTAGTGTTTGAAGGATTTGGATTTTATAAAGACTACACCCTTTGGGTGAAAACAAGAAAAGGACAGTGTATGCATACACTGCCCTAGCAGAAGAAGAAGGCACCTGAGGCTTCATGTTCTCACGAAGGAAAGAGGAGAATGCAAGCATGATGCACATGCATGAATATGCATGAGTTGTGACACCCAAGTGTCCAAGAACATGGTGAACCATTGGAAGCACTAATTTGGGTTTGAAAAAGACCCATGAAAAAACACATAAAATTGAATAAATTAAATAAGACAAGTGTGTGACTGCTAAGACCCAAAAGAAGAAGAGAAAGATAATAAGAGAAAGAGAGAAGGTGAAAGAGAAGAGATTTTTTTTTGTGTTCAAAATGTTACACCCATTGGGGTTTTCACACAATAAAGTAAAAAATAATTGTACATCCACGCATGCATGAACATGCACACGTAAAGAAAGAATAAAAATTGTGTGAATAGTGAGAGAATAAGAGATGATAGAGCACGTTCAAAAGAAATAGACCCATGAATGCAATAATGTATGAACACATGCATGTGTGTTAATTCAGATGATGAAAAGTGAGATAATCCTCAGTGTTTGAATAATCACATAAGTGTATGTGATTCTTTCCAAGTAAACAAGAATAAGTTTTAGTGCATTCATCTATTGCACTAAGGAATAAGAATTTGAGATGCCCATGCAATCCATTCATGAAGTGAATGAGAACTGAGACTAAAGCCGAATTTAATTAAAGAATCTCTTGTATCTGAGTGTTCAGTAATTAAGAATCTAGGAAGAGAAATAGTGCTGATATTGTGCAAGGTCATTATTGTATATTATATTCTTGAAGAAGTTATTTGAACCATTGGCACACACCTCAGTGAGGCCAGGTATTCATCAAAAGAAGAAATAATTGCCTGACCATTATTGAGACTGTGAAATGATCAACTCAAGTGATCATAAATATTGAGCAAGGCCAATAGACCTTATCAAAGGTTGTTGAAGATCTCTAAATAGATTTATAGGCAAGTGTGATTCAGCAATCCTGTGTGAAGAGATCAAAAGATCATCTACAGTGAATCAAAGAATAACTTAAAGAAGGAAGTTGCTTGTGTGAATCGATAACTATAAGAACCGTCTGAGATTCAGGGAGGAGAAGAAGACTTCAGTGAGACTCTGAAGCAGGCCAGTGGGACTCTGGTAACACTATGAGAAGAATAATAAAGAACCTCCTATGGGACTCAGGAGAGATACAATGTGACTCTATATCGACCATTGTAATTACTTACTAAATTATAGTGGAGAATCAGTGTTGGGGAGAATAAATGACATAGTAAGGAGTAGTTCTTTGAACCGAACCTTTTAAATATTTATATTCAGTGACTTTACATTTACAGCATCATTCTAGGTAAGACTGAGAGACACAAGAAGAGTGGATCGAGTATTTAACCAACCATAGTGTCTTAATTGAAAAGAATAAATTTGTAAAAATATTTAAATGGATCACTAATTCACCCCCTCCCCCTCTCTGTGATTCACACTAATCTGGGAACTTCAATTGGTATCAGAGCGAAGGTCACCTCTAAAAGATCCAAGGGAGTCTTTAGGAAGTGTAGATTTTAGGAGATGAGTGAACAACCTCAAATGGATATATCTACCAAGATTCAGAAGAACATAAATAAGAAACAGGAATAGAAGATGAATAAGAATCTTACTACTACTAGGGAGACACCTTCTACTGAAGGTAATATGAAAGGTACAACATTTGATAACAATTATTATTCTTCTGATGAAGCATGCTCAAGCAGTGATGATGATATATAAATTGGTGATCTTCATACTACACTCAAAGATCATCTGAAGAAAGTCCCTAGAGAAGTGGAAAGATGCATTGATGCAAACATTAGTGCTCTTCAAGATGAAAAATTATAGTTGGAAGAAGAACATAATTCCATGGAAGAAGCATTGGCTAAAAGGGTTGGCATGTCTAACACTCTCACAAAACTAGTGAAGGAAAAGGAAGAAACAATTTCTATTTCCAATGAAAGATATGCTCAAGTTACTGAATAATTTCATGGAATTATTTGTGAGAAAGAATTATTTGAGATTTTATTTGTAGAATATTTCCATGCATTTGAAAAGTTTCACAACGTTTCTATGGTTGTCAAAGCAGCTAAACTATAAGACAAAGCTGACTAGATAAAGGATCTTGACATCTCTTTGAAAAAATTAATAAATGTGCATAAAGAAAAAATAACAATAATGAAGGATAATTGGTAAAGTAAGAATATATCAGTTGAGGATGAGAATAACTCTCTCAACATGAAGTTTTTAGAGTTAGAAGTGAAATTAAAGAATCAGCAATCACACCAAGCTGGAACATCCCAATTAGCTGTAAGAAGAGATGTTTCCACTAAATTTTTCATCGAGGAATATGATTCCAAGAGGAATATCAAATTATCCTCTAATACAATAGAAACATCCTCCAAGAAGAAGGTATCCCATAACCCTGTTACTTTTGTTTCTATTAATGCAGTTTCATCTACAAGTATGGGTTCAAAGACAAAATATGGGAAGATGTGGATTGATAAAAATGTCAATACATCCATCAAAACTTCAAGGGTGGATACTGGAATGATTAAAAATAGAAACTCCCAGAAGGATGCTCCAAAGAAAGAAAGACTATTCCAAAAACAAAAATGCACTAAATCTATCCAGACTAATACTATAAGTAAAAGAAAGAGATTTGTTGGCTATTGTTGGTGTTGTTGGAAGTTTGGGCATTAGTCCAATGATTTCTGGAATAATATGTCAGCATATGAAAATTATGGAAGGCATGAATTCAGGGAAAGTAGATGTGAATAAATGAAGAAACCCACAAAGAAAAAGTAGAATACAAATATGAAAAAGAATTTTTATACTAAGAAAATATTTGAATATCTTGAAGAATTTTCTGATAATTTCAACAGAAGTGGTCATAGTCATGATGAGTGATTTTTTAGTCCTACCATGCCTCAGGCATATGTTGATAATAAGTATAGACCACAACAAAGGTAGGATAAAGCAAAATTAGTTGAAAAGTATTCTATTAGGAATATCCAAAATAATGAAGTCAAGAAAATAGTGAAAGAAATTATTCCCAATAATAAGTTCAAATCAAATTCCAAGAATGTCATCTCAGCCAAGAAAATATGTTTCTACTATGAAAAGAAAGTCCATACCATGGATCACTGCAAACAATCCATGAAGATGAAGGTAAGAAAGCTGAAAATAAAAATAGAATCCATCCAGAAGAAATTGGGATTGACTGAAGACATTACTGAAGATAATCTTAATAAGTTGCCTAATAAAGGTAACTTGTAGAAAATGAGGAATCCATGTGGAATATCCAAATCAAAAAATGGTAAGGAGTGTTTAGTTATCTGGCCTAATCATTTTAAAATTGGTAGAGAACTACAAAGAGCTAAAGATGAAATACTAGCTAAAGCTAAGGCAAAGGGAAAACAAGTCATTCCACATGAAATAGAATGTCAATTTCATGAGAGGTTGTTAACACATGATAACCCAAGTGTCTCACAACTATTGTGTAGAATGTGCAAGAAGGTTGGAAATTATGAAAACAAATGTTTAACTGTTTTACTAGGCCAAATGGAGAAAATTGAATAACATGCACCAAAAGATGCTTCACTACTAACAGAAGTGAAGAAAAAAAATCCACATAATTTGAAGGTGAATAGAAGTAAAGAATCCATGCTGAAAATGAAAAATAAAAATTCCAAATAGAGAGGAGACATCAACATTAAGAGTACCAGACACTAGAGAAGCAAGGAAAGGAGTTCTTAGGTTGAGAGAAAATTCTCAGCCCCAATGCTTTAATTAAGAAGCTCACAAGTGTTCCATATTATTCTCTTATACTTCTGTTATACATGTGTGCTTTCATTGTAGGTAATTGAAGATGAATATCATTCTTAAAATGAAATTTGAATGAGAAAAGTAGAGAACTACAAGTTGAATGCATTATTCATGATTTGGTAATTACTTGAAGTGATCCATAATGGAATATTATCAACATTAATATCTTCAAGCTTATTTGATGGTGTTGTCCACCAATGAAATTAAAAGGGATTGAACCCCTTGGGTGGGAGAAAATTTGAAAGAGATGTTGTCAAGGATTATGTCAAGACAAATCTTGAAATTCATATCATCTCAAGATACTGAAACTGAGGTATTCCAATCACACTTTCATCCTTTGGTCTTAATTTTATTTATCATATCAATTAAGTGGGGTGCTTGATTAATGAAAATATGGGATGAAAGGGGGATATTTATCTTTTCACTAGATCTTTTTAATATGTTTGGTGAGGTATGTTTAGGATTTATAATTTCATTGATAAATATGATTTTTTACCCCTAAAATAAGATTTGATACATTCTAAGAATGATTTCACATATATGGTTGTTATGGACAACACTGAAAACCTTGGTCATATCTCTCTTGTTTTATACATTGGGTTAGACCAATTAGATTTAGAGTTGATTAACTAAAGGATATTTTCTAAGTGAACCATGTGACATCATCCCTCTCTCAGAAACATTCCAAAAGATATTATTCAAAGGGAGGAGGACATTTTTTTAAGAGACCCCACTAACACCATTGCATTTGGTTTCCAATAAGGGGGAGAAAGTTTTGGCATACATATTGACCAATACAAAGTGTGATTAAGTGATATTGACAAAAAAATACAAAGGGAGAGATTGAAGTGCATAAGAGTTTCATTTATTGTCAATATGTATTGAAGTACATAATAGTTGCTTTTGTTGTCAATGAGAAGTCAATATGTGAATGAAAGGTATTGGTAAAGAAGCTGGTGAAGCCTTGGAGAATTGTTGTTGATTCAAAGCATTGAATGCTACACTTGATCAATTCTCTAAGAGGAAAACTATGACGATTGTTGAACTGGTATTAAGTTCTCAAACTTGTATCAAGGTGATACAATGATACAACACCTGAAGAAGCACATGAAATACTCAATTGCATATGGAAATAATTGACATCCATCAATAGTTACTAAGTGGATGAAGTGATGAAGGCCATGCATTATGTTTAAATGCATGAGGAATGAAGACACGATCCATGCATCTTCCATGATTGGATTAAAAGAATGTATTGAAGATGTTTGGGATTTATGATCTAAAAAGAAAGGAATGGATGATGTTTAAAGGTGAAGAAGAGTATAGAATGGGATTTTAATGAACAAGTATGGTTTGGAATTTTAATGAGAAATTAATACTTCGTTACTTAGTTTTTATACTAAGTACTTAGACTATTCCATTACCAAAAAATGAGCCAACCATAGAGGGCCAGCCAAGGTCCTCACCTTAAGCACTTTCGAGACTTGAGGTTCATCCATGCTCAAAGGAATCCCTAGAGGCTAGCCCCGTATGAGTAATGTGTTCGTGGGTTGTGTGTAAGCTCGCAGGTGTCTCACGGTTATGAAACCATACTACATGGGCACTAAGTGCATGCATGGAGGAGCAGAGTGGGTGCTAAGAGTACGCCTGCAGGAGAACTGGTATGGGGCGGCACCAGAGGGTGGAGAGGAGTAATCTGGTGTCAAGGAAGTGAGAGTTGATTGTTAAACCACAAGAAAATTTCAGCTCATTATGATGTGGGATGGAATTTTAAAAATGTGGAACTAATCCAGGCCGTCCATCTGATCCCACGCCCAATCACAGCTGCATGATCCATCCCGTGTCTCATGATCAAATCACTACCATATATGACTAATCATAGGTGATACAATGGACAAGGATGGGCACTAAGGTTTTCTTCAACATCCGGATACCCGAGCTCCACTCGACGCTGCTGTTTTCCGCAGATGAAGCTGATCCACCAAGATGGAGCTCCCGACCACCATCGAAGCTCAAATTTTGTGCATGTTGATCATCTGGATGAACTAAATACATGAATACATTAGACGTTACATGAAAATAATGAGATGAAGAAATTCTAAGGATCCTGAGGCAAACGAAGTTGCTGAGGGTGCACTGCCCATTCGATGTACACGGAAATGGTCTGCATGCATTCTTAAATGCATGCACGTGATCCACTCATCGAGAATGAAGGATCCCACAGTTGGAAAATAAAAATGAAACAACTAATATTTGTTGGATATCTCATCCATGTATGAATATATTAAAATCTGAAGATCTCGGTTATTGAAAGATTTGGATCCCATGGCATCTCACGCGGATTTGAATGGTGTTCCTCGCCTATAAATACAGAGCTCTCAACTAAGGCTCTATTGTTGAAAATTTTTAGAGAAATATCTTGATTATTTGAGAAATAGAGTACTGTGTGAAAGGTTCCGTGCAACCCTACTATGAAAAGGAGAACCACACAACTCTTGTGCGAAGAAGTCCCGCATATCCCTTGCATGAATAGAAGAAGTGTGAACCACCCTAGTTCATGAAAGAGAAGATATGCACCCTCTGTACAAAGCTACCCACAAGCATGTGATAGGTTATTTGAACCCTCACTGTGTCTTCGTGGATGTAATCTTGCGGGTAAAACAATTGGTGCTTTGACACCCTTATTACACCTTCCTAAAGATAGAGCCGAGAACCATTCTTGGTTTTGAGAACAATAATTGTTCCCTCCTATTTTCACGAAGAAGATGAAGACCCTCCTGTCAATATATATATATATTATATTTTGTGTTTGCAGGATTTGGATTTTGTGAACACTAAACCCTTTGTGTGAAAACAAGCAAAGGACAGTGTATACATACACTTACCTAGGAGAAGAAGATGGCACCTGAGGCTTCATGTTCTCAAGAAGGAAAGTGGAGAATGCATGCATGATGCACATACATGAATATGCATGAGTTGTGACACCCAAGTGTCCAAGAACAAGGTGAACCGTGGGCAGCGCTAATTTGGGCTTAAAGAAGACCCATGTAAAAACACATAAAATTGAATGAATTAAATAAGATAAGTGTGTGAGTGATTAGACCCAAAAGAATAAGAGAAAGAGAAGAAGATAAATAGAGAATGAGAAAGAGAATAGATTTTGTGTGTGTTCAAAGTGTTACACCCATTGGGGTATTCACACAATAAATTAAAAAAAGAATTGTGCATGCATGCATGAAAGCACATGCACATGTAAAGAAAGAATCAAAAGTGTGTGTGAATAGTGAGAGAAGAAGAGAAGACACTGCACGTTCAAAAGAAAGAGACCCATGAATGAAATCATGCATGAACACATGCACGTGTGTTAATTCAGATGATGAAAAGTGAGATAATAATCAATGTTTAAATAATCACATAAGTGTATGTGATTCTTCACAAGTAAACAATAAGAAGTTTTAGTGCATTCAGATATTTCACTAAGGAAGAAGAATTTGAGATACCCATGTAATCCATGCATGAAGTGAATGAGAACTGAGACTGAAGTGATATTGAATTAAAGAAGCTCTTGTATCTGAGTGTTTAGTAATTGAGAATCCAAGAAGAGAAATTGTGATGATATTATGAAAGATCATTCTTGCAGATTATATTATTGAAGAGTTTGTGTGCACCATTGGAACACATCTCAATGATGCTAGGTCTTTTTTAAAAGAAGAAAGAATTGCCTAAGCATTATTGAGACTGAGAACTCATCTACTCAAGTAATCATAAATATTGAGCAAGGCCAACAGACCTTATCAAAGGTTGTTGAAGATCCTTGAACAGATTCACAGGCAAGTGTGATTCAGTAATCTTGTGTGAAGAGATCAAGAGATTATCTATAGTGAATCAAAGAAGAACTTAAAGAAGTAAGTTTCTCATGTGACTCGATATCTAGAACAACCATGTGAGATTCAGGGAGGAGAATAAGACTTCAGTGAGACTCTGGAGCAGGCCAGTGGGACTCTGGTAATACTATGTAAAGTAGTATAAAGATCCTCTTGTGGGACTCAGGAGAGACACAGTGTGACTCTGTATCGACCATTTTAATTACTAACTGAATTATAGTGGAGAATATATGTTGGGAAAATAACCAACACAGCAAGGATTAGGTCTTTGAACCTAACCTTGTAAATCCTTGTGTTTAGTTCCTTTATATTTAAAGCATCATTCAAGGTAAGGCTGAGAGACATAATAAGAGTGGATATAATCTTTTACCTTCCATAGAGGTTTAATTGAAAAGAATATATTCATAAAAATATTTAAAGAGATCACTGATTCACCCCCTCTCCCTCTCAGTGATTCACACTAATCTAGGAACTTTAGAAAGGTACTTAGTAATCATTTGGATAGAATCTTGGAGATTTTTCTCACTTGATACTTAAAATTTTGGATGGGTGACCTATGATTATTCATCTGTATTTATTGGGTTCTCAACCTCTAATCCACTTTCTAAACAAATATGGTGAGCTGGTTCTAAATATTTGATTGTTGAGGTTGGGCTTGTTGTGGCTACCATGGTGGAGCTTATTGTAACAGTTGTTGGGATGGAAATTGTTTGAATCTAGGTGAAAAGCTTATTGTGTAAATGTTTTTGAGGTTAATGGACTATATTTAGAGGTGGGTATTTGGGTGGTTATTAAGTTTTTTGGTGTTACTTGAACACTCCTTTATTGTTAGTAACCTTGATTTGTTTTTTGTAGCTATTGAGTTGGTCCCTATTGATAACAATGGAGTATGTATTGCTGTGGTTGTTGAAATTTTTGGTTTGGTTCATTGTAATTTACATAATTAAAATCCTAATTTTGGTTCTCTTCTATTCCTTCCTTATAAACCTGGTTTGGGTGTGTGCCTCTACACATTTCACAAGCTTGGATATCTATAACAGGGTTAGGATGTAATAGTGGTAGAGAAAGTAGCTGAAAAGATTCAAGCTTATTTTTGAGAGATTCAACCTGAGCTACAAGATGGGTATTATATTCCATATGATGAATTTCGTGTCAAGGTGGTCCTCAAACACTCTTCCATAGATTATAATCATGCTAAATTTCATCTAAATGTGCTTAAAAAACTTATATAATTTTTAGTATAAGTCAGCCATCGGTGGCAGCATTAACTACAATACATGTACCTGGTTGGAGTCCTTGGTAGAATTTTTTGTAGCTATAGCCACACATCAATTCCATGATGTGGGAACTTATGAGTGAGTTCCTTAAAGCAATACCATGTTTCCCAAGCTGACTCTCCACCCTCATGGGTGAAGTTCTGGATCTATTTTTTGAGATTTTAGGTTCGTATAGGTGGGAAGTATATATCTATAAATTTTCTTAGTTAAATTATCCCAAGTTATAATGGGATAGAGATCTTAGATTTTGATCCAATCCTTGGATCTATCGCACAATGAGAAAGGGAAAAATGTGATTCTGATAGCATCATATTCCACACCTTGACTTCAGAAGATATCACAAACTTCAAGGAAATTTGAAATATTCTCATGTGGATATTCATTCTTAATTCCACCAAATTTTCCATAATTCTAGATCATGTGAATGAGTCCAACTTTATTTTCGAACATATGTACTTAGATATGAGAACATAAAATGAAAGGGATGGCACCACTAATGTATGGAAATCCATATTCCATGATGGTGTGATCCTATAGAAATAGTTTCTCTCCCTCTTTTATAGGTTGAACATATTGAAAATTTTGAGGGTTAGGTGGTGAAAGGTTTTTTCATTAAATCTTATTATAATGGTGGCATCTAGATAGGTATCTTTCAATATTGGGATCTAAATCAAGATATTATTGAGAATCTATGATTTGAGAATGATTCAATGGACCATGTCGCATGCACTTGAAGAATAAAACAGATGTAGGTTCTAATATGTATGTGAAAATTGTAAAAATAAAGGATATGGAGAAAAAAATATGTGAGGTAATCCCAATTTCATAACGAAGGTCATTTATCCGTAGAAATAGTTGTCCCCGACAATGGCACTAAAATTTGACCATTCCATATAGTTTTGTTGATTTTTTATGGGCATGGATTAGATTAGAAATTTATAAGTCCTGAACTACACTAGCTACAAAGGCATAGAATAGCAGTAGTGTGGGGTAAAACCGCAAGTATGGGATGGTAAAGTTGGTAACCTAGAGATTAGAACCTAGTAGATAGATTCCATATAATATTCTTATGGTTTTGATGTTCTAAGACTTATGTAGTTTGGTTTACATCAGGAGAAAGAGAGGTATAGGGGTCAATATTGGGGCTAATACAAAAGGTATTCCTAAATAAATCTTAGGATAGTCCTATGGATTAGGCTATGAAGTAGTGCAGAAGTCACCAATTGGTTTGGGTCAAACCAATTTGATCTATCTAATATAAAAACTACTCTTTGGTCTAGAGGTAGTCAATAACCTAGATGAATAACACTTTGCTTAAAAGGCAGAAAATGTCACAGGATATTGGTCCTAGTCTTCACAACTCCAACTAGGTCAAGTATTTTTTATTATAATCCCTTAGATCAAGATTTCATAACATAATTTGATTAAAAATAATTCTTAACTTGATTACTAGCCATAGGGTTACCCATCTTTTTATTTAAGGGTTCATTAGGTTTAAAAAGACCCTTACTCTCAACCCTTAACCCTAGAATATTATCTGCGCATGATAACAATGATATTATATAGAAAGGAAACTATAAACATGCTTTACATGAGAATTAAATAATTCATACTAGAGAAATTCATGATTAAATCAATTTAAAATCCATCAAACCCTTACTTGAATAGACGAAAAAAGACCAGAAACCCATCGTTTTGGGTTTGAAATGGAAGTTGAAAATGAAAAGAAATTAGAATAAAAAATAGAAATATACAATCATTGGAGAATTATTCAGTAGCAAAATGAATATAAATTAAAATAAAAAAACAAAGGAAAGTTTTTTGGAACATGCAAGAAGAAAATGTTAGAAGAGATAAATAAAAGTGCAGTCATATCTCAAATACTTCAAGTTCTAGAATATATATAGGCATGTGAAACTCATGATGTGTAAATGTTTCACATCATGAGTTCTATTTAAATAAATTATACTTAATTTACTTCATGACATGTAATATAATTCATGTCATGTAATTAGATCAAAAAAAATTCCTTGAAATCATGTATCTCCCTGTATTTTACCACTTGAATCTTCGATGGGTTCAGAACTTCAAATATTTCATTTAATGTAAAGCATTTACATCATGTATTAAATTTTCTTGGATTATTTGTGGATTTTACTTGTTTTACGGGCTAGACTTCATCTTGTAGTGGTCCTGTTCTCAATGAATTCGTGTCATGAAAACGTTTCGCAATGTGTAATGCCTGAATTTTCTGAATTAACAACAGATCCACTTTTTAGGATTGAGTTCCTATTTGCTGCAAAAACCCAAAAAAACCCAATGCATAATCAAATAAATAGTGAATATATATTAAATAAATTAATCCAATAAATATATATAAATTCATCTTATCAGGTGTTCACAATAAAAGACGGTGTCATGGAAAATCTTAAAATGATTTTGGCAGATTAATGGGTATAAAAAATGGATAATGTAATGGTGTTAATAAGGGATAATGAATTCTCTAATTGATAAAACAAAATTTGGATAATAAAATAATTATTATAAATTTATTAAATCATAGTAATTTGAAAATTTTAAAGCTTACTACAAAGTAATTACTTGAATGAAAATGCAGAGGAAGAGAATCACTTGCCTTAAATATCACTTCCTAAGCTTAGAGGGGTGATTCCTTGAGAGAATAGGGGCATCACCAAAGGACTTAATGAGAGTATAATAGAGGTTCGTGCATGATAATTAATATAAAGTGAATTAAATTTGGTGGATATGTGTGTATTTAAATCCAAATGAATATAATTGTTTTTAAATTTCTAAATATAGGCCTTGTAAATCGAGGTTGTGGGAAGTAGAAAAACAACAGTTTACTCATGGTTCTAGTTAATGGTTTTGGACATTTAAGGCATGTTTTTTTAATATTATTCAAGATAAAAGTAAAATAAAATTTTTAATTTTACTTTTGGAATGTGAATATAATTTTTTCACAAAATAGTTTTTTTAAAATATTTAATTTACATTTTAGACTTTCCAAAGTTATTTTATAGATTTAGAAAATTATTTTAATTTATTAAAATACATTATATTAATAAAATGACATATTTTTTGTCATGGGTTCACTTGTATTAATTATTAAATCATTATTAAATATTTATGATGTCATAAAACATACAAAAAACACAAAACTGTATTTTTTTAATATTCACTGAAAAATAAAGTATTTTAAAAAATTATTAAAATTTCAATCTTACCTAATTTTGACATTATAATTTCAAATATATTTTTTAATTTATAAAAATAAATTCATAAGTATGAGAAATAATTATTCTAAATAAAAATTACATTTTTGTTAAAAATATTAATTTTAAAGGTAAAGACATTATTTATTTACTTTAAATAATTCTAAATTTTATAATATCATACATATTAATTCATAAAGAGTATATAAGCATATTATAACATATTTAAAATATAATTATAATAATTTTTAAATTACTTTTAGACTTGTATTTTACTATTCTATACGGTATTATTATTATTCCAATGGTCATATAACGGTCACATTGTAATGGTCATGAAACGGTTAGATTCTAATGGTCACATTTCCCTTTAAACCCTATATATACTCCACTATTTTCATACCTTATCATTCACTACTTAACTTATAAAGGTTTTACATTTCCTTTGATAATGTTTATCATATTCCCAATACTTCTATTTATTTTTGTAATCTGTACAGTGGGTGTGATCTTCATGGTATAATTTGTGCCAATGGAGTTTTACTTGGCATTTTCACTATTTTTTGGTTTTTATCTCTTTTTACTATTCTTTACTATTATTGAAAATATTATTTCTCGATTTTTAATAATTCTATAAAATGTAATATTCTTTTTATTTGATACAATTATAAAACATAATAAAATAGTCATAGTGAAACATGAGTTCATTTACAAATAGAAGGAATTTTTGGGTTTATACACCCCCCCCCACACACACACACATAATTTTTTCCCTCAAAATTACAGTTCATGTGTTAAGGTGAAAACAATTGAGTGTGAATCTACTTATTCAATTCTTCTAGTTTCTTTGTTGCTTCCTCATACTTATAGTCCCGCCAAAGAACTTTGACCAATTGAGTTTTCCTATTGTATAGAACCAAAACTAAATATCACGTTCAATATTCGTGAATGAATAACCTATATTCCCATCACCACTTCATTGTTAGGATATACCATAGTAGTAATGATAAGATAATAATTTCTCTACCCTCTTATCCTTGTAGGTTGTTTTAGTTAGTTATCTTCGACAACCCTTGGCTTTGGGAAATTGTTTTTATAGTGTCCATGTTTTTTATAGTTAAAACATTAGATCATGGGCTGAAAATTGATGAGGAAATTCTTTTCCTCCATAAAATTAGTTGGATTCTTCATCTCCTTTTGGTATTCATTACCTTGATACCCTTCCCTTGAACACTTGAAACACTTCCTTATCCCCTTGTTATGGTTTCTAGGCTACTTTTTCCCATACTTATGGAATGTGGGTAGTTGGATTCTCTTACTAACATGAGGATTTTATGATGATCCTCAAGATTTAAACTCCATTATTTACTTCTTATATCTAGTCCCATGGGTCTACTTAGAATTACTGATCTCTATCTCAACTTTGAGGTCAAATCAAATAATTTCCAAATAGTTATTAAAGTCTCAAATCAGCGAATATTTTTAATGACTCGACTTCAATCTACAAAAGAGGTCAACCTTAATTTTAACATCTATGATAAAGTTGGAGGAATATCTTCCAAGTATTGTGAATTTTTCTTCAAAAGCCCCAATATATTCATCTTTCTTTTTCTTGAGTCTAAGGAATTTAATTTTGATTAAAATATGGAAAATACAGGGGGAATATTTATTGAAAATATATATTCTTGAATCCATTTCATTCAATGTTGGGCTTTATATTTTTTATTAGTGTCTACCACTAATCGACTTCTCCCTCTAGTCAATAGAAAACCAAAGTGACTTTTTCCTTCTTGAATCATTAGAAAATAAAGGATATTTTTTCAATTTATTTAATCCATTTCTCTTCAATTTTGGGGATCATAAGATCCACTAAAATTAGGTGGCCTTTATCACAAAAATTATTCAAATTCAAATTGTGTTCTCTTAGTAGAAGGAGTACATTCAATGTGATTCATGTTATTACTCATAACTTGAGTCATTTTTTCTAGTATTTCCATGAAGTTCTCGACTCCTACTATCATATTAGAAATTTTATTAGTGAAATCATCACATTTACTATCACATATGTTTTTGAAACGATTCATCATAAATCTATCCATTTTCTAAAATAAAGTGAAGTTTGGTATAAGGATACAAGATTCAATAATCATATAAAAAGGAAAACTACTTAACTTAGATGGAATTACATATATATATAACTTAACATATAAATATATATATTTTAATCTATGTTATCCATGGTCATATTTCTATTAGGTTCTCTAATTATAGAGAATCAATTTCCATGAAAATATATTGAAATCCTTCATAATGGTGTATAAAAAGAAATTGAATTTTCCAAAGCATATCACTTATGAGTGTTAAACCAAATGTCTAGTTATATAACTTTATCAAGAACTAGTTGAAGATCAATTTAATACCCAAATATCCTTTTCGGGGTAATTACCCCTAAGTGCAACTATACTAAATTCTATATCCACTTGTTTGTATCTAAAAATGGATATCAATTCTATGAAACCACACTATAACACCATGTTACCTTTCTGTTGGTTATGTTCTAATATTTACTTTTGGTTTCCTTTATAGTTGATAAAGAATTTATGAAACTAGAATTGGTATGATGCTTATAATGGTGAAGTCAGATATTTGTTGGAATTTTCAAAATAAAACCTAGACTTTTTATTGATCACTAGTAACTTACACTCTGTGTAATTTGAAAAAAGACATGTAATGGATAATGGGAAGAATCTATAAACTGGATGTGTATCATGAACTGGTTACATGTCATGTAATAGTTACACTTAATGAAAGTATAAAATATGGTTTTTACTTAAAAAGGAGATGGGTTTTTCAATGTATAAGGACCCCGAGGATTTAAAAATCTGAAAATTAGTGGCATGCTATGTAAATTTCATGGTGTTGTTTTTTAGGGTGCCTTAAAAATGATATGTTTCATTCCTTTCTTTTCCATACCTCCTATCTCAAATGGAAATCCTCCTTAGGTTATTTTGGGTGACTTCTTTCCATTCGGATTGATTTGATCAACGATTAATTAGTGGGGCTAGGTACTTCATCTCTTTGAGTAAGTCTCTCATACTAGTTTCTCTCAAATTTGTAGTTTTGAAATTATTTATAGTTAGAATTGGTAATTGGATTATGTTTTCTATCAATCCTTTTTAGTCTTCTTATCATGCCTTATCTTCCAAAGGACGATCTTATGGTTTCTAATCCCTGTTGTCTAAGGTGGTTCGGTTTTCTGAATCCTTATGGTAGGTGGATTTGTTCATGTGTTCTAATTTCTTATAGTTATTATTGGTTCCTTGATATTTTAAATGGAATTTAATGTATTGAAATTTAAAAGTGAATAGGTTCACATATGAAAAGGTGTTTTATCATTGAAAATGGAATTTCCTTAATTTGAAATGGAAAATAGATTTTCAAACCCTGAAGCAGATTTGATTAGATTGGAAATGGTTTTATAAAAAAAATGTGATCATGGTTTTTAAAACTGAAGTTGAAAAACATTTCACAGGGGGAACCTTGGGTGCATCTAAAAAGAGACACGGGTGGCCTTAGTGTGTGTGACACTACTAGGAGGTAACCTTTTGTATGTAATGGTCTATGGTAGGCCTCAATGTTAGTTAGATCCAACCATATGCCTTGTTATACTCATGGGTGTCTACTACATATTGTCTCATAGGCTAGTGCCTAGTTGGTAGTTGAATTGTTTTTCTATTTTTTTATTGCATGATAGGTTATTTTATAGATATTGGCTCACATGTATATTTATATTTCGTACATTTACCTGATTTTTTTCTTTCCATGGAAAATATGACATGCAATTTGTGAAAACTCAAGAATTATTTGAGAAATGTTTTTAAATTGGTTTATTTATAAAATAATTGTAAAACTATTTTTTTAAGTTATAACTTATGTATACTTGTTATTAGAACTTGTGTAGATCTCTTTGTGGTATCCTACTGGTCTCTATTTATCACAACCTACTTCTTCTTCTGGGTGATTGTAGACCTTGTTTAGTAGGATAAAGTAAAGGGAAGATCATTCTATTACATGTAGTCTTCTCTTTATGTTTCTATTTTGGTTGGGATGGTTTAGAGGTTACGGTTGGTCACATGGATACTTGTAGTCTAGACTTTTCTTTCTTTCTGGTTTAGCCTATTTAAATTAGTTTTTTCTACCTTGATTACTCTTAATACTATGGTTTTATGTCTTTTTTTTTCATATATATGAGACTTGTTTTGTTATATTTGTTTTACCCCACCCCATAATGGGCTAACTTAGGTGATTGGTCTAGTTATCCCAGGATGGTCTATTACAATTTGGTGTCAAAGGGGTTACTCAAACTGAAGTGTGTCAACACTGCTTGAGTTGGTGCTATGTCTTGGGTAGACAGCAGTAGGATCATCAAAATTCAGACAGTAGGTGCAAAAAATGGGCTTAGCTAGCTCATTCATGTCACTAAATTTGAGTTTCCAAGGGTGGTTGGAAAGTCTTTACTAAGTCCTATACCTAGTATTTAGGTTCATTTGAATACATTATATAGGAAATTTGTTTAAATTAACCTATCTACAAATTTTGGTTACTTGGTGTGTGTATGGTTGTTTGAATAAACTATGTGGGGGTTTATTTACATGGACTTTTTCCTTTAAAAAAGTGTTTACCTTTTGTGGTAGAATTCATAACTTTTTTAATTTTTATTATTTTAAGGTGTTTTTTTGTATTCTTGTTTTTGGTTAAATATTTTTGGAATTGTTCATGACTAATTATTTATTATCTTGTTTTTAACATACAATGCCTCCTAGAAGATCTCTTCCAAATACAATAGGGGAATCCACGAGGTAGATTCTATAGATAGATCCTCTAGTGGAACCTTTGTTGGTTAAATAAGTGATTCATACAATTAAAACTCTGGGGTCATTGGGTGCAATGAACCCGGGATGAGTAGAGGATCATGGATCGAAATTTACCAAGTAGCATCCACTTATATTTTGTGGTGAAAAATAACCACAAGATTCATAGGAGTGGCTTGAATGGATTGATATGATCATCAACTTCTTTAATAAACCTAAATATTCTTAGGTGGGGTTTTCCATGTATATTCTTGAGGTACTATGAATAAGATGGTGGTACTTGATAGTGTATGATAAATTTCATGAAGGTCTTACCTAGGTTTCTTTTAAAAATGTCTTTAATCAGTAGTTTTATCCTTATAATTTATGTGCAGAAAAGACCTAGGAGTTTGTGACCATAGAGAAAGGGGAACATATTTTTCTTGAGTACTCCATCCGTTTTGTTAAGTTGGTGCATCTGGCATCAGATCTTGTCACCAATTATTACCTAAAATATTAGTGGTTTGAGATGGGTTCATGGCATGATGTTTCGTTGATTCTAGTTATTTTGTGTATTTTGACCTTTTTGGAGGAAGTGGATAAAAAATATTTGGTTAAGGAAGACATAGCTGTAAGGATAGGCTTGGTAGGAGCTTCAGTTGGTACAGTAGTTAGCTAGGGTGCTTCTTCTGTTTAGAAAAGGAAGTTTAAGAGTGGTCAGTTTTATGTAGGACTAATTTTAGGGGATTCAATAGGGAATAAAAATGATATTTTCTACCAATGTGGGTGTCTTGTTCATACCAAACCTCATTATACATAGGCTACTAGGACTTTTCATCTTTGTGGGTGATCTATCCATCTGAAATGTTTCTATGATAAGATTTACTAAGGTAGTAAGGTGGTATCCACTTTCACCAAGGGGTCATAGGTTTAGGTTGATGCTTCCAAGGGTGTTTGGTGTCATTCTCAAGTTAAAGGGGATGTCCATGTGGAAAAGTCTAAATTTCTTTATGCATCTGAGTGTGTTCTAGAGAAATATAAAGCAGGTCCAACTACTATTAGAGATACGGTGTTTATTTCATCTTCTATGGTGATTTATTTGTTTGATATTGGGGCTACTCATTCTTTCATATTGTCAAAGTTGGTTGTAATTTTGGGTTTGTGTTTGGATCTTATGTTGTTCTTGATGGATCTTTCTATTCCTTTAGAAAAGAGTTATGAATAATGTTTCAAGTGTCCCATGTGTTGGGTGGTGATAGGTGACTTTGGGTGGTTTGGTATTTATTAGTTCTTGATCTTTACATCTTTGACTTGATTATCAGCATGGATTGGATGATTAGTGTGAATGACTAGATAGACTGTTATCACCATTGATTATAGTTCTTATCTACCGATGGGGCTACTCTTTTTTTCCCATGTGATTGGGACTCTAGATCTAGAAGGGAAGAGCTTATTGTTCCTTATGTCAGTATAATCTCATGACAGTTGTCAGAAATTTTTCTTCATGAAGTTGAATCTTTATTGGGTGGTCAGCTACCTTTTGTTGTGTGTGTGTGCCCGGAGGTCTTTCTAGATGATTTTTTTGGTTTACCTCCATAGAGAAAAGTCTAGTTTACTATTGACCAACTCCTATGAATGATTCCCATTTCTATGTCATCCTATCAAATGGCACCTACTGAGTTGGTGGAACTTAAGGTTCAGCTTGAGGACCTAGAGGTAAAATTATTTATTTGTCCTAGTGTTTCACCATGGTATTCACCTGTACTGTTTTCTAATAAGTCAAATAATATCCTTATACTTTGTATGGACTATTGGAAGTTGAATCATATGACCTTTAAGAACAAGTATCCTTTACCTAGAATTTATGATCGCTTTGATCAGCTGGGAGGGGCTCATTGGTTTTCTAAGATTCACCTGTGGTTAAGGTACCACTAGTTGAGAGTACAATAATAGGATATACCCAAGACATCATTTTGGAGTTGATATCGACATTTCAATATTTTTTTTATGTCATTCGGTCTCACTAATTCTCATGTGGTATTTATGGATTTGATGAACCAATTCTTTCATCAGTTCTTGGACTCTTTTGTTGTTGTGTTTGTAGATGATAACTTGGTGTAATACAAGATAGAGAAGGATTATAGAGACCATTTAGATATAATTATTTGAACCATGAGGGAACATTGTCTGTATGATAATCTTTCCAAGTGTGAGTTTTGGATCATGGAAGTGAAGTTTCTGGGGGAATGTGATAGCTAAGAGGTGAATCTTATTAGATCCAAAAAAGGTATAAGTATTTATGTACTAGGAGAAACCCATAAAAATGATTGATATTTAGTGCTTCTTCGGATTGGTAGGTTACTATAGATGGTTTATTCAATAGTTATCCAAACTCACATCTTTGATGATAGATTTAATCTATAAGGGTGTAAAGTTTCAAAGGAATGAAAAGTGTCAGAGATATTTTGAGGAGCTCAAGATGAGGTTGACTTTAGAACCATTTTTTATTTTTCTAGAACCAAATTTGGGTTATGATGTTTTTTTGTGACACTTCTGGTATAGGTTTGGGTTGTGACTTGATGTAGGGGAAATAGGTTATGGCTTATGGAACATTTTAGTCATGCCCTCACAAGAAGAACTACCCTACCCACGATCATGAGTTGGAAATTGTTCTTCATTCACCCAAAATGTGGCATCACTATCTCTTTGGAGAATAGTTTATAGTATACTCTAATCATAAAATCCAAAAGTATATTTTTACTCAGAGAGATTTGAAATTATGAGAGAGATGCTGGGTTGAGTATCTTTAGAACATCGATTCTGATAATGTCTATACCCCCATAAAAGGAAATGTGTTAGCCGGTGAAATGAGAAGAAATTATCGACTCACAACATGAAGGAATCGGTTTCTAAGTGGTCTCTTATGTGTTTTTTGATGAGATGAGCTTGGGAGTAAATAAGGTTGGTGTAAAGTTGTTCTTTGATTCGATAAAGGTTGAATGATCTTTTTATGAGAGATTTTGACTTGAGAAGATAATAGAAAATGAGATCTGACACTTAGAAGAAATTAAAAATGGTGGGGAGACCTCAAATAAGTTGTATAGGTCTCCCAATGGAGATTTATGCTTTTAAAGTAGTTTGGTTGTTCTGTTTTCCTTGAGGTAGGAGTTTCTAGATAGTGGACACAATTCATGATGGTCTATTTACCCAGGGGCCACAAATATGTAACATGATTTGAGATGTCAGTATTGGTGGATAGGGATATGGTGGTCAGTTGTGGATTTTGTAACACGATGTCTCTCTTGTCAAAGAGTTAAAGCAGAACACCAGAAACCTTCAGTTTTTTTTTTCAAACTTTACCCATTCAGGTAATAAAGACGGATGAGATTTATATGGATATTTTTTTTTGGTTTACCATGGAATCCTAGTGGGAAGGATGTGATATTGGTGATTATTGAAAGAATCACTAAATCATTGCATTTATTATCAATAAAGGAAATGAATAAAGTGGAATATCTAGGGGATTATATGTTTGATATATTTTGAGACTTCATGGGGTTCCCATTGTGGTCGTTTTTAACAGGAACTCAAGGTTCGCATCCATATTCTATAATGGTTTACAGGAGGCAATGGGTTACAATTTTAAATTGACCATGGATTATCATCCATAGATGGATGGACAAATATAGAGGGCTATCTAGGTTCATAAGGATATGCTTCTAGCTTCTGTGCTTGATTTTGGTGGATCTTGGGATAGACATTTGCCTTTGGTTGAGTTATAATATAACAATAATTATCAAGATTTTATTAGTATGGATCCCTTTGAGGATTTATATGGGTGTCCATTTCTATCTCCCTTGTGCTGGGAAGAGTTGGAAGAGTAGTCCTTGGTTGGGCAGAGGGTTGTTCAGGAGAAAATAAAGTTGGTGTAGTTTACCTAGAGGAATTTTATCATGGCACATAGTCATTATAAATCTAATATCAATAGTAATCATTGGATTCTAGAGTTTGAGGTTGGTGATAGACTCTTTCTCAGATTTTCACCTTGCTTGGGACATTGTCGATTGGGTAAGAAGGGTACGTTGGTACTAAGTTTTCTGGGGCCCTTTGAAATCGTTGAGCGACTGGGGAGGGTGGAATATCAGTTTCTTTTACCATCTAGATTGACTTTTATACACAACATGTTTCATGTTTCCCAGTTGAGGATGTATATACTAGATCCTTCCCATGTGATTAGATAGTAGGATATTGATCTTGCAACCTATGGCACTTTGGTTGAGCAGCCAATTCAGATTATGGATCACCAGGATAAGGTACTACATAGTAAAATGATTCATTTAGTCTGGGTACTGTGGAAGTGAAGACCAGATTTCCATGATATGTGGGAGTGGGGTTCATGGATGGGGTAGCAGTGGCCTTATCTTTTTGTAGATCAAAGATCCTGATCTCTTTTTGGGGATAGAAACCTTTTATGGTGCAGATGTAGTATGTCACAACCCATCCCTCGGGGCCCGTGTCGTGACTACCCCAAGCCCGCATTCTATAGTCTATAGGCTTGTGACTAGAACCGAAGGCGTATTCCCTAAAAATTGGAAGGCATTGCCTTTATAACTTGTAAGCACACGCAACCAAGCACACCGTAAGATATGAACACAATTCAACTGTATAGAAAAAAGAGTACTGAAAGTAAAATGGGCTGGGATACAAGCCCAACTGTAAAGGTAAAAGTACAACTGAAATACAATACAAATAAAGAAAAAGAAAGACAGCTACTGGGTCACCCTCCATAATTCTTACTTGAAGGGTAGGTATAGATCGCCTCCTCGGCACTCCACGTATGCCCGTCTCCTCTGCATTATGACACGTCGTATGGTCACCTCTATGCACCATCTAGTCTTGATACCCTCAGCCTCGATCAGCGTTGTCCGTCATCTGCACCAAACAAAACAAGGTGCGGGCAAAGCCCCTGCAGGGGTGAGTGAAACGGTACTTAGTAGGGACCCTGAGACCCTCAAGGTCTCACAAAATCCACAAAGGATAAACCAAAAAGCATAAAATCAACTAACAACCCTACTTAGTTATATGCCCATATGTATACCTAAGTTATCAAGTTTTCCCATCTCAATCATGAGGAAATACAAAGTCCAACTCAAAAGCCCAAGCTCAAGTGTTCCACAAAGGAAGGAGTACCACGATGGTAAGTACCACTCAGGTATGCCACATATAATAATACCACTAAGGTATTACCACAAAGGAAAGTACTGCTCAGGTACGAACTTATATCACACTAGGTATAACTTAAGTACAGTAGTAGAGATGATTAGATGTAACTACTGAATCATCTTACTCTGTTATGAGGTACTACTGCTGGCCCACATAGGATCGCTCGGTGCTGACCCACATAGGATCTCTAGGTGCTAACCTACATAGGATCACTCGATGCTAACCCACATAGGATCACTCAGTGCTGACCCACACAAGATTTCTCGGTGCTGACCCACACAGGATCGCTAGGTGTTGACCTGCACAGGATCATTGTTCATTCTTCATGTCACATCCAGCTACAGGGTTCCCGCACTGCGCTCGCCTGTCTCAGGAAGGGTCCACTCCACAAGACTCTGGTTGATACTCCAACTTCCAAAAATTCTCACAAAGAATTATCTTAAAGTACCTCCATGTCAGAGGGGTCTCAACGCAACAGACGGTGCGTCAATCGGATGCCCGGTCTGTGAGTTATTAGCCTTTTAGTCCCGAGGGCCCAGATGGATTCCTTCTCGATCCAACCCGACCATAATACAACTTTATCCAAATCTCCATTGTGGTATACTCAAAGGGACCGTCTCACTCCATGGTTTCCAGCACCATTGACAGTTCATCAACAGGACACTCGTTTCCAAAGTTATGGCCGATAGATCGAAAAGTTCGAAGTTGGTCCGGGTCTGGTCTGACCCAGCCCGTCGGGTCTGGTCTGGCCCGCTGGGTCCAGTCCGACCTATGCAGGGTCGGGCCCGGCCCGTCGGGTCCAACCCGGCCCGCACTAGGCGGCGCGGAGTCCGCGAGGGCAGTGTAGAGTCCATGAGGGCGATGTGGCTGTGGGGGCCACGAGGCCAGAGGACGACGAGGCCGCGAGGGCCACGAAGAGCCACGAGGTGGAAAACTCCGTAGCGGATTCGAAGGGCCGCAGGGCGGCGAGGCCGTGGGGGGCCACAGGGGGTCGCCGGGCGTTGAGGCCGCAGGGGCCGCAGAGGGCCATGGAGGGCCACGAGGCGGCGAGGACGCAAGCGGTGCGAGGACGCGGGGTGGCGGAGGCCACAGACAGCACGAGGCCGCGGGGTGGGGGCGGCCATGAGTGAAAAAGGCTATGGGAGGTGTGAGGCCGCGGGACGGCGGAGGCCATGGGTAGCAGATGGCTGCGGGGCAACGGACGCCATAGATGGCGCGAGGTTGCGGGGCGGCAGAGGCCGCGGTTCAGTGGAGTCCACGGGCGATGCGAGGCTGTGGGGCGGCAGAGGCCGCGGGCGGCATGAGGCTTCGGGGTGACAGAGGTCACGAGAGGCACAAGGCTGCAGGGCGGCAGAGGCCACGGACGGCACGAGGCCGTGGGGACGCGGAGGCTGCGGGCGGCACGAGGCCGTAGAGAGGCGATGTTGTGTCGTCGCCTTCGCCACGGCCGGTAGTGGTGCTGACCACCGTTCTCATGCCCCCACCGATGTTGGTTTCCATCCTCCTCCATCGTGAAGAACGCAACAATTAAACACAAGATTTTCGGAGAGGTCGGGCCATGTTTATTTGGCCCGCACTCTCAGTGTCAGAGCGGTAGCAAGCAGCTATAATCTCTTCCTGATTTTATGATGAATTATCAAGAACAGGTAAGGGGAATAAATTCAAACAACCACTCTACCTCGATGGTTCGGTTGAATATTGTCCGCGGTTGAGATGGTTTGGCGTTTGTCAATCCCGCAACAAATCTCCTCCAACAACGTCGGTGAGGAGAGGAAAAAGATAAAGTTGGTGACGATGATGTTTCCTCAATCGTTAGTTCGTTTGTCATTAGAGATCCATCGACGGAGTTTGAATAAATATTCCTTGAAGTAAAAGAGTTCTTCGTTGGCGTTCTTCATTGGAGAAGCTCTTCTTTGGAGGAATGAAATCCTCCCAAAATCTCTTCCCTTCTCCTTTTCCAAAAACTTTCCCCTAATCCCCACCAAAAATGGAATATCCAACATAATAGAATATGTTATCTATTTAGTTTGTTGTCATAATTTCAAATTGGCTTAATTAATTAACTTATGGGTTGGTATAATTAATCAAAGGGGGTGGCGCAATTAAAGTGGGGGTACTCAAGAGGTTTCTCCCCGTTAAGAGGGGAGTTCAAGGGGGTTTTAGCCTCACGTGGTCCCCACCACCATAACCCATGTGGGGGGTTTTAGTTCAGGTGGCCCCCACCTTTAAAACATCCACATGGGAGGTTTAGGCTCAGGTGGTCCCTACTACCATAACCCATCTTGTGGGTTTCTAAAATAAAAATGTTAGACATTTTTATTTTATTTCATTCTTTCATGAAAAGCACAAAAATAATCTTTCACTCTCGACCCACTAAGATCAAGGTGAAGGTCTCCTTAAACGAATACCGGCACTGAGAGTTCAAAGGTGCCCTTATATTTCAATTTCGAGCACTGGTTCAAAAGTTAAAAAACCCACTCGCACATTTACTAAACGTACCCAAAAAAAAAGTTCATAAATTCATTCTGGGCACACCGGGCCTCAGAATCATGGGCCGTCAATTTTCACGGACTCGTAAAATTCCCATATATTTAGAAATAATACATGGAAATTCCGAGTCTTTACATTCTCCCCAACTCAGGGCTTTACATCCCCGTAATCCACAACTCAAACTATGGGAACAAGTGTGGGTACTAAGCACACATCTGAGCCTCCCGCTCCCATGTGCTCTCCTGGAGGTTCCCGTGTTGTCAGCGAACACGCACCAGAGGTATCGACCGCCCAAAAAGGTCCCACTCCTATCGATCCTCAATCTACAATGGAACCTCTGAAAATGATGCCCCATCGTCTATGTCTAGCTCGCCGTGGTTGATGAAGTGAGAAGGTTCGTGCACGTATCTCCTCAATTGGGATATGTGGAAGACTTCATGCACCCAGTGAAACTGATGTGGAAGAGCTAAGTGGTAAGCCACCTCACCAACTCTGCTAAGGACCTAGAAGGGTATGATGAACCTCAGAGATAACTTGACGCCTCGTCCAAATCTCTATAGACCTCGTCGAGGTGAGACCCGTAAAAAGACGTGGTCGCTATCCTCGAACGCCAGAGGTCTCCATATATTATTTTCATAAGACTTATGCATTCTCTGTGCAGTCTTCATCTACTCCTGGATGATCTGCACATTCTCTGTGGTATCCCATACCATCTTTGGTCCCATTAGTGTTGACTCCCCTTGGTCAGTCCAGCACAAAGGTGATCTGCAAGGTCGCCCATACAATGCCTCAAAAGGTGTCATCCCAATGGTAGAGTGATATTTGTTGTTTTATGAAAACTCCACCAAATGTAATTAATCCTCCAAGTTGTGACCAAAGTCAAGGACGCAAGCACACAACATGTCCTCGAGGGTCTGAATTGTCCGCTCAGTCTGGCCATCTGTCTGAGGATGGAAGGCGGCGCTCAAACAAATTTGTGTCCCGAAAGCCTACTACAAACCCTTCCATAGCTAGGAAGTAAAACATGTATCACAATCGGATACAATCGTCAAGGGTACTCCATGTATCCTCACAATATCTTGCACATAGAGGCATCTCAAGATCTCTACTGAACCCTTCTCTCTAATTGGTAGGAAGTGGGCCAACTTGGTGAGTCGTTCGAAGATCACCCAGATAGAGTCATGACCTTTGGATGTATGTGGAAGTCATATTACGAATTATGTGGATATCCCATCCCACTTCCACTCTTAGACCTCTAAAGGATGAACTAATTCTGCTGGTACCGGATGCTCCACCTTCACTTGCTGGAATGTGAGGCACCGAGAGACAAACTCTGCTACTGCTTTCTTCATTACCGGCCACCAGTGATGTCGTCGGAGGTCCTAGTACATCTTCATCACTCTTTGATGTACCACTAGAGGGGATGTGTGTAACTCCCTCATTACTTCCTCCTAAAGTGAAACTGGTACCATGGTATGTCCTATGAAGAGGATAGCATACCCTTTAGCTTCAGAAAATCCATCTGGTGTCTGTCCTGTGGATATATGAGAACATCGAGCCTGTAGTCAGTGTCCCCATGTTGTGCCTCCCTGACTCGCTGAAGAAGTGGGGGAGTGACTGTAAGAGACTGAAGGAAAGTTGCTCCATCTCGATCCACAAAAGATATCTGCAAAGCGACCAGCTGATCTGTCGCCTCACCTAGCAGTTGTATACCAAATCTTCTACTGAGTGAATCTGCTATAATGTTCCCCTTCCTAGGAGTATATACTATCTCAAAATAATAGTTTGATAGGAACTCAAGCCAATGTCGTTGTCTCGGGTTTATGTCTTTCTGAGATAAGATATACCTGAGACTCTTGTGATCCGAGTAGACTGTAAAATGTTCGCCCATCAGATAGTGTCGCCACATCTTCAAGGCGAAGACCACTGCTGCTAACTCTAGGTAATGGGTAGAGTACTTCTGCACATGTTGTCTCAGCTATCGAGAACCATATGTGATCACTGCTCACTCTTGCATCAGGACACATCTGATCCCAGTCCTTGATGCATCGCAGTAGACTATGTACCCTACGCCCTCCTCTGGAAGCCTCAAGATAGGGGCACTAATCATCATCTGCCTCAGCTCCTGAAAACTCTCCTGGAATCTCTTCGACCACATGAAGGGTTTCCCCTTCTTCGTCAATGCTGATAAAGGTGCTGCAACTCTGTAGAAATCTGGAACAAACTTCCAGTAGTATCCATCAAAACCCAGGAAACTTCGTACCCCCGTCACACTCCTGGGTGGCTCCCAAGCAAGCATCACCTCAATCTTTGTAGAATCCACTGCAACTCTAGCCTTTGATATGACATGACCCAAAAAGTGGACCTCTCGGATCCAAAACTGTCACTCAGAGAGCTTACCATAAAGCTGGTGCTCCCGGAGGGTGTCCAGTACTACCTGCAAATTATTAGCATGCTCCTCCTCAGTAGCCGTGTAGATCAGAATGTCGTCAATGAAGACTACTACAAAGCAATCAAGGAATGGCTGAAATATCCTATTCATGAGTCCCATGAACACAGTTGGAGTGTTGGTTATACCGAATTTCATAACCAAGAACTCGTAGTGGTCGTACCGACATATGAAAGTCTTCTTATGCACAACCTTGTCTTGTACTCTGAGTTGGTGATATCCTGATCTGAGGTCTATCTATGAGAACCACCGTGCTTGCTTCAGCTGATCAAAGAGGTCTTCAATCTTTGGAAGTGGGTACTTATTCTTCACAGTCACCTAGTTTATGTGCCGATAGTTGACACAAAGTCTCAATCTCCCATCCACCTTCTGGGCGAAAAAAATCAGGGATGTCCATGGAGAAACACTGGGCCTAATGAACCCTTTCCCCTATAAGTCCTCCAGCTGTACCTACAGCTCACGAATATCCACGAGAGTCATCCTATATACTGGTGTAGATATCAGTTCCCTCATGGGGTACAATTCAATGTAAAATTCCACCTCTTTGTGAGGAGGTAGACCCAAAACATCATCAGGGAAGACATCTACATACTGTTCCACCACTACAGGATAACTTGGACTCTCCACATCAATTGCTCTGAGGGTAAGGATAGCCAACTGATGATTGACTAGCTGCACTCTCCTCTGGGTAAGTCCATCTTGTGCTGCAAAGGCTCCCTTTCCACCGAGGAAGGTAAACCTGGTCTCATCCGTGAGGATGCACCGCACTTTGCGCCTAATATAGTCAATCTGAGCATGGACTGCAGATAATCAGTCAATACCCAAGATGATTTTGTAAGGCCCAGATGCCGCTACTAGGAGATCCCAGCTAAATCTCTCACCTCCTAGAGTAGCCTCGCATTGTCGACACCAGTGTGTAATTGTCGAATCTTCTCCTATAGGAGTATCTATCCATAAGGATCGAGTCAGCGCCTCCTTCAGAATCTATAAGCATCGAACGAGGGTAGTGGCAATAAAAAAATGACTAGCACCTATGTCTATAAGTACTGCAGCTAAGGTGGTGTAGACACAGATCGTACCTTGTATCATCTCTGGAGTGTCGTGCTCGTAGGCCTCAGCTACCTAGAGCTGAGCTCACCCATGTCCTCCTGCTCCCTATGGTCGGGGTGGACCACTTGGTGGTGGTGGCAGTAACATCTCGAATCATAGCCCACCGCCAACTGCATGGCCATCTCATCTGCCACGTCTGCCTGCTCCCTGCGGAATTCCTCAGTCGAACCTCTGTCTCTGCATGGGTGTTCCTTCAACCATCTTCTGATCATCCGTACGGTGGGTCAGAGAGTCACGAGCCATGTGACCCAACCCACCGCATACATAACACTACCCACTCCTGGCATGATTGGCTCTGCCTTGGCTACCCCGCACAACCGACCCAAAATCCTGCGGTCATCCACCTATAGGTATGTTCCTATTGGACCTCTGTGACATCTGTTTTCTGCCAGCTATAGAATACATTGCTATGTGACGTCGTGTAACACCCCAACCCCAGAATCTAAGAGCAGGTGAATTATTTTAATACATTGGAGTGATCACAACGAATCAAGTCCTAAAGGACTGATTAGTTTAGTAGTCTTGGAAACAAGATACATACATAAGTTCAGCTTTCCAATTTGAAAATAAATAAAACACTAATTTAGTTTATTAAAAACATCCATTCCTCCTAGATTATGCATGCAAGTCACTCATAACTAACTCTTTCATATCCTGGGAAAATGAAACATAAGGAATGGGTGAGCTCAAAATCTCAGTAAGGGTAAGCAATACAGTGGAATATAACATAAATATTAATCATGGTGAATAATTGAAAACACATTCCTTTACAAAAAATAAACATGAACACTTTTATGGAAGGAATATGAGCTGAGTAAATAATGCCATAATAAAACATAATCATGGGTATTCTACTAGTTGAATGAACTCATGAAATATCAATATCTAATATCATAATTATGGAATGAATAATGTTGGACATCATAACCACATATTCAAGGCCTCATTCCAAGACTACAAATAATATTTTGTCAAGGCCTTTTACCAAGACACTAGTTTGTCTCATGAAACCTACCGATGCATTGAGGAGCTATAATGAGCTCCATCCATCACATACTAAGTCCAATGCATTCCTTATATGAAAAAGTGGAAACATAACATAGACATTCGTATTAAAACTAGCATATGAAATGTCAATACTTAAACCAAAAACCATGAATGCCATAAAAAGAGCATATCCATATTCAAACATAGCTCATTCAATACAATATGGATGATTTTATTATGATAAATCAGCCTCAATCAAGAATAAAATAAACTGAATGATATTGACATAGACTAAAATATTCATTAAAACTATTTGATAGAAATATACCCTTTTTCTTGAAAGCATTTAAAGGTCTCACTGTTTATCAAGAAGTTGTTTAAAATAGATTTTTTAATCAAAATGTCTCATACCACTTTGAATATTTTAAAAGGAATTTTAATTTTAAAACATTAATGTCCATATAAATAAAACCTTAAAACCATTTTTAAAACATGGACATTAATTAGAAATATTTAGAAGAATAAATTTTTAAAACATTTAAAATGATATTTTAGTTAGAGTTCCTAACCAAATGAGAGACGCTGGAATAAAAATAATTGATGTAATAAGGATATTATAATATCATGAGAATAAAGGGATTCATGATATACTATGTCAAAGTACAGAATATACACCAAATAAAAGTGAATTGGTGCATAACAACAAAGAAGTCTCAATGGAATGTAAGTTGAGATGAATTTCTTTATACAGACCGTATCCTTAGGTTAAGGACAAATTAATGACATAATTATGTGTGAAAAATGTAAATACACTCAATATGAATGGATATTTAGTATAAATCAACCAGAGTATATTCACACATATTCTTGTAAAAACAACACCAATTACATGGATGTTTAACTCAATGAATATAAATTAAGTTAAAATTACTCTTATCAAGTCTATACCGATGACTTGAGAATTAATAAAATGAGTTATTATGTGCATCAAAAGTATATTCACACAAATGGGAGTGTAAATTACTACATAAGTAAATAAATAGTGATTTCACACATAATCTTGGAGTAAAGTAATCAATAAAATTTGCGTAAAACTGAATGAGTGGAAATTGAAAATTGAAATTCCCCTAAATATTTGGTAACATATGAGATATACACCCCATAAAAGAATTATCATACAATGATGGTGTAAATACCCATAAATTAAAGTATATTACACAAACCATACAATCATGGGCAGTACATACACCACACAAAAGGTAATAGTGGCAAATATATCATGAATCTCACGGGAATAAATGTGAGATGAAAACTCCTTACCTTGTACTTTTCCTTGGTCGAGGGTAGGTTAACCTCCTGTATAATGGTGAAATAATTGTTATTAAATATTACAAGAACCATATACATTAATATGATATCATATATGATCTTCTAATATTGCTTTGTTAATGATATTTCAGTAGTATCATCGTTTCGGGTGTTAACTGATTCGTTTTCCTTTATATGCTTTGTTACATAAGTAATGTTTGTTATGGATAGGATGTCTATTTTTCATATTAATAATTATATCAAGAATTTAAAAACATTATTTTTAATCATCAAATGAAAATTAGTTTTGATTGGATATGATGGGGAATGAATCTCATCGCGTTCGCGGAGACGGTAATCTGTACTTACGCATGGGCAACAATATCATTTTTTTGATATTAAAATCGTATATAATTGGATGGTATATCATATAAAGAATAATTATCATGTTATATTTATTCTTTACATCATTTATACTCATTATTATACCCATCCAAATGATTAATTGCTTGAATAACAAACTACACCATGATGTGGAGACGGTAATCTGTACGTACACACGTATGGTGACTTTGTCATTTATAGGATGGATAGAATAATTAATTGGTTTGAACCATTTTTATAATAATATCACAGTATATAGAAGATATTGGAGTTATTATTTCATAACGGAAACAACAAAGAAAGGGGAATTGGAAGAAGAAAAGAACTTGAAAGAGATGATGAAATATTTACCTCTTCTTCGGGTTCTTCCTTTTGATTTGATCAAAATGTATCCATAGGTTGGATTTCTGACTAAAGTAAGGCCTCTAGGATGAGGGGAGGACACTTGGTAGGATATTTGTGTTGGGTTTGGCCGAAACAAATGGCTTTGAAGGTGTGAATTTGAGATAATGGGGAGTTCCCTTTTATAAGAGAGGTGAGGGGCACCTTAGGAAAAGATTGAAATATTATTTTATAATAAAATCATTTTCGGTTTCTAATAGCTCAAAAATGAATTATTTAAAGCCTAAGGTAGTTATGGGTCTAAAAACTCTCAACCAATAGGTTTTATATGGGTTTTAGTGACTATATGTACCTTATCTTTTAGATTTAACTCTTAGTTAAATAGTTTGACATTTACCATGTCTCTTTGTATTTTTATATTATATGGTTATTAAACATACTATAAACTTCCAAGAGAACCCAAAGTGGTTAATTAATGATACACTTATCATTATATATGTCTTTTGACCGATCCTTATATTTTTAGGATTATTATATCAACCAATAATATTGTATTTTTTTTAAGAAACTCATTTATGTCAATTTTGACATTATTTAATAATTGATTTTGTTTAAGTCCTAACAAATTTATTACTTCGAAATAAATAAATTTAATCAACCCTAACATGTCATATTAACCTAAAAATTATTTTAATTCATTAAAAGTCTCAAATTATATTTATTTATATATTTATAATATCAATTATTTTAATCATTCATTAATATGGTAATTACTGCATCATCATTGTGTCATAAATAAATTTAATTATTTATTGTATAAAATTTATAAATAAAATTCCATTATGTAGGAAATATTTTTATCTTTCTAATGAATATTTATAGTTGAATTTATCTTATGTTTAACCCTATATTAAAAATGGTTTAGTTGTGAAGTTTTGAATTTAACACTTTTAACTCTTCTTTGAATTAAATAATAATAAATGTCCTAATCTAATACAAGTGGACCTAAAGGATCATATTTTATTCCTACAGTTGTTTTTGGTCTAATTACAATTATCCAATTGAATTATTACATGTGTTAGGATAATAATAATATCATTTTTACCCTTAATTACCCTATTCACTTTTAACCGTGGTAAATAAAAGTAAACATTTACTATTCACCAAAAATTATTTTCATCTTATTGAACCACATTTTACTTACTGATATCAACGGTATCTCTAGGAATTTTGAAATTCAAATCACAGTAGTGGTAAAATTAAGTTTTATACAAATTTGCAAATGCTCCTAGGAGGTGGGTAAAAGACGGTAAAAAGTTCGATAAACTTTTATATATCTAAACTTATTACAAAATGAATCCAATGAATTATGTTGAACATATATAGTTATTATGTATTTATTTTGAAATAAAATAAATTAAAATAAAATAACCAATTATTTAAATGAAAATTCGATTTTAACTAATAACGTAGTGTTTTTTCACTATTCATCAAAAATTGGAAGTTTTTTGAAATATACCAAAAATTTAGCCTAAGCTATATATGATATTCTGAATTCAAAAATGATTTTTATTTTACCGAATTCAAAACATATAACTTTTATTAATTATTTTAAAATTAATTCTCATTGTTAAAACAAATAGCGTGTTTTTTAGAAACAATAACTATCAAAAAACTGACACTTGTTTATGTATAATTTCAAAGGGAAACTAATTACAATGAATAACATTGGATGAAATGGTAAAAATATAATCTAATTATACTTCCAAACCATTCAAATGTATAATTAAACACTATAAATTATTCTGATTAAAAATTTTGTTTTCAATTAAAATTTAGTATTTTTCACTATTCACCGAAATATGAAAGTTACCAGAAAAACACCAAAAATTTATCAAAACTAAATTTTTATATCCAAATTCTAAATAAGAAGTTTATTTTGTCAAATTGAATATATAAGTGTCAAATATTGGATTTAAAAGGGTTCACCATTAAAAGGTGGTAAAATTGAATTTTTGAAAAATACTTCTTTTATCTGAAAAATTGAATGTGTTCTTATATTATGTATAAAACACATAATATAGATCCTAAAATTATATGTAGTATATAAAATTTAAAATTAAGTTAATACTATTCATAACCCCTTTTTGAACGGCTAGGTTGGTAAGTCGAGGTGCGCTCGAACTCGGTGTTGCGTGTAGCGCAAGCTATTGAATTACTTTAAAGAAGATAACTTAATATGAAATCTTGGGGTGTTGCATTCTTACCCCCTTTTATAAATTGTGTCCTCACAATTTTTAAAATTGGGCTTGGGAATTTCATTGAAATTCCCACATCAGAAAAAGAGTCAATAAAACTATCACATTAAAATAAAGGAAGAAAAGTACAAAGGTCACCCGAGATAACCCATACTAGGATTCCATGTAGGAAAACATGGATATAAATGATAAACTAAGTGTCAAGTTCTGATGGAGAGGGATAGAAAACATGATCAGGAGAAATTTAACAACAAGAGAACCACAAATTTGTGATGGGATAAACGGTCATTAGTTTCCCAGTAGGAAAAGTAAATGGACAATGTTTTTTTTGTTCTAAGTTCCATTTCATAAAGATGAAGAATTTATTTATCAGATTGACTAAGAACATAAAGAGATATACTTACTTTTTAAGTAGAGTTTAATTCTTTAATAAATTTCTACCACTAACTCATTTTTTTTAAATGATGTGTTTTCAAGATGACTTGGTCACATCGGAAGAGCTACAATCAACTTCTAGAGAATCACATGATCCACAAAGGATAAACTATACATTTACCTTATCTTTAGAGATTAACCAAAACCAAAATGGTTAGTACAAGATGAGATGATCCCCAAAAGGATAATATTTCAAAGAATGAAATATTACTCTTAATTTATAAAATTAAACCAACAATACCCCAAAGTTAAGTAAATACCATTCAATAAACAATTGTCCTTAAAATCTTATTATATGATCCAAAATAATATTGAAACCCAAAACTTAGAATAATTGGGATGTGTAGTCTTCCACGTTAAATTGTATCTCCAAATGTCATCGACTACTCTTAAAGTCACTTACTTAAAAGTAATTAACCTAATCACATATTCTCTATTATTGGTTAATCATTTTCATAAATAACCCAAATCACTATAAATAAACAATAAAAACATAGATAAAAATCCAACATTACTCTTCAAATGAAATCTCATAGTATTCTATTTTCCTTAGGCATATAGTTTTCCTAACAGAGCGAACGTCTTCCAAAATAACATTTATCAGTTAACCACCAAATCATTTTCCTATACTAAGGGTATCCATTTGATAATACATAAAATCCTAAATCAACTTATTATTGATAAATAAAATCATTCAACTAAAAATAATTAGTTACACTAACCAGGGACTTCACGTAGTCCAGTGGTAGGTGATAAATCACAATCACACTCTGGTTGTGGGTTTGATTCCCACATCATTGTCCGACGCGATGGATTGTCACATGGTCTGTGTGTTGTCCTTTTTCAAAAACTATATTTTATAATATTACCAAAATGAGATAAATTCCTCAAAATAACAATAACATAATTTAACCACAAAGGTTATCTCATACCTTCCATTTTCATCCCAAAATATAATAACTTGTAATTGCCTCAAAATCCATGATCATATAAAACCACCGGTTATTTATAACTATATCCACAAGATAAAAGATAATTTTTCCTCAAATATCATTTTTACATGACAAACATTAGGGTTACAAATACAAGAGAAAATTATTCCAATGTAATCCCATCAACAAAGAGCACTAATACTTTTAAACATTTCTCCGACCATTTATTTCCACATAGCTTCTTCTTTGACCAAGAAAATACCCTATATAATAGCGCATTCACTTGAGTAATGTCCAGGTCCCCTACATTTATAGCAAATGATTGTAAATGGATTCTTGGGACCATTTTTATTTTCTTCCATAGTACTCTTCATTTTTCCTCATCAATTCTTTACTTTATGTCCTTCTTTCCCACATGTAAATCATTTATTTATTCCATTGAGACACTTTCTGGGGTGTCTCCTTTCACATTTCCTGCATGATGGAAATTGAGGTTTCTTTTCTCTATGGTCTCCACTGCTGGAGCTCTTATCATTCATCTCATTTCTCTTCTTTGTTGAGTCTGGGAGTTGGTTAATATATATGTTGTTGATCATATTTTTGGAAAACTGATTTGGCATGAACACGATATATTTTACGCCTATCAACATTACATTTTTTTCTCATTTCCACCACCATTCCAACCTTGTACATCATGCTCAAATTTACTATGACTTCCTTGGAATCCATCCATTGACTAAACCAGAAAGCATTGTGTGAGTAAAAGTAGTCATAAAATCATTTAAATAATATCATGACTTCATGTTTTCAATTTGACACACCTTAGGATTAACCAAGGACATTTATTCTAATCTTATATTATAATCCTTCAAATCCATTTGTAAAGAAAATGTAAATTATCCTAAGAATATCTCCCAGGAGTGTCGTAACCAAGAGTGCATCAAGGCCCGTTGTCGTGTACCAGGATACCCCAGGTCAAGCCTAAAACTCCTTGTCATATTTTTCACTCCTTGGTACATATGTGCCAGAGCCGCCTCTAACTTCTCGTATCCAGACAGGGATGTATTGCTTGGAAAATACACAAAATCTCTACATTACCAAAATTAAAGGACTTTCTTCTATATTAATCCTCAAAGTCTGTCTTAGGGCAATGTTCTCTAGTCAGAGTTTATTTAAATCTTGTTTCCAAGGTTTGTACTAAATTTCCTCTGATACCAACTGTAACATCCTGACCCTAGAATCCAGGAGCTGGGGAATTATTCTAATACATTGGAATGATCAAAAGGAATAAATTCAGAGAGGACCGATCATTTTAGTAGTCTTGGAAACAAGATATATACATAAGTTAAACTTTCCAATTTGAAAATAAATACAACACTAATTTATTCTATTAAAAACATCCAAGCCTCCTAGATTATGCCTGCAAGTCACTCATAACTAACTCCTTAATATCCTGGGAAAATGAAACCTAAGAAAGGGGTGAGCTCAAATACTCAGTAAGGGTAAGCAATACAGTGGAAGATAAGATAAATATTAAGCATGGTAAATAATTGAAAACACAAGCCTTTACAAATAATAAACATGAACACTTTAATGGAAGGAATATGAGCTGAGTAAATAATGTCATAATAAAACATAATCATGGGTATTCTACTAGTCAAATAACCACATGAAATATCAATAGATAATCTCATAATGATGGAATGTATCATGTCGGACATCATAACCACATAGTCAAGGCCTCTTGCCAAGACTACAAATAAGATTTTGTCAAGGCCTTGTGCCAAGACACTAGTTTGTCTCATGAGACCTACCGATACATCAAGGAGCTATAGCGGGCTCCACCCATCACATACTAAGTCCAATGCATTCCTCATATAAAAAAGTGGAAACATAACATAGACATTCGTATTAAAACTAGCATACGAAATGTCAATACTTCAACCATAAACCATGAATGGCATAAAAAGAGCACATCCATAGTCAAACATAACACATTAAATACAATAAGGATGGTTTTATTATAATAAATCAACCTCAATCATGAATAAAACACACTGAAGGATATTGACATAGATGAGAATAATCATTAAAACTATTTGAGAGAAATATACCTTTTTTCTTGAAAACATTTAAAAGTCTCACTATTTACCAAGAAGCTGTTTAAAATAGATTTTTGAATCAAAGTGTCCCATACCACTTTGAATATTTTAAAAGTAATTTCAATTTAAAAACATTAATTTCTATATAAATAAACCTTAAAACCATTTTTAAAACATGGACTTTAATGAGAAAGATTTAGAAGAATAAATTTTTAAAACATTTAAAATGATATTTTAGTTAGACTTCTTAAACAATTGAGAGACGCTTGAATAAAAAAAATTGAGGTAATAAATAAATTATAATATCATGATAATAAAAGTATTTAAGATATACTATGTCAAAGTACAGTATATGCACCAAATAAAAGTGAATTCATGCATAACAACAAAGAAGTCTCAATGGAATGTAAGTTGAGATGAATTCCTTTATAAAAACTGTATCCTTAGGTTAAGGACAAATTAATGACATAATTTATGAGTGGAAAATATAAATACAATCAATATGATTGGATATTCAGTGTAAATCAAGAATAGTATATTCACAAATATTCTTGTAAAAACAACACCAATGACATGGATGTTTAACTCAATGAATATAAATTGAATTAAAATTACTCGTATCAAGTTTATATCGATGACTTGATAATTCATCAATGGATTTATTATGTGTATCAAAAGTTTATTCACAAAAAAAGGAGTGTAAATTACTACATAAGTAAGTAAATAGTGATTTCACACATAATCTTGGAGTAAAGTAATCAATGAAGTTTGCGTAAAACTGAATGAGTGGAAATTGAAAATTGAAATTCCCTTATCGATTTGGTAACATACAAAACATACACCCCATAAAAGAAGGATAATCCAATGGTGATGTAAATACCCATAAATTAAATTATATTATGCAAACCATACAATCATGGGCAGTACATATACCACACAAAAGGTAATAGTGGCAAATATAGCATGAATCTCACGAGAATAAATGTGAGATGAAAACCCCTTACCTTGTAATTTTCCTTGGTCAATGGTAGGTTAACCTCATGTATAATGGTGAAATAATTATTTTAAATTATACAAGAACCATATACGTTAATATGATATCATATATGATCTTTTAATATTTCTTTGTTAATGATATTTCAGTAGTATCATCGTTTCGGGTGTTAACCAATTTGTTATCCTTTATATGATTTGTTTCATAAGTAATGTTTGTTATGAACAGGATGTATCTTATTCATATTCAGAATGATATTAACTGTTTAAAAACAATATTTTTAATCATCAAATGAAAATTAGTCTTGAATGGATACAATGGGGAATGAATCTCATCACGTTTGTGGAGATGGTAATCTGTACGTATGCACGAGCGAAAATATCATTTTTTGATATTACAATCGTATATAATTGGATGTTATATCATAAAAAGAATCATTATCATGTTATATTTATTATTTACATCATTTATACTCATTATTATACCCATCCAAATGATGAAGTGTTTGAATAACAAACTACACCACGATGTGGAGACGGTAATCCATACGTACACACGTATGGTGACTTTGTCATATATAGGATGGATAGAATAATGAATAGTTTTGTACCATTTATATAATAACATCACAGTATATAGAATATACTGGAGTTATTATTTTAGAACGGAAACAACAACAAAAGGGGAATTGGAAGAAGAAAAGAACTTGAAAGAGGTGATCAAATATATACCTCTTCTTCAGGTTCTTCCTTTTTATTTGATCAAAAGGTCTCCTTAGGTTGGCTTTATGACTAAAGGAAGGCCTCTAGGATGAAGGGAGGACAGTTGGGAGGATATTTTGGCAGGGGTTGGCCAACCCAAATTGCTTTGAAGGTGTGAATTTGAGAGAAGTGGAAGTGACCTTTTATAAGAGGGGTGAGGGGCACCTTATGAAAAGATTGAAATATTATTTTATAATAAAATAATTTTCTGTTTATAATGGATCAAAAATGAATTATTTAAAGGATAAGTTGGGTATGGGTCGAAAAACTCTCAACAAATAGTTTTTATACAGGTTTGGGTCACTATATTAACCTTATCTTTTATATTTAACTCTTAGTTAAATAGTTTGACATTTACCATGTCTCTTTGTATTTTTATATTATATGGTTATTAAACTTACTACAAACTTCTAATTGAACCCCAAGTGGTTAATTAATGATACACATATCATTATATAAGTCTTTTTTTGAACTTTAGATTTTTAGTGTTATTATATCAACCAATAATATTGTATTTGTTTTAAAAACTCATTTATGTCAATTTTGACATTATTTAATAATTGATTTTTGTTAAAGTCATACAAAATTATTTACTTATAAATAAATACATTTAATCAACCCTAAAGTGTCATATTATCCTATAAAATTAGTGTAATTCATTAAAAGACTGAAATTATATTTATTTGGATATTTAAAATATCAATTATTTTAATCTTTCATTAATATGGTAATTACTGTGTCATCATTGTGTCATAAATAAATTTAATTATTTAATTTCTAAAAATTATAAATAAAATTCCATTATGTAAGAAATATTTTTATATTTCTAATGAATATTTATAGTCGAATTTATCTTATTTGTAACACTATATTAAAAATGGTTTAGTTATGAAACATTGAATTTAACACTTTTAACTCTTCTTTGAATTAAATAATAATAAATGTCCTAATCTAATAAAAGTGGACCTAAAGGATCATATTTTATTACTAAGGTTGTTTTTGGTCGAATTACACTTATACAATAGAATTAGGACATGTGTTATGGTAATAATAATATCATTTTTATACTTAATTACCCTATTTACTTTTAACTGTGGTAAATAAAAGTAAAAAGTTACTATTCACCAAAAATTATTTTCATCTTTTTGAACCACATTTTACATACTGATATAAACCATGTCTCTTAAATTTTTTGAAATTCAACTCCCAGAAGTGGTAAAGTTAAGTTTTATACAAATTTGCAAATGCACCTAGGAGGTGGGTAAAAAGACGGTAAAAAGTTCGATAAAATTTTATATATCTAAAATTATTACAAAATGAATCCAATGAATTATGTTGAAAATATATAGGTATTATGTATTTATTTTGACCTAAAATAAATTAAAATAATGTAACCAATTATTTAAATGAAAATTTTATTTTAACCAATAACACAGTGTTTTTTCACTATTCATCAAATATTGAAAGCTTTCATAAAAATACCAAAAATTCAGCCTAAGATATATTTGATATTCTGAATTCAAAAATGATGTCTATTTTACCAAATTCAAAACATAGAAGTTGTATTAATTAATTTAAAATTAATTCCCGTTGTCAAAACAAATAGCGTGTTTTTTAGAAACAATAATTATCAAAAGATTGACACTTGTTTCTGTATAATTTCAAAGTGAAATTAATTCCAATGACCAAAATTGGATGAAATGGTAAAAATATAATCTAATTATACTTCCAAACCATTAAAATATATAATTTAACACTATAAATTATTCTGATTAAAATAGTTGTTTTCAATTAAAATTTAGTATTTTTCACTATTCACTGAAATATGAAAGTTATCAGAAAAACACCAAAATTTATCAAAACTAAATTTTTATATCCTGATTCTAAATAAGAAGTTTATTTTGTCAAATTTAATATATAAAAGTTTCAAATTTTAGATTTATAAGGGTTCACCATTAAAAGGTGGTAAAATTGCATTTTTGAAAAATACTTCTTTTATCTGAAAAAATTAATTTGTTCTTATATTATGTAAAAAAACACATAATATGGATCCTAAAATTATATGTAGTATATAAAATTTAAAATTTAGTTAATACTATTCATAACAACTTTTTGAACGGCTAGTTTGGTAAGTTGGGGTGCGCTCGAACTCGGTGTTGTGTGTAGCACAAGCTATTGAATTACTTTAATGAAGATAATTTACTATGAAATCTTGGGGTGTTACATGTCCAGTGGTGGGACTTGCTGCTGGAGACTGCTCAGTAAGAAAACTCTCCACCAAGAGGGCTCTCTCTAACACCCCCTCATGCGTCGAGATGTTGAGAGAAATCATTGAAGCCCTGATCTCCCACATGAGCCCCTGCTCAGAGGTCTGGACCCTGAAAAATGGGTCCTGCACCATATTAGTGGAGTAGTGTGAGAGGTCGGTGAACCATAGTGAGTACTGAGCCATAGTGATGCTGCCCTGCTGCAGATGAAGAAGCTCATGTATGCGCACTGCGCGAAGAGTCACTGGGACAAACTCTGCCCGAAACAGGCTCTCGAAGTCTTCCCAAAGAAGCGTAGGTATAGATCACCTCCTCATCACTCCACGTCTACCTGTCTCCTCTACATTTTAACATGCCATAAGGTCTACCTCCGGGCACCGTCTAGTCCTCGTACCCTCAGCCTCGATCAGTGTTGTCCGTCGTCTGCACCAAACACAACATGGTGCGGGTAAAGCCCATGTAGGGGTGAGTATAACGATAATCAGTAGGGTCCCCAAGACCCTCATGGTCTCACAAAATCTACCAAGGATAAACCACAAAGAACAAAATCAATTGACAACCCAACTAAGGTATATGCCCATACATATACCTAAGATATCAGGTATGCCAATCTCAATCATGAGGAAACAAAGAGTCCAACTCAAAAGCCCAAGGTCAACTCTTCCACAAATGAAGGAGTGCCATAATGGTAAGTACAACTCAGGTACGCCACACAGAAGAATACCACCAAGTTATTACCATAAAAAATGTACCACTCATGTATGAACTCAAATCACACCAGGTATAACTTAAGTACAGTAGTAGAGATGATTAGATGTAACTACTAAATCATATTACTCTGTTATGAGGCACTACTGATAACCCACACAGGATCGCTCAGTGCTGACCCACAGAGGATTGCTAGGTGCTGAACCACATAGGATCGCTCGGTGCTGACCCACATAGGATCGCTCGGTGATAACCCACACAGGATCGCTCAGTGCTGACCCACACAGGATCACTAGGTGTTGACCCACATAGGATCGCTATTCATTCTTCACGTCATAGCCACCTACAGGGTTCTCGCGCTACGCTCGCTTGTCTCTGAAAGGGTCCTCTCCACAAGCCTCTGGTCTACATGATAACTGACATGAACTCTCATGAAGAAGTATCTCAAAGGACCGCCAGGCCATAGGGGTCTCAACGTAACAGATGGTGAGTCAATCGGACGCCCGGTCTGTGAGTTATTAGCCTTTTAGTCCCGAGGGCCCGATTAGATTTGTGCTCGATCCAAACCGATCATACTCCAACTTTATCCAAATATCTAGTGGGTTATACTTAAAGGGACTATCCCGTTCCATGGTTTCCAGTTCCACCAATGTTTCGTCAAACGGACGCCCGGTGCCAAAGTTATGGCTGATATAGCAAAAAGTTCGAAGTTGGCCCAGGTTTGGTCCGACCCGGTTGGACCGACCCGGCCCGACCCATCCTGGGCTGACCCGACCTGATTCGAGTCGACCCTATCCACTAGGTCTGGTTCAAACAACTGGGTCATGCTCGGCCCGACCTGCGCAGGGTGGCGCGGGGGCCGCGGAGCGACGTGGAGGTCGCGAGGGTAGGGCAGAGGTCGTGGGGGCGGCAAGGCTAGGGGGCCGCAAGGCCGCAGGATGGCGAGGCCGTGAGGGCCATGGAGGGTCACAGGGCGGTTATGGTCGCGGGGACTACGGAGGGACGTGGGGGACCACGGAGGTTCATTGGGCGGTGAGGCCACAGGGTCCACGGAGGGCCATGAAGCAACAAGGTCGTGGGCTGTGGGAGGCCACGGGGCGGCAGAGGCCGCGGGGCAGCGGAGGCTGCAGGGCAGTACCGTCGCCTTCATTAAAGCTGACGGTGGTGTCGGTGGCCATTCTCGTGCCCCCTCGAAGTTGGTTTTTATCCTCCTCCATCACGAAAAACACAAAAATTAAGTACAAGATTTGCGGAGAAGTGGGGCCATGTTTGTTTGGCCCGCACACTCCGCGTTAGAGCGGTAGAAAACGACTATAATCTCTTCCTGATTTTACAATGAATTATCAAGAACATGTAAGGGGAAGAACTTCAAACAACCACCCTACCTCAATGGTTCAGTTGAAGATTGGCCACGGTTGAGACAGTCTGGCATGTGTCGATCCCATAACAAGTCTCCTCCAATGACATAGGTGAAGAGAGGAAAAAGTTGAAGTCGGTGATGACGTCATTTCCTCAATCGTCGGTTCATTCATCGTTGGAGATCCTTCGACAAAGTTTGGAGAAATATTCATCGATGGAGAAGAGTTATTTGTTGGCGTTCTTCATTGGAGAAGCTCTTTGTTGAAGGAGTGAAATCCTCCCAAAATCTCTTCCCTTCTCCTTTGCCAAAAACGTTCCCCCAATCCCCACCAAAAATGAAATAGCCAACATAATAGAATATGTTATCTATTTAGTTTGTTGGCATAATTTCAAATAGGCTTAATTAATTAATTGATGAGTTGGTATAAGTAATCAAAGGGGGTAGCGCAATTAAAATGGGGGAGCTCAAGTGGTTTCTCCCCATTAGGAGGGGAGTTCAAGGGGGTTTTAGCCTCAGGTGGTCCCCACCACCATATCCCATGTGGGAGGTTTTAGTTCAGGTGTCCCCCACCTTTGAAACATCCACATGGGAGGTTTAGGATCGGGTGGTCCCTACCACCATAACCCATGTTGTGGGTTTCTAAAATGAAAATGTTAGACATTTTTATGTTATTTTATTCTTGCACGAAAAGCAAAAAAATTATTTTTCACTCTCAACCCACTGTGATCGAGGTGAAGGTCTCCTTAAGAGAATACAGGCACTGTGAGTTCAATGGTTCCCTCGGATTTCAATTCCGAGCACTGGTTCAAAAGTTACAAAAACCCGCTCACCCATTTACTGAATGTACCTAATTTTTTTTCAGAAATTCATTTCAGGCACACTGGGTCTTGGAATCATGTGTCATCAATTTTTGCGGACTCATAAAATTCTCATATATTTAAAAAAATTACATGGAAATTTTAGGTATTTACAATGTAACACACCATTACCTTTCTATCAGGTATGTTTTAATCTTTGATTTTGGTCTCCTTTCTCATCAATTACACATTTTTGACCCTGGAATTGGGAGGATACCTAAAATTGTGAATTCATGGATTTTTTATAATTTTCAACATAAAACGTGGAATTTCTACTGGCTGTTGGACACTTACATTCCATATAAGTTGAATGCACATTGTGTAATGGATTATGGGAAGAATACATGAACCGGATGCACAACCTGAACTAGTTGCAAGTAGTGTTAGTATAAAATATGATTTTTAATTAAATATACGACAGTTTTTTCAGTATATATAGACCCTGAGGATTTAATTATGTTCAAATTCATTACACGCTATTTAAATTTCATGGTGTTGGTTTTTAAGGTGTCTTACAAAATATATGTATCATTATTTCCATGTACATCCCTCCTTTATCGACCTAAAATCATCCCTAAGTGATTTTGGGTGAATCCTTTTTGTCTGGATTGATTAATTCTTCAATTGATCAGTAGGGATAGGATCTTAGACTCTTTATGTACGTATTTCATCTTGGTTTCTCTCTCATTTATGGTTGTGGTATCTTTTGTGGTGGGTATTGTTAATCAGATTTTTTTCTGTCAATCTTTTTCACTATTTTATCATTACTTATCTTTTGATGGATGATCTTGTGATTTCCAATCCCTTTTGTGTAAGGTGGTTCAGTTTTCTACATTTTTTAGTTAGGTGGATCTCTTCAAGTGTTTTAATTTATTAAATTGATTGTAGTTATTATTGATACCTTGAGATTTGAAATGGAATTTCATGTGTTGAAGTTGAAAAGATCATGGCTTTGAGTTTGAAAAGGAGGTTTTTCTTTAAAAATGGAATTTCATTATTTTGAAATGGAAAATGGATTTTCAAACCCTAAAGAATATTGGCTTGGATTTTAAATGGTTTTATAAAAAAATGTGAGTATGTTTTTTAAAACTAAAATTGACAAACATTGCACAGTGGAAACGTTAGGTGCGTTAATAAAGAGAAATGGGTGGCCTTAGTATATGTAACACCACTAGGGGGTAACCTTTTGTATGTTAATGGTCTATGGTAGGCCTCTATGTTATTTGGATCCAACCATATGCCTTCTTAGGCTTGTGAGTGTCTAGTACGTATTGTCCCATAGGCTAGAACCCGGCTTGTAGATGCATTGCTTCTCTAGTTGTTTATTGCATGATAGATTATTTCATGGATATTGGCTCACATGTATATTTATATTCGATATATTTACCTTCTTTGTTTCTAGATTTGGAAAATATGACATGATTTTTTTGAAAACTCAAGGACTATTTGATAAATGTTTTTAAATTGGTTTATTTATAAAATGATTATAAAACTATTTTGTTTTAAATTTATAACTTATGAAATCTTGTTTTTAAAACTTATATAAATATATTAGTGGTATTCTACCGGGATATGTTTCCCACACCCTAATTTTGTCTTTGGGAAGTTGTATACCTTGTTTTATAGGATACACGTAAAGGGAATAACATTATATAGAATGTAGTCTTATCTTTATGTTACGGTTTCATTTGGGATGGTTTGGAGGTGATGGTTTGTTTCATGGAGACTTGTATTCTAGACTTTTCATACTTTTTGGATTATCATGTTTGGCTCGGTTGTATCTCCCCTGTTTCCGCTTCATACTATAGTTGTATATATTTTTCCCTTATATAATAGACTTGTTTTGTTCTCTTTATTTTACCTCACCCTATGATGGGATGACTTGGGTAACTAGTTTGGTTGGCTCAGGTTGGTTTGTTACACACACACACTGTTAATTACCAAAATTTAGAAGATTCTCTTATATTTTGACTTATCTATAGGGTTCTCACTGATTGTTTCTCAGTAATAATTCTAAAAAAATAATACCCTTATTTGATACCAACTATAACAACCCAAATCTTATTATATATTTTATTAGATAATTTTTAACATAAAGATCCATAAAATACAAACCAAGGATCTAGAAGTCTTGTGACTTTGGAATATTAGATGCTTAAATACAAGTACGTTAAATAAAAACTACATCATATTTATTTAAATTCCATCAATTTATCCTATATCACATTGATATTATAACACTACATAGGATATCCTAGGGAATACGTAATTAAATGACATGAACTATAAAACCTAGTAAGGGAACAATCAGAGAAATCATGATACCTATGAGAAAAAAGGAATATCATGATAACATAAAAGAAAATAATAACATGGAATAAAGGAAATAAAAAGATAACATCATAAGATCATGTCATCAATGTAATTTGGAAATAACATAAAACATGACAGTATAAGCATAAGTCTATGATCACTACCAAGACATCAAAGTATAATGTGCTTGGCTAACCACTCATGCACCATACAAGGTATATCATGATATTAAAAACATTACCCAATGCATTAACGATCTATTAAGTAAAACCCTTAATAAGTCTAAATTTATCAATTACCTATATATAATATATCATGTGAAATCATTTCATCAATAACCTGTCAAAATGAGAATAGGTTTTATATAATCATTAAGTTCATAGAAACTTAGAGGTTTGAGACTTTTAATGTTTTAAACACATGAGAGGGAATATGAATTTCATGGATGGAAATCACTTATAAATTTAGTATAATTAAATTTATATGAATACCCTTGAATGAAAATAGGATTTTTTATTCACAACAAAAGAGGGTGGCATGGAAAATTAAAGAATAATTTCAATAGAATAATGGGTATAGAAAATGGATGATAGGATGGGGTTAATGAGGGAGAATGGAAGTCTCTCGTTGATAAAAAATCATTTGGATAGTAATTTAATGATTTTAAAATTATGAAAACATGGTAACTTTAAGATTAAAATTCTTACTAAAAAGGAAGTGCTTAAATGAAAAGGAAGAGGAAGAGAGTCTCTTATCTTAAATATCACTTCCTAAGCTTAGAGGGATGATTCCTTAATAGCTTAAAGGATTTTACAATGGAATTAATGAGAGTATAAGAGAGGTTGGGACGTGATAATGAGATTGGGAGTAAATGAAATGGGGTGGAGAGGTGGGTATTTAAAGCAAAATTAGTATAATTGTTTATTAATTTCAAAATAGAGGCCTTCAAAGTCTAAGTTGTAGAAAATGGAAAACCATTGGCTTACCCATGGTTTTAGTTAATAATTTCTACACATTTAAGGATTTGTTTTACTTTTATTCATTAGAGAACTGAAATATAATTTTTAATATTACTTTGGGCACTTGAATATAATTTTTCATAAAATATTATTTTTAAAACCTTAATTTACATTTTAGAATTTGAAAGTTATTTTATAAGTTTGGGAAATTATTTCAATTCAATGAAATACATTATATTAATAAAATAGCTTATTTTTTGTTTTAATTTCACATATATTAATTATTAGTTCATGATTACATATTCAGGAAGTCATAAAACATATCAAAAACACAAATTTTTATTTTTTTTACTTTTCACTTAAAAATAAATTATTTTAGAAAATTATCAAAATTTCACCCTAAACTAATTTTTAATTGATTATTTAAAATATAAGGTTTATTTTTATCAAAATAAATTCTAAATTATGATAAATATTTATTCTAGATAAAAATAAAATATTTTTTATAAAATACTATTTTTAAAATGGAAATACATTATTTATTCACTTTAAATAATTTTGGATTATATAATATCATATATACTAATTCATAGAGTGTATGAACATATAATAAAATATTTAAAATATAATTAAAATACTTTTGAATTTTCCTTTAAACTGGTATTTTACTATTATGTTATGTATTATTTCTATTGGAATGGTCATATAATGGTCACAATGCAACGATCAGGTAATTTTCAGATCCTAACAGTCGCATTTCCCTTTCAACCCTATATATACTCTACCATTCTCATACATCACCATTAACTACTTTGTTTTCAAAGGTTCTATACTTACCTTGATAATTTTTATCATATTCCTAACGCTTCACATTCTTTTTACAATATTTTTAAAAAGAGTGGTCTTTATAAGAGAATTAGAGCCTATGGAGTTTGTCTTAGTGTTTCCACTTTTTTTGTATTCATATCACTATACTAATATTTTCTATTATTTAAAATTTTATTTAATGATGTGTAAAGTTCCTATAAAATATAATAGTATTTATATGTCATTCAATTGTAAAACATAATAAAAAAGTCATAGTTACCTCAAACCTAAAGGGATTTTAATTTTTCTTAGTTTATTGGATAACCCAATTTTTTAATGGGTTGATAGGGAACCCTTTTACATGATTCGTAGGCCCAGTAGAATAAGTCCAAGTATATGACCTAACTCCCAAGGTCCACACACACAAAACAACCCTATTATAATGACCCAAACATTTATGAATAAAATTCCCTTTCTATTGATTTATTGTATTATAGATATAGAAAAAATGTGGACTTATTTTATTATATCCAATTGCATTTTAAATGACCATTAAGTCTCTTTAACAGTGATAATATAGTTGTTGAATAGTGATCACATGACTGGTTTAAATATAGGGTTTTAATAAATTCTTTAGGCATAGACAAAGGAATTGATGACCTCATCTAGTAGGATTGTACCCTATGAATCTTATTTATCAAAGCATATGATGGAGATATCATTTATGGTATTTTCCCTAGACCAAGGCCAATCCAAGATCTAATAACTTAAGCATGATCAAAACCATTTACAGGAGAAGTTCAAGCACTTTGAGATTACAGCCCAAACCATGATCAACGAACGGCCCCATAAAAGTCCCACCATCACACATCTTACTCTTAGGAAATATTTTGGTGTGATAAAGGTATATGTATCAATACCCTAGAAATAATATTATTTAAATTATTGTTTATAGAATAATGAATATATTTTTCTTCCTATTATTGTTACTTTGTAAATGTTTTTTTAATCACAAATAGTATTTTTTGGTTTATACTCAAATTCATTTAAAAAATCTATTTTGATGAATTAATGTATTTTAAAAATAAATAATATTTTAATATAATATTATTATTAAATTATTTTTATTAAATTTAAATTATTATATCATTTTTATGAAGTCAAATGTAATTTTTATTAGGGTTCAAAAATTATTATTGTCAAAACCCATCATTTTAAATTAAATTTCGATTTTCATTTTAAAAGTGAAAATTCACATATTCAGAAAATTGTTTAGATAAAAATAATATTATTTTTTGAATAATTAAATTTAAATTATCCAATGGTAAATTTTTTATAATTTTTTGAGACATTCAAATTTTTGGGTAAAAATTAAATACCGTATAAATATACGGTGTATTTTATGACATCATAATGGAACAATAATGATATACTAAATACTATAAAATTTATATTAGTAAAAATGTATTTTTTTTCAATTTAAAATAATGTTATTTTAATTATATTTGATTTATTTTATAAATCTAGAGTGAATCCTCCAAGACTTATAATATATTTTAAGATTTTAAAATCATTTATTTGAAAGTGTGGCTCACCTCCACCTAAAAAAGGGAAATATTTTATTATATTTATAGCTTGGAATAATAAAATAATATATACCACTCCCCTTTTCTATAAACCATGGGAAAACCATGGGATGGTTTGTGGTTTTGAATATTTTATTATGTAGTGTCCAAAATCAAAATAATAAATAAATCCTTCTCCTTTACTATATAAACCCACCCAAGCTCACATTTCTCTTCACTAAAAATAATTGAAGTTAATCCAACCTATGACCACTAAAACCTATATTCCTCCCAAGGTTCCCCCAATCTCCCAATAATCCTCTCCAAAGCCTTTGGATTCACACATCCAAGTAAGAGATTTCTCTCTCACCTTTTAATTCAATCAGCTTCTTTGAGATTAGTTCTTATATTTTCAATTGCTTGTATTTATATTAATTTTTAATCATTAAGTTACTATAAAATTGAATTTTTTATTAGTTATCATTTATTCCCCTCATTTGGTACCTTACCTAAGCTTTTACTATATTGAAATTCTGTAAGGGATTCTCTCTCTCCTCTTTTAATCACGTGATTCATTTGTGATATGACTTTGTAATTTCCATTTTCTTATGTTGGGATACATTCTTTTCTATCCCACTTAATTTACACTTTATTTATAAATGATTATATCCCATTTCACTCTTATTTAACCCTCCTAATAACCTTTACGTATACTCGTTACCATGCTGAAATTTTGTTAGATTTCTTTTGCTTCCTCCTCTTTCTTCAAGATTATTTATTATGTTACGTATTCTATTTCAAATTCCTTATGTTGGGGAATATCCTTTCATGTCTATATTACTATTTATTTCATGTCTAAATGATGAGATACCCCTTTCTCTCTCATCAACCCATTTTATGAATTTCTATATGATGTCGTTATGATACCGAAATTGCACCATGATTTACCATGCCAAAATGATTGTGTAGTGAATACCATACCCATTTATCTATCAATGGTATTCACCTTTTTTCACATAATACTTTTTATTTGGGACTTACATGTATTTATTCCAAATTTATAGACCATGAAATAAAATTATTATGTTGAATAAATCCATGTTATATGATCTATGTGGCACACTTAAGCCTGAGATTGAAATGATTACGAAGGGTGCAAACTGATAGAACTCCAGTGCATTGGGTAATGTTTAGTATCATGATACTTCATGTTAGGATAAGGGTTTACCTGATTCCTTTATAGGAATTTTATCCACCATGAAGTCTTGGTGGTTTAGGTTTGACTTATGTTTATGATGCAATGTTTTAAGTTGTTTCCACATTTCCCATGTTTTGATTATCATGCTATATCATGCCTTATTATTCATGTTCCTTTATGCCTCATTGATATGCCTTGTATAACATGTATTATTATTCTCATGTTATTCCATGTTTATTCTCTTACTGGGATTTATAGCCCACCCCTTTTTTATGTATGTCCTTACGTTATACCATGTAGTGTTAAGTAAGAAGGAATGTTTTGGTCATGTCAAAGAAGTTTTCAATAAAGATGTTATATTTCATGTTTTAAGTTGTTATTTAATGTTATTAATCCCCAAAGACACTATATAACTTGATATTATGAGTTTTATTAAGTGAATTTTTATGTAATAAATCATGCTTAAATTTAAAATAAAGAGCAAGGTTGTTATAGTTGGTATCAAATGATAGGTTTAGTTATTTTTAGGATTAGGATTAGAAAACCCCAGTGAAAAATATTAGGGATAATACTATGTGTAATAAAACATCCCTAAATTTTGGTAAGTATATATTAAATGGATTATTAATAAATCACATCCCTTTATGGATACTACAAGTGGGTGTGGTTCTGGGACAAATGTACCTAGGTGTAATAACTCTGACAAGGTGTTTCGAGCTTGACTCGGGGTATCCTGGTACATGAAAATAGGCCTTACTACACAAATAGTTTTACAATCCTAGGGAATATGATTTGGTAAATTCATAAGCTCATTAAAAACCATTATTAAGGGAATAAAAAAATTCATATAATAATATATGCTAGGAAGTAGATCCTGAATAACATAGACTAAAGCCTAAAAACTCATAAGTTAATGAGATAAATATAATATATATGTTATCCCTTTAATTTAATTGTATTCCCCTTTGTGTGTTTAACTTCTTAAGATACTCATCCTTAATTTTCCTTTTATTCTATCCAATGGTCTGAAATAAGAGGAATTGTGTTATCAACTGTTACGAAGGGCAGTGTGAGGATTGCCCAAATGAGATGCCCAACCTGATGGGAGTAGGAATCAAAAACTTTGTCAAGATACTCTCTCAATTAACTCAATTTTTGAATATAAACCTAGGTCAGGAAGAGTTACCAACCCCCCCCCCAATATAGAGAAACCTGCAGTCAAGAGCTTCATGCAACAAAGGCCTCCTAATTTCAGTGGATCTTCTGATCCCTTAATTACAGAGCAGTGTATCAATTCTATCAAAAAGATATTCTCTATCCTTCAATGTTATGAAAAAGAGAAGGCCATTCTGGATATTTACCATATGGAGGGTGAATCTTATCAGTGGTGTACATTGATCAACAATACAAAGCTTGAGGAAGAGATCGAATAAATGGAGTGAAAGGAATTCTAAAAAATGTTTTTTGATAAATATTTTCCCCCAAACCTCTATCATAAGATGGAAAGAAATTTCTTTACACTCAAGAAAAAGGAAGAAGAATCTATTAGGGTTTATGAGGAAAACTTCATAAGACTTTCATGATACACCTTTACTTTTTTCGTTACCCCCAAATGAAAGGTTGACCGATTCTTTGGTGGGATAAATCCTATCCTACAAAAAGTCTTGGAAACCGATGACTTTGATAGCTATAAAGAAATTATCTGATGTTCCCTAAAAGTCAAGATAGAGATATGAAAATATCAAGAGTATCATGAGGATAAGAAGCAAAAATTAGACTTTAATTCTGGCAGTCTGATGGAAAAAATCCAATAGTGATAAGAAATTATAGCACATCACTTTCCAAAGGTGCAAAAAAAAGCACCCCAGAAATTTCCTAAGGGGAAAAAAATTATTTAGTTGTGGAAGATAAGGGAAAAAAGCTAATGATTTATGATAGGAGAAACCCACCAATGTGATAGAGGAAAGGAATGCTCCAACTAACCCTCAACGTGTTGTTCATTGTTACAACTACAATGAACCAGAGCGCTTTGTGAACTAGTGCCCTAAGCCAAGGGTTTTCAGAGGCAACCAAAAACCTCCAAGGAAGCAAGGGAGATATTTTTCCATCACTACTACTAAACTGAATCTCAAAAATAAAGTGGTGATAGGTACTCTAGTTATTCATTCAAAAATAGTAAACATACAATTCAATTCTGGTTTTACGCATTCTTTTATATCATAAAAGTTTAGTATAATTATTAAAACACAACCACAAATAGTGGAAGTAGATAAGTCGGTGAAAATGGAAAATGGGTCAATTATTTCATCCCATGTATATAACTCCTCCCCTGTCACAATTTTTGGATTAAACTTCCAGGTGAACCTTATCATACTTCCCTTGGTGTAATTTGATTCAATTTTGGGCATGGATTGGATTTTCTTATATATAGTCAACATAAATTGTTGCGAGAGGAAAATAACTCTCCATATGGAGAATCGACCCCCAATTATTATAAGTTCAAGGAAGAGGATGAATCTTCTTTATCACTATCATCTCAATCATAGATATTATTTCCCTATGAGAAAGCGTATCTAGCTCAAATGATTGAGTCTAAGGAAAGAACCATTCTGAAAGACATGGCTACTGTGATAGAATTCACTAATGTGTTTCCCAAAAAATGTCCTAGTCTTCCCCCTATAATGGAGGTTGAGTTTTTGATCGATATTATACCTAGGGCATTGACAATATCCAAGACTCCATATATAATGTTTGTTGTGGAACTTGAGAAACTAAAGAAACAATTATAGGAGAATATGGATAAAGGTTATATAATCCCAAGTGCTTCACCATGGGGTGCCCCAGTCCTCTTAATTAAGAATAAGGATGGGTTGATGCGCCTTTGTATTGATTATTGTGAGCTCAATAAAATCATGATAAAGAAAAAGTATCCTTAGCCATGAATTTATGACTTGTTTGATCAACAAAGTAGAGGAAAATACATTTCCAAGGTGGATCTGTGGTCGAGATATTACCAAGTAATGTTGAAAAAGGAGGATATCCCCAAGACTGCTTTTCGTACAAGGTAAAGGCATTATGAGTTCATAGTGATGTCATTCAGACTCACTAATTCTCTAGAAATATTCATGGAATTGATGAATAGAGTATTTAGAGATTACCTAGACAAATTTGTGGTAGTATTTATTGATGATATTATAATATACTCCAAAACTAATGAGGAGGATGAGGATTATCTAAGCACTATGCTAAAGACCTTTTCAAATGAGAAGCTCTATTCTAAGTGCAACAAGTGTGAGTTTTTGTTGAAGGAAGTCTTATTATTGGGATATATCATCATAAGAAATGGGATATTTAGGGACCATTCAAATACAAAATAAATTGTGGGATGGATGAGGACAACACCTATGATAGATATCCATAGTTTCCTTGGTTTATCTAGATATTATTTCTAATTTGTGAGAAATTTATCACGATTTTCCCACACTCTTACCAAGATAACTCTGAAGGGATTAAAATTTTCTTGGAATGATGAATGTGAAGAAAGATTCATGGATTTTAAAATCAGTCTTATCACTACACATGTTATCACATTACCCACAAGTGGGGATCTCTTCGTAATTTTCAGAAATGCTTCAAAGAAGGGATTGGGATGTGTGTTGATGAAAAATGAAAAATTCATTGACTATACCTCAAGGAAGTTGAAAATTCATGAGAAAAACTATCCCATGCATGATCTTTAATAAGCTGCTTGTGATCTTTACAGTGAAAATATGGTGGCATTATCTATTTAGGGAGAACTCTGAAATATAAACGGATCACAAAAGTACTAAATATATATTAATATAGAAATAGATAAATATGAAGCAATCAATATTGTTAGAGCTTATTAAGGATTATGACTACTCAATCCACTACCGTTCTAGGAAAGTGAACAAGGTAGCAGATACTCTAAGTAAAAAGGACCCAGTAATTCTATCATTGAAGAGAAATAAGAAGGAACTAATCTTTAGACATGAAGAATATAGACATAGGAATCATAAATAAAGGAACATCATCAAATATTTCACAAATTATTGCTCAATAATCTTTTTTGGAAAGGTTAAAGGATGATCAAAAAGATAATGTGGTAATTCAAAAGAAAGTGGACACTATCAAAAAAGGGAAATCCATGGAGTTCAATTTTAATGAAGAAGGAATTATGTGATTTGGGTCAATACTATGTGTTCTATAAAATCTTGAGTTAAATAAATAACTTTTTAATGATTCACAAAGATTGACTTTCTCTATTCACCCAGGAAACACAAAGATGTATCAAGATCTCCAAGAACACCGTTGGTGGGATAACATGAATAAGGAGATCACAGAATATACTTTGAAGTGTCTGGTATGTCAAAAAGTGAATGATGAAAGGCAGAAGTCAAAGGTGATGATGAAACCATTACACATACCAACATGGAAATGGGAAAACATCACCATGGTATTTATCACCAGACTTCCAAAGACAGCCAAAGGAAATTATGCTATCTGGGCTATTATAGATCATCTTACAAAGACTGCACACTTCATTTTGATTCGAGAGTATTTAGCACTCGATCAACTGGAACGAATATATATTATAAAATTGGTAAGGATTCATGGAGTAACATTATTGATTGTGGCCAATCGAGATCCAAGATTCACTTATAAGTTTTTGAGAAGTCTCCAGCATGCTCTGAGCACTGAGCTAAATTTCAGTACGACTTATCACTCTCAAAATGATGTCCAATATAAGTAGACTATCCAAACACTTGAGGACTTGTTAATATCCTTCTCAATGAACTTAAAAGGTATATGGGACCAACATCTTCCTTAGGTAGAGTTCTCTAATAGCAACAGTTTTCACTCAAGCATCCAAATGGAAACTTATGAAGCCCTTTATAGGAAGATGATAAGAACATCGGATTGTTGGAATGAAGTTGGTGAATAGAAACTTTTATGTCCTGAAATGTTTGAATAAATTATGTAAAAGTTTAGGACCATACAGCAACACATCAAATCTGCTTAGAGTCGACAAAGGAGCTATGCTGAAAATCATTGATGAAACCTAGAGTTTGATATTGGAGACATGGTATTCCTCCGAATATCTCCATGCAAGAGAGTGATGAGATTTTGGAAGAAGGTAACTCTTAGTCCAAGGTACATTATCCCTTTTGAGATCCTTGGTCTCATTGGATTAGTGGCCTATTGACTAGAACTCCCACCGAACCTATCTTAAGTACATGATGTATTCCATGTGTTCCTATTAAGAAATTACACACCAGGACCATCATATGTACTCAATACATAGGTGGTACCATTGGAGAACTACCTTTGGAATGTGGAGCATTTGGTGAAGATCTTAGATCATAGAGAAAAATTTCAACGAAATAAGACAATACCCCTCGTCAAAGTATTGTGGCGAAACAACAAGTTTGAACAAAAAATGTGGGAACCAAGGGAGGGGATAAAGTAAATTTACCCTCATATTTTTTATTGTGGGAAAAGGAAATTTTGAGGATGAAATTTCTAAAGGGGGTAAGGTTGTAATTACCTGAACATTTATGAATAAAATTCCACTTCTTTTGATTTAATGACTTATGGATATAGAAAACATGTGAACTTATTTTATTATATCTAATTTTATTTTAAATGACCATTAAGTATCTTTACCATTTATAATATATCCTTTGAACATAGATCACATGACTAGTATAAATATAGGGTTTTAACAAATACTTTTGGCATGGACAAAGGAAGTGATAGACTCATGTAGTAGAATTGTACCCGATGAAGACTATTTATCAGAGCTTCCAAGGGAGATAGAATTTTTAGTATTTTCCATATACCAAGCCCAAGATGATATCTAACAACTTAAGAATTATATAATCTATTTATGAGAGAATTTCAAGCTCATCGAGATCATGGCCCAAACCATGATCGCTGAGCAACCCCATAAAAGCTCCAACATCGCGCACCTTACTCTTAGGGAATATGTTGGTGTAATAAATGGATATGTATCAAGACCCTAGAAATAATATTATTTAAATTATTTTTTATAGAATAATGAACATATTTTTATTCCTATTATTGTTACTTCATACATGTTTTTTTAAGCATAAATAGTATTTTTGTTCAATATTCAAATTCATTTAAGAAATCTATTTTGATGAATTGATGGATTTTTGAAATAAATAATATATTAATAAAATATTATTATTAAATTAATTTTATTAAAAATAAATTATCATATAATTTTTATGAAGTCAAATGTAATTGTAATTAGGGTTCAAAAACTATTTTTGTCAAAAACCCGTCATTTTCAATAAATGTCGGTTTTAATTTTAAAAGTAAAAATTCACATATTTAGAAGATTATTTAGATAAAATGGATATTATTTTTTTAATTATAACATTTAAATAATACAATGGTGAATTTTTCATAATTTTCTGAGACAATCAAATTTTTGGGTAAAAATTAAATACCGTATAAATATATGGTGTGTTTTATGACAACATAATGGAACGATAATGATGTAATAAATACTATAAAAATAATATTCAAAATAATATGTTTTTTCCTTTAAAATAATTTGATTTTAATTTTATTTTATTTCTTTAATAAAGCTAGAGTGAATCCTCCAAGACTTTAATATATTTTAATATTTTGAAAACATTTCTTCAAAAGTGTGACTCACCTCCACATAATCAAGGGAAATATTTTATTATATTCGTTCCTTTGACTCATAAATTAATTTATACCACTCCCCTTATATAGAAACCATGGGAAAAAACCATGGGATGGTTTGTGGTTTGGAATATTTTATTATGTAGTGTCCAAAACCAAAATAATAAAGAAATCCCCCTCATTTCCTATATAAACCCAACCAAGATCGAATTTTGCTTCTCTAAAACTCATTGAAGCCTATAAAAAATCTTACCTATACTCCCTAGATTCCTCATAAGGCATCTCCAATCTCCAAAGAAGCCTCTATTAAGCCTTTGGAATCACACATCCAAGTAAGGGATTTCTCTCCTCACCTTTGAATTCAAGAACCTTCTTTGAGATTAATTCTTATAATTTCCATTTATTATATTGAAATTAACTTTTAATAATTAGGTTACATCACAATTTATGTTATTTTTATGAGGCATCATTTATTCCCCCTCATTTGGTTCCTTACCTAAGTTGTTACTATGCTGAAATTTTTTAAGGGATTCTCTCTCTCCTCATTTAATCAAGCACTTCATTTATGATATGACTTTGTAATTTCCATTTTATTATTTTGGGATACATTATTACCTATCCAAATTACTTTAAAATTAATTTATAAATGATAATATTCCCTTTCACTCTCATTTAATCCTTTTAATAACCTTTACTTACACTAGTTACCATGCTGAAATTTTGTGAGAGTTCTTTTGCTTCCTCCTCTTTCTTCAAGATTCTTTATTATGTTATAACTTTTATTTACAATTATTTATGTTGGGGAATGTTCTTAAAAATCCCTCTTACTATAAATTTCATGTATAAATTATTAGAGGCCCCTTTCTCTCTCATCAACCCATTTTATGAATTTCTATATGTTGTCGTTATGCTACCGAAATCACACCACGATTTACCATGCCAAAATAATTGTGTAGTGAATACCATATCCATTTCTATATCAAGGGTATTCACCTTTATACACATAATACTATTTATTTTGGACTTATATTTATGCATTACACATTTCTAGATCATGTAATAAAATTATGATGTTGAATGAATCCATGTTATATGATCTATGTGGCACACTTAAGAATGAGATTGAAATGTTTACGAAGGGTACGCCCTAATAGCGCTCCAATGTATTGAGTAATGTTTTGTATCATGATACGTCATTCTAATATGGGGGTTTACCTGATTTATTTATGTGACTTTTTTCCACCATTAATGTAACACGCCGAGCTTCCACGATATGCTTCTCATTCAATAATGCAATAGCTTGCATTGTATGCAACTTCGATTTCTAACACACCGCGACTAATCAAAGTAGCCGTTATGAATAGTAATACCAAATTTTTAAAATTATAGAAATTTTATATTTCAAAATGGACTTCATTTTTTAATTCGTAATATCGAAATTATCCAAAGCTGAATTTTTTGTAATTTTCTGAGAACTTCCAATTTTTATGAATAGTGAAAAATACTTAAAAACAACTTTTTTAATCAAAGTATATTATAGTGATAAATTATACTATTGAGTGGGTTTAAAGTATAATTAGAATATATTTTTACTATTTTATCCAATGGTGATCATTAGAATTAATTTCACTTTGAAATTGGACATAAACAATTGTCAATCTTTTGATATATATTGTTTCTTAAAAACACGCTATTTGTTGTGACAGCGGGAATTAATTATAAAATTAATTAATGCAACTTATATGTTTGTAATTTTGTAAAATAGACATAATTTTTGAATTCGGGATATCTATTATAGCTTAGGGTAAAATTTTGGCATTGTTCTGAAAAACTTCAATTTTTGATGAATAGTGAAACCACTAAGTGGTAGTTAAATAACTGATTTTTCGTTTAAATGAAATATTACCACTTCTGTGATTTGATTTTCAAAAATCCGACATACATGGTTGTCATTAGGAATTAAAATGTGGTTCAATGGAATTAAAATAATTTTTTGGTGAATAGTAACTTTTAAGTTTAATTAATCGCGATTAAAAGTAATTAGTGAAATTTAAGGTAAAAATAGTATTATAAAGTATGGAATGACCTTTACACTTGTCCTACCACTATTTTATGTGTCATGGAAGACCAATACAATCCATTGGTCAACTTGGGGACCCCATGGAGCCAATTTGGTAGGAAAATGACATAAATAACTATTTATTTAATGTTAAAATAAAAATGTCACAAACAAGAGTTATTTTACTAAAACAATTTTTAAATGGGGTTATACAAGTCATATTTTTTAATATAAATATTCATTAGAAAGATAAAAATATTTCCTACATCATGATAGTTTTTTTATAATTTCTAGACATTAAATAGATTTAATTATTTATGACACCATGATGATGCAGTAATTACCTCATTAATTAACGATTTTAATAAAATGGAAGGATAATGTAAAATCTAAGAATTACACTTGTACAAAGACTATTGGATGAGAATATTTATAACCCTTATCACCTTAGACTATAATTATATAAGTTTGGGTCCTTTAGAATCCGAAAAGCATTGTATAATAAAGTAACATTTCAATCTTTCCAAGAGTGCCCCTCCTCTCCTCTTATAAAAGGCCCCCACCACTACCACCTTATTCACACCATCAAGCCATTTGGCTCGGCAAACCTCTACCCAGATACTCCCAAATTTCCTATCTTACTCCTAGAATCCTCACTTTGGGAATAATTCTTCCCAAGGAAGCCTTTGGATCAAATCAAAAAAGAGTTACCCGATTTTAAGGTAATGTCTTCTCTAATGTTGTTTTGTATTATTTTGCTTCTCCAACCCCTTAAACTCTTTATTACTTTCTTTTGTAACAAAACCAGTATCTAAAATATACTAGGATGTTGTTATGATAAGGATTTGGTTTACACTTACACACACCTTTGTCTAATGGTTAAAGAACATATTGTTTCTGTGGGTGGCGAAATAATGCCTCACGAAACGATGATTGTTCAATATTCTTTTAACACCTCTAATGGTGGCCATTTTGATGACACTATATTCATATATGATATATATATTATGTTTATGTTTTCTTTATACTTCTTTATTTCTCATTTATGGCATAATTTATGATTTCCATTATGGGTAAACGTGATAATTTCATTTTAGGAAGTGCGGACTACCGCCCCCTCAAAGTGATTTGAATCGGTAATACCATATGTGGGATGTATAAAGGATGGAGTAAATGATATCATATATGATATTATACTGGAATTATAATATACCTTTATATCATTATTATTTCATTAAATACGAAATAGAAATGAAAGTAGCGTTCATGCGTACGTACGGCTTACCGTCTCCATGAACGGTGCATTTCATTTCTTACCTCTAAACGTTATGGAATATTATAAATGCATGTATATACTGGATATATATGAGATATATGATATTTATATCATGAATATAATTCTGGATATAATGGATATATCACCACATGAACAACTTGTAATTATAAGAATTTTATTTTTGACTCAAGTACCTAAGATCGACAAAACGACCGTTATAAACTTAAATAATTACATAATGTTCATGACATAGTAATAAGTGATATAAAAGGAATAATGAACTTGAAAAAGGTTCTTAAGAAGGTAGAGATTAACTCTAGTTTATTATTCAGAAGATCAAAGAACGGTCGAGTGAATTCGGACACGAGGTAAGGGAACTTCTTAACCCAATTTCTATTCTTTGGGTTATTCTCCTACTTTCAAATTATGTCATGATATTATTATGTCCTATCTTGTATTTTTACTTATTTTATGTGTAATTATAGTGAATACAAATAATAGATCTATTTTATTTACAAAATGATCTTTGTAAGGGGATTCTTCTCAATCTCCTTTCATTGAGGCATATTTTGTTTTATACAAAACCTTCTTTTATATGGTGTATAAACCCCTTTGACTTTTACGTTTATCCAAAAGGAATATTTTTTATACGAAGCGTTTTACTAAACAACAAAAGGGAATGTTTTTGTCGTACGTATGCGGCGACAACGACTTCTCCGCCGTCGTGACCATTATTTGAGTTTCGGCTTCCTTTACATGCCATAACATTTTAAAATGATAAATAAATACAAATTTTTAATTTTCTTTAATTTTGGTATTGGAAATGGTTTTGAAAGTGTTTTTATTAAATCAATTTGTTGTATTGATATCTTGTGATTGAAGTGTGGTAATCTTATGTTTCCTTTATGCATGTTTTATGTGATACAATTATGTTGTGGTTTATGATATGTTTAAACATGTTCATATGAGGAATGCATTGGACTTAATAAGTGATGGGTGGAGCCCGCTATAGCTCCTCGATGCATCGGTAGGTCTTATGAGACAAACTAGTGTCTTGGCACGAGGCCTTGACAAAATCTTATTTGTGGTCTTGGCACGAGGCCTTGACTACGTGGTTATGATAGTCTGGCAGTATGCATTCCATCATTATAAAAGTGGTTATTGATATTGCATGTGATTATTCGACCAGTAGAATATCCATGTGAATAAGTAAATGGCATTATTTCATTTTACTTTTGCCATATTATGTTGAAGTTCAAGTTTAAAAGGCTTTTGTTTTAGTTATACATTGCCTTAAATGTTTATGTTTATTTATGAAAGCTTCCGCTATATTGTTATCCTTACTGAGCATCTGAGCTCACCCCTTTCAATGTTTTATTTTTCCCAGGATGTGAAGAAATATTTTATGACTGACCTACAGGGATAGTCTGAAGGGGATAGAAGTGTGGACTATGGAGACTATGTTATTGTGATTTTTCACTTTATGATGTAATGTAACATTTATTAATGTATCTAGTGTTTCCAAGGCTACTAAACTAATCGGTCTTTCGAGACTTTATCTTTGTGATCATGCCAATGTTACGCAATAATGCACCGACTCTGGGTAACTGGGGTCGGGGCGTTATAGTTGGTATCAGAGGCAGTTTAGTACCAACCTTGGAAGCTAGATTTAGATAAACTCTGATTAGAGCACATAGCCCGAAGATAGACTTTGAGGATTAGTATAGAAGAACTTCCTAGAATTTTGGTATTATAGAGACTTTGTGAGTTTTCCGAGCAATAAATCCATGTCTGGATACGAGCAGGTAGAGGTGGCTCTGGCACAGATGTACCTAGGGGTAAAACCTGAAAACACCGCTTTGAGCTAGACTCGAACGGGAACTGGTGCAGGACAATGGGCCTTGCTGCACTCTTGGTTACGACACTCTCGGGGGAAATGCTTAGGATAATTCTCATTTTCTTTACAAACCACTATGAAGGGTTATGAGTATATATTTCCTCAAAGAAAACATTTTTATGATTATGGATTATATCCATAAACAGTTCAATTTATGTTAAGTATTTTACAAGTATGGAATTATGTATTTTGATTCATAAACTAATCTAGTTTATGCCATTGTTTAGAAATGGTGCCTAGTGGAAGGAATGGAAACTATATCAATGCACGCACTTCGTGTAGGGATTGCCCTCCTGCTCAAGATAGTTATTGTGGAGTTGGAGATACAACTGGTTCTGATCAACTTATTACCGTACTGGGACAACTCACTCAGGTTATGAATAATAACCTTACTCGTATGGAGCACCCTGATCTGCAACGTGGAGGATCAATGTTAGACCGCTTCATGAGGCAACAACCGCCAACATTCAATGGAATTACAAATCACTTAGTAGCTAAGCAATGGATAAATTCCTTAGAAAAAATATTCCATGCCTTGGGGAGTAGTGAAAGGGAAAACGTTATCATGGCAGTTTACCGCCTCACTGGAGATGTTGATCAATGGTGGTCATTGATTCAAAATACAAAGGAAGATGAAGAAGTATCAAGTATGGAATGGAGAGTGTTCAAAGATCTTTTCTTAGAAAAATACGTTCCTCGTGACCATCGAGCAGATATGGAAAGGAAATTTCTGAATTTGAGACAAAAGGAGGATGAGAATGTCGCAAAGTATGAGGCTAACTTTACAAGGATAGCAAGACATGCTGCAGATTATATACGTAACCCAAGAAGTAATATTGATCATTTATTTGATGGGTTAAAACCATTTCTCCGTCGAGTATTAGTCTCACAAACCTTCTTGTCATACGAAGATATTGTCTCGTGTGCTATCAAGACGGAAAAGGAATTCTCTAAGTCTTATGACAACAAAGTAAAGTAAGAGAAGAAGAGAACAGTGGAACAAGAGAGAGATAAAGGGAAAAGGGGAAAGAAGGATTTTCTATTATGTGATAATTGTGGGAAGAATCACCCCGGTGCTTGCCTAAAAGGAATGGGAGTTTGTTATAAATATGGAGAAAAAGGTCACCAGGCTCGTGATTGCAAGAGAAAGAAAGAGGCTATCAATGTTGAATGCTACAATTTTAGGGAAATGGGGCATTATGCAAATGAATTTCCTAAGAATCAAGGAAACTTAACTCAGAAAAGTCCAAGGTATCAAGGACAATCTTATGCTATTACTACAGTAGAAGTAGAATAATTAATGTATTGGTGATTTTGGACTAAAGGATTATATTCTGGTTATAAGGATAATGTGATATATATAAGGATTGTACTACAGTACTTGTTTTTTTTTCATTAAGGTTTTAATATGATGAAGGTAATCATATTTTTAGTATGTGACAATAAGAGAAACATTACTTTGTTTGGGGAATCTGATAAATTGATTTTGGAATTAAGAGACCTTTTAGAGAATGTCTGGACAGAGGTATTTTGGATAACTATAAAGGTTGGAATGGATTAAGTTGATCTTTGGATAGTATTGTTTAAGGTTAAAACATTTCTGAAGATTATTTTTGTAATATTATAATACTACAGTTTTAGGAAAAGGACAACCTGTAGGGTGGGGCATAACCCGTCGCGTCGGACAAAGCTGCAGGAATCGGACCCACAACCATAGTGCGACAGGCCTTTATTACGTACCACTAGCCTACAGAAAGTCCCTAGTTATTACAAAATATTTTTCCTAATCTAAATGGTATGTGGTAATATTTAGAACCTTATACAATTAGGATAAATAGAATATTTTTGAGTTCTGTTACCATTTAGAGTAAAAGATGGGTTTGTGGTAAAAATTTATTAAAGAATGAAAGTATACATAACAAGTATGTATATTCCCTTACGTTCTTAGTAAATCTCCTAAATAAATTCATCAAATTTATAAAAGTTAACTTAAAACAAAAATGTTGCCGGTTAACTTTTCCAACTGGGGATTCAATGACCGTTTAACTAATCACAAGTTTGTGATTTTCTTATGGTTAACTTTCTCCTAATCCAGTTTTCTACAACTCTCCATCAGACCTTGATGGTTTGTTTTTCTTCCATATCCATATTTTCATACAATCCTAGTATGGGCTATCTCGGGTGACCTTTGTACTTCCCTTTCTTTCTTTTAATGTTATATTTTTATTAACCTTATTTCCGATGTGGGTTTTCCACAAAGGTATTTTCTATTTTCAACCTTTTATTTTCAAAGAAAAATTTTAAATTGTGAGGATGCAATTTATTGAAGGAGGGGAGAATTTAACACCCCGAGCTTCCACGATACGCTTCCCATTCAATAATGCAATAGCTTGCATTTTACGCAACTTCGAGTTCTAACACAATGCGACTAATCAAAGTAGCTGTTATGAATAGTAATACCCACTTTTTAAAATTATAGAAATGTTATATTTCAAAATGGACTTCATTTTTGTATTCGTAATATCGAAATTATCCAAAGTTGAATTTTTTGTAATTTTCTGAGAACTTCCAATTTTTATGAATTGGGAAAAATACTTAAAAACAACTTTTTTAATCAAAGTATTTTATAGTGATAAATTATACTATTGAGTGGTTTTAAATCAAATTAGAATATATTTTTACTATTTTATCCAATGGTGATCATTATAATTAATTTCACTTTGAAATTGGATATAAACAATTGTCAATCTTTTGATATATATTGTTTCTTAAAAACACGATATTTATTGTGACAGTGGGAATTAATTATAAAATTAATTAATTCAACTTATATTTTTGGAATTTTTTAAAATAGATATCATTTTTGAATTCGGAATATCAATTATAGCTTAGGGTGAAATTTTGGCATTGTTCTGAAAAACTTCAATTTTTGATGAATAGTGAAACCACTAAGTGGTGGTAAAATAACTTATTTTTCGTTTAAATGAAATATTACCACTTCTGTGATTTTATTTTCAAAAATCCGACATATATGGTTGTCATTAGGAAGTAAAATGTGGTTCAATGGGATTAAAATAATTTTTTGGTGAATAGTAACTTTTAAGTTTAATTAATCGCGATTAAAGGTAATTAGTGAAATTTAAGGTAAAATAGTATTATAAAATATGGAATGACCTTTACACTTATCCTACCACTATTGGATGTGTCATGGCCGACCAAGAAAATCCATGGGTCAACTTGGGGACCCCATGGAGCCACTTTTGTAGGAAAATGTATAAATAACTATTTATTTAATGTTAAAATAAAAATGTCACAAACAAGAGTTATTTTAATAGAATAATTTTTAAGTGGGGTTATAGAAGTCATATTTTTTACTATAAATATTCATTAGAAATATAAAAAGATTTCCTACATCATGATATTTTTTTATAATTTTTAGACATTAAATAGATTTAATTATTTATAACACCATGATGATGCAGTGATTACCTCATTAATTAACGATTTTAATAAAATGGAAGGATAATGTAAAATATAAGCATTACACTTGTCCAAAGACTATTGGATGAGAATATTTAGAACCCTTATCACCTTATCCTCGAATTATATAAGTGTGGGACCTTTAGAATCCAAAAATCATTGTATAATAAAGTAACATTTCAATCTTTCCAAGAGTGCCCCTCCTCTCCTCTTATAAAAGGCCCCCACCACTACCACCTTATCCACACCTTAAAGCCATTTGGCTCGGCCAAACTCTGCCCAAATACTCTCCCAACTACCCTCTCTTACTCCTAGAAGCCTCACTTTGGGCAGAATGCTTCCCAAGGAAGCCTTTGGCTCAAATCGAAAAAGAGTTACCCGATTTTAAGGTAATGTATTCTCTATTGTTGTTTTGTATTATTTTGCTTCTCCAACCCCTTAAACTCTTTATTCCTTTCTTTTGTAACAACACCAGTATCTAAAATATACTAGGATGTTTTTATGATAAGTATTTTGTTTACACTTACACACACCTTCGTCTAATGGTTAAAAAACATACTGTTTCTGTGGGTGGCGAAATACTGCCTCACGAAACGATGATTGTTCAATATTCTTTTAACACCTCTAATGGTGGCCATTTTGAGGAAACTATATTCATATATGATATATATATTATGTTTATGTTTTCCTTATACTTATTTATTTCTCATTTATGGAATAATTTATGATTTCCATTATGGGTAAACGCGATAATTTCATTTTAGGAAGTGCGGACTACCGCCCCCTCAAATTGATTTTAATTGTTAATACCATATGTGGGATGTATAAAGGATGGATTAAATGATATTATATATGATTTTATACTGGAATTATAATATACCTTTATATCATTATGATTTCATTAAATACGAAATAGAAATGAAAGTAGCGTTCATGCGTACGTACGGCTTACCGTCTCCATGAACGGTGCATTACATTTCTTACCTCTAAACGTTATGGAATATTATAAATGCATGTATATACTGGATATATATGAGATATATGATATCTATATCATGAATATAATTCTGGATATAATGGATATATCACCACATGAACAACTTGTAATTATAAGAATTTTATTTTTGACTCAAGTACCTAAGATCGACAAAACGACCGTTATAAACTTAAATAATTACATAATGTTCATAACATGGTAATAAGTGATATAAAAGGAATAATGAACTTGACAAAGGTTCTTAAGAAGGTAGAGATTAACTCTAGTTTATTATTCAGGAGATCAAAGAACGGTCGATTGAATTCGGACACGAGGTAAGGGAACTTTTTAACCCAATTTCTATTCTTTGGGTTAATCTCCTACTTTCAAATTATGTCATGATATTATTATGTCCTATCTTGTATTTTTACTTCCTTTATGTGTACTTATAGAGAATACACATAATAGATCTATTTTATTTACAAAATGATCTTTGTAAGGGGCTTCATCTCAATCTCCTTTCATTGAGGCATATTTTGTTTTATACAAAACCTTCTTTTATACGGTGTATAAACCCCTTTGACTTTTACATTTATCCAAAAGGAATATTTTTTATACGAAGTGTTTTACTAAACAACAAAAGGGAATGTTTTTGTCGTACGTATGCGGCGACAACGACTTCTCCTCCGTCGTGACCATTATTTGAGTTTCAGCTTCCTTTACAAGCCATAACTTTTTAAAATGAGAAATAAATACAAAGTTTTAATTTTATTTAATTTTGGTATTGGATATGGTTTTGAAAGTGTTTTTATTACATGAATGTGTTGTATTGATATCCTGTGATTGAAGTGTGGGAATCTTATGTTTCCTTTATTCATGTTTTATGTGATACAATTATGTTATGGTTTATGATATGTTTAAACCTGTTCATATTAGGAATGCATTGGACTTAATAAGTGACGGGTGGAGCCCGCTATAGCTCCTCGATGCATCGGAAGGTCTCATGAGACAAACTAGTGTCTTGGCACGAGGCCTTGACAAAATCTTATTTGTGGTCTTGGAATGAGGCCTTGACTATGTGGTTATGATAGTCTGGCATTATGCATTCCATCATTATGAAAGTGGTTATTGATATTTCATGTGATTATTCGACCAGTAGAATATCCATGTGAAGAAGTAAATGGCATTATTTCATTTTACTTTTGCCATATTATGTTGAAGTTCAAGTTTAAAAGGCTTTTGTTTTAGTTATACATTGCCTTAAATGTTTATGTTTATTTATGAAATCTTCTGCTATATTGTTATCCTTGCTGAGCATCTGAGCTCACCCCTTTCAATGTTTTTTTTTTCCCAGGATGTGAAGAAATATTTTATGACTGCCCTACAGGGATAGTCTGAAGGGGATAGAAGTGTGGACTATGGAGACTATGTTATTGTGATTTTTCACTTTATGATGTAATGTAACATTTATGAATGTATCTAGTGTTTCCAAGGATACTAAACTAATCGGTCTTTTGAGACTTGATCTTTGTGATCATGCCAATGTTACGCAATAATGCACCGACCCTGGGTAACTGGGGTCGGGGCGTTACAATTAAGTCTTGGTAGTTTAGATTTTACTTATGTTTATGATGTAGTGTTTTAAGTTGTTTCCACATATCCCATCTTATGATTATCATTCTATATCATTCCTTATTATTCATGTTCCTTTATGCCTCATTGATACGCCTTTTCTAACATGTATTATTATCCTTATGTTATTCCATGTTTATTATCTAACTCGGATTTATAGCTTGTCTCTTTCTTATTCAGGTCCTCAAGTTATCCCATGCAGTGTTATGTATGAAGGAATGTTTTGTTCATGTCAAAGAAGTTTTCAATAAAGATATTGTATTTCATGTTTTAAGTTATTATGTAATGTTCCTAAACCACAAAGACAATAGAAATCTCAATATTATGAGTTTTATTAAGTGAAATTGTAAGTAATGAATCATGATTAAATGTGATATAACGAGCAGGGTTATTATACCTACCTTAGCCCCTTGCTTTACTTGATGAACATGAACTCCCCACCTTATAGAACTGAATGGATAGAATTTCCCCATTCATAACTACAGGTTGCCTGCTACCGATGGTGAAATCCATACCCTCTCATTATTCCTAATCCGAATAGACCTTCTGGTGGTTTCTTCCTATTCTAATCATCCTCATCTAGGCCTGCACTTGTGGATCTGGTCTGCCTTCATCCTTCTCAAGTGTGACCCATGTCCTCTGTCAAGCTCACTAAGCACCTATTGTATTCCCATCTCCATCAATACCCCATACACCATTGAACCAACTTCCCTCCACCATTTCTAACATCAAGTCCCACCACTGATTTTCCACTGACATTGACTCCTCACCACCACCATGTTTTCATTGACTATCTATCACCTAGTTTCTACCTTCACCGGTCAAAGTTGTCGATATTGACCACCCCTACCTCCATTGAGTACCCATCCTCACTTTGTTGTGGTATTCACTATAAAGGATCCCTTGTGAGGGACCACCTCCATTGTCCATCATTGTTCTCTTCCTCACATCCAACCACGAATGACACCCCAAATATTTGGGGTCATCATGATTTGGTCTTGGGTTTGATGTTGGATTACCGGGTGCCATTGTCACTAGGCCTAACCCAAACTGTAAACAAACGCAGTGAATCATTAGTTATTTTACTAATAAATGGAATTTTTGATTCATTGAAAGGTTTATGGTGAACTGATCATATGAATCTAGAAAGATTTGGAGTAGAATATCTACATGTTTAGTATCCTCAATTATGTAGCCCAATTATATGAGTTGAGCGAATAGGGTTTTGAGGGTGTTGATGTGGTTATCCATCGATGATGACTCCCCCATTTGAGGAGTGTATTATTTTCTTTATAAGAAAATTTTGTTGAGAGGTCACTTAGCCTTATATACCTTCATCGGAGTATCTCAAATTTTCTTTGTTGTTTTTTTATAGTGTTTGACAAGACCCAATCTGCCGGATCAAAATGGATGTTGAAAAAATAAAGTCATCCATGTTATTTAATTTATCTTCTGTCACATATGTTGGTTTTTCAGAAATTCTCAATAGGAAATTATCCTTCTATAGCACCACTTGCATATTCATTTTTCATAATGGAAAATTATTCCTTTTAAATTTTTTAACATTGAATTTCACCGTTATCTAGACACACCGTCAATCCAAAACCATTTATATTTCACAATGGTGTATTTAATAATCTCAATAAATATTTTCTAATGTGAAAGATCAATCACAATAATAATCACAGAGCATACTCAATTTAATGATATTTATTAATACTCAAAAAATGAATAGAACTAAGCTATATCTAAAACTTATTTAGGCCAAAAATTTATTGATGCAATAATGAAGTAATAATATCGAGATAAAATAAATTAAAAAATGAGAGAAATAAAATAAACATAATATTAATGTAGAAAAAAATGATGAGGGGTAAAAACCACATACAAATATAAGGATCGCTATGGATAAAATTTGGCATAGACCCTCTCTTATAATTACAAAGAGAATACCCTCATCATTTCACTATCTTGAATAATCGACAAACACCTCAGAAATATCACTCAAATACTAAAATATAATTAGGAGATGGTGAATGTTGAATCTAATAATCCAAACTATCAGGGGTCCCCTTTTATAGGTTGTCTCCTTCCCCTTCCTACTCTTTTTTGATGGGTGAGTTTGGTGGGGTTTGGGAACCTAGCAAACAAACCCATGCCTACCCCATTTTACAAAAGAGAGAGGATACCAATAATCTCTTAAAAACATAAAAAATCACCTGAACAACCATTTCTACTGGCATTGAATGCATTGTGAAACCCAATCTCACGTTTAAGATGATAAATGTCCTTTCTATCTAATATAGTCTCAAACATGAAAACTATATCAAGGATAAACTTATTACTTCACATTTGGAGTACCATAACTATTTGAGGGTTTCCAATCCCTCAATATTTATAACATATCAGACTCATTATGATAGGTGAAGGTTGTCCTTTCAAACATCCGCCTTTTGTAAATCTATGAACATCAGTTACCCAAACAATTCAACATACTACTCTATTAAAATGTAATTATCCTCAAAAATATCATTAATTTTATTTTTTTACTCCATTATAGATTCATTAAATTATTCCAAAAAAATAATTCCTAAGTATATTATATAAAATTTAGTAGTTTAACTCACAGGTTTACTTGCAAACTCTTATAAGCTTGTGATCCAACTCAACCTAATGAGTTGACACACTTCTAAACACATTTTTTGATAAACTTGGCAGTAAACTCGTAAATTATTATGCTTCCATGAATTGAATATAGGAATCTAACATATAATAAATTGTCATCATATCACATGGATACCATCCAAGATAAACTTGATGTGAATATCACACCTAGAATTTGAACGATTCTGTAAACCAAGTCTATGAGTTATGTTTGATGACATAAAATAAGTCAAAGTAGCCTCTTGGATTTGACTATATTTCCATGAACCCTTATTAACACCCTTCTTAAAAGGTAAAATTTTTACCCCTATAACCAAACCACAAAAATATTCAACAAAAATAGGTCCTTTAAAATGGGAACCTATCAATTGATTGATCAAAGAATGTGTTTGTGATCCTATATCTTTCACTATATTTTTATTAGTATATTATGAACTCAAAACCAAATCCATCCATTTTTATACATAGAACATATTCCATGTAAAATTGTCACTAACAAATATCAACCCTTTAACAGCACACAAAATGGCTTTAATAGTGCTAAAAAAGTGTTGATGTCCTAAGTGTCGTTAAAAGGGGGCCCCTTTATCAGTGTTTTTGTTAGCATTGATAAAGACCCTACAACTACAATGTGTTCTTTGAATTATAGCACACTACAACAAAAAAATTATGGAAAATTCATAATTTAATTGAAATAAAAATTACACCACAAATACATAAAAATCTCTATATTACAGACATTTCAAACAATATTTTGTACAATTACATTAGCAAAGACTAACACAAAAATTCAAAAACATCAATGTTTCATTGTCTTTGTCACCTGACCACCTCTCAAAAAATCATGATAATGGTATCAGTTGCTGAAAAAACCACCCCAACTCAATAAAAATAATACAACTATATAAGAAACCAATTATTATGTTTGTAATACTATAAAGAAATAAATTAAACATAATATGAAATAATACATGAAAAAATGTTGATTTTAAATAAAAGGACATAATTAGAGCCATATGGGTCACACCATGTATCAAATTGGGGTGGATATGATTCATACACATCACAAATTACTTCTGGATTATTTTCCTAAAGTATCGAAACAATCCTAATACATTTTCTTGGTTTTGAGTATGTCACTTGTCCTTTTTACTAAAATGTCATTATAAACTAAAAACATGCACTTTGAGTCATATCGGTCATAACATGTGTCAATTTTATGTGATATTTATTATTACATGTCAAAAATGACTTATAAATTTTTTTCCTAAAGTATCAAGACAATCCAAGCATGTTTTATTAGTTTTTTGGGAGAGATACATGTTTTGATCTAAAATGTCAATTTTAGACTAATAACATAAAATTTGAGTCATACCAAACACACTATGTATTAGATTGAGATTCAAATAATTTCTATATATATAAAATTAATTATATATCACTTTACTAAATTATCAAAAAAATCTGAATGGATTTTCTTGGTTTTGAGTATGACACTTCTCCTTTTCACTAAAATGATAATTTTAAATAAGAAGACACACTTGGAGTTATATCGGTCACACCATGAATTGGATTGAAGTTAAGATAATTATAAAACATTAAAAATGACTTATAGATCATTTTATTAAATTATAAAAATAATCTAAATGTTTTTTCTCAGTTTTGAGTAAGAAACTTGTGTTTTTTACTAAAATATAATTTTAAACTGAAAACATGCATTTTGAGTCATACCGGTCACATAGTGTTTCGATTTGACATAATACTAATTCCTACTCAGAAAAATGAATTGTGAATAATTTTTCGAAATTATAAAGATAACTAGAGATCATTTTCTATGTTTTTAGTGAGTGACACACATTTTGAACTGAAAAATCAATTTTAAACTAATAATGTACACTTTGAGTCATACTGGGGACACCGTGTATCAAATTGAGGTGAGGATGATTCATACATGTCAAAAATGAATTAAGGATAACTATCCTAAATTATAAAAATATTATGAATGGGATTTCTCAGTTTTGAGTATGATGCTTGTGTCTTTTACTAAAATGTCAATTTTAATTAAAAAGACATGGTTGGAGTCATACCAGTCACACCGTACATTAGATTGATGTGTAGTTAATTACTACACATATAGAATTACTTATGGATCATTTTACTAAATTATAAAATTAAAATGAACTCATTTTCTCATTTTTTGGTATGTCACTTGTGTTTTTTACTAAAATGTCGTTTTAAACTAAAAACACACACTTTGGATCATACCGGTCACATCAGGTGTTGGTTTCAGGTGATACTAATTTCTATATATAAAAAATTAATTATGAATCATTTTTTATAAATTATTAATATAATAAGAACATTGTTTCTTAGTTTTCATTGAGTGACATAGATTTTGAAATAACATTTAAATTTTAAACTGATAATGGACACTTTGAGTCATATCGACAACACCGTGTATCAGATTAAGGTGTGTTTAATTCCTAAACATCAAAATGAAATATTTATCATTTTCCTAAATTATAAAAAAATAATAATGTGTTTTATCGGTTGTGAGTATGTTAATTTATTTTTTTACTAAAATGTCATTTTAAACTTAAAACACACACTTTGAGTCATAGCAGTCACATAGCACGTTAGTTTGATGTGAGACTAATTCCTACATGTACAAAATGACTTATAAATTATTTTAATAAATTATAAACATAATTGGAGAATTTTTTATTGATTTTCATTGAGTGACAAATTTTTTTTAACTAAAATGTCAATTTTAAACATATAATGAACACTTTGAGTCATACCGGTCATACCGTGTGTCAGTTTGATATGAGATTGATTCATACATGTCATAGATAATTTATGATTAATTTTATTAAATTATAAATACATTAAAGAATTTTTGTTGTTGGTTTTCAGTGAGTTACACATATTTTGAACTAAAATGTCAATTTTAAACTAATAACAGACACTTTGAGTCATATAGGGAACATTTCATATCAGATCGATGTGTCACTAATTCCTACACATCGAAAATAAATTATGTATTTTTTTCACTAAAATATAAAAATGATCCAAATTATTGTTCTTAGTTTTGAGTATATCACTTGTCTTTTTTACTAAAATGCCAATTTTATATAAAAAGATACACTTGGAGTCATACATGTCACACCGTGTGTTGAATTGAGGTGAATATGATTCCTACATGTAAAAAATGACTTATGGGTCATTTTACAAAATTATAAAATCAATCCAAATTCTTTTGATTAGTTTTGAGTATATCACTTGTGTTTTTTACTAAAATTTCATTTTAAACTAAAAACACACACTTTGAGTCATATCGGTCACATCGTTTGTTATTTCAATGTGATGCTAATTTCTACACGTAAAAAATTACTTATGAATCATTTTCATTAATTATTAATACAAATAGAGTGATTTTTCTTAGTTTTTAGTGAGTAACACATGTTTTGAAATAAAATGTCTATTTTAAACTGATAATGGACACTTTGAGTCATATCAAGCACACCGTGTATCACATTGAGGTGATCATGATTCCTACATGTTAAAAATTACATATGGATCATTGTTCTAAAGTATCAAAATGGTATGAATATTTTTGTTTTATTTTGATTATTTCACTTGTATTTTTTACTAGAATGTCAACTTAAAATAAAAAGACACACTCGGAGTCATACCAGTCACACTTTGCATCGGATTAAAGTGTGGATAATTCCAACATGTCAAAAATGATTTATGGATCATTTTAATAAAGTATAAAAATAAAATGAATGTTTTTTTTTCATTTTTGAGTATGTCACTTGTCTTTTTTTTAAATTTCATTTTAAACTAGAAACACACACATTGAGTCATATCGGTCACATCATGTGTCAGATTGATGTGAGACTAATTCATACATGTAAAAAATGAATTATGAATAGTTTTTAAAAATTATCAAGATAATTTGAGTATGTTTTCTTAGTTTTTAGTGACACGTGTTTTGAACTAAAAAGTCAATTTAAAACTTATAATGTCCACTTTGAGTCATACTGGGATCACCATGTATTGGATTGAAGTGTGTCTAATTATTACACATCAAAAATGAATTATGGATCATTTTACTAAAGTAAAAAAAATAATTTGAAATCATTTTCTTATTTTTGATTATGTCACTTATCCTTTTCACTAAAATTAATGTCAATTTTAAATAAGAAGACACAATTAGAGTCATACCAATCACACCTTGTGTCATATTGAGGTGTGGTGAATTCCTATACATCAAAAATGACTTATGGATCATTTTCCTAAAGTATCAAAACAATCTAAATTTTATTTCTTATTTTTGAGTATGTGATGATTATTTTGGACTAAAATATAAATTATAAACTAAAATCATACCATAGATTCATATCAAGCACACTGTGTATTGGATTGAGGTGTGTATGCTTGAGTATGTAATGTTTATTTTTTTCTATCTATCTGAAAGAAGACATAAAATAGAGAACATGTTTCAATTGGATGTAGTAGTAAACCCCATGCTTCCTAAAACACTTCCCATTTTAGGTAGTATGGGATTTCATTTTCTATACCAAAGAAACATGTTCCCTCTTTTTTTCTTGTTGTAGATTGTTGAAATCAAAATATGACTTCCCAAAATATCTGTGAAAAAACTAAAAAATTATTAGTTAAAAATGATAAGTAAATTAAATTAAAAATAGTAGAAAAGATAATGAAAAAATTAATTAACTAAGTAGTAGTAATTCACATTTTATGATGTTTGTATACATTCTAGACCCATATCCTTTTTGTCAATATCTCAATTATAGTCTCGAAGTCCGATCTCTCATGAGCATGAGAAGCTTCAAACAAACCACCCCAAATTGATAAAAATAATCCAGCTGTATAATAAAATAATTATTATGTTATTAATACTAAAAATAAATAAATTAAACATAAATATGAAATAATACATTAATAAAATTTAAAATATAAAATGAAACCACACAATTTGAGTCATATCGAGTACACCATGTATCGAATTAAGGTATGGTTGATTCCTACACATCACAAATGACTTATGGATAATTTTATGAAAGTATCAAAATAATATGAATGTGTTTTATTAGTTTTCATTATGTTAATTTTATTTTTTACTAAAATGTCATTTTAAACTGAAAACGCTCACTTTGAGTTATATCAGTTGTATCGTGTGTCTATTTCATGTGAGACTAATTCCTACATGTCAAAAATGACCTATGAATCATTATGATAAATTATCAAGACAATCTGAGCATGTTTTCTTTGTTTTTAGTGAGTGACACATGTTTTGAACTAAAATGTCAATTTTAAACTGATAACGGACACTATGAGTCATACCGAGCACACCATGTATCAGATTGAGGTGCAGTTAATTCTTACACATCACAAATGACTTATAGATGATTTTACTATATATAAAAATAATATTAATGTTTTTTCTTGGTTTTTATTATATCACTTTTCTTTTTACTAAAATTAATGTCAAATTTAAATAAAAAGACACAGTTATAGTCATACTGGTCACAACGTGCATCATATTGAGAAGATACAAAAGATTAATTTATTGGAATGTAAAAGTAGCTTAGAATATTCATTAGATGTCAATTTCTAGGTGTATATTTCTATATGAAATCAGATGTTTTAGGTCTAAATTTAGGGACTTCCATGAATATCAGAAGTCAGTACTACTTGTTGACTACTTAGGATGCACTATAAGTGGATGATACCACTTGTACGTGTGTGATGATGAAACTACCATGAAATGAATTATTATTAGTGATCTAATTGTTTGAATTTACCAAAGTGATTATAATACTTGTAGCATTTAAAGAAATTAAAATGCAGCAATGTTCTACCCGGAATGTTGAATGCATTAGAGAATAAAAAGAAAATTGCATCACCATGAATGCATCATCCATGTTGAGTGTAAGATCATAGTATATGAGTGAATAATCCTTATTAATAAATTCATTTATTCATGTTCCCTTTGAAAATTATCAAAATAAGTATCAGATAAAAATGACAAGTAAATTAACTAAAAAAAGTAGATAAAATGAGGATAAAATCAACTAAATAAGTAGTATGAAATCACATCTTCATGATATATGTGTACATTATGATTCCTAATATTCTTAACATTCATTTCTAAAAAATATATTTTCCCTTGTGAATATGATGACTTTCAATGGTCCTGGTAGTACTAGATAAATATAAATACATAAATTATTATTAAATATTTTAAATGAGCGTGTAATTGTCTTAGAAAATACCACTTTATAGATGCTACTTTGTTGATAGTATATGATATCTTTCATAAATTTTCAAACATAATAAGCACAATATTTTCCATTGGTTTTTTTGGACACTGCAGAAACATTGAAAAAAATAAGTAATTTATTTTGATATATTTTTTTATAGTAAAATATTATTATATATACCCTAATACTTATCCACTTGTAGAATTATATAGTCTCCTTGTGCTCATGGATTGTCCTCATGCGATGATTTTGATGATATTTAGACACTTCCCTATCATAAAATAATTCTCATTAAAACATAATATAAAATATATTACTTGAATTTTAGTTCTAAAATGTTGCATATATTGTATTACAAATTGATAAATGTCATCATGAGTGGTCAGTTTATTCGGTATCCATACAGTGATTCCATAAAATAAATCTATGGAGTATTGAAATTGATTACAATGAGTATCCAATGCTACCTAAAAATACAAAAAGTAATAAGTAATGAAATGAATAAAAATATATTTGATATGATTAAATTATAGAGTTTTAACCCTTCATCGTATGTGATTAGAAGATTGAGTTGTCTGTGATTTTTCTTTTAAACACTGTGGCCAATTTTTCCATTATAACATCAATTTTATTTGCTTGAAAATAGATTTATTATTTATAAGTGATTTGAGGAATAATTGGTCCATATTTCTATTCATAGGGGTTTTCCTTCAAAGAGTATTGATATATACACCTACAAAAAATATGAATTATATTTATTCATAATTGACATAGTAGATCAGCTATTAGAAAAAAATCATGAAAAAACACCTCATGTATAATTTTACAATTGATACTTCTATCCATTCATACTTGAAGATTTTATTTACATTCTCAAGAGAAATATAGCCTTTAATGGCCTCTCTGTACATTTTTTCTTAAAAATAAACTATGAAATTGCTACTATATTATAACCTTGTATTTTCATGATCCTTTAATGTTAGTAAATGAATAAGTTGAATGGGTAGGGTAAAGGCACTTTATGAAGATATTTTCAATTTTTTGGTTGATCTATTAGATCATTCTGATTTTACCTTCCATTTCACCCCTTCCCTTTTTCCATCTATAATAACATTCATCAGTTTAGATCATTTTCATTAATTGTTAATGTTTTTTCTTGAAAAATAAATTGGAAATGAATACCTTCATATCAACATATTTTTTTACAAGATCTAATGGTCATTCTATGAAATTTCCAATAGATTGATCGACCGTATGAATATCTACATCATCAAGTGGAATAGGTAGCTTGGTACTTGGGCCATGACCTATATTAACCCCCACTCTCACATGACCTGTTGTAAGTTTTCTATTATATATAAAATCTTCTTGGATATTGAACATGGTATCCTTTACAATAAGGCAATGGGTGGGTGTTTATAGATATAAATTAAAATCATTTTCACCTTGTATAATATCAGTATATGAAAAGTATCAGTGTCTTCCTGAATCACATTTCATAGAAAAAAATTATGATAATATTGATTACCTTATATAAGATGAATATTTGAGGGGAATGGATCACCTCAAATCTAGTGAGGGTGGGGGGATCTTCACATAGTGGTTGATCTTGTGTTGTTTATTATCTTTGATTATTTCCTATAAAATTTTATAGCAACTATGACTACTAATTAAATTTTTCTTTAAGAGCATTTAATCATGCCTATAACTCTTATATTTTATTTTCTGTATCCCCCAGTTCATTTTTTTCTCAAAATATGTTTGGGGTGTCACTCTAAGACCCACACCTCTGATACGACCATACAGTTCTAGATTCTTCAAGGATACTAATAGTGTTTTTTTCATTGGGTATAGCTGATGATGATTCTTGCATCTAATTCAGATAAAATATATAGGAAAATAAGTAATCCTTATTCTATGATACTAATTTAATTCAAAAAAATTATTATGTCATACTTATACATGCTTCTCATAGTTTTTATGTGTTTTCATCTATTAGTATCCCTTATTTATTTACATGTTCCTCCTTCCATGGAACATGATGTGGGGTGGAGGTGGATTTAGATTCTGATTCATCAATCTATATATAAATAGAGTAATATAATTATGTTTTTATTTCATGTCATATAAAATTATTATAGTATATTCAAAATATGTACCATTTTTTCAAGTGAAGAATACACCATCCTTGCTTTATGGTAGGGGTGCATTGGTTTTTCTACTCATTTTCTATTTTTAGTAGATAATTTATGCTTCATAAATTAAAAATTATTAATCAAAGTGATTAATACATGTATTTCCAAACAATATATTACTAGTCACAATGTACCTGAAAATATGTCTCCTCATGATGACCAATAAACACGTCTAATGTTTCATGGATTATCAGGTGTGCATACATCTACGGTGGGTGTGGGTTTATTTTCCCTTCAAAATATTTGATATGAAACTTCATTATAATTATGTGAAAGACTCTGTGAGCCTTTCTAGTAATCATTAATAAAAATTTCATTCAAGAGTCATCTATTATAAATGCACTCTGAAATGGATAATGAAGAGTAATTTGATTTATTATTATTGTGTTTTTTAGTAAAATAAATAAATTATATCATAATGTTACCCTGATCTCTTCCCAAATCAGTTTCTTAATAGCATCTGCAACACTGTTCCACGAATCTGTATCAATCGGCATGAGATGTTGAGTGGTGTGTCTAATGTTACTACTGAACATGGAATTGCTAGGGTTAACATTCTAGCCACATGAATTCCATCCAACATTGAATTTTATGCCCTTTCTTCTCACCTTAATAATTGTTTCTAACATTGTCATGTTATGGTGCTCCTAGTTTTTTTTGGGACACTGGTTTCTCATCGGCTACCATTTCTTGGGGTTCAACATCATAAATATTTTGTTCCTCTGGATTGGTAGTGTAATGACCCTCCAATTCTCATTGGCTTGAGAGTTAAATGAGTCATTACTAATCCTTAAGCGACATCCCCAAGACGCCAAAGGTTGGCAATAAATGTTAAAGGGTTTAAAATACAAATGGGGGACGATTTTCCCTTTATGAAATAAACCAATAAACTTACCAACCATAACCAAACATTCACTATATGATTCATGAACAATGGAAGACAACTCAACAACTTCATGTATCTCAAAATCACATCAAAGTAAGCAACGGTAGAAGAATAACCATGTATCAAAGTACAGAGCGGATAGACTACACAAGACTCTCCAAAGACCTCAAGACTCCATGATTCATAAGCTCCAAGCTCCAAAATCTCTAAACAACCCAAACATCACGAGGTAGTGCTAAACATGTGTGAAACATTACCTTTTCCATTGTCCCGGAAGATAGCATATGCAAAAGCACCAAAGTGCCAAAGCAGGGGTGAGTATAAAACTTAGTAGGTTTTCCCCAAAGACTTCCCTACTCACGCCACTAGGATAGAAGAGTTAGAAAAAATTATATAAAATAATTTATATAAAACAATTTCTCAAAAAGAGTTTATAACTAAATATAAAAAATTTTCCAAAAAAATTCATTACCAAAAGCATACAAGTGCAATTGAAACCAATTTTCCCAGCAATATATTTTTCTAGAAAAATAATTATACAATCTTTAAAACCATTTCACAATATCCATTTATCAGCATACCCAACCATTCCTCAAACCCGTGCAACTAAATATGCATGCTAGTTATGACAGTTTCATACTCATGAGCGGTTTCTTATCGATCTACCAAGTCATCACAAGGTAATTATTTCAAATGTGCCATTAACCCTTTGGCGCCAAACATAAGGTCATATTTCAACCAAGCCTCGTATATGAAAATCCCATGTGCCATTAACCCTTTGGCACTGAGAATAAGTTCATATTTCAACCAAGCCCAGTATATGAAACATGAACACACACCACATATTCCCAACAATCATGCCAAAACAACCCTTTCAATAAAAAGACCTTTTTATTGAAAACCATTTCCATCAAAACCATTTCAATGACAAACCATTTCTATTCCAAACCATTTCAATAAAACTCCATTTTTATTGAAAACCAAAGATAATGAAAATATCTTTTTCATCAACCATTTGGAAATTCTAAAAAATCCATAATTTAAAATCATCATTTTAAATTCATGAAACTAAACCCCCTTTTTCACAACTATTCACCAAGATCATGAAATTTCACAAAAACCATAAATCCTAAAAAATTATGATTTTTCCATTAATTTCACAATAAATAAACCAATTTTAATCTAATATAATCAATTATAGTAAGAGGATATGAGAGTGAATCCACTTACCTCGAAGGTTTTGATGAAACTTTGACTACAGACGAAGAATGCACAAGAAATGTAACACCTCGAGCTTCCATGATACGCTTCTCATTCAATAATGCAATAGCTTGCATTGTACGCAACTTCGAGTTCTAACACATCGCAACTAATAAAAATAGCCGTCATGAATAGTAATACCCACTTTTTAAAATTATAGAAATGTTATATTTCAAAATGGACTTCATTTTTGTATTCTTAACATCGAAATTATCCTAAGTTAAAATTTTTGTAATTTTCTGAGAACTTCCATTTTTTTATGAATAGTGAAAAATACTTAAAACAACTTTTTAAATCAAAATAATTTATAGTGATAAATTATACTACTGAGTGGTTTTAAATTATAAGTAGAATATATTTTTACCATTTTATCCAATGGTGTTCATTAGAATTAATTTCACTTTGAAAATGGACATAAACAATTGACAATCTTTTGATATATATTATTTCTTAAAAACACGCTATTTGTTGTGACAGTGGGAATTAATTATAAAATTAATTAATGCAAATTATATGTTTGGAATTTTTTAAAATAGAAATCATTTTTGAATTCGGAATATCAATTATAGCTTAGGGTTAAATTTTGGCATTGTTTTGAAAAACTTCAATTTTTAATGAATAGTGAAACCACTAAGTGGTAGTTAAAAAACTGATTTTTCATTTAAATGAAACATTACCACTTCTGTGATTTGATTTTCAAAAATCCGATATACATGGTTGTCATTAGGAAATAAAATGTGGTTCAATGGTATTAAAATAATTTTTTGGGGAATAGTAACTTTTAAGTTTAATTAATCGCGATTAAAGGTAATTAGTGAAATTTAAGGTAAAAATGATATTATAAAAATATGAAAATACCATTAAACTTGTCCTACCCTTATTGTATGTGTCATGGCCGACCAAGAAAATCCATGGGTCAACTTGGGGACCCCATGGAGCCACTTTGGTAGGAAAAGGACATTAAAAACGTTTTATTTAATGTTAAAATAAAAATGTCACAAACATAAGTTGTTTTACTAAAACAATTTTTAAATGGGGTTATACAAGTCATATTTTTTACTATAAATATTGATTAGAAATATAAAACGATTTCCTACATAATGATATTTTTTTATAATTTTTAGACATTAAATAAATTAAATTATTTATGATACCATGATGATGCCGTGACTAACTCATTAATTAACGATTTAAGTAAAATGAAAAGATAATGTAAAATCTAAGACTTAAACTTGTCAAAAACCTATTGGATGAGAATATTTCTAACCCTTATCACCTTAGCCTCGAATTATATAAGTGTGGGACCTTTAGAATCCGAAAAGCATTGTATAATAAAGTAACATTTCAATCTTTCCAAGAGTGCCCCTCCTCTCCTCTTATAAAAGGCCCCCACCTCTACCACTTTACCCACACCTCTCAAGACTTTGGCTCGGCCAAACCATGCCCAATTTGTCTCTCCACTTCCCTATATTACTCCTAGAAGCATCAATTTGGGAAGAATTCTTCCCAAGGAAGCCTTTGATCTCAAATCAAAAAGAGTTACCCGTTTTAAGGTAATGTCTTCTCTTATGTTATTTTGTTTTATTTTGCTTCTCCAACCCCTTAAACTCTTTTTATTCCTTTATTTTATAACAACACAGGTATCCTCAATATACTAGGATGTTTTTATAAGAATTATTCGAGCTACACATACACACACCTACATCTAATGGTTAAAGAACATACTGTTTCTGTGGATGGAGAATTTCTGCCTCACAAAACGATGATTGTTCAACACTCATATAACACCTTCAATGGTGGCCATTAAGATGTCACTATATTTATATGTGATATATATTATGTTTAAGTTTTTCTTATTCTTCTGTATTTCTCATTTATGTCATACCTTTATGATTTCCATTATGGGTAAACGCGATATTTTCATTTTAGGAAGTGCGGACTACCGCCCCCTCAAAGTGATTTGAATCGTTAATGCCATATGTGGGTTGTATAAAGGATGGAGTAAATGGTATTATACATTATATTATACTAGAATTATAATATATTTTTATATAATTATGATTTCATTCCATTAAATATGAAATAGAAATGAAAGTAGCGTTCATGCGTATGTACGGCTTACCGTCTCCATGAAAGGTGCATTTCATTTCTTACCTCTAAATGTTATGTAATATTATAAATGAATGTATATACTGGATATATATGATTTATATGATATCTAAATAATGAATATAATTATGGATATAATGGATAATTTACCACATGAACAAAGTATAATTATAAGAAGTTTATTTTTGACTCAAGTACCTAAGATTGACAAAACGACCGTTATTAAATTAAATAATTAAATAGTGTTCCGAACATGGTAATAAGTGATATAAAAGGAATAATGAACTTGAAAAATGATCTTAAGAAAGTATATATTAACTCTAGTTTATCATTCAGGAGGATAAAGAACGGTCGAGTCAAGTCGGACACGAGGTAAGGGAATTTCTTAACCTAATTTCCATTCTTTGGGTTAATCTCCTACTTTCAAATTATGTCATGATATTATTATGTCATATATTGTATTTGTACTTTATTTATGTGTACTTATAGTGAATACACATAATAGATCTACTTTATTTAAAAAAATTATCTTTTTAAGGGTCTTTGTCTCAATCTCCTTTCATTGAGGCATATTTTGTTTTATACACAACTTTATTTTATACGGTGTATAAACCCCTTTGACTTTTACATTTATTCAAAAAGAATATTTTTTATACGAAGCGTTTACTAAAAGACAAAAGGGAATGTTTTTGTCGTATGTATGCGGTGACAACGAATCCTCCGCCGCCATGACCATTATTTGAGTTTTGGCTTCCTCTACAATCCATACCTTTTTTTAAATGAAAAATAAAAACCAAGTTTTAACTTTCATTTATTTTGGTATCAAAAATGGTTTTGATAATGTTTTAATATATCAATGTGTTGTGTTGATATCTTGTGATTGAAATGTGGAAATGTTATGTTTCCTTTATGCATGTTTTATGTGATACAATTATGTTATGGTTTATGATATGTTTAAACCTGTTCATATTAGGAATGCATTGGACTTAAAAGTGACGGGTAGAGCCCTCTACAGCTCCTCGATGCATCGGTAGGTCTCATGAGACAAACTAGTGTCTTGGCACGAGGCCTTGACAAAATCTTATTTGTGGTCTTGGCACGAGGCCTTGGCTACGTGGTTATGATAGTCTGGCATTATGCATTCCATAATTATGAAAGTGGTTATTGATATTGCATGGGATTATTCGACTAGTAGAATATCCATGTGAGTAAGTAAATGGCATTATTTAATTTTATTTTTTCCATATCATGTTGAAATTCAAGTTTAAAAAGGCTTTTGTTTTAGTTATACATTGCCTTAAATGTTAATATTTATTTATGAAAGCTTCCACTATATTGTTATCCTTACTGAGCATCTGAGCTCACCCCTTTCAATGTTTTAATTTTTCCAGGATGTGAAGAAGTATTTTGGGAATGACCTGCAGGGATAGTCTGAAGGGGATATGAGTGTGGAAAATCGATACTATGTTATTGTTGTTTTTCACTTTATGATGTAATGTAACATTTATGAATGTATCTAGTGTTTCCAAGGCTACTAAAATAATCGGTCTTTCGAGACTTGATCTTTTGTGATCATGTTAATGTTACGAAGTTATGCACCGACTCTGGGCAGCTGGGGTCGGGGTGTTACAAGAAAGCAAGTCGATTCTCCAAGAACGGACTTAGTTCTCTTATACTAGCAATATCACGACTCAACATTGAATTATTTGGCATCCAAAAACTTAGAACTACCCACTATAGATTCATATCGAAGAAATAATGGAGATCGAAGAAGTAGATCTAAGAAAATCTAAGAAACGATGACAAATCTGGAAAGAATGGGGACATACCTCAAGAATCGGACTCAAAATCACCAAGGGAAGTCTTTTGGTTGGATTAAAATCATGTGGGGAGGTTTATCCAGCCTTATAGGTAGATTAATCTCAGAAATAGGGTCATTTTGAAGCCAAAACAAAATATATAGAGCAAAAACGAGTAAGCTCCTAGAAAATAGGATCTAGATTTGACCTCTACACAAGGTTTTACCCCACGGTTTGGGACAACCATGTATAGATCGTACGAACTTCCTTTTGGTCCCAACACTCATTATAAAACCCCAAAACTCTCCCATCCTTTACCTTTACCCTTTTTATGGAAACACATTTTGTATGGAAACATCCCACTTTATGGAAACACCCCACTTTATGGAAATAACCCACTTTATGAAAACACCCCACTTTATGGAAACAACCCACTTTATGGAAACACCCCACTTTATGGAAACAACCAACTTTATGGAAACAACCAATGTTATGGAAACATCCAACTTTATAGAAACTCTATATTTTATAGAAACACTCTATTTTATGGAAACTCTCTATTAAAGACCCAGAAATAAAAAAAACGTGAGGAAAGGGGTTATGTACCTGAAACTGGGGGTACTACATTCTCCCCACCATTGGTCTTCCTGTCCTTGGAAAGTAGAAAAGCCTCATTGGCCAAAAAGAGTTTCATCTACTGGTCTTTCATTTCCTTATCACATTCCCAAGTCTCCCTGAATCTGACCATGTTTCCATAAAACCCGCACTAGGTCAATGCTTTTCCCATGGAAGACTTTCTCTTGTCTATCTATGATCCACACTAGGATATGTATCAGTGATGCATTTTGTTCTATCTCAACACGATCTCATCTGATCACATGGTCAAGATCAGGGTGATACTTTTTCAACTGGGATACATGGAACACAATATGAACCAAACTAAACTGTGGTGGTAATGCCAACCAATATTCCAACTCTCTAACTCGTTCTAGTATCTCAAAAGGGTCAATGTATCTAGGATATAACTTTCCCTACTTCCTAAAGAAATGATGTCCAATCCTTGGAGATATCCTCAAGAATACATGATCACCCATAGTGAATGACAATGGTCTTTGATGGTGATCTGTATAAGATTTCTGAAGACTCTGAGCCATCTCCATCCTCTTTCGAATCAACTGGATCTTCTCCGTTGTTTCTTGGATAAGTATTGGCCCGACTAGTAAAGTTTCACCCATTTCCACCCAGTATAGTGGTAAACAACAAGGACGCACATACAATGCTTCAAACGGAGCCATGTGTATCGAGGCTAGATAGCTTTTATTGTATGAGAACTCTACTAAGGGTATACGATCCTCCCATGATCCACTAAAATCCATTACACAAGACCACAACATGGCTTCCAATATTTTTATCTTCCACTCGGATTGCCCATCCATCTGAGGATGATACGCCATGCTCATAGTCAACTTATTCCCAATGGTTTTCTACAAGGATTTCCAAAAACGAGATGTGAACCTTGGATCTCTATCTGGGACTATTGACACTGGTACACCATGCCTCTTTACCACTTCTCGAATATAGATTTTTGAAAGATCCTCTGCTGTATGAGTTTCACGAATAGGTATGAAATGGGCCTACTTGGTTAGAAGATCCACTATCACCCAAATGGAATCATATTTCTGGACCATTCATGGAAGACCTGTAATAAAATCCATTTCTATCTGATCTCATTTCCACAGTGGGATAGGAAAATATTGTAACATACCAGATGGTCTTTGATTCTCTGTTTTAACCTGCTGACAAGATAAGCACTGCAAGACGAACTCGGCCACCTTCCTTTTCATGCCGCTCCACCGAAACTATGCCTTAAATTCCTTATACATCTTATGTGTACCTAGAAGTACAGCCCATCTCTAATAGTAGTAAGAATAAAGTATATTTTTCTGACAAACCATAGGTACTACCATCCGATATCTGAAACACAAAACTGAACCCCCATCAAGTTTCCATCCCTTAATGGTCTCCCAGCCATTGAGTTTTGAACATACAACCAGACATTCTACATCATATGTTTGTTCATATTTGATCATTTTTACTAAATTAGGAACAAGAATAAATGAAAAGAAAACTGCAACATCACCTCAGTCTTCACATCCCACATGTAAGTCAGCTAAGACCGACGTCAACTACCATTCATCTGAAGCTTCTTTCACCAACTGAGCATATGACTTTATACTCAATGCACCTGCCACCGAATTTCCTTTCCCCAGTGTGTACATCAATTAAAAGTCAAATATTTGGAGATACTCCATCCATCTCATTTTCCTCAAATTCAAATATTGATGTGAGAAAATGTGTTTCATGATTTTCTAATATGTAAACACAGTAAATTTCTCACCAAAAAGATAATGTCTCTATGTTTTCAAAGAATGGAGAACTGCAGCTAACTCCAAATCATGTGTTGGGTAATTATTCTCATGAACCATCAACTGCCTTAAACCATAAGCAGCCACATGGTCTCTTTGCATGAATACACATCCCAAATTTGATCCTAAATCATCAAAATACACCATATACCCCAATCTTGATTCTGGAAAGATCAAGATAGGTGCTGATGTAAGCCGAACTTTTAGTTCCTGGAAATACTTCTGACATTCCTCCATCCATTATAATAGAGCATTATTATTTTTCAAAGCTGTCATTGGTGAATCTAGTCATGAGAAATCATGTACAAAGTGTTGGTAGTAACCAGTTAGACCAAGAAAACTTTGTATCTCAAAAACATTCTTTAGTGGTTGCCAATAGATAACAGCTTCTATCTTTTCAGGATCAACAGAAACGCCTTTCTTAGAAATGACATGGCCAAGAAAATGCACTTCTTGTATCCAAAAATCACACTTTGATAATTTTTCACACAAACGATGATCTCTTGGGATTTGTAACATTGTTTCTAGGTGCACCTCGTGATCATCCCTTGTCTTTAAATATACCAAAATGTCATACAGAAACACCAAAAAAAATAATACATATATTGCTGAAATATGCGATTAATCAATGCCATGAAGACCACTGGTGTATTCGTTAGACTGAAAGGCATGACTATATATTCATAGTGGCCATGTCTACTTCTGAAAGCTGTATTTGGAATATCATCTTTCCTAAATCTCAATTGGTGATATCATGATCGCAAGTCAATCTTGGAGAAACACTGAGCTCCCCTTCATTGATGGAATAGATCATCAATGTGTGGAAGTGGATATATATTCTTTATCATAACTTGGTTAATCTTATGATAATCAACACACAGCTGAAGAGTTCCATTTTCCTTCTTCACAAACAAAAATGGTGCTTCCCATGGAGATAGACTTGGTTGAATGAATCCCTTGCTTTCCAACTCCTCTAACAACACTTTCAATTCTTGTAACTCTGTTGGTGTCATCCTATAATATGGAAGGGAAATAGGACTGGTCCTTGGTAGGAGATCAATTGTAAACTTCACTTCCCTTAGAGGTGGTAACCCAAAGAAGTTCTTGGGAAAGACATCTGTAAATTGATCCACAATAGCTGGAAAATCATTTTCGTAATGGATCGGGTTTTTGGGGTCCATTACTTGTTAAAAATATGATGTTTGAGGTGTTCTTGGTGGTCTAGAAGGCTATCCGAGCTTCTCGGTGACTCCTAGCGGTAGCCTTGTCCTACCGATTGCCTCGGCCTACCGGTAGACCTAGCCTACCGGTGACCTTGGGGTACCGGTAGCCCTCGACTACTAGTAACTCTCGACTACCAGTAGCTCTCGGCTACCAGTAGCTATTGCCAACTGGTAGCTCTCAGTTACCGGTAACTCTCGGCTACCAGTGGCTCTTGGCTACCGGTAACTCTCACTTACCCCCCATGGGTTTTCCAGCAGCACCTCCTTTTTGCACAAATTGGTTTTTAAACCATGTTTTGGCCCCTTTATGCCTGTTTTAAAGCCCATTAATTCTCATTAATGGAATTTAAATTAAATTATTGGTTAGGTACCCTCCTTAAATGAAAAACCATGAGGTGTGTGTCTGTTTAAACCACCCTGAAAGGTGGGGACCTTTTAAGTGGCATGTGGGGTGTCCCATCCATGTGGTCAACCCACGATCCCACTTCTTACGCAGTTTTGAGTTTTTCTCTCCATATCTTAACCATCACGGGAATGTTGTATCTCAGCCTTTATAACCTAACGGCTTCTCCCTACATTTCTTTTTCGCCATCACCATGCGCTCGGAGTACCCTTCCTCCCAATGAGTTGTAACCCCATGAAGTTTTCCTTGATCGCGTTTCGTGGAGTTCCTGCTACTCATGTGAGGACTTAACATTGATCATTGATCCGTGAGGTAGGTATTTTCTCCCTCGTCTCTCCTTTCTGTGTATCATGTGGGGTGGGAATTCTTTTTCCTCTGTGTAAATTGATGAAACCCAACTTAATGAAGATAATGAACGGACCTTTAAATAATAAAAGGGGATGTGATCGATGTCATGTTGTGCTCTTTTTTTATATGTGTTGTGAATTATACAGGCCTATGCTCACTAAAAATCATGTTCGTTGGTGGTATTTCTCTGTGCACTAATGAACCTCGGTGTTCCTAGATGTTTAAATAACCGTAACATGGAATTGGTTAATTACGTATACTCGGTTAAATAAATTTAAAGCACCAAGATTAACAATTTTCTATGATAACCCCGGTTAAAGCATAGTGGAATTGAAACCATGGAGTGTGTTAAATCTTTTAAATCTGAAAATACCTTTGTGGGCCTCCCTTGTGTTGGTGGTTGTGGTTTGGTTGTTTTTCCTTCACGGGCTGATTATGGGTGACTTTATGGTTTTCTTGCATGGGATCCCCTATTGTTATATTTTCCCTGGTTGTGAATCTGAGGATGTGGGGGGGTTACTCTGCTTATATAACGAATCGGGGTGGAATCCTATATTGTTGAGAAAATGTTGGCTTCTAGAGTTTGGGGATATGGGGTTGTGTCTCGGGGTTGTTTTGTTTCCAGTAGTTTGAGGGATCTCAATTGATCCCTAGTTGTTGTGACTTCACAAGAGAGCCGGGTGTGAATGCTTAAATTACCTGATGTTTTTCCTTTCTGCCGATTTTGTTGTTTCATCTGTGAATGTTCCTTTTATTTTCCTAGTAGTGAAGGGATTAACTCATACTGAACTGTTATGAATGATAAGTTGAACATGGGAACTGGGAACTGTTTTTTGTGTGCCTGTTTTCTGAGGTAGTAGTGCTTGTGTTCCTACTTGTATCTGTTTGAGGAGTCATAGGTTGGGCTTTGTGTCGGTATATAAATGTATAATCGTATGTTTCATGTTTAGTCGCACCCCACCGGCATTGGACACTTAGTGTCGGACACCCCATTTCATGGGGAAGGGCGTTTCTCCCTAGTTACTCTCCTTCATGCTCCCTCTTCCCTCGGCTGTGATGGCTGGAGACGACCTTACACCCAAGATTCTTTGGGTAGGTTTCAATTGGTGTGTCGTTAGCCCAAGTTTTTTCGGGCAGGGGTTCTGGTTATGGTTTGTTTCCCAGGTGTCTTTGGGATGAGTCCCAGGTGTTTTTGGGTAGGGATGGATGGTTTTGAGGACCAGGTGTGTACGGTCAGGGATGTGTCGTTGTGAGGCCCAGGTGTGTGCGGGCAGGAAGAGCAAGGTATCATCAGGACGTTTGTCGTTAGAGATGAGAATCTAGATAGTGAGGGAAATAGTAGTGCGGGGTACACAAATGTTTTTTTCTTTTACTATTACCTTACTGCTTGTGTTGTTTGGTGAGCGTGACCGGTGAGGGGGGATGGATAGACTGCTTGATAGATGTTGGTTTCTATGCTTCTCATGGGACTTTAGTACATCTCCCCACTTGTGTATGAGAGCTATACGTATTTTCTACTAAGCATGCTTTGTATGCTCACCCTATGTTTACTTTCAGGTTGTCAGGAGGACTTCGGAGGCCGTGTGGGACCTTACTAGTCTAGATGTTGGAGTTGTTGTTGGTCGCTATTGTTTTCTTCTCCTCCTTTTCTTTTCCTGTTGGTTTGTACTTTGGAGTTCTTGAAACTTGTTCAGTTTTTTTATTAAAACATGCATGTAGTTTGGTTTTCTTTTGATTTTTCTATACTTGGTGATGTTTGGTGTTGACTCATTCTTTCTCCCAATCTTGGTTAACTAAAAAGGGTAATGCCTCCCATATTGTGAAAATGTTACACCCTTGGTGCTAGTCGCCACTCCGGGACCTACTGGAGGCGGGACTCGGGGGTCATTATCTCCTCTTCGACTTGAAGAATGAAGGGTGGGGGCCTTTGTCGCCCCTTCCATCGTCTTGCTGAAGGTAGTTCATGACAGAATGGTATCAAAGGTAGGTTGAGGGATAGGATGGAGTCTGGAGTTAGGTACAGTGAGGATTGCATGGGACGGTTGGGCAACAATGTTAGGTGATCTTGGTTCGTGAAATAGACCAGGGAGGACCGGCTAGGACACGGGATTTTAGGGCCCCCGTGATCTGATGCAAGGACTCTGAGCCTATTAAATGACCAAGTGAGACTACATTTATTTTAGGGTAGAGACCCTAGGGAAGGTACATGCATCATACTGTGTATTTTAATTGATTTGGGGAACCTTGAGGGAAAAATTAATAATAATAATAATTCCCTTACTACTAGGGCTTAGCCATTCTTTGTTTACCTTGCAGCTATGGCACCAGGACATTATCCACAACCGACTCGGGTCGTTGAGGCCTAGTGGATCGAGGTAGTTGACCAGCAGAGGGTTGACCGAGATGAAGAGGATGACTTATGGAAGAGGACTCTGCGCTCCTTCCAGCGACAAACCCTCGAGAAGTATGAGGGCAGCGTTTCTGACTCAGTAACGGAGGGATGGCTCGAGGAGCTAGCCATCACCTTCTCTTTGATCCGTGCTCTGAGGGAGTACTGGGTTCTGTTGGTTGTCAGTCAGCTGAGAGGATTAGCACGTCAGTGGTGGACGCTTATCCTGGGAGAGAAGACAGAGGCAGAGGTTTTGAGGGCCAGTTTCGAGAAGGAATTTCATGAGGAGTTCCTCTCCTCTACGGCGAAGGCTGAGAAGAGACAGGAGTTTCTCTCCCTTCAGTAGGGAAGCATGTCAGTGAGGGAGCTAGGGATCAAGTTCAAAGATCTCTTGTGATTTTCACTGGATCTCTTTCTGGATGAGGAGTCTCGGGAAAGACGATTATAGGAGGCACTCCATCCTTCAATTCAGTACTTTGTCACTCCCTTCACTCTTCCGACGTACCTAGCAGTATAGAAGAAGGACGAGATAGTATAGAGGATGCACTCGAAGGGAGGCACACCACGAGAAGGGAACCAGCTGAGTTCATCAAAGGGGAAGGTGGTCAGCAGCAGGTCTCTAGCGACAGGGCCTTTTAGGTTTCAAAAAGTAGGGTTTAGGCCTCATCAGTTCCAATACCAAGCTTATGGCCCTCGCCATTTTCTTGCAGGTCTGGGACCGAAGTGTTTCTCTTACGGAGTTTTCAGACATGTCCAGAGCAGGTGTCCGACTCGAGCTCCACATGGTGGAAGTAGGCAGTTTCAGTACCCACCTCAGTAGCATCCATTGCCGGCAAGGCCTTTCCAGTAGCAGCAGTAGGCCCCTAGCCCTTCCGAGGGACAACCTTGCGGGAGGATATTGACACCAGGGTGCTCCTCAAGGACCTCGACCCGAGCGTGGTCAGGGAGGTGGTCGACAACAGCGTGGCAGAGGATCTGGGCGTGGACAGTTGCACGTCACAGAGTTAGTAGTTCTGATGGGACCAGAGGTTGTTCGAGGTACGATCAGTTTATTCAGCACTCTTATTTCTGACTTGTTTGATTCTGGATATTCGCACTCCTTCGTTACGCTCGGATTAACCCATGCTCTGGGTCTGGATGCCGAGAGACTTTTTGTACCCCTAGTGTTGAGAACACCAGTTGGGGGTCAGACTAGCGTATCTTACTTCTTCCGGGGGTGTAGACTGATTTTGGGACTACATCAGTCCAGTGGAGACCTTCTTTCATTGCAGATGCATCAATACGATGTCATTCTAGGCATTGACTGGTTATTCTCCATGCATTCCGTCATCGAATGCTATCAGAGAAGTATTGAATTCTCCAACGAGGATGGACGGCGTGTGGATTTTGTTGGGGAGTGGAGTTATCAGGAGGGGAGTCGACACGTGGAGCCAATCCTTTCTATGCTGAACAGGATGTCAGTAGAGTCGGCAGACGCAAGAATGATGGATGTCCCAGATGTCGTAAGAGAATTCCTTGATGTCTTTCCCGATGAGGTTGTGACTCTACCCACTCAACATGACGTTGAGTATGGGATAGACTTATAGCCCGGTGCCTTCCCGATCTCGATTGCTCCTTATCGGATTTCACATTCTGATTTGTGGGAGTTGCAGATTTAGATTGACGATCTGATGGATAAGGGCTTTGTTCAACCCAGCATGTCGCCATGGGGTGCTCCAGTTTTGTTCGTAAATAAGTCATATGGTATTCTATGACAATGCATAGACTACCAGAGGTTGAATCAAGTGACAATCAAGAATTGTTACCCCCTCCTGAGGATAGACGATCTCTTCGACCAGCTGAGGGGAGCAGGTTGGTTCTCTAAGATTGATCTGTGGTCTGGATACCACCAGTTTAGAGTGAAGGAAAGTGATATCTCAAAGATGGATTTCAGGTGAAGATATGGCCACTTTAAGTTCATGGTCATGCCGTTTAGTGTTACAAATGCACCAGCTACGTTCATGAACCTCATGAACTCTGTTTTCCAAGAGTTTCTGGACCAGTTCGTTGTTGTGTTCATCGATGACATCCTTATCTACTCAAGATCAAAGGAAGAGCATGTTGAACATCTTAGAGCAGTTTTGGGAGTCCTTAAACACCACCATATTTATGGGAAACTGTCTAAGTTCAAGTTCTTAATGCGAGAGGTACATTTCCTTAGACACGTAGTGTCTCAGAGGGGAATAACAGTAGACGCCTCGAAGGTCTAGGCAGTCATTTCATGGGTAGCACCCAAGAACGTGGTGGAAGTTCGTAGTTTCCTGGGTTTGGCAGGCTATTACCAGAGGTTTGTGCCCGACTTCTCTCGAGTTGCAGCTCCATTGACATCTTTGACTAGGAAAGACTAGTCCTTCGTGTGGAGCGACCAGTGCTAGATACCTTTCGGCTACCTAAAGGAGAAGATGGTTAGTGCTCTAGTACTCAGATTACCAGAGGAATGGGTGTTGTTTGAAGTGTTATGTGATGCTTCTGGCCTTGGGTTTGGATGTGTGATGATGCAGCAACGAGGAGTGATCTCTTATGGGTCTAGGAAGTTACGTCCTCATGGACGTAACTATGCCACCCACGATTTGGAGCTTGCGGCCATGGTGTTCTCATTGAAGTTTTGGCGGCATTATCTCATCAGAGAGAGCTTTATGGTCTTCTCAGATCACAGTAGCTTGCGTTATATCTTTTCCTAGCGAGATCTGAACTTGAGGCAGTGGAGATGGGTTGAGTTCCCCCAAGATTGTGACTTCGAGATCTCTTATACTGAAGGTAAGGGCAATGTTGTGGCTGATTCCCAAAGCAGGAAATCACAAAAGGAAGTAGTTTGGGAATCAGCAGATGCTTAGAGAGCTATGGAAGAGTTAACGGCCTTGCATTTGGATGCAAGGGTGGAAGGTGGAAGAGGTTGTCTGTTTCAGATGACTATAGTTCCCTCCTTAGTGGTTCAGGTGGAAGAGTCTCAGTGGGGGGACTCGAAGGTGGAAGTGATGTGGGATCATGTTTATCAGGGAAATGCTCCTGAGGGATGGTCGGAGGATGGTCAGCATCGGATGATTTTCTGTGGAAGTCTTTTTGTTCCAGAGATGATGCGTAAAGGTGTTCTCTGTGAGTTCCATGGATTGGATTTAGAGGTACATCCTAGGGTCTCAAAGATGTACTAAGGCCTGAGGAGACAGTTTTGGTGGCCTGGGGTAAAGCAGGCGGTGGTAGAGTTTGTGGCAAAGTTCCTCGTGTGTCAGCAAGTAAAGGCTGAACACCGTTTTCCTGGAGGGACGTTACAGCCGTTAGATGTTCCTGAGTGGAAGTGGGATGAAATATTGAGGGACTTCGTCACAGGGCTACCCAGGGCTTAGGGAGGCTATGATGCCTTCTGGGTAGTTGTGGATCGGTTGACAAAATCAGCACACTTCTTTGAGATTAAGGAGTCGAGCCCGGTGATCACCCTAGCCCAGAGGTACGTCAATGATGTGGTGTGGTTGCACGGGATCCCGAGATCTATTGTCTCCGATCGAGACACGTGGTTTACCTCATGAGTCTGTAGGGGATTACAGCTTGACTTTGGCACCCAGCTACTCCTTAGCACTGCTTTCCACCCTCAGACAGATGGGCAAACAGAACGAATGATCCAGACGTTGGAAGATATGTTGCGGGCATGTGTTCTGGATTTTAGGGGATCATGGGTATGACACTTGCCTCTAGTGGAGTTTTATTATAACAATATCTTCCACTCCACTATTGTTACGACACCATTTTAGGCCTTCTATGGAAGGTCGTGTCGTTCACCCGTTTGCTTGATAGAGATTGGGGAAACAGTTATTCTTGGTCCAGAAGTGGTGCAGGGCACCACTGAGAAGGTTCAACTCGTGTGTGAGAGGATGAAGGCATCCCAAGACTGGAAAAAGTTTTATGTCGATCGTATGAGGAGGCCCTTGGAGTTAGAGATTTGGAATCATGTGTTCTTGAAGGTTTCACCTCGACGTGGGCAGTGAAGGTTTGGGAAGGGGAGTAATCTCTCCCCCAAGTTTATCGGACCTTTCGAGGTGTTGGGATGAGTTGGTGAGGTGGCGTATCAACTGGCATTGCCACCTTAGTTGGAGAAAGTTCACAACGTCTTCCACGTCTCCCAGCTTCGTCGATATCTACACAACGACTCCCACATCATCAATTGGGAGAGTTAGATGTCGAAGATGATGCGACCTTCATAGAACGACCAATCAAGATTGAGGATCGTAAATAGAAAGTGCTTCATGGATAAACCATCCCCTTGGTTCATGTGTTGTGGAGGCATGGTGGCCTAGAAGATAGCACTTGGGAGTGGGAGGCCCAGTTATGCGTTCAGTACCCAGAGCTGTTTTGACTTCCTCGTTGTTTTTGTTATGATCCTTGTTGAGATATTGTACCTTTTGCTTTAATATATGAAATACTTGTTTTGATTAGCTATTAGATGATTTTTTTTCCTGTTCTCTGTGTGTATGTCTAAATGTGTGATGATGGGAAAACCTGACGGCTAATCAGGATGCATTAATGTGGATGTGATTATACCCGTGTGGGCGATTCAGTGCTGCCCAAAGTGGATAATATCCTGACATGTATGAGGGGGATCCCTAACTCATGTGTTGGACAGTGTGATCCTTGTGCTTATTGTGAATGTATGTAGTTGATAACTCTTGGGGGAGTATTCCTAGATGTAGGGGGAGGGTTCTGTTCCAGCTTTCGAACAACTCAGGGGTTTTCCCCTGAGAAGTATCTTTAAAGGGTGGTTGTTTGGACCTGACTTTTCTCCTTTCTGGGTTCTTATATTCTCGGGGACGAGAATAGTTTGAGAAGTATCTGATTTAATGGCTCGGGTTTTTGGGGTCCATTACTTAGTAAATATCTGATGTTTGGGGTGTTCTGGGTGGCCTATAAGGACATCCCAGCTTCTCGGTGACTCCTAGCGGTAGCCTTGGCCTACCTATAGCCTCCGCCTACCGGTAGACCTAGCCTACCGGTGACCTTGGGGTACCGGTAGCCCTCGCCTACCGGTAGCTCTCGGCTACTGATAGCTGTCACCAACCAGTGGCTCTCAGCTACTGCTGGCTCTCGGCTACTGGTAGCTCTCGGCTACCGGTAACTCTCGCCTACCCCCCACGAGTTTTCCAACATTGCCTCCTTTTTGGGAAAATTGGTTTTTAAACCATGTTTTGACCCCTTTAAGCCTGTTGTAAAGCCCATTAATGCCCATTAATGGTGTTTAAATTAAATAATTGGTGAGGTACCCTCCTTAAATGAAAAACCATGAGGTGTGCATCTGTTTAAACTGCCCCAAAAGGTAGGGACCTTTTAAGTGGCGTGTGGGGTGTCCCAGCCGCGTGGTCAACCCACGATCCCGCTTCTTATGAGGTTTTGAGTTTTTCTCTCCATATCTTAACCATCCTGGGAATGCTGTATCTCAGCCTTTATAACCTAACGACTTCTCCCTATGTTTCTTTTTCTCTATCACCCTGCGCTCGGAGTACCCTTCCTCTCGATAAGTTGTAACCCCGTGATGTTTTTGTTGATCGCATTCCATGGAGTTCCTGCTACTCATTCAAGGAATTAACGTCCATCCTTGATCCGTGAGGTAGGGATTTTCTCCTTTGTCTCTCCTTTCTGTGTATCATGCATCGTGGGCATGCTTTTGTCTCTTTAGAAATTGACGAAACCCAACTTAATGAAGATAATGAACTGACCTTTAAAGAATAAAAAGGGGGGGTGTGATCGATGTCCTGTTGTGCTCTTTTTTTTGTTGATATGTGTTTTGAATTATACGGGCCTATGCTCATTGAAAATCATGGTTGTTGGTGGTCTTTCTATATAAACTAATGAATTGTGGTGTTCCTGGATGTTTAAATAATCGTAACATGGAATTAGTTAATTACGTATACTCGGTTAAATAAATTTAAAGCACCAGGATTAACCCTTTTCTGTGATAACCCTGGTTAAAGCACAGTGGAATTGAAACCATGGAGTGTGTTAAATCATTTAAATCTGAAAATACCACTGTGGGCCTCCCTTGTGTTGGTGATAGTGGTTTGGTTGTTTTTCCTTCACGGGCCGATTACGGGTGACTTTATGGTTTTCATGGATGGGATCCCCCGTTGTTATACTTTCACTGGTTGTGAATCTGAGGCTATGTGGGGGGGGGGGGGGTTACTCTGATTATATCAAGAATTGGGGTGGAATCCTCTTTTGTTGAGAAACCGTTGGCTTCTGGAGTTTGGGGACATGGGGTTGTGTCTCGGGGTTGTTTTTTTTCTAGTACTTTGAGGGATCTCACTTGATCCCTATTTTTTGTGACTTCACAAGAGAACCAGGTGTGAATTCTTAAATTACCTGATGTTTTTCCTTTCTGCCAATTTTGTTGTTTCATCTGTGAATATGCATGTTAGTTGCCCAGTTGTGAAGGGATTAACTCATACTGAACTGTTATGAATGATTTGAATAGGGGAACTGGGAACTATTTGTTGTGTGCCTGTTTTCTGAGGCAGTAGTGCTTGTGTACCTTCTTGTATCTGTTTGAGGAGTCATAGATTGGGCTATGTGTTGGTATATATATTTATAATTGTATGTTTTGTGTTTAGTCACACCCCACCAGCGTTGGAAACTTATTGTCGGACACCCCATTTCATGGGGAAGGGTGTTTCCCCCTAGTTACTCTCCTTCCTGCTCCCTCTTCCCTCGGCTGTGATGGCTGGAGGATACCTTACACCCAAGATTCTTCAGGTAGGTTTTTATTGGTGTATTGTTAGCCCAGGTGTTTTCGGGTAGGGGTTCTGGTTATGGTTTGTTTCCCAGGTGTCTTCGGGATGAGGCCCAGGTGTTTTTGGGCAGGGATGGATGGTTGTGAGGCCCAGGTGGGTGCTGACAGGGATGTGTGGTTGTGAGGCCCAGGTGTGTGCAGGAAGGAAGAAAGTGGTAGCATCAGGGCCTTTTCCATTAGGGATGATCAGCTAGCTAGTGGGGGAAATGGTGGTGCGGGGTACCCAAATGTTTTGTTCTTTTACTATTACCTTACTACTTGTGTTGTTTGGTGAACGTGACCGGTGAGGTGGGATGGATAGACTCCTTGATAGATGTTGGTTTCTCTACTTCTCACGGGACTTTAGTACATCTCCCCACTTGTGTACAAGAGCTGTAGGTATTTCCTACTGAGTATGCTTTGTATTCTCACCCTACGTTTACTTTCAGGTTGTCAGGAGGACTTCGGAGGTTGTGTGGGACCTTACTAGTCTAGACGTTGGAGTTGCTATTGGTCGCTGTTGTTTTCTGCTTCTCCTTTTCTTTTCCTGTTGGTTTTTACTTTGGAGTTCTTATACCTTTTTCTGTTTTATTATTAAAACATGCATGTAGTTTGGTTTTCTTTCGGGTTTCCTATACTTGGTGGTGTTTGGTGTTGACTCATTATTTCTCCCAATCTTGGTTAACTAAAAAGGGTAATGCCTCCAATATTGTGAAAATGTTACACCCTTGGTGCTAGTCGCCACTCTAGGGCCTACTGGAGGCGGGACTCGGGGGTCTTTATCTCATCTTTGACTTGAAGAAGGAAGGGCGGGGGCCTTTGCCGCCCCTTCTATCGTCTTACCGAAGGCGGGTCATGACAATTTTCCTCGATCTCTTCCATTGATTCCAAAGTCAATGCTACCAATTGGTAAGAGATTTTTCCCACCATTGGTTCCAACAAGCCCTTTGCACCCTTATTTACAATCCTCTCTCCTCTAAAGGGATGCTCGATTCCATCCCCAGTCGTGAAACTAATTGTTCTCCTATAATAGTCGATTTGAGCCTTGAACATTGTTAGCCAATCCATACCTAGGATTACATCATATACATCCATATCCAACATCAAGAAGTACCATTTTAGGTCATCTCCATCAATAGTTATAGCACATTCTCTACACACAAAGGCTTGACATTCTCTTTCACCGAGAGAAGTTTGCAGTTTCAAAACAGAAGGCATCATTTTCAGTTTTAAACATTGAAAGTCAACAGTACGAGAAGAAATAAAGGAATGTGATGAACCAGTATCAAACAACACTTGAACAAAGGTAGAATTCAAAAGAATCATACCTCTAACTATATATGGTCCAGATTTATCAACAAAAATCATTTACTCAGATCCATACAATTGTTTCTTAACAACACTGTTCTCCTTGTTTCCTTTCTAAGGTTGCCCTGGTTGAGGAGTCATGGTATTTCTAGAATCACCATGGCTAGCTCTGCTCTGCTGACGAGACTGATTTTGTTGTCCTCATCCAGTCAAAGCATACGATGCTTGTGACACCTGATAAGTGTCTTGAGCACCTGACCTTGGAGAAATATAATAATAGCACTGAATATGTCCCATATTGTTTCAATTATGACATGCTCTAGGTTGTGTTGTACAATCTCACTTTATGTGGTCAGCCGAACCACATTAAAAACAACCTGCTTTTCTCTGGGGTCATAGAGGAAGGTTTACTGATCTAGTCGTCTAGTTCTGATTTCCACTCCCACCTTGGAAATAGGTTTCCTGTAACACCCCAAGATTTCATAGTACATTATCTTTTCATAGAAATTCAATAACTTGTGCTACACGCAACACCGAGTTCGAGCGCACCACGACTTACCAAAACTGGTCGTTCAAAAATTGGTTATGAATAGTATTAAATGAATTTTGAATTTTATATACTCCATATAATTTTAGAATCCATATTATGTGTTTCTACATAATATAAGAAAAAATTCGTTTTTTTAGATAAAATAAGTATTTTTTTAAAAAATGAAATTTTACCACGTTTTAATGGAAAACCTTTTTTAAAAACAATATTTGAAGCTTTTATATATTCAATTTAATGAAAATAAATTATTCTTTAGAATCAGGACATAAGAATTTAGTTTGGGAAAATTTTTGTTACTTTTCTGATAACTTTCATATTTTGAGGAATAGTGAAAAATACTAAATATTAATTAAAAACAACTGTTTTAATAAAAATAATTTATAGTATTAAATTATAAATTTGAGTGGTTTTAAAGTATCATTAGATTATATCCTTATCATTTAATATAATTTAGTTCATTGGATGTAATTTCAGATTTAAACTGGACATAAAAAAGTGTTAATTTTTTGATAGTTATTATTTCTTAAAAACACCCTTTTTGTTTTGACAACGGGAATTAATTTTAAATTAATTTCTACCACTTCTGTGTTTTGAATTTGGAAAAAAGGATTCTATATTTATAATTAGGAGGTCCAAATTTTGTAAATATATAACTTTTATTTTTAGACATTATGAATATTTACTTCAGTAAATATTTTATTTATCATGGTTAAATGGTAAATCTGGTAAATAAGGGTAAAAAAATATTATTATAATAATATTAAATTACCCTAACATGTATCATATTCCTATTTTTTGATACATTTCTGACCATGGTCATCCTTTGGTTGATTTTAGGATCACTTGGAGCCAATTCAGAGTGATAATGACACTTTATATTAATTAAATTAAAGTAAAGACAAAAATGACATAAACATATATCTTTTAGTAAAACAATTTTTACATGGCATTATAGAAGTTATATTTTTGACTATAAACATTAATTATAAAAATAATAATATTTAATACATAATTTTATTTCATTTATAATTTTTAGACATTAAATAATTATATTTATTTATGACACAATGATGATGTAGTAATTGCCTTATTAATGAATGAATCAAATAAATGGTATTATAAATATTAAAATAAATATAATTTCAAAGTTTTTATTCCATCCACGAATTTTATAGATTAATATGAAATGTTAGGATTTATTAAATGCATTTTTTTGAAGTAATTAATTTTTGATGACTCGCAAAAACTAAATACTAAATAGTGTCAAAATTGACATAAATGAGTTTTTAAAACAAATATTATATTATTAAATTATATAATAGTCATAAAAATATAAGTTTCTTCCAAAGAACTTATATAATGATAGGTATATCATTAATTAACCACTTGGGGTTCCATTTTCTTTTTATAGTAATTTTATTACCCATATAATATAAAAATACAAAAAGACATGGTAAATGACAAACTATTTAACTAAGAGTTAAATATAAAAGATAAGGTTAATATGGTGACCTAAAACGATATAAAATCTATTTATTGAGAGTTTTTAGACCCATTCTCACCTTATACTCTAAATAAATCATTTTTGAGCCATTAGAAACCGAAAATTATATTATTATAAAATAATATTTCAAGCCTTTTCTAAAGTTACCCTCGCCTCTCTTATAAAAGGGAACTGCCCCTTCTATTAATTTCACACCTCCAAAGCCTTTTTTTCTTGGAAAACCCCTAACCAAATATCCTCACAACTTCTCTAAATTAAACCTAGAGGCCTTAATTTTATCATAAATACATCCTAAGGATCCCTTTTGATCAACTCAAAATGAAACACCCGAAGTAGAGGTAATAATTTCACCACCCTCTTTCAAGTTCTTTTCTTCTTCCACTTCCTCTTGATTTGTTGTCTCCATACCAAAATAATAAATCCAGTACCTTATACATAATTTTATGTTATTATAAATATGGTACAACCATATTCATTATTCTATCCATCCTACAAATGACAAAGTCACCATACGTGCGTACGTACTGCTTACCGTCTCCACGTCATGGTGTAGTTTGTTATTCAAACACTTTATTATTTGGATGGGTATAATAATAAGTATAAATAATGTAAATAATAAATATAACATGTTAATTATTGTTTAAATATGATATACCATCCAATTACATACGATTTCACCACCAATATAATGATATTTTCGCTCATGCGTACGTACGGATTACCGTCTCCACAAACGCGATGAGATTCATTCCCCATTGTAATCATTCAAGAATAATTTTCATTTTATGATTAAAAATAATTTTTATGAACATAATATCATTATTTATATAAATCAAATACATCATATTCATAACAAACATGGCTTACATAACCAAGCATATAAACGAAAATGAATCAGTTAACACTCAAAACAATGATACTACTAAAATATTATTAACAAAGAAATATTAAAAGATCATATATGATATCATATTTATGTATATGGTTATTTTATAATTTAATAACAATGATTTAACTATTATACAGGATTTTAACATACCCTTGACCAAAAAAAGTTCAATTTAAGGGTTAATTCCACAATCTCTTTATTATCTGAGGTTATTTTTACGTAAGTATCTAATGGGACATATTTATTATCCATGACCATGTTTCATAAAATAGTTTTCAAAGGGATACTTTTTAAGGGACTTTTTTTACTAAAACATGATTTTAAATGCTTTAAAGATTTATTCTTCTAAACCTTTATCATTAATGTCCATGTTTTCAAAATATTTTTTAGGATTTATTTATATGGACATGAATGATTTAAAATGTTAATTCCTTTCAAAAATTTCAAAATGGTATGGGAAACTTTGATTTAAAAATACCTTTTAAATGAATTCATTTATAAATTATATGACTTTTAAATGATTTTATAAAAAAGGGATATTTATCTCAAAGATTTTTACTGATCATTTTCAACTTTTTCAACATCCTTTAAGGGATATTATTCTTGATCGAGATTGATTTATTATGATACAAATCTTCCGTATTGTATTGAAGGTTTTGTGAAATGTTTGACTATGGATGTGTTTTTTTTATACCATTAATGGTTTATGGATAAATTGTTTACATTTCATATGCTAGTTATAATATGAATGTTTATGTTATGTTTAAATCTTTTCATATGAGAAATGCATTGGACTTAATAAGTGATGGGTGGAGCCCGCAATAACAAACCCAAACTTTCATTAACAAAAATTCCTATAGATCTAATTAAATGTATTATTATGGTTATATAAAATGAAAACTTCATTGGTTTTGTGTTTCTAGATTTTAAAATACCGTTATGAATTGTGATTGTTGCTAATATAGTCGTTGAATAGTGATCACATGATTAGTATAAATATTGGGCTTTAAAAAATCAAAATTTACTCAGACAAATGAAGTGATAGCCTCATCCAGTAGAATCACCCCATATGAATCCCATTTATCGGAACTCAGAAAGTAGGTTGCATCATTTGGATTATCTCTTGAACAATCCCAAGCCGAGCTTGAACACGTTATGCTTGAGCAGAACCGACTATGGGAGAAGTGGATGTTAATAGAGACTACCACCTAAGCGATGTTATTCGAGCGACCCCAAGAAACTGTCACCATTGCGCACCTTAACCTTTGGTCTTATGTGGGCGTTATAAGGATTTATGTAGAAAGACCTTATCACTATGATTATGTGCATTATTTTGTATATAATAATGAATATACATTCATTTTATTATTGTTACTTTGTAAATAGTTTTTGAAGAACATATAGTATTTTTAGTTAATATTCAACTAAGAAATATATTTTGATGAATTAATGGATTTTTGAATTAAATAATATTTTAATAAAATATTATAATTATTAAATTAATATTTATTAATGATCATATAATTTTATGAATGAAATTGTGATTTTTATTAAGGTTTGAAAGTAGTGTTTGTCAAAACCCGTGAATTTTCTGTAAATATTGGTTTTTATTTTAAAAGTAAAAATTAAAATATTTATAAAATTATTTATATAAAATAAAAATTATTTTTGTAATCAGGACATTAAAATTATTCAACGGTGAATTTTTCATAATTTTTTTTGACAGTCGAATTCTTGGGTAAAAATTAAATATCGTTTAAATATATAATGTGTTTTATGACATCATAATGACCCAATAGTGATGTAATAAAATAATATAAACATTATTCTCGGCCAATATATGATTTACCATTAAAATAATGTAATTTGGGGTTTGTTTTATTTATTTTATAAAGCTTTAGTGGACCCTTCAAGGCTTATAAAACATTTTGTCTTTTTAAATTGTTTTCCTTGAGAGTGTGACTCACATCTACATAAGAAACCATATCATTTTAAGAAGTTTGTTCATTGGTATTATAAAATATTTTTTTCCACTCCCCTTTGGCAAAAACCATGCGCAAAAGCCATGGTCTAGTTTTTGGTTTTTATTATTTTAATGTGAGGTGTCCCAAACCTAAATAATAAAGAATTCCCTCTCATTTCCTATATAAACCCACCAAATCTCTCACTTCATCTTCACTAAAAGCCTTTTGAGTTCGACAAAACCCTACCATAATCTCTCTAGAATCCTCCCAAGGTGCCCCAAGCTCTCAAGAATCCTCTCTCAAGCCTCTCCCAAGCCATTGGGATCGCACTTCTATGTAAGGGATTTCTTCCTTTCTCTTTTTTGTCTAATTTTCTTTAAGTTGTTATGCCCTTTTGTTTTCATTTAAAAATGTTGGGTTACGATTTCTAACCTCCACCATACTGATCTATTTATCTTTGAATGATGATAGACCCCTTTCTCCCTCATTAAATTCCTCCCATGTACACCCGTTACTATGCCAAAATTCCGAAATGAATTTCTCTCTCCTCATTTACATTCAAGCAATTATTTTGTATCATGAATCTAATTTAAATTAAAAATTTTGGGACATGTATCTATATGACCCCATTACTGTCCATTTCATGTAAATATAATGATACACCCCTTTATCTATCATCAACCATTTTTTATGAGCTCTTATTTCACAGTGTTATGCTGCCGAAATTGCACTACAATTTTCCAAGCTACTTCATTGTGTAGTAAATACCCTACCCATTTCTCTATCAAGAGTATTCACCTTTATGCACATTTACTTATTGATTATAAAGCTTCATGCATGTATTCCACATCCATTTACCGTGGAATAAATGGTGATGATTGATCTCATGTTGTATAATCCATGTGGCACACATATGCATGAAATGAAAGGTTTAAGAAGGGTATGCCCTAATAGCACTCCAATGCATTGGGTAAAGTATAATATCATGATATGTTATATACAATGAGTTTTGACTCGTGATAATTCAAGTGTAATGAGGGTTTACTCGTGCTTCATGTGCAATGAGGGTTTACTCATGCTCCATGTGTAATGAGCCTTGGCTCATGCTAATTCCATGTTAAGTGTTGTTGCCACATTTCTATGTTATGATTATCATGATTTATCATGACTTTATGTTTATGTTTCTCTTATGCTCCATTGATATTCCTATTGACTAACATGTATTGTATTAATCATATTATTCTATGTTTATTCCCTTACTAGGCTTTATATCTCACCCTTTTCTTATGCATGTCCTCAGGATATCTCATGCAATGCTAAGTACGAGGGAATGTAGTGGTCATGTAAAGAAATTTATCAATAAAGATGTTATGTGTTTTATGTTCTAAGTTGTTATGTAATGTTCCTAAGCCCCAAAGAAACTAGACCTCTCGATCTTCCATGTTTTATCAAGTGAAGAGTTTATTTAATAAGTCGTGTTTAAGTTTGTAATAAAAGAGCAGGGTTGTTATAGTTGGTATCAGAGGATAGGTTTAGTTATTTTTGGGATTAGTATTAGAAAACCCTAGTGAATACTTATGGACAAGAATACGTATAATAAAAACATCCCTAAGTCTTGGTGAGTATTGAGTTAGTGGTTTATCAAGAAAATACATCTATGTCTGGATATGAGCAGGTAGTGGAGGCTCTAGCATAGATGTATCCTAGGGGTAAAACCCGAAAACACCACTTTGATCTAGACTTGAATGGGAACTGTTGCACCATAATGGGCCTTGCTGCACTCTTGGTTACAACACTCCTGGGAGATATGATTTGGTAAATTAACAAGCATAGTATGAACCCTTATTAAGGGAATTAAAAAAATGCCCCTAAGAATATATTCTAGAAAGTAGATCATGAATATCATAGATTTAAGCCTATAGATTCATAAGTTAAGAAAATAAAAGATATTTATAACTCATCCCTTTTTGTCTTTGGATTCCCCTTAATATGTTAAATAGTTTAAAATTACCCATCCCTAAGTCTATATTGTATAGAGTAGAACCATAATCAAAAAGTGAAAGGAAGGGTTATTAGTCATAGTTTTACGCATTCTTTTATATCCCGAAAGTTTAGTAGAACAATCCGAGCACCACAAAAAATCCTGGAAGTGAAGATGTCAGTGAGTTTGAAAAATGGGGTAATCATTGCATCCCATGAATATAACTCCTCCCCTGTCATAATCTATGGATTGAATTTCCTGGCGAACCTCTTCATACTCCCTCTGGTGGAATTTTATGTAATTATTGGTATGGATTGCCTTTCCTTATATAGAGCCAACATAAATTGTTATGATAGGGAAATCACTCTCCATGTGGAGAATCCACCCCCGATTCTATACAAGTGCAAGGAGGAAGATGAATCTTCTTTAACTTCATCGTCTCAAGTGTGGATATTACTGACCTATGAGCACACATATCTGGCTCAGATGATTGAGTCTAAGGATGTAAATTTCCTTGAAGACATGCCTATTGTGAGGGAATTCACTAAAGTGTTTCATGAGGAATTTCATGGTCTTCCTTCTAGAAGAGATGTTGAATTCTCAATTGATCATATACCTGGGGCATTGCCAATATCCAAGACTCCGTATAGAATGGTTGTTATGGAGGTTGAGGAGATGAAGAAACAAATACAAGAGAATCTAGATTAAGGGTTTATAGGCCCAAGTGCTTCACCATGGGGTGCACCAGTCCTCTTCATCAAGAAGAAAGATGGGTCAATGCGCATTTACATCGATTATCGGGAGCTTAACAAAATCACGATAAAGAACAAGTATCCTATCCCACGAATCGATGACTTGTTTGATCAGTTTCATGGAGCACAATACTTCTCCAAGGTGGATTTTCAGTCGGGATATTATCAAGTAAGGGTGGAGAAGGAAGATATCCCCAAGACTGCTTTTTGTACAAGATACGGGAACTATGAATTCATAGTAATGCCTTTCAGACTCACTAATGCTTCAGAAATCTTCAAGGACTCTATGAATAGATTCTTTAGGTATTACCTTGACAAATATTTGGTAGTATTTATAGATGATATTATGATATACTCCAAAACCAATGAGGATCATGAGGAGCATCTAAGAACTTTACTAGAGACCTTATGGAAGGAGAAGCTCTATGAAAAGTATAGTAAGTGTGAGTTCTAGTTGAAGGAGGTCGCATTATTGGGCCATATCATCACAAGCAATGTGATATCTTTGGATCCCTCCAAAATAGATTCAATTGAGGGATGGTCGAGTCCAACATCGGTAATGGATACTCGTAGATTCTTGGGGTTAGCTGGATATTATCGACAATTTGTGAAAAATTTCTCATGATTTTCCAACCCACTTACCAAGCTAACTCAGAAGGGAGTAAAGTTTTCTTGGAGTGATGAATGCGAATAAAACTTCAAGGAGTTAAAAATGAGGCTTATCACTTCACCTTTACTCACTTTACCTACAAGTGGAGAACTTTTTGTGGTATTTAGTGATGCTTCGAAGAAGGGAATGGGCTGTGTGTTGATTAAAAATGACAAATCCATTGCCTATGCTTCAAGGAAATTGAAATTTCATGAGCAGAATTATCCAACACATGATCTGGAGTTGGCTGAGGTGATCTTCGCTTTAAAATTTTGGTGGAATTATCTATTTGGGGAGAAGTGTGAAATATATACATACCACAAAATCCTCAAGTATATATTCACACATAAAGAGTTGAACATGCGTCGACGTAGATGGTTAGATCTGATCAAAGACTATGACTGCTCAATCCATTACCACCCTGGGAAAGAGAAAAAGGTGGCGGATGCTCTAAGTAGAAAGGAACCATCAATTCTATCATTGATGTGAATTGATAAGGATCCAATATTATTAGATTTGATGAAGATAGTCAGGGGAATCATAAATAAGGGAATATCATCAATCCTCTCACAAATGATTTCTCAACTGTCTCTTTTGGAAAGGTTAAAGGATGCTCAAAAGGATGATGTGGGAATTCAGAAGAGAGTGGAAGCTATCAGAAAAGGGAAATCCTTAGAGTTCAATGTTAATGAAGAAGGAATTGTGAGATTTGGGAAAAGACTACGTGTTCCATCAATTTCGGAGCTGAAGAAGGAACTTTTGGATGATGTGCATAGTTCAAATTTCTCTATTCACCCAGGAAACACAAAGATGTGTCAAGATATCTAAGAGCATTATTGGTGGGATAATATGAAGAAGGAGATCGATGAGTATACATCAAAGTGCTTGGTGTGTCAGCAAGTGAAGGCAGAGAGGTAGAAGTCTAAGGGTATGATTCAACCATTTCCCATACCAGCATGGAAATGGGAGAACATCACTATAGACTTTGTCACTAGACTTCTTAAGACATCCAAAAAACAATACAATCTGGGTTGTTTTGGATCATCTTACAAAGTTTTCACACTTCATTGAAATTTAGAAGGATTTATCATAGGATCAACTAGCACAAATATACATTAGGAAAGTGGTAAGGTTGTATGGAGTACCACTATCTATTATATCTGATCGAGATCTAAGATTCACCTCTATGTTTTGGAAGAGTCTTCAACATGCTCTGGATACTGAACTAAACTTTTGTACGGCCTATCATCCTCAAACTGATGGCCAATCTGAGCGAACTATTCTGACACTAGAATATATGTTACGATCATGTTCAATGGAATTTAAAAGAGGTTGGGATCTATTGGACTCCTCATGTACTAATCATGTTTTAATTATCACAAATACTATTCAACCTGGTTAAATATTGTAAATTATATCAAATCATGTGTATTATTGTTTAAGTATTCTCATTCTTTAAGAAGACCCATTAAAGATATTAATTACTCTACACTCAGTTTGGATACTATATACTATCTTTTGACTCACTTTATAATGATTTCTATAACAGATGATTAAGTTTAATTATTTCCATAAGTATCACTGCTTAAGTCTAAATATAGGTATTTACCTAAGTCTAAGACACCGTGAAGCAGACACCATGAACATTCAGACACTGTGAAGTAGACACCGTGAACATTCAGACACTGTGAACATTCAGACACCGTGAACAAGACACCATTAACAAGACACCGTGAACAAGACAGTGCGAACAAGACACCATGAACAAGACATCGTGAACAAGACACCGTGAACAAGACACCATGAACAAGACACCGTGACCATAAGACACCATGACTGCGAGACACCGTGACCGTGAGACACCATGATTACGAGACACCGTGACCAATCTAGACACCATGTGAATGAGACACTGTTTCCATGACATACTATGACACTGTTTCCTAATATATTTTTTCTTCTTTCAATTTAAACTCTAACAGTTATATTTGAATATTTTAATGCACTAACATAATTAATGTTTCTTTGTAGACATATCATCAGATAGTACGAGGTACGAGGTGCAGAATACATGCAACCTATCGGCCCCAACACATGAACTCCAAGATAAAGAGTAATACAGGCCAAAAACAAAAAGGGGTGTGAACATATGCGAAAATCTGGTAGTAAAAGAACGACACAAAGAAAAATCTGGTGGGCATGAACGTGAGAACAATATACATTTAGAGAATTGGATCATGAAACTCGATTCTGCTGAAGAACACACAAAGCATACTGGAATCCCGAGAACATCTTCACATTGTCAAAACATCACGAAGAACACAAGCCAGATCTGTCTAACTTACGACACTTTGTTTTCCAAACGAGGACTCATGTTCTGCATCTACTTCATCTCAGAAGTATAGAGCTGAAAAGATCAACACTCAGAGCACTTCTAAACCTATATCAATATTACTTATCTGTTGTGTATCATTTTATTAATTTTTGAACAGAGTGTGTATCTGTATAGAAACATGCTCTGTCTCCTGCATTAAACTAAAAGATACAATATATCCTTTCTCAAACATTATTTTACTCTTGTGTATACCCACGGATAAGTGTGGAAGAGGTCCTTGTGTGTCCTGGTAGTTTGTACCCACGAAGAACTATTGAAGAGGTCCTTGTGCAACCTGGACAGTCTTGTGTACTATTGTTTAACCTCGATCTAGAGTGTGGATCAATTTTAATTATATAAACTTCTTAGTGGATGGTGATCACCAAGTGGAGTGGATTGGGACTTAGCTTGAGACTGATCCACTTGTTTCATATCTGTTGTGCTACTTAATTTAGTTTTCTCTATTTTACTGCTCTACTGGATAATTCAAAAATCACTAAACTTACTTTGATATTTAATCTTGGAAAGAACTTATAATTGTATTGTTTAATTAGAATAGCTTCAAAATTAATATTAATTACTGAAATTAAGATTATTGAGAACTAATAAATCTTCAAATAAGTTATTCAAACAGCCAAATTTTTATAATTGTACTACTTTGATTAACTGGGTTGTATTTAATCTTTTGGAGAAACATTTTAAATCTGTCTAATCTTATTCAAATTTCATTGTAGTTATACTTTAAAGATCTATAAATTTCTGTTAATTCTAAATTTCTATGTCTTTAAACCTATTCTGTTATTATGGATAATAGATTGGAAGGTGTTGCAACCAACATACCACCATTCTTTAATGGAACCAATTATGCTCAATGGAAAATTAAAATGAAAATGCACTTTGAGAGTATGGGCTTTGAGATTTGGTCATCCATTATAGATGAATTCAAGATTCCTTCTACTGATAAAATTACATGGGATAAACCTGTCAAAATTGCCTGAAATAACAATTTCAAAGCTATGAATGCTTTATACTGCTCATTAGGAGATGAAGAATTCAATAGAATTTCTACTTGTAAAACTGCCCATGAGATTTGGGACACCCTATCTGTCTCACATGAAGGAACATCTAGTGTAAAATAAATGATAATTAATACTTATACTATCAAATATGATAATTTTAAAATGAAACCTGATGAGCCTATTTCTGACATGTATCTTAGGTTTAATGAGATTTTCAACACAATGACCTTGCTTGGAAGAGAAGTCACTGCCAAGGAACAAATCATGAGAATTATTAGATGTCTACCTGACAGATGGAGGGGAAACTCAGTCTCTATTAGAGAATCATGCGATATTAGCAATCTACCTGTAAAAGAACTCGTTGGGAAACTAATGACGTATGAAGAGGAACTGAAAATCAACAAGGAGGAGGAGGATGAACCAAAAATGAAATCTGTTGCATTCAAGACCACTACCTCTAAACACAAATACAAAGGAAAATTGGAAGCTTCTATAGAAAGTTCTAGTATTGAACAATCATCACCCGATAGTGGTGAGGAGATGGATCAACTATCCAGAAGAATAAAATGATTTTACAAGAAGAAGAACTTTTTCTGAAAGCCTAACTTCAAGGGAAAATATGACCAAAAAGGAATTTGGAAGAAGGACTGGAAAAGAAGTGACAAGACTGATGAGATTGTCTGTTATGAATGTAAGTGCAAAGGACATATCAAGGATGATTGTCCAAAGCTCAGGTAAAAAAAATAAATATGAGGACAAAGACAAGAAGTTTAAAGAGGACATGAAAGCAACCTGGAGTGCCTCTCAGGATAGTTCAAGCGACTCAGAAACATCACATGATGAACAGGCTGACAAATCCAATATGTGTTTTATGACAAACACATCTTAGGTAACACTAGACTCTCATGTACATAATTCATACTATTCTGAAAATGAGAGTGACTCTGAGAACATGAATAATGAAGAAATTTTTGAATACTGTAACATGCTTTAAGAAACATGAAATGAACTAAAAGAGAAATATAAAATCATTGAAGAAACAATATGCTCTCACTGTGACTATTAAATCTGAACTCACAACTGAAAAAGAAAAAAAATCAACTGCTTAAAGAAAACAATGAATTAAAAATGTCTAATGAGCTATTAAAGAATGACCTTTAAAAGTTTACCAATGGGAAAAATACCCTTACTCATATTCTAGGAAAACAAATTGCCCCTAAATACAAGACTGAAATTGGTTATCAACCTGGAAAAATAAATCTTGATAGAACAAATTTTGTTTCAAGATCTAGGACATATTGATTTACTCCCAGTTCTGGACACAAGTCTATTAATTCAATTCATGATACATATTATACTGTTTCAAGTTTTTGTGGACCGAATGGAGTTTATTTTTCAAATACTTTACTTAATACTTATAGGAAACCTATGGGGAAAATATGGGTTCCCAAATCACTTATTACTAATATTACTAGACCCAAACAAGTATTGGTACCAAAATCAATTTCTGCGTGATCATTTTGTAGGAAATTTGTTTAAAGAGTTGCTGTAAAATTCTGTGGTGCTTGGACAGTGGATGTTCAAGTAACATGATAGGATACTACTCATGCTTCAAGAACCTAATCAAAATAGATGGAAGACATGTCATATTTGGTGACAATGTCATAGGAAAGATTATTGGCCTCGGCCAAATCAGTAACTCTAACTCAGTTTTAATTTCTAAAGTACTATTTGTTGATGGATTAAAATATAATTTGCTTAGTATCTCACAATTATGTGATGATGGATTTCATGTTAGATTTGAAAATGATGCTTGAAATATCTTTAATTCTAAAGATGAATTAGTTCTTTCTGCTTTAAGAAATGATAAATGTTTACTCTGTTAACTTAGATTCCATAGCTTCTCAAAATGCTTCATGTTTAAGTGTATTTCATAAAGAGTCTTGGCACTGGCATAGGAGACTAAAACACTATAATATTCACTCCCTTAGAAAGTTAACTAGAAAAATTTTAGTTAAAGACTTACCCAAACTTGAGTTTCCAAATGAAAAAGTGTGTAATCCCTATCAAAAGGGAAAACAACACAAAGTTTCCTTCAAACCAAAGAAAAAAGTGTCAACTTATCAACCTCTCAAACTGGTTCACATTGATTTGTTTAGACTATCTAGAGTTTCTAGATTAAATGGGAAGCACTATATTTATGTTCTTGTATATAAATTTTCTAGATATACTTGGACCTTCTTTATGGCTCACAAGAGTGAAGCCGGATCTTATTTTACTAAATATACCAAGTCTGTAGAAAATATTAGTGGACTTGGAATTAAATCCTTAAGATGTGATCATGGATGTGAGTTTGAAAATCAAGAGTTTGAATCCTTTTTCTCACAAAATGGATATAATCACAATTTATATGCCCCTAGAACACCTTTCCAAAATGGAGTTGTATAAAGAAGAAATAGAACCCTACAAGAGATTTCTAGAACAATGCTTAGTGAATATGACCTACCTATTTATTTTTGGGCTGAAGCTGTAAATACAGCTTGTTATACCATAAATATAGTCTTGATTAGACCTGTTCTTAAGAATACCCCTTATAAAATTTGGAACAATAGGAAGCCTAAGGTTAACTACTTCATAGTTTTTGGCTGAAAAATCTTTATTCTTAACACTAAGGACAATCCTGAAAAATTTGCATCCATGAGTGTTGAAGGTATCTTTTTAGGATATTCCATGTCTAGTAAAGCCTATAGAGTATTCAATAGAAGAACTAAATGTGTGGAAGAATTTTTCCTTGTCAAATTTGATGAAACAGATCCACATGAGCCTAAAACCTCTCTAGAAAACCTGGAGGGTGGTGTATCAAATCTGAACATCAATTCAAAATACTCAAACACTTCTGTGAAAGAATCTGTGAAAACTTCCAGTTCTAGAAATTCCCTAGAATAAAGTCACAATGAACCTAGACCTATTGATGAACCTGAAATCACTAGTCCCTCTTTTTCTAGAACTATTAGAACTCTTAAGAACCATCCTTTAGATGCTTTTGTAGGAGACCTAGACAAAGGAACTCAAACTAGAGATTCTCTTAGAAATCAGGTTGAACATCAAGTCTTCTTGTCACAGCTTGAACCCAAAAACATTAATGATGTTATCAATGATGAATTTTGGGTGTTGTCTATGCAAGAAGGACTTAATCAGTTTGAAAAAAACGAAGTTTGAAAACTTGTTGAAAGACCTTTATACACATTTACCATAAGCACTAAATAGGTGTTTAGAAATAAGGTAGATGAAGCTGGTAAAATAGTTAGAAACAAGGCTAGATTGGTTTCTCAAGGCTATATTTAAGAAGAAGGAATTGACTATGAGGAGACCTTTTCACCAGTAGCTAGACTTGAAGCCATCATAATCCTATTTTCCTATGTTGTACATCTGAATTTAAAACTATATAAAATGGATGTTAAGAGTGCATTCTTAAATGGGTATATTGATGAGGATGTATTTGTTGAACAACCCCCTGGTTTTACAAACCCCCATTTTCAAATCACATTTTTAAATTATCAAAAGATTTATACGGTTTAAAACAAGCTCCAAGAGCCCGGTATGATAGGTTGAGTACTTTTCTTATTTCTAAAGGTTTTAAAAAAGGAATATTTGATCATACTCTTTATATAAAATGAATTTATAATGATGTTTTAGTTGTTCAAATCTATGTAGATGATATTATTTTTGGATCTTCAAAAAATTCTATATGTTTTGATTTTTCTAAAATAATGCAAAACGAATTTGAAATGAGTTTAATGGGTGAACTAAAATTCTATCTTAGATTACAAATCTTTCCAATAATGATGGAATTATTTAAACTCAAAGTAAATATACTAAAGATATTCTAAAATATTTTGGATTGGATAGCACTAAAAGTAGTACCACTCCCATGAGTACCACTTGTAAGTTGAATCTTGATGAAGATGGAAAATTTGTTGATCAAACCACTTATAGAGGAATGATTGGAAGTTTACTCTACTTGACTTATAGTCGACCTAAAATTATGTTTAGTGTGTGTATGTGTGTTCGTTTTCAAGAAAATCCTAAGGAATATCATTTAAATGTTGTAAAGATAATTTTCAAATACCTCAAGCATACACCCAATCTAGGACTATTCTATCCTAGAGGACAATCATTTGAATTAGTTAGTTATTATGATGCTAACTTAGGTGGCTATAATTTAGATAGAAAAATCACCTATAGATCATGTCACTTTTTAGGAAAGTCACTAGTATCATGGTGTAGTAAGAAACAAAATTTTTTTTCATTATCTACTGCAGAATCTGAATACATAGTTGCTGGGAGTTGTTGTGCACAAATTTTGTGGTTAAAACATACATTACTAGATTATGGATATCAATTCAGGGATGTACCCATAAACTGTGACAACACAAGTGCTATTAACATCTCAAAAAATCCTGTTTCACATTCTAGGACAAAGCATATTGATGTAAGACATCACTTTTTGAGATATCATTATAAAAAATGTGATAAAACTTTGGAATTCATTGGTACTGGGTATCATCTTGCTGATATATTTACCAAATCATTAAATTCTGAAATAATAGACTATATCATACATGAATTAGGCATGATAAATCTTAAGTAAATATCTTACTATTTCATGATTACGGTCTCATAGTTAGTGATTCATGTTTACTGTCTCACCGTAATGCTCAATTACTGTCTCACCATAACGCTCAATTACTGTCTAACCGTAACACTCAGTTACTGTCTCACCGTAACATTAATTCTTTGTCTCACTATAAAGACTTGATATGATCTCACCGTAAAATATTTTTTTGAATTAAAAACCATATCTCGGTAATTATCCTTTTCACTTTTTTGTTTTCCCGCACTTTTACTTTTGTGATGTTTGGTATTACTAAATGATAAAATAAAGAAAGTATCGCTCGATTCTTCACTCGGGCTGTCTTCTATTCACTTATTTTGAACCCTTCTTCAACCCTGCAGCCCTTTTCTATCTCTTGAACATTCGGTAGATGCTTAGGATGAAATTTCCTTCATCGTCGAATCCTGAGAAGTGAAGCTCAAAGAAGAAGAATATTGCACCTAATCTTGCACCCGAAGGACCTCTAAACCCAAATCTGGTAAACTGAGTTGTCATACCTGAGAAAGAGGTTTTCCCCAAATGGATTCTGTCAAGTAAGTCTCTAGTTCTAAAATTTTTAAAAGAGCAAGGCTGGCTAGAGTGGTTTTCAAAGGAAGATATACTTATCTATACTATGTTAGTGGCTCAGTTTTATCAATATGTTCAGTTCTCCTTTGAGTCTGAAGATGGATATGTTCTGAGAAGTTGGATCAATGGGTAAAAATTCTCATTCTCTTCAAGGTTATGGGTTTCATGCCTTAAGATACCTCATGAAGGAATCTGTGAGGATTATCAGAGAGGAGCTACACCTTCAACCGAATTATTTTATTTGGAGGATGATTTGAAAGCCTCAACTGGAAATGGACCCAAGAGGAGAGTCATTTCTGTTGAACTAGATGGAGAATCAAGGTTTCTGTTCAAGTTTATTTAGAATCTAGTTAGCCCCAAAAAAGGTGATTTTGCTGTTTTAAAATATCATGATGTGTTTCCGATCCACATTATGAAAAATGGGCATAAGATTAACCTTTTCAAGTATATCATTCACCACATGTGTGAACTCATCAAAGCCACATCCAAGTCAACTTCCCTGTTTTACTTTTATCTTATCTCAGCCATGCTTCATGCCAAAGGTATGGTTGGACCTAATGAGTAAGTTTTAAAAAATTGTGAGTACTGCCTTTCAAAATTCACTATCAAGATGATGAAGATAAATTGGAACCCTTGGAAAAAGGAATGGGTAGAATACAATGATATACTTTATGAAAAATTCAATCCTGTGGAACATCCTTCAAGAACAAGAGATATTTCTGATCCTGGTTTGGAACCAGATGAGGTTGTTGAGTAATCTTTTGAAGAAGAAGAGGAGGTTGTTGTGCCTCCCAAGGAAACTGTTTCTATTGAAAAAGATAGTACTCTTGGTCCTCATGAAGTCCTTGAAGAAGAGGTCCATGCTCCTAAAGATGTTGTTACTCTAGAAAATCAACCTGAGTTTGAAATAGAATCTGCTTCCAAAGAAACTGAAAAACAAATTCATGGAAGAACCTATAGTGGAAGATCTACCTGTTATGCAAGAATTTGATCCTGAAGAACTCCTAGTGGAACAATCTGTTTCTAAAATCATTCCTTCAGATGAGGAAAGAATGCAGCTGGCTTTTCAATAGGCTAGACAGGAAATGGGTGAAGAACTAAGAGATGAGTTTGTAAAATTAGATCAATATCCTAAGCCTCTCAATCCTGATAAGGATGAAACTGTTGAGGGGGAGAAACCCCCAAATCTAGAATCTACTAAAGAACCAAATCTAGTTTATTTGAACCCTGTAGACACTCGATATAAGTTCCCCAGTTTCTATGATGTGGATGACTCTCAGCAAGTCTCATTAAAAGGTATTGACCTTTCCTCTTTGTTCTAGTTGAAATTGGTCTCTAATATCGCCCCTGCAAAGGAACCTAAAACCATATCAATCCCTGTTTCTGAACCTTCATCATACTAAGCATCGTTTATGAGTAAGTATGATCTAAAGGAATTTGGTGCTACCCTTTTGTCTGGTGTTGAAAAAGTCCTGAATTCCCAACCTTCTCTTATGACTCATCTAAGTGAGAAAGATGCCTCTTTATTGTTAGATAAAGTTATTTGGTAAATCCAACCCAAAATGCTTCATAAGATTCAGGAAGTAAGAGTTGAGAACAGACTGCTTTTTGATGATGTGAAGACCCTAAGAGGTATTATTGAAGAAATGCAGAAAGAGATGCATTCGAGATCAGAGCTTATTTCTCATTCTGTAGAACCTGTTATTCCTCAAATCCCATAGGATGTTGTGTCTCAGATTCATCCACACTTAGCTTCCTTAACTGAAAAGGTCACAGAAAGGAACAAACAGATTGTGAAGGAGATGAGAGTTCTGGTGGTTAATCTTAACAAACTCACTGATGAATATACGGGGTGTCTTTAGAAAGTGATGAATCAAATTAAATCTCCAACCACCACTGTTAATTCCTCTAAATCCTCTAGTCAATCCTATCAACCCTCTTTAGACAGTGATCTACTTAGAATAGTGGTCAAAGAAGAGCTTCAGAATGTGCTTAGTGGCTTCAATAAAGATTCTCTCTCTACATTTATCAAGAACAGTGAAAAATTTCTTGACCTGGTCCAAATCCATTCTAAAATTTCTAATGATGCTCAGCAATAGATTTCCAAGAAATTGGATTTCTACATCAATAGAATCTTCTCCAATACTGACATGAACAATCACTTCAAGTATCTTGTAGAAAATCTGCGGATTCCTCCTGTTACTCAAGATTTAAAGAACCAAGTCTAAAAGCTCATAGAGTTTACTCAGTTGCTAGACAAGTTTATGGAGAACAAGGATGATTTTGAGAAATCCGTACAGTATGGTGGAGAAATCATTGCGGATTTTATAAAACTCCTGAGTCCCTATATTAATGTCAATAGTACAGCCATTGTTGCTCCTGCGACTACACCTCTAAGACCTAGATTTCCTACCTTCACCTCTACTCTAGCCTCCACTACTATGTCTCTCATCCAAGCTCTGAGTCAAATCAGGCCTACAATCCTTGATCAACACCTACCTCGGTCTTCTACTACACCTACTCTGGCTCCCTCTATTTTTGAAGGTCTTCCTTTACCTTCTCTATCAACTAACTCCCTTCCTTTTTCTAGCTTTACTTCAGCTCCTATGTATTCATCTTCTGTTTCTGCTGGTAAAGGAAAAGAGAAGACTAGTCAGTGAAGAAGGACAGTGATTACTCCTTTTTGATAGGAATGACGTTGCCCTTATTTTGATTCCTTCTATTTGTATTGGATCTTACTTTCTTTAATGAAATGTGAACTTTTCATGACTTCTTTTATTCCATATTTTTGATAATCCCAAAAGGGGGAGAAATCTATATATTTTAGACATTTATCTCTATATCTATAGTTAAATCCTCATATATACACTTTAAATCTACATGATTTTTGATCATCAAAAAGGGGGAGAATTTTGGACTCCTCATGTACTAATCATGTTTTAATGATCACAAATCCTATTCAACCTAGTTAAATCATATAAATTATATCAAATCATGTGTATTATTGTTTAATTATTCTCATGATTTAAGAATAGAAATTCAAGATCTTAATTTATCTACACTTAGTTAGGATACTATATACTCTCTTTTGACTCACTTTATAATGATTTATCTAACAAATGATTAAGATTAATTATTTCCATAAGTATCACTTCTTAAGTGTGAATACAGATATTTTCCTAAGTCTCAGACACCATGAACATTTAGATACCGTTAAGCAGACACTGTGAACATTCAGACACCATGAACATTCAGACACCATGAACAAGACATCATGAACAAGACACCATGAGCAAGACATCGTGAATAAGACACTGTGAACAAGACACCGTGACTGTGAGACACCGTGACTGTGAGACACCATGACTACGAGACACCGTGACCAATCTAGAAACCTTGTGAAGGAGACACTATTTCCATGACATACTGTGACATCGTTTCCTAATATATATTTTCATCTTTCAATTTAATCTCTAACGGCCATATTTGAAGATTTTAATGCACTGACATAATTAATGTTTCTTTGTAGACATGTCATCATACAGTACGAGGTATGAGGTGTAGAATACATGCAACATGTTGGCCCCAACACATGCACCCCAAGATAAAAGAATAATGCAGCCAAGAAACAAATAGGGGTGTGGACATATGTGAAAAAACGGTAGGAAAAGCACAACACAAAGAACAAGCTAGTGGGCATGTACGTGAGAACAATATACATATAGAGAATTGGCTCATGCAACTTGATTCTGATGAAGAACGCATGAAGAATACTGAAATCTTGAGAACATATTTACACTGTAAAAACATCACAAAGAACACAAGCCAGATCTGTCTGACTTACGACACTCTATTTTCCAGACGAGGACTCAAGTTTTCCATTTTCTTCATCTCAGAAGTTTAGAGTGGCAAAGATCAACACTCAGTGCACTTCTAAACCTATATCAATATTACTGTTCTTTTGTGTATCATTTTATTAATTTTTGAGCAGAGTGTGTATCTGTATATCAACACGCTCTGTCTCTGGCATTAAACTGAAGGATACAAGATATCCTTACTCAAACATTCTTTTACTCTTTTGTATACCCACGGATAAGTGTGGAAGAGGTCCTTTTGTGGCCTGGTAGTTTGAACCCATGAAGAACTGTGGAAGAGTTCCTTGTGAGACCTGGATAGTCCTGTGTACTGTTGTTTAACCCTGATCCAGGGTGTGGATCAAGTTTACTTATATAAACTGCTTGGTGGAAGGTGATCACCAAGTGGAGTGGATTATGTCTTGTCTTGAGACTGAACCACTTGTTTCATATCCGTTGTGCTACTTAATTTAGGTTTCTTTGTTTTACTTCTCTACCTGATTATTCAGAAATCACTAAACTTACTTTGATATTTAATCTTGGAAAAAAGTTATAATTGTCTTGCTTAAGTAGAATAACTTCAAAAGTAATATTAATCACTGACATTAATATTACTGAGAACTAATCAATCTTCAAATAAGTTATTCAAACAGTCAGACCTTTATAACCACATTACTTTGATTAACTAAGCTATATTGAATCTTTTGGGGAAACATTTTAGAAATACATTTTAATCAAAAAAATTTATAGATACTCGATTCATCCCCCCCCCCTTTGAGTATTCTACTCCGACCAACAGGATCAACATATTCTTCTGGTTAAATTCTCCTACAATAACAGTTTCCACTCGAACATCCGAATGGCACCTTATAAAGCCCTGTATGGGAAGAGGTGAATAACACCATCATGTTGAGATGAAGTCAGTGAGCGTAAGCTACTAAGACCAGAAATGGTCGAAGAAATGGTGGAGAAGGTGAAAACCATTCAGTAACATATCAAAGCATCCCAGAGTCGACAGAAGAGTTATGCAGATAACCTTCAACAAGACCTTGAGTTAAATTTGGAGACATGGTATTTCTACACATTTCTCCATGGAATAATGTCATTAGGTTTGGAAAGAAAGGGAATTTAAGTCCTAGGTACATCGGCCTCTTCGAGATTCTCGATCGTGTTAGGGATGTGGCCTATCGACTAGCACTTCCACCTACCATGGCTAAAGTACATGATGTCTTTCATGTATCCCTCTTAAGTAAGTACATACCAGACCCTTCACATGTACTCTCTTCAATGGTAGTACAACTAGAGGATGAACTTTCTTAGAAGGAGAAACCAGTGAAGATCTTAGATCGTATAGAAAAAAGTTCTACAAAATAAGGCAATGCCCCTCGTCAAGGTGTTGTGGAAAAACCACAAGTTAGAATAAGTGACATGGGAATTAGAGGAAGTGATCAAGAAAAGTTTTCCACATCTATTTTAGTGTGGGAAAAGGAAATTTTGAGGGCGAAATTTCTTAAGGGGGGAAGATTGTAACGACCCAAACTTTCATTAATGGAAATTACTCTGGATCTAATTAAATGTATTATTATGGTTATATAAAATGTGAACTTCATTAGTTTTATGTTTCTAGATTTTAAAATACCATTGTTAATTGTGATAGTTTCTAATATAGTCATTTAATAGTGATCACATGATTAGTATAAATATAGGTCTTTAACAAATCCAATTTACTCAAAGGAAGTGATGGCCTCATCTAGTATACTTACCTTGTACGAAACCCATTTATCAGAGATCAGAAAGGAGGTGGCGTCATTGTGATTTTCTATTGACCAATCCCAAGTCGATCTTGAACATGTTATGCTTGAGTAGGACCGACTACGGGAGAAGTGGAAGTTAATAGAGATTACCACCCAAGTGATGTTATCCATGCCACCCCAAGAGTCCATCACCATCGCGCACCTTACCCTTCATTATTATGCGGGTTTTATAAGGGGTTATGTAATAAGACCTTATCGCTATGATTATGTGCATTATTTTTTATATAATAATTAATATACATTCATTTTATTATTGTTACTTTGTAAATAGTTTTTTAAGCGCAAATAGTATTTTTAGTTAATATTCAACTAAGAAATCTATTTTGATGAATTAATGGATTTTTGAATTAAATAATATTTTAATAAAATATTATTATTATTAAATTAATTTTTATTAATGATCATATAATTTTATGAATTCAATTGTAATTTTTATTAAGGTTTGAAAGTTGTTTCTGTCGAAACCCATAAATTTTTGGTAAATGTCAGTTTTTATTTTAAAAGTAAAAATTCACATATTTATAAAATTATTTAGATAAAATGAATATTATTTTTGGAATCAGAATGTTGAAATTATCCAATGGTGTATTTTTCATAATTTTCTGAGACAGTTGAATTTTTGGGTAAAAATTAAATATCGTTTAAATATATAATGTGTTTTATGACATCATAATGACCCAATAGTTATGTAATAAAATAATATAAACATTATTTTTGGCTAATATATGTTTTACCATTAAAATAACATGATTTTGGGTTTTTTTGATTTATTTTACAAAGCTTTAGTGGACCCTTCAAGGCTTATAAAACATTTTTTCTTTTTAAATTGTTTTCCTTGAGAGTGTGACTTACCTCCACATAAGCAACCCTATTATTTTAAGAATTTTGGAAATTGGCCTTATAAAATATTGTTTTACACTCCTCTTTTTCAAAAACCATGGTCAAAAACTATGGGTTGGTTTGTGTTTTTGATTGGTTTAATGTGAGGTGTCCCAAAACTAAATAATAAAGAATTCCCTCTCCTTTCAAATATAAACTCACCCAAGCTCTCACTTACTCTTCACTAAAAGCCTTTGGAGTTCAACAAACCCCTAAACTCCTCTCTCTAGAATCATCCCAAGGTCCCCCAAGCTCCCAATAAGCCTCTCTCAAGCCTCTTCCAAGCCTTTGGGATCGCACTTCTAAGTAAGGGATTTCTTCCTTTCTCTTTTATGTCCAATTTTATTTAAGTTGTTATGTCCATTTGTTTTCAATTAAAAATGTTGTGGTATAATTTATATCCTCCACCATACTATCCTATTTATTTTTTAATTATTAGATACTCCTTTCTCCCTCATTAAATGCATCCCATGTACACATGTTACTATGTCTAAATTCTGAAAGAAAGTTCTCTCTTCTCATTTACAGTCAAGCAATTATTTTGTATCATGAATCTAAATTCCTTTACAATTATTGGTACATGTATATATATAACACCCTTACTGTTAATTTCATTTAAATATGATGAGGCACCCTTTTATCTATAATCAACCATTTTTTATGAGTTCTCATTTCACGTCGTTATGCGGCCAAAATTGCATTATGATTTTCCAAGCCAATGTCATTGTGTAGTGAATATCATGCCCATTTCTCTATCAAGGGTATTCACCTTTATGAACATTTACTTCTTGATTATAAATCTTCATGTATGTATTCCACATCCCTTTACCATGTAATAAATGATGATGATTTATTCCATGTTGTATGATTCATGTGGCACACTTATGCATGGAATGAAAGGTTTAAGAAGGGTGTGCCCTAATAGCGCTCCAATGCATTGGGTAAAGTATAGTATCATGATACTTCATGTGAAATGAGTGTTTAATCATTATAATTCAAGTGAAATGAGGTTTTACTCATGCTTCATGTGCAATGAGGTTTTACTCATGCTCCATATGAAATGAGTCATGGCTCATGCTAATTCCATGTTAAGTGTTATTGCCACATTTCCATGTTATGATTGTCGTGTTTTATCATGCCTTCATGTTTATGTTTCTCTTATGCTCTATTTATATGCCTATTGAATAACATTTATTTTATTCCTCATGTTATTCCATGTTTATTCCCTTATTGGGCTTTATAGCTCACCCTTTTCTTATGCATGCCCTCAGGATATCCCGTGTAATTCTAAGTATGAGGGAATGTAGTGGCCATGTAAAGGAAGTTTCCAATAAAGATGTTGTGTGTTTTATGTTCTAAGCTGTTATATAATATTCCTAATCCCCAAAGACACTAGACCTATCTATCTTCCATGTTTTATCAAGTGAAGAGTTTATGTAATAAATTATGTTTAAGTTTGTAATAAAAGAGCAGGGTTGTTATACCCACAAGCCACCAATTGTGATGAGATTTTAGTAGACTAATATTTTCCACACTGGACAGGTAGTCGGTATAGAATTTAACAACTTATTCAATATTATATCACTCTGCAATACAACCTTCTGGATATCTTAGATTTTTTACATACCCTTTAAAAATATTCATATACCATTCAATGGAATACATCCATCTATAATGTGTATGACCACAAAGTTGAGTCTCTCTTAATAAGTGAACCATAAAGTGAACCATCATATCAAAGAATGTTGATTGGAAGAACATTTCCAATTCACATAATATGACAGCAATTTCCTTTTCTATAGTTGGAAATTTTTATGGGTCTATAAATTTTCTATATATATATTTGAAAAATAAATATAACTTAGTTAATATATGATAGTCATTCTTGGGAAAATGCAACATAAAGATACATGTATTAGATCTTGGGTCAAAACATGACGATCATGTGTTTTCAGACCCTTTAACTTTAAAATAATCATTGACATTATGTTCTTTATATTTAATGAATACCCCTTTGGTACCTCTGTATCATTCAAGAAGTTGAAAAACTGATATCTCTCCTACCTGGAAAGAGAGTTGGTAGCTGGGGTAATAAAAGCCTATTTTTTACCCTTCACTAGAGACAAATCTTCTTATATTCCCATGTTAATCATGTACAGCCTAACCATAATTCCATTCATTGTTTTTCTATGTGAATTTAGTAACATTCCAATGAAACGATCAAAATAATTTTTTCAATATGAATAACATCATGAAAATGACTGGCATACAAACAATTCTAGTAAGTTATTAAAAAAATGAACTTTTTTCCAATCAGTTTTCATAAGGTTTTTATAAAAAGTTTTACGAAAACTAGTGTCCATATATTTTACTTTCTCAAATAACTGATCACCTATTAGTGTAGATGGTGTTATACATTCTTTTAAACTCCCATCAAATGGTGTAGTCAAAGATCGGTACTTATTACATCTTGGTAGAAATCTACAATGTCCTCAAAACATAGTTTTAGATGAATGTTTCAACCTAATTGAATATATACCTTATTCAAAAATTGGGCAGCCTTTAGTTCCTTTCATGCTATATCCTGACAAATTTCTATAAATAATAAATTCATTTATCATCCCATAAAAAATGTATCTCGATGTAAAAAACTTTATTTTTGTAATCATTATACAATGTAACTTCTAAATCCCACAATAATTTTAAATATTTGATCAATGGATCCAAATAAACATCAATATCATTACCCGGTTGTTTTGGTCCCGATATAAGTAAATATAACATAATGTATTTTTGTTTCATGCATAACCATGGTGGAAAGTTATAATTTACCAACATAATTGGCCATGTATTATGAGTGTTGATTTTTTAACCAAAAGGATTCACTCCATATATATATATCGTAAAATGAAGGTTTCTCAATTCATTTCTAAATTTAGGATACTTGTCATCAATTTTATTCTAATCAGGAGAGTCTATTGGGTGATGAAGTTTCCCATATTTATTTATTGAATCTTAATTCCACATTAATTACCTTGAAGTCTCTTGAATTCTATATAGGCACATAAACCTTGGAATTATTCGAAAGTACCATAAAACTTTTATAGGACCTAATTTATCTTTCTTGTATCAAGAATCACCATGATTTCGGCATTTTTTAAGTGATTTTTGGTCCTTTTGAAATAGTATATGGTTATTTGGATAGGTATATATTCTTTGTAAGATCATGCCCATTGAATGTATCATTCGTTTAGCATTATATGTTTATAAAGAAAGCTCATTATCTTCTGGAATCATATCATTCAATAGAGAAATTAGTTTAATAAAAATGGTGTATTTCCATCTATTTCCCTCTTTTAAATTATATAGCTTTAGTACAGCTAAAAATGAAGTATATTTAGTACAACCAACATACAATGGAATCTTTTCAGAACTCTTTGACTTCTCAAAAAAAATTTGAAAATCATGAAGTTTATCTTCAATTTTCATTTTAATTTCCTAAATATGATCTTCATCATCATTCACACCTATAATAACATCCTTGGTGTGGTCTTCTTCATTTCCCGCCCTTGTAATCATATCAGATGATCCATAAAATGCAGTGTTATCCTAGTCTCTATCCACATTAACTTTTTTCCCATTTTCAATCCAACATTTATAACTTTGATATATTCCATGAAATATCAAGTGTTCTAACTCCTCTGGACTAATTATTCTTGAATAACAACAACATAAACATGGAAAAAGGATTTGAGAAGGTTCATATGCAAGATATTTTGAAAACGTAATGAACTATTTCACCCCATATTCATACTATTTTTTCATACGATTGGAATCCATCCATTATTTATTCATATCTATCCTATTTTATTTGGTAATATTAATATTTAACAAAATAAATAAACACAAAAAAATAGTCCTTTCAAATAAGGGAAACCAAAAATTTGAATGTTTTAAATAATTTCAGCATGCATTAAATGAAATGGGTAATTGAATTTAAAAAAAAATTACTACACTGGTGGTGGGTTTTATATTATGAATTCATCCACAATGATCACTGGTACCTGATATAGGATTACTACTACTTATAGTAGTTTAAGAAAAATAGGTGCATGTCTAGAAGAGATGGGGGTGTATCTCAGGAAACAAAATGAAATAATCATTATTTGGGATATGAACTTGATAAGTATGACAGTTGTATCCTTAAATCATAAAGTTCCCAAGATGTGAAGTTGGTGAATTATTGGATGAAATTTATTATTTTTTTGTCAAAAATTGAAAAAATAATCATCAATAGTCTGATCCCTACAAGGGGATCCTTGATTGGTGTGACCATGAGAAGGATCTGCTAGATAGTCTTACACACACTCATACTAAGAAAACCATTATAGTTTTAACATTCAAATCAATCCTTCAATTATTCCATAAAATAAAAAAGGATTTAGGTTTGAGAACTGGATTTTAGTAGTGATTAGATTTCTATTAGGCCAAGGTTATGAGAGTGGGGTCATGATGGATATCCTATGGGTTGGATGAAGTTAGTGAAAAGACCTTTCTATAGTGTAATTATCAATTTATATTATATAGAAGGTGATATTATATGTATCTAAGAGGTATCTAAAAGTTAATATGATCCTATAAATATAAATACCACCATTTTTCCTTACACATGTATGAATTTATAAATATAGATACCACTCATCCCATTTCATTTATAAATATAGATACTAGTCAACTTTTTGACACGTATTTTAAGGAATTCTTCAAAAGGTAAAATGAAATTAGTAAGTGAGTGGATCAAGACTTTAATCAATATCAGAGGTTAATTTCTAAATAATAATTGTAAAATAAAAAATGTATCACTTATTATTACCCTTTATTAGTGATAAATTACCACTTCCAAGGAATCATTAATAAGGGTTATTCCTCATAAAGGTAAGCATGTATGCTCTCCTATAATATTCTTCTTCAACTTTTTATTTTTTATAGTATGCCTATGCATTCTAATCTAGTATTTGGCCATTAAATATTTTTGGATCCTTCAATTTTCATTAGGTTTGTTTAGAGTGGATGGTTTTCTTAGATGATAACAATTATTTCCCTTTTCTAATTTTATAATTCATATAAAAAACAAACCAATCCTTAATTTTATATTAGTTCTTGGTTGTTTCTTAGATTAAATTAGTGGTTGAATTATGTTCCTTTGAATCCAAAGTGCATATTTATAATTCTTTTGGTAAGAATACACCTTTCCCTCTCATATTCCCTTAGATATAGGCTAAAATCCATATAGAGTTGAGTGGATTTAATTAAAATAGAACAATTTTTGTTAGTAATGACTTATTAACTTATCTTGTATGGAGTTTAAGGGTTATTTAGAATCCTATTTTTCTTTATGATGAGTTATAAGCATACATTTGGTATTTTCATGTTTCATTTAAATGATTGTAACATTGCTCATGTTCACACCATGGAATACCATATTGGTATTATTCTTTAGTTAAAATGTTCCCCTAAAAATGTTTTGGTTGTGTTCTTTAAAGTTTTATGAACACATATCTTGATATTACATGTGTGGGTTCTTAATTTTTTTCCTATATTCTACATAATGTTTGGAAATTACAAAACAATAGGTATATGTTTTTTTAATTAATGTTCCATCAATGATTTTTCTAAATAGTTTATTAACTTTATTTTTTATCCTTGATTATGAAACAAAATTTTATTAATTAGTGAAAAATAAATTGAACTGAATGAGTTATAGGTAAATTTAGTTTTAAAAGGGATCAAGGATTTCACATTTTGAAGGAAAATTGTTATGAAAATAAATCTATCTATAATCATCAAAATAAAAAATGAAATAAAACAAACTAAAAATTGATGATAAATTCATAGAAATTTACACATGCATATGTATCACTATTTCAAATCCAAATGAGAAATGTTATGATGTTTTCATAATAGAGTTCAAATTCCACCCAATTCCTCACATAGAGGTCAATGAAAAATTATAAATTTCAATAATTAGAAACAAAATAAAATTTACTAAAGAATAATATCAAGAAGATAAATTAGTGTTAGTGTCGAAATTTGGAGTTCAAAAATAGTGGAGGTGTCAAGCATCACAATGCTCATTGTCTTGGATTGAATGTTTTAGCCATGTTGTCATTAGAAAAAATCATACAAACTATGTACATGAAGTGTGAGTATAGTAGGTGAAGCTCAAATGAGGTGTAGTAGGAGAAAATGGAGTGAGGGGTTGGCCAACTGAGGTTTGATCAGTTTTTTTCATGTGATGAGATATGGTGGGATAGGAATTTGATCAGCTGCATAGTTTGGATCATGATTAAAGAGGATAATAAATAATCACATACCTTAGATCCTAAGTGGATCGATTCTCCGAGAAGCTTGATGAAGAGAATCGATGAGGTTTCAGTTTCGTGAAATCTTGAAGGTGTGAAGGAGGAATTTTTTAGGATGCTATTTAAAATATCGAGTAGGAATTTTATTAGAACTTTAAAAAAATAACTAATAAAGATACATTTTATCAACGCTAAAATAGTAAGTGCTAATAAAATGTATCTTTAGTAGTGATAGAATTTTAGCACTGATAAAGATACGTTTTATCATCCCCTTTTTAGCAATGATAAATATCCAATTTTAATAATATAATAAATATAATGAAAATATATATATAATTGTAAATAAAATTTTCAAGAATTAAAAATAGGAATTTATAAATATACTCAAAATGATATGAATATGGATTTAGAAGCCAAAACTATAGTCCTAAAAATTTATTAGAGAAAGTAAATGTATAATAGAGGACAAAGAGAGGTTATACATGGTAATCAAACCCAAAGAGAGATAGAATCAAAGATCTCACAGTATTGTTATCATCTCTTTTTTTGTAGGCTAACCTGACTTTGAGACCCAACCTGATTAGCTAGGTGTCACCCACTCCTACTTTGGGGGATTTGTCACTAGGTGAGCTCTTCATAATCCAAATCAGCCTCCAAAGAATCTACATCATCTTCCTCCTACATGGACCTCTCATTCAATATGGGATGATCTACCACCTCATCCTTTTTTAAAGTGTGGAGACACCCTCTTTAAAAAAAGTTGGAATATTCATCAATTTTAATATTATCTACTATGATATATGCCTCTACCAATCTTGATTCCTCTGATGTGATAATGGGAAGTCCCCCCTGCTTCCCACCATCACCATCACCAAATACATTCAGATAATAAAATATCATTTCCTTGAAAGTCACATCACCTGAGGATTGTCCTTCAACTCTTATAACCCCATGAGAATTTCCAAACCACTCATGAAAAATATCCCTACTATTAGGTCCATTTAGGATGTCAAGTAGACTAATACAATTCTTACCAGAATTTAGTAGAGTCATAACAATGTCAACCAGGGCATCGGTCTCTGCCAATCCAACCTGAACATCCATCAGAGAACCCATGTTGGGTATGTGTTCCTACCCATGAAGTCAATTTTTAAGAGACAAATCACCAATTTACTAATTATATGAGACTTATCCATCCTTATATGGAAGATTTGATGATTTTTATTTTCTAGGGGTAACCATTTCGAATCCCTCCTCATCCACTAATATATTTTTTTCCTTAGTCAATGAGCCATGCTTACGAAAGACATAAGAACTATCATAAGACACATTTTACTTATTACTGATCACTGCCATATAAGGTGACTGTAATAGTCCATTCACTATTGGTCTATTACTTTACTAGTTTTGGTTATTGGAGGTGTTTGGGGGAGGTTCTAAGAGTTTTTTTGGGAGTTGGAGGTGCAGCAGAGATGTTGTAGGAAATACACATCATGTAAGTGTATTATATGGTGTGAAAGTTGATTTCATGACTTTTCTAGGTATGGTTCATGATGTTTATATTTTCAAGGTTAAATAATAAAAAGGTAACACATTTTTAGTGAAACTAAACCCCAAGGATTTCACAACGTGGAAGGTTATTACACGTCTTGTAAACCCATGATCCAATGCAGTTTTAAAATTATTTTTCAGACTAATTTTCATTCATTCAGCCATGGATTATTATTCCTATAACTTTGGTTAAACCCTAAACGCCCAGAGGATTTCTTCAATCCCTCTTCCTCTCTCTTTGATTTGTTGGTCCAGGTGGTTGTTCGTTGGCAATATATGATTGATCTGTGGTAGGTTTTTCTCCCTTCTTGGTGGTTTTTCTTCCATTCCTCTCCCAGGTATTTGTTGTGGTGATGTTTTTTTGGTTTTTTTTGTGTGTTGGGTTTCATTTTGATGGTATTGTTTTTGTTTTATCTATGGTTAACATGGTGTGGTTGTGGTTTGTGAGCATTCTTATTTGCCCTATGGTGCACAACGAGTCAGCAAGCTTCTTTGAGGTAGGGATTCCCTCATTTCTCCTTATTGTTTATCATATAGTAGGGGATTAATTTTTTTTATCTATGAGTTATGGTTGTGTCGGATTAATCAAAGATAAAAAATTGTTTAACTAAACTGAAAGGTTCAAATGGGGTTTGATCTACATGCTTTTATATCTTAGATATTATTTATGATATTGTGAATTGTATGGGCTTGATGCCTCATTGAAAATTGTGGTCTTTGGGGGATTTTTTGTGTTGGATATAAGTGATGTGATTTCTGATTTGGTTGTGATTATTTTTATGTCACCCTAAATTGGAAATTGATTAACCACTTATATTTTTCTAATGAAATGATTACCCTAGGATTTTTGATTGTGTGATAATGCCCCTAAAATAAAGTGGGATGTGATAAAATCCCATTTGTAAATTTTTAAAATTATCTTGATGTGTTGTGATGTTTGTTTGTGATTTTGGGGTGGTGGAGAGGTAGTTTTTTTGTCATTTTTTTGGGTGGTGAGGTGGTGTTTTCTTTGTGCTAGATGCCCGAGTAGTCATAGAATAAGTAAATAATTATTCAATAATGTTTGGAATGTCTTGGGTTGGTTCGGTTAATGGAATGGAAATGACTAATGGATAATTAAATGGTGGGTTGTGTGGTTAAATGTGGTTGATTCTAAATAATTAAATAAATGGGATGATTAAATGAATTTTTTTGTAAATTTGAAATGGGGATTGTGACTTGTTGTGGGATGTTATGAATTTAGAGGTGGTAGAACAAGTGATACTATTGTGATTTGGTTGGTTTGTTTGTAAACCCAATGTTTGGGATTGTGTTTTTGATACTATATATATACCTGTACATTCTTGTGATTTCTATACGCATCCCACCCACTTTGAGCACTATGTACTGACACCCACATAGTCACACCGGGGTGTTTTTTCCAACATTAGGTGAAGATTACAGATGGTTGGGTACCATCTCTTTCCCTCTATCTCTTCTAGATGAGGTAGGTATTGAAAAATTTGTGGTGGTCAAAGGTATGTTAGTGTATTAGATGGTGGTTGTGAACTCCCAAGTGTCTTCAGGTGAGATTTGATAGTCCAGGGGTTTGCAGGAGAGATGTGACGGCCCAGGTGTTTTCAGGAAAGATGTGATCATGCTTGTGGGGAGGATTCTGGTGGGGTTCATGCATTTTAGGACGAGGGTATGAGGTTGATGTCATGTAGGTTCACGATACCCTACTACTCTGGTTATGGTGGTGGTTGTGTTGTGGCCCAGGTGTTTTTGGGCGAGATGTGTTGTGGTCATGCTTGTGGGATTGCAATACCAGGTGTCTGTGGGTGAGGTGTTTCATGATTGTGCTTGTGGGGAGGTTTGGTATATAGAATATATGGGAGTTCTAATACGTATGATTTTGGGTGTGAGAGAGGCATACCAATGGGAAAGAAACGCGAGGAACCCTTATCGATGTGATTCTTATTATACTATATTACATGGTTTGTGTTGTTTGCTGAGCATGACATGGTGAGGTTGGTATGGTTAGTATAACTTGATAGGTTTTGTTTGGTTCTACTGTTTTCTCATAGAGGAATTAGTATGCTTCTTTCACATGTTCATGAGAAAATTTGGTTTTTCTACTGAGTATACTTGTATGTTCACCCTGCGTATATAAAATTATTTTCAGGTTTCTAGAAGGACTGAATGGACCATGTTGGGCATTACTAGATCATACCATCGGATGGTTATTGTGTCTCTAAATTATCTTTACTTTGGTTGTTTACTTTGGAGACTTTATTGTATTTGTATTAGTTCTATTCATACATGCAAGCGGGGTGATTTTTGGATTTCTTTTTATAATGTGTCTTGGATTTTTTTGTGAACGATCCATCTTATCTCCTAATATTATTTATATTATAGAGGGTAATGCCTACCATATATGATGTTTTTATACCTCAGTTCTAGTCATCAACCTAGGGCCTACTCGGGGGGTCATTATCTCTCTCCATTTATTGTGGTATATTTAGAGGGAGGGAGTCATGACAATGTGGTATTAGAGGTGATTGTTGTGAGATATGGTGGAGTTTAGAGTTAGGCATAGTGAGGATTGCATGGGTTGGTATGGAAACAGTTCCAGTTGACCATGGTGCATGACATGGACCTGAGAGACTGGATAGGACATGGGATTTTGGGCTCCCCATGATCTAATTCAAGGAATCTAAGATTATTGAACAGCCAAGTGAGATGGACCTACTTATAGGGTAGAGACCTAGGAAAGGTACATGAATCATAATTAGTTGTGTTATTTTTTGAATTGGGTTGTTTTAGGAAAGTTTAAATGGATAAAAAAAATTAATTAAATGAGTTAAAATGAATCTTAAATGAAATTTCATAATACTTAGGATTAGGAACTCCTTGTTTTCCTTTTAGATATAACTCTCATTCTTCATTCACGTGTTTCTCAGGAAGTTGATGTTTAACAGGATAATCAGATTGATCGTCGTAGGTTTGATCCAGTTAAAGAGGATGATCAGTGGTAGAAGACGTTGTGTGTTTTCTAGCAGAAGGCTTTGCAGAAGTACAAGGAAAGTGTTTCAGGCATGGAGGTAGAGATTTGGATGGAGGAGCTTGTGATCACTTTCAGTTTGATTTAGGCCTTGATGGAGTACTAGTTCCATTTGGTATTAATTCACATGTGGGGAGCTACATGTCCATGGTGGAAACTATATATGGGAGAGTGGAAGGAGGTATATTTTTTGTGGTTTGAATTCCAAAAGGAGTTATGTAAAAAGTTCCTTTTATCAACCATGAAGGCAGTAAAAAGGCAGGAACTTGTTTCTCTTCAATAAGGGAGCATGTCATTACCAGAGATGGGAATCAAGTTCGAGGACATTCTGCATTTTTTCCAAAATCTTTTTCTAGATGAGGACTCTTGTGTGAGATATCTTGAGGAGGAACTTTATACTTATATCTAGTATTTAGTCACTCCTTTTATGTTTCCAACATATCTGTAGGTTTAGAAGAAGGAAGAGTTGATTGAGTGGATGCACTCACAAGGAGTTTTTTCATAAGAGAGGAACCAATAGGGTTCCTTAGGGGGTAGGGTTGTTAGTGGTAGGTCTCAGGCATTAGGACCTTCGAGGTTTCGATCGGAAGGGAGTCAGCCACCATAGCTTTCTTTCTGGCCTTATGGGGCCAATGGTTTATGTGATTTTTTTAGGAGCTTTGTGATAGCATTTTTTGGTTGTGGGGTTTGTGGATATCACCAGAACAAGTTACCAATGGTTCCCTAAGTTTAGTTTGGTGAAGGTGGATAGGTTTAGCACCAGCCTCAAATGTAGCTTCTAGTGAGGCCATTTTAGCAGTTGGGGCAGCAGGTTTTTCCTCCGCTAAGGGGATATGGAGCTAGTAGAGGTCGACCTTAGAATGTTCCTCACATTTAGGGACTAGGACCTAAGCATGGTCATGGAGGTGGTCATCAGTAGATAGGTAGAGGACATGTTTTTTGTCAGTTGCACACAATAGAGGCAGTAGTTCTAGAGGGACCAGAGATCATCAGAAGTATGATCAGTTTGTTTAACACTCTTGTTTTCGCATTATTTGATTCAAGATATTCTCACTCCTTTTTTACACCCACTCTATCCCATGCTATGGGACTAGATGTAGAGTTTCAACTTGTTCCCCTAGTTTTGACTATGCTAGTTAAAGGTCGGACTAGCTTTTTTATGTGTGTCAGGGGTGTAGACTGATGATGGTATGCATTAGTCATGTGGGGATCTTTTCTTGATATAGATATAGCCATAAAATTTCATAGTTATCATCTACTAGTTATATTTTTTACGTTCTATTATCAACTACTTATAAAAGAGAGTTGTGTTTTCAGATGTGGTGGTCAATGAGTGGTTTTTGTTGGAAAGTGTGGTTGTCAAGTGGGTATTCAGTGCATGGAGACCCTTATTTCCTTACTGGATGAGTTTTAAATGGAATTAATGTATTATGAGATGGTATAGTTCTCTATGTTCATTGGGTAGTTCTTATTTGTTTTCCCAAAAGAGGTTGTGACGCTACCCCCTCGATATGATGTTGAGTTTGGGATTGACTTGAAACCTAGTGCTTCTCTAATTTTGATGGATCCTAATCAAATGGAACCTTTGGAGTTGTGGGATTTGAGGTTGTAGGTTGATTACCTAATGCATAAAGGTTTTATCTAGCCCAGTGTGTCTTTGTGGGTGCTCCAATGTTCTTTACAAAGAACCTGTATGGTAGTCTGAGGCTATACTTAGACTACTAGAGGTTGAATCATGTGATAGTCAAAAACCATTATCCCCTTTCAAGGATAGACAATATTTTCATCCAGTTGATAGGGGATATTTTTTTTAAGATCGATTTTTGGTCTGGATATCACCTTTTGATGGTGAAGGAGGGCGATATCCTAAAGACTGCCTTCAGATGCAGGTATGGAAACTTTGATTTTGTAGTCATGTCATTCGGTGTTATGAACGCACCAGTCATGTTCATGGGGCTTATTAAATCTGTGTTATGTGAGTTCCTAGATCGGTTCGTATTCTTATTCATCAATGATATCTTAGTCTACATGATTTCAGAGGAGGATCAGGTCGAGCTTCTCAGAACTATCTTTCATGTTCTTTGACGCCACTAGATCTATGGAAAGATTTCCAAGTATAAGTTATGGATACAAGATGTACATTTCCTCAGGCATGTGGTGTCTCAGTAGGGTGAGGCGGTAGACCTATTGAAGGTTTAAGTAGTTGTTTCTTGGGTAGCACCCAAGAACATGGAAGAGGTTTACAGTTTTATTGGTCTCGTGAGCTATTATTGGATGTTTGTACCCAATTTCTCTCACATTGTAGCCCCATTGACATATTTGAAAAGGAAAGGCCAAGATTTTTTGTGGGGTGATAAATTCCATGAATCATTAAGTTACCTTAATGGGAAGTTAGTTAGTGCTCTAGTGCTCTGAATTCCTAAGGAAGGGGTGATGTTTGAGGTGTTTTGTGGCACTTCCCATCTGGGATTGAGATGTGTGCTGATGTAGTAGTGGGTGGTGATCTCTTATGGGTCTAGGTGGTTACATCCCCATGAGTCTAACTATGCCACCCATGATCTGGTGATAGTATTGGTTATGTTTATGCATAATTTGTGGTGAAGTTACCTCATTAGAGAGCACTTTTTGGTCTTTACGAATCACAAGATCTTGAGGTATGTATTTTCCCGGCATGATCTAAACTTACAACAACAGATGTGGATGGAGTTTTTTTAGGATTATTATTTTGATATCTCTTACACCCTAGGAAATTGGAATGTTTTGGTCGATTCTTTGAGTAGGAATTCGTATAAGGGTGTTGTTTGGGAGTTTGAGGATTCATGGAGATAAAAAGAGGAGTTGGCGGCCTTTCACTTAGATGCAAGAGTGGATGGTGGTAGAGATTTTTTGTTTTAGATTACAATGTAGTATTATATAATACAGCCTGTGGAAGAGTCTCAATGGGGGGACTCATAGGAATAGGTGATGTGTGATCTTGTTGTCCATGGTGATGCTCTGGAGGGATGGTCATAGGATGGTCTAAATCGGGTGTTGTTTCATGGGAAGTTTTTTTCTAATAGTGAAGCATAATGGATTCCTCTATGAGTTTCATCAATAACCTTTGGCAGTACACCCAATATTTTCTAAAATGTACCATGGATTGAGGATACAGTTTTTGTGGCCTAGGGTGAAATGGGAAGTGGTAGAGTTTGTGGCAAAGTGCATTGTTTTCTAGCAAGTGAAGGTTAATCATCATGTTCCTGGTAGCTTGTTGCAGCCCTTGGATGTTCCTGAGTGGAAATGGGATGACATATTGATGGATATCATCATAGGGTTACCAAGAGCTTAGGGATGTTGTGATGTTATCTGGGTGATCTTGGATTGTTTGATGAAATCGAACCACTTCTTAGTGATCTGGAGTCACATGTAGTGGATTCTTTGGATAAGAGTTATGTGGATGAGGTTTTATTTTTTCATGGAGTTACAAGGTCCATTGTATTGGATTGAGAGACATGTTTTACCTCATGATTCTAGAGGAGATTTCAGCATGATTTTGGAACTCATTTATGCCTCATCACTTCTTTCCAACCTCAAATAGATGAGAAAATAGAATGGACTATCTAGATGTTGGAGGATATATTGTGAGCATGAGTCTTGGACTTTGGTGGATCTTGGGTATGACACCTACCTTTGGTAGAGTTTTCTTATAATAATATTTATCACTATTCCATTGTTATCGATCCATTTGAGGATTTTTATAGGAGATCGTATTGTTCTCTATTGTGTTGGAAAAAGGTTGGGGGAAATCCGTTCTTGGTCCCAATGTGGTGCAAAGAACAATAAAGAAATTTCAGCTTGTTCGTGAGAGGATGAAAGCAGCACAGGACGAGAAGAAGTCCTATACCGATTGAGGAATGATTCCCTTAGAGTTCGAGGTTGGGGACCATGTGTTCTTGAAGGTTTCCTCTCAACATGGGTAGAGGAGGTTTGGAAGAGGGAGTAAACTTTCTCCCAGGTTTTTTGGGCCCTTTGAGGTGTTGGGGTGAGTTTGCGAGGTGTCATATCAGTCGGCATTACCACCAAGGTTGGATAGGATCCATGATTTCTTTCACTTATCTCATCTTCATTGGTATCTTCACGAAGAATCTCATGTCATTGACTGGGTAGATTTGGATATTAATGATGATGCGGTGTTTGTGGAATGGTTAGTATAGATCCAGGATCTCCAAGAGAAGGCACTATGCAGATGGAGAATTTTTTTTGTTTGTGTGTTGTGGAGGCATGGTGTCTTGGGGGAGAGTACTTGGGGGAGAGAGACACAGATGTGTTCCCAGTACTTGGAGTTGTTTTGAGGTTTTCTTTGCTCTATTTTTCTTTGTGATGTGATGTTTAGATCCTTTTTGTTTTATGAGATGAACTATTTTCCTTAGTTTATGATGTTTGTGGTGTGATGTGTAATAATGTCCTAAAGTATCAAAAGGGGAGGACCTGATTCTTAATTGAGATGAATTAATTGTGATGTGATTAAAACCATGTGGGTGATTCAATGCCACCCATAATGGATAATATCTTTACATGGAAGATGGAATTCTCTAATTCATGTGTTCAAGAAGGTGTGGTTCATTGGTTGTAACATTTGTTGGTTTGGGATGTTTGGAGGTTGAGATGGTTGTGCAGTGGTGATGTGGCAATCTAGTTGTGTGAGAGGAGGATGCTTGTCGTTGTGTGGTGTGTTTTGTGGTCATTTGGGTTGGCATATTTAGCCAGTGGTAGAATTTGAGGTATGATGAGATCCTTGAGAGGTATCTCATGGGATGGTTGTTCGAACCCCTTTCCTTATGAGCTTGGTTTTCGATTCTTGAGTGTGATAATAATTTGATAGTTATCTTATGTAATGGTATGTTTCCTCTCGGTCTGTTACTTTATCAGTTTTTGTTGTTGGAGGTGTTTGGGGGAGGTTCTGAGAGTTTTTGTGGGAGTTGGGGGTGTACCAAAGTTTATGTAGGAAATATACACTGTGTAAGTGTATTACATGACATGAAATATGGTTTCATGGATTTTCTAGGGATGGTTCATGATGTATAGATTTTTGCGGTTAAATAATAAAAATGAAATGTGTTTTTCAAAGAAACTGAGCCCCAAGAATTACACTATGTGAAAGGGGATTACACGTCATGTAAACCCCTGATCCAGTGCAGTTTTAAAATTCTTTTCCGACCAAATTTTCATTTATTTGGTCGTGAATTCTTCTTCCCATAATTTTGGGTGAACCCTAGATACCCTAAGAAGTTTTTCAAGCCCTTTTCCTCCCTCTTTGATTTGTTGGTCCTGGTGGTTTTTCATTAGAAATTTGTGGTTGATATGTGGTAGGTTCTTATCCCTTGTTGGTGGTTTTTCTTCCTTTCTTCTCCTGCGTATTCGAAAAGGTGATGTTTTTATGGTTTGAGGTGTGTTTTGGGTAACATTTCCTTGGTCTTTGGTTGTGATGTAGGTTGATATGTGGTTCTCGTGGTGCGGTTGTGGTTTGTGAGTGTTCTTCTTTTCCCTATAGTGCACAACGAGTTGGAAAGCTTTATTGAGGTAGGGATTCCCTCATGTATCCTTATTATGTATCATGCAGGAGGGGTTTATTTTTTTATTTATGGGTTATGGTTATACTATATTAATCAAAGATAAATAATTGGTTAATTGAATTGAAAGGTGAAAATGGAGTTTGGTCTGCATGCTTTTACAGCTTTGAAACTATTTGTGATATTCTGAATTGTACGGGCTTGATACCCCACTGAAAATTGTGTCCATTGAAGGATTTTTTTTAGTGGATATATGTGCTATGATTTTTTCTTTGGTTTTTATTGTTTTGATATCACCCTAAAATGTAAATTGATTAACCACTTATATTTGGATAATGAAATGGTTGCCTTGGGATTTTGGCTTATGTGATAATGCCCCTAAAATAAAGTGGAATGTGATAAAATCCCCTTTTAAATTTTTTGAAATGGTCTTGATTTGTTGTGATGTTTTACCATTCTTTTGTTGTAGTGGGGAGGTAGTTTGTTTTTTCATGATTTTGGGGTGGTAGGGAGGTAGTTTTTTTGGCTGTTTTTTAGGGATGGTGAGGTGGTGGTTTCTTTGTGCTAGACACCCGAGTAGTGATGGAATAAATAAATAATTGTAAAATAATGTTTGGAATGGCTTGGGTTGGTTTGGTTAATGGAATATAAATGGTTAATGGATAATTAAATGGTGGGTTGTGTGGTTAAATGTGTTTGATGATAAATAATGAAATGAATGGGGTGATTAAATAAAATTGGTTGGAAATGTGAAATGGGGTTTGTGGCTTGTTGTGGGATGTTATGCATTTAGAGGTGGTAGAAAAAGTGACAGTTTTATGAGTTGGTTGGTTTTTTTCTGAACCCATAGGTTGGGCTTGAGTGTTTGATACTATATATAAATATATATTTGTACATTCTTGTGATTTCTATACGCACCCCACCCACATCGAGATCTATTTACTAACACATGCATAGTCATGCATGGGGTGTTTTTTCCAACATACGGTGAGGAGTATAGATGGATGGGTACCCACTCTTTCCCAATCTCTCTTCCAGGTGAGGTATTTATTTCCCAGGTTATGATGGTCAAAGTTCTGTTAGTTAATTAGATGGTGTTTTTGATGGCATAGGTGTCTTCAGGCAAGATATAATAGCCCAGGTGTTTGCGGGCGAGATGTGACGACCCATGTGTTTTTAATCGAGATGTGACAGTGCTTGTGGGGAGGCTTTTGGTGGGGGTCATGCATGGTTGGAGTAGGTCATGAGTTTTATTTCCTACATGTTCATGATACCCTAATACTCAAGTTATGGCGGTGGTTGTGTTGTGGACCAGGTGTTTCTGGATGAGATGTGGTGTGGTCTTGCTTGTGGGGTAGTGAGCCCAGGTGTTTGCGGGCGAGGTGTGTTATGACCATGCTTGTGGGGAGGTGTGGTATACAGAAGAGATGGGAGATCTAGGATGTACAACATTGGGTATGATAGTGGAATATTAGTGTGATAGTAGTGCGGGGTACCCTTATCAATGTGATTCTTATTATACTATATTACTTGGTTTATGTTATTTGGTGAGCATGACTTGGTGAGGTTGGGATGGTTAGTATACATTGATAGGTGTTGTATGGTTTTGTTGTTTTCTCATAGGGGAATTAGTATTCTTATTTCACATGTGCATGATATAAATTGGTTTTCCTAATGAGTATACTTGTATGCTCACCCTATGTATATAAAATTGTTTTTAGGTTTCCAGGAGGACTATGTGGACTGTGTTGGGCATTACTAGCTCAGAACTTTGGATAGTTGTTCTGTCAATTATTTAGCTTTACTTTGGGTATCTAATTTTGAGAATTTATTTTATTTGTATCTATTCTATTCATACATGTATGTTAGATGGTTTTTGGATTTCTTTTTATAATGTGTCTTGGAGTTATTTGTGGATGATCCATCTTATCTTCTGGTCCTATTTATATTATAGAGGGTAATTATTCCCATATATGATATTTTTATACCCTCAGTGCTATTCACCAATCTAGGTCTAACTAGAGATGGTACTCGGGGGTCATTATCTCTCTCCCTTCATTGTAGTACCTTTGGAGGGAGGGGTCATAAGAGTGACCCTGCAACATCAACAACTGATGTCACTACTGTCACATTCTCATAATCTTTTTGATTCCCTCCCCATACTTCATATTGCTAATTTTCACTCTATAAGATCATGGATTCCAAATGATCCATTGTATGAATTTATTCTAGGCTTTGGACCCTATTCAGTTATGGAGGATCTAGAATACAAGTTAATGAACATACCTTTTTTTAACTAGAGATATCGCTTCATTACTTTTGAGACATTTTGTGGGAAAGAGATCACATTCCTTCCAAAAATTGGAATCAGTAACTAGTTGTGCATCAGATTCACAAGCTGATTGGTCATCTTCACTGGGTGAATCATGCCCCTCATTCACAATGTCATCCCATTAAATACCAACTGACTTCATATTCTGCTGAAATTCTATAAAAGAAGGATGTTTGGGTTCAGTATGTATATTCTTCCCCCGAATATCAGTAGGATGATTTCCCATATTCTTACTCACCATCTGTACAAAGTTGAGATTAGAGAATCCATATTATTGTTATTTATCCCCTATATTATAAGGCTCTACAGTTATAGGTAATTTTCCTTTGGGATCTAAATCATCTTTAATCCCTCCATTGGTTAGAAGTTTTTTAACTCCTCGACCATGTGACAATTTCTCCTACATTTACTACAATGTAGGTTTTTGGTACATTTATCAAAATAATTCCCAATGCACTTTCATTTCCTGTAGAAAATTGGGACCTTCTCATATTCTATGTTAAGTTCCAACTGATTATTAGAATCAATTAACACTATTGTTTCAATAGGAACATCATATAAATCAATTTTCATAAGGATTCAAGTCAAATTCCCTTACCTAGAATGTTGTATTTACTTTTAGAATTTGATAGGTGACCCCATAGTGGAATCAACATCCCAAAGAATTTGGGGATGCTAGAAGATCCAATTAAGGATGTGAATGTAGATCCAGGTTTTCATAATAGAATTCTTGACCAATTATGAATTAAAAAATTTTATGTCTCAGACCTAGTTCGCCCAATAGTAATTGAACCTTATTGACCACATGGACCCAATCACACCTCTCTGTATGCCAGAGGCTACCGACAAGTAGTGAGGGTCTATGACAGAATGGTGGGGATATGATACCCTCATGGTCAGATTTTAGCACAGTATTATAATCATAACAATTAATAGAGAAATAATATAAATAACTGAATAGCTGAAGAATAAACATCCATCATATAAATAACTAAGTAATCTCACTTGTACTAATGGATTGTTGTGTCAAACCATCATCAATCAGGATGTCACCCTCCGGGATGCTCTACCATCTCAGCTGGAAATGGATCCTTCCCAGCTGGGGCTCTCTCTAAAGTGAGATCTTCATGGGGGGGGTTCTTATATGGAGGATTCAAAAAGGCCACACCTATGAATTCCCTTTTTGAAAAGGAATAGAATATAAATAACCAAGTAATCTCATACAATGGTTTCATATAAAATTATTATCATTTCATGTTATACAAAAGACTGGTAGTACAAGGAAATAGACATACAGTACAATACATGTGACAAAGTAAAAAAAAAGAACAAAAAGATCTATCCTTATATAGTATCACGAGCCCAAAGCCCAGTCATGTGCTCCCCTAATCCTATGAACAAATCAATCAAGAATCTTTATGTGTTATATTTCCCCTATACCTACCTACATCCATGAAGACTATTTGGGTACCCAACGGTGGCCCAAATAGGGTGTGAGATAACACTCAGTAGGCCACCGCCAACGATGTTTATAACAAGTTAAGTCTGTGCATATAAGTTGAAGCAATGTATAGATATAACAAGTGTATAAGTAATAATATTAAAATTGATGGTATTTGGTCTATTAAGTCTCACTATGATTGAGAAACAGAATCAAAAGAGTTGTCTGTAAAGAATAGAAAGTATCAACATCAGTCTATGCCAGGTAATCATGTATTGGCCCTACATTGGCCTTGGTCCAAAGAGTATTAATGTCCAAGGAAACAAAATACACTAAGTAAAATAGGTAAAATTTATCCAAGGGGTATAAGTGTCCAAGGAATCCAAATGGGGTTTTCAGATCCAAGTAGTAGAAATGTGCAAGGCATCCTAATGGGGTCGTTGTATCCAAGGAGTATAAATGTCCAAGGAATCCTCTCGTGTCAAGTAAAATAATTAATTGTATTCTTGGATTAGAAATTTACATGGCATCCAAGTAAGCCATGTAACTAGGATCCAAGGAGTAGAAATTTCCAAGGAATCCTAATGATCTATGCAACCAGGATCCAAGGATTAGTAATTTTCAAGGCATATTAATAAGTTGTGTAATCCATATCCAAGGAGTATACATGTCCAAGGAATACTAATAGCTTGTCGGATCTAAGGATTAGATCCAAATAATCCTAACATATCAAGTAAATAAAGTAATCAGATCTAAGGAGATTAAATTTCCATGGCATCCAAGTAACCTAATTAAAAGGGGTCCAAAGAGTAGAAATGTCCAATGCATCCTAACCATTTAATTAATAATTTCATAAATCCCTTTATAATAAAATACAACCCAAGTGATTAAAAAAGTTATACCTTTCATATACAATAAGAAGGTGCTACAATGTGATTACAACCTTTGACTATTCACTTTAATAACTCATTCAATTATAAATTATACAAGGTGATCTCATCAGACCCTGAGGGTGGCCTAAATGTGTTAAAAAAGTAGAACCCTCCCTATGGAAGGCTCAGGATGGGGTCAATAACCACAAACCTTGACAAAAGGTGTCGCGTCATGTCTTTAACATGAATATATCAATTAACTCTAAGTTCAATTAATTTATAAATCATTTTTTGTAAAGTATGGATTGAAGTGCAACAGAAATAAGCTATAAATAGCTATAATTTTAGGGGAAAGGTATAGACCGCATACCTTAGAATGTTAGAGGAACAGTCATCCAAAATCATCTTATGATTCAATCAAGATCAAAAGAAAATGGAAGAACAAACGAACACCCTGAAAATAGGGAATAAGATCATGCACCAAAATAGTGTCAATGAGTAAAATTGTGAAAGGTGAAATAGGAATAAATAACTTACCATCATGCATCCAACAAGATGAATGGTGTTAAAATTAGAGTTTGGATGATGAATCGGCACCAAATCATAGCTTAGGTTTGAAGGAGAGTTCCTACGGGACCTCTTGTGTGTGGGAGAGAAAAATATAAATGAGGGGTGAGGGATAAGAAGAGGGGTTCTTCCCCTTTAAAAAATCATGAAATTTACACGATGCGTAAATGCTTTACACATCGTGTAATGCTTAGTATTTCCCTTCAGGGGGAAATCCATTACATTTCATTAGTTGGCATGCCCATCCCATTACACATCATGTATTGAATAGTCGTCGTGTATTTGGCCTACAACCAACTTTTAGTCCCCTACTTTATTCTTCCCAAAAACATACCAACCATCCTAAAGGCTCGACTTTTGGGTCTAATCCAAAAAGAGAGTTGCAATATGGGTTTAACCAAAAATTAAAATAATTTATACCACATAATAAAAATGGGTTCTTACAATCCTACCCCCTTAAATAAATTCATCCCCAAATTTCCCTTCCAAGGGTGGTCCAACATCATTAGAGAATAACTCCAACCAATAGGCACATACATCAGCTTCCTACTCCCAAGTCTCATCTTGTACATGGTTGTGCTACCCTAGTACCCATACTAGAGGAACTGACCAGCCTCAGAGAACCTGTATGCCTTTATAAACAATACGAATTATATTCTCATAAAAGGATGAATCTCCATCCAAATAAACCTTATTAAGATGAATTTTATGCAATGGATCATAATGATATCGATGAAGTTAAAATAAATGAAAGATTTCATGCATGGTCTGGTACATTTAAGGTAAATGCAACTGATAGGCTATTGTCATGACTCTCTCCATAATCTCAAAGTTCCCAATGTAATGAGGTTCTATCTTCCCTTGTTTCTGAATCCACTTATGCCCTGATCTAGTACAAACTTGCAAGAAAACCCAACTCCCCGCCTCAACCACTAGTGGTCAATGGTAATGATCGGTGTATGGTTTATGTCTGGACTGAGATGTAGACACGTACTTCTTGATAATATGAACCTAATATAAAGTCTATTGAATGATATGAGGACCCAGTAGTACTGCCTCTCCTACCTTTGACTAGCATAGGGGTGAACAGAACAACCTACCGTATAGGGCCTTATAAAGAGCCATCTGTATGGTCTCTTGGAAGCTATTATTACAAAAAAAAACTCAACAAGAGGTAAGTTTTTCTCCAAAGAACCTATTAAATTGATGATACATGATTGGATCATGTCCTCAAAAACTTTTATTCTGTGCTCAAAATGGCTTTCAGCCTGTGGGTGGTAGGTTGTACTCAGCAGTACCTATGAACCCAATGCTCTCTGTAACCCCTGCCAAAACCAAGACATAAAACAATCATCTCTATTTGATACGATAGAATATGGAACCCCATGGAGTCATATGATCTCATGATTATAAAGCCTCCCAATATCATCCACTGAAAGAATCTCATGAATAGGTATAAAATGGGAGACCTTGGTCAACCTATCTATGATTACCCATATGGAATCACTCCCATGAGGTGATCTTGGTAGTCCTGTCACAAAATCCATAGTGATTTCATCTCATTTCCACTCAGGAATAGGTAACAACTATAAAATCTCAACTTTTCACTAGTATTCTACCTTCACCTACTAGAGGATGGAACACCGAGTAACAAACTAACAAACTCAATTATCTCTCGCTTCATTCCTATCCCTTGGTATTGATAGTGTATGTCATGATACATATTGGTAAGACTGGGATGTATAGTCTATATCAAGGAATGGGACTCTATCATAAACTCCTCTCAGATGTCGGTAGGAACCTAGACATGTCCGTGGATGTTTAAGATCTCATCCTTATCAATGATCCAACTAGGTGGTTTTTCATCTTCTACAATGCCCTCCCGTAGGACCAAGACCTCAAAATTTGATAGTTGTATTATCTTAACTCTCTCCATAAGTGAAGAGGTCACTGATAACAATGAAATTATAGACTATCCATGATGGTCCTAAAACTCTATATTCATCTTTTAAAATAATTCTATAAGCTGTCACTGGCTACTATCCTCCTAAACTGCCTGTATTTGAGTTTTCATTCTCGGTGCATCAACAATTTTATTTCCTTTCCCAAGCATATAGGAAATAAGTCAAAAGATTGTAGGTATTCAACCCACCTTCATTTCCTCATATTCAATTCACATGGTGTAAAGATTTAATTGAGGCTTTTTTGGTCGATGTATACCACAAAAAACTCTCTCAATAAGTAATTCCTCCAAAAATGCAAGGCATGTACAACAGTGGCTAACTCGAGATCATGTGTTGGGTAATTCCACTCATGTGGCCTCAACTTATGAGACTCATACACCATGACTCACTCCTCCGACATTATAACTTATCCTAGACCAATACTTGATGCATCACAAAACATTGTATAGCTCCCATTTGGCTCTAGAAGAATCAGGATCTACACTCAATTTAGTCTCCCATTCAACTCATGAAAGGTTGTCTCACAGGTGTCTGACCATAAGAACTTCACACCCTTCTTAATGAAGTTTGAAAGAGGTGTTTCTATGTGTGAGATGTCCTGTATGAAACACCTGTAATATTCATCTAGACCTAAGAAACTCTTTATGTCAAAGATGTTCTTGTGATGCTCCCCGAAAACTACAGACCTCACCTTATCTTGGTCAACTAATACTCTTGTCTCTTAGATAATATGACTTAGGAAGTGAATATTATCTGTCCAAAAGTGGAAATTTTTGATCTTACCATATAAATAATTCTCTCTCAATGTATCCAATACTATCTCATGATGTTTGGCATGGTCATGTCAAGTGTGAGAATACACTAAGAAATCATCCATGAATACCACAAAAAACAAATCTGAATAGGGAAAGAAAACCCCATAATCAGTACCATGAAAACTATTGGTGCATTCGTGAGACCGAATGTCGTGACTAGATACTCATATAGACCATAACTTCTATGAAAAGATATATGAGGTATGTATGAAGGCTGAACATGCACCTGATGATAGCCCAATCTCATATAAATCTTTAAAAACACTCTATCTCCTCAGAGCTGGTCAAAAAGATCATTTATCCACATAAAGAGATATATGTTCTTAACTATCAACTGGTTCAATTTTTGGTAATCCACACATAAAAAAAGGGATACATCCACCTTTTTGCAAAAAGGACCAATGAACCCCACAAAGAAGTACTAGGTCGTATAAACCCCTTTTCTTCCAAACCCTCTAGCTACCTCTTGAGATCATGTAAATCAGTAGTATATATCTTATAAATAGGAATGGATACCAGTGAGGCTCCAAGAACTAACTTGGTGGAAAACTCTACCTCTCTCTTAAGATGTAGTTTTAAAAATTCGTCTAAAAAACACACTTAAAATAATCAACCGATGGAGGGAAGCCCCCCTGACATGTCCCCAAATCATCCAAATAAAAGATAGCAATCTAGGTTTTCATCCCACACAACCCATGATGCTTGGGTCCACCTCGGATAGCCTGTACATCTCATTCACCCTTGTAAATAAAAACTCTACCCTCTGGAGATGAGAAAGTCATCATTCAGCAATATAAATAAATGTACGCATGATAGTGAAACAACCAGTCCATCCTATAAATGATGTCAAAATCTATCATCTAAAGGAAAAAAGAGGCCCCATGTGAAGTGAAATCCACCTACCTCAAGGATGAACTACCTGCACTGGCATACACTCTCCGATCAAATCCCCGATAGAGTATCAAGTGTCATCAGGCCATGGAAAACTGAACATCGAGCCCAAGGATACCCACAACATGCACAGATAAGAAAGAAATAGATACAAATATATTGAAAAGAGAAGATAGTGATATAGAGGCTATCAGAATAGTACCTCTCATGGTAGAATTTTTGACACTCATCTCCTTAGGTATTGATTTTACTCTATAAATCCGGCATGAACTGCAACCATAAGATATATCCTTACTACCCTAAGAAGGTCTTCTCTACTGGAATTTTAAGTCTGGTGTCTGGATGCCGCAACTATGACCACCACCTCAACCTGATTGGTCAGTCATACTCCATCTCTCTGCCTAACAAGATGTTGTTGACCTCGCTCCTGAACATGGAGTCAGTGCAAACCCTCTCTCACTGGGGGGTGGGGGAAAGGTCCTGAAAAATCATTGTAGTTAGATCATCCTATCACAGGCTCAACACTTGATTGGGTCTCTATCACACTGGATTCTCATGTTCCCCTACCTCTCACACTAATGACAGAAGATAGAACTACCAGTACTCATTATTTGGTTGGGATTCCCCTCATAATAAGTCTCAAAATGTCTCTTCCTACCACCTGACACCGTACCACTGGGTCAAGAAGATGATCTACACTGATCTATGCCCCATGATTCCCTCAAGTTACACTAAGTAATCAATGCCTGGTTTATTATTTATATCATGGTAGTAATCCATAAAATTTTCATCTATGATCGGATGTCATACCTAATACCATCCTCAAATCACATATCTTTTGATACCTTTTCACCTAAAATAATATGTTCTAAATGATGGAGTTCTATAAAATGGTTAGAATAGTCCATGACTGATAATGTTCCCTACTCCAGATGCATAAAATATCTATCTCTATCATCCCTCAGTGTCTCAGGATAAAACAAATCATAGAAGTTTGTCCAGAAATCTCTCCAAACCATATCCCGATGATGATCTGTTTGAGTAATCACATCCCACCATCTCTTGGCAGAATCCTAAAGCATATATGTAGCGAGCTTCACTCTACTCTAGGGAGGTGTCTTAAGATGATCAAATATTGATAGTATGGCCTCCATCTATGAATCTGTAGCTTATGTTCCACCATCCCCCCAAAAATATAGGCGAATTCTTTTGCTGAAACACATGCGTCAACTCTTCCATAGTCAGGGCAGGTGATGGGGCTCCCTGAACGGTCTTCATAAAACGTAAGAATCCCTCTTGAAACTGGGCCTCAGCACCCATATCAAGCATAATAGTCGGTTCCAAAAGAGGTGATATGGGATGTTCCACTGGTGGATCAGGGCCCACCACCTCTGTAGCATGGTCATCGCCACCCTCCTAATGCACGATTGGGGGTCGTCATGGTGGAATATCTCTAAAAAGGCCAAGTGCATGTCGTGGATAAAATTTGATACATCAAGATCATAGATATACAATAATTATAGGCACAAGCCTTCCTAAACATGAGCCAAACCCCTCTATTTTCTCCTAAAGACATATTTGGGCAATGTACAAATCATAAGAACGCGCGAGATATTGTCTACTTCCCACTACTAAGCTCGAGTTAGGGCCAAGTTCTCTGTAAAAGTCAGGGGTTCCAGTATATAGAGTGTCAGTTGCAATTTATAGAGGAAAAAACCCTAAAAATTACAATTTTTTCCCCATTTAATGGAAAACATTTCATTTCAAAATTCAATTTCATTTCTATTCATTCTCATTTACATAGCAATTCTCTTTTAAATGTTGAATTGTATAGATCACCACTTCCAATTTATAAGGGCCCGTACACCTTATAAATTGATGTGTGGCATATATTTAATCCTAAACAATTATTTATCAAGTCCCTACATGAAATGATAGCACAATTTAATGGATAAAGAAGTATGGAATCAAGATATGTTGTAAGTAATGCACATAGTAAGTAAATGTGGAATGGCATAATGCATGACATATAAATCATGAAGTGCCTATAATGGTGCATGATGCAATAGTTTCTTTCCATACCAGGCCAAGGGTAATAATCTATAATCATAAGGAACATCAAATATAGAGTGCATCACCCAACAGTGAAATCATAGAAACTGTAATAAGCACAATCCATAACAATATGTCCCATTCTAGAAAATTTGGTTTTTCCCTGTACGTGGGTTAGCTACTCCCAGACACAGCTCATTACCTAACTCCAAAACATCATATTTCTCCTTCCTAGCATCCAAGATAGTAAGGCAAGGAAAAAATAAAATAAAAGAAACATGTCTGATATTGTTTTGTGAGGTCCTAAACCCGGTTCACTCAATAGTGACCGAACCTGGTTGACCACATGACCTCAATCACGCCTCCTGATATGCCGAAGGTTGCTGACTAGCAGCAGGGGTCCATAGTGGAACGGTGGAGATACTATACCCTCATTGTCATAGTGTAGCATAACAGTATAATCGTAATAATGAAGAAGCATATAAATAATTGAGAAGCTGAAGAATAAGCATCCATCATATAAATAACCAAGTAATCTTATCCAATAGTGTCATATACAATGATGATCATGGTATTCTATACAAAATACTGGTAGTACATGGCAACAGACATCCAATATAATACATGTGACAAAAGTACAAAAAAACCAAAAAAAAACTATCCTCAGATAGCATCACGAACCCAAAGTATGGTCATGTGCTCCCCTGCTCCTATGCACAAATTAATCAAACATCTGCAGGTGGGTGCTTACCCATGTTCCTACCTACATCCATGAAGTCTATTTAGGTACCCAACGGCAGCCCGAACAGTGTATGAGATAACACTCAGTAGGCCACCACCAACGATGTCTATGATAAGTCCAGTATGTGCATATAAGCTGAAGGAGTGTAGAAATATAACAGATGTACACGTAATAATAGTAGAAGTGATGTTATCCAGACTATAAAATCTCACTGTGATCAAGAAATAGAATCGTAAGAGCTATATGTAAATCATAAAAAATATCAACACCGGCATGTGTCCTGTAATCATGTGTCAGGCCTATATGATCCATGGTCTAAGGAGTAGTAATGTCCAAGGTAACCAAATATACTAAGTAAAACAGGTAAACAATATTTGAGGAGTGGAAATTTTCAAGGCATCCGAATGGGGTCATCGGATCCAAGGAGTAGAAATGTTCAAGGAATCCTAATAGGATCGTCAGATCCAAGGAGTATAAATTTCCAAGGCATCCTAGCATGTCAAGTAAACTCATTTACTGGAACCTTGGAGTATAAATGTCCAAGGCAACCAAGTAAGTCATGTAACCAGGATCCAAGGAGTAGAAATGTTCAAGGCATCCTGATGAGTCATGCAACCAGGATCCAAAGGAGTAGTAATGCCCAAAGCATCCTAATGGTTTTTCATATCCAAAGAGTAGAAATTTCCAAGACATCCTGACATATCAAGTAAATCAAGTAATTAGATCCAAGGAGATGAAATGTCCTTGGAATCTAAGTTACCTAATTAAAAGGGATCCAAGAAGAGGAATGTACAAGGCATACTAACCATTTAATTCATCATTTCATAAATACCTTCGTAATCAAATACAATCCAAGGGATTAAACAAGTTATACCTTTCATATATGATGACAGGGTGCTACAAGGTGCTTAAAAACTTTGAATATTCACTTTAATACCTCATTTAATTCTCTATTATACAAGGTGATCTCATCACACCCCGAGGGTGGTATAAATGCAACAAAAAGGTATAACCCTCACCATGGGCGTCTTAGGTTGGGGTCGACAACCTCCAACACAGACGAAAGGCATCACGACATGTCTTCAACATGAATATATCAATTAACTCTAGGTTCAATTAATTTAGAAAGCATCGCCCGAAAATTTAGGTGTGCGGCGCAACGCCAACAAGCTATAAATGGTTAGACTTTTAACGAAAAGGTATACACCCCCAACCTCAGCTTGGTAGAAGAGAACTTGTCTAGTCTTAGCTTTTGATTCGAACCAGAACATAAGAAAATGGAAGAACGGATGAACACCCTGAAAATAGGGCATAAGATACTACACCAAAATAGTGTCACTGATAGCAAGGAAAATAGCAAAAGGTGTAAGCAGAATAGAGAACTCACCAGCACACATCCAACGAGACAAACAGTGTTTGAATCAGAGCTCAAATGAAAAATCAGAATCAAAGCCTAGCTTAGGCTTGAAGGATAGCTTCTATGGGACCTCCTGTGTGTGGGAGAGAAAGAGAGAAGTGAGGGTGAGGGATAATAAAAGGGGTTACACCCCTTTAAAAACATTTCACGACATTTATACGACGTGTAAATGCTTTACACATCATGTAATCTTTTGGTTTTCCCTTATGGGGAAAATCCATTAAATGTTGTGAGTTGGTCTGTTCGGCCCATTACAAGTCATGCATTGAATACACATTGTGTATTCTAAATACAAGCTGTGTATTTAGCCTATGGCCAACTTTGAGACCTCTTCTTTCTTCTTCCCAAAAATATATCAACCGATCTAAAGGTTTGGCTTCTGGGTCTAAGCCAAAAAGATATTTTCAACAAGGGTTTAATTGTAAGTTAAAAGAATCCATACCTAATGATCGTCGGATCATCACCTCCGCCGTCGAGTGGGGGTTTTCAATCTCATTCACCTGAAGACGCACATCGTACCACCATTATTGATGCATCACACCAATGTAGAACAACATAATGCATACACATATATGCACTGATACATTGATATAAATATATAAGTTTAAATATCACATATTAACAATACATCATTTATATTTATATAATTGGTGGAATTATAAATATATATATATATATATTATCATATTTATATTAATTATATGCATGCATTTTTTAATTAATGTATATAAATAAACATTAATTTTTGGATATAAGTATGAAAATTTTATATAAATTGATAATATTTTTTTATTAACGCTAATAAAAGTGTTGATAAAGATTAACTTTTATCAACACTAAGAAAAATGTTGATAAATGGTGCACTTTTATCAGTATTTTATTAGCGCTGATAAAAGTCACCTTTATCATAAGTTTTAGCTAGCACTGATAAAAGAAACATTTTTCTCATTACTTTTTGTTTAGCGATGATGAAACAATCTGTGCTAATGTGTTTTTTTTCTATTTTAAATTATTTCAAGTTTATAATATATTTTGTAATTTAATTTTCTTTATTTATTTTTTTTATGAAATTATCTCAGTATTTACATATTAAATTATCTCATTTTCAAAATTTTAAATTTGTATGATATTTAATTATAGTTTATTTTTAAATATAATTTTTTTATATTGAAAAAAAAGCTTATATTTTCAATATTTTTTAGTGTTGAATTGATATATTTTTCTTTGTTAAATTATCAATTTAAATGTTATATTTTTTAAATAAAATTTACTACACCATTTAACGAGGGTGGTGTTGGAAAAATCCACTATATCTACTAAATATGGGTTGCTCCAGCCTGATTTTTCACCTCCACAAGTAGCCATATCACCAGAAAATAAAAAGAATCCTGAAATTACCCCCCCCCCCAACTATCGGGCTCTTCTACCAAAGGAATTCCTCCGAGCTCGAGGCCTTTCATTCGGCTCCCTCTGTATACCTGGTCTTCCATTCGCGCTTGGGGTTTCAACAAAACTCTGTTCAATTGCTCACTTCAGACTAAATCAATTCTACAAGCTCGATGCCTTCCATTCGGCTCGCTCTATATACCTGGTTTCCAGCGGCGATTAGGGTTTCAAGATAGCTCAGTTCAATACATCGTTGGTCGATTCCTCTCATCTCTTTCCGCATACCATCCACTGATTTATCTCCATTACCATCTGAGACCTCGATGCCCATTATATCAATCATTTCTCCCCGCTCGAGGCATTCCTATCGGATCGCATTCTATACCAGGTTGTCAGGCCGCAATTAGGGTTTTGAGAAAGCACAAATCAATACACCACTCGATGATTCTGCTCATCTCCTCCCGCATACCATCCCTGGAAGTATCGTGGTTACCATCCCTGACCTGGAAAACGGCCTTGGGCTTAACATCGCTGACATCCCAAACCCCGTCGCCTATTTCATCGCTGATCTCACGAGTAGGGTTTCTGTGTATTCCATATGGATTCGTTGTCTACTGTCTATGTAACATATTTTCTGTCACTCTGCACTACATCTTTTACATTTTTATCCACTCACCATTCTTTGCTTACTTATTTTCATTTCAAGTATATAGAAATAGCAATTCCACATGAAATTGAAAGTTAAATTTATTAGGTAGATATTTTCTTTCACTTTACTGTTTACTAATACTCCTTTACCATATACTATCTTTGGATATGTGACATATTTCATTTCTCCATTCCATTGTTGATACTTAACACATATAGCTGCAGTCTTGTCAGTGATAATATACAACTGCTTTGACAACAACCTTTTGTGTCTTTCATCTGAGGGGCATCAAATTGTTTCACAAAGGTATCGCTTCATAAACGTGCTTTAAAACCAATATTTATACATTATGTTTACTGTTACATATTCATTATATTGAATACTTGCATTTTAATGTATAGATGCTCCAGGAAACATTTTCCTGCCTACTGGGGTAATATTAAACATTAAAACTGATCTTCAAATTTAAATAGTAAAATTGTTGTCTCCCTATTTATAAGCATTTTATATTCAATTATCAGCTGTTCTTAAAATATTTTTTTCATGCCACCTAGACAATTTTGTACAAAGAAAACCAACAAAACCATGCATACCCCTTCAAACTCTAGAGAATCAAAGATCCATAGAAGACTGCTCATACAGCAATGTCAAGAAAATTGTGAGTGATGCCTTAGTTTTATAATAACTTAATTACTAAATCTACTTATATCATTATACGATTTTCATGTCAAAAAATTTAGTAAAAATATTGTCGTGTACTGTAGGTTCTCTAATGATTTCTACTGTGTGCATCGGTAGTCCAATTATTCAGCCACTATCAGCAAATGGCGTCGAACATACAGTTTGAAGATTACCATTGTCACCTCTATCTATTAATGGTATGTTCATTTGAAAAATTCTATACAAATCTTACTTTTTCCAACTAACTGAGACTACTCATCATTTTTTACTTCTTTGTTCATAGTACCAAGTGCAAGTCGTACCGAGTCAACAATGACTGCCGAAAAAAAACAAAAATAGATACATCACACCCTCTCCCCTGTACCTTTTAGTAATTCTGCTGTCTGTGAACTTTTATGACCATAATATGGGTCAAACGCTTAATTACAGACCATATAACACTTATGTCACTTTTTCCTTTAGGTCTGCTGAATGAGGACAACAATCTCACTAAATCTGCAATACTCAACTCGACAGAGTATGCATTACTGATACACTTAAATATGTTTAAACATGTCAATTAAATTTCATTTCTTACTCTATCCTCTGTGTACAAATTTTATATTCCAAATATTAATGTACCACAGTACACTACTGCATCATTGACAGGTATGTTATAAGTTTTTTACGCATTAATATAGATTTACTCATTTGTTTATTTTAACTACTTAAATTTATATACCGTGATATTCTATTCAACAATATTTTCCTTCACATATTTTAGCAACGTCTTCAAACAATACTGATTTCATCAGCACAACTGCAAACTCCATAGGTTTTTTGACTAACAAATTGATCTTTAAATATTATTACATTCTATACAGGATAGGACACACCCTATTTACATTTCATCGACTTCTGCAGGAAACTCATTAGAAATAGACATTGTGGAGAACACATGTTACTGTTTTTAGTAATCCTGCATTATTAATTTCATAAATCAAATACTATTTGTTGTCAATCTCTGAAAATTGAATAATTTTTTTAATACTATTTCCCCCAACGTGTAAGATACTCAGATATCAGAGACCCCGGATATATATGCCAATAATTTCACTCTACTATGTGGTATGATGAGAGAAATATGAAATGTTGTAACCAACAAACCCCACAATTTGATCTATGCTACTCTATGGGAATGATTGCTTTGGATTTACTCATGTCACCTCATCCATACCTACAGATGTTGGTTTTCAATCGAACTTCATTCCAAGAACGAGCTTTCCAAGAGCATATGAATCTTTATAATTCTATGTTTTCATTCACGTCTATGGGTGGGGAGGTTGATAGGTCTTTGAACAATGGTAGAGCCCTAACTATATTCAGACTAAATGGACAGAACTACCATTGTATAGGTAGTTTGTGTATGGTATAAGGACAACCCCCAAGGTTTGCCCAACTATATGTGTTTGACACAGAACATGTGTGCTAGAATAGAGTTAGTAGTATGAGATGTTTCTGAAAATCATTGCTACGAATATCAATCTAATTCATTTCATTGTATTTTTCTGACACAAATATCTCTTCCAACTATGATGGAAAAAATCTTCAATCAATTATTAACTTCGGTATTGTTGAGAAGTTGCAACATATGCTACATGAGATCAATGCTTTAGCTCAACAGTTCATATCAGCAAAAGATGTCCTTAATCGTGAAGATTTTCCAAACTTAAAGTTACGCCTGCTTAAGAAAATACAAACAAATTAGGCAACACATAACTTACCCACAACATATGAAATTTCCATGATTATTGTCGGAGATGTTAAAGATCTAAACCAAGAACGTGACATCATCATTCAAACCAAATGTGGTGCATTGCAACAAATTGATGAGCTTCACCCTTTGTATTTTCCATTACAGTATCCATTGATTTTTCCTGATGGCCATGATGGATATGTTGACAACATAATGCATCGCGCTACTACATTCACAACCGGTGCTAAGCTAAGAAAGGTTACAATGAGAGAATATTTCTCTTTTCACTTGCAATTCTGTGACTTTGAAGCATCCACTTTGCTACATTCTAGAAGCTTACTGCAATAATTTTTCATCGATGCTTACACAATGATTGAGTCTCATAGACTATCATATATTTGTTTCAACTAGAAGCGGTTGTGGGTAGACCTATACAATGGATTGCAATATGAATTCCTTCGAGGTGACTGAGAAGGGTCCTCTTGTGGGAAGCGCATCATTTTTTCCTCTTCTTTTACTGGTGGTCCAAGATATATGATTCAAAATTATCAGGACACAATGTCAATTTGTAATTGGGAAGGGTATCCATATTTGTTCCTTATGTTTACATGTAACCCATTGTGGCTGGAAATAAGTTGATTTGTTACACAAAAGAATCTTCATCTAGCTGACTATCCACAGCTACTATCTCGAGTATTCAACATAAAGGTTGATCGTCTTCTAAAATATTTAAGAGAACATTGTATATTTGGAAAATCAAGGGCAGGTAAGCTCATTTTTTACATTTCATTATGTTTACCATATAATATCTATTTTTATAGTTTAATATTTTTACCTTATTATTTCTTATTACATCACCTAATACTAACTAGACATAATCTATTTCTTTTTTTCCAAGTTGTTTGAACCATTGAATTCCAGAAATGAGGTTTACCGCATGTCCACATTTTATTGTTTCTTTTTCATGAAAACAAACTTATAACTCCATCAGATGTTAACAGAGTGGTGTCCACTGAGATTCCAGATAAAATTTCCTACCCAACACTACATGAAGCTGTTAAAAACTATATGCTCCATGACCCTTGTGGAGATGCCATACATTCTTCTCCTTGTATGAAAAATGGAAAATGCTCTAAGTTCTTTCCTAAAAAATTTGTTGGACAAACCATGGTAGATGATGATGGTTACGTGATATATCGTAGAAGGGATGATAGCAGAACAATCCAAAAAAATGGTGTTGAGTTGGATAATCATTTTTTGGTACCATACAATCCATTTTTGTTACTCAGGTATCAAGCACATCTAAATATTGAAGTTTGCAACCAGTCATCTTCTATCAAGTATCTCTTTAAATATATAAGCAAGGGAAATGATCATGTAATGGAAGAACTATATGAAACCAATAGCAAAGACTTAGTAGACAACACTATTGATGAGATAAAGATGTATTATGACTGTCGCTACATATCATCTTGTGAGGTGTCCTGGCGGATCTTCTCTTATGATATGCATTACAGATATCCACATGTCAACAGGCTGCATTATCATTTACTGGGGAAAAATAATGTGACATATAAAGACGAGGACAGAATTGAAGATGTCCTAACTTGCGTAAATGTTGCTAAAACAATGTTCACGTCTTGGTTTAAATCAAATGTGGAATTCCCAGAAGGTATAAGTTTAACTTTCGTAGAATACCCGACTAGGTTTGTCTTCCGTAGTCAAGAAAAGAAATGGCATCCCTGAAAACAAGGTTTCAGTATTGGTTGACTCTACTATATGCCTCCTACTACTGGAGAACTATACTACCTGTGGATCCTTCTAACAAAAATCATAGGTGCCACATCATATAAGGATTTGAAAACTGTCAACGACATTAATTATGGCACTTTTAGGGAGGCATGTTCTGCTATGGGTCTACTAGCTGATGACCGAGAATTCATTGATGCTATTAAAGAGGTCTCAGCATGGGGAATGGGCCACTATCTATGCAGACTATTTTCAAGCATGCTAATCTCAAATAACATTTCTCAGCCGGATATAATTTAGAATAAAACTTGCAATATTCTCTCTGAAGATATCTTATATTTTGAAAGACAAAGGCTTCAAATACAAGGTACGTTTCAAATTATCAACCACTTTTTACAACTACATCATTACTTTAATGTTTTGTTTCTGTATTTTCTACAAATCTATTTACTCTTCCAACAACCTATTAACATCACTAACGTTATCATTACATATGTGAGCTGTTACTTTAAAGAATCCATGTAGCTATTGTTGTAACAATTTTAATATTGTTAACTATGTCTATCTATGAAAATTCTATCCTAGGGGAACACATATCAAATGGTTGACACTTTTGTATACTATTAAATGACATGGTTATAGGTGTATTATATAATTACACTCAAGTGTTCCGTGTAGTATCTGTCATTTTTTAATTACTTCATTGTATCTAGCATCTATAAGCATCTGATATATATTCATACTTTACCGTTTACATATGTTTCTATAAAGATATCAATACAGTCTATGAAAGACATTCTTATACAATAAAGAACTGCATGTATTTGCAGAACTCTAAATGAATGTCGACGGTGCCTCCGATGTCGGGTTGGATTAAAGTGAACGTCGACGGTGACTCAAAAGGCAATCCTGGACCTGCCAGTTGTGGGGAAATTTTTAGAGATTCTGTTGACCAGTGCCAGGGTTACTTTTACAGTGGGTGTGGGATTGCCTCATCCCTTGAAGCGGAGATGCTAGGAGTCATCCATGCTGTTGATTTTTCACTGCAAAGAGGATGGAAAAAACTTTGGATTGAAAGTGATTCTACCACCATTGTTCAATCCATTTGGAATGGAGTCATTCATCTCACCTGGCCGCTCACTACACTTTGGATGAATTGCCTGAATTCTCTATAGGAAATTGACTACATTGCCACACATGTCTTCCGTGAAGCGAATGATGTTGCTGATGCCCTTGCCAACAAAGGTGTTCACCAGAGCATGACTTGGTTGGGTGCGCTGCCAGCTGATTTATTTCACCTCTTTGAAAGAGATTGTAATAAGATATCATCCTTTCGACTCATGTAAACTTTTGATTCTTTAATGAATAAATGGTGCTTCGGTCCTTGACCGAGGCATTACCCAAAAAAAGAACTCTAAATGACATGGTTTTGCCTGCATGTTTATGCACACTTATTTAAATTTTCTATTATTCCATGTTATGTTCTGTACATGTTTCTGCATAGTTCTATGAAAAAATTGCATGTCTGTCATGCATTTTTAGTAGTCAATGTCATGAACTGTCAATGATTCTGTGTATTGCTATGTTGCAACTATAGGGTTCTACTACTTTTGTATTTATATGGTTCTCTATATGTCTGCATAGTTCTATGATTGATTGAAAAAGTGTTGTTTACTGTATGAAATGCAGTTAGAACTAATGTCTATAATATTACTCCAAATTTTAATTATACTGTCAGTCAAAAAATATGTGACTTCTCTCTTTCATACTGTTGATGAACCATCCTGTATTCTAATGCTGAGTAGTTTATTGACAGATTTTGAAGGTACTGAACATAAATTCTCCAAATTTAATTTACCTTATCATTTCATGCTATTCCGTACTACTATTTACTTACTCTACATTTTGTAATTCAGTTTTTACTATTTCATTCAGACATCTCTTTAAATATGTTTCAAATTTTCTACAGATCTCACACTCACTGATGAACAGAGGCACATGTTTGTTCTGCAAGAAATAGATGACATTTTACAAAGAAATGGTAGATCTCTTCAGAGTTTTCCCCCTATTCCTATTCTAGAATCTGTAATTGACACTCTTATAAATCGTTCAATTACGGAGGAACTGAACTACAACAGAGACAGTCTTTGAAATGATTACATAACCTTATAGGGTATGCTTACCAATAAACAAAAAAAATGTGATCAATGTCATTTTGTCTTCAAAATCAACTGCCTGTGGGGGTTTCTTCTTCTTGCATAGATACAGAGGGACCAGTCAAACATTTATTTGGAGAGTACTCACATCTTTGTTGTGATCAAAGGGCATTATTGTTCTGGCAGTAGCTTCAAGTGGAATAGCATCACTACTTCTTCCTGGTGGAAGGACGACAGATTCTAAATTTCATATTCCAATCTCTTTTAATGAGAAATCTATTTTCAATATTCATCAAGGGAGTGAGTTAGCCAAGCTATTACATGTTACAAAACTTATTATTTGGGATGAGGCATCCATAGTTCACAAGTACTGTTTTGAAGCTCTGGACCGTACTCTAAGAGATATAATGACAGCTAAAAATCTCAATGCTACATCTTTACCATTTGGAGGTATCACAGTTGTATTGGGTGAAGATTTCCATCAAATATTACTAGTTATGACAGGTGGTAACAGAAATTACATTGTTCTTGTAAGTATTAAATCATCGTATCTTTGGCAACAATGTAGAGTCTTAACTCTAACGAAACACATGCGACTGCAATCTGGGACTGCCAATAATGATTCTGATGACTTACAAACCTTTTTAAAGTGGGTTTTAGATATTGGTGATGGTAAAACAAGAGAGCCTGATGATGGTGAATCGGTAATTCATATACCAGCAAATTATCTTCTGAAATGAACCAATAATGTGTTGGCAGAAATGGTTGACTTCACATATCCTGCTTTCACAGACCATTACGATGATGTCTGCTATCTAAAGGACAAAACATAACTAGCACCAACACGTGATGTTGTTCAAGAAATCAATTACTACAGGCTATCTCTCAAAAATTCAAAAAACAGAGACTACTTCATCTCTGACAGTGTTTGCAATGCCAGTTTTGATTTGGATAGGCCTAAAAATATATACACATCTGAGTTTTTAAATGGTATTATTATCTCTAGATTGGCAGCGCATAAAATTAGTCTGAATATTGGTGTTCCTGTTATGTTTTTAAGAAATTTGGATCAATCATTTGGTCTGTGTAGTGGCACTCGCGTGATTGTTACACACTTGGGAGACAATTTTATCAGAACAAAAAATTTAACTGGCTGTCATTCAGGGTACTGTGCATTCATTCCAAGATTAACTATGACACAATCTGATGTTAGATGGCCTTTCAAATTACAAAGACGACAATATCTTTTGATAGTATGTTATGTTATGACTATTAATAAGAGTCAAGGACAATCTTTCTCTTCAGTTAGGTTATTTCTACGCAGGCATGTGTTCTTGCATGGTCAATTATATTTGGTTGTTTATAGGGTCACCTCACTGAATGGTTTGAAAATAATAATTACAGATAGCCATAACATAGATGTTGATTGCACACAAAATATTTTCTATAAAGAAATATTTGATAACCTGTCTTAGGTATCATTTAAATTTTACTATTCATCTTTTAATTTTTCTTTATAATGTGATCTCTGTAACTCTTTTGCTTATTTATATTATGATTTAGTTATCTTTCGATACTAATTGTGAATGTACAGAATAACAAACTAATGTCCAGATGAATAACCCCATTGTGTGAGATTTCGCCAGAGTCAAATGAAACTCTAAAGATACATGTATGTGTGTTGAACATCTGGTGCAATTATTCATCTAAAAACTCCAATAATGTCGTTGCTATCAATTTCATACTTGGAGATACCAGGTCCATGTTTCTAAGAAAAACATATTATTTTTGTTATCTTACTGTAGTGCAATAAATTCATTTATATCTATGTCTTCTATCAAATATTATATCTCTATTACAACCACCAATATATTTATTGTTTTCAGGGAATGAAGGTACAATGTTCAATTACTAACCGTCAGCTTATCTGTAAGTTCAAAGATCTCGTGCATGAAGGATTATGCTATTACATTCAAAACTTTCAAGTTTCTCCAAATCAAGGATGTTACTTGGCAACTCGACATGCATGTCGATTGCTGTTCAAATCAACAACGTTTCTTCATCCTTCTAATGCACAACTCCCACTGTTCAGTTTTAATTTCACTTCATTTAATGACATTTCTCAATGAATTGTACTGGAAGATAATCTAATAGGTATACTTCCATTGCAGTGCATTGATATACTTTTGTATTCAATATTTTCATATTCATCAAAAATGTGTTTTCCAAATCAATATAATTCCCCTTCACTGTTTGTCTTTCTGAGTTTTATGGTTTAGAAATCACTGGGCTTCTGTGATACTCTCAGCCAGTGAAATCAATGGGAAAATTGAACCTTAGGATGAAAATTATTCTTGTGGATGACAAGTGATTTAAAATTTGTATTACTATGACATGGAAAATTTATATGACATTTACAAATACTACTATTTTTTTTCCTTACAGAGGTTTCCAAGTTCACTGCTGCTTATGGGGAAATTATGCTACTGAAATATCAGGTTATTTGGATCAACCAAAGGACTCACCTAACATTTTGATCTTAGAACTCGTTCGGGTTAAAAAATTAAGCAATATAGTAGCTGTCCACAATTTACCAGTTTTTTTTGTACATCTTTTTTTATATGTATCATCAACCGTAGGTTGACTAAAATTTTTTCATATATTTTATAGGAACTATTATTGTGACAAATACTATTCAAGAAACAATGATTTTGTACAACCTGGACATTGCAGAAGTTGACAATTTTAGAAACAGATTTAGTATGTACTGTAAATATTTCAGTATATTTAGTTCTCTATTATTTGTTGTTCACTGCTATAAAAATTTATATGATGCCTGTTTATTTTTTTCCTATTATAGATGTCTGTAGGTTTGGATTCATATTGCCATCCCAGTTACACAGTCCACCATCAACGAATCCAGACCCCTTTACAGAAGTATAATATTGGAGTAACAAAAAGAACATTTCTGATGTAAAAAATTTGAACATGTAAGTACTATGTCCTTACTTTTAAAATGTCAATATTCAGTTACTGTTACCTTGAACTTCTTCTTTGTTTTATTAAAAATTCTTTAATGTACCTATTCTACTGTAGCCTACAAGATTCTTAATTTCAGCAACAGTACAAAAAATTCAAAGCACCCATAGTTGGTTTTATGAGTCCTATGACTCTTGCATGAAAAAGGTTCACAGTTTAGATAGAACATTATGGTGCCACAAATGAAAAATATCTCCAAATACTACCACTGTCAGGTCATCAACTCTTTGATTTTTAAATATTCTAACATTATAACTCGGTGCTACTGATGGGATACACTTTCATCCCCTCATTATGAAATATTAAAAATACATTGAACAAATTTAGGGTACAACTCATGGTTGCAGATAAGACAGTCTCATTTTCAGTTGTTATGTTCAACAAACAAGTTATGCAGTTCATACATGAAATAGCTGCAAAGTTAAGAGCTGCTCTGATACAGGTAGTTGCATCTTATTATAACATCTAATCTTATTTCTTCTATCTGGCAACTGAAATTTGTTATCTTTTTTAAATTAGGATGATGATGAGTATGGTTTCCCTCATCATTTGGAAGTATTCAAGTCAAATAATTATTTATTCTCAATTGATGTAACTACTTTTAATATTCAAAACTGTTATTGTTTGTTTGAACAGAATAGCTACAAAGTACATTCTATCAGTGATAATGAGATGTACATTCATAGATTTAGTGACACCTTTGACCAAAAAGAGGTAAAAAAAATTAGTACTCTCAACATACTATACCACTGATTATATACAACTTATTTGTTTGGTTTGTGACGACATAGACACATCCGAGTAGTGGGTTTTCAGAGTTGGGTAGTGGGATTAAAAATATGATGGTCTGTATCATTTACATTTATTCAATTTATATAAACCAAAACATGAAACACCATTGTCTAATACTCTTTTCTGCTTCCCCTTATAGCAGCATCATGATGATGGGTGTTATACTTCTTACGGTAGCTCAGGAATAGCTGTATCGGGCTCAGATATGTCATCTAATCAAGTTAAAATAATTTACCTAGAATAACTATTATAATATTTCCAGAATGATTGACTGACATTCATTCTTATTAGACACATTTTTCATTTGTTTCACCAATTACACATCTCAGTAAATGTTACCTACATATTAATGTGAAATTATTCTACATGTAGAAAAACCTCATGTCTGATTTTGAAAATGAAGAATAGATTCAACATAATCTGATGAGATGTGAAGATACCCCAGGATCATCAAGTTGTGGTATTCACCTCGATGTTCCAATGACAAAAAAGTGAGCACAGAGGGACAGACTGCAGTAATTAAGTGCTGATACGGGGGTCTATCGAGGCTGTTGATTGGGAATTTTCCTAACACCATCTGTAGTGTGCATGACATATCTACAGATGTTGCCAATCTGGTACCCTATATCTGTTGTCAAACATTTCTGTATTACTAAAATAGTATTTCAGTTATCCTGCCATCTTTCTGTAGACGTCGGACTTTCTGTTCGTTTGCTGAAATTGAAAATATTTTATATAAACCTTATATTGTTCTGTTAGCATATCTCTATGTGAATGTTTCTTTTACTTTAACTATTTATATTTTTTATTTCTGTATTTTTTCATTTTAAGAAATTGTTAAATTTAGCATGTGTGGTTTACCTTTTTTATAGAAGAAAGACAGAGAAATATAGTTGTGCTTTTCCAGGTTTATTGGAGCATCCCCAATACTGTTGTATGTGTACACAGATCCTGTTTGATGATGCGACGTCTGGGGACTTTTTTGGAAAAAAATTTGGAACTATAACTTCACCCATTGATGTGATGAATATCACATACTAGGTGTGACTTTATTTCCATGAATTTCAATTTTCACACAACTGCATTCCAATTTTTAGCTTCTCTGTTATGATAACAATAATATCAATGTCATCGTATTATTTTACTTTTCATGGAAAAACCATACATATAAGGGTAAATCGTATGTTCATCAGCCCATATATTTTCTTATTAAATTGATCACATTTTCTCAATGCAGTAAATGAAAAGCATACGAGGACTAATACACACAAATGGGAGCAGGTTTGTGTGTAGAAGAATCACTGAGGGAAGAAGGTTCCTCCATCTTGATGTTTTTTAGTACGTAATAACTACTTTCTCAGTTGGTGTTTTACATTCTTTCATTAGTTGTTTTTAGAGGACATTCTCGGTATGAGATCATAATATCAAACTGCTTCATTATGTTATGGTTACATTGTCTTATTGTAATATATTTTTACCAGGTTCAACTGATTTTAATGATGAAGATATCATTAATTATGATGGTGGGTAGATTCTGAAATATGATATTCTACAACAGATGCAACTAAGAAGGACATGAAGTTTAAAGATGTTCTGAAAGATGGAACTGTAATTTTGGCACTCCAAATGCATAATCAGGGTATGACATTGGTGAGAAACAGGTTGCAGAATAATGGTGACATACTTGACTGCATTTCTCTTTTAAATGATGATCATGTCCAGTTTAGTTGTTAATGTACAGTTCTATTGTAGTCTATCATGTGCTGTTCCCAGTATTTTAATCATGTGCAGTTCTGTTGACCCTGTGCAATTCTGTTGTAGATCATTTTATCATGTGTTGTTCTGTTGTAGATCGTGTTACATCATTTTATTTAGATTATTACGGAATGGAGGTAATTTAGGATATGTTTGGAACACTGAAACTGGGTATTTTAGAACTAAAAATATTAATTCTACTAAGGTATGTGTTTTGTCTTTTCATTCACCACTACTTTTATAAAATCATTTGAACCAGCATTCCTGAATTTTTTAATGACATGTGAATTTCCTCTGACTATCACATATACTACATTTCTTCTTCTCTGTTATAAACTTTTATAATTCTGCTTCAATGAATTCATTTGTCATTATTAAGTGCTACTTATTCATTAAATCAATTCTTCATGTAGGAAAATCTGTTTACAATGCTAAATGTTGATGAAGCAAACCAAATATATGTATGAATCTTTCCAGACTCTGCTGCTACAATAATCTGTGTAATTGAAAATCAATCATTATTCAGTTATTTTTAACATTGTATATTAACAATCAGATTGCTTAGTTAACATGTAAATTATGGACACATACAAACTGTCATGGTAACATTTGACTTCCAGACAACAGAACAGAATATAAACTGCTAAAAAGTAGTATTTATTTTGTTCTTATAAAGTTATAATAATTTCTGAAACATGTCGTATGAATCACTACTATAAATATCTAACATGTAATGACTATTTTACCTCCATCTTAGAACTATGGCATGCATGGATGGAGCATACTACAAATTTATGGATGAAGGGGGATTGTGCATACAATGTGACATGGTGAGTGTCACTTGGTTGAGGAGAATACACCATCATGAAAGACTACAACAACGGTATATTCTCAAGAATCGGGTCATTTTTTCAATTAATTGTTTATTTTACATCTATTAAATGTGATTTGTCATTCGTTTTTTACAGTGCATGTACTCTCATTCAAGTAGTGGATGTTGTGGACCATAGACCTAGGGTCGAACCTGCTATCTTATCTATTGAGGTTTGTCATTTTTATTGTTTGACTTTAATCCATCAACTCTTATAAATTCACATCCCCTGGCCTTTAATCGTTCTTCGGCTATTCGTATAAAAACCCATAAAATCATGCTTAAGATAACAGTTTGGCATGAAGTTGTGCTATTTTTTTTATTCTGCACTCCTCATACTGTTCCATTATTTATCAATCAGATGCTCAAATATTTACTATAATGCCAATTCTACATGGGTTTCTTGTGACAGGGGGAGAATTGGTGGTGGCCATAAAATTTTTGCTGCAGATATCATTCATTGGGAGGTAGGATAGGTATGTCAAACTGGGGATATTTCTTAGATGGAATGTGCCCATTACAATGTTGAAGTTAAACATGGACAGTTGTTGCTTTGCTGTGCAGATGCGTGGTGGAAAATTATTCATGGAAAGCCGCAGTTTGGTTATGATGAAGTTCAATGCGTCTTTTGTGATGGGTCTTCTTTTAAAGAAAATGATAGGTCTCTTATGCTGGGATTTATGATATGAAGTCAATAGAAAATGGTTATTTCTGAAGTGGAATCTAATTTGGGCCAACTGGTGAGTTTTCAACACGGTATAAAAAATTATCCTTTGTGGGAAACTAATATTGTTTTAAGGTGCAGAATATTGATCATTCATGATGTCCTCTTCAAACAGACCTTTAGGGAGGGTGTCTTCATTGCGGATGCATTAGGTTCTCAAGGTAATATCACCAATAACTGTATCATTTATCATGAAGAATGTTCCTTTCCATTTATGAATAACTCCAACGTATTTTTAGATATATTTCCATTTCTATACATATTTTTTATCCTTCTAATGGAATTAGGCTCACTTATTGCAAATGTCTTATAAAACTCAACACTTACTATAAGGAGATAAAAAATAATGGTTTATAATATTTTGATGCAGACCATGCAGACAAAGTTCTCAAAGTCAGTGCTTATGAAGTGCTACCAAGAATGAATGAAATCATGTCCCGTTCATGGTACCTGCTTAGATATTTCATCTGATGTTTTTTGCATCATCACTAAGTCATTGATGACAGAGATAGGTTGTACTCTGAAATTCATCATGAACAATGTAAATTAATTTTGATGCATTCAAGCTTAGATGTTATGCTAAATTGATGGTTCTAGTACAGCAAGAGAGGGATACAAAAGTTCCTGGGTTGTTTGGATTTTCGTAAACTTGATAAACAAATCTGGTTTTGGGTTCTATAACATCTTATTACAATTGATATTGCACATTATGTAACTTTCATTCCTCAAATTCCTATCATTAGTTCCCATGCAGTCAGTCTTTCTATAACTTTTATTTCTTATAGAATGTTACTCATTATGTAACTTTTCTTCCTCAATATCAGTCACTGTTGTTCCTCCATTATGTATTTGTAATTTTTTTCAAATGTTTTCAATATTAATATGAATAAGTATGTTTGATAAATGGTATTCAATTATTAATAATAAGAAATAATATGTAGAGTCCTGCAAATGCACGGGCAGAGTACTAGTAATCAATATAATTAGGTGTCCGTGTTTTCAGAGGATCTGATGGTAAATAGTTTGATTTTTTAAAATTTATTGTTTAATCTAAGTAAATTGAAATTTATTGTAATCCTATTTTTTCACCCTAGTCACATTTTTTATTTGATTAATAAAGGATATTGACACCTATTAATTTCCATAAATTAAAATTTATGGTAAAATAATGGAAATGGTCGATTATATTAGTGCACTAAAGTCAGCACTTCATTAATTCTCACGCTCACCAAGGCTGGTCGAACCCAATGAACCCTGAAGGCATCATTTCATTAATTAAATTATATTCCAAATATCATTTAAGTCCAGCGTGTATAATTTTACGGCAGACAGTATATATATATATGTATATATAATAATCATAATAATAATAATAATAATAATAATTACAATCATTGAAGTGCTTTATTTGTGGTGGACAAGTGATATCCACATTTGACTTGCTTTTAAATAGTTCAACTAAACTAGTGCTTGTTGCATTAATCACAAAAAATATATATATTATATTATAAATTTGGAATTGAAAATTAATATGAATTTTAATATCAATATGGGTGCACTAAAACATTTACGAGAAAATTAATTCAAAGATGATATTGATAAATAACTCACCCACATACCCATTGTGTTTATCTGTAATTTAAATATATATTGTGTGTATTTTTTAACTTTTTTTAAGCTATTTTGTATATAGTAAATTTATGTTTAAATTTTTGTTTAAAATGTAACTGTAGTTTTATTTATTAAGTATTTAAAGTAACAGGATTCCACACAAGAAAAATTTTGTGCATGCACAAAATTTTCAAAGTGCGCATTTATGTGTTGAAATGAAAACACTTTATTTCTATTAAATCATTTTTACAAAAAAACACTTTATTTTAATTTGATTTTTATATTTTATGACTATTTTTTAATTTTCTTTTGGATTTTATTTGTAGTCCATATTTTATAAGAATTCGAAATCATCTACTTAGAACAGAATTTGTGATAATTTTCTTTAACTATATGTAACCTTAGAAGCTAATAAAATGTAACCTAAATATAATTTATACAAACTAAAATTATAATATGTTGGTATTCATAGTAATATATATTTTAGAACAAAAAATGACATGAATTGGTAAATTTGTTTAATGATAATGATCACATAACATTATTCTTTAACTCGTGACATAATCGTTTAAAAAACACAAAATTTGTTTTAACTAGATAACTTTGAAGGGTTATAATATATATATATATATTAAATTAAATTAAAAAACATGACATTTAAATTACCTCAAAAAATGGATTTTGTAAGAATAAAAAGTAAAACATAATTTAAATGATAAAAAAAGTATGGTTTCAATACATAACTTGTATATTTTAAAAAAATTGTGAATAAAACATTTCATGTTTATCTTACTTGGCATGTTTGAAAAATTAAAATTACAATTACAATCTAAATGAATATTTGAACATAAAAATAGTATATAATAAATAACCTAAAATAAGAATAATAAGATAAAAATAATTGAAAAAACATATTTACATTAGAGATAGGGCATGCTAAATTGTCACAAAACATATTTTGTTTAATAATTACACAATTATTATTAAATATATTTTTATTAATTTTTAATAATTAATTATTAGGAATTAAAGTAATTTCATTATTAATAACTAATAGTTACATTATTATTGTTAATTTATAATCAATTATTAATTATGTTATTATTAACTGAAAAAGATTGATGCCAAATCCCTTTATTAAAAAGCAAAAGGGAAAGGAGAATGATGATTTACATGACTATATCATATATTCAAGTTGTGGAAAACATTAAAAACAAAATAAAGTCAAGTCAACAAAAAAATCAACGTCAAAATCAATGATTCCAAAATGAGGAACCCCACTAATCTCTAAAATATCAATCTATAGCCACCATTAATGAACAAATCAACCCGGCAGCCAAATGAGCAGAGCAGCCCATCACAAACTCCATAGCACACTCGGTTAGCCTAAATGGAGTCCTATTATTCAGACTCCAATAGATGGTCAACAAAACCATGAGATGTTGCATCGAGAAAAACTCATCCCCAAACTGGTGCCAAAAGATATCAAAGAACCAAGAAACCACGAAAACAAGTTCTCACTAAAGATTGGAGATCCATTTAGCTTGACAAGCATTAAAAAAACAATCTTCATGCATCCTACGTCACCATAAGATTGTGACAATTCTCATCTCTCCACAATGTGAAACATGACAAATACTTTCAATCATGAGGTATTTTTCTAGGTGAATTTTGTGGCTTAGAGTTGGTGGGTAAAAACATTTAAAAAAAATACAAAGTCGGAAACAGGAACACTACCACAAAAACAGGTTTTCGCACTACCTCCTTTTAACAGCGTTAAAAAAATTACTGATACCGAGTACGCTGAACAGCGCTAAAAAACGTTGTTAAAAGTACCCATTTATCTGTGTTTTTTAGCGCTGATAAAGGTATCCCCTTTACCAGTGTTTTTTTAGCACTGTTAAAGAGACCTCTTTATCAGCATTTTTTAATAGCACTGATAAGGGGAGAGACTTTATCAGTGTTTTTTTACTAGCGCCAATAAAATGTATATTTCAAAAAAAAATCATCAAAAATAATATTTTAAAATATAAATATGTTGATATTTATATAAATAAAATATATATTTTTAAATATGTTTTTAATTAAGTATAAATAGACATTTACACTTAATATATAAGATATTTCATGAAAATGGCCTATAAAATGTTTTAATTTTTTTAGTTAATTAATAATTTGCTAATTATTATTGAGTAATAATCATTTAATAACAAATTGAAGACACAAAAAATCAAAAAATCAATAAAAAATCTAAAATAAGTTGAAAACGTAACTCAAACTTCAAATGTCCATAACTTTTGATCCGTGTGTTCTTTTGAGCTCTACCACATATCAAATTGAAATCTACGATGAAATCTACACCCTTGATGACACAAGTAAACCTATATCTGTAAAGATCCAAAAATTCCATGTAATTTATTTTAATATATGGGAATTTTATGAGTCCGAAAAAACTGACGGTGCATGATTCCGAGGCCGGGTATGCCCGAAATGAATTTTTGAACTTCTTTTTGGGTACGTTCAGTAAACGTACAAACGGATTTTTGTAACTTTAGAACCGATGCTCGGAATTGAAATCTGATGTCACTGTTGAACTCGCATCATCGGTATTTTCTTAATGGGACCTTCCTCTCGACCGTAGTAGGTTGAGGGTGAAAGATAGAATTTGGGTTTTTCATGCAAGAATAAAATAAAATAAAATTGTATAACATTTTATTTTCTTTGGAACTCCCATGTGGATGTTGAGAGGTGGGAACCACCAGAACTAAACCTCTCATGTGATGTTATGGAGGTGGGGCCCACCAAAATTAACCTCCCATGTGGGATATGGTGGTGGGAACCACCCGAGACTAAAACCCCCTTGAACTTCCCTCTTTATGGGAGGAAAACTTCTTGAACTCCCCCACATTATTTGTGCCACCCCCCTTAATTAATTATACCAACTCAATTAATTAACTAATCCAATTTGAAATTATGCCAACAAATTAAATAGACAACATATTCTATTATGTTGGCTATTCTTTCGTTGGGAAGAGGGTTGGAAAAGCGCTTGGGAGAACTTGGAGAAATTTATCTCCAACGAAGAACATCACCTCCCAACGAAGAACGACCACCGGAGATCATAGAACAAGGAAACCGACCCCGAGCCATATCAGAAGAACGTTGCGGAGGCAACCAACGTAGAACATCTTCGACGACAACGAACCGACGATCGATGAAACGCTGACGCTACCGATGTTCGTTCTTCCCTCCTCTTTGATGTCAACGAGCAATCAAAGTAGGAGTTTAGTTGTGTATGATTATATATTCTCATGTTTTTTCTTTCTAAAACAAAGAACATGGATCAACTCTCTAACTAGTTGATCCGCGAATGATTTGTTTTGCGGGTTTGGGAATACTCATTGTGGGAGGTTAGAGTTTGACGTTCTTCAATCAAGTTCTTGTTGAGCTGCTTTCCACCGCTCTAACGCAGAGGGTGTGAGCCAAAAAAATATGGCCCGACCCCTCCATCGTTCTTCTTGAATGGTGTATCCTTCGTGATGGAAGAAGGCAACTTTGTGCCACGACGACGAATAGATGAGGCGGTCGGCCCATCACTGGTCGCGACGAAGGCGATGGCGCAACAACGCCTATAGCGACCCAACGTTTTCTTACATTACTATTACATTATTTTAAGACAAACAACATAATAATATTATAAATAAAAGATCCAAAGGTTTAGTGTCTTGGGAAAACTAGGACCATACATAGCAATTACGTCATCAAGCATAAACGTTTATTTAATTTATTTTTCTCTATCATCTTATTGGAACTTGACCTTTCCTTAGGACATGTAGCCACCTGAAGATATACATCAAAAGGGGTGAGTTAAAAGCCTAGTAAGAGGATAGATAAGAACAATATAGCATGGGGTGAGCATAATCATTACATGGGAAAAAGATCATGAACATGAGAGGAAACATAAATTAAAGACTAGAAGTGTGGAAATGCATAAAAATGAAACATCATGTCTTAGTGGTTAAATACCACACATAATTGTGAACAAATCTATCATCTTGTTCATATCATTTCACATTTACTCATGAGATTCATCACTTTACCCAATGCATTGGAGTGCTGTATAATTCTGGGCGCACCCGTTACATTCAAACATTCATATTACGCTATATAATTTCGGGCACACCCGTCACATCATAATATTATCATTATCATGCATGCCATATAGAACATATATCTATAATTTTCACGACCCGCCTTCACCAAAAGAAGGGAAGGGTCAGCAGATTGCCATGCCCTTCCTTCTTTAAGTTGAAGGAGAGATAATGACCCCCGAAACCCGCCTTCAATAGGTCCTGGAGTGACGACCAACACCAAGGGAATGAAATCACACACTAAATGGAAGGCATTACCCTTTTTCTTTTAATAGGATCAGGAGATAAGATAGTGAATCCCAAAACACCAAAACTGGAAGTAAAAGTAAAACGAAGAACCATTCGTAATACATGTTACAAAAGTAAAAATCCACAATGTATAAGGAGACTACAAAGCAAAATACCAAAAGAAATAACAACAACAACTGCAAGGATCTGTCACAAGGTTTGAGCTAGTACGGTCCAGCACGATCCCTGAAGTCCTCCTAGAAACCTGAAAGCAGTTTTATATATGTAGGCTGAGCATACAAGTATACTTAGTAGGGAAAAACTAAAGACTCTTGTGCACAAGTGGGGAGGCATACTAATGCCCTGTGATAAAAAAGGTAACCAGGAACCTAGAAAGGAAACTAACCACCCAAGCCTCACCAAGGCACACTCCCCAAATAAAGCAAGTCAAGTAATGTATAGTAATAGCACATCAATGATTGGGTACCCTGTGCCACTTTCCCACTGGTTATTGAAGACATCCTACACATCGGACCAATCCTGCCATTCTCATCGCAGTCCCACTGCCATACCCCGCCCACAGACACGTGGGGCACAACTGTCACACGTATCCACGCCTGCAAACACCTAGGCTAGAACAACCACTGCCACACCCAAAGACACTTGAGCCTCATCCCGAAGATACTTGGGAAACCACCTGCCCGCGCACACCTGGGCCAAGCACCACACTACCCTGCCCGAAGATTCTTGGGCTAATAATGGACTTCAGGCCATCACAGCCTACCCGAAGATACATGGGCTATCTGGGAAAGGGAGAAGAAAGGAGCTAAATAACCAGCCAATAATAGAAGTGTTGGAAAAAACACCCTCCCCCATGAAATGGGGATGTTCGGCACTAAGTTCTCAACTTGGGTGGGGCGCGAATAAGAAACACAAAAACTACAAGTATATGTATAGGTAACAATCACTCACCCAATCTAGGTTTTTCTTTAGCCAGCCTAAAGAACACTATCCTTACTATTCATTCATAAGAGAAGAGAACATCACCCATGCCCGAGTCACAACTCACATCAAACCAATTCCCATTTAAGCTATTATTGCTTCCATGTTCAAGTAATCTCATTTAAATAAAGTTCTGCACTACTGGGCATCTAGCAGCATATTCACAACCCAAGGGAAAAAGTTATAGCCAACGATAATTTAAGCATTCACACCTGGTTCTATTGAAAGGTCACAACAACAAAGAGATAAGAGAGATCCCTCGAAGTACTAGACCCAAAGAAAACCCCAAGATACGGTCCCATGTCCCCAAAATCCAGGAGCCAACAGTTTCGCAACAATAGAGGATCCCACCCCAATTCGTGATACCAATAGAGGATCCCATCGTCACCCACATCACCCCCGGAAATCTAAGCCCCTATCCAAGAAAACCATAAGGTCACCTATACTCGGCCCGTGGAGGAAACAACCAAATCAATACCACCAACAAAAGGAAGTCTCAGCAGGTTTTTTCAGATTTAAAAGATTTAACACACTCCATGATTTCAATTCCACTGGACTTAAACCGGGGTTATCATAAAAAAGGAGTTGATCCTAGTGCTTCTAATTTATTTAGCCGAATATACGTAATTAACCAATTTCCTTTACACAGCAGATGTTTCATAACCAAAATACAAGCTATTTAAACATCACAAGGGGTAATGGTTTATTAGTGCAGAGAGAAAGACCACCAACGACCATGATTTTCAGTAGGCGTAATCCCACACAATTCAGAAATCATTAATCATGAAAGAGGATAAAAACAAAGCAGCATCATCGATCACACCCCTCCCCTTCATTATTTAGAACCCGTTTATTATCTTCATTAAATTTTGGTTCATCCAATTCTACAGAAGCAGTAGCATACCCACCCCGCAAGATACACAGAAAGGAGAGACGAAGGTGAAACCCCTACCCGACGATCAAGGATCAACATTATGTCCATGCATGGAAACTGGAAAATAGGAGTGACGGGAACTCCACAGAACATGATCAAGGAGAACTTCGGAACAGGGGTACGGTTCATCAGGAGGAAGAGTACTCTGAGCAAGATGATCGAGAAAAGAAACGTAGGGAGAAGATTTTTAGGTTATAAAGGCTGATAAGGGCATAGATACAGACGATTAAGATATGGAGAGAAACTCGAAACCGCGTAAGGAGCGGGATCATGGGTTGACCACGCGGTTGAGACACCCCACACGTTACTTAAAGGTCCCCACCTTTCGGGGTGGTTTAAACCAATGCACACCTCATGGTTTTTCATTTAAGGGGTACCTCACCAATCATTTAATTTAAACGGGCATTAATGGGCTTTAAAACAGGATTAAAGGGGTCAAAATGCGGATTAAAAGCCAATTTGCGCGAAAAGAGGCGCCACTCGGAAAACCCGTGGTCACCAGTAGGCTAGGTCTACCGGTAGGCCGAGCCACCGGTAAGCTAAGGCTACCAGTAGGCCAAGCTACTGGTTGGTCAAAGCTACCAGTAGACTGATCCACTGGTAAGCCGCGACTACCGGTAGGCCGAGCTACTGGTAGGCCGAGCTATCGGTTGGTTGCGGCTACTGGTAGGCCGAGCTACCGGTACGCCGAGCTACCTGTAGGCCAAGATACCGGTTGGCCAAAGCTACCGGTAGATGAGCCACAGGTAAGCCGCGACTACCAGTAGGTCGATCTACCGATAAGCTGAGCTACCGGTAGACCGAGCGACCGGTAAACCGAGCGACTAATAGACCGAGCCACCGGTAAGCCGTCACACCGGTACACCGAGCTACCGGTACACCGAGCTACCAGTAGACCGAGCTACCGGTAGACCGAGCTACCGGTAGACCGAGCTACCGGTAGAGAGAGCTACCGGTAGACCGTGCTACCGGTAGACCGAGCTACCGGTAGACCGAGCTACCGGTAGACCGTTCTACGGGTAGGTCAAGGTACCGGTAGACCAAGCTACCAGTAGACCGAGCTACCGGTAGGTCGAGCTACCGGTAGGCCAAGGCTACCGTTAAGCTTCACCGAGACCATACTACCCCCGAACACCTAATCAACACATTTTTACTAAGTAATGGACCCCAAGACCCTGGGCCATTACAATAATGAACATAACTAACCCATAGAAATGAATGAGTTTCATCTCATAAAAACACATTCATAAACTTTGGGTTCCCAAAACAAAGAGGGAATAACATACTTGATACAAAAACCATCAACCTTGAATGAGAAGTAAAAGGCGAGTTCTTAAAAGAAGAGTTCTTTTGGAAAACATTTTTTTGACATAAAAAATAGTAGTAAACATTTATATCCCAGAAAAGGAAAGAAAATGATGAAAAAATGATTTTTTAGGAGTAACCATATAAAAAACAAGTAAAAGAGGGAGAACCCGAATGATGAGATTTGGGTTCGAGAATTTCCCCTTACCTTGTATCCGAACGCTTCCTTCTCTTTAATGTCCTGTATAATGACATTATATTCATTAATTAAAAATTAAATAACCTTTTATACATGAATAGGGTTCATTTTGGTTTCATTATGTCATTTTATGGGTCTTTTGATGAGTTATAGGGTTTAAAAACTTTGTTCGGGAATGTTCGTTTTTATGGTCTTCTTGAGTGGTTAACTCGTATTCTTAAATGAATGTTTGGGTAGAACATATATTAACATCCAGAACAGATATTACATATTATTAATGAAATTATAGAACTTAAAATTATCTTATAATGAATTATATTATATACCATGTGGACGAATCATTATATTAAAATTAAATGATGATCGTTTGGGTTAATTTGGGCGGTTTTTCGATCACAAAGAACTTGTTTTAATTTATCACTTAGTAATATTTACATAAGTTAGTTACATATCTTTAAATAGGACATAATACATATAACATATTTAGTTTCAACCATAAAAATTGTTTCATGACCAGATCTGAAGGTAGAAATGGAAGAAGAAGACATGTCGTTCTTGAAGGTGATAAATTAACACCTCATGAACAACGTTCTCTTTAATAAAATAAAAAGAAGAGGAGAAATGGGGTTGGATGATATAATATCCCATTAGTATCATAAAATTCCATTATATTTATGTTACTAGAGTTACCATACCATTTGGACAAAGATAGGTGGGGAGAGAATAAGAAAATAACTTGAAATTGAAAGGGAATTAAAGGAGAAGAGGGAGAGAAATTAACTCTTGAATCCTTCTCTTCAGATCCTCCTTAAGGGGCCTAAGCTTGGTCTTTTGATGAGACCAGCATCTCTTGGACGTGGGGGAGGGGATAGGGATGATGTTTGGGCAGATTCTAGACAAGGCTTCAAGCTTCAGAGGTGTGTAGAAATGAGGGTGTGAAAGGGTGGTATTTATAGTAGAGGGGAGAGAGGTTTCCTTAATATAAAATTCATTAATTTATTATTTCTCCACAAGACAAGGAATAATGAGTCTACCATGACCAATAATAGTAATTTTATAATGTAATCCCGAACCAAGTGGTCTTACATCAGCAGAACATCACACATGACTCTATAATTAGCTTATTTAGCTTATTTTTGTAAATTACGGTATTTCACTATTCATCAAAAATACAAGTATTTCAGAAAAATCCCGAAATTTCACCCCAACCATTTTTCAACGTGTAGAATCCAAAAATTGAATTCCATTTTTGAAAAATAATTTTCTAATTATGATTAATTTAATATTTAATTAAAATCATAATTTATTATTAAAAAAAGTTTTAAAACATTAATTTACTTATTCTAAAATATAGGTACGTCAAACTTTCACTTGAATATTTTTTTTATACTATCATAGGTAAATTTACTATTCATTAGGTTCTATCATTATTCATAAGGGTATGTTACTATTCATAATGGTAGGTTACTATTCACCAAAAGTTATTTTTGTTTTATTAGACTCCAAAAATAATCTTGAACACAACCGTGTATGTTAGATTTTTAAAATTCCCATTACAGAAGTGAAAAAGTTGTGTTTAAATGTCACTTAACACATAGTAGTTCATTATGTTGTGTTTTCATGTGATTTTATGACATATTTATAATAAGGTAATTTCCATTAAAAAACTTTGGGTCGTTCCAGCGCCGCCCCGTGGCCTCCGCCGCCCTACAACCTTTGCCCCCCCCCCCCCACAGCCCCCACACCCGCGGCCTCCGCTAGCCCGCTGATCCACCACGTAGCGGCCCCGCCACGCCGCCCGCGGCTCTGCCGCCCAGCGGCCTCGCGTCGTCCGCGGCCCCGTCGCGCTGCCGAGCAGCCTCACCTCCCGCGCGGCCCTGTGGCCTCCACACCACCCCACGCCGCTAGGCCAGACTTTCCAGTGGGTCGGGCCGCACCATGGGCCTGGCCGAACCCAGCGGGTCGGTCCGGGTCGGTCCAACCGGGTCACCCCGGACCCAGACCCACTATGACCCATTTACGCTCTTTTGGCCATAACTTTGGCATCAGACTTCCGTTTGACGAACTGTTAGAGGCACTAGAAACCTTGGGGAGAGACGGTCTCTTTGAGTATACCCCACTAGAGTTTTGGATAAAGTTGGAGTATGGTCGGGTTAGATCGAGCATGAATCCAACCGGGCCCTCGGGACTAAAAGGCTAATAACTTGCAGACCGGGTGTCCGATTGACACGTCGTCTGTTGCGTTGAGAACCCTATGATGTGGCTATCCTTTGAGATACTTCTTCGTGGGACTTTATGGAAGTTGGAGTATCAATCAGTGGTTTGTGGAGTGGACCCTCTCAGAGACAAGCGAGCGTAGTGCGGGAACCCATTAGCTGACTGTGACGTGAAGAATGAATAACGATCCTGTGTAGGTCAGTACTGAGCGATCCCGTGTGGGTCAGCACCTAGCGATCCTATGTGGGTCAGCACCGAGGGATCTTGTGTGGGTCAGCACTGAGCGATCCTGGGTGGGTCAGCACTGAGCGAACTTTTTTGGGTAACAGTAGAGCCTCTTAATAGAGTGAGATGATTTAGTAGTTACATCTAATCATCTCTACTACTGTACCTAAGTTATACCTAGTGTGATCTGAGTCTGTACCTTGTGGTATTTTCCTTTGTGGTAATACCTTGGTGGTATTCTGCTGTGTGGCGTACCTGTGTGGTACTTACCTTCACGATATTCCTTCCTTTGTGGAACAGTTGAGCTTTGGGCTTTAGGGTTAGACCCTGTGTTTCGTCATGATTGAGATGAGTATACTTGATAACTTAAGTATATGCATGGGAATATATCTAAGTAGGGTTGATAGTTGACTTCATACTTTTTGGTTTATCCTTTGTGGATTTTGTGAGACCTTGAGGGTCTCGGGGTCCCTACTGAGTATCGTTATACTCACCCCTGCACTAGATATTCCCACACCCTATTGTGTTTGGTGCAAATGATGAACAACGCTGATTGAGGACGAGAGTACTAGGATTGGAGGTAGCTCGGTGGTGGACGTTAGACGAGGCGAACTGCAAAGATGGACATTCGTGAGCTGTACCTACCCTTCAGGTAGGATTCATGGTGGATGATCCAGGATCTTCTTTTCATCTATCAGTCGTCTTGTACTTTCCAGTTTTCCTTGTACTTGCTAGTTGGGCTTGTATTATGGCCCCTTTTACTTACTGTACTCACTCTATTTACAATTCAGTTTACTTGAGTTCATATCTTACTGTGTGCTTGGTTGTGTGTGTTACTGGTTATAAAGGCAATACCTTCCCAGTTTTAGGGAATACACCTTTGGTGCTAGTCGCCAGCCCCTGAACTATGGAAGGCGGGCTTGGGGTAGTCACGACACATGCCCTGGGGGACGGGTCGTGACAAATTGGTATTAGAGGAGTCGGTTCTACTGTAGAACATAGGACTCTGATCTTTTAAATGAAAATGGTGATAAGTGTAGTGAGTGTGGTTATCAGTTTTGGGAATCGAATGTTGGTGCGACAGTCAACGTATCCATACACCAGGGCCTTGACTTCTGATTTCCAACTCAGTACACGAAAAAACTGACTGCGTGTTTTTTTTCAAGAGTTTTCTTTGTGATCTCTTTGTGTCAACTCACCATGTATAAATTTTTGACCATGGTGCACCTGTTTCTTTACAGGATGCCTCCATGTAGACAGCCAGCTAGGGTTCCAGATATAGTATGCACTGATCACCCACCGAATGACGAGGCTTCGGTGCAAGACCCTCTTCCAGTAGAGGCACCAGCGGTACCATTACCCATTGGGCCACCGATGCCACCAGCCCCAACTGCAGAGGGTGCATGTTGCTTGAGTGATTTGCACGAGTTCCAGTGCCAGAGGCCACCCAGGTTCAGGGGAGAGACAGACCCATAGGTGACTGAGGATTGGTTGGAGGCCATAGTGAGAGTTTCTGACATGTAGGGACACCAACTGATCTCATGGTGATCCTTACCGCTATCCTTCTATATGAAGCAGCATGCAGATGGTGGAGCTTGATGTTCAAAGTTCACGATGAGGTGATGCTTCTCTGGGCAGACTTTGAGAGCATGTTTTTGGTAGAGTTTGTCTCAGCGTCTCTTCACACAGTGCACATATAGGAGCTACTTCATTTGTAGCAGGGTAGCATGACTGTGGCTCAGTAATCAGCGAGGTTCACTGACCTCTCATGCTACTCTACAGATATAGTGCGGGACCCATTCTTCAGGGCCCGAACCTTTGAGCAGGGACTTAGGTGGTACATCAGGGCTTCAATGATCTCACTTAGCATCCTGATGTAGGCGGGGGTGTTAGAGAGAGTCATCTTACTGGATAGTTTTCTTGCTGAGCAGTCACCAGCAGCGAGACCCACCACCGAACATCACATAGCAGAGTCTTCTGCACCTGGCACTAGACAGATGTCATAGAGGTCCAAGAGGACCTGGCCTACAGGTGGACAACCGCAGGATTCAGGTTCAGTTGTGCGGGGCACCCGAGGCAGAGCCAGTCATGACAGGAGCGGGCAGTGTTACGCATGCAATGGGCTGGGTCACATGGCTCATGACTGTTCGACCCGCCATATGGTTGATCAGCAGACGGTCGAAGGACCACCTAGGTAGAGATAGATATTTGACCTAGGAGGTCCGTAGGGAGTAGACAGACGTGGCAGAGGAGCTGGTTGTGTAGCTGGCGGTCAGCGACGATTTGAGATGTTACTGTCATCACCACTAGGATGTCCACCCCGACCGCAGGGAGTAGGTGGACATGGGAGAGCCCAGCTCCAGGCAGTTGAGGCCTATGATCACAGCGCTCTGGAGATGATACGAGGTGTGATATGTGTCTACTCCACCCTAGCTGCAGTACTTATAGACATAGGTGTCAGTCATTATTTTATTGCCACTACCCTCGTTCAGAGCTCGGTGATTCTGACGGATCCATTGGGTCGATCCTTACGGCTAGAGACTCTTATAAGAGTGGATTCGATGATTACGCACTAGTACTGACAGTGTGAGATTACTCTAGGAGGCGAGAGATTTGGCTGGGATCTCCTAGTAGTGGATTCGAGGCCTTAGGACGTCATCTTGGGTGTGGACTGGTTATCTACAGTCCATGCTCAGATTGACTGTATTAGGTACAAAGTGTGGTGTGTCCGCACGGATGAGACCAGGTTTACTTTCACCGGTGAGAAGCGATCCTTTGCAGTACAAGATGGACTTACATGGAGGAGAGTGCAACCGATTACACATCATTTGGCTAGGCTTACCCTCAGAGCAGTTGATGTGGAGAGTCTGAGTTATCCTGTAGTGGTGGACCAGTACGCGGATGTCTTCCCTGATGATGTTTCGGGTCTACCTCCTCACAGAGAGGTGGAATTTTACATTGGATTGTACCTCGGGACAACACCAATATCTACACCAATGTATCGGATGGCTCTCGCGGAGCTTTTTGAGTTGCGGGTACAGCTAGAGGACTTACAGGGGAAAGGGTTCATTCGGCCCAGTATTTCTCCTTGGTCAGCCCAATTTTGTTTTCCAAGAAGGCGGATGGGAGATTGAGACTTTGTGTCGACTATTGGTGCCTGAACCAAGTGACCATGAAGAACAAGTACCCACTCCCGAGGATTAATGACCTCTTTGATCAGCTTAAGGGAGCACGGTGGTTCTCAAAGATAGACCTCAAATCAGGCTATCACCAGCTCAGAGTACGGGATGAGGATGTGAAGAAGATGACTTTCGGATGTCGGTACAACCACTATGAGTTCTTGGTTATGCCATTCGTTATAACCAACACTCCAGCAGTGTTCATGGGACTCATAAACAGGATCTTTCCTCCATACCTTGATCACTTTGTATTAGTCTTCATCGACGACATTCTGATCTACTCAGCTACTGAGGAGGAGCATGCCTATCATTTGTAGGTAGTATTGGACACACTCCGAGTGCACCAGCTTTATGGTAAGCTCTCGAAGTGACAGTTCTAGATTTGATAGGTTCACTTTCTGGGACACGTCATCTCAGAGGCTGGAGTTGTAGTGGATCTAGTGAAGATTGAGGCAGTACTTTCATGGGAGCCACCCAGGAGTGTGACGGAGGTACGATGTTTCATAGGTTTGGCTGGATACTACCAGAGATTTGTTCTAGATTTCTCCATAGTTGCAGCACCACTATCAGCGTTGATGAAGAAGGGGAAACCATTCGTGTGTCCAGAGAGATGCCAGTAGATTTTTTAGGAGCTGAGGCAGTGGCTGACTAGTTCTCCCATCTTGAGGCTTCCAGAGGAGGGCGTAGGGTATGTAGTCTACTGCGATGCATCAGGGACCAGTCTCAGATGTGTCCGGATGTAGGATCAAGTGGTGATCACATATGGTTCTTGAAAACTAAGACACCATGAGCAGAACTACGCTATCCATGACCTGGAGTTAACAGCAGTGGTCTTTTCCTTGAAGATGTGGCAACACTATCTGATGGGTGAACACTTTACAGTTTACTCAGATCATAAGAGTCTCAGGTATATCTTCTCTAAGAAATACCTGAACCTGAGACAACGATGTTGGCTTGGGTCCCTCCAAGACTATGAATTGAGATAGTATATACTCTTGGGAAGGGGAACGTTGTAGCAGATGCACTCAGTAGAAGGTCTGATATACAACTACTAGGTGAGGCAACAGAGCAGCTGGCCGCTTTGCAGATATCCTTTATGGATCGAGATGGAGCAATTTTTCTTCAGTCTCTTATAGTCACTCTCCCACTTATTCAACGAGTCAGGGAGGCACAGTGTGGGGACACTGACTGCGAGACACGATGTGCTCAAATATCCATAGGACAGGAACCCGATGGATTTTTTGAAGGTGGGGATCACGTCATCCTCTTTAGAGGACATACCGGGGTACCAGTTTCACTTCAGGAGGAAGTGTTGAGGGAGTTCCACAAATCCCCTCTAGTGGTATATCCAGGAGTGGTGAATATGTACCCGGATCTCCGATGACAGCACTAGTGGCCGGGAATGAAGAAAGTAGTAGCAGAGTTTGCCTCTCGGTGCCTCACTTGTCAGCAAGTGAAAGTAGAGCATCAAGTACCAGTAGGCTTGGTTCAGCCATTGGAGGTCACAGAGTGGAAGTGGGATGGGATATCCATGGACTTCGTGACAGGACTTCCACTTACATTCAGGGGTCATGACTCGATTTGGGTGATCGTCGACCGACTCACCATGTCGGCCCACTTCCTACCGATCAGAGAGCAAGGATCAGTAGAGACCATGGGACGCCTCTATGTGTAGAAGATTATGTGGTTACATGGAGTAACCTTGATGATTTTCTCTGATCATGATGCACGTTTTACTTTCTGACTATGGAAGGGGTTTCAAGAGGCTTTTGGAATGCAGGTTCGTTTGAGCACCGCCTTTCATCCTCATACAGATGGTCAGACTGAGCAGACCATTCAGACTCTTGAGGACATGTTGCATGCTTGTGTCCTTGACTTCAGTCATAGTTGGGAGGATCACTTGACTTTGTTGTAGTTTGAATAAAACAACATCCATCACTCCACCATTGGGATGACACCTTTCGAGGCCTTTTACGGGTGAACTTGTAGATCACATTTGTGCTGGACTGACCCAGAAGAGTCAGCACTAGTGGGACCAGAGATGGTACGAGCTACCATAGAGAAGGTGCAGATCATCCAGGAGTGGATGAAGACTGCACAGAGCAGGCAGAAGTCTTATGCCGACAGGATACGGAGACCTCTGGAGTTTGAGGATAGAGACCACGTCTTTCTACGGGTCTCACCACGACGAGGTTTGCAGATATTTGGTGGGTAAAAACATTTAAAAAAAATCCAAAATCAAAAACAGGAGCACTACCACAAAAATGGGTTTTCATAGTGCCACCTTTTAACAGCGTTAAAAAAAGTACTGATAAAGAGTACGTTTAACAGCGCTAAAAAACATTGTTAAAAGTACCCATTTATCATCATTTTTTTAGCGATGTTAAAGGGACCCCTTTATCATCATTTTTTTAATAGCGCTGATAAGGGGAGAGACTTTATCAGTGTTTTTTTACTAGCACCGATAAAATGTATATTTCAAAAAAAATCATCAAAAATAATATATTAAAATATAAATATATTTATATTGATATAAATATAATATATATTTTTAAATATGTTTTTAATTAAGTATAAATAGACATTTACACTTAATATATAAGATATTTTGTGAAAATGGATTATAAAATGTTTTAAAAAAATATTATTAATTAATAATTTTCTAATTATTATTGAGTAATAATCATTAATAACAAATTGAAGACACAAAAAATCAAAAAATCAATAAAAAATCTAAAATAAGCTGAAAACGTAACTCAAACTTCAAATGACCTTAACTTTTGATTCAAGTGTTCGTTTGAGTTCTACGACACATCAAATCGAAATCTGTAATGAACTATACACCCTCAATGACACAAGTAAACCTATATCTCTAAAGAACTGGGAATTCCATTTATTTTTTTTAATATATGGGAATTTTATGAGTTCGTGAAAACTAACAGCGCGTGATTCTGAGGCCCGGTGTGCTTGGAATTAATTTCTGAACTTTTTTTCGGGTACGTTCAGTAAACGTACAAACGGGTTTCTGTAAATTTTGAACCGGTGATCGGAATTGAAATCCAAGGGAACTGTTGAACTCATAGCACTAATATTCTCTTAAGGGGACCTTCACCTCGACCGCAGTAAGTCGAGGGTGAAAGATATAATTTGGGTTTTTCGTGAAAGAATAAAATAAAATAAAATAGTGTAACATTTTATTTTCTTTGGAACTACCATGTGGATGTTGAGAGGTGGGGACCACCATAATTAACCTCCCATGTGGGTTATGGTGGTGAGGACCACCCGAGACTAAAACCCCCTTGAACTCCCATCTTTATGGGAGAAAACCCTCTTGAACTCCCCCACTTTATTTGTGCCACCACCCTTATTAATTATACCAACTCAATTAATTAATTAATCCAATTTGAAATTATGCCAATAAAATAAATAGGCAAAATATTCTATTATGTTGTCTATTTTTTATTGGGAAGAGGGTTGGAAAAGTGCTTGGGAGAACTTGGAGAAATTCATCTCCAATGAAGAACATCACCTCCCAATGAAGAACGACCACTAGAGATCGTAGAACGAGGAAACCGACCCCGATCTGGATCAGAAGTACCTTGCGGTGGCAACCAACGTAGAACGTCTTCAACGATAATTAACCGATGATCGAGGAAACGCCGACGCTACCGACGTCCTTTCTTCCCTCCACATTGACGTCAATGAGCAATAAAGGTAGGGGTTTAGTTGTCTATGATTATATATTTCCATGTTCTTCCCTTCTAAAATAAAGAACGCAGATTAACTCTCCAGCTAGTTGATCCGTGGATGATTTCTTTTGCGGGTTTGGGAATAATCATTGCGGGAGGTTAGGGTTTGAAGTTCTTCATTCAAGTTCTTTTTGATCCGCTTTCTACCACTCTAATGCAGAGGGTGTGGGATAAAAGAACATGGTCTGACCCCTCAACCATTCTTCTTGAAAAGAGCATCCTTCAAGATGGAAGAAGGTAACTTTGTGCCACAATGATGAACAGATGCGGTGGCCGGCACATCATCGGCCGCGACGGAGGCGACGGTGCAACGACGCTGCCTCGCAACCTCCTCCGCCCCACAGATTCCATCGCCCCATGGATTCCTCCACCTCGCGGCCCCACTGCATTTCCCTGTGGCCCCGCCACGCCGCCACACCACCCCGCCACACCGCCTCACGGCCTCGCCGCCCTCGCGGCCCCGTGGCCTCCGTGCCACCCCGCGCTGCCAGGCCGGGCCACCCAATGTGGGCTGGGCCAGACCCAGCGGGACGAGCTGCACCATAGGCCAGATCGGTCTGACCGGGTCAGACTGGACCTGGACCCACTACGACACATTTACGCTCTTTTGGCCATAACTTTGGCACCGGATGTCCGTTTGATGAACCGTCAACGACGCTGGAAACCTTGGAGGGAGACAGTCCATTTGAGTATAACCCACTAGAGTTTTGGATAAATTTGGATTATAGTCGGGTTATATCGAGCACGAATCCAACCAGGCCCTCAAGACTAAAAGGATAATAACTCACAGACCGGGTGTCCGATTGATGCGCCGTCTATTGCATTAAAACCCCTATGACATGTCGGTACTTTGAGATACTTCTTCATGGGACTTCGTGGAAGTTGGAGTATCGACCAGTTTCTTGAGGAGTGGACCCTCCCGAAGACAAGCGAGCATAGTGTGGGAACCCAGTAGCTGGTTGTGACGTGAAGAATGAATAGAGATCCTGTGTGGGTCAGTACTGAGAAATCCTATGTGGGTCAGTACCAAGCGATCCTGTGTGAGTCAGAATCTAGTGATCCTGTGTGGGTCAGCACAAAGCGATCCTGTGTGGGTCAGCACCGAGCGATCATGTTTGGGTGAGCACCGAGTGATCCTGTGTGGGTCAACACCTAGCGATCCTGTGTGGGTTAGCACCAAGCGATCTTATGTGGGTCAGCACCAAGAGATTCTGTGTGGGTCAGCAGCAGAGCCTCTTAATAGAGTGATATGATTCAATTATTACATCTAATCATCTCTACTACTTTACCTAAGTTATACCTGGTGTGAGATGAGTCTATACCTTGTGGTATTTTCCTTCGTGGGAATACCTTGGTGGTATTCTTCTGTGTGGCATACCTGTGGTACTTACCTTCGTGGTATTCCTTTGTGGAACGATTGAGCTTTTGGATTTTGGGTTGGACCCTATGTTTCCTCATGATTGAGATGGGTATACTTGATAACTTAGGTATATGCATGGGCATATACCTAAGTAGGTTTGACAGTTGACTTCATGGTTTGTGGTTTATCCTTTGTGGATTTTGTGAGACCTTGAGGGTCTCAGGGTCCCTATTGAGTATCGTTATACTCACCCCTACACGGGCTATACCCATATCCTGTTGTGTATGGTGCATACAACAGACAGTGCTGACTAAGGATGAGAGTACTAGGACTAGATGTAGCTCGGAGGTGGAAGTTAGATGAGGCGAACCGGAGAGACGGCTATTTGTGAGCTGTACCTACCCTTCATGTTGGATTCATGGTGGACGATACAGGAGCTTCTTTTCACCTATCAGTCGTCTTGTACTTTCCAGTTTTCCTTGTACTTTCTAGTTCGTCTTATATTCTATCCCCTTTTACTTACTGTACTCACTCTGTTTACTATTCAGTTTACTCGAGTTTGTATCTTTTTGTGTGCTTGGTTGTGTGTGTTACAGGTTATAAAGGCAATGCCTTCCCAGTTTTAGGGAATACGCCTTCGGTGCTAGTCACCAGCCCCTGTCCTATGGAAGGTGGGCTTGGGGTAGTCACGACATGGGCCCCGGGGGATGGGTCGTGAAAATATCACATTTTTCGAGACCAAAAAAAGTTTAGAAGACCTCCAAAACTGTGTTTTTATTCGGGGTACTCTCATTTTTTAACATTCAATGTATTTTCAGCATTGTTTAGGGGGGTCCTTTTGCCCTTTTTCAGTGGGGACTAAATTTATTCCCAGATATTACATTAATATTGATATTATAGCTTTGAAATTTAATCATTTTTCACAATATACTTTTATTTATAATCAAATATATAATAATATATACATATTTTTTTTATATTGACACATAAAAATTTAATTTTATAAATAAATAATTAAATTTATTTATATATAAAATATATTTCTCAATATATAAGTATTGTCTAAATAAAAATTAGTATCCATTTTATTTAAAATACAAATATATGAATATTTATATACCTATATAATGTGTGTGTGTATTAAAAAATATATATTATATATATATTCTAACATATGAATATACATATGAATATATAAAATATGTAAATATATATAAATATATATACATATGTATAATTATACTTACAGATACACATATATAATATATATACATGTGTTTGTATATTATATATATGTATTTATTTATACACACATAAACATATTTTATAAATGTTTTTACAACTAATCTTATAAATATATATTAATATACATATATACATATATATATATATATGGATAAAAAACATAACTAAAGATATATATATATATATATATATAGATATAAATATATATTAATATACGAATATATATATATATTAATCTAACTAAAGATATATATTAATATACAAATAAATCTAACTAAATATATATATATATATAAATAAATAGATATATCATTAAATGGAGAACAAAAAAAGTTGGACGAGTGGTAAAGGTGCAGATGCATAAGGGAGAGGCATCGGGTTCGAATCCAAGCGGAGGCAGGGATGTGCGTGTGAGTGCAGGGGGGCTAGTGATGTTAAAGGGTGGGGGTGTGTGCTTAGCGCTGCAATAGGGGTGGCGAACGCATGCACGGGTGGGGCTTAGTGATGTTAAAAGGTGGGGGGGTGTGCGTCTAGCGCTGTAAAAGGGGTGGCGAGCGTACGCATGGGCAGGGCTTCCTAGCGCTATTGAAAGGGGGGTCAAGCGTTGTTAAAAGGGGGACCCTCAAATTTACAATTTTTTTTAATTTTTTTTGACTTTTATCAGTGCTGAAAAAGAACTGATAAAAATGTCTTTTATCCGTATTTTTTAGCACTGATAAAGACTTTTTTTAACACTGATAAAACCCTGTTTTGTAGTAGTGGAGGTTTGACTCTTAAGTGCAATACATGAATAATCATGTGAAAACATTAGATGAGCGTCACTCAGATCCCCTTGAAAATGTGAAACATAACACCACCTCCCTTTTTGTGACATGAGACATGAGCCAAGTAGTCATTACAATGAATCATATCATCTAAATTCTCCCCCATTTTTTATTTTATTTTTATTTTTAAAAATCTTCATAAATAAACAAATTTATTTTTTTTCTTTTTGATTTTTTTGCGGAGGATGAGATAACAATTGAATACAATGAATGAATGAAAATACATGCCCTTGTTTTTGGAGAGGGACATGAATCATAAAATAAAGTACAATGATAAAATCAATCTTATCTCCATTTTTTTCCTTTTTCTATTTTTTTCTTTTATTTTTTCATTTTTTAAAGAGAACATGATGAAACAAATAAACCAAAATGAAATGATGACTCATATCCAATTCTCTCATTATACACTACCACAATGTTGAGACACCTCCCACCACCAACAAATGAAACCCATCCTAAACAACGCACACGAAATGTCCTTCTCCCACACTCAAAATTGAAATATCCATGCAAAAATACCAAGAGTGCGGGTAGATAAGGAAATGTGACTTAAACCTATAAGGAAATTCATGCAATCTTAGAAAAAATTAAGGATAAATGTAAAAGTAGGTCTCAAGTTAAAATGTAGCTAGACAAAGAAGTGCTTCAATCATGTCAAAAACATTCCATGAATTCCAAAGCTTTGAAAGAGAAAAATCACAAATTCTCACTAATATAAAATACCCTATACCAACGTTTTGGAGGACTGTTGGCTGGTTTGGAATTGAGATAGATCTATATCAACAGTTCTAGGAAAACATTTGGTATAGATATATACCAATGGTTTTTTCAAACCATTGGTATAGGTCATATGAAAAACCTATACCAACTATTTCATAAAACTGTTAGTATAGGTAATTCAAAAAAAACTATCTTGATTTTGATCCCAACACCTCTCGTTTATAACCCAACAACCTTAACACTAACCTAACATGACTTTTATGCTCATAATTTAATAAATATATATATGTATATTCATAAGTATTTTAAATTTTGATTTATTTAATGTTATTTGACAAAAGATTCCATAAAAAATATGTGTACCTATACCAATGGTTTTGAGAACCATTGGTATAAGTTCTTTGATTTTTTGAGCTATAGCAACGGTTTTGGCCAAAACATTGGTATAGGGTCACTATAATGGACCTACACCAATGGTTTTGACAAAAACATTGGTATAGGTCCAAATTAGTGACATATACCAACAGTTTTGGCCAAACCATTGGTATAGCTCCATATAAGTGACCTATACCAATGCTTTTGTCTAAACCATTGGTATAGGTCCAAATTAGTGACCTATATCAACATTTTGGCCAAAACCGTTGGTATAGGTCATATTTCTAGTAGTGAAGATCTGGTTCTCATGAAAAAACCAAATTCCACTCAATAAAGTGTGTCTATTAGAAAGAATAGGTCAAAGCAGTTCAAAATACCTCACCGGATTGGAAAAAATATTTTGAGTCAGTGTTTCATGGGCATGGATTTCAAAAACCATTCAAACATATAAAAATGCTTGAAAATACAATTCAAGGAAAGTATTTTCATATCAACAATCATTTAAAACCTATTTCTTCAAAAACCATTTCAACTCTCTCAAAATCAATTGTTGTGTGAAAAATGATAAGAATATTCATTGAATCTCAAGGTCCCTAAAAAATGAAAAACAAAAAAAAATCACAAAACAACAACAACTACGTAGGTTGACACTCCCCCACACTTAGATTTCACTACTCCTCATTTCAACTCAACAAAATAAAAAATAAGGGTAGAAATAAAAAGGGAAGGAAATATACAACATGACATTATTTTTTTCAGTGGAAACCACGAGTTAAGCTCCAAGATACTTCCAATAGACCTAGAAATCACGAAATAAAGAAAATCATATGAAAAATAAAGAATACGAAAAGGGAAGGGAAAAGTGGATAGAACATTTTTTGGACCCCTACATGAGTGCTAGATTTTTATTTCCCCTAGTCAGGAAGTTATAGCGGTTTAACCCCAATCTGATGGTGGATAGATTTTATTTCTTAGAAAACACCACATTTTATTTCTTTCAAAATCCATGAGTAGATGCAAAGAGTGAGAACCCCAAACAAATGAAAATAGATCCAACCCCCAGAAGATATTAAAGAGAAAATTTGAGGTGTAGAGGGGGAGGGAAGATTATAAAGGGTTGCTCCCTCTTTAGCACTGCTAGAGTATTGGTGTCCATTGGTGATGAAGGTAGTAGAATAAGAAGTGGATTCTATTCTGTTTTGGGTTCAAAAGACAATTGCTTAGCGATTTCTTCTTTTGTTCCATCATCCTCATATACACCAGTGTACATCTCGACTGTCTCCTCCATTATCTCCACAACACGAGCAACTTATTTATCTTCTTCATCCAGGGCCTACTATAGTGGTACTAAATCTACAAAATCAGTATAAGGGAGATTAGTTTTAAATTCAAAATTCAAAATATTTTAATGAAAATAATTCTAAAAAATCAAATCTCCCTCAAAACTTTAAACTTAATACTTTTTTTCCTTAAACACGGTATCTGAGAATTAATTTGTTGGAGAGGAAGCAAGATCTTCAAGTTTTTCTTAAACCTCACCAGTGTCTTCTTGAAGTGTATGTGGAATAGTAATTTTATTCTCCAAAGATTTTCATTATTTCTAATCCATCCATAAAACTTTAACTTCTCCAACTTTGGCCCCCAATGCAACTAGCTTTCTTGATTTTTGAGAACTTTGAAATTGTCTTGAATTATCAAGGAATTTTGTTCCATTTGAAACTTCAATATATCTTACCTTCTAGGCTCACCATAAAAGTTTTTAATAGGAAAATAATTAAAGCAATCACCATAAAAATCCATCTTGTCCAAAGAAATAAAAGACATGCAATGAAGCTCTTTTTTTAGTTTTTGATTTTATTTTTTTTAATTTTTATGGTTTTTTATGAAAAACATTATGCGTAAGAGATTGGACTACATGAAAATGAAACCAAATTGATGATTAGGATTTAGTCATTTTACACCAGTCAATAATTTATTTACCTAAGTATGCAATATAGTGTGCACACCCAGGGTTGATTTCTCGAGAAGGCCGCTTCTACACACATACTTTTCTATTTTTACTATTATATTCTAACTAATATAAAACTAAATTATATACTAATATATATGGGGGATTTTGATTATGGAATGAATTTAATATAATATATATAATAATTAAAATTAAAATCACAAAGAAAATAAAGAAAATACACAAAGAAGTTAGTAGAAGAAAACTATTTCTCTTAGGGGTTCATAGTAGTGTTATCATTTCTATTCAAAATATATTCCTCACAATTCTATTTAATGTAGAGATCCATACCTTTCACTATACACCTAGTAATTTGAATGGTATTACCCTACACCAAGGCTTCTGTATGTAGGATTAATCTCTTCCACATCAATACCCAATCCAAACTCCACCGTTTGAATGACTTAGATATCAATGAGAAGAAAAATAATTAAATGTGAAGGAAGAAAAAAGTAGTATAGAAAGTGGGGAGACCACTCACCACAATTATGTTAAAAACTACTGAAATATTAGAATAAAACATGAGAAATCATGGAAGTATAATAAAATCAAACACCACCACTTCCCCCTAGAACAGTAGTGAAGGTTAACTCTCCATATATATGGAGTTAAAAAGAATCATTGTGGGATAAACACAAAATTGAAAAGAAGATAAATGAATAAAATAAGAAGAGATATAAACTACCAGGAAAGTTTAAGTACCGAGTGAATTCCCAAACCTAAAAATTTATTAAATAAAATAAAAGTACAACAAAGACAAAGAATGTGGCACATGAATTTCCACCAATACACAAAGTTGGAAAACTCACCACCCAAAGCATACAAGACATGTATACTGACAATATATACCCTTAAAATTAAATGGGTATAATAAATTTGATCCCCATAACCTCCACCTTCTTATTCATCAAATAAGTCCACCCATGTGATTGGGCCAAAGTCCCATTTGAAGACCCCATGTGCCTGTGGCCATTACCCCATCCCGAGGTCACTGCCCAAGTCGTCGCATGGCAAGCCCATCACTGTCTTTCCAACATGTATCTACCGCAAATACTCCCCCAAAGTCATCGAGAAAGCATAGATACACCACTCTCTCGCTATCCCAATGTCATCACGCATCTCAAGGCCACCTGATCCCTTTATCAAAATGCATCCTAAGGTCTTTGCAGCATCGTCACTTGAATCTCGAAGACTTCATTGGCCAACATCATCCTTGCCGATGGGCGAGAACCCTGCAACTGAATCATCATCATCAGGACCTCCATCATTGCATCCACCAGATGCATCATGAGAACATGATCGCATTTCCAAGCACGTCAAATTAGATATTTGTTTAACTAGAATTTCTGCAATATAGCAGCAACCCTTGGTCATCTCTCGATGGAGCCTTAGACCATTAATTTAAAAATTGGGGTTTGATTATGAAAGTATAAGGGGGGTGAGGTTTTATAAAACTTGGGGGTTTGATGATTGAATATGAAAATAGAAAATAAAAGTGATAAAACAAAATAGAAATTAACAGAATTAATTAAGCGTGATCAACCCGGGGTACTCTCATGATGTTCATCCTTCATCGCTTCATGATATAGGGTTATGATATTTTAATACTTGGTTTGTGACACCTAGAACCAGAATGTTACTAAGTTTATACTGGGATACCTCATAAGGTTCAGTCAAAAACACACAATGATTCATCGAACATCGTTGATGATGGGGTGATTTGTGTTCGACTTCATAACCGAAACTCACCAAGGCAACACACAATGAACTCGATGTGCTGTCCAGGTTTGTATGTTATTTATTTGTGATAAAATGAAGTAAATGTACGTGGCCTTGAAAATTCTAATGTGAGTTTAATTGGCCAATATGAACTACACAAACATCACAATTGAATGAGGGAAGAAAAAGGGATGAGCGGTGTTTGAAACATCACATAAAAGGGTACCCCCAAACATGATCATTTGAGTTTGAGTATAACATACTAGTGTATAAATCAATTAAATTAAAATAGAGGATGAATAAAAACAACATAAAACCTATAATTAATATGACCATTCAACATAATACAAACATGAAACTTGGGATTACATCACATTCCTCCCCGGGTGATCACAAGGGGTTTAGAAACCCATGGGAGAGTAGAAAGAGAAAGATGTTAAGGTAGAACTTCCCATAGCCTCCAGAAATTTAAATATTGGTGGGAGTACTCCATTAGGACTCCAAAATTGCATCACCTTGCCTCTGGTTCGAATTCCTAAATGAAGATCCCAATGTGCCATTTTATAGGAAAATTGGAAAGTGTTTTTGGGCACATAGATTTCTTCAAACCACTTGTACCATGCGTTTATTCCAATAGAAAATAAAATATACTTTTTGAAAAAACTATAATGTTGTAACCCCAATTCTTGAATATCTCTACCAAAAGTTTGGCATCAATTGGACAAGTGGATCCATAGATATGGACAGATTACATAACACCACTTTTGACTTCCCACAAATTCGGTGTTCTGGACAGATCAGGTCGGTTAGGCCCATTTTTCATAGAATTGGGCTTGGGTTTCTTCATAAGAGTTGTATACAATAAAATTTTGGACTAGAATAAAAAATATGATCCCATTTGTATGCAAATAATTTTCCAAAAATTCAAAATAGTGGAAAGGTCTTCATGGATCCATGTGATTTTGGACCATTCTTCTTCTTCATTATCATGGGTCCTCCAAATCACCTCCACCTACAGTATAATTATCAAATCAAGTAACATTTACCTTTTTAAAATTGTTAAACACAAAATAATTGGATCAAAAATGGATTGAAATTTGTTATTATACTTGTAATTTTCAATACAAAACCAGTTTAATACATTGGTATAAGGGTAAAATAAAAGAGTGAATCATGGTATGATCACACCCCCACACCTAAAAATTTTCACTCTTTGGAAAAGTATAATATCCTAATCATGTCCCATTCATAAATAAAAGGTTTTAAAACATTCAAGATTATTTTTAAATGAAATTCATCATGCCTCGTTTAGGGAATAAATTTTCCTATCATTTTTTTCTTTTCTCACATTCAAATTTGTTCAACTTCATTCATTCACCCATGCAACATGTCACATCCTGCCTCACCTAAAATTTTTCCCTATTTAATCAAGGAACATACGAAAGTGGATTTATGCTCTTTTACCCGAGTTTATGTGATCTTACCATATTCTTTCCAAGATTCTCAGTTCTCTACTGACAGAAACTAGTGTGCTACTCAAGAGGACTTCCAATAGGTTGTTCTGAGGTTCAAGGGTTGGTGGGATTTAATGTTTAAAAATCTAAGGCAGAAGAGAAGTTTTTGATCTCTTATGTACAAAACATGTCAAAATTTAGCAAGTGTTCATAATGAATATACACACTCAACCCCTCACAAAGTGTATCAGTTACAACACACTCCCCCCATTGTCCAACTTTGTGGGTCACAACCATGCAGTGAATAATAACGAGTACACCTCCTATTTTCTATATTTTTTTTGTTTTTTTTTTCAATTTATAAAACTATTTTTTTAATGTATATATTTTTTTGGAGATAAAGAGGGAAACATGTGTAAAAAAATTATATAATATTGCTTGTGAACCCATTTCCCAAGGAAAATGTAGGCACCCTTTATATCAACCCATAACAATGATTATCTCCCCAGAATTCCCATTAAAACACCCTATCTCCCACACTTTCTAAAAATAAAACAAGAATATACACAAGAGATGGTTAGGTAGGGATAAATTAGCTTGTAATGTGGCATCCTAACAGGCATTTCATGGTCTCTAAGGCTTAATAAGGATAAAATGTAAATGTGAAAAAAATAGAAGATAATTGTACAAAGGGATTTTCAATGAATTATTGCCTCTATCATGAATGTAGCGTAATTGAATCTTATAGATTCAAACAGAATCAAGTCAAGTTCTAGTTTCTCAACATGACCCAAGACTCTCAAGAAAGTGATTAAAAGGAAGAATATGTAATAAAGGTCTTAGAATGTCTCTTGGGTAAGGGATTAAAATATTGGTCAGTGCTAATGTGGAATGGGATTCGAAAATCCTTAAAAACCTAAGAATGATTTGAAAATACAAATTATATAAAATGATTCCATACCAACATTCACTTGAAAAACATTTTTTTCTAAAACAATGGAATTTCCCACACAATCGACTCAATCATGAAAAATGATTTTGGATATTATTTTTGAGATCGATTTTTATCTAAAAACACAAAATAAGGGAAAAGAAATCCAAAATGAAAACACATTTTTTTTTGTTTTTTTGTTTAAATCCTAACTATGACATGTCACTCTCCCCCACACCTAAAAGTTACATTATCCATAATGAAAGTATTTTTATTAAATAGACAAGTAAATAAAGGTAGGGGGAAGGTACATCCTGCTAAGTGGTGTCATATGTGGAATCTATTAGTTGGATTTCCTCCACAAGATACTTTATAAAATCCTCATAGAAGTGATTGAGCCTCTGCCCATTGATAGTAATCCTCTATCCACTCTTCTCATGTAAAACCTATATAGCACAAAAATGGTAAACATCGGTAACGGTATAAAGACTGAGCCATCGAGAACGAAGCTTACTTGGGTGGAGCTTTATCTTGGAATTATACATGATAACCTTCTCACCAATATGAAACTTTCATTGATGAATCATGATATCATGGATAGCCTTTGTATTCTCTTAATAGATCTAGGATTTCTCATATGCATCACATTAAATTTCTTCCAAATCTTGAATCTGCAGCTTTCAATTCTCACCTGCATATGAAAGATTCATATTAAATTATTTAATAGCCCAATATGTACGGTGTTATACCACCACTGGTAGGTGACAAGCCTTTCCAAATACAATACTATATGGTGACATTCTGATTGGGGTTTTAAAAGTTGTATGGTATGACCAAAGTGCATCATCCAAGCGTAAAGTCCAATCTTTCCTATTGGGTTGTACCATTTTTTTAAATATTATGTTAACTTACTAATTTGAGATTTCTTCTTATCCGTTAGTTTGGGGGTGATATGCATTGGATACTTTATGATCAACCCCATACTTATGAAGAAAATTTTTCATGTTGCGGTTGCAAAAATGGGAACCCTAATAACTAATGGTGAATCTCAGCAAACCGAACTGACTAAAAATTTGGGACCTCACAAAATCAATAACAACTCGAGAGTCATCGGTCCAAGTAGCCTTTTCTTCCACCCATTTAGACATGTAGTCCACAACTAACAAGATGTACACAAATCCAAATTAATTTGGAAAAGGCCCCATGAAGTCAATGCCCCATGCATCAAAGATTTCACAGAATAACATGGGTTGTTGGGGCATTTCATTCCTCTTGGAGATATTCCATGTGAATTGAAAATGACTACATGACTTTCAAAATTGATGGGAATCCCTATAAAATGTTGGCCAATAAAGTCCTGAGTTAAGGACCTTTCGAGCTGTACATTGAGAGCCAAAGTGACCCCCACCGGTCAAAGTGTGGAAGAAGGTCAAAACAGAGGTAAACTCATGGTCAGGGACACACCGACAAACTACTTGGTCACCACAAATTCTCCAAAAATATGGGTCATCCCAAATGTACCACCGAGAATCATGCTTAAGAATTTGGGATTGTGAAATGATGAAATCAGTGGGGACCCTAGATGTTACTAGAAAATTCACAATATCTACATACCATGGGGTAAGGTCCACAATATCACAAAGGTTCTCATGAGGGAATAATTCTCCAATGGGTAGGGGCGAATCAACATGATGGTCCAAGGGTGGGGAAATCCTACTAATTTGGTCAGCTACCACATTTTCTACTACCCTATCATATCTAATATCAAGGTCAAACTCTTGGAGGAGAATCATCCACCATATGTGGTAGGGATTAGCTTTAGGTTTCTTTAAGAGGAATCAAAGGGTAGCATGGTCAGAAAACACAAACACTTTTGACCCAAGAAGATATGAATGAAATTTTTCCAAGGAAAACACAATAGAAAGGAGTTTTTTTTTAGTGGTTTTGTAGTTTACATGGGTAGGGTCAAGGGTACGTGAGGCATACACAATGAAATGGGACGCCTTCTCAACCCTCTATGATAAAACTGCCCCAACTGCAAAGTTAGAGGCATCACACATAAGCTCGAAGGGGAGATCCCAACTTGGTAGTTGGATGATGGGAGGTGATGTGAGACTCCTTTTTAGTGAATTGAACGCCTCCTCAAAATTTTTATCAAACAAAAAATCATAATCCTTTTAAAATAATCGGGACAAGGTAAGTGCGATCTTACTGAAGTCTTTAATGAATCAGCAGTAAAAAACAGCATGAACCAAGAAAGATCACACCTCACGAACAAATTTTAGATATGGAAGGGTTGAAATTAATTCAATTTTTTATTTATCCACTTGAATTACCTTTTTTGAAATAACATGCCCAAGAAATATCCCTTATTCAACCATGAAATGAAATTTCTCATAATTTAATACAAGATCTTTTTCTATGCAATGACGAAGGATAAAACCTATGTGAGACAAATAGTTATCAAAGGAAGTTCCATAAATTGTGAAATCATCCATAAAAACTTACATGAAATTCTCTTGGTACTCAAAAAAAATGCTCAACATACAACGTCAAAAATTCTAGAAGCATTAAAAATACCAAAAGGCATCCTTTTGTATGAAAATGTTCCAAATGGACAGCTAAATGTTGTCTTTTCTTGATCCTCATGGGCTATATGGATTTGAAAATAACCCAAATAACCATCAAGGAAACAATAATGGGACTTATCGGCCAATCATTCTAACATTTGGTCAATGAAAGGTAGAGGAAAGTGGTCTTTTCGTGTGGCTTGATTCAGTCGACTATAGTCAATACAGACTCACCGACTATTTTGCACACATGTTGGAACCAATTCATTCCTTTCATCTGACACAACTGTTATTCTTGTTTTTTAAGAACAATTTGCACTAGGCTAACCCATTTACTATCAGATATAGGATAAATGATCCCCATAGCAAGTAATTTACTAACTTACAATTTTACCATTTCATGGAGACTGGGATTCAACTGGAATTGAGATTCACTTACAGGCTTAGCCTCATCATCCAAAAGTATATGTTGCATACAAATAGATGGGTAATCCTGGGAATATCATCCAATGTCTATCCTATTTCCGTTTTACACTCTCTCAAAAGATGAAGCAGTTTTTATTCCTTATGTTGAGAGAGGTTATTGGAAATAATGATGAGAAATTGTTCAATACCCTCAAGATATACATATTTTAAATTAGAAGGAAGTGGTTTAAGTTCCAACACCAGGGGTTTTTGGACTAAGGTAGGGGATTTAGGGGGAGTGAGGTCCATTAAACTGTGTATCTGCTCATGTTTATTCTCTAAAGATAGAGAATCTATTGAAATGAGATTTTCATAATCATCGACGGTCATGGGTACCTCAGAATGAACACACTCATCAATTAAAGCACAAAATTTACACTTTTCATAACCCACACAACAATCAAAACATGACTCAAAACTCAAATAATCCAAGGGTAAAGAAGAGGAAAATGAATCAGAATACAGGTTGAGGAGATAATTGTCTGTGTGTGCATCATTTGAGAGAACTTCCATCAAATAGACATGAATATTGGAGTTCTCTTCAATGAGGTGGTTCATAGCTACAAGGATATTAAAACTTACATTTTCTCCACTGAACTGCATGGACAACGTACCATTGTGAACATTGATGATCGACCATGTTGTTTTGAGGAATGGACTCCCAAGTATGATAGGGGAATGTCCTTGGGTTTGGGTATCTTCCATCACAAGAATGTAGAAATCAGTGGGCAAGATGAGATTCTTCACTCAACAAGGACATCCTCAATCACTCATGTTGGATGCGTTGTACTCCGATTAGAAAGTTACACGACAATGCCTGTTGGTTGAAGCTCTCCAACCTGTAGAGAAGTATACACGGAGTGACGCATTACATTAATGGAAGAACCTAAATCTAACATAGCATCAGAAAATAATGTCTCCCCTACGGTACATGGTATTGTGAATGTTCTCGGATCCTTGAATTTCGTTGGCATTGCTGGTTGAATCAAAGCTGAGACATTCCTTCCTAAGTTGAATCTCTATTTCCCTTTCAGTCTCCTTCTATGGGTTCAAAGATCTTTGAGAAATTTGGCATAACGGGGAATTTTATTGACTACATCCAGTAAAGGAATATTAACTTGAACTTTTTTAAATGTATCCATTATTTCAGTATCAATCTCATTATCAGAATTTTTCTTATATTTAGAGAGTCTTTGGGGAAAAGAAAGAGAAATAGATTTTTCATTTGAATCATAAATGATAATTTGATTACTCTTTTTATTTTGTTTTTCTTCATTGGAATCTTTTATGGGTGGATAAAGAGTGTTTTCAAGAGGGGACCATACATGTTGCGTAGAATCATTAGAAGGAGAAACTTCTTTACCACTACGAAGTGTAACTACACATATGTTACATTTATCCTTAAGATAGAAAATGGGTTGGGATTGTAGTTTTCTAGAACCTTGCATCTTAATCTCGCTGATGGTGTTCCCCAATTTTCCAACTTGAGTTTATAGGTCTTGAATTGCCGATTGTGTGGTCTGTTGGAACAGGAGGTTTTGGGTTGCCATTTGTTTCACCATGTTCTCGAGAATTGGTTCAAATTTAAGAGAATGAGGATGATTGTTTTGATAATTTGAAGCATAATAAGGTTTCATACCTTGGCCTTTTTATAACACCCCAAGCTTCCATGGTACTTTTCCCTTTGAATAATGCAATAGCTTGCATTGTACACAACTTCGAGATTCTAACATACCGCAATCAATCAAAGTAGTCGTTATGAATAGTAATAACCACTTTTTGAAATTTTATAAATTTTATATTTAAAAATGGAATTAATTTTTGGATTTGGAATATCAAAATTATCTTAGGGTGAATTTTTTGCACTTTTTTGATAACTTTTATATTTTTATGAATAGTGAAAAATACTAAATTTTAATTAAAAACAACTTTTTAATCAAAATAATTTATAGTGTTAAATTATAATTTTGAGTTGTTTTAAAGTATAATTAGATCATATTTTTACCATTTAATCTAATTTTATTCATTGGATGTAAATTCATATTTAATCTGTACATAAAAAAGTGTCAATCTTTTGATAGTTATTATTTCTTAAAAACACACTTTTTGTTTTGACAGCAGGAATTAATTTTAAATTAATTTCTGCCACTTTTGTGTTTTGAATTTGGAAAAATGGATTCCACATTTAGAATCAGTAGTTCCAAATTTTATAAGTAGGTAACTTTTATTTTTAGACATTTTAAATACTTATTTCAGTAAATATTTTATTTACTATGAAAAGGGTAAATATAATAAATAAGGGTAAAATATAGTATTATAATAATATTAAATTACACTAACATGTGTCCTAAACCTTTTGGATGATAATTATCTGACCATGGGCACCCTTGGGTTGAATTTGGGACTCCATGGAGCCACATGGGTGTGATAATGACATTTTATATTAATTAATTTAAAGTAACGACAAAAATGGCATAAACAAATATTTTTTAGTAAATCAATTTTTACATGGGGTTATATAAGTTATATTTTTGACTATAAATATTATTTGGAAATCTAAAAATATTTCCTACATAATGTTTTTTTATATTTTTTGGACATCAAATAAATTAAATTATTTATGACACAATAATAATGCAATATTTACCTCATTAATAAATGATTTAAATAAATAAGATTATAAATATTAAAACAATATCCAAAACCTATCCAATTCTTATTGGATTATTTTATTTCAACCATGAGTCATCTTAACTTTGATATTAATGAATAGTTGATCTTTTGAAACCAAAAATGAGGTTATAATAAAATAATTGTTTCAAACCTTCCTAAAGAGCCCCTCCTCTCCCTTATAAAAATCCCTCATTTCCTACCCATTTCTCACACTCCTCAAGCCTTTGGCTCATACAAACCCTACCCAAATATCCTCCCAACATCCGTAAATTCATTCTAGAGGTCTTAATTTTTTTAGAAAGCCAACCTAAGGAGCCCTTTTGATCAAATCAAAAGGAAGAACCCGAAGAAGAGGTAATAATTTCACCACCCTCTTTTAAGTTCTTTTCTTCTTCCACTTCCTCTTTATTTATTGTTTCCATTCTAAAATAATAACTCCAGTATCTTATATATATTGTGATATTATTATAAATATGGTACAACCATATTCATTATTCTATCCATCTTATGAATGACATGTCACCATACGTGCATACGTACGACTTACCGTCTCCACGTCATGGTGTAGTTGTTATTCAAATACACTATTATTTGGATGGGTATAATAATTATGTATAATTGATGTAAATAATAAATATAACATGTTAATTATTCTTTATATTTGATATTCCATCTATTTACATACGTTTTAAAATCAAAATAATGATATTGTCTCTCGTGCGTACGTATGGATTACCGTCTCCACGAACGCGATGAGATTCATTTTTCCGTCATAACCATTTAAGAATAATTTTCATTTGATTATTAAAAATAATGATTAAAGAACATAATATCATTTTGGATATGAATCAAATACATCCTATCCATAAAAAAATATGTCTTATGTATCAAAACATATAAAGAAAAATGAATTAGTTAACAACCGAAACAACGATACTACTGAAAAATAATTATCAAAGAAATATTATAAGATAATATATGATATCATATTAATTTATATGGTTATTTTATAATTTAATAAAAATTCTTTCACCATTATATAGGAGATTAACTTACCCTTTACCCAAGGAAAAGAACAAGGTAAGGGTTAATTTCATAATCCCTTTATTATCTGAGGTTGTTTTTAAATAAGTATCTATTGGGATATCATTATAATTCACATATGTGTTTCTTAAAAATGAATTTAATTTTTTTTAATATTTAATAGAAAATGGGTTAAATTCATTTATATCCTTATTTAACCTTATATGCTTTGAAAGGAATCTTTCCTTCATTTTCTAAACAAGGTACTTTACGACCCTTTCGACAAAATTATGGTAAGATTGTTTTTTTAACTTATACGGTGGGTGCAGTTATTCTCCGCCATTATAACATCATCGAAGCTTCCCTTACAAGCTTATAAGAATATTTTAAAAATAATTTTTTTCTTTTACAATTATGTGACTTTAAATGATTTCAGAAAAAAAGAAAGAGATATATCTCTCAAATAGTTTTGATTTCATCTATGTCAACATCCATTGATGGATTTTATATTTGTTTAAAGTCAATTCATTATGAAACAAATATTTCATATTGTATTGAAGGTTTTTTGATATGTTTGACTATGTATGTGTTATTTTTATACCATTCATGGTTTATGGTTAAAGTATTTACATTTCGTATTCTAGTTTTAATATGAATGTTTATGTTATATTTCAACCTTTTCATATGAGGGATGTATTGGACTTATTAAGTGACGGGTGAAGCCTCCTATAGCTCTTCTATGCATCGGTAGGTCTCATGAGACAACTAGACATGGAATTGGCCAAGGACTTTACCAATTTGGTATATGGTTTTGGCTGAGGCCTTATTCATTTTTAGATGTCTTGGATGAGTCCTTGACAAGATGTTTTAGAATGTCCGACATTATACTTTCCCTCATTATGAAAATAATATTGATGGATCATGTGGTCATTCGACTAGTAGAATATCCATGACTATGTTTTATTATGGAATTATTTACTCATCTCATATTACTTCCATAAAAGTGGTCATGTTTATTATTTGTAAAGGCATGTGTTTTCAATTATTCACCATTCCTAATATTTATGTTATCTTCTGCTATATTTCTAACTCTTACTAAGCATTTGAGCTCACCCCTTTCTTATGTTTCAATTTCCTAGGATATGAAGAAGTTAGTTATGAGTGACTTGCAGGCAAAATCTTAGAGTCTTGGATGTTTCTAATGGAATAAATTAGTGTTGTATTTCTTTTTAAGTTGTAAAGTTGAACTTATGTATGAATCTTGTTTCCAATAATACTAAACTGATCGGTCTTTCAGGACATGATTTCCTTGTGATCATGCCAATGTTATGTAATAATGCACCGACTCTGGGTAACTAGGGTTGGGGCATAATAGTTGGTATCAGAGGAAGTTTAGTACAAACCTTGGAAACTAGATTTTGATAAACTCTGATTAGAGCACATTACCCTAATATGGACTTTGAGGATTAGTATAGGAGAACTTCCTAGAGTTTTGGTAATGTAGAGATTTTGTGAGTTTTCCGAGAAATACGTCTCTATCTGGATATGAGCCGGTAGAGGCAGCTCTGGCACAGATGTACCTAAGGGTAAAACCTAAAAACACCACTTTGAGCTAGAATCGAATGTGAACTGGTGCACCACAATGAGCCTTACTATGCTATTGGTTACGACACTCCTAGGGGATATGATTAGGATAATTCTCATTTTCTTTATAAACCATTATAAGGGGTTTATGAATATATACTTCCTCAAAGAATTTTTTTTATGATTATGTATAATATCCATAAACTATTCAATTTATGTTAAGTATTTTAAAAGTATGGAATTATGTATTTTGATTCATAAACTAATCTAGTTTATGTCATTGTTTAGAAATGGTTCCTAGGGGAAGGAATGAAAACCATATCAATGCATGTAATCCATGTAGGTATGTAACATCCCAGGTAAATAAAGAATAAATAATTTTCATATTTATGAATATTTACGAATTAAATATTAATTTAACTTTAAAGGGGTTGCTATGTTCGATAGCGTACCCAATACGCAACAAAGAGTTTCATTGAAATCTTATGTTGTACACTAGTAATATAATAATATTATTTTAAATGTTAGTTAACACGTAGCTGTTGTACTGGCGGGAATGGATAGAAATAACTAAAAATATGATTATATATGTTTTTAAATGTTTTTACATTTACCCAATAAAAGATAAAGGCTTAAAATACGGAAAGAATTCAATTTTAGGCATTTATACCCTAATTTTCACTAAGGGTTCACTTATCACCTTTTGACGATGAACCGTCATTAAATATAGTTTTGATCAATCTTATAAATTCTATTGGACCAAAAATAACTCTTCTTTAAAATCAGGACATCAAAATTTACTTTGTGTAAATTTTCGGTATCTTTCCGATAAAGTTCATTTTTTAATGAATAGTGTAAAACGTTGTATTTTAATTCAAAACCTATTTTTAGTCTAATTTATTTATATGATTAGATTATCATTTGAATTGGTTTTAAATTGAAATTAGAAAATATTTTTACCATTAAATCCAATAGTGGTCGTTGGAATTAATTTCACTTTGAAATCGGACTTAAACTAGTGTCAATCTTTTGATACTTACTGTTTAAAAAAAACACGCTATTTGCTCTGACATCGGGAATTTATTATTAAATTAATTAATGAAACTTATATGTTGTGAATTTTTTAAAATAGACTTCATTTTTGAATTCGTAATATCAAATATAGCTTAGGGTAAATTTTTGGTATTTTTCTGAAAAACTTCAATTTTTGATGAATAGTGAAACCACTAAATGGTACTTATAAAAATTGATTTTTCGTTTAAATGAAATTTTATCACTTCTGTGTTTTGAATTTCAAAAATCCTACATACATGGTTGTCATTATGAAGTAAAATTTGGTTCAATGAGATTAAAATAATTTTTTGGTGAATAGTAACTTATTATGTTTTTAATCGCGATTAGAGGTAATTAGTGCAATTTAAGGAAAAAATGATATTATAATAAAATGAAAATACCTTGACACATGTCCTACCCTTATTGGATGTGTCATGGACGACCAATAAAAGCCATGTGTCCACTTGGGGACCCCATGGAGCCACTTTTGTTGAGAAATGACATAAATAACTTTTTATTTAATGTTAAGGTAAAAATGACACACACATGAGATGTTTTACTAAAACAATTTTTACATGGGGTTATACAAGTAAGATTTTTTACTATAAATATTTATTATAAAGATAAAAATATTTCCTACATCATATTATTTTTTTTATAATTTTTAGACATTAAATAAATTAAATTATTTATGACATCATAATGATGCAGCGATGACCTCATTATTTAACGATTTAAATAAAATGGAAAGATAATGTAACCTCTAAGACCTAAACATGGCCAAAACCAATTGGATGAGTGGATTTAGAAACCTTATCACCTTATCCTCGAAATACATCAATGCGGGACCTCTTAAATCCGAATACCATTTTAAAACAAAGTGACTTTTCTTTACTTTCCAAGAGTGCCCCTCCTCTCCTCTTATAAAAGGCCCCCACCTCTACCTCATTATCCACACTCCCAAAGCTTTTGGATCGGCCAACCCCTGCCCATTTTGGCTCTACACATCCCTATCTTACTCCTTGAAGCCTCACATTTGGCAGAAGTCTTTCCAAGAAATCCTTTGAGCTCAATCCAAGGAGAGTTACCCGATTTTAAGGTAATGTCTTCTTTTGAGTCCTTTTGTTTTATTTTGCTTCTCCAACCCCCTAAACTCTTTTTATTCTTTTCTTTTGTAACAAATACAGTATCCTCAATATACTAGGATGTTTTTATAAGAAGGATTCGAGCTACACTTACACACACCTACATCTAATGGTTAAAGAACATACTGTTTCCGTGGATGGCGAATTTCTGCCTCCCGAAACGATGATTGTTCAACATTCTTTTAACACCTTCAAAGGTGGACATTAAGATGAAACTATATTTATATATTATATATAATAAGTTTATGTTTTCCTTAAGCTTCTGTATTTTTCATTTTGGGCATACCTTTATGGTTTCCAATATGGGTAAACATGATATCTTCATTTAAGGAAGTGCGGACTACCGCCCCCTCAAAGTGATGTGATTCGTTAATGCCATATGTGGGACGTGTAAAGGATGGATTTAAAGTTATTATATATGATTTTATACTGGAATTATAATATACCTCTATATAATTATTATTTATTTCCATTAAAGTATTAGATAGAAATGAAAGTAGCGTTCATGCGTACGTACGGCTTACCGTCTCCATGAACGGTGCATTTCATTTCTTATCCCCAAATGTAATGTACTATTAAAAGTACATTTACATAATGGATATTTATAATTAATTATATATCTAAATGATGAATATAATTCTGGAATTAAAATATACATACCTCTCATTTAGTTTTAATTCCATTAATATGACAAAGAAATGAAAGTAGCGTTCATGCGTACGTACGGCTTACCGTCTCCATGAACGGTGCATTTCATTTATTACCTCTAAATGATTATGTAATATTATAAATACATGTATATTATGGATATATATGATATATATGATATCCAAATCAGGAATTTCATTCTGGATATAAAGAACCTTTGACCACACAAACAACATGTAATTGTAAGAAGTCCACTTTCGACTTAAGAACCAAATATCGACAAAACAAACATTATTAACTTAAATGGTTACATAATGTTTATAACATGGAAATAAGTGATATAAAAGGAATAATGAACTTTAAAAAGGTTCTTAATCAAGTTGAAATTAACTCAAGTTTATTATTCAGGACGTTAAAGAACGATCGAGTCAAGTCGGACCCGAGGTAAGGGACTTCGTCTCAATCTCCTTTCATTGAGGCATATTTCGTTTTATACACAAATTTATTTTATACGGTGTATAAACCTCTTTGACATTTACTTTTATATAAAAGGAATATTTTTCTACGAAGCTTTTTACTAAACGACAAAAAGGAATTTTTTTTTAACATACGCGGTGACAACAACCTTTTTCACCGCCGCGAGTATTATTTGGTCCTTGGCTTCCTCAAAAAGCTGTAATGTTTTTAAAATAAAATAAATACCAAATACTCTTTTATGTATTTTGGTATTGAAAATGGTTTTCATAAAGGATTCTATTATGTCAATATATTTAAATGATATATTGTGATTGAAATTTGGAAATGTTATCATTCCTTTATATTGGTTTTATGTTTTATGATTTTATATTGGTACTTGGACATTTTACGGGTGGTTACGTGATAAACCATATGACGGGTGGTGCCATGAATACCAGGATGGGTGGTTACGTTATAACTTCCAATGCATTGGGTATAGAATTCGGCCGTATGGCTATTCCATTAAGTATGTATGGAAATTGGCCATATGGCTATTCCATTAAGTGATATGTGTGGAGTCGACCGTATGGTTATTCCACTTAAGTATGTTTATGTCCCAAGTTACCTTTATATATGTTATGTGTTCTTTATATGGGTTTTATGGTAATCTTTTGGTTACAAAAAGGTAAGTAATGATACTTTATTCAGTGAAGAGTTTTTACTACTTCATGAAGGTGAAGGTATTACTTTGATAGAGTATATATGGTTTACTTGATGTTTGAAAAAACTAACAGTTTTCATTCTTTGTGTATCCCTTACTGAGCTTTTTATGCTCACCCCAAGTTTTTTTGAAATGTTTTTCACAGGACTTAATGTGGAATAAGGTCAAGGATGGGATCAAGGGAATGTCATGCTATATAAAACATGGAACTAGACATGTTTCTTTTTAAGAGTATTTTTTATTATGGAAACTTAGTAGAAGTGTCTACTTTGTAATATTTTGAGATGAAATAGTTATGTTCTAATTCTCTAAAACACTAAAACAGAAAGATCCTCAATGTGAATTATTCATTTAATTCAATATTAAGTAAGGTTTAAGGCCGGGGCCTTATAGTTGGTATCAGAGGTCAGTTTAGACAACTTTAGGAGTTAGAAAAGTGTTAAATTATAATATGATTGAAATGATATAGCATTTACGAATTACCATGTTGCTTCGCCTAAGATATTTCTGTGTTCAGAATGGTTTTCCGCAGAGGAAACAAAGTAGCTATGTTGGGACGACATCAGGAGGAAGACAACCTTCCTAATCAGCAACCTGAAATAGTCGGAATCGGAACAGAATAGTTTGTTGCAGTGATGGAATAGTTGACTCAGGCTATAAATGGTGGTGGAATCCATGCACGAGATCAGCCAGATCAACCGCGGAGGAACATGTCAGTGGTGGAACATTTCATAAGGCAACATCCCCCATCATTCAGAGGATCATCTGACCCCGTACAAGCTTAAGGGTGGATTAAAGCACTAGAGAAGATTTTTGATGTCATGGGGTGTTCAGAACATCAAAAGGTTAGTATTGCTATTTACCATTTTGAAGGTGAAGCTGATCAGTGGTGGTCGATGGTGAAAAATATCAGGGATAGTGATGAGATTGAGGATCTTCACTGGGACGAATTCAAAGGTATGTTTCTTGAGAAATATTTTCCTAAGGTGGTTCGTCTTAGGATGGAAAAACAGTTCCTAGAATTGAGGCAGGAGGATGATTCAGTGGTTTCTTATGAAGCAAAGTTCACTCGATTGGCAAGGTATGCTCCAAACTTTATACGAGATCTTGATATTAAAATAAACCATTTTTACTCAGGGTTAAAGCCAAAGTATCGAAGGGCTTTAGCTTCTCGTGAGTTCAAAAGTTATGAAAAACTTGTTCGATGTGCGGAGAAGGTGGAAATGGAGTTTGCTGATGATCAGGTGTTCTATGACAAACAACAGAATAAGAGGTCCAGTTGGCAGGCAAAGGGGAAGAATTCACCAAAGAAGCAAGGAGGTAAGAAAACCAAATATCCATCCTGTGAGAAGTGTGGTAAAATGAATCCTGGAGAATGTTTATCCAAGTCTGGTAAGTGCTTTTGGTGTGGTAAGTCTGGTCATATTGCTCGTAACTGTAAGGAAGATGATCGAGCAGGCAATGAAAAGCCAACGGTAAGATGTTTTAAGTGTAATGAAATGGGTCATTATGCAAATGAGTGTCCAACGAAGAACTCAACTGGGGGAATGCAGCCAGACTACAAGCAGAAAGGGGTGGTGAAATCCTTTGCAACAACTTCAGCAGATGTTGGGCCATCGAATGAAGTGGTATCAAATACACTGTTTTTTTGTTCAGATTATGCCAATGTGTTGTTTGATTCAAGGTCTACACACTCTTTCATTTCAGAGAAGTTTTCTAGTAAATTGGAAATTCCATATCAAGATATGAATCCTGAACTTATGGTAAAAACACCCGGAGGGAACGTTGAGACAAAAAATAATTATAATAACCTTCCTATCCTTGTGTGTGGAAAGAATCTACCAGCAAACCTTATTGTTTTTCCTATAGTAGAGTTTGATGTTATTTTGGGCATGGACTAGATTTCTGTTTATCATGCTAAGATTGACTGCAGAGCTAAAATGGTTTCTTTTCAGAAATATTTTCAGTTTGTGTACAAGAATGAACCCTTGATTTTGATAACATATCAGGAAGTTGAGAAACTAGTAAAAGATGGAAATGAATTTTACCTTGCACATATTGTTGAAAATAAAGGAACTGTTCAGATTAATGATGTGCCAGTGGTAAATGAGTATCTTGATGTTTTTCCTGATGAGTTGCAGAAAAAGGTAGAGCTGGTTCAGAAGGGTAAGTTGCCTGAATTCAACATTGATAGTGATTGTGTTTTGAGATTTGGGAAGAGAATATGTGTGCCATGTGATTCACAGTTGAAGAGAGAGTTGTTATGTGAAGCTCATAGTTCTCTGTTTTCAGTTCATCCTGGCAGTACTAAGATGTACAGAGATCTACAGGAGTATTACTGGTGGGATGGAATGAAAAGAGATATTGCTGATTTTACTGTGAAGTGTTTGACTTGTCAGTAGGTTAAAGTAGAGCGACAATTACCGAAAGGGATGATTCAACCTTTACCAGTGCCAGAGTGGAAATGGTAAAACATATCCATGGACTTTGTTGTGGGATTACCGAAGACGTCTCGAGGTAATAATGCAATCTGGGTTATTATTGATCGCTTGACTAAATCTTCTCATTTCCTTGCTATACGAGATACTTTTTCCCTAGATCAACTTTCCCGTCTGTATCTTAAAGAGATAGTCAGGTTACATGGAGTTCCCCTCTCCATTGTGTCTGATCGTGATCCCAGGTTCACTTCTAACTTTTGGAAAGGCCTTCAGAAGTCATTGGGTACTGAATTAAATTTTAGTACAACATTTCATCCTCAATCAGATGGGCAGTCAAAACGAACAATTCAAACATTGGAGGATATTCTACGTTCTTGCTCTATGGATTATCAGGGAAGTTGGGACCAACATCTTTCTTTGGTTGAATTTTCATATAATAACAGTTTTCATTCCAATATACAGATGGCACCATTTGAGGCATTATATGGGAAGCGGTGTCGAACTCCATCATTTTGGGATGAAGTGGGTGAAAGGAAGCTGATGGGACCAGAATTGGTAGAAGAGATGGCATAAAAAGTTCAGTTGATTCAAGAACACATGAGAACAGCTCAGAGCAGGCAGAAGAGTTATGCGGATAACCGGAGGAAGGATCTATCTTTTGAGGTAGGTGATCATGCTTTTCTCAAGGTTTCTCCATGGAAAAGTGTGATGAGATTTGGTAACAAAAGAAAGCTGAGTCCAAGGTTCATTGGACCATATGAAATTATGGAGAGAGTTGGATCAGTTGCATACATAGTGGCTTTACCTCCGAGTTTATCTCAGGTACACAATGTTTTTCATGTTTCGATGTTGAGGAAGTATATGCCAGATCCATCTCATGTTTTGAGTCCAGAGGTAGTTCAATTGGAAGAGAATCTCTCTTATGAAGAACAACCAGTCCAGATTCTTGACCACAGGGAGCAAGTGTTACGAAATAAGCTAATCCACCAGGTAAAGGTTTTGTGGAAAAACCATATGGTTGAAGAGGCAACGTATGAATCTGAAAATGCTACGTGGGATAAATACCCCCACTTATTTTGATAAGTGAATAAAATTGTGAGGACGCAATTCCTAAAAAGGGGGGAAGGATGTAACATCACAGGTAAATAAAGAATAAATAATTTTCATATTTATGAATATTTACGAATTAAATATTAATTTTACTTTAAAGGGGTTTCTATGTTCGATAGCGTACCCGATACACAACAAAGAGTTTCATTGAAATCTTACGTTGTACACTAGTAATATAATAATATTATTTTAAATGTTAGTTAACACGTAGCCGTTGTACTGGCGGGAATGGATAGAAATAACTAAAAATACGATTATATATGTTTTTAAATGTTTTTACATTTACCAAATAAAAGATAAAGGCTTAAAATATGGAAAGAATTCAATTTTAGGCATTTATACCCTAATTTTCACTAAGGGTTCACTTATCACCTTTTGACAGCGAACCATCATTAAATATAGTTTTGATCAATCTTATAAATTATATTGGACCAAAAATAACTCTTCTTTAGAATCGGGACATCAAAATTTACTTTGTGTAAATTTTTTGTATCTTTCCGATAAAGTTCATTTTTTAATGAATAGTGTAAAATGTTGTATTTTAATTCAAAAACTCTTTTTAATCTAATTTATTTATATGATTAGATTATCATTTGAATTGGTTTTAAAGTGAAATTAGAAAATATTTTTACCATTAAATCCAATAGTGGTCGTTGGAATTAATTTCACTTTGAAATCGGACTTAAACTAGTGTCAATCTTTTGATACTTATTGTTTCATAAAAACACGCTATTTGCTCTGACAACATGAATTAATTATTAAATTAATTAATGCAACTTATATGTTGTGAATTTTGTAAAATAGTCTTCATTTTTGAATTTGGAATATCAAATATATCTTAGGGTAATTTTTTGGTATTTTTCTGAAAAACTTCAATTTTTGATGAATAGTTAAACCACTAAGTGGTACTTATAAAAACTGATTTTTCGTTTAAATGAAAATTTACCACTTCTGTGTTTTGAATTTCAAAAATACAACATACATGGTTGTCATTATGAAGTAAAATGTGGTTCAATGAGATTAAAATAATTTTTTGGTGAATAGTAACTTATTAAGTTTTTAATCGCGATTAGAGGTAATTAGTGCAATTTAAGGCAAAAATGATATTATAATAAAATGAAAATACATTAACACATGTCCTAACCTTATTGGATGTGTCATGGCCGACCAAGACAAGCCATGGGTCAACTTGGGGACCCCATGGAGCCACTTTGGTTGGGAAATGACATAAATAACTTTTTATTTAATGTTAAGGTAAAAATGACACACACATGAGATGTTTTACTAAAACAATTTTTACGTGGGGTTATACAAGTCAGATTTTTGACTATAAATATTAATTATAAAGATAAAAATATTTCCTACATCATAGTATTTTTTTTTGTAATTTTTAGACATTAAATAAATTAAATTATTTATGACATCATAATGATGCAGCGATGACCTCATTATTTAACGATTTAAATAAAATGGAAAGATAATGTAAAATCTAAGACCTACACATGGAAAAAACCAATTGGATGAGTGGATTTAGAACCCTTATCACCTTATCCTAGAAATAAATCAATGTGGGACCTCATAAATCCGAATACCATTTTAAATCAAAGTGACTTTTCTTTACTTTCCAAGAGTGCCCCTCCTCTCCTCTTATAAAAGGCCCTCACCTCTACCTCCTTACCCACACTCCCAAAGCCTTTGTCTCGGCCAACCCCTGCCCATTTTGGCTCTCCACATCCCTATATTACTCCTTGAAGCCTCACATTGGGAAGAAGTCTTCCCAAGAAAGCCTTTGAGCTCAAACCAAGGGGAGTTACCCGATTTTAAGGTAATGTCTTCTTTTGAGTCCTTTTGTTTTATTTTGCTTCTCCAACCCCCTAAAATCTTTTTATTCTTTTATTTTGTAACAAATACAGTATACTCAATATAATATTATGTTGTTATAAGAAGGATTAGAGCTACACTTACACACACCTACATCTAATGGTTAAAGAACATACTGTTTCCGTGGATGGTGAATTTCTGCCTCCCGAAACGATGATTGTTCAACATTATTTTAACACCTTCAAAGGTGGCCATTAAGATGACACTATATTTATATATGATATATAATATGTTTCTATTTTCCTTAAGCTTATGTATTTTTCATTTTGGTCATACCTTTATGGTTTCTATTATGGGTAAACACGATATCTTCATTTAAGGAAGTGCGGACTACCGCCCCCTCAAAGTGATGTGATTCGTTAATGCCATATGTGGGACGTGTAAAGGATGGATTTAAAGTTATTATATATGATGTTATACTGGAATTATAATATACCTCTATATCATTATTATTTATTTCCATTAAAGTGTGAGATAGAAATGAAAGTAGCGTTCATGCGTACGTATGACTTACCGTCTCCATGAACGGTGCATTTCATTTCTTATCCCCAAATGTAATGTACTATTAAAAGTACATTTATATAATGGATATATATAATGAATGATATATATAAATGATGAATATAATTATGGAATTAAAATATACATACCTCTCATTTAGTTTTAATTCCATTAATATGACAAAGAAATGAAAGTAGCGTTCATGCGTACGTACGGCTTACCGTCTCCATGAACAGTGCATTTCATTTCTTACCTCTAAATGATTATGTAATATTATAAATACATGTATATGCTGGATATATATGATATATATGATATCCAAATCAGTAATGTCATTCTGGATATAAAGAACCTTTGGCCACATGAACAACATGTAATTGTAAGAAATCCACTTTCGACTTAAGAACCAAATATCGACAAAACAAACATTATTAACTTAAATGGTTACATAATGTTTATAACATGGAAATAAGTGATATAAAAGGAATAATGAACTTTAAAAAGGTTCTTAATCAAGTAGAAATTAACTCAAGTTTATTATTCAGGACGTTAAAGAATGATCGAGTCAAGTCGGACCCGAGGTAAGGGACTTCGTCTCAATCTCCTTTCATTGAGGCATATTTCGTTTTATACACAACTTTCTTTTATACAGTGTATAAAACCCTTTGACTTTTACTTTTATACAAAAGGAATCTTTTTTTATGAAGCGTTTTACTAAACGACAAAAAGAAATGTTTTTTTTAACATATGCGGTGACAACAACCTTTTCCACCGCCGCGAGTATTATTTGGTCCTTGGCTTCCTCAACAAGCCGTAATGTTTTTAAAATAAAATAAATACCATATACTCTTTTATGTATTTTGGTATTGAAAATGGTTTTGATAAAGGATTCTATTATGTCAATATATTTAAATGATATATTGTGATTGAAATGTGGAAGTGTTATCATTCCCTTATATTGGTTTTATGTTTTATGATTTTATATTGGTACTTGGACATTTTATAGGTGGTTATGTGATAAACCATATGACGGGTGGTGCCGTGAATACCAGGACGGGTGGTTACGTTATAACCTCCAATGCATTGGGTATGGAAGTCGGCCATATGGCTATTCCATTAAGTATGTATGGAAATTGGCCGTATGGATATTCCATTAAGTGATATGTGTGGATTAGACCGTATGGTTATTCCACTTAAGTATGTTTATGTCCCAAGTTACCTTTATATATGTTATGTGTTCTTTATATGGGTTTTATGGTAATCCTTTGGTTACAAAAAGTTAAGTAATGATACTTTATTCAGTGAAGAGTTTTTACTACTTCATGAAGGTGAAGGTATTACATTGATAGAGTATACATTGTTTACTTGATGTTTGAAAAAACTAACAGTTTTCATTCTTTGTGTATCCCTTACTGAGCTTTTTATGCTCACCCCAAGTTTTTTTGAAATGTTTTTCACAGGACTTAATGTGGAATAAGGTCAAGGATGGGATCAAGGGAATGTCATGCTATATAAAACATGGAACTAGACATGTTTATTTTTAAGAGTTTTTTTATTATGGAAACTTAGTAGAAGTGTCTACTTTGTAATCTTTTGAGATGTAATAGTTATGTTCTAATTCTCTAAAACTCTAAACCTGAAAAGATCCTCAATGTGAATTATTCATTTAATTCAATATTAAGTAAGGTTTAAGGCTGGGGCCATATAAGGTATTTCCCTCCAACTCAAGATAATTATAGAGGAGCTGGTGGTGCAACTAGTGCTGATCAACTTATAACTATACTGGAACAACTCACTGAGGTTATGAATAATAACCTTACCCGTATGGAGCTCCCTGATCCACAATGTGGAGGATAAATGTTAGATAACTTCTAAAGGCAACAACCACTAACATTCAATGGGAGTACAAAACCATTAGTAGCTGAGCAATGGATAAATTCTTTAGAGAAAATAATTCATGCTTTGGGGAGTAGCGAAAGGGAAAAAGTTGTCATGGTAGTTTATCGCCACACGAGAGATGCAAATCAATGGTGGTCATTGATTCAAAACACAAAGAAGGATGAAGAAGTATCAAGTTTGGAATAGAGAGAGTTTAAAGAGATTTTCTAAGAAAAATACTTTCCTCATGACCATCGATGGAAAGGAAATTCCTGAGTCTGAGGCAAAAGGAGGATGAGAATGTCGCAAAGTATGAAGCTAACTTTACAAGGTTAGCAAGGCATGCTGCAGATACTATACGTAACCTAAGAATTAAGATTGATCGTTTCTTTGATGGATTAAAACCATTTCTCTGTCGAGCACTAGTATCACAATCCTTTTCAACATACGAAGATATTGTCTCATGTGCTATCAAGATAGAAAAGGAATTCTCTATGTCTTACGACTTTAAAGAAAAGCAAGAGAAGAAGAGTTCTTTTGAACACTATGGGAAAGGAAATAAGGAAATAGGGAAGAAGGGAAGGGTTGAATTTCCACCCTATGATAATTGTGGAAGGAAGCACCTTGGTGCCTATTTAAAAGGAAAAGGAGTATGCTATAAATGTGGACAGAAAGGCCATCTTGATGGTGATTGTAAGGGAAAGAAAGAATCTACCAATGTTCAATGCTACAATTGTATGGTGATGGGACATTATGCAAATGAATGTCTAAAACATTAGGGAAACTTACCTTAGAAAAAGTCAAGGGATCAAGACCAAGCTTATGCGATCACTACTACTGAGGTTGAAGATCCTAAAGACGTAGTGACAGGTAATTTAATGGTTTTCTCGAGTTTAAAAAATGCTTTATTTGATTCTGGATCATCGCATTGTTTTATATCTTCCCAGTTTTCTAAGAAAATTAGATATTTCCAATTTGATTTAACAAGAGCGTTTTCAGTCAAAACTCCAAAGGGAAGTATCATTGCAACAAAGTTTTGTGAATCAGTTCCCATTAGGGCATATAAATATTCTTTATCTGCTAATCTCATTATCATACCTATGATTTAATTTGATATAATCCTTGGTATGGATTGGATTTTGGACCATGATAAGAAAATTTATTGAAAGAAGAAGGAGGTTACAATTTTCAATGATGATAAGGAGTGCCTTATCTTTAGAACAAAAACATCAGCATACGATTCTTATCCACCCCCTGTAGCTCTACTAAATTCAATTATCGGGGAAGAAGAGAATGAAATAACAATGGGTGAGGAATGGAATTTTTAAATAGAGGATGTACCCATTGTGAAAGAATATATTGATGTGTTTCCAGAGGATTTACCTGTACATCCTCCAGAGTGAGAAGTTGAGTTTTCCATTGACTTAATTCCTGGTTCAAGGCCCATATCAAATACCCCTTATAGAATGACCACTGTGGAATTATTGGAACTAAAGAAACAACTAGATGAATTGATTAATAAGGTATTTATATGCCATAGTGTTTCTCTATGTGGAGCCCCTATCCTTTTTGTTAAGAAGAAAGAAATATCTTTGAGGTTGTGCAGTGACTACAGGGAGATCAATGATATAAAAATAAAGGAAAAGTATCCCTTACCTCGCATTGATGATTTATTTGACCAAATTTAGAGAGCTAAATATTTTTAAAAGATTGACCTTCGATTTGGATATCATTAGTTGTGTGTGAAAAAGGAATACATTCCAAAGACAACATTTTGAACCAGGTACGATCATTATGAGTTTACAGTAATGCCTTTTGGGATGACTAATGCACCCTCTGTATTCATGGATCTAATGAACAGAGTTTTCAAGGAATATCTTGATGACTTTGTAGTGGTATTTATTGATGATATATTGGTATACTCTAAAAGCTATATAGATCATGAAAATCACTTGCGCACCATTCTGAAAACCCTCAAAAGAAATGAATTATACGGGAAGTTTAGTAAATGTGAATTCTGGATTCAGGAGATTTCTTTTCTTGGCCATATTGTCTCTAATGATGGAATATCCATTGATCCTTATATGATAAGAGCAATCCAATAATGTCCAACACTGGCGAGTATAACCGAGGTACTCAGTTTTATTGGTTTAGTAGGTTATTATCGACGTCTCATCCAAAAATTTTCCCAATTGGCTAACCCATTAACCAACCTCACGCGTAAAGGGGTTAAATTTGTTTGGAAAAAGAGTGTAAAGAATGTTTTGAAGAACTGGAGAGAAGATTATTCAATGTCCTATTATAACTCTACCATCGAGGAATGATGAGTTTGTTATTTATAGTGATACATCAAAGAAATGACTTGGTTGTGTCCTTATACAGAATGATACAGTTATTGCATATGCATCACGACAACTAAAAATTAATGAGCAAAACTATCCCACTCATGATCTTGAGTGAGAAGCTATAATATTTACTCCAAAAATATGGAGACATTATCTCTATGGTGAAAAATTTGAGATATGTACCAATCACAAGAGTTTAAAGTATATTTTATCACAGAAAGAACTCAACATGAGGCAAAGGAGATGGCTTGAACTACTCAAGGATTATCATTTCATGATACACTACCACCCGGGGAAGGCAAATAGGGTGGAAGATGCTTTGATCAGAAAGGATCATGGAGTTTTGAACAAGATGAGAGTTGAAAAGGATCCTATATACATGGATATAGTAATGATGGATATGGGAATAACCATGGAAGGTGAAACATCAATAATTTTTTCAAATGGTTTCAAAACCATCTTTACTAAAAAGGATAAAAAGTTCTCAGATTGATGATAAGGAATTTATAAAGAAGATTAAATCTATGAATGATGGGATATTGATCAACTTTGTATATGAAGAAGAAAATTTGAAATTTGGGAAGAGACTTAATGTTCCTAATATACCTGATCTAAAAAGGGTATTGTTGAATGATTCTCATATCTCCAATTTCTCTATACATCCTGGGAGCACCAAGATGTATAGATATTTGAAGGAACATTTTTGGTGGGAAAACATGAAGAGAGAGATTGCTGATTATGTGACAAGATGTATGGTTTGTCAAAAATTAAAGCTAGAAGGAAATATCCTAGAGGTGTCATGCAACCTATTCCCATACCTGAGTGGAAATGGGATAATATTATGATGTACTTTTTCATGGGACTACCAAAGACTCCTAGAAGGAATGATGCAATATGGGTCATTGTTGATCGTCTTACCAAGTCAGCACATTTTCTTTCTATAAGAGAAGATTTACCACTTGAACGTTTAAAAAGAATATATATTAATGAAGTTTTAGGACTTTATGGAGTACCCATATCGATTGTTTCTGATCTTGATCCCTATTTTACATCAAGATTTGGGAAAAGTCTTCAGAAAGCCCTGGATACTGAACTTTGTTTGAGCACTGCCTACCACCCTCAAACTAATGGATAATCAGAATGGACTATTCAAACCTTAGAAGACATGTTTAGATCTTTCTCACTCGACTTTCAAGGTATGTGGGATCAATATTTACCTCTAGTATAATTTTCATATAACAATAGCTTCCATTCAAGTATTCAGATGACACCATACGAAGCGTTACACAGAAAGAGATGCCCCACACCAACTTATTGGGATGATGTTGGTGAAAGAAAATTAATAGGCCCAGAACTTGTTTAGGAAACAATGGAAAAGGTGAAGTTTATTCAAACCCACATCAAAGCAGCTCAAAGTAGGTAGAAGATCTATGCCGATAACTGAAGAAAGGATTTGGAATTTCAGGTTAGAGATCATGTTTTATTGAAGGTATCTCTATGGAAGGGAGTTATACAATTCAGTAAGAAGGTTAAATTGAGTCCCAAGTACATAGGACCTTTCAAAATTCTATAATGAATTGGGGCTATAGATTACCGTTTGGCAATGCCGCCAAGTCTCTCTAAAGTTCACATTGTGTTCCACGTATCATTGTTGAGAAAATACATGTCTGACCCATTGCATGTACTCACTTATAATGAATTAAAACTGGAACCTGATCTGTCTTATTGAGAAGAGCCTATCAAGATTCTTGGTACCAGAGAAAAAGTGTTGAGAAACTGGACAACTCATCTGGTAAAAGTTCTAGGGAGAAGCCATAGGATGGAAGAGACAACGTGTGAACCCGATGAACTTATGATAAAGAACCACCCAATTTTTTTTTATGTGGTAGTATTCTAGAAATTTCTAGGATGAAATTATTTGAAGGAGGGAAGAATTTAACACCCCAAGCTTCCATGGTACATTTCTCTTTGAATAATGCAATAGCTTTCATTGTATGCAACTTCAATATTCTAACACACCGCGACCAATCAAAGTAGCCGTTATGAATAGTAATACCCACTTTTTTAATTTTATAAATTTTATCTTTCAAAATGGACTTCATTTTTGGATTTAGAATATAAAAATTAGCTTAGGGTGGATTTTTGGCACTTTTATGATAACTTTCATATTTTTATGAATAGTGAAAAATACTAAATTTTAATTAAAAACAACTTTTTTAATCAAAATAATTTATAGTGTTAAATTATAATTTTGAGTGGTTTTAAAGTATAATTAGATTATATTTTTACCATTGAATCTAATTTTGGTCATTGGATATAATTTCATATTTAAACTGTACATAAACAAGTGTCAATCTTTTGATAGTTATTATTTCTTAAAAACACACTTTTTGTTTTGACAGTGGGAATTAATTTTAAATTAATTTCTGCCACTTATGTGTTTTGAATTTGTAAAAATGGATTCCATATTTGGAATTAGTAAGTCCAAATTGTGTAAATAGGTATCTTTTATTTTTAGACATTTTAAATATTTATTTCAGTAAATATTTTATTTACCATGAGTAATTGGTAAATATAATAAAAAAGGGTAAAATATAGTATTATAATAATATTAAATTACCCTAACATGTGTTCTAAACCTATTTTATGATAAATATCCGACCATGGGAATCCTTGGGTCGAATTTTGGACCCCATGGAGCCACATGGGTGTGATAATGACATTTTATATTAATTAATTTAAAGTAAAGACAAAATGGAATAAACAAATATTTTTTAGTAAATCAATTTTTAAATTGGGTTATATAAGTTATCTTTTAGATTATAAATATTCTTTTTAAATATAAAAATATTTCCTACATCGTGATATTTTTTTATATTTTTTGGACATCAAATAAATTAAATTATTTATGACACAATAATGATGCAATATTTACCTCATTAATAAATGATTTAAATAAATAAGATTATAAATATTAAAACAATATCAAAAACCTGTCCAATTATTATTCGATTATTTTATTTCTACCATGGGTCGTCTTAACTTTGATATTAATTAATATTTGACCTTTTGAAACTGAAGATGAGGTTATAATTAAATAATTGTTTCAAAATTTCCTAAAGAGCCCCTCCTCTCCCTTATAAAAATCCCTCACTTCCTACCCATTTATCACACTCCTCAAGACTTTTTCTCATACAAAACATGAACAAATATCCTCCCAACATCCCTCAATTTATTCTAGAGGTCTTAATTTAGTCAGAAAGCCAACCTAAGGATCCCTTTTGATCAAATCAAATGGAAGAACCCTAAGAAGGGGTAATAATTTCACCACCCTCTTTTAAGTTCTTTTCTTCTTCAACTTCCTCTTTCTTTGTTGTTTCCATTCTAAAATAATAACTATAGTATCTTCTATATACTATGATTTTATTATAAATATGGTACAACCATATTCATAATTATATCCATCCTATGAATGACATGTCACCATATGTGCGTATGTACAACTTACCGTCTCCACGTCATGGTGTAGTTGTTATTCAAATACACTATTATTTGGATGGGTATACTAATGATGTATAATTGATCTAAATAATAAATATAACATGTTAATGATTCTTTATATACGATATAACATCTATTTACATATGTTTTTAAATCAAAATAATGATATTGTCGCTCGTGCATACGTACAGATTACCATCTCCACAAACGCGATGAGATTCATTTCCCCATCGTAACCATTCAAGAATAATTTTCATTTGGTTATTAAATATAATGTTTAAAGAATATAATATCATTCTGTATATGAATCAAATATATCCTATCCATTAAAAAATATGTCTTATGTATCAAAACATATAATGGAAAACGAATCAGTTAACACCCGAAACGACGATACTACTGAAATATCATTATCAAAGAAATATTAGAAGATCATATATGATATAATATCAATGTATAAGGTTCTTTTATAATTTAATAACAATTATTTCATCATTATACAGGAGGTTAAACTACCCTCAACCCAAGTAAAAGAACAAGGTAAGAGTTAATTTCACAATCTCTTTTCTTTCGAGGTTGTTTTTACATAAGTATCTACTGGGACCTCTTTATCATCCACATCCACATTTCTTAAAAATGTATTTCAAATTTTTTTTACTATTTAATATAAAATGGGTTAAAGGAATTTATATCCTTATTTAACCTTATATGTTTTTAAAGGAATCTTTCTGTTGTTTTCCAAACAAGGTACTTTACGACCCTTTTGACAAAATTAAGGTAAGAATGTTTTTTTTAAATTATATGGTGGGTGCTGTTATTCTCTGCCATTGTAACATCACCAAATCTTACCTTAAAAGATTATAATAATATTTTCAAAATAAATGTTTTATTTTATAATTATGTGGCTTTAAATGATTTCAAAAAAAAGAAAGATATATTTCTCTCAAATAGTTTTGATTTCATCTATGTCAACATCCTTTGATGGATTTTATACTTGTTTGAAGTTGATTATTTATGAAACAAATATTCCATATTGTATTGAAGGTTTTGTGATATTTTTGACTGTGAATGTGTTTTTTTATACCATTCATGGTTTATGGTAAAAGTATTGACATTTCGTATGGTAGTTTTAATATGAATGTTTATGTTATATTTCAACCTTTTCATATGAGGAATGTATTAGACTTAGTACGTGATGGGTGGAGCCCGCTATAGCTCCTCAATGCATCGGTAGGTCTCATGAGCCAACTAGATGTGGAATTGTCTCAGGCCTTTCCCAATTTGATATATAGTTTTGGCTGAGGCCTTAATCATTTTTAGATGTCTTGGATGAGGCCTTGACAAGATGTTTCAGAATGTATGGCATTATACATTCCCTCATTATGAAAATAATATTGATGTATCATGTGGTTATTCGACTAGTATAATACCCATGACTATGTTTTATTATGGCATTATTTACTCAGCTCATATTCCTTCCATAAAAGTTTTCATGTTTATTATTTGTAAAGGCATGTGTTTTCAATTATTCACCATGCCTAATATTTATGTTATCTTCCACTGTATTGCTGACCCTTACTGAGTGTTTGAGATCACCCCTTTCTTATGTTTCATTTTCTCAGGATATGAAGAAGTTAGTTATGAGTGACTTGCAGGAGTAATCTAGGAGGCTTGGATGTTTCTAAAGTAATAAATTAGTGTTGTATTTCCTTTCAAGTTGTAAAGTTGAACTTATGTATGAATCTTGTTTCCAATAATACTAAAATGATCGGTCTTTTGGGACATGATTTCATTGTGATCATGACACTGTTATGTAATAAGGCACCGACTCTGGGTAATTGGGGTCGGGGCGTTACACTTGTTGATACCAATTCTTCTTGGGGTATCTTGAGTTTCCTCCTTGTCAGTACTGGGGTTTTGCTTGCCAACTGGGGTTTGGATTTGACCTGAATGGTTCATGATTGAAGGGAGGTGCTTTTTGGAATGGAAGTCCTGGGAACACGACTACACAAGACTCAGTTGAATCTTGATGTTTTGGGTACTGGTCAGAAAATGAGTATTTTCAAAACAAATACCACAATGTAATGGAACTAGAGGAGATTGTGAGTTACCTTGCACTTGAGCTAATTGCCTTATAAGGGTATGCATATCATCAAGCTTGTTATCTACCTTTTTTTCTATATATTAATGACTTACCTCATGAACTCCTCGGGTTGGTACAATAGCTCGTGTACCAAATTGTTGTGCATTTTGATCCATGTTGGCTATTAAGTCCCGAGCATCAAAAGGAGTTTTATCCACTAGGGCATCACCGGCTGCAACATCAATCATTCCAAAATACATGGGGTTAAGTCCCTCATAGAAGTATTGGATTAATATTTTTTCACTAATATGGTGTTGGGGGCAGCTTGAGAAAAGTATTTGGAATCTCTCTTAGTATTCAGGAAGGGTCTCTCCTTGTGATTGCCTAATTCCACAGATTTCTTTCCTAATTGATGTAGTTCGGGAGGCAGAGAAGAAATTTTCTAAGAAGAGACTTTTAAGGTCAGTCCAGCCCCCAATCATGGTAGTTAAATAGTATATACAATCTTTTGATACACCATCAAGGGAGAAATGGAAGCCCCTAAACTTAATTAGGTCCTTAGATACATTTTGGGGTTTCATAGTGGAACACACTATGTGAAACTTATTAAGGTGTTTATGAGGGTCCTCACTGGGAAGACCATGGAATTTCAGAAGAAGTTGGATGAGGCACAATCTTATCTTAATGTTGGATTCTTCCTTGGGATATTGGATGTATGCAGGTTGGTACTCCACATCTGAGGTGTCTAGTTCTTTTAAGGTTCGATTATTTGCAGCCATGTTTGCATGGGTTTGATTGGGTTCAATTTTTGATTAGTTTATGGACACTTGAGGTTACAAAAGGGGTTCCTCATTATTACTTGATATAAATTCTCTATATTACTTGATTTCTGAATGAATTTATTTTTCAATTTCAGGGTCAAATTCAAGTAGTGTTCTTTTACCATATCTTGTCATGCAACAATGATGTACAATTTGATTGATTGATTGATTGATTGTTTTTTGATTTTTTTTAATATTGTTTTATAGAAGATGAATGGAATAAATATACTTAATAAATTTAAGGATAAAAGAAAAGAGAATGTTATACTACAAAATTAGAGGGAGATATGGATAAGAAGAAGAAATAGAGAGAGAGAGGAAGAACAAACAAAAACAACCAAAAATAGAAAAAACAAAAAAAACAATAGAATGGGGGTGGAGTATTAAAAGGGATACTAATTAGTATGTAAAATAAATAAATTAAAGTAAATAAAGAAAAAAATGATCTTGGATCCCCAGCAATGGTGCCAAAATTTTATCACGTTGTCGAGCACGTCAAATTAGATGTTTATTTTAAACTAGAATTTCTGTAGTATAACATCAACCCTAGGTCATCTCTCGATGGAGCCTTAGATCATTAATTTAATAATATGGGGTTTATTATAAAATTAAAAGGGGAATGATTTTTTTTAAAACTTTGGGTTTTGATGATTGAATATGAAAATATAAAATGAAAGCAATAAAACAAAATAGAAATGAACAGAATTAATTAAGTGTGATCAACCCAGGGTACTCTCATGATGTTCATCCTTCATCGCTTCATCTTAGAGGGTTATGATATTTTAATCCCTATTTTGTAACACCTATAACCATAATTTTACTGAGTTTATACTAGGATACCTCCTAGGGTTCAGTCGAAAACACATAATGATTCACCGGACACCGCCTATGATTGGGTGATTTGTGTTCGACTTCATAACTGAAACTCACTAAGGCAACACATGAAGAACTCGATGTGATGTCAAGGTTTGTATGTTATTTATTTGTGATACCATGAAATAAATGTAAATGTCCTTGAAAATTCTTCTGTGAGTTCCATTTACCAAAATGAACCACACAAACACCGCAATTAAATGATGGAAGAAAAAGGGATGAACAGTGTGTGAAACATCACATGAAAGGGTACCCCCAAACATGATCATTTGAGTTTGAGTATAACATAACAGTATATAAATCAATTAAATTAAAAGTTATTATGAAGAAAAACAACATAAAACCTAGAATTAAAAAGATCATTCAACATAATACAAATATGAAGCTCGGGATTACATCACATTCATCCCCGGGTGATCACAAGGGGTTTAGAAACCCATGGGAGAGGAGGAAGAGAAAGATGTTGAGGTAGAACTTCCCATAGCCTACAGAACATCTAATATTGTTGGGAAGACTCATTTGGGACTCCAAAATGGTAGCACCTTGCCTCTGGTTCGAACTCCCAAATAGAGATCCCAAGGTTCCATTTTATAAGAAAATTGGAATGTGGTTTTGGGCACATAGATTTCTTCAAACCACTTGTACCATGTGTTTTGGACATTTTAAAATCGAATATCCTTTTTGAAAAAATTGTAAATTTGTATCCCAACTTCCTTAATATCTCCACAAAAAGTTTGGCATCAATTGGACAAGTGTATCTGGGGATATGGATAGATTACAGAATGCCACTTTTGACTTCGCACAAATTCGGTGTTTTGAACAGATTAGGTCAGTTAGGCCCCTTTTTGGTAGAATTGGGCTTAGGTTTCTTCATATGAGTTGTATAAAATTAAAGTTTGGACCATAATAAAACATATAAGTCCATTTGGATATACATAATTATCTAAAAAGGTAAAACAGTGGAAAGGTCTTCATGGATCCATGCAATTTTGGACCATTTTTCTTCCTATTCATCATGGGCCTTTCAAATAACCTCCACCTACAATATAATTATCAAATAAAGTACCATTGAACCTTATAAAAGTGTTAAACACGAAAAAATTGGATCAAACATGGAGTAAAATTTATTTTTATACTTGTAATTTTGAATACAAAACCAGTTTAATACATTGCGATAAGGGTGAAATAAAATAGTGAATTGTGGTACGATCAGCACATCATGAAATCCATCACCACTATAATTGGCCGCATATAGACCAAAAATGGGAGAAGCAGAGAGAAATAACCCTTTCACCATAAAGGACCATCACTACCTGTAAACCCTACCAGCATCTGCTTCTTGAATCACCTTCACCAGCACTGATTATCGCTACTATGGTCCCAAATTCACCACACCACAAGTTGAAAATATGACATTGGCCTTACACCCTCCACTGCTACAAGTATTCCATGAACCCAAGCGCAAAAAATGTTGTTCTGTGCACCCTTATGACCAAAAAAACCACACTGGTCTGGCCGCACCATAGCAGATACATGACTAGTAACTAGATTAAAAAAAACTTGGGGATAAGGCCCTCCGCTCGAGATCATGAGGTAAATCCAAAACCTCCTTAATTGGAGAAGTCTCTCAATCATAATAATCACCAATAGATAACCGATCTATATCTTCAAAAAAATCTACTCCATAAGATTTCAAGTGATGATGCTTAACACCACATGTTGCGAACATCTTGAAGTGCCCAATGATTTCTCCATTGGGCGGCACTAGATTACGTACACTAGGGTAATCACCATGGATTTTAGAAGAGAGAAGCTCTCCATGGTAGAGAGAGAATCTCTCCAATTAAGAAGAGATATACACTAATATATAATGAAAATAAAAATTATTATTACAAAATCAATACTCCACCATTATTCCCTAAAAATGAAAATCTCTTGTTATAGAAGACGAGACACATATTTATAGGGAGAAGAGTGAATAATTTTCACCCCAAAATATTTCCACAAAATTTTTGTGCATAGAGGGACCATTAAATGGCCGAATTGGGGGAGGGTTTATTTTGGAAATCTGTTCCTTTATGTATCCTATGTGCACCCTCGAAATTTGAGCTTTATTAGACTGTATATGAAGGAGTTATGTTTGATTTAATTCAGAAAATTAATTTTATCAAGTTGAATTTTCGTATTCCCATGAAGAAAGTTTCAATTAAGCAAGTTCCCATGAATTTATTGTGAGGGACACTCCCAATTAGAGGAGAAATCAGTAGGAATAATCTACCAATAGTTTGGTTTTATTTTTTCAACAACAACTGCAGTGGGTAGTTTCTTCCATGGTTGGAAACCGATACAATGAATGCGATGGACAACAACCAATGATGTGTACATTTGCATGGGTAGATTAACTACCCAAACAACCAGTGAAGATTTTTATTTTAATTTAAATATAAAATTGGATCAAATCCCCTGAATTTGTAATTAGTAAAACCATTTTAATCCTCTATTGTAATCATTCGACACTTGATCCAGATAGAGAGAGAAATATAAGAACTGTCCCCCTTCTATCATGGACGTAGTCAATCTTACTGAACCACGTAAATTTGTGTGTTCTTCCATTTTCTTTTTTTTTTATTTCAGAACCATGATCTTTCATTGGCCCAAAAAAGTGGTATTAGAGCCATCAGGGTTGAAATGGCATTCGTATAAGAGATTTCTCTGGTGACTGGAAAATTGAAGGTGGGCAGAAATTTTTTTTGAGGCTAGATTGGTGAAGAGGTCATCGAGATGATTCCAACGGCGCAAATGGTGTGAAAAAAGAGCTAAAACGAAGTCAATGAAGGTGGTAAAATTTTTTGTCAAACCTTGGGTGCTATAATACCCCCTTGTTGGATAATACATTACTATTCATACTAGTAGAAAATTTTTGGTGGGTTTTCCGGTGACTGTTTCGGCGATCCACATTCGTGCCACCTCATTAGTCGATCTAGATTGTTGAAACTATTTTTCCCATATCTTGACCAATAAAAGTCTATTTTCAATATTTTAAGAGTTGTTTTCACCTATTTCGACTGTTACTAACACATATATATGGTTAGATTTTCAAAATTCCCACTACATTAATAGAAGAAAATACCAGTAACATGGTTAAACTTACCGATTTTAATTATGTCATATGGAAACCCAAAATGGAGGATCTTTTGTATTTTAAAGATTTTTGGAAACCAATAGTGGAGAACACAATCCCCATTGCAGTGAAAGTGGAGAAATCTTAAAAAAGTGGTCTATCTTATGAGAAGACATCAACCAGTACACCACTAATTGATATGGAGTGGATCCTGTTCAATAAGAAGTGCACTACCCAAATCAGATAGAGGATCGATAAGAGTTTCTTCTAGAATTTTTCCAACTAACATGATACTTATGTTCTATGGTGAAAATTGAAATAATGTATGTGAGGAAAACTACACAGAACAAAGAAAAACTGATACGATGACTTGTAAACTTGAAGTACAAAGACAAAACTAATGTATCATAGCACATGAATAAGTTCCAAGGTATTGCTGACTAGTTGGATTCCATGAAAATGATGATTTGTGATGAGTTGCAGGAACTGTTTATATTGATATATTTACCAAATATATGGGACACATTAGTTGTTTCAATCAACAATTCAACTTCAGATGGAACTCTCACCTTGGAGATGGTGAAATATAGAATGCTGAATGACGAATCCTGAAGGAAAGACTAGGTATATACACCTGAATTAGAGTCTTGTTACTAAAAGAAAAGGGAAGAATAAATAGAAGAGAAGAAGTATAGGAAGATAGCCTTGTGAACAAAGTCTATAAAGGAGGAAATGATCAAAATCCCAATTGAGATATGACATGAAGTGCCACCACTATGGTAAGACCAAACACTTAATCTAGGATTGTATAAGGATAAAGGCATAATAGATAAACGATAAAGGTAAAACCCAAAATAATTATTATATAGTCATTAATGAATAGATCTTTATTGTTCAGGAATATAATCGGGCCATTCTTGCAAGCTATGACTCGACATGGGTGATTGACTTCGACAGCTCCAACCATGTCATTGTTAGAAGATATTTCCTTTCATCTTACACTTAAGGGAGTTTTGGACATGTAAAGATGAAAAAAGTTCCTTACCGGTGAGTATTTGAAAGTTCTATGTATTCAGTGGTGTGCACGAGACCAGATATTTCTCATGTTGTTAGTGTTGTGAGAATATTCTTATCAAATTTAGGAAAAGAGCATTAGTCATCAGTCGGATGGATATTGAGGTATCTCCAAGGTACATCCAATCATTGTTTATGTTTTTGAAATAGTAAACCTATTTGGAAATGATACATAAATGAAGATATATCTAGAGATGTAGACATAAGGAAATCTATATTCGGGTACCAATTATCATTTGTAGGGGGAGTAATTTCATAGAAATAATGACTTAAAAAGTGTGTTGCCTTGTCTGACATAGAAGTAGAGTATATTGTGATCACTAAAGGATGTAAGGAGTTATTATGGATGAAGAATATTTTGTAGGAGATAGGTCAAAGTTAGGAGAATTATATTTTCTATTGTGATAATTAGAGTGCTATTTATCTCAGCCTAAACCCAATATTTCATTCTAGGTCCAAACACATTGATGTGTAATATCACTAGATCCATAATGTGTTGGAATAAAGATCGCTGAAAGTTAAGAAAATTCACACCAATGATAATGAGGAATAAATGACGAAGAATTTTGTAATAAAAGATAAGTTTGAAACCTTTAAAAAGACCACAAGTATAGCTTTTACCCCGAATTGTTCGGTAGGGGGAGATTTATGGGGGACACTCCCATTTAGGGGAAAATCAAAGGGAATCTTATATCAGTGGGTTGGTTTTATTTGGTCAGAAACAACTATAGCGGGTAGTTTCTTCCATGGTTGGAAACCAACATAGTTGATGTGGTGGATAGTAGCTGGTGACATGGGAATTTTCATGGGTAGATGAATTACCCAAATAATCAGTAATGTTTTTTGTTTTATTTTATCTACAAAATGGGATCAAATCCCATGAATTTGTAATCATAAAAACTCATTATAATACTCTATTGTAATCCTCTAATGCTTGATCTAGAGAGAGAGAAATATAAGAAATGACCCCCTTCTCCCATAGACATATGAAATCTTGACGAACCACATAAATATGTGTATTATTATATTTTTCTCTCCAATTTTTGTTTGATTTCATTGTTTGGATCTTTTGATGTCCCAACATTTATAGAATTTATAAAGGTTTAATATTGCATGGTTATAGAAGAGAATTTTTTTCCCCAAACCCTTCTCTATATCTCTATCAAATTTAAGCTTCATTAGTCCACCCCCATTGAGATATAATCCCATCTTCAAATGTGTCTAGATCCATGCACATATTTTGAGGACCAACTTGAGAGATGGTTTTAGGCCTCTAAATGATGGATTGATATTTGGACCCAATTAGATGAAATGAATCAAAACATGTACGAAATCTTAAAAAAAATAATTTCACAATTTCAATCAGTTTAGAAAAATCTATGGGAAAAATATAGAAATAAATTAAAATAGTTAAATTTAAAAATTAGGCCATTTTTTAAAATAAGCTTAAATTACTAAAAAAACAAAAAATGTGATAATTTTCCATAAAATAACACTATTTTGGGTTTATAAAGATTGAATTATAGTTTTAAATGTATGAAAATATTAGCTTCATTACTAAGCTCACAGAACAAAAATAACAACATTCATCCACCCTATAAAAAATACAGAAATTAGAGTTAATCATCCATGTTACGTTTTTTAATCACATCAAATTTTGACCTCGTATACATGATATAGAAAGGTATCTAACTTATCAGATATCTTCCACTTATACAATGACTTTGTTTCTAAGAAATAGTTTTCTAAAGGTAAGTATTTTAATCATTTGAAGCCTCTTCAGTGCTTACAGATTTTGGTTGTTCAACCATAACTTAAACATGAAGTTAATCTTCCCTATAATCAATAATATGTGGTTGATCCACATTATGATTATATCTAGATGTTAAAAACTTGGTATCAATAAACACTTTCTTACCTTTCCCATTATTATGCTCCTCCTCAACTTTTCTTGAATTTTTTGATTGACCTTAATTAGATAGCAAGTTGGAAGAATCAACCACATGATTTGTCACCTTATCCAAAACAAAATCAATCCTCACATTAGGCTTAATAACAACAAGTGAAGATACCCTTCTATATTTAAATCTATTTGAATCCTCAACATTCAATTTCAATTTCCCTATACATTCCCTTGAGAATACCATCCTCTATTCTTTCCATAGTTTATAGTCAACATTCTTTTATGTAGTCAATTCATAAATTGATTCACACTAATACACAAAATAGATTTTACATTGGAGTTTTAACTTTTATTTTTAAATAAACGGTGTTAATTTTTTTTAATATCCATGATTTATATAACCGACATTGAAAAAATTCCATTTTGGGTTTTAACATCATTTTTTAAATAAGCAATGTTAAAAATTAATTATTAATGTCAGTTAAAATATAACCAACATGAAAGTTAAAATGTTGGATTGTTCTAAAACGATGTTCCATTATTTCAAAGAATACCTTTGAAATTTTCAATTTTCGCCTAAAAATTTATGATTTCATGGTATGCTTTTCTAGTGTCATTTATATGTTTTCACACTCCACAGATATTCATTTTAGATCAAATCTTTTGATCTTAAGTGTTATTCCATTGGTTCTTCTTTCAATGATCTCATAATGGTATTTATAATTATTTTCCAATGATTTAAATTATTTATGATTAGTTTTCTCAATTGACATGCCCGTTAATGATTCAATTTTCTTTTATAATGAAGAATGATTCTTCAAATCATCTGAAAATTAAAATGCTTATGCTGAAGTCTAAAATGACTTACAAGTCGCAGCTTCAGATGCCTCATGAGTTCTTTCCTCTAAAGAAAATTATGTCAATGAACACTACAATAATATTGAAAATTAAGTAAAAAATTTAAGTTTGTTTTTCTAGATTTCATTTGGTTTTTAGTATTTTATACCTTTATCAATCTTGTATTTTCATCAAAGGGAGTGATCAACATTGATTTAAAAAAATATTTTTTTACATTGGTTATTATATAAATGATGTAAAAAGTCACATTCAATGTTAGTTTTTTTATAACCGACATCAAAAGTGATTTTCAACATCAATTATAGAAAAATGACGTTGAATGTGATTTTTTATGTTAGTTATACAATGACCAATATAAAAGGTATTTAAAATAATAATTTTAACATATGATATTATAAACAATGTTAAAAAACATATTTTTTACATCTCTTGCAATAACATTATCTAAAAACCTGATGTTTAAAAACTAAAAAACTGACATAAAATACTTATTTTTGTACTAGTGTGACCATCAACATGTTCATCGCCACCTTGAATCATCCTGATGTTAGTGTTCAAGTAACTCCCACCAACCACACTAGAGTGAGAATAAATTATTAAGTTTAATTTTTATTAGAACATTATAAATTATCATTAATTAAAATTTTAATTAGAACATTAATTATTATTAATTACATAATTATGGAGACTAGATATCATATGATTCAATGGAATTTACTTGATACATTATACTAGATATTGAATTCATGCTAACTGGAGGATGCTTCTCTGGACTAGGTTGGAGTGTTGGTGATCCAAAGGAATCTAAGGATTCTTTGGAACAATAAAGGGGAACCCAATGGAATGAAGATGACGGTTTATGGAACTTCCCCTCATTTATATAAGTTGTTCCTAATAGGATTGTTATAAAATGATCCATTTTTGATGTCTAGGAGAATAAAGAGGTGGTTTCAGAAAGGCTCATGTTATGTCAACAATCATCATGAAGGTTGTTTTTCTAAGAGATCAAAATAATAGAGAATTGAGGATTTGGTAATTCTACTTTCTACTACTAAGGGTTATCAAAAAGGAAATGTGATTCAATGAATATGGTATTTTTCCCATTGATGATCTCAAGTATGGAGCATAGGGATTTGGATATATTATACTGAATAAAGGTACCCACTATATTCAAGAATGGGATCATAAATTTAATTATCTATGTTCCTGCAATAATTAGGTCTAGATTTAGATTCAAATTACTAAGATGAACTAGATTTTGTGGCATTTGAAAATTCTAGTTGATACAGCTTCATCAGTTGAAATTCAAATCCTAATGGATAGGGAGGTTGAATTGTAACATCTTGATCTGGGATCCACTGAACGGTGCTCTAATCTGGTGGGTCACATGGCCTCAAGCATGGATACTTGTACGCCAGAGGCTTTCAACTAGAATCAAGGGTCTAAGGTGGTATAGTGGGGATACTATAACCCAATGATTAGAGTAATTCAACTGTATCACAAGTGAATAAATAAGTGGAAGAATAATATAAAACATCGAAATAAGATAACATCTAGATGACAGAAATAATAAACAAACCAAAAGCAGTGTCATATATAATATTATGAACATGTCATATATCTATACAAAATGTAAAGAAATACATGGAAATAGGCATCCAATATAATATATGTATCAAATGTAAAAAATGACCAAAATAACTATCTAAAACTATAATCATGATCATAACTTGGTCTTGTGCTCCCCTGATCCTAAGCATAACTAATCAAGCATCATGAAGTGGGAACTTTCCCTGACCCCTACCTACATCCATGAAGTATATCTAGGTACCCAGCAATTGCTTGAACAGGGTGTGAGATAACACTCAGAAGGCCACCACCAATGGTATCTATAACATATCTAGTCTGTTTATAAATAATTAAGCAGTGCGAATTATATCGCTGGTATAACAGTAATAAAAGTAAACTATCAAATGCATATGAGATCATGTCCATCCAAATATGCCTCCCTATGAACAATAACCAAGCATTCATAAGCAAGATGAAACTGTAATCAAGTAACCATAAATCATGATAAGGAATCCACAATGGCATATACCATGTAATCAAGTGTAAGGCCTGAAAGTTTTAGATCCAAGGTATAATGACCAAGGCATCCTCTTCATGTCCATGGATCATATCTATGGAAACATGGTAAATACTTGGGTGGAGCCCAAGGATCATGTCCACGGAACATGTAAAAGGTGAGTCTAAGAAAGAAAAATCAAAGGAGTAGTAATTTCCTTAGCATCTTATGGAATTAGGAACCTAGGAGTCGAAATATCCACAGAATTCACTACCATAATCAAGATCCATGGAGTAGAAATATCCATGGAATATAATGGAATTAGGATTTGAGGAGTAAAAATGTCTAAGTCATCCACTAATATATCAATTCATCATCTCATATGCATTTAAAAGTCAGTAGTTCATCCAACCCATTCTACATTACCCATATAAGACATTTAATCATTTAGTACATTTAATCATGTGAAAAGGAGGCATAATTCCTATCCCTAAGTCACTAATTTAATTCATTACAACTTCCACTACAATTAGTGATCTCACAAACACCCAGAAGGGTGGTATAACATAAGGAAGATACAAGGGAACACCCCCTTGGGTGGTCTGATCAGATAAAAATGTTAGAACACACCCCAAGGGTGGATCAGGATGAGGTGAACAACCTCTAACCATATAAATATGCTATGTGGAAAACCAAAGTAGGTTCCAACCAATTTAATCAAGTCATTAAATTGATTTTAGGGGCAATGTCATAAGGTACTGTGTGAGACAAAATGACAGTAAGGTATATAAAACAAAAAACTTTATAGGGAAGGTATAGAACACATACCATATACCCATGGTAGAACAATCATCCAATATCGAATCCTAACTCAATATGGATTGGAAGAAAACGTAGAAACAGATTAATACCCAGGAAATAGGGAATATTAGCTTGCACAAAAATAACACTTTTGATGCGAATTCAAATGATGAATGATACCAGGTGAATGAAGAACTCGCCGACATAGTTCCAACGAGATGAATAGCATTTCAATTAGATCTGGAAAATGAAGATATCAAGGATTATAGCTTGATTCCATGGAGGATCTCTCAAAGCAGAGGGATTATTGTGCGTTGGAAGAAGTAAATAAGAAATGAGTTTAAAATTTTAAAGCCCCATGGAACAAATGTCATTTCCCACTTTTTAATTGGGTTACATAGTTTGGCCACACGATTGGCCAAACCATGTTCCAACCATATTTACTTCTCTTCCTCAAGAGGCACCCCACATAGTTCATGCACTTGTTTTGGAAAATCATGCTACATGCCTATTCTAAAAACTGTAGAGATTTCCTCATGGGTGTGTGGCCCTGAGCACAAGATTAGGGAGAACCGTGCACCCTTTTCTGCTCTATGTACAACCTTGCATAGTTACTCCTAACTATGTATCCTGGGTCATAAGGTTTCTACTAACCATGTGACCTAGCTACCTTTTCCAAAAACTGAGCCTCCGAGCTCCAAAAAATCCCCATACACCCCTGAAAATATTGTGACATTAGGTCAAAACCAAGAAATTAAAATGAAATAAAAAAGATCTATATCTCATAAGAAAACACAAGATATTACAATCTTCCCCCCTTAAAGTAATATGTCCCCGAATTTCCCTTCCAAGGGTGGTCAAGCATTTTCGGAGAAAATCTCTAGCCACTAAGCATGTATGTCAGCCTCTCGCTTCCAAGTCTCATCCTATACACAACCATGATGCCATAACACCAATACTAGAGGAACTAACTATCCTCAAATAAACTTCATGCTCTGATCAACAATATGAATAGGATGTTCCTTGAAGAATGCATCTACCTATAACTAAACCTCATCCAGATGAAGAGTATGAGATGGTTCTAAATGATAGCGGTGCAACATAGATGCCTGTAAGACATCGTGCATGGATAAGTACCTCTATGGTAACTATAAATAATAGGATATTGTCTCAACGCTATCTAGATTATTGAACAACCCTACATATCATGATGAAAACTTACCCTATTACCTAATTCATATGTGTCCCAAACTTATAAAGATATGTAAAAAGACCTGATTCCCAACCTCAAACTCTAGAGGTCATTGATGGTGATTGGTGTAGGATTCATGTCTAGACAGTACAACATCCTTTCACTTTATGATAAAATAGACCTACTCTAAAGTATCCTACATGAGATGAAGCTAATCAGTGCTACCTCCCCTACCTTTAACCAGTACAGAGGTGATCAACATGTCCTACCATAAAAATACTCATAAGGTGCCACATGTATAGTAACTTGATATATATTTTTGTAAAAGAATTAAAATAGGGGTATATTCACCTCCCAAGAGCCACCAAAATCTAAGACATGTTATCTAATAATGTTATCTAAAACCTATATAGTGTGTTCTGACTTTCCATTAGTCTAAGGGTGGTATGTCGTGCTTAGAAGTACCTGTATAGCCATTGCCCTTTGTAATCCTTACCAAAATTGATATGTAAAATGGGAATCCCTATCCAATGAAACAACATGAGGAACCCCGTAAAGGTGCGCAATCTCATAGATATAAAGTATCCCCAGATTATCTACTAAGAAGTTCTCCCTAATAGAAAGGAAATAGGAAACCTTCATGAGCTTGTCCATGAAAACCCATACAACATCACTACCTTGAGGTGACCTCAGTAACCTGCTCAATAAATCTATTGCAATATCTTCCCATTTCTACTCAGGAATGGGTAGATACTTTAAAATCCTATCTAGTCACTGGTGTTCTGCCTTCACTTACTTATAGGTGGAGAACCTTGTGAAAAAACCAACTACCTATCATTTCATACCTGGATACCAATTTTGGGGGTGTAAGTCACGATACATCTTAATAACACCGGGATTTACATCCCAATCCAAGAAATGAAAATCTTGCATCATATCCTCATATATACCCACTGGAATCCAAAAATGACCATGAATATGAAGAAATTAATCCTTTCCCATGGTCCAACCAGGAGGTGGGTCCTCACCTGCCACACTCTACCATAGCATTAGGCCCTCAACATCAGATAACTATCTTATCCTCGCTATATCTAGAAGAGTATAGGTTACTGCTAAGGATTAGAGAAAATTCTATTTGAGACTATCCTCCACCTCCTAGTACATCTTTGAGAATAAGGCCATATGTTTCCTCTCACTAATGGCCTCCTAAATTTTTTTGTATGTGAGTCCTCCTCCTCAGTTCATTGACAATTACATTACCTTCTCCAGGTATATATGCAATGTCAAATTCAAAATATTGTAGGTACTCAACCCAAATTTTTTTCCTATGGTTCAAATCATGATGTGTAGAGAAGTAATTGAGTATTTTTTGGTCTATGTGCACCAAAAAAAATCTCTCCCAATAAATAATGACTCCAATAGTAGAATTAATGTACTACAATTACTAACTTGATATCATGCGTCAATTATTTCCTCTTGTGTGGCCTCAATTGATGAGACCCATGCACCATGACTCACTCATCCTGTATCAGAACTAATCCTAACCTGATACCTAATTCATCACAATACACATTTTAGCTTATGTATAACTTTGGTAGAATCAGAACTGGTGCTAAATCCAATCTCCCTTTTAGTTCCTAAAAGGCTATCTTATAGGTATCTGACCATATTAACTTCACACCCTTCTAAGTCAATCATGTAAGAGGTTCTACTAAGGGTGATAATTCTTGTATGAAACACTTGTATTATCCTACTATCCCTAAGAATATTTGTATGTCAAAGATGTTTTTGGGATGCTCCCAAGAAACTATAGCTCCCACTTTCTCTAGGTCAATTGATACTCCTATATATGAGATAATATGACCCAGTAAGTGAATCTTGTCCATCAAGAAGTGTCACTTTATGAGCTTAGCATATAACTAATTCTCTCTTAGTGTATCCAAAACAATGTCAATATTTTTGGCATGGTCTTCTCAATTGTGATAATTCACCAAGATACCATCCATGAACACCACCACAAACAAATCCAGATAAGTATGAAAAACCTAGTTTATCTATTCCCTGAAAACTAATGGTGTGTTTGTGAGACTGAACAACATAACCAAATACTCATATCAACCATACCTACTAAAAAAATCTATACGAGGTATATTTTCAAGAAGAACATGCACCTGATGATATCTCAACCTCAAAAACATTTTTGATAACACTTGAGCTCCTCGAAGATGGTAGAATAGATCATCTATATGTGGAAATGGATATAGGTTCTTAACTTCCAAATGGTTCAATTTTTGATAATCCACACATCGACTGGGAGTTTTGTCCACCATTTTTAAGGAAAACGTATTGGTGAACTCCATGGAGAAGTACTGGGTCATATAAACCCCTTTTCCACTAGTCCTCTAGCTACCACTTGAGATTATGAAACTATGTAGTAGCTATCCTATAAAGAGGAATAGATAATTTTTCATCTCTTAAAACTAGATCAATAGAGAACTCCGCCTCTCTCTCTAGAGGTAAATCAGAAAATTCATCCAGGAAAACATCCCTGAAATGTTCAACCACCAGAGGGAAATATTCCTGATGTGATCCCTAATCATCCAGATATAAAATAGCTATATGGGCTATCATTCCACCCAACCCAAGATGCTATGTTCCAACTCCACCTATATGGAAATATCATTAACCCTTGTAAATAAAAAACCCACCCTCTGGTGATATGAAGGCCACCCTTCAGTGATAAAAGTCGACATGGGAATGATAAGAAACAAGCTCATCCATCTTGAGTATAACGTCGAACCCTATCATCTCAAGGAAAAAGAGATCCCATACAAAGTTATATCCACCTACCTCAAGGGGGAACTCCCTGCACTAGAAAACACCCTCCATTCTGATCCCCAATAGAGTATCTAAAGTCATAACACCATAAAAAACTAAACAATGAGCCCAAGTATCTCCATAATAGGTATAAATATGAAATAATGAGTTTCACATGTATCTAGAAGAGAAGATACTAGTATAAAGGCTACTAATATTGAAACTATCATTGTAGATGGACTAACACTCAACTACTTAGGTGTAGGCTGTAAAGAATATATTTTTTCGGAACCACAACCCTGTGAAACAACCTCACTACCCAGAGAAGTCCCATTTTTCTATTGCAGTACAACTAGTGACTAACTTCTTAAAAAAAGACCACTACCTCATCCTAAATGACTAACACTACTTCAGCTCCCAACCTGATATGAAGCTGTAAATCCCACTCATAAACCTAGAGTCATATTTGATACTCTTCCATTGACTGTTGGAGGCAAGGTCTTGCAGAATCGATGTATATAGATCATCCTGACACATGCTCAATAATAGATTTGTTCTATATCACACCAACTACTCATATTATTCTATCTCCCAAACTAATGATAGGAGACAAAAATACCAACACTCCCACTCTAGTTGGTGTTCTCCTTATGATAATCCTCATAATGAAACTTTTTTCTAGCTACCGCTGAACCACTAGGCCGAGAAGCTACACTAACCTACTCTAGGCCTCCAACTTCCCTTAAATTCCATTTAGTAATTTGCACCTAATTCACTATATTCATTATAGTAGTCAACCAAAACATGTTTACGTACAATCAAATGACATGTCTAAGACCTTCCTTGAAGAATATTTCCCTTAATGGACCATCAAAAAGATAAATTAGCATAAAAAGCTGAAGCTCTGTAAAGCGATCTAAATTCTCCATAACAGGCATCACATCCTACTCTAGACATATAAAATAATTATCCCTTTCCTCTCTCAAGGTCTCAGGAAAAAATTAATCTTAAAACATATATTGGAAATTCTTCCAAACCATATCATGAATCATATTAGCTTGGTTTAAAACATTCCACCAATGCTTAGATACTCCCCAAATCATATTTGTTGAAAGCTTTAATCTCATCTTAAGAGGTGTCCCTAGATGATCATAAATCAATATCATAGTCTCAATCCATAGATCACCAGCCTATGGACCTCTATACCCCAAAACAATTGGGTGGATGTTTCTGATGAAACACACACATTAGCTCTTCCATAAATAAGGTAGGTTGAGGGGATCCATGAATGGTCTTCATAAAATGAAGGAAAACCCATAAAAATTGTGAATCAACACCCATATCAAGAATAATGGGTGCTGTCACAAGAGGCACTACTGAAGGTTCTACTGGTATCCTAGGGCCCAACACCTTTGGAGCATGGTCATCACCACCCTCCCAATGCATGACTGGAGGTCATCACGGTGGAATATCTCTATAATTCCAAGTACACACCTCAAGTATAAATCAAGTGGTGTCCAGGTCATAGATATAAAATCATAGGATAGGTCAAATCATTCCTCTAAACAATCCACACCCATCTTCCTAATCCTAAATCGAGGACTAGGAAATATAAACATCCTTAAAAAGCACCAAAGACACTGCCTACAACCCACTCTAAATTCGAGACTGGGTCATGTTCTCTATTTCATAACACGGGTCCTGATATATGGAATGTCCAATGCAATTTACAATCCATTTATAAGAGACATTCCCATTTAATAATTTTAATTTCATTTAAATTCATATTCATATTTCATTTATCTTTAAATGGTTAAATCAAGTGGATTAAAACTTATAATATATAAGGGATCATACACCTTATAAACTAAAATGTGGCATCCATTTAATCCCAACCATAACACGTTCTAGTCCATGCGACCAATGGTCCATGACTCAATGTGCCATAATTGACTACTTATGGTGTTTGTTGTAAACTATGTAGGAAAACACTATTTAGGTTATGGTAGACACTCTAAGTATGAATTATATTTCTCTGTCTCCTGTAATAATCATTAGTTAATTACAATTCTATAACACAAATCACACATAATAAATTTCATGTAGTCAAACAATTCATCATATATGACATGATATATGCATGGAATGTGAATCCTATAAATTTCTTAATATGACCCTCATCTCACCAAGAAATGAAAAAATCCATAATCACAAGGAATATCAAACATCAAGTTTGTCACCCAACACTAGAATCAAATAAACTGTAATAGGAAAAATATAAAACAATAATTTCTTAGCCTAGAAAATTTGGCTTTTTCCTATACATGGGTTAGATACTCCCAGGAACAATTATTTACCAAATTCCAATTAATTCATAATCTCATGTGTATTGTCTAAAAATAGTATGTAAAGAAAATAAATCCTCTTATACCACTTTGTAACATCCCGACATGGGAGACACTGAATAATTCAGTAATCCAGTGAGTCACATGGCCTCAAGCACCCCTCATAATATGTCAGAGACTGCCAACTAGTAGTGAGGGTCTAAGGTGGTATAGTGGGGAGACTATACCCCCATGATCAGAGTAATGCAACAGTATCACAAGTGAATAAAAAGAAGAATCATAATATAAAACATTGATAGAAGAAAACTTCCAGATGATAGTAATAATAAACAAACCAAAAGTAGTGTCATATAAAATATGATGAACATATCATGTATCTATAAAAAATGGCATGCAATACATGGAAATATAAATCTAGTATAATAAATTTATCAAAAGTAAAAAAGATACCAAAATAACTATCTCCAGTTATCATCATGAGCATAGATCAGTCATGTTCTCCCCTACTCTTAAGCATAACCAATCACACATCATGAAGTGGGTCCTTTCCCCATTCCCTACCTGCATCCATGAAGTCTTTCCAAGTACCCAACAATGGCCCAAAAAAGGAGTGAGATAACACTCAGTAGACCACCACTAATGGTGTCTATAACATGTCTAGTTTGTGTATAAACAATGAAACAATGTGGAGTATATCACAGGTATAACAATAATAAAAGTAAAGTGTCAAATACAGATGATATTTAATCCAACCAAACATGGATCCATGTGAACAATAAACAAGTACCTATAAAAAAGAGGAAACTGTAAAAATCATGATTAATAATCCATAATGTCCTATGTTGTGTAATCAAGTGTCAAGACTAAAAGGTCCAGATCCAAGGTATAATTACCAAGGAATCCTTTTTGAGCCTATGGAGCATCTTGATGGAAACTAATTAAATACTTTGGTGGATCCCAAGGGCCACGTCCATAGAGAATGTTCAAGTTGATTCCAAGAAATTCGGGTATAAGGAGTAGCAATGTTATTGGAATCCTATGGAATCAGGATCATAGGAGTAGAAATGTACAAGGAATTCACTACCATAAACAGAATCAAAGTAGTAGAAATGTCCATGAAATCCAATAGAATCAAGATCTTAGGATTATAAATTTTCAATGAGTTCACTACCATTATCAATTTATCATCCCATACACATTCACAAGTCACAAGTTCATCCAACCCATTCCAAATTACTCATATAAGCCATTTAATCATTCAATATATTTAATCATGTGTAAATGAGGCATAATTCCACTCCCAAAAATCACTAATTTAATTTATTACATATCCCACTACAAGTGGTGAGCTCACACATACCTAGTGGGGTGGTAGAATGTTGGGAAGATACAATGTCACACCCGATGTGTGGCTTAATCACATAAAATGGTAAGAACACACCCAATGGGTGGCTTAGGTTGAGGTAAACTACCTCCAACCATATAAAAGTGCTAAGTTGGAAACCAAAATAGGTTCAAATGAATTAAATCAAGACATTAAATTAATTTTAGTGGTAATGCTAGAAGGTCTCATGTGAAGCACAATGGAAACAAGGTATATAAAACACTAAACTTTAAGGGAAATATATAGACCACCTATCGTATACCAGTGGTTGAAAACTCGTCTAACATAGAATCCTAATTTGAGCTATATTAGAAGAAAATGTATAAATAAACTGATACCCTGGAAATAGGGCATATCATATTACACTAAAATAACTCTATCAACACGAATTCAAACAATAAAATAAGAAAGATGAATGAAGAACTCACTGACACAGATTCAATGAGATCAATGGTGTTTAAATCAGAGTCTAGATAGAAAGGATATCAAGGATCCTAGATTGATTCCATGGAGGAACTCTCAAAGAGGAGGTCTTACTGTGCTTTGGAAGAAGGGAATAAGAACGGTGTTTAAACATATAAAGACATAGGGGAAAATGGTCATCTACCACTTTTTTACTAGGTCGCATGGTTTAACCACATGGTTGGCCAAACCATGAACTAACTACGTGCCCTTATCCACCTTAATAGGGAACTCACACGGTTAATGTGAATGGTTTGTAAAACCTTACAAAAACCATGTTGCATGCCTCCTCTAAAAACTACAGGGCTTTCTGTATGGGCGTTTGGACCTGGGCAGATGGTTAGGGAGAACCGTGCACCATCTTCCACTCACTGTCCAACCTTTCACAGTTACACCTAGCCATGTGGCTTGGGTCATATGGTTTCTACTAACCCTATACCACAAATACCTTTTCCAAAATCTGAGACTTCGAGCTCCGAAGAAGCTCCAAACACACCTAAAACTTATGTGACCTCATTAGGAATTCACATCAGGTCAAAACCAAGAAATTAAACTAAAATTGAAAAGATCTATACCTCATAGGAAAAAACATGATATTACATGAATCTTCTCAATTTTTTTATTATTCTAGGGTTATTATTGAAATTTACCTTAGCTCAACTTCTATGTATAAGGTGTCACTGTAAACTAGTGATGATTGTATTTTTATAAGAATTTTCTATGATAAAATTCTTTATTTTTTATAGGTTTTACAAATCATTTTCCACTCTAATGAAAATTATCATAGGGAGGTCATTTATTACTTTTTCTATCTGAGTGTTTATGAATTGAAATATTACTAGAAATATCTAAAGAATAATGGTAATGGCATGCACAAAAAGCATGTTCAAGCAAATAGAACTATTGCCTCTTGTAAGGAAAATTTGTAGGTTCCATGGGAATTAGTAGCTATACAAGAAACATCCAAACTATAAAATGTACTACATAAAAGGATAGGTGTATTATTACACTATGCACTCAGGTTGAATAAACTCATGTTTAAGGGAATTTTATTGGTAATTCTATATAAACAAATATCCAAAATGAATTGGATCATGTCCTTTATATTTAAGAAGAGGGAAAGTGTAATTCATCTAAGGACATGTGTTATGATACTATAACATACACCAAGATTGAATAATATTAGGTTATAGGTCATGTGATTGCTAATACTATGTGTAATGCTTTGACCCCTCTAGACTAGAGCTGGTGCATTACTAATTACATTTGCATGATTACAAGGAATCAAATCTCGAAGGACCGAGTAGTTTAGTAGTCTTGAATAAACTAGATACATACATGTAACTCATATTACATTGGGAAAGGTAAAAGAATACAACACATAACAAAAATTGAAATACTTCATCCATGAGAACTCAATAAATGGTCTCCTCTTCATAACTTGTTGAAGGTAAACAAATAAAAGGGGTGAGCTCAAATGATCAGTATGGGTTACAAATAGAGGAAGCATGAATCAATAATAATAGTATCTTAAACAATTATGCATAATCAATATGGCATGATGAATAAATGAAAAACTCATTCCACTAATAATCTGAGAAAGAAACTACATCCATAGGTTTTTTCATAGTGAAAACCTCATGGATAGTAAGAACTGAAAATGAATAAAGATAGTGCTTATTAATTGGACGTCATCTATCTAGAAAATGATAACACAATACCTTCAAAATGGTTTAAGTCCGTGGGTAGAAACCTATCCGATTTTTGGAAATAAACTCGAAGGGTTTGTCACCAACTAATTTGTCTCATGAGACCCGTCGATGCATCGAGGGGCTATAGTGGGCCCCACCCGCCGCTGCATGTCCAAAGAAATCTTTATACATATATTTAATAAAATTACAATATGACTTCTGAATATCCATATATATTTGAGGATATGGATTCATCAAATGATTTTAACATAAATAAAGATATTTTTAAATGAGACCATTGAAAAATTCTTTAGGAAATAATCCTTAAACATTTCAAAGTGTCCCATTACACCTTGAAACGTTCAAATAATAATACCTTAGAATATTATGAGAATAAGGAGACTCTTGATATGATATAACAAAGGACATTACATACACCACAAGAATGAAATAATTGGTGAACTATGAATATATCTCATAAAAGTTCATGTGAGATGAGAAAAATATTTTTTTACTTTGGAAAGAAGAGTTCTTTTTGAAAATAATTTATATTTTACATGAAATCAGATTGTAAAAATTAATATCCTAGAAAATAGAAGACTAGGACATTAAAATTATATTTTATGCATAAATTATGTCCCACTGAAGTGAAATCATGTAAAAACTGATTTTAAAGAATCTTTAGAATTAAAACATTTTAAGGCGGTTTAAAGAATTAATTAAAGAGATTTTAAAGGGAAAAGGCATGTTTTATTTCATAAAACCATAAATGAACCAAAATAGAATTTAAAATGTGTGGTTTAAAAATATAAACAAGGATTAAAACATATTATAGAGTGAACATCAAATTAGGTAAGAATTTTAGAAGTTCCTTGAATCAAGCTTGCATTTTAGAAGATTTTATGAACGATTATTTTAAACATGTAACTTCTCTTGAAATAAAGAAGGATTATTATTGGAACACATATATATTAAATTCAAAAAGAATTTATGATGAGTAAATAATAATAAATAATAATTTCATTGAGGTTAATAGAGAATAAGAGCAACACGAATGAAAAATGGAGGATTGGGTGGAAAACCTCCATCACTTTGTAATCAATTGATTCAAATGAACCAAAATTAAGAATCATAAAATGATAAATTGAATACCATGATAATAAATAGATTCATGATATGAAACATAAATGGGAAGTATACATACAACATACACAAGTAATAGTATTGAATATGAAAAATCTCACAAAAATGGAAGTGAGATGAAGAAACCCCTTACCTTAAATTCGAATGTCTTCCCCTCTTGAAATTAAGGTCCTGGAATATGAAATTATACTCATTAATAAATAAATTCAGAACCTATTAGACATGTATTTAGTTTTTCATAATTATGTTTAGTTCATCTATGTCCTTATTGATAAGTTATAATATCGAATTCTGTCGCTCCAGAGTGTTTGTTTTCTTGATTTTCATAAACGATTCACTTGTTATTAAGTAATGGAGTTCATGTGGAATGGATATAAATCTCCAGAACTGAAATTAAGTATTATTTATGAACATCCAAAAGTGTTAATGATCATTTATATAACTTGGTTACATGGAATGGGGATGAATTATTATATAGAACTTTAATGATAATTGTTTATGTTAATTTGTGGGTTTTGATTACAACGAACTCATTTTTATTTATAACTTAATACCACTTGTACAAAGGGATTACATAACCTTACATAGGGTATATTACATATATAATAATCTGGTTCAACCATAACAAGAATGGTTTTATGACCATAATTGAGAATGATAATAGAAATCAAAATCTCATTGTCCTTGAATGTGGAAAATTGACACATCTTAGATGGTGTTCTTGCTACTAGTATAAAAGAAGGTAAAAGGAAGATATGATGATAACATATTCCACTATCATGAAAACATTACCGTACATATAAGGTACTGGAGTCATCAAAACATTTGGATAAAAAGAGGTAATAATATAAAAATAAAACAAATGAACTTGAATGGAAAGACAAAGAATTGAAAAGAGGAATTTACCTCTTGAACCAAACTTCCTTGAGATCCTCTTTAAGGGAGAGGTTTTAGTATTTTTATGAGACCAAGCCTTTCTGGATGTGGGAGAGATGGTTAGAAGGATATTTGGACAGAATTTGGAGAAGGCACATGGCTTGAGAGGAGTGAAGAGAAGAGGGAGTGATGGAGGGTTTTTATAGTGGAGGGGGAGGGGATTTCTCAATTTTATATTCATTAATTTATTATTTCTCTAAAAGACAAGGAATTGTGAGTCTTAAATGACCAATAATAGTAATTTTATCATGTGAATCCGAATCAATTAGGATTACATCAGCAGAAAATCATACATGACTCTATAACTAGTGTATTTAGCTTATTCTGTAAATTATGGTATTTCAATATTCATCAAAAATTCAAGTATTTCAAAAAAATCCCAAATATTCACCCCAATCATTTTTCAATGTGTAGAATACAAAAATTAATTCCATTTTCCAAAAATAATTTTTTAAATATGATTAATTTAATATTTAATTAAAATTACAATTTATTCTAAAAAAATAGTTTTAAAACATTTATTTACTTATTCCAAAACATTGGTATATCATACTCCAAATTGAATATTATTTATATAATATCATAGTTAAGGTTACTATTCATTAGGGTATATCACTATTCATAAGGGTATCTTACTATTCATAAGGGTAGGTTACTATTCATAAGGGTAGGTTGCTATTCACCAAAAATTATGTTTTTCTTATCAGATTCCAAATAACTTACTCATCACAACCATGTATGTCAGATTTTCAAAATTCAAATCACAAAAGTGATAAACTTTTGTTTACTTGTCTAGGTTATAAAAAAGTGGTGCTTGTAGAGACTCGGTGATCCATGCATTCTATAATAAATCTATTTGTAAATTCTTGGGGTTTACATTATCCCCTCCTTGCAAAAATTTCATCCTCGAAATTTGAAATTGAACTTCAAAAGTTAATGGTTGATACTTGAAAATTACCTTATGGAGACCCACATCGTAAATAGGGTTAATAAAATATCCCACTAAAAAAGGTTAATAGAGATGAGGTGGTCACCCCAAAAAGTATGCTTTCGAATGAGGTGACGTTAGTTGGAAGAAAAAAACTGGACATGGAAGAAAAATCTAACAATGAAGCTCTGATGGAACATGATAGAGGACATGTTTAGATGAATGTTGATTAAAAAAACTATAAACTAAAAAAATTCATTATCAATGATTATGATAATAGGAAAACATTTTATTTAAGACTATTTTCCTTGTGTCGAGGAATTATTCCACTCTATAAGAGTATAAATATACATTTATACTTATAAACTCATCCTTTTATTGTAGTTTAACTATCTATACCTCATCACATAGCATGGGTTACACCATTTAGTGAAGTAATACATTAACCTCTAAAAGCTCATACAATGATCAAATTAAACCATTTTATAAATGGTTAAAATAATTCCAAAATATAATGATTCAACACATTATAATGAAGTCCTCTAAATTTCCAAGATGAACTTATCATTAACCCTTAATAAACCATAAGTAGATCTAAAATTCACATTCCAAACATGTGAATAACTTCATCATGTATCTTCTTTAAATATTATAATAACTTTAATTACTATAAAAACCATATTGGAAACATGAATTCTTCCATATTCCTCAAGTAATATACTTGTTATTAGATATATTGCTTAAATCTAAAAGTGATGTAAACTTCATTGATGATAGTATAGACCACTTCCTGAAAAGTCAATAACCAGTTCCAAGTTAGTCAATACTTATCCAAATCAATCATTTCTTCATCATTATCTCAACATCAGATATATATTAAGGGTTTTCTTTCCCTCAATCATGTTGTTTTCCTAAAAAGTTTAAATTTCCACTAAATCACTTTTTGTTTGTACCATTCATCATATGACCTCAAATCCTTAATGAAAGAGTACTACAATAAAGTCCTTATATATCTCATAATTCATACAACCAGTACATTACTGACAAAATATAAAAATGGCGTGATTCTTGAATAGGCATATTAATCATTATAATTCATCTGTGGTAGCATCATAACTTGCTCATTATCCAAAATAATCATTTGGGGTATATTCCTTTGATGATTGGGACATTGATTTGCATAGTGTCCCATTCCCTTGAAATTGAATCATTGTACATTGGAAACCATTTTCTTACTCTTTTAATCATGAACTTGGTTTCCTTTTTCTCCACAATTGTAGGAAACACCTATTCCCTTCAGGAATTTACCAGGGTGATTATTTCCACTGTTATCACATGTGGGAAAACCATTCCTTCCCTTCTTCCCTTTATCCCTATATCTCTCTACCATCCTCTTATTATTTTGCTTCCCTTAAAATCCATAGGACTCAGAGAAGTCTGCATGAATTATAATTGTGTTAAATCTACCTATATTTCATTAAAAAATGTTGTGAGTAATTATTCCTTTCATTGAATTTATGTATGTTATCTCTATTTTTTATGCTTTATTTGATGTTGTAACACTACTACAAAACTGGTTTTATCCAACGCTTGGGATTTAACAACACTAGCTAAAAGCACTGTTAAATGAGGTCTTTAAAAGTGATAAAAAAGAATTGTTAAAGGGGATCCTTTATCAGTGCTTGTAAAAAAGCACTGATAAAGGCCCCCCATTTATCAACGATAAAAAAACGCTGATGGGGGGGATTTATGAGCGCTAGTAAAAAATCACTAATAAGGGGGGGCTTTATCAGCTCTTTGTACTAGCACTGATAAAGGGTATATTTAAATAAAAACTATATTTCATTAAAAATAATATATTCATATATAAATATATTTATATTGATATAAATATAAAATATATTTTTTAAATATGTTTTAGATAAGGCTAAATGGACATTTTCACTTAATATATATGATATTTAGTGAAAATGATATAAAATATAAAAAAAAATATTTTCTGATTAATAATTTTCTATTTATTATTAAGTAATAGACACTTAATAACAATTTTAAGACAAAAATAAAATAATTAATAAAATATCTAAAATAAGTTGAAAATGTAACTCGAACTTCAAATGGCCATATCTTTTGATCCAAGTGTCTGTTTGAGTTTAACCGTATGTCAAGTCAAATTTTATGATGTGATCTACGCCCCAATGATTTAGGGGAACCACCAATCACATTTTCTTCTTAAAAAGGCCTAGAAGGCCTCAAAAACTGAGTTTTTAATCGGGCTATCCCAATATTTTAACATTTGATGGAATTTTATCCTTGTTTAAGGGGGTCTTTTTGCCTATTTTCAGTGGGAAATGAATTTATTCCTAGACCTTAGATTCATATTGATATTATGGTTTTGAAATTTTATCATTTTTTATAGTTTAGTTTATTTATAATTAAATATATGTATATTTTCTTATATTTACTTATAATAAATCACTTGTATAAATACACATATCAACATATTTATGTATAAATTTATTTTTAAATATATAAAATAAATATTTATTATTCATTTTATTTAAATTAAAAAATTGTCAATTTTATTTACCTTATAAAAATTCATTAATACATATATATATACCTACACAATTAATGTTTATATATAAATATGTGTGTGTTAATAATTAAAAAATATACATGTATATGTATATTCTAATATATTTAAATAAATACATATTCTAAAAATGTATTTAAAACAACATCTAACCATTTTTTATATTATACAAATATATATAATGTTTATATATATGTTTGTAATAATAAACATATATCTATTTATATTATATAATAGTATATGTAAATGAATATAATATATAATATACTTATAAATGTATTTAAAAAAAATTATATAAATATATGAAAAATATATATATAAAAATAAACAGAATATCTTTATACAGAAAAAAAATAACATGGTGCAGTGGTAAAGGTGTTCCATATTTAAAGGAGAGTTGTAGAGTTCAAATCCAAGAAGGTGTAGGAGGCAGTGAAATTCACTATGTGCTTATAAAGGGGTGGTGGGGTGAAAATCATTGATGGGGGTGGGGGGCACTATTAAATGGGTCATGAAGGTTGGGCTCATAGAGGCCTATAAACATAAAATTTTACCCCCTTTAACAACACTTTTTGGCACTGATAAAGGGGTCCTTTATTAGTGCTAAAAAAGCACTATTGCAGGGGTCATTCAACAGTGCTAAAAGAATTTTTAAAAGGTTCCTTTAACAATGATAAAAAATAACTGAAAATAGAATAATAAACACATAAAAATTCTTATTATAAATTGTATATATATCTTGATTCATCCTTAACAAATGAATAAATTTTAATATCTTAAGAAACCCCTTTAATTATAATAAGATTAATTGATTCAATAAATCATTTTATAAACTTTTATACATTGAGAGTAATTTATTTATTTGGAAATTGATGCATTTTGATAATTCTTAGATAAAAATCATACTAAATTTTTTGGAATTAATGTCATGTTAAATAAATAATATCTTTGTCATTTCAATATATATAAAAAAGATATGAAATTTAACTATTAAGATGTGTGGATTGTTAAAACTCTATTATACTTTAAGGATAAATTGTTATGGTTTTTGGGTTGTAGATTATAATTAAATGGAAATGAAATATTTTTTACATTTGTTTAGTCCAGAACAAACTGATTTTATAACACTTTTTGTTTCATGTAATGATGTGTGTAATCTTACTCGATGGTGTTCACATGGATCTCTTAAATAATGGAATATTTTATTGGAAATGTGTTTCTTTAATTTAAAAAAGTTGATGAATTTTATATTAAAAAATAGAGGGGTTTTTTGGTGACTTTTTTAAAATGAAAATTTAAGAGTTTTCATTTATATAGATTTTTTGGAAAAAATGGAGGGTTTTAAAGGAAAGACTTGTGGTTGCTATGAAAGCTAAAACCTTTTATGTATGGTTTTAAAAGAAAATTCTAAATTTTATTAAAGTAATTAATTGATTTAAATATCTCTTATAAAGAAAATTAATATATGGGAACCTTATAATTTCATGTTGATATTTATGTGGTGTAAATTTTTGTTATCTTAAGGGGGAGATATTGAAGTGATCTTAATGCTAAGAATATCTTTTGGTTAATTATTTCATTAGATGGTTTATTGGTTGGTGGTATAGAGAAGATGTTGTCAGAGTAAGAAAGTATTGGATGGTATAATGTTTGTTCTTTGATATGGAACTTCAGTTGGTTAGAAGAGAAGTAGTATGGGAATGCATGATTTCATGACCCCCTCTGTCTAAATATACCCCTCATCGTCCAACAATGAAGGGAGACAGATAATGATCCCTGAGTCCTGCCTTTAGTATTCCTCAGGTTGGTGAATGGCACTGAGGATATAAAAATCTCATGAATTTAAGTCATTACACTCAGTAGATAAAGTAGGATATGGATATATGATACAATCCACCAAGAAACTCTATAGAATAATATAAAAGAGGAAAAAAACCATCCCAATATATATGTGTAAGGTAAAAAAATACAACGAGTCTCTAAGTAAATACCCAAAAAAATTTCCTAAAGTAAGAAATTAGCAACAACACCAGCATTCAGATTAGTAATGTTCAGAACATTCCCTGAAGTCCTCCTGGAAACTTGAAAAATAGTTTGTATATATATAGTGTGAGCATAACATGTATACTTAATAGGATCATACCCAGGTTTTTTGGTGCACATATGAAAATATCATACTAATACACATGTGATAAAATATTAGAACCAATAACACCTTAGTAGGTTAACTAACCAAACCCATACTTACCATGGAACACTCACTAAATAATGCCTCCAAGTATAATAATACAATAAGAATCATATCAATGAAAGGGCACCCCACACCACTTTCCCAATGATTTACCACCCTCACACCCCAACATCGTATTTCCTGACACTCTCATCACTCCCATAGAATCCCGCCTAAATACACCTAAGATACTACATCATGATAAGCACCCCACATGAAACTGGCTATCATATCCCACCCAAAGACACCTAGGAAAACACATCATACCAGGAACCCTGTGTACAACTAATAGTCACATCCAGATCCTATTATAACTATTTTCATAACCAAGTTAGTATTGTATCATGAACATGAAGGGAATCAAACTTATGACCACCTCCTACTATCCACTACCCCCACTAGGAACCACCTCATTAATCCCATTAACCCAACCATAAGTGCACTATATTTGAAATCCATCATAGCTTATGTGTAAATATATCACTTGGAAGAGAGAGTGGGGAAGAGAGGGGTAGCTAGCCATCCGTCCTCACCATCTTGGATGTTGGAAAAAACACCCCTAAAAACATTTGGTTATTGGAACATAGTGATCAATGTGGGTGGGGTGAGTATAGAAATAAAAATTAAAATACAATATACAGTAGTCACACACACAATCCCAACACATGGGTTTATAATTAGATCATTGTCATAACTCAAAATGCCACCATAAGGCCACAAAACCTCTTCTACTTTCATTGCCACTTATAAATTCATAACACCACACAAGCAATACACAAACCAAAAACCAAATTACATCCTTCTTTTCAAGTTAATACATTTATATATTTACCAATTATCAACCATATTCATTCATTATGGACATCATTTTCATGTCAAAAAACAACCACTTTGACCAGAATTCCTATTTTAATTCAAGAAATCATTATCCATTCCAACCCACTCCATTTTAGTTTCATCATTATCATTTCATTAAATCACTACTAGAAAACTATAACAACACCACACAACAAAAAATACCATTTTCCACACATCAACAAGCCCCACACTTTAACCACCACATATCACAACCAAATATCATCTAAACTGCACATCAAAACTGCTTGTCATCACAACTTCCACACATCATTACTACCACAAAACATGATCACCGTATATTAAAACCAACAAAAAATATATACACCACACCACACATTTTAGATATCTTATTTTATATTAAGCAAGGGTATTTCATCTAATTTAATTCAATATTATCAAGGGAATTCTCACACAATCTAGGATTCCTTGTGAAACCAATTCATTGTCTAAATGTATGTTCTTATCCATTTTCATTTGGGGTGAGTTTAAGAAACAATCATAAAAAATTTTCTCAATAAAAATACTATTAAAACATTAAAAACTCAATATAATACAAGGATATAAGAATAACAATAATTCTCAAACATATTTATAAGAAAAACAACATGTAACCTCATGTGATTTATTCCCTTCCCCTCAATTCCAATTAAATCATTTAATTATATTCATTAATCCAGTGAATACTATCTCTCAAAGGGAAAAAAACCATGATACAACTACACGTATAATTAAAGGAAGAAATAAAAAGGATCCTCTTCCATATTTGAAGATTTTAATGAAAGTAAACTAAACCAAGAATCAACTAGAACTAATCTCAATGGAATCACTATCAGACACCTGTGAAAAACAAGACTCTATCAAAAACCACCCAAAATAGAGGGGGAAACAACCATAATGAACTCTCAAATAGTAGTGAAAGATAAGGAAGGATGAAAATAGAGGAGGGAGAGTTTTCTTGATTTAAAGGAAACAAAGTTAAACGATCTAAGTGAACCAAGGGGTTAAAAACTCCAAGAGAGATAACTAGAGAAAGGAAAAAGGAGCAAGGGTTGGGCAAGAGTTAAGGGAGGGCTTATAAATAGAAACAAGGGGTAGTCAGCCTCATATTTATAAACCAATACCACTAGAATCTACCATGGTGTGTTGATCAACTAAAATTCTTGTGGTGGGTTTAGTCAATGCGTGATCCAAACCCTTTGCATAGATCCTATTTTCATTCCCATTTTAAAAATGATATTTGACCACCACTATAGTATTGAGCATAGTGTGTTACAATATGTGGTGGTTCTTATGACTCCTTCCACAACTAGACACTATTACCCAACATTATATAGCTGGCTATTTTACCTTCACCACATCCAAGGCTGTGGCATGGTGACTCTCTTCCCCTATTTTAGATATTTGATTTGTTAAAATACCATGCCTAACACCATACCCTTTTTGAGTGTTTCAAGGTTGCCTATGGTGTAAAGGAAAACCATTAGGCTAACATGACCAAAACCACACCTTCCCTAGGGAATGACCCCTCTTTCCATTTTACATAGGAGTACACCTAAGACTAAACGCCCACCAAAACATCTTAGAAATATGGTTCACAAAATATGAAGTGTCTTAAAAGGTAAAAAAACTACCTCCAACCTATGGATCACCAATAAACTATCCCACAAAATTTCCAAGACTTAGAAAAATGAAAATGAAGGATTGTAAAGGTTTGAACCCTTACATCAGATACCTTTCAAACAATTCTTAGTTCCAAGAATAAAAAATGGATCTAAAGCACAGAAGGAAGGAAAGGACTCAAAAAACCATTCCATGAGATACCTCTCAGGGATCTAGTTAAAATCAAAACACTAAAACCATCTCACACAAACCTCAATCAACATCTTATACACACTACTATTTTCACCACCATTCCGACATCCACATGACCCAAGCCAATAACTACCACAACCACTACACAACATATCCTTGGGCACACAAATTAAAGAATTCCACCATCCATATCAAGATATCATAATATTTGGTTGGAATTGACTCAACCTTATGGTTTTAAAATGTGTTGTAATATGACATGTCTTGATTAGAAAGGGGTATTCCCCTCTTTATATTCTAGAATCTTTAACACACATCACATTATCAAGGAAAATGAACATTTTTGTAACCAATAAGGTTTAAGCATCACATCAACAAAGAAAACATAATAAGATGAAACTTAAAATAGATTTGGGTACTAGAAATACATTTATGACTCGCACTCCCAAGTACTCTCCTCCAATCCACCATGCCTCTAGAGAACATAAAACGAGGGGTGATCCATCTACCCAACATATTTTCTCAATGATCCTAGATATTTATTGGATGCTACGTGAATTTTACATCATCATCAATATCCAATTATCCTCGTTAAATGACATGAGACTCATCGTGAATATATTGATGGAGTTGAGACACGTGGAAGTCATCATGGATCCTATCTATCCATAGTGGAAGTGAAAACCGACATTCCACCTCGCCAATATTATTCAACACCTTGAAGGGCCTAAAAAATCAGGGATAAAGATTACTCCCCCTTCCAATCCTATACTACCCAAGATGAGGATGAACCTTTAAGAACACATGGTCTATAACTTAAGAATCTAAGGGACTCTTCCTCTAATCAACATAAGACTTCTTTCAAATTTTAAGGATGCGGTATCTAGGGAAAACCTAGTCGATTTGGGTTACGTGGGTAATCCCTTCACATGGTTCTGGGGTAATACATATGGCAGTCACATCGCTGAACGACTTGACAGATTTCTGGGGTCAACAGATTGGACAAATCTCTTTAGTATGTTCCACATCAGCCACCTGATGCTTAACTGCTCAGACCACTGCCCAATATTCATTGACTACAGACAAGGTGAATGAAACAGGCATTCCGGCAGACCCTTCAGATTTGAAATCTTTTGGTCAAAAGATTAGGAATGCGAAGATGTTGTCCGATCAATCTAGAAGAGTAATCACAGAGACGTTGGACTCAATCTCAAACAGGTCACATCTGATATGAGATCTTGGAGCGATAAGAAATTCCACCATCTCGATAGGCACTGTGATTTCTTTGAAAGTAAACTAAATTACCTTCTCAATAAACCCCCATCTAACATAAATATCTCTTTTATTAGTGCCACTCAAAAAGATCTGGATGCGGGCCTACGCGTCAAGGAAAGATTCTGGGCTATGCGGGTGCGGTACACCCACATTACCGAAGGGGATGCTAATACTCAGTATTTTCACCAAAAATATTCAACTAGGTGCTGGAGGAATTCTATTACATGCATCTCTCAACCAGATGGTTGCAAAGTCTCTGACACCAATGGAATCCACGAAGCTTTGACCTGTCATTTCCAAAACCTATTGTCTGTAGGAACTCCTCTCATTTCTACCGAAGTGGAGGGTTGAATTGGACTTGTGATCATTGATGAGACCAATCAGAAACTCCCAAAAGATGTTATGGATAAGGAGGTACGTCTGGCTTTGAAACATATCCTCCCCACTAAGGCCCCTTGCCCGGACGGTTTCCATGCCCTCTTCTTCAAACAATATTGGCACATTATCGGTCCTGACATCTGCAATTTGATGAGAAATATTTGGGATGGGAGAATAAGTATTTCCGCAATCAATGAAATAGTACTCATCCACATTCCAAAAATAAAGAAACCTTTGGCGGTCCCTGACTTCAGACTTATCATCCTGTGCAATGCCTCTTACAAAATTTTCTCAAAGATCTTAGTTAATCGGTTGCGTCCTTGGTTACCTGACATCATCTTGAAAAACCAGAGTGCCTTCGTGGCCAAGTGACTGATCACTGATAATTTAATTGTGGCCCATGAAGTGTTCCACTCCATGAAAACACGCTCAACCGCGAAAAGAGGAACCATGGCTTGGAAACTGGATATGACTAAGGCCTATGATAAAGTGGAATGACACTTCCTCAGAGTCGTAATGCTGAAAATGGGATTCTGTTCTAAATGGATAGATATGGTCATGAACTGTGTCTCGACCGTATCTTTCCCAATCAAGGTCAATGGGGATCTCACCTGAGGATTTGCATCAACCTAGGGCCTTCGACAGGGAGATCCTCTCTCCCCCTTTCTCTTTATCTTGGTGGCTGATGTTTTTTCTAACCTTATTTACAGGGCTGCATCCTCTAACTTTTTACATGGGGAAAAATTGTGTTGTGTAAGTCCACCTGTTTCACACCTTTTCTTCACCGACGACTACCTCCTTTTCTCCAGAGAAACCATTAATGAATGCTGGGTAATCATCCATGCGATCTAACAGTACGAGAGGGTGTCCGGTCAGTCAATCAATCACGGAAAATCGGAAATCTCTTTCAGTGTAGGAGTCCCCCCTTCCAAGAATGAAGAACTCTATGAATATGCATGAATCCATTTGGTTGAGAAACACCATAAGTAACTCGGGCTCCCCATGGTTATTGGACACTCCAGAAAGAAATCTTCTCATCTTTGTTGGATAGTATTGAGAAGAAAATTCAAGTCTAGACCCCCAAAAAAAATTCCAAATTCGGTAAGGATATCCTTGTTAAATCCATCATCCAATCAATCCCTACCTATTTTATGTCCCTGGTTAAGCTTTCGACGGTCGTTGTCAACCTGATCCACACACGCACAACCAACTTCTGGTGGGGGAAGAATGATGGAAGGAATAGAACCCACAAGATTGCCTGGGAGAAATTGTGCAAACCCAAGTCTGAGGGAGGTATGGGATTTCAAAATCTCTTTTATTTCAATGACACACTGTTGGATAAGCAATGTTGGCACCTCATTAACCATCCTTCATCTCTCTGTGCGCGTGTACTCCAAGATAAATACTTACCCCACAAGGACTTCCATATCTCCTCTCTTGGCCCCCATCCAAGCTTCCTCTGGAGAAGCATTTGGGGCCCAAAGTCTCCTGAAAAAAGGGATGGGCTAGAGGATTGTGAAGGGCCAAACTATTAAAATTTGGACCGATCCCTGGATGATTGATGAGGAAGGTGTACGGGCCTCATCCCCCACCCAACCAGGGTTTGAAGATGCCACGGTCAGGTGCCTCTTTTCTGATTAGGGTCCTGGATGGTGTCTGGAGAAGATTCACACATGGTTTAATAAAAGAGACAAAATAATTATCCTGAGTACCCCTGGGTCCCAGACGCTGGCCCCGACCATCTCTTCTAGATCAACAACCTATTGGGAGCCTACACAGTGAACTTCGGATATCGGCTCTCCATTGGTAACCATTCAGTCAATTGGGATGGGATACCCTGGAAGTCAATTTGGAAACTCAACATCCTCCCAAAAATATGCCACTTTTGGTGGAAGGTGTGCACAAGAACCCTTCCTACCATTAGCCTTATCGCCTTCCGACATATCTCCAGTGACGATTCTTGCCCTTTCTGCCCGAACGTCCCAGAATCTCCCTTGCACACCATCATCTAGTGCCCAGGGGCTAAGGAAAACTGGAACAAATGGGGCTCTACTTCTGAAACTTCACTGGACATTTCCTCTAACCTCCCATCCTTCCTGATGTGATGGTGCTCCTCCTTCCCATTAGCTAAAGCGGGTTCACTCTGCACCATGGCCTGGATCATTTGGTCTGTCACAATGAGGCAGTTTTCAACCAAGTTCACAGAACCCCCGAATTCTGGATTGAATGGGTTTTTTTGTGGATTGAGGGATAGAATCACCACAATGGTCAACATAAGCCCTTTTTAACCACATATTTTCCCTCCCACTAGTGTCCTCCAAACGAGGGGATTCTTAAGATTAATGTGGATGAGTCTCTCCCTAAGGATGGGCCTATCTCCCTTGGTATCCTGGCCCGGAATCATCAGGGGAAAATCGTTGCGGCCAAACATGAATCACACTTCGCTTTCTAGAAACTTATGGTGGTCGAGGCTACTGCCATCCTTGCAGGTATGATGCTCTTCAAGGATCGCAGATGGGATAAAATCAGCCTCGAATCAGACTATCTCACCATTATCAATGCTATCAATTTCAATGAAGGTGGCCTCCAATCTTTTGGATCCCTCATCAAGAGAATCCTTTCTCTCATCAAGGATTCTCAGTCTGCACTTTCTCCTTTACTAAAAGGGAAGGAAACAATGTTTCCCATCAATTGGTGGCCTCAGTCCCCTATGATGTTAACCAGCTCTGGCTGGACTATTTCCCCCCATGGCTTTGTAATTGTACACTTGTTGATCTTCGACATTAATGAAATCTATCTTTTCAAAAAAAAAGTACCAAAAGTGTGTTGAAATCATCTATAGACTCATGAGGTAAAATGATCATTACGATATGAGATAATGGACCTTGGAATTCCATACATCCATACAATATCATTCACATACCTCCCTTTCCAAGACATCCACATCACCTGAATCCTTGATTGTTAGAAAGTGATCAAACTTCATTAGTTGATCCATGATTTCTCATATTGAATCATATCCTCCCTAAGATTAGGGTAACCCTATAATTAAGTCCATTGAGATATCATCCCACTTACATTCAGATACATCCAAGGATTGTAATAAATTAGCAAGACCATGATGTCTCACCTTCACCATTTGGTAAAACATAAATTAATCCACAAACTCTTTCATAACCCATTTCATCTTAATCCACCAAAACTACATCCTAAAACCATGATGAATCTCAGATACTCCTAGGTACACAACCAAAGGTAATTTTTTAAACTCATGAAGGAATCACTCATGCATCACCATTAGAATGAATGGAATCCCCTAAAACAACATCTTGTTTTGACTATCCTCTGATCATCCCTTCAGGGTGTCATACTAGATAACACGATCATGCATCACCTTCATCTCTAAGTCTCCCCACATAGACTCTTCCACTTGACACATCCTAGAATACTGCATTTTCATATGAAATAAGCAACCTAATTCATCAACCACCCTTGTATCCAAGTATAAGTATTCTAAGTCTTCCATAGCTTTCCAACCATCCTTGGACACTTGAAAAACATCCCTCCATGAATTCCTGCTCAATGTTCTAGGTATGAAATTCTTTTTTACTCAGTTGTAGGAGATATCAAATTCATAGTCTTGGATAAACTCAATCCACCCCTACTGTCACATATTTAGATCATGTTGATAAAACATATATATAAACCTCTTGTGATCAATATATAATACAAATAATTCTATGATGAGGTAATTTTTCCATAGTTTCAGTGAAAACAAAATCATTTCTAGATCAAGATCATTGGTGGAATAGTTATTATCATGGGGGCATTACTGTGTATATCAATAAGAAACCATCACTTTTTTATGTATCAATATGCATACCAAATAGATATGGGAATCATTACAAAAATCCTCTAACATCACCACTTATTTGGGAAATTGAAGTAATAGATCATTGATCAACCACCCCTTCAGGTGGTCAAACAATGCCTGAAACTGATCAGTCTAAATAAAATCATGATCTTTCTTAGTCAGAGTTTTTAATGGGTTGAAATCTATGAGAAATCAAACATGAACCTCTGGTAATATCCTAAAATATGGAGTAAACTATGAATATATGTAACGTTATTAGGTGATTCCTAGGAAACAACTACATTAATCTTTGACGGGTCTATGACCTAACCCTTTTAGTACACCATATTCCCAATAAAATAAACCTCATAAGTCCAAAACATACACTTGGACAATATTACATATATCTTGTGGAATAGAAGGAACTAAAAGAAAAATATAAGATGACTTACATAATCCTCATATGAATTTGAGTATATCAAGATATCTTTGATGAAAAAAACTATAAAATGGTCCAGGAACTCATAGAACATGGAGTTTATGATCCTCATGAACAAAAATAGTGTGTTCATGACACTGAACGTCATGAAAAAAAACTCGAAGTGCCCATGCCTGCACCAAAAGGAAATCTTTGGGATATCTTCCTTCTTAACCCTCAAATAGTGATATCCTAACCAATAATAAATCTTAGAGAACCAACTGATCCTCCCAAATGGAAAAATAAATTGTTGATCCTCAGAAGTGGGTAAAAATTATTGATTGTCACCTACTTTAAAATATGGTAGTCTATACACAACCTTAGACTACCATCTACATGATTAGAGAATAACATTAGAGCACCCCATAGTGATACACTGGGATAAATGAAACCCTTTTTCATTAGATCATCAATATAAACCCCTAACTCTTGTAACTCATATGGTAACATCCGATAAAGATCCATTAAAATCATAGAAGAATCAGACTAAAAATATTTCCTGAACTCGATGTCATGTAAAGGGGGTAAAACCACAACCTCCTTGGGGGAAAACATCCAAAAATTCCTCAACAACTCTTGGATTCTCTACCATCCCAATGCCCAATGATTCCACTAACAGTTCCATCATCATGTAGAGAAGGGGTTCTACACGTCGATTGGAAATCTGATAACCCCATTCATTAACAAAAATTGCACACTGACCATCCACATCTTAAAACATGACCTTCCTCTAAAATAAATTGATAACTACATGAAAATAATATAACCAATAAATGTTGTGGATGACATCGTATGACTTTATCTGACGCAAGAAAATATCCCCACACAACTGATGCTTCCTCATCACCAGTCTGCACCCCAAAAACATATCAAACAAGCTAGTTTGGCCTATGACTAATGAAGTCAACACTAGGATCATGATAATCCTCTCTACATGTAGTCCCAAGTAACATACTAAGTTTGGTGCAACAAAGGAGTGTGATACTCTTAAATCAATCAAGATAGAAACCAGAGTAGATGAAAAGCTAATCGTACCTCTAACAACCTTTGGCCCCTATGGTGTTGACACTTATACATCATGAAACTATCCATGAATAGATACCCTACCTCAATGTTGACAGAAACCTCCACATAAATTCTCAATTTAGGGTCCCTAAATAATGGTAACATCCTACATTCTTCCCCTAATACCCCCATATCCTCTTATCAGAGCATAGGCCAGTCTTCCCTAGTACTAAAATAGACTCACAAGTGTTTTCTATTGAGGTTGATGCTAAACCTAACCACCACCATTCTATATAACCACTGGGTAATAATTCTGATGATGACCACAAACCCCAAATACATATAAAACTATTCTAAATCCCATGAAAAATTAACAGTTCCATTGGATCAATAAGGCTATAAAGGAAGCTTGTACAATCGAATCCCTATCAGTAAAAAACTTAAAGACCCCAGTACCTAAGATATATTACTAACAACTATTCCCCTTGAGGAACCCTTAGTTACCTTATTGTAGAAACCCTAATAAAGAGTTTATATGTACAATCACCTTTTTCCTTATTATGAACTTCAAAGTACATCAAAAACATAAAATGAGTAACTACATACTCGATAGAAGGGTGGAGTACCTCCTCAAAATGCTACACATAAGACTCCTCATCAAGAAAAAGTTCAGGTGAAAATGAAACCATCTTTGAACTTGATCCCAAACTCCTGCATGGATATACTCCCTTATTGAAGGTAAAAAATATCCTGTCACTTCACTAACTTCATGGACAAAAATAATGCATCCACTTGAAACTCCTTCTGAATTTTTTTCCCTGAAACTTTTTCCTCTTTCTGCTCCCTGAGATACAATTTCCACCAATTATGTGATGAACCTCTCATCTGACTGATTGCTAAAAAGACCTATTACTCTATCTGAGCCTGAATCAAACCAAAGGTGATCTAAATATCCTCTAACCAATGCTATGTCTTTAGATCAGAGACACTTCCCACTTACTTCACCAAAGATTTCTACAGAAAGGCATGCGATTTCATCCGCCACTAATCGTCTTGACCAGCAAGGTTGACCCAATGAAGTTCAATCAAATTATCCTTTTGAACCTCACCAGCCTAAACCACACACAAATTATATCTAGGAGCAATAAATAAAATAGAAAAAACAATATTCCATGATCCTAGAATCATTAAATTTTATTAAGATTTATGTCATTCATTTTAAACTTCCTAATACCACCCAATTCAGATACAAAAAAACAATGATGATGTATGTACCCCACCTAGGTCTCTACCCTACAAGTAGTTCCAACTAAGTTGGTTTTTTGTTAGTCTTAGAGTCCTTTAACTGGATCATGAGGGGCCCTAAATTACTCTATCCAAGATGGTCTACCCTAGCTTATATCACACACTAAGATCAATTGATGACATTTCCTTACCAACCATGCAATACTCACATCACCAAACTCTAAACTACACTATATATGTCAACTTTTACTTTGATACCACTATTTCATGACCCCATCCCTCCAAAAGAACCCCTCCTTGGTCAAAAATGAATGGATATAGATAAAAAAGTTCATGTTCTGCCTTCAGTAGGCCCTAGGTTGGCTACTCACATTAAGGGTATAAAAATATCATGAATGGATGGAATTATCATCAATAGGTAATATAGGATTAGGAGATAGGATATAATTCACAAATAAAACCCATAACATAAGATAAAATAGAAAACAAAATCCATCCCAATAAAGATGTTTCATGTAAATAAATACAATGAGTCTTTAAATAAATATGCAAAAGAAAAGTCATAAGGCACAAAATCAATAATAACTCTAATGTATGGGCTAGTAATGTCCATCTAAGTCCTTGAATTCCTCCTGAAAACCTAAAAATAGTTTTTATATATGTAGGGTGAGTTTAATATGTATACTTAGTAGGATCATACCCAAGTTCTCTCATGAACATGTGAAAAAGAATACTAATAAACCCATGAGAAAAAAGTTGAACTAATATCACTAAAGTAGTTCAACTAGTCAAATTTGTCTTTACCATGACACACTCACAAAATAACGCATCTAATTATAGTAACATAATAAGATGAAAATCAATGTATGGGTACCCCACACCACCTTTATATTAATTTTCTACTCTCACACCCCAATATCATATGTCTTGGTGCTCCTATACCTTCTATAGAATCCTGCTAGAAGACACCAGGGAAACTACATCACGCCAAGCTCCTAGTGTACAACTATCCATCACATCTTGCCTAAAGACACTTGGGAAACCACATCATACCAAAAACCCTACATTCAACTATTCATCACATACACATCCACTCATAACCACTACCATAACCATGTTAATTGGGTATTGAAAACATAAAGGACATCAACCTTATTCCCTCCTCATACCATGAATGACCCACACCAAGTACCATCTCATAAATATATTCATCCCAACCATAAGTTTACTATATCCACTAGCCGTAACAAACCATACATAATAACCTCACTTGGAAGAGAGCGAGGAAGAGGGGATAGATACCCATCCATCCTCACCATCTTGGATGTTGGAAAACACACACACCCAAAGAATTTTAGGTTCAACACATAGTTCTCAACATGGGTGGGGTTCATATAGAAATAATAATTAAACTATTATATATAGTATTCACACACATAATAAAACCCTATTGGTTTACATAAAGAGAATTATCACAACTCAAAACATCACCAAAAGACCTCCCAACCTCTTCCAATTCCACTTCCACCTCTAAATTAATTACACCACACAAGAAATCCACAAACCACAAACCACATTACATATTTCTTTTCAAGTTAATCCATTTCTAGATATACCAATTACAAACCACATTAATTCATTAATCCCATTATTTACATGTTAAAAAAACTTCTTTAGCCACACTTACTATTTTAATTCAAGAATTTATTACCCATTCTAGCCCATAACATTTCAGTTTCATTATTAGCATTTCATTCCATCACTATTGGGAAACTAACACAGCACCACACAACACAACATCCCATTTCCCATGAATCAACAAGACCAATGATTCAACCAACACATATCACAACCAAATACCATCTCAAACACACATCACAACTACTTCCCATTGTAACCACCATGCATTATTACCACCACACAACACGACCATCAAACACTACTACCACCAAACCACCACACACCATATTCACCACACCACACATCTCACATATCTTATTTCAAATTAATCATGGGAATTTCATTATTTTTAGTTCAATATTCTCAAGGGAATTATCACATATTCCTAGATTCCTTGTGAAACCGATTCATTATATAGATATACACTCTTGGATATTTTCTTGTGTGGTGAGTTCAAACAAAAAGAATGATAGGGTTTTCCAATTTAATGACCATAAAAACATAACAAAACTCAATATAAGACAGGGCTATAAGAATAAAAAATATTCTCATTAATATTGGAAAAAAACAAGAACAAGTAACATCATGTGATTTCTTCCCTTCCCACTTAATTCTAATTAAACCATTTAATTATCTTCACTAATCCATTTCATACTATCTCCCTAAGGAAAAAAATCATGACCCCTATAAATTTAACTAAATTAATAAATATAAAGGCTCCCCTACCTAAATTGAAGATTTAAAGGAAAAAACATGAAACCAAGGATCAACCACCACCAATATTAAAGGAATCACCACCAAAATATTATACACAATAAGCATCCATAAAAAAACCAAAATGGAGGGAGAAAAAATTACAATGAACACTAGGATTGTATCATCCCACCCCTCACCCATTGTCTTTGGAAAAGGTGATGGGAGCTAGTTGCCTTAGGTGAGAACCCCAAGACACTAAAGGCTGGCAATAAATTCCAATGACTTTATAAACAATGGGGGATTATTTTACCTTTAAATATAAAACAACCAAACTAAGATAACCAATACAACCAAACAACTATATGATGAACGAGTAAAAAATATAACTTGAAAAAGCCAAACTAACAACCATATCAGAGAAAATAGTGAAAAACAAGAACAAAAAAACCCAAAGAACCAAATAAATCAACTCAGAAACTGTCAACATGCTCCAAGATCTAAATCCACATTCCCACACCATGGTATCCTAAAGTATCACTAAAGAACTGGTATACCTTTCCATTACCTATGTCACTATATATAACATCTACAAATACAGTAAATTTTCCACGAATGGGGTGAGTATAAAACTCAATAGTATTTCCCTAATGACTTCCCATATCACACCACTATGATAAATCTCATTATAAAAGTTCTATAAAATAGTTTAAAATAAATTTAAATTAGTTTATAAAAAATCCAAACTAGTTTTCCAAGTAAAAAATTATTCCATAGAAATCTATAGAACAAGTCTTTAAAACATTTATCAATCCATTTGGAATACACATTCAATATATCCACACATCCACGCATCCACACATGCATGCCCAACTGACAGTTCCAAACTCATGAATAGTCACTTTTCGATCTACAAATTCTTCACAAGGTAACAAATACCATGTGCCCCAATGGCACACACCCCTTCCATAGGGTCACGTCTAATGAAAATTAACACACATCAAAATGTATGTCAAAACCTGCACCAATATAATCTTGAAAATCCATTTCAATAGAAATTTTATTTTATTAAAAGCATTTCTATTACCATTTTCCATGAGACAAACAAAATCCATAATTTTAAAGTCACCATTTTAGAATTTATATCATAAGGTTTTCCACAAAACCATCCAATTTACCCTATTTCCCAAAACCATCACTAAATTGGTTTTACATCAAGAATCACACATAAATTTAACAATAAATTTCAAGGAATTCAATCAATTTGAAACCAAGAATTCAAGTTCAAATCAATAGGAGTTGAGAGATAATCTACCTACCTCTCAAAATTTTATGAAAACAAAGAACATAACAATAAGTTCAACAACCCGAATTATTTATTATAAATCATATCTTAGATCTTATTAAATTCAATCAAAATAATTATATCCCATAAATATTGACATAAAAAAACATGGATCTATCCCCAACAGAATAAATCCATGATTCCAAGAGAGAGAAGAAGGAGGGATCTAAGGAAAAAGATGAAGAGTAAGAACTTAACAATGAATTCAGCCTCCAAAGTACTTATATTCTCATAGGAATTGCTCCAAGATTTAATGGAATTGTTTATATATCATTAGTGGGTATATGAATTAGTGTTATGGTATTTTTAGAGAAAAAAGTGGTTAAAGTGGTGAATTACATTAGAACATTGATTTTTAGATATAATTTTTCACAGTACATGTTTAGGGAAAACAGTTAGGCAAACCGTGTGATAATTGTGCATGAGACACTACCTCTAAACACAAATATCATGGTCGTATCACATGGTTAGAAAAAACATGCACCAACCATTATATTACCTTATATCTATAATTTCACAGTTTCTCTTGGTAATCCACATAGTTTGGATAAACTGTGCGCATACCCAATGCCCAAAATTTCAGTTTCACGGTTTCCTGGAGGTGCTTCATGGTTTCGACTAACCATGCTCAAGTTGCACACCTCCATAAAACCCTCCATAGTATTCTAGAACACCTCTAAACCTCCCAAAGCTTAACCCGTACATTATATATACTTAAAATACATAAATAAATGGTCAGTTACCTGAAACCTGGGGTGCTACATTCTCCCCACCATTGGTCTTTCCATCCCTAGAAAGTAGAAAACTTGAGTTTTCCTGAAAGAGTTCCGACCATTGATCTAACATTTACTTTTCACACTCCCATGTTTCCTCCTAAATCCAACTATGTTTCCATACAACCCACACTATAATGATGATTTTACCATGTAATACTTTCTTTTTCTTATCCATAATCTGCACTAGCACATGAACCAATAGAGCATCCAGCTCTAGGTCAATGTGTTACCATTGAATAACATGGTTAGGATCAGGTTGATACTTCTTCAATTGAGTAACATGAAAAACATTATTCATTAAACCAAAACTTGGTTGAAAATATAAATGATATTCTACCTCATTAACCCATTCAATTATCTCAAAAGGTTCTATGTATCAAGGAGATAACTTTCCCTACTTCCCAAAATGATGATGACCATGCCTTGGAGAAGTTCTCAAGAATTCATGATCAATCACTTAAAATGAAAAATCCTTCAAAGACAATCCAAATACTATTTCTAATAACTCTAATTCAACTCCATTATCATTCTAATAAACTAAATATTCTCTATTATCTCTTGCACAAGGCTTGGTCCAACTAGTGAAGTCTCACCTATTTCCACCAAAAAATTGGAGAATGAAAAGGATGCCTATACAATTCTTCAAAAGAAACCATTTTTATCAAGTCCCAATAATTATTGTTACATTAAAAATCCACTAATGGTATGTGATTCTCCTATGAGAAACTAAAATTCATTACACAATCCCTAATCATGTCTTCCAATGTTTGTATCATCCTTTTAGATTTTACATTTGTTTTAGGATGATATGACACAGTCATAGTCAATTGAGTCCCAAGGTCTTGATATTAGGATTTCTAAAAACGAGATGTAAACCTTGGATATCAGTATGATACTATCAAAACTATTATTCCATGAATTTTTACCACTTCTTGGAAATAGATTTTTGACAAGACTTCCACCGTATTGGATTCACAAATAGGGATGAAATGGGATTACTTTGTAAGATAATCCACTATCACCCATATGAAATCATGTTTTTGAACCATACTTAGTAGAAGTGTTACAAAATACATAGTTATTCATTACCATTTCCACACGAGAATTGGTAAAGACTGCAACATACCCACTAGCCACTGGTTCTCTATCTTAACCTGTTAACAGGTGAGGCATCTCAAAAAAAACTTAGCCACTTTTCTTTTCATGCCAAGCCTCCAAAAATTTTCTTTCAGTGCCTTATAAAACTTTTGTATTCTGGGATAAACATACCATCTCTAATTGTGGTAAGCATAAAGGATTTGTTCTTGACAAGCTAAATGCATGACCATCTGATATAAAAAACATAACACATATATTCTTTCAAGATTTCACCCCTCAATAGTCTCCCCAACATTGAGTCTTGATGTTATCTACACACATTAAAAATCAAATCTCTATGCCTCTTTAAACTTCTTGATCAAATCAAGAACAAAAGAAACTGAAAAGAAAACTACAACACTACCTCAATATTTATAATCTAAGTTCATGTCAAATATCACCCACATTAGATGCCATTGATCTGAAACCTCTTTCTCCAACTGACTATATGAATTAATGCTTAATGAATCCTCCATAAAGTTCCATTTACCCATTGTTTATATAAATTCAAATTAAAACATTTTAAGGTACACCATCCACCTTCTTTGTGTCATATTTAAATATTTTTGTGATAAAATGTGTTTTAAGATATTATGATCACTAAAAACTATATGTCTATCACCTAGAAGGTAATGTCACCAAACCTTCAAATCATGGACAACAATAGATAATTCCAAATCATGTGTTGAGTAGTTATTCTCATGCAACCATTAATTTTGTGAGCAATAAGCTACAACATGATCTCTCTACATAATAATATACCCCAAACTAGACCTTAAAGTATCACAATACAACACATAACCTTGTCATAATTCATGAAATAATATGATCAATGTTTATGTAAGGAGAAACATAAGCTCATGAAAAGATTTCTAACATTCCTCATTCCATTAGAATGAAAAAAAATTCCTCGTAAAATCTATCATTAGTGAATATATCCATGAAAAGTAATGAATAAAAGATTTGTAATAACCATCTAGGAGAAGCAAAATGCATATTTCAAAAACATTATTTGGAATTTTCTAAGAGATCACACTCTCTATCTTTTCTGTATCAATAGAAACACCATTTTTAAATATAAAATGTACAAGGAAACATACCTATTGTATCCAAAAATCACACTTTGAATGTTTGGAATATAGATGAGGATCCTGAAAGACACCCAAAGCTATATCCAAGTATTTCTCATTCATATCCTTTGTACTAAAATACTCTTATATGTCATCCACAAACAACACCACAAAAGGATCCAAATACATTTGACATATCTGATTCATCAATGCCATAAAGATAGTTGGTGCATTCATAAGACCAAAAGGCATAACAAAGTAATTGTAATGGCCATATCTTCTCCTAAAATATGTCTTTGGAATATCCTCCTTTCCATCCCATAGTTGGTGATATACTGAATGCAAGTGAATTTTAGAGAACCAATGGGCTCTCCTAAATCGATTGAATAGATCATAAATGCATTGAATATGGTACCTATTCTTTATTTTAACTTTATTAAGTTTATAATAATATATATAAATCCTAATAATTCTATCTTCCTTTTTTACAAAAATAACCGGTGTTGCTCACAGAGACGTACTAGGCCAAATGAACCCTTTACTTTCCAACTCTTACAACTGTAATTTCAATTCCCTTAGTTGGTTTCATCTGATAATATAGAAGATGGATAGGACTGGTCCATGGTAATATATCAATCATAAACTACACTTCACTTTTTCTTGACAACCTAGATAAATTTTTAGGTAAAACATCAAGAAAATGGTCTACTATGGTTAGAAAATATTTATTCTCGATATTATATATTGATTCCAAGTTCAATGCTACAAATTGGTACATGATACTTCCAACCATTGGTACCAACAATCATGCTCCACCTACCTTTACATTTCATTATCCTCTAAAAAGATGCTTGATGCCATCATCATTTGTAAAAATAACCCTTTAGGTATAATAGTCAGTTTGAGCTTTGAAAATTGTCAACCAATCCATACAAAGGATTAATTCATAGATATATATTTCAATAATATAGAAATACCAAATCAATTCTACCCCATAGATAGTTATAGAACATTATTTAAACATAAAGGATTGACATTATCTTTGGGCAATAGGAAGTTTTAAAATAGAAGGAATCATCTCAACATGATCAACAACATGAGAAGAAATAAATGAATGTGATGAACATGTAACAAAAAAAGTATTCATAAGGGTATAATTCAAAAGAATCATACCTATCATCGTCTAAGGTCCTTATTGATCATCTATGATCACTTTATTAGGTCCATAAAATTTCTTACTCATCATAATTTTCTCTTTATTCCCCTGTTGAGATTGCATTGGTTTAAGAGTCATGGTATTCCTAGAGTCACTATGTCTTTCTTGGTTCTATTAATGAGACCTATTCTACTTCACTCATCCTATCAAAGCATACGATTCTTGGGAAGCATGAGATGTGTCCCTAGAACCTAACCTTAGATCACTATGACAATAGTGTTAAATATTACCCATTTAGTTGAAATTGAGACATTATCTAGGTTGTGTCGTACAATCTGGTTTCATATGATCAAAATAACCACGCTGAAAGCATCCAATATTACTCTTTAGTTTAGGTGGAATATTCACTGATCCATTCATCTGATTATAATTTATAAAACCACATTGTAAATAGGCACCCCTATTCATATTATTCCCAACATTTGAGTTCCCGCTGGTTCCCATAGGTATTAACAACATTCCTCCAAATATATTTCCTTATATGTACCTCTCTTCCACCATTTCTCTATTGAATATATCTATATAATATGATATAAAAATCATGAAAATATTTGAGTAGATCTATGAACTTAACCCTAATTCAAAAAGTGTGTGTCTTCAAGGAAAAACTTTCAGCAACTTCAGGTGTAAAGCAGACTAAATTCATGAATTTAGCCATATACACTATCATTATTATGTTCCTTTTATTTGAACTAAATAATTTTGTTATTCTCACAATCTAGAAAGTATGAGGATAGAATTTTTTGTCTCCTAAACTAATAAATCGCATAATTGGCATGAAAGATATTCTAGCATGTATGTGGCAAATTCACTTTCATCTCAACTATTGTTCCATGGAAATCAAAGATTCAATTCAACCTATTTAATACACTTCTTATTTTTCTAGTTCATAATCAACCTAAAATATGGGTGGATTATGATTTTGGAACAAAACTAAATGACCCATTTGACTTGGTTCATCCCTTCTATTCACTCTATCCACCACTTGAAAATCCTAGAAAATACTCTGAACCAACTTTTGTTTCACCTATGGCTCAAGTGTAACCACATTATCAGTAGCCTCTTTCAATTGGTTTCTATGACATCTACCTAGTTCCATTTTCTATAACCAAAATAAAACTTTGTTTTGTATTAATCTATAACAAATGAAAGCTTAACAATTTCAAATTTACCACATCACACTTATCATGATAAGGATTTCCAAAATTCAACAATTTACTCTTTAAAACTATTTTTGAAAAATCCATTGTGCTTTTGGAAATAAAACTATTTTAAACTATTTTAAAAATAAACCTTTTTCACCAAATCATAAATCATTACCCACAATGAATTTTCACTCATAGTGAGAAGTTATTACTATAAATTCATATTATACTCTTCTCATTAGCTAAACCCATGATTATGAGGTAAAAACTCCGAAAAGTGTCTCAAAAGAGTCATGTACCTAAACTCCCAGGTAACTTGAAGTTTAGAAAAAATAGGTTAGCTATGAATTTTATACTCTATATTTTAGGTTCTGAAAATCCTAATCACTACAATCTCAAGAGATATAATGAAACTAATCCAATACCAAGGATAAAATAAGCTGATATCATTTGTAATATCCCACCCCTCACCCATTGGATTGGGAAGAGGTAGTGGGCACTAATGGCCACAGGTGACATACCAAAGACACCAAATTTTGGAAATAAATTCCAAGGGTTTCATAAAAATTGGGGGAATATTCATCCTTTAAAGATAAAACCAAAAAACCAAGATAACCAATACAACCAAAACACTATATGATGCATGAGTACAAAATACAACTCAAAAAAACCAAACCAAAGCAAACCAAACCAACAACCATATCAGTGTATAATGTAGAAACCAAGACCAACAAACTCAAAGACCCAAATACATCAACTTATAGACTCCCAACATGCTCCATGATCCAAATCCAAAGGCCCATACCAAGGTATCAAGAATCATCACTAAAGAACTAGGATACCTTGTCTTTACCTATGTCTTGATATATAACATCTACAAATGCACCAATGTGACCAAGAATGGGGGGAATATAAAACTCAGTAGGATTTCCACAATGACTTCCCAACTCTCTTTACTAGGATAAAACTCTTTATCACAATTATATAAAATAGTTAAAAAATCGCTTAAATCAGTTTATATCAAATCCAACATTATTTTCCAAGACAAAACAATTTTTACATGAGAATCTATAGAAAAAGTCTTTAAAACAATTCTCAATCCATTTGAAATACCCATTCCACACATGTACACATCCACATATGAATTACTAGGTGATAGTTCCATACTCATGAGTGGTATCTCATTGATCTACCATGTCGTCATAAGGTAACCAATACCAAGTTCCCCAATAGAACACACCTCTTCCATAGGGTCATGTATAATGAAAATTAACTCACACAAAATGTATTCCAAAACCCATGCCAAGACAATCATGCCAATCCATTTCAATAAAACATTTCTTTTATTGAAAAAATTTCTATAAACATTTTCTATGAGACAAACAAAAGTCATAATTTTAAAATCATCATTTTTAAAATTACATCACAATGTTTTCCACAAAACCATCCAATTTACCCCATTTCACAAAAACATCACTAAAGAGGTTCTACATTAAGAATCACACATAAATTTCACAATAAATTTCAAGAAATTCAATCAGTTTTTAATCGATCCTTCAAGTTCTGATCAAGAGTATTTGGGAGTGAATCCACCTATCTCTCAAACATTATCAAAAATGAAGAATGATACAACAACTTCAACAACCCATGTTAGTTATTCTAAATAAAACCTTAGATCTTGTTACCTTAAATAAAAACAATCACATCTCATCAATATTGATGTCCTATAATATAGATCTATCTCCAATAGACTAGATCCATGATTATAAGAGAGGGAAGAAGGAGAAATCTAAGGAAAATGATGAGGAATGAGCACTTACCGATGAACCTGGGCCTCCAACATCCTTATATTCACCTAGGAATTACTCTTGGATTAAAATGAATTATATCCATATACTTAGGAGGGATATGAATTCATGTTATGACCTATTTAGGGGAAAAACAAGTGGTTTAGGAGGTAAATTGGATTATATCCATGATGTTTAGATCAAAATTTTCACGGTTCATGTTTAAGGTGCACAATTAGGAAAACCGTGTGCTAACAATGCAACAACCACTACCTCTAAAAACACCTATCATGGTTGGATCACATAGTTAGACAAACTATGCACCAATTTTTTTTAAAAGGTTGGGACTGAAGTCTCATTTATTATTAAATCAAAGAAAATACCTCTTTAACTGGGTAGAGGGAGACCCATTACATGGATCGAACATGTTATTCCCTATTGTCCCGCATTGTACGGTTTCTCCTGGGTAGTCGCACGGTTAGGAAAAACTGTGTGCTTAACCATGCACCTACCTAGGGACCACTTTTTTAGCTACATGGTTTCATGGAGGTGTTTCATGTTTTATAATAACTGTTCTCAAACCTTTCACCTCCATAAAACTCTCCAAAGTATTCTAAATAATCTCCAAACCTCCTGATACTTAACCCTAACATTATATGTACTTAAAATACATAAATAACAGGTTATGTATCTGAACCTGAGGGTTCTGCATGGATGGAAGTAAAAGAGAATGAAGGGATAAATTGGAAGAGGGAGATCTACCTTGATCTAAAAGAAACCATGAAAAAATTATCCAAACAAACCAAGGCGTTAAAAAATCCAATAGTAGTGATTGGAGAAAGGAAAAATGAGCAGGGTTTAACCAAGATTCAAGGGAAGACTTGGTGATTAAAATAATGGGATAGTTGACCTCTTATTTATAATCAAAGCCCACTGGACTCTACCACAACATGTTGATAATATAAAACACCTATGGCGGGTCAAATCATATTTGAACCCTTAATGCAAGATCCTATTTATGTGACTGTTTTAAAAGCAATATTTGACCACCACTAGGGTCTTGACCATGGAATGATCCAAGCCATGGTGGTTCTTTATCCTCCTTCCATGGTCAAATGATATTCCCTAGTATCAAACAGCTAACCATTTTACCCTCACCACGCCCAATGCTACAACGTGGTGAGTCCCTCTCCCCCATTTCAAACAGGCACCCCATCAAAATTCCCCACCCTTGCTAGGTGTTTCTGGGATACCTGTGGTGCATAGAAAGATGACCAGGCCAATACACCCAACACCAAACCTTTCCTAGGGTGTGGTTCCTCATCCCATTTTTCACAGAGTCACACCCAAGAAAAAACTCCCACTAAAATGGATTCTAGAGAAGTTCCACAAGCTATAGTATCCCTTAAAAGGTCAAAACACCACCACCAACCTCTGGATCACCACCAAACTCTTCCACAACATTTCCAATCCTTGAAAAAAATTTCATGTAAGGTCTAGAAAGGTCTAAACCATTACACATGATCTTTATTATGATTAATATCTCTTTATTATTGATTTATGATTTAATTTTTTGGAATAACCATGATAATTTGGGCGTTTTGACTAAATAAATATTGAAAAAATGTTATCAGGACATAGATATTATGAATTCACCTTAATTCATAGTGTCCCTTGGGTCCCTTGGACATAAATGAGTATTGATTTTCTATTAGTGTGGTGAGGAACAGGAATGGGGTCAATTATGGTGGGGTAGGTTTTCTTTGGAAGAATTGAGTATGTGGTCTTATCTCTTCCATATATAACCTTGATTTTTTTAAAATGATCCTTGAAAGTTTTAAATTTAAATAATAATTGTAATACAAAAAATTTTCATAGACTAATTTGACTCGATTTTTCTTAAAGTAACTTTCAAATCCAAATTTACCAAAATTTTGATAGCGATGTTGATTAATATCTCTTTATTATTGATTTGTGATTTAATTTTTTGGAATAACCATGATAATTTGGTTGTTTTCACTGAATACATATTGACAACATGTTTTCAAGACATAGATATTATGAATTAACCTTAATTCATAGTGTCCCTTGGGTCCCTTGGACATAAATGAGTATTGATTTTATATTTGTGTGGTGAGGAATAGGAATGGGGTCAATTATGGTGGGGTCAGTTTTCTTTTGAAGAATTGAGTGTGTGTTCTTATCTCTTCCATATATAACCTTGATTTTTTTAAAAATCATCCTTGAAAGTTTTAAATTTAAATAATAATTTTAATAAATAATTTTTCATGGACTAATTTGACTTGATTTTTCTTAAAATAACTTTCAAATCCAAATTTACCAAAATTTTGATAGCGATGTTCACAAGATTTTAAAAAAATATGAATGTTTGTGTTTAATGAATGATTTCAAGAAATGCATGAAATGTCTTGAGAGGTATAGAAAAAAATACAATAATAATAATTTCTATAAAAGACAATTTAACTCATGGTAAATTAGTTTTTATTACATAAATTTTAGTAATTATTTGATCTTGTCAGGATATTATTGAAAAGGAAGGATTATAGGAAAGAGTGTTGTTTTTGTTTTCTTTTATACTTGGTTGATCTATTTTTAGGCGTAAGATTATTCATTGTAAGGTATCTCATACCATTGAGATTTATGTATGTATTATGGGAGTTGGCTAGTATTGTGAAGTGATCCTTATCTTGAGAGGGGAGGTTCCCTTGGGTGTGGTTGTTTTGATAATACAAGAGTGTTGGTAGTTATCTTTTGTCATGTTTGAGAGGTATCTCCCTTAACGGTTTTTAAAAGCTTCCCTTAATTCTAATTGATTTTGACTCTTGAGGATGGGAATCATTTTAGTGGTATCTAAGTGGAGACTTGAATATCTCTAGCTATCTACTTTGTGTAATGTGAACACATAAAGATTCATTGTTTGAAATTTTCTAAATTTTAAATATATTTTTAAGTGTTTTAGTTTAATTGATTAATAGTTGATTATTTTTTATGGATTTATTACTAATGGTATTTTTATTTTAAATATAAAATATTGATGTGTAATTATAAATGTAATATTTTGGGTTTTTTTGGAAACTTAAACAAATTAAAAAATTATTTAAATTAAATGTTTAAATAATTTTATTAACAATAATTTAAGATTAATTATTTTTTGTTTATTTTTTGATTTATAATTATAATGAAAATTATTTATGGGTCTGTTTTATATTTTTTAAAATCTTGGGGAAGATTATTATTTAATGAATTTATCAAATTATTTTATTTCGTGGTCAAAGGTGGAAGTTGTATTTTTTAAGTTTTTTTTTGAAAATAATTAATGTTTTGAATATATATATTTTAATAATGTTAAAATTAATATAATTATTATGAAAATAAATTATGTTATTTATTGTATGACATTTATGGATAATGAGAGGAATAATGTCATCAAAATTTTAAAGGAAATGGGGAGTTTGAATTTTCATATGAAAATGGAGATATAAAACAAGAATAATTAAATGTTAATGATAATAGGGGGTCTAGAAATCACAATTTTGTGTAAAAATAAAACTAATGAAAACTGGTTAATTTATAAATGAGTCCTGGGAGTGTTTGATACATGATTTGGTATTAAATAAATGGGAAGTGTGAAAAAAATGTGTATTAAATGAGGATGTGGGTTTTGTGTCACCATTTCATATCTTATATATATAATATATAAATAAATAAATATTACATTAAATGTAATAATTAAAAAAATATATAACACAAAAGAGAGAGAGAAAATGTTCGTTATGAATAAAAGGGGTTTAATTAATTAATAATGTTGGAATAAAATACCATTCTTCTTTAAGTTTCTTTCTACGAATTAAATGGGATTTTAATTATTAAAAATGCGGGGATATGTCGTTACAGAAATCCTTTTGGCCTATAATTTTAAGATATAAAATTTAAGGAATTAAATTTTTATACAATGGAGATAAAATATCATGCCTAAATTTAATAAAATTTAAATGAGTCGTCTATTTAAATTGGAACAATGTCCTGGTTTGGGTCTGTAGAAAGGATATTTCTTTCTACATTTAAAAATTAGAAACCCTCCCTTTTGATTTCTCTTAATCTTTTATCTTGACCTAGATGACTAGAGAACCTCCCTAAGGTATTTTAAGTACCCTCTAATAGTATCAACTTCAAATGGACCCGATGATCCTAAGTGGTTAAGGGTTCTCCTCGTGAGTCCTTTACATTGTGAACCACTTTCCACACTTTTATCACATGCACATCAGGTTGGGTACCTCTCTCTTTTTCCCTGTTCTGATGCAATTAAAAACTGCCGATGATTCATACCAAGGTATGGGATTCAAAACTTTTTATTTATTTTATGTGTAAATGTAAAATTAACATTATTTGGTTTTTAATGTGTAAATAGATTAAATTGACTTAATAATATTATAAAATAGACTTAAGAAAATGGGGAAAAAGCAGGGAAAGTGGTCACATGTGTTTATCATGATTTCTTTGATATTGATATATGATATTAATTCACATTCCATTATTTATATTTTTTTTCATATATTATTTGTATATTATTATTGTAATATCATGCTAAATTTTAATTATTTATCATAATCACAATAAGATAATAACGTAAATGTGGTAATTATGACAACTCTTGTCTTTATTACACATTAATTCAGGATTTATTACATAATATTACACATAATACAAACCAAAATATAGTTTCGTCTAGTGTATTTGGGAATTAGGTACATTACACAAAAAATTAAAATAATAAATAAATCACCATTTTTGAAAACTTCCTTAATATGCTCATATTATTCCATCGCACTTTAAACTTCATGAGATAACCTGGGGACATACATAAGAAAGAGGTGTACTATAAATCATAGTAAGGGAATAAGCATAGAATAACATGAAAAAAGTATTACATGTTAGACAATAGGAATATCAATGATACATAAAAGAGGTGATAATCATAAACATGAACAATGAGGCATGATATAACATGAAAACATAAAGGCAACATGGGAAATGTGGCAACAACTTTAAAAATGGAATCACAAACATATGTCAAGGCTAACCTCCAAGAAATATTAGTGGAAAAAGTCTCATGATTGATTAGTTTCACTCCCTAATCCCTTTTATGAAATCTCATGAAACTAAAACTTTACCTAATTAATTAGAGGGCTATATAATCTTGGGCCCACCTATCACTTTCATTTCATTCACATGCATATGTGTGCCGCATAGATCATACAAAATGGAATCATTTTTCATCACATTTCATCCCATAATCAAAGATAGTGGAATAAATAAATATAATTTCCCAATCAAATAAGTATAAGTGCATAAAGGTGAACAACCTTGATAGGAAATGAGTATGGGTATTCACTACACAATTATTTGGCATGAGAAAATCATTGTGAAATTTCGGTTGCATAACTAGGTCATATTAATATTCATGGGAGGAATTAATGAGAGAGAGAGGTCTATAATAATTTATAAATCATAGGGGAAGTAATAGGGATATGGTATAACATATCCCAACATTAGGAAATGGTGATAAAAGACATAATATAATGAAGATGCTTGAATAAAGAGGAGAAGGAGAGAATCCCATACACTGAGAGTGTGATTCCAAAATCGTGGGAGAAGATTCTTGATAGCTTGGGGGAACCTTGAGAGGAATATAAAGAGGTGAGTTAAGATTAAGTATGTTATATAAGGTTTCTGAGTGGAGAGTAATGAGAGATTGGGTGGCTTTATATAGGAAAAGAGAGGATAGTTCTTTATTATTTCTCAAACTTAGGTTTTGGACTCTATATAATAAACTAATCAAAACCAAAAACCTTAACCATGTTTTTTTAATGTTTTCTAAAAAAATGGATTTTTTTTTATTATTTTATAAGTCCAAGGTCCAAACTTATTAAAATATTACCCTTTCTGATGTAGAAGTGAGTCATGTCCTTAAAGAAATGATTTTAAAATCTTAAAATACAATATAGGTTTTGAAGGATTCATAAAGGATTTATAAAATTAATAAAATAACCTAAAAATTAAATTATTTTAAAGTGTAACCATATATTTTGTCGTGTACACCATTTATAGTATTTATTACATTATTTTTGGTTTATTATGATGTCATAATACACACCGTATATTTATACTGTATTTAATTTTTACCTGAAAATTTGACTATCTCAAAAAATTATGAAAAATTCACTGTTGGATAATTTAGATGTTATGATTATAAAAAAATATTTATTTTATCAAAATAATTTTCCAAATATGTGTGTTTTCACTTTTAAAATAATAATCAACATTTATTGAGAAATGCTGAGTTTTTTTGACAATAATAGTTTTCAAACGCTTATAAAAATTACATTTGGCTTCAAAAAAATTATATGATAATTTATATTTAATAAAAATTATTTAATAATAATATTTTATTTTTTTAAAAAAACCATAAATTCATAAAAATAAATGTCTTAATTGAATATTACCCAAAAATACAATTTTTGTTTTATTGTATCAAAATCAAAATTGTTAGTAAAGTAATAATAAGAAGTAAATATAACCACTGTTTTATTGAAAATAAAATATAAATAATCATATTATTATGGTATTTATACATATCCATTTATTACACCCGAAAACACCATAAGGGTAAGGAGTGCGATGGTGATATTTTCATGGGGTGCTTTGGCATACATGGTTTTGTCTATGATCTCGATGAGCTTGAACTTCTCCCAAAAACAATTTCACTCATGATTTAGTTGTGGGATATCAGCTTGGTATTCATTGAAGAAAAATCCCAATGATTATTCCTCATTCCTAAGCTCAAATAAATGGGCTTTATAGGGTATGATTCTACTAGTTGAGTCCATCACTTCTTTTATCTATGTCAATTGGATTTATCAAAACCCTATATTTATACTAATCATATTATCAAAATTTAATGGATATGCTATTAGAGGTTATGATTCTTAACGGTATTTTAAATATAATAGAATATAATAAAACAAAAAAGTGCATGTTTTTTCTATAACCATAATTCATAATAGGTAATTTAATTCAACTATAAAGGGAATTTTATTTATAAAATTCCGGGTCGTTACAATCTTTCCCCCTTCTGAAATTTTGCCCTAGAAATTTTCATTTCACTCACAAAAATAGATGAGGATAAATATATTTCACCACATAATCCAGTTCCCACATTTCTTTTTGAAACTTATGGTTTTTACATAGTACTTTGACTAGGTGCATTGTGTTATTTCGTAGAAATGTTTCTCTATGATATAATATCTTCATTGGATACTCTTCATATGAAAGATCATTATCCAATGATATCACCTATGGATTCAACACATGTCAGGGGTCTGGTATGTACTTCCTTAAGAGGGATACATGAAACAAATAATGTAATTGAGATAGGATAGGTTTTTAGAGACCCAGCTTTTTCTTTATAAGACTTTGAAATTTTTCTAAATATATATTTCTAGAGCTAGGTACTGAGATGATGTGTGATTCTGTGGTTGTGTTCCCATAATTAATTTTATAAAAATATTAAAAATATTTTATATTACACATTAAAAGTTATTAAATAAAATGGGAAAACTTTTAAACTAAATCTTAGATCCGAAATATGATACCACATTTGAGTTTGAGGCATGTTGTTTACGCTAAGCATGAACAAAAATGAGTTGATGCGAGGCGTTCATACATATCGCTTGTTGGTGCTATGTTTAGTGGATAAATAAATAAATTAATTAATTAATTAATTAATTTTTAACCTAAATGAAATATTTATATATATACTGCCATGGTGATTCACCCAGGTTTAGCCTCATAATCCAATGATCTTTCAGACCTTCTCCTTCTTCCTTCTGTTGGCGAATCACATCAAACAATGACAAAACACTGTATCAGATCAGATCAGAATGCAGTAAACACAATGAATTCCTTCAATCATTATTGAGTGAGTTATTTGAAAAAAAATACCATCTCTAGGTAGGACTCATCAATTTTTGGTTTATTCCCTTATTGATTAAATTGATTGAGTAGATTAATCCATTTTATTGATATGCACCAATTGCAGATCTTTGGCATGCTCAAACATATCGATTCAATTGATTATTTCAATGTTTTATAACCTTAATATCCCCATTATTGATCTATGGCCAATAATTCTTGGATAATTATGGTTACACAATTTTTTGGGCCCTTTTCCAGTTAATTACCCTCCGTTCTTCACCGGTTGGACCCTGCAGTTCCTGTTCAACATTTTCGGGTAGTACCAAGCCCTATCAGACCCTCAAAATCATGATATATTCACATATGAACCATGGATTGATTATTTAAGCATATTTTTGGGATGTTTTTAGGAAAAGGATAAAATTTTTGATGATTAGAAATTAAATTTGTGAGGGTGAAAGGATTGGAAACGTGCAGGTTGAGCGAAGAACCTATGAAGATCACTAGAGATCGATTTTCAGGCACTATAGGGGCAAAACCGATAGATCTAGGCCATATCCAAATATTATAGGTAGAATAATGGATGAAATAAAAGTTAAATAGTAGATTTAGTGCATGGTTAGTGGATATGGAAATCTATGAAAAATCCAAACTACACAACGTGTATCAAGATGAAAACACAATGTGTAGCCCCTACCTACGAAGGCAAGGGTTTTTTGGTTTTTATAATGATCGAATGCCATGTAGACACCATAAAAACCATGTACCTACTTCCCCATGTGGATGATTCATGTGACTAAGAAAATGGTCATAACAGATGGGTGAAACCTCGTGTGAAGAGACATTCTGTGTACTAAAGTACACAGACATGGGGTAAGTACACAAACATGACCAAAGCACCCTAGCGGGGATCCTAATTTCATGGGAAGTAGAGGATTTGATAAAGTTGATGGTATATATATTCAGTCTTATTCAGACCTTGGTCGATCAGGTGGTTGCGTTAGTAGCTAGCCTTTTCCATGGAGCACCTGGATAATGGTTGGGCCTTGTTACTCAGATGCATAAAGAGTCAACAATCTCATGACCCGACTTCTTATAGATGTTATGTTAGGAGTATTACCCCTCCTATTTATGTTCAATTTGGATTCATGAGATTCTGGATCTATAGAGGGGAGGGATGATGGTGGTTGAGTACAAAATGAGGTTCACACACCTTACTCGGTACTCTCTTGACATGATCCACGACAGATACTTCAGTGCATAGAAGTTTGAGCTGGGACTCCATAGAGAGATGCATGAAAATGTGGTAACCTTGTGAATCCCCACATATTCTAGGTGTTGGAGTGAGAACTATTGATAGATATATTTCTGTTAAAGGGGTGAAATATAGCTGGAGCTAGCATCGGGCATGATAGAGTTGAGTCATCTGTAGCAGCTAGGAGGAGATAGTCAGAGGGATCTAAGCATAGGAGTCCCTTTCACAATGATACTTAGGCATGTGGTTGTGTGGTATAGGGATAACATAGAGCATTAGAGAATCCCTTTGAGGTTCAGTTCTATTCTTGTGATGGGCAAGGTCATATAGCATCTAACTGCCTAACCAGACATGCTGAGGTGCATAGACATGTAGTCGATGGACCACCACGGTAGAGGAAACATGGTGACTGGGGATCTCTCAGGTAAGGAAAGGGTGGTCCCCAGGGAGGAGGATCTAGAAAAGGAGAATGAGTATCTATGGGTGGGGGATTATGATATGAGATCCTTCCACTACCCCCACCAAGTAGTCAATGTCTGACTCAGGGAGTTGGTGGTTGGGGTCGCGGACAACTGTATGCTCGGGAGGCTTATAACCACACAATGCATGAGATGATTAGTGGGATGATATTTGTTTATTCTACTCTTGCTTCAGTATTGGTAGACACATGTTCCAATCATTCCTTCATCTCTCTACTCCTAGTGTGAGAGTTGGATCTCTTAGTTGAGGTGCTAGCCCAGTAGCTTCGTCTCGAGGTTCCTACTGGGAATGCTTATTCTGTATCTTTTATCATCCAGTAGTGAAACCTATCACTTGATGGAGAGAGGTTAATGTGGGACCTTTTGGTTATCATGATGGAACCCTATGATGTCATCTTGGGTATGGATTGGTTGTCCATGGTCCAAGCCTTGATTGATGGTCACCATAGAAGATTCAGATTTCCATGCACTGATGGGATGAGATTATCCATTTCTGGTGAGAGATATCTCATTGCTGGGAAAGAAGGTTTTTCAAGCAGGAGGTTGTATCCCATCACCCATAATTTGAAGAGTGTATCCCTTTGTGTAATAGGCTCTTCTTGAATCTGGATTCCATCAGTTATGGAGGATTATATGGATGTCTTCACCAAGGACATTCTGGGACTACCTCCGTGGTGGGATTTGTAGTTTTGTATCAACTTGCATCTCTAAACCATGAAAGTATTTTCTAGGGAATATGGAATGACCCCTACCAAGCTACGAGATTTGTGGTTTTATTTGGGGGACTTTTGAAAGAAAGGTTTCATTTGGCCTGATGTGTCCCCTTAGGCGGCTCTATTGTTTTTAATCAAAAATGCATATGGGCGTTTGCATATTTTTGTAGATAATCATCTCCTAAACTAGGACATGATAAAGAACATGCACCCCTTTCTTTGGATTTATGACCTATTTGATCAGTTGTGAGGCATGATATGGTTCTCTAATATCGATCTCCGGTCTGGCTATCACCAGTTGAGGTTTCGCGAGGTTGATATTCCAAAGATAACATCTTGATTCCTTTATAAACACTATGAGTTCCTAGTGATTCACTTTAGTGTGAGGAATTCTCACATTGTGTTTATGGATTTGATGTACTATTTCTTCCATACCTACTTGGACTAGTGTGTGGTCATCTTCATTAACAACATACTTATCTAATTTTCATCAAAGGATGATCATGTAGAACACTTGGGGATGATTCTATATTTACTTAAAGAGCATGAGATTTATGGTAATATCTCGAAGTTTCAGTTATGAATTCATGAGGTTCACTTTCTGGGACATGTCATTTATGAGCATGGTTTATCCACGGACCTAGTGAATATCAAATCAGTGCTTTCTTGGGATCCACCCAAGAGAGCGTCACATGTGCAGAGCTTTCTTGGATTAGTAAGGTACTACAATAGGTTTGTGATAGACTTATCCATGATCGCATCCCCTTTGAATTCCCTAACATGAAAAGGGAAGGAATTTACCTGGACTGAGTGGTTCCAGAGGTCCTTCAAGGAAATGAGATCGAGACTAACAACTTCTCCTATGTTGAGACTACTTGAGTAAGTCATGGAAGATGTAGTGTATTGAGATGCCTCGGGAGATAAGATCAATTGTGTGTTTATTTATTGGAAGTTAGTTATTGCATATGGGTCGAGGTAGTTGAGACACCACAAGAAAAACTATGAAACTCATGAACTATAGATAGTAGCTGTAGTCTTCGCCCTAAGGATGGGAGGAACTACCTTCTAGGGGAGCTCTTTATTGTTTACTCAGACCATAATAATCTCATATATGTCTTCACATAGAGATAATTGAACCTAATATAGTGGTGATTTTTGGAGTTCCTACAGGACAATGAATTTTAGATAGTCTATAATTTTGGGAAGGGAAATGTAGTAGAATATTACCTTAGTATGAAGTCCTGGTTTCTCTTGGTATAGGAGGCTTCAGAGAAGTTGGCCTCTCTACAGCTGACCCTAGTGGAGTATGAAGGTATAAATTTTCTATAGTAGATGGAATTAACTCCTCTTTTTCTCGAGAGTGTGAGAGAGTCCCAACTGAGAGACATAGATTGTGAGGTCTTTCATGACTAGATATCCATGTGGGATTCACCAGATGGATATTATGAATGAGTGAATCATATCATCTTTTTTCAGGAATGGAAGGTGGTTTTAGTAATGATGTGGGAGGAGATTATGCGAGAGTTACACCCTTCTCCCCTAGTTGTACATCCCAGTGTAGGGAAGATGTACATAGACCTTCATCAGAATTTTTAGTGGTCTGAAATGTGATGAAGCATAAATGATTTCATCTCTCGGTGCCTCACCTATCAGTAGGTGATGTCTGAGCACCAAGTTATAGTAGGTTTGTTGTATCCCCTTGAGATACCAGAGTGGAAGTGGGATGGAATATACATGTACCTTGTGAAAGGTATTACATGAATAGTGAAGGTCAATGACTTCATCTGGGTGATAATTGGATGACTTAAAAAATATTCACACTTCCTTGCTATCAAGGAGGATAGTTTGGTGGAGAGTTTGGGGTAGGTGTGCGTACAAAGATCTTTCTCCTTCATAGGGTTCCCTTAATGACTGTCTTCAATCGTGACATGTGGTTTACATCATGATTGTGGAGAGGAATGTAGTAGGAATTGGGGACCCAAATGAGGATGAGGATAGGATTTCACCCTTATAAAAATGGGAAGATCGAGTGCACTATATAGGTGTTGGAGGATATGTTGAGGGCTTTCAAGTTATACTTTGGTCAGAGTTGGGAGGATCAATTTCCTTCGGTAGAGTTCACATACTACAATAGCTACCACTCTACCATTGGCATGGAACCTTTTGAGGCCCAGTATGAGAGATCCTGTAGGTCACCCTTGTGATAAAGAGATATTGGAAAGATGTATATTTTGGGCCCATAGATAGTGTAGGTGATGATGGAGAATGTCCAGGTCATCGGTGAGTGGATGAGGATGGCCCATAGAAGACAGAAATCATATGCATATTGTCATCATAGGGCATCATAGTTTGAGCATGGAGACCACGTTTTCCTAAAAGTATCCCCGAAATATAGATTGTGGAGGTTCAACTGGGGATCTAATATATCCCTGAGTTTTATTAAGCCATTTGAGATCATACAAATGGTTGACAAGGTTTCTTACCGCCTCACCCTACCCTTACAATCAGAGCAGGTGCATGACGTCTTCCATGTATCACAGCTGAGTTGATACATGCATGAACCCATGAATTTCATTGAATGGAATAGTTTTGTAGGGATTAAAATCTTGAAGTATGGAATAATTTAGAGACTCTTTTTTTCCTTGAAATAATTTGAAACATTTCTATATATATTTCTAGAGCTAGTACCTAATACGGTATGCAATCCTGAGGCTCGATGTTCCCAAAATTAATTTTATAAAATATTAAATATATTTAATATTATGCGTGAATTATCATTAAATAAAATGGGATAACTCTTAAATGGAATCTAGGATAAAAAATATGAGACCATAGTTGAGTCTAGAATGCATTGTTTACCCTATGTGTGACCCAAAATGATTTGGAGCATGGTTTTTAGACATATCACCCATTGATAGTAAGATCAGTGGATTAATTATTTATTTATTCAATTAATTAATTCATTTTAAACCAAAAAAAATGTTTATAAATATAATTCCATACTGATTCAGCCAGGTTTATACTCATAATCCTGGGATCTACTGAGAGATTCCCCTTCCTACTTCCATTTGATAATCACATCGAACAATGAAAAAAATCTGATTAGAGTAGATCGAGATAAAAAAATGCAACCACTTCCTTTGATCATTGGTGATTTCGTTATTTGATGATGAAAAATCAAATCTCTAGGTAGGACTCATCAATTTTCAATCTATTCCCTTGATGATTAAATTGAGTGAGCAGATCAATCCATTTTATTGATCTGCACCAATTTTGGATCCTTGGTATGCTCACACATACTTATTAAATTGATTATTTCAATGTTTTATTACCTGAATATCCCTATTATTGATAATTATATAATAAAACTTGGATGGTTATGGTTATACCTTTGATATTGTGCCTGTATCCCACAATTTTATGCATTATTCACTAGTAGGACCCTGCCATACCAGTTTGATGTTTCTGGGTGGTACTGAGCTCAATCAGATCCCCATAATCACATAACATTCATGTACGAAGCATGGATAGATGATTTACGCATATTGTTTTTATGTATTTAAGACAAGGATGAACATTTTTATGATTAGGAATTAAATATGTGAAGGTGGAAGTACTGGTGACGTGCAGGTTGAGCGACGAACCTAAGATCACTGGAGATCAATTTTCTGCCACTGGAGGGTAAAAAATGATAGATTTGAGAAATATATAATGATTATGGGTAGAATTAAGGAAAAAATCAAAGGAAAAGAGTGGATTTTGTGCATGGAAAGTGGATCTATAAATTTTTGAAAAATCCTGACTATACATTGTGTATCAAGATAAACACATGATGTGTAGCCCCCTAGCTGTGGTGACTAGGGTTTTTGGTTTTTATAAGGATAACATATCATAAAGACACCGTTCACATCAAATATCTCCTTCCCCATGTGGATGATCTGTGTGACTGAGTACACGCCCAGAAAACATGGGCGACACCCCGTGTGAAGAGGCATGTCATGTACTAATGTACACAAATGGGGGGTAATTATATGAACATGGCTAAAGCACACGGGCATGAACCTAAGTGGAATGGGAAGTAAACCATGTATCATATAGGGACATAGCTAGGTGGAGGAATGGGACCACACAAAGTACGAGTACCCTCACATGTTGTGTACCCCTTGTCTCTTTTTGAGGAATCTTCAAGGTTCCGTATCTCCTTTGTTTGAGCTCAGTTTTTAGCATGTGAGTAGCTAATAAAGAGTATTTTTCTGAGTAAAACATGATGGTTCCATCCATTATGGACTTAAACATATGATGTGAAATATTATAGGCATGAAACTTGGCTTGGTGATGCTCGATGATGGTAGTGATCATGCAGGATCACCAAAGACTTTCTGAGTGGTAACCTCTAGTAGAGATGGAAAATGGGTCCTCGGTGACTTTATAAGTGGTACTCTCTAGTAGAGATGGTAATTGGTCTATTGATGAATTCTTGAGTGGTACCCTCTAGTAGAGCTAGGTAGTGGGTCCTTGATGACTTTCCAAATGGTACCATCCAGTAGATCTGGACAGTGGATCCTCAAGAACTTTATTAGCGGTAGGGCAGTGGTTCCTTGATAACTTTCTAAGTGGTACCCTCCAGTATAGCTGAGCAGTGGGTCCTTGATAAATTTTGGAGTGAAAGCCTCTTGTTGGGAAAGGCATGGTTCCTCTATTGACTATCAAAGTGGAACTCTCCTATTGTACCAGGTCATGGGCCATATACCTAGATATTGTGGCCTATCGACTATGCAGAATAGTGATGAGATGTGGTTTGACTTGAATGATAAATTTTGGGTAGATTCATGAGATGATGGGTATCATTGTTGGACTTTTGGAACTATTTGATACTCTTCTACTGTGGCTGAGCTGTGATATGGAGATCCCATTTCTCTCTCATTCTTGTTTATTTTGACTGATCATATATATATATATATATATATATATTATCTATACCTTTGGATTTTGTTACTCTTTTTTTATGAGATGTAAATATGCACAGGGTATGCCACATGCTTTTTGTGTTTATATTATCATGGTTGGATGATTCTACTCTCCTTCTATGGGTTTAAAAGACTCAATGTGTAGTTCATATGCATGTTGTGTTGATCCCCTTGTGTTTTTATGAGGTTAATTTCATTCTTGTTTTGGGTTGAGCTATTCTCTTTCACTAAATCTTGCATCCTATTTATTATCTATTGCATTCCTATCACATCTCTTACTACCCCCTTCATATTTTTGTGCATCCTACTTGTTATGTATATACTCACCTATGTATGGGATTTTTCCACACGTGTCATGTCTTATGAAGAAACATGAAAGTTTGATGGTGAATTTAGAGGAGCTTAGGGATACTAGGTACTTTGGACTATGTATGGTGTTCCCAGTTTGATGATCAAGAGCTTGGATCTCTGAGTAGTTTACTTTTATAGTTTTATAGGCTAGGACCTATTTCTAGTTGGGTGTGTATTTCCCCCTTTTCATTTTATTTTACGCTATCATAATATTTTACTCTCAAGAGGTTTCTCATGCATGATTGTTCCTTTAGAATTCTATTTCCTTTACCTTTACTCCCACTTCTATTTTGCATCGATATGACTATGTGGTTGTGTGTGTGTATAGGTATATAGGAAAAGGACTCCCCATGTTAGTTATGACTTCTTCACTATTCACCATCCTCTGGCCTATAGAGGTGGTCTTGGAGTAGCTATGTCATGAGCATTGTCTTGGACCAGGTCATGACAAGGTGGGAGTACTAGTTGATAGGAAACTACTTCAATGAAATCACGGATCTCAAAGAGATTGACGTATCTTTTACTAAGATTTCCCTTATTACCAAATATCATGACATTCTTCCATGGAGATATGTGGAGGAATACTTTATCTGAAACCTGATATTATAGGTCTTATCAATGATTGTTGGCATAAATATTTTGTCTACATTGATCTACCCTAATGTTCTGTTGAATGGTCTTTCATTTTCCTCTATTTCCATGACCATTTCAGGACCTAGTAGTTTGCATTCACCAACTTCATCCCAGCATGCAACTATTCTACAACTCTTTCCAAAAAGATCTTTATAATGAGATATTTGGATGCTTGATTGGAAACTATTATTGTATAATAAATCGAACATAGGAATATGTTGATCCCATCCTCCTTTGAATTCAATCAAGAATTCTCTCAACATGTTATCAAGTTTCTTGATAGTCCATTCGTATTTTACATCAGTTTGATGGTCATAATCCATACTGAAGTTTAACTCAGTAATTAGAGCATCTGGGATAATATTTGAGAACATAGAGGTAAATCTTGGTTCTCAATCAGATACAATCGATATTGGTGTTCCATATAGCCTCATCACTTCTCAAATGTGTATCCTTGTTTGTTGATCATGTGAGAAGCTATCTCTAATTGAAATTAACTGAGAAGATTTTGTAGGATGATCCATGACCACCCATATAGCATTATTTCCTCTTTATGTCTTTGAAATACCGGTGAAAAATTCCATGGTGATGTTTTACCATTTCCATGTAGGTATGGGTAATGGTTTCATCATCCCCTTGTATTTACCTTTCTATATTCACTTTCTAAAATATAATACATCTTGATTTATATTCCACAATCTTCTTCTTCATATTTCCCCACTAATAGTTCTCTCAGAGATCTTGATACATCTTCATGCTCCTTGGATGGATGGAGAAGGAAGATCTATGTGAATCATCTAACAACTCATTCTTTAACTCAGGATTTTATGGAACACATAGTCATAACCCAAATCTTACAACTTCTTCATTAATTTTGAACTCTTAGGATTTACCTTTTCTTATAACTTCCACCTTCTTTTGAATTCCCACATCAACTCTTTGAGGATAATTTATCCTATTTAGAAGGTATGGTTGATTAATTATTTATAAAAGGATTGATGATGTTCCTTATTTTTTGATTCCCATGTCTATCATTTTCAATTCTAAGAAGATAATATCCTTCTCAATCTCCATAAATGATAAAATTTCTTGATCTATTCTTATTATAGAATCTACCAGTTTATTTGACTTTCTAGGATGGTTGTGGATTCAAAAGTCATAGTCTTTAATTAGATCTAACCATCATCACTGGTGTATATTCAACTATTTCTGTGTGAATATATACTTAAAGTTCTTATGATCTGTATATATTTCACACTTCTCCTCAAAGTGATAATTCTAACATATTTTCAACATGAAGATCGCAATATCCAACTCCAAGTCATGTGTTGTGTAGTTCTATTCATGAAATTTCAATTTCTATGAGGCATAGGCTATTACTTTGTATTTTTTGCATTAACATTCATCCCAATCCATTCTTCAAATCATTGTTGTATACCATGAAAAGTTCCCCAATTGTGGGTAGAGTAAGTACATGTTTGTTGATAAGCCTCTTTTTCAACACCTTGAAGCTATCTTCACATTCATTATTCTAAAAAAAACTTGACTTCCTTTCGATTTATCTAGGTTATAGGGTTTGATAATCATGAGAAATTTATTACAAATCATCGATAAAGCCCTAATAATATAAGTAAATTATACATTTTCATCACATATGTTGGCCTCATACATCATTCAATTATTTTTTTCTTTTATGGGTATATATATATCTTATTAATTATAATAATATTCTCTAAAAAAATGAGACTTCCTTCAACCAGAACTCACATTTAATATACTTTTCATAAAGATTCTCCTTTCATAATACCTTTAGCACAATTCTTATATGATCCTCATACTCCTCCTTACTTTGGGAGTAGATTAGAATATCATTTATAAACACTACCAAAAAAATTTCAAGGTAATATCTAAAGTCTCTATTCATCAAGTCCATAAATATTGCTAGGGAATTAGTGATTCTGAATGACATTACTATAAAATCATAGTGCCCATACCTTTTTCAAAAAGTAGCCTTGGGGATATCATCCTTCTTCAATCTTACTTGATAATACCGAAACCAAAGATCCTCCTTAGAGAAATATTGTGACCCATATAGCTAATTGAATAAGTCTTCAATCTGTGGAAGAGGATACTTATTCTTTATCATGATCTTTTTTTAGCTTATGATAATCAATTCAACGGCATATTAACCCATCCTTCTTCTTGAAGAATATGACATGTTCACCATAAGGTGAATCACTTGGGTTCATGAACCCTTTATCCAAATTTTCCTATAGTTGTTTCATAATCTCATCAAGTTCCACAACAACCATTCTATACAGAGTCTTGGATAATGGAAATTCTACAAGTATAACCTTGATTGAAAAATCAACCTCTCAGCTAAGAGGAAGACTAGGAAAATCTTTAGAAAACACTTCAGTATATTACCTCACAATAGACATGTCCTTGAGGATGAAATTTTCTTTATAATAAATCATTTGATGAAGATAAGCTTACTCCTAGAGAAATAATATCCATAATTGATATGTTAGTGCTAAAGAAGATTCATCATATTCCTTATATTTGTACAGAATCAGAGGATGATTCCTGATATGAAGAGTGATTTCCATATTATGGAAATTTTTGTTGGCTCTATATAGGGAAATACAATTAATACCCAAAATTGAAATAAATTTCACAAAAGGGAGTAACACAAGGTTCAATAGTAATTTCAATGGAAAAATTTTGATAGGAGAGGTGTTATATACTTGGGATGCAATAATTTACCCATTTTCCATTTTCAACAATATATTGTCTTCCATTCTTTGTGGTGGTGTTTGAATAGTTCTAATAAACTTATGTGATATGAAGTAATTCATCGAACTAGAATAAAAAAGTACATTCACTATTTTTTAATGAATAACTAGCATACCTATCACCACTTCATTGTGAATATCCACCTCAGTGGTTATGATGGAATAATATCACCCCTGTTTCCTTGTAGGTTGTTGGTTATCTCAAAAAACCCTTGGCTTAATTCATTAATTTTCAAAGTTCCCTTATTACTTGTAGTTGAAACAACTAATAATGTGCTGAGGGTTGACTGGAGCATTCCTTTCCTTTATCACATTACTGGGTTTCTCTCATCCATAATCACTAGATTAGTGTCCTTCCTTCATGCACCTAAAGCGTTTCCTCACCCCCTTAGGTAATTTCTAGGGTTCTTATCTCTCTAATTTTGACAAGTGGAATGTTGAAATTTCTTAGCACCATTAGATTTCTCTAACACACCTCCAAAATTAAACTCTGATTTCCACTTCTTATCCTTATAATACCCTTTAGATTTGATGATCTTCATTTAAACTTTGAGGGCACATCAAAAAATTTCCTCATATCTATAAAAATTTCAGATCACTGAGTATTTTTTTTAACTAGGTTTTATCCCACCAAATAAGCGGTCAACTTTTCATTTGAGGGTAACAAAAAAGATAGAGGTTTATCATGCAGGCCTTGTGAACTTTTCATCATATTCCTCAATGGATTCATCATTTTTTTAAGGGAAAGGAAATCCATTTCTATTTTAAGTCAGATATTGTGATGGAAATATTTGTCAATTTTTTTTTTCAGAACTCCTTCCACCCCATCTCTTCAATATCTTACTTAGGCTTTGTTTTCTTGATCAATGGACACCATTGATCAACTTCTCCCTCTATACAATAAACATCCAATATAACCTTCTCTTTCTCAAAACATTTAAGGATGGAGAATATCTTCTCAATGGATTTGATCCATTTTTCCATGATTAAAGGAACATATGATCCATCGAAACCATAGGCCTTTTTCTCATAAAGGTATCAATAGAATCTTGTTCTTATTTAGGGTATTTGGGAGTTCCTCTTGATCTAAGTTTCTATTTATAACCTGAGTCAACTTAGAGAGTATCATCACATAGTTTTCAATTATAACTCCCATTGGGTTGGGCATCTCATTTCAGTAGACATCACATTTCCCATCACATTGGTTGTTTACTCGGTTGCTCAAATTTTTAGACATTGGATAGAATAAATGGAAAATTAAGTATGTTTACTTTTAAATTATTAAACAAATAAATGGGAATACAAATAATTTAAATGGATAACTTATAAATGACATGTATTTCCTTAACTAATGATTTCTAGGCTTCAATCTATGTTATCCATGATCAATCTTCTCACATAGATATTTATAAGAATTTTTATTCCATTAATAATGGTTTGTAATGAGATTATGAAATTACTAAATAATGTACCTTGGGATTGTCCAACTAGGTCTACATCAAGGCCCATTATCATGCACCTGTTCTTGATCGATTCTATCTCAATGCGGTGTTTTTGGGTTTTACCCCTATGTACATCTATGCCATAGCCACGTCCACTTATAGTATCCAAAAATTGATGTATTTATTGGAAACCACTTACTTTATAATTTAAAAAAATTTAGGGATATTTTATTATACATAGTTTTATCCCCAAGTCTTTCATTAGAGTTTTCTAATCATAATCCCAAAAATAATTAACTTTCCATTGATAAAACTATGACAACCCCTTTCTTTATTACACGTTAATTCACAATTTATTACATAAGATTACACATAATATAACAAAAATGATTGAGAATTATAGTATATTTGGGAATCGGTAAATTACATAACAACTTAAAATAGTGAATACATCGCTATTATTGAAAAATTTATAAACATACTCATATTATTCCATTGTACTTAAAAATGCATGGGATAACCTGTGGACATACATAAGAAAGGGGTGAGATATAAAGCCCGGTAAGAGAATTAATATAGAATAAAATGAAGAAAGTATTAAATTTAATATAATTGGAATATCAATGAGACATAAAAGGGGTGATAATAAAAAACATGAACAATGAGGCAGGATATAACATGGTAACATAAAGACAACATGAGAAATGTGGCAACAACTTTAAACATGGCATCACAAAAATAGGTCAAGGATAAATGACAAGACATCATGGTGGAAAATATACCTTTATGGATTATGTTCACTACCTAATCCATTGAATTACATATCATGATACTAAAACAATGCCCAATGCATTGCAGCACTATATAATTTCAGGTGCACCCGTCACTTTCATTTCATTCACATGCATAAGTGTGCCACATAGATCATAAAAATTGAATAATTTTCCAACACATTTTATTAAAAAATCAAGGATTATGTAATAAATACATGTAAGTCCCAAATAAAATAATTATATGTGCATAAAGGTAAACACCCTTTATAGAAAATGAGTATGGGTATTGACTACACAATTGTTTGGAATGAGAAAATTGTGGTGAAATTTCTATAGCACAACAAGGGAATATAAATATTCATGGGAGGTATTAATGAGAGTGTTATGGATATATAATAATTTATAGGTCATAGGGTCCGTAAAGTGGATATGGGAGAACATATCCCAAAATTATAAAATGGAGATTAAAGGCATAAGATAATGAAGATGCTCGAATAAAGAGAATGAGAGGATATCTTACGTTGAGAGTGTGATTCCAAAAGTTTGGGAGTAGCTACATAAGAGCTTAAGGGAAATATGGGATGACTCTAGAGAGGGAGGGTAGATTAAGGAAATGTTCCAAGTTTTTTTATTAGAGAAGAATGGGATCTTTTGTTGGTTTATATAGGAAAAGAGAGGGGTGTTCTTTATTATTTATCAAACTTAGGTTTTGAACTCTATATAATAAAGCAATCAAAACCACAAACCTTAACATAGTTTTTAACCATTGTTTATGAAAAATGGTAATAATTTTATTATTTTATAAGTAAAAGTGACAAAATTATTAAAATATTACCCTTTCTGATGTGGAAGTGAGTCGTGTCCTTCAAGAAATGATTTTAAAACCTTAAAATATAATATATGTTTCGGAAAATTCATAAAGGATTTATAAAATTAATAAAATAACCTCAAAATTACATTATTTTAGAGGGTAAACTTTTATTTGGTCTTTGATACCATTTATAGTATTTATTATGTCATTTTGGGTCATTATTATGTCATAATACACACCATATATTTATACCATATTTAATTTTTATACAAAAATTTGACTATCTCAGAAAATTATGAGAAAATCAGCGTTGGATAATTTGGAATTATGATTCCAAAAATAATATTTTTTTATCAAAATATTTTTCTAAATAATTGAATTTTTACTTTTAAAATAATAATCGCCTTTTATTAAGAAATACTGGGTTTTTTGACAATAACAATTTTCAAACCCTTATAATAATTACATTTGACTTGATAGAAATTATATGATCATTTATATTTAATGAAAATTATTTAATAATAATATTTTACTAAATTATTATTTGTTTAAAAAAATCCATTAATTTATCAAAATAAATGTCTTAATTGAATATTACCCAAAAATAAAATTTGTGTTTTATTGCATCAAAATCGAAATCATTTATAACGTAACAATAATAAGTAAATATAACCATTGTTCAATTGAAAATAAAATATACATATTCATATTATTATGGTCCTGATACATATCCCTTTATTACACCAAAAAATTCCCTAAGGGTAAGGTGTGTGATTGTGATATTTTTATGGGGTGGTTCGACATACATGGTTTGATCCATGATCTCAATGAGCTAGATCTTATCCTATAAACAATTTTTCTCATGATTTAGTCATTGGATATCTACTTGGTCTTGGTCAAGGGAAAATCCTCATTATTCAATATCCCTTGTAATCTCTGATAAATTTGATTTATAGGGTATTATCCTACCAGTTGAGGCCATCACTTCCTTTTTCTATGTCAATTGGATTTATCAAAACCCTATATTTATACTAGTCATATAATAACTATTAAACGTCTATATTATCAATGGTTATGACTCTTAATAGTCTCTTAAATCTGATAGGATGTAATAAAACCAAATAAGTGAATTTGTTTTCTATAACCATAATACATAATAGGGAATTTAATTCAAACATAAATGAAATTTTATTTATAAAATTTTGGGTCATTATAATATCTCCCCTTAATAAATTTTACCCTTGAAATTTTCATTTCACATAGTTAAATAGATGAGGATAACTCTATTTAATCACATCCTCTAGTTCTCATGTTGCTTCTTCAAACTTTTAGTTTCTCCATAGCACTTTGACCATGTGCATTGTCTTATTTTGTAGAATTTTATCTCTACAATTTATGATCTTTACTAGATCCTCTTCATATAAAAGGTCATTATCCCATGGTATCTCCTCTGGATTCAAAATATTTAATGGGTATTTTATGCACTTACTCAAGAGGGATATATGGAACACATCATGTACTTGAGATAGGTTATGTGGGAGTTCTAGTTGATAGGCCACCGCTCTGATGTGATCAGTGATCTCAAAGGAAATGATGTATCATGGACTAATATTTCCCTTATTCCAAAATCTCATGCCTTTATTCCATGGAGATATGTATGGGAATACCTTATCTCCAACCTCAAACTCTAGGTCTTATCGATGATTTCCAACATAGATATTTTGTCTAATTTGAGTACCCCTAATGTGTTGGAGAATGGTCATGAACTTTTACACTATTTCCTTGACCATTTCAGGACCCATCAATTTACATTCACTAACTTCATCCCAGAATACAGGTGTTCCGCATCTCTTCCCGTAAAGGGATTCATAAGGATCAATTTGGATGCTTTAGTGGAAAATACTATTGTATGAGAATGAAACCAAATAAATATTTTGATCAAATCCTCCTTTTAAGTTAATTAATCTTGATATAAACATTTCCTTGAGTGTCTAGATAGTTCACTAATATTAACCACCAACTTTAGGGTGATAATACATGAAGAAGTTCAACTCGATATTTAGATCATGTTAGAGACTCTTCCCGAACTAATAGGTAAATTTTGGGTCTTGATCAGATACAATTGATAGTGGTGTTTCATTTAGCCTCACCACTTCTCCAATGTATATCCTTGAAATCTTATCGAGTGAGAAGTCCTCTCAAATTGTAATGATGCGAGAAGAATTTGTAATATGATCCACCAAAACTGATGCATCGTTATTTCCTCTTCATGTCTTTGAAAGACCAGTGACAAAGTCCATGGTGATATTTTCCCATTTCCATGTAGGTATTGGTAATGGTTGCATCATTGTTTCTTCTGGAAATGGGGATGACCTTGTTTGTTTAAGTTTCAAACTTTCAAATCGGTTTCTAAGGGGTTTATTCGTAGAAATGGAAACACCCAATGATTCTATATCCATTTGGACATACTTTCCAAAGGTAGGTGCTCATTAGTTGTGGATGGATGAGGCTTAAGAATTTTCATTGGTCAAGAGGATTGGAGTTCAGGCTCATCACGCCTTTTTGGGGGAATTATTTCCTACTCTGGGACTCTCTTATAGATTTAAGTTATGTTCATGAATCCTTATTAATTCACCAAGCATGAAAATGAGTTTTCCTTTATATTTGGAAATCAATTATTGATATGTATGGGATTTAGATAATCTTTTATAAGAATTTTAGGTTCTTTATCAATGGAGAATCATCCATATGTATTAGAGATCCTTAGTCAATGGTGTCCTTCAATACAATATATAGAAATATCTTGGTCATTATGATGACCATACTGGTTTTAAAGACACTCAGTGGGGCACTTGAATTTTATCGTCATTCAGAAAGACATGGATTATTTTAGAGTTGGGATCGTACCCACAGATGGGCTACCTACGTATCCTCATTAAAAAGGAATCAGAACCCACGTAGTTCAATTATAAGGATATAGTTTAATGTCATATAGGATGAAAAAGAATTAATGAAATATGGGCTTGAACCTTATAAAGGATTCCTACGTACTCTACTTTTAAGGCAGAGATCAAAGTCCACATAGTTCAGGTAAAGAAATATGAGTTTTATGCATGGTTAATGGCCCAAAAATAGATGTCGTGATTACTTTCACACTCTAATCTCACGTGAGTCATGATCGATGTGAGAAACAATAGGTATTAGTAAACTAGATGATGGTACTATGAAAGATGCATTCATGAGAAATGATGTGGGGATTATGTGTGTATAACTGCCCAAGTAAATGAGGAATATGACTTAGGAAAGAATCCCAAGAGCAGGGTCCATAAAGGTATTTGTACTTTATGGAGATTTGGAATTTTAACCCGGGACTTACTCCTGAAAAGGAATGCCAAATTAAGAGGGACTTATGATTGGGTTTTATTCCTAATAAGGAAGCCCAAATCAAAAGAAATTAATATTGGGGCTTACTCCTGAGGAGGATGCCCAATGTTTAAGGAAACTATGACTGGGGCTTACTCCTGAGAAGGATGACCAAATCAAAATAAATTAATATTGGGGCTTACTCTTGAGGAGGATGCCCAATTAAAGGAAATTATGACTGCGGATTACTTCTGAGAAGGAGGCCCAATGTTTAAGGAAACTATGACGGGGCTTACTCCTTAGAAGGAGGCCCAAGTCAAAATAAATTAAGATTGGGGATTACTCCTAAGGAGGATGCCCAATTAAAGGGAACTTATAACCTGGGACTTACTCCTAAGAAGGAGGTCCAATGTTAAAGGAAATTATGACTGGGGATTACTCCTGAGAAGGAGTCCCAATGATTAAGAAAACTATGACTAGGGCTTACTTCTGAGAAGGATGCCTAGGTTAAGGGGACTTGTAACTTGGGACTTACTCCTAATAAGAAGACCCAAATCAAAATATCTTCTCATCTCAAAGGATGAGGTTATATAGGAAACCCCTAACTGTGGTGACATAAAGCTTATAAGTCATGATCTTTGGGAGAGGTTCTCATAGAATTCCTTTCAGATAAGGAATCCAACAAAGGAACCATGCCATAAATGGCTTTGAAGAGGGTTTTGAAGGTTATGTCTTGAAGGGGAGAGGTGGATTTGAGGAAAGGAGGTGAATAGGAATGAGGTGCGCATGTATTATTCTAGCGCACATGTCCTAGTCATGCAAGTATACTTGTGCAACATGAGTCACATTGGGCGATGAAGAATCTATAGGGTAATACTTGGGAAACGTTGAACTCAAGCCCTTAGTATCATCCCTAGAGGCTTTTAGAAAGGTGGCACGCAAGTTCCCTTGAGAGGGAAAGGCGGCGCGCAGGTGTCTTCATTTCCCTTAAGGGGTGGACACTTAGACACACAAGTATTGATGATTTCTAACACTTAGGCCTTATTCTTCCTATTTAGAGCTTCCATTCTAGGTAAATTATTACCTTAGAAGTGTTCGGAAGATGTCACACAAAGACTTGGGTGACCAGAGCTTGAATTTGAGTTTTGGAAAATTTGTTCTCAAAACGGGGGGCCCACAGGGGCTATTTATAGGCCACTGGGCACCTTGGGTGAAAAAAGAATAGGGCACACAAGTGACTTGTGCGACCTGTAGGTGGCACGCAAGTGACTTGCGCGGCGCACAAGAAACTTGCACGACTCCCTCCAAATGGGTTCCTAGTCCTTGGCTTTGTCAATTTTTATTGTTCTTCAAAGGGTGACCCTCATTGTGCTTAAGGTATTTCCTTTTTCCATTCATTGGACTCTATTATGGAAAGGAGTGTCAAAAAAAGTCCCCCCTCAAAGTTGGATCCAAAAAAGGAAAGAGGATTTGACTTTGAGGAAAAAGAGAAACCAGGGTTCAGTGACACGCAGGTTTCAGGCGCGCAGGGTTACGAGATCACCTATATATATGGGCATCACTTTGCGCAAACCATACTACCTCCAAATCTTTTGAGCTCTTATCGCGCAAGTGAGTTTCTTTTCTCAGCCAATCTCTCTTCTTTGTGTCATGCTTCTCCAATAAGGATTTTGACATGTGCATCGTTATTAGCGTGACATTACTTGCGCGAAAATACTATTGTGCCTTAATGCCTTAGCCATTATTTTTTCTTCACAAAAATTTCATAAAAAACAGACTTACATAAAAGATAACTATTTTATCTTTGTGCAGATTCAATGGCTCCAAGGAAGATTGGATCGGCTGATGAGCTAGCCAGCAAGAGAATATATTCCATGATGAACGTTGTCGGACATGATTATTATGTTATCTGCAGCAGCACTCTTACGGATTTGGATAATTACTTGAAGAAATATCATTCCAATTTCCCACAGAGCATTTAATTGACTTTATATGGCCATGGTCATCTGCAAGGAGTCAACGTTCTAGAGGAAAAGAATTATATTCATCATTCCTGGTTTCAGACTTACACCAATTTCTCTTGGCAAATGTCTCAGTTGCAGGACCATTTTTCAATGTTGGAACAATGGAGAAGGCATTCATAATACATCATAGCCCATGTGCTTCAGATCTGAAGCCTCACAAGCCTAAGCTGTAACAGCATTGCTATCTCTCTATTTTCTGAAATTCTCAGATGGACCAATCCAAGGGATGGAAAAAGAGTTGGGATTTCCATCCTGGAGGAGGTGTGAAGCCGACTTGGATGTGGGAATATTGGGTGTGAAAAAAATGTGTAGAGTTTATCGAGGATCTAAAGGGAGCTGCAATATATGAAGCCGTCTAGGATGGGAAGACATATGCCTACAGGAATGATGATTTTTTGTTGGAGCTAATCAGCTGTTGGTGCCTAGAAACCAATTCTTTCCATCTGACTCATGGAGAAGTAGGAATCAGCTTGTGGGATGTCTACAAGATCTTGGGGTCTCCAATTTTGGGAGACATGTATGACGAGTTCATCCCTCCGAAGGTGATGTGGAATTATTCTGAGAAGACTCTGACTAGAGCTCGGGGGTTTATGAAGATCTTTTTCAAGATCAAGAATTAAAAGTCCACCAAAACTCATTATAGAAAGGATATTCATCCAGAGGAGTGGATGAATATGTTTCTCATCAATAAGAAGAAGAAGGGGACCACCTGTCCTCATCCTACTAGCTGCCCTAGAGCATAGATGAGGGGTGATCATGGCACATTCTGGCCAACTGTGGAAGTGGGAGAGTTTGAAAAGTGGGGGTATGAAGTGGATCAAAGAATCCCAGAGAAGACCTGTCTAGAGGGCTTCTTAGCCTTGTGGCTCAGCATTTATCTACTGCTAGTTAGGGATTCAAAGGGAGGCGTCAGGCTAGGGACCTTCGTTGTCGCAGCCAAGTTGGTTGAGAGAAAAATGGTTGGGTTGGCCACCCAGGTTTTGGAGAAGATTCATAGGAGCTTACTCCATGTCTATATGGGTAAGTATCCTTTGAAAATAGTGGGACCATTACAAGTTTTGTGGGGATGGATCACCACTCACATTAGGAAATATACTGTACAGAGCGGAGTACAGGTTCTTGGAAGTTATTTTAGGCCATCAGTGTAGGCATTTTCCAGAATTTATCCATTGTCCCTCAATTCCTATGATCTGAAGGTGAGGCAGAGCATGTTCATGGAATTTCATTTCTTTACTTATGGAAACACGCCAACCAGGTGGTTTGCTGACGATGGAACAACTATCCTGGAATTGAGGTCATATATGTTGGCTTGCAGAGATGGTGTATTGGACACTATAATTGACGGAGAGATTATTTGAGAGGCCTATGCTCCATATATATTTTCACGCCAATTAAAGTGTATGTAGAAGATTTTTGTGTCCCCTCCCATGCACGTCAGGTCAGAGTAGCATCAAATGGTTTCCCAACAACTATGGTTGCTGACAGCTATGGAGAAGATCCGGGTAGTGTTTGATCAACCAGTTGCTGGAGCGGCGAGTCAATTGACTACATGGTTGGCGAGAACTGGGTAGCATCATACCTGGAAGGGGTGTTGAATCTTCCTGTCTCCTGGGTGGGGAGTAAAAAGAGAAGTGTCAGGAAAGAAACCTTTCATCTGGAAGGTGAATCTTCCTTACTTGTAGCTGATTCACCGGGTTCTTCACCTAGGGCTGATTCACCGGATTCCCAGGATAAGGATGATGAGGCACGACATGCATCAAAACGGCCTTGTCCCAGATATAATCCTCCTACCAAAGTCGAGATACCTACTCCATTGACTCATGGTGAGTTATATCATTGAGTAAATTTAATTGCCATTATATTATAGAGCAACAAGTTTCATTTTATTATCTTTTATCTGTGATTATAGGAGCTGGGAAAAAGTTGAAGTCCCAGATTGTAGGACCCTCCTTGCGACCTTCTGGTGCACATTCTGAATATTTATGACCAGAGGCTGTCCATACATGGAAGAGTTTATATTGTGATGCTGAAACCGCCTGTATGGACTTATGCAAAGGGCTATATATCCCCGGAGTGGGGGATCTCTGGGCTTCAGCTGATATCATCTTTGAGGATAACCCCAATGAAGTGTGGGCTTGCATCAAAGAGCTGGAAATTATCATATATTCCACTGATTATTCCATTACTATCACCAAGTGAGTGAAGGAAATGATAGATCATGGAAGCACTGAGGGGATTGGTGCTTTAGTAGACGAGGAGTGGCATGATTACGTGGCTCCTAAAGATGTAAATTTCATTCCTTATTTTCTTTGAAACTTGATTTCAGTCAAAGATTTGTTACTCAAGGAAATTACTTTCTTCATCCTGCAGCTTGTTAAAGAAGGAACTACTAAGGTCCCTTCACCGCAGTACAACCCTTGTGGCACTGCTCTTGGAGTCCCTGAATCTCCTCGTGACCCAGGAAAAGTATATCCAGGACAGAAAGTCATGGGCGAGGAGTTAAACAGGGCTTTATACTCTCTGATACATGTATTTTGAGGTGATGATGTCAACACACCCAAAAAGTCTAAGATGAAAAGGCATCAAAGGAAGAAGTCCACAGCTAGATGTTTCATCAGTAGTGGTAAGTCCTTCGGATAGTCATGAATCCTAACTCATGAAAAGGTTTCTCATACTTCTTGGGATTATAGGGGCTTCTTCTATTACCCCTTTGAGGGAGAGGATTGAACCTCCTCTAAGGACGATGGATGGTGTTGGTGAATAGTCACAAATTCATGCTGACCTGGCTACTCCTGAAGAAACGATGAAAGAAGAAGAGCCAGCGTCTGTTCCCAGTACTACTCATGTTGCTGCTGCAAGGAGAGAAGATCCTGCTTCTGGTAAATTAACAATAATTCATAGAAAATTGAATGGAAACATCAAATGACTTCCATTCTGTGATGATTTAGGTTCAACACCTACACCAAAACATTTTGTGACCACTTCAACTGACTCTGAAATTTTCTCTGAGGAAGCTATCCAGGGTCATAGGTCACAGAAGGAGGGTCGCCAAGAAGACATATCAAATGCTCCCACTGGTGAGACTAACCAGGAATCTGGGATATCACTGGATGAAATGATGAAACTTGGCACATCTTTTGAATAAATTTTAGATCATGTTAAATTATCACGTGATGTAGAAGATTTTGGATGTGAGTGTTATCCTTCATCCTGTTAATTTTATTATTAAATCTCTAACCATGATTAGTTGAAATGTGCATTTCCGTCTGAGCAGGCTGTTGATCTGCCGATGCCTGAAGGGGGTAGAGACAACCCTATCATTGCAGAGATGCTAGCTCAAGTGGAGCTTAACCCAGAAGAGCTTCCTGAAACCCTTCCTGAAAATCCTGTTAAAGCTAGGAAAGACGGGGAGGAGCGTTCTCATGCTGCTAATCTACCATTGGGTAAAAGATGATAATATTTGTGGTTGTACTTATTTTGTAAGACAACTAATCAAATTTTTTTATACTTTAAAACTAACCAAATCTTTCAATTGACTATGCATGGCTGTCAACTTTAGTGTCTAGATCCATAGGTGAAGGCTCATCCTCATCCCTAACGGGAGTAGAAAGTGAAGTACCAAGGGTTAGGGGGGAAGGAGCAGAACATGTCACTTCCTTAAGTGAATTAATCCCATACTGTATTCCCCCCTATGATAGTGATGCTAAATCAGACCAATAGGTGCAAAAGTCACTCTAATTCTCACATCACAAGGCATGGCAGAATATATAGAAGATCATATCTAAAGTGCCTCTTGAAGAGCTATCTTCAAAGATCCTGTGACTATCATCCTTGTTTTTCATGCTAGGAAATGGCAGTTTTGAATATCAAGAGATCCATACCACAGTGAAACAAGTCATCTTAAGGAGGGATCAGGAGCAAAAGTTCCATCAAGATTTGATCTAAACGAGGCTACTGACCAATATCAGCGAATTCAAGGATGTGGTATCCCAAACTGAGGTTGATCATGCTAGAAAACTAAAGGAGATGAAGCAGTAGATCACAAAGAAAGTTGTCCAGAAGATGCACCATCAATAATAGCTAGATGTCGTTACTAGGGAACTTGACCAGCTTAATAATTCATTGGAAGGAATCCAAACAGATGGTATGAAATACATTGCAGATGCCAATAAAGCACTCCATAAAGCTAAAAAGAGTAAAGCTAGTTGAGTCAATGAACTTCAAGTGGCTACTGATGAAGCTCGGGATGCTGTAAAGAAAATGAAAAGTTATGTTGAAATTTTCTTGTAATTCTTGAAAAAGAGAAGATACTCCAATCTGTGGATGTTCTTCTAATCTTCTGCATCAATGGAAAAAGGCATTTCATCTTCAATCATTTGTACCTACATTCTCTTGCTAACTACTTAATTTTTTTACCTAATCCAATGGGCCTAGTAAGCATAGTTTGATTTTTCTAGGATTATACAAACAATCCCACAAACTTTGCATCTTTTTATTGCTCAATATTGCCTAAATGATACAAAATGTACTTTTAGCGAGCTACGACTTGACTTTTGTTCAGAGTTCCTTTTACAAGTTCCCAATTTAATGAGTACCCTATCTCTTGTTGGTAGTTTAAATTCATGCTTGTCGGACATAAAAAGGCTAATGTTTAAGGTCGAATAGATTTGACCGAATGGATTAAAATTGACTCAATTCCTTGATAATTTGTTTGAAAACATATTACCACATTCAAGTATGGGGGAAAACATGTAAACTATGACTTAAGAAATTTTGAATCTGAGGGATGATATGAAAAAAAGGATAAAAGGAATTAGAGGAAGTATTTCCTAAGAGTGAAGTTACCACTATTTGACAAACCCGTCAGGGGGTTGAATTATGCAGGGCCACTTAAGGGCATTGGCTGCATAGTCAAATAATAGCATCTTTTGGCTGACAGGTCTGTTATGTAGACTACTTATGTAAGGCCACCTAAGGGCACATGTTGTATAGTCAGGAAAAATAACTCTCAGAAATTTTACTTTTCTATTGCTAAAATCCAGTGAAAGTTTATGGAGATTCAAATTTCCCAAAGCATAGAGTCTGCTGTATGGAGAGAGGTACTTGAATATGGAGAGGATATTACCAATCAAGATTGTCAAAGAACTGGATAAATGTCACTCTTGCAAAATTCTGACCCAAACGTAGGGAAGGGGAATATAAACCGTAGACTTGAATACATTCAGATCATGAAATAGAGTATGGGAAAAATATGTTAAGGATGGTTGTTTTTACAGATCCCTACATATCGTTGTTAAGACCAATAAGGAAAAAATAGGTCCCCCCCAAGAATGATGTTACCACTATTTGACAAACCCGTTAGGGGGGTTGAAATATGTAGGGCCACCTAAGGGAATTGGCTGAATAGTCAAATAATAGCATCTTTTGGCTGACAGGTCCATTATGTAGACTACTTATGCAAGGCCACCTAAGGTCACATGCTACATAGTCAGGAAAAAGAATTCCCGGGTATCAGAAATTTTGTGACCAGAAGTCAAGAAAAGGGTTATGGAGATCTGGAAGTATTTAAGTTTAGGAGTATGACACATGAAAATGGGTATTGTCTAATGCAGGAAGAAGATACATAGATCAATGTTGACCATAATCATGTTGTGGATGGGTCCTAAATTGAGATGTTGGACTTCACTACATATCTCATTAGGATGGGAATCAATGCATATGTAGTTCTTGAAATACAGTTTAACGTCATGTGGGACGAGAGTGTACGATATCTTAGTTTAGGGTCGTAGAGCTCGGGCCATAATGAGGGAGACACATTGTGTATTTTTTATAAACCTGATGTGAATAAAGACCAGGGTTTTCATACCACATTCATGTGCTCGTAGGGGGACTTTTCAACCAAGGGAATAAAAGTGGAGTTTGGGGTTAGGCCCAAAGACTTGGGGCTGGATTCGAGGGATGCTCAAACATTCCTACGTATCCCATAGGGATGGGAATCAAGCTATACATAGTTCTTGAAATATCCTCTGTACAGATTTGGTTCGTACATGTGAAGGGTGAAAGGGGACTTTAGTGCAATGATGGTTGGACCCATGATTAAAGTTTCAGGCATTGCCATGTATGCACATAATCCTTGGAATATGACATGATTGGAGATCAATGTCAATAATGATTCCTTCTTAGGTGAGAGTGTCAGAGACTATTGTAGTTTATTGTCATACAAGACAAAAGTGTGAATAGTTTAAGGTCATATGTATGGACTAGTGCTACACAATTTAGCATCATGTAGCTAGGACGTATTTCTATGCAGTTTAATGTCTTGCAGCGAGGAAAATGGGGTACTGTAGATTTTAACGTCATATAGAAAGGAAGATGGTGTTGCACAGTTTAGTTTCATGTAGCAGGGACAAAAGGGATGTACATAGTTTAACGTCATGTAGGATGATGGTGAACCAATGTGAAGATATTGGTTTCGGGGGGGGCTTCACGGATCAACATCGTATGAGATGGAGGTGAACCGACGTGAAGATATTGGTTTTGGGCTTGAGCCTCGGAAGGTTGCCTATGTACCCATCCTAGAAGGCAAGGATCAAAGTCCACATAGTTTTATTGAGAATGAATTGGTGATTGAGTTTTACTTGAGGACAACGACCTGAAGATGGTGTTGGGACTTATGCGTGGTTAGCGGCCCAGAGAGGGTGTTATGGTTGAAGCTTACTCTAAGCTCACGTGAGTCATGCTCGGTGTGAGAAACAAGAGGTAGAAACAACCCTAACGATGCACAGTTTAAAATAATGTGGGACAAAGGGTGTTGTACAGTTTAGCATCATGTAGCTAGGACGTATTGTTGTGCAGTTTAATGTCTTGCAGGACCTGTGCACAATTTAACGTCATGTAGGATGTATTAAGAGAATTTTTCATAGTTTAAACGTCATGTAGGATGAACATGTACAGTTTAAAGTCATGTAGGATGTATAAGGGAATATTTACAGTTTAACTTCATGAAGGATGATAGAATTTTTGTTACACAAAATACTTCTTCAGGAATATCGCATTGGTTGGAGTCATGATGAGTTCTCCATTCATTGAGATTAATGAATATGCTCCATTGGAGTACACCTTATGTATTGAATAAGGTCTTTCCCACTTTGGCTCAAACTTTAGAGGTTTCTTTCCTGGTATCATTGGATTTATAAGGACCAATACCAGTTCTCCTTGAATGAATGAATGAAGACGAACTTTTTTATTGAAATCCCATGCTATTTGATTCTGATAGACTTCCAAGTGGTGCAGGGTGCACAATATTTTTTCATCTAATTTTTCCAATTCATCAAATCGCTTCTGAGATTGTTCATCTATGGGTGACTGATCACAAATGGCTACTCTGAGAGAAGGTAATTGAACCTCAATGGGTAAGACTGCTTTTGTTCCATATACCAATGAATATGGAGTTGACCACGTAGCAGTGCGGGTAGTGGTCTGATAATCCCACAAAGCATGAAAATGTTTATCAGTCCATGATTTCTTAACTGTATCCACCATCTTTTGCAATATTTTTGAAAGAGTCTTATTAAAGGCCTCTATTTGGCCATTGGCTGTTGCATGATACTGAGATGAATGGTTGGATTTGATGTTGTATTCTTGATACAAATTTCTCACCTCAGATGAACAGAAGTTGGTGCCATTATCTGTCAATATGGTATGAGGGACACCAAATCTGGTAATGATGTTAGACATGACAAAGCTAACAATGCCTTTTGAACTAACTTATTTGAGAGGTATTTCCTCTACCCATTTGGAAAATAAGTCAGTAGCAGTAAGAATATACTTAAACTGCTTGGATGTAGTCGGAGGATAAGGTCCTACTACATCCATTCCCCATGTGGAAAATGGGCATGAGTATTTAGCTGTATGAAGAAACTCTGGGGGTTGATGAAAGAAGTTGGAACATACTTGGAAAGAATGACACTTCATAGTGAAATCAACACAATCTTGCATCATTGAAGGCTAGAAGTATCCAAGCCTTCAAATTTGACTAGAAAGTCTATGTTCAGACTGGTGGGCACCACAAACTGCTGCATGAAATTCATTCATTACAGCCATTGTTTCTTCACCATAAATACATCTGAAGATAATTCCATCAAAACCTCACTTGTAGAGAATTTTTTGGTGATATGGGCTATCATAAAGAGTAAAATTGACCACATGTCGCCGGACTTGTTCTTTCCCGGCTCTATCAGGTGGGAGTGTTCAATTGTGAAGGTATTCCCTGATAGGTGTCATCCATCCTATAGTATGACCTTATGGTTTAGGAATGGGACTGATTTCATTGATTTCCTCTGTTCTGATTTGAACAAAAGGTGAAACTACACGACGGTGGGCAATACTGACGATTGTTTTGTCCCGGTTTGGATCTTCCAGGGTTGTGGCTACATTAGCCAGTGCATCAGCTTGGGAATTTTGTGATCACGGTACATAAGAAAATGTCAGTTTTAAAGGAAATTCCTCCATTAACTCTCTAACGTAATCACACAAATGGATTAACTCTTCCTTTCTGATGGAATAATCCCCATTGATTTGTTTGATTACCAAATCTGAATCACCTTTAACCTTCAAGTGATTCACTTGTGCCTAAAGCGCCAATTCCAATCCTGTGATGAGAGATTGATATTCTACTTCATTGTTTGTACCACCTTCCAACAATAAGAAGGAATAAGGTAGCACTTCCTTTTCTAGGGAAATAAGCATGATTCCTAACCCAACTTTGTTGAATTTAGGATCTTCCATTTTCTTCCTTATTGAACATCTGGAGGCACCATCAAAGTACATTTCCCATTTTTGAGGATTATCTTGCATAGAGAAGACTTCCTCATCAGGAAGTTCAATATTTAAAGATGTATCTTCTACAAATGGGTGTTCAGCAAGAAAATCGGCCAGAGCTTGGCCCTTTATTGCCTTTTGAGATACATACTGGATATCAAACTGCTGCAAAATAACTGGCCACCTTTCCATACATCCTGTAAGCATTGGACGAATAAGGATAAATTTGAGTGGGTTATTGAGAGATACCAATTGGACCTCATGATGTTGCAGGTAGTGTCTCAATTTCTGAACTGCAAAGATTAATGCTAGGAAGCACTTTTCAATACTTGAATATCGAGTTTCTACCTCAAGCATAGTCTGACTGAGATAGTAAAGGCTATTTTTGTTCCCAGTATCATTCTTTTGGGAAAGGAAGGCACCCAATGATCGCTCTAAAGCTGTCACATAGAGAATAAGTGGTCTTGCTTCAACGGGTGGCATTAATACCAGTGGACTCAAGAGATATTTCTTGAGGATATCGAATGATTCTTGGCATTCTTCAGTACACTAGTAGGTGACTCCCTAATTCAATAATCTGGTGAAGTGTAAACACTTTCCTGCCAAATTGGAAATCAAACGATGAATATAGGACAAGAGTCCTTGGATTCCTCTTAATTACTTCAAATTTCTAGGATGTGACATGTCAAGGATTGATTTTTTCTTCTCAGGATCAACTTAGATACCACGATGGCATACAATAAAGCCGAGAAATTTTCCTGAGGTTACCCCGAAAGCACATTTCAAGGGGTTCATCTTCAAATTGTGTTGTCGAAGTTTGTTGAATATGATTTCCAAATCATCCAAGTGATCAGAATGTTGTCTGAATTTAACCACCAAATCATCCACATAACATTCAAAAAATTTCCCTAAAAATGGTTTGAAGATATGGTGCATGGAACGTTGATATGTTGCACCTTCATTCTTCAAGCCAAAGGGAATTACCCGATAGAAAAACACACCTTGAAGAGATATGAAGGTTGTAGACTATTCATCTTCTTAGGCCATTCATATTTTATTGTACCAAGAGTATCCATCCATGAAGGAAAGAGATTCGTAGCCAGATGTTGCATCAATTAAGAGTTCTGTGATCAAAACTGGAAAATCATCCTTGGGACAATGCCTATTAGGATCTCTGAAGTAAATGCAAACTCTAATTTTTCGATTATTTTTTTTCACAGGGACTCTATTAGCCAGCCATTTGGGATACTGAACTTATCTGATGAAGTTAGCCTTGATAAGCTTATCAAATTCCGCTTCAATTTTGGAGGCATAAGTTGGGTGTGTTCTTCTTACTGATTGCTTGAATCCTCGATGTTCTTCTGGCAAACCCAAATGATGAGTGGAAACATCAGGATCAAGACCTGGAATTTCTATATAATTCCAAGAAAATAAATCTCGATTTTGCTTTAGAAATGAAGTATACATTTCTTTCTCTTCAAGAGTCATGGCCGCACTAATTAAATTGGGGGCGTGGATCTTCTTTTGTACCCAAATTTATTTCTCTGAGTTCATCCACAGTGGTGGAGATACCCTCTTCAAATACTAGAGGAGCATCCCTAAGATCTTCCTCCTCTTCTTTAATATGTGTTACTTCTTCTGTTTCTACTTGCATAGTAGATGATGAAGTAAAATTTCCATGGTCAGGGGAGAATTAAAATTTGAACATCTTGAAGAAAATTCTACTATTTCTGACCCTATTGATGATGAAGGGTCTTCCTGGGGTGATAAAGAGGAGATGATGGATTGGGAATCGACAACATTGTTTTCCTCTGACATTGCTATAACTTCTTCTGACCTAGTTGATGAAGTATAGAATTGCGGGATTTCAACAGTTGAAATGAAGACATATCCATCTAAGATTTCATCATTTCTTGGTGAATCAACAATTTCTTCCATGTTGTCTAGATTGATTGTCATGATTGACAATATGGAAGTTTCTATAATAGTGTTTGGATTTAGGTATATCCTTTCAATTTGACTGATAGGAAACACATAATCTGTACACACATGTATGAATGGGTTTACTGGAATCTTTTCCAAACCATTTGGGTCATTAATTTTGGTGACCTTCTTTGCCGTGGATTTTTCCTTTCCCTCCATGTGATAAAATTCTCACTACTGGAAAAAATACATATACCCACGGTTCAAAACCATGGGTATAGCCCCCAAAACCATGGGTATAGCCTATACCCATGGTTTTGGGAACCATGGGGCTGAGAGGTGTCGGTATAGAGGTCTTAACATATACCCATGATTTGACAAACCATGGGTATATTTTTTTTCCACCGTGTCAAAGCCTCATCCACGTTGTCAAAGTCTTATACCCACGGTTTAAAATCTGTGGGTAAAAATATTGAAAACAAGGATCACGTAGGTGTTGAACCCGCGACTTCCCGTGACTTGAAAAGGTATTTCAACGGACCTCACCACTACAGCTATTCCATTTATATTAATATATATTTATATTTTTAAATATATATTAACCTATGACCGTATTACGAAAAAATGAATGTAGTGGGTTTTGAACCCACGTCTGACGCAACAAGCTTCCAACGCCTAACCAACCAAGATGGATTGACTACGCCAATATATGTCTGCATTTATAATAATATACTAATCCCCGTATCTATATTCAAAAAAAAGAATCCAGCGGGATTCGATACCTCAACCGCTGCAAAAAAATATGACACCCCTAACAAACCAAGCCGCAAAATTAATTTGATTATAAATTTCTATCAACCTAAATATATTAGTTCAAACCATGGGTATTGGTTTTCTTGAATTTTTTTTGTTTCCCACACATTTTTTTGCCTCCATAAAGTGGGGAAGCTATCCCCATGGTTTTAAAAAACCGTGGGTATGTGCCTTCGAAAAAATAGTTATCCCCACGGTTTTTCCAAAACCGTGGGGATATGCCTTGAAATAAACACCTATACCTACGGTTTTACAAAACCATGGGTATAGGCCTTCGAAAAAAACACTATCCCCATGGTTTTGAAAAAATTGTGTGGATATGACTTGAAATAAACACCTATACCCACGGTTTTCCAGAACTGTGGGTATAAGTTCCCACACTATACATATACCCATGGTTTTCTTAAACTGTGGGTATAGGGAACCCCTATACCCACGGTGTTTCCCAAAACTGTGCGTATATGGCCATTTTCCAGTAGTTTCTACCTTAATGTATTGAGATTCACATATTTTGAATGGGGCCTTATCACCATACAATGTCCCAATTTGATCATTGAAACAATATTTGAGACATTGATGGTATGAAGAAGGTACAACCGCATGTTGATTTAGCCATGTTCTTCCAAGAAAAATGTTTAAGGCTGTATCTTGATGAACAACCATGAAATATGAATTAGACACAAGGTCTCCAAACTAAATTCTGAGTGTAATTTCTCCCAGAGGTTCTTGCTCATTATTATCATATCCTTGTAATATCAAAGTAGAAGAAGATAAATCAGATTCAGTGAGGCCCAATCGACGAAGTGTATGAATAGGAATGAGATTGAATCCTGATCCATTATCAATGGAAGCTCATCGGATGTCTATATCATTGACTTTTCTAGATAGATACAAAGGTCTGATATGTACATGTACAACATCATCTTCATATTCATCTTTAAAAGATATCACTACATGACATTCTACAGAATCATTCTCTATATGGTATACCTCAGCCGCAACAATTTCAGTTTTGAATTCTTGAGGACTTGACAAAGACTCAATAAGCCCCTCCTAAATATCTTTTGACAGATTCAAGGCATCCGAAATTGATAACTTGGCCGATACTTTCTAAAAATGATTCAAGACATCAAATTTTTGGTCCAAAGGTCTGCATTTCCCATCATGAAAATGTAGTTTATCAGGTGCCTTGGAAGTTATTGCTTTGTCATTAGATGCATCCTGTATCAGAGCATGAATTGGAAACACTCCAGGCTTTGGTAGATTAGACTGAATAGGTCTATCTATTTTCTGAGAGGAAGAAGGTGTGACCTCTAACCGGTATTCCAAAATAACTATGTCAGGACCGAATCTGCCATGTGTGGAAGAACTTTCTTGTTCCTATTGATCCCACTGAAGGGATTTTCCATGAGTTTCTTCCACATATACAGTTCTAGCAGGGGTAGGATTGAAATAGTGGCTTTTGGAATATTCACGTCTTCCCCTGTATCCTAGACCTCTGTCTTTTCCTCTAACTCCTCTATTAGATACAGGGAACTTAGGCTCATTACGATCAAAACTATCATTGGCATAGGGATCCGTTAAATGAATCATATTAATAGAACTAAATATCAATTCCTCATCTGATAAAGATTATTCCTGATGAACCAATTCAGGATGTATTATCTTGTGGGGCGGTGCCCGTGCTTTTGAAGAAAATGGCATAAAATATTCCAGAGTCAAAGACAACTTAGGTTTTGACATGAGCTCGTTTTCTTCTGACTGCTCTTCTTTCTTCAAATTATGCTGCTTCTTTGAGGATTTTCCTTCTGTTGAAGGGGGTTTTACGGTGGCAGACATAGTAGAAGACACAGTTGGTTGATTCAATTGTGTTTGTAAAATGGCATGAGTTCGGTTGATCATTTTCCTGATCATCCAATCATCATATTTCTGCACATTTTTACCTTTGACTTCATGCCATTCACCTTCTTTTTCTAGATCAGTAGAAGTAACACATACAACCTGGGCTGAAGAACCTTTCAGTTTTACTTGTCCAGAGTCCACCATCTTTTGAGGGAGGTCTTTGAAGACAAAACACTCTTGAATGGGATGCCCCAACATCTGATAAAATGGGAAATAGTTGGGAAGGTCTTCATCCCCTTCCCTTTTTAACCTTTTGGGCCTTGGCAACTGAAACAGATTGTTTTCCAGAGCTGAGATGAAGTAACCAGGAACTTTTTCATTCCAGAAAGAATAAACTTTGTTCTTTAAATCCTCAAATTGTTTCCCCCTTTGATCTTTTTTATCATCTTGATGAGGCGGCCATTTTTGTTGATGCTTAGGATGTGGAGCCCTTCAATATGATGAAGGTTTTGAAGTGGAAGCCGGTACAAGTGCTTGTTTAAGTGTAACTGTAGCAGTCTATGCTTTCCCCATTCTCTTTCCCAGAACTGATGTAATTACACGAGTTTTAGCCTTAATCTTTATAAGAGAGTCTTCTTTATGCTGAGCGATTGAAGTAAGGTCTCGAAACCCTCTTGTGTATTTTATAGGGATTAACGGTGTGCGTAATTCATCAAACAAATTTTCCACACAGATTGGCAGCAACTCTTCTTGAGGGAGTGCTAAACTTAAGGAATATGTTAATCTCTTCTAGTGAGAAATGAAATCCAAAACCCTTTCATTCTCCCTTTTCTTACAATTGGTAAGATAAAAACCTGTCATCTTTGGCAATGTTGAGGTAAATTGAAGAATAAATCTTTGACGGAGACCTTCCCACCCAGTAATTGAACTAGATTGAAAACTTGTATACTAGAAAAAAGAAGGTCCTTATAATGACTACACAAAACACCTAAGCTTAACTGCTTCTTGTTGTTGAGGATTTCCCATCATAGGATCACAACAAGAAGAAAAATGTGTTAAGTGTTTTTCTAAATCTCCCGAACCATTAAAAATTGGGAATGTGGTACTTGGAAAATTTGATGGGGGAGGAATTGCATCCACCCATTCAGGGTAAGATCTCTTTTCTGGTTGAACTTGTGCACACTTTCCTTCCATAGCTTCCAACCGAGCTGTTAATGACTCAATGGTAGTCATTAATTTTTGAGAAACATCTGGTTGATCTTAGACCTTAGCAGGTGCAATAATTGGAGTTGGATGGGTGTAGTGACCGGTACTTCCACTGATGGTAGTATTTCCAGTTTCTATCACATATGACCCATATGATTAGACTTGTGAGAGTGTACTTGTAAAGGGGGATATTTTTGACCCATCCTAGTAGCTGCAACAAATTCCCTTGATTGATTAACTCCAGCAGGCTTAGGATAAAGAATTCCTTGAAGTAGTTCTGCATTTAACATCCTTAACTCCTTCTTTTCTTCTTCTTCTTGTGTGAACCTTTCCTCTAATGAGAGTTATTAGCCTTCTCTAGAGGTAGGGTGGAATGTAACCTGAATTTTACTTTTTTCCTTGGTATGTGCCTTTTTAGAGTATGGAAGGGCATTACCCAAAGGAATGTCTTGCCCCTGGGAAACCCTTTGTCTTTTGGTATGCACACCTCCTTCATTTATTTCTGTGTATATAGCCTCTTGAATAGGAAATTCTTCATTTGATTCCTCTAAGAGAGCCTCATGTTCTAGGGGATTAGTGACAAAGACATTAAAGACATTTATCGATGCATAACGCATTGCAGACCTTCTTTCAGCACTTCTGTGATATTGTCTTCTTACACATCCTTTATAAGACATTGCCTTTTGTTTGGTTGATCCCTCATGAAATTCTTGATAAACAATAATTTTAAGGGAATCTCTTGATAATTTGGCCCTGCGTTCCTCTTTTGGATTCTTCCCTAATCAAGAGAATAATGAATTTTACTAAGGAAGAGATTGATAATTTGAAAAAGTCCCCAGTCTAGTGGACTGGGGCTATTCCTGTTTTTCCTCTTCAACTCCTCAAATTATGTCTGTTGATCCTGAGGGTTGGATTAAAAGAGTTCCTAGTCTGGAAAGCTGAGGTGGATCTTGAGCTTCTACATCTGAAAATTTCTTAAAATCCCTCCTGATTTTGTGGATTTTAGTCCAGAAATTTGCCGGATGTATCATCCTACATCCACTCAAATCATCTGGCTCAGATGACCGTTGGATTATTTCTGACACCTCTGTCACTTGATAATGGTCATTCTCTAAATGAGAAGCCTATTTGATATTCTCATTTGCTTGATGCAAGATTAATTCAACAACTTGTTCTTTATATGCCTGACTTTGGGAAGAACTAGTTGAGGCTTGTTCTTGAGCAAGCCTTTGATTACGCACAAAATGAGTTAGATGTGGAAAGCCATGGGAAACAACATTGCATGAGACCACTTTTGGTGGGATTTGTTGACTGGATAGCATAGTGAAATGCAATGCTCCATGAACACCCCATCCCCTGATATGAATACCATATGGGGAATTGATAATTAATTAGCACAACCTTTTTAATGTGCCAAGGCATAAACGCTGAAGGGCTCTCTACTGCTTTTCAACCATTGGATGTCAGGAAACTGAGAGAGATGCCAAGTCAATTTGGTGTTGCAACCCTTATATTATCTTGACATGATTTTTATATTCATAATAAGATAATATTTTCTCTTTTAAGTGACAAATATTTTTCTATATATTGAGATGAATATCGTGAATACAATCTTATGTCAACATTTCTATAATATCATACTGAGAGTCAGCCAAAGGCCAAAACATGAATAGTATTTCACCTTTCACCAGTTGTTTTCTCATATTCAGCACTTCCTCTTTGTCATTTGATGAAGATTCTTCTACCTAATTGGACAAAAGCTGGTGCTTCTTTATTATTTCATCATATTCAACAAGATTGGTAGAGAATTCATTTGTCAAATTAGAAGATGAATGACCCAGGGGTGGTTTGGAGAATGACCTACACCCTGGGCTATCTTTTGATTGAGAATGTATTTCACTTGCTAGTGGTAAGGCATCAGACATAACTAGATCCACATTTGACAGTGCCTCAAGATAAGAGGGATTTATCATTACTGCATTTTCCATTGAAGAATTTTCCAGGAAATGCGAATTAATACTGTGGAGAGGACTTTCACAGCTAAATTCACCATCATTGGGAGGACTACCATGGTGGGTTACAACAAAAGATAAAATATTTTTCTCCTTGATCTTTTGACCATGAAGAGGGTTATCTTGGATCTCATCTGAAGATGATACTTAGAGATTGACCAAATTATCATGAAGTAATCCTTCATGAGGAGGTTTCTGATGAAGACCTTCGGAATTATTGTTGTTACTTCTAGAATCTGGAAATCAGAGATTAGAATCTTGAGTTGTAACAGACAATTGTCTGAGGCCTTCAAGAACTCCAGCATTGAGTAAGGCCTTATTGTAGATTGACTCTTGATTTTTCAACTGTGATGGATGGGTATTCTTCTTGGACACATTATTACTCACTTTGGAAACCACTTTTTGAAGAAAGTGGTTATTATGGGTAGTTGTATGTGCTTGATTAGGATAAATGGTCAGGTTAGGCTGATTATCTCCATTTAAATCAGGTGTATGTGCCAGACTTGATTGTCCGTATGACATGTGGGAGTATGCCCCATGACCCTCCCGGACTGGAACAGAGGTATGTATCTGCTCTGCAGTGACATTTTGATGAGTCACTCCATTTATAGGGATAGATTTATATTTCTTTCCTTGTGATGTCGCTGAAGTTGTTATAATATTATGACAGGTATCCAGAATATAGGCAGGGATTTGATTATTCTCTTTCACCATTGTCAGAATTTTCTTGGGGACTTCAACTAATGTAATGGGAATATATGTCCATTTCATGTTTGGAGTAGGTGCGTGTTCCTACTCCTGTCCTCCTTTTCCTGTCAGTGAATTCTGACAGTACTCATGTGTGGGGGTAGAAAGTTGTGTCTACCTCCTGTTTGTCATTAGGGCTTTCCAATTGAAATCTCAGTGTGCTACCAAACAAGACTATAGGTTAGCATGAGAAATTGTAGTTGTATGTCCCTACTGATTTTTCTTCACCAAATATAATTGATGAACTTCCTTCAATATTGGAAGATGAGACTGCTGATGGAATTGATGAGTGTAAGCAGGTGTATGTGCCTATTTACATGTGGTCACCACATTTGATTGGAGAGTTTCTTTGGATGCTGTCAGATGAGCCTGTTGACTGGTTGATGAATTATAAACAGGTGTATGTGTCTGCCTATAGTACTCCACCGGAATTTCCTGGCAGGATTGATGTTTTATTGCCAGACGAGTCTGCTGGGTAGTGAAATCAAGACGAACGTGTGTATATGTCGGGTCATTGTTTTCCATCAAGTTAGATTGATGAACTTCTCCAGAGGGGGAAAAGGTAAGAACCTACTCCCTGTTGATCAAATTTATCCTCTAAAGGTTCATCTTGTGTGCTCGGGTCTGAAGAACCTGATCCGAATGCATAGAGGCGATACCCTCATCATGTTGAGGGTGCACTACCACATGAGTCTGAAAACGATTGTTGGTGGGAATCCTTCGAAAGGACTTATATCTTCTTGAACTGAGGCCTTGAGTGACCTCTTCATTCACCTCCCTATAATATGGGAGGGACTGGTTGTTGCATTCTGGGGATAAAGATTGGAAACAGTGGTTGGAACCACCTGCTTCTTAACCACTGGTCATCACTGTCCGGACAACCAGGGTGAGTTGTTAACTTAGAGGGATTTTTGAGCATCCTCCAGAGTCGGGATGGTACCATGTTGATGGTATTCCCTCACCAATGTATTCGAGAACCAGCGTTGAAGAAACTGAGTAGGTGATGTCGTCTTCAGAGAGGATGAGGGTCCAATAGAAGTAGCGGGCGAGGCATTCACAAGTGTGAATTTTAAAGAAGCCATTCTGTGTTGCAGAGATATCTTGGAAAAGAGTGGCTATTTGATATAGAAGACATAATCAAGATAGGTTTGGCCAGACTACATCTTTTGGATGAACACATATGTGTTTGATTGCTTTATTGGCCCTCATATTGAGTTTAATAGGGGCCTAACAAATAAGTAAAACATCATTTAACTTGGTTAAGGATTCACATCAGGTTCACCATTTTTTTCCTTCTGTAAATGGGGATGACCTTGTTTGTTTAATGTTCAAACTTTCCAATCAGTTTCTAACGGGTTTATTCATAGAACCGGAAACACCCAATGATTCTATATCCATTTGGACCTAATTTCCAAAGGTAGGTGCTTAATAGTTGTGGATAAATGAGGCTTAAGAATTTGCATTGGTCAAGAGGATAGGAGGTCAGGCTCATCACACCATTTTGGGGGGAATTATTGCCTACTCCATGACTCTCTTATAGATTTATATTCTGTTAATGAATCCTTATTAATTCACCAAGAATGAAAATGAGTTTTCCTTTAGATTTGGAAATCAATGATTGATATGTATGGGATTTAGAGAATCTTTTATATTTATTTTAGGTTCTTCATCGATGGAGAATCATCCATATGTATTAGAGATCCTAAGTCAATGGTATCCTTCAATACATTATATAGAAATCTCTTGGTCATTATGATGACCATACTGGTTTTAAAGCCACTCAATGGGGCACTTGAAGTTTATTGTCATTCAGAAAGACAAGGATTATTTCAGAGTTGGGATCATACCCGCAGATGGGTTACCTACGTATCCTCATTAAAAAGGAATCAGAACCCACGTAGTTTGATTATAAGGATATAGTTTAACGTCATATAGGACAAAAAATAATTAATGAAAGATGAGCTTTAACCTTATAAAGGCTTCCTACGTACTCTAATTTTAAGGAAGAGATCAAAGTCCACATAGTTTGAGTAAAGAAATATGAGGTTTATGCATGGTTAATGGCCCAAAAAGAGATGTTGTGATTAATTTCGCACTATAATCTCACGTGATTCATGCTCGGTGTGAGAAACAAGAGGTATTAGTAAACTTGACGATGGTGACATGAAAGATGCAGTCATGAGAAATGATGTGGGGCTTACGTGTGTATGAATGCACAAGTAAATGAAGACCAGGACTTAGGAAAGAATCCCAAGAGTAGGGTCCATAAAGGTATTTGTACTTTATGGAGATTTGGAATTTTAACCCGGGACTTACTCCTGAAAAGGAATCCCAAATTAAGAGGGAATTATGATTGGGTTTTATTCCTGATAAGGAAGTATAAATCAAAAGAAATTAATATTGGGGCTTACTCCTGAGGAGGATGCCCAATGTTTAAGGAAACTATGACTGGGGATTACTTCTGAGAAAGAGGCCCAAATCAAAAGAAATTAAGATTGGGGATTACTCCTAAGTAGGATTCCCAATTAAAGGAAATTATGACTGGGGCTTACTCCTAAGAAGGAGGCCCAATGTTTAATGAAACTATGACTGGGGCTTAATCCTTAGAAGGAGGCCCAAGTCAAAAAAAATTAAGATTGGGCCTTACTCCTGAGGAGGATGCCCAATTGAAGGGAACTTATAACCTGTGGCTTACTCCTGAGAAGGATGACCAATGTTAAAGGAAATTATGACTGGGGCTTACTCCTGAGAAGGAGGCCCAATGTTTAAGGAAACTATGACTGGGGCTTACTGTTGAGAAGGAGGCCCAGGTTAAGGGGACTTGTAACTTGGGGCTTACTCCTGAGAAGGAGGCCCAAATCAAAATATGTTCTCATATCAAAGGATGAGGTTATATTGGAAACCCCTAACAGCGGTGACATAAAGCTTGTAAGTTACGAAGTTTTGGGATAGGTTCTCACATAATTCCTTTCAGATAAGGCAACAAAGGAACCATGCCATAAATGGATTTGGAGAGGGTTTTGAAGGCTATGTCTTGAAGAGGAGAGGTGGATTTGAGGAAAGGAGGTGACTAGGAAAGAGGTGCGCAAGTATCTTTCTAGCTCGCAAGTCCTGGTCGTGCAAGTAGACTTGCGCGACATGAGTCACCTTGGGAGACGAAGAATCTATAGGGTAATACTTGGGCAGCTTTGAACTCAATCCCTTGGTATCATCCCAAGAGGCTTCCATAAAGGTGGATCGTAATTTCCCTTGAGAGGGTAAGGCGGTGCGCAAGTGTCTTCATTTCCCTTGAGGGGTGGAAACTTAGGTGCGTAAGTATTGATGAGTTCTAACACTTAGTCCTTATTCTTCCTCTTTAGAGCTTCCATTATAGGTAAATAATTACCTTAGAAGTGTTCAGATGACATCAGACAAAGACTTGGGTGACCATAGCTTGAATATGAGTTTTGGAAAATTCGTTCTCGAAATGGGGGGCCTACAGGGGCTATTTATAGGCCACTGGGCACCTTGGGAGAAAAAAAGAATAGGGCGCGCAAGTGACTTGCGCGACCCATAGGTGGCGTGCAAGTGACTTGTGCGGCGCGCAGGAAACTTACGCGACTTCCTCAAAATGGGTTCTTGGTCCATGCCTTTGTCAATTTTTGATGTTCTTCAAAGGGTGACCCTCATTTTGCTTAAGGTATTCCCCTTTGCCATTCGTTGGACTCTGTGACGTAAAGGAGCCTCAACAATCATGCTTTTTAATTTTTTCCTTTCTGCCTTCACTTTTTGACATAAAATACACCTTGATGTATATTCCACAATATCATTCTTTATATTGTCCCACCAATAGTTCTCTCGGAGATCTCGATACATCTTTGTGATCCCCATATGGATGAAGAAGGTCAATCTATGTGCATTATCCAAAAAATCCTTTTTTAACTCAATATTTGAGAGTACTCATAGCTATGAATTTAATCTTATAACTCATTCTTAATTAATTTTAAACATTGAGGATTTCCCTTTTCTTATCACTTTCACCTTCTTTTGAATTCTCGCATCTTATCTTTAAGCATCCTCTATCCTCTCCAAACAGGAAGATTGAACAATAATTTGTGAAAGGATTGATGATGTTCCTTACATTATGATTCCAATGTATATCCTTTTATAGTCTAAGATGATCGAATCCTTATCAATCCTCATCAATGATAAAATTTATAGATCCTTTCTACTTAGAGCATCTGTCACTTTATTTTATATCCCAAGATGGTAATGGATTGAGTAGTCTTAATCCTTAATCAACTCTAACCATCGTTTCAGGTGCATATTCATCTCTTTTTATGTAAATATATACTTGGGGCTCTATTAGTCCATATATACTTAACACTTCTCCCAAATAGCTAATTCATACAGATTTTCAATGAGAATATCTTTGCATCTAACTCAAGATCATGAATTGAGTAGTTCTATTCATGAAATTTTAATTACCTTGAGGCATATGCTATCACTTTTTAATTATTAATTAACATGAATCTCAATCCTTTATTCAAAGTATCACTGTAAAATATGAAAGCTTCCCCACTTGTGGGTTGCATAAGTACAGGTGCAGTGATAAGCCTATTTTTGAACTCCTTGAATATATCTTCACATTCATTATTCCAAAAAAACAGTAATCCCTTCTAAGTTAGCTTGGTTAGAGGGTTTGACAATCATGAGAAATTTCTTACAAATTTTCGATAATACCCATCTAATCAAAGGAAATAATAGATTTCTGTTATAGATGTTTGCCTTGGACATCCTTTAATTTATTTTATCTTTGAATTGTATACATATACCCCATTACTTGTGATAATATTCACTAATAATGATACTTCCTTCATCCAAAACACAGATTTATTGTATTTTTCATAAATCTTCTCCTTTCGTAAGGTCTTTAGTACAATACTTAAGTGCTCCTAATACCCCATTGCTTTTGAAGTATATTAGAATATCATCTATTATGACTACCACAAATTTTTTGAGGTCATATCTAAAGACTATATTCATCAAGTCCGTGAAGACTACTAGATAATTATTGAGTCTAAATATAATTACTATGAACTCAAAGTGAAGATGAATTATACGGAAAGAAGTCTTGGGGACATCCTCCTTCTTCACCCATACTTGATAATACCAAGACCAAAGGTCCACTTTAGAGAAGTATTATGCTTGACATATTTTATAAACCAATTAATCATTCCATGGTAGAGTATACTTATTATTTAGAATTATCTTTTTTATCTCATGATAATCAATGAAAATATTCATTGACCCATACTTCTTATTGATGAAGAGAACTGGTTCACCCCAAGGTCAAGCACTTAAATATATGAACCCATTATCCAGATTATCTTGTAGTTGTTTCCTAAACTCCTCAAGTTCCAAAACATCCATTCTATATGGATTATTGGATAATGGAAAATCCCCAGGTATAAGATTTATTGAAAAGTCAACCTCTCAATTAGGAGGAAGACTAGAAAATTCTTTTGGAAATACTTTAGTGTATTCTCTAACAGTGGGAATGTATTCAAGGATGATATTTTCATTAGGCTCAATCATTTAATCTAGATACTATTTCTTATAAGGCAATAATATCCATGCTTGATATATTGGTTATAAATAAGAATCATTATTCTCCTTGCATTTGTATATAATTAGAGAGAGATTCATGATACAGAGTGTGGTTTCCATCTTGTATCAATTTATGTTGGATTAATGGGGGAAAATCCAACCCATACCAAGAATTGCATCAAATTCTACCAAAGTGAGTATCAAAAAGTTCTCTAAAAAGTTCATCCCACAAAATTTTGATAGAGGAGGAGTTATATAATTGGGATGAAATAATTTTCCCATTTTCTAATTTCACCAATAACTCTACTTTCATACTTTGTGGTGGTTTTTGAATATTTATAATAGACATACATGATATGAAGGAATGCGTATAGCTAAAATTAAAAAGTATTTTTTCTATTATTAAATGAATAAATATCTTAACTATCACCACTTCATTGTTGGGATTCACCTTAGTGGTTGTGATGGAATAAAATTTCCCTTGATTCCTTGGATGTTGTTGGTTATCCTTGAAAACCTTTGGTTTAGTTCCTCAGTTTGAAAAGTTACTTTGTTACTTTTAGATGAAATAATGAATAATGAATTGAAGGTTGATTGATGCTTTCCTTTCCTTCATATAATTAGTGGGTTTCTCCCATAAATAATTTCTAGCTAGGTGTCCTTCCTACACCTAAAGCATTTCCTCACCCCTTAGGCAATTTCTAGGGAGATTCTTTCTACACTTTTTTCAAGTGGGCTGTTGAAATTTCATAGTACCACTATATTTCTCAATATCATCACTATAATTAAACTCCTATTTCAATTTATTATCCCCATGATACCCTTGAAATTGTCCAATATATATTTTAACTTTGAGGTAAAATCAAACAATTTCCTCATAGCTATTAAAGACTCTGGTCACTAGGGATTTTTCTAAACTAGGGCTTCCCCCCCAAATAAGTGGTAAAATTTTCATCCAGGGGTAACAATAAATATGGAGGATATCATTCCATTATTATGAAGTTTTACTCAAATTCCACAATAGATTCATTATCTTTTTTCTTGAGTTCAAGAAAATACCTTTCCATTTTAAGTTGTAGAGTGCAAGAAATTTTTTTTTTGAAAAACAATTTTCAGAACACCATCCTCCAAATTGCTTCGATATCTTCCTTAAGATTCATATTCTTGATAAGTGTCCACCAATGATCAGCTTCTCCCTTCATATAATAAACAACTTGTATAACCTTCTTTTTCTCATAACATTAAAGGATGAAAAATATATTATCAATGGATTTGATCCATTGTTTCATGATTAAGGGACTAAATTATCCATTGAAATTTTGAGGAATTTTTCACATAATGGTCTCAATATAAGATTGTTATTTATTAGTGTAATTTTGAAGTTACCCCAAATCTAGGATTATATTCACAACCTTAGTCAACAGAGAATGTTTCCTCACAAAGTTCATGATCCCTTCTCCCATCAGGTTGGGCATCTCATTCAAAAAGTCATCACATTTCCCTTCACATTGGGTTTTAACTTGGTTCATCATATTTTTGGACATTTTATAAAATAAAGGGAAAATTATGGATGATTAATTCTAAACTTTTAAACATATAAATGAGAATCTAATGAATTTAAATGGATAACTTATAAATGATATGTATTTACTTAACTTATAATTTCTAGGATTCAATCTATGTTATCCATGATCTATTTCCTAACATAGATAATTATAAGAATTTTTGTTTTTTAATAATAGTTTATAATTATATTATGAATTTACCAAATCATTTCCCCAAAGATTGTGAAAAAAGGTCTGCAACAAGTCCTATTTTCGTTTATTAGTTCCTGATCGAGTCTATATCAATGCCGTGTTTTTTGGTTTTACCCCTATGTATATATGTCCCATATCCAAATCCATGTATAGTATCCAGAAATTGATTTATTTTCTTATAATCCACTTACTCTATACATTACCAAAATTTGGGGATGTTTTATTATACTTATTTTTATCCCTAATTCTTTTTCTATAATTTTATAATCATAATCCCCAAAATAAATAAACTTTACTTTGATACTAACTATGACAAAACTTATCTTTATTACACATTAATTCATGATTTATAACATAATATTACACATAATACAACCTAGAATATTGGTAAGTATAGTGTCTTTGGTAATTAGGTACATTACACAATAACATAAAATAGGAAATATGTCACCATAACATGAATAAATTATTACATGATAGACAATAGGCATATCAATGATGTAAGGACCCGACCCCAGTTTCCCAAAGATGATGCCTTATTTGGATAAATTGGCATATAAACAAGTAATATGAATCCTTAAATACCAATTAGTTTAGTATTATGGGTAACAAGAAACATATATAAGTTCAACATTACAACTTGAAATGAAAAACAACTTAGAAACTCCTTTGACAACTTCCATAACTCCTAGGTTATTTTAGCATGTCATTCATAATAAAATTATTCATGTTTTTAGAAAATGAAAACTAAGAAAGGGGTGAGGTCAAATGATTATTAAGAGTAAGAAATATAGTGGAAGATATCATAGCATAAACATTAGGCATGTTGAATAAATAAAAACATATTCCATTAAAAATAAACTTGAACATAATATGGCAGAAATATGAGTTGAGTAAATATTTCCATAATATAACTTAATCATGGGTATTATACTAGTATAATTACCAAATGAACCATAAATACTATTTTCATAATGTGGGAATGCATAATGCAGGACAATATAACTATAATTTCAAAGGCCTCATGCCCAGACCATAAATAATCATTTTGTCAAGGCCTTGTGCCAAGACTATAGTTTGTCTCATGAGACCTACCGATGAATCGAGGGGCTATAGAGGGCCCCACCTGACACTTACTATTTAAAATGAATTCCTTATATGAATGGGGATAAACATAAACAACATATACATTCATATTGAAATTAATATATGAATTTCAAATAACTTTCCTTGAACATTAAGCATAAACACTAACCATTCAGAGTAAATTGGTGAATGGTTTTAAGATAGAAAATACATAGAAAACATAATCATAAACCATTAAATTAAATATTTTAGATTATAAAATGGAATAATAATCCCAATAATACATAATAATCAACAAGAGTGTTGAAATAGATGAATATACTCTTATAAAATATTCGAGTAAGTCTTGAGATAAATACTATTTTAATTTGAAAAGATGAGTTCTTTTGGAAAAATATTTGTAGAAAAATAGAAGTGAAGTATGATATTATTTTCATAATAAAATTATAAATTTTATAAAGTTAATGGTTTATAAAAACATATTATAGAGTGCCCTTGAAAATAGGTAAGAATTAGAGAAATTCCCTTGGATCGGGATTGTATTTCGGAAATAATTTCAAAAGTTCCTTTTAAAACAAGTAACCATCCATAAAATAAGGAAATATTCTGGCTAGTAAAAATATATATAACCCAAAAACATAATTTTTTAAGAGTAAATAATAATACACAAGAGTTTCATTGAGGTAATTAGACAATAAAAGTAACCCAAATGAAAATGGAAGTTCGGGTGGAAAACCCCTTACCTTAAGTCCGAACGTGTTCTTCTCTTGAACTTAAACTCCTGGAATATGAAATTAGACTTATTAATAACTTATTTAAGAACCCATTATACTTTTATTTAGTTTATAATAATTATTTTTAGTTCATTTATGCTCTTAGTGATAAGTTATTATATTGAACTTCATCGTTTCAGATAGTTCGTTTTCTTTATTTTCATAATCAGTTCAATTGTTCTTAAGTAATGGAGTTGAATGGATGTAAATATCCATAATTTAAATTACATATTATTTATGAAAATCAAGAAGTTTTAATGGTAATTTATATCATTTTTTTACATGGAAAGAGGATGGATCATTAGATGAAATATTTATGACATTCACTTAGATTATTTAGCGGTATTTTGATTATTAGGAAATAGTTTAGTCATACGATTTAATAATATGTACATATACTGGTTCCTGAATCTTAATTAGGTTATAATGCATATATTAAAGTTTTTTTCAACCATAAAAATTGTTTCATGACTAGTAATGAAGGACAAATTGAAGAAAGAAACTTCATTGTCCACGAAGGTTATAAATCAGAACCTCATGTTTGTTGATTTTGTTTATAAAATAGAAGGGAGAGAGTAAAAATATTGATGATGGTTCTTCAATTAACATGATATAATTCTAGTATATGGATGAGACTGTATTTATCATGTTCATTTGGATAGATTATGTGGGGAGAGGATAATAAAATAAGACAAATTGAAAAGAGACTAAATGAAAAAGAATGGTGCTTGACCTCTTGAAATAACCTCCTTGAGAACCTCCTTAAGGTAAGGGATTTTGGTCTTTTGGAAAGAAAAAGAGCTTACTGGATGTGGGGAGTGACTAAGGAAGGATATTTGGGAATAAATTTGAAAAGATTCAAGGCTTAGATGAGTGAAGAGAAGAGGGAGTGATGGGGGGTTTTTATAGTGGAGGGGAGAGGGGATTTCTCAATATTATATTCATTAATTTATTATTTATTCACAAGAAAAGGAATAGTGAGTCTTCCATGACCAATAATAGTAATTTTATCATGTTAATACGAATAAATTGGGCTTGTATCAGTAGAACATCATACATGACTCTATAATTAGTGCATTTAACTTATTTTGTAAATTATGGTATTTCACTATTCATAAAAAAATCAAGTATTTCAAAAAAAAATCCCGAAAATTCACCCCAACCATTTTTTGACGTGTAGAATCCAAAAATGAAGTGAATTTTTCAAAAATAATTTTTTAAATATGATTAATTTAATATTTAATTAAAATCACAATTTATTCTAAAAAACAAATTTTAAACATTTATTTACTCATTCCAAAACAAAGGTATATCGTACTTCAACTTGAATATTATTTATATTCTATAATAGGAAAGGTTACTATTCATTAGTGTATATCACTATTCATATGTGTATGTTTCTATTCATAAGGGTTAGTTACTATTCACCAAAAATTAAGTTTTTCTTATCAGACTCCAAATACCTTACTAATCACAACCCTGTATGTCATATTTTCAAAATTCACATCACAAAAGTGACAAAATTATATTTAAAGGTCACATAGAACTTAGTAGTTTATTATATTTTGATTTCATGTAATTATGACATATTTATAAGAAAGGAATTTCCATTAAAAAATATTGGGTCGTTACATTCTCCCCTCATTACAAAAATTTCTTCCTTGAAATTTAAAAAATGTTGCCAAAAAAGACTCAGGTATGTCTTCAACATAAGATCCTAAAGCTCTCATGTTTCCTCTTCCATCTTATTATTCCTCCAAAGAACCTTTACTGGACGAGTCATTCGATTTCTAAATACTTAAAATCTGGTATCAAGAATCTTGATTGACACTTCACAATAAGACAGATCAGGCTTAAGTTCTATTTCTTCATAGATTAGTACATGTATTGGGTTTGGATTGTATTTCCTTAACATTGACATGTGGAACACATTGTGATCATTAGAGAGACTTGGTGGAATTTCCAAATGGTAAGCTACAACTCCAATTCGATCCATAATTTCAAAAAGTCCGATGTACCTAGGACTTAATTTCCCCTTCTTACTGAATCGTATAATACCCTTCCATGGAGATACCTTTAAGAAAACATAATCTCCTTATTGAAATTAGAAATTCTTCCATCAGTTGTCAACATAGATCTTTTGCTTACTTTGAGCTTTTTTGATATGGTCCTGGATAATCTTCACCTTTTCTGTTGTTTCCTCAACATGTTCTGGGCCTAAAACCTTTATTTCACCAATATTATCTCAACAAGTTAGTGCACAACATCTATTTCTATACAGTGCTTCATATGGTGCCAGCTGAATACTTAAATGGAATATATTATTATAGGAAAATTCTATGATAGGTAAATACTGATCCCCCATGCCTGGAAAGTCAAGTGAACAAGACCTCAACATGTCTTCCAAAGTTTGAATAGTCCATTCTAATTGTCCATCAGTTTTTTGGTGGTAGGCTGTGCTCAAACGAAGATCAATATCTAGGGAATTGTGAAGACTCTTCTAGAATTGTGATTTAAGATGGGGATCACAATCAGAAACAATTGACAAGGATACACCATGAAGTCTTACAACTTCATTAACATATATTCTTGCTAAACGTTCAAGTGGTAAATCTTTTCTTATAAAAAGAAAATGTGTTGTTTTTGTAAGATGGTCAACAATGACCCATATCACATCATTCTTTCTTGGAGTCTTTGGTAGTCCCTTTAGGATGTTGTTTTCCATCCTTCACCTGTTGAGACACCAAACATCTCGACACATAATTAGAAATCTCCCTCTTCATGTTTTCCCACCAAAAATGATTCTTTAGATATCTACACAACTTTGTGGTACCATGGTGTATAGATAAGTTAGATCTATGAGAAACATCCAAACAGTTCCCTCTTTACCTCAAGAATAGCGGGAACACAAAGTCTCTTTCTGAATTTCAAAATTTCATCTTCATATATAAAGTAAATCAATCTCCCATCATTCACAGCTTTAATTTTATTTTGAAACTCCTCCTCATCAATCTGCTAAATTTTTATCCTTTCTAGTAAAGATGGTTTGGAAACCATTTGTAAAAGTACCGATGTTTCACCGTCCATGATTATTACCATATCCATCTTTACTAGATCTATGAACATAGGATCCCTATCAACTCTCATCTTGTTCAGAACTCCATGATCCTTTATTCTCAAATAATCTATCACCTTATTTTCCTTCCCCGAGTGGCAGTGTATAGTGAAATCATAATCCTTTAGTACTTCAAGCCATCATCTTTTTCTCATGTTGAGTTATTTTTGTGAGAAGATATATTTAAAGTCTTATGATCTGTATATATCTCACATTTTTTTCCATAGAAGTAATGCCTCCAAATATTCAGAGCAAAGATTACTGCTGCTGACTCAAGGTCATGAGTTGGATAGTTTTGTTTATGAATTTTTAGCTGGCTAGATGCATAGGCAATCACTCTATCATTCTGCATAAGGACACAACCAAGTCCTTTCTTTGATGCATCACTAAATATTACAAATCCATCATTCCCTGATGGTAAAGTCAAGATTAGAGGATTCACTAATATTATCTTCAATACTTTAAAATATTATTCACATTCCTTTTTTCGTATGAATTTAACCCCTTTTCAGGTAAGCTTGGTCACTAGGTTGGCTAAACTGGAGAAGTTTTGAATGAAACACTGATAGTAACCTGATAGAGAAATAAAACTACGTACCTCAGTTACATTTGTTAGATTAGTTTATTCTTTTATATCCTTTGTCTTTACAGGATCTACAAATATTCCATCCTTAGAGATAATATGGCCCAGAAATGAAACTGATTGGAGCCAAAAATCACACTTGCTAAACTTCCCATATAATTTATTTTCTCTAAGTGTCTTTAGAATAGTGCGCAAGTGATTTTAATGATCTTCATAGATTTTAGAGTATTCCAGGATATCATCAATAAAGACCACTAAAAATTCATCAATATATTCCTTATAAAATATGTTCATTAGATTCATGAAAACAGACGGGTCATTAGTTAGTCAAAAAGGCATTACTATAAACTCATAATTCCCATTGTTTTTGGAATGTCTTCCTTCATCAAAAGAAACTGATGATATCCAGATCGCAGATCAATCTTAGAAAAATATTGGGCTCCATGAAGTTGATCAAATAAATCACCAATTCGTGGAAAAGGATACATATTCTTTATTGTAATAGAATTTATTTCCCTATAATCAATGCACAGCCTCATGGATCCATCTTTCTTCTTGACAAAGAGGATAGGGGATCCCCATAGAGAAACACTAGGTTGAATAAATCCTTTATCAATCAATTAATCTAGTTTTTTATTTAGTTCCACTAACTCCACAATGGCCATTCTATAAGGGGTCTTTGATATGGGCCTTGAACTAGGAATTAAGTCAATGGAAAACTCAATTTCCTATGCTGGAGGATGTCCAGGTAAATCCTTTGGAAAGACATCAACATATTCTTACACAATAGGTACATCCTCTATCTGCGCATTCTTCTCCTCAACCATATTTATTTCATTCCTTTCCTCCCCAATAATTGAATTCAGTAGAGCTACTGGGGGTGGATCTAGATGAGAATAAAATGGTGAGGTTTCTTCTCTAAAAATAAGGGATTCTACACCATTATAAAAAATTATAACTTCCTTGTTTTATAATAGATCTTCGCATCATAATTTGATATCAAATTCATACCGAGAATTATATCATATTCAACCATTGGTATGGTGATAAGGTTAGAAAATAAAGCATGTTTATGTGTCATGATGGGGACTAATCGACATGACTTTTTTGTAATGATACATCCCCTAGGAGTTTTTACTGATAACTCCTTTATTAAATCAAATTGGACATGTCTAATTTTATTGGAAAAACTGGGAAGATATAAATAAATACGATGATCTAGAATCAAATAAATCATTGGCTAAGTTTTATGAAATGATCAATGTACCTTCAACCACTTCATTAAAAACTTCAACCTCTACTATTGTGATCACATAAGCTTTGCCTTTCTCCCTTAGCCTTATTTGGGGAATTTTTTCCTAAAACGTAAGACATTCATGTGAATAATGTTCCATATCCTTGTAATTGTAGCATAGAACATTGGTTGCTTCTTTATTCCCCTTATAATCCTCAGATATGAGGCCTTTTCTCCACACTTTTAATAGACTCTCATTCCCTTAAGGAAAGTGACAGCGTGTTTCTTCCCACAATTACTACATGATGGAAATTCAACTCTTCCCTTCTTCCCTATTTCCTTATTTCCTTTTATAGAGTTTTTAGAGGGCCTCTTCTTCTCTTTTTTTCCTTTAAATTCATAAGACATATAAAATTAATTTTTCATCTTGATGTCACTTGATACTATATCTTTACATGAAGAGAAACTTTGGGAGACAATATCCCTTCAGAGGAATGGTTTTAAACCATCAAATAATCGATCAATTTTGCTCCTTGGATTATGTATATAGTATGCAGCATGCCTTCCCAGCCTTGTAAAGTTGGCTTCATACTTGGAAAAAATTTCATCCTCTTTCTGCCTCATATTCAAGAATTGCCTCTCCATATTTTCTCGCTGTCCATGAGGGAAATATTTTTCTAGGAATATTTCCTTAAAATCCCTCCATTATATATATTCTATTTCTTCTCCTCCTTTGTATTTTGGATTAACTACCACCACTAACCCGAATCTCCTGATATACAATAAACTTCCATGACAACCTTCTCTCTTTCTTTATATTCCAAATCAATAAATATCTTCTCTAGAGAACATATACACTGCTCTGCTACAAACGGGTTTGTAGTCCCATTGATTGATGGAGGATGTTGTCGCATAAAGCGATATAACATATCTCCTCCACATGGTGGATCCGGATGCTCCATATGGGTAAGGTTATTATTTATATCCTGAGTAAGTTGTTCCAGAATAGTTATAAGTTTCTCAACACCAGTCACAACAAAAAATCGACATCATTATCTTGCATTAGTGGGAAATCCCTACAGGGGACACACGCGTTCGTTTGGTTTCTATTCCTTCCACTAGGAACCATTTCTAAATAATGGCATACACTAGATTAGGGTATGAATCATAATGTATAATCTCAATGTAGAAAAATACTTAGAATAAATCGTAATTCTATGAATAGCTAATCTCTTAATCATAAAAATGGTATCATTGAGGAAAAATTTACATTTAAATCTTTGATAATGGATTGTAAAGAAAATGTGAATTATCCTAAGCATGTCCCCCAGAAGTTTCAATACCAATAGTGTAGCAAGGCCCGTTGTCGTGTAGCAGGATACCCCATGTCAATATCAAAACTCCTTATCGGAGCTTCACTCCTAGGTACATCTATGCCAGAGCCACCTCTACCTGTTTGTATCCAGAAAGGGATGTATTTTCTAGAAAGATCCACATAATCCATTCCTTACCAAAATACCAGGATGTTCTTATATTCTTATCCTCAAAGACTGTCTTAGGGATTTGTTCCATAAACTATGTTATCTAAATCTAGTTTCCAAGATTTATATTAAATTTCCTCTGATACCAACTATAAAAACCTAACCCCAGTTGCCCGGATCTAGTGCATTATTTGGATAAATTGGCATATAAACAAGGAATATGAATCCAAAAGGACCTAGTAGTTTAGTATTATTGGAAACAAGATACATACATAAGTTCAACATTACAACATGAAATGAAAAATAACTTAGAAACTCCTTAGAAAACTTCCATAACTGCTAGGTTATTTCAGCATGTCATTCATAATAAAATTATTCATGTCCTCAAAAAATGAAACATAAGAAAGGGGTGAGATAAAATGCTCAGTATGAGTAAGAAACACAACAAAATATATCATAACATAAACGTTAGGCATGTTGAATAAATAAAAACATATACCTTTAAAAATAAACTTGACCATAATATGGTAGAAATATGAGCTGAGTAAATATTTCCATAATATAACATAATTATGGGTATTATAATAGTCTAATAATCACATGAAACATCAATACTATTTTCATAATGTGGGAATACATAATGCGGGACAATATAACCATACAATCAAAGGCCTCGTGCCCAGACCATAAATAAATGTTTTGTCAAGGCCTTGTTCCAAGACCGTAGTTTGTCTCATGAGACGTACTGATGCACCAAGGGGCTATAGCGGGACCCACAAAACAATTAATATTTCCAATGAATTCCTAATATGAATGAGGATAAACATAAACAACATATACATTCATATTGAAATTAATTTATGAAATGCAAATAACTTTCCCCGAACATTAAACATAAACACTAACTAATCAGAGTAAATTGGTGAATGGTTTTAACATAGCACATCCATATCCAAAATAATCATAAACCATTAAATTAAATATGTTATACTATAACATGGAATACTAATCCAAAAAATAAATAAGAATCAACAAGAGTGTTGAAATAGATGAAGATACTCTTATAAAATCTTCGAGTAAATCTTGAGATGAATACTCTTTTACTTTAAAAAGAATAGTTATTTTGGAAAAATATTTGTATAAAACCAGAAGTTAAGTATGATAGTATTTTCATAATAAAATTATTGATTTTATAAATATAATGTTTTCCAAAAACCCATTATAGACTGCCCTTGAAAATAGGTAAGAATTAGAGAAATTCCCTTGGATGGGGCTTGTATTTCAGAAACAATTTCAAAAGTTCCTTTTAAAACATATAGCCATTCATAAAATAAGGAAATATTCTGGTTATTAAACATATATATAACCCACACACATAATTTTTTAGGATTACATAATAATACACAAGAGTTTCATTGAGGTAATTAGACAATAAAAGTAACCCGAATGAAAATGGAAGTTTTGGTGGAAAAACCCTTACCTTAAGTCCGAACGTGTTCCGCTCTTGAAATTAATATAAAATTAGACTTATTAATAAATTATTTAAGAAATTATTATACATTAATTTATTTTACCATAATTCTATTTAGTTCATTTATGCCCTTAGTGATAAGTTATTTTATTGAATTTCACCATTTTAGAGTGTTCGTTTTCTTTATTTTCATAATCGGTCCAAATGTTCTTAAGTAATGGAGTGGAATGGATGTGAATCTCAAGAATTGAAATTACATATTATTTATTAAAAATTTTAATTTTTAATTTTCATTTATATTATTTGGTTACATGTAAATAGGATGAATCATTATATGAAATATTTATGACATTCACTTAGGTTATTTTTCGGTATTTTGATTATTAGGAACTAGTTCGGTTATACAATTTAATAATATGTACGTATACTAGTTTTTGAATCTTAATTAGGTTATAATACATATATTAAATTGTAGTTCAACCATAAAAATGGTTTCATGACTAGTAATTAAGGATAAATTTAAAAACAAAACTTCACCGTCCACGAAGGTTATAAATTGTAACCTCATGGATGTTTATTTTGTTTATAAAATAAAAGAGAGAGAGTAAGAATATTGATGATATTTCTTCCATTAACATGATATAATTATAGTATATGGATGATACTATATTTATTATGGTCATTTGGATAGAGTAGGTGGGTATATTATAACAAAATAAGATAAATTGAAATGAGACTAAATGAAAAAGAAAGGTGCTTTACCTCTTGAAATAACCTCCTTGAGAACCTCCTTAAGGGAAGGGATTTTGGTCTTTTGTAATGACCAAGATATTATTGGATGTGGGGAGTGACTAGGTAAGGCTATTAGGGTAGAAATTTTAGGAGCTTGAAGTATTAGATGAGTGAAGAGAAGAGGGATTGATGGGGGGTTTTATAGTGGATGGGAGAGGGAATTTCTCAATATCATATTCATTAATTTATTATTTCTCCACAAGAGAAAGAATAGTGAGTCTTCCATGACCAATAATAGTAACTTTATCATGTGAATACTAATCAATTGGTCTTACATCATCATAAAATTATACATGACTCTATAATTAGTGTATTTAACTTATTTTGTAAATTATGGTATTTCACTATTCATAAAAAATTCAAGTATTTCAAAAAATTCACAAAAATTCACCCCAACAATTTTTCAATGTGAAGAATCCAAAAATGAAGTGCATTTTTAAAAAATAATTTTGTAAATATGATTAATTTAATATTTAATTAAAATCATAATTTATTCTAAAAAACAGTTTTTGAATATTTATTTACTCATTCCAAAACAAAGGTATATCATACTTCAAATTGAATATTATTTATATACTATTATAGGTAAGGTTACTATTCATTAGGGTATATCACTATTAATAAGGTTATGTTACTATTCATAAGGTTAGGTTAACATTCACAAAAAATTATGTATTTCTTATCGGACTCCAAATAACTTATTGATCACAACTATGTATGTCATATTTTTGAAATTCACATCACAGAAGTGAAAAACTTATGTTTAAAGGTCACATAGAACTTAGTAGTTTATTATGTTGTGATTTCATGTGATTATGAAATGTTTATTAAAACTAATTTCCATTGAAAAATATTGGGTCATTACAAATGATACATAAAAGGGGTGATAATCATAAACATGAACAATAAGACATGGTATAGCATGATAACATGAAGGAAACATGGGAAATGTGGAAACAACTTTAAACATGGAATCATAAACATAGTTCTAGGTTATCCACCAATAAATAATGGTGGAAAAAGTCCTGTGATGGATTATTTTATCTTCATAATCCATTTAATTATGTATCATGATACTAAAATATTACTCAATGCATTGAAGTGATATATAATTCTAAGTGCACTTGTCACTTTCATTTCAATCACATGCATAAGTGTGGCACCTAGATCATATAACATGGAATAATTTTTCATAAAATTTTATTCCATGATCAAGGATGTTAGGTCCAATGGTCTAGATACCCTAAGAGGGGGGTAAATCAGGGTAAGAAAAATTAAAACAACTTCCCCTTTTGATCTTGTTTTGTTGTTAGACGAAACCCTCTTCTCTATCTCCCTCCCATTGTAGAGTATAAAAGAATCTTAAAGCACGCAAAAGACACAACAATTTTTCTTGGTTCACCCTCACTAGGATACGTCCAAGGATTATACACCAACGATGTGTTGATATACCAAATACACTATAAGTTCACTACTATTTACAATGTTCGGAGCGGATTCACTATCCCTCCTAGTTTACAACCAATCACAATTAAAAATATCACTGCTCTCTCAACTGAAGAGTGCTCACTGCTTATTCAGAAGATACACTCACAGCTTAAAGACTTGTAGGTCCCTTCATTATCACAAATGAATGCATATTTCTCTATATATAGATGCTATGTTGACATCCAACTTTCACCCACAGATGAATCTCACTTTGTTCTAAAGGTAATAGGAAATTCTCCAGCTTTCGTAAAACCCTAGAGTGACTGGTGCACTTCTCTAATGCTTGGATAGATTCTATAATGACAGACACAATTCTCTATGCTTTGGCATGCTTCTCCAAGTTTGGTGCACAAGTGTCACCTAAGCACTTGTGCGACGCTCCCTTCCTCAACACAAAACTTGGTCGATTCACTATATAATTGTTTGGAAGGAGAAAATCATGGTGAAATTTCATCAACATAATGAGGAAATATAAAATTTCATAGGAGGGGTTAATGAGAGTTAGAGGGGAATCTCATAATTTTTAAATAATAGGTGCATTAATGGGGATATTGTTGAAGTTGGTGGTCTAGAACCAACTACTTTGTACTTTATTCATTAAATAAAAGCCTTATCACATCTTGATTGTTCTTCTGCGTGACATGTCATGTGATAATGTCCTAAGGACAACTGTTGCATTAAAGGGTCGTAGCGGATCCCTGCTATGATGAGAACCCGGAAGTGCCATAACACTGTTCTTTAATGTATGTTCTCTGGACTGATGATATTATTTGAGGGACATAAATAATACAGGTCATTAGGGGTGAGGACTCATAAAACTTTGAGGCACCTTCTCATGGTGTGCGCCCTTGGTAATATCGAGGAGGATATTATGAGAATGAGACCCACCAGTAGGAAATCCACATTTCATAGTGTCATTGGATGTTCCTATCTGCGGACGTGTGTATTGGTCCTTAGACTTTAAGATTATTATTAATGGGTATTACAACTCGCACACTTAGATGTATTGACGAAAACTGTGACGACACACTGTTCGCAGTGAGGTAGGATATGTTGGGTGCGTCACGAGTAATACAACATTAATAGATAATGCGAGAAAGGATTTTCCCCTTCAGTTCCATAACAGAAGTAGATATCTTAGGCCGTTTGATGTAATTGATATAGCCTAAATAAATCCATGGCCATGGTAAGGTATGGGCAAGTTCAATTTCGGGAATTCAAAGAAAGAATAATCAAGCACATGGGTTGATGGAACTAGCATGCAACCCACTTGATTGGAGATATCAAGACAAAGGGATTATATTACACGGTAAGCATTCGTAGGAGGTGACACGTCATTGCGGCGTTAACTTATTTATCTATGGGTGCCTTGGCGTGTTGCTAGATGCTAACCTTGGACTTTAGGCAGGCTCAGCCTAATGCCACTGAGAAAGAGGCCTACAGGGTCACACACTAAGTGTGTCCATGTATCTCAGTTAAATATTAATTTAACAAGTTAAATAAATATTATTCCTGACTGTGGTTTAATAATTATTTAAGGATGTCTGATTACATTTATTTTGACACTAGTTATTCGATAGAATATATTGTGGACGAAATAATATATTTATTAGCGAGTAATGCAGTTACATTTTTTTAAGAAATAAATAGTCATTACTCAATGTCTAATAAATGTGGTGGAGAAAAATGGAAAATAAAAGTACACGCCGTGTATATTAAATATACACACCGTGTAGTTTTATGGAAAACAAGTACACGCCGTGTATTAATTATTACACACCGTGTAGTTTTTTCAGTTGGGATTTTGAGGATTTAATATTGTTTTATTAAATTATATTTATTATAATCAGTGTGGGCACATGTCAAGGAATTAATAATACTACATGGGGGTTTTCAATAAGAGTTAATGAAATAAATAAAATGCGTAACGCGTTTATTTATTATCATAACTCTATTAACATCAAATCCGATTATAAATATCCTCACAACCCCAACATTTTGAAGAGACATTATTGTGCACAATGGATTTGTAAATACTCTCAAGCCAAGAGAGAATTACCTTTCCACCATGAACGCCCTCAAGTTACAAGAGAAAGATCCTCCATCGGATAAAGGCGGTCGAAGGCAGATATCGCAAGCAAAGGTTCTTCCATGCTAGCACCCGGAGATCCCTTCGGCGCCGTCCAGAGATACGTGACACATGTGTGGATCACCACTAGAGGAATCCTACACTTGGATTCTACGACACAACGATGGATCACCGAATCATGACCGGACACATAAACGAGGAAATAATTCCAATGAGGTAATTCTTATGCATTATTTAAATTAATTATAATCAACATATGATGATCCTCCTCAAGGGTTCTGGGACTCTTCTTTTCTTTTCGTTCTTCATTCTATTTCGAAGATTTGGTGTTTTATATCATGACGGATCTCGGATTGAATATTGTTTAACATTAAAATTAAAGTTGGGAAAACCCACCAACACACTTCCGCTGCGCCCAGAACCTACAAGTGGTATCAGAGTGGGTCATATCATTGGTTATAATTATTTAGTTTTTATTTGGTGATTTACGCATTTAATAATTTAGTTATTTCAATTCATGTTTAATCATTTTGGAAATCTGAATCTCGAGATCTGTTCCTCCTCCCTCGTTTCTCGTTCACCTCACAGAAACAAATTTTTCTTTTAATTTTGATTAAAAGAAAATAGAGGAACTCATCTGGAGGAGCCAAACATTTCTGGCCGTATAACACCAAAATACACGACGTGTATTCGGAAGTACACACCATGTAGTCTAGGTTCAATGCATTGACTGATCCTCCAAATTAGGCCGTGTATTGGATTCTTTCTAAGAATTTAAGACACTGTGTGTTGACCAGAAACAGGTGGCACACAGTTTCTGGAATACACGCCGTGTGGTCCAATGAACACGGCGTGTAGTCCCTTCGGGTTAGGGTTGGGTCGTGTACTCCGTAAACGGCCTGCCCGGTTGGAAACTGTGTAACGCAGAAACTACACGGTGTGTGTCCCACTGTACACACCGTGTACTCCAATAATTTCCGAAGTACATTAACACGCCCTGTCCCCGGGCGTGTACTTCGGATGGACGGTGAGGAAAAGTACACACCGTGTAGTCGGAACTACACTCCGTGAACTCACCCAAATTACGCAGATTTATTAAAATTTATTATTATATTATACAAACCCTTGAGACGTGTACCATGGTGTAGTCGTAAAGCTGAGGCACAACACGTGATAGGTGTTTTATATATATGTATTTAATTTAACATCTACGTAATAAATGGGAATTCATCGGGTTGCCTCCAAGGTACAAGTTACGTACAAGGATAATTTTAAATGAATTTATTTTTTTAAAATTATGATGGATGAGAATCTCTAGGAAATTCAGAAAAGGGATTTAAGATAAAAGGATTGATTAATTAAAGATAATTAATTGATTCGAGCGTGATTTATCTTAAACATGAACGATTAAATAATTGAATGCTAGTTTTATTTATGCGTAAATATCGTTGCATGTATGGATGATCATGAGCTAGACCAAGACCTTTGTTTGTGAATGGTTTCTTTTAATTAATTTATTTAAATTAAATTTGTTGGCCTACGAGCCATCTCCTCATTAATATGTAGGGCATGCGTGCCCAAGGATTATTTTATGTAAAAAACCCCTTTTACCCCTCACCTGCATGTGAGATAAATGCATATGTAATGGATGGACCTCCCAAGCTAGTGGAGGCGGCTCAATTCAGGAGCCAAGGTGAAACCAATCCAAGGAGATGCAAAGGTGGACAGGTGGAAATCTGTAAACACAAACCCGAAAGGTTCAAGGTGTTTCTCCCCTAGGTCTTGGGTTAGTTTATCAACCTCTAGATAAACTAACCAATAGAAAATCTCATGATCATACCATTTATTTTATTTCTATCAGTTGCATGGTTTATTTATTGTGGGTGTGTTGTCACAATCACACAATTAATGAATTAAACCAGCATACAAGATGGAACTAAAATAAAACTAGATTATATGTAAATATTATCTTAGACATGGTTAATCACTTTAGTATATCCCACTTAATATTAACAAGCATGTAATCAAAGATAATAAAATGGAAATTTACGTATAAGGATAAAATCCCTCAAAATAAATATTAAGTCGGCATAGCCTTCCACAATCTTGGTTAGAATCAAACCATAGTTCAAAGTGCTTGACCAACCCTAGTTAGGGTGCTTTCAATTATCGGGGAATTCTAATTCAAGGTTTTGGGTTGAATTGACTTGGTTCGCATCAAGGGTTGACTGCCACAGTAGGACTTGGTGTGACCAAGAGGCAAAGGTTGAGGAAATCCAAAAAGGATTTCAGGATTGGGGAGTCCACTCAGCGGATCAAGGAGCTGCGAGTTAATGCTGTTGGCATTTTGAATGCCTACCTAAAACCCTTCAATTTGATTGACCAACCCTAGTTGGGGTAATGCGAAGGGAAATATGGATCTCTTCCACTGGAATATTCACGCAACAAAATATTCCGAATTCAATGGTGAGGGCTATTAGATTTCGATAAAATAGTGGGAGACTAATAAGTATTAATTTATTTATTTTTCTCAATTTTTGTAATAAAGTACTAAACCTTTGATCATCTTAATTTGTAGAAACGACAAGAAAATGAATTCTAACATATCATTGTGCACCATACTCTAAAAAGAAAACCTTCTCACTGGAACCAATTTCTAAGAGTGGAAGAGGCGTTTACGCATCGCCCTTCACCATGAAAAGAAATTATATGTGCTGGAAGAGCCTATTCCAGTTGCGCCTGGGAAAGAGGCTAGTGATGAGGAATTATCTCCTTACATGAAACACATGGATGATGCAACATATGTCCAGTGTTTCATGCTATCGGCCATGTCTAATGAGCTCTTGAAGCAACATGAAAACATGGACGCGTATAGCATGATGTCTCACCTTAAAGATCTCTACCAAGAGATGGCGAGACAAGAGAGGTATGAGATATCCAATGCTTTGTTTTCCATGAAACTTGGAGAGTCTGTGCCAGATAGGCCTCATGTAGTCATGCTTATTGGCTACATTGAACTCCAGGACATCTTAGGGATTAAATTCCCGGATGAGTTGCATACAGATCTCATCCTATCATCACTGCCCAAGACATTCTCTAGCTTCATTGTCAACTATAACATGAGCGGTAATGAGAAGAGTATATCAGAGCTTCTGACCTTGATTCACCAGGTAGATAAGGACATGGGGTGTGACAAACCCGCGGTTCTTATGGTGAACAAGAAAAGGAAGGACAAGGCAAAGGGGCCAAAGACTTATAAACGGTCTGAAGCCCCCGAGCACCGTCTCTCCAAGAAGGGGAAGATCTAGAGGCAGGGTAAGGAACGGGAGGCAGTGTGTTTTGCATGTGGAAAGCGGGGCCACTGGAAGAGGAACTGCACCCAGAAGCATTGGGACGCTAAAGGTGCGTTTGTTATTGAGTGAAATCTTTCTATTTCTACACATTGGGTATTAGATACAGCTTGTGGGGCTCACATCTGTATTCAAATGCAGGAACCAAATAGATTTAGAAACATCACTAGAGGAGAGGTGGATCTTCGAGCTTCCAATGGCGCAAGGCTGGCTGCATTGGCTATTGGCGACTACCACCTCTCATTGCCGACCGGGATGATTTTGGTTTTACATAACTGTTATTATGTGCCTAGTGTTACCAAGAACATAATTTCTGTATCTTATTTGGATATGGATGGATTTGTTTTCAAATTTGTAAATAAGGGTTGTCTCTTTTATAAGAACAATGTATGTTATGGTATGGCACATTTAAATGATGGTTTGTATGTATTGAATTATGAAAACCAAGTGTTGGAAATCGATAACAAAACAAACTCACATGACTCATTCATCACCCAGTTATGGCATCACCGCCTTGGTCATGTGAACGAGAAGCGTTTGACAACGCTCTACCAAGATGGCTCTTTAGACTCTACTGAGCTAAAACCACTTGATAGAGGTCACACTTGTTTATAAGGAAAAACGACCAAGCCGCCTTTTGGTGGACAAGGTGAAAGGGCCATAGAGCTTCTAGGATTGGTACACACGGATGTGTGTGGACCATTTCCAGTAGAAGCTAGAGGTGGATATTCTTAATTCATTAATTTTACTGATGATTTGAGTAGATATGGCTATGTCTACTTAATGAGGTATAAGTCAGAGTCCTTAGAGAAATTTAAGGAATTCAAGAATGAAGTAGAGAATCAGCTTGGTAAGAAGATAAAGAAGCTTCGATCGGATCGAGGTGGAGAATATCTAAACCAAGAGTTCATCGATCTTCTACGGGAGTCTGGGATTCTATCTCAGCTCACTCCTCCTTATACATCACAGTGGAATGGTGTTAGTGAAAGGAAGAACCACACCTTGTTGAACATGGTGAGGTCGATGATGAGTCATACGGATCTTCCATTATCCTTTTGGGGATATTCATTACAAACTGTAGCATACACATTAAACTGAGTATCAACTAAGGCGGAAAATGGAATTTCATCCGAGTTATGGAATGGAAGGAAACCCACTTTGTCGCACACACATGTATGGGGATGTGAGGCGTTTGTTAAGGCCTTCTCAGGCAACAAACTAGTACTTCGGGGCACGAAGTGTATCTTTATAGGATATCCCAAGGAAACAAAAGGATATTACCTATATAACCCTCAAGACAAGAAAGTGACTGTCGCCAGACAAGTCGTCTTTCTTGAGAGGGAGAACATCCTCAAGAAGGATAGTGGGAGCAAGATTGACTTCGACGAAGTTGATGCTCAAGATACACAGGAGTTGGTACGGGAACAAGTTCCATAGGTCCCCGTGGAAGAGTTTCCAGAAACACAAGTACTGGGTAGGAGCTCAAGAGAGGTAAGGGAACCAGAGAGATTTGGTTTCCTAGTCACCGAGGATGGTGAATCATTATTGTTGGACAATGATGAACCTCTCTCCTACAAGGAAGCAGTAGAAAGATCAGAATCTGCAAGATGGCTAGAAGATATGAATTCTGAGATGGATTCCATGTATTATAACAAAGTTTGGGTTCTGGTTGATGAGCCAGTTGATGTAAAGCCTGTTGGATGCAAATGGGTATTCAAAAGAAATCTGGACATGGAAGGTCAAGTTATCACCTATAAAGCAAGGATAATGGCTAAAGAATTTATACTGCGTCAAGGAATTGACTATGATGAAACCTTCTCTCCAGTTTCCATGTTTAAATCCATAAGAATCATACTTTCCATAGCAGCTTACCATGACTATGAGATTTGGCAGATGGATGTCAAAACAACATTCCTTAATGGGAACCTTCAGGAAGATGTCTATATGACACAACCAGAAGGGTTTGTGACACCAAGTGAAGCCAAATGGGTTTTCAAGTTGTATAAATCCATTTATGGATTGAAGCAAACATCCAGTTCATGGAACATTCGATTTGATGAAGCCATAAAAGAATTTGGTTTCATTAAGAATGAATGTGAGCCATGTGTTTATAAGCGGTTTAATGGGAATGCAGTCATCATCCTAGTGGTATATGTTGATGACATATTAATTATTGGAAACGACATACCAACCTTACAGTCAGTTAAGGACTGGTTGAACAAGTGTTTCTCCTTGAAGGACTTAGGAGAAGCAGCCTACATTCTAGGGATCAAGATCATTCATGACAGATCCAAGAGGCTGCTTGGACTAAGTCAGGGTACATACATTGACCAGATACTAAAGAGATTTAGTATGGAAAAATCCAAGAGGGGATTAGTTCCAGTGTCACATAGTTTACATATTTCTAAGAAAATGTGTCCCCAAACACAACAGGAGAAAGATAGGATGAGCAAGATCCCATACGCTTTGGCTATAGGATCCATCATGTATGCCATTTTATGTACCAGGCTTGATGTTTCCTATGCACTGATCATGGTAGGCAGATATCAAGAAGATCCAGGAGAATAGCATTGGACTACTGTTAAGACTATCCTTAAGTATCTGAGAATAACTAAGGATATGTTCCTGGTGTATGAAGGAGACGAGTAGCTTTTCATCAGAGGGTTTGCTGATGCTGGTTTTCAAACAGATCAGAATGATCAGAAATCGCAATCTGGATACGTTTTCTGTCTCAATGGAGGAGCTGTGAGCTGGAAGAGTTCAAAGAAGTAAGTTGTCACCGATTCTACAGTAGAGTCCGAGTATATAGCGGCTTCTGATACATCCAAGGAAGACGTCTGGATTCAGAACTTTGTCCAGGATATTGATGTGGTGCCTAGCAGTAAAGATCTCATTACATTGTATTGTGATAATACTGCAGCGGTGGCTCTTGAAAAAGAACCAAGGTCACATCAACAGACAAAGCACATACTCCGGAAGTATCACCTCTTGAGGGATTTCTATCAAAGGGGTAAAGTTGCAGTGAGTAGAGTGTCCATGGAAGAGAACGTGGTGGACCCCATGACTAAAGGTGTATCTCAGCAGAAGCATGAATATCATGTGAGAGCTAGTGGGTTAAAGGTTGTTAATAGTTGGACCTAGTCAAAGTGGGAGTCTGTTGGAGTTGGTGGTCTAGAACCAACTACTTTGTAATTTATTCATTAAATAAAATCCTTATCACATCTTGATTATTCTTCTGCGTGACATGTCATGTGATAATGTTCGAAGGATAGCTGTTGCATTAAAGGGTCGTAGCGGATCCCTACTATGATGAGAACCCAGAAGTGCCATAATAATGTTCTTGAATGTATGTTCTATGGCCGAATGATATTATTTGAGGGACACAAATAATACAGGTCATTAGGGGTGAGGACTCATAAAACTTTGAGGCACCTTCTCATGGTGTGCGCCCTTGGTAATATCCAGGAGGATATTATGAGAACGAGACCCGCCAGTAGGAAATCCACATTTCATAGTGTCATTGGATGTTCCTATCTGTGGACATGTGTATTGGTCCTTAGACTTTAAGAATGTAATTAATGGGTATTACAACTCGTGCACTTAGATGTATTGATGAAAATTGTGATGACACACTATTCACTGTGAGGTAGGATACATTGGGTGCGTCACGAGTAATACCGCATTAATAGATAATGCGAGAAAGGATTTGTCCCTTCCGTTCCACAACAGAAGTAGATATCTCAGGACCTTTGATGGAATTGATATAGCCTAAATAAATCCATAGCCATGGTAAGGTATGGGAAAGTTCAATTCCAGAAAGTCAAAGAAAGAATAATCAAGAACATGGGTTGATGGCACTATCATGCAACCCGCTTGATTGGAGATATCGAGACAAAGGGATTATATTACATGGTAAGCATTCGTAGGAGGTAACACATCATTGTGGTGTTAACTTCTTTCTCTATGGGTGCCTTGGCGTGTTTCCAGACGCTAACCTTGGACTTTAGGCAGGCTCAGCCTAATGCCACTGAGAAAGAGGCCTAGAGGGTCACACACTAAGTGTGTCCATGTATCTCAGTTAAATATTAATTTAACAAGTTAAATAAATATTATTCCCGACTGTGGTTTAATAATTATTTAAGGATGTCTGATCGCATTTATTTTGACACTAGTTATTCGAGAGAATATATTGTGGATGAAATAATATATTTTTTAGCAAGTAATGTAGTTACATTTATTTAAGAAATAAATAGTCATTACTCAATGTCTAATAAATGTGGTGGGGAAAATTGTAAAATAAAAGTACACGCCGTGGATATTAAATATACAGGCTGTGTAGTTTTATGGAAAACAAGTACACGCCGTGTGTTAATTATTACACGACGTGTAGTTTTTTCAGTTGGGATTTTGAGGATTTAATATTGTTTTATTAAATGATATTTATTATAATCAGTGTGGGCGCATGTCAAGGAATTAATAATTCGACATGGGGGTTTTCAATAAGAGTTAATGAAATAAATAAAACGCGTAACGCGTTTATTTATTGTCATAACTCTATTAACCTCAAACCCAATTATAAATATCCTCACAACCCCAACATTTTGAAGAGCCATTGTTGTGCACAACGGATTTGGAAATACTCTCAAGCCAAGAGAGAATTCCCTTTCCACCAAGAACGACCTCAAGTTACGAGAGCAAGATCCTCCACCGGATCAAGGCGGTCGAAGGTAGATATCGCAAGCGAAGGTTCTTCCGCGCTAGCACCTAGAGATCCCTTCGGCGACGTCCCGTGATACGTGGCACACGTGTGGATCACCGCTAGAGGAATCCTACACTTGGTTTCTACGACGGAATGATGAATCACTGAATCATGATCGAACACATCAACGAATAATGAATTCCAACAAGGTAATTCTTATGAATTAATTAAATTAATTATAATCAACATATGATGATCCTCCTCAAGGGTTTTGGGAATCTTCTTTTCTTTTTGTTCTTCGTTCTATTCCAAAGATTCGGCGTTTTATATCGTGATGGATCTCGGATTGAACGTTGTTTAACGTTAAAATTAAAGTTGGGAAAACCCACCAATGTGCTTCCGCTATTCCCGGAACCTACAGATATGAGATAACATTTCCCAATATTAGAAAATGGATATAAAAGGTATACGATAATGAACATTCTTGAATAAATAAGAGAAGGATAGGATCCCTTACCTTGAGAGTGTGATTCCAAAAGCTTGGGAGGAGCTTCTTATGTGTTTGGTGGCACCTTGGGAGGAATATGGAGAGGTAAGGGAAGATTAAGGATGTTCTCAAATGTTTTTGAGTATAGAGTAATGGGATCTTGGGTGAGTTTATATAGTTAAATAGTGGGGAGTTATTTATTATTTCTCAAACTTTGGTTTCAGACTCTATATAAAAATGTAATAATAAATACAAACCTTCCCATGGTTTTTCCCATAGTTTCTTCCAAATGGGATTGGATTTAATTATTTTATAAGTCTAAGGTCCCAAATTATTAAATTATTACCCTTACTGATGTGGAAGGGAGTCATATCCTTACCAAAATGATTTTAAAATATTAAAATATAATACAGGTTTTGTAGAATTCATAATGGATTTATAAAATTAATAAAATAACCTAAAAATTACATTATTTTAGAGGGTAAACATATTTTTTTGTATATACCATTTATAGTATTTTTACATCATTTTTTGGTCATTATGATTTCATAATAGACACTGTATATTTATACCGTTTTTAATTTTTACCCGAAAACGTGACTCTCTCAAAAAATTATAAAAAATTCACCATTGATTAATTTCAAATTTATGTTTCCAAAAATATTATTTATTTTCTCAGAATAATTTTCTAAATATTTTAATTTTTCATTTGAAAATAGGAATCGATATTTATTGAGAAATGTTGTGTTTTCTGACAATAAGAGTTTTTAAACCCTTATAAAAATTATATTTAACTTCATAAAAATTATATTATAATTTATATTTAATAAAAATTATTTAATAATAATATTTATTAAAATATTATTTATTTCATAAATCCATTGGTTCATCAAAATAAATTTCTTAATTGAATATTACCCAAAAATGCAATTTCTGTTTTATTATATCAAAATCAAAATCATTTATAAATTAACAATAATAAGTAAATATAATAATTATTATATTGAAAATAAAATATACATGTTTATATTAATATAGTCTTGATACATATCAATTTATTACACTAGAAAAATCTCTGAGGGTAAGGTGTGCAATGGTGAGATTTTCATGGGGTGGTTCGACATACATGGTTTGGGTCGTGATCTCAATGAGCTTGAAATTATCCCATAAATAGTTTTTCTCGTGCTTTAGTTATTGGATCTCATCTTGGGGTTGGTCAAGGGAAATACCAGTGATGATATATTCCATAGAAGCTCTTATAAATGGGCTTTATTGGGTACAATCCCACAAGTTGAGGCCATCACTTCATTTGTCTGTTTTAATTGGATTTATCAAAACCCTAAATTTATATTAATCATATGATCACTATTAAATGCCAATATTATCAAAGGTTATGATGATTAACATAATTTTAAATCTAATATTATATAATAAAACTGAATAATTACATGTGTTTTCTATAACCACAATACATAATAGGGAATTTAATTTAACCATAAAGGAAATTTTATTTTTAAAAGTTTGGGTTGTTACTTTGATGTTAAAGAGAAGAGGGGATTAGTTAATATTATAGAGTGTTCATGAAACATTGAATGAGAATATAATATCATTAAAGAATATTACATTGGTGATATAATTGTATTGTTTTTAATAATTTATTCATTTAATTTATTATATTATAATAATATATTTTTTTATTATTGTCATCTTGTTATTTTTGTTTGTAATGAGATGACAGATTTAATAATAGCAAGATTACATAAATATAATTATTGAATAAAACATATTGGAATTGAATAAATTAATTCAATATGTAAATAGGATGGTGAATTTTTTAATTACTTGGTAATTTCATTATGCATAGAATTTACAATATGATTAAAGAATGATTGATGTATTAGATGATTTAGATTATTAGATTATAGTTAATTAGTATGATAACTAATGTTGTTTTTGCAGTGGTAGGTAATGTGGAATGATGTTTTAATGCTTTTGGTATGTTTTAATTGATGATGTGAAATTGTAGATTACAATGTGTAGTTTTGGAAATTATATTGTAGTTGTTGGCATAAGACAATGGTATTGATATTGTGACAATTGGGTTGATTAATAATGTGAATTGTTTAAATGGTCATAACTATTTCATAGTTAATGTAATTTGTATTGGTAATGAATTAATAAATGATTAAAGGGAATTGATTCTGATTAAAAAAATAAAGCAATTTATGAGATACTTTCTGAACATAATTTAATAGAGTATAAAGTGAGAGTTTAGAAAATCATTAAATAAAATGTTAATAACTTTAAATAATTGTTCACTACTAGAAAAGGGGGCATTGGAGCCCCCCAGACTCGGGCGACCGCCATTGGCGGTCGCTATAGGTCAGCATTAGCGACCGCCAATGGCGGTCGCTAAGCTGCCTAAAAAATTTCGGGGGGTTTCTGCGCCCCCCCCCCCCCCCCCCGCGCACTCTCTCCCTCGATCCCTCGCCCTAACCCTCCCTCGCCGCCCTCCCTCGCGCCGCCCTCCCTCGCGCCGCCCTCCCCTCCCCCGTCGCCCGGCCTCCCCCGCCGCCCGGCCTCCCCCGCCGCCCGGCCTCCCCCGCCGCCCGGCCTCCCCCGCCGCCCGGCCTCCCCCGCCGCCCGGCCTCCCCCGCCGCCCGCCCTCCCCTGCCGCCCGGCCTCCCCCGCCGCCCGCCCTCCCCCGCCGGCCGCCCTCCCCGGCCGCCCGGCCTCCCCCGCCACCTGCCATCCGCCCTCCGGCCGCCGCCCTCCGCCCTCGGGCCTCCGGCCACCGCCCTCGGTCCTCCGGCCGCCGCCCTCCGGCCTCTGGCCGCCGCCCTCCGGCCTCTCGGCCCTCCCCCCCACCCCGGACGGCACCCGCACCCCGGACAGCCCCCGGCGCGCACTCCGGACCGCCCCCCGCACCCCGGACGCCTCCCCGCACCTCGGACAGCACCCCCCCGCGCACTCCGGACCGCCCCCCGCACCCCGGACGCCTCCCCGCACCCCGGACAGCACCCCCCCGCACACTCCGGACCGCCCCCCGCACCCCGGACGCCTCCCCGCACCCCGGACAGCACCCCCCCGCGCACTCCGGACCGCCCCCCGCACCCCGGACGCCTCCCCGCACCCCGGACAGCCCCCCCTGCACTCGGACACCCCCCTCCGAACCCGGACAGCCCCCCCGCACCCCGGACAGCCCCCCCCCCCCCCCCCCCCGCACTCGGACACCCCCCCTCCGAACCCGGACAGCCCCCCCGCACCCCGGACAGGCCCCCCGCATCCCGGACACCCCACCCCGCACCCCCGACAGCCCCCCTGCACCCCAGACAGCCCCCCTCCCCCGCACCCCGGACACCCCCGCACCCCGAACACCCCTGCCCGCACCCCTGACAGGCCCCCGACACCCCAGACACCCCTCCCCGCACCTCGGAAGGCCCCCCCCCGACCCCGGACACCCCCCCCCCCTCGCTGCGCGTCCCCCGTCCCCTCACCGCCTCCTCTCCTCCAGCTCCCCGCCGCCGTCGCCGCCCGTCCCCTCCCTTGCCGCACCGCCTTTGGCTCCGGCTCCCCTTCGCTGCCTCCTCTCCCTCGCAGCACAGCCTTCGGCTCCCCTCCCTTTCAGGTTTGTAGCTCAATCAGGTAACATGAGCTTTCAGTTACATTATTATTTTATCAATGGTTCATAAACAAATGGTTAATATTTATTTTGAATATAGTTGATTTGAAAAATGTAAATTTAATAAGTATTGTGTAAATGTTTGTTATACAGATATTATTATGGATAAGAGTTGGATTGATCTTCCAAATCGAACGTCTAGAGAATATTTCAATGGCATTATGCAGTTTATTGAGTTCACGAGAGGATTTGAAAGTGACTATATTAGTTGTCCATGTAGAAAATGTGCTAACAGATATCAATTCACACGAGATACTGTGAGGGAGCACCTTTTCTTTAATGGATTTCTGAAAAATTATAAGAGTTGGACTCGTCATGGAGAAGAATATGTTCGTTGTCAAAATACAGATGCAGCTCAGATGGATGTTGATGCAAGGATGACTGATCCAATGCATGAAATGCTTACTGAAATGGTACGTGGGTTTGATCCTGAAGGCATTGACATCCAGAATCTTGAGACCGGTGAGATAAATCTTCGCTCTGGTGCAGATCGTGATTCGAGGAGGTTTTATGAAGTACTTGATGATGCGAAAACAGAATTATATCCTGGATGTACTTCTTACAATAAACTGTCGTTTATCGTGGAGTTGTTGCATTTGAAGACTTTGAATAATTGGTCAGACACATCATTCGACATGCTTTTGGTTTTATTGAAAAAAGTTCTTCCTGTTGACGCTAAGATTCCTGAGTCGTATTACTATGCTCGTAAGTTGACAGAGAACTTAGGTTTTACATATGAGACTATAGATGCATGTGCAAACAACTGTATGTTGTTTAGAAATGAAACTGCTCATTTGGATATTTGTACGGTTTGTGGCGCTTCCAGGTGGAAAGAGAACAGGGGAAATAAGACTCATCAAAGTCAGATTGCGATACAGGGGAAACCGATTGCCGTAAAGCAAATGCGTTACTTTCCCCTTAAACCGAGGTTGAAAAGATTTTTTATGTCATCTAAAGTTTCTAATTTAATGATATGGCATGCAGAAAGAGTTCATGAAAGTGACATGTTAACCCACCCGGCAGACTCTCATGCATGGAAGGATTTTGATAAGAGACATCCCGACTTTGCTAAAGATGTTCGTAATGTCCGATTGGGATTGGCAGCAGATGGTTTCAATCCATTCAAGTCTATGGTTGGTGCAACTCATAGCACATGGCCCGTGGTGTTGGTTCCATATAATCTTCCTCCGTGGCTTTGTATGAAGCAACAATTTATATTACTTTCCACTCTTATTGATGGACCTAAAAGTCCGGGGGATAAGATTGATGTTTACCTTCAGCCATTGATTGATGAGTTGAATGAATTTTGGGGCGATGGTGTGATGACTTATGACTGCGAAACGAATGAAATGTTCAAACTGCATGCAGCTTTATTGTGGACAATCAATGACTTCCCAGCTTATGCAAATTTATCAGGCTGGAGTACGAAAGGGGAATTTGCTTGCCCTTGTTGCAATAAAAGTAAAAAATCTGTATGGCTTAAACATTCCAAAAAATGGGCATACATGGGTCACAGGCGTTTTCTCCCTCCCCAGCACAGGTTCAGAAAGGACAGAGTGGCATTTGATGGTTCTAGAGAGTTCAGCCCAGCACCAAAGATCATGACAGGAGTCGAAATGTTATCGCAGATTGAGGAAGAAAACATTCGCACGGTATATGAAATTCAGGATTTGGTGGCTCCTCCAGTACGTAATATTCGTGCTGTGGGTAGGCAGCGCAGTCACAATTGGAAAAAGAAAAGTATTTTTTATAGTCTTCCGTATTGGAAAACTAACATGTTGAGGCATAATTTGGATGTCATGCACATTGAAAAAAATGTTTGTGATAACATATTGTGGACCATTTTAGGTGTCAGTGGAAAGTCAAAGGACCATGTTAATGCACGCCGTGATTTGGAAGAAATGGGTTTAAGGAAACAGTTGCATTTACAGTTAGCTGAGGGAAACAAGGCATATATGCCTGCTGCACAGTATTCGATGACTACAGAGGAGAAAAAGACATTTCTTTCCATTTTGAAGATGGTCAAGGTGCCTGATGGTTACTCTTCTAATATTTCAAAGTGTGTGAATCTGACGAGCAAGACATTGCAAGGGTTGAAAAGTCATGACAATCACATATTACTTCAGCAGTTGATTCCAATCGCAATTTGTGATTGTTTATCCCCCAATGTTGTTCAGCCCTTGATTGAGATGAGTAATTTTTTTAGACAGCTTTGTTTAAGAAATCAACGAATGAGTGATTTAAAAAGTTTGCAGGACCGAATTGTACTTACGCTTTGTCACTTTGAGAAACTTTTCCCCCCCTCATTTTTCGATGTTATGGTCCACTTGACAGTGCACCTAACTGATGAAGTAATGGATGCTGGTCCAGTGCAATTCAGGTGGATGTATCCTATTGAACGGTATTTGAGTACATTGAAAAGATTTGTACGCAACAGAGCTCGTCCAGAGGCATCAATAGCCAATGGTTATTTGATGGATGAGTGTACTACCTTTTGTGCAGAATATCTTACGGATGTTGAAACAAAATTAGATAAGCCCTCTCGGATTCATGATGGTCCAGTTGGAGAAGGAACCACATTTGATATGGACAACATCGAGTGGATACAAGCACATCGATATATCTTGTTCAATACTCCATCAGTTGCACCATTAATGCAGTAAGTATCTTATCAATGTGCTTGTATAACTTTTACATGTTTTCTTTGCATAAGTTGATCTTTTAAACATCGCGTAATCATTTGCAGGAAACACATTAATGAGATAAAAGAAGAGATGCATCGTGCGACTGAGTTGCAAATTCAACAATCTCATTATGCGACATTTCATGATTGGTTCAAGGATTATGTATGTATAAATTGATTTTCATTATGAGTGAAGTATTAAACTAATTCTTTCTGCATATATCAGTATTGATTTTTATAAATTATGTAGGTTCGTAAGCTGAGGGAGTTAGGGGACCCCACGCTACCTGAAGTATTTATCCAACTGGCTGAGGGTCCATCTATAACGGCTCGTCGTTATAAAGCTATTGATGCTAATGGTTTTCGATTTTGCATTAAAGATGTTGACGACAAACGAGCAACACAAAACAGTGGCATCGGTTGTCCCTTTGTCGATTCTGGTTATTACTATGGTCAATTGATAGACATCATTGAAGTTGTATATACACACGGTTTGAAGTACATATTGTTAAAGTGTAATTGGGTTGATCCAGTGCGTGGATGTAAAGTCGATCAATATCAGTTTTCATTGGTGAATTTTAACTATATGTTATACAGAAATAATGAACGAGTTGAGAATGAACCTTTCATTTTGACATCACAAGCGGAACAAGTATTCTTCGTTACTTTGCCTTCGGATCCAAGTTGGCAAGTTGTTGTCAAAATGTCTCGGCGAGGAGTGTTTTTATTTGAAGAAGATGAACCCGAGACTGTTCCGTTTGTTTACCAACAACTTGATCAACATACCGTAGTTCAACGTGAAGAAGATATTTATTGGGTCAGAGCGGCTGTTGAAGGAGAAACGGTCGATTTGCATGCTTAATGAAAGGTATAATTGTTTTCCCGCTATTCAGTAGAATGTCCTAGGATATCATAAATTATCTAATCATTTTATAAATCCTTATAAGTTTTAATCCTCACTTTTGTAAGTTATTTCAGTCATAAATATTTAGGTTGATTAACTTTCTGATTTTTTAAAATTCATTCACAACTAATTATTCAATCCATTTTTTGTTTGATTAACAGTTGTACAAGTTTGATTTATTAAGAACAATCCAATTTATCTTTTAAACACTTTGGACTCATTACTGATATTTTGTATGACTGCAGACATGTCAGGGGAAGAGGCAGAAAATCCACATCATCCATCTGAGGCATCTACGTCTCAGGGTCGAGGTATGTTTGAATGTCATTGTCTATATTTTTTATGTAATTGACATATATATATATATATATATAACATTTGTCAATTTATATATAAAATTGTTTTCAACAGGATCAGACTCGGCTGCTTCTTCCTCTCGCAGGAGAGGCCCTGGTCGTGGCATATTATCATGGAATTCCGACACGACGATAGATGTTTCATTTGATGAGGTATTTCATCCCGTGGGACCGAATGCCCCGGCATTTATTCGTCAGCTGGGTCATATCATACGTGACCCACATCGATTTCCATTGACCACGCGTGATTGGGCTTCTATCCCTCAGGACACATTAGATCGTCTATGGAGGGAGGTTCAGGTAAGAAAATAATTTTACTTTATTTTCTATTTATAAATAATACTAATATGTTTGATTATTTTCATTATAGCAAAATTTGAAAGTATGCCCTGAAGAGTTTCGGCCGGTGTGTATGAGCAAATGCCGTAAGCTGTGGAAAGATTATAAAGGCAAAGTGAAGAGGGACCACTGGATACCAAATGTGGGTGCCCTTGACATTTTGGAAAAGGTCCCGAGAGGTGTCCTCCCAGCTCAGTGGCGTGACTTGGTTGCATATTGGTCTACTGAGGGTGTTGCGGTTAGTATATTAATTATTTTTCTGTATATATATTTTCAAGAATATGTGATTTGTTTGAAATTTGAATGAATTGAATGTAGGAGGTGTCAACACGCCATTCGGAGAATCGAGCGTTGCAGGGACCAGCTCACAGGCTCGGGACTCGTCACGTGTCTCAGATCCGACATGAGGTATATATTATTCATTTTTTAATTTATTAATTAATATGGTTTTGTGTTTATATTCTTTTAATATACAGTTGCGAGGGCAAGGTGCAGCAACTGATAAAATGTCGGTGTGGATAAGGACTCGTGATCGCAATGATCCAGAGGTTGCAGCATTGATAGTAAGTGTCTGTACTTACCAATAATTACATAAATCTATATATTAACATATATATATTTAAATATTTCACAGGATCAATTTGAAGCTGAGTTAGAACATCTGCCAGAGGACCAGCGACAGCTTCCCATGCGACGGGATGAGATCTTTCATCGCATTATTGGTCGGGACGGGCATGGCTATAGTTTGACCTATGGAGCAGGGATTCCTCGTTCTGTAGTGTCACGCGCTGCGGTTGTCGGTCCTGCTGTTGCTCATATGACACAGCAGATGTCAGATTTTGAGGCACGGCTGCGCGCTTCCGAGGAGACAAATGCGCAATTGACAGCTGAGGTTAGAGCACTGCGGGAATATGTGCGTCGAGCTGATGGTACAGGGGATCATACGACGCAGGTATATACTGTATTTATTTATTTAATTTAAATTATTTTTGTTATTAAAATATTTATAATGTTTATTTGTTGTAGGCACCTGGCCCACCAGAAGGAGGTAGCAGTGATGGCAACACGTGACGCACCATATATTCACGAGATATGTTTTTTGTTTTTACTGGTAGGGTTGACATTGATGTACTGTATTTATTCATTTAAGTAATGCATTATTACCATCCATGGTGGTCTTTTAAATATTTTATACACATTGAGTTTTTGATCAGATAATCTTGAATGATTCTACATTTGAAAAAGTCGAACTAATTCCAACAGATCAATAAATCTGATATTATAGATTATGTATTATTAATATATTTTTTATAAATTTCTGTATGGTATCGATAAAAGAAATATGTAATCAATGGGATGGCCTTTGCACCCCCGGAGAACCCCCCGCACCCCCGTACAGCCCCCCGCACCCCCGTACAGCCCCCCGCCACCCCAGTACAGCCCCCCGCCACCCCCGTACAGCCCCCCGCCACCCCCGTACAGCCCCCCGCACCCCCGTACAGCCCCCCGACACCCCCGTACAGCCCCCCGCACCCCCGTACAGCCCCCTGCCACCCCCGTACAGCCCCCCGCCACCCCCGTACAGCCCCCCGCCACCCCCGTACAGCCCCCCGCCACCCCCGTACAGCCCCCCGCCACCCCCGTACAGCCCCCCGCCACCCCCGTACAGCCCCCCGCCACCCCCGTACAGCCCCCCGCCACCCCCGTACAGCCCCCCGCACCCCCGTACAGCCCCCCCCCCACCCCCGTACAGCCCCCCGCACCCCCGTACAGCCCCCCGACACCCCCGTACAGCCCCCCGCACCCCCGTACAGCCCCCCGACACCCCCGTACAGCCCCCCGCCACCCCCGTACAGCCCCCCGCACCCCCGTACAGCCCCCCGCCACCCCCGTACAGCCCCCCGCACCCCCGTACAGCCCCCCGACACCCCCGTACAGCCCCCCGCACCCCCGTACAGCCCCCCGACACCCCCGTACAGCCCCCCGCCACCCCCGTACAGCCCCCCGCCACCCCCGTACAGCCCCCCGCACCCCCGTACAGCCCCCCGCCACCCCCGTACAGCCCCCCGCCACCCCCGTACAGCCCCACGCCACCCCCGTACAGCCCCCCGCCACCCCCGTACAGCCCCCCGCCACCCCCGTACAGCCCCCCGCCACCCCCGTACAGCCCCCCGCCACCCCCGTACAGCCCCCCGCCACCCCCGTACAGCCCCCCGCACCCCCGTACAGCCCCCCGCACCCCCGTACAACATCCGGGGCGTGAATTGTGAAATGGTCGGCCAGACGGCACCTCATTCGGAGGTGCCGTGTGACCGCGGCGGCCGGAAACGCGTTTCCGGCGCCATTAAACACCAAAACGGCGTGCGGCGGTCCCGTTCGGAGCAAACGTGCTCCGAACGACCTGAAACCGCACGGGAACGATAGAAATATTATTCCTGAGATGCAGGAGGAGGCCGCACGTCCATCGGACGTGCGGTTCGCGCGGCACGTCCGATTGTGCCGTTTTCAGCAGCGCGGCGCGCGCTGAAATGGCGCATTGGGGGGTCAAAACCACCCGAACGACCTCCGAATGCCACGAAACCGTACGACAACATCCGGGGCGTGAATTGTAAAATGGTCGGCCAGACGGCACCTCATTCGGAGGTGCCGTGTGACCGCGGCGGCCGGAAACGCGTTTCCGGCGCCATTAAACACCAAAACGGCGTGCGGCGGTCCCGTTCGGAGCAAACGTGCTCCGAACGACCTGAAACCGCACGGGAACGATAGAAATATTATTCCTGAGATGCAGGAGGAGGCCGCACGTCCATCGGACGTGCGGTTCGCGCGGCACGTCCGATTGTGCCGTTTTCAGCAGCGCGGCGCGCGCTGAAATGGCGCATTGGGGGGTCAAAACCACCCGAACGACCTCCGAATGCCACGAAACCGTACGACAACATCCGGGGCGTGAATTGTGAAAGGGTTGGCCAGACGGCACCTCATTCGGAGGTGCCGTGTGACCGCGGCGGCCGGAAACGCGTTTCCGGCGCCATTGAACACCAAAACGGCGTGCGGCGGTCCCGTTCGGAGCAAACGTGCTCCGAACGACCTGAAACCGCACGGGAACGATAGAAATATTATTCCTGAGATGCAGGAGGAGGCCGCACGTCCATCGGACGTGCGGTTCGCGCGGCACGTCCGATTGTGCCGTTTTCAGCAGCGCGGCGCGCGCTGAAATGGCGCATTGGGGGGTCAAAACCACCCGAACGACCTCCGAATGCCACGAAACCGTACGACAACATCCGGGGCGTGAATTGTGAAAGGGTTGGCCAGACGGCACCTCATTCGGAGGTGCCGTGTGACCGCGGCGGCCGGAAACGCGTTTCCGGCGCCATTAAACACCAAAACGGCGTGCGGCGGTCCCGTTCGGAGCAAACGTGCTCCGAACGACCTGAAACCGCACGGGAACGATAGAAATATTATTCCTGAGATGCAGGAGGAGGCCGCACGTCCATCGGACGTGCGGTTCGCGCGGCACGTCCGATTGTGCCGTTTTCAGCAGCGCGGCGCGCGCTGAAATGGCGCATTGGGGGGTCAAAACCACCCGAACGACCTCCGAATGCCACGAAACCGTACGAAAACATCCGGGGCGTGAATTGTGAAATGGTCGGCCAGACGGCACCTCATTCGGAGGTGCCGTGTGACCGCGGCGGCCGAAAACGCGTTTCCGGCGCCATTGAACACCAAAACGGCGTGCGGCGGTCCGATTCGGATCAAACGTGCTCCGAACGACCTGAAACCGCACGGGAACGATAGAAATATTATTCCTGAGATGCAGAAGGAGGCCGCACGTCCATCGGACGTGCGGTTCGCGCGGCACGTCCGATTGTGCCGTTTTCAGCAGCGCGGCGCGCGCTGAAATGGCGCATTGGGGGGTCAAAACCACCCGAACGACCTCCGAATGCCACGAAACCGTACGACAACATCCGGGGCGTGAATTGTGAAATGGTCGGCCAGACGGCACCTCATTCGGAGGTGCCGTGTGACCGCGGCGGCCGGAAACGCGTTTCCGGCGCCATTGAACATCAAAACGGCGTGCGGCGGTCCCGTTCGGAGCAAACGTGCTCCAAACGACCTGAAACCGCACGGGAACGATAGAAATATTATTCCTGAGATGCAGGAGGAGGCCGCACGTCCATCGGACGTGCGGTTCGCGCGGCACGTCCGATTGTGCCGTTTTCAGCAGCGCGGCGCGCGCTGAAATGGCGCATTGGGGGGTCAAAACCACCCGAACGACCTCCGAATGCCACGAAACCGTACGACAACATCCGGGGCGTGAATTGTGAAATGGTAGGCCAGACGGAACCTCATTCGGAGGTGCCGTGTGACCGCGGCGGCCGGAAACGCGTTTCCGGTGCCATTAAACACCAAAACGGCGTGCGGCGGTCCGATTCGGAGCAAACGTGCTCCGAACGACCTGAAACCGCACGGGAACGATAGAAATATTATTCCTGAGATGCAGGAGGAGGCCGCACATCCATCGGACGTGCGGTTCGCGCGGCACGTCCGATTGTGCTGTTTTCAGCAGCGCGGCGCGCGCTGAAATGGCGCATTGGGGGGTCAAAACCACCCGAACGACCTCCGAATGCCACAAAACCGTACGACAACATCCGGGGCGTGAATTGTGAAATGGTCGGCCAGACGGCACCTCATTCGGAGGTGCCGTGTGACCGCGGCGGCCGGAAACGCGTTTCCGGCGCCATTGAACACCAAAACGGCGTGCGGCGGTCCCGTTCGGAGCAAACGTGCTCCGAACGACCTGAAACCGCACGGGAACGATAGAAATATTATTCCTGAGATGCAGGAGGAGGCCGCACGTCCATCGGACGTGCGGTTCGCGCGGCACGTCCGATTGTGCCGTTTTCAGCAGCGCGGCGCGCGCTGAAATGGCGCATTGGGGGGTCAAAACCACCCGAACGACCTCCGAATGCCACGAAACCGTACGACAACATCCGGGGCGTGAATTGTGAAATGGTCGGCCAGACGGCACCTCATTCGGAGGTGCCGTGTGACCGCGGCGGCCGGAAACGCGTTTCCGGCGCCATTAAACACCAAAACGGCGTGCGGCGGTCCGATTCGGAGCAAACGTGCTCCGAACGACCTGAAACCGCACGGGAACGATAGAAATATTATTCCTGAGATGCAGGAGGAGGCCGCACGTCCATCGGACGTGCGGTTCGCGCGGCACGTCCGATTGTGCCGTTTTCAGCAGCGCGGCGCGCGCTGAAATGGCGCATTGGGGGGTCAAAACCACCCGAACGACCTCCGAATGCCACGAAACCGTACGACAACATCCGGGGCGTGAATTGTGAAATGGTCGGCCAGACGGCACCTCATTCGGAGGTGCCGTGTGACCGCGGCGGCCGGAAACGCGTTTCCGGCGCCATTGAACACCAAAACGGCGTGCGGCGGTCCCGTTCGGAGCAAACGTGCTCCGAACGACCTGAAACCGCACGGGAACGATAGAAATATTATTCCTGAGATGCAGGAGGAGGCCGCACGTCCATCGGACGTGCGGTTCGCGCGGCACGTCCGATTGTGCCGTTTTCAGCAACGCGGCGCGCGCTGAAATGGCGCATTGGGGGGTCAAAACCACCCGAACGACCTCCGAATGCCACGAAACCGTACGACAACATCCGGGGCGTGAATTGTGAAATGGTCGGCCAGACGGCACCTCATTCGGAGGTGCCGTGTGACCGCGGCGGCCGGAAACGCGTTTCCGGCGCCATTAAACACCAAAACGGCGTGCGGCGGTCCCGTTCGGAGCAAACGTGCTCCGAACGACCTGAAACCGCACGGGAACGATAGAAATATTATTCCTGAGATGCATGAGGAGGCCGCACGTCCATCGGACGTGCGGTTCGCGCGGCACGTCCGATTGTGCCGTTTTCAGCAGCGCGCCGCGCGCTGAAATGGCGCATTGGGGGGTCAAAACCACCCGAACGACCTCCGAATGCCACGAAACCGTACGACAACATCCGGGGCGTGAATTGTGAAATGGTCGGCCAGACGGCACCTCATTCGGAGGTGCCGTGTGACCGCGGCGGCCGGAAACGCGTTTCCGGCGCCATTAAACACCAAAACGGCGTGCGGCGGTCCGATTCGGAGCAAACGTGCTCCGAACGACCTGAAACCGCACGGGAACGATAGAAATATTATTCCTGAGATGCAGGAGGAGGCCGCACGTCCATCGGACGTGCGGTTCGCGCGGCACGTCCGATTGTGCCGTTTTCAGCAGCGCGGCGCGCGCTGAAATGGCGCATTGGGGGGTCAAAACCACCCGAACGACCTCCGAATGCCACGAAACCGTACGACAACATCCGGGGCGTGAATTGTAAAATGGTCGGCCAGACGGCACCTCATTCGGAGGTGCCGTGTGACCGCGGCGGCCGGAAACGCGTTTCCGGCGCCATTAAACACCAAAACGGCGTGCGGCGGTCCCGTTCGGAGCAAACGTGCTCCGAACGACCTGAAACCGCACGGGAACGATAGAAATATTATTCCTGAGATGCAGGAGGAGGCCGCACGTCCATCGGACGTGCGGTTCGCGCGGCACGTCCGATTGTGCCGTTTTCAGCAGCGCGGGGCGCGCTGAAATGGCGCATTGGGGGGTCAAAACCACCCGAACGACCTCCGAATGCCACGAAACCGTACGAAAACATCCGGGGCGTGAATTTTAAAATGGTCGGCCAGACGGCACCTCATTCGGAGGTGCCGTGTGACCGCGGCGGCCGGAAACGCGTTTCCGGCTCCATTAAACACCAAAACGGCGTGCGGCGGTCCGATTCGGAGCAAACGTGCTCCGAACGACCTGAAACCGCACGGGAACGATAGAAATATTATTCCTGAGATGCAGGAGGAGGCCGCACGTCCATCGGACGTGCGGTTCGCGCGGCACGTCCGATTGTGCCGTTTTCAGCAGCGCGGCGCGCGCTGAAATGGCGCATTGGGGGGTCAAAACCACCCGAACGACCTCCGAATGCCACGAAACCGTACGAAAACATCCGGGACGTGAATTGTGAAATGGTCGGCCAGACGGCACCTCATTCGGAGGTGCCGTGTGACCGCGGCGGCCGGAAACGCGTTTCCGGCGCCATTGAACACCAAAACGGCGTGCGGCGGTCCGATTCGGAGAAAACGTGCTCCGAACGACCTGAAATATATTATATATATATAATATTTAAAATATATTATATATAGAATATTTAAATTATTATAACACAATGATTTGATATTATATATGTATTAAATATATATTAAAACATTTAAAATATATTATATATATATATATATATATATTTAAAATATTGTATTTAATAGTATATATATGAATATTTTTACATAAATATATATATATATTTATATTGAATTCAATAAAAAAAATTTTAAAATTTTTTTTTTTTTGAATAGCGACCGCCAGAGGCGGTCGCTATAGGGTGCCATGCCGGCCCACTATAGCGACCGCCATTGGCGGTCGCTATAGGGTGCCCGGCAGGGGGCCTTCAGCGACCGCCTGGCGGTCGCTGAAGGCCGATCTGACGGCCGTCTATAGCGACCGCCATTGGCGGTCGCTAAAGGCCTCTAGCGACGAGGCAACAGCGACCGCCAATGGCGGTCGCTGCGCGGCCGCTACAGACCTTTAGCGACCGCCAATGGCGGTCGCTAATAGTCTTATTTTTAGTAGTGGTTGTTGTATGAGATAAACATAGGAAATGTTTAAAGAATGTTTTGACATTGAATATGAGTAACTAATATCATAATGAATGTATTATAAATAGTAAAGGGTACATTTAGATCTAGATAAATATTTTTTTAAATGAAAAATAGTGAATGATGTTATTGTGGTTGTTTTCATAGAAGGTAGGGTTGGTCGATTTTATAGAAATGGTGTCGTGGTTAGTTATCGGTGGTTATGGTTTAGTTATGGTTGTGGGATAATATAGATTTGGTTGGTGAGAATAGATTTAGTTTGTTCTTGTGTGTGGTTTTATTATTTTTTGTATTTTCTTGTGATTTATTTATGCACCCACTCAAATTGAATACTTAATTCAATTCCTATAGTTTTTAGGTTTTTGGTGTCTTCCCTAAACATCTTGGTGGGATAGGAAACATATGGTTTACTAATCCCACTTACCCAATCACTCTTTGGAATGTGGAATGAATATGATGGACAATGGTTTATACACAAATTTTGATAGCCATAAGTCAAATATTTGAATGAAGATGTGGTGTGATGATGATTGGATGATGATGTGATGATATTATATAGTTGGGGTCATTCATGGTAGTAGGAGATCATGGGGTTGATATCCTTCTTGTTCATAATACCAATTTGTAAAGGAAAAGTGGTATTTGATGGTGATGTGTGGTAGCAGTTATGATATGTTGTTAGGATATGGAAATGTGATTTTGATGTGGTATGTGTATGTTTAGATGTGTTTATATGGTTTTGATGATATAGAAGGGATATGAACACAATGATGTTTTCTATTGAGGAGTAAGAGAAACAAACTAGCTAGGTATTTCTAGACTATGGAGGTTTTTTAGTTAGTTTATGTTCATGGAGTTGCTGTAGTAAGACTTGGTCACAGTGTTTTAATTTTGGGTTTTCATTTATAGATGAAATTACATACATGTGAGGATTAATTTATTCACTTTATTGAATGGATTTTATTGGTGTATTTTCCTTTATATTAGGATTTTTGAGGTTAATTCTTCCCATTTTGTGTTTTTATACCCTCAGTGCTAGTATCCAACCCATGGACTATTGGAGGTAGGCTTCGAGGGTCACTCTCATTTTCAATGCTGTCCTAAGAGAAGTTTCCATGGGGAGAGGTTGTGAAAAAAATCACACAACTCAACACATCACACTATTCTTAATAAATCACTAGATTTTACCTACTGCTACACCACTCTCTAAACCCAAATAACTATTAAATACCAGGAAGTATCCCTACTCATACCTTACTTCTATAACCTTCAAACTCCCAGAACCTAAACTTACCCGAATCTCCCAATAACACACATACACTTATACCTTATATTATAGTAGCTAAAATAACCTTTCCTCTAAACATAATTGGCAACACAACCTTGGGGAGAAAAACACTAGACCTCCCCCCATAAAGGGCCTCTATAATATCATCATTCAACCCAAGGTTCAATACATCATTATAAGGAATGGAGGGACTTAAAATTTAGTAACCTCATCTAAATGAATTTCCAAAAGAACTCCTAATATCCCCTAACATTTATAACCAACCATATATACCCCATCAAATAGAATGGAACAAAATATAATTCTAATCATAGACCAACATCAAATTCTATAACATCACAAAAACTTACAATAAGACAATGACCCAATCAAATTTAGAGATTCCACAACTCTATAAGCACCCAAAATACATTAATTAAACATTTATCATATTAATTCCAGGTTAAATACCTATTTTGTATTCCCATTACTAAGTTACCTTTTATCACATTAATACAGATTTACATGTTTATCATCATTTACATACTATAAATATATTTCATCCCAAATTTCTCAGTATTAATGTAGTAGTATATATAAATATAAATTATCAAAACCAACTTATCAACTTCGAATAAATAGGGACTAGTTATCATAATCACCATTCTACTTCCATTTCATAATACAAATAGTATATTCTATTAAATATCTTGTATAATGCTAGAACACATCAATACAATAATATTATATTAATATAGAAATTTAATTCAATGAAATGTATAAATATAAGAAAAGGACATATAAAAAAAGCTTAATTAATCTAAGAAATGAAGAAATAAGAAACATACAACATACCCCCCAAACTAAAACCCACAACACTAATCCCAATAGAAGGGGGTAATATATAGAATAGAGGAAAGAATACAATAATTTTAATGTCCTAGTTTTTTGGAACGGGTTGAAAATCACTCTCTTTTTTAAATTTTCAATTAGTGGGGGTGCTATTTTCTAATCCAATGATCAGAACTCAATTCCAAGAGTTCCATCAATTAGTGTGGCCCTATCCAGTTAACTGTGCGAAGCATTTTTGAACCACCACATGGTTTGTGTAAACCAAATGAGGGAGTCACACAACTAAGAATGGGTGTCTGCAGTTGTTGTAGAGGATTCTTCATGTTTTTTTCATGGTTAGATCAAATTGTGTGGAAGGACACACTAATACATACACTTAGAAGGTACCTTAACACTGTATCCCACATAGTTACTACATGGTTTGGAAAATCGTGTGGGTAAACTATACGGCCTATAAAAGGTGTTTTTTCAGTTTTTATTTTTCTCTTTATTTTCATATATTTTTCCTTATTGGCCACATATAGTAATGGAAAACCCTCCCTTTTCTTCCTCCCATGTATTTTGATCCATCTCCCTCCTCATCCATCTGTTCTTTGATCCGTTTGAGGCTATAGAACCCACTTTGTAAGGTTTATCACACCCTTACTTCCTTCCTCTGTTTTTTCCTCAATGGTTTCTCCCTATTTTAATGTTGTTTGAAATAAATTAAAATATATGCCAATCCAATTTGATTTCAAGATCTATATCATACATTCCTACATCTATGAGTATAAGGTAAGTTGTTCATATCATGATTTTTGTTTTTGCGGACGTTTAGGTGGTGCGTCTTTTAGAACGCCTTTGGTAAATTGGGCGAGACCCGTGCTTCTTGGTATTGGATTGAAAGTATGATATGTGGGATGCCGTTGGGAATTCCCTTAGCTTTTTCTCTTGATTGAGGTCAGGTTAAAGGTCATTTATTCTTGGGATGGTTTGGCTGGGGGTGTCAAATTCATTTAAAATTAATTTGTTTAAATTGTTTTGGATTAGTTAAGTGAACCTGAGGCATTCAAGAACTCCATGATAAATTGACATTTTTATTTAGTTGGTTCAATTGAATTATAGTGAATTTAATTTCTTATTTAAGTTAATTATTTATTTAAAATTTACTTTGATATACTGCTGAGAACCTTGGGGTCAACACAAGTATATCCTAGAGACATGAGGTGGCTAGGACATTAGGATTGAGGTGATGTTAATAATTTGGTTTGGATTGGCCCAAAAACATGGGTGGTGTTGACCATAATTTGGTTATCATGGGAATCAGATTGAGGTAGAGAGTCCATCAAGTTAGGCATGGACCATGATATTGGATGGAATGTCCATCGGTTACTAGTAACATGGTCATAGGGGCACAATGTGACAGAGTTTATGTGGATTAGGTTATTTATTTGGTGATTACCACTCACCCATGATAAACAATGTGAAAATTGAGTCATGTGCACCTAGGATGACTCCATTGATGAGGTGGTTTTGAACAATCATGTGGCTAGAGGCCCTCGGTAGTGTGGAATAGGAAATGGTTTGGGGTGCTTAATATATAAAGCCACATGGAAGGTGGGGAGCCTTCAGTTGAGGGCGACGAGGCTATCCATTAGGGGATGTGGTTTTCCGTGATTGAGTCTGGGGGCCTAGTTTTTTATTTGAGGATGGATATCATTTTTCCATTGGGCATTGTGCTTTGAACCAATGGTGGATTTTATTTGAGGATATATTTCATTGTTCCTTTGGTTGTCGATGCTTGGGTTGACGTGTGATTTTGTGCAGGGGTCCATGGGGCTAGGTTACTATTTCTTTGGGAGTGACATCAAGACATCGATACTTATTGAGACACGAGGTTTCAAGAGGCATGTGGTGCTAGGTTACATGATTTGAGGTGGAACATAGGGGTTCATGTGGACTATTCTACTTTATGGATACCTTGACCCTAGGATAAGGATCCTCTCCGATTCAGATTTCGGTATTGGATGAAATAGGTGAAAACTTCTTGGTGGATGTTGAGAAACAGAGAAGTTTGATTATTTAATTATTTCATTGAGTTATTATAATTACTATATTTCATACCTGATTAAACACATATTCTTGGTATGCACCATTTGGTGGTACCTTGCTGAGATTCATCTCACACAATGTAAGGGTCCTTCAGGACATATGTAGACTTTATGAATTTATGTTCAGGTAAAGGATCAGCCTTAGGAGTTGGATCTTAGTAGATTATTTCATGGATATTATCATGAGATCTTGAGGTCGTGACAGTTGAGGATTTCATTTTATTCAGTTCCATTTTAGTTTACTCTCTTATATCAGCATGCTGTTTTGTATATGTATGTACTGTGCTATGGTCGGACCTTTGGCAACTCCATTTTGTATATTGACATGTTTTTCTTGTTATAAAAGGCATACTTGGTCTGTTTATTTTCTATAAGTGGTGGTGAAATGTTGATATGCTTATTTATTTTCTAATTCTTCTATTTATTAATGCTTCTGTTATTGCTCTTTATTGACCGTGCTTCCGCTTTGTAGGTCTGGTTTGAGTCTGTGGAGTCTTTATTTCCACTACATGTTATACATTATTACTCAGAAAAGTATTATTATATGTCCCCATAGGGTATTGTATCCCCAACTGGTTAAATTGCACCCTCAATACTAGTTAGAAGCCTTTGGATTATGGGGAGGCGTGCCTAAGTCTTGTGGCACCCAGCCCGATAGCACTGTTCGGGTGGCTAATCAGGTCGGGGATGCTATAAATGGTATCAAAGCATTTATTTTACCTCTTTTCATAGTATTAATGTTTGGATTATGGTAGGCTAGAGAATAAGTGATGTCATAACTGGGTTTAGATCTCGTTCTTGGGTGCTTGAAGCCCCATGTATGAGGGACATACCAAGTTACCATTGGTGGAATTTCTGTTCTGTTTTTCTCATATTACGGTTGGATTGATTTCCACTTTGGGTGGCTTATTTTAGAATGTGATGTTATTGGTTGTGATATGTGATATTTTTCCTAGTATGAAGAATAATGAGATATAGAACTTGGACTAGTGAGGAAAGGTGTGATTTATTGCTTTTTTGGATTTTTATTGGCACATTTTAGGGCATTTCAATTTTATAAATGCATGTATGCCTTGTAATTCATACCAAGTGATAAATCTAAAATTCCATTATATATGGGAATTGATTAGGATATATGAAATGTGACAAGATATTCTTTATATATATATATATAATCTCATTTCCTATGTGAAATGGTTATAACTCTTATAGGAGAAGACATGTGCTTTGGTCGAGGTGGCTTTGATCACCAGGATTGGGTGAATCTGTCTTCAGATTTAGGTAATTATGGTTGTCAGAGTGAGCATGACCCATGGTAATATTTATACTTGCCTCTATTGTGGGTGGGTAAGAAGTCCATGAGGTCAGAATGCCAATGGGAATGGTTGCAATAGCAGAGAGTTAGGGTAGTGAGTTGACACTGCCTTTTTACTGCTTCCCCTATCTATGGATTTATATATATATGAATTGTCTTACCATTTGATAGTTTTTAGTGGGTTCCTCTGAGATGGATCGATGAAGCGTCAGGCGGGTGATGATTCAGTGTCGTAAGAGCATGATCAGGTTCTAACCATTGAGGGTCAAGTAAAGTAGGTTCTGGATCATGTATAAGCTTAGGGGTAGGCTCAAGGAGAGGTTCTAACATAGGTTAAGGTGCAGTTATTGTATCAGCTAGATCTTGAAGTGTTTGAGATGTGGCTTAATGAGAATCTTCAAGTGAGCTTGGTGTGGGTTCTCTAGGGAATCAATCGGGGTTCATAGGGAGTAGATCATGTTGGGTACCGGGATGGCGCAGCGGAAGCTGGTGGGTCAGGAATTTAAAATTTTCTACTTCACCGGAGTGACATAACCCTATCAACTCCAGTGATCTTGGCCCAGTTAGGTCCAAGGATCTTGAAAGGTTTAAACAGATCACGAAAATTAAACTGAAAATGTACCTTGTTCAGAATTAGTGTATCCAACTCCACCGCAGGACGCCAGTGATCGTTGCTCAAAGACTCTGACGTCAAATCCCTCTAGATCAACCGCACAAGACTTATGAATTTGCTCACATGTCGTTCGTCAAGATCTGGGTGCTAGCCCAGATCTTCAACAATCACTTCAGCACAACGGAAATCACCGCAAAGGAATAAGCTTCAATCCGAGAAGGATGAACTTGAATATCTTCATTCACTTGAGATAATCTCTCTCTAAATTCCAGGAGGGGAGAGAAGCACTCAATATTGACACATGAATAATTATTTACAACAAATAAAATTATGCCATAAATAATATTTATAATTTATCACTTACTTGTAATATATAAATATATTACATGATAAATTTGAGTCTTTAACTCAACTCATTCCTCCTGCTAATATTAAACAAACCTAGGATATTTAAATCCATTCGAATAATATTAATACTTGTATTTAAAATATAACTTGTAAATAAATGTTATAAATAAATTCAAAAAATTATTCTAAACATGAATAATTAATGAATTTATTTATTCTTAGGTGATCCATAGAACTTTGATAGTGCTCGGACCCTTTGGCAGGGCCCACCATGTTCTAAATTCCTATTCCCAGAATAGGACAGATTCTCAAGGCGCTATTGTGTGTGACCCTCTAGGCCATTACCTCAATAGCAGTGAATAATATCCACCGACCTAGAGTGGGGTCTAGCAACCCATAGAAGCCCCTTAGAGATAAGTAAAAGTCAAATAAATGATTGCCTTCCTACGAACACGGTCCGTGTAATATAATCTCTTCGTCAACGATAACTCAATAAAGCAGAATGCATACTAGTGTCATCATTCTTTATTTGCTTTATTTTATTTTTTTATTTGTCCGGACGGTCTTACCTTCCACTACCATGGCCATGGATTTAATGAAGGTGCAACCATCCTAATCAACCAGGCCCGAGATATCTCTTCCTGAACTCAGAAGCGACAAATCCTTTCTTGATCATTCAATCAATGCCATGACATTAATGACGTGCCCAATACAAACTACCTCTCCACAACTTACTCACCATGGTTTTCTCCTTGCATCAAATGTACATAATTAAATGAGATCCATTGACAATTATCACAATTCAAAATACCATTACACATTTCCTAGATAGGAATGACCAATGACACCTAAAACAAGTGGTGTTCCTATTATGCGGGTCTGTCCTCATGATCTCAACTATTAGAGATCATCAAGTGCTAACTTCAGGAGAAGAAGTCTCAATGCTTATGAGCCCCCAGCACCTGATGGTCACACATCATCTATGTCCTTTCAGAATGATGTAACCGGACCATAGGATGTTACTTTAAGATTACTGTCATGGCATCTCAGGGTTCTCATTATAGTCTTGGATCTACTATAACCCTTTGATGCGATAGGTAATCTAAGGAAATTTACGAAAACAAAGTGGATGAAGAAGTATCTACACTATTATGGCAAGATAAACACATGTATTAAAATAAACCGAATACATGTAGCGGTAATCAAAGTAAAAAACATGTTGGTTCTAGGGCACCCAATTTCAACACTCCCACTTGTACTAGAGCCAACTGATAACAGATATCAATCCTCTAGCTCTCACATGTGAATCATGCTTCTGCTGAGAAATGGATTTAGTTAGGGGGTCTGCCAAGTTGTCCTCTATGGATACTCTGCTAACTGTCACTTCACCTCTTTGAGTAAAATCCCTCCATAGATGAAACTTCTAAAGAATATTCTTTTTTCTTTGGTGAGACATGGGATCCTCGAAAAGCACCAATGCAATAGTAATATCATAATATACCGGTACAAGTTCTACACTGATAGGTACAACACCAATGTCTGAGATAAATCTACGTATCTAGAATGCTTCAATTTCTGCATCAGAAACTGCAATATATTTGGATTCTGCTGTAGAATCAGCAACCACATCTTGCTTCAAGCTTCTCCAACTCAATAGACCAACATTTAGGAAAAAGATGTAGCCTGAATACGATTTCATATCATAATGATCTGTATGAAAACTAGAATCAGTGTATCCCCTCACAACTAGTTCCTCATCTCCTCCATACACTAGGAACATATCCTTAGTACGCCTCAAGTACTTTAGGATAGTTCTAACAGTTGTCTAATGCATCTCTCCTGGATTGGCTTGATATCTACCCACCATGCTTAACGCAAAGGTGACATCAATCCTAGTACATAGCATGGCATACATGATAGAACCCACTGCCAAAGAATAAGTGACTCTACTCATTCTGTCAATCTCCTCCTATGTTTGTGGAAACATTTTCTTGGAGAGATTTACACCATGTGACACAGGTAACAATCCTCTCTTGTATTATTCCATACTATACCATTTTAGTACCTTGTCAATATATTTACTTTGACTTAGCCCAAAAAGCCTTTGAGATCTATCTCAATAGATCTTGATCCCTAGAATGTAGGATGCTTCACCTAAGTCTTTCATGGAGAAGCATTCATTTAACCAAGTCTTAATTGACTGTAAGACTTGCACCTCATTTCCCATAATTAATATGTCATCAACATATAATACTAGGAAAACGATGGAATTCCATTCATCCTTTTTAAAGACACAAGGATCACTTTCATTTTTGATAAAACCAAAATCTCTCATGGCCTCATCAAAATGATCATTCCATGATCTTGATGCCTACTTCAATCCATAAATGTATCTCTGCATCTTCCATACTTTATTGGCATTCTTTGACTTGAAAAACCCTTCGGGTTGAGTCATATAGATGTCTTCAACCAACTTCCCATTTATAAAAGCAGTTTTGACATCCATTTTCCAAATTTCATAATCATGAAAGGATGCGCTTGCAAGAAATATTCTGATGGATTTAAGCATTGCTATTGGTGAGAAGGTTCATCATAGTCAATGCCTTGACGTTTCCTGAAACCTTTTGCAACCAGTCTTTCTTTAAAGGTATTAACCTCACCATCCATGTCCAGCTTCTTCTTGAATACCCATTTGCATACAATGGGTTTTACATCAGCTGTAGGGTCTACCAAAATCCAAACTTGATTTTGGTACGTGGACTCTATTTCATAATTCATGGATTCTTGCCATTTAGCAGCTTCTTTGCCTTCCAATTCTCCCTTATAGGTTAGAGTTTCATCATCCTGAAGGACTAATGTGTCACCTAACTCAGTGACAAGAAAACTATAACGCTCTGGTTCTCTAACCTCTCGTGTAGACCTACACTGTATTTGTGTCTCAGGAATAACTTCTTCTTCCACTTGCTCTTGTGTAAATTGTTCCTCTACCAACTCTTGTGCATATGGAGCATTAACTTCGTCGAAGTCAATCTTGCTCCCATTATTTCCAATATAAATGTGTTCCCTTTCTAGAAATGTGGTGTATCTTTCCACAATGACTTTTCTATATAAAGGGTTATATAGGTAATATCCTCTAGTTTTCTTAGGATAACCTTTTAAGATGCACTTAGTGGTTCTAGATGCTAATTTTTCACTTGGTAAAGTCTGAAAAAATGCCTTGCACCCCCATACACACATGTGTTTTAGGTTGGGTTTGTTTCCATACCATAACTAATATGGAATCCCTTCTGCATATTTAGTTGGTACTCGGTTAAGGGTATATGCTGTTGTCTGCAAGGAGTTTCCCCAAAAGGATAATGGAAGGGTTGCATGACTCATCATTGATCTGACCATGTCAATTAAGGTCATATTCCTCCTTTAACTAACACCATTCCATTTTGGTGTATAAGGAGGAGTGAGTTGGGATACTATCCCACACTCCTTCAAGTGATCAATGAATGCTTGGTTAAGATATTCTCCACCTCGGTCTGAGAAAAGTGCTTTTACCTTCTTACCAAGTTGGTTTTTTACTTCATTTTGGTATTCCTTAAATATCCAAAAGTAATATGACTTATACCGCATTAAGTAGATATACCCATACCTACTATAGTCGTCTGTAAAAGTAATGAAATATAGAAAACCACCCTTTTCCTCTACTAGAAATGGACCACATACATCAGTATGTATTAATTCCAGCACTGCATTGGCTCTTTCTCCCTTTCTTGAGAAAGGTGCTTTGGTCATCTTTCCTTTTACACAAGCTTGACATACATCTAAGGGTTCTAACTGTGCCTAGTTTAGATACCCTTCTTGATGCAATTTTCATAATCACTTCTCGTTTACATGACCAAGCCTGAAGTTCCATAGGCAGGTGTTATTTGAGTCATGTTGGTTGTTTTTGTCATTGATTGTCATTACTGAGTTTTCTAGTTCCAGAATATATAAACCATTGTTACGATGTGTCATACCATAACATATGTTATCCCTATAAAAGAGACAACATTTATTTCCAAACTTGAAATAAAAACCCATAGTGTCGAGACTCGACACAGATATAATGTTTCTGGTAACATAAGGTACATAATAGCATTTGTTTAAAACTAGAACCAAACTAGTTGGAAAGGTTAAGTGATAGTCTCCCACAGCCTAGGCTTCCACACTTGCACCATTTACAGCATGGAGATCCACTTGACCTTTTTCAATCTTCTTAAACCTACTTGGTTCCTGTATATTAAAAAAAATGTGTGAGCCACATGTCGTATCCAATACCCAACTTGTAGATAAAGATAGATTACATTCAATGATAAAAATACCTGAAGTAGAAGCATCAGCTTGCTTCTTCTTCCTAGCTCTACAATTCTTCTTCCAGTGGCCTTTCTGCCACATCCAAAGTAGATAGCTTCCTACTCATTACTTTGCCTCTGAATCTTTGGATTCTTTGTAGGACGATGCATTGGTGTCTTTGGCCTTGACTTGGCCTTAGAACCCTTTTCCTTGCCCTTGTTTTTCTTGTTCACCATAAGGACAAATGAATTGGTATTTTTCATATCCTTATCATCTTGGCGAACTAAACCCAAAAGGTTTGGGAGTGACTTTTTCATATCATTAATATTATAATTGACAATAAAAGTCGAGAAGCTTGACAGTAAAGAGGCAAGAATGAGATCCACTACTAGTTCTTGATTCAGTTTGAACCCAAGGGCTTCAAGCCTCTCAATATACCCAATCATCTTGAGTACGTGAGGACCGGCTTGGTGCCCTTATGATAGAATACACTTATAAAGTGCACTTGAGATCTCATACCTTTCTTGACTGGCCCTCTCCTCATAAAGTTCTTAGAGAGGTGAAAGCATCTGGTAGGCATCCTCATCCTCATTCATTTTTTTCAATTGGCTGGACATGGATGACAACATGATGCATTTTACATCAAGTGTATCATCTACATGCTTTCTCAATTTATCTTTTTCCACCGTACTTGCTCCCTAAAGAGGCTCACTAGGAATTGGGAATTCCAACACATATAACATCCTTTCTTTGCAAAGTACTATGCACAATTGCCTATACTACTCCTGAAAATTATTGCCGGTCAGGATATTTTCTTTATCCAAAATAGATCACAGTGATAAAGTACTTGTGGTGTTGGTGATTTCTATTTTGAATCTACATCAAATAAACATTTATCAGTTAGTACTTTGTCTTTATTACCTTTTGACATTTATGATTAATAAATTATTATATCATTTTAATTTCTCCCACTATTTTAATGAACCTCAATATCACTCACTATTAGATTTGGAATACTCTATCTCTTGAGCATTCTAGTGGAAATGATACTTGAAACCTACCTCGTAGTCTACAAGCTAGGGCTATGCCGCTACTTGGAGGGTTTCAAGGTAGGCACTAGACTGGCCAACTACTTTTTATTGTGGTTCCTTGTGTTGTTGAGTAAAGTCCCAACTTTTGGAATCTGAACTTGATTCTGTCAACATCTTGCCTCTAAAGTAATAGAAAGCCAGATAAGGCTAATACTTGACTACTCACTTAAGTTATGTCGACCCATTTCTCTCGTGAAAATTCCCCGATAGTAAGATACACTCTCAACTAAGGCTGGCGAGCACCAAAACATCCAGTTTTGTTTAGATGTGAGAAATGGAAGGCTTTTAGACTTAATATATCTTTGAGGGATTTTTATATTTATTGAAGAATATAATCCTTTTCTATTTATTATGTTCAAACTGGGTTATCTCTCTCACAATTGAACATGCAATAGAATATAATTCTCCACATCTGTATGCATTTTATCTTGTTTACTATTCTATTTTATCAGGAAATAATCATGCAGACACATAAAATAATAATCTATGCATAAAGTAAATCATGAAATCTGACTGGTCTTGAGAATTTTATAATATCGATCCATAACGGATCAATCATGACCTAGGGGCATCCATACCTGAGTCCTAACTTGACTCGTGTCGCAGCTTGCCCAATTCAATGTGCTCAGCTTCCGTCTGGTATACTGCCTCGTCTTGGCGGGTATGCGTCTTGGATCATTATCATTTAATTACAAATGTACTCATATATGGGTGAGGGGGTCTAGGGGTACAAAATACATCTCGTGCATTGGAAACGCAGGCCCTTATACATATTTGAATTAAAATATACGATTTTTAGACCGTCATTTATCAAATTAATTATTACAATCATCGCACACATTGAATAAATAAATAATAAAATAAATAAATACCAGACATACACAGTTCAATCACTTTCTCAAGACCAGTCGGGGTAAAATAAGTTCAAGAAAATTAAATTACAATAAATTTAAATAATGAGAGGGTGTTCTAATAAATTAAATGAATTTGACTAAATTCAAATATTTTATTTTATCGATTCCATTTGTTTAATTTAATTTTAGTTCCAAAATTAAATTAAACCATTAATTTAATTCTAAACTTAAATTAAACTAACATTTTAGATTAAAATAATTTAAACCCCAAATTAACTCTAATTAACATAATTTAAAAACTAAATTAATTAAAATTAATTTAAAGCGGGGTTACCTCTAGCCCGGGAGTCCGACAGGACTGCGAACCACCGCGGGGTGTTGTCCTAGAGCAGAGACAATTACGACGTGATCGTAGATTGATCGCGGTGTGACCGTAGCGTGACCACTCGGTCCAATGACTCGCGCAGTGGAAGTAACTTCCGGTGAGGTCCGAAAGGAGTGGGAGGTAGCTGGGAAGTAAATCGGCCACCCGTAGGGCTGACCACCCGCTGCTCCGGCAAGCCGGAAGCTCGGTCCGGCACGGCCTGGATCAGTGTGGCTGGGACTGGCGGCGGGTGGTGCAGTTTGTGTCAGTGAATCCCGGGGTGGCGTGGGCATGCGGGAAGGGGACCAGTGGGCTCTGTCCGGCCGGGGTTTGGGAGCGGCGTGACTAGGTCAGGCAGGAGGTGGTCCGGCGAGCTCGGGGCAGTCGGGGTTTGAGGCGTAGCCCGGCGGTCCGATGCAGATCTGGGCGGAGCGAGGAGGTAGCCCAGCGGAGCCCAGGGCGGCACGAAGGGAACTGGGAGGCGGAGTGGTCTGGCGGTCCGATGCACAGAGGGTGGCTGCTATGGTTTGTAAGGGGGTGCCACACCCCCTTGTGCGCCGCGTGAAGGAGGAGACCCCTTTAGGGTCTCCCACTATTTTATTATTATTATTTTTTTCCTAAGACCAAAAGGCCACCCCTTTAATTTTTTTAAATAAAGAGAAGAAGACCCCAAATTGGTGTCTTGGTCTCCCTCCCCTTTTCCTTTTTTTTATTATCAAAAATATTTTCCACACACCTTTTTGGAAAATATTTTATAATAAAATATTTTATAATAAAATATTTTATAATAAAATATTTTATTATATTTTATAATAATAAAATATTATATTTGATGTTAATTCTTAATTTGTGATAAACATCAAATAAACTAAAACTACGACGTCGATCCGATTAAAAATTTTAAATGATCCTAACTTGATCATTTAAAAATGAAATGAAACGCGGTCAGATTCGAATGAACCGTTTCAACACCCCACAATTAAATTTAATGCATCTTAATTTTTTTAACTTTGAAAAACCTTGTGATTCCCTTTGATACAACAGTTGGGTACCAGGACAGCGCAACGGAAGCCGGTGGACCGAGAATTTAAAATTTTCTGCTTCGCCGGAGTAACATAACCCTATCGACTCTGGTGATCTTGTCCTGGTTAGGTCCAAGTATCTCACAAGGTTTAAACGTAGTACAAAAATTAAACTGAACATGTATGTTGTTCAGAATTAGTGTATGCAAGGCCGCCGCAGGATGCTGGCGATCGTTGCTCGAAGACTCCGACATCGAAGCCCTCTAGATCGTCCACACATGCCTTATGAATCTACTCGTGCGTCGTTCATCAAGATCTGGGATCTATCACGGATATTCGATGATCACTTTAGGACAGTGGCGATCACCTCAAAGGAAGAAGCTTCAATCCGAGAAGGATGAACTTGAAGATCTTCCTTCACTTGAGAGACTCTCTCTCTACATTCCTAGAGGGGAGAGAAGCTCTCAATCTTGACACATGAATAGTATACATGGAAGATCCTCTATCTCACTTATATAGGGATTGTTTAAAACACGCGGTATGGATTCACGACCCTCATGTAATAGATTTCTGCTATATAAGTGATACAAATAATTATTTACGATAAATAAAATTATGCCATAGATAATATTTATAATTTTTCACTTACTTGTAATATATAAATATATTAGGTGATAAATTTAAGTCTTTAACTCGACTCATTCCTCCTGCTAATATTAAACGAACCTAGGATATTTAAATCCATTCGAATAATATTGATACTTGTATTTACTATATAACTTGTAAATACATGTTATAAATAAATTCAATGAATTATTCTCAACTTGAATAATTAATGAATTTATTTATTCTTTGGTGATCCATAGAACTTGGATAGTGCTCAGATCCTTTGGTGGGGCCCACTATGTTCTAAATTCCTATTCCCAGAATAGTGCATATTCTCAAGGTACTATTAAGTGTGACCCTCTAGGCCCTTACCTCAATTGCAGTGAATAATATCCAACGACTTAGAGCAGGGTCTAGTAACCCATCGAGGCCCCTATAGAGATAAGGAAAAGTCAAAGAAACGACTGTCTTCCTACGAACATGGTCTGTGTAATATAATCTCTTCGTCAACGATATCTCAATAAAGTAGAATGCATACTGGTGTCATCGTTCTTTATTTGCTTTATTTTTTTGTTGATTTGTCCTTACGATCTTACCTTTCACTACCATGGCCATGGATTTAATGAAGTTGCAACCATCCTAATCAACCAGGCCTGAGATATCTCTTCCTGAACTCAGAAGCGATAAATCCTTTCTCGATCATTCAGTCAATGCCCTGCCATTAATAACGTACCCAATAAAAACTACCTCACCGCGACTTAGTCGCCATGGTTTTCACCTTACATCAAATGTATGTAATTAAATGACATCCATTGACAATGATCTCAAGTCAAAAGACCATTACACATGTCTGTAGATAGGAACGACCAATGACACATAAAACATGTGGTGTTCCTATTATGTAGGTCTGCCCTCATGATAGAAACTACTAGCGACCATCAAGTGTGAAATTCATGAGAATAAGTCTCAAGGCTTATGAGCCCCCAACACCTGATGGTCACACATCATCTGTGTCCTTTCAGAATGATGTAACTGTACCATAGGACATTACTTTAAGATTACTGTGATGGAATCTTAGGGTTCTCATTCTAGTCTGGGATCTACTATAACCCTTTGATGCGACAGTTAATCTAATGACATTACCATAAACAAAGTGGATGTAGAATTATCTACACTAGTATGGTAAGATAAACACATGAATTAAAACAAACTGAATACATGTAGCTAAAATCAAAGTACAAAACATGTTAGGTTTAGGGAACCCACTTTAAACAGATCCATCTATGTAATATCTGACGTGGGAGTTTCAGTTAGAGAACCCGCCACTTTTTTAGGGTGAGGGTGGTCTGTAGGCAGTAGAGAACTGGAAGAGAGAATGATGATGATCTTCAAGCATCTTAAGATTCCTACAGGGTAGAGGGTCAAGATAGCGATGTACATGCTCAAAAGACCGACATAGAACTAGTGGGATGTGCATGTGTAGGCTGGTAGACATGAGGGTTTCTCCTGGAAATATTCCAAGGATAGATTTTTCAAGCACTTATCCCAAAGACGTTTTGGGTTGAAATGGATTTGGAGTTCCTAAGCCTTCTGTAGGGTGACATGTCTATCCTGGAATATGCAACGATATTCGCTAAGTTGTCTTTATTCTCACCCAGTATGGTGATGGATGAATCCTCTAGGGAGAGGCACTTCAAGGATGGTTTAAAGGACACCATTTGGGTGCATGTAAACATATTTATATTGGAATCATTCTCAGATGCGGTTAACCAAGCACTCACAACTTAGGGAAACCTGATGGAAAAATCTTACTTGAGTTGAGTAGTGGAGTCTGTTAATTTTAGTGGTGGTGCTTTAGATGTTAGGAAGCAAGGCCTATAAGAGTTACTGTAGGAAATTTAGGCCAATGATTCAGATAGACCACCTCATAGTGGCTCTTTCACTTTTTTATTTATGTGTGGGATTCCATGAAATCTTCAAACTTAATGTGAATAGCCTCCAAATGAGTTTCGAGAATGTGGGAAGGTCGAGTATCTTAAGAGGTTATATAGGAGGACTTCTTTTTCATTTCGTGATTAGGTTCAGGCGAAAACATGGGCCGTTGAGTTCAGTTTAGGATCTGTACTAGGTGAGGGTAGTTGGGGTTTAGCTGAATATGAAGGTCATTTCAGAGATAGTGAGAACTAGCACTAGGGTCAGTGGCTGATGGATGGGGAAACACCATAGGCAAGTCAGGATTTAGTTATTCGTGCTTGAGGCTAGGTGTTTGTTGTGGATCTTTGAGGGGCTGAGCAAGCAGGTGGGAAAATTACAGTCAGAGGTACGTCATAGGCGTGGCCATGATTTTATTTTGTTTTTGTTTGGCATGGCCAGTCGAGGCATGTATGTTATGGTGCACGACATGCATGAGGTATGTGAATGGATTGACCAGACTATAGTCATTTGGTTGAAATCATATAAAATTAATGATATATATATATGAGGTGTGAGGAATTTGGTTCTATGTATTAATCATCATTGGATGTAGGTTACTAAGGTGTGATGGAACAGGGAATCAAGGATATGCAGGACTTGTCTAAGGTGTGAGGAATCTATGCACCATGATAGTTCGGTACTTGACTGAGGTGTGAGTCACTGGTATTTATTTGAGCATCCTAGGTGATGCAAGGCCCCATAGTGCCATATGTGACATGGGCTCGAGGTGGGTACTAATGCGGTGCAAGATGTGATTGTGTGTCAAGAGTGACATAAGAGCACCCAGTGAGGTGTGGGAGTTATGATGTGTCATGGGAGGACCATGGGTCTAGAAATAGGTCGATGGACCTTTGATCGTGTTTAGATTTTGGTAGGGATGTGACTGGGTTAGACAATTCCCAAGGTGTGGAGCCCCCTTAAGACAATTGGCCTATACCCTTGAGACTGGGGTAGTCCATGTTAGTTTTTACCAATCTGGGTATGTTTCATACCATATCCATGTATATTTTGATAGCTCAGGGTGGAGCTATGTTAAGGAAGGGAGATTATAATATCCTAGGTTTTTGGAACATGTTGAAAATCACTCCTTTTTTGAATTTTTCAATTAGTGGGGGTTCTATTTTATAATTTGATGATCATAACTCGATTCCAAGAGTTACATCAGCTTTATATCATGTTTTTATATATTTTTAAAGCTTTGTATGAATACTAAGGTGTTTTGAGAAGGTTTTAGAAGAATTAGAGCCCAAATGATCTGTTTTGGAATAGAAGGTCAGGGTGCACGGTTCAAGGTAAACGGTGTGGCCCCTTTCAGTTAACCATGCATCATGTTTTTAAACTATTGTAGGGTTTGTTTAAACTGTTTGAGGGAGGTTCATGGTCATGAATGGGTATCTGTAGTTATTTTATAGGCTTCCGCACATTTTTCGCATGGTTAGAGAAAACAGTGTGGAAGGCCGCATGGGTACTGCCACTTAGGTAGTACCTCAACATTGCAGTCTGCAAAATTACTGCACACTTTGGAAAACCATGTGCGTAAACCATGTGGCTTTCACATAGTGATTTTTACAAGTTTTTATTTTTATTTCTTTTTCCTATTTTTCTTTCTTTTCCTATCTTTTTCTTTCTTGGATGTGTATAACATGGGAGAACCCTCCCTTTTCTTCCTCCAATGGATTTTGATCCATATTCCTCCTTGGTTGTCTATTCTTCGATCAGTCAGAGGCTATAGAACCCCCTTTGTAAGGATTATCACACCCTTTCTCCATTCCTCCTTTTTTCCATCTCATGGAGTACTAAATCTGTTATAACTTTTTCGCCCAATTTTTAGGATGTTTGATGGAAACTCTGATCTACACCAATCCACTACAAATTAGAGCTCTATATCAGACGTTCTTATGTCTATGATTCTTTAGTATATGGTTCATGCCTTGATTTTTGTTTTTTATACATTTTGGAGGTGTAGCTTTTAGCACACCTTTGGGAAATTGAGCGAGACCCCCCATTTCTTGGTATTGAATTGACTGTATGACATGTGGGATGATGTTGGGCATTACCTTACCTTTTTTTATTGAGAGATGTTTGGTTAGAGGTTATTTTTCCTTGGGATAGTTTGGATAGGGGTTTCAAATTCATTTAAAATTTATTTTTTAAATTGTTTTGGATTAGTTAATCAAACCTAAGGCATTCAATACCTCCATAATAAATTGATATGTTTGTTTAGTTGGTGAAATTCTACTGTAGTGGATTAAATTTCTTGTTTAAGATAATCATTTATATAAAATTGATTATGATATACTACTAAGACCCTTGGGGTCATGATGGGAATGACCTAGGGACTTGAGTTGGCTAGGCCATCAGGATTGATGCGATGTTGATCATTTAGTTGGTCTTGGCCCAAAAACTTCGATGGTGTTAACCATTAGTTGGGTGTCATGGGTGTCATATTAATGCAGTAAGGACATCAGGTTGGTCATGGCTCATGATATTGGATGGAATTTCCATCGATTTTGAGTGACACGATCACAAGGGCATGAGGTTCCAGATTTGATCTAGATTTGGTTATTTATTTAGGGATTCCCGCTCACCTATGATGGAAAAAGTACTTAATTGAGTCATGTACACACAGGATGACTCTGTTGGTGAGGTGGGTTTGACCAATCATGTGGGTAGAGGTCCCTGGTAGTGTGTCTTAAGAAATCGGTTGAGGGTGCTTACCATATAAATCCACATAGAAGGTGAGGAGCCTTAGATTGATAGTGATGAGGCTATAATTTGGGGGATGAGGCTCACCATGATTGAGGCTATGGACCTGGATTTTTATTTGAGGAATAACATCATCATTCCTTAAGAAATTGTGCTTTGAGACAATGGTCGGTATTATTTTAGGATATATATAATTTTTCCTCTTGTTTTTTGGACTTGGGCTAACATCTTCTTTCGAGCAGGGGTCCTTGGGGCTAGGTTACTATTTTTTTGGGTGTGCCTTTGGGACATCGGTACTTATTAATACATGAGGCATTAGGAGGCACATGGTGTTGGGTTACATTATTTGAGGTGGAACCTAGGGGTTCACTTGGACTATGGTACTTTAGTGATACCTTGTCCATGGGCCAAGGATCCTCTCTGATTTAGATTCTATTATTAGCCGAAGCAGGTGACAACTTATTGGTGTGGTTTAGCATTAGATAATTTTTATTGTTTACTTATTACATCAAGATATAATACTTGTTATATTAAATGTCTGCTTAAACACACATTATTGGTACATACCACTGGGTGGTACCCTACTAAGATTCGTCTCAAACCCTATAAGGGTCCTTCAGGGCGTATCTAGATTTTATAAATTTAAATTCAGGTAAAGGATCAACCTCAGAAGATAGATCTTAGTATCTTCTTGAATTGAGATTGGCATCATACCTTGAGGTCATACCTATTGAATATTTCCTTTTGTTTAGTTTTGTTTTAGTTTACTCTATTGTATCAATATACTATTTTGTATACGTATGTACTGGATTAGGGTCGGCCCTTTGGTGACTCTCTTTTGTATATTGACATGCTTGTCCTGTTATAAAATGCACGATTGTTCTGTTTAGTTTCTAAAAGTGGTGTTGAGATGTCGATATGATTATTTATTTTCTACTGCTTCTTTTTATTACTACTAATATTTATACTTATTGACTATGCTTCCACTTTTCAGGTCTATTTTAAGTCTGTTGAGTGTTTCTTTCCACTAAATGTTATACGTTATTACTCATAACATTATTATTATCTATCCCCAAATGGTATAGTCTCCCCAATTTGTTAAATTACACCCTCATCGCTAGTTGGCAGTCTTTGGTGTATGGGGAGGCGTTCCTAAGGCTAGTGACACCCATCCTGATAGCACTATTCAAGTGGATAATTGGGTCATGGATGCTACAATAATGCCTTTCTCCAAACCAAAACAATAACCCAAATCCCAAGATAATATTATAGAATATGAAAACTAAATGAAACCCTTCCTCCTAGACTAAACCACCTCCACCGAGCCCAAGGGAAGTGCATGGACTTACCATATCAGAAGTTATCTCTATATTTTGGTAAATAGGTGAATTATCAGGGGTTAGAGTTGTACAAGGAGTTTTATCTTATAGGTTTTAATGGGATGGATTCAATTAAGTATAATTATGGATATTTTGACCATTATATTTTAAGGGATAATAATTGAAAGGCTTTAAGATATTTTAGTTCAAAGGGGATAACAACCAAATGAATTTAGGATAAAAAGGTTTAATTAGAATCTTTTAAAGTTTATAAAGCATCATAATATTCTATAATATCGTATAAAGGATAATAAATACCCCACCTCAAAGAAGTTTAAATTTTCAACATCGAGAGAGCTGAAGTCAGGAACTAATGAATTCATGAGAATCTTACTTAAACCTGTAACACCACATTCATCACCAAACCATTAATCATAATCCACAAAAACTAAGCATAAATATTTTTTCAAATATTAATGTAATAAGAAAAATAAATAATAAATTAAAATAGATGAGAAATGGTACCTCAAATTGAAGGGGAAACAACCTTCAAAGATAGGGTTTCAATAACTATGAAAAGCATATCCAATGTTCACCAAAGGATACCCTTAGACTACCTAGGGTTCATGGGAAATAGTGATTATCCTACCCAAATAGAGGGTATTCCTCTTATTTATAAAAAAATTTGGGTGCATGAAATCATGACGTAATTGATAGAGTCTTGGCATGACCAGTTGATTTCAAATGCACCCCCAAGGATAACGATGTAATCCTAATGGTTATCCTTTTATTAAAACTTAGTCAATACATTATATATATGATACAACTAAGGTATGTCACAAAATGTAAAATATAACTACATTTTTACATTCAAATCACAAAAAATCATGGCACACACCCAAACTAAGACATTGTGTAATAGAACACCCACACATGAAAATTCCAAAAAATATAGAACCATGAAACTTAATAACCAAGGCCTCATGTAATGAAGCCTATAATCATAGGGTAATAATATCTTACGCAAGGTTAACTTTGAATATATCTAAATAATCCCTCAATAATCAACTCTTATAATCTGAATCTCATGGCCACTCTGTGATCAACTCCCCTCATGCCATAACTCAAACAATAATGAAACTACCAAAAAAGGCTTATTAAAATAGGGAAGCCCTTAAATCTCATACCCTACACCCAATTCATGACACACAACAACTAAAACAACCATACCATGATTCACACACTTATTCCATAACATTCCATTTCTACATGAAACCTTAGCTTAAATTCAACCCTCCACCCTCAAATCTACCACTAACACCCTGATACACATACATAGTTCAGAAAATGACAATGTCAAGGTCTATAAAATTTTGGTCCCCTACATTATATACCTCTAAAAAAATTATCAACCTCAAGAATATAAATAAAACCCATATAAATTGGAAACTAACCTAAGTAGAGGATATAGAAACCTAATACTTTATATGAAATAACTCTTTAAATGATGCTCATCCTCAAGAATTCAAATGAAACCTAAAATAATAAATGAGAAAAACATAATTTAAATAGTTAAATACAACTCAAATAAGATCAATTCACTATAAGAACTATCCAAGAACATGTTTCACCTTCTAAACCACTACAAACTACCCAATAAATATTGATAAATAAACAGATTATTGGGGAAATCAAATGAAATTACAATAGAAATAGATAAAATCACCTGAAAATGTACACCTAAATATACAAAAAACTAGGTATTAAAGATTTTATTTAACTCTAAAATATCTCCTCACACTATTCTTTTACAAACCTCAAGATGAAAAAATTAGAGCATTCATCTCAAACTCACTAGAAATCCAAGAATCCTTTTTATTGAGACCTTTCATCATAGAAAGTCCTATCTCCATGATCTCTTCTCAACCCATCACCTCTTACTATTTCTAAAACTAAAAGTCTAAAAAAGATTATTTTATATATGGCCTCTAGGTATACTCAAAAATGTTGTTCTCAATATTCTTCACTAGCCAAGAAACATGGAAACTGAACAATAAGATCTATAAATCTATTCCCAAACATATGCACACTATCTTCCCCTTTATGGATCTCTTTAATATCCTTAATATTCATATCCATGGTACATTATAGATAAAATATATCTTTAATATTTCATGAAAATCATCTTAAGGAATCTCATCTAGGTTGTCATGCTTCGTTATCCACCATCATTGCGCTACATTCTTAAATATGTCAACTACTAAAGATACGTGTAATCAATTTGGATTCCTCACTAACTCAAAGGAAAATTCAATAAATTCCAAACATTCTTTATCCTAATTGATAGTTGATCCACTGATAAACTTTGATACTTCATATTGATGGAATTTTAACAAAGATTCATCCCCATGTCTTCTTTTTTCTTCCCTCGCACAATGAATCTATGGAGTTTCAATGGAATATCATTAGTTCAACATCAATAAAATATGTTGTCATGTATAAAATGAATCATAGAAACAATATAAAGAAAATTAATCACATAGGGGAAAAAATTCAATTTCCATGAGCACTCATCATCTCATTACTTCCTTTCCACATCATCACACCAAATCACCAATCTAAAAAAATTTCACCAACTCATCTTCCCATATAATATCTACTCATCCCCATTATACACTTTTATCACATATCATTATATCAAAATCATTTTAAGGATATAAAAAACAACATCACAAAAATTTATTCCACACAACTTTATTCAAGCATAGTTAGTCAATTACTAGGTTGTTTATACATTAATTTTAATAGAAACATATTATCATCACAAAAATAACCAAGAAAAATATTTTTAATCCAACATGTAATATTCAAAAACATTATCTATAGTATTTAATGGGGAAATCGTGACTAAATTATATTCATCTTCTATTTCCATGAGATAATTACAATACTTTTATCTTATAAATTTTCTAATAACATCATAAAATTATTTCTTTAACCACTATGGGTTTATAACATGATTTTTATTTATGATTAATATTTTAATAAAACAAGTTATTTTTTAAATTAAAAAAAAAAATAAATCCAAATAACAACTTGAACACATATTTATTAATGTGTAATTAACAAAAATCAATATGTTATATATCTTAGAATTCTTGCTTATAACATTTAATAATACTTGATATACTGTATACAATTATCATCTCATGTATATCACATTACTTCTCTATTTAAATCATTTATAATTAATTAATTCTAAGTAAAATATGTAATAGGTATGTGTTTTGCACTGTGTTGCATTTGTTGTCAAAAAGGTTTCAAGGATTGAATGGATGACAAGGAGTGTCAATATGTGAATGACAGAGGATGTGATGGTGATGGTGATGTTGTTAATAAGATGTCAAGGATTGAGTGGATATGTGACTGGCAAGGTGATGGTGATTGTTGGAGAATGACCATGGTAATAAGAAGCATGTCACTTAGGAAAATCACTAAGTGGCATAGGAGGTAATGGTTGAAACATTCTCCATACAAATCAGACGATTGCAGAGCTGATCTTAAAGTTCCAAGACTTGTATCAAGGAGATACAATGTCACAACATTGTTAGAAGTCCGTGCATTGTCTTAACAATGCATGAGGAGATAAAGAAGTTCCATCCACAATTACTAAGTGGATGAGGAATGAAGAAGGGTTCCATCCACAATCACTAAGTGGATGAGGAGAGAAAGTAGAACCATTCATGTTACTAATTGGATGAAGTGAAAATGAACCATCCATATCTACTAAGTGGATGAAGTTGTTTGAAGAAGACCATGCACTATCTCTTAGTGCATGAGGATTTGAAGATGATTGGATTGAAGAAGAACATTGAAGACCAAGTGATTTATGATTAATGTTTGATGAAGATACTTGGGTATTCCATATCCTAATAGGAGAAGGAGAATATATGTTAAATAATATTGGTGTAATTCTTATGAAGAAGAAGAGGTGAAGAAGAGGAGAATGGCTTGATGTAGTCTTGTTCCTACTTGGTAATTTAACCAAGTATACAAGGAGAGGAGATTATGCAAAAAATGGGGCCATCCCATGAGCTGGCTACCCAACCTTCAACCCAAGGCACATGTGGGACTAGGTCACCACGCCCATGAGGAGGCCTAGGCAGAGCCAGCCCACAGGAGGTCGGGCCGTGTGTAAGCCTGTGGGTGCCACACGGTGATGAACCCGTACAACGTGGGTGCCAAGGGTGTGCTCGTGAAGGAGCATAGTGGGCTCTAGAGCGTGCCCGAAGGAGCAGAGTGGGCGCTAGAAAGTGCCCACAAGAGAACCAGTGTGGGGCGACACCGGAGGGGGGAGAGAATATTTCTGAGCTGAAAGCAGCGGGGAATGTTTGTTAAACCGCGCAAAAACCGCAGCGCGTTTCGATGTGGGACAGAATTTTTAGACACAGATCTAATCCTAGCCATCTATCTGATCTCGCATCCGATCTCATCCACTCATCTATTCTCACCGTGCCACGTTATAATCCTGGCCATTCGCAACCATTTAACACGGATCCAACGGCGCTGGGGTTGTCTTCAACCTCCCACCGGCTGAGGGTCATCCCGCGATGCCTCCCACGAACCAGAGGCACCTGAGTGAGGGAGATGGAGCTCCCGACCACCTATGAAGAACATGAATCCTCCATGATGATCATTTTGAAGAACCGAATACATGCATGCATTAAAAGTTGCATGCATGCAACAAGATGGAGAAATTCAAAGGAGCCCGAGGCAAACGAAGTTGTCGAGGGTGAACTGCCTGTTCGGTGTACAAGGAGAAGCCTTGTATGCATTCTAAAATGTGTACATGAGATATACTCATTGAGAAAGAAGGAGTCCACGATGAATGAAAGATACCGTGATTCTCAGCCGTATCTTCATCCGCGTTTGAAGATATCAAAACGTCGCAGATCTCGGGCCTTCAAAGATTTGAACCCCGCGGCTTTGATCAAACTCTTTGCCTATAAAAGAAGCCATCTGAGGCCAAAGAAGGTTGCTGCTGATCATCTAAGAGAAGTCCCGCGATTCTCTGAGCAATGCGAAGAAAAATTCCGCGCACAACCTATGCGGTAGAGAAGCCCAGAGCCACCCGAGGCTCTGTGAGTTACTTTCGTGCTACCCCTGCGCGAAAGAAGTAGAGGAGGAGGCCTCCCTACGCGCTCCCTTGCGCAACAGGGAAGAATCCGTACTTGTACTCCCACTACCTGCACACTTCCACGGTAGAAAGTGGCCGCGCCCTCTGTGCCCGCACACTCACACGGCAGGAGGAATCCACCGTGCTTCCTTTGTGTGGTAGGAAGCAACTGAGCTACGCACACTTGCGCACCTTCTCTGTCCGCTCACTTGCGCGGCAGGAGGAAGACACCATGCCACCTGCGCGGTAGGAGCTTCCACGCCCAGCGCGCTTGAAGGCAGGAGGTGGCCGCATCACTTGTGCGCCCTCCTTTGAAGTGGGTTCGGGTGAAGTGAATCCCACACACCTCTTGGGTGAGTGTGTGCAAAGAAGAAGAAGTGTGGGTGAAGGTTGCATGCAAGTGCATGTCCAAGACCCTACGGGTTGTGTGTGCACAAGTGGAGTGTGCACACTTTGAAGAAGAAGAAAAAAACAAAGTGCGTGCAAGGAAACAAGAAGGTCGAAGCCTTAGTGTGTGCACAAGTGAAGGAGGCCATACCTCTTGTGTGTGCCAAAGTGAATAAAGAAGATACATGCATATCCATGCATATATTAATAAGTGAACAAGTGGGTGAACACCTTGAGAATAAAGAGAGAAGGAGAAATTCACACTAAAGAACAACACACGATTTGGTGTGTGTGAGAAAGAATAATAGAGTGTGACTCCAAGAAGAAGGTGTGTGTGCTAAAAGAGTTTACACCCTTTTAAGGGTTTATCACACCAAGAAGAAAAGGGGAGTGCATGCATTCATGCATGAAAATGCACACGTAAACAAAGCTTAAATCAGTGTGTGTGCATTTGAGAAGTCCAAGAACAAAGGTTCTTGAAGATATTTGAGATTTCATGAAAGTCATGCATGAAGATTGAGAAGCCATGCAATCAGTGCATGAAGATTCAGAGATGCCATGCACTCAGTGCATGAAGTTGAATTAAAGAGAGACCGAAGCCATACTGAAGTTAAAGACATCATTCATCTGAGTTTTCAGTAGTTGATAAGACCAAGAAGATTCAGTGGGCATACTCAATGCAAGAACATATTTGTCCATCAAGATTCTTGAAGACAGAGGCTGGGTCATCCTTAGAAGAAGGAGATAAAGCACGAGCAAAGAAGAGGAGTCCTGGTCACCACCAGTGATCAGAAGAAGTGAGCAAGTCCAGCAGACCTTATCCAAGGCTGTTGAAGACTCTTTAAGAGCTTAAAAAGAAGAAGAGCTACTCGTGTGACTCGAGGATCCAGGAGAAGACCCCTTGTGAGACTCAGGGTGGAGAAGTCTTCGGTGGAAGCTGAAGCAGGCCAGTGGGACTCTGGAAACACTGTGGGATGCAGTATAAAGAACCTCATGTGGGACTCAGGAGAGATACACTGTGACTCTGTATCGACCATTGTAATTATTAACCAAATTATAGTGGAGAAACCATGTTGGGGCGTTTAACCAACATGGAAAGTACGTAGGCCTTTGGAGCTGAACCTTGTAAATCCTTGTGTCCTGTGCCTTTACATTTACTGCATCACTCGAGGAAAGGCTGAGAGATACAAGAAGAGTGGATTGATGCCTTAACAATCCATAGAGGTTTAATTGATAAAGAATCAATTAGTAAAAAGTTTAAAAGGATCACTGATTCACCCCCTCCCCCTCTCAGTGATCACACTGATCCAGGCACTTCAATTTGTATCAGAGGGAGGTTACCTCTAAAAGATCCAAGGGAGTCTTTATGAAGTGAAGATTTGAGGAAATGAGAGAACACCCTCAAATGAAGATATCTTCCAAGACTCAGAGAAATAAAAAGAAGAAATAGGCCAAGAAGATGAAGAATAAGGTTACTACTAATAGAGAAACACCTTCAATTGAAGTTAATGTGAAAGTCACAACATATGAAAATTCCTTTTATCACTCTTATAATGAAGCCTTCTCTAGCTTTGATGATGTTGGAACAATCAATGATCTTCTAAATGCACTCAAATATTTTCGGAAGACAGTCCCTAGGGAAGTGGAAATGTGTATTGCTACAATTATCCATGATCTTCAAGAAGAAAAATTATAGCTAGAAGAAGAAGCCAATTCTATGGAAGATCAATTGGCAAGAAGGGTTGGCATAACCAACACTCCCATAAAGTTGGTGAAGGATAAAGATGAAACCATTTCCCTTTGTAGTGAAAGAATTGATGATGTCACTGAAGAACTACAAAGAATCATTTGTGAGAAAGAATTCTTTGAGATAGTGTTTAAAGAAGTTTCCCATGCACTGGAAAAGAGGCATAGAGTGTCAATGGTTGTCAAAGATGCTCAACTAGAAGACAAAGTAAAAAGGGTAAAGGAGCATGAAAATTCATTGCAAGAAATGAAGAAGGTGCATGAAGACCAGATGAAACAACTAAAAGAGAATTGGAAAGGAAGGCTAAGATTTGTTGAGGATGAGAATAACTCTCTCAACATGAAATGCTTAGAGCTAGGGGTGATATTGAAAAATCAGCAATCACCCAAAACTGAAGCCTCCCAATCAGCTGAAAGAAGAAATGTTGCCACTCAAGTGTGCATTGAGAAGGATGATTCCAAAAGGAGGACATCCTCTAATGAAAGTGAAACATCTTCTAAGAAGAAGGTACCATCCATACCATCTTGTACTAATGATTCTAAAATTGTTTCCAAAAAAAGCGAAGGATGTAAGAATAACTCTAAACAAGTATGGATGAAGAAGATGAAGAAAGAGAGCTCTCCTGAAAAAACACAACAATTCAAGAGAAATACCCAACAATCAGAAGAAGTCAAGAAGACAAGATTTGTGGGTCAATGTTGGTGTTGCAATAGGTATGGGCATTGTGCAATGGATTGTTGGTACAATCCTCTAAATGTTAAAGCACAAAGGAAGCCCATGCCAAGGGGGAGCAAGCCAGAGAAGAAGAAGCAACACCCACAGGTCCAGAAACATCTTTTTACTGCAAACAGATTTGGAATGTTTGATAACATCTGGGATGAATGCAAAAGTGGTCACAAGAAAGATACATACCAATCTCCAAATGTTTCCAAAGCTGAAAAGAAGAGAAGATCACAGAACCTAGCTAAGAATGAATAAGTATCCTTGGGAATCTAGTAAAATAAAGTTGAAAATGCTCCCAAGAAGATCTTGAAAAAGAAAGAGAAGTCCTTGGATTTCAAATCCAAGAAGGGTGATGCATCCAGAAGGACCACCAAGAAAAAATGATTCTACTATGGAAAGACAGGTCATACCATGGATCTTTGTAAACAATCCATAGAACTAAATAGAAGCAAAACTGCACTCAATAGGACAATCAATCCAGAAGAAGAATGGATTGATTGAAAATAAGCTGCCTAAGAAAGGTAACTTAAAATCATCAAAGGAACCATGTGGAACATCCAAATCTGAAGCCTCACTTCCAAATGACATATTAATCATTTGGCCAGAATATTTGGAAACAATGAGAAAGGAAGAAAATTCCCATGCCAAAGATAGTACAAAAGGAAAACAAAATATTTCACATGAAGATGAAGTTTTGTGTGTGAGGTGCAATAAAGCTGGTCATATCAGTAATAAATGCATGACACTCATTCCAGCTCAAAAAGAATTCTTCAAAAGAGTGAATATTTCACCAGGATATTCTAGTGCTCAGAAGACACTTAGAAAGAGTGGAGTCACACACAAAGATGTTGAAGAGGTGTTAAGATCCACACTAGCACAAACATCATTGAATATCAAATGTGCAAGTGTAAATAATGGAGAAAGTGGAACATCTCGGTTGAGAGAATCTTCTCAATCTTGTTGTTCAAACTGATGAAAAAAGGAGGTTCCATCTTATTTCATAATCACTAGTATATACATGTGCTTATATTTCAGGGGATTGAAGATGATGATCATTCTAAAATTGAGAATGGTATGGACAAAATGGAGTGCACCCCTTGAGGGGGAGCCAATCTGTAGAAGATGATCTTTTGAGATACATATCATCTCGTGAAGAATGAAGGTATTCCAATCACACTTTCATCCCTTATTTCCTAATTGTATTTAACATGTCAATTAAGGGGGAGTAATTGATTGAAGACAAATGGAAGAAAGGGGGATCTTTATCTTTGCACATGAACTTTCTAATGAGTTTGGTGAAGTATGTGCAGGATTTAGCAATTCATTGATATATCTGAAAAATTTCAACCCCTTGAAGCCTAAGCATGATCTCACATGTATAGTGAATTGTGGACAACATTGAATTCTTTGGTTACATCACCCTTGTTTTCTACATCGGGTTAACCCAAGTAGACTTAGAGATGATTTACTAAAGGCTCTTTGCTAAAGTGAACCTGTGGCATCATCCCTCTCTTAGTGATTTTCAAGAAGATTCTATTCAAAGGGCAGAAGTTATATTTTGAAGAGAACCACACCACACCTTTGCATTTGGTTTCCAATAAAGGTGAGAAAAGCTTGGAACACATATTGACCCATTCATATGTGCTCTGGTGATATTGACAACAAATACAAAGGGGGAGATTATAACATCCCGCCTTTTTATAACATAAACTTTCATTACATTACACAAAACTGAGGATCTTTAAGGTTTAGTGTCTTGGAAACGAGGAACATAATACATGAAAACAACATAAAACATTCCTATTAAACACTTGAAAGGATTCTCCTTATGTTCATACTATGTTCATTACTACATCTCATAACCTGGGGACATACATCAAAAGAAAGGGTGAGCAGAAGGCCCAGTAATGGAAACAAGAGAAACATTTTACATGTGAACTTGAGATACTTCAATAAGGACATGAAAAGAACTTTAAGGCATGAGAAAGAAATCATGAGGCATTTAATAATAAAAATAACATTTTCCATAACTTGAAGATGTGGCTACATCATTTAACATAGACAATCATGAACATATCACCAAGGTCCATCCCCAAGGTGTCATTTGAAAATTACCAAGGTTATTCACAAAGGTATCGTGAAAATTGTAATCTCTAGTGGTTACATCATTACCCAATGCATTGGAGCGCTATCAGGGCGCACCCTCAAATTTGCCTTTATTATCATGTGAGCCACATATATCATCATCAAACATTTCATAAATAACCCACCTAGCATAAAATAAATGGGTTTCATTTCATAATCATAACGTTTTAAAAACTGCTTTAAAGACATGATCTTTACGGCACTTTAAACCCACGGAAGGGAAAGCGGGTCTCATGTATGTAAATCCAAGAATTTAAAATGAAAAATTTTGATATATATGTGAATACCCTTGTAGAAATAAGAGCTTTGAGTATTCACTTTATAACATAAAATAATTTTGAGAAAAGAGAGAGGTATTTTGAGACGAAAATTCTGCAGCATAACGGCTATGTTACAAGGTTTTAGAAAACATTGAAAAGAGAGGGGACATGGGTCACCCACTCATAAATGATCCATAAAACAGTAAGGGAACAGAATAAGAAATATATATGGACATGGTAATGAAATTTTAAGGACATACCATTTGAAATTAAAAACATGGAAGGAAGACAAAAATTAGATTTCTCTTATGAAAATTCGGTAGCCTAACGGCGTCCCTTAAACATCAATAAAAAAGAATTTACAAGATCAAATAGGGTATCTCATAATATAATCATAAGAGATCAGTATGATAGATATAGAGATAATACCCCAATATAATAAAATGAAACTTGAAATACTTGACATGAAAATCGAACTTGAAAAATGAGAAGGGTGAAAGAATCCCTTAAAGATTTGGCAGCCTAACGGCGTCACTTAAACTTCAACAAAATTGAATTGACAAGGTCAAATAGGGTCTCTCATCATATGAACATAAGATTCCAGTATGATAGATATAGAGATCATACCCCAACATAATAGAAAGGAACTTGAAAGAATTGACATGAAAGTAGAACTTCAAAATGAGAATGGTGAAGAACCACTTAAAAATTCGGCAGCCTAACGGCGCCACTTAAAACTTCAAAATACTGTACTGAAGAGATCAAATGGAGTCTCTCATCATATGATCATAAAAGATCAGTATGATAAATTTAGAGATCATACCCCAACATAATAAAAATGAACTTGAAAGACTTGACATGAAAGTATAACTTTGAAAAAGAGAAGGGTGAAAGAATCCCTTAAAAATTCGGCAGCCTAACGGCGCCACTTAAAACTTCATAAAACTAAATAATGAGAGTAAGAGGGGATCTCTCATTATATGAACATAAAAAGGGCAGTAATAGGAGTATAAAAGAACATCCTTCAACATAAGAACATGGATAATAAAAGGAATGACATAAAAGATATCACTTGAAAAGAAAGAGAGGGGTCGGATCCCTTACCTTAAAATGTAACTCTTAAACCTCAAAGGTTGGGACCTTGAGGGCTTGGGGGCACCTTGGGAGGACTCCTTGGGAGGTAATGAGACCAGAACTTCGTTGGGGAAGAGTGGGGAGTCGAATGGATGAGGGGAGGGCTTGGTATTTATAGGGAAAGTGAGGGGATAAGGCATTAATGGCAAAGGGACACCTCACATGTGCTTTTCTCAAACCCATGTGCTCTCCCTTGGCATTTACCATGGAGTTAGGCCACATGGGGCCCCCAAAACAATAATTCATCACCCTTGTCCGGCCAACCCTTAAAATATCTCATGACATTACTATGACACAGTTATGATGTCATTAAACATACCGAAACCCTAAAACTGTATTTTTACTATTCACTGAAAATTCAACTTTCTCAGAAAAATCCCAAAGTTTCACACTAACCAAATATCAATGCTCTGATTTCAAAAATGAACTCCATTTTATAAAAATAATTTTCTAAATATTTTTAATTTTATTTTTAAATAAATACACTATTCACCGAAAATTCATGTTTTTTCAGAAAAAACCCCAAAAATTACCATAGTATAATATCGGTGCTCTGAGTTCAAAAATGAAATCCATTTTATAAAAATAATTTTCTAAATATTTTTAATTTAACTTTTAATTAAAAAAACACTATTCACCCGAAAAAACTAATACTTGAATAATAATTTATAAAACCGTTATTTAACCATTTTATTGAATCAAATTACTTAATCAAGGTGCCTAGATTATTTTAAAACTTTCTTTAAGTGAGATTACTAATCCATTTGGTCATATTACTAATCCTAATCATAAAATCACTATTCATAATTTACTATTCATCAAAAATCAAGTTGATCTTATTAGACTCAAAATTTTGTACTGAACATAATTGTAGAAGACCATTTTTTGAAAATCATTACACATTTTTAATTATTTAAGGTTTACATAAACATTTTTTAAAATATCCTTTTTCTAAAATTCATCAAAAATATGTATACTATATTTATCCGGTCATTTGAAAATTCATAAACATCATCATAAGAAGAAATCCCAATTTTTATTTAAACAAAGGATTACACAAGGCAATCACGGTCTCCTTACATAGCCCCTTATCACACCAGCATAGGAACTAAGTGTAAGGTGTGCTAAGGTGAGAGAATCCGAGGGAGGATCGGCCAACATCGCACGAGTCGTAATTTCTATTAGTTTGAACTTCTCGCGAAGGCGATCCTGTTCTAGCTTCACACGATGAAGTTCAGCTTGGGTTTGGTCCAGAGCAAAGCCCAGTGGTGATACCTCCTTCCCAAGTTCTGTTAGATGGGCTTCAATCGGTCCAAGACTACTGGGTGAGGCCATCGAATCTTCTTTCTATATTAATTAACCAAGATTTCTTGTATTTAGAGATAGTAATCAAAACATTTAGTTTCCAGTGGTCATATTGACCAATGGTCAAATAATAGTCAAAACCCAACAGTCTCATTTTAATTATACTCATGTTATCAAATAAAACATAAAATAACACATGAGATTAGGAAACAAGATTTATTCAAAATTTCGGGCCGTTACAATCTTCCCCCCTTAAGAAATTGCGTCCTCGCAATTTTAAAAAAATTGGGTTTTGAAATTTCATTGAAAGTCCCACATCGGAAAAAGAGTCGGTGACGCCATTACTTTAAAAGAAAGAAAACGGAGTACAAAGGCCACCCGAGTTTACTCATACTGGGATTCCATGTAGGAAACATGGACATGGAGGAGAAAACAAAGGGTCACGTCCTAAAGGAGAGTGATAGAAAACATGATTAGGAGGAAGTTAACCACCAGAAAATCCCAACATTATTATGTGTGCAAGCGGTCTTTGATTACCTAGTAGGAAACGTAAACCAACAACGTTTTTGTTTTACGTTCCTTTTCATAACTTTGAGGAATTCATTTAAAACATAGAACAAAAACATAAGGAAATATATCTACCTTCATGTAGAGTTTCAACCTTTAATAAGTTTCTACCCAAAACTAATCTTTTCTCCAAACTATGAGCATTTGAAACTACTTGGTCTCATCAAAACATAAGAATCATCTTCTAGAGAATCACATAATCCATAAAAGGTTAACTATCTATTTCTTTTATCTTTAAACATTATCCCAAAAACCGAAAGGGTAAGGTAAAACAACTCTTCAAAAGAAAGAATCCCATAGGAATGGAAACTACTTTTAAATCTTCAAGGTTCCATGGTACTAACCAAAGTTTATCATAGACCACTCCATAAATAATGGTCCTTAAAATTCCTCAAAATAAACTAAACTAAGATTGAAACCCAAATACAAGAAGGATTTGATAACATAGTCTTCCAAAATAAACTTCATTGTTCATCTCCAAACAACATCAACCTCTCCTAACATCTTATAACAAAATTAGCTAACCTAAACATATTTTACCCCAGATAGGTTAATCATTCCCATAAGTAACCTAAATTACTATAAGTCCACCTTAAATTAATCAATTCTTCAAAATATAAGTCATCCTTACTCCTCAATGAAAATACCGTAGTAATCTATTTACCTAGATCATATAGGGTCCCCAAAATAGTGAACATCTTCCAAAATAATAATCATCCTTTAATCCAAAAATCATCTCATTTCCTATCACATTGGTTGTTGGGACATGTTCTTCCATTTCTAACCATTAACTAAGAAGAGAAAGTATAATTAGAGGCTTAAATACTTAACCAATAATCCTGAAAAGGAACTTAAAGCATATAAGGATAACTTGTAGAAGAAAAGTATACCCTAACATGTGATCCCCTAGGTTCCCATATAGGTTAACCATGATCATATATTCTTATGTGAATCTTTATTTTGTTTTATCCTTGTTCCTTTAATAATGGTTCATACTAAGCTTATGAATTTACCAAAGCATATCCCCTGGGAGTGTCGTAACCAAGAGTGCAGCAAGGCCCATTTTCGTGTACCAGTTCCCGTTCGAGTCTAGCTCGAAGCGGTGTTTTCGAGTTTTACCCCTATGTACATCTGTGCCAGAGCCACCTCTACCTGCTCGTATCCAGACAGGGATGTATTTGCTTGGCAACCCATTACCCAATACTCACCAAAATACCAGGAAGATTTCCTATATATAAACTTTTCTATAGGCTTCTTCCTAAAGTTTTCATATCCTAATTTCCAAAAATAACTAAACCTCCCTTTGATACCAACTATAACATCCCGCCTTTTTATAACATAAACTTTCATTACATTACACAAAACTGAGGATCTTTAAGGTTTAGTGTCTTGGAAACGAGGAACATAATACATGAAAACAACATAAAACATTCCTATTAAACACTTGAAAGTCTTCTCCTTATGTTCATACTATGTTCATTACTGCATCTCATAACCTGGGGACATACATCAAAAGAAAGGGTGAGCAGAAGGCCCAGTAATGGAAACAAGAGAAACATTTTACATGTGAACTTGAGATACTTCAATAAGGACATGAAAAGAACTTTAAGGCATGAGAAAGAAATCATGAGGCATTTAATAATAAAAATAACATTTTCCATAACTTGAAGATGTGGCTACATCATTTAAAATATACAATGATGAACATATCACCAAGGTCCATCCCCAAGGTGTCATTTGAAAATTACCAAGGTTATTCACCAAGGTATCGTGAAAATTGTAATCTCTAGTGGTTACATCATTACCCAATGCATTGGAGCGCTATCAAGGCGCACCCTCAAATTTTCCTTTATTATCATGTGATCCACATATATCATCATCAAACATTTCATAAATAACCCACCTAGCATAAAATAAATGGGTTTCATTTCATAATCATAACGTTTTAAAAACTGCTTTAAAGACATGATCTTTACGGCACTTTAAACCCACGGAAGGGAAAGCGGGTCTCATGTATGTAAATCCCAGAATTTAAAATGTAAAATTTTGATATATATGTGAATACCCTTGTAGAAATAATATCTTTGAGTATTCACTTTATAACATAAAATAATTTTGAGAAAAGAGAGAGGTATTTTGAGACGAAAATTCTGCAGCATAACGGCTATGTTACAAGGTTTTAGAAAACATTGAAAAGAGAGGGGACATGGGTCACCCACTCATAAATGATCCATAAAACAGTAAGGGAACAGAATAAGAAGGATATATGGACATGGTAATGAAATTTTAAGGACATACCATTTGAAATTAAAGACATGGAAGGAAGACAAAAATTAGATTTCTCTTATGAAAATTCGGTAGCATAACAGCGTCCCTTAAACATCAATAAAAAAGAATTGAAAAGATCAAATAGGGTCTCTCATCATATTATCATAAGAGATCAGTATGATATATATAGAGATCATACCCCAATATAATAAAAAGGAACTTGAAATACTTGACATGAAAATCGAACTTGAAAAATGAGAAGGGTGAAAGAATCCCTTAAAGATTTGGCAGCCTAACGGCGTCACTTAAACTTCAACAAAAGTGAATTGACAAGGTCAAATAGGGTCTCTCATCATATGAACATAAGAGTCCAGTATGATAGATATAGAGATCAGACCCCAACATAATAGAAAGGAACTTGAAAGAATTGACATGAAAGTAGAACTTCAAAATGAGAATGGTGAAGAACCACTTAAAAATTTGGCAGCCTAACGGCGCCACTTAAAACTTCAAAATACTGTATTGAAGAGATAAAATGGGGTCTCTCATCATATGATCATAAAAGATCAGTATGATAAATTTAGAGATCATACCCCAACATAATAAAAAGGAACTTGAAAGACTTGACATGAAAGTAGAACTTTGAAAAAGAGAAGGGTGAAAGAATCCCTTAAAAATTCGGCAGCCTAACGGCGCCACTTAAAAATTAATAAAACGAAATAATGAGAGTAAGAGGGGATCTATCATTATATGAACATAAAAAGGGCAGTAATAGGAGTATAAAAGAACATCCTTCAACATAAGAACATGGAGAATAAAAGGAATGCCATAAAAGATATCACTTGAAAAGAAAGAGAGGGGTCAGATCCCTTACCTTAAAATGTAACTCTTAAACCTCAAAGGTTGGGACCTTGAGGGCTTGGGGGAACCTTGGGAGGACTCCTTGGGAGGTAATGAGACCAGAACTTCGTTGGGGAAGAGTGGGGAGTCGAATGGATGAGGGGAGGGCTTGGTATTTATAGGGAAAGTGATGGGACAAGGCATTAATGGCCAAGGGACACCTCACATGTGCTTTTCTCAAACTCATGTGCTCTCCCTTGGCATTTACCATGGAGTTAGGCCACAAGGGGCCCCCAAAACAATAATTCATCACCCTTGTCCGGAAAACCCTTAAAATATCTCATGACATCACTATGACACAGTTATGATGTCATTAAACATACCGAAACCCTAAAACTGTATTTTTACTATTCACTGAAAATTCAACTTTCTCAGAAAAATCCCAAAGTTTCACACTAACCAAATATCAATGCTCTGATTTCAAAAATTAACTCCATTTTATAAAAATAATTTTCTAAATATTTTTAATTTTATTTTTAAATAAATACACTATTCACCGAAAATTCATTTTTTTTCAGAAAAAACCCCAAAAATTACCATAGCATAATATCGATGCTCTGAGTTCAAAAATGAAATCCATTTTATAAAAATAATTTTCTAAATATTTTTAATTTAACTTTTAATTAAAAAAATACTATTCACCCAAAAAAACTAATACTTGAATAATAATTTATAAAACCGTTATTTAACAATTTTATTGAATCAAATTACTTAATCAAGGTGCCTAGATTATTTTAAAACTTTCTTTAAGTGAGATTACTAATCCATTTGGTCATATTACTAATCCTAATCATAAAATCACTATTCATAATTTACTATTCATCAAAAATCAAGTTGATCTTATTAGACTCCAAATTTTGTACTGAACATAATTGTAGAAGACCATTTTTCGAAAATCATTACACATTTTTAATTATTTAAGGTTTACATAAACATTTTTTAAAATATCCTTTTTCTAAAATTCATCAAAAATATGTATACTATATTTATCCGGTCATTTGAAAATTCATAAACATCATCATAAGAAAAAATCCCAATTTTTATTTAAACAAAGGATTACACAAGGCAATCACGGTCTCCTTACATAGCCCCTTATCACACCAGCATAGGACCTAAGTGTAAGGTGTGCTAAGGTGAGAGAATCCGAGGGAGGCTCAGCCAACATCGCACGAGTCGTAATTTCTATTAGTTTGAACTTCTCGCGAAGGCGATCCCGTTCTAGCTTCACACGATGAAGTTTAGCTTGGGTTTGGTCCAGAGCAAAGCCCAGTGGTGCTACCTCCTTCCCAAGTTCTGTTAGATGGGCTTGGATCGGTCCAAGACTACTGGGTGAGGCCATCGAATCTTCTTTCTATATTAATTAACCAAGATTGCTTGTATTTAGAGATAGTAATCAAAACATTTAGTTTCCAGTGTTTATATTGACCAATGGTCAAATAATAGTCAAAACCCAACAGTCTCATTTTAATTTTACTCATGTTATCAAATAAAACATAAAATAACACATGAGATTAGGAAATAAGATTTGTTCAAAATTTCGGGCCGTTACAGAGATTGTTGTGCACTGTGTAGCATTTGTTGTCAATAAGGTGTCAAGGATTGAATGGATGACAAGGAGTGTCAATATGTGAATGACAGAGGATGTGATGGTGATGGGGATGTTGTTAATAAGATGTCAAGGATTGAGTGGATATGTGACTGACAAGGTGATGGTGATTGTTGGAAAATGACCATGGTACTAAGAAGCATGTCACTTAAGAGAATCACTAAGTGGCATAGGAGGTAATGGTTAAAACATTCTCCATAAAAATCAGACGATTGTAGAGCTAATCTTAAATTTCCAAGACTTGTATCATGGAGATACAATGTCACAACATTGTTAGAAGTCCATGCATTGTCTTCACAATGCATGAGGAGATAAATAAGTGCCATCCACAATTACTAAGTGGATGAGGAATGAAGAAGGGTTCCATCCACAATCACTAAGTGGATGAGGAGAGAAAGGAGAACCATTCACGTTACTAATTAGATGAAGTGAAAATGAACCATCCATATCTACTAAGTGAATGAAGTGGTTTGAAGAAGAACATGCACTATCTCTTAGTGCATGAGGATTTGAAGATGATTGGATTAAAGAAGAACATTAAAGACCAAGTGATTTATGATTAATGATTGATTAAGATACTTGGGTATTCCATATCCTAATAGGAGAATGAAAAGATATGTTAAAGAGGATTGATATGATTCTTATGAAGAAGAAGAGGTGAATAAGAGGAGAATGGATTGATGTAGTCTTGTTCCTACTTGGTAATTTAACCAAGTATACAAGGAGAGGATCTTATGCAAAAAATGGGGCCAGCCCATGAGCAGGCTACCCAAGCGTCAAACCAAGGCACAGGTGGGACTAGGTCACCACGCCCATGAGGAGGCCTAGGCAGAGCCAGCCCGTAGGAGGCCGGGCCGTGTGTAAGCCCGCGGGTGCCACACGGTGATGAACCCGGGCAGCGTGGGTGCCAAGGGCGTGCCTTTGAAGGAGAATAGTGGGCGCTAGAGTGCGCTCGGAGGAGCAGAGTGGGTGCTAGAGTGCGCCTGAAACGCATGGCCAATTTTCGCCAATCGACCGGTCAAAGTTCCGGTGCTCTGGTAATGTGTATAGCAGCACTCGGGTCGAATCCTCGGCGATGGTACTTCGTAATAGTCGATTGTTTTTAGTTGATTGTATTTTGATTGGGGGGGGGGTTTGTTTGCAGAGCTTAATTGAAATGTTTAATGAATGATGTTTAATTTAACAAGTTGATAAAGTTTGGGGTGAGTTCATCATTAGGTTAGTTAAGCTTGTGGTATCCTTGAGCTTCGCTTTATATTGCATTTAAATTAACACCCATGTCACAAGATGATGTTGATTAGAATTCCTAAGTGTTAAGGCTTTAATCCAAGCCTTAAATTAACTTAGGGTTCTAATCTTGATCAAATATTGTTTATGTTAGTGTATTTATGGTTCCAATAATCCATGGAAACCACATGTTAAACAAATCAAGTCATTAATCCAGGACATGCTAAGTCCAACATACACAATGTTAATTCAACGAATACTCATCAAGCAAAAGCTCTCAATCGCTTAACATACCTAAATTAAAACTCACCCCAATGAGAAATTTACTCAGCCATTATGATGTTTATTAATCTGGTAATATATGTTTATGGTGATGAATTATAAAGAGAAGAAAAAGAAAGGGACAAGATAAGAGTAGTGTGCCGAACACACACACGAAATATTTTGAGAATCAAAAATGGAATTTTGATTGAATGAGGAAGCAAGATAAGGTACTGTAATTTAAAATGATTCAAACTATTTTAAGACCATGAATATTATACTACAGAAGGTGTAGGAGAATAAGAGATATTGAAGAAGAAACTTTCATTAAAACAGAATTACAAAATGAAGGACTTACAAAATTACAAAAATGAAGAACACAAAAGTAAGTGAAAACAAAGAGAGGAGGAAAGGTCTCTCAAGTAAAAACTTGAGTATGGCAGGTCCTCCCAAGCCTTTGGAAAATCTTTGGTCGTTCCAATATGATCTCCTCTCTTCTTAAATGCCAACCCCTCTCAAGGAGAGAAGGGGAGAGTATTTATAACCCAAGGAGTGGACTGTTTGCATTCCTAATCTGTCCCTCCACTTTCATCGCCAATTTTGCTATGCAGACAGACGAATCTCCGAATATCTCCTTCTTAAAAGTTGTAGATAATACAGTTTTCCGACTACTGTCAAAAGATGGAGGCATTTGGACAAGTGGATCCAAAGTTATGGCGGTTTTATTAAAAAAAGGTAAACTGTCCATTTCTATCCATGATTTTTCGATGGCCAAAATGTGAATGGATTTTTGAACAGTAAGATTCCTTCAAATCCGAATGACTTATTCAACAAAGTCTGCCACCTATATCTCCTATTTCCCACTGCAAAATCTCAGCTCGATTTGATGCTTACATCATGAGATATGTCATGAATAGTATACTGATTTTAATTCTCGGACAGAATGGTGGGCTGGACTTCAAAGCTTCATTTGAGCCCCTTGTACTTGGATTTGTGCCATGAAATTTTTATACAAGATGACATGTAGTGTCCCCAGAATTATGGTGGAGATTTATTGTTTTTGGACTTCTGTATTGATCCCAGTAAATCAATCTTCAAGGCTGGTCTAGTTTGTTCACAGATTCTTTGGTCTTGTTTGTGAGGACCATATGACCCTTCAAATGGCAGAATTGGATCATGGTTCCTTATAATGAAATGTTGTATATTGAAAGGAAAATCCTAAAAAAGAAGAAACACACAATTTGGATCATTATAGTGATAGTTATAATTAAAACATTAAACTGAATCAATTGGACTACTTCTAAAAATGCTCAAATATTATACTTAATGTTAAAACATTAATATTTCACACAAATTATGCACATTTCATATAAAATAAGTAAAGGGGGAATATAATAAGTCATGAAAATATTAATAACATGAACTCCCCCACACTTAGATTTGCACATTTACTCATGTGCAACAAATATAAAAACATGACAAAATCATTTTCACTCACCAACAAATATTAAAATTTTGTTTTCTCCAATCAGGGGAGGTTTAGACTATTTCACTCATCCATATTGAATTCCATCACAAATTTCGTTCACAATAATGCATCAGAAACAATTCATTTTTTCATGTTCAAGGTTTTAATTGGAAAATATAGGCACTCAAAACTTACTCCTCTCAAGATGATAAAAATGTATTTTAGGAGGTTCACTCATTCACCAACAAAAAGTGAAAATCAAGAGTTTGTAAGAGCTCTCAGCTTCTATTACCAAATCTAATGTGTACAAGAATAAAGAGGTCTTTTAAGGGGTTTTTCAGTGGCTATGGGACAGTAGGTATATAATGTTCAAAGGAAAAGAGGGGTTAAAAACACCAACATGGAAAAATCAATGCACATTTTTTTTGAAATTTGATTTGAAAGGAAATAGAAACACATATTTACAAGGGCATGAATGTGTGATGAATGAAAAGTGAGGGAGATAGAAAATGAAATAGGGTGAGATGATGTAATATGTACAACATGGAAGACTTCCAATAATGACACAATACAAGATGATTCAAGTGTTCTTTTTTTTCTCTTTTTGCTCTTTTTTTCGAAAGTTGTGCTTGAAACAAGTCTCACAGTCATCTCCCAACCCATGCTTGATCTCCTCATGGAACTAATTTTAGTAGTTATAACATGATCAAAGGTTGATGATGAATGATTTTTGACCCACCCAAGACACAACCCATTCCTTTTTTTCATTTTTTTTAATATAATTTTTTTTCATTTTTTTGAACACTTTTCAATGACTTTTGTACAAATGAAAATTACACATATACACCTCAAAGCTCACGGAATTACAACCTCTCCCCTACACTTGAATGGATGCTTTACCTCAAGCATATGATGACACATTGGAAATCAATGAAAGTACGCCCAAAAATGAAGTCAATTCCCCCCACACTTAAATTTCAATAAATTGTACAATGAAAATCCATGAAGATGTTGGGTGGGACAAGGTATTCGGCTTGTAATGTGGCTATCAAAAGAAAGGTTTTCATAGGATCAAAGGGGCTTTCAAAAGTAGGATCAATGTAAGGGTAACGGGAGGCTATTTGGCTATTCTGATTCTCATGTGGCTTAGAAAATGCCTCTATTATATTAATGCACACAAAAGATGGAAATTAAGCTCGAAGGTCCACAAACTCAAGACTCACAATCAGTGGTGAAGACACACAATGAAAAATATGGCCATAGATGACCTTGGCATGAAGGCTAATGTTATTCCTCACGGTACGGGAGAATCATTTTCCACCAAAAATTGTTCATTCAAAATGTTTGTTATTGACACAAAATTGTTTACCAAGTTTGAGATAAAAATTCAATATATTTGAGTTTAAAACAAGCCTTTTGACTCCCCAAAATGGTTGGACAGAATTTCAATATTGGATGATGAGTAATTATGACACCCCTTTTTTTTAATTTCATTTTTTTAATTTATTTTTTTTATTTTTTTAAATTTTTAATGAAACATCCACACAAAAGAGAAAATAGAAAAAAGGTTGTGGAAGAATGTTGTAAAAAAATGAGAGGGAGAGAGGAAGAAGAAGAAATAGAGAGAAGAAGAGAGGGAAGAGAGATTGAGGAGAGATAGAGTTAAAGGGAAAGAGGTGCCCCCTGGTTTGGATTTGGTGGGTCTCCGTTTCCATCTAGTGGTGGGTCAATGGAAGTCGATGTGGAACCTGAAGTGAATGGCCTCTCATGGTGATGCTTTAACCGGTTTCCATTTACCGTGAATGTTCTTTTTGAAGAAGGGTCTTGGACTTGCACTGCACCAAATGGGTAAACATTAGTAATAATAAAAGGTCCATCCCAACGAGAATTGAGCTTACCTGGGTGAAGTCGAAATCGAGAATTGAAGAGCATTACCTTTTCACCTTCATGAAATACCTTTCGAAGAATGTGCTTGTCATGGAGTGACTTTGCCTTTTCTTTGTAGATAATGGAGTTCTCATACGAATCGAGTCGAAGATCCTCCAATTCAGTCAACTGCAACAATCTTTCTTCACCAGATTTTTCACAATCAAAATTACAAGTTTTGACAGCCCAAAATGACTTATGTTGGATTTCAACTAGTAAATGATAGGCTTTACCAAAAACTAGCCTAAATGGATACATCCCAATGGGTGTCTTATAGGCTATTAGATAGGCCCAAAGTGCTTCACCAAGTCTATCGGGCCAGTCTTTTCTTGTGGGCTTCACAATTCTTTCAAGCACTCTTTTCACTTCTCTGTTAGAAAGTTCAGCCATTCCATTTGTTTGAGGGTGATATGCAGTGGATGTTTTATGTACAACCCCATTATTTTTCAAAAGTGACTCCATGGTTCTATTACAGAAATGAGTTCCTAAGTCACTTATCAAAGCACGTGGTGTTCTGAATCGATGGAAGATATGGGTTTTGAGGAACTCACTCACAGTTTGAGAATCATCTTTCCTAGTGGGTTTGGCCTCGACCCACCTAGAAACATAGTCAACGGCAAGGAGAATGTAGGATAATCCATTGGAAGGGGGAAAAGGACCCATGAAATCGATGCCCCAAACATCGAAAATCTCACAGAAGATTAATGGCTTTTGAGGCATTTCGTTTCTTTTGGAAATTGTGGCAAACTTTTGGCAAGTGGGACATGATTGACAGAACTCGTGTGAGTCCTTGAAGAGTGAAGGCCAAAAGAATCCAGAATCTAGGACCTTTTGAGAAGTCCTTTGTGGTCCAAAGTGTCCACCTCCAGGCATTGAGTGGTAGAATTCCAAGATGGAGGATTGTTCAGTTTCATCAACACATCTCCTAATTACCATGTCAGCCCCAGTTTTCCAAAGTTTATTATCTTCCCAAAAATAATCCTTTGAATCACTTTTCATCTTTTCTTTTTGTTCTTTTGAAAAATATTCCGGGAAAACACCAGAAACCAAGTAATTGACAATTGGGGCATACCATGGTAACTTTGGAGTGAGAGATGAGAGGTTTTCAGTTGGAAATTCAGGATCAATTATTTCAGAATGAGAAGAATTAGAAATTTTACTCAGGTGGTCAGCCACAGGGTTTTCTTTTCCAGGTTTATCTTTTATCACAAGGTCAAACTCTTGGAGCATTAAAATCCATCTTATTAGCCTTGGTTTGGAATCACTTTTCTTAAGTAATAACTTTAATGCTGAGTGGTCCGTGAAGATGATGATTTTGGCACCTAAGAGATAGGGTCAGAATTTATCCAAGGAAAAAAACCACAGCTAAAAGTTCTTTTTCAGTCACAGTGTAGTGTGATTGAGTTTCATCCAATGTTTTTGAGGCATAAAAGATGACATGAGGAATGTTTTCTCTTCTTTGACCAAGAACAACCCCAATGGCCCTATCAGAAGCATCACACATCAATTCAAATGGTAAGGACCAATCTGGGGGTTGGATTATTGGAGCATATGTGAGAGCATATTTGAGTTCAATGAAGGCTCTCTTGAAAGCCTCATCAAAATTGAATGTTACATCATTTTGAAGTAAACGAGTGAGTGGGAGGGAAATCTTGCTGAAGTTCTGAATGAATCGCCGATAGAAACCGGCATGACCAAGGAAGGACCGAATGTCTCGAACTGATTTGGGTTCAGGAAGTGATTGGATCACCTCAATTTTGGCTGGATCAACTTGGATACCCTCTTGAGAAATTATGTGCCCTAGAACAATCCCATTTGAAACCATGAAGTGACATTTTTCAAAATTCAGCACAAGATTTCACTTGACACACTTTTGAAGGACCAAAGAGAGTGAATGTAAGCAAGATTCAAATGACTCGCCATAAATGGTAAAGTCATCCATGAAGACCTCCATGAAATTCTCAATGAATTCAGAAAAGATACTCATCATACACCGCTGGAATGTTGCAGGAGCATTACAAAGGCCAAAAGGCATTCGCCTATAGGCATAGGTTCCAAAGGGGCAAGTGAATGTGGTCTTTTCTTGGTATTGAGGTGCGATTGGAATTTGGAAGTAGCCGGTGTAACCATCAAGAAAGCAATAGTGTGACTTTCCGGCCAATCTCTCAAGTATTTGGTCAAGGAAAGGAAGTGGGTAGTGATCTTTTCGTGTTTCATCATTCAATTTGCGATAATCGATGCACAAACGCCATTTGTTTTTCACTCAAGTTGTGACCACTTCTCCATGTTAATTTGTGACAACTGTTATCCCGCCCTTCTTAGGAACGACTTGAATTGGACTAACCCATTCACTATCAGAAATTGGGTAGATAATACCAGATTGAAGAAGCTTGGTAATCTCTTCCCTAACTACCTCAAGTATGAGTGGATTGAGTCTTCTTTGAGGTTGCCTAATTGGTTTGGATGATTCCTCTAGATGGATGTGATGCATGCAAAGGGCAGGGTTGATTCCTGGAATATCCTCTAGGGTCCAACCTAAGGCATTTTTGTTTTCCTCTAACACTTGAACAAGTTGGGACTCGTCAATTTCAGAAAGTGAAGCAGAGATAATGACAGGGTAGGAGGGATCATTGAAAAGGAATGCATACTTGAGGTGTGAAGGAAGTGGTTTTAGATCAGTTTTAGCCTTGATTTGAGAGCTAGACAAGTTAGGAGCAAGAGAAGGGATTCCAGATGGGTTTGGATCATTTTCCTCAACACTGTCCAAGGTGGAGCAGTAGAGATCAGAGTTGATGTGGGATTCAAGAGAGTTTTCAAGTTCCTCTAGATTGATGGAGTCTATGAAGGAGAGGTCCACATCAACTTCACCATTTATGACTTTGTTAATCATGGTGCAGATTTCACAAGATCCTTTATCATTAGAACATGAAGAACATGGTGGATTGGGGTTCGATTGAATCTTAGAAGTTTCCTAAAAAGCATGGATTGAGAATGCAGAGTGATCCTCAGATGGGTATCACATGGCTTGGAAAATGTTGAACTTGACCAGTTGGTCACCGAATTCTATGGATAAGATGCATGAATGGACATCAATCTTGGTTCTCGCAGTCATGAGGAATGGTCTTCCTAGAATTAGGGGAGATCGAGAAGAAGTCGTCTCACCTTCCATGTCAAGGACATAGAAATCAGCTAGGAAGATAAGATCATTGACCCGAACGAGAACATCCTCAATTATCCCCTCAGGACTGGTAGTGCTTCGATTGGCTAATTGAATGACAACACCTGTTGGGTGCAAGGTACCTAGACCAAGTTTGGAGAAAATGGATTTGGGCATGACATTTATTGAGGCTCCAAGGTCTATGAGTGCATCATCAAAGTTGGAACTCCCTATTTGACATGGAACCGTGAAGGTCCCTGGATATTTGCACTTCATGGGAATGGAATGTTGGGTTGAAACATTTTCAATGTTCCTAAGTTGTCTCTTATGGGTGCACAATTCCTTAAGAAACTTGGCATACTTAGGGATTTGTTTGATGGCATCTAAGAGGGGGATGTTCACTTCAACACGTCTAAACCTGTCAAGCATTTCAGGATCAGGTTCAAAGGACTTCTTAGGCTTGGAGATGGCTTGAGGAAAAGGAATTGGGTTCCTTAGAGGAATTGAAGAAGGTGAAGGAGTGGATTCAAGTTCCTTTTCCAGCTTTTTGTTATTTTCATTTTCTAGATCAACATCGAAAGGGGAGGTAGAGGAATCAGCATGGGGCATAGCAATTTGCTTTCCCGATCTAAGTGAAATTGCACTTACATTACCCTTAGGGTTGGGTAATGGTTGAGTTGGGAGTTGGGATGAATTGGATGGTTATTGCTGGCTAAGGTGGGATGCAAGTTGACCTATGTGGGTTTCAATGTTCTTGAGGCTAGAACGGGTGAAGGAAGCAAGATCCTCTACAGCACTTTCCCATGGTTGTTTAGAAGAAGAGGCTTGTCCCAAATTGGGTTAGCCTTGATTTTGGTTCTTGGGAAAGTGATTGTATTGGGTGGGGAATTGGGAAGGCTCGTTAGGATATTGGAATCCAGGAGGAGGATTGTTCCTTTGGGGTTGAGGAACAAAAGGATAAGGTTGATGGATGTTACCACCACTTTGACCATATTGGAACTGGTTTGGATTTTGATGAGGGAACTGAGGAGGATGAGAAATGGGATTACCATACCTCAGAGGTGGGTTAAAGGTAGAAGAGAAGGGCTCATAGTGGGGTTGGTTGAAGTTTCTAACAAACTGACCTGATTGTTGAGGGTTGAAGTTTCGCTAAGCATATGCCGCATTGAGCTCCATTGGACTAGATGAATCAGATGGATCATCTTGAAGTTGTGTACATGTGTCAGTCGGATGAGATGGAGAGTTGCAGATTCCACAATTCTTGATAGGTCCAGGGAATAGTGACTATGGAGAAGATGAGGTTGGGGCTTTGGTAGCCACTGCTAGTTGACGCACAAGACCTGTAAGTTCACTCATCCACTCAGTCATCTTGTTGGGATCTATGGATTGATTCTCTTGGGCTTGTTTCACTTGAGCATGTGCTCGAGTATGGAATTGCTGCGTGTTTGTAGCCATGTTTCTTATGAGTTCTCGTGCAGCTGCAGGAGTTTTGTCAACAAGAGCACCGCCACTTGCAGCATCAATGAGAGTTCACTCCATAGCCAATAACCCCTCATAGAAGTATTGGATCAGGAGTAGGTCAGGGATTTTATGGTGTGGACAAGTTGCCACAAGATTTTTGAACCTCTCCCAATACTGATGGAGTGATTCATTAGGGAATTGACGGATGCCGCTTATTTCCTTTCGGATAGAAGCTGTTCGGGAAGCGGGAAAGAACTTCTCAAGGAAAAGTCTCTTCATGTCAACCCATGAGTTTATGGAACCAGGTGGGAGGTAGTAAAGCCAAGACTTGGCAGAATCTGATAGGGAAAAGGGGAAAGCTCTAAGCTTGATTTTTTCTTCAGAAACCCCTTGAGGTTTCATGGTTGAGCAGACCACTTGGAACTCTTTGAGGTGAAGATGAGGATCCTCACCAGCTAGACCATGGAAATGAGGAAGAAGATGAATCAAACCTGACTTGAGTTCGAAGTCAGCCTCTATGATTGGATATTGAATACCAAGAGGTTGGTAATTCATATCAGGGGCAGTGAGTTCTTTTAGGGTTTGTTCCCTAGGATTGGCCATTTCAATTTCAATTGGTTGGATGAGGACTGGTTCTTGAATTATTTGAGTATCTCTTATGTTCCTCCTAAGTTGGCGAAGTGTTCGCTCAATTTCAGGGTCAAACAAATCTGAGGGATTGTTTGGAAGGCTTCGGGGCATTCAGAGAGATTTAGAAAGGATTAGGAAGACAGGTTTTCCTTTTTATTTTTTCAGTTTATGATTTTTAAGAGGAAGACGGGTTTTTCTTTGTGTTTTTTTTTCAATTTTTTTTCAAAAAATTTGATTTTTTTTTGGTTTTTTTTACAATAACCAGAAACTAATGACTACTTAAAGCACCATCCCCGGAAACGGCTCCATTTGAAAGTGTGGCCGATTGTCGCCTATCGACCGGTCAAAGTTCCGGTGCTCTGCTAATGTGTATAGCAGCACTCGGGTCGAATCTTCGGCGATGGTACTTCGTAATAGTCGATTGTTTTTAGTTGATTGTATTTTGATTGGGGGGGGGGTTGTTTGCAGAGCTTAATTGAAATGTTTAATGAATGATGTTTAATTTAACAAGTTGATAATTTTTGGGGTGAGTTCATCATTAGGTTAGTTAAGCTTGTGGTATCCTTGAGCTTTGCTTTATATTGCATTTAAATTAACACCCATGTCACAAGATGATGTTGATTAGAATTCCTAAGTGTTAAGGCTTTAATCCAAGCCTTAAATTAACTTAGGGTTATAATCTTGATCAAATATTGTTTATGGTAGTGTATTTATGGTTCTAATAATCCATGGAAACCACACGTTAAACAAATCAAGTCATTAATCCATGACATGCTAAGTCCAACATACACAATGTTAATTCAACGAATACTCATCGAGCAAAAGCTCTCAATCGCTTAACATACCTAAATTAAAACTCACCCCAATGAGAAATTTACTCAGCCATTATGATGTTTATTAATCTGGTAATATATGTTTATGGTGATGAATTATAAAGAGAAGAAAAAGAAAGGGACAAGATAAGAGTAGTGTGCCGAACACACACACGAAATATTTTGAGAATCAAAAATGGAATTTCGATTGAATGAGGAAGCAAGATAAGGTACTGTAATTTAAAATGATTCAAACTATTTTAAGACCATGAATATTATACTATATAAGGTGGAGGAGAATAAGATATATTGAAGAAGAAACTTTCATTAAAACAGAATTACAAAATAAAGGACTTACAAAATTACAAAAATGAAGAACACAAAAGTAAGTGAAAACAAAGAGAGGAGGAAATGTATCTCAAGTGAAAACATGAGTATGTAAGGTCCTACCAAGCCTTTGGCAAAGCTTTGGTCGTGCCAATATGATCTCCTCTCTTCTGAAATGCCAACCCCTCTCAAGGAGAGAAGGGGAGAGTATTTATAGCCCAAGGAGTGGACTGTTTGCATTCCTAATCTGTCCCTCCACTTTCATCGCCAATTTGGCTATTCAGAAAGACGAATCTCCGAATATCTCCTTCTTCAAAGTTGTAGATAATGAAGTTTTCCGACTAATGTCAAAATATGGAGGCATTTGGACAACTGGATCCAAAGTTATGGCGGTTTTATTAAACAAAGGTAAACTGTCCATTTCTATCCATGATTTTTCGATGGCCAAAATGTGAATGGATTTTTGAATAGTAATATGCCTTCAAATCCGAATGACTTCTTCAACAAAGTCTTCCGCCTATATCTCCTCTTTCCCACTGAAAATCTCAGCTCGATTTGATTCATACATCATGAGATATGTCATGAATAGTATACGGATTTTAATTCTCGGACAGAATGGTACGCTGGGCTTCAAAGATTTATTTGAGACCCTTGTACTTGGATTTGGGCCATGAAATTTTTATCCAAGATGACATGTAGTGTCCCCAGAATTATGATGGAGAGTTAATGTTTTTGGACTTCTATATTGAGCCCAGTAAATCAATCTTCAAGGCTGGTCCAGTTTGTTCACAGATTCTTTGGTCTTGTTTGTGAGGACCATATGACCCTTCAAATGGCATAATTGGATCATGGTTCCTTCTAATTAAATGTTGTATATTGAAAGGAGAATCCTAAAAAAAGAACCACACAATTTGGATCAGTATAGTGACAGTTATAATTAAAACATTAAATTGACTCAATTGGACTACTTCTAAAAATGCTCAAATATTATACTTAATATTAAAACATTAATATTTCACACAAATTATGCACATTTCATATAAAATAAGTAAAGGGGGAATATAATAAGTCATGAAAATATTAATAACATCAGCGCCCGTAGGAGAACCGGTGCGGGGCGACACCGGAGGGGGAGAGGATATTTCTGAGCTGAAAGCGGCGGGGCATGTTTGTTAAACCGCGCAAAAACCACAGCGCGTTTCGATGTGGGACAGAATTTTTAGAGCCGAATCTAATCTTGGAAATCTATCTGATCTTGCATCCGATCTCAGACGCTCATCTAATCTCGCTGCGCCTCGTTATAATCATGTCCGTCCGCGATCATTTAACGCAGATCCAACGACACAGGGGTTGTCTTCAACCTCCCACCGGCTGAGGGTCATCCCGCGACGCCTCCCACAAACCAGAGGCACCCGAGCGAGGGAGATGGAGCTCCCGGACACCTCTTAATAACATGAAGCCTCCATGATGATCATTTTGACGAACCGAATACATGCATGCATTAAAAGTTGCATGCATGCAACAAGATGGAGAAATTCGAAGGAGCCTGAGGAAAATGAAGTTGTCGAGGGTGCACTGCCTGTTCAGTGTACAAGGAGAAGCCTTGTATGAATTCTAAAATGTGTACATGCGATATACTCCTCGTGAAAGAAGGATTCCATGATGAATGAAAGATACCATGATTCTCGACCGTATCTTCATCCGCGTTTGAAGATCTCAAAACGCCGTAGATCTGGGGCCTTCAAAGATTTGATCCCGGCGGCTTTGATCAAACTCCTTGCCTATAAAATAATCAGTTTGAGGCCAAAGAAGGTTTCCACTAATCATCTGAGAGAAGTCCCGTGAAGCTCTGAGCAACGCGAAGAAAAATTCCGCATACAACCTATGCGGTAGAGAAGCCCGGAGCCACCCGAGGATCTGTGAGTTCCTTTCACGCTACCCATGCGTGAAAGAAGTAGAGGAGGAGGCCTCCCTGCACACTCCCTTGCATGATAGGGAAGAAGCCGTACTTGCACGCCCGCTGCCCGCACACTTGCGCGGTAGCAAGTGGTCGCGCCCTCTGTGCCCGCACACTCACACGGCAGGAGGAAGCCACCATGCTGCCTTTGTGCGGTAGGAAGCAACTAAGTCACGCACACTTGCGCGCCTTCTCTGTCCGCTCACTTGCACGGCAGGAGGACGCCACTGCGCCACCTGCACGGTAGGAGCTGTCGCCCCCAGCGCGCTTGAAGGCAGGAGGTGGCCGCATCACTTGCGCGCCCTCCTTTGAAGTGGGTTCAAGTGAAGTGAATCCCACACACCTCTCGGGTGAGTGTGTGCAAAGAAAAAGAAGTGTGGGTGAAGGTTGCATGCAAGTGCATGTCCAAGAGCCTAAGGGTTGTGTGTTCACAAGTGGAGTGTGCACACTTTGAAGAAGAAGAAAAGAACAAAGTGTGTGCAAGGAAACAAGAAGGCCGAAGCCTTAGTGTGTGCACAAGTGAAGGAGGCCATACCTCTTGTGTGTGCCCAAGTGAATGAAGAAGATACATGCATATCCATGCATATATGAATAAGTGAACAAGTGGGTGAACACCTTGAGAAAAAAGAGAGAAGGAGAAATTCATACTAAATAACAACACACGATTTGGTGTGTGTAAGAAAGAATAATAGAGTGTGACTCCAAGAAGAAGGTGTGTGTGCTAAAAGAGTTTACACCCTTTTAAGGGTTTATCACACCAAGAAGAAAATGGGAGTGCATGCATTCATGAATGCACATGCACATGTAAACAAAGCTTAAATCAGTGTGTGTGCATTTGAGAAGTCCAAGAACAAAGGTTCTTGAAGATATTTGAGATTCCATGCAAGTCATGCATGAAGATTGAAAAGCCATGCAATCAGTGCATGAAGATTCAGAGATGCCATGCACTCAATGCATGAAGTTGAATTAAAGAGATACTGAAGCCATACTGGAGTTAAAGACATCATTCATTTGAGTTTTCAGTAGTTTAGAAGACCAATAAGATTGAGTGGCCATACTCAGTGCAAGAACATATTTGTCCATCAAGATTCTTGAAGACAGAGGTCGGTTCATCCTTAGAAGAAGGAGATAAAGCCCGAGCAAAGAAGAGGAGTCCTGGTCACCACCAGTGATCAGAAGAAGTGATCAAGGCCAGCAGACCTTATCCAAGGCTGTTGAAGACTCTTGAAGAGCTTAAAAAGAAGAAGAGCTACTTGTGTGACTCGAGGAGCCAGGAGAAGACCCCCTGTGAGACTCAGGGTGGAGAAGTCTTCGGTGGAAGCTGAAGCAGGCCAGTGGGACTCTGGTAACACTGTGGGATGCAGTATAAAGAACCTCCTGTGGGACTCAGGAGAGATACAGTGTGACTCTATATCGACCAATGTAATTAATAACCAAATTATATTGGAGAAACCATGTTGGGGCGTTTAACCAACATGGCAAGGATGTAGGCCTTTGGAGCCGAACCTTGTAAATCCTTGTGTCCTATGCCTTTACATTTACTACGTCACTCGAGGAAAGGCTGAGAGATACAAGAAGAGTGGATCAAGGCCTTAACAATCCATAGAGATTTAATTTCTAAAGAATCAATTAGTAAAAAGTTTAAAAGGATCACTGATTCACCCCCTCCCCCTCTCAGTGATCACACTGATCCGGGCACTTCAGTGTGAATCATAAAATTTCATAAATACATATATCCTAAGTGATAAGAATTTATAACTCTAGAGTATTGAATGGGATCATAGTTACACATTATTTTAATAAAATTTCAAGAGCATTGGTATGGCTTAACACATGTGGTTCATTCTGTATTAAGATATATTAGAATATAAAATATAATACCAAATAATTTATTATAAAAATTAACTTAATTAATAATTATGTTCATGCTTAATTAGGATGGTTTCTGGAAAATATAGTAATAGCGTTCTTTTAGAAATGCTTCATCGTCAAGGGGAAATGATTCATTTATTTATTAACATGATCTTAGAGGTTCACTAATTAAAATCCTTCAAAATTTAATTTATGAAACTAAACATGCCATATTAATTCAATCAAGCATCATATCGTGTCATAAGTTTATAGGAAATAATGTTTAAATTAACATGAATTAATTTATTTAAAATGAATTCATCATAATTATAAATACTATACTAAGTTAATATATGTTAGCATAAATAAATATACTAATCATAACCATGAATCAATATTATAACTTAAATGAAACCAATGATAATGATTCATGCACCCTTCTTAAAATTGATAGACTAAAACAAGTACATTTTACCCTAGTAGACTGTTGATGTCCTTTAATTGGATCACATGGGGCCCTAAATACCTATTTCCTAGTCATTGTCCTTTTCTTTCCTCCCGTTCTTAGTTTATATGAAAAAATTTCATTACCAAGATGATGCAATACTCATATGTTTATAACTTCAAAACATTATCCTATATCTTAAAAAAAATATTTGATATAAATTTTTCATGAACCTAACACACTAAAACCCCTCATAGTTTAGTAGTGAAGAAAATTGTAACCCCAAAATCCAAATTTCAATAGGCCATGGGTTGGAGATTAGCATCAGGGATATCTATCACATTTATTGGAGGAATGTCCCTCATAATTTACCAAGAAAATAAAATGAATCCACCAATAAACTCCATATATAAATTGAAAATATGAAAATTAACATACCTAGACAATATCTATATACCAATGTACATAATATAATTAGGTAAAATACAAGGCCATTCTCCTCTAACTCTACTCCAGATATCCAAATAACAGCATCCCCAATCTCCCATGGGTTATCTTGAAAAACAACTCAATAAAACTATACATTGATGATCACTTGTAAATACTTAATAGGATAATAATTCTAAATAATCCAACATCCATGGGAAATAAATAGGTTGGAAAATACATATGTGAGAACAAATAAGTAATGAAAAATTGGAATCAAGAATGAGTTTCAAATAGGCACTCATAAGAAAGGGAGATACATAACATTTTGGTACATCAAAATATCTACCATTAAATTATTTTCCTACATATGTATCCATTTTTCAACATATCATAGATATAAATAATTAGGGGGAATATAATTAATAATATACTAAGATAAAGAAACCTGAAAATCTACCACTACTCTTACCTTTCGGTTCAGAGGCCCTTCCAACTCAAACTAAAAGTGAGACAGTAAGAGAACCCCTCAATAAAAAATTGGAAAGATGAGAATAAAACAATAATTATATCAAATCATAATTTCATCATTACCAAACCACATCATCATAGTCACATCCATTTCACCATCCTTATATCATCTATGTCCTAATGAAACATTCCTTAACCTATTACAACCCATTTCCAAATAACATCAAATCATAATATGTATAGAGCACGTCATATAAAATTTCAATCCACACATAATAAAATAACTATAACTATAGATAAAAATATATAATAATCAAAAAATATGATGGTAAATGAAAACAACTATGATAGTTAAATTAAAAGATATCAAAATTAGTGTACTATTCATTACCACTATAAATATTTCCATCTTATCATTTACATCATTTATTCATTATATTATCATATATATATAACATAGTTCATCATGTTATATATTAAATATCTCATTAAGTATCTATTTATATTAAAATTATTCCAACCATTTAATCACATCATCATTTATGACATTCATAATTTAACCCTAATCTCGGATTACCATTTCACTTAACTAATAATCTAAAAATATTTAATCTGATCATATAATTCTTAAAAATATTACCATCATCTCAACCCAAATCCCAATTACCACTTTATTTATTTACCCAAATATAACATGTCATTAAATATTCAATTCATTTAATTATTTTATTTTATATTCATTTAGTTAATTTTAAACATTGACCCACATCTATAGATAACTATGAATCACACCACTCAACTCATCACATTATTTCTAAGACAACTCAAAACTAGAAGTGTTTTTATTCCACTCTCCAATCCCACCAAATCCATTAAATTCCAAGAGGAAACCCCACATAGAGCGTACTTTTAAAAAAATTAAATTCATAGAAATTAAACTTACCTAACTCTCCTAAAAAAATCAATACATTTCTCTCTTATAATATATCATCTCACACAACCTATCCTATAACCATAACAATTCACACCAAACTGGTGAGAATAGAATTAGTCATCCTTCCCTAAAGGACCTCTAGAATATTACTATACATTCCATGGTTCAAGATATCATTCTATGTAAGAGAGATACTTACAAGGCAGTCACCTCAACCGAATTAATTATCAATTAAACTCCCATCTCCTATAATGATCAAAACCAAGCCTATCCAATATATCAACCTAAATAGAATAATCTATCATTAAAATCATATACCATCCCTAAATTATACCGCATGGAATAAACCTACAATAGGATAATAACATAGTACACTTTAGTGATGCCAATAGTCTAAAAGAAAAAAAATTAAAATTATTATACATTAATCATATTTATTCAAAATTACCTATATATTTATATCCTCATCCTTAAGGTACTAACTCAAGGTAACCTAGGAAGGATTTCTCCACTGAGAGGGGAAGGGGGGATAAATCAGTGGTGCTTTAAAATTATTTTACAATTTATTCTTATAGAAATCAAACTATATGATTGGTTAAGATATGATCATATCAATACAAACACTTAGAATTTAATGATTAAAAAAATAATACACTTCACATATTAACTTTTTCAAGGTTTGACCTTAATGCGAGAGTCTACTCCTTAATGTAACCAATTATTATCCTGGTCTATATATTTTCCACTATAATAATAAAACTAAATCCTAGTGGGTGGGGATGTTTAATCATGAACCTAGAGTTCAAAGAATCCCACAGGTTATAAAATTTTTATATTTCCTCCCACTAGTTACAGTGAGAAATGAACAACACCAGTTGAGAAATACCTCCAGTAGATTCTAGATTATTTGGAAATAGGTGATATATCCATATTTTTGAGCCAATAGATTTATAGAAAATATATAGCTCACTTACTCAAGAAACTAAATAGTGGATGATTATATTTGAGGGATATATAAAATCCTAGTCCGTTCTTTCTCGCTACATATATAACCTCCAAGGCCTCTTTTTTACAACACTAAAAGATAATGCTCACATATTTTCAAAACTTGACACCCTATTTACTTCAGTCCCAGCTTTTCATTCCCATATTATCTTCTTTCACATGAGAGTCACTTTCCTCAATGTTCTTCATTTTATATTTTCTCATTTCATATATTCTCCCTCATCAAAATATTTTTTCCCAGGACACCATATTTATCTTTAGGTCATTTTAAATATACCTATATTGTATTTTACAAGATATATTTAATTTTTCAATAAAATTCAAAATGAAAATATTTCCATTTTTAGTCCCCATGACCTTGTATGAAAATAATCTCCAATAATTTTGTGCGGGTTATTGTCCCATATTCTAATGAAATTTACAAAAATAAACTTTAAATGTTTAGAATATTTTCAAATATTAGCAGATTCAAATGAAAATAATTAATAAATTGATCAAGATAAATTTCGCTCATTTGAGTAGATTAAAATCTTCAAAAGTATTTTCCTAATTCACAATCAATCAATACATGAATAATGTTCTGTAAAAAAATACTTTTGGTATGAAATATTATGTCACAACCTAACAAATCTTGAAAAATATGATCAGTTGAAAAGTCATCTTGAATCTCTAAAAAATCATTTTCAGGTGATTTTGGAATTTTGGAACATCACACTAACATTTAAAAAAAATTATAGAGTATCTTAAAAAACATACTCAACTTCATTTTGATTCATTATCATTAAGTTATTCTCATGATCGATCTTTTTCTTCATGATGTAATGATCATAATCCATTCATTTAGCTTGAATAAAAATTGATTTGTGATGTTTTTAATCACTGAATATTGTCTTTAGCACCATCTAGTTCAATTATTCAAAATAAATATTTCTAAAAGTTTCCTAGAATTTGGATATGTTTTGAACTCAATGTGGTTGGTAGAAAACTCTATACAAATGTACTCTATGAAAACATACTCTATGATGTACTGTGGTCAACCCAATGAAGTAATTATAAACCTTAAAAAGTTCTCAGTGGAGTACATGAATCCTACAATGACTATGAACCCTATGAAGTTGTACTCTATGAATTAACTTAACTCTATGAATTTCTGTAGGGGAACCTTATGATGTCCCATCACAAGGTTCATGATTTTTCCAAATTACTCTTTTTATCAACTCTACGAATATTATCTGAGAACTTTATGAAAATCATCAACCCTATTAATTCTCACATTAAATTATACAAAAACACATAGGGTTGAGGGATATATAAAATTTAGACTTTTACTCAACTTCATATCAACTATACATGGTTTCTATACTAAAAAAAGGTCAATGAACTTAACAAAGATGAATGAACTCTCTGTATCTTGACTCAACTCTAAAGAGTGCATAGAGTTCATTACTTAAGAAAAATTCCTAAATTAAATCCTTCATCAAACATTCACAAAACTCCATAAAACCATCTTAGGGACTCTAGAACGTTCTCAAAAACATTACAATCATCTTCAAACACATCTCATTAACCTTTAATGAATCTCAAACTTGGTTGGAAACAAATAAAATACTTCAAAAATTCCATAGGGAACTTCAACCCCCCTCAATTTTTTGGAAACTATGATAAAATATTTTATCTTAAGATAATAACTTATTTAAAAATACTCAATACTCATGATATTTATCAAATCATATCCTCCCTTAAATGATAAGTTTCCTGACATTGCACTACCTAATTAGGTAATGTTTTTGAGAAAATTGAAACTCTTAACGATAAGTGTCTAAGTGACATAGATGAAATATACCTAAATTAAAACATTCAATTATACTTCATATATTCTATTTAGAAACAACCACATATGTATATTACAAATATATAATTAAATATCTTCAAACTCTACCTAATACCCCCCCTTTAACATAGAAGAGTACCACATGTTTTCTATAAGAGTTCTGCACTTTTTCTCCCCCTTAAAAAACATAATAAAAAGATTTAGGGGCTGCTTTTCAACACTTATTCAAGTGATAGGTGATGTCTGAACAAGAAATTTCATCATCGACTCAGAAAACATCTCCTTGGGTATTTCTATAGTAAAGATAACCATCATTGGATCTTATATACAAATATATTCAATATTAACATCATTATTTTCAACATTTTCAATCATAAAGTGATATTGAATATCAATATTCTTGGACCTTTAGTGTTGTACTGGGTTGTTTGAAAGATCTATAACACTTTGATTTTCATAATTAATACTGATTGTCTTTTCATCATCAATTTTAAAATCTACAAGTTTCAATTACATCCATATCATCTAAGTATAAGCTTGTGTAACTGGTATATATCCTACCTCAACTATGATCAAGGTAAATTAATTCTATGTCTTACTATTACATGAAACGCTAATTTCACCAAGAAGGAATTCTCTACCTAAAGTGGAATTCTTGTTAGTTCAATCTCTCTCCTAGTTATAATCTATATATCCCTATAGTATAAAATTAGATCTATTTATATTTTGAAAGATAAAATTTAATGTATTGTTAATGTATCTGAGAGTTATTTAAATCAAAATAAAGTGAGAGTATTTTAGGTCACTTTGAAACCTAGCACATAGAGTCACAATAAACACTATATTAGGCCTGGAAGCTACCAAGTAGATAAGGCTGCCAAATATTTTTATGGAAACCTTCTGATTAACACTATTTTTAGCCTCATCCATTTTTAAATTTGTTCTGAAAACTATGATAGCAGATACATCTTTGCATTCTTCCATTCTAAACCTCTTCAAAAATCACCTAGAATATTTTTATTTAGATAGGATCATGTAATCAAACCTTTTCACAATTTGAAATCCTAAAAAATAATTCATCTCTCCCAACATTAAAATCTCAAAATTTATTTTATCTCCATTGAAAATTCTTCACAAATATAATATTTTTATCTTGAAAAAATAATTTTATAAATATAAAAATTGACTATAAGAGTTCCTATAGACATATATTTTAAATAAAGGTTGATGTCAACCTTGATATTTGATAATTCCATGCCTTTGAAACATTCATGCATCTTAGAATACCAGGATATAGTGTCTCGTTTCAATCCATATAAACCCTTCTTAAGAATACATGCCATTATTCTATCTTTATCAAGGATAAAACAACCAGGTTGTTCAATAAAAACTATATATTATAGATCACCATTAAAAAAGGATGATCCTACATTCATTTGATATATCATGTAATTTCTAGTTTTTTTCTACTAATAAGAACATCCTAATAGTATCAAGACTCACCACTTGTGTAAAATATTCATCAAAATCGACTCCTTTAATTTGGTAGTAGCCTATGAAAAGCATACTTTCTTTGTTTCTTATCACTTCTCCCTTTTAATTTAATTAATTTATAAAGAACCACTTGGTGCGAATATTATTTTTGGGTTTGTTTCTTGGAACAAACTCTCAAGTGGAGTTATTTTCAATCTGATGAAGATCTTCATTCATATAATTGATCAATTCCTTTTTCTCAACTACCTCATAAATAATTTATGATTCAACTTGTGGGGTGAGTGTAGTCTGGCTTTCCAATCTCAACTATGGTGAACCCCATACCCACAATCTCAGGTCTGGTCCTTAAAAAAATTCTTTAATTACTAGATTTGATTCTATGTGAGAAGACCGAAGATAAACATACATATATTTCACATCATTTTCATTAAATAAACATTACACATCATAATAATATCACAATACCTAGAATATGAGGTTTATTTTATTTGAGGACTATTTATTTAAGAAACTTATTTCACACCACTTGTGAACATTTCTTAATAATTGATCCAAACTAGATACTCTTTTAGAATTCTCATAATTTATACTCATATTTACATCCTGGGGAGTGGAAATATAATAAAGGGTTGAGATAAAACACTCATTAGGGAAAAAATTCAATATTTAATCAAGTGTTAGATTATAAGCATATAAGAAAACACTAGTAGGGAAGAGATATCTTATTAAAAAGAAAATGGAACAATAAGTGTTTCCCATAAGTCATGATATCAGAACATGATATCTTAAATTATTTAACATGTAACACGGTATAAGAGTTCATGATAAGCACATAAAGATGCTATAAGGTAATGATGTCAAAATTTCATGGAATTATAAATATATAGAAAAAACACAAAGTATAACATCATAAAAATAATTCAAGGCTCACCACCAAGAAAAAATAACATAGTGTGTTTAGGATAACTTCTTTACACCATATTCAAGGATAACCACTAAGAAAACATAACATAGTGTTCTTAGGAAAACTTCTCATGTACCATAATCAAGGCTCACCGCCAAGACAACATAACATAGTGTACTTAGGATAACAACTCATACACCATTGTTAAGGATCACTACCAAGACAATATAACATAGTGTGTATATTCTATCCACCTATGAACCATGGTCATGTCTCATCACCATGATAACATAAGATAATCTATATAGGCTAACCACTCGTATATCATAGTCAAGGCTCATAGTTAAGAAAAAAAATAACATAGTGTGCTTAGGATAACTACCTAAGAACCATACATGGCGTCTCATGAGATAAAAAAATACCCAATTAAATGGAGAACTATTAGGGTGAATCCTTCATACTTATAACATGTAATTTAATATGTTTTCCACAAGAGTAAAAGAAACCATACATAAATCAAAATCATGATAAAACCTATGTGAAGGAAGTGGGTTTCATAATATTTTCTCAAGGAATAACCAAGGGATATATAATACGAATTACTAATAAAAGAGAGAATTAAATTATTTTGGATGTTTATATTTTAAAAAAACATAGATATTAAATATTGAGTTTGAATATTAATTTTTTTTACCAGAAATATGGGAGAAGTAAGAATAAAAATGAGTCACTTAAGTGATGATTTGTGAAAAAAGTAAAGGTTATTTTAAATATGGAATGAGATCATTATTTTATTTTGGAATATAATTTAACCATTAGGGTTTTATATAAAATATTTATGTTTTTTAAAATATATTCATTGTTAAAAAACATTTAATGGAGGTCTCACTTTACATAAAACAACAAATTGGGAAGTTCCCTTAAATTAAGTTTATTTAAAAGAGAGAGTCATGATGGGAACTTAAAACATTTATTATACCCAAAAAATAATGATATGGTAAAATAGGTATATATTTACGGAATATATATACATAATATGAACTAAATACATGAGAATAAGATTTAGGAAAATGGAGAAAAAGGAAGATAAATTGTAACCCAAAAGTAATGAGAGTGGTTCGAAATATCCCTTATAAACATCATAATTCATGAAGTATATATATTTTTAAAATGGGTTTATGTGATGTAAATATAAATAAATATTAAATAAATATTAAATTTATCATAATATAATCATAGGTCAAAACATTCCCAACTTATAAGAATAAAGTTCACGATTAATGATTATAACTCAATAGATACAAAATTGAGTTAATAAGAACTCTCACATCATCATTATATTTCAAATTGAAAGACAATAAAAGGTAGAACATGTGATGGTTTTTTAAACACCTTATATTTATCATAAAATTATTATAAAAGAAATAAATTTCCAATTTATACACCACAAAAAGGAAACAAGAGGTGAGTACACATCATATCTCACAGAACCAAAATTGAGACACAAAAAACCCTTATCTTAGGTCCTGATTCTCTCTGCGCATGAACCTAAATTTGTAAAAAATTAAATTAAATTAACTAAACACATTATTAGGAACCTTTTTCATCTATATTTCACTTACTAATTTATATTTATTAGCATGTGTTATTCATTTATTAAAAAATTTCTTATGTTTGTTACTTGAGGTGGTTCAGTCAATTTCTCTGAAATATCATCTATTTGTTGATCATGGTCAATTTAAAATAAATAGAATTATAGTATTCATAATTTTATAGTTTTATGCCTTTTATTATTTTATTATAACAATATTTATACATTTCCATAGGTTTTCCAAAATATATTCAAATTAAGAAAGGTATGTTGGTATGTTCATTTTTTGGCGGTTGAGTTTACTATAACCCTTTATTGATAATATCAATTGTATAATATCCAATATCATCCTTCAAAAATATTAATAGTTTAATAAATATCAATAAAATAAATTTATTTAATTTTTAACGTCATCCATCTTAGGCGGTAATGGTAAATAAAACACATCATTCCATGGAGGTGGTAGTCTTCACATACACACATATGACACTTTCATTTTCCACAGAAAGGGAGGGTGCATAAAATAAAAATAATTATAATTTAAAACTAAAAATATTTTTATAAATATTTTTTTTTTCATTAAATAAATCTTTTTGACCATCCATGTAAGGTGGTCATTAGAATTAGAACACATCGTTCTTGGAGGTGGTAGTTGTCACATACATATGATGATATATTCATTTTTTTAATGGGTTTGGAGAAATGTGTAAAAGTGATATTCTATTAGTATAATAAAATTCAAATATATTAATAATAGTTATTTTATCATACTTTCCTAGATAGAAAATATTTTATGGGGTATAAAAATAAAATAATGAAGAGAGTTTGGTTGAGAACATTACCTATCCATTTGGATGTTCTCCCTTGGGTAAAATCTTAAGGCTCTTTAACATGGTATTTGGACAAGAAAAATGATTCTAAGACTTGGGGAGAGGGCTGAGGTGATACTTTAGAATATTTTTGGTTGTTCAAAATCTTTTTAATGGGTGGAGAAATTTTATGGATGTTATATCCTTTTATAAGTGAAGAAAATAGAATTTTCATAATTACTCATTACTTTTTAATAATTTCATAACACTATTACAAGGTAAAAGGATCCAAAATGTAAAATAATTTAGTATTATATGAGTTAGGGTTGATTATATATAACTACCAACTTTTTTATATACTATGAAATGAACATAAATTTTAATTCTTTCTTTCGTGATCTTATGAGGGGTAAAATGGTCATTTTTCCCTAGAAGATGATCACGAATAATTTTTTAGACCACTATTTTAGTCCTAAAATAGGGTTTTTACCTTAGTATAGAAGTTTGGTATAATTTTGAGTCATTCAAATTTTTACATAATTCTCCATATTTAATATTTAATTAATTAAATATTATTTTATTCACACATGTTCAAACAATGATATCTTTTGAGAGGAGCTCCAAATTGATATTTAGTCTCAGTATTTGAATTTGGAACGGGGTTTTTTTCTTAATCGAGGAACAAACTCTCATTGGAAGATGGGTTCAAGCCCAAGCCCCATTTACATTTTCTTTTTTCTCTCTCTCCCTTTTATATTTCCCTTTTCTTTCTCCTCCTTCCATGGATTCTTGCATACACCCCTTTGGGGATTCTCATTGTATTTAATGATAGAGGATATGTTGGGGAGAGACATATAGGGATATAGGGAAGAATTTATGTTCATCTATAAAGCTTGGGAGGAGCTGGATCATCCAGTGGCTATTCTGGAACGTGGTTATGGGTGAATCTTCAATAGATTCCACCCAAATGTAGGCCATTTTTTAGTTTTTTCCATAAATCCCCATAAATTTAAAAATTTATAATTTTATAGCCCTTTTATAACTGTTAATTACCCCCATGGGGTCAATCTATGCTTAATAGGAAAAAACATGGGTTTCAGGCTAATTGCTGAGGTTTCTATTTGGGAAATCCCAATCACACAACACATGGTTCCATGAAAACATGTTGTGAAATGTTCTTATTTAGTAAATATATGTTTTGGGAATTAAATTCCATGTACTTTGAGTACACTCCATGTAGTGTTACTTTGCCTTGTAGTTGAGTAAATGGTTTGGTAGAGCTGTTGGGACTACACATAGTGTCATTGCACATGGGCGAGTGACTAGGTACATGGCTAGACAACACATGTATGGAAAATTGGTCATATAGGGTACATGGAAACCCACTGTATGGGATGCACAAAATGTACATTCAAAAGTGAAACACATGGACATTCCATGTGTGATACACGGTCAGGTACCCTCTGTAGGGTACAAGCCATGTACATTATTAACACCTCATGTACTTGGGGTTTACATGTCAATTCTAGATGAATTACTTTCTCAGGTGGGACACTGAGTGTACGCACTATGTTCTTAGGTATACACAATGTGTACCACTCTCTTTCTACCCTTTTTATGATTTTTCATGTTTTTATGCACCAGAGTTATAATTGGACAAAAGAGGAGTCCATTTTGAGTATTTATCCATATAGATCATAATGGTGGAACCCATGGGGTGATCTTGATGAATCCTAAGAGGAATTTTGGGGACAAAGGGCTATTTTGGAGTGGTTTTACCTCCTATAAATTAACAAGGTTGTCTACTATAAGTAAGAAATGGGATAAGACCCAGATGAGGGTCATAAAAATGGTTTGTGGAATTTTCTATGGTTTTCCAATTTCCTTATTTGGTGACTTTCTTTGGATAGTCCCTAGTTTGAAGGATTGTATTGTGGAACTAGGAGATGGACTAGTTTGGTTTTTGTACCAACCTAGAGTGGAACCTTAAATCGGGATGGGCCATGATCTATCTCCCTAGACTGATGTTTAAGTGTATTTTCTCTTATGGACATCTCCCATGTGAGGTGTTCCTATTTTGGTCTGGGAGGCTCTGAGTTATTAGATATGAGGTTTTAAGATGTGTTTATCTCCATAAACAGGCATTGGCATGAGTGACCAGTTTTTAACTAGGGATACCAAGTGGGATTCCTCTTAATATGTTCTGACCTATAGGTACCCAAGAGGTATTCCTACACCTTCATGTTTTCTCCTTAGGATTCCAAGTGGGATGCATATACCCATGATTTTTTCTAAGAAACCCAAGAATGATTCCATTATTTACCAAATAAATTATAGAATTCCCTATGGGATGCCTCTTCCTTGTTTTTATTTTTAGAATCCTATGAGGGGTTTATCTACCTTGTTATCATTTCCAAGGACCCTAAGAGGTATTCCCTTGCTTACGTGCTAACTTAGAGGATCCTGAAAGGGTTATCTAACCTATATATTGACCTAGTAGACCATAGTTGGTTCCCTAATGGTTGAATGACCTTGAGATTATGTTTTTATGAGTTTAGATAGAGATGGTAATGGCTGTCACTTTAGAACCCATACTAAACATGTGAGCCATATGGGCTCTGGCAGTAGAGATGAGTTTAAGAATTTTTCCAACCCCACTATTTTATTTATACATTCACCCATTTATTGTTGATAAAACAATTATTTTCAAAGATTCTTATTAGAGCTCATCCCATGGGGTCTAACATAATGCTCTAGCATAGTGGGGATACCCATAGGTACTTCCCAATATCTAGCTTATAACACTTATATGAATATATGTTATCATTTGAAGAATTCCTAATATCTCTAGGATTCCTCCTCATAGAAACTTGGATGCATGGTGAGACTAGGATCCAATATACAATGACACTATTTATTTAAATACTAGTGTCTCTCATATTCCTCCCTAAACCATAAAATATATGTGGTTTCTAAGTGAAACTCAAAAAACCCTCTTGTTTATCATATCACTCAAGATGCCTAGAATGCTAGTATCCAGGTGATGCTAAAGGTTTCCAGGTGGAAACATTTCTCTTAAGAACTATATTCTTGTGTTTTCCTCGATGATTGATGAATATCTACTTGATTGATTCCTATGAAACTCCCTGGGATTGGGTGGATGCACCATGATTTCATTTCTTAGAGTTGTTTAAGAATAGGATGTTGAGATAATTACTAAATAATTCTAAATTATTACCGTGGATCTAGGATATTATTTCTTACATATCACCTAAGGGTTATCCCTGTGATGAAATTTTCCTAGATACTCTCTCAAAATGGTACCCAACCTGAACTGTCACATAACCTTAGGGCATTCCCAGTCCCAATGGGTTGGTGTCTAGCATCAGGGAAAACAAAAAATACAATGGGAATTATTTCAACCAACCTGAAGCAGACAACATTGCATATATATATATATATATATATATATCTGTGTGTATGGAAATAAATAGTATAATAATTCCTGAATATATATATATATATCATAAAATAAAGTGAATAACAAAATCGATACAAATGAAAAAGGTATAAAAATAATCTCCAAGAGACAAGTCCAAATGTAAAGGAAAAACAAAGATAAAAAAAGATACTCCGACATCCACCAAGTGATATCATGAGAAAACCTACACCATCACACCATCCATCTACCCAAACCCAGCTAACAGAAAACTACACCACCTCACTATGGTGCCTTTCCTTTCCCTGCATCGAAATACATAACCAGGTCTACTCACCATTGAAGGGGTACACAAGATGTGAGATAATAGTATTATTAAGTTCTCACCTAGGTGTTCCATATAATTTATATGAACAATAATATAATTGTTCTCAACTTTAAATAAAACAATCCATGATACAGTTTAACAATTTTTATATCAAACTAATGGGAAAAAATTTAATTCCCCCCTTTTCGACATTTCAAAATAAATCAGTTAAATCAATTTGAAATCATTTCATATACATATATCAAAGTAGATATATCATTTCAAAAAAAATTGTGCATCACATATCATATCAAATCCATGGAGGTACAAAAAAATAGAACAAATGAAAAGGATCCCAAATTGGCAAGAGGAAGCACATGTAACATCACACCAAGGATCACACTAGGACATAATATCTCAGAAAATCATACCAAAACATATAAAATCATGGGATAATAATGCCACTAGACATATGAATTGAGCCTAAAGAGTAGAGTAATAACCTAGAAATTTAACCCCCCAAAGGGTTAAAAATTACTTAGAATAACAGGCCTAGGGAGAAGATGAAATACCCATAAGAAAACCCCCCCTATAGTGGATGAGACCTATTACTATACCTTCCACCTAAGTACCCAAGGCTTTCAATGTTTTATATTTTCAAAAACATTCCATAAAATCCATTTCATTATTTCATTCTTTGAAATACCATTCATAAAACCATTTCACAATGATTTGAAAAAACCCTTACATTTTCCAAATCTAGGGGAAAACCATATTTTATAAAAACCCAGTTCCACATAGACAGAAAATCAGCAATATCATGTCATTTCATTTAATAAAACAATTTATCAAAAATAGGATCAATGAAGTTCCCCAAAATAGGCTAGAGGTGGAACCACCTACCTCAAAACATGGGTTACACATGCCTATACTGAAATCCACCACATGGAAGAAACCAACAACAACAATGGTGGCCCAATAATCAACCTATAAATCTAATAATTTATTCAATTAAATATAACAATTTGAGGAGAATAGGAAATGAAAAATACCTTAAGAATTTATACCCACCACACCACAACCAAAGAAGGAAATGGCCCCCCAAATAGGATCACACAAAGTATCTAGAAGAGAAACAAAGGAATTATCACCAAAGGTCAAGAAATATGACAACAAAACACAATAGAGCTACCACAATCAAAGGTAATGAATAATCAAAAATGATTAATCACTAAGAAATATTTAATCCAACCACAATGGTGATCAATCATAGAATTAATAAATCCAAATTGAATGGAGGCTCTAAAAATTTCTAGAGAAGAGTCCTAGGTCGAGAGGGGAGAGATATGAATAATAATGAATCGATATATTAGACTATAAGAACCCTAAAAACCTATTTGTAAAATTTACAAGGTGTGTAACCATTTACACACTGTGTACTCCATGGAAATCACATACGATGAAAAAATCATCTCATTTTAATAAAAAACTGATCTTTTATCATTACATGATGTGTAAACTTTACACAGTGTGTACTCCCTTCACATTGTGTACCAAGTTCATGGAATATTCCCTATAGAAACTACACATCATATACTCCCATTACATGACTTGTATTTCTCCTACAGAGTAAAAAAACTACAGATTCTTTACAAAAACCTCAAACCAACTCTGTTTTTCTTCGAACTCAGAAAGAACCCTATAAACCCATTAACCCATTTATGTCCATATTATATTAATTAAAACAAACATACATCCCCATACATTAGTTAATTTTTCTCATAAAATGTTATCCATCCCTAGGAGTCCCAATATGTACCCAATTAAAGAGGAAAATAAACAAGGAGGAGGAAAATACTTAAAAAAGAGTAATGAGATGTTACAATACCCATTAAGAATTATCCTAGTTCCAATATATTAGTTTACTATGGATCAAAACTTAGGAACCTGAAATCGTACTGGATTAGGGAATTATGAGATGATGTATGGGTTCCACTAATTACACACGACCTGAGTGTTATGTATAAAACACCTAGAAACTAGATATATGATTTATTTATAGGATGTTCAGTTGAAACCTAAAGCCATACTTTATATAGTGGTGGTGAGTATGGGTGATCCCAATGATGGGAATTGTATCCCCCTATGGAGACATAGCTTACTAAAAGATATTATCAGTGATGGCCAAAGCATGTGTGGTTGATTGGGATCACATAACTAAGTACCAATGATGGATGTATTTTATTTATTTTATTTAAGTTTTTTCTCAAATATGTTGGGTATATTGCTTGATCATGCACTTCTAATTGCTTATTATCGGTTAACCATTGGGGGTGGCCTTCTGAGATTTATTTCTCACCCCCTGTATGCGCACCTCAGTGTGTGTACAAAATATATATCTACTTTAAGGTTGAAAATAGATGCATAATGGATAGGGAGAAGCCTATTTTTTGATAATCAAGAATAGCCACTTGTGTGGAGTCTTATGATCAGGCTAGTTCAACTCGAGAGTCTTGGTGATTGGGTATGTGGTTCTTCTTGGAAATAGCAGTAGAGACTTTTGTATTTATTTTACTTTATTATGATGTATATGTGTTCATCCTAATGGGAGTTCAATGTTTTATATCTATTAAATTGTTGTTCTGGACTTTATGACATTTCATTTATTACATCTTTGTCTGTATTTATTGCTTCAACACTCTTAATTATCTACTACATTGGATGATGATTAGTTATTTCCATTGTTTATATTACTCTGATATGAGGGAATAATATTCACATAGACACAACCTAGGACCTTATTACTGGTGTATAATATTTGGAGTATGGGGAGGCATGCTTGAGGCCTTGATACCAACAGGTTCTTATACTGTTCATAAAGTGAGCCAAGTCGGGTCATGAAAAAGTGGTACCAAAGGAGTTCATTTCTAGTTGTATTACTAATTGGGATATGGTATAAAGGAGTATTAGGAATGTTCCATAACTTGTAATTCATGTCATAATAGTGCATTGAAAAATCCTATTTTGGTAAGAATTCCAAGTTTCTAGGGTTATGGGATTATTCATAATGACCTAAAATTTTATAAATGAAATTACATTTGTGATTTAATTAAATTTCTATTATTTATTATGGTTATAGAAAAAAAATGAAATTATTTGGTTTTATAATATCCTATCAAAATTAAAAGATATTTAATCATTATAACTATTAATAATATAATTGTTGAATAGTGATCATATGATTGATATTAATATAGGGTTTTAAAAAATACAATTGATGCAGACAAATGAAGTGATTTCCTCAAATTGTAGGATCATAACCTATAAAGCCCAATTATCATATCTTCTAAGGAAGATAGAATCACTGGGATTTTTCCATGACCAAGACCAAGTCTATATCTAACACCTAGATCATGAGTGAAGCCGTTTAGGGGAGAAGTCCAATCTCATTGAGATCACAACCCAAACCATGTACGTTGAACCACCCCCATGAAAATATCATCATCTCCCACCTTACCCTTATGTAATTTTCTGGTATAATAAAGGGATATGTATCAAGACCCTTAGAATATGAATATAAATATTTTATAGAATAATTAACATATTTTCTTCTTATTGTTGTTACTTTATAAATGATTTTTTTTTTGATACGATAAAACACAAATTGTATTTTTAGGTTATATGAAATATCAATTAAGGAATTTATTGTGATGAATTAATTGATATTTTAAATAAATAATATTTTAATAAATTATTATAATTAAATTATTATTATTATATTTAAATGATATTATAATTTTTATGATTTCAAATGTAATTTTTATAAGGGTTTGAAAACTATTATAGTAAAAAACCCCATCATTTCTCAATAAATATCTATTCTATTTTAAAAGTGAAAATTGAAATATACATAAAATTATTTTGATAAAATAAATATTATTTTTTTAATCATCACATAAAAATTATCTAATGGTTATTTTTTTATAATTTTCTGAGATAGTAAAATTTAAGGGTAAAAATTAAATATGGTATAAATATACATTGTATATTATGAAATCATAATGACCCAAAAGTGATGTAATAAATACTATAAAAGGTATCCATGATAAAATATATGTTTACACTTTATATTAATGTGTTTTTAGGTTATTTGATTTATTTTAGAAAGACTTTATGAATCCTCTAAAACCTATATTATATTTTAAGGTTTTACAATTATTTCTTTAAGAACACAACTCACTTCCACATCACCAAGGATAATATTTTAAAAAGTTAGGCCCTTTGACTTATAAAATACTTATAACCACTCCACTTTGGTATAAAAAATTTTTCAAAACCAATGTAATATTTGTGGTTTTTATTACTTCATTATATAGATTCCAAAATGTAAGTTTGGGAAATAATAAAGAACTTGCATACCTTTTTATATATAAACCCACCCAATATCCAATTAATATTCACTAAAAAACCTTGTATCACATCCTTAATCTTCCATAAAATCTATATAGTCCTCCCAATGTGTCCCAATATCTCAAGGATCTCTACCTAGTCTTTTGGAATCATGCTTTCAATGTATGATATCCTCTTCTTCTACTCTTTATTCATGAATCTTCTTTATTTTATGACTATATATTACTAATTATTAATAATGGGATATGTTTTTCCAAATACATATTACTATTCATTTTATGTATCAAATTATGAGAGACCCATTTTTCTCTCATTAATCCATTTTCTGAACCTTTATGTACTGTCGTTATGCTATCGAAATTTCACTGTGATTTTTCCATACCAAACCTTTTTGTTGTGAATATCATCGCTATTTCCACTCAAGGGTATTTAACTTGAAATAAATATAATTATTTTATTTGGGACTTAAATTTATTTATTCCACACTCCTTGATGATAGAATTAAATGTGATTAAATATGTTCTTATGTTATATGATCTACGTGGCACACTTATGCATGTACAAGATATGATTATAATGGGTGAACCTACATAGCACTCCAATGCATTGGGTAATCTTTTAGTCTCATTATATTCCTTGTATAATTTATAGGAAGTTATCCTAAGCACATTATTTTATTATTTATTAGGGTTTAACCTTTAATTATTTTTATGATGTCATGTTTAATGTTGTTTCCACATTCCCATGTTGTGTTTATGTCATCATGCTATATCATGCCTCATTGTTTAGGTTTATGATTATCACCCATTTTATGTCCCTTTGAAATTCCTATTTTCTAACATATAATATATTTTTCATTTTATTCTTTGTTTATTCCAATACTGGGATTTATATCTCACCCTTTTTTATGTATGTCCCGAGGTTATCCCATACAGTTTTAAGTATTATAGAATATTATGAGCATGTTAAGGAAGTTTTAAATAATATTGATGTAACCCATATTTTAATATTGTTATGTAATGTACTTAATTATCCCAAGAAACTTAACTTATTGATCTTATGGGATGTATTATGTGTATTGTTTTGTAATAAATCATGAATTAATGTGTAATAAAGACATGGGTTGTCATAGTTGGTATCAACATAAAGTATAGTTATTTTTGGGATTATGATTAGAAAATTATACCAAAATCCTTAGGGATAATACTAAACATAAGAAAAAATATGTATGATTTGGTAAATTATAGAGTAAGTGTTTCCCAAGAAAAGAAATGCCTATCTAGATACTACAAGTAGATGTGGCTCTGGCACAAATGTACCTCCGGGTAACAGCAAAAAACAACACATTAAGCTAGACTCCATCAGGAATTGGTGCATGAAAACGGGCCTTGATTCACACCTGGTTTGAAACTCCTATTGAATATGATTTAGTAAATTCACAAGATCATTATGAAATATAATTAAGGGAACAAAAATTACCATAAGAGTCTATATTAGGAAATAGATCATGGATAACTTAGATTAGAGTCAATAAATTCACAAGTTAAGGAAATATATGTTATTTATAAATTATCCATTTATGTTATTGGATTCCCATTTATGTTTTTAATAGTTTAAAATTAAACATCCCTAATTTTCCCTTTATTTTAGCCAATAAGTGAAAACAAGAGGAACCGAGTAAAAACCCAATGTGAAGGAAAATGTGATGAATCCCCCTATGATATGCCCAACCTGATGGGAGTAGTAATCATGGAATTTGTAATGATACTATCTCATTTGAATCAGGTTCTAAATAGAATCCTAAATCATGTGGAATACCCAAATACCCCTAAGAAATAACAAGCTGCAATTGAGACCTTTATGTGATAAAGGCCTTTGAATTTCAATAGATCATATGATCCCTTAATCATAAAATAGTGGATCAAATCCATTACGAATACCTTCTCTATCATTCAATGTTTGATGAAATAAAATCTTATACTATTTTTTTTATCATATGGAGGTATAATATGATCACTCGTGTAAATTGATCAAGAATTAAAATCCCAACAAAAAGATTGAAGAAATGTAGTGGAAGGAATTACAAAAATTGTTTTTCAAAAAATATTTTACTCTCACTCTCCAACTTAAAATTGAAAAGGTATTTCCTTTCCAAAAATAAAAAATGATGAACCCATTAGGGAATATGAGGAAAAATTTAAAAGACATTCACGATACAACTCCATCTTTATCATTACCCCCAAATTAAAATTTGACTGCTTCTTTGGTATAATAATACCAATTCTATGAAAATACCTAGGGATTTGATAATTTGATAGTTATGAGGAAATTTTATGGTGTTACCTCAAAGTATAAATGGAGATCAAAAAATCGAAAGGGTCTCATATGGATAATAAGTGGAAAGTGGAGTTTAATTCTGATAGTGTGATGGAGAAATATAAAGGTTGTAATAAATTTTAACATCCCACTTGTCAATAGTGTGGAAAGAATCACCACATAAATTGCCTAATGAGGGAAAGGAAATTATTTTGGTATGAAAATGAAGGGAACCTAGCTAGAAATTAATGATGGGAGAAACCCACCAATGTAATTGAAGAAAGGAATGATCCAACCAACCCTCAACATATTGTCCAATGTTTCAACTACAAGAAACAAGGAAACTATGGAAACCATTTCCCTAAGAAAAAAGTTTTCAGATACAATTAACACCAATAGCCTCCTAGGTAGCAATGGTGAGAATATTACATAACAACCATTGAGGTGGATGCTAAAAATGAAGGTGTGATAGGTACATTAGTTATTCATTCAAGAATAGTGAATATATTTTTTGATTTTACTTCTACACATTCCTTCATATCACATAAGTTTAGTATAACTATTCAAACACCAGAAAAAATCATGGAAGTGGAGTTTTGTTTGAAATAAATGGGGAAATTATTTAAATCCACGTATATAACTACTCCCTTGTAAAAATTTGTAGACTTAACTTACCATAAATCCTTGTGATACTCCATTTAGTGGAATTTGATGCAATTCTGGGTATGTATTGTATTTCCTTATATAGATCCAATATAAATTTATGAGAGAAGGAAATCAATATTAGTATTGTGAATCCTCTCCCAATTATAGACAAGTAAAAGGAGGAGGATGAATCTTATTTAGCACAAATATCTCAAGAAAATATATTATTTCACTATGAGAATGAATATCTTTCTCAAATGATTGTGTCTAAGGAAAAGATCATCATGGAAGACATTCCAATTTTGAGGGAATATGCTAAGGTGTTTCTTGAATAATTGACTAGTCTTCCTCCTAGAAGAGAGGTTTAATTTTCAATAAAGATTATACCTAGGGCCTTTCCATTATCCAAGACTGTTTATAGGATAGAAGTTGTAGAACTCATGGAGTTGAAGAAGCAACTATAGGAGAATCTGGATAAAGGGCTCCAACACCCAAGTGCTTTACCATGGGGTGAACCAATCCTCTTTTTCAAGAAGAAGGATAGGTAAATGCGACTTCACATTGATTATCATGAGCTAAAAAATATCACATTAAAGAAAAATTGTCCTTTTATAGAGATTTATCACTTTTTCAATCAGCTACGTGGATCCCAATTCTTCTACAAGGTGGATCTTTTGTTGGGGTATTATCAAGTAAGGTTGAAGGAAGATATCCCCAAGACTACTTTCTATAAAAGGTGCGATCACTATGAGTTTATAGTATTTCCATTATTACTCACTAAGTCTCTAAAAATATTCTTGTACTTGATGAATGTATTATTTAGATATTACCTTGAAAATTTTTTGGTAGTATTTATAGACGATATTATAATATACTTTAAAATCACAGAGGGGAATGAGGAGCATTTGAGAACTGTACTAAAGACATTATGAACGGATAATATTTATGAAAAGTTTAAAAATTTTGATTTATGGTTTAAGAAATTATCATTCTTGAGGAATATTATCACAATAAATGAGATATCTATGGGCCCTTCAAAGAAAAAATAAATTTAGTGATGACTGATTCCATAATCTGTGATAGAAATTTGTAGTTTCCTTGGATTAGCGGGTACTATTATCGATTTGTGAAAACTTTCTATCAATTTTAAAACCCTATAAATAAGATTAATTATAAAGGATTCAATTTAGTTTTGAATAATGAATGTGAATAAATATTTAAGGAATTGAAAAATAGGTTTATCACTACTCCCATACTTATGACACCCATAAGTGGGGAAATTTTCATGGTATACAATGATGCTTTGAAGAAGGGATTTGGCTATGTACTAATGTAGAATGAAAAAGTGATATCCCATGACTCAAGGTAATTGGAATTTCATGAACAAAACTCCCCAATGCATGATATGGAGTTGGCTACAATGATCTTCATGTTGTAAATATGGAAGCATTATTTATTTGGGGAGAAGTGTGAAATACATATGCATCATAAGAGACTCAAATATATTTTCACACCAAAGGAGATGAATATGCACTAGAAAAGATGGTTATAGTTGATTAAGGACTACGAATTCTCAATCCAATACCATCCCAGGAAATAAAATGAATTGGAATATTCTCTAAGTTAAAAGGATCCATTAATTTTATCATTGATTAAAATTAAGAAGGATCTGATTTTCATAGTCTTGAAAAAGTTGGACAAGGGAATCATAAAGGAAGTAATATTATCAATCCTTTCACAAATTATTGATCAACTATCCCTTATAGAGAAGGTAAATGATTCTCAAAGAGATAATGCAGAAATTCACAAGGAAGGTTAAATCTATAATAAAAGGAAAATCCTCATAGTTTAAAATTAATAAATGAGCTGTAAGATTTGGGTCATGACTATATGTACCATAAAATCTAGAGTTAGAGGATCTATTGGATGATACACATAAGTATAAATTTTCCATCCATCTAGGGAGAAAAAATATTTATCAAGATCTCTAGGATAACGATTGGTGGGACGATATGAATTAGGTGATAATAGAATATACTTCAAGTTGTATTGTATGCTAGTAATTGATGACTAAAGAAAACCCAAGGGGATGATTCAACCATTATCCATACCTATATGTTAATGGTATAATATAACCAAATATGTTTTCAATAGTATTACAAATACATCAATATTAAAACATAACCACTATCTATTTTATCCATAGTGAAATATACCATGTAATCAAGAATCGGGCCTAAAAGGGTCATATACAAGGTATAATTACCAAGGAATACTCATCAAGCACATGGAGCATCTCGATGAAAACATGGCAAATACTTGGGTGGAGTCCAAGGAGCATGTCCATAGAGAATGCATAAGGTAGTTCCAAGAAAGCTGGATCAAAGAAGAAGCAATGTCCTTGACATCCTATGGAATCAGGATCCCAAGAGTAGAAATGTCCAAGGATCCCACTACCATAATCAGGATCCATAGAGTAGAAATATCCATGGAATTAAATGTAATTAGGATCCAAGGAGTAGAAATGTCCAATGCATCCACTACCATTATCTATTCATCATATTATACACATCTACAAGTCATGAGTTCATACAAAACATTCCACATTACTCATATAATCCATTTAATCATTTAGTACATTTAATCACATGCCAATGAGGCATAATTACTCTTTCTAAATCACTCATTTAATTCATAACAAATCTCACTATAATTAGTGATCTCACACACACCCAACGGGGTGGTATAACATAGGGAAGATACAAGGGAATTCCCCCTGGGTGGCCTAATCATATAAAAAGTTTAAAACACATCCAATGGGTGACTCAAACTGTGGTGAATAGTGTCCAACCATATAACAGTGCTAAGTGGGAAACCAAAACAGGTTCCAATATAATTAATCAACACTTTAAATTACTTTTTAGGGAAATTCCAAAAGGTACCACATGAAGAACAAAGAAAATAAGGTATATAAAACACCAAAATTTATGGGAATAGTATATGACACCTACTGTATATCCATAGTAGAACACTGATCGAGTATAGACTCCAAACTCAAGATGGATTGAATTAAAATAGGGGAAAAATGAATATTCTAGAAATATGGAATATTATCTTGCACCAAAATAACTCTATCGATGTGATGTCAAACTATGAAAGGCAAAAGATGAATGAAGAACTCACCAGTGAAAATCCAATGATACAAATGGTGTTTGAATCAGATTATGAATGACTAAGATATCAAGTATCCTATCATGATTACATATAGGATATCTCAAATTATAGGGTTTATAATGCGTTAGAATAAGGAAATAAGAAAGGTGATTAAAAATTTAAATCCATAGGGAAAAAATGGTCATTTCTTACTTTTTAATTAGGGTTCATAGTTTGGCCACAAGGTTGTCCAAACCATGTGCCCTTCCTTACCTTAATAGGTACCTCACAAGGTTAATATTAATGGTTTGGAAAATCATGTTTCATGCCTCTACAAAAAAATAAAGTGATTCCTGCATGGGTGTGTTTCCTTAGACACACGGTTAGGGAAAATTGTCCACCCTTTTCTTCTCTCTGTTCAAACCTGCATGGTTACTACTAACCATGCAGTCTGGGTCACGAGGTTTATACTAACCACGTGACCCGACCATATTTTCCAAAAACTGAGCCTTTGAGATCTGAAGAATCTTCAAACACCCCCAAAACTACCATGAACTCATTAGTAATTTACATTAGGTCAAAAAAAATTAATGAAACTGAAATTAAAAAGATCCATACCTCATAAGAAAACCCATGATCTTACAATATTCCCCATTAAAGTAATATTTCAATGAATTTACCTTCTAAGGGTGGTGAAGAATTGTCTAAAAAATATATATCCACTCAGAATTTATATTCAAATTCCACTCCCAAGTATCATTTTTACATGTCTATTTTTTTATAGAACCATTACTAGAGGAACTATCCATCCTCAAAGAGCCTTTATGCACTGATCAACATTACGAATATGAGGCTCCTTGAAGGACGCATCTAGCTGCAACTCAACCTCATTCAAATGAAGAGTATGATATGATTCTGAATGATAACAGTTCAAATGAGATGCATATAAGACATAATATATGGATTAGTACCTCTGAGGTAACTGTAATTGATAGGTCAACTCTCTACAGTATATTTAACGGTCCAATATATCATGGAAAAATCTTACCCTTTCTTCTAGTACATTTGTGTCCTAGCCTTGGATAGATATGTAAAAAGACCTAATCCCCAACTTTGAACTTTAGAGTTTATCGATGATGATTGTCATAGTATTTATGTCCATGTTGTGAAGTAGTCATTCACTTTCTGATCAACTAGACCAACTCTGAAGTCTCATACATGAGATGCAGTCCGAACAACACTACCTCTCCTACCTCTAACTGGCACAGAGGAAATTGGAATGGCCTTATATAAAAAGAATCATAAGGTGACATATGTATAGTCACCTAATATATATTGTTTTAGGTGAATTCAACTAGGGGTATATGCCTCTCCCAAGAGACCCCTATATCAAAGAAAAATTCTCTAAGCATGTACTCTAGAACTTGTATACTGTGATCTAATTGGCCATCAGTATCAGGGTGGTTTAATATGCTTAAATGTATATGTATACCCAACACCCTCTTTAATCCTTTCCAAAAATGATATGTAAACTAGGTGTATCTATCTAATACAATGGTACGAGGAACCTTGTGAAGTTGAAACATCTCATGGATATAAAGTCTCTCAACCTCATCTACTGAGAAGGTCTCCCTGATCGACAAGAAATGGGTGACCTTCATGAGCCAGTCCATGAAAACCCATAAATCATAACTACCTCTAGGTAAACTTAGAAACCCGATCATGAAATCCATCACAACATCATTCCATTTCTACTCGGGAATGGGTAGCTGCTGAAAATCCCATCTGGTTGCTGGGGTTCTGCCTTCAGCTACTAATAGGTGGAGCACCTTATGACATAACAAACTACCTCTAGTTTCATACCTGGCCACCAGTACTAGCGGTGTAAGTTACAGTACATCTTAGTAACACCAGTATTTACTTCCCAAGATGAGGCATGAAACTCTTACATCAGTTCCTCGTGTATTCCTACTAGAATTCAAATGAGACCATGAATATGAAGAAATTAATCCATTCTCATGGACTAACAAGGAGGTGGGTCCTCACCGGCCACACTCTCCCATAGAAATATGACCTCAACATCATATAACTATCTCCTCCTCACTATATCCAGAATAGTAGAGGTTATTTCTAAGGATAAGAGAAAAGTATGTTTAAGATTATCCTGCACCTCCTAGTGTATCTTTGAGAATAAGGACTTATGTTTCCACTCGCTACTAGGCTCCCAAATGGCATGTATCTATGTCCTCCAACATAGTGCATCGACAATTGCATTACCCTTTCTAGGTGTATAAGAATGATCAAAGTCAAAATACTACAGGCACTCAACAAAATTGTATTGGCTAAGGTATACATAACGATGTGTAGAAGTGTACTTGAGTCTTTTGTGGTCCATGTACAAAAAACAAATTCTCTCCTAATAAATAATGACTCCAACATCATAAGGAATGTACTATAATGATTAATATTAGATTGTGTGTCGGCTAATTCTTCTCATGTGGACTCATTTGATGAGACTTTTGTTCCATGACAGTTGAAAGTGGGTTCCCAAGACCCAACTGGTGTGTTACTTTGATTTCCACTAGATGTATGTAGTTTTTTATATATACATGTGTTTATCTTTCCATAATAGTGTTTATAATTCTGAATCCACTTTTATTATAGAAATGTTCTTAGATTACATATTGTAACAAAGGTTTATATCAGATCCTAAGCTATAGTGAGAATCTCGAGATTCCATGACAGTAATCTTAAAGTAATGTCCTATTGTTCAGTTACATAATTCTGAAAGGACATCGATGATGTGTGACCATCAGGTTTTTGGTGCTCATAAGCATTGAGACTTATTATCATTAAGTTATCACTAGATGATCTCTGGTAGTTGAGATCATGAGGACTGGCCCAAATAATAGGAAAACCACATGTTTCAGGTGCCATTGGTCATTCATATCTATCGACACGTGTAATGGTCTCCAAAATTGAGATTATTTTCAATGTATTTCATTTAATTTTGTACTTTGATTCATGGTGAAAACCATGGAAATTAAGTCATGGCATGGTAGTTTGTGTTGGGTACGCCATTGGTGACATGGTATTGATTTAATGATCAAGATAGGATTTGTCGCTTTCGAGTTGAGGAAAATATATCTCAGGTTTGGTTAATTAGGATGGTTGCACCTTCATTAAATCCATGGCCATGGTAGTAGAAGGTAGGACCATCTGGACAAATTAACAAATAAAATAAATCATGAAAAAAGATGATGACACTAGTGTGCATTCTACTTTATTGAGATATCAATGATGAAGAGATTGTATTACACTGACCATGTTCGTAGGAAGGTAGTCATTACTTTGACTTCACCTTATCTTTATTGGGGCCTCAATGGGTTGATAAACCCCACTCTTGGTCAGTGAATATTATTCATTGTTATTGAGATAAGGGCCTAGAGGGTCATACACTATAGCGATTTAAGAATCTACCCTATTTTGGGAATATGAATATAGAACTAGGTGGGCCCCTCTAGGGGGTTCGAGTATTATCCATGTTCTATGGATTTCCAAGTAATAAATAAATTCTTTAATTATTCAGGTCTGGAATAATTTGTTGAATTTATTTATAACATGTATTTATAAGTGATTAAGTAAATACAAGATAAATTATTATTTGAATGGATTTAAATAACAAGGTTTTGTTTAATATTTTCAAGAGAAGTGAGTCGAGTTATAGACTCAATTTCATCACACAATATATATTTAATATATATTTCAGTTAGTGATAAAATTATAAATATTATTTATGGAATAATTTAATTTGTCATAAATAAATATGTATAATACTTATACTATGAATATCTATTACACAGAGGTCGGGAACCCATACTGGGTATTTTAGAAATTCCCTATATAAGTAAGAGAGAGGCTCTCCCCATGGAACTATTCACATGTTAGAATTGAGAGACTCTATCTCCTTCTTGATTCTAGAGAGAGATTCTATCAAGCAAGGAATATCTTCAAGATCATCCTTCTTGGATCAAATACTCTTACCTTGCGGTGATCATCGTTGTTTCAAAGATGTCATTGGTGTATCGTTCTAGCACCTGGATTCCAACGAATGACGCATGAACAGATTTAAGAGGCATATGTGGATGATATAGAGGGATTCAAGGTTGGAGTCTTTGAGTAATGGTTACTGACATCCAGCAATGGACTTTCACATGTCAGATCCAAAAAAGGTACACATTTGATTTAATTTTGTGCTCTGTCAACTCCATGCATGGTCCTCAGACCATACCGGGATAAGATCACCAGAGTCGATGTTGCTATATTGCTCTGGTGATGCAGAAAATTTTAAATTCCCAACCCATTGGCTTTTTCTGCTTGTCCCAGTACCTAATAGTGGTATCAGAGGGAGGCGTAGTTTCTCATAGTCAAATAAAAATTAAATTTCATTAAATTTAATTATGAGGCATAAAATCAGTACTAATGGATCTGATCATACGTCAATCCATTTTCGAATGACTATGTTACGAACATTTAAAAATTTTACTTGGATCAAAGTTAATGGTTTTAAATTATTAAGATTATTATTTTATGAAGAACGTGTTTTAATTTTATTTATGTGTTCTTAAAAGTACTGAAATCCGGCCACACTTTGGTTGGAATTCGGTCGCCAGAATTTTTCCAGTGGGTTTATTTTAGGATTTAAATAAAATAAATTATATTATAATATTATTTTATTTTTCTCAAATAAAAAATTAAAAAAATTAAAACGGTAAGTCTTTTAGACTTGGGGTCAAGTCATATCCTTTTTTTATTTAAGTCTTTAGACTTTAGTTTAAAAAAAGTGGAGACACCAAGACCGAATTAGGTATTCTCTTTAAAAAAAAGGAAATGTGGTTGGTTTTTTCTAAAGACAAAATTAAAAAAGAGGGAAGAAGACCCATAGGTTTCCTTCGACGTGCAGAAGGCCACCACTTTGAACCCTAGTGGCACCCCCAAGCTGGTCCGCTGCTTGTTTGTGCTACCTGGAGCGGCGTCCACCGCAATCTTGGACAGTTCAGAGCGACGTTCGTCTTTGCTCATGCAACTCGGACCCCCTCTCCACCTCACTGTATCTCGCACCGCCTGGACCAGGTCTCACCACCCCAGACTAACTCCATCTCGCCGTCCTGGACCTCGTCACACCTGGTTCCCCCTCTCTCCAACCTCGCTGGAATCGATCCCCAGCCGCTGATGTTGTCTCACCTGGCCTAGGACGCCGTCTGACCACGCCGCTTCCTTGCAGCTAGCTGGAGTAGTGCACCGCCACCCCCACACCTCTTCATAGGATGCTTCCACCGTGGGGGTGTGGCTAGATTGGTTGGATACGTTGTGATCACGTTGCGGTCATGCCGTGATTTGGCCCTACTCTAGTAAGACACCCTAGTGGAAGTTTTGTAGTCCTTCTAGACTCTTTCCCTAGATAGAGGTAACCCCGCTAATTAGTTTTAATTAATTTAGTTTTTAAAATAAAATTAATTATAATTATTTTGGGGTTTAATTTTATCAAAAATCTGAAACATTAATTTAATTATGATTAAAATTAAATTAATGGTTTAATTTAATTTTTAGAATTAAAATTACATTAATGGTTTAATTTATTTTTTATAATTAAAATTAAATTAAACAATTGGGACTGGTAAAATAAATTAAATGAATTTATTTATATTCATTTAATTTATTAGATCTCCCTCGTACTATTTAAATTTATTGCAGTTTATTCATTAATTTCACTTTATTTATACCGACTATTCTTGAGAAAGTGAATGAACCATGCATATCTTATTTATTTGTTTAAATATTTATTCAATTCATGCGATTATTGTAATAATTAATTAGATAAATGACGGTTTGCGAATCTTCCTTTATTTCAAGTATGTAAAGGGACTTATGCGTTCAATGCACTGGTTGTATTTTGTACCCTTAGAGCCCCTCACCTATGTGTGAGTATATTTGTAATTATATAGTGATGATATGAGACACATACCCCGCCAATTCGAGGTAGTAATCCAGATGGGATCTGGGTGAATTTCACTAGGGATAGATACGACGTGAGTTAGGTGTTGAATCGGGTATGGTTGCCCCTAGGTCAAGATTGATCCGTTATGGATTGATCATAATAGAATGCTCAAGACCAGTCTGATTGCATGATTTACCTTTATGAATTTTTTATTATTGTATTCAAGTGCATGATTATTGCATCACCCTGTAGAATAGTAAATGAGATAAAAAATGCATAAAGATATGAAAAATGTATTTCTATTTCATGTTCTGTTTTGAGCGTGACAATATTGTTTGAACATTTAAATAGTAAAGGATTATATTCTTCAATCATATAAAACTCCCTCAAAGATATATTATGTACAAAAACCTTCCATTTCTCACAATTAAACAAAACTGGGTGTTTGGGGTGCTCCTCAGTCATATTTGAGAGTGTATTTTACTACCAGGGTGTTTTCATGAGAGAACTGGGTCAACTTAAGTAAAGTGAGTAGTCAAGGATTAGCCATAGATAACTTGTTATCACTTTAGTGACAACATATTGAGGGAATCAGGTTCAGATTCAAAAAACTGGGATGTTACTCATCAACATAAGGAACCATGAGTCAAGTGGTTGTCCAGCTTAGTGCCTACATTGAAACCCTCTGGGTAGTGGCATAGCCATAGCTTGTTGAATACGAGGGAGGTTTTGAGGATCCTTGCCACTATAGTACTTAAGAAATAGAGTATTATGAATCTAATAGTGAGAGCTATTAAAGTTAGCTAAAATAGTGGGAGACATTAAAATGATATAATAATTTATTAATCATAAATTTCAAAAGGTAATCAAGCCAAAGTACTAACTGCCAATGTTTATCTGATGTAGATTTAAAATGGAAATCACCAACACCACAAGTACTTTATCACTACGATCAATTCTGGATAAAAAAAATATCATGACTGACAATAACTTCCAGGATTGTTATAGGAGCTTGCGCATAGTACTACGCCAAGAAATGAATTTATATGTTCCAGAATCCCCAATTCCTACTAAGCCTCCTCAGGAATAAAGTAAGGTAGGAAAAGATAAATGGAGAAAGAATGTAGATGATGCACTTGATGTTCAATGCATCATGTTGTCATCCATGTATAACCAATTGCAAAAAATTCCCGAGGACGAGGATTCCTACAAGATGATTTCACATCTCCAAGAATTATATCAGGAGAGATCCAGGCAAGAAAGGTATGAGATCTCAAGTTCCCTTTATAAGTGCAGTCTAGCAAAAGGGAACCAAGATGGTCCTCATTTTCTCACGATGATTGGATATATTGAGATTCTTGAATCCCTTAGGTTCAAATTGAACCAAGAACTAGAAGTGGATTTCATTATTTCCTATTTATCTCCAATATTCTTGAATTTAATTGTCAATTATAACATGAATGATATGAAAAAGTCACTCCCAGAACTTTTGGCTTTAGTTATCGAAGATGAAAAGGATATGAAAAATACCAATTCATCTATCCTTATGGTGAACAAGAAAAATAAAGGAAAGGAAAAGGGGTAAAAGGCCAAGTCAAGGCCAAAGACACCAATGCATCATCCTAAAAGAAGCCAAAGATTTAGAGGTTGAGTAATGGGAAGGAAGCTATCGGTTTTGGATGTGGAAAGAAAGGCCACTGGAAGAAGAATTGCAGAGCTAGGAAGAAGAAGAAAACTTATGCTTATACTTCAGGTATTTTTTTCACTGAATACAATCTATCTTTATCTACAATTTGGGTATTGTATATGGCATGTGGAATACACATTTTTATTCATATACAAGAACCAAGTAGGTTTAAGAAGATTGAAAAGGGTTATGTGGATCTCTGAGATGAAAATGGTGTAATTCTAGAAGCCTTGGCTGTGGGAGACTATCACTTAACATTGACAAGTGGTTTGATTATAGTTTTAAAAAATTTCTATTATATACCTTATGTAACTAGGAACATTTTATTTGTGTGGAGTTTAGACAGTATGGGATTTTATTTCAAGTTTAAAAGTAAAAGTTGTCTCTTTTATAGGGATAACATTTGTTATTGTATGACACATCTTAACAATAGTTTATACATGATGGAACTCGAGAACCCCGTAATGGAAATCAATGAAAAAACATATCCAACATGACTCATATATCACTCACCTATGGAACTTTAGGTTTGGTCAAATAAATGAGAAGTGATTATGAAGATTACATCAAGATTGGTATTTTGACTCGGTACAATTAGAACCCTTGGATTTATGTAAAAAAAATTACAAGGAAAAATGACCAAATCACTTTTCTCGGGAAAGGGAGAAAGAGACAATGTAGTACTGGAATTAATACATATTAATACATGTGGTCCATTTCCAGTAGATTCAAGGGGTGATTTTTCATACTTCATTATTTTTACCGATGAATAAAATAGGTATGGATATATCTACTTAATGTGGTATAAGTTTGATTCCTTTCATATTTTTAAGGAATACCAAAATGGAGTAGAAAACCAACTTGGTAAGAAGATAAAAGCACTCTACTCAAACCAAGGTGGAGAATATCTTAACCAAGATTTCATTGATCACTTGAAGGAGTGTGGGATAGTATCCCAAATAACTCCTCATTATAAACCACAATGTAATAGTGTCAGTGAAAGGAGGAATAGGACCTTGCTAGATATGTTCAAATCAATGATGAGTCATTCAAATCTTCCATTACCCTTTTGGGGATATTATTTGCAGAAAGCTGTATATACCCTTGACCAAGTACCAAATAAATCTACAGATGGGATTCCATATGAGTTATGGTATGTGAAGAACCCCAGCCTAACACACATACGTGTATGGGGATGTGAGACATTTTTCAAGACTTTACCAAGTGATAAATTAGCATCTAGAAGCACCAAGTGCATCCTTATAGGTTATCCTAAGGAAACTAAAGGATATTACCTATATAACCCTTTATATAGAAAATTTTTTGTGGAAAGATACACCATATTTCTAGAAAGGGAACAAATTTCTATTGGAAATGGTGGGAGAAAGATTGACTTTGATGAAGTTAATTCTCCAGATGCAAAAGAGTTGGTAGATGAACAATCTCCACAAAGAGAAAGTGCAATAAGAAGTTGTTCCTAAGAAAAAAATACTACATAGGTCTACGTGAGAGGTTAGAGAATCAGAGATTTATGGTTTCCTTGTCACTAAGTTGGGTGATACATTAGTCCTTGAGGACGATGAACCTCTAACCTACAAGGAAGCAGCATAAGGAAAAGAAGCTTCTAAATGGAAAGAATCCAGGAATTCTGAGATGGATTCCATGTACCAAAATCAATATTGGATTTTGGTAGACCCTCTAGATAATGTAAATCCCATTGGATGAAAATGGGTATTCAAAAAGAAGCTAGACATGGATGGTGAGGTCAATAACTTTAAAGTAATACTGGTTGCAAAGGGTTTTAGGAAACATCAAGGCATTGACTATGATAAAACCTTATCACCAGTAGCAATGCTTAAATCCATCATAATGTTTCTTGTAATAGCATCCTTTCATGATTATTAAATTTGGAAAATAGATGTCAAAACTGCTTTTCTAAATGGGAAGTTGGTTGAAAACTTCTATATGACTCAACCTAAAGTGTTTTTCAAGTCAAAAAATTCCAATAAATTATGAAAGCTGCAGATATCTATTTATGGGTTGAAGAGGACATCACAGTCATGGAATGTTTGTTTTGATGTGTCCATAAGTGAATTTGGTTTTTTCAAAATCAAAAGCAGGCCTTGTGTCTATAGAAATTTCAAAGGGAATGCCATCATTTTACTAGTGTTATATGTTGATGACATATTAATTATGGGAAATGAGGTAAAAGTCTTACAGTCAGTTAAGACTTGGTTAAATGAATGATTCTCCATGAAAGAATTAGGTGAAGCAGCCTACATTCTAGGGATCAAGATCTATTGAGATATATCTCAAAGTCTGATTGGGCTAAGTCAATGTACATATATTGACAAGGTACTCAAAATGTATAATATGGAACAATCCAAGAGAGTATTGTTACCTCTGTCACATGGTATAAATATCTCCAAGAAAATGTGTCCACAAACACAGGAGGAGATTGAAAGAATGAGAAGAATCCCTTATGCCTTGGAAGTAGGTTATATCATGTATTCCATGTTATATACTAGGTTTGATGTCACCTTTTCTTTAAGAATGGTGGGTAGATATCAAGACAATCTAGGAGAGTTTCATTGGGTAGCTGTTAGAACTATCCTAAAGTACTTGAGGCATACACAGGATATGTTCATGGTGTATGTAAGAGATAAGGGACTAGTAAGGAGAGGATATAGTAATGCTAGATTCTAGACAAGTCATAATGATCTGAAATCGTAGTTAGGCTATATCTTTTTCCAAAATGGTGGTGCAGTGAGCTGGAGAAACTCGAAGAAAGATGTGGTTTCCAATTCTATAACAGAGCCTAAATATATTACATCTTTCGATGAAACAAAGGAAGAAATCTAGATATACAGCCTTATCTCATACATTGGTGTTGTTTTTAGTAGTGCAGACCATGTTCGAGTATATTGCGATAATACTACTGTAGTGGTGCTTACCAAGGAGCCCAAGTCTCACCAGATGAAAAAGCATTTTATTTTAAAATTTCATCTCTTAAGGGATTTTACTCAAATAGGTGAAGTCACAGTTATAAGAGTAGCCATAGAGGACAACATGACAGACCCCCTGACTAAATCCATTACTTAGCAGAAGCATGACTCTCATGTGATAGCCAGCGGATTGAGAGTGGTTAGCAGTTGGCTCTAGTGCAAGTGCTAGTGTTAAAAGTGGGTGCCCTAGACCCAAATTGTGTTATAATTTGATTACCACTAAATGTATGCAGTTAGTTATATATACATGTCTTTATCTTTCCATAATAGTGTAGAAACTTTTGTATCCACTCTGTTAATGGAAATGTCCTTATATTACATGTTGTAACAAAGGGTTATAGAAGATCCCAGGATATAATGAGAACCCTGAGATTCCATGAAAGTAATCTTAAAGTAATGTACTATGGTCCAGTTACATCATTATGAAATGACACAGATGATGTGTGACCATCAAGTGTTGGGGGCTCATAAGCATTGAGACTTCTTATCATAAATTTTTCCCTTGGTGATCTCTAGTAGTTGAGATCATGAGGACAGACTTGCATAATAGGAATACCATATGTTTCAGGTGTCATTGGTCATTCCTATATACAAACACATGTAATAGTCCCCAAACTTGAAATCATAATCAATGTATTCCATTTAATTGTGTACTTTGATGCAAGGTTAAAACCCTAGAAATTAAGTTGTGGCAAGGTTGTTTGTGTTGGGTACGTTATTGGTGACATGACATTGATTGAATGGTCAAGATAGTATTTGTCACTTCTGAGTTGAGGAAGAGATATCTCAGACCTAGTTAATTAGGATGGTTTCACCGTCATTAAATTCATGGACATTGTAGTGGAAGGTAAGTCTGTTCGGACAAATAAACAAATAAAATAAAGAATGAAAAATGATGATGACACTAGTGTGCATTCTGCTTTATTAAGATATCGATGACGAGGAGATTATATTACATAGACCATGTTCGTAGGAAGGCATTCATTTCTTTGACTTTAGTTTATCTTTATAGGGGCCTCAATGGGTTGCTAGAAACTCTCTTGGTTGGTGAATATTATTCACTACTATTGTGATAAGGGCCTAAAGGGTCACACACTCTAGCGCTTTGAGAATTTTCCCTATTTTGGGAATAGGAATATAGAACTTAGTGGTACCTTCCAGGGGGTTCAAGTATTATCCAAGTTATATGAATCACTAAGTAATAAATAAATTCTTTTATTATTCAAGTTTGGAATAATTTTTTGAATTTATTTATAACATGTATTTACAAGTGATTAAATAAATACAAAGATAAAATATTACTCGAACATATTTAAATATCTAGGGTTCGTTTAATATTTTTAAGAGAAGTGATTTGAGTTATAGACTCATGTTTATCATGGAATATATATTTAATATATATTGCAGTTAGTGATAAAATTATAAATATTATTTATGGTATAATTTAATTTTTCATAAATAAATATTTATAAAACTTATACTGTGAATATCTATTACACGAGGGTCGGGAACCCATACCCGGTATTTTAGATATTCCCTATATAAGTAACAGAGAGTCTCTCCCCATAAAACTATTCATGTGTTAGAATTGAAAGCCTCTGTCTCATCCTGGATTCTAGAGAGATATTCTCTCAAGCAAGGAATATCTTAAAGGTCATCCTTCTTAGATCGAAGACTCTTGCCTTGTGGCAATCACCATTGCATCTAAGAGCTCGTTGGTGTACCACGCTAGTACCCAGATTCTAATAAACAATGCATGATCATATTTAAGAGGCGTTTGTGGACAATCTCTAGGTTTTTGACATCGGAATATTCAAGCAACAGTTTCCAACATCCAATGATGGACTTTCACACATCAGATCCGAACAAGGTACATGTTCTATTTAATTTTGTGCTCTATCAAATCCATGTGTGGTCCTTGAACCATACCGGGATAAGATCACTGGATTCGACATCGTTATGTTTCTCCGGTGATGTGAATTTTTTTAAATTCCTGGCCCATCGGCTTCCACTGCCTATCCCGGTACCTATTAATGACTCGCTCCCCATACATTATAACTACTCCTATCCCGATTCCTGATGCATCACAATATACAGTGTATCTTCTTCCTGACTCTAGAAGAATCAGAATAGGTGGTAAATCCAGTATTCCTTTTAGCTCCCGAAATGATGTCTTGTAGGTATCTAACCCTATGAACATCACACCCTTCTAAATCAATAATATAATAGGTTCTTATAATAATAAAAATTCTTATATGAAACACTTTTAATATCTGGTTATCCCCAAGAAACTCTATATGTCAAAGATGTTCTTGGGATGCTCCTAGGAAACAATAGTTCTCACCTTCTCTAGGTCAACTAATACTCCTATCTCTGAGATAATATGACCCAGGAAGTGAATATTTACCATCATGAAGTTGTGATTTGTGATATTAGAATATAACTGATCCTCTATCAGTGTATCAAAAATGATATAAAGACATTTTTCATGGTTGTGTTGATTTCAAGAATACGCCAAGATATCATCCATGAACACCACCACAAATTAATCCAGATAAGGATATATAATTTGTTACATCTTTTCTATGAATTTTGTTGGTGCATTCATGAGACCTAATTATATAACCCAAAACTCATATAGAACATACATAATAAGAAAATATATATAAGGTATGTCTATAAGTAGAACATGAACATGATGATATCTTAACCTAAAATCAATTTTCGAGAACACTCGAGCTCCTCAGAGCTGGTCAAAGAGATCATATATCCATGGAAAGGGATACTAGTTCTTGACCATAAAATAGTTCAAATTTAGATAACCTACATACTAACTTAGAGTTTTGTCCACATTTTTTGAAAAGAGGACCATCGAACCCTATGGAGAAGTACTATGTCATATAAACCACTTTTCATATTAATCCTCCAGCTTCCGCTTGAGCTTCTGAAACTTCATAGTATCCATCCTATAAGGAGGAATGGATACTAGTGTGCCTCATGGAACCATCTAAATGGATAATTCCAACTCTCTCTCTGGAGGTAAACCAAAAAATTCATCTGTAAAAACAAGCCTAAAATGTTCAACCACTGGAGGGAAATATTCTTGACACAATCTCGGATCATCCTGATATAAACTAGCTAGTTGTGTTGTCATTCCACCAAGACCAAGATGCTCCAGTCTAGCTCTACCTTTCTAAACATCTCATTCAACCTTTTAAATAAAAACCCACCCTATGGTGATGTTAAGGTCACCCTTTGGTGATAAAATTCAACATGTAAATGATAAGAAACAAGCTAGTCCACCCCAAGCATGACATTGAAATCTATCATCTTAAGGACAAAGAGATCTCATACAAAGTGACTCCCACCTACCTCATAAGGTGAAATCCCTGCACTAGTGTACACCATCTATTCTGATCCCCAATAGAGTATCCAATGTCATAACACCATTAGAAAACAGAACTATGATCCCAAGGCTGTCCACAATTGGTACAAATATGAATGAATGAGTTGCACATGTATAAAAAAGAGAAGACACTAGTGTAGAGGCTACTAAGATCATACCTTTCACCGTAGATGGCCCGAAACTCTTTTAATTAGGTGTAGGCTATAGAAAATATATCTGGCATGAAGAAAAACACTATGAAACAAACTCAAAACCTAGAGAATTCAAAATTTTCTATTACGGTACAACTAGTGCCTAGATACCTTAGTCATGCCCACCTATTTGACCTGAACGACTGTCACTACTCCAGATCCCAACCTAATATAGAGCTATAAATCCCACTCTTGAACCTAAATTTAGAATCAATCCTCTTCCATTGAATGCTGGAGGGAAGGTCTTGTAGAATTATTGAACAAGGTCCATCTTACCACATCCTCGACAATTGATTGGGTCTCTATCAAACCAAATCCTCATATTTCACCAAATTCCGCACTGATTAAAGAATAAAAAACTAACATAAATATCACTATGGATGGTTTTACCCTTATGATAAGCCTCAAAATGAGGCTTTCTTCTAGCTGTCACTGAACTACTAGGTCAAAAAGCTAGACTACCCTACTCTACATCTCCATCTTCCCTCAAATTATATTTAGTAACTAGTGCTTGATTAACTATCTTAATTATAGTAGTCAGCCAAAACATGTTTACCTACTATTGAATAATATTTCTAAGACCTTATTTGAAGTTCCTCACCCTTTATGGCTCGTCAACAAGATAAATTAGGGAAAAAATATGAATCCTTGTAAAGCCTGTTGAATACTCCATAATAGTCATCGCACCCTACTCCGGATGCATAAACTCACTAGAACTTTCAGCTCTCAGGGTCTTAGGAAAAAGTAATAAAAAAACCTAGATTGGAAATCCCTCCAAACAATATCCTAAAGGATATCATACTGGTTTAAAGCATCCTACCAATCCTTAGCTTCTCCCCATAGAATATATGTTTTGATCTTTACTCTCCTCTTTGGAGGTGTCCCCAGATACAAAAAATTAGATATCATAGTCTCAAGCCACAACTTACTAGTATGTGGACCACCATACCCCAAAAAAGTGGGTGGATGTTGTTTCTGGAACACATGTGTCAGCTCTTACATATATGAGGCAGGTTGCTAGGATCCTTGAATGGTATGCATAAAATGTGGGAAACCCTCTTGGAACTAGGAATCAATGACTATATCAAGAATAATGGGTTATTCTATAAGAAGCATTACTTAAGGTTCTACTAGTAGACTAGGGGACACCACCTCTAGATTGTGGTCATCTCCACCCTTCTAGTGCACAACTAGAGGTCATCATTATGGAACATCTCTATAATTACAAGCACACACCTCAGAAATAAATCGAGTATCAACCAATCCAGATATATAAAATCATAGTATAGGTCAAATCCTTCTTATAAAAAATCCTTACACTAATTCCTTATCATAAAGCTAGGACTGGGTAATATAAACATCCTTAAAAGAACTAGAGACACTACATACTACACACTCTAAATCTAAGTATGGGTTATATTATCTATTTCATACCACGAGTCCTGGTATATAAACTTTTCAGTACAATTTACATTCTATATATCAGAGACCTTCCCATTTTAGAATTTCAATTTCCTTTAAATTCTTATTCATATTTCATTTCTCTTTAAATGGTTAAACCAAGTAAAAGACAAATTACAATATATAAGGGATCATACACTATATAAACCAAAATGTCGCATCCATTTAATCCCAACCATAACACATTCCAGTCTACATGACCAATGGTATATGACTCAACGTTCCATAATTTACTATTTAGGGTGTCTGTTGTAGCTTATGTAGGAAAACACTATTTAGGTTTTGGAAAGCACACTAATTATGAATTATGTTTCTCAATATCCTGCAAGAATCATTAGTCAATGATAATTCTATAACACAAATCACGCATAATAAATGTCTTGGAGTCAAGAAATTCATCCTATATGACCCGACATATGCATGGCATGTGAATCCTATAAAGTTCCTAAAATTATGCATGAGATGAAATACCCTTATCTCTTTGGGAAATGGTAAAATACATAATCATAAGGAATATCAAATATCAAGCGCATCACACAATGATGAAATAAAATAAGCTATAATTGAAAAAATATAGAACAATAATTTACTAGCCCATACAATTTTGTGTTTTTCTATACATGGGTTAGCTAATCCCAAGCACAACTCATTACCAAATTCCTTTTTTTATTCTCCTATCTATTTCCTCAAAATAGTAAGGAAAAAAAATAAATCCTCTAATACCACTTTGTAACATCTCGGACCAAGATCCACTAAACGGTGCCCTGAGCCACTGGTCACATGGCCTCAAGTACACCTCCTCATATATAATAGGATGCCGACTACCAGTGAGGTTCTAAGGTGGTAAAGTGGAGAGACTATACCCCCATGATCAAAGTAATGTAGTGATGTCATAAGTGAATAAATAAGTGGAAGCATAATATAAAAAATGATAGAAGATAACTTCTAGATGACAATAAAAATAAACAAACTAAAATCAGTGTCATTTTCAATACGATGAACATATCATGTCTCCATAAAAAATAGCACATAATACATGGAAACATGCATCCAGTATAGTACATGTGTCAAAAGTAAAAAAAAATCCTAAAATAACTATCTCTAGCTAGAATCATGAACATAGCTTGGTCATGTTCTCCCCTGCTCCTAAGCATAACCAATCATGAATCATGAAGTGGGCACTTTCCAAAATACCTAATTGTGTCCATGAAGTATGTTCAGGAACCTAATAGTGTCCTGAACTAGGTGTGAGATAACACTCAGTTGGAAACCACCAACAATGTATATAACATGTCTGGTCTATGTATAAACAATAAAGTAACATGTAGTATATCACATGTATAATAGTAATAAAAGTAGAGTGTCAAATGAATATGAGATCATATCCATCCAAACATGGCTCCCTGTGAACAATAACCAATCACCCATAAAAAATAGGAAACTATAATCAATCAACCATAAATATTGATAAAGAATCATCAACAACCAATGCTGTTTAATCAAGTGTCAGGCCTGAAAGGGACATATCCAAGGTATAATTACCAAGGAATCCTTGTTGATTCCATAAATCATCTCGATGGAAACTTAGTAAAGACTTGACTGGATCCCAAGGATCATGTCCATAGAGCATGTTCAAGGGGAGTCCAAGCAATCCAGATCTAAGGAGTAGAAATGTCCTTGACATCCTATCTAATCAGGATCATAGTAGTAGAAATGTCCAAGGAATTCACTAATATAATCGGGATCAACAGAGTAGAAATGTCCATGGAATATAATATAATAAAAATTCTAGGATTATAAATGTCCAAGGATTACACTACCATTATCAATTAATCATCTCATACACATTCACAAGTTGTGAGTTCATCCAACCCATTCCACATTACCCATATAATCCATTTAATCATTGAGTACATTTAGTCATGTGCAAAGGAGGCATAATTCCTCTCCCTAAATCACTCATTCAATTCATTACATCTCCCACTATAATTTTTGATCTCATAAAAACCTAGTGGGGTGGGATAACTTTGGTTAGATACAATGGGACACCCCCTGGGTGGCCTAATCACATAAAATGGAAAGAAAACAGACCATGGGTGGATCTGTCTGAGGTGAATGGCCACCAACCATGTAACAATGCTAAGTGGAAAAACAAAATAGGTTGTAACCAATTTAATAAAGACATTCAATTAATTTTAGGGGTAATTCTAGAAGGTCCGACGTGCGGAACAACGACAAAAAGGTATATAAAACACTAAAATTTAAGGGAAAGGTATAAACCACCTACCATATACCCATGGTAGAACACTCATCTAGTATCATCTTCTAATTCAAGATGGATTTTATGAAAATTGATAAATTAATGAATAACATGGAAATAGGTCATATTATCTTGGACCAAAATAACTTCATCGATACAAAGTCGAATGACAAAAGATGCAAGAAGAATGAAGAACTCACCGATATAGATTCAATGAGATGAATAGAGTTTAAATAAAAGTATAGATGGAAAATATATCAAATATACTTGATCTATTCCATGGAGGATCTCTCAAAGTGGAGGGATTACTATGCATTGGAATAAGGAAAAAAGAAAGGGGCTTAAAAAAATAAACCCACAAAGAAAAAATAGCAATTTCCCATTTTTTAACTGGGTCACACTGTTTGGATGCATGGTTAGCCATACTATGCACCAACTATGTTCCCTTATCTACCTCCAAAGGGACCTCACATGGTTCATGTGAACCGTTTGGAAAACTGTACACAAATTTTTTTGCATACCTCCACTAAAACCTACAAAGCTTCCTATATGGTTGCGTGGCCCTGGGTGCATAGTTAGGGAGAACCGTGTACCCTTTTCTGATCTCTTTCTAACCTTACACGATTACTTATAGCCATGCGGCCTGGGTCACATGGTTTTTACTAACTATGCATCTTAGCTTCCTTTTACAAACTCTAAGACTCTAGGATCTGAACATTCCCCAAACATCCCAGAAACTCTCATGACCTTAATAGGAATTCACATTAGGTCAAAACCAATGAATTAAACTGAAATTAAAAATCTCTGTACCTTATAGGAAAACCCAAGATATTACATGAATCTTAACACTTTTTTTTATTATGATATGATTTTGATTGAAAATTACCATATCTAAACACTGATGTATAAGGTATCTATTTAAACTAGCGATGATTATATTTTTATAAGAATTTTCTATGATAAACTACCTTATTTTTTCTATGTTTTACAAATTCTTTGCCACTTTGAGGGAAATTATCATAGGGAGGTCATTTATTCTGTTTTTCAATAAGTGGTTATGAATTGAAAGATTATAGGAAATATCTGAAGTATAATGGTAATGACATTCCCAAAAAAACATGTCTAAGTTAATAGAATTACTGCCGCTTGTAAGGAAAATTTGTAGCTTCCATGGGAAGTAGTGGCTACACAAGAAACATCCAAAGTAGAAAATGTACTACATCAAAGGAAATGTATATTGTTACCCCATGCACTTGGATTGAATAAACTCATGTTCAAAGGAATGTTATTAGTAATTCTATATATACAACCATCCAAAACGAAGTAGAATAAGTCCTTTCTATTTAAGAAGAGGGAAAGTGTAATGCATCTAAGGATAAGTGTTATACTACTATGACATGTACTATGGTTGAATAATCTATCGTTCTAGGTCATGTTATTACTAATATTATGTCTATTAATCTAGAAATAGTTTTTCAAGTTGAGGGAAGACATATTAAAATAATCTCTTCTCAAGAATAAGAATTGAGAACTATTCCGAAGCAGAGGTCTAATGTTATTACTAGTTCTTAGAAGTAGTGGTTGGTTCCAACTGATAAGAGTCATGAGATCAGATAAGTTCATTCTATTTTAAAAAGGATAGTGTATGAAAAATAGTTTCAAGTCCCAAATTATAACAAGTTATACAAGTTATAAGGAACACAAAACCTGGGAAAGGTGAAAGAATTTTAGACCCTTCTTGAGAAGGGTTTTTCCCTAGGGTAGTATCAATGATGGTATAAAGATTTGAATAAGTATCCTGAAATTATGGTTCAACATTCTAAAATTGAAAAATAAATCAACAAGTATATAGAAATTAAGAAAATAAGGAGTTCTTGTGATGACATTGAAGATGGTGATCATGTTTCATCTCAAAGAGGTTCTCTATATAAGGATGCATTGAGTAAGAGAAAGGTTACCTTGGTAATTATTTTTCATGACCCACCCCCACTGAAACCCCTCTTGGTTTGGTAGTAAAGTCGAGTACGACCCCCAATGTCACAAACCAACCTAGTTCATCCCTGAACATGACGCTCGATATGGCTTGTGTAAAGGTATTAAGGGCGTTCTTGATCCCCATGGGATGGTAGCAAGCACCTGGGAATCAAAGAATCACATTTGGGAATTATTTCATCCACAAGGACATAAAAATAAGGATTTTTCAATAAGATGGGAATATAAACAATATCCCAAAACATAACATAAATAAAATAAAGTCTAATCAAGTATGAAAAATAAAATGATAAATCTAGATACAAATTAAGAAATGATGAAGTGTTACAACAACAATAAAAGTACTAGTGTAAGGATAAAACTGAATAGAATAAAATAATGCAACACATCTCCATGTGACCTATGGGTTAACATCCTGAAAACCCACTACCATTACATAAACACAAAATAGATCGAATACCCAAAAAATCTAAGAATTTCTTTTCCTATTTTTATATAAGACATGAAAAAGTCTACATATACCCATTAGGTGTATACAGAGTGTCATATCAACAGCCCAGTAGGGTCCCATCAAGTTCTCCATAACCAAACATTATTAAATAAATCAATTGTTCTAAATTTCAAGGAATAAAATAGTAAGAGTTCATATTTTCATAATATTGTATAAAAAATGAAGAATAGACACTTTTAAATAGTATTAAAAGAAAGGCATGAGAGTATATTTCCATAGTTTAAAACAAAACATTGAAATTAACCATTCCATAACAGTCTAAACAGTGAAAATTTATAAAAAAATTGCACGTATGAATCATTATCCAATGCTAATAATAAAACAATTTAGCACTATGGTAAGGATTCCTAAGGTATATCAGGTCAGGGTTAGTTTGAATCCTCACACCTTAAATGAATAAGTCAAAATAACAGGGTGTGAACTCACATCCATATAACTTGGGACTAGGGATTGGAGATAACCATTATGTGTCTATTTTCCTTACCAATGATTAGTTATAGTTATCATAAATATTAAATTCTAAGGAGGCTACCTATACGTAGTTGTGTTTTTCCAATACTACCCACTTAATACCCAATATCCCCTGGGAAGTACCCCTCTTATGGAGGGACCATTATCAAAATTCAAATAATTTCAAATGGGTTTTCTATCAATCAGAATATTTCTTTATCAAAGTAATAAACCAACCCCAAAACGAGTAATAAACATGTCTGCAAATCACTTATTATGTCGATTCATTTTAAACATTCAAAACAGGTTTCAGGAAATCAAAAACATGCCTTTAAACATTTTAAATCCTTTTTTAAACACACACAATCATGAAAGATTCATATTACAAAGCCTTTTCCTGAAACCACCTACCTAAAACACTTAATATAATAAAAAATTGTATGGAATCCAAAAACATAGAAAGTAGTACTCTTAAATGAAAAAAGGAATCTCTAAACCATAAACCCTTTTCAAAAGAGTTTTCATCCAAAAAATATTAGGCTTTTATATCCCTATGGTGATCATAAAACACAATATATAATTGAAATTATCCTAGAAGATGAGAGAAACCACTTACCATGAACACACTTGAATATCTAGGGTGAATTCTCAGTAAAATCCCACCAATGGTGAAGGGAGAAAGGAGTATGTATTAAAGAGGCACTTTCATGTTCAAGAATGGACAAAAGGAAGCAACAAAATGGTTAAATAAAACCAAGGGAAAACTAGGAAACCACTATTTTAATGTGATTCTGACAGGTTCGTGATGTGAAATGTTGATTCACGTCATAAATCATTTATACATGATTAGAATAGGGCCTAAAATAGGTGTTCATTATTTGATCCAATGTTATTTATACTTGACCTCAACATTATGATAAAACACAATAATTCATGATGTAAATCATTGATTCATGCTGTGAATGTCTACAGAAGAAACACCATAACTCCTAAAAATATCCAAAACACCAAAATGAGAGGTAAAATCAACAAGAAAAATAAATAAATACAGAAAATCATTTCATAATTGAAATAAAAATTGGGATGTGACACCTGAAGCTGGTCTCCAACAAGTCACATGTTGGCGACTAAAATAGAGGGTATCTTCCACATGTATGGGAGGAATTAACCACATAATTTCCCAATAAAATAAAATAAATCCATAAATTAACTCCATATATAAATTTAAAATATGAAAATTCCCATATCTAAACAATATCTACATGTCAATGTACATAATAAAATCAGGGAAATGCAAGAACATCCTCCTAAAACTCCACTCCACCTTCCTGAATAGCATCATCCCCAATTTCCCTCAAGTTATCCTATAAATCAACATAAGATAACTATATATGGTTGAGCATTTGTGAGTAATCAATAGGATTATACTTCTAAAAATTCAACATCCATGTGAAATAAACATGTCGGGATGGACATGTGTGAGAAAAACTAAGGTAAATCTTTAATTAAGAATGAGTTTTAGAAAAACACTCATAAAAATGGTATATGTATAACATATCACATTATCACACTCTCCAGTATCAACTGCTTTTCCTACAACCATCTCCATTTTTTTAATACATCATAGCCATCAATCATCAAGGGAAATATCATTAATAATATAACAAGGGAAAAGGGCCTGAAAAATCTACCACTGCTCTCACCTAACATTTCAGAGGCCCTTCCAAATCAAACCAGTAGTGAGCCAACAAGAGAACCCCTCACCAACCAATTAGGAAGCCAAAAATGAATCATCAATCACATCAACTCATAATTTCATCATTACCAAATCACAACATCATAGCCACAACCATTTCACCATTACCACATCATCAACGTCCTGATGAATCATACCTTGATTCATTACAACCCATTTCAAGATAACATCCAATCATAATATCCAAGAAAAATATCATATCAAATATCAATCCACTTGTTTTAAAATCATTGTAACCATAGATATAAATGTTTAAAAATTAAGTAATATGATGGTAAAAGTGAACAAATATCATCGTTACATCAACAGATATCACAATCAATGTAATATTTGTTTCCACTATTAATATTATCATCTTACCATTCACTTCATTTACTCATTATAATACCCTAATTTTAAAATAAGTCATCTCGCTATCTATTAAGTGTATCATTAACCATCTATTTTTATTAAAAATAATTTTCTTCATTAATCATATTAAAAATTTAACCCCAAGATTGGATTAACTTCTCTTCAATTAATTAAACATATCATAATATTTAAAAATCCATCCACTTATATCATTTTTAATCACATTACCATTATCTCAACCCTTATTCCAATTACCACTTCATTTATTTACCCATAAATAACATGTAATTAAGAAGTAAATTCATTTAATTATTCTTTTCTTTATTATATTAGTTAATCTGAAAACACCTACCCACATCTATGAATGATTATAACTAGAGAGACCTAGACTTTTCCCACACTCTACTTTGTTTAATGTGAAAACCTAAAAGTTTATTACTTAAAATTAGATAAATTTTAAATAGATTTTAAGAGTTTTAATTTAATTGATTATTAGTTGATTATTTATTTAGGTATTTATTATTATAAGTATTGTTATTTTAAATTATAAATATTAATTTTTAATTATACATATAATATTTTTAGATTTCTGAAAACTTAAACATGTTAAAAAATTGTTTATTTAAAATAAATTTTTAAAGGATTTTATTAGCCATAATTTGAGATTAATTATTTTATTTTTTTTGGATTTTTAATTATTATGAAAATTATTTATCGAGGTGTTTGATATTTATTTAAATGTTTAGAAATATTATTATTTAAATAATTTATTAGATGTTCAAAGGTAGAAGTTTTATTTTTTATCTTATTTTGAAAATAAGGAATGTTTTGAATATATATATATATATATATATATATATTGATAATGTAATTTTTTTATAATTATAATTAAATTAAATTATGTTATTTATGGGATGACACTTATGTGTAATGAGTGAAATAATGTCATCAAAATTTCAAATGGAATGGGAATTTTTTATATGTGTATGAAAGGAGAAATATAAAATAAGAAAAATTAAATGGTAGTAATAAGTGGGAGTCTTGAAATCATGATTTCATGTAAACAAATAAAATAAAATTAATTTCAACTAGTCGACTCATAAATGAGGGGTGGTATTGTTTTATTCATGAATTGGCAATGAAAAAGGGAAAGTGGGAAAATGTATATTAAATGAGGATGCAAGTTCCATATCGCTACTATATATCTTATATATATATAACATATTAATAAATAAGCATTAGATTTAATGTAATAATTAAAATTTATATAATGAAAAAAATAAAGAAAGAAAAACATGATTTACAAATAAACCACTACAACAGACCATCCATTTAACAGTGTGCACAAAGGGTTTTAACAGCGCTAAAAAGATTTGTTATTCTCAATGCTGTTAAAAGGGGTCCCTTTTACCAGTGCTAAAAAAAGCGCTGATAAAGGTTAAAAAAATAAATTTCAAAAAATATTTTTTTCCTATATATTGTAGGGTGGTCCCTTCTTTTTATCTACACTCAACCCCCATATAACACCACTCATTTAGCCACCCCCCCCCCCCCCCCCGCCCTTTAATAGTGCTGGCCTCCCACTCCCCTTTAACTGTGCTAGGCACCTTGTCACCCGTGCATGTGTGTCTACCTTTACTAGGTTTCGAACATGAGACCTCCCCCTCATATGCCCACACTTCTTACACTCACATATATTGTTTATATTTATATTTTATGATATATATATATATATATTTATTTATTTATTTACATTTTTTATCCACATATATATATATAAATATGTATATAAAATATGTTTTGTATGTGTGTGTGTTTATAAATACATACATACATACATATATTTATATATATGTGTGCATCTATAAATATAATTATACATATTTCTATTTATTTACATAAATTATATATTAATATTTATATACATATATTATAAAATATAGATAAATATATATCTATTTGTCAATACAGACACAAATATATTTATATATTTATAAACATTATATATACATTAATTGTATATGTATATAAATATTCATAAATTTTTATTTTAAATAAAATGGATATTATTTTTTATTTAGATGAGGTTTGTATGTTTAGAAAGATACTCTACATGTAAATATGTTAACATATATATTTATAAAATTAAAATTTTATGTGTGAGTGTATAAAAAATATGTATATATTTTTATATACTTCATTATAAATAAAACTAAATTATGAAAAATGATAAAATTTCAAAACCATAATATCAATATGAATGTAATAATTGGGAATAAATTTAGTTTCCCTAGAAAATAGGAAAAACACCCCTTTAAACAAAGCTGAAATTCCATTGAATGTTAAAAAATTAGGATACCGTGACTAAATACTCATTTTGGAGGAATTATGGGAATTTTTTAGCCTTAATAAATATGAAAAGGTGTTATCCCATGTCACTAATTCATAGATCTCTTCACAGGCTTCAATTTTATACATGGTAGATCCCAAACGGACACACAGAACAAAATTTATGGCCATTTGAAGTTTGAGTCACATTTTCATCTTATTTTAGACCGTTTATTAATTTTTTGCTTTTTTATCTTCAAATTTTCATTAAATGACTATTAATGGGTAATAATTAAAAAATTATTAATTAATATTTTTATTATTATTTTATAATCCATTTTCACTAAATATCTTATATATTAAGTGTAAATGCGTATTTAGCCGTATATAAATCATATTTTATAAAATATATTATATTTAAATCAATATAAATATATTTACATATTAATATTTTATTTTTAATGAGAAATAATTTTTTTATGAAATATACCTTTTATTACTGCTAAGAAAGTCATTGATAAAAGTACCATTTATCAATACTAAAAAAAAAAGCACTGATGAAGGGGTACTTTTATCAGCACATTTTTATCACTACTAAAATAACCCTTTAACAACACCCTTTTTACCACTAATAAAGGTATCCCTTTATTAGCACTTTTTTAGCACTGTTAAAAAAGTGGTACTATGTAAATTCGATTATATAGTAGTGAAAAGGGTTTAATTAATTAATAATGTGGGAATGAAATCTCATTTTTCCTGTAACTACTTTCTATGAATTTAATATGAATTTAATAATTAAAAATGTGGGAATATGTAGTTATGAGAATCATTTTGACCTACAATTTTAATCCATCAAATTTATGAAATTTAAATGTTATATGGAGGTAATAGAATATTACACATGGATTAAATAAAATATAAAATTGTCATTTTCTAATTAGAAACTACATTCAAGGAATGACCTAGTAACATGAATTCCACACTCCAACTTTTAAAAATTAGAAACCATATTTTCCTTTGATTCCTCTTGCTGTTCACTCTCAACTAGGATGACTAAAGAGCCTCCCTGGGGTATTGCGAGTGCCCTTCAATAGTCTTGAATTCAAATGGGTGCTATGATCCCTAGTGTTTAAGGGTTCTCCCAATGATTCATTAACATTTTGATTATCTTTCCTCCCTTTGGGATCATGCACTTCTTGTGAACCTCTTTCCTCCCTTCTGACATATGTACTTCTTGTGAAACTATCTTCTCTTCCCTGCTACTATGTAGAAAATCGTCGAGGCTCTACATTGAGGTAAGGGATTTGAAAAATCTCAATTATTTTATGTGTGAATTTTGAATTAACGTGCTTGAGTTTTCACTTTGCAAATAGATAAAAACTATAGATATTCCCTTTAATAGTATGAAAAAGTCCCTTAACAGTGTTAAAATGCATTTTTGTCCTTATCACCATTAAATGGGGTCCCCTTTATCAGTGATAAAAAATCACAGATAAAGGGGAACCGTTATTAGCACTAAAAAATCATTGATAAATCCCCCCTCTTTATTAGTGCTTTCAATAACACTAATAAGGGTGGGGGATTTATCAGTGCTAGAAACAGTGCTGATAAATACTCAACCTACTACAGTGTGCTATTTTTATAACAACACACTAAAAAAATACCTCTAACCTATATGAAAAATATATAATTTAATTGAAATAAATTTTACATTAGGAATACAAAAAAACACTACTATATACATTTCAAACAATGTTTTATATAATTACATTTATAGTTACTATCTATAAACATTTAAAAACATTAATGTTTCATCATCTTTGGCACCTGTGATCCCCTCTCAAAAAATTCCTCCCATGGTATCAGTTTCTGAACAAATCACTTCAACCTGAGAAAAAGAATCCACCTATATAAGAAAACAAATATTATGTTAATAATACTATAAATAAATAAATTAAAAATTAATATGAATGAATACATTAATAAAATGTCAATTTTAAATATAAATGAAATAGTAATTATCATCTAAAATACCTATTCAGGGATTCTAGTTTGTTGATGGAATATGATACCTCTCATAAATTTACAAACATAAAAACCGCAATCATTTCTATTTGTTTGTTTTGGAAACTACATAAACATTGATAAAAATAAGTCATTTGTATTGATATGTGTTTGGATAGGAAAATATTATTATACATACCCTAATACTTGTCCACTTCTAGAACTTCTCAGGATCCTTGTGCATATGGGATGTTCTCATGCCATGATTTTCATAATATTTATACACTACCCTATCATAATATAATTATCATTAAAAAATAATATAAAATATATAAATTGAAGTTTATTTCTAAAATGTTGGATGCATTGTATTAACAATTTAAAAAAGTCATCATGTGTGGTTTATTTGTTTGGTATCCATGCAGTGAATTCAGAAAATAATTCTTTGGAGTATCCAAATTGAACGTAATGAACATAAAATGTTTCCTAAAAACACAAAAAAAAAGAATAAGTAATGAAAGAAATGAAAATATATTTGATATGATTAAATTGTTTAGTTTTACTCCTGTATTATTGGTATTGAGAAGAGTTTATCATCCATAAGTTTTCTTTCAAATGATTTGTCCAGTTTTCCAATATTTCATTCATTTTTTATTCTATTTTTTTTCTCTAAAAAAGTGACATGAGGATGAATGGGTCCAAATTTATGTTCATTGAGTAATACCTTTAATTGGTATTGATATATATACCTGAAAAAAATATGAAATGTATTTAGTCATAATTAACATAGTATATCAGCTTTTGTAAAAAAATCATGAAAACATACCTCACTTATAAATTTACCACTACGCCTCCTCACTATTAATAGTTGAGGATTTCATTTACATTATCAAGAAAAAATTAGTCTATAACATCCTCTTAGTACTTTTGTTCTTCAAAATAAACTATGTAATTGCTACCACTTTGTAACTATTTATCCACATGAACCTTCAATGTTAGTAAATGAGTATATTGAATGTGTAGGGTAAAGGTTATTTTTGAATATATTTTCGATCAGTTAGATATCCTTTGGATGGATTTGATTAGTCCTTTAATTTCACCCATTCCCTTTTTCCATATATAATAAAACTCATCAGTTCAAGCCTTTTTTCATTAATTTTTAATGGTTTAGTATGAAAAATAAATTGGAAATGAATACCTCCTTATCGACATGTTTTTTACAAGATCTGACGACCATGCTACAATTGTTCCAACAACTTGGTAGACTATATAAATATTTTTTTCATCAAGTTATACACGTAGATCAATGGTCAGCTCATAAGCTATGGTAATCTCCACTCTCACATGACCTGTTGGAATTGGTTTATTGTGTAGACTTTCTTCTTGGATATTGAACAAAATATCCCTCACTATAAGGTGATGGGTGGGTGTGGATGGATATATATCACAATCATTTTCAACCTGTATAATATCATTACAATAAAGGTATCAATATCTTCCTAATTCACATTTCACATAAAAAAATTGTGATAATATTTTTTCCTCATCTAAGACTCCTTTTTGAGTGGAATGGATCCTCTTAAAACTGGTGCGGGTGGGGTGGGATCTTCATGTAATGGTTGTCCTTAAGCTGTTTATTCTCATTGATTCCCCCCAAAACATTTTTTTACCAACTCAAACTGCCAATGGAATTTTTCTTAAAGGGGAGATAATCTTGATTTCATATCTTTTATTTATTTATATTTATCCTTCTATTATTTTATTTTATCTTTATATGTTCGGCGTATCACCCCAAAACCTACACCTCTGACATGACCATACTATTCTAGCCGCTTCAAGGTCATCGATAATAGGTTTTCATCTGGTACCAGTTTTGATGATTCCTGTGACTAATTCAAATAGAAAATATAGGAAAATAAGTAATCATTTTTGTCTAATAGGTATTTAGAGAAAAAAATATTATGTCATACTTACACATGCTTCCCACACATTTTGTGTATTTTCATCTATTAGTATCCCATATTTATTTACACATAACTCCTTACATAAGATGTGATGTGGGATAAATGTTGATTTGGATTTGGATTCATCAACCTATATATAAATAGAGGAACATAATTATGTTTTTGTTTCATGTCACATAAAAGTATTACGGTAGATTTAAAATACATACCAATTTTTTTAAAGTGAATTGTACCCCATTCTTACTTTATATTAGGGGTAAATTAGTTTTGTTTCACTTTCCTTATTTTTAGCATTTAGTTATTGTTTTGTAAATAAAAAATTCTCAATCAAAGTGATGAATACATGTATTATAAAAACAACTTATTACCACCCATAATGTACCTAAAAATATATATCCTCATGAAGGCTAGTAAACGCATCCCACTCTTCTTGGATTATCAGTTGTGCATACATAAGCAGTGGGTGTCAGTTTATTTTCCCTTCAGTATATTTTAGATGAAATCTTGTTAGAATTGTATGAAATCCTCTATGAATCCTTCCCAAAATCATTAATACAAATTTTTTTTGGGATCAATCTACTATAAATGAATTATAAAAAGGATGGTAAAGAGTAATTTGATGTTTAATTATATTATTGTTTAGTAAAATGAAGATAGGATATCATGATGCTACCATAATCTCTTCCCAAATTTGTGTTTTAAGTGTGGGAATAACATTATTCCATGAATCTATATCAATCCGCATGTGCTACCGAGTGATGAACCCAATGTAACTACTGAACATGAATTTTTTGGGGTTAATAGTCCTATCACACTCATTCCATGAAACCTAAAATTTGATGCCTCTTGTTTTCATCAAAATATTTTTTTTTGACACCATAATGCTACGGGGCTCTAGATTTTTTTAAAAAATTGGTTTTTCATTATCTACCATTTTTTTGAGTTCAAAATTTTCAATATATTGTTTCTATTTATTAGTAGCATAAAAATGTGCAAAAGGTTGTTATTCCTCTCCACCGGGAGAAGTAGTAGATTGAGAAAATTTTTGTTCCTCTGGATTGAGAGCATCAACACATATATAAGTCATTATATATAGAGGTGGTTTAATATTTTATTTAGATTACATAAATTCATTAGAGAAGAAATAATAACATGAGGTAACATAATGTATATTAAAAAATATATATATAATGATTATTGAACTCACTTTTTTTAAAGGTGGAAGGGATTTGACCCTCTATCAGGTAACCAAATCCCTTCATTATGGTCTCCTCTAACATACAACTTGTCTAAATTAGGGCTACTAAAAAATGATTGTGACATACCAATGAATGGTTCATACTCAGTTGAATTTTCATCCGACCCTTAAGTGATTTTGGCCAATAATAAAACATTTGACCACTTTCAGTTTGTGGGATCTAAAACAAAAAATAATTGTACTGCCAATGATTCCATTATAAACGATTTGTTTTTGTACCCTTCGTTACTAAAATACACTTTCACGAATCCCAATTCATTAATTTTAAAATAAATACTATTATAAACCCACTTTAATTAAAAAATAGACACTTAAAATGTTTTATAATCCAACTCCCATATTTGTTTTGATGATGCCAAAGTATGAAATATTCACATAAATTTGATTTCTGTCCTTAGTACCAGAAACATGCATCGTTTCAGCGACAATTGTAACTCCACTATTTTTCATGGTACTACATTAATCATGTTCATTTTTATGGAAATTATCAACATTAATTATATAACGATTATAAGATAATACATACACACTTTGTCCTTTGTATAGCCATCAAATTCATTCAAAAACTAAATCTATATTTTTATCTGATGCCTTAAAAACATAGACTTGAAACCATACTATAAATTTTTGATTGTGTGTATTTGATATCTATCTTTCATCCCTTGATGGATTTAAATTCTCAAGAATTTATTTTTGGGTTTCAAAATATGTGGAAACCTTTAAATTGTTATGAAAAACAAAAAGGTGGGCCTGCTCCTGATCTATAATATTGATTGAGATAATATATCTTCTATAAATTCATTTACCCACAATCAACACAATGTGATGAGATTTTTGTAAACTAATTCATCCCACACTGGACATGTAGCCAATATATAATTCAACGGCTTCCTCAATAATATATCTCTATGGAATATAACCCTCTGGATGACTTTGATTTTTGACCTACCCTTTCAAAATATTCAAATACCATTAAATAGGGTACATCAATATATAATGCACAAGACCACATAGTCAAATATCTCTCACCAAGTGAACCATCAAGTTAACCATCATATTAAAGAATTATTATAGGAAGAACATTTTCAATTCACATAATATGATGAAAATTTCCTTTTACATAGTTGAAAATTTCATTGGGTCTATAACTTTGTTTCATATAACTTTGAAAAAGAAATAGATCTTGGTTAATGTATAAATGAAATTCTTGGTAAAAATTCAACATAAATCTATAGGATTTAGATCTTTCATCAAAACATAAAATTCATGTGATTTTAGACCCTTTAAAATTAAATCAATCATTGACATGATATTCTTGATATTCAATTAATACCCCTCTAGAACCTTTACATAATTCAAGAAGTTGAAAAATAGATTTCTATGCAACTTGGAAAGATTGTAAGTAGTTGGAGGAAGAAAATTATGTTTTTCACCCTTCACTGGTGTTAACTCTTCCCATATTTCCATGTCAATAATGTCTAACCTAGCATTAATTTCATTATTTGTTTTTTCAGGTGCATTTAGTAACATTCCCATGAAACTATCACAGACATTTTTTCAATATGCATAACATCAAGAAAATGTATGATGTATAAACAATTACATAATGGTAATTAAAAAAACTTATCTATATTTTCAATCGGTTTAAATAAGGTTTTTCAAAAATGGTTTAACAAAAGTATAATCCATATCTTTTACTTTCTCAAACATTTGATCACTTGTTAGTGGATACAATTTTTTACGTTCTTTTGAACTCCCATTTTGTGATGTCATCAAATACCAGTACTTATATCATTGGGTTAGAAATCAGTGTTTTCCTAGAAACACAGTCTTCAATGAATGTTTCAACCTAATTTACTAAAACTTTAATTTTTTATTAAAAGAAAGAAGAACAGAAAAGCTATAGTGCCACCCAAATCATGGTGGATGGAAATGGTGAAGAACAAGGGAATCACTTCTAAAAATAATCATATAGTAATCAGGTAGGGACCCAATACATGTATATAAAGTTAGAATCTCATATAGAATCCCCTTACTATCTAGTGAAACTAATTCTCTATTCCCTTCTCTCTAGGTTTGATCCACACAAATAGCCTGGTTGAGCACCCTCATGAAATTCCTATTGACATAAGCAGTCTCCCATGGTGTATTGAACCTCCCTTTAAGTAACCCAATCAGAAAGCTTGAATCTGACTTATCTTTCACTATTTGAATGTTGAAGAAGTTACAAAACAAGAGTCCATTGACCATTTTTATAGTTTCAGATTCAATGGAAATTCTATCCCCAAATAAATAAATAAAACCCAGATAAATTAGCCCCTGTTATCGCTCACTAATCCACCTTCATGCATGATACTAGAGATCTATGATCCATCAATGTTCAACTTAAGCCCCAAGGTTGGTGGATTCCATTTAACCCATCTTCTATTATTTGTTTTGACTTCACTGTTCAATAGAGAATTGAGACTTGGAATGATCCCTCGGAAGGAGACCAAAGATTCCTCACCTTTGATAAGTACTCTAAGATCCACCACTAATTATTTCACTAGAACCTAGAAAATGAGAGATTAAATTTTTCTACCATAATGAACCTCATTCCTCACCTCCCATATCTACCAACACAGTATTGAAAAAATCATACTTCTTATGTTCACCTATACACCTTTCTATTCCCCCTGAAACAAGGTTTCAATGAACTAAAACATAGAAAATTTCCCCACACTGATGCCCGTGATGTTTTCTAGATGATTCCAATTTACTATCACCCACTAACTTTGAAAGAAGAGATTCCACATTGTCTCCTATTATGTCCATGAACAACAATGGTATTTGGATTCTAAGATGACCCCTCTCCTTTTAAGGTTATCATCAGTCAGAATTGATTGGTTATTTAGTCTTCAAAATATGAAATTCATTTTCACTGGAATATATTTTCACCAAAAAATGGTCTCCCAGTCATCAGCCCCACATGTCGCATGTCTCGTGTTCAAGAACGTCTGAGTGCTGAAACTGCCCGACATCGAACCCATGTAAATGAACCTGTCTTCCTCATCTGTCAAGATTATATTATGATGGAACTCCAATTGATCATTCTTTAGGATAGTATCAAGGAACTCTAGAAATTGGAAATCCTCCATGTACCGCAGGTTCGAAACCAGGAAACTGAAAAAAAAAATCAGGGTCCCCACCCAATTATCCTTTATATTACCCCAACCAACCACCCACTAGGACTCAAAAGAGCGCACCTCCATAGGACCAGACATGCACCTTATAAGGCTAGTTTCATTCATAGTGTTATTTTTCCAATATATCCAGTCATCACCATATCTTCTCATTATAAATCTAGCATAGAGTGAGTTACTAGTAGTTATATCCCACACCAAATTCTCCTACATGGCCTACATGAACTATGACCCACCATTTAAAGAAATTCCACCTTCCTTGATCAGATTCACCAGTCTATTCCATGACTCCCAATGATAGCATCCCACATGATTTTCATCCCATAAAAATGAATTCATAATTGTTTTCCAAATTCTCAATGGTTCCTTTTAGAACTTTGATAATTTACAATGAATGAATCAGTATTGGGGTAAGTACGCATTTGATTAAAGTAATCCTACCTCTGAAGGAAATAAATATATTCTTTCAATTGAAAATATTAATTTTGATTCACCTGATTAATATCTCAAAAAAGAACATTTTAATCTGACCATTAGAAATAGGACTCCAATAAAATTCATAATAAGTTTTAACCTCTTCATGCAAGAATATTTTTTATAATCCTACTATGCTTGCTTGGGCATTTTTTAGAGATAAACATACAAATTTTAATTTGAATAATCCACTAGCCACTTAATATTATATAATGTTCCATATCTTTATTAAAACATTTAAGAGATCTTTGCATACCATTAATGAAAAACAATATATCATCATTAAACATGAGGTGTCACACCATATTAACACTAAAACTATTATAAAAGGACTTGATATTCCTATCCTCCAAGATGAGTTTGACATTTCTCATCAGGGCCTCCTGAGCCAGAATTAAGAGACTAGGGGATAAGGGATCACTATGCCTGACACCCCACACCATATTGAAAAAACTAAAACTCATCCCCATTAACGAGATAGTGATCCATGGATAAGAATAACAATGAAATCATAGACCACAATGTTATTCACTGAATCCAGAATCCCTCATGAATCTTAGGATAAAACTCCATTCAATATAGTCATAGGATTTTTTTTCATGTCCACCATAATCAGCAAATTTTATCCCATTGCTCTTTTATTGAGATCCTCCACCATTTCGCATGCAATGCTGATTGCCCAGGGATACTCATCCCTTGAAAAAAAAACCATGTTATTAATCGAATTCTAGTCTTGGGATAATATTATAGAGTCCCTTATTGATGAGACAAGTGATAATTTTGTAAGTAAAGTTGCAGAGATAGATATGTGTGTACTGATTTAACCTTAAGAGGTCCTTCACCTTGGGGACTAGAATCACCTTGGATGCACTTACCTTCCTATTAATTGCACCACCTCTAAAATAATCACACACTTTATCTACCACTTCTACCTTAATAAAATCCTAATAAAATACATAAAAATCCCCTGGGAACCCATTGGGCCCCGGTGCACTTTCTTGTTTCTTGATGAAAATCCAGACTTTAATTTACTCATCCTTGATTAATATTTCCAAGATTTCATGAACCTTGACCTCCAAAATATTTTTTTAACCACCCATTAATCCATCCTCAATGCCAACATTGTTTTACTTAGTCCCAATGAATGAGTTGGGCCTAGGTAATAAGTCCTTGAAATAGTCCATTGCTAAACTTCCAGCAGTGTTCACATCAATTGTGTAGGAACCATCCTCCTATTTTAAATTGATCTTATGAACCACATAGGCAGGAAATTAATTTATCATCTCATAAAAAATGTATATCATTGTGAAATATTCATTTTTTTAAGCATTAAACAACGTAACACTTGGATCCCATAATAATTTTAAATCTTCGATCAATGAAGACAAATAAACATCAATATCATTACCTGGTTGTTTTGGTTCTAATATAATAATTAGATAACATAATGTATTTTTATTTCATGCATAACAATTGTATAAATTTATAATTTACCAACATAACTAACCATGTATTATGATTTCTTCTTTGAAAACCAAACATATTCACTCCATCAATAGATAACACAAGACGAAGGTTTCTCAGATTGTTTCCAAATTTAGGATACTCATGATAAATTCTCTTCCACCATGAAGTATCTTCTCGGTGAAGAAATTTCCCATATTTATTTCTTGTATCTTCATGTCACATTAATTGAATTGTAGTATCCTCCCTTGCATATAGGCACCTAAACCTTGGAATTATTGTAAATTACCAGAAAAATTTTATAGGAACAAATTTATATTTCTTTTATTAAGAATAACCACACTTTTGGAATTCATTAAGTTATTTTTATTCCTTTTGAAATAGAATATATTAATTTTAATAGGCATTTATTATTTCAGATATCATACCCATCAAGCGTAGAATTTTTTTAGCACCATATATTATGCTAGGGAGCTCATTATCTCTTTGGATCATATCATTTAGGAGAGAAAGTAGTTTAGTAAAACTAGATTCACTATATATGTTGTAAGATTTGAAATTTTGCAGTTCCAATACACCTAAAAATGATGTATATTAAGTGAAACAATCATACAATGACATATTTTCATAACTCCTTAACATCTCAAACAATTTTGGACAATCAAAAAGTTCATCTTTAACTGTCATTATTATTTACTCAATATGATCTTCATCATCATTCAAACTTGTAATCACACCCCTTATATTGGATAACTTATTTTCCACACTTGTAATCATATAAAATAATCCATAAAATGTAGCGTTATCTCAGTCACTAGATACATTGTCTTTTTTCACATGTTTATTTTAACATTTATAACTTCTATCTATTCTGTGATAGATCAAGTGTTCTTACAACTCCTCTGGACTAATTAGTCTTGAATAATAACAACATAAACATAGAAAAATGATTTGAGAAGGTTTACATACAAGATATTTTACAAACTTGATGAACTCTTTCACCCCATATTCATACTATATCGTCATATGATTGGAATCCATCAATTCTCTATTCATATCCAACCTATTTGATTCAGTAATATTAATATTTAACAAAAATAAATATGAAAAAATGGTCCTTTAAAAAATGGGTAACACAACATTTGAATGTTTCAAATAATTTCATCATTCTTTGAAGGAAATGGGTAATTGAATTTAAGAAAAGAATTACTACACTAGTAGTATGTGTTATCCTATGAATTCATCCAGAAGAGATGGGGGATAAATCTCATGCAACAAAATGAAATAATAACTATTTGGGAGATGAAGAAAATGTGTATGATAGTTATTACTGTATTTTATTTCCCAATACCCATCCCCTTATAAGATAATACCAAATCAAAGAGAAGATGTAGTTGTGGAGGAATCCCATAATTTAAACTCTGTAGATTATGTTGAATATAAATTAGGTTTAGGTATTATAGTGGGGTTAAACATTAATTATTCTTTTATGGGAGTGAGGTCATGATGGATATCCAATGGGTTGAATATAGTTAGTGGCATTCCCTTTCCATGGTGTTATTATCAACCTATATTATATAGAAGATCGAGATAGTGCTATGTGAAGTCTAAGGTTGCCAGTTTTGGGTTATAGTCACCCGAGTTGGATCATTTCAACAAGGGATTTGTGTGATTCAAATGAATCATGGGGAATGAAAAATGTTGTCTCATGTTTTTTGAATTTTTTTTGAGTTTAGGGAAGATGGATAATTGAGTGAACCTATATTTTTGCTAAATAATTGATAAGGTTTCTTAGCATTTAAATGATATTTTGTTAATGATGATATAGAGAATTTTACTACACGTTGAAAACTGAAAGAGTCTAAGGAAGACAACAGACTGACTCATAGATTCTAGAATTATATAATTCAAATACTCTAAAAAAATCAACTGAGAAATAAAATAAAGGCCAATCGGAAGCATCTCAGAATCCACTAGAAGGTTGAATTAAAACTACATAAGCATTCACATTCTTTTTTTCATAGAGCTTATGCTAGTGTACATGGTAGTAGTGGAATTTATATAATTTTATTAGATTTGAGGTAGTGGATTTCAATCAGTGGAGACTGACTGAAACAAACTCATTCCTCACCTTACCTTAGGTTCAACTATTCTCTATCACTATAATATAAAAAAGAACCATCCAAAAGCGAAATCTTCTGACTATTTATTAAAAGTGAAAGTAAAAAGGAGAACAAGCAAGAAAGAAAATAGTTGGTGTCATGAAAAAAGACATGACCTCATCCAGAAAAGAAAACTATAGATCAAAAAAATTAGGATCATTCCCATAATAATAAATAGAATCATCAGTATCATCAGTAGTCTCCCACTATGACTATGAATTACCTTGATTGAAGATCCCAAGGATCCTCTCCTTAGACATTTCCTACATCAGAGTGATTCTAACCTTTAAAACATTAGAGGATGGCCTGATAGACACATTCCTTATCATATTGAAGTAATCCTTCTATGGCCTTATTTTTTGAGGAATTAGTTTTAGACCTTCACTGCTGACCATATTTCCTTTGACATTTAGTACAACATCTTCAAAGGAAACATGGTCACCACTACCTGTGGAACAGAGATGAGTGGTATCTGATAAGAATATCTACCGATCCTTATCACTTCCATAATTTGAGATATTACCCCATTTATTATACACTTTTTAAGATCTGAAGACTTTATGAATTCTTGGAAGATAATCCATGCTCTACTAAACATCGGATTTCCAAGAACTTGTATCCCATGGAATATGTCCTGAAAAATCAACAGTCAGTGGATACACAATAAAACCTTTATCATTAGTTTGTTAATGAGGGATCCCTATCACACCACCAACATACTCATCTACATATTATACCACATCACCAGTATACTTCCTATCCTATCCAATGCATTTCATGACAATCAAATCAGAACCACCAACCTGCTGAACATGTTTAGATGCAGCTTCGCGTTGATTCAATTCAACAATAATAAAATCACCATTTCCCTTTGCACAACATTAGAATAAAATGGAACATCATATACAACATTTCTACTACTCCTACAGTCCATTTACTCAACCGGACTTTTCCCTTTCCCCTGTTAAGAGGGGATTTCTTCCCACCAATAGAAACTTCTTTATTGTGCACTATCTACCTCCCTAATTTCATCCTACAAGAAGACTCAGTATTCTATTTTAATGAACCAAAATATCAAATAACATTTGTATAACATATATCCTTATAGTTTCCAATGATTTTAAATTCTTGGATAAAGTCCAGTAGACTTTCATATTCTACTTTAGAGAGATATCATCATTCAGTACTAACAATATAATATTATTAATCAATCAATAGATTAAATCTACCTCAAATATTACTCTAGAATAATGATCAAATTTGGAATCCTAAGTGGTTTTATCCATTGTGATCAAAATTCACACATTGGAGGAAATATGGTTGTTTCCAAATTTACCCTATTGTTATAAGAGGACATTTAAGTATAAGTAGGGATTGAATCCACAGGTACTGGAGAAGAAACCTATAAACACATACATTAAATGGAAGAATTGGCTATAGAGTTACCAACTTTGTTGTTGATTTAAATTGTGATATTAAAATACTAATTTACCTAAGATAACAGTTTGTATTTAAGAAAACAAATATAATGTTTTTAATGGAAATAATTAATTAATATGATTTTATCCTAGGTTTTTTCTTAGGGTGGATTGGTTGTATTTGTTTTCTAAGAAAGATTGATATCACTAATTCAAGATATATCCAAAAAATGAGACAATTACATAGAATCATTGACCAATTCAATCCCTAAAAAATACAAGTCTAATCCCCAATCCACTCAGAGGATCACTTTTATGATCACTCCAAGGAATTAGATCATACTATCACTCAAAATGTGTCATTTTTAAAGTTATAAAAGATGAAGAAGAAAATAACACCTTGAATGGAAGTATTAAAAAATGAATTGATATTAAATCACATGAAATAAAATTAAATACACCCCCCATGAAACTCCCTAGTATTAATACATAAGTTATGATTTCTACATTGATTCTATTCTATCAATGGAAGTGTTAAGTTGACTTAAAGAAGCAAGATTGAAGAAGTGAAAATAATGAAATAATAAACCCTCCACCATTGTGTGAAGAATTTCACAATTATTAGTGTGAATAAATTCACACCTTGATTCAATGGTATCAATGTATTAATGGAAAGTAAAAAAATAAATTAAGAAGGAATAAAAAAGTTAATAAAAATAACTTTTATTAAGAAATAAACTCAAACTGAAAACTTACATGAGAAAAAATTGTCGATACAATTACAAAATGAAAGAATGAAATTAAAATTGAAATAATAAAACATGGATCCTAAATCCATTCACCATAACCACCTTAAATAGGCATAAAAGGATTCTATCTTCGATCCCCCATCAATAAATCCCATCCCTATTAATGAGGAGAGTCAAAGGTGTGTGATAAAATAAAGGGAAAGTGTACTTTTCATCTTTGACTAGGAAAATTGACTAGATTCATCCCCCTTTTTAGAGTGCTAGAATGTCATTGAATATGGATGAATCTAGAGGGTTCGTAGAAGAGATATATGATTTTAAATGTTTTCCCTAATATGTTATAAAATTTTGTGCTAATTGGATCATTCATTATGATTTTATGATTGAAATAGAGGGCTGATTTTATGGGCCTTCAAATTTGGACCAAAAATTAAATTTAAACTTGGGATCCCTTGATATCTTTGAAAACTTTAGAATTAGCTCCACCCAAAGTTGAATGAAATAATCCCTATAATTTTATCTTTCTAAAGTTAAAATTTGAGCTTCACTGAGCATTAATTGTGGGCTCTAATTTTACTTGATGGGCCCAAGGTCCATTATGCTTTGTCTAGAAATTTCTGTATCCATTCCCCAAAATTTCTATCTTACCTTAAGATTATCCCTTTGATCTCAAAAGATAAAGTGTCCCAAAAAAGTTATAAATCAGATCCCAAAATATCAAATTAAAATGCTGAATTTTTTTTCAAAAATAGATGATTGATTGGGCCCAAATTTTCACTTTATACATTAATTGCACATGTGATGAGAAAGGAATTTCAATTTATAAAATGCACTAAAATCGATATTTACGGACATTGAAATACTTGAATATTATAATATAACCAATTAATATTACCCTATTTCAGTGGATTATAACAATATCCAATAGAATCTTAGGGTTCCATAGGATCCAGTTGAGGCCAATAATTTTGATCCAGATTTAAGCCCTAGTGTTTTTAATAGAAAATAGATTGAAATGGAAGTCCCATTATTGAAAGAAAATCATAGATAGATATAAAGAAATTGATCCATTCTCCCATTATATATTATTCAAGTCCTCTTATGAAAAAATAATGTGAAAGAACCCACAACCCATTGGTATGCATTTCCTATCAGAAAACACCCCTTGTATAATTAAGCTTATGGACCAAATCCCCAGTTTTCCAAATCCCTCCTCCATCAGGTAAAACAATAATTTCAAAAATGGAATGCTTAAAAATATTTAACCTATCAAGAATATATTCATTATTTTTAATCACATAGGTAGTGTCCCCTTTATTCACAATTATTTCTGAAGCAACATCTTTCACAGAAACAAAATTCCTTCTATTGGAGTCTCGATCAATTACCAAAAAACTAGATGGATATTTCACCACGTTTTCAATATTATCTGAATTCTTTACTATAGTGTTTTAACTAGATCACCCCACCATTGTCTTATTAATTGATACAACAGGGCAATGAGGCATGTACGCCCCAGCCAAAGGCACCGTGGATCGATTAACTTCTTTCAAATAAACCACTTTCATTGGAATTTCATTCACCCCAAACACTGTAGAATGAACACCCATCACTTCCACCACCAAAGAAGATTGAAGAACATCGAACACCATGGCCAATACATTATCTCAATTGTCACCATCTTCCATGACCACCATAGAAGGTCCAGATATGATAATAAACTCAGATTAACATACTCTTCCTGACTCTGTCTCCACCAAAGTAGATCAGATTATATCTCTGCCTGACTCAATCTTCACCATAGAAGATCGAAGCAGATCTCTACCCAGCTCTGTCTCCACCGTAATAGATCAGATTAGATCACTACCTGGATCATTTTCCATTATAGTATATTGGAGTATATCTCCAGTAGATTAGAGTAAATCTCTGCCAGACTCGGTCTCCACCATAGTAGATCGAAGTTGATCTCCTCCTGACTTTGTCTCCACTGTAGAATATTAGAGTAGATCAGAGTGGATCTACCCATTACGCTGAGCTCCACAAGTACCCACTTCAGCATCTAAATTAAGCTTTCCTCCATCTAGAAGGGATAATAGTATTTGGATCAAGAACAATTTATGAGCATGATTTTCAAACTTTGTATGGCTAAGGAATGGGTAATGTAGCTTTACACAATCCAAACCATGATTAGTTATCCATGTGGCTTAACTATACAAGCCTATTTTTATTCAACACATAAAAACTATACTGATATGTTTTTGTTATGTTGTATCAATTTTAAACTCCCTCTCTCATCCTTAAACACCCATTCATTAAACTAAAACAAAATTGACCAAGTTTACATTTTTATAGGGAAATTTTAAGGGGTTTCCATCATTATTTAATGATTTTATCTCATTTTATATTGAGATTAGAGGTAACAAATTCAATATATCCTTCATTTTTTGACCTCTCTCCTTTTTATAAAATTGTATATAATTACATATATGTTATAAAATTACACATAAATTATAGAGTTATATAGTTTTATAAATTTATAAATGTAAAAAATTATAATATATACAAGTTAAATTTATAAAAGTATAAAAGTATATTAATTTGTAAGGAATAAAACTATAATTTTATATTAATTTACAAATCTAGAAAACCATAAAAGTATAAATAATTAATAAAATTTTATATTTAATCAATATATGTAAATATGATATACTATAAAATTTATAGCCCTCTCATCTTTGGCTGAGAGATCTCGGTGTCACTTACACTGTGTTTGGTGAGATTTTAGTAAAAGAAAAGAAATGATTTGATTTGATATTTTATAAAATAAAATAAAATAAAAGAAATGATTCTGATTTCTCTCCTTGCATTTGGATCAATAACTTAGTAAAAGAAAAGAAATGATTTGTATTTCTATCCATCTTGTTTGGTGAATCTTTTTAAAAGAAACGAAAAGAAATTATATTGTGATACATGTAGAAAATAGGGATAAAATTGGAATTTTAAAATATTAACAACCCTCCACCATCATTTCCCTCCAAATCATCCTAATTTTGGTGTGATTTAAAAACAATAGCAGGAGATAAATCTATTTCTCTCCATTTATCCCCTTATCATTTCTCTCCTCTTAAAATTATCTCGCCAAACATGAGAAACTAATTTCTCCTCTCAATATCATTTCTTTTCTCTCTGTATCATCCCTGCCAAACTAGCCCTTAGGGTTCCTACCATAGATCTTTGGCTTCTTCAGTTTTCAGCGGTGTCTTCCCTGTGGAGATGTTTGCTCATGAGATTTGGGGGTTTTCTTTGGTGATGTGTAGCTTTCTTCACTTTAGGTGATGCGTGGGCCGTCGTCGGTCATCGACAAGAGTGGTGATGACGTTTTTTTAGTGGTGGCCCTCAGTGGAGAATTGTTCAGGCGGTGGGAGATAGAGGCGGGTATAAATTTGCAGGTAGGATCTACAGTTGTGACCCCTAGTGAATGGCTCAGTGGCAGTGATTTTCTCAGTAAGCGGATGAAGGTGGGTGGTGTACAGGGAGGTGCAGATCTGATCTTAGTTTGGCTTCATCATCAGATCCAGTCTCTTTTAGGGATGCATCCACAGTGGGGGATGGGGCTGTGTGGTAGATCTAATTATACAGTGAGTGTGGTTCCTGGTGGTGGTTGAGATTACGGGTTTTTCGATGGGCCTTTGACCTCTGGTAAGCCTTTGATATATGGGACTTTGGGCCTCTGTGACATGAATTTTGTAATGGGTTTTGTGCCATTAGGCTATCAGGCCACTGTATTTTAAGGCCTATGTGAGCCTTTGGGTTTTTTTATGGGTTCTCCCTTAACCTAGTTTAAAATGGGGTTCTCTTTTTCTCTTTTTTTAATCAAGGGGCTTACCCCTAACGTTTTTCATATAAATTTATAAAATTATATAATTTTATAAATTAATGAAACTATAAAAGTTTTAATATTTTTTAAAAATATTATTAAATTATATTAGTATAACATGACATACTGTAAAATTTATAAAATTATATAAATTTAAAATCATATAAAACTATAAAATTATAAACATGAATCACTTTGAATATGTTCAAATTCATTTTCATACCATGTATTTTTAGTGCTTATAATTTTAAAAAAATATAATAAAGGGTCCATAGACTAATTATTAATGTTTTTCCTTCTTAAATTCATATAAAATACTTTAATAGAAAACTGTTTGTTGTGAAAAATTACTTCATTTAATATAAAATGAGTTTTATATGAATTATGGATAATAAAAATATATTCATTGTAATTGAACAATATATCATTAATAAAAAATTATGAAATAACAAAATTATATATATTGAATTTCAATCCTCAAAATATCTATGAAATAATCTTCTATGGAAAGAATGATATTTGTAATAAACTATATAAAATACACTGGTACATTATAAATTAAAATATAAATTACATTTTTAATGATTTTCATTATTGAAATTTTATATTTAGTTTTATTGGATCATCCCACTCCATTTAAACATTATTAACTAGTTATTCCATCACAAACATAGGCATCTAGAAAAATACAAACCCTCTCATCTCATCAACCACATAACACAACGTCACATCACCACACCATAGAACGACCATAGACTAACCATATCATTGCCTCCCCAAAGCACAAACTCATACCAACCACATCATCGCTTACCCACAACATGCCCACTAACCAACCACACAAAGCCACCCCAAAACATAGATGGATGCCAACCATATGATCCCTATATCACAGATGCACATTTTCTCCCAAAATCATGGCCTCAGATAACTCATCAACCCACACTGTACCCATGTATCGTCGAAATCTTGACCAAATCAAACCACAAGAAAAAAAATTACCACAGTACTTGACCATTGAGAAAAGAATAGATGAAAACAACAAAGTAGAATAGAACCCATACCACAGATCTCCATTGGGCATCCACCAAAAAATGCATAGGTTTATGCCAAAAACGAGATGACGGAAGGGAATTTGAATGAATTAATATTGGCCAGACAAATTATTTCCACTGGATCTGAAGCTAGGGAACTGAGAGAGAGTAAAGTGAATGAGGAGGAAGAGGCATTCAGATAAAACATGGACAGGAGCTAGTCACTCGGTTCATCGAGAAAAAGTGAAGACGTGCGAAAGGGAGGTACACATGAAGTGAAAACAAGATAAATCCACACATACCTTTGATTTGGAGCAATCATTTCATTGGGAATGTGGACCAGTGGAAACAGTAGGGTCCAACGACAGTGGCAGAAATGACGGTAGAACTCTGGTTCTATAAAATCTTGAGGCATGAACGATGGCAAGGTTCTGTTAGGGTTCAACTTATAAGAAACTCAAAATCATTTTGTCAGTTCTTTCCAAAAAAAATGCGGATAATGGTTTGTTTTATCAGTGCTAAAATAAAAAGCGATGATAAAACTCACTTTTATCAGAACTAAAAAAATATTGATAAAGGTTTAATCTTAATAATTTATTTATATTATTATATATATTTATAAAATTATATATATGACACATATATATATTTGAAATTATAATTATAGATAAATATATATTTATTTATAATTATAAATATAAATTTATTTATAATTATATATATGTAACAAATATATTTATAAATATTTCTATATATTTACAAATATTTGAATTTTTTTATAAATATATTTACATAATTATATTTATTTATCTATTTATAAAATTATAAATATAATAAATATATTTATAAATATTTCAATATATTCATAAATATTTGTATATATTTTTAAATATATTTATGCAATTACATATATTTATAAAATTATAAATATTATAAATATATTCGTCATAATTTTATAATTATTTAAATATATATATACTTATAATTGTAATTATAAATTTATATTAATTAATTAAATTATAATTATAATTATAGATAAATATATTTATAATTATTTATATATGATTGTAAATAAATAAATATATTTATTTATTAATATATAAATATATATATTTATTAAATTATAATAAATATATTCATTATAATTTTATAATTATTTATATATATATATATATTTATAATTATAAATAAATATATTTATAAATATTTGTGTGTATATATATATATTATTAATATATAAATTTATAAAAAATTATCAAATTATAGTAAATGTATTTATTTTAATTTTATAATTATAGAATTATATATATAATTATACCAGGAAAGTTTAGGTACTAAGCGTGTCCGATGCTAAAAATTTACTAATTTTAAAAGAAGTACATCATAGACAAAGAGTGATACATGCAGTGCCACCAAAACATAAAAGTGGCCAAACACCACCCAAAATAAATAAAGTACAAAGACCTAACAAAAAATTCATAAGGACCCACATCAGATGGCCAAAAGACCCAAAAACACAAGCATTGACAAAGCAACCATGATTTGGCCAACAAATGCAAACCCTAACAATCTCGCACACCCGACTGCATTAATGAGTCACACTGACACCACTCCACCTGAGGTCATCATGGAGGCCAAGTCATTCACGCGGAGGACGCCACCATTCCCTTCATTGTTATATCTACTGCGATCGAAGTCATCTCGGAAGTTCGTCACTGGAAGTGTCAAAGTCACATCATCAGTGGGAGATGATCACTGTCAGCGTCCCATTCTAATGATAGCTCATGGCACCTGAGATCATCACTCCATCAGTGTCCCATATCATCGGGGGTCATCCGACAAGCACCTTCCCATAACATGTGGGGGGGGGGATCCTAGCAACTTAGAAATAAAAAAAATAACAAAAAACAGCCAAAAATTTCCCACATAAAACAACATGCCTAGAGGGCCACATGTAGAAAGTTATAATACACAACTCAAGGTCGTCCACCGCCCGAGGTCATCCCACCCAAGGAGCATCATCTTGAGGTCTCCCTGAGTTCCATTCCCCATCACAAGACCTCCATCACAACATCCACCACTGAAGTCCATCCCAACCCGCTGTAGCCATCGCCCATACTGGTGATCACCTCATGCCTAGAGAGACCCACCAGAATCCCACGACCATCTCACACCACTAATGAAACATCTATAACCTATCATTGGACTCAACCACCAGCTCACCATAAAGGCTTGTTGTTGTTGCTTCAGAGATGTCCTCCCGCCAATGGACAATTCACTCGTCACTAGCCTCAATCACCGACCATGTTCTCGAAAACATCTCACCCATGAATCCCGTTACCGCCGCTTCAAATACGACCTCACCAGCCTTATTCCACTACCATATAGTATGCTTATCCCCACACATCTGAGACTTGGATCATCTCTACTTCATATAAAAATAGCAAAACTGAGGTCCTGAGTAGTCGTTGTTAACGTCACATCAAATAATGTCCATACACCAGCCAAATCGACTCCATCAACCATTCTGTTGAAAAAAACCCCCAATAACTAAGCCCACTTTTGAGGATATCAGAGGCAAAACATCTCATTGTTCCCAATAACCTTAACAGAGGATAGATCATCCTCACAGGTGCCCAGTTTAGAGCGATCCCCAGATTGATCGCCTGAAAATGATAGAGAGAAGGTCTCCTCTAGTGAGAGATTACATATATGTATTTATAATTGTAATTATAATTATAAATAAATATATATATGTATATATTTTAAAATATTTCTATATAATTATAAATAAATATATTTACAAAAAATTATATAAAATTATAAATATATTTATATATACATATACCTCATGGTCTCCGCCGCTTTTGGCATATTTATACAATTATATATATTTATGTTAATATATAAATTTATAATTAAATATACAATAACTATATTTATTATTTAAATAAATTTAATATAATTTTATAATTATTTAAATATATATATCTATTTATAATTATAATTATTAATAAATATATTTAAAAAGTATTTATATATAATTAAAAATTTATAATTATAAATATATTATATATATTTGTTATTTAAATAGATTAATTGTAATTTTTAAATTATTTTTGGGAACATAATAAGTTCATGGGTATAACATGAATGAATCTTACCCAGTAAAGTATTGATCATAAAAAACGATTCTTCACATATATGGAAGCATGAATAATAAGGGTGTCAATGTATAAATGGACATTCATGAGTTGTGAATACATAGCATATTCATGAAACATTGTAATATAATTAATATTAACATTTGGAACATAGTAACTCATCATGTCTACAAATATACTTATGATCATATAGTGTCAATTATACTCATCCATCAATATATGAACATAAATAATGGAAATCATGTCCATAAATATCATCATTATCTCATGATAGATACATATATTTTTTATTAACATAATTCAATTTCAGCATATATTTATTTAAATATATAGATTTATTTAAATATATATATATATATAATTATAAATAAATATATTTAAAAAGTATTTATATATAATTATAAATAAAATAAATATATTTATTATTTAAATATTATTATTATAATTTTATAATTTTATAATTTTATTTATTTATTTATAATGTTGTAAACACTTTTTTAAACATTATATATATATTTAATTATCAATATATATATATATTAATATATCATATTTATATTAATTATAAACACATTTTTTTAATTAATGAATATAAATAAAAATTATTTTTTAGTATAAATATAATAATTATATATATATTAATAATATTTTTTATTAAAAACTTGTTTCAATGCTAATAATAGTGCTGATAAAGATCAACCTTTATCAGTGATAAAACAAGCACTACTAAAGGATACACCTTTATTAGCACTTTTCTTTTTAACATTGATAAAATTCCCCTTTATCAGGGATTTTAGCTAGCACTGTTAAAGGTTGGGCTTTTATCAACGCTCTTTATTTAGCACTGAAAAAAGTTGGCGGTTTCCTTGCACTGATTTGTTGTAGTGAATTAAATTGAACTAATAAGATAATAAAATAGACTTTTGAAAATTGAAAAAAGTGGAGAAATTGATCACATTTGTTTATCATTATTTCTATGATATTGATATATGATATCAATTCTCATGTTATTGTTTATATGTTTTTGTATTTATTTTTGGTAAATTATTGTTGAAATATCTTGTTAAATCATAATTATTTATCATAATTATAACCATATAATAACACAAAGAAGGTAATGGTAAAGTGAATAGGGGATTAATTAATATTATGGAATTTTCATGACACATTGAATGAGAATGTAACATGATTAAAGAATATTGTCTTTAGTGCTATAATTATATTATTTTTAATATTCTAGTTATTTAATTTATTATATTACAATGATAGTTTTTTTAATTATTTATTCCATGTTATTATGTTTCTAACAAGGTGATAGAAGTAATAATGGTGATATTGTTTAGATGTAGTTGCTGAATAAATCGTATCAGAATTGAATAAATGGCTTACAGATGGAAAGAGGATGATAAATTCTATAATTACTTGGTAATTTCATTATGTATAGAATTTATAATATGATTAAATCATGATCTATATGTTTAATTATCATTATATTCAAATAATAGTTAATCACTGTGGTAATTGATGTCATTGTGGTGGTGGTTGGGAAGGTGGAATGATGTTGTAAAAGTGGTGATATATATTATGGTTGATGATAGTAAAGTGAGGGTGATGACAAATGGTTTTGGAAATTATTGTGGGCATGAGATTGTGGTACTGGTTTTGTAGTTGTCTCGATTAATAATGTGTCTTGTTTAGATGATCATAGCTAGTTCATAGTTAATGGGATGCAGAATGGTATTGAATTAATAATTGATTAAAGGTAATCAATTTTGAAAACATAAAATGAAGACAATCTCAAGAGACTCTATGAAAATAATTTAATAGATTATAAATTGAGTGTTTAGTAAACAATTAAATGAATTGTTAATATTTGAATAATGGTTGTTGGATGAGATAAATGTGGGAGATGGATAAAGAATGATTTTTCATTAAATATGAATAAACAATTGCATAATGAATATATTATGGTTGGTAAATGGTAAATTTGAAACTAGATAAATAATTTGTTTAAATGAGAAATCCCAAATTATTTTTTATGGTTTTTTGTGTGGGAGGTAGTATTGGTTGATCTATTGAAATGGAATTAGTGGTTGCCTCATGGTGGTGATAGAGTAGTGATAGTTCTGAGATAATATAGATATTCATGGTGAGAACCCATTTAGGTTGGTATTTTGAGTGATTATATTATATGTTTCATTTTCATGTGATTTATTTACACACCCCATGGGAATCAAATAATTAATTATATGACTAAAGTTTTTGGGTTCTGGGTGTCTTCCCCAAGCATTCAAGTTTGTGAGGGAACGAATGCCTAACTACTCGCTCCTCCCTGCTCTCCCTTATTGATATGAAACAACTATAATGGCAAGAATTTTATGCATGATCCATGATGTATACAAGTAAAAATTGAAAATGATATCGTGGTGTGAGATAATGGGATATTGATGTGATGGAATAATATTTAATGGGTCATGCATGGTAGGAGGCAGACATGAGGTTGGTGTACTTCATGTTTATGATACCATAATTTAAAGGAAAATAAATATATGGTGGTGATGTGAAGTGGCGATTACGATATATGGTTGGGATATGGATATGTGATTCTGATGTGGTATGTGGATATGTAGATGCATGATTATATTTATGATGGTGTAGAAGAGTTGGGGGAACCATAATATTTTTTGTTATCGTGTGAGAGTGAAAAACTAATAAGGAAGTGGTGTGGGGTAACATATTTCTATATTATTTTTGTATTATTTAATTATACTTAGATGCAATATTTTATGAGTGAGCCTTAGTAAGGTTGGGAGGTAGTTTACCATGCATAGGTTTATGTTGGTTTCTCTGTTTATCCATAAAGGATTTTATATGTTTCTTCCACATTCACATGATAGGTTTTTGGGAGAATCCTACTGAGTATACCAGCATGGTAAACCCTATATATATATATATATATATCTGTGTGTGTGTGTGTGTGTGTTTTCAAGTATGAAGAATGAGGTTGGTGAATGGGATTGGCATTTCAATCTCAAGGATGTTGTTGGATTTAGTTGATGTTCATGAAGTTTTTGTAGTAGGAGTTGTTCATAGTGTTTTCTTTATGATGTTTCATTTATGGATGAATTTACTTGCATGTTTATATGCATTTATTAATTTTATTAGATCAATTTTATTTGTATATTATTCTTTATCTTGTGATTTATGAGGGAAATGCTTCACATTTTTTTATTTTATACATTTGGTTCTAGTCACCAACCCATTTCTTATTGGATAAGGGCTTTAGGGGTCACTCAAAATTTTACTAATGGCCCATGAGGGGTTTCAATGGGCATGGTTCATAAAAAATTGGTATCAAATTTTTTGGTTGAGAGTTACGATGGAGTTTTGGGTTAATAATTGGTGAGGATTTCATGGGTTTGGTAGGGAAATAGTATTATTCAAATCTAGAGTGTAATGTGGTAAGGGTGATTAGTTTAGAACACAGTTTTTTGGGGACCTTTTTAATATGATGCAAGAACCTTAGCATACTGAATAACCTTGTCGATATGATGTTGATTCTAAGGTGAGGACCTTGGTAAGGTTCATGAATAATACTTAATTGTGTATATGATTGAAATAAGGAGATGATGATAAGTTAAAATAAATATAAACCTAATAATTTCAAAATGAAATCCATATATTGGAATTAATATTCCATATCATTCTTGGAATAGAGGTTAATGTATTAGGGTAATGAAGAGGTTATTTGGATTGCTTATATTGATTTATGTTTTCCTTGATTCTATATATCCTAGGTTATTGTTAGTGTTCATATTATTTAGTATTTTCAATATTTTATTTCTATATTATTATGTAATCAATTTTCCACATGAATTAAAATTGTGTTCACTCTACCGGTATTTCATTACATAATATTGTGAGTAATTATTTCTTTCATTGAATGTATGTGTGTTATCTATTTTTGTGATGCTTTGTTTGATGTTGTAACACTACTACAAAACTGACTTTATCAAGTTCTAGGGATTTAACAGAGCTAGCTAAAAGAACTATTAAATACCCCCTTTATCAATGCTGGGAAAATCACCATTAAAGGGGGTCTTTAACAGTGCTTTTTTAGCACTTTAAGGGGGACCCTTTATCAGCGCCATTAAAAAAGTACTTAAAGAGGTACCCCATTTATCAGTGCTAGTAAAAAAGAGTTGATAAAGGATTCACCTTTATGAGTGCTAGTAAAAAATCAATGATAAAGGGTATATTTCAAAAACAAATATTGATATAAATATAATATATATTTTTATATATATTTTAGATAAGGCTAAACGGACATTTAAACTTAATATATAAGATATTTAGTGAAAATAAATTATAAAATAATTAAAAAGAATTTCTAATTAATAATTTTCTAATTATTATCAAGTAATAGTCACTTAATAACGTTTTGAAGATAAAAAAAATCAAAAAACTAATAAAAGTTCTAAAATAAGTTGAAAATGTAACTTGAACTTCAAACTACCATAACTTTTGATCCAGGTGTTTATTGGAACTCCGTTTCATATCAAATCAAATCCTGCAATGATCTATACACCCTTATAATTTAATGGATCCCCTAGTCACATTTTTCAGGACAAAAAAGGCCCATCAGGCCTCCAAAACTGAGTTTTTAGTCGAGGTACCCCAATTTTTTAACATTCGATGGAATTTCATCCATATTTAAGAAGGTATTTTTCCCTATTTTTAGTGTGGACTGAAATTATTTCCATGAATTAGATTCATATTAATATTAAGGTTTTGAAATTGTATCATTTTTCACAATGTAGTTTTATTTATGATTAAATATATGCATATTTTCTTCTATTTACTTATAGTAAATCACTTGTATAAATACATATATCAACATATTTAAATATAAATGTATTTTTAAATATATAAAATAAATATCTATTATTCATTTTATTTAGATTAAAAAACTATCCATTTTGTTTACTTTATAAAAATGCATTAATATGTATATATATACTTATACAATTAATGTTTATATATAAACTTGTGTGTGTCAATAATTAACAAAAAAATATATATATGTATACTATAATATATGTAAATAAATACATATTCTAAAAATATATTTAAAAAAATATCTAACCATTTTTTATATTATAAGAATATATATAATGTTTATATATACATATATGTGTGTATTAATAAACGTATGTATATTTATATTATATTCTAGTATTTTTAAATGAATATAATATATAATATATTTAAAAATGTATTTAAAAATAATTATATAAATATATTAATAATATATATATATATATATAATATTATTATTTAGACAACAAAATAACATGGTGTAGTGGTAAAGGTATTCCATCTTCAAAGGATAAGTGCAGAGTTTGAATCTAGGTGGGTCTGGGAGGCTGTGAAATTCACAAAGTGCTGATAAAGTGGGGTTATATTAAAGTGGTCATGATGGCTGGGCTATTAAAGGTCCAAAAAATAAAATTTTACCCCTTTAATAGTGCTTTTTTGGAACTGTTAAAGGGGTCCTTTATCATTTCTAAAAAAAGCAATGCTAAAGGGGTCCTTTAACAATGCTAAAAAAACACTATTAAAATGGTTCTTTAAAAATGATAAAAAATAATTGTTAAATGGGGACTTTAACAATATTTTTTAGCACTTAGAACTTTTTGTGAGCACTAATAAAGCCTACCCATTAAAATCACCTATGTAGACAATGCTTTATAAATGTTATTAAAAGACCTTTACTAGTGCTGTTAAAATCCATTTTTGTAGTAGTGTTAGTAAATTAATTTATTACATTATTGTTTTTATTTTAACCCTACTTAGGTTGACATCTATGTGATATGTAATATAATAAACAAGATAATGTTGAAGCTATATTAATAATCACATAAAATTTATTATTATAAATTTTACAGATATCTTAATACATCCTTAACAAATGAATATATTTTAATTGATTAATAAACCACTTTAAATACAATAAGATTAATTGACTCAATAAATCAATTTATAACCTTTTATACATTGATATAAATTTATTTATTTGGTAATTTAGGCATGTTGATAATGCTTAGATAAAAATCATACTAAAATCATCTGAAATAAAGTCATGTTAAATAAATAATGTCATTGTTATTTTAATATATATAAAAAAGATACTGATTTTTAAAGTTAAGATGTGTGAATTGTTAATACTCTATTATACTTCAAGGATAAATTGTTTTGTTTTTTTGGGATATGGAGTATAATTAAATGAAAATGAAATATTTTATAAATTTATTTAGTCTAGGACATACTGATTTTATAACTCTTTTTGTGTCATGTAATGATGTGTGTAATGTTATTCGATGGTGTTCACATGACTCGCTTAAATGATGGAATATTTTATTGGTATTGTGTTTATTTAATTTAAAAATACTGATGAAATTTATCTTAAAAAAGTAGTGGGGGTTTTGGTGTCTTGTTTTAAAGGAAAATTTAAGAGTTTTGTTTATGTAGATTTCTGGAAAAAAAATGGATGTTTTAAAGGAAATACTTATGGTTGGTGTGAAATCTAAAACCTTTTGTGCATGGTTTCAAAGAAAATTTTAAAGTTTATTCAAGTAATTATTTGATTTAAATATATATTATAAAGAAAATTAATATACGTGTGGCTTATGATTTCATGTTGATATTTTTGTGGTGTAAGTTTTTGTAACCTTAAGGGGGGGGGATATTGAAGTGATCCAGATGATAAGAATATATTGTGGTTTATTATTTAATTGGATGGATTATTGGTTGGTGGTATAGAGAAGATTTTGTTGGAGTAAGACAATATTGGTTGGTATAATGTTAGTTCTTTGATATAGAAGTTCAGTTGGTTAGAAGAGAAGTAGTATGAGAATGCATGATTTTATGAACCCCATTGTCCAAAGGTACCCATCCTCATCTAAAAATGAATGGAGAAAGATAATGATCCCTGAGTCCTACATTCATTATTCCTAGGGTTGTTTATTGGTACCGAGGGTATGAAAATCTCATTAATGTAAGGCATTACCCTCAATAGATAAAGTAGGATCAAGAGATATGATATCATCCCCCAAGAAACTCTATAACATAAGATAAAATCAGAATGAAAAACCATCCAAATATTCATGTATAAGGTAAAAAAATATAATGAGCCTCTAAATAAATACCCAAATTAAAAGTCCGGAAGTAACAACTTAGCAACAACACCAGCATTCAGGTTAGTAATGTCCAGAGCAATCCCCAAAGTCCTCTTGAAAACCTGAAAATAGGTTTGTATATATGTGGTATGCGCATAACATGTATAATAAATAGGATCATAACAAAGGTCCCTTATGAAAATATAAAAATATCATACTAATACACATGACAGAAAATAGTAGAAATAATAGCACCTAAGTAGGTCAACTAATCAAACTCATCCTTACCATGGAACAGTCACGGAATAATGCATCCAATTATAATAATACAGTAAGAATCATATCAATGTAAGGGTACCCCACACCACTTTCCCAATGATTTAACAACCTCACAACCCCACATTGTATGTCTTGACACTCTCATCACTTCCATAGAATCTTGCCTGAAGATACCTGAGCAACTAAATTATGATAAGCAACCTGATTTCAACTGGCTGTCTTATCCCACCCAATGACACCGAGGAAACCACATCACACCAAGAACCTTGTGTGAAGATAATAATCACATACACATCCTATTACAACCATTTTCATGTCCATGTTTGTAGGGTATCATGAACATGAAGGGCACCAATCTTGTGCCCTCCTCCTACTATGCAAAATCCCCACCAGGAACCACCTCACTAATCTCATTAACCCAACCATAAGTGCACTATATCTAAAATTCATCATAGCCTATGTGTAAGAACCTCACTTGGAAGAGAGAGTGGGGAAGTGTGGGTAGCAAGACATTCATACTCACCATCTTGGATGTTAAGAAAAAACCCCTTAAAACATTTTGGTATTGGAACATAGTGCTTGATGCATGTGGGGTGTGTATAGAAATCAAAATGAAAATATGATATAAAGCGGTAACACACACAATCCCAACCTATGGGTTCATGACAAGAGCACCGTCATAACTCGCGATGTCACCATAAGGCCCAAAAATGTCTTCACAAGGCCTAACAAAATCTCCCACTTTCACCACCACCTTTAATTTCATGATACCACTCAAGGAAGCCACAAACCAAAAACCACATTCCATCCTTCTTTTCAAGTTAATCCATTTCTATATTTACCAATTATGAACCATCTTTATTCATTAAGCCCATTATTTTCATGTTAAAAAACAACCACTTTGACCATAATTCCAATTTTATTTCAATAATATATTATCCATTCCAACCCACTCCATTTCAGTCTCATCATTATAATTGCATTAAATCACTACTGGGAAACTAGCACAACACGACACGACACAACATACCATATCCCAAAAATCAACAAGACCCACACTTCAACCCCTACATATTACAACCACATCTCATATTAACAAAACATCAAAACTGATTCCCATCACAACCACCACACATCATTACCACCACACAACATGATCACCACACATCACAACCACCACAAAACATATTCACCACACCGCACATCACAACAACCAAAAACATATTCGTCACACCACACATTTCACATATCTTATTTTAGATTAATAAAGGGGATTTCATCAAATTTAATTAAATATTCTCAATGGAATTCACACAAAATTTGGGATTTCATGTGAAACCAATTCATTATCTGAATATGCGTTCTTATAAATTTTCATTTGTGGTGAGTTTAATCAATAATCATAATTTTTTTCCAATATAAATTCCATGTAAACATAAAAAATAATATAATATAAGTCTATAAGAATAAGAATCATTCTTAAACATATTGAAAAATCACAACAATAAGTAACCTCATGTGATTTCCTCCCTTCCTCCCTGATTAAAATTAAATAATTTAATTATATTCAATAATCTGGTGGAAATTATTTCCCCAAGGGAAGAAAAAATCATGATACCACTATATATATATTTAAAAGAATAAATAAAAAGTATCCCCTACCTTATTTGAAGCTTTAAATGAAAGGTCACTAAACCAAGAATCAACCAGCACTAATCTTGATGGAATCACCATCGAAATCTTATACACAGCAAGGCTCTATCAAAAACCACCCAAAATTGAGGGGAAAACTACCAAAATGAAATATCTAATGGTAGTGAAAGAGAAATAAGGAATAAACTAGAATAGGTAGAGTTACCTTGATTTAAAGTAAACCAAGATGAATGACCCAAGTGAACCAAGGGGTTTGAAACTTCATGAGAGATGACTGGAGAAAGGAAAAGGATTAGGGGTTGAACAAGAGTTTAGGGAAGGTTTATAAATCAAAATAAGGGGTATTTAGCCTCCTATTTATAATCCAATCCCACTGGACTCCACCATGGTGTGTTGATCAGCTAAAACCCCTATTGTGGGTTCAATCAATGCATTATCTGAACCCTTCACATGGATCCTATCGTTATCCTCATTTTAAAAATGATATTTTTCCACCATTGTGGTCTTTACCATGGTGTTGTCCAAGATGTGGTGGTTCTACTGCATCTTTCCAAATCTAGACATTGTGCCCTAACACTATATAGTTGTGCGTTTTTCCTTCACCACACCCAAGGCTATGCCGTGGAATCTCCCTTCCCCTATTTAGATAGTTGCTCTGTTAAAATACCATGAACAACACCACACCCTTACTATATGTTTCAAGATTTCCTATGGTATATAGGAAAACTATAAGGCTAAAAAACCCAATACCCCACCTTCCCCAAGGAATGGCCTCTCTTTCCATTTTACATAGGAGTACACCCAAGAATAAACACCCAGCAAAATGTATTGGAAATATGTTTCACAAGTCTTGGAGCCTCTTAAAAGGTCAAAAAACCACATCCAACCTATAAATCACCACTAAACTCTCCCACAACATTTCCAAATCTTGAAAAATTGAAAAGGAATGATTGAAAATGTCTAGAACATTACATCAGATACCTATCAAACAATTCTTAGTCCTGAGAATAAAAAATAAACCCAAAGAACGAAAGAAAGGGAAGGGCTCAAACAACCATCCCATGAGATACCTATCAGGGATTTAATTATGAAAAAAAACACTAAAAACATCTCACAAAAACCTCAATCCACATATTCTCCACAAAACTATTTATACCACCATTCTAACCTCTACATGACTCAATCCAATAACTACCACAATCACTACACAACGTTGACCTAGGCACACATATTTAATAATTACACATTCTATATAAATATATTATCCTATTTAGGTAGAAATAACTCACCCTTATGGTTTTAAAACATGTTTTAATATAAAATATATTTATTAGGAAGGGGTATTCCCCACTTTAGATGCTGGAATCTTTAACACATACCACATTATCAAGTAAAAGAAACATTTCTAGTAAAAGAAAATACAATACGATGAAACCTAAAATAGATTTGGGTATTGGAAATAAAACTACAACTTACAATCCCATGTACTATCCTCCAATCCACCATGCCTCTAGAGAAAACTAAATAAGGGAATGGTCTATCAATGCAACACATTTTCCTCATGATCTTGGATCTCTATTGGATACTCCACGAATGTTACATCATCCTCGATATCCAATTCTCCTTGTTCAATGACATGAAACTCATTGTGAATATATTGATGGAATTGATACATATAGAAGATATCATGGATCCTATCTACCCATAGTGGAAGTGAAAACTGACAGGCCACCTCGCCAATATGCTATAACACCTCGAAGGTCCTAAAAAATGGGGAGAAAGATTACCGCCACTACCAAACCAATACTACCCATGACAAGGATAAACCTTAAAGAACACATGGTTTCACACTAAAAAATCCAATTTAAAACTCCAATTATCGACATAAGACTTTTTTTGAAGTCCAAGATACACACCCCCACTATATCCTCTAGTGTTTGGATGGTTCATTCTATCTATCCATTTTTCTAAGGGTGAAAAGTAGTGATGAAGCATAAATAAGTACCAAAAGTCTGTTTCAATCCTCTCCAGACTCATGAGGTAAAATGAATATCCCGATATGAGATAATGTACCTTGAAATTCTATAAAACTGTATAACATCATCCATATACCTCCTTTCCAATACATCCACATCTCTCTACTCCTTGATTGTTAGGAAGTGATCCGACTTCAGCAATTGATCCATGATTTCTCATATGGAATTATATCCTCACTGAGCTCAATCTAACCCCATAATTAAGTCCACTGAGATGTCATCCCACTTCTATTTGGATAAATCCAAGGCCTAGAACAAATTTCCAGGACCATGATTTCCCACCTTCACCATTTGGTAGAACATACATCAATCCATGAACTCTTTCACCACCCATTTCATCTTAAGACACCAAAAATGAATCCTAAAACCACAATAAAAATTAAATACTACTGGGTACACCTCTAAAGGTGATATGTGAAACTCATGAAGGAATCCCTCATGAAGCACCACTGGAATGAATGGACTCCCCTGAAACAACATCTTGTTCTAACCATCCTCTGACCACCCCCCTGGGGAATTCAATGGCTAACACAGTCATACATCACATTCACATATAAGTCTCCCCATCAAGACTCTTCCAATTGACACATCAGAGAATATTGTACTATTATCTTAAATAAGAAACCTTCGTCATCAACCACCCTTATATATAAATACAATGTTTCTTACTCCTATATCACCTTCCAACCATCTTGAAACACTTTAAAAACATCCCTTCATGAATTATTTCTTAGTGTGATAGCCATGACATTCCTTTCTAATGAGGTGGGGGAGATATCAAATTCATAGTCCTATAGAAATTCAATACATCCTTATTGTCACATATTTTGATCATTCTAAGAAAAGATATATGTCAATATATTATGATGAATGAAGACCAAAAATCATTCTTTGATGAGGTAATTTTTTCATAGTTTCAGTGCAAACATAATCATTTGAAGATCGAGATCATGGGTGGAATAGTTATACTCATGGGTATGTAACTATCTCGAAACATAGGAGACCACTACTTTTTATGTATTATTATGCATCCCAAATTTATATGTGAAGAATCACAAAAAACCTCGAACATCACACCTACTTTGGGAAACTGAAGCACTGGATCATTGATTAACCTACCCTTTAGCTGGTCAAACGATTCCTGAAACTGATCAGTCCAAATAAAAGCATGATCTTTTCTAGTCATATTTTTCAATGGGATAAAATCTATGAGAAACTGAACATGATCCTCTAGTAATATCACGAGATATAGAGAAAATTATAAATCTATTCCATGTTCTTGGGTGTTTCCCAAGAAAAAACTACCTCAATATTTGATGGGTCCATGACCTAACCCTTTTAGGACATCTCACGCCCATAGAAAAGAACCTCCTAAGTCCAAAAAATACACTTGGACAATCTTCCATAGAGCTTGTTGCATCGAAGGACCTGCAAGTCAAATATTATATGATTGACATACTCATATAAATTCGAGTATATCAAGATATCTTTGATGAACACAACTACAAAAATTTCTTAGAACTCATAGAATTTAGAGTTCATGATCCCAATGAATACGACTAGCATGTTCATAACACTAAACATAATGACCATAGACTCGAAGTTCCCATACCTGCACCTGAATGTAGTCTTCAGGATATCTTCCTCCTTCACCCTCAACTAGTGATATCTTGACTAAAGATCAATATTAGAGAACTAAATAGCTCCTCCCAAATAGACAAATAGATTTTTAATCCTCATAAGAGGATAAGAATTATTGATCATCACCTAGTTTAACATATGATAGTCTATACATAGACTTATACTACAATCTATATTCCTAGAGAATAACACCAGAGCACCCCATAGTGACTCACTAGGATAAATGAAAACCTTTTGCATCAGACCATATATATGAAATCTTAAGTCCTATAACTCCTAGGGTGACATTCGATAAAGATCCATTGAAATCATAGAAATGTAAATATTAGAATCTATCTTGAAATAAATATTTCATCAAGGGGGTAATACCACAACCTCCTAGGAGAAAACATCCATAAATTCCTCAATAACTCTGAGAGTGTGAACCTTCCCAATGATCAATGATTCCACTAAAATTTATACCATCAAGTAGAGAAGGGGTTCTACATGTTTACTGGCCATCTGATAACCTCATTCGTTAACAAAAACTGCACACTTACCATCCAAATCTGACAATGTGGATCTCATTTGGAAGAAATTTATAACCAATAGAATATAATATAAACAATAAATCTTGAGGATGAAATCATATGACTATATCTAAAGCAAGAAAATATTCCTATACAACTGATGTTTCCCCATCACCAGTATTCACCCCTAAAACAGATACACAGAGATGATTTGGCGTATGACTAATGAAGTAAACACTAGTAGAAATAGAATACTCTCTATGTCTAGTCCCAAAGCATGTAAAAAGTTGAGTGCAATAAAGGAGTGTGAGACTCTTAAATCAAACAAGTCAAAAACCAAGGTAGATGAAGATTTGATCGCACCTCTGACGATATTTGGGCCCTCTAGTGTTGACACCTCTATATCATGAAACTATCCATGACTAGATGCCCAACCTCACTATTGAGGGAAACCTCCAAATCCATGCTCAGGTTGGGGTACTTGAATATTGGTAACATCCTGAGGTCGTCCCTTACTACCCTCATCTCCTCTCAACAGAGCATAGGCCCACTGTCCCTGGTACTAAAATGGTCTCACCAATGGCTACTATTGAGGCTAATGCTGAACTTGATCACCACCATTCTATAGAACCATTAGGGAATGATTCTGATGATGATCATAGCCCTCACAGAAATAGAAAAATATTATAAATCCCCTAGGAAAATAAAAGATCCATTATCCCAAGAAGGTTGTAAAGGAAGCTTCTAAGTTTGAATCCCTACTAGTAAGGAACCTTAAAGTCCTTGGTTTCTGATATGTACTACTAATAACCATTCCCCTTGAGTAACCCTTATGATTAACTTCTTACAAAAATCCTACTCATGATTCAATATAATCGATCACCTCTTCCTTCTTATGAAATTAAAAGTACATCAAAAATGTAAAAGGAGTAACTGCATACTGGATTGAAGGGTGGAGTTCCACCTCAAAATGTTTCACATGAGACCCCTCATCAAGAAAAAGTTTAGGAGGAAATAAAAAATAAATTTAAACTTGATCCCAGTCTCTCGCATGGATATACTCCCTTTCTGAAGTTAAAATATCTCCCACCACTTCACCACCTTCTTGGGTGATGATAATTCATCCACTAGAAACTCCTTTTAGAAGTCTTCCCATGAAATTTCAGCCCCTTTCCTCTCCTAAAGATACAATTTCCACCACTGATGTGATGCACCCCTCATCCGAATGACTGCTAACATAACCTGATACTCTATCTGAGCTCAAATCAAACCAAAGGTGATCTTGAGTTCCTCTAACCAATGCAATATCTCCAGATCAGATACACTACCCTCATACTTCACCAAAGCTTATTGTTGAAAGTCATGCAATGTCTTCTACCACTAATCATCCTTCTCAGTTGGGTTGAATCACTAATGGTCAATAAAATTATCCTACTAAACCTCATCATCCTAAAACACACACAGATGACATATATGATTCATAACTAAAAGAGACAAACAAGATTCCTTGATCTTGGTAGCATTTAATGTAATAACCCAAGATTCTGCACATAAATTTAATATTGAATGCATGAAACAATAAGTCTCTATAAAACACCAATTTTTTATAACCTATCCATTAAACATAACTTTACCACATCTGTGATTTGAATTTTGAGAAACTGACATACAAGGTTGCATTCAGAAGGATATTTTGAGTCTAACAAGATAGACTTAATTTTTGATGAATAGTAACATTTCCTTATGAATAGTAACATACCATTATGAATAGTAATGAATAGTAAATTGATCAAAAAATATAAACTTTACCCATGAATGTATAAATACAATTTAGAAATTTTATAAGTGAAAAAATGATCATAGTATAAGTATTGGTATTTTTGTATGTAATAAATATTTTAATTACAATTTTATAATTAATTTAATAATTTAAAATGGAAATTTATTTTCATAAAATTTAGTCATAATTTGTTACTTTATTATCTTATGATTATAATATAATTTTACAGGACCTCGATTAATTTCTCAAGGTGTTATAAAATGAGTTATAGTTTTAAAGTTGTTTTTCTAGAATAAATTATGATTTTATTTAAAAATTAAATTAAAAATATTTAGAAAATTATTTTTAAAAAATGTAATTCATTTTTTAATTATACACATTGAAAAATATTTGGGGTGAATTTTTGGAATTTTTCTAAAATACTATATTTTTTGGTGAATAGTGAAATTCGATAATTTACAAAATATGCTAAATAAGTGAATTTTTGCATCATGATTGAGTCATGGATGATGTAAATGACTATTGGTTCGAACTAATATACACTTATTACTATTTGTGGTCACAATCATCAACACTATTGGTTGTCTTTGGAAAAATAATAAAATAATGATTAAAATAATGGGAAAACCCTCCTCTCGTCCACTATAACCCCCCTCACTCCCTCTTCTCTTCACTCCTCTAAATACTTCTAACTAGTCTAAATTATACTAAAATATCCTCCAAATCTCCTACCCCACGTTTATAATCCTTTGGTCTCATAAAAATACCAAACCTCTCTTCTAAAGAGGCCATCAAGGAAGATTACTTCAAGCGGTAAATTCCTCTTTTAATTTCTTTTATTTCAAGTTCCTTTCTTTTCTTTTTTCTTTCTACACCTCCCTTCATCAAAATGTTGTGATGACTCCAGTACCTTACATGTATTGTAATTATTTTATGATAAAGTAATAATTCTTCATCATATCTCCTTTCCCCTTCTTTTATACTAAATATAAAAACACCATGTTAGATCTGTTAATTCATTACATTGAAGGACTATGAGTTTTCAATTTCTATTACCGTCTTCAGTTATTTTCATGAAACCATTGTGATGTTTGATCCAGACTATTATATTTTTACTATAACTTATTTAATTTTCTATAATCCATCTTTACAAATGATATAATTTATAGATCAAAATGAGTTCATTGTGATCAAGAACCTCCAATTAACCCAAACAATTATCGTTAAAGATTTATATAATGATTCATATTCACTCCTAATAACCAAATGAATTTTATATCTATGTAATATTATGGATTTTCACTAATAAATTATAAATTCAGTTTTGTATAACCATTCTCATTCTACATGTTTATTCATACATGAATATAAGTAATCTAATAATGAAAACCAAGGAAGAAAACTTTCCCAAACAATGAAATCGAATATTTTAACCCATCAAAAGGCCATGAATGAACCTGATAAGGTTATAATAAATCAATTAAATGTAGAGGAGGTTCTTGAATCATTTATTTATGAACCTAAATTTTATTATTCAGGTCATTAAGATCAAGTGAGGAACACCATAAGACTTAAGGTAAGGGTTTTCCACCTGAACCTCCATTTTCATTCGGGTTACTCTTATTTTATACTAAAATAATTTAAATTCTTATTTATTAATATGTACTCCTCATATATTCTGTGATAAAGTTATATATATTTGTACCAACCATAGTCCTACTTTCATTTAAGGGGAGTTATATGTTTTAAAATAATCTTTCAAAAATCCTTCTCAATAAACAATCTCGTTTCAAGGGAATTTCTGAAATTCTTACCTATTTTAAAGGGAACTCTGTAATATATTTTTAGAAACCATTATCTTTATAAAATCACTCATTTTATTATGAAAAACTATCTTACTTAACTTCTGATTTTATACAAAGATTATTCCAAAGAACTCTTCTTTTCAAAGTAAAAGAGTATTTATCCAAAGAATTACTCAGTGATTTTATAAGAGAATATTCATCTATTTAAACACTCTTATTGATTCCTATGCATTATTGGGATCAATATTTTATGATATCATCTACCATATTTAATTTAATTTTTTATGATTAGTTTGGGTATGGATGTGCTATCTTAAAACCACTCGCCAATTTACTCTGAATAGTTAGTATTTATGCTTAATGTTCAGAGAAAGTTATTTACATTTCATATATTAGTTTTAATATTAATTTATATGTTGTTTATGATGATCTATATTCTAATGATAAATTCATTGGACATAGTAAGTGTCATGTGGGCCTGATATAGCCCCTCGGTGCATCGGTGGGTCTCATGAGACAAACTACGGTCTTGGCACAAGGCCTTGACAAAATGATTATTTATGGTATTGGCATGAGGCCTTGATGGTATGGTTACAATGTCCCACATTATGCATTAACTCATTATGAAAATAGTATTGATGGTTCATGTGGTTATTCAACTAGTAGAATACCCATTATTATGTTTTACTATGGAATTATTTATTCGTCTCTTATTCCCGCCATAATGTGTTCAAATTTATTGTTAAAGGCATGTGTTTTTAGTTATTCCACATGCCTAATGTTTATGTTTATGATATATTTCACTATATTGATTACCCTTACTGTGATTTTTAGATCACCCCTTTCTTATGTTTCATTTTCTCGGGATATGAAGATTTTTATTATGAATCACATCCAGAAATAACCTAGGAGCTATGGGTGTTGTTGATGGAATTTCTATGTTGTTTTTCATTTAAAGTTGTAATGATGAACTTATGTATGTGTCTTGTTTTCAATGCTACTACACTACTCGGTCCTTCAGGATTCATATTCCTTGTTTATATCCCAATGTAAAAAATTAAGGCACTAGCTTCGGAAAATTGGGGTCAGGTTATTACATTTAATTTTATTAATATTTATTTAATTGATCTTAAAATTCCCAATACCACCCAATTTAGATATGAAAACAAACAATGATGATGCATGTACCTCTCTTAAGCCTCTACCCTGTAAGTAGTTCCACGTGACTTAATTGTTTGGTAGGCTTAGATTCCTTACATCATATCATGGGGAGACCTAAAATCCTATGTCCTAGATGGTCTACCCTACCCTATGTCACACACCAATATCAACTAAAAAATTTCCCCACCAACCCATGTAATCCTCATATCATTAAAATCTAAACTCCACTCTATCTCGCAACTTATCCTTTGATACCTCTCTATCATGACCCCCTCCCTCCAAATTAACCCCTCTTAGGATAACAATGAATAGAGATATATAACACCCCTGATTCATACCTTCAGAGGGTACTAGGTTGGATACTAATATTGTGGGTACAAAAAAACCATGAATTTATCTAATCATTCTCAAAAGATAATATTGGATTGGGAGATAGTATATCATTCTCCAAGAAAATTTCTAACATAAGATAAAATAGGAAACCAAAACCACCCCAATATATATATGAATGAGGTAGATAAATATAAAGAGTCTCTAAATAAATATTTAAAAGAAAAGTCCTAAGGCACAAAATCCATAATAAATCTAATTTATGGGATAGTAATGTACAGATAAATCCTTGAATTCCTGTTAGAAACCTAAAAAATAGTTTGTATATATGTGGGGTGAGTTTAACATGTATACTTAGTAGGATCATACCCAAAGTATCTCATGCACATGTGAAAAGATCATACTAATAAACCCATGAGAAAAAAGTAGAACTAATATCACTAAAGTAGGTCAACTAGTAAAACTCATCTTTACTATGGCATGCTCACAAAATAATACATCCAATTATAGTAACATAATAAGAATCATATCAATGTAAGGGTACCCCACACCAACTTCCCACTAATTTTCTGCTCTCACACCCTAATATCATATGTCTTGGTTCTCCCATACCTTCCATAGAATCCTTTCAGAAGACACCTAGGTAACTATATCATGCTAAGAAACTATGTAAAATTGTTCATAAAATCCCACCTGAAGACACCTAGTAAACCACATCATACCAAACACCCTACATTCAACTGTTTATCGCATCCACATCCACTCATAACCACTACCATAATCATGTTTGTAGAGTATTGGGAACATAAAGGAAATAAACCTTATGACCTCCTCATACCATGAATAACCCCCTCTAATTACTACCTAATAAATATCTTCATCCCAACCACAAGTTAAATATATCCACTAGCCATAACAAACCATGTGTAAGAACCTCACCTGGAAGAGAGTGAGGAAGAGGGGGTAGCTACCCATTAATCCTCACCATTTGGATGTTGGAAAAACACCTAGCCAAATCATTTTAGGGTTGGCCCATAGTTATCAACATGGGTGGGGTGCATATATAAATCATAATGAAACTATAATATATAGTATTCACACACACAAGACAACGCTATGGGTTTATATCAAGAGTATCATCACAACTCAAAACGTCACCATGAGGCCTCAAAACCAATTCCACTTTTGTTTCCACCTCTAAATTAATTACACAACAGAAGTGAGACACAAACCACAAACCATATTCAATCCTTATTTTCAAGTTAATCCATTTCCAAATCTACCCATTACCAACTATCTTCATTAATTAAGCCCATTATTTTCATGTTAAAAAACAAATGCTTTAACCACACATACCATTTTAACTCAAGAATTTATTATCCATTCCAACCCACAATATTTCAGTTTCATCATTATCATTTCAGTTAATCACTATTAGGTAACTAGAATAACACCAAACAATACAACATCCCATCTCCCACACATAAAAAATCCCCATTATTCAACCACCACATATCACAACCACATCTCATCTCAACCACACATCAAAACTACATATGATTGTAACCATAATGCATCATTACCACCATACAACATGATCCTCAAACATTTCTACCACCAAACCACCACACACCATATTCATCACAACACACATTTCACATATCTTATTTCAAATTAATCAAGGATATTTCATTATTTTTAATTAAATATTCCCAATGGAATTCTCACACAAGCCTAGATTCCATGTGAAACTAATTCATTACCCGAATATGCATTCTTGTCTATTTTCATGCATAGTGAGTTCAAGAAACATGAACAATAGGGTTTTCCAATTTAAAGACCATAACAACATAAAAAATAAATATAAGCCAAGGATGGAAGAATAAAAAAAACATGCTCAATCATATTGGAAAAACACAAGAACAAGTAACCACTTGTGATTTTTTCTCTTCCCCCTTAATTAAAATTAAACCATTTAATTATCCTCACTAATACATTGCATACTATCTCACTAAGTTAAAAAAGCATTATCCCCCAATATGTGTAACTAAAGGAAGAAATATGAAGGATATCCAATCTTAATTGAAGATTCAAATGAAAGAATGTAAAAACAAGGATCAACCACCACCAATATTGAAGGAATCACCACCAAAATCTTATACACGACAAGAATCCATAAAAAACTTCATAAGATAGATGGGAAAACTAAAATAATGAACACCAGAACTATTTCATACTATCCTTCACCCATTATATTGGGAATATGTGATGGATTCTACTGGCGTTAGGTGACAACCACAAGACACAAAAGGCTGGAAATAAATGCCAATGACTTTATAAATAGTGGGGGTGATTTTACCTATAAAGATAAAACAAACAAACCAAGATAAACAATACAAAAAAATCACTATACGATATGTGAATAAAAATTATAACTCAAAAAAACCAAACTAAAGAAAATCAAACCAACTACCATATCAGAGAACAAAGAGAAAACCAAGACCAACAAACTCAAAGACCCAAAGACATTGACTCAGAAACTTTCAACACACTCTAAGTTATAAATCCACATGACCATCCCAAGGTATCATGAAACATCATTGAATAACTGGGATACCTTACCTTTACCTATGTATCTATATATAACATCTAAAAATTCACCAAAATTACCAATAAAATGGTGAGTATAAAACCCAATATAATTTACCCAATGACTTCCCAAATCATTCCACTCGGATAAAACATGGTATTAAAATTATATAAAATAGTTTAAAGACAATTTAAAGAATTTTATATCAAATACAAAATAGTTTTTCAATATAAATAGTTTTCTTTGGGAAGCTATAGAAAAAATCTTTAAAATATTTCTAAATCCATTTAGAATACCCACTTCACATATCCAAACATCCACACATGCATGCCTAAGAGATAGTTTATGCATGACCAGGTTATAGATCCATACTCATGAGAATTCACTCATCGATCTACCAATTCTTCACAAGGTAAAAAATACTTGGAACCCTAATGAAACTTTCCCCTTCCATATTGTCATGTATAATGCAAATGAACTCACACAAAAATGTATGCTAAAACCCACACTAATCCAATCATGCCAATCAATTTCAATAAAACATTTATTTTACTGAAAACATTTATATATACATTTTCCATGAAACAAAACAATACATAATTTTAAAATCACCATTTTAGAATTTACATCACATTGTTTTCCACAAAACCATCCAATTTCCACCATTTCACAAAACAATCACTAAATAGGTTTTCCATTAAGAATCACACATCAATTTCAGAATAAAATTTGAGTAATTAAATCGATTTTAAACTAATACTTTATGTTATAATAAAGAGGAGTTGAGAGAGAAGACAACTACCTCTCAAACTTTGGTGAAAATGAAGAATAAAACAATAAATTCAACAACCTGGTTTAATTATTATAAATACAACCTTAGATATTATTCTCTTTAATTAAAAAATCATATACCATCAATATTGACATCACAAAACATGGATCTATCCCTAAAAGAATAAATTCATGATTCAAAGAGAGGTAAGAAGGATAGATATAAGGAAAAGGAGGAACAAAAAGAACTTAATGATGAATTATAGCCTCCAAATACTTAGATTAACCTAAGAATCCCTCCTAGGTCAAAAGGAATTGTTTCCAAAACCTTAGGATGGTGAGGAATTATTGTTATATAATGCTTAGAGAAAAAACAATAAATTAGATTAGAACCATGATTTTGAGATCTAATTTTTCATAGCGCATAGTTAGGGTGTATAGTTAGGAAAACCATGTGCCAACTGTGAACATGACACTATCTCCAAAAAACCTCTTATGGTCATCTCACATGGTTAGACAAACTAAAGTTACAAAGGTTCTAAAAACAACTATTAATAGGGGGTTGAATCAGTTGTTCACTTTTTATAAGTTTTAAAACATTTAGAAACTTAACCCCTACAACCTATTAATATTTATTTCCTTATCCAATTTTAGTAAATAATTATGCATGAAAAAGTAGGAAAGAAAGTAAAGCACACTAGATTTACAAGGTTCAACCTTAGTGTGAGAACCTACATCCTTACAATAGCCACTCCCATGTGTCTATGGAAATACACTATTAAGAAGAAGTGAATAAGACTTATGCCAAATCCCATTAGACACCTTCTATATCCTGATAGGATTAATTATACTGACTCCCATCAGTTTACAATGTTTTCTTATAAAACAATTGATCCAAACAAAAGAATAATTACTTTTTTGAATATGATTATTAATTGCTTAGTTCAAATCCCCAGTTCAATTTGGTTGGATCCTATTTTCTTAATCTGATGATGCTGGATCCGATTTTCTCAATACAATGATGATGGATTCTGAATAATACTTTATCAATACAATGATGCAAGATTCTATATTTGATTTTCTAAGTACAATGATTATAGATCTGATTTTCTAAATATGATAATGTAGGATCTGATTCTCTCAAAACAATGATGTTGGATCTAATTTTCTGAATATGATAATTTTGTATCCAATTCACTTTGAATCCTCCAAATATATTCCTTTTGTGTGTATGTGAATGTTTTGAATGAACAAATGATCTGAGGAATTATTTATGGGCGACTCAAAAACCAATGACAGGAAACTTGGAAACATTCCCCGCTTCCATAAATGTCAAAATATCTGAAAATATATTGCATTTAAAACTTCAACTTTGACTTCTTCAAATCTCTTTATATGTCTCCTTTTCATATCATAGTATGTGATAAATGTCCCTAGAACCAATTTTTTAATAGTTTTTGATAACCTTTATTTATAGTTTTGAATATTAATAAACCTCTTTTCAAATCATGATTTTTCTTTTTCATATCATAGTATGTGATAAATGTCCCAAGAGAAGATGTCACACTAAAAGGTCATAGTAGTTCTACGCTATGATGAGAACCTGGAAGCTCTAAAAAACTATTCTTGAATGAATTTTATATAGAAGAATTCTATAAATTTTGGGAAACAATGATTCAAGAAATCATGGGTTGACACTCATAGGACTTTGAGGCACCTTATCATGGTGCACGCCGGTGGTAATATCCAGTTTAGGATATTATGAGAACGAGACTCACTGGTAAGAAATCCACATTTATATGTGTTACTGAATGTTCATATATGTAGATGTTTATATTGATCCTTATACTTTATTATTATTATTAATGAGTATTATGAGTCATGTACTTTGATGTATTGATGAAAATGATGACAACATATGTTCATAGAGAGTTTGGAAACGTTGGGTGTGTCATGAGTAATATTGCATTAATGAATAATGTGAGAAATGATTTTTCCCTAATGTTCTTTAAAAAAAATTGATATCTAAGTCCATTTAATGGAAATGATATAGCCTAAATAAATCCATGACCATGGTGTTTTATAGCCAAGTTCAATTTTTGATAATTCAAAGAAATATACATCAGGCACATAGGTTAATGGCACCAGTATGCAACCTGCTGGATTAGAGATATCATGATAATGGGATTATATTACATAGTAAGATTATGTATGATGTATTATGTCATTGTGGTATTAACTTATTTCTCTATGGGTGCCTTAGAGTGTTTCTAGATGCTAACCTCAGACTTTTGGCTACTTCGCCTAATGCCACTGAAAAAAAAGAGGCCTAGAGGGTCACACACTAAGTTTATCTAGAATCTTAGTTAAATAATATATTATTAATTATTTTTTCACTTGTTGAATAAATATTATTCATGTTTGTGATTTAATAATTATTAATGTTTTCTTTATTTCATATACTTCATCATGAGTTATTCGAGAGAATATAATGTTAGAATAATATTTAATAAATATTTATTTGATATTTAGTGAATATAATATTTATTTATTTATTGGATAATAATGAAGTTATGTTTATTTAATAAATAAATAGTCATTATTCAAGGCTCGATAAAATATTTGGAGGAATGGTGTATTGAGTTTAATTGTTTTTTGGGAAATAATAAACATTGAATATTATTTTATTAAATAATAATTAATTTAATTCACAAGTTAGGTGCATGTAAATAAATAATAATATTGTTATTATTTGACATGGGGTTCCACAAGGATTAAATAAATAATAAAGGGAACTTTTTAAATTATTTTATTTTAATCCTAGAGGTATATAAACCCAATTATATTATTTTTTGATAGAGCCAATTTATTTGTTTGGTAGTGCACAACAGATTAAATGAATCCTCCCAAGCCCTAGAGAGATCCCTTCTCCAAGAACGCTCCCATGAATGGAGAGAGATCTTCCTCCAACTCCCACTATCAAGTTTAGAGAGATCAAGTAGAGTGATTTGGAAGTGTTTCTCATGGTGATCAAAGGCAGACAAAACAAGTGAAATGATCTTCTGTGCCAGCACCCATAGATTTCTACAGTAACATTCAGAGATATTTGGAACACATGTGGATCACCGTTAGATGGAATTTGATCTTGATTCCTATAATGAAATGATTCTACAAAAAAGATATCTTTCTAGATCCATCAATGAAGAAAGAATTCAAAAAAGGTAATTCTTTAATTAATTAAATTAATTATAAATTATATGTGGTGATCATCTCTCTCTTTCGAGTGTTTTATCCTTTGTTTATATTATTTTATTTTATACCATTGTCATGACATCCAAATTTGTGTAAAATATTATATCAATCATCAATCAGGACAAAAAAAGTTGGGCATGACCCATCACAGACTTCCACTGTGCTCAGAGCGTACAAGTGGTATCAAAGAGGTCACATGATTATTTATGATTATTTAAATATTATTGATTTATTTATGCATTTTTAATTTATTATTCAATTCAAGTGTAATCATTCATTTAATATAAATTATAATACTTTCTTCTTCCACATTCGTTTCTCATAGATCTAATCAAAACTATTAATTTTATGAACAAAATAAGATAGAAGATATCATCCATTGGTGCTGAGGATTATAGCCGAATAACACAAGAGTAAACACCATGTAATTAGAGTTACACGCTGTGTACTGGTGTTCAATGCATCATGAATTGATTCATAATTAATTCAAATGGTGTGCATTTATTACACATACAACATTTAATACATTACATTGTGTGTTGACTAGGCCAACCTAGAACATGGTTAGCTGGAGTACAAGGCATATTGCCCACGTACTCGACATGTAGTGCTTTAAGTCATAAACATGCCATGTATTTCCATACACGACCTACCTGAATGGTGATCGTTTAATTCATAAACCACATTTCATGTATCCCACTGTACACTCCATGCACTCAAATTTTTGTGAGGCACGATTTACACGCCAATTCCTTAGGAATGTTCCTCGAATAAATAGTTAGAGATGTATACACCTTGTAGCTCACATGTACACATCATGTACTTATAAAAAATTATGAAGAATTAAAATCTATTTATTATACTATGTAATCCTTATCAACATATGATTTCACATGGTTATTAAGTTGAGACGGCATGACATGTTAGGGGATTTAATACACATGCACACACACACAGATATATATATATGTTTAAATAATTTTTGTATAATGTTCATATCTGCATATCATGTATGAGTTGTACTACAGTTGTTACTCTACATGCATTGAAGCATAACACATGACCATAAAGTCGTGTAATTTTTCTAATAATTAAGTAGACAGTATATTTCATGAAATTATGTGATAGGTTGTGTATGCCATAAATCAAAAAATTAATTTGTATAATGTTCATATATACAAAAATTTGAATGGCTTGTTTGGTAAGTCATGGTGTGCTTGAACTTGGTGTTGCGTGTAGTGCAAGTTATTGAATTATTTTGAAGAAATAACACACTATGAAATATTGGGGTGTTACATTCTCCCCTCCTTCAATAAATTGTGTCATCACAATTTGAAATTTTTCTTCGAAAATAAAAGGTTGAATATAGAAAATATCTTTGTGGGAAAACCCACATCAGAAATTGGGTTAATAAAATTTAGTCTTAATAAGAGGAAAAAAGAGATGAAAGGGTCACCACCAAATTATGATCTCTATTCGGAGAACATTGGTGGAAATTAGAGACATATAATTGGAGGAAAAACGTAAATATTTATAGGTAGTGATTGAGGTCATCAATCACAAACAAGTGTAAAATTGAGGGCCTTAAATTCATCAATATATGATGATTTAAAATATCATCGGTTCAGCAAAACATATGGTATTAGGATAACACATTTTTTTGTTTTAATATCTCTCCACTAAAGTATAAGAATTAATTTCTTTATTGAATAATAGAAGAAGAAAAATATATACTTGAAAAGTAGAGTCTCATCCTTTATTATAACAAGTACATTGTTGAGACAAAACTCAAATGACATAAGAACTCTAATCATTCCTCTTCATCTGTGGTAGTATCATAACTTGATTATTATCCAATAGCATCATTTGAGGCATAGTCTGATGACTGGGACATAGGTTTACGTAGTGTCCAAACTCCTTGAAAATAAAGAATTGTACATTTGAAACCATTTTCTTACCCTTGCAGTCACGTACTTTGTGTCCTTTTTCTCCACACTTATAACATACTCCCATTCCCTTCAAGAATTTTCCAAGGTGATTCTTTCCGCAGTTATCACATATGGGAAAATCCTTCTTTACCATCTTCCTTTTATCTGTCCTTCTCTCTACCATCCTTTCCTTCTCTGGCTTCCCTTCAAAGCCATAGGACTCCGAGAATTCTTTACTTATCTTATCAACACATGATATTATTTCTTCATATGATGATAATACATGGGAGACTATTTCTCTTATAAATTCTGGCTTAAGACCATGAAAGATATGATCCTTATTTCTCTTTGGATCATGTGCATTGTTGGAGTTCTCATTCCTTCTACTGGGCACCATTTCTAAATAATGGCATACACTAGATTAGTTTATGAATAACAATACCTAGTCCCAAACTTGTAAAACACATAACATAAATTCAATATTTTATGCATATAATCCATAATCATAAAAATGTTTCCTTTGAGGAAGTATATACTCATAAACCCTTCATAATGGTTTTTAAAGAAAATGAGAATTCTCCTAAGCATATCCCCTGGGAGTGTCATAACCAAGAGTGCAACAAGGCCCGTTGTCGTGCATCAGTTCTCGTTCAAGTCTAGCTCAAAGCGGTGTTTTCGGGTTTTACCCCTAGGTACATCTGTTCCAGATCCGCCTCTACCGTCTCGTATCCAGATAGGGATGTATTGCTTCGAAAACTCACAAAATATCTACAATACTAAAATTTTAGTAAGTTATTCTATATTAATCCTCAAATTCCATCTAAAATCTATGTTCTCTAATCAGAGTTTATCTAAATCTAGCTTCCAAGGTTTGTACTAAACTTCCTCTGATACCAACTGTAACGCCCCGACCCCAGTTACCCAGAGTTGGTGCATTATTACATAACATTGGCATGATCACAAGAAAGATCAAGTCTCTAAAGACCAATTAGTTTAGTATCCTTGGAATAACTATATATATTAATAAAGTTACATTACATCATAAAATGAAAAATACAACAATATAGTCTCCATAGTTCACACTCTTATCCCCTCATACTATCCCTGCAGGTCATTCATAAATTACTTCTTCACATCCTGGAAAAAATAAAACTTTGAAAAGGGGTGAGCTCAAATGCTCAGTAAGTATAACAATATAGCAGAAACTTTCATAAATAAGAATAAACATTTAAGGCAATGTATAACTAAAACAAAAGCCTTTTAAACTTGAACTTCAACATAGTATGGCAAAAAAATGAAATAATGCCATTTACTTATTCACATGGATATTATACTAATCTAATATTCACATTCAATATCAATAACCACTTTCATAATGATGTAATTCATAATGTCAGACTATCATAACCACATAGCCAAGGCCTCGTGCCAAGACTACAAATAAGATTTTGTCAAGGCCTTGTGCCAAGACACTAGTTTGTCTCATGAGACCTACCGATGCATCAAGGAGCTATATCGGGCTCCACCCATCACTTATTAAGTCCAATGCATTCCTCATATGAACATGTTTAAACATAACATAAATATTCGTATTAAAACTAGCATACGAAATGTCAATACTTTATCCATAAACCATGAATGGTATAAAAGTAACACATCCACAGTCAAACATATCACAAAACCTTCAATACAATATGAAAGTTTTGTATCATAATAAATCAACTTCAAATAAGCTTAAAATCCATCAAAATATGTTTACATAGATGAAATCAAGTCTATTTGATAGAAATATCTCTTTTTTGAAATCATTTAAAAGTCACACATTTATAAAGGAAGTAATTTAAAAGAGATTTTTGAATCAAAGTGTCCCATACCACTTTGAAACTTTTGAAAAGGAATATTATTTCAAAACATTCATGTCCATATAAATAAATACTTAAAATCATTTTTGAAAATGTTGACATTAATTAAAAATATTTATAAAGATAAATATTTAAAACATTTAAAATTTTGATCTTGATAAAGTGTACCTTTCACAAATTCTTAAAATATTCATTTTGAAATCATTTAAATGCCACATAATTATAAAATAAAACATTAACTTTCAAAATATTCTTAAAATCTTGTAAGTGAATCTTCCAAGATTTTACAATGGTGAAAAATAGCTGCACCCACTGAATAAGTTAAAAAAAGATATCCTTAATTTTGTAGAAAAGGTTAAAAAGCACCTTGTTTGGAAAATGACAGAAAGATTCCTTTATAAACCTCTTATAAAAAGTCAAACAAGGGTATAAATGACTTTAACCCATATTCTTGTAAATAGTAAAAATGTTTTGAAATACATTTTTAAGAAACATGGATGTGGATGATAAAGAAATCCCAGTATATTATTACGTATAAACAACCTCGGATAATGAAGAGATTGTGAAATAAACCCTTACCTTGTACTTTTCCTTGGTTGGAGTAGGTTAACCTCCTGTATAATGGTGAAATAATTGTTATTAAATTATACAAGAATAATATATATTAATATGATATCATATATGATCTTTTAACATTGCTTTGTTAATAATATTTTAGAATTATCGTCGTTTCGGGTGTTAACTTACTCGTTTTATTTTATATGTTTTCTTATGTAAGCCATGTTTGTTATGGATAGGTTATATCTTATTAATATCCATAATGATATTAAGTACTTAAACATTATTATTAATCTTAAAATGAGAATTAGACTTGAATGGATACGATGGAGAATGAATCTCATCGCGTTCGTGGAGACGGTAGTCCGTACGTACGCACGAGTGACAATATCATTCTTTTGATATTAAAATAATATTTAATTGGATGGTATATTGTATATATAGAATCATTATCATGTTATATTTATTATTTAAATGAATTAAACATCATTATTATAACCATCCAAATAATAATGTTTTGAATAACAATTACACCACGACGTGGAGACGGTAAGCCGTACGTACGCACGTATGGTGGCATGTCATTCAAAGGATGGATAGAATAATGAAATATGGTTGTACCATGTTTATAATGACATAAAATTATATATAATATACTATAGTTATTATTTTATAATGGTAATGACAAATATATAAGAAGTGGAAGAAGAAAGGAACTTGAAAAGGGGTGGTGAAATCATTACCTCTTCTTCGGGTTCTTCCTTTTGATTTGATCAAAAGGGCTCTTTAGGTTGGATTTATGACTAAAGGAAGGACTCTAGGATAAAGTGAGGTAAGTTGATAGAGTATTTGGGAAGGGGGTTGCCGAACCAAAAGGCTTTGAATGTGTGAATTAATGATAAGGGGGAGTGCCCTTTTATAAGAGGGGTGAGGGGCACCTTTGGAAAAGCTAGAAATATTATTTTATAATAAATTCAAATTCGGTTTCTAATGGCTTAAAAGTGGATTATTTAAAGGTTATGGTGGTTATGGGTCGAAAACCACTCAACCAATATAATTTAGACAGGTTTGGGTCATTATATTAACCTTATCGTTTAGTTTTAACTCTTAGTTAATTAGTTTGACACTTACCATGTCACTTTGTATTTTTATATTATATAGTTAATAAACTTACTATATACCTCAAAGAGACCCTCAAGTGGTCCATTAATGATACAAATATATTGATATAAGTCTCTTGGCCGAGCCTTAGATTTTTAGGAATTTAATATCAATTAATAATATAATATTTGTTTTAAAAACTCTTTTATGTCAATTTTGACACTATTCAATAATTGATTTTTGTAAAAATCATAACAGAATGATCACTTCAAAAAAAAGTTAATTAAATCAATCCTAGAATATCATATTAACCTATAAAATTATTGGAATTTATAAAAAGTCTCAAATTACTTTTATTTGGGTATTTATAATATCAATTATTCTAATTTTTCATTAGTTAAGTAATTACTGCATCACCATTGTGTCATAAATAAATTAAATTATTTAATGTCTGAAAATAATAAATAAACTGCCATTATGTATAAAATATTTTTATATTTCTAATGAATATTTACAATCGAATTTATCTTATTTATAACCCTATATTAAAAATGTTTTAGTAAATAAACTTTGATTTTAACTCTTTTAACTCTTCTTTGAATTAAATAATAATAAATGTCCTAATCTAATACAAGTGGACATAAATGATAATATTTTACTCCTAAGGTTGTTTTTGGTCGAGATACACTTGTCCAATAGAATTAGGACATGTGTTAGGGTAATATTAATATCATTTTTACCCTTAATTACCCAATTTACTTTTAACCAAGGTAAATAAAAGTAAAAAGTTACTATTTAGCAAAAATTATTTTCATCTCATTGAACCAAATTTTACTCCTTGATATTAAACATGTCTCTCAGATTTTCTAAATTCCACTCACAGAAGTGGTAAAATTAAGTTTTATGAAAATTTTAGTTTTTTAACTACCACTTAGTGGTTTCACTATTCAACAAAAAATAAAAGTTTCCAGAAAAATACCAAAAATTATGCCTAAGCTATATTTGATATTATGAATTCAAAAATTATGTCTATTTTACCAAATTCAAAACATATCAGTTTCATTAATTAATTTAAAAATTAATTCTCGTCGTCAAAACAAATAGTGTGTTTTTAAGAGATAATAACTATCAAAAGATTGACACTTGTTTATGTCCGGTTTAATTGTGAAATTATGTACAATGACCAACATTGTATTAAATGGTAAAAATATATTCTAAATATACTTTAAAACCACTCAAATTCATAATTTATCAATATAAATTATTTCGATTAAAAATGTTGTTTTTAATTAAAATTTAGTAATTTTCACTATTCATCAAAATATAAATGTTATCCGAAAAGTTACAAAATTTCACCTTAGGCTAAATTAGATACTCCTAATACAAAAAAGAAGTCCTTTTTGAGATATAAAATTTATAAAATTTCAGAAAGTAGGTATTACTATTTATTACGGCTAGTTTGATTGGTTGTAGTTTGTGTTAGAACTTGAAGTTGCATACAACACACGCTACTGTATTATTCAAAGAGAAGCGTACCGTGGAAGCTTGGGATGTTTCATTGTAAATTTGTGATGTCCCCATTCTAAAAAGTAAATTTATTTAGTCAAATTGAATATACAAAAGTTTAAAATATTTTATTTAAAAAGGGTTCACTATTAAAAGTTGGTAAAAGTGAAATACTGAAAATGAATTTGTTCTTACATTAATTCTAATAAACTCATAATATGGATTCTAAAATTATAAGGATTATATAAAGTTTAAAATTTAGTTAATACTATTCATAATCTCTTTTGAACGGCTTGTTTGGTAAGTCATGGTGAGCTTGAACTCGGTGTTGCGTGTAGTGCAAGTTATTGAATTATTTTGAAGAAATAACACACTATGAAATCTTGGGGTGTTACATTTAGTCAGCATAGCCTTCTAATACTTCAGTTAAAATAAAACCATAGTTCAACGTTCATGCCCAACCAAAGTTGGGAAGATTTCAATTATCAAGGAATTATAACTTGAAGTTTTGGGTTGTCATATATTAATTCACATCAAGGGTTGACTACCAAAGCATGACATGGTGTAACTGAGAGGAAAAGGTTGAAGAAATATAATTTAAGGATTTCAGGATTAGGGATTCCACTCAATAGATCAAGGAACTGTGAGTTAATATAGTTGGAATTTGGAATGCCAACCCAAAACCATTAAAGTGTCTTGAAAACCCAAAGTTGGGGTAATGAGTAGGGTAATATTGATCCATTCCACTATAATGTCTAAATAATAGGATATTTGGAAGCCACTGGTGAGAGATATTTTGTTTCAATTAAATAGTGTGAGCTTAATAAATATAATATTTATTTATTTGTTTAAATTTTATCAGATAAATTAATAAAATTATGCTCATATAATTTTTTAAAAAACAAAATTAAAATGAATTCAAACATATCACAATGATACATACTTGAGAATGATAACCTTCTCATAGAAAAAATTTACAAGAGTGGAGAAGGCGATTACGTGTTATCCATCTCCAAGAAAGGAAATTGTATCTGCTTGAAGAACTTATTCATAGTGTGACTGGTAATAAGAAAAGTGATGGATAATTATCACTTTATGTGAAAAAATTGAATGATTCAATATATTTTCAATGTTTCATGCTATCATCCATGTCCAATGAGATTTTAAAGAAACATGAGGACATGTATGTATAGAGCATGATGTCTTATCTTTAAGAAATTTATCAAGAGATGGAGAAATAAGAGATGTATTGTTTATAACCAAACTTCGAGAGTCTATGCCAGTTGGGCCTCATGTAGTCAAAAATATTGACTATATTGAATGCTTAAACATCTTAGGGATTAAATTCCTAGATTAATTACATAAATAACTCATACTTTCATCACTTCCCAAGACCTTCTTTATATTTATTATTAATTAAAATATGAGTAATAATGAGAAGAGTCTTTTGGAACATATTACTTTGATTCACCAAGTGGATAAGGATATGTGGTGTGATAAACCTACATTCCTTATGTTGTAAAATAAATCAAAGAACAAGGATAATGGGCCCAAGAATCATAACAAGTCTAAATATCCTGAGCATTGTCTTCCAAGAAGAATAAGATTTAGAGGCAGGGCAAGGAAAAGGAGGTAGTATGTTTTGTGCGTGGAAAGCCAGGACACTGGAAGAGGAACATCACCCTGACGAAAGGGGAAACTGAAGGTGCATTCATTCTTGAGTTTAGTCTTTTAACATCTACACATTGGGTATTATATACATTTTCTCATGCTCACATATGATTCCAAATTCAAGAACCAAGTATATTTCTAAAGATTTATAGAGAAGATGTATATCAGAGAGATGATAATGGTGTTAGGATGGCTTCTCTAGCCATTTATGACTATCATATTTCATTTCCAATAGGAATGATTTTGGTTTTAAAAGATTTTTTTATGTTCTAATGGTTACCAAGAACATAATTTATGTATCATTCCTAGATGCATATGGGTTTATTTTAATTCTTGGAAATAAAAGTTGTTTCTTTTATAAGGAAAACAAATGTTATGGTATGGAACATTTAAATAAATATTTTTGTTTATTAAATTATGAAAACTAATTATTGGAAATTGATAATGAATTGTGTTTGCACAATTCATACAACACCCAACTATGGCATCACCATCTTGGTTATGTAAACAAGAAGTGTTTGAAAAAACTATATCAAGATGGTTATTTAGACTTGTCTAAGCTAAAAACACTTAAAATATGTCATGATTGTTTATAAGAGAAAATGACCAAACTTCCATTCATTGGATAGGGTGAAAGGGATACAAAGCTTCTAGGTTATGTATACACTGATGTGTGGGAACCACTTCCAGTAGAAGTGAGAGGTGGTTATTCTTCTTAACTTTTACGGATAACTTGAGTATATATGTTTATGTCTACATAATGAGGTATAAGCATGATTACTTTGATAAATTCAAAGAATTCATGAATGAAGTAGATAATCAACTTGGAAATATAATAAATAAAATTCAATCGAATGGATGTGGTGAATTTCTTAACCAAGAGTTTATTGACATCTTACAAGAGTTTGGGATTCTATCTCAACTCACTCCACCTTACACACCATAGTGGAATGGTGTTAATGAAAGTAGAAACCATACCTTGTTAGACTTGGTAGGGTCAAAAATGAGACATGATAATATTCCATTATCCTTTTGGGGATAGGCATTACAAACTGCAACATGTGCATTAAAATGAGTACCAACTAAATAGAAAAATAGAATTCCCTTTGAGTTATGGAGTGGAAAGAAACCAATTTTATTGCATGCACGTGTATGGGGTTGTGAGGCATTTGTTAAGGCCTTTTTAGGAAAGAAACTATCACCTTAGTGAAAAAGGTGTATTTTTATAGGGTACCCCAAGGAAATAAAGGGATACTACCTATACAACCCCTCAAATAAGAAAGTGATTGTCGCTAGAAAATACAACTTTCTTAAGAGGGAGGACATCCTCAAAATGAATAGTGGGATAAAGATTTAATTAAATGAATTTTATTCTCAAGATACACAAGAGTTGGTATAGGAATGTGTTCCATATGTACCCATTAAAGAATTAGTTACTAAAACACAAATACTGTGTAGGAGAACAAGAGAGGTAAGATAACTAGAGAGATATGGTTTTCTAGTCACTGAAGATGGTGAATGATTATTGGTAGACAATGACGAACATATCTCCTAAAAAGAGGAAGTAGAGAGCTTAGAAGAAATAATATTACAAGAACCCAATAATTCTTAAATGCATTCCATGTATTAGAACCAAGTTTGGGTTCTGGTTGATGCGCCAATTGATGTAAATCCAATTGGATGAAAATGGGCATTCAAAAGGAAACTGGACAAGGAAGGTAAATTAAATACCTATAAATCCATGCTAGTAGATAAATTTTTAAAACAATATCAAGTAATTAACTAAGATGAAACATTTTCACCAGTTTCCATGTTTATATCCATCAGAATTATACTCTATATAGCAGCTTACCATGACTATGAAATTTGGTAGATGGATTTCAAAACTGCATTCCTTAATGAGAACCTTCAGGAATATATCTATATGACACAAACATAAGGGTTTGTAACTCTAGGTGATGCCAAAATGATTTTCAAGTTGAAGATATCCATTTATGGATTGAAGAAATCATTTGGTTCATGGAACATTTGATTTGATGAAGCCATAAAAGAGTTTTATTTCATTAAGAATGCATATGATCCATGTATTTATAGGTGGTTTAGAGCAAATGCAGTAATTATCCTAATATTATATGTTGATGACATATTACTTATTGGAATTGAAACACCTGTCTTACAGTATGTTAAGTACTGGTTAAACAAATGTTTCTCCCTGAAGGACTTAGTTGAAGTAGCCTTTATTCTAGGGATCAAGATCATTCAGGATAGATCCAAGTGGCTACATGGACTATGTTGAAGTACATATGTAGACCAGATACTAAATAAATTTAGTATATATTAATCCAAGAAGGGATTGGTTCTAGTGTCACATGGTTTACACATTTTTAAGAAAATGTGTCCTAAAATACAACATGATAAATAGATAATGAGTAAGAGAACATGCTCTTCAATGATAGGATAAATCATGTATGCCATGTTATATACTAGACTTGATGTTTCCTATGCATTTATCATGGTAGGAAGATATCAAGAACTTCTAGAAAAACAATATGTTCTACTTTTAAGGATATCTTTAAGTATCAGAGAAGGACTAAGGATATGTTCCTTGTGTATGGAGGAGATGTGGATCTGGTAACTAGGGATTATACTAATGAAAGTTTTCAGGTAGGTTGGAATGATTTGATGTCGTAGTCAGGATATGTTTTCTATCTCAATAGAGGAGCTGTGAAATGGAAGATTTCAAAGAAACCTTTTTTGTTGATTTTATAGTAGAGTCCGAGTATATGGAGGCTTTTAGTGCAGCTAAGGAATCCATTTTGATATGAAACATTTTCCAGGAGATTAACATGATACCTGGTAGTAAATACCCTATCACATTGCATTGTGATAATATTATAATGGTGTCTCCTGAAAAAAAAAGCCAAGGCCACACTAACAATCAATGAATATACTCTAAAAGTATCACCACTTGGGGGATTTTTATTAGAGGGGTGAAGTTGTAGTAAGAAAAGTACCCACAGAAGAGGATGTGGTGGACCCCTTTACTAAAGGAATGTCTTAGAAGAAGCCTGAGTGTCATTTGAGAGCATGAGGAATGAAGGTTGTTAGCATTTGGATCAAGTGCATGTGGGATTATTTGGGACTTGGTTCCCTAGAACCAACTTATTCTACTTTATGATAACCTTTATTCATAGTTTTTTTGTATTAATAAACCTCTTATCACATCATGATATTTTTTTGGTGTAACATAGTATGTGATAAATGTCCCAAGAGTATCTGTCGCACTAAAAGGTTTTAGCAGTTCTCTTCTATGATGAGAACCCATAAGTGTTACGACACTATTCTTAAATGTATGTTCTATAGTCGGATGATATCATTTTTGGGGAAAAATGATACAGGCTATCATGGGAGGATACTCATAGGTCTTTGAAGCACCTTTCCATGGTTTACGCCCTCGGTAATATGTATTGTATAATATTATGAGAACGAGGCCCTATAGTTAGAAATCCACATTTATATGTGTTGTTGGATGTTCCTATCTAAGGATGTGTTTATTTATCCTTAGACTTTAATATTTTTATTTATAATTATTATGAGTCACATAATTTTATATATCGATGAAAACCATGAGGACATATGTTTGTGGCATGGTACATTATGTTGGGTGCGTCAAGAGTAATATTTCAATAATGAATAATGTGAGAAAGGATTTGTCCATTTTTTTATTTAGCATAGTTTTATATCTCAGGACCTTTGATAGAAACGATATAGCTTAAATAAATCTAGGGATATGGTACTCTATAGGAAAGTTTAATTTTCGGGAAGTCCCAGAAAGACACATCAAGCACATGGGTTGATGGCACTAGTATGAAACCTTCTTGATTAGAGATATCATGATAAAGAGATTATATTGCACGGTAAGCATCGGTATAAGGTATTATTTCATTGAGACATTAACTTATTTCTCTATGGGTGCCTTGGTGTGTTTCTAGATTCTAACCATGTATTTAAGCCGCTTCACCTAATGCCATTAAGAAAGAGGCCTAGAGGGTCACACACTAAGTGTATCCAGAATCTTATTTAAATAATATATTATTATTTATTATCCAACAAGTGGAATAAATTTTATCCCCACATGTGATTTAATAATTATTCATGTTTTATTTATAGTATATATTTCATCACAAGTTATTCAATAGAATATAATGCAATAAGAATATTAAATAAATATATAATTTCTATTTAGTGAATATAATATTTATTTATTTATTAAAGAATAATGCATTGATATTTATTTAATAAATAATTTTTTATTATTCAAGGAACAATAAATATTGTAGAGGAATGGAGGACCAATTTTGTGGTTTGGTGAGAAATAATAAATATTTAATATCATTTTATTAAATAATATTTAATTAAATTCTCAAGATAGGTGAATGTTGAGAAATAATAACAATATTATTATTATTTGAAATGGGGTTCCATGGAAATTAAATAAATAATAAATGTCACTTGTGCAATTATTTTATTTTAACCCTAGTGGCATATAAACCCAATTATATAATTTTATAATAGATCCAATTAATTTGTTTGGTTGTGAAAAATGGATTTGGAGAATCATCTTAATCCCTAGAGATCTCCTTTATCCAAGAATGCTTTAAATAACTGAGAGAGAACTTCTTGCACCTCCCACTCTCATGTCTAGAGATATTAGGGATAAAAATTTGGAATTGGTTTTTATAGCAATCAAAGGAGAATGAAACAAGTGATAGGATCAGCCATGCTAGCACCCAAATATTCCTACGGTGATGTTTGGAGATTTGTGGAACACATGTGTATCACCACTAGAAGGAATATTCTCTTGATTACTACAACTCAATGAAGGTAAAACATAAATCTTTTTTCAGATCCATCAATGAAGAAACAATTCCAATAAGATAATTCTTTAATTAATTAAATTGATTTTAAATAATATGTGATGATCCTGTCTCTAGTTCTATCATTTTATCCCTTGTCTATATTATTTGATTTATTTCTGTTGATCACAACATTCAACATTGTGTAAAATTTTGGATTAATCATTAATCATGTCAAAAGGAAAAGTTGGGAATGAATCCTTACACACTTCCACTATTACTGGAACCTATAAGATATTTTTCCCTTAAAATAACAATCCCATATGATCAATAGTTTTTTAAAAGGTGAGGGAAATCCCTTTTATTGAGAGATGAAAGAAAAATAATAGACTGATAGGGATATAGGGTCAAACAAGGAAAAAATACCTAATCAAGGCCCATTTTTTCTTAATTTTAGATTCTAGCTTGTTTTATTCCTCATGATTGGAATTCCAATTTATAAAACCATGACTGTGGCCTCAACCTATTGGATGATGTCCTCTCTTCCAAGTTCTCACTTTCTATTAAAGAACTTCTAAGTCTATTCTCTCTCAGCTAGAACTACCTACATTAGATTGATCCATCATACACTTGACTGGGTCATCAAGTTCGAGATCCCCACTATCCTTCCTTGTACATGTCTACATCTTATCTTCTTGGACTGCATCATCTTTCACATCAACCATAGAATCCAGTACTCCAAAAGATTTATGAGTAGATACCAATGTTTTACCTTAGGAAACATGTGAAGCCTAATCAATCCATATAAGGATATCTGAATCCATTGAAGACCTATTTTGAACAATGAATCTCAATATTTATTAGAGGAGGTTATTTAAAATGTCCAATAGAAGTAGGAGCTCTATTCTCATCCATATTTCCATGAACACTAATTGGCGTGGCCTTTCCAACAACCTGGAAATATTTATCACCAACTGAATCCCCATTTGAAGCACTATGCCTTTTACCCTTTGAAAGTTCAGCCAAATCCATAGCATTCTCCACTACAAAGGCATCCATAGCCTAAATAGGGGGAACAAACTAATCATAGATCATTGCATACTCAGGTGGAAAGATACTAGGAGTACCCTTCATAAAGATATGGGTCAAGTATGAGTCCTCCAAGTTCCCAGAAAGACCAACAATGGAATCATGGGCTTCTGCCAAATCCCCATCTAAAGCACCCTGCCTTTTATCCATGTCCACTTCCAAGGAATACAAAACCTAATCAAGGGGAATAGAATGATAATATATATTCTCATGATAAAGAGACAAGAAACCAAGAGTTCCCTTCATATTGGTAAGGGTCAAGGATGAATCCTCTAAGTGCCCAAACTAACCAACAATGAAATCTTGTAATTGAGAATCATTAAAATAATAAGTGTGAGAATACATAGGATCAATATCCTTTGAGTCATGTATAAGAAAATCTCTAAATGGATGTTGAACCTTCATTGTTTCATCAGACCTACCATCTTTCAATCCATTAAATAAAGTAGAGTGTTGAGGATCAACAATCACTTCCACTAGGATGATTTCTTTAGAAATATCTACCTAGGATTTTGAGGATGCATAAGAATGACTAGTATTGACCACGATGGACTTCCCCTTGTCCAATTTTAGGATTAGATTTGAGAAACACCCTTGGAAGAAGGGTTACCATAATAGTCCACAAATAGTTCATACCTATCATATTTCCTATTATCCTTACTATTACAAGCATTGGAAAGACTTAATTTCTTTCCAGAAGCCTCATAATACAACCTTTTTCTACATACTCCAAAGAGTGACCAACAACCAAATAATTAGAACAAAAAGGTGTATGTTTTTCAAACTAAACACAAATGTGGATATCATCTGTGGGTGTGGTTAGAATAATAGTTTCAAATAGAGTAGTTTTAAGTTCCACCTCAATCATAATTTTAGCATAGTGGCCAAATTGAACATGTTCAGTCTCCCTGTCTAAATGAATTGGTGTTCTAATTTACATGGAAATATCATGCAAGATCTTTATATTCCAAAGTATCCAATTTATTTCATATAACTTGGTCAAAACCTAGGAAAAGTCATTCCTCTCATTCAAGATATTAAATTCCATTGACCAATCATGTTGATGTACAGCTACAAGATTTAATAATATAGAACCAGAACACTAAGATCATTATATATACTAACCATGCAACAATCACTTCCTATAAAAATAGATTTTATAGTTAGCTCACACAGTTAGGAAAAATATTCATAAAACATGCTATTCCAAACTATACAGCATTGTATGGTTTCTCCTAGGTAGCTGCATGGTTTGGAAAAACCATGTACTTAACTGTGTTCCTACCCAGGGCCCATCATTGTAGTTGCACGGTTTCCTGGCAGTGTTGCATGTTTTCTACTAATCATTCTCAAAACATTCAAGTCCATAAAACTCTCCAAATTATTCCAAAACATCTATGAACCTCTTATAAATTAACTCGAATATTATATATACTTAAAATACATAAATAAAGGGTTGAGTATCTGAAACCATGGGTGAGATATGCATGGAATTAAAAGAGAATGAAGGGAGAAATGGGAATATGTATATCTACCTTGATCTAAAATAAATCATGAAGAATGATCCAAATAAACCAAGGGGTTAAAAAATCCAATAGATGTGACTGGAGAAAGGAAAAATAAGAAGGGTTTGACCAAGATTAAAGAAAAGGGTTGGAAATTAAAATAAGGGGATAATTGACCTCCTATTTATAATCCAACCCACTAGACTCTACCTTGGTGTGTTGATAATATAAAACACATGTTGTGGGTTAGATCAATTAGTGATTTGAACCCTTCATACAAGATCTTATTTAGGCTCTTATTTTAAAAACAATATTTAACCACCACCAGGGTCTTGACCAAGGAATGATCCAATCCATAGTGGTTCTTCATCCTCCTTATATGTCTAGACATTATTCCCTAGTATCAAACAACTGACCATTTAACTCTCACCATGTCTAAGGCTACAATGTGGTGAGTCCCTCTCCCCCATTTAAAATTGGTTCTTCAAAAAAATTCATCACCATCACTGGGTGTTTTTAGGGTAACCGTGGTGCATAGGTAGACCACTAGGACAACAAAAACAACACCAAACCTTCCCTAGGGTGTGTTCCCTCAGCTTGTTTTTTACAAAAACACACCCAGAACAAAACTCCCACCAAGATGGCATGGCAAGCAGTTTCAAAAGCTGTGGTGTCCTTTAAAAGGTCAAAACACCACCTCCAACATCTAGATCACCACCAAACTCTTCCACAACATTACCAATCCTCAAAAATTTTAAATAAAGGAAAAAAAAGGTCTGAACCATTATATATGATCTTTATTATGAGTAATATCTCTTTCTTATCAATTTATGATTTAATTTTTTAAAATAACCATGATAATTTTGGTGTTTTCACTGAAGATATGTTAAAATCATGTTATTAGGACATAGATATTAGTAATTAACCTTAATTTATAGTTCCCCTTGGTCATAAATGAGTGTCTATGTTTCTATTAGTGTGGTGAGGAACTGGAATGTGGTCAATCATGGTGGGGTAGGTTTTCTTTTGAAGAAATGAGTATGTGGTATTATATCTTCCATAAGTAACATTGATTTATAAAATGATTCTTAAAATTATCTAATTTAAAATAATAAAAATAAATAAATAATTTTTCATGGACTTTTTTGGCTTGATATTTTCTAAATTAACTTTCAAATTTAAATTTACCAAAAAATTTAGAGTGATGTTGAAAATAATTAAAAAAATATGAATATTTATTTTTAATGAATGGTTTCAAGAAATGCATGAAATGTTTTTAATAAGTAAAAATAATAATTTCTATAAAAAAAATTAACTAATGGTAAATTCGTTTTTAGTAAATAAATTTAAATAATGATGTGATCTTATCTAGATATTATTGAAGAAGGAAGGATTTTTGGAGAGGGTTTTTTTTTTTGTTTTTTTTACTAGGTTGATCTATTTTTAGGGGTAATTTTATTCCTTGACAGGAATCTCATTCCATTGAGTTTTATGTATTTATTATGGTAGTTGGATAGTATTGTGAAGTAGTCCTTATCTTGATAGGGGAGGTTCCCTTGCGTGCAGTTTTCTATAGAATACGAGAACATTGGTAGTTTGCTTTGGTCAGGTTTGAGAGGTATCTCCCTTAGAGGTTTTTTTAAAATATTCCCTTAATTAAAATTGATTTTGATTCTCAGGGATGGGAATCATTTTCCTGGTATCTAATGTAGATACCTGAACTTATCTAGCTCTCTACTTTGTGTAATGTGAATACAATGAGATCCATTATTTTAAATTTTCTAAATTGTTAATATATTTTCAAGATTTTAGTTTAATTGATTATTAGTTTATTATTTATTTAGGGATTTATTACTTTGTGTATTTTTATTTTTATTTCTAAATATTGATGTTTAATTATAAATTTTACATTTGGGGCTTTTTAGAAACATAAACATATTTAAAAAATTATTTAATTTAAATGTTTAAATTGTTTCATTAACCATAATATGATATTAATTATTTTTTGTTTGATTTATAATTATAATAAAAATTATTTAGTGGGTGTTTTATATTTATTTAAATATTGGGAAAGATTATTATTTAAATAATTTATCAAATTAATTTATTTCATGGTCAAAGTTGGAAGTTTTATTTTTAAAGATTTATTTTGAAAATAATGGATGTTTTGAATATATATTTTTTAATAATGTTAAAATTATGATAATTATAATGAAAATAAATTTTGTTATTTATGGGATGAAATTTATGGATAATGAGTGGAATGATGTCCTTAAAATTTTAATGGAAATGGGGAATTTGAATTTTCATATGAAAAGGGAGATACAAAACAACAATAATTAAATGGTAATGATAAGTTTGGGTCTTGAAATCACAATTTAGTTTTAAAAAATAAAACCAAATAAAATTAGTTAATTTATAAATGAGGTTTGGGAGTTTTTAAAACATTATTTTTCATTAAAGAAATGGGAAGTGTGAGAAAATTGTGTATTAAATGAGGATGTGGATTCTATGTCACCACTTCATCTCTTATATTTATAAAATATAAATAAATAAGTATTACATTTAGTGTAGTAATTAAAAATATATAACATAAAATAGAGAAAGAAAAAAATGTTATTTATGAATAAAAGGGGTTTAATTAATTAATAACGTGGGAATAAAATATCATTCTTCCTGAAATTTATTTATATTAATTAAATGGTATTTTAATTATTAAAAATATGGGGATATGTAGTTATAGGAATACATTTGACATGCAATTTTAATCTATAAAATTTAAGGAATTTAAATGTTATATGGTGGAGATAGAATATCATACCTAAATTTAATAAAATTTAAATGAGTCTTGTGTTTTAAATAGAAAAAGCATCCCAGTTTGGGTTTGTAGAAAGGATATTTATTTCTAAATTTAAGAATTATAAACCCTATCTCTATGATTTATCTTATTATTTTATCTTGACATGGATGAATAGTGAACCTCCCTATGGTATTTCAAGTTCCTTAAAACAGTATCAACTTCAAAATACCACTATGGTTTAAAGTGGTTAAGGGTTATCCTCATTAGTCCTCTACATTGCAAACCTCTTTCCACCCTTTCGTCACATGCACCCTAGGTTGGGGACCTCTCCCTTTTACTGTAGCAGGTTCTATAGCAGCTGGAACTATTCACCCGATTTGGGCCTTCGGGCCACCGGTTTGGGCCTACAGGTCTAAAGGGCCTTCAGGCCATTGAAGACCATGAAGTATCCCAGTTCAGACAGAGCAGGCCCCAGAAGAGGATCAAGAGAAATAGTAGCAGTCACTAGAAGCAGAGCTAACCGGATTGGAAGAAATAGAGGGTATGACAACCACCATATGGACCAGGCACCGTGCAGCTTTGTATAGGGCACTTCTAGCCGACCAACAATGCAGGTGGGGAGCTAAAGGTGATCAATGATGCAGAAGCTGGGGAGGGCCAGTTTTAGTGGGCTGGGCCTATGGGTCATGTAATGGGCATTGTATTTCTATGGGCCTTCGGGTCATGTATTAAGGGTCATGTCAGGCCTTGTTCCTTGGGCCTACGGGTCATGTACGGGTTCCCCTTCAACCCTTAAAAGGGGGTTTATCTATAAAAAAAATAAAAAAAAAAGAAGGCCTTTGGGCCACTCGGAGTCAAATATGTGACATTAATTAAAAAAAAGATATTATGTTTCATATATTATTGGTATATTATTATTATAATATCATGCTAAATTATAATTATTTATCATAATCATAATGAGATAATAATGTAAATATGGTAATTGTGACAACTCTTGTCTTTATTCACTACTACAAACACGACCTTTATCAGTGCTAAAAATGGCCTTTATCAGCGCTAGAAAAGTGCTGATAAAGCCAGCGTAGGTAAAGGGGGGTCCCCTTTATCAGCGCTCCGAAAAACGCTGATATAGGACCCCTTTATCAGTGTTAAAAAAAGCGCTGATAAAAGTACCCCTTTATCAGCGCTTTTTTAGCACTGATAAAGGGGTCCTATATCAGCACTTCCTTTATCAGTGCTTTCGTTTTTGCACTAATAAAAGACCCTTTTATCAGCGCTTTTAAAAAAGCGCTGATAAAAGTTAAAAAAAGTTAAAAAAATTAAAAAATTTAAAAAATACTGCCAATCGGGGGGGAATTTTATAGCGCTTGAACCCCCCCTTTTACATCACTTTTCGGCCCCTATACAACACCCCACGCACCCCCCTCCACCCTTTAACAGCACTTTCTCCAATATTCCTCATGCGCGTGCACCCCTGCCTCTACCAAGATTTGAACTCGAGACCTCCCCCCTGCGCGCCTAAGCCCTTACCACTACTCTATTTTGATTTGCTTTCCAATTCATGATATCTCTATATATATATATATTTATATATTTAGTTATATTTATTCGTATAGTAATATTTATTTATATTAATATATATATATAGTTATATTATAATATATATAGTAATATTAATATATATATAGTGGTATTAATATATATCTATATCTATATATATATATATATTTAGTTATATTTATTCGTATAGTAATATATATTTATATTAATATATATATATAGTTATATTAATATATATATAGTTATATTAACATATATATAGTTATATTAACATATATATAGTTATATTAACATATATATAGTTATATTAACATATATATAGTTATATGAATATATATTTATATAGTTATATTAATATATATTTAGTGATATTAATATATATATTTATGGTGATATTAATATATATATTTATAGTAATACTAATATATATATATGTAGTTATATTAATATATATATAGTTATTAGATTAATATATATATAGTTAGATTAATATATATATATAGTTAGATTAATATATAGGTATATAAATATTCATATATTGGTATTTTAAATAAAATGGATATTAGTTATTATTTAGATAAAGCTAGTATATTTTATATGTAAATATGTTTAATTATTTATTTAAAAAATTTAATTTTTAGGTGCGAATATATAAATAATATGTACATATAGTTATATATTTGATTATAAATAGAACTTCATTATAAAAAAGGATGAAATTTCAATAACATAATATCAATATGAATGTAATACTTTGGAATAAATTCAGTCTCCACCAAGAAAAGCCAATAATACCCCCTTAAACGAGTTTGAAAATCCACAAAATGTTAAAAAATATGGGTACCCCGACAAAACACTCAGTTTTGGAGGCCTTCTGGGCCTTTTTTGGCCTCGAAAAACGCTTGACCGGGGTTTCCCCCAATCATAGTGAAGTAGAGCTCGTCGCGGGCTTCGATTTGATATATGGTAGAGTTCAAACGGACACCCGGATCAAAAGTTATGGTCGTTTGAAGTTTGAGTTGCGTTTTCAACATATTTTGGATCTTTTTTTAATTTTTTTTAATTTTTTTAGTCCTAAAATTGTTATTAAATGACTACTACTCCATAATGATTATCAAATTATTAATTAAAAATATTTTTTTAATTTTTTAAGAAGTCATTTTCACTAAATATCTTATATATTAAGTATAATAAGTGTAAATGTACATTTATAATTATCTAGAATATATTTAAAAATTATATATTATATTTATATAACAATATAACTATATTTATATATTAATATATTTTTAATTTTTTTTTTGAAGCCGGCCCTTTATCAGCGCTAAAAAAAGCGCTGATAAAGGCCCCCCTTTATCAGTGCTACTAAGCAAGCGCTGATAAAGGGGGGGCCTTTATCAGCGCTACTAAGCAAGCGCTGATAAAGGGGGGCCCTTTATCAGCGCTAAAAAAAAGCGCTCATAAAGGGGTGCCTTTATCAGCGCTTTTTTTAGCGCTGATAAAGGGGGGCGCTGCGAAAAACTGTTTTTTGTGGTAGTTATTACACATTAATTCATGATTTATTACATAATATTACACATAATACAACCCCAAATATCAGGTAGACTAGTATATTTTAAAATTAGGTACAATAAATAGCAAGTTAAAATAATAAATATATTTCCATTATTGAAAAATTCCTTAACATGCTCATATTATACCATCAGACTTAAAACTGCATGGGATAACCTGGGGACATACATAAGAAATAGGTGACCTATGAAGCCGATTAAGGAAATAAGAATGGTATAACATGAAAAAATTATTACATGTTATACATTAGGAATATAAATGAGACATAAAATAGGTGATAACTATAAAAATGAACAATGATTCATGATATAGCATGATAACATAAAGGCAACTTTGGAAATGTGGAAATAACTTTAAACTTGGAATCACAAACATAGGTCAAGGCTAAATACCAAGACATCATAGTGGAAAAACTACCATGATGTATTATGTTCACTCTCTAATCCCTTTAATGACATCTCATGAAAATAAAACATTACCTAATTCATTGGAGTGGCATATAATTTTGGGTGCACCCATCACTTTCATTTCATTCACAAACATAAGTGTTCCACATAGATCATACAACATGGAATAATTTTTCATCATATTCTAAGATCAAAGAGTGTGGAATACATAAATGTAATTCCCCAATCAAAAAATTATAAGTTCATAAAGTTGAACACCCTTGATAAGAAACAAGTATGTGTATTCACTACATAATTGTTTTGCATGTAAAAAACTTGGTGAAATTTTGACATCATAATGGGGGTGTATAAATATTCATGGGATGGATTAATGAGAAAAATAGGGGTATATAATCATTTATAAATCATAGGGGAATAAATAGTGACATGTGAGAACATATCCTAACATTATAAAATGGAGATAAAATACATAAGATAATAAATATTCTTGAATGAAGAGGAGAAGGAGAGGATCCCTTACCTTGAGAGTGTGATTCCAAAATCTTGGGAGGAGCTCCTTGAGAACTTAGTGAATCCTTAATAGGACTCTAAATTGGTTATGGAACATTAAATATGTGTTCCAAGTTTATTTGGTGGAGATTATGTGAGCTTGGGTGGGTTTATATAGTAGAAGATAGGGGAGTTCTTTATTGTTTCTGAAACTTAGGTTTTGGACTCTATATAAAAAAGTAATAAAAACAAAAACCTTCCCACTGTTTCTGCTCATGGTTTCTATAAAAGGGGGTTTCTTTATTATTTTTTAATCAAAAGGTCTAAAATTATTAAAATATTACCCTTGATGATGTAGAAGTGAGTTATGTCCTTACAGAAATGATTTTAAAACCTTAAAATATAATATAGGTTTAGGAGGATTTATAAAGGATTTATAAAACTAATAAAATTAACTAAAAATTAAATTATTTTAAATTTTAATCATATATTTGGTATTTTATACCATTTATATTATTTATCAAATCGTGTTTCAGTTATTATGATGTCATAATACACACTATATATTTATACCATATTTAATTATTTTTTCCAAAAATTCGGTTGCCTTAAAAAATTATAAAAAAAATGAAATTATATAATTTTGATGTTTTTATTCCAAAAAAATATTATTTTATCAAAATAATTTTCTAAATATGTGATTTTTTACTTTTAAAATATGAATCGACATTTATTGTGAAATGCTAGGTTTTTTTAAGATTACAGTTTTTGAACCCTTATAAAAATTACTTTTGACTTCATAAAAATTATATGATAATTTATATTCAATAAAAATTATTTTAAAAAATTATTTTATTAAAATATTATATATTTAAAAAATCCATTAATTCATCAAAATAAATTTCATAATTAAATATTACCCAAAAATACATTTTTTTTTATTGTATCAAAATCAAAATTGTTTATAAAGTAACAATAAGAAGTAATTATAACCACTCTTATATTGAAAATAAAATATAAATATTCATATTATTATGGTCTTGATTCATATACCTTTATTATATAAGAAACCTACCTAAGGGTAAGGTGCACTATGGTGAGGTTTTCATGGGATGCTTCAACATACATGGTCTGGGCCATGATCTTGATAAGATTGAAATTCTGTTGTAAATGGTTTCTATCATGATTTAGTTGTTGGATCTTAGCTTGGGATTTGTCAAGGGAAAATCCTAGTGATTTTTTATCCTTTAGAATCTCCAATGAATGGGATTCGTAGGGTATGATCCTACTGGTTTAGGACATCACTTCGTTTATTTGTGTCAATTGGTTTTATCAAAATCCTATATTTATACTAATCATATTATCACTGTCAAATGTTTATATTTTCAATGGTTAAGATGATTAATGGTCTTTTAAATTTGATAGGATATAATAAAACCATAAAAGTGAATGTATTTTCTATAACCATAATTCATAATAGGGAATTTAATTAAATCATAAATGGAATTTTATTTATGAAAGTTTCGGTCATTACAACCTTACCCCATTTGAAATTTTCACCCATGAAATTTTCATTTCACACACTAAAATAGAAAAGGTTAACTATTTTTCATCATATACTCTGGTTCCCACATTAATTATTCAAACATGTGGTTTCTTTATAAAACTTTGACCAGGTTCATCATCTTATTTCATAGAACTTTGTGTCTATGATATAATATTTTTACCGACTACTCTTCTTAGGAAATATCATTCTCCAACGATATCACCTCCAGATTCAAAACATGTAAGGGGTTTGGTATGTAATTCCTAAAGAGGGATATGGAACACATATTGTACTTGAGATATATTAGGTGGGAGTGCTAGTTAATCAGAAACTGCTCCGATGCGATAAAATATCTCAAAGAAACTGATGTATATTGGAATAAGCTTTCCCTTCTTCCCAAATATCACAAATTTCTTCCATGGAGATATGTATAGGAATACCTTATCTCCAACCTCAAACTCTAGGTATTGTCAACTATATTTATCATAGTACTTTTTTATACATTGAGCATTCTTGATGTGTTATAGAATATTCTTAACCTTTTTTCACCATTTCCTCAAACTTTTTTTGACCCAACAGTTTGTTTTCCCCAATTTCATCCCAACATGATATTGTTCTACATGTCATCCCATAAAGGACTTCATAAGGAACCATTTTGATTATTGTGTGGAAAATACTATTGTATGAGAAATCTACCAAAGTAATATGTTGATTGAATCATCCTTTTAAGTCAATTGAGCATGCTCTCAACATGTTCTCAAGTTTCTAGATAGTTCAGTTAGATCAGCCATTAGTTTGAGGGTGATAAGTTTTTCTGAAGTTCAACTCAATATTTAGAACATGTTAGAGACTCTTCCAAATCTTAGAGGTAAATATTTTGTATAAATTAGATAAAATTTATAGTGGTGTTCCATAAAGCCTCACTAATTCTCTAATGTATATCCCTAAAAGTTAATCAAGTGATAAGTCCTCTCGAATTGCAATAATGGGATAATAATTTTTAATAAAATCCACGGTAACCAATATACCATTATTTCCTCTTAATGTCTTTGGAAGAATAATGAAAAATTCCTTAGTGATGTTTTCTTATTTCCAAATAGGTATGGGTAATGGTTACATCTTCCCATTGAATTTTTTCTTTTCTGCCTTCACTTAATGACATACAAGACAACTTGATGTATATTCCATAATCTCATTCTTCATATCATCCCACTAATAGTTATCTTAGAGATATTGATACATATTTATAATCCCTAGATGGATGGAGAAGGTAGATCTATGATAATTATCCGACAACTCCTTTTTTAACTTAGGATTTTATGGTACACATAGTCATAACCCAAATATTATAACTCCTTCATTAATTTTGAACTTTCAGGATTTATATTTTCTTATAACATTTACCTTCATTTGAATTCCAACATATTCTCTTTGAGCATCCTTTATACTCTCTAGAAGTTAGGGTTGAACAATAATTTATGAATGGATTGATTATGTTCCTTCCATTATGATTCTCATGTATATCATTTTCAAGTCTAAGAAGATCATATCCTTCTCAATTCTCATCAATGACAAAATTATTGGATCCTTTCTACTTAGAGCATCTAGAAATTTATTTTCTTTCCCATGATGGTAGTGTATTGAGAATTCATAATCCTTGATATTCTCTAACCATAATTGATGGTACATATTCGTCTCTTTCTATGGGAATATATACTTGAGGATATGGTGATCTATATATACTTCACACTTCTCCCCAAATAGATAATTCTTCCACATTTTCAATGTGAAGATCACTGTAGTCAACTCAATATAATTCATTCGTTAGTTTTATTACTTAACTTTAAATTACCTTGAGTTATAAGATATCACTTTGTAATTATGAATTAACATGCATCCCAATCCCTTCTTCAAAGCATCAATGTATACAATAAAAATTTTTACACATGTAGACAGAATAAGTACACATGTAGTGATAAGCCTCTTTTTCAAATCCTTGAATCTATCTTCAAATTAATTATTCCAAACAAACCTGACTCCATTTAGAGTTATCTTGGTTAGAGGGGTTGACAATCATGAGAAATTTCTTAAAAATCATCAATAATACCCAACTAATATAAAGAAACTATAGATTTCTGTCATAAATATTTCCCTTGGACATCCCAAAATTGCTCATGTCTTTGAAGGGTTCATATATACCCCTTTACTTGTGATAATATTCCCTAATAATAAGACTTCCTTATTACAAAACTTATATTTACTATACTTTTCATAAATATTATTCTTTTATAAGGGCATTAGTACAGTGCTTGAATGCTCCACATGCTCCTCCTTGCTTTTGGAGTAGATTAGAATATAATCTATAATGAATACTACAAATTTATTCAGGTAATCTCTTTAGAATATATTCATCAAGTTCAAGAATATTTATAGAGAATTAGTGAGTCTAAAGAGCATTACTGTGAACTCATAGCGCCCATACCTTATACAGAAAGCAATTTGGGGATATCCACTTTCACCCTTACATGATAATACCCTGACTGAAGATCCATCTTGGAGAAGTATTGTTCTCCACATATTTGATCAAAATTGTCATAAATAAGTGTAAAAATGATGATTTTTATTTATCATTATATTGTTTAACTAATGATAATCAATGAAAAGATGTATTGACCCATCCATCTTCTCAATGAAGAGGACAAATGCACTCCAAGGTAAATCACTTGGTAGTATGAACCCTTTATCAAAATTATCTTGTATTTATTTCTTCAACTCGTCAAGTTCTATAAAAACCATTCTACATGGAGTCTTTGATAGTGGAAACACCCCACGTATAAGCTTGATTGAAAATTCAACCTCTCTTCGAGGAGGAAGACCAGACAATTCTTTTGGAAACACTTTAGTGAATTCCCTCACAATGGGGATGTCTTCAAGGATGATATATTCCTTAGACTAAATCATTTAATATAGATATTATTTCTCATAGGTTAATATTATCTATGATTGAGATATTGTCTCTAAATAAGACTCATCCTTCTCCTTTAATTTTTAAAAAACTGTAGGGATATTCACGATATAGAGAATAATTTCCTTCTCATTGCAATTTATGTTGGTTCTATATAGGAAAATCTAATCCGTACTCATAATGGCATCAAATTACACCAAAGGGAGTATCACAAGGTTCTATGGAAAGTTCATCCCAAAAATTTTGATAGGGGAGAAGTTATATACTTGGGATTAAATAATTTCTGCATTTTCCATTTTCACCAACAGTTATACTTTCATGACTTTTAGTGGTGTTCAAATAGTTATACTAGACTTGCGTGATATGAATAACTGTGTAGAACCATAATTAAAATGTAAATTTTATATTATTGAATGGATAACTAGTGTACCAATCACTTCTTCATTTTCGAGATCCACCTTAGTATTTGTGATGGAATAATCTTTCCTTTGATTCCTTGGATATTGTTCTTTGTCTTTAAAAATCCCTGGCTTAGTGAATTGGTTTTAAAGTGCCCTTATTCCTTGAATTTGAAACAATGAGAAATGCATTGATATTTGAATGGAGTATTCCTTTACTCCATCACATTACTGGGTTTCTCCCATAAATAATTACTAGCTAGGTGTCCTTCCTTCCTGCACCTAAAGCATTTCCTCACCCCCTTAGGAAATTTATAGGGTTCTTATTTCCACTCTTTTATCAAATGGGATGTTGAAATTTATTATCACTATTATATTTATCAATCACATATCTAGAATTAAATTATACTTTATACTTATTATCCACCTGATACCCTTGATATTATTTAATCTTTTTTTTTTACTTTGAAGGCATATTATAAAACTTCCTCATAACTATCTAAGTCTTGGATCTCCAAATGTTTTCGTAAACTAGGTTTCATCCCATCAAATAAGAGGTAAAATTTTCATTTGGGTGTAATGACAAAGATGGATGTGTATCATAAAAGTCTTGTGAATTTTTCCTCATATGTCCTGATGGATTCACTATCTTTTTTCTTGAGTTCAAGGAAATCCCTTTCCACTTTAAGTTAGAGAGTGCGAGGAAAATATTTTTTGAAAAACATTTTCTGGAACTCCTTCCACCCCATCGCTTCGTTCTCTTCCTCAGGATTTATATTTTTGATCAATTTACAACACTGATCAACTGTTACTTCTATAAAATAAATATCCAAAATATCCTTCTCTTGAGTAGAACATTGGAGGATGAAGAAGATATTCTCAATGGAGTCGATCCATTATTCTGTTAATAAGGGATTAAATGATCTGTTGAAATTATAGGACCTTTTCACATAAAGGTCTCAATAGTATGTTGTTATTTGTTAGGCGGATTTGGGCATTCCACGTGATCCAGTATTCTATTCATAACCTAATTCAACTAATAATGTATCCTCACAAAGGTCATGATACCTAATCCCAACGGGTTGGGCATCTCATTCAGGTAGTCATCACATTGCCCTTCACATTGGTTGTTTACTCGGGTCCTCTGATTTCAAACCATTGGCTATAATAAAGGGTAAATTAGGGATGATCACTTTTAAACTATTAAATATATAAATTAGAATATAATGACTCTAAATGGATAAATTATAAATGAAATGTAATTCCTTAATTTATAATTTATAGGCATTAATCTATGCTTTCCATGATCTTCCTGATAACATAGATACGTATGGGAATTTTTGTTCCCTTAATAATGGTTCGTAATGAGATTTTGAATTTTCCAAAGCATTTCCCACAATATTGTCAAAATGCGTGTACTGAAAGACCTTTCTTCATGCACCAGTTCCTGATCAAGTCTTTCTCAATGCGTTGTTTTAGGGTTTTACCCCTATGTATATTCATGCTAGAGAACATCCACTTATAATAACTAGTCAAGGATTTATTTTCTTAGAACCCACTTACTCTATAATTTACAAAAAGTTGGGGAATTTTCTTATACTTATTATTATCTCTAAGGGTTTCACTATAGATTTTTAATCTTAATCCCAAAAATAACTTAACTTTCCTTTGATACTAACTAAGATAACCCTTGTCTTTATTACACATTAATTCATGATTTATTACATAATATTACACATAATACAACCTGAAAAATAGATAAGTATAGTGTATTTGGTAAATAGGTATATTAAATAAAAACTTAAAATAGGGAATACATCTCTATTATTGAAAAATTTCTTAATATGCTTATCTTATTCCATCATACTTAAAACTACATGGGATATCCTGGGGACATACATAAGAAATGGGTGAGATATAAATTCCAGTAAGAGAACACACATGGAATAACATGAAGAAATCATTACATGCAAGATAATAGGTATATCAATGATATATAAAATGGGTGATAATCGTAAACATGAACAATGAGGCATGATATAGCAGGATAACATAAAGGCAACATGGGGAATGTGACAACAACTTTAAACATGGCATAATAAATATAGATCAAGGCTATCCACCAAGAAATCAGGGTGCAAAACGTATCTTCATGGATTAGGTTCACTCCTTAATCCATTTTCTGATGTCTCATGATACTAAAACATTACCCAATGAATTGGAGTGCTATATAATTTTGGGGGCACCTATCACTTTCATTTCATTCACATGTATAAGTGTGACACATAGATCATACAACATGGAATCATTTTTCATAAAAATTAATTCCATGATCAAGGAGTTTTAAATAAATACATGTAAGTACTAAATAAAATAAGTATAAGTGCATAAATCTGAACACCATTAACAGGAAATGGGTATGGGTATTCAATACACAATTGTTTGGCATGGGAAAATCATGGTGAAATTTCAGCAACATAACGAGGGCGTATAAATTTTCATGGTAAGGATTAATGATAGTGATAAGGGAATATAATTTTTTTTAAATTATTGGGGAAGTAATGTAGATATGACAGAATATATCTCAACATTATAAAATAGAGATAAAAGGAATAAAATAATGAAGATGCATGAATATATAGGAGAAGGATATGATCCCTTACCTTGATAATGTCAATCCAAAAGATTGGTAAGAGATTATTCAGATATTTGTGTCACCATGGGAGGAATATAGAGAGGGTATGGAATAGTAAGGATCTTATCCAAGGTATTTTTATTAGAGAGTAAAGGGAAATTTTGTGAGTTTAGATAGGAAAAGAGAGGGGAGTTCCTTATAATTTCCTAAACTTAGGTTTTGGACTCTATATAATAAAGTAATCAAGACCACAAAACATACTAAGTTTTTTCCTATAGTTTCTGAATAAGGTTATTGGTTTTAATTATTTATAAGTCCAAGGGCCAAAATTAACAAATTATTACCCTTACTGATGTGTAAGTGAGTCATGTTCTTATAGAAATGATTTTAAAACCTTAAAATATATTATAGGTTTTGGAGGATTCATAAAGGCTTTATAAAATTAATAAAATAACCTAAAAATTATATTATTTTAGAGGTTAAAAATATATTTAGTATTGTATACCATTTATAGTATTTTTTACATCATTTTTGGGTCATTATGATGTCATAATAGACATCGTATATTTATATCATATTTAATTTTCACCCAAAAACATGACAGTCTCAAAAAATTATGAAAAATTAACCATTGGTTATTTTAAAAATTATGATTGCAAAAATATCATTTATTATTTAAAAAAAATTTCTAAATATTTTAATTTTCACTTTTAAAATAAGAATCTATATTTATTGAGAAATTTTGGGTTTTTTTACAATAAGAGTTTTTAAACTCTTATAAAAATTATATTTTACTTCATAAAAATTAAATTATAATTTATATTTAATAAAAATTATTCAATAACAATATTTTATTAAAATATTGTTTCTTTAAAAAATCCATTAATTCATCAAAATAAATTTCTTAATTGAATATTACCTAAAAATACAATTTATGTTTTATTATTTCAAAGTCAAAATCATTTATAAAGTAACATTAAAAATTAAATATAATAATTATTATATTGAAAATAAAATATATATATTTGTATTATTTTGGTCTTGATACACACTCTTTTATTACACCAGACAACTCCTTAAGTGTAATGTGTGTGATGGTGAATTTTTAATGGGCTGGTTCAGCGTACATGGTTTGGGTTGTGATCTCAATGAGCTTGAACTAATCTTGTAAAAAGTTTGGTTCTTAATTTAGTTGTTGGATATCATCTTGGGATTGGAAAAGGAAATATCTTAGTTATTTTAACTCCATTATAAGCTCAGATAAATGGGTTTCATAGGGTACTATCTTACTGGTTATGGCCACTAGTTCCTTTATTTATTTAAATTGGATTTATCAAAACCCTATATTTATATTAATAATAAGATCACCATTAAACGGCTATATTATCAATGTTTATGACTATTAAAGGTCTTTTAAATCCAATTGGAAATAATAAAACCAAATAATTACATGTTTTTTCTATAACCACAATACATAATAAGGAATTTAATTCAACCATAAAGGGAATTTTATTTATAAAAGTTCAGGTTTTTATAGTGATGGTAAATAGAATAGGGGATTAATTAATACTATAGAGTGTGTATGACACATCGAATGATAATATAATATCATTAAATAATATTACCATGGTGATATAATTATATTTGTTTAATACTTTATTCAGTCAATTTTTTATATTATAGTGATAGTTTTTTTTGTCATGTTATTTATGTTTGTAATGAGATGAAAAATGTAATAATGGTGATATCACTTAAATATTATTGTTTAATAAACCATATCATAATTGATTAAATGGCTTCAAGATAGAAAGAGGATAATAAATTTTGGAATTACTTGGTAATTTCATTATGAATATAATTGATAATATGATTAAATCATGATTGATGTGTTAGATAATTGTTATAATTAGATTATTGTTAATCACTATGATAACTGATGCTATTTTGGTGGTGGTAGGAAATGTGGAATGATGTTCTAAAGGTTGTGGTATGTTTTAATTGATGATTTGAAAGTGTATATTATGATGGGAAGTGTTGGAAATTATATTATGGTTGTCAGCATGAGAGAGTGGAATTGATATTATGAAAATTGGGTTAGTTACTAATGTGTGTTGTTTATATGGTCATAAATATTTCATAGTTAATGGAATGTGGAATGGTAATGGATTAATGAATGATTAAAGGGAACTGATTCTGATAAAAAAATAAAGGAGTTCATGAGAAACATTATGAACGTAATTTAATAGAGTATAAATTGAATGTTTAGTAAATAATTAAATGAATAGTTAATAACTGTAAATAATGGTAGTTTGATGGGATAAAAATGGGAAATTTTTATAGAATGGTCTTTCATTAAATATGAATAATGAATATCATAATGAATATATTATGGATAGAAAATGGTACATCTGGATCTAGATAAATATTTTTCTTAAATGAAAAATAGTGAATAATGTTATGGTGGTTATTTTCATAGAAGGTAGGGTTGTTCGATATTATAGAAATGGTGTGGTGGTTAGTTCATAGTGGTGATGATTTAGTTATATTTATGGGATAATATAGATATGGTTGGTGATAACCTATTTAGGTTGTGTGTTAGCAGTTATGATATGCAGTTAGAATGCGGAAATTTTATTTTAATGTTGTATGTGGATGTATAGATGTGTTTCTAAGGTTTTGATGATATGAAGTGGATGGGAGCGCCATAATGTCTATCGCTAAGGAGTGAGGATGAAAAAATGGTGGGTAAGTGGTGAAGGGTATCCTATTGTTGTATTTTATTATTATTATTTTACTATACTTGGATGTGATATTTTGTGAGAGAACATTGGTGAGGTTGGGTGGAAGTTGACCTGGGATAGGTATGAGTTGGTTTCATTATTTATCTACTGAGGCTTTAGTTCACTTATTCTATATTTTAATGAGAGATTTTAAGGAGTATCCTACTAAGAATACTTCTATTGTCACCACTATATATATATATATATATATATATATATATGTATGTATTCATGTATGTGTGTGTGTGTGTCTATATATATATCTGTTTTTCATATCTATGAGATGTGGTCAGTGAATGGGCTAGTTATTTCTATCCTATGGAGGTTTTTGGAGTTAATTTATGTTCATGGAGTTTTTAGAGTAAGTTTTTTTCATATTGTTTTACTTTTGGTTTTTCATTTATAGATGAAATTACATGCATGTGTGGATTAATTTATTCACTTTATTTAATGGATTTTATTGGTTTCTTTTCCTTTATCTTTGGATTTGAGAGGTCAATTCCTCCCATTTGTGTGCTTTTATACCCACGGTGCTAGTCTCTAACCCATGTCCTATTGGAGGCGGGCTTTGAGGGTCACTCTCATTTTCACTTCTTTCCTATGAGAAGTTTCCATGGGGACAATTCATAAAAATAACTCACATAACTCAACTCATCGCACTATTCTTAATACAACCCCTAATGTGACCTTCTGCTACACCTCTCTCTAAACCCACATAACTCTTAAATAGAAAGAAGTAACCCACTAGGAATTTACTTCTAAAAACCTCAAATTCCCAGCACCTAACCTTACCCTAGTCTCCCAATAACACACCTACACTTATCCCTTTTATTATAACATCTCACATAGAGAATCCTCAAACCATAATTGGCAGCATAACCCAAGGGATAAAAAAACTATACCTACCTCTATAAAGGGACTTTATAATATCATCATTCAACCCAAGGTTCAATAAATCATTATAAGGAATGGAGGGACTTACAATGCAGTAACCTCGCATAAATGGATTACCAAAAGAACTCATCATCTCCCCTGAAGTTTATAACCAACCATATCTAACCCATCAAACAGAATGGAATGAACTAGAATTCTTATCATAGACCAAAATCAAATTCTATAACATCACAACAGCTTACAAAAGGACAATGACCTAGTCAGCTTTAGATATTACCCAACTCCATAATCACCCAAAATACTTTACTTAAATATTACTCATATTATTTATAGGTTTATATTACCATTCTCAAGGTACATTTTATCACATTAATGCAGATTTACATATTTATCCTCATTTACATACTCTAAATATATATTGGACCAATGTTCTCAGAATTAATATAATAGTATATATAAATATAAATTATCAAAATCAACTTATCATCTTAAAATAAATATGGAATAGTCATCATAATAACCTTCCCACTTCCATTTCATAATCCAAATCATAACTTCTATTAAACATATTGCATAATGTTATAACATATCAACAAAATAATATTATACTAATATAGAAATTTAATGCAAGGAAGTGAATAAATATATGAAAAGGAATTATAACAAACAAATATTAATTAATATAAGAAATGAAGAATGAAGAAACAAACAACATACCCTTCCCCTAAACTAAAACCCACAACACCAATCCCAAGAGAATGGGTAATATATAGAATAAAAGAAATCATACAATAATCCCTTTCGCCAAACCAAACTAATAACCTATATCCCAATAGAGGAGTATAAAATATGTAAAATTAAAGAAACCCTTCCTCCTAGACAACACCACCTCCACTGAGCCTGAGGGAAGAGCATAGACTTACCATATTAGAAGGTTTCTCCATAGTTTGATAAATGGGAAGATTATCAAGGGTTGGAGTGGTACAAGGAGTCACATATTATATTTTTTAATGGTATGGATTCAATTAAGTGGAATTATTGAAATTCCCATCATTATAGTTGAAGGGATAACAATTGAAATGATTTAGGATATTTTGGTTCAAAGGGGATAACAACCAAATGGATTTAGGATCAATAAGGGTAAATTAGAAGGTTTGTAAGTATATCAAGCATCATAGTATTCAAGAATATAGTAGAAAGGATAATAAATACCCCACCTCAAAGAAGTTGAGAAATTTCGCATCGAGAGAGATGAATTTGGGCACTAATGAATTCATGAGAATCTTACATAAACCTGTAACACCACATTCATAACCAAACCATTAATCATAATCCTCTAAAACCAAGAAAATCTATTGTTTTCACTATTACTGGAATAATAAAAATAAAGAATAAATTAAAAGTGATGAGAAAGGGTACCTCATATCAAAGGGGAAATAACCATCAAAACTAGGGTTTCAATAACTATGTAAAGAGTATACAATGATCACCAAAGGATGACCTCATGCTACCTATGGTTCATGGGAAATAGTAATTATCAAACCCAAAGAGAGGGGATACCTATTATTTATAATAAAAAATTGGGTGCATAGAATCATGACATAATTGATAGATTCATGGCATGGCCAGTCAGTTTCAAACATGCCCCCAAGGATAATGACACAATCCTCACTGTTATCTGTATCTTAAAACATAGTATATACATCATATATTTTATTAAACTAAGTGAGGTTAAAACATGAAAAATATAACTACATTGTGATATTCAAATCACCAAAAATCATAGCATGAATCTGAACTAAGACATGGTGTAATAAAACCCCAACAACATGAAGATTCCCAAAAATATAGAACCATGAAACTTAATAACCAAGGATTCATGGAATCGCTACCACAAAAAGGGGCAAGGGAATTCCCTCATTTTATCACTACTAAAAAAGAAAGCATTGATAAAGGGGGGCCTTTATCAATTCTAGATAAAAGTGATAATAACTACATCCTTTATCAGCACTAAAAAAAGCACTGATAAAGGGTACATATTTATTAGCGCTTTTGTTAGCACTGATAAAGGATACATTTATCAATGCAATTTTTAGCACTGATAAAAGTTTTTAATAATAATTTATATACAATTATTAAATTCTTATTCAAAAATAATGTTTATTTGTATACATTAAATAGAAAACGCATGTTTATAATTAATAACTTTTGTAATAATTCAACAATATATATATACACACAATGTTTTAAAAAAAATTATTTCTAAGATTATAATTAAATATATATGTATTTTCAATTAATTTGATCAATAAATATACTAATCATGCTTGCGTATATGTTATGTATCATCATGAATGTTCATTTATACGTTACACTCTTATTATTATTCATTTTGACTATTGATGGCTCATTTTTTAGTATATATATTTTACTATGTGTATATGATTAATTCATGCATGTTACCCATATATATATTCTATAGTATGTTCTCAATACTTATAAAATTATATTAAATATATTTAAAGAATAAATATATTTATTATATTTATAATTATTAAATTTTAATTATATATAAATAATTTTTAAATATATTTATTTGTAATTATAATTATAACTATATATATTTTAACAATTATAAAATTACAATAAATATATACATATATTATAATTTTATAAATATATATATATATTTTTTTTTTATAGTTATATTCAAATAATTATAAATATATATATTTATAGTTATAATTATAACTATAAATATATATATATATATGTAAATAATTATAAAATTATAATAAATATATTTATTATACTACTTATAAATTTATAAATATATAATTAAATAAATATGTACAAATATTTATAGATAAATACAAATATTTATAATTCTAATTCCTAAATAAACATAGATATATTTAAATAATTAAAAAATTATAATAAGTATATTAATTATATATATTTATATACAAATATCTATAAATAAATACAAATAGTTATAAATATAATTCTAAATAATTGTAGATATATTTAAATAATTAAAAATTTATTATAAATATATTTATTATATATATTTATAAAATTATAAATATATTTTTTTATAATTGTATAATTATATATATTTATATTTATAATTACAACTATAAATAATTTATTTTTTATAATTTTTAATTAAAAACAATAATATATATTTTTATTAGTTATAAATATAATTAAATATATAATTAACTAATTAATTATTAATTCATAAAAAAATATTTATTATTTTCATATATAATCTTATATATAATTAAAGAAATATATTTCTAAATATATTTAGAAATATATAGGAATATTAATAAATAAATACAAATTTTTATATTTATAGTTATAAATAAATAGAGATATATTTAAATAATTATAAAATTATAATAAAAATATTAAATATATATTGATTAAATTATAAATATTATAAATATTAATTTGTTACAATTTTATAATTATTTAAATATATATATATATATTCATTTCTAATTATAATTATTAATATATATATTCATATAAATAATTATAAAATTAAAAGAAATATAGTTATATGGATCTATAATCTTATAAATATATATTAATATATATTAATTATGTATATTTCTAAGATTATAAATATAATAAGTATATTTATTATAATTTTATAATTATTTAAATTATAATTTTATAAATATAAATATACACTACTAGAAAAATAGGTATTTGCGACGGGTCATTTGCGACGGGATCCCGTCGCAAATCGCCCGTTGCGGAAAACGCCGTCGCAACAACAATTATTTGCGACGGGCCCGTTGCTAAAGATATTATTTGCGACGGGGATCCTTCCCGTCGCAAATATTACTCCGTATATTTGTAAAAACTTTTAAAATAGTAATTGCGACGGGCCCCGTCGCAAATACGTGTTGCGACGGGGCCCGTCGCAATTACTATTTTTTAAAAAAAATAAAAAACTATTATTAAATTATTTTAATGAATATCATAATAATACTATTTGCGACGGGCATAGTATCCCGTCGCAAATACTATAAAAAAATAAAAAAATAAATTATTAATAAATTATTTTAATTAATATAATAATAATCCAATTATAATTCAAAAATAAAAAATAATAAAATATTACTAAATAATTTTAATTAATATAATAATAGAATTATAATTCACAAATAAAAATAATAAATTATTAATAAATTATTTTAATTAATATAATAATAATAGAATTATAATTCAAAAATATAAAATAATAGAATATTAATAAATGATTTAATTAATATAATAATATTAGAATTATAATTCATAAATAAAAAAAATATTAATAAGTTATTTTAATTAATATAAAAATAGTAGAATTATTTTACATTCAAATATTAAAATAATTCAAATATTACAAAAAAATATAATTAAATTATAATATTATAAAATTTTAATATATATATAAAATTTAATATTATAAAATATAAATAATATTATTATTCATATTAATATTGTTATTTCAAAATATAATATTATTAATATTTTATAATGAGACAGAAACTACGAATAGAAAAAAAAATTCATATTTTGATTTAACAAACTTTATAACATAAAAACAAACTCTAATCTGAAGGAGGGGGAGGGGGGATCTGCAGATGCTGGTGGAGGAAACTCCATCCCTAAAGCATGAGTGAGTCGGCGCATGTACTCCATCTGCTCCTGGTGCTGCTGCTGCCACCGACTCATCTGCTCCTCGTACAGCTGCTGTTGGCGTCGACGCTCCTCCTCATGTTGCTGCTGCTGCTGACGCATCTGCTCCTGCTCCTGTCGGAGACTCTCTATCAGTGCAGTCTGAGATCGAAACTGATCCTCATACTGTGTAGCAGAAGAAGATGCACGAGCTCCTCTCGAGCTGGACGCCGACATCGCAGCACTACCATAATAATCTCCGGGAGTCAGTTGAGAGCTAATACCAACTACCCGGCCCTTCTCAAAGGCTACCGGGTGGCCTGCATCCATGTCGCCTTATCAAACTGACGGCCAGTGGTCTGATCTGATGACTCGGCCTGACTCTCAGGCCGGGTCTGTGACGCTGCGGCCTCATATGACTCCTGTAGTTGCAATTTAAAATTAAAATTGTGAATATATTATATGTAGTTAATTTTTAAACTTGAAAACAAATAATATTGACCACGATGTGATGCTGACGATCACCTCTGAGCTCCCCAGTAGCAGGATCACTATACATCCTCTGATATACGTCATACTCCGTAATATCGGGGTGCTCGACAGCTTATAAGAATAAAAAATAAACTTTTAATATTTATAGTTATATAAAATATTTATAAATAATGTACGTACCAGATGCTATCTATGAGTACTGAAAGAACGACTCCCAGCTCGATGAGTCACCTCCTGTCTCCCCCGATTCTGCCTCCCCACCGATGATCTCCTCTAAAAGGCACCACTCAACCAGTGCGCACATAATCCATCCTATACATCGGATGAAATGTACTCTGGTCGGTGTGCTCAATATAACTCGTCAAAATCTAACACTCCTACTTTCTTCGTGGCAGCTTTTCTTAAATTCTGCAAAAACTGACGAAAGCGATCACGCACGGCCACCTCTCATGCCTTGTGGATGGCGTCACGCATGGTATCCTCGATCGGATATCCTAAACCCTACAAATAAATCAAAATATCAAGTTAGAAATGAAATAATTTTCAAAATAAAAAATATTTATTTACGTACGTACCAACCAATGGCCGAACATGGCCTGCTGCACATCAATGGGAATCTACTCCCATGTGGTCCACGGCTGAGAGAAATAGTTGCGCAAAATAGCGCTGCCCTGTCCGACTGCTATATGCAGAAAACTGTAAAAATAATAAACATTTATTATGTGAATATATTAATGAAATCTTAGTCAAATCCACAGATTATCACACAGGTTATCACACCTCTGTGTGCGTGGATCAAACTCAAGACGTAGACGTCGCTCAGGGATGGGGTCAGGAATCATCAATCGTGCAAGACCGCACCCCCTCCGCGTACTCCATGGAGCGCCTGCAGGCTGAGGGTCATCTGCCAGCAACTCATCCGCATCGAAAGTCAGGTCAGCATCTGCCAACTCACGAAATGTGTCGTCGTCCATCTGAAACAGAAAATGTTAATGTTGTTAGCAAATAATTGATAATTACTATTATATATACATATATATATATTATGATTGTATATAACTACCATGGAATTCTATCAGTGTTCATCTTCATCATCATCTTCATATATGTCAATGTCATCTTCATATTCCTCCTCAACATCATCGATATCCATTCGAGTTCTAGTTGCTTCATCTCTTACCATTTCACATTCATATGTGACATCATTAACATCATCGTCATCACCGACTCTTAAATGTGGGGTGTCGTCATCGATACTCATGCCTCTTTGTAAAAAAGATTGATTTTGATTACTCTCTTGAAAAACTTCAATTCTTTGCACATCCGTGAAAGCACATTCACTTTGACTAAACTGATTGTCTCGAATTTTGATTTTTATTACACTCCACCAATCAGTCAAGTATCTTGATGTAGCACAGTACTTTGCGTAATAAACTTGATGTGCCTGTTGAGCCAATAAGAATGGTTCATTTACTGCGAGAACACTTTTACATTTAATATCTATGATTCCATGAGTCGGATGAACATGCACGCCTCTCTCTGTATCCAACCACTGATATTTGAACATGGTTATGTAATGTTGTCCAAGATAATAGAGTTCAATGATTTCATCAAGTATGCCATAAAAGTAAACTTCATTTTCTCGATGACGAGATCCTCTCAAGCTAACTCCACTGTTCGTTGTTTTTTTCAATTCCCCATATGCATGTGTGTGAAATCGAAATCCATTCACCACATATGCATTATAAGTTTTAACAAGTTTGGAAGGTGGGTTACTCAATATACACAGCCGTTTGTCAATTTTATCAGCATGTCGAGACACCTGAAAATTTGTGAAATAATTATCAATATAGTAAACTATACATTGAATGAGTTGCTAAAAGATAAAGAATTTATGTTACCAGTTTTTGAAACCACTGAGAGAAATTTTTCAGTCGGCGTACTTTGAGAGCAGCTGTTGTAATTTGTGGAATTTGTTTCTTGATATGATTATCATACAACCTATAAAAACCAAAGTTATTTACTGTAACATATATGATAGAATAAGTGATATAAACACTTATAGTACAACTGATTTCATCTCTTCACAGTTGAGAAGAACATACATATGAGCTCTGTGATGTTCATCATCAGAAAGCCAGCATTCACAAACTCCACCAAAACCAAGCTCTGGCTAGTTGAAAACAGATAATTGATTGTCGATTTCATTAATATTCCTCTCGTTCCATCCCATTCGGTTTTGTTTTGAAGGATATTCATATTCAAAATAATTGGAGCAGAAAAAAGATATTTTCTCTTGCAAATAAGCTTCTGCAATAGATCCTTCAACAGATGCTTTGTTACGTACTTTTCTTTTCAATTTTTGCATGAATATTTCAAATGGGTACATCCATCGAAACTATACTAGACCTCCACATTTGGCTTCATATAGCAAATTTAACATCAAATGTTCCATTGAGTTGAAGAAAGAAGGCGGAAATATTTTTTCTAGTTTACATATAATTACAACAACATCTTCTTCAAGTTTTCATAGAGCATCATAATCTGCTGTAGCCGCACAAATTTCCCGAAAAAAATGAGACATGTCTGTTATGGAATCCCAAATCACAGAATTCAACAGACCTCTTAATCCAATGGGTATAAGTCTTTCCATTATAACATGACAATCATGACTTTTTAATCCAGTAATATGACCATTCTTTACACATCTACCCAAATTGGAAGCACAACCATCTGGAAGTCTCAAATCTGCAATCCAATGAAAAAATAATAAACGGTTTTCTTTAGACAGTGTATAAGCTGCTTTTGGTTTCAGTAACCTTTCTGTTCTGACATTCTCAAACAGTTCCAGTTCTTGACGCCTGCAAATTTGGGCAAGATCTAAATGTGCATTTACATTGTCTTTGCTCTTTCCTGGCATATCCAAAACTGTATGAAACAAATTATAAAAACAGTTCTTCTCAATATGCATGACATCTAACATTTGTCGGACCAACAAATCAGACCAATATGGAAAATCCCAAAATATGCTACGTTTAATCCAATTGTGTTATTTTCCAAAACCAGAAATTTTCTGTTGGTTTATTGTGGGACCAAAAGTGATGGGAGGTAATGAAAATACAACTGATTTTAACTCCGAACCTGATAGAATTTTTGGAGGTCCATCCCTTCCAACTGTTCCTTTTCTGAAATGAGATTTGTTTCTGTGAAAAGGATGATCAGTTGGAAGAAATCTGTGATGACAGTCAAAATAACAAGGTTTCTTTCCATGAATAAGCATAAATGCGCTTTGTTCTCTTCCATACAGTAAGGACAAGATTTCTGACCATGTGTACTCCAGCCAGATAACATCCCATAAGCCGGGAAGTCACTAATTTTCCACATCAATGCTGCTCTCAGTATGAAATTCTATTTCGTTTCAACATCATATGTACTGACACCAGTACTCCACAATAAACTTAATTCATCAATCAATGGTTTCAAATAAACATCAATATTTTTCTTCGGATGTCCTGGAATTAGTGAAGTCAAAAAGATATATGGCTCCTTCATCAATATCCATGGAGGTAAAGTATATGAAGTTAAAAAAACAGGCCAACATGAATATTGACTACCATAAGATCCGAACAGACAGAAACCATCAGTGGAAAGGCCCAGTCGAACATTTCTAGCTTCTAAAGCAAAGGATGGATGCACTCTATCAAAATGTTTCCATGAATCACCATCGGCTGGATGATTCAAGCTTTTATCGGTTGAAATATTCTCTTTATGACATGACATCATTGTCTTTGTATTCTTAGACATGAATAAACGCTGAAGTCTGGATGTAAGAGGAAAATATCTCAACTGTTTTACAGGAATCAAACCAGACTTCCCATGTTGTCCTTCTTTATATCTCAGTTTCCCACATGTGGTACAACTATCCAATGACTCATTTTCCCCAGAATATAAAATGCAGTCATTTGAACATGTATGAATCTTATGACAAGTAAGTCCCAAATTTCAAACCATCCTCTTACTCTCATAGTAATTTGCAGGCAAAACATTTCCTTCGGGTAACAATGTTTTAAGAAAAGAAAATATCTGGTCAAAATAGGTGTTTGACATTCCGTTATCTGATTTGATAGCCATAAATTTTGCAACTGCTTACAATTTTCTCATCTTGCAGCCAGGATATAATGCATCCTCAGCAGACCTCAACAACTCATAAAATTCAGACGGTGCCAACTCAGGATTTGAAGCTATATCAGCTGGAGTTTCTATATGTTGAACAGATGAACCTGCAATATCATGTACTAAATCTTGAAACTAGGATGGATCCAGAATCAAGTTGGTATCACCTGCTCTAGAACTGTGTTCACCGTGTTGATACCAAAAAACATAATCTGGTTGAAAACCAAAACGCAAGAGATGTCCCCCCACTTTGTAAAACGTGTCAAACATTCTCAATGCACATTTTCTACAAGGGCATTTTATTTTTCCTTCTGAAACAAATTCTGGATTTGATGCCGTAAATGATAAAAAAGTCTCCACACCCTCTACATATACTGGATTTAAACCAGAACCATTTGGATTTCTACATTGATTTATCCATATGCGGTCACCTAATAATGATTGTTGACGACCTCGTTGTTCCATCTTTTTCTATAAAATAGAAAATCATTACTGGTTTTGAATAATTTGTTAGAAAAAACACTCAAGCAAGGATAATTATAGAGTTTACATCATACATGACTGACGCAAACTTTTTATTGAGATAGACCTAAAAATTGACCCTTTAAGAATTGAATATGTTGAGAATAAAGCAAAACCTGTTACAAATATTGATAATTTTAATATTATATAAATTTTTTATTATTTTCATAGTACTAATATTATTTTTTTCATAAATATTAATTATATAATAATAACATTATTACATTATTAGTATATTTTATTATTAATATTAAAATAATATAATTTTCTATATTATATACAATTCTCCTTTCATCTGTGTGTTTAACATTCTATCTCCACATGTAATATTTGCATTCACTTTCACCTCTCCATTAGTGAGTAAGTTGATAATTTTGAAAAAGAATGCAAATATTACATGTGGAGACAGAAAACACACAGATGAAAGGAGAATTGTATATAATATAGAAAATTATATTATTTTAATATTAATAATAAAATATACTAATAATGTAATAATGTTATTATTCCTAATTATTGGTAATTATTCCTAATTATTGGTAATTATTCCTAATTATTGGTAATTATTCCTAATTATTGGTAATTATTCCTAATTATTGGTAATTATTCCTAATTATTGATAATTATTCCTAATTATTGGTAATTATTCCTAATTATTGGTAATTATTCCTAATTATTGGTAATTATTCCTAATTATTGGTAATTATTGGTAATTATTCCTCATTATTGGTAATTATTCCTAATTATTGGTAATTATTCCTAATTATTGGTAATTATTCCTAATTATTGGTAATTATTCCTAATTATTGATAATTATTCCTAATTATTGGTAATTATTCCTAATTATTGGTAATTATTCCTAATTATTGGTAATTATTCCTAATTATTGGTAATTATTGGTAATTATTCCTAATTATTGGTAATTATTCATATAATTACCAATAATTAGGAATAATTACCAATAATTAGAAATAATAACCTTATTAGTATATTTTATTATTAATATTAAAATAATATAATTTTCTATATTATATACAATTCTCCTTTCATCTGTGTGTTTAACATTCTGTCTCCACATGTAATATTTGCATTCACATTCACCTCTCCATTAGTGAGTAGGTTGATAATTTTGAAAAAGAATGCAAATATTACATGTGGAGACAGAAAACACACAGATGAAAGGAGAATTGTATATAATATAGAAAATTATATTATTTTAATATTAATAATAAAATATACTAATAATGTAATAATGTTATTATTCCTAATTATTGGTAATTATTCCTAATTATTGGTAATTATTCCTAATTATTGGTAATTATTCCTAATTATTGGTAATTATTCCTAATTATTGGTAATTATTCCTAATTATTGATAATTATTCCTAATTATTGGTAATTATTCCTAATTATTGGTAATTATTCCTAATTATTGGTAATTATTCCTAATTATTGGTGATTATTGGTAATTATTCCTAATTATTGGTAATTATTCATATAATTACCAATAATTTGGAATAATTACCAATAATTAGAAATAATAACATTATTAGTATATTTTATTATTAATATTAAAATAATATAATTTTCTATATTATATACAATTCTCCTTTCATCTGTGTGTTTTCTGTCTCCACATACAAATATTACATGTGGAGACAGAAAACACACAGATGAAAGGAGAATTGTATATAATATAAAAAATTATAATATTTTAATATTAATAATAAAATATACTAATAATGTAATAATCGTATTATTCCTAATTATTGGTAATTATTCCTAATTATTAGTAATACTCACTAATTATTGATATTTATTACTAATTATTGGTAATCGTTACGAATCATTACTAATTATTGGTAATTATTCCTAATTATTGGTAATTATTCCTAATTATTGGTAATTATTTCTAATTATTGGTAATTATTCCTAATTATTGGTAATTATTCCTAATTATTGTTAATTATTCCTAATTATTAGTAATTATTGGTAATTATTGGTAATTATTATAAATTATTATTAATTATTGATAATTATTACTAATTATTGGTAATTATTACTAATTATTGGTAATTATTACTAATTATTACTAATTATTGGTAATTATTACTAATTATTAGTAATTATTAATAATTATTACTAATTATTGGTAATTATTATTAATTATTAATAATTATTGGTAATTATTATTAATTATTACTAATTAGTGGTAATTATTGGTAATTATTACTAATTATTACCAATTATTACTAATTATTGGTAATTATTGGTAATTATTGGTAATTATTACTAATTATGGATAATTATCGGTAATTATTACTAATTATGGATAATTATTGGTAATTATTTCTAACTAATGGTAATTATTGGTAATTATTTCTAATTATTACTAATTATTGGTAATTATTACTAATTATTGGTAATTATTACTAATTATTGGTAATTATTACTAATTATTGGTAATTATTACTAATTATTGGTAATTATTACTAATTATTACTAATTATTGGTAATTATTATTAATTATTACTAATTATTGGTAATTATTATTAATTATTACTAATTAGTGGTAATTATTGATAATTATTACTAATTATTACCAATTATTACTAATTATAGATAATTATTGGTAGTTATTGGTAATTATTACTAATTATGGATAATTATCGGTAATTATTACTAATTATGGATAATTATTGGTAATTATTACAAATTATTGGTAATTATTACTGATTATTACTAATTATGGATAATTATTGATAATTATTACTAATTATTGGTAATTATTACTAATTATTGGTAATTATTACTGATTATTACTAATTATTGGTAATTATTACTGATTATGAATAATTATTGGTAATTAGTAAATTATTACAAATTATTGGTAATTCTTGGTAATTATTGGTAATTATTACTAATTATGGATAATTATTTGTAATTATTACTAATTATTGGTAATTATTACTAATTATTGCTAATTATTGGTAATTATTATTAATTATTACTAATTATTAGTAATTATTGGTAATTATTGGTAATTATTACTAATTATTACTAATTATTGGTAATTATTACTAATTATTACTATTTAGTACTAAATATTGGTAATTATTGGTAATTATTACTAATTATGGGTAATTATTACTAATTATTGCAAATTATTAGTAATTATTACTAATTATTGTTAATTATTAGTAATTATTACTAATTATTACTAATTATTATAAATTATTGGTAATTATTGGAAATTATTACTAATTATTGATAATTATTGGAAATTATTACTAATTATTGGTAATTATTAATAATTATTACTAATTATTACTAATTATTACTAATTATTGGTAATTATTACTAATTATTCCTAATTATTGGTATTTATTACAAATTATTCCTAATTATTGGTATTTATTACTAATTATTAGCATTTATTCTTAATTATTGGGAATTATTACTAATTAGTCCTAATTATCATTAACTATGAACAATGAATACTAATAATTTATATTTATTAAGTAACAAAACAATGTAAACATAATTAAATTACAACTAATTAAAAATAATTGAAACTAATAAAAAATATAAAATAAATATTAAATTAAAATAAACATAAATACCTTTAAAATTGATCTGAGGTTGATCTCTGAGCGTTGTTGAAAACTTCAATATCAACTCCGAAAAAAAAAGTAAACTTAAGAAACGCTGAACTCTAAAAATAGAGTTTCGAGAGAAGGAAAAGATGGAGTTTGAGAATGAATGAAAAAAACGGATGGGGGGGTATTTATAGGTTAGATTATTTGCGACGAGACTATTTGCGACGGGATACCCCTCGCAAATAGTATTATTTGCGACGGTACCCGCCGCAAATACATTGGCCCTCATTTATTACGGTCAACGATTAAATAGTTATTTGCGACGGGTACCATCGCAAATAATAACCTGCCGACATATTATTTGCGACGAGGGTATATTCCCGTCGCAAATAGCTATTACCGCCGGTTATTTGCGACGGGCGGTAACCGCCCGTTGCAAATAACTTTTCCGCGATTTGGCGCGCAAAGCGCACCAGTCCTTTTGCGACGGGGAAAGCTAACCCGTTGCAAATACCTACTTATTTGCGACGGGCAAATTCCCCCGTCGCAAATAAGTTTCTAACGGGACTATTTGCAACGGGATTTATCCCCATCGCAAATGCCCATTTTTCCCGTAGTGATATATTTATCATGCATGTATATAATTTTATAACTATATATAATAATAGAAATAAATTAATAACATTGAATCTTTATTAGTGCATTTTTAGCATTGATAAAACCATGTTTTATTAGTGCTTTCAATTTTAGCACTGATAAAAGATACGTTTATCATCACTTTTTAGCTAGCACTGATAAAAGGTTCATTGGGTTTTATAAAAAAAAGGATAACTTTCTCCTCCTTCCTCGCACCCCTCAAACTCTCACAGAAGCCGATTGCTGCCACTGTGCGTCCTCCTCTCCCGTTGCCTCTCCTTCACTATAAACCACACCTCTGTCGTGTGACTCTCCTTCATCGAGCGCCACACCTCTGTCATGCGCGAACCAGACCGGTGTGTGACTCTCCTCCATTGTGCACCACACCTCCTCCATGAGCCACAACTCTGTCGCATACCTCTCCTCCACCGCACGCCTCTCTTCTGTCAGGCACCTCTCCTGTGTTGTGTGCCTCTCCTCCACTGTGAATACACCTCCGCTGCGCACTGAACGACACATCTGTGGTGAGTTATCTCCTCTTTCTCTTTGTTTGATGGTGATGTTGTGAATTATACGGGATAAACGCCCCGCTAAAAATTGTTGTTGTTAGTGGTCCTTGTTTGCACACTAAATTAATTTCATGTTGGTTGGTTTTTGAAATTAAATTGGTGGTCCTCTAGTGAAACATGATTGTATACCCTGAATGTGTGTGTTTGTGAACATGATAAAGGTTATTCCAAGTATTAATGTATTGTATTGATCATGTTTATGAGTTTCTCATATGGTTTTCACTTATACCTTTTTATAAACTTTTTAAATGTTTTCCAATCATTTGTTGAGTTTATCAGAAGATATCCATAATACCAACACTCTCTTCACTTCCTCAAATGTTTCTTATCATCTGAACATCTTTTAGGTAGTTGTTTGTATGAAACTCTTTTTAATTGACTTACCTTGGGATCTTTAGTATTTTAAACCCCTTCTACATCTACATTATATTGAATTATGCTAGTTTGTATGATGACATAATGATTCCTTATTAAGGTGACATTCAGGTTAACTTAAATGGGATTCCCAAACTTTATTTATCCATATATTATTAGAACCACTTTCTAATTAACTCTATCTGTTTTTTTAATTCATTAGAGGACCTTTTCATTCACTTGTATTTTTAAATAGTTGTTCAAGCCACCTAATGACCTTGAAACATTTTCTATAAGTAATAAATTAATAATTCTACTTTATTTCATAATTAAATGTCACTTTTTTAAGGGGATTTGATTATTATTGAACTTTGGTGTTCTTTTCTTATCATTTTATGAATCTTATATATTAATTTGATTTAGTAATATATAATGACATCTTATATGATTTTTGGACACCCCGTTATGTATGTTTGATATATATATGTTGGAATTTAATTGATTTATTATTTAAAGAATTTGTTCATTATGTTTTGAATCATGTTTGGCCTCTAAAAAATGATTTTATGTGTTCAACTTGGCTGAAATATTTAAGGATCATTTGGAAAATTCTTAAAAATAATTTTAAGTTTTGGTTATCAATGAATTCTCAAAGGCCAAATTGGAACTTTATAAAAAGCATTTTTGATTTGGGAACATTTTAACTATATTATATTTAGATTTTAATGGTTATATAAAGTGGGTTGATTTTCTTTTGAATGTGTTATACAAGGGTAAAAAAGATGTTGTTTAAGTGAAGGGTGTTTAAAGGTGAGATGAATAGTTTTTATGTCATTCAGATTTTATATGATTGACTTCGTGATTGATTTTGATCTCCTCCATTTTATTTATCATGAGAACCCTAGTTACTTAGGAGGGACCTAGGACATGTACTTTATAAAAATTTATCCTCTCTCCCTAGTATGGGATTACATACCCACACTTACTAAGACTCAATATGCTCTACCTAGATATAGATAAAAAAGTTTCACTTTCAAGTCATTGATATATTCTCATCAAGAACCACTATTTCACCAAAACTGCGACCAATCATACTCCTTGATCCCTTCCTCTTCTATACATCCACCTTCAATTCTCAACATCATTGAGGCATGTCCTTATTTCCTCTTGAATCTAGATTCTCTTGGAAACACCTTTAAAAAAAATTCTAATTCTTTCATCTCATGGTTTCCCATTTTACTGAACACCTCTCTTATGACTAATTCAAAATCAATATAACTTTTGAACTCTCCAAGAGTAGGAAGTTCATTTTACCCAAAAGTTTTAATCCTATACCATTTAATATCAATCCAAACCTTACCCATTTCAATGGAACCACCACTTTTTTACTAGTCCAATTTCACTAAATCTTAGAAAACCACTTCACTAGATGAAAACCAGTAATCTTGAAACCAAGACTTTCTATTGAGTCTTGATAAAATAATCACTATATGTTATGTAAACAATCTTTAATACCAATTTTTGGTAATTGATAGTATAATAACAAAATGATATGATACCACTAGTTGGATTTGGTACAAATCAACAACCCTAATGTTAAACCCTTAAAACTTGTAGATAGAAAAAGAAATTCCAGAACATACCTGAATTTATAAAAATTCCCAAACCTGATATACCATAACATAGAAGTAAAGCTGCAGCTAAGTCACTACATCAGATCTCTACCTTCTAGTTCTAGTAACATCATGGTTTTGAAAATATCTCCCCCAAAGGAAAATGACCAATAAAGGATAAACACCTGACATAAATGGAATAAGCACACCACATGAAATTTATTTTGTTTAGATGACAATTATACTTCATAGGTTAATACATTAATATTTTTATTAACGGATAAATAGAGTTATAAGGGAAAAAATCTTTTGTTAGCCCTACCTATCTAAAGCTACATGATACACTTTTTGGACACCCTAGTCAAATAACCATAACAAAACATGTAATGAATCCTTCTAACCAAAATCACTTTATGGTTAATCCCTTAAAAGGGAAAAATGATATAATTTAAGTGGTTATCAAATCATATTTTCTTATTAGAATAATTTTTTATCTAAACATATAAATTATTATTTTATTACAAGTTTAACAAATTATATGAACAAATTATTAACTATTGATATTCAATGTCATGAAGTGGTTGTGGAATTTATTTTGATGCATCCATCAAAGGTACCAACCCTATATTTTCTTTTTTAAATTTTCTTAAAAATGTTCAAAACTATTTTGGGACTTCATGTTGTTAACCTCATGAATGAGTTTTGGAGAGTTAAGAATTCTCTTGAGACTTATAATGATACTCTCATCACTTTGATTCTAGAGGTTACTGATATGATTTTAGTTAAGAAGTTTAGAATGACTAGTCTTTATAATGTCATTTATAAATTCTTTTTTAGGATTTTAGAAAATAGACTACAGAAAATCGCACCATCTATTAGTTCAGTACCATAGATCTATTCTTATTTTGACTTGAGACATGATGTACTTAAAATGATTGGGAAAACAAAATAGTTTCTTCTAGTGATGAGTGGCATATGTAAATTATTTTTTTGAGAGGAATGACACTTGATAAATTTTTGATTATGTAATGGTTTCATGCTTATAGATTTTATTAGGAGTATTTATATAGGAAGGAACCAATAGTAATTCATGTGAGATAAATATACATTGTTCTTGGGGTGTACAACCAATTGATTTGGTGTGAGCCAATGATCATTGGGATAATGTAGTGTTTGTAGTAAACTGGAACACGATTGTTTCATGGTTGTGAGTGTGGTTACTAACTATGAAATATATCTGTTTGGACTCTGGTGTTGTGGTGAAGGATAATTGATATAACTGGAAAATGGACTCATGAATAAGGGATATCCAATGGTGGGGATAACAATATCAAATTCTTATGGAAATTATTATTAAAGCACCATCCTTTGGAATAATCTAATGGAATCATACAACACTGATTGATTTGAGACGAATAGAGGTGTTTTCTATGTATATTTTATAAAGTGAATCTCTTGGGATCTATGTATTTTTTAAAATTTTGAAGTGGATATTTTAAAATGATTCAAGTGTTTTGAAGTTTTTCTTAGAGAGTTGTTTCTCATTTTAAATAATTAAGATTGTTGGGTCATGAAGTTTCCTTGAATGTTTAAAAAAAGGAATTGTGGTTTTTTGAAAGAGTGTTTGGAACTGATTAATTTATTTCAAAAAAGGTGTGTTATTTTAAAGATGAATTTGTGTAAATGGTTGGTTTTTTTAATGGTATTTCAATTGTGATTTTTTAATTGTTTTTAAAGGAAATTTGAACTTTTTTTTTCATAATATTTTTTGTTTATATTTTTAGAGAATCAGTAAAACCATTATATTATATCAATATGTTTTGTATTTATTTTGTTAAATACTAATATCTTCAAATCAAATATGATGGATATGAATAAATAATGGAGAGATTCCAATTGTTTGACAATAGAGTATAGAGATGGAGTGAGAGAGTTCATCAAGTTTGCAAAATACCTTGCATATGTCCCTTATAAAATCCTTTTTCCATGTTTACGCTATTTTTATTCAAGAAATGTTTTTCTAGAGGAGTTAGAAGAACACTTGATCTGTCCTGGAATATATCAAAGTTATAAATGTTGGAATAAACATGGGAAAAAGTGAATGTAGCTAGTGGATGGGATAATAGTGCATTTTATGGATCATATGATATGATTACAAGTGTGGACAATGAAAGAGACCATATCGAGGACATGATTACATATGTGAATGATGATGAAGATCATTTTGAGGAAATGAAAAAGACAGTTGAATATGAACTTTTTGATTTCCCAAAATTGTTTGAGAAGTTAAAGATTTGTGAAAAAACACCTTTGTATGGTGGTTGCACTAAATATTCAGCATTGTTAGCTGTACTAAAGTTTTATAATTTGAAAGTAGGCAACAGATGGAGTGACACCCGATTTACAGAATTACTTTATCTCTTGAATGACATGCTAATAGAAGCTAATGAGCTCCAAATCTGAACATATGATGCCAAATGAATGTTATGCTCGATGGGTATAATTTTTTAAAGAATAAATGCCTACCCAAATGATTTTATATTGTTTCGTAAGGACCAAAAATCACTTAGATAATTACTAAAGTTTGGTGATTCTTGATATGATTAAGATGAATATGGTCCTACTAAAGTTGTATGGTAATTTACTATCATTCTAAGTTTTAGGTACCTATATAGAAGTGAGGAACTATATTTCAATTGATGTGGTACATAGAAATAAGAAATAAAGAAGGTAAACTAGATCACCTGAAAGACTCTCCTTAGTGGAAGAGAATCGATCATGAGTATCCTGGTTTTGGAAACGAGTTGAGGAACCTTCATCTTGTGTTATCTATAGATGGAGTGAATCCTTTTGGTTTTCAAATTAGCACTCACAGTACATGGCTGGTTATGCCGGTAAATTATAACTTTCCATTGTGGTTATGTATGGAACAAAAACACATCATGCTATTTATGCTTATATTGGGACTGAAACAACTGGGTAATGATATAAATGTTTATTTGGATCCATTGATCAAGGATTTGACATTATTGTAGGATTTAGGTGTTACATTTTATGATTATTAAAGAACTGAAGATTTCACATTGAGAGCCACGTTGTATGGGACGATAAATGACTTTCCTGCTTATAGAAATTTTTTAGGATATATAATTAAAGTAAATCATGGGTGTTTTATCTATGAACAAGGTACACAATCAATTAGGTTGAAACATTCATCGAAAACCATGTTTCTTGGACATCATAGATTTCTACCCCGATAACATAAGTACTAATCTTGGATGACATCATTCAATGGAAGTTCAAAAGAGATACAACACTACCTCCACTAATAGGTGATCAACTATTTTAGAAAGTAAAAGATGTGGAATCTGCTTTTGGTAAACTGTTTTAAAAAACCTTATGAAAACTATTTGGAATAAGAGATTAGTTTTTTTTGAAATACCATAGTGGAATTTTATATATGTCAAAAACTTTATTGATATTATGCATGTTGAAAAAAATGAACATGATAGTGTCCTCGACACATTACAAAATGAACCCAGTAAAACAAATAATGTAATTAAGGCTAGGTTGGACATGGTTGACATGGGAATACGAGAAGAGTTGGCACCAGTGATGGGTGAAAATTGAAATTTTCTTCCTCTAGCTTCTTACACTCTTTCCAGCCAGGAGACATATCATTTTTCCAACTTCTTGAATTATTTAAAGGTTCCATAGGGGTATTTATTGAATATAAAGAACAATGTTTCATTGAAAAATTTAAATTTAAAGGGGTTGAAACCATATGAATTCCACGTTTTGATGCAAGATCTAATTCCTATATATTTACGTTTTATTTTTTTTACAAGAATATATGTCATACATTAACAAATCTTTATTTATTATTCAAATCTATATGAAGTAAATTTATAGACCTGGAGAAATTGTTGAGTATAGAAAGAGAAATTTTTGTCATATTATGTGAATTGGAAATGTTCTTCCTGCAAATATTCTTTAATATGATGGTTCATTTGATGGTTCACTTGGTGAGAGAGATTTGACTATGTGATCCTATACACTATAGATGGATGTACCCCCTTGAAAGGTATATGAATATTTTGAAATGGTATGTCAAAAATTGAAGTTATCCAAAGGGTTGTATTTTGGATTGATATATTGTTGAAGAAACCATTGAATTATATACCGAATACCTCTCCGATGTAGAAAGAATTGGTCTACTAAAATCTCGTCGCATTGGGTAGCTTTTAGGTGAAGGAATTTCTAGAAGACAGGTTGTCACAATCAATATTACAGATTGGGAGTAAGACCACCAATACATTTTCATAATAGTTTGGAGGATGACCCATATGTCGAAACCCAAAAATAAATTCTTAGTCATTTGAATCAATCAAGGAATTGAAAATGGATATCAAATACACATAATTTAGAATTTATAGGATGGTTTAAGGACCATATATTTAAGGAGTTAGATGAAAATCCAGACTCAATTTCAAAATGACTTTGATGGCTAGCTGGAGGACCAAGTATATATATATATATATATATTATCTTATAATGATTATGTAATTAATGGTTATACATTCTATACTAATGAATATGGTGAAGAGAATACCATGAAGAATAGTGGAGTTATACTTATGGTTGAAGCAATTCATGTTTCTGGTGCTAAGGAAAGAAATCCAGTTTATGAAAATATGTCATACTTTGCTATCATCAAAAAAATATGGGAGTTGGATTATACGAAATTCCAATTGTCGATTTTTCAATGAAAGTGGGTTGATAATAGGAGTGCTATTAAAATAGATGAGTTGGGATTCATGAAAGTTGATTTCAGTAAGGAAGGGTATAAAGATGAACCATTTATAAAGGAATCACTGGTAGTAAATGTATTTTATGTTCCAGATCCCACAAACTAAAACTTATTACTTGTTATCTTATCGACCAAAAACACTGAAGGGTTAGATGAAAATTCAAAATAGGATAACCCTTTCATTGGGATGTCACAATCATTTCACAGCAATCCCAATGTAGACGGGGTTTTTTATGTCAGAGGATTCCATAATAAAGGGATTTGGATTGTTGATAGAGGGGTCAAATCCCTTCAGCCTTTAAAAAACAGAGTTCAATAATTAGGTTATATATTTTTTTGTAATATACATCGTGTTACCTTATGTTATTATATGTTTGTTGCTAATTTTATGTAAACTAAATTAAATGTTAAACCAATTCTATAGATAATGAATTCTACATGTGATTATGCTCTAAATCCTAATGCACAATAGGTCTATCGACCTACTGCTGCTCACAGTGTCGAGGCACAACAGGTCTCTCAACCTGCTGTTGCTTAGAGTGCAGAGGACCAACTGTTTTCTAAACCTACTACAACTGCTTCCAATGCATAGGTACAACCACCATCTGCACATGTCCATGATATCACTCTAGAGGAACATATTAATGATGTTGAAACTGAGAAAATGGTAGGCAAAAAAACACTATAGGTGCATAAAAAATAAGAGCATCATATTTTGACGGCATTAGAAAAAATCCTCAAGGAAAAATAAAAAGGCATCAAATATGAGATTAGATGGAATAATAGGGGCTAGTATGTTAACCCCAATGTGTCAATATTCAGTAGTAATATTGAAATCGTCACTCAGAAATGTGTGTCGATTGATGTATTATCGTGAAACCATGTTTTTATTGAGATTAATAAAATGATGTAGGGATATATTACAGAAAGATTATGATATCATTTCTTTAATTTACTAAAAAATAAAACAATGAAACGTTGACTTACTCTTTATTATCCCTTATAGAGTGAATTTATAGTAGACTACTCACATAAGATTTATGTATTAAGGGTCGGTGTAAGGATTTATAGAGGCTTTCGCACAATTTTAATGAGAGATTATCCTAAAGATGCTGAATAGAAAATAAACCCGCACCCACCTCCTCTTTATACACACATGATAACCCAAGGATCATGGGATGCATTTACTAATCATCGTGTAGAGTAGTCTTTTCAGGTACATTGTGTTTGGTAATACGTTGTTTGACGATATGTGTATTCATCACTTTGATTGATAGTTTTTTATTTATGAAACAACAAATGAGTGCTAAAAATAAGGAACGAGTAGAAAAACTAGTGTACCCCTACTATAAATCAAGGATGGGGTACACTTCACTTGAAAAAAATTGGTACATATTATAAATCTACCATAATAATTTTATGTGGGATAAAACAACATTATAACTATGTTCCTATATTTATATGTGGATTGATGCACATAATCCTCAACCTAGTTGGTGAGGTATCCTTAATTACATCCATAAGACCCATGTTCAAAACCAGGTAGAGGCATATTTCTGGTACTGTAGCCGCATTGTAGAAGGCACTAGAGTAGGCATTGTAGCAGTACTGTACACTGTGTGGGGACTGTAGCAGGACTGTAAAATGTACAGGTACTGTAGTAGAACTGTACATTGTGCGGGTACTATAGCAGTTACTGTAGTAGGTACTATTCAGTACTCTAGTAGCTGGAACTATTCAACTTGGGCCACCAGTTTGGGCTTGGTGTCCTTAAGGCTTTAGATCCACCCAGGGCTTCGAGTCAGTATGGATTTTGGGCCACCTATAAGGCCTTCGGGCAACCTCAAGGCCATTAGGGCACATGTAGTTTCCCCAGACGGACTACAAAAAAGGAGCAGCCCCAGAAGAGGATTCAGAGCATGTGAACTCACCAGCATAGAGCCAAATGGATTTTTCAAAATGATAGGATATGGCTATGCCATCGGGACTAGCCTGTGCTTGCAAGGGAAGCCTAGCCAGATGTCCATGCGAAGGTGGAGAGCTACTATCATGATATAGATGTTGCGGAGGAGGGAAATTCCTTGTAGATATTCTAGTTTAATTCCCTAAGACCTTCAGGTCATGTAATCTCCTAAGCCTACAGGCCATGTAATCTCTGATCCTACGGGCCTTGTAAGGGTTCCGCCTCATCCCTTGAAAGGGGGTTATCAAAATCAATAAAAATGAAGGCCTTCAGGCATTTGGGTGGGCTATTTATATATGGATTGATGAATCCAAATCCAAATCCAAATTCACTTCTATCCCATGCCATATGCTATGGAAAGAGGCAAGTGTATATAAATATGAGATACTAATAGATGAAAACACACAAAAAAGTGTGGGAAACATGTGTAAGTATGACGTAATAAATATTTGTTTTGATTTAAATCAGTATTATATAACAATGATTAATTTTTTTCTTATATTTTATATCTGACATAGTCACTAGAATTAGAAACAAACAAACTAGATGCAGACATACTTTCAGTGGCATTGAAGCATCCAAAAAAGTATAGTCGCATTAGAGGTGTGGGCTTTTGGGGGACACCTTGAATAGTTTTTGAGAAAAAAACAAGAGGAGGATCAAAGTGAAGAAATTAAAATGATGAGATAAAGAGTAGAAATCCTTAAAGAAAAAATTTAATGGAAGAGAGAGATCATAACAAATTTTATGGTGGGGGGGAAGAGAAGAAGCAAATCCAGAACAAATAGTGCATGAAGATCCAACCCCACCCCCACTAGCTTTGTGATGAGCCATTCCCCTCAAAAACCTATATTAGATGAGGTAATCAATGTTCCAATAATTTTTTCTACGAATTTTGAATCATATAGACATTGATACCTTTCCTGTACTAATATTTAATAGGGTGAAAATGACTGTGATTTATATCTATCTACACCCACCCATCACCTTGTAGTGAGGGATACAGTGTTCAATATCTAGAATATCATGCTACATAGCAGACCACATCCAACAGGTCATGTCAAAGTGTTGATTAACATATCCCATGATCCTAGCACTAAGATACCTATTCCTATTGATGATAAAGATATTCATAAGTTCGAACAAGCTCTTGGAATATTCATTGCATAGCTGTCACAGCTTGTAAAAAAACATGTCAATAAAGAGGTATTCATTTCCAATTTATTTTTCAAGATAAACTGTAAAAATTTAATGAATTTTTTTTTGAACTGATGAATTTTATTAAAAATGGACACAGTCAAGGGGTGAAAAGAAAGAACGGCTCAAAACCATCTCATGGATCAACCAACCGATTGAAACAATCTACTAAAATAACCTTAAACCCACCTATTCTATATTCGTATTTATTATCATTGTAGGATCATGTGAATATGAATTTGAAAGATGATGATACTCACACAATTATTTTTGATAAAAATATGTACAAAGGTGAATATCAATATTTCATCAGTGTTTACAATGTTAGTAAAATTTTGGAGTATGATTGGCTACGTGGCTCAGTTGTAAATGTATACATGAAGTATGTTTTAATGATTTGATTTTCCAAAATATGACATACTATGATAATTATGACTAAATAAATTTCATATTTTTGCAGGTGTATATAAGAAAAAAAATTGATGGGATTTCCCTATGAACAAAAATTTGGACTCGTTAGTCCTCACATCACCACTAGAGAACAAACAAAAATAGAATCTAAGAAAGAGGGTGAAATAGTGGCATGACTTTTCAAATCATTTAATAGAAAAATTATGGATGACATAATCTTCTTAATACTAATGATCCAGAGGTAAAACTCAAAAATTTAATCATATAAAATATATTTTAATTTATTTCATTACTTGTTTTTTTTATTCTTAGGCAGCATTGTATGCTCATTGCGGTCAATTTGGATACTCCAAAGATTTATTTCCTGGATTCAATTCATGGATATACAACAAGATGATCACACATGATGTAGTTTGGTAGTTTTTAATACACTACATCAAACATTTTATAACTAAACATCTAGTTATATAATTTATATTATCTCTTAATTTGGATTCTGTTATGATAGGGTGGTGCGTGAATATCATATATATCATGGAATGAGGCCAGGGGAAATGGAAAAAAAACAACACAAGTACTTTGACTAGATACAAATTAGGGTATATATAACAATATTTCACTATCCAAAAACATATAAAAAATAATTATTTTTCTCAATATTTCTACAGTGTTCAAAAAAAATGACAAATATTGTGGTTATTATGTTTGTAAATTTATGAAAGAGATCATATTCTATGTGAAAACCAGTATCCCTGAAGATGTATTTTTGAAAATAATTACTATTTCATTTAAAATACTTATTAATTCTTTGTGTATTTATATTTTTTTAGTACTTCCATGATTGTTGAAAAGTCTCATATTCACAAGTTAATATAGATTCATTTAGAAATGAATGGGTGACATACCTGATTGAAAAATGTACACTAATAGCATGAAGATGTGATTGGTACAACTCAAAGTGTCTATTTTTATTTTAAATTGGCAGTATTTTTAGCAAAAATATAAGTGACATACTGAAATATTAACAAACACATTAGGATTGATTTGATACTTTAGGAAAATGATCCATAAGTCATTTGTGATGTGTAGGAATCAACCACACCTAAATTCGATGCACGGTGTGAACGTTATGACTTTAAGTATGTATTTTTATATAAAATTAACAATAAATTTAGAAAAAAGAACAACTAACATACTAAAAACTAATAAAATGCATTAGGATTGTTTTAATACTTTTTTAAAATAATCCATCAGTCATTTGTGATGTGTAGAAATTAACCACACCTCAATCTAACGAATGGTGTGACCGATATGAATAAAAGTGTTCATTATCAGTTTAACATTGACATTTTAGTTCAAAACGTCTCACTCACTAAAAACCAAAAAAACTCGTTTTGATTGTCTTCATCATTTAAAACAATGATTCATAAGTTATTTTTTATGTTTATGATGTAGTCTCATATCAAACTGATGCATGATGCGACTTGTATGACTTAAAATGCGTGTTTCTAGTTTGAAATGATATTTTAATAAAAAAACCGAACCTAAATACTAAAAACTAATCAAACGCATTCATATTGTTTTGATACTTTATGAAAATGATATATAAGTCATTTTTGACATGTAGGAATCAATTTCACCTCAATCTTATGCACAGTGCGACTGGTATGACCCAATGTGTCTCCATTATTAAAAATTGACATTAATTTTAGTAAAAAAACACAACTCGCATACTGAAAACCAAGAAAACACATTTGTATTGTTTTTATAATTTAGTAAAACTATCCATGAGTCATTTTTGGTGTGTAGGAATCAACCACACCTCAATACAATGTACGATGTGACTGGTATAAATCCAAATGTGTATTTTTATTTAAAATTGACATATAGTTAAGTAAAATATAACAAGTGACATATTGATAACCAAGAAAACACATTCAGATTATTTTGATACTTTAGGACAATGATAAATGAGTCATTTTTGATATTTAGGAATCAAATTCACCTCAATTCGATGTATGGTGTGACTGGTATGACTAAAAGTGTTTATTATCAGCTTAAAATTTATATTTTAGTTCAAAATGTGTCACTCACTAAAAACCAAGAAAACACATTAGGATTAATTTGATAATTTAGGAAAATGATCCATTAGTCATTTGTGATGTGTATGAAGTAGTATCAAATAAAACCAACATATGATCTAACTGGTATGACTCAAAAATCATGTTTCCGGTTTGAAATGATATTTTAGTAAAAAAACAACTAACATACTGAAAAGCAAGAAAACACATATGGATTGTTTTGAAATAATATAAAAACGATAAATGAGTCATTTTTTATGTGTATAAATAAACCACACCTCAATCTGATGAACTATGTGACCAGTATAAATCCAAATGTGTTTTTATTTAAAATTGACATTAATTTAAGTAAAAAGAACAAGTAACGTACTAAAAACTAAGAAAATTCATTCTCATTGTTTTTATACTTTAAGACAATGATCCATGAGTCATTTTTGATGTATATGAATCAATCGGACCTCAATCCAATGCATGGTGTGACCAGTATAACTAAAAGTGTCCATTATCAGTTTAAAATTAACATTTTATCTTAAAATGCTTCACTCACTGGAAACCAAGAAAACACCCTTTGATTGTCTTCCTAATTTAGGAGAGTTGTTCATAAGTACTTTGTGACATGTGTGAAGAAATCTCATCTCAAAATGACACACAATGTGACCAGTATGACTCAAAATTCATGTTTTTGATTTGAAATAATATTTTAGTAAGAAAACACAACTGACATACTAAAAACCGAGCAAATGCATTAAAATTGTTTTGATATTTTAGAACAATGATCCATGAGTCATTTATAACATGTAGGAATAAACCAAACCTCAATCTAAAGAATGATGTGACTGGTATAAATCCAAATGTGTCATTTTAATTTGAAATTAATTTTAGTAAAAGAACAAGGGACATACTCAAAACCAAGAAAACTCATTCAGATTGTTTTGATATTTTAGAACAACGATCCATAACTCATTTTTGACATGTATGAATCAACCCCACCTCAATATGATGCATAATATGACTTGTATAACTCCAAATGTTTCTTGTTTAATAAAAAATGACATTTTATTAATGTATTCTTTCATATTAATGTTTAGTTTATTTCTTTATTGTATTACTAACATAATATTTGTTTTATTATATAGGTGGAACCTTTTTATTGAGTTGGGATGATTTATTAGTCAACTAATACCATTGGTGGAAATTTTTGAGAGGGGATTACAAATATCAAAGGATGAAACATTAATGTTTTTAACTTTTTGTTGGATAATTGTAAATGTAATTATATAGAACATTGTTTGAAATGTATATAACATTGTTTCCCAAACCCTTGTGTGTGTTGCTTTGTTATTGTGTGTTATATTGTGTGTGTTGTGCTGGTGTTGTTTTGTACAGGTTATGGTGGGTGTGATATTATATAAACAACACATCATAGGTAGTTAGGCCTTTATTAGCACTATTTCAAGTGCTGATAAAGGCCCCCTTTATCAATACTACTTTTAGCATTATAAAGTTGTCCTTTATCAAGGCTAAAAATAGTGCTGATTAAGGGTGTTATTTATCCACTCTAAAATAATGCCAATAAAGGGGGGCTCTTATAGGTGCTTTTTTTAGCACGGATAAAGGACCCCCTTTATCTTCAGTAAGATTAATAGCGTTTTTCTAGTGCTATTAAAAACGGTTTCTAGTGATTTTAAAAGCACAATCTGTAATATTGAATGAATCCTATAATCATAGTGTAATAATACCTTATGCAAGTGTAACTTTGAACCTATCCAAATAATCCCTCAACAATAAACTCTTTGCAATTTGGCTCTAATGGCCACTTCGTGATCAACTCCCCTCATGTCGTAACCCAAATAATCATGGAACCACCAACAAAATCTCCAATAAAATAGGGAATACCTTAACTCGCATAGCCTACCCCCAAATTTTGAAAAAAAATAACCAAAACAACCAAACCATGATGTATACCCTTATCCCATGATGTTCCTTTTCTAACTAAAATCTTACCGTAAATTCAACCCTCCACCCTTAAAGTTACCACCAACACCCCAGACACCTACATAGTTTGGAAAATGAAAATTTCAAGGTCTATAAAATTTTAGTTCTTTATATTATATACCTATCAAACAATTATAAACACCAAGAATAAAAATAAAACCCATAAAAAGTTGAAACCATCCCAATAAAGGATTTAGAAACCTGATACTTCATCTGAAATACCTCTTCAAATGATTCTCATCCTTAAGAATCCAAATGAAACCAAAAATAGTAAAGGAGAAAAACTTAATTTCCATAGATAGATACTTCTCAAAAAAGATTAGTTCACTAAAAAACTATCCAATAATATGTTTCACCCACTAAACTACTTCTAACTACATAATAACGATTAATAAATACATTGATTCTTAGGGAAATAATATGAAATTACAATAGAAATAGATTAAATCACCAAATACAAGACACCTCAAGATACTAAAACCTAGGGATTGAATCCATTATTTAACTCTAAAATATCTTCTCCCTCCCTTCTTCCATACACATAGAGACCTACAAATTAGAGTGTTCGTCTCAAACTCTCTAAAAATCCAAGAATACTTTTTACTGAGACTTTCTTTCATAGAAAGGCCTCTCTCTATGATCTATACTAAATCCATCACATATTCCTAAGATTAAAACTAAAATTATACAATATATCATTAAATATCTGGCCTCAAGGATGACTCAAAATGTTTTTCTAAATCTTCTTCAATGGCTAGGAAACATGGGAACTAAATAATCAGGTATGTAAATTATTTCCCAAATCTATGCACACTATATTAACTTTATGGATATCTTTTAAATCCTTAATATGGATATCCATTTATATATGACAGATAAAATATCTCTTGAATATTTCAGAAAACTGATACCAAGGAATCTCATATTGGTTTTCATGCTTCACTGTCCACAATCTTTTCTCTACATTCTAAAACAATTCAACTGATAAAGATACTTGGAATTGATTTGGAGTTCTCACTAACTCGAATAAAAATTCAATACATTCCAACCATTACTAATCCTCATGGATAGATGATCCACTTCATATTGATGTAACTTAAATAAATATTCATCGCAAGATCTTCTTTTTTCTTCCCTAAAACAATGACTTGATGATATGTTGATGGAATTTCATCGGTTCAATATAAATATACTAGGTTAACATGAATAAAATGACTCATAGAAACACTATAAATAAAATCAATCACATAGGGAAACAAATTCACTTTCAAAAACACTCATCATCTCATTACTTCCTTTCAACATCAATACCCCAAATCACTAATCTAAACAATTTTCACCACATCATCTCCCCATATAATATCCATTAATCCCTATCAACCACATTAATCATATATCAGTATATCAACATCATATCAGGGATATCAAAAACAAAATCACAAAAATTTATTCCATACAACATTACTAAATCATAGTTAGTCAATTAGTATGTTCTTTAAACATGCATTTTAAGAGAAACATATTATCATCACATAAATAACCGAGAAAAAGATTTTCAATCAAACATGTAATATTCAACAACTTTACCTATAGTATTTTGTGGTGAACCCATGTCAAAATTATATTAATATTCTATTTACATGAGAGACTTAAAATACTTTTATCTTATAAATTTTCTAATAACATCAAAAATTTCTGCTTTTAACCACTATGGGTTTATAACTTGCTTTACTTTATGATTCATATTTAAATTAAATAAGGTCTTATTTTTAAATAACTAAATCAAATCCAAATAAAAACTTGAACACATATTTATTAATGTGTAATTAAAAAAATATGTTATGTATCTTAGCATGCTTTCTTATAACATTTAATAATTTTTGATAAACTATCTACAATTATCTGCTCATGTATATCACATTACTTATAAATTTAAATCATTCATCATTAATTAATTCTAAGTAAAATATGTTATATGTATGATTTATAACATTGAATAAAACCATATATCATAAGTAATAAGAATTTATAACTTCATCATGTTAAATGGGATCATACTTACAAAATTATTTTAATAAACTTCCTAGATCAATGGTATGGATTAACACATGTGGTTCATTATATATTAAGATATATTAGAATATAAAATATGATACAAATGAATTTATTTAAAAAAATATCTACTTAATTAATAGTTAGGGTCATTCTTAATTTGTATGGTTTATAGAAAATATAGAAATAATGATCTTTTAGATATGTTTCATTATCAAGGGGAAATTATACCTTTATTTCTATACATTCTCTTATAGGTTCACTAATTAAAATGCATTAAAATTTGATTTATGAAACTAAACATGCCATATTAATTCAATCAATAATCACATCGTGTCATAAGTTTATAGGAAATAATGTTTAAACTAGCATAAATAAATTTATTTAAAATTAATTCATCGTAATTATAAATACTATAACAAGTTAATATATGTTATCTTAAATAAAAACACTAATCATAACCATCAATCAATATTATAACTTAAATTAATCCTATGAAAATGATTCATGCACACTTCTTAAAATTTTTACACTAAAATTAATAATTTTTCACTTAGATATTCTTAGAATACTATCCATGTCATTTCATCATATTATAGGGGGGCCTAAATACCTATTTCTTAGTCAATCTTCTTTTCCTACCTCACATGCTAAGTTTAGATGAAATATTTTCCTACTAATTTGATGCGATCCTCATATGTTTCTAACTTCAAAAATCTATCATATATCTTAACCAAAATCTTTTATATAAATTTTTCATGAAACTCCCACACTAAATCCCATAATGATTTATTAGTAAAGATAAGTATAGCCCCCAAATCTCACATCCAATAGGGCACGTGTTAGAGACTGGATTTGTGGATATTTATCACATTTATTGGAGGAATTTCCCTCATAATTTACTAAAAAAATAAAATGAATCCACCAAAAAACTTTATAAATTGAAAAGATGAAAAATACTATACTTATAAAATATATTTATTCTAATAAACATGATATAATTTGGTAAAATACAACACCATCCACCTCAAACTCCACTCCAACTATCCAAATAGTAGCATCCCCAATATCCCATGGGTTATCCTACAAAACAACTCAAGAAAATTATATAGAGGTGATCACTTAGAAATAGTCAGTAGGATAAAAATTCTAAATAATCCAACATACATGTGAAATATAAATGTCGGGACATACATATATGAGAAAAACTAAGAATAGAAAAACCAAAATTAAGAATGAGTTTCAAATAGAAACTAATAAGCAAGGGAGATGTTTAACATTTTGGGATATCAAAATATCTACCATTATATTATTTTCCTACATATGTATCAATATTTTAAAATATCATAGCTATAAATAATTTTTAGAAATATGATTAATAATATACTAAGATAAAGGGACCCAAAAATATACCACTTCTCTTACCTGTCATTTCAGATTCCCTTCCAACTCAAACTAGAAGTGAGATAGTAATAGAACCCCTGAATAACCAATTGGGAAGATGATAATGAAATAGTAATTATATAAACTCATAATTTATCATTAACAAATCACATCTATTTCACCATCCATGTATCATCTATTTCTTAATGAAATATACCTTAATCCATTACAACCCATTTCTAGATAACATGAAATCATAAAATATAAGAATAACATCATATAAAATGATAAACCCCCAGACAATTGAATAATTATAACCACAAATCAAAATACTTAATAATCAAAAAATATAATGGTAAATGAAAAAAAATATGATAGTTAAATCAAAAGATATCATGATCTTTGTATTATTCATTTCCACCATGAATATTACAATCTTACCATTTACTCCATTTATTTATTATATTATCATATATATAACATAATTCAGAATGTTATCCATTAAATATATCGTTAATTATATCTTTATATTAAATTATTCGAACCATTTAATCACGCCATTATTTATCAAATTCACAATTTAAACCTAATCATGGATTACCGTTTCATTTAATTAGTTCAGAATCTCATAATATTTAATCCAATCATATAATTATTAAATATATCACCATCATCTCAACACAAATCCCAATTACTACATTATCTATTTACCCAAACATAACTTGTCATTAAGTAGTCAATTCATTTAATTATTTTATTTTATATTCACTTAGTTAATTTTAAACACTGACCCACATCTATAGATGACTACGAATCACACCACCCAACTCATAACAATATTAATAGGAAAACTCAAAACTAGAACTAATATTATGCCACTCTCCAATCCCAAAAACCTATTAAATTATAATAAGAAACCCCATATAGAATGTACTTTTAAAAACTTCAAATTCCTAGAATCTAAACTTACCCAACTCTCCCAAAAAAATACCTACATTTATCTCTTTTAATATATCATTTCACACAACCTATACTATAACCATAATAAGTCACACCACCCAAGTGAGAAAAATACTAGTCTTCCTCCCCTAAAGGACCTCTAGAATCTCAATATAAAATCCATGGTTCAAAATATCATTCTAAGTAAGAGATAGACTTATAGGAAGTGACCTTACATGAATTAATTATCAATAAAACTCCCAATATACCATAATTATCATAACAAAGCCTATAAAACCTATTGAACTGAATGGAATAATTTATCATTCTAGTAATAGAATATTTCTAAATTCTACCACCTGAAAGAAAAATATATTAGGATAAGAACATAGTCAACTTTAGTGATTCCCCAATTCTAAAAGAACTAAAATTAAATTAATTATACATTAATTATATTTATTCCGAATTACCTAAATATTAATATTCTCATTCACAAGGTACTTTATTATGGTAATCTAGGAAGGATTTATCCATAGAGAGGGGAAGGGGGGTGAATCAGGGGTGATTTAAAACTATTTTACAATTTATTATTATAGAAATCATAACATGTTATTGGTTAGGATATGATCATATGAATATAATCACTTAGCTTTGAATGATTAAATAAAAAAATAACATAAGTCAAACAATAATTTTTACAAGTTTCAAACTCAGTGCTAGAGCCTACTCCTAACTTTAATCATTTATTATCCCAGTCCATATATTTTTCCATGATAATCATAAAACCAAATCCTAGTGGATGGGGATGTTTCATCATGAACCTACAGCTAAAATAATACCATATGTTATAAATTTTTTATATTCTCTCCCACTAGTTTCACTAAGAAATGAACAACATCAGTTGAGAAATACCTCCAGCAGATTCTAGTTTATTTGTAAATAGATGATATATCCACCTCTTTTATTTAGTAGATTTACATAAAATATATCGAACACTTATTCAAGAAACTTGACATAAAATGATTCCATTTGAGGGGTATATAAAATCCTAGTCAGTTATTTATCACTTCATGTAAAACCTAAAAGTAATGCTTCTTTAAAACACAAAAATATCAGAATCATAGATTTTCAAAACTCTATACCCTCTTCACTTATGTCCCAGATTCTCATTCCCCTCTTCTCTTCTCTCACATGGGAGTCACTTTCCTCGATGTTCTACTTTTTATATTTTCTCAGTGTTATATTCTCTCTTATCAAAATAATTTGTTTTTGCAGTTATCCATATTTAATTTCGTGTCATTTTTAATATATATAAATGGTATTTTACAAGATATATTGAACTTTTCAATAAAATTAAAAATGAAAATATTAGTATTTTTGTTCCCTGTGACCTTCTATAAAAATATTCTCCAATAATTATGTGGGGGTTATTGTCCCATATTCTTATAAAATTTACAAAAATACTCTTTGATTGGTAAGATTATTTTCATAAATAAATAAATTCAAATGAAAATATTTAATAAATTGAGAAAGATAAATTTTTATCATTTAAATATATTAACATCTTTAAAAATATTTTCCCAATTCATATTCCATCACTACATGAATAATTTTTTGCAATAAAAAATACTTTTGGAATGAAATATTATCTCACAACATAACAATTCTTGAAAAATCATATCACTTTAAAACTCATATTTAATTACTATAAAATCATTTTCATGTGATTTTGGAATTTAGGATCATCACAATATCATCACGCTAACATTGTAGAAATTTTTTATAGATTATATTCAAAAACATAATCAGCTTCATATTGATTCATTATCATTAATTTATTCTTATTATTGATATTTTTATTCATGATGTAATTATAAAAATACATTAATTTAGATAGAATCAAAATTTATTTGTAATGATTTTAATAACTGGAGATTAGCTTTAGAACTATCTAGTTTAATTATTCCAAATAAATATTTCTAAAAGTTTCATCAAATTTTTAAGTATTGAACTAAATATGGTTGTAAAAAAACTTTATATAGATTTACTCTATGAAAACATATCGTATGATGCATTGTGTTAAACCCAATGAATTACTTATGAACTTTACAAAGTTCTTAGTGGATTACATGAATCCTACAATGACTATAAACCCTATGAAGTTTTACTCTATAAAGTAACTCAAATCTATGAATTTCTATAGGGGAACCTTATTAAATCCCATCATAGGGTTCAAGAATTTTCCAAATTATTATTTTCATCAACTCTTTGAATATTATACAAGAACCTTGTGAAAATCATCAACCCTATGAGGTATCACAATAAACTCTATAAAAACACATAAGGTTGAGGGATTTTGAAAATTTCAGACTTTTAATCAACTTTGCATCAACTATACAGGGTTCTTATATTTGAAAAATATCAATGAACTTGACATTGATGAATGAACTCTATGTAACATAACTTAACTCTAAAGAGTTCATAGATTTCAATAAATAGGAAAAAAATCCTAAATTACATCCTTTATCAAACATTCAAAAACTTCATAAAATCATCTCCTAACCTCTAACACCATATAAAAAACTTTCCAATGATATTCAAAAACCTCTCATTAACATCTAATTATTCTCAAATGTGTTTTAAAACAAATAAAATCCTTTAGTAATTCCATATGTCACTTTGAACCCCCTTAATTTGTTGGAAACTCTGATCAACTCTTTAAGATTAACTCAATAACTTATTTCAAAATAGTCAATACTCATGATATTTATCAAATAATAGCCTTCCTCAAATGATAAGTGGCATGACACTTCACGACCGAATTAGGTAATGTTTTTGAGAAAATTACAACTCTCAATGACAATAAATTGGGTACAAGTGATACAGATGAACTCTACTTCAATTAAAACTTCCAATTCTCTTTTATATACCCTATTTAGGTATAACTATATATTTATATTAGAAATATATACATAAATATCTGAACAATCTACCTAAAACCCCCTTTAACATAGAAGAGTACCACATGTTTTCCATAAGAGTTGTTCAATTTTTGTACCCTTTGAAAACATAATCCAAAGCTTTATGGGGGTGATTTACTAAACTTCTTCAAGTGACTGGGGAAGGCTAAACAATAAATTTCATCCTTAAATTAAAAAAAACTCTATTTTGGTATTTATTTAGTAAATATAACAATTATTTGATCTTCTATAATGATATATTAAATTTGAGCATCATTATTTTCCACTTTTTCATTTATAAAATGATATCGAATTTTAATATTCTTAGACCTTGAGTCTTGGACTGGGTTCCTTGAATGATATATAGTACTTTTATTATCATAATTAATAACAAGTGTCTTCTCAACATAAATTTTAAAATCTACCAATTTTACTTACATCCATATCATATGAGTATAAGCATGTATAACTAGTATATATCCTATCTCAACTGTGCTCAAGGTAACTGAATTATTCTTATTATTATGCCATGAAACACAACTTTCACAAAGAAATAAATATCCACCTAAAGTGGACTTATTTTTAGTTTAATATCTTTCCTAGTTAGAATCTATTTATCCCTATAGTATAAAATAAGATCTATTTATATTTTGCAAGATAAAATTTAATGTGATGTCAATGTATCTAAGAATTATTTAAACCAAAATCAAGTGAGAGTATTTTGGATCACTTTGAAACCTATCACATAGAGTCACAATAAACACAATATTATATATGGAATATATCAAGTAGATATAGATGCCAATTAGTTTTCTGAAAACCTTCTGATTAAAACTTTTTTCATCCTCATCCTTTGTCAAATTTATTCTGAAAATTATGATAGCAGATACATATTTTTGGTCTACTATTCTAAACCTCTAAAAAAAATCACCTAGAATATTTCTATTAGGATAGAAAGATGTAATCATTCCTTTTCACAATATGAAATCCTAGAAAATAATTTGTCTCTCCCAACATTAACATCTCAAAATGTATTTTCATCTCTATCAAAAATTCTTCACAAAGATACTTTTTTTACTTTTAAAAAAACAACATCGATATAGAAAATGACTATAAGAGTGCCTATGGACATATACTTTATATAAATGTTAATATCAACCTTTCCATTTGATAATTACATGCCTTTCAAACATCCATCCATCTTGGAATATAAATATATAGAGTACCATTTTAATCCATATAAATCCTTCATAAGAATGAATACCATTATTCTATATTTATCAAGGATAAAACAATCAAGTTGTTGAATATAAACTTGATCTTCTAGATCTCCATTAAGGAAAGATGATCCCACATCCATTTGATATATCTTATAATTTATAGTTTTTTCCACTTCTAAAAACATCCTAATGGTCTCAATACCATCCACTTGTGTAAAATTTTCATCAAAATTAACTACTTACATTTGGTATTATCCTATGAAAACCATCATTTATTTTTATCCTATCACTTATCCCTTTAAAGAACCACTTGGTTCCAATCACATTTTTATGTTCATTTCTTGACACAAAATCTCAATTAGTTTTCTTCTCAATCTGATCAAGATCTTCATTCATAAAATTGATCCATTCCTTTTTCTTAATTACCTCTTAAACAATTTATGGTTCAACTTATGAGATGATTATAGTTTAGATTTCCAATCTCAACAATGGGGTACCCTAGACCCACAATCTCGGATCTAGTTATAAAAAAACTTTATTTAATTACTATATTTCATACCAAGTGAGATGACCCAAGATAAACATACATATATTTCACATAATTTTCATTAAATAAACATTCCATATCATAATAATATCACAATACCTATAATATGATGTTTAGTGTCTTTTAGGACAATTAAAATAAGAAACTTATTTCACAACACTTATGAACATTTCTCCATAATTGATCCACACAAGACACTCTTCTAGACTTCTCATAAGTTATACTCACCTTAATAAATTGGGGTGTGGAAACATAATAAATCAGTGAGATCAAACACTCGTTAATGGAAAACTTATTAATATATCATCAAGTGTTAGATCACAAGTATATAAGAAAACATGAGTAGGGGAGAAATATTTTATTAAAAAGAACATGGAACAATAAGTTTTTTCCAAAATTTGTGTTATTAGAACATGAGATCTCAAATGAGTAAACATGTACCATAGTATAAGAGTTTGAGATAAACACAGAAACATGTTATAAGGGAATGATGTCATAAGTTCATGAAATTATAAATATGCATAAAAAACACAAATTATAATATTATAAGCATAAGTTAAGGCTAACCACCAATAAAATATAACATATTGTGTTTATGATAACTTATTATACACTATAGTTAGGGTTCACTTCCGAGAAAACATAACATAGTGTGCTTAGGCTAACTTCTCAAGCACGATAATCAAAGCTCACCACCAAGACAACATAACATAGTGTACTTTGACTAACCACTAACGCACTATAGTTAAGGCTCACTACCAAGACAATATAATATAGTTTGTATAGTCTAACCATATATTCACCATATATAAGTCTCATCACCAAGGTAACATAACATAGTCTGCATAGTCTAACTACTTGTACATCGTAGTCAAGGTTCACTTCTAAGAAAAAAATAACATAGTGTACTTAGGATGAACACCTAGGAACCATACATGGTATCTCACAAGATGAAAACATTAACCAATTAATTGGAGAACTATTAGGGTGAACCCTTCATATTTATAACAAATAAATTAATATTTTTTCCTCAATATTAAAATAAACCATACATAAATCATTAGCATGATAAAACCCGTGTAAAAAAAGTGGGTTTCCTAATATTGTCTCAAGGTATACTCGAAGGGTATATAATACTTATTCCTAATATAAGTTGGTATTAAATTATTTTATATTTTTATATTTTAAAAATAAACATATATCTAGAATATTGATTTTCCAATATTGAAAATTTTTACCAAAAAAATGGGATAAGTAATAATAAAAATGAGCCACTTAGGTGATGATTTATAAAACCAGTAAAGGTTATTTTAATGAAGGAATTAGATTATTATTTTAATTTAGACTTTAATTTAACCATGAGGGTTTTATATAAAATAATTATACTTTTTAAAATATATTCATGGTTAAAAATAATTTAATGGAGGAGGTACTTAACATAAAACAATAAATTGGGAATCTCCCTTAAATCAGGTTTATTTAAAAGATAGAGTCATAAAGGGAACTTAAAACATTTATTATCCCCAAAAAATAAAGACAATGAAAAATAAGTATATACATAAGTAACATATATATATAATATAGAATAAATACATGATAATTAGATATATGAAAAGGGAGAAAAGGAAAGATAATGTGTAACCCAAAAGTAATTAGGGTGGTTTAGAAGATCCCTTACAAACATCATAATTAATTAAGTATGTATCATTTTGAAATGGGTTTATGGGATTGAGATTTAAATAAATAAATAATATAAATATTAAATTTGTCATAATACAATCATAGGTTAGAACATTCCCAACTTATAATAATAAAGTTCATGATGAATGATCATAACTCAATGGATGAAAAATTGAGTTAACAAGAACTCTTATATCATCGTTATATTTCAAATTAGAAACCCATGAAATGTAAAACATGAGATGTATTTTTAAATACATTATATTAATATAAATTTTATGATAATAGAAATTAATGTCCAATATATACACCAAAAAAATGAAACAAGAGGTGAGTATGCATCATATCTCACTGAACCAAAATTGAGATGTAAAAACCCTTACCATAGGTCCTGATTTTCTATGTGAATGCACCTAAATTTATGAATAATCAAATTAATATTATTTAATACATAATTAGTAACCTTTTTAATATATATTTCACTTAATATTGTCTATTTATTATCATGTGTTTTTTCTTTATTTAATAGTTTTCTCTTATGTCTATTATATGAGGTGGTTCGGTCAATTTTCTTAAAACATCCTCTATTTATTGATTGTGGTCAATTTTTTTTAAAATAGATTAATAATATACATAAATTTATAGGTTTATGTATTTTATTATTCTATCATCACAATATTTACAAAGTTCGATGGGTTTTCCAAAATGGATTCAAATTAAGAAAGGTTCATTGATTTGTTCATTTTTTGGAGGTTGAGTTTACTATAACCTTTTATTGAGAATATAACTTCTATAATATACAATATCATCTTTCCAAAATATAAATAGTTTCATGAATATCATTATAATAAATTAATTTCATTTTTGATGTCATCGCCATTATGCGGTAATGGAAAAAATAATGCATCGTTCCATGGAGGCGGTAGTCAACACATACACATAGAAGACACTTTCATTTTCCATAGAAAGGGAGGGTGTATAAAAATGAAATAATTATAATTTAAAAATAAAAAACATGGTGTAAATATTATATTTATTCATTAAATATATATTTTTTACCATCTATGTAAGGTGGTTATGATAATTATAACATGTCGTTCATAGATGCGGTAGTCTGTAACTACGCATGATAACATATTCGTTTTTTTGAATGGGTTTAGTGGAATGTTTAAAAGTTATATTCCATTAGTATAATAAAATTTCTACTTATTAATAATACTTATGTTATCATATTTTTGTGTGTATAAAATTTTTGATGGGTTAAAAGAATAAAAGAACTAAGAGAGTTCAATTGAGAACATTACCTCTCCATTTCGATGTTCTCCCTTGGGTAATGTATTAAAAGATCCTTAAAATGGTATTTGTACAGAAAAAGGATTCTAGGACATGGGAAGAGGGTTGAGTTGATATTATGGAATTTTTTTTGTTGATCTAATGCTTTTTATTGGGTGGAGAAATTTTTTGGACGTGATCACTTTTTATAAGTGAAGAAAATGGAATTTTCATAATTAATCATTACTTTAAAATAATTTAATAACATTGTTCCAAGGTAAAAGGATCCAAATTGGAAAATAATTGAGTGGGATATGATTTAAATTTTATTATATATAAATACCCATGTTTTTCTATATTTTGAAATGAACATAAATTTTAATTTTTTTCTTTTAAATGATGGTGAGAGGTAAAATGATCATTTTTTACCTAGAAGATGATGTAAGATAATTTTTTTAACCATTATTTTGGTCTTATTATAGAATTTTTACATTAATATAAGAGTTTTGTATAATTCTGAGTTGTTCAAATTTTCACAAAATAATCCATATTTAATAATTAATTAATTAATTACTATTTTATTACCATGTGTTGAAACAATGATATCTTTTGAATGGATCTCTATATTGATATTTAGTCTCCACATTTGAATTTGGAATGCGTGTTTTTTTTAATCGAGGCATAAAATCGTGTTGTATGTCGGGGTCGGTCTTGTGCCCCATTTTCTTTTTCTTTTTTTTTCTCTCCCATTTATCTTTCCCTTTTCTTTATCCTCCTTCCATGGATTATTACATACACTCCTTTGGGGATTATTTATGTATTTACTAAGATAGGATATGGAGGGAGAGACATATAGGCATGGAGTCAAGAATTTATGTGCCTCTACAGAGCTTAGGATGAGCCAGATCGCCGAGTGGTAGCTGCAGAACATTATTAAGGGAGAAGCTCCGGTTGATTCCACCCAAAGGTAGTTCATTTTTTTTACATAAATCCCCATAAATTTACAAATTTATTATTTTAGAAACCTTTTATGAATTTTAAGTACCCCTATGGGGTCAATCTATGCTTACTAAGGGAAAACAGGGTTTCCAGGCCAATTATAGGGGTTTCCATTCAGGAAATCCCAATCACACAATATGTGGTTCCATGAAAACATGTCACACACTCTTCCTATTTAGGGAATACAATTTTTGGAATTACATTCCATTTAATTGGATTGCACTCGATGTAGTGTTACTTGGCCATTTAGTCAAGTACACGGTTATGTATAGCTATTGGGACCACACGTCATGTAGTCATACGTGGTCAAGTGGCCAGGTACATGGCGGGACAACCCGTGTAGGGGAACTTGGTAATATAGGGTACACAAACACACATTGTTTGTGATGCAAGACATGTAGAAGTACATTCCCAAATGGAACACATGTATAGGCCATGTGTGATACATGGTCAAGTACCCCATGTAGGGTACACGACATGTACATGATTAATACATCATGTACTAGGTTTTTACATGCCAATTCAAAATTAATTACTTTTCTAGGTAGTGCTTTGAGTATACACACTGTGTACATAGGTATACACACTTTGTACTTCTCTCTTTCTACCCTTTTTGATGTTTTTTCATGTTTTTATGCCCCAAATACAGAATTGGCCAAAATAGGAGTCTATTTTTAATATTTATCCATGTTGATCACAATGATAGAACCCATGGGGTGATTTTGAGGAACCCTAAGAGGAATTTAAGGGTGAGAGAGATTTGATGGATAGGTTTTACCTCCTATAAATGAATAAGGTTGTATCAAATAAGTGACACATGGGAGAAGTCTTAGATGAGGGTTTTGGTAATGGATTGTGGAATTGTCTTGGGTTTTCCAATGTCATAATTTAGTGACTTTCTTTGGATGGTCCCTGGTTTGAAGGACTAGTTTATGGCACATGGAGATGGATAGGTTGTGTTTTTGGTCCAACCTATCATGTGACCTTGAATCAGTATGGGACATGATCCATCTCCCTAGACTAATGTTTAAATGGATTTTCTTTTACAGATATCTCCCATGTAAGGTTTGAGTTGTTAGAGATGATGTTTTAGGATTTTTTTACCTCAAGAGATGCACATTGTCATGAGAAACTAGTTTTTAAATAGATATCCCAAGAGTGATTCCTCCTATTATGTTCTAACTTATAAGTTCCCAATAGGGAAGCCTCCACCTAAATGTTTTTTCCATAAGATGCCAAGTAGGATACGTCTACCCATGAACTATTCTGAGGACCCCAAGAAGCATTCCCTTATTACCAAATGACATATTGAATCCCATATGGGATACCTCTTCCTTCTTTTTCTTTTGGGGATCCTAAGAGGGATGCCTCTACCTTGGTATAATTTCCAAGGATCCCAAGAGAGATTCCTTTACATACGTGCTGAATTAGAGGATCCAGAAAGGGATACCTATCCTATGTATTGACCTAGGGAACCAAATTGGGTGCTCAAATGGTTGAATGTCCTTGAGCTTATGTTTTATGAGTTTAGGTAGAGATAGTAGCAGGTGACACATTAGAACCCCTACTAAACATGTGAGCCATTGTGGATCTGGAAGTAGAGAGGGGTTTAGGCATTCAACCAACCCCACTATTTTATTTATAAATTCACCATGTTATTGTTGATGCAGATATGATTTTTAGAGATTATTCTTAGATCTCATCCAATGGGTTCTAACGTAATTCTCTAGCATTGTGAGGATACCCATAGGTACTTCCCAAGATCTGTCATGTAACACTTATATAAATTGATGTTATATTTATAGTAATTTTTTGTATCTATAAGATTAATACTCATAAAAACTAATATTCTTAGTGAGATCATGATCCAATATACAATGAAACTATTTATGGAAATCTTAGTGTCTCTCGTACTCCTCCCTACACCAGAAAATATAGGATTTTTCTAATTACATCTCAGAAACCCATCTTTGTTAGCATATCACCCAAGATGCCTAGAATGCTAGTATCCAGGTGATGCCAAAGGTTTAAAGGTGGATACATTTATCCTATGAATTGGATTCTTATGACATCCTTGATTATTTATGAAGATCTCCTCAATTGATTCCTAAGAAACTCCCTAGGATCGGGTGGACACACCATGATTTCCTTAACTAGAGTTGTCTGATAATAGGGAATTGATCCAGTTATTAAATAATTTTGAGTTATTACAATGGATCCAATAGAGTATTACTTACATATATCCTATGTTTTATCCTTGTGATGAACCCGACCTAGATACCCTCTCAAACTAGTACCCGAATCAAACCATCACATAACCAAAGTGCGTTCCAAGTCCCCATAGGCTGGTGTCTAGAACCTAGAAAAAAAATAATGTGAATGATTTCACCCAACATGAAGAAGAAAACATTATATATATATAAATATATATGGAAATAAATATAAGAAGAATTTATGAATATGTGTGTGTGTGTGTGTGTGTCATAACAGAAAGTGAACAACAAAATCGATACAACTGAAAAAATGTACAAAAACAATATCCAAGAGAGAAGTCCTAATACAAAGGAAAACAAAGATAAAACATCTACTCCAACAACCTCTATGTGATAGCATGGGAAAACCTACAACATCACACCATCCAGCTACCCAAACCCAGATGAGAGAAACCTCATCGCCTCATTGTGGTGCCTCGCCTTTCCCTACATCGAAAGACTTCGCCAGGTCAATTCACCATAGAAGGGATATAGTGGGTGTGAGATAATAAACTCAATAATTTCTCACCCAGATGTTCCATATCAAGTCTCTAAATAATAATCCAATCATTCTCAACTTTAAAGAAACAATTCATGATACTATTTAAAAAAAATTATATCAAAAGTATGGAAAAATAATTTAATTCCCCATTTTTCCATATTTACAAATAAAACAGGTAAATAAATTTAAAATCATTTCATATGCATATATCACACTAGATATACCATTTAAAAACAAATCATGCATCACCTATCATATAAAATCCATGGACGTACAAAAAAAAAGGTACAAACCCAAAGGATCCCAAATCGGTCAAGAAGTTGTACATGTAACATCACACTAAAGATCACACTAGGTCAAGATAGCTTAGAAACTCATACCTAAACATATAAAATCAAGGGTATATCATGCCACTATAATTATGCATCAAGCCTAGAGAGCATAGAAACACTCCAGAAATTGAATCCCCAATAGGTTTAAAAAATCTGCAGAACAATAGGCCTAGGGAGCATAGGAAATCCCCATGAGAAACCCCCCAATAGTGGATGATACCTATTACTATACTTCCACCTAAGTATCCAAGGATTCCCATGTGCTCTATTTTAAAAACCATTTCATCATTTCATTATTTGAAAACCATTTCACAATGCTTTTAAAAACCCCTTCCATTTACCAAAATCATGGTAAAACCATATTTTATAAAACCCCAATTCCACATATACAAAACAAATAAATAATATCATGTCATTTAATTTAATAAAACAATTTATCAAAAATAGGAGCATTTCAATTCACTAACATAGGCTAGAGGAGTAACCACCTACCTCAAAACTTCGGTTGCACATGCCTGCAAATTAATCCGCCACATGGAAGAAACCAACAACAACAATATAGTCCCTATAATTAACTTAAAAATATCATAAATTGTTAAATTAAATAGAAATGATGCAGGATAATGGGAAACAACACATACCTCAATAATTCATGCCTTCCACACCACAACCAAAGATGAAATAGCCCTCGGAACAGGATCACACAAAGGATCTAGAAGAGAAACAAAGGAATCATCACCACAAGTTAATAGATCTATTAACGCAACACAATGGAGCTACCAAAATCAAAGTCAATGAAAAATTATAAATGATTACTATCCCTGAAAGATGAAACCCAACTAAAATTGTGATCGTTCATAGAATGAATCAATCCAAATCGAATGGAGTCTCTCAAAACCACTATATAAGAGCCCTATGTCAAGAGGGGTGAGAGATGCATAAGAATGAATCAACATATTAGCTGATAATCAACTTGAAATCCCTTTTTAGAAATTTACATAGAATGTAATCTATTTACACATCGTATACGCCATGAGAATCACATACACCTAAAAACTCATCTCATTTTAATAAAAACTTATCTTTTATCATTACATGGTTTGTAACCTTTACATAGTGGGTACTCCCTTCATGTTTTGTAACAAGTTCATGGAATCTTTCCTGAAGAAAATACACATCATGTACTCCCATTACACGATATGTGTTTCTCCTGAAGAATACAAAAACTATAGATTCTTTACAAAAACCTCAAACCAACTTGGGCCTTATTGAAACCCTAGAAGAACCCCATAAATCCTATTTTATACATTTATATATGGACTCTATTAATTAAAACAAACATACATCCCTAAACATTAGGTTATTTTGATCATAAAATGCTATCTATCATTGGGATTCCCATGATGCTACAAATTAAAGAGGAAAATAGGAAAGGGGGAGAAAAATAACTGAAATAGGGTAATGGTATATTAAAATCCCCATTAGGAATTATCCTAGTTCTAATTTCTTGATTTCCTATGGATCAAGACCTAGGAACCCAACATCAAACTGAATTTGGGAATATTGAAATGACATCTGGGTTCCACCGATTACACACAGCCTGAGTGTTATGCATGGGACACCTAAAAACTAGATCTATACCTTATTTAAAGGATGTTCAGTTGACACACGGAGCCATAATTTATATAGTGGAGGTGGGTATGGGTGATAGAAATGATAATAATTGTGTCACCCTAGGGTGACATAATTTACTAAAAGATATTATTAGTTCTGGCCAAAGTAGGTATGGTCGATTGGTATCATGGACCTAAGGATCAATGATGTATGTATTTTATTTATTATCTTAGACTTTTTTCTTGAATATGTTGGGTATATTTCTTGAGAATGCACTTATAATTACTTATTATATGTTTATCAAATTTTGAGATTTATTCCTCACCCTTGTATGTGCACATTAGTGTGTGTGAAGACCATATGTCTACTTTAAATTTGATCATATATGCATGATGGATAGTGCAAGGACCATTTTTTCATGATCGAGTGGAGCCACTCATGTGGAACCTTATAATTGGGCTAGTTCGGCTCGAGAGTCATGGAGATCTGGTATGTGGTTTGGTTTAGAGTTAGTAGCAGAGCATTGTTTATTTTTTTCCCTTTATTATGTTGTACGTGTGTTCATCCTAATGGGATATCAATGTTCTATATGTATGACATGGTAGTTCATGCCTTTATTTTATTCTATTGTTTACATATTTGTCTGTATTTATTCCCTCCACACTCTAATTACTTAATAATTTGGATGATGTTTAGTTATTTAATTTGTTTTTATTGCAATGATATGAGGTAATAGTCTCCCCATTGACACGAACTAGGCCCTTGTTTCTAGTCTAAAACCTTTTTAGTATGGGGAGTCATGCTTTAGGCCTTTTAATCAATAGGTTTTACTACTGTTCATAAAGTGAGCCCTTTTAGGTCATGAAAAAGTGGTACCAGAGTAGTTCATTTCTAGTTGTACAACTATTTTGGATATGGTAGAAACTAGTATTAGGAATGTTTCAAAAAATGTGATTCATTTCATACACGTTCATTGAAAACACCTATTCTTGTAATAAGTACAGTTTCCAGGGTTATGAGATTATTTATAATGACCTGAAATTTTATAAATAAAATTCCAATTGTGATTTAATTAAATGTCCAATTATTTATTTTAGTTATAGAAAACACATGAACTTATTTTGTTTTATAATATCCAATTTAATTTAAAATATCTTTAATCATCATAAATATTGATAATATAGTCATTAAACAATGATCATATGATTAGTATAAATATAGGGTTTTGAAAAATCCAATTGACACAGACAAAGGAAGTGATTTACTAAACCTATTAGATAATTGTAACGACCCGGGCCTGGCCAGCCACCCGAACAGTGCCGAACGGGTTGGGTGTTGCGACCTTAGGCGCACCTCCCCTGAATTCCAAAGGCTGATGACTAGTAGCGAGGGTCTGAATAGGTATAGTGTGGAGTCTATACCCTCTCGGAGGATTATAATAAGGGTACTGGTCCAAGTATAACAATAAAGATGTAGTGGAAATAAATGACTCAACAGACTCGAACCAGACCTGCATAGCAGAAGCACATTCAATAACAATAAACAATGGAAGAAACATAGAAACAACAGCAGCAGAAAGTAAACAGAACAACATGCCAGCAATCAACTGCTAAAACAACCAAACACGCATCCAAGCAAGTCATACAAATCAATATATATATATATATATATAATGGCGCCAATGACTAACTAGCAGTCGCTACAATATAAAGTAAACATACGGATGCAAGAAAAATAATACTAAACAAGTATCTCCAGTACCGCACGACCTCAAGGTCCATTCTAGTCTCCATGTCAACAGCACTAAAGTCCAGCTCCTGAGGCTGACCCTCTACCTGCACGCAATTTCATAAAGTCTACACGCTTCCTGAAGGGCCCGTGTAGGGTGTGAGATAAGTCTTAGTAGGATACCACCCAGAGGTGCGTACCAAACATAAGTGTTTAGGCAGGCATGCTTAAATAAGTAAACAGTAAATAGTGCAATGCCCAAAAGTAAACAAAGACTTCACTGGTGCTCAGCAGCCACCAGGAAGTGTCACCTGCTTCGGCCAATGCTGGAATCACTGGTCTGTAGCTCCGTACCTCATTCCACCTGACACCATGTGTCTCAAGCAACAACGTCCCAAAGGCACGCCCAACCGTCATAACCCAGCTCGAAAGCTCAACCTGCCCATGGCACAATATCCGGAGGAACAACGATACTTGTCCTCAAATCATAACCGGAGGGACAGCGATGTCTGCCCTCAAATCACGACGAGCCTCTGCCCCCAACTTGACTGCCTCAAATCTGTCTCTCGAAGGCTTCTCACCTTCCACATGACTTCCTATGGAAAGTACCCCCAACCAAAATACCTAAGCGCAACTATCGGGGCCACTACCCAGCGAGTGGTCGTACCACCTCATCTCGGAGTCTATCTGTGTGCACACTACTCAAAAGTACCCGGTGAGTGGTAATCACCACAGTATGTCCCAAACCACAACACCTCTGACACCTCGTGTCCCTTCAAACCTGTCCGTCAAGTCTGATGGCCTCGCCATCCAAGTAACCTGAGCCAAGCCCAACCTGACAGTCTGACTGCCTCAACCGACGTCTTTGACACCCAATCCCGTGGTAACAACCACCCAAAGTAACCTGAGCCAAAGCCCCAACCTGTGATCTTCATCACTCAACAAATATCTAGTCCACGCCCAACACAACGAGCAGTTCAACACAGATAATATCACACATTGTATAACTATTCTCAAGAATTACTTGAAACAGTCAATTACTAAACAATTAATTGCAATACTTATGCCAAACCATACCAATACCTAAGGTCTTAAATGCCTTAAACAATTACTAGCATTCTATAACAAATCAAACTCAGCAGTTTAATCCAACAGCAACAAAAGCAATCTAAAATTAGTAGTTTAAATATTGGTCCAAATCATACGCATTTCGGCACCCCCGGCCGAATTGTCCCAAACGAGCCATGACCTCTCACCCAGCCTTGCTCTAGAACAAAAAGGGTCAGGGAACACCTAGGGGCATCCCACAATGCAGATAATTAATTAACAACAAATAAACAGGGTTTCGCTCAACACCTGACATCGCGCCCAGAGGTCGCAACCCCAAATTGTCTACAAAAACACGAAAGAAGGTATGCACCACCCACCTCGTACTCGTACGATGACACTCCTTTGATTTCAGCCTCTGAATCGGACTGAATCGTGGTAGATCTGCATTTCCGTCAACTCCAGAAATTTTGTTCGGATGGAATATGTGGAGGAATAGGTGAGGGATCAAGGACGAAGAAGGGTGCGCGGGGTTAGACTTTCTGATGTGGTCCCTCTGCCACTGATAGATCGAAGAACGGAGGTCGTATGGAGATTCTAGGAGGGTTTGAGTTTTCATGGTTTTTCAGACAAACTGTTCATCCAAAGGGGAAGAAGAAGGGACTTCTGGGAATGAGACATGATGGCATCTCGATTTCTCAAATAAAAAAAAGTACACGGCGTGTATTTCCAAAGTACACGCCGTGTAGATGTGTTTTTGTACTCCGAATTAAGCGGAGTCCAGCAGACGGGTTGGACCGTGTACTCGGTCGACACACGGCCAGGGTCTCAGCTGCTACACGGGACAAGGGTACACGGCGTGTCAAGGAAGGCTACACGCCGTGTAGATTGAAATTATTACCTGGGCACCACACATCATGTACTTGGCCATTCACGGGTAAGGGTTACACGACGTGTCTATAAATACACGCCGTGTAGTAGGAAACTTCTACATGGTCTTCACACGACATGTACTCGGCAAGCACACAGCCGGTCACTCGGGTAACTCATACACGACCTGTACTTAAAGTACACGGTGTTTAGTCTGGAAATTTCCAGAAACTACCTAGATTTTCCAGACTTCTCAAAAACCAGTCAAAAATTTTAAACAGGGTCGAAATTTGACCCGTTTCTAAAAACCCGGGTCCTTACAAACTCCCCACCTTAACGTAGCTCGTCCCCGAGCTACCAAACGAAACCAGGAGATGGCACCAAACACGCCCATCCCAGTTAAACAACCCGGACTACCCCAGTCTCAAGGTTCTAGATAAATTCCAAAAAGGGCTCTCCACCTTAGGAATTGCCTACTCAGTCTCAACCCGAACAAAGCTCAAGCAAAACAAATAAACAGGTAAGGCCCAACAACCTATTTCTCGGACCCATGGTCCTCCCATGATGCATCATCACCCCTGGACCTCCTTGGCGCTCATGTGTCACTTCCGACACCCAACATAACCCTCACCGCATCGGTGTCCACCTCCCTGAGGTCCTGCATCTAATAGATTCTCATATCAAACCTGGTGCCATGCACCTCTAGTAACCTGCATCCACGATGCCCCGATGCCCACGACACCTCAAGTAACCTACATCCTTGATTCTCCTGATGCCACGCATCTCAAATATATAATAAAATATATAACGCATTCGATATGATGCCAACCCCACTAACTAGTCTCTAGTCAGTCCACAAGTAACATGTGCAACTCGTGCACTCAACCAGACATGCCTCAAGAGGCCATGCCAAAAGAAAGCAAAGAAACTCACAGCCACACCCGCGGTGTACCTGCCACTATCGTCGGCTCTCCAGCCTGCTCAATCCCAGGAAGCTCCACAGCATACACCTGGCCTGAAGCACGGTTTCCCGATGCCTGACCTCCCTGCGATGCTGCTCCAGTCACCAGCCACTGACACCTCAGCTAGGTCCCGCTATCCTTGTCACGTCCTCTGCATGCAAATAAACCTATACTACCCTCTCCAGGTACCGAACCTGAACCAGCACCTAACACCATAGTCTGTACTGGTCCCTGCCTGCCGGCTATCTGAGAAGGCTGCCTACAAAACCTCTCCAGATGCCCGACCTGCCCACACGCCCGGCACTCCTTCGAAGGCCTATCGCACTGATCCCGAACATGTCCCGGTTGTCCGCACTAAAAGCAAACCACCACTGAACTGCCACGAGGTGGTCTAGCTGAGTCCTTAGTCTACCTGTACTGCTTGAAATCATATCTCCCTCGCTTCCTACTGTCTGGACTGTCACCTAAAGTTGTCACCCTTCCAAAATGAGATTTCTCTCTCTAATTGCCCTCAGCTATGAGCACATGGTTCACCGCCTCAGAGAAGGAATCCAGCCTGAAGATGTTTACCTGAACCAGAATGGCGTACTGTAAGCTGTCCACAAAGCACCTCACCCTAGCTGCATCATCGCTCACCATACCAGGTGCAAAATGGGACAACTCTTTGAAGGAAGTTGCGTATTCCATAACGGACATATCTCCCTGATGAAGACTCAAGAACTCCTGATCTCTCTCCGCCCTCAGCATCTCTGAGTAAAAGTGCTCAAAGAACCTATCCTCGAAGTCCTTCCAAGCGAGTCCCTCGTGCTTGTGAGCTTGTACCTATATGTCCCACCAACGCTTCGTCGGTCCTCTCAGCATGTACATCGCCAACTTGACCCTCCACCCAGGAGGAATCTCTAGATGCTCGAAGATCATCTGAATGCTCTCTATCCAATTCTCTGCCACCTTTGGACCACCCTCACCCTGAAAAAGCGGCGGGTGCTGCGACTGGAACTCCCGCGTCAGATATGCCATAGAAGGCTCTGTACCATGTACGCATCTGTAAATCCACTATAAGACGTGTACCAGGCTAGCTTAGAGCTGCTCATCAAGCCATGGTCTGAACCCTGCCAAACACGGCTGTAACCCTGCCTGCACTGGATCCTGAACCTGATCCTGTCCCTGAGCCTGTACCTACGGCTCATGCTCTGCCTGCACCAGATTCTGAACCTGATCTTGCGGTACTATGTCCTCTCCTTCCTGTTGCTCCATCGTGTCATGAAGGAGTAACCCTTTGAATACCATAAATGGTCAGACATCCCACATATATATATAATAATATATTCTACACAGATAAGGAAAGCAGTAAAAGGCAGTGCATAACAACTACACTTACTTCCCCTCACCGCAACCCATGCCCCACGGCATCCCGGCCTCATGGCCTCCTTACCCGCCCTTAACAGAGCCGAGTATCAATAGTACCTCAGGCCATGCCCTTCATGACAACCAACGTTGCCTCAAACCCGACGATTGAGTTTCCCAATCCTGACAGTTACACTGCCTCACCCTTAGTACCTGCCTGCTCTCATAAGAGCCAGACCCAAATATCCTACACCTGCAATTCTACTAAATACAAAGCATGGTATACACATTGAAATAAACAAGAAATTCTATTATAAGTTTCACCTATTCACATTTCAGAGCATTCATAGCATGGAAATTGATTTTATTCACATGGTATTATCACTTCACAAAGCATACGTGCAGTTATGAAATTAAAATACCCTAAAATGTTCCTATCAAAAGCCAAGCAAGCAACCCTTTCCCTACCGGCCAAGGTTTACATATCATAATCAATAACATCACACAACAAGTGATCCACTAAGGTGAAAATCATATCAACTATAATCTGAGCAAAAAGCAAACAGTAATTCCCGCCCACGGCAACACAATCCATCCCTCGTACATGGGGATGCAGGCACCCAAGCACAAGTTCAAAAAATCAAGTTCCAACAATAACCTATCTTCAGTCTACCATATCCCAAATAGTAAAACCAGCATAAATAAAAAGATAAGTATCTAACTCATTAGTAGCCAGAAAAACACTGCTACTAAATCCCTGCCAAGAACCTCCTCTGATACCACTTTGTAACGACCCGGGCACGACCAGCCACCCGAACAGTGCTGAACGGGTCAGGTGTTACTACCTTAGGTGAACCTCCCCTAAATACCAAAGGATGCCGACTAGCAGCGAGGGTTTGAATAGGTATAGTGGGGAGGATATACCCTCTCGGAGGATTATAATAAGGGTACTGGTCCAAGTATAACAGTAAAGATGCAGTGGAAATAAATGACTCAGCAGACTCGAACCAGACCAGCATAGTGGAAGCACATTCAATAATAATAAACAATGGAAGCAACATAGAAACAACAGCAGCAGAAAGTAAACAGAACAACATGCCAACAATCAACTGCAATAACTGCTAAAACAACCAAGCACGCATCCAAGCAAGTCATACAAATCAATATATATATATATATATATATAATAGCGCCAATGGCTAACCAGCAGTAGCTACAATATAAAGTAAACATACTGATGCAAGAAAAATAATACTAAACAAGTATCTCCAGTACGGCACGACCTCAAGGTCCATGCCAGTCTCCATGTCAACAGCACTAAATTCTATCTCCTGAGGCTGACCCTCTACCTGCACACAATTTCATAAAGTCTACACGCGTCCTGAAGGGCCCGTGTACGGTGTGAGACAAGTCTCAGTAGGATACCACCCAATGGTGCATACCTAATATAAGTGTTTAGGTAGGCATGCTTAAATAAGTAAATAGTAAACAGTGCAATTCCCAAAAGTAAACAAAGACTTCACTGGTGCTCAGCAGCCACCAGGAAGTGTCACCTACTTCGGCCAACGTCGGAATCTCTGCTCTGTAGCCCCATACCTCATGCCACCTGACACCATGTGTCTCAAGTACCGACGTCCCGAAGGCACGCCCAACCATTGTAACCCAGCTCGAAAGCTCAACCTTCCCATGGCACAACATCTGGGGGAACAGCGATACCTGTCCTCAAATCATAACTGGAGGGACAGCGATGTCTTCCCTTAAATCACAGCGAGCCTCTGCCCCCAACCTGACCGCCTCAAAGCTGTCTCCCGATGGCTCCTCACCTTCCATGTGGCTTCCTATGGAAAGCACCCCCAACCAAAATACCTAACCGCAACTATCGGGGCCTCTACCCAGCGAGTGGTCGTACCACCTCATCTCAGAGTCTATCTGTGTGCACACTACTCAAAAGTACCTAGTGAGTGGTAATCACCTCATTATGTCCCAAGCCACAACACCTCTGACACCTCGTGTCCCTGCGAACCTGTCGCTCAAGTCTGATGGCCACGCCATCCAAGTAACCTGGGCCAAGCCCAACCTGACAGTCTGACTGCCTCAACCGACGTCTATGGTTCCCAATCCCGTGGTAGCAACCACCCGAAGTAACCCAATCCAAAGCCACAACTTGTGATCCTTATCAGTCAACAAATATCCAGGCCACGCCCAACGCAATGAGAAATTCAACACAGATAATATCACACGTTGCATAACTATTCTCAAGCATTACTTGAAACAGGAAATTACTAAACAATTAATTTCACTACTTGCGCCAAACCATACCAATACCTAAGGTCTTAAATGACTTAAAAAATTACTAGAATGAAATAACAAATCAAACTCAGCAGTTTAGTCCAACATCAAAAAAAGCAGTCTAAAATCAGCAGTTTAAATATTGGTCAAAATCATACGCATTTCGGCACCCCTGGCCGAATTGTACCAAATGAGTCATGACCTCTCACCCAGCCTTTCTCTAGCACAAAAAGGGTCAGGGAACACCTAGGGGCATCCCACAATGTAGATAATTAATTAATAACAAATAAACAGGGTTTCACTCAACACCCGACATCATGCCCGGAGGTCGCAACCGCTAATTGTCTACGAAAACATGAAAGAAGGTATGAAACACCCACCTCATACTCGTACGATGACACTCCTTTGATTTCAGCCTCTGAATCGGAATGAATCACGGTAGATATGCATTTCTATCAAATCCAGAAATTCTGTTCGGATGTAATCTGCGGAAGAATAGGTGAGGGATCAAGGACAAAGAAGGGTGTGTGGGGTTAGCCTTTCCTAGGCGGTCCCGCTGCCACTGATGGATCGAAGAACAGAGGTCGTACGGAGATTCTGGGAGGGTTTGAGTTTTCAGGGTTTTTCGGACAAATTGTTCGTCCAAAGGGGAAGAAGAAGGGACTTCTGGGAATGAGACACGACAGCATCTCGATCTCTCAAATAATAAAAAAGTACATAGCATGTATTTCCAAAGTACATGTCATGTAGATGTGTTTCCATACTCCGACTTAAGCAGAGTCCATCACATGGGTTGGACCGTGTACACGGTCGACACACGGCCAGGGTCTCGGCCACTACATGGGACAAGGGTACACAGCGTGTCAAGGAAGTCTACACGTCATGTAGATTGAAATTATTACTTGGGCACCACACGTCATGTACTTGGCCATGCACGGGTAAGGGTTACACGGCGTGTCTATAAATATACGCCTTGTAGTAGGAAACTTCTACATGGTCTTCACACGGCATGTACTTGGTGAGCACACAGCCGGTCACTCAGGTAACTCATGCACGGCGTGTACATAAAGTACACGGCATGTAGTCTGGAAATTTCCAGAAACTACCCAGACTTTCCAGACTTCTCAAAAAACTAGTCAAAAAGTTTAAACAGGGTCAGAATTTGACCCGTTTCTAAAAACCCGGGTCCTTACAATAATAACCAATGAATCTCATTTATCAGAGCTTATGTGGGAGATAGAATCACCAGGATTTTCACTTAACCAATCCTAAGTTGTGATCTAACAACTAACTCATGAGAAAAACTATTTACCAGATAAGTTCAAGCTCATTGAGATCATGACCCAAACCATGTATGTTGAACCACCCCCATGAAAATATCATCATCACCCACCTTACCCTTAGGTATTTTTCTAGTGTAACAAAAGGATATGTAAAAATACCATAATAATATGAATATTTATATTTTATATAATAAATAATATGTTTCTTCTTTTTGTTGTTACTTTATAAATGTTTTTTATTTTGATATGATAAAACCTAAATTTAATTTTTGGGTAATATGAAATTTCAATTAAGGAATTTATTTTGATGAATTAATCAATTTTTGAAATAAATAATATTTCATTAAAAAATTATTATTAAATTTAAATGATAATAAAAATTTTATGATTTCAAATGTACTTTTTATTAGAGATTGAAAATTTTTATCATAAAAAACCCAGCATTTCTTAGTAAATGTCAATTATATTTTAAAAGTAAAATTCCAAATGTATAGAAAATTATTTTGATAAAATAAATATTATTTTTTTAATCATCACATAAAAATTATCCAATGGTGAATTTTTTAAAATTTTCTGAGATGGTCGAATTTTCGTGTAAAAATTAAATATGGTATAAATATACAGTGTGTTTTATAACATCATAATGACCCAAAAGTGATATGATAAATACTATAAAATTAATAAATTACAAAATATATGTTTCCACTTTATGTTAATTTGTTTTTTAGGTTATTTGATGTATTTTATAAATCCTTTATGAATCCTCTAAAACCGATATTATATTTTCAGGTTTTAAAATCATTTCTTTAAGAACATGACCCACTTCCACATCACCAAGGGTAATATTTTAATAATTTAGTTCCTTGACCTTATAAAATAATTATACCAATTTTTCAAAAACCATGTTCAAAACCATGGTAAGGTTTGTGGTTTTGATTACTTCATTATATAGAGACCAAAACCTAAGTTTGGGAAATAATAAATAACTCTCTTATATTTTCCTATATAAACCTACCCAATATCTAATTAATCCTCACTAAAAAACATTTTAGAACATCCTTACTCTTATATACCCTCTCTATAGTCCTTACAATGTTCCCCCAATCTCCCAATAATCTTCTCTAAAACTTTTGGAATCACTCTCTCAAGGTAATAAATCCTCTTTTTCTGGTCTTTATTCAAGCATCTTCTTCATTTTATGACCTCTTATTTCCATTTCATAATGTTGGGATATGTTTTTTCAAAATCTCTATTACATTACATTTGATTTGAAAAATTATTAGAGACCCATTTTTATCTCATTAAACCATTTTCTGAACCATTATGTATCATCCTTATACTGTCAAAATTTCACTATGATTTTTCAATGACAAACATTTTTACTGTGAATATCAACGTTATTTCCACTCAAGGGTATTTACCAAGAAATACATATAATTATTTTATTTTTTAATTCAATTTATTTATTCCATACTCCTTTATCATGGAAAAAAAATTTGTGAAATATGTTCTTATGTTATATGATCTATGTGGCACACATATTCATGTACATGGAATGATAGTGTTGGATGCGCCCAAATAGTGCACCAATGCATTGGGTAATAGTTTATTCCCAAGAAACACCATTTATTATGTATATAAGGGTATCCTAATCACATTATTTTATTATGTACTGGTGGTTAACCTTGAATTATTTTTATGATAACATTTTTAATGTTGTTTCCACATTCCCAAGTTGTCTTTTATGTTATCATGCTACATCATGCCTCATTGTTTATGGTTATTATTCTCACCCATTTTATGTCCCATTGAAATGACTATTCTCTAATAGTTAATACCTTATTCGTTTTATTCTATGTTTTTTTCCTTACTTGTCTTTATATCCCTCCTCTTTCTTATGTATGTCACCAGGTTATCCCATGCAGTTTTAAGTATGATGGAATATTATGAGAATGTTAAGGAAGTTTTCAATAATTCTGATGTACCCCATGTTTTAATATTTTTCTGTAATTTACCTAATTACAAAAAAAACTTGACTTCTTGATATTATAAGTTTTATTATGTGTATTCTTATGTAATAAATCATGAATTAATGTGTATTCAAGACATGGGTTGTCGTAGTTGGTATCAACAAAAAGTTTAGTTGTTTTTTGAATTATTATTTTAAAATTATAGAAAAATCATTAGGGATAAGACTAAACATAATAAAAAATATTTAAGTTTTGGTAAAGTATTGATTATGTGGTTTCCAATAAAATATATCTCTATCGAGATACAACAAGTGGATGTGGATCTGGCCCAGATGTACCTAAGTGTAAGACCAGAAAACATCACATTGAGCTAGACTCCATCAGGAACTGGTGCATGAAAATAGGTCTTTATTCAAAAATATTTATACACTCCTAGATGATATTATTTAGTAACTTCACAATATCGTTATGAAACATTATTAAGGGAACAAAAATTCACATAAGAGCCTATGTTAGAAAATAGATCATGAATGGCTTAGATTGAAGTCTAAAAATTCACAAGTTATGTAAATACATGCTATTTATAAATTATCCCATTATGTTACTTGATTACCATTTATTTTTTCAAAAGTTTAAAATTAAACATCCCCAATTTTCCCTTTATTCTATCCATTGGAAGAAAATAAGAGGAATCGAGTAAACAACCAATGTGAAGGGAAATGTGATGATTGCCCCAATGAGATTCCCAAAATGGTGGGTGCTAGAATCATAAACTTTATGATGATACTCTCTTAGTTTAGTAATGGTCTAAATAGAAACTTGAATCAGGAGAGACTCCCAAATACCCCTAAGAAAGAACAAGCTGCAATTTATAAATTCATGCAATAATGGCCACTGAATTACATTGTATCATCGGATCCCTTAATCAAGGAATAGGGGATTAAATCCATTGACAAGATCTTATTCATACATAAATTTTTTAAGAAAGAAACAGTTATACTAGATGTTTATCATATGGAGGTATAAGCTGATCAGTGGTGGAAATTGATCTAGATTAAAAATCCTAAGGAAGAGATTGAAGTAATGGAGTGGAAGTAATTCTAGAAATATTTTCCATAAAATATTTTACTCACACTCCAAAAATTGAAATTTAAAAGCTATTTCTTTTCCCTCAAGAAAAAATATGATGAATATATTAGATCTTATGAGTAAAACTTCACAATACATGCACGATACACCTCCATCTTTTTCATTTCCCCTGAATGAAAGTTTGACCGCTTCTTTATCCTGATAAAACTAATTCTATAAAACCCACTTGGGATTCAATACATTGATATCTATGAGGAAATTTTATGGTGTGTCCTCAGATTATAAATGGATATAAAAAAATCTCAATGGTCCCATGGGGATAAGAAATGGAAAGTGGAGTTTAATTCTTACAGTCTGATGGATAAATCTAAAGGTGGTAAGAAATTTGATTATCCCAATTACCAAATGTTTGGAAAGAAGCAAACCATAAATTTCGTAATGGGGGGGGGAGGAAATTATTTAGGTATGAAAAGGAAGGGAACCTATCTAGTGATTGAATATGAGAGAAACCCACCAATGCAATGGAGGAAAGGAATTGTATCCCCCTATGGCGGCGTAGCTTACTAAAAGATATTATTAGTGCTAGACAAAGTAGGTATGGTTGATTGGGATCACAGAACTAAGGATAGAATATGGATGTATTTTATTTATTATATTCAAGTGTTTTATTAAATAGGTTGGGTATATTTCATGATCATTCAATCCTAATTGCTTATTATAGGTTCACCATTAAGGGTGGACTTCTAAGATTTATTCCTCACCACTTGTATATGCACCTCAGTGTGTGTGCAGACCATATGTCTACTTTCAAGTTGAGCATAGATGCACGATGGATAGTTTGAGGCCCAGTCTTTCATGATCGAGTGGATCCACTCATGTGGAGCTTTACGATCAGGCTAGTTCAGCTCAAGAGTCATAGAGATCAGGTATATTGTTCAGTTTAGAGATAGTAGCAGAGCCTTGTGTATTTATTTTCCTTTATTATGTTGTATATGTGTTAATACTAATGGAAGATCAATTTTTATATGTATGACATGGTAGTTCATGCCTTTAATTTATTCCATTTATTACATATTTTTTAGTATTTATTACTTCCATACTCTAATTATTTACTGTTTTTGATGATGTTTGGTTATTTCCTTTGGTTATATTATTATTATATGAGGGAATAGTCTCCAAATAGACACAACCTAGACCCACAAAGATAGTCTAAAACCTTTGGATTATGGTGAGGCATGGTTTAGGCCTTGTCATCAATAAGTTTTGTTACTATTCCTAAAGTGATCCATGTCGGGTTATGAAAAAGTGGTACCAGAGTAGTTCATTTCTAGTTGTATTACTGTTTGGGATATGGTAGATAGTAGTATTAAGAATGTTTAAAAACATGTGATACATTTCATACAGGTGCAATGAAAACACCTATTCTGGTAAGAAGTCCAGTTTCCAGGGTTATGGGATTATTTGTAATGACCTAAACTTTTATAAATAAAATTCCATTTGTGATTTAATTAAATGTCCTATTATTTATTATGGTTATAGAAAACACGTGCTCCTATTTTGTTTTATTATATCATATTTAATTTAAAATATATTTAATCATCATAAATATTGATGATATAGTCATTGAATAGTGATCATATGATTAGTATAAATATAAGGTTATGAAAAATCTGATTGACACAGGAAAAGGAAGTGGTTTCCTCAACCAGTAGGATCATAAACTATGAATCCCATTTATCAGATCTTATGAGGGAGATATAATCACCAATATTTTCCCTCAACCAATTCCAAGTTGTGATCTAACAACTAAACCTTGATAAAAACCTTTTACAGGAGAAGTTCAAGCTCATTGAGATCACTACCCAAACCATGTATGCTGAACCACCCCCATGAAAATCTCATCATCACCCACCTTACTCTTAGGGATTTTATTGGTATAAAAAATGGATATGTATCAAGACCCTAATAATATTAATATGTATATTTTATATAATAATGAATATGGTTTCTTCTTATTGTTGTTACTTTATAATTGATTTTGGTTTTGATATAATGAAACACAAATTTTATTTTTGGGTAAAATGTAATTTCAATTAAGGAGTTTATTTTGATGAATTAATTGATTTTATAAATAAGTAATATTTGAATAAAACATTATTATTAAATTATTATTATTAAATTTAAATGATAATATAATATTTATGATTTCAATTGTAAGTTTTATAAGGGTTTGAAATATGTTATCATAAAAAACTAGCATTTCTTAGTAAATGTAAATTTTATTTTAAAAGTAAAAATTAAAATGTATAGAAAATTATTTTGATAAAATAAATATTATTTTTGGAATCATCACATAAAAATTATCCAATGGTGATTTTTTTTATAATTTTTTGAGATAATCAAATTTTTTTGTTAAAATTAAGTATGTTACAAATATTCAATGTGTATTATGACATCATAATGACCCAAAAGTGATATAATAAATACTATAAGATGTATACAATACAAGATATTTGTTTCCAATTTATATTAATTTATTTTTTTACGTTATTTGATTTATTTATAAATCCTTTATGAATCCTCTAAACCCTATATTATATTTTAAGGTTTTAAAATCATTTCCTTAAGAATATGACTCACTTCCACATCAATAGGGGTAATATTTTAAAAGGATCGGGCCTTGGACTTATAAAATAATTATAAAAACTCTAATTTTTTAAAAACCATGGTCTAAATCATGGAAAGGTTTGTGGTTTTGGTTACTTCATTATATAGAGACCAAAACCTAAGTTTGGGAAATAATAAATAACTCCCCTATCTTTTCCTATATAAACCTAACCAATATCTGATTAATATTAAACAAACCTGTAGAACATCCTTATTCTTCCCTTATCCATCTATATTCCTCCCAATTTTCCCCCAATCTCTCAATAATATCCTCCCAAACTTTTTGAATCACCCTCTCAAGGTAACAAATCCTCTTTTTCACCTCTTTATTCAAGAATTTTCTTTATTTTATAGCCTTTTATTTCCAATTGATAATGTTGGGATATAATTTTTTTCAAATCCATATTATATTACATTTGTTGTCAAAAATTATTAGAGACCCATTTTTCTCTCATTAAACCATTTTATGGACCTTTATGCACTATCGTTATGTTGTTGAAATTTCACTGTGATTTTTCCATGCCAAACCTTTTTATTATGAATATCAACGTTATTTCCACTCAAGGGTATATACTAAGAAATAACTATAATTAATTTTTTTTGAATTAAATTTATTTATTATTCACTCCTTTATCATAGAATAAAATGTGATGAAATATGTTCTTATGTTATATGATCTATGTGGCACACTTATGCTTGTACAAGGTATGATTATGTTGGGTGTACCCATAAAGCACTTCAATACATTTGGTAATCCTTTAGTCCCATGAAATTCCATGTATTATACATAGGATGTTATCCTAATAACATTATTTTATTGTGTATTGGTGGTTAACCTTGAATTATGTTTATGATGTCATATTTAATGTTGTTTCCACATACCCATGTTGTATTTATGTTATCATGTTATATCATGCCTCATTGTTTATGTTTATGATTATCACCCATTTTATGTCCAATTGAAATTCCTATTGTCTAATATGTAATTCCTTCTTTATGTTATTATTTTTTGTTCCCTTACATGTCGATATAGATCACCCCTTTTTTATGTGTGTCCCCGTGTTATCTTATGAAGTATTAAGTACGATGGAATATTATGAGAATGTTAAGGAAGTTTTAAATAATTTTGATATACCCCCAATTTTAAAATTATTATGTAATGTACCTAATTACCTAAACAAACTTAACTTCTTGATCTTATAGTTTTTATTATGTGTATTCTTATGTAATAAATCATTAATTAATATGTAATCAAGACATGGGCTGTTATAGTTGGTACCAACAGAATGTTTAGTTATTTTTTGAATTATTATTTTAAAATTATAGAAAATCATTAGGGATAAGTCTAAATATAAGAAAAAGTACCTAATTTTTTTAAAAGTATATAGTAAGTGGTTTCAAATAAAATAAATCTCTATCTAGATAATACAAGTGGATGAGGATCGGGTGCAGATGTACCTAGGGGTAACACCAGAAAATACTATATTTGAGCTAGAATCCATCAGGAACTTGTGCATGAAAACAGGTCTTGATGCACATCTGGTTTGACACTCCTAATTGATATGCTTTAGTATATTCACAATCTCAGTATGAAACATTATTAAGGGAAAAAATCCCATAAGAGTATATGTTAGAAGATATATCATGGATAACATAGATTGAAGTCTACAAATTCACAAGTTATGGAAATAAATTCTATTTATAAATTATCCATTTATGTTATTGTATTCCCATTTATGTTTTAAATATTTTAAAAGTAAACATCCTCAATTTTCTATTTATTCTTTCCAATGGATTAAAATATGATGAACCAAGTAAACAACCAATGTCAAGGGAAATGTGATGATTACCCCAATGAGATACCCAAATTGGTGGGAGATGGAATCATGAACTTTATGATGAAACATGATGCAATTGATACCTTTATGCAAAAAAGGCCTCTAAATTTGATTGTATCATATGATCCCTTAATCAATGAATAATGGATCAACTCCATTGAGAAGATCTTATCCATCCTTAACTTTTTGAAGAAAGAGACAGTTATACTATATGTTTATCATATGGAGGGATATGTTGATCTGTGGTGGAAATTGATCAAGAATACAAATCATAAGGAAAAGATTGAAGAAATGGAGTGGAAGTAATTTTGGAAAATGGTTTTCAAAAAATATTTTTCTATCACTCCCTGACCTAAAATGGAAAGATATTTCCTTTCCCTCAAGAAAAAATATGATGAATCCATCAGAGTGTCTGAGTAAAACTTCACAAGACATTACCGATACACCTCCAGCTTTTTTCTTTCCACTGAAAGAAAATTTGACCGCTTATTTATCATGATAAAATCAATTCTCTGAAAACCCATGGGGATTTGATACTTTTATAGATATGAGGAAATTGTATGGTGTTACCTCAAAGTATAATGGAGGTGAAAAAATATCAAGGGTCTCATGGGGATAATAAGTGGAAAGTGGAGTTTAATTCTTGCAATCTGATGGATAAATCTAAAGGTGGTAAGAAATTTCATTATCCTAATTATCAAAAGTGTGGAAGGAAGCACCCCATAAATTTTATAAAGGGTTGAGGAAATTATTTAGGTATGATAGTAAGGGAACCTAGCTAGTGATTGAAGATGAGAAAAACCCACCAACGAAATGGAAGAAAGGAATTGTATCCTCTTATGGTGGCGTAGCTTACTAAAAGATATTATTAGTGATGTACAAAGCAGGTATGGTCAATTGAGATCAAGAACCTAAGGATAAATTATGTATTTAATTTATTTATTATATTCAAGTGTTTTCTCAAATAGGTTGGGTATACTTCCTGAGCACGCACTCCTAATTGCTTATTATAGGTTCACCATTGGGGGTGGACTTCTGAGATTTATTTCTCACCCCATGTATGTGCACCTCAGTGTGTGTGCAGACCATATATCAACTTCAAAGTTGAGAATAGATGCATGATGGAGAGTGAGAGGCCCAGTTTTTCATGATTGAGTGGATCTACTCATTTTGATCCTTATGATCAGGCAAGTTTAGCTCGAGAGTCATAGAGATCTGGTATGTTGTTTGGTTTAGAGTTAGTATCCGAGCCTTTTGTATTTATTTTACTTTATTATATTGTATATGTGTTTATCATAATGGTAGATCAATTTTTTATATGTATTAAATGGTAGTTCATTCCTTCACTTTATTCCATTTATTACATATTTTTTAGTATTTATTACTTCCACACTCTAATTATTTACTACTTTGGACGATGTTTAGTTATTTCCTTTGGATATCTTATTATGATATGAGGTAATAGTCTCCCCATAGACAAAACCTAAGGCCTAATTGATGGTATACATCCTTTGGAGTATGGGGAGGCATACTTTAGGCCCTTTCATCAATAGGTTCTACTACTATTCATAAAGTGGTCCATTTCGGGTCAAGAAAAACTTGTACAAGAGTAGTTTATTTTTGGTTGTATTACTATTTGGGATATGGTAAAAATTAGTATTAGGAATGTTTCAAAACATGTGATGCATTTAATAATAGTGCATTGAAAACACCTATTCTAGAAAGAAGTCCAGTTTCCAGGGTTATGGGATTATTTGTAATGACCTAAACTTTTATAAATAAAATTTCATTTGTGATTTAATTAAATGTCCTATTTTTTATTATGGTTATAGAAAAAAATTATCTTATTTTATTTTATTATATCATACTTAATTTAAAATATATTTAATCATCATAAATATTGATGATATAGTCATTGAATAGTGATCATATGATTAGTATAAATATAGGGTTATGAAAAATCTGATTGATACAGGGAAAGGAAGTGGTTTCCACAACCAAAAGGATTATAAACTATGAATCCCATTTATCAGAGCTTTTGAGGGAGATAGAATCACCAAGATTTTCTCTCAACCAATTTCACGTTGTGATCTAACAACTAAATCATGAGAAAAACATTTTACAGGAGAAGTTCAAGCTCATTGAGATCACGACCCAAACCATGTAAGTTGAACTACCGCCAGGAAAATATCACCATCACCCACCTTACTCTTAGGGATTTTATTGGTAGAAAAAATGGATATGTATCAAGACACTAATAATATTAATATGTATATTTTATATAATAATGAATATGGTTTCTTCTTATTGTTGTTACTTTATAATTGATTTTGGTTTTGATATAATAAAACACAAATTTTATTTTTGGGTATCTTACAATTTCAATTAATGAGTTTATTTTGATGAATTGATCAATTTTTGAAATAATTAAAATTTTAATAAAACTTTATTATTAAATTTAAATGATAATATAATTTTTATTAATTCAAATATAACTTTTTTAAGGTTTAAGAAAATGTTATCGTAAAAAACTAGTATTTCTTGATAAATTTCAATTCTATATTAAAAGTAAAAATTAAAATATATAGATAATTATTTTGATAAAATAAATATTATTTTTGGAATCATCACATAAAAATTATCTAATGGTGAATTTTTCATAATTTTCTGAGACAGTAAAATTTTCGTGTTAAAATTAAATATGTTATAAATATACTGTGTATTATGACAGCATAATGACCCAAAAGTGATATAATAAATACTATAATATGTATCCATTACAAAATATATGTTTCCACCTTATATTAATGTGTTTTTGTGGTTATTTGGTTTATTTTATAAAGTCTTTATGAATCTTCTAAACCCTCTATTATATTTTAAGGTTTTAAAATCATTTCCTTAAGAACATGACTCACTTACACATCACTAGGGGTAATATTTTAATAGTTTAGGACCTTGTAATTATAAAATAATTATAAACACTCTACTTTTTCAAAATATATGGTCTAAAATATGTTAAGGTTTTTGGTTTTGATTACTTCTTTATATAGAGACCAAAACCTATGTTTTGGAAATAATAAAGAACTCCCTTATCTTTTCCTATATAAAACTAACCAATATATAATTAATATTAACTAAAAACCTTGTATAATATCCTTACTCTTCCCTTCCTTCTCTAGAGTCCTCCCAAGGTTCTCCCAATCTCTCAATAATCTCCTCCTAAACTTTTGGAATCACCCTCTCAAGGTAACAAATCCTCATTTTCTCCTCTTTATTCAAGCATCTTCTTTATTTTATGACCTTTTATTTCCAATTCATAATGGTGGTAAATGTGTTTTTAAAATCCATATTACATCCCATTTGATGTAAAAAAATTATTAGAGACCCATTTTTCTCTCATTAAACCATTTTCTGAACCTTTATTTACTGTCGTTATGCTCTTGAAATTTCACTGTGATTTTTCTATGCTAAAACTTTTAATTATGAATATCATCGATATTTCCACTCAAGGGTATTTACCAAGAAATACCTATAATTTTTTTATTTGGGAATTTAATTTATTTATTCTACACTTGTTTATCATGGAATAAAATGTGATGAAATATGTTCTTATGATATATGATCTATGTGTCACACTTATTCATGTACTTGGTATGATTATGTTGGGTGCATCCATATACCACTCCAATGCATTGGGTAATATTTTAGTCCCATGAAACGCCATTTATTTTTCATATGAAGTTATCCTAATCAAATTATTTTATTATGTATTGGTGGTTAACATTGAATTATGTTTATGATGTCATGTTTAATGTTGTTTCCATATTCCTATGTTGTCTTTATGTTATCATGTTATATCATGCCTCATTGCTTATGTGTATGATTCTCATCCATTTTATGTCCCATTTAAATACCCATTGTATAAAATTTAAAACCTTCTCCATGTTGTAAATTTTTGTGTTCCCTTACTGGTCTATATAGATCACCCCTTTATAATGTATATCCCCAGATTATCTCATGCAGTTTTAAGTACGATGGAATATTATGAACATGTTAAGGAAGTTTTCAATAATCTTAATTCACCCCATGTTTTAATTTTATTATTTAACGTACCTATTTAACCAAACAAACTTTACTTCTTTATCTTCTAGGTTTTATTATGTGTATTATTATGTAATAAACCAGAAATTAATATGTAATCAAGACACGGTTTTTCATAGTTAGTATCAACAGAAATTTTAGTTATTTTATGAATTGTTGTTTTAAAATTATAGAAAACTCATTAGGGATAAGACTAAACATAATAAAAAATCCCTATGTTTTTTTAAAGTATAAAGTAATTGGTTTCTAAGAAAATACATCTCTACCTAGATACTACAAGTGGATATGGATTTTGCACAGATGTTCCTAGGGGTAACACCAGAAAACATCACATTGAGCTAGACTCCATCAGGAACTGGTGAATGAAAATGGGCCTTGAGGCACACCTGGTTTGGTACTCCTAGTTGATATCTGATATTAAATTTACAAGCTCATTATGAAACATTATTAAGGGAAAAAAATTCCCATAAGAGTCTATGTTAGAAAATAGTTCAAGGATGACTTAGATTGAAGTTAAAAAATTCATAGGTTATAGAAATACATGTTATTTATAAATCACCCATTTATGTTATTGGATTCCCATTTATATGTTCAATAATTTAAAATTAAACATCCCCAATTTTCCCTTTATTCTAGCCAATGGATGAAATTAAGAGGAACTGAGTAAGCAACCAATGTGAAGGGAAATGTGATGATTGCCCCACAAAGATTCCCAAAATGGTGGGATCCATAATCATGAACATTGTGATGATACTATCTTAGTTGAATCATGTTCTAAAGAGAAACTTGAATTAGGAGGAACTCCCAAATACCACTAAGAAAGAACAACCAACAATTGATACCGTTATCTAAAAAAGGCCTCTAAATTTCAATGTATCATCTAATCCCTTAATCAATGAATAGTGGATAAAATCCATTGAGAATATTTTATAGATACTTAAATGTTTGAAAAAATAAATGGTTATAATTTATATTTATCAATTGGAGGGATAAGTAGATTAGTGGTGTAAATTGATCAAGATTAAAAATCCTTAGGAATAGATTGAAGTAGTAGAGTGGAAGTAATTATGGAAAATGTTTTTCAAAAAATATTTTCCTCTCACTCCCTGACTAAAAGTGTAAAGTTATTTCCTTTCCCTAAATAAAAAAGATGACGAATCCATTAGAGTGTGTGATTAAAACTTCACAAGACATGCATGATACAACTCCATCTTTTTCGTTTCCCCCAAATGAAAATTTGACCACTTCTTTATCCGGATGAAACCAATTATATGAAAACCATTGGGGATTAGATAAGTTGATATCTATGAGGAAATTTTATGGTGTTACCTCAAAGTAGAAATGGAGATGAAAAAATCTCAAGGGTCTCATGGGGATAAGAAGTGGAAATTGGAGTCTAGTTCTTGCAGTCTAATGGATAAATCTAAAGGTGGTAAGAAATTTCATTATCACAATTATCAAAAGTCTAGAAATAATTACCCCATAAATTTACTAATGGGTGAGGAAATTATTTAGGTATGAAAATTAAGGGAACCAAGCTAGTGATTGACAATGAGAGAAACCCACCAATGCAATGGAAGAAATGAATTGTATCCCCCGATGGTGGCATTGCCTACTAAAAGATATTATTAGTGATAGCCAAAGCAGGTATGGTCTATTGGGATCATGAAACTAAGGATTGATGATGTATGTTTTTTATTTATTATATTCAAGTATTTTATCAAATATTTTGAGTATATTTCAGGATCATTCACCCATAATTGCTTATTATAGGTTCACTATTGGGGGTGGACTTCTGATATTTATTCCCCACACCTTGTATGTGCACCTCAATGTGTGTGAAGACTATATGTATACTTTAATGTTGATCATATATGAATGATGGATAGTTTGAGGCCCAGTTTTTCATGATCGAGTGGAGCCACTCACGTGGAGCCTTATGATCATACTAGTTCGGCTCAACAATCATAGAGATCTGGTATGTTGTTTAGTTTAGAGTTAGTATAAGAATATTATGTATTTATTTTCATTTATTATGTTGAATATGTGTTCATACTAATGGGAGATAAATGTTGTATATGTATGACATGGTAGTCATGCCTTTAATTTTTTCCATTTATTGCATATTTTTCAGTATTTATTACTTCCAAACTCTAGTTATTTACTGTTTTGGATGATGTTTGGTTATTTCCTTTGGTTATCTTATTGTGATATGATGTAATAGTATCCCCATAGACACAACCTAGTCCCTCACTACTAGTCTATAGCCTTTGTAGTATGGGGAGGCATGCTTTAGGCCTTATCATCAATAGGTTCTAATACGATTCATAAAGTGAGCCATGTCGGGTCAAGAAAAAGTGGTACAAGAGTAGTTTATTTCTAGTTGTATTACTATTTGGGATATGGTAGAAAGTAGTATTAGGAATGTTTCAAAACATTTGATTCATTTCATACTAGTGCATTAAAAACACCTATTCCGGTAAGATGTCTAGTTTCTAGGGTTATGGGATTATTTGTAATGACTTAAACTTTTATAAATAAAATTCCATTTGTGATTTAATTAAATGTCCTGTTATTTATTATGGTTATAGAAAAAATATTCTCTTATTTTATTTTATTATATCCTATTTTATTTAAAATATATTTAATCATCATAAATATTGATGATATAGTCATTTAATAGTGATCAAATGATTATTATAAATATAGGGTTTTGAAAAGTCCAATTGACACGGACAAAGGAATTTATTTCCTCAACCAGTAGGATCGTAACCTATGAATCTCTTTTATCAGAGATTATGAGGGAGATAGAATCACCAAGATTTTACCTTAACCAATCCCATGTTGTGATCTAAAAACTAAATCATGAGCAAAACCTTTTTACAGGAGAAGTTTAAGTTCATTGAGATCATAACCCAAACCATGTATATTGAACCACCCCCATGAAAATATCACCATCTCCAACCTTACCCTTAGGGAGTTTGATGGTGTAAAAAAGGGATATGTATCGATTCCCTACTAATATGAATTTTTATATTTTATATAATAATGAATATGATTTCTTCTTATTGTTGTTACTTTATAATTGATTTTTATTTTGATATAATAAAACATGAATTTTATTTTTGGGTAATATAAAATTACAATTAAGGCACTTATTTTGATGAATTAATCTATTTTTTAAAGAAATAATATTTTAATAAAACATTATTATTAAATTATTATTATTAAATTTAAATTATAATATAAGTTCTATGATTTCCAATGTAATTTTTAAAAGGGTTTGAAAATTGTTGTCGTCAAAAAAACTAGCATTTCTTAGTAAATGTAAATTCTATCTTAAAAGTAAAAAATTTAAATGTATAGAAAATTATTTTGATAAAATATATAATATTTTTGGAATCATCACATAAAAATTATCCAATGGTTAATTTTTCATAATTTTCTGAGACAGTCAAATTTTTGGGTTAAAATTAAATATGTTATAAATATACAGTGTTTATTACGACATAATAATGTCCCAAATGTGATATAATAAATACTATAAGATTTATACATTAAAAAATATATGTTTCCAATTTATATTAATGTGTTTTTTGGGGTTATTTGATTTATTTTATTAAGCCTTTATGAATCCGTTAAACCCTACAATATAATTTAAGGTTTTAAAATCATTTCCTTCAAAACATGACTCACTTACACATCACTAGGGGTAATATTTTAATAGTTTAATCCCTTTGCCTTATAAAATAATTATAAACACTCCGATTTTTCAGAAACCGTGGTCTAATCCACGGTAAGGTTTGTGGTTTTGATTACTTCATTATATAGAGACCAAAACCTAAATTGGGGAAATAATAAAGATCTCCCCTGTTTTTTCTATATAAACCTAACCAATATCTAATTAATATTCACTATAAACCTCTTATAACATCCTTAATTTTACCTTACCTATCTATATTCCTCCCAAGGTTCCCCCAGTCTCTCAATAATCTCCCCCCAAACATTTATAATCACCCTCTCAAGGTTACAAATCCTCTTTTTCTCCTCTTTATTCAAGCATCTTCTTCATTTTATGACCTTTTATTTCCAATTCATAATGTTGGGATATGATTTTTCAAAAACCATATCAAATTCCATTTAATTTCAGAAATTATTAGAGACCCTTTTTTCTTTCATTAAACCATTTTCTGGACCTTTATGTATTGTCGTTATGCTGTTGAAATTTCACTATTATTTTTCCATACTAAACCTTTTTATTGTGAATATCATCACTATTTACACTAAAGGATATTTACCAAGAAATACATATAATTATTTTATTTGGGACTTCAATTTATTTATTAAACACTCCTTTATCATGGAATAAAATGTGAAGAAATATATTCTTATGTTATATAATCTATGTGGCACACTTATGCATGTACATGGTAGGATTATGTTAGGTGAGCCCATATAGCACTCCAATGCATTGGGTAATCTTTTAGTACCATGAAATTCCATGTGTTATGAATAGGAGGTTATCCTAATCACATTAATTAATTATTTATTGGCGGTTTACCTTGAATAATGTTTCTGATTTCATGTTTAATGTTGTTTCCACATTCCCATGTTGTCTTTATGTTATCAAGTTATATCATGCATCATTGTTTATGTTTATGATTCTCACCCATTTTATGTCCCATTGAAATGAATATTGTCTAACTTGTAATACCTTCTTTATGTTATTATTTTTTTACCCTTACTGATCTATATAGATCACCACTTTCTTATGTATGTCCACAGGTTATCCCATGCAGTTTTAAGTATGATGGAATATTATGAGAATGTTAAGGAAGTTTTCAATAATGTCGATGTACCCCTTATTTTAAGATTTTTATGTAATTTACCTAATTACCCAAACAAACTTGACTTATTTATCTTATAGATTTTATTTTTTGTATTCTTATGTAATACATCATTAATTAATATGTAATCAAGACATGGTCTCTCATAGTTGGTATCAGTGAGAAGTTTAGTTATTTTTGCAATTATGATTTTAAAATTATAAAAATAGCCATATGGATAAGACTAAACATAATAAAAAATACCTATGTTCTGGTAAATTATAGAGTAAGTGGTTTTCAAGAAAATACATCTATATCTTGATACTATAGGGGGATGTGGCTCTCACACAGATGTACCTAGGGATAACACTAGAAAATAGAACATTAATCTAGAGTCCATCAGGAACTGGTGCATGAAAATAGTCCTTGATTCACACCTGGTTTGACATTCCTAGTTGATATTATTTATTAATTTCACAATCTCATTATGAAAAATTATTAAGGTAACAAAAATTCCCATAAGAGTTTATGTTATAAAATAAAATATGGATAACATAGATTGAAGTCTAGAAATTCAAAAGTTATGGAAATACATGTTATTTATAAATTATCCCTTTATTTTATTAGATTCACATTTATGAGTTCAATAGTTTAAAATTAAACACCCCTAATTTTCCCTTTATTCTAGGTAATGGCAGAAAATAAGAGGAACTGAGTAAGCAACCAATGTGAAGGGCAATGTGATGACTTCCCCAATGAGATGCCCAAAATAGTAGGAGTAGGAATCATGAACATTTTGATTATGCTCTATTAGTTGAATCAAGGTATAAATAGAAACTTGAGTAAGGAAGAACGCCCAAACACCCCTAAGAAAGAACAAGATCCAATTGATAACTTTATGTGACAAAGGCCTCAGAATTTCAATGTATCGTCTGATCTCTTAATCAAGGAATAGTGGATAAACTCCATTGATAATATCTTATCCATACGTCAATATTTGAAGAAATAAAATTTTATTATGTATGTTTATCATATGGAAGGATAAGATGATCAATGGTAGAAATTGATTAAGAATACAAATCCTAAGGAAAGGATTGAAGCGATAGAGTGAAAGTAATTTCCAAAAAAAAATCAAAAAAAATTACTCTCCCTCCCTTTCATAAAATGGAAAGTTATTTCATTTCAATTAAGAAAAAATATGATGAATCCATTAGAAATTATGAGGAAAAATTCACCAGACATGCAAGATACACCTATGGTTTTTTCGTTTCCCCTAAATGAAAATTTGACCGCTTATTTATCCTATTAAAACCAATTCTATGAAAAAACCTAAGGATTTGATACTTTCATAGATATGAGTAAATTTTATGGTGTTCCCTCAAGTCTAAATGGATATGAAAAAATCCCAAGGGTTGCTTGGGGATAAGAAGTGGAAAGTGGAGTTTAATTCAAGTAGTGTGATGGATAAATCTAAAGGTGGTAAGAAATTTCATTATCCTAATTATCAAAATTGTGTAAAGAAGCACCACATAAATTTCCTAAGGGTGGTGAGGAAATTATTTAGGTATGAAAAGGAAGGGAACCTACCTAGTGATTGATTATGGGAGAAACCCACCAATGCAATGGAAGAAATGAATTGTATCCCCCAATTTTGGTGTAGCTTGCTAAAAGATTTTATCAGTGTTTTTCAAAGAAGGTATGGTCAGTTGGAATCACAAAAATGAAGATCAATGATGGGTGTATTTTATTTATTATATTCAGGTGTTTTATCAAATAGTTTGGGTATATTTTATGAGCATGCACTCGTAATTTTTTATTATAGGTTCACCATTGGGGGTGGACTTCTGAGATTTATTCCTCACTCCCTGTATGTTCACCTCAATGCATGTGAAGAACATATGTCTACTTTAAAGTTGAGAATATATGCATGATGGATTTTATGAGGCCCAGTTTTTCATGATCAAGCAGATCCACTCGTGTGGAGCCTTATGATCAGGGTAGTTCGTCTCGAGAGTCATAGAGATTGGGTATGTGGTTCAGTTTAAAGTTAGTAGCCGACACTTGTGTATTTATTTTCCTTTATTATGTTGTATATGTTGTCATACTAATGGGAGATCAATTTTGTATATGTATGACATGGTTTTTTATTCCTTTACTACATTTAATTTATTATATATTTGTTTGTATTTATTACTTCCACACCCTAATTATTCACTGATTTGGATGATGTTTAGTTATTTCCATTGTCTCCCTTAATATGATATGATGTAATAGTCTCTCCATAGACACATCCTAGACCCTAAATTCTATTTTACTGCCTTTTTAGTATGGGGAGGCATGCTTGAGGCCTTGTCATAAATAGGTTCTGCTACTATTATAAATTAAGCTATGTTGAGTCATGAAAAAGTGGTACCAGAGTTGTTCATTTCCAATTGTATTGATATTTGAGATACGGTAGAAAGAAGTATTAGGAATGTGTAAATCCTATGATTCAAATAATATCGGTACATAGAAAACACCTATTCTAGTAAGAAGTCAATTTTTTAGGGTTATTAGATTAATTATAATGACCTAATATTTTATAAATAAATTTTCATGTGTTATTTAATTAAATGTCATACTATTTATTATGGTTATAAAAAACACATGCACTTATTTATTTTTATTATATCCTATTGAATTTAAAATATCTTTAATCATCATAACTATTGATAATATATTCATTTAATAGTGATTATATGATTAGCATAAATATAGGGTTTTCAAAAATAAAATTGACACAGACAAAAGAAGTGACTTACTCAACCAGTAGGATCATAACCTATGAATCCCATTTATCATAGCTTATGAGGGAGATAAAATCACATGGATTTTCCCTTGACTAATATTAATTTGAGATCTAACAACTAATGTATGATAAAAACATTTTACAGGAGAAGTTCAAGATCATTAAGATCAAGACCCAAACCAAGTTTGTTTAACCACCCACATAAAAATCTCATCATCACCCACCTTACCCTTAGGGAGTTTTTTGGTGTAATAAAGGTATATGTATCAAGACCCTAATAAAATGAATATATATATTATATAATAATGAATATTTTTTCTTCTTATTGTTTTTACTTTATAAATGATTTTGATTTTGATAAGATAAAACACAAATTGTGTTTTTGGGTAATATGCAATTTCAATTAAGGAATTTATTTTTATGATTTAATCGATTTTTGAAATAAATAATATTTTAATAAAATATTATTATAAAGTTATTATTATTATTAAATTTAAATTATAATATAATTTTTATGATTTCAAATGTAATTTTTATAAGGGTTTGAAAACTGTTATCATAAAAAAACCTAGAATTTCTCAGTAAATGTCTATTCTATTTTAAAATTAAAAATTAAAATATATATAAAATTATTTTTATAAAATAAAGATTATTTTTCAAATCATCACATAGAAATTATCCAATGGTTAATTTTTCATATATTCTATGATAGTTGAATTTTTTGGGTAAAAAGTAAATATGGTATAAATATACAGCATGTATTATGGAATCATAATGACCCAAAAGTGATGTAATAAATACTATAAAATGTGTCCATAAAAGTATATATTTTTGAAATTTAAATTAATGTGTTTTTTAGGTTATTTTATTTATTTTATAGAGCATTTATTAATCCTTTAAAACCCATATTATATTTTAAGTTTTTAAAATCATTTCTTTAAGAACATTACTCACTTCCACATCACCAAGGCTAATATTTTATTAAATTCAGACCTTTTCCTTATAAAATAATTATAACCACTCCAATTTTTTAAAAACCAATATCAAAACCATGGGAATTTTTATATTTTTTATTAGTTCATTATATAGAGACCAAAACCTATGTTTGGCTAATTATAAATAACTCCCCTATCTTTTCCATTATAAACCTACCCAATATCTAATTAATATTCACTAAAAAACCTTGGATCACATCCTTACTCTTTACTACCATCTCTATAGTCCACCCAAGGTGATCCCAATATCTTAATAATCTCCTCCCAAACTTGTGGAATCACCCTCTCAAGGTAATATATCTTATTTTTGTCCTCTTTATCCAATCATCTTCTTCATTTTATGACCTTTTATTTCCAATTAATAATGTTGGGATATTTTTTTCCAAATACATATTACTTTTTGTTTTATTTAAAAAATTATGAGGGACCCATTTTTCTCTCATTAAACCATTTTCTAAACCTTTATGTAGTGTCGTTATGTTGTTAAAATTTCACTGTGATATTTCCATGCCAAACCTTTTCATTGTAAATATCATCCATATTTCTACGCAGGGGTATTTACCTAGAAATAACTATAATTATTTTATTTAGGAATTAAATTTATTTATTCCACACTCCTTTATCATGGATTAAAATGTTATGAAATATGTTATTATGTTATATGATCTATGTATAACACTTATGGATGTACATGATATGATTATGATGGGTGTGCCCAGATAGCACTCCAATGCATTGTGTAATCTTTTAGTCTCATAAAACGCCATGTATGGTTTATATAAGGTTATTCTAATCACATTATTGTATTATTTATTTGTGGTTAACCTTGAATTATGTTTATGATGTCATGTTTAATGTTATTTCCACATTACCATGTTTTCTTTATGTTATCATGCTATATCATGCCTCAATGGTTATGTTTATGATTTTTACCCCTTTTATGTCCCATTTAAATGCCTATTGTCTTATATGTAATACCTTTTTCATGTTATTATTTGTTTATTCCCATATTGGTATTTATATCCATCCCCTTTCTTATGTATATATCTAGGATATCCCTTGTCATTTTAAGTATGATGGAATATTATGAGCATGTTAAATAACTTTTCAATAATGTCAATATACCCCCTATTTAAGATTGTTATGCAATGTACCCAATTACCCAAAAAAACTTTACTTATTTATCTTATAGGTTGTATTATGTGTATTTTTATGTAATAAATCATGAGTTAATGTGTAATCAAGACATGGGTTGTCATAGTTGATATCAGCAAAAAGTTTAGTTATTTTTTGAATTATGATTAAAAATTTATAGAAACCCCATTAGGGATAATACTAAACATAAGAAAAAAATCCTTAAGTTTTGGTAAAGTTTTGAATAAGTGGTTTCCAAGAAAATATATCTTTTTCAAGGTACTACAAGTGGATGTGGCACTGGCATAGATGTACCTAAGGGTAACACCAGAAAACAACACATTGAGCTATACTCCATTAGGAACCAGTGCATGAAAACAAGCCTTATTTCACACCTTGTTTGACACTACTAGTTGATATTCTATATTAAATTCACAGTCTCATTATGAAACTTTATTAAGGGAACAAAAATTCTCATAAGATTATATGTTAGAAAATAAATCATGGATAACTTAGATTGATGTCTATAAATTCAAAAGTTAAGGAAATAAATGTTATTTATAAATTATCACTTTATGTTATTGGATTCTCATTTATGTCTTCAATAGTTTAAAAGTAAACATCCCTAATTTTCCCTTTATTCTATCCAATGGATGAAAATAAGAGTAATAGAGTAAAAAAACAATGTGAAGGGAAATGTAATGATTTCCCCAATGAGATGCCCAACCTGGTGGGAGAAAGAATCATAAACTTTGTGATTATAATCTCTTAGTTGAATCATGGTCTAAATAGAAACCTAAATCAATAGGAACATCCAAATACCCATTATAAAGAACAACATACAATTAAGACATTTATGAGACAAAGGACTCTGAATTTCAATGAATCATTTGATCCCTTAATCAAGGAATAGGGGATACACTCCATTGAGAATATCTTATCCATAATTAATTTTTTTTAAAAATAAAAGGTTATATTGGTTATTTATCATATAAAGGGATAAACTGATTAGTAGGGGAAATTGATCGAGAATAAAAAATATAAGGAAGAGATTAAAGTGATGGAGTATAAAGAATTTGGGAAAATGTTTTTCAAAAAATATTTTCCTCTCACTCATTGACTTAAAATGTAAAGTTATTTCATTTACATTAAGAAAAAAGATGATAAATCCATTAGAGTGTATGATAAAAACTTCACAAGACACGCATGATACACCTCTGGCTTTTTTATTTCCCATGAATGCAATGTTGACCGCTTCTTTATTCTTCTAAAACCAATTCTATGAAAACTACTAGGGATTCAATACATTGATATCTAAGAGAAAAGTTTATGGTGTTCCTTAAAAGTTGAAATAGAGATAAAAAATCTCAAGGGTCTCATGGGGATAAGAAGTGGTAAGTGAAGTTTAATTCTAGTTGTGTGATGGATAAATTTTAAGGTGGTAATAAATTTCAATATCCCAATTATCAAAAGTGTGGAAAGAAAAACCCCATAAATTTATTAAGGGGTGAGTAAATTATTTAGGTATGAAAACTAAGGGCCCTAAGCTAGTGATTTCCAATAGGAGAAACACACCAATTCAATTAAAGAAAGTAATGCTCCAGTCTACCTTCAACCTATTGTCCAATATTTTAACTACAAGGAACAAGGAAAATATGAAAACCACTACCCTAAGACAAGTGTTTTCAAAGAAAATAAACACCAAAAATATATAAGGTAGCAAGGGTGATCATATTTCATCACAACTACTAAGGTGGATCCTAAAAATGAAGTCGTGAAAGGTACACTAGTTATTCATTCAAGAATAGAGAATGCACATTTTGATTATAGTTTTATGCATTCCTTCATATCACGCAAGTTTATTAGAACTATTCAAAAACTAACACAAAGCATGGAAGTATTTTTTCTGTGAAAATGGAAAATGGTGAAATTATTTCATCTTAGGTATATAACTACTCCCTTGTAAAAATTTGTGGGATGAAATTCCTAGTAAACCTTGTGATACTCCCTTTACTGAAATTTGATGTAATTATGGGTATGTATTAGATTTACTTATATAGTTCCAACATAAATTTATGCAAGAAGGAAATAAATATTAGTATTATTAATCCTCTCCTGATTCTGTATAAGTGAAAGGAGGAGGATGAATCTTTATTAACACCAAAATCTGAAGTATGGGTATTATTTCCCTATGAGAAACTGTGTCTTGCTCAAATGATTGATTCTAAGGAAAATATAATCCTGGAAGACATCTCCATTATGAGGTAATATGCTAAGGTATTTCTCTAAGAATTGAACATTCATCCTCCTAATTGAGAGGTTGAATTTTCAATCAATATTATACATAGTGCCTTACCATTATCTAAGACCTTATATAGAATGGAAGTTGTGGTAATCAAGGAGCTAAAGAAACTACTATAGGATAATCTGGATAAATGGATCATACACCCAAGTTCTTCACCATGGGGTGAACCAGTCCTCTTCATCAAGAAGAAGTATGGGTAAATTGGGATTTGAATTGATTATCATGAGGTAAAAAGATCATGATAAATAACAAGTATCAATTTACAAAGATTTATTAATTGTTCAATCATATACATGGAACCCAATACTTCTCCAAGGTGGATCTTCGGTTGGGGTTTTATCAAGTAAGTTTGAAAAAGTAGGATATCCATAAAACTTTTTTCTATACAAGGTATGATAATTATGAGTTCATAGTAATGGAATTCAGACTCATTAATTCTCTAACGATATTTTTGGACTTTATGAATAGATTCTTTACTGATTACCTTGAAAAAAATTTGGTAGTATTTATATACGATATTCTAATATACTCTAAAAGTAAGAAGGATCATGTGGACTATCTGAGAACTATGATAAAGACATTATGAAGGGAGAATATTTATGAAAAGTATAATAATATTGATTTCTGGTTTAAGTATGTCTCATTCCTAGGTAATATTATCATAATAAATAATATATATATGGACCGTTCAAAGATAGAAAAAATTTAAGGACAACCAAGGCCAACATCAGTGATAAAAATACATAGTTTTCTTGGATTAGATGGGTACTATCATTGATTTTTGAGAAATTTATCTCTATTTGAAAACCCTCTAACCAAGATAACATGGAAGATAGTAATGTTTTTTTGGAATAATTAATGTGAAGAGATCTTAAAGGAGTTGAAAAATATCCTTATCACTTCTCCTGTGATTACACTACCCATAAGTGGGGAATTTTTCATGGTATACAAAAATTATTAAAAGAAGGTGTTGGGTTGTGTACTGATGTAGAATGAAAAATTGATAGCCTATGCCTCAAGGAAATTGGAATTTGATGAACAAAACTACCAATTCATGATCTGGAGTTGGTTGTATTGATCTTCACATTGAAAAAATGATGGCATTATCTCTTTGGGGAGAGGTGTAAAATACATATGGATCATAAAAGACTCAAGTATATTTTTACACTGAAGGAGATTAATATTCACCAGAAAATATGGTTAGAGATGATTAAGGACTATGACTGGTCAATCCACTACTATCCAAAAAAAATAAAGTGGAATATTCTCTAAGTTGAAAGTATCCATCAATTTTATCATTGATGATAATTAATATGGATCTAATCTTCTTATACATGAAAAGGATGGACATGGAAATCATAAAGTAAAGAATATCATCAATCCTTTCACAAATGATTGATCAACCATCACCTCCAGAGAAGATAAAGGGTTCTCAAAGAGACAATGTGTAAATTATCAAGGAATATATAATCTATAAGAAAAGGTAGATCCTTAGGGTCTAAAATTAATGAAGAAGGATTTGTATGATTTGGGTCACAGCTATGTATACCATAAAATCCAAAGTTAAATAATATATTAGATGCTGCACATACATCAGACTTCTTCATACATCCATGGAGAAAAAGATGTATTGAGATCTCTTAGAGCACTTTTGGTGGGAAAATATGAATAATAAGATCACAGAATATACATCACGGTTTCTTGTATGTCAGTAAGTGAAGTCTCAAAGGAAAAAATCCAAGGGGATGATTCAACCATTACCCATACATTCATGGATATTATAAAACATAACCACCGATGTTTTCACTAGAATTCTGAATATATTAATAGAAAATAATGTTCTATGGGTTTCAGTGGATTATCTTACAAATATTTTCCACTTCATTTAAATTTTAGAGGAATTATCCCTTGATCAACTTGCAAGGATATACATTAGAGAAGTAGTGTGGATTCATGGAACACCACTATCGATTATATCTAATTGATAACCAAGATTTACCTACAAGTTATGGAAGGGTATCCAAAATGCTCTAAATACTAAGTTGAACTTCAACATGTCTTATCACCATCAAGATGATGACCAATATAATCAAACTATCCAAACACTCAAGGACATTTTTAGAGTATGGTAAGTGGACTTCAAATGAAGATGGGACAATCTTCTTCCTCTAGTTGAGTTCTCATAAAATTATATTTTCCACTCAATCATCCAAATTGATCCCTATGAATCCCTTTATGGGAAGTGGTGTAGAACACTTACATGATGGGATGAATTTTTTGAACTCAAACTTTTGGGTCCTGAAATGGTTTAGAAAATAGTAGAAAATGTATAGACCATTAAGAAGCACATTAGGGATTCTCAGAGTTTATAGAGGAGCTATGCTAACAATAATAAACAAGACATGAGGTTTGAGTTTAGATATAAGGTATTCCTATTAATATCTCCAGGGAATAAATTTATGATATTTTGGAATAAGTTAAATCTTAGTCTAAGACAAATCGTTCCCTTTGATATCCTTGATCGCATTGGAGTAGTAGCCTATCGATTAGCACTCCCACCTAAACTATCTCATGTACATGATGTGTTCCGTGTATCCCTCTGGATAAATTACATACCATACCCATTAAATGTGATAAATCTAGAGGTGGTACCACTGGAGAGTGATCTTTCATGTGAGGATCATCTAGTGAAGATGTTAGATCAGAGAGAAAAAATTCTACAGAATAAGACAATACACTAGGTCAAATTGCTATGGAGAAACCAAAATTTTAAAGAAACGATGTAGGAACTAGGGGAGGTGATGAAAAATAATTACCATAATCTATTTTAGTATGTGAAATGAAAATTTCAATGGTGATAGTTTCTAAGGGTGGAAAATTTTAATGACTCAAACTTTTATAAATAAAATTCCTTTGTGATTTAATTAAATGTTATATATTTATTATGATTATATAAAATGCCTAAAATTTATTTATTTTACCAAATCCTATTATATTTAAAATAATATATATACAAATCAAAATTCCTCCTCCTAGGAAGATAGGTTGTCATATTTTAATTAAGAAAAAAGCCAACATTGTTACAGGTTATGCCTTTACTCATTTCTAATTTCATTAAATTCTTTATAAAATAAATTCAAGACAATATTTTTTATTTAATAAATATATTTTACCACCCTTAACTCTAAAGTATGTCCTGGAGTGGATGGTACGTTTATAAACTTTCATGTTCGCGAGTTGAGAAAATTTTCATAAAATTTGTTCTCTTTAGTTTTTTTCTTCATATCACATCCCTTTATCAAGTCCATCTTCCATTTGTTGATAGATACACTGAACTTGGAGGTTCTATGCCTTTTAGGACTTCTAAAGACATTGTATCCCAGAATAGATCAAATATGGTGGTGTAGGGAGCTGAGGGAGAATCTCCAGAGAGATCATGAAGATAATCAAGGGTTGAATATGGGTGCTATTTCAGATGTTATTAAGGTGATCCACAACAAAAATTTATTTTACCCAGGTTTTATTTCAAATGTTTTTATGTACATGGGTTATAAAAATATTATACATTGTAAGGTTTTATCTTTGAAATTGATTTTTTCTATTATAGTTGTGTATTCTCAATTAGATTTACTTTAAAAAATATCATTTATAGTTGTTTAATTACATTTCTTGATTGTAGAAAAATAATTTATGCATTTGAATAATGAGTTGATTTTTTTTTAATAATATCTACTAGAATTATAGAAGTTCTAATACATAGCTTTGAGAAACACAATCAGAATAAATCTATATAGATTTCTGTATTCTTGGTTAGCTTCACATTAAAATGTAGTATTTTTAATTTTCTATTATATTACATTTCTAGATTGAAACCAATATAACATAAGCTGAATTTTAATTAATATAGTGTATAAACACAATGCATATATTTTAATAGTGATATGTTATATCTTTTGTCATGTATTTGATGGTTATAGAGGCTATATTAGATATATTTCATCAACATAAAGATAACAAATGTGTATAGATGGTGAATAATCATAAATAAAATCAATAATATGTCCATATTTCATATTAAAGAGTATATTGTATAATGTTTATATATTTTAGAAACCCTTTATAAAATATATAATAATGTATAAATCTGTCAAAATGGACATAGATTTTAATTATTATTTTATCAATAAAATATATGCATTACATATAGGTATATTGCATATTAGAAATATAGAAATTGTATATTGGTTCTTCTTATTTAACACTACTATTTTTTCACTATTTCTCAATTCTTCATTCTCTAATGTTAATATTTATATTTAATATTTTCCATTCACATTATTTATTTTTCATTTTATTAACCTTATTTCTAATTTTAACCCCATTCAAAACATATTATAATGAGATTTTTCTTCTACCAGGTGTTGAATGAGAGTTTACATATAGGTATTTTAAACCCTTTAGGTAATTCAATGGAGTCATTACTTTAATAAAAATTATTTTTTATTCATATAATTTCAGTATTAGTTATTTTTTTATTGGTGTTTCACTATACTGATTTACACGGCATAAATTCATATTGTAGTAGTGGATATTTTTGTAGAGCATTGAATAATATCATCGTTCAAATGCACGAGTGAGTACTAGTTTTATTAAATATTATCATATTTAAAAGAATATTAAACATTATAACTATGGATAATATATCATTTGAACAGCAATCATGTGATTTGTATAAATAGAGGGTTTTGAAAAATCTAATAGAAAAAGGAAGTGATGGACTCAATGAGTAGGATCATACCCTATGAATCACATTTATCAGAGCTTATAAGGGTGATAGAATCATAAGGATTTTTCATTAACCAAGACCAATTTGATATCAAATAACTAAATCATGAGAAAAATCATTGGTGGTATTAGTTCAAGCTTATCAAGATCACGACCCAAACCATGTATGCAGAACCACCCTAGGAAAATCTCACCATAATGAACCTTATCCTAAGGGGGTTTAATAGTGTAACAAAGAGATATGTATCAATACCCTTATAATATAAATATTTATATTTTATATAATAATGAATATATTTTCTTCTTATTTTTGTTACCTTATAAATGATTTTTATTTTGATATGATAAAATATGAATTGTATTTTTGGGTAATATGAAATTTAAATTAAGAAATTTATTTTTATCAATTAATATAGTTTTGAAATAAATAATATTATAATAAAATATAATTACTAACTGATTATTATTAAATGTAAATTATAGTATGATTTTTATGATGTCAAATGTAAATTTTATAAGGGTTCAAAAACTATTATTGTCAAAAAACCCAATATTTATCAATAAATGTGGATAATGGTCTAAAAGTGAACATAAAATTATTTAGAAAATTATTTTGATAAAATAAATATTTTTTTTGAATCATTATAACAAAATTATCTAATGGTTAATTTTTTATAATTTTATGTGGCAGTTGAATTTTTGGGTAAAAATTAAATATGATATAAATATATAGTGTGTATTATGACATGATCATGACCAAAAATTGATGTAATAAATGATATAAAATGTATAGACGACTAAATATATGTTAACGCTTTAAATTAATGTGTTTTTATAATATTTTATTTATTTAATAAATCCTTTATGAATCATCCAAAACATATATTATATTTTAAGGTTTTAAAATCATTTCTGTAAGAACATGACTCGCTTCCACATCCCCAGGGGTAATATTTTAATAATATCATAAATTTACCTTGTAAAATAATTATAATAAATACTATTTGGAATAAACCATTGGAAAAATCATGGCAAGGTTGGTGATTTTTATTACTTTATTATATAGAGTCCAAAACCTAAGTTTGGGAAATAATAAAAAACTCCCCTCTATTTTCCTATATAAACCCACTAAATATCTCATTCCTCTTAACTCAAAAAACTTGTATCAAATCCTTACACTTCCATACCCTATCTTGATTCATCCCAAGTATCCCCAAGCTCTCAATAATCTCCTATCAATATTTTGGAATCAACCTCTCAAGGTAAGGGATCCTCTTCTCCTATTTATTCAAGCATCTTCTTGATTTTATTCCATTTTATTTCCAGTTCATAATATTGGGATATGTTTTTAAATACCCTATTACTTCCCATTTTATGTCCTAAATTATTATATACTCCTTTCTCTCTCATTAAACCATTTTTTGAACCTTTATATAATGTCTTTATGCTGCCAAAAAATTCACAGCATTTTTTCCATGCCAACCCTTTTTGTTGTGAATACCATTACTATTTCCAATCAAGGTTATTCACCTAGACATACCTATAATTATTTTATTGGGTACTTTCATGTATTTATTCCAAACTCCTTGATCATGGAATTAAATTTGATGAAATATTTTCTTATGTTATACGATCTATGTGGCATGCTTATTCATGTACATGATATGATTATGTTGGGTGCACCAAGATAGCACTCCAATGCATTGGGTAATGTTTTTGTAACACCCCAGGTAAATAAAGAATATGTCATTTTCATATTTATCCATATTTGTGAATAAAATATTGATATGACTTTAAAGGGGATGCTATGCTCGATGGCGTACCCAACACGCAACAACGAGTTTCTTGGGAATCTTACGTTGCACTCTAATAATAAAATAATATTATTTTAAATGGTAGTTAACATGTAGCCGTTTTATTGGCAGGAATGGATAGAAATAACTAAAATATGATTATATATGTTTTTAAATGTTTTTACATTTATCCAATAGAGGATAGAGGCTTAAAATACGGAAAGAATTCAATTTTAGGCGTATATGCCCTAGTTTTCACTAAAGGTTCACTTATCACCTTTTGATGTTGAACCATCATTAAATATTGTTTTTTTCACTCTTAAACATTCTTTTGGACCAAATAAAACTCTTCTTAAGAATCGGGACATCCAAATTTACTTTGTGTAATTTTTTGGTATCTTTCCGATAAAGTTCATTTTTTTAATGAATAGTGTAAAATGTTGTATTTTAATTCAAAACCTCTTTTTAATATAATTTATTTATATGATTAGATTATATTTTGAATTGGTTTTAAAGTGAAATTAGAATATATTTTTACCATTAAATCCAATAGTGGTCGTTGGAATTAATTTCACTTTGAAATCAGACTTAAACTAGTGTCAATCTTTTGATACTTATTGTTTTATAAAAACACGCTTTTTGCTATGACAGCGGGAATTAATTAATAAATTAATTAATGTGACTAATATGTTTTGAATTTTGTAAAAAGGACTTCATTTTTGAATTCGGAATATCAAATATAGCTTAGGGTGAATTTTTGAGATTTTTCTGAAAAACTTCAATTTTTGATGAATAGTGAAACCACTAAGTGGTAATCAAGCAAACTGATTTTTCAGTTAAATGAAAGTTTACCACTAATGTGTATTGAATTTTGAAAATCCGACATACATGGTTGTCATTAAGAAGTAAAATGTGGTTCAATGAGATTAAAATAATTTTTTGGTGAATAGTAACTTATTAAGTTTTTAATCGCGATTAGTGGTAATTAGTCTAGTTTAAGGTAAACATAATGATTTAATGGAATAAGATGAGCTTGAAACATGTCCTACCATAATTGGTTGTGTCATGGCCGACCAAGACAAGCCATGGGTCAACTTGGGGACCCCATGGATCCACTTTGGTTGGGAAATTACATAAATAACATTTTATTTAATGTAAAAGTAAAATTGACACAAACATGATATGTTTTACTAAAAGAATTTTTAAGAGGGGTTATACAAGTAATATTTTTTATTATAAATATTCATTGGAAAGATAAAAAGATTTCCTACATCATAGTATTTTTTTTATAATTTTTATACATTAAATAAATTAAATTATTTATGACATAATAATGATGCAGCGATGACATCATTATTTGACGATTTAAATAAAATGGAATGATAATGTAAAATATATGAACTATACATGTCAAAAACTTATTGGATGAGTGGATTTCGAACCCTTATCACCTTATCCACGAATTATATCAATGTGGGACCTTTTAAAACCGAAACACATTTTCAAATAAAGTAATATTTCATTACTTTCCAAAAGTGCCCCTCCTCTCCTCTTATAAAAGGCCCCCACCTCTACCTCATTTCACACACTCCTCAAGACTTTTTCTCGGAAAACCCCTGCCCATTTACTCTCTCCACATCCCTCTCCTCATCCTAGAGGATCCCCTTTGGTCATAATCCTTTCAAAGGAAGCCTTTAGGCTCAAATCAAAAGGAGTTACACTTTTAAAGGTAATTCATTCTCTCTTGTTCATTTGTTTTATTTTGCTTCTCCAACCCTCTAAAATCTTTTTATTTACTTCTTTTGTAACAACAACAGTATCTTCAATATACTAGTATGTTGTTATAATATTAATTCAATCTACACTCTCACAAAACTACATCAAATGTTTAAAGAACATACGGTTTCCGTGGATGGTGAAATTCTGCCTCCCGAAACGATGATTGTTCAATACTCATTTAACACCTTCAAATGTGGCCATTATGATGTCACTATTTTTATATATGATATATAATATGTTTATGTTTTATTTATTCTTCTGTATTTTTCATTTTTGTCTTACCTTTATGGCTTCCATTATGGGTATACGCGATATCTTCATTTAAGGAAGTGCGGACTACCGCCCCCTCAAAGTGATTTGATTCGTTAAATACCATATGTGGGACGTATAAAGGATGGAACTATGATATTATATAAGATATTATACTGGAATTATAATATACCCTTATATCATTATTATTCTATTCTATAAAATACGAAATAGAAATGAAAGTAGCGTTCATGCGTACGTATGGCTTACCGTCTCCATGAACGGTGCATTTCATTTCTTACCTCTAAATAATTATGTAATGTTATAAATGCATGCATGTACTGGATATATATGAAATATATGATATCTAAATAATGAATACAATTCTGGATATAATAAACATTTTTCCACACGAACAACATGTAATTGTAAGAAGTCCACTTTCGACTTAAGAACCAAATATCGACAAAACAATCATTATTAACTTAATGATTACATATTGTTTATAACATGGTAATAAGTGATATAAAAGGGATAATGAACTTGAAAAAGGATCTTAAGGAAGTAGAAATTAACTCAAGTTTATTATTCAGGAGATTAAAGAACGATCGAGTCAAGTCGGACCCGAGGTAAGGGATCCTACAACTCTCTTTCTTTTTAAGTACACTCTTTTATGTCATTTATTTTAAGCTCGTATTTCTTATGATTGGGATGTTCTTTTATATTACATTTACTGTAATTTTTATGTTCATGTGATGAGATACCCTATTCTCTCTCATCAATCCATTTTGGAAGTTTTGAGTGGCGTCGTTAGGCTGCCGAACTTTCGTAAGAGATCTAACCTCTCTCTTTCTTTTTAAGTACTCTCCTTTATGTCACTTCCTTTAAACTCCTCCTTGAAATGTTGGGGGATTTTCTTTTATATTCCACTTGCTGTAAATTCTATTGTAATATGATGGGATACTCTATTTGATCTCATCAATCCATATTCGGAAGTTTTATGTGGCGCTGTTAGGCTGCCGAGTTTTCGTAAGGGATTTTTCATCTCACTTTTATTCCCGTGAGATTTATGCTACATTTGCCACAAATTCCATTGAGTGGTGTATGTAATGCCCATTATTATACTCTTTGTGTAATATAATTTCTTTTATGAGTATTTACATCAATGACCTATTGTCTTTCTTTCATGGGGTGTATGTTTTGAAAGATACCCAAGTCGGTAAGGGAACCTTTCACCCTCCTCTTTTTTAAAAGACTTATTTTGTTGGGTCTTTTAATTTACATATTGTTATGTTGGTATATGTTCTCATATATCCTTATTGATGTAAATTTAATGTCCAAGTGATGAGATACACTTTTTATATCTCATCAACTCATTTTGATGTGATGCCGTTAGGCTGTCAAGGGAACTTTTTTACCCAATTTCGATTTCTTTGGGTTCAACTTGTAGTCATTGAATATGTCATCCATTGAATATGTGTGAATGACCTTTTATTGTTTTACACTTAATATCCACTTATATTGGGTGTATATATATTTGTCACACATATTTTTGAGATTTATTTGTCCTTAATTTAAGGGTACCTTCTTTATAAGGGATTTCATCACATTTGACATTTCTATTGAGGGTTCATTGTTGTTATGCACCAATTCACTATTATATGGTGTATATACTGTCCTTTGGAGTATTATATCATGAATCCTTTTATTCTCATGATATTATAAAGTTCTGACTAAATGTTATTCCTCGATTATTGTATTCAAGTGTCTCTAATTTTGGTAAAACCCCTTTAACCAAAATATCGTTTTAAATGTTTTAATTATTTGTTATTATTAATATCCATGTTTTCAAAATGGTTTTAAGGATTTATTTATATGGATATTAATGGTTTAAAATGTTAAAAGCTTCAAGGTTGTATGGGACACTTTGATTCAAAAATCTCTTTATTAAATGTTTTAAATGGTTTTGGAAATGGTTTCTTTTTGAATGGATTCATTATTTCAATATCCTAAAATGTTATATTGTGATTGAAATGTGGAAATGTTATGTTTCCTTTATTCATGTTTATGTGATACAATTATGTTATGGTTATTGGGCATTGTTATGAAGAACGGGTGGTTCCGTGATAAACTAAGGGCGGGTGAGCCCGATATAGCTCTCCAATGCATTGGGTAACGCGAAGGAGTGAAACGTTAAGGTTTCTCAGAAGAGATTTACGGAATATATTGTGATGGGTATTACAAACGTAACCAAGAGGGTTAATCCCTACGTAAGAATGTTATGAATGCCTCAAGTTACCTTTATGTCTTATGTTTTCTATGATTTATTCATGGTTTGATGAGGTATGTTAAAGTGCCTATGTTTTATGGGTAAATTATGATTTCATTCTTATGTATATATGAACTCATGTTTCCTTTCCATATTTTTTTTAACCCTTACTGAGCTTTTTATGCTCATCCCAAGTTTTTGAAATGTTTTTCACAGGTCAAGGGAAAGGTACATGATGTGATGATAGTGTCAAGGATGTGTCAAGAAAGAATACGTGTTATATTTTAAATATGTTTCCGTTGATGGGAAGAATGAATACTATCTTTTATGTAACCACTTTGCTTAAATGTGGAATGTAATGCAAGTTTCATGATCTAATTCTCTAAAACTCTAAACCTGAAAAGATCCTCAATGTGTAATCTTGTAATAACTCAAGATTAAGTAAGGTTTAAGGCTGGGGCCTTATAGTTGGTATCAAAGGTCGGTTTAGATAACTTTAGAGGTTAGGGTATTCTTTAAGCATAAGTGACATTACCATAATGGTTAGGATTTCAGAAAGAGTCCTAGTTTTAGATAAAGTGAATGAGTAAGTGTATCTTAGTGTTTACCTTACTCAGTAGTACATTATGGTTTTTTTGATATACTCACACTGACATTTCTATTTTTAGTGAATGGATGGATCTAGAAGGCACCAAAGAGACAACAGGTTTGAAGGAAACTGTGGTGGTTCTCTGATTAAGATACTAGATAAAATGGAGGATTCAATGAGGAAACTCGTGGTTGTTCTAAACCAAATATCAAGGAGTCATGATCAACCACTTAAACCTTGGTGAGTTCTCTAATGCATCATGTACGAGATGGCCAACCCGATGTGGAAATTCAGGTAATAATTATTAAGGTAACCATTAGGGTTTATATGATACTTAATTTTTAGGTAATTATGGGTTACTCTATGATATGATGGAAAATGAAAGGAATGAGATAAACTTGAGGTTAAAATATGTTATGATTATTCTTGAAGATTTTATCTCATTTTGGGGAATGTTTTACGAATTGTATAGTTTTGGAAAAGGACAACACGCAGACCGTGTGACAACCCGTCGCGTCGGACAATGCTGCGGGAATCGAACCCACAACCAAAGTGCGACTGGTATTTATCGTCTACCACTAGACTACGTGAAGTCCCTGGTTAGTTTGACTGATTCTTTTTAGTTATATGATTTTATGAATTAAGAGTAAGTTGATTTTGGAGGATATGTGATTAGGATAATTACTTTTCAATGTGAGACTTTAGGAGCAACTGATGTTGTTTGGAGATAAATGTTACGATTTAACTTGGAAGACTATGTGACTAAATCCTTCAAATATTTGGGTTTCAATCTTATATTGGTTTACTTTGAAGAATTTTATGGACAAATTGTTTATCGGATGGTCCTCGTTGAACTTTGGGTTTTGACAAATTTTGGAGATTAAGAATAGATTTTCTTTTTATAAGGGGTTATCCTTTTCTGGATTATCTGATCTTGTACTAACCTTTTTGGTTTTGGTTAAAGCCTAAATACATGGAATGTATATAGTTCTATTTTGGGGATTATGTGATTCTCTAGAAGTTTATTATAGTACTCTTAATGCGAACAAGTCTCCCTAAATACTCGTCTTTTGGAAAAAATATGAGTTTGACTAAGGAATCTAGTAAAAGTTGAAAGTAAACATGATAAGTGATTATGCTTCCTTATGAATAAATTCCTCAATAAAAAGTATCTTAAAACAAAAATGTTGTCTATTAACTTTTCCTACTGGGGAATCGAATACCGTTTAACCCATCACAAGTTTGTGATTTTCTCATGGTTAACTTTCTCCTAAACATGTTTTCTATCACTCTCCATGAGAACATGAACCTATGTTTTCTCCTCCATGTCCATATTTTCATACTTGGAATCCTAGTATGGGTTAACTCGGGTGACCTCTGTGCTTATCTTTCTTTATTTTAAAGTGTTTGTTTTACCGACTTTTGTTCCGATGTGGGACTTTCAAGGATGTTTCCAAGCCCAATTTTAAAATTGCGAGGACGCAATTCCCAAAAGGGGGGAAGGATGTAACACCCCAGGTAAATAAAGAATATGTCATTTTCATATTTATCCATATTTGTGAATAAAATATTGATATGACTTTAAAGGGGATGCTATGCTCGATGGCGTACCCAACACGCAACAACGAGTTTCTTGGGAATATTACGTTGCACTCTAATAATAAAATAATATTATTTTAAATGGTAGTTAACATGTAGCCGTTTTATTGGCGGGAATGGATAGAAATAACTAAAATATTATTATATATGTTTTTAAATGTTTTTACATTTATCCAATAGAGGATAGAGGCTTAAAATACGGAAAGAATTCAATTTTAGGCGTATATGCCCTAGTTTTCACTAAAGGTTCACTTATCACCTTTTGATGTTGAACCATCATTAAATATTGTTTTGTTCACTCTTAAACATTCTTTTGGACCAAATAAAACTCTTCTTAAGAATCGGGACATCCAAATTTACTTTGTGTAATTTTTTGGTATCTTTCCGATAAAGTTCATTTTTTTTAATGAATAGTGTAAAATGTTGTATTTTAATTCAAAACCTCTTTTTAATATAATTTATTTATATGATTAGATTATATTTTGAATTGGTTTTAAAGTGAAATTAGAATATATTTTTACCATTAAATCCAATAGTGGTCGTTGGAATTAATTTCATTTTGAAATCAGACTTAAACTAGTGTCAATCTTTTGATACTTATTGTTTTATAAAAACACGCTTTTTGCTCTGACAGCGGGAATTAATTAATAAATTAATTAATGTGACTAATATGTTTTGAATTTTGTAAAAAGGACTTCATTTTTGAATTCGGAATATCAAATATAGCTTAGGGTGAATTTTTGGTATTTTTCTGAAAAACTTCAATTTTTGATGAATAGTGAAACCACTAAGTGGTAATCAAGCAAACTGATTTTTCAGTTAAATGAAAGTTTACCACTAATGTGTATTGAATTTTGAAAATCCGACATACATGGTTGTCATTAAGAAGTAAAATGTGGTTCAATGAGATTAAAATAATTTTTTGGTGAATAGTAACTTATTAAGTTTTTAATCATGATTAGTGGTAATTAGTATAGTTTAAGGTAAAAATAATGCTTTAATAGAATAAGATGAGCTTGACACATGTCCTACCCTAATTGGTTGTGTCATGGCCGACCAATACAAGCCATGGGTCAACTTGGGGACCCCATGGATCAACTTTGGTTGGGAAATGACATAAATAACATTTTATTTAATGTAAAAGTAAAATTGACACAAACATGATATGTTTTACTAAAAGAATTTTTAAGAGGGGTTATACAAGTCATCTTTTTTATTATAAATATTCATTGGAAAGCTAAAAATATTTCCTACATCATAGTATTTTTTTTATAATTTTTATACATTAAATAAATTAAATTATTTATGACATAATAATGATGCAGCGATGACATCATTATTTGACGATTTAAATAAAATGGAATGATAATGTAAAATCTATGAACTACACATGTCAAAAACTTATTGGATGAGTGGATTTCGAACCCTTATCACCTTATCCACGAATTCTATCAATGTGGGACCTTTTAAAACCGAAACACATTTTCAAATAAAGTAATATTTCATTACTTTCCAAAAGTGCCCCTCCTCTCCTCTTATAAAAGGCCCCCACCTCTACCTCATTTCACACACTCCTCAAGACTTTTTCTCGGAAAACCCCTGCCCATTTACTCTCTCCACATCCCTCTCCTCATCCTAGAGGATCCCCTTTGGTCATAATCCTTTCAAAGGAAGCCTTTAGGCTCAAATCAAAAGGAGTTACACTTTTAAAGGTAATCCATTCTCTCTTGTTCATTTGTTTTATTTTGCTTCTCCAACCCTCTAAACTCTTTTTATTTACTTCTTTTGTAACAACAACAATATCTTCAATATACTAGTATGTTGTTATAATATTAATTCAATCTACACTCTCACAAAACTACATCAAATGTTTAAAGAACATACGGTCTCCGTGGATGGTGAAATTCTGCCTCCCGAAACGATGATTGTTCAATACTCATTTAACACCTTCAAATGTGGCCATTATGATGTCACTATTTTTATATATGATATATAATATGTTTATGTTTTATTTATTCTTCTGTATTTTTCATTTTTGTCTTACCTTTATGGCTTCCATTATGGGTATACGCGATATCTTCATTTAAGGAAGTGCGGACTACCGCCCCCTCAAAGTGATTTGATTCGTTAAATACCATATGTGGGACGTATAAAGGATGGAACTATGATATTATATAAGATATTATACTGGAATTATAATATACCCTTATGTCATTATTATTCCATTCTATAAAATACGAAATAGAAATGAAAGTAGCGTTCATGCGTACGTACGGCTTACCGTCTCCATGAACGGTGCATTTCATTTCTTACCTCTAAATAATTATGTAATGTTATAAATGCATGCATGTACTGGATATATATGAAATATATGATATCTAAATAATGAATACAATTCTGGATATAATAAACATTTTTCCACACGAACAACATGTAATTGTAAGAAGTCCACTTTCGACTTAAGAACCAAATATCGACAAAACAATCATTATTAACTTAATGATTACATATTGTTTATAACATGGTAATAAGTGATATAAAAGGGATAATGAACTTGAAAAAGGATCTTAAGGAAGTAGAAATTAACTCAAGTTTATTATTCAGGAGATTAAAGAACGATCGAGTCAAGTCGGACCCGAGGTAAGGGATCCTACAACTCTCTTTCTTTTTAAGTACACTCTTTTATGTCATTTATTTTAAGCTCATCTTTCTTATGATTGGGATGTTATTTTATATTACATTTACTGTAATTTTTATGTTCATGTGATGAGAGACCCTATTCTCTCTCATCAATCCATTTTGGAAGTTTTGAGTGGCGCCGTTAGGCTGCCGAACTTTCGTAAGAGATCTAACCTCTCTCTTTCTTTTTAAGTACTCTCCTTTATGTCACTTCCTTTAAACTCCTCCTTGCAATGTTGGGGGATTTTCTTTTATATTCCACTTGCTGTAAATTCTATTGTAATATGATGGGATACTCTATTTGATCTCATCAATCCATATTCGGAAGTTTTATGTGGCGCTGTTAGGCTGCCGAGTTTTCGTAAGGGATTTTTCATCTCACTTTTATTCCCGTGAGATTTATGCTACATTTGCCACAAATTCCATTGAGTGGTGTATGTAATGCCCATTATTATACTCTTTGTGTAATATAATTTCTTTTATGAGTATTTACATCAATGACCTATTGTCTTTCTTTCATGGGGTGTATGTTTTGAAAGATACCCAAGTCGGTAAGGGAACCTTTCACCCTCCTCTTTTTTAAAAGACTTATTTTGTTGGGTCTTTTAATTTACATATTGTTATGTTGGGATATGTTCTCATATATCCTTATTGATGTAAATTTTATGTCCAAGTGATGAGATACACTTTTTATATCTCATCAACTCATTTTGATGTGATGCCATTAGGCTGTCAAGGGAACTTTTTTACCCAATTTCGATTTCTTTGGGTTCAACTTGTAGTCATTGAATATGTCATCCATTGAATATGTGTGAATGACCTTTTATTGTTTTAAACTTAATATCCACTTATATTTGGTGTATATATATTTGTCACACATATTTTTGAGATTTATTTGTCCTTAATTTAAGGGTACCTTCTTTATAAGGGATTTCATCACATTTGACATTTCTATTGAGGGTTCATTGTTGTTATGCACCAATTCACTATTATATGGTGTATATACTGTCCTTTGGAGTATTATATCATGAATCCTTTTATTCTCATGATATTATAAAGTTCTGACTAAATGTTATTCCTCGATTATTGTATTCAAGTGTCTCTAATTTTGGTAAAACCCCTTTAACCAAAATATCGTTTTAAATGTTTTAATTATTTGTTCTTATTAATATCCATGTTTTCAAAATGGCTTTAAGGATTTATTTATATGGATATTAATGGTTTAAAATGTTAAAAGCTTCAAGGTGGTATGGGACACTTTGATTCAAAAATCTCTTTATTAAATGTTTTAAATGGTTTTGGAAATGGTTTCTTTTTGAATGGATTCATTATTTCAATATCCTAAAATGTTATATTGTGATTGAAATGTGGAAATGTTATGTTTCCTTTATTCATGTTTATGTGATACGATTATGTTATGGTTATTGGGCATTGTTATGAAGAACGGGTGGTTCCGTGATAAACTAAGGGCGGGTGAGCCCGATATAGCTCTCCAATGCATTGGGTAACGCGAAGGAGTGAAACGTTAAGGTTTCTCCGAAGAGATTTACGGAATATATTGTGATGGGTATTACAAACGTAACCAAGAGGGTTAATCCCTACGTAAGAATGTTATGAATGCCTCAAGTTACCTTTATGTCTTATGTTTTCTATGATTTATTCATGGTTTGATGAGGTATGTTAAAGTGCCTATGTTTTATGGGTAAATTATGATTTCATTCTTATGTATATATGAACTCATGTTTCCTTTCCATATTTTTTTTAACCCTTACTGAGCTTTTTATGCTCATCCCAAGTTTTTGAAATGTTTTTCACAGGTCAAGGGAAAGGTACATGATGTGATGATAGTGTCAAGGATGTGTCAAGAAAGAATACGTGTTATATTTTAAATATGTTTCCGTTGATGGGAAGAATGAATACTATCTTTTATGTAACCACTTTGCTTAAATGTGGAATGTAATGCAAGTTTCATGATCTAATTCTCTAAAACTCTAAACCTGAAAAGATCCTCAATGTGTAATCTTGTAATAACTCAAGATTAAGTAAGGTTTAAGGCTGGGGCCTTATAGTTGGTATCAAAGGTCGGTTTAGATAACTTTAGAGGTTAGGGTATTCTTTAAGCATAAGTGACATTACCATAATGGTTAGGATTTCAGAAAGAGTCCTAGTTTTAGATAAAGTGAATGAGTAAGTGTATCTTAGTGTTTACCTTACTCATTAGTACATTATGGTTTTGTTGATATACTCACACTGACATTTCTATTTTTAGTGAATGGATGGATCTAGCAGGCACCAAAGAGACAACAGGTTTGAAGGAAACTGTGGTGGTTCTCTGATTAAGATACTAGATAAAATGGAGGATTCAATGAGGAAACTCGTGGTTGTTCTAAACCAAATATCAAGGAGTCATGATCAACCACTTAAACCTTGGTGAGTTCTCTAATGCATCATGTACGAGATGGCCAACCCGATGTGGAAATTCAGGTAATAATTATTAAGGTAACCATTAGGGTTTATATGATACTTAATTTTTAGGTAATTATGGGTTACTCTATGATATGATGGAAAATGAAAGGAATGAGATAAACTTGAGGTTAAAATATGTTATGATTATTCTTGAAGATTTTATCTCATTTTGGGGAATGTTTTACGAATTGTATAGTTTTGGAAAAGGACAACACGCAGACCGTGTGACAACCCGTCGCGTCGGACAATGCTGCGGGAATCGAACCCACAACCAAAGTGCGACTGGTATTTATCGTCTACCACTAGACTACGTGAAGTCCCTGGTTAGTTTGACTGATTCTTTTTAGTTATATGATTTTATGAATTAAGAGTAAGTTGATTTTGGAGGATATGTGATTAGGATAATTACTTTTCAATGTGAGACTTTAGGAGCAACTGATGTTGTTTGGAGATAAATGTTACGATTTAACTTGGAAGACTATGTGACTAAATCCTTCAAATATTTGGGTTTCAATCTTATATTGGTTTACTTTGAAGAATTTTATGGACAAATTGTTTATCGGATGGTCCTCGTTGAACTTTGGGTTTTGACAAATTTTGGAGATTAAGAATAGATTTTCTTTTTATAAGGGGTTATCCTTTTCTGGATTATCTGATCTTGTACTAACCTTTTTGGTTTTGGTTAAAGCCTAAATACATGGGATGTATATAGTTCTGTTTTGGGGATTATGTGATTCTCTAGAAGTTTATTATAGTACTCTTAATGCGAACAAGTCTCCCTAAATACTCGTCTTTTGGAAAAAATATGAGTTTGACTAAGGAATCTAGTAAAAGTTGAAAGTAAACATGATAAGTGATTATGGTTCCTTATGAATAAATTCCTCAATAAAAAGTATCTTAAAACAAAAATGTTGTCTATTAACTTTTCCTACTGGGGAATCGAATACCGTTTAACCCATCACAAGTTTGTGATTTTCTCATGGTTAACTTTCTCCTAAACATGTTTTCTATCACTCTCCATGAGAACATGAACCTATGTTTTCTCCTCCATGTCCATATTTTCATACTTGGAATCCTAGTATGGGTTAACTCGGGTGACCTCTGTGCTTATCTTTCTTTATTTTAAAGTGTTTGTTTTACCGACTTTTGTTCCGATGTGGGACTTTCAAGGATGTTTCCAAGCCCAATTTTAAAATTGCGAGGACGCAATTCCCAAAAGGGGGGAAGGATGTAACACCCCAGGTAAATAAAGAATATGTCATTTTCATATTTATCCATATTTGTGAATAAAATATTGATATGACTTTAAAGGGGATGCTATGCTCGATGGCGTACCCAACACGCAACAACGAGTTTCTTGGGAATATTACGTTGCACTCTAATAATAAAATAATATTATTTTAAATGGTAGTTAACATGTAGCCGTTTTATTGGCGGGAATGGATAGAAATAACTAAAATATTATTATATATGTTTTTAAATGTTTTTACATTTATCCAATAGAGGATAGAGGCTTAAAATACGGAAAGAATTCAATTTTAGGCGTATATGCCCTAGTTTTCACTAAAGGTTCACTTATCACCTTTTGATGTTGAACCATCATTAAATATTGTTTTGTTCACTCTTAAACATTCTTTTGGACCAAATAAAACTCTTCTTAAGAATCGGGACATCCAAATTTACTTTGTGTAATTTTTTGGTATCTTTCCGATAAAGTTCATTTTTTTTAATGAATAGTGTAAAATGTTGTATTTTAATTCAAAACCTCTTTTTAATATAATTTATTTATATGATTAGATTATATTTTGAATTGGTTTTAAAGTGAAATTAGAATATATTTTTACCATTAAATCCAATAGTGGTCGTTGGAATTAATTTCATTTTGAAATCAGACTTAAACTAGTGTCAATCTTTTGATACTTATTGTTTTATAAAAACACGCTTTTTGCTCTGACAGCGGGAATTAATTAATAAATTAATTAATGTGACTAATATGTTTTGAATTTTGTAAAAAGGACTTCATTTTTGAATTCGGAATATCAAATATATCTTAGGGTGAATTTTTGGTATTTTTCTGAAAAACTTCAATTTTTGATGAATAGTGAAACCACTAAGTGGTAATCAAGCAAACTGATTTTTCAGTTAAATGAAAGTTTACCACTAATGTGTATTGAATTTTGAAAATCCGACATACATGGTTGTCATTAAGAAGTAAAATGTGGTTCAATGAGATTAAAATAATTTTTTGGTGAATAGTAACTTATTAAGTTTTTAATCATGATTAGTGGTAATTAGTGTAGTTTAAGGTAAAAATAATGCTTTAATAGAATAAGATGAGCTTGACACATGTCCTACCCTAATTGGTTGTGTCATGGCCGACCAATACAAGCCATGGGTCAACTTGGGGACCCCATGGATCAACTTTGGTTGGGAAATGACATAAATAACATTTTATTTAATGTAAAAGTAAAATTGACACAAACATGATATGTTTTACTAAAAGAATTTTTAAGAGGGGTTATACAAGTCATCTTTTTGATTATAAATATTCATTGGAAAGCTAAAAATATTTCCTACATCATAGTATTTTTTTTATAATTTTTATACATTAAATAAATTAAATTATTTATGACATAATAATGATGCAGCGATGACATCATTATTTGACGATTTAAATAAAATGGAATGATAATGTAAAATCTATGAACTACACATGTCAAAAACTTATTGGATGAGTGGATTTCGAACCCTTATCACCTTATCCACGAATTCTATCAATTTGGGACCTTGTAAAACCGAAACACATTTTCAAATAAAGTAATATTTCATTACGTTCAAAAAGTGCCCCTCCTCTCCTCTTATAAAAGGCCCCCACCTCTACCTCATTTCACACACTCTTCAAGCCTTTTTCTCGGCCAACCCCTGCCCATTTACTCTCTCCACATCCCTCTCCTCATCCTAGAGGATCCCCTTTGGGCATAATCCTTTCAAAGGAAGCCTTTAGGATCAAATCAAAAGGAGTTACACTTTTAAAGGTAATTCATTCTCTCTTGTTCATTTGTTTTATTTTGCTTCTCCAACCCTCTAAACTCTTTTTATTTACTTCTTTTGTAACAACACCAGTATCTTCAATATACTAGGATGTTGTTATAAGATTTATTCAAGCTACACTCTCACAAAACTACATCAAATGTTTAAAGAACATACGGTCTCCGTGGATGGTGAAATTCTGCCTCCCGAAACGATGATTGTTCAATACTCATTTAACACCTTCAAATGTGGCCATTATGATGTCACTATTTTTATATATGATATATAATATGTTTATGTTTTATTTATGCTTCTGTATTTTTCATTTTTGTCTTACCTTTATGGCTTCCATTATGGGTATACGCGATATCTTCATTTAAGGAAGTGCGGACTACCGCCCCCTCAAAGTGATTTGATTCGTTAAATACCATATGTGGGATGTATAAAGGATGGAACTATGATATTATATAATATATTATACTGGAATTATAATATACCCTTATGTCATTATTATTCCATTCTATAAAATACGAAATAGAAATGAAAGTAGCGTTCATGCGTACGTACGGCTTACCATCTCCATGAACGGTGCATTTCATTTCTTACCTCTAAATAATTATGTAATGTTATAAATGCATGCATGTACTGGATATATATGAAATATATGATATCTAAATAATGAATACAATTCTGGATATAATAAACATTTGGCCACACGAACAACATGTAATTGTAAGAAGTCCACTTTCGACTTAAGAACCAAATATCGACAAATCAATCATTATTAACTTAATGATTACATATTGTTTATAACATGGTAATAAGTGATATAAAAGGGATAATGAACTTGAAAAAGGTTATTAAGGAAGTAGAAATTAACTCAAGTTTATTATTCAGGAGATTAAATAATGATCGAGTCAAGTCAGACCCGAGGTAAGGGATCCTACAACTCTCTTTCTTTTTAAGTACACTCTTTTATGTCATTTATTTTAAGCTCATATTTCTTATGATTGGGATGTCATTTTATATTACATTTACTGTAATTTTTATGTTCATGTGATGAGAGACCCTATTCTCTCTCATCAATACATTTTGGAAGTTTTGAGTGGCACCGTTAGGCTGCCGAACTTTCGTAAGAGATCTAACCTCTCTCTTTCTTTTTAAGTACTCTCCTTTATGTCACTTCCTTTAAACTCCTCCTTGCAATGTTGGGGGATTTTCTTTTATATTCCACTTGCTGTAAATTCTATTGTAATATGATGGGATACTCTATTTGATCTAATCAATCCATATTCGGAAGTTTTATGTGGCGCTGTTAGGCTGCCGAGTTTTCGTAAGGGATTTTTCATCTCACTTTTATTCCCGTGAGATTTATGCTACATTTGCCACAAATTCCATTGAGTGGTGTATGTAATTCCCATTATTCTACTCTTTGTGTAATATACTTTCGTTTATGAGTATTTACATCAATGACCTATTGTCTTTCTTTCATGGGGTGTATGTTTTGAAAGATACCCAAGTCGGTAAGGGAACCTTTCACCCTCCTCTTTTTTAAAAGACTTATTTTGTTGGGTCTTTTAATTTACATATTGTTATGTTGGGATATGTTCTCATATATCCTTATTGATGTAAATTTTATGTCCAAGTGATGAGATACACTTTTTATATCTCATCAACTCATTTTGATGTGATGTCGTTAGGCTGTCAAGGGAACTTTTTAACCCAATTTCGATTTCTTTGGGTTCAACTTGTAGTCATTGAATATGTCATCCATTGAATATGTGTGAATGACCTTTTATTGTTTTACACTTAATATCCACTTATATTGGGTGTATATATATTTGTCACACATATTTTTGAGATTTATTTGTCCTTAATTTAAGGGTACCTTCTTTATAAGGGATTTCATCACATTTGACATTTCTATTGAGGGTTCATTGTTGTTATGCACCAATTCACTATTATATGGTGTATATACTGTCCTTTGGAGTATTATATCATGAATCCTTTTATTCTCATGATATTATAAAGTTCTGACTAAATGTTATTCCTCGATTATTGTATTCAAGTGTCTCTAATTTTGGTAAAACCCCTTTAACCAAAATATCGTTTTAAATGTTTTAATTATTTGTTCTTATTAATATCCATGTTTTCAAAATGGTTTTAAGGATTTATTTATATGGATATTAATGGTTTAAAATGTTAAAAGCTTCAAGGTGGTATGGGACACTTTGATTCAAAAATCTCTTTATTAAAAGTTTTAAATGGTTTTGGAAATGGTTTCTTTTTGAATGGATTCATTATTTCAATATCCTAAAATGTTATATTGTGATTGAAATGTGGAAATGTTATGTTTCCTTTATTCATGTTTATGTGATACGATTATGTTATGGTTCTTGGGAATTGTTATGAAGAACGGGTGGTTCCGTGATAAACTAAGGGCGGGTGAGCCCGATATAGCTCTCCAATGCATTGGGTAACGCGAAGGAGTGAAACGTTAAGGTTTCTCCGAAGAGATTTACGGAATATACTGTGATGGGTATTCCAAACGTAACCAAGAGGGTTACTCCCTATGTAAGAATGTTATGAATGCCTCAAGTTACCTTTATGTCTTATGTTTTCTATGATTTATTCATGGTTTGATGAGGTATGTTAAAGTGCCTATGATTTATGGGTAAAGTATGATTTCATTCTTATGTATATATGAACTCATGTTTCATTTCCATATTTTTTTAACCCTTACTGAGATTTTTATGCTCATCCCAAGTTTTTGAAATGTTTTTCACAGGTCAAGGGAAAGGTACATGATGTGATGATAGTGTCAAGGATGTGTCAAGAAAGAATACGTGTTATATTTTAAATATGTTTCCGTTGATGGGAAGAATGAATAATATCTTTTATGTAACCACTTTGCTTAAATGTGGAATGTAATGCAAGTTTCATGATCTAATTCTCTAAAACTCTAAACCTGAAATGATCCTCAATGTGTAATCTTGTAATAACTCAAGATTAAGTAAGGTTTAAGGATGGGGCCTTATAGTTTTAGTCTCATGAGACACCATTTATGGTTCACATGAGGACATCCTAGGAACATTATGTTATGATTTATTTTTTGTTAAACTTGACTTATTTTTATGATTCCATGTTTAAAGTTGTTTCTACATTCCCATGTTGTCTTTATGTTATCATGTTATATCATGCCTCATTGTTCATTTTTATGATTCTCACCCATTTTATGTCCCATTAAAATTCCTATTATCTAATATGTAATACCTTATTCATTTTATGATTTGTTTATTCATTTACTAGTCTTTATATCACACCTATTTCTTATGTATATCCCCAGGTTATCCCATGAAGTTTGAAGTATGATAGAATATTATGAGCTTGTTAAGGAAGTTTTAATAATGTTGATACACCCCCTATTTTAATATCATAAGGTAATGTACCTAATTACCCTAAGACATGATAATTCTAAATATTTATTTTGTATTATTTTTACTATAATGTAATAAATCATAAATTAATGTGTAATAAAGATAAGGGTTTTCATATTTTTGTTCTTAATATGTGATTTTATAATTTCATGTGATTTTACCTTTGAGAGATGCACATGTATTATAAATTTTATGATTTGTTATGGATTTTTAGAACTCAGAACATTAGAAAGAGGTTAATGATTGGTTTGAATCTTGGATGGAAGTGGCAAGAGGTATTTTTTCATGAATCATATTTGGAATGTAGGGTCCATATGTTATAGGATTACTAGTGTGCAATTTTACTACTAGTGGTATGTTCAAATGTTAAAAGTTTCAAAAATAACATAAATAGTGTTTTCCCATATGGTTTCTTGGTGGAATTATAATCATTTGGACCACCATATTTTTCTTCCTTTACCATAGGCTACGTGTATCTATGGTGATAAGTTTGACAAAGTAGATGATGAATTTGTGCTCATGCACTGGACGTTTTGTAACCGTAGTGGGTTCGTAGGGCACATGGTTTCCAAGTTTTGGACCCTCTTGGGGTGTTTTACTTTTGTTTGGTTATTTAAAGTTCCAGTAACAACCTAAATGGTGTTCTCCCATATATCTTGGAATGATATTCTACTTAATCAAACAGAGTGAATGATGTATGACACATATCATTTGAGACAATATTGTGCATATATTTTTTATCCTCATATATTAGCATTAGGATTTGATTCCTTTTTTTAGTAAACCCCTTTTTTAGTTTATTATTGTAAGGTTTGGTAAACTAAGGTTTTGTAAAAACCAGCATGGAGTTTTACCAGCTATCATTCTATAATATTTTACTTAACTGATATTTTCTTATGGTTAACTAGTCAAATCATTTTGATGTGATGCTGATAAGAGCCTGAGTTCGTCTTGTGGAACTATAACCTCAAGGGGTACTACCATATATTAAAACATATTGAGAGTGAGTTTTTATCCTTTTTTTAGACATCATTAACCTCTTGGTATTAGTCCCTTATAAGGATTCTTATATTGGATTAGTGCCTAGTATGTGGATTCTTGGATAGTAATTCCCTTAAAGTTCTTTACTTAAACTAGTACATTTATATTGGGTTTCTCTTAAATGAGTTTCCAATTATAACTTATAGGGTGTTTTCCTCTATAATTTGTTATTGAGAACCTGTATAATTGAACCCATGTTGATAAATTTTTGATCCTATAGGTCAATGTTATCCTTACCTCCCTTAAAGAGGGTTAACAGGTTCACTAGTTTCCATGTGTTGAGATGGGTTCATGGATGATTCCCTGTGGGATGTAACATTAGTGAGAGGTTTAGCCTTTGGGATAGGTGGATGGACATTGTGGCCCTTTTATAATACTTGATCGGTAGGACTGGTTGGGAGACTTAGAGGCCCTTATTTTTTACTTGAACACTCATGAGTAGGTTATTAGTTTGATCTAGGGTAACCTATGATAGTGTTTGGATTGGGTTTACAGATACTTTTCAAGGTAGTGATCTTGGTTGTACACTCGTTTTGAGACTAATGAATTGTATGTTCTCAGGTTCTGTGGCTGAGACATTATAATTTATTTGGAATCTTAGGAATCATCTAGGGTGTTTGGGTACTGATACGGGCTTTAATATGCATGAATATTCATGCACTTAACCCTGTTGACTACTAGTTATCCTATTTTGTGTGTGGTTAGAGTGTAGGTATATTCTCATAATTAGAGTGGAATTAGTTGGAGGAAATGTTTTTATATGTAGTTTACAATATTTATACTAATGATGATCACCTATGCTGTTAGGATTATATCATGTGATGAGATTTATTAGAACAAATCATGGAATAAGTGAGGTCTTATATATTTAATAAGAGTTCCAAAGAAGATTTTGGTTTAATGAGACTAGAGAGCTATGTAGAATGGTTATCTTTTCCTTATTGATGTATGAATTGTGGATTCATGATTCAATTAATGTGAGCAAGTGGTACAGTATTGTACACTCCTTGTGCTGGGTGAGATATGAACAATATGGGCTAGTTACACATAGTTCCATTTAAATTGTTAATCAGTGAGAGGTCATGTGCAAGAAGTTGATTGATGGTTTCAAGGAAATACAATGGGAATAGTTTCTTGGGTGTTGTGATAAAATGATTAATTCACCTCTATGGTAGGGGAGACATCAATAATTGGTTGGGTGTGGGGTCATGACCAATCAGGCTCAATCATTGTTAGGTATTGATAGGTCGGTGAGTATATCTTATAGATATCAATGCATGTTTGGAAATGGAACCTATTATGTTTGAACTCAAGGTGTGATATTAGTTAATTCATATGACGGGGAGTCAACCAAAGTCAATTTGATGGTTTTGACCCTCTTTATAAGTTTAAATTTAAATTTTTCAGGAGAACTATTCAAGGTAAGTAAGAAGAGGAGATCCTAAAACATTTCATGTTGGAATTAAGGAATGAGAAGGTTTTGGCCACACCAATATTTGTGTCTATTGCTGTATAGACCATGGTTCATGGATCTTGGATCTCATTATAGGGTGGTGATAAGGATAGTGTTGTGTTGGGGTACCAGATCATTCATGGTTGAACATCTCATGTGTTGGGAGAGTTGTGTACCTTGTGAAACTTTTCATTGGATGGTCAAGATAGAGAAGGTGTGCAGATGCTTGGGGTGATAGCATGGCTACCTTTGACCATAAAGGCTTATTGGGGATGATAAGTGTTATGGTGGATATGTTGTAATGAACTGTGTTTTTTTAGAATTAAAATGTGAAAAAAAATTAATTTTTACTTGTTAATGCTCGTTAGGGGTTAAATAGTCATTTTATTATAGAATATGATCTCAGATAATTTTTATAACCACTCTGTTAGTCCCAAAATATGGTTTTTACCCTAGTATAAGAGTTTTGTTTAATTATAATATGTTCATATTTTCATAGAAAAATCAGTATTAATATTTAATTCATTAAATTTTATTTTATTCATGTGAATTTTAATGGTTATATCTTTTGAAAAGAGTGTTGTATTAATATTAAATCTCTGTGGTTGAGTCTAAAATTATGGTGTTTTCCTAGTAAAGGAATAAAATCATATTAGGTTTCGGGCCTAATCCTGTACCCCTTCATCTTTTTCTTTTTTTATCCATTTTCTTTTTCCCTTTTCGTTCTCCTCCTTACTTGACATCTCACATATCTCCCATTGTGAATTCTCTTTGTTATGATTGAGATATAGGAGAGATAGTATATAGAGATAGAGATATATATAGATAGATATAGAGGGGGATAAGGTAGGTGTCCTTGTGATTCTTGGGAGGAGCTGGATCATTGTACGACAGCTACAGAATGTGGTTATGAATGAAGGTTTGGTGAATTATCTCCAAAGGTAGGTCTTTCTTAAGTTTTTTTCCATAAATAACTATATATTTACATATTTATAGTTCTATATTCCCTTTATGAATACTAAGGACCCCTATATAGTCAATTTATTCTTAAGCGGAGGTAAATGAGGGTTTTGGTCTGATTGAAGTTGTTTCCTTTCAGAAAATCCTGATCACACTACAAGTGGTTCCATGAACACAGTTTTTCACTCTTTATATTTGGGAAAGATGGATTTTTGGAATTATATATAGTGTAATTGGTGTACATTTCATATAGAGGTACTTGTACATATAGCTGAGTACATGGTCAGGTGGAGCTTTTAGGACTATATGTTGTACTTGGAATACACATTGTGCAGCCATACGTGGTTAAGTGGCAGGGTATATGGAAAGACAATCCATGTAGTGTGTTGTTCAAGACCCCATTTGGCATGAAAAAGATGTAGGACTACATTACTAGGAAACACACATGGCTTGGACAAGTGTGATACATGGTCAGCTAAACCATGTAGGGTACACACCATGTACATGATTAGCATACAATTTACATGTGTATTACATGCCAAGTCTGACTAAAGTACATGCCTAGGTGGGGACTTGAGAGTACACTCCATGTACTCAGGTATATAGGAAGTGTACATCTCCCTTACTATAAGGTAGGAAAGGAATATGATATATGGTCTAGAGGGGATGAATATACCAAATTAAAATTTATAAAAGACATGGATTAATTATCTAAATTAATTATCATTGTTAGTTAACAAAGATAATTAGCAGCAGAATAAAGTAAAGAATATAAGGGTGTCTTTTTATAGTAGTTTGGTCCATAGTGGATGTAGTCTACTCTTATACCTCTCTACTCAGTGAGAGATATTCTATGTGATAATTTTATTTTTTAAGGGTAATCATAATCCAATTACAAACTACTTTTTATAATGGATCTATAACCAAAACACACCTGACTTTTGTATGGGGAATCACAACCTAATTACGACATTGAATTTAGATATTAGGATTCCCAACTAGAATGGTCTTGACTTTAGAATTTAGGATTCATAATTCAAATATAGAAAATTATTTTATATATAAAATCATAAAGAGAAAGTAAAGTCATGTGAAAGAAGGGAATAAGTGTTACAGATCCAAGAAAACAGAATGAAATTGATAGGAGAGTAAAACAGAGACACTAGTTTTTTATTTTTTTTATCAGCTTGATTATCTCTTCAAGGTAGTAAAATAATTCATAAAGAGTTTTTTTCATAACTTGAGAGATCTTACAGAAACAATAAACATAGTATAAATGATCTATTGAAGTTTTGAATATTATGGACAATTTTTATCACTTTAAGATGTATGCACTCATCATGTCATAATTATGTATCTCTTTTCCAAAAGTTCTATAGGCCCCATATATAGATTCTGCAAATCTACAACAACTAAATATATCTTGTGAAGATGGTTAGAAATATTAAAAATTAAAAAATATTAATATTGGATTATTAGAGAGATTGATAAAGAGAGAAGAATATTATCATTGCATAATAATTTCTCAACTCACATTCAGTATTCAAAAAAAATAACCAATTTGAAATACACGTTAAATAATTTAAATTTTCTCCATAAAAATAGGCCAATGAAGGATCCCATAAAAATAAAAAGTTTTAATTTGAAATGTGAAATTAAAAATAACTCCCTTTAAAACATGTACTAAACATGTGGAGAAAATAAAAAATTAATATCACTATACTAAAGATATTAAAAAAAAGTTTGATTGAGTTTACTATCAACTAATGTTAATTTAGAAACAATAGAATCGAATAAAAAACATAAAATAATAGAGATTATTCTTTGATTTTTAAGCTATAATATTTATGTAGGAACATAAAAACCTCTTAGATCTTAATAAAAACATGTCTAAAATTTTGAAAAACTATTCAAACGGGTTCTATATAATTAATATTAATTTATAAATTCATTAAAACAATTTAAATATTTTTAATGAACATATAGAAAATTGTAATATGAAACAATACATAAAACAAATAAAATTTATAGATTTTATAAAAACCTATAGAATTTCATTGAAATGCATAGGAAAATTCACATAGGTGTTTTTCACATAGCTGTATTTCTCTAATTTGCTAAAGCTCGTCACATAAGCAATTCACACAGGTGAATTGATGTAGGAAATTCACGTAATAAAATTGAAGTATATGATCAACATAAGTGAAATCAAAGTTGGATAAATTGACTTAGGTGATTCATGTAAGTGAAATAGATTTAGGCATTTCACAAAATAAAAATCAACATAGGTGATTCATGTAAAAAAATCATGTATCTGAATTTCTGAAATCTATAAACTAATTGACTTATGTAAATTCATAGCTAAAACAGATATAATAAAAAGAAAAATCATATTTGGGTCCATATTAAATATATTTATAAAATTTTATTACCTTTCTAAATAATTTATAATTACCATAATTATAAATATATATCTAAAGTTATGATTAAAAACTATATAAAAATATTTCTAAAAAACTACAGAAATTGGACTAAAAACATTTAGTAAATTCTAACCTAATTTCACACATGAAAAAAAATTGATTCATAAGTTTATTTATTCTAATGAAATGTATATAATCTTATTATATTTCGAAAAAAAGGAATCAATCAATTTTGAGCTCTATATATCAATATATTTTTTAAATACAAAAGGGTAATTGATTCTGGAAAATAGGTTATGTGCTTCATAAATCAATTATGTGGAGAATAGTGATTTGGCTACATGAGAATAGTGAAAATCCTCTAAAAATGGTATTTTAAGGCCAAAAATTAATTATTTATCCTAGGAACTCAATATAAAACTTTCATAACATGTTATGTACCTTCAAAAAATGAAATCTAAATATATTTAAACTAGATAAATACTATGTTATACTCAAAGTTACACATACTTTAATTGGTTCACAATTCAAAGAAATAAGACATTTAAAATAAATAAAATAAATAAATATTTATAGTTATCAAAATATAAATTTTTTCAAGGATTTAATCAACATTATTCTATTTTTTATAATTACAAAACCAATTATAATTTCAAATACATATTCCACTTTTTGAAATTATTAAAAATATAAAGTTTAAATAGAAAATTATATTCCTTAACAAGAATATAAATGGTATATAAAGTGTTATCAAAAATTAATATTTTAAAATATATTCCAAGGTTCCACTATAAATTATTCAATTAAAAAAACATGTATCTATGATACACCATAAAGTCATCCCTTGTTAAAACTTGGAATTAAATATAGTGAGCAGAATATTTAAATGTTGTTTGAGAAAAATAATGATAAATATTTAAAAAAAGATTTTATGAAAACTAAAGGTTTAAAAATAAAGTTAACATCATATAATATGTATTATATGTTTTATAATAGTTATAAAATAAATAAATATATATATAATTAAACAATAGTAATCTAAAAAAATGATTCCATATTTTATAAAATTCAGGTAAATTTGAATTTTTCAACATATAAATTCATTTAAACTCCCCCCTAAACACCTAAAAACGTAAAAATATTAATATTCAAACATTAAAAGATAATATTTAATATTTTAAAACTGAATAAAGTCTAAAGGCTTAGTAAATATATTGGAAAGTTTATTTTTATTAAGGATAAAGTCTAAAACAACATCTCCCTTATTGACATTATCTATGATAAAATGCAATCTAACATTGATGTTATTTTTTCTATAATTTTATAAAGGATTACTATATATATATATATTTCAAATGTATTATTAAAATAAATAGGTAATTTTTCAAGATGAATACAAAAAAACATAAAGTTTTCTTAATCTATAAACTTTGAACACAACAATTAGTGGTAGATATATTCTCATATTCTATATTAGATAGAGAAATAGATAATTTCTTCTTATAATACCAAGAAATTAAACTTTTTTAAAGAAAATGAAACACACCTAATGTGATTTTTTTTATTATACATCCTTTAAAATCAGATTAAGAATAGGATGTTAAGTCAAAATAGTTATATTGAGGTTAAAACTAACCATAGTTAATAGTTCTTTTAACTTATCTAATTATTCTTTTAATAGATTTAATATGAATCTCTTTAGGATCATATTGAAATATTTATCCTAAAAAAACTAAATATGATATCATGTATAAATTTAGTTAAATAAATTAGGTTACCTATCATGTCTCTATAAATTTTAATATCAACAGATTTACTAGATGCATCAATATTAAATTTACAACTAGTACCTATATGAGTTTTAATAGATTTAAAAAAATGAGGCCAAACCTTTTATCCAACTCTATCATAATTAGATTGATTAAGAAATATCACATCTTTATTTTGAAAAAAATTGATGTCTAAGAAAGAAATTTAATTCTCCCATTAAGCTTATATAAATCTCAAATGACATCAAAGTAGAAAAATCATTACAAAGAAACTCACTAGAGGAACCCAAAACTATATCATCAACATAAATTTGAAAATTTAAAATATCATTAGAAATAATTTTAATAATAATAACCGGATTAAAATTAACCTTTTTAAAACCATTATTCGATGGAAATAAATAAATCCTTTTATACCAAGAATAAGTTTCTTATTTAAGACCATAAAAATCCTTAGACAATTTAAAAACATCGTTAGTAAATTTTTCATTTTCAAAACTATGGGGTTAATTAATATAAAATTATTCGGATATAAAATAATTTAATAAAGTCATTTTAAAATTTATTTGATATAACTTAAAACATTTAGAAAAAGAAAAATTCATTGAGATTCTAATAGCCTTTAACTTGAAAATAGGTGAAAATTAATATTAAATGTCTATACCTTCTTCATGAGTGTATTTTTGGGAAATAATTCAAGATTTACTTTTGGCAGTCTGTTGAGATTCATCTATCATGTTTCTAAAGATATATTTAGTTCTAATTACTTAATTTTCATTAGGAAATCAATTGAAAACAAAAAAAATATTTCTAACAAATTTATTAAGAAATTATTGCATAAAAGTAATATAATTTGGATCATTTAAAGCCTTAGAAACATTAGTATAAATATGATAAAAAAAGTAGAGTTAACGAAGAAGTTTAAAGTAAAACTTATGGTTTTCAGGCTAGAACCAACATTGCCAATCACGTTTCCAATAATATTATATTTATTAATCCTCCACAATATAGGATCAGATTGAGAATAATTTTTCCTTCTAAACAAATAAACTATCATGATATTTTTCTTCCCTAAAATTGAAATCCCTTTAACTGGGGTAAATATAGAACATGTATATACTTGTATAATTTTTGTATTATTTATATATGGTAATTTACAAGACTTTTATTCTAGATAATATCATCAATTTATTTAGTATTATGGTACTTAACATTTTTATTAGATAAATCTTATAAATTAATAGAAAAAATATGATATTTTTCATAGCATAAAATAAAAAAATCATTTCCAAAAACTAAACATTTATTATCTTTGAATTTAACTTACATAACATTATCACATATAAATGAGATACTAATTAAGTTATTTTTAAAACCCTTACTGTATAAAGACATTATAAATTAAAAACATTATAAATGCCTACTTCACCAAATCCCTTAACCTTTCTTTAAAAGTTATCTCCAATAGTGATAGAGCCTCCATCGCATTTGGTGTAAGTGAGAAATTTTGATAGGTCACTAGTCATGGGTTGAGAATATCCATTGTCCATGTACCATGTGTATTTCTTGATACATACTAATAAATCTTCTAACAAAAAAAATTACTTGGAATTTATGGTACCCATGCTATTTTAGGTCCAACTGGGTTAGTAATAGATTTATTAGTTACCCAAACATATTTGAAACATTTATTATGAGGTATGATACAAGATAAATTCTTTGAAATAAAATTATTGATATAACCAAGAGATTTAGGATATATACGTGAACATTCATTATCATAATGTCATTGCATAAAACCTTTAAATCATGTAATAGAAGAAACATTTATATTAGAACTATTAACAAAAGTAGACTTTTATAACTTAGTAATCTATATATTTTAACCAAAAATAGTTTTATCTTTTTTAGGTTTCATCATAGCCACCATATTTTCATATTTTTTCTTTTCCTTTAAAAAAATTAGATAAAATCTCTTTTAAGATTACAACTTACTTTGTATTATCAAAATTTTCCTTCCAAACATACTCAAAATCATCATAGATCTTACATTTAGAACATGAAGAAGAATTTATTTTTTATTCCTTAAAAGATTCATTCTCCTTATTAACTTTATTAATTTCCTTGATAAGACTCTTATTTTATTCTTTTAATTATTTATATAGTCTATTATCTCTTAAAACATCTTTTTTAATACTTTAATTTTCTTTATTTAACTCATCAATTCTATAAACATCTCTTTCAAAATAATATTTAGAATCAAAATCACTACATACCTCATTTATATTTATCGTCATATAACATAGGTTGGATGATTATTTATCACTTCTGTATTCAATATTTGAATTAGATTCTTTATTGAAACTCTATCCAACATGATAATAATGTTTAAATTCCTTTTTTACTTCTTATCTCTACCTTCTTGTTTCAATTTTTTCCAGTCGGGTTTGATGTGACCTTTCTTTTTACATTTATAACATGCTCTATCTAGACCATAGTTGGTACCCTTATTTTTTTCAATAATTATTTTTATCTTTACTTGTTCTCTTCTTAAACTTTTTCTTTATCTTCCTAAAATTATAAATACCTTTCCTTATATTTCTAATTTCTCCATTGTTATTGTCTTATGCCTCGGATTTAGAAGAGTTAGTAATACCATTTTTATGTGATTTAAAAGAAATACCTTTTTTCTTTGAAGTATCTTCTTTAAAATATTATTCAACTCTATTTTTTAATGACTAAGTGATTTGATGAGTTCATTCAATTAATATTCTTTTAAATTCTTACTTTCATCAATAAAATCATTCTTTGCATGCCATTTATTTGGCAGAGCTCTTAGGAATCCTTCAATAAGTATAGGGTCCTCTAAATCTTATATAAGGGAGATAATTCCATTCATAATGCCTGTGAACTGGTGGAAAAATTTATTGATACTTTCATATTTACCCATTTTGAAATCTTGATACTTCTCTTGTAGAATTATGAGTTTGGTTCTGAACAAATTGTCTAAGCCAAGGTGAGTAACTTATAAAATCTTCCTTATTTTATGAGTTATCTTACATGTAGACAGATGACTAAAAAATTATATTTATTACATAATATAAAATATTTAATGTTTTTTAATTTAAAACATATTTCATACAATAATTTTCTATAAGAGTATTTGTGTCAACTTCTGGTAGTTGGTACGGTTTTCTATGACGTAGTAGTGTTCGGTGCTTAGTTTTTTGAGATTTGCTTATATTATAAATCTCTATTAACCATAATAATTTCCATAAAAGTGATGTGTTTTCTAATAAATTCATCCATTTTTTTCATTCATTCCTATCAGCTTATAAATCTTTTCCATAGATTGTGAGGTCTAGGAAAATGTTAGCATAATAAAATATAAACAATAGACTCTATAGAAGGATAGTATAAATTCCAAAAGGAAAAATCTCTAATACTATTTTTTTGGTATCAATAAAAATAATGATATGTCTAAACTATCCTAAATATGGTCCATCCTTTTATACCATTTATTAAGTCAGATGGGATGATAACATATGGTCTAGAGTGGGGTGAAAAGACCAAATTAAAATTTCATAAAGATATGTATTAATTATATAAATTAATTATCAATGTTATTTAATAAAGATAATTAGCATCAAAATAAAGGAAATAAAAAAAGGATGTTTTTTATATTAGTTTGGTCCAAATTGGACCTAATATACTCTTATTCCTCTCAACTCGGAGATAGAAACACAGTGCACTAATATTATTTTTTAAGGGGAATCATAACCCGATTACAACCTACTTTTTCTAAATGAAGCAAAACTAAAATACTAGAAACTTTTGTGTGGGGAGTTATAACTCAATTACAACACTGACTTTAGATACCGAGAGTCACAAACTGAATGGTTGTGACTTTAGAATCTGAGAGTCACAACTAGAAGATATAAAATGATTTTGGATGTAAAATCATCAAGAGAAATTGAAGGCACGTGAAATATGGGAAGAAGTGTTATAGACTCAAGAAACCATAATGAAATAAATAAAAGAATAGTAAAAAAAAGGTACTAGTTATTGAGTATTTGGTCAACTTGATTATCTTTCCACAGTAGTAAAATAAGTCATAAAAGTTTTCTTTCATCCCTTGATATATTTTTCAGTATTAGTAAACACAATATACAATATCACCTAAAGTTTCATAGATTATGGACACTTCTTATCACTTTAATTCATATAAACTCATCATGTTGTAATTGTAAATATCTCTTCCAAAAGTCCTTGGAGTCCCATATATCGATTTTTAAACCTAAAAAAACTAAAGAGGTCTCATGAAAATGGTTTTGAAATATTTAAAATTCAAAAAGTATAATATTGGATTATCATAGAGAGACAAAGATATAAGAATATTATCATTGAATAATAATTTCTCAACTGACATCCAATATTTAAAATAGTAAAGAATAATTAAAACCAATTTTAAATACCCATTAAATAATTTAAATAGTCACAAAAAAATAGGTCAATGAAATATCCTATGAAAATAAAAAGTTTGAATTTGAAACATGAGATTCAAAATCATTTCATTTAAAATAAGCTGTAAACATGCACAGTATATCGAAAAATAAAATCATGACATTAAATATACTAAAAACAATTTTTAATGAATTTAATATCAGTAGATATTAATTTAAAAACAATATAATTAATGAAACAACATAAAATAATAGAAACATTTTTTTGAGTTTCAATCTCTAAGTTTCATAAATGAAAATAAAATATTCTTTGATCTTCATAATAACATGTTTAAGACATTGAAAATGGTTCAAACAGGTTCTACATAATAAATATAAATTTATAAAGTAATTGGAATAATTTAAATTTTTTAATGAACATAAAGAAAATAGAAATATGGAGCAATACATACTATAGGGAATATTTACAAATTTTAGAAAAACTAGTAAAATTTCATTGAACTACATAGGTAAATTCACATAGGTGTTTTTAACATAGGCACTTTTATTTATATAGTTAAAAAGCACAACATATGCAATTGATATAGGTGAATTAACTTATATTATCCACATAATAAAATCAATATAAGTGATTCCTGTAAAAAATATATGTAGGAGAAATCAACATAGGTGATTCATGTAAGAGAAATTAATGCAGTTGATTCATTTAAGTGAAATCAATATACAAAATTCATGTAAGTGAAATCATATATCAATATTTATAAAATATATAAACATATTTACTTATATAATTTCATACCTAAAATAGACATACTAAAAGGTAGAATCAGATTTAGGTCTAGTTGACTTATATTTAGAAAATTTCATTAGATTTTTATGAATGTAGTTCTAATAATGGATTTGGTAACCCAAATACATGTCCCCAAAAAAATTTATTAAAAATTTAAAGGCAAACATACAGACATAGCATGGCCAATAGTCCCACATTTATGCAATACCTAAAATCCAATAACATAAAGTCCCAAAGGACCAAAAACATCAAAATCATATGGCCATGATGATGACCGACAATTTCCAACCATGAAGACCCTACACACCCAACCACATTGATTGGGATCGAAAAAACCCACCCATAATTATATTTTTAAATAATTAATAATCAAATTAATTGGGCATCTATAGCTAATGTTATAATTAAAAAACAACAGAAACACAGTTCTGAAAGACTAAAGAAATTGGAATGAAAACATTCAGTAAATTCTAAACTAAGAATTTTGCTACATGATATAATAATTTGGTTATGTGGGAATAGTGAAAAAACTTTTTAACTGGTATTTTAAGGTTCCAAATGAATTATTTCTCCTAGTAACTCAATATAAATCTTATATAACATGTTATGAGAAATCAAGGCATGAAATTTAAATATATTTTAAGTAAATAAATATTATGTTATACTCAAATGTGACTATACTTTAATTGACAAACAATTAAAACAATTAATAAATTTAAATTAAATAAACAAATAGATCATTTTAATTATCAAAACATAAATTGGTTTAAGGATCCACTCAACACTTACTACACTTTTTGAAATTTTTTCGTGTTTTTACACCTCAGAGTCTGAATTGGAAAACGGGGTCCATTTTGAGTATTATTCCATGTAGATCATGGTGGTGGAACCCATGGGGTGTTTTGAGGATTATTGAGAGGTGTTTTGGGGAAAGTAAGATATGATAGAGAGTTTATTCCCCTAAAAATGAATAAATTTGTCCCCTGTAAGTGAGACATGGTTTTTCACCTAGACGAGGGTCATGGGAATGGTTAGTGGACTTTTCTTGGGTCACCAATGTACTCATTTGGTGACTTTATTTGGACAATCCCTCGTTCACATGACTGGTTTGCATCATAAATATATGGATAGGTTGGGTATTTAGGCCAAACTAGAGTGGGAACTTGAGTTGATATAGGCCATGATCCATCTCTCTATACTAATTTTTAAATGTATTCTCCCTTGTGAACATATCCTTTGCGAGGTGTTCCCTTTTTTAGATTGGGAGGCCATGTGTTGTTAGAGATGGAGTTGTGGGATGTATTTACCCTGATAGATGGGAATTTTCCTGAAAGACTAGTTTGTAACTAGTGAATCTAATAAGGATGCCTCCTTTTATGTTTTGACCTAGATGTTCCCAAAAGGTATGCCTCCACCTATGTGTTTTGTCCTTAGGATCCCAAGATAAATTCATCTACCCATGAATTATTTCAAGGATTACTAGAGGGATGCATCTACCCAAGAATTGTTCTAAGGATCCCAAGAGGGATTCCCTTTCTTACCTACTAAACTATAGGTTCCCCTGTGGTATTCCTTTACTTGTTTTTTCTTTTGAGGGTTCCACTAGGGATTCCTCTACCTTGGTACCATTTTTAGGGATCCTAAGAGGGATTCCTTTGCATATATACTAATTTTGAGGATCCTAAAAGGGATTCCTCTCATTTTAATTGACCTAGGGGACCCTAGTGGGTGATCTAGTGTTTGAATGACCCTGATCTAGTACATTATGTGTTTGGGAAGTTATGGTAGCATTTTCACCATAGAAACCATACTGAACAAGTGAGACCGAGGGGATATGGTAGTAGACATGAGATTAGGAGTTCAGATAACCCTACCATTTTATTCATGTATTCACCTAGTTAGTGTTGGTGTAGTTTTAATTTCCATAAGTGCTTCTCAAATATTGGTCTATGAGTCCTGACATGATGTGCTGGCATGTTGAGGATGTGATAGCTATTTCACAGGATATCAATTATAATCCTTATATGAATTGATGTTACTATTACATGAATTTTTAGTATATTTATGATTCATCCTTATAGAACATTAGCTACTTTGTGAGATCAGGATCAAATATTTGGTGCCACTATTACTGTAATTACTAATGTCTCTGGGATTCTTCTCTTCATTGGGAAATAGAGGAGGTTTCTAAGTGCATCTTCGAAACCCCTATTATTTAGTGAATCACCCGGGATGCCTATAATGATAGAATTTGGGTGATGACCAAGGTTTCCAAGTGTACACATTTCTCATGATAACTAGATTCTTGTGACATCCCCAAGGATTTATGAGAAACTCCTTGATTGATTACTAGGATACTTACTAGGATCAGGTGGACGCACCATGATTGTATTGACTAGAGATATCTGTGAAGAGGATGTTGGGTCATTTATTGATTAGTTTTGAGTTATTACCATAGACCTAGGAGAGTATTCCTTATATATCACCTTAATTTCATCCCTATTAAGAATTATCCTAGTTCTAATTACTTGGTTTCCTATGGACCAAGACCTAGGAAAGTAACATTAGACTAGATTGGGAAACATCGAGATGAATTTTGGGTTCCACCAGTTACACATGACCTTAGTGGTATGCATAAGAAGCCTAGAAAGAATCTATATTCTGTATTTATAGGATTTCAGGTTGATACTCAGATACCATATTTATATAGTGGAGGATAGTATGGGTTATACCTAGGTTAGGACTTGTATCCTCCTATGTTGATGTATCTTGCTCAGAGATATTATTAGTGTTGGCTGAAGAAGGTGTAGTCGATCATGATCACAGAACCAAGGATCAATGATGGATGTACTTTATTTATTTTACTTGAGTTGTGTATTATCTAGGATGGGAATATTTCCTGATCATGCACTTATAATAATAGATTATAGGTTTATCATTAGGGGTGGCCTGCTGAGATTTATTTCTCACCCCCTGTACTTCTACCTTGGTGTACATGCAGACCTTATGTCTACTTTTAAATTATACACAAATTCATGTTGTATAGGGTGAGGCACAGGGTTTCATGATCAATTAGATACGTTCATGTGGAGTTTTATGATTAGGCAAGTGCATCTTGAGAATTATAGGGACTGAGTATGTTTTTTGGGTCAGAGTTAATAGTAGAGACATGTGTATTTATTTTCCTTTATTCTATTATATATGTGGTCATCTAAGTGGTATATTGGTGTTTTATATATAACATGTGTAACGTCTTGACTTTAACCAAGGTATTAACCATTTAATTTTTTTATTTTTATTCATTTTCCTTAAAGATACCTAGGCTAAAAACCATGTGGTCTATTGTAGGTCCCAAGCAGTGATTAATTTTTTTAATGGTTGCGTAGGATTATGCAAAATAATTCATCACACCCTGGAATAATGTTTCGGGTTAAAAATAATTAAAAGTATTAAAAGGAATAAAAATAAATTTAAATAATTCAAAATAAATAATTAATAATAAAAAATAGGCTAGGAGAAAATTGAAAATTATTAAAAATGGGTTTAACCCATTATTATTATTTTTCTTATATATTTACCTTTTTATTTTTATTATTTTATTCTTTTTTCGTTTTTTCTTTTTTTCTTACATTTCGTTTTCTTTTTTTTCCTCTCCCTTATTTCTTTTTTTTTTCTTCCTTTTTTTCTCCTCTCTTTTATCCCTCTCCTCTCCTCTGAACATCATGTCCCCTCCTCTCTAGGTGGTGCGCCACCCCCTTCGCTACTTTGGAAACCCATTGCACCTCTATCACTTCCCCATTTTCAACATCATTTGAAGCACTATAAAGATCTCAGTCAGTCTAATCTTTCAAACCAAGAATATTTAAGTTTTATCCTCTCTCCATCATGAAATATTCCCTAGAAGGTTTTTACCTGAAATTGGGGTTTTTTTAAATCCCCTGATTTCTTCCATTTTAGTTCAAATCAAAGGATTCCACAAGGTGTAGAATATACTAAAACAATGAGGTAGTGTATCCTTATTCTTTCTTATAATTTTTTTGATTCATTCAATTTGGATTTTTGTTCCACTCGTCGGTGCCTACCAGTAAATCCCTGATAATTTTTATTAATTTAATTAAATTATTTACCTCGATCCTTGTTAGATTTTTAAGTGGAACCCCTTCTTAGGTTGTTTCCCTATCATTGGAAACCCTTTTTTGTGTACCTACGTAATTGTCCTATTTACCTTTGGATTTGAGTCTTTAAATTATCAATTACATGTGCAAGTTTGGTAATTTGTGTTCAAGTTTTAAATTAAATAAATTGTTTAGGATGAATAATAAACCATGAATTTGGGTTTACTTTGATTTTTTTCCTAAAAAATTGTTTTTATAAGTATTTTAGTGATTTACCATAATTAAATGTCATCACCTCTGCTTTCACTAATAAGTTCCAGTTCTATTTAATATTGTGTTATTAGTATTATCTGTGACTGTTGGGCTTGAATAATTAGTAAGTGTTGTATTAAATGGTTAAGTACGTGGCTATAATCATGAATGATTCTTTGTGATATATATATATATATATGACTCTTTGGTTATTTTAAATGAAATTGGGTTGGGGATAGAATGTGGTCCTATATTAAGAACCCATAATTGGACTCTCCATACTCAATAGGTTACCACACAATGCGCTGAGAAAGTGATGTTTTAGGCTCACCGAGAAAGGAATTTCCCTAAGATTTTTACTATACTATTGGGTGACGCCTGTTCTCTAAGGGGAAACTAAGGAAAGATCAGTTGGAAACATTGTTATGTCAAGCCTCGATTGATACTCAGTCCCTTACATATGATACCCGGGATAGACTCATGGTTACCATCCACAAGCGATACTTGGACTTTCAAAAGGATGGCCTTGTATGAGCTCATGGAATTTGATATAATTGAATGGGTGCACTGTAGGGATACCATCAGGATGGTCTCAAATTCCACCTCTGAAATTGTCATTATTAATATAAATTATTGAGATGCTTTTATTGATACTGCATAAAGTTTCCATATGATTTGGTATACTCATATTGTGCATTTAGTGAACCTAGTTTGACATATGGATTAGACCCCAAGACAAAGCACAAGCTTGGGGGTATACCTTTTCCTTGGTCTGTCACATTACTTTGGCCTTGCTATGTATATATATTCTACCTAACCAGGTATCTCATTAAGACTTCTAGCTTAGGCTGAAGTAGGTGGTATGGTATGGGTGTCCTCTTGGGAACCTGGACCAAGTTATGGTTATTTTTTATTTATTTAAGTTTCTTTCATTTATTATACATATATGGCACACTTTTATTTGTCTACAACATGAAATAGAAAGGTCTAGACATTGTGGGAGCCGGCCTACTAATATTATATCTCACACCCTACTCGAGCACCATTTGGTACCTGAGTAGACTTTATGTTTGCAGGTATGGAGACAGGGAAGCATGCCACTCTCGATGATTGATTGCATTGCTGTTTTGGATAGAGCTTGGGGGACAAAGGACCGATTTTATGCTCGAGATGTCATGTCACAATTTCTATTTTTCCTTTTGGTACTTTAGTTAGAATGAAATATATGATTGTACCTCATACCCATTCAATTTTATTTATTTATTTTTGTCACCATACATTGACATCATTATGGTATCTGTTATGAATATTCATCTTCCGCAGTTATTGTTTATTTTATTGGGTCATTTATCTACTTCTATTATTGTCTAAATTTTCTATATACTTCTTCTATGGTTTCATATATTGGTTTACATTATGTTTTCCCTTATCCTATTAAGGGATAGTCTCCCCACAGACTTATAAAAGGCCCTCTCTTTTAGTCATAAGCCCTTGGTGTTTGGGGAGATGTGCTTGAGCTCTTGTGGCCCACCGTCTCGGGGGCCAATTCAGTGGCACTCGGGGAAGGATGCTACAAAGTGGTATTAGAGGTGGTATTATACTTTTTTTATTAATATTTGTATTAGAAATAAGACTAGGATATAGGAATTTGGAACTTACCATGTTCTCAGATGTAGCTAACCCATCTACAGGGGAAACACAAATTTCTTGGGTTTGGATTTAAGTTATTGATTACACCATTTATTTTTTATACAACTTCACCATTGGGTGACACACTTGTTTTATGTTTTTACCGGTATTGTTATTATTGAGATGATGATTTTGACAATTACAACCTAATAACGTGAGGTCATTTCATTTACATGCATCATATTAGGTACCATAGGGATTAAAATGACATGCATATTTCCATGACATTTCTACTTTCAGTGTGCATCTTTCTATTTTCATGTGAGTGATATTGTGTTTAGTTTTAATATATTATAGTTCTTGTTTGTTATAAATATAGAGTTTGTATATGTCTCATTGATCCATCTAATACCTCTTCTCTTTCTATCTAGACCTGACTCATGGAGCGGGCTATCTGTTTTGTAAAACTCAGAGGAAGGTTGTGTACCTACCCTCTTTACATGCTTTACTAACCTTATATGCCATGTTCATGGGGGGCCTTTCACTTTCCCTTTTCTTACTACTCCTTTAATTTTTTACCTCATCTAAAATAGAGTCTCATCTAAGGTGTGTGCTTGAAAATTGTAGAATAATGTCTTTGTGAAGTCTTTATGTTGTATACCAGGAGAGCACGATGATCACATTCTAGAGTTGGTGGATCTGGAACCACCTGCAATTATTCTTGTTGAACCACCTGTAGTGACACTTATGGAACCTCCTCCTAATATTATATTAGGCATTGATGCCCAATTCAGGGATAATATTCTCAGGTTCATATAGCCAGTTCAAATTTCTCAAAGTCCTGCCTTGACTATGGAAGAGCTTGCGTGGGACTTTCTATGGAACCATCCTCCCATTTTCTCAAGGTATGGTGGTCCTAATTCTATAGAGTCATGGATAGAATCCATGAAATCCATCTTTAACCATATTGAGATGCTTAAAAAGTGGAGGGTCAAACTTGATGCTTTTATGTTTCATGAATCCCCCAAGCATTTTTGGGATTTCATTTCTTAGGAAGACCAACCCCGATACATGGTTTGGACAGACTTCCAGATAGCTTTCTATGAACACTTCTTCTTACACATTCTAGGAGAATATTGTTCTAGAGAGTTCTTACAGCTTCATTAGGGATCAATGATAGTGTTAGAGTATTCTAATCATTTTAATTAGCTCCAGTTTTTTTTCTCCATCTCTGATTGGTGGCACATAGATGACTACGAGATTCTTTGAGGATAGACTTATATATGATATCCACTCATAGGTGAATGCCTTTATTTTGTTGACCGTTATAGAGATTGGGAATCAGGCCCTAATTTTAGAACAAAATCTCAGGGAAGATGATCCTTTAGACCATGATATTTCACTTCAAAAGGAGGGTAATGGTTCTTCAGGTGGTAAAAGATACATTTAGAGGGTGCACATAGGGGAAATTCTTTCCATATGACATGTACTGATAGCACTATAATTTTTCATCAGTGTGGCATGACCGTCCATAAGAAGCCCTAGTGCATGAGGAACCTGATGGAGTGTCAAGATTATAGAAATATTGGTAACCTTTAGTGTTCCTATCATTATTTTCCTTCAGATTATAGTGGTAGAGGATCAATGTCAGTGCCTCTATCAGGTATGGGATCTATATCTCCATGTCAGGCTGGGAGTTCATTTTCCACCAGACAATCAGGTCGAGGTAGTGGAGTTTGTGGATGAGGAAACCAATTTTGAGAACATTGGCATCAGTAGAGTGGACCTACACAAGCTAGTTAGGAGACATATCAGGGCCAATGTTTAGGATATATGTATTATGCGTAGCCAGTGCTAGTAGAGCCGAGTTTAGGGCCCTCTATGGTCAGTGGTACTATCCTTGTGGCCTCTACTTTAATTTCTTCAATTTTTGATATTGGTGCTTCTAACTCTTTCATATCTATTGTGACTGTTGAGACTTTGGATCGTTCCATCAATTACTTCTCCATATTTATGTATCTAGACACTTCTTTGGGGGTTAGAACATAGTTCATATGACAGTTTTAGGAGTTCCCCCTTGCTATAGGCGGGTACCATATCTTCTAGAATTTCTTCATCCTTGATATGACTAAATTTTATGTCATTATCAGTATATAATTGATCATTATTTATCATGCCCAAGTGGATTTATATCTCCATTGAGTTTCCTTCACAACACCCATGGGTAACACATATATATAGAAGGGAGAATGGGATATCTAGGAAGATAAAGCTGGACCAAAACGTTTTGGGCTAGGCATAGTGACAACTCAACTTGAAAGTCTCTTTGTAAGTGTTGAGGGAATGTAGTTAGTGGAATTACCTCCTGTTGTGGGTAATTTTAGAGATGTAAACCCTGAATATTTCTCCAAATTCCCTCATGTGAGGGAATTTGAGTTTACTATCGAGCTAGTTCCAATACCAGCACTGGTGTTCATTCCTCCTTATAGGATGGAACCAACAGAGCTACAGTAACTCAAGAAGCATATTAAAGATCTTGAGGCTAAGGGTTTCATCAGACCTATAATATCATTATGGGTTTCACCAGTCCTTTTCACAAAGAAAGTGAATGGTACCCTCATATTGTGCGTGGATTGCCATCAAATCAACCAGCCTATAGTAAAGAATCGATATTCATTGCCTCGTATAGATGACCTATTAGATCAGATTTTAGGAAAAACTATTTTCTCCAAGATTGATATGATTTCGGGTTATCATCAGGTGTGTGTTTGTGTGTGTGTGAACTCTAGATATATAACATACATCTTTTCAAAGCAGGTAGAACTTGTATTAGTTTTTGGTTTTTTCATTCGGTATGACAAACACACCAGAAGTTTTCACGGCTCTGATGAATCGGTTTTTCCACTTGTACATTGATTCCTTTATGGCAGTCTTTATAGACAACATCTTGGTGTATTCACTCTCCAAACACAACCATACTACCAATATTGAGATCGTGATGAGTAAACTAAGAGAGCACCATCTATATGAGAAGCTCATTAAATTTCACTTTTGGATCAATAAGGTTCAATTCTTGGGTCATGTCATATCTGAGGCAGGCATATCAGTTGACCCAGAAAAAGTGAGTGCAGTAATATTCTAGGAACAACCCAAGAATGTGTTTTACATATGTAGATTCTTAGGGATTTCTGGAAATTATAGTCATTTCATCAAGGATTTCTCCTGCTTAGCCTCACCTCTTATAGCCCTGACAAAGAAGGGTGTGCAATTCATCTGGTTGGAAGTTTGTGAGAAATATTTTCATGATTTAATGGGAAGAAAAACCTTAGATATGATCTGAATTCTTCCTGATCTAGGAAAGATTATATTATTTACTGTGATGCTTCAGGAGTTGGACTGGGTGTAGTTCTAATGTAGGGTAATCAAGTCATGGATTATAGATCCCAATATATAAGGCCTCATGAGTGGAACTATCCTATGTATGATCTCAAATTAGAAGTTGTGGTTCATGCTATGTGTTTTTTGAGAAACTAATTATTGGGAGAAAGGTTTGTTGTTTACAAAGATCATAAAATATTTAAATATATCTCCACAGAGTGAGACATAAATTTGAGACATCACAAGTGGGTTGAATATCTACAGTCGTTCAACTTTGACCTTGCCTCTACCCCTGGTAAGGGTAATGTCATGGCTGAAGCTTTGAGTCACAAAATGAAAACACAAGCCATCCAGGCAGCCAGTAGTGAGTGGAATATGATGGCTTTGTTTTCTGAGATGCATCTAGCGGTTCAAGATCAGCGTGGACAACCAGTTCTAATAGATCTTGCAATGAAGTCCTATATTTTGGAGTGAGTATGCATGAGACATTTATCTTATCTAGAGGGGATCACTTTGAAGGAGAGCATCATATGAGAAAACCCACCTCCTGGTTGGGTTATTGATGGTAGTGAAACTCCACTCTATCATGGTTGTGCATGGGTGCCTTCTGATATTCAGAAAGATGTGATGAGGTAATATCATGCCTCTATTTGGGAATTTTATCCTGGACTTACCAAGATGTGAGATATGAATCATCAATACTGGTGTCCAGGTATGAAGAAGTAGATAGTAAGTTTCATCACTCAGTGATCCACCTATCAGTTGGTGAAGGTAGAGCACTAGCGACATGATGGACTTCTACAACCTCTATCCATTCTTTAGAGGAAATGGAATGACATCACCATGGATTTTGTTATAGGCTTGTTGAGATCTCCTCAAGGTAGAAATGCAGTATGGGTGATCATCGATAGGTTAGCCAAAGTTGCACACTTCTTACCTATCTAGGATACCTTCTCTATTTGTGAGTTAGGAAGGATTTATATTTGAGACATAGTTATGCTTCATGGCATGCCCCATTATATCATGTCAAACTGAGACACCCATTTCACATTTTGATTCTAGTAATAATTTTAGAAGGCACTGGGTTCACAGGTTCTTTTGAGTACTACATATCACCCCAAGACTGATGGGCAGTCTAAGCAAGACATTCTAGTGTTAGAGTAGATGTTATGGTCCTTTATCCTTGATTTTGAAGGTTATAAGGAGAAACATATTCCTCTAGTTGAGTTTTCCTATAATTATATCTTTCAAGAAACAATTCAAGTGACTCTATATGAATGCTTCTATGGTAGACTATGTTTTTGACATCTCTACTGGATCAAAGCAGGGAAGATATCTCTTTTGGGTCCTCATATCATTCAGGATACTTATGAGAAAGTCCAGTTAATTCATAATCGTATGGATATATCTCAATCTAGATAGAAGTCTTATACCAATCATTATCATAGACCCCTAGAGTTTGAGGTGGGGCATCGAGTGTTTCTATGTGTTTTTTCAAGGTTGGGTCATAGGTAAATTAGAATACATGGGAATTTATCACTAAGATATGTCAATCCATTCAAGATAGTGGAGAGTGTTGGGCTAGGAGCCTATGATTTTTTGTTACCTTATAGGAACTATTCCCTGCACTATGTCTTCCATATATCTTATCTTCAATAGTATCATCCAGACCTGTATCATTTCTTTAGTCCTGATGGCATCGATCATGAAGCAGATGCATCCTTTGAGGAGCGTCTGATTCGTATCATCAATCATAGCATGAAGGTTCTTTGAGAAAATTCAATTATATTGGTCAAGGTACTATGGAAATATAGACACATACAGGATGAGACTTGGAAGTGGGAGACTGATGTGCTTGCTCAGTGTCCATAAATTTTCTCAGACGACTTTCCCCTACCCTTGGAAGGGAAACTTAGGGATCAGTTGCCTAAAGAAGGTAATATTGTAACATCTAGTATTTATCCAAGGTACGGACCAATTTTTTAATTTTTACTCTTTTTCCTTAAATCAACCCAAGACACATTCCACATAGTCTGTTGCAGGTCCTGAGTAGCAATTAAATATTTTTAGTGGTTACGCGAGATTATGCAAAATAATTCATCACGCCCTGAAGTAATATTTCTGGTTAAAAATAATAAAAAGGGTTAAAATAAATAAAAATATTTAAAGAAATCAAAATAAATGAAAAATTAATGAAAATAAATAATAAAATAAAAATCGTTCAAGAGAAAAATAAAAATAATTAAAAATGGACTTAACCAATTATTATTATTATTATTTATTTTCTATTTCCCTTTTTATTTTTATTATTTTATTTTATTTTATTCCTTTTTTTATTCCTTTTCTTTTTATTTTTTTATCTCCCTTATTTCTCTTCTCTCCTTTATTTTTATTATCCTCTCTTCTCTCTCTCCTCTCCTTAGTGTGTCACCCCCCCCCTCTTTTCTAGGAGGTGTGCCACCCCCCTTCGCGACTTCAGAAGCCCGCTGCACCTCTGCCTCTTCTCCATTTTTAACTTTTTCAAAATCATTGTGAAGATCTCAGTAAGGCTAATATTTTACACCAAGAATATTTGAGTTTCATCAAATCTCTATCATGAAATCCTCTATGGAATTTTTTTCCCCAAAATTGGGGTTTTTCTTAAATACTCTAATTTCTTCTGTTTTAGGTCAAATCAAAGGTTACCGCTGGGTGTGGTATATAGTAAAAAATGAGGTATGGAATACTTATTATTTCTGGTTGCTTAATTTCTTAATTAAATTCACACCTTTGTGCTGCTCTCGGTGCCTACTATAGAATTCCTAATACTATGTATTAATTTAATTAAATTGTTTGTCTTGATCCTTGTGACCTTTGTTTAAGGAGAACCCCTTACTTGGTTGTTGACCTATCATTGGACACCCCTTTGGGTATGCCATCATAATTGGAAAATTTACCTTTGTCTCAGAGTCTTTAAATGATAAATTATGTGTGCATGTGTGGAAATATGGGTTAAAATTTTAAATTGAAAAATTGTTTAGGAAGAATCATAAACCATGAACTGGGTTTTACATTGATATTGTTTTCCTAAATAAGTGTTGCTAAAATATTGTCATTCTTTACCATTATTAAATGTCATTACCTATACTTTTACTAATAAGTTTTAGTACTGTTTAATATTGTTTTATTATTATTAGCCTTGATTTTTGGGCTTGAATAATTAGTATGTATTGCATTAAATTGTTAATTAGATGGTTGAAATCATGAATGTTGCTTTATGTTATCTATATATATATGCCTCTATTATTGTTTTAAATGAAATCGGGTTTGGGAGAGAACATGGGTCTCGTATTAAGAACTCACAATTGGACGCTCCGTACTCGATAGGTTACCACATAACATGTCAAGAAAGAAAAGTTTTAGGCTCTCCAGGTAAGGTATTTCCACAAGATTTTTATTATACTATTGTGTGACACTAGTTCTTTAAGAGCAAACCAAGGATGGACCTTTATGTGTGATAACCAGGACGGACTCATGGTTGCCATCCACAAGTGATACTTGAAATTTCAAAAGGATCTCCTTGGATGGGCTCGTGGAATTGGATATAATTCAATGGATGTCCAATAGAAATACATTTGGTATGGGCTCAGACTCCACCTCTGAGATTGTCATTATTAATATAAATTCTTGAGATGCTTTAATTGATACTGCATAAAGTTTCCTCATGCTTTGTGATACTCCTATTGTGCATTTAGTGCACCTAGTTTGATATATGGATTATACCCCAAGCCAAAACACATGATTGGGGGTATGAATTTTCCTTGGTCTGTCGCATTACTATAGCCTTGCTATGAATATATATTCTACCTTACTAGGTGTCTCATTCAGACTTCCAACTTATGCCGAAGAAGATATTATGGGAGGGGTGCTCGATTGGGAACTCATACCAAGATACAATTATTTTTTATTTATTTAAGTTGCTTGAATTTATTATATATATATTGCACACTACTATTTGTCTATAGCATGAAATGGAAATGTCTAGACACTGTGGGTGACAACCTACTAAGATTATATCTCACACCATTCTCAAGCGTCATTTGGTACCTGAGAAGACATTATATTCATAGTTATAGATACAAGGAAGCGTTCTTCTCTTGATGCTTGATTGTTTTGTGGTTTTGGATGGAGATTGGGGGTATTAGACCGAGCTAATGCTCAAGATTCTGTGTCACGGTTTTTATTTGGTCTTTTGGAAGTTTAGTTATCATGAATTCTATTCTCTTACCATGTACCCTACACTTTTATTTGTTTACTTTTGGAATCATATATTCACATCATCATGGTATCTATTATAACTATTCAGCTTCCATAGTTACTATTTATTCTATTGGTTCATTTATCTACTTTTACTGATGTTTGTTTTTCCTCTATGCTTCTTCTATGGTTACATATATTTTTTTCTGGTAGGTTATACTTTAACATATGAGGGAATAGTCTCCCCACAGACTTACCCAAGGCCCTCGCTACTAGTCAGATGCCTCTAGAATTTGAAGAGATACACTTGAGGTCTTGTGGCCGACCATCTCAGAGCTCGGTTCAATGGAACTTGGGATGGGATGTTACAACATGGATGTTTGAGCCTTTACTATATTTCATTTATTATATCCTTGTTAGTATTTATTACCTTTTCACTTTGATTTTTTTCTTATTTAGATGATGTTTATTTCACTACAACAAATTTGGTTTTATCCAGCATTAGCCTTTATTATCATTAGCTAAAAGAATAGATAAAGGCCCCCCTTTATCAGTTCTAGTAAAAGCGCTGATAAAGGGGGCATTTATCAACGTTAAAAAAATATTGATAAAGGGGTGTTTTATCAATTCTAAGAAAGAGATGATAAAGGGGACCCTTTATTTTTGATAATAAAAAATCACTAATAATTGAGATCCCTTTATTAGTGCTATGAAAAAAGTGATGATAAAGGGGGATTTTATCAGTAGTAGAAAAAAAGCACTAATAAAGGGTGTATTTCATAAAAAAATAATATGTCATTAAAAATAATATATTAATAAATATATATATTTATATATTTATATATAAATTGATTATATTTTATTAAATATGATTTATATAAGGGTAAATATGAATTTAAACTTAATATATAATATATTTAGTGAAAAATATATTATAAAATAATTCAAAAAATATATTAATTAATAATTTTCAAATTATTATCGATTAAATGTCATTTAATAAAAATTAGGTTCCATAAAAATTAAATAAACTAATGAATGGTCTAAAATAAGTTGAAAACATGACTTGAACTTCAAACGGTCATAACTTTTGATCTGGGTGTTTATTTGGACTCTACCACATATCAAATCAAATCCTGTAAAGAGATCTTTTCCATTTTAAGTTAGGGGGTCTGGTTATTATTTTTTTAGGTTAAAAAAGGCTCATAAGACCTCTAAAACTGATTTTTTTTGTTTTTATACCTTAATTTTTTAATATTTGACAGTATTTGAACTTCATTTAAGATAGTATCTTTTTCCTTTTTCAGTAGAGACTAAATTTATTCCGAGGGATTACATTAATATAGATATTACGGTTTTGAAATTTTATCATTTTTTCATAAATTAGTTTCATATATAATTAAATATATTCATATATTATTATATTTACTTATAATAAATCAATTGTAGAAATACATATTTAAACATATTTAAATAAAATTTTATTTTTAGATATATAAAATAAATGGAAATTAATATTTATTATTCATTTTATTTAAAGTAAAAAATTATCGATTTTATTTACCTTATAAAAATGCATTAACATGTATATATATACCAATACATGTAATGTTTATATATAAACATGTGTGTGTCAATAAAAAAATATATTAATATGCATATTCTAATATATGTAAATAAATACATATATATGTTAATATTTGTATGTGTATGTGAGAAAATGTGTACATGTGTGTGTAAATATGTGTGTAAGTGTACGTGTATCAATATTGTGTATATACATCATATATAAATGTATTTTTATAGATATATCATTATAATTAAATCTAGTATATAAATATATTTATAGTAAATATTGATAAATAGATTTTAAAAAATCTATATCTAGATACATAATTATATGTAAATATGTATAAATATATATGAAAATATATATACATATAAATATATATGTTGTGTATAAAATTTATATGTCAATATATAGACATATTTTAAAAATTCATTTAAAAAATTATATAAATCATATGAAATTAATTATTATCCATTTTATTAAAAATTATATCAAACCATTTTTTGTACATTATAAAAATATAGGAATATATATGCACTTAGACAAGTGTATATATAATTTTTATATATTCATATGTGTGTATTAATAAACATATATATATATTCTACTATATATAAATGAATATTAACATAAAATATATTTAAATAAATATAAGTGTGTGAATTTATATATATCACACACTTATAAATATATACGAATAAATAGAAATATTGTAAAATATTAAAAAAACATGATTGGTGGTCTGGTAAAGGGCATTGAAAAACAGAAGGGAGGTCACAAGATCTAGTCCCAATGCGAGCAGGTATTTGGGGGAGTTATTCTAGCGCTGAGGAAGGGGGGTTCATGAACACCAAACATGGGTTGGTGTCTGTGGTGGATTGTTGGTGATTGGAAATCACTTATAAATATGGTCGTGAGCATTGAGAAAGGGGGTGTTTTAGTTCATGAAAAAAAAAATTCTTTTTAATTATTTATTAGCGCTAAAAAAATCACTAATAAATGGTTCATTTATCAGTGTTTAGAATTACAAAATACATTATTTATCATTTCTAAAAAATCACTAATAAATTCACCCTTTATCAGTGCTAAAAAGTGATTATAAATCCACACTTTATATGTACTTTTTTCTAGCTCTGATAAAGGTTGGATTTTAACATCATTTGCAATCTTAACACTTTTTAAGCGCTCATATAACCATTATTTAGCACTATTAAAGTCCATATATGATGTTATGGTTATTTAAAATATTTCACATACTCTAATATGAAGTCATAATCACCCCATGGACACACCCTAGGCCCTTGATTCTAGTCGATAGCCTCTTGCGTATGGAGAGGGGTGCTTGAGGCCTTGTCGCTAACTGATTCAGCTACTATTCATTGAGTGTTACGAATCTTGAATTGGAATTTGACCTCCACTATTTATTCAGTTCCATGTTTTAAACATGTTTTTAGTCTTTCACCATTTGGTTTTTTGACTTTTACCATTTTGGTTTTTACCTTGGTAACTAGTTTTTACCTTAGTATTTAAATTTTTACTAAAAATATAAGATAATACCACTTAAAAAATTATTTTCTAAACCTAAATTTAGTAATAATTAAAAATAATTAAATTTATAAATATATTATAATGTATTTTTAAATTAAAACATATAATATATTTAAAAAACTGTTTTTATAGAAAACAATGTTTTAACCAGTAAGTGTTCTTAATCATATATAACTTTAATTTTCATTTAAATGATTGATAATTTATTTTCATATATCTGTAAACATTATATCAGATTAATTATATAAAATATATCAATTCAATTTATTAGATAAAAATTTCAAAACATTAATAAAAGAATTATTTTAAAATAACTCTTTCACCATTATCATGGTCATTAACTTTAATCCTAGTAATCATACTTTTATGCCTAAAATATTAACCTTATTAAATTATATGAAAATTATTATCCAAAATATGAAATCCATTTTGTTAAATTTAATTTCTAAAAGTGATGAAAAATAGTTTTTAATATAAGAGAATAAAAATAGTTTTTAGGGAAAAATATTAATTAAGTTTCCAAATATTAAATATGAGATTTAAAAATTCAAAATAGTATTTTAAATGGTTTATTTTAATTTATAAATATGTAATTTTTATATAAAAAATTTCAAAAAAAAATTAATTCATTCTTTTATTGTGATAATGTCATAAAAGTGAAAGTAATAGTAAAATCCGAATTTTTTCACTATTCACCTAAAAATCAATAATTTTAAAAGAATATAAAAAAATCCACCTTAACTAATTTTTAAATTATGAATTAAAAAATATATATCATTATAAAAAATTAAAATTCTAAAATTTATAAATTTATCTTTTAAATGAAAATACAATAAAAAAAGAAAAATTGTTTTTATTTAAAAATATCCTTTGAAAACTTCAAGTGTTCTTAATACTTTTTTATATGAATTTATAATTGATTTAAATATTGCTTAATTATTATAGATTTTATTATTCTTAAATTTTCTTAATAATATTTAGCTAATATGTCATGAATCATTTTAGTTTGGGGTTGTGTGTGGAGCAAACTAACAAATATAGTACTGATTTAGAGGAAAATGTATTCTAAGATCTTAGGGTGTTATATTCTCCCCCTTAAATAAAATATATTGTCATAAATTTAATTTTCACCTAGTAATAAAAATATATAATGGAATCTAAATGATTTACATTTATCAATATAAAATTTCTAATGGGATAAAATGAAAACCATATTAGGTATGAATATGAAAATTTTATCCATAATATGATTCTTTAAGAGAATCTAGAGAAAAACATTTCACATATTCATTTTCATGATCCCATTCCCAACCAAATAATAAATCTAAAATTATTTGTGATACTATCTATTAAAATAAAAATAATTGAACTTATGAATATGAAAACTTAATCCTAATATGTCTTCAAAAATGAAACCTTCATTTCAACCTATGATACTTTTGTTTAAACTATGACATAATTGGATCAACCTATATCTACTTCAGTTTAAACTAGTTTTTCCATGGTTATATTTATATTATGTTCTATATCCTAACATAAATATGTGCTCAAATCCTTCATAATGGTTTATAAAATTTATGTGATCAACTAAAGAATATCCTTCAAGAGTGTTTATCCAGATGTGTAGTCTTAGGCCCACTCATTATGCGTCGAGTGAAGATTGAGTTCATACTCAACCATATTTTTTCTGGGTGATTATCCTAGGGTAAATCTATATCACAACCACATCCAATTTCCATTATCTATACAAGGATTTAATTTCTAGGAAAACCACATACTCTAAACTTTACCAAAAATTACACAATTTCATCTTATATATATACTTATACTTAGGGTTTCCACTAAATTTATCTCATCCAAATCCACAAAATAACTATACTAATACTTAAAAATAACTAAAACCTACTCTAAAACTATGGTGCCTAATAATTGTACTCCTAGATCTGGTGAAATGACACTTTATTTAAATACTGGCATTGATTCCATGTGAAATGACCCAAGATAAACCTATATATTTTACATCATTTTCATAACTTAAACATTACATCTCATAATAATATCATAATAAAAATAATATAAGGTTTATTATATTTTATTACTAGCTACATAAGAAACTTATTTCACATCACATGGAGCATTTCTTTATAATTGAACCAAAATTAGACTCTCTTCAAGACATATCATAAGTTATAATCATCTTCATAGCCTAGAGAATGGGAAAATTGGAAAGGGGTGAGATCAAATACTCATTAAGGGAAAACTTATAAATATTTTATCTAAGTTTAAATCATAATCATATAAAAAAACATGATCATGGGAGAAATATATTATTTAAAAGACCATGTAATAATAATTGTTGTCCATAAGTCATGATAGTGAAATAATAAATATCAAATGAACAAACATATACTATGGAATAAGAGTGTGGGATAAGAAAGGAAATGTGGAATAAAAGAATTATGTCAAATTTTAATGGAATCATAAATACATAGAAAAAAATAGAGAATAACAGCATAATCATAATCAAGGCTCACTTCCAGGATAACATAATATAGTGTGTCTTGGCTAACCACCTATTAACTATAGTCAAGGCTCGCCACTATAAAATAAATAGTATAGTGTACCTAGGATAACCACTTTTTCTCCATACTCAAGACACACCACCAAGAAAACATGACATATTGTACTTAAGCGTACTGCATATACACCATAGTCAAGGCTCACTACCAAGACAACATAACATGGTGTGTCTATTGTAATCTCATGTGCACCATACATGGTATCACATGATACTAAAACATTACCCAATGAATTGGATAACTATCAGGGTTCACTATTCATATTAATAACATTTACATTCCTATATTTTCCACAAGAGTAAAATAAACCATACATAAATCATAAGCATGATAAAACCCATGAGAAGGAAGTGGGTTTCGTAATCTTATCTCAAATAATAACCAAATACTATATCATAAGGATTTAAAATAGAAGAATGAATTAAATTATATTGGATGTTTATATTTGAAAAATAAACATAGTTCTTGAAAATTGATTTTCGATGTAAAAATATTCATGAGAAATGTTAGAGAATTAAGAATAAAAACGATCCATCTTGGTGATGATTTATGAAATGAGTAAAGGATATTTTAAATAAGGAAGAAGATTATTATTTTACTTTATAATATAATCAAACTAAAAGGTTTTTCCATAAAATAATTAGGATTTTATAAATATATTCATGGTTAAAAAACATTTTATGAAGGTGATACTTGGCATGGAACAAGTAGTTGATAAGTACTCTTAAATTGGGTTTATTTAAAAGAGAGAACCATGAAGGGAACATAAAACAAGTATTATCCCAAAAAAATAAATTAATAGTAAAATAGTTATATATATAAGTAACATACATACATAATATATAATAAATATATGAGAATAATATAGAGGTAAAGGGAGAAGAGGAAAAAGGACATGTAACCAAAAAGCAATAAGGGTGGTTTAGAAGATCCCTTGTGAATATCATAATTTATGAAGCAGGTATCATTTGAAAAGGTATTTATGTGATGGAAATGTAAATACTAAAAAAATAATGAGTAAATTAATCATAATAAAATCATATGGAATAACATACCCAACTTATAAGATTGATGATCAAGAAGAACAATCATAACTCAATGAATGAAAAATTGAGTTAACAAGAACCCCTATATCGTTGTTATATTTAAAATTGAAAGCCCGTGAATGGTATAAAATGATAATTATTTTTAAATCCCTTATATTTTATTAAAAAATATTAAAAAATAAATCCATATCCAGTATATACACCATAAAAATAAAAATAAGCGATGAGTACACGTTATATCACAATAAAGAAAAATTTAGATGCAAAACGCTTACATTAGGTCTTAATTATCTCTACACATGCACCTAAATTTTTGAATAATCAATTTAATTTTATAAAATACTTATATTAGGAACTTTTTTCATCTAAATTTTACTCTATAAGGAAAACTTATTATGTGTGTTGTTCATTTATTAAATAGTTTTCACTTTTATTGGTTACTTAAGGTGGTTCAGTCAATTTCTCTAAAACATCATCGGTATATTGAATGTGGTCAAATGTGTTGTAAAATAGATTCATGATATCCATAATTTTATAATATAATTTATTTTATTATTCTATTATCATACAATTTAAACAATTTTATAGTTTTTCCATAATCTAATAAAATTATGTAATTTTTGTTGACATGTTTATTTTCATAGCGGTTGAGCTTACTATGACTGTTTTCTGATAATATCAATTGTATAATGTCCAATATTATCAAAATAGAATATTAATAGTTCATAAATATCATTATTATACATTTTTTTTATCCATGTTAGGAGGTAGTGGAAAAAAATACATTGTTCCTTGGTAGCGGTAGTCCACACGTACATGTGAACGACACTTTCAATTTCCCTAGAAAGGGAGGGGTAGAAAACAAAAATAATTATCATTTAATAATATTAATAATGTTATAAATATTATATTTTTTTATTAAATAATTATTTTTTACCATCCATAAAAAGTGTTTATGAGAAATAGAATGTGTTGTTCATAGAGTCGGTAGTTCGCACATAAACATAACAACATCTTCATATTTTGAATGGTTTTGGAGGAAGGTATAAAAGAGGTATTAAATTAGTATAATAAAATTTAAGAATATTAATAGAACTGTTGTTGTTATAATTTCTTGGATATAAAATATTTTAGTGGGTATTAGAAGAAAATAACCAAGAGATTTCTGTTAAGGACATAACCTCTCCCTTAGGAGGTTCTCCCTTGGGTGACACCTTTAGGGTCTTTAACTTAGTATTTTGTAAAGACCAAGGATTATAGTAAATGTTTTTTGGGTTTATGTGATACTATTAAAGGTTTTTTATTCATCTAAATCTTTTTAATGGGTGGATAATTTTGGTGTAAGTGATCTTCTTTTATAAGTGAATAAAATGGAATTTTCATAATTAATCACTAATTTACAATAATGTAATGACACTATTATAAGGTAAAAGTATCCAAAACAGAAAATAATTGAGTGTTAGATAATTTAATTTAGATCATAAAACCACAATTAATTTGTTTCCATGTTTTAAAAATTATTTTATTCTTTTACCATTAGTTTTTTTAACTTTTACCTTTTTGTTTTTTTATCTTGGAAACTAGTTTTTACCTAAATATTTAAATTTTCTATAGAAATATAAAATAACCCCTATTAGAAAATTTTGATCTTATGAACCTAAATTTCAAATAAAATTACAATAATTTAATTTCTAAATAGGTAAAAATTATTTTTTATATTAAAACATATAATATATAGAAAAAATATTTTTATAGAAAAACAATTTTTAACCATTAAGTGTTCTTAATATTATAGATTATTAATTTCAAATTAAATGAGTTATAAAATATTTTTATATATCATTAAACATAATATTATAATAATTATATAAAATATATCAATTTAATTTATTAAATATAAATTACACGACATTAATAAAACAATTATTTGAAAATAACTTTTTCACTGTTATCATGGTCATTAACTTTAATCTTAGTAATCAAAATTTTATGCCTAAAAAATTAAAATTATTAAATTATATCAATATTATTATCTAAAATATTAAATTCATTTTTTAAATTTAATTTATATAATAAAATAAAACTAAATTTTAATATAAGTGAATAAAAATAGTTTTTAGAGTGAAATATCACTTAAGTCTTCAAAATGTTAATCATGAGTTTTATAAATTCAAAATATTATTTTAAAATAACTTATTATAATTTATAAATATGTGAATTTTATATAAAAAAAGTTTTAAAAACTTTTATTTCATTCTTTTATTTTGATAATGGCATAAAAGTGGATGTAATAACGAAATTGGTATTTTTTTCATTATTCAGCTAAAAAACAATTATTTTAGAAAAATATAAAAAAATAACCCTAAGTTAATTTTGACATGATAAATTCAAAAATTATTTTCATTATAAAAAATAAAATTATAAATCTTTTAAATTTATCTTTTAAATGAAAATAAAATATATAAATAAAAGTTGATTTTATTGAAAAAATCCATTTTAAAACATTAGGTGTTGTTAAATTAATTTTGTATACAAATCTAATTGATTACAATGTTTTTTATTTTAAAGAGGTTTTATTAGACTTATATTTTCTTAATAATACTAATCTAATATTTCATGGATCATTTTAGTTTGTTTTCATGTTTGAAGTAATCTATTGAACATAATATTAATTTAGAGAGAAATATATTCCAAAATATCAAGGTATTACAAAACACCTTCTTGTTTCGATGGGTGAATATATTTTTTAAAAGGTGGAACTTTAGTCAAATGACCAAAGAAAATTTTATTTAAAAATAATAGATTAAATGAGTCTAAAATACGGGATCATATTACAATCTTTAAAATGAAGAGGAATCAAATTTTCAGGAAGCTCCTTGAGCCAGGTTATGTCATGCGCAACTCCTTTTTTGGGGAGTCCATCTGCAACCATATTCACTCATGATAGGTGTGGGTCGAAATGTAGTATATTTCATAGAGAGAATAGAGAAAATTCATCCAGCGTTTAGTAATCATCCAAGCTAGATGAATCACCCCATTCCAAATGACCTGCACTATAGTAGTAGAATCACATTCAATCCATAAGTTATTCCAACCTTTGTGCATGGAGAAAGATATGTCATGGATTACACTCATAATTTTAGCTTCCATAGAGGTTGCAATACCACAACCTCCAAAAAAGAATCCAACGATCTGGCCAAGGAGGTTTCTGAAGACGGCGCCATATCCTACGGGCCCCAGATTTCCTTTGGAGGCACCATCCACGTTGATTTTGATCCATCCTGGGAGTGGTGGTCTCCAGAAAACCTCAAACGTGCATCTTGGCTGGCAAAAAAATGGAATCAAACCAAAGTTGTCTCAGGGTCATAAAATCAGCCACAGAGTTGTTGCAGCTCCCTCTCTGAATCAATGCAGCTTCTCAAATAGCAAAGAGAATCCACATTTTACCTAAATTAATATTAAGTGAAAAATTATTGTGAACAATTGAATTTATATCATACCAAATCACAAGAACAACCTCTGAAACCCCAGCAAGAAACATGTTCTTGATTTTTTGGTAGTTATCCACATCTACACAAGATTTTTGTTGGTCATTGATAGAGTCAAGGATCAACCATCTAGAATCAAAGATGTTAAAAATATAGTTCCAAAGAGCAGTGGCAGTATCACAAGATAGAAATAAGTTATTAGAATCTTCTCTATGCTGATTACAAAGACTACATTTAGAGCAAAGATGGACCCAAAAAAATTCAATCAATCATCAGTGGGAACCCTATTATAGGAAATACACTAAATAAGAGTGAGTCTTGAAGGCTTTATCAAGGACTTATCAAAGCATTTAATTAATTTGAAGTCATTTTTAGAGTTATGGAAGGAGTGGTTATAGAAATTTTTAGAATTCAGTAACCCATTATGAGAAGGTTCCCAAATCAAAAGATCCTCCGAGATAGAAAATGGGTAATTATCAATTATTTGAAAAACATTAACAGGAAGATTGTTAATATAAGAATCAAGAACATTGCTAACAGTGTTGTTGATATTTGTAGGAGAATAGTTAGGAGGAATCAAGGAGATTAGAGGAGCACCAGTCAAGTTATCCAAACAGAATCTCATAGATGAGTTTCTAGAAACCATCAATCTGGAATTGTTCATAATGTTTTCATACATGTTTTTGATGGAGGGACAAATGGAAGAAATCAGGAAATTCTTGTTACTGCTTTTCAATCAGTCAAGGAACCTATTTTTTATGAGCACAATTGAGGGGGAGTCATTATGAATTAGGTTCCAAGTTAATATGGATTATAGGGCCTCATTAAAAAGCTTTAAGTTTTTTATTCCAAGACCACCCTTGTATAAAGGTTTACACCAAGTAGTCCAAGGAATAGTTACAAGTTTTTTGTCCAAGGTGATGCCCGTCCAAACAAAATTTTTTATGTAAACATTTTTTTTTTTAATAATACCAGCTGGCCATTTGTAGACCATCATAGAGTTGACCAATTTGGATACAATGACAAATTTTACAAGACAAACTCTCCCCATCATAGAAAGAGATTCTCCCTTCCAAGTAGAGAGATGATTAATAATTTGATCAAAAAATTTAGAGAAGTAGATTGCTTTGGGTCTACCCCAAAAGATTGGAACCCCAAGGTATTTATAGGGAATATTTCCTTATTTGATGCCAAGAACATTGATGATACCATTTTTTCTACAATAAGGCAAGTTTTTTCTAAAGTATATGAAGGATTTATGCTAGTTAATGACTTGACCTGAAACCTCCTCATAGTGAGAAAGAGTAGTTTTTGAGAGGTTTGATGTTCCTTTTATCCCCCTTTAAGAAAATAATGATGTCATCAGCATATAGGAGGTGAGTGGGAGCATTGACATTACTGTAACCAAGAATAGGTTTGATCTTGTTTTGGTCAACCAAATGAGTGTATAGATGAATTAAATAGTCCTTTGCAATAGAAAAATTATTGTAGATAGAGGCACTTTGTTTTTCACCTTTAGAGCAATTAAAGTAGCCTCTAGGAGATCCACTGATCAATATGGAAATATACGCAGAGTTGAAGTGGGTTTTAATTCTAGAGATGAAGATATTGTTGAAACCAAATCTTTGTAAAACTTTTAAGATGAAATTACAATCCATAGTGTCAAATTCCTTCCTAATATCAAGTTGTATGGAAATGTTACCACCTCTATTCTTATTTTTCAACATGTTAGTGCATTCAGAGGTGAGAAAAATACAGTCTTGTATGGATATTCCCTTGACAAAACCAAATTGATTCCAAGAGATAATTTTATCTATGATAGTGGAAAGTATATTCGAAATCAGATTGGTGATAATTTTATAATGAGTGTTGATAAGATAAATGGGTCGAAAGAGATGAATTCCAGAGGCATTGTCTATCTTAGGGATCAAAGTAAGGAATCGGGCATTCAACCCATGGGGTAGGATACCACTAGAAAAGAAATATTTAACGATTTTGCAAATATCAGTTTGGATGATATCCCAATATTTTTGATAGAAACCATTATTAAAACCATCAGGAATTGGGGAACTGTCAGGATTTAAGCTGAAGAGAGTGTCTCTGAATTCATGATAAAGGGGAACACCAATGAGGAAAGTGTTGTCAACATCAGTGAAAATTGTCAGAATGAGCTCATTGTTCAAATCAGGACCATTGAATAAAGATTCAAATTAGGATACAACATGATTACTTATATCCTCTTCATTATTCAATAGGTTGTCTCCATCATTGAGAGAGGCGAGAGGTCTATAATATTTCTAAACTCTCTATAAAGAATTGTAGAATTTCGTATTTCTATCACCATATGTTAACCAATTTATTTTCAAAGTTTGCTTTTGAATGTTTTCTTTGAAAGAGAGAAGCTAATTTAGTTTCATAGTAATGATAATTTTTTTATTTTTTTCTGAAGTAAAATCTGAGTGTGTTTTTTTTTTTGATTTGATGAAGCGCATTCTCAAGAAGTAAGATGTAATTATCAATTTGTTTAGCATTAATTCCACACCAATTCTTAATCATTTTTTTTTTTGAGATATTTTAATTTAATGGGACAGTAAAAGGCATCATAAAAGTGAGAAATATAGGTCCAAAAATGTTTAATGAGATTACAACATTCAAGATCCAAGAACCAAGCATTGTTGAATCGGAAGGGCATAAGAGGTTTTATAGTTTTGATAGTGATAGTCGTATGATGGTCAGATTGAATTTTTTGGAGGGTGGTGTTGTAAATGATGTCCCATTTATCCAAAGCATGATCATTAGTGAACAATCTATCCAGTTTTCTCGCAACCACTCTATTTTGACGATTCCTGTACTAGGTATACATGGCACCAAGGAGAGAAATTTCTATTATATTGGCATTATCTACAGCATCCTTAAAATCCTTAGAAGATAAAATTGAGTGAAGAGGGCCTATTTTCTCACTTCAATAAATAATTTAATTAAACTTTACAACAACCAACCAGGGAAAATGAATATTAGAGCTCGAGTAGGAGAGGTCATGCCAAAGAGTACTCCTATATTGATATTTGTTCTTGTCATAGATAAATGAGAAAAAGAGGTGTTTGTTGTCATTAATAAATTCATAAGTGAAACTTTGCTCTGCAATATAAAACACATTAACATTTGATAAGGATGAGTGAGAAAAAATCCAAAGAGAATCAAGAATGGTGTTATTTTGACATGCACCTACGAAGGTGTATCCAAAATGACAAAAATGCACTAAATCAGTGGAGAAGTTTATTTTAGGTTCAGAAATGGAAAAGAATAAGGTTTTATGCATTTTTACCATTCATTTTAAGATAATGAAGGTGTAAATGATTTCAATACATTGATAGTTCCAAAATAATATCTTCATTTAAACCTACTTTTGGAGTTAGAACTCCTTTTTTTCTTACTATCCAATACTTTGTGTCTAACTAATATTATAATATTTTTAGACATATTAGGTCTTGAATTAGACCCCTTATTACCTTTAGTGGAGACCAAGGGGATGGTATTATCACCTATAATCAAAGATTTCATGGCACCATCTTGCACAGAATTATTTGTAGATGATTTAACAATTATACTAATGGCCTTATTATTAACAACATCTAAACTATTATTTATAATAGTTACATGCTTAACATCAGAGTAGTAGTAATCTGATTGGGTTCTTAGAATTCGATAGGTGAATCTTGATTACAAATAAATTTTTTATATTTAACATGTTTTTTTAATCTTAGGTGTATCTATATCCAATTATTAGATTTATAATTCTATATACTAGTCTGATTTGAATCAACTTCAACTATATTATAAACATTTCAAGAATCATCATCAATCAGTTTTTCTGAAAGTTTAATGATTATAACTCTAGTTATCTCATCATTTTCTTCAACTACCACTTCTTTTTTTGTGATAATTTTTAATAATTTTCACATAATTTTATTCAAAAAATTATGTAACCTTTGATTCCAGTATTTTTAGCCACCTACATTTAAAATAAATCTTTAAAAAAATCTTTATTATGCTTTTTCTTTCAACTTACCAAGATTTGTACATTTAATATCTATAAAACATGGGTTTCTAAAGTATTTAAAGTACTTAAAAGTTTAATTTTTCTGTACCACATATCATATGGTTTCATATGAGATTCATGCCTTAGAAAAAAACCTATTTTAATGTTTAAAGAAACATAAATAGGTTCTCTCTTAAAACATTTGGAAATTTTATGATTAACTAGTATATTCTTTCCCATTTCAAAAATGATTGTATTTTTTCTTTCAGTTACACCATCTTTTTAATGGGTATATGTTGTTATATATTCATGTTTTATCCTATTCTTTTCTATATATCTCTAAAATTAATTACAAGTGTATTCTTGTCCATTTTATAATCTTACCTTCTTGATGTAAACACTAAACTCATTCTCAACCCATATTTTAAAGATTTTGAGCATTGGTATAGATTCTTAATTGTGTATCATAAATAAGAAATTTTAAGTTGAGGTGTATTAATAAATTAATGTAATAAAATAAATATCACCCTTGGTTTAATCGTGTCTTAAATGACCACACACATTAGAATGAATGATTTATAAAGGTTCAGTGGACTAAATTTCCACTCTTTTGTGTGTCCCTAGAACCATTTTACCTTTTTGAAAAGTGTCCCAAATAGATTATATATCTCTATTGTATTGGGGAAGGTATATGGACACTTCATGTTTTTATATTTTTCTCACATTCTTATCCAAGGCATCCCAGTCTCCAATTCCATTGATTATTTTCATATTTGGTACTCAAGTAACAAGAGTTGGATGGATGACTTATTTGAAATAAATTTTCACTTGTTATTTATCCTTTGGTAATGGAAATTCTACCTTTGTAATTTTTGATAATGAATTGGTTCTTCAAAAATATCACCTCATTTCCATTATCAAATATTTTGATCATATTAATAAGATTGTATCTCATACCTTCCACATAAATTACATCCTTGCATTTGAACTTATTTGACTCAATTTTAGTAGTTCCAACAGCTCTAATTTTAAGGAAAATTTTATTTCCAAAAGTTATTTCTCTTAATATATTATTTTATATATTCTTTAAAGTTTTAGTATCTCTAATCATGTATGAGGAATAAACACTATGAAAGATCTATGGTATTCCGATCTTACTAGATTTCAATGCAACCACAACAATAAGTGATTGTTATTCCTGATTTTTATTTTAAAATACTTTTCTTTTTTATTTATAAGAATATTGAATAGGAATATCAGTTCTACATTTCTCATTATAGTGTACTTTATAATCACATATTCCACATATTTCCTTTAACCCGTAAAATCAGTTTTTTTGTGGATAGACTTGATGATTTTTTTGTTTACAACATTCTTCTTTCGTCATTATTTTCTCATCTTATCAGAGATACTCCCCCTTCTCATACATTATTCTAGTTAATTAAATTTTATCCCTATAATTATAATATTTATAACAAAACATCCCATGAAATTAATAGTACTCTTTGAATCTATATATTCTATAATAATTTAAAGTTTTACTAGAAACTTATTGTCCAAAATTCCCATTCTACTGTACATTTTTATTCTAAAATTTCTTTTTTTAGAGAAGATAAACTATTTGGTCTTATCATTTATTACTTATATGTGGGAGAGTGTTTATCACCATTAATTTTAACACATATTTTTTCATATTTTGAATCAATACCTATATTGTTAGTTCAACTAGATTCACATTCAGGTATAGATTTAACCTGGTTTTTTAATGTAGACTCTTAAAATAGTTTAAAGCTTTAATCCTTGACATGAATAGATTTTTTTTGAATTCTTCTTTCATTCTATTTATCTTAATTTCATCTACAAGATACTTTGAATACATATTATCTACTTTATCTCCTTTCACAACTAATATTTCTTCAATATCTCTCGTTATATTTTCATTATTAACAACTGTTATCTTGAATCTATTGATCTATTCAATGATTTAAGTGTATATTTTTATAGAATATTATTTAGTATCAGTTTTATTTCCATCTTTGTACCTTACAAAATTGATCTTCTTCTTGATCTGTGTATCCCTCTCAAGACAAGATTCCAGCTCAAATCTTATCATGTGCTCCATGTTTTTTTCTTTACTAGAATCTTCATCACTTCTTGAGTAAATTTATTATTTCTCTAAATTTTCTATGAAGTTAATAATTTTATCATTAACTTCATCCTTTGATTAATTTCTAGAGGAAGTATCTCCCTCATCCCCATCACTTATCAAACCTTTTCTTTTACTTCCCAATAATTTTTTCTTACTTTAATTGATCTTATTCCTTGTTATTTAGAACTTTACCCATTTATTATTTTGAGGTTTTTCATCATTATCATCAAACTCAAACTCATATTTTTTCCACTTTGGATATTTGACTACAAAATTTACAATTCCCACACATTTGAATAATTTAAAGGGACTTTTCCCTTATATTTACCCTTTCCATTTATTAAATTTTTTGAGATAAAATACATTATTTTATTAACATTATTATATATATAATAATAATTATCAAACTCACTAGATTCTCCATTTTCTTCTTTAAACTTGAGCGTCCACATGGCCAAAAAATCCATCTCATATTTTCCTTGTTTGTAAAGGTAGGTGCCTTTCATATTTCATATTTAGTGAGAATTTTTTATAGATAATCTAAGGAAAGATTTTATCTATCCTCTAATACATATATTTTTGGATCAAATCTATCAGAGAAATTTCTCATAAGTTTCTTCATAATAATGGAATCTTTAAGATTTTCTCTATAGGCTCTAAGGATGATAATAATTTAATTGGCTCTAATTATATATTCATCAATGGTTTCTTCTTCACCCATTTTAGTATACTCAAACTAGTTTATCTAGATTTATCTTTTGTACTTTTAGACTTTTATATTTCCTTTATAAAAAATCTCAAGTTAAACACGTATTTATTTTGTGTTTTATAGTCCTATAAATTTTGTAAAAACTCTTCTGTAAAGGGATATAAGGATATAATTTATGGAATTTCCATCAAAATCAAGATTTATTTTATCAATAAAATCAATCTGATCACCCCTTTGAATTTATGTAAATTGTTATATCTAACACATTAAAGCCATGAGACAAAAAAATGTAAGTATTACATTATTATATCCATGAAAATTTATTCTATAAAAGGTAGGAACACATTTTTTATTCCCTAAATTGATATTATCCATCTTTCATAGATAAAGGATCCAATAGATGAAACCTGAAGCTCTAATACCAATTGAAGGTGACATAGTAAGGGTTGCACTACCAGGAGGGGTGAATTAGTGGTTCTTTAAAAATATTTTAAAATTTATTCTTCTAGAATTCAACCTCTATGGATGGTTAAGATCTAATATTCTTAATATAAACACTCAAACATTCATGATGAAAGAAAAAAATGGAAGACAACAATTTTTATAAGGTTTGGACTTAGTGTGAGATCATACTTCTTACTATAGTCATTTATTATCCTAGTCCATATATTTTTTCATATAATCATAAAACTAAATCATAGTGGTTATATTAGTTTCATTATACACTTACAGTTAACATATTCTCACTAGTTATAAGTTTTTTATACTAGATCCTACATGTGATAGTGAAAAATAAACAACTCTAACTTAAAAAAATCACTAGAATATTGTAGTTTCTTTATAAACAAATGATAGATACTTATATTTGAGAAAATGGATTTATAGAAAAGACAAGTATCACTTATTCAAGAAAATAGATAGCATATGATATCGATTGAGGGAAATATGAAATCATATTTATTTATTTCTCACTACATGAAGAACCTCCAGGGTAAAAAAATTTCAAAACAATAAAAGATCAGGCTCACGGATTTTCAAAACTATACAGCCATGTCGCTTATGTCTCAAATTATTTATCCTCTCTTCTATTATATCACATTAGATTCACTTTCCTTGACATTAAATTTTCTATATTTTCTTAGTGCACATATTCTCACCCTTCAAAATAAATTTACGCATAGGCTACCACATTTAATTTCATGTTATTTTCAATATACTTGAAATGGTATTGTTGAAGATATATCATGTTTTCCCAAAGAATAATCAATGAATATAATCCATTTATATTCCATACAACCTTTAATTATAATCATATCCAATGATGATGTGTGGGTATTTCTTTGATGTTATTAATAAATTTACCAAAATAACCTTTGATTTTAAAAGGTTGGGATACTTTCACAACTTAACATATTTAAATATAAATACATAATAAATTGAGTTAGATAAATTCAACTAATTTGAACAAATTAACCTCTTCAAAAAATTCATACCAGTTCATATTCCATCACTGTATGAATAATTTTCAATAATAAAAATAGTCATGACATGAAAAATTACCTTAGAATATAACAGATATTCAAAAATAATCTCACTTGATAACTCACCTTGTATCACTATAAAATAATTTTCATGTGATTTTGGAACATATAAACAATGTGATATCATCAAACTAACATTCTAGAAATATTTTCTAGGTTTTCTTTAAAAACAAACTCAATTTAATTTTGATTCATCGTTATTCTATTGTTATCATGATTGATTTTGTTTTTCATGATGTGAATATCATAATACCTTCATTTAAATTTAATAATAATTGATTTTTGATGTTTTTAATCACTAAAGATTGACTTTATCACCATCTGTTTTAACTCTTCAAATTAATTCTCATTTGAAAATTTCCTTAAATATGGATAAGTGTTGAAATCAACATGGTTGGAAGACAACTCCACATAGATATACTCTATGAATATGTACCATAATATGAATTATGATCGACCTAATGAATTCCTTTTGAACCTTATAAAGTTCTAAGTGAATTACATGAACATTAAAAATTCCATCATCCCTAGGAAGTTGTACTCTACTGTGTAACTTAACTCTACAAAGATTAATAGAATAATCTTATGAAATCTCATCGTAGTTTAATTTCCTTTATCAAATTATAATTTTCATCAACTCTATGGAGACCAATCATAAACTTTATAAAAATCATCAACCCAATAAATTACCACATTGACCTCTATAAAAATACGTAGAATTAAATACTTTTTCAAGTTTCAGACTTATGATTAGTTTTTCATCAACTCTACATAGTTCTTATACTCAATGAAGATAAATGAACTTGACATGGATGAATAAACTCTATGAAGTATAACTCAAATCTATGAAGGTAATAGATTTCAATAATTAAGTAAAATTTCTAAATTACATCCTTCATCAAATATTCATAGAACTTCGTGAAATCAATTCACAGCCTCTCAAACCTTCTCAAAAAACATTCCAATCATCATCAAACACATCTCATCAACCTCTAATGATTCTGAAACATGGATAAAAAAATAATATTTCAAAAATTCCATAGGGTACTTCACCTTCAATCACATTAATTTAGATTAACATTTTCATAATTATTTCCATACTCCACATATATTATAGACTAATTTTATTATAACAATATATTAGTATATATAAATATAAATTATCACAATCAACTTTTTAACATGGAATAAAGAGGGATTATTCATCATGATCATAATTACACTTCCATTTCATAATCCAAATCATATATTCTATTAAATAGTTTACATAATTCTAGAACATATCATCCTAATGATCTTATACTAATAAATAAATTTAAAGAAATAAATTATAATAGATGAATCATAATTAATCTAACAAATGTTGAAATAATAAACAAAAAAATCCATTCACATAGAAAAAAACCCAAAACCTCGATCCTGAGTGAAGGGATTAATATATGGAATAAAGTAAATCATACCATAATCCCTTCCCCCATACCAAAACTAGTAACACTGGGCCTCAGTAAAGAGTATAGAATATGTAAATTAAATAGAAACCCCTCCCCCTAGACTAAATCATCTCCACCAAGCCTAAGGTAAAAGCATGAACTTATCATGTTATAAAGAATCTAGAAATTTTGGAAAGTTGATATATTTTCAAGGGTTGTAGTGGTATAAGGAGTCGGAATTTATAGGGTTTATCATGAGGATTTAAATTAATTGGAATGATGATAATTCCCATCATTAGATTATATGGGATAACAATCAAAAATATTTTGGATATTTAGGCTTAAAGGAGATAAAATTCGAAGGTATTTAGGATCAATAAGCATAACATTGGTTTCATATCATATCAAGAAACATAATTTTTTAGAAGATATAATAAAGTATTAGAAATACTATGCCTCAAAGAAGTCATGCAATTCCATGTTGAGAGAATTGAAGCCGAGAACCCACAAATATATGAGAATCTTCCTTGAACTTGTAACACCACATAAATCACCAAGAAATAAATCATAATCCACCAAATCCAAGAACAAACTCTTATTCCACCATATCTATAAGAAGGAAAAGAAAAAATGGAGGAAAAGATATCATAAAGGGAACCTCAAATTAAGGGGAGCCTTCAAATATAGGGCTTAAAACTATAAAAATAGCATACAAATATCACCAAATAAATCCCCCAAGTCACCTATGGTTTGAGGGAAATAGAAATTATTGAACCCAAAGGGATAGAAAACCCCATATTTATAATATACATTTGAGTGCAAAGAAACATGGAGTGATGTAAAAAGTCACAACATGACCAATAAGTTTCAAACGTATCCCCACTATTAAAACTCATTAGGTACCTTAAATATATGATATGATTGAGATGATTTATGGAATAAAAAATATAACCAACCCAAAATATTTTAATCAGTGGAAAATAAAACATGAACCTAAACAAATCCACTGTTCAATAGAAACCCCATGGCATGATGATCCCCAAAAAGATAGAACCAAGAAACTCAACAACCATGGATACACGAAGCAATGCCTATAATCACTATTGATTAGATCCTTGAATCACTTTATGTTTTAATAATTACAAATTATTATGTGTTTTATTTTCTTTTAAATTTTTAATACTTTAAATTTTTCATTAATTAAAGTATACTTAATCTTGACCATATCATTTATTCATTAATTAATATATCTTTATATTTCATGTTTTGATTTTCATAACATAATTCATAAGTTTAATTTTGATTTCCTTGGATAAAAAAGTCATTTGGAACCTCAAAATATCATTTACGTATGTTTTTTACTATTCCCATATAGTAAAAACATTGTTCATCAATTAGCACAATCATAAACCATGTAGCCAAATTAAAATTCACGTATCCGATTTGTAAAACACATTGTCGATTTATCTTAATCGGTTACCCTATGTATTTTGATCCTATCTTGATCTAAAATACTCTAAATTGAGTGATTTTTTTATAAATATAAGAATATTTTATACATTTTAGTAGAAGAAATCAACTTCTGAATCTATCTATATCATGTCTGAAATTAGGTTTGAAGTCACTATATGTTTTTTGTCTATTTTCTACAGTATTTTAGAACTATTTTACTACTATTTCTTAATGAAAACTTGAGATATGAAAATATTATTAAGGTGATTCTTAATTATTTGTAAATATAAATAAATTTTATAAATATAATTCAAAATAACCCAAAGCTTATTCTACCTTTAACAAGGTATATTTAAGGTATGAATATTGAAAAGTTGATCTTTTTTCTATTTTCAGAAATTCCCTTACATGAGTCACCTATGTGATAAATTTGGATATATGAGATGATCTCATACATGATGAATTCACTTAGGTGAATCACCTACATGAGAAATTAGAATACATGATAAAATCACCTATGTGATGAATTCACTTACGTGAATCACTTATGGGAATACCTTACATTGATTCATCTATGTGTTAAATTAACTTATGTAGAGAAAAAAGATTTTTTGAAATTCACCAACATGAATTTGGCTACCTAGAAATCCTACACAAAATTATATTTTGTTTTTTGATTTGTTTGATATATCAATTTTTTGAATGCTTATTTTATATATTTAAATTATTGCAATGAATTTATAAATTAATATTAATTATGTAGAACCCATGTGAAGTGTTACCACTATTTTAAAAATGTTTTTATGAATATCAATGGTTGTTTTATTTTCATGCATGAAATGTACACCTTGAAACTCAAAAATAATTTTTATTATTTTATGTTATTTTACTTGGTTTTATTGTTTTAAAATTAATATTATATGATATTAAACTCATTCAAACTTGTTTTAGTATTTTTAATTTGGTTTAGTTTTTAATTTTTCTACATATTTACCGCTTGTTTTAAATGGAACATTTTTTAATTTCAAATTTCAAATTCAAACTCTCAATTTTCATAGAATATTTCATTGACATGTTGGTATGGATACTATTTCAAGTATTTAATAGATTATTTCAAATTATTTTGAATCAATATTTATTTTTTAAAATTTTTTCCATGAGTTGAGTGATTATTATGCAACAATAATATTATTTTATAGTTCTCTCTCTCTTTGATAATCTAGTATTATTATATTTAAATTTTAAATTTTCAGATGACTTATCAGCAATGTAAAGTTTATTTATTTTAAAAGTTCATCGAGCATTTCTACTGTGTACATGTGTACATGTGAAATAATTTTGATATGATACTTTTCAATGAGAAATTTCAATATTTTTAAGTGATACGATGTGAAGATTTTGGTGGTGATAATACTATAAAGTTTTTCACATTCTACCTATATGCAACATTTCTTCACTACTATTGGATGATCTCTCAAGAGATAAACCTAATATTATACAAATATTATTTCCTTGATGAGATGACCAAATAACTTTCTCAAGAACTGGTACATATTATTTATTATTTAACTATCTTCTTCTTCCTAGTTTCATGTGTTGGAAAAATTTCTTCCCATGTTTCATATACACTCATTTTTTATTTATTATTTTCAAAACAAAATCATTCATACTCTCTATAATTAGGTTGTGACTCCCAGATTCTAAATTTAGGACCAATTAGGTTGTGACACCTATAGTCTAAAGATAATGTAATAATTGGGTTATGACTCTCAGATTCTAAATTTAGGACCATTCGGGTTGTGAAACCTGTATTCTAAATATGGTGTAATAATTGGGTTTGAAATCCCAATACAAAAGTTAGTGTCAGTGTGGTTATCCCTCCACTTCATAGAAAATGATTTTTTAATTAGTTTATGATTACCATTTAAAAATCATATTAGTGAAAAATGTATCTCTGGATGAGTAGAGAGGTATAAGAGTATACTAGATACACTTTGGACATAACTACTATAAAAAATAACATCCTCATATTCTTTATTTTATTCCCCTTCTAATTAAATTTACTAAATAACTTTTATAATTAATTTGAATAATCAATTTATTTGATTAAAATTTTTAATCTGGTCTATTCACCCCATTATATACCATCTTCTATATTCCTAACAAATATAACAATTGGTATCAGAGCGGGACCTTGCTTATAGATAGTTTAGATCTATCAATATTTTTCCTGATACCAAAAAATTGGTATCAGAGCTTTTTCCTTTTGGAATTTACCCAATCCTTATATAGAGCATGCTATTAATATTTTATTGTGCTAGCATATTCCTTAACCTCATAGTCTAAGGACAATATATTTAAGATGGTATGAATGAATAAAAATGATGCTTTGATTGCTCAAAAACCACCTTGCTTTGATGGAAATGATTATGGATACTGGATATCTATAATGGTGGTATACCTCAAACAGTTAAGCATAGAACACTGGTCAAACATAGAAAAATAGTACACACTACTAGAATCTGACCAAGATACTCTTATAGAAAACTATGTTATAAGATATGTTTAAAATTACAAAGTTATGAATATTTTATCATGTGTTATTAAAATAAGTGTGTTTAGTCATGTTTGTACATGTAATATATCTCATGAGATTTGGAAGATTATACAGGTCACTCACCTTGACTCAGACAATTTGATTCAAACAAAACCTAGAATGATTCATTATGAGTACTAGGAATTCAAGATGGTGAAGATGAAATAGTGAACCAAAAGTTCCAATAATTCACAAATATTTTGAATGGTATGAATTCTCGTGGAGAAGCTTTAGAAAATAAAGTAATTTTTTAAAGAGTCCTATGAGTGATACCAAATAAATAAAATTTAAAGAAGGTTTCCATCGATGAAAGTAAGAACTTCCAAGAGTACACTCTCGATGAATTTATTAGATCACTAATTCATTGTGAACTAGAACTAAAGAACATAACTGAAGAGGAGACACCAAAAATAAAAGGTGTAGTATTTAAATATGTAAAAGTTGTTTCTACTGACTCTTATCATTCTCATATATAGTATAATTAAAAATAATGTATGTCTCAGATTGTGACTGGATCATACAAATGAATGAAAAATAAACGATTCATAAACGATTTAGAAGAAACCCTAAAAAGGAAAAACACAAGGGAGATACGAAAGGAATAACAATTATAATGCTTAAAATGATACTTGTTTTGAGTGAAAAAAAATGGAATATCAATCCTGACTTCCCAAAACTAAAGAATAAAGAAAAATACAAGAATATGGATAAAAATCATTAACAACTAGTTGGAGTTGTACAGAAGAATCTAATTCTAGTAAATAATATGAAAATAAAAAATAATCTTTCAATGTGTGCTTTATGGATTCACTGGATGTGGTTAGTGATCCATTATTTTATTTTGATTGTTCTTACTCTAACTATGATTCAAAAAATATGAATTTTTCTGAGTTAAATGAAGAAATTGAAAGATTAAGAAATTATTTTTTCATAACTTGAAATTTATATAATAATATTAAAGAGAATAATAAGAAAATTGTTTATGAAAATAAATTTTTTTTACAAGAGAATAAAAAATTAAGGAATATTACTTCTGCTTCTCATTCTAAATTTTATGATGATCTGAAATCTACTCAATATTTGAATGAAAGTTTGAAAAAGGAAGTTCAAAGTCTTAATAAAATTTTTCCTTCTTTTATTAAAGGTCATGAAAAATATCATAAAATTATTTATTTTAATAAAATAAATAAAAATAAAGAATGTATCAGATATGATAGGAGATTACCTCAAAGGTATTGAAATCAATTTGTTAAAAGTAAACATGGTTGTACTTATACTGTTACTAATTTTCAATATGGAATGAATAGTCACTATTAAAATTATTTTTCTCTTAGATTCAAAGAGTATTTGGGAATAACAAAGACTCATATTTCTAAATATTTGTTATGTAGAGTACTATACAAGACTTTTTTAAATTCTATGTGGGTACCTAAAAATTATTTTACTAATCTAATTGGACCTATAGTATCTTAGGTACCAAAATTTTCAAGTAATTTATTTTTTAGGAAACAAGACTTGGATGTCTCAATTATGAAATATGGTACATGTAAAGTGGATACTATAGGAATATGACTGGAGACCCGTCAAATTTTACCACTCACAAAAAAAACTTATGGAGGCACTGTTACATTTAGAGATAATTCCAAATCCAAATTAAAAGGTTTGGGTAAAGTTGGTATATCAAATTCTACTTTTATTTATAAAGTTTTATATGTTGAAGGTTTAAAACATAATTTAATTAGTATATCTCAGTTATGTGATAATTTAATGTAAGTTAAATATCAAAATGATAAGTTTTTACTTTTCAAGTATAATTCTTTATTATTATATGATAATCTAAAGGAAAGTATTTATACTATTTATTTTTATGAACTAATTGTTTAATAATTAAGTTTTTGAATATTGTGAAAAGTTATATCATTCTTTGTCATCTACGATTAGGTCATATTAATTTTAGAATGTTTAATAATCTCTCAAAATATAAAAAATGTGCTATAGATACCTACCAAGAAGGAAAAATAGCTTCATGTTTATGATTCTTGCATGAAAGTGAAACAACACAAAGTTTCTTTTAGACTTATTAATCAAATAAGTACTAATAAACCTTTAAAGTTAGTAAATTTTGATCTATTTGGTCCTACTCAAATATATAGCCTTATAGGAAATAAATATACTTTAGTTATTATTGATTATTATAGTATATTTAAATGGTTTTACTTTCTTTCACATAAAAAAGACATTTTATCAAGATTTATTGCTTTTTATAATCAAGTTCAAAATGAAAAAGGTTGTGTGATTGTTTATCTTTATAGTGGTAAAGGAGGTTAATTTCATAATTTATATTTTAAAACAAATTCTAAAAATACCGATTATTCTCATAACTTTTCTACTCCTAGAACACCATAAAAAAATGGTGTTATAGAATGGAGAAATAGATATCTTATTGGAATGGATAGAACAGTGTTAATTGAATATGATTAGCCTATATATTTTTGGATTGAATCCATTTCTTCATATTTTAATATTTAAAATAGAATTATTTTTAGAACTTTATTAAAGAAAAACCCTTATGAAATATTTAAAGGAAAAAATTTAAAGTTAGATATTTTATAACTTTTGGTTGTAAAGTTTCTATTTTAAATTTAAAGTATAATTTAGATAAATTTGATTTTAAAAGTGACGAAGTAATTTTTATTAGTTATTCAAATAATAGTAAATCTTATAGAGTTTATAATAAAATAACTATGGTTTTTAAAGAATCTATTCATAACATTTTTAATTAAAATAATGTAAAATTAATTTTTGATTCTATTTTTTTTTTATGATAAGTTTAGAGATTTTAATTTTATTGAAGAAAAACCTCAAGATAAGGATGAATAAATTGAAGGGGACCATACTCCTTGACAAAATCCAAGATCATGGAGGATTTATAAATATTATCTTATTCACATAGTGATTGGTAATATTGATTCTGATATTAAAACTAGAAATTCTATTTTAAATTTTTGTGAAAATTTTACTTTTAATTCTAATCATGTTCCAAAAAAAATTGATTATTTAAATGATGCTAACTAGATTGTTTCTATACAATATCATCTTAATATATTTTTTATAAATAATTTTTGATCTATATTTGAATTTCCTAAGGATAATCAGGTAATCAGAACTAAATGGATCATTAGAAACAAGTTGAATGAATTTGGACATATTGTCAAAAATAAATTTATACTTGTTGCCCAAGGATACTCTCAAGAAGAAGGTATAGACTTTGAAGATACATTTTCACATGATTCTAATTTAGATGATATTAGAATCTTATTAGATTTTTCTGGTTTTAAACGTATTTTTTTTAATTAATGTAAAAAAATGGTTTCTTAAATGATTTTATAATAGAAGAATTTTATGTTTCTAAACCCCCTCATTTTGAAAATGAAAAATTTCCTAATCATTATTTTAAATTTTTTAAAGCTTTGTTTGGTCTCAAACAAGCACCTTGTGCTTAGTATGAGATTCTTTAAATATTTATATTGAATAATAATATCAAAACAAATGTAATGTTGATTCTATAATTTTTATGAAAATAATTTCCAATTATATTTAAATTGTGAAAATTTATATTGATTATATAGTTTTTGGTTCCTCTAGTGAATTGATTTGTAATGATTTTTATAATTTAATGTCATTGAAGTTTGACATCTGATTAATGGGATAATTAAAGTTATTTCTTGGAATTAAATTTTCTAAAAATAAATATGGAATCTTTTTTTATAAATATAAGTTTACTAAAGAGTTGGTTAAAAGGTTTTCTCTCAATTCCTCTAAATCTATAGAAACACTTATGGGTACTAGTCGTAAATTAGATGTTGATTTATTTATTAAATCTATTGATATTAAAGTTTATAGAGGTATGACAGGAATATTTATTTATTTAACTTCATCGATATTTGATATTATATTTAGTGTTTTTTATGTGAAATATTTCAAGCCGATCCTAAAGATATTCATATTAAATTTGTGAAAATAATAATTAAATATGTTAAAGGAACTAGTAACTCTGGTTAATTTTATTCTAAGTATAACTATTTTGGTTTAACATCATATTTTGACCCTAATTTTGGAGGAAGTAGAATTGATAGAAAAATAACATCAAGTATGGGTCAATTTATTAGAAAATGTTTATTTTCTTTTTATTCTAAGAATCAATTTTCTATTTCTCTATCTACTACAGAAGTTGATTATATTTCTACTAATAGTTGTTATGATCAAATATTATGGATTAAGAAAACTTTATGTGATTTTTGGTATTTATCATGATAAAAGGCCTATTTATTATGATAATACATCTAAAATTTATATTTCTAAGAATACTTTATAACACTCTAGAACAAATAATGAAGATTTTATATTTCATTTTATTAGAGATCATGTGAAGAATGGAGATGTTGTTTTAAAGTTTATCCCTATTGAAAATCAACTTTTATATATCTTTACTAATCCTTTATACTTTTCTCGATTTTAAAAAATTAAATTTGGGTTTAGAATGATAGAATATTAAAAATTATATGTTTTTATGTGTATAGGGGTATTTTGAGTATGTTTATATACTGAATTCTTTAGATTTACATGAAATTCATAAAATCTAGAATCTATTTATAATATTACTATTATTAATTTAGGCATATATTTTTTTTATTAACTAACTATTTTAAAACTTCCAATACATCCTATATGATGCTAACTAACAATTTAAACCTTCAATTTTCATAATATTTTGTTTTTTAAAATATTTCTCATTATTATTATTTTCTCTCAAAAAAATCTTTTAAAAAATCTGCTCACTATAATTAAATATAAGTTTTAATATTGGATAAATTTATTGTATCTTGTTGATATATGTTTTTAAAAATGCATGTTTAAGAAAAGTTTTATAAAAAAATTATAGTTTTCTTTATGTTATTATCTTATAACTTTCAATCTATTTCTTTTATATGATACCTTATCTTTTTTATAATTTTAAAAGGGGGAATATGTTATTGAAATTATACTTGGTTTTATAATTATCAAAAAGGGGGAGAATGTTGAGTGGATCCTTGAAATGATTTATGTTTTTATAATTACAAAGTATTATGTGTTTTATTTCATTTTAAAGTTTTAATACTTTGAAGTTTTCATTAATTAAAGTATGCTTAATCTTGATCATATCATTTTATTCATTACTTAATTTATCTTTAGATTTAATGTTTTTATTTCTCATAACATGTTCCAAAAGTCTTATTTTGAGTTACTAGGATAAATAAGTCATTTTGGACCTAAAAATATCATTTTAGTTTGTTTTTTAATATTCCCATACAAAAAATATCATTGTTCACCAAGTATCTAAATCATAAACAACATAGAAAATTTGAAATTCACGTAGTAAATTTGTGAACAACATATCTGATTTTTTAAAATCAATTACTCTCTGTATTTTGATCATATCTTGATCTAAAAAACTCTAAATTGAGTGATTAATTTTTTTAGAAATATACGAATAGTTTGTACATTACATTATAAGAAATAAAAATTTTAATAGATATATATCATGCTTGAAATTAGGTTTTAATTTATTGTGTGTTTTTAGTCTATTTTATAGAATTGTTTAGAACTATTTTACTATGGATTTTTATAATAAATTGAGTTATAGAAATATTATTAAGGTGATTTTTAATTATTTGGAAAAATAATGAAATTTTATAAATATAATTCAAAAGTACCAAAATATGGTTCCATATTTAAGAATGTCTCTTTTAGGTCTAAAAATTAAAAATCCCTGCTATTTTCAGCTTTTAGGAATTCACTTACATGAATTACTTACATGAGAAATTTGAATATGTGAGAAAATTCCCTACATGATAAATTCATTTATGTGAATCCCTTATGTGAATTTATTATTTGAATCCATTATATTGATTCACCTATGTATTTAATTATCTTACATAGAAAAAACTTCATACGTAAAATTCACTTACAAGAATTTGGATACGTAGAAATCCTACTAGAAAATTATATTATATTTTCCATTATGATTCATATATCGATTTAATGATTTTTCATTTCATATATTTAAATTTTTGTAATTTATTTATAAATTCATATTAATTATTTTTAACCTTTGTGAAGGGTTTTCCGCTATTTTAAACATGTTTTTATGAAGATCAAAGGTTGTTCTGTTTTCACACCTCAAACGTACAGCTTGATACTCAAAAATAATTTTTATTATTTTATGTTGATTTCTTTGATTTTATTATTTATAAATTAGTATTAGACTATATTAAACTAATTAAAACTTTTTTTAATATTTTTAATGTGGTAATATTAATTTTTTAATTACTCTACATATTTACAGTTCGTTTTAAACAGAATGTTTTTTTAATTTTGTATTTAAAATTGAAACTTTCTATTTTCATGGGATATTTCATTGACTGATTATTATGGAGATCATTTAAAGTATTTTATGAATGATTTGAAATTTGTTTGAATTAGTCTTTATTTTTTAAAATTTCGGTCATGATTTGAGCAATTATTATGATACAATAATATTCAATTATCTTTCTCTCTCTCTTTGATAATCCAGAATTATTATATTTAAATTTTAAATTGTCTTGGTTGTGTAAATTTTTTCTTAATTTCATCAATCTTTTCTTCTCAATAAGTTTTCATGTGTGAAATAATTCTAATAAAAAACTTTTTGATGATATATTTCATAATTTTCATGTGATACAATGTTAAGAGTTTGGTGGTGTTAATACTATGAAGTGTTGTAGATTCTACTTGTACAGAACATTTCCTACTACTACTAGAAGATCTATCAAGGTATAAACATAATCTTCTATGACTACTACTTCCTTGAAAAGATAACCCCATACCTTGCCTAAAAACAAGTACATATGATTTATTGTTTATCTATATTCTTCTTCCAAGATTCTTATGTCTCCAAAATTTATTCCAATATTTCACATACACTCATTTTTCTATTTATGATTTTAAAAATAAAAGCATTATTATTCTCTATCATTAGTTTGTGACTCTTAGATTCTAAATTAAGGTTCATTTAGTTTATAACTCTTATAGTCTAAAGTTATTTTTGTAATTAGGTTATGAATCACCATACAAAATTTAGTGTCAGTGTGGTTATCCCTCTACTTTATAGAAAATGATTCTCTAATAATGTTATGATTTCCCTTCAAAAATTATATTAGTGCACAATGTACCTCTCACCTAGTAGAGAGGTATAAGAGTATACTAGATCCAATTTTGACTAAATAACTATAAAAAATATCCTTGTGTTATTTATTTTATTCTGATGCTAATTAAATTTATTAACTAAATTTCTTAAGTGATTTTGATGATTAATTTATTTGATTAAAAAATTTAATCTGTTGTATTCACCCACCCACCCCCCTTTTGACCATTTATCATCTTCCTATCGAATATAAAAATCACAACATGAAAATTTCTTATGTATGGGTACAATAATTCAATTATACATAAGGGTTATATATATAAGGGTAACTCTATACTTATCCAAATAATCACCTGATAACCAACTCTTCATAGTGAAACTCTCTTGGACATATTGAAACTAATACCCATCATTACATAACCTGAACAATCATGATGTTTCCAAAAAAACACTAAAACTAGTAAACCCTTCACTCTCATGGCCTAGCCCCCAAGTTGTGACACGTCATGACCGAATCAACCACACCATGATGAGTACCCTCATACCATGACATTCCTCTTCCAACTGAAACCTAAATCTAACTTCATCCATCCTCCCTCTATGCTACCAGAAACACCGACGGACACCTACATCACTTGTAAAACAATAAAGGTTCTAGAAAATTCAAGTACTTTGAATTATTTTATTCAAATAGTCCATTATAGGCAATGATGTAGAAATAAGGATTATTCTTATAGAACAAAATCAATGATAACTAGGTCTCAAAGATCATAAACATATAACTCTAAATGGGATGATGATCCTAGGGATGAAGATCATAGTAATGAATTAATTTATTATGATTAATGATTGGTTTGTGTTTTCTATTTTTAAATATAAGGGTATTTTATGTCTTTTTTGACCCTAAATCACCTCTTAAATCTATTATTTTCCTTTTAATAAAATGGGGATGGAGTCCTTAGGCTCCAAGCTCTACTTGTTTAAATTATTATTTGTTACAATTTTTAATAATTATTTTCAATTGCATTTTTTTAATGATTATTTTAATTATATTATTAATTGCATTATTATTTCCGATTATTATAGACCTATCCCCCATGATTAGTGGTAATAGATTGATTCTAATAACTATATAACAAGGGATCAAATCTTAAAAAGGATGGATTTATTGAATATTGTCGTAGACATTATATCAACCACTGTAAAAAACCATAGAACTGATTGAAATGGGTCTTTGGGCCTTCGTGTATGCAGTTGGGCCTTTGGGCTATGTTGTAAATCCTCTAGGCCCTTTCTTTATATTTGGTCCAACAAGGGAGGATTCAACACTTTTGGGGGGATAATGGCATTGTCCTTTAGGTTTTGTTGGTGTGGGTTGTTTCCTATACTTGTACACCTGAATAGTAATACAAAATATTAATTATTATCAATTAAAATTTTATTATTAATTTTCATTAATTAAATTATTTTTATTACTCCTTACAAATTATGCAATAAATTAGATTATTAACTACATTATTAATTATTAATAATTTTCATTTATTGTATTTCTATTATTATTATTAATTAATTATCATTATTAATTAATATTATCTAAATTATTTATTACATTTTTATTCTTATTAACTTTATTATTTTTAATTACATTATTTATTATTTATTATTACATTTCTATTATTAATGTATTATATTTAATAATGTATTATGGTTAATTATGTATTATAATTAATGTGTTATTATTAATAATATATTATTCTTTCATTGGTGGAAAAAATTAGTTTGACACTAATAGATAATATTGAAAAAATTTCAAAGATCACTCCATTATAAAAGGGTGGATTGAGTGAGATTTTACGTAACATTTTCAAAATACATCAACGAAATTAACATTGAATATAAAAATAAATAATTATTTTATTATTATTTTATTATTTTATTTTATTTACTTTATATATTAATATAAATTAAAAAATAATAATTTGATGGGGTAACACCTCGAGGTTTTCAAAATAAACCTATGTCTGATACCTTAAGTTGCACAGAACACCGAGCTTAAACGAACTCCAAAATATCATTATTTTAACATGATTGTTATAAACTAGCCATTAAATTGGTGGGTTTGAATAAGATTAACTATATTATGAAATAATTCTTAGTTTTATAATCAATAAAAAATTAATTATGCTTAGGAAATTAACACAAAATTTTTATTAAAGTCATTTTATTCTTCAAATAAATGTTTTCTTCAAAAATCAATTTTTATTAAATTTAATGAGAAAATAAATATAAATAATATCTGAAACCTTTATAAAATTTATTTTAAAAAATAAAAAACAGTTTTTGACTTAGAACATCAAAATTATCTTCAGGCATTTTTTCGGGAATTTTCTAAAAAATTTGATTTTTGGATTAAAAAATGAAAATATTATTTATACAAAATACCATCACTCTTATAAAATAATTATTATATGTTAATTATTTCAAATTAATTAAACCTTATTATTTATTAAAATGTATTTAATTAATTATATAATATATAATGTGTTACATTTAGTAACAGATGCTTAGCAATTTTGAGAACTGTGATTTTAACCTTAAAAAAATGTTTTTATGAGTTATATACATAAAATATTTAGAATTGATTTTTATCAATTTTATAAATTAAATATAGTAAAATTGATTCCATATTTTTAATAAGAATTTCCAAATTAGGTTATAATTTTATTTTCATTTTTAGGGATAAAAAATTTACTATGGTAAAAAAAAGATTTATCACGGTATAGGTAAAATAATCTATCGGGTTGAAGTTAAAAGGTAAAAGCTTAAAATACCTAAAAAATACTAAATTAAAAGGGTTTTTAATTTTTTAATAGACCTTAAACATACTTTAAAACATTAATTATTAGGAAAATTATTTGGAATTAATGTCACCCAAATGTGGTTGGCTTTAAATATAAAATAATCATTATTTAATCACTTAAAATCACCCATCCTCAAGTATAAATACCACCCCTCACCACCCCCTTTATCCTCACAAGACTTTAATCTCATAAAATATCCATAAAACCTCTTTTTATTACTCTATTCATTTCTAAGTTCTACTATTCTCACCCAAATACCAATTACAAGTTCCTAAAGGGGTCCTTCAAGTATGTGATATTCAAGAGGTAACATTCTCAAACCACCTCTCTTAATATCCTTTCTTATTCTACCTTATAATCACATCATTAATCCATAAAATAATAATAAATCCAGTATAATTTATATACTATAATGTTATATTACTAATTTAATATCTTATATCCATCCCTTTTCTCATCTTCTTATATTCAAAGAAATGAAATCGTTGTCCAAATTATGGTAATTAATTTTCTCCGTGAATAATGATTTTGTTTGTTTTCCATTACTGCATTCAAGGATGGTCATAAAGGTGTTATTATGGTTAAATAATATTTTAATTAGTATATTATAACCTATTTCATGTTCTGGAACTAATATATATACATAATATTAAATAAAATGAAACTATTTCATGATGGTCAGAAAAATCACCAAAATAAACTAAACATTTATCATTAATGCTTTATAAAATGAATCATTCTCATTTCATAAAGAAAAATGATGTATGGGACCATTTAATATTATTTAATTTCATTTATACCATTTCATTTTAAATTTATAGTTTTATTTTAATTGTAAAAGAACATCCATAATTATACACAAGTGAACTCACAATGAAACCATGAAATGAACGCACTCAAAACAATGAAAATAATGAAATATTATTAATGAATGGGTAATAATATGTTATAAAAGGGTCATATAAGGAATTATAAATTTTTAATGTAGTTCTAGAATAAACTAATAATATTTTTTAAACCATTATGCAGGAGGTTTAAGTACGCAAAACTAAAAAGAAGTGTTATGTAAGGGATTTCTTAACTCAATTTCCATTTATTAGGTTAAACTTATACTTTATTGATTATGTAATGATAATATTATGTGTGACAAGACTTTTTATTATATTATGTTGCATTTACACATGTTTTATTTTTATTTATATCTGATACACACGGTTGAATCATTTTATTAATTCTTACTTCAATGATATTATATTTTTAAAAGACTTTATTTTAAAAAATATATATTTTTAAAGTTTATCTTAAAAATATAATTTCCTTCCATGTCCATGTCTTCTAAAAAAATACAAAAATGTTTTTTTCTATTATCATATAATTTTTAAAGTCATTTTTACTCAAGTTTTATTTCTTTCAAAATGGTTTCAAAGGAATGTTGCTTCATTTTCTAAACAAGGTTCTCTAAAACTTTTCTGAAAAAAAATATGGAAGGAATGTTTTTTTAAATTATGATACATGATAGGATTTTACCACCTTCATGAAGCCATAATATTTTGAAGATTAATTTACATGATTATATATTTATTTTCAAAGAAAATGTTTTCTCTTATGATTGTGCATCATTTTAAAAATAAGTGATATTTCAAGTGGAAAAGGTTATTTTCTTCAATAAATTTTTAGCGATATTATTAGAGTATTCTAATATATGTTAACATCCTTAGTTAAATATTATGATTCATTGAAGTTTATTTATTATGATACAATATACTATATTTTATTAAATAGTTTATGATTAGTTTGACTGGGGATGAACTATCTTGATACTATTCTCTATATTAATTTGGATGGTTTGTGATTATGTTTATTTATTAGAGAAAGTTATTTACATTTCATATGTTAGTTTCAATACAAATGTATATATTAAATATGTTTCACCCCTTTCATAATAGGAATTTTTTAGACTTAGTAAATGATAGGTGGGTCCTGTTATAGCCCCTTGATGCGTCGGTATGTCTCATGAGACAAACTAGTTTGGGTGTTGTCTTATGTCTTACCTGTTTATGTATGGTGTCTTGGTTGAATCATTGATGGTATGTTTATGATGCCCATCATGATGCATTCCCTCATTGTGATATTAGTTATTGTGTTCCATGTTATTATTGGATTATTAAAATATCCGTGTTTAATTTTTCTAGTTCATAAAATTATTTATATGGAATTATTTGATCGTCTTTTATTTGGACCATATTAAGATCAATTTATTGATTAAATGGAATATATTTAATTTTACATAATTATTTATGGATATTTATGATAGATTCTATTGTACTTAACCCTTACTGAGCATCTAATAACACCCCTTTCTTATGTTTTATTTTTCTCCAGGATTCCAAGAATTTATTATGATTGATATGAAGGGTTAATCTAGAATAATAATGGTATTATCAAAGGATTATCTATGTTTTATTTTATATTTTCAATTTTAATAGAAGGTTCAATAATGTATCTATTTTTCCATAACTAATAAATTTTACAGTCCTTTGGGATGTAATTCCTTATATATTATGCCAATGTAATAAATTAACCATGGAATCTAAGCTACTAGGTTCAAGGTCTGTACAGTTGGTATCAAAGGAAGTTTCGTAGAAACCTTGGGAACTGATTTAGGAAAACATAGATTATAGAGATAAACCCTATTATAGAATTTTTAAATACTCTAAATAAAACCAAACTTGTAATTTAGATATTAGTTATACCTAAATTTTCAATTTATGTTAATTATTTTTCAGATTATACATTATGTTTAATAATGTTATGATCTAATCTAGTGTATAACACTATTTAGAAATAGCTCCTAGTGAAAGTAATAATAACTATATAAATTCATGTAATCCATGTGGGGATTTACCTACTAAGAAATATAATGAAGATAGAGCTGGATTTGTGTCTAGATCTGGAGTTGTAGCTGGATCTGAACAAATTATAACTATATTAGGAAAACTGACTTAAATTTTTTAACAATAATCTTACCAGTATGGACCTACATAAGGAACAACATGGTGTAAAAATGTTATACTGCTTCAGGTGACAAAAATATCCATCATTAAATGGAAAAATAAATCCATTTTTATCTGATCAATGGATAAGTTCCTTGGAAAATATATTTCTTATTTTGGGAAGTAACGAAAGGGAGAAGGTTATCATGAAATTTTATCATCTCTAGGGGGATGTAGATTGATGGTTGTCATTGATTCAAAACACTAAGGATTCAGAAGATATATAAATCATGGAATGGAAGGATTTTAAAGAAATTTTCTTGGAAAATATTTTTCTTGAGAACAAAGAGCATATATAGAGAGAGAATTCTGAGGTATGAGATAAAAGGAAAAGGAAAATTTTTCTAATTATAAAGTTATCTTTACATAGTTATCCAATCATGATGCGGACTAAAAATGTAATCCAAATATAATTATTGATTATTTCTTTGATGATATTAATCCAATTCTTTGATGGGAACTAGTATGACAAACTTTCTCGTCATATGAAGATATAGTGTCTTATGCCATAAAGATAGTTGTGGAATTTTCTAAGTCTAATGGATATGAAGGGAAGAAAGAAAATAAGAGGATGAAAAATAAAAATGTGGATAAAGGAAATAATGGAAAGAATTATTTTCCCACATGTGATAGTTGTGGAAATAAATGCTCTGGTACTTTCCTAAAGGGAATGGGAGTTTATTACGAATGAAGATAGAAAGGTCACCAGGCTTGTAAATTCAAGGGAAATAAAGTAGCTATAAATCTATAATGGTTCAACAGTAAGTATATGGGGTACTACACAAAATAATTCTCAATGAATCAAGAGAATATACCTAAAAATAATCTATGGGATCAAGTTCAAGCTGACGCAATAGATATATCCAAAATAGAATCATTATTGTGGTTTTTTTTGTATCCAAGAAATATGTTGTATAACTTATCATTATAATAATTATGAAACATATAAATATTTTACTAAAGTAATTTTTCTTTAAGGGTTTGAGATCATATGTTGAAAGGTACAAATGACCAATAAAATTGATTCAGTAGAAAGTTGATCTTTTTGAAAACACATGTTTGATGTAAAAATAACCCTTAATATGTTCTTGATATTGAGATAATAATTTTGAGATGAAGTGACGATATACCTTAGAGCTGATTAATGATTTTTTAACAAATATATTTATGCTACCATTTATGGAGTTGATAATATTTTTGGATTTACAAAAAAAATATCCAATAATATATGTTTTACTTATGGAATAAGAAAGCATACATGTTTTCAATTAGGCTTTATGGTAATTCATATTTTTACCATGTTTCAAGATAATACATGATAAAGGTATTCGTGTGTTTTTTATGTGATGATTAAAATCTACTTCATGTCTTTTGAGATATTAATAGTATGTTAATTTTGGAAATTCAGTAACCTTATTTATAAAGTCTGGAATCTTGATCTTTTGGAAGTTTTATAAGGTTAACCATTTATGAAATGGTTTAAGTTAAACTTTGGATAGGGTTTCAAAGATTAATGTATTTATGAATATTGGATAACTTATGACAAACATATTGGTTTTGGAAAATATTTTGAGACATACGGAATGAATTTTCACTCTTTATGGATCTTATTATCTGTTAAATATGAATTTTAGTGATTTAGGTATAAAAAATTAATTTTTTGGATATTCATTTCTTGGAGTAATGGGTGAAAATACTATGGAATTTTTCCCTGATTTTCCAAATACTCCAAGAAATAATGATGCAATATGGGTTACTATATTTTTTATAATGTAAAATGAAATGTATGAGAAAACCTTTGAGGTTAAAACATTTTAAAATATTGAATATATTAAGGTTATTTTTGTAATATTGTAAGGATTATATTAATATAATTTTAGAAAAAGTACATCTCGTACGTTGGGCAACAATTCATCACATCTGGAAGGGCCAAAAGGGTTGAACCCACGATGGAAGGGTGAAAAGGGTGCATCATCTACCATTAACCAACATGATTTTCTTATCAGTATAAAATAGTTTTAAACATTATGATTTCATTTTGGGAACACTATATGATTAATATAAATAGAATATTTTGTAATTTATTTGAGGAATAAAGGTTGAATTTTCTTTTGGAGAAAAGGATGAGTTTGTGGTGAAAATTGTTTAATGGATGAGACTATACCTATAAAGTAAGTATATTTCCTTATTTTCTTACTCTAGGAAGTAATATAATTCCTCAACTCAAGGAAAGTTATTTTGGAACAAAAACATTGTTCATTTAATTTTCTTAATGAGAAATCATGTCTTTTCACCCATAACATATTTACGGTTTTGTAATTGTAAACATTCTAATGACTACATTCTTTATCACTACCCCTCAAAAATTGATAGTTAGATATATTTTCCATGTCCATTTTTTCACTTCCCATTAATTTCCTCCAATTAGTAAACTTAGTTTTGTGGTGACCTTTACATTTTCCTTTCCATCTTTTTAAGAGGATGTTTTATTAGCTCTTCTTACCATGTCGGTTTCCCAAAAAGGGATTTTAAAATATAAAACATTATTTTTTGGAGTTCAATTTAAAATTGTGAGGAAAAAATTTATTAAAGGAGGGTAGAATGTAACACCTTGATATTTTAAAAAATCAATATGTTTTATAGCTTATGTTTCACAGAGCATCAAGCTTAAACTAACTACAAAATATCAATATTTTAACACATCCATTATAAACTAGTCATTAAATTGGTGGGTGTGAATAAGATTAACTATATTATGAAATAAATATTAATTTTATATATAATAAAAATTTAATTATTCTTAGGAAATGAAAACATAATTTTTAGTAAAGTCACTTTATTATTAAAATAAATGTTTTATTCAAAAAGCGGTTTTTATTTCTTTATGTGAGAAAATAAATATAATTAATTTTTTACACTTTTAGAATATTTATATGAAAAAATAAAATTCATTTTTTGACTCATGTTTTGAAAATTATCTTAGGTTAATGTTTTTTGAATTTTCTAAAAAAATTATTTTTGGTTCAAAAAATGAAAATATTATTTTTACGAAATACAATAACTTCTATGAAATAATTATTATAATAACATGATTTAAAATTTATTAACCCTTATTATTCAAAAAAAATTATTTAATTAATGGCATAATACATAATTTTTTTACATTTAAAAACACATGATATCAATTTTTAAAACTACGATTCTGACCTCAAAACTGTTTTTATGAGTTATGCGGATAACATATTTAGAATTTATTTTTACCACATTTATAAATTCAATGAAGTGGAATAGATTAAATATTTGAAATCAAGATGTCTAAATTAGGTTTTAAGGTCATTTTTAATTTTATGGATAAAAAAATTCATGGTAAAAAAAAGATTTACCGCAATATAGGTAAAATAATGTAAAAGGTTAAGGTTAAAAGGTAAAAATTTAAAATACCTAAATAAAATAAAATTAAACAGGTGGTTAATGAATTTATAGACCTTAAATATCCTTTAAAATATTAATTATCATATTTTTTTAATTAATTATTCCCAAATTTAGTTGGCTTTAAATATAACATAGTAATTATTTAATAACTTAAAACCCCTCCTCCCCAAGTATAAATACCACAGCTCACCAACCCCTTTCTACTAAAAAGCCTTGAATCTATTAAAATATCTACCAAACACTATCATACCCACTCTCCCCATTTCTAAGTGATGATTTCCTCACCCAAATACCAATTACAAGTTCTTTAAGAGGTCCTTCAAGGAGGTGATATTCAAGAGGTAACTTTCTCAAACCACCTCTCTTAGTTTCCTTTCTTATTCTACCTTATCCTCACCTCATTCATCCATAAAATCATAATAATTATAGTATAATTTATATAATGGAATTTTATATTTATAATGTAATATCTTATATCCATAAATTTTCTCATCCCCTCTTATTCAAATAAACGAAACCATTATCCAAGTTATGGCGAGTAACCTCTCTGTGGATAATGATTTTGTTCGTTTTACACTGCCGCATTCAAGGCTAGTCATTAAATTATTAATCTGGTTAAATAATATTTTAATAATTATATTATAACCTATTTCATGTTCTATAATTGATATTTAGACATAATAGTAAATAAAATGAAACTAGTTCGTGATGGCTGGAAAAACCGCTAAAATAAACCAAACATTTATCGTTAATTCTTTATCAAATAAATCACCCTCATGTCATAAATTAAAATAATTTATGGTGCTATTTAAACTTTTATAAGTTAATTAATACCATTTCATTTCAATTTTAAAGTTTTATTTCCATTTTAAAATAATATCCATAATTATACATAAGTGAACTAACCATGAACCATGAAACGAATGCACTCGAAATAATAAAAATACTGAAATATTTTTAATTAATGGATGGTAAGATATTATAAAAGGATCATATATGGTATTATAAATACTAATATATTTCTTTAATAAATTTATAACATTCTTAAAACCATTATATTTTAGGTTTAAGTTTTCAAAACTAAAGGTAAGTGTGAGGTAAGGTATTTCTTAATTAAATTTCCTTTCATTGGGTTAAACTTATAATTTGTTGATTATTTCATGCTAAGATTATGTTTGAAATTAATTTTTATTATATTATGTTTAATTTCAACTTTTTATATGGATTTATAGATGATACACATAATCAAATAATTTTTTAATGCTCACTTCTATGGTATGATATTTTTAAGAGACTTTCTTTTAAAAAAATATTTTTTTAAGTTTCTCTTAAAACTATATTTTTCTTCAACATCCATATTTTCTAAAATTGTTTCCATTTTTTTTTACATTTATAATATGATTTTTTAAATAAATTTTTAAGAATTTTTTACTTATTACAAAATGGTTTGAAAGGTATATTTTTTTCATTTTCTAAACAAGGTTTTTTGAGACTTTTCTAACAAAAATATGGAAGGAATGTTTTTTTAAAACATATATAGAGTGAGAAGATTTTCCCATTGTCATGACACATTAATATTTTGAAGATTCATTTAAAATATTACCTGGTTTTTTCAAAGAAATTTTTTTCTCTTATAATGGCATATTATTTTTAAAATAATTGATTTTTAAAGTGAAAAATGTTATTTTCCTCAAGAATTTTTCACTGATCTTATTAGAGTATTTTTATCTACATCAAAATTCTTAGTTGAATCTAATAATTCATTGAGGTTGATTTCTTATGATACTATCTAAAAAATTTTATTGAATGTTTTATGATTAGTTTGACTATGAATGAACTATTTTGATACTACTCTAGATGGTTTGTGATTATGTTTGCTTATTGGGGAAAGTTATTTTCATTTCATGTGCTAGTTTCAATAAAAATGTTTTTTTTGATTATTTTTCATTCCTTTCATATGAGGAATTCATTGGACTTAGTAAGTGATAGTTGGGGTCGGATATAGCCCCTCGATACATCAGTAGGTCTCATGAGATAAACTAGTTTGGGTATTGACTTATATATTACCTTTTTATGTATAGTGTCTTGGTTGAAGCCTTGATGGTATGTTTATGATGTCTATAATTATGCATTCCCTCATTGTCATATTGGTTATTGATTTCCAGGTGATTATTCGATTATTATAATATCCATGTTTAAGTTGTCTATCTCATATGATTATTTATATAGTATTATTTGATCATCTTTTATTATGGCCATATTATGCTCAATTTATTGATTAAATTTCAAGTGTCTGCCTTTCCATAATTTTTTATGATTATTTATGATAGATTATGTTGTACTTAACCATTACTGAGCATTTGATATCACCCATTTATAATGTTTCATTTTTCCCTAGAATTCCAATAATTTTATTATGATTAATATATAGGGTTAATCTATAAGAATAATGGTTTTCTCAAAGGATTTTCTATACTGTATTTTATATTTTTAATTATAATTTATGGTTCCAGAGTGTATCTTGTTTTCCAAAACTGCTAAATAGTTCAGTCCTTCGGGATGTGATTCCTTGTTTATTATGAAAATTTCATAAATTAACCACCGACTCTAGGCTACTAGGTTCAGGGTATTTATAGATAATGTCAAATTAAATTATACATTATTTTAAAATATTTTGAGGAAGACACTTTGCAAAAAGACTCATTCCTCAAAAATATTCAAATGAAGTGTTTTCCTGCTAGATATATTTTTGAAATACCTATGAAGAATGCATTAAATGATAAAGTGTGGATTCATTAATAATATTTTGAAGAAGGTGTTGAATAAAAAGGTGTCCCACCTAGTAAGTAAAATTCATCATGTCTTCTAAAATTATTTGGTATAGGCATTATTTTAGAAAAAAAATTATTTTCTATATATATTCTAATTAGCCAGTTTATATATATATATATACACACACACATATATTATAGTTTTTATTTATAAAATAAATAAATAAAAGTGTTTTTGGTGGGACCCTCATCTTTGGAGGTCTGAATTGAAGAGGTAGACAAAACCATGTGGAATCCTACATTGGAAATGAGGATAGAATCCTCAAATTTCTTCCCTTATAAAAAGGTCCCTTGTGAATTATTTTTCAATAAAAAATATGTATTTTCCTAAATTATTTTAAATTATTTTAAAAATATATATTTTAGTAAAATTTATATATATATATATTATCTATTTAGAAAATCAAAACAAAAATGAAAAATAAAATAAAATATTTTATATGAAAAATACTGATGAGATTAGTTGTAACGATTAGATTTTGAAAATTAAAAATCTGAACAACTTCCCCCACCAAGAGTTATCAAAATTCAATCAAATCAAGGAATATTTTTATTGAAATAGTGATATCAAATTGATGATATTCATAGAGATTTTGATCTATAAATAAAAGGATTATGAGATTGAACATTTAATCTCTTCAATATAAAATTATCTATAAATATCACCCCAACATCAAAATTGTGGGACTTACAAAATTTTATGTTCGACATTCCCTAAATATTGGTGAAATACTCAAGGGAAATTTTAAATGGGAACCCAAAACCAATAAGTGGGGATGGATCAAACCCTTTTGGACAGTGAAAAACATTCATGCATTGAGATTCTAAATTTTTGCTATCTTCTTCATTTTCCTTCCTTTTTCTAACAATGAAAAGGGTTTGAAACCAATGCAGAACCTATAAGATAGATTCTAAATCCCTTAAAGTGATTAGACAAGACATGTTCAAGATTAACTATTTTGATGGAAACAACTTCTCATGGTTTCAGGATAAGATGATGTTTGTTCTTATAGTGTTGAATATTTTTTACATCATGGAATTGAACCTTCCACCCATTCCTAAGGAGCCTACTCAAAATCCCAACAACACACCCATTTACATGAATAAAGTGAAACATATTCATGAAATAAGTAATAAACATTAATATAATCAGGTTTTGTGTTGAGGACATATTCTCAATAGATTATCAAATACTCTTTATGACTATTTTTTCTGAATGAAGTCCACTCGAGAGATATGGAGGCACTCAAATTCAGGTAAAAATTATAGAAAGAAGGTTCCAATAAATATCTTATTGAAATTTATCTTAAATTTAATATTTTTTAAAGCATATCAATGTTGGATAAATTTAATGAGCACTAAGTTATAGAAAAAAACTTCTTTCCCTTAAAATAAATATACCAAAAACTTTCCAAGTTGGTGAAATTATTAATAAATTTTCACCTATGTTGAAATAATTTGGTAAATAAATCATTAAAAAGAGTGAGGATATTTTCTTGGAAAAATTTAAAAAGATTCTTCTCATTAAAGAAAAATCTATGTTGAGAGACATGGGTATGAATTCACAATTTGATACCAAGGTTTATATCATTGAGGAAAAGGCACCATCAAACCCTTATTTACATGTCAAGAAGAAAATTTGATAATTCTATAAGAAAGTAAATCCTTCCAAGAAAAAAGGATACTGATTTGTATTTGGAAAACCAGTGTATTTTGAAAGGGAGTATCACTATTGAAATATTTTTTATAAACCTACTGCAAATATGCTTACTAAAGATAATCTAGTTAAATTGATATCGAAAGTCAAAATGAATTCAATGAAGATGGTATGGTGGCTTGATTTAGGAGAAAAGGTGTATGTTTTCAATGATCGTTCAATGTTCAAAAAATTTTATGATAGTAATATCATGAAGGAATTACACCTTGGGAATAACCCATGCATCGATGTTGTTGGTCAAGGAAGAATTGAACTATAATTTACTTCTAGGAATAAGTTGAAGCTTCTTAATGTGTTTTATGTACCCAAAATTCAAAAGAATTTAGTCTCTATTGATCTTCTATGTAATAATGGATTTGGGGTTTCATTCGAATCTAAAAAGGTTAAATTTTTTAAGGGAGGAATTTTTTTAGGTAAGGGGTATTCAAATGTTGGCATGTATCAACTGTCTGTTAATAATATGATTGATTCATCTGATTACTAGATTGAGTCCTCTTATTTATGGAATTACCATTTAGCACATGTTAATTATAATTCATTAAAAGTAATGAATAAGTTAAACTTAATTAAATTTGGAAATGAATTTAATAAATGTGAAACATATGTAGAACCTAGAAATTGAAAAAAACATTTCAAAGTGTTGAGAGAAATTATGATATATTATAATTATTAAATTTTGATATTTTTGAATGAAATGGTTTATTGACTCATAAAGAGAAAAGGAATTTTATTACATTTTTTAATGAATTCGATATATATTTACATATATATCTTCTTAGAACAAAGTATTATTACATAAATATATTTATAAATCTAAAGATGAAAACCAATTAAACAAAAAGATTACAGTAATACACTCAGATAGAGGTGGTGAATACTTTATGAATGAGTTTAATGAGTTTTTTTAAGAAAGTGGTATAATTCATCAAAGTGCTCATCCTTACACACCTCATAAAAATGGATTATTTAAAATGAAAAAATCACAAATTAGTAGAAATGGTAAACTATGTGATTAATAAATGTAAGTTACCATTTAATTTATGGGGTAAATATTTATTGGATGCATGTCATAATCATAATATGATTGATTCTATGAAAACTAAGTTATCTCTTTATGAAATTTGGAATTTTATAATGCCTAATATTTCATATTTTAAAGTGTTTGGGTGTTTAGTTTACAATATAGTTATTAATCCTAAAAGAAATAAAATTGGACTTAGATCAATTTATGGTGTTTTTTTTGGCACACATAACATAACAAATCTTATAGAGTTATGGATTTTGAATCTAATTTCATTTTTGAATTAGAAGATATAAAATATTTTGAAAATAAATTTTATAAAGATGATTTGGAGGAGGTTATTCCTCATACCTATGTTTCTTATACACACTCCAATTCAACTAAAAATTAGATAATAATGATGATTCGTTATTTGAACCTAAATGGAGTAAAAGACCTAGGAAGGAGAAACATAAACATTAGGATTTTATTTCTATAAATTCCATAGTTTTCCTTAGTAAAGGAGATCAAAATAATAATCTTCTAAATAAGTGTCTTATGTTATTTACTATAGAAGATGACACAATAACATATAAATAAGTTATTAATTCTAGAGAAGTTTCTTTCTGAAAATAACTAATTAATGATTAAATGGATTCCATTATGGGGAACAATACTTGGGTCATTATAGATTTACCAAGAGGTTGAAACCTTATTGTTTGTGAATGGGTTTTTAGAAAGAAGTATGATTCCAATGGTAACATTCAATCTTATTAAGTCTAATGTTTTAATTTCTACTTTTCCTTTCCTTATTTTTAAAAATCATAAATTATTTCATAAAACTCTATTTCACTAACTTTTTATATCCTAATTATTTTAGTATGTTTTTTTAGAAAAAATATTTTTATACTGAATGAATAAATTATTCTAATATAAAACAAATATAAACTTTTATTATTCAGTATGATACATAATAATAAAGGTGTTTTTGGTACATCAGACCAACTATTGTACTGAGCTGTGGTTAGATAAATGTCAAGTTTATCAGACTAAAAATAGTAATGAAAATCAGACTGAAAATAGTACCAATCCATCATATTAACCATTTTTCAGTTTATTGGATTGGAATACAATATTAAATTCCATAGAACTATCCAAAGTATATAAATTATAATGATTGAAATTATATCTATCAGTCAAAATCCAAAATAGAATTGTAATGGTGAAAAATTATGTGATATCGGATAATGAAATGATTAGCTATCATGGTAAATATCTAGAACATTATTATTCGTAAAATAGAATTCTTTCTATGGTCATTACAACCAAATTTGAAATATAACCATTAGATTGTTTCCTATAAATAGGAGGTCATTTCAAGAGCTGGGAGCTGATGCATTCACAACTCAGATCGTCTAAGTTTTTTCTCTGCTTGAAAATCTCATTCTAAAAACATTGTAATTTATTATAGATTTGATTTTCTAAGGAATCTGAGTGAGGAAACTAAATTTATTAGAACACTTTAATTTTTTATTCTTCATGTATGATCATGGTATTGATCGAGGGATTATGGGGATAGAAAGACGGGTGAATCTGATCCATTCAGATTGAGGGATTTCGGGGCCAGGAAGACAGAGACTGATCATCATATCAAGGGATTCCAAGGATTGGAAGGAAGAGCTATTATGATCATTACTTAAAGGTATATACTATTAAGTAAAGATATACCTTTACATTAGGTACTATAACTATAGATATATTAAGTTAAGATTTTTGACTTTCTTAACTCTTAAGGTTAAAGAGTAAATTCTTTTATAAAGATTACAATTAATTCTTTATATTCTAAGATTTTGTTTTTCTTGTAGTTAAAAGTTAAATTTTAAAATATTCATATACATTATAAAGTTATTTTATACTTATCATTCTAATAATAGTTTTATAGAACTGTCTGTGAGGTCGATAATAAATTGGATATAACATATGTTTCCTGGTTCCAATTTTAATACTATAATCATTGTATAATATCTGAGTCTAATATTGTTGACTTATGAGGATTTGTGTTTTTTCTTAGTTTAAAATTTTAAACTACAATTCACCCCCTATTATAGCCATTATATACTCTTATGATCCAAAAATTGGTATCATAGTAGGTTATACTACTTTTCTTGATGAGTTTTTACTTTCATTATATACTGCAAGTTATTTAGTTTTTTTATAAACTACTTGTTTATAAATTTCAATTACACTAACATTTTTTGTTTTAAAAAAAGTTTATTTGGTAAGATGATAGGTTTTAATGTTGATACACTTGAAAATATAGATCCCAATAAAACTTCAATATTTGGTGGAAATTATTATGAATACTAGAGAGATAGAATGAAGACTTTTTTTATCAATATTGGAGTTTAAAACTTTGTTATGTTGAATGGATATTATAAAATTCCAGATAAGGAAGTTATTAACTTTACAAATGAAGAAAATTTAGAATATCAATCAAATTATAGAGTAAGGAATACTCTACTTTTCTCAAGGATAATAACTATATATATTCAAATTTCTTCATGTGAACCAACTAACAATATATAGAAAAAGTTAAAAGTTACTCACTTTGGAACTTCTAATGTTTTTGACACTGGAAGAGCTATGATGAGATATGATTATCAATATTTTAATTTCTTACCTTGAGAATCAGTAGCTAATATGAATCAAATATTCATGAATATTAGAGAGAAAGATATAACAGATGAAACATTTGTAGAAAATATCATAGAAATTTTTCTTAATGAATGGGATTCAAAAATAAAAGTTTTGGATGATATAAGGAAGATTACAAATCTTACTCTTCATGATCTCATTGTAACTCTCATCCAATATTAAGGAAGATTAAAAAGGTATGCTGAAAAATTGTAAAAGAGAAATAGAGGATTTTATTTTGAAACTACGTCTGATGTTCCTTACAAGGATCAATCAGTTGAGAAAGTTATGAAATGTTCTAATAACAAAAAGTGATAGTTGAGTCTGATATTAATTCATTAGAAAAATTTTATAATGAGTCGGAAAATATTTCTAGAAGAATAAACAATATTATTAGAAATAAATAATTTAAATTCAAATACAAAAAGATTTATAAGGATAAGAATTGTAAGAAATATTATTATGAGGTTATATGTTATGAGTGTAACAGAATAGGACACATTCGATCAGATTTTCCTAAGTAGAAAAGGAAGGATAAAAAATAAAGTAATTCATACATAAATGTTAAGAATTATTACAAGCATAGGAGAAAAAAGTTAAAAATATTTTTCCACTTGGAGTGAAAGTGGAGGAAATAGTTCTTCTAAAAATTATTCAGACAATGAGAGTTTTGGACAGTGGAATATTGGTTTATTTTCTAATATACCAATGGTGAAAAATTTCTTATGGATACAGTATGTATAGCTGAATCTCTTATGAACCTTACTTTAAATGAAAAAAATCTTGATAGTAATAATGATAAATTTTTTAAATATTATAATTAATAGTATTCCTCATCTCAAGAGGATAATGTTTTACCTATTTTTGAATAAGTATCTAGGTTCTCAAAACTTCTTGAAAAAAATTGTAAAATTTTTAAATAACTTGATAGTGTCTAAGAAAAACTTGAAAATAAAAATTCAAGGATAACTATTCTGACTAATGAAATTTCAGAATATTTTAAAGATATTTATAAATATAATTTTAAAAAATATATTCATTCAAAAGATATTGAGAAAACTATTTTTGAGAAAATTATTTTTAAAAATTATTTTGTAAAACTTAGTTCGAACACTAATACAAATAAGGATAGAAATTTAGTTGTAAAACTAAATTTTAAAATTTCTGGTTTGATGAAACTTTTTTTTAAGTTTACTTATGGTAATTAAAACATTAAAAAAATGTTTAAAAAAATTATACCTCATAGAGATATTTTTAGAATGGGTTTTACTAAAAAACCTATTTTTAGTAATAATTATTTTTTCCTAAAAGTACTCCATTTTTCACAAAATTTCAAAGTGGTGTACATTAGAAGAATGAATACTCTTTAAACAAAGTTCAATCATTCGGATTTCATAAAGTTTATTTTTCCAAATAAATGAAATTTTCTCAATGTATTAATTTTGAACAAAACTACTTACCTATGATTTTATTTTCTGATAATACTGGAACCCATAAGGTTTGGGTTCCAAAATACTAATATCTAAGTTTTCAATAAAATAAAGTATGTTCCAGAAATAAAAACATTTTGTACATGGATAGTGGTTTCTCCAAACATATGAATGGAAACAAATATTTCTTTAAGAATATCATAAATATGCACGGTGGAAAATTAACTTTTGGAGATAATATTCAAGGATATATTTTTGGTATATGTAACATTATTCTTCTTATAAAAGCTTAATTTAAAATATTTTATTTTTTTAAGTCCTTAATCACAACCTTATTATCATAAGTAAATTATATGATGAATTTTATCTTGTGAAATTCGGGAATAACAAATGTATTGTTCATAGTTCAAAATATGTTTTTACTATTTCTACCAATCAGCATGAGAATGTTTACAATATAAACTTAAAATACCTTAGGATCCAAGATCTACCTTGACTTAGTGATATGGAAGATCAATCTTGGTTATGGAATAGAATTTTAGGACATTGTAACCTTATAACTTTTCCTAAGTTGACTAAGAAAGGACTGTAGGATCGAAATAATAATGTAGATGCTCAATATACAAGAGGGGGTGAATTGTATACTTTAAAAATTCCTTTGGAACCTTTAAAGTTGGTTATAAAACTTTCGTTTTCAACCTTAAGGAAAACTATGTTTAACAAGGTTAAACAAGGTAAATTCACAAGACCTCTTAGTTTTACAAAACTTTATAGATTCCGGAAACATGGTTCTAGAAATGAATCTTAAGAAAAGTTTATAGGGAAAAATATTCTACCTTAAAGCATATAGAATCTTACTAATCAGATTATACAAGTATAAGAAAGTATAAGATAGTTATACTTTCCTTATTAATAAAAATGTAGTAGAAAACAAACTTGAAATAATATAACTAACAAGTACGAAATCTTTTAACCCAAAGAGTAGGGTATCTAACAACCTTGGATAAAGGTACCTTGATTTATACTTTCAAGAAATTCTGTCTTACCCACACCAGGGTAAGCCCTTGATGGGAATATCGGAGTCTGTCTTGCTATCCCCACAAGCCCTTGAACTTCAAGGTAGTCGGTACCTCTGTCTTCCTTATCAAGGAAGTCCTCGAACTTTAAGGTTATCGGCACCTCTATCTTCCTATCCTTAGAAGCCCTCGATTGTACACAGCAAAAATTAGAGTCACACAAAGAAAGATGAACAAGATGTTCAGTACACACAAAGCATGAGAGTCTCTCTCTCTAGAAATCACTTCAACAGCATGTAATGTCTAGATTTATCAACTTCATTAAGTGTTTTGAGCTCGTTCAAATTAGCTCCTATTTATAGGAATTTTCTCAATGGTCGGCTCCCTTCTCCAATGGTAATATTTTTCGTTGAATCTCATATGGACATGTACACGTGTCACTTAAAAAACAATTAGTTAGAAACAGAATACATGACACCATTTCATAACTATAACAAGGGTAAGTAAAATATGGTTGCTCAAACAATTCTATTTTTCATAGTCTAAGTAAAAATAAAGTTCAGAGTCTAAGGGAAAAAATATTTGGAATTTATATTTCATGAATATTCAGATTCTTTTTTTCAAGGAATTCGGAATCAGAATTATATAGACTTTAGAATCTAAATTCTAAGAAATTTAGAACCTTAATTCTGAGGAATTTGAAGTATTAATTATAAGGAATTCAGAGTCTAAATTATAAGTAATTCGGAACCTGAATTCTATGGAATTCGGAATACGAATTTCAGAGAATTCAGAATCTGAATTTTAGAGAATTTAGAATCTGAATTTCAGAGAATTCAGAGTCTAAATTCTGAGGAATATGGAGTCAGAATTATAGAGAATTCTGAGTCTAATTTTCAAAGAATTCGGAGTCTGAATTTTAGAGAATTTGGAGTCTGAATTTTCAGAGAATTTGGAGTCTGAATTTCAAAGAAATCGGAATCCAAATTTCATAGAATTAAGAATCTAAATTTCAGAACATGAAAATATAATTATTTATATCTAATTATTTATAGGATTCTGAGGTTTTATAAATGAAACCGAATTTTACACATAGAAATAAAAAGTGTTAGGTTTAGTGAAACTAAATCATGAACAATGAAAAAAAAAGATAGGGAACAAATTTCCTAGGGAAGGAAAATTTTCCTTAAAAAGATAAATATTATAGTAAATGAAATTTTCCTTGAGATAGAGTTTTTTTTATTTTAAAAACATAAATAAATGTAAAATTCATAAGGAAAACTTATTGACTCAATAATCTCCCCCTTTTTGGAAAGCACAAACATCCTTACTAAAAATTATTTAAGGACTTAGAAATTTTATGGACTTGAAAATAAAAAACTTATCTCCCTTTTCTTATGGATCATAGTGAATATGAATAACTCTTCCTTGGGCTTTAGAAACACTAAGGATCATATTCTTGATTTCCTGAATGATATTTTTCATTTTCTTGCATTCGAAAAACATCATTGATAAGAACATTCCTCTAGATGAACTCCCCCTTACTTAGGGAAACATCTTCTTTACTTTGTATTATTTTTATCATTCCTTTATCCCCCTTTGTGATTTTCAAAAAGAAATAGAGGGAATGGAAAATTAGTACCTGAAACATTAGTAGTAAACAACCAAATATATGGAGAACAACAAAAATTTAATTAAGAGTGAAAGTATTTGTAAAATGAGGAAAATACAAAAAAAAAGATCGGAATGTAATGAAATTATCCTTCTTTCTCCTTGAACATTATCTTCTTCACAATGGTTTTTAGCTTCTTGAGCTCTTTGTGATCATCTTCTGCTCGCTTAAGAAACCGATCCTGGTCTTCACTTTTCTTCTTTAAGGCTTGAATTTTCTCTTCCTAAGCCTTAAGAATGTCTGCCTGAGCTTTCAACAGTTCTTATTTCTTAACAAGCTTCTCTTTAATCTCCATTCTAAGATCTCTTTCCCTATTCCAATTCATGGCCACAAAGTTAAGCTTTCCATTCAGATCCTTAACTTCTTGCTTCCGAGTAGTTTGTTCTAGGGTTAAATTTTCCTCAAAACTATTTTTAAGATCTTTGATCTTACCATATTTGGTATCAAATGCATCCTTGACATTATCATGGAATTCATCAAAGATTCTCATTTATTCAATTGTCTTCTTTGACCAGCTTGTCATCTTCTTGCATGATCTTTTATGAGCCTCATAACCAGTGAGGAAGGTTTTGAAATCTACCTCTAGTACAACACATTTTTCCATCACCATGGAAACTAGATCTGAATTCTGATTTATCATATACTGAATCATCTAGAATCTTGGATCTATGCTTGGGAATAAAGGAATAGTACCAACCATATTTTTAAAAGACTAAACAACAAAATTATGTTCGAGGGAAGATGATTCTGAAACCAAATGTATGATTGGTGAGGATTATTTTTCTATGAATTCAGATTTCCTCTTTGATGAAGCACCAACATCTTTCTTCTCCACAACAGATTTACTAGGTGTCTCTACGACCACCTTCTTTCCCTTGTCATCTCTCATAATGATTTCTTGTTCTTTCGGAGACTCATGCTCTCTATCAGATAGCCAAACAATCTTATCTTCCTCAACTTCTTATTTCTTTGTATCAGCCACTAGATCTTTCGAATGAATAAAACCATGATTACTACTTTCATCATATGTTGTCTTATTCACTTATTTTTCACCTTTCTCATATTTTCCTGGTTTAGAAATTTTTGAGGATTTGTCTTGAGAAGTCTGGATTGATAATTTTACAGATGTAATTTTCTTATCATGGTAGTCTTCAACTTGCTTTATTATATCATCAGTTTCATTGCCTTCTTCTTCTTCCCCTTCTTCTTATTCTATTTCTTATTCCACTTTTTCTTCTTCAACTATTTCTTTTTCTTGATGTGATTCCAAAACTACCACTTTATTTCTTGGAGTCGCTGGTAATGGTTCTATCAAAAATGATTCTGGTACTGGAATTTTCTCAGAGTCTCTTTCAGTAGCCTTGAGAAGATATTGAATGACTTCAGCATTCAAAAAATTATTCCTTTTCTTCTTTTCTTTTTCTTCCTTTTCAAGATTCTCAGTAGCCATTTCCTTCAATTATTTTGCCTATGCAGGGTCCAAGTCAAACTTAGGCTCCCCTTCCTTCTAGTTTTTCTTATCCTCTCTCCACTTATCCACTACTTTATCAGGATACTCTTTTTTCTTCTTTGGCTTTAGAGGTACTGACTGATTTTACTTGGCCACAGGAGTTTTTGTTTTCCCTTCCAGCTCCTTATCCTTTATCTTCCTTCCACCTTTCTTAGAGGTTTCATCAGGGGGGCTTTATATAGGCTATTGAATCGATGGTTCAACTTCCATGGTTAATCCAATTATTGAAAAAATTCTGATCAAATCTGACAGTTGAGATGATAACCGAAGAAGGATTTTGATAGGTTCCAATATTTTGAGGTTTTTTAAGATTGACATTCAGATTTAAGAAGTGAATCCTAAAAAGTTTCTTAAACAAGATAAAAATACCAGGAACTAAAAAGATGATTATGAAAACTTAGAAAAAACATAAATTCCGTATTGCTAAGAAAATTATTTGTAATGGGGAAAATTATTCTTTGCTACAAAAAATTTTGACTACAAAAAAAACTTTATTCCGAAAAAATTTTATTACAAAAAAACTTGATTACGAAAAAAAAAATTGATTACAAAAAAAAAACTTGATTACGAAAAAAAAATGATTATGAAAAAATACTTGATTACGAAAAAATTTGATTACGGAAAAATTTCGACTAATAAAAAAATGTGACTACGAACAATTTTGACTACGAAAAGTTTTGACTAAGAAAAATGTAGATTACGAAAAATTTTGACTACGAAATATTTAGATTACAAAAAAAAATTTACTATGAAAAATTTAGATTACAAAAAAATTGGACTAGGAAAAATTTTGACTACAAAAAATTTTGACTCCAAAAAAATTTGACTAACAAGTAAATGTACTCCCCCTTTGAAAAGGAGTTTATTACTGTAGGGAGATAGGTTTTAACAAGAAGTTAATATTGTATATTACCTTATGGTTATCATTCCTAACTTCTATTTAATATATTCAAATCTATAGAAGGGTAAAGATTTTGTGAAAATATCAGCAAGTTGATCTTGAATTCTGATAAATTAAAGAATGATATCTCCTTTTTGTGTGTGATCCCTAAGAAAGTGATTCCTAATATATATGTGCTTTGCACGAGAGTGATGTGAAAGGTTTTTACTTAAGGCAATAGAACTAATATTATCACACAAAATTTTTGTTTTGGTAAAACTCATACCATATTCTGTGAGTGTGTGTTGCATCCACAATACTTGAGCACAACAAATTTCAGCTGCTACATATTCATCTTCAGCAGTGGAAAGTGCTATTGAGTATTGCTTTTTTCATGACCAAGAAACTAATGAATCTCCTAAGAAATGGAAAGTTTCGGATGTACTTTTTGTATCCATTCTACACCCACCAAATTCAGCATCTGAAAAACTTTTTAAAACAAAATAATTTATAGAAGAATAAAAGAGTCCAAGATCCTTGGTTCCCTTTAAGTAGCAAAAAATCCCTTTCACTGCTTTTAGATGAAATTCCTTAGGATTGGATTGGTATCTTGCACATAAGAATATTGAAAACATTAAGTTAGGAAAACTAGCTATCAAGTAAAGTATACTTCCAATCATACCTCTAAAAGAAGTTTGATCTACTGGTTTCCCATATTAATCAATATCAAGTGAATTTAAGGTACCAATGGGAGTAATTATACTCTTAGTGTTGTCATATCCATACTTTTTAAGAATATCTTTAATAGAGAGTATCCCTTACCTTAAATCTTATAGTGATCTTTGCTTGAACTTAATGACCTGAATAATAAATTTAGGTTTATTAATTAATAACTCCATAACCTCTTCTATATTTATAAAATTTATTATAATCATTTTGAGTTTATTTATAACCATTTTTATTGGTTATGGGGTTCAATCTCATTTTTTGGGTCCCTTTGCTTACTTGGTTTTAATGATCGATTCACTTATATTCATGTTCAGATAAACATGTAAGATAAAAGTGGTTTTCTAGAATTGAAGTTGTATGTTATTAGTATACATTAAAGAGATTAAATGGTTATAAAAATTAATTTGGTTATTGGGAGTGAAGATGAGTTATTATATAAAACCTTAGTCAAAACCGTTTTGGTTAATCAATGGGTTTGATTACAATGAATTTGTTTTGCTTTATAACATAATACCATTTGTACAAAAGGATTAAAAACCTTAAATAGGATATATTACATATATAATAATCTAGTTTAAACATAAAATAAATGGTTTCATGACTATAATTAAATATAATAATAGAAATTGATAAATTTTTGTCCTTGAATGTACTAAATTAACACATCTCAAACGGTGTTTTCATTTCTTACAAATAAAAGATGGGGAAAGGAGAGATGATAATGAAATATACCATTATAATAAAAAAATTCTAGTACATGTATGTTTCTGGAGTTATCATACCATTTGGGTGAAGGGAGTTGAGGAAATAAAAAGAAAATATGTGAACTTGAAAATGAAAGAAAAGATGAGAGATCCCTTATGAAAACTCGGCAGCCTAACAGCGTCGCTTAAAATTTCATAAAATGAATTGATGGGATTTAAGAGGGTATATCGTCATATGGAAAAAAAATTACAGTAATAGGGATACATAAAATCAAACCCCAATATATGAAAATGGAAATTCAAAGAGATAACATAAAATAAGTGTTGACTAAAAGAGGAGGGTGAAAGGTTCCCTTACCTTGTGGGGTAACTCATAAAACATGAATTTTGGGACCTTGGGGAGCTTGAGGGAACCTTTGGAGGACTCCTTGGGAGGTAAAAATACCATATATTCATTGAGGATGCATTTTTAATGAAAGGAATGAAGGAATGGGTTGGTATTTATAGCAAAAGTGATGGGATATTTTATTAATTTTCAAGGAACACAATATTAGTGGTATTTGCAAAACCATGGGCTTGCCCATGGTATTTTTTCATGGTATTAGCCACTTGGGAAACCTCATAACATATATTACTATTCAAAAGTTTTCCAAAATTATTGCATCATTATTACATCATTAATGATGTCTTTAAACACATTGAAACTCAAAATTGTATTTTCACTATTCATCGAAAAACAAAACATTTTATAAAAATATCATAAATTCAACCTAACCTAATATAGATGTGATGAATTAAAAAATGAACTCCATTTTATGAAAATATTTTCTAAATATTTTTAATTTAATTTTTAAAGAAAATCGTTATTTATTAAAAAACAACTTTAAAAATATAACTCCTTTTGTAACACCTTGAGAAAGTAATCAAGGAGCCATAAAATTATTGTATAACCCTAAGAAAATAAAGTAAAAATTTATGATTACATTTTATGAAAATAAATTTCCATTTTAAATTATAAAATTAATTATAAAATTTTAAATAAAATATTTATGACATATAAAAATACCAAAACTTATATTATGATCGTTTTTTTCATTTTTAAGATGATTAAATTGTATTTTTACATTCATGGGTAAAGTTTCTATTTTTTTTGGATGATTTTCTATTCATTACTATTCATAAAGGTATGCTACTATTCATAAGGTTATTTTACTATTCCTAAAAAAATATGTCTATCTTATCAGATGCAAAATCACTTACAGATCACAATTGTAGATGACCATTTTTTGAAATTCAAAACACAGAAGTGGAAAAATTATGTTTAATGGTTAGTTTATAAAGGTCACATAGTATTTAGTAGTTAATTTAAGCACATAGTGTTTCCTTTTTAAAATCTCAGGATGTTACATTACCCTCCCCCCTAAATGAATTGTACCCTCTCAATTTGTTCATTGTACTTATAATTATGAATATACATATCAATATTTATGAAAAACTATTTTATTATGTGTACATAATTAACTATATGTTCAAAAGTAAATTATATCACTAGTTTTTTTTTAAATGCCAACATCTAATCTCCAAATTTGTCTAGACCATTCCTTTGATATCAATTATAATGCCTTGAACCCACACTTCCAGATTCAGTACTAAAACATGTTGTGTATTTTTTTGTATAATAGATTACTTAAAAATATACTATACATTATACAAATGAGGACCTTTTCTGGTCTAGGTCCTAGAGAATTAGACAAAAACTTAAATATATTGAATCAGAGTTTACAAAAATTAATAGCTAATATAAATAATTGTATTCATATTCATTATCACCTTAACTGTCCTTTGAACTTCTAAATATTTCTGTGAAAAACATTTTAAAAAACTTGGGATGAGCACAAAAAGCTTGGTAAGTGTATAAAATAAGGAAAGAACACATTAGACCATAAATACTTGTAACATATGAAATCATTTTTAAAATACATCCTTGTCACCCATATATACTTACATTGTGAAACGTGAGATTTTCACAAGATTCCCACAAAACATAAGAACATAAATAGATGACATAATGATAAAAAAAGCATGGAACATATAGAATCATAACATATAAACATGGGATCATATAAATGTGGAATCACAGTAATATGGAATAAAAATAAAACATGTCTTTAGTACGAGTCAAGGCTAACCGCCAATCTCGTTTTCCATAGTAGCACAAGCCAAGGCTAATCGCCAAGACCGTCACACATATCATCTCATGAGACTTAACTTTACCCAATGAATTTTAGTGCTATCTAGGTGCACTCATCTCAACATTTTCATGAATATTCTTTCCACATAAATAGTCATACATAATCAACCATTCATAAATATAAGGGTACCCATGGAAAGAAATGGGAAACACAATCATGTCATAAAGCATAATAAATGGGCATATCATAAAAGTGTCCATGAAAGAAAGGAATTAGAACATACGTGGAAGTTCATAACGTAAAATATGCATATAAAATGGTAAGTTATGTCAAATATAAGTGAAAACATGTAAAAAAATTATTTAAGAAACTTTAGAGTTAAAATATTTTAGTGCGGCTTTAAGGAAAACACTATAGAGCCTTTAAAATAGAAAATAGGGAAATCTTTTATATAAAACCATAAGTTAACCCAGAATGTTTTAATAATAAAAATACTAATTTTATAAGGACAGTGGTGGCTTTAAATAGAGGATATAGTGTACTTTAAATTGGGTAAAAATTTGGGAAGTTCCCTTAAAACGAGTTTGCTTATTGGGAGGTATCGAGGAGGGAATCACTTAAAAGCATGTATATCCCCAAAAGAGAATGAGGTATGGATCTTGAAACATGATTTTGGAGTATATAAATAGAATGTATAAGTTTTAAATAAAAATAAATACAACTTCATTTGGGTAAAAATAAAGACAGAGCAACCCAAAGGAATAAAGGCGGTTTGGGTAGAATTCCTTACGGATAATCGGCATGATATCAGGGGTACTTAAGAGAGATTAATGAGAGAGAATGGGATTTATCATATTTTATAAATCATGAGGATAGTATTTTTGAGGTACATAGTTGTACCCCATCACTTGTAATTGCACATAAAATGTCATAACATAGAGGACAATCTTGATTAAAAGTGAAATGGAGAGGATCCCTTACCTTAAATCTGATGATGATCTTTGCTTGAACTTAATGACATGAATAATAAAATTAGGTTTATTAATTAATAAATCCATAACCTATTATATATTTATAATATTTATTTTATTCATTTTTAGTTAATTTATAACCATTTTTATTGGTTATGAGGTTCAATTTCATTTTTTGGGTCTGTTTGCTTACTTGGTTTTAATGATTGGTTCACTTATATTCATGTTCAAATAAACATATAAGATGGAAGTGGTTGTACATAATTGAAGTTTTATGTTATTAGTTAACATCCAGGAGAGTACATGGTTATAAAAATTCATTCGGTTATTGGGAGTGAAGATGAGTTATTATATAAAATCTTAGTGATAACCGTTTTGGTTAATCAGTGGGTTTGATTACAATTAACATGTTTTTATTTATAACATAATAACATTTATAAAAAATGATTATAGAAACTTAACTATGATATATTAAATATATAATAATATAGTTCAATCATAACACAAATGGTTTCATGTCCATGATTAAAGATGATAATAGAAATTAATAAACGGTTGTCCTTGAATGTGCTAAATTAACACATCTCAAACAACATTTTCATTTCTTTCAAGTAAAATATGGGAAAAAGAGAGATGATAATGAAATATAAAATTAGAATAAAACAATTATAGTACATTTAAGTTACTAGATTTATAATACCATTTGGGTGAAGGGAGGTGAGGAAATAAAGAGAAAAGATATTAACTTGAAAATGAAAGAAAAGTTGAGAGATACCTTATGAAAATTTGGCATCCTAACAGCATCGCGTAAAATTTAATAAAATGAATTGATGAAAGAGAAGAGGGTATATCATAATATGAAAAAAAAATACAGTAATAGGGATACATAAAATCAAACCCCAACATATGAAAATGAAAATTCAAAGAGATAACATAAAATAAGTGTTGACTAAAAGAGGAGGGTGAAATGTTCCCTTACCTTGTGGAGTAACTCCTCAAACATGAATTTTGGGACCTTGGGAATAATGAGAGAACTTGGGAGGAATCCTTGGTAGGTAAAAAGACCATAGCTTCATTGAGGAGGAATTTGGAATGAAATTAATGAAGGAATGGGTTGGTATTTATAGCAAAAGTGATGGGATATTTTATTAATTTCCAAGGGACGCCTCATTAGTGGTATTTGAAAAACCATGGGCTTTCCCATGGTATTTTATCATGTTATTTTCCACTTGGGACACCTCATAACATATATTACTATTCATAATTCTACCAGAGTTGTTACATCATTAATGATGTCATTAAACACACCGAAACTCAAAACTGTATTTTCACTATTCACCGAAAAACAAAACATTTTATAAAAATATCTTAAATTCACCATAACATAATATTGATGCACTTCATTCAAAAATAAACTCAATTTTATGAAAATAATTTTCTAAATATTTTTAATTTAATTTTTAAATAAAATCATTATTTATTCAAAAAAAACAACTCTAAAACTATAACTCGTTTTGTAACACCTTGACAAAGTAATAAAGGTCCAATAAAATTATCATATAACCATAATATAATAAAGTAAAAATTTATGATTACATTTTATGAAAATAAATTTCAATTTTAAATTTTTTAATTAATTATAAAATATTAAATAAAATATTTATGACATACAAAAATACCAAAACTTATACTATGATTATTTTTCACTTTTACGATGTCTAAATTGCATTTGTACATTCATGGATGAAGTTTCTCTTTTTTTGGATGATTTTCTATTCATTATTATTCATTACGTTTCATAAAGGTGTTATACTATTCATAAGGGTATGTTAGTATTTATCAAAAATTATGTTTGTCTTATCAAACTTAAAATCACTTACTGATCACAATTATAGATGACCGTTTTTCGAAATTCAAAACACAAAAGTGGAAAAATTATGTTTAATGGTTATTTTATAATGGTAACATAGTATTTAGTAGTTCATTTAATCACATAGTGTTTCTTTTTTAAAATCTAGGTATGTTTTAATTTTCACTTTGGTTTTATGAATATTTGATGTATTGTATATTAATAAAACTTCTTATTATATGTTATTTTTTGTTATGCATGATTATAATGTAATAATGTCCTAGATTATATGTTGTATTGATAAGGTCATAGCAGTTCCCCAATATGATGATAACCTTGATGTTCTATAATGATATTCTTAAATAATGTTCTGTGGTTGGATAACATATTTTGATGGGACACATATTACATAGACTGTCAAGTGCGAGTACTCGTAAGCAAATGAGGATTCTTCTCATGAAGTTCTTGTTAGAGTTGGTTCCCTAGAACCAACTTCTTTGTACTTTATGATAACATATATTCATAGTTTTGAATATTAATAAACTTATTATCACATCATGATTGTTCTTTTATGTAACATAGTAAGTGATAATGTCCTTTGAGTAGTTCTCACACTAAATAGTCATAGTAGATTCCCACTCTGATGAGAACCCAAAAGTGATACAAAACTATTCCTAAAAATATATTTTATAGCTGGATGATATCATTTAAGGGAAAAAAATGATATGGCATTTCATGGGTAGAGACTCATAGGACTTTGAGGAACCTTCTCATGGTGTACACCCTTGGTAATATCTAGTAGGATATTATAAGAACGAGACCCACCAGTAAGAAATCCACATTTATATGTGTCATTGAATTTTTCTATCTATGGACATGTGTATTGATCCTTATAATTTAATATTATCATTAAGGAGTATTATGAGTCACATACTTTGATGTGTTGATGAAAATCATGAGGATAGATGTTCGCGGTGAGGTAGGATGCATTCAATGCATCACGGGTAATATTGCATTAATAAATAATGAGAGAAATGATTTATCCCTTATGTTCTTTAATGGAAGTTGATATCTCATGCCCTTTTATGGAAATTATATAGACTAAAAAAATGTGTGTTCATGGCATTCAATAGGCAAGTTCAATTTTCGATAATACAAAGGCAGAGACATCAACCACATAGGTTGATGGCACCGGCATGTAACCTTCTTGATTGAGATATCATGATAAAGGGATTATATTACATAGTAAGCACCTATATGAGGCATTATGTCATTGAGGTAGTAAATTATTTCTTTATGGGTTCCTTGGCTTGTTTCTATATGCTAAACTTGGACTTTAGGCTGCTTCACCTAATTTCACTGAGAAAGAGGCCTAGAGGGTCACACACTAAGTGTATCCAGAATCTCAATTAAATAATGAAATTGTTATTTATTATTTAGAAAGTTTAATAAATATTATTCTCACACATGGTTTAATAATTATTCATGTTTTCTTGATCACATTTATTCTGTCACTAGTTATTCGAGAGAACGTAATGTGAACATAATATTTAATGCATATTTATTTGTTATTTAGTGAATATAATAATAATTTATTTATTAGAAAAAAATGTAGTGGTATATATTTAAAAAATAAATGGTCATTATTCAAGGCCCATTAAATATTGTGGAGAAATGGAGTATTGAGTTTAATGGTCTTGTGAGAAATAATAAATATTGAATATTGTTTAATTAAATAATATTTAATTTAATTTGAAAGCTAAGGGCATGTCAATAAATATTATTATTATTATTATTATTATTTGACATGTGGTTCCGTAGATATTAAATAAATAATAAGGTGCACTTATGAATAGTGATATATAAACCCAATTATATTGTTTTCTCTAAGATTCAATTCATTTGTTTGGTTGTGCACAACAAATTTGGAGAATCCTCTCATGACCTAGAGAGATCCCTTCTCCAAGAATGCTCCAAAGAATAGAGAGTGATCTTAACCACCATTCCCTCTCAATTAAAGAGAGATCAAGGATAACACTTTGCAAGTGGTTCTCCAGACGATCAAAGGTCGGTAATGCAAGTGATAGGATTTGTCGTACTAGCCCCTAGAGATTCCAACAGTGACATTTGGATATTTTTGGAACACGTTTGGATCACCACTAGGGGGAATATACTCTTTATTCCTGCAACACAATGATGTTACAACACATATCTATTGTCATATCCATCAACGAAGAAATAATTCTAACATGGTAATTATTTAATTAATTAAATTGATTATAAATAATATGTGATGATCTTCTCTTTGGTTTTGGAGTTTTATCCCTTTTATATATTCTTTGATCCAATTCCATAGATCACTAAGTTTATCATTGTGTAAATATCAGATTGATCATCAATCAGGACAAAAAGAGAAGTTGGGCATGACCCATCGCACACTTTTGTTGTGCCTAGAACCTTCAAGTGGTATCATAGTGGTTCACATAATTATTTATAATTATTTAAAGATCATTGATTGATTTATACTTTTTTTATTTAATTTTAAATTCAATTTTACTTGTTCTTTTAATATAAATTGTGAGATTTTACTCTACCTCCTTCATTTCTCGTAGATCTAATCAATGTGATTAATTTTATGAATGAAATAAAATCAAAGATATAATCCTAGGGTTCCAAGAATTATGGCCAGATAACATAGTAGTACACACCATATAACCAAAGTTACACACCATTTACTTGTGTTCAATGCATTAGGAATTAATTTGGAAATTAATTCAAAACATGTGCATTGATAATACATGGTGTATTTATTTATTACACCATGTGTTGAATGGGCCAGGGTGGTGAACATTCATCTGGAGTACACACAGTGTAGCCCACATACATGGAGTGTAGTTCCTTTAAGTCATAGACAAGCCATGTATTACAACATGCGGCCTACCTGACTAGTGATCGTGTAATTTGGAGACCACACGCTGGGTATCACATTATACACATCGTGTACTCCATTTTTTTCAAGGCACGATTTACATTCCGAGTCCATAGGTGTGTGTCTTAGATAGACGATTAGATACATACACGTTGTGTAGCTCACTTGTACACTCCATGTACTTATACAAAATTACACATATTTAAAATTTATTTATTATATTATATAAACGTTACCGACATGTGCTTGTGTGTGGTCATTAAGTTGATAGGAAATTCCATGTAATGGGTTATAATATTAATATGTGTGTGTGTGTGTTTAATTAACATATGTGTAATGTTCATATTTGCATATTCTATATGATTCATATTACAGTTGTTACTCTACATGTATTGAAGTATAACACATGACCAAAAAATTATGTAACTCGTGTAATCATTAAGTTGATACTACACATCATGAAAGTACGTGAGAAGTCATGTATTACATATTTCATAATAATAAACAATATACAAGTATAATATATGTTGGGTAGATTTAGATGGGTATTCACCATGTTTCTTCTAAGGTACATTTATGTACACAGTTATTTTTAAATAAATTTATTTAATTTGTGTAAAATTATAATGGATGAGAATCTCAAGGAAATTTGGATTATAATTAAGATAAAATAATTGATTAGTTAATGATGATAATTAATTGATTCGAGAGAAATTTATCTTAAATAAGAATGATTAAGAATTGAATTCTAGTTTTATTAAATGTGTAATTCATTGCATCCATGTGGATGATCATGAGTATAGAAATCCTAGCCTCTAATACATATCATTACATGATTTTAATCATAAATAAACATCAAATTACAAGATAGGGATCATAAAGTCTAGTGTATTTAGAAGATTAGGTACATAATTAAACATCATGAAAACATATTTATTTAATCTCCATAATGAAATCCTAACTTCCATTGATCTCTTATAAATGCATAGGATAACCTGAGTAATACATAAACCAAAGGGATGACCTAAAAAATCTCAGTAAGGGAATAAGCATAGGAATAAAACATAGAACATTGGTTAGAATGAATAACATGATGAAATAAAGGAATATATCATAGATAAAAATAAGTAATAATAACATGTATAACATGGGAACATATAACCATGACATCATAGTAATGTGGCAACAACATATAACATGACATAAACATGATTCATGGCTAACCTCCAAGACTATATCACATGGTGGACAAAGTCCCATAAAGGAATCAAGATCACTCCCCAACCCAACATGACATATCATGAGACCAAATATTACCCAATTTATTGGAGTGATATATGGGCACATCCATCATAATATTTCCATGAATATGTGTGTCATGTGAAGAATAAACTTAAGGGTTACCCATGGAATGAAATGAGTATCATAATCATGTCACAAGACATAATAAATGAGCATATCATAAATGTTTCCATGAATGAATGACATAGACATTCATAAGGTATAATAGGAATCATTCATGATAATTGATGTACAATTTAATTGGAAACATGTAAAAGTAGTTTTTAAGAAACTTTAAAAATGACACATTTTAGTGAGGTTTAAGGAAAATATTAAAGAGAATTTAAAGCAGAAAATGATTATTTGCTTTCATAAAACCATAAATGAACCAAGATAGTTTTTAATGATAAAATGAGTGATTTTAGAAAAAAAAATGGCTTAAAAAATATTATGTAGTGCACATGGTAGTGGGTAAGAAAATGGGAAGTTCCCCTGAATAGGGATTGTTTTTCAAGAAGAATTGAAAAGGGAACCTTTCTAAAACATGTATTACCCCATAAAAGAGGGATGATCTGATCTAGATACATGATTTTTGAACATATAAACATAATTTAGAATAATTATATAAGAGTAAAGAAGCATTATATTGGGGTAAAGAGAGATAAAGAGTAACCCAAAGGAAAAAAGGGAGGTTCGGGTATAATCCCTTACCTTATGTCTGAAATAGTTCTTCATTTGATCTTAATTTCTTGGATAATAAAATTAGATTCATTAATTAATAAGTAAAGATCCATTTATACATGTAATTTATTTATTATAATTGTATTGAGTTCATTTATATCCTTTTTTATGAGTTATAGTGTTCAATTTCATCATTCGAGAGTGCTCGTTTTCTTAGTTTTCATGATCGGTTCGCTTGTATAAGAGTATAGAAGTTCATGTAAAATGGAAATATAAATACAGAATTTAATTTATAATTTATTAATTAACATATATAAGTTTAAATTATCATATAATTCATTTGTTTATTTTTGGTGAGGATGAACCGTTAGATAAGATGTTCGTGATGATTATTTGGATTATTTTGGGCGGTTTTCACTCACAACGAAGTAGTTTGTTTTATTATTTAACACCATGTGTATATAATGGTTATAGAACATTAAATAGGATGTAATACATATATTATAATTTTTTTTTAAAAAAAATTTATGACCAATCTTGTAGGAGTTAATGGAAAATGAAAAAATTTCATCCTTAAAGGTGATAAATTAACATCTCATGAATGGTGTTTTCATTTTTAGAAAAAAAAAAGGAAGAGAAGATGGGTTTAATGATGGATTATTAAATTATAATAATAAAATTATAGTATACGTGAGTAAATGGAGTCATCATACCATTTTTATTAGGGTAGGTTAGGAGATAATAAGAAAATAACTTGAAAATAAATTAAAAGAAAAGGAAAGAGGAATTTACCTCTTGAATGTCTACTCCTTGAAAACCTCCTTAGGAAAAATGTTATGGTATTTTGATGAGACCAAGAGTTCTTGAAAATTAGGTATGGGATTGGGAATATTATTGTGTATAATTTTTATGAGGTTTAAATCTTGGAAGGTGTGAGGAGAAGAGTTGTTGAGGGTGGTATTTATAGTGGAGGAGAGGGGTGTTTTCTCGTTATTTAATTAATTAGTTTATTATTTTAGATCAAGACTATGAATAGTTTGAGATTTATCACTAAATATATTAAAATAATTAAGTATAGTTCTATATTTTGGTCTTAAATCATCCATACATCATCTATGACTCCATAATTCATGTATTTAGCATTTATTGTAAATTGTCGTATTTTACTATTCACCAAAAATTCATGTATTTTAGAAAAATTCAAAAAATTCACCCTAAAATATTTTCAATGTGTAAAGTTTAAAAATAAACTCCATTTTATGAAAATAATTTTCTAAATATGATAAATTTAATTTTTAATTAAAATCATCATTTACTCAAAAAAATACAGATTTTAAAATTATAACTGATTTTACAACACTTTGAAAATTTTACTAAGGTCACATAAGATTATCTCATAATAATGATAAAAAAATATTAATTTATGAATACATTTTAGGAAAATACAATTTATTTTAAACTATTTAATTAATAAAAAAATTATAATTAAATATTTATGACTTACAAAAATATCAACACTTAATTAATAATTTTTAAAATATTTTTTTACTTATAATATGATATAATTATATCATATTTTCACTTATAATATGGAAATATTTTATTTATACTTTCATTTTTAAGGTTACTATTCAATTTTCCAATTTACTATTCATAAGGGTCACATTACTATTCCAAAGTTCAAGTTACTATTTCATTGGTATAGGTTCCTTAACTTATAAAAATACTTATTATTTAATTATTTCTTTATTTATAAAGTTTTTATTGTGTTCTCAAAGTGATTTTATGTGGTTTATACTATATGACATAATTATAAGAAGGGAGTTTCCAATGATAAAAATTTTGGGTTGTCATATTCTTCCCCCTTATGAAATCTCACCCAGGAAATTTTTCTTTTACATACTATGGGTAAAACATGTGAGGTTCTCATTTATCTCTTCATATGGTTCCCATTTTGCCTCTTCGTACTTATGGTCCTTCCAAAGTACTTTGACCAGGTGAGAAGTCTTGTTACATGAAACTTTATCTCTACAATCCAAGATCTTCGCCGGTTTCTCCTTATAAGAGATATCATTTTCCAACTCTACTGCCTCTAAATTACATACATTTGAATGATCTGATATGTACTTCCTCAAGAGGGATACATGGAATACATCATGTACTTAAGACATGGTTGGTGGAAGTGCTGGTTGATAGGCAATAGCTCCGACACGGTCAAGAATCTCGAAGGGTCTGGTGTAGCTAGGACTTAGCATTCCTTTCTTCCCAAATCTCATGATCCTCTTCCATGTATATATGTAGAGGAATACCATGTATCCAACCTTAAACTTAAGGCCTTGTTGATGATTGTCTACATAGATATTTTTTCGACATTAGGCTTCCTTGATGTGTTGCTGAATGGTTTTCACCTTCTCCACCATTTCTTCAAACATTTCAGGTCCTAGTAGCTTGCATTCACTAAATTCATCCTAGCATGTTGATGTTCTACATATTTCCCCATAAAGGGATTTATATGGAGTAATTTGGATTCTCGAGTGGAAAAAATTATTGTAAGAGAACTCGACCAAAGGAAGATGTTGGTCCCATCCTCCATTGAAGTCCATAGAACACATTCTCAACATGTATTCTAGTGTCTAAATAGTACTCTCAGATTCGCCATCAGTTTGAGTATGATAGGTCATACTGAAGCTCAGCTCAGTTCTGAGAGCATGTTGGACACTTTTCTAGAACTTTGCGGTGAATCTCAGATCTCAATCGGATATAATTGATAATGGTACTCTAAGAATCCTTACCACTTCTCTGATATATATATTTGCAAGTTGATCTAGTGAGAAATCCTCTCGAATTGTGATAAATTTAACTATCTTTTTAAGAAAATACACAACCAACCATATATCATTGTTTCCTCTATATGTCTTTATAAGTTTAGTCACAAAGTCCATGGTAATGTTCTCCCACTTCCATGTCGGTATGGGTAGTGGTTTCATCATCCCCTTAGACTTTTTACTTTCTACCTTCACTTGCTGGCATACTAGGAACTTTTATGTATATTCAACGATCTCATTTTTCATAATATCGCACCAATTATTCTCTCAAAGATCTAGATACATCTTTGTGCTCCCTGGGTGAAAATAGAAGGTTGAGCTATGTGAGTCTTTCAAAAGATCATTATTTATCTCTAGATTTGATGATACACATAGTTGTGATGCAAATCTCATGAATCCTTCCTCATATATTTTCAACTCTAAGGATTTTACTTTTATCATGGCTTTCACGTTTTTCTGAATTTATGCATCATTTATTTGAGCATCCTTTATTTTCTCCATAAGGGATGGATAAACAATCATTTGATAGAAAGTATCGATGATGTTTCTTATTTAATGATTCTCATGCCCATCCTTTGTAGTTCAAAGAATATTGGATCCTTCTCAATTATCATCATTAATAAAGATGTAGGATCCTTTCTACTTAGAGCATCAGCTACCTTATTTTCCTTACTATGATCATAGTGGATTGAGCAGTCATAATCCTTGATGAGCTCTAACCATATTCACTACCGTATATTAAGCTCCTTCTTTGTGAATATATATTTTAGAATCTTTTTATCAGTATATATCCCACACTTTACCCCATAAATATAATGCTGCTAGATTTTCAATGCAAAGATCATAGGTGCCAACTCTAGATCATGCATAGGATATTTTATTCTCTTGAATTTTCAATATCCTTGAGGCACAAGCTATCACTTTATCATTTTTCATCATTATTCAGCCTAATACCTTCTTTTAAACATATTTGTACACCACAAATAGTTCCCCACAGGTTGGTAATGTGAGTATTGGTGTAGTGATAAGCCTCTTTTTCAACTATTTAAATTGGTCTTCACATTCACTAGTCCATTAAAACTTTGATCCCTTCTGATTCATATTATTTATTGGGTTTGAAAATCATGAGAAGTTCCTTAAAAATCACTAGTAGTACCTTTCTATACTAAGGAAACTATGGATCTCTATTACAGATGTCGGATTGGGACACTCTTTGATCGCCTTTTTCTTATAATGGTCCATAGATATCCCTTTTTTAGCGATTAAATTCCCCAAGAATGATACTTCTTACATCTATAACTCACATTTTCTTCATTTTTCATAGTTATACCTTCGCAAAGTCTTCATCATAGTATTCTAATACTCCTCATGTTTCTCCTTGATCTTAGAGTATATCAAAATATCATCAATAAATAATACCACAAATTTTTCTATGTAATATCTAAATAATATATTCATTGAGTCCATAAAAATTAATGGAGCATTTGTGAGCCTAAAAGACATCACTATGAACTCATAGTGTTAATATATTTTTTGAAAGGAATTCTTAAGAATATCTTTCTTCCTCACCTTTAATTGGTGAAATCATGAATGAAGTTCCACTTTAGAGAAATAAATATCCCCACATAGCTGATCAAACAAGTCATCTATATGTGGTAGGGGTAATTTATTTTTTATTTTATTGAGCTCACAATAATCAATGCAGAGGTGCATTGATCCATCCTTCTTCTTGACAAAGAGGACTGGCGCAAACCATGGTGAAGCACTTGAGTGTATAAAACCCTTATCTAGATTCTCCTGTAATTGAATCTTTAGTTATTTTAGCTCAATAGTTTCAATTATATAAGGTCTCTTTGATATAGGAAAAGATATGGGAATAAGTTCAATTGAGAAATCAACCTCTAAATCAGGAAAAAGACCATAAAATTATTCAAGGAATACATCAGTGTAATCCCTTATGAGGGGCATGTATTCAAGCATGATTCTCTCCTTTTTCTCAATTATTTGAGCTAGATATTCTTTCTCATAAGGCAATAATATCCAAAATTGAGATGATGATTCCGAAGTAGATTTAACTTCCTCTTTACACTTGTATATAATTGGAGGTTGATTCGGGATATGAAGTGTGATCTAACTTTCACTATAGTTGATGTTGGCTTTATATAAATATAGTCAATCCATGTACAATATAGCATCAAACTCTACCAAAGGGAGTATGATAAGATTTACTGGGAGGTTCAGTCCAAAAAAATTAATCGGGGAGGAGTTATAAACTTTAGATGCAATAATTTCCCCATTTTCTATACTCATAAATAACTAAACCTCTAAATTTTGAGTTGGTGATCGAATAGTTCTACTAAACTTTCAAGATATTAAATAATGAATATAACTATAATAAAATATTACATTCTCTATTCTTGAATGAATAACTAGCATACCTGTCACCACATCATTATCAAGCTCCACCACAGCAGTAGTGATAGCATATTCCCTTCCTTGCTACATTGGAGGTTGTTGTTGTTGATTACCTCCAAAAACCATTAGCTTAGGGAAATGGTTTTAATAATACCAATGTTCCTTGTAGTTGAGACATTAAAATATAGTTTCAATGTTTATCTAAACATTCCTTTATTCTTCTAAATTAGTTGGATTATTCATATCCCTTCAGTAGTTATTAGCCATATGCCCTTATCTTCCACATTTTAAGTATCTCTTAGTTCCCTTTAAGGAATTCATAGAATTATTTTTACCGCACTTTTGACAAATGGGATATAGGGTCTTCTTTCTATCATGGGATTTATCACCCATATTAAACTTCATTGTACTCTTTTTGTCATCAGGCCCACGAGACCACTGAGAGTCTCCAATATCCATTTCAAAGTTGAGGGCACAATAGATAATCCCATCATAACTATCAAAGTCTCGAATCACCAACACCTTTCATAAACTTAGCTTTAGTCCACTAAAAGAGAAATACACATTGCTTTCAGTGTTCATGACAAATCTGGAGACATATCTTGTAATCCTTGTGAATTTTTCTTCATACGCCTCAATAAACTCATCATCCTTATACTTAAGTTTGGGTAACTCTATTTCCATATTGATATGGAGGGTTCAAGGAAAATATTTATTGAAAAACATGTTCTTTAATTCCTACCAATCCATGAAATCATTTTCCTCCTTGTAATTTATGTTTTTGATCAGTGTCCACCACTGATCAGCTTCCTCATCAAAACGATAGACCACCAACACAACTTCCTCTTCTTCTGAGCACTGGAGGACAAATAATACCTTCTAAATGGAGTTAATATATTATTCTATTAGTATGTATCGAAAGATTTGGTAAACATGGGAGGCCTTTTTCACATAAATTATTCGACTGAAACTTTATCTCTCTTAAGAAGAGGGAATTATTTTTGATTCAAGTTATTATTAATAACATGATCCAGTTGAGAAAATACTATCATGGATTTTTTATCACCCATTACCATCATATTTGTCTTATCATTAGGGAAATCATCACATTTCCTATCACATTAACTGTTGGCATGAGTTCTTCTATTTCCATCCATTAACTAAGAAGAAGAAAGTATAATTAAAGGGATTTAATACATACCTAATAAGTATATAAAAGGAAACATTAAACTTGCAAAGGAAAATTATATCCTAACTTTTGAATCCCTAGGTTTAAATCTAGGTTATCTATGATCTCTTTCCTAACATATATTCTTATAGATTTTTTTGTTCCCTTAATAATGATTCATAATGAGCTTATGAATTTACCAAAGCATACCCCTAGGAGTGTCAAACCAGGTGCATAGTAAGGCTCGTTGTCATATAGCAGGTTACCCTAAATCAGGCCCAAAACACCTTGTTAGAGATATTACTCCTAGGTAAATCTATTCCAGAACCATGTCCACTTATAGTATCCAGACATGAATGTATTTTTTTGATAAACCACTTACTCTATACTAACTAGAATTTAGGGATGTTTTCGTATACTTAGTATTATCCCTCATGATTTATCTAGAGTTTTATAATCCTAATCCCAAAAATAACTAAACCTTCCTATGATATCAACTATAGAGACCCTATCCTTTTACACATGTCAATAGATGATTTTAATCCTAAATAAACATCAAATTACAAGCCAAGGATCGTAAATTCTAGTGTATTTGGAATATTAGGTACATAATTAAACATCATGAAAAAATATTTTATTTAATATCCATAATGATATCCTAACTTACATTAAGATCTTATAACTACATAGGATAACCTGAGGAATAAATGGACTAAAGGGATGAGCTAAAAATCTAAGTAAGGGAATAAACATAGGAATAAAACATAGCACATGGGTTAAAAGGCATAACATGATGACATAAAGGCATCGAACATGAATAAACATAAGTAATAATAACATGTATAACATGGGAACATATAACCATTACATTATAGAAATGTTTCAACAACATATAACATGACATAAACATGATTCAAGGCTAACTACCAAGATTATATCACATGGTGGAAAAAGTCCCATAAAGAAATCAGGTTCACTCCCTATCCCAACATGAAGTTTCATGAGGCTAAACATTTATCAATGAATTAGAACACTATCTAGGTGCAGCCATCATAATATGTTCATGAATATGTGTTCCACATGAAGAATAAACATAAGGGTTACCCATGGAAAGAAATGGGTATCATAATCATGTCACAAGGAATAAAAAATGAGAATATCATAAATGTTTCCATGAAAGAATGGATTAAAAACATACATGGATATTAATAAGGGATAATAGGAATAAATCAGGATAATTTATTTCCAATTTAAGTGGAAATTTTTAAATGGGGTTTTTAAGAAACATTAGAAATGAAACATTTTAATGTGGTTTAAGGAAAATATTAAAGAGAATTTAAAGAGAAAGGGGCATATTTATTTTCATAAACCAGAAATGGAACAAGATAGTTTGTCATGATAAAATTAGTGATTTTATAAAAATAATCATAGAATAAAATAGATTATGGAGTGCACTTGGAATTAGGTAAGAAATCGAGAAGTTCCTTTGAATCGGGCTTTCTTATCAGGAATAATTGAAAAGGAAACCTTTATAAAGCATGTATTAACCCATAAAAGAGGGATTATATGATCTATATAAATGATTTTAAAACATATAGGAATAATTTATAAGAATTATATAAAAGTAAATAGGTATTATATTTGGGTAAAGAGATATAAAGAGTAACTAGAAGAAAAAAATGGAGGCTCGGGTATAATTTCTTACGTTATGTCTGAAATGGTTCTAAACTTGATCTTAATTTCCTAAATAATCCAATTAGACTAATTTATTAATAATTACATAAACTTTTATATATTTAATTTATTTATTATAATTTTATTAACTTTATTTATTCCTTTTTTTATGAGTTATAGTGTTCAATTTCATCGTTCTAGGGTGCTCGTTTTCTTATTTTTCATGATCGGTTTTCTTGTATAAGAGTATAAAAGTTCAAATAAAATGGAAATAGAAATAGAAATAAAAAAATGAAGAAATAATTTATTAATGAAAATTAAAAAAATTAAATTATCATATAAGTCATTTGGTTATTTTTTGTGAGGATGAATTATTAGATAAGATGTTAGTGATAACTGTTTGAATTATTTTGGGTGGTTTTCGCTCAAAATGAAATTTTTTGTTTTATTATTTAAAATAATATGTATATAATGGTTACATAACATTACATAGTCTATAATATATGTATTATTATTTTTTTAACAATAAAAATGGTTTTATGATCACCCTTGTAGGCATTAATGGAAAATGAAAATTTATCATCCTTGAAGGTGAAAAAATAACCCCTCATGAACGACATTTTCATTTTTAGAAAAAAAAAGGGAGAGGGGAGGGGTTTAATGATTTATTATTACATTATCATAATAAAATTATATTATATGTGAGGTACTAGAGTTATCATTCCATTTGTATGAGGTGAGGATATGAGATAATAAGAAAATTACTTGAAAATAAATTAAAATAAAAGGAAAGAGGAATTTACCTCTTGAATTTATCCTCCTTAAAAACCTCCTTAGGGAAAAGATTTCAGTCTTTGTATGAGACCAAGAGATCTTAGAAATGGGGGAGGGTATCGGTAAGAGTATTTTTCAAAATTTATACATGTATAAAAGCTTGGAAGGTGTGAGGATAAGAGGTTGTGAGTGGTGGTATTTATAATGGAGAGGGGTGTTTTCTCATTATTAAATTCATTAGTTTATTATTTTGGATCAAGACTATAAATAGTTTGATAATCATCACTAAATATTTTAAAATAATTAATTATAGTTCAATATTTTGGTCATATATCATCCATACATCATCTATGACTCTATAATTCAAGTATTTAGCATTTATCATAAATGATCATATTTTACTATTCACCAAAAATTCAAGTATTTTAGAAAAATCACAAAAAATAAATCTAACCATTTTTTGATGTTTAAAATTAAAAAATAAAATTAATTTTATGAAAATAATTTTTGAAATATGTGAAATTAAATTTTTAATTAAATTCTTTATTTACTCGAAAAATACGGATTTTAAAATTATAACTGATTTTATAACACTGTGAAAAAATTAACTAAGGTCTCATAAAGTTATATCATAATTATGAGACAACAAAATATTAATTTATGAATACATTTTATGAAAATAAATTTTCTTTAAAATTATTAAATTATTCATAATATTTAAATTAAATATTTATGACTTACAAAAATACCAACACTTAATTAATTTTTTAAAAAATATTTATTTACTTATATTATGATATAATTATATCATATTTTCACTTATAATATGGATAAATTTTATTTATAATTTCACTGGTGAGGTTACTGTTCAATTATACAATTTAATATTCATAAGAGCCGCATTACTATTCCAAATGTCGAGTTACTTTTTCATTGGTATAGGTTCCTTAACTTCTAGAAATACTTATTATTTAATTAATTATTCATTTATAAATTTTTTATTGTGTTATCAAAGTGATTTTATGTGGTTTATACTATATGAAATAATTATAATAATGGAGTTTCCAATGATAAAATTTTTGGGTCGTTATAATGAGCATATATCAGGCCTTTGTATGTGATTGGTTTCATTTAATTTATTATTAAATAAAATTATTGGGATGTGTGCCTTATCTCCTCTTATTATATAAGGGCATGCATGCCCATAGTTTCTTTTATGTAAACCATGTTCCCCTCACCTATATATATGTAAAATCATATGTAATGGATGGATCTCCCAAGATAGTGGAGGCGGTTCAAGTTTAGAGCCGAAGCGAAACTAATCCAAGAGAGATGCATAGGTGGAGAGATGGAAAGGTGTAACACAAACCTTAATTGATTCAAGGTGTTTTCCCCTAGGTCAATGGTTAGTTTATCAATTTCTAGATAAACTAACCATTAATAAAATCTCATGATCACACCACTTTGTTATTTTATTTTTGTCAAGTTGTATGGTTATTTCATTATGGATATTTTTTAATGATCACATGAATTAATGAAATCAACGAGGATGCAAGATAAAACTAAAATAAATTGGCTTATACGTAAAGATTATCTAATATATGGTTAATCACATAAGTAAATACACTTAATATTAACAATCATATGATAAAGATAATAATTGTAAATTTATGTAGAAAATATTAAATCCTTCAATAATATATATTAAGTTGGTATAGCCTTCCAGTACTTCAGTTAAAATCAAACCATAGTTCAAAGTGCATGACTAGCCAAAGTTGGGGTGATTTCAATTATCATGTAATTATAACCTGAGGTTTTGGTTTGACTTAACTTCATTTACATCAAGGTTTGACTGCCTAAGTATGACTTAGTGTAAGTGAGAGTCAAGGGTTGAGGAAATCTAATTTAAGGATTTTAAGATTGGGGAATCCACTCAAAAGATAAAGAAACTATGAGTTAATGCAGTTGGAATTTGGAATACCTCCCTAAAACCATTTGAGTTTCTTGAACAACCAAATTTTGGGTAATGAGAAAGGTAATATGGATCCTTACCACTAGAATATCCAAGAAACAGGGTATTCTGAATCCAATGGTGAGGGATATTGGGTTTTGATAAAATAGTGGGAGACTAATAAATATAATATTTATTTATTTATTTGTCTAAATTTTATCAGATAAAGTAAAAAAAATATTTTATCTTATTTTTAGAAACAATATTAAAATGACTTCAAACATATCATTGTGATCCATACTTTATAAGGATAACCTTCTCACTGGCACAAATTTCAAATAATGGAAAAGGCACTTACACGTTATCTTTCTCCATGAAAGGAAATTGTTTATACTAGAAGAACTTATTACTGATGCACCTGGTAATGAGGCAAGTGATAAAGAACTATCTCTCTATGATAAACATCTAAATGATGCTACATATGTTCAGTGATTCATGTTATCATCCATGTATAATTATCTTGTGAAGCAACATGAGGACATGGATGTGTATAGCATGATGTAACAACTTCAGGATCTATATCAAGAGAATGTGAGATAGGAGAGGTATGAGATATCCAATTCTTTGTTTACAACAAATCTTAGAGAGTCTGTGTCAGTTGGGCCTCATGTAGTCAAGATTAATGGATAAATTTAACTCTTAGACATCTTAGGGGTTAAATTTCTGGATTATTTGGTTACAGATATCATAATTTCATCATTGTCTAAGACCTTCTCTAGTTTTATTGCTAATTAAAATATGATCAATAATGAGATGAGTATTTCAGAACTTATTACTTTTATTGGAAAAGTAGATAAGGACATGGGGCATAATAAACCTACATTCCTTATGGTGGATAATAAATGGAAGAACAAGGAAATGGGTCCCAAGACTCATAACAAGTCTAAAGCTTCCGAGCACCTTCCTTACCAGAATAGGAATATCCAAAGACAGGGAAAGTCAAAGGAGGTTGTATGTTTTCCATGTGGAAATCCAGGCCACTATAAGAGAAAATGCACCTAGAAGTAAGTGTAAGCTAAAGTTTTGTTTGTTATCAAGTGTAATCTTTCAATATCTACACATTGGGTATTAGATAGAACTTTTGGTTCTCACATTTGTATCCAAACGCATAAACCTAATAGATTCTGAAAGATTGCTAGAGGAGAGGTGGATATATGAGATACTTATGGTGCGAGGATGGTTTCCCTAGCCATTGGTGACTACTAACTTTCATTAATAATGACAATGATTTTGGTTTTAAAATATATATATTATGTACCAACGGTTACCAAGAACATAATTTTTGTATCATGCCTAGATGCAGATGGTTTTATTTTCAATTTTGGAAATAAAAGTTGTTTCTTTTATAAGGACATAATATAATATTGTATTTCACATTTAAATAATGATATTTAGGTATTAAATTACAAAAAACAAGTTTTTTAAATTGATAATTAATCATGTTCACATGACTCATACAACACCTAGTTATAGCATCATCATCTTGATCATTTAAACAAGAAGTGTTTGACAAAGATATGTCAATATGGTTATTTATACTCATTTGAGAAAAAACCACTTGAAATATTTCATTATTATTTACAAGGAAAAATGACCAAACCACCATTCGGTGGATAGGGTAAAAGGGAAATAGAGAACTAGGATTGGTACACACTGATGTGTGTGGACCATTTCCAGTAGAAGCTAGAGGTGGATATTCTTACTTCATAAGTTTTAATGATGACTTGAGTATATATGGATATGTCTAATTGGTGAGGTATAGTCCCGAGTCCTCTGAGAAAATCAAGGAATTCAATAATGAATTATAAAATAAACTTGGAAATAAGATAAAGAAGATTAAATTAGATTGAGGTGGTGAATATCTTAATCAAGAGTTTGTTTAATTTCTATAGGATTTTGGGATTCTATCTAAACTCATTCCACCTTACATGCCACAATGGAATTGTGTTAGTGAAAGGAGTAATCGTACCTTGTTAGGTATGGTAAGGTCAATAATGATTCATGTATATCTTCAATTATCCTTTTTGGTATATGAATTACAAACTACAACATACACATGAAACTGAGTACCAAATAAAGTGAAAATGGAATTTTATTCGAGTTATGGAGTGGAAAGAAACTTGTTTTGTTGTATACATGTGTATGGGGTTGTGAATCATTTATTAAGTCCTTCTTAGGAAAAAATTATCACCCTAGGGTATAAAGTGTATCGTTATAGTGTATCCCAAGGAAACAAAGGGATACTACCTATATAAACCCTTAAAAAGAAAGTGATTTTCACTGGAAAAATTGTATTTATTGAGAGAGATCATATCATCAAAAGGAAAGTGGGAGAAAGATTGACTTCAATGAAGTTGATGCTCAAGATACACAAGAGTTGGTATAGGAATAAATTCCATAGGTCCCCATGGAAAAATTAGTTCCTGAAACACAAGTACTATGTAGGAGCATAAGAGAGGTAAGATAAATATAGAGATATGGTTTTATGGTAAACGAATATAGTGACTCGTTATTGGTTGACAATGGTGAACCTCTCTCCTACAATGATGTAGTAGAGAGATCAGAAGCTGCAAGATGGAAAGAATCCATGAATTCTGAAATAAATTCCATGTATCATAACCAAGTTTGGGTTCTGGTTGATGTGACAGTTGATGTAAATCATTTTAGATGAAAATGGGTATTCAAGAGAAAACTAGGCATGGAAGGTAAAGTAAATACCTTTAAAGAAAGGCTATTAGATAAAGGGTTTAAATAACGTCAAGTAATTAACTATGATGGAACCTTTTCACCGGTTTCCATGTTTAAATCCATCATAATTCTACTTTCTATAGCTACTTACCATGACTATGTGATTTGGAAGATGGATGTCAAAATTTCATTTGTTAATGGGAACCTTTAGGAAGATGTCTATATGACACAAACTAGAAGGGTCTGTGACTCCAGGTGATTTCAAAAGGATTTTCAAGTTGTAGAGACCCATTTATGGATTGAAGAAAGCATCCAGGTCATAGAAAATTTGATTTGATGAATCCAAAATAGAATTTGGTTTCATTAAAAACAAATGTGATTCATGTGTTTACAAGAGATTTAGTAGGAATGTGGTCATTGTCCTAGTAGTATATGTTGATGACATGTTACTTATTGGAAATGACATACCAGTCTTACAGTCTGTTAAGAAATGGTTAAGAAATTGTTTCTCCATGAAGTACTTAGGTTAATTATCCTATATTCTAGGTATCAAGATCATTAATGATAGATCCAAGAGGCTTCTTGGACTAAGTCAAAGTATATATATTGAAAAGATACTAAATAGATTTAGTATGGAAAAATACAAGAGTGTATTGGTTCCAGTGTCACATGGTTTACATCTTTCTAAGAAAATGTGTCCTCAAACACAACATGAGAAATAGAGAATAAGTAAGATTTCATACTCTTCAGTGAAAGGATTAATCATGTATTCCATGATATGTACTAGACATGATGTTTCCTATAGATTGATCATGGTATAAATATATAAAGTTGGTCTAGGAGAACATCATTGGTCTTCTATTAAGGTTGTCCTTAAGTATCTAAGAATAACTAAGGATATGTTCTTGTGTATGGAGGAGATGAGGATCTAGTTATTAGGTTTTATACTGATGCTAGTTTTTAGACAGATCATAATGATCTGAATTTTCAATCAGGATGTGATTTTTGTCTCAACATAGGAGTTGTGTGATGGAAGATTTTAAATAATTCAGTTATTGATGATTCTACAGTAGAGTTTGAGTATATAGAGGCTTCTAATGCAGCCAAGGAAATAATTTTGATTCAGAAATTTTTCTAATATCTTGGTGTGGTACCTAGTATTAAAGACCTTATCACAGTGTATTGTGATAATACTACAACGGTGGGTCTTGAAAAAGAGACAAGGTCACACCAACAGACAAAGCATATACTCCAAAAGTATCACCTCTTGAGGGATTTTTATCAAAGGGGTGAAGTAGTAGTAAGTAGAGTATATACAGAAGATAATGTGGCAAACCCCTTGAACAATGTCCTATCTTAGTAGAAGCATGATTATCATGTGAGATCTAGAAGACTGGAGTTTGTTAGTAGTTAGCTCTAATGAAAGTGGTAGTCTGTTTGGTTTGGTGCCCTAAAACTAACTTCTATGTAATTTATGATAATTTTTATTCATAGTTTTGAATGTTAATAAACTCCTTATCACATTATGATTGTTCTTATATGTAACATAATATGTGATAATTTCATAAGAGTAGTTTTCATGATAAAAGATCATAACAGTTCTCTGTTATGATGAGAACCCAGAAGCACTACGACACTATTCTTAAATATATGTTCTATAGTTGGATGATATAATTTGAGGGACACATATGATACATGATATCATGGGGGGAGACTCATAGGACTTTGAGGTGCCTTCTCATGGTGTATTCCATTAGTAATATCTAGTAGGATATTATGAGAACAAGACCTGGCTGTAGGAAATCCACATTTATATGCGGCATTAGATGTTCCTATCTGCGGACATTTTTATTGAACCTTATAATTTAAGATTATTATTATTGAGTATTATGAGTCACGTATGTTGATTTATTGATGAAAACCATGATGAAATATTCTCACAACAAGGTAGGATATGTTGGGTACATCACGAGTAATATTGCATTAATGAATAATGCAAGAAAGGATTTATCCCTTCTATTCTTTAATGGAAGTTTATATATCAATCCCTTTAATGGAAATGATATAGCCTAAATAAATACATGGCCATGGATTTCAGTAGGAAAGTTCAATTTCTAGGAAGTCAAAGAAAGATACATCGAGCACATAGGTTGATGACACCAACATGAAACTTGTTTGATTTGATATATCATGATAAAGGGATTATATTACACAGTAATTGTCTGTATGAGGTATTATGTCATTATAGCATTAAATTCTTTCTCTATGGATGTCTTGTCATGTTTTTAGATTCTAACCTTGGACGTTAGGCGACTTCACCTCATGCCACTGAGAAAGAGTCCTAGAGGATCACATAATAAGTGTATCCAGAATCTTAGTTAAATATTGATATTATTATTTTTTTTATTTAACAATTTGAATAAATAGTATTTCCAAATGTGGTTAAATAATTATTCATGTTTGATTGATCACATTTATTCCATCACCAGACATTTGAGAGAATATAATGTGAGCTATATATTTAATAAATATTTATTTTCTATTTAGTGAATATAATATTTATTTATTTATTATCAAACAATGCAATGATATTTATTTAATAAGTATATATTCATTATTCAAGGCCTGGTAAATATTATGGGGAAATGGAAGACCGGGTTTAGTGATCTGGTGAGAAATCATATATATTGAAGATTATTTAATTAAATATTATTTAATTTAATTCACAAGTTAAGTGCATGTTAAGAAATAATATTATTATTATTATTGTTTAAAATGGGGTCCCATAGTGATTAAATAATTAATAAGGGGCACTTATGAAATTATTTATTTCTAACCCTAGTGATATATAAACCCAATTATATTATTTTCTCTAAGAGTCAATTAATTTGTTTGGTTGTGAACAATGAATTTAGAGAGCCCACTCAAGACCTATAGATTTCCCTTCTCCAATAATGCTTCCAAAAATGGAGAGAGATCTTCTCCACTATTACCTCTCAAGTAAAGAGAGATCCAAGAGAACACTTTGGAAATATTTATGAAGGTGATCAAAGGTGGATGACACAAACGATAGGATCTGTCATGCTAGCACCTGAAGATTCCTATGGCAATATTCGGATATTTGTGAAACACATGTGGATCACCATTATAGAAAATTTTCCCATGATTCCTTCAACGCAACGATGATAGAACACGAATCTATTATCATATCCATCAATGAAGAAATAATTCCAACAAGACAATTCTTTAATTAATTAAATTGATTATAAATAATATGTGATGATCCTTTCTCTGATTACAATATTTTATCCCTTGTATATATTATTTAATTCAATTCCACAGATCATGATGTTTATCATTGTGTAAATATCAAATTTATAATTGAACATGACAAAAATAAAATTTGGGAACAACCAATCGCACGCTTCCACTATGCTCAGAGCTTTCAGTTCGCACTTGTAATCTCTAATACAGGAGATTATGAGAACATGCCTACAAGTAGAAATTCTTCATGTTTTGGTGTCATCGGATATTTATATCTACAAGTGTGTGTGATATTACTTAGACTTTAAGATTATTATTAATGTATGTTAAAACTCATGTACTTATATGTATTTTTCAAACCATGATGATAACAGTTCGTGGAGAAGTTGGATATGTTGGGTGCATCACGAGTGACATATAATTAATGAATAATTCAAGAAAGGATTTTTCCCTTACATATTTATAGAAGATGATATATCATCCCTTTTATTGGAATAGAACCATATCATTAAATTCCATGGACATGGTGTAATGACGTGTTTATTTTATATATTCAAAGAAAGACATATCGATCGTATAGGTTGGTGACATGGTTATGCATCCTACTTGATGAGATATTATGAAAAAAGGATTATATTACACAATGAGCATTAGTATGTGGTTTTCAGTGTTGTGACGTTAAGTTCTTTCTCTTGGGTTCATTGACCTGTTGCTTGACAGTAATCTTGGACTTTAGGCAAACCTGCCTAATTCCAACAAGAAATAATCCTAGAGAGTCGCACACTGATTTTTTTCATTAATATTGATTAAATTTTAGTTTAGTTTAATTAATGGAATAAATATTATTCTCAAGTATGAGGAATAATTTTATTCAAGTTATATTGATCGCATAAATTAAATAAATAGTTATTCTCCAGCAAGCGAATAAAATATTTAATTTATTTATTGAATATTTTAATAAATATTTATTCACTAGATTGTGAATAAAATATTTATCTATGAATAAAATATTTATTAAATTGTTAAATAAATGATATAAGAGTTCAAACAGACCAAGACCGAGTCCGGTGACAAATATTAATTAACAATACCATTACATAATATTTTTTATTGCGCAGTTTGGAGTGCGCCACAAAATAATAAAAATATAATTATTATTATTATGTTCCATGGGGTTTATTAAAGGTAAAAAATGTTATTTAATGGTCGGTATGCAATTAAATATTATTTTAACTTAAATCCTAACTCTATAAATAGATGGTTATGTCTATTGTGTATAGTATCCAAAAAATTGAGAATAGATAATTCTTGCACACAACGAATTCTCTCTAAACTCTTCCTCTCTAACTCTCAAGGATGAAAATTGAAAGAGAGATTTCTTAAAGGCTAAATAAAAAGTGATCATGAATGAATATCGCAATATATTTGGATTGTTTTTCTAGCACCTGAAGATCGAGTAGTGTTTCTTGTAGATCATAGTAGAATGTGTGGATCTCCACTAGAGGCATTTGATATTTAGATCCTCACTATGAAATAAAGGTAAACTGAAAGGGTGTTTTTAGACAATCAACATTCACCAATGAATAAATTTCTTAAGCTTGGGTAGTTATTTCTTCAAATATTAAATAAATTAATTATAAATTTCACATTCAATATCATTTATCTTGGTTTTGAGCGATGATTATTAAAAATATATAATATATCACCCACCTCTGCACACTTCTGTTACACCTGAAACCATCAAGTGGTATTATAACAATCATGTTTAAATTTATAATTATTTATTTGATTGTTGATATGTGTGAAATTTTGGTTAGATTTTCATTTCATGTTATCTATTCTTTATTCTGATTTGAATTGAAATGTTATTAACATATTAATCATGATCATTCAGAGTTTAATTTTCTTAAAGGTTTAAGAACAAATGAAGAATGTCCAGAGATTCCATCTAGAAGTGTAAAATCATTAGCTAATAATACTAGGCTACATGGTGTACGCCTAAATCACATGTCGTATATCCATGAGCATTGTATCTATATGCATCAAGAAATTAATTACACATGGTTCTTTTATTACACAATGAATGTTGATTAGGACAACCAGCACACGACAAGCGGATACAGGGTGTGTAGCTGTCATGTACACACCATGTAGTCTGGTCAAGTTGACACACCAAAGTCCCAGGTGAGTGACTTTGATATATGGAAACTGAGGTACATGGTGTGTAGATTCATGTACATTCTATGTAGTCTCCTATTAATGGAAAAAATTAAAATTACATTAAATTTTAAAATTGCAACATTAAAATCATATTTTATTTATTGGAACACCGTTGTGTGTTTGAAAATTTAATATTGGTTTTAAATAATTTTAAATGATCGATTAATTTGGTGTAATCAATATGTTATTATTGGTTCTTCAGTTTATTTTTCCATGAATTCCATTAATGAAGAGCATCTCCAAATAAGATCAAATGATCATTAAGATGAAATGGAATTAATTAATGCAATCACAATTATCTTAAATGATAAAAGAACAAATAAATAAATGAATAATAGCCATTTAATTTTGTGTATTCATTGCATGTATGACCGTTCATGATCTTAACCAAGACTTGTGTATGTGTTGGATGTTTTAAATTAATTTATTTCATGATTTTTTAGTTATTTAATTTTAAATTAAATGATGGCATGTCTATCATCCCTCCCTCCATTATTATGTAGGACCTACGTGTCTGAGGATATTTATGTAACCCCCTTTAACCAATCCTTTTATTACCCTCACCTATGTGTGAGTAATAAATATTTTTAATTAATGGATCATCCCAAGGTATGTGTAGGTTATTCAAGATAGAACCATAATAATGCCAACCCAGGTGATACACAGGTGGACAAGTGGAATGTTGTAACTCGGGCCAAGATTGGAAATATGAGTTATTTCCCTTGGGTCAAAGGTTGATTTAATGTCCGCTCATAAAATCAATTATTAGATAAATCTCATGAATGGGTCATTTAATTAATTTTTTATTTCTATCTATATAATTATTTATTTTATGGATTAAAGACCGCAATCACATAAATAAATGAATTGATATGGAAATATGTAAATTAAATAAATAAATTATACATAAATGTATCACCCTACGGAATTACAAATAAATTTAATATAGAATGAATGAAACACTAGGTCTTGGAAAAAGAAACACTTTTTTATTATAGAATATATTTATAACCTATCCATTAGACATAATTTTTTCACTTCTGTGCTTTTAAATTTGAAAAATAGACATACATGGTTGTGATTATTAAGATATATTTAGAGTCTAATAGGATCAACTTACATTTTTGGTGAATAGTAACTTGACCCTTACAAATAGTAATGTACCCTTATTAAGAGTAACCTCACCCGTGTAATTAGAAATAAAATTTAGGAACCTTATAAATGAGAGTGAATATTTTAAACATTAATAATTAAGTGTTGATATTTTATGAGTAATAAATATTTAATTACAATTTTAAATTAATAATTTTATTTAAAATAAAATTTATTTTTACAAAATTTATTCTAAAATAAATATGGTTTTATCATATTATTTTAGGATAATTTTATAAGACCTTAGTTAATTTTTGAAAATATTATAAAATCATTTTTAAATATAAAATCTGTATTTTGAAAGTAAATAATGATTTTACTTAAAAATTAAATTTCAAATATTTAGAAAATTATTTTGATAAAATGGAGTCCATTTTTTAATTCTACACTTCAAAAAATGGTTATGGTGAATTTTTGGGATTTTTCTAAAATGCTTGAATTTTTAGTGAATATTAAAACACAATAATTGATGATAAATGCTAAATACATGATTTATTGAGTCATAAGTGATGTATGGATGATGTAAGAACACTTGGTTTCAACTCACATGCACTTATTTTTTTTTTGTCACAAGAATCAATATTATTGCTTGTCTTGAGTAAAATAATAAAATAATGAATAAGATATTCAAAACTCACCCATCTTCCACTATAAAAGCCACCTCTTAGCCACTCTTCTCCTCACTCCTATAAGCCTTGAAGATTCTCAAATTTCTACCAAAATAATCTTCCCTATCCTCTCTTTATATCTAGGAGCTCTTGGTCATTCCAAAAACCAAAATCCCTTCCCTTAAGGAGGTTCTGAAGGAAGAAATTTCGATAGGTAAACCCTCTTCCTTTTTCATTTAATTTCACTTTATTTTATTTTGTTTTATTATTATATCTTCACCTTCTTTGTACAAATGATCATGATAACTCTAGTATAATTTATATAATATAATTATATCATGTTAATGGAAGAACCATCATCATTTTTCTTACTCTCTCTCTCTCTTATTTTAAAAATGAAATCATCGTCCGGGAAGTGTCGATTCACAACCATTGTGGACAATGAAGTGTCGTTCTTCAATTTATCCTTCAAGGTTGTTCATTAAACCATTTTAATGGTTGAAATAGAATTAAAAATGAATATTAAAACTTTTTTTATGTTATGGATGTACCATATTTACGTAATACTAAGCGATAATACAAAATGAGTTTTTTATAATCAATAACCGCTGTAATAATCTAAATGATTATCACTAAATGTATTATATAATGATTCATCCTCATAATATATAACCAAATGATATATATATATATATAACCATTTACACTTCTGTATTATCATTAAAAACATGTAATTCCAATTTTGTAGAATTATACCAATTTTAAATGAACTCCAGTACTTAATATCAAGAGAACCGATCATGAAATCAAGGAAATGAACACTCTAGAATGATTGAATTCAATCATATAACTTAAAAATAAGAAAATAATTGAACATAATAAAACTATAATGAATAAAATATATGTATATAATTCTATTAATTAATTGATTGATTGATTTAATTTGATTATCCGGGATGTTAAGGTCAAGTGCAGAACGCGTTCAGACATAAGGTAAGGGTTTTCTACATGAACCTCCATTTTCTTTCGAGATAATCTTATTCTCTATATACATAAATGAAATATTAATTATTATTATGTAATTCTCATGAATTATGTGATAATTTTCTATATATGTGTTACAAATAGAATACTTCTTTCTTTTACGGGGAGTTACATGTTTTAAAAGGATCTTTCAAAAACTCTTCCTGATAAGCAAGCCCTTTTCAGAGGAACAACTCGAATTCTTACCTATTTTCAAATGCACTATATAATCTATTTTTAGCCACCATTATTTTTATAAAATTAATAATTTTATTATTAAAAAACTAAATTAATTCACTTCCTATTTTATGCAAATATTTTTCCAAAGGGACTCTTTTTTCAAAGTAAAAGAGTATTTATCGCAAGAATTATTTGATGATTTTATATGAGTATTTTCATCTATTTAAACAGTATTGTTGATTATTATGTTTAATTGGGATTAATATTTTATTATATCATCTACCATATTTTATTAAATGGTTTATATTTAGTTTGACTTTGGATGTGCTATCTTGATACCATTCACCATATTACTCTAAATGGTTAGTGTTTTTGTTTAATGATTGGGGAAAGTTAATTACATTTAATATATTAGTTTAAATATGAATGTATATTTTGTTTATGTTTATCTCCATTCATATGAGTAATGCATTGGACTTATTATGTGATAGGTGGGGCTTTCTATATCCCCTCAATTCATCGGCAGGTCTCGTGAGACAAACTATCTTGGGTTTTTACCCATTATATATGGTGTCTGGGTTAAGCCCTTGACGGTATGATTATGATGTGCAGCATTATACATTCCCTCATTATGAAACTAAATATTTATAGTCTATGTTATTATTAGACTAGTATAATATCCATGGTTATGTTTTATGGAATTATTTAACCAATTTTTATTCTTGTCATATTATGATCAAGTGTATTTTTAAAGGCATGTGTTTTTAGTTATTCATCATGCCTAGTGTTTATGTTTATGATTACTTTAACTATATTATTTACGCTTACTTAGAATCTGAGATCACCCCTTTCTTATGTTTTATATTTCCCAAGGATGCGAAGAAGTGTATTATGAATGACTTGTAGGGATAATCTAGGAGTTATGGGAGTTACTAATGGATTTTCTATATGGTATTTCATTTCAAGTTGTAATGTTGAACTTATGTATGTATATGGTATTACAAAAATACTAAAATATTCAGTATTTCAGGATAGAACTTTATTTTAATCATGTAAATGTAATAAAATAATTCATTGGCTCTGTGCAACTGGGTTTGGGGCGTTACAGTTGGTATCAGAGAAATTTTAGTAGAAAACTTGGAAACTAGATATAGAAAATGTAGATTAAGGAAAAGATACCAAATGTAGACATTGAGGATATGAATAAAATAACATTCTAGAATTTTAGTAAGGAAGATATTATGTGGATCAACCTAAAAATAAATTCCTGTCAGGATACTACAAGTGGACATAAACCTGGCATAGATGTACCTAGGAGTAACAACTCTGACAAGGTGTTCTGGGCTTGACTCGGGGTAACCTGGTACCTGAAAATGGGTCTTACTGTGAACTTGGTTTGACAATCCTATGTAATATTCTTAGGATAATTCACATTTTCTTTTCTATCCATTATGAATGATTTAAAAGTAAATTTTTCCTCAAAGAAACCATGTTTATGATAATTAGATTAGTTATGCATAGGATTTCAATTTATGTTAAGTATTTTTCTAGTTGAGATTATACATTATAATTCATAACCTAATCTAGTGTATTCCATTATTTATAAATAGATACTAGTGTAATAAAAGAAAAATGCATGAACGCATGTATCCCGTATAGGGATTTCCCTCCTATCTAGGATAATGATGTTACAACCGGTGCTGAGTAACTTACAATTGTACTAGGACAACTGGCTCAGGTTATAAACAATAACCTTAACCATATGAAGAATATTGAACCCCAATGTGGAGGAGAGATGTTAAACCAATTTATGTGAAAATAAAATGCATCATTTAATGGGACTACAAACCCATTTGTAGCAGAGTAGTGGATAAGTTCCTTAGAAAAGATATTTCTCACTTTGGGAAGTAACAAAATGGAGAAGGTTGTCATGGAAGTTTATCATCTATTGGGAGATGATGATCAATGGTGTTAATTGATTCAAAACACAAAGGATGATTAAGAGATTAAAAATATAGAATATATGGATTTTAAGGAAATATTCTTAGAAAATTTCTTTCCTCGTGAACAGTGAGTGGATCTGGAAAGGTAGTTTTTGAATCTGAGGAAAAAGGAGGATGAGAATGTTGTAAAGCATGAAGATAACTTCACAAGGTTATCAAGGAATGTTTTAGAAAACATATTTAATCCAAGGATAAATATTGATTGATTATTTTATGATTTAAACCCATTCCTATAAAGGGCACTAGTCTCCCAATATTTCTCATCATACAAAGATATAGTCTCATGTGTTATCAAGATAAAAAAATAATTCTCTAAGTATTATGAATTTAAAGGAGTTAAAGATAATAATATGGATTAAGAACACTCTGTAAAAGAAAATAAGTAAATGTTTAATGATTGAAGAATTGATTTTATATCCTATGATAATTTTGGGAAGAAACACTGTGGTACTTTCCTAAAGGGTATGGGTGTTTGTTACAAGTGTAGAGGAAAAGGTCACCAATCCCGTGATTTTAAGAGAAATAAATAAGACAAAAATGTTCAATTATACAATTTAAAATAGATGACACGTTATGAAAATGATTTTCCTAAGTGTTAAGGAAACATTCCTCAGATAATTCCAAGGGAGAAAGGCCAAGCTTATGCGATCATAACTACTAAGGTTGAAGTTTCTAATAATGTAGTGGCAGGTACTTTGATTTTTTACTAAAACTTAGCCAATGATTTATTTGATTATAGATCATCATATTCATTTATATATTCCTAGTTTTCCAAGAAAATTATACATTTCCAATTTGATTTAATAAAATATTTTTGAATCAAAACTCCTAAGGTAAGTATCATTACAACAAAGATGGGTCAATCAGTCCCCCTTATGACACATAAACGCGCTTTATTTTCTGACTTTATCATCGTACCCATGATTGAATTTAATATAATTCTTGGTATGAATTTTATTTCAAACTATGATGTGAGAATCTATTGCAAGAAGGAGGTTACAATTTTTTATAATGATGTATAATCCCTTATCTTTAGAGCAGAATCTTCACCATCTGATTCTTATCTAGATCCACCCCCAATAGTTATACTAAATGAAATTATTAGGGAGGATGAGAATGTAATATATATATGTGAGAAAAGAAACCTTAAATTTGAGGAAGTACCTATTGTGTAATAATACATTGATGTCTTTCCAAAGGATTTACTTGGACATCCTCTTGAGCAAGAACTTAAGATTACTATTGATTTAATTCCTAGTTCAAAACTTTTATCAAAGGCTCTTTATAGAATGGCCATTGTGGAGTTAGTATAACTGAAGAAACAATTAGAGGAATTGAGTGATAAAGGATTTATCCACCCTAGTGTTCCTCTATGTTCATCCCATATTCTTTTCATCAAGAAGAAGGATGGATTCATGAGTTCATGCATTGACTATAGGAAGATCAATGTTATTACAATAAAGAACAAGTATCCTATTCTCACAATGATGATTTATTTGATCAAATTCATGGAGCCCAATATTTTTCAAAGATTGAACTTTGATCTGGATATCATCAGTTGTGTGTAAGGAAGGAAGATATTCTAAAAATAGTATTTCAAACCAGGTATGGGCATTATGAGTTTACAGTAATGCCTTTTGGACTGACTAATACACCCTCTATTTTCATGGATCTAATGAATAGAGTTTTAAAAGGAATATATTGATAACTTTATTGTGTTATTTATTGATGTTATATTTTTATACTCCAAAATCTATGAAGATCATGAGAATCACTTACGCATTATTCTGAAGACTCTTAGAAGAAACGAATTATATGGGAAGTTTATAAAGTATGAATTTTGGCTTCAAGCAGTTTCTTTTCTGAGTCATGTTGTCTCTATGGATGGAATTTTAGTGGATCCTATGAAGAAAAAGGTAGTTCAATAATGTTCTACACCAACGAACATTATCGAGGTACATAGTTTTATTGGTTTAGCAGGTTATTATCGGTGTTTCATTCAGAACTTCACCCAATTTGCCAACCTTTTAACCAAGCTTACTCGTAAAGGGGTTAAGTTAATATGGAAAAAAAAGAATGTGAAGAATTTTTTGAATAATTAAATAGGATATTAGTGAATGTTATGATCCTAACTCTACCATCAAGGAATGGTGGATTTATGATATATATAGTGATTCTTCAAAGAACGGACTCAGGTGTATCCTTATATAGAATGATAGAGTTATTTTATATGCATAAAGTCAGTTAAAAATTCATGAATAGAACTATCCAACTCATGATCTTAAGTTACCAGGTGTGATATTTTATTTGAAGATATGGAGACACTATCTCTATGGTGAAATATGTGATATATATATGGATTATAAGAGCTTAAAATATATATTCTCACAGAAAGAACTCAATATGAGAGAAAGGAGATGACTCAAGTTACTCAAGGATTATTATTGTTCTATATATTACTACCTAGGAAAGGAAAATAAGTTATTTGATGCATTGATCATGAAGGATCATGGAGTTTTCAATAAAATTAGAATTGAAAAGGATCCTATGTAAATGGACCTAGTGAGGATAGATATGGGAATTATTAAAGAAGGTGAAACATAAATACTTTTTCAATTGGTTGCACAACTATATTTATTGGAAACAATTAAAATTTATCAGTCTAATGATGAGAATATTCAAAAGAAAATTAAAGCTGTGAATGATGGGAAGTTGGATGACTTCATATGTGAAGATGAACTTCTGAAATTTGGGAGGAAGTTATGTGTTCCCTCTATCCCCAAGATAAAAATGGAGTTATTGGATGATTTTTATAGTTTTAATTTCTCTATATTCTCTGATAGCACTAAGATTTATAGAGATTTGAAGGAACATTTCTGGTGGGACAACATGAAGTGGGAAGTTGCTGATTATGTATCAAGATGTTTAGTCTGTCAACAAATGAAGGCTGAAAGACAACATCCTAGGGGAGTCATGCAACCTATTCCTATTCTATATGGAAATGGGATGAAATCACTATGGATTTTTTCACTCGATTACCAAAAAATCCAAGGAATAATGATGTAATATGGGTGATTGTTGATCGACTTACCAAATTTTCACATTTCCTCACTATAAGGGAGGATTTTCCACTAGAGCACCTTGCACGACTCTATATTAATGAAGTTGTAATACATCATGGAGCACCTATCTCAATTTTTTCTGATCATGATCCAAAATTTACATCAAAATTCTATAAAAAGATTTGGATACTGAGATTCAATTGAGTACTGCTTATCACCCTCAAACTTAAGGGTAGTCAAAAAGAACGATCCAAAATTTAGAATACATGTTGAGGTTGTTCTCACTTTACTTTCAAGGTATGTGGGATAAATATTTACCTTTTGTGGAGTTTTCTTACAATAATAGTTTCTATTCAAGTGTTAAAATGGTACCATATGAGGCATTGTATGGAAATAGATTTTGTACACCAATATATTGGGATGAAGTTGGTGAAACAAAGCTTGTAGGCCCATAACTTATGGAGGAAATAACAAAAAAGGTAAAGACTATTCAAACTCATATCTAAGAATCTCAAAGTGGGAAAAAAAGATATGATGATAATAGAAGGAAGGATTTAGAATTTCAAGTGTGAGATCATGTTTTCTTGAAAGTATCTTTATGGAAGAGTGTTATAAGATTTGGGAAGAAAGAGAAACTAAGCCTCAGGTACATTGGATATTTTGAAATTTTGGGAAGAATAGGAGCTATGGCTTATCATTTGGAAATGATTCCTATAATTTCTAAAGTACACAATGTGTTCCACGTCTCACTATTAAGGAAGTACATTCCAGACCCAACAAATGTACTCACTTATGAAGGTATAGAATTGGAACCTCACTTATCTTATTGCGAAGAGCCTATCCGAATTCTAGAAACTAAAGAACAGGTGTTGAGGAATCGAACGACTTGGATGGTAAAGGTACTTCAAAAAAATCATAAAATTTAGGAGGTGACATGGGAGCCTAAGGGGATTATGATAAAGAATTACCCAAATATTTTTATGAGGTAACATTCTGGTAATTTCAAGGATGAAATTTTTGTAAGGGGTAAGAATGAATCACCCCAAGGAATTACAAATAAATTTAAAATAGAATTCATGAAACATTTTGTCTCTACAAAAAAAACACTTTTTTATTATAGAATATAGTTATAACCTAGCCATTAGACATAATTGTTCTGCTTTTTGTTTTGAATTTTGAAAAACATACATGCACGGTTGTGATAAGTAAGATATTTAAAGTCTGATAGAATCAACTTACATTTTTTGTGAATAGTAAATTTACCCTTATGAATAGTAATGTACCCTTATGAAAGAGTAACCTCACCTATGTAAGTAGAAATAAAATTTAGGCCCCTTATAAATGAGAGTGAATATTTTAAAAATTAATTATTAAGTATTGATATTTTTGTGAGTAATAAATATTTAATGGAAATTTGAAATTAATAAATTTATTTCAAATAAAATTCATTTTCATAAAATTTATTCATAAATAAATATTTTTTTGTTCTATGATTTTAAGATAATTTTATGAAACCTCGGTTAAATTTTTAAAGTATTATAAAATCAGTTTTAAATTTAAAATATATATTTTTCAAGTAAATAATGATTTTCTTAAAAAATTAAATTTCAAATATTTAGAAAATTATTTTGATAAAATGGAGTCCATTTTTTATTCTACACATCGATAAATGGTTATGGTGTATTTTTGGTATTTTTCTAAAATACTTGAATTTTTAGTGAATAGTAAAATATGATAATTAACGATAAATGCTAAATACATGATTTATTGAGTCATAGGTGATGTATGGATGATGTAAGAACACTTGGTTAAAACTCACATGAGTTTATTACTATTTTCTATTATAAGAATTAACATTATTTCTTGTCTTGAGAAAAATAATAAAATAATGAATAAGATATTCAAAAATCACCCATCTCCTCTACTCGAAAAGCCACCCTCACCCCCTCTTCTCCTTACTACTCTAAGCCTTGAAGCTTATCAAAGTTCTATAAAAATAATCTTTTATAGTCTCTCCTCACATCTAGGATCTCTTGGTATTTCCAAAATACCAAAATCCCTTCCCTTAAGTAGGTTCTCAAGGAGGATATTTCAAGAGGTAAACCCTTTTTCCTTTTCATTTAATTTCACTTCATTTTATTTTATTTTATTATTATATCCTCTCCTCCTATATAAAAATGATCATGATAAATCCATTATTATTTATATAATATAATTATATCATGTTAATGGAAGAACCATCATCAATATTCTTACTCTCTCTCTCTTTTATTTAAAAAATGAAATCATCGTCTGGGGAAGTGCCGATTTACAACCTTCGTGGATGATGAAGTTTTGTTCTTAAATTTATACTTCAATGTTGTTCATTAAACCATTTTAATTGCTGAAAAATATTGTAAAATTAATATTACAACTTTTTTTATGTTTTGGGTGTAACATATTTACATAATATCAAGCGATAATACAAAATGAGTTCATTATGATCAATAGCTGCCATAATAATCTAAACGATTATCACTAAATGTATTATCTAATGATTAATACTCATAATATATAACCAAATGATATAAATAACCATTTATAATTATGTATTCTCATTAAAAACATGAAATTAAAATTCTAGAGAATTATACCAATTTTAAATGAACTCCATTACTTATAATCAAGCGAACCAATTGTGAAATCAAGGAAACGAACACTTCAGAACGATGGAATTCAATCATATAACTTATCAATAAGGAAATAATTGAACTTAATAAAAATGAAATTAATCATATATATATATATAAGGTTCTGAATTGATTAATTAATGTATTTAATTTGATTATCCAGAGACCCAGGTTCAAAAACTGGGTTCAAAACCGGGTGGAGGCGAATTTTCGAGTACTGTAGCAGTTACTGTAGTAGTATTGTTCAGTACTGTAGCATCCGGAACTATTCACCCAATTTGGGCCTTTGGGCCACCGGTTTGGGCCTACGGGTCTCCAGGGCCTTCAGGTCATCAAAGGCCTTCAAGCCACAGGGCCTTCGGGCCACGTAGACCATGGAGTATCCCATTTCACACAGAATAGGCCCCAGAAGAGGATCAGAGCAACAAGAGTAGTAGCCACCAGAAACAGAGCTAACCGAATTGAAAGAATGAGAGTGTATGACAGCTGCCATCGGGATCAGGCACCGTGCAGCTTTGTACGGTGCAATGTTAACTGATCAGTAATGCAAGGTGGGGATCTAGGGTATTGATGACGTAGAAGCTGGGGAGGGCAGTTCAAGTGGGTTGGGCCTACGGGTCATGTATTGGGCATGGTATGCTTCTAGGCCTTCGGGTCATGTATTATGGGTCAGTCGGGCCTTGTGCCTTGGGCTTACAGGTCATTTACGGGTTCCCCTTCAACCCTTAAAAGGGGGTATTATCCATAATTAAATAAAAAAGAAGGTCGGGATGCTAAGGTCAAGTGCATAACATGTTCAAACATAAGGTAATGGTTTTCTAACCAAACCTCTATTTTCTTTCAAGTTACACTACATACCTCAATGAAATTATTAATTATTATTATGTAATAATAATAAATTATATGATAATTTTCTATATGTGTACAAAATATAATCCTTCTTTCTTTTATGGGGAGTTTCATTTTTTAAAAGGATCTTTCAATAATTTTTCACGATAAACAAGCCTGTTTCAAAGGAACTACTTTAATTCTTGTATATTTTCAAATTCACTTTATAATATGTTTTTAGACAGCATTTTTTTTCTAAAATCACTAATTTTATTGTGAAAAAAAATACATTAATTCAGTTCTTGTTTTATACAAATATTTTTTCAAAAAAACTCTTCTTTTCAAAGTAAAAGGGTATTTATCTCAAGAATTACTCGATGATTTTATATGAGTATTTTAATCTATTTCAACACTATTGTTGATTATTATGTTTAATTGTGATTAATATTTTATGATATCATATATCATTTTTTATTTAATGGTTTATTATTAGTTTGACTATGGATGTGCTATCTTGATTTCATTCACCATATTACTTTGAATGGTTAGTGTTTATGTTTAATGATTTGGGAATGTTAATTAAAATTGATATGTTAGTTTAAATATGAATGTATATGTTGTTTATGTTTATTTCCATTCATATTATGAATGCATTGGACTTATTATGTGATGGGTGGGGCCCACTATATCCCCTCGATACATCGGTAGGTCTCATGAGACAAACTAGCCTGGGTTTTTACCCATTATGTATGGTGTCTTGGACGAGGCCTTGATGGTATTATTATTATGTCTAACATTATGAATTCCCTCATTATAAAACTATATATTGATAGTCCATGTGATTATTCAACTAGTATAATATCCATGGTTATATTTTATGGCATTATTTAACCAGTTTTTATTCCTTCTATATTATGATCAAGTTTATTTTTAAAGGCATGTGTTTTTAGTTATTCATCATGCCTAGTGTTTATTTTTATGATTTCTTTTTTTGTATTATTTACCCTTACTGAGAATCTGATCTCACCCCTTTCTTATGTTTTATATTTCCCTAGGATGTGAAGAAGCGTATTATGAATGACTTGCATGGATAATCTAGGAGTTATGGGAGTTGCTAATGGATCTGATATATTATAATTTATTTCAAGTTGTAATATTAAACTTATGTATGTATATGTTCTTCCAAAACTACTAAAATATTCAGTCCTTTATGATATGAATTTCTTGTAATCATTCTAATGTAATAAAATAATGCACCAGATCTGGGAAACTGGGGTTGGGATGTTACAATAAATATTTTATCCCACATGGTTAATTATTTAAGTAACATCCACTTAATATTAACAATACGTGTAAAGGATAAAACAAAATGAAATTTATACATAATAAATTAAAATCCCTCAATTAAATACTACGTTACACTAAGAATTCCATTACTTTATTGGGAATGAAACTATAGAAATATGTGTAGTACATGTCCAAAGTCTGTACACTTACTTTTATCGGGGAGTTCTCATGAGAGTTTTCATTTGACTTAACCGAAATTATATTGAGTTTTATGGCCAAAGTTTGTTCAATAAAAATTTGGATGCTAGTGTTGAGGAAATCCAAGTCAGGATTTCAGGATAGGGGAATCTACTCAACGAATCAAATAGCTGCATGTTCTCAGTTGGCAAGATCGCCTACTTAATTACTTTATTATGGTTCTCATGGAAAAAGTATGGATCAATAAGAAAATTAATGTGGATTATTTCCACTAGAATATTAAAGCAACTTGAAATTTTGAGTTCAATGGTGAGGGATATTAAGACTTGATAAAATAGTGGGAGATATAATAAATAAATAAATAAAAACATTTAATTTATCATATCTCACTTATTTTATAATCAAGAAAAGTACTAATAATCTTCTCTTTTAAATTGTAGAATAAAAGTAAAATTTCATAATCCACACTATCCCTATGATCAATATTGGAGAATGAAAACCTCCTAACTTGAAGTAACTTCTAGGAGTGGTTTAGATGCCTTTGGTTTGTGCTACACCATGAATGGGAATATTACATGCTAGAATCCTCAATATCTAATATTCCTACTAAAGAGGTGAGTAATGAATATTTCCTTATCTATAAAAAATTTGAGTGACACGGTCGATGTTCAATGTTTGATGCTTTCATAGATTTCTAGTGAAATAATGAATTCTCATGAAAACAAGGATGTGTATAGCATGCTTGAGAACATTTATTGTATTTACCAGGAGAGAGATCTATAGGAACTGTTTGAGATGTAAAAGGTTCACTTTTAGAGAAATCTTAGAGAGGGTGCCCTAGCTAGGCCTCGTGTAATCAATATCATTGGATACATTGAGCTCTTAGAGATTCTAGGGTTTAAAATCCCTAAAGAACTGGGCACTAAACTCATTCTAGGATCACTCCCTTAGATCTTACCCAATTTGTTTGTGAATTTTAATATGAACAACATTGATAAGTTTCTATTGGATCTTCTTACTCTTATTCTCCAAGTAGATAAGGATAAGAAGCGTGAAAACCTTCCATCCTTATGGTGAACAAATGGAAAGATAAAGTTAATTACTTTAATCCCAAATATTATTCATTCCCTTCCAAGAAGAGGAAGATCAAGAGGAAAGTAAGGGAATAGGATGGTTTCTATTTCTCATGTGACAAGAAGGTCCACTAGAAGAAAGACTACACCCAGCAAAAGAAGAAAGGGGAAACTTCAGGTGTGTTTGTTATGGAGTGAAATTTATATTATTCTACAAATTGGGTATTAAAAACATCTTATGGTACTCACATATGTATTCAAATACAAAAAACAAGCAGATTCAGAAAGATTAATCGAGGAAAGGTGGATCTTCGAGTATCCAACATAGCTAAACTTTTTTTTGTAGCTATCGGGGACTACTACCTCACATTTACAACTGGAATGATATTGGTTTTAAAGGGTTGTTATTATGTACATTCAGTTACCAAAAGCATTATTTCTATATCCATACTTGATAATGATGGATTTATTTTCAAAATTGGGGATAAATTTTTCTTCTTTTACAAAGATAGAATTTGTTGTGGTAAGACACATTTAAATAATGGTCTTTATGTGTTCGATTACATGAAACAAATAATGGCAATCGATAATGAATTTACATCACATGACTCATACCACACCCAAATTTGGAATCACTAGCTAGATCATGTAAATGAAAAGATCTTGAATAAGTTACATCAAGATGGATATTTATTTATTTTTTCTGAATGAAAACCACTTGGTGTATGTCATGCATGTTTAAAAGAAAAAATGACCAAAACACCATTTAGTGGGAAAGGTGAAAGGGCTAAATAGATTTTTTAATTAGTTCATGGTGATGTGTGTATACCATTTCCTATTGAATAAATGGTTTGGTAATCATACTTCATAACTTTTACTAATTATTTTAGTAGATATGGTTATGTCTACTTAATGAGGTATAATTCAGATTCTTTTGAAAAATTAAAGGAATAAAAGAATGAAGTTGAGAACCATCTTGGTAAGAATATTAAGAAACTTCACTTAGAACATGGTGGAGAATATCTTAATTAATACTTAATTTATTATCAATGGTATTTTGGGATTTTATCTCAACTCACACCTCCTTATGCTCCTCAATGGAATGGTGTAAGTGAAAGGAGGAACTGCACCTTGTTGGATATTGTGAGATCAATGATGAGTCATACGAGTGTTCCATTATCCTTTTGTGGATATGTGTTACAAACAACAACATATTTACTAAACTGAGTGCCAACTAAAGTAAAAAATGGTATACCATACCAATTATGGAATTGAAAGAAACCCATGTTGTATTACTTACATGTGTGGGGTTTCGAAGCACTTATTAAGGACTCTTCAGGTAACAATATTTCACCTCGAGGCACAAAAGTGTATCTTTATAGGATATCCCAAAGAAACAAAGGGATGTTACCTATACAATCCTTTAAATAAATTTTTTTTGGTTGATAGACATCCCACATTTATTGGGGAGGATCTTATCTCTAAAATAGATAATGGGAGCGAGATAGAATTCGATGAAGTCCAGGCTCAAGATACATAATATTTGGAATAGTAACAAATTCCAAAAAGCCCTGGTGAAGAATAAATTTTTCTAGAGACACAATTACTACATAGAAGTACTAGAGAGGTTAAAGAACTAAAATTGTATGTTTTTTTTAAGTTCACTAGGTCGAATACCCTGAGAGGCGGTGAATTAGGGTATGACATATTAAAACTTTCTCTCATTCAGATATTGTTTCTTTGTTAGAAAAAACTCAATTCTCTCTTCCTCTCATAGTAATATATGAACAGATATGGAATCATGCATAGGATGTAATGATTTTTACTTGGTTTACCCTCACTGAGATTTGTCCAAGGAGCATACAACGACAATGCGCTGATGTACCAAATTCAATAAGGATAACTGCCAATAATGAGTATAATGTTTGGGCAAGATCTTCTATAACCAGGCTCACTGACTTTACAATATTTAGGTTCTTCTCACTGCATTCCCAAGGGTCACTCTCTATGCATCTTTCTCTGGCTCACTACTGGTGGAAAGGGTCATCGTATTCCTCTTCCTTCGCTCACTAATCTTGGAAAGGAATCCACACATGGTTTATGGACTTGTAGGTCAAACAAAGTTTATGGACATGTAGGTCTATTCATTTTTATGAATTCTTTCATCCTTAACTATAGGTAGATGCTCTATAGAAATCCCTTTTTCACTCATAGATGAAGTCCACCTTCCTGAGTACTGCTAGGCACCAAAAAATAATTTCCCAAACTGATCTGAAGCTTTTGCAAGCTTCCTTGTGCCAATCGTGAACCACCTTCCTCTCTCCTGTACTGAGTACTCATTTTAGTACATGGAACACCTTCTTCTTGTATTGTTTCCACCACTACTAACCGCCCTTCGTCTACAGACTGCCTTCGCTAACCACCGGTGCATCACTACCTTCGTTCCGCCTCTGCGAACTACCTTCTATCTGTGAACTATAATTTGTTCATGGATTGTCTTTGCTTTTGTGTACCAGAGCTCCCCCTCTGCATACCGCTTATGTAATTCTCTCTCTTTCATACTGTATATTCCTCATCTACATATCGATTCTTCCTTTTCGGGTTAAGAATCACTAAAAACTCCTTCAGCAGAATTTCTTATGTGAGAACCACTTCATCTTTCGCAGAATTCTTCCTCATAAACCACCTTCAAACTTTAATGAAATCCCAAACCAAAAATATGCTCTCTAATGATATTTAGTATCAATAGTAATTGATGGGATTAGTTATTATTATATAGGAAAATATATCCACAAAATCCTCTAACCCAAGATTTTCTAAATCTTTGATCCAGTCTCTACCGCATATCGATCCTCCTACCACCATGAACTGCAAGACTTCCAGTGAACCACTTTTCATACGTGCTTTGTATACTGAATTTTCTCATATGCAGTCGATATCCTCTACTGAAGACAATCCATCCATGTACCTCTCTTCCTTCCACCATGAATTGTTTTCAGTTTCATGAACCACTCTAGTGTACCATTCCCGCTGCTCCGCGTACCGTTCTCGGCATTCCACGTACTGTTCCCAGAACATGGTGCACGGCCCATGAAATATGGTACGCGGTTCTCATAATTTTCCAATTTTCTTCAAAATTCTTCATGTCGTTCAATCCTATAAATAAATCCTTCCTTTTTCAACATCAAACTCCCGATTTTGAGGCCCAAAAATTTGGAAAACACTGGTAAACTACGCCACCTCAAAAATATGTCTTTAGAAACACCAACCATACTCATTTGCAATCATTTAGCTTTACCAACAAACACAACCACACCCAAAACATACCGAGAGGACACCTTGAGGGATTCTTTCCCAACAATATCCCCCTTTGGGTTTGTTGAAAACTCTTCTCAAAATAATGTTGCACATTTCAATACTTCATTAAAACTACTTCCATTTTCATCCACCATTCGTTTTATGTGATTAATATAGTGATCAATGATTTACTCAACACATACTCTAAGACCACATGAGCCATGCTCGATGTGAGAAACAATAATATAATGAAAATTTCATCTAAATCACTTCATTTCTAATCACCAATTGTTGATACCATATTGATACACTGATACCAATGAACTGCTTTTATCATGAACCTAATCTATCGTGATATCTAATCATTGATCGATCACTTGTAGCATCATCAAATTTAATACTCCCCCTATATTATAGCTCTTCCAAACAAATTCAGCTCAGATTCAATATACTCCCCCTATCTTGCTGCTCTATTTAACAGCTTCTCTCCGTGTATTTTCACCTCCTGGAATTGTCATACTTTCTCCCCCTTTTTCAAAGAATCTGAAGGGAACTTCAAGGTTGTTTGTAACAGGTTAAAGAACACATATCATCACATTAGGGAAAGATACATCATACCTCAGGGAGAGGGAGTCCCATATCCACATTTTTTCAAGTGTGGGGATTCGATTGGACTCCCAAAGCCAATCAATGCCTTTCAAACCATTTTTTGGGTAAGGCCTTCATAAGAATATCTGCAACTTGTTGTTCTGTAGGCACATACTCCAACTTCAAAATCCCTTTCTCCACCTTCTCCTTGATAAAATGATATTTGATTTCAATTTTATTTGTCCTTGAGTGATGGAATGGATTTTTTCTAAGATTTATAGAATTTGAATTATCACAGCAAATTCTAATCGGAGATTTCACTTCAAATCCCATATCTTCAAGCTATTTATTTATCCACAATAGCTACATGCAGTCTTGAGTAGTTGCAATATATTCAGCTTCTACGGTGCTTAATGAAATGAAATCTTGTTTCTTACTCAAACAATAAATACACAATCCTCTAAGATAAAAGGAACCTCCTGGTGTTGATTTCCTATCATCTGCTAAACCGACCCAATCTATATCTGTGTATCCCAATAACTCTGGCTGAGATTTTTCATTATACATTAGGCTAAAATCCATTATGCCCTTGATATATTAAAGAATTATTTTTACTGCAATCATGTGGCTCTCTTTGGTATTGTTTTGATACCTCAATGCTTGGCATGTGAAAAATACAATATTTGGTATTGTCGCTATCAGATACAACAGACTTCCAATGATTTTTCTATAATCTGTGATATTAACTGGCTTGCCTTCATCATCTCATGACAATTTCAACCGGGTAGCAACCAGAGTCTTCATCTATTTGGAATTATCCATTCCAAACCTTTTCAAACTTTCCTTAGCATATTTAGATTGAGAAATAAAATTTCCATTCCTTCCTTGCATCACCTGTAAGCCAAGGAAAAATTTCAGCTCACCAATCATCGACATTTCGAACTCGCTTTTCATGAATTCAGAAAATTTTCTGCATTATGCATCATCTGATTCACCAAAGATTATTTCATCGACATAAACCAACACCATCATCCTTTGACCATTTCCATTGTTTAAATACATATTGTAATCAACTCCACCATGCTGAAAACTAATCTTCTTTAAAAACTGATCAAGCCTTGAATACCATGCTCTCAGTGCTTGCTTCAAACCATATAATGCCTTATTCAACTAAGAAACCATGTTCTCATCTTCATGGATGAGAAAACCATCTGGTTTCTCAATGTATACTTCTTCTTCTAGAACTCCATTCAGAAATGCTGACTTGAAATCCATTTGAAAAACCTTAAACTTTCTTTGCACTGCTATGGCTAAGAATAATCTGATTGTCTACAGCCTTGAAATTGGTGAAAATGTCTCATCAACATCAATACCCTCTATCTGGGAGTACCCTTTTCACACCAGTTGTGCTTTGTTTCGAATAAAATCACCATCTTCATTCATTTTGTTGTGAAAGACCCATTTTTTCTGATGACATTCTTGTTTTCTAGTCTCAAAACAATTTCCCATGTCTGATTCTTCTCAATTTGTTCAAGATCTTCATTCATTTCTTAAACCAAATTCTCATCTCCAGCAGCTTCATCAAAGAATTTAGGCTCCACCTGTGATAAGTATGATGCTTTATGTAGAGACTCCATCCTTCTTGTTTTCACTGGTGTTGTCTGATCACCAATTATATTTTGCCTATCAATTTCATCTCTTCTAACTGGTCTCTTGGAATCACTAATTTATTTTCATAATTTGAGTCTTCTTTTGAATCTATCTCTGGAGTTGGAGTGTCTCATGACCTTCTCATCTCTTCATCATTATCCTTCTGAGTTTGATCATGTATTTTCTAAAGATTCTTCTCATCCTCCACTATGGTCACATAATGACTTTAAACTATCTTTCCAAGCTGCTTATTAAAGAATTTATATGCTTTGATTTTCTTTGAGTATCCAAGAAATATCCCTTCATATCCACAGGATTCAAACTTTCTATGTTTCTCCTTATTGAGAATGAAATATTTACTTCCAAAGACTTGAAAGTACTTCATTGATGGATTCTTTCCATACCATAACTCGTATGGAGTCTTCTCCTCTTTTGGACAAAGTAAAGCTCTGTTTGAAGTGTATACTTCTGTCATTACTGTTTCTTTCCAAAATTTCTCTGGAATTTATTTTTCAATGAGCATTGTTCTGGCCATATTGTTGACAATATGATTTCTTCTCTCAACTAATCCATTCTATTGTAGAGTTATTAATATTGAAACTTGATACTTTATCCCATGTTTTTTAGGATAATCCTCCACTTGGCTATTTGTGAACTTTATTCCATTATCTATTTAAATCTTTTGGATTTTCTGACCAAGCATCTTTTCACATTCTCGATGATATCTTGTAATGCAATTGAACACTTCATATTTTTGGGTGATTATTGAAACCCATGCCATTCTATTATAGTCAGTAATGAAGAGAACATAATATCTCATCCCATCAATAGACCTCGGTGAAATTGGCCCACAAACATCAATATACACCAACTCAAGCAATCTTATTGACTTTTTCTCCTTTTGCTTATATGACTTTCGAATGATCTTCCCTTGTTGATAGGCGCCGCACGTATGAGTATGATCACTTGATAATCTAGGGAGATTTCAAGCTACATCATATTTTACCAAATCTTCCAAGGAACCTTGGTTTATGTGGCCAAGATGATTATTCCATAACTTTTTTCCTTCATCCTTGGATAGAAAGAACATATCTTTTTCTCCACTCATGAGGTAGAGATTCCCTTTCATATGCTTTCTTTGCAACACAACAGCACCATAGTTTTATTTGATGATACATAATTTCTTGGAAAATCTTATGGCATGTCCTAAGTCACACAATTTACTAACATTAAGAAATTTGTGACTAATCCCTTCAATAACCAAGACATCTGCTCGTCTCATGTATTTTCCTCTAAACTTGGCTTTTCCTGAACCAATAATTTTCAATCCCTCTTCATTACCGAATCTTATAATACCTTCTTTATAATACCTGATTCCAATCACTATATCCTTATTTCCCATCATGTGGGAAGTGCATCCATTGTTAATGATCCATATCCCAATGCGATCTAATGCCTTGAATGTAATTTCCGCAACCACTGCTTGCTCAGACCTTTTCTTTTTGACCCAACTCTTTGACTTCATACCCATAATGGAATGATAATATTGATCTTCCTTAGCATATGATGTACCATCTTCATTTTGTAGAGATAAAAATAAATTTTGAATTTTCATCTCTCTTGAAGATACATTTTGATGCTTCTTATGAACAAATTCAGTCTGTCTCAATGTATTCCTCTACATTGTTTATGTGAAATATCATGCCATATGTCCAAGTCCTTTACACTTAAAACAATGACCATCAAATAATGACCTGGAATTTTGAGCTCTGTACAACCACCTCTATAGGTCTTTCTACCTTTGTTACCTCTTTGATATGAAACATACATTTTGAGAGTGTCCCATCTTACCACAACAATATCATCCTATGTGAGGTACATTCCTATGTGACAATTATGCACCATTAGTTGTGACTTGGGTTCTATGAATCGTATGATTCTGCTTCATACCCAAATCAATCTTCATTCTTAGAGTGGATGCTTGTGGTTTGACTTGAACTATAACCACTTTCTATTTTAGATCAAGCCCCATACCAGCCTTATCATTTAGAGTTGATTGTTTCTTATGTTCTGATGGATTTCTCTACTCAAATCTCATCTTATCTGTTTCCTATATGATCTTCTTTCCTAACATCGAACCTAGAGTTAATTGCTTCTCCTGATATTTAATTATTCATCGCAGATCGATGACTTCCTCTTCTAGTTCTTTGATAATTTTGATTTGATCTTTTCCAGTTTTAATCAAGATTTTGATTTCTATTTTCCGTTCTTCAATTTTTAGTTTGTACTCAACCACCTCTTCTGAGCTTTCTCGAATTAAAGACCCCCACTTTTCAATTTCTATATTCAGCTCAGAATTATCTTCTTCCTGTTATTGCATATAGAGTTTGGCATCATGAACAGCTTTGTTAGATTTTTTTGCTTTGGCTCTCAAAATATCTACCACTTCAAGGGAAGCTTCTAATTCATCCTGAAGATCAGCTCTTCCTTCAATTTATCCTTCTTCATCCTCATTTTCTTCTCTTGTTAGAAACTTTCTAGCAACTGTCACCAAAGCATCTACTTTATGATCTATGTAGTCCTCCAACTCTTCTGCCTCAGATTCTTCTAAACTTTCATCCTCTCTTGAAAGCAAATTATTTTTTTTTTGAAGAACTTTCTCCTATTACATGTACTCCCTTTCTCATTTGATGAATACTTATTTTTCATAATTTCATCATTTTTATCATCAAACTTCTTAGGACACTTTTCTTCAAAATTCCCAATTTTTCTGCATCGAAAGAATGAAAATAGAATTTTACCTTTGAACTTCCCTTTTCACCTTTACAGATTGGAGGAGAGAAATGACATGACATCATCCATATTGTCCTCCTCAAGATTATCTTCAATAGAAATATTCTTCATGGCCTTGAATTCCACTTCCTTAGACTTCCCCTTTTCCACTATATCAATGTCATCGTTTCTAATTTCATATGCTACAAGGGTACTATGTAGGTTATCTAGTGTCAGCTCTTTCGGGTTATTGTCTTCCATCACTGAAACTTTCAGATTGAACCGAGGTGGAAGTTTCCTCAAGATTTGTTTCAAAATTATTATATTTTCAATGACTTCTCCAAGACCCTGCATGTCTTCCACAATAATATTTATCCTATCGAAGAATGCATCATCAGTCTCATTGGGATTCATTCTGAGATCCTCATAATTGTTCCATAGAACCTGCAGCTTTGCTTCTATGACTTTTCTATCACCCTCATAAATGTTTAACAATTTTTCTCACATTGCATGTGATGTTTTACAAGACATCACCTACATATAAATTGCATTTAATATGGCTCTCCCTAAAGCATTGATCTATTTAGCATCAGCATCCAATTCCCTTCGTTCAGTTTTTGATAGAGCCCCACTATTAATGTCAGCTGATATTCCATGCATAGCTGATGTGAAGACATCCATCCCTACTGATCGGAAGTAGTGTTGCATCTGATTCTTCCATAGTTGAAAATTATTTTTGTCAAAGATCAGAATTCCTTTAGGATTGACCACCTCCATTTATTTTTCTTGAGAGAGAACCAATAACTTTAAAACTTTCCCTCTGATGCCAATTTTTAGGTTCACTGGGTCGAATACCCTGAGAGAGGGTGAATCAGGGTATGACAGATTAAAACTTTCTCCTATTCAGATCTTGTTTCGTTGTTAGAAAAAACTCAATTCTCTCTTCCTCCCATAGCAATATGCGAACAGATATGAAATCATTCACAAGACACAGTAATTTTTTCTTGGTTCAACCTCACTAGGCTATGTCTAAGGAGCATACAACGACAATGCGCCGATATACCAAATTCACTAAGGCTCACTGCTAATAATGAGTACAATGTTTGGGCTAGATCTTCTATACCCATGCTCATTTCCTTTATAATATTTAGGGTATACTCATTGTATTCCCAAGTTTCACTCCCTATGCCTCTTCTCTGGCTCACTACTGGTCGAAAGGGTCACCGTCTTCTTCTTCCTTTGCTCATTACTCTAGGAAAGGAATCCACACACAGTTTATGGACTTTTAGGTCAAACACAGTTTATAGAAATGTAGTTCCCTTCATTTTCATGAATTCATACATCCTCAACTGTAGTTAGATTCTCTTTTGAAGTCCCTTTTTCACCCGTAGATGAATTCCACCTTCCCGAGTACTGCTAGGCACCAGAAAATACTTTCCCAAACTGATATGAAGCTTTCGCAAGCTTCCTTGTGCCAATCGCAAACCACCTTCCTCTCCCCTATACTGAGTACTCGGTTTAGTATATGGAACACCTTCTTCATGTATTCTCTCCACTATTCTGAACCGCCCTTCATCCATGGACTACCTTCGCTAACTACCCGCGTACCACTGCCTTTGTTCCGCCTCTACGAACTACCTTTTTTCTGTGAATTGTTCTCTGTTTGCATATTGTATTCGCTTCTGCATACCAGAGCACCCCATCTGTGTACTGCTGAAGAAATTCTATCTATCGTGTACCAGATATTCCTCCTTTGTGTATCGAGTCTTCCTTTATAGGTTAAGAATTCCCAAAAACTTCTTCGGTGGAATTTATTTCTCACAAACCACTTCAGCTGTCTCGGAATTCTTCCTCACGAACCACCTTCGGACGTTGTCAAAATCTCAGACCAAAAATATATTCTCTAATGATATTCATTCTCAACAGTAATTGGTGGGATTAGAAATTCTTATATAAGCAAAGATATCCTCAAAATCTACTAACCCATGATTTTCCAAATCTTCGATCCAGCCTCTACCACATATCGATCCTCCTACTACCGCAAACTGCAAGCCTTCCAACGAAGCACTGTCACGACTCGCCCTCGGGGTCCGTGCCGTGACTACCCCAAGCCCGCCTTCCATAGGCCAGGGGCTGGCGACTAGCACCAAGGCGTAAATCCCGGTAAAAAGGGAAGGCATTGCCTTTGTAAAGTAAACAAACACCACAGAGTAAGCAAGCGGAAAGTAAACACTAAGCAAAAGCAGAGTACAACTGAAAGTGCGGAAAAGTAAATGGGCCAGTATACAAACCCAAACTGAAAGTAAAATACAACTCGAAAGGGAAAACAGCAACTGAAAAGTAAAAGCCGCTACACCGAGCTGTCCACCGGAAATCCCACCTGAAGGGTGGGTACAGATAGCCCCACTGCTCCACGGGTCCGGCCGTCCGTTCCGAGCACGTCTCGCCCAGTGGTCCACCTCCAGGTACCGTCCTGCTCTGCAAGCCTCAGCTAAGATCAACGTTGTCCGTCGTCTACAACCAACACAACATAGTGCGGGCAAAGCCCGTGCAGGGGTGAGTATAAGCTACTCAGTAGGGACCCCGAGACCCCTGAAGGTCTCTCAAATCCACAAAGGATAAACCACGAAGAAAGGAACAATCACGAAGTAATAACCGACACTGCTTAGGTATATGCCCATACATATACCTAAGTCATCAATTTCAAATACGCTCCAACCTCCGAGCCCAAGTACAACTCAGTCCACACAGGAAAGTAAACGTATTCCACACAGGAAAGCAAAACGTAATCCACACAGGATAGCATAACACAATCCACACAGAAAAGCAGCAGGATTCAGCTCACACAGGTATACTTCTTCAAAGGACGATAAAGATGATCTCTGATCCATCTAAGTCGTCGGACCCACGAAGGATCGATAGGTAACTAACCCCCGCAAAAGACCCACACAGGATCGGGCCCACATAGGACCTGTAGGCGCTGGTTCAAACAGGACCGCTGAGCGCAAGGACCCACACAGGATCGGACCCACACAGGATCGGGCCCACACAGGACCTGTAGCACTGATCCACGTAGGATCGCTGAGTGCTGAAGTCATCGTCTTCGAATCCACACAGGATCTCTGTACTGTCGTCGTCGCAGTCACAGTAGTAGTAGCAGCAGTAGTAGTCACAGTAACAGTCGCAGCCAGCACTAGGGTTCCCGCACACAGCAAGCTCGTTCGGAGGGTCCGCTCCACGAGCCGAGAGGCTGATACATCAACTGTCACAAAGTCCTGAGTTGATGTATCCAAAAGTTCCGTATCGCCAACAGGAACTCAACGCAACAAACGGCGCGTCGATCGGACGCCCGGTCTGAGAGTTATTGGCATTTTCGTCCCCGGGGCCCGGTTGGTTTTTAAGGCAAAACCAACCCGACCGTACTCCACCTGCGTCCAAAACTCGAGCGGAGTATTCCAAAAGATCCGTCTCACTAAGAGGAACACAATAAAGCTGACGGTACATCAATCGGACGTCCGTAGCTCAAGATATGAGTGTTTCCGCTCTGAAGGCCCGGTTGGTTTCATGAACGAACCAACCCGGCCGAACTCAAAGTATTCCGAAACCTTGAGTGCGATATACTGAAACGACCATCTCGATCCAAGGATCGCGTTGCCGCAGACGGTTCGTCGATCGGAGGTCTGTGGCTCAAGTTATGGCCAAAAGACCGAAAATGATCCGAAACGGGGGGTCCGGGTCCGGCTCGACCCGGCCCGACCCCCCCCCCCCCCTCGGTCGGTCCGAACCGGGTCGACCCGAACCGGGTCGACCCAACCCGGGTCCGACCCGGCCCGGCCGGCGGCGCGGCGGCCTGGCGCCGCACAGAGGCAGCACGCGGGGGGGGGGGGGGGGCAAAGCCCCCCGCTTGATTGGGATGGCGGCGCGGCAATCAGCCGCGCCCCTTTGTTTTAAAAACGCCCCCCCCCCCCCCCCCCCCCACGTGGGGGGCCTGCTTGAGCGGAAACCGGGGGGCCGCCTGCCCCCCCTCAAGAAACCGCCTCCCCCAATTAAATGGGGGGGCTTTATTGCTGGCTGGGGGATTAATTTCCCCCGGATTTGACCATCCGGCCGGCCAGCTGGCCGGCCGGTTTTCTCCAACGGGATCGGAAAATCCGGTCCCCTTTCCGGCTTCCGACGCCGGCGGCCCGGCCGCCGGTCTTCTCGTCCCACCGCGGCCCGGAACCGGCCGCGGTGTTCGTCGTCCGGCGCGGTGCGACGGCACCGCGCCCCTCCACCACGCCTCCGATTCCTCTTGACGCGGCGCGACGGCGTCGCGTTCTTGATGATTCTTCCACGGCGCGGCGCGACGGCGCCGCTCAAGATAAACATACAATTATCCGCGTGGTGCGACGGCACCACGCCACCTTGCTTCCACCCGCAAGATAAATCAACATGAACGATGGAGGGGGTTCGGCCGTGTTCATGCGGTCCGGCCCCCTCACGTTAAATGATAACACAACTTCAAATCCTTACGTTAATCATGCATAAACCAAGAACAAGGATAAATAAATAAACAAAATACAACAACCCCTACCTTGGGTATAAGTTCGAAGATTTGTCAACGTCCCGCGGAAGACAACGTCGCGGAGGTCGGGCGTCGCGGTAGTCGTTCGTCAAATCCGATGACGAAGAGGTGCGTCCGATGAGATACGTCGTTGGAGAATCTTCGTATGTCGACGAAGGGAGTCCGAGGAGGAAGCGGTGTTCCCTCTCGTTGACACGGAAGACGAAGAAGAGAGGAGCGGCGTTCTTCGTCAAAACTTGAGCGTTCTTCGTCAAGTTGAGTGTTCTTCGTCAAGTTGAAGAAGAAGGAGGAGGAGCTCTCAAAAATCCTCTTAAGTTGGCTAAACAAAACTAACCAAATAAAATAAGGTTCCTCCTTATTTTATTTACCAAGCCAAGAAATTCAAAACTTCAAATTCAAAAACATAACACTTAATTAATTATACATGTCATGTGTAATTAATTAGATGTTAAGTTAACAAACTTTTAAGAGGGAGAGAGGGTAGTTTAAGGGGGAAGATGAGAGGTTTAGGTTCGTGTGGGTCCCACCACACTTAATCCTCTCAAGGGAGGTTAAGTGGGTGTGGGTCCCACCCCTAACTCCCTTTGAGAGGATTTAACCTACAAAAGTAAAATAAAAATAATTCCACATTTTTTTATTCAACTTTTTATAATTCTCCCAAAAACTAACTTTCGTCCCGCAACAAACGCAACTTCCGAAAAGGTCTCTTTAGGCGAATATCGGCGCTGCGAGTTCATCGGTGCCCTCGGATTTCAATTCTGAGAACCGGATCAAAAGTTAGGAATTCCCGCTCGTTTGTTCACTGAACGTACCCGAGCCAAACTTCGGAAATTGATTCCGGGCACTCCGGGCCTCGGAATCAGGTGCCGTCTGAAACCGCGCTCTTGTAAAATTCTAAAGAAAATTAAGAAAAAAAATTCCCTTGAATTTTACGGGTCTTTACATTACTCCCTCCTCAGGGCTTTACGTCCCCGTAAAGATACATCAAAAACTAGGGAAACAAATGAGGGTACTGAGCACGCATCTGAGCCTCCCACTCCCATGTGCTCTCCTGGAGATTCCCGTGCTGCCATCTGATGCGCACAAGAGGAATCGATCGCCCACGCAGGACCCGCTCCTGTCGATCCTCTATCTCCACCGGGACCTTTGTAAAAGTCACCCCATCATCAATGTCAAGCTCCCCATGGTCAATGATGTGCGTCGGGTCGTGCACGTATCTCCTCAGCTGGGATACGTGGAAGACGTCGTGCACCCGGTGCAACTGAGGTGGCAGAGCCAGGCGATAAGCCACCTCGCCAACCCTGCTGAGGACCTGGAAGGGTCCGATGAAGTGCGGAGATAACTTGCCGCCTCGGCCAAATCTCCGAATACCACGTCGAGGTGAGACCCGCAAGAAGACGTGGTCGCCATCCTCGAACTCCAGTGGCCTCTGCCTCCTGTCAGCGTATGACTTCTGCCGGCTCTGTGCTGTCCTCATCCGCTCCTGGATGACCTGGACCTTCTCTGTCGTGGCCTGGACCTTCTCCGGTCCCACGAGTGCTGACTCTCCAGGGTTTGTCCAGCACAAAGGAGATCTACAAGGTCGGTCGTACAACGCCTCGTACGGTGCCATCCCGATAGTGGAGTGGTAGCTGTTGTTGTACGCAAACTCCACCAAGGGTAGGTGGTCCTCCCAGCTACGACCAAAGTCGAGGACACATGCGCGGAGCATGTCCTCGAGAGTCTGAATGGTCCTCTCCGTCTGACCATCCGTCTGAGGGTGAAAGGTTGTGCTCAGACGTAGCTGCTTCCCGAACGCCTCCTATAACCCCTTCCAAAGCCGGGAAGTAAAGCGAGCATCTCGATCGGAGACGATAGATGATGGCACACCGTGGAGCCGCACAATATCCTGAACGTAGAGACGTCCCAAGCTCTCTACTGAGCCCTGCTCTCTGATGGGTAAGAAGTGTGCCGACTTGGTGAGTCGGTCAACAATCACCCAGATGGAGTCGTGACCTCTGGAAGTGCGTGGAAGTCCAGTCACAAAGTCCATAGATATGTCGTCCCACTTCCACTCCGGAACCTCCAAGGGCTGTACCAAGCCTGCCGGTACCTGATGCTCTGCCTTCACCTGCTGGAAGGTAAGGCATCGAGAAACGAACTCGGCTACTGCCTTCTTCATGACCGGCCACCAGTGCTGTCGTCTGAGGTCCTGGTACATCTTCGCCACTCCAGGATGTACCGCCAAAGGAGAAGTGTGAAACTCTCTCAGCACTTCCTCTCGCAAAGCGACTGGTACCATGGTACGTCCTCTGAAAAGGATGTCATGCTCTGCTCCAAGGGAGAAACCATCAGGTGCCTGTCCCGAGGATATCTGTGCACGCTGTGTCTCACAGTCAGCGTCCCCACGCTGTGCCTCCCTGACTCGCTGCAGTAGTGGAGGAGTGACTGTGAGAGACTGAAGGAAGGCTTCTCCATCTCTATCCACGAAGGATATCTGCAAAGAGGCTAGCTGCTCCGTCGCCTCCTCAAGTAGCTGAATGCCTGTCCTCCTGCTAAGGGCATCGGCTACTACGTTCCCCTTCCCAGGAGTATAGACTATCTCAAAGTCATAGTCCTGGAGGAACTCGAGCCATCGCCGCTGTCTCAGGTTCAGGTCCTTCTGAGAGAAGATATACCTGAGACTCTGATGATCAGAAAAGACTGTAAAGCGCTCGCCCATCAGATAGTGTCGCCATGTCTTCAGAGCGAAGACCACTGCTGCTAACTCCAGGTCATGGGTAGCGTAGTTCTGCTCATGCGGCCTCAACTGACGTGATCCATAGGCGATCACTGCCCGCTCCTGCATCAGAACACATCCGAGTCCGGTCCCTGATGCATCGCAGTAGACTACGTACCCTACTCCCTCCTCGGGCAACCTCAAGATAGGTGCGCTAGTCAATCTCTGTCTCAGCTCCTGGAAGCTCTGATGACATCTGTCAGACCACACGAAGGGTTTCCCCTTCTTCGTCAAAGTTGTGAGTGATGCCGCAACTCTAGAGAAGTCTGGCACGAATCTCTGATAGTATCCAGCTAGTCCCAAGAAACTCCGAACCTCAGTCACGCTCCTGGGTGGCTCCCAAGCTAACACAGCCTCAATCTTCGCGGGATCCACTGCAACTCCCGCCTCAGAGATAACGTGTCCCAAGAAGTGGACCTCACGTATCCAGAACTGGCACTTCGAGAGCTTACCATAAATTTGATGCTCTCGGAGTGTGTCTAGTACAACTCGCAAATGATAGGCGTGCTCCTCCTCTGTCGTAGAGTAAATCAGAATGTCGTCGATAAAGACCACGACAAACCGATCGAGGTATGGCTGAAATATCCTGTTCATGAGAGCCATGAACACTGCTGGAGCATTGGTTACACCGAATGGCATAACCAAGAACTCATAGTGGCCATACCGACATCTGAAGGCTGTCTTCTGCACATCCTCGTCTCTGACTCTGAGCTGATGATAGCCTGACCTGAGGTCTATCTTCGAGAACCACCGTGCTCCCTTGAGCTGATCAAAGAGGTCATCAATCCTCGGTAGCGGATACTTGTTCCTCACTGTCACCTGGTTCAGGCGACGATAGTCAACACAAAGTCGCAAGCTCCCGTCCGCCTTCTTGGCGAACAAAATCGGGGAAGCCCAGGGTGAAACACTGGGTCGGATGAACCCCTTGCCCTGCAAGTCCTCCAACTGTACCCGTAGCTCTCGAAGCTCGGTGGGGGCCATCCGATATGCTGGAGTGGATATCGGGGCTGTCCCAGGGTACAAGTCAATATAAAAGTCTACCTCTCTGCGAGGAGGTAGCCCTGGAACATCGTCGGGAAAAACGTCCGCAAACTGATCCACCACTGCAGGAAAACCAGGACTACGCACGTCAACTGCTCCAAGGATAAGGCTAGCCAACTGATGAGTGATGGGCTGTCCTCTCCTCCGCGGAAGTCCATCCTGTGCTGCTAAGGCTCCCTTCTCGCCGGTTAAGGTGTACCTGCTCCCGTCGGTGCGTACACATCGCACCTTGCGCCTAAAACAGTCAATTTGTGCATGGACCGTAGATAGCCAATCCATGCCCAAGATGAAGTCGTAAGGCCTCGACGCTGCTACAAGAAGATCCCAGCCGAAGCTCTCGCCTCCTAGAGTAAGCTCACACTGCCGGAACCAATGCGTAATCGTCGAGTCTGCTCCCGTAGGAGTCTCTATCCGTAAGGATCGAGCCAACGGCTCTGTCGGAATCTCCGAGCTCCGAACAAGGGCAGCGGCTATGAAAGAGTGACTCGCTCCTGTGTCTATAAGAACTGCAGCAAGGGTGGAGTAGACACAGATAGTACCTCGAATCATCTCGGGTACGCCGTGGTCGTAGGCCTCTGCTGCCTGGAGCTGTGCCTGTCTCTGCCTGCCAGCTCCCTGTGGTCGGGGTGGACCTCCTGGTGGTGGTGGTGGCAGAGCCTCAAAGCGTCGCCCACCACCGGCTGCCCGTCCAGCTCCTCTGCCTCGTCCGCCTCCTCCCTGCGGACCGCCACGGTCGACCCTCTTCCTCTGCCTCGGTGGTCCCTCAACCGTCTGCTGCTCCTCGGCACAACGGGTCGGGCAGTCACGAGCCATGTGGCCCTGCCCGCCGCACGAGTAGCATTGTCTGCCTCTCAAAAGACTGGCTCCTCGCTGTGTGCCCCGCACTGCTGAACCAGTGTCCTGAGGTCGTCTGCCCGAAGGTCTGGTCTGCCTGGACCCCTGAGTCATCTGTCGACTGCCTGCTGCAGATGACTCTGCCACGTGCCGCCCTGCGGTGGGTCGCTGTGCTGGTGTAGACTCAGCAAGGAAGCTCTCGATCAGAAGGTCCCGCTCCAGTACTCCTGTCTGAGTCGGTATGCTGAGGGAGATCAGTGATGCCCTGATCTCGTGTCTCAAACCCTGCTCGAAGGTCCGGGCCCGGAAGAATGGGTCCCGTACCATGTTGGTCGAGTAGCGCGAGAGATCGGTAAATCTCGCCGAGTACTGAGCGACCGTCATGCTGCCCTGCCGCAGCTGTAGAAGCTCCTGGATACGCACCGCACGAAGGGTGGCTGGGACGAACTCCGAGCGGAAGAGGCTCTCAAAGTCCGTCCAAAGTAGAGATGCCTCATCGTGCACCTGGAGCATCAAGCTCCACCATCGTCCTGCTGCTGCGTGCAGTAGGCTCGCAGCGAGGATCACCATGAGATCTGATGGTGTCCTCACTAGCCTAAACACTCGTACCACTGCCTCCAGCCAGTCCTCTGCTGCCTGGGGATCCGTCTCCCCGCGAAACCTGGGCGGTCGCTGGCGCTGAAACTCATGCAGTGCGCTGAGGCGACGTGCATCGTCAGCGGCTGCTGCTGGAAGCATCAGGGGCTCGGCGGGTAGAGCTACCGCCGGTGCCACTGCTGACAAAGGGCCCTGCACCGAGGCCTCATCGCTCGGTGGGCTGTCGTCACGCTCGACTCTCGGAACACTAGCTGGCTGCCGTCGTGGGGCCATCCTGAAAAGGAAACAGGTGCGCCACGGTCAGAACAGTATACCTGGTGAGCTGATATAAGTAATCACAAAGAAAACTTTGAAACACACACGCAATCAATGTTTTCGTGCATTAAGTCGGAAATCAGAAGTCAGGGTCCTGGTGTACGGATACGTCGGCCGCCGCACCAACACTGGACTCCCTGGACTGATAACCACACTCAATACGCTAAACATTATTGCTTCACATAGAAAAGATCAGAGTTCGCGGTAGAACCGAACTCCTCTGATACCAATTTGTCACGACCCGCCCTCGGGGTCCGTGCCGTGACTACCCCAAGCCCGCCTTCCATAGGCCAGGGGCTGGCGACTAGCACCAAGGCGTAAATCCCGGTAAAAAGGGAAGGCATTGCCTTTGTAAAGTAAACAAACACCACAGAGTAAGCAAGCGGAAAGTAAACACTAAGCAAAAGCAGAGTACAACTGAAAGTGCGGAAAAGTAAATGGGTCATTATACAAACCCAAACTAAAAGTAAAGTACAACTCGAAAGGGAAAACAGCAACTGAAAAGTAAAAGCCGCTACACCGAGCTGTCCACCGGAAATCCCACCTGAAGGGTGGGTACAGATAGCTCCACTGCTCCACGGGTCCCGCCGTCCGTTCCGAGCACGTCCCGCCCAGTGGTCCACCTCCAGGTACTGTCCTGCTCTGCAAGCCTCAGCTAAGATCAACGTTGTCCGTCGTCTGCAACCAACACAACGTAGTGCGGGCAAAGCCCGTGCAGGGGTGAGTATAAGCTACTCAGTAGGGACCCCGAGACCCCTGAAGGTCTCTCAAATCCACAAAGGATAAACCACGAAGAAAGGAACAATCACGAAGTAATAACCGACACTGCTTAGGTATATGCCCATACATATATCTAAGTCATCAATTTCAAATACGCTCCAACCTCCGAGCCCAAGTACAACTCAGTCCACACAGGAAAGTAAACGTATTCCACACAGGAAAGCAAAACGTAATCCACACAGGATAGCATAACACAATCCACACAGGAAAGCAGCAGGATTCAGCTCACACAGGTATACTTCTTCAAAGGACGATAAAGATGATCTCTGATCCATCTAAGTCGTCGGACCCACGAAGGATCGATAGGTAACTAACCCCCGCAAAAGACCCACACAGGATCGGGCCCACATAGGACCTGTAGGCGCTGGTTCACACAGGACCGCTGAGCGCAAGGACCCACACAGGATCGGACCCACACAGGATCGGGCCCACACAGGACCTGTAGCACTGATCCACGTAGGATCGCTGAGTGCTGAAGTCGTCGTCGTCGAAACCACACAGGATCTATGTACTGTCGTCGTCGCAGTCACAGTAGTAGTAGAAGCAGTAGTAGTCACAGTAACAGTCGCAGCCAGCACTAGGGTTCCCGCACACAGCAAGCTCGTTCGGAGGGTCCGCTCCACGAGCCGAGAGGCTGATACATCAACTGTCACAAAGTCCTGAGTTGATGTATCCAAAAGTTCTATATCGCCAACAGGAACTCAACGCAACAGACGGCGCGTCGATCGGACGCCCGGTCTGAGAGTTATTGGCATTTTCGTCCCCGGGGCCCGGTTGGTTTTTAAGGCAAAACCAACCCGACCGTACTCCACCTGCGTCCAAACCTCGGGCGGAGTATGCCAAAAGATTCGTCTCACTAAGAGGAACACAAAAAAGCTGACGGTACGTCAATCGGACGTCCGTAGCTCAAGATATGAGCGTTTCCGCTCCGAAGGCCCGGTTGGTTTCGTGAACGAACCAACCCGGCCGAACTCAAAGTATTCCGAAACCTTGAGTTCGATATACCGAAACGACCGTCTCGATCCAAGGATCGCGTTGCCGCAGACGGTTCGTCGATCGGAGTTCCGTGGCTCAAGTTATGACCAAAAGACCGAAACTGATCCGAAACGGGGGGTCCGGGTCCGGGCCGACCCGGCCCGACCCCCCCCCCCCCCTGGGTCGGTCCGAACCAGGTCGACCCGATCCGGGTCTGACCCGGCGCGGCGGCCTGGCGCCGCACGGAGGCAGCACGCGGGGGGGGGCAAAGCCCCCCGCTTGATTGGGATGGTGGCGCGGCAATCACCCGCGCCCCTTTGTTTTAAAAACGCCCCCCCCCCCCCCCCCCACGTGGGGGGGCCTGCTTGAGCGGAAACCGGGGGGCCGCCTGCCCCCCCTCAAGAAACCGCCTCCCCCAATTAAATGGGGGGCTTTATTTCTGGCCGGGGGATTAATTTCCCCCGGATTTGACCATCCGGCCGGCCAGCTGGCCGGCCGGTTTTCTCCAACGGGACCGGAAAATCCGGTCCCCTTTCCGGCTTCCGACGCCGGCGGCCCGGCCGCCGGTCTTCTCGTCCCACCGCGGCCCGGAACCGGCCGCGGTGTTCGTCGTCCGGCGCGGTGCGATGGCACCGCGCCCCTCCACCGCGCCTCCGATTCCTCTTGACGCGGCGCGACGGCGTCGCGTTCTTGATGATTCTTCCACGGCGCGGCGCGACGGCGCCGCGCAAGATAAACATACAATTATCCGCGTGGTACGACGGCACCACGCCACCTTGCTTCCACCCGCAAGATAAATCAACATGAACGATGGAGGGGGTTCGGCCGTGTTCATGCGGTCCGGCCCCCTCACGTTAAATGATAACACAACTTCAAATCCTTACGTTAATCATGCATGAACCACGAACAAGGATAAATAAATAAACAAAATACAACAACCCCTACCTTGGGTATAAGTTCGAAGATTTGTCAACGTCCCGCGGAAGACAACGTCGCGGAGGTCGGGCGTCGCGGTAGTCGTTCGTCAAATCCGATGACGAAGAGGTGCGTCCGATGAGATACGTCGTTGGCGAATCTTCGTATGCCGACGAAGGGAGTCCGAGGAGGAAGCGGCGTTCTTCGTCGGAACTTGAGCGTTCTTCGTCAAGTTGAGCGTTCTTCGTCAAGTTGAAGAAGAAGGAGGAGGAGCTCTCAAAAATCCTCTTAAGTTGGCTAAGCAAAACTAACCAAATAAAATAAGGTTCCTCCTTATTTTATTTACCAAGCCAAGAAATTCAAAACTTTAAATTCAAAAACATAACACTTAATTAATTATACATGTCATGTGTAATTAATTAGATGTTAAGTTAACAAACTTTTAAGAGGGAGAGAGGGGAGTTTAAGGGGGAAGATGAGAGGTTTAGGTTCGTGTGGGTCCCACCACACTTAATCCTCTCAAGGGAGGTTAAGTGGGTGTGGGTCCCACCCCTAACTCCCTTTGAGAGGAGTTAACCTACAAAAGTAAAATAAAAAGAATTCCACATTTTTTTATTCAACTTTTTATAATTTTCCCAAAAACTAACTTTCATCCCGCAACAAACGCAACTTCCGAAAAGGTCTCTTTAGGCGAATATCGGCGCTGCGAGTTCATCGGTGCCCTCGGATTTCAATTCCGAGCACCGGATCAAAAGTTAGGAATTCCCGCTCGTTCGTTCACTGAACGTACCCGATCCAAACTTCGGAAATTGATTTCGGGCACTCCGGGCCTCGGAATCAGGTGCCGTCTGAAACCGCGCTCTTGTAAAATTCTAAAGAAAATTAAGAAAAAAATTTCCCTTGAATTTTACGGGTCTTTACAAGCACTTTTCATACGTGCTCCGCATACTGAATTTTCTCCTATGTAGTTGATCTCTTCTTCTGATGACAATCCATCCACATACCGCTCTTCCTTCCACCGAGAACCATTTTCAGTTTTGTGAACCTCTCTATCGTACCATTCCCGCCGCACCGCGTACCTTTCTCAGCACTCCGCATACTGTTCCCGTAACATGGTGCGCGGCCCATGAGGTATTTTTTTCCCAACAGTTTTTCTATTCAATAAGGATGGTGACCCATTATTATTTGATAATAATGATCTTCTAACCTACGAGGAAGCATTAAGTGGCACATATGTTTCCAAGTGGCAATAAGCCATGAATTTTGAAATGGATTCCATATACCAAAACTAAGTTTGGATTTTGGTAGACCCTTCAATAGATATAAATCTCATTGGTTGAAAATGGTAAATCAAGAAGAAACTCGACATCGAAATACAAGTCAGTACCTATAATGTGTGACTAGTTGTAAAAGGGTTTAAACAAAATCAAGGAATTGATTATAAAGAAACTTTTTCACTAGTTTCAATGCTAAAATCCATCAGAATTATACTTTCCATTTTAGATTTCCATGGTTATGAGATTTGAAAAATGGATGTCAAAACAGCCTTCCTTAACTTGAAACTTTAGGAATATGTCTATATGACACAACCCGAAGGGTTTTTTACTCCAAAGGATGCCCACAAGGTATGGAAGTTGCAAAGATCCATTTATGGATTAAAGTAAGAATCCAAGTCATGGAACATTAATTTTGGCCATAATAGAATCTAGTTTCATAAAGAACAAATGTGATACATGTGTTTATAAATGGTTTAGTGAGGTGAAGTTTTTTATTAATAGTGTATATTGAGGACATATTACTCATTGGAAACAAAATACTAGTCTTACAGTATATTAAGGTGTGGTTAAATAAATGATTCTCTACAAAGGAATTGGGTGAGGCGTCATATATTCTTGGGATCAAGATCCATCATGATAGATCCAAGAGTTTTCTTGGCCTAAGTCAAAGTATATACATTAACAAGATACTGAAGAGATTTAGTATGGAATAATCCAAGAGGGTATTATTGCCAACATCACATGGTATTCATCTTTCTAGGAAAATGTGTCCTCAGACACATAAGGAAAAAAACAGAATGACAAGGATTCCATACAAATAAGTAATTGGGTTAGTCATGTATTTTATGATATGTACTAATATATATTTCACCTACACATTAAGTGTGGTGGGAATATATCAACCTAATCTAGGTGACTTTTATTGGATGGTAGTTAAGACTATCCTTAAGTATCTGATGTGTACTAAGGATATGTTCCTGGTTTATAGAGGAGATTAGGAACTAGTAATCATAGGATATGAAGATGATAGTTTCTAAATAGATCAAGATGAAATGAAGTTAAAAATGGGATACATATTCACTTTGAATAGAGGTGTTGTGAGATAAAAGAGCTCAAATTCGGCTATGGTTATAGATTCAACAGTAGAGTCTGAGTATATTGTGTCTTATGAGATAGCTAAAGAAATAGTATGGATGCGCAACTTCATCCAAGAGCTTGATGTGGTACCTGGAAGTAAAGATCCTATCCTACTTTATAGTGATAATACTATAATAGTGGATCTTGCAAAAGATCCAAGGTCACATCAGCAGACGAAGCACATACTTCAAAAGAATCATATCTTGAGGGATTTTTCTCAGATAGGTGAATTTCTAGTGAGCAATATTTTCATGAAAGACAACATGGCAGACCCCTTGACTAATGCCTTGACTCAGCAGAAACATGATTATCATATGAGGTTAAGAAGAATGAAGGTAATATGTAGTTAGATCAATACCAAGTGGGAGTTTGTTAGATTTGGTGTCCTAGGACCAACTATTTTTACTTTGATTACATGAATATTTGATGTATTGAATATTAATAAAACTTTTTATTACATGTTGTTTTTTGTTCTGCATGACTCTAATATAATAATGCTCTAGAGTATACGTCACATTGATATAGTCATAGCAGTTCTCCGCTATGATGAGAACCTTAATGTGCTATGATGATATTCTCAAATAATGTTTTGTGGTTGGATAATGTACTATTATGGGACACATACTACATAGACTGTCATGTGTGATTACTCGTAAGCAAATGAGGTTTTTTCTCATGAAGTTCGCACTTGGTAATCTCCAAGATGGGATATTATGAGAAAAGACCCATATGTAGTAATTCCACATGTTTGGTGTCATCTGATAATCCTATCTATGAGCATGTATGATGGTCCTTAGACATTAAGATTATTACTAATGCATGTTACAACTTGTGTACTCAGACGTATTTGTAAACCATTTGATAACAATTCATGGAAAAGTTGGATATATTGGGTGCATCATGAGTGACATGTCATTAATGAATAAGACTATGAAGGATTTGTCTCTTCTATCTTTATGGAAGCTAATATCTCAACTCTTTGATTGGAATAGAATTGTCATATTAAATTCCTTGTCCATGGTGTAACAACGTGTTTGTTTTAGATAGTCAAATAAATACATATCAAGCATATAGGTTGGTGACATGGTTATGCAACCCTCTTGATAAGATATTGTGATAAAGGGATTATATTACATAGTGATCATTCATATGTGGTCGTCAACATTGTGACATTATGTTCTTTATCTTGGGTGTCTTTACCCATTTCTAAATAATAATATTAGATTTTAGGCAAGCCCTCCTAATGCCAACAAGAAAGAATCCTAGAGGGTCACACAATAAGTGTTTCTATTGATCTTGATTAAATTCTATTTGAGTTTAATTAATGGAATAAATATTATTCTTAAGTCTAAGGAATAATTTTATTCAAAATATATTGATCGTATAAATTAAATAAATATTTATTTTTTGACATGTGAATAAAATATATTTTTTTATTTATTGAATATTTTAATAAAAAATTATTCACTAGATTTTGAATAAAATATTTATTTATAAATAAAATATTTATTCAGTTGTTCAATAAATGATAGAAGAGTTCGAACAGACTAAGACCGAGTCCTATGAGAAATATTAATTAACAAGACTATTACATAATATTTGTTATTGCACAAGTTGGTGTGTGCCACAAAATAATAATAATATAATTATTATTATGTGGCATGGGGTTTATTAAAGGTAATAAATGTTATTTAATGGTGGGTGTGAAATTAAATAATATTTTAACTTAAATCCTAGCTTTATAAATAGACGGTTATGTCTATTGTGTAGATTATCCAAAAAATTAAGAATATAGAATTTTTGCACATAATGAATTCTATCTCAACTTCTCCTTCTCTCTCTCTCAAAAACAAATAGTGAAAGTGATATTTCTTCAAGGTTGAAGAACAAGCGATCAAGAATGAATAGTGCAAAACATTTGACTTGTAGCGCTAGCACTTGGAGATCAATTGGTGTTGCTCGAACATCATAGGATCATGTGTGGATAACTGCTAGATGGATTCTATCCTTGGATCATCATAGCATAATGAAGGTAATCTGAAAGGGTCTTTTCGGATGATCGAAATTCACCAACAAAGAAAGTACCTAATATTAGAAGTTTATTTATTCAAATATTAAATAAATTAATTATAAATTTGACATGCAATATCCTCACTCTTGATTTCAGAAAATGATTATTAAAAGAAATTTTAATATATCACCCACCTCTGCATGCATTTGCTGCACCCGAAACCATCACATTTTTGGGATAAAGTAGTTAGTATTGCCTGTTATACTATAAATTTATTTTTAATTATACCTTTTATTAATAAAACTCCTTATGAATTATGGACTCGTATAAAACCAAAAATTTCTCACTTAAATGTTTTTGAATGAAAGTATTCATTTAAAATACTAAAGATAACTTGCATAAATTTTCTCCAAAATATGATGATGGGATAGTTTTAGGTTATTCCACAACTAGTTAGGATTATAGATTTTTCAATAAAAACAAAAGTACTATTGAGTAAATAGTACATGTTATGTTTGATGAAACTTATCCTTTTATTTTCAAAAAAACCCAACCTACTTCTTCTTATGTTATTTCTAAAACTAATTTTCAACCTGTGTTGGAAAGATATTCTCATGAGAAAATAACTCAAGAATATATTTCTGATGTTTTACTCAATAATATTTTCAACCTATTGTTAAAGAAAGAACTTTTGAAAACCCAAAAATTCATTTGTTTCTTAGGAATCATCCTAGTGGTAATATCATTGGTGGTGTAGATCAACCAGTCAAGACTATAAGTTCTTTGAGAAATGAAATTGAACATCTATAATTCTTATCATAATTTGAACCAAATAATCCCAGTGAGGCTTTATGTGATGAGGATTGGATAAAGTTAATGGAACATGAACTCAATGAGTTTTAAAGGAACCAAGTCTGGACTTTAGTTGAATGACCTAAAGATACTTTTTTAATTGGTGTAAATGGGTCTTTCCGAAAAAAAAATGCGATAAAAATGGGATAGTAGTTAGAAATAAATCTTGAATTTTTCTAAGGGTTATAATCAAAAATAAGGAATTGGATGTGAAGAAACTTATGATATGGTAGAAAGAGTTGAGGCTATTTATATACTTATATATTATGAAGTATTCTTAAATTTAAAACTATTTAAAATAGATGTGAAGCGCAATTTTCTTAATGGATATTTTCAGGAGGAATTTTATCTGGAACAACCACCTAGTTTTGAAAATAAAAAAAATCATAACATGTTTATAAACTTACTCAGGAACTTTATGGGCTTAAACAATCCCCTAGAGCTTGGTATGATATGTTAAATGAATTTTTGTTACAAAAAACCATTATTAAGGGTGATGTGAATCCAAATATTTTTATAAAAAAAAGTTAATAAAAATATTATGACTGTAAAAAATCTATGTTGATGAAATTATATTTGGTTCAACTCAAAAATATTTAATAGACTCCTTTTATAATCTTAAGAAGTCTGGGTTTGAAATGAGTATAATAGGTGAGTTAACATACTTTATAGATTTTCAAATTTCACAAAAACCAGAATGAACTTTTATATCTCAACATAATTATATAAAGGATTTACTTAAAAAAACTATGTTATGACAACTCTAAAAGAATTAGTACTCCTATCAGAACGTCAAATACTTTAGATATTGATGAATCTGTGAAACCAATTGATCAAGATACTTTTAGAGGTATGATTGGAAGTTTAATTTACTTAAAATCTAGTCATTCAGATTTAATGTTTTCAGTATGTTTATGTTCTAGATATCAATCCAATCTAAAAGAATCTCATTTTAAAGTTATTAAACAAATTTTTCATTACCATAAGGGAACTATGGATTTAGGATTATTTTACTATTATGGAAATGATATTGTGTTAAAAAGTTTTTCGAATGATAACTTTGGTGGATGTAGAATGGATAGAAAAAGTACATCTAGATCATGTCTTCTCTTAGGAGAAGATTTAGTTTCTTGGTCTTGTAAGAAATAAAACTCAGTAGAACTTTCCACTAATAAATCTGAATATGTGGCATCTAGAAATTATTGTGATCAAGTGTTGTGGATGCAACACACACTCACAAAATATGGCATGAGTTTTACTAAAACTCAAATTGTGTGTGATAACACAAATTCCATTACCTTAATTAAAAATATATCACATCACTCACATGATAATCACATAAACATATGACACCATTTCATTCTGGATCACACACAAAAAAGAGATATCATTTTACAATTCATCAGAACACAAGAATAATTTGCTAATATTTTTACAAAACCCCTTAGTTCCTATTGATTTGAATATATTAAACAGAATCTAGGAATGATCAATATCAAATTATTATTCATATCTACTTATTGTTTACCAATCTTCTTACATTAATGAACTCTTTTTCAAAGGGGGGCGCATATGTTTTTAGGTTTCTAAAACCTTTTGTTTTTTAAATTTTCTAGTTTTCTAAATATTTTACTCTTATAAAATTTTTAGTTTTCTTAAAAAATTCTAAATATTTTATTTATTTCCTAAAGTTTTTTAGTTTTCTAAAAATTTTAGTTTTTCATATTAACTATTTTCGATTCAAAAAATATATATAATGTTTTTTGAATTAGTTTTTTTATAAAATTTATGATGTTAGTATTTTATAAAAAGATTCTTCAAAGTCAAAATTTTTCAAACTCAAAAATTGTTACAAAATTTTACTTGACAATACTTTTGTTATAAATGTTATCATAATAAATTTCTTTTACAAAAACTAAGAAGAATAGGTTACTCATTCTGATGAAAATTTTCTACTCTAAAAGGTATTATTATTTTATTTTTTTCACTAATTCCTTACTTTAATTTATTCATGTTGTTGTTTACATATTCTTTTAGTTTTATAAACTCTATTTTGTTAAAAACATAAAATTTTATAATCATATTATTTATCACTCCAATGAAATGTTTTCTTAAAAAAACTTAATAGTTCATGATTTTATTTAAAATAATTTTTTGATTAAATCTTGATCATCGGATTATAAAATAATTTTTGAATCTCATCCATTGAAATTTTTTGAAATGTGAACTGTCACCCCATACCTATATAAGGGTGGGTCACCCCATGTCTCACATCAGTTTTCAAGACTTTTTTACCCGACTCTCACCACCACTTTAAGTGATTTTTCTGATCTTTTTCCATTCGTTTGATCTCTGAAATTAGACTCACTATGATGATAAGTACTGAATATTTTGCACAAAGACAATTTATTAGGGGAAGGTTGATTGAAAGGTCTTGGTATGAAAAATATGACTCTTTTCCTAAGAAGATTATTACTTTTCAGGTCTAGGATAAAATCTATTTTGAAAAACAAGATAAGGATTTCGACATGCATTACCCAAAAATAGTAAGATAATTTTATACTTCAGTAAAGTTTTTTCTGATGATGATAAGAAAAAAGTGGTTTTTACTCTTTTTGGTTAATATTACACACTTTCATATCAAAAAGTAGTTGAGTTTGTATAAGTACACTTCAAAGGTGAAGCCTGTATTCTGTCCCACAAGATTCCTATAAAGTTTGGGGGTTCTATAAAATCAACAGTCAAGGCATATTTCTTTACATCATTTGATAAAGTAATAAAGGTTTCTCATCTAACAACAGATGTTAGAGTGGTTACCCTTTGGATATAGGGATATCTAATTCTGAGATAGGGTGATAGAAATACCCAAAAAGTTCTGGATATTTTTTTTGTTAGAATTTCTAATGAATATGAGGTAGATAAACTTAGTAAAATTTTTCTTTCTAATAATGGAATAAATCAAGAAAGCTTCAATGAAATTAATGATTTTAATGTTTCCATGCTTTATAAATAATTTTTTACTCAATTTTATTGATATTTTTATTATTAATAATCAGTAATATGCTATGAGGGAGAAGATTTTCTTAACTGGTGAAGAGACCATGGAAAGGATGAAACTGGTCTTTGATTCAAAGTTGAAGAAGTTTTTTGATAGAATGGAAAGATCCACATCTGATGTAGGACTGACTAAAGATAAATAAGTTGTTAAAGAAAATATTAAAGTTGAATCCTCACCTCCTAAAGTTTAGAAGAAGCCTAAAATAATATCATATGATGATTTCAAGAATCTTATGGCACATAAGTCCCAAAGAAACCTAGAGACCCTTATTTTGGTCTTGATAAGGATGAGGCCAAACCATTAAATATTTGGACAACTGATGAGTTAAAAGAATCTGAGAAAATAAAGAAATATAAGAAAAGGTTTGATGAGGGAAAATAGTATAAAGTTTAATGAAATATGTTGAAAAGGATTTATAAAATATAGTTCTATCCATTTATCTATTATAAGTGGTGCGGTTAGCTCAAAAGTTTGGAATGGTTCCTCATAAATATCCGATTATTCCTGATGCCAGTTTGGAATTTGTTGAAACATCAATATTTCCTTCAGTCGTTTCATAAGTTGGATGAAAAGGAAATGGTAAAGTGATTATAGAAGAACCTCAAGTATCAGTACTAGTACAAGTTGAGAAGAAGGTTGATAAGTAAAAAAACAAAATCTATTAAGAAAGTTGTAAAAGGTGTTCTTAAAACTACATGGTTGTTAGAAAATGAATTGGAATAAGTGGAAGAAGAAGATGGAGAGGAGGAGGATGAATAAGAAGAAACAGAGGCTCGGGAAGAATCACAGGAAGAGAAAACTTCACCGGGTTCATCTTAAAAATCTACTCGATTATCATCTCAGTTAGACAAGAATGCCAATATAGAAGTTTTAGGGGAATTAAAATCATCTTCAAAAGTAGAAGAAGAAGATAAAAAATCTCAAACAAAAGTATATGACAAGGTTAAGTCGGATAAAGAAGTGGATATTGTAAAAATATCAGAAGATGAAAAAGTTTCAATAAAATTATTAGATGTAGAAAACATTGATAAGAAAGAAAAACAAGGCACCAAACCTTCAAGTCCACATGTTTCATAGGTTCAATCGGAATCATCATACTCAGATGCAATAGAGGCACAAAATAATATTGATTATATTTTCCAAGATTTGAGACTTTTAACTAGTAAGGTTCTCTATTTACCAAACATTAAAGAAATATGAAAACGGATCCAAAGTGGTATGAATGAAAAGTCAGAATCCATGAATTTGTTGAATGAATCTATGATCTAACATGAGTCCAATATAAAAACATTCAAAGAAAAGAATAAATCTCACAAGATAAGTTTAAACCAAATGTTTAGATGGTCAAGATAGGTTGAAAATGACTTAAAATATCATAATGATCAATTAGTTGAAGTTAACAAACTATCCCTTGAGTATGCATATTCTTTTGAAAAGTTTTCATTAGATGTTTCAGACTGAGTTAAGTTTATTGAAGATTTCAAATAATTAAAATCCAATTAGGATAAAGAAGTTAGAGTTTTGAAATAAAAGGTCCAAAACTTGGAAGTAGAGAATGGAAGGCTCAGATCATGTGAAGATGAGTTGTTCCTTATGCAGAAAGAGAGTAAGAAAATTAGTGAGGAGGTTAAAAGGTTGAAGATATAATTTTATAATCAAATAATAATGGAGGAATATTTTTGAAGCTTGAATCATTGGTGGTTGCAGCTGAGAAGAATTAAGAAGACATAAAGAAACTGAAGTTGATCATCAAGAAACTTTATGAGAAATAATTAAACTATTTTACCTGAACTCTTAATTTATTTTGAAACTTTTTGAATGAATTTTTATCCATATACTATATGTCTAAATTTATTCTAATTTCTTTTGGATGTAAGTAATTTCTTTTATATCTTGGATGATTAGTTAATTCACATATAATTGTTTCTTATGTTATCCTTTGATAACATTCCAGGTGATTATATGCTTTCCCTATTCTTTTTTGAAAATCACAAAGGGGGAGAATTTTTAAGAAGATATGTTTAAGGGGGGGAAATATAAAACATTATAAGTCTTTGAGATGTTTTTGGGAAGATGTTTTAAAAGTATTTCTTTAAGGGGGAGTTATTATCTAAAAGGGGAGGATCTTTTTAAATAATATTTTTACAAAGGGGGAATTCAAAGTATTATTGTATTCTATAAAATCATAAAGAATTTGTATACATGGGGGGTTAAGATATGAAGTATATCTTTGAATTTCATAAAATAACAAAGGGTTTTAAGTATTTCAAAGTTATTATTTTTTATTTTAAGTGTTTTGTTTTGAGATTTCAAAAAAAAGGGATATTTTTTAGTCAAAATTTTTACTTTATACTTATCATTTCTTTAGTTTTAAAAATCACAAACACTTTCTTAAAACTCTATTTTACTAAATTTTTATATCCCAAGTGTTTTAGTATGTTTTTGTAGAAAAAATATTTTTATACTGAAATAAAAAATTATTCTAATATAAAAAGAATATAAAATTTTATTATCCATTCTGATACATCGGACTGAAGGTGCATCTAATATATCGGACCAACTACTTTATTTACCAGTGTTTAAATTAATGTCCTATCTATCAAACAACAAAATAGTCATGACCATCAAACTGACAATAGTTCTGATCCATTGGATTAACCTCTATTCAGTTTATCATATTAACATACAATAGTGAAGTCCATTGGACTATCCATGGTTTTTAATCGGAATGATTATAATTATATATATCGATCAAAATCCAAAATATAATTGTAATGGTGATAAATTATATGATGTCAAACAATGAAATGTGTATATGTCAATATCAAGATCCAAATCATTATGAGCTGTCAAAGTGAAAGATTTTCAAGGTCGTTGCAACCAACTCTAAAATATGACCATTGGAGGATTTACTATAAATAGGAGGTCATTTGAAGAGTAGGGAGCTAATGCATTCACAGCTCAAATCTTATATGTTTTTTCTTTGCTTAAACGTTTCATTCTAAATGCTTTTTAATTTCTTAGAGAGTTGAAGTTATAAGGAATATGAGTGAGGATTTTAAATTTCTTAGAACACTTTGCTTTTGTATTCACTGTGTTCGATCATGGCATTGATTGAGGGCTTCTAAGGATAGAAAGATGGGTGAATCTGATCCATCGGATCGAGGACTTATGGGTCTAGGAAGACAGAGACCGATCATCTTATTGAGAGGTTCCAGGGATAGGAAGGCAAATATATTATGATCATCGTATTAAGGGATTTCCTTGTAAGGAAAGACAGACCATTATAGTAGGTACTAGAACTATAGATATCTTAAGTTAAGAGTTTTGACTTCCTTAAATCTTAAGGTTAAAGAGTAAATTATTTTATAATGCTTGCAATTCATTCTTACTATTATAAGATTTTGTTTTTATTTTTGTTACAAGTAATATTTTCCATTATGCATATACATTAGAAAGTTAGTTTATACTTATCTTTATAATAATAGTTTTATCAGGCTATCTGTGAGGCCGATAACAACTCTGATATATCGTACATTTTCTTGTTCTGATTTTAATACTCTAATCATCAAATGATATCTAAGCTTGATCTTTTTGACTTAAGAGGATCTGTGTTTTGTCTTAGTTTAAAATTTTAAAAGACAATTCACCCCCCCCCCCCTATTGTAGCTGTAGTATACTCTTATGATCCAAAAAGATATTTTAAAGTTATATTGGTTTCCAAATGTTTCAGACAAAAAGATGGAGTTGATTATTTTGATACTTATGCTCTCGTAGATCATATTACATTGATAAGGATTTTATTTTCATTATCTTCAATTAATCATTTTCATGCCCATAAAATGGATGTTAAGACTTCTATTTTAAATGGAGACTTAAATGAAGAGATTTACATGGAACAACCAGAAGGCTTTGTTTTAAAGGGTAATGAAAAGAAAGTATGTAAACTAGTTAAATCTCTTTATGACCTTAAACAAGCTCTAAAGCAATGACATGAGAAATTTGATTCTATTATTTTATCTAACAGATTTACTCATAACAATGTGGATGAATGTGTTTATTAAAAGTTTACAAAAGAATATGGAGTTATTGTGTGTTTATATGTGGATGGTATGTTAATTTTTGGAACCAATATAATTGGCGTAAATGAGACAAATAATTATTTATCCTCTATGTTTAAAATGAATGATCTTGGAATAGTTGATGCTATTATAGGTATTAAAGTTAGAAAACATAGTGGTCGTTATTCTTTAAGTCAGCCTAATTACATAGAAAAATTGTTAAATAAATTTAATCATCTTGTTTTCATGGATGTTAATACTCCATTTGATTCTAGTGTTAAACTGTTTGTGAATGCGGGTAGATCCGTAGCACAATTTGAGTATGCTAATGTAATTGGTTCTTTAATATATGCAATGCATTGCACTAGGCTTGATATTGCTTTTGTGAAAGACCAAAGATTTAAGTTTATACTATAATGATTATCCAATTGTATTAGAATGATACACTGATGCGAGTTGGATTATCAGTATTGGTGATAATCAATCCACATCTGGATGGTTATTTACTCTTGGAGGTTGTGTTGTTTATTGGGCAAGCAGGAAACAAACATGCATTTCACATTTGACCACGGAGTCTGAGTTCATCACCTTAGTGGCATGTGGAAAAGAAGCTAAATGGATTAGAAATCTCACATTGGATATTAGATTGTGTCCTAGTCTAATGCCTCATATCTCTATCAGTTGCGATAGTGAAGCAACTTTATTAAAAACATATAATTGCATGTACAATGGGAAGTCTAGACATATAATTTTGAGACACGGTTATGTGAGACAGTTGTTACAAGATGATATCATAACAATTGTCTATGTGAGATAATGTAAAAACCTTGCAGATCCATTTACAAAATCCCTACTGAGAGAGATCATTCATGCAACGAATAAAGATATGAGGTTAAAACTCATAGAATAAAATGTTTTTGTAATGGAAACCCAACACTTTTTTTATGTAGATCCTAATCAAAGTGTTTAATGGGTAAAAATAAGTTATGAAGATGATTTTTGATATTGACAATTATAACCTCAACTACTTGGTGTCAATATCATCTGTTATGACTAGAGGTTGAGTTATAAACTCTTAAAAAAATATTAAGAGTCGATGAGTTATGTGTTCTAATAATGGGAACACATTGTAATATTTTTCCTATGCGAACTTAGAAGTGGTGTTGTTTCATAAAGGAGTTAATGGGTTTACTTCTTATAGAGTTCATGAAAAGGATATGAGCACATGGTCATAAAAGTGCTACAAAATGATATGTTGGATGAAAAGATCATTGTATGTATGATACATCTGGTTTGTCTTAAAGATTAAAAAGTTTAGTGTTTCGAAAACTTGTAAATCTGAAAATACATAGAGATGTTCATACTAATTGAAGGTTTAAATCAAAAGATACCTTTATTATGTAAAATGATTCACTTGTGATTTGGAGAGTTAATGTTTGTGAATAAAAGTGTGAGATTGTTATAATTTTTATTCATGAAATAAATCAATAAAAAGGTACATCTTTGGAGGTTTGGATTGATGAGGTGGAAAAAACCATGTAGAATCCCACATTGAAAATGTGAATAGAATCCTAAAAGCATCTCCCTTGTAAAAAGGGGCATTGAGAATTTTTTTTTCATAAAAATATATATATTTGCCTAAATGCTTTTAAAGTATTTTTTAAATATATATTTTAATAAAAAATTTGTTATATATATATATATATATATATAACAAAACAAAACAAAAAATAAAATAAATACTAATGACGAGATTAGTCATAACGATTGGATTTCAAAAATTCAAATTTAGAACGAGTGTCTCCCGCAAAGAGTTGTCTCGTTTCAATCAAATCAGAGTATCTTTTGATCGAAATGATGAGATCGAATCAATGTCATTCACGCCAATTTTGATCTATAAATAAAGGGATTGTGAGACTGGTCATTTAATCTCTTCAATCCGAAATTCTTTAGAAATATTACCCCAACATCGTTGTGGGACTTGAGAAATTTGATGTTTGACATTCTCAAAATCTTGATGAAATTCTCATGTGAAATTTCCACCGAGAACCCTACACCAATAAGTAGGTATGGATCAAACCTTTTTGAACATTGAATATCGTTCAGACATCAAGATTCCAATTTGTTGTCATTTTGGTCTGCATTTCTATTTTCTAACAACACACGCATATATATGTGTGTGTACTTTTGTGTAAATAGTTTTTATGTAAATTTGCAATTATTATATCATGATTTTTCAGTTTAATTTTAATTATATATACTAAGTTGGTGGCACGCCAATATCATTTTGGTCATTTTTGTATGTAGTGGGCGGACCCGGTCTTCCACTCCGTCAGTCATTTTAGCACTTTCCATGTAGTTGCCCCCTCATTCTTTATCTTCAAATAGAAAATGATATGCGTGTTTTTTTTTTAACGTTCTTACGTTATAAAAACTTTATTATTTGACCGAAATATATACTCGTTAAAATGAAATTATAATATTTAATTGTTTGTGCTATATATATATATATATATATATATATATATATATATATATATATATATATATTGCAATGAATGCACCAAAAACGTTGTGGCGGGACGTCAGATTTAAAATATTTAAATTTATAATTAAATGTTAACCTGATCACCGAATAAGATGAGACAAGTCTTTAACATGTTACCTGATCACCGATCGACGTGAGATGAGTCTTTTAAATGTTTTTTAAAATTATTTTTATTTGTGTCTAGGTTAAAACTAATTGCCACAATGACTTCCGAAAAGCGAGAAACAATTGTATGTTATCAGTGTGTTCCATTTCTCCGATCCACCGAATAAGTGAAACCGTTTCACGCAATCCATCCGTAACCTAATATATAAATTAAAAAATTGTATACCGTGTATACCTGAAAAAAATAAAAATAAAATCACTATGCCAAAAATACTATTTTAAACGGTTTTTTTAGCAGTGGTGATTTAAACTGCTCTGTGGCGGGTATTATTTCGCTAACGCTTTTTAAAAAACATTTAAAAGACTAACAAGATAAACAGCTTAAACTCGAAATAGACAACCAAACAAACCTTTAAACTATAAACAGGTTTAAGACTACAACTCAACAGAAAAACCCAAAATGAACAACAAAGAAAGAGAACTAAAACTCCAATACCAACCTCCAAGTGACATGAGAAGCCCCACCCCCAAGCTACCAACATCAACCTGCACGCAAAGACCAACAGCATCCAGGACCACCAACACTACACACGATGCCCCAACCTGGAATACACAAATGATAAGATCTACATATACCAGAAGGTGTATGTAGGGTGTGAGCCAACAACCTAGTAAGATATCACCCGATAAAAAGGTTCTATGCCACAACATCAAAAGGATAACTTAACGTGTTTATTTAAAACCATACTTTTAAAACACTTTTAAGGAAAACATTTAAACTGAAAGTGAAAAGAAGAGAGTACTAAAAGAAAAACCATTTCACAATACTACTTTAAAATCGAAAGAGAAATTTTATAAAGAACATGCACACTCAAGTGGTCCTCTATATGCCGACGGAAGGCACCACGTCACGAATAGTAGAGCACTACGGGTAAATCCCCTAAGGTTTATCTAGCTCGAGTGAGACCCTAGAACCTCGTGTCTCGGTGAAACGTAGCTTAGAAACAACAACCCTTAGAAAACGTGGCTTAGAAGGTCACGACCCTCAGAAAACGTGGCTTAGAAAACCACGACCCTCAGAAAATCATATGTTTAGTTAGTGTTTCAATTGTCAATCCACCGAAGTGAAACAGGGACGATACCACTCTGGATCACTAGCGCACTAGTTCTGGTCCTCCCACCTAGATAAATAGGGTTTTCCCTTGTGCTCAATCAAGTTTCACATTCACATAGCATATTGTTTTCTTATATCACATACCAAACAAGTCAATACACACAAAAGTCACATTCGCATACCCAAACAACATTTCAAAAACTCACAAACAAAATCTCTTTCCAAAAATATATTTGTCGTTACCTAATCATTTCGCAAATCCCCATTTGGAAACACTCAAAGAAGAACATAAACAATTCACACAACTTAGAAAGCATTATTTAAATAACACAACAAAAGCCGACACAAATAAACACACCCAAACCCCACTCTAAAAATATACACATATCAAACCATTTGATAAACATGTCTCGCGCCACTTATGCAATTTGATAGTTCATAATTTTTTTTTCCAAAACAATTTGCAAAGGCACCACAAAACTTTACACCCGAAGACATGTTCCAAAATCCCCCTTTTTAGACCAAACGCACACCAAAACTGTTTCACATCATAAATCACATCACATGCATGAATTCATAAATTATTTAAACAACTAATAGAAAATTTCTAATTGGCACATCAAGGGTTTCACATGAAAATGCCTAATTTTCACACAATAACGACACCTAAAATTTAACACATGTTTAACTCTATCAAACACCACGTCTGCACATCACATTCAATTAAATAAATTCAAGTAAACAATTTATAAAACATTTAAGATTATCACACGACAGCTTACACCAAAAACACACTTGATCTTATGCCAAAACACCACTTTAAAACTGAATGTGCAGCACAACCGTTCTAAAACATGTTTCCTGCTAATCCAACTATTTAAAATTTAAATAAAAAGGTGCGCAATGAGTTCAACATTCCAAAATAAATAATTTTTCCTTTAAACCTTTTTTTTACTCTCACCTTAAGTACTTCAGAAAATATTTCACACATTTAAGATAGGACACGAAAACCTTTTTCAAGAAACCCTAAAATATGATACGCATTCAAGAAAAATACATTTCTAACTCTGATACATATTAAACTATTACCAAATTATATTTTCCACACCTAAAATAATTAATTGCATGTTTCCAATAACTCTCACAACAAGAATCATATGAAGGGTGGACCCAATATCACAGTGCATGTCAAAATATTTCTGAGGATATTTCGCGCAACCCAAACAACTCCTAAAACCCATTTTTAAAAACATTGCACCAAAGAACACACCAAAACATAGCTAATATCTATAATAGAAATCCGATTTCAACATTTAAACACAAACCAATTCAAAAATACCAAACACATCACATAATAAAACCGAAGAATACATTAACAAATTTAAACAAACAAATTAAATTAATCTAATGATGCTAAGGCACATAAACACCTACCTTGGTTGAAGAAATAATCAATATCTCGGTGCGAAACCAACACCGCACGTCAATTGCACCACAAACAAACAGAAAAAAAACCCTAAAACAAAGGACCAGGCGAAAATTGTCAAAATCGGACCTCCAACAACTCGAAACCCTAACTGCATGAAACCATACCCTATGAAAGAGGGAGAAGGGATTACCGGATGAAGAGGGGACAACGGCGGGGCTGAGTCACACGAGGGAGGCGGCGAGCTCACGACTACCGGAGGAAGGTGGCATGGCCGGTTCAGTGCGCCGTGCAAGGAGGGAGTCCGTTGGGGCTTGACCGAACAGGTCGCGCGAGGGGGGTTCGTGGGGGCGGCGCAAGGCGGTGTGAGGGGAGCCGGGACAACAGATCAAGGTCGTCGGTGGGGTGTGCGGCGCCGGAGGAGGTGTCGTCCATGGAGGGGGCAACGCGAGCAGAACCGGGGGGGGGGGGGGGGGCTTCGACTGGGAAGGAAAAAAACGGGGGGAGGGGGAGTTAGGTCTCTATGCAAAGAGAAGAAAAAAAAGAGATAAAGAAAAAAAAGAATAAAAAGAAAACTAAAAAAACTAAAAAAACTAAAAACAAAACCAAAACCAATAATAATAATAATACTAATAATAATAATAATAATAATAATAATAATAATAATAATAATAATAATTGGAATAATAATTGGAATAATAATAATAACTTAAATAAATTATTATCCTTAGAACTAACAATAATAATGATAATAATATCCTTAAATATTAAAACAATACATTAATTTTTTATCAAACTTCTTGTTTTATTTTATTTTCATTTTATCCTCCTTTTAAATTTTATTTCTTTATCAATAATTCTTTTTATTTAATTAGTTGCACGTCAGGCAGGCATGCGGAGAACCGAGCGAGGTCGCGCAGTGACCCAAGCGAGGTCGTGCGGCTTTGACAGCGGCGCGCTGAACGCCGTCAAGGTCAAAAAGTGCGTTTCTAAATAAGAATTAAAAAATTTAAGTCGGGTTTCACCCAGACTCCTCGATACCAAGAAAAATTGATAAAATAAATAATGTAAAAGAGGTGGGTGTGACAATTCTCCCCACCATAAATCTTTCCGTCCCCGGAAAGCCACAACTAGGACTGAACCCCAAAGTAGAAGACAACACCCCCTTAAGGTTCACAGAGGATTCCCACCAAGAAGCTAGTGAAGAGAGTCAAACACATCGTGCTTAGAGAAAGTGACTTAACTGACAAACTCAAGAAACTCGTAAAAAGACTTTCTGATATGTGTCGCCCGCCCAAAAGAGCTAGAACACCTCCAGTTGATTGATCAAAGAAAGGAACTCTTGCACCCAAGAAAACCAACTTCACAAGCTGAAACACCTCAAGCACTATTAAAATAAAACCACACTGTTTGACTGGAATGAACAAACATGACCAACCGCATCCAAGGAACACTCTTATCACTCACCACCAAGCCATCTTTAGGAACATAATCAAATGGTCAACATAGGGAAACCCGAAGGGGCTTCCCACCATCAGAAACTTACCAACACCCATGACGACTAGAAAACCGACACAAGGAGGCCCTGGCGGATTCCCCACCATTATGAAAAAAACCAACACTGAATCATTCCAGAGACACTTGTGCAAGACCCATCGTGGATCTCCCCACCATTAAAACCGACAGAAGGTACAAACTTTGAAAATTTTTCGACGGTGACCAAACACTCCACCATAAGGGGCGGGTAGGGTGGGTCCAACTGTCGGGGCGTCAAAACCATGACCCAAGACAAGCGAGCATCATCACATCACTGGACGAGCGCTATTCCAATTTGAGACCAATTTACCCAACATACCTCATAAGGACCACTAAAGCGATTACATCTAGTGGGACGCAACCCCCATGACTTTAAGGCAACGAGACAAACACGCTTCCACCTAATCACGAAAACCTTACGTAGCCAGATGTTCGTTTGGAACGAAACAACCACAAAAAACAATTTAAATTTCCTTTACTTTCAACACCGATGACAACAATAAAGTCGGGGTCCCATACACTCTCGGGGTTCCTGACCACGTGCCAGCTTCACTCCGAGGCCTATGGCTGGAGCTCTGATGTTTGAAACATCTTCTGCCTCGTAGTCAGGTATTGAAGACTCCTGAACAGAGCTTCTCCTTCTAGTGTCACACGCAACTATCTTGCAACCGAGACAACACCATCAGACACTACACACCACGACATTCAACTACTCGCTCACGACACATCCACCAAAATAGGGGTTTAGATGATGTACATGCATCACCTCTTCACCTTAACTAATGAACTTAAGAAGGAAAGGCGCACGACAAATACTTCCCTTTGAACAGAAAAGTTAGAACTCCCTAAGATGAGGACACACTCCTATGAAAGCAGGTCCGAATGATTCTACGAAATCCACCCCTACTCTTAAAAGAGGATTCACGCTGCAAGAGATCACCAAACATGACCCTTGCGGCCGATGAAAACACTACAATCATTTCAAGACATCGGTCAACACTGATAACTCCGAAAAACCTTCACCCTTCCCCACTGGAATTCATTTCACCGTTTCCAGGGGAACCTTTAGACACAACGGTGTCAAACTTCATACCCGACAACTCGAACAACTCAAAGAGACCAAAACTTCCTTCAACTCCCGTCGCATCTGTCATTCTGCTGTGAGAGGATCTGCTTGAATGAAAAGAAAAAAAGAACAGGCTTAGCACTATCACTCAAAAGGGAGAGTGATTGCTTTATCAACTAGAGGGTCAGCCAACGTCAAATTACCCGTAGCCGCACTTCAATTGCATGTTAATGATTTAGGGGGGCGTGCACTAGTCAATAAAGAAAACCATGGACCCAATCAAACTGGTCCAATGGCCAAGACATAACACAAGAGAACACCAAACATGCAGGGGGAACCACTACAAGGGCTTCCCGAAGCACTTTTCAAAACAAAACCACTAACCATGCGCTTTCACACCAACTTACAAGTATGAAATCAAACTCAAGACACAAATCATTCAAAAAGGATTTTTGGCTAAAAACACCTCACATCCAACATTTCAAAAACACAAGGACACACCACATAATCACCAGTTACTAACACACTGAATTCTCATTTAAAAAAACTTTTTGAAAGTAAGCAGAGCTAGTGGGTTACACAAACACCAATAGTGTCTCATGGGCCTCGCACATGCATGTTTATGTGCCACACTGGCACCCAACTCATGTCCATCCAGGAATTCATCCACTCATGCCATTGACCATTTCTCTTTCCATATACGCTCATGCATGTGGTTTCCCATGAGAACACAGAGAATCAAAACCGGACCCTTTTCATTTTTTTTCAAAACCAAACATTCAACCCACACTTTCCAAACCTTACACATCATTTTTTTTAAAAGTGCTTCATTTCAAAACATTTTTCAAGATCAAATCATTTTACTTAAAACCCAAATTTCCATAAATCCAAAACAAAGAGATGAGGAATGATTCAAGAGGAGACTAGTGTCAGCGGGTGACTGAAATATATGGTTGGCGGCCATATGCCAATCACTCCACCACCACTGAGAGTATTCTAGGATAGCATCCTCGACTCCACATGGCTTTCCAGACCTGGCGAGCTCACTGGAACCACTGACCCTACTCCCTTTTCATTTCCCCTAAACAAGATTAACCACACAGACCAAAGGTTTAGACAAACCTCAACTTGATTTGGTAACTCGAGTCCCGCCACGAGGTGTGCTGGCCAGACACCTTGCTTGTAGCTAGGACGTCGATTCCCCACAACCTTAACTCCAGTCTACCATGACTCTATCCCAAAAGAATATGACCCAAGAGAGAAAACCTGCTCCTCTGATACCATTTTGTCACGAATCAGGCCGGTTCACCATCCGACCCGGCGCCTGACCCGGTTCGTGGCATGGCCCGAGGGGCGTTCCAGATCCCCATGAGCTGGCACAAGTGCCTGGGTATCAAAACATTATATGGGAATGATTTACCCAAAAAAAAGATAGAAAAATGACTAACAAGATAAACAGGCTGAAACTGGAAATAGACAACCAAACAAGCCTTTAAACTATAAACATGTTTACGAATACAACTCAACTGGAAAACCCAAAATTAACAACAAATAAAGAGAACTAAAACTCCAATACCAACCTCCAAGCAACACGAGAAGACGCACCCCCAAGCTACCAACACCAACCTGCACGCGAAGACCAACATCATCCAGGACCACCAACACTATGCACGATGCCCCAACCTGGAATACACAAATGATAAGATCTACATACACCCAAAGGTGTATGTAGGGTGTGATCCAACAACCCAGTAGGATAACACCCGATAAAAAGGTTCCATGCCACAACATCAAAAGGATAATTTAACATTCTTATTTAAAACCATACTTTTAAAACACTTTTAAGGAAAACATTTAAAAAATGAAAGTGAAAATAAGAGAGTACTACAAGAAAAAACATTTCACAATACTACTTTAAAATTAGAAGAGAAATTTTATAAAGAACATGCACACTCAAGTGGTCCTCTGTATGCTGACGGAAGGCACCACGTCATGAATAGTAGAGCACTACGGGTAAATCCCTTAAGCTTTATCTAGAACAAGTGGGACCCTAGAACCTCGTGTCTCGGTGAAACGTGGCTTAGAAACCACGACCCTCAGAAAACATGGCTTATAAGGCCACGAACCTCAGAAAACGTGGATGAGAAGACCACAACCCTCATAAAATCATATGTTTAGTTAGTGTTGCAATCTTCAATCCAACTAAGTGAAACATGGATGATACCACTCCAGATCACTAGAGCACTAGTTCTAGTCCTCCCACCTAGATACCTGAGGTTTTCCCTTGTGCTCAATCAAGTTTCACATTCACATAACATATTGCTTTCTCATATCACATACCAAACAAGTCATTACACACAAAATTCACATTCACATACCCAAAAAACATTTCAAAAACTCACGAACAAAATCTCTTTCCAAAAATATATTTGTCGTTACCTAATCATTTTGCAAATCCCCATTTGGAAACACTCAAAGAAGAACATAAACAATTCACACAACTTAGAAAGCATTATTTAAATAACACAACAAGGGCTGACACAAATAAACACACCCAAACCCCACTCTAAAAATATACACACACCAAACCATTTGATAAACATGCCTCACGCCACTTATGCAATTTGATAGTTCATAAAAAAAATTCCAAAACAATTTGCAAAGGCACCACAAAACTTTACACCCGAATACATGTTCCAAAATCCCCCTTTTTAGACCAAACACACACCAAAACTGTTTCACATTATAAATCACACCACATGCATGCATTCATAAATTATTTAAACAACTAACAGAAAATTTCTAATTGGCACATCAAGGGTTTCACATGAAAAATGCCTAATTTTCACACAATAACGACACCTAAAATTTAACACATGTTTAACTCTATCAAACACCACGTCCCCACATCACATTCAATTAAATAAATTCAAGTAAACAATTTATAAAACATTTAAGATTATCACATGACAGTTTACACCAAAAACACACTTGATCTTATGCCAAAACACCACTTTAAAACCGAATGTGCAGCACAACCGTTCCAAAACATTTTTTCTGCTAATCCAACTATTTAAAATTTAAATAAAAAGGTGTGCAATAAGTTCAACATTCCAAAATAAATAATTTTTCCTTTAAAACTTTTTTTACACCCTCACCTTAAGTACTTTAGAAAACATTTTTCATATTTAAGATTGGACCCGAAAACCTTTTTTCAAGAAACCCTAAAATATGATACGCACGACACACAACAATTTTTTTTCAAGAAAAATACATTTCTAACTTAGATACGTATTAAAATATTACCAAATTATATTTTCCACACCTAAAATAATTAATTTCATGTTTCCAATAACTCTCACAATAAGACTCATATGAAGGGTGGACCCAATATCACATGTGCATGTCAAAATATTTCTGAGGATATTTCGCGCAACCTAAACAACACCTAAAACCCATTTTAAAAAAAATTGCACCAAAGAACACACCAAAACATAGCCAATCTCTATAATAGAAATCCGAATTCAACATTTAAACACAAACCAATTCAAAAATACCAATGGCATCACATAATAAAACCAAGGAATACATTAAAAAATTTAAACAAACAAATTAAATTAATCTAATGATGCTAAGGAATGAAAACACCTACCTTGGTTGAAGAAATCATCAATATCTCGGTGCGAAACTAACACCGCACGTCAATTGAACTGAAATCAAACACGAAAAAACCCTAAAACAAAGGACCGAATGAAAATTGTCAAAATCGGACCTCCAAAAACTCAAAACCCTAACCGCTTGAAACCATACCCTATGAAAGAGGGAGAAGGGATTACCGGATGGAGAGGGGACAACGATGGGGCATAGTCACACGAGGGAGGCGGTGAGCTCACGACTACCAAAGGAAGAAGGCATGGCTGGTTCGGTGTGTCGTACATGGAGGGAGTCCTTCAAGGCTCAGCCGAACAGGTCACGCGAGGGGGGTTTGTGGGGGTGGCATGAGGCAGTGCGAGGGGAGATGGGATGACAGATCAATGTCGCCGGAGGGGTGTGCGACGCCGGAGGGGAGCGACGCCAGAGGAGGTGTCGGCCATGGAGGGGGTGGCGCAAACATAACCAAGGAAGGGGGGGCTTTGACGAGGAAGAAAAAAATGGGGGGAGGGGGAGCTAGGTCTCGATGTAAAGAGGAGAAAAAAAAGAGATAAAGAAAAAAAAGAATAAAAAGAAAACTAAAAAAAAACAAAAAATGATAATAATAATAATACTAATAATAATAATTAATATATTATTAATAATAATAATAGTAATAATTGGAATAATAATAATAACTTAAATAAATTATTATCCTTAGAACTAACAATAATAATGATAATAATATCCTTAAATATTAAAACAATACATTAAATTTATATCAAACTTCTTGTTTTATTTTATTTTAATTTTATCCCCCTTTTAAATTTTATTTCTTTATCAATAATTCTTTTTATTTAATTATTTGCACGTTAGGTAAGTGTGGGGAGAACCAAGCGAGGCCGCGCGGTGACCCAAGCGAGGTCGTGCGGCTTCGACAGCGGCGCGCTGAACACCGTCAAGGCCAAAAAGTGCGTTTCTGAATAAGAATTCAAAAATTTAAGTCGGGTTTCACCTAGACTCCCCGATACCAAGAAAAATTGATAAAATAAATAATGTAAAAGAGGAGGGTATGAAGGTTACTTCCAAGATCTATCTTCAAGATAGTTACTGCCAAAATCTATCCTGAAGACAGTTTAAATATAGGGGTAGAAACCTGTCTGATTTGGCCAACTATGGTTTGTCTCATGAGACTTATGGATGCATCGAGGGGATATAGTGGGCTCTGCCAGTCACTTTCTAAATACAGTGCATTCCTTATATGAATAATTAATACAACTGAATCAACATTCCTTAACAAAATCAATAATTTTCCGTATTGGAAGAACTAGTTATATGGGATATCAATACATTCCCCAGTCAAACTGATCATAAAAAATCAATAGAAATACGATGAATGGTATCTTTAGAGTACATCCTCAACATAATATTCAAAAAATTATGTTGGAATAGATGAAAATATTTTACAGAGATTACTCGAATATTTCTTGAGGAAAATACCTTTTTTACTTTGAAAATAATTTTTAAAATCTAAGAACTACAAACATAATAAAAAATCATTTTCTTTGAAAATAACTTTATAAACATGTAAATTAAGCTTCAAATATTTAAAGAGACATGATGATGGGAAACTATGTTTAGGCCGTATAAGTTAAAAAACATTCATTTCACACTTTTATAAGAAAAGTCATAAAGTACATTGTTTGGAAAATAACGGAAAAATTCCTCTTTAACACATTTTGTAAAAATTAAAAAAGGGATAAAAACGACTTTAAAAAAACATTTGATAATATTAAAACAATTTTTGAATTGTTTTTAGAAAACATGGACATGGAAGAGAAATATTCCTCAGCGTAGACTTGAAAATAAATAATCCCGAATAATGATGAGATTGTGAAATAAACTATTACCACTTGGGTATCTTTTGAATCATAAGTCCCATGAAATAAATAACACCAAATGAAAAATTTAAATACCATGAATATAAATGAATTCATGATATAATATGTCAAAATGTGCATTATATACTCATAAAATAATATAGGTGCATAACATCAAAATATGCCTCAACAAAAGAAAATTGAGACGAAGTCCCTTACCAAGATCATATCATTGAAGTGAGTGTTAATAAAATGAATTTTTGTGTACTTTCTGTAAATCCACATAAAAAAAGTGGAAATACAACATAATATAATCAAAATTCATTTCACTCATAATCTTAGTCTGACATAATCAATGAAATAGAAGTTTAAATAAAAATTGAGATAAGAAATCCCTTACCTCTGATTCAACTTCCTTCAAATGTTTTCAAAACTCCTGTATAATGGTTTTAAAAATGTTATTAATTTACACAATAACCATATTTATAACATCTTATATGATCTTTTTATAACATCTTACCACCCGTTCATTATTAACATTTTATTATTTTCACTACTTCGTGTGTTAATTGCCTTTTTTTCTCATGTTTGTTTTGTCTTGAAAATCTCGATTATCTTGCATAGAATATAGATACATAATCTATAGAATGATATTAATGTTATAAATATAATATTTAACCATTAAAAATATTTTCTGAACCATTCTTGAATGTTGAACATAGAAAATGAATCGCATCACTTCGCGAACATGATAAGTTGTACGTACGCATGATCAATGATATCATTTCTAAATGGTTGATGGGGTAAGGAATTATATGGTATATTAATTTTATAGAATCAATATCATGTCATTATTATCATAGATATCCATTATTTACATCATTATAACCACCCAAGTAAGGTTTTGATGAAAAACAAATTACACTGCTACGTGGATGTAAAGACCCAAATTTTTCCATGCATTTTTTTTAATTATATTGAAATATTACGAGTCTGAAAATTTCAATGGCATGTGATTTCGAGACCCGGAGTGGTCGGAATGAATTTCTGAACTTTCTTTAAGTACGTTCAGTTAATATGTGAGCAGGAATTTGTAACTTTTGAATCGGTGCTCAGAATTAAAATTTGAGGACACCATTAAACTCGAAACACCAATATTCCCTTAAGGGAGGTTTAACCTCGACCGCAGTGGGTCGAGAGAAGAAGTTGGTGTCTGTGTTTTTTCATAGAGGATTAAATAAAATAAAATAAATTAATTTAAAAATATATCCTCCCACCTCTCCTTTGAAATTCTGGCAGTGGAGACCACATGAGGGAGGTCAGACATTTAATGTTGGACATTAAATGCCCGGTTGAACAAAATGTGTAACCACAATCTCCTTAAATTAATAGGATTCATTAATTCTAAATTAATGAATCATATTTTTAATGAAGAGTTATATCAACTCTTATTGAGGGGATTAGGGGTTGGTTTTCCATTTGCGAAAGGGAGAGAGGTATCTTGAGGCTCTTGACGAAAAACAGATCCACTAAGCAAGGTCGGAGGATCATCGTTCGAGTAGCGTCATTAACGACTTGTTGCGGGGACGATGAACACCTTCACCACATCCAATCATGAGCGTTCCCCAACAAACGATTGAGGTAGGGTTTTCTCTTGATTATTCATTGTTAAAATTTTATATTGATTCAATCTTCCTGAGTTTCTTGTTATCAAACTAACACGGAGGGTGCAGGTCAAATGAACACGACCCGATCCCTCCGCTACCTCGTGGATTGATGTGTTCTTTGTGGGTGGATCGTCGGGTTGAGAGGAACCTGACCACGTCGAGATAGATGCAAAGGCAAAGTCCCGAGATGAACTTTGATCTCTTCAGTTTGAAGAACGGGCCACCAGAGCTCACTTGGTGACCCGAGGAAGTGCCAACGACCGAAGCCGGTGACCGACCCCGACAGGGTGCAAGGCGGAGGCCGGCACACCGACCGACCGCAATGGTGGCGGTGCCGCAACCGTGCTGCCGAAGGAGGCTGCATCCCATCGGCCATAGTGGAGGAGGATGGCGGCTGACACACCGGTCGGCCATGTGGGAGTCGGGGTGGCGTGCTTCCGTGCCGCCAGATAAGGAGGTCGTGGTTGCTGAGCCGCGACAACACACCCGAAGGGCGGCCGACACCCGACCGACCGCGGTTGGAGCAGCGGTTCCATCGTGCCGCTGGAAGGGGAGTCGACCGGACTCCTGGCCGACCGCGTCATGCTGAGCAGGACCCGCTCTGGCGGGTCCCGCGTACCAGCAGGTGGCCACCGGGTTGGCCAAAGCCGAATGGTCCAACAGAAGCGTTTAGAATTCCGGGGGGCACCTCCCCCCGGGTAGCGGCTAGGGCGGGTCCCGCCACGACAGAATACACCCAGAGACGGGCCGAGCTCTGCGGGCCTCCCTCTTTGTAGGCCGGGCTGGACCGTGGCTCAATGGGCTGTTCCTGCCGCGGTCTAGCCCATCCGAGCCGAATCGGACCTGGGCCCATCTGGACCCAGATACGCCTTTTGGGCTATATTTTGAGCATCGGACGTCCGTTTGATGAATCGTCTATGGCGATAGAATCCTTGGATCGAGGAGGTCCTTTTTGTATACTCTACTTGGGTTTTGGAGATAATTGGAGTACGACCGGGTTAGATTGAACCCGAATCCAACCGGGCCCTCAGAATAGAAACGCTAATAACTTACAGACTGGACATTCGATTGACACGCCGTCTGTCACGTTGGGACCCTTATGATGTGATGGAACTTCATGATACTTCTTCACGGGACTTCATGGTAGTTGAAGTATTGACCAATGGCTTCAGGGGCGGATCCTCCCAGAATCAAGCGAGCTTAGTGCGAGAACCCTGTGGCTGGATGTACTTGAGGAATCTTCAGATCCTGTGTGGGTCATCTTCAAATATTGTGTGGATAATATTCAGATCCTGTGTGGGTTAGCTTCTATCAGATCTTGTGTGGGTCAGTGCTCAACGATCCTATGTGGGTCAATGCATACTGATCCTGTGTGGGTCAGCGGGGGTTAGTTACCTATCGATCCTGTGTGGGTCAGAAGTAGTGCTACTTAACAGAATAAGATGATCAATCTTTTGACTAATCATATGTACTTCTGTACTTAAGTTATACCTAGTGTGATCTGAGTCTTTAACTTTGTGGTTCACTTATTTTCAGTGATACCTTTGCGGTACTTACCTTCATGGTGTTACCTTCATGGTATTTTTTCCTTCGTGGAACAGTTGTGCTTTTGGATAAAGAGTTGGTCCTTGTGTTTCCTCATGAATGAGATGGGTATACTTAGTAACTTAGGTATATGTAGGGGAATATACCTAAGTATAGTTGATTGTTGCTTCATGCTTGTAATTGTAGTCTTGCTTTGTGGATTATCCTCTATGGATTCTGAGAGACCTTAGGGGGTCTTGAGGTCTTTATTGAGTATCGTTATGCTCACCCCTTCATGGGCTATGCCCGCACCTTGCTGTGTCTTGTGCAGATGATAGAGAGTGCTGATCAGGGTTGAGGGTACCAGGATTGGAGGCTGCTCGGAGGTGGACCTTAGACGAGGCGTACCTCATAGATGACCGTTCAAGAGCTGTACCTACCCTTCAGGTAGGATCCTTGGTGGGTGTTCATATGAGTTGTTTTCAGTTTTACTTGTACTTTCCAGTTGGGCTTATATTCCGGCCCCTTTACTTACTATACTCACACTATTTACTATATATTTTACTTTGTGCTTGTATCTTACTGTGTGCTTGGTTTGGGGTGTGTTTGCAGGTTAAAAAGGCATCGCCTTCCCGGTTTTAGGGATATAACTTTCCGGTGCTAGTCGCCAGCCCCTGGCCTATGGAAGGTGGGCTAGGGGTAGTCACGGCATGAGCCCCGGGGGATGATTCATGACAAATTGGTATCAGATAAGTCGGTTCTACCGGATAACTTGGACTCTGATTTTTTGTTTCGGCAATAGTGTTAAGTATAATGAGTGTGATTTTCAGTTTTGGGAATCCAGTGTTGGTGCGCGATTAGACAATAAAAACACATATCTTGATTACATTTTAATGGTATTAAATGTTCATTTTTTATCTTATGGTCCTGAGTTAGTGGATTTTAATTTTGAACATCTATTCTCATCATTTGTGCACTTCATGTCTAATGTGCATCAATTTAGGCCCAATGTTTCATCTGATTTTAAAGAATTTAATTATCCATATTTTAATTTGATATTTTGGGAAATGTATATACACATAAATATTAACATATTTCATTCAGGGATAAATGTATTATTCATAAAGGATGATGGGGATATTTGGTGATGAAAGGAAACAATTCTGGAGAAGGCAGATTGGATATCATACCACTGACGAGAATATGGGGCCCACAATACATTCCCAATGAAGCCAAAATTTCATGGGAGTCCAGAAGACATATATAGGAACAAATTATTCTTCTGGAAACAGTGCTAATTCGTCCTATATGGTGGTGATTAAGGTGACCCAAGTTGAAGATGAAAATCTGGGCCAGATTATGCGGCTCAGAAAAACAGCCCACCATTTAAATCATATCTCCCAAAGAACAACGTATTTTGGGATGAAATTTTACATGATTTTAGGGGACATCTTGGGATGAATTTAAGTCTTATATGGAACACTCCAATTAGGCCTTCTAGAAGGTTATTTTGGCGCCTCTGTTCGGTAGATGCATGCTGGCTCCCACTTCGAGGCAAGAGTTAAAAATCCTCCTTTGCATTAAATGTCCACCCACCTTTCCCCAACACAATTAATTAAATGCACATGAGATGATGGGATCTCAGCCAAAGACTTTAAAAATGCCTATTTAAGGCATCATTGGTGGAGGATTTAGGGATCTTGGAGTTTTTACTTTCATTGTAATGTTGTTATGCCAAATTGCCTTTGTAACGTTCTTCTTTCGCATGTAAGTTGTTTGAATCACCTTAGTTTTCAATAAAAGTTATTATTCTATTTTTATGTTCTTATTATTTTCACATTTATACCATTACTCCAAGGTGTGATCTTATTCACACCAGCACTTGTGAATTTATTCATACAATGGTGGAGTGATTGTTTCATTGTTTTATTTTTCTTCTTCAATCCCGCTTCTTTAAGTCGGCTTCCCACTTCCATTTATTGAATAACATAAATGGAGGGCTAAAACCTTATGGGTTGGTCCTAGGGAGTTTCATGGGGCATATTGGATATCATTTTATGATCTAAAATTCTATAATCATTTCATTAATTTAATATTTCCATTTGATGATTATTTTCTTCTTCATCTTCACCAACTTTAACAATGACACATTTTGAGTGCTAGTATGATCCAATTCCTTGGAGTTATCATTAAATTGATCCTCTAAGTGCATTGGTGATTAGACTTGAAATTGTGTAGGGATTAAATTGGTGAATGATGTTGAGGAATTATATCATTTTGTGGATACATATTGAATTATCGAAACGAACGCTATAAGAAAATAAATACATCCAATATAACCCTAGTAACAACTTATGATCAACTCATCTCCATTAATTGTTTTAGACTAAGTAATTGTTTGTTTTAATTTATTTTCTTTAAATTAAATCAGTATTTATTCAAATAAAATCAATCCAAATATTTGGCCACTCCATAGCCAAATCCTTCCAAAATCAGAGTGTCTCTAGGTTTCTTCTTCGGTCCCTATGGATTCGACCCCTACCTATACTACAACGACCGCATACCTGTAGGGTAGATTTGGGTGAAACCAAATTTTGGCTCCATTTCTGGGGACCCAAGTAAGTTATCTTAGACACTTTCATCCTTTTCTCACCCCAAATTCTCTATTCTCACCCCCATCTCTCTTATCTTTACCCCTTTCTATTTGTGTGTGTCCTGAGAATCCAGAATCCAACTTTCTGTCTACCCCAATGGAGTATCTTCCAAATTACCATGTCACAAACTCATGATGTAATCAAATGGAAAATAAATATTGGGAATCCCCTAAATTAGAAAATTTCTTTGATCAACCCTTGATTAATTACCACACACTTGATGAGATGTACAATCAATGGGATGATGATTGTTTAAAGGATCAATTTCCAGCCCTCTTGAGGATGATTGAAGAGATGAAACTTAATGAAGTTCATGATTTACAAACTCTTATACAGACTAATAATTAAAAACTCCTTGAAAAATTGTGTAATCAAATAGAGATAATGAGTTCTGAGGTATCATCATTGAGATTAGAACTACAATGCATTGATACTTGTGAGGAACTCATCCATACACGAATAGTTCCTTCCGAAACCTTATGTGGAGTGTCTAGTTTCCCACAAAACTCTCATAAATTTATTGAAGAACCAACCTTTGGATTTTGGGTAGGGGAAGTGAATCAATAAATTGTTGAAGGGTCTTTAAATCAGGAAGATATTGATTTCATGTATTCACAAGAAGGAAATTTGACATCATGGATTGAGTCTCCTAAGTATAACTCTATTGAAGATTTTTCAAAAACACCAATCCCTGATCCATTGAGAGAAATTAAAAAAATTGAGTCCATACCCATTCATGACACTAATATCTCTAATTTGGTGGTTCAATCTTCTATCCTAAAGGAACCAATTTTGTTGAGAAATTTGGAAAATGAAACTGAGTTGGATTCAAAATCTCAACCTTTGTTTGAATGTCCTATGCAATACAAACTCAAAATCATTGTCCTTACTTCCCCAATCAATTATCCCATCATTTGTGTTAAGCAAGATCTTGGGGTTTTCATTCATTTATCTCATGAAACCCAAAAATGGGGGTTGATCTTTGATTTCTTAGGAAAGACTACAGAGGAATCTAGATCAACCATTTCTGATATTCCTTGGATTTTCCCACTCATTGTAGAACATAGGTTTGTACATGATACAAATTATAAACAAATAATCAATCTCAATAAAGTAGAAGTGGAGAAATATGGGGTCCTTAAAATGTTGAAAGTTGGAATTGGATAAGTTGGGGGGTTCATGTTGAGCTAGAGATGTTAAACAAAAGCGCTGCATGGGAGACAACCCGTGGTTTTCATGTTTTATTTTATTTAATTAGTACTTCATACTGTTGACCTATTCTTATTTTATGAGTAAGGATGGGTATGAAAGGGGAGAACCGTATTCATCCGTGTCACGCGGTGTGATCCTTGAGTAATACCTTACCTAGAAAATTTAAAGAAGACAATGTATCATCAGTTTGATTTAAAAAAAATAAAAATAGATTGTTGACCTATTCTTATTTTATGAGTAAGGATGGGTATGAAAGGGGAGCACCGTATTCATCCGTGTCACGTAGTGTGATTCCTGAGTAATACCTTACTCAGAAAATATAAAGAAGATAATGTATCATCATCTTGATTTTTAAATTAAAAAAAACAAGAAAAACCATAAAAATGTTGATACTTGGTTTTAAAGAAATTGTTCTGTTGTTTGTTTTTTCTACTTTTTTCTTCTTTTTATGGTTTAGGGACTATTTTGGGTGATACATATTCAATCAAGGAGGTGCCTACATCCCCTAAGAGATAAAAGGAGTAATTTGGAGCATCATGAACTCAAACTTCAAAAATCAGGTGAATTTGTTCCATGTTTATCATTTTCAATTCTTTCTTTGAACTCTACTCCCCCCTTCTAACTTTTTTTTATCTTTAAACACTAGGGAAAATGTTATTCTATGTTGGGGGGAGATAAAATAAAATCATTGATTTTTTTTCATCATAAAATGTGTGGAAGGAAATTTTTCATAAACCTTGAACATGATAACACACATTGAAAACTCTGAAATTGGATATCAAATAATTTTGAATGCCTTGATTATGATTTTAATGCAAGTTTAGGTTCATGTGCATAGATTTTGGAAAGTGCGGTTTTCTGATGGGATTTTTCACCGTTTATATTTTCATCCATTTATTTAAAAAACACAATGCACGTCCTTTAGATTGTGGGGTATTAGTTTGAATTCTTGGGGTCCATAATAAATGGAATATGGTTGGTGATCATTTTAATTTTAACATGAGTATTCAAAAAAAAATCAATTGCACGTAGAGCAATGAATTGACCTAATGTGTGGCTTTAGACACTTGGGGATCATGACTCCATATTTGTTTGGCCCAGAGTTGGGAATTTTATCTCTATTTGTGGTAATTTGAATCTATTTTTGATTGAGTTAACTCGAGATGATGCCCGAGTATGTGAGCTTCACTTGGTGCCCTAAGGTATTTGAGTCTGAGAGTCATCGGCAAAGTCTTGCTACATGGGTTGACTCGATTGAGTTCAATTTCAATTACCATGGCAAAATTGCAAAAAAAAAACCAAAAAAAAAATAAAAAAAAATAAAAAATGAGTACTCATATTATTATTAAAATTTGATTTCTCCTAGCACTTTCATCTTTTATCCCTCGAATGAAAATGAACCCCCTTGTCTATTATGATGCACAACACTTCATCATGCTTAATTGAATTTGGATGAAATATGGTGATGAATTTGAACAAAGGAATGAGCTTGGGCTTGGGATATTCTTATGGACATAGCTTTTTTTAAATGATTTTTATGGGTTTCAAAATTGTTTGGTATGAGATCTTTGGGTGAGAAATGTGTATTAAAATGTTTTTTGGAAAAGGGAATTTGAATTTCATATTTTTGAGATTTATTTTTCTCGGGACTAGAAAAACTCAAGTTGGGGGGTGTGATTAGCCAATAAAAACACATATCTTGATTAAATTTTAATGGTATTAAATGTTAATTTTTGATCTTATGGGCCTGAGTTAGTGGATTTTAATTTTGAACATCTATTCTCATCATTTGTGCACTGCATGTCTAATGTGGATCAATTTAGGCCCAATGTTTCATCTGATTTTAAAGAATTTAATTATCCATATTTTAATTTGATATTTTGGTAAATGTATATAAACATAAATATGAACATGTTTCATTCAGGTATCAATGGATTATTCATAAAGGATGATGGGGATATTTGGTTATGAAAGGAAACAATTCTGGAGAAGACAGATTGGATATCATCCCGCTGATGAGAATGTGGGGACCACAATACAGGCCCAATGAAGCCCAAATTTCATGGGAGTCCAGAATACATATATAGTAATAAATTATTATTCTAGATTAAGTGATAATTCGTCCTACATGGTGGTGATTAAGGCGACCCAAGTTGAAGATGCAAATCTGGGCAAGATTCTGCGGCCCATAAAAACATCCCACAATTTAAATTCTATCTCCCGAACCACAATGTATTTTGGGCTGACATTTTACATAATTTTAGGAGACATATGGGGATTCATTTAAGTATTCTATGGCCCACTCCAATTCATCCTTCTAAAAGGTGATTTCTGCGCCTCTGTTTGGTAAATTCATGCTGGCTCCCACTTCGAGGCAAGAGTTGAAAAGATTCCTTTGCATTAAATGTCCACCCACCTTTCTCCAACACAATTAATTAAAGACACATGGGATTATGGAGGCTCAGCCAAATACTTATAAAATGCCTATTTAAGGCAGTATTGGTGGAGGATTTAGGGATCTTGGAGTTTTACTTTCATTGTAATGTTGTTATGCCAAATTGCCTTTGTAACGTTCTTCTTTCGCATGTAAGTTGTTTGAATCACCTTAGTTTTCAATAAAAGTTCTTCTTATTCTATTTTTCTGTTCTTCTTATTTTCACATTGATACCATTTCCCCAATGTGTGATCTTATTCACACCAGCACTTTTGAATTTATTCACACAACGATGGAGTGATCGTTTCATTGTTTTATTTTTCTTCTTCAATCCCGCTTATTTAAGTCGACTTCCCGCTTCCATTTATTGAATAGCATAAATGGAAGGATAAAACCTTATGGGTTGGTCCTAGGGAGTTGAATGGGGAAGATTGGATGTCATTTTATGATCTAAAATTCTATAATCATTTCATTAATTTAAGATTTCCATTTGATGATTATTTTCTTCTTCATCTTCGCCGACTTTAACAATGACACATTTCAAGTGCTAGTACAATCCAATTCCTTGGAGTGATCATTAAATTGATCCTCTAAGTGAATTGGTGATTAGACTTGAAATTGTGTAGGGATTAAATTGGTGAATGATGTTGAGGAATTATATCATTTTGTGGATACGTCTTGAATTAGTGAAACGAACGTTATAAGAAAATAAATACATCCAATATAACCCTAGTAATAACTTAGGATCAACTCATCTCCATTAATTGTTTTAGACTAAGTAATTGTTTGTTTTAATTTATTTTATTTAAATTAAATCAGTATTTATTCAAATCAAATCAACCCAAATAGTTGGCCACTCCATAGCCAAATCCTTCCAAAATCAGAGTGTCTCTTGGTTTATTTTTCAGTCCCTATGGATTCGACCCCTACCCATACTACAATAACTGCATACCTATAGGGTAAATTTGGGCGTAACTAGTCTGGTGACTGATGTATCCATACACCGGGACCCTGACTTATGATTTCCGACTCATTGCATGAAAACTCTATTTGTGTGTGTGTTTTTGAAGGGTTTTATTTGCGGTCTCTTTGAGTCAGATCACCAGGTATAACTTACTGAACACATAACACCTCTTTCTATTCAGGATGCCTCCACACAGATAGCCAGCCTGGGTTCTAGATAGAGTACACAATGACAACCCACCGAGCAACGATGCTTCGGTGCAGGGCCCCCTTTCGGCAGTTGTACCATTTGGTGGTGTACCAGCAGCACCACTACCCATTGGGCAGCTGATGCCACCAGCCCCAGCAGTAGAGGGTGCACGCCGATTGAGCGCATTGCATGAGTTCCAACGCCAGAGGCCACCGAGGTTCCAGGGTGAGATAGATCCACAGACAACTGAGGACTGACCGGAGGTTGTGGTCATAGTTTTTTGACTGGTCGGGACACCAGCTGATATCATGGCCATCCTTGTAGTCAGTCTACTTCAGGCAATAGTGGGGAGATGGTGGAGCTTGATGCTCCAGGTTTACAATGAGGTGACTCTCCTCTGGGCATACTTTGAGAGCCTATTCAGGGTAGAGTTTGTCCCAAAGACCTTATGATCTGTGCATATACAAGAGCTTATCCACTTGAAACAGGGCAATATGATAGTGGATTAGTATTCAGTGAGGTTCACTGACCTCTCACGCTACTCCACTGACATGGTGTGAGGCCCTTTATTCAAGGCCTAAATATTCAAGAAGGGGATTATATGGAAGATTAGAGCTTCAATGATTTCTCTCAGCATCCTGATGTAGGTGGGGGTGTTAGAGCGAGCACTCTTAGTAGAGAGCTTCCTTACTGAGCAGTCACTGACAGTAAGACCCACCACCGGACGTCACGTGGCAGAGTCATCTGTAGCTGACAGTAGACAGATGACACAGAGGTCCAAGAGGACCAGACCTATAGGTGGACGATCATAGGATACAAGATCAGTTTTACAGGCCTCTTGAGATAGAGAAGGATAAGCGAGGAGCAGACAATGTTACTCGTGCAGCAGGCAGGGTCACATGGCTCGCAACTGCCCGACCCGCCATACGGATGACCAGAAGACGGTCAAAGGACCGCCTGGTCAGAGGCGAAGGTTCGATCGAGGAGGTCCACATGTAGTAGGTAGATGTGGTAGAGGAGCTGACCATGTAGCAGGCGGTGGGCGACGATTTTAGGTTCTACCGCCGCCACCTCCAGGTGGTCCACCCCGATCATAGGGAGTAGGTGAACATGGAAGAGCTTAACTCCAGGCAGATGAGGCCTACGACCATGTCTCTCTAGAGATGATTCGAGGTACGATATCTGTCTACTTCACCTTAGCTTCAGTACTTATAAACACAGGTGCCAGTCACTCTTTTATTGCCATGACCTTTGTTCGGAGCTCAGAGATTCTGGTGGAGCCGTTGGCTCGATCCTTACGACTAGAGACTACTATGGGAGAGGATTTGACAATTACACAACGGTGATAATAGTGTGAGATTACTCTATGAGGTTAGAGATTTGGATAAGATCTCGTAGTAGCGGCGTCGAGGCCTTACGACATCATCTTGGGTATGAACTAGTTATCCACAGTCCATTCTTAGATCAACTTTATTAGGCGAAAAGTATGGTGTGTCTGCGAGGATGAGACTAGGTTTTCCTTCACCGGTGAGAAGGAAACCTTTGCAGCACATGATGTACTTACCCGAAGGAGGGTGAAACCGATCACTCATCAGTTGGATATCCTTACCCTTAGAGTATTTTATGTTGAGAGTTCAAGCTATCCTGTAGTGGTGGACCAGTACGCTGATGTTTTCCATGATGATGTTCTGGGTCTACCTCCTCGTAGAGAGGTGGACTTTTATATCGACTTGTACCCTAGGACAACACCGATATCTACACCAGCATATCAGATGGCTCCTGCAGAGCTTCGAGAGCTGTGAGTACAGCTGGAGGACTTACAGAGCAAGGGGTTCATTAGGCCTGGTGTTTCTCCTTGGGAAGATTCGATTTTGTTCGCCAAGAAGGCGGATGGGAGTTTGAGACTTGGTGCAGACTACTGACACCTGAACCAGGTGACCATGAAGAAAAAGTACCCACTATCAAGTATTGATGATCTTTTTGATCAGCTGAATGGATCATGGTAGTTTTCAAAGCTATACCTCAGATCAGGCTATCAACATCTCAGGGTACGAGACGAAAATGTGTAGAAGATGACCTTCAGATGTTGGTATGGCCATTATGAGTTCTTGGTTATGACATTTGGCATGACCAACACCCCAGTAGTGTTCATGGGACTCATGAAAAGGATCTTTCAGCCATACCTCGATCACTTTGTGGTAGTTTTCATCGATGAAATCCTGGTATACTTAGCTACAAAGGAGGAGCACGCCTATCATATGCAGATAGTTCTGGACACACTCTGAGAGCACCCGATTTATGATAAGCACTCGAAGTGTAGGTTCTAAATCCAAGAGGTTCACTTCCTAGGACACATCATCTCAGAGGTTAGAGTTGCAGTGGATCCAGTGAAGATTGAGGCTGTTCTTATTTGGGAGCCACCCAAGAGTGTGACGGAGGTGCAAAGTTTCCTGGGTTTGGCCGGTTACTACCTGATGTTTGTGCCTGACTTTTCTAGAGTTGCGACACCCTTATTAGTGTTAACAAAGAAGGGGAAACCCTTCATGTGGTTGGAGAGATGCCAGTGGAGTTTACAGGAGATGAGGCAGAGACTAACGAGTGCCCCCATATTGAGGCTACCATAGGAGAGAATTGGGTATGTAGTCTACTACAACGCATCAGGGACCAGGCTTGGATGTGTCCTGATGTAGGAGCGATCAATTATCACCTATGGTTCTCAACATTTGAGACAACATGAGAAAAACTACGCTACCCATGACCTGGATTTAACAACAGTGGTCTTCGCCTTGAAGATGCAGCGACATTACTTAATGGTTGAATGTTTTACAGTCTACTCTGATCACAAGAGTCTCAGGTATATCTTCTCTCAGAAGAACTGGAACTTGAGACAATGGCTTTGGCTTGAGTTCCTCCAGGACTATGACTTTGAGATAGTTTATACTCTTGGGAAGGGGAATGTAGTAACCGATGCACTCAGTAGAAGATCTGGTATACAGTTGCTGAGTGAGGAAATAGAGTAGCTAGTCTCTTTACGAATATCCTACATAGATTGAGATGGAGCAACTTATCTTTAGTCTCTGACAGTCACCCCCCACTCCTTCAGTGAGTCAGGGAGGCGCCACTTGGGGACACTGACTACGAGGCTTGGCATGCTCAAATATCCACAGGACAGGAACTTGATGGATTTTCTGAAGGTGGGGAGCATGTCATCCTATTTAGAGGACGTACTATGGTACCAGTGGTGCTTCAGGAGGAATTGTTGAGGGAGTTCCATACATCCCCTCTAGCGGTATATAAAGGAGTGGAAAAGATGTACCAGGACCTCCAATGTCAGCACTGGTGGCTGGGAATGAAAAAAGTAGTAGTAGAGTTTGTCTCTCAGTGCCTCACTTTTCAGCAAGTGAAGGAAGAGCATTAGGTTCCAACAGGCTTAGTTCAGGCACTAGAGGTGATAGAGTGGAAGTGGGATGGAATTTCCATGGATTTTGTGATAAGAATTCCATGCACATCCAAGGGACATGATTCCATCTGGGTGATTGTTGACCGACTCACCAAGTCGGCCTACTTCCTACCTATTAGAGAGCAGGGTTCAGTAGAGGGTTTGTGATGCATCTATATGTAGAAGATTGTACGACTTCATGGAGTGACCTTGATGATTGTCTCTGATCTTGATGCATGTTTTACTTCCTGGCTATGGAAGGGGTTGCAGGAGGTGTTCGAGACCCAGCTTTGATTGAGCACCGATTTTCATCGTTAGACAGATGGTCAGACAGAGTGGACCATTCAAAACCTTGAGTACATGCTGCATTCTTGCATCCTTGATTTCAGGTGTAGTTGGGAGGATCACTTTCCCTTAGTGTAGTTCGCATACAAAAAAAATTATCACTCCACTATCGGTATGATACCATTCGAGGCATTGTGCGGTTGACCTTGTAGATCACCTCTATACTGGACTGACCCAGAGGAGTTAGCACTCATGGGACCAGAGATGGTATGGGCCACCATGGAGAAGGTTAAGATCATCTAGGAGTGGATTAAGACTGCACAGATCAGGCAGAAGTCTTATGCTGATAGGAGACGGAGACCTCTGGAGTTCGAGGATGGTGACCATGACTTCCTATGGGTCTCACCTCAACGAGTTTTGTGGAGATTTGGCTAGGGAAAAAAGTTATCTTTGAGGTTCATCAAACCCTTCCAGGTCCTCAGCAAAGTTGGTGAGGTGGTGTACCGCCTAGCTCTTCCCCCTCAGTTGCACCAGGTGCACGGCATTTTCCACGTATTCCAGTTGAGGAGGTACGTGCATGATCCTTCACACATCACTGATTGAGGCAAGTTGGACATCGAGGATGGGGCGACATTTATGGAGGTTCTAGTAGAGATTGATGATCGATAGGAGAGAGTCATTCATAGGCAATCGATACCTCTGGTGCATGTTCTATGGTAGCACGAGATCCTCTAGAAGAGCACATGGGAGTGGGAGGCTTAGATTTGTGCTCAGTACCCCCACTTGTTTCTCTAGTTTGTGTTGTGGCTTTTGGGGATGCAAATCCTTGAGGTGGGGAGAATGTAAAGACCTGGATTTTTTCATGTATTTTTTAATTATATGGAAATATTACGAGTCTACGAATTTTTATGGCATGTGATTCCGAGGCCCGGAGTGGCCAAACTGAATTTCCGAACTTTCTTTAAGTATGTTCAGTTAACATGTGAGCGGGAATTTGTAACTTTTTAATTTGTGCTCGAAATTGAAATCCGAGGACACCGTTGAATTCGCAACGCCAATATTCTCTTAAGGGAGGTTTAACCTCGACCGCAGTGGGTTGATAGAAGAAGTTATCTTCTACATTTTTTCACATAGAATTAAATAAAATAAATTTAATTTATTTTAAAAATATATCCCCCCACCTCTCCTTTGAAATTCTGGTAGTGGGGACCACATGAGAGAGGTTAGACATTTAATGCTAGGCATTAAATGCCTAGTTACACAAACTGTGTAACCACAATCTTCTTAAATTAATAGTATCCATTAATTCTAAATTAATGAATCATATTTTTAATGAAGAGTTATATTAACTCTTCTTGAGGGGATTGGAGGTTGGTTTTCCATTGGCGAAAGGGAGAGGGGGATCTTGAGGCTCCTGATAAAGAACAGATCCACCAAGCAAGGTCAGAGGATCATCGTTTGAGTGGCATCATTAGTAGCTTGTTGTGGGGACGACGAACACCAACACCACCTCTAATCACGAGCATTCCCCAACGAACGATTGGGGTAGGGTTTTCTCTTGATTGTTCTTCGTTAAAATTTTACGATGATTCAATCTTCTTGAGCCGCTTGTTATCAAACTAATGCAGAGGGAATGGGACAAATAAACATGACCCGATCCCTTTACTACCTCCTGGATTGATGTGTTCTTCGCGTGCGGATCGTTGGGTTGATCGGAACCCGACCACATTGGAATAGATGCAAAGGCGACATCCTGAGACAAAATTTGATCACTTTGGTTTGAAGAATGGGCCATCGAAGCTCACTCAGTGACCCAAGGAAGTGCCGACGACTGGAGCCGGTGACCGGTGTTGGTAGGGTGCAAGGCAGTGGCTGGCACACTGACCGACCGCGATGGTGGTGGTGGTGCAACTGCGCTACTGGAGGAGGCTGCGGCCTTTCGACCGCAACAAAGGAGGATGGCTGCCGGCACACCAGCCGGCCACGTGGGAGCTGGGGCGGTGCGCGTCCGCACCACCGGGGCGATGCGCCATCGTGCCGCTGGAAGGGGAGACGGTCGGACTCCCGACTGGCCACGTCACGCCGAGCAGGACCCGCTCCGGTGGGTCCCACGTGCCAGCAGGTGGTGCCACGTGGTGCCGCTGGGTTGGCCAAAGCCGAACGGTTTAATTGGACCATTCTGAATTCTGGGGGGCGCCTCCCCCCCACGTGTAGCGTCTAGGGTGGGTCCCTCCACAACAGACCACACCCAGCCACGGGCCGAGCTCCGCGGGCCGTCCCCTTTGCGGGCCGGGCCCGCCGTAGTTTGGCACATCTGGGCCGGACCTAGATTGGGTCAGGCGACCCAAACCGGGTCAGACCAGGTCGGTCCGACTGGGCCAGACTAGACCCAGGCCCATCTGGACCTAGATACATCTTTTTGGCCATATCTTGAGAACCAGGAGTTTTTTTGACGAACCATCTACCACGTTGGAATACTTTTATCGAGAATGTATTTTTGGTAAACTCCACTTAAGTTTTGGAGACAGTTTGAGTACGACTGGTTTGGATCGAACCCGAATCCAACCGGGCCCTCGGAAAGGAAACACTAATAACTCATAGACCGGACATCCGATTGACACGCCGTCTATCGCGTTGGGACCCTTATGATGTGAAAAACCTTCGTGATACTTCTTCGTGGGACTTAGTGGCAGTTGAAGTATCGACCAATGGCTTGAGGAGTGGATCCTCCCGGAATCAAGTGAGCTTAGTGCGAGAACCCTATGGCTGGCTATACTTGAAGAATCTTCAGATCCTGTGTGGGTCATCTTCTGATCCAGTGTGGGTCATCTTCGGATCTTATGTGGGTCAGCTTCTATCAGATCTTGTGTGGGTTAGTACTAAGAGATCCTATGTGGGTCAGTGCATACCGATCCTGTGTGGGTCAGATCCTGTGTGGGTCAGCGGGGGTTAGTTACCTATCAATCCTGTGTGGGTCAGAAGTAGTGCTAGTTAACAGAATAAGATGATCTAGCTTTTAACTAATCATTTTTACTTATGTACTTAAGTTATACCTGGTGTGATCTGAGTCTTTACCTTTGTGGTACGCTTCTATGTGGTGATGCCTTTGTGGTACTTACCATTGTGGTTTTACCTTCGTGGTATTATTTCCTTCGTGGAATAATTGTGCTTTTGGATAAAGAGTTGGGCCTTGTGTTTGCTCATGAACGAGATGGGTATACTTGGTAACTTAGGTATATGCATGGGCATATACCTAAGTAGAGTTGATTGTTACTTCATGCTTGTAATTGTAGTATTGATTTGTGGACTATCCTCTATGGATTCTGAGAGACCTTAGGGGGTCTTGGGGTCCCTACTGAGTATCGTTATACTCACCCCTGCACGTGCTACGCCCGCACCTTGCTGTGTCTTGTGCAGACGACGGACAGTGCTGATCAAGGTCAAGGGTACTAGGACTGGAGACTTCTTGGAGGTGGACCTTAGATGAGGCGTACCGTAGAGATGACCGTTCGAGAGATGTACCTACCCTTCAGGTAGGATCCTTGGCGGGTGTTCACAGGAGTTGTTTTCAATTTTACTTGTACTTTCCAGTTGGGCTTGTATTCTTGCCCCTTTATTTGCTGTACTCACACTATTTACTATATAGTTTACTTTGTTCTTGTATCTTACTGTGTGCTTGGTTTGGGGTGTGTTTGTAGGTTAAAAAGGAAATGCCTTCCTGGTTTTAGAGATATAACTTTCTGGTGCTAGTCGCTAGCCCCTGACCTATGGAAGGCGGGCTTGGGGTAGTCACGGTACGGGCCTCGGGGGACGGGTCGTGACAGTGGAGACGGTAAGGCATACGTACGCATTGCGATGCTTTCATTTTTCATAAGATGGATAAAAATTAGAATACAGTTGTTTCATAATAATAATAATATCTTAGTATATATATGATACTGTAGTTATTATTTTATTATGAAAACAACGCATGAAGAGGAAGTAAAAGAAAAATAAACTTGAAAGAGTCAGTAAAGATGATCACCTCTTCTTTGGTGAACTTCCTTTAGATCTCATCTTAGGGACAATAGGGTTGGTCTTTTGAGAATACCAACACCTCTAGAACTTAGATAATGAAGTTGGTAAGACAAATTAAAAGGGTTTGGTCAAGATATATGTCTCAATGTTGTGTATAGAACTAAAGGAAGGGGTTTTCTTTTATAATATAAGTGAGGCGCACTTTTGGAATTTCTCAAAATATTAAAATATAATATGTCTATTCGAGAACCAAAAGTATCCAAATGTCTTATTAATGCAAAAGGGATGAATTTTTTAGCTACATATTATCCCCATTTTTATTATTTAATATTATTATGTTTTTTAAATAATTTAATAAAATATTATATTCCTAAAATACCATTATTGTCAATTTTGACACTATTCATTACTTTGACTTTAATAAAATCAATAAAATAAGATAACTTAGAATAAAATACTTTAATAAATCTCTAATATGTTAATATCATATTTAAAATTCATGTATTATATTAATTATCTCGAATTACATTTATTTTAATATTATTAATACCATTTATTTTATTTTTCCATTAATTAAATAATTACCACATCAGTGTTGTGTAAGAATTTAAGGTAACTATTTATTTAGTAAAAATTAAAAATAAATTACTATGATGAATATAATTCCTTTATATTTCATAATAATATTTATAGTTTAAGTTATATTCTAAATAAAACTATATTAAAAATTTTATAGTTATTAAAATCATTAATGTGACATCTTTGACTTTTCTTTAAATAAAATATTATAAGGGTCATAATCACTTATAATGGAAACAAATGGTCATATATCTAAAATTTGAATAATTATGGACTAAAATTACCCATAAAATAAAATTAAGTAAAGTTTTAGGGCCATTTTCTAGTCCTTATCATTTTATTTTAACCTATATTGCTCAATTTTCCCTTTACCATAGTAACAAAAATTACCAAGGTTACTATTCATGTTGGAAAAAAATGAAATGTAACTCTTTAATAAATTTTTAAATTCTAAATACAAATATGGAATCCATTTTTCAAAATTTAAAACATATAATTTTAAGAATTTAATTTAAAATTAATCCAACAAAACCCAATGAAAAATAATTTTCTTGAAAAATGCATTTTTAAGCTTAAAAATGTACTTATACCAAAATATGGTATAAGGATGATTAAAATGAAATTAATTATATTATATAAAAATAAATATTTCTTTATTTAATTTTATATGAAATCAAAATAAAATATGAACTTTTTAATATAAATAAAATGACAATTTTATAAAAAATTAGTATTTTCACTATTCACTTGAAAATCAATCTGCTTAGAAAATTCCTAAAAATTCACCATATGCTAATTTTAATATGTTTATTTTAAAAATGAGATTATTTTTGTAAAATAAAATTTATAGAAGTTCCAAAAATGGATTATAACTTTTAATCTTATAAATAAAATAAGAAAACCATTTTTGAAGAAAACATATTTTTGAAGAATAAAAATATTTTACTAAAAATTAAGTAATTATTAAAAAATAATTAATTAATAAATTAAAAATGATTAGGAGAATTATATATTTCATAATATTTGATCCTACTCACACCCATCAAATTAACAGTTAGTTTATAATGGTCGTGTTAAAATAATAATATTTGGAGTTCGTTTAAGCTCGATGTTATGTGCAACATAACCTATCAAAGAGATTAAACTTATTTAAAATGAGCCACACCAAAAAATCTTGGGGTGTTACATCTTCCACACCTTTGATAAATTGCATCCAAAAAATTTAAAATTGCACTTCTAAAACAAAAGGTTGATATTTGGAAATTTATTTGTGGGAAACTTAGATCTTAAAAAGGGTTAATAAAACTTACACTTAAAACTAGGATCCCAAATATGAGAAAATTAGCGAGAAGTGAAAATATTAACATGGAAAAGAAATCTAACTATCATGTTCTGATAGAGATTGATAGATAACAAGATCATGAGAAAGTTAACCATCATAAAACTGTTAGCATTTGATTAGTTAAAAGGCCACTGATTCCTCAGTAAGAAAAGTAAATTGATAATTTTTTTATTCCAAAATCATTTTCCAAGAGTTGATGAATTATTTTACTATCTAGATAATTCACTCAAGAAATAAACTTACTTGATTTATAAGAATAATCTCATCATTTGGTTGTACTTAGATCTATTTCCACTTCATCTCTTATGCTAAGAAATGAATATTCAAGATGATTTTTTCAGACCCGAATCCCTTTTAATGAATCATAAGATCTACAAGTTATTCCTTCAACCACTAAATATTTACTAAAACCAAAATGGTTAGAAAAATCTATCAAATATTATAGATTATAATTTATCCCCAAACAATAATATCCAAAGTTCAACTTAATACATTCCATAAGTATTTAACCTTAAGACTCATCCAAAATATTACCGACAATATTCAAAATTTCAAAAATCTATGAATAAAGTCACTAAATCAACTTTTCATTAATCCCGTATAAAGTCTCTCCTAATGTCACACGTAAATACCTTTATCACATATTCTCCAAAAACATGGTAATAACTTGAATCACCATAAAAAATTAATGAAAACATGCATGCTTTCAAGAATTAATTTTCTCTTTATTCCATAAATAAAATATCAGATTATTGAATGTATTTCATAAATCCAAAAAATGCAGTAAGCTCCATCATGAATTACTTTGTCATCAAATCAATTTCCATTTTCAAGGTCACCAATACAATCACATAAACATCTCTTTATCAGTATTATCTCAACATCTGGAACATATTTACAGTTATCTTCTCCAAATCATGTGTTTTCCAAAAGATCTACTTTATATAGAATCAATTATCTTGGTTACTGATATTATTCATCATATTATTCCAAATCATTAAAGAAGAAGCACTGTAGTACAATCCTTATATATTTCATGATTCTTATAACAAAAATATCATTGATAAAATACTTTTACAACATAATTATTGAATCCAAAAACATAAATACTTTAGTCATTCCACTTCAGTTGTATAAATAGTGTAAGCTTGACCTTAATCCATTAGATTCTTTTGAGGTATATTTCATTGATGCTTAGGGCATTCATTTGTGTAGTTCCCTAACTCCTACAAGTTAAAACACTGAATAATAGTGTTTTATTTCTTCCATTTTCATTCTTTATCCTAGTATTCCTTATATCTATACTTATAACAAAATAACAACCATTCAAGAATTTCCTAGGATGATTTTTTTCATAATTATCTCATGTGGGAAAATCTTTCTTTGCCTTATTCCCTTTATCCATATTTTACTCCGTTATCCCATTCTTCTCTTTTTTTTCCTTCAGAAGACTTGGATAATTTTTTATCTATCTTGATAGCATATTATACCAAAATTTCATATGATGATAATGTTTGGGAGACAAGTTACTTTAGAAAGATTTTTTTAAGCCCATAAAATAAATGATAAATCTTACTCTTTAGATTACATACATAGTCCATAATATACATGGATAACCTTGTAATGTTAGCTTCATACTTAGCAACATTTTCTTCTTCCTTTTATATCATAACCAATAATTGTCTCTTCATATTCTCTTTTTTTTATCAATGAAAATATTTTTCCAAGAAAATCTCCTTAAAATTATTTCATTCCATGTTTTCAATTTCTTCCTCCTCCTTAGTGTTTTTAATAAATGACCACCATTAATCTGCATCTCTAGAGAGATGATAAATTCCATGATAAATTTTCCCTTTCATTACTTCCCAAAGATATAAATATATTCTCTAAAGAATTTATCCATTGCTCAACTAAAATGGATTTGTAGTCCCATTAAATGATAGAGGTTGCTGATACATAAAGCGGTCTAACATTATTACACCACATTGTGGATCAGCAGGCTACTCCATATGAGAAATTCTCATAACCTGATTCATCTATCCTAATATAGTTATAATTTTTTCCATCTCCAGCTGTAGCTCCAACTCTAGCTACTAATCTATCTCTAGCTTCATTATCTTTCCCAGGAGGGAAATCCCTACATATAATGATATAGTTTCCATTCCTTCCACTAGGTTCCATTTCTAAAAAATAGAATACACTAGATTAGATCATAACATTATAAAACATAATGTAAAATCTCAAAACCCATGAAATTATTAAAATAAATTTAAAATTTAGGTATAAATAATATCTAAATCATAATTTTGGTTTATTTGGGTATATTATCAAATTTTTTCATAGGGTATTTTCCTCTAATAAATGTGTTCCTAAATCTAGTTCCTAAGTTTTCTACTGAACTTTCTCTCATACCAACTATAAAGAACCCAAACCAAGTACCTCATATTAAGTGGTTAATTTATCACATTGGCATAAAATACCATTAATCACATCCTAAAGTATCGAATAGTTTATTAGTCTTCATAAAATAAATATATACTTGAAAATTCAAATTATATTTTAAAACATAAAATAAAAAAATATTTTTCTTTGATAATGTAATTATCCCCTTTAGTGTATCCCTATATATCAATAAAAAACACACCCTCAACTAATAATGAGTCACCATACTTGGTGATTAGAAAACCATACCATTTTGGTTCTCTAACCTCTCTAGTACTCCTACGTAGAAATTCTATCTTTGGAACAATTTCTTCTTCCATAGGGATTTTTGGAATTTGTTCCTGTGCCAATTATTATATATATTGAGCCTAGACTTCATTGAATTCTATCTTTATCCCACAATCTATTTTATAGATAAGATCCTACTAAAGAAATGTGGGACATATATCAACCAAAACCTTTAGTCTAAAGGATTGTATAGGTAGTATCCCTTTGTTTCTTTAGGATATCCTATAAAGATACACTTTTTGCCTCAGGGTGAAATCATGTTACATGAAGAGGACTCAACAAATGATTCACAACCCCAAAAATGTAAGTAAGACAACATAGGTTTATTTTTATTTCATAATTGGTATGGTATACTATCTCTTGATTTAGTTGGCACTCGTTTTAGTATTTATGTTGCTATTTGTAATGTGTATCCCCAAAAGGATAATTGAAGAATCACATGACTCATGACTGATCTCACCAAGTCCAATAATGTGTGGTTACTCCTTTTACATACCCCATTCAACTATGGCATATAATGAGGAGTGAGTTGAGATAAAATACCAAATTCCCATAGATAACCAATGAAGTCTTGATTAATATATTCTCTACTATAGTTTGAGCAAAGTTTCTTAATCTTCTTACCAAGCTAGTTATCAACTTCATTCTTTAATTCCTTGATTTTTTCAAAAGAATACAACTTATAGCTCATTAAGTATACATATCCATATCTGCTAAAATCATGTATAAAAGTTATGAAGTATGAATACCCACCCCTTTCTTCAATAGGAAATGGTCCACATGCATTAGTATGAAATAATTCAAGAAGCTATTTAGCCCTTTCACCTTTCCCACTAAATGGGGATTTGATCATTTTTCCTTATAAAATTGCATGAAATTCACCAAGTATTTTTAGTTAAAAGAATATAAATATCCATATTGATGTAATTTAGTCAAGTTATTTCATTTACGTGACCTAGCTGGTGATGCCAAAGTTGGGTGTGGTATGAGTCATGTGAAGTAACTTTGCTATCAATTTCCATTATTTGGTTCATGTAATCTAACACATATTTAAATGTTCCTTTCCATAACACATGATATCTTTATAAAATAAGAAAAATTTATTCCCAAATTTGACAGTAAATCCACCCATATCAAGTTTGGATATAGAAATAATGTTTTTGGTAACTAAAGGTGCATAGTAAAAATACTTTAAATCCAATATCATTCTGGTCAATAATGTGAGGTGGTAGTCCCCAATATCAACATCAGCAAGTTTAGCTCCGTTGGCTGCTCGGAGATCTACCTCAATTCGGCCAATATTTTTAAATCTAATTGGTTCCTATATTTGAATACATATGTGAGCACCAAAATCTATATATAATACCCAATTTTTAGAAATAGATAAATTTCACTCAATAACAAATACACCTGAAGCTTCCCCTTACTTCTTTGGTTGGGTGTAGTTTTTCTTTCAATGGCCCTTATTGCCACATGAAAAATAGACAACATCCTGTTACATTGATTGCCCCTTGATCTTCCTCTTCTTGGAAGGGCATGAAGAAACTTTGGTATTAAATATCTTCTATTTCCATTTCCTTTTGTCCACTATAAGGATGAAATATTTTTCACGCTTCGTATCCTTATTTACTTAGTGAAGAAGAGTAAGAAGATCTGGAAGATACTTCTCAATGTTGTTAAAATAAAAATTCACAAAAAATTGGAGAATCTCTAAGGGAGTGATGCCAACATGAGGTTGGTACCCATTTCTTCAGGGAGTTTAAACCCTAGAACCTCTAAACGCTCAGTGTAGAAAATGATCTTGACTATGTGAGGGCCATCTTGGGAACCCTCCCCAATCTTTCTCTAAAAAAGCACCTTGGAAATCCCAAAAAGTTCCTATCTAGCTCTCTCTTGTTAATGACCACATAGGTTCTCAGGCATGCTATATACATCCATGCTTTCCTAAGAATCCATTAGTTTACTAGACATCAATAAAAGCATAAAACATTGAACATCAAACACGTCACTAAAATGTTTTTCATAGACAATAAATTATTCATCACTCACCTTTTTAGAAGGTGGATCAGGCATTGAGGATTCTAGCATGTAAGATTTCTGTTCATGGCGTAACACAACCCGAAGGCTTCTAAACAACTCCTACAAGTTATTTCCAGTTAGGAGGTTATCTTTATTCCATATTGATCATAGGGATAGTGTGGATGATGAAATTTTCATTTTATTCTATAATTAAAAATAGTATATTATTAGTAATTTACTTGATTACAAAATAAGCAAGTCATAATAAATTAAATGTTTTTATTTATTTATTAAATCTCCCACTATTTTATGAAGTCTCAATAGCCATCACCATTGAACTTGTAATGTATAGTTACTTTAACATCATAGTGGCATGGATCCTCATTACTTTTATTAATGATCTAGACTTTGGCCATCAAATCCATAATAATGTAAATAGGTTGGTGGTCTTGCCAACTACAAACTTGCAGCTCCTTGATTCATTGAGTGGATTCCCCTATCTTGAAATCCTAAAACAGATTTCCTCAACACTTTCCACAAAATTTTTATTGAACATACTTTGGTCATTAAACTCAAAACAATTTTGGTTAAGTCAACCCAAAACACTCATGAGAAATACCCGATAAAAGTATGTGTCTAGAATTTGGCCATGTACTACACTTAGTTCTGTTGTTTCATTCCCAATCAAGTAATGGAAGGCTTAGTTTGAATTAATATTTAATTTATGTATTTTAATTTATTATGCATAAATTTTATCTTATTTTATCCTTTACAAATCTTGTTAATATTGAGTGGATGTTAATTAATAAAAAATATTGGATAAAACATTTATACAAAAATTTATTTATTTAATTTCCATCAATGCACATTAATTCATTTATTTATGCGATCGAGATCTTGCATCCATAAAATAAATAATTTCATAGATAGAAATGAATAAATAATTAAAAGATCTGTTCATGAGTTTTTATCTAACGGTTGATTTAACGAGTGGACATTAAATCAACCTTTGACCTAGGGGAAATAACTCTTATTTCTAGTCTTGGAATGAGTTACAACATTCCACCTGTCCAACTGTAACAGTCCACAAATTCTAAACTTAGTTTTATTAAAAATATATTATATTAAATGGATAAATTTATAGTTAAAAAACTAAAAATGTATTTATTATAATTTTCTTTGAAAATAATAACCAAAATTAAGTATTTTAGTTAATTTAATTAAAACTGTTATATCTATTTAAATATGAAAGACAATATTTTCTACCAATAACATATATTTTATAAAATATTTTAAATGAATTGACTATTAAAATTATTTTGATAAATAATAAATTACGTTAAAAAGCAATTCACTATTAATATCCACATTTTAATATATGCTAATAATTATTTAATCTGACATATGTATAATTATGTTATTATAAAATTGAATTTGTTTTATTTTCAATAATAAGATATATATATATATATATATATATATGTGAAATTATAACTATGAGTTTTAAATTATAAATTTTGATTAGATTAATGTTTTATAAAATTATTAACATTATGAATTTTGTTTAATAAAATAATTATAAAATATAACAATTTTAATAGAATGTTAAAATTATACTTATAAGAATGATAATTTTTTGAATGATAATTTGTTTTATAAAACTTGAAATATTTACAAAATTATGATAATATCGATTATTTAAATAAATATAATTAATTTTTATAAAATTTAATTTTCAAAAGATATGATATATATATATATTAGTTTTTAAAACATTGAATTTTTTATAGTTTTTTTATAATAATAAAAAAAATCATTTATATATAAAAAGTGAAAGGATTATCAATAATGAATTTTTATAATAATAAAAATATGATATAATGATAAAAAAATAATAATAAAAAAATAAGAAAATAGAATGAAAAGGGGGAATTAGTGGCCAGTGTAGTAGGGTTTCACGATGAGGGTCTTTGGGTCGAGAAAAGGGTGAGAGGTGGTCGTGGCGTCGTGAGGTGTTGTCAGGTTCGGGTAGTAGGAGTCGAGGCCTGCGGTCGAGCCGCACTGTGGATGGGGGTTCCGGTGTGGGAGTCTGAGGGAGAAGTCATGGTCAATCAGAGTCATGACATTGAAGGAGGTCACCGACGAAGGTTCAACCAAAACAATGGAGATTCGAGCTTCATCTTGGCGGTCCGTTCGTAGTTAGGGTTTTCGATTTAGGTATCAGAGTCTAGATCTGGGGTTTCGGAGTAGGTTAGCTATTGTTCATCTACGATATTCAATATTCGTGATGTATGTTTTGTTTTAGTTTACAGGTGTCTGATTTTTCTTTAACTCTGACATTCTTCATTTATACTGATTTTGATCCAGCTCTGCTTGTCGATATCTGTTGTCATCTTTAGTCGTGTGCTTTTTTTTAAGAACAGTTGTTGGTCCTCATATAGGTTCGGCTATCAGAATTTTATATTGTTTATTTGTGGCATATTTTTTTCTTTAATTTTAGATGTGAATGGAATCTAATTTTCCAATTATATTGTTGTTCTATACAATGCTACATGATTCAAAACTAACCCTATTATTTTCAATTTTTTGAAAAATTTTGGAATTATTTTGTCTGTCATCTTAATATATAATCCCAGCTTGCCTTGAAAGCTGTGTCTATGCACAAAACTATTTTCATAGTAGATTCATGGCTATACAATCCCTATCTTGGGTGTACAAAATAAAAATGGGGGGTGAACCCAATTTTGGTTCATGGAAATGGATGTCTTCCCTATGGCCTTTTCACCAAGTAAGGGATCATACAACCAATTTATTTTATGTTTCATGCAAGGGATTTATATTCATGTTTTATTTCAAAATGAATTTATTCAGAAAGAAGTAAGACTATATATATTAATTTTAGTGTTCATGTTTCAGTTGAAAAGAATTAATTTCAAGTTTGATTTATGTTTGTGTAAGAGTTATTTTTCTTATTCATTCCAAAATCATGGTTTTAATTTTATAGTTTTGTGTATGAGATTTACACTTTGGTTTTAATTATTTTGCAAGGGTGTGAATGTTTGTTTGAAATTATGAATTTATTTTTATACTTTTTTTTCAAGGGAAACATATTTTAGTGTTCATATTTGTTGGTCGGAGTAGAGTACTCAAGAGGAGGGTGGGGGTGAATTGAGTATCTATAAACATTTCTGTTTGAAAAGTATTCTTAAAAAGCTCCTTAATAAAATTAAATATAACCCAGTTAATCAAAGTAATACGATTATGAAAGTTTGACTGTTTAAACAACTTCTCAGAAGATTGATTAATTCTCAGTAATCTTAATATCAGTTATTAATATTACTTTTGAAGCTATTCAAATAAGGAAAAACAATTATAACTTCTTTTCCAAGAATAACTATCAAAGTAAATTTAGTGATTTTTGAATTATACAATAAAACAGATAAAACTAATTGAAACTACATAGGGGATATAAAACAAGTGGTTCGGTCTCAAGCTGAGACCTAATCCACTCCACTTGATGATCACTTGCCACCAAGCAGTTTATATTAATAAACTTGATCCACACCCTGGATCGGGGTAAAAAACAGTACATAGGACTATCCAGGTCACACAACCTCTTCCAAAGTTCTTCGTGGGTATAAACTAACAGGTCACATAGGGACCTCTTCCACACTTATCCATGGGAGTAAACAAGTATAAAAAGATATGAGAGGAAGGATATCTTATATCCTTCAGTTTAGTGCAGGAGACAATGCATGTTTTTATACAGACACATAAACACTGCTCGAAATCTAAGAACAATACACAAAAGATCAAAAAATGATGAGATGAGGTTAAAAGTGCTCTAAGTGTTATTATATGTAGCTATGGACTTATAGGATGAATCAGATATAGAAATTGAGTCCTCTTGTGAGAAAACAGAGTATCACAGGTCTGATGCTCTAGTTTCCAGTTTGATCTGGCTCGTGTTCTTCGTAGAGTTGGTAATGTGAAGATGTTCTTGACTCTGATCTATGGTATCCCATATTTTTGGATTTGAGAATGCTTTACGTGTTCTTTATATTTATTGAGTTGCATTTGTTGGTTCTTTTATCAAGAATGCTCATGATTGTTCGTTATCACTCGCTCTATTTATGGTCCACACTTCTCTTTTTAATCTTTGAGTGCATGTGTTGGAGTTGAAAGGATGCATGTATTCTATACCTCGTACCTTATACTTTCAGGTGATATGTCTACAAAGAAATATTAATTATGTCAGTGCATTTAAAAGACTCAAATATGATTGTTAGAAATTAAATTGAAAAACGACAAAACAGATTAAAGAATGGTATCTCAGTCAGTTTGGAAATGGTGTCTTCATGAAACAGTGTCTCATTGAAACAATGTATCATTCTTTTCCTTTGAGCGGTGAGATAGTTATGATGGCACAAATGTATAGAGATCAGGAACCGGTAGCACAAATGCGGTGTTAGTATCACAATGTCTAGTCGTTTTCCAAACTTTAAATGGTGTCTCATCATGGAACCGGTGTCACAAACTTCAAAAGATCTGAAGTTGGTTTTGATGTCTAGTCACGATGTCTAGGTCATGGTGTCTGGGTCACGGTATCTGGGTCACGATGTTTGGGTCACAGTGTCTGGGTCATGGTGTTTGGGTCACACTGTCTGGTTCACGGTGTCTGGGTCACGGTGTCTAGGTCACGGTGTCTGAGTCATGGTTTGCCAGACTTATCCAAATATCTGTATATAGAATTAAAAAGTGATATTCATAGAATGGATTAGACTTAATCATTTATCAAGGAAATCCATTATAACACAAATTAAAAATAGTTTACAATAATGAAACATAGCACTTAAGATCTTGAATAGGTTTATTTAAAGCATAAAGAAACCAACCATTTTTACACATTATTTGAGACAGATTAAATAGGATTAACACGATTTACATAAAATATAGGATTTTTATCATTAAAACATGATTAACACATGAGGAGTCAAACAATATCCCCCCTTTTGATGATCACAAATCATGTGCGTGATATATCTATTCTAAGGGAATGTGTATCTCCCTTAGTGTGCATGCCTCTCTCCCTTTTGGGATTATCAAAAAGAGTGCAAGAGTAAATAAGATAATAGAGAAGAAGAGTGAACAATGCATTAGATAGATAAAAAGTGTCATTACAAGTAGTAAGTAAGAAAAATACAATAAGTATCCCTATCAAAAGAGAGTATTCAATTTTCTTCAGCACCGACTATCTTCTCTTTTCCCTTGGCAACAACATCAAGAGAAGCCACAGGAGAAGATGTAGAAGTGGAAGAAGGAAGTGAACCAACTGACAGAGAAGGTAGATGAAGTCCTTAAAAAATAGAAGGGGCCAAGGTAGGTTTGGTGGAAGACCGAGACAATTTTTGGTCAAGTATAACATGTATGATCTGAATCAGAGCCTGATAAACATACATATAGGTTGAGGCAAGGGCATGGGATGATAAGTTAGACAAACTAGGTCACAAGGGTGCAGCTATAGGAGCCACAATAGCAGTGATCTGAACATGAATATAAGGCCTCAAAATCTTGATGAAGTCGGAAATAATCTCACCACCATACTGCATCACTTTCTCAAAGTCATCCTTTTTCTCCATGAACTTTTCCAACAAAGAAGTGAAATCTTTGAGCTTCTAGACCTGAGTTTTGAAAGCTGGAGTGATAGGAGGAATTTTTAGATTTTCTACAAGGTAGTTGAATTGGTTTGTCATATCATGGTTGGAGAAGATTCTTTTGAAGTAGAATTCCACCTTCTTAGTAATTTCCTCTTAAGAATCATTGGAAATCTTGGAATGAATTCTCACAAAATAAAGAACTCTGTCACTGTTCTTGAAAACCACAAATAGATATTATTTGTCAAAGACACTGAGCACATACTAAAGTTCTTCTTTAACAACTGTTCTAAGAAGATCACTGTCCAAAGAGGGTTGAGATGATTGTATAGAGGCACAAGAAGCTATAATAGCTGAAGTAAGAGACTTTAGTTTATTTAGAACTTTCTAGATACAACCCTTATACTCATTACTCAAATTTTTAAGTCCAATAACAAGATCATGCATCTCATGAACAATTTTCTTATTTCTTTCTGCCACCTTGTCGGATAAAGAAATTAGGTTAGGTTGAATTAAGGAGGATACTTCCTATGGAAACTGACTACAAACATCCTCGATAGGATGAGAAATATGTTTTGGTCTTGAATTCATTACTCTCTGCATTTCTTCAACCATAGTTATAAGAGACTTCACTTCATCACTTAATTGTTTGTTCTCAACTCCGACTTCTTGAATTTCATGAAGCATTTTGGGATGAATCTACCAAATAATATTTTTTAGCAATAGAGAAGCATCTCTTTCACTAATGTTTGTCACAAGAGTAGGTTGAGTATTCATTATCTTTTCAAACCTATCCAATAGGGTAGCTTTAAATTCTTTCAAATCATCATTACTCACCAAGTTTGAAGGTTCTTGTGAAGGATCTTGAATAGGAGCTGAGACAGACTCAAGTTCCTTTGCAGCTATAACATCAAGAGAAGATACTGGTTTCAATCGAAACATAGTAGAAAGATCTATACCTTTCACTGAGGCTTCCTGGGAGTCATTCACATCAAAATAGCTAGGAAATTTATACCATGTATCCACAGAGCTTGAATCAACTGGATTTGGAACTTCAACACTTTCCAGATGTGGGTGCTGCTCCCCCTCAACATGTGTATATTTATCAGGACTAATAGATTTAGATACTTGATCTAATTATAATATTTCATCCCCAATAGCCTCACCCATTTCCTTTCTATCTAATTGAAAGGCTTGCTTCATTCTTTCTTCCGCAAATGGGATAATTTCAGGAACAGCTTATTCCTCTGGGTGTTCCTCAAGAGCATCTTCTTTATCAAGGGAAAGATCTTCTTCTAAATGTTCTTTCAGAATATAATTTTATTTTTCAACCACAACATAATCTTCATTAGAGGTAGGTTCTTTTAGATCAACAATCTCTTTAGGGTCAGGTATTTATTTATTATTTATGACTTGGATAATAGTTTCATTGTCTTTCCCATATAGAAAAGTTTTCCCTATAGGTAAAACAACCTATTATTCTTATTCCTCATCAGAATAGTTCATGATTTCATCTGGTTCCAAATCAAGATCATAAATATCCTTAGGTTTTGAAGAGTGTTCAACCGGGTTGAACTTTTCATAGACCCTGTCATTATCTTCCACCTTTGATTTTCTCTATGGATTCCAACTGATTTTTATTCTCTTGACTGTAGCTTTTGAAATACAATATTTATAATCCTTAATGGCTTCTTCACCTGGTCTAAATAACCCTTTTTCATGAAGCATAGTTGATATTAACCTTGAGTAGAACAGAGAGGTTGACTTGGAGATTGTCTTGATCAACTCACACATATGAAGTATAACATACTTTCATAGGTTTATATTGTGTCCATTATTTATATGGTGTATCAAAAATACATCCTAATACTTGATTGTAGCGAAATAACCTTTGTGGGGGATAATCAGATTCTAAACAAATTTAAACAGAAGTCTGGTTTCCCCATCTAGCTCAGCAGCTATAACTCTTCTCTTTGTTGCATTCCCAGTTAAGCTTCTCAAGGATTCTTTTAACTCAAAGATCTCACTTAGAGGAGGAGGACCTCTCTGGTAGTCCTAAAAAATACCCTTATGAGGTATCCTTAGGCATGAATCCCATAACCTTGAAGAAAAAGTACATCTTTTCCCATTGATCCAGCTTCTCAGAACAAAACCATCTTCTGTATCAAAAGAGAATTGAACGAATAGATAAAAATGTGCAACTAGCTTCAGGTAAATCGGCCTATCCCCCTTTGTGAAACAATCTAGCCACCCTTTCTCTTTTAGTGCTTTTAATAATAAAGACCTACTTGACAACAGCCACTTGGGGAAAATTTCTTTTTCAGGTACCACTATTCTATTCACCAGGTTTAGATTCAATGGACCTTTGGGTGCTAACTTCGATGCTATTTTCATCTTATTATTAGATCTTCACTTCTCAGGAGTTAATGACGATGAGCATTTCATTTTGGGCATTCAACGAAGGTTAGAGAGAGAGAGAGAGAAAAAAAAGTTGAATAAGGGGTTACCGTTTGATAGAAGAGAGCCCAGGTGAAGAGAGGAGTGAAACTTATTTCATTTTTATCATTTAGGGATACCAAGCGTCGCAAAAAAAGTGTGGGAAGGTAAAAATAAAATAATTAATTACCATGTTATTCATTATAGTATGTAAATAAAATAATAAATCATTTTTATGGTGAGATCAGAACTGGATTTTATGGTGAGATCGTAACTATGTGATTTCTAAACCGTGCGACCGTATTGTTAAAGATAGTAAGCGCCAGACAGTAACCAAGAGATAGTAACTATGAGACCATAAACATGAAACAAAAATTTTTAAGACAGTAAAACTATAGAACTATTAGAGTTAAAAAATAATCTTAAGATATTGACTTGTGAAACCGTAAACTGTGAAACAGTAAGCTATGAAATAGTATTCTTACTACTTAAGATTTATCATTCCCAACTCATGTATGATGTAATATATTATTTTAGAATTTAATGGTTTGGTGAATATATCGGCAAGATGATATTCAGTTCCAATGAATTCCAAAGTGATATCACCTTTTTGATAATGATCTATCAAAAAGTGATGTCTTACATCAATATGTTTTGTCCTAGAGTGTGAAAGATGATTTTTTGAGATGTTAATAGAACTTGTATTGTCACAATTTATAGGTACATGCCTGAATTGATATCCATAATCTATAAATGTGTGTTTCATCCACAAAATTTTCACACAATAACTATCAGTAGCTATGTATTCAACTTCTGCAGTAGATTATGCAACAGAGTTTTGTTTCTTACCACACCATGATACTAGTGACATGCCTAAAAAGTGACATGTTCCAGAGGTGATTTTCTATCTAACTTACAACCACCGAATTCATCATTAGAATAACTAACTAACTCAAATGATTTCCCTCTGGGATAGAATAGTCCTAGATTGGGTGTATGCTTGAGGTATTTGAAAATTCTCTTAACAACATTTAAATGAGATTCCTTAGGATTTTCTTGAAAATGAGCACACATTAATACACTAAACATAATGTTGGGTAGGATAACAGTTAAGTAGAGTAAGCTTCCAACCATTCCTCTGTAAGTGGTTTGATCAACAGATTTTCCATCTTCATCAAGATCCAACTTACAAGTAGTACTCATTAGAGTGTAACTACTTTTAGTTCTATATAAACCAAAAAGTTTTAGAAGATATCTAGTATATTTTATTTGATTCAAAATAATACCATCATCATTTTTAAAGATTTTAAATCCAAGAAAGAATTTTAGTTCTCCCATTAAACTCATTTCAAATTTGTTTTGCATCATTTTAGAAAAATCAATACATAATTTTTTTGAAGATCCAAAGATAATGTCATCTACATAAATTTGAACTACCAAAACATCATTGTAAATTAATTTTATAAAAATGTTAGGATCAACTATTCCTTTAGTAAAAACTTTGGAAATAAGAAAAGTACTTAATCTATCATACCAATCTCTTGGAGCTTATTTTAAACCATATAAATATTTTAATAATTTAAAAATATGATTTGGAAAATGAGGATTTGTAAAACCATGGGGTTTATCAATAAAGAAATTCTTATCTATATACCCATCTAAGAATGAACTTTTAACATCCATTTGATATAGTTTGAAATTCAGATGTGCAACATAAGCAAGCATAATTATGATGGCTTCAAGTCTAGCTACTAGTGAAAATGTCTCTTCATAGTCAATTCCTTCTTCTTGACTATAGCCTTGTGCAACCAATCTAGCCTTGTTTCTAACTATGTTACTAGATTCATATACCTTATTTATATACACCCACTTAGTGCCTTTGGTAAATGTGTCTTTGGTTCTGTCAACATGTTTCCAAACTTTGTTCCTTTCAAACTGATTAAACTCTTCTTGCATAGCCATCACCCAAAATTCATCATTGATAGTATCATTAATGTTTTTAGGTTAATGTTGTGACAAGAAGACTTGATGTTAAACTTGATTTATAAGAGAAGCTCTAGTTTGAGTTCCTTTATCTAAGACTCCTACAACAATATCTAAAGGATGGTTCTTAAGAGTTTTAACAGCTCTAGAAAAAGAAGGACTAGTGATTTCAGGTTCTTCAATAGGTTTGAGTTAAATATGACTTGAATCTAATGAATTTTTAGAGTTGGAAGCTTTCATAGATTCCTTTATAGGATGGTTAGTGGATTTTGATTTAATGTCCAGATTTGATACATCATCCTCCAGGTTCTCTAGAGTGGTCTTAGGCTCATGTGGATCTGTTTTATCAAATTTGACATGAAAAAATTCTTCCACACATTTAGTTCTTTTATTGAACACTCTATAGGATTTACTAGAGATTTAATATCCTAGAAAAGTTCCTTCATTACTCTTTGATGAGAATTTGTAAAGATTGTCCTTAGTATAAAGGATATAGACTTTGCAACCAAATATTTTGAAGTAGCTAACTTTGGGTTTTCTATTATTCCATAATTCATATGGAGTTCTTTTAAGAATGGGTCTAATCAATACTCTATTTATAATATAACATTCTGTATTTACAACTTCATCCCAAAAATAAATAGGTATGGTATATTCAATAAGCATGGTTCTAGCAATATATTTCAATGTTTTATTTCTTCTTTCTACAAATCCATTATGTTGAGGTGTTCTAGGGGCAGATAAATTATGACTATATCCATTTTTGTGAGAAGAAGGATTCAAAATATTGATTTTCAAACTCATGATAGGATACTTCACTTTTGTGATCCAAAAAGAAAGTCCAAGTATATCTAGAAAATTCATCTATAAGAACATAAACATAGTGCTTCCCATTTAATATAGAAACTCTAGATGGTCCAAAAAAATCCATGTGAACTAGTTTGAGAGGTTGAGAAGTTTACACTTCTTTCTTTAGTTTGAAGTAAATTTTGTCTTTCTTTCCCTTTTGATAAGGATTACACACTTTATCATTTAGAAACTCAAGTTTGGGTAGGTCTTTGACTAAGGTTTTTCTAGTTAACTTTCTAAGGGAGTGAATATTATAGTGTCCTAGTCTCCTATGCCAAATCCAAGACTCTTTGTGAAATACACTTAAACATGAAGCATTTTTAGAAACAGAAGAATCTAACTTAACAAAATATATATTTTAATTTCTTAATGCAGAAAATACTAATTCATTTTTAGAATTGAAAACATTGAAAGCATCATTTTAAAATCTAACCTGAAATCCATCATCACATAGTTGTGAAATACTAAGCAGATTATATTTCAATCCATCAACAAAAAGTACTTTGGAAATTAAAACCGAGTTAGAGTTACCGATTTTTCCAAGGCCAATGATCTTTCCTTTGGCATTATCACTAAAGGTTTATTAAATTCTTGAAGCATGAATAGTCTCTTGTCATGTGTTTTAAACACCCACTGTCCAAGTACCATAATATTTTAAAGGAGCTCTTTAAGCATCTTTCTTACAAAATAGTCAAATAAAAAAATATTTTGGTACCCATATTTGTTTGGGTCTAGTAATATTAGTGACTAGTGATTTAGAAACCCACATATTCCTTATATTTTTCCTATAATAATTATGTAAATTTCTTGAAAAATAAACTCTATTTGGTCTAGAAAATCTTGAAACAATAGAGAGTGTATCATAACTTGAACTAGATGAATGTTTTCCAAAACTAGGAGTAAAGCTGTATGTCCTAGACTTAGAAAAAAATTAGTTCCTCTAAAATCTCTTTTACTAGGTTGATAGCCAATGCCAGTGGTATATTGAGGAGCAATCTATTTACCTATAATTTATACCTAACTATATTTACCATTAGTAAAAATTTCAAGATCCTTTTTCAATTTCTCATTAAATAGTTTTAGTTCATTGTTTTCTTTGAGTAATTGATAATTTTCTCACTTTCTACAGTAAGTTTAGTTTTAACAGTTGAGGTAAGAGCATGTTGTTTCTTTAAAGATTTGTATTTATCTTTTAGTTCATTACATGTCCCTTCAAGCATATTATAGTATTCAAATATTTGTTCATTAGAAATATTTTCAGAGTCACTCTCATCTCTAGAATAATAGGAATTGTGTATAGAAGATTCTAGTGTTACCTCAAATGTGTTTTTCATAAAACACATATTGGATTTGTTAGCCTGTTCATCATGTGAAGATTCTGAGTCACTTGAACTATCCTCAGAAGTACTCCATGTTGCTTTCATTTCCTTTTTTATACATTCTATCTTTGTTCTCATATTTCTTTTTGTACTTGAGCTTGGGACAATTATCCTTTACATGTCCCTTTTTCTTACATTCATAGCATACTATCTCATCATACTTGTCACTTCTTTTCCAATCTTTCTTCCAGCTTCCTTTTTAACCATATCTTCCCTTAAAGTTAGGTTTTCTAATAAATCTCTTATTCTTGTAAAATCTCTTAAACCTTATAGCTAATAGAGCCATCTCCTCATCACTGTCTGGTGATGGTTGTTCACTATTGGAGCTTTCTACAGAGACTTCCAATTTCCATTTATCATTGTGTTTATAAGTGGTGGTCTTGAATGCGACAAATTTTCTTTTGGGTTTATACTCCTTTTCTTGTTGAATTTCAGCTCCTCTTAATACATCATTAGTTTACCAATGAGTTCTTTTACAGGTAACTTACTGATGTCACATGATTCTCTAATAGAGACAAAGGTTTCTCTCCATCTGTCAGGCATACATCTAAGAATCCTCATAATTTATTCTTTGGAATTAACTTCTATTCCAAGAGAAATCATTGTGTTTATAATTTTGTTAAACCTGAGATACATGTCATAAATAGTCTCATCAGTTTTCATTTTAAAGTTATCATATTTAATAGTATAAGTATTAAGTCTCATTTCTTTTACACTAGAAGGTCCTTTATGTGAAACAGACAAAGTATCTCAAATTTCCTGGGTAGTTTTACATGCATAAATTCTGTTAAATTCATCATATCCAAAAGATAAATATAAAGAATTCATGTATTTTTAATTGTTATTATAGGCAGTCTTGTTTGGGTCATCCCAAGTGATTCTGTCAATAGCAGGAATCTTATACTCATCTATAATTGAAGACCAAATTTCAAAACCCATACTTTTTAAATGCATTTTCATTTTAATATTACATTGGGCATAATTGGTTCCATTAAAGAATGGTGGTCTGTTGGTTACATCACCTTCCAATCTATTATCCATAATAAAGAAATAATTTGAAAGATATAGAAATTTAGAATTAATAGAAATTTATATATCTTTAAATTACAACTAAAACCACAGTTGAATAGGGTAAAAAACAGAATCTTAACAGAAATACAAACAATCATTTGATACCAAATGTTGGTTGGAGTAGAGTACTTGGGGGGGGGGGGTGAATTGAGTATCTATAAAACTTTTTGTTTGAAAAGTATTCTAAAAAAGTTCCTCAATAAAATTAAATAGATCCTAGTCAATCAAAGTAATACAATTATTAAAGTTTGACTATTTAAATAACTTCTTATAATATTGATTAATTATCAGTAATCTTAATATCAGTTATTAATATTACTTTTGAAGCTATTCTAATAAGGAAAAACGATTACAACTTCTTTCCAATATTAACTATCAAAGTAAATTTAGTGATTTCTGAATTATACAGTAATACAGAGAAAACTAATTTAAATAACACAGTGGATATATAACAAGTGGTTCAGTCTCAAGAGGAGACCTAATCCACTCCACTTTGTGATCACCTTCCACCAAGCAGTTTATATTAATAAACTTGATCCACACCCTGGATCGGGGTAAACAACAGTACACAGGACTGTCCAGGTCACATGACATCTTTCACAATTCTTTGTGGGTATAAACTAACAAGTCACATAGGGAACTCTTCCACACTTATCCGTGGGATTAAAAAAGTATAAAAAGATATGAGAGGAAGGATATATTGTATCCTTTAGTTTAGTGTAGGAGACAGTGAATGTTTTTATACAGACACACACACACACTGCTCAAAAGCTAAAAACAATACATAAAATAGTAAAAAATGAAGAGATGCCATTAGAAGTGATCTGAGTGTTATTCTATGTAGATATGGACTTCTAGGATGAAGTATATGTAGGAATCGAGTCCTCTTGTGATAAAATAGAGTATCACAGGTCTGATGCTCTAGTTTCCAGTTCGATCTGGCTTGTGTTCTTTGTGGAGTTTGTAATGCGAAGATGTTCTTGACTCTAATATATGGTATCTCAGCTCTTTGGATTCAATAATTCTTCGTGTGTTCTTAATATGTATTGAGTTTCATGTGTCGGTTATTTTCTCAAGAATGCTCGTGCTTGTTTGTTATAGCGCGCTCTATTTATAGGCCACACTTCTCTTTTTAATCTTGGAGTGCATGTGTTAGAGCTGACAAGATGAATTTATTCTACACCTCATACCTCGTACTGTTAGGTGACATGTATACAAAGAAATATTAATTATGTCAGTTAATTTAAAAGACTCAAATATGACCGTTAGAAATTAAATTGAAAAACGACAAAACAGATTAAAGAATGGTATCATAGTCAGTTAGGAAACAGTGTCTTCATGAAACAGTGTCTCCTTGAAATGATGTCTCCTTATTTTCCTTTGAATGTTGAGATAGTTATGATGGCATAGATGTATAGAGATCAAGAACCGGTAGAACAGATGTGGTGTTTGGATCACGATGTTTGGTCCTTTGCCAAACTTCAAATAGTGTCTCAGCATGGAACCGGTGTCATAGAATTTAATAGATCTTAAGTTGGTTTTGGTGTCTAGTCATGGTGTTTGGGTCATGGTGTTTGGGTCACAATGTCTGGGTCCTGGTGTTTGGTTCACGATGTCTGGGTCATAGTGTCTGGGTCACGGTGTTTGGGTCACGGTGTCTGGGTCACAGTTTCTCAGAATTATCCAAATATCTATATACAAACTTAAATATTGATATTCATAGAATGGATTATACTTAATCATTTATTAAGGAAATCCATTATAACACAAATTGAAAATAGTTTATAATAATCAAACATAGCACTTAAGATATTGAATAGGTCTATTTAAAGCATCAAGAAACCAACCATTTGTACACATGATTTGAGATAGATTAAACAGGATTAATAAGATTTATAGAAAGTATAGGATTTTTGTTCATTAAAAAATTATTAACACATGAGGAGTACAACAATATTTTTTTATATAATTATTTTTAAATTTTAATTTATGCTTGTGTAATGGAAATTTATATCTAGTTGTTTAATTATTCTTGACATAATTAATTAATTATTTTTTTTCAGGGAAGCTTTATTTTATCTAAGTTATAGTCACTATTTTCTATTTTTTATTAAAGGAAAATTATTTTCAAAGATTTTGATTGTTGGTTCCTTAAAATCAAAATCAAACATGTTTTGAAGTTTTGGAAATTCTGCTATGTTTTTAATAAGCGGCTATCCCGAATCTTTAGAAAATTTGTTTAATTATTTTTATAATTCAAAAATATTTAAGAAGGATCATATTATTACATATGAATGGTATATATATATAAGTTTATGTTTTAATTTTATTTCATGTTAATACTGCCAAGGAATATTTCTATTTATCGAAATTTCATATAAACATGAATTTATTATATTATTATGTGATATATATATATATATACTTGTATAATTTCTAAGTATATAACTATTTTAAATAAATTATGATTAAACAAATATCAGTCAAAGTATGAATTTATAAAAGTTAGAATATCATAATTTTATCATATACATGCATATAATCATGGCCATGCGATTATGCACAACGACATACCTTGCATTCATAATCATGATTTCAAATTAAATTTTAAGGTTTACTTCTGAGATAAATAATCACATAAATGAAATTATTTAATTAAGAAGTTTATTTATAAATTTTACATGTATAAGAATTGTATTAATTTTACATTTATCAGAACAACCCACAAAATGGATGTTTATGGAAGAAGTGTTTAAGTGTATGGTTAACAATTAATCTTTTATGTAATCGTACAATGTGCATGTATCAAGGGATTTGGTTGTGAAATTATAATAAGTGAGTTTCCACATAAGTTTATACTTACAAATTTATAAATAAATAAAAGTGCATGAGCGATTAATGTTTGTTTATATATATATGTATACTCATAGTCGTTTATATACTTATAAAAATTGTTATTTTTAAGGGTATCAAGCTGTGTTCTCACTCTTGTTAAATATAGATGTTTTTTTTATTTATCAAAGTGTTCATCAAATATGAATTTATCGTAAAAATCATAGTATTATAAATACAATGTCATATAAATGTGTGTATATATATATATATTCATATATGGGAAACATTAAATTATTTTATTTTAAAAATTAAACTCATCATATATATATATATATATATATATATATATATATAAAGGATACAATGTTTATTGACATTTTATAATACTTAACATCATATTTTAAAGAAATGCACATAACATGTTGTCGTGTTATTTTAAACTTAAGGACCTCGCATCTGCATACAGTCATGGTTATGCATCAAGCGTACATCGACACACCTTTCATTCATAATAAACTCATGGTTTCAAAGAAATTTTCTGATTTTATCAAGCACATGTATTTATTCAAGAATTGAAATGTTTTATTTATAATTTTATGTGTAACACGTATTTTGTTTTTGTAAAAGATTATTTTGAGAAGAAAAAACTATATATGCATTTTTTGATAAGATGTGTATTATTTCATTACTCATTCTATTGATGGATTATAAATAAATATAATTATTTCAAGTATGAGATTAATCTATTTATAATATTATATGAATTAATAATTAAACTTTTCAAAGTGGTATGGGACACTTTGGATTGTTTAAAGAATATGTACCTCAATAATTTATCAATAAATTTATTTTAATCTATGATTAAGATTTAAATAAATCAAAGTGGTATGGGATATTTTGTTTTAAAGACATATTTTTATTAGAAATAGGAGGAATTCATTGGACTTAGTAAGTAATGGGTGGGGACCACTACAGCCTCTCGATGCATCGGTAGGTCTCATGAGACAAACTAGTATCTTGGCATGAGGCATTGATAGAATAATTATGTTTTCTGGCATTATGAATTCACACATTCATTGAACTTATTATGTGATGTGTGAGGCCCTCTATTGTCTCTCTATGCATCGGTAGGTCTCATGAGATAAACTAGGTCTTAGCACGAGGCCTTGACAAAATGGTTTTGTATGGTCTTGGCATAAGGCCTTGATAGAATGTTTATGATATCCCACATTATACATTCCCTCATTATGAATATAATAAGTGAAAGTCTATGTGACTTTTCGACTACTAGAATAACCATGGTTAAGATTCATTCTCTTATGAACATGTATGAATCAGTTATACATTTTCAAGTGCACATGGAATATTGTTTTATACTTATGTATATCATTTATCAAGAAGAGTTAATTGTTTCATTTATAATCCATAAACAAAGGTTATGAACTTATCTATCATTTCATGGTTTGCATATATATGGTTTGATGCCGTTTTCTGTGAAAATACAAACAAGTAACATTTCATGTGCAAAACTGTATTCACACACCAGGAAAGTCATACATAATTATTTATGGTCATTATCTATCTTATAAGTGGCATTTCATGAATTTTTGTTCAAGTGCGTGCATATTTTATAATGTATTTTATTTTTAACACCTGAATAATTTTAGCAATTTTGAGCACAAGTTTATCCTAAAATCTATTTCAGAACCTCTCAAGAAAATGACGATGACATGTTACGAGAAAAGTTAATTTCATGATTTAAACCATGTATTTAAATAAATGTTTTAAAGGAAAATTATTTCTTTATGGTATTATTTTAAAACACCTTACTCGGAATTTTCAGTGCTCACCCATTGTTTAAAATTATTTTTCACAGGTCACTTGGAAGTCCAAAGTTGGACGCCATCATTTTTTACGCGTGTAGAAGTGATGTTTTGCTTTTATTTGTTTAATTTTTTTTACAATATTGATAAATTATAAATCTTGTATCTTACTCTCTAAAAACTAGACCGATAAAAGGTCATATCCTATGTAATGTTTAAGGCTGAGTTCTTATAATTAGTATTAGAGGAACAATCTAGAAAACTTTGGAGATTAGATACTGTCGAGTTTAGAAGTTTAGTGGTCATAGTTTTCTTAATTCTGAAGATGAAAATTCAGAATTCTTTTTAGTCCTATAAAACAAATTACTAAGACGCAATTCTTTTGAGGGGGAATAATGTAACAACCTAGAAATTCTAAACTTGGGTTTATTAAAAATATATTATATTAAATGGATTAATTTATAGTTAAAAAAACTAAAAATATATTTATTATAATTTTCTTTAAAAATAATAACTAAAATTATGTATTTATTTAATTTAATTAAAACTGTTATATCAGTTTGAATTTGAAAGATGATATTTTCTACTAAGATTATATTTAATAAATTATTTTTAATGAATTGACTATTATAATTATTATTTTAAATAATAAATTGCATTAGAAACCAATTCAATATTAATATTCACATTTTAATATATATTAATAATTATTTAATTTGACATATATATAATTATGTTATTATAAAAATGACTTGGTTTTATTTTAAAAAATAAGATATATATACATATATACATATATGAAATTATAGTTGTGAGTTTTAAATTATAAATTTTGATTAGATTAATGTTTTATAAAATTATTAACATTATTAATTTTTTTAATAAAAAAATTACAAAATATAACAATTTTAATATATTGTTAAAATTATGCTTATAATAATGATATTTTTTTTAATTATAATTTGTTTTATAAAACTTGGAAGATTTATAAATTATGATAATATTGATTCTTTAAATAAAGATAATTAATTTTTATAAAATTTAATTTTCAAAAGATATGATATATATATATATATATATTAGTTTTGAATTATAGATAATGATTAAAATATTTTTTATAAAACTTTTACTTTTTTAAAGTGTTGTTTATAATAATAAAAATAATAATTTTCATTTATATATATAAAAAGTTAAAGGATTATCAATAATGAAATTTTATAGTAATAAAAATATAATATAATGATACAAAAATTATAATAATAAAATAAAAAAAGAGAATGAAAAGGGGGAATTAGTGGCCCGCACAATAGGGCTTGATGTTGAGGGTCTGTGGGTTGAGTAAAGGGTGAGAGGCGGTCGTGGCATTGTAAGGTGCCATTGGGTTCGAGTCATAGGAGTTGCAGCCTGTGATCGAGCCGCGTTGTGGATGGGGGTTTCGATGTGGGAGTCCGAGTGAGGAGTCACAGTTGATGAGAGTTACGACATTAAAGGAGGTCACTGGTGAAGGTCTGACCAAAATAGTGGAGATCCAAGATTCATCTTGGTGGGCCATTCACAGTTAGGGTTTCCAACTTGTGCATCAGAGTCCAGATCATGGGTTTCTGAGTAGGTTAGCTATTATTCATCTACAGTCTTCAAAATTCGTGATGTAGGTTTTGTTTTAATTTGTAAGTGTCTGATTTTTATTTAACAATGACATTCGTCATTTCTATTGATGTCTGTCTGAATCTGCTTGCCAATATCTTTTATCATATTTTGTCTTGTGCTTTTGTTTTATGAAAAAATATTGGTCCGTATATAGGTTCAACTATCAGTATTTTATAGTGTTTATTTAGGGATTGTTTGTTGCTTTTCTTTTAGATATTAATGGAATCTAATTTTCCAATTATATCATTGGTCCATACAGCTCTGCATGATTTAAAACTGACCCTATTATTTCCAATTGTTTGAAAACTATTTGAATTATTTTTTCCATTATCTTTGTCTGAAATACCAGATTGCCTTGCAAGCCGTGTCTATGCATGACACTGTTTTCACAGTAGATTCAGGGCTATAAAATCCCTATCTTGGGTGTGAAAAATAAAAAAGGGGGGTGAACCCAATTTTAGTTCATGGTAGTGTATGTATTCCTTATGGTTTGCTCACCAAGTAAGGGATCATAGTATCTATTTATTTTATGTTTCATGTAAGGGATTTATATTCATGTTTTCTTTCAAAATGAATTCATTTATATGCAAGGAAGATTATATATATTAATTTTATAGTTCATGTTTTAGTTGAAAATAATTAATATCAAGTTTTATTAAGTTTGAGTAAGGGTTATTTTGATTATTCATTCCAAAATTATGGTTTTAAATTTATAGTTTTATGTAAGGGATTTTCACTTTGATTTCAATTATTTTGTAAGGGTATGAATTTTAGTTTGAAATTATGAATTTATTTTTATACTTGTTTTGAAAGGGAAACATATTTTAGTGTTCATATCTTTTTTAAATAATTATTTTTAGATTTTAATTTTAGGATTGTGTAAGGGAAATTTATATATGATTTTTTATTTATTCTTGACATAATTAATTAATTAAGTTTTTGTAGGGGAAGTTTTATTTAATTCAAGTTATAGTCTATACTTTATGGTTTTTATTAAAGGAAAATTATTTTACAAGCATTTGATTATTGGTTCCTTGAAATCAAAATCAAACATGTTTTGAATTTTTGGAAATTCTATTAAGTTTTTAATAAGCGGCTATCTTGGATCTTTAGATAAATTGTTTAATTATTTTTATAATTCAAAACTTATTTCAGAAGGATTATATTCTTACATGTGAGTGGTATATATATATATATATATATATAATTTTATGTTTTAATTTGATTCCATGTTGATACTACCAAGGAATATTTCTATTTATCAACCTTTCAAATAAACACGAATTTATTCTGTTCTTATGTGATATATATATATATATATACTTGTATAATTTCTAAGTATATAACTATTTTAAATAAATCATGATTAACCAAATATTAGTCGAAGTATGAATTTATAAAATTAAGAATATCATAATTTTATCATATACATGTATATAATCATGGCCATATGATTATACACAACGATATACCTTGCATTAATAATCATGATTTCAAATTAAAATTTTCAGGTTTACTTACAAGATGAATAAGCACATAAATGAAATTATTTAATTATGATGTTTATTTATAAATTTTATATTCATAAGCATTGTATAAATTTTACATTTATTGGAACAACCATCAAAATGGATGTTTATGGAAGAAGTGTTTAATTTCATGGTTGACAATTTATCTTTCATGTAATAGTACAATGTGTATGTATCAAGGGATTTGGTTGTGTAAGTCTAATAAGTGAGTTTCTATGAAAGTTTATACTTACACATTTATAAATAAATATAAGTGCATGGGAGATTAATGTTTGTTTATATATATATATGCATGTATGTATACCCGAAGTCATTTATGCCCTTATAAAATTTTTTATTTTTAAGGGTATCAAACTGTGTTCTATCTCTTGTAAAATATGTATATTTTTTTTATTTATCAAATTTTTCATCAAATATGAATTTATCCTACAAATTATAGTATTATAAATTCCATGTCATATATATATATATATATTTATTTATTTATATACGGGAAACATTAAATTATTTTATTTTAAAAATTAAAATCATGGTATATATATATATGTATGTATATGAAGTATATAATGTTTATTGACATGTTATAATACTTAACATCATATTTTAAAGAAACGGGAAAAACATGTCGTCATGTTATTTTAAACTTAAGGATGTCGCATATGCATATAGTCATGGTCATGTGTCAAGAGTAACATCGACACATCTTTCATTCATAATATACTCATGGTTTCAAATAAAATTTTCAAGATTATCAAGAACATGAATTTCTTCATGAATTGAAATGTTTATTAATAAATTTATGCGTGAAACATATTTTGTTTTTGTGAAATATTATTTTGACAAGACAAAACTATATATGAATTTTTGATAAGATGTTCATTATTTCCTTACTCATTCTATTTATGGATTAAAAATAAAGAAAATTATTTCAAATATGGGATTAATCTTTTTATAATATTATATGGATTAAGAATTAAACTTTTAAAAGTGGTATGGGAAACTTTGGATTGTTTAAAGAACATGTACCTTAATAATTTATCAATGAATTTATTTTTAGCTTTGATTAATATTTAAATAAATCAAAGTGGTATGTGACACTTTGATTTAAAGTCATATTTTTTATTAGTGATATGAGGAATGCATTGGACTTAGTAAGTGACGGGTGGGACCCATTATAGCCTCTCGATGCAATGGAAGGTCTCATGAGGCAAACTAGAATCTTATATTGAGGCCTTGATAGAATGATTAAGTTGTCCAACATTATGCATTAACACATGCATTGGACTTATTATGTGATGGGTGAGGCCCTCTATAGCCTCTCGATGCATCAACAGTTCTCATGAGACAAACTAGGTCTTGGCATGAGGTCTTGAAAAAATGGTTATGTATGGTCTTGGCATGAGGCCATGCCAGAATGTTTATGATGTACTGTATTATGCATTCCCTCATTATGAATCTAATAAGTGAAAGTACATGTGATTATTTTATTAGTAGAATAACCATGGTTAAGAATCATTCTCTTATGAACATGTATTAATCAGTTACACATTTCCAAGTGCACATGGAATAATGTTTTATACTTATGTATATCATTTATCAAGAAGGGATAATTATTCCATTTACAATACATAAACAAAGGTTAATAACTTATCTATCATTTCATGGTTTACATATCTGTGTTTTGATGTTGTTTTATGTGAAAATACAAACAAGTATCATTTCATGTGCAAAACTATATCCGCAGACCTGGCAAGTCATACATAATTAAGTGTAGTCATTATATAACTTATAAGTGGAATTTCATCCAATTTTGTTCAAATGCGTGCATATTTTATAATGTATTTTATTTGTAACACTTAAATAATTTTAGGAATTTTGAGCATGAGTTTATCCTAAAAGTTGTTTCAGAATCTCTCAAGAAAATGATGTTGACATGTTCTGAGAAAAGTTAATTTCATGATTTAAAACATGTATTTAAAGAAATGTTATAAAGAAAAATTATTTATTTATGGTCTTGTTTTAAAACCCCTTACTGAGCATTTCCAATGCTCACCCCTTGTTTAAAATCATTTTTTAGAGGTCACTTGGAAGTCCAAAGTTGGACGCCATCGTTTTTTTTTTCATGCGCAGAAGAAAAGTTTGGATTTTTTTTGTTTAATTTTATTACAATTATGATAAATTGTAAAGCTTGTATCTAACTCTCCAGAACCTAGACCAATAAAAGGTCCTCTTCTATGTATTTTTTAATGCTTGGGTTCATATAATTGGTATGAGAGGAATAATCTAGAAAACTTTGAAGATTAGATGCTGTCGAGTCTAGAAGTTTTGTGGTCATAGTTCTCTTAATTCTGAAGATGGAAATTCAGAATTCATTTTAGTCTGAGGAAACAAATTGTGAGGATGCAATTCTATTGAGGGGGGAATAATTTAACAACCCAGAAATTCTAAACTTGGTTTTATTAAAAATATATTATCTTAAATGGATTAATTTATAGTTAAAACAAACTAAAAATGTATTTATTATAATTTTATTTGAAAATAATAACCGAAATTAAGTATTTTAGTTAATTTAATTAAAACTGTTATATCTATTTGAATTTGAAAGACAATATTTTCTTTGAAGAATATATTTAATAGTTTTTTTAAATTAATTGTATATTATAATTATTTTGATAAATAATAAATTACGTTAGAAACCAATTCACTATTAATATTCACATTTTAATATATGCTAATAGTTGTTTAATCTGACATATGTATAATTATGTTATTATAAACTTTACTTTGTTTTATTTTTGAAAATAAGATATATATATATATACATGAAATTATAATTTTGAGTTTCAAATTATAAATTTTGATTAGATTAATGTTTTATAAAATTATTAACATTAGGAATTTTGTTTAAAGGGTGAGAGGAGGTCATGGAATCATGAGGCACTGTCAGGTTTGGGTAGTGGGAGCTGTGGCCTGCGGTTGAGCCACACTGTGGATGGGGGTTCAAGCATGGTAATCCAAGGGAGGAGTCACAGTTGATTGGAGTCGTGGCATTGAAGGAGGTTGCTGGTGAAGGTCAGACCGAAACATATTTAGTTTTTGTAAAGGATTTTTTTAGAAGAAAAAACTATATATACATTTTTGATAAGATGTGCATTATTTCATTACTCATTCTATTGATTGATTACAAATAAAGAAAAATATTTACAGTCTGAGATTAATCTTTTTATAATATTATATGGATTAAGAATTAAAATTTTCAAAGTGGTATGAGACACTTTAGAATGTTTAAAGAATATGTACCTCAATAATTTATCAATGAATTTATTTTCATCTAGGATTAAGATTTAAATAAATAAAAGTGGTATAGGACACTTGAATTTAATGTCATATTTTTATTAGACATATGTGGAATGCATTGGATTTAGCAAATGTCAAGTGGGGCCCACTATAGCCTCTCAGTACATCAGAAGGTCTCATGATACAAACTAGCATCTTGACACGAGGCCTTGACAGAATTATTATGTTATCCGACATTATGCATTCACACTTGCATTGGACTTAATATGTGATGAGTGAGGCCCACTATATCCACTAGATGCATCAATAGGTCTCATGAGACAAACTAGGTCTTGGCACAAGGCCTTGACAAAATGGTTATGTATGGTCTTAACATGAGGCCTTGACAGAATGTTTATGATATCCCACATTATGCATTCCCTCATTATAAATCTAATAAGTGAAATTCCATGTGATTATTAAGCTAGTAGAATAACCATGGTTTAGAATCATTCTCTTATGAACATGTATTAATCAATTATACATTTCCAAGTGAACATGAAATAATGTTTTATACTTATGTATATCATTTATCAAGAAGGGTTAATTGTTTCATTTCCAATCCATAAACAATGGTTAATAATTTATCTATCATTTCATGGATTGCATATATGTGTTTTGATTTCGTTTTCTATGCAAATCCAAAAAAGTAACATTTCATGTGAAAAACTGTATCCGCACACCTGTAAAGTCATACATAATTAAGTATGGTCATTATCTAACTTATAAGTGGCATTTAATTCATTTCTGTTCAAGTGTGTGCATATTTTATAATTTATTTTATTTGTAACACTTAAATAAGTTTAGCAATTTTGAGCATGAGTTTATCCCAAAAGCTATTTCAGAATCTCTCAAGAAAATAATGATGACATGTTATGAGAAAAGTTAATTTCATGATTTAAAACATGTATTTCATGAAATGTTTTTAAAGAAAAATTATTTTTTTATATTCTTGTTTTAAAAGCCCTTACCGTGCATTTCTAATGCTCACCCCTTGTTTAAAATTATTTTTCACAGGTCACTTGGAAGTCTAAAGTTTGACGCCATCGTTTTTTTATGCGTGCAGAAGCGAAGTTTAAATTTTGTTTGTTTAATTTTATTGCAACTATGATAAATTATAAAGCTTGTATCTAACTTTACAGAACCTAGACCGATAAAACGTCCTATTCTATGTAATGTTTAAGTCTGGGTTCTTATCCCACTTGTGTATCACCTGGGTTGGCATCATTATGGTTCTGTCTTGAACAACATCCATGTGCCTTGGGATGCTCCATTAATTATAAATATTTATTACTCACACACATGTGAGGGGAACCAATGGATTTGTTAAAGGGGGTTACATAAATATCCTTGGACATGTAGGTCCTACATAATAATAGAGGGAGAGATGAATTATAGACCATCATTTAATTTAATATCAAATAATTGTAAACTCATGCAATAATTTAAATCATCCAACACATAAACAGGTCTTGGTCAAGCTCATGAATGTTCATACATGTAATGAATACACAAAAGTAAATGGTTAACATTCATTCATTTATTTTTTTATTTTTTTATTTAAGATAAATGTGCTTGCATTAATAAATAAATAAATAAATAAATAAATAAATAAATAAATAAATAAATAAATAAATAAATAAATAAATAAATTTCCTTTCATCTTAATGATCATACGATCTTATTGGGAGACTCCCATCATTAATGGAATTCATGAAAAATAAACGACAGAACCAATAATGAAATATTAATTGCAATAAATTAATTGATCTTTAAAAATTATTTAAAACCACTATTAAATTGTCAAACACACAATGGTGTGCGAGTCAATAAAATAAGGTTTTGATGCTGTAATTTTCTAATTTAATGTAATTTTAATTTTTTTCCATTAATGGGAGACTACACAACATGTACATGCAGCTACATGCCATGTACCTCGGTTGCTGTATATCCAAGTCACACACATGGGGTTTCAACGAGTTAACTCGACCGAACTATATGGTCTGTACATACCGGCTACACACCCTATGTTCGCTTCCCATGTGCCAGGTAGGCCTGGTCAACATGTTATGTTCAATAAAATCACCACGTGTCATTAATTTCTTGGCACATATAGATAAAATGTTCCTGGGTATACAACGCGTACTCTGACCTCACACCGTGTAACCTAGTTTTACCAGCCAATTATTTGGCACTTCTCAATGGAATCTCCATTCATTCTTCATTTGTTCTTAAACATTTAAGAGAATTAAACACTAAACGAACATGATTAATATGTTGATAATATGTTAATTCAAATTAGATTAAATAACAAATAACATGAAATGAAAATCTAATCACAATTTCACATAGATCAATAATCAAATAAATAATTATAAATTTAAAACGTGACTTCTCGGGTACCACTTGATGGTTCCGGGCATAGTAGAATCATGCAAAGGTGGTTGATATATTAAAATTTCTTTTAATAATCGTTTACCAAAACCAAGAGTGGGGAACTTATATGTCAAATTTATAATTAATTTATTTAATATTTGAAGAAATAAATACATGAGATTAGAAACATTATTTATTTATTAATGTTTATTTTTTGAAAATACCCATTGGGATTACCTTCGTTGCGCTGTGAGGATCCAAGGATAGAATCCATCTAGTAGTAATCCACATGTTCTCCTATGATCTCTAAGCAAAACCACTCTATCTCTGGTTGCTAGCATGGCGAGTAAAATGTCTTTCATCGGTTTTTCTTGATCGCTCATTATTCAATCTTGAAAAAATCTCTCTTTTCATTTTATTCTTGAGAGGGAGAGAGGAGGAGGAGTTAAGAGAGAATTTGTTGTGCACAATAATTTTCTATTCTCAATTTTTGGATACTATACGCAATAGACATAACCATTTTTTATAGAGCTAGGATTTAAGTTAAAATATTATTTAATTGAATATCATCCATTAAATAACTTTTATTACCCTTAATAAAACCCATGCTACATAATAATAATTATATTATTATTTAATTGCATATCATCCATTAAATAACTTTTATAACCTATAAAATCTAAGAACTACACACATAATAAAAAATCATTTCTTTGAAAATACGTTTTTAAACATGAAAATTAAGGTTTAAATCTTTAAGGTGACATGATAGTGGAAAGTTTTTTTCATGCTGTATAAGTTAAAAAAACATTAATTTCACACTTTTATAAGAAAATTCATAAAGTACATTGTTTGAAAAATAGAAGAAAGATTCCTCTTTAAAACATTTTTTAAAAAGTTAAAAAGGGATAAAAAATGACTTTAAAAAATAATTTTATAATATTAAAACTATTTTTGAAAACATTTTTAGAAAACATGGACATAGAAGAGAAATATTTCTTAGTGAAGACTTGAAAATAAACAATCCCAAATAATAATGAGATTGTGAAATAAACTCTTACCACTTGGGAATATTTTAAGTCATAAGTTCCATGAAAGAAATAACAACAAATGAAAACTTTAAATACCATGAACATAAAGTTATTCATGATATAATATTTTAAAATGTTCATTATATACTCATAAAATAATATAGGTGCAAAACATCGAAATATTCCTCAAGAAAAGAAAATTGAGATGAAGTCCCTTACCAAGATCATATCATTGAAGTGAGTGTTAATAAAATGAATCAATTATGTGTACTCGATATAAATCCACATAAAAAATTTTAAATACAACATAAGATAATCAAAAGTAATTTCACTCATAATCTTAGTCTTACATAATCAATAAAATAGAAGTTTAAATGAAAATGGAGATAAGAAACCCCTTAACTCTGATTCGACTTCCTTAAAATGTTTTCAAAAATACAATATAATGGTTTTAAACATGGTATTAATTTATAAAACTACCATATTTATAACATCTTATATGATCTTTTTATAACATATTACCACCCATTCATTAGTAATATTTTATTATTTCCACTTCTTCAGGTGTTAATTCCCTTGTTTTCTCATGCTTGTTTTGTCTTGAAAGTCTCGATTCTCTTGCATATGATATAGATAAATCATATACGGAATTATATTAATGTTATAGATATAATATTTAACCATTAAAAACATTTTTCTCACCATTATTGAATGTTTTACACAGTAAATGAATCATATCATTTCATGGAGATGATAAGCCGTACGTACGCACGATCAATGAAATCATTTATAAATGGTTGATAAAGTAAGAAAGTAGATTTTATATTAATTTTATAGAATCAATATCATGTTATAATTATAATATATATCCATTATTTACATCATTATAACCACCCAAGTAAATTTGTGATGAAAAAAAATTACACTGCTACGTGGAGACGGTAATCCGTACGTACGCATGTGCGATGCTTTTGTTTTTAATAAGATGGATAAAAGGTAGAATATGGTTGTTTCATAATCATAATAATATATCAGTATATATATGATGATGTATTTAATATTTTATTATGAAAACAACACATGAAGATGAAGTAGAAGAAAAAATAAACTTGAAAGAGTCGGTAAAGATGATTACCTCTTCTTCGGTGAACTTCCTTTAGATCTCATCTTAGGGACACTAGGGTTGGTCTTTTGAGAAGAAAAACACCTATAGAACGTAGGTAATGAAGTTGGTAAGAGAAATGAGATGGGTTTGGTCAATATAGATGGCTCAAAGTGGTGTATATAACTGAAGTAATGGGTTCCCTTTTATAATGGAAGTGAGGCTCACTTTTGGAATTTCTCAAAATATTAAAATATAATATGACTATTCTAGAGCCAAATGCATCCAAATGTTCTATAAATGAAAAAGGGATTACCTTTTCAGCCACATATTATCCCCAGTTTTATTATTTAATATTTTTATTATTTTTAAATAATTTAATAAAATATTATATTCCTAAAATATCATTATTATCAATGTTGACACTATTCATTACTTTGACTTTAATAAAATAAATAAAACAAGATAACTTAGAATAAAATATTTTAATACATCCATAATTTTATAATATCATATTTAAAAATCATGGATTATATTAATTATCAAAATTATATTTATTTTAATATTATTAATATCATTTATTTTATTTTTTCAGTAATTAAATAATTACTACATCAGTGTTGTGTAAGAATTTAAGGTAACTATTTATTTAGTAAAATTAAAAATTAATTACTATGATGAAGATAATTACTTTATTTTTCATAATAATATTTATTGTCGAAGGTATCTTCTAAATAAAACTATATTAAAAAAGTTATAGTTATTAAAATCATGAATGTGACATCTTTGATTTTTCTTTAAATAAAATACTATAAGGGTCATAATCACTTCCTAATAAAAAAAATGGTCATATATCTAAAAATTGAATACTTATAGACTAAAATTACTCATCCAATAAAATTTAGTCAAGTGTTAGGGTTATTTTCTAGTCCTTATAATTTTGTAACATATATTACCCAATTTACCCTTTACCATAGTAACAAAAATTACCAAGGTTACTATTCATATTCGAAAAAAATAAAAGGTAACTATTTAATAAATTTTTAAATTATAAATTCAAATATGGAATCCATTTTTCAAAATTTAAAACATATAATTTTAAGAATTTAATTTAAAATTAGTCCAGCAAAACCCAATGAAAAATAGTTTTATTGAAAAATGCATTTTAAGCCTAAAAATGTACTTATACCAAAATAACGTATAAGGATGATTAAAATTAAATTAATTATATTATATAAAAATAAATATTTATTAATTTAATTTGATAAAAAATTAAAATAAAATATGAACCTTTTAATATAAATAAAATGATAGCTTTATACAAAATCAGTATTTTCAGTATTCACTAGAAAATCAATCTTCTCAGAAAATTACTAAAAATTCACCATACAATAATTTTAATATTTTGATTTTAAAAATGATATTATTTTGTAAAATAAAATTTATATAAGTTCCATAAATTTATTATAATAGTTACTCGTAAAAATAAAATAAGAAAACCATTTGTGAAGAAAATGTATTTTTGAAGAATAAAAATATTTTACTAAAAATTAAGTAATTATTCACAAGGAATTAATTAATACATTAATAATGATTTTTAGAATTATATATTTCCTAATATAGTTAATCCTATTCACACCCATCAAATTAACAACTATTTTATAATGTTCATGTTAAAATAATAATATTTTGGAGTTCATTTAAGCTCAGTGTTTCGTGCAACATAAGATATCAAAGAGATTAAACTTATTTAAAATGAGACATAACACAAAATATTGGGGTGTTACATTCTCCCCACCTTTAATAAATTACATTGATTTTTTTTGAAATTGCACTTCAAAAACAAAAGTTTTATATTTGAAAATTTCTTTGTGGGAAACTCAGACCCTAAAAAGGGTTAATAAAACTTCCATTTAAAACTAAGATTACAAATAGGAGAAAATTAGTGAGAAGTAAAAATATGAACATGGAAGAGAAATATAACTATCATGTTCTGATGGATATTTATAGATAACTTTATCATGAGAAAGTTAACCATCAAAAAATCGTTAATCTTTGATTAGTTAAAAGGCCATTGATTCCTCAGTAAGAAAAGTAAACAGATAAATTTTTTATTCCAAAATAATTTTCCAAGAGTTGATGAATTATTATACTATCTATATAATTCAGTCAAGAAATAAAATTACTCGATTTATAAGCATAATCTCATCATTTTTTTGTGCTTTTATTTATTTCCACTTCATCTCTAATGTTAGGAAATGAATATTAAAGATGAATTTTTCATACCAGAATCCCTTTTAATGAATCATAAGATCTACAAGTCATTCCTTTAGCCTCCAAATATTTAATGAAACCAAAATGGTTAGAAAAATTTATATAATATGATAGATTATACTTTATACTCAAATAATAATATCCAAATTTCAACTTAATACATTCCATAAGTAGGTAATCTTAAGACTCATCCAAAATATTACTGACAATATTCAAAATTCAAAAAATCTATGAATAAATTCACTAAATAAACTTCTCATTAATCCTATATAAAGTATCTCATAATTTCACATGTAAATACCTTTTTAACATATTCTCCAAAAACTTGGTAATAACTTGAATCAACATAAAAAATTAATAAAAATATTCACGCTTTCAGGAATTATTTTTCTCCTTATTCCATAAATAAAATATCTTATTATTGAATGTATTTCATAAATTACAAAAAATATAGTAAGCTCCATAATGAATTACCTTGTCATAAAATAAATTTACATTTTCAAGGTCACCAATACTATCACATAAAAATCTCTTTATCAATATTATCTCAACATCTGGAACATATTTACAGTTATCTTCCCCAAATCATGTGTTTTCTAAAAGATCAACTTTCTACAGAATCAATTCTCTTGGTTACCGATATTATTCATCATATTCTTCCAAATCCTTAAAGAAGAAGTACTTCTGTACAATCCTTATATATCTCATAATTCTTATAACCATAATATCATTTATAAAATACTTTTACAACATAATTTTTGAATCCAAAAACATAAATACTTTAGTCATTACACTTAAGTTATATCAACAGTGTAAGCTTGACTTTAATACCTTAGATTATTTTGAGGTATATTTTCTTGATGCTTGGGGCATTCATTTGAATATTTCCCTAACTCCCTAAAGTTGAAACACCAAATATTAGTGTTTTATTTCTTCCCTTTTAATTATTTAACCTGTAATCACTTATCTCTATACTTAAAACAAAATCCCAATCCCTTCAAGAATTTCCCATGATTATTCTTTCCATAATTATCTCATGTGGGAAAACCATTATTCCCCTTCTTCCCTTTATCCATTTTTTCTTCATTATCCTATTATTATATTATTTTCCTTTAGAAGACTTAGATAATTATTTCTCTATCTTGATAACATAAGATGCCAAATCTTCATATGATGATAATGTTTGGGATACTAGTTCCCTTAAAAATATTGGTTTAAGCCCATAAAATAAATGGTAAATCTTATACTTTGGATTACGTACATAGTACACAACATAACTAGATAACCTTTTAATGTTAACTTCATACTTAGCAACATTTTCTTATTCCTTTTGTCTCATAACCAAGAATTGTCTCTCCATATTCTCTTGTTGTTCTCGATGGAAATATTTTTCTAATAAAAGTTCTGTAAAATTCTTCCATTCCATGTTTTCAATTTCTTCCTCCTCCTTCGTGTTTTGAATCAATGACCACCATTAATCCACATCTCCAGAGAGATGATAAACTTCCATGATAAAATTTTCCCTTTCATTACTTCCCAAAGAGAGAAATATATTCTCTAAATAATTTATCCATTTCTCATCTAAAATGGATTTTTTTGTCACATTAAATGATGGAGGTTACTGATGCATAAAGTGGTTTAACATTGTTACACCACATTGTTAATCAATAGGATGCTCCATCTGGGAAATTATCATAACCCAATTCATCTATCCTAATATAGTTATAAATTTTCCATCTCCAGCTGTAGCTCCAAATCTAGCTGCTAATCTAACTCCAGCTTCATTATCTTTCCCAGGAGGGAAATCCCTACATGTGATGATATAGTTTCCATTCCTTATGCTAGGTGACATTTCTAAAAAATTGAATACACTAGATCATATCATAACTTTATGAAAAGTATATTATAATCTCAAAACTAGTGAAACGCTTAACAAAAATTGAAAATTTAGGTATAACTAATCTCTAAATCACAAGTTTGGTTTATTTGGGCATATTTCCAAATTTTTTCCTAGGGTTTTTTCCTCTAATCAATTTGTTCCTAAATATAGTTCCTAAGGTTTCTACTGATATTGCTCTCATACCAACTATAAAAACCCCGACCCCAGTAGCCTATAGTTAGTGGTTAATTTATCACATTGGAATATGATACAAGGAATCACATCCCAAAGGATCGAATATTTTATTAGTCTTCCTAAAATAGATACATACTTGAAAATTCAAATTACATTTTAAAACCTAAAATAAAAAATATTTTTCTTTGAGAATGCCATTATCCCCCTTAGTGTATCCCTATATATTAATCAAAAACACTTACTCAACTAATAATGAGTCACCATCCTAGGTGACTAGAAAACCAGACCATTTTGGTTATCTAACCTCTCTAGTACTCCTACACAGTAATTATGTCTTTGGAACAATTTCTTATTACATAGGGATTTGTGGAATATGTTCCTATGCCAATTCTTATGTATCTTGAGTCTGGCCTTAATCAAATTCTATCTTTCACCTGATATCTATATAAGATATAAGATCCTCCTCAAGAAATGTGGGACATATATCAACCAAAACCTTTAGTCTAAAGGATTGTATAGGTAGCATCCCTTTGTTTTTCTTAAGATATCCTATAAAGCCACACTTTGTGCCTCGAGGTGAAATCATGTTACGTGAAGAGGAATGAACAAATGATTCACAACCCTTCACATGTAAGTAAGACCACATAGGTTTATTTAAATTCCATAATTGGTATGGTATACTATCTCCTACTTTAGTTGGAACTCAGTTTAGTACATATGTTTCTGTTTGTAATGTATATCCCCAAAAGGATAATGGAAGACTCACATGACTCATCATTGATCTCCCCATGTCCAACAAAGTGTGGTTCCTCCTTTCACATACTCCATTAAACTATGAATTATAAGGAGGATTGAGTTGAGATAAAATCCCAAACTCCCATAGATAATCAATGAAGTCTTGATTAATATATTCTCTACCACGTTCTAAGTGAAGTTTTTTAATCTTTTTAACAAGATGGCTCTCAACTACATTCTTGTATTCCTTGAAATTTTCAAAAGAATTCGACTCATACCTCATAATTTATACCTTTTAATAATGATTTTATTAGATATGGATACGTATACTTAATGAGTTATAAGTAAAATTCTTTCGACAAATTCAAGGAATACAAGAATGTAGTTGAGAAACAACTTGGTAAGAATATTAAAAAACTTCACTCAGAATGTGGTATAAAATATCTTAATCAATAATTCATTGATTATCTATGAGAGTTTAGGATTCTATCTCAACTCTCTCCTCCTTATATGCCTTAATGAAATGGTGTAAGTGAAAGGAAGAACCATACCTTGTTGAATATGGTGAGATCAATGATGATTTATGTGAGTCTTCCATTATCCTTTTGGGGATATGCTTTACAAACAATATCATACATACTAAACTGAGTTCCAAGTAAACCAACATATGGTATACCTTACTAATTATGGAATGTAAAGAAACCTGTGTTGTTTTACTTACATGTATGGGGTTGCGAAGAATTTGTTAAGGCCTCTTTAGGTAACAAGCTTGAACTCAGAGGCACAAAGTATATCTTTATAGGATATCTCAAGGAAACAAAGGGATACTACCTATACAATCCTTGAGAAAAAAAGGTTGTGGTCGAAAAAAGTCCCACATTTATTGAGGAGGATATTATTTATAAAAGAGATAGTGGGAGAGATATATAATTCGATAAAGTCTAGGCTCAAGATACACAAGAGTTGGCATATGAACAAATTCTACAAAGCCCCATGGAAGAAGAAATTGTTTTGGAGATTCAATTACTTTGTAAAAGTACTTAAGAGTTTAGAGAACTAGAAAAATATGGTTTTCTAGTCATTGAGGATGGTGACTCATTATTATTTGATAATAATGATCCTCTAATATGCAAGGAAGTAGTAATTGGCACATATGTTTCCAAGTGGAAAGAATTTATAAATTATAAAATGAACTCCATATACCAAAAAAAAGTATGGATTTTGGTATACCCTTTAGTTTATATAAATCCCATTGGTTGAAAATGGGTATTCAAGAAGAAAATGGACATGGAAGAATAGTTCAGTATTTATAAGGCACGAATGGTTGCAAAAGGGTTCAAACAAAATCAAATAATTGACAATGAATAAACCTTTTCACCAGTTTCCATGATAAAATCCATCATAATTATACTTTCCATTACTTCTTTCCCTGATTATGATATTTGGAAAATGGATTTCAAAATAGCCTTAATTAATGAGAACCTTCAGGAAGATGTCTATATGAAATAGCCTGAAGGATTTGTGACTCCAAAGGATGCCAAAAAGGTATGCAATTTGCAAAGATCCATTTAAGGATCAAAGCAAGCATCCAGTTCATGGAACATTCATTTTGATGAGGCCATAATGGAATTTGGTTTCATGAATAACAAATAAAATCCATGTGTCTATAAAAAGTTTAGTGGGCATGTAGTCATTTTCTTAATAGTATATGTCGATGACATATTACTCATTGGAAATGAAATATCAGTATTACAGTATGTTAAGGCATGGTTAAATAAATGCTTCTCTATGAAGGAATTGGGTGAGAAAACATATATTCTTGGGATCAAGATCCATCATGATAGATCCAAGAGGTCGCTCAACCTAAGTCAAAGTTCATACATTGACAAGATATTGAAGAGATTCAGTATGAAAGAATCGAAGAGGGGATTTTTTCCAGTGTCACATGAAATTCATCTTTTAAGGAAAATGTGTCCTCAAACACATGATCAAAGAAATAGAATAACAAGGATTCCATACACATTAGATATTGGGTCAGTCATGTATGTTATTCTATGTACTAGGCTAGATGTCGCCTATGAATTAAGTGCGATAGGAAGATATCAAGATTATCCAAGTGACTGCCATTGGATGGAAGTCAAGACTATCCTTATGTATCTGATGTGTGATAAGGATATCTTCCTGGTTTATGTAAGAGATAAGAAACTATTCATCAAAGGATTTGCAGATTCTAGTTTCCAAACTGATCAAGATGACATGAAGTCAGAAACAGGATACATATTCACTTTGAATAGAGGTGTTGGGAGTTGGAAGATCTCACAGAAGGCCATGGTTGTTGATTCTATAGTATATTTTGAGTATATTATGGCTTCTGAGGTAGCTAAAGAAGCAATATAGATGTGAAACTTCTTTCAAGAGCTTGATGTGGTACTTAGAAATAAAGATCCTATCACACTCTATTGCAATAATACTACAGTGATGGATCTTTCAAAAGGGACAAGGTCACATCAGTGGATAAAGCACATACTTCTGAAGTATAATCTCTTTAGGGATTTTTCTTAGAGAGGTGAAGTTGTAGTAAGCAGTATTTCCCTTGAAGAAAATGTGGCAGACCCCTAGACTAAATACTTGACTTAGAAGAAACATGACTATCATGTGAGGTCTAGCGGACTAAAGTTTATAGGATTTTGGATCTAGTTCAAGTGGGAGTTTGATATAGTTGGTGTCCTATGACCAACTTTTTGTAAATTTATTACAAGAATATTCAATACATTGGATATTAATAAAATTTCTTATCAAATATTATTTGTTGTTATGCATGAATTTAATGTAATAATGTTCTAGAGTATATGTCACATTGATAAGATCATAGAATTTCTCCACTATAATGAGAACCTTGATATTTTATGATAATATTCTCAAATAATGTTCTGGAGTTGGATAACTTACTATAATGGGACATATAGTACATAGAATGTCTATTGTGAGTACTTATAAGCAGATGATGCTTCTTCTTATAAAGTTAACACTTGGTAATATCCAAGATGAGAGATTATGAGAATAGACCCTCCAATATGAATTTCGTATGTTTTGGTGTCATTGAATATTCCTATCTATGAGTGCGTGTGATTGTCCTTAGACTTTAAGATTATTATTAATGCATATTACAACTCACGTACTTAGGTGTATTTTGTAAACGATGAGGATAACAGTTCATGGAAAAGTTGGATATATTGGGTGCATCACGAGTGTCATGTCATTAATGAATAATTCTAGGAAGGATTTTTCCATTCTATATTTATGTAAGTTGACATCTCAGCCCTTTGACTGGAATAGAACATTCGTATTAAATTCCATGGACATGGTGTAATGACTTGTTTATTTGAGATGGTCAAAGAAATACATATCGACCATATAGGTTGGTGACACATTTTTTCAACCTTCTAGATGAGATATTGTGACAAAGGGATTACATTACACAGTGAGCATTCATATGTGGTTTTCTAAATTGTGACATTAAGTTCTTTCACTTAGGTGCCTTGACTCGTTGCTAGATAATAATCTTCAACTTTACGAAAACCCACCTAATGCCAATTTGAAAGAATCTTAGAAGGCGACACACTAAGTGTTTCCATTGATCTTGATTAAATTCTATTTGATTTTAATTAACAGAATACATATTATTCTCAAGTCATAGGAATAATTATATTCTAGTTATATTGATATCACAAATTAAATAAATATTTATTCACCAGTACATGAATAAAATAATTATTTTATTTATTGAATATTTTAATAAATATTTATTCTCTATATAGTGAGTAAAATATTTATTTATGAATAAATATTTATTTGGTTGTTCAATAAATGAAAGAGGAGTTTGAATGGACCAAGACCGAGTTTGAGGATAAATATTAATTAATAAAACCATAACATAATATTTGTCATTGCACAAGTTGGCATGCACCACAAAATAATAATTATATAATTATTATTATGTGGCATGGGATTTATTAAAGGTAATAAATGTTATTTAATTTTCAGCATATAATTAAATAATAATTTAAATTAAATCCTAACTCTATAAATTGACAACTATGTCTATTGTGTAGAGCATCCAAAAATTGAGAATAGAGAATTGTAGTGCACAATGAATTCTATCTCAACCACTCCTTCTCTCTCCCTCTCAAGAATGAGAAGTACCAGAGAGATTTCTTCAAGAACAAAGAATGTGTGATCAAGAACGAACAACGCAATACATTCAACTCACCGTGCTACCACTTGGAGATTGAGTGATATTTCTTGGAGATCATAGGAGCACGTGTGGACCACCTCTAGAGGGATTCTATCCTTGTATCCTCACAATGAAATGAAGGTAATATGAAAGGGTCCTTTTAGACGATCAACATTCACCAAAAAAGAAAGTTCATAATCCCAAGTATTTATTTCTTCAAATATTAAATGAATTAATTATAAATTTGACGCATAAGATCCTTTCTCTTGGTTTCGAGCAACGATTATTAAAAGAAATTTTAATATATCGCACACCTCTGCATGCTTCCACTATGCCCAAAACCAACAAAAAATGGCCATATATCCGAAAATTTAATACTTATGGATAAAAATTAATCATCCAATAAAATTAGGGAAAGTGATAGGGTTATTTTATATTCCTTATCCTTTCATTTTAACCCATATTACCCAATTGATCCTTTACTGTGGTAAAGAAAACTACCAAGGTTACTATTCATGTTGGAAAAAAATTAAAAGAACCGATTTAATAAATTTATACCTTTTGAATCCAAATATTTAATCCATTTTAAAAAATAAAAAACATAGATTTTTTATAATTTAATTTAAAATTAATCCTACAAAACACAACGAAAAACTATTTTCTTGAAAAATGCATTTTTAAGCCTAAAAATGTACTTGTACCAAAATAAGGTATAAGGTTGATAAAATATAACTAATTAGATTATATCTAACTAAAGAGTTATTAATTTAATTATAGATCAAATTCAAATAATTTATGAAATTTTTAATATAAAGAAAATAATAGTTTTATAAAAAAAAATTATTTTTCACTATTTACTGGAAAATTAATCTTCTCTGAAAATTCTAAAAAACTCACAATAATCTAATTTTGGAATGATGGTTTCAAAAATGATATTTTTTTATAAAATAAATTTATACAGATTCTATAAATTTATTATAATAATTAATCTTAAAAAACAAGACAACCATTTTTGAAGAAAATATATTTTTAAAGAATAAAATAATTTTACTAAAAATTAAGTGTTTATTCAAAAAGAATTAATTAATACACTAATAATGAGTAGGAAAATTATATATTTCATAATATAGTTAATCCTATTCCCATCTTCCAAATTATCGGCTAGTATATAACGGTCGTGTTAAAATAATAATATTATGGAGTTCGTTTAAGATCGACATTTTGTGCAATGTAAGCTATCGAAGGAATTCAATTTATTTAAAAAGAGACCTATCATAAAATCTTGGAGTGTTATAATGGAAATATATATATATATATATACAAATATAACATGTGCACATGTGTATGTACGACACTTAAATAGTTAATTATAAAATTATAAATATATATAATGTTTTAAAAAAAGTATTTATAAAATTTTAAATAGATAAATATATATTTAAATATTTATAAAATTATAATAAATATATTTAAATAATAAATATATTTATTATATTTATAATTAAATATATTTATATATTAATAAATATATATAAATATATATAAATATATATAATTATTATTATAATTATAAATATATATGTTTATATTTAAATAATTATAAAATTATAATAAATATATTTATATAATAAATATATTTATTATATTTATAATTATATATATTTATATATTAATAAATATATATATATATATATATATAATTATATAAATATATATAATTATATAAAAATATTTATTTATACTTTGAATTATAAATAAATATATATTTATTTAAATAATTATAAAATTACAATAAATATATTTAAATAGAAAATATATTTATTATATTTATAATTATATATACTTATATATATATATATGATTATATAAATATATATAAATATATTTATATATTTATATAATTATATATAATTATATATATAATTATATAAATATATACAATTTTATAAATATATTTATAATTATATACAACTATTTATAAATATATTTGTTTATATTTACAATCATATATATATATATAATTATATAATTATAATAATATATTTAAATAATATATATTTATTATATTTATAATTATATATATTTGTATATTAGGGTATATATATATACCCATGACGGTGCGAACCATGGGTTATAGCCCATGATTCTAAAATTTATTGAAAATAAAATAACCACAAAGTACAAGAGGGGATGTAGAATGTAAGCAAGTGAAAAACCACTTCACAACCAGTATAATATTCATCTCTAGGATTAAAAATTTCCCCTACCTCTCGGATGAAGGCCCCTCCTCTATGTTTTGGGCTACTAACATGTCTCATCATCCTTATCATCCAATTGAGTTGGATCTTCTGCCAGAACCAAGCCCTCCAATACTTGTCCAACAAGGGGAACTCCATGAGTATTGTCAAATTACTTACAGAAGACCTCCATACTATTAGACCCGTTTAAGATGTCAAGTAGACTAAAATTGTTCTTAACAGAGTTTGGTGGATCCATGGAAGAAGGTATTTTGATTACATTGGCAATACTTTCAGTAACATCCTACTTCTTGTAATTTTCCTTCATTGGAGTTTTAGCATCAAAATTTTTCTTTCCCTTGTGGTCCCTTGAGAAAATGAGTTGCTCCTGTCTCAATTGAGAATCGTAAAATTCTTGTGCAATAATTTCACAATGATAAATATTTATACTGGGATGCTGGATATCAGAGGCGTCCTATTATACATCATCCCTTGTTTTACAACCCTTCCTATACTCATCTAGGACATCACCAACAGGTCTGTGGGTCTATTCATGCTGTACTGGTGTAATAGAAGATTGTCTCTACACCTGCCCATTAATATCGACATTTTTTTCATCTTCCTATGACTAGGTAAATCCATGTCAGATTCACTAGAATCTTTCCCCTACAGTAGTACATTAATGGAGTCTCTACCAGGCTCAGGTACCCTGTTTTCATCTCTAATAGGATAAAGAATTTGACATGCTTTAGAATTTTTAGCCTACATATTAGAGTGTGGGACTTCAGGGACCTCCCTTTACCTATCACGATCCTACTTACTAGATGCAACCAATGGTGGATCTTCTTTCCCTCCCCATGCATTTAAGTCCTTATCCAGACGCTCCTGATTCTTGGTGGATGAGGTACTACACCCTTTCTAGAAAAAGACTTCCTGTAAAGTTCTTGAATCCTTCTATAATTGGAAGTCTCATGCCCAACCCATTTTCATAGATTACAAAATTTAGGTAAAAAATCATACTCAATTTCTATTTCAATTATTTCACCATTGGTGATTAAAGTGGAACTATACAACCCAGGATTCAGGAAGTCCACATCCACCAAGACCCTAGCATGATATCTGAATTTCTCCTAGACTATGTTGTCATCCAACTTCAAAGGAACACCAATACAGGAGATGATGTCCTTCAAGATCCAAGGGTGCCAAAAAAAACCAACTTAGTCCATTAAAACTTACATATACTTGAGAATTTGTTTGTTTCTGGTGATGCAGAAGAAATCTTAGGTGTCATTCTGAAAGCTAAAAAATACCAAGATTCATATTATAGAAGCAAGATGCCCAAGCTGTGGAACATTGTGACTTTGAATGAAAAACTAAGTAAAAAACCCTCTTACCAAGGGTATGATCTTCCAATTATAAAATCCCCAAATGAAAATAAAATTTTGTGATAGATCGTCTAAATTTAGGGGATTTCCACCCTTTGCAATAATAAGTCTACGAATCAAGGAGGACCGACATAAATCAAGTTGTTCCTTAAGTGCATCTTGGTAAAAAAGGATTTAAAACTTACTATCCTCAGATTTCAAGATTGGGGATTCAATACCTCCTATTATTCGGGGTAGAGAAACCCATTACATTACACATAGGTCTAGTGGGTATGAAACCCCATGAAAACAACTAACTCAAAATTCCCGACCCTTAGGTGTTTCATGAATCACCACACTCATCTACTATGCTTTGTCTAACCATCACACCTCATATTACCACCACTGAATTGATATCATGGTCCTGCTTCCAGTCCTCCATCGACACCACATCCATCATGGACTACACTCCCTGCCTCTAACCACCATTGAGCCCACCTACCCCATTCGCAACTTGAGGCAACTACCACAATGTCATCCCTCCAAACCACCGACTACCATTGAACCTGTCTGCCTTCATTACTGCTGCATCCACGACCTGAAGCTACCGCCACACCACTGAAACTCATCATAGCCTACCCCCATGCATTCCACCCCCAAATTCATGCACTATCCCTCCTTGCTGCCGACCACCATTGAACCCACCTGCCGTCATCACTTTCGTATTCGCAGCCCAAAGCCACCACCAAACCACTAGCACTCCATGCTACTTATTTCTATGCATTCCACCCCCAAAGACACGTCATCCCCACCGTTCATTTTTCCCTCATCAACACGTCTCCCCCATCGTGTGATCATCCCCTGCCAACACGCTGCCCATATTATATCCCCATAATAGGAGACCATCATGATTTGAATCTGGATTTGATGCATTATTATGGGTCTACCTTACCACTAGGCCAATACCCCAACTAAAATTATAGAATTATCAAAAATATATTTAAATAATAAATATATTTATTACATTTATAATTATACATATTTATATATTAATATATATGTAATTATATAAATATATATAAATATATATAAATATATAAATATATATAAATATATAAATATATTTATTATTATATATAAATACTTTTAAAATATATCTATTTATAATTATAATTATAAATATATATATATATTTAAATAATTCTAGAATTATACTATATATATTTAAATAATAAATAAATTTATTATATTTATATTTATATATATTTATATATTAATGTATATATAATTATATAATTATATATAATTATGTATAAATATATATAATTATATAAATATATTGGAAGTATCATCAATAAAGGGTCTATGGTTCATATTATGGAAAATTTGAATGCGGTCTCTGAAAGACTAGTGATGTACAAGAACTCAATTGTTGGAGGACTGGTTCTTCCCTGGGGTGAAAAGTTGTGACCTCAAGACAAACTGGTATGTAGAATATCTTCCCTATAGGGTTTCTCTAATTGGAGTTGCGTCTTTCTTGGAAGAGGATTTTCCACTATCTATTCCCTTCCGAAGGTCTGAAGCAAAAGGCTCGGAGACTTGGATCACTTTTTTTGAAACCTGGGTTATTCTATGTTCATGGATGGTCATATGATTTTAATTTGTCCAATTTCAAGAATAGGTTTGTACAGGACTATATCATATCTATGGTCTCAACTAGATCTCATGGCACTTGAAAATTCTCCACGACATTACAATATCCATAGGTGTGCCTACCTGCCTTGACGGGGAGACCAAATTGGTAAGATTTGGCCATTAGATGAGAATCATGGTTGAAATTTATGTCAATGAAACTCACATAGACAAGGTAATCCTCTCAAATCTTGATGATGAGATTAATCTCAGGGTGTAATATAAAAAAGTTCCTCACCTATGTGCAGAGTGTGGTTTGATTGAGAATCAAAAAGACATTTTCTGAAGAGTGATTAAATGCATGAAGTGTGGTATGAGAGGGAACCTGGAAGAAGAGTGGAGAAGGCCTCTGAAAAAACAAACAACCTCACATATGCCAAAGGTGTCTGTGAATAAAGGGAGTGAATCCCCTAAGACCTCCATTACAGAGAGGTGGAAGACTAGGACTTATGGTGATGGGTTATATGTTAACATCTTGAAGCACGGTTTGGGTTTAGATGATTGTTCTAAACCTCATATGGGTGAGGCTGTGAAAGATTTTGGAGTCTAGTGTCTGGAAGACACAGCTCGGTGGATGATCATTTGTAGAGAGCATGGGAGACCTCCATTAATCACAGATCTGCTGTATTCATGGGCTGAATATGTTGATGATGAGGCAGTTTTCTATGGAGGGGAGACCCATAGCTAATCAGAACTTGAACAAGATGTACATGGAATCATGGACATGCTATTTAATCAAGATAAACAATTATTTGCGCCCATTCATAAAGGTAAGCATAAGATTTCTTCCTCAAGGCCAAGGGGTTCACTTATGCAAGAAGAAAAAATGACTAATCCTGTGGAATATGGGGAGTAAGTGGCCATGATAGGGAAAATATCTCCTCTATAGGCTGATGATCTGGTTTCTCCATATTTTTTATTTGGAATATTTTAAGAATTCAGGAGTCTCTAAAGTATTTTCTACTTCACCTCCCAAATAATCTTCTAAACATACTTTTTCTAATGATGCTACCACCTCAGTTCAAGGGGAATCCACTAAAATGGATTATGGTGGATTTTAGATGGTCACTTCTAGGAAATTTAGAACTCCTTCACCTATGCCTAGATAGTCTTTGACTAGGAAAAATTTATAACTGCATGATCAGGAGCAGGCTGGTATTGAGGATGCAGTGGGTGTTCTAGCTACTGGTGGCACATTGGAAAGCAAGGCAACTGAGGAGAGTGTCCCATCAAAATTTGGCCATAGTATGAATAAATTTTCATTGTTTGATATTTTGAATAGATCTAAAAGTAAATAAATATTCCATGAATAATTTGGTAATGTTCATGGAGCTCAGAACATTGATCCACATGATGAGGAAGATGAATCATCAGACATGGATGATTAGGATGACAACTGGTAGGTTCCCAAGTAATGGAAGAGAGGCACACACCCAAGAGGACTAGGTGGCTCTTATAGAAGGGGTGATAGACTTAAAGAATATGAATGTGGAATTTCTATTGTGACATTTCATAATCATTAAAACCCCCCCTTTCCTTACCTATACTTTCTATTTCATAACAAATTCTATGGGGCCATGGATTTTTCCATGGTTTGTGCCATTTAAATTATAAATAAATAAATAAATAAATAAATAAATAATTATAAAATTATAAAAAATTTATTTAAATAAAAAATATATTTATTTATATTTTAAAATATATATATAATTATATAAAAATATTTATAATTCTATAAAAATATTTTTAAATATATTTATCTATAAATATAAATATAAATATATATATATATATTTATATAAAAATAATTATAAAATTACAATAAATATATTTATTATATTTATAATTATATATATTAATATATTAATAAATATATAAATATATATAACTATATTATTATATTTATAATTATATAAAAATATTTTTAAATATACTGAAGAGGTGTAACATCCCTGACCCGGAAGCCACTAAACCAGTGCTTCGAGCTGGGTCTCCACATGACCTCAAGTGCACCTTACCGTTTGCGAGAGGTTACTGACTAGCAGTGAGGGTCTAATGGATCATGTGGAGAGACTATACCATATTTACCAGCATAATCCACAACAGAATACATATGAAATAAAGTAATAATAAAAAATAATCTAAAAACACGTGTTACTAACCAATTAACAAATAGGGTACAACCACAACCAAATAATAGATATGTCATGTCAGGGTAATAACATCAAATGTCATGCTAATCATGCCAAGAGTGAAGGAAAACCCAAAATAAAGACCAAAAACTGAATCCCTAAAATTGGACCTGACTCCAAGTCTGGATCCTCAACTATGCACATCCTAAGCCCAACTAAACTCCCTATTATAAGGCCTTTTACCTTTTCTTGACCTGTAACTGTGAAATCTACTCAGGTACCCAATGATATCCTAAGAAGGGTGTGATTAAAACTCAATAGGCTACCACCAATGGTGTCTAAAAACTTTCCAGTCTAAATATATAGTGCATGAAACAACCAAATTAATGACAACGTAAACAAAATACAACTTGGGAACCATTAGATAACAATGTTCACTTAAACCATTTTTATCATTTAGTCCATTTTCATCACTTGTTCCGTGGGTTACTCATTTACATCATTTACACAATATCTTAATAAATTCAATTTCTAAGCATAAGGGAATAAATAAATTTCCCTATCTCTCTTGGGATAAACATTTCATAAACATTTACATCACACTTACCTTAGATCCTTGATCTATTTAGTCACTTCAAATGCATCTGTTAGGGGAATATATCCTCAGTTCCCTTCCCTAACCCATGCATTATGGGGTGGGGTTTAGAGCCTCATTCTAACCTAACCCATGGGCATAGATCCTCAAGTCTAATACCTCACAACTACCAAGACATGTGCAATTTTTTTATCCATTTACCACATATACCATATAAAAAACCATACACAATCAATAAACATAACATTCACATATAATAATTATTCAACATGTGAATTTAACATCAAGACTTAACCCATATCACAACTTCCAATTATGTTACATAGTCTATTTAACTTATTTTCCTTCCCATTCCTTAACCCATTAAGTATATTCAACAATTACTATACATTATCCCATTTAAAATATTTATTATTTCATATTCCTTAACCCATTAATGCTTTTTCATTATAAATTCATAAGCTATCCCACACATTCACATTAACCCATTTAACCCATTTTCACATTATGCCAAACAATCCCTTATTCCATTTCCAACAACTTAACACAACCACTATTAGTTCATTTATATGATTTAATCTAACTTAAGAATAGGTTTTTCATGGGATCTATTTTGTCAAAAGTCAATTTCATGCTTAACATTACCATGTTCCATGTTCGAGAATGTTGGAGCACCCCATGGGTGGACTTAAACTGGTAAAATCACCCTTAATACATCCCATAGGGGTCATGAGGGGTTCATTTTATCATTTATCCAACCATTTTACCAAACCCTATCAAATGCATCAAATGTACAATAAGGGAGAACCAAGAACACAACCACACATTCACAAATCAGCAATAAAACTATGAGATATAACTTGTAGAACACCTATCTCAAATCCGAAGATGAATGCACCCTTAACCCTATCCTTAGATATGAATTAAATCTCCATTTGAATCCCCAACCAAATATCCATCAGAAAAAGATGGTTTTAGGGATTTAGAATAAGAAGAAAAAAACCACAATCCCTAATCTGGAAAAGAGAATAAAAAGGAGTGTTAGACTTATCTAGAGCTTCAATCTGAAACCAAAGGCACTCCAAACAGACTATAATCAAAGAAGATCGACCCTTGGGAAGATTTGGGGGTTTTATTTAATCACTAGTGATGGAGGAGGAAGAAATGATGAGAAAATCAGGTGAGGAACTTTAAATTCCAAGGGGGAATTTTGGAAAATTTCCAATTTTTAATGGGGCACATGGTTTAGCCACACAATTTTCCAAACCGCGCATCAACCATGCACCTGCCTCTATCCAAGAGGGGTCCAAGTCGCACAGTTACTTGGGGATTCTACATGGTTTAAAAAACTATGCACCAACTGTGTGGAATGCCTCCATCCAAGTCCATATGGTTTGGTCTCCCCCTTACACAATTTGTTTATTCATGCACCCATCTACTTTGTTAGCATGGTTTGGGAACACGATTATATCTAATAGTGTGCCAACCATGAAACATACATTGGATGACCATTTTTCTTATTCTTTAATGTCCCAAACCCGTAAAACACTATCTAATATCCTCATACACCTGGTAAATATTCCATTCAGCAGATTTGAGATATTTAAACAAGAATTTAAACAAGGAAATACCTCCATGAAGTTTGAGATCTTAAAACCTCCCACCTAATAATAAATCATCCTCGAGTTGCATTTCCAGGCACCACTGATCTTCCAAATTAAATAGATTGGGCCACTGATCCCACATATCCTAATCTCTCTCCCACGTTTCTTCTTGAACATTACCATGCTACCACAAAACTCGAACCAAAGGAATAGTCTTTCCCCAAAAGACTTTCTCAATGTGATCCACAATCCAAACTAGATGCTCCTCAAATGACACATCAGCCTCAAGATCAACATCCTCAACATCAATCACATGATTTGGGTCTGGGTTATACTTACAAAGCTATGACGCATGATTTTTTTTTGCATACCACTATATTACTATGGAAGTTCCAATTGGTATTCCACCAGTATGATCCTCTCCAAATTCTCAAATGACCCCACATACCTGGGTGCCAACTTACCCTCCTTTCAAATTTGAAGGTGACTCAACCTTGGTGACACCCGAAGAAACACACGATCACACAAAAAAAGATCAAGAAGTCTTAAATGCTGATATTCATATGACTTCTTCCTACTCTAAGCCATTTCCATACGTTTCTGAATCAACTAAATTTGTTTTGACATCTACTTCACAAGACTCGGCCACAACAACTCTGATTCCCTAGCCTTCATCCAACATAAAGGAGATCTACATAGTATACTATAGAGCACCTCAAGTGGTTCCATCTAAATCATATTATATTAATTATTATTGTAGTCAAACTCAACCAATGCTAGATGATTTTACCATGATCCACCAAAGTCTAGGAAACAAGCCCTCAACATATCATATATTACCTAAATAGTTTGATCTGACTGCCCATTTGTTTATAGGTGGAAGGCCATACTCAAAAGCACCTGGGTACCAAGATACTTCTTTAAGCACTTCCAAAATTTCAATTAGAGAAAAATTCATGATCAGAAACTATAGTATGATGTACCCCATGAAATCGTACTACCTCTCAAACATACAACTCACCCAACTAATCCTTGGTGAAAGTTTCTCAAATTGTCAATAAGTGATCCAATTTAGTCATTTGATCCACAACTACCTAGATCACATCATTATTCTAATGATTCATTGGGAGAACCACCATAAAATCTATCATCATGTCATCCCATTTATACTCTAAAATGGGAAATGGCAGTAACAAACCACCCAGCCACTTATGCTCAGCCTTCACTTGGAAAGTAAGGCATCTCTCTATGAAACCTTCAACCTCCTTCATTATCCCTGACCACCAATACTGCCTCCAAATATTATGATACATTTTGGTTAAACCAAAATGTACTTCCCACTTTGATGCATGAAACCCTTGAATCAACTCTTCCCACATAAATGTAGGCACAACCACATGACCACAAACATAAACGAACCCATCATCTCCAATGGTCCAAATAGAAGGAGACTCCCCACCTTTAATACTTTCACTTAAATACAAACATTCCGACTCCTCATACTTAATTTAACTAGATTAGAAGAATGAACTCAACTACCAAGGATGCAAGGGTTATTTAGCCTTGTCCATATTGAACCTCAAGATGCATCTCAGTAAATAATTACATTATCTTCTGCTCTAAAATTGATTCTTGAACCACCTAATTTTGAGTCTTCTGACTCAAAGAATCTACAACACTATTTCTCTTTCTCGGTGTGTAAAATAGATCAAAGTCAAGTGATTGAATGTACTAGAACCATATTCACTGATGAAGATTCAAATCACACTGAGAGATGATGTATTTTAGACTTTTATAATCAGTGTACACCGTGAATCGCTCTCACAATAAGTAATGCTACCAATAATTTAAATAATAAACTACTAAAGCCAATTAAAGATCATGTGAAGGGTATTTTTTTTCATTAGGACTCAACTATCATGAAACATACACCACAAACCGATCATCCTACATCAACACCTCCTCGAGCCTAACACTATTCACATCACAAAATAAAGTATACCTCTTACCTGGCTTAGGTAAGATCAAAATCGGTGTGGTAGTTAACCACTTATTTAACTCTTGGAAGGAATTCTCACATACCCCAGACCATTCAAACTTGATGCCCTTATTGGTCAATCCTGAAAGTGGTGCAGCAAAATGAGAAAAGTTCTTGATAAAACTTTAGTAATTGATGGCCAATCCTAGAAAACTCAGGAAAATAGAAACATTCTTGGGCTTCTCCCAAGACACAAATGTCTGCACCTTCTCTGGCTGTACTAACAAAAATTCCTTAGAGATGATGTGACCCAAGAAATAAACCCTATAAATCTAGAAATGGCATTTAGATATCTTAGATTATAGCCTATGATCTCTTATTTTACTCAGGATGAAGTCATAATGTTTATCATGATCTTCATGATTCTTATAGCACACCAAGATGCTGTAAACAAGGAAAACTACAAAATGATCTAGATATAGTTGAAATATTCAATTCATTAGATCCATGAACACTTCTAGTGCATTAGTCAAACCAAAAGACATCACAAAAAACTCGTACAAGCCATACCTTCTCTTGAAGGAAGTCCATGGTACATCAGAAGGTCTCACCATCAGCTGATGATAACCCAATCTAAATTCAATCTCGGAGAACAACGAAGCACCTCTCAACCTGTAAAAGAGATTATCAATTCAATGAATAGGGTATCCGTTCTTAATTATTATCTGATTCATCTTCCTATAATCGACACATAGTTGCAATGATCCCTCAGATTTCTTGGAAAACAACACAGGAGATCCCTCGGGCGACGTACTCAGACGAATGAACCCATTGTTTTCCAGTTCCTCCAATTGAGTTTTGAGCTCCTATAGTTATTCTAGTTCCATTCTATATGGTGGAAAGGAAAATGGTTTTTCTCCTGGAAGAAACTATATCATGAACTCAACATCCGTCTTGGGTGGAAGCCCCAAGGAATCCTTAGGAAACACATACTAAAACTGATCCACCATAGGAGGAAAGAAAAGATTCTCGACTCCCCCATTATCAAGAATAAGAAAAACCACTTAGACCGTGAGTTCACCCTTATACTAACAAACTCGTCCTACACAACCTGCTCAAACACCCCATTCACCATGATAGACATATGTGTCTCCCTCAAGATATCTGAATGTTACCCTACAACGGTAACAATCAATATGGGATTGGTACAATGATATCTAATATATTCCCAAAATTAGATCAAAACATGACATATCAAGAACAAACAAGTCCCATAGAAAATAGTACTCACTAATCTCTAGAGCACACCCCTTATACTTCTAAATATTTTCTACTCATGCCCCTAATAGCATATCAATCAACACAACTTCACACACATGATCTACCACCAGTCCCAAAACACTCACAAAATAAGCAGATATAAACTAATGTGAGGCAATTGTATCAAATAGAGCACTAGAAATATTAGAAGTTAAAAATATCATACCTCGAACAGTCTATGGTCCCACCTCACCACCTCTACCCCGCCCCTTTACCAAGGGTGATGATCTGAGTTCCTAATGATAACCTACTCTGCATATGTGGATGCTCTCTCTCTAGAGTACTACATCCTACACCTTGAGCGATATGCCTAGTAAAACTCTAACTACCTTCTTGATAAGGGGTAACTGAACCCATGCCTATACTCTCCATCAAACTCAATCCTTCATCCATGCCCAGCTACCGAGGGTTCCTATAAAACCTCTACACATGACCCATTTTTCCTCTCACTCAGCACTCAATAGGCGGTCATGGACACTGTCTTCACATGTGCCCCTACCTACCACACTAATAGAAAAACACCTCATCACAACCTTGGGAGGAAGATCCTTTCTTTTGACTACTTTTCATGCTACCACCCTGGTGAATATTTCAAAAAAGAATCTTCCTACCCTCATAAGTCACACCACTAGTCCATCCAACCGGAGCCACAAACCCACTACCTAAATCCTCCTTTAAGTCCCCTTCTGAAATAAGCTCATGATCCACCACTTCTGAAAACCTCTCAAAATGGAAGATGTTATTCTAGGACTTAATCTCATGCCTGAGTTAGTCCTAGAAAAGTCTTTCCATGGAAGCCACATCCTCTATAAATACCAGAACAAATAATTGCAAGTATGTGAAGTGGCCCACATAATCTATCACTGACACAGTCCTCTGGGTCAACCTCATAAACTCTGTAGACCACTCTTGTCTCAAGGTATCTAGATAGAAATTCTCCATAAAATTTTCTTAGAAGACTTTCCATATTATACCCTCATCCTTCTAAGTCTGAACTAGGATATCCCACCAGTGCTTCACCTCTCATCATAAAATATATGTTTCCAAATTTATTCTCTTATCTAGAGGAGTATCTAAGTGATCCAAAATTGTTTTGATGAACTGTATCTAGAACTTTTCAGCCTCAGGTCCACCTGCCCCAGAAAACATTGGAGGGTGATGCAACTGAAACTCCCTGGTTAGATCAAACATACTTGGTACAACCCACCATGGGTCCTTTTCCATAATCTTCATAAAATGAGAAATTTTCTCATGTAACTTATCTTATACTATATCCCCTTAAACCACTATAAACTCTTACCCCAACTCTGGAGGAAAATTATCAATGATTTCCTCTTACCACCCAATCAACACACATCACTATGGTGGCATTTCTCTATAATTCCAAACACAAGTCTTAGAACACATAACATAAAGCTTCAACAATTTACATATAAGAAGACTCTACACTAGACATAAATATTCCATTTCACATACACTATCCCAAAATACATTGTCACATCTAGAACACTACCCTCTACCATCCCTACCATGGGTCATGGTCAACACTGGGTAAACCAACCTACATAATCACAAGCCTTTAATTAAAAACTACTTTTAAACCATTTACACTTTCACAATGCAACAATTTATTCTTTAGGAACATCTCTATATTTAAAGTTCATCACAACTAATGTTTTAACTTATTCACAACTCATTATAAACCAAATTTTAACTCATTTACACTCCTTTATTAAGCACAATTCTTTAACAACTCTTTAACATCCTTTATTTGTACCCATTTGGATCATCTTTATTAGACATTAATTTCTTCAAATTCTTAAGGAATGTAAAATGCATCCCACCCTCCATGTCCCACACACCGTTCCCATGTGTTCCTACCATGATGAATGCCAACTATATCACTAGGTACCTATAATGATACATGAATGAAAAATATCATGCTATTTTGGACATGAGAAAAATATCTTAAAACTGTCACATCACACAACAAGTGAATTACCCAATGGTGAAATATTGTTCAAATGTAACAACACACATCAAGAAAAACAATTCCCACCCTGGTTACTTGGGTTTTACCTCAAACATAGGTTTTCTACTCCCTTGAACAAGATTATTTCCAAGGCCTAACAGTTCCTAATCTCACTTCACCCATATTAAATAGTAAGATCACATAAAATAACCTAGCACCATAGGACCTCAAGTATTCCTCCCCGACCAAGAAGCCACTAAAACGGGTCTTCAAGATTGGTTGACGCAAGACTTCAACCGCATCTCTCCACAAGCTAGAGGTTTCTAACTACAGTGAGGGTCTAATGGATCATGTGGGGAGAATATAACCTCTTTATCAGAGTAAGACACAATAAAAGACATATAAATAAAGGAAAAATAAACAATAATCTAGAAACATGAATTACTAACCAATTCCCAACCAGGGTATAACCAAAACCAAACAATAGATATGTCATGTCATTCTAACAGTTCCTAATGTCGTGATAACAATGCCAAGAGTGAAGGAAAAACCAAAATAAATACCAATAGATGAATAAAAAAAATGGTCCCTAACTCCAAGTCAGAATCCTCAATCATGAAAATCCTAATCCCAAATCAACTCCCTATCATAGGGCCTTTACCCTTTTCTTAAACTGAAACCAAGAAATCTACTTGGGTACACAACGGTGTCCCAATAAGGGTGTGAGTACAACTCAGTAGGCCACCACCAACGATGTCTACAAAATATCCAGTCTAAAAAAATAGTGCTTGCAAGAACCAAATGAATTAAAAGGAAAACAAAATACAAATCAAGCTCCATTAGATAACAATGTTCACTTAAACCATTTTTATCACTTAGTCAATTCTCATCACTTGTTCCATGGGTTAGACATTTACATTATTTACACAATAGGTTAAACTGGCCAATTTCTAAGAATAAGGGAATAAATTAAGTTCCTTATATCCCTAGGGATAAAAATTTCATAAAATTTTACATCACACTTACCTTGAAACCTTAGTACAGGTAGTCTAATAAAATGAATCTGTTAGGGGTATATAGCCTCAGTCCCCTTTCCTAACCCATGCATTATGGGGTGGGGTTTAGACCTCAGTCTAACCCGAACCATGGGCATAGATCCTCAAGTCCAATAACCCACAACTACCAAGTCATGTACACATTATTATTTATCCAATTAACACATATACCATATCACAAACCATACACAATCAAAAAACATTACATTCACATATCATAATTATTCCACATGTGAATTTAACATCTAGAATTAACCCATTAGCACATTTTACAATGAAGTTACATAGTCAATTTGACCCATTTCCCTTTACCATGAGTTAAACCATTAAGTATATTCAATTTTTTTTATAAATTATCACATTTAACATATTTATCATTTCATATACCTTAACCCATTAATTCATTTCCATTATAAATTCATAACCCATTAGATAGATTCAAATCAACCCATTTAACCCATTTTTACATTATTCCAAACAACCCCTTATGCCATTTCCAATAACTAGACACAACCACTATTAGTGCCTCTATATATTTTAAACAAAACTAACAATAGGTTCAAAATGGGATCTATATTGTCACAAGTCAATTTCATGCTTAACATTACCATGTTTCTTGTTCGTGAATGTTGGCGCACCCCTTGGGTGGCCCTCGACTGGTCAAATCATCCTCAACACATCCTGTATGGATCATTATGGGTTCATTATATCATTTATCCAACCATTTAAACAAATCATATCAAAGGAATCAAATGCACAATAAGGGAGATCCATGAACACAACCTAACATTAAAAAATCGATAATAAAACTATGGGATATAACTTATAGACCACCTACATCAAATATGAAGATGAACACACCCTTAACCTTAGCCTTTAATCCAGATTCAATCACCCTTTAAAGACCCAACCTTGGATCCACTTAAAAAAGGGTGTTTTAGGGATTTAAAAGAAGAATAATGAAACCATAAGCTATAATTCAGAAAAGATAAGAAATAGGAGCATTAGACTTCCCCAGAACATTGATTTGCAACCTACGACACTCCAAACATCCTAGAATTGAAGGAGAATGACCCTTGGTAATATTTGGGGATCTTGGTTCATCACTAGGGATAGAGGAGGAATAAATATAGAGAAAATAAAGCGAGGAACATAAAATCCCAAGGGGTAGTTTAGTAATTTTTCACTTTTTAATGAGGCGCATGGTTTGGTTGCATGGTCTGCCAAACCATGCATCAACTACGTGCTTGCCTTTGTCAAAGTGGGGTCTAATTCACACAATTACCTAGGGATTCCACACGGTTTGAAAAACCATGTGACAACTGTGCATAATTCCTCTGTACAAGTCCACATGGTTTGGATTCCCTCCTTGTAAATTTTTTTTAGCCATGCACCCCTCCTCCTAGTTAGCATAGTTTTGATGCACAATTATCTCTAACCATGTTACAACTATGAAACATGAACCAGATGACCACTTTTCTCCTTCTTCCATGTCCTAAACCACTAAAACACCCTATAGCCTCCTCATACACTCATTAAACATTCCATTAAACACATTTAAGAGAGTTAAACCAAAATTTAAACAAAGAGACACCTTTATGAATTCTAGGATCTTACAATAGGTTTAATATCCAGGCGAGCTCGATCCAAAAATTTATTGAAAAAGAGTAATAACAAGAGATTAAAGCATTATAAAGCATTTTTTAAATATGAGAATTAATCACACCCCACATATACACATCATACAAAGAGATAAAATTTCCAGGAGTCATAAATGACCACATCAAGATCATCTTTATAATTTCATTCTTTGATAATGCATCTGCCACTTGATTGGACTCCCTATAAGCATCTGAAACTATTATATTGATATGACTAGCTTCTTGAAGACACATGATGTAGTGTGAAAGTACTCTCCATGGAACATTCTTGGTTCTTTTCCTTAGAGCTTCAACACCAATAATTGAGTCTGAATCAATCTAAATATGAACCTAGTCATGATTAACAACATGTTTAATAGCTTGAATCATGGCCTATAATTTATCATCGTATGCAATACCATTTCTAACATAGTAAAATAATCACACCTTAACAAATATTAAAGACATATCCACACCTAGATCACTTGGGTACACTAGAGGACACACTATCAACATTAACCATGATCCAAAAGGAATAAGGTGAATCAATGAGATGTATTTCATCACCAATGAACTTATTTCCTGACCATGCACACTAAGTAGTCAAAGTGTGTTAAGGTCAGAGAAAGAATTATCCATTTTACCTGTTTAGATTATGGATGAAGTGAATAAATCCCATTATATTGCAATATAAATTTTCTTCCTATTGGGAGGAACAACAATAATTTATTCAATAGGTTTATCAAGCCACAAAGTACTCAAGAGATTCATATTTTACTGCATGAAAACTAGCCATTTCGATCTTCTTATTAGACCATTGTTGGTATGTTTTATGGTAGGACAAGTGGAATATATAAGATAATAAAATTCTGAGATATTTGATGCTGAGTCCCCCATGTTAGTGGGTTTGATACAGTCCTACCACACAATAGTGATTAATTTCCATTAATAGATAGATCTAGTCAATATAAACTTCCAAATCATTTGATGGAGATCCTTAATAATGTCTCTGGGCCATCTATACAAGGAGAGAGCATAATTTTTTTGAAGTGATGACCAATTTGACTAAACAAACTATCATATATTGGACATATCTTTTCCTTTACATTTTTAAAACTCATTAATGATTCTAAAGAAAATACTATGAAGACAGATTCTTATAACTTTACCCTAGGAGAGTAGAACACCAAGATAAGTGAAGGTAAGAGTCCCCATATTTACACCCAAATTTCTAGAAATCCTGTTCTATCTTATTATAGATACTTCTCTAAAGATAATGAAGTATTTTTTTCAGCTTATAGATTACCTATCCACTTCCTCACAATGGTCAAAAAATGATTTGATGGTAGATAAAGTTTTTTATATGCCTGACCAAGGAGAAGGATATCATCAGTATAAAGAAGGCGTGGGGAAAAAACAACCCTCTTACTACCTTGATAAATTTTTAGAGACCAATATTAAAAATATCATTAATACATATATTCATGTAGTATTCCACAATGGAAAATAGGTGGCTTGAATCCTTATATTACCCCCTCAAACATTGGAATAATCCTCTAGGGGCTCCATTAATAAGAATGGATAACCTTTACATGCTATGAATGGTGCTAATTAGTTTGATAAAATTATTAGAGAAGCCATATTTTTTTAAGAAAAATACAAATGAATCTCCATTTCAGAGTATCAAAATCTTTGGAGATGCCAATTTTGAGAGAAAAGTTCCCAACCTTTGACTTCATTTTCATTAAGTTGATGATTTATGAAGTAGTGAATAGAAAATTTTGTATACACCTTCTAAGGACAGACAAAAATTTATTTTATGTGATGACGTACCCAACCAAACCACCCATCTTATCTGTAATGACATTGTTGATGATTTTAGGTACAATGTTCCTAATTGCAACTGGATTAAAATCCATGAAGTCAATGACATTTGATTTCTTGGGAATAAAAGAGACAAATCTAGAATTGATGACATAAGGAATAAAATCATGATTGAAGAATTCCCTCACATCATAGGTAACTTGTTCATGCAAGATATCCTATTAGAACATAAAAAAATTATTAGTGAACCCATCAGGTCTAGGAGATCTATCAATGTTAAGAGAGAAGCATGCCTTTTTATTTCATCCTTTGAAGAAGGAAAGATGAGGCTTTAGTTTTGATGATTATTAATGTATATTGGAATGTTTTACAAAATCTTATCATTACCATAATTAGAGTATAAGACTTTTAAAATAATCAATCACTACCTTGTATATTTTAGTTTTAGTGTTTATGATTCATCCATTAATACTTAGAGAATTTATTCCTTGAGTATTTTATATTTTTTCATTTGATGAAAAATATTAGTGTTCCTATCACCACATTTTAACCATATAAAACTAAATTAATTCTTGTTAAACCTCTCCTTGGTGGTCAATAGCTCATCCAACTTTGCAAAAGATTGAAATTCTTCCCCATAGGGAGTATCTTAGTTCTGATTTGAAATTTAAAAGCAGGTAAGATGTTCTTCAGTAGCTTTAATATTAGTATCAATATTGGAAAAATAATTATTAATACATTCCTTTAGAAGTATCTTGACACATTTTAATATTATAGACAAACCTTAAAGAGGACTACTAGGAGAATTAAAATTCTAGGCCTCCATGACAGTTTCCCTACATCCAGGTGAAACAAGAAAATACTTATTGAACTTAAATGGAAAAGGGGATGACCTAGTTAGATTCATATGAATATAAATAATTGTAGGATTATAATTATAGTATAAATTTGGTTGAGTGAGTCCAAATATTCTAGTGGTAGAAATTATATCACCAAATTGAACAAAACTTCTCTCAATATTGTTTATATGTCTTCCATTAAGTGTATATATACTCTAAGTGAAATTGGCTCCAGAGATTGGGACTTCCAAAAGATTGAATTGATAAATACAAAATGATAACTCATAGGAGAAAATACTATATAAATCAGTATGAGTTTTCTCATCCGGTCTCAGAACAGTGATGAAGTCACTAATAATAATCCATTTTCTACTAATGTTATTAGAGATTATTCCCAATTCCCTACATAGATCCCTTATCTTAATGTAAGATATAGGGGAATATATGAAGGTAATAGTAACATCAGATCCAATAATAGAAGAGGAAACTAAAACAATATGAGGACTATCATTTCATGAATAAATTTTATGGATGTCATACTTAAACACCCATATGTGATCCATGCCACTGTTGTGTAAATTATGAGAAAGAAAGTGTAACCAAGAGAGGCCTAATTGAAATCCCTCAACTTTTAAAATGTTATTTTTGCTTAAATAATACCAAATAGGGGGGGGGGTATAGGTAATAATAGATAATATAAGATATGTGACCATAAGGTAATTTCCAATCCCTTAATGATTCCAAAATAGGAGCATCATTTCTTAATATATTTTCCTTCAGTTTGAGGACCTCCCTATTTTGGAATCTCTATCTTACTTTTTTTCCTTCCTTTTCCTATTCTGTTTTCCAAATTAGGGGTTGGGGCCTTCACTTTGTACTCATTTTTCATAAGGGGATTTTCTCTATCCTGGTTCTAATCATAAGGTTTCATATCTTCATTGTTATCTTCCCAAAATATTCCATGGAGGGGAGTAATTTTTTTATTGGAGTGCACTGTTTCAGTGGGGGAATCCTAAAAGTTCTTTCTTTTAGTAGCCTTATAGGAGTAAAACTATTTGAATGGGGTTACCAATTCTATTTTATTCAATAGAATTCCCAACAAGAGGAGTTACAACACTCTTAACATTCATTGTATTATATATGGATACACATCAAGGTCTATTGGGATAATATAGAAAATAGATTTGATTTGATCTTCAAGAGGGTTGAGGGCTAGTTCATGTTGATCTAGCTCATTTTTTCAAGATTATAGAGGGTAAGTAGTGAATAAATGTGTGGGAAATTTAGGTTTATTTACCTCATTCTATCCAAATGGGGGGCTATTAGTAGTACTGTAAATCAATGCAGTTCCAATTGTTACCCCCTCCCAATCAATTGGAACATCACCCATGCCAGATTATTTTTGGTTAGAGATAATACCCACAAGGTCCATCATGATCTTTCCATGAAAACATATTCCCTTTTTATTCTCCATTAGGAGGAAATAATCATAAAAGGGAAATACACCTTGATGCAAGTTCAAGGATTTTATAGTATCCTCCAACTAGACAATCCCAATAAATGAAAAAAATATAATTTCCTAGTTATTTCATCTCATCATTATGTAAGGGAGCCTGTACAAGACCAGTAGTATGAGGGATTATATTTTTATGTGTCTTATTTAAATCTCTATAGGAGGATAGATTAGGGGAAACGTTTTGAGTTAATATTAGAGGCCACAACCTTCCCTTTTTCCTTCAACAAGTATCCTCATCACGCCCCTTCATCTTACTGAGATTACATGACTAGTATCTATTACAATCAAATTATAAATGACCAAAAAATATAAATTTCATGTATAATTTTAGCTTCCTTTCATATTGGATTTCAAGTTTAATGATTTAATCATAGGTTTTAAGAACAACCTCCGCAATAAGGGTGGTAGACAAATCAACTTCCACCAAAACCCTAGAATAGTTCCCAAATATCAGGTTATCTGTTTGTCTATCTAACCTAATGGGATTACCAACTAAGGAGGATATGTCCCATAGAATTTTTGGATTCCATTATGAATATTTGATCCTAAAAATTATAATCCATAATTTTTTATGAGTGTTCTTTCCATTATCAAGATAAAAATTGTGATCCCACTCTTGAATTCTCAGGAATCTCGGATTTAATGGGAAAAAACCAAAAGTCCATGCTCTCCTATTGAGTTCATGAGAGGAGAAAACAATGTGGTAATATACTATTCTCATAGTCATTATATTCCACTCATTAAATCCAAGCATCTCTACAATCTTCTGGCTAAGCTCATTAAATTTCCATAGTCTCTCCCCCTTTAGAGTGATAACCCTAGAAATAATTGAAAATTTTCACATTCTAACCCGTTCCTCAATTACATCTTAATTATCTAAGACATGGGCAGTACGCCCCTTCCCAATGACCATAACAAGATATGGGATTTAAAAATCAGAGAAATATGGATAAGAAGCCTATTTAATAACATAGGGAGATTACTTTTTTAGAATATTTTTTTGGAGATGATTCTTCTCAGATGGGTTAGTACTCACATAAAACTAGAATAACTCCTTGTGACCGATGATCTCTAATTTCATGTGATTCATCTTCAATCTGATAAGATTTCAATCATTTTTAACAGGGCATGAGAACCATATTCACTAGGATCCTCCCCTTACAACACCATATTTCATTCAATTTTTAAATATATTTAAATAATTATAAAATTATAATAAATATATTTAAATAATAAATATATTTATTTAAAATTATAACCATAAATACATATTTTTAATTCTCTAAATATTTATTTATATTATATACATTTTAATTATTTAATTATATTTATTAAATTATTAAAATTAAGTCCTTATCAATGCTTTATTATCACTGATAAAGATACGTTTTGTTAATACTTACCATTTTAGCATTGATAAAAGCACTCTTTATCAACACTTTTTAAATGTGTTGATAAAATCCTTACACAATATTTTAAATAGAACCCTAATAGAGTCCTCCTTCACTTTCACCATTCAAGATATCATGGATCCTAATCCATGCTTCCACTATTCATTGATCTTGCAATGAATTGATCTTCTCAAAAGCTAAGGTATGTGGTTATTTATATTCATATTTAATCATGATCCAGACTATGTGCATGATTTGATCACTATCCCAATTATATCACCATATAAATCTTAAAAACCATACCATGTTTTCTATAACAATCATCCCCTAGATAGAACGAGATCAGTCGGCCATGTGTAAGGCGGGGAAGTTAAGCATGATAGATCTTGTCTTTGTTCCTGCCCGAGCAACCATCGGGAGGAGATGGTCAGCCTGGGGGTACCTTGGTTTTTTTAATTAAACACTTCCTTCATCCTTATGTGACTATAATAGTATTTTTAGGGTATATACATTTAATTCAAATCAATGGGTTATTTTGATGAATGTGTGAATAAATTTCCAAAGGGTCTTCTACAATGTAGGTTTCTTACAACGTCTTCAATGAAAGAAATAGTGAAATACAATAGTATGGTTCAAATAAAATCAATTTATAAACCTAAAATAACAAAATTATTATTTTTTAGTTACTACATACGGTGTCATGTAGCTAGAAACACCATACATGTAGTGGAGTTGAGCATAAAAAAAGGGACACCAATCACTTTGGGTGTTCACCCAGCTTAAGCCTCCTTCATAGAGATTTACACACCATGTTTTTGGTTAATTTTTGCATAGAGAGTGAGATATCAAGAGAGTGAGTATAAAAATTATCTTTAAGAGGATGTTCTATATAATAATTTATCCAAATTTAGTTATGAGTTTATGGTAAGGGGAGAACTTATATTTTAAAAATAAAAATTTATGTTTTAAAACTTACTATAAGGGAAATTTATTTCAAAACTTATGTTTCAAATTCTAAAAAAATAGATCTTCATCATAAGTGGATTTATTTATTAAATTTATTTGAATTTTATTTTAAATATACAATTTAAAATTATAATATTTTCTATTTGTAATAAGTGAGTATTGAAAAAATATATTTTTAATAAGGGTTATTTTATTCATATTTCCAAAACATTTATTTTATTTTATTTTATTTTAAAAGTATTCAAAAAATAAGATGAATAGAAATTATGATAATTTATTTACTTTTAATAAATTTCACATCAAAATAAAATTAAGAGAAATTAAAATGACAATAATTCCATTGTTTATTTTTTTAAAATATTTAAAATTTGTATTAATATATTTATCTTAGTTTAAAGTTTATCTAATTTTATTGTCTTGAAATTATAATGATATATTAAAATAAAGGTATGTGATCACTTGTGATCTGTTTCTCCCCCTCAAACATATTTTTATATTTTTAATTTTCTCAAATGGATTGAAAAACTCCCACATAAGAGATCTTATTTGTCCCAGATTTACCTCTCAGATTCTCCACCTAATCTCTCTTACCTTGATCCATTATTGGTTAAAAATCTCCCTAGACTTCAAATTCATTTTCATTCATTCATCATTTTTTCTCACCTTGATTGAATGGAGCTCTTAGATGTGCACTGCAAAAACCCGACCCAATTATCATGTAAGGTGGTGACTGCAAATGATAAGTAGGTAGAGTTTTTACGGTGCACAACTAATAATCAGCTCCAAGTTCCAAGTAACCCTCCTAATTCCATGTTCCACCCAATCTCTTTTACCTCGAGTCATTTTTGGTTCACCCTCTCATTTTATTCTTGTTCATTTTCACTCATTCATCATTATTTATCCCTCCAATTGCATGGAGCTCCTTGCATTTCACCAAAGAACACCTCCCATATATTATGTAATGTGGTTAATACAAATCATAAGTAGGTAGTGTTCTTGTGGTGTACATCTGGTAATCAGCTCTAAGTTTCAAGTATCCCTCTTGATCCCTTGTTCCACCCCATCTCTTTTTCCTCAACCGATTGTTCATTCACCCCCCCTCAAATCCTCGTTCATTTTCATTCATTCATTAATATTTTCCACTCCAATCGCAAGGATATCCTAGGTATTCAACACAGAAACACTGCCCACATATCCTATAAGGTGCTGACTAAAAATGATAAGAATGAATCATTTTTTCGGTGCATAGCTGGTAAATAGCTTCAAGTTCCAAGTATCCCTCCCACTCCCATGGATTAAAATAAAAAAATTATTCCCAATTTTGAAAAAGGTACACAATAAATTCGGTTGAGACATTCATTGAAGGTTGTTATTTTAGGACATTATAGATTTATACCCCGATGACATATGTACAGATCTTAAATGACATCATTCTATGTGATTTTATAATAACATACAATACCATCTTCACTAAAAGGTGATGAACTTCTTAAGAAAGTAAAAATATGGATATTTCTTTTAGTAAACCTTTTTCAAAAAATCCTTACAAAAACTAGTTGGAAAAATGGATTTTTTTAATTACCAAACTTGAAATGTATGTATGTTAGGAATTTTATTAATGTAATACATGTTGAAAAAAACTGTATGTGATAGTTTCATTGGAATGTTACTAAATACAGTTAGAAAAATAAAGGATATAATTAAGGTGTAAAGACCCAAAAATCCCATGGATTTTTTTAATACATGGGAATTTTACGAGTCTGCAGTTTCTGACAGCGCTTGATTTCGAGGCCCGGTGTGCCTGGAATCAATTTATGAAGTTTTGTTTGGGTACATTCATTAAACGTACGTGCGAGATTTTATATCTTTTGAACCGGTACTCAGAATTGAAATCCTAGGACACCGATGAACTCGCAGCGCTGGTATTTTCTTAAGGAGACCTTCACCGAAGTTCCGTTTTATCGAGGATGAAAGTTAATTATTGGGGATTCAAAATAAAATTAAATAAAAATTATGTGTGACATAATTTTTATTTAGGTGGTGGTTAATTTCTCCAAAGGGAAGTTAGAGGTGGGACCCACCCCCGCATAACCTCCCATGGGAGGATATTATGTGGTAGGGCCCACACGAGCATCAAACTCCTCAACTCCCCTTGAACCCCCTTGAACCTCCATGTAACTCACATTTAATTATGGAGAGTCTCTTAAACTTCTAACTCTCCCAATTTAATGTTGAAAATCTCCCCCTACCTTGTTTGAATTTTGAATCCATTCCTCCGCAATTAATCTATGTGTTGTCACAATTAATTAAGGACAACTCTTGAGTTGTTGTACCATAAAAATAATAGAGAACTATCTCTATTATTTTGGTTTAACTTTCATTGGAGAACTCTTGGAAGAACACCGTTCTATTCCAACGAAGAACGCCCCTCATCTCTGAAGAACAATGAGTATCAAGTTCTTCCTTCTTCGCACAGATCAAGGAAGGGAAGCATCGCCATCTTCGGAGTACACCGACGATGTTGACTCGACTCGACTTCACCGAGCTCTACCTCCTCCGACGTTGATGGAACGTCGTCCGTCTTCCGCGACTCATCAACATTCAATAAAAAAATATGAGGTAGGGAGAATTTGGATTATATCTACGTATGAATCAGATCCCCGTTCTTCAACGTTTACTTTGGTTCGATGGTGGCCAATTGATATCACCTAACGCGGAGAGTACGGGCCAAACAAACACGGTCCGACATCCCTCCGTTGAGTCTTATTTGGTTGACATCAGAGGCGGAGCCGAAAGGGCGCGGTGCCGTCGCACCACACCAGAGAAGAACCGCGGCAGACGAAAGAGGAACCGTGGCTGGGAGGGCCGCATCGGATGAAGAAGCGTGGCGTCGTTGCGCCGCACGGAGGGCAACAGGACCGTGGCGCCGTCGCGTAGTGGTTGAGGTGCGGAGGCAGCCGGTCGAGCCGACCACCGTGGAACCGGACAGCTGGCCGACCGGCCGGCCCGCTGGAAGACCGCGGCGCCCGTAGGCGCCGCATGGAGGGTGAATGCAGCCCGCGTCTACAGGCTGCTCGGCTGGAGGAACCGGCCGGCCGCCTACCAGCTGGGCTGAAGAAACACAACGCCTGCAGGCGCCGCGCGAAGGAGGACTGTGGCCCGCATCCGCAGGCCACTCGGCTGGGCGAATCGGCCTGCTACAGCCAGCCGGGTAGGAGAATCGTGGAACCCGCAGGCACCATGTGGAAAGAACCGTAGCCCGCAACACAGGCCACATGCGTCGGACCGAACCGGCAGGCTACGGCCGGCCGGGCAGTGGAGAGGCGGCACCGCCGGGCAAACCGGACCGGCCCACAGCGCGGGCGGGGTCCACATGTGGGACGCGCCCCACTGGGTCAGGCCGACCCCCCAGCCGGGTCAGACCCGCTGAGATGGGCGGGGCTGACCCCCCCTGCCGGGTCAGACCCGCCAAGCCGGGTCAGGCCGACCTGCCAGCCCACTGGGCTTGACAGGCCAGGCCCGACTTCGCTTAAATACGAATATCTCCTAGACCGCGCATCCGATGAACGCACCATCTGTAGCACTGAGACCCTTGTGACGAGGCGGTCCTTTTGGAATACTCTAAGTGAGTTTTGGAAAAATTTGGAAAAATGCCGGGTTGGATCGAGCGTAAAATCCAACCGGGCCTCCTGGAACAGAAACACCAATAACTCTCAGACCGGGAATCCGATTGACGCTCCATCTGTCGCGTTGAGTTCCTTTTGATCATATGGAACTACGGGATACATCAAATCCGAAATTTTTGATAGTTGATGTATTGACACTTGGCTCGAGGAGAGGACCCTCATGGAATTGAGCGTGTTGTGTACGGGAACCCTAGAGCTGACTACGATGACTACTATACCGGAATCCTACGTGGGTTCGACAAGGAAGACTACTGTACCGGAATACTACGTTGGTTTAACAACGATGACTACTGAATGGGAATACTCCTTGGGTTCAACAATGATGACTACTGTGCCGGGATCCTCCGTGTGTCTGACAATTCTGACTTCTGTTCCTATATCCTATGTGGATCCGATAGAGTAGCTAGTCCTGTATCCTGTGTGGGTCCGATAGCTTAGCTGGTCCTGTATCCTGTGTGGGTCCGACAGCTTAGATGAATCAGTGACTACATCTGATCATCTCTATCACTCTACGAAAGAAGTATACCTGTGTGAGATGAGTCTTGACTTTTAATCATTTATCTTCGAGGTGATTGACTTTACTTCCTTTTTGGACTAGGTTGTGCTTGGGCTCAAGAGTTGGAGCTGAACTGTGATTGATAACTTAGGTATATGTATGGGCATATACCTAAGTAGGGTTTGTTGATACTTTGTGATTGTATCTTTCTTCTTTGGTTTATCCTTCGTGAATTCTAGGAGACCTTCGGGGGTCTCAGGGTCCCTACTAAGTATCATTATACTCACCCCTACACGAGATATTCTCACACTTCATTGTGTTGGTTGCAGACAACGAACATCACTAATCGAGGTAGAGAGTTGTAGAGCTGGACGGTACCCGGAGGTGGACCACTTGGCGAGATGTACACGGAGCGGACGGACAGACCTGGGGTGCTGATGAGGTCATCTGTACCCACCCTTCAGTTGGGAATTTCAAAGGACGACTCAATAGTTTCTGTTTTACCTTTCTATAGTTGTACTAGATTTTCAGTTGTTTATAATTTATTGTTGGGATTGTATTTCCAGCCCCTTTCCTTTCAGAACTTTCTTTTATATACAAATTTACTTAGTGTTTACTTCCATTTGCGTACTCTGTTGTTTTTGATTACTATTAAAGGCAATGCCTTCCCTTTTTATCAGGATTACGCCTTTGGTGCTAGTCACCATCCCCTGTTCTATGGAAGGCGGGCTTGGGGTAGTCATGGCACGGGCCCCGAGGACGGGTTGTGAAAAATTGGTATTAGAGGAGTCGGTTCTACCGCAGAACTTGGACTCTGATTCTTTTAACGACAATAGTGTTAAGTGTTTTGGGTGTGGTTATCAGTTTAGGGAAACCAGTGTTAGTTCGGCGGTCGACGTATCCATACACTAGGACTCTAAATTCTGATCTCCGACTCAGTGCATGAAAACACTGATTGCGTGTGTGTTTCCTTTGAAAAAGAGTTTCCTTTGCGGTTACTTTATGTCAGATCACTAGGTATACTATTTTAACCATGGTACACCTGTTTATTTTTAGGATGGACCCATGAAGGCAGCCAACTAGGGTTCTGAGTTACGTACGAGATGGTAGCCCACCGAGTGATGAGGCCTCGGTGCAGGGCCCCATCACAGTGGAGGTACCAGCGATACCACTACCCACTGGGCCACCGATAATACCAACTCCAGTAGTAGAGACTGCACGCCGCCTGAGTGCGTTGCATGAGTTGCAGTGCTGGAGGCTGCCCAGGTTCTGGGGAGAGACGGACCCACAAGCATCTGAGGATTGGCTGGAGGTTGTCGTGAGAGTTTTCTGATTGGTAGAGACACCAACCGACCTCATGGTGATCCTTTCCGCGAGTCTCCTTAAGGAAGCAGTGGGCAGATGTGGAGCCTGATGCTCCAGGTGCATGACGAGGCATCATTACTCTGGACAGACTTCGAGAGTCTCTTTCGCTCAGAGTTTATTCCAGCCACCCTTCATGCGGTGTGGATTCAGGTTTTACTTCATCTGCAGCATGACAATATGACAGAAGCTCAGTACTCAGTGAGGTTCACCGACCTCTCACGCTACTCCACAGATATGGTATGGGACCCATTCTTCAGGGTCTGGACCTTCGAGCAGGGGCTCAGGATGAGATCAGGGCTTCGATGATCCCCCTCAATATCCCTACGTAGGTGGGGGTGCTGGAGCGATCCCTTCTAGTGGAGATTTTTCTCGCTGAACAGTCACCAGTAGCAAGACCCACCACAGAGAGACACATAGCAGATTCTTCTGTAGCCAGAAGTAGACAGATGACAAAGAGGTCCAAGTGGACCAGGCCATTAGGTGGATGACCCCAGGATACAGGTTCGGTTGTGCGAGGCACATGAGAAAGATCCAGCTATATGAGGAGTAGGTAGTTCTATGCATGTGGCGGGCAGGTCCACATGGCTCGTGACTGCCCGACCTGCCATGTAGATGAGAAGCAGACAGTAGAGGGACCTCCCAGGTTGAGACAGAGGTTCAACCGCGGTGGTCCACCAGGAGCAGGCAGACGTGGCAGAGGAGCTGGCCGAGCAGCGGGTGGTGGACGACGTTTAGAGGCTCTACCACCACCACCACCAGGAGGTCCACCCCAACCACAGGGACCTGGAAGACATAGGTAAGCTCAGCTCCAGGAAGTTGAGGCTTGCGACCACGGTGCACCTGAGATGATTCTAGGTACTATCTGTGCCTACTCCACCCTTGATGCAGTACTTATAGACACAGGCACGAGTCATTCTTTTATTTCCACTGCCCTCGTTCGGAGCTCGGAGATTCTGACAGAGCCGTTAGCTCGATCCATATGACTAGATACTTCTATGGGAGCAGACTCGACGATTACACACTGATGCTGGTAGTGTGAGCTTACTCTAGGAGGTGAGAGCTTCGGCTGGGATCTTCTGGTAGCAGCGTCGAGGCCTTATGATGTCATCTTGGGTATGGACTGGTTATCCACAATTCATGCCCATATTGACTGTATTAGGATCAAAGTGTAGTGTATCTGCATGGATGGGACCAGGTTCACCGTCACTGGCGAGAAGGGAGCCTTTGCAGCGCCGGATGGACTTACGTAGAGGAGGGGGTAGCTGATCACACATCAGTTGGCTAGTCTCATCCTCAGAGCAGTTGATGTGTGGAGTCCGAGTTTTCCTGTTGTGGTGGATCAGTACGCGAATGTTTTCCCTGACGATGTTCCAGGACTACCTCCTCACAGAGAGGTAGACTTCTACATTGACCTGTACCCCGGGACAACACTGATATCTACTCCAGCATATCGGATGGCTCCCTCCGAGCTTCGTGAGCTGCGGGTACAGCTGGAGGACTTGCAGGGGAAGGGATTTATCTAACCCAGTGTTTCACCCTGGGCATCTCAGATTTTGTTCTCCAAGAAGGAGGATGGGAGCTTGCTACTGTTTGTCGACTACCATTGCCCGAATCAGGTGACCGTGAAGAACAAGTACCAACTCCAGAGGATTGACGGCCTCTTTGATCAGCTCAAGGGAGCATGATGATTCTTGAAGATAGACCTCAGGTCTGGCTATCACCAGCTCAGAGTTCGAGATGAGGATGTACAGAAGATGGCCTTCAGGTGTCGGTATGACCACTATGAGTTCTTGGTTATGCCCTTCAGTGTAACCAATGCTCTAGTAGTGTTCATGAGTCTCATGAACAGGATCTTCTAGCCTTACCTTGATCGCTTTGTCGTAGTATTCATTGACGACATACTGATTTACTCGACTACTGAGGAAGAGCACGCCTACCATTTGCGGGTAGTACTGGATACAATCTGAGAGCACCAGCTATATGGTAAACTCTCGAAGTGACAGTTCTGGATTCAATATGTTCACTTTCTAGGACACGTTATCTCGGAGGTTGGAGTTGCAGTGGATCCAGCGAAGATCAAGAAAATACTTGCTTGGGAGCCACCCAGGAGTGTGACGGAGGTGCAGAGTTTCTTGGGTCTGGCTGGGTACTATCAGAGATTTATCCCAGACTTCTCTAGAGTTGCAGCACCGCTTTCAGCATTGACAAAGAAGGGGAAACCCTTTGTGTGGTATGATAGATTCCATTAGATCTTTTAGGATTTGAGGTAGAGGTTTACCAGTGCGACCATCTTGATGCTACTGGAGGAGGGCATAGGGTACATAGTTTACTGTGATGCATCAGGGACTGGACTCGAGTGTGTCCTGATGTAGGAGTGAGCAGTGATCGCGTATGGTTCATGGAATTTGAGACAGTATGAGAAGAACTACTCTACCCATGACCTGGAGTTAGTAGTAGTGGTCTTCGCCTTAAAGATGTGGCAACACTATCTGATGGGTGAGCGTTTTTCAGTCTACTCTGACCACCAGAGTCTCAGGTATATCTTCTCACAGAAGGACATGAACTTGAGACAACAACGATGGCTTGAGTTCCTCTAGGACTATGACTTCGAGATAGTCTATACTCCTGGGAAGGGGAATGTTGTAGTAGATTCTCTCAGCAGGAGATCAAATATATAGCTACTAGGAGAGGCAACAGAGTACCTGGCCACGTTGCAGATATCCTTTGTGGATAGAGATGGAGCAGCCTTTCTACAGTCTCTCACGGTCACTCCTCCACTTCTTCAGTGATTCAGAGAGGCACAGCTTGGGGATTTTGACTGTGAGACACGATGTGCTCAGATATCCTCAGGGCAGACACCTGATGGATTTTATGAAGGTGGGGAGCACGTCATTATTTTCAGAGGATGTACCATGGTACCAGTTGCACTACAAGAGGAGGTGTTGAGGGAGTTCCACATTTCCCCTCTAGCGGTACATCCAGGAGTGGTGAAGATGTATCCGGACCTCAGACGACATCACTGGTGGCCAGGTATAAAGAAGGTTGTAGTAGAGTTTTTCTTACGATGCCTTACTTGTTAGCAAGAGAAGGCGGATCACCATGTTCCAACATGCTTGGTTCAGCCCTTAGATGTTACAAAGTGGAAGTGGGACAGAATAATCATGGATTTTGTGATGGTACTACCACGTACATCCAGAGGACATGACTCTGTCTGGGTGATTGTCGACTGACTCACCAAGTCGGCCCACTTCCTATCGATCAGAGAGTAGGGCTCAGTAGAGGGATTGGGATGCCTCTACGTATAGAAGATCATACAGCTTCATGGTTTTCCATCAATGATTGTTTCCAATCGATATGCTCATTTCACTTCCCAGCTATAGAAGGGGTTGGAGGAGGCTTTCGGGACGCAGCATCACTTGAGAACCTCCTTCCATCCTCATATGGATGGCCAGACTGAGAGGACCATTCAGAATCTCAAGGACATGCTCCGTGCATGTGTCCTCGACTTTGGTCATAGCTGGTAGGATCACTTACCCTTAGTAGAGTTTGCGTTTAACAACAACTACCACTCAACCATCATGATGACACCTTACGAGGCACTTTACAGCCGACCTTGCAGATCACCTCTGTGCTGGACTGACCTAGGGGAGTCAGCACTTGTAGGACCAGAGATGGTGCTGGCTATGACGGAGAAGCTGTAGATCATTCAAGAGCAAATGAAGACTTTACAAAGCAGACAGAAGTCTTATGATGATAGGAGACAGAGACCACTGGAGTTTGAGGATGGCAACCACGTCTTCCTATGAGTCTCACCTCGATGAGGTCTGTGAAGATTTGGTCGATTCAGCAAGTTGTCTCCACGATTCATTGGACCTTTTCAGGTCCTCAGCAGGGTGGGCGAGGTGGCTTACCACTTGGCTCTTCCACCTCAGTTGCACCGGGTGCACGCCGTCTTCCACGTATCTCAGCTGAGGAGATATGTGCACGTCCCATTCGACATCATCAACCATGGGGAGCTGGACATCGATGACATAGCGACATTCATGGAGGTTCCAGTGGATATTGAGGATCGACAGGAGCAAGTCCTACATGGATGGTCAATTCCTCTAGTGCGCATTTGCTGGCAACACAGAAACCTCTAGGAGAGCACATGGGAGCGGGAGGCTCAGATGCATGCTCAGTACCCCCATGTGTTCTCTTAGTGTGTGTTGTAGCTTACGAGAACGTAAATCCCTGAGGTGGGGAGAATGTAAAGACCCGAAAATCCCATGTAAATTTTTTTCTTAAATAAATGGGAATTTTACGAGTCTGCAGTTTCTGACGGCGCTTGATTCTAAGGCCCAGTGTGCCCAGAATCAATTTTTGAAGTTTTTTTCGGGTACGTTCAGTAAACATACGTGCATGATTTTATATCTTTTGAACCGGTGCTTGGAATTGAAATCCAAGGACACCGATGAACTCGCAGCGCCAATATTTTCTTAAGGAGACCTTCACCGTAGTTGCATTTTGTTAAGGATGGAAGTTAATTATTGGGGATTCATAATAAAATTAAATAAAAATTATGTGTGGCATAATTTTTATTTAGGTGGTGGTTAATTTCTCCAAAGGGAAGTTGGATGTGGGGCCCACCCCCACATAACCTCCCATGGGAGGATATTATGTGTTGGGGCCCACACGAGCATCAAACTACTCAACTCCCCTTGAACCCCCTTTAACCCCCATGTAACTCACATTTAATTATGGAGAGTCTCTTAAACTTCTAACTCTCCCAATTTGATGTTGAAACTCTCCACCTCCCTTGTTTGAATTTTGAATCCATCCCTCTGCAATTAATCTATGTGTTGTCACAATTAATGAAAGACAAATCTTGAGTTGTTGTTCCATAAAAATAATAGAGAACTATCTCTGTTATTTTGGCTTAACTTTCATTGGAGAACTCTTGGAAGAACACCATTCTATTCCAACGAATAATGCCTCTCATCTCTGAAGAACAACGAGCATCAAGTTATTCCTTCTTCACCCGGAGCAAGGAAGGGAAGCATCGCCGTCTTCGGAGTATACCGACGGTGTCGACTCGTCTCGAATTCACTGAGCTCTACCTCCTCCGACGTTGACGGAATGACGTCCGTCTTCCGTGACGTCTGTCTTCTGCGACTCGTCAACATTCAACGACAAAATACGAGGTAGGGTGAATTTGGATCATTTCTACGTATGAATCATATCCTCGTTCTTTGAAATTTACTTTGGTTCGACGGTGGCTAATTGATATCACCTAACATGGAGGGAACCGGCCGAACAAACATGGTTTGACGTCCCTCCGTTGAGTCTTATTTGGTTGACGTCGGATGCGGAGCTGAAAGGGCGCGGTGCCGTAGCACCACGTCGGAGAAGAACCGCGGCGGACGAAAGAGGAACCACGACCGGGAGGGTCGCGACATATGAAGAAGCGCGGCGCCATCGTGCCGCAGTGGAGGTGTGGAGGCGGCCGCCATGGAGTTAGACCGCGGGCCGACTGGCTGGCCTGCTGGAAGACCACGGCGCCTACTGGCGTCGCGTGGAGGGAGACCGAGGCCCGCATTCGTGGGCTGCTCAGCTGGAGGAACTGGCTGGCCGCCTACCGGACAAGCTGAAGAAATGTGGCGCCGATAGGCGCTGTGCGGAGGAGAACCGCGACCTGCATCCGCGGGCCACTCGGCTGGGCGAACAGGCCGGCTACGGTCGGCCGGGCTGTGGAGAGGCGGCGCCGCCGGGCGAACAGGACCGGCCCGCAGCGCGGGCCGGGTCAGCAGGGGGGCCGCGCCCCACCAAGCCGGGCCGACCCCCTAGCCAAGTCTGACCCGCCAAGATGGGCCGGACCGACCCCCCCAGCCGGGTCGGACCCACCGAGTCGGGTTGGGCTGACCCGCTAGCCCACTAGGTTTGATGGGCCTGGCCTGACTTCGCTTAAATATGAATATCTCCTAGACCGCGCGTCCGATCGATGCGCCGTCTGTGACACTGGTCCCATCATGAAGAGGCGGTACTTTTGGAATACTCTGAGTGAGTTTTGGATAAATTTAGAAAATGTCCAGGTTAGATCGAGCATAAAATCCAACCGGGCCGCTGGAACGGAAACACCAATAACTCTCAGACCGGGCGTCCGATTGACACGCCCTCTGTCGTGTTGAGTTCCTTTTGATGATATGGAACTATGGGATACATCAAATCAGGACTTCATGATAGTTTATGTAACGAAACTTGGCTCGAGGAGCAGACCCTCCTAAAATCGAGCGTGTTGTGTGTGAGAACCCTAAAGCTGACTATGACAACTACTGTACTGGAATCCTACGTGGGTTCAACAACGACAACTACTGTACCGAAATCCTACGTGGGTTCGACAATGATGACTACTGAATCAGAATACTCTCTGGGTTCGACAGTGATGACTACTATACCGGGATTCTCCATGGTTCCAACAGTTCTGACTTCTGTTCCTGTATCCTGTGTGGGTCCGAAAGAGTAGCTGGTCCTGTATCCTGTGTGGGTCTGACAGTTTAGCTGGTCCTGTATCCTGTGTGGGTATGACAGCTTAGATGAATTAGTGAATACATCTGATCATCTCTATCACTCTACAAAATAAGTATACCTGTCTGAGCTGATTCTTGACTTTCAATCATTTATCTTCGAGGTGATTGACTTTACTTCCTGTGTGGACTGGGTTGTGCTTGGGCTTGAGAGTTAGAGCCGAACTGTGATTGATAACTTAGGTATATGTATGGGCATATACCTAAGTAGGATTGGTGGATACTTTGTGATTTTATCTTTCTTCTGTGGTTTATCCTTCATGGATTCTGGGAGACCTTAGGGGGTCTCAGGGTCCCTACTGAGTATCGTTATACTCACCCCTGCACGGGCTATTCCCACACTTCGTTGTGTTGGTTGCAGACGACGGGAAACACTGATCGATGTAGAGAGTTGTAGAGCTGGAAGATACCCGGAGGTGGAACACTTGGTGAGACGTACACGGAGCATACGAACGGACCTGGGGTGCTGAGGAGGCCATCTGTACCCACCCTTCAGGTGGGAATTCTAGAGGATGACTCAATAGTTGTTGTTTTACCTTTCTGCAGTTGTACTAGCATTTCATTTGTTTGTACTTTACTATTGGGATTGTATTTCTGGCCCCTTTCCTTTTAGCACTTTCTTTTATATACAACTTTACTTAGTGTTTACTTCCAGTTGCATACTCTGTTGTTTTTGTTTACTATTAAAGGCAATGCCATCCCTTTTTATCGGGATTACCCCTTTGGTGCTAGTCGCCAGCCCCTGGCCTATGGAAGGCGGGCTTGGGGTAGTCATGGCACGGGCCCCAAGGACGGGTCGTGACATAATGATAGTTTGGACATGATTGACATGGGAATACATGAATAGTTGTCTCTAGTTAAGGGTGGAGAATGAAATTTTCTTCCTCCAGCTACTTACACTCTTTCCAACAAAGATAGATATAAACTTTTCAACTTCTTGAATGATATAAAGGTTCTATATGGGTATTCTTAAAATACTAAGAATATCATGTCGATGACTGATTTAATATTAAAGGGTTTGAAATCACATAACTATTATATCTTGATGAAAGGTATAATGCTTATAGATTTCCATTAATTTTTCCCAAGAATTTCCATCATACATTAACCATGCTCCATTTCTTTTTCAAAGATATATGCAGCAAAGTTATAGAGATAGAAAAATTTATAACTATGGAAAAGGAATTTACTATCATATTATTTGAATTATAGTTGTCCTTCCCAAAAACATTCTTTTATATGATGGTTCACTTGATGGTTCACTTGGTAATGGATATATGACTATGTGTTCCTTTACATTATAGATAGATGTACCCCATTGAATGGTATATAAATATTTTTAATGTAACGACTCAAAGTTTCATTAATGGAAATCCCTATTGATTTAATTAAATGTCTCTTTATGTTTATATAAAATGTCAACTTCTTTGGTTTTATGTTAAGAATATTTGACCGTTGCTAATATAGCCGTTGAACAGTGATCACATGATTAGTATAAATATAGGACTTTAACAAATCTAATTTACTCAGAAAAAGGAAGCGATGGCCTCATCCAGTAGAATTTTCCCATACGAAGCCCATTTGTCGGAGCTCAGAAAAGAGGTTGCGTCTTTGGGCTTCACCCTTGACCAAGCCCAAGCTGAGCTTCATCATGTCAAGCTCGAACGTGACCATCTATGGGAAAAGTGGAAGTTGATTGAAATTACCACTCGAGCGATGTTATCCGAGCCACCCAAGAGTCTGACACCATCGGACACCCTACCCTTAGGTCTTATGCGGCTTTTTAAGGGGTTATGTAACAAATAAGTAGTACTATGTTCATGTACATTATTTTTGTATATAATAATGAATATAATTTCTAGTCATTTTTGATACATTGTAAATAGTTTTTAAAGTACAAATGGTGTTTTTAGAAATCTATTTTATTAAATTAAGGGATTTTTGAATTAAATTATATTTTAATAAAATAATAATAATATTATTAAATTAATTTTTATTAAATATAAATGATCTTATAATTTTATGAATGCAATTAAATTTTTTATTAAGGTTTGAAATCCATTTCTGTCAAAACCCGTGAATTTTCGATAAATGTAGGTTTTTATTTTAAAAGTAAAAATTAACATATTTAGAAAATTATTTAGATAAAATAAATGTTATTTCTGGAATCAGGACATCAAAATTATCCAACGGTGAATTTTTCATAATTTTCTGAGACAGTCAATTTTTTGGGTAAAAATTAAATACCGTTTAAATATATAATGTGTTTCATGACATCATAATGACCCAATAGTGATGTAATAAAATAATATAATCTTTATGTTCGGCCAATATATGTTTTACCATTAAAATAATGTGATTTTGGGTTTGTTTGACTTACTTTTAAAAACATTAATGGACCCCTCAAGACTTATTCAACACCTTGCCTTTTTTAAATTAATTTCCATGGGAGTGTGACTCGCCTCCACATAAGAAACCCTAATATTTTAAGAAGTTAGGACCTTGGCCTTATAAAATATTGTTTTCCTATTCCCTTTTCCAAAAACCATGGGCAAAAACCATGGGATGGTTTGTGGTTTGGATTAATTTAATGTAAGGGGACCCAAACCTAAATAATAAAGAATTCCCTCACCTTTCCAATATAAACCCACCCAAGATCCCACTTCCTCCTCACTCAAAGCCCTTGGAGTTCATCCAAACTCTACCCTACTCTCTCTAAAATACTCCCAAGGTTCCCCAATCTCCCAATAAGCCTCTCACAAGCCTCTCTCTAGCCTTTGGAAGCACACTTCCAAGTAAGGGTTTTTTTCTTCCTTTCTCATTTTTGTCCAATTTTCTTTAAGTTGTTTTGCCCTTTTAATTTCTATTATTAATGTTGGGGTATGGTTTCACACCTCCCTCATATTACACTCTTTATGTTTTAATGATGGGATACCCCTTTCTCTCTCATTAAATGCCTCCCATGTACACCCGTTACTATGCCGAAATTCCGAAAGGAACTTCTCCCTCCTCATTTACATTCAAGAAATACTTTTGTATCATGAACCTAAATTCCATTAAAATTGTTGGGACATTTATCTATATGAACTACTTACTGTCCATTACATTTAAATATGATGAGTAACCCCTTTCTCTCTCATTAACTTTTTTTTATGAATTCTTACGTCACGCCGTTACGCTGCTGAAATCGCACCGATTTTCTAAGCCAATGCCATTGTGTAGTGAATACCATGCCCATTTATCCATCAAGGGTATTCACCTTTATACACATTTACTTATTGATTATAAAGTTTGATTTATGAATTCCACATTCCTTTATCGTGGAATAAATGATTATGTTTTATGAATCCATGTTTTATGATCCATGTGGCACACTTATGCATGAAATGAAATGTTTAAGAAGGGTGCTCCCTTATAGTGCTCCAATGCATTGGGTAAAGTATAGTATCATGATACGTCATGTACAATGAGTGTTGACTCATGCTAATTCAAGTGCAATGAGTGTTTACTCGTTCTTGATGTGCAATGAGGATTTACTCATGCTCCATGTGCAATGAGCCTTGGCTCATGCTAATTCCATGTTAAGTGTTGTTGCCACATTTCCATGTTATGATTATCATGATTTATCATGCCTTTATGTTCATGTTTTTATTATGCTCTATTGATATTCCTATTGTCTAACATGTATTTTACTCCTCATTTTATTCCATGTGTAATCCCTTACTGAGCTTTATAGCTCACCCTTTTCTTATGCATGTCCTTAGGTTATCCCATGCAATGCTAAGTACGAAGGAATGTAGTGGTCATGTAAAGGAAGTTTTCAATAAAGATGTTGTATTTCATGTTTTAAGTTTTTATTTAATGATCCTAAGCCCCAAAGACTCTAAACCTCTTGATCTTTTTTGTTGTATCAAGTGAAGTTTTATGTAATAAATCTAGTTTAAGTTGTAATAAAAATCAGGGTTGTCATAGTTGGTATCAAAGGATAGGTTGAGTTATTTTTGGGATTAGGAAACCCTAGTAAAGCCTTAGATACAAGACTAAGTACAATAAAAACTTCCCTAAGTTTTGGTGAGTATTTATTAAGTGGTTTATCAAGCAAATACATCCCTGTTTGGATACGAGTAGGTAGAGGCGGCTCTGACACAGATGTATCCTAGGGGTGAAACCCGAAAACACCACTTTGAGCTAGACTCGAATGGGAACTGGTGCACGACAATGGGACTTACTGTACTCTTGGTTATGACACTCCCAGGGGATATGCTTTGATAAATTCACAATCTTAGTATGAACCCTTATTAAGGGAATTAAAAAATTCCCCTAAGAATATATGTTAGAAAGTAGATCATGAAAAGCTTAGATTGAAGCCTATAGACTCATGAGTTAAGTAAATAAAAGTTTATTTATAAGTCATCAACTTTTGTCTTTGTATTACCCGTTATGTGTTACCCCTAACTTTCCTTTTATTCCAGCCAATGGCTAGTAATAGGAGGACTCGGGCTAACAACTGTTGTGAAGATCAGTGTGATAACTGTACTAATGAGATGCCAAATCCAATGGGAGCGGGAATCGTGAACTTTGTCATGATTCTCTCTTAGCTAACTCAAGTTTTGAATAGAAACACAGGTCAAGAGGAATGTTCAAACCCCTCTAAGAAATAACAAGTCACTATCGAGAGCTTTATGAGACAAAGGCCTCCTACTTTTAGTGGATCATCTGATCCCACAATCGCTGAACAATGGATCAACTCCATTGAAAAGATCTTCTCCATCCTTAAATGTTCTGAACAAGAGAAGGTTCTCCTGGCAGCTTATCATATGGAGGGTGAAGCTGATCAATTGTGGACGTTGATAAAAAATACGAAGCCTGAGGAAGAGATCGAGGTGTTGGAATGGAAGGATTTCTGGAATATGTTTTTCGATAAATATTTTTTGTGCACCCTCCGACTTAAGATGGAAAGGGACTTCCTTTCCCTCAAGCAAAAAGATGAAGAATCTGTTGGAGCGTACGATGAAAACTTCACAAGGCTTGCCCGATACGCTTCCGGCTTTGTCGTTACCCCCGAATGCAAGGTTGAAAGCTTCTTTGGTGGGCTGAAGCCTAGCTTGCGGAAAGCATTAGCGATCTGTGACTTCAACAACTATGAGGAAATTGTCCGATGGGCCCTCAAGGTTGAAATAGAGATCGGGGAATCACAAGGGTATCATGGGGACAAGAAGTGTAAGGTGGACTTCAATGCTGGTGGTCCGATGGATAAATCCAACGGTGCTAAGAAGATCCAGCACCCCACTTGCCAAAAGTGCGAAAAGAAGCACCCTGGAAATTGCCTTAAGGGGATAAGGAAATGCTTCAGGTGTGGAAGGGAAGGGCACCTAGCTGTTAACTGTTGGAAAGAAAGACCCGTGGCTGTGACAGAGGAGAGGAACGCTCCGTTCAAACCTCAACGCGTTGTTCAATGCTACAAATGCAAAGAACCGGGTCATTTTGAAAATGAGTGCCCTAATCCAAGGGTTTTCGGAGACAACCAACAACCTCCAAGGCAGCAAGGAAGAGCTTTTTTCCATCACTTCTGCCGAAGTGAACCCCGACAACGAAGTGGTGATAGGTATGCTAGTTATTCATTCAAGAATAGCGAATGTATTTTTTGATTCAGGTTCTACGCATTCTTTTATATCTCGAAAGTTTATTAGAACAATCCCAGCACCACCACAAATCATGGAAGTGAAGATGTCGGTGAGTATGGAAAATGGGGAAGTCATTGCATCCCATGAGTATAAGTCCTCCTTTGTTATAATCTGTGGATTTAATTTCCCGGCGAACCTCATCATACTCCCTCTGGTGGAATTTGATACAATTCTTGGCATGGATTGACTTTCCTTATATAGAGCCAACGTAAATTGTTGGGAGAGGGAAATCACACTCCATATGGAGAATCGACCCCCAATTCTTTACAAGTGTCAGGAGGAAGATTAATCTCCTTTAGCTCCATCATCTCAAGCATGGATATTACTGCCCTATGAGCTCACATATCTGGCTCAGATGATTGAGTCCAAGGAAGAAACCAACCTTGAAGAAATGCCTATTGTAAGGGAATTCGTTGAAGTGTTTCCCAAGGAACTGCCTGGTCTTCCTCCTAGAAGAGATGTTGAGTTCTCAATTGAACTTATACCTGGGGCGCTACCAATATCCAAGACTCCATATAAAATGGCTGTTGTTGAGCTTGAAGAGCTGAAGAAACAACTATAGGAGAATCTGGATAAAGGGTTTATATGCCCAAGTGCTTCACCATGGGGTGCACTAGTCCTCTTCATCAAGAAGAAGGATGGGTCAATGCGGCTTTGCATCGATTATCGTGAACTTAACAAAATCATGATAAAGAACAAGTATCCTCTAACAAGAATTGATGACTTGTTCAATCAGCTGGAGCACAATACTTCTCCAAGGTAGATTTGCGGTCGGGATATTATCAAGTAAGGGTGAAGAAGGAAGATGTCCCCAAGACTGCTTTTCGTATAGGATACGGGCACTATGAATTCATAGCAATGCCTTTCAGACTCACCAATGCTCCAACAATCTTCACGGACTTGATGAATAGAGTCTTTAGATATTACCTAGATAAATTTTTGGTAGTCTTTATAGATTATATTATAATATACTCCAAAACCAAGGAGGATCATGAGGAGCATTTAAGAACTGTACTAGAGACTTTGCACAAGGAGAAGCTCTATGCAAAGTACAACAAGTGTGAGTTCTGGTTGAAGGAGGTCTCATTCTTGGGCCATATCATCACAAGAAATGAGATATATGTGGACCCCTCTAAAACAGATGTAATTGATGTATGGTCGAGGCCAACATCAGTAACGAATATCCGTAGCTTCTTGGGGTTAGTTGGATTTTATCGATAATTTGTGAGGAATTTCACACGATTGTCCAACCCTCTTACCAAGCTAACTCGGAAGGGAGTAAAGTTTTCTTGGAGTGATGAATGAAAATAAAGCTTCAAGGAGTTGAAAAGGAGGCTTATCACTGTGCCCGTGATCACTTTACCCATAAGTGGGGAACTTTTTGTGGTATTCAGTGATGCTTCAAAGAAGGGATTAGGATGTGTGCTGATGCAGAATGATAAAGTGATATGCTATGCCTAAAGGCAGTTGAAAATCCATGAGCGAAACTATCCAACGCATGATTTGGAGTTGGCAGCGGTGATCTTTGCCTTTAAAATCTGGCGGCATTATCTCTATGGGGAGAAATGTGGGATATATAATGACCACAAGAGTCTTAAATATATATTCACACAGAAAGAGTTTAATATGCGCTAGAGAAGATGGATAGAGCTCATCAAGGATTATGACTGTTCAATACATTACCACCCTGGGAAAGAGAACAAGGTGGAAGATGCCCTAAGTAGAAAGGATCCAGCGATTCTATCAATGATGATAATTGAGAAGGATCCAATCTTCTTAGACTTGATGAAGATGGACATGGGAATCATAAAGAAGGGAACATCATCAATCCTTTCACAAATGATTTCTCAACCATCTCTTTTGGAAAGGTTAAAGGATGCTCAAAAGGATGATGTGGGAATTCAGGAAAAAGTGGAAGCTATCAAAAAAGGGAAATCATCAGAGTTTAATGTTAATGAAGAAGGAATTGTGCGGTTTGGGAAAAGACTATGTGTTCCATTAAGTCCGGAGCTGAAGAAGGAACTTTTGGATGATGCACATAGTTCAAATTTCTCTATTCACCCAGGGAGCACAAAGATGTATCGAGATCTCCAAAAAAACTTTTGGTGGGATAATATGAAGAATGAGATCGCTGAATATACATCAAAGTGCCTGGTGTGTCAGCAAGTGAAGGAAGAGAGGCAGAAGTCTAAGGGGATGATACAGCCATTGCCCATACCAGAATGGAAATGGGAGAACATCACCATGGACTTTGTCACCGAACTTCCGAGGACATCCAAAGGCAACAATGCAATATGGGTTGTTGTGGATTGTCTTACAAAGACTGCACACTTCATTTCTATTCGGGAGGATTTCTCTTTGGATCAACTGGAACAGATATATATCAGGGAAGTGGTAAGGTTTCATGAAGTACCACTATCTATTGTGTCTGACCGAGTTCCAAGATTCACCTCTAAGTTTTGGAAGATTCTTCAACATGCTCTGAATACTGAACTAAACTTTAGTACGTCCTATCATCCTCAAAATGATGGCCAATCCGAGTGGACTATCCAAACACTTGAGGATATGTTGAGAGCATCCTCAATGGACTTTAAAGGATGATGGGATCAACATCTTCTTCTAGTTCAGTTCTCTTATAATAACAGTTTCCACTCAAGCATCCAAATGGCACCATATGAAGCCCTGTATGGAAAAAGGTGCAGAACACCGGCATGTTGGGATGAGGTTTGTGAACGTAAGCTGCTTGGACCAGAAATGGTCGCGGAAATGGTGGAGAAGGTGAAAACCATTCAGCAACATATCAAGGCAGCCCAGAGTCGATAGAAGAGTTATCCAGATAATCATCGACGGGACCTTGAGTTTAAAGTTAGAGACATGGTTTTTCTACGCATATCTTCGTGGAAGAAGGTCATGAGGTTTGGAAAGAAAGGGAATTTAAGTCCAAGGTACATCGAACCCTTCGAGATTCTTGATTGTGTTGGGGATGTGGCCTATCAAATAGAACTTCCGCCTACTATGGCCAAAGTACATGATGTCTTTCATGTATCCCTCTTAAGGAAGTACATACCAGACCCTTCACATGTACTCTCTTCTGAGGTGGTGCAATTGGAAGATGATCTTTCTTATGAGGAGCAACCAGTGAAGATCTTAGATAGTAGAGAAAAAGTTCTACGAAATAAGACAATGCCCCTCGTCAAGGTATTGTGGAGAAACCACAAGTTTGAAGAAGCGACTTGGGAATTGGAGGATATGATGAAGCTGAGTTACCCACATTTGTTTTAGTGTGAGAAAAGGAAAATTTCGAGGGCGAAATTTCTTAAGGGGGGAATATTGTAACGACCCAAAGTTTCATTAATGGAAATCCCTCTTGATCTAATTAAATGTCTCTTTATGTTTATATAAAATGTCAACTTCTTTGGTTTTATGTTAAGAATTTTTAACCGTTGCAAATATAGACGTTGAACAGTGATCACATGATTAGTATAAATATAGGACTTTGACAAATCCAATTTACTCAGACAAAGGAAGCGATGGCCTCATCCAGCAGAATTTCCCCATACGAAGCCCATTTTTCGAAGCTCAGAAAAGAGGTGGCATCTTTGGGCTTCGCCCTTAACCAAGCCCAAGCTGATCTTCATCATGTCAAGCTCAAAAGTGACCGTCTACGGGAAAAGTGGAAGTTGATTGAAATTACCACTCGAGCGATGTTATCCGAGCCACCCCAAGAGTCTGTCACCATCGCACACCTTACCCTTAGGTCTTATGCGGCTATTTTAAGGGGTTAGGTAACAAAAAAGTAGTACTATGTTCATGTACATTATTTTTTTATATAACAATGAATATAATTTCTAGTCGTTTTTGATACATTGTAAATAGTTTTTAAAGTACAAATGGTGTTTTTAGAAATCTATTTTATTAAATTAAGGGATTTTTGAATTAAATAATATTTTAATAAAATAATAATATTATTATTAAATTAATTTTTATTAAATATAAATGATCTTATAATTTTATGAATGCAATTAAAATTTTTATTAAGGTTTGAAAGCCATTTCTATCAAAACCAGTGAATTTTTGATAAATGTAGGTTTTTATTTTAAAAGTGAAAATTAACATATTTAGAAAATTATTTAGATAAAATAAATGTTATTTCTGGAATCAGGATGTCGAAATTATCCAACGGTGAATTTTTCATAATTTTCCGAGATAGTCAAATTTTTGGGTAAAAATTAAATAACGTTTAAATATATAATGAGTTTTATGACATCATAATTGTAACGCCCCGACCCCAATTACCTAGAGTCGGTGCATTATTACATAACATTGGCATGATCACAATAAAGATCAAGTCTCTAAAGACTGATTATTTTAGTTTCCTTGGAAACACTAGATACATTCATAAAAGTTACATTACATCATAAAGTGAAAAACTACAACAATATAGTCTCCATAGTCCACACTCTAATCCCCTCAAACTATCCCTGAAGGTCATTCATAAATTAATTATTCACATCTTGGAAAAAATAAAACATAGGAAAGGGGTGAGCTCAAATGCCCAGTAAGGATAACAATATAGTAGAAACTTTCATAAATAAGAATAAACATTTAAGGCAATGTATAACTAAAACAAAAGCCTTTTAAACTTGAACTTCAACATAGTATGGAAAAAATAAATGAAATAATTCCATTTACTTATTCACATGGATATTCATGCAATATCAAAAACCACTTTCATAATGATGGAATGCATAATGCCAGTAGATTATTACGTATAAACAACCTCAGATAATGAAGAGATTGCGAAATAAACCCTTACCTTGTACTTTTCCTTAGTTGGGGGTAGGTTAAACTCCTTTATAATGGTGAAATAATTTTTATTAAATTATAAAATAATCATATACATTAATATGATATCATATATGATCTTTTAACATTTCTTTGCTAATAATATTTTAGAATTATCGTCGTTTCGGGTGTTAACTTACTCATTTTCTTTTATATGTTTTGTAATGTAAGCCATGTTTGTTATGGATAGGTTGTATATTATTCATATCAAGAATGATATTAAGTCCTTAAAAATTATTATTAATCTTCAAATGAGAAATATACTTGAATGGATACGATGGAGAATGAATCTCATTGCGTTCGTGGAGACGGTAGTTCGTACGTACGCACGAGTGACAATATCATTCTTTTGATATTAAAATAATATTTAATTGGATGGTATATCATATATACAGAATAATTATCATGTTATATTTATTATTTACATGAATTACACATCATTATTATAACCATCCAAATAATAATGTTTTGAATAACAACTACACCACGACGTGGAGACGGTAAGCCGTACGTACGCACGTATGGTGACATGTCATTCAAAGGATGGATAGAATACTGAAATATGGTTGTACCATGTTTATAATAACATAAAAGTATATATAATATACTGTAGTTATTATTTTAGAATGGTAATAACAAAGATAGAAGAAGTGGAAGAAAAAAGGAACTTGAAAAGGGGTGGTGAAATCATTACCTCTTCTTCGGGTTCTTCCTTTTGATTTGATCAAAAGGGATCCTTAGGTTGGCTTTCTGACTAAAGGAAGGCCTCTAGGATAAAGTGAGGGACGTTGAGAGATTAATTGGTCAGAGTTTGGACGAACCAAAAGGCTTTGAAGGTGTGAATTAATGAGAAGGGGGAGTTCCCTTTTATAAGAGGGGTGAGGGGCACCTTTGGAAAAGCTAGAAATATTATTTTATAATAAATTCATATTCAGTTTCTAATGGCTCCAAAGAAGATTATTTAAATTTTAAGGTGGGGATGGGTCTAAAACAACTCATCCAATAGGATTTAGATAGGTTTGGGTCACTATATTAACCTTATCTTTAAGTATTAACTCTTAGTTAATTAGTTTCACTTTTACAATGTCTCTTTATATTTTTATATTATATGGTTAATAAACTTACTATATACATCCAAGAGACCCCCAAGTGGTCCATTATTGATAAACATATCATGATATAAGTCTCTTGTCTGAACCTTATATTTTTAGGAATTTAATATCAATTAATAATATAATATTTATTTTAAAATCTATTTTATGTCAATTTTGACACTATTCAATAATTGATTTTTGTAAAACTCATAACAAAATGATTACTTCTAAAAAGTTAATTAAATAAATCCTAACATGTCATATTAACCTATAAAATTATTGGTATTTATAAAAAGTCTCAAATTACATTTATTTGGGTATTTATAATATTAATTTTTCTAATTTTTCATTAATTAGGTAATTACTACATCACTATTGTGTCATAAATAAATTAAATTATTTAATGTCTAAAAATTATAAATAAAATACCATTATGTATGAAATCTTTTTATCTTTATAATGAATATTTATAGTCGAAAATCCAACATATATAACCCTATGTAAAAATTGTTTTTCTAAAAGATATATGCTTATGTCATTTTTGTATTTATTTTAACTTAATTAAAATAAAGTGTCCCTATCACTACAAGTGGCTCCATAGGGTCCCAAAATCAACCCAAAGATGCCCATGGTAGGAAATGTATCCACCAATAAGGTTAGGACACGTTTTAGGGTAATTTATTTTTATTATAATATTATTTTTAACCCTTATTTACCGGATTTACCCTTTAACCATGGTAAATAAAATATTTACCGAAGTAATTATTCAAAATGTCTAAAAATAAAAGTTACCTATTTACACAATTTAGAAATCCTGATTCCAAATATGGAATCCATTTTTCCAAATTCAAAATACAGAAGTGGCAGAAATTAATTTAAAATTAATTCCCGCTGTCAAAACAAAAAGCGTGTTTTTAAGATATAATAACTATCAAAAGATTGACACTTGTTTATATCCGATTTAATTGTGAAATTTTGTCCAATGACCAATGTTGTATTAAATGGTAAAAATATATTCTAAATATATTTTAAAACCACTCAAATTCATAATTTATCACAATTGATTATTTTGATTAAAAAAGTTGTTTTTAATTGAAATTCAGTAATTTTCACTATTCATCAAAATATAAAAGTTATCAGAAAAGTTCAAAACATTTTACCCTAGGATAAATTTGATATTCTGAATCCAAAAATGAAGTCCATTTTGAGAGATAAAATTTATAAAATTTCAAAAAGTAGGTATTATTATTCATAACGGCTAGTTTGATTGGTTGTGGTGTGTGTTAGAACTCGAAGTTGCGTACAACACACGCTACTGTATTAATCAAAGAGAAGCGTATCGTGGAAGCTTGGGGTATTACCTTGTAAATTTTTTGATTTCCCCATTCTAAAGAATAAATTTACTTAGTCAAATTGAATATATAAAAGTTTAAAATATTGGATTAAAAAAAAGGGTGTCATTATTAAAAGTTGGTAAAAGTGCATTTTTTGAAAAATACTTCTTTTATCTGAAAATAATGAATTTGTTCTTACATTATGTCTAAGAAACTCATAATATGGATTCTAAAATTATAAGGATTATATAAAGTTTAAAATTTAGTTAATACTATTCATAACCTCTTTTGAACGGCTTGTTTGGTAAGTCATGATGTGCTTGAACTCGGTGTTGCGTGTAGTGCAAGTTATTGAATTATTTTGAAGAAATAACACACTATGAAATCTTGGGGTGTTACAATAATGACCCAATAGTGATGTAATAAAATACTATAATCTTTATGTTCGGCCAATATATGTTTTACCATTAAAATAATGTGATTTTGGGTTTGTTTGACTTACTTTTCAAAGCATTAATGGACCCCTCAAGACTTATTCAACACCTTGCCTTTTTTAAATTAATTTCAATGGGAGTGTGACTCACCTCCACATAAAAAACCCTAATATTTTAAGAATTTCGGACCTTGGCCTTATAAAATATTGTTTTTCTCTTCCCTTTTCCAAAAACCATGGGCAAAAACCATGGGATGGCTTGTGGTTTGGATTAATTTAATGTAAGGGGACCCAAACCTAAATAATAAAGAATTCCCTCAGCTTTCCTATATAAACCCACCCAAGCTCCCACTTACTCCTCACTCAAAGCCCTTAAAGTTTGTCCAACCTCTGCCCTACTCTCTCTAGAATCCTCTTAAGGTGCCCTAAGCTCCCAAAAAGCCTCTTACAAGCCTCTCTCTAGCCTTTGGAAGCTCACTTCCAAGTAAGGGTTTTTTTCTTCCTTTCTCATTTTTGTCCAATTTTCTTTAAGTTGTTTTTCCATTTTAATTTCAATTATGAATGTTGGGGTATGGTTTCAAACCTCCCTCATACTTCCCTCTTTATGTTTGAATGATGGGATACCCCTTTGTCTCTCATTAAATGCCTCCCATGTACACCCGTTACTATGCCTAAATTCCGAAAGGAACTTCTCCCTCCTTATTTACATTAAAGTAATACTTTTGTATCATGAACCTAAATTCCATTAAAATTGTTGGGACATTCATCTATATGAACTCCTTACTGTCCATTACATGTAAATATGATGAGTAACCCCTTTATCTCCCATCAATTTTTTTTATGAATTCTTACGTCATGCCGTTACGCTGCTGAAATCGCACCAATTTTCTAAGCCAATGCCATTGTGTAGTGAATACCATGCCCATTTCTCCATCAAGGGTATTCACATTTATTCACATTTACTTATTGATTATAAAGTTTGATGTATTAATTCCATATTCCTTTATTGTGGAATAAATGATTATGTTTTATGAATCCATGTTTTATGATCCATGTGGCACACTTATGCATGAAATGAAATGTTTAAGAAGGGTGTGCCCTTATAGCGCTCCAATGCATTGGGTAAAGTATAGTATCATGATACGTCATGTGCAATGAGTGTTGACTCATGCTAATTCAAGTGCAATGAGGGTTTACTCGTGCTTTATGTGCAATGAGGATTTACTCATGTTCTATGTGCAATGAGCCTTGGCTCATGCTAATTCCATGTTAAGTGTTGTTGCCACATTTCCATGTTATGATTATCATGCTTTATCATGCCTTTATGTTCATGTTTTTATTATTATATATTTATATTCCTATTGTCTAACATGTATTTTACTCCTCATGTTATTCCATGTGTACTCCCTTACTGGGCTTTATAGATCACCCTTTTCTTATGCATGTCCTCAGGTTATCCCATGCAATGCTAAGTACGAAGGAATGTAGTGGTCATGTAAAGGAAGTTTTCAATAAAGATGTTGTATTTCATGTTTTAAGTTTTTATTTAATGATCCTAAGCCCCAAAGACACTAAACCTCTCGATCTTATTTGTTGTATCAAGTGAAGTTTTATGTAATAAATCATGTTTAAGTTGTAATAAAAAGGAGTGTTGTCATATTTAAAGGGTATGTCAAAAATTGAAGTCATCTAGAAGGTTTTATTGTAGATCGATATGTTATTGAGGAATACATTGAATTCTCTACCGACTACTTTTTCAGTGTGGAAAGCATTGGTATACTAAAATCTCATCACACTAGGTGGCTTGTGGGTGAAGGAATTTCTAGAATTGATGTTGTCACAATTACTATTATAGATCGATAGTAGGACCACCATTACATTTTTCATAATATTTTAGAGGTTTCCCCATATGTTGGAACCTATAAAATAATTCTTAGGATTTTAAATCCATTAAGTGATGAAATTTAGATATAAAATACACAAAATAAATAGTTTATATGATGACCATATTTTTAAAGAGTCAACTGAAAATATGGATTCAATTTTAGAAAGAATTTGATGGCTAGCTAGAGGACCAAGTGTTCATGTATTATCTTATAATGGTTTTGTAATTAATCATTATATATTCTATACAAATGATCTTGATGAACATAGTACTATGTAAAATAGTGTAGTTACACTTGTGCATGAATTGATGAATGTATATGGTACAAAGGATAGAAATCCAATTTATGTGAATATTTTATACTTTGGAATCATCAAACAAAAAAGGTATTTGGATTATAAAACATTACCAGTGCCAATTTTTCAATTCAAGTGGGTTGATAATAAGAGTGTAGTTAAAATAGATGAATTGGGATTCATAAAAGTGGATTTAAAAAAGGAAGGGTACAAATATACACTGTTTAAAATGGAATCACAAGTTGTACAATTATTTTATGTTCTAGATCCCACAAAACAAAAGTTGTGAATTGTTCTCTTATCAACCAAAACCACTGAAGGTTCAGATTTCAATTCAACTGAGGATGAACCTTTCACTGGGATGTTGTAAACATTTCATAGTGGTATCAATGTAGATATAGTCTTGTATGTTAGATGAGAACATAGTAAAGGGATTTTGATACTAGATAGAGGGATCAAATCTATTCAACCTTTTAAAAAAGGGAGTTCAATAATCAAGGTATATTTTTTTGTAATATACATCATGTTACCTCATATTATTATCAGTTCACTGCTGCATTTACATAATATAAATTAAATTTTCAATAAATTATATAGATAATGACTTCTACAGATGTCGATGCTCCTAATACTGAGGAATGATAGGTTTCTGAACAAGTTGGTGCTCCTAATGAAAAGGAACAACAATCTTATGCACATATCTATGCTAAAAATCTAGAGGAACAATATATTGATGAAGTTTAAGATGAGGAAATGGTAGATGGTGAAAAAATAATGTCCTAGAAAAAATGAGAGAATCGTAGCATGAATGTGTTAGTAAAAATTATTAAGGTGATTAATAAAGGAATCCAATTCAAGGATGTATGGAATGAACAAAACCAGCCTATAAATTCAAACAAGACCATGTTCATTAGTTACATTAGTCTCCCCACTCATATGCGCATTCCAATTGATGTAGATTCATGGAATAATACTATGTATGCACTTAAGATACTGATTTGGGAAGATATTAGGGTAACAATATAATATAATTTATTTATTTTACTAAAAAACTAAATAATGAAACATTGAATTATTCTTCATTATACCTTTTAGAGTGCATTTATAATAGATTACTCTAAAATAAAATTTACATTAATGATCACTAGAAAGGCTCACAGAGGCTTACACATAGTTCTTATGAAGTTTCATATCAAAGGTACTCAGTAGAAAATAAACCCACACCCTCCATATATATATTAAAACCTAATAAACTAACAAGCATGGGATGTGTTTATTGGTCATCATGAGGAGACATATTTTCTGGTACATTGTGACGAGTAATACATTGCTTGAAAATATGTGTATTAATCAATTTGATTAAGAATTGTTAATTTATAAAACAAAAAATAAGTGATGAAAATAAGAAACATACAATAAAACCAATGTACCCCTAATATAAAACAAGAATGGGGTATGCTTCACTTGAAAAAATGATACATATTTTAAATCTACCATAATAATTTTATGTGACATGAAACAAAAACATAATTATGTTTATCTATTTATATATATATTGATGAATTAAAATATAAATCCACTTCCATCTCACATCATATTAAATATTATAAGGCATGTGTAAATAAATAAGGGATACTAATAGATGAAAACACACAATAAGTTTGGGAATCATGTGTAAGTATCACATTATAAAAATTTATTTTTATTTAAATCAATATTTCATAACGATGATTACTTATTTTCCTAATTTTTTTATCTAACTTAGACATAAGAATCATTATCATATGTACCTGATGAACAACTATTATCAGTGTCCTTGAAGTTCCTAGAGCAATATGGCTAAATCAGAGGTGTGGTTTAGGTGGTGTCACCCTAAACATAATTTGAGAAAAAAATGTACATGAGATAATGATAATAAAATGGAAGAGTTTCAGCCATGATTAGATTTTCAAGAATAAAAACTTAATTGGAAGTCATAGTTTCTATAAAATTTTATGTGAAGGAATTAATGAGAAGAAACAATACAAGAACAACCACTACGTGACGATAAACCCCCATCAGCTTTGAGGAAATCCATTCCCCTCAAAGAGCTATCTTAGAAGAGGCAATCAATATTTTCATAATTGTTTCTGTGAAATGTGAATCAGGAAGACACTGATAGCTAACCTTTAATGATATTATATGTGGTGAAAATGATTATTTTTATATCTATCAACACCCATCCATTTTCTTATTATTATGGGTACCATTTATAATATCCAAGGATATATTCTACACAACAAACAACTAATAATAGGTCATGTGAGAGTGGTGATTAACATAGATCAATATCCAAGCACTGAGCTACCTATTCCACTTAATGATACAAATATTCATATAGTCAAAGAAGCTATTGAAAATTTCATAGCATGGATATTAGATCTTGTAAAAAACATGTTGATAATGATTTATCCATTTCTAATTTATTTTTCATACAAAACCATTAAAAGATAATGAAAAAGGTTATTAACTGATGAATATTATTAGAGAGGGAAAAAGTGAAGGGGTAAAATGGAAGTTCAAATCAAAATAATCTAAAGGATCAACCAACCAATTGAAAAGATCTCTACAAAGTACCTTTATCCTGCCTATTCAACTTCTGTATTTATTAACATTAAAGGTTCATAAGGATACAATGCTAGAAATTGGTGTTACGACTGCAGTTGAATTTGAAGAACATATGTATGAAGAGGCCATTATAGACTATATTAGTCTTAAGAATGTAATTGAAATCCTTACACATGAATGGATAAGAGTCACAATTGTAAATGTATACATGAGGTGTGTTTTCATGATTTATTTTTCCAATAGCTGATCTAATATTTTAATTATGACTGAATACTATTCATAATTTTTTCAAGTATATATATGAATACTATTTTAAGGGAAAACCCTATGAATAGAAATTTGGACTCATTATTCCTCACATCACTTCTACACAAATATTCTCATTGGAACCAGAGCAATATGAAGGAATAGTAGAAAAACTGGTCACAAAGTTTGAACGAAAACTTATAGATGATAAACTCTTATTAATACCCATGATGCAGGGGTAAAATCCAAAAATTTAATCATATCAAATATATTTTTATTCATTTCATTACTTATTCCTTTTGTTTTTTAGGTAGAATTGGTTACTCATTGTAGTAAATTTGGATACTGCAAAGATTTATTTTCTGGATTCAATGCATGGATACCCAAAAAACCGACCACATGTGATTATGTTTATCAAATTATAATAAACTTAATGAAACATTTTATAATTAAACTTCAAGTTATACATTTTATATTATATTTTAATGAAAATTATGTTATGATAGGGCGATGTTTAAATATATTCAAAATCATAGCATGATGACAATATATGAATAAAATGAGCCTATATACTTCTACAAATGGATAAGTATTAGGGTATATATAATAAGATTTAACTATAAAAAAATTACTTATTTTTCTCAATGTTTCTACAATGTCCAAAACAAACCAATGGAAAAGATTATGGTTATTATGTTTTAAATTTTATGAAAGATGTAGTATTCCATCAACAAACTAGAATTCCCAAATAGGCATTCTTGAAGATAATTATAACTTCATTTAAAATATTTTTTAATCATTTATTTATTTATAGTACTATAAGGACTTCCATGTGAAGACCCAGACCCCCCTTGGTCCCTTCCTTTGCCAAAAATCCGGTTTCCTTGCGGGGTACCGATCGGTGAGACCGATCGGCGAGACCGATCGGTGAGACCGATCGGGGAGACCGATCGGTGAGACCGATCGGTGAGACCGATCGGTGAGACCGATCGGCGAGACCGACCGGCGAGACCGACCGGTGAGACCGACCGGTGAGACCGATCGGTGACACCGATCGGTGAGACCGATCGGTGACACCGATCGGTGAGACCGATCGGTGACACCGATCGGTGAGACCGATCGGTGAGACCGATCGGTGACACCGATCGGTGAGACCGATCGGTGAGACCGATCGGTGACACCGATCGGTGAGACCGATCGGTGGGACCGATCGGTGAGACCGATCGGTGGGACCGATCGGTGGGACCGATCGGTGGGACCGATCGGTGGGACCGATCGGTGAGACCGATCGGTGACACCGATCGGTGAGACCGATCGGTGAGACCGATCGGTGAGACCGATCGGCGAGACCGATCGGTGGGACCGATCGGTGACACCCAAAGCGGATAATATCTTGACATGGGGGAGGGGGACTCCCCAAACCCACATGACCGGGCGGTTTGGCGTGATATGATGCTTGGTTCTTGACAGGGTGTATTTTCAATTAGCGGGGGTCCACTCCTAAGAGGTATCTTCGAAGATGGTTGTTCGGATCCTCTCTTTCCTTCTAGTTTGTTTTGATTCTCGGGGACGAGAATCGTTTAAGAGGTATCTGATGTGAAGACCCAGACCCCCCTTGGTCCCTTCCTTTGCCAAAAATCCGGTTTCCTTGCGGGGGTACCGATCGGTGAGACCGATCGGCGAGACCGATCGGTGAGACCGATCGGCGAGACCGATCGGTGAGACTGATCGGGGAGACCGATCGGTGAGACCGATCGGTGAGACCGATCGGTGAGACCGATCGGGGAGACCGATCGGTGAGACCGATCGGTGAGACCGATCGGTGAGACCGATCGGCGAGACCGACCGGCGAGACCGACCGGTGAGACCGACCGGTGAGACCGACCGGTGAGACCGACCGGTGAGACCGATCGGTGACACCGATCGGTGAGACCGATCGGTGAGACCGATCGGTGACACCGATCGGTGAGACCGATCGGCGAGACCGATCGGTGAGACCGATCGGTGGGACCGATCGGTGACACCGATCGGTGAGACCGATCGGGGAGACCGATCGGCGAGACCGATCGGTGGGACCGATCGGTGGGACCGATCGGTGAGACCGATCGGTGAGACCGATCGGTGAGACCGATCAGCGAGACCGATCGGTGAGACCGATCGGCGAGACCGATCGGTGAGACCGATCGGTGACACCGATCGGTGAGACCGATCGGCGAGACCGATCGGTGAGACCGATCGGTGACACCGATCGGTGAGACCGGCCCTGCCAAGTTGTTCCAGTAATGTTCCTTTTTCGCAAATAGGGTTTTAAACCCTATTCTCCCTTGCTAAAAAAAAATATCTTGGAAATCCGAAACGCGCGCAAAGGTCTTAATTAAATGCTTCATTAATTCATGGGTCAGTTAAAACCACCCAGCATCATTAATGATGAGTCAAGCCACGTGGTCAACCCACGACTCCCTCGTCTTCCGTGGTTTTGTGTTTTCATCTCAACCGTCCCCAGCCCTTATAATTAAGGGTTAGGCCGTGGTTTTCCCCCTTCTTCGATCGTGGCCCTTCTGGTGCATCGGGACCGCCGCGTCGTTATCCGTAAAGTTCCTCGCCCCCGGCCTAAACGTCGATCATCCATCAACAAGTAGGGAATTTCTCTCGTCTCTCACCTTTGTGTATCATGCGGGGTGGGCGTTACTTTTGTTCCTATGGAATTGGTTGAACCAAACCCTAATGAAGATACTAAACGAAGTTCTAAAGAAAGAAGGGGAAGGGGTTGTGATCGTTGTTTATGCTTTATCTTGTGATCATCCCTTTTGTTGTACTGGTCTATGTTTTCCTGAAAATTGAGGCCGTTGGTGGTCGTGTGTGTACACTTGAATCCCCTCGTGATGTTTTAAATGGGTTGCTGAAATTGTGAACTCCTGCTGTGAAATTGGTTAATCACGTATACCCAGCTGAATAATTGAAAGCACCAGGATCAACCCTTCTGTGATAACTAACGGATAGAACACATGGAATTTTGAAATCATGGAGTGTGTTAAGTCGTTTAAATCTGAAAATCCCTGACTTGTGTTGGTAGTGGTTGTTGGTTGTTTTCCCTTCGGGCCGTTTGCTGGAAATGTGGGAGGGGATGGGATTCCCTGTTCTTTTTATACTCTCGGTGACTGTGTGAATTTGGGGGATGGGATCTCCTGTTGGCATGGTTTCAGTGGTTGTGAGTTTTTATCACAAATTGGGGAGAGATCCTCTGTTGGCAGAACCGGGTGTGAGTGTTTTGGTTGATCTATGCTTGACGTTTTCCTTGGTTATGCTTATGGTAGTTGCCCAGTAGTGCATAAAATTAATTGAACAATTGACCGAACGTGAAACAAGAATGGGACAGATGGTTTGTGGGCAAGGGTCGTGAATTTTGACTCGGACGTTGTGGTGTCGTGTCCTGTAGGTTGGCTAGGAAAACCTAAGTTTTGGGTGAGTGTTTGTTACCTATATCTATACTTGTAGCTTTGTGTTTCTTATTCGCGCCCCACCCAAGTTGAGCACTTAGTGCCGAACACCCCCATTTATGGGGGAAGGGTGTTTTTCCCAACACTATCCTTAGTGGCTGGTTATTAGCTCCTTTTCTGCTCCCTTTCCCGGATAGCCCAAGTACCTTCGGGCAGGCTGTGATGGCCTGAAGTCCATTATTAGCCCAAGAATCATCGGGCAGGGTGTTGTGGTGGTTGGCCAGGCGCGTGCGGCAGGTGGTTTCCCAAGTGTCTTCGGGATGAGGCCCAGGTGTTTTCGGGCGTGGCAGTGGATCCTTTAGCCCAGGTGTCTTCGGGCGTAGCGGTGGTTGTTCTGGCCTAGGTGTTTGCAGGCATGGTTACTTGTGACAGTTGAGGCCCAGGTGTGTGCGGGCGGGATTTGGCAGTGGGACTGCGTGTGGTTGTGGCCCAGGTGTGTGCGGGCGGGTTTTGGCAGTGGGACTGCGGTGAGAATGGCGGGATTGGTCCGATGCGTAGGATGTCTCAATAACCAGTGGGAAAGTGGCGCGGGGTACCCAAACATCGATGTGCTCTTATTATATATATTACTTGACTTGCGTTATTTGGGGAGTGAGCCTTGGTGAGGCCTGGGATGGATAGTTTGCCTTGTTAGCTGTTTGGTTCACTTTTTCCTCACGGGACTTTAGTATGTCTCCCCCACTTGTGCACGAGAGTCTTGGTTTTCCCTACTGAGTGTACTTGTATGCTCACCCTACGTTTACTTTCAGGTTTCCAGGAGGACTACCAGGGCTGCGCGGGACCCTATTAGTCGGACAGTTGGGGTTGTCGCTGTTGTCGTACCTCTGCTTTCTTTTGGTATTGTACTTGAGAGCTTCTTTTTCTTTTGTACTTGTACCTTGTTGTAAACTGTTTTAACATGCATGTGGGAATGGTTTACTTTTGGCTTTACTTTTCTTTCTATCTTGGTGTTGTTGGGTTTTCTCCTCCTTATCTTTCGATCCTATAAAATAAAAAGGGTAATGCCTTCCATTTGCGAGAACTTCCTATACCCTTGGTGCTAGTCGCCACTCCGGGACCTATTGAAGGCGGGTTTCGGGGGTCATTATCTCTCCTTCAACTCAAAGAAGGAAGGGCCTGGCAATCTGCTGACCCTTCCCTCCTTTTGGTGAAGGCGGGTCGTGACATTCCAAGAGTCCTTATATTCACAAGAATAAATATATATATTTAGAAATGAATGGGAAACATACTTGGAGTCAGAATGTATATAGAAATCATGAATAGGTAACTACCTAATACTTATTTAGTTGAATTTATAATCATTTTATCTAATCTTTTAGTTAATTTCCTTATTATTCTTATCTGATACATTATTAAAATGACCCATAAGTCATTTTTGACATGTAGAAATCAACCACACCTCAATCTGATACATGGTGTGTCCGATATGACTCAAAGTGCATGTTTTTAGTTTAAAATTCAAATGCTCAAAACCAATAAAATGCTTTATGATTATTTTTAAACTTCATAAAAATGATCCATAAGTTATTTTTTACATTTAGTAATCAACCGCACCTCAATCCGATACATGATGTTCTTGATATGACTCAAAGTTCCCATTATCATTTTAAAATTGAAAATTAATTTAAAAACACGTGTCACTCACTGAAAACTAAGAAAACATGATTTTATTACCTTGATATTTTAGTAAAATTATTCATGAGTCATTTTTAATGTATATTAATCTTTCTCACATAAAACTAATACATGATATGACTGGTATGACTCAAAGTTCTTATTTTCAGTTTAAATTGGCATTTTAGAAAAAATAAATGTGAAATATACAAAACTGATCAAATAAATTATGACTGTGTTGATGCTTTATGAAAATAACCCTTAAGTAATTTTTGATGTATAAGAATCAAATGAAAATAAATATGATGCATGGTGTGATTAGTATGACTCAGAGTTTGTGTTTTTCAGTTTAAAATGTCATTTTAGTAAAAACAAAAAGTGACATACTCAAAATAGAGAAAACACATTCAATTTTTTCCACTTTAGGAAAACAATCCAAAATCTATTTTTTATGTGTAAGAATTAGCTAAACCTCAATCCGATGCATGGTGTGATTGGTATGACTCCAAGTGTGTCTTTTAATTTAAAATTGACATTTATTAAAAAAGATGAGTGGCATGATCAAAACTAAGATAACATGCTCAGATTGTTTTGATACTTTTGGAAAATTGTCCATAAGTTATTTTTGATTTATATGAATCACTAGAACCTAGATCCGATAAACGGTGTTCCCGGTATGAATTTAAGCATTCATTATCAGTTTAAAACTGAAATTTTGTTCAAAACATGTGTCACTCACTGAAAATCAATAAAATATTCTTGTATTGTATTGATATCTTAGGAAAATGATTCATAAGTAATTTTTTTCATGTAGGAATCATTCTCACATAAAAGAAACACATGATGTGACAGGTATGACTCAAAGTATGTATTTTTAGTTTAGAATGAAATTTTAGTAAAAAAGACAAGTGAGATACTCAAAACTGAGAAAACATATTTGGATTGTTTTTATACTTTATAATAAAAATCCATAAGTCATTTTTGTTATGTATGAATTAAATGAACCACAATCCAATACATGTTGTGACCGATATAACTCCAAGTGCATATTTTTATTTAAAATTGACATTTTATTAAAATAGACAAGTGATATACTCAATACTAAGAAAAATCATTTAGACTTCTTTGATACTTTAGGAAAATGATCCATAAGTCATTTGTGACATGTAGAAATCAGCTGCACCTCGTTATGATATATTTTGTGCCCAGTATGACTCAAATCGTGTGGTTTCAGTTTTAAATTTAAATTTTAATTATGTATTATTCCGTATTTATTTTTAATTTATTTATTTATAGTATTAATAATAAAATATTTTTTTATATAGTAGGATTATTTTTCTCGAGTTTGGGTGGTTTGTTTGAAGCTACTCGTGCTATGAGAGATTGGACTTAAAGGATGAAAATGAGATAATGGAAACATGGAAATTGGTCAAGAAAGTATATAGACATCATGAAAAGGTGGATTCCTTCTAATTATTTAGTTAATTTTTTCATCATTTTATATACTATTTTAAAGTTATTCTCCTTATAATTTTATATAATTTTTATTTACTTTTTTTCACATATCTTTTAGAAATTCAATTTTTTGTTTCAATTATCTGTAACAATCTAGAAAAGAGTGAACATTTTCATTTTGGATGGATGAGGAAACCACATATGCTCTAAAATGTGATGTGAATTATAAATATGTATATAATAAGGTATTTTTCAATAGTTTAATGCAAATTATGACTTCCCAAAAGATCTATTGTGAAAATTGACTTGAACGGTGTAGTAATAAACCACAAATCAATCAACTACACCTCAATCTGATATATAATGTGATCGGTATGACTTGAAGTGTATGTTTTTAGTTTATAATTTATATTTTAGTTCAAAACACATATCACATACTAAAAACTGAGCAAAAACATTCATATTGTTTTGATACTTCAGGACAATGATCCATAAGTCATTTGTGATGTGTAGGGATCTGACACACGGTGTGACTAGAATGACTCCAAGTGTGTCTTTTTATTTAAAATTGAAATTTTCATAAAAAAGATATGTGAAAAAATAAAAATAGATAAAACACATTCATATTGTTTTTATAATTTATAACAATTATATAGAAGACATATTTTATGTGTATCAATCATCTAAACCACAATCTGATACACGGTGTGCCCGATATGACTCAAAGTGACTGTAATGTTTCTAAAATTGATATTTTAGTTCAAAACATGTATCACTCACTAAAAAATGAGAAAACATGCTCATATAGTCTTGAATATTTAGTAATACTATTCATAAGTCATTTTAATGTGTAGGAATCAGTCTCACCTTAAACTGACATAATGACCGTTATGAATAAAAGTGCATTTTTTTAGTTTAAAATGAAATTTTGAAAAAAAGATAAATAAAATACTCAAAATCAAGGAAACACATTCAAATTGTTTTGATACTTTAATTTTTTTTTCACAAGTCATTTTTTACTTTTATGAATCATTCTCACCTCAAATCGACATACCACATGATCATTATGAGTCAAAGTGCATGTTTTTAGTTTATAATAAAAATTTAGTATAAAAGATAAGCGTGATACTCAAAACCTAGAAAACACATTCATATTGTATCAATGAATTAAGAAAACGATCTATATATAATTTTTGATGTGTAGGAATCATCATCACCTTAACTCGACACACAGTGTGACTGGTATGACTCTAAGTGTGTCTTTTTATTTAGAATTGAGATTTTTGCAAAAAATAAAAGTGACATACTCCAAACTAATAAAACACCTTAGGATTGTTTTGATACTTTAGTAAAATGATCCATAAGTCATTTGTGACACATAGGAAGAATTCGTACATCAATATGATACATGGTATTCCCCATAGGACTCAAAGTGTCCTTTATCAGTCTAAAATTAACATTTTAGTCCAAAATGAGTTTTACTCACTGAAAATACAGAAAAAACACTCATATTATATTTATACATTAGGAAAATGATTAATAAGTAATTTTAATGTGTAGGAACCAGTCTTATGTTAAACAAACACATGGTGTGATGATATTATTCAAAGCATAATTTTTTTTTAGAAAGAAATTTTAGTAAAAAAGAAAAGTGACACACTCAAAACCAAGAAAAAATTAAGATTGTTTTTATACTTTATGAAAGTGATCCATATGTCATTTTTGATGTATAGGAATCAGTATCACCTAAATTAGACACATAGTGTTACTGATATGTCTCCAAGTGTGTCATTTTAATTAAAATTTACATTTTTGAAAAAAGGAAAAGTGACATACTCAATACTAATAAAAGGAATTTAAATTGACTTTATACTTTTTGAAAACAATCCATAAGTCATTTGTGATATGTAGGAATCATCCACACCTCAATCTAATACAAAGTGTGCTCGATATGACTCAAAGTGTCCGTTATTAGTTTAAAATTGACATTTTAGTTCAAAATATGTGTCACTCACGTAAAATTGATAAAATTCACTTGGACTATCTTGATAATTTATGATAATGATTCATAAGTCATTTGTGATGTGTAGGAATTAGTCTCATAACAAACTAATACATGATGTGATTGGTATGAGTCAAAGTATGTGTATTTAGTTTAAAATGGAATTTCTTTAAAAAACACAAGTGACATACTCAAAACCAAGAAAATGAATTTATATTGTTTTTATAATTTATGAAAATGATCCATAATTTACTTTTGATTTTTAGGAATCATCCGAACCTCAATCCAACACATGGTGTGACCAGTTTGACTCCAAGTGTGCCTTTTTATATAAAATTGACATTTTAGTAAAAAATAAAACTAACATACTCAAAATTGAGAAAAATCATTCATATTTTTTTGATATTTTTGGAAGAATATACATAAGTCATTCAAAACATGTAGAAATCATCCACACTTCAATCTGATACATAGTGTGCCCGATATCACATAAAGTATTTTTTATCAATTTAATATTGAGATTTTATTAATGTATCATTTCATATTTATGTTTAATTTATTTATTTATAGTATTTCTTATATAATAACTGTTTTTTTATTCAGGTGTATTATTTTTCTTGAGTTGGGGTGGTTATTTTGGAAACTGACACCCTGATTGGTCTTTTTAAGAGGGGGTCGGGTACCAAAGGCAATGAAACCAATGATGTTTTTGAATGTTTTTATAAGTTTTAGTTTCTAATGTAATTTTAATTTTTTTTGAAATATTTATAACATAATGTTTTCTTTTATTTTCAATTTAATTATCAATTTTCCATAACCTGTATTTCCTACTATTACTTATTTTTTATTGTTAGTTTTTATTATTACAGTGTGTGGTAATATCAAAATTCTGAATCTTGGAAAATTTAATGAGAAGGACAGAGAAGGGATTTTTATGGGATATTCACCCAAAAAAATAATTTATAAATGTTGGATGTAACACCCCAAGCTTCTACGGTACGCTTCTCTTTGAATAATGTGATAGCGTGTGTTGTACGCAACACCGAGTTCTAACACACCATAACCAATCAAACTAGCCGTTATGAATAGTAATACCTACTTTTTGAAATTATATATATTTTATATTTCAAAATGGACTTCATTTTTGGATTCGGAATATCAAATTTATCCTAAGGTGAAATTTTGGTACTTTTCAGATAACTTTAATATTTTGATGAATAGTGAAAATTACTAAATTTTAATTAAAAACAACTTTTTTAATCAAAATAATTAATAGTGATAAATTATGAATTTGAGAGGTTTTAAATTATATTTAGAATATATTTTTACCATTTAATACAATGTTGGTCATTGGACATACTTTTACAACTAAACCGGACATAAACAAGTGTCAATCTTTTGATAGTTATTATCTCTTAAAAACACGCTTTTTTGTTTTAACAACGGGAATTAATTTTAAATTAATTTCTGCCACTTCTGTGTTTTGAATTTGGAAAAATGGATTCCATATTTGGAATCAGGATATTCAAATTGTGTAAATAGGTAACATTTATTTTTAGACATTTTGAATAATTACCGTGGTAAATATTTTATTTACCATGGTTAAGGGTAAATCCGGTAAATAAGGGTCAAAAAATAATATTATAATAATACTAAATTACCCTAAAACGTGTCCTAACCTTATTGGTTGATACATGTTCGACCATAGGCATCTTTGGGTCGATTTTGGGACCCCATGGAGCCACTTGTAGGTGATAGGGACACTTTATTTTAATTAAGTTAAAATGAATACAAAAATGACACAAGCATATATCTTTTAACAAAACAATTGTTACATAGGGTTATATATGTTTTATTTTCGACTATAAATATTAATTATAAATATAAAAATATTCAATACATAATGATATTTTATTTATAATTTTTAGAAATTATATAATTTAATTTATTTATGACACAATGATGATGCAGTAATTACCATAATAGTTAAAAATTAAAATAATTGATATTATAAATACACAAATAAATATAATTTGAGACTTTTTATGAATTACACTAATTTTATAAGTTAATATGACATGTTATTAATGATTTAATTAATTTTTTTTGAAGTAATAATTCTGTTATGAGTTTCACAAAAATCAACTATTGAATAGTGTCAAAATTGACATAAAAGAGTTTTTAAAACAAATATTATATTATTAATTGATATTAAATTACTAAAAATCTAAGGTTCGGCCAATAGACTTATATCATGATAGGTTTATCATTAATGGACGACTTGGGGGTCTCTTGGATGTATATAGTAAGTTTATTAACCATATTATATAAAAATACAAAGAGACATTGTAAAAGTGAAACTAATTAACTAAGAGTTAATACTTAAAGATAAGGTTAATATAAGTACCCAAACCTGTCTAAATTCTATTGGTTGAGTGGTTTTCGACCGATACCCACCTTAAAATTTAAATAATAAACTTTGGAGCCATTAGAAACAGAATATGAATTTATTATAAATTAATATTTTTAGCTTTTCCAAAGGTGCCCCTCACCCCTCTTATAAAAGGGCACTCCTCCTTCTCATTTCTTCACACCTTCAAAGCCTTTTGGTTTGGACAAACTCTGCCCAAATACTCTCCCAAATTCCCTAGCTACAACCTAGAGGCCTTAGTTTGATCATAAATCCAACCTAAGGAGCCCTTTTGATCAAATCAAAAGGAAGAACCCGAAGAAGAGGTAATGATTTCACCACCCTTTTCCAAGTTCCTTTCTTCTTCCACTTCTTCTTCCTTTGTTGTTACCATTGTAAAATAATAAATCTAGTATCATATATATACTGTGATGTTATTATAAATATGGTACAACCATAATCAGTATTCTATCCACCCTTTGAATAACATGTCACCATACGTGTGTACGCACCGCTTACCGTCTCCACGTCGTGGTGTAATTGTTATTCAATATATTATTATTTGAATGGGTATAATAATTATGTGTAACTCATGTAAATAATAAATATAACATGTTAATGATTCTGTATATATGATATAACATCCATTTATATATTATTTTAATATCAAAAGAATGATATTGTCGCTCGTGCGTACGTACGGACTACCGTCTCCACGAACACGATGAGATTCATTCTCCATCGTATCCATTCAAGTATAAGTCTCATTTGATGGTTAATAATAGTATATAAGGACTTGATATCATTCTATATATGATTAATATACAACCTATCTATTACAAACATGTCTTACGTAACAAAACATATAAAAGAAAACAAGTAAGTTAACACCCGAAACAACGATAATACTAAGATATTATTAACAAAGCAATGTTAAAAGATCATATATGATATCATATGAATGTATATGATTCTTGTATAATTTAATAACAATTATTTCACTATTATACAGGAGGTTAACCTACCCCAACCAAGGAAAAGTACAAAGGTAAGGGTTATTTCACAATCCCTTCATTATCTGAGGTTGTTTATACATAATAATCTACTGGGATCTCTTTATCATCCACATCCATGTTTCTTAAAAATGTATTTCAAAACATTCTTACTATTTAAAAGAATATGGGTTAAATTCATTTATACCCTTTTTTGACTTTTATAAGAGTTTTGTAAAGGAATATTTCCGTCATTTTCCAAACAAGGTGCTTTTAACCTTTTTGACAGAATTAAGGTAAGAATGTTTTTTTAACTTATACGGCGGGTGCGGTAATTTCCCACTGTTATAAAATCATCGAAGCTTCCATTAAAAGCTTATAAGAATATTTTTAAATAAAATGTTTTATTAAATTATTTCAAAAATAGAATGAGATATTTCTCTAAAAAGAGTTTTGATTTCATTTATGTCAACATCCTTTGATGGATTTTACGCTTATTTGAAGTTGATTTATTATGATACAAAACTTCTATATTGTATTGAAGGTTTTGTGATATGTTTGAATGTGGATGTGATATTTTTATACCATTCATAGTTTATGATGAAAGTATTGACATTTCGTATGCTAGTTTTAATACGAATGTTTATGTTATGTTTAAACCTTTTCATATGGGAATGCATTGGACTTAATATGTGACGGGTGGAGCCCGCTACAGCTCCTCGATGAATCGGTAGGTCTCATGAGACAAACTAGTGTCTTGGCACAAGGCCTTGGAAAAATATTATTTGTAGTCTTGGCACGAGGCCTTGGCTATGTGGTTATGATAGTCTGGCATTATGCATTCCATCATTATGAAAGTGGTTATTGATATTTCATGTGATTATTCGATTAGTAGAATATCTATGTGAATAAGTAAATGGCATTATTTCATTTTACTTTTTCCATACTATGTTGAAGTTCAAGTTTAAAAGGCTTTTGTTTTAGAAATTCATTGCCTTAAATGTTTATGCTTATTTTTGAAAGTTTCCGCTATATTGTTATCCTTACTGGGCATTTGAGCTCACCCCTTTTCTATGTTTTATTTTTCCCAGGATGTGAAGAAGTAAATTATGAATGACCTGCAGGGATATTATGAGGGGATAATAGTGTGGAATATGGAGACATTATGTTGTTGTAGTAGTTTTTCACTTTATGATGTAATGTAAAACTTTATGAATATATCTAGTGTTTCCAAGGATACTAAACCAATCGGTCTTTCGAGATTTGATCTTTCTTGTGATCATGCCAATGTTATGTAATAATGCACCGACTCTAGGTAACTAGGGTCGGGGCGTTACAGTTGGTATCAGAGGAAGTTTAGTGCAGACCTTGGAAGCTAGATTTAGATAAACTCTGATTAGAGCATGTAGACCTAAGATTAACTTTGAGGATTAGTATAGAAGAACTTCATAGAATTTTGTTATTGTAGAGATTTTGTGAGTTTTCCGAGAAATACATCCCTGTTTGGATACGAGCAGGTAAAGGCGGCTTTGGCACAGATGTACCTAGGGGTAAAACCCAAAAACACCGCTTTGAGCTAGACTCGAACGGGAACTGGTGCACGACAATGGGCCTTGCTGCACTCTTGGTTACAACACTCCCGGGGGATATGCTTAGTATAACTCTCATTTTCTTTACAAATCATTATGAAGGGTCTATGAGTATATACTTCCTCAAAGAAAACATTTTTATGATTATGGATTATATACATAAATAGTTCAATTTATGTTAAGTGTTTTATAAGTATGGAATTATGTATTTTGATTCATAAACTGATCTAGTTTATGCCATTGTTTAGAAATGGCGCCTAGTGGAAGAAATGGAAACCGTATCAATGCACGCACTCCATGTAGGGATTTCTCTCCTGCTCAAGATAATTATAGTGGAGCTGGTGATGAAACTGGTGCCGATTAGCTAATCACCATACTGGGACAACTCACTCAAGTTATGAATAATAACCTTACCCGTATGGAGAACCCTGATCCGCAGCGTGGAGGATCAATGTTAGATCGATTCATGAGGAAACAACCACCAACTTTTAATGGGAGTACAAATCCCTTAGTAGCTGAGCAATGGATAAATTCCCTAGAGAAAATATTTCAGGCTTTGGGGAGTAGTGAAAGGGAAAAAGTTATCATGGCAGTTTACCGCCTCACTAGAGATGCTGATCAATGGTGGTCATTGATTCAAAACACGAAGGAAGATGATGAAGTATCAAATATGGAATGGAGGGAGTTCAAAGATCTGTTTTTAGAAAAATACTTTCCTCGCGACCATCGAGCATATATTGAAAGGCAATTTCTGAGTCTGAGATAAAAGGAGGATGAGAATGTCGCAAAGTATGAGGCTAACTTTACAAGGTTAGCAAGGTATGCTGGAGATTATATACGTAACCCAAGAAGTAATATTGATCGTTTCTTTGATGGGTTTAAACCATTTCTCCGTCGAGCATTAGTCTCACAATCCTTTTCTTCATACAAAGACATTGTCTCATGTGCTATCAAGACCGAAAAGGAATTCTCTAAGTCTTATGAATTTAAAGCAAAGTAAGAGAAGAAGAGGCCTAATGATCAATCTGGGAATGGAAATAAGGGGAAGAAGGGAAAGGTTGAATATCCATCCTATGGTAAATGTGGGAAGAAAAACCCTGGTACTTGCTTTAAGGGAACGAGAGTCTGTTACAAGTGTGGTGAAAAAGGCCACCAAGCTCGTGATTGCAAGGGGAAGAAGGAAGCCAACAACGTTCAGTGCTACAATTGCAGGGAGAAGGGGAATTATGCAAATGAATGTCCTAAGCGTCAGGAGAACTTATCTCAGAAAAGGCCAAGGGATCAAGGCCAAGCTTATGCTATCACTACTGCTGAGGTAGAAGCTCCGAAAGACGTGGTGGCATGTAATTTAATGGTTTCCTCAAGTTTAGAAAATGCATTATTTGATTCTGGATCATCGCATTGTTTCATATCTTCCCAGTTTGCTAAGAAAATTAGATATTTCCAATTTGATTTAACAAGGGAGTTGTCAGTTAAAACTCCTAAGGGAAGTATCATTGCAACAAAGTTTTGTGAATCAGTCCCCATTAGAGCACATAAATGTTCTTTATCTGCTGATCTCATCATCATACCTATGATTGAGTTTGATAGAATCCTCGGTATGGACTGGCTTTCGGACTATGATGCAATGATTTATTTTAAGAAGAAAGAGGTTACGATTCTTGATAATAATGATAAGGAACACCTTATATTTAGAGCAGAATCGTCACCACCTAATTCTTATTTAGATCCACCCCCAGTAGCTCAACTAAATTCAATTATTGGGGAGGAAGGGAATGAAATAACTGTGGGTGAGGAAAGGAATGTTCAAATAGAGTATGTACCTGTTGTGAAAGAATTTGTAGATGTATTTTCGGAAGATTTACTTGGACATCCTCCAGAACGAGAAGTTGAGTTTTCCATTGATTTAATTCCTAGATCAAGGCCTATATCAAAGACACCTTATAGAATGGCCACTGTAGAGTTAGTCAAACTAAAGAAACAACTAGAGGAATTTAGTAATAAAGGATTTATTTTCCCTAGTGTTTCTCCATGGGGATCCCCTATTCTTTTTGTTAAAAAGAAAGATGAATCTATGAGGTTATGTATCGACTACAGGGAGATCAATGGTATAACGATAAAGAACAAGTATCCCCTACCTCGCATTGATGATTTATTTGACCAAATGCATGGAGCTCAATACTTTTCAAAGATTGACCTTTGATCTGGACACCATCAGTTGTGTGTGAAGAAGGAAGACATTTCGAAGAAAGCATTTCGAACCAGGTATGGGCATTACGAGTTTACTGTAATTCCTTTTGGTTTGACTAATGAACCCTCTGTATTCATGGATATGATGAATAGAGTTTTCAAGGAGTATCTTGATGAATTTGTGGTGGTATTTATTGATGATATCTTGGTATACTCTAAAAGCTACGAAGATCATGAAAATCACTTGCGCATTATCCTGAAGACTCTGAGAAGACATGAATTATATGGGAAGTTTAGCAAGTGTGAATTCTGGATTCATGAGATTTCTTTTCTTGGCCATATTGTCTCTAAAGATGGAATCTCTGTTGATCCTTCTAAGACTAAGGCAATCCAAGAATGGCCAGCACCGATGAGTATAACTGAGGTACGTAGTTTTATTGGTTTGGCAGGTTATTATCGACGATTCGTCCAGAATTTTGCCCGATTGGCTAACCCATTAACGAAGCTCACGCGTAAAGGGGTTAAATTTGTTTGGACAAAAGAGTGTGAAGAATGTTTCAAAGAAATGAATAGAAGATTAGTCAATGCTCCTATATTGACTCTACCATCGGGGAATGATGGGTTCGTTATTTATAGTGATGCATCGAAGAAAGGACTTGGTTGTGTCCTTATGTAGAATGATAGGGTTATTGGCTATGCATCACGACAGTTGAAAATTCATGAACAAAACTATACTACTCATGATCTCGAGTTAGCAGCTGTGATCTTTGCTTTGAAGATATGGAGGCACTACCTCTATGGTGAAAAATGTGGGATTTATACTGATCACAAGAGTTTGAAGTATATTTTCTCACAAAAATAACTCAACATGAGGCAAAGGAGATGGCTTGAATTACTCAAGGATTATGACTGCACGATACACTACCACCCGGGGAAGGCAAACAAGGTGGCAGATACTTTGAGCAGAAAATATCATGGAGTTTTGAACAATATGATAATTGAAAGGGATCCAATTTTCATGTATCTAGTGAAGATGGACATGGAAATAACCAGGGAAGGAGAAACATCAATGCTTTTTCAAATGGTTGCCAAACCATCTTAACTAGAAAGGATTAAGAGTTCTCAGACCGATGATGAAGAATTTCAAAAGAAGATTAAAGCTGTGAATGATGGGAGATTGAGAGATTTTGTGTATGAAAATGGAATTTTGAAATTCGGAAATAGGCTTTGTGTTCCCGATATACCTAATCTAAAAAGGGAATTGCTGGATGATGCTCATAGTTTCAATTTATCTATACACCATGGGAGCACCAAAATGTATAGAGATTTGAAGGAACATTTTTGGTGGGACAACATGAAGAGGTAGATTGCTGATTTTGTGTCAAGATGTATGGTTTGTCAAAAAGTGAAAGCTAGAAGGCAACAGCCTGGAGGAGTCATGCAACCTCTTCCCATACCAGAGTGGAAATGGGACAATATTACGATGGAATTTGTCATGGGGCTACCAAAGACTCCTAGAAGGAATGATGCAATATGGGTTATTGTTGATCGTCTTACCAAGTCAGCACATTTTCTTGCTATAAGAGAATATCTACCCCTGGAACGTCTAGCAAGACTATATATTAATGAAGTTGTGAGACTTCATGGAGTACCCCTATCAATTTTTTCTGATCGTGATCCCCGTTTTACTTCAAGATTCTGGAAAAGTCTTCAGAAATCCATGGATACTGAACTTCATTTGAGCACTGCTTACCACCCTCAGACAGACGGACAATCAGAACGGACTATTCAAACCTTAGAAGACATGTTGAGATCTTGTTCACTTGACTTTCAGGGTATGTGGGATCAATATTTACCTCTGGTACAATTTTCCTATAACAATAGCTTCTATTCAAGTATTCAGATGGCACCATATGAAGCGTTATACGGAAAGAGATGTCGTACACCAACCTGTTGGGATGACATTGGTGAAAGAAAACTTGTAGGCCCAGAACTGGTGGAGGAAACAGTGGAAAAGGTGAAGGTAATCCAAAATCACATCAAAGCAGCTCAAAGTATGCAGAAGAGCTATGCCGATAATCGAAGGAAGGATTTGGAATTTCAAGTCGGTGATCATGTTTTCCTAAAGGTATCTCCATGGAAGGGAGTCCTATGTTTTTAAGAAAGGTAAATTGATTCCTAGGTACATCGGACCTTTCGAAATTTTAAAACGAATTGGGGCTGTAGCTTACCGATTGACAATGCCGCCAAGTCTCTCCAATGTTCACGATGTGTTCCACGTATCTCTATTGAGGAAATACATGCCTGACTCAACGCATGTACTCACCTATAAAGAATTAGAACTGGAACCCGATCTGTCTTATTGCGAAGAGCCCGTCAGGATTCTTGATATGAGAGAACAAGTACTGAGAAACCGGACGACGCGTCTGGTAAAAGTCTTGTGGAGAAACCATAAGATGGAAGAGGCAACGTGGGAACCCGAGGAACTTATGATGAAGAACCACCCGAGTCTTTTCATGTGATAATTATTCTATAAATTTCAAGGACAAAATTATTTGAAGGAGGGGAGAATGTAACACCCCAAGCTTCTACGGTACGCTTCTCTTTGAATAATGTGATAACGTGTGTTGTACGCAACACCGAGTTCAAACACACCATAACCAATCAAACTAGCCGTTATGAATAGTAATACCTACTTTTTGAAATTATATATATTTTATATTTCAAAATGGACTTCATTTTTGGATTCGGAATATCAAATTTATCCTAAGGTGAAATTTTGGTACTTTTCGGATAACTTTAATATTTTGATGAATATTGAAAATTACTAAATTTTAATTAAAAAAAACTTTTTTAATCAAAATAATTAATAGTGATAAATTATGAATTTTAGAGGTTTTAAAGTATATTTAGAATATATTTTTACCATTTAATACAATGTTGGTCATTTGACATACTTTTACAATTAAACCGGACATAAACAAGTGTCAATCTTTGGATAGTTATTATCTCTTAAAAACACGCTTTTTGTTTTAACAACGGGAATTAATTTTAAATTAATTTCTACCACTTATGTGTTTTGAATTTGGAAAAATGGATTCCATATTTGGAATCAGGATTTTTAAATTGTGTAAATAGGTAACATTTATTTTTAGACATTTTGAATAATTACTGTGGTAAATATTTTATTTACCATGGTTAAGGGTAAATCCGGTAAATAAGGGTTAACAAATAATATTATAATATTACTAAATTACCCTAAAACGTGTCCTAACCTTATTGTTTTATACATGTTCGACCATAGGCATCTTTTGGTCGATTTTGGGACCCCATGGAGCCACTTGTAGGTGATAGGGACACTTTATTTTAATTAAGTTAAAATGAATACAAAAATGACACAAGCATATATCTTTTAGCAAAACAATTGTTACATAGGGTTATATATGTTGTATTTTCGACTATAAATATTCCTTAGAAAGATAAAAAGATTAAATACATAATGATATTTTATTTATAATTTTTAGACATTAAATAATTTAATTTATTTATGAAACAATGATGATGCAGTAATTACCATAATAGTGAAAAATAAAAATAATTGATATTATAAATACACAAATAAATAGAATTTGAGACTTTTTATGAATTACACTAATTTTCTAAGTTAATATGACATGTTAGAAATGATTTAATTAAATTTTTTTGAAGTAATCATTCTGTTATGAGTTTCACAAAAATCAACTATTGAATAGTGTCAAAATTGACATAAAAGAGTTTTTAAAACAAATATTATATTATTAATTGATATTAAATTCCTAAAAATATAATTTTCATCCAAGAGACTTATATCATGATATTTGTATCATTAATGGACCACTTGGGGGTCTCTTGGATGTATATAGTAAGTTTATTAACCATATTATATAAAAATACAAAGAGACATTGTAAAAGAGAAACTAATTAACTAAGAGTTAATACTTAAAGATAAGGTTAATATAAGTACACAAACCTATCTAAATTATATTGGTTGAGTGGTTTTCGACCCATACCCACCTTAAAATTTAAATTATCAACTTTGGAGCCATTAGAAACCGAATATGAATTTATTATAAATTAATATTTCTAGCTTTTCCAAAGGTTCCCCTCACCCCTCTTATAAAAGGGCACTCCTCCTTCTCATTTATTCACACCTTCAAAGCCTTTTGGTTCGGCCAAAATCTGCCCAAATACTCTCCCAACTTCCCCTACTAAAACCTATAGGCCTTATTTTGATCAGAAAGCCAACCTAAGGAGCCCTTTTGATCAAATCAAAAGGAAGAACCCGAAGAAGAGGTAATGATTTCACCACCCTTTTCCAAGTTCCTTTCTTCTTCCACTTCTTCTTCCTTTGTTGTTACCATTGTAAAATAATAACTCCAGTATCATATATATACTGTGATGTTATTATAAATATGGTACAACCATAATCAGTATTCTATCCACCCTTTGAATAACATGTCACCATACGTGCGTACGTACGGCTTACCGTCTCCACGTCGTGGTGTAATTGTTATTCAATATATTATTATTTGGATGGGTATAATAATGATGTGTAACTCATGTAAATAATAAATATAACATGTTAATGATCCTTTATATATGATATAACATCCATTTATATATTATTTTAATATCAAAAGAATGATATTGTCACTCGTGCGTACGTACGGACTACCGTCTCCACGAACGCGATGAGATTCATTCTCCATCGTATCCATTCAAGTATAAGTCTCATTTGATGGTTAATAATAGTATCTAAGGACTTTATATCATTTTATATATGATTAAGATACAACCTATCTATTACAAACATGGCTTACGTAACAAAACATATAAAAGAAAACAAGTAAGTTAACACCCGAAACAACGATAATACTAAGATATTATTAACAAAGCAATGTTAAAAGATCATATATGATATCATATGAATGTATATGATTCTTTTATAATTTAATAAAAATTATTTCAATATTATACATGAGGTTAACCTACCCCAACCAAGGAAAAGTACAAAGGTAAGGGTTATTTCACAATCTCTTCATTATCCGAGGTTGTTTATACGTAATAATCTACTGGGATCTCTTTATCATCCACATCCATGTTTCTTAAAAATGTATTTCAAAACATTCTTACTATTTAAAAGAATATGGGTTAAAGTCATTTATACCCTTTTTTGACTTTTATAAGAGTTTTGTAAAGGAATCTTTCCGTCGTTTTCCAAACAAGGTGCTTTTAACCTTTTCAACAGAATTAAGGTAAGAATGTTTTTTTAAACTTATACGGCGGGTGCGGTAATTTTCCGCTGTTATAAAATTGTTGAAGCTTACATTACAAGCTTATAAGAATATTTTCAAAGAAAATGTTTTATTAAATGATTTCAAAAATAGAAAGATATATTTCTCTAAAAAGAGTTTTGATTTCATTTATGTCAACATCCTTTGATGGATTTTACGCTTATTTGAAGTTGATTTATTATGATACAAAACTTCTATGTTGTATTGAAGGTTTTGTGATATGTTTGACTGTGGATGTGCTATTTTTATACCATTCATAGTTTATGATGAAAGTATTGACATTTCGTATGCTAGTTTTAATACGAATTTTTATGTTATGTTTAAACCTTTTCATATGGGAATGCATTGGACTTAATATGTGACGGGTGGAGCCCACTATAGCTCCTCAATGCATCAGTAGGTCTCATGAGACAAACTAGTGTCTTGGCACAAGGCCTTGACAAAATCTTATTTGTAGTCTTGGCACGGGGCCTTGGCTATGTGGTTATGATAGTCTGGCATTATGCATTCCATCATTATGAAAGTGGTTATTGATATTTCATGTGATTATTCGATTAGTAGAATATCCATGTGAATAAGTAAATGACATTATTTCATTTTAAATTTTCCATACTATGTTGAAGTTCAAGTTTAAAAGGCTTTTGTTTTAGAAATTCATTGCCTTAAATGTTTATGCTTATTTTTGAAAGTTTCCGCTATATTGTTATCCTTACTGGGCATTTGAGCTCACCCCTTTTCTATGTTTTATTTTTCCCAGGATGTGAATAAGTAAGTTATGAATGACCTGTAGGGATATTATGAGGGGATAATAGTGTGGACTATGGATACATTATGTTGTTGTAGTAGTTTTTCACTTTACGATGTAATGTAAAACTTTATGAATATATCTAGTGTTTCCAAGGCTACTAAACCAATCACTCTTTCGAGATTTGATCTTTCTTGTGATCATGCCAATGTTATGTAATAAAGCACCGACTCTAGGTAACTGGGGTCGGGGTGTTACATTGGAATTTTTTTTTACAAAATTTGGTGGATTCATATGATGTAAAAGTTATTGAAAATCCAAATTCTTTAAAAAATGATATTGAAAATGTTGAGGAATACAAACTAAATATTTCCTAAGAATGTGAAAGTGAGTCAAAAAAGATATATCAAGACATGGAGGAATCTTATAAGGAGGAAAGTGAAGTTGTATGATTTTTTTTTTAAAATTTTATACCTTATAGAAACTTGTTGAAACTAATAATATTCTTGGGAATCAGAAATCTCAGGTTTAGAAAGAAGAATAATGAGATTATAAAATAAAAAATCACTCATTTCAAAAATTGAACCAAAATTAGTTGAACACAAATAATGGGTTTATAAGATGAATTAAGAGTTAGATCATTTTGAAAAAAAAAACAGAACTTGGGAACCTATTCAACATCCAAAAAATAAAAATGTTATTAAAAAATGGATTTATAGAAACCAGTTGAATATTCATGGAGAAGTTTCAAAAAACAAATCAAGACTTGTTTGTAAAGGTTATGCATAGGTGTAAGGTGTGTATTTTGAAAAACCTTTTCCCCAACTGAAAGATTAAAAACAATTATAATGGTTTTAGTAGTGGCTACACATAAAAATTAAAAATTTTATGAAATGGATGTAAAGTCATATTTTCTTAATGGAGATATTGAAGAAGAAGTTTAAATTGAGTGGACTTGTGATTTTATACTTGATAACTATGGAAGAAAGGTTTATAAATTGAATAAATACTTGTGTGGGTTAAAACAAGCCCCATATTCCTAGCACTCCAAACTTGATAATTCTTGAAAAAGTTAAATTTTACTAAATGGATGGTTGGTAGAACTTATATGTGAAATAATTTAACTTTATTATCCTGATCATAATTTTGTATGTAGATGATATTATTTTTATTATAGATAAAGAAAATATTTGTAAATAATTTTCAAAATAAATAAATCTGAATTTTGAGATGTCAATTTTGGAAGAACTAACTTTCTTCATGGGTTTACAAGTTCAACAAAAAGAAAAATAAAAATTTCCATATCAAGAAAAGAATGCCAGTGAATTGTTACAAAATTTTGATATGGAATAATCTAAAAAATTTCCCCCCTATTTCAGTTGGGTTGAATATGTGAAAAGATGAAACTGAAAGAAGTGAGAATCAGGAAGAATAATAAAAATTTATCAGAAGTTTTCCTTATGTAATAACTTTAATACATAATATTTTTTATGCTATATGGTTTTGTGCCAGATATTAGAGTGATCCAAAAGATTCTCATTTGGTGGATGAAAATATCATTTTGAGATATGTTAAAGGAACAACTTCAAATGTAATATTATACAAAATAAGTTTTAAAATGAAAATTTATGGTTATACTGAAGCCGATTGAAATAGAGACTATAATGACAGGGAATCAAATTTAGGAGGAATTTTTTTACTTGGGAGAATTTTTATGAGTTGGAATAGTAAGAAACAAAGCTCAGTAACTTGGAGGAAAACTGAATTAGAATATGGTGTAGCTACATAGTTTTGTACTCAAATGTTATGGATAAAAGTTTAGTTGGAATATTTTGAAGTTGATGTTTTAAAACCTTTGAAGATACTTTTTGATAATCAAAGTGAAATTGATATTTCGAAAAATCATATCCAATACTCAATATCAAAGTATATTGTTATTAAGTTACACTTCATTAAAGAGAAATTTGTTGCTAGATATGTTTTATTGGAATATATTTCAACAAAATATCAAATTGCCGATGTTTTCATAAAAGCTATGCTAAGGGAGAGATTTTAATAATTAAGGCTATAACTTCATGTTAAACCTCCACCAACAACTTCCTAAAAATCTTAAGGTGGTCCCCCATCGTGCTTTGGATAGTGTTGACAAAAGTTGGAAAATTTGTATAACTGTATCCTATAATGGAGAAAGAAGTAATTTTCTTACATAAATTTATTTGAAGCTATGGTTATTATAAAAAGGGGGAGAGAAAGAAAAGTTTTAGGAAAATATTAAAGTGAGGGGTGTTTATCTTTATATGGATGAAAATATTCTTTTCACTAAAGGATATAAATCCATTAAAAATATAATTTATCTAGTAGTGTGGTGTTTGGACACTTTCTTTTGAGAAGGGTTGTATTTTGTTAAATGTTCAAAAATGAGTTATGAAAAGTTCTAAGTGTTGAAAAATGATGAGTTGAAAAATTTATTAATGAAATTTTTCAATAAATACAAAGGGGGATATTGAAGATCCTTTTTGATGTTTTTTTGTTGAAAAATAAATTTTTATAAAATAATGTTTCCCTAAATTAGGTAAAATATGTGTTTCTAGAAGTTTATAAATTATTTATTGTGGAGTTTTTGACAAATTTAGATAAATTAAGTGTTTTAAAAATTTGGAATTTAGAGGCATCATCGAACACACCATCATGTGATTTTTTTTATCTAAATGTTAGAATTTGATAAAGATGAAGAAAGTTTTAAAGTTATAAATTTAGTTAGTTAGACAGTTGTAGAAATTTTCAAATGTATCCATATGATGCTTTTCTTTTCATTAAAGTACCTAAAAAATCATAAAGAATTCATTCTATGATCTGATGTTTTTAGAAGAAAAGAGAAATGTGAATTTCTTGAGTTTTAAAAATTGGAATTTTCTAGACAGAGCTCATCAAAACTAGAAGAACCAAACATAAAAGTTGTCAGAAGACTGGAATTTGGAATTGGATGAAGTTTTGAGAAATGAAAAGTTTCGGATTGGATGCGTTTCATTGGATATAGGTCATTGGACAAACCTTATTAGATGCGAATCATTAGATGATTCTTTTGTTAGAATGTGTGTCTTTGGGTTTTTTTAGTTCTGAGTTTTCATAGTGTTGTAAATATGAAATAAATATCAAGAGGGTTAAGATGTCAAATTTGAATATCTAAACAAATAAAAATAAGGATATCATATTTTATATCAACAAAAAATATGATTAATTCTAACGTTGCTTCACCATAGAAGTAGATCAGTTGAAGTAGTTGTTGAAATGTAGAAAATCCCAAGTTTTCTATCAGATAAGAGGAAATTACTCAGATATATAAGAAGGTAAGTTTTTATCAAAGGCACCAGACAAAGATTGTTGAACACTAAATTTTTCTTAAAGATGGAAGTGTTATGATTTCTGAGACCATGCAGTTTTGATAAAGGTGAAAGAAGTAAAAAGTCAATTTGATATCAATTTATCGGACAATTTGATTGACACCAATCAATTGGTTTATCTGTTGAAACCAATAAGTCATCATATAAAGATTTCTATAAGACATGGTATGATTGGACTGAAGAGAATATGGCTAATATGATTATATTGATAAAGTGGATGAAAATGTGAGACATATTGATGTTTCTACCAGATAGTACTTGTAGGTTTATGAAATATTTTGAAGTTTCAATAATGTAGTCAACCATTTTTGATAAAACATTAACTTTTTATTATTAATTCATGTTGGGAATTTCTCTATTTAGAAAAAAATAATGTGGTCTAATGTAATGGAGACCCAATGTATCTACCCTAATAAAGATACCACGTGCCCATGGAAGAGACCCTATCTTGAAAAACACAAAACTTTGATCACCTTTGGTAATTCCAGAAGCCATGAAGTTAGCCACCTTATTCCCCTCATGCCATGTATTGATAAGTACCAACTTCTGGTCCAGAAGTTGTTTTCATTTGTAAATGATATAGGTAATGGCCCAATGGATTTTGAGCTTACCCTATATCGACCCATGGATAATAGTTGAGTTGGTCTCCACCAACTCTAACTTAATACTTTATGATTGAAAAAACTTGACACCTTTCATCATCCTGGAAACCTCATCCATGAGGGAATCAACCACTTCAAATCCATCACTCAAGTCCAGTATCACTGACCCTTGAGGTTCATGAACCACCCCCTCATAAATCCAAACACACATGATCCATCCACGTTGAGTTTCAAACCACTACCTAGAGGGTTCCACTTCACCCATCTACCTTTCCTGTTAATAGTTTGTAAGGTGCGGATAATAGGATTACCTACCATGAAAATTCTCAACACAGGAACAACCTCCCATTCTTTGATGAGGGAAAACAGTTTGACCCCCATACACTTGGCCCTAACCACTATGGCCAGGCATGAGCAGATCATGCCCCCCACGACGACATTGATTTCTAGTACTCCTGATGCTCCAATATCCCAAAACAAGAAGAAATACCCCCAACTTATACTTAGAAGAATTATTTTCAGTTCCCAAGAACCATGATTTAAGAAAATTGGAAAGCGTGAATGCCTGACCTCCCCACCCGAAAGCCTTACCTTGGGAACTCCAGACCGTAACTACGTAGTTTCTGACAAAGAATAAATGCTTTTACAATTCATCTTTTGAATTAATATAGCATAATCATTTGGATACCAATGAGATACTTTTTTTCCTCACCTGTTCATCCATTGGAATAGCCTTGTTTCAAAGTCACCAAAAGAGAAAGTTGTATTTCACCGAGAGGTCACTTCACCAAAAAATTTAATTCTATCTATTCGGAATTAGAGAAGGACTAAGAAGATTTGAGAAGTCGCCAGAAGAGGTGAGAATATTTGATAATTGGAAAAAATGAAGCTTAAATGAATGTGAAATTTAGTGTTATAAAATTTGAGTGAATGGAAAAATGAAATTGGTTTCCCACCCTTTTCACTACCGGAGCACCCATAAATAGAAGTTAATAGTACATCATACTTTGTTACTATTTAGAGTGACATAAAAAGCTAAAGTGATTAATCTTTTGTGTCATCAATGGTTTTTGAACACATACTTCAGTTATAAGACCAGATTATAGAAAGTTTTTCTTACCGAAATGAGGGGATCAAATTGAGTTTTTGAGAAGAAGTTTGAGAAGTGAAGTTTTGTTAAATATGCATATTAGAAAGTTTGATTCATGAGAATATTCAAAAATGGCCATCAGAGTAAGGCTATCGAGATGAGGCCATTGGATTCAGGCACATTAGATAGAGTTTCCTGAAGAATCTTTGTAGAGTAGAATGCTTCAAAGTTATTTTCATTATTGTGGCTCAAAATTTTTTAAGAAAAATTTATAAAATGATAGGAGTCAGCATAATAATTCCTATTGGGATATCGGTGTATAACGATATATGAAACAATTTGTATTCACTTCTTCATAATAGTGAATTTCCATTGACCCACAGGAGTGGATATGGCTTGGATGTTGGTTCTCACACTAAGGATAAACCTCATAAATCATATGTGGCTTTACTTTTGTATTTTTGTATACACTTGAGTTTATTAAAAGTTGATAAGGAAGAAAATCTAACCATATTTGGGGGTTAAGTTTCCAAAATCTGAATTTTGTAATAAGGAAAAAACTAATTCAACCCCCTCTCAGTTTTCTTACGATCCTTTTGAACTTAAGAAAATTAAAGATTGTACCATCATAAAGTATATATACCTTAGGAATAACCCATGCATCGATGTTACTATTCAAGGAAGTATAGAACTAGAATTTACTTCTAGGAAGAAGTCAAATCCTCTTATTGTGTTGTATGTACCTGAAATTTGAGAGAATTTAGTCTCTATTGATATTCCGTGTAAGAAGGGATTCTAGGTTTCATTCGAATCAGATAAGGTTATCTTGTCTAAGGGAGGAATGTTTATAGGGAAGGGGTAATTAAATGATGGCATGTATCAAATATTTTTTAATAATAAGATTGTATCTTCTTCTTACTTTATTGAGTCCTCTAATTTGTGGCATGATAATTTAGCACATGTTAATTATAATTCATTAAAAGTAATAAAGAATTTAAACTTAATTAAATTTGAAAATGAATTTAATAAAGGTAATTCATGTTTAAAATATAAACTAGTTAAAAAATTATTTCAAAGTGTTGATAGAAATTATAATATATTAGAATTAGTACATTTTGATATTTTTGAATTAAATGGTTTATTAACTCTTGGATGTAAAATGTATTTTATTACATTTTTTGATGACTATGGTAGATATTAACATATATATCTTCTTAGAACATAATATTAAGACTTTAATATTTTTAATAAGTATAAATCTAAAGTTTAAACCCAATTAAATAAAAATATTAAAGTATTACACTTGGATAGAGGTGGTGAATACTTTATTAATGATTTTAATTACTCATGTGAAGAAAATGGTATAATTCATCAAATTGACGCTCCTTACACACCTAAAAAAATGTCTTATCTGAAAGTAAAATAATACTTTAGTAGTAATGGTAAACTACATGATTAATAAATTTATTTTACCATTTAATTTATGGGGATAAGATTTATTGGTTCCATGTCATATTCATAATAGGATTTCTTCTTGGAAAACTAAATTATCTCCTTATGGAATTTGGAATGGTATAAGACCAAATATTTTATATTTTAAAGTATGGGGGTGCTTATCTTGTTATAGAGTTCCTGATCCTAAAATAACTAAAATTGGTCTTAGAGAAATTAATGGTGTTTTTATTGGGTATAAAAAAAATAAAAAAGACCATAGAGTTATGGATTTGAAAGATAATATCATTTTTGAATAAATATATGTAAAGTTTTTTTTATTTTTTTTACAAAGTTTATTTGGAGGAGGTTATTCCTCATACCCCTATTTATTATACTCTATCTAGTTCAAATTCAATATTAGAGAATAATTCTAATTCTCAAGTTAAAACTAAATAGAGTACAAGACTTAAGAATTAGAAATATATGCATCCTAATTTTATTTATTCTAATTACTTATTTTTCCTTGTTTAGGGAGAATAAAATTATATACCTCTGAATAATTATCTTATAGTATTAACTATTGAAGATGACTCAATGACATATAAAGAAGCTATGACTTCTAGAGATGTTGATTTCTGGAAAGAAACAATTAATGATGAAATGGTTTCAATTATATAGAATAATACTTGGTTCATTATGTATTTACTAAAAAGACAAAAACTTATTGGTTGTAAATGGGTTTTTAGAAAGAAGTATGTTTATAACAGTAACATTCATGGTTTTAAAGTTGTATTTGTTTCTAAAGGTTTCATAAAAAAATTAGGGGTTGATTATTTTGACACTTATTCACCTGTAGATCAGATTACTTCGATAAGGATTAATTTTCATTCACTTAATTTAATCATTTGTATTCCTATAAAATGGATGTTAAGACTATTATTTTAAAATTGATACTTAAATGAATATATTTACATGGAACATCGAGAATGTTTTTTTACATGGCAATGAAAAGAAAATATGTAAACTTGTAAAACATATTTATAAACTTAAACAATCTCTGTAGCAATGGCATGATTAATTTGATTATATTATTTTATCTAATGACTTTACACCTAAAAATTAAGATAAATGTGTTTATTCAAATATTACAAAATAATATGGAGTTATTGGGTGTCTATATGTGAATGATATTTTAATTTTTGGAACCAATATAATTGATGAAAATGGGAAGAAGAATTATTTATCCTATATATTGAAAATGAAGGATATTTGTATAGTTGATAATTTTTCTTCTTGGTATTAAATTTAGAAAAATAATGGAGGTAATTATTTAATCCAGTATCATTACATATAAAAAATGTTAAATAAATTTGATCATCTTGTTTTCATGGATGCTAATACTCCATTTGATTCTAGTTTTAAACTATTTATGAATACGAGTAGAGTTGTATCACAACTTGAGTTTTCTAGTGTAATTGGTTATTTAATGTATGAAATTAATTTCATTAGGCCTAATATTTCTTTTTCGGTAATTAAAATGAGAAGATATACTAGTAATCCTTGTATTGATCATTGGATATCTATAAAGAGAATCTTGGATATTTGATAAAGAACAAAGATTTAAGTTTATACTATAATGATTATCTGAATATATTAGAATGATACACCAATGTGAGTTGTATTATTAGTATTAGTGATAAAAAATACACATATGTATGGTTATCTACTCTTATAGGTTGTGTTATTTCTTAGGAGAGAAAAAAACCAACATTTATTTCATGTTCGATCATAGAGTCAATTTTTATCACCTTAAAAATATGTGGAAAAGAAAATGAATGGATTATGAATCTATTTTTGGATATTATATTGTCTTCCAGTTGAATTCCTCCCATATATCTCATTTGTGATAGTGTGAAAACTTTTTTAAAAGCATATAACTGTATTTACAATGTAAATTCTAGGCATATAACTTTGAGACACGATTATGTGAGACAGTTGTTACAATATTGTACCATAAGAATTGTCAATGTTAGATTGTGAAAATACCTAATGAATATATTTAAAAAATCTCTACCGAGAGTGATCATTCATAAAATGAATAAATATATAGGGTTAAAACCCATATAATAAATCATTTTTAATGGAAACCCAACACTTCCTTTAGGTATATCCTAATAAAAGTGTTTAATGGGTAAAAAAAAGTTTTGAATATGATTGTTGATATTGATAATTACAAACTCAATGGCTGGGTATCAATATTATATTCTATAACTAGAGTTTGAGTTATAAACTCTTAACAAGATATTAAGACTTGATGAGTTATGTTTTCTAATAATATAAACTCATTGTAAAATTTTTATTATGAGAAATTAAAAGTGGTGTATCTTCTTACAAAATTTAATGGGTTTACTTATTAGATAGTTCAAGAAAAGGATATGAGCACATGGACATAAAAGCGATACAAAATGAGATGTTGGATGGAAAGATCATTTTATGTATGATATATATGGTTTATCTTTAAGATTAATAAGTTTAATGTTTCAAAAAATTGTAAATTTTATAATAATTTGAGATATAAATATAAAATAAAGGTTTAAATCAAAAGATACCATTATTATGTATAATAATTCACTTGTGATCTGGAGAGTTTAATTTGATGAATAAAAGTGGGAGATTTTTATAATTTTTATTCATAAAATAAATAATTAAAAAGATTTTTGGCGAGACCCATAGATTTAGAGGTTTGGATTGATGAGGTGGAAAAAAACCATGTAGAATCTCACAATGAAAATGATGATAGAATCCTCAAATCACCTCTCTTATAAAAAGGGGAATTGTGAATTGTTTTTCCATAAATAATATATATTTTTCTTCATAATTATAAAGTATTTTTATAATATATATGTTATATATATATATATATATATATATATTAGCAAAAAGATAAAATAAAATATTTTATATAACGAAAAATGATGAGATTAGTCATAATGATTGGATTTAAAAATTCAAAATCCAAACAGATTCCCCCCACAAAGAGTTGCCTCATTTCAATCAAATCAAGGTATCTTTTGATCAAAATGGTGAGATAAAATCAGTGTGATTCACTCCAATTTTGATCTATAAATAAAGGGATTTTGAGACAGACCCTTTAATCTATTTAATATAAAATTCAACATAAATATTACCCCAACATTGATGTTGTGGGACTTTCAAAATTTGATGTTCTATATTCTCAAAATCTTGGTCAAGTCCTTGAGGCAAATTTATATCTAGAACCCTACACCAACAAGGGGGCGAATCAAACCCTTTTAAACAGTGATGAATCTAGATGTAGAAAAAATGTTAAGGCAAAATTATAGATTTAAAATATTGAAATTTATAATTGAATGTCAATTTAAAATCAATCACTTTAAAAAATACCTTTCTGTTCTGATTCCTACCCATCATTTTCAATCGATGTTGACACAATCCCTGATCAACATGATATAATCCTTTAAAATGTTTTATAATTATTTTTATTTGTGTGTATGTTAAAATTAATTACCACAATGAATCCCTAAAAACGTGATTTTTTTATGTTATTAGGGTGTTCCATTCCTCTATAAAAACATGGAAGCATTTCTAATCCATATAATGAGTGAAACAATTTCACATAATCCATGTATAATCCAATATATAAATAAAAAAATTGTAAACCTTGTATACCTAAAAAAAATAAAAAATATCACTAAACCAAAAAATCTACATAACAATAGTTTTTAGTATTTATTGGTGATTTAAACCACTACGAATTCCTATGTCATAGATTATTTCATGATGCTTTTAAAAAACTATTGTGAATCATTTTTCATGGATTTTTAGTGAATTTGTTTAATATTTAGCAGTGATTTTATGTTTTTATTTTTTTGATGATTTTTTAAAAAAAATTATTGACCAACAGTTTTAATTTTCTTTCAAAAAAATACATAAATATATACATAAATTTTCATAAATATATATAAATACCTACACACACACATATATATATAATAGAAAATAATTATATATATATAAACACATATAAATATACATAAATATATATAGACATATAAATACAAATATATATATACCCACAAAATATAGATAAATATAAATACATATAATTATATACATATATATATATGCACACATAGATGTATATAAATAAATATAAGTATATAAATAAATATAAATAATTTTATACACACACACAAGTATCTAAATACACACACGTGCACAGTTGTTAACCTCAAACTTCCTGTAACACCCAAATATTTGTATGAAATATATTTTTAAATAATTTTATTTCTTTGATAGCTTATGTTACACATAATAAAATGTTTAGAAAAACCATGAAATATTATTAAAATATTATTTGTCAGTTATAAACTAGCCATTAAATTGGAAGCACTATTACAAAAAAGTACTTTAATAGTATCCTTTATTAGTGCTAGAGAAATGCTGACTATCAGAGAATGATTAAAACACCTAGACTTTTATCAGCACTTTTAGAAGCCCTGATGAAGTACCCCAATTATCATCACTTTTATTTAGTGCTAATACATGACCCCTTTATCAGTTCTTATAAAAGAGCTGACATAGGACCCCTTTATTAGTGAATTTAATAGGGCTGATAAATGGGAATACGACATTGTGTGGTAACTGCACACTACAACACCAGTACAATGTGCTGTAACAGGACACTTCAACACCAAAAACAACACCAGAAAATAGTAAAATCAAGTAAAAATACTGAATTTAAGTGAAATAAAATTTACAATACAAATAAAAAAAACGCTATATTATATACATTTAAAATTTTGGTTTATACAATTACTTGAGTAAGTACCGGTAATTATATACATTCAAAAGCATCAATGCTCTTTTGTATTTTTCCCCTGACCCAAACTCAAGTTATTGCTGAACAAACTAACCATGATCGAGAAAAAGAACACACCTATATAAGAAAACATTCTTATGTTAGTAATAATATAAATAATTAAATTAGACATAAAGTATTAATTTTAAACTAAACTTTGAGTCATACCAGGAACAATGTGTATTGGATTGAGTTACGGTTGATTCTTACATGTCAAACCATTTCTTATTTGTCTTCAAGCACTATCTCTATGAAAATTAACTAAATAAGTATAAGATAAAAATCATAAAGAAATTAATTAATTAATAGTAGATAGAGTGTTTAGAAAACAATCTAGGCTTGTTTTCTTGGTTTTGGCAATGTGATGTATCTTTTAAAATAAAATGACACTTATATATTTAAATGACGCACTTGGAGTCCTACCGGTCACATTGTGCATCAAATTGAGGTGTGTCTGATTCCTATACATCTGAAATGAATTATATATATCATTTTATTGAAGTATTAAAATAATCTGACTTCATTTTCTTGGTTTTGAGTACGTTACTTATCTTTTTTACTAAAATAACATTTTAAACTAGGAACATGATATTTGAGTCATATCGATCACATCATGTGTCAGTTTTATGTGAGAATGATTCCTATACATAAAAGATGATTTATGAATCATTTTAAAAAATTATCAAGAAAATACGAGCACATATTCTTATTTTTTAGCGAGTGACATGTTTTGAACTAAAATGTTAATTTTAAACTGATAACGGACACTTTGAGTTATATCTGGCACATTGTGTATCATATTGAGGTAAGGATGATTCCTACACATAAAAAATTACTTATGGATTTTTTTCTAAAGTATTAAAATAATCTGAATTCTTTTTCTCTATTTTGAGTATGTCAGTTGTATTTTTTACTAAAATTAATGTCAATTTTAAATAAAAAGATGCACTTGGAGTCATACCAGTCACACCATGCATTAGATTGAGATACATATGATTCCTGCATTTCCTAGAGGGTATACAGACCATTTTTCTAAAGTTTTAAAATAATCCAAATATTTTTCTTATTTTTTAGTACGTAACTTTTGTTTTTTACTAAAATGTAATTTTAAACTAGAAACATACACTTTGAGTCATACCGATCACATCGTGGGTCTGTTTGATGTGAGATTAATTCCTATACATAAAAAATGACTTATGAATAATTTTACTAAATTATCAAGTCAACACAAGCACATTTTATATGTTTTTGATGAGTAATAATTTTGGAACTAAAATATCAATTTTAAACTAATAACATACACTTTGAGTCATATCAGCCACATCATGTATCAGATTGAGGTGAGACTGATTCATACACATCAAAAATTACTTATGTATAATTTTAATAAAGTATAAAAACAATCCAAATTCTTTTTCTTAGTTTTGAGTATGTCAATTGTCTTTTTTACTAAATTTAATGTCAATTTTAAATAAAAAGAAGCACTTGGCACCATATCGGGCACACCGTGTGTCAGATTGAGGTGTGGTGGATTCCTACACATCCCAAATGACTTATAAATTTATTTACTAATGTATTAAAATAATCCAAACACATTTTGATAGTTTTGAGTACAATACTTGTCTTTTTTACTAAAATTTCATTTAAAACTAGAAACACACACTTTGAGTCATACTGGTCACATAATGCATTGATTTGATATGAGACTAACTCCTAAACATAAAAAATAACTTATAAATCATTTTGTTAAATTATCAATACAATTAGAGGACATTTTCTTGGTTTTTAGTGTGTGAATCTTTTTGAACTAAAATGTCAATATTAAACTGATAATAGGAACTTTGAGTCATAATATATCAGATTGAGGTGAGGCTGATTCCTACATATCAAAAACTAATTATGGATCGTTTTTCTCAAGTATCAAAATAATCCTAATGCGTTTTCTCAATTTTGAGTATGTTAGTTGTCTTTTTTTCTAAAATTAATGTCAATGTTAAATAAAACGATGCACTATGGGTTATAATGGTCACGTTGTGCATCAGATTGAAGTACATTTGATTTGTACATATACCAAATGCTATATGGATCATTTTTCTAAATTATCAAAAAACATGAATGTGTTTACTCAGTTTTGATTATGTAACTTTTATTTTTTTTACTAAAATATAATTTTAAACCAGAAATACACACTTTGAGTCATAATGGCCACATCGTGTGTTGGTTTGACATGAGACTAATTCCTATATGTCACAAATTAATTATGAACCATTTTTATAATTTTCTAAGACAATCCAAGTTTATTTTCTTGGTTTTTAGTGTGTGAAACTTTTTGAACTAATATTTCAATTATAAACTCATAATAAACACTTTGAGTCATATCAGACACATTGTGTATTGGATTGAGGCATGAATGATTAGTACATATAAAAAATGACTTATGGATCATTTTTCTAATGTATTAAAACAATCTGAATCCATTTTCCTGGTTTTTAGTATGTTATTTTTTTTACTAAAATTAATATAAAATTTAGATTAAAAGATACACTTTTTGTTATACTGGTCACACCACATGTCAGATTGAGGTGAAACTATCTCCTACACATCCCAAATTACTTATGAATAATTTTCCTAAAGCATAAAATAAATCCAAACTTCCAATTTTATCATACTTTCCGTTTCATTTATTTTTGGTGAAGTCTCATTAAATAAAGGGCACGATATCTCCCTCTAATATTCTAGTTTTTGACAATAAGAAAGGTTTTTTGGCCAAAAAAATCGACTTAATATGAAGTATTTCGAGTTCGATAAAGAAAGGAATTGAAAAGTATGTTAACATTGGTAGGAAGGAACATGTAATCTATTTTTTGGCTTGTTGTAGATAGTTGAAAGAAAAATATGACTTTACAAAATATTTATGAAATAATCTGAATAAGTATTAGATAAAACAGATAAGGAAACTAACTTACAAATAGTAGATAAAATGAAGAAAAAATTAATTAAATAATTATTATGAATTAAAGATTTCATGATGGTTTTATACATTCTTGACCCATTTCCTTATTGTCATTATCTCAATTGCAGCCTCGAAGTCTAATATCTCACAAGCATGAGCAACTTCGAACAAACCACCCCAACTTGAAAAAAATAATCCACCTGTATAAGAAAAAAATTCTTATGTGAGTAATACTAAAAATAAATAAATTAAATATAAATATCCAAATAAAAATTAATTCTATGGAAAATGATTTTACTATGTAAAAATTAATATTTCCTATTTGATTGAGTAGAGGAAACACTGTTTCTCTTCCTGGAAAGGAAGCACCATTTCAATCATTTGGACAAGCATGTAATTTTTAGAGATAATTCCCAATGAAAGTAGCATTCATTTAGCATCATATGTTTGACATGGAAGTTATTTTTTCTTCTGTAATCATATAATTTATAAGGCCAAGTAGTTATATAAATATGGCATCTCTCCATCCATTACGAGATTTTAAATTATATAACTACAATAAAGATGAAAATGTTGTGTATTTAGTACAATTGGTATATAATGGACTCTTAGCACAACCATTTAACTTCTCAAAAAACTTTGAAAAATCACAATGGTCATCTTAAATTTCTATTTTCATTTATTCCATGAGATCTCCATCATCATTTACACTAGTATTCATATAAAATTATCCATAAACCGCAGTATCATCCCAATCGGTGTGAACATTTAGTTTTTCCCCATGTTTAGTCCAACATTTATAGCTATGATCTATTTCTTAAAAAAATAAAATGTTCTTCCATATCTTCTGGAATAATTTTTCTTGAATGACAACAATGTAAACATGGAAAAAAGATTTAAGAAGGGTTTTATGCTTGACTTGATGAAATATTTTAATCCATATTCATAATTTTTTTAAGATGATTAGTGTGAATCCATTTTGGATTAATATCCATCCCATTAGGTTCATAAAATATTCATTTTTTATAATAAATAAATAAATAGACATAAGATATTCATTATTAAAGGTGAAAGTTATAGATAATTCTAATAAGTTGAACCCAATATTTGACTGTTCCAAATAATTTAAGTATGATTTGAAGGAAATAGATAATTGAATTTATGAAAAGAATTACTCCACTATGGTAGGTTTTATCCTATGAATTCATCTAGTGGTGAAAGTTATAGATAATAGTCATCCTCATCATCTTCATATTCTGATCAGTTATTAGACCATTTTATTGCTTGAGACTTATCCCCTATTCATATATTATGATGAAACTATTGTATTTATAAGAGATATCATAAACATACCAATTCAGATTCACCTCTATAGGAGTGACACTGGTTACCTAGGGGAGAACCCTTTGATGGTTTCAAAGGAAAAATGGTTATACCCTACCACGAGTGAGACTCGGGCCCTACATGTGATACCAGGTACAGACTCGAAGGCTAGTACTTGATTATTCATACCATTCCTAGAGTGACATGTGGGAATTAATCGTTTGTTAACCATTTATGGACTCCAGGAAAGTGGTTATAAACCTAACCTCTCGAGCGATACATGGAAAATACCACTGAATTTTCAAGGATGGGCTTAGAGTGGTATGCTATATTTTGTAAAGTGGTTTTCAAATTGAATTAAATAAGAGGTAAATTAATGATTTCAAAATATAATTGATCCTTAGTATTAAAAACATAGGGATGTGTCTTCCAAGACCAACCACAAGCTTGAGGACAATCCAACTTTTTACAAATTATCTAACCCAATTTACCATTATAGGATCCTTGGGTTCAAGCTCACCAGATTAATCCGAAGTAGGTAAAATGGGAGGGCATAAAAATGAAACATAGTCCAATTAATTTAATTATGAAATTTGGTTTTTCATTTTAATTGTTAAGGCACTCTATTTATTTTTTTGTATTGAATGATATGGAAAGGCCTAGACACCATGGGTTCTGGCCTTTTGAGATTGTATCTCAAACCCTGTTTGGGCCACCATTGTACTGGGGTAACTGAATAGACCTCCTTTATTATAGGATTTAGATCATTGGTTATCTTATTGTGTTATCATGCTTATACTTGGGAGTTAGGAGCATAGGACTGAGCTGGTACTAAGGATTCTCATGGAGCTGGTTGTTGTGATTTTATTCTTTTATTACATTTTACTTCTTATGTTTTCCTTTCTAATTGTACTTGTAGTACATGTTGAACATGTATGCATTAAAATGTCTGTCATCATTTACCCATATTATTGCGTTGTTATATTTATCTTCTTTTGATAGTCATATATTTTTAATGCTTCCTCTACCTTTTGATTTACACATGATTATACTGCTATGCTACTATGATCATGAGGGTATAGTCTCCCCACCATACCACCATTAGACCCTCACTATTAGTCAGTCGCCTCTGGCATACAAGGAGGCGCGCTTGAGGCCATGTGATGACCGGTCCGACTACTAGTTCCATAGTCAGTCGGGTCGAGATGTTACAAAATGTATCATGTTATAATGAAATTATAAAATGAATACTAAAATATGACTAAATAACATAAATATTAGATGTATGTGTTTTTGTAAAATATTTCATTAATTACATATATATTTGTGTGTGTGCATTATATATAAAAAATCATTAATTACGTATATGTATATGAAATCAATATAACAAATGTTTGATATATGTTAAATTGAAAAATAAAATGAAATTCAATTATATCCATTACTCGATGTAATTATTTTTTATTTTTAATTCATATTAATTTTTAATTATAAACCATTCTTCCCTAAATATATGACTTATTTAATGTAAAGCATAAATATTTGTTATTATATAAATCATAATTGGAAAATATTATATAAATTAATATTTATATATATTTAATATATACTATTTATTAATGTTTATAATATATATATATTTTTATTAAATTTATTCATTTTTATCAATAATTATTTAATTAATAAAATGTCTAATATTTTTCTTAATTTAGTCTTTTTTAATTTCAGTTGTTTAATTATTTTATTTTACATATCTATATATTTAATATTTAATATTTAATTGCATTTATAATTTATATATAGTATGTTAAATTTATTTATTTTTATCAATAACGATTTACTTAATAAAAATTTTACTATTTTTTTAATTTACTCATTTTTAATTTTAATTTGTTTAATTATTTAATTTCATTCTAGACCTTTATCAGTGCTAAAAATAAAGAGTTTATAAATGGTACTCTTTATCAGTGATAAAAATAAAGAGCTGATAAAGGGTATCCTTTACTAATTCTAAAAAAATAACTAATAATGGGTACCCTTTATAAGCACTTGTTTTAGCCTTGATAATGGGTACCTTTATCAGCGCTTTTTTCTGGTGCTGATAAAGGCCAACACTGTTAAAGGCCTGTTTTGTAGTAGTGAAAGACTGAATAAGAATAACTAATTTTTGATATAAATATCCAGATCAATATAAATTTATTGTTAATTTCTTAGAAAATAATCACACAATTCTTAGTAAAGTCATTTTATTTTTCAAAAGTATGTTTCTTTCAAAAATGTGTTTTTTTCTTTTTAAGAGTGAATATTAAATTCTATAATATATATAAAATGAATTTTATAAAATGAATTTTATTTTTTAATTCATAATTTCAAAATTATCTTAAAATTATTTTTTAATAAATTTTTGAAAACATTTATTTTTTAAGGAATTGTGAAAAATAGTGATTTTTATTGGAAATTGTATTTTATTTTGAAGTTTTTGCAAGAAAAAATTATTTTTTGGATTTTATTTAAATTTTAATTAGTTAATTTTGATATAAAATAATCCAATTATGGGTTTTAAGTGTATTTTAAAATTTAATTTAGTATAAAAAAAATTATATTTAAATGGGGCATTTTTCTGAAAATGCTATTTTTCGTTGCGTTTTGCTGATTTTATTTTAAATTAAATTCTAAAAATTATGTGATTTGAATATTGAATAATGGATTCCATATTTGGAATTATTGGATCAAAATTTAGTAAATTGGACACATTTATTTTTGGTCAATATGAATAGTAACCTTAGTAAATTTTGTTACTTTGGTAAAGGGTAAAATGGGTTAATATGGATTAAAAATAAATAATTATGCAATAATGTTTTATCCTATATATTATTGGATAAATTTAATTATAACCTTAATACCTAAGGTTCTAAATTTATTTTTTAATGGACACTTTTTCCTAAAAATGACTTATAAATTAGTAAAATTAAAGAAAGTCACAAAATGTCACTTTCTTTGTCTTAAATATCACTTATGTGACCACATGAAAAAAAGTAGGTTATAAATGAATATAAGTGTCAATTTTGAACTAAATAAACTTAGTTTAATTATATAAATTTATTTATTACTTTTTTTGGCCACTTGGATGAGATTGTAACCTTTATAATATTTTATTTAAAGAAAAGTCTAAGATGCCACATTCATGATTTTAATAACTATATTATTTTTAATATGGGGTTTTCTATGGGATATGCTAGACTATAAATATTATTTATAAATATAAAATATTTATATTCATCATGATTATTTATTTATAATTTTTTGGAATTACCAAATTATCCTAAATGCTTACACAATGCTGATGAAGTAATTATTCGATTAACAAAAAAAATAAAAGGATGATATAAAAAATATAAAAAGTAATATAGTTTGTGATATTTACGGTGACAAAAAAATTATATATATGACCTTAACTTTTTATGAATATAATAAAATACCTTTTTCCAATTTTTCATGTTGTATTGATATTTTAAAAGTTGAAGTAGTAAATAGTATCAAAATTGAAAATAATAATATTTTATAAGATTAATATTTTATTAAATTATTTAAAAATCATAAAATATTTAAAAAATAAAAATTTATTATTATATAGTCTAAAATGTCATAAATCATCCATTTACTATAAAATTAAAACCATATAAGTAAAAATTACTACGTTTTAATATTAAAAAAGTTGTTATTATAGTTAAAATCAAAATAGGTTAATTAAGGGTTAATCAAAATGATAGGGTTTAAAATATCACCAAAACTTATCTAAAATATATTTTTTGATAATGTTAAAACCATATATTATCTTATCTTTTAATTCATGTTCATTTGGTTGTACTTGGATATAAAATTAATTAATTATAATTTAATCTTTTGAGAAATCCCAAAAGTACCCCTCACCTCAATTATAAAAGGGAACCTCTTCCCTCACTTATTTAGACCACATTGAGCCTTCTAGTTTGAACATACCCTGAAAATTTCTCTTCCCAACTTATATATACACATTCTAAAGGTTCTGGTATTCTCAAAAGGCCAATCCTAGATCCCTTTAGAGGAGATCTAAATGAGATATTTTTAAAAGAAGAGGTAATCACCCCCACCGATCACTTTCTTTTTCTACTCTGTCTTATCTCCTAGAAATATAATATTTTTATCATAAAATAATAACTTCAGTATCCTAAATATTTTTAAATTTTATTATGATCATTATACACAATTATGCACCCTCTTTCCCAGCAAAGAATAAGTAAAATTATTTCTCATGCATACGTACGACTTACCATCTCCACGTAGCGATACAATTCATTTTTCATCACCATCATTTATGGTTGGGTATTATGATGGGTTTAATGAATATAAATTATATATATTATGTAATATTTATTCTTTAAATAATAATTATTATTTAATTTTCTTTCATTCCATCAATCAATAAATGAAAACAACATTCATGCATACGTACGACCTACCGTCTCCATAAACAGTGTAATTCATTTTCTATATCTACTTTTAATGAATAATTATAAGTATATATATAATTATTATATATATTTTTATAACATTATTAAAATTATGTTAATTATGAGACTGAGATCAAAGTATAAGGTTCAAGACCATCAAACCAAAACATCCTTAGAAAAAGAAGCAGATACCACCCAGAATAGTGATTTTAATAACAAATTATTTATAAATTGGTAATAAGATGTTATAAATAAATAATACATGGTAATATATAATTAAGGTTATGTAATAAATGTATAATAAATACATATTTATTATCAAATAGGTTTGAACATGAATTAATAAAGGAAATACTTAAGGTAAGGGTTTATTTTACAACCTCATTATTATTCGAGAATGTTTATATTTAAATATATCTTAGGGAATATTTGTCTTCCATGTCCATGTTTTCTAAAAATGTTTTCAAAAAAGGTTTTTACTATTATCCTATAATTTTTTAAATCCATTTTTACAAATTTTTTACTTTTTTAATTTTTTTTCAAAGAAATATTTTTATCATTTTCCAAAAAAGGTACTTTGTGAATTATCTGACAAAAATATGGAAGGGATGTTTTTTTAACTTATACAGAATGAGAATATTTTCTTAATGTCATGAATCCTTTATAATTTTAAGATTACTATGCTATCTTACAAGGTTCTTTTCAAATAAATTTTTTCTTTTGTAATTGCATGAAATTTTAAAAAATGTTTTCAAAGAGGAAATGATATCTTCCATAAGAATTATTTAATGTGATATTTAAAAATAATTTTCCATATAATATAACATTATTTGATGATAATTATTATTTACTGGGGATATAATCCAAGGATTTCATCCTTATTATTTCTTTGAATGGTTTTTGTGTATGATGAGATGATTTTTATGAATCCCATTACTTTTACCTGAGTTATAATATGAAAAAATGCTTACAAAACTCATTTATTTTCATAGGTTCTGATATGATGAATGATTTATATTCTTATGGCACACATATGCGTGGTTTTCATTATGCGATGGGTGGGACCTATATCTCCCTCCAATTCATTAGATAAATATTTATATATCATGATATATATAGATGGAATGGGGAGTGAACCCGATTCAGTAAGATTGGGTTGGAAGGGGAGAGAACTTGGTTCAGTAAGATAGGGCTAGAATAATAAGTGAACCCGGTTCAGTAAGACATGGATGGAATGTGAAGTGAATCTAGTTCGATATATGAATTTTTTTGGCTATAATGGTATTAATAGTGAGCCTTGACTAATAAGGAAGTGATTTTCTATTCTTATTTTTATGCCACAAATTCCATGTATTATGACAATTTTTTACTCTTATAGATCATGTTATTTGATTTATTAATGATTCATGTCTTATAAACTATTCCGTGACTCAATATTATGATCTTTTATAGGTATTTTATAATTTTCAAGTGTACTATTTATGTTTTTATACCCTTATGCTTATATTATGGTTATGAAGTCTTTCTTATCTCCCTTATTTACCCTTAATAAGAATCTGAGATCACACTTTCTTATGTTTCCTTTCCCCCAGATATAAAAATGGTATTAATTATGATATGTCAAAAAAAATTCTAGTTGCGAAGGAAATAAGAGGAAGATGATGCATATATTTTATGAACCAGTTGTTTATGATTCAATGTTTCCAAGGAAACTAGACCTATATAGTTCTGGCATGTATTTTTTATGTTATGTAATAAATATTCATCTAAAAAGATATAATATCTACGTATTAATAGTTTGTGTTGTTATAGTTGGTATAAGAGGAAGTTTAGTTAAACTTTTGAAACTATAATAAGAAAAAATTAGTAAGATCCCTAAGGATAAGTTTAAGTATAGGTTATAATCTTTGAATATTGTTAACGATCATGAATAACTTAGTATTAAACTTAAGGTATTATAAATTGAAATTTTATAAGTAATTTACCTTGATTATGTGGTTTTCCCATTATCATTAGTGTGTCTCATTCTATGATTTTTTTTAATCAATAGATAGAACTAGGAGGATTCAAGTTAATGGTGAATATTATAGATAATAGAATGATCTTACTCTTGAGAAACCAAATGAAATGGGATTCATAAGGTGAAACCTTGTTATTATTCCTAATAAAAAATCTCAAAATATGATCAATAATCTCAACTTTGGGGAGTTTCCTAACCCATATAATAAAAGAAAGAAGGAGTATCATGGTGACTATATAGGAAATAAAGTTCAATTTTACTCATTTAAAGAATGTGGGAAGAGGAATCAAAGAGAATATCTCAATGGGATTGTAAGATGCTTTGGGTGTGGAAAATAAGGACACAAAGCAAGTAATTTCAAAGGAAAAGTGAAAGGTTTAGTTAAAAAAATGGACAATAATTATGGTATTCCTAATGCATCATTGAAAGTTAAATGTTTTAAACATGGAATGTATGGGAATTAGGAAAATCAATACCCTAGGGGGAAATATCATGAAGATAATTGGAGAGGTTGCATGAGTAATGGTTATATTTCTAATGATGAAGAGACTACGAATGAAATATGAGATGAAATAAGTGTTAAGGAATAAAATGATGAATCCTGGGTAATAGTTTAATAAGGTATTGGAATTATTGAATTTTTATGTATTGTAATTCAAGAATAATGTTGTAGAATTTATTTTATGGTATTATATAATAATGAAACATCTAAGGATTTGTCCACAATAGTTTTTCATTATGGATTTGAAATAATATGTTGAATGCTACTAGTAACCTAGAAAAGTGATTTAGGTGGTAAGGTGATATTTTTGAGAACACATGATTAAGGAAAATATAACCCTTAATATGTTAATGATGTTGGGATAATAATGAGATAAATATATGTTTGGTTGTCATAAAATAAATTGGATAGTATTGATGACTTTTGAACAGATTAAAAAAATTATTATAAGGTGGTTTATGATACAATTGACTGATTTTATAGAATTTTTGGATTTATAGTATGAGAAAAGAGTTAATTTTTAAAATCATGCATATTTTTACTAAGGTTTTATGGTAATTTAGGTTATTACCATGTTTCAATAAAATACGTGATAACAGTCTTCACATGTTTTTTGTGTGATAATTAATAATCCAAGTCAATTTTTTTGGGGGATTAATGATAAGTTGATTTTTGAAATTTAGTGATCTTATTGATAAATCTTTTTATTTTAATATTTTGAAAGGTTCATAAGGGTAACCATTTATGAAATTTCTTATGTTCAATTTTGGATGATATTTTATAGATTAATGTATTATTACACCATGTGAATATTTATTCATATTGGATAACTTGTGATGATAACTAAAGATATAAGTGATGATTTATCATCCCATTATAGATCTTATGATCCACCAGTTCTTTAAGAATGAATATTTAATCTTCATTTCTTGGAGTGAGAGTTAAAGTAGAAATCGTTCAAGTCACAAAAAATAGTGATATTGTACTTATTAGATGAAATAATTTAGATATATATTATTAAATGATTTTAAAATAAAATTTTATCATATTAACATCATTTTTGATGATATTTATGACTTTTTCCAGACCTATTTGGTATATGGTTTTGTGGTCATTAACCCTATCCTGACAATTTTTTATGGACATGGCCTTAAACATTACATAATCTAGTAAATTATTTTAGAATTCACTTCCTTATATTCCCAAAAATATTTTCAGTTTATAGTTTTAGAGAATTAAGACATAATTCATACATATGAACCCACAAGAATACAATGTGGGTATTACAAAAATAGTATTCATTTTTTCCACATTACAAAATTTTATAATAAAACATGAAATATTTTCATGAATAATTTTCACAACATTCATCTCAACTTCTTCTTTTCTCTAACCCATCTATAAACCCTATGAAAAGAATTTTAAAACTTGGTATGAGAACAAAATCTTAGTATGGAACTTAAAAATAATTACATAAAACATTAGTACATGAATAATTATAAACATATGAAATTATTTTTACAAATAAATACTTCTCATCCATAACGTATCAAATACTTTGTGAAAACAAGAGATTTCCATAAAACATAGAAAACATAAATAAAACCATAAAGGTATCTCAAGTAATTAATTACTTAGGATTTTTAACCCTCATAGATACCATATGATTTTTAACTCTTATGAATACCTTACAATGTAACCCTCTCAACTACAATATGATGTAACCCTCACATCTAACTTATTGTATAACCATCACAGTCATACATGGAGTAACCATATGATCAACCTCCAACATAAACGTACCCAATGAACTGTAGGGAGATATAGGTCCCAAAATTCATCATAAAAAATTCCCAAAAACCATAATATAATCATAAAATAGGAATAATTTTATCTTAAAAAAATCCTTTTGAATTTTGTAAAAAAAGAAATTTGAAAGAGGAATTTTAAAGAAAAACTCACTTACCTCAGTTTCGTATTACTTCAAATGTGTTTAAAACTCGTATAAAATGATTTAAAGAGTTTTATTAATATATTAAAGAACTATATTCACATATATAAAACATTATATGATCTTTTAATAACAATTTTCCACCCATTAATTAATAAAATTTTGTTATTTCCATTGTTTCGAGGACGTTCTTTTCATGGTTTCATGGTTGGTTCAATTTTAATTTTCCTGTAAAATGGAAGAAAAAACCCAAAATTTAACCAAGATATTTTTTCACGTTAAAATTAGTTTTTTTAGAAAAATAATTGTGTCCTGAAATATGTTATGGAGTGTAGTTGAGAATGGGTGAGAAATCAAGAAGTTCCCTTGAATCAAGCTTTTTTATTGGGAATAATTGAGAAGGGACCCATTTAAAAACATGTATTTCCCCATAAAATAAAGATTATATGATATGGATACATGATTTTGGAACATTTACATATAATATATAATAATTACACAAAAAGGAGTAAGTTTTACATTGGACTAAAGAGAGAGAAAGTGTAACCTAAAGAAAAAATGGGTGTTCGAGTAGAATCCCTTACTTATGTCTGAAAGTGTTCTGAACTTGAACTTAATGTCCTGTATAATCAAGTTAAATAAATAAATTAATTAATTAAATAATAAATTTTTGTACATGTATTTGATTTATTATAGTTTTATTATGTTCATTTAGGGAATTTTTGATGAGTTATATGATTCAATTTTATCGTTTGGGAGTGTTCGTTTCCATGGTTTTCATGATCAGTTTACTTGTATACATGTATGGAAAATCATGTAAAATGATAATAGTTATATAGAATTTAAATCAAATGTTATTAATGAAATTACAGAATATTAAATTGTCTTATATATCATTTGGTTAAATGGAATTATGATGAATCATTTGATAAATAGCTAATGACAGTCATTTAGGTTAATTTTGGTAGTTTTTGATCACAACGAACTCAATTTGTTTTATCATTTATTATAATGTAAATATTTTTGTTATAGAACATAAAAAGGGTTATATCATACATTTTAAAGTATGTAAACACCATTATAGAGGCATTAAATAAAAATCAAAATACATCATCCACGATATTGGTAAATTGACACATCCCGGGCGATGATTTCATTTTTAGAATGAAAGATAGTGGATAAGGAGTTTGAGGATTAATTTTTAAATAAAAATTATAAAATTCTAGTATATAAATGATACTAGAGTTTTCATGACACTTGGATAAGGGTAGACAAGGATAGAATAAGGAAATAAAATAAATTGAAAATAAATTAAAAGAAAAGTAAAGAGGTTTTTACCTCTTGAATTATCCTCTTTGAGAACCTCATTAAGGCCCTTGGTTTTAAAATTTTGGTAAGATATGGAGGTCTTGGATGTGGGTAAGAGGCTTGGGTAGGGAATTTAGTAGAAATTTAACAATCTACAAGGATTTGATGTGTGAGGAGAAGAGGGGGTGAGTGGTGGTATTTATAGTGGAAAGGGGGGGGGTGCTTTTTGAATATTTTATTCATTTGTTAATTATTTTGGCTCAAGACTATAAATAGTTTAAGAATTATCATAAAAAACACTAAAATAATGATGGGAATTTAGATATTATGGTTCTTACATCATTCGGGACTCAAGGAATATTATACTTATCTTATAAAAGGTGGGTCTTATTACAAACCACTTTACAAAGAAAGGCAACCTGGGGTCTGGACCCCACATTCGGTGCCCCTAACCGAACCCAATAGAACCCTAGCTGCCTTAAGGGGGCATAAATAGTTTATTTATCTTATATTGTATATGTATCATAAATTACCATATTTTACTATTTACAAAAAATTCACGTATTTCATAAAAATCCCAAAAAATCACCCTAACCATTTTTTGATGTGTAGAATTAAAAAATAAACTCCATTATATGAAAATAATTTTCTAAATATGATAAATTTAAATTTTAATTAAAATAACCTTTTAATTAAAAAATACCAATTTTAAAATTATAACTAATTTTATAACACCTTGAAAAATTAATTAAAGTCTCATAAAATTATCTTATAATCATAGGGAAACAAAATAATAATTTATAATTCTATTTTATGAAAATATATTATATTTTAAATCATTATACGAATTAAAAAATTGTAATTAAATATTTATGACTCACAAAAATACCAACACTTAATTTATGATTTTCAAAAAAATTATTTAATTATTTAGTGATATTAATATACCACATTTTCAATTATAAGATATATAAATTTTATTTATACTCTCATAGGTGTGGTTTGTAATCTATTTAATATAATTTCTTTAATTTATATAAATATTACTTATTTAATTATAAATTTATAATGAATTTAAATATTTAATTCCAGAATGAAAATAAATTATTTTATAAGTACCTGGGTTTTTACATTCTACCCACCTTCTAGAAATTGCAGCCTCACAATTTTTATTTACTTTTTAAATAAGTGAGGATACCTTTCCCTCATAGCATTTTCACATTTCCTTGTTTCTTCTTCAACCATGTGGTTTCTCCAAAAGACCTTAACTTGGTGAATTACCACATCTAAAATAATTTATCCCTTAAATCAAGAATCTATATTGGATTTTCCTCATATGAAAGGTTCTCTTACTACTGAACTACTTCTGAGCTCAAAACGTGAGATGAGTATGGCACATAATTTCTCAATATTAAAACATGAAAAACATTATGCACCTGAGATAAAATCGGAGGTAAATATACTTGATAGGCAACTGGTCCAACTTTTAATTGGATTTAAAAAGATTTAATGAACCATGGACTTAACTTTAATTTCTTACCAAAATATATAAAAATTTTCAAGGAGTGATTTTAAGGAAAACATTATCACCTACCTCAAATAAAAGGTCATTCTTCTATTAACTGCATAATTTTTTTTCCTCCTCTGAGCCATCCTCATGTGTTTCCTGATAATTTTACCTTTCTCTACCACCTCCTCTTCTAATTATGGTCCCATCAACTTCCTTTCTAGAACTTCATCCCAAAATTTTGGAGTTCGACACCTATTCCCATATAATTCTCAAAAGGTTCTATCTTTGTACAAGAATGAAAACTATTATTATAAGAAAACATAAATAAATAAAGATTCTGATCCCAAAATCCCTGGTAATCCATTGAAAAAGAACAAATAATATCCTCTAATGTCTGAATTGTTCTCTACGATTGTCCATCATATTGAGGATGAAAGGTTGTGCTAAAATTTAATTTTGTTCCCAATGAATTATGAAGTCCTTTTCAAAAGTTAGAAGTAAACTTGAGATCACAGTCAAATACAATGGATAGAGTAACTCCATAAAACTTGAAAATATCTTTGAGGTATAGTCAATAAAGTTGATCAATAGAAAAAGTTTCTCAAATAGGAAGGAAATGTTCCGATTTAATTAGCCAATAAAAAATAACCTAAATCACATTGTTTCCTCAAAAAGTCTTTGGTTGTCCCAATATAAAGTCCATGGATATATTTTCCAATTTCCACTAGGGAATTGGAAAAGGTTGAAGAATCCCCTTGGTAGTTTTATCTTTACTTTAACCTATTGAAAATTCAAACATTTAATTATAAAATCTATAATATCTCTTTTTATTATATCCCACAAGCAATACTCCCGAAGATCTCTAAACATCTCATTACTGCCAAGATGAACTGAAAATGAAGAACTATAAGCTTCACTTCACAATTATTTCTTAATTTGGGGTTCACAAGGCACAAAAAATCTCTTTCTAAATCTCAAAACACAATCTTTATCAAAGTTAAATTTTTGAAACTTACCCTTTTTAACCAATTCTACCTTTTTTTCAACTCACAGTCTTCTTTCAGTGATTGCTTAATTCTATCTGACATAGTTGATTTCACTGACACCTAAAGAAATAGAGGAATTTATCACACCAAAAACTTCCAAGCAAAAATTCATCAAATCATTAACCAATGGGACATGTTCCAAATATAAAATGGTTAATGTATCATAATGTTTTTATCTCAAGGAATGCACCACTTTGTTTGCTTTTATAGAATTGTAATTGATCAGGCAATCATAATACTTTATTAGTTCTAGCCATATTCTCTACCTCATGTTCAATTCCTTTTGAGTAAATATATATTTCAAACTTTTATGGTCAGTATATATTTCACATTTGGATCCTTATAAATGAATCCTCCAAATTTTTAAAGAAAAAACACAACTGCTAATTCCCGATCATGTGTGGGATAATTTAACTCATGAGGTTTTAGTTGTCTTGAAGTATAAGCAATTACATAATCATTTTTCATCAGAACACAACTAAGTACCATCAAATATGCATCATGGTAGATGATGAAATCACTATTTTTAGAAGGAAGGGCCAAAACTGCAGCATTCACCAATCTATTCTTTTGTTCCTTTCCAATCGGGTGAAGTTTTCTTCATACACATCCATAAAATCTTTCTCCTTTTTATTCAATTAAAGGAATTGATTTTCCATCCCAAGTCAAACCATATTAGGAAAATATTTTTCGAGGAAAAGATTCTTAAATTCATCCCATTACAAGGAATCAATCTCCTCGGTATCTCTGATATTCTTGAACATTTACCATTACTGGTTTGATTCAAATTCAAAATGGTAAATAGTAAGACTAAACTTTTAATTATCTGAACACACCATGACATTGAATATACTTTCAAGGGATTTAATCCACCCTTCCAACACCATTGGGCCAGAAGATCCATTAAAAGTAGGAGGGTGTTGTCTCATAAAATGGTCCACTGTCACCATGTTCCTTTGTAGTAGTTCTAGTTATTCTCTTACATGGATGCCACTGCCATTTATTTCCTTCATCGACTGATACATTAATATCAAAAAAATACTTGGTTACAATCCCTACTATTCCAGGTTGTAGATTCAGAAAGATAACAGCCTCTTAGTTCCTTCCAACTTTAGCTTCCCTATTTCTTCTGTGAAAAACCTTTCTGAATAGACATATCTTAGATGAAACAAAATGGTAATATTTAAATGATATATAATATCAACATATTTTTAAGGTAAAAATTATTTATTTTATTCTATTAAAATCATTATAACCCCTAAATTTATCTAAACATTGATTTGATACCAACTATAAGGACCCAACCTTAAACATTACATAATTAAGAAAATTATTTTAGAATTCACTTTCTTTCATTCCTAAAGATATTTTAGTTTAGAGTTTTAGATAATTATGAAATAATTCATACATATCAATATATAATCATACAAAGTGGGTACTACTGAGACAATATCCATTTCTTCTATAATAAAAATTTATTTCATAAAAAATGAAATATTTTCATGAATAATATTAACAACATTTATCTTGGATTATTCTTTTTTTCTTACCCATACTTAAACGCTGTGATTTTTTTTAAAACACAGGATAAGAACAAAAGATTAGTAAGGAACATAAAAAGAAGGAAAGAAACCATTATTCCATGAATAATTATAAAAAATATTAAATCATTTTCACAAATACATACTTCTCACCCATAAAGTATCATACACTTTGTGAAAATAAGATATTTCCATAAAACATAGAAAACATAAATAAAACCATAAAGGTATATTAGGGAATTAATTACTTATTATTTTTAACCCTCATGGATATCATATGATTTTTAGCCCTTATATATACCTTATGATGTAACCCTCACAGCTACCTTATGGTGTAACCATTGCAGTCACACTTGGAGTAATCATATGGTCAACCTACAACATAAACACACCCAATGAATTTTAAGGAGATATATGTCCAAAAAATCATCATAAACCATTTCCAAGAACCATAATATAATCATAAAACATTAATACTTTCATTATAAAAAAATCATTTTGAATTTTGTAAAAATAAAAAATTTAAAATATGATTTTTAGAGAAAAGTCCCTTACCTTGGGCCCATCTTACTTAAAATGTGTCAAACATTATGTATAATGATTTAAAGAGTGTTATTAATATATTAAATAACTATATTAATATATATAACACATTATTTTATCTTTTAATAATAATTTTCCACCCATTTATTAATAATATTTTGTTATTTCTATTGTTTTAGGTGCGTTTTTCATGGTTTCAAAAGGTTGGTTCAATTTTAATTTTATTCTAAAATGGAAGAAAAAATACAGAATTAAACCAATATATTTTTTAATGTTAAAATTAGTTATTTTTGAAAAATAATGGTGTCCTAAAATATATTATGGAGCGAACTTGAAAATGGGTGAGAAATTGGGAAGTTCCCTTGAATTGGGATTGCTTATCTAGAAGAATTGAGAAGGGAACATTTTAAAAACATGCATTTCTCCATAAAAGAGTTATGATATGATCTAGATACATAATTTTGGAATATATATACATAATTTATAATAATTAAATAAAAATAAAGAATCAGTGCATTGGACTAAAAATAGAGAAAGAGTAACTCATAGGAAAAATGGAGGTTCGGGTAGAATCACTTACTTATGTCCGAAAGTGTTCGATACCTAAAATTAATATTATTTATAGTAAATTTAAATTAATCAATTAATTAATTATTTAATAAAGTTTTATTAATGTATTGGATTTATTATAATTTTATTTCTCTCATTTATATCCTTTTTGATGAGTTATAAGATTCAAATTTATCATTTGGGAGCTTTCATTTACATGGCTTTCATGATCAGTTTACTTGTATACATGTATGGAAAATCATGTAAAATGAGTACAGTTTTCTATAATTTAAATTGAAAGTTATTAATGAACTTCCATAATAATAAATGGTCTTTTATATCATTGGGTTTTATGGAATGAGGTCGAATTATTAGATAAATAGTTAATGATAGTTGTTTGGGTTAATTTTGGTGGTTTTTGATCACAACAAACTCAATTTGTTTTATAATTTAGTATTATGTAAATATTTTAGTTACATAATGTAAAAAGGGTTATAAAATAATTTTTACAGTATTGAAAAACCATTATAGTGGCGTTAAAGGAAAATCAAAATGCATCGTCCACAATGTTGGTAAATTGACACATCCCAGGCGATGATTTCATTTTTAGAAAGAAAGAAAGAAGATAAGAAGTTTGATGATGATTTTTTTCATAAAAATGATAAAATTATATTATATACATGAAAATGGAGTTTTAATTCCACTTGGATAATGTGACATGATGAGATAATAATGAAATAAAATAAAAAAAAATTAAAAGAAAAGGAAAGAGGTTTTTACCTCTTGAATTCTTGTCATTGAGAACCAACTTAAGGCCATTGGTTTTGACCTTTTGGTGAGACCGGAAGGTCTTGGAAGTGGGGAAGATGATTGTTAAGTTAATTGGGAAGAAATTGAACTATCTATATAGATTTGAGTTATGAGGAGCAGAGGTGGTGAGGGGTGGTATTTATAGTGGAGAAGAGGGGTGTTTTTTAAATATTTTATTCATTTATTTATTATTTTGTCTCAAGAATATGAATAGTTAGAGAATTATCATTAAATATATTAAAATAATGAATTTAAGTTCTATATTATGGTTCTTAAATCATTCATGACTCAAGTAATAGTGTATTTATCTTATAATGTATATATACCATAAATTACTATATTTTACTATTTACAAAAAATTCAAGTATTTTAGAAAAATACCAAAAATAAACCCTAAAAAATTTTCAAGGTGTAGAATTACAAAATGAACTTCATTTTCTGAAAATATTTTTCTAAATATTATAAATTTAATTTTTATTTAAAATCACCATTTTTAAAAAAATACCAATTTTAAAATTATAACTAATTTTATAATACTTTAAAAATTAATTAAAATATCATAAAATTATCTTATAATCATAAGATAACAAATAATAATTTATGAGTCTATTTTATGAAAATATATTTTCATTTAAACCATTATATTAATTATAAAAGTGTTATTAAATATTTATGACTCATAAAAATACCAACACTTAACTTATAATTTCCAAAAAAATAATTTCTTGTTTAATGATATAAATATATCACATTTTCACTTATAAGATACATAATTTTATTATTACTCTCATAGGTGAGTTTACTATTCTATTTTTAAAGATTCCTTAATTTCTATAAATATCACTTATTTGATTATAAATTTATAATTATCTTAACTAATTAATTCTAGAATGAAAATAAATTATTTTATAAGTACCTTGGTTGTTACACATATCCTCTGCCACTCTCTATTAGTTCTTGGGGATTAGTTTTTTCTTCTAAATACATATTTTAATTTTCCACCAATGTTTTCCCAATGTGTACACATAGTTATGTGATACTTCAGGTAACCTTTATGTTTCCAAATTTCTCTCTTTAAGGAATTTTTTATTATTAATTTGTATGATGTGGGTTTCTTCGAATGAATTATAAAATGTTTAACATTTTATGAACAAGATGAATTTATAGGGAGAAATAATTTTATGATTTTTATAATGTAATACCCTTATATTTTTTATGAAATATATTTTTAAATAAGTCGATTTATTTAATAGCTTACATTGCACGCAATAGTAAGTTTCGATGAACCGTGAAATGTGAAGAAAATATTATATTTCTATTATAACATAGCTATTAAATTTTTGGGAATAAATAATAATAAATAATTTATGAAATAAATATCCAACTAAATATGAATTTATTTTTATGTTCTTAAAAAACAATCACACAATATTTAGTAAAGTCATTCTATTCTTCAAAAATACATTTCATTCAAAAATGATTTTTTCTTCATTTTAAGAGTGAATATTAATTTTAGAAGTTCTAGAAAATTTATTTGAAAAAATTAATTTCATTTTTTAATAAATAAATTTAAATTATCTTAAAATTAATTTAAAATAATTTTCTGAAAACAAATATTTTTAAAGGAATAGTGAAAACACTGATTTTTATTGGAAACTATATTTTATTTTAAAGTTTTTACGAGGAAAAATTATGTTTGGGATTTGTTTTAAATTTTAATTAGTTAATTTTTATATAAAATAATCCAATTTTGGTTTTTTTAATTTTATTTTAAACTTGAATTTAGTATAAAAGCATGTTATATTTAAAAAGTATTTTTTTTGAAAAAACTATTTTTCTTTGCATTTTTTGGTTTTATTTTAAACTAAAATTTGAAAATTATCTGTTATAATTTTTTAAAAATGGATTGCATATTTAGAATCATTAGGTACAAATTTATTAAATATGTCCCTTTTATTTTTGGTCAATATGAATTGTAACCTTAGTAAATTTTGTTACCTCGGTAAAGGGTAAAATCGTTAGTTTGGATTAAAAATAAATGACAAGGGCACATTTTATCATATTATTTCTTATTTGATGAATTTAATTAGAGTATTATCACCAAAAGTTATAAATTTAGTTATTTAATGGACACTTTTCGATGAAAATGACTTATATAATATTTAAATCAAAGAAAGTCACAAAATGTCACTTTTTTATCTTAAATATCTCTTATGTGTCCAAATGGGAAACAAAGATGATTATTAATGAATATAAGAGTACGTTTTGAACTTAATATAGTTATTTTAATAATATAAATTTGTTTATGACTTTTTGGGGCCACTTGGATGACATTATAACCTTTATAATATTTTATTTAAAGAAAAGTTTATGATGTCACATTCGTGTTTTTAATAACAATAACATTTTTAATATAGGTTTATCTAGAGGAAATGTTTGAATATAAATATTATTTTAAAATATAAAATATTTATCTTAATCATGGAAATTTATTCATAATTTTTAGGAATTAAATAATTACCCTAAATTCTTACACGTCACTGATGCAACAATTATTTAATTAACATAAAAATCAAATAAATGATATTAAAAATATTAAAAGTAAACAAATTTGAGGTACTTAAGGTGAAACATGAATTCTATATATGAACTTGACATGTTAGTAATATAAAAAATAGTTTTATACAATTTTTCATGTTTTATGGATATTTTAAAAAATCAAAGTATTGGATAGTTTCAAAATTGACAATAATGATTTTTATGATATTAGTATTTTATTAAATTATTAAAAATCATAAAAATAGTTAGAAAATAAAAAATGATTATGGTATTGTCTAAAAGTTCATAAATTTTTCATTTAAGTTACAATTTACACCATATAATAAAAAATTAAAACCTTTTAATATTAAATTTGTTTTTATCGTAGTTGAAATTAAAATATGTTAACGAAGGGTTAATCAAAATGATAAGGTCTAAAATAACACACACTTGTGTAAAATATATTGTTTGATGAAATTAAAACCTAATATTATATTATATTACAATTCATGTTCATTTGGTTGTATTTGGATATAAAATAATTTTTTTATAATTTAATCTTTTGAGAATTTCCAAAAGTGCCCCTCACCTCAATTATAAAAGGGCACATCCTCCATCACTTATTTACACAACTTTGATCCTTCTAGATTGTCTAAAACCTAAAAATTTATATTTTAAACTTCTCTATACACATTTTATATGTTATGGTATTCTCAAAACACCAAACATAGATCCATTTAAAGGATATCTAATAGAGACATTTTGAAGAAGTGGAAATCACTCTAACTGATCACTTTATTTTTCTAATCTTTCTTACCTCCTATAAATATATTATGTTTATAATAAAATAATAAATTAAGTATCCTAAATATTCTGAAATTTTATTATTATTATTAAAACACCATTATAAACCCTCTTTCCCATCAAACAGGAAGTGAAAGTATCACTCGTGCGTTCGTATGACTTACCATCTCCACATAGCGATACAATTCATTTTTCATCACCATATTTTATGGATAGATATTTTTATGAGTTTAATAAATATATATAAAATATGTGATATAATAATGATTATGGAAATATGAATTATTACTTACTAATCTTTTATTCCATCAATCGAAAAAGGAAAACAACGTTCTTGCATACATACGATCTACCATCTCCATGAATTGTGTAATTAGTTTTTTTATCTCTAATTTCTTTGAATGATTATAAATATCTATATAATTATTATATATTATTTTTATACCATTATTAATATTTTATAAATTATAATACCAATATCAAAGTATAAGAACCAAGACTTATAAATCAAAAATTGTTTATAAAACGAAGTAGATACAACCTAGGACAATGATTTTAATAAAAAATTATTAATAAAAAGGTGATAAGATATTATAAATAAATAATAAATGGTATGATACAATTAAGTTTATGGAATAAATTTATACTAAATCCATATTTGTTATATAGTAGTTTTTAATGTGAATAAAGAAAGGAAAGACTTTAGGTAAGGGTTTATTTCATTATCTCATTATTATTTGAGATTGTTTATGTTTATGTATTCACTGGTGAATTGATAGAGTTAATATTTTCATTATTATTTATATGTTTTTAAATGATTTAATCCCTCCCAATTATTTAATGTGAGTGTATTTGCATCATTTATGTGTTTTTAGTGTATTTTGGGCTTAAATGTGAAAATGGGGTAATTCTGTAAAATTTTCAGTTTTATAGAGCTTCTCTTTTTCAGGCATAAATTTTATAATATGGGTCCAATTGAAGTGAATATTTTTTTAGGATTCCTATACTTGTGGGATTAAAATGTTCCTTCTGGAACAAGACCCAATTCGAAACCCAATGGTGCAGAAAATTCAATCAAGTGGAGAAATCAGTTTGGAAGGCAGAATGGACCCCACCTCATTAAATATGCAATATCTCCTTCAGACGATCTTATAATGAGGTGATTACAGATGGTGTCGACAGAGGACTTCAAAAGGACGGATCACATTAAATTTCATAAATTATTGAGCTCATTAATACATCCTTTTGGCGCGTCAAAGTGGAGTGAGTGAAACAGTATTTGTCGTCCAGAAAAGTAATGGTCATTGATTCGGCCATATCTTTCTTTAAACCTGTCCAATGACTCTAACATTTTGAGGGTAGATAGAAAACGTCATTTACAACATTCTATAAGAAGTGACCTCAGTGAGTTTCGGCCGGATGGTGGGCATAACAGAGGAAAACTTATGGAGTACAGATTCTGGAGCATCAAATTTTCTGTTCTTTGTTTTCTCTCTTTTGTTCTTAGTTTTGTAATGAATTATTCCTCCCCCTTAGTCACAATTACCCATAAAATGGTGGGGTAAACATATGTGTGATTGGGGAAGGAGAGGTTTTACATATTGTATTCCATGAGTTCCTTCTATTAATGTTTTAAAATCCCCTTTTCTCTTCTGCGAATCTGTTTCAATTTCTTATAACAGTTTTTATTATCATGTACGATTGTATCTGATTTTAGGTTCTGTTTTTCATTTATATTTGGTCAATGATCAATATCTCCCTCCACTAGGTTCTGGTTTATAAACAATGGAATAGACCAGGATTTAGTGGTGTAGTACTCGGTGATCACCGGTACGTGTGTGAGGAGTAGTGAATGTTCTTGATTACTTGGGATAAACAAGACCCGATTGGGAATTGCCTAAGATAATTGGGGGTATTTTCTACAACTCTATTACACATTGGAAGGAGAGTATACCAACCTAATATTTTATTAAGGTTTATTCTCACATTTTTAATAGACCAAGGGAGTGAGAAGAAACGATTGTGGATTCTCACTCTTAACGATTTAGTAGAGGATAATTAGGTAAAATGAACAATGATAGAATTGCAATTGGAAAACTGACCCTAACCTGATCACCATTTCATATCACTGATTTTAATCACATTATTTGTCAATTTGTTTCAAAACTTTCACTTAATTACTTTACTTTATTTAGTTTCTTTCTTGTATTTTCTAAATCAAACAATTTCTAAAAACAACCTCACTTCTTTCTATTTTAAGGTGACAGCTTAATTGTTGTGCACTCCTCTTTGGAGAAAACCTAGGTAATCCACTCTACTGCATTTTAACTTAGGTAATATTTGTTTTTTTCACACCCCAGGACAGGCACGTGTCAAAACTGGGCGCCGTTTCTGGGGAGGTAGTGCCAACATTTCTTTTCTTTTCTTTTCTCTATTTTCATCTTTTCTCTTCAAAATTGCATGACTAGAACCTAAAAAACTGAACCTTTACCCATATATCCTGAAATTGAAAGAACCGTGTTGAATATACTTAGAAACATTAATTTAGAATCTGAATTTGAGGATGTTTCCCTTGCAGACTCAAGTGAAACTTCAAGTGTTCACTCTGAGCCTGTCATCATGGCTGAAAATCAAAACCAAACACTTAGAGACCTATGTGCACCACAATTCCTTAATCAAAAAAATCAACTTGCCATGAAAGTGTTACAAAATGATTTTGAAATGAAACCTAACATGATTCCTTTGCTTTCAAATTTTCATGGTTTGGCAGGTGAAGATCCAAACAAACACATTAAAGAGTTCACACATGTGTGCTCAACTTTCAGACCCCGTGGAATTACTGAGGAGCAGGTTAAGTGGAAGGCATTTCCGTTTTCATTGGATGAAGCTACTAAAGAATGGTTGTACGACCTACAACCAGGAGATTTACATGACTGGAATGACCTGGTAAGATGTTTTATGCAAAGATTCTTCCCCACCTCTAGATGCACATCCATTCGTAAGGTAATCTACGCCATATGACAATCATCTGGAGAAACTCTTTACGAGTACTGGGAGAGATTTAAGAATCTATGTGCCAGCTGTCCACATTAAGCCATTGAGGAACACCAATTTCTTGTCTTCTTCTATCAAGGACTACTGGAAAATGACAAAAACCTTCTTGATGCATCATCTGGAGGTGCACTGATTGACAAGTCGCCAGAAGAAGCCAAGGGCTTGATTGAGAAGATTTCCCAAAACTCGCAGCAATTTGGAACAAGAGGTATTGGAACAAGAGGTATTCATGAGGTACGCACTTCTCATCCATCACCCTTATTAGAAACTAAGATTGAAGAGCTTACTAGTTTGGTGAGGCAGATGGCCTTGAAGCAAGTTAGTGACCAACAAGCACCAGCTAAGGTATGTGGTTTATGCTCATCTCCTGATCATTTCACTGACCAGTGTGCTGAAATACAGGGAATGGAAAGTTGTGCAACATGCTTTCAACCAAGGCAGTTCCAGAAAAATCAAGGATCGAGAGAGCCTAACCAAGTCCAATATGGATTTTGAAATCAACATAATCAAGCTAGGCCCCCGTACCAAAATCAGTTTCAAAACCAACCCCCATTCCAGAATCAATTCCATAACCCTCCACCATTTCAACAAAAGCAGTCTTATAATCAGCCTTCATACCAAAAACCAACCAATATCCAAAGAACCTATGAGCAACCATCCACTATTTTCCAACCTCCAATTCAAAACCAACAAAAATCCGAGTTTGAAGGACTGAAAGACACTGTTAAAGATTTGTCCAACAAGTTTTAGAGTCTCATGGACTTTCTGACAAAAAATCCAGGTAAAATCCCTTCCCAAACAATCCCAAACCCAAAAGAGAATGTTAGTATTATAACTACAAGAAGTGGAAAAGAACTTCAACCACCATCCACCATTGAACCTGAAACAAGAAAAACTAATATGGGTGAGAATGAAGTTAGAAATGATGAAAATTATATGAAAATGCATCGGGAAGAAGATAAGAAAGAGGAGGATGATAATGATAGGACAAGAAGGAAGAAAAAAGAAACACCATTTCAAAGGCAACAAAGGGAGAAGAAATATATACCACCACCATTTCCATCAAGGATGATTGAATCAAATAGGTTACAAGAAGAAGTACTGCAAAAGGAAATTCTGGACACCTTTCAGAAAGTGGAAATCAACATACCTCTGCTTGAAGCACTCAAACAAATTCCAAAGTATGCTAAGTTTTTGAAGGATATTTGTACCAAGAAAAGGAGACTTCAAGGGAATGAGAGGATCAATTTGGGAAGAAGCGTCTTAGCCCTTATCACACCACAATTTCCAATCAAATGTCAAGATCTAGGGACATTTTCTATTCCACGCACCATTGGTTCATTAAATTTATCTAATGCTTTGTGCAATTTAGGTGCATCAATTAATGTATTGCCTCACTCAGTATATACTTCTTTGCAGATGGGAGACTTGAAGCCCACAAGAGTGGTGGTCCAGCTTGCAAATAGATCCACAGTTTTCCCAGCAGGAGTTCTGGAGGATGTCCTAGTAAAAGTCAAAGATCTTTTATTCCCTGATGACTTTTATGTGTTGAATATGGAAGATGATAGGATCCCATCACACTCACCCATAATTTTGGGGAGACCATTCTTAAAGACAGCCAAAACCATCATCAATGTCCATGAAGGGACACTTACCATGGAGTTTGGAGATAGCACTGTCCACTTCAATATTTTTGAATCCATGAGGCACCCATCAGATGATCATTCACTCTTCACACTCTCCCATGAAGATGATATAGAACCAATTGAAGAATCAGGTATGTTTCATGAATTTTTATCATTAGGAGAGAATTTTTCCATTAAAGATATCACTGAACATATGGATTCCCAAACTCTTGGAGGTTCTGATTTCCTGTTGGAAGAAGAGGTAAAATCTAATTTCTTTGATAATTTGTCAAAGGATGATGAAGATGATATGATTTCTTGTGTTAAGGATGTCAAACCATTGGAAATGGAGAAACTCAATTTAGTTTCATCTCTTGAGAATCCTCCTGATCCAGAATTAAAACCACTCCCCACTGATTTAAAATACATTTACCTTATGGAGGGAGAGAAATTACGAGAAATAATTGATAATAATCTATCTAAAACTCAAGAAAAATCATTGATTGAGCTTTTGAGAGAGAATTTCCAAGAAATAGGGTGGAGCTTAGGTGATATCCCAGGAATAAACCCAAACATTTGCTCACATAGAATTTTTCTTGAGGGAGATTCCAAACCTGTCAGACAACCCCAAAGGAGGCTGAACCCTACCCTGATGGAGGTTGTGAAAAAAGAGATTGAGAAGTTATTAGAAGTCGGGATCATCTTTCCCATATCAGATTCACAATGGGTTAGCCCCATCCATGTAGTCCCAAAGAAAATTGGCCTAACCATTGTGAGGAATGAAAAGAATGAATTAGTCCCTGTGAGAATTCAGAATAGCTGGAGAGTATGCATCGATTTTAGCAAGCTGAATCAGGTCACTCAAAAAGATCATTTCCCTATCCCGTTTATTTACCATATGTTAGAGAGATTGGCAGGGAGAACTCATTATTGCTTTTTGGATGGATTTTCAGGTACCCATTGCCCCCGAGGATCAAGAGAAGACTACCTTTACATGTCCTTTCGGTACTTTTGCATACAAAAGAATGCCATTTGGATTGTGTAATGCTCCAGGTACATTTCAGAGGTGTATGGTAAGTATATTTTCTGATCACATTGAAGATTGCTTGGAGGTTTTCTTGGATGAATTCACAGTTTTTGGAAATTCATTTGACCATTGTTTGAAAAATCTGGAAAAAGTTTTGAAAATTTGCATTGAAAAGAACCTTGTTTTGAATTTTGAAAAGTGTCATTTTATGGTTGAGAGAGGAATTGTCCTTGGGAATGTCATTTCACAGAAAGGCATTGAGGTTGATAAATCAAAAATTGAAGTGATAAATTCTTTTCCTTACCCAACTTGTGTGAAACATCTTAGATCATTTTTAGGACATGCATGATTCTACAAGAGGTTTATAAAATATTTCAGTAAGATTTCTCTCCCTCTCTCTAGATTACTTTTGAAAGATGCTGATTTTTATTTCAACGGTTCATGTAGGGAAGCATTTGATGAGTTGAAGAAGAAATTGATTACACCACCAGTGATGTAGCCACCAAATTGGGAAGGACCATTTGAGCTACTTTGTGATGATTCAAACCAAGCAGTTGGAGCTGTCCTTTCTCAGCAAATTGAGGGCAGGCCACAAGTCATTGCATATGCCTCAAAAACCTTAGATGCGGCCCAATTCAACTACACAACAACAGAAAAAGAGTTTTTAGTAGTTGTTTTTGCTTTAGAAAGATTTAGATCGTATCAGCTTGGAACTAAAGTCATTGTGTTTTCTGATCAGGCAGCTCTTAGGTACTTGATGAAGAAGGCTGAAGCAAAACCAAGGCTAGTGAGATGGATACTACTACTATAGGAGTTCAACATAGAAATCAAATATAAGAAGGGATCTGAGAACCAAGTGGCTGATCACTTAAGTAGACTACCCAACACCGCTGAAGTTGAGATTCCAGACACTGAACCACTAAATGATCGCCTTTCCCAATGTCATTTGGAAATTATTATATTCTTCTTACTGTTGATTATGTTTCCAAATGGGTGGAAGCAAAAGCCACCAGGACTGACGATGCTAAAGTTTTTTGTGATTTTGTCCGGGCTAACATATTTTGTAGGTTTGGAGTTCCTAGAGCCATCATTAGTGATCAAGAGACTCACTTTTGTAATTGGAGAATGGCGGCTTTTTTGAAAAGGTATGGGGTGCATCATAAAACATCAACTCCCTATCATCCACAGACTAATGGGCAAGCTGAAGTGTCCAATAGGGAAATAAAAGGAATTTTGGAAAAGACTGTTAATCCAAATAGGAAGGATTGGAGCCAAAGGTTAGAAGACATATTATGGGCTTATAGGACAGCCTACAAAACCCCAATTGGAATGAGTCCATATAGGCTGATTTATGGGAAAAGTTGTCACCTACCTGTGGAATTGGAACACAAGGCATATTGGGCTGTGAGGAAGATGAATTTGGATCTTGAAAGTGCTGGGAAAGAGAGAAGATTGTAGTTACAAGAGTTAGAAGAAATTAGAAGGGAAGCCTTTGAAAATTCCAGGATTTACAAAGAGAGAACAAGAGTGGATCATGACAAACTGATCCAACCAAAGGACTTCCATCCAGGAGACAACGTGTTTTTATTCAATTCAAGACTCAAGCTGATGCCAGGTAAACTTCGTTCCAGGTGGGAAGGTCCATTTATAGTTACTCATGTATATCCTTTTGGTGCTGTGCAGATTGTGAAGGATGGAGTGAAGGATCCATTCACTGTTAATGGGAAAATATTGAAGAAATTCCTTGGGACCATGCCATCAGAGCCAATGGAGGAGATCACACTCCTCCAACTTGTTTATCAATAAACTCCATCAGGTCGTACCCCTCCTTTATATTTTCATGATTTTTGTGATTCAATTTCTAATATTCTTACATGTTAAATACATTTGAATGCATTGTGGACACTGCATCATTTAATTGTGGGATAGGGAACCTTTGTAGTGTAGGATTTTTATGTGTTGTTTGTTTTCCTATTTGTTTAAAAAAAAAGATGTGAGTGTTTAAAATTTTGTGTGTTTATTTTTCAATTTTTGTGTTTTTTTGAAACTTTTGAGCTGAAATTATTATCATCGATATTTTTGAAACCCATCTCCATGAGTGAAATAATTTATTCCTTGAAACTGAGCTTAAATGAATGCTGAAAATGACATTGTTTCAAGTTCAATTCTTTGGGAATTTCATGAAAAATACTCTGTTTTTTGAATCCCATGCCACATATCACTGTCTTTATATTTGAAATCACATTCCCGTGAAGCTTCTGAACCTATTATTTTCATATTCTTTACATTCACCTCACTTCTTGAGAGAACCAAATCATGCTTGATTTAACCAGAATTTGATTTATTCCTTTCAAAACATGAGGGTTTGAGGTACTTGTATTTTAAATGATTGAGGCGTTTCTTTGGTTTGAAAGCCCCCTTTTCAAGATAATCCCTTTAATAATGGCCTACCTTGAACATTTAATCCTTGTAGCCCATAGAAGCCATGAAAATCCTGTTAGTTTAGCCACATTAGAAGCCAATATTCCCTATCCAACCTGCTCTTGAAGTGAAATTGCATGATCTATTTGAACATAAGTGTGGGGGGAAGATGTCTTGTATTGTACTACCTTATTTGGGGATACATTGGGTGAAAAAAAATGTTGAAGAGATGTTATTGCTGTAAAAAAAATCATTCTGTTGAAAGCTGTGCCTTTTCTGGAGCATTCATGATGAGAGAAGCTGTGCCTTTCTATAACTTCTAATGTAAAAAGGAAGCTGTGCCTTTTCTGGAGCTTTCAAGAAATATTATATTTGAGAAGATTGAAATGTTTGCTGCTGAAATGATGAACTATGTGAACATTACTTGATATTCCATGGAGAAGGAGTTTATTTTCTTCTAAGGGGAGTGAAGAGAAGAACATACTTTTGTGAAAATTAGAGTAATGCAATTTTGCTTCAAAAAGAGCCAAGCCCTCTTCATTCAGCCTCATTATTTTCACATATAAATCCTACCAACCTAAAGCCACAGAACAACCTTAATAAGTCCTCATGATAAACATATGTCTCTAACTCACATCGGGTGGATATGTAGGAATTTATCAAGCCTATGATGACCCCTGTATGAGTTTGGATGAGAAAGACATTGCTAAAAAATTGTGTAATGAGAGATAATGAAAGTTAGGTAAGTATTTTGTGTGCATGGGAGGAGAAATGAAGAGTAAATTTATTGAATGATCCTAAATTAAGAACATGAAATAATAGAGTTTGAGGAGGCGTGATATATTTTGTTTCTTGTTTTCAAATTTGTGGATCTCATGGATATGTGTTTTGAATTTACTTTGAATTTATTTTGATTCTGACTTGTCCAGGAGTCCAAGTGATAAGTGTGGGGGAATTGATAGATTTAATATTTTCATTATTATTTATATGTTTTTCAATGATTTAATCCCTCCCAATTATTCAATGTGAGTGTATTTAAATCATTTATGTGTTTTTAGTGTATTTTGGGCTTAAATGTGAAAATGGGGTAATTCTGTAAAATTTTCAGTTTTATAGAGCTTCTGTTTTTCAGGCACAACTTTTATAATATGGGTCCAATTGAAGTGAATCTTTTTTTAGGATTCCTATACTTTTGGGATTAAAATGTTCCTTCTGGACCAAGAGCCAATTCGAAACCCAATGATGCAGGAAATTCAATCAAGTGGAGAAATCAGTTTGGAAGGCAGAATGGACCCCACTTCATTAAATATGAAATATCTCCTTCAGACGACCTTAGAATGAGGTTATTCCAGCTGGTGTCGACAGAGGACTTCAAAAGTACGGCTCACATTAAATTTCATAAATTATTGAGCTCATTACTACATACTTTTGGCGCGTCAAAGTGGAGTGAGTGAAACAGTATTTGGCGTCCAGAAAAGTAATGGTCATTGATTCGGCCATATCTTTCTTTAAACCTGTCCAATGACTCTCAAATGTTGAGGGTCGATAGAAAACTTCATTTCCAACATTATATAATAAGGGACCTCAGTGAGTTTCGGCCGTTTGGTGGGCATAACAGAGGAAAACTTATGGAGTACAAATTCTGGAGCATCAAATTTTCTGTTCTTTGTTTTCTCTCTTTTGTTCTTCTTAGTTTTGTAATGAATTCTTCCTTACCCTTAGTCACAATTACCCTTAACATGGTGGGTTAAACATCTGTGTGATTGGGGAAGGAGAGGTTTTCCATATTGTATTTCATGAGTTCCTTCTATTAATGTTTTAAAATCCCCTTTTCTCTTCTGCGAATCTGTTTCAATTTCTTATAACAGTTTTTATTATCATGTACGATTGTATCTGATTTTAGATTATGTTGTTCATTTATATTTGGTCAATTATCAATATCTCCCTCCACTAGGTTCTGGTTTATAAACAATGGAATAGACCGGGATTTAGTGGTGTAGTACTCGGTGATCACCGGTACGTGTGTGAGGAGTAGTGAATGTTCTTGATTACTTGGGATAAACAAGACCCGATTGGGAATTGCCTAAGATAATTGGGGGTATTTTCTAAAACTCTATTATATATTGGAAGGATAGTAGACCAACCTAATATTTTATTAAGGTTTATTCTCACATTTTTAATTGACCAAGGGAGTGAGAAGAAACGATTGTGGATTCTCACTCTTAACGATTTAGCAGAGGAAAATTGGGTAAAATGAACAATGATAGAATTACAATTGGAAAACTTACCCTAAACTGATCACCATTTCATATCAATGATTTTAATCACTTCATTTTTCAATTTTCTTCAAAACTTTCACTTAATTACTTTACTTTATTTAGCTTCTTTCTTGTATTTTCTAAATCAAACAATTTCTAAAAACAACCTCACTTCTTTCTATTTTAAGGTGACAGCTTAATTGTTGTGCACTCCTCTCTGGAGACAACCTAGGTAATCCACTCTACTGCATTTTAACTTAGGTAATATTTGTTTTTGTCACACCCCACGACAGGCACGTGTCAAAACTTAGCGCCGTTTCCGGGAAGGTAGTGCCAACATTTCTTTTCTTTTCTTTTCTCTCTTTTCATCTTTTCTCTTCAAAATTGCATGACTACAACCTCAAAAACTGAACCTTTACCCATAGATCCTGAAATTGAAAGAAACTTTTTGAATAGACTTAGAAACATTAATTTAGAATCTGAATTTTAGGACGTTTCCCTTGTAGACTCAAGTGAAACTTCAAGTGTTCACTCTGAGCCTGTCATCATGGCTGAAAATCAAAACCAAACACTTAGAGACCTCTGTGCACCACAATTCCTTAATAAAAACAATCAAATTTCCATGCCAGTGTTACAAAATGAGTTTGAAATGAAACCTAACATGATTCCTTTGCTTCCAAAGTTTCATGGTTTGGCAGGTGAAGATCCAAACAAACACAATAAAGAGTTCACACCTGTGTGCTCAACTTTCAGACCCCGTGGAATTACTGAGGAGCAGGTTAAGTGGAAGGCATTTCCATTTTCATTGGATGAAGCTGCTAAAGAATGGTTGTACGGCCTACAACTAGGAGATGTACATGACTGGAATGACCTGGTAAGATGTTTTATGCAAAGATTCTTCCCCACCTCTATAAGCACAGCCATTCGTAAGGAAATCTACGCCATACGACAATAATATGGAGAAACTCTTTACGAGTACTGGGAGAGAATTAAGAAGCTATGTGCCAGCTGTCCACATCAAGCCATTGAAGAACACCAATTTCTTGTCTTATTCTATCAAGGACTACTGGAAAATGACAGAAACCTTCTTGATGCATCATCTGGAGGTGCACTTATTGACAAGTCGCCAGAAGAAGCCAAGGGCTTGATTGAGAAGATTTCCCAAAACTCACAGCAATTTGGAACAAGAGGTATTGGAACAAGAGATATTCATGAGGTACGCACTTCTCATCCATCACCCTTATTAGAAACTAAGATTGAAGAGCTTACTAGTTTGGTGAGGCCGATGGCCTTGAAGCAAGTTAGTGACCAACAAGCACCAGCTAAGGTATGTGGTTTATTCTCATATCCTGATCATTTCACTGACCAGTGTGCTGAAATACAGGGAATGGAAAGTTGTGCAGCAGCCTTTCAACCAAGGCAGTTCCAGCAAAATCAAGGATGTAGAGAGCCTAACCAAGTCCAATATGGATTTGGAAATCAACAGAATCAAGCTAGGCCCCCGTACAAAAATCAGTTTCAAAACCAACCCCCATTCCAGAATCAATTCCAGAACCCTCCACCATTTCAAAAAAATCAGTCTTATAATCAGACTTCATACTAAAAACCAACCAATATCCAAAGAACCTATGAGAAATCATCCACTGGTTTCCAACCTCCAATTCAAAACCAACAAAAATCTGAGTTTGATGGACTGAAAGACACTGTTAAAGATTTGTCTAATAAGTTTGAGAGTCTCATGGACTTTCTGACCAAAAATACAGGTAAACTCCCTTCCCAAACAATCCCAAACCCAAAAGAGAATGTTAGTATTATAACTACAAGAAGTGGAAAAGAACTTCAACCACCATCCACCATTGAACCTGAAACAAGAAAAACTAATATGGGTGAGATTGAAGTTAGAAATGATGAAAATTCTATGAAAATGCATCGGGAAGAAGATAATAAAGAGGAGGATGATAATGATAGGACAAGAAGGAAGAAACAAGAAACACCATTTCAAAGGCAACAAAGGGAGAAGAAAGATATACCACCACCATTTCCATCAAGGATGATTGAATCAAAGAGGTTACAAGAAGAAGTACTGCAAAAAGAAATTATGGACACCTTTCAGAAAGTGGAAATCCACATACCTCTGCTTGAATCACTCAAACAAATTCCAAAGTATGCTAAGTTTTTGAAGGATCTTTGCACCAAGAAAATGAGACTTCAAGGGAATGAGAGGATCAATTTGGGAAGAAGCGTCTCCGCCCTTATCACACCACAATTGCCAATCAAATGTCAAGATCCAGGGACATTTTCTATTCCACACACCATTGGTTCATTAAATTTCTCTAATGCTTTGTGCGATTAAGGTGCATCAATTAATGTATTTCCTCACTCAGTATATACTACTTTGCAGATGGGAGACTTGAAGGCCAAAAGAGTGGTGGTCCAGCTTGCAAATAGATCCACAGTTTTCCCAGCAGGAGTTCTGGAGGATGTCCTGGTAAAAGTCAAAGATCTTTTATTCCCTGCTGACTTTTATGTGTTGAATATGGAAGATGATAGGATCCCATCACACTCACCCATCATTTTGGGTAGACCATTCTTAAAGACAGCCAACACCATCATCAATGTCCATGAAGGGACACTTACCATGGAGTTTGGAGATAGCACTGTCCACTTCAATATTTTTGAATCCATGAGGCACCCATCAGATGATCATTCACTCTTCGCACTCTCCCATGAAGATGACATAGAACCAATTAAAGAATCAGGTATGTTTCATGAATTTTTATCATTAGTAGAGAATTTTTCCATTAAAGATATCACTGAACATATGGATTCCCAAACTCTTGGAGGTTCTGATTTCCTGTTGGAAGAAGAGGTAAAATCTGATTTCTTTGATAATTTGTTAAAGGATGATGAATATGATATGATTTATCGTGTGCAGGATGTCAAACCATTGGAAATGGAGAACCTGAATTTAGTTTCATCTCATGAGCATCCTCCTGATCTAGAATTAAAACCACTCCCCACTGATTTAAAATATGTTTACCTTATGGAGGGAGAGAAATTAATAGTAATAATTGCTAATAATCTATCTAAAACTCAAGAAAAATCATTGATTGAGATTTTGATAGAGAATGTCCAAGCAATAGGGTGGAGCTTAGGTGATATCCCAGGAATAAACCCAAACATTTCCTCACATAGAATTTTTCTTGAGGGAGATTCCAAACCTGTCAGACAACCTCAAAGGAGGCTGAACCCTACCCTGATGGAGGTTGTGAAAAAAGAGATTGAGAAGTTATTAGAAGCCGGGATCATCTATCCTATATCAGATTCACAATGGGTTATCCCCATCCATATAGTCCCAAAGAAAACTGGCCAAACCATTGTGAGGAATGAAAAGAATGGATTAGTCCCTGTGAGAATTCTAAATAGCTGGAGAGTATGCATCGATTTTAGGAAGCTGAATCAGGTCACTCGAAAAGATCATTTCCCTTTCCCTTTTATTGACCAGATGTTAGAGAGATTGGTAGGGAGAAATCATTATTGCTTTTTGGATGGATTTTCAGGTTATTTTCAGGTACCCATTGCCCCCGAGGATCAAGAGAAGACTACCTTTACATGTCCTTTCGGTACTTTTGCATACAAAAGAATTCCATTTGGATTGTGTAATGCTCCAGGTACATTTCAGAGGTGTATGGTAAGTATATTTTCTGATCACATTGAAGATTGCTTGGAGGTTTTCTTGGATGAATTCACAGTTTTTGGAAATTCATTTGACCATTGTTTGAAAAATCTGGAAAAAGTTTTGAAAACTTGCATTGAAAAGAACCTTGTTTTGAATTTTGAAAAGTGTCATTTTATGGTTGAGAGAGGAATTTTCCTTGGGCATGTCATTTCACAGAAAGGCATTGAGGTTGATAAATCAAAAATTGAAGTGATAAATTCTTTTCCTTACCCAACTTGTGTGAAACATGTTAGATCATTTTTAGGACATGCAGGATTCTACAGGAGGTTTATAAAATATTTCAGTAAGATTTCTCTCCCTCTCTCTAGATTACTTTTGAAAGATGCTGATTTTGATTTCAACGGTTCATGTAGGGAAGCATTTGATGAGTTGAAGAAGAAATTGATTACACCACCAATGATGCAGCCACCAAATTGGGAAGGACCATTTGAGCTACTTTGTGATGATTCAAACCAAGCAGTTGGAGCTGTCCTTTCTCAGCAAATTGAGGGCAGGCCACAAGTCATTGCATATGCCTCAAAAACCTTAGATGCGGCCCAATTCAACTACACAACAACAGAAAAAGAGTTTTTAGTAGTTGTTTTTGCTTTAGAAAGATTTAGATCGTATCTACTTGGAACTAAAGTCATTGTGTTTTCTGATCAGGCAGCTCTTAGGTACTTGATGAAGAAGGCTAAAGCAAAACCAAGGCTAGTTAGATGGATACTACTACTACAGGAGTTCAACATAGAAATCAAAGATATGAAGGGATCTGAGAACCAAGTGGCTGATCACTTAAGTAGACTACCCAACACCGCTGAAGTTGAGATTCCATACACCGAACCACTAAATGATCGCTTTCCAGGAGAGCAGTTGTACTTGATTGAAGGAGAAATACCTTGGTATGCTGACATGGTCAATTATCTGGTAACATCTCAGGTCCCATCTCATTTAAATTCTCACCAAATTCACAAATTGAAATCTGAATCTAAATATTACATCTGGGATGATCCATTTCTTTGGAAGATTTGCAATGAACAAATGATCAGAAGATGTTTGCCTAAAAATGAAATTGAATCAGTCTTTAGGTTTTGTCACACATTAGCTTGTGGAGGACACTTTGGACCTCAAAGGACTGCAAGAAAGGTTTTAGAATCTGGACTTTATTGGCCAACACTTTTCAAATATTCTCATGAATTTTGTAAACAGTGTGAAAAATGTCAGTTTACAGGAAATATTTCAAAGAGACAAGAAATGCCCCAAAAGCCACTTAATTTTTGTGAAATATTTGAAGTTTGGGGGATTGATTTTATGGGACCTTTCCCAATGTCATTTGGAAATTCTTATATTCTTCTTTCTGTTGATTATGTTTCCAAATGGGTGGAAGCAAAATCCACCAGGACTGATGATGCTAAAGTTGTTTGTGATTTTGTCAGGGCTAACATATTTTGTAGGTTTGGAGTTCCTAGAGCCATAATTAGTGATCAAGTGACTCACTTTTGTAATTGGAGAATGGAGGCTTTGTTGAAAAGGTATGGGGTGCATCATAAAACATCAACTCCCTATCATCCACAGACTAATGGGAAAGCTGAAGTGTCCAATAGGGAAATAAAAGGAATTTTGGAAAAGACTGTTAATCCAAATAGGAAGGATTGGAGCCAAAGGTTAGAAGACACATTATGGGCTTATAGGACAGCCTACAAAACCCCAATTGGAATGAGTCCATATAGGCTGATTTATGGGAAAAGTTGTCACCTACCTGTGGAATTGGAACACAAGGCATATTGGGCTGTGAGGAAGATGAATTTGGGTCTTGAAAGTGCTGGGAAAGAGAGAAGATTGCGGTTACAAGAACTAGAAGAAATTAGAAGGGAAGCATTTGAAAATTCCAGGATTTACAAAGAGAGAACAAGAGTGGCTCATGACAAACTGATCCAACCATAGGACTTCCATCCAGGAGACAAAGTGTTGTTATTCAATTCAAGACTCAAGCTGATGCCAGGTAAACTTCGTTCCAGGTGGGAAGGTCCATTTATAGTTACTCATGTATATCCTTTTGGTGCTGTGCAGATTGTGAAGGATGGAGTGAATGATCCATTCACTGTTAATGGGCAAAGATTGAAGAAATTCCTTGGGACCATGCCATCAGAGCCAATAGAGGAGATCACACTCCTCCAACTTGTTTATCAATAAACTCCATCTGGTCGTACCTCTCCTTTATATTTTCATGATTTTTGTGATTCAATTTCTAATATTCTTACATTTTAAATACATTTTAATGCATTGTGGACACTGCATCATTTAATTGTGGGGGAGGGAACCTTTGTAGTGTAGAATTTTTATGTGTTGTTTGTTTTCCTATTTGTTTTAAAAAAAACATGTGAGTGTTTAAAATTTTGTGTGTTTATTTTTCAATTTTTGTGTGTTTTTGAAACTTTTGAGCTGAAATTATTATCATCAATATTTTTGAAACCATCTCCTTGAGTGAAATAATTTATTCCTTGAAACTGAGCTTAAATGAATGCTGAAAATGACATTGTTTCAAGTTCAATTCTTTGGGAATTTAATGAAAAATACTCTATTTTTTGAATCCCATGACACATATCACTGTATTTATATTTGAAATCACATTCCCGTGAGGCTTCTGAACCTATTATTTTCATATTCTTTACATTCACCTAACTTCTTGAGAGAACCAAATCATGCTTGATTTAACCAGAATTTGATTTATTCCTGTCAAAACTTGAGGGTTTGAGGTACTTGTGTTTTAAATGATTGAGGCATTTCTTTGGTTTGAAATACCCCTTTTCAAGATAATCCCTTTCATAATGGCCTACCTTGAACATTTAATCCTTGTAGCCCATAGAAGCCATGAAAATCCTTTTAGTTTAGCCACATTACAAGCCAATATTCCCTATCCAACCTGCTCTTGAAGTGAAATTGCATGATCTATTTGAACATAAGTGTGGGGGGAAGATGTATTGTATTGGAATACCTTATTTGGGGATACTTTGGGTGAAAAAAATGTTGAAGAGATGTTATTGCTGTAAAAAAAAAATCATTCTGCTGAAAGCTGTGCCTTTTCTGGAGATTTCATGATGAGAGAAGCTGTGCCTTTCTGGAGCTTCTAATGAAAAAAGGAAGATGTGCCTTTTCTGGAGCTTTCAAGAAATATTATATTTGAGAAGATTGAAATGTTTGCTGCTGAAATGATGAACTATGGGAAAATTCCTTGATATTCCATGGAGAAGGAGTTTATTTTCTACTAAGGGGAGTAAAGAGAAGACCATACTTTTGTGAAAATTAGAGTAATGCAATTTTGCTTCAAAAAGAGCCAAGCCCTCTTCATTCAGCCTCAGAATTTTCACATATAAATCCTACCAACCTAAAGCCACAGAACAACCTTAACAAGTCCTCATGATAAAAATATGTCTTTAACTCACATCGGGTGGAGATGTAGGAATTTATCAAGCCTATGGTGACCCTTGTATGAGTTTGGATGAGAAAGACATTGCTAAAAAATTGTGTAATGAGAGATAATGAAAGTTAGGTAAGTGTTTTGTGTGCATGGGAGGAGAAATGAAGAGTAAATTTATTGAATGATCCTAAATTAAGAACATGAAATAATAGATTTTGAGGAGGCGTGATATATTTTGTTTCTTGTTTTCAAATTTGTGGATCTCATGGATATGTGTTTTGAATTTACTTTGAATTTATTTTGATTCTGACTTGTCCAGGAGTCCAAGTGATAAGTGTGGGGGAATTGATAGAGTTAATATTTTCATTATGATTTATATGTTTTTCAATGATTTAATCCCTCCCAATTATTCAATGTGAGTGTATTTGCATCATTTATGTGTTTTTAGTGTATTTTGGGCTTAAATGTGAAAATGGGGTAATTCTGTAAAATTTTCAGTTTTATAGAGCTTCTGTTTTTCGGGCATAACTTTTATAATATGGGTCCAATTGAAGTGAATCTTTTTTTATGATTCCTATACTTGTGGGATTAAAATGTTCCTTCTGGACCAAGACCCAATTCGAAACTCAATGGTGCAGAAAATTCAATCAAGTGGAGAAATCAGTTTGGAAGGCAGAATGGACCCCACTTCATTAAATATGCAATATCTCCTTCAGAAGACCTTAGAATGAGGTTATTCCAGCTGATGTCGACAGAGGACTTCAAAAGGACGGCTCACATTAAATTTCATAAATTATTGATCTCATTAATACATCCTTTTGGCGCGTCAAAGTGGAGTGAGTGAAACCGTATTTGGTGTCCAGAAAAGTAATGGTCATTGATTCGGCCATATCTTTCTTTAAACCTTTCCAATGACTCACAAATTTTGAGGGTCGATAGGAAACTTCATTTCCAACATTCTATAAGAAGGTACCTCAGTGATTTTAGGCAGGATGGTGGGCATAACAGAGGAAAAATTCTGCAGTACAGATTCTGGAGCATCAAATTTTCTGTTCTTTGTTTTCTCTCTTTTGTTCTTCTTAGTTTTGTAATGAATTATTCCTTCCCCTTAGTCACAATTACCCTTAACATGGTGGGGTAAAAATCTGTGTGATTGGGGAAGGATATGTTTTCCATATTGTATTTCATGAGTTCCTTCTATTAATGTTTTAAAATCCCCTTTTCTCTTCTGCGAATCTGTTTCAATTTCTTATAACCGTTTTTATTATCATGTACGATTGTATATGATTTTAGATTCTGTTGTTCATTTATATTTGGTCAATGATCAATATCTCCCTCCACTAGGTTCTGGTTTATAAACAATGGAATATACGGGGATTTAGTGGTGTAGTACTCGGTGATCACCGGTACGTGTGTGAGGAGTAGTGAATGTTCTTGATTACTTGGGATAAACAAGACCCGATTGGGAATTGCCTAAGATAATTGGGGGTATTTTCTACAACTTTATTACACATTGGGAGGAGAGTAGACCAACCTAAGATTTTATTAAGGTTTATTCTCACATTTTTAATTGACCAAGGGAGTGAGAAGAAACGATTGTGGATTCTCACTCTTAACGATTTAACAGAGGAGAATTGGGTAAAATGAACAATGATAGAATTACAATTGGAAAACTGACCCTAACCTGATCACCATTTCATATCACTGATTTTAATCACATCATTTTTCAATTTGTTTCAAAACTTTCACTTAATTACTTTACTTTATTTAGTTTCTTTCTTGTATTTTCTAAATCAAACAATTTCTAAAAACAACCTCACTTCTTTCTATTTTAAGGTGACAGCTTAATTGTTGTGCACTCCTCTCTGGAGAAAACCTAGGTAATCCACTCTATTACATTTTAACTTAGGTAATATTTGTTTTTGTCACACCCCACGACAGGCACGTGTCAAAACTTGGCACCGTTTTCGGGAAGGTAGTGCCAACATTTCTTTTCTTTTCTTTTCTCTCTTTTCATCTTTTCTCTTCAAAATTGCTTGACTAGAACATCAAAAACTGAACCTTTACCCATAGATCCTGAAATTGAAAGAACCTTGTTGAATAGACTTAGAAACATTAATTTAGAATCTGAATTTGAGGACGTTTCCCTTGCAGACTCAAGTGAAACTTCAAGTGTTCACTCTGAGCCTGTCATCATGGCTGAAAATCAAAACCAAACACTTAGAGACCTCTGTGCACCACAATTCCTTAATCAAAACAATAAAATTTCCATGCTAGTGTTACAAAATGATTTTTAAATGAAACCTAACATGATTCCTTTGCTTCCAAAGTTTCATGGTTTGGCAGGTGAAGATCCAAACAAACACATTAAAGAGTTCACACATGTGTGCTCAACTTTCAGACCCCGTGGAATTACTGAGGAGCAGGTTAAGTGGAAGGGATTTCCATTTTCATCGGATGAATCTGCTAAAGAATGGTTGTACGGCCTTCAACCAGGAGATGTACATGACTGGAATGACCTGGTAAGATGTTTTATGCAAAGATTCTTCCCCACCTCTAGAAGCACAACCATTCGTAAGGAAATCTACGCCATATGACAATCATCTGGAGAACTCTTTACAAGTACTGGGAGAGATTTAAGAAGCTATGTGCCGGCTGTCCACATCAAGCCATTGAGGAACACCAATTTCTTGTCTTCTTCTATCAAGGACTACTGGACAATGACAGAAACCTTCTTGATGCATCATCTGGTGGTGCACTGATTGACAAGTCGCCAGAAGAAACCAAGGGCTTGATTGAGAAGATTTCCCAAAACTCGCAGCAATTTGGAACAAGAGGTATTGGAACAAGTGGTATTCTTGAGGTACGCACTTCTCATCCATCACCCTTATTAGAAACTAATATTGAAGAGCTTACTAGTTTGGTGAGGCAGATGTCCTTGAAGCAAGTTAGTGACCAATAAGCACCAGCTAAGGTATGTGGTTTATGATCATCTCCTGATCATTTCACTGACCAGTGTGCTGAAATACAGGGAATGGAAAGTTGTGAAACAAACTTTCAACCAAGGCAGTTCCAGAAAAATCAAGGATGGAGAGAGCCTAACCAAGTCCAATATGGATTTGGAAATAAACATAATCAAGCTAGGCCCCCGTACCAAAATCAGTTTCAAAACCAACCCCCATTCCAGAATCAATTCTAGAACCCTCCACCATTTCAACAAAAGCAGTCTTATATTCAGACTTCATACCAAAAACCAACTAATATCCAAAGAAACTATGAGCAACCATCCACTAGTTTTCAACCTCCAATTCAAAACCAACAAAAATCTGAGTTTGAAGGACTAAAAGACATTGTTAAAGATTTGTCCAATAAGTTTGAGAGTCTCATGGACTTTCTGACCAAAAATCCAGGTAAACTCCCTTCCCAAACAATCCCAAACCCAAAAGAGAATGTTAGTATTATAACTACAAGAAGTGGAAAAGAACTTAAACCACCATCCACCATTGAACCTGAAACAAGAAAAACTAATATGGGTGAGAATGAACTTAGAAATGATGAAAATTCTATGAAAATGCATCGGGAAGAAGATAAGAAAGAGAAGGATGATAATGATAGGACAAGAAGGAAGAAACAAGAAACACCATTTAAAAGGAAACAAAGGGATAAGAAAGATATACCACCACCATTTCCATCAAGTATGATTGAATCAAAGAGGTTACAAGAAGAATTACTACAAAAATAAATTCTGGACACCTTTCAGAAAGTGGAAATCAACATACCTATGCTTGAAGAACTCAAAAAAATTCCAAAGTATGCTAAGTTTTTGAAGGATCTTTGCACCAAGAAAAGGAGACTTCAAGGGAATGAGAGGATCAATTTGGGAAGAAGCGTCTCAACCCTTATCACACCACAATTGCCAATCAAATGTCAAGATCCAGGGACGTTTTCTATTCCACGCACCATTGGTTCATTAAATTTCTTTAATGCTTTGTGCGATTTAGGTGAATCAATTAATGTATTGCCTCACTCAGTATATACTTCTTTGCAGATGGGAGACTTGAAGCCCACAAGAGTGGTGGTCCAGCTTGCAAATAGATCCACAGTTTTCCCAACATGAGTTCTGGAGGATGTCCTAGTAAAATTCAAAGATCTTTTATTCCCTGCTGACTTTTATGTGTTGAATATGGAAGATGATAGGATCCCATCACACTCACCCATCATTTTGGGGAGACCATTCTTAAAGACAGCCAAAACCATCATCAATGTCCATGAAGGGACACTTACCATGGAGTTTGGAGATAGCACTGTCCACTTCAATATTTTTGAATCCATGAGGCACCCATCAGATGACCATTCACTCTTCACACTCTCCCATGAATATTACATAGAACCAATTGAAGAATCAGGTATGTATCATGATTTTTTATCGTTAGGAGAGAATTTTTCCATTAAAGATTTCACTGAACATATGGATTCTGAAACTCTTGGAGGTTCTGATTTCCTGTTGGAAGAAGAGGTAAAATCTGATTTCTTTGATAATTTGTTAAAGGATGATGAAGATGATATGATTTCTTGTGTGGAGGATGTCAAACCATTAGAAATGGAGAACCTCAATTTAGTTTCATCTCTTGAGCATCCTCCTGATCTAGAATTAAAACCACTCCCCACTGATTTAAAATATGTTTACCTTATGGAGGGAGAGAAATTACCAGTAATAATTGCTAATAATCTATCTAAAACTCAAGAAAAATCATTGATTGATCTTTTGAGAGAGAATGTCCAAGCAATAGGGTGGAGATTAGGTGATATCCCAGGAATAAACACAAACATTTTCTCACATAGAATTTTTCTTGAGGGAGATTCCAAACCTGTCAGACAACCCCAAAGGAGGCTGAACCCTACCCTGATGGAGGTTGTGAAAAAAGAGATTGAGAAGTTATTAGAAGCCGGGATCATCTATCCCATATCAGATTCACAATGGGTTAGCCCCATCCATGTAGTCCCAAAGAAAACTGGCCTAACCATTGTGAGGAATGAAAAGAATGAATTAGTCCCTGTGAGAATTCAGAATAGCTGGAGAGTATGCATCGATTTTAGGAAGCTGAATCAGGTCACTCGAAAAGATCATTTCCCTATCCCGTTTATTGACCAGATGTTAGAGAGATTGGCAGGGAGAACTCATTATTGCTTTTTGGATGGATTTTCAGGTTATTTGAAGGTACCCATTTCCCCCGAGGATCAAGAGAAGACTACCTTTACTTGTCCTTTCGGTACTTTTTCATACAAAAGAATGCCATTTGGATTGTGTAATGCTCCAGGTACATTCCAGAGGTGTATGGTAAGTATATTTTCTGATCACATTGAAGATTGCTTGGAGGTTTTCTTGGATGACTTCACAGTTTTTGGAAATTCGTTTGACCATTGTTTGAAAAATCTGGAAAAAGTTTTGAAAACTTGCATTAAAAAGAACCTTGTTTTGAATTTTGAAAAGTGTCATTTAATGGTTGAGAGAGGAATTGTCCTTGGGCATGTCATTTCACAGAAAGTCATTGAGGTTGATAAATCAAAAATTGAAGTGATAAATTCTTTGCCTTACCCAACTTGTGTGAAACATGTTAGATCATTTTTAGGACATGTAGGATTCTATAGGAGGTTTATAAAAGATTTCAGTAAGATTTCTCTCCCTCTCTATAGATTACTTTTGAAAGATGCTGATTTTGATTTCAACGGTTCATGTTGGGAAGCATTTGATGAGTCGAAGAAGAAATTGATTACACCACCAGTGATGCAGCCACCAAATTGGGAAGAACCATTTGAGCTACTTTGTGATGCTTCAAACCAAGCAGTTGGAGCTGTCCTTTCTCAGCGAATTGAGGGTAGTCCACAAGTCATTGCATATGCCTCAAAAACCTTAGATGCGGCCCAATTCAACTACACAACAACAGAAAAAGAGATTTTAGCAGTTGTTTTTGCTTTAGAAAGATTTAGATCGTGTCTGCTTGGAACTAAAGTCATTGTGTTTTCTGATCATGCAGCTCTTAGGTACTTGATGAAGAAGGCTGAAGAAAAACCAAGGCTAGTGAAATGGATACTACTACTACAGGAGTTCAACATAGAAATCAAATATAAGAAGGGATCTTAGAACCAAGTGGCTGATCACTTAAGTAGACTACCCAACACCACTGAAGTTGAGATTCCAGACACTGAACCACTAAATGATCGCCTTCCAGGAGAGCATTTGTACTTGATTGAAGGAGAAATACCTTGGTATGCTGACATGGTCAATTATCTGGTAACATCTCAGGTCCCATCTCATTTAAATTCTCACCAAATTCACAAATTGAAATCTGAATCTAAATATTACATCTGGGATGATCCATTTCTTTGGAAGATTTGCAATGACCAAATGATCAGAAGATGTTTGCCTAAAAATGAAATTGAATCATTCTTTAGGTTTTGTCACACATTAGCTTGTGGAGGCCACTTTGGACCTCAAAGGACTGCAAGAAAGGTTTTAGAATCTGGACTTTATTGGCCAACACTTTTCAAAGATTCTCATGAATTTTGTAAACGGTGTGAAAAAAGTCAGTTTACAGGAAATATTTCAAAGAGACAAGAAATGCCCCAAAAGACACATAATTTTTGTGAAATATTTGAAGTTTGGGGGATAGATTTTAGGGGACCTTTCCCAATTTCATTTGTAAATTCTTATATTCTTCTTGCTGTTGATTATGTTTCCAAATGGGTGGAAGCAAAAGCCACCAGGACTGACGATGCTAAAGTTGTTTGTGATTTTGTCAGGGCTAACATATTTTGTAGGTTTGGAGTTCCTAGAGCCATCATTAGTGATCAAGGGACTCACTTTTGTAATTGGAGAATGGCGTCTTTGTTGAAAAGGAATGGGGTTCATCATAAAACATCAACTCCCTATCATCCACAGACTAATGGGCAAGCTGAAGTGTCCAATAGGGAAATAAAAGGAATTTTGGAAAAGACTGTTAATCCAAATAGGAAGGATTGGAGCCAAAGGTTAGAAGACACATTATGGGCTTATAGGAAAACCTACAAAACCCCAATTGTAATGAGTCCATATAGGCTGATTTATGGGAAAAGTTGTCACCTACCTCTGGAATTGGAACACAAGGCATATTGGGCTGTGAGGAAGATGAATTTGGATCTTGAAAGTGCTGGGAAAGAGAGAAGATTGCACTTACAAGAGCTAGAAGAAATTAGAAGGGAAGCATTTGAAAATTCCAGGATTTACAAAGAGAGAACAAGAGTTGCTCATGACAAACTGATCCAACCAAAGGACTTCCATCCAGGAGACAAAGTGTTGTTATTCAATTCAAGACTCAAACTGATGCCAGGTAAACTTCGTTCCAGGTGGGAAGGTCCATTTATAGTTACTCATGTATATCCTTTTGGTGCTGTGCAGATTGTGAAGGATGGAGTGAAGGATCAATTCACTGTTAATGGGCAAAGATTGAAGAAATTCCTTGGGACCATGCCATCAGAGCCAATGGAGGAGATCACACTCCTCCAACTTTTTATCAATAAATTCCATCAGGTCGTACCTCTCCTTTATATTTTCATGATTTTTGTGATTCAATTTCTAATATTCTTACATGTTAAATACATTTGAATTCATTATGGGCACTGCATCATTTAATTGTGGGGGAGGGAACCTTTGTAGTGTAGGATTTTTATGTGTTGTTTGTTTTCCTATTTGTTTAAAAAAAAACATGTGAGTGTTTAAAATTTTGTGTGTTTATTTTTCAATTTTTGTTTGTTTTTGAAACTTTTGAGCTGAAATTATTATCATAGATATTTTTGAAACCCATCTCCATGAGTGAAATAATTTATTCCTTGAAACTGAGCTTAAATGAATGCTGAAAATGACATTGTTTCAAATTCAATTCTTTGGGAATTTCATGAAAAATACTCTGTTTTTTGAATCCCATGCCATATATCACTGTCTTTATATTTAAAATCACATTCCCGTGAGGCTTCTGAACCTATTATTTTCATATTCTTTACATTCACCTCACTTCTTGAGAGAACCAAATCATGCTTGATTTAACCAGAATTTGATTTATTCCTGTCAAAACTTGAGGGTTTGAGGTACTTGTGTTTTAAATGATTGAGACATTTCTTTGGTTTGAAATCCCCCTTTTCAAGATAATCCCTTTCATAATGGCCTACCTTGAACATTTAATCCTTTTAGCCCATAGAATCCATGAAAATCCTGTTAGTTTATCCACATTACAAGCCAATATTCCATATCCAACCTGCTCTTGAAGTGAAATTGCATGATCTATTTGAACATAAGTGTGGGGGGAAGATGTCTTGTATTGTACTACCTTATTTGGGGATACTTTGGGTGAAAAAAAAAATGTTGAAGAGATGTTATTTCTGTAAAAAAAAAATCATTCTGCTGAAAGCTGTGCCTTTTCTGGAGCTTTCATGATGAGAGAAGCTGTGCCTTTCTGGAGCTTCTAATGTAAAAAGGAAGCTGTGCCTTTTCTGGAGCTTTCAAGAAATATTATATTTGAGAAGATTTAAATGTTTTCTGCTGAAATGATGAACTATGGGAACATTCATTGATATTCCATGGAGAATGAGTTTATTTTCTACTAAGGGGAGTGAAGAGAAGACCATACTTTTGTGAAAATTAGAGTAATGCAATTTTGCTTCAAAAAGAGCCAAGCCCTCTTCATTCAGTCTCAGAATTTTCACATATAAATCCTACCAACCTAAAGCCATAGAACAACCTTAACAAGTCCTCATGATAAACATATGTCTTGAACTCACATCGGGTGGAGATGTAGGAATTTATCAAGCCTATGGTGACCCTTGTGTGAGTTTGGATGAGAAAGACATTGCTAAAAAATTGTGTAATGAGAGATAATGAAAGTTAGGTAAGTATTTTGTGTGCATGGGAGGATAAATGAAGAGTAAATTTATTTAATGATCCTAAATTAAGAACATGAAATAATAGAGTTTTAGGAGGCGTGATATATTTTGTTTCTTGTTTTCAAATTTGTGGATCTCATGGATATGCGTTTTGAATTTACTTTGAATTTATTTTGATTCTGACTTGTCCAGGAGTCCAAGTGATAAGTGTGGGGGAATTTATAGAGTTAATATTTTCATTATTATTTATATGTTTTTAAATGATTTAATCCCTCCCAATTATTCAATGTGAGTGTATTTGCATCATTTATGGGTTTTTAGTGTATTTTGGGCTTAAATGTGAAAATGGGGTAATTCTGTAAAATTTTCAGTTTTATAGAGCTTCTGTTTTTCAGGCATAACTTTTATAATATGGGTACAATTGAAGTGAATCTTTTTTTAGGATTCCTACACTTTTGGGATTAAAATGTTCCTTCTAGAACAAGACCAAATTTGAAACCCAATGGTGCAAAAAATTCAATCAAGTGGAGAAATCAGTTTGGAAGGCAGAATAGACTCCACTTCATTAAATATGAAATATCTCCTTCAGCCAACCTTAGAATGAGGTTATTCCAGCTGGTGTCGACAGAGGACTTCAAAAGGACGGCTCACATTAAATTTCATAAATTATTGAGCTCATTAATACATCCTTTTGGCGCGTCAAAGTGGAGTGAGTGAAACAGTATTTGGTTTCAGAAAAGTAATGGTCATTGATTCGGCCATATCATTCTTTAAACCTTTCAAATGACTCTAAAATTTTGAGGGTCGATAGAAAACTTCATTTCAAACATTCTATAAGAAGGGACCTTAGTGAGTTTCGGCCGGATGGTGGGCATAACAGAGGAACACTTCTGGAGTACATATTCTGGAGCATCAAATTTTCTGTTCTTTGTTTTCTCTCTTTTGTTCTTCTCAGTTTTGTAATGAATTCTTCCTTCCCCTTAGTCACAATTACCCTTAACATGGTGGGGTAAACATCTGTGTGATTGGGGAAGGAGATGTTTTCCATATTGTATTTCATGAGTTCCTTCTATTAATGTTTTAAAATCCCCTTTTCTCTTCTGCGAATCTGTTTAAATTTCTTATAACAGTTTTTATTACCATGTACGATTGTATCTGATTTTAGATTATGTTGTTCATTTATATTTGGTCAATGATAAATATCTCCCTCCACTAGGTTTTGGTTTATAAACAATGGAATAGACCAGGATTTAGTGGTGTAGTACTCGGTGGTCACCGGTACGTGTGTGAGGAGTAGTGAATGTTCTTGATTACTTGGGATAAACAAGACCTGATTGGGAATTTCCTAAGATAATTGGGGGTATTTTCTACAACTCTATTACACATTGGAAGGAGAGTAGACCAACCTAATATTTTATTAAGGTTTATTCTCACATTTTTAATTGACCAAGGGAGTGAGAAGAAACGATTGTGGATTCTCACTCTTAACGATTTAGCAGAGGAGAATTGGGTAAAATGAACAATGATAGAATTACAATTGGAAAACTGACCCTAAACTGATCACCATTTCATATCACTGATTTTAATCACATCATTTTTCAATTTGTTTCAAAACTTTCACTTAATTACTTTACTTTATTTAGTTTCTTTCTTGTATTTTCTAAATCAAACAATTTCTAAAAACAACCTCACTTCTTTCTATTTTAAGGTGACAGCTTAATTGTTGTCCACTCCTCTCTGGAGACAACCTAGGTAATCCACTCTACTGCATTTTAACTTAGGTAATATTTGTTTTTGTCACACCCCATGACAGGGACGTGTCAAAACTTGGATCCGTTTCCGGGAAGGTAGTGCCAACATTTCTTTTCTTTTCTTTTCTCTCTTTTCATCTTTTCTCTTCAAAATTGCATGACTAGAACCTCAAAAACTGAACCTTTACCCATAGATCCTGAAATTGAAAGAACCTTGTTGAATAGACTTAGAAACATTAATTTAGAATCTGAATTTGAGGACGTTTCCCTTGCAGACTCAAGTGAAACTTCAAGTGTTCACTCTGTGCCTGTCATCATGGCTGAAAATCAAAACCAAACACTTAGAGACCTCTGTGCACCACAATTCCTTAATCAAAACAATCAACTTGCCATGCCAGTGTTACAAAATGATTTTGAAATGAAACCTAACATGATTCCTTTGCTTCCAAAGTTTCATGGTTTGGCAGGTGAAGATCCAAACAAACACATTAAAGAGTTCACACATGTGTGCTCAACTTTCAGACCCCGTGGAATTACTGAGGAGCAGGTTAAGTGGAAGGCATTTCCGTTTTCATTGGATGAAGCTGCTAAAGAATGGTTGTACGGCCTACAACCAGGAGATGTACATGACTGGAATGACCTGGTAAGATGTTTTATGCAAAGATTCTTCCCCACCTCTAGAATCACAACCATTCGTAAGGAAATCTACGCCATACGACAATCATCTGGAGAAACTCTTTACTAGTACTGGGAGAGATTTAAGAAGCTATGTGCCAGCTGTCCACATCAAGCCATTGAGGAACACCAATTTCTTGTCTTCTTCTATCAAGGACTACTGGACAATGATAGAAAACTTCTTGATGCATCATCTGGAGGTGCACTGATTGACAAGTCGCCAGAAGAAGCCAAGGGCTTGATTGAGAAGATTTCCCAAAACTCGCAGCAATTTGGAACAAGAGGTATTGGAACAAGAGGTATTCATGAGGTACACACTTCTCATATATAACCCTTATTAGAAACTAAGATTGAAGAGCTTACTAGTTTGGTGAGGCAGATGGCCTTGAAGCAAGTTAGTGACCAACAAGCACCAGCTAAGGTATGTGGTTTATGCTAATCTCCTGATCATTTCACTGACCAGTGTGCTGAAATACAGGGAATGGAAAGTTGTGCAGCAGCCTTTCAACCAAGGTAGTTCCAGCAAAATCAAGGATGGAGAGAGCCTAACCAAGTCCAATATGGATTTGGAAATCAACAGAATCAAGCTAGGCCCCCGTACCAAAATCAGTTTCAAAACCAACCCCCATTCCAGAATCAATTCCAGAACCCTCCACCATTTCAACAAAAGCAGTCTTATAATCCGCCTTCATACCAAAAACCAACCAATATCCAAATAACCTATGAGCAACCATCCACTAGTTTCCAACCTCCAATTCAAAACCAACAAAAATCTGAGTTTTAAGGACTGAAAGACACCGTTAAAGATTTGTCCAATAAGTTTGAGAGTCTCATGGACTTTCCGACCAAAAATCCAGGTAAACTCCCTTCCCAAACAATCCCAAACCCAAAAGAGAATGTTAGTATTATAACTACAAGAAGTGGAAAAGAACTTCAACCACCATCCACCATTGAACCTGAAACAAGAAAAACTAATATGGGTGAGAATGAAGTTAGAAATGATGAAAATTCTATGAAAATACATCGAGAAGAAGATAAGAAAGAGGAGGATGATAATGATAGGACAAGAAGGAAGAAACAAGAAACACCATTTCAAAGGAAACAAAGGGAGAAGAAAGATATACCACCACCATTTCCATCAAGGATGATTGAATCAAAGAGGTTACAAGAATAAGTACTGCAAAAAGAAATTCTGGACACCTTTCAGAAAGTGGAAATCAACATACCTCTGCTTGAAGCACTCAAACAAATTCCAAAGTATGCTAAGTTTTTGAAGGATCTTTGCAAAAAGAAAAGGAGACTTCAAGGGAATGAGAGGATCAATTTGGGAAGAAGCGTCTCAGCCCTTATCACACCACAATTTTCAATCAAATGTCAAGATCTAGGGACGTTTTCTATTCCACGCACCATTGGTTCATTAAATTTCTCTAATGCTTTGTGAGATTTAGGTGCATCAATTAATGTATTGGCTCACTCAGTATATACTTCTTTGCAGATGGGAGACTTGAAGCCCACAAGAGTGGTGGTCCAGCTTGCAAATAGATCCACAGTTTTCCCAGCAGGAGTTCTGGAGGATGTCCTAGTAAAAGTCAAAGATCTTTTATTCCCTGCTGACTTTTATGTGTTGAACATGGAAGATGATAGGATCCCATCACACTCACCCATCATTTTGGGGATACCATTCTTAAAGAGAGCCAAAACCATCATCAATGTCCATGAAGGGACACTTACCATGGATTTTGGAGATAGCACTGTCCACTTCAATATTTTTGAATCCATGAGGCACCCATCAGATGATCATTCACTCTTTGCACTCTCCCATGAAGATGACATAGAACCAATTGAAGAATCAGGTATGTTTCATGAATTTTTATCATTAGGAGAGAATTTTTCCATTAAAGATATCACTGAACATATGGATTCCCAAACTCTTGGAGGTTCTGATTTCTTGTTGGAAGAAGAGGTAAAATATGATTTCTTTGATAATTTGTTAAAGGATGATGAAGATGATATGATTTCTTGTGTGAAGGATGTCAAACCATTGGAAATGGAGAACCTCAATTTAGTTTCATCTCTTGAGCATCCTCCTGATCTAGAATTAAAACCACTCCCCACTGATTTAAAATATGTTTACCTTATGGAGGGAGAGAAATTACCAGTAATAATTGCTAATAATCTATCTAAAACTCAAGAGAAATCATTGATTGAGCTTTTGAGAGAGAATGTTCAAGCAATAGGGTGGATCTTAGGTGATATCCCAGGAATAAAACCAAACATTTTCTCACCTAAAATTTTTCTTGAGGGAGATTCCAAACCTGTCAGACAACCCCAAAGGAGGCTGAACCCTACCCTGATGGAGGTTGTGAAAAAAGAGATTGAGAAGTTATTAGAAGCCGGGATCATCTATCCCATATCAGATTCACAATGGGTTAGCCCCATCCATGTAGTCCCAAAGAAAACTGGCCTAACCATTGTGAGGAATGAAAAGAATGAATTAGTCCCTATGAGAATTCAGAATAGCTGGAGAGTATGCATCGATTTTAGGAAGCTGAATCAGGTCACTCGAAAAGATCATTTCCCTATCCCGTTTATTGACCAGATGTTAGAGAGATTGGCAAGGAGAACTCATTATTGCTTTTTGGATGGATTTTCAGGTTATTTTCAGGTACCCATTGCCCCCGAGGATCAAGAGAAGACTACCTTTACTTGTCCTTTCGGTACTTTTGCATACAAAAGAATTCCATTTGGATTGTGTAATGCTCCAGGTACATTTCAGAGGTGTATGGTAAGTATATTTTCTGATCACATTGAAGATTGCTTGGAGGTTTTCTTGGATGACTTCACAGTTTTTGGAAATTCGTTTGACCATTGTTTGAAAAATCTGGAAAAAGTTTTGAAAACTTGCATTGAAAAGAACCTTATTTTGAATTTTGAAAAGTGTCATTTTATGGTTGAGAGAGGAATTGTCCTTGGGCATGTCATTTCACAGAAAGGCATTGAGGTTGATAAATCAAAAATTGAAGTGATAAATTCTTTGCCTTACCCAACTTGTGTGAAACATGTTAGATCATTTTTAGGACATGTAGGATTCTACAGGAGGTTTATAAAAGATTTCAGTAAGATTTCTCTCCCTCTCTCTAGATTAATTTTGAAAGATGCTGATTTTGATTTCAACGGTTCATGTAGGGAAGCATTTGATGAGTTGAAGAAGAAATTGATTACACCACCAGTGATACAGCCACCAAATTGGGAAGAACCATTTGAGCTACTTTGTGATGCTTCAAACCAAGCCGTTGGAGCTGTCCTTTCTCAGCGAATTGAGGGCAGGCCACAAGTCATTGCATATGCCTCAAAAACCTTAGATGCAGCCCAATTCAACTACACAAAAACAGAAAAAGAGTTTTTAGCAGTTGTTTTTGCTTTAGAAAGATTTAGATCGTATCTTCTTGGAACTAAAGTCATTGTGTTTTATGATAATGCAGCTCCTAGGTACTTGATGAAGAAGGCTGAAGCAAAAACAAGGCTAGTGAGATGGATACTACTACTATAGGAGTTCAACATAGAAATCAAAGATAAGAAGGGATCTGAGAACCAACTGGCTGATCACTTAAGTAGACTACCCAACACCGCTGAAGTTGAGATTCCAGACACTGAACCACTAAATGATCGCCTTCCAGGAGAGTAGTTGTACTTGATTGAAGGAGAAATACCTTGGTATGCTGACATGGTCAATTATCTGGTAACATCTCAGGTCCCATCTCATTTAAATTCTCACCAAATTCACAAATTGAAATCTGAATCTAAATATTACATCTGGGATGATCCATTTCTTTGGAAGATTTGCAATGACCAAATGATCAGAAGATGTTTGCCTAAAAATTAAATTGAATTAGTCTTTAGGTTTTGTCACACATTAGCTTGTGGAGGCCACTTTGGAGCTCAAAGGACTTCAAGAAAGGTTTTAGAATCTGGAATTTATTGGCCAACACTTTTCTAAGATTCTCATGAATTTTGTAAACATTGTGAAAAATGTCAGTTTACAGGAAATATTTCAAAGAGACAAGAAATTCCCCAAAATCCACTTAATTTTTGTGAAATATTTGAAGTTTGGGGGATAGATTTTATTGGACCTTTCCCAATGTCATTTGGAAATTCTTATATTCTTCTTGCTATTGATTATGTTTCCAAATGGGTGGAAGCAAAAGCCACCAGGACTGACGATGCTAAAGTTGTTTGTGATTTTGTCAGGGCTAACATATTTTGTAGGTTTGGAGTTCCTAGAGCCATCATTAGTGATCAAGGGACTCACTTTTGTAATTGGAGAATGGCGGCTTTGTTGAAAAGGTATGGGGTGCATCATAAAACATCAACTCTCTATCATCCACAGACTAATGGGCAAGCTGAAGTGTCCAATAGGGAAATAAAAGGAATTTTGGAAAAGACTGTTAATCCAAATAGGAAGTATTGGAGCCAAAGGTTAGAAGACACATTATGGGCTTATAGGACAGCCTACAAAACCCCAATTGGAATGAGTCCATATAGGCTGATATATGGGAAAAGTTGTCACCTACCTGTGGAATTGGAACATAAGGCATATTGGGCTGTGAGGAAGATGAATTTGGATCTTGAAAGTGCTGGGAAAGAGAGAAGATTGCAGTTACAAGAGCTAGAAGAAATTAGAAGGGAAGCATTTGAAAATTACAGGATTTACAAAGAGAGAACAAGAGTGGCTCATGACAAACTGATCTAACCAGAGGACTTCCATCCAGGAGACAAAGTGTTGTTATTCAATTCAAGACTCAAGTTGATGCTAGGTAAACTTCGTTCCAGGTGGGAAGGTCCATTTATAGTTACTCATGTATATCCTTTTGGTGCTGTGTAGATTGTGAAGGATGGACTGAAGGATCCATTCACTGTTAATGGGCAAAGATTGAAGAAATTCCTTGGGACCATGCCATCAGAGCCAATGGAGGAGATCACACTCCTCCAACTTGTTTATCAATAAACTCCATCAGGTCGTACCACTCCTTTATATTTTAATGATTTTTGTGATTCAATTTCTAATATTCTTAAATGTTAAATATATTTGAATGCATTGTGGACACTGCATCATTTAATTGTGGGGGAGGGAACCTTTGTAGTGTAGGATTTTTATGTGTTGTTTGTTTTCCTATTTGTTTAAAAAAAAACATGTGAGTGTTTAAAATTTTGTGTGTTTATTTTTCAATTTTTGTGTGTTTTTGAAACTTTTGAGCTGAAATTATTATCATCGATATTTTTGAAACCCAACTCCATGAGTGAAATAATTTATTCCTTGAAACTGAGCTTAAATGAATGCTAAAAATGACATTGTTTCAAGTTCAATTCTTTGGGAATTTCATGAAAAATACTCTGTTTTTTGAATCCCATGCCACATATCACTGTCTTTATATTTGAAATCACATTCCCGCGAGGCTTCTGAACCTATTATTTTCATATTATTTACATTCACCTCACTTCTTGAGAGAACCAAATCATGCTTGATTTAACCAGAATTTGATTTATTCCTGTCAAAACGTGAGGGTTTGAGGTACTTGTGTTTTAAATGATTGAGGCATTTCTTTGGTTTGAAAGCCCCCTTTTCAAGATAATCCCTTTCATAATGGCCTACCTTGAACATTTAATCCTTGTAGCCTATAGAAGCCATGAAAATCCTGTTAGTTTAGCCACATTACAAGCCAATATTCCCTATCCAACCTGCTCTTGAAGTGAAATTGCATGATTTATTTGAACATAAGTGTGGGGGGAAGATGTCTTGTATTGTACTACCTTATTTGGGGATACTTTGGGTGAAAAAAAAATGTTGAAGAGATGTTATTGCTGTAAAAAAAAAATCATTCTGCTGAAAGCTGTGCCTTTTCTGGAGCTTTCATGATGAGAGAAGCTGTGCCTTTCTGGAGCTTCTAATGAAAAAAGGAAGCTGTGCCTTTTCTGGATCTTTCAAGAAATATTATATTTGAGAAGATTGAAATGTTTTCTGCTGAAATGATGAACTATGGGAACATTCCTTGATATTCCATGGAGAAGGAGTTTATTTTCTACTAAGGGGAGTGAAGAGAAGACCATACTTTTGTGAAAATTAGAGTAATGCAATTTTGCTTCAAAAAGAGCCAAGCCCTCTTCATTCAGCCTCAAAATTTTCACATAAACAACCTTAACAAGTCCTCATGATAAAAATATGTCTTTAACTCACATCGGGTGGAGATGTAGGAATTTATCAAGCCTATGGTGACCCTTGTATGAGTTTGGATGAGAAAGACATTGCTAAAAAATTGTGTAATGAGAGATAATGAAAGTTAGGTAAGTGTTTTGTGTGCATGGGAGGAGAAATTAAGAGTAAATTTATTAAATGATCCTAAATTAAGAACGTGAAATAATAGAGTTTGAGGAGGCGTGATATATTTTGTTTCTTGTTTTCAAATTTGTGGATCTCATGGATATGTGTTTTGAATTTACTTTGAATTTATTTTGATTCTGACTTGTCCAGGAGTCCAAGTGATAAGTGTGGGGGAATTGATAGAGTTAATATTTTCATTATTATTTATATGTTTTTCAATTATTTAATCCCTCCCAATTATTCAATGTGAGTGTATTTGCATCATTTATGTGTTTTTAGTGTATTTTGGGCTTAAATGTGAAAATGGGGTAATTCTGTAAAATTTTCAGTTTTATAGAGCTTCTGTTTTTCGGGAATAACTTTTATTATATGGGTCCAATTGAAGTGAATCGTTTTTTTAGGATTCCTATACTTGTGGGCTTAAAATGTTCCTTCTGGACCAAGACCGAATTCGAAACCCAATGGTGCAGAAAATTCAATCAAGTGGAGAAATAAGTTTGGAAGGTAGAATGGACCCCACTTCATTAAATATGAAATATCTCCTTCATCCTACCTTATAATGAGGTGATTCCAGCTGGTGTCGACAGAGGACTTCAAAAGTACGTCTCAAATTAAATTTCATAAATTATTGAGCTCATTAATACATCCTTTTAGCACGTCCAAGTGGAGTGAGTGAAACAGTATTTGGAGGCCAGAAAAGTAATGGTCATTGATTCGGACATATCTTTCTTTACACCTGTCCAATGACTCTCACATTTTGAGGGTCGATAGAAAACTTCATTTCCAACATTCTATAAGAAGGGACCTCAGTGAGTTTCGTCCGGATGGTGGGCATAACAGAGGAAAACTTCTGGAGTACATATTCTGGAGAATCAAATTTTCTGTTCTTTGTTTTCTCTCTTTTGTTCTTCTTAGTTTTGTAATGAATTATTCCTTCCCCTTAGTCACAATTACCCTTACCATGGTGGGGTAAACATATGTGTGATTGGGGAAGGAGAGGTTTTCCATATTGTATTTCATGAGTTCCTTCTATTAATGTTTTAAAATCCCCTTTTCTCTTCGGCGAATCTGTTTCAATTTCTTATAACAGTTTTTATTATCATGTACTATTGTATATGATTTTAGATTCTGTTGTTCATTTATATTTGGTCAATGATCAATATCCCCCTCCACTAGGTTCTGGTTTATAAACAATGGAATAGACCGGGATTTAGTGGTGTAGTACTCGGTGATCATCGGTACGTGTGTGTGGAGTAGTGAATGTTCTTGATTACTTGGGATAAACAAGACCCGATTGGGAATTGCATAAGATAATTGGGGGTATATTTTATAACTCTATTACACATTGGAAGGAGAGTATACCAACCTAAGATTTTATTAAGGTTTATTCTCTCATTTTTAATTGACCAAGGGAGTGAGAAGAAATGATTGTGGATTCTCACTCTTAACGATTTAGCAGAGGAGAATTGGGTAAAATGAACAATGATAGAATTACAATTGGAAAACTGACCCTAACCTGATCACCATTTAATATCACTGATTTTAATCACATCATTTTTCAATTTGTTTCAAAACTTTCACTTAATTACTTTACTTTATTTAGTTTCTTTCTTGTATTTTCTAAATCAAACAATTTCTAAAAACAACCTCACTTCTTTCTATTTTAAGGTGACAGCTTAATTGTTGTGCACTCCTCTCTGGAGACAACCTAGGTAATCCACTCTACTGCATTTTAACTTAGGTAATATTTGTTTTTGTCACACCCCACGACAGACACGTGTCATGAATATTTATCTTCCATATACATATTTCTTAACAAAATTTCAAAAAGGTTTTTAATATTCTACTATGAACCCTTTAAGTCATTTTTAACAATGTTTTAATTTTCACAAAATGATTTGAAAAGATTATTATAATCATTTTCCAAACAAAGTGCTTTGTGACATTTCTGACAAAAATATGGATGGAATGTTTTTTTAACTTATACATAATGAGATTATTTTACCACCATCATGACACATCAATGATTTGAAGCTTCTTATAAAATATTACAGTGTTCTTTCAAAGAGTTTTTTTTCTTTTTTAATTGTACGACATTTAAAAAAATGTTTTCAAAATAGAAAGGAGATTTTCCTGAAGAATTATTTCATGTTATCTTTCAAAATAATTTTCTATCTAAGAAAACCTTATTTGATGTTACTTATGATTTAATAGGGATATGTTTGAAAGATACCATCCTTATTCATTCATTGGATGGTTTATTTTTAGTATGGCATGATTTTTATGAATCTCATTACTTTTCCATTTGTTATGCTATAATGAAATGTTTATGAAACTCATTTCTTTTCACGGGTTATGATATGATGAATTATTTATGTTATTATGGAACACATATGTATGGTTTTAATTATTTTATGGATGGGAACTATATCTCCCTCCAAATCATTTATTAAATATTTATATCTCATGATATATACATGGTTGGAATGGGGAAAGAACTTGATTGAGTAAAACAAGGCTAGAGTAGGGAGTGAAACCAGTTTAGTACGATAGGACAGGAATAGAGAGTGAACCTGGTTCAGTAAGATAGTGCTTGAATGGGAAGTAAACATAGTTTAGTATATGAATTTTTCTACTATGATGGTTTTGGCAGTGATCCTTGATTAATTATTAAATGATTTTATGTGCTTATGTGTATTCCAAAAATTCCATGTATTATGCCAATGTTATTATATCATGGTTCATCTTATTTTATTTATTTATTATTCATGTCTTATAAACTATTCCATGAATCAATATTGTGATATTTTATATACATAATATAATTTTTAAATGTTATGTTCATGTTATTATACCCTTATTCCTATATTATTCTTATGAAATCATTGTTATCTCCTTTGGTTACCATTACTGAGCATATAAGATCACCATTTATTATGTTTATTTTCCCTTGGATATGAAGAAATGTATTAAGTATGATATTCCAAAAAGTGGAAAAGTTATGAAAAAATAAGAGGAATAAAATGTAGATATTTTATGAACTAGTTGTTTATGATTCCAAGTTTCTAAAGTGTTAGGACCAATATGATGATAAAGTTGATAGTTTTCAAGTGTTTTCTTTTTTTTCATGGATTTTTTATTGAAAATAACCTCAATTTGTTTATGGAAATAATTGTACTCACCTTTGTTTTTTAATGAATCAGGCTCTCTGTTAAAGTCCATCATAATGAGAAGAAGATGTTTTGAAATGAGTTTTTCTGATTTGAATCACCTCGGGTCCTATTAAAAGTGAAACCATTTTTCTGGAATTAAATGTGCATCAAATTCACTCTAAATATGATGAGAAATAAGTGTTTGTTTTGTTGGAGAATCAGAGTCTCTGTGACTATGATGTTTTAAATGTGGCAGTGATTTTTTATTTTTTAATTCTCATAAATCATAAGTTGAATTGAGAACTTGTGATGAAAACTTGATAGAATAAAGGGGGAGTGAAAAGGTGGTGTCTATTAAGAGGTGTAACTGATTGAGGAGAAGATTTCAATTGAAGAGGTGGTTCTTATTAAAAAGGTGGTGCCAATTGAAGAGGTGGTTCCAATGGAAGAGGTGGTACTAATTTAATATAGCATTTTATTTTCCATCATCCACATGACAAAAGATCAACATCAGGATAATCATACCCAGAATTATCATACCTAGGAAAATTGTAATTAAAAATATCATACTATGCATATCATAATCAGGCTAAGTTTAATGTTTGTTTGAATTGCTGAAGGAAGAGATAGATGAAAACTGATTTACCTTTAAATGTTATTTTCAAGTAGGTCAAGAGAAAAAATAAAGAATATGATAAAAAATATTGTGAACTATTTCAAAAGGGTTGAATTAATTTTTTTGGATGTGTTTTTGGAAGAAAATGGAGTGTTGAATGATTTTTTAAGGGAGAGATTAACTTTCAAATAAAATATTTTGATTTAAATCTGTTCTGAGAATCGTATTCAGCAATCATATTGAGACAATCAGACTCACATGATCAGACCCATGTATTGCTAACAATTGTAATCGTACTGATAATTGAAATGGAATTCTAGAGAAGAATTGGTGAAGATTGTAAAAGTTTCAAGAAGAATCGAGAAGTGTTGACAAAGTCATAATTTCTCTGATATTTCACGAAAAATTCTGATTTGGCTGAATTTTGGTGAGTAGGAAAGATTTTGGGATTTATACCTAAAACTATTTTGGGTCACCTATAAAAGGTGAAAAGTACATTTTACTTGAATGATGATGAAGTATTGTTCACCACAATAGAGATAGAAGCTCTGAGTTTTCAGTGATAGGAAGTGATGTTGTTTTGATCATGTATTGAAGAAGCTTTTATGGATATGTGAAAGAGAAAATGAAAGATCACAACACTATATTAATTTGATAGACGTAATTAGAATTTATCATACTCAGTTGGTCATTGTATTTTTCTTTTCATTTTTTAAGATGATCATCATATCAAGTTGGATTAATCAGCTTCAAGATTTCTGTATTGGGTTTCTCAGACTAAGGAAGTATCGTATTGAGTTTATCGTACTCATGGATTAAAGTAGTGCCGATTCAATTCTATCATATTCTGAAAGAAAATCTGACTGGGAGAATCGTACTCGGAGGAATCAGATAGGGAAGATCAAACTTAGAAAAATCAGACTGAGTTTTCTGTAATAAAGTCTTAAAGGTCATTACCTTTCTTCTAGGTAAGAAATTAAAGAATTGTTTTTAATTGAATACATAGTTTTATTTGAAAAATAATCATTGGTAACATGAGTTGTTACACAAACATTTTAATTACCCTATTTGTGCTAAGAGTGTGCACACACACTTTTGTATTATCTTCAAAGTGACAAATGAGTGAATGGAAATTTCCTACTAATTGCAATCCAGAGATTGTTTTCTAGTGGATTGTATGGTATTGGATTGTCTCTAAACCATACCAATGACGTAGCTATTCATATTGAATAGTGAACCTTGTAAATACTTGTGTTCCTGTGGATGTGTGTTTATTTTGTTTTTAAAAGGGAATTGAATCTTTAATAGGAGGAAAATGTTGTTTCAATTGAATGGAAACATAAAATAAAAAGTATCATGGATTCACCCCTCCCCCTCTTAGTGATACAAATAAACTGATTGGGCACTTACAAGTGGTATCAGAGCTGAAGGTCCCTTCACTATTCTTTGCTGATGGAGAATTTGATCTATGTGAACAGTAAATGTAATCTGATCTTCTATGGAAAGAATTATCATATCTGCAAGGATATAATAATGCATTATCTTATTTCTATCATTTATAATGTTCTTGATGCTATAACAGCTGGGTTTCCACCCATTGATGATAAATATCCTCTTACATCTTTTGATAAGAACAATCTGAAGAATTATGGAAGGGATAAGAATTCTATATTTTCATCACTTTTTGAAAGTTAATTCTTGATAGTTAAAGGTGTTTCCACAATATAACATATATGTGATAAATTGGAAGACATATATGAAGGAAATAAAAACATCAAGAAGGAAAAACATCAAATCTAGAGATTTAAGTATGAATACTTGAATATGGGTGAGCATGAATATATTAGGGATTTCTTTACCAGGGTGAATGATATTGTGAGTACTATCAGATGTATTGGTGAAAAGATGGATGAATCTATATTTTTTGAAAATATATTTAGAATCCTACTTGAAATATTTGATAAAATATTTTCTTCACTAGAAGATAGATATCCTAAAAAATTATTTCTTGATGATTTGAATAACACTATTATCACTTATGAAATGAGAATATAGAAAGCTATGCAGAGAAAAAAATTCGATAGAGAAATGTATTTAAAGGTGGTGAAGAAAGAAAAGTCAGAGAAGATTTCTTTTTAAGAAGGGTATGGTGATTTTGACTCAGAAAATGAGGTATGTAAAATTCTCAATGATATTTTATCTTTATTTTCTAAGAATGTGAAAATAGGTATAGGGAAATATAAATGGAAACTTTCCTAGAAATGTTTTGAATGTGGAGGCGTTGGACAATTTGCTACCAATTATCTTCAAAGAAAGAATGAAGAGGATAGTGATGAGGAATAAATAAATCCAAGAACATCAAGGAATAAATGGGGTGATAAAAGAAAAGTTGTATTCCATAGGTAAATAAAATAAATTCTTCAAATCCAAAATAAAGATAAAGAAGTAATTTTCATGGGATATTCACCTAATGGAAGAAGTTAAATTTTTTTGAAAAATAATTTACAAAATTTGGCGGATTCATATGATGTGATTTTTTTTGAAAATCTAAATTCCTTAACAAAGGATATTGAAAATGTTGAGGAGTAAAAACTAAATATTTTAAAAGAAAGTAAAAGTGAGTCAAAATAGATATATCAAGACTTAGAGGAATTGTGTGAGGATGAAAGTGAAGATGGATGAAAAATTTGAAATTTCTTACCTTAAATAAATATGCTGAAGTTGATAATATTATTAGGAATCATAAATCTCTAGTTATGATAAGAAGAAAGATGATATTAGAAAATTATACATCACTCATTTCAAAAATTGAACAAAAATTAGTTTTAGAAGTAGTTTAACAGAAAGAATGGTTTGATTTGATGAATGAAGAGTTGGATTAGATTGAGAAAAAAACCCTTTGGTACTTGTTCCATATCTAGAAAATAAAAATGTTATTGGGACAAAATGGGTGTACAGAAACAAGTTTAATAAACATGGATAAGTTTCAAGAAACAAAGAAATACTTATTTGTAAAGTATACGTGCAAGTTTAAGGTGTGGATTTTAAAGAAACAGTTTACCAGTTGCAGGATTAGAAACTATTAAAATATTTCTATTAGTGGCTACACATCAAAATTAAAAAGTTCATCAAATGGATGTAAAGTCAACTTTACTTAATAGTGATATTGAAGAAGATGTTTACTTATAGAAACCTTGTGGTTTTCTACTTGATAACAATGGAGGAAAGGTTTTTAAATTGAAGAAATCATTGTATGGGTTAAAACATTTCCCATGTTCCTAGAAATTGAAACGTTGATAATTTATTGAAATATTTTAATTTTACTAAATGGATGGTTGATAGAAACTTATATGTGAAAGAAGTTAACTCAAATATCATGATTTTAATTATGTATGTAGATGAAACAATTTTTACTAGATATGAAGAAAATGTTTATAGAGAATTACTGAAGAAATAAAGAAGAATTTTGAGATGTCATTTTTGGGAGAATTAACTTTCCTCCCAGGCTTACAAGTTCAAAAAAAGGAAAAATACATTTTTTTATCTTAATAAAAATATTATTGGGAATTGATGAAATTTTTTGGAACGGAATAATCTAAATAATTTTCTACTTCTATTTTAGTTGGGTTGAAGATGAGAAAAGATAAATCTAGAAAATCTGTGAATTAGAAAAAGTTTTGAATATTGATAAGAAGTTTTCTTTTTCTAAAAACTACAAGACCAAACATTTTTTATATTTTAACCTTGTGTTCCATATATGCGAGTGATCCAAAAGAATCTAATATGTTGTCCACAAAGATAATTCTGAGATACATTAAAGGAACACCTTCACATGGGATATTTTAAAAAAGAAGTCGCGAAATAAACTTTTTTGGTTATGCGGATGCTGATTGGGCTAGAGAATGCAATGACATGACTTCAACTTCATGGGTAACATTTTACTTGGGAGAATATTGTGTGATTTGGAATAGTAAGAAACATATATCATTATCTTTGAGCATAGTAGAATCAGAATATGTTGTATCTAGATGGGATTGTACTCAAATTTTGTGGACGAAAGCCTAGTTAGATGATTTGAAAGTTTAAGTTTGTAAATCATTGAAGATACTTTGTGATAAATAGAGTACAATTGATATTTCTAAAAATACTAACCAACACTCAATATAAAAGTATATTCAAATTATGTTTCAGTTTATAAAAGAGAAGGTTGTTGGGGGAGATGTTTTTCTGGAATACATTTCAATGAAATATCAATTTAATGATGTTTTCACAAAATCTATTCCAAGGGATAGATTTAAATAATTGAGGCTACAAATTCTTGTTCATCCTTCACCAATGACTTCCTAAACATCTTATGGTAATTATCCAACGTGATTTGGATTATGTTGACAAATGGGGAGAATTTTTATAGCTTTATCCAATAAGAGGAAATAATTACTTTTCATACATAAATGGATTTGAATCCATGGTTATTATAAAAATGGGGAGAGAAATAAAAGTAAGAGGCAAAGATAAAAGTGAGGGGGGGGGGTTTATCTTTACATGGCTGCAAAATTTTTTGTCACTAAGGGATGAAATTCCTTCGAAAACATTACTTTTTCCAATATCATGTTGTTAGTAAAATCTCTTTTGATAAAGTATTTTTTTGGTAAATGTACAAAAATTATTTGTGAAAATTTATAAGTGTTGAAAAATTACGGGTTAAAAAAGTTATTAATGAAAAATTTCAACAAATTCAAAGAGAGATTTTGAAGATCCTTTCTGATGTTTTGTTTTTATTGAAAACTAACTTTTTGTAAAATAATGTTTTTATAAATTAGATAAAGTAATGTGTTTTTAGAAGTTTATATTTTTTTTGTTGTGGAGTTGTTGAAAAATTTGGATAAAGAAATTGTTTTGAAAAGTTAGCAATTAGATGCATCATTGGACGCACACCTTGATGATGTTTTTGTTTGAAAGTTAGAATTTGATAAAGATGAAGATAGTTGTAAAGTGAGAAAGTTAGTATGTTGGGAATTTTTAGAACTTTATAAATTTATTTATATGATTCTTTTATGTTCTTTAAAGTTCCTAAAACATCATAAAGAGGACATTATATAAGATAAAGTTTGTATAATAAAATAGAAATGAAAATTTATGGATTTTACAAAATTGAAGTTTACCGGATATAAATCATCAAACCTAGAACAACTAGATATATAATTTTCATAAGACTGAAAATTTGAATTAGTTTAAGTTTAATGAAATTAAAAGTTTCTTATCAGATGTATTTTATTGGATCCATGTCATCATATTCACCAAATTGAATGTGAATCATCTGATGTTTCTTTTTTTAGAATGTCTAGATTTGAGGTTTCTTACTTTTGAGTTTTCATGGTTTTGTAAATATGAAGAAAATATGGAGAGGCTCAATATTTAGGATTTGAATATATAAAAAAATATGAAGGATGGGATTATATTTTCTATAAACCAAAAATATGTTGAAGTCAGATGTTTCTTCACCATATAATTTGATTGGATGAAGAAGTTATTAAAAGATAGAAAAGTTAGAGTTTTCTATCAGATATATATGATCAGATGGGAGGAAGTTTCAGAGATATATATAAAGGTATGTTTTGATCAAAGTAATAAAAAATATACCATTGAACATTTAATTTATTAGAAATATGGAAGAGTTGTGATTGTGGAGATTATGCAGTTTTGATAAAGGTGGAAGAAGTAGAAAGTCTATCTAATGTTGATTCATTAGACAAGATGATTCACATCGATCCATCAGATGATATATTTATAATAAAAAGTCATAAAATATATAGTTCCATTAGTAATAGTATGATCATACCAAAAATAAGATGAAAAATATGATTAGACAGTGAAAGTGGATGAAAATATGAGACATATTGAAGTTTGTATCTAATTGTAATTGTAGGTTTCTAAAGTTTTTAGAAGTTTCAATAATACAATAAACCATTTTCAGTTGTCTTAGAGCATCAAAGTAATAAATAATTTCCTTTATCTTTATTGGGTCAAGATATTTTAAATGAGGAATAATCAATTTTAATTTTTGATGTTTTTGAATGATTTGATTAAATAATGTCCATCGAAAAATAATTTGATTATATATTGTCATCTAATGGTTGAGTGTGTTTCAAGTGGGTCAAAAGGACCATACAAATGATGAGTTTTCTAGATCACCATTTTCCAGACTGTGGTTTTACTTTTATATCTTGTTTTAAGTATGTAAATTTGATAAGAATTAATAAGATTGAAGATGTCACTAAAAGAGGTGAGAATATTTGAGTGGTGGTCAAAATGAAGCTCGAATGAATGTGAAATTTTAATTTCAAAAATTTGAGTGAGTGGGAGAATAAAATTTGTTTCTCAAAATTTTCTCTACTAGAAAACCTATAAATAGAAGTTCGTAGAATATAAAAAATTGTTACTGTTTAGAGTGTGACTAAAATATGAAGCACCAAACATTTTCTGTCCGAAGTTGTTTCTAAACATAGAATTCGGTTACAAGATTAGATTGTAGAAAGTTTTTATTACCAGGGATTAATTTGAGTTTTTGAGAATTTTTTTGAGAAGTTAGGTTTTTCTAAATAGGAAGATCAGAAAGTTTTATTTAGGTATAGATTAAAAAAATTCCATCAAACTGAATCCATTGGACACAAGTGAATCTGATAGAGTTTCCAGAAGAACCTTTGTGGTGAAAAATGTTTCAATGTTATTTTCATTATTTTGGCTCAGAATTTTGTAATAAAAATTTATAAACTAATGGGATTTGGTATAATAATTCCTATCAGAAGATAGGAGGTTTCCAATGTTATTTGATATAAGTTGTATTTATATCTTTATAATAGTGAATCTCTATAGACCCACAAGAGTGGCTATGGCTAGGATGTAGGTTTTCACACTAAGGCTGGAAATTCTAAACCATGTGTTCCATGTTTACTTTTCTATTTCTACATGCACTTGAGTTTACTAAAATTTGTTAAGGAATAAAATCTAACAAGTTATAGAGGTTAAGTTTCCTAAAGTTGAAATTTGTAAAGAAAAAATAATTGATTCAACCCCCATGTTGTTATAGGATCCTTTGGAACTTTAAAAAAATTTATGATAGTAATATCATGAAGGAATTACACCTTGGGAATAAAACATGATTCAATTTTGTTAGTCAAGGAAGAGTGGAACTAGAATTTACTTCTAGGAAGAATTCAACTCTTATTACTGTGTTATGTGTACCCTAAATTCAAAATAATTTTGTCTCTATTGAACTTTTGTGTAAGAAGGGATTTAGGGTTTCATTCAAATCTAACATGGTTTTCTTGTCCAAGGGAGGCATGTTTTTAGGGAAGGGGTGCTCAAATAATGGAATTTATCAACTATCTGTTAATAATATGATTATATATTATGCTTACTTAATTGAATCCTATAATTTATAGAATGATCGTTTAGCACATGTTAATTATAATCCATTAAAATTAATGAAGAAGTAAAATTAAATTAAATTTTAAAATGAATTTAATAAATTTGAAACATGTGTAGAATCTAAAATATTTAAGTAACCATTTCAAAGTGTTGAAAGAAATTATAATATATTAGAATTAATACATTCTGATATTTTTGAATTCAATAGTTTATTAACTCAAAGAAGGAAAATGTATTTTGCCACAATTGTTGATGACTGTGGTAGATATTTACATATATATCTTCTTAAAACATAGAATGGATACTTTAATAAATATAATAAGTATAATGGTAAAGTTGAAACCCAATTAAACAAAAATATTATAGTATTACAAAAATATAGAGGTGGTGGATAATTTATCAATGAGTTTAATTAGTTTTGTGAAGAAAATGGTATAATTAATCAAAGTACTACTCCTTATAAACCACAGTAAAATGGATTAGCTGAAACGAAAATAATCCCTTATTATAAATGGTAAACTTAATGATTAATAAATATAATTTACCATTTAATTTATTTTTTGATGCTTTATCGGCCACATGTATATTCATAATAGGATTGATTATTGTAAAACTAAGTTATCTCTTTATGAAATTTGGAAAGTTAAGAGACCTAATATTTCATATTTTAATGTGTGGGGGTGTTTATAATACTACAGAGTCATTGATCCTAAAATTACTAAAATTGGTCTTAGAGAAATTAAAGGTTTTTGTGTTGGATATTAAAAGAATATAAAAGATTATAGAGTTATGGATTTGGAAGCTAATATCATTATTGATATTGAAAATTATAACCTCTACTACTTGGTGCCAATATTGTTTTTTATGACCAGATTTTGAGTTATAAAATATTAATAAAATATTAAGACTCGATGATTTATGTGTTCTAATAAAAAAAATCACATTGTAATATTTTTTATATGTGAACTTAGAAGTGGTGCTATTTCTTACAGGAGGTAATGAGTTTACTTGTTAGAGAGTTCATGGAAAGGATATGATCACATGGCCCTAAAAGTTATACAAAACGTGATGTTGGATGGAAATATCATAATACATATGATATATTTGCTTTATCTTAATGATTAACAAGTTTAAGGTTTCAAAAACTTGTAAATGTGATAATACTTTGAGATATTGATACTAGGTAAAGGTTTAAATCAAAAGGTGCCTTTATTATGTATAATGTTCCACTTTTGATCTAGAGAGCTAATGTTAATGAATAAAAGTAGGAGATTGTTATAATTTTTATTCATAAAATAAGTAAATAAAAGATTTTTTGTGGGACCTATATATTTATAGTTTTGGATTGATGTGGTTGAAAAAACCATGTATAATTCCATGATGAAAATGGGGATAAAATCCTCAAATATCTTCTCTTATAAATGAGAAATTTTTAATTCTTTCTTCATAAAAAATATATATATTTTTAAATTATTTTAAAGTGTTTTTAAAGTATATATTTTAGTAAAATGTTTTGTTATATATATATATATATTACATAATAAAAAATAAAATAAAATAAATAAAATATTTTATATAATGACTAATGATGATATTAGTCATAACGATTGGATTTATAGAATTAGAAATCTGAACGGGTGCTTCCCACAAAGATTTGTATTGTTTCGATCAAATCAAGGTGTCTATTGATTTAAACAGTGAGATCAAATTATTATGATTCACACCAATTTTGGTCTATAAATTAAGGGATTTTGAGATAGGATATTTAATCTATTCAATCTAGAATTCTCCAGAAATATTACCCAAATATCGACATTATGGGACATTCGAAATTTGATGTTCAATATTCTCAAAATCTCGGTGAAATCCTAAAGGGAAATTTCCACCAAGAACCCTAAAACAACAATTGGGGGTGGATCAAACCCTTTTAGATAGTGAGGTGTCTGGATGTAGGAAAAACGTTAAGGCTGGATTCCAGATTTAAAATATTTATATTTATAATTAAATGTTAATTTAAAATCAATTACTTCATAAAATACCTTTATAATACTATTCCTACCCATCATTGTCGATCGATATTGACCCGATCAACGATAGACGATACATAAGTCATTAAAATGTTTTTAAAATTATATTTTTTTTTCAAGATTAAAACAAATTTCCACAATGACTTTCAAAAATCATGAAGCAATTTTATGTTTTTAGTGTATTCTATTTCTCACAAAAAACATGGAAAAATTTTAGATCCACAGAATGAGTGAAACCATTTCACACGATCCATTTGTAATCCAGTATATAAATTAAAAAACTGTATACCCTGAATATGCTAAAAAATAAACAATTTCACTTTGCCAAAAACACTATTTAGCGATGTTTTTAGTATTTAGTGGTGATTTAAACAACTACGAATTCCTGTCTCATATATTATTTCATGAAGATTTTAAAAAACTATTATGAATCATTTCACATTGATTTTTTAGTAACAATTTTTAATGTTTAGTGGTGGTTTTATATTTTTTTTTATGAATTTGTTTTAAAAAAAATTATTGAGCAGCTATTTTAATATTTTTAAAAAAATGCATAGATATATACATCAATTTTCATAAGTATATATAAATACTAAAACACATAAATATACACATATATAATAGAACATAATTATATATATAAATATATATAAATATATAGATAGATAGATATATATATACTCATAATATATATATATATATACATATACTTATATAGAAATATGTATATATATTCACACATAATTATATATATATATGCACACATAGATGTATATAAACAAATATAAATATATAATTAAATTAACACACACACAGATAAATATCTAAATATACAAACGCACGAAATATTCATAACCTCAAACTTCCTATAACACCCTTATATTTTTATGAAATATATTTTTAAATAATTTAAATTATTTCATATCTTATGTTGCACGCAACAGAAAGTTTAGACGTACAACAAAATATTATTAAAATATTTTATATCCATTATAATCTAGTAGTTAAATTGGTGGGAATGAATATTAATAACTAATTTATGAAATAAATATCCAAATCAATATGAATTTATTTTTAAGTTCTTATAAAATAATCACATAATTTTTAGTAAAGTCATTTTATTCTTCAAAAATGTATTTCCTTTAAAAATGAGTTTTTCTTATTTTTAAGAGTGAAGATTAATTTCTAGTAGTTTTGAAAAATTTATTTTAAAAAATTAATTTCATTTTTCAATTCAAAATTTCAAAATTATCTTAATATTATTATTTTAAATTTTTCCGATAATATTTATTTTTCAAGGAATAATGAAGAATAATGATTTTTATTGGAAACTGTATTTTATTTTGAAGTCTTTATAAGGTAAAATTATATTTTGGATTTGTTTTAAATTTTAATTAGTTCAATTTTATATAAAATAATATAATTATTCATTTTTATGTTGATTTTATTTTTTAATTTAGTATAAAAGCATTTTATATTTAAAAATGGATTTTTTCTTCAAAAAACTGCTTTTCATTGCATTTTTCCAGTTTTATTTTAAATTAAATTCTAAAACTTTAATGTTTTGAATTTTTAAAAATATATTATATATTTACAATCAGTGGGTTTAAATTTATTAAATATTCACTTTTATTTTTTGTCAACATGAATAATTACCTTAATAAATTTTGTTACCTCAGTAAATGGTTAAACGGGTAAATATGGGTTAAAAATAATGGATAAGGCCATAATATTTCATCTTATTTATTATTGAATGAATTTATTTATACCATTAAAACCTAATGTTATAAATTGATACGTTTAATGGACACTTTTCCATAAAAATGACTTATATATTATTTAAATCAAAGAAATGAACGAAATTTCAATTTCTTTGTCTTAAATATCTCTCATATGTCCCTATTGGAAACAATGTAGGTTATGAAATATTATTAGTGAAAATTTCTAACTTAATAAACTTATTTTAATGATATAACTTTTTTATTACTTTTTGGGGCCTTTTGAATGAGATTATAAACTTTATAATATTTTATTTATGTATAAGATGTCACATTCATGTTTTTAATAACTATAACATTTTTAACATGATTTTTTAAAGAGGTTATGATATAATATAAATATTATTTTGAAATATAAATTATTTATCTTCATCATGGTAATTTATTTATAATTTTTATGAATTAAATAATTGTCCTAAATTATTACACAACGCCGATGTAATAATTATTCAATTAACAGAAAAATAAAATAAATGATATTAAAAATATTAAAAGTAATATAATTTGAGATATTTAAAGTGATACAAAATTTCTATATATTACCTTGAAATTTTATCAATATAATAAAATAATTTTTAAAAAATTTATTGTAGTATTGATATTTTTAAAAGTTAAACAAGTGAATAGAATCAAAATTGACAATAATGATATTTTATAAGATTAATATTTTATTAAATTATTTTGAAATCATAAAAATATTTTAAAAAAACAGATTATTATATGGTATAAAATTTCATAAATTTTTCATTTAAGGTCTAATTGACACAATATAAGTAAAAATTACAACATTTTAATATTAAAAAATTTATTACTGTAGTTAAAATTAAAATAGGTTAACAAAGGGTTAATAAAAATGATAAGGTTTAAAATAACACAAAATATTATCTAAAATATATTTTATAATGATATTGAAACCTTATATGATCTTATATTTAAATTTATGGTCATTCGGTGGTATTTTGAAATAAAATTAATTTATTATAATCTAATCTTTGGAGAAATTCCAATAGTACAACTCACCTCAATTATAAAAGGGCATCCCAAATTTGTCTTCTTTAAACCACATGGGCCTTCTAGATCAAACATACTCGTATAATTTATCTTTAAAAATTCTCTATACACACTCTAGAGTTTATATTATTCTCAAAATACCAACCCTAGTTCCCTTTAGAGGAGATTTAAAGGATACATTTCGAAGAAGAGGTAATTTCTCTAACCGATCACTTTCTTTTTATAGTATTTCTCAACTCCTCTAAATCTATGATGTTTATCATAAAATAAAAATTTAGTATCCTAAATATTTTGAAATTTTATCATTAATATGAAAAAACCATTATGAACCCTCTTTCCCATCGAACTAGAAGTGAAAGTATTGCTCATGCATATATATGACTTACCATCTCCACATAGCGATACAATTCATTTTTCATCACCATCTTTTATGGATGGGTATTATAATGGTTTTAGTGAATATATATGTTATATATGATATAATAATTATTATATAAATATTAATTATTTTTTTCATTTCTTTAATTTCATTATCAAAAAATTAAAACAATGTTTATGCGTTTGTACAACCTACTATCTCGATGAGCGGTGTAATTCATTTTCTATATATAATTTATTTGAATGATTATAAATACATGTATGATTATTTTATATTATTTATACAATATTATTAAAATTTTGTAAATGATTATACCAATATAAAATTATAATTACTAATACTATCGAACAGAAACATGATTGGAAAATGAAGCACATACCACCCAGAACCGTGATTTTAATAAAAATTGTTAATAAAAAGATGATAAGATGTTATAAATAAATAATAAAAGGTATGATATAATTAATTTTATTTAATAAATGTATAGTAAATCTATATTTATTGTACCTGAGGTTTTAATGTGAACAAATAAAGGCAATACTTGAGGTAAGGGTTGATTTCAATATCTTCTTATTATTCGAGATTGTTTATGTTTAAGTATCTGTTGGGGAATATTTAACTCCCATGCCCATATTTTCTAAAAATGTTTTCAATTTTTTTACTATTCTAGTATTAATTCTTAATTTTTTTTCAATGTTTTACTTTTTATAAAATGGTTTGAAATGAATATTTTTATCATTTTCCAAACAAGGTACTTTGTGACTTTTTCAAAAAATATGGAAGTAATATTTTTTATCTTATATAGAATGATTATATTTTCCAATCATCATGAAACATTAATTATTTGAAGATTTATATAAAATATTTCTGGTTTATTTTCAAAATAAAATTTTTCCTTTATAATTACATGTATTTAAAAAAAAATCAAAATGGAAATAATATTTTCTTCAAGAATTATTTCAAGTGATATTTCAAAATAATTATCCTTCTAGGATTTTTTTGATGTTATGTATGATTTAATGAGGATATGAATAAATGATACTGTTGGTCAGAGTATACGACTCAAGAGGGGTGAATTGAGTATCTATAAAAATTTCTATTAAAATTGGTCCTTTAACATAATATCCCCCTATTAAAATAAAATTAAAGTCAGTTTGTAGTGAATATATATAAGTCCTAAAAGTTCAATTAGTTTCTCTGAAGATTGATTAGTTCTCAATTTTACTAATCTAAAGATTAGTCAAACTTTTGAAACCAATCTACTGATTCAAAATAGATATAAACACTTTCTAAACTAACTATCAAAGTTTGGTTTATATTAATGCAAGAAATACATAATAGATACAAATATAAGACAAATAGAACAACTATTAAAACAAGAGTTTCAATATCAAGTTGAGACTTAGTCCTCTTCACTTGGTGATCACTTTCCACCAAGTTTTTTATATTAATAAACTTTTGATCTACACCCTGGATTGGGGTTCACAATAGCACACAGGGATGTCCAGGTCACACTTGACCTCTACCACAATAATTAGTGGGAAAAACTAATTAACAGATCACACACGATCTCTTACATAGTTCTACGTGGGATACAAGAGTAAAAAGGTATTGAGTGTGAGGATATTTTAGTATCCTTATATTAAGCTTAGGAGACAGTGTGTATGAAACAAACAGATGCACACACAACTCAAAAAGTAAACACAAGATCACAATAGAGTTATAAAAGTAATGAAAGAGTTTATAAATCTCTATGTGTTGTGTAGTAAAGCTTTGGACGCATTGGATGTAGAGAAAATGATATTCAAGTCCTCTTCTGGAAGTTGGCTCCAAAACAAAGTATCGTAGTATCTGTAATCTAGCTTCCAGGTGTGTAGAGGTTTAGCTCTTCGATGTTAGGATGTTTAGCGAGCTTCAGCAGGATACAACTTGTAATATTAAACTTCTTGTATAATGAAGCTTTGAGTTCTTCTATTTTCAATATCTTTCATATTCTCACAACCAACATTTTTGTTTTTCTAAGCTTGTAATCCTTTTATACTTCAAGGTCCAGTAGGCATGATGATCTATGCACGTGCATGTACCTCGTACTGTCTATGGATAGTCCAACAGACAACATTAATTAATGTTAGAAACATTAATTTTTCTAAATATAACCGTTAGAAATAACGTTGAATTAATAAAAATGAAATAGTTATTTATGACTATCAGTGAGTCATTAGAATCAGTCTATCATCTTTGGTTTGTTAGCATCAGTCTATCATCTTTAGTCTGTTAGCATTGGTCTATCATATTCGGTCTATTAGCATCAGTCTGTCATCTTTGGTGTGTCATCTTCGGTGTCTCAACTTCGGTGTTTCATCTTCGGTGTGTCGAACATCGGTGTGTCGAACATCGGTGTGTTGAACATTGGTGTGTCGAACATCGGTGTGTCGAACATTTGTGTGTTGAATATTGACATTTGTGTGTCGAATATCAGTGTGTGGAACATCGGTGCGTGGAACATCGGTGTGTTGAACATCAGTGTGTCGAACATCGGTGTGTCGAACATCGGTGTGTCGAACATCAGTGTGTCGAACATGAAATCTAAAAAGCCTATGAAGACTATGTCTTACACAAAACATTACATGACTAAGTGACATCCAACAATTCATGTAAAAATACACTTGTAAACATATGGATTTACAAATATAAGTTATTTAATTATTAAAGTATACTGTTCAGTATGATATAATTGATTTACTTAGATATATTAAATGGAATGAAAGAGTAAAATTTGTAGTTATACATTATTTGTGATTATGAAAACCACCATATCATAGGGGTCCAAAAATCTCCCCCTTTTTGATAATCACAAATTATGGCATACATACAAATTTAAGGAATCAAAAATAAGTGGGCATAACATACAACACTGAATGAGATTATGCAATATAACTAAAGATTTCCCTTGTAAGAGGTTTTAAAACAAAGCTCCCCCTCAATAAAATGATTATGATGACTATATTCCATGTGTCCTGTACTAAATATTCTCTCCCTTAGATTAATAATGTATGCCTCTTCTTAGATTAACAATGTATGCCACTTATTTTTTCCCCCTTTTGGGATTAGCAAAAAAACCAAAAAAAAGAGAGAAGAAATATCATAAAAGAAAGACACCGTAATGATTTCCATAAAGATACAGAAAAGTACAGTCAAACAAAAAGATCAAATCCCTGTAAAAAAATACAATCCATCACTAAGGATTTGGATGCTGTAGAGATTTTCCTTTATCTGAAGGATATGGAGTAGGATAAGATGGTTTGGTAGAGGCAGAGGGAAGAGGTGGTCTGAAGATGACACCAGTCAGGGAAACACCTGTAGGTATATTTTCTGCAAGGATAGAACTTCTTTATGACAACACATGACTGGGAGTTTTCTCTGTAATGACCGGTCAAATCTGGGAAAGAGCCTGAGAGACAGTCATAGGAGCAGGAGGCTGAGAGGCAGTACTAATGGAAGCTGCAGGAGGGACCACAATGGCTTCAGCCTGGACATACAGATATGACTTAAGAATATTGATGAAATCATTAATGATTTCACCACCATATTGCATAGATTTTTCGAAGTCATTTTTATTCTCCATGAATTTATTCACCAAAGGGGTAAACTCCTTCAATTGAGTAACTTTCTTCTTGAAGGCTTCAGTGACAGGAGGTATTATGAGATTCTTTGCTAGAAACTTGAAGCTATTTATGAGGTCATTCTTGGTATAGTTCTTGGTAAAGTACTTATCCACCTTTTCTCGAATCTATTTCTGAGCAACAGAGGATTCATTGGTGCACTGCCTAACCATATTGTACACAAAGTCTATATTTTGATACACCTTTTCAAGAGTTTCTTTGGCTGAAACACTTTAAAGATTTTGGAGTTCCTCTCTCATCATAGCTTTGAGAGACTCCAAATCAGCAAAAACATCTTTCCAACTTCTAGAACTAGATGGGTCAGTTAACATTTTTCCAAGATCCTCTTTCAACTTCTTTAGATACACACTAAGTAGATGAGTTACAAAGTTCCTAAGAACTTCTAGAACACCCATGAAGGAGGTCTTGAAGTCAGAGGTTAGAGAATTTAACTCATTGCTCATCTTTCTTACTTTCTCTCTCAGAAAAGTATTGTGCCTAATAATGGCTTATACTGTGGTAATGAGATTCAATTGAATCTCCTAGATCACTATTCTTGTAATCATCACAGCATCAGTATCTGAAATACCTGTTGAAGTTGAGGCTTCACTTCTGGATCCAACTGAGGCTTTCACTTACTCAAATATGTCATTTTTGAATTGTTCCAAATCAGCCTCAGTGACATAGTCACTGGGCACGGTCTGCGCTACTGGCTCTACTGCTGCTGCAGGTGCAACTAGTTCTTATTCATCTTGGACTTGTGGAACAGGAGGAAGAGTCACCCTCTCCTCATCTGAGTCATACTCTAATCCAAAAAGAATATATCCTAGATCATTATTCTACTCTCTTGTATAGGTCCAATCTCTTGGCTCAATAGTATAAATCTTTATCCTTCTTCCTTGAGGCTCAGGGACAACATTATCTTCATCAACTTCTTCATACAATCCTCCATCCATAACAACATCGATGGGTATAGGAACCAACTAAACTTTATGTTCTAGATGATCTCTACCCACTTCAATTACTTGAGGCACTTCCTCAATTTGAGGCACTTCCTCAATTTGAGGCACTTGATCCTAAACTCCTTCCTCAAGGGCACCATCCATAAGTTCATTCAATTCCTGAATGATTTTCTTGATTTTCATCATTAAGATGGGGTGATATGTCCTCATGTTTAGCATCTCTATGATCAATAGCCTCTTGTTTAACATGCTCAATACCATCACTAGCTCCATGTACAGATTCCTTACTGGATCTATCCACCACTTGTTGTCCCATTTTTAAAGAATCACTTACATGATCTTCATTTCCTCCTTCATCCTTATCATCATGATCATCAGACTCCTCATCTGATTTACTCATATAACCTTCAACACTTGAAAACTCAGTCTCTTTTTCATCCTCATCACCTAACACATATTCTCTTGAGGGTAAGTCAAAAGGTGAACTAACAGGTCCATAAGACATGTCCTTGGGGCTTTCAGTAATACCAGGATCACTCCAGTCATCAAAAGGAGATCCTTCTTCTCTTGGAACTTCAGTATCTGCTTCCTCATTAGAATAAACTGATTCCTCTCCTCGTTTGGGAATATTTGATGTTGAATAAACTTAAACAATAATCTTACTTCTCCTTCAAACTCACTTGAAATAGTCCTCCTAGATTCTCTATTTTTAGTCATCTCCTTCAGAGCATTTTCATAAGAGAAAAAATCAGAGGAAGGTGGAATATTACCTGGATAATCATCATAGACACCTTCATGAGGCATCTCCAAGCACTCAACCCATTCCTTAGATGAAAAAGATACTACCTTTCCCTTTACTACTGAATTCATTCTTGCTACCTCAACTTTATCCAGAGATATCTTCAAATGCTGATAGAATTCATGCACTAGCTAAGGATAATAAGGTCTTTCATTGTTAGCAAACAACCTCAACCACCCTTGAGATTCCAGAACTTTTAATAAAAACAACTTGCTTGACAGAAGCCACTTAGCAGACAATTCTTTTTCAGCCGTAACCACTCGGCTTTCTAATCTCGGTTTTGCAGTCCCACTGGACTCACCTTTTTGTCTCTTAGTAGAGGGTAATTTTCTTGGATCCTCTATAGAATTCTTGGTACTTTCCATGTCGAGGATTTATATTCCAAAAGAGTTGAGGATGAGGGTCGAGAGGTAGAGTGACAAAGGGTAGAAAGCTTTACGGTAGTGGAGAGGTGAAAGGTTAGGATGGATTGAACTTAATATATCATTTGGGGATTGTAAATCGTAAAGCATAAAATTTAAACGTGAAAAAAGAACACAAAAAAAATGTCATTTTATTTAAAATAGACAGAATTACAAAGGATTCCTTAAAAAAAACTTCGATGTCAATGAATCAGTTTCAGGAGATCAGTTTTAGGAGATCAGTTTTTGGAGATCAATTTCAGAAGATCAGTTTCAGGAATCGGTTTTAGGGATCAGTTTGACAAGATCAGTTTCAAGGATTAGTTTGACAAGATCGGTTTCAAGGATCGGTTTGACAAGATCAGTTTCATGGATCGGTTTGACAAGATCAGTTTCAAGGATTGGTTTGACAAAATCGGTTTCAAAAATCAGTTTTACATGATCAATTTTCAAGATTAGTTTGACAATATTGATTTCAAGGATCTTAGAGATTTATCATTCCTAGTTCATGTCTGATGTAGTTTATTATCTCCGAGTTTAAGGGTTTAGTGAATATATCATCAAGCTGATGCTTAGTCCCAATAAACTCAAGATTTATATAACCTTTTTGATAATGATCTGTCAAAAAGTGATGTCTTACATAAATATGTTTTGTTCTAAAATAAGAAATTGGATTCTTAGAAATGTTAATATCACTTTTGTTGTCACAGTTTATGGGGATATGTCTGAATTGAAATCCATAGTCTAATAAGGTGTGTTTCATCCACAAAATTTGTGCACAACAACTTCTAGCAGCAATGTATTATGATTCAACAGTTGATAATGCAACTGATTTTTTATTTTTACTACACCATGATATTAGTGACTTTTCCAAAAAGTGACATGTTCCAAAGGAACTCTTTCTATCTAACTTACATCCTCCAAAATCAGCATCTAAATAGCTAACCAAATCAAAACGGTTTCCCTTTAGGATAGAACAGTCCTAAGTTAGTTGTATATTTGAGGTATTTGAAAATTCTTTTAACATGATTTAAATGTGACTCTTTAGGATTTGATTGAAATTTCATACACATACACACACTGAACATAATATCTAGCCTACTAGAAGTTAAGTACAACAAAATCCCAATCATTCCTCTTTAAGCAGTCTGATCAACTGATTTTCCATTTTCATAAAGATCCAACTTACATGTAGAAATCATAGGGGTTTCACTATTATTAATGCTATCAAAGCCATATATTTTTAAAAGATCTTTAGTGTACTTACTTTGATTTAAAATAATATCTTCTTTATTTTGAAATATTTGAAATCCAAGAAAATATTTAAGTTCTCCCATTAAACTCATTTCAAACTCACTTTGCATTATGTCTGAAAAATAATTACATAAAGAGTTTTTAGAAGATCTAATGATAATATCATCTTCATATTTTTGGGCTATTTAAACTTATTTTGAAATTATTTTTATAAATAAAGTATGATATGTGATTCTTTTTTTAAATCCTTTAGAAATAAGAAAGTTACTCAACCTTTCATACCAATCTCTTGGAGCTTGTTTCAAACCATATAAAGATTTTGATAATTTGAACACATGATTTGGAAAAAGTGGATTTGTAAAACCTAGGGGTTTTTCAAACAAAACATTCTAAATTATATAACCATTTAATATTTCACTTTTGACATCCATTTTATAAAGTTTAAAATCCAAGTGTGCTACATAGGCAAGTGAGACCCTAATTTTCTCAAGTCTAGATACTGGTACAAAGGTCTCTTTATAATCAATTCCCTCTTCTTGGTTATATACTTGAGCAACTATTCTAGATTTATTTATAATTATATTTCCAGATTCATCTACTTTATTTCTAAAAACCCATTTGTTTCGTATGGTCAAAGTATCCTTCAGTCTATTTACAAGTTTCAAAACTTTATTTCTTTCAAACTAATTAAGTTCTTCTTGCATGGTCATTACCCAAAATTCATCATTGATTGCATCATTGATATTTTCAGGTTCAAGCTGTGATAAGAAAGCTTGATGTTCAAATTGTTTTCCCAAGAAATCTCTCATTTGTGTTCCTCTATCTAAATCTCCAACAACAACATCTAAGGGATGATTCTTAAGGGTCCTGGTTGGTCTAGGGAAGGTAAGACCTGATATTTTAGATTAATCAAGTTGATCTGGTTCACTATGGTTAGGATTTTGAGAATTTATAGAATTTGATGTCTTTACAGATTCCTTCATATGATGATTTGAGGTTTTATTATTAATTTCCAGATTGGACATATCTTCTTTAATATTTTTTAGTGAGGTCTTGGGCTCATATGGATCTGCTTCATCAAACTTGATGTGTACAGATTCCTCCACAAATTTGGTTTTATTATTTAAGACTCTATAGGATTTTCTTGATGTAGAATATCTAAGAAATATTCCTTCATCAATTTTGGATGTAAATTTATCTAAATTATCTTTAGTGTTCAGAATATAAACTTTACATCTAAACACTTTAAAATAACCTAATTTGGGTTTCCGATTATTCCACAAATTGTAAGGAGTTTTTTTAAGGATGGGTCTAGTTAATACTCTATTTATTATGTAACAATATGTATTAACAACTTCAGACCATAAATAAATGGGTAGATTATATTCATTAATCATAGTCCAAGTAATTTCTTGTAAGGTTTTATTTATTCTTTCTACCACACTATTATGTTGAGGTGTCCTAGGAGAAGATAAATTATGATTATAGACATTTTTTGAGAAAAAGGCTTCAAAATTTTGACTCTCAAACTCATGGCCATGATCACTTCTTAAGTATTTAATCTTAAAACCACTGAGATTTTCTACAGACCTAGCATACTTAGTAAAATGTAAACAAGCATCACTTTTATGAGCTAGGAAAAAGGTCCAGGTGTACTTAGAGAAATAATCTACAGGAACATAAACATAATGATTCCCATTGAGACTTGAAACTCTAGATGATCCAAATAAGTCCATGTGAACCAATTCGATAGGTTGAGAAGTAGTTACTTCTTTCTTTGGTTTGAAAGATATTTTATGTTGCTTTCCTTTTTGACAAGGATTATATACATTATTGGCTAGAAACTCTAATTTGGGTATTTCTCTAACTTATCCTTTTATAGTTAACTTTCTAAGAGTGTGTATGTTGCAATGTCCTATTCTTCTATGCGAGAGCCAAGAATCTTTGTGAAAGGTATTTAGAAAAGAGACATTCTATGAGGCTAGTGTGTTTAGATTTATTGCATATACATTATAATTTCTAAAAGCAGTAAATACTAAGTTATTCTTGGAATCAAAAACATAGAATGAATTATTTTTAAAATTAATATTAAAAACATCATCAAACAACTGAGATATGCTGAGCAGGTTATATTTTAATCCATCAACATACAGTACTTTAAAAATTAAAATAGAGTTAGGGTTACTAATATGGCCTAGGCTGATGATTTTTCCTTTACCATTGTCACCAAATGTGAAATGTCCTCCATCAATCTTGATAAGACTTTTAAAGCTTGAATATTCCCCTTTCATATATCTTGAACACCCATTGTACAAGTACCACTACTTTTTACAAGATCTCTTTAGGTAGTTTACCTACAAAACAGTTTAAACAAAAAACGGATTTGGTACCCATATTTTTCTAGGTCCACATACATTAGTAATATAAGCTTTAGGTACCCACAAATGTCTTATGGATTTCCTATATGCAGAATATAGAGTGTTTAAAAAGTAACCTCTATTTGATCCTGAATAATTAAATGTAGTAAAAGAATTTGTGGAACTGGAACTCGCTGTAAAATTTTCGTTTTTGAAAAAGGTAGCAGATTTTCTAGATTTGGTTAAAAAATGTGATTTGGATAAATTTCTTTGTCCTGGTTGATATCCTATCCTAGAAGTATACTTAGAAGGTATTTGTTTACCAAGAATTTGAGTAAGAGTATTTTTCCTATTATTAAACTTTTCTAAGTCTTTATTTAATTACTCATTAGGCATTTTTAGTTCATTATTTTCCTTGAGGAGTTGAGAATTTTTCTCTTTTTCAGTTGTAAGTTTAGAGTTAATAGTCACAGTAAGAGCATGATTTTTCTTCAAAGATTTATACTTATCTTTCAAATCATTACATGTTTCTTCTAACATGTTGCAATATTCAAATAATTCATCATTTTTCATATTCTCAGACTCACTTTCAGAATAGTAATAATTATGTACATGATATTCTAAGGTTACCTCAGTTGTGTTTGTTAAAAAACACATATTAACCACATCATCTTTCTCATTCTGAGAAGAGCCAGATTCACTTAAGCTGTCCTCAGAGGCACTCAAGGTGGCCTTCATTGCTTTCTTATACCTTCTATCCTTATTTTCATACTTTTTCTTGTGTTTCATCTTTAGACAGTTAGCCTTGACATTCCCTTTCCTTTTACATTCATAGAAAATTATCTCTTCTGATTTATCATTTCCCTTCCAATCATTTTTCTAATTTCCCTTGTTATCATAATTTCCTTTGTAATTGGGATTTATGAAAAAATTATTTTTCCTACAGAATTTGTTGAATCGTCTTGACAACTGGGCCATTTCTTCATCACTATCCGAAGCTACTTCATCACTTCTTGAGATCTCAATTATAGCTTGAACTTTCTCCTTGTCTTTGCTTTTAGATGCAGTTGTCTTGAAGGCTACATATTTTCATTTTGGTTCATCCTCTTCTTGATTTAGTTTCAATTCCTCTTCATACATCATTAATTTTCTAATCAATTCATTCACTAGAATAGTATCAATATCACATGATTCTATAAAAGACACAAATGTTCCACACCATTGTTCTATTAAGAATTGTAGAATTAGCATGATCTTCTCTTTGGTTGTTAATTCTCTTCCTAAATAAATCATGGTATTCACAATTTCATTAAACCTGAGATACATATCAGAAATTGACCCATCATGCTTCATATTGAAGTTTTCATATTTAATAGTATAAGTATTTAATCACATTTCTTTAACATTAGATGTTCCTTCATGAGAAACAGATAGAGTGTCCCAAATTTCATGTGCATTTTTACAAGCAAAGATACAGTTAAAATCTTCATTTCCTAGTGCACAATACAAATCATTCATTGCTCTAAAATTATTTTTATAGGTAGTATTGGTAGATTCATCCCAAATGTTTCTACCAGTTTCAGGAATTGTATATTTACTTTCAAAAGTAGTCCAGATTTCAAATCCCATGCTTTCTATATGTATTTTCATCTTAAGATTCCACTGAGCATAATTTTTTCCATTAAATAAAGGTGGCGTATTTATATCAGCCCCTTCTAATCTATTTTCAATTATAATGATTATAGCAGAATGTCAAAGAGATGAAAATTCAGAAATAATAGAAATTTTGAGATCTTTGAAAAACAACTGTTATCACAGTTGACAGGATTTGAAAACTAATAAAAACTTTTAATTTATCTGATACCAAATGTTAGTTGAAGTAGACGAATAAAGAGAGGGGTGAATTGAGTATCTATAATTTTTTTTGTCAAAATTGGTTATTTAAAATAATACCCCCATTAAAATAAAATCAAATTCAGTTTGTAGTGAATTTATATAAGTCCTAAAAGTTCAATTAGTTTCTCTAAAGATTGATTAGTTCTCAGTTTTACCAATCTAAATATTAGTCAAACTTTTGAAACTAATATACTGATTCAAAACAGTTATAAACACTTTCTAAAATAACTATCAAAGTTAGGTTTATCTTAATACAAGAAATACATAATAGATACAAATATAAGACAAACAGAACAGTGGTTAAGACTAGAGGTTTAGTCTCAAGCTAAGACTTAGTCCTCTTCACTTGGTGATCACCTGACACCAAGTTGTTTATATTAAGAAACTTTTGATCCATACCCTGGTTCGGGGTTCACAATAATATTAATTTTGATTCTTTATATTTAAAATATATTTATTTAAGTGATCAATATATTCCAGTAACTTATATTTTTTTAAGAAATGATTCTTTTTTGTTTGATATATAACTTTCATTTTTCAAATTCTTGATTTGTCTTTCAAGTGTTATAATCTTTCTAAGACATTATTTCAACTGTATTTTCAAATAAGATTCTAATTGAGTCTCTTCTTATTTATAAATGTTTCTTTTATTTCCAGAAAACCCTTCATCATTTTCTTTTTCAATAAATTTGTTTTCTCTATAAACTTTATTGAATTTTTAGCTTCAAATTAATTGTCCACATCTTCATCATAATTAGAAAAAAACATCTCCTTTTGGATTTAGAGAACTTTTTATCATTTTTATTTATAAATTAATTTCAGTTTTCAATATTTTTCTTCCAATATCTTCTTGACTTTCTATCATTTTCATCACTTTCTTCTTCATCCTTTTTTAGGTGAAATTTATAGAAAAATGGCCAATTTCCCCACACCCAAATCATTTAAGAGGTCACTTATGTTTTATACTTTCCTAGGAATCTTTTCAAATTTTTAGATTACGAGGATAAGAATTCATAAAAAATTCTATAAATTACATTTTTAGCATTAGAATCACCAACTTATTCATCTTCAAGAATCTTCCTATAATTTCCTTTCTTTTTAGATTTGAAGGAAATTTATTATTCAACCTTTTATTTTATTTTCATAACTTTTTATCTTCTCATTTCATATATAATTAGAGTTCTATGAAATTAATAAAAAGATAGATTTTTAGGACCACCATCTTCCAAATATGAAACTTTGGAATCAAACTTTTCAAGAATAATTTGTAAGATATTTTCAACAGTTGTTAAATCTTCTTTCTTCTCCCCAAGACATATTATGGTGAAAACAATATCATTCACCCTTGTAAAAAATTCACCAATAGATTGATACTCACCCATTTGGATATCCTCATAAATTAACCTCTAGATTTGTAACCTTTATTTATTTACCTTCATATTTCCTTCATAGTTATTTTTCCAATTTTCCCAGATACCTTTAACAGTTCCAACTCCTTTCACTCTAAGAGATTCACTTTTTAAGAGTTAAGTGAGTGAATAATTATTATACCTTCCATTTTTCTATATATTTATCTTATCCATATGTATAATTTGGACATTTAAATAAGTATAGAAAATATCTTTGTAGTAGCTTTCAAAACATCATAACCTAGAAACATAAGATATGGAAACATTAAATCTTTACAGATATGATAGTTATTTCCATCAAAAATTGGAATTCCATTACTATTCACACAATTCAAATTATTCATAAAAAATTCTCTTCAAACACTTAAAAAATGAGTAAAAAAAGTTACTTTCCCTCTGATACTAATTTAGATGGCCTAACCATGATCTATGTTATCAATGAGAGGGGGTGAATTAGTGATATCTTTTTCTTTTATGTTATCTTCTTATGTAAAAATATTCACCTCATATTAAATATTTAATATATTGTTTATAAAAATACATTAAAACATCTATATGATCATAATTATTTACAAGTTTCACTACTAAATAAGAGTAATTAGTCCTTGAAATGGTTTTGAAAATAATCTAATACCCACAATCTACTGGAAAATAATCCTTTTTTGTAGATACAAAAAATAGAATATTCTCTTACACATGTGTAGTACCATGATCTATAAAATAGTGCATGTTATTCTTCTAGCATGAATGATGTAAATTATTTTTTGTAATAATTTTATAAACCTTCAAAAGTTGGTTTCAAACAAGTCATTATGTTACTTTAACAAATTCTACTTTTTTAAATCTTCATAAAACATTTCATCACTTTCTTACCCAATAGTGGGTAAGAATAACTTCTATATAATTTTTACAAAAAATCATTCTCATCACTCAAAATGATTATTTAGTCTGATTATTCATTCTAGAAATAAGTCTTATTAGCTTTCTCAAAAACAATTCTGATTCGATTCTTTATTTTTCCTGAATCAATAAATCCAATTATTCATTTTGATCAGGTAAATTTGGTAGCAACTTATTCAGAATAATTATTATGTCCAGAAAATGTCTCTCAATAAATTATGTATGGAAACCAAATCTCTAGTGGTATCTTCATCTCTCTCATGTGAACAAGGTCAGAGAATTTTGTACTTTCACTTTTTTATAGGTTCCTTGTAAGAGAAGAGGTAAAAAAACAAATTTCATTTTCCCACTCACACTAATTCTAGAAACCTAAATTTGATTTCCATTTAAACTATATTTTGACCATTTCATAAGGCTTCCAAACTATTATGGATTCTTATTGAATCTTCTTGAACTCTACAAAACATCTAACTTCTCAACTTCCTTCAAACAAGAACTTCTCAAGTGAATAGTATGGAATTTTATAAACCATAAAACATACCACTCTAATTTTTCAAACTAAACGATACTTATTTTTTCATAAATATCATTTTAACTTGTAAATTCTTCAAAATACAACAATAGTATAATGGTAACTTTAATATATTTTCAATTTCTTCATTATTTCAACTTTATCTCATTTCGATGCATTGTGTTTGATGAAACTTAGACTCTAATGACATATTGGTGTCATACCTTATTCATTTATTCTTGAACCAAATGATTTTTTTTACAATTCACTATAATAATTTGGATCACATGAAAATGGTTGACTACATTATTTTATTTCATCCAATTGATTGTTCTTTTAAGTTCTTCTTATTCATTGGTGACAACAACTTCAACTTCTTGATCAAAATCAAAAACTTCTCTATTTCATCACACTCAACAACTCTGGTCAATATGACATGACATAGGTAGTCCAATGTTCTTCCATTGAAGGAATTTAGAATATAATAACTTATTGGTGTTAATTATTGTTTGATGGATAAGTTCTAGAAAATCCTTTGATGGTTTGGTGTCAACTGCAACTTATTCCTTCTTGAAACTTAGCAAATGATGGTTCATCCAAGATGGATTATCCCATTCGATGGATAAATCAATCAATACTTCAAAAGAACTTATGTAATTAGAAAATACAAACTCCCATCCTTCATAAAACTTCTACGTCTGATACTACTTAATCTGATGATGTGCACCTTGAAAACATCAACTATAAGGAAACACTAAAAAATTGTATTTCTAATTTCTTCCACAAACTCCTACTTGTATCATGAATTCTTAATGATTTTAGAATATCCAAATAATAATATATTCATAGGAATTATGTTGGAAATATTTTATACTTCCTATATTTTCACAAATTTATATCTTTACTTTAAAAACTCAATATTATTACCAACCCATTGAATGCCTGAACAAGTTTTATTCCCCTTTCTTTCAAAAATCTTATATCACAAGTTTTTAGTTAACTTATGTTGTTGATAAACTATATTATATAAAATATTTGTTATATTTTTTATATCAAACATCTCATATGACATTTTGAATCTAAAACAAATTCTTACTCTGTTATGAAAAAATCCATTTTGGAAAACATGTGAGTGTAAAAATCTGATTCACCAGGAAAACACCTTCATAATATAAAACTAATATTCATGGATTTTTTTAAGAAATATGAATATGATTTATAGAACATAAAACGTGAAGTGATTTCTCATAAACACAACAAAAGAAAAAACTTTAATAAAACACAACTTCTAGCATTATAAAACCACTTCCAGCCATCCATAATCTAAAAAACAACATACATACAACTTGGTCCCAACACTGTGAAGTAATCCAATCAAAAGAGGATCAAATAAATGGGTAAAAAAATATTACCATGTAATTATTTTTTACATTATTTTTTTTCATTGATTAATATATATACTTTTAGAAAGATAAAAAACATTCTTGTTTATAATAAAATTTCCAATTTGAAAATAATTTTTTAAAAACTAAAAATTCACAAAAATATTTTATAAATAAATTTAGTTGAAAATAAAACTATAAATTTATAAAGGAATATTCAAATATAATAATGTTCATTATGGTGGTTAATTCCATATATTTCATATATGTTAAAAACATTTATATCACACTTGGGTAGAAATTCAAAAAGTACCTCATTCAGAAAATGACAAGAACATTCATTTTATAAAAAAATTAAAAGGTTTACATGGATAAAAATGAATTTAAACATTCATATAATAATATTAAAACATTTTTAAAAACATTTTAAAGAAAACATGGTCATGGAAAAGAAAGAGTTTTCTACCGAAGAGAGAAATGAATTCAATTTTCCTTAAAAATTATTCTCTCATTAATTTTTAGTACTAATGAGAGAAAAATGATACTATTACATGAAAATTTAACTAATAACTAGAGGATAATAAAATTAATTTGTTTTATTATATAATTATCAAATAATTTCTTTCAATATTAATTTAGGAAAAAACAATCTCGTTAAAAATGAGATTGTGAAATAAAACCTTGCTGCATTTGTAGTTTTTGAAATATAACTCCCATAAATGAAGGAAATTTTTTTCTTCTTAAAATTCCATTAATTATTATTTATTCATGATATAACATGTAAAAGGGTTATTATATACACCATATAAAAGAAACTTGGTGAATAAAAGAACATGTGTCTCATATAATGATGTTTTGAGATGAAACCCTTACCTTGAGCCTCAATCATCATGTGTGTCCCTTATCTTCCTAAATAATAAACATAGGTTAATTATTTAATTTATTAATAAATCACTTTAGTAAGTTGAATAAGGTCAAAGGGATTATTATTTAATCATCTATAGAATTTTTATAGTGAAATAATTTAAATTTTTATATATAATTTATATCTTTTTAACCAACCATTAAATATGGTCATGAAAAATGAAATATGTTGCAATCATGGAGATGGCATACCATACGTACTCATGAGTAACATTTCCAATTTTTTGACGATCATGATAGAAAGAAGGTAATTGTTATTTCATATCTATAGGATTAAAATTATATCATAAATATCATATGATTCCCTTAAATACCATTATTTATAATATCCATGTGATGTAGTAATACAAACAAATCACATCACTTTGCGAGCAGTTAGTCCCTCATACACATGAACGACTTTATCATTTATTCAATGGATGGTAAGGTAAGAAATTATTTAATATATTTATTTTATATAATGATTAATATTTTGTACATATTATATATAAACATAAAATTAATTCTTATTACCTTTCATGTAAATAAAAAATGAAAAATTAATCACATTGCTTTGAGAGGTGGTAGTTCATCGTACACACGAGCGACATTATAATATTCCATACAGAATGTAAAGTAAGAAGGTATATGTGATATAATAATTATATAAGTTTAATTATATCATAAATATCATATAAAAAATTAAATACATCATTATAACAAGATGTGATAAGTGGTGCTGGAAAAATATTATGTCGGTTCGCGAGGCAGTAGTCTGCTGTACACATGATTGATAGTTTTGTTTCCAATTTGAGGGGGGAGGAGATGAATATAGGTCATGAACATAACATAAAAAATAAAAAAATAGTTTATTATTATATTATTATATCATTATGTTTTAATAATATTTTAATATGGTGGAAGAAGAAATGAAACAAAATTCTAGGTTAATAATGACACCTCTTCTTCGGACAACTTCTTAAGGTTTACACCAAAATCCTTACCCGGTTGGATTTATAATTAAAAAAAGGCCTATATTATGAATTTTGGGGTGTAAGGATTTTATTTATTTAGGTATTTTTTGAACCAATTAGTTTTTTATGTGTGGAAAGGAGAGGATATGGGGTGGACTTTTATAATTGCGGGAGATGACACATTTGGAATTTTGGAAATTAAAAAATTACACCAACAATTTTCACAAGAAAAAGGGATAGGAAATGAAAATTTTGTGATAATTATAATAGCTAGGTTATATTGTTTGTGTTTAAAAAATAATTTTTTAATATTATATCACAGTTCGTTTAAACTCAATTTTTTATGTAATACAAACTATTAAAGGAATAAAATTTATTTAAAGATAAATATATTCTAAATTATCAAGGAGTTACACATATATAGGTTTTACCATGAAAATATGAAAGGATTATACTAATGCACTAGTGAAGACATATAAGAACCAACAAGCACGTAAATGGCTCAATTATTCATCATAACCTAACCATGGCTTGACCATTGAATGATGCATGAAATTACTAATATAATAGAAATATAACCTCAATAAATGTGCAATGTATCCACTTATCCACTAAGTTTCCACTATCATGCCAAAATTTTAAATTTCATGTTCTCTCATCCCTTTCATTCCATCTCATCACTGCATATATATCCATCTAAAATGTGAGTTATGTCGCAACACTACTTACTATAGTATCCCACATGGCCTAGCATCCCATGCTGGAATCAATTTCATCATGGACATATCTCATGCCACTAGAACATAATCATCTGCATCATTATTAACCCATCTACAATATCACTGCTAGAGTAGTAGGGTATCATGAACATGAAGGAAATAAACCTTGTTCCCTCCTCCTATGATGAAAGAATTTCACAACATATCATATCCCCTTATATTCAAGCAACAGTTCTAATTGTAAAATAATTGGTCAGTGCTCTACACCAACTAGGTGTTTCCAAAATGAACCATTAATTAAGGAATAATGGGGAATAGGGTTCAATCATCCATCCATTCCTCACCATCTGAAAACACCCCTATGATATATAAATGTTGGTATATAGTCGTCAATGTTGGTGGGTGTGTATAAAAGTAACCTAAAAGTATAGGTATATAAATTTATTTATATATATATATTTATTTATATTAAAACCCTATAAAAAATGTTTCATATCAATATATCATTTCCAATTCCTTATCAACAAGACTATACTATTTTTACCAGATACTACCACCAACTAGACATAACCCACTACACTAAACAACCACACACAACCCACAATTTCTTTTCTTTCAATTATAGATTCATCCACATTTTATAATTATTTTTTTAATATAAAAAATTCATTTATTAATACACTTAACTTCATATTTAAGGGAAAACTACTATAACCAATATCCCCATTTAATTCCCATTTAGGTCTACCATGTCCATAATTATTTAATTTGTTAAACTACTTACCATAGTAAATTCCATACACTTTTATAAAATTTTAGCTCACATAATTACCCTTTCATTATTACTAACATCATATTCCATCAATGTAGGGATATTACAACAAGGAATCACATAACACGCCATCACCATTCCATATCAACCATCACATATCCCTTTAAATACAACACTACAACCCAACCATTTGACCATAATAACCACATATCTATCGCCACACTTCCACCACCAAAAACACTTCCTATTTCTGAATTGAACACCACCATCATCAAAAAAATTACAAAAAACCACAAGCATAAAAAATATATTTGAAGTATGAAAATAATATTTTCAAACTATATATTTTACCACAATTCATTTAAAGTTTTGTTTTCTCATTAATTCATTATCTCATGCATGGGTATTTTTAAACAGTTTTCATATTCGTATTCAATTTGTTTGTCAACCTCATATAAGTTATTCACCTTTAATGAGTTGTGGGTTTAACATAGTAAAGGTTATTAATTCATAGAAAAGGTTTACAATACATGGAATCCATAATATGAACATCATAATAGGTTACATGTTTGAATATAAAACAAATGGTAATAATAAAGAAGCGAAGATATACATGTTATTACACCCCTTACCATTAAATTAAATGTAATTTTTATTATTATATATATATTTTTAAATTTTTACCACCCACCCACCAGACAAAAAATAATTTTTCTTTCCCATAAATAGAAAAGAAAATGAGAACAAGTATCCCCTACTTGGAAAAGAAGTTCCAAAACATGCTACATTAAAAATAAGGTAAAAGGAAGATGATTTCACTACATGGATATCAAAAATGTAATGTTTGGATTAACTATAAAACTCTTATAGAGAAAAGAGGAATATGAAATAGAAACAACTCCTACCTCAAATGTGACACCCTATTGTAGAAATCATTGAGAGAATGAAGTTATGGAATGCGACAATAGTCACAAGCAGGAAGGCTTCAGGTCAAAGGTAGATGACCCCAAGGCTCAAGAGTAAGGTTTTGGTTTATCTGAAATATAATAAAATATGTAAAGTCTTGAACAAAAAATCCTACACTTTAAGATTATAGATATATATCCTTTAATAACTCTAAATATTAACAAGTTCAACCTTAATATTCAATTTTCATTTAATTCAGTATCATTTAAAATATGTGTAATGAACCATTTAAAACCATGATCGTTAAAGAATTAAAATACTAGATTTAATCAACAAAAAATAATTTTTAAAATAAATTTATTTAAACCTTTAATTACACATTTAACTTTAACATAATTTTTCACATCATTCTATAAAATTTTTGTATTTTAAAAAACTAGGAAATTTTGAAAATTGTTGAACTAACCATGAGAATATATTGAAAACACAGAGCTAAGAAATCAATGAAAAAGAACCAAATTAATGCATGAATAAATCAACCAAATACATGAAGAAAATAAAAAATCTGATGAATGAACCAATTAATCACATTAATGAAACAATTGACTGCATGAAGGAACAAACCAACCACATGAAGGAACCAACCGACCACACAAGGGAAATAATTGACCACATGAATGAACCAACCAACCACATGAAGAAAGAAACTGAATACTTGAAGGAACCAATTTACCACATGAAGCAACCAATTGACCATAATAATAAACCAACCAACTGGATGAAGGAACTAATTGACTGAATAAATAAACTAGCCAACTGCATAAAGGGAAAAGTGACGGTGTGCTTTTTCAAGTGACCATATGAGAAAACATATAAATTGAAAATGGAAAAGGTCCAAAATTCCCTCTTTACTCTTCTAGACCTCAGTAAATCACAATGGAAAGGTTTTATGATCCAAAGTAATTATATCAGATACATCTAAAAATGATATCATCCTTAAGAATTAAAACAAAAACCAAAAGAAAAGGGAATGTAGGTTTAGAAAATCACCCTCAATATACCTCTCAAGGATCTCAATATAAAAAGAATACAAAAACACATCCTTGAAACAAAAAACATATCCAAAAAACATCATCAACCAAGGTAGATATTTAATCTCATATAAAGAATAAGGTTAAAAACATCATCTCAAAAAAAAAGAAAAAATCATAGCATCACAACCATAAAGAACAACAATTGAAAAACTCAAGGTATAAGGTACACATCTGGGACTCCTTCTCCCAATTACTTTACTCAAATTCACAATGAATCAACAATACATTAACCAAGGGGATATCTATCCCTGTAGCACCCAATCATGATGATCCTAGATCTCAATAGGATTTTCCACAAACATCATGTCATACTTAATGTACATCTATCCCCAATAAATGATATGTGAGTAATTATAAATATAATGACATAGTTGGGTCATGTTGAAGAATTCATGAACTCTGTCAAGTTGTGGTAGAAGTTTCATTTGATAAACCACCTCACCAATATGATCCAACACCTCGAATGACCCAACGATCCTAGGAGAAATATTTCTATGCTCTTAGACCTATGATACCCCCAATGAGGGGAAACCTTCTAGAAAACATGGTCTCTAATATTATACACCAAGGGCCTCTTACTATAATCTATATACTCTTTATGGTGGTCATTCAATACCTTTATATGTTCTCAAACCACCAAAATCTTCTTTTTTTACTCTGTAGCACATATGTTCCAAATACTTATGACTCCCCAACTATAGTCCAACATAGAAAAGGATGACACGATCATTTATAAAATGATTTGAATAGAGGCATACTGATGGGTGAGTGATATAATTTTTTGTATGAAAACTCAACCAATTGTATTTGGGTCATCCATGATCCACCAAAGACAATATAAAAGACTAAAACAAATCCCACAATTTATATATGGTTCACTATGCCAAATAATCTGTCTAGGCCTAGAACTAGGTTTTAAGACATAGTTGATATCCAAAATCATGTTGTAATACTCACCAAAATGTAATGGTAATATAAGAATACTAGTCATATACAATGGTATTTGGTACCTTATGGAGTCTCACAACCTCATACATATACCACCTTTCTAGACCATCAATAAAACCATACTCCCAGATCTCTGGAAAATGGGTCAACTTATTCAGTCAGTCCCTAATCACCCAAATGCAATCACAACCTCCCTAAGATCAGGGTAACCTAGTGAAAAAATCTGTTGATATTTCCTCCAACTTCCACCCAGGGACATTCAAGGGTTTCAAAAAACCTCCAAGAACATAGTGTTTTGATTTCACCTACTGAAAAACTAGACATCAAGCCATGAACTCCACCATCGAACACTTCATCTCAGGCCACTAAAGTTGCCTCTTCAAACCATAATACATCTTGGAAACTCCTAGATAAACTACTAATGGTGAGTTATGAAACTCTTAAAGAACTCCCCCACATATTGATAGTGGAATATAAAGTCTACCCAGAAAAAAACATCTGATTATGATCATCCAAAAACCTCCCCTTTGGAGTATTTCCACAACCAATACGACCTTTCATTAATTCCACCTATGAGTCTCCCCACTGATACTCCTCAACCTTTTGATTCATAGATGATCCCACTATTATTTGATAGATAAAACCTATTCCACTGTCTCCTTCTACATTGAGATAATTCTTTGTAATATCTTCCATCTCTTTCTATACATCCTTAGTCTCTACAAAAATATATCCCCATGAATTCTGTATCAGTTCATCAGCTCATTCATTCACCTTTCATACGATGTAGGAGATATAAAAATATTAATACTATAGAAAATTTATCCACCTCTACTAATACAGGTTTACATCCATCTAAGAGAAAGCATACCTCTGTCTCTTGTGGTTTTTAAAGACCATAAAGCACTAATCGATGAGGTAATGTCTCCATGGATTTAAGGAAAACACTACTACTGCCAACTCGAGGTTATGGGTGAAAAAGTTATACTTCTGGGGATGAAACTACCTAGACTCATAATAGATCACCTCACTTTTCTACGTTAAGACACATCCCAATCCTTGATAGAAAGTATCACAAAATTCCTCAAACATGACGCCTTCCTATAGAAATCGAAGAAACACAACACTTATCAACCATTATTTTAGTCAGTTGAAAGCTACCTAACTTTGATCAGTCCAGTTGAAAGTATGTTCCTTATATGTTAAATCCATGAGTGATTCAATAATTTGAAATAATTTGGACACAAACCTCTAATAATTTCCCATAAGACCAAGTAATATTACAACTTGTGTCACATTCATGAGATATTTCTAAGAAAAAACTACCTCATTCTTTGACGGGTCCATGGCTACACCCTATTGAGACACCACATATCTAATAAAATAGACCTCCCATGTCCAAAACCTAAACTTGGATAGATTGACATAGATTTTATAGTGTCAATTAACCTTTAGGATAAATTCTATATTCTCAATATATTCATCCTTTTACTTGGAGTATATAAGAATTTAGTCAATTAACATGACTATGAACTAGTCTAGGAACTCACGTTATATAGATTTTATGATCCCTATGAACACAACTAGTGAGTTCATGACATCAAAATACATGAGTAGACACATTAAGTGTCTATATCTATAACATAATGTAATCTTTGGGATATCCTCATCCTTCACCCTCATTTGTTGATATCCAGACTATTAATTGATATTTGAAAACTAATTATCCCCTTTAAGATGGTTTAATAGATCATCTATTTTTATAAGGGGTAATAGTTTTTGACTTCCACTAGATTTAACATTTTCTATCCCATGCACAGTCTCAGTATATTGTTTCCCTTCTTAGAAAATAACGCTAGGGTTCCCCAAGGGGATACACTAGGTTTGATGAATCCCTTATACTGTAAATCACCAATCTGGATTCTCAACTCATGAATCTCCATGGGTTTCAAATGATAAGTATACCTCATAATTATAAAACCACCTGGATATAAGTCTACTATGAAATCAATTTTGCATCAAGGGGGTAGGGTCGCAACCTCATCTTGGAAGATATCAAGAAACTCCTCAGCAACTTGGTATCCTCCACCACCTTTGTCTCTACTAAAAATTATTCCAACTAAGATAGAAGGGTATCTTCACATCTTACACAAATTCAACAACTTCTCTTGCCAATAAACACCACTCATTGGCCATCAAAATTAGAAATAAATATTATCCTGTGAGCATAGACAATAAATTAATAAATGGAGTACAACCAATCCTTACCAAGGATGATATCATATAGTTTTATATATAATAATAAGAATTTCCCAATGAAATGATGTCACCCTATCATAAGTCTATATCTTTGACACACATCAAACATGAAATCATGGAATCCAATTGGGTAGATAACACCAGGGGAACCAAAAACATCTCCTTTTCCATTCCTATGTCATAGAATAATGTGACTATAATAAAGGAGTGTGAAGCTCTAGAATAAAAAAAATTAGGAACTAATGTAGATGATAAAATGGTTCTACCTCAAACAACATCTTGTCTATTCGGCATTGATACCTCTATAGAATTAAATTTACCATGTCTAGAACTTATGTCACTATAATTATTTCCTTATATGTTCATGCTTTAGTCATGGTTCTTGAGGACAAGGAATATCATAGGGATGAACTCTACTAGCTCCAAAGCCTCTTGATTAATGAACAAATGATGGTGAACTCTATTGTTTTTGTGACGAGGGAGGATATTTCCCACCCAAACCAATCGGACCTCCCAAAACCTTTGGTCATTAAGTCTGATGATGACTATAACCATATAAATCATATCATGTAAATGGAATACCCTTGAAAGAAACTTAGGATCCACTTTACCTATAAAAGTTGGAAGAAAACTACTATGATCAACTACCTACTGATCAGAACCTTGACTACCAAAACATTTTTATCCCTATCATATATATCTACTCCCTAAGAAGCTCTACTGACCTACCCATTAAGGCACTCCTCCCTTCAATTTCATCAAGTCAATCACTTTTTTATTATTCTTCACCACCAGATACATAAGAGTCATAAATAGGGTGACTACCTATCTATTCACTAGACATAGTGAATCCTAAATAAGATAAACACTATATTACTCATTTGGAAAAAGGTTTGGAGAAATATATAGGGATTCCTAAAACTTAATCCCAATATCTCTTACACTCAGGCTTCTCTACTGAAGGGAGAGTATATCCTATATATATTTTTCTCATCGATGAAAAGAACTCCATATGAAATTCATTTTGAAATTAATTTCAAGAACTATTATACACTTTATTCTATCTATGATACAATTTACTCCATTGGAATTACACTAATAACAACCCTGGTTTTTGTACATGAATATTATATTTTTTTAGATGAATATTCATTACATTTTAAAAATACATGTCTAAGGACCATAACAGTATAGTGTCATTGGAAACATGGAACACATTCCTCTAATTTAGTGAATGATATTTAACATCTCCAATAAATATTTTCTCATTTAGTACTCATACTAAAAACCACACTTTATAACCTTAAGAAATGAAATACAAGAAAGGGTGAGCTTAGATTCTTAGCAAGGGTAAACAAGAGAGACATGAGTAATAACATAAACATAAGGGTATAATAATATGATAATAACATTTTAAAATTATACTCTTAATATCAAAGATCATAATCCTGAGTAATAGAATAAATCATAAAAATTAATAAGACCTAAATCACAGTGGAATCATGATCATAAACTATGGAAACATGATATAAGCATAATATACGAATTTTTTTAAGACACATAAACATTTAATATCATTCCTTATAAGTCAAGGAACATTTCCAAAACTTTTTAGGGAACTTCAGAGGGCCTAAAACTACTAGGCGGGTCACAAAACTATCCCCAGTCACAGTTCTTTTCCTTATAATGGATCGAGTTTCCCCATCTTCCCAAAGTGGATTAGGTTTACATACCTTACTATAGTGTATCAAGTCCGTTGACTTTTTTACAACATTATATCATGAGATATATATGTTTACCCAATGCATTGGATGGACATATAAGTCTCACCTTTCACATAATGAAAACCATACATATTTTTTCTATAAGAACATAAATCATTCATCATATTAGAACCCATGGAATTAAATTAGTTTCATGGACATCATTCAATCATAACATAACACTTAGAAAAGATATGGGTATCATAAATATCATTCCATCATAAACATAAATCAAACATAGGAATAATAGGGATAATATCATTGAAAAATACCCCCATTTAAAAAACAATAAACATAAAATAATGTTATCATATATGGAAAGTAATTTTGATATATCACATGAAAATAATTCTTGAGGAAAATTTCATTTCTGCTTTGATGATGTTATCTTTTATTAAAATTCCACTCAATTTTAAAAGAAAATATTTTATTTGAAAATAACTTTATAGTATTGTAATATAATATTTAAGTAATTTAATCATCACGATAGTATAAAATTATGTTCACACTATATAAGTTTATAAAAAATCATTCCTTACATATATTTTCATTAATAAATTCATAAAGAGATTTATTTAGAAAATGAAAAAAAATTACTCTTTCCAAACTATTTTATAAAAATTAAAACATGGATAAAATAAATTTAAATATTAATAGGATAATAGTAAAAAATTGAAACATTATTTATAAACCATTTAAATTGAAGATAAATAATCCATAATTGTGATTTAAAACAAAATAATCTCGATTATTGATGAGATTGAGAAATAATCACTTATCACTTTATAATCAACAGAATCATATTCCCAATGATAGAAATAAAATTATATGGATATTAAGATAACATAATATTCAAGATAATAATAATAAAATACATTCATGAGAAATATATACACCATATAAAATAAATAAGTATTGTATAAAGCATTTGTCCCATCGAAATAAAAGTGAGACAAAAATCACTTACTTTAAGTTTTGAATTCCTTCATACACATTAAAACCTCCTGTATAATAAGTATAATTTTATTATAAATATTTTAAATAATCATATTCTTATTTATAATACAATATATTATTTATTTATTATTTTATATTACTCATAAAAAATTACAAATTAAAGTTATGTTTCGAGTAATAGATGCTTTTTTCACATGTGTTTTGATTTGTTATATTTTTAGTAATCTTACTTATATAACGATTTTATCATCTAAAAAATGATAAAAGTGATATAAAAATAATATATATAAATTATATAAGTATTTAAAATAATCTATAAAATATATAAATAGAAAATTAAATACACTATTTATGGAGACGGTATGTCGTACATACGCATGTACGTTGTTTTCATTTTCATATCATATTGAAAGTAAGAAAGTAAATGACATATATGTATATATATAATATAATTTAATTAGAATTATTATTTCATATATATAATATAATTTTACAAAACCCATCCATAATATATTCCATGTAAAGTGTGAATGAATCACATCGCTTTGAGGAAGCTGTAGTCCACACATCCACAAACGAAGTTATTGTATTTATGAAAAACGGAAAGCATGAATGTATGTGTTATATAATAATTACAGAAGCATAAATAAATCATAAATATCATATATATAATACAAAAATATAAATTAAATCCTTATTCCCAACCTTAAAAGGTGGAAATGGATGAATGAATGACATGAGTTCGTGAGGCGGTAGTATATCGTACACACAAACGTTACCTATTTTTTTGGTATCTTCTATTAATTTGCACAAAAGGAATTATTTGGATATATTTATGAAAAAAATAAGGCTTATAGTGTTAATGGTGGTATGTTTTGAGGATATTTTGATATAGTTTTTCCAAATCCAATAGGTTATTAAGTGTGAAGAAAAGAGAATAAGTGGTTCCATTTTATAAGAGAGGGGAGGGGCTCTTTTGGAATTTCTCAAAAGATTAATTTATAATAATTTAAATCTCAATCAAAATACCTAAAATGGAAAGGTATTAGAATATAATTTTTAATAGGGTAATAATTCCATTAATTAATAGATTTTAGATAGTTTTTTTGTGTAATTTTAAATATTTTCATTTCAATTAACCCTAATTAACCTATTTTAATTTTAACTACGATAACAAATTTTTTGATATTAAAAGGTTAAGAGTTTTACCTATAATTTGTAAATTAAACCATAAATGGTGAATTTATGATGTTTTATAATATAATTTATCACATTTTTACTTATTTTTTTTTTTATGATTTTTAAATAATTTATTAAATTATTATCTTCATAAAATATCATTAGTGTTAATTTTGACATTATTCATAACATTGACTTTGAGAAAATAAATACAGAAATCTAGATTGTAAAAAATTCCTTTGATAAACCTCTAATATATTCACATATAATATTCATTTAGGACCTTAATTAAGTCAAATTAAATTTAATTTAATATTTATAATATCATTTAATTGATTGTTTCATTAATTGAATAATTATTGCATCATCATTGTGTAATTATTTATGAAAATTATTTATTCACTAAAATTTAAAAATAAATATCAATGATGTATATAAATATTTTATATTTTATAATAATATATATTTATGAGAATATATTCAATTAAATACCATATTAAAAAAAATTATACTTATTAAAATTAAGAGTGTGACATTTTGTCACTCTATTTGATTTTAATAACATCTAAGTCGTTTTTATAGAAACATGTACATTAAATAGTTAAATTTAAAAACTAATGGGTTAATGGTCCAATTTATATTATAAATTAAAACCTTATCAAGTTTTAGGGTCATTTTATAGTCCTTGTCACTTTATTTTTAACGTAAATTACCCAATTTACCCTTTATAATGGTAACAAATATTACAATTGTTACTATTATTGTTGGAAAAAAATAAAAGTGAACTATTTAATAAAATTTTAAATTATTATTTCAAATATTGAATCAATTTTTAAAAATTAAAAACACATAATTGGCTAAAATTAATTTAAAATCAATCTTGTAGATGAGGTGAGAAAATTGGTTTTTTAAGTGAAAACGTTCAAATGATTGACATGTTTTTATATCCTAATTCAATGTGAAATTGGTTCCAATTAATTTAATTGAATTATATGTTATAAAATTTATCTAATAATACTTTTAAAAAATAAAAATATAATTTAACAGTATAAATTATTTAGATCAAAAATCTATTTTTTGTTAAAATTCAGTATTTTTCACTTTTCATGTAACTTATCAGAAAAATAAAAAAAAATCAACCAAATTAAAATTTTATAACCCTATTTAAAAGTAGAATTTTATTTTTTCACATATAATTTATAATTTTCTCAAAAATTATATATAAAATAAGTGCTCTATCAAAAGGAAAAAAATTGTCTTTTTAGAAAAATACATATTTTATGTGTAAAATTGGATTTATTTTTATATCATGTATAGAAAACACATAGGATAAATGTTAAAATTTATATTGAATATATATATATATATTTAGATCATTACTATAATCCAAAAAGAGTGATTTTTTATTTTATTGGTATTAAACACCCCGGTGCGCATTTAAATGGTTTTTCAGAAAAAGATTTCCTTCAAATTTCAAAAAGGTTTTACATGTGTAAACAATAATTTAATAATTCAGTTAATACTAGTTATACAATTAATTATAATAGATCGGTTATAATTGCATTGTTTAAATAATTACAATAATAAAATGATATTTCATAGAAACTCAATTTTGTGTGGAATGAAAGCTTAGTTCATGTTGTGTATTACATAAGACCTCAAAGAAATAAAATTACTTAAAAAAATATATTTTATAAAAATATTAGGGTGTTACATTTTACCCCACTTGAAATTAATTTCTACCATGAAATTTTTCTGGGTTATCAATGGTTTAATTCTTTAAATTTTCTTTCATAGAAACCCACATTATAAAAATGAATACTAAAAAATCCTTAAAGTTGGAAACTTAACAGTTACCCAAAGTTAGTCTTAAATAGGTTTCCATATTGGATAACATAAGTGGAATGTGAAAACATGGACAAGGAAGAGAAGTATAACTATCAATTTCTAATAGAGAGTGATAGAGAACATGGTCAAGATAAAGTTAATAATTACAAATACATAAATCTATGATGATTTAATTGACCATTTGATTCATCAGGAAGAGATTAGAAGGCATTAGAATAATATTTTTTGTTTCAATATACTTTCCCGAGAGTTAAATAATTTTTATGATAATATATATATACTTTATTACATTACATTTCATAAGCATAATCTCATCCTTTTTTATGCCTTGATCAAATTCCACTTCATCTCTTATTCCAGGAAATGAAGGAGAATTTTTCATTCCAAATGAATTAACAGATCATAAGATCCATTAAGATACTGATTGGTCTTCCATCTATCTTTAGTTTACATCACAAGTTATCCAATATGAATAAATCCTAATATGGATAGATAATACTTAAATCTATAAAAACTCATCCAAATTTCAATATAAACAATTTCATAAATGGTTACCTTTATAATTCTTCCAAAATATTAAAATTCAAAACTTTCAAAAGAAGGTCACTAAATTTACAAAATCAGATTATCATTAATCCTCCAAAAAACTTTATATAGATCTTAATTGTCACAAACCAAAATTGTGAAGACAATTATAATGTATTGTCTTGAAAGATGTAAATATCATAAATTACCATAAAACATTAGTTCAAACATGAATTATTTAAAAATTAACTTTCTCCACATACCATAAATCCAGAAAATCTATAAAATCATCCCATGATATCATAAACCATATTTTTATCACATCAATCCTATGTTCATTAATATTATCCCATTTATTTACTTAGAAACTAAACATCTTTTTATCTCATTATTATCCCCTCATCATGAACATATTAATGACCATCTTTCCCTTAATTACGTGTTCTCAAAAAATATCACCTTACCACATCAATCACTTTTCATGGTTACAAATACCATTCAATATATGCTCTAAAATCCTTATAGAAAAACTATAGTGGACCAATCCTTAGATGCTTTATTATTCAATAATACAATAAAATTACTCCTATAACATTATTTTTGAATTCTAATACATAAAAACTCAATCATTTAACCCCTTAGTTATAATACACCAAATCTCTAAAAGTTATTTCATGATATTTACATTTTTCATTGTCCTTAAGTGGTTGCTAATGTAAATCATCATCGTTAACCCGCATATTTGGGCACTGGTTAGAGTAATACCCATTTTCATTGCACTTAAATAACTAAAGTGTGTGTGTTAAATTGGTTGGAATCTTATTTTCCACCACTTAATTAATCAGACTATTAAATGCCTTTTAATATTCATGAGCTTCATGTACTGACTTTCCACATTTAAAGAATTTATCAATTGATAGTACGTTAGGGTGGCCAATATCCCCATCCGTTGTGTTAACTGAACTTTTCATTTTCCCTTTTCATTTACTTTCCTTGTGTACTAATTTTCCATGGTCAAAATATATTATTATTACTATAAGAAATCTATTAGGGTATTTATTATCACATTATTGACACAAAGGAAACTGAATATTCTTTCCTCTATGCTATCTGTTACCAGAATTTGTAGCAAAATCTTTCGTTCTCTTCCTGGGTGAATCTGAGTGTTGGTTAAGGTACAGGTTAATAATCATGTTCCATGAAAAATGATTAGGAATGATCACAACTTCCTTCAATCTAGTGATAATTCAATTTAACATCTCATCAGCAAATTTATCATCACATTCAATGCTAACCCAGTCTATTCAGGTTCCCTCCATTTACAAAAAGCAAAAATCATAGTGTGAGAAACACTTATCATAAATGAGAACCTCATAACTATGAAAAATAACCCACATTATGACTAAATTATGACACCTTATTTAAATTATGATACCTTATTATTATCCTTATATACATTCATAGACATTACCTTAGAAATACACATAGGTATCTCACTAAAGTTTTCTCATCCAATTTTTTAAATGTTAACAAAACCTTTCCTCTGATACCAACTATAATGACTCAATATTTTCATACATGGATATTACATAATTTTATATGAATATTAATTAAATTTAAAAAAAACATACCCATATTTAGAAACCCTCACTTTTCATACATTTACATTTCATAACATTTGTGGAATACATAAAACATTATACCAACAGATTCCCAAAGACAGTACTAGTCTAGTTCTATTTAAAACACAGAAACATAAACACTGATACATAAGTGAACTACATTATCTCCCACTAGGTTCTTCCTGACTAGAACCCTATATAGACACATAAAACACAATATATATATATTCATAACATGGGGAAGGAAATATTAAAATATTTGATTTTAAATGATTAGTAATGGTAAAAAGGGAGATATAATCATGAGGATAAGGGTATGAGAACATGATCATGAAAATAGAAGATTACATCCTACATATCAAAGATCATATACAATAATCATGGAATAAACCTTAGAAGTTCACAAGACATGAATCATACAGAAATAAAGAACATAATCCATGAAATCATAACATAGGAATAAAATATGGAATTGTGGTTGACATAGAATCATGTATAATTATTTCCATAATAGTCAAGTCATTACTTCCAGAACTATCTTAGTGGACAAGGTCCTTTATAGAACCGTGTTCACACCCTATTCTAGAACTGTATTACTGAACTGAGTTCACCCATCATTCCAGCCCTGTATTACTAAACTATGTTCATTTCCCATTCCAGCCTTATAATACTGAACAAATTTCATTTCTCATTCCATCCATTTCTATATCATGAGATACAAATCTTTACCCAATGCATTAGAGGGAGATATAGGTCCCACCCATCTCATAATGAAATCATACGTACATGTGCCAAAAAATCATAAAAAATCATATCATAACCCATGAAATGAAATGGGTATCATAAATATGTAATAAAATTATAACCTATGGAAAAAATATGCAGGTTTCATAATCATTTAATCATAAGTATAAACTATGAAAATAATCGGGTTTCAAAAGAATATAACCCGTGAAAGAAAAACGAGTCTCATAAACATCATGCCATAAAAAAATAATCTATTAAGAGAAATAATATAAATGGAAACATTGAAGGATTTCCCTATAAATTCATGAGTAATAAAAATGGATGTTATCTTATATGGTATATATTATTAAAATATCTTTTTAGAACATTTATTGAGGAAAATATCATTTCTGCATTGAAAAATTCTTTTTAAAAGATAAACACTTTTTAATTTAAAATTTATAAAGGATGATTTGAAAACCATAAAACGTTTTTAAAGTCCATTTTCATTAAAAATGAGCATCAGATATATTTTTAAAATGTTTTTGAAAACATGGTTTTTGAATATAATAGATTTCTGAACAGAGAGAGATGGACAGATTTGACTTAAAAACATTATACTATGTTCCAAAGAGTGGAAAATGGTAATAATAAATGGATATATCTTCAATAAATATAGTATAAGGAAACTAATGAGTGTTATTGAAAGATTTATCATAAGATTTCATCAAAGCAATCATAAAGCTAAACAATCTCAAAAAGTGATGAGGTTATCTCAATAAACTCTTATAACCAGATAACTTGGGATCATACTCTCCATGTAAGAAAAAGAAAATAAATGAAGCTTTAAATATAATTAAAGAAATTAAATTAATTATATAACATGTAAAATAATAGTATATACACATAGAATAAAAATTTAGGTGCATAAAAAACATGAGGTTCAAAGAAGGAAAATTGAGACAAAACTACTTTACCAATTTGGTATCTTTTGATACATAAACCCCAGAAAGAAAGATCATAAAATGGATATGTCAATACCCATAAATTTAATTATTATATAAAAATAACATAAACTTGGTTAGTACATATACCATAAAAAATGAAAGAGTGGCAAACATAGCATGTATCTCATAGAAATAAAAAGTGAGATGAAATCCCCTTACCTTGTGCCTTGGATCACATCATACACATTCAAACCACCTGTATAATAAATATAAATTTATTATAGATATTATAAAGATCTATATTCTTATATCAAATACCATATATGGTTTTATTGTGACCTTATATTACCCTCTTGTTAACAATCCTATGTTAAGGTTTCACTTCGGGTAATATTCACTTTATTCTTCGCATGTGTCTTAATTTTTTATATCTTTAGTATTTATACTTTATATCATGATTTATAGAATTTAAAACATGATATAAATATAATTTATATAAATTCTATTTTTATTATAATAATCTATTGAATATATTATTATGAAACTAAATACATCATTCATGGAGATAGTAGGTCGTACATATGCATGAAAGTTATTTTTGTTTAATTGTTGTGTTAAAAGAAAGAAAGTAAAATAAATATATGTATACATATGTATATATATAATTATTGATGTATATTCATGATATCATATATTTATTATATATTCACTAAAACCATCCCTAATAAAACCCATGTAGGGAATGAATGAATCATATCGCTTCGAGGGGGCGGTAGTCCACACTTCCTTAAACGAAATTATTATATTAACACCAAATGGAAAGTAAAAAAAGATAAATATTGTAAAAAAGAATAAATATAATTAGATTAATAATAAATAAAACATATAAAATATATAAACATATTTTCCATCATAATTTCCACCATGATAGGTGGTAAGAAAAATTGAACAATCATCATTTTGTGAGGTGGTAGTTCGTCGTACACATAAAGAGTATGTTTGTTACCCATTAAATGGAGGTGTCTATAAGTGTAGGTCAAAAAAATATCATAACAACATCCTAGTATATCGATGATACTATTTTTTATATACAATAAGGTAATAAAGAGAGTATAGGGGTGGAGAAAGAAAACAAAAGAAAGGAGCTTGAGAGAAGACGTTACCTATTAATCGGGTAACTCTTTTTGGTTTGTGCCAAAAGGCTTCCTTAGATTGACTTATGCCCAAGGGAATTATTATATGAGGAAGGGAAATTTTATGAGAAGTGTATTTGGTAGATCTTGGATGTAATGACTCGACCCCAGTTACCCAGAGTTGGTGCATTATTACATAACATTAGCACAATACAAGGTATCATGTCCCGAAATACTGATTAGTTTAGTAGCCTTGGAAGTACTAGATACATTAATATGTTTTACATTACGTTATGAAATAAAAACATCAAAAATATTTGGTCCCCTTTTGAAGACACTTATATCTTTATCCTATCCTTTCATGTCAACCATAAAATACTTCTTCACATTCTGGGAAAAAATAAAACATAGAAAGGGGAGATATCAGATGCTCAGTAAGGATAAAAATATAGTGGAAACTTTCATAAATAATAATAAACAATTAAGGAAATGTATAAGACTAAAACAAAAGCCTTTTAAACTTAAAATTCAGCATAATATGTAAAATATAAAATAAAATAATTTCATTTACTTAATCACATGGATATTCTACTAGTTGAATAATCATATGCAATATCAATATCCACTTTCATAATGACGGAATGCCTAATGTCAAACTTCATAATCACATATTAAAGGCCTTATGCCAAGACTACAAATAAGATTTTGTCAAGGCCTTATTCCAAGACACTAGTTTGTCTCATGAGAAATACCGATTCATCATGGAGCTATAGTGGGCTCCACCCGTCACTTACTTAGTCTAATGAATTCCTCATATAAAAATGTTTAAACATAACATAAACATTCGTATTAAAACTAGCATATGAAATGTCAATACGTTATCCATAAACCATAAATGGTGTAAAAATAACACATCCATAGTCAAACATATCAGAAAACCTTCAATAAAATATGGAAGTTTTGTATCACAATAAATCAATTTCAAACAATCTTAAAATCCATCAAAGGATGTTGACATAGATAAAATCAAAACTTTTTTAGAGAAATATATATTTCTATTTTGAAATCATTCAAAATTTATATAATTATAAAAGAAAACATTTATTTTTAAAATATTCTAATAATATTTTATGGGAAGCTTCAACGATGATAAAACGGCAGAAAAATAGCCACACCCGTCATATAAGTTAAAAAAAGACATTCTTACCCCAATTTTGTCGAAAAGGTCATAAAGTACCTTGTTTGGAAAAAAAAGAAAGACTACTTTCAAAAAATATATGGTCAAATAAGGGTATAAATTACTTTGACCCATATTATAGTAAATATTAAGAATGTTTTTAATTACATTTTTATTAAAACACAGATGTGGATGATAAAGAGGTCCCAATAGATACTTACATAAAAACAACCTCAGATTATAAAGAGATTCTAAAATTAACCCTTACCTTATAATTTTCCTTTGTCAAGGGTACACTAACATACTTTATAATATTTAAATATATTTTTTAAATTATAAAAGAACCATATATGTAAATATGATATCATATACGACCTTCTAATATTGCTTTGTTAATAATATTTTAGTAGTATCATCGTTTCGGGTGTTAACTGATTTGTTTTCATTTATATTATTGGTTACATAAGCCATGTTTGTTAAGAATAGGATGTATTTGATTCATATATAGAATGATATTATATTCATAAAAGTTATTTTTAATCATAAAATTAAAATTATTATTGAATGATTACGATGGGGAATGAATCTCATCACGTTCGTGGAGACGGTAATCCGTACGTACGTACGAGCGACAATATCATTATATTGATGGTGAAATAATATGTAATTGGATGGCATATCATATATAAATAATAATTTACATGATATATTTATTATTTACATTAGTTATACTCATTATTATACTCATCCAAATAATGAAGTGTTTGAATAACAAACTACACCACGATGTGAAGACGGTAAGCTGTACGTATGCAAATATTATTACTTTTTCATTCATATGATGGATAGAATAATGAATATGGTTGTAACATTTTTATAATAACATAACAGTATATAGAAGATACTGGAGTTATTATTTTAGAATGGAAGCAATAAAGAAAGAGGAAGTGGAAGAAGAAAAGAACTTGAAAGAGGTGATGACATATTTACCTCTTCTTCAGGTTATTCCTTTTAATTTGATCAAAAGGGATCTTTAGGTTGGATTTATGACCAAAGGAAGGACTCTAGGATGATTTGAGTAGAGTTTGGAGGATATTTGGGTAGATTTTGGCCGAGAAAAATGGCTTTTTATGTGTGAAATTAAGAGAAGGGGAAGTGCCCTTTTATAAGAGAGGTGAGGGTCACTTTAGGAAAAGCTTGAAATATTATTTTATAATAAAAATATTTTCGGTTTATAATGGCTAAAAAATAAATTATTTTTGAGGATAAGGTGGGTATGGGTCTAAAACATCTCAACCAATAGATTTTGATTGGTTTAGGTCATCATATTAACCTTATCTTTTAGATTTAACACTTAGTTAAATAGTTTGACATTTAACATGTCTCTTTTTATTTTTATATTATATGGTTAAAAAACTTACTATAACAAGACAATAGAACCCCATGTGGTTAATTATTAATATATATAACCTTATCTAAGTCCTTTTTCTAAACCTTAGATTTTTAGGAATATTATATCAATTAATAATATAGTATTTTTTTAAAAACTCAATTATGTCAATTTTGACACTATTTAGTATTTGATTTTTTTGAAAGAAATAAAAACTTTATCACTTCGAATAAAATTTATTTAACCAACCCTAACATGTCATATTAGCATATAAAATTAGTTTAATTCATCATAAGTCTCAATTTACATTTATCTGGATATTTATAATATCAATTATTTTAATATTTTATTAACAAGGTAATTACAGAATCATCACTCTGTCATAAATAAATTAAATTATTTAATGTATAAAAATTATAAATAAAATACCATTATGTAGGAAATATTTTTATCTTTTTAATTAATATTTATAGTCTAATTTATATTATTTGTAACCCTATATTAAAAATGGTTTAGTTATTAAACTTTGAATTTAACTCTTTTAACTCTTCTTTAAATAAAATAATAATAAATGTACTAATCTAATCCAAGTGGACCAAAGAGAATAATATTTTATTATTAAGGTGTTTTTGGTTGAATTATACTAATCCAATAGAATTAGGACATGTGTTAGCGTAATTATGATATCATTTTACCCTTAATTACCCTATTTACCATTAATCGTGGTAAATAAAAGTAAAAAAGATACTATTCACCAAAAATTAAGTTCATCTTATTAAACCAAAATTTACTTACTTATATTAACTGAGTCTCTCATATTTTCAAAATTAAACTCAAGGAAGCAGTAAAATTAAGTTTTATGCAAATTTTCAAATGCTCTTAGGAGGTGGGTAAAAGACGGTAAAAAGTTCAATAAAACTTTTATGTATCTAAAATCATTATAAAATGACTCCAATGAATTATATTAAACTTATATAGGTATTATGTATCTATTTTGACCTAAAATAAATTTAAATAAAATATATAATTATTTAAATAAAAAGTCAGTTTTAAACAATAACTCAGTGTTTTTCATTATTCATCAAAAATTGAAAGTATTCATAAAAATACCAAAAATTAACCCTAAGCTAATTTAGATATTACCAATCCAAAAATTAAATCAATTTTTAAGGATAATATTTATAAAATTTCAAAAAGTGGGTATTATAATTCATAACGGCTAGTTTGATTGGTTGTGGTGTGTTTTAACTTGAAGTTGCGTACAACACAAGCTATTGTATTATTCAAATGGAAGCGTACTGTGGAAGCTTGGGGTGTTACATTATCCCATCCTTTAAATAATTTCATCCTCAAAATTTATAGAATATTACTGCATAAAAAGATTTGGGTAGTTTTTCATCATAAGTTCCTCATGTTCCCACGTAGCCTCTTCTATCTTATAGTTTCTCTATAGAACTTTTACCAGACAAGTCGTTTTGTTTCTCAGCACTTGTTCTCTTGTATCAATAATCTTGATAGGCTCTTCATAATAAGAAATATCGTGTTCCAGTTTAATTTCCTCATAGGTGACTACATGCATTGGGTTAGGCATATATTTTATCAATAGTGATATGTGGAACACATTGTGAACTTTGGAGAGACTTTGCGGCATTGCCAAATGGTAAACTATAGCCCTAATTCGTTCTAGAATTTCTAAAGGTCCGATGTACCTGATACTTAGTTTACCCTTCTTACTAAATTTTATAACTCCCTTCCATGGAGATACCTTCAAGAAAACATGATTTCCTACATGAAATTACAAATTTTTCCTTCGATTATCAGCATATCTCTTCTGCCAACTTTGAGCTGCTTTGATGTGGGTTTGGATAACATTCACCTTTTCCATCGTTTCCTCAACAAGTTCTGGGCCTATGAGTTTTCTTTCACCAATATCATCCCAACAAGTTGGTGTGCAACATCTCTTTCTGTATAATGCTTTATATGGTGCCATCTGAATACTTGAATGAAAGCTATTGTTATAGGAAAATTCTACCAAAAGTAAATATTGATCCCACATACATTGAAAGTCAAGTGAACAGGATCTCAACATGTCTTTTAATGTTTGAATAGTTCATTCTGATTGTCCATCTGTTTGAGGGTGGTAGGCAGTACTCAAATGAAGTTCAGTATCTAGGGATTTCTAAAAACTTTTCTAGAATCTTGATGTAAAATGGGGATCACAATCAGAAACAATCGACAGGGGTAATCCATGAAGTCTTACAACTTCATTAATATACAGTCTTGCCATACATTCAAGTGGTAAATCTTCTCTTATATCAAGAAAATTTACTGACTTGGTAAGACAATCAACAATGATCCATATTGAATTATTCCTTATAGGAGTATTTGGTATCCCCATGACAAATTCCATCGTAATATTATCCCATTTCCACTCAGGTATGGTAATAGGTTGCATGACTCCTCCAGGTTGTTTCCTTCCAGCTTTCACTTCTTGAAAAACCATACAACTTGAGACAAAATCAGAAATATCCCTCTTCATGTTGTCCCACCAAAAATGTTCTTTCAAATATCTATACATCTTGGTGATCCCAGGGTGTATAGAGAAATTGGTGCTATGAGCATCATCCAACAATTCCTTTTTAGATCAGGCATGTTAGGAACACAAAGTCTCTTCCCAAATTTCAAAATTCCAACTTCATATATGAAGTCACTCAATCTACCATCATTCACAGCTTTAATCTTCTTTTTAAATTCCTCATTAGTATTCTGAGAACTCTTTATCCTTTCTAGTAAATATGGTTTGGAAAAAATTTGAAAAAGTATTGATGTTTCACCTTCCACGATTATTCCCATATCCATCTTTACTAGATCCATGAAAATAGAATCCCTTTCAACACTCATCTTGTTAAAAAATCCATGATCCTTTCTACTCAAAGCATATGCCACCTTATTTTCCTTCCTCAGGTGGTAGTGTATAGTACAATCATAATCCTTGAGTAGTTCAAGCCATTGTATTTGCCTCATGTTGAGTTATTTATATGATAAAATATACTTCAAACTCTTGTGATTAGTATAAATCTTACGTTTTCACCATAGAAATAGTGTCTCCATATATTCAGAGCAAATATTATAGCTGCTAACTCAAGATCATGAGTAGGATAGTTTTACTCATGAATTTTTAGCTACCGTGATGCATAAGCAATAACTCTATCATTCTATATAAGGACACAACCAAGTACTTTCTTTGAAGCATCACTATAATTAAAAAACCCATTGTTCCCTATTGGTAGAGTCAAGATAGGAACATTGACTAATATTCTCTTCAGTTCTTTAAAACATTCTTCATACTCTTTTGTCCAATCAAATTTAACCCCTTGACATGTGAGCTTGGTTAATGGGTTATCCAACCAGGTAAAATTCTGGATGAAACGTCGATAATAACCTGCTAAACCAATAAAGACACGTACCTAATTTATACTTGTCAGTGCTGGAAATTATTGGATTGCATTGGTCTTTGAAGGATTAAAAAATATTCTATCCTTAGAGACAATATGGACAAGAAAATAAATCTTCTAAAGCTATAATTCACACTTGCTAAATTTCCCATAGAATTCATTTTTTTAAGAGTCCTTGGGATATTCGGAAGTGATTTTAATGAGCTTCATATATTTTTGAGTATACCAAAATATCATCAATAAATACCACTACAAAGTCATCAAGATATTCCTTGAAAACTCTATTCATTAGATTCATTAATACAAAGGGTGCATTATTCAATCCAAAAGGCATTACTATAAACTCGTAATGCCTGTAACTGGTTCGAAATGCTGTTTTCGGAATGTCTTCCTTCTTCACACTCAACTGATGATATCCATATCGAAGGTCAATCTTTGAAATATATTGATCGCCATGAAGTTGGTTTAATAAATCATCAATGCGAGGTAGGGGATAATTGTTCTTTATTGTTATAGCATTGATATCCCTATAGTCTATGCACAACCTCATAGATCCATCTTTCTTCTTAAAAAAAAGAACAGGGGCTCCCCATGGAGAAACACTAGGGTGAATAAACCCCTTATTACTCAATTACTCTAGTTTTTTCTTTAATTCCACTAATTCCGCAGTGGCTATTCTATAAGGGGTCTTCGATATGGGTCTTGAACCAGTAATTAAATCAATGGAAAACTCAATTTCTCATTCTGGAGGATGTCCAGGTAAATCCTCTGGAAACACGTCAACATATTCTTACACAATAGGTACATCCTCTATTTGAATATTCCTTTCCTCACCCATAGTTATTTCATTCTCTTCCTCCCCAATAATTGAATTTAGTTGGGATACTAGGGGTGGATCTTGATAAGAATCAGCTGGAAATGTTTCTGCTCTAAAGATAAGGTACTTCTTATCATCATCGAGAATTCTAACCTCCTTCTTCTTACAATAATTTTTCGCATCATGGTCTGAAATTCAATCCATACCGAGGATTATATCAAATTCAATAATGGGTATGACGATGAGATTAGCAGATAAAGAACATTTATATGCCCTAATGGGAGATGATTCACAAAATTTTATTGCAATGATACTTCCATTAGGAGTTTTGACTAACAACTCCACTATAAAATAAAATTGGAAATATCTAATTTTCATAGCAAACTGGGAAGATATGAAACAATGCGATGATCCAAAATAAAATAAAGCATTGTATAAACTTGAGGAAACCATTAAGTTACCTTCCACCATGTCTTTCAGAGCTTCAATATCAGCAATAGTGATCACATAAGCTTGGCCTTGCTCCCTTGGCATTTTCTGGGGTACGTTTTCTTATCACTTTGGACATTAATTTTCCTAATACCTATTTTCTCTACAATTTTAGCATTGAAAATTGACATCCTCTTTCTTCCCCTTGCAATCACGAGATTGGTGGCCTTTTTCACCACACTTGTAACAGAATCTCATTCCCTTCAGGAAAGTACTAGGGTATTTCTTCCCATATTTACCGTAGGATGGATATTCAACTTTTCCCTTATTCTCCTTATTTCCATTTCCAGAGTGTTTAGCATATCTCTTCTTCTCCTTCTTTTATTTAAATTCATAAGACTTAGAGAATTCTTTTTCTGTCTTGATATCACAAGAGATAATATCTTCGTATGATAATAAGGATTATGAGACTAATTCTCACCGAAGAAATGGTTTTAACCCATAAAAGAATCTATTAATATCACTCCTTGGGTTATGTGTATAATCCGTAGCACGCCTTACTAAACTTGTAAAGTCAGCCTCGTGTTTTGCGACATTCACATCCTCCTTTTGTCTCAGACTCAAAAATTTCCTTTCCATATCCGCTCGATAGTCACGAGGAACATATTTTTCTAAGAAAATCTCTTTAAACTCACTCCATTCCATATTTGATACTTCATCATCTTCCTTTGTGTTTTGAGTTAATGGCCACCATTGATCTACATCTCCCATGAGGTGATAAAATGCCATGACAACTTTTTCCCTTTCGCTACTTCCCAAAGCGTGAAATATTTTCTAAGGAACTTATCGATTGCTCGGTTACAATTGGATTTGTAGTCCCATTGAATTTTGGTGGTTTTTTCCACTTGAATCGGTCTAACATTGATTCTCCACATTGTGGATTAGGGTGATCCATATGGGTAAGGTTATTATTAATAACCTGAGTGAGTTGTCCCAGTATGGTGATAAGTTGATCAACACCAGTTGCATAACCAACTACACTATAATTATCTTGAGTTGGAGGAAAATCCCTAAATAGATTAAATGTGTTGATACGGTTTCCATTCCTTCCACTAGGTTCCATTTCTAAACAATGGCATACAATAGATTAGTTTATGAACTGCAATGCATAATTCTGAACTTGTAAAACGCTTAACATAAATTGAACAGTTTATGGATATAATCCATAATCATAGAAATGTTTTCTTTGAGTAAGTATATACTCATAAATCATTCATAATGGTTTTCAAAAAAAATGGGAATTTTCCTAAGCATATCCCCCGGGAGTGTCGTAACCAAGAGTGTAGCAAGGCCCATGGTCGTGCACCAGTTCCTGTTCGAGTCTTTCTCAAAGCAGTGTTTTTGGGTTTTACCCCAAGGTACATCTGTTACAGGTCTACCTCTACCTGTTTGTATCCAGACATGGATGTATTGCTTGGAAAACTCACAAAATCTCTACATTACCAAAATTCTATGAAGCTATTCTATTCTAATCCTCAAAGTCTATCTTAGGGTAGTGTTCTCTAATCCAAGTTTTTCTAAATCTAGTTTCTAAGGATTGTACTAAACTTCCTTTGATAACAACTGTAATGCCCTGACCCTAGTTACCCAGAGTCGATGAATTATTACATAACATTGGCATGAAACAAGGAATCATGTCTCAAAAGACCGACCAGTTTAATAGCCTTGGAAGTACTAGATACATTCATAAGTTTTACATTACATCATGAAATAAAAACATCAACACCATTTTGTCCCCTTTTGAACACAATTATATCCTTAGACTATACTTGAAGGTCAACCATAAAAAACTTATTCACATCATGGGACAAAATTAAACATAGAAAGGGGAGAGCTCAGATGCTCAGTAAGGATAAAAATATAGTGGAAGCTTTAATAAATAAGCATAAACATTTAAGGTGATGTATAAGACTAAAACAAAAGACTTTTAAACTTAAACTTCAGCATAATATGGAAAATATAAAATAAAATAATTCTATTTAATTAATCACATGGATATTCTACTAGTTTAATAATCACATGCAATATCAATATCCACTTTCATAATGATGGAATACATAATACCAGAATTCATAACCACATAGTCAAGGCCCTGTGCCAAGACTACAAATAAGATTTTGTCAAGGCTTTGTTCCAAGACACTAGTTTATCTCATGAGACCTACCGATGCATCAAAGAGCTATATTGGGCTCCACCCATCACTTACTAAGTCCAATGCATTCCTCATATGAAAATGTTTAAACATAACATAAACATTCATATTAAAACTAGCATACTAAATGTAAATACTTTATCCATAAACCATGAATGGTGTAAAAATAACATATCCACAGTCAAACATATCAAAAAACATTCAATAATATATAGAAGTTTTGTATCATAATAAATAAACTTCAAACAAGCTTAAAATCCATCAAAGGATGTTGACATAGATGAAATCAAAACTTTTTTAGAGAAATATCTCTTTCTCTTTTGAAATCATTTAAAAGTCATATAATTATAAAATAAAACATTTATTTTGAAAATATTCTTTTAAGATTTTATGGGAAGATTCAACTATGATATAACTGCGGAAAATAGCCACACCCACCGTAGAAGTTAAAAAAAGACATTCTTACCTTAATTTTGTCGAAAAGGTCATAAAACACCTTATTTGGAAAACGACGAAAATATTCCTCTCAAAACATATATGGTCAAATAAGGGTATAAATGACTTTAAACCATAGTATATTAATTAGTAAAAATGTTTTGAATTACATTTTTAAGAAAACACAAATGTGGATGATAAGGAGGTCCCAGTAGATACTTACGTAAAAACAACCTCGGATAATAAAGAGATTGTGAAATTAATCCTTACCCTGTACTTTTACTTGGTAGAGGGTACATTAGAATCCTTTATAAAAGTTAAATCATTGTTATTAAATTATAAAATAATCATATAGGTAAATATGATATCATATAAGATCTTATAATATTGATTTATTAATTATATTTTAGTATTATCATAGTTTCAGGCGTTAACTAATTCATTTTCGTTTATATAATCGGTTACGTAAGTCATGTTTTTTATGAATAGGATGTATTTGATTCATATAAATAATTATATTATGTTCATAAATGTTATTTTGAATCATAAAATGAAAATTATTCTTGAATGATTATGATAGGGAATGAATCTCATCACGTTCATGGAGACAGTAATTCGTACGTAGGCATGAGCGACAATATCATTATATTGATGGGGAAATCATATGTAATTGGATGGTATATAATATATAAATAATAATTAAAATTTTATATTTATTATTTACATTAGTTATAATCATTATTATACCCATCCAAATAATGAAGTGTTTGAATAACAAACTACACCACGACGTGGAGACGGTAAGTCGTACATACACACGTATGGTGACTTTGTCATTCATATGATGGATAGAATGATGAATATGGTTGTAAAATTTTTATAATAACATCAAAGTATATATAAGATACTGTATTTGTTATTTTATAATGGAAATAACAAAGAAATAGGAAGTGGAAGAAGAAAATAACTTGAAAGAGGTGATGACATATTTACCTCTTCTTCGGGTTATTCCTTTTGATTTGATCAAAAGGGATCCTTAGGTTGGATTTATGACTAAAGGAAGGCCTCTAGGATTATTTTATGGGAGTTGGGAGGATATTTGGGTAGGTTTTTTCTGAGCCAAATGGATTTGGAGGTGTGAAATTAAGAGAAGGGGAAGTGCCCTTTTATAAGAGAGGTGAGGGTTGCTTTAGGAAAAGTTTGAAATATTATTTTATAATAAAATCATTTTCGGTTTCTAATGGCTCCAAAATGAATTATTTCTAGGATAAGGTAGGTATGGGTCTAAAAACACTCAACCAATAGGTTTTAGATAGGTTATGTCATCATATTAACCTTATCTTTTTGATTTAACTCCTAGTTAAATAGTTTGACATTTACCATGTCTCTTTGTATTTTTATATTATATAGTTAATAAAATTACTATAAAAGGCCAAGATAACCCCATGTGGTTAATTATTAATATATATAACCTTATCTAAGTCCTTTGTCTGAACATTATATTTTTAGTAATATTATATCAATTAATAATATAGTATTTGTTTTAAAAACTCAATTATGTAAATTTTGACACTATTTAGTATTTGATTTTTTTGAAAGCCATAAAAACTTTATCACTTCGAATAAATTTTATTTAACCAACCCTAACATGTTATATTAACCTATAAAATTATTTTAATGCATCATAAGTCTCAATTTACATTTATTTATATATTTATAATATCAATTATTTTAATATTTCATTAATAAGGTAATTACTGCATCATCATTGTGTCATAAATAAATTAAATTATTTAATGTCTAAAAATTATAAATAAAATAAAATTAAGTAGGAAATCTTTTTTTATTTATAATGAATATTTATAGTCCAATTTATATTATGTGTAACCCTATATTAAAAATGGTTTAGATATTAAACTTTGAATTTAACTCTTTTAACTCTTCTTTAAATAAAATAAAAATAAATGTCCTAATCTAATCCAAGTGAACCAAAAAGGATAATATTTTATTCCTAAGATTGTTTTTTGTTGAATTATACTTATCCAATAGAATTAGGACATGTTTTAGGGTAATTATGATATCATATTTACCCTTAATTACCCTATTTATTTTTAATCATGGTAAATAAAAGTCAAAAGTTACTGTTCACCAAAAATTATTTTCATCTTTTTGAACCAAATTTTACTGAATAATATTAACCATGTCCCTCAGATTCTTTAAATTCAACTCACAGAAGTGGTAAACTTAAGTTTTATGAAAATTTGCAAATGCTCCTAGGAGGGGGGGAGAAGATGGTAAAAAGTTCAATAAAATTTTTATATATCTAAACTCATTATAAAATGACTCCAATGAATAAAATTGAACTTATATAGGTATTATGTATCTATTTTGACATAAAGTAAATTTAAATAAAATAAATAATTATTTAAATAAAAAGTCAGTTTTAAATAATAACTCAATGTTTTTCACTATTCATCAAAAATTGAAAGTTTTTAGAAAAATACCAAAAATACACCCTAAGATAATTATGATATTTCAAATCCAAAAATTAAGTCCATTTTAAAAGATAAAATTTATAAAATTTCAAAAAGTGGGTAATAATATTCATAATGGCTAGTTTGATTGATTGTGGTGTGTTTGAACTTGAAGTTGTGTATAACACAAGCTATTTTATTATTCAAAGGAAAATGTAATATGGAAGCTTGGGGTGTTAAATTGGATTAAATTAATATTTTTTTGAGGTGTGAGGGAGTAGGAGAGGTGGTGGCCTTTTATAGGGAAGGAAAAGGATTCACTTGGAATTTTTGAAAACAAGTTAGGTGTACACATGTTCTTCACTAAAAAAAGGCATCCCAAACCAACCAAAATCAATAATCAAAGTTTTATTGCTGAAATATGTCAATAAAATAGGTTTTAGACAATTTTCTAGGTCATTTGGGACCATAATATTATGGTTTAGTCCGTAACTAATCTTAATTTGACCTTAATCATTGTGATTAATTTTAATCACTTTTACTAATCATTTTGGTAAAAAATAAATATGATATAATTAGTCTCTAAATATTATATTGATTAAAATGGTGTATTCTATTTTTTTGAAATTAAATTCATAGAATTGGAAAAATTAAGATTAATGCTAATCCTACATACATGATGAAATTACAGGTCTTTAAAGTAAGAAGAAGTTCAAAAGTTTACTAAGTTTTTATATTCAATTTCAAAGTGAAATTTATTTAATTACTTAAATTGTATTAATAAACATATAATTGATCTAATGCGACTTTAAAAAAATTGAAATATAATTTAACATTAATAATTATTAAAATGAAAATGAATTTTATAACTAAAAAGCAGTATTTTCCATTATTCATCAAAAAATAAAGTTTCTCAAAAAAAATCCCAAAAAGTCACCCTAATATAATTTATAAATTATAAACTAAAAAATTAATTTTATTTTATCTAAATCAATTTCTAAATTTTCATAAACTTAATTTTATTATTAAAATCAGTTTATTCAATAAAACAGTATTTTTTAATATAAGAGGACTTTACCAAAATCATATCATTCATTATCAATATGTTTTATCAATAAAAAAATATAAATAATTTTAAAAAATTGATTAATATTATTCATTTAACTATGTTTAATGGATATTTTATAATTATCTCATTTAAATAATTATAAAAATAAAATGATGGTCTGTAGAAACATTAGTGTTGCGTGTAACATATGCCAAGTCGATGTTGCGTATAACGTACGCCAAGTCGATATTGCGTGTAACATGCGCTAAGTTGGTTCCATGTGAGAAGAAAGTTTGAAATAGTTCATTTCAATACATAAAAAAAAAATTTAATTTATTTGAAAACAGTGGTCCATAAAAACTCTTGGTGTAACATTCTACCCCCCATAAAATAAATTTCACCCTCGAAATTCTTCACTCAGGTAAAATACTATGATAATTCTTCTTCATCATATCCTCAAGTTCCCAAAAAGATTCCTCTAAATTGTGATTTGTCCACAAAAATTTGACAATGTGAGTGGTCTTGTTTTGTATAAATTTCTATATAGGGTCCATAATTTCAACAGATTTGTCCTTAAAGAAATTTCCAACTCCAAAGGTATGATATTTGAGTTCAGTACATATGAAGGATTAGGTATGTACATCCTCATGAGAGATACATGGAACATATCATTTAATTGATGGTGATTTGGAGGAAATTCCAAGGGATAGTCTACTATCCTGATGTGATCAAAAATCTCAATGGGACAGATATACCTAGGGCTTAGTCTCCCTTTCTCCTCAAATCTCATAACTTTATTTTATGGTGAGATTCAAAGAAAAATATTTTCACCAAATTCAGATTCTAGGACTCATCAGCGGTTTTTAGTTTAACTTTTCTACTGACTTTGAGCTGCCTTGATATATTATTGAATGGTTCTAAGCTTCTCGACCATTTATTTAGCGATCTCAAGTCCCAATAGCTTAATTTATCCAAAATAATCCCATCACATTGGATATCTACATTTATTCTCATGCATTTCTTAAACATTTTCCATCTGATTTCTTGATTGAAAGCTACTATTGTATGAAAACTCAACTAGAGGAATGTGTTGATCCCATCTACCTTTTAAATCCAGTGAACAAGATCTAAACAATTTCTCTAAGGTTTGTGTTGTTATTTTAGTCTGACTATCTGTATGAGGATGATAAGTAGTTCTGAAACTCAATTTTGTGTCAAGTGCTTACTGAATTCTTCACCAGAACATTGAGGTAAACCTCAAATCCAAATCTGATACAATGTAATGTGGTACTACATGAAACCTTACCACTTTGTTAATTTATATCTTTCCAAGATAATCTAAAAATAATTATTCTCTGATGGCGATGAAGTGTGATACATTAGTAAGGTGATCTACTACCACCCATACATCATTAAACCCTTTGTAGGTTTTGGGTAGTCCAATGACAAAATCCATAGTGATGTTCTCCCATATTAATTCTAATATGGGTAAGGGATTAAACATCCCTTCATAATTTTGTCTTTTGGATTTATCTTTCTAGCATACCAATCATCAATATACAAACTCTACAATATCTCTTTTCATGCCATCCCACCAAAATTATTCTTTCATGTCCTTATACATCTTCGTACTTCTAGGATGAATAGAGAATGAAGAACTATGAGCTTCCTCTAACAGCTTCTTCTTCAAATCGGGTATGAAAGGAACACATACATGGTTCTTGAACCTTATCATTACATCCTTTTCAATGTTAAATGCAATAACATTTAGGACTTTGTTTTGAAGCTCTTCATCTTCCTTATACACCTCCTTCATATTCACTCGGATAGAGGGTTGAACTTTAATTTGAGAAAGATAAGATTTTCCCCTTCCTTTAGGATTTCTATATCCATCCTTTTCAAATATATAAATATTGGATCTTTTATGATATGTATCATGGATAAGCTATCATGATCCTTCTGACTTACGACATCTTCCACATTTTTTTCTTTCTGAGGGTGGTAATGTATTGAGAATTCATAATATTTTTCAACTATAACCAACTTATCTGGATCATGTTCAACTCCTTCTATGTGAATATATATTTTATACTTTTATGATTAGTATATATATAACACTTTTCTTCGTAAATATAAGGCCTCTATATCTTTAATGCAGAAATTACATCTCTTAACTCCAAATCATGAGTTGGTTAATTTTTCTCATGAATCCTCAATTATCATGAGACATATTCTATAACCATGTTATTATACAAAATAACACATCCCAATCCTTTCTTGGATTCATAAATATAGATTAAAAACCCTTCTATACTATAGGGTAATGTAAGAATAGGTTCACTAACTAACCTTCTCTTCAGTTACTCGAAATTTTCCTCACATTCATCTATCCATATGAACTTGACACACTTCCGAGTTAACTTGTTTAGATGATTATATAGTCATGATAATTTCTCCAAAAACCATCAATAATATCCAGATAAACCTAGAAATATATGGATCTCAATCATCAGGGTTGGTCTAGGCTATCATTCAATAGCCTCTATCTTTGATAGATCTACTATTATACCATCTCTTGAGATTATGTGATCCAAAAATGAAACATTTTGCATCCAAAATTCACACTTTGTAAATTTTTTATATATCTTCTCCTTCATTAGGGTCTTTATTAAATTTTTAAGTGATCTTCATGTTATTCCATTATCTTTGAATAGATAATAATATCACATAAAAAGACTACCACAAACTGATCAAGGTAATCTCTAGAGACTCTTTTCATTTAATCGTTGAAGATAACAGGGAAATTAGTAAGACCAAAATGCATCATTATATCTTCATAGTGTACATACCTTGTACGAAATGACATCTTGGATATATCCTCTTTCTTGACCCTCAATTGATGATATCAAGAATGAAGTTCAATCTAAGAAAAATACTGAGCTCCATGTATTTGATCAAATAAGGCATCAATACAGGGAAGATGATACTTGTTCTTGATTGTGATCTTGTTCAACTCCTACTAATCAATGTATATCCACATTTATAAATCTTTCTTTTCCACTAAAAGAGTGGGTGAACCCTAAGGGGGTATACTTGGCCAAATTAACCCCTTATCGATGTTTTCCTGGAGTTTCTTCTTCAATTCATACAACTAAATCATATCCAATATATAAGAAGTCTTTGAAATTGGTGTGGAACTAGGTATAAGTTCTATTGAGAACTCAACCTTGAATTTTGGCGGAATACTAGGAAACTATTTTGGAAAGACCTCCACAAAATCACGAACAATAGGCATATCATCTAGTTCAATTTTCTTACCAAAAATTTGAGATAAACAACCCTTCTGAATGGGAATTAATACCCATAAAATGGATTTACTATCCACAGTAAGTTCATACTTATCATTGCATTGATGGATGATCATAGGAGGGTTTGAAATATAAAATGTAACTTCCCATACTTGAAAATTGATATGATATTTTTGAATATAAATCCAATCCATTCCTAATATGACATAAAATTCAACCAAAGGAAGAATGAGAAGATTTTTCAGAAGCACATCCTCACAAACTTCAACTGGAGAGGAATCATAGACTTGAGATGCTATCATCGTACCATTAGGGGTTTACACTATTAATTTCACATATAATTTCTTCGGTGTATTCTTAACACCCTTTTCAAATTTTGTTGATATCAAATAGTGGGTAGATCCATAGTCAAATATGACATTAGAATTTCTAGAGTGGATGGTAAGTTTACCTTTCATCACATCATTATCTCAGCCCCCATCATAAATAGCAATTTCATGAGATTTTCCCATGTCCCTTGGCAAAAGAGGTTTATAAAATTAATCATCCTCACCATATCTTGGGTTTGAGAAGTGGTTAGCACAATTACTATCCTCCTTACACTTGTACACCAAATCGTGTGAGGTGCATTCTATGTAGTTTTCTGTCCATTATCATTTTGAGATAACTTATTCCCATAATTTCAATAATAAATTCACCAATGACCTTTATTTCCACACATAAAAAATTTAATAGACCCCTTAAAACAAATTCCAAAATGTTTCATCTCATATTTAGTGCATAAATGAATACTCAACTTCTTTTCTCCTTTGTTTTTAGAGTTTCTATTGAACTCCATCTTTATTTTCTAGTCAAAATCATGAGGTTGATATGTGAATCCAAACTCCATTTAAACATGGATTTCATAATGAAAAATCTCTTCATAGATACTGAATTATCTTAAGGAAAATGTCCTTATGAAACTTTTCATTAATCCATTGAAGTACCTATCAACTTTACTTTCAGGTTGGATGATAATTCTTGAAGTGTACCTCACATTTCCCATGAAATTTATATAGTAGGTACCTAAAAATACATCATCCCTTTTCTTCAACTTGGGGAAATATTTCTCCCTATTGGTATGAAGAATATGAGGAATGTACTTATTGAAAAATAAGTTCTTGAACTCAACTAAATCCAAGGATTCAATCATATCTTGTTGCCTTGTATTCTTAATTAGAGTCCACCACTGATCTACTCCACCTTCTAACCGATAATTATCCAGAATGACTTTCTCATTCTCTGAGCACTGGAGAACGGAGAATATATTTTTATTAGTACTGATCTATTTTTTAGTAACAAGTTGATCTGAATACCCTCTAAAAGAAGGTGGACATTTCCTCATGTAGGAGCCAACATCATGTTGTTCCCTGATTTTCTCATTTGGAATTAAATCATTATTCATAGCATGAGAAAGCTGTGTGAGAATAGAAACAAGGATTTTCATTCCATTTTCCATGGAATTCAGTTTCTCAGGATGATAATTGTTGCATTGTTTGTCACAATCACCATTAATTTGTTTCCTTCGGGTTCCATCCATTGACTAAAACCAAAAGCATAGAGTAAGAAATGGTTATCATATCGACGAACCACATAATCATGAAAAGTATCTTATAGGATTTATAAATTATGACACCTTCCATAATATATGACACTGTAGGTTTATCCTAGGTTATTCATAGATACCTTCTATTTAAATTCTTCATAATGGTTCATGAAGTGTTTGTGAATTCCCAAAGCATATCCCCCAGGAGTGTAAAACTAGGTGTGCAGTACGACTCGTTGTTGTGTACCACATTACCTCGAGTCAGGCCTAGAAAATCTTGTTAGAGTTGTTACCCCTAGGTGCATCTATACGAGAGCCACATCCACATTTACTATCTAGACATGGATTTATTACTAGGAAACCACTCAATCTATCATTTTCCAAAATTCTAAGACATTTTACAATATTTTTCCTTATCCTTAGACTTATCCTTATACATATACTTTGAGTTATAATTAAGGTTTTATCATTGTAGCTTCCAAAGTTTAACTAAACCTTTTCTCTGATACCAACTATAGAGACCCTCTCTTTTCATACATTAACATTACATAACATTTGCGTAATACTTAAAACATTATACAAACAGACACCCAAAGACCATACTAGTCTAGTGCCTTTGGAAACATGGAAACATAAACACTATTATATAAGGGAGCTACATTATCTCCCAATAGGTTCTTATTGACTAGAAACCTTCTTAGATACATCAAACATAATACATATATTCATAACCTGGGGAAAGAAACATAAAAAGGGGTGATCTCAAATGCTTAGTAAGGGTAAAAAAGAGATATATGTAAGCATAATAATTATCATAAGGGTATGAGAACATGATCATGAAAATATAAGATCATACCCTACATATCAATTATCATATACATGAATCATGGAATAAATCTTGGAAGTTCCCAAGACATGAATCATAAGGAAATAAAGAACATAATCAATAAAATAATAACATAAGAATAAAACACGGTAATTTAGTAGAAACATAAGCATATATAATTATTTTATAGTAGTCAAGGCATTTCTACCAAGACCTTATTTGTGGACAAAGTCCTTTACTAAACTTGGTTTACATCTTGTTCCAGCTCTTTATTATGGAACCGAGTTCAATCCTTATTCTAGCTCTATATTACTGAACCGAGTTCATTTCCTATTTCATCCCTATAATACATAATCGAGTTCATTTCTCATTCCATCCATATATATATATCATGAGATATAAATCTTTACCTAATGCATTAGAGGGAGATATATGTCCCATCCATCTAATAATGAAATCATACATACATATCCCATAAAATCATAAACAATAATATCATAACCCAGGAAATTAAATGGGTATCATAATAATGTAATCATTTAATAACCTGTTGAAAAAGTTACAAGCTTCACAATCATTTCATTATAAGAATAACCCATGAAAAAAGTGGGTTTTAAAAGCATATAACTCATGACAGAGAAACATGTTTCATAAACATAATTCCATGAAAGCATAATCCATCTAGAGAAATAATATGAATGGAAAAATTGAATGATTTTTTAATAAAGTCACAAGTAACACTAATTAATGTTATCTTATATGGTAAATAATTTTGAAAGATATTTTAAAAACATAACCGTAGGAAAATATATTTTCTTCATTGAAAAATTATTTTTGAAACTGAAAAACTTTTTTATTTGAAAACAACATTGAAAACTTATAAAGGGAGATTTAAAAACCATAAAATGTTTTTGAAATCCTTTTTCCTTGAAAATTTTCTTCAAATATCCTTTGAAAATAGTTTTGAAAAACGTTTTTGAAAACATGATTTTTTAATATAATAGACTTCTGATCGGAGAGAGAGACATTCATATTTTACTTAAAAACGTTATCTTAAGTACAAAATAGTGTAAAATGGTACTATTACATGGATATATCTTGAATAAATAGTGGAGAAGAAAACCCATGATTTTTATTCAGATATTTATCATAATATTGTATCAAAGTAATCATAAATATAAATAATCTTGAAAAGTGATGAGATTGTCTCAATAAACTCTTATAAATTGATAACTTGGGATCATACTATCCATGTGAGAAATGGATATTAAATTATGATTAAAATTTCATGAAATAAATTAAATTCATTATATAACATGTAAAATGGAAGTATATACACCTCAAAAAAGAATTTCGGTGCATAACAAAACATGAGTCTCAAAGAATACAAATTGAGAAAAAACTATTTTACCAATTTGGTAAGTTTTGAAACTTAAAACCCATGAAAGAAAGAGCATAAAATGGATATGTGAATACCCATAAATTTAATTATTAGATAAATATAATATAATAATGGGTAGTACATACACCATAGAAAAGGAAAGAGTGGATAACATTGTGTGTATCTCCAGAAAATAAATGGTGAGATGAAATCCCCTTACCTTGTGTCTTGACTCTCATCGTACATGTTCAAACCACCTATATAACAAATATAATTTTTCTAATAATATTTTACAGAACCATATTATTATATCTAATACCATATATTTTATGATTATGACCATATACTATCTTCTTGTTAACAATCCTATATTAAGGTTTCACTTCGAGTAATATTTTCCTTATTATTCGTTGTGTCATAATTTGTTATATCTTTGGTATTTATAATTTATATCATGATTTGAAAAATGTAAAAAATGATATAAATATCAGTTATATACATTATATGTGTATTATAATAATCTATATAACATATATTTATGAAATATAATACACCATTCATGGAGACGGTATGTCGTACGTATGCATGAACAGTATTTCAGTTTAACTGTTGTGTTAAAAGAAAGAAAGTAAAATACATATATGTATATATATATATATATATATCATTATTATAGTAGATTCATGATATCATATATGTCTTATATATTCAATAAAACCATCCTTATACAATCCATGTAGTGTATAAATGAATCATATCACTTTAAGGGGGAGGTAGTCCACACTTCCTCAAATTAAATTATCGTATTAACACCAAATGGAAAGTAAAAAAGATATGTTTTTTAAAAAGGATTACATAAAATTAAATAAATAATAAATATAATATATAAATTATATAAATATATTTTTTATCATAATTTACACTATGAGATGCGGTAAGGAAAATTGAATAATCCACATTTAGTGAGGCGGTAGTTCGTTGTACACATAAACAACATATTCGTTACCCAATAGATGGAGGTGTGTGTAAGTGTAGGTAAAACCCATAGAATAAAAACATCCTAGTATATTTAAGATATTTATTTTGTTATACAATAATGAAATAAATATATTTGAGGTGTGGATAAAAAAAATAAATAAAGGAGCTTGAGAGAAGATGTTGCCTCTTAATTGGGTAACTCCTTTTGGTTTGTACCAACAGGATTCTGTGGATTTCCTTTTACATAAGGGAATGATTCTAGGAGTAAGGTAGGATTTTTGAGAAGTTTACTGGTCATATATTGGCCAAACATAAGAGGTATTAGAGTTGTGAGGAAGTGGGGGAGTTGTTGGCCTTTTATAGGGAAAGAAAATGACTCACTTGGAATATTTTAAAACAAGTTAGGTGTACACATGTTATTACATAAAAAAAGTCATACCAAGCAACAAAAATCAACAATTGAAGGTGTGTATCCTAAATATTTCCTACCAATTTTTTTGGGACAAGTATATAATTAATTGTTTCCCCTAAGATTAAAGTTTAATCCTTAATTTAGCTTAATTTGACCTTAATCGTAGTGATTAATTTTAATCTGTTTTACTAATCATTTTGGTAAAAAATCAACATGGTCTAATTAGAATCTAAATATTATAACAATTAAATTGTAACACCCCAAGATTTTATAAGATATATTATTTTTAATTTCTTTGATGTCTTCTATTATAAACTACACCATGATTAGATTGTACTATACGCAACATCGTATTAGCTTGCAGTATACGCAACACTATTCTTGGATCGTGTTACACATAATTTCAAGTTCGTTTTGTGGAAATTATTTTACGCAACATTAAGTATAGATTTTGTTTAATGTATAAATGAAATAAGTTTTGATTATGTTATACGAAAAACCAAACGGAGATTTCACTACACGCAGCCCTAACTTGGCTTGCATTACATGCAATCAAGACCTTCTTCGATAGTGTGTGTAGTATGCAATACCAAGTTTCACTACACGAGATATTATTATAATATTATTATGAACTAGCCGTTATGAATATTAATACCCACTTTTTGAAATTTTATAAATTTTATCTTTCAAAATAAACTTCATTTTTGGATTCGGAATATCGAAATTAGCCTAGGGTGAATTTTTGGTACTTTTCTGAAAACATTCAATTTTTGATGAATAGTGAAAACACTAGGTTACTATTTAAAAACCGACTTTTTATTTACATAAATTTTTATTTTATTTAAATTTATTTTAGGTCAAAATTGATACATAATACCTATATAAGTTCAATGTAATTCATTTGAGTCATTTTATAATAATTTTAGATATATAAAAATTTTATTGAACTTTTCACCATCTTTTACCCACCTCCTAGGAGAATTTGAAAATTTACATAAAACTTAATTTTACCGCTTCTGTGAGTGGAATTTTGAAAATCTAAGTGACACGGTTAATATCAAGGAGTAAAATGTGATTCAGTAAGATAAAAATAATTTTTGGCGAATAGTAACTTTTTACTTTTATTTACCATGGTTAAAAGTAAATATGGTAATTAAGGGTAAAAATGGATATTATTATTACCCTAACACATGTCCTAATTCTATTGGATAAGTGTAATTCGACCAAAAACAACATTAGAAATTAAATATTACCCTTTAGGTCCACTTGGATTTGATTAGGACACTTATTATTATTTTATTTAAAGAAGTGTTAAAATAGTTAAAATCAAAGTTTAATAACTAAAACATATTTAATATAGGGTTACACATAATATAAATTTGACTGTAAATATTAATTAGAAAGATAAAAATATTTCCTACATAATGGTATTTTATTTATAATTTTTAGACTTTAAATAATTTAATTTATTTATGATACAATGATGATGCAGTAATTACCTTATTAATGAAATATTAGCATAATCGATGTTATAAATACCAAAATAATACTTTTTATAAATTAAAATATTTTTTTATTTTAATATAACATGTTAGTATTGATTCAATTTACTTTTTTCTATCTAATCATGAAGTTATGATTTTCACAAAAATAAATTACCAAATAGTGTCAAAATTGACATAAAATAGTTTTTAAAACAAATATTGTATTATTAATCGTTATTTTATTCCTAAAAATCTAATGTTCCTCAAAATGACTTAGATAAGGTTATATATATTAATAATAAACCACTTGGGGTTCGTTTGTCTTGTTATAGTAAGTTTATTAACCATATAGTGTAAGAAAATAAGAAGACACAGTAAAAGTTAAATTATTTAACTTAGAGTTAAATCTAAATGATAAAGTTAAAATAGTAACCTAAACTTGTCTAAAACCTATTGGTTGAGAGGATTGAGACCCATACCCCGCTTAGCTTCGAAATAAATCAGTTTGGAGCTATTAAAAAGTGAATATGACTTTATTATAAAATAATATTTTAAGTTTTTCCTAAGGTGTCCCTCTCCTCCATTATTAAAGGGAACCTCCTCCCTCTCCTCCTCACACCACTTTGAGCCTTCAAGCTTGGACAAACCCTCCCAATATCTCTTCTAAACTTCCCTAGTAATATTCTAGAGGTCCTTGTCTTCTTAAAAGACCAACATTAGTACCCTAAGAGAAGGTTTCAATGAGGTGTGTCGAAGAAGAGGTAATATCCATTACCGATTCTTTCAAATTTATTTCTTCTTCTACTTACTCATTTTTAGTTGTTTCATTATAAAGTAAAAAAATAAGTATCACTAATATAGTGATATGTTATTATAAATATGAAACAAACCTATTTCACCTTCTATCCATCCTACGGAAAATGAAATCACTGCGCGTGCGTACGTACAGAATACCGTCTCCACGCCATGGTGTAATCTGTTTTCCACCACCACCTTACTTGAATGGGTATAATGGTGTAAATAATAAAAATATATGATTATTGTAAAGTGATATTGATTCTGAAATATTATACAAACACTTCAATACAATTTCACGATCATGGGAATGATATCATCGCTCGTGCGTACGTACGGACTACAGTCTCCACGAACGCGATGAGATTCATTTTCCATGATTAACCATTCAAGTATGATTATAAAGTATATATAATAAATAATCATGAAATATATTACATAATAATGATACAGGATTTATGTACATATATGTTTAATTTACTTAATTCCATTTAATTCAATAAGGAAACGAAAACAGCGTTCATGCGTACGCACGGCCTACCGTCTCCATGAACGGTGTATTTCATTCCATTTATCAATCTATCATATATATTAATATACTGAATATATATTATATATAAATCGTGTTTTACATTCTAGAATTATGTAAATAAGGATATAAGTAATAATATCAAGAACAACATGTCGAAACACATATGATAAATGAAACAATTTTACCCAAAACACTGCTTTAACATGGAATTTAGAAAAGAACGGGTAATATAAAGTCATAAGTGAACCATAAATGATATCATAACAATGAATATGATTCTATAATAAGTCAAGGAAATTATTTAAATCATTATACCGGAGGTTTGGATACGTACTAAGCATATCAGACCTAAGGTAAGGGATACCTTTTCCAATCTCGGTTTTATCCAAGATTGTTTATTCGTAAGTATTTAATGGGGTTATATTTTTCATCCATGTCCATAAAAAGTTTTTCATAAAGTTTTTAATATTATTCCATTTATGTCTAAAGTCATGTTTACCCTTCTTTTAATTTTACTTCGTTTTATGGATGAAATCTTTCTTTTTTTACCATACGAGGTACTTTTTGACTTTTCTGACAAAAGTACGAGAAGAATGTTATTTTTAACTTATACGGCATGAACGAATTTTTACCATTTCATAATGCCTCATTTTAATGAAGCTTACTCTTCAATATTTTATGAATATTTTCAACAAAATACTTTTCTTTTAATATTGCAAGGCATTTTGTGAAAATAAAATGATTTTGAAGAAAGGATATTTTCCTCGAGAATTTATTTCAAGTGTTTTATCAAAACCATTTTCCATATAAGATGACATTATTTCATATGTTTATGTTTAAAGTATAATGTCTCTATGATTTACATGGTTTCACTTTTCTTATAATGAAATATCCATTTGTTTTATATGGATTATGTGATGATGGGATGATGTTTTTGAAACACATTTTATTCTTTGGGTTATGATGAATGTTTTAAGTTTATTTTGTGGAACAATTAAGAATGATTTCATTATGATATGGGTGGTACCTATATCTCGCTCCAATGCATTGGGTAAAGATTTATATCTCATGAGATAGACATGGCTGAAATGGTAAGTTAATCCGGTTCAGTGATACAGGACTTGAACGAGGAGTGAACTCGATTCAGAAAGGGACTTTGTCCACTAAGATGGTCTTGGCAGCAATGCCTTGGATACTATGGAAATAATATAATGTGCTTAATGGTTTGAAACAATTAAATGTTTTATTCCCATGCTATTTTATCATGATTAATGTTTCATTATGATCTATGCCTTACGTACTGCCATATTTTATGTCATTGCTCAAGATTTTGATGTTTAAACATTATGTTCATGTTTTTTTAGTTAAAATGTATCTGATTTGTTTTATTTTCTCCATGCTTACCCTTACTGCGCATTTGAGTTCACCATTTATATGTTTTCTTTTCCCCTGGATTTAATGAAAGGTTTTAGGCAAGAAAACAAAAGGGGAAGATCTTTAAGGGAGACGTTGAAGATCTTTCACCACGATTGAAAGATTATATTATGAGTTTCCGAATACACTAAACTATTACGGTCCTTGTGTGTTTGTTTTCGTTATGTATTAAGTATTCCTTAAAAGTAATGTAATGTCTATGTACGTCAGGTTTGGGGTCTCTACAGTTGGTATCAGAGGGAGGTTTAGTTAACCTTTGGAAACTAGGATGCAAAAACTTTAGTGAGATCCCTAGAGATATTTCTAAGTTATGTCTAGGGATGTCCCTAAGGTTAAGTATAAGTATAGGTTATAGTCCTAGAATTACGGTAACAATATTATAATTAAACCTAAGATGTTAGATATTGAAGGTACTCCCCCTTTATTATGTTGTTTTCCCTATCATGATTTTTGCCTCTCACACTATTCTTTTTGGGTTTTAGATGATGGATGGAACCCAAAGGAACCGTGCTGATCAATGTAATGGACAATGCAATGATTTTCCTACTGAACAAACCAATGTCTTGGGAGATGGAGTGAAAAATCTTCTTGCTATACTTACACAAGCTATGAATCATTCTGGACTTCCAAATGAGCAGAGAAGGGAACAATATTCTATTGATTTTTTCATGAGGCAACGTCCACATTATTTCAGTGGGTCTTCTGATCCACTTATTGCTAAACAATGGATCAGTACCATTGAAAAGATATTTTCCATACTTCTCTATTCAAAACATGAAAAAGTCATTCTGGTTATTTACCGTTTAGAAGGTGAACCAGATCAATGGTGGACTCTAATTAAGAATACAAGGCCCCAAGATGAAATTGAATCCATGGAATGTGACGAGTTCAAGAACTTGTTTTTTAGTAAGTACTTCCCTCGTATTCTTCAAAAAAATATGGAAAAGGAGTTCCTTGAGCTTAAGTAGAAGGATGATGAATCTGTTGGTATATACGAAGCGAATCTTACAAGACTTTCAAGGTATAAATCTGGCTTTATCATCCAACCTGAAAGTAAAGTTGATCGATTATTCAGTGGCTTAAAACCAAGTCTTCGAAGGGCATTAGCTATAAGAGATTTCAGTAGCTATGAAGAAATTGTGCGTTGTGCTATCACGGTAGAACTGGATGTTGTTGTAACATATCCATATCATGGTTTTGACAAGAAACAAAAGATGGATTTCAAGGAGAAATCTCAGAATAATGGTGAAAAGAAGACGAATGTTTCTTTATGTTCAAAGTGTGGAAATAAGCATGGTGGAGATTGTCTTAAAGGGACTAGAAAATGTTTTAAGTGTGGAAAATAAGGTCATCGAGCAGCTGAGTGTCGAAGTAATGGAAAAGGGTTGCTAATGATGTGAATAAAGAAAATACTGTAGAGAACTCACCACCAACACTTCAATGCTTCAAGTGCAAGGAAATGGGGCATTATTCTAATCAATGCCCTAATCCAAGGGTTAATAATGATCAACGTGAGAAAACTCTTAAGGAGAAGGATAAAGGGAAGTCACATGTGATCACTATTTGTGATGTTGATTATGAAAATGATGTTGTGTAATGATTAAGTGTTTATGTAATGAGATTTCAAAATAGTATCATGGAATCTCATTTATGGTATTTTGGAATTTTGGAATATCTATGTATTGGTTTTCAAATATTATATGGTACCGGTAATCATGAAAAGTGATTGAAATATTTTTGGAAAGAAGATGATATGCGCATAATGAAGGGTTAAAGAGAAAATGAAATGATCTCATGACTGATATCATGGTTTGAGTATATAGAAATTTTGGGATTTTGGTATGTGGAAAGAGTTAACTTTGGATAACATTCATGTTTTCACAAAGGTTCAATGGGTATTCATTTCTCAAGAGAATACATGATTAAGGTATTCACATAATTGGAATGTGACCAACAAGATATACTGTATGATATATGGGAGATAAATGATGGTATTCACATGCTTGTTTGATGAAATTTCTAGTAATCGTTCTCTTTATACTATAAGATTGGAAAAAAGTATTTTAGATAAGCCTAAAGATTGGAATGGATTATGTTGGAAATGAGTTAGTATTGTTCAAGGATAGAACTTTTTTTCGATATTATTGATGAGATGTTATAATAATGTAGTTTTAGAAAAAGGACAACCTGCAGGAAGGGCGACAACCCGTCGTGTCGGACAAGGCTGTGGGAATCGAACCCACAACCGAAGTGCGGAAGACCTTTATCGCCTACCAATGGCCTACAGGAAGTACCTGGTTAGTAGGAACTAGTTTTATTTTATTGAGTGGTATGATAGATGAAGTATAAGTCCATTGTTGGAATTATATACGATTAATCTCACCACATATGGACTTATATATATTTAATAACTTATGCTAACCTTTTTGTGATAAAAATAGAGGCGATGACTTATCATTCTATCGCATGATCTGCTAACATTTCATGAATGAAAAATTCATCCTCATTTCTTTAAATAGAGATGAAGTGGAAATTGTTCATGGAGTAACTAATGATGATATTACAATGAAATCAAGTAAGTATTTCTCCTTATGTAAAAGTTCATCAATGTTAGAGAAATTATCTTGGAAACCAAAAATGTTGTCCTTGTACTCTCATATCTGATGAACCAGATGGTACCTTAGATCATCACAAATTTATGGCTTTGTGATTGTTGGCTTTTTCATAGCCATGTCCTCTAACACTCTCCATCAGAACTTGACGATTAGATTTTTCTTCCATATCCATATTTTCACCTATATACTCCTATGTGGGAACCCAAGTGATGAGTTACTTTGGGTATCCGTTTTGTTTCTAACATTCCTTTTTAAAATGATGATTTAGTATTCCTTTTTACGATGTGGGGTTCTGTGAATAAAACCTTCAAGTAGTAAACGATTTATAACCCCGACAAATTTCGAGGGCGAAATTCATTTTAAGGGGGGTAGAATGTTACACCCCAAGATTTTATAAGATATATTATTTTTAATTTCTTTGATGTTTTCTATTATACACTACCAAAAGATTAGCTTGTACTATACACAAAACTGTATTAGCTTGTAGTATACACAACACTATTCTTGGCTCGTGTAACACACAATTTAAGTTTGTTTTGTGGAAATTATTTTATGCAACATTAAGTATAGATTTTGTTTAATGTATAAATGAAATTAGTTTTGATTATTTTATATGAAACACCAAACGGAGCTTTCACTACACGCAACCCTAGCTTGTCTTTCATTACACACAATCAAGACCTTCTTCGATAGCGTGTGAAGTACGCAATACCAAGTTTCACTAAATGAGATATTATTATAATATTATTATGAACTAGCCGTTATGAATAGTAATACCCACTTTTTGAAATTTAATAAATTTTATCTTTCAAAATGAACTTCATTTTGGGATTTGAAATATTGAAATTAGCCTCAGGTGAATTTTTGGTATTTTTTTGAAATCTTTCAATTTTTGATGAATAGTGAAAATACTGGGTTACTATTTAAAAACCGACTTTTTATTTACATAATTATTTATTTTATTTAAATTTATTTTAGGTCAAAATTGATACATAATACCTATATAAGTTCAATTTAATTCATTTGAGTCATTTTATAATAATTTTAGATATATAAAAAATTTATTGAACTTTTCACCGTCTATTACCCACCTCCTAGGAGAATTTGAAAATTTACATAAAACTTAATTTTACCACTTCTGTGAGTGGAATTCAGAAAATCCGAGAGAAATGATTAATATCAATGAGTAAAATGTGGTTCAATAAGATAAAAATAATTTTTGGGGAATAGTAACTTTTTACTTTTATTTACCACGATTAAAAGTAAATAGGGTAATTAAGGGTAAAAATGATATTATTATTACCCTAAAACATGTAATAATTCTATTAGATAAGTGTAATTATACCAAAAACAACCTTAGGAATAAAATATTACCCTATAGTTCCACTTGGATTAGATTAGGACACTTGTTATTTTTTTATTTAAAGAAGAGTTAAAATAGTTAAAATCAATGTTTAATAACTAAAACATTTTAAATATAGGGTAATACATAAGATAAATTAGACTATAAATATTAATTAGAAATATAAATATATTTACTACATAATGGTATTTTATTTATAATTTTTATACTTTAAATAATATAATTTATTTATGACACAATGATGATGCAGTAATTACCTTATTAATGAAATATTAACATAATTGATATTATAAATACCCAAATAAATGTAATTTGAGACTTTTTATAAATTACAATATTTTTTTAGGTTAATATAACATGTTATTATTGATTAAATTAACTTTTTTCTAACTAATCATGATGTTATTATTTTCACAAAAATCAATTACCAAATAGTGTCAAAATTGACATAAAATTGTTTTTAAAACAAATATTATATTATTAATTGTTATTTTATTCATAAAAATCTAAGGTTCATCCAAATGACTTATATAAGGCTATATATATTAATAATGAACCACTTGGGGTTCGTGTGTCTTGTTATAGTAAGTTTATTAACAATATAGTGTAAGAAAACAAGAAGACACGGTAAAAGTTAAATTATTTAACTTAGAGTTGAATCTAAATAATAAGGTTAAAATAGTAACATAAAATTGTATAAAACCTATTGGTTGAGAGGATTTAGACCCATACCCACCTTAGATTTAAAATAAATCAGTTTTAAGCTATTAAAAACTGAATATGACTTTATTATAAAATAATATTTTAAGTTTTTCCTAAGGTGCCTCTCTCCTCCCTTATAAAAGGGCACCTCCTCCATCTCCTCGTCACACCACTTTGAGCCTTCAAGCTCGGCCAAACTCTGCCAATTTCTCTTCTACACTTCCCTTGTAATATTCTAGAAGTACATTTCTTCTTCAAAGACCAACATTAGTACCCTAAAAAGAGGTTTCAAAGAGGTGTGTCGAAGAATAGGTAATATCTGTTACCGATTCTTTCAAATTTATTTCTTCTTCTACGTCCTCTTATTTAGTTTTTTCATTATGAATTAATAAAATAAGTATCACTCATATACTGATATGTTATTATAAATATTAAACAACCCTATTTCACCTTCTATCCATCCTATGGAAAATGAAATCACAACGCGTGCGTACGTACATAATACCATCTCCAAGCCGGGGTGTAATCTGTTTTGCACCACCACCTTACTTGTATGGGTATAATGGTGTAAATAATAACTATATATTATTATTTGAAATTGATATTGATTCTGAAATATTATACAAACACTTAAATATAATTCCACGATCATGCGAATGATATCATCGCTCGTGCGTACGTACGGACTACGGTCTCCATGAACCCGATGAGATTCATTTTCCATGATTAACCATTCAAGTATGATTATAAAGTATATATAATAAATAATAATGAATGATATTAAATAATAATGATACTGGATTTATGTACATTTATGTTTCATTTACTTAATTCCATTTAATTCAATAGGGAAACGGAAACAGCGTTAATGCGTACGCACGACCTACCGTCTCCATGAACGGTGTATTTCATTCCATTTATCGATCTATCATATATATTTATATTCTGAATATATATTATATATAAATCATGTTTTACATTCTGTAATTAATTAAATAAGTATATAAGTAATAATATCAATAACAACATGTCGAAACACATAAGATAAATGAAACGATTTTACCCAAAACACTGCTTTAACAATGAATTTACAAAAGAACAGGTAATATAAAGTCATAAGTGAACCATATATGATATCATAATAATGAATATGATTCTATAATAAGTCAATGACATTATTTAAATCATTATACATGAGGTTTAGATACGTACGAAGCATATCGAACCTAAGGTAAGGGATAACTTTTCCAATCTTGTTTTTATCTGAGATTGTTTATTCGTAAGTATTTACTGGGGTTATATTTTTCATCCATGTCCATAAAATGTTTTTCATAAAGTGTTTAATATTCTTCCATGCATGTATAAAGTCATGTTTACCCTTCTTTGACTTTTACTTTGTGTTATGGATGCAATCTTTCTTTTTTTACCATACGAGGTACTTTTTGACTTTTCCAACAAAAGTACGAGAAGAATTTTATTTTTAACTTATACAGTGTGAACAATTTTTTACAGTTTCATAAAGCCTCATTTTCATGAAGCTTTCTATACAAGATTTTATGACTATTTTCAACAAATAATTTTCTTTTAAAATTGCATGGAATTTTGTGAAAAGAAAATGATTTTGAAGAAAGGATATTTGCCTCAAGAATTCATTTCAAGTGTTTTATCGAAACCATTTTCCATATAAGATGACATTATTTCATATGTGTATGTTTCAAGTATAATGTATATATGATTTACATGGTTTAAATTTTATTATGATTAAATATCCATTTGTTTTATATGGATTATGTGATGATGGGATGATGTTTATGAAACCCATTTTATTATTTGGGTTATGATGAATGTTTTAATTTTATTTTGTGGCACAATTAAGAACGATTTAATTATGAGATGGGTGGGACCTATATATCCCTCCAATGCATTGGGTAAAGATTTATATCTCATGATATATACATGGTTGAAATGGCAAGTTAATCCAATTCAGTGATACAGGACTGGAACGAGGAGTGAACTTGATTCAGAAAGGGACTTTGTCCACTAAGATGGTCTTGGAAGCAATGCCTTGGACTCTATGGAAATCATATCATGTGGTTAATGGTTTTCCAAAATTACATGTTTTATTCACATGCTATTTTATCATGATTAATGTTTCATTATGATCTATACCTTACGTACTTCCATGTTTTATGTCATTGCTCAAGATTTTGATGTTTAAACATTATGTTCATGTTTTTTTAGTTCAAATGTATATGATTTGTTTTATTTTCTCCATGCTTACCCTTACTGAGCATTTGAGCTCACCCTTTATATGTTTTCTTTTCCCCAGGATTTAAAGAAAGGTTTTAGGTAAGAAAACAAAAGGGGAAGATCTTTATGGGAGATGTTGAAGATCTTTCACCACGATTAGAAGATTGTATTCCGAGTTTCCAAAGACACTAAACTATTATGGTCCTTGTGTGTCTATTTTTGTTATGTATTAAGTATTACACAAAAGTAATGTAATGTCTATGTACGTCAGGTTTGGGGTCTCTACAGTTGGTATCAGAGGGAGGTTTAGTTAACCTTTGGAAATTAGGATGCGAAAACTTTAGTGAGATCCCTAGAGATATTTATAAGGCATGTCTAGGGATTTCCCTAAGGTTAAGTATAAGTATAGGTTATAGTCTTAGAATTATAGTAACAATTTTAGAATTAAACCTAAGATGTTAGATATTGAAGGTACTCACCCTTTATTATGTTGTTTTCCCTAGCATTATTTTTGCCTCTCACACTATTCTTTTTGGGTTTTAGATGATGGATGGAACCTGAAGGAACTGTGTTGATCAATGTAATGGACAATGCAATGATTTTCCTCCTGAACAAACCAATATCATGGGAGATGGAGTGCAAAATCTTATTGCTATACTTACACAAGCTATGAATCATTATAGACTTCCAAATGAGCAGATAAGGGAACAATATTCTATTGAGTCCTTCATGAGGCAACACCCACCTTCTTTCAGTGGGTCTTCTGATCCACTTGTTGCTGAACAATGGATCAGCACAATTGAAAAGATATTTTCCATAATTCACTGTTTGGAACATGAAAAAGTTATTCTGGCTATTTATCGTTTAGAAGGTGAAGCAGATCAATGGTGGACTCTAATTAAGAATGCAAGGCCCCAAGATGAAATTGAATCCATGGAATGGGATGAGTTCAAGAACTTGTTTTTCAGTAAGTACTTCCCTCGTATTCATCGAACAAAGATGGAAAAGGAGTTACTTGAGCTTAAGAAGAAGGATGATGAATCTGTTGGTATATACAAAGTGAATTTTACAAGACTTGCAAGGTATGCATCTGGCTTTATCATCCAAACTGAAAGTAAAGTTAGTCGATTCTTCAGTGGCTTAAAACCAAGTATTTGAAGGGCATTAACTATAAGAGACTTCTGTAGATATGGAGAAATTGTGTGTTGTGCTATCAAGGTAGAACTGGAAGTTGGTGTAACATATCCATATCATGGTTTTGACAAGAAACAAAAGATGGAGTTCAAGGAGAAATCTCAGAATAATGGTGAAAAGAAGATAAATGTTTCTTTATGCTCAAAGTGTAGAAAGGAGCATGGTGGAGATTGTCTTAAAGGGACTAGAAAATGTTTTAAGTGTGGAAAAGATGGTCATCGAGCAGCTGAGTGTCGAAGTAATGGAAAAAGGGTTGCTAATGATGTGAATAAAGAAAAGACTTTAGAGAACTCACCACCAACACTTCAATGCTTCAAGTGCAAGGAAATGGGGCATTATACTAATCAATGCCCTAATCCAAGGGTTAATGATGATCAACGTGAGAAAACTCTTAAGGCAAAGGATAAAGGGAAGTCACTTGCAATCACTATTTGTGATGTTGAGTATGACAATGATGTTGTGTAATGATTAAGTGTTTATGTAATGGGATTTCAAAATAGTATCATGGAATCTCATTTATGATATCTTGGAATTTTGGAATATCTATGTATTGGTTTTCAATAATTATATGGTACCAGTAACCATGAAAAGTGACTAAAATATTTTTGGAAAGAAGATGATATATGCATAATGAAGGGATAAAGAGAAAATGAAATGAGATCATGACTGATATCATGGTTTGAGTATATAGAAATTTTGGGATGTTGGTATGTGGAAAGAGTTTACTTTTGACAACATTCATGTTTTCACTAAGGTTCAATGGGTATTCATTTTTCAAGAGAATACATGATTAAGGTATTCACATGTTTGGAATGTGACCAACAAGATATATCGTATGATATATGGGGGATAAATGATGGTATTCACATGCTTGTTTGATGAAATTTCTAGTAATCGTTCTCTTTATACTATAAGATTGGACAAAAGTGTTTTAGATAATCCTAAATATTGGAATGGATTATGTTGGACATAAGTTAGTATTGTTTAAGTATATAACTTTTTTTCGATATTATTGAGGGATGTTATAATAATGTAGTTTTAGAAAAAGGAAAACCTACAGAACGGGTGACAACCCGTCGCGTCGGACAAGGCTGTGGGAATCGAACCCACAACCAAAGTGCGACAGACCTTTATCACCTACCAATGGCCTACTGGAAGTCCCTGGTTAGTTGGAACTAGTTTTATTCTATTAAGCGATATGATAGATTAAGTATAAGTCCATTGTTGGAATCATATATGATTAATCTCACCATAGATGGACTTATGTATATTTAATAACTTTTGCTAACCTTTTTGTGATAGAAATTGATGGGATGACTTATCATTCTATCGTATGATCTGCTAACACTTCATGAATGAAAAATTCAGCTACATTTCTTTAAATAGAGATGAAGTGGAAATTGTTCATGGAATGACCAACGATGATATTACACTGAAATCAAGTAAGTATTTCTCCTTATGTAAAAGTTCATCAATGTTAGTGAAATGATCTTGGAAACCAAAAATGTTGTCCTTGTACTCTCATATCTGATGAATTAGATGATACCTTAGATCATCACAAATTTATGGATTTACGATTGTTGGCTTTTCCATAGCAATGTTCTCTACCACTCTCCATCAGAACTTGACGGTTAGATTTCTCTTCCATATCCATATTTTCACCTATATACTCCTATGTGGGAACCCAAGTGATGAGTTAATTTGGGTATCCATTTTGTTTATAGATTTCCTTTTTAAAATGATGATTTAGTATTCCTTTTCATGATGTGGGTTTCTATGAATGAAACTTTCAAGTAGTAAATGATTTATAACCCCGACGAATTTCAAGGGAGAAATTCATTTTAAGGGGGGTAGAATATAACACCCTGAGATTTTATAAGATATATTATTTTTAATTTCTTTGATGACTTCTATTATACACTACCCCAAGATTAGCTTGTACTATACGCAACACCGTATTAGCTTACAGTATACGCAACACTATTCTTGGCCCGTGTTACACACAATTGCAAGTTCGTTTTGTGGAAATTATTTTACGCAACATTAAGTATAGATTTTGTTTAATGTATAAATGAAATAAGTTTTGATTATGTTATACGCAACACCAAACGGAGATTTCACTATACGCAACCCTGACTTGGCTTGCATTACACGCAATCAAGAACTTCTTCGATAGCGTGTGTAGTTCTCAATACCAAGTTTCACTAAACGAGATATTATTATAATATTATTTTGAACTAGTCGTTATGAATAGTAATAAACACTTTTTGAAAGTTTATAAATTTTATCTTTCAAAATGAACTTCATTTTTGGATTTGGGATATTGAAATTATCCTAGGGTGAATTTTTGGTATTTTTCTGAAAACTTTCAATTTTTGATGAATAGTGAAAACACTAGGTTACTATTTAAAACCCGACTTTTTTATTTACATAATTATTTATTTTATTTAAATTTTTTTTGGGTCAAAATTGATACATAATACCTATATAAGTTCAATTTAATTCATTTGAGTCATTTTATAATAATTTTAGAAATATAAAAATTTTATTGAACTTTTCACCGTCTTTTACCCACCTCCTAGGAGAATTTAAAAATTTAAATAAAACTTAATTTTACAACTTCTATGAGTGGAATTTAGAAATTCCAAGAGACAGGGTTAATATAAAGGATTAAAATGTGGTTCAATAAGATAAAAATAATTTTTTTGTGAATAGTAGCTTTTTACTTTTATTTACAACGGTTAAAAGTAAATAGGGTAATTAAGGGTAAAAATGATATTATTATTACCCTAAAACATGTCCTAATTATATTGGATAAGTTTAATTCAACCAAAAACAACTTTAGGAATAATATATTACCCTTTAGGTCCACATGGATTAGATTAGGACACTTATTATTATTTTATTTAAAGAAGAGTTAAAATAGTTAAAATCAAAGTTTAATTACTAAAACATTTTTAATATAAGGTTATACATAAGATAAATTCGAATATAATTATTCATTAGAAATATAAAAATATTTCCTACATAATGGTATTTTATTTATAATTTTTAGACTTTAAATAATTTAATTTATTTATGACACAATGATGATGCAGTAATTACCTTATTAATGAAATATTAACATAATTGATGTTATGACCACCCAAATAAATGTAATTTGAGAATTTTTATAAATTAAAATATTTTTTAGGTTAATATAACATGTTATTATATATTCATTTAACTTTTTTCTAACTAATCATGATGTTATTAGTTTCACAAAAAATCAATTACCAAATAGTGTCAAAATTGACATAAAACAGTTTTTAAAACAAATATTATATTATTAATTGTTATTTTATTCATAAAAATCTAAAGTTCGGCCAAATGACTTATATAAGGTTATATATATTAATAATAAACCACTTGGGGTTCGTTTGGATTATTATAGTAAATTTATTAACCATATAGTGTAAGTAAACAAGAAGACACGGTAAAAGGTAAATTATTTAACTTAGAGTTAAATCTAAATGATATAGTTAAAATAGTAACCTAAACTTGTCTAAAACCTATTGGTTGAGAGTATTTTGACCCATACCCACCTTATATTATAAATAAATCAGTTTAGAGCTATTAAAAACCAAATATGACTTTATTATAAAATAATATTTTAAGTTTTTCCTAAGGTGCCCCTCTCCTCCCTTATAAAAGGGAACCTCCTCCCTCTCCTCCTCACACAACTTTGAGCCTTAAAGCTCGGAAAAAACCTGAAAATTTACCTTCTCCACTTCCCTATTAATATTCTAGAGGTCCTGGTCTTCTTTAAAGACCAACATTAGTACCCTAATAGGAGGTTTCAAACAAGCGTGTCGAAGAAGAGGTAATATTCGTTACCGATTCTTTCAAATTTATTTCTTTTTCTACTTCCTCTTATTTAGTTGTTTAATTATGAAGTAATGACATAAGTATAAATCATATACTGATATGTTATTATAAATATGAAACAACCCTATTTCACCTTCTATCCATCCTACGGAAAATGAAATCACCGCGCATGCGTACGTACGGAATACCATCTCCACGCCGTGGTGTAATCTGTTTTCAATCACCACCTTACCTGGATGGGTATAATGGTGTAAAGAATAACTATATATTATTATTTTAAAGTTATATTTATTATTAAATATTATACAAACACTTAAATATAATTCCATGATCATGAGAATGATATCGGCGCTCGTGCGTACGTACGGACTACCGTCTCCACGAATGCGATGAGATTCATTTTTCATGATTAACCATTCAAGTATGATTATAAAGTATATATAATAAATAATCATGAAATATATTACATAATAATTATACTTGATTTATTCAAATATATGTTTCATTTACTTAATTCCATTTAATTCAACAAGGAAATGAAAACAGCGTTCATGCGTACGCACGACCTACCGTCTCCATGAACGGTGTATTTCATTACATTTATCGATCTATCATATATATTTATATAATTAATATATATTATATATAAATCATGTTTTACATTATGGAATTAAGTAAATCAGGATATAAGTAATAATATCAAGAACAACATGTCTAAACACATATGATAAATGAAATGATTTTACCCAAAACGCTGCTTTAACATGGAATTTTCAAAAGAGCGGGTAATATAAATTCATTAGTGAAACATATATGATATCATAACAATGAATATGATTCTGTAATAATTCAATGAAATTATTTAAATCATTATACAGAAGTTTTGGATACGTACGAAGCATATCGGACCTAAGGTAAGGGATAACTTTTCCAATCTCGTTTTTATCCGAGATTATTTATTCGTAAGTATTTACTGGGGTTATATTTTTCATCCATGCCCATAAAATGTTTTTCATAAAGTGTTTAATATTCTTCCATGTATGTATAAAGTCATTTTTACACTTCTTTGACTTTTACTTTGTGTTATGGATGGAATCTTTCTTTTTTTACCATACGAGGTACTTTTTGACTTTTCCGACAAAAGTACGAGAAGAATGTTATTTTTAACTTATACGACATGAACAGATTTTTACGGTTTTATAAAACCTCATTTTCATGAAGCTTACTCTACAATATTTTATGACTTTTTTTAACAAAATACTTTTCTTTTAAAATTTCATGGCATTTTGTGAAAAGAAAATGATTTTGAAGAAATGATATTTTCCTCAAGAATTCATTTCAAGTGTTTTATCAAAACCATTTTCCATCTAAGATGACATTATTTCATATGTGCATGTTTCAAGTATAATGTCTCTATGATTTACATGGTTTAAATTTTCTTATGATGAAATATCCATTTGTTTTATATGGATTATGTGATGGTGGGATGATGTTTATGAAACCCATTTTATTCTTTGGGTTATGATGAATGTTTTAAGTTTATTTTGTGGCATAATTAAGAATGATTTCATTATGAGATGGGTGGGACCTATATCTCCCTCCAATTCATTGGGTAAAGATTTATATCTCATGAGATAGACATGGATGAAATGGTAAGTTAATCCGGTTTAGTGATACAGGACTTGAACGAGGAGTGAACTCGATTCAGAAAGGGACTTTTTCCACTAAGATGGTCTTGGCAGCAATGAATTGGCTACTATGGAAATCATATCATGTGCTTAATGGTTTTCCACAATTACATGTTTTATTCCCATTATATTTTATCATGATTAATGTTTCATTATGATCCATGCCTTACGTACTGCCATTTTTTATGTCATTGCTCAAGATTTTGATGTTTAAACATTATGTTCATGTTTTTTTAGTTCAAATGTATATGATTTGTTTTATTTTCTCCATGCTTACCCTTACTGAGTATTTGAGCTCAACCTTTATATGTTTTCTTTTCCCTAGGATTTAAAGAAGAGTTTTAGGTAAGAAAAAAAAGGGGAAGATCTTTTTGGGAGATGTTGAAGATCTTTCACCACGATTACAAGATTATATTCTGAGTTTCCAAAGACACTAAACAATTACGGTCTTTGTGTGTTTGTTTTTGTTATGTATTAAGTATTCCAAAAAAGTATTGTAATGTCTATGTACATCAGGTTTGGGGTCTCTACATAAATGGTGTGTGTAGGTTAAAATTTTTATTTAATTTTATTTAAAAATTAATATTAATGTTAACCCCATAGATGGGATGAAATTACGAGTCTTTGAAATAGAAATAAGTTCAAAAGTTTATTGAGTTTTTATGTTCAATTTCAAAGTTTAATTAATTATAATAAAATAAAATATATTAATATATTTATAATTAATCTAGCTTGATCTTAAAAAAATTAAAATATAATTTAACATTAATAATTATTTGCATGAAAAGAGAGTTTTTAACTAAAAACAATATTTTTCACTATTTATCAAAAAATTAAGTTTATCAGAAAAATCCCAAAAATCACCCTAACCTAATTTAGACATTATAAATTAAATTTTCTTTATCAAATTAAATTTATATATTTGTTTAAAATTAATGTTATTATCAAAAGTTGTTTATTTGAGAAAACAATATTTTTAAACATAAAAGGACTTTACAAAAAATAATTTCTTTCATTATCAATATGTTTTATCTTTATAAAAAAATTATAAATAAATTTTGAAAATTATTTAATACTATTCATAAAAGTAAGTTCAAAATCTATATTATAATTATCTCATTTAAATAATTATAACAATAAAATGATGTTTCTTAGAAACATCAGTGTTATGTGTAATGTACACGAAGTCAATGTTGCGTGTAACATACTACAAGTCGATGTTACATGTAAAATATTTTAATTTGGTTATATATGAGAGGAATATTTGAATTAGTGCAGTGCAATACATAAATAAAAATTTAATTTATTTGGAAAAAAATTCAATAAAAACTTGTGGTGTTATACCAAGGAACATAATAGTTTAGTGTCTTTGGAAACTTGGAACACATTATTCTAATTTTTGAAACATATTAAGCAAATACCATAAAGATATTACCCTTTAGTACTCAAACATAAAATATTTATTTATAACATAGGGATAGGAAACATAAGAAAGTGTGAGCTCATATTCTTAGTACGGGTAAATAAGGGAGATATGAATCCTAACACAAACATAAGGGAATAAGAATATGAGCACAACAATTGAAAATTAAACCCTACATATAAAAGATTATATTCTTGAATATTATAATAAATAATAAAAATTCATAAGACATGAATCATAAGTTAATCAAGATGATAAACCATAGAAGCATAACATAGGAATAAGACATGAAATTGTGGTAGACACATAAACATGTAATATCATTCTGAATAATTCAAGGTGTATTTCAAAAACTTATTAGGGAAATTCATCATGGCTAACACTTCTGGGTGGGACACACTACCATCCCCAATTTTAGTCCTTTATTTATAGGGGATCAGGTTTCCCCATCTTTCCATAGTGGATCTGGTTTCCCCATCTTCACATAGTGGATAAAGCCCATCGACTTGTTTCTTATCATTATCTCATGAGATATAAATATTTACCCAATGAATTGGAGATAGATATAGGCCCCAACCATCACATAATGAAAACCATAAATATTTGTTTTATAAGAACATAAATCATTGATCTTATCATAACTGATGGAATGAAATGGGTTTCATAAACATCATTCAATCCTAACATAACCCATAGAAAATATATGCGTTTCATAAGTACCATTCCGTCATAAAAATAAATAAATCATAGGAATAATTTAGATATTATCATTGAAAGATACCCCCATTAAAACAGAAGTAACATTAAATAATGTTATCATATATTGAAATTAATTTTTAGATATCACTTGAAAATAATTCCTGAGGAAAATATCCTTTTTTCTTTGATAACGTTATCTTTTCTTAAAATGATGTTCAATTTTAAAAGGAAATATTTTATTTGAAAATAACCATGTAAGATTATAAGTGAATATTCAATGCATTAAGGCATTATGATGGTGAAAAATTCTATTCATTATTTATAAGTTAATCAAAAAAATATTCCTTCCAAATATTTGTATTGGTAAAGTCATAAAGATATTTTCTTTGAAAACGAAAAAAAACTTTTTTCAACCCATTTCAATAACATTTAAACATGGGTCGAAATAACTTTAAATATTCATAGGATAATATAAAAATTATTTTTGAAAATAGTTTTATAGAACATAGATGTGGAAGATAAATATTCCATAATGGTTATTTAAAACTTAACAATCTCGATTATTGATGAGATTGTGAAATAATCACTTATCACTTTATAATTAGTAGAATTGTGTACCCCATGAAAGAAATAAAATTACATGGATATTAAAATACCATAATGTTTAGAATAATATTAATAAAATAAATTCATGTAAAATGTATACACCACACAAAAGAAACAAGTAGTGTATAACGAATGTGTCCCATAGAAATAAAAGTGAGACAAAAATATCATACATTAAGTCTTGACTTCCTTCGTACACATTAAAATTATTGTATAATAAATATAATTTTATTATAATTAAACCAAATAAACATATTACTATGTATAATACCATATATTATTTACATATGACTTTTTATTACTCTCTTATTAACAATTCCAAAATTAATTTATGTTTTGAGTAATAACTACTTTGTTTTTCTCATGTGTTTTGATTTGTCATATTTTTGGTAATCTTACTTATATCATGATTTAATTATCCCCAAAAGGTTAAAAATTATATTAATATCATATCTATTCATTATATAATTATTTATAATAATCTATAAAATATATAAATAGAAAATTAAATACACCATTCATGGAGATGGTAGGTCATACGTACGCATGAACATTGTTTCCATTTTCTTATCATATTAAAATGAACAATGTAAATGAAATATAGTTATATATAAAATATCATTAAAATATCATTATTATGTCATATATATCATATAATTTCACTAAATCCATCCTTAATACATTCCATGTGATGTTTGAATGAATCACATTGCTTTGTGGAGGTGGTAGTCCACATGACCACCAACAAAGTTATCATATTTTTTAAAAAATATAAATCATGAAGGTATGTGTTATATAATAATTAGATAAGTATAAATACATAATAAATGTAATATATATAGTATAAAATTATAAATTTCATCATTATTCCCAACCTTGAAAGGTGTTAATGGAAGAAATAATGACATCAGTTTGTAAGGCAGTAGTCCTCCGTACACCTAAAGGATAATTGTGTATCCCATTTGATGGAAGGGTGTGTGATTGTAGGTAAAAACCATAATATAACAACATATAATTAAATTTTTGGATAATTATTTTATTATATAAACATTAAATAAAAATAATTTTATGGGTATTATAATGAAATAAAACAAAAACATTTATTGATGAATGTTACCTCTTTTTTGGGAATCTGTATTTGATTTTCACAAAAGGACATCTTTGGCTAGATTTATAAAAACATTAAGTCTACTATAATTAATTGAGGTAATTTTGGAGGATATTTGGGAACATTTTGGCTAAACAAAATAGGTTCTTATGATTGAAGAGATTAAGAGGTTCCCTTTTATAAGAGAAGAGAGGGTCTGTTTGGGAATTTCTCAAAAATATTAATTTATAATAAATTAAATCTCTATAAAAATACCTCAAAATGGAAATTTATTAGAATATAATGTGGTATAGTGTGATAAAACCATAAAATAATATATTTTATATAGGTTTTTTTACTTTTAAACCTTATCATTTTGATTAACCTTTAGTTAACCTATTTTAATTTAAACTACAGTAATAACTTTTTCGATATTAAAAGGTTAAGAGTTTTAATTATAAAATGTAAATTGAACCATAAATTTCCAATTTAAGATATTTTAGAAAATATTTTTTAACCTCTTTCCTATTAATCTTTTTTAAATAATTTAATTAAATATTATTTTTATAAAATATCATTAGTGTCAATTTTGATAGTATTCATAACATTGACATTAATAAAATCAATACTTCAAGATAACTTCAAACCAATTTATTTTATACAATCATAATATGTCATAATATCCTAGAAAATTCATGTATGGCCTTAATTAATTCAAATTCCATTTATTTTAATATTTATAAAATCATTTAATTAATTGTTTCGATAATTAAATAATTATTTCATCATAATTATGTAATTATTTTTTAAATTTATTTCTTGACTATAATTTAAAATAAAATTCAATTAAGTATATAATCCTTTTATATTTAATAATAATATATAAAGTTGATCATATCTTCCATTTAATCCCATATTAAAAATATTATACTTATTAAAAGTAAGAGTGTGACATTTTTTCACTCTCTTTGATTTTAATAATATCTAAGTAATTTTCATATAAAAGTGTCCATTAAATAATTAAATTTTAAAAATTAGGTTTTAATGTTAGAAATAAAATCATCCAATAAAATTTTTGCCATTTTTATGGTAATTTGAAATTCCTCATCACTTTATTTTTAGCAAAAATTACTAAATTTACCCTTTACTGTGGTAATAAACACTACTGGAAAATGGACCTATACCCACAGTTTTGGAAAAAACCATGGCTATAGGTCACCCTATCCCCACGATTTTGGAAAAACCGTGGGTATATGCATTTTTTATAGCCTATTCCCATAGTTTCCCCAAACTGTGGGAATAGGCTACCCTATACCCATGGTTTTCTCCAAACCGTGGGTATAGGGTATCAAAAATGTCTATACCCATGGTTTTCCCAAAACTGTGGGTATATGGTGACCTATACCCACGGTTTTTCCCAAAACCATGGGTATAGTCGTCAGATAAAAAATTTTATACCCACGGTTTTGACAAACCAAGCGTATAGGTTTCCCGTGTGTGTGCATGATATTTATTTTTTCCACAGGAACAAAAAAAATTTGGCAGGAGTTTTATACCCACGGTTTATTTCTCTATACCCACAGTTTAAATAAATATATTTAATAAAATATATATACATACATATATGTGGTGATGGGGTAGTGGTAAGGACACTCGTGAACGTAGAAGCGGTCATGAGATTGAATCCCGCGAGCTTCAATTTTGTAAAATATGTTATACCCATGGTTTCCAAACCGTGGGTATAGAGTTATGACACGGTGGAGAAACCTATACCCACGGTTTTTACAAACCGTGGGTATATGTCATGGACCTATACCGATTCCACCAACGACCATGGTTACCTAAATTGTGGGTATAGCATATACCCACGTTTTTGGGGTCTATACCCACGGTTTTGAACCGTGGGTATAAGATCATTTTCCAGTAGTGAAAAATTACCAATGTTACTATTCATATTGGCCAAATCTATATGGAAATAATTTACTAAATTTTTAAATTATGATTAAAAATATTAAATCAATTTTTTAAAATTTAAAACACATAAGTGTATAAAATTCATTTAAAATAAATCTCGTAGATGGGGCGAAAAAATTTGTTTTTGAAGTGAAAACGTTCAAAAGATTGAAATTTTTTTATATCCTAATTCAATATAAAATTGGTTCCAAGGAATTTATTGGGTTTAAATAATTTAAAATTGATCTAATTATACTTTAAAACCAATCAAAACTATAAATTGACACTATAAATTATTAATATGAAAAATTTGTTTTTAATTAAAATTAAATATTTTTAAATATTTATGAAAATTATCAGAAATGTACTAAAAATTCAACCAAAGTAAATTTTTATATACCAATTTAAAATAAGAATTCAAAACTAGATTTAAAACAAGTACTCCATCAAAAGGAGGAAAAACTTTTTTTTATAAAAATACATCTTTTTTGTCTAAAATTAGATTTATTTTTATATCATGTCTAGAAAACACATAGGATAAATTATAACATTATATTGAATATATATATATAATTACTATAATCTAACAAGAGTTTTTTTATTTTATTGGTTTTAATCACCATTGTGCACATTTAAATAGTTTTTCAGATAAATATTTCTTTTAAATTTTAAAATTGTTTTACATGTGTGAAAAATACTTTCATAATTTAGTTAACCATATTTATTCATGTCATTACAATATATTGTTTATAGTTTTATTTCTTAAATAATTAAAATAATTAAATTATATTTCATAAAAACTCAATGTTTCATGTAATTCAATATAATCGAGTGTTGTGTGTAATATAAGACATAAAATAAATCAAATTATTTAAAAAAGAAATATATTTCATCAAAATCTTTGGGTGTTACACCACTCCTCAATTGTGATTCACTACCAATAGAACCCAGTACTCAACTAGATCCTAAATCAGAGAAAATTCAATCTCAATCTCCTCCTTTCAATACTTAATCTCTAGATCAAAGACTCTCCCCTCATACATATCTATACCTTGATTTTAGAAAGCATGAAACACCCTTTACGATGTCTAATTTTCCTCAGTTGTATCGATCCTTTGACTATTGACTAGATTGGTTTTGTGAACCTCCATACACTAAACTACACGTGGACTATTATAAAGATCCATCTCAAGAAAGAATGGGGGATTCCAAATCTAGGTGGCATAGAAATTATTTTTAAATAATTAATTAAATTAATTTTAATTCATAAAGACACCCCTTTAAATCATAAATGCAAACATTAATGATGCATGTTCCTCCCATAGGTATTTTCCCTATAATCCGTACTATCTATCATAGGGTGTTAAATAAGCTTAAGTTTATTGTGTTGGATTATAGGGGGGATTAAAAAATTATGTACTAGATGATATATTTTACTAAATAACATGATAAGTTTGATTTATATTGTTTCCTTACCATTCCCATGAAACTAGTTCTTAACTCCAAACCCCATCATATCTCTCAACCAAAATATTTGATACCACTCTATCATGACCCCACCCCCTCTACTTTTACTCCTTATAGGCCAATAATTAAGAGAAGGAATGACCCCTGAGCACCACCTCCAATAAGAATCAAGTTGGAAATTAGCACTCATGGTGTAGAACACTCAAATGTGAGACATTACCCTCAATATATGAAAATGATCTAGAAAAATGATGAGAAAAACCAAAAAAATCAATCAAAAAATATAAAATAAACAAAACCATCTAATTTTTATATGTTAAGAAATGTGATAAAATCCTCCAAATAAAAACTAAAGGGAAACCTATTGTAGTTACTTCTCAATAGTCTGATCACCACACTAGTAATTTCTAGCTTGGTGTATGAAACCCTCCTGAAAAAATGAAAAATAGTTTATATGTGAAGTATGAGAATAAAAATTATACTCAGTAGGATTATACTCAGTGTCTCTTATTAAAAACAACATATTGATTCACCAATAAAAAAATAATAGAACTAACAAAAACCTAAACATGTCAATTATCTATCCCAACCTCACCATGTCTCACTCACTAAATAATGTAATCAAGTATAAATATAATACCAAGAGAAAAATGATATAGGTTCTTTTCATTCACTAACCTCACTAAATTTTCAATAATAATCCCCAAAAGTCAAAAATTTGATCTCCCATCCCTTCCACATATTCTCATCACTATGTATCCAACCATCTATAATGTGGTTTAGGTTAAAACCCTACATACCCCAGCCTCCCACAAGGCCTGAAATTATATGATGATATAAACGTCATTATACATGTCTCTCATGTCACTATTATGTCATCATATTCATGATCACACATCCATCCACAACATCACAACTAAGTAAGTCAGGTATTATGAATGTGAAGGATGTCAAACTCATGCCCTTACACGCATCACCCCCACCACATATCACTACTCTAATCTCCAAGAATTTCCACCAACTATGCCATCATCAATTGGTACTCAACACCAAATGGGTATCCCTTCCACATACTACTATTAAATGAAGATCAGGGAATATGTGGTAATCGTCCATCTATTCCTCACTATATATATATTGGGGAAAACACCCCCAGAACATCTTGGTGTTAGGACATAGTACTCGACACGGGCGGGGCTTGTATAAAACTTACATTAATGTACCAGCATATATATACATGGATATCACAAAATCTTGGCCTAATGTTTTTCCATTCATTACCTTCTCATTATCATTAACACCATACTATCATCACCATATTCTTCCACCAACAAGATGTAATGAAAAACACAGAACAATTACACATTACTTATAGTTTATTTTATTTCAATTACAGATTCATCCACCTTTCTAGAATATTTCATTAACAACAACCATTAATTAATTAATTAATTTAATTTCACATTTTATGAAAAAATGGTAAATAAATTTTTTATTTAATTACTATGGAAGTATAGTTGGTTCAAAATTATTAAATTCATTAAATAAGTTGCCCCATGTAAATTCTATTCAACTTTTATTAAATTCTATCCCACACCATCACCATGTCATCATTACCAACCTCATATTACATCACTACTAGGATACAACAACAAGGAATCACATAGTAACCCATCACCTTACCACATCAACCATTATATCTACATCAAAATCTATCACTGTAACCCAACCATCTCACCACAACATCCATATATTTACCACCACACTTACACTTCCCATAACACATACCACATCATAACCAGTAACCACCACCATCACAGAAACCCCACAATAGAAACATAACCACAAGTACAACACTAAACAAACTAATAGAACACAATGTTTATTTCCAAATCACACATTCGATAACTATTAATTTAAATAGGATTTTTTTCATTAGTTCATCCTATTGTGCATGGATATTTTGACATATTTTTCATTTTCACATTCAACCAGTTCATTAGCCATATATATGTTCTTAACCTTTTATGAGTGGTTTTTTTAATACAAAAAATGGTTATTATTCCACATGTAAAGGTTTACAATTCATAGTAGAAATAACATGCTCATCACAAAAAGTTATATGTTTCAAGAGAAAAAAATAAACAACAATGAAATAGATAAACACACGTCATTGCTCCCCTTTACTTCCAATTTAATTTAATCTAATTCATTACCTTTATTATTTAATATGTATCACCCACCCACTATAAAAAAATCATGATAATTGAACATATGCATAAAACAATATGATAATAAGGATTTCATACCTAGAAAATTATTTCCAAAATATATTGCATCGATAATGGGGGAAATAAGAATATGAAATTTCTAGAGTATCATAAAGGTAAATAATTGATCAATTATAGAATAGTTTTATAGAATAGAGGAATATAAAATTAAAAAAACTCTTACCTAAAACATATAACGCTTCTATAGAAATAAAAATTGGAAACTAAGATGTTGAGCATGGCTACAATCATGAGTAGGAAGGCTTCAAGTTAAAGGAATATGACCAAAATACTTAAGAGTAAGGTTTTGGTTCATCCCGACTCTAATAAAAAAAGAAAAGTCTTGAAAAAACAGGTATTGTACTTTAAGATACCAGATATATATCCTAGAATAACTCTAAATGTAACACCCCAAGCTTCTACGGTACGTTTCCCTTCGAATAATGTGATAGCGTGTGTTGTACGCAACACCGAGTTCTAACACACCATAACTAATCAAACTAGCCGTTATGAATAGTAATACCTACTTTTTGAAATTATATATATATTTTATATTTGAAAATGGACTTCATTTTTGGATTCGGAATATCGAATTTATCCTAGGGTGAAATTTTGGTACATTTCGGATAACTTTCATATTTTGATGAATAGTGAAAATTACTAAATTTTAATTAAAAACAACTTTTTTAATCAAATTAATTACTAGTGATAAATTATGAATTTGAGTGGTTTTAAAGTATATTTAGAATATATTTTTACCATTTAATATAATTTTGGTCATTGGACATAATTTTACAATTAAACCGAACATAAACAAGTGTCAATCTTTTGATAGTTATTATCTCTTAAAAACACGCTTTTTGTTTTAACAGCGGGAATTAATTTTAAATTAATTTCTGCCACTTCTGTGTTTTGAATTTAGGAAAATGGATTCCATATTTGGAATCAGGATTTTCAAATTGTGTAAATAGGTAACTTTTATTTTTAGACATTTTGAATAGTTACTGTGGTAAATATTTTATTTACCATGGTTAAAGGGTAAATCCGGTAAATAAGGGTTAAAAAAATAATATTATAATAATACAAAATTACCCTAAAACGTGTCCTAACCTTATTGGTGGACACATACCCGACCATGGGCATCCTTGGGTCAATTTTGGGACCCCATGGATCCACTTGTAAGTGATAATGACACTTTATTTTAATTAAGTCAAAATGAATACAAAAATGACACAAGCATACATCTTTTAGAAGAACAATTTTTACATAGGGTTATACAAGTTGGATTTTCGATTATAAATATTAATTAGAAATCTAAAAAGATTTCCTAAATAATGATATTTTATTTATAATTTTTAGACATTAAATAATTTATTTTATTTATGACACAATGATGATGCAGTAATTACTATAATAGTGAAAAATTAAACTAATTGATATTATAAATACCCAAATAAATATAATATGAAACTTTTAATGAATTAAACTAATTTTCTAGGCTAATATGATATATTAGGATTGATTTAATGGACTTTGTTCGAAGTAATCAATCTGTTATGAGTTTCACAAAAATCAACTATTGAATAGTGTCAAAATTGACATAAAAGAGTTCTTAAAACAAATATTATATTATTAATTGATATTAAATTCCTAAAAATATAAGGTTCGGCCAAGAGACTTATATTATGATAGGTTAATCATTAATGGACCACTTGGGGGTCGCTTGGATGTATATAGTAAGTTTATTAACCATATTATATAAAAATACAAAGAGACATTGTAAAAGTGAAACTAATTAACTTAGAGTTAATACTTAAAGATAAGGTTAATATAAGTACCCAAACCTGTCTAAATTCTATTGGTTGAGTGGTTTTCGACCTATCCCCACCTTAACCTTTGAATAATAAGATTTGGATCCATTAGAAACCGAATATTAATTTATTATAAATTAATATTTCTAGCTTTTCCAAAGGTGCCCCTCACCCCTCTTATAAAAGGGCACTCCTCCTTCTCATTTCTTCACACCTTCAAAGCCTTTTGGTTCGGCCAAACTCTGCCCAAATACTCTCCCAACATCCCTCAATACAACCTAGAGGCCTTAGTTTGATCAGAAAGCCAACCTAAGGAGCCCTTTTGATCAAATCAAAAGGAAGAACCCGAAGAAGAGGTAATGATTTCACCACCCTTTTCTAAGTTCATTTCTTCTTCCACTTCTTCTTCCTTTGTTCTTACCATTCTGAAATAATAACTCCAGTATCTCACATATACTGTGATGTTATTATAAATATGGTACAATCATATTCAGTATTCTATCCACCCTTTGAATAACATGTCACCATACGTGCGTACGTACGGCTTACCGTCTCCACGTCGTGGTGTAATTGTTATTCAATATAATATTATTTGGATGGGTATAATAATGATGTGTAACTCATGTAAATAATAAATATAACATGTTAATGATTCTGTATATATGATATACCATCCATTTATATATTATTTTAATATCAAAAGAATGATATTGTCGCTCGTGCGTACGTACGGACTACCGTCTCCACGAACGCGATGAGATTCATTCTCCATCGTATCCATTCAAGTATAATTATCATTTGATGATTTAAAAATGATGTTTAAGGACTGTATATCATTCTGGATATGAATAAGATACAACAACCATGGCTTACGTAACAAAACACATAAACGAAAACGAGTAAGTTAACACCCGAAACAACGATAATACTAAGATATTATTAACAAAGGAATGTTAAAAGATCGTATATGATATCATATGAATGCATATGATTCTTGTATAATTTAATAACAATTATTTCACCATTATACAGGAGGTTAACCTACCCCAACCAAGGAAAAGTACAAGGTAAGGGTTATTTCACAATCTCTTCTTTATCCGAGGTTGTTTATACGTAATAATCTACTGGGATCTCGTTATCATCCACATCCATGTTTCTTCAAAATGTATTTCAAAACATTTTTACTATTTACAAGAATATGGGTTAAAGTCATTTATACCCTTGTTTGACTTTTTATAAGAGGTTTATAAAGGAATCTTTCCGTCGTTTTCAAAACAAGGACCTTTTTAACCTTTTCGACAGAATTGAGGTAAGAATGTTTTTTTTAACTTATACGGCGGGTGCGGTTATTTTCTGCCTTTATAAAATCGTCGAAGCTTTCCATAAAAGCTTATAAGAATATTTTCAAAGAAAATGTTTTATTTTATATGGATCTTAAATGATTTCAAAATAAAAGGAGATACTTCTTTAAAAAGAATTTTGATTTCATCTATGTCAACATCCTTTGATGGATTTTAAGATTATTTGAAGTTGATTTATTATGATACAAAACTTCTATATTGTATTGAAGGTTTTGTGATATGTTTGACTGTGGATGTGATATTTTTATACCATTCATAGTTTATTGTGAAAGTATTGACATTTCGTATGCTAGTTTTAATACGAATGTTTATGTTATGTTTAAACCTTTTCATATGGGAATGCATTGGACTTAATAAGTGACGGGTAGAGCCCGCTATAGCTCCTCGATGCATCGGTAGGTCTCATGAGACAAACTAGTGTCTTGGCACAAGGCCTTGACAAAATCTTATTTGTAGTCTTGGCACGAGGCCTTGGCTATGTGGTTATGATAGTCTGGCATTATGCATTTCCAACATTATGAAAGTGGTTATTGATATTGCATGTGATTATTCGATTAGTAGAATATCCATGTGAATAAGTAAATGGCATTATTTCATTTTTATTTTTGCCATACTATGTTGAAGTTCAATTTTAAAAGGCTTTTGTTTTAGTAATTCATTGCCTTAAATGTTTATGCTTATTATGAATGTTCCGCTATATTGTTATCCTTACTGGGCATTTGAGCTCACCCCTTTTCTATGTTTTATTTTTCCCAGGTAGTGAAGAAGTAAATTTTGAATGACTTGCAGGGATATTATGAGGGGTTAATAGTGAGGATATGAAGACTTTGTTGTTGTAGTAGTTTTTCACTTTAAAATGTAATGTAAAACTTTATGATTATATCTAGTGTTTCCAAGGCTACTAAACCAATCGGTCTTTCGGGATTTGATCTTTCTTGTGATCATGACAATGTTATGTAATAATGCACCGACTCTGGGTAGCTGGGGTCGGGGCGTTACAGTTGGTATCAGAGGAGGTTTAGTACAAACCTTGGAAGCTAGATTTAGATAAACTCTGATTAGAGCACGTAGACTTAAGATGAACTTTGAGGATTAGTATAGAAGAACTTCCTAGAATTTTGGTATTGTAGAGATTTTGTGAGTTTTCCGAGCAATACATCCCTGTCTGGATACGAGCAGGTAGAGGCGGCTCTGGCACAGATGTACCTAGGGGTAAAACCCGAAAACACCGCTTTGAGCTAGACTCGAACGGGAACTGGTGCACGACAACGGGCCTTGCTGCACTCTTGGTTACGACACTCCCGAGGGATATGCTTAGGATAACTCTCACTATCTTTACAAATCATTATGAAGGGTTTATGAGTATATACTTTCTCAAAGAAAACATTTTTATGATTATGGATTATATCCATAAATAGTTCAATTTATGCTAAGTGTTTTATAAGTATGGGATTATGTATTTTGATTCATAAACTGATCTAGTTTATGCCATTGTTTAGAAATGGCGCCTAGTGGAAGAAATGGAAACCGTATCAATGCACGCACTCCATGTAGGGATTGCCCTCCTGCTCAAGATAATTATAGTGGGGTTGGTGATGCAACTGGTGCTGATCAGCTAATCACCATACTGGGACAACTTACTCAGGTTATGAATAATAACCTTACCCGTATGGAGCACCCTGATCCGCAGCGTGGAGGATCAATGTTAGATCGATTCATGAGGCAACAACCACCAACGTTCAATGGGAATACAAATCCCTTAGTAGCTGAGCAATGGATATTTTCCCTAGAGAAAATATTTCAGGCTTTGGGGAGCAGTGAAAGGGAAAAAGTTATCATGGCAGTTTACCGCCTCACTGGAGATGCTGATCAATGGTGGTCATTGATTCAAAATACGAAGGAAGATGATGAAGTATCAAATATGGAATGGAGGGAGTTCAAAGATCTGTTTTTAGAAAAATACTTTCCTCGCGACCATCGAGCAGATATGGAAAGACAATTTCTGAGTCTGAGACAAAAGGAGGATGAGAATGTCACAAAGTATGAGGCTAACTTTACAAGGTTAGCGAGGTACGCTGGTGATTATATTCGCAACCCAAGAAGTAAGATTGATCGTTTCTTTGATGGGTTAAAACCATTTCTCCGTCGAGCATTAGTCTCACAATCCTTTTCATCGTACGAAGACATTGTCTCATGTGCTATCAAGACCGAAAAGGAATTCTCTAAGTCTTATGACTTTAAAGCAAAGCAAGAGAAGAAGAGACCTGCTGATCAATCTGGGAATGGAAATAAGGGGAAGAAAGGAAAGGTTGAATATCCATCTTGTGGTAAATGCGGGAAGAAACATCCTGGTACTTGCTTGAAGGGAATGGGAGTCTGTTACAAGTGTGGTGAAAAAGGCCACCAAGCTCATGATTGCAAGGGGAAGAAGGAAGCTACCAACGTTCAGTGCTACAATTGCAGGGAGATGGGGCATTATGCAAATGCATGTCCTAAGCGTCAGGAGAACTTACCTCAGAAAAGGCCAAGGGATCAAGGCCAGGCTTATGCTATCACTACTGCTAAGGTAGAAGCTCCGAAAGACGTTGTGGCAGGTAATTTAATGGTTTCCTCAAGTTTAGCAAATGCATTATTTGATTCTGGATCATCGCATTGTTTCATATCTTCCCAGTTTTCTAAGAAAATTAGATATTTCCAATTTGATTTAATAAGGGAGTTGTCAGTTAAAACTCCTAAGGGAAGTATCGTTGCAACAAAGTTTTGTGAATTAGTCCCCATTAGAGCACATAAATTTTCTTTATCTGCTGATTTCATCATCATACCTATGATTGAGTTTGATATAATCCTCGGTATGGACTGGCTTTCGGACTATGATGCGAAGATTTATTGTAAGAAGAAAGAGGTTACGATTCTTGATGATAATGATAAGGAGCACCTTATTTTTAGAGAAGAATCGTCACCACCTAATTCTTATTTAGATCCACCCCCAGTAGCTCAACTTAATTCAATTATTGGGGAGGAAGAGAATGAAGTAACTATCGGTGAGGAAAGGAATGTTCAAATAGAGGATGTACCTGTTGTGAAATAATTTGTAGATGTATTTCCGGAAGATTTACCTGGACATCCTCCAGAACGAGAAGTAGAGTTTTCCATTGATTTGATTCCTGGATCAAGGCCTATATCGAAGACCCCTTATAGAATGGATACTGTAGAGTTAGTCGAACTAAAGAAACAACTAGAGGAATTGATTAATAAGGGATTTATTCGCCCTAGTGTTTCTCCATGGGGAGCCCCTGTTCTTTTTGTTAAAAAGAAAGATGGATCTATGAGGTTATGTATTGACTACAGGGAGATCAATGCTATAACGATAAAGAACAAGTATCCCCTACCTCGTATTGATGATTTATTTGACCAACTGCATGGAGCTCAATACTTTTCAAAGATTGACCTTCGATCTGGATACCATCAGTTGTGTGTGAAGAAGGAAGACATTCCGAAAACAGCATTTCGAACCAGGTACGGGCATTACGAGTTTACTGTAATGCCGTTTGGATTGACCAATGCACCCTCTGTATTCATGGATATGATGAATAGAGTTTTCAAGGAGTATCTCGATGAATTTGTGGTAGTATTTATTGATGATATATTGGTATACTCCAAAACCTACAAAGATCATGAAAATCACTTGCGCATTATCTTGAAGACTCTGAGGAGGCATGAATTATATGGAAAGTTTAGCAAGTGTGAATTCTGGCTTCAGGAGATTTCTTTTCTTGGCCATATTGTCTCTAAAGATGGAATCTCTGTTGATCCTTCTAAGACCAAGGCAATCCAAGAATGGCCAGCACCTACGAGTATAACTGAGGTACGTAGTTTTATTGGCTTGGCAGGTTATTATCGACGTTTCGTCCAGAATTTTGCCCGATTGGCTAACCCATTAACGAAGCTCACACGTAAAGGGGTTAAATTTGTTTGGACAAAAGAGTGTGAAGAATGTTTCGAAGAACTGAAGAGAAGATTAGTCAATGCTCCTATATTGACTCTACCATCGGGGAATGATGGGTTCGTTATTTATAGTGATGCATCAAAGAAAGGACTTGGCTGTGTCCTTATGAAGAATGATAGAGTTATTGCCTATGCATCACGACAGTTGAAAATTCATGAACAAAACTATCCTACTCATGATCTCGAGTTAGCAGCAGTAATCTTTGCTTTGAAAATATGGAGGCACTACCTCTATGGTGAAAAATGTGAGAGTTATACTGATCACAAGAGTTTGAAGTATATTTTCTCACAAAAAGAACTCAACATGAGGCAAAGGAGATGGCTTGAATTACTCAAGGATTATGATTGTACGATACACTACCACCCAGGGAAGGCAAACAAGGTGGCAGATGCTTTGAGTAGAAAAGACCATGGAGTTTTGAACAATATGAGAATTGAAAGGGATCCAATTTTCATGGAGCTAGTGAAGATGGACATGGGAATAACCAGGGAAGGTGAAACATCAATGCTTTTTCAAATGGTTGCCAAACCATCTTTACTAGAAAGGATTAAGAGTTCTCAGACTGATGATGAAGAATTCCAAAAGAAGATTAAAGCTGTGAATGATGGGAGATTGAGAGACTTTGCGTATGAAGGTGGAATTTTGAAATTCGGGAAGAGACTTTGTGTTCCCAATATACCTGATCTAAAAAGGGAATTGCTGGATGATGCTCATAGTTCCAATTTCTCTATACACCCTGGGAGCACCAAAATGTATAGAGATTTGAAGGAACATTTTTGGTGGGACAACATGAAGAGGGAGATTGCTGATTTTGTGTCAAGATGTATGGTTTGTCAACAAGTGAAAGCTGGAAGGCAACAGCCTGGAGGAGTCATGCAACCTCTTCCCATACCGGAGTGGAAATGGGACAATATTACAATGGACTTTGTCATGGGGCTACCAAAGACTCCTAGAAGGAACGATGCAATATGGGTTATTGTTGATCGTCTTACCAAGTCAGCACATTTTCTTGCTATAAGAGAAGATCTACCCCTGGAACGTCTAGCAAGACTATACATTAATGAAGTTGTGAGACTTCATGGAGTACCCCTATCGATTGTTTCTGATCGTGATCCCCGTTTTACTTCAAGATTTTGGAAAAGTCTTCAGAAATCCCTGGATACTGAACTTCATTTGAGCACTGCTTACCACCCTCAGACAGACGGACAATCAGAACGGACTATTCAGACCTTAGAAGACATGTTGAGATCTTGCTCACTTGATTTTCAGGGTATGTGGGATCAATATTTACCACTAGTAGAATTTTCCTATAACAATAGCTTCCATTCGAGTATTCAGATGGCACCATATGAAGCGTTATACGGAAAGAGATGTCGTACACCAACCTGTTGGGATGACGTTGGTGAAAGAAAACTTGTAGGCCCAGAACTGGTGGAGGAAACGGTGGAAAAGGTGAAGGTAATCCAAAATCACATTAAAGCAGCTCAAAGTAGGCAGAAGAGCTATGCCGATAATCGAAGGAAGGATTTGGAATTTCAAGTTGGTGATCATGTTTTCCTGAAGGTATCTCCGTGGAAGGGAGTCATACGTTTTGGTAAGAAAGGTAAATTGAGTCCCAGGTACATCGGACCTTTCGAAATTCTAGAACGAATTGGGGCTGTAGCTTACCGATTGGCAATGCCGCCAAGTCTCTCCAAAGTTCACGATGTGTTCCACGTATCTCTGTTGAGGAAATACATGCCTGACCCAACGCATGTACTCACCTATGAAGATTTAGAACTGGAACCCGATCTGTCTTATTGCGAAGAGCCCATCAAGATTCTTGATACGAGAGAACAAGTGCTGAGAAACCGGACGACGCGTCTGGTAAAAGTTTTGTGGAGGAATCATAAGATGGAAGAGGCAACGTGGGAACCCGAGGAACTTATGATGAAGAACCACCCGAGTCTTTTTATGCAGTAATACCCTAGAAATTGCGAGGACGCAATTATTTGAAGGAGGGGAGAATGTAACACCCCAAGCTTCTACGGTACGTTTCCCTTCGAATAATGTGATAGCGTGTGTTGTACGCAACACCGAGTTCTAACACACCATAACTAATCAAACTAGCCGTTATGAATAGTAATACCTACTTTTTGAAATTATATATATATTTTATATTTGAAAATGGACTTCATTTTTGGATTCGGAATATCGAATTTAGCCTAGGGTGAAATTTTGGTACATTTCGGATAACTTTCATATTTTGATGAATAGTGAAAATTACTAAATTTTAATTAAAAACAACTTTTTTAATCAAATTAATTACTAGTGATAAATTATGAATTTGAGTGGTTTTAAAGTATATTTAGAATATATTTTTACCATTTAATATAATTTTGGTCATTGGACATAATTTTACAATTAAACCGAACATAAACAAGTGTCAATCTTTTGATAGTTATTATCTCTTAAAAACACGCTTTTTGTTTTAACAGCGGGAATTAATTTTAAATTAATTTCTGCCACTTCTGTGTTTTGAATTTAGGAAAATGGATTCCATATTTGGAATCAGGATGTTCAAATTGTGTAAATAGGTAACTTTTATTTTTAGACATTTTGAATAGTTACTGTGGTAAATATTTTATTTACCATGGTTAAAGGGTAAATCCGGTAAATAAGGGTTAAAAAAATAATATTATAATAATACAAAATTACCCTAAAACGTGTCCTAACCTTATTGGTGGACACATACCCGACCATGGGCATCCTTGGGTCAATTTTGGGACCCCATGGATCCACTTGTAAGTGATAATGACACTTTATTTTAATTAAGTCAAAATGAATACAAAAATGACACAAGCATACATCTTTTAGAAGAACAATTTTTACATAGGGTTATACAAGTTGGATTTTCGATTATAAATATTCATTAGAAAGCTAAAAAGAGTTCCTAAATAATGATATTTTATTTATAATTTTTAGACATTAAATAAGTTATTTTATTTATGACACAATGATGATGCAGTAATTACTATAATAGTGAAAAATTAAACTAATTGATATTATAAATACCCAAATAAATATAATATGAAACTTTTAATGAATTAAACTAATTTTCTAGGCTAATATGATATATTAGGATTGATTTAATGGACTTTGTTCGAAGTAATCAATCTGTTATGAGTTTCACAAAAATCAACTATTGAATAGTGTAAAAATTGACATAAAAGAGTTCTTAAAACAAATATTATATTATTAATTGATATTAAATTCCTAAAAATCTAAGGTTCGGCCAAGAGACTTATATTATGATAGGTTAATCATTAATGGACCACTTGGGGGTCTCTTGGATGTATATAGTAAGTTTATTAACCATATTATATAAAAATACAAAGAGACATTGTAAAAGTGAAACTAATTAACTTAGAGTTAATACTTAAAGATAAGGTTAATATAAGTACCCAAACCTGTCTAAATTCTATTGGTTGAGTGGTTTTCGACCTATCCCCACCTTAACCTTTGAATAATAAGATTTGGATCCATTAGAAACCGAATATGAATTTATTATAAATTAATATTTCTAGCTTTTCCAAAGGTGCCCCTCACCCCTCTTATAAAAGGGCACTCCTCCTTCTCATTTCTTCACACCTTCAAAGCCTTTTGGTTCGGCCAAACTCTGCCCAAATACTCTCCCAACATCCCTCAATACAACCTAGAGGCCTTAGTTTGATCAGAAAGCCAACCTAAGGAGCCCTTTTGATCAAATCAAAAGGAAGAACCCGAAGAAGAGGTAATGATTTCACCACCCTTTTCTAAGTTCATTTCTTCTTCCACTTCTTCTTCCTTTGTTCTTACCATTCTGAAATAATAACTCCAGTATCTCACATATACTGTGATGTTATTATAAATATGGTACAATCATATTCAGTATTCTATCCACCCTTTGAATAACATGTCACCATACGTGCGTACGTACGGCTTACCGTCTCCACGTCGTGGTGTAATTGTTATTCAATATAATATTATTTGGATGGGTATAATAATGATGTGTAACTCATGTAAATAATAAATATAACATGTTAATGATTCTGTATATATGATATACCATCCATTTATATATTATTTTAATATCAAAAGAATGATATTGTCGCTCGTGCGTACGTACGGACTACCGTCTCCACGAACGCGATGAGATTCATTCTCCATCGTATCCATTCAAGTATAATTATCATTTGATGATTTAAAAATGATGTTTAAGGACTGTATATCATTCTGGATATGAATAAGATACAACAACCATGGCTTACGTAACAAAACACATAAACGAAAACGAGTAAGTTAACACCCGAAACAACGATAATACTAAGATATTATTAACAAAGGAATGTTAAAAGATCATATATGATATCATATGAATGCATATGATTCTTGTATAATTTAATAACAATTATTTCACCATTATACAGGAGGTTAACCTACCCCAACCAAGGAAAAGTACAAGGTAAGGGTTATTTCACAATCTCTTCTTTATCCGAGGTTGTTTATACGTAATAATCTACTGGGATCTCGTTATCATCCACATCCATGTTTCTTCAAAATGAATTTCAAAACATTTTTACTATTTACAAGAATATGGGTTAAAGTCATTTATACCCTTGTTTGACTTTTTATAAGAGGTTTATAAAGGAATCTTTCCGTCGTTTTCAAAACAAGGTCCTTTTTAACCTTTTCGACAGAATTGAGGTAAGAATGTTTTTTTTAACTTATACGGCGGGTGCGGTTATTTTCTGCCGTTATAAAATCGTCGAAGCTTTCCATAAAAGCTTATAAGAATATTTTCAAAGAAAATGTTTTATTTTATATGGATCTTAAATGATTTCAAAATAAAAGGAGATACTTCTTTAAAAAGAATTTTGATTTCATCTATGTCAACATCCTTTGATGGATTTTAAGATTATTTGAAGTTGATTTATTATGATACAAAACTTCTATATTGTATTGAAGGTTTTGTGATATGTTTGACTGTGGATGTGATATTTTTATACCATTCATAGTTTATTGTGAAAGTATTGACATTTCGTATGCTAGTTTTAATACGAATGTTTATGTTATGTTTAAACCTTTTCATATGGGAATGCATTGGACTTAATAAGTGACGGGTGGAGCCCGCTATAGCTCCTCGATGCATCGGTAGGTCTCATGAGACAAACTAGTGTCTTGGCACAAGGCCTTGACAAAATCTTATTTGTAGTCTTGGCACGAGGCCTTGGCTATGTGGTTATGATAGTCTGGCATTATGCATTTCCAACATTATGAAAGTGTTTATTGATATTGCATGTGATTATTCGATTAGTAGAATATCCATGTGAATAAGTAAATGGCATTATTTCATTTTTATTTTTGCCATACTATGTTGAAGTTCAATTTTAAAAGGCTTTTGTTTTAGTAATTCATTGCCTTAAATGTTTATGCTTATTATGAATGTTCCGCTATATTGTTATCCTTACTGGGCATTTGAGCTCACCCCTTTTCTATGTTTTATTTTTCCCAGGTAGTGAAGAAGTAAATTTTGAATGACTTGCAGGGATATTATGAGGGGTTAATAGTGAGGATATGAAGACTTTGTTGTTGTAGTAGTTTTTCACTTTAAAATGTAATGTAAAACTTTATGATTATATCTAGTGTTTCCAAGGCTACTAAACCAATCGGTCTTTCGGGATTTGATCTTTCTTGTGATCATGCCAATGTTATGTAATAATGCACCGACTCTGGGTAGCTGGGGTCGGGGCGTTACACTAAAGATTAAAATTCTCAGTATTAATTTTCAATTTTAATTTAATTAAATATTATTTAAAACACATGGAATGGCCCATTTAAATACATTATCTTTAAACAATTCAAATACTATATTTAATCCCCACTAAACAGATTTTAAAAATTATTATTTAAGATTTTTGTTCTTCATTTTATGTTAAAATCATTTTTCACTTAATTTTGAAAAGTCTTGGTATTTGAAAAAACTAGGAAGTTTTAAAAAATATTTAACTAACCATGAGAGTGATCGATCACATTGAGATAAGATAATAACTTCAAAAAAAAACAACTTGCCTCAATAATAAACCATACAACCATGTGAGGAAACTTTAAAATTTCAAAGGTAAAGGGCCCTGAACTCCCACTTGACACTTCCATACCATGGGAAATCTTAAATAAAATGTATTATAAACCCATTATATTATAGGTGATGTATGTGGAAATGATTATATGAGTAAATTAAGGCCTTTGGGTTTTGATGATGCCTAAGATAAATGTTTTTCATGGGTGTACCCGAGTGTGACTAATGATCTAGTTTATAGATGGATTGTGGATTATGGGATTTGGGATCATCAATTGATATTATTTAGCATAAAATTAGATTAATAATTGTATAGATTATTGAGTCAATTTAAGGTGATTGATGATGAGATATATGTGGGGTGTCCTCTATTAGCATGATAGATACTAAATAGTTTTTAGTTTGGGGATATGGATTGGGATATTTTTTTCATGTTTGTCGATGAGTGTGTGTGTGAACCCTTATTATGATCCTATAGTTGATGACGGGACTTGATATGAGCACTCTCCTAAATTAAAAAATTACTAGTGTGGACCACCCTAAGAGAGATTTCATTGATCCAGGTAATGTTTACCAGGACTAACCCTAAGAAAGTTGGTGTTTTTTCATATTATTTTGAGTGATAGGGTGTTGATGCAAGATGTAGTTATGAGATCCCTCCTTATATAAGAGGGTAGAGGTATGAAACATTGTATTAAATGTGGTATGTAATATGATTGTATAACCACATCCTAAGTGATAGGATGATGGCTTGTGATGTGTTGGTATGATATTATGGGTATTGATTCTATGTTGAGTAAGAGGTTTAGGCACCATAATGATAATATTGTTGGAACCAAGGTTGTTCTTTGTTGTTAAAGAAGTTCAGTTTGTGTTTTTCTTCAATCTAATTTGGTTTGATCATGGTTTTTGATTGGTATTGTCATCCTTTTCATGTTAGATCAGGGAGATTGCATGGAAAGTGGTCTTACAATTTGATTCAAAAGCAGTATTGAAGGTGGTTCCATTCTCTAGTGTTAGCCAAATTTTTTGGGCTGAAAATAAGAAAATAGAGAAACATGTTTTTGGAAAAGTAAGGTGTGTGAAATATTTGAAGTGTGTGCTAAAGATTGGTTTTTTCATGCAAGATTTAAGGTGTTTTTGGAACTTGAGTGCAAGACATGTTTCAGGTTCAGAACGTAAAAAAATGGAAAATTCATGGAGTGCGTGGAAGATAATGTTGTGTGAAAGGGTTTGCGTGTCCAATGTGATGTCAAAAGAAGTTTTACATGCATATGAAAAATCTTACGCGCACTGAATAAAACATATCGGGATCTTGCACACAGGGTCATCAAGGGCCTATAAATATGCAGCTACCCCCAAGAAAGAAAAAATAATTTTCCAACAAAAATATGGTAGATCAACCGTGTGAAAGATTTGTGTGCGAAGATTTGAAGAGAGTAATTATTTCATGCAAGGTGTTCCTTTAGTCTGAAAAGACCAAGTGAACCATTCGGTGTAGTTTCATGAAATATAAGGGTTGCGTGGAAAGTAGGCGTTGCGTGAAAGTCAACTTTCGTGACAATTCCAAAATCTTGCGCGGAAGTTGGGGTATTTCTTGTAAGTGCAGTGTTATGCTTCTGACAGGCTTCTGATTATTCAGTTTAGTGGTTCAGTGCTTTCAAGTGCATCTATTCAATACTTTTATGAAAGTAGTGTCTCATGCCGAACAGAGACAAAGACTTTATTTCCAATATATTGAATAGACCTTCAAGTCGATAAACTGAGTTTGGATTCTCTCAAGGCAGTGAGCTAAGGGGAGTTGATGGAAGTGATTCGAGGGATGCAGTGATCATTCCCTGAACCTTTGTGAAGGTAGTGTACCTAGCACATAGTGTCTATTACCAAAAATTTTAATCCATAAACTAGTGAAGATTAGTGGATTTTGGTAGGTCTGACACATTGTCGGCATATCCTCCTTGGTCTTATCCCTTTACGGTGAATCAAGTAAAAGTATTGTGACATCTCTCTACTTTCATTTGTTTGACAGATTTAACAAGTTCCTACCAATGTGGGAATAATATCCACAACTTTAAAAAGAAAAAGTTGACACACTGATTCACTCCTCCTCTCTCAGGGTGTTCTGGGGTCCTTTAGATATATGACCTCCATATAGTAAGAGGGTGTGATATAGGTATTGATGTTGGACTTGATGTGGGACAAAATGTGATACCATGCCTTGAGTGAGAAGGTGTTATTCATATTCAAGGATTTAACAATGGAATGAGATGATTATTCTATCAAAAATGGTAAGAATATATGAGGTTATGTGTCATGATATCCTGGTGAGAACATAATGAATTGACAGGTATAATTTCATGTTTTCTTTTTTATTTTCCAGGAATAAACTCACTATATATGGTGGAATATTAGAGAATCCACATTAGTGGTGGACTGATGGGAATATTTTTTGATCTAGATGGGGTATCTGAATGGATACTTGGGAGACTAGTCCAATCAGGTATCTAGGTTTTATAGTTAAGTCTACCTAGTTTTTTCTTTATTTTACTTTTTTTTATTTGGTTGGTCAGGTGGGTTTTCCTTATTATGTAATTTTTTTGTTTGACATGGAAATTATCTATTATAGTGTGTTGATATTTAATAATGTCAATGGTAAATTATTCAGTTTAAATACTTTCACTTTCTCTAATGCTTATTTTTATTTAGTTATTTAAATGGTATTTTATATGATGATTCTTAGATTATATTCTCCATGTGCTTGGTTATAAACTCTTGAAACTAATCAGAATCATATCGCATATAGGGAGGCATGAATGAGTTTATGTGTCACCCTTATCTCAAGTAGATTGATTGTTTTTTAGAATAATTCATTATAAAATGGCATCAAATCATTTTTTTAGTTTTCATATTATTTAGGGACTTGTTAGTCTAACTAGAAATGTGTCGGTCTTGGATAGGACACTGAACTAGTGCATCATTTGGAATTCTTATTGTGATATTTCTTAAAGTATTATGTTCAAGTGGAGATTTTTATTTATTATTCTGGTCTGGGACTAGGGTGAAAGAACATGTGAGGTCATGCATTATACTAGGCATGTAGGTATATATGGACATTTTCAATTGTATGTGTAAAATGGTATTCAAATGAAAAAGTGGTTATTTCTCTAGGATTTCCAAAATGACCTCCTTGATGGGAGGTTCAAACGTTCCAATCAGTTTCTAAAGGGTTTGTTCATAGAACCGGAAACATCCAATGATTCCACATCCATTCAGACCTACTTTCCAAAGGTAGGCGCTCATTAGTTTGCGGACTGATAAGGCTTAGGGATTTGCATTGGTCGAGAGGATGGGAGGTCGGACTCATCACACCTTTTTGAGTGGAATTATTGTATACTCCGAGACTCTCTTTATAGATTTAAGTTATGTTCATGAATCCTTATTACATTACCAAGTATAAAAATGAGTTTTCCTTTAGATCTGACAATCAATGATTGATATGTAGGAAATTTAGAGAATCTTTTATATGTATTCAAGGTTCTTCATCGATAGAGAATCATCTGTATTTATTAGAGATTCTTGGCCAATGGTACCCTTAGACACATTTATATAGAAGTATCCTGGCCATTATGATGACCATGCTAGTTTTAAAGCCACTCAGTAGGGCACTTGAAGTTTATTGTCATTCAGAAGGACATGGATTATTTCAGAGTTGGGATCGAACCCACAGATGGGCTACCTACGTATCCTTTGTTTTTTGGAAAAGGAATCCGAACCCACGTAGTTCGAGTAAGGGAGTATGATGTTTATGACTGATGGCTCAAAGAAATATGTCATAATTACTTTTACACTCTAAGCTCATGTGAGTCATGCTCGATGTGAGAAACAAGAGGTAATGGTAAAATTTAGACAATTGTGCCATGAAAGATGCAATCATAAGAAATAATGTGGGGCTTATGTATGTATGACTGCCCAAATAAATGAAGATTAGGATTTACTTCAGGGAAGAAATCCAGGAGCAGGGTCCATAAAGGTATATATGCTTTATGGAGATTTTGAATACTCTAACTTGAGGCTTACTCCTGAAAAGGAGGCCTAAATTAGGAGAGGACTTATGATTGGGTTTTACTCCTGAAAAGGAATCCCAAATCAAAGGTAAATTAGGACTGGTTAAGATAAATTAAGACTGGGGATTACTTCTGAAAATGAGGCCCAAGTTAAGAGATTTGAAAAATTAAGGGACTTGGGGCTTACTCCTAAGGAGGATGCCCATGTTTTAGACTGGGGATTACTCCTGAAAAGGAAGCCCAGGTTAAAGGAATTATGACTGGGGCTTATTCCTGAAAAGGAGGCCCAGTTTAAAGGAATTATGACTGAGACTTATTCCTGAAAAGGAATCCCAGTTTAAGAGATTCTCTCATCTTAAAGGATGAGGTTGAATGAATGAAATCTCAATTTTTTAGTGACATAAAGATGTATAAATCACTAGGTTTTGAGAGATATTCCATAGAATTCTTTTCAGATAAGGAAGTCAAATCAAGAAATCAAGCCATAAATGGATTTGAAGAGTGTCTTGAAGACTGAATCTTGAATAGGAAAGATGGAATGGCTTAAGACGGGTGAAATGGGAAAGAAGGGCACCAAAAAAGGCAGGGGCGTGCAAGTCCTGGCAGGCGCACAGGTACTGCGTGGGTGCGCAAGTGTTGGTCGCGCAGGTATACCTGCGCGACACGTTGGGTACTTGCGCGATGTTCACCGAGCAGGGTAATACTTGAGTGACTCTTCATTAAAGCCATTAGAATCCCCTTGAGGTTCTTTTAGAAGAGGGGTGCGTAGGTTCTATTCAAGGAGTAAGGCAGCGCACAAGTGTGGCCATTTCCCTTAAGGGCTGGCCACCTAGGCGTGCAAGTGTTGATGAGTTTCAACACTTAGTCCTTCCTCCCCCTCTTTAGATCTTCCGTTCTAGGTAAGAAATTAACTTAGAAGTGTTCCATAAGCTTTGAGAAGAGACTAGGGCGCCGAGAGCTCAAATATAAGTTTCTAGAAAAAATTCCTCCTCGAATGGGAGGCTCACAGGGTCTATTTATAGGCAGGAGAGGACCCCGGGCGGTTATCACTTAGGTCGCGCATGTGACTTGCGCGACCATAATGTGTCGCGCAAGTAGACTTGCATGACAATGAAAAAACCTGTGTGACTCATGGGCAATATTCTTTTTGTTCATCCTTTTGTCGATTTTTGATATTTTCTTCAACGGATGAATCAGTTTGTTCTAAGATATTCCCCTTTTCCAATATTTAGACTCTGTGACCAAAGGAGTGTCAACGAAAGTCCCCCCCTCAGAGTTGGATCTGGAGAGAAAAGAGGATTTGACTCTGAGCAAAAAAGGAGAAATCATGGGTCTTTGTGGTTATTGACAGTTTAAAGTCATGCATGTCAGACATAAAAAGGCTATTGTTTAAGGTCAAAATAGCTTTGACCGAAATGGATTAGAATTGACTCAATTCCTTGAAAACTCATCTGAAAACATAGTACTATACTCAAGTATGAGGGAAAATATGTAAACTATGACTTAAGAATATTTGAATCTGAGGAATGATATGAAAAAGAGCTAAAAGGAATTAGAAGAAGTAGTTCCCAAGAATGAAGTTACCATTATTTAACAAACCCGTTAGGGGGTTGAATTATGCAGGGCCACCTAAGGGAATTGGCTGCATAGTTAAATAAAATAGTATCTTTTGGCTAACAAGTCTGTTATGTAGACTGTTTATGCAAGGCCACCTATGGGCATGTGCTGCGTAGTCAGGAAAAAGAACTCTCAGAAATTTACTTTCCTAGTGCTAAAACCCAACGAAAGTTTATGGAGATTCAAATCTTCCAAAGTATAGAGTTTTCTATATGGAAAGAGGTACTTGAATATGGAGAAGATATTTCCAAACAAGATTATCGAAGAACTGGATGAATATCACTCCTATGAAGGTCTGAACCAAACGTAGGGAAGGAGAATATAAACTATAGACTTGAATACTTTCAGATCATGAAAAAGGATATGGGAAAAATATGTTAAGGATGGCTATTTTTGCGGATCCCTACATACTGTCATTTAAGACAAATAAGGAAAAAAGAGGCATTCTTCCCAAGAATGAAGTTACCACTATCCGAAAAACCTGTTAGGGGGTTGAATTATGCAGGGCCACCTAAGGGCATTGGATGCATAGTCAAATAATAGTATCTTTTGGCTAACAAGTCTGTTATGTAGACTGTTTATGCAAGGCCACCTACGGGCACATGCTGCATAGTTAGGCAAAAGAACACTCAGAAGTTTGACATTTTTGTGACTAGAAGTCATGAAAAGGGTTATGAAGATCTGAAAATATTTAAGGTTAGGATTATGAAACATAAAGATGGATATTGTTCAATGTATACAGAGATACACAGATCAATTCTAACCATAATCATGTTGTGGCTGGGTCCTGAATTGAAATGTTGGACTTCACTACGTATCCCATAAGGATGAGAATAAAGCCATACGTAGTTCTTAAACTACAGTTTAACATCGTGTGGGACAAAAGTATTAGAGATCTTAGTTTAGGGTCATAGATCTTGGACCATTGTAAGAAATACACAATGTGTGTTTTCATGGGGACTTTTCATCCAAGGGACTGAAAATGGAATTTGGGGTTAGGCCCAAAGACTTGGGGCTAGATTCGAGGGACACTCGAACGTTCCTACATATCCCATAAGGATGGGAATCAAGCCCACGTAGTTCTAGAAATACCCTTTGTACGAATTTGGTTCGTACATATGAAGGGCGAAATGAGACTTTAGTACAAATGATGGTTTAACCCAAGATAAAAGGTTTGGGCGTTGCCATGTATGCATGTAGCCTTTGAAATGAAACATGATTGAAAAATAAATGTAAATAATGGTTCCCTCTCAGGTGAGGGTATCAAAGAATGTTGTAGTTTATTGTTATACTGGACAAAAGTGTTGTATAGTTTAATGTTGTATAACAAGGACGAATGTGAACCAATGTAAAGATATTGATTCTAGGGTCGGTTTCACGAATCAACATCGTATGAGGTGGAGGTGAACCGATGTGAATATATTGGTTTTGGGCTTGAACCTTAGGAGGTTACCTACATACCCAGCCTAGAAGGTAGGGATCAAAGTCCATATAGTTCAATTAAATAATGAATTAATGATCAAGTTGTTCTTGGGGACAATGACCTAAAAAATGATGTTGGGACTTACACATGGTCAGCGGCCCAGAGAGAGTGTTATGGTTGAGGTTTTCTCTAAGATCATGTGAGTCATACTCAATGTGAGAAACAAGAGGTAACAACAACCTTAACGATGCATAGTTTAACGTCATGTAGGACGTATGAAGGGACTATGTAGTTTAAAGTCATGCATTTAGGACTATTGGTGCTGCACATTTTAATGTCATATAGCAGGGACAAAAGTACATTTTAATGTCATGTAGGATGTATCATAGACTTTCTGTACAGTTTAGCATCATGTAGTTAGGACGATGGAGAAAATAGAGTTTAACGTCATGTTGGACGAAAGGGGGACTGTGTAGTTTAATGTCATGCAGTGAGGACAAAATAGTACACCATTTAACGTCATGTTGGATGCATTGGGGATATTTTCCACAGTTTAGCGTCATGTTGGACGAAAGTGCGAATAGTTTAAGGTCATATGCATGGACCGTGGAAGGTGCAGTTTAATATCATACTGGACAAAAAGTGTAGTTTAAAGTCATATATGACCTTTAATGGTTATGTAGTTTAATGTCTTTCCGGACGTAAGGGACTTTTATACAGTTTAAAGTCATGTAGTAAGGACATCACAGTTTAATGTCTTGCTGGATGTAGGGGACTTTCAAATAGTTTAGGGTCATATTCAAGGACCATTGATGATGCAGTTTAAGGTCATTCATGACCAAGTTGCAGTTTAAGGTCATACTGGACCATTTTGGAGACACAGTTTAACGTCATGTTGGACCAAGTTGCAGTTTAAGGTCATACTGGACCATTGCTGTATAGTTTAACATCATATAGCAAGGACATATTACATACTTTTCAGTTTATACAAAATACTTCTTCAAAAATCTGGCATTGGTTGGATTAGTAATGAGTTCTCCATCCATTGAGATTAATGAATAAGCTCCATTAGAGTAGACCCTATGTATTGAATAAGGTCCTTCCCATTTTGGTTCAAGTTTGGGAGGTTTCTTTCCTGGTATCATTGGAGTTCTGAGAACTAATACCAATTCTCCCTGAGTGAATGAATGAAGAAGAACTTTTTTGTTAAAAGCTCGTGCTATTCGATTCTGATAGACTTCCAAGTGGTGAAAAGTGCACAATCTTTTCTCATCTAACCGTTCCAATTAATTCAATCGATTTTGAGATTGATCATATGTAGATGACTGATCACAAATGGCTACTCTGAGCGAGGGTAATTGAACTTCAATGGGCAAGACAGCTTCCGTTCCATATACCAATGAATATGGAATTGACCGATTTGCAGTGCGGGTGGTAGTCCGATAAGCCCATAAAGCATGAAAGAGTTTATCAGGCCATGACCTCTTATCTTTATCCACCATCTTTTGCAGTATATTTGAAATATTCTTGTTAAAGGCTTCTATCTGGCCGTTGGAAGCTGCATGATACCGAGATGAATGGTTGGATTTGATGTTGTATTCTTGATACAACTTCTTCACCTCGGATGAACAAAAATTGGTGCCATTGTCCGTCAATATGGTATGAGGGACACCAAATCTGGTAATGATGTTAGACTTGATGAAGCTAACAATGAATTTAGAACTGACTTCCTTGAGAGGTATTGCCTCTTCCCATTTGGAAAATAAGTCAGTAGCAGTAAGAATGTACTTAAACTGCTTGGCCGTAGCCGAAGGGTAAAGTCCCACCACATCCATTCCCCATGTGGAAAATGGACATGAGTATTTAGCTGTATGAAGCAACTCTGGAGGTTGATGAATGAAGTTGTCATTTACTTGGCATGAATGAAACTTCTTTGTGAAATCAACACAATCTCGTATCATTAAAGGCCAAAAGTATCCAAGCCTTCGAATTTGATCTGACAATCTATGTCCAGACTGGTGAGCACCACAGACTCCTGCATGCACTTATTTCATGACATCCATTGTCTCTTCACCATCAATGCATCTGAAGAGAACTCCATCGAAACCACGTTTATAGAGAATTTTCTCTAGGTGATTTGGGCTATCATAAAGAGTAAAATTGACCACACGTCGCCAGATTTGTTCTTTCTCGGCTCTATGAGGTGGAAGTGTTCCATTTTGAAGGTATTCCCTAATAGGTGAAATCCATCCTATAGTAAGACCATAAAGTTCAGGAATGGGACTAATTTCATTAATTTCCTCTGTTCTGATTCGAACATAAGGTGAAATTGCATGATGGTGGGCAATATTGATGGTTATCTCGTCCCGATTTGGATATGCAAGAGATGTGGCTATATTAGCCAGCGCATCAGATTGAGCATTTTGTGATCTTGTGACATAAGAAAATGTCGGTTCTGAAGGGAACTACGCCATTAACTCTCTGACATAATCATAAAAAGGGATTAGTTCTTCTTTTCTGATGGAATAATCCCCATTGACTTGTTTGATTACCAGGTATGAATCACCCTTCACCTTTAAGTGATTCACTTGTGCTTGAAGCGCTAATTCCAAGCCTGCGATAAGAGCTTGGTATTCAGCTTCATTATTGGTACCACCTTCCCATAATAAGAAGGAATAAGGTAACACTGCCTTTTCTAGAGAAATGAGCACAATTCCTAAGCCAACTTTTTTGAATTTAGGATTTTCCATTTTCTTCCCTGTGGGACTTCTGGAAGCACCATCAAAATACATTTCCCATGCTTGAGGACTTTCTTGAATAGAGAAGACTTCCTCATCAGGGAGTTCAATATCTGAAGACGTGTCTTCCACTGAAGGGTGTTCAGCCAGGAAATCATCCAGAGCTTGGCCCTTTATCACCTTTTGAGACACATACTGAATTTCGAATTGCTGCAAAATAACTGCCCACCTTTCTAGACGTCCTGTAAGCATTGGACGACTAAGGATGAATTTGAGCGGGTTATTGCAAGATACCAATTGGACCTCGTGATGTTGCAGGTAGTGTCTCAACTTCTGAACTACAAAGATTAATGCTAGGCAGCACTTCTCAATACTTGAATACCAGGTTTTTGCTTCAAGCATGGTTCGACTGAGATAGTAGAGGCTTTTTTCATTCCCAGCATCATTCTTTTGAGAAAGAAAGGCACCCAATGATCGCTCTAGAGCTGTTACGTAGAGGATAAGTGGTCTTCCTTCAATAGGTGGCATAAGTACCGGTGGACTCAAGAGGTATTTATTGAGAATATTGAATGCTTCTTGACACTCTTCAGTCCACTGGTAAGTGACTCCCATCTTCATCAATTTGGTAAAGGGTAAAAATTTTCCTGCCAAATTGGTGATGAAACGCCGAATATAGGCTAAGTGTCCTTGATGTCCTCTTAATTATTTCAAATTTTGAGGAGGTGACATACCAAGGATTGACTTGGTCTTATCAGGATCGACTTCAATACCACAATGTCATACAACAAAGCTGAGAAATTTTCCTGAGGTTACCCCAAAAGCACATTTTAAGGGGTTCATCGTCAAATTATGTTGTCGAAGCTTGTGGAATATAACTTCCAAATCAGCCAAGTGATTAGAACGTTGTTTGAATTTAACCACCAAATCGTCTATATAGAATTCAACAAACTTCCCTAAGAAGGGTTTGAAGATACGATGCATGGCGCACTGATATGTTGCACCTGCATTCTTTAAGCCAAAGGGCATTACCCGATAACAAAACACACCCTGAGGGGCTCTGAAGGCTGTGGATTCCTCATCTTTTGGGGCCATTCAAATCTGATTATATCTGGAATATCCATCCATGAAAGAAAGTGATTCATATCCAGCTGTTGCATCAATTAGAAGTTCTGTAATCGGAACTGTTAAATCATCCTTAGGACAATGCCGATTAAGATCTCTGAAATCGATGCAAACTATAATTTGTCCGTTCTTCTTCTTTACAGGGACAATATTATCCAACCACTTGGGATACTGAACTTATCTGATGAAGTTAGCTTTGATAAGCTTATCCACTTCAGATTCAATTTTAGAAGCATAAGTTGGGTGTGTTCTTCTCGCGGCTTGCTTAAATCCTTGATGTTCTTCTGGTAAAACCAAATGATGAGTATCAACATTAGGATCAAGCCCAGGAATTTCTGTATGGTTCCAAGAAAAAATATCTCTATTTCACTTTAGAAAAGAAATATACATCTCTTGCTCTTCAAGGGTCATGGCCGCACTGATTAAAGTGGGGTGTGGATTTTCCTCTATACCCAGATTTATTTCTCTGAGTTCATCCACTATGGTAGAGATACCCTCTTCAAATGCTGGAGGAGTATCTCTAAGATCTTCCTCTTCTTCTTCATCATGTGTTATTTCTTCTGTTTCTACTTGCATAGTAGATGACAAAGCAGAATTTTCATGATCAGAAGAGATGTCAAAATTTGCACATTTTGAAGAGGAAGCTTCCATTTTTGACCCTATTGATGATGAAGAGTTTTCTTTGGGTAATAAAGAGGAAATGATGGATTGAGAATTGACATCATTGTTCACCTCTAATGTTGCTATAACTCCTTCTATCCTAATTGGAGAAGTATAGACTTGTTGGATTTCAGCAGATGAAATGAAGACGTCACCATTTGTGCTTTCATTACTGCTTGGTGGGTTACCAATTTCTCCCATGTTGTCTGGATCGATTGCCGTAATTGACATTACGGATCTTTCCATAAGAGTATTTTGATTTGAGTTTACCTTGTCAATTTGACTGATAGGCAACACATAATCTGTACTCACATGTGTAAATGGATTTACTGGAATCTTCTCCAAACCATATGGAGCATTAACTTTGGTAATTTCCTTTGTTGTGGATTTCTCCTTTCCCTTCATGTGATAGAATTCTGCCTCAATGTATTGAGACTCACATGTCTTTAATGGGGCCTTATCACCATATAATGTTCCAACTTGACCATCAAAATAGTATTTGAGACATTGATGGTATGATGAAGGGATAGACACATGTTGATGTAGCCAGGGTCTTCCAAGGAAGACGTTGAAAGCTGAGCCTTGATTAACAATCAGGAAATCTGAATTGGATACAAGATCTCCAAACTGAGTTATGAGTGTAACTTCACCTAGTGGTCCTTGTTCATTTTTATCATATCCTTGTTACATCATGGTAGAAGGAGATAAATCAGATTCTGTGAGGCCCAATCAACGAAGTGTACGAATGGGCATGAGGTTGACTCCTGAACCATTGTCAATGAAATCTCTTCGGACGTCTACACCATTGACCTTGCCAGATAAATACAAAGGTCTGATATGCCCATGCACAACATCATCTTCATCTTTATCAGTAAAAGATATTATTGCATGGAATTCTGTAGGATTATTCTCTATGTGATAGACTTCAGCTGCATCAATTTTAGTTTCAAACTCCCGAGGACTTGAAAAAGCCTCGATGAGTGCTTCTCGAAGATCTTTTGACAGATTCAAAGCATCCAGAATTGATAACTTGGCTGGTACTTGGGCCAAGTGTTTCAATATATCATACTTTTGATCCATAGGTCTGTGTTTCCCAACAGGAATATGTGGTTTAGCAGGTACCTTGGAAGCATATTCTTTGGAAGTTGATGAATCTTGTATTGGGATAGGAGTTGGCCACATCCTTGGTTTTGGAAGATTAGACCGATTAGATCCATTTACTTGCTGAGAGGAAGAATATGGAACCTTCAATTGGTCTTCCAAAATAACTGTGCCAGGACTGAATTTTCCATTGGTAGAAGAACTTGCTTGTTCTTACTGAGCTCGTTGAAGGGCTCTACCACGAGTTTCTGCTGTATACACAGTTCTAGAAGGGGTAGAATTATGGTAGTGGCTTCTGAAAGATCCACATCATCCCCTGTATTCTGAACCTCTGGAACTTCCTCTGATTCACTTGTTTGATATAGGGAATTCAGGATCATCAAAATTGAAACTACGACTGGCATATGGATCTGTTAATTGAATCATATTAATAGAACCAAAGATTAACTCTTCGTCTAATGAAGACTCTGCCTGATTAGCCTATTTAGGCTGTTCTGTTTGGTGGGATGGTGCCCGTGGCTTTGAAGTAGATGGAATGAAGTCTTCCAGAGTCAAAGACAACTTAGGCTTTAACACATACTCATCTTCTTCTAATTCTTTTTTCTTCTTTGAATTATGCCGTTTCTTTGAGGACTTTCCCTCTGACAAAGAGGGTTTTACTGTAGCATTCATGGCAGAAGACACAATTGGTTTCTTCAATTGTGTTCGTAATGAGTTCGATTTATTGTCTTTCTGACCATCCAATCATCATACTTCTGTGAATTTTTGCTTTTGACTTCTTGCCATTCACCTTCCTCCTCTGGAACTGTAGCAGTAAAACATGCTACCTGAGCTAAAGAACCTTTCAATTTGACTTGTCTTGAGTCGACCATCTTTTGCAGGAGGTCTTTGAAGACAAAACACTCCTGGATGGGATGCCCCAACATTTGATGAAAGGGGAAATAATTGGGATGGTCTTCATCTCCTTCCTTGTTTGGCGTTTTGGGCCTTGGAAATTGAACCAGATTATTTTCCAGAGAAAAAATGAAGTAACCAGAAACTTGTTCATTTCGGAAAGAGTATGTTTTGCTCTTCAAATCCTCAAATTGTTTTCTTCTTTTATCTCTTTGATCATCTGGATGAAACGGCCTTTGTTGTTGGTGCTCAGGAGGTGGAGCCTTTCGAGAAGATAAAGGTTTTGAAGTAGAAACAGGTACATGAGCTTGTTTAAACATAACTGTAGTAGTTTCTGCTTTACCCATTCTCCTTCCTGGAGCTGATGGAATTACAGGAGATTTAGCCTTAGCCAGTATAAGGGAATCTTCAATCTGCTGGGCGATTGAAGTAAGGTCTCGAAACCCTCCTGTGTATTTCACAGGGATTAATGGAATGTGTAATTCGTTATGCAGATTTTCCACACAGATTGGCAACAATTCTTCTTGAGGGAGTGCTAAACTCAAGGAATATGTTAATCCCTTCCAGCAAGCAATGAAATCAGATACTCTTTCATTCTCCCTTTTCTTATAGTTTGTAAGATCGAAAACTGTTGTCTTTGGAAAAGTTGAGCTGAACTGAAGGAGGAATTTTTGGCGAAGATCCTCCCATCCAGTAATTGACCGGGATTGCAAGCTTGTATACCAAACAAAAGTTGGTCCTTGGAAGGTTCGCATGAAGCATCTGAGTTTCACTGCTTCTTGCTGATCCAAAGTTCCCATCATAGGATCACAACGAGACACATAATGCATCAAATGTTTCTTAGGATCACCTGATCCATTGAAAATAGGGAATACAGGATTCCCAAAACTGGATGGAGGAGAAATTGAATCTACCCATTCAGGGTAAACTTTCTTTTCTGGTTGAACTTGCGCACGTTTACCTTCCATAGTTTCTAACCGAGCAGTTAATGACTCAATAGTAGTTATTAACATTTGAGAAACATCCAGTTGAACTTGGACTTGGGTAGGTGCAATGACTGGATCTTGGACAGATGTGGAGATTGGTGCTGCAAATGATGGTAGCACTGCCAACTGTTGTTGTACTTGACCCGTAGGATTAGACCTGTGAGGGTGTACTGAAAGAGGAGGATATTCTTGATCCATATCAGTAGCTGCAACAAATTCCTTTGGCTGACTAACTCCATCAATCTTAAGAAGAAGACTACTCTGAAGTAGTTCTGCATTCAACCTTCTTAATTCCTTCATTTCTTCCTCTTGTTGTGAAAACCTTTGCTCTAGTGAGAGCGATTGGGCTTTTTCAAAGGAAGGATATGTAACCTGATTCTTTCCCCTTCCTTTGTTGGACCCTTTTTGGAGAGGGGGAAGTGAGTTACTCGAAGGATTACCTAGGTTCTGAGTAATCCTTTGATTTCGTGTATGCACACCTTCTTCATTTTTATCAGTGCGTACATCTCCTTGAGAAGGAACCTCTTCATTTGAGTCCCCTGAGTGAGCCTCATCTGGTGGATCAGCAACAACGACATTGATGACATTGATTGATGCATAACGCATCACATCCTTCCTATCATCATTTATTTGATATTGTATTCTTCCATGTCTTTGATGAGACATTTCCTTTTGTTGATTCAATCCCTCCGGAATTTCTTGACGAACCATAATTTGGAGGGAATCTCCTGATAATTTGGCTCTTCGTTCCTCTTGAGGCTTCTTCCCCAATCAAGACAAGACCGACGTTCTCTGAGGAGGGGATTGATGATTTGAAAAAGTCCCCAATCTGGTGGACTAGGGTTGTTCCTGCTGTTCCCGATCAACTCCTCGGAACCTATTTGTTAATTCCGAGGGTTAGTTTAAAAGAGTCCCCAGTATGGTGAGTTGGGGTGGTTCTTGACAAGCTATGTCTAAGACTTCCTTGAAAGTCTTCCTGATATTACAAACCTTATTACAGAAATTAGCTGGATGCATTAACCTGTATCCGCTTTTATCACCTGGTTCAAAAGACCGTTGGATGATTTCTGACACTTCTGTCACTTGGTGACGTGCTTGCTCCAAACGAGAGTCCTGTTTAATATTCTCGTTTGCTTGATGAAAGAGTAATTCAACAACTTTTTCTCTTTATTCTTGATTTTGAGAGGAACTAGTTGAATCCTGTTCTTGGGAAAGCTTTTGATTACAAACAAAGCCCATTGACTGTGGCCGGTTATGGGCAATAACATTGCATGAGACCATTTTCGACGGGCTTTGTTGACTGGAGAGCACTGTGAAATGTAGTGCTCCATGAACACCCCACCCTCTGACATGAATACCAGATGGGGAATTGGCAATTAATTGACACAATCTTCTTAGTGTGCCAAGGCATGAACGTTAAAGGGCTCTCTGTTGCTTTTTAGCCTTCAGATATCGAGAGACTGATAGAGATGCCAAATCAATCTGTCATTGTAACCCTTCTATTATCTTAAGATTATTTTCATATTCATCATAAGATAATACCTTCTTTTTCAACTGACAAAGAGTTTTCCAAATATTGAGACGAATATCATGAATTTCATCTTCCATCAAAATTTCTGGAATATTATACTGAGAGTTAGCCAGAGGCCAAAACATGACTGGTACTTCACCTTTTTCCAGTTGTTTTCTCATGTTTAGTATTTCCTATTTATCATTAAATGAAGATTCTTCTACCTGTTTTGACCAGAGTTGGTGTTTCCTTGTTGCTTCATCGGATTCAACAAGATTGGTAGAGAGATCATTGATCAAACTAGAAGATGCATGACTTAGGGGTGGTTTAGAGAATAACCTACACCCTGGACTATCTTCTGATTGATAAAGTATTTCACCTGCTAGCGATGAAGCATCAGACATGACTGGTTTCACATTTTCAAGTGCCTCAAGATAAGAGGGCTTTCTCGGCACTACATTGTCCACTGGAGCATTTTCCAGGCAACGTGCATCACTACTGTGGAGAGGACTTTCGCAGAGAAATTCATCATCATGGGGAGGACCACCATAATGGGTTATAGAAAAAGATGAAATCTCTTGCTCCTTAGTCTTCTGACCACACAGAGGGTTGCTGTGGCTCTCATCTGAAGATGAAACTTCGAGATCGACCAAATTGTCATGAAGCAAGCCTTCATGAGGAAGTGTCTGTTGAAGACCTTTGGAATTAATGTTCCCACTATTGAGAAATGAGGGAGTAGAATCTTGAATTCCAACAGATAATTGTCTGAGGGCTTCAAGAACTCCAGCATCGAGAAAGGCCTTTTTACAGATTGACCCTTGATCTCCTAACTTTGTTGGGCGGGTCTTTTTCTTAGACACCTTCTTACTCACTTTGGAAACCACTTGTTGAAGAAAGTGGCTGCTCTGAGTAGGTGTATGTGCCCGATCAGGAAATATGGCCAGGTAAGACTGACGTTCTCCACTCAAATCAGGCGTATGCGCCTGACTTGGTTGTCCGTATGATATGGGGGAGTATGCCCCACAACCCTCTTGGACTGGAACAGATGTGTGTGTCTGTTCCAGAGTAATTTGTTGATGTGTCACTCCACTGGAAGGGATAGATTTATGTGTCTTTCCCTAAGATGCCGCTGAAGTTGTTATAATATCATGGCAGGCATCCAGAATATGAGCAGATATTTTCTTCTGCTCTTTCACCATTTATAGAATATGCTTGGTGACTTCAGCTGCCGGAACGAGAATATACGTTCATTCCGTTCTTGGAGCAAGTGTATGTGCCTGCTCCTGTCCTCCTTTTCCTATTAGTGAATCCTGACAGTACTCAAGTGTGGGGGCAAAGAGTTGAGTCTGCTTCCTATTTGTTGTTGGGGCTTTCTGACTAACTTCTCCAAACGCTACCAAGCGAGACTTTTGGTAGTCTTGATTAATACTAGCAGGTGTATGTGCCTGCTGATTGCACTTCGCCAAACATGGTTGATGAGATCCATCATATGTAGTTAGACGAGCCTGCTGACTAGCTGATGATGTATAAATAGGTGTATGTTCCTGCCTATAGTACTCCGCTGGAATTGCCTGGTGGGATTGGCGTGATGCTGCCAGACGAGTCTTCTGGAAAACGGAATTAAAACGGGCAGGTGTATGTGCTCTCTCATTGCTTACCACCAAGTTAGGTTGATGGACTTCTCCGATGATTGAAAAGATGAGAACCTACTCACTGTTGACCGGATTCCACCTCTGGTGGTTCGTCTTACCTGCTCGGGTTCGAGGAACCTGAGCCGAATGCCTGGAGTTGGTACCCTCATCATGTTGAGGGCGCACTGCTGCACGAGTCTGACGACGATTGTTTGTGGGAGCCTTCCGGAAGGACTCTTGTCTTCTTGAATTAAGGCCCTGAGAGACCTTCTCATTCACTTTCTCAGAATAAGGGAGTGAATGGTGATTTCATTCCAGGGATAAAGACCCGAAACGGTTGGAGATGGTAGTCAACACCACCTGTTTCTTGATCACTGGTCGTCATTGTCCGGACGACCGGTGTGAGTTGTTCGCTTGGAGGGCTTGTCGGGCAGCCTCCAGAGTTTGGATGGTACCGTGTTGACGGTACTCCTTAACCAGTGCATTTGATACCCAGCATTGAAGACACTGAGTAGGTGATGTCATCCTCAGAGCGGATGACGATCCAGCAGGAATAACAACAGTGACATTTACAGCAGCAGTATTCACCTGTGTGAATTTGAGAGCGGCCATTATGGAAATGTAGAAGATCTTGGAAAAGAGTGCCTGTTTGATATAACAGACGTAATCAAGATAAATTTAGCTACTACATCTTTTGGATGAGCACATATGTCAATGATTGTTTTTTTTGGCCCTCTCATTGAGTTTTAAATAGAGGCCTAACAAATGGGTAAAACATCATTTTAATTTGGTTAAGGATTCACGTCGGTTTCACCATTTTTGTTTCTCTCGGATTTCCAAAATGACCTCCTTGATGGGAGGTTCAAACGTTCTGATCGGTTTCTAACGGGTTTGTTCGTAGAACCAGAAACATCCAACGATTACACATCCATTCAGACCTACTTTCAAAAGGTAGGCGCTCATTAGTTTGTGGACTGATAAGGCTTAGGAATTTTCATTGGTCGAGAGGATGGGAGGTCGGACTCATCACACCTTTTTGAGGGGAATTATTTTCTACTCCGGGAATCTCTTTATAGATTTAAGTTATGTTCATGAATCCTTGTTACGTTACCAAGTATAAAAATGAGTTTTCCTTTAGATCTGACAATCAATGATAGATATGTAGGAAATTTAGAGAATATTTTATATGTATTCGAGGTTCTTCATCGATAGAGAATCATCTGTATTTATTAGAGATTCTTGGCCAATGGTACCCTTCAACACATTTATATAGAAGTCTCTTGGTCATTATGATGACCATGCTGGTTTTAAAGCCACTCAGTAGGGCACTTGAAGTTTATTGTCATTCAGAAGGACATGGATTATTTCAGAGTTGGGTTCGAACCTGCAGATGGGCTACCTACGTATCCTTTGTTTTTTGGAAAAGGAATCAGAACCCATGTAGTTCGAGTAAGGGAGTATGATGTTTATGACTGATGGATCAAAGAAGGATGTCATAATTACTTTTACACTCTGAGCTCATGTTAGTGATGCTCGATGTGAGAAACAAGAGGTAATGGTAAAATTTAGACAATTGTTCCATGAAAGATGAAATCATAAGAAATAATGCGGGGCTTATGTATGTATGACTGCCCAGATAAATGAAGATTAGGATTTACTTCAAGGAAGAAATCCAGGAGCAGGGTCCATAAAGGTATATGTGCTTTATGTGGATTTTGAATACTCTAACTTGAGGCTTACTCCTGAAATGGAGGCCTAAATTAGGAGAGGACTTATGATTGGGTTTTACTCCTAAAAAGGAATCCCAAATCAAAGGTAAATTAGGACTGGTTAATAAAAATTAAGACTGGGGATTACTTCTGAAAAGGAGGCCCAGGTTAAGAGATTTGAAAAATTAAGGGACTTGGGGCTTACTCCTAAGGAGGATGCCCATGTTTGAGACTGGGGATTACTCCTGAAAAGGAAGCCTAGGATAAAGGAATTATGACTGGGCCTTATTCTTGAAAAGGAGGCCCAGTTTGAAGGAATTATGACTGGGACTTATTCCTGAAAAGGAAGTCCAGTTTAAGAGATTTTCTCATCTTAAAGGATGAGTTTTAATGAATGAAATCTCAAATTTTTAGTGACATAAAGATTTACACATCACTAGGTTTTGAGAGACATTCCATAGAATTCCTTTCAGATAAGGTAGTCAAATCAAGAAATCATACCATAAATGGATTTGAAGAGTGTCTTGAAGACTGAATCATGAATAGGAAAGGTGGAATGGCTTAAGACGGGTGAAATGGGCAAGAAGGGCACCCAAAAGGCAGGGGCGCGCAAGTCCTGGCAGGCGCACAGGTACTGCGTGGGCACGCAAGTCTTGGTCGCGCAAGTATACCTGCGCAACATGTTGGGTACTTGCGCGATGTTCACCCAGCAGGGTAATTCTTGAGTGACTCTTCATTAAAGCCTTTAGAATCCCCTTGAGGTTCTTCCAGAAGAAGGGTGCATAGGTTCTATTGAAGGAGTAAGGCGGCACGCAAGTTTTGCCATTTACCTTAAGGGATGGCCACCTAAGCATGCAAGTGTTGATGAGTTTCAACACTTAGGCCTTCCTCCCCCTCTTTAGATCTTCCGTTCTAGGTAAGAAATTACCTTATAAGTGTTTCAGAAGCTTTGAGAAGAGACTAGGGTACCAGGAGCTCAAATCTGAGTTTCTGAAAAAACTTCCTCCTGGAATGGGGGGCCTATAGGGTCTATTTATAGGCAGGAGAAGACCCCGGGCGGTTATCACTTAGGTCGTGCAAGTGACTTGCGCAACCATAATGCGTCGCGCAAGTGGACTTGCACGACTATAAATAAACTTGCGTGACTCATGGGAAATATTCTCCATGTTCATCCTTTTGTCGATTTTTGATATTTTCTTCAAAGGATGAATCAATTTGTTCTAAGTCATTTCCCTTTCCATTCTTTTAGACAATGTGACGAAAAGGAGCATGAACAATGGTTTTGGAAAAATAATTTTCTATAAGAAAGTTTTTGAAAATTTTATAAAAGTGGGGTTCTGTTAATAAAAATTCCAAGATTAAATTTGTTAATTTTTTCCCAAATATATTATTATTGATGAATAAATTAATTTAAATAAATATGGTGATTTTGTATGTTTTTAATTTACTTGATGATTTTATAATTGGTCACGTATGGAGGATGAATACCTTTTAGTTGGAAAGTTCAAGTAGTGGTTACCTGATATGGATAGTATAAGTGATGTGTGCCTGAGATGTGCCATGTATCAGATTAGGATATTATAGTTAATGAGATACTGTCAAGATGGTAGTTTTGGTAACCAAAATTTCATTGGGATAGTGATGTGTATCTCTCTAGATTCAGTATAGGTATCCTTGTTTAAGATAGTGGTTGTCATAGATGTGTGAGATTTCTAGGGGTTTGTTTATGTGAGCGATTGAGTTATACAAGAACCCTTTAGTGGATGGATACTAGGGTGGTATAATGGGTAGAGACTCATGAGTGATATGGGATGTTGTGTGGTGTTTCCATAAAATATTGATATATAATTATTAGTGTAGGATTCAGTTTAGTAATAGGGTGGTAATGATTTGTATTCATATTGGAAACTAGTTTTGGACTGGTTAGTCAGTCGGATGGTCAACACTCAGAGGACTTCAGGGGTAAGTTAGTCGATTTTTTCTTCTTGATATGGGGGAAACATAGTGGTTATTCTTGTAGTTATAGGTGTTTGTGAGTACATATACTAGGTTGAGGGAGACATAGATATGTTAATTAAGTAAGGGTGATTCTTGAGTGAAATGGGTATGAGCGTTCAATTTTGTTAGGAATTGATTTGGTTTTATTAGGAACAAAATCACAGATGGTGCTTTGTGACTAGCGTATTTTTACTCCAGGAATATGTAATATTAATGTTTTGCCTTATATTTTCTTATTAAGAACAAAATATAATACTTATATTAGTTTAAGGAAGATCTTTATGGATCTAATTCAGGGAATTCCACCCAATGTGATTATTGGAGGAATATGGTGACACAACATTCTATTGAGTAACCATGAAACTCTTTTAGGATTTGGGATACATGGATTTAGGAAGATTAGTTATTAAATGGGTCTTTGAGGTGTGACCATCTAGTGGATATATTAGTGATATATGTATTTCATTTATATATTTTATTGTATTTTAATGTATTGATTTCTATATTTAATTGATTATTCCTACCATTTTGTGAATAATTTAACTTATTTTCTTTTTTATGGAAAGACACAAAAGAAAATTGAAAAATGAGAAAAATGAAACTTTTCTTTGTGATATAAGCGAAACAACGTGGCACCATATTTTTTAGGATGATCATGGAGCACATCCCAGGCATAAAACTGAAGGGAGGAGGCAAAAAGAGGCTTCTGTAGCCAAAAAATGACATTATAGGTCATGTAATCATTACACGATGTGTACTAGTGGAAGAAGTAAAAATAAGGACATGTAATGAAGAAATTTACAACATTATTCAAAATACATGTGGTGTAAATTTCCTGAGAGGATTTGTATGCCTAGATTCTAAAAGTCTTCAAATTTTTACAAGATCATTGATGTCGGACCCAACCTGGACAACCATTGGACCATTATTTTATGTAATTCATTAATTATAGTTCCCATTTGATGTCTATAAATAGATAGGTATCCTACTTCTATTAGAGATCCAGATCCGCTGGAGGACAAAGATTATATCGATAAGCTACGTTGTGCAATGCCCTCCTTGAATTCATATCTATTTCCTTTATTCATTAATTTTATTTTATACTTCCCTATAATCTTATCATATCTAGGATAAGTGGGTAAACCCTACTCATTCTAGGGTAATTTAATAGAATATAAAATGTTCATTGGATTGATTTATTTTAATTATTCATGTATTTGGTTTGTGCAATTTGTTATTCAACTTCTAATCACTTTATTTTTATTTTATGATGACCATTGATATTTGAATAAAAAAAACATTAATATTGAAAAAATAGTATCCCTAAAGAAGGAATGACCATTTTCAACTTTAGGGGAAATCAGGTTTTATTACGGTATTGAGATAAACTAGATTCGGTGAAATCCTAAATTACCAAACCAAGAGAAATTGGGTTTTGTAACATTGAGGAGGATATACCATGACCATTGGATATTACTAATATCAACTGAGACAAAAATCATGAATTAATCAACATGCTTTCTTAAATCCAATTCACCAAAACCCTAAAATTATAAAACCTTGGTGCGCTTTCAAAATCTATTTTAAAACCAAAAAAATGATGCCCTTTTATTTATTATTCTTCTTTCTTAAAATCGATCAAACCAACTTTTCTCACCTTTTTATTCAATCTAATAAAATTAAATCTTTTGAAAACATAATAAAAATAATTTCAATATCTATATGGATTGATCTCAAGCTTTATAAAACTATTTTTTAATTAATCGAGTAGAATAGTTTGATTTTTATAAATTTTGTTTTTGAAAATACCTGTAGGGAAATAATAATGAACTTTGGGAATGTCAATTAGGATGTGTAGATGATTCTCGATGGGAAGGTTCTTAGGGAATTACTTTAATTTTTATTTCCATTATCAAACTACCTTGGGGGATGTATGTTGTAAATCTCTTGAGCTCTTATTAGTGAGATTGTGGTAGGAAATATGGTATTTCTCGATTTTGGAAGTGATCCTTCCAATTTATTATAGGGTTGTGGGATAATTTTGATGGATGTGTCTGTTTTTCTATAATGATAGGATTTATTTTTTTATAGTAATTTCATATAGATTAAGAGGTAATAGGTACTTCTAGGTGGTGAAGTAACCAGGATTATACTAGGAAGGGGGCATCCCAACTGGAGTGGATTGGGAATTTAGTAGAGATTACTAGGATCTCTATGGGAGAAATGTATCATGATAACGAGAATACTTAGGAAGTGTGAGATGTTAGAATGGGGCTTCCAAGATGAGTTCATAATTGGTTATATATACTATGTGTGGAATATCCATAATGATCAAAGGTTGTTGATGTTAGAGATGATGGTCAATGCTTGGTTGAATGTGGAGTGGTCTATTAGGTACAACATGATGTTATAGAACCTAGGATAAAAGATCATTGGTCAAGGTAGTGGGGTTTTTATGAGAAAGGATCAAGTGGAGAAAACCCTATTAAATATTTGTTTTTTTGGTAGGATGGTATCAGATGGTTGGTGGTATAGATAATCTCGTGGTGGGGGTATCCTTTCGATCTTATAACTGGTGATCCTACACTATAAGAGTGGTGTTTAGTATCACGGTTTTACAATTTCATGCTATATAGGTAGAAAAATGGGTGTTGATTTTTTTAGAGTGTGATGGTTTGAGTAGTATCTAGTTTAGAGGGAATGTCATAATCAATGATTCGTTGGTGATGGTTGATACAAATAGTGAACTAAACAACTAACGAGTATTGGGATCAGATGGTTGGGTTTTTTGTAGCTTAAGTGTTGGGAATGTTACTTTTTAAGAGAGAGTATGAAATGGATACCAGGGATTGTAGAGTTGATTAGGATCTATCCATGAGATAGTATTCATCTTAGGTGATGGTAATTGGTTGTTTCATAATGGTGTGTATAAAGTAATAAATTTTATATTTTTTAGTTGATTTTGTGATAATAAGATAGAGTAGAGATATTTTGTTTTCATGATGGGACTTGGGTTGAGCCATCATATTCATAATAAGAGTTGATATTGTGATGAGAAAATGTGAATTTTAGAAAATATTATTCTTGAGAGAACTAGACAATGCTTATTTATTTTCTTATGTAGAAAAGATGGTTTTTATCATATATGTTATTTAGAAAATAAATGATGCATATTAGAGATGGGATCTAGAGTTTTCAAGAAAAATATAGTGTCTTTGGATTGAGAATGTGAATGATATGATGGAATCCAATCAAGAATTATGAATGATATATTTCATTTGGTTCTGATGGATAGATCATATGTCGGGAAATTATCTCACACACTTCACTGAGATGATATTCCCTATGGTGGAGAGTTTTTAAATACCTACATCATTACATGATGGATAATTTATATAGAATTTTAATTTGAAGCTTTATAGAAAATGATTTTTTGAGAATAAGGATTTGAATCAAATCTCCATATGTTGGGATATCCCTGGGGTATGTTTTTACTCATGATAAAGTGTTTGGGTGATGCTTAAGGGCATATGGAAGAGGTTATAAGGGTAAAATATTACTGTGATTGTAGCAGAATATCATTGGGTGCTTGATGTGTTTATACTAGGTACTTGGTTGTCATGAAAGAATCTAGGTAACCCCTTGGGTGTCAACGGGAACCAAGTGGTCCCCAACTTAATACTTGGTAAAAGCCTTGGAAATTTTTTCAAAAAAATGATTTAAAATTTTAAATTGGTTATGTGGGAACCCTATCACTCCTTTGATACACGCTCAACCCAGACTTCTCCCCCTCTTTTTCCCTCATTCTCCCATCTCTTATCCTCTTTCAAAAATCTAATGGATCACTGTCATGTACCAGATCATGAACTCCCTAAAACAAGTCTTCTCCCTCGATGAGGATAAATTAATCACCAGGTTCTCTATTGTTTTTTTCATTTCAATTTTTTTTTTAATTTTGTGAACCCCATTTTAGGTGATCTTTTTTGGAATTTTAGATTTCAATAAAATGAGGATGAACTAAGAATTTATATAAGATGAGTTAACTCCTACGACCATGAGGTAGGTGGTTACTTTCTTATTTCACCATATTCCACATGTTTTTATGATAATTTCATGTGACTATATAGGGTTATAGGTTTAATATTTTTGGAAAGTGGTAGGGTTTTTTCTAGAGAGTTTAGTTGAATTTTGTAGAGACTTTGTGGTGTGACCCATGGTGGGGTTATTTTAAAGGGGATTAGTGACTATGGATTTAAAGGGAGAGGCCTATAGTTGGGATTACTATAACCCATAGTGATTTGGAATCATTTTATTGGTAATGAATGGCCTAGGTTGAGGTTCTTTGAGATGGTTTATAGTGCCTTAGGTAATGAGGGACTTGGGTAGGGGTTTTGATGAGTGACATACTTTGGGTATCACATGGGAATTGGGTATATTTAATCATATGGACCCAAACACCACTTGTTAAGGATTGAGTACTGATTTTTTTGGTTACCATGGGTTTAAAGTCTCTCTTTTGAGATATTATTAGTTATTTATGTGACGAAACATGTATTTAGAAGTGGTAATTCAAAAAAGATCCTAGATTGATCATGTGTATTGATACCCTATTAAGGTTTCAGTTTAATCTAATAATTGATACTTAAGAGTTGACCTGGGCTTGAGGATATGATTTTTTATCTCTTAAAATCTATGACATGAAGGTTGGGATGATGGATGGAGGGGAATTTTTTATGTTTTTTTTATAATTGTAAGTTCAAAGGTAATTGGTGAATTCTAGAAGAAATATAAAAATGGTTGTTGATGTACAGGATGGTTTAGAAAAAATTTCTAAGACATTATATATAAGGGTTCTCTTATGTAAATGTACTTATGTGTAAGGTAACTGTATCATTTGGAACATTGGTTAACTCGTTAAGTGTTTGGGTTACCCTGTGATGTGTAATAGTCACCCAATGGTTATTAATGTTTACCCAGGGATGAATAAGGGTAAACACATTATATGTAAGTTTTAATCTAATGATACATAAGGGTTACCAAAGTAGAGTTTGAAATGGTAAAATATGATACATAAGGGTGACTCGAATTTACTTGTGATACATATGGGTCACTTTGATGTTTAAGGGTATGAAATGGTAAAGTATTTGATATGTATGGGTTATCTATAAGTGTTACGTAAGGGTTTATATGTTACATAAAGATGTGTAATGGTTGATATGTAAGGGTTTCTAGAATATAAGGGACGATACACAATGGTACATGAAATATAAAGGTTGATATTTAAGGGTTCCATACTTTTCTAAAAATTGAGTATGTTGTGTCTTATATCTAGTTTCTATAGAATAATTAATTAACAAGATAAATTAAATATAAAAGTGGGTTTTTTCTATTTGAGTTACTATAATAGTGGGTATTCCCTAATTCACATATTTTTCTCCTTCATCTCTTCTTCTATCTTGAGAAATCTTCAATTATTGTTGTTTGTTCTTTGTGTCATTTGTTTTATGGATTATATGTGGGAAGGGATAGTTAACATTGAGTATCTATTTCTAGTTTCTCTTATCATTTCCCTTTTTTCAATGTTTCCTTAAATCATATTTTTTTCCAAATTATTGGATTTATTCAAATCATAGATAAGTTAACCAAATTTCATTAATAAGTATAATCTTGTTAACTCTAGGTAGGTGGTGCCAAGTTTCTTCTTGTGTTTTATGTGTTTTTATAAATCATGTGGTAAATAGATGAATGGAGGGTCATGTGAGTGTGTATGAACATAAAAACTTGTGGTTCCTATTTTTTTCAAAAGATACTCAAGGGTAATTTCGAATGGAAAATAATGGATATATCTTGGAAGGGATTTAATTTCCTAGTGGATTGGTTTAAGAATTTTATAGGAATGATTCCATGTATTCTGGATATTGTTTTTTGGGATTTGATATTTAGTTTGGTTCCGTAGAAACATGATGGGTATAACGCATGTTATTGCGAGTGTTGTTTATCACTAGGAATGGGGAAATGCGGTTTTTTGATTTGGTGAAGATGGTGTTGAACATTATTATAGGTGGATACCTGGTTATAAGATGATATAAAGAAGGTGTTGACCATTTCCATGTGTGGTTACATGGTTCACTAATGAGATCTGAGTGGTGTTAACCATTACTGTGATTGGAACTGGAGGTTATTTGAGTTGTGATGGTAGGTTTTTGGAAATCTCCTCTCACTATGGGGATGAGGTTGTTGGGGTTGTGTGCACATATAATAAGTCCCATGATTTTTTTACCCCTAGTTTTTAATGGTGTCCTCTATATATTGAGAGTAATAGAGGTTACTATTTTGACCAATATTATAGAGAAGGGATACATCGTAGGTGGCCACAAGACATCAGTGGTGTTTGAGACCACTTGATTGGGGCATAATGCACGTCTTATGTGTAAGATATGTTGGTTCTAATGAGTGGGGATTGGTAAAGGATTGATATTATTGTTCCTTGGAATCAATGGGTTGTTGATGTGATGGTTGGTAAAGGGCTAAGGTTACCATGAGACTTGTGATATGGTTTTTGGATGTGTCATTGGGGCATCGTGGTTGACTTGAGATGGAAAATTATTTATTGGTCGGTGCATTCTATCATGAGACATGAAATAAGTTAGAATTTTGAGGTAACTTCTAGTATAATAGATTTTGGTTTTATTTTTCCCTTCTAGAACAATCCAAGGTAATTAAAGGATTACTCATGGTTGTTCGAGCATGAGTAGAGAAGTTTGAGTGGGATTCTTTGGCTTCCATTTATTGCACTTTGTATATACTCATACACATATGGATAATATTAATGGATACCATTGGTGGTGGTGTGATGAGTTCATAATTACAACGTGCATGGTCTCTCTAGAATGAATGAAGACTTTATGTATCATAGAATATGTAAGGTTAAGGGTTCGTCATCAGGATTATAGTGGAGATAGATGTGAATACGGTGAAACAGTTGGACGTTGCGATTTGGAAAATGATCTGGGCAGTTCATCAATAATGGAATAGATTTTTATTTTAGGTAATATTGTTCTTATACAAATGAAATCATTTTATAGGTGGTATTTTCACTTCTATATGGCTATCATGAAATTGAATATGTTTACTTAACTTATCATATGTATTTTATATCTTATTTTTTCCTATTATTTATAATTTACTATACTAATCTTGTTTCATTGCAATTATTTGTCTTTAAAAGCTATATTCTTGCTAATATCACCCCTTATACCCTCATTTAAATACAGTAACCTTTTTCATATAGGGAGGTGTTCCTAAGGTTTCATATCACTCAAATTAGATTACTATAGAGTGAGTTGGGTTGGAACATTTTAATATGAGGGATTTGACTTTGAGGGCATTGTCATGTATACATCCGTCGGTGTATACTCGATAGGTTTCATATAAGTAATGACCCATGGGTTGTTTTATACATAATATATACTAGGAATTACTTATTCCTTGGGAATGGTGGGTGTTTTTCTTGGTTTGGGTAGCCTTTGGGATGTGCAACCTTCTGTTAGTTAAAGAGTGACAACCCCTTAGATCCCTTATGGATTGGGTGAAATAAAGGTATCAAAAGTAGAATAAGGCTCTAGTATTCCTTAGAAAGATACTAATGATACTAATTATGTACTTGGGGATGATGATTTAAGTTCATTAGGCCTTATTATTTGGGTGAATCCCAAGAGGGATGTTGTGAATGGGTGTACTTGAGTTAACTAATGAGTCAGGCTGTGGATGAATTATGTCCTAAGGGATTGGGGGTCATCAAGGGATATTATTTATCTCTAGATTATTCTTGGTATGATAGGGATTAGTGATATGGGTTAGATATATTTATGATTAGTTATGTGTGGGGTATCCTCTAGCGCTGTGATAGATATAGAATAGTGTATAGTCAGAGGATATGCATGGGGCCATGTTTCCACGATTCTTGTTGTGTGCATGTGCTCAAAATTTGATCTTAAAATTGATGATGAGACTTTATGTAAGGCCACAAATTGAGTGAGAGGGTGCTGGAATGGACCAGCCTAACTGAGAGGGAATCAGTCTAGCTTTTTTATAGGGCCTAATGTAGAGAGAGGGGTGATAGCCTAGGTTACCCTAAGTGAGACTATGTTCATTCATGATGTGGTTATGAGACCTCACTTTAAGTGTGTGGATGAAGGCATGTGAAATAGTATATGATGTGGTATATGTTTTGATTATGGAACCAACTCTTAATGATAGGATGATTCCTTGTGAATTGATGTCCTGAGATTGTAGGTATTTAGTCTGCCTTGAGTAATAGGGTTGGGAGTTAGGATAGTGATGTGTAACCACCCCTGAGTGAGAGTTTGTAGATTTGGTCTCGATGTGGGACTTGATATATGAATTTTTGTGTGGGTGTTCCTTTATTAGGATAGTATTAGTCATATTTTGGGATAATACCATCAGATAAGATAATTTTTCCTGTAGCAATACTCAGAACAAGTAAGGTCGGGTATTGTGGTTTTCAAGTTAGAACACAATGATCTAATGTGTATGAATACATGTTTTTTGTTTATATTTTTTTCATACACTCACTGAATATTGTGGGATATTAAATTAAACCCATTATTGGCGCCATAATGAGATTATTTTTCACACCATTCATGGGAACCTTGGTGTATGTTCATATATTCATGTTTCACTTTTATTTGATATGTTGTACAAGAGATATAGACGGGGTAGCTATATGGTTATCCAGGAGACTAGTCCTATAAATGACATGAGATTTATAGTTTATTCCTATAATGTATTCAATTTAGTTTTCTTTTTTATTTGGTTATCCCAATGTGTGATATTTTTTATTTATGTTGTATGTCAATCAAGGGAATCATCTATTATTTAACATTGATATCGTATATCTTTTATGATTTGATTTTCATTATAAATCATTATACATACTCTAATTTTTATTTTGATTCAACTATTTACATTTCATTTTATGTGGTGATATTGGGAGTATAGTCGCTTGTGCTTAGTTATAGAATCTCACTTCTAGTCAATGACCTCTATTATTTGGGGAGGAGCACCTGTGGTCTTTTTCCCCTGGATTAGGTCGATATATAACTTTATAGATCAAGTCATTACAATTAAAATTTAAAGATTAACTTAGCGTTATATTGAGGTGGTTACATAATTTTTAGAGCTTTATATAGAGTTAAGGGATGGTTTTGTATATATAATTGGTATACATTTTAATAAGGGATAAAAGTAACTTGTGGAGGAATAATAAAATCATTGTTGTATAATATGTGATCATTATTCAATTTTATTTATAATTATTATCTTCTAATGGTTGGGAGTCTTTATTTGATTTTAATAAAACATCAATTATAAATATTTTAAGGTCATACCCTATTCCTTAATGTTATTCCTCAATAAAAAGATAAATACCCTGTGATGTGATATAATACCCATATACTCCCAAGGTATGTACACTCATAAAATGTCATTGAACCTTTTAAATTTTTTTGTCTTTAGGTAATTCCATTATTTATTTATAATTCATCATGATTCAATAATATAATAAGTTATCGTCTGAACTAATTGGAAATGGGAGAAAATAGTTAAGTGGGAGAACTATTTTACCCCCACCCTAGTGCTACACATATTCACTATAGTATATCATACATAAGTGTTTTTAGATAGAAGTGTTTTAAAAAAATATATATAATGAATTTCACTTTATGTAGATCAGAAAAGTGATGGTGAATAGAGAGGTGTCATTGAGTTAAATCACTAAGAAAATTCCAGTGAAATTAAATAGAGAAGGAATCATATCCTAGATGGTCTCAAATAAAATCCAAATATCACCTATGTGGTTAATGATCTTGTAAAGGATATATTAAAAATAAATATCATAATTTATTTAGTTTCTATGTCTCATATTTCTTATTTTTTTGAGTCAAAATAAAGAAGTTATTTGGTTATATTGTAAAAAAAATTGATTTTACTATTACCCTATATTAAAATAATGTGAAATTTTACTTATCCAATAAAAGTACAAGAATTATATTTTTTGTATTATTGAATTAAAATAAGAAATTTTACTTACAAGACCCATATATGTAAAATAAAATATTAATAAAAACAAAATTTTGATGTGATATGGATCAAGTAGTAGTGTACACAAATCATATTGACCAAATCGAAAAATTGTGCATACTTATATATGTTTTATTTCTCACTTTAATTATGTATTTTCATCCAATATAAGAATAATTTAAAAATAATAATATTTTTCACTCATTTAGTTACAATATTCTAAATAAAAACAAAGTAAACACTCAAAAAATAGAGTTAATTATTTAATAAAAATAATCTAAAAGAAATTTATCTTTCACTCAATAATTTACATCAAAAATGAATGTAATATATTATTAAAATCACTCATAAGTGTATCCCATATCTAATAGATGTTGTAGACCATTTAAACATGATAAAATAGAGAGAAAACTATTATTCTATATTGAAGTAAAAAAATATCAAATAATACCAAAGCAAAACGAGAAAAAATGACCAAAAATTTCATGTTTTAGTTTACACCAAAAAAATCACAAGAGTACTTTATCATTATTATTATTAATGAAAGTCATGGAAAAACTCATAATGATAGAGTTTACACTAATATTATTTGTATTAATTCCCAATTAACATCCTATCCTTTCTCACATCTCTGCATAAAAACATAAATTTGACATCGATGATTGTTCCCACCATACTAACCCTTGAAACCATCACCAATGTTGCCCTATATAGGGATATAAATGATAGATAGAAAATAAAGGTTGAAAAAATATTTCTAAACACTATATATCTATTAATATATGATAATATTTATCTTCCCTATGACTTTAGGTAAATTTAAAATCTTTTCCCATGATTCATGGGGGCACTTCATGGCATCAGTACCCCCATAAAAAATTGAAAATATATTAAAAAAGAAAAAAAGTTGTAATTTTTTTTAAAAATATATCACTTTAAAACTAATACCCAATAATTATTATAATAAAATAATTAAAAAATTAATAATTCATAAAATAGTATTACAATATCCAAAATAAATAGGTTATATATGGATAATCAATGGATAATAGATAGGTTTTTGATGCCCTAATGTAACACTCCGAGATTTTATGAGATATATTCTTTTTTAAATTTCTTTTATATCTTCTGTTGTACGATACACAAAGATTATCTTGCACTATACGCAACACCGTATTAACTTTCAGTATACGGAACCCTGACTTGGCTTGCATTACACACAATCACGACCTTCCTCGATAGCGTGTGTTGTACGCAATACCGGGTTTCACTAAATAACGATATATGGTTATAATATTATTATGAACTAGCCTTTATGAATATTATTAACTAAATTTTGAATGTTATAACATTATTATTTCATCTTACACATTTTCTAGAACATGGTATGTGAACAAAATGTTTTTTTGGGTAAAATGAGTATTTTTCAAAAAAAATGCAGTTTTGCCGCCTTTTGATGGTGCACCCACTTTAAATATAGTTTTTGACATGTTTATAAGTTCAATTTGAAAAAATAAAATTCTTCTTTGGAATCAGGATATAAAAAATTACTTTGGATAAATTTTTCATATTATTCTGATAACTTTCATATTTTAATGAATAGTAAAAACACGCTATATTTTAATTAAAAACAACTTTTTTCATCGTAATAATTTATATGGTTAAATTATAATATTGAATTATTTTAAAGTATAAATAGAATATATTTTTACCATTTAGTATAATTTATGTAATTATCATTGATTTTACATTGAATTCATCGGTAAAATCATTTCAATCTTTTGTAATGTTTTAACTTTTAAAACCTGTTTTCTTAACAACGGGATTAATTTTAAATTAATTACTTCAACTTCTGTGTTTTGAATTTTGAAGAATGGATTCCATATTTTATTTCAGTGGGTCCAAATTATGTTAATAGGTTACTTTTATTTTTTTTGATATTATGAATAGTAACTACGATAATTTTTATTTACTACAGTTAAAGGTAAATCTAGTAATTAAGGGTAAAAATAAGATTATAAAATTACCCTAACACTTGCCAAAATCCTATTGGATGAATAAAAGTCGACCCATATCACCTAAGGGCCGGACTAGATTAATTTCATGGACTTTTGACCATGAAATAATATAATTATTATTAAAACCAAAGAAAGTGACAACATGTCACTCTCTTAAATCTTATAAGTGTAATAATTTTAATTTAGTGATAAACATCATAGAAATTTGGATATAAATAGTCCATAGAAATATAATAAAATTATCTACATCATATGAATTTATTTATAATTTTTAGGGATTAAATAATTATCATTAATTATGACACAATAGTGATGTTGAAATTATTTTATTGATTGGAATATCAAATAAACGATTTTAAAAGTATTAAAATAAATATTATATGAACTATTTAATGTGATCCACTAATTTTCTATATAAATATGACATGTTATTAATCTATTAAATCTTTTAGTTCTAACATATTTTCTGTATATTTTTTATTTAAATTCAAACAAATGAATAGTGTCAAAATTGACACTATTTTTATTTTATAAATATTACATATTATAAAATTGTTTAAAAATCAAATAAATATTTAAAAATTATAAATTAAAATTTATATAGTCTAAAATTTCATAAATTATCCAATTATGGAAAATTAACAACACATAAGTGATTATTTATAAACCATTTAAAATTTAGAATTTTATTACCACAAATAAAATTAAATAGATTAAATAAGGATAAATCAAAATGATAAGGTTTAAAATAAGATCAAAACATGTCTAAATTTTATTGGTTGATTAGATTACAACCCTATATCATATAATCTTATAATTTACTCATTTTGGGAGGTTTTTATGTGGGGTTTGAATTTATATTGAACTAATGTTTTTGAGGATTCCAAAGGTGACCCTCTCCTCCCTTATAAAAGGGCACCTCCTCCCTCTCCTCTTTACACAATTTAGATCCTTCATCTCGGCCAAAACCTGAAAATTTCCCTTCTCAACCTCCTTAGAAACATACTAGAGGTCCTGTTCTTCTTCAAAGACCAATTTTAGTGCCCTAAGAGGAGGTTTCAAAGAGACGTGTCGAAGAAGAGGTAATATCTGTTACCGATTCTTTCAAATTTATTTCTTCTTCTACCACATCATCTTTAGTTGTTTAATTATATTTTAATAACATAAGTATCACTAATATACTGATATGTTATTATAAATATGAAACAACCCCATTTAACCTTCTATCCATCCTAAGGAAAATGAAATCACCGCGCGTGCGTACGTACGAAATACCGTCTCCACGCCGTGGTGTAATCTGTTTTTCCACCACCACCTTACTTGGATGGGTATAATGGTGTAAATAATAAATACATATGATTATTATAACATCATACTCATTCTAAGATATTATATCATTCACTCCAATTCCATTCAATAAATATTGGAATGATATCATCGATCGTGCGTAAGTAAGGATTACCGTCTCCACGACGCGATGAGATTCATTTTCCATGTTAACAATTCAAGAATGATTATAAAGTATATATAATAAGTCATCATGAAATATTTTACATAATAATTCTACTTGATTTATGTATATATATATGTATATCATCTTCTTAATTCCATTCAATTCAATAAGGAAACTAAAATGGCATTCATGCGTACGTACGACCTACCGTCTCCATGAACGGTGTATTTATTTCCATTTATCGATATATTATATATATGTATATTATGAAAAAATATTATATATAAATCATGTTTTATATTCTGTAATTATGTAATCATGATAGAAGTAATCATAAGAATAATTACAAGTCAAAACACGGACGACAAATGAAACGATTTTACCCAAAATGCTCTTTAACATGGAATTTACAAAAGAACAGGTAACATAAAGTCATAAACGAACCATATATGATATCATAAAAATGAATATAATTCTGTAATAATCCAATGACATTATTTAAATCATTATATAAGAGGTTCAGATACGTAAAAAGCATATCAGACCTAAGGTAAGAGATAATGTTTCAATCTCAATTGTTTTCTATCTGAGATTGCTTATACGTAAGTATTTACTGGGGTTATATTTATCATCCATGTCAAAGTTTTATAAAAAATTTTTCATGTATGTTTAAAGTAATTTTTACCCATTTTTTACTTTTACTACATGGTATGTAAGGAATCTTTTTTGTTTACCATACGAGGTACTTTTTTACTTTTCCGGCAAAAGTACAAGAAGAATGTTATGGTTTCATAACGCCTTATTTTAATGAATCTTACTCTACAAGATTTCATGACTATTTTCAACAAAATAATTTTTTTTAAAATTGAATGGAATTTTGTGAAAAGAAAATTATTTTCAAGAAGAAAGGATATTTTCCTCCAGAATTCATTTCAAGTGCTTTATCAAAAACCATTTTACATCTAAGATGAAATTATTTCATATGTGTATGTTTCAAGTATAATGTATCTATGATTAACATGATTTCACTTCTCTTATTATGAAATGATATCCATTTGTAATATATGGATTATGTTATGATGGAATGATGTTTATGAAACCCATTTTTTTCGTTGGGTTATTATGAATGATGTATGTTTATTTTGTGTCACACGAAAGAATGATTTCATTATGAGATGGGTGGGACCTATATCTCCCTCCAATGCATTGACTAAATATTTATATCTCATGAGATAGACATGGCTGAAACGACAAGTAAATCTGATTCAGTAATACAGGGATAGAACATCATGTAAACCCGGTTCAGTAAGGGAATTTGTCCACTAAGATAGTCTTGGAAGCAATGCCTTTCCTACTATGGAAATAATATCATGTGATTAATGTTTTTCCACAATTACAAGTTTTATTTCCAAGATTTTTTATCATTATTTATTTTCCATTATAATCTATTCCTTACGTACTGCCATGTTTTGTTTCATTACTCAATATTTCAATGTTTAAACATTATGTTCATGTTTTTATGTTCAAATGTATATGGTTTGTTTTATTTTATCCATGCTTACTCTTACTGAGAATTTGAGCTCTCTCTTTATATGTTTTATTTTCCCCAGGATATAAAGAAAGGTTTTAGGTAAGAAAACAAAAGGGGACGATCTTTATGGGAGATGTTAAAGATCTTTCACCACAATTAGAAGATTATGTTCCGAGTTTCCAAAGACACTAAACTATTAAGGTCCTTGTGTGTTTGTTCTTGTTATTTATTAAGTATTCCGCAAAAGTAATGTAATGTCCATGTACGTCAGGCTTTGTGTCTCTACAGTTGGTATTAGAGGAAAGGTTTAGTCAACCTTTGGAAACTAGGATGCGAGAAATTTAGTAAGATCCCTAGAGATATTTCTAAGGTATGTCTAGGGATGTCCCTAAGGTTAAGTATAAGTATAGGTTATAGTCCTAGATTTATGGTAACGATATTATAATTAAACCTAGAATGTTAGATATGGAAGGTACTACCCCTTTATTATGTTATTTTCCCTATCATGATGTTTCCCTCATGCTATTCTTTTTGGATTTTAGATGACGGATGGAACCTGAAGGAACCATGTTGATCAATGTGATGGACGATATAATTATTTTCCTCCTAAACAAACCAATGTTATGGCATATGGAGTGCACAATCTTATTTCTATACTTACACAAGCTATGAATCTTTCTGGACATCAAAATGAGCAGAGAAAAGAGAAACATTCTATTTAATCCTTCATGAGGCAGCGTCCACCTTCATTCAGTGGGTCTTCTGATCCATTAGTGGCTGAACAATGGATCAGTACCACTAAAAATAAATTTTCAGTTCTACAATGTTCTGAGCATGATAAAGTCATCTTTGCAGTATATCGTTTGGAAGGTGATGCTGATCAATGGTGGAATCTTATCAAGAATATGAGGCAAAGTGATGAAATTGAGTCCATGGAATGGGATGAGTTCAAGAACTTATTTTTCAATAAGTACTTCCCTTATATTCTTCGAACAAAGATAAGAACGTATTTTTTAATAAGTACTTCCCTTATATTCTTCGAACAAAGACAGAGGAGGAGTTTCTTGAACTTAAGCAAAAGGATGATGAATCTGTTGGTATATACGAGGTGAATTTTACAAGGCTTTCAAGGTATGCATCTGGATTTATCATTCAACCTGAATGTAAAGTTGATCGATTCTTCAGTGGAACAAAACCAAATCTTCAAAGGGGTTAGCTATAAGAGACTTCAGTAGCTATGAATAAATTGTGCATTGTGCTATCATGGTAGAACTGGAAATTGGTGTTTTATATCCATCTCATGGTTTTGGAAAGAAACAAAAGATGGAGTTCAAGGAAAAATCTCAGAACAATGGTGAAAAGAATATGAATGTTACTTTATGCTCAAAGTGTGGAAATAAGCATGGTGGAGATTGTATAAAAGGTACTAAAAAATGTTTCAAGTGTGGAAAAGAAGGTTATTGAGTAGTGGAGTGTCGAAGTAATGTAAAAAGGGTTACTAATGATATGGATAAAGAAAATACTATATAGAACGCACCACCAAAACTTCAATGCTTCAAGTGAAAGGAAATGGGGAATTATGCTAATCAATTCCCTAATCCAAGGGTTAATGATGATCAACGTGAGCAACCTCTTAAGGCAAAGGACAAAGGGAAGTCACATGTGATCACTATTAGCAATGTTGAGTATGACAACAATGTGGTGGAATGATTATGTGTTTATGTAAAGGGATTCCAAAATAATGTCGTGGAATCTCATTTATAGTAATTGTAGAACATTGGAATATCTATGTAATGGTTAATTGTGGTTTTCGATAATTATATGGTACCGGTAACCATGAAAAGTGATTCAAGTATTTTGGAAAGCAGATGATATGCTCATAATGATGGGATAAGGAGAAAATTAAATTTTTGATATTATTAATGATCTCATGACTGATATGAGGACAAAGTGATATCATGGTTTGAGTATATAGAATTTTTGGGATTTTGGTATGTAGAAAGAGTTAGCTTTTTACAGCATTCATGTTTTCACTAAGGTTTAATGGGTATTCATTTTTCAAGAGAATACATGATTAAGGTATTCACATGTCTGGAATGTGACCAACAAGATATATTTTATGATATATGGGGGATAAATGATGGTATTCACATGCTCAGTAGATGACATTTATATTAATTGTTTTCTTTATACTATGAGCTTGGACAGAAGTATTTTGGATAAGCCTAAAGATTATAATGGATTAGGATAGTATTTTTTAAGGCTAGAACTTTTTTCGATATTATTGCAGGAATATTATAATAATGTAGTTTTAGAAAAAGGATAACCCATAGGATGAGTGACAACCCATCACGTCAGACAAAGCTGCGGGAATCGAACCCACAACCAAAGTGAGGAAGACCTTTAGTGCCAACCACTGGCCTACAGGAAGTCCCTGTTTAGTAGAAACTAGTTTTATTTTATTAAGCGGTATGATAGATGAAGTATAAGTCCATTTTTGGAATGATATACGATAGATGGAATTATCTATATAACTATTGCTAACCTTTTGTTTGAGACAGATGGAATGACCCATCATTCTATCACATGATCTGCTAACACTTCACGAATGACAATTTTAACTTCATTTCTTTAAGGGATGAAGTGGAAATTGTTCAAGGCATGAACAACGGTGAGATTATATAGAAATAAAGTAAGTATTTATTCTAATTCAAATTCTTTAACTTCAGGGAAATGATCTTGAAAACCAAAAATGTTGTCCTAGTGCCCTTATATATGATGAATCTGATGCTACCTTAGATCATCACAAATTTATGGCTTTGTGATTGTTGGACTTTTCATAGCCATGTTATCTACCACTCTCCATCAGAACTTGATGGTTATATTTCTCTTCCATATCCATATTTTCACCTATGTTCTCCTACGTGGAAACCCAGTGATGAGTTAATTTGGGTAACTGTTATGTTTCATACTTCACTTTTTAAAATTAATTTTTAGTATTCCTTTTACGATGTGGGTTTTTACAAACGAAACATTCAAGTGGTAAACAATTTATAACCCTGACGAATTTTGAGGGCGAAATTCATTTTAAGGGGGGTAGAATGTAACACTCCGAGATTTTATGAGATATATTCTTTTTTAAATTTCTTTCATATCTTCTATTGTACACTACACCAATATTATCTTGTGATATATGCAACATCGTATTAGCTTGCAGTATACGCAACCCTGACTTGGCTTGCATTTCACACAATCACGACCTTCCTCGATAGCGTGTGTTGTATGCAATACCGGGTTTCACTAAACAACGATATATGGTTATAATATTATTATGAACTAGATGTTATGAATAGTATTAACTACATTTTGAATGTTATAACATTATAATTTCATCTTAAACATTTTCTAGAACATGGTATGTGAACAAAATAATTTTTTTTGGGTAAAATGAGTATTTTTCAAAAAAATGCAGTTTTGCCACCTTTTGATGGCGCACCCACTTTAAATATAGTTTTTGACATGTTTATAAGTTAAATTTTACAAAATAAAAGTCTTATTTGTAATCAGGATATAAAAATTTACTTTGGATAAATTTTTCATATTATTCTGATAACTTTCATATTTTAATGAATAGTAAAAACATGCTATATTTTAATTAAAAACAACTCTTTTCATCATAATAATTTATATAGTTAAATTATAATATTTAATGATTTTAAAGTATAAATAGAATATATTTTTACCATTTAATATAATTTATGTCATTATCATTGATTTTACATTGAATTCATAGGTAAAATCATTTCAATCTTTTGCAATGTTTTAACTTTTAAAACCCGTTTTCTTAACAACGAGATTAATTTTAAATTAATTACTGCAACTTCTAGGTTTTGAATTTTGAGAAATGGATTCCATATTTTAATTCATTGGGTCCAAATTATGTTAATAGGTTACTTTTATTTTTTTGATATTATGAATAGTAACTACGGTAATTTTTATTTACTACAGTTAAAGGTGAATCTGGTAATTAAAGGCTAAAATAAGATTATAAAATTACCCTAACACTTTCCAAAATCATATTATATGAATAAAAGTCGACCCATATCACTTAAGGGTCAGAATAGATTCATTTAATGGACTTTTGACCATGAAATAATATAATTATTATTAAAACCAAAGAAAGTGACAACATGTCACTCTCTTAAATCTTATAAGTGTAATAATTTTAATTTAGTGATAAACATCATAAAACTTAGGATATAAATAGTCCCTATAAATATAATAAAATTATATAAATCAAATTAATTTATTTATAATTTTTAGGGATTAAATAATTATCATTAATTATGACACAATAGTGATGTTGAAATTATTTTATTGATTGAAATATCAAATAAATGATTTTAAAAGTATTAAAATAAACATTATATGAACTATTTAATGTGCTCCACTAATTTTAGAGATAAAGATGACATGTTATTAATATATTAAATCTTTTAGTTCTAATATATATTCTATATATATTTTATTTAAATTCAAACAAATGAATAGTGTTAAAATTGACATTATTGTTATTTTATAAAAATTACATATTATAAAATTGTTTAAAAATCAAAGAAATATTTAAAAATTATAAATTAAAATTTATATAGTATAAAATTTCATGAAGTATCCAATTATGGAAAATTAACAACACATAAGTGATTATTTATAACCATTTAAAATTTAGAATTTTATTACCCCAAATAAAATTAAATAGATTAAATAAGGATAAATCAAAATGATAAGGTTTAAAATATGATCAAAACATGTATAAATTTGATTGGTTGATGATATTAAAACTATATCTCATCTAATATTTTAATTGATTCATTTTTTGAGGTTTTTATGTGGGGTTTTAATTTATATTAAACTAATATATTTGAGGATTCCAAAGGTGCCCCTCTTCTCCCTTATAAAAGGGAACCTCCTCCCTCTCCTATTTACAAAATTTAGAGCCTAAAAGCTTGGAAAACCCCTGCCCATTTCACTTATCAACCTCCTTAGAAACATGATAGAGGTCCTGGTCTTCTTTAAAGACCAATTTTAGTTCCCTAATAGGAGGTTTCAATGAGACGTGTCGAAGAAGAGGTAATATCCGTTACCGATTCTTTCAAATTTATTTCTTCTTCTACCTCCTCTTATTTAGTTGTTTCATTATATTGTAATAACATAAGTATCACTAATATAATGATATTTTATTATAAATATTAAACAACCCCATTTCACCTTCTATCCATCCTAAGGAAAACGAAATCACCGCGCGTGCGTAGGTACGGAATACCGTCTCCACGTCGTGGTGTAATATGGTTTTCCACCACCACCTTATTTGGATGGGTATAATGGTGTAAAGAATAACTAAATATGATTATTTTAACATCATACTGATTCTAAGATATTATATCATTCACTCCAATTCCATTCAATAAATATGGGAATGATATCATCGCTCGTGCATACGTACGGATTACCGTCTCCACGATGCGATGAGATTCATTTTCCATGTTAACAATTCAAGAATGATTATAAAGTATATATAATAAGTAATCATGAAATATATTACATAATAATTCTAATAGATTTATGTATATATATATATGTATTTCATCTACTTAATTCCATTCAATTCAATAAGGAAACAAAAACAACGTTCATGCGTATGTACGGCCTACTGTCTCCATGAACGGTGTATTTCATTCCATTTATCGATCTATTATATATATGTATATTCTAAATATATATTATATATAAATCATGTTTTATATTCTGGAATTAAGTAATCATGATCTAATTAATCATATTAATAATTACAAGTCAAAACACGGATGAAAAATGAAACGATTTTACCCAAAACGCTCTTTAACATGGAATTTACAAAATAACGGGTAATATATAGTCATAAGTGAACCATATATGATATCATAACAATGAATATGATTCTGTAATAAGTCAATGACATTATTTAAATCATTATACAGGAGGTTTGGATATGTACGAAGCATATCGGACCTAAGGTAAGGGATAATGTTGCAATCTCAATTGTTTTATATCAGAGATTACTTATACGTAAGTATTTACTAAGGTTATATTTATCATCCATGTCCAAGTTTTATAAAAATGTTTTCATGTATGTTTAAAGTCCTTTTTACCCATTTTTTACTTTTACTACATGGTATGTAAGGAATCTTTTTTTTGTTTACCATATGAGGTACTTTTTGACTTTTCTGGAAAAAGTACGAGAAAAATGTTTTTTTAACTTATACAGCATGAATGGATCTTTACAGTTTCATAACGCCTTATTTTTATGAAGCTTACTCTACAAGATTTTATGACTATTTTCAACAAAATACTTTTCTTTTAAAATTGAATGGCATTTTGTGAAAAGAAAATGATTTTCAAGAAGAAAGTATATTTTCCTCAAGAATTCATTTCAAGTGCTTTATCAAAACCATTTTCCATCTAAGATGACATTATTTCATATGTGTATGTTTCAAGTATAATGTATCTATGATTTATTTTATTTCACTTCTCTTATGATGAAATGATATCCATTTTTTTTATATGAATTATGTTATGATGGAATGATGTTTATGAAACCCATTTTATTCGTTGGGTTATTATGAATGATGTATGTTTATTTTGTGGCACACAAAAGAATGATTTCATTATGAGATGGGTGGGACCTATATCTACCTCCAATGCATTGGGTAAAGATTTATATCTCATGATATATACATGGATGAAATAGCAAGTAAATCCGGTTTAGTAATACAGGGCTGGAACGACAAGTAAACCCAGTTCAGTTAGGGACTTTGTCCACTACGATGGTCTTGGCAGCAATGCCTTGGCTACTATAGAAATCATATCATGTGCTTAATGTTTTTACACAATTATAAGTTTTATTTCCAAGCTATTTTATCATTATTTATGTTCCATTATGATCTATGCCTTATGTACTTCCATGTTTTATGTCATCGCTCAAGATTTCAATGTTTAAACATTATGTTCATGATTTTATGTTCAAATGTATATGGTTTGTTTTATTTTTTCCATGATTACCCTTATTGAGAATTTGGTCTCACCCTTTATATGTTTTCTTTTCCCCAAGATATAAAGAATGGTTTTAGGTAAGAAAAAAAAGGGCAAGATCTTTATGGGAGATGTTGAAGATCATTCACCACGATTAGAAGATTATGTTCCGAGTTTCCAAAGACACTAAACTATTACGGTCCTTGTGTGTTTGTTCTTGTTATATATTAAGTATTCTGAAAAAGTAATGTAATTTCCATTTACGTCAAGTTTTGGGTATTTACACCTAAACAAATATATAATAATGATCGTGGCCACTCCCCTACCTACAGGGGAAGGACCTGAAGCTTCTTCTTCCTCATATCTATCCATCCCACTGACTAACCCTCTTATCCTCTTGCAGTTTCCCTAGATATTGGTCATCCAAAATTTTATTAGTCCTATAAACACACACCCATCAATTTCAATCTCTTATTTAGAGTTTTATGGAGCTTATTATTTAGTCATGTCTACTTTTTTTTATGAGGTTCATGCAGCGAAGAGCACCAGTCGACTTCTTTATTAGATTTTCAAGGATTTTTTGTGGCTCAATAATCATATGGTTGATGACCTCTTGGATCCTCATCACAATCTCATTTTATTTCAAGATGGAGATTTCTTGATAAATTATTCGTATACTTCTCATTGATATTTCAATTAATCCTACTTCTTCTTATTTAAATAGAACTTATATTTTCACCCAAATTGAGATCTGTATTTTGTGGTCTTGAGGATGTAGTTTCTAGGACTTTAACTAACTTTTAAAAATCCCATGTTTCTTAAATTTATTCATAATGGTCTTAATAGATAATTTTTTTCCGATTTGCACACTAGCACCTTATCCCACCTGATTTCTCCATGATTATGTATGGAAATAGATCTTTGAAAACTTTTTCTTAAATTTGTTTCAAAATAAATATAAGGAAAGTATTGTTACATGAAAAAGGTCCTCCTTAAGGACTTTTTTGACTAATATTAGAATTTAAAGAAACCTGGGTATAAAAACCTTTCTTATTTATGATGGAATGCTAATTTATGAGATTATTTGGCTAATAATGGGATAGTGCCACCAGAATTTTATGGTCGTATACCCTCTATTATAGAGAAGGTGAATATTGATAAAGGAAATGTAGATAATCTCATTCATGTGAGGATGCTTGAAAGTTCCCCACTATAAAATTAGGATCCATGGGTCTCCCATAACTAGGTTGGGATACTTGTTCACTCTCACTAATCCCAGACTCAAAATTAGCCTGATGGTTTTTTGGCCTCAAAGGATGTTCTACATTAATAAGTAATTTAGGAAATTATTATCCATGATCCTAACCTTATGATTTATATAAATTCTTAAATAATTGAGAAGTTTTATTTTGTTGATGTAGTAATATTTAGTAAGGTGAGTGTAGCTATAAATGGTGAGGGAACCCCACCTAGTAAGAATGGAACTTCTTTTAAAGCCATGAATCTAAGTTTTCCAAATCTCTAGGTTGATACTCGAATGGATAAAATTTATTTTAGAGTTATCTAATATTTGGTTAATTAGAAATTGAATTTTTTAATTTATAAGAAGAACAAGAAGCACACCTAGGATTAAGGCTCAATTCCAATGATTAATCAAGACGGGACACATGAAGTTGATACCCCTTCAAAGGTTGGTTCAAGTATTGACACCCATCTATTGTATTATCTAAATATGGTGAGAAAAATCAAGGATAAGAGTAGTAATGAAGAGATATAAAGAAATAGAAGGATTGAATTATTCATGTGGGATATTTTTCAATTAATGCATGAAATAAAACTAGAAGGCACATGGAATATTCATATCTATCAAAACCTATGGTTACAAAGTTAGTAGTAATTCATTGGGCTATAAGGATATTTGTCTAGTGATTTAGGAAGATTTATCAAAACTTAGCGAGGATGGGGATTACATTTTTATTATTATGGAAGATCTTGTTGGATCACTGGTAGGGTCTATTCTATTTAAGGATCTCTTGGCTGGGATAGATTTTGGGGTTTTTCCCCAAATCACTTCTTGGAAAATATGAAATATATTTATAAATAATTTCATAAGGCGTCGAAGGAAAAAATATATAAAAAGTTTTATTTTAAATATGATTTGAATATATATAAATATGACAAGATAGAGGATTTGTGATCACTTTTGGGCCTTGAGGAAGGAAGCATTGTTTGTTTGTACCTACTGTTAGATGTCAATATTAGGAATTTTAATGATGCGATTTTTCCCCAAATTATATTTTTTTAGGTTTTCAATCTCATATAATAAATCATTGAATACTACCTTCATATAAATTCTAATATCAACATAGATGTTCTATCCTAGAAGTATCAGTCTAATAATTATAGCTTGTAAAATTTTTATTTAAAAAACTTTTCTTCGATATCAATTGTGTCTTGCATTTAGTTGAAGGAATTATCTTGTATTTTATTCTTATGTATGGTTTAATTATGTTTTTGGATGAATTTTGTGTATTTTAGTTGTTTTTTATAGGTATCACAATGATTCTATATTGGAATTGCTTCTGATTTATGGTTTGATGCACATTGGTTTGAATTACTGCATGCAAGATCCAATACTCATTATTTACTAAACATGTGCATTGTGTCGGGGAGTGGTAAACTTGGAATGATTAATCTTTTGGTCTTGTTCAAGTAGGTTTCTAATATGGTTATCAATATTCTTTTTATAAGATGGATGATAAACTGATGTTGCAAAATTTTAAATTTTCTATGGTTTTATTACTTATAATAGGGATTTTGTGTCCTTTGTTTTTGTAAGAATTCCCACTAAACCCCCAAAAGTGTTTTTAATTTAAAAAATTAATTGGAATGGATTACTCATAATATATACGTATTCCAAAATAATAATAAAGAATAAGAAAAACTTGAAATTCAAATACTTCATATCAGAAGTGTAGATATGATGTTATTAGTGTAAAGATACACAATATATTACTCAAAATTTAAGAGATTGATAATATAAATCGGTAATTATATTTTATTTATTTAAATTTAAATTAAAAAACTATTATAAAAATATTTTTTTACTATAAAATTACAAATACGCTCATATGTTTACTATATGTATCATTTTTAAATATAGTGATAAAAATGTATGTTGTCTTCCTTTGAGCGATAACTAATTACTTAAAAAATAATGTTTGGTAATTTATAAAAATAATTTCTAATAGTTAAATATAAAATTGAAGTACATGGTCAAACAAAAACCAAACCTAGAAATTCATGTGACCCCAAAATTAATTTTTTGATTTAAAAGTCATGAAAGAAGAATATTTTGGGAAAATGAATGAATGTATAAATAAAAAAACATCATCAAAAATCAAATAACTAAACCATTCCTATCACAATGAAACTACCCATCCATTGGTACCCCTACCAGGGTAGTAGTAAAGATGAGGATGACTCTCAGAGCCCACTTTCTCTAAGCCATAGGTTTCTTACTAGCACCAAGGGATTGGAATTAATAGAAATGGGAGGAATTTCCATCAATATGTAAATATTAAGGATAATTAATAATATCCACACAAAAATCCATCACATAAATAATGGATAAACCATTATAATACGTGAATTTAATATCCTACTAGTAGAAACAAAATAAAATACAAAAAAATAAAGTCCAGGTAGTGGCCAAAAATTCCAATAGCTCCTGAAAAACTCCACAAGATAGTAATGCCCAGCTCAATTACCAACCATAATTTATAGATAGTAAAAATATTTTATATATATGGGGAGAGCATAAAAGTATAATCAGAAGGATCCTCCTCAAAAAACCTCATAAAACTATGAAAAAATATACTAATGACCAATGAATAAGAAATAGAAAACAACTCATCACCTAAACAACTAAAACTATATCCCATACATAGGGAGGATTTCTCACTAGTAATGTATAAAATCAAGAAACTATATATAAAATGAATGTATATAAGAAAGTTACCCCTCATTAACTTCCCCATGTGTTTTTTTCACTTATACCCAAACATAATATGTTCTATTCAACAATCTCTTCTATAATTCATCCTTCGCACCCAAGAAACCATACCATAGATATATCATTATCTCATCCAACACCCCATGAACAAATATATTATCCACATATCATCAAATAAAAAAATAGGTAACCAGTGAAAAATATATTATATATCATGTATCATCATTATGCCTCAAACCATCACAACCCATGGAGGTATACTTATAGTAACCATAGTCACTATAGCCAAAATTTGTGTATGGTAAAACTGAGTTATCACTGCCAAAATAGACATGTACCCTATACATTAATTCATCATGGACTGGGTATACCTACACATGATTCTACATCTAAATGGTAGAGAAGAAGAGGGAGTAGTCTGCCATTTATTTCCCCAAAAAACCTGGATATTGGGGAAAACACTCAGAATCGAAAACTTTTGGGGATTGCATACTCACCTAACTCAGGTGGTGAAGTGTAAAAAATTAAAAAAGAAAATATATAGTATATTACACAATCAAACTAATGTAAATTACCTATCCTTTGATTTATTGATTTAATAAATTCTAAATCATTCACTAATCGCATTACAAATACTATTTTAATCATTCCATTTTCTTACAAATCAATGCATTTATTATTTATATTTTAATTTTCATATTTCCATCCCATTATATTAGAGTTTCAAACTAACCATCCCATGGTTATTATTTAATATTTTATTTCCACCATCATCAACACCTAGTCCCATGAGTTTATTATTAATTCATTTTTCATTCCTTAATCTAGTTATTTTTGGAATAAACCAAAAAATACCACAAGGAAATTCACTCAAAGTGCATAGGCCCACTAAATTAGGTAGTTAAAAATCATGAAATTTTGATATAAAGAAAACATAAACCAATTAGAAAACATCATGAAAAATATAAATTACAATTATCAACCTATACCATCTAACAATTCAACACCCCAAATATCTAAAAAATAGGAAGCCCAACTCTTAGCTTGTGCCATTTATCCAATAACCAACCACTTATCAAGGAAAAAGAAATAAGAAATCCTAGCTCTCAACTTGTCTTCATCCAATACTCATCTAACAACCCAATTGTAGTAGGTTTCACAAAAAAACAAAGTATGATCTCAAAGAAGATAAATAATATACATGGAAATAATCCTATTTGTAACAACCCAATATTTTGGACCCTCTTAATTAATATTATCTGCAATAGCTTGTGTCACACACAAAATCAAAATAACAAAACACCCAACTAAAAAGAACCATGAAATTTTAAAATTACATAAATAATATAATAATAAGTAGAAAAAATATAATAATAATTTAAAATAAATACATATTTTTATTTTTCTTCAATTAATATTTCGAAAATGATGTCTTTAAAAGAACCATTTACCAAATGGTATTGAATTTTGTTGCAATAAATTAAATTGATAATAGTTTAATTTTTATTATAGTAGGTAACATTTTTATTTATAAATTAATATTTAAATATTCAATTTTATAAATTCATATGGAATAATATTAAATATACTTGAAGTTTAAAAGTTTATTTTTTAAATGGTTTTTCTTTATATATTGTATTTTCATTTAAAAGAAAAATTTGTAAATATAATAATTTAAATTTAAAAAAAATGAACATAATTTTTTGACATAAAATAATAATATTATGTTAGGATAAATTTTTTATTTTTTATAAAATAGCTAATTTTTAATGTGAATCATAAAAAATAATGTTTTTACTAAAACTGTAATTTTTAAGAAATTATCATAAGATAGTATTAACTTAAAATTTTATAAAACATTGAATATGTATTTAAGGAATATAAATTATTCATTTTTAAAAAATATTTTGAATTAAAAAATTCTATGATTACAATTTTAATGACTTATGTGATATTTAGAATAAAAATTGTTTTTTGGTATTTTTTTAATTAAATATTATTTTAGTAAAATTTTGTTTAATAATTATTTAAAATATAAATAATTTTTCATTTTTAAAAATAAATTAATTTATAGAATGAAAATAAAATATGTTGATAATTTTAGCCAATAGAAAAATTATGCTTAAGAATAAACTATTTCTAAAAAGGAGTTTTACAAGTTACATCCACTAATGCTAAAACTGAGTTTTATTACCCATATAAATTTTATCATATAAAATGGGTTTAATACTTGGAATCATAATTTATAAATTATATAATAAGGTCCATTTTATTTTTAGACATTAAAAGTAAATTACATAGGTACAAAATAGTTTCCACAATAAAAAAAGTGGTAAAAATGAAAATTCTAAGAGTAAAAAACATAATAACATATTTAAACATGTGTAAAAATAAATGTTTGGGTAATTGTATACATTATACCATCCCTTAATCCATTAATAGCCCTTTTTTGTATTATTTACATGTTAAACATGTTCTCTCTTTATATTAATTTGAAATATTTATAAAAAATATCATCCTAACCAATTATAAAATGGGCCTTTAACCGCCCCTTCAAAACCACTCCCAAAATTTGGTTTCCACCTTAAAATCAAAATATCATCATTTATTTATAACCATATTACTTTTCCTTGAGCCTTTATTCCTATGATATTGTCTTAATACCTCCATTTTTTAGAAGTCTTCTAAGGGAAAGCCAAATCTCTGAATGTGATTCATACGCTTTAGTGGAGGTCATAAATTATAGTAAGGAGTTATTTGTATCTAATATAAATTATAAAAACATATTTATTAATTTGAACCATGATATCTTTAATATGGTGTAATTACTATCTAATTAATCCCTTTTACCATAAACACATGGTTTTGAAAAATCATATCAAGTTCTCTTTTAAATGGCATTCAATTTAAAAGACACAAAGGTTAAATGGGGTTTTGATTAAAATGTTACTTAAACTATAAGGGTTTCATTTCCATTATTATTTTAAAATAAGTATTTTTTAAAATATAATCCATATAGGGAATTAATTTTCTTTATATAACACCTCATCATTTTCATTTGATATCTAGGGGGTATTACATGTCCCCTCAAAATTTCATTTCACGTTAACTCATATTTTTTCTAAAGGTTTATTGTAAGAAAATATTGCCCCATATCTTCTTCTTTTCCAGTAATATATTTTTGGCCATGTATTTATTCATTGGATGATTTTTAAAATTCCCTTATCTATGCCAAAATAATTAATTAATTTCATAGTATTCTACTTGTACTTTAAAAAGTTTTAATGAAATTTTTACATTTTCCAGATGGTTTTTTTCATTTAATTGAGAAAAATAATCTCTTTTTAATATTTTTTGGGTGAACACATATTTCTAAGAACTTTTAAATTTTATATAAAACTTCTTATCTATCATTTCATTGTTTATAAAAGTAATTATTATTTTACTAGTTTTATAAAGTATTTTATTAAATGTTTTCAAAGGATTAAGGTTTATTCTCATTTCTAAAGTAATTTTTGTAAAACCCTTAAAAATGGTATTTTTAATCTAATTCATTATTCTTTGAAATAACATATACTTAATCAAGAAAATTTTATAAATTATACCATTCACCATATCTTTATGTATGGATTATGTAACGTCCCTCTATTTTGGAGGAATGATTTATCACTACCTTTGTCTTGCCTACTCATCTTTATTGTATAATATTAATTTTTCATCCAATATATTTCTTATATAAATACGATATTTTTTATTCATTTGATTGGATACTGTTCAACCAGATTACATACATTGATTTATTAGTGAAATCATTGTCTTAGCCATACACCCTTTATCTATATAGTGTAAAAAACATATGCTTTATTATCTTTATTCAAGGGTATTTACCCAGAAATGTTTTGAATATATTTGGATACCTATTCATTTTCTCAAAGGTATATCATGTTATTATTATTGATGAAATTACAAATTTTTTCCTTAGAGGATTAAATTTTAAAGGATATGAAACCCATTTTTTTTACATGGGTTCTTTATGACGAATGAAATCCATTTTCCTTCCATGGGTTCTTTGTGATGTGAGAAATGAAACTCATTTTTATTCCAATGGGTTATTTCTGATATGATAAATGATTATTTTCATGTGGAACATGTATTTCTGGATGAATAAAGTGTGTGTTACTATATTACCCTCCAATCCATTGGTAAAAAGTTTATATCTCCTAAGTTAAGTATTCTCGTGTACATTTGAGTTGTTAATAAGAATGGGAACTGGTGGTGTGGGTCATGTAAGTAATGTTTCACTATAATAATGTTGTGTTATATTTGAAAGATGTCACAATTTTAAACCTATTCTCATGACTATGTAATACTCGCATGGATCATGTTTATAAAATAATATATCCATACTCTTTTGATTTATGTATTATATTATGCCAAGACATATTCCATGTTTTATGATCTATACATTATTGGGTTTAAGTTTCTTATGTATCTTGATTATAATTGTATTCTCATCTTATACTCACTAATGATATTAAATTATTATAAATTATTTTTACCCTTATTGTTCATACAAGATCACCCCTTTTTTATGTTTCCATTTCCCCAAGTTGTGAATATGAGTATAACTTGTGAGAAGTCTAGAAGGAGTATAGTGTGGATCAATTATAGAGAAATATTCACAAGTATTACAAAATAAATTACTTATGTGGATATTCCTTTATGAATATAAACCTTCAATTATTGGTATTGTGAGGTTATTTTGAAATAGGTAATGTTTAAATTATGGAAAAGATGTAAATTAAATGTTTTTTTAGCTTGAGTCACATAATTTGGTATCAAAGTAAAGATTAGTAATTTTTAGGTTTATTTTAGTTATATTTGGGGATTAAGATTACATAAATTTATTAAAAACCATAAGGATGTTTCTAATTATAGTGTAAAATCAATTTTTTTAGTAAATTAGGGATTATGTGTTTTTCTGAGAAACAAGATTCATGTATAGATACTAATAAATGTATGAGACTATGGCACAATTGAACTTAGGGGAAATTTCCATGAAAGGGAGGGTTGAGTATCAACCCAATCTTCACTCTAGTGTGTGATGAGTAGTCCTAAGTCTACACACCTGAAAAAACACTCTATGGGAATATTATTTGATTGATCACATTCTCTTTATGAATGACTATGATGGATTTTATCAAATCACTATGGTAAGTTAGAGAACCTAATAGAAATATGACCATGGAAAATATAGATTAAACTAAAAGAGTTATAGGTTTAACTGAAATTATCAAAGGATGAAATAATTTTTCCATTAGAGAATACATCTCAGGATTAAATTTTCTTATTATTATGATCATTTACTCTAGTTTTATTGATAACTATTTTATGATATGGTTATATTTTTGTGGATAACTATTGGGGATCACATGATTAAGGTATTGAAAACTATTAGGTTTAATATATGATTGATTTTGAGGTAATAAATGGTTTATTTATTTTGATAAAAGTGATTTTGGTAGTGTATATGGCCTTGTAATTGTTTTTTTATTTAATAAAAAAGTTATCCATGATATTGTTGGTGCATTTTATCTTATTTTTCTGGAATTATGATAAATATTTACTAGCGTGTGACTTTATAAACTAGTGATTAATAAATTTTAGGTTTAACTATTAAGTTAATTTTTAGGGTAATATATTATTTCATTATGGTTTAATGTCTTAAATATTCAAATGGTTTTAGCAAAGGTATGTTATAATGAATTTATGATTAGGGTATACACATATTGGGGTACATGATTATATGAAAGATTAATGTTGATTGATGAAAGATAAGTAACATAATATAGACTATATGGGTATGGTAGATGTAATATTATAAGTTATATCCAATAACCTCATGTGCTTTTATTAGTAAGTGATAACTATGATTCTGAGGGAGCACTTTATTTAAGGGGGTAAAATATTATGATCTGAAATTTCGGTCCCCTTCTATTAATATTATCATCAAAAGATTGTGTCACATGAAACACCTGACTAAAATAAACCATAAAATACTAAAATGATATGAATAATATAATCATCATTAGATAAAAATATAATAATCAATAAAAATAATTTTAAGTTTTTATTTTTCTTTGATTAATATTTTAAAAACGATGACTTTCAAAGAACTATTTAAGAAGAGAGATTGTATATTAACATAATAAATTAAATTGATCACAGTTAAAATTTTATTATAATGGGTAATATTTAGTTATATAAATTAATATTTAAGCATTTAATTATTTATAAATTTATATGAAATAATATTAGATGCACATGAAGTTTAAAATGGTCATTTTTTAATAAAAAATGTTTTTATGTATATATTTTATTTTAATTTAAAAGATATATTATTAAATTTCATAATTTAACTTAACAAAATTAAAATATTTTTTTACTTATAATAATAATATTATCTTTGGATAATTTTTTAATTTTTTTAAAATAGTTGATTTTTAAGGTGAATATTAAAAAATATTATTTTGACCAAAATATTAATTTTTATGACATTTTCATAAGATAATATTTACCTAGAAATTTATAAGACATTGAAGATATATTTAAATAAAAATAATGACACATTTTAAAATATCATTTTCAATTTTGAAGTCATATGATTAATAATTTAAGGATATAAGCAGTATTTTCTAGAAAAAAATGTTTTTGGTCTTTTCTTTTAATACAATTTTATTTGGTAAAATTTAGTTTTAGGTTGATTTAAAATACAGATAAATATATTTTTTATAATGAACCAATATATATCATTAAATACAAATACATTGATAATTTTACCCTATGAATAAATTTTAAGCTTAAGAATACAGTTATTCTAAAAAACGTGTTTTTATGCGTTGCATATGCTAATGTTAAATTGAGATTGATTACACATATTAATTTTATATAATAAAATAGATTCCATATTTGTAATAAGTAGGTATAAATTATTTAATAATTTGAATTTTATTTTTATTCATGAAAAGTAAATTACTTAAGTAAAAACTAGTTACCACAGTAAAACAAAAAATTGTATAAGTGAAAAATCTAAGAGTGAAGGACTTGAAACAAGTTTAAAAATGGGTAAAAATGAATGGTTGAGGATTTATCAACATTATTTCACCCCCTCCACCCGCTCACCACTGCTTAAACACCACTATAAAAATTTAATTTTCACTAGAAAATATTTATATTATCCTTTATTTATAACCCTATTAATTTTACTTGAGCCTCTAGTCATGATATATTTTATTAATACCCCCATTTCTCAAGAGCCTATCAAGTTAAAGCCTAATCTCTCAATGTGATCCAAGTACTTTTGTAAAAGTCAAGAATTGAGGTAAGGTGTTATTTATCTCAAATTTAATTTATTGAGAATTATTCATTAATTTTCACCATGATACCATTAATATGGTTTTATTACCACCAAATAAATTTATTTCAACATATTCATTTGGTTTTTAATATCTATATCATTTTCTCTTTTAAATGTATTTCGATTCAAAAGATAGAAAAGATAAAAGTGGATTTCATAAAAATGTTACTAAATAAAAAGCATTTCACTACAAATATTATTTTCAAATATATATTATTTTCAAATTATAATCCATATATTTAATTTTTATTCTTTCTAAAACCCCTCATCATATTCATTCTATATTCCTAGGGTTTTACTTGTCACCAAAAGAATTCATTTCCCCTTGACTTATATTTTACCCAAAGGTTTTCTTATAATTGAAATTAACCTCATTTCTTCTTCTCAGTCAGTAACTTACCTTTTCTATGTTCATATTCATTTGAATATTTTCAAAATATCCTTAAATATTTCTTAATAATTGATTAAGTTCATTTTATACTACTTTACCTTCCTTATAAAAAGTTAAGAATTTTTTTAATGTTTTCAGTATGGTTTATTTTCATAAAAGTGTTAAAATAATTAATTTTTAACATTTTCCATTTGAAAAAATCTTTATTCCACCTTTTACAGTTTACATTAAAATTTCTCTCTATTTTTTCATCATTTTTAAAATACATTATTTTCCCCAAGTTTTAGAAATAATTTCTTTAAAAAATCAAAGTATCAAGGATAATTATTATTTCCAAAGTGACTTTTCTAAAACTCCTATAAATTTTTTAAATAAAAGACATTATTATTTGAAATATATTATATTTGATCAAGTATATTCTCTAAATAATACCATCCAACTTCTTTCTATAGATGTTTTATGTAATGTCACTATATTTTTGATAAATTATCCATCACTACCTTTAACTTTCTTAATCATCTTTTATGTATAATTGTAATTTTTCTTCCAATGAATTTCCTATGTGAATAACATATTTTTGTTTCCTTTGATTAAAGGGTGTTCACATAGATGTCATACATTTATTGATTTGGTAAATTATTGACTTAAACAAATATCCTTTATCTATAAGTTTTAAATAACATATGATTTATTATCTTTATTAAATGATATTTGCCTTGAAAGTTTTTATATATCTTTGGATACCCATTTTTACCCATGATTATATCAAGTTATTATTATCTATATAATTATGTATTTGTTTCTTATATAATTCCATTAATAAAGGATTTGTATCCCATTTTCTTTCTATGGGTTCTTTATAATGAATGAAAACTATTTTCTTTTCATGGGTTCTTTGTGATGTGAGGAATGAACCACATTTTTCTTCCCATGAGTTTTTTATGATATGATGAATGATTTTTTCAGGTGGAACACATAAGTGTGGATGAATGATGGGTGGGGTATTATATCACCCCCAATTCATTGGGTAATAGTTTATATCTCATGAGATAATTATTTTTGAGTATAAGTTAGTTCCTTGTAAGCATGGGCATTAACAGTGTGCCTCATAAAAGTGATGTTTCCCTATACTATTGTTGTTACATATTTGAAAGATGTAAAAATTTTATACTTATTATCATGAATATTTTATGGTATAATGGATAATTATTATCAAATCATGTTTACATGCTCTGTTTTTTCATGTATTATATTATTCCTAGCATCATTCCATGATTTATAATCTATTATTTATTGGTTATAATTTTCTTATGTATGTTTATTTTCCCCATATTATCATCTTATACTCATAGATTATATTCTATTATTATCACTTTTTTTTACCTTACTGATAATCATATATCTCCCCTTTCGCATATTTACATTTCCCCAAGTTTTGAATATGTGTATAACTTAGGAAAATTCTAGAAGTTTTATAGTGTTTATTGATTATAGAGGAATGTTCACAAGTATTGTAAAATAAATTTCTTATGTAGATAATCCTATAAAACACTAAACCTTATATTCTTGGTATTATTAGATTATTTTATGAGATATAATGATAAAATTATTGAAACGATGTAAAATATAGATTTTTTTATCTTAGGTCACTTCATTATTTTTAAAATAGAAAACTCAGGGGGTAAGAAAGGCCATAACACATTTCCATGAAAGCCTTAAAAATAAGTATATACTCATAATTTCCAAAATATTTTAATTCAATCTAATAACCTTTTTTCCTTTACCATATTATATTAACTGATTCATTCTATTTAGGTTTTATAAAAAAAATACACAATACAATTGTTAAAAATGTCTATGAATTAATTGTAGATATTCTTCAAACATCACTTAAATATTTAGATTTTTTCATGGAATAATGATAGTTAAATTCACATAACACAATAACTATTCACTTTTGTTTTACTATATTTACAATTTTTAAACAATTTCAAGAATATCATTCATTATAAGTAATAATCATAATCATAATAATTTATTACAAACTATATAGAAAACATCAAAAGGAATAAAAAATAACATAAAACTCATATGATCACTACATCCCATTACATATTTCTTTCTACATTCTTCTCCATAATAGTATCTTCATTAGGTTGATCCCAAAATTTTCAAAAGAATTTAAAGTATGTTAATCCCAAAATTTCACATAAAACAAAGATAATTAATGAATCCTATAATTTAATATAAATATTTAAACATTCTATGAGAATGAATGGAAGAACAAAATCATGTAACCAATTACCTATCCCCCAAGTAACTCACAATACCTAAGGGTATCCCACCATATATATTCCATATATAATAAATAAAACCCCTATAAAAGTAAAATGAAATAATTTTTCATATCATATAAATAGAAATGGGAGAGAACAATACCAATAGAGAGAAGAAAACTAAACTTGGATCATCATGTATAAACCTCTAGAAGCTGGTGGTTAAATTCATGAAAAGGGAGATAAAATTCTTGGGTAGAGGTCCCTTGGTTTCCTAGGGTTCCAAGAACGATGGGGAAAATAATATGGTTTCAAGTGGGACTCCAAATTTATATAGTTTGGGTTTTTAATAGTATAATTATGCAACACCAAAAACCATGTTTCAATTCATAAGGTTCTAACTAAAATTATTGTACAATAGGGATGTCCACATCATAAGGGTCCTAGTCAAAACTCCCCTAAAAAATTCACATTGAAAATGCTCCCTAGATCCAATAAGACTACGGTAAATTTGTGTAGAATCCTTTTTTCCACTCTACAATAGTACCTAAAATATTAGAGATAGGGTCTCAACCATTAAGACTCTATGGAAAATCCTATAGAACATGCTATAGTGACCCTCACTAAGATAAGGATAAGAACTCTGACCTCCAATCCCTATAGAGTAGCATGAATCCCATTCCACACTGACCTCAATTTCCAAAACAAACACTAAATCCTTTATCACAATATTGTGTTCCACATGGACTGTTTCTACACCCCAATGACCATCTCTAAAACCATATCACTATATATCCTATTATACCATATTGTAATCCCCCTCCTCCTATTGAATTTTTAGATCAATCCCCAATTCTACTCTTCTATCCATTCCCAGACACCTCCAATCACCCAAAACATAAATGAGGCCTCAAAAGAACTATTAAATTACATAAGATACATATAAATGATTCTTATCATCAATAATTTAAACCGAAAAACAATAAATACAAGAAAGGGGAAGAGAAAAATCACCATGAAAGATACCTCATCAGGATATCACTATAACCATAACATGAACACCATGTTAGTGGAACAAGAAATATAAACACACAATGTCAAAAATCATCTCATAAATCAATAAGGGTTATTCATAGAATATATATAAAATTCAAACATTAACCAATTTAGGATATTGAGAATGTGTCTATTAATCCCACTATCATGTACTCTAATCCAAGACATTATTTCACCTTAAGACATAATCTAAGGGAATAGAAATCCCATATAAACCATGGTCCTGATGGTCTTGGATCTCAATAAGTTGTTCCTTTATGGTTGTTTCATTTTCAAATTACATCTCACCCCAGTCAATGAAATGGGAATCATTAAGAAGATACGAGTTAAGTTGTGACCCACATTAGTCCAACTCATCTATGGGGGGAGTTCTAACTGATATGAAATAACTCTAACGTTCACCAACTCTCTAAAAGGTCTAATCAATCTGAGAAAGATTTTACTCTCATAGTCGAACCTCAACCACCCATGATGATGAGATATCTTTAAGAATGAACTATATCTGACTTTTATCTTTATAGGACTCTTAATATGACCATTACAAAAATTTTAGTAATCATCTGTTGCCTTTATATGCTCATGAATCTCTAGCACCTTCTCTGTCGTTCTCTTCACCAATTTTTGTCTGAGAATAAATGACTCTCTATCCTCATTCTAATACAATAGAGATTGGTAGGGTTATTCATATATTTCTTCGAATGGATCCTTACCAATGGTATATTTATAACTTTTATTATAAGAAAAAATCCACCAAGGGAAAGTGCCTCACCCATGAACCTCTAAAATTCATAATGCATGTCTGCAACATATCCTCTAAAGTCTATATAGTTTTCTCTATATAACCACTAATATATGAATTAAAGGAAATGATAATTCTTAACTAGGAACTAAAATAATTCTGGAGATGTCTCCATACTCTATAGGTTAAATGGGGATCATGATCAATGGTGATAATTTTCAGAACATAATGAAGCTTCACCACCTCCTAATAATACTACCTCTATAGAACATCCACTAATATCAACTCTTTAACCTCTAAGAAGTGATATTAATTCATCAAGAATTCCATGATCACCCATATAGAATTATATTCCCATTGAGCTCAAGGAAAATGGACCCGAAGTTCTTCAAGATATCCTCCCACTTCCACTTGAAAATAGCAAGCAGCTGAATCAGCCCACTAGAGACATGGTGTTTAGATTTTACCCTTTGGAAAAATAAAAAATTATACATGATATCAAATAAAAATCAGTTTATTATTACCACTATAAATTAACTCACAAATAATGATATGTCTTTATTCCACTATATTATACTATTAAAGGAAAACTATGGAACTAATGGAGAACCACACCTTGCACCACTAAAGTAATAATGAGCCTCATATGAAAAAGTACTTGATTATAATTATTATCTAACCATACCTAAGGGAAAAACTATAAATAACTCAATCTCCCTAATCATCTACCTTGAAATTCCCCAAAGGGGAATCCTCTACCTATTACACCAAATACAATTATACCTTCATTGGATAAAGGAACTGTCTACCATCAAATTATCCCATATTAGGGTGTATCTTGGAAAGATCCCCCATCAACCTCTAAGAATCACCATAATAATGCACAATATATGCCTGGTAATTACTTATCAGAGAATCAGCCACAATATTCACTTTACATAATGTATAGGATTTATCAAAGTCATATTACTATAAGAATTCCATCAAATATCACTGTATCAAATTCAAATCATAGTGGGAGAAGATATAATTGAAGTTCTTAAGATCTGTTCGGACTTCAAGGTGATCATCAATGAGTTAACATTGTTATAACTTTGGAGAAAAGACAACTCTAATAAGATCAAAATCTTGATTAATGTAGTTATGTTCATGAGGCCATGACGACCAATAGACATATGAGATAACTCATCTATTTTAAATTATAACACCACCCAGGACAGGATATTATGTGTTGAAATAAAGTATAAATGTGACTCCTCCTGTGGAAACAAAGGAAAATATCACTAACCAATTTCTCTATAAAATACTCAAAAGTAGCCTTGAATTTTTTAATCTACATGAAAGTAAGATCATTTTGGATCAAATATATTAGTAAAGTCACAATATAAGAGAAATTGAGTATGAACCTTCTATAATATCCTACAAGACCATGGTAACACTAAACCTTTGCGACATTGTTAGGGGCTACCTAAGAAACAACCACCTTAATATTTGAAGGATCCATGGATTATCCATGATGATACATGGAATATTCCTTTAATTAAACCTCAAATTCAAAAAAACATGCACTTTAGAAGCTTCAAAAATAGCTAATGACATTAATGAACTTCCAAAAAAACTTATAGAGTCTCTATATGATCCCCCTATAACATATAATACACTAATATATCGTTAATAATCATCATCATGAATCGATCTAGAAGCTCATGAAACATTGAATTCATCAATCCGATAAACATAAATGGATCATTCATAACACTAAATGGAATTGGAATGAAATCATATTTCTTGTAATGATATAAAAAAGAAGTCTTAAAAATATCCTCATCCTTCACCCATATACGATGATATATTAACTGCAAATCAATCTTTAATAACTAGGTATCTCCATTCAAATGATCAAATAAATCGTTAATCTGATGGTGGGGAAATATTTTCTTCATTGTCACATGATTTAAGCGATGGTAATTGATAGAAAAACACAAACCACTATCTTTCTTCTTAACAAATAGAAATGAGGCACCCCAAGTTGATACACTAGGGTAAATAAAACCACACTATAGAACATCATAAACTTGATTATAAAACTCTAGGAAACACCACCAAATAGTCCTCCACCAAATTTAACATCAGTTCCCCCATCAATGTAGGTAATGAATCAACATGCCTCTAACCCATATAAGGGAATTTATCATTAAAAACATGGTATGATCTCCCAAAGAATCATAGTGTATAATATTCCTTCAAAAACAATCAATAATAGACTACACTAAATAAAACCAATCCATATCATGGATAATGGCATATGGTTGTATCTTTGATCATAAGAAATATCCCTAAGAGAGATCTTTCCCAATAATTAGATCACACTGTCTACACACATAATGTAATTTATCTTGACCTCTAATAGGAATACTAAATTCCAATTGAAGTGGAATTATCCTCACCTCAAGTCCCAAAGAAAGGACTAGGTTGGGTGTAATGAATTAGTGTGTATATCCCAAATTAAAAAATTCACACTCCCAGGTAGAATGTATACATATAATACCTCATATGATTTATATATCACCCAGTTATAGAAACTCGAAATCATGCATCTATCTATGTCTAACATCACAAACTCTCTGTCCCTAATGTCAGCCATGTTTATAGCTATATTCCATGCACACATTTTTTAATTAAGTTCATTAATTTTAAAATTAATTTAGTAATTATTTCCCTATTTTAATTGTTTTAGATTATTTTTGGGTGGGATATATTTAAAATTTAATTTTGAATATATATATATATATATGTGTATGTTTGAATGATATTTCACAAAGGAAAAAATGTTTCCATTTAAAGTGAAAAAATGGTCTAACCAAGAGGTTAGAAGGATAATCATTAGCATAGGGAGGTTCCTAAGAGACTTGATCAAGGTGTAGAGGCTAAATCATGGATAATTAAGAAGAAGAGGAATGTGTTTAAAACTAATGTGATATTATTATTTCCTAAATACTATGCACTTTAAAATATGACATCATTTTGGTGTCACATCAGCTCTTCATACAAAACATTGTCCCCTCATGTTGCCCACATGACTTATCAAAATAATATGAAACATTAATTCACACTATAAGGAAGCTTGAAGTTGATTTTTTCACCACTAAGAAGTGATTATAATGAATAAGAAAATAGGTTCAACCATTATGAGTTGAAGCTCCTTACATATAGTGGTCAAACCTACATGGAAGTCAAATGGTAATTTTCATGTCACATGATGTATTGTTCATGGTTGACATGGATCCTAAAAAGATAAAACAACCACTAAAACACTAATAAAAATAATTATTCACAATGGTGATAGTGTAAAATGAATTTTATGAAGCTTGAAATGTCCTATGTTGAGACATCGAGTCTGATATCATGGTTTATAGGTAATATTTAATTATAAAATAGTGAATGATTTAATTTGGTAGTGACTGTGGGGATATATTCATTCAATAATTGGAACTGCTATGTGAGATACTATAGAAAATGGTGAGTGAAATAGTCACATAATCTCATGCATTTTATTTTGAATATGTAGTAGTAGATCAGGTTTTTTCTGTTATATGGGATTAGTTTTTTGAATATCTCCCTTTCCATTTTACTAGGACTTGGAGGTGTTGAGATAATGTTTTGAGGCACTCCAAAGGAGAGTTCACTTCTTTCATCATAAGGATGACCACATCAAGAGGGTTTCCATGGTGGTGGTCTTGGTGATCACATTTTAGTGCTGTATATTTTTTGACCCAAGTGTTTTGAGGTTGTCAACATAGATGCTAACCATTTTAGTATTTAGAGTATCATAAGGTATGAAATTGATATGGTGGAGAAATTTTTTCTAGATCATTATTTCTATGATAAATAGGGAGATAACTATACCCATAGTAGTGATAATGGTTATTCATGGTGGTTCGTCAGGTTATTTTTCAGTGTATGGAGGACTGCGACCAGTGTTGCAATTGTTTTTCTAGGTATGGAACATAAAGAGGTCCACCTGTGTAAAATGGGGAACCAGGAAATGATGTAATGTTATACAAGTTGGAATGTAGTTTAGGGGATTTATAGGTATGTGAGGAATTAAGCAAATAGTTATCTAGATCTCTCTACACTATATCATTGGGATTGGTGAGATAAAAAGATAAGGTAATTTTCCATGCGCCACTGACTGTGGTCATGGTGGCCTCCTAGGTGTAGAAAATTACATCATCCACACCATGGGGAATGTCATTGTTGTTATAAAATGATATTTAATGTGTTTTTTGATACATATGAATATTATAGGTTCAAATGCCGAGAAATCCATATCTGCCTTTACCCAGAGGCCCTATAGTCCTGGTAAAAGTCATCCCGTTAAGGTGGAGTCCATTCGAGATTACACTATAAATAAAGGGTCTTATCCTACTTGTTTAAACTTTTATTATATTCTTTAAAACCCTATATAACCCTATTCCCTGCTGAAAACCATCTAACTATTTATTTTTGGAGTTTAAATCTCTTTGATCATCGATATAAAACTCTCTTGATTCAAGGTACTCTCTTCTCCTATTCTCCTCAACTTTCTTGTTATCTTTTCTTCCATAGGATCATTTTTTTTGTGGTTTCACTTTTTTAGATTCAAATATTGATCATTTCTTATTGGTGTATCATTATGGTTTGGTTCTATAGTGGTTTATTTTAGGTTTGGTGGAGGTTAATCCTTGATTGATTCATTCATGATCCATGGTTCCTTGAATATTTGAATAAAAGTAGGGGATTTATAAGTTCTAAATTATTTAAATGTGTCATTATATAATGATCTTGCTTTATATTATTTTGGTAACTAATGGTAATTAAGTTCAATGAAGATAATAAACCACAATTAAAAAATTTTGATTAGGAGTTGTGAATTTCATGTTGTTTTTACTATGTTTTTTTGATTCCTTATGATTTACTAGATAGTGTACTTTTTTGTTGTAAATGTTGGGATTGTATCCCTATGTTAATGATTAAATTGTAATTATAAATTTATTTTTGGTAAATACAAGTGTGTGATGATAAGAGGCATATACTAGAGGTATTAAGTTCCCTTAAACTACCTGAATTGGAAGTCTAGTTGAAGCATGTATTTAGGTTTATTTAATTGTTATTTATCCTTTGAAATTAAGAGGTTATATTTAAAGAAAATAGTTTATAATAAATTGGATAATTAAATTAAGTAATGGGTAACAATATCATATGATTAAATTTAATGTTTGGGGTTATTATAAAACTAAAATTTTCGTGATAATCTTGTTTTATTGTAGTGATGGAATTTTTCCAACTTGAGATTGTTTCACTATAATTCTGTCTTAATACCTTGTATATACCCCAGGATGGTTGTTTCCTTCTTATGTATCATTGTGATACCCAGTATGTCCAAGATATTTGTTGATTATTGGGTCTATTTTTCCCATTTGTGGTAGTGGATTGATGCATATGGTGTTCGGATGGCACATTTTATGTGAATAGGTGTTGAAGAGGACATTAGGATGGTTGAATTAAGTTAAAAGTGAGGATTTTGTGATTTATTGTTCCTTAGGGGATGATGTTTTTTGATGACATTGTTTTTTTGATCCTTCTTCTTATTTTTAAATATGTTTTTTTCAATATGGTTCTAATTTTTTGAAGTAGTTTTAGCTGAGTCATATAATTCCTAGTTAAGAAAATATGAATTAATTATAACAATGTCATGGGATTGTTTTTTATATTGATTATGATCTAAAGGATAAGAAATGAGAATATAGAATGGTAATGATAATTAAATAATCCCCTTTGATTTATAAATTAATGAGAGTGGTTAACTCATATTTAATGATGAAATTTATAAATAATTATTGATTTAACAATCATTAGATGATTAGTGAGGATGAATTGTGATTTATTATTTACTTGTATGAGTCTTAGATTCTAATAATAGTAATGGTAGTTTGATTTTCATGAGGAATTATAGACAGATTAAATATAAGGTAGGTAGTTTTCCATAGGGTGGTTGTGATATATATCTACCCTTATGTTTTGTGATTTATTATGCACCCCACTAGAGTCGGTAGGGAAAAAACCCAATTTTTTTGGGGGTGTTTTCCACAACATTCATGTTGGAAAAGGTAACAGATGGTAGAATATTCCCTCTCCCCCACTCTCACTTCATCTATATTTTAATGTGTGGGTATACACAATCTTTAATGGATTAAAGAAAAGGGTATAAACACATAAAGGTCGTAATGTCTCTCAGTTTCCACTTTTATATATATGCAAGATGTAATGTATTGAGGTTATAGAATTTACATGTAATCCCACTATACTGACTATAAACATTATATGTGTAACATGTTTCAGATATAATGTATTGAGGTATATAACATGATACATTTTCTAAGGTGTATTTCGAATACTCTACCCAATTATGATGATAAGGATATTTATGTGATGTGTTGTATGAGGTTAATGGATATATGATTATTTTTCTCATAGGATGTAGGGTACGATATGGTTTTCTAGGTTAGGTATGTATGATTCATTAAAGGGATGATCACAGAAAATTAGCCTTTGGGGCCTAACAATGATAAACCAGTGGGGAAGTGTTTTTGGGGAACCTTTCTATACATGTATGTTTTCAAAATTATGATCAATTATTTTATTCACCACATGATGAATGATCTTTTTGGGGGATGTAATATAGTTCACATGATTATGAAAAGATTTTATTTCTTATTTTTATCCACTGGGTGTTAGTATTCACATTGCATAGGAGGCTTCATGGAGTATCCCACTAAGTGTACATGTTTTTCTCACCACTATAAATGTAAATTATTTTCAGTTTCACTATAGATATTCAATTATTGAGTTAGGAATTACTATCCCAATATAGTTATTCGAGAGTTATTTTTGTTCATGGTCACTTACATAGGATTGGTTCATGTTTTTTCTTCAATTTTATTTTAGTGCTTCTATATTGTATGAAATTATATTCATTTATGGTATTGGTTTATTTATTTATGATATGTATTTACTTGGAGGATCTTTCATCTTATCCTATATTTCATATTGTGGTTAGTTCCTTCTATTTACACATTTTATATTATCAGTGCTAGTCTCTAGCCTATGGACTATTAGAGTTGGGATTTTGGGGTCCCTTATCTCTTTACCATTGGCCTGGGAAGGCTTATAGTAGAGGGGGTTATGAAAAAGTGGTTTCATAGAATTTAGTTGAGAGATAGAATGGAGAATGGATATGGTAATTAGTGAGGATTCCATGGGTTAGTAGGGAGATGATATCATTTTAACTTAGTGTGTGAAATATTTAAGGGAGCCCAGCTAGGACATTTGATTTTGGTCACCCCATATTCATATACAAGAACTATAAGTATAATAAACACACTAAGCTTGGTGATGTTTATTGCAGGGTAGAGACCCTAGGAGAGGATCATGCATCATGATTATTTACGCCTTTGTTTTAATTATATTATATAATGGGAATTTGGATTAATCATAATTAATTAATATTAAGAAATTTTTTATACATGCTTATAAGTTTATATTTTTTATATTTTAAGGTATGGATCCTGGTTGATATCCCTATTATTTTTTTATTGAAGATATTCAGTATGATGTTCTAGTAGATCATTGTTGTGTAGAGATCTATCTTAAATATTTGGGGAGGTACTTCGATACTTTCAGTTCCAAAGCCTGTATAAGTATGAGGGATTAATTTTTTAATCAAGAGAATGAGTCTTGGTTAGTGTATATTGTGATTTATTTCAGTTAGATTTGTTCTCTAAGGGATCACAGGTTTTTTTTTGTAGTTAGTATGTTTTTTGGGGTCGATCGGTAGTTGTGGATTCTATTTTTGGCAGATCATTAAGAGTCATATGTCTCATGGGAAATGTTTTGTGAATGTAATGACCCAAAATTCTTATTAATGAAAATTCCTCTTGATCTATTTAAATTTATTATTATGTAAAATGGTTATATAAAACATATGCACTTCCTTCGTTTTATGTTTTTAGATTTTAAAATACCATTAATAATTGTGATTTTTTCTAATATAGTCGTTGAATAGTGATCATATGATTAGTATAAATATAGGGCTTTAAAAACCCAATTTACTCAGACAAAGAAATTGATGGCCTCATCCAGAATAATTACTCCATAAGAATCCCAATTTTTAGAGCTCGAAAAGGAGGTGGCATCATTGGGATTCACTTTTAACGAAGACCAATATGAGATACAACATGTTAATCTTGGACGGAACCACCTATGAGAGAAGTGTAAATTTATAGATATTACCACCTAACTAATTTTATCTTAGCCTCCCCAAGAATCTGTCTCCATCACACACGTTACCCTTAAGTATTATACATTTGTTATAAGGGGTTATTTAACAAGGCCCTAGAACTATGATCATGTATATTAATCTTGTATATAGAATATACATTCATTTTTTTATTGTTACTTTGTAAATAATTATTAAAGAAAAAATAGTATTTTTAGTTAATATTCAATTTAGAAATCTATTTTGATAAATTAATGTATTTTTTAATTAAATAATATTCTAATGAAATATTATTACTAAATTAATTTTTATTAAATATAAATGATCGTATAATTTTTATGAATACAATTATAATTTTTATCAAGGTTTGAAAGCTGTTTTTGTCAAATCCCATGAATTTTCGATAAATGTTGGTTTTTATTTTAAAAATAAAAATTCAAATATTTATAAAATTATTTAGATAAAATGAATATCATTTTTGGATTTAAGAAGTTGAAATTATCTAACTGTGGATTTTCAGTCGAATTTTTGGGTAAAAATTAAATATCATTTAAATATATAATGTGTTTTATGACATCATAATTACCCAATATTGATTTAATAAAATAATATAAAATGTATCTTTGGGAAATATATGTTTTACCTTTAAAATAATGTGATTTTAGTTTTTTTTATTAATTTTATGGTGCCTTAGTGGACCCTGAAAGAATTATAAAACATTATAACTTTTAAAATGATTTCCTTGAGAGCGTGAATCACGTCCACATAAGAAAGAATAATATTTTAAGAAGTATGACCATTGGAGTTATTAATTTTTTTCCACACCCCTTTGGAAAAAACCCTGGGTTGGTTTGTGGTTTTTATTAGTTTAATGTGTGGTGTCCAAAACCTAAATAATAAATAATTCCCTCTCTTTTCCTATATAAACTCACCCAAGTTCCCACTTCTCTTCAATAAAAACCATTTTAGTACGTCCCTAATATAACCTCCTCTCTCTAGTATTCTCCCAAGACACTACAAGCTCCCAATAAGCTTCTATCAAGGCCCTCCCAAGCCTTTGGGATCACAATTCCTAGTAAGGGATTTCTTCCTTTCTCATTTTTGTCCAAATTTATTTATATTGTTATACCATTTTTTTCAATTAAAAATGTTGAGGTATGATTTAAAACCTCTCCCATACTTCCCTAATTTTGTTTTAATTATTATATACCTCTTTTTATCTTATTAATTCCTCCCATGTACACTTGTTACCATGTCGAAATTCCGTAATAAATTTATCTCTTATCATTTACATTCGAGCAATTATTTTGTATTATGAATCTAAATTACATTAAAAATGTTGGGACGTGTATCTATATGGACCCCATACTTTCCATTTTATTTACATATTATGATACACCACTTTCTCTCTCATCAACCATTTTTATGAATTTTTATGTCACGTCGTTAGGCTGCAAAAATTGCATTGCGATTTTCCAAGACAAAGCCATTGTGTAGTGAATACCATGCCCATTTATCTATAAAGGGTATTCACCTTTATAAATATTTAATTATTATAGAGTTTCATGTATTAATTCCACATTCCTTTATTGTGGAATATATTATTATTTTTAACGAATTCATGTTATATGATCCATGTGGCACACTTATGCCTAAAATAAAATGAGTAAGAAGGGTATGCCCTGATAGCGCTCCAATGGATTGGGTAAAGATTATTATCATGATAAGTCAAGTTAAATAAGGTTTTATTCATTCTAATTTAATTGTAATGAGGGTTTACCCATTATCCATGTGCAATGATTTTTGGATCATGCTAATATCATGTTAAATGTTGTTTCCACATTTCCATGTTATGATAATCTTGCTATATCGTGCCTTTATGTTCATGTTTCTCTTATGATCCATTGATATGACTATTGCCTAATATGTACCATATTATTCATGTTATGCCTTTTTTACTACCTTACTGAGCTTTATATATCACCCTTTTCTTATGTATGTCCTCAGGTTATCCTATGAAATGCTAAGTATGAAGGAATGTGTGTGGTCATGCAAAAGTAGTTTTCAATAAAGATGTGTATTTAATGTTTTAATTTGTTATGTAATGTTAATAAGCCCCAAATACACTATAAATATTGGTATTATATGTTTTATCAAGGGAATATTTTATGTAATAAATTATATTTGAGTGTAAAATAAAGAGTAGGGTTGTTATAGTTGGTATGAGAGGATAAATTTAGTTATTTTTGGTATTGGGATTAGAAAACCCTAGTGAAAGACTTAGGGATAAGAATAACTATAATAAAAACATCGATAAATTTTGGTGATTATTGATTAAGTGATTTATCAAGAAAATACATCCCTGTCTTGATATGAGTAGGTAGAGGCAACTCTGGCACAAATGTGTCTAGGGGTAAAATCCAAAAACACCACTTTGAGCTAGACTCGAATGGGAACCGCTGTATGACAATGGTCCTTAATGCACTCTTGGTTACAATACTCCCATGAGATATTCTTTGGTAAATTCATAATCTTAGTACGAACCATTATTAAGGGAATAAAATAAATTCACCTAAGAATATATGTTGGGAAGTAGATCATGGATAACATAGATTAATTCCTATAAATTCATAAGTTAAGAAAATAAAAGTAATTTATAATTCATCTGTTTTTGTCTTTTGATTACTCTTTATGTTTTACCCCTTACTTTCCTTTTTTCCATCCAATGGCAGGTAATAGAAGGACTCAGGCTAACAACTGATTTGAAGATCAATTTGATGGCTCTTCTAATGTGTTTCTCAATATAATGGGAGTGGGAATTTAGAACTTTATCACGATACTCTCCTAGTTAACTCAAGTTTTGAATAGAAACATGGGTCAAGAGGAATGTTCAACCCCCACTAAGAAAAAAAAGTTACAATCCAGAACACAAAATAAGTCCATGGAAACACCCATACCACAAATTCAAGAAAGGCATAACACATATATCACTTTTCCAATTTAATTCATCACACATAATAAAGGGGTTTCATTTGAAAACATGACATTGTTATTCATAAAAATAATTTAGTTCACTTAAGGAAATACAACCCCTTCACAAGGTATAAATCAACCCACCTCAAGATTGGTTTTAAAATAGGTTAGCATCAAAATTAAAAATATAAATAAAAAACACACCCAAAGGGGTGTCCCTTACTAAAGAATACAACATTTATAAAGTTATATTAAATTAACCCACCTTAAAGGGATGGTTTGGGTTGCAGTTATAACCTATAACCATAACAATAAGGGTCTAAAAACATCAAAATGAAATCTAGGCAATTTCATTCAAGGAAATTTATTATTTTTAATAAACACTGTGTAATTCCAATGCATAGTACAATAGAAATATTTTATAAAGAGAAAAAACATGATAGAAAAGATTTATACCACCTAGCTTGTTCTTAGTATGACCCACACATCCAATATGAAGGCTTGATTTAGCCTTGGTTGGGATAAATAGATGAAACAAATGAATGATTTGGAAATAAGGACAATTAGGTCACACCAAAGTAGCATAGACGAGGAGAAGATAAATGAATAAAATAATAATGGGGAGTTGCAGACTCACTAAGGGATATCCAAATCACTTGACAATACTCAAATCAGAGGCTGTATAAGGGAGATACCACTATAACTAGAGAGGGAGGGAGGATCTCTATGAAGGAGGTGTTGTGTGTGGGTGATGGGAGAAATAAAGGAGGAAGAAATAAATAAAGATGGAGGGGAATTTTGGTAATTTTCAGACCTCTTAATGAGGCACATGGTTTCTCTACATGGTTGTCCAAACTGTACGCCAACCATGTAAGTTCCACTACCCAAGAAGGGAGGTCACATGGTTTATATTCATGGTTTAGGGAACCGTACACAAATGTTTTGTTTTCATTCTATTAAATACCTATAGTAATCTATATGGTTGTGTTGCATAGTGTGCATGGTTTGATAAAACTATTTGAAACCCCCATCCCCTTTGAGTAGTCCGCATAGTTCCTACTGAAGGGTCACATAGTTTCAAACAAACCATGCACCTCTATAAGCCTCCAAGAGATTTTTGATTTTAGGTCTAGCGCTCTCGAAACTCATCAAGACACCCATGAAAATTATTGGTCCTTAAAATAAGTACAAAAACAACACGTCTAACTGTTCCAAATCTCAAGATTTTATTCTGAATCTTGGTTTAAAGAATAGTCCATCTACCAAATGATAACATTCAAATTCCTCTGAAATTACATCTAGCATAAAAACAATGGATTATATAATCTCTACACCTTAGAAATCCTCATACCTAATAATAATTAGGGAAATAATGGAACAAAAACCTAACCTACTTGGGTCATGAAATTTTATTTTAAAAGGGCATGTCGTGTTTCCAAACGTCCAACACACCTCTGAGCATCACATAAGCATATGGTACATAAGATATAGAAACTCAATCCAATAATCATACTCTGAACTAAAGCATGGAGGTAGAGATCACCTAATCCCATGTAACCTAATACACAATCACATCATCATCTATTTAGACATATGACCTATGTCTCTTCCCATCATAGGTTATATCATTTGAAGGAATCTTTTCAATTCATGAAGTTTCTACTATCAAATTTTTAAATTTGAGCATTCCCATAGTGTTCTAATGACACCCATGAGATAATTCTCATATTGAACAAAAAAACTCACAATCGACCTCATTTATCTTGGTTGTGGTATATTTTCATAAAATTATCATCCGACCCATGCCACACTCACCTCATCCTGACAACATGCCAAAAGAGGTTCCTCACTAACTACATATGATAAGAGAGATAGAGAGAGATAGACAAAGTTAAACCATCTATGGTTGAATACCCTCAAAAAAATTGTATTAGTCAGAAAGTGCATTTCAATAACTAGACCTAGTTCCATTTAAATTATGGCACCTTGATATTTACTCCGATCACACTCACAGAAACCCCTAACTAGCTTCTGGTGAAATATCTAGCCAAAACATTCACTTTAATATATTGTGACTCAACATGAATTGGGGTGTATACCAAATCCTAAATTTTTTGATAATTAACCTTTATACAGCTCATATGACCTTTAATAAATATTGATTTAAGCTTAGAATGAAAAAAGGAGTCCAAGTATCTCATCCATGGTAATTCATATCCGGCGTTCACAAGTGAGATGTTGGTATAAAGTCAAACATCCAAATATCAAGAACACTGACATAACCCAAAGTAGTATCCACCTAGAAATCTAGTCAAATGAAATTTTTTGTGTTTATGAGTCCATCCAAGGTGTTCCTACTTGGGAAATTAGGTATCACTCAGGACTAACCATGCATCTACAATAACCACACTTCTAGAGCGCACTCTGAAGACGACCACTTAACATGCCCAAGGACCCTTAAATTATTGCATGAAATGTAAATGATGATCTTGTGTTATAACTAGATGATGTAAATATTGGGAACATGATATTAATTAATCGATGAGTATACTAATAGGATTTGAATGATTACCAAAGTGGACTCAAATAACTCCCACTACATCTAAAAAAAGTAATCAGTATGGGTTCCATCTAACTGTACTCAAAAACCATAAAGGAAAGAAATCGAACCACTACAGGATGACTTCTTTTTGAAGGACTCAGCTTCACCTACTAATGAATCTCCATTAACTGACCATGATATATTTACCACCTGATACATTCCATGACCACTCAGGCACAACAATTGAAGTTCATCCATGAACAATATTATTTTTCAAGGGTTGCATACACATCCAACCATTCCATCATCGTGATATCTTGAAATCACTGACTCCTTTGAAAACATACCATCCACAAGGTTATTTTGATCATCACTAACCAATTCCAAATTTCCTCCTTGGTTGTGTTTCTTTTACTTGGAAGGAAACACATTATTAGAATTAAGGCGACATTCTCCACATTAGGAGTGTTCTAGTCATTGGACCTTACTGAAATGGGAACTCATCCCACATCACATTCCCTATTGACTACTGAACACAAGTTCTAAATATGGGAAAAATTATTTAGCAAGCATTAAACCAAAGATAAGGAAACTACCTCTTAAAATAACTCTAGACCATACCTACCTAGACATGTGTGTGACACACCTCCAAGTTATTTTTATGCATGCCATATCATTATGCATGAAAACCAAAACAACAAATAAACATCTAATTTTTTTTATCCTCCATGAAACATGCTCCCTAGGATAGGAATGATCTTCTTTTTTCATTAAATCCAAATTTACTATAATCTAGAGATAACATGTGTTAAAAGTGTAACAGCTAAAGGATTTGTCGATTCCCACAAAACTAAAATGTTTTGATTTACCAAATTAACAAATTGATGGGTACTGAGAGTATCGATGTATACTACCTAGAGAAAAATATTACATCCTTGATACTTCCCATAGTCTTATCATCCTTGTGAATTTCATGTATCGATGGCCCATGTAAAGAACTAACAAGGATATAAACCATCCCATATGACTGTAAAATAGGATAATGGTCTATTGGGTTATCCAACACTGAAATGGAAGAAAAAGAAGGGTCACACTACTAATTATGAGGCTGACCATGCCCTAGGAATTTCTAACCCTTTGTAACTAAGTATTATCAGTTGCTCACACCTTTAATGAGGTTCAAAACACTACAATATCACCTAGAAAGATTAAGGTTTCATCTTAGAAACTAAGATTCCTACATGGGACTATAGAACCCCAATGGTACCACACACCTTAAAAGATTCATGAGCATTTAAAAATTATTCAAGGGTATGAGGGTGATACCTAACTTATTATATCTCCCTTACAAAGAGGAAATCATCAACCCTATATTTGGTTAATGCTAAAACTTTACTAGGATTAAGGGCCTATCATTTAGGTTCATTCTATTAAAGAAGGGCCTACGAGTAACACTCATGTTCTTATTTCAAGGAAAAACTCATGAAATATTTAAAACACCCTTACATGAGGGTTAAACTAATAACACCATTTAATGTTTCATTTTATGTCATTACATTAATTTACATTTAAATATTTAAAAATTTCCATGGTTGGCTTTAAATAACACCAAATACCAGTTATAAAGAAAATGTATCTTGTACTTTATTTGGGAAAAGATACAAAGAACATAGGAAAATTATATTAACAACTATTTTTAAACATGAATTAATTAAAATGAATCCATTCATAATTAAGCAAATGATTACATAAAAACCCATTTTTTAAAATCATTCATTTATTTATAATCTTTCACAATTGGGATTAGTTAAATAAAATCATAGTTGCAATATATAGAGGAAACACCCTTTAGGTTATAATATGAATTTTAATTAACCAAGTATTCATACACATATAGCTCAATGAATATTAAAAGGTTCTTTATTAATTAAATAGGGGGAACTGTCCAAGTAAGGTTCCACCATATGCTTTTATGTAATATAATATAAATGTTTGTAGATAATTTAAATTACCATATTTATATAATATTAATCCACCCCATGGAGTTAAATACTAGTACATAAAAGGGATGTTAAAGGAAACCTATGAGGGTATCTTTTAAGTTATTCTTAGTTCATCAGAATATAATTCAATTTTATTTAAAACCTTAATATTTTTAAAACACCCTTAATGGGTTTATCTCATGGGAAAAAAGCATCATGACTGACCTACTAGGGTGGAGTCAAATATATATTGTAAATATCTTTCCCAACTGACCCACTTGGGTATAATTATGTATTTAAGGATTTAGTCAAACGGGTCATCATGCCCAAGTAATAGAATTACATTTTTTTAATAAAAGAAACTAATTTATTTCAGGTCAAAAAATAATGCTTATTTATATTTACAAAATCTTCAAGGAATTTAAAATATATATATATAATGGTCCGGTCATGTGGGTCACCAAATCCCAATTCATAAATTTCCCATAAACTTTATTAATTGTAAATTCTCTCCCATATAATCGCAACCCAAAATATTTCAACCAATGAAACCAATGGAACATAGTTCAAACATATCCATATTATTTAGGCAAATAGAATGTCACTATCAATATTTGTAGGATAAAACTAATTAGATTGATGATTTAGTTTTTTCTAACTCACATTTTCATTACAATTTTAATGTCATGCTATAACAAGTGGTAAATAAAAGTAGACATGATAAATTAGAATAGAAGTATGGAATATGAGAAAACCAAACTAATTAATCACCCAAACATGGAAAATAGTAGGTAATACTAAATAAATTAATTGGCATGATAAATGTAGAAACAAGTACAATTAGAAATGCTAAATAAGAACAAGAATGAAAAATAATCATGCCAAGCTACTACGTAGGCAGAAAACACTCAACCATGGCCTATAATAAAATAATGGTAAATAAATTATAGAAGCATGCTAATAAAATACCTAATAAAGTAAAATAAATAAACATGTTGTTTAATTTCTAACATAGAATAATAAAGGCATATTAACAACAAATCAGGAACATCAAAATAACTTCAATAGCCTAATAATGAAATCTACATGACATGGAATATACATGGAATGTGAATTTGTATATGCCTAAAATTATGCGTTTAATACTAATTATTTACCATACCAAGACAAGGGTAAAATGATATAAATCTCATAAATTAGTAAGTAATGTAAATTACTATAATAACCCAATGTGAGATCATAATAATCTATTACAATGAACAACATGAACAACAATCCCTTCCATAGCCACATAGACTTTACTCATGAATAGGATGATAACTCGCATAAAAGGATATTGACCAAGCATTAACACATTTCTAGTATCCTATCTACCAACCCAAAAGAGTATGACAATGAAAAAGAACCTCAGATACCACTTTGTTGCATGCCGACCTAACTGACAACTAAACCAATAGTCGGAGCGGTCGCCACATGGCCTCAAGCATTCCTCCTCATACGCCATAGGATTCCAACTAGTAGCGAGGGTATAATGGTAGTATGGTGGGGAGACTATACCCTCATGATCAGATTAGAATAAGGGTGTGATACTAAGAAAAACAGTAGACAATATTATAGGTAGTAATAGTAAATGACTGGGTAGTGGAAGATAAATATAATGACTAAATAAAGATGTCTAATTCCAAATATGTATAACCACGCATGCTTGTCAAGATGATGCTACAAGTATAAGAAGATTCAAAAGCAGTAGGCAGTACAATACAGAAAAATGAAAAAAATCCCAAATGATAACTCCACGAGCATCATGAGTACTAGCTCAGTCCTATTCTCTTAAATTCATATGTATGTTGCATAGCACAAGCAATAAATCATAGACCTGCATACATGAATATCTTATCAATTTCCCCAGTGAAATGACGGCCCGAGTAGGCTGTGAGATATACCCAATATTCCACCACCAATGATGTCTAAAGTATACTGTTATTTGTGCATATAAAATAACACATGTTAATGTATATAAAAATTAAAGCATCAATGTGAAATAAATAAATAACCAAGTTGAGATCAAGTTATTTAAGGACACCTGGAATGACCATACCTTCTTTGGCCTAATCCAAAAATGTATTAAATATAGGAAACATATACAAATTAAATATGGGGAAAAGATAATATAATGTCATAAAAATAGGTATCATGAGATAGAACTAACCAAAGTATGTTATTTGGTTTTGCAGATGCATCCCTTAGATAAAAAATATGCATCATCAACCTACACTATAAATTAAACTACCAAAATTTAATAAGCAATATCTGGGGCCCATCCAATGAGAACCTTAACAAGGAACCTATGTATCACACCAGGAGTTAAATAAATTCTCACAACCATCGAATTCCATCCAATTGTATCCATGAATATACTTGAAAGTATCAATCTCTTTCTAATATGAGACAATTATCTCTGATTCTGTACCTGGTATCTCATGTAGGGGACCGAGTCTCACTCTTTTCCTAGGTAACCATCTAGACACCAAGCCCATCTAAGGATTATCCCCAAGGGGACTGATGTTTCTCATGGTAAGGTAAGATAAATTCAATTTTAGCCCTTCCTAGCATACCATTATCACCCTAGGTGTATACTCAATCCATCAGTGAAGCTGATCACACGCACATTGATACCATATATTGTGTTTTGTCAAACAAATATGAGTATCAATCAAGAAATTAATAATTCATTTATTCAATTAATTTGATCAATTAAATAGGACATGATAGAGATCATTTCATTTCATTTGATAATAAAAATGGACACATACATAATGAATATGTATATAGAATTAAGAACACAATAGAAGACAATGGAAACACTCATACCATAAATACTATAAAGTCATAACACATATATCCATATTCTAATTGAAGACAAAACACATAATCAAAGGGTTTTATTAGAAAACTTGATGTTGTTATTAAAATGATTCATTTTGTTCACTTTAGGTGCTACAATCCCATCACATGGAATAAATAAACCCACCTCAAGGGTGGTTTTAAAATATGTGAGTGTCACAATTTAAAATATAAATAAAAAACACACCCAAAGGGGTGTCTCTAACAAAGGAATATAAAGTGATTTTAAATAAACCCCCCCTAAATGGGTGGTTCGGGTTGAGTTCATAACCTCTAACCACACCAAGAAGGTTCTATATACATCACAAGGTGATCTATGAAATTTAATTCAAGTAACATTATTATTTTGAAGTGACAATAGGTAAGTATGGTGCACGAGACAGGGGTATATTTTATAAAGTGGTGAAACTTGAGGTAAAATATATATACCACCTACCACTTTCCCTGTACAAATCATAAATCCAATATTGAGGCTTGATTCGGTCCAGTTTGGGAGATATAAAAGAAATGGATAAACACCCTAGAAATAGGGCCAATTAGGTTGCCCCAAAATATCACAGATGAGGATAATATAAATAAATAAAAGAATAAATAGGAGCCTTAGACTCACCAAGGGATATCCAATGCACTTGGAGGAACTAAAATCAGATGTTGGATGAGGGAGATACGACCATACCTAAAAGATGAAGGGATGAGCTCCATGAAGGAGGTGTTATATGTGGGTGAGGGGAGAAATAACGGAGGAAGAAATTAATAAGGATGGAGGGGAATTTTGGTAATTTCATGTACTTTTATTGAGTTGAACAGTTTAGCTACATGATTGGTCAAACCATGTGCCAACTATTCAAGTGTCACTGCCCAAGAAGGGAGGTTACACAATTCATGTGCATAGTTCGGGGAACTGTTTGAAAATGATGTGTTTTCCCTCTATTCAATACATGCATCAAGTTTCACAGAGATGTTTTTGGCTATTCACAGTTAGATGAAACTGTGTAACAACCTTATCCTGTCTGGTTAGGTTTCACAATTCCTACTGAAAGGTATCAAAATTTCATACAAACCATACACCCCTATCATACTCCTTTGGATTTGAGATTTTAGGTCTGGTGCTCTCAAAACTCATAAGGATACATGTGAAAACTCTCAGTCCTTAAATTGATTCTAAAAAATAACACCTATGAGTTTTAAAACTCTCTTAATTTCATTCTTCAAATTGGTTTAACAAATGTCACATCCACCAAATGATAAAATTATAAGTTCTTTTAAATTATATATGGCCCAAAAACATAGGACACCATCGATATAATAGATGATCTTCCTCTTACAAGGATGGTTCAAGAACAAATTAGAAAATATATGTTAATATTTTATAAAAAAGTAATGATAAAACATAATTTTAAAAAAACAAATTTTTAAAATCAGATAGATTTGAAAATAATATAAATATTAAAAATTATATACAATTTAAAATCAAATATAAAATTTTAAAATTAGATAGATTTTATAATTAGAAATGTTTTTAAATAATGTAATTTTTGAAGAATAAGTAAATTTTGATTTTGAAAAAATTTCTATTCCTTTTTCATGAATATTTTTTAATATAAGGAGATAGTTGAAAAAATTAGTGGATTGGAGGCAATTTAAAATTGATCATTACAAAACTCTATTTAATGAATTCATATCTATCAACAACAATATGATTTGGTAAAAATATCATTAATCTAATTTTTTATTCTGATAAAGTCAAGAGATATATCTCCTTTTCAAGTTTTATCTATAAGTAAATGGTGTATTTTATATAATTTATTATCTCATGAGTGATGTGATGGGTTCCTATATAAGTAAATAGATATAATATCATCACAAATAATTATAGTTTGAGTAAAATTCAATCCAAACTCTATTAGAGTGTGTTTCATCAACAACACTTGAGCACAAAAATTTCTGTATGCTACATATTATGTTTTTGGAGTGGAAAGTTCTACAAAATGTTTTTTCTATAGGACCAAGATACTAAATATTCTCCTAATTTATGAATTTTTCTTGAAGAATAATTTTATCTAATATACATCTTCCAAATTCAATATCTCAATAAATTTTTAAAACAAAATCATTGAAAGAATAATAGAATAACCCATGTTTTGGAGTATCTTTAATGTATATAAAAAACATTTTACGCCATTAAGATGAGATTATTTTGAATTCATATTCAAATATCACACATAAACATACTAATGAAATTATTTCTATCCAAAATTTTGTAAGATATACTAAACATCTAATCATGCTCCTATAAATTTTTTGATATACTGGTTTCATCAAAATCAAGTTTGATAGAAGTTTCAACATGAGTATTGATGTTTGATTCATTATCAAAGAAAAAACATTTGATTAAAAATTTAATATATTTATATTGATTAAAAAATTTTGCTTCTTGTTTTTCTAAAATATGAAACCAAGGAAAACAATTGAGTCCTCTCATCATTATGATTGAAAACTCATTTTTTATAAGTTTAAAAAAAGTTTCTAAAATAGATTTTTGAGTTGAAGCAAAAATTATGTCATCAATATATATTTGAACAATAATAGTTTTTTCAAAAATTTATTCATGAAAAGAGTTGGATCAGAAATTCATTTAATAAAGTATTTTTCTAGTAAATATCCAATAATAATTTCACACCAAAATATTGGGGCTTACTTAAGTCCATAAAGAGCTTTAGTAGTTTTTAATACATTGTTTAAAAATGTTTATATTCAAAACTAGGAGGTTGTTAAACATATAATTCCTCTTTATCATATCCATTAAGGAATGAAAATTTTGTATCCATTTGAAATAAATTGATTTTTATATGTGATTCAATGGATAATAAGATTTTGATAGATTCTAATCTAGTTACTAGTTCAAAATTTTCACCATAACGTATCCCTTACTCTTGATAATAACCTTTAACAACAAGCATAGATTTATTTATGATAATTATTCTATTTTCAACACACTTGTTTCTAACAACCTATTTTACTCTAATTACTGATAGATCTATATATTTTGCAACCAAGGACTAAACTTGGTTCTATTCAAACTAATTGTGCTCTTCATGCATGTCTACTAACCATTTTTCAACACCTAAAGCATCATATTCTATTTTAGGTTCAAATTATTATAATAAATCTTGATTCTCATAATGATTTTACAAAGAACTTCTAGTTTAACGACTTTACTTATATCTCAAATAAAATAATTAGAATGATGATTCCTTAAGGAAAAATTATTTTTAGGTTAATTGGTAAGATTTTATTCAGCTATAAGATTTACATCTTTTATTGGAATATCTTCTAGATATTGGAAATACAATGCACTAACTTATGGATGATTTATAATCAGAAGTTTTATATTATCTTCTGGTAATTAAATAGTTTTTTTTGAAAATATCATCATTATTTTTAAATTATGATGGTTTTATAAAATTAAAACGGTCAATTTCATCAAATTTTACTAGAACCATTTCCACGATAATGTTATTTGTTTTAGAAAATACAATTTAAGCCTTAATAGTTTTAGAATAACCCATAAACAGTTCTTCATCGATTTTGAAATCATATTTATGTAGTTGGTATTTTGTATTTAGTATGAATACTTTACATTCATAAACTATAAAGTTATAATTTTTTCCTTTCTTTCTATTCACAAAACATAAGGGGTTTTATTTTGAAAAGGTTTGAGTAAAAATCAATTTATAGTATTACAGGATGTACTTACATACTCGACCCAAAAATGTCTTGAAAAATAATTTTTATTTAGAAAAGTTCTACTAATATCTTAAATATTTTTATTTCTTCTTGCAACTACTTCATATAGATTTTTTGTTATTAGTGTATAAAAGTTAGGATTAATACCATTTTTACTAAAAAAATAAAATTATAATTGACAAACTAACCACCATGGTCACTCTGGATAGTCATCAATGGTAGGTTTTTCTCATTTTTAAAATTATAATGAAAAATCTTGAAATGTTTAAAGTATTTATATTTCATGTGATAAAATATTCCCAAGTAAATCTGGTTTAATCATCAAATAGTAAATATAAATAGTATTTTCCTCCAATACTTCCAGTTTGTATAGGACCAAAAATAACAATGTGTACTAACTATAAATCTTCGATATTTGAGACTTAACTTTTAGGATTAAAACTTAACATATGTTTATTTCCACGTTTAAAAGGATCAAAGAATATGTTTGAATTAAGCTTGTGTTCTATAAAGTCCCTATAATGTCATTTACTAGAAAATTTAGTCAAGTTCTAAATGTTACAATATACGATAATCCTTTTCCAAAACCAAGAAAAGTATTCAGATGCACTTAAATGAGGAATATTTTTATTATAAGGTTCTTATAAGTTGAGTGTGTAAATATTTTCATGTATTTCAATACATAAGATATGGATACTATCTAAACCTTGAACAATACATTTTTAATTCCTGAAGCTGACAAGATATCCATAATCACATAACTAAATTATACTGATAAGTCTATGATTACAACCTAAAATATTTAAACATTTGAAATAATATATTTTCCAAGAAAATAAATATCCGTGATTGTGATGATTTAAACCTATGAATTTTCTCTAAAAGTAAATTTTTTACCTTTAAACTTATCCAAATTATAAAGGTTTGAATTTTCTCTAGATATATGTATAGAAAAACCACTATCCATGTACCATTTTTTCTACTTCTAATACTCATTATCTTTTATTAAAATGGATAAAATTAAATTCTTAGTACCCATGCATTCTTGGGTCCATTTATATTAGTAAATAAAATTTTAGGAACCCACATCTTTCTAACTCTTTTGGGTTTTACAACTACTTGTTCTTATAAAAAAATTTAAAAACCCAAATTAACTTTATTTAAAGAATAATATTTACTCTAGTGACCTCCTATTTGACATTTAGTAAAAAAAGTAACTTTTAGGTACAAAATAATTTTATTTAAAATATTTTTTATAATAATTAAAGCCTATTCCACTTGAAGTTATTGAGGGTATTAGTTATTTATAAATTTAAGTAAAAAATATTCACCAGAAGTAAAGATAGATATAATATTTTTTAAACAATAGAAATTGGATTTAAATTAGAGAAAATTCTAATTTTATTCACCGAATTTCCAATAATCCAATTTACAATTTGTTTAATTTCGACCAACTGGTGTTTGGATAGATAATTTTTGAAGAGAATAAGTTTTAGTATATAATTTAGCTAAATTATTTGAAATTTATGTAGTCAATTTTGAAACAATTTGATTACATTTAACAATTTTTTATTCAATTTTTTATAGATATTTCTCAATTTATTATTTTCTTGATTCATTAGAGAAACAAATCTATCTATTTCAACAATATATGATAAAGTTTCATCATATTTTAATGAATCATATCTTCTATCCTTATATGGATCTTATTTTTCATCTTTTCGTGATGTTGGAAAATATTATTTATAATTAAAATTAATTTTTGAATCAAAACTTAAATTTATAAGAGAGTATGTTGTTACCTTATCCATGTTTCAATTTTTTCTTGGAATATTTGAGTTGAAACCAAAAAAAATGACTTTCTGGTCTATTATCTTATGATAATAAATATGAAGATGTGTTTCTTTCCCTAATGCTCCAATTATTTAATACTTTAATGTTATTCTTTCCCCTTATTTTAGAATACCTTCTTGGATTTTTATTTTTCTTATTTATTTTATTACATTTTGTTCTAATATGAATTTACTTCTTATATTCATAAAAAATAACTTCTGAAGAATATTTCTCTCCATTTTCATATTTCTTATCTTTCCAATGAGAAATTTAGATTTTTTAATTTTTGAAAAGTTTATTCATTCTTCTTTAAATTTGAGAAATTTCAGTATTACTATCTTCTGGATCACACAGATCTCAATTCTTGTATTTTATATTTTAAACAATTGATTTAAAATTGTTATCTAAAACACAATAAGTCATGTACTTGTAATTACCTCAGTTAGAAGTAAATAGTACCCTGTTATTCATTTTTTATTTTTTAGTCTCTCATTTCATTGTACTTTTACAATACATCAATGTTTCAAATTAGTCATTAAAAAATACAATTTTAAAATGTTTGGACTCTCATTATTTAGGTATAACTTCAACAGTGTTTTCAAAGATTTTATCTTCTGATAACTCTTTTCACCCAAATATTGTATACTATTGACTATTTTCATAATTCATTGATCAATCAATGTTACTTTTTCTCTAGGTAGAAAATAAAATCATTGATAATCATCTCTAAGAATACCTCTATAAGTTTATAAAACATTTGATTTTTGACAAATATGTTATCTCTATATTTTTACAAATTCCATTTTTTGTCTCACATGAAGATATCTGGTTCTAGATGTTCTTTTTCATAGAAAATAGTAAAGTGTTATGAACTTTATTGTTTACCTAATATTCATATTTTTCTCCCTGTGAAAATTACAATATTTCTTTTACTAGAACTTTTTAGTTTCATGTCGGCATGATAAATTTGTCTACCCTAGTGTTTATGACATATGATTTCATAATATCATACTAGTAATCATAACATTATCCATCAAAAATAGGTGGTCTATTTGGATTTATGTTTTTTTAGTATTCTGACTGATACTCCTTCCATCACAAAATATCATTCCACTACCAACATGGTTAGTATAAGGAAACTAAAATGAAATTATGATAAACTAATGGAAATAAAAAATATATTTATCCAAATAAAATATCATAATTATGGTAAAGACTGATCTAATACCAATTTTTTCTAGGTGTGTTGGTGAAAAAATATAAGAGATAGTGAAATTATTTTTTTAAGGAAAACTTTTGATTTTCATCCAATTCAAGTATTAATATAATTGGATCTTATTATTATTGATGAAGTCAAATATTGATCAGTTTTTTATTTTATCAATGATGTCAAATCTTAGAGTTATTGGAATAAGTTTTGTATTCAAATATAGTTTGTACAAAAAAAATAAATGATCGGTATCTCAAAATAATGATGAAAGAGTTAAATAAGTACACATTAAAATTATTTGATATATAGAAACTAAAATTCAAAAAATAATGCAACTAAAGTAGGGAAAAAATAGGGAGTATTGGTTAGAAAACTAAATTGACCTTTAAAGGGTATTTAATAAAATATCACTTTTTAACCAAAGTGAAAGGTAAATTTGTAAACCTGATCTGTGGTATCCAAAACTTTCATCCTATTGTAAGGTATCTCCAATTTTATACCTATTGGGAGTTTTTTCTTTATATCCCATCATCCCTTGACTATACCTTTCATTAGGAGCTCATAGCTAAACTTACATGCACTAGAACCTCCTAGGATCTATCTTCCTAGCCATGGAATCCCTTAATCAAATGGTCAGAATATCTATCATCCAATCTCTATAATCCCTCAATCACACAAAAGTAAAAGAAAAATTATTTCAATATAAATACTGAGAGCTTTATAAGGTTAAAATAATGAAATAATAGATCTTAGAAGAAAACAATTATAAATAAAATTACACTAATTGAAAGTTCACTATGTAGTAAGAAATTGCAAATATTCGGGATGTATAGAGGGTTTTAGAGTTCTTGATATCTTAAATGTATAATTAGTTTGTATTTTTTATATGTTTCTGATGCTCAAAATGTAACTATATTTATAGGTATCATTTTAATAAAATCCAATGATAAGATTCCACAAAACATAGTATTAGATATATTGTCATTGGTATAAACTTTTTAATATGAACTAATTATGTTTCTTCATCTACCAATGAATTAGTTCAATAGTTATAATGAGTTTTATAAATTTGATGAATGTAATATGATGTTGGAACTTAAGATTAAAATATTTTCATAATTTTTTTTGGTGTTTTGGTAATCTAAAAATCAGTTACTGAAATATTTTTCTAGAAAAACATAAGAACATAAAAAAAGTTAAGTTTGATCAATTTCATATAAACTGTATTGTGATTTCCAAAATAAAGAAATTGTTGATTACAACACCGCCAATAGATTTAATTCCCATGTCCTTGTTTTTTTATTCCAATTTTTGGTTGAGATATCATGTTTGATGTGTGTAGATATTATGAGATGGTGATGGGGCTGTATTTATCTGGAGAGATTTTCTATGTTTGTAGGCACAGTCATGGAATCATCCGTAGCATATAGTGAAAATATTTAGTATATTATATTTTTGATTTATTTAAGAGGAAATTTCTATTCTATGAGGATAAAAAAGGTCATGTTAATTTCATCGATGAGTGAGACCCTTGGATGGGTTAGAGGTGTGTTGATTCATTTTATTCTTTGATGGCCAATATAATGTTGAGTTTTGTGGATTATTAGCTAGTAATTTTGAAAATAATTGTGGAAGAATAACCTAATCCCTTTCCATAAGAGGATGCGGCCCTATCTCATTGATGTGAGATAAATTTTTGGATAGAGTTTTAGTCATGGTCACTTTAATATTAATTTTCTCATATAGAATGGAGCTTATTATGTTGTGGGATCTTTGATACAAATTGATGATATTTTTTGGTAATATTTCATTCATCCTAGTGTATCATCTTGGGGATATTTGGTCTTATTTATAAGGAAGATGGATAAAATAATGTGTTTTTATATCTATTATAATCAGTTCAGTTAAGTGACAATGATGAACCATTATCCCCTCCCATTGGTTGATGATATATTCAACCATTTCAAGGAATCTAGATAGTTCCCAAATATTTATTTTTGTCAATATATGATCATATGTGATTAAAGTATGAAAATAATATGAAAACTATTTTTAAATGTTGATATGGGAATTATGTGTAATGTCGTAGTTTTTTCATGTAAGACTTTAGGAATATTTCCAGAGCCAGACCCTAATATAGAATGTGATTCCAAGGCTTAGAAATCCTGGAATAATTTTTTTAAATATATTTAATATATTTAATATCATGAATTTTTAGATTTCTTGAAAAAATGTAATAACTCACAAATAGAGTCACATATCAGAATTTTGAGATTTTTATTGAGTTTAGAACATATAATTTAACTTAAGCACTTCATAATCTTGTTCGGGTGAAGGCATGTTTGAAAAATTCATCAAGGTAACAATTGATAAAATAAAAAAAAATTATTAATTTATTTCATTGATGCATTGACTTTTTTACTTATATAAATATATTTTTATAAGGGGATCTCATGGTTGGCCAGTCAAACCTAGAGACCAAGAGGAAATTTGGTGGAGATTGTTCTTTGTGAATGACATCATATAAGATCAAGGATCATTATGCCATCATAATTTGATAATCTCATCAATGGAAATAATGAAGATCCGTTCTTTTCCAGTGATCCATCAAAATTGAGGTGGGATATTTGTTTTATAGATATACCCATTTTTATTATCCCATGATGAACGCGAACTAATCAAATAATAGATTGATTCTCAGATCAATCGTTTTTTAGGTATGGGTTTATATGAGGTATTTGGGGATGATTATTATTATTATTTTTTATTATTGGGTATTTTTTTTGTTCTAACGACAATTGATTGAGGCCAACCTGAAAAATGGTTAAGGTTCATTTTTCATATTGTGTTTTGTGGTTTTCTATCCCTTTTATATGGGTGTTCATCATTTTCATTTACTTTGTCATATTATTCAATAGATACCTGGTGAAAAATAATCAGGGATTCAGTATTTGATGTAATGGATTACTTCCATAGGTTTGGGATGGAGATATGATATCACAGTTGTGGTATACGATTATGGAAGCATATCTATGGACTGATCAGGTGTTGTTCTTCACAATTTGGGCATGTGGAATCACTAAGACAAGATGTTAGGGGTTTCTGAGCATTAGAGACAACCAGCATCTAGCCAACAATGGTGAGAGGGTTTTTTCAACCTTAGATCCATGATGTGTAGTGAAATTATTAACATAATCAATGTTGTGGATAGATCAAACGAAGATGCATGAACATTATATAATTTTTTTTAATTTTTTTACTAGACAGTGTGTTGTCCTTTGAACACATTCCACGTTGTTCCTCCTATGCATTGATATAGTTTCCACACAAAGATAAGGGTCACACATTCTGTGAAACTTGTTGTATGCTGTGTTACCCTTATTCGACTAGCTCAGCATGTACAGAGGGTACATGTCCAGGTGTCCATGTGTCCCTACAAACTATGTACTTAGTAGTACATTGGAAGGATGAAGTACACTAGAATAGTCATGTACTCATCCATGGACAAGTACACCTAAATGACCCAGTGTACATAGGCAAGGGAAGAGAAGCACAATGAGTTCTTGGGTGAATTCTACATTCCGTGTACTCTTAGTACATGCTTTATAATGTGGAAATGTACATACCATGTGATAATGAGACATAAGAAGTACTAATCTTAGTGAGGCACACCATGTACATAGAGTGACACCCTGTGTACTCCTTTGAGGGAAAAATGAATTCCTTTTCTTCTTTAGCTCATCTTTGTAGTGAGCTTGTGTGCAATTCCTTAAACCAGTGTCAATCGAGTGTGTTTCCTTGGTACATTCCTATGAGGTATCAATGCTGCATCATGTTATCATCATAGAGGATGCCTCCTATGTATCTTACTAATAATCATTATATAGTGGGTGATATCCCTTACTCTGGAGTGACTTGCCCCAGTCTACCTCGACAAATACCTCCGTAGATTTAAGCATGTATCCCTCCAAGAGGCCTAGAGTGGTCCTCATTTCCTTCACATTTCCTTAGGTGGGGTTTTTTAAACAATTTGTGACCAATGCTTACATGGTAATAGATCCCATATCTTGGAGGATGTTTCTAGTAGGATCTGGTGTCCCCCAAGTGAGCCCATGGCATTGAACCCCTAGTTATATATTGAGATCTGATCTTTCCATTGTTTTATTAGTCTGATGGAGTGTGTATCTTAGAAGAAACCTCTTATTTTCCTATGTACTTCATGTTGATAAACCAAACGAGTGTGACCTGTAGGATGGAGAGGGTGTTCTATTGGCTTAGACATACCTAATGAGTCATATCTCTCAGTTGAGTGCCATCAAGGATAATAGATCTCATGGTGTGAGATCTACTAGATGAGCATTACCTTGAAACATTGGAGTGGAAATATGGTTGGTAGTAGTTGAGACCTTTGAGACTCAATGTATTTTATGATTATATCTAGATGTTTTATTAGGGTTGGAATATCATGTGATGAGATGAATTCTATTGATTATTTATGCTTGGTGATTTTTGGGGTCTCCTATTGGGTATTATTATACTCACCCATTCATGGGATGTTCTTACACATGTCATGTCTTATATAGATGATCGACCCTTTAACAGAGTCCTTGAAGTACTAAGAGTAGGTGGAGATTAGTTGGTCTAGAAAGAATGAGCTGTATATAGGCGTTTCATTTAACAATAGTCCCCTCCTTCTGAGTAAGTAATACATTGTCTCCATTTTTTAGAGGGTTTATATTTGACCATTTTTTCTGATTTCTAATACTTTATTTCACACTATAATTGTGGGATTATATGTGTATGCATGAATTTTTATCAGTTGTTTTATATTTCATCATTTTATGGGCATGGAGATGTGTGTGTCCATATAAGTACCTTAGGATAATGCCTCCCATGTGTTTGATAGTCCTTCTTGGTTCTAGTTACCAACCTTTATCCTACTGGAGGTGGGATTGGGGTAGTTTTGGCTCAGACCTTAGTGACTTGGGTCATAATAGAATGTTATTAGATATGGTACCTAAACTAAAGTGTTATGAAACTGCCTGGGTTTAAGATCAGAGTTTGGATTTTCTTTTTTCAAGATATGAGGTTTTGTTTAGGCACTAGGGAAACAATGTTAAAATGTTTTGAGTTTGGATCTCAGGACAGGGTGTCCGATGTTGGTGCAGCAGCCAAAATATCCTTTCACTAGGACTCCGGTAACCTTCTTGTTGACTTGGTATAAGTATGAAATTGTTTCATGGAAAAAATTGTTATAGGAATCATATAAAAATGGTTTATAGTTTCTATTACCTTCTTGAGACAGCTCACCAGATGTACTCATTGATCATGGTATGTCTTGTCTTATTTTAGGATGTATTCACAATTATATCTAGTAAGGTTTCCATAGTAGGTTTTAGAGTTCAAACCAATGAATGATGAGGTTTCCATGAGGATTATAGGTCATGAAGTAGGTTTTATTTAAAGTGGATAGCTGGTAGAGTTTCCACCCTTTGAGAAGCATGTAGACCCACTTTTGAGGGTTTAGGTGGATGCATCTTGTCAGATTGAGATGTGGATGGCTCTATTAGTGATGGAAGATGATGTGTATAGTTAGAGAATGTATCATGAGATTTAGAGGTAGGTATCTTTTGTGATGTAGATTAATCAAGACCTACCAATAGTAGGTGTGCGTCACAATTCACGAAACAGGAGGTTTCATTATAGACACTTGGGATAGATCAGTTCTATGAGGATGATACATAACTATGCTTGGTATGGGAGAGGAAATCCCACACTATATTGTCCTACCCATTGTAATATTTTCATATGTATGGTCAAAAAATAACATAGGAAGATTTAGTGGTTTGAGAAAGGATATCCCTTTGGTGGTGGATGTGTTATAGGATCTAGGGGAGTAGTGGGAGGTGGTCAGAATTTTGGTTTGATGTTTCCACCACCAACCCTAGATGGACCACTCTAGGCTCAGGAATATAGTGGTTTGGATCTTCGATATCTAAAGTTTCTTTAGTTACTTTACTTGAGGCTCCAGGAGTTTTTGAAGTTGGGTATGTGTTCCTTCTACTCTTTTTGTAGTACTGTTAGAAACTGGCATGAGTCACTCTTTTTCCTCCTCTGTTTGAGTTATTCTCTATGAAGAAATGAAGAATCGATAGAGCCTTGTATTGATGATGATTTTATATAACTCATGTTATAATTCCATGATCCTATAAGTCTGAAGTTGGTGCGATAATTTATTACATTGTCATAGATACAAAATTTATATCCAAAAGGACTGACCATTTTAGCAGCCATGGAAGACCAGAATACACACATGATACCCATATTACATTGGAATATAGAAAATAAAACATAATGAAAATAAAATCTCAAAAACCTTGAAACTAGTTCAAATAATTCTTCTTCATAGCCTGGGGAAAGAAAATAAAAATAAGGGTGAGATCAAATTCTTAGAATGTGTAAGTACAACGAAAGAAATAATGAATCAATAAGCATAAAGAACATGGTAGGTTAAATAACTGAGAAAATATTCCATTTAAATAACTGGATAAGGCATAAACAATACGTTAAGGTAAATAACAAAAATACATTCCATTTAATCAATAGTCTAAAAATTAAACACATACATAGAATTTTTCAAAGTGAAAATACTCTAAAAAATAACTAAAATGAATTCTTAATGAATGCAATGATTTTATATTAGATGTCATGTATCTAGAACATGAACCAATATATCATCAAGATCTATTCTCAATATAGTTTAAATTACTCTAAACTGTCCAAATGATTCATCTCATGGGACTACTGATGCATCAAGGGGATTACATTAACCTGTACCCAACCCTTATCATACCAGTCTATTCTATTTGGAATCAAACGTGAAGTTTCTATCTCAAACTAATTTCATCTCATGAGACTACTAATGCATTGAGGTGCTTATATTAACTGGTCCCCAACCCACAGGGCTTGCATTAAATGGTCCCCAATCCATGTAGTGCATGTCCAAATCATTCCTCATATAGTGAAATAATCAATTTAAATTATAAACAACATTCCCTATCAAATATTCATATTGAATAAAAGACACAAATTTATCAATAATTACCTAGGTTATCAAATAATAGTCAAAGTGAAAATCGTAGGTAAAAACGGTATCACACGCCATGTAGAGATAAGTATCACATTCCATGTTCTCTATACGAAACTAGGTTTTCTATGTAGAGATAAGTATAAAATACCATGTTACCAATATCTAGTTTGATGTGTAAAGGGGGTATACGCCTAGGTGGACATGTGTCCCAACACACTATGTAATTATAAGTAGATGGACAGTCTGAAGTGCATGGGTATTGTCGCATACACAGACACGACTAAGTACATGGGCATGACTCAATGTACATGGGCACAATAAGAGTAGCACAATGCGTTTTGGGATAAATTATATGTTCTGTGTACTCTTGAGAAATATCACATAATGTGGAAAACTACATGTCATGTGATCCTGAGATACTGGAAGTACCAGGCTTCGTGATACACACCATGTACCCCTAGGGAAACATTGTGTTCTCCTTTGAGGATATGATAAATTCCCCTTTATTCTTTATCTCAACATCATAGTAAGATTGTGTGGGATTCCTTGGACCAATATCTATTGAGTGTGTTTCCTTGGACTATTACTATGGGGGTTCAGTGTGGCATCAAATTCCCATCACATAGGGTTCCCCCTCTATAGCTTCCTGAAGATCAGTGTAGATTGGGAAAGATTTTTTACTCTGGATTGAGTTTCCTCGGTCTACTTTAATAGATACCTCAGGGTCTTGGAGCATGTATCCCTCCAAGAGGCCTATATAGATCCACATTTCCTTTGTGTTTCCTTAGGTAGGGTTATTTATAATTAATGTGACCAATGTTTACATTGGAATCAATCCACTATATAGTAAGATGTTTCCAATAGGGTCTGGCATCCCCCCAATGAGCACTGGACATTGACCCCTTAGTTGTGTATTGATATTTGTTTGATCTTTTTGATAGTGTATTAGTCTGATGGAGTGTGTATCCCATATGAGGCCTCTCAATTTATTGTGTTATTATTCATGGATAGACCTGAAAAATATGACATATGCGATAGAAAGGATGTTCTATCATAATGGTGAAACCCAATGAGTCATATCTCACAATTGACTTCAATCAGAGATTAAAGGTATCATGGAGTGAGATATCCCATAAAATCATTACCTTGAAACCTTACAGTGGAACTATGGTTGGCATTGGTTGAGTAGTTTATGTCTTGGATTATTTTAGGAGTATATCTATATGTTTTATTAGGATTGAAATATGCTATTATGAGATGAATTCTCTTGATTATTTATGCTTGGTAATTTTCAGGGTGTCCTATGAGGTATTATTATACTCACCCCTGCATGGGATCTGTCCACACATATTGTGTCTTATGTATATGGAAGACCTTTTTTGGAGTCCTTATAAGATCAGGATTAGGTTAATCTTAGTTATTATAGACAAATCGAGTTGTATACTAGTGTTTCATTGGATATTAGATCCCGCCTTCCGAACAACTTAGAATTTATCTCTAGTTTTGGTTGGTCTTGTATTTGGCCACTTTTTATGTTTTCTGGTACTTTATGTCATACTCTGATTATGGTATTATAGATGTATGCATTCATTGTTATTAGTTTTTTTACATTTTAGTATTGTATGGGCATGAAGATGTGTGTGTTTGTGTATAGGTACCTTAGGTTAATGGCTATAATGTGTGTGATTTTCCATCTTGGCACTAGTCAGCAGCCCCTTTCAGTCCTAGGGTAGTTGTAGCTTGGACCCTAGTGGGTTGGGTCATGACATTATGAGTACATTGTGATATTGTCTGGTTTTTATGAATGTTCTATTCATGTTCATGGGACTGATTAATTCAATTTTCTAGATTGATTCGTGGTGGTGTTTATTGATGATGTATTACTATATTAATGTTTGAAGAAGGTGAATTAAGAGAATCTACTAGATATTTAGGGAGTTACTTGGCATTATCAACTATTTAGGTAGTTGTAGAAATGTAATTTTTGGGCATGTGAAGTTCATTTCTTGGTACATGTCATGTCTTATTGTGGATTAGTTGTGGATCATTCAAATATTGTGGTGGTTTTTTCTTGGTTATCCCAGAATATTATTGTGAAGGTTTTTAGTTTCCTTGGTCTTGTATAATATTACAAGAGGTTCATACCTAATTTATCATTGTTTCCTCACGGATTTCGGGGATGACCTCCTGGACAGGAGATTCAAACATTCCGATCGGTTTCTAGCGGGTTTGTTCGTAGAACCGGAAACATCCAATGATTCCACATCCGTTTGGACCTACTTTCCAAAGGTAGGCGCTCATTAGCTTATGGACTGATGAGGATTAGGAATTTGCATTGGTCGAGAGGATGGGAGGTCGGACTCATCACACCTTTTTGAGGGGAATTATTGTCTACTCCGGGACTCTATTTATAGATTTAAGTTATGTTCGTGAATCCTTATTACATTACCAAGTATAAAAATGTGTTTTCCTTTAGTTTTAACAATCAATGATTAAATATGCAAGAAATTTAGAGAATCTTTTATATGTATTCGAGGTTCTTCATCAATAGAGAATCATCTATATCTGTTTAGAGATTCTTGGTCAATGGTATCCATCAAAACATTTATATAAAAGTCTCTTGGTCATTATGATGACCAGGCTGGTTTTAAAGCCACTAAGTGGGGCACTTGAAGTTTATCGTCATTCATAAGGACAGGTATTATTTCAAAGTTGGGATCTAACCCATAAATGGGCTACCTACGTATCCTTTGTTTTGGAAAAGGAATCAGAACCCACATAGTTCGAGTAATGGAGTATGATGTTTATGATTGATGGCTCAAAGAAGAATGTCATAATTACTTTTACACTCTAAGCTCACGTGAGTCATGCTCGGTGTGAGAAACAAGAGGTATTGGTAAAAATTAGACAATTTTTCCATGAAAGATGCAATCATAAGAATTTGTTTGGGGCTTATGTATGTATGACTGCCCGGATAGATGAAGGTTTAGGATTTACTTTTAGGGAGAAAATCCATGAACAGGGTCCAGAAAGGTATATGTGCTTTATGGAGATTTGAATACTCTAATCTTGGGGCTTACTCCTAAGGAGGATGCCCAAGTTAGGAGGGGACTTATGATTGGGTTTTACTCCTGAAAAGGAAACCCAAATCAAGGGTAAATTAGGACTGGTTAAGAGAAATTTAAGGGGGCTTGGGGCTTACTCCTGAAAAGGAAGCCCAAGATTATGACTGAGTCTTATTCCTGAAAAGGAGACCCAGGTTAGGGATTAAGGTTTGGGGCTTACTCCTGAGGAGGATGCCCATGTTAAAGGATTGTGATTGGGGCTTACCCCTAAGGAGGATGCCCAAGTTTAAGGAATTATGATTGGGGCTTACTCCTGAGGAGGATGCCCAAGTTTGGGAACTTTAAGAATTTGGGGCTTACTCCTAAAGAAGGATGCCCAGATTAAAAGATTTATAACTGGGGATTATTCCTGAAAAGGAGACCCAGGTTAAGGATTCTCTCATTTTAAAGGATGAGGTTGAATGAACGAACTCTCAATCTTTGGTGACATAAAGATGTATAAATCACTAGGTTTTGAGAGATATTCCACCAAATTCCTTTCAGATAAGGAAGTCAAATCAAGAAATCATTCCATAAATGGCTTTGAAGAGTGTCTTGAAGACTGAATCTTGAATAGGAAAGGTGAAATGGCTTAAGAGGGGTAAAATGGGAAAGATGGGCACCCAAAAATATAGGGGCGCGCAAGTCTTGAAAGGCGTGCAAGTCTTCCGTGGGCGCGCAAGTTTTGGTCGCACAGGTATACTTGCGCGACACATGGTGTACTTGCGCGATTTTCAACCAGCATTGAAATATTTGAGCGACTCTTTTTTAAACCCTTTAGAATCCTCTTGAGGTTCTTCCAGAAAAGGGACGCGCAAGTTATATTGAAGGAAATAAGTCGGCGCGCAAGTGTTGATAAGTTTCAACACTTAGGCCTTCCTTCTTCTCTTTAGATCTTCCATTCTAGGTAAGAAATTACCTTAGAAGTGTTCCAGAAGCTTTGAGAAGAGACTTGGGCGTCGGGAGCTTCATTCTGAGTTTCTGGAAAAAGATCCTCCCGAATGGGGGGCCCACAGGGTCTATTTATAGGCAAAAGAATACCCCGGGCGGTTACCCCTTAGGTCGCGCAAGTGACTTGCGCGACCAAGGTTGCCGCGCAAGTGTACTTGCACGACAGTGAGATAACTTGCGTGGTGAAGTTGTTATTGATCCTTTGTTCATGCCTTTGTCGATTTTTGATGTTTTCTTCAAAGGTTGAATCACTTTGAGCTCAGATATTCCCTTTTCCGATCTTTAGATTCTATGACGAAAGGAGCGTCAACAAAAGTCCCCCCTCAGAGTTGGATCCGGAGAGAAATAAGGATTTGACTCTGAGGAAATCGAATCCATTCAAAGGAAAAGGGGGGGCGAGCAAGTCTTCAGTGCACAGAGGGCGGCACACAAGTTTTCGTCGCGCAGACCTTAAGCGCTCTGGCTACGGTGCGCAGATAGGCTTCCTGGCCTATAAATATACCGCTTTTGGCCGTGGATAACATCTGATCCCGAATTTCTCGAGCTCTCACTGCGCAAGTCTTCCTCGTCGCGCAAGTCTCTTTTTCCACTATTTCTTCGCTGTCGCGCTACTCTCAAGGTAATAGGGCTTGCGCGGTGATACATGCGCGACATAAACTTGCGCGGCACATGTAACACTTGCGCGACATCTCCATACTTGTGCGCCTTAATGCCTTAGCCATTTTTTCCAAATTCTTTCACAAATTTTATGAAAAAATAAACCCATTTAAGAGTTTGATTTATTCAACTTCTGTGCAGATTCAAGGGCTCTTAGACCTGGATTAATTGATGAACTGGCTAGCAAGCGGATAGATGACATGATGAACATTATTGTCCATGATTTCTATGATATCTGCGACAGTACTTTTTCATATTTGGATAAATACTTGAAGAAATATCATATAAATTTCCCAAAGAGAATCTACCTGTCTCTGTGTGGTCATGGTCATCTGCAAGGAGTCAATGTTCCAAATGCAAACAATTATACACCTGAGATGCAGCTGCACTGCTACTTCTCTATTTCGGTTATGCTGTTCATTAAGAGTAACAACAATGGTGTGAACTTTCAAATTCTTCCTCCATGTCATTTCCTTGCAGATATGAAAATGGCAAACCCATGGGCTGAAATGTTTTCCACTAATGGTTGGTGGAGAGAAGACAAACGTGGTATTAGAGAAATATCTGAAAAGAGTACTCTCTCCAAATGTCTCTTTACTTCCAATGCTCCATTCTCAAATCCATGTATCCATCTTCCAAGTCTCTTGGATAGAAACAGAGTCACTGTTTGATCAGCAGAAAATTTTCTCAAACCGCACTCAAGAACATCCTTTTACAATTGTTCCAAGAAGAGCTAGTATCACTGCATCTCTTATTGTATCCATTTGAATGAATGAATTCCAGGTGGTTGCTAATGAAGCTCGGGATGCCGTAAATCAAATGAAGTGTTATGTTGAAAGCCTCTTGTAATTCTTGAAAAAGAGAAGAGACTCCAGTCTGTGGATGTCCTTCTAACTCTTGTGTATCAATGAAAAACACTTTCATCTTCAATCATTTGTACCTGCATTCTTTCATTACCTGCTTCAAATTTACTTAAGCGAATGGGCCTAGTAAGCATAGTTTGATTTTTACTAGGATTATTACAAATAACCCTACAAACTTTGAACCTTTTAATTGCTCAATATTACCTAAATCATACAAAAAATGTATATTTAGTGAGCTGGAACTTGACTTTTATTCAGAGTTCCTTTGTCTTTTGTGGGCAGTTTAAAGTCATGCATGCTGGACATAAAGGGGCTAATGTTTAAGGTCGAAATAGCTTTGACCGAAATGGATTAAAATTGACACAATTCCTTGAAAGTTCATCTGAAAACATATTACCTTACTCAAGTATGAGGGAAAATATGTAAACTATGGCTTAAGAATATTTGAATCTGAGGAATGATATGAAAAAGAGCTAAAAGGAATTAGAAGAAGTAGTTTCCAAGAATGAAGTTACTATTATTTAACAAAACCCGTTAGGGGGTTGAAATATGCAGGGCCACCTATTGGCATTGGCTGCATGGTCAAATAAATAGTATCTTTCAGCTGACAAGTCTGTTATGTGGACTGTTTATGCAAGGCCGCCTATGGGCACGTGCTGCATAGTCAGGAAAAAGAACTCTCAGAAATTTACTTTCCTAGTGCTAAAAGCCAGTGAAAGTTTATGGAGATTCAAATTTTCTAAAGTATAGAGTTTGTTGTATGGAAAGAGGTACTTGAATATGGAGAAGATATTTCCAAACAAGAATATCAAAGAACTGGATGAATATCACTCCTACGAAGGTCTGACCCAAACGTAGGGAAGAAGAATAAACCATAGACTTGAATACTTTCAGATCATGAAAAAGGATATGGGACAAATATGTTAAGGATTGCTATTTTTTTGCGGATCCCTACATACTGTCGTTTAAGACAAATAAGGACAAAAGAGGAATTCTTCCCAAGAATGAAGTTACCATTATTTAACAAACCCGTTAGGGGGTTGAAACATGCAGGGCCACCTATGGGCATTGGATGCATGGTCAAATAAATAGTATCTTTTGGCTGACAAGTCTGTTATGTGGACTGTTTATGCAAGGCCACCTATGGGCACGTGCTGCATAGTCAGGCAAAAGAATTCTCAGAAGTTTGACATTTTTGTGACTAGAAGTCATGAAAAGGGTTATGAAGATATGAAAATATTTTAAGGTTAGGATTATAACACATAAATATGGGTATTGTCCAATGTATGTAGAGATACATAGGTCAATGATAACCATAATCATGTTGTGGCTGGGTCCTGAATTGAAATTTTGGACTTCACTACGTATCTCATAAGAATGAGAATCAATCCATACGTAGTTCTTGAAATGCAGTTTAATGTCGTGCAGGACGAAAGTATGAGTGATCTTAGTTTAGGGTCATAGAATTCGGACCATAATAATGAATACATAGTGTGTGTTTTCATGAGGACTTTTCAGCCAAGGGACTGAAAGTGAAATTTGGGGTTAGGCCCAAAAGACCTGGGGCTGGATTCGAGGGATACTTGAACGTTCCTACGTATCCCATAAGGATGGGAATCAAGCCCACGTAGTTCTAGAACTACCCTTTGTACAAATTTGGTTCGTACATGTGAAGGGTGAAAGGGGATTTTAGTGCAATGATGGTTTAACCTGAGATAAAAAGTTTAGGCATTACCATGTATGCACGTAGTCTTTTGAAATGAGACATGATTGAAAAAATCAATGTCAATAATGGTTCCTTCTCAAATGAGGAAATCAAAGAATATTGTAGTTTATTGTCGTACCGGACAAAAGTGTTGTATAGTTTAACGTCATATAACAAGGACAAAAGTGAATCAATGTAAAGATATTGATTCCAGGGGCGGTTTCACAAATCAACATCATATGAGATGGTGGTGAACCGATGTGAAGAGATTGTTTTTGGGCTTGAACCCTAGGAGGTTGCCTACATACCCAGCCTGGAGGGCAAGGATCAAAGTCTGTGTAGTTCAATTAAAGAATGAATTAATGATCAAGTTGTTCTTGTGGACAATGATCTAATAAAAAATGTTTTTGGGACTTACACATGGTTAGTGGCCCAAAGGGAGTGTTATGGTTGCTGTTCGCTCTAAGCTCACGTGAGTCATACTCGGTGTGAGAAACAAGAGGTAATAACAACCTTAACGATGCACAGTTTAATGTCATGTAGGACATAAAAAAGGGACTATGTAGTTTAAAGTCTTGCAGTTAGGACTATTGGTGCTGCACAGTTTAGTGTCATGTAGCAGGGACAAAATACAGTTTAATGTCATGTAGGACATATCAAGGATTTTCTGTACAGTTTAGCGTCATGTAGTTAGGACGATGGGGACAATACAGTTTAACGTCATATTGGACGAAAAGGGGATTGTGCAGTTTATTGTCATGCAGTAAGGACAAAAGAGTGTACCATTTTAACGTCATGTCGGACGAAAGTGCGAATAGTTTAAGGTCATATGCATGGACCGTGAATGGTGCAGTTTAATGTCATACTGGACCTTTGAGATTATATAGTTTAACGTCTTTCCGGACGTGAAGGACTTTTATACAGTTTAGCGTCATGTAGTTAGGACGTCACAGTTTAACGTCTTGCTGGACATAAGGGATTTGCAAATAGTTTATGGTCATATACATGGACCAGGGATGATGCAGTTTAAGGTCATGCTGGACAGTTTAGGGAACTTTTTCACAGTTTAATGTCGTGTGGGACGAAGTTGCAGTTTAAAGTCATACTGGACCATTGCTGTACAGTTTAAAGTCATGTAGCTAGGACTAACTGGTGCTGTACAGTTTAAAGTCATGTAGCTAGGACTAAGGTGAACCAATATGAGGATATCAGTTCTGGGGACTTTTTACAGTTTAACGTCATGCTGGACGATGAAAGTGGCACACAGTTTAATGTCATGTTGCTAGGACACAATATAGTTTAATGTCATCTCGGACAAATAAGGAACTTCTGTACCGTTTAATGTCATGTAGATAGGACATAATACAGTTTAGTGTCATGTAGGACAAAATATAGTTTAATGTCATCTCGGACAAAATACAGTTTAGTGTCATGTAGGAAATATATCATGAACCAATGTGATTGTTTTGGATCTGGGAACAATATTTTGTGTTTATAAAAAATACTTCTTCAGAAATCTGGCATTAGTTGGAGTCGTGATGTGTTCTCCATCCATTGAGATTAGAGAATACACTCCATTGGAGTAGACCTTATGTATTGAATAAGGTCCTTCCCATTTTGGTTCAAGCTTGGGAGGCTTCTTTCCTAGTATCATTGGTGCTCTGAGAACCAATACCAATTCTCCCTGAATGAATGAACGAAGACTAACTTTTTTGTTAAAAGCTCGTGCTATTCGATTCTGATAGATTTCCAAGTGGTGCAAAGTGCATAATCTTTTCTCATCTAACTGTTCCAATTCATTCAACCGCTTTTGGGATTGCTCATCTGTAGATAACTGATCACAAATGGCTATTCTGAGTGAGGGCAATTGAACTTCAATTGGCAAGACTGCTTCTGTTCCATATACCAATGAATATGGAGTTGACCGTGTTGCATTGCGAGTGGTAGTCCGATAAGCCCATAAAGCATGAAAGAGTTTATCAGGCCATGACCTCTTATCTTTATCCACCATCTTTTGTAGTATATTTGAAAGAGTCTTGTTGAAGGCTTCTATCTGGCCATTAGCCGCTGCATGATATCGAGATGAATGGTTGGACTTAATGTTGTATTCTTGATACAATTTCTTTACCTCAGAAGAACAGAAGTTGGTGCCATTTTCCGTCAATATGGTATGAGGGACACCAAATCTAGTAATGATGTTAGACTTGATGAAGCTAACAATGCATTTAGAACTAACTTCTTTGAGAGGTACTGCCTCTGCCCATTTGGAAAAGAAATCAGTAGCAGTAAGAATTTACTTAAACTGCTTGGCCGTAGCTGAAGGGTAAGGTCCCACCACATCCATTCCCCATGTGGAAAATGGCCATGAGTATTTAGCTGTATGAAGCAACTCTGGAGGTTTATGAATGAAGTTGGCATATACTTGGCATGAATGACACTTCTTTGTAAAATTAACAAAATCTTGTATCATTGAAGGCCAAAAGTATCCAAGCCTTCGAATTTGATCAGACAGTCTATGTCCAGACTGGTGGGCACCACAGACTCCTGCATGCACTTCTTTTATGACAGCCATTGTCTCTTCACCATCAATACATCTGAAGAGAACTCCATCAAAACCACGTTTGTAGAGAATTTTCTCGAGGTGGTTTGGGCTATCATAAAGAGTAAAATTGACCACACGTCGCCGAATTTGGTCTTTCTCGGCTCTATCAGGTGGAAGTGTTCCATTTTGAAGGTATTCGCTGATAGGTGACATCCATCCTGTAGTATGACCATACGGTTCGGAAATGGGACAAATTTCATTAATTTCCTCTGTTCTGACTTGAACATAAGGTGAAATTGCACGACGGTGGGCAATACAGATGGTTGTCTTGTCCCGATTTGGATCTGCTAAAGATGTGGCTATATTAGCCAGTGCATCAGCTTGAGAATTTTGTGATCTTGGGACATAAGAAAATGTCGGTTCTGAAGGGAATTCCTACATTAACTCTCTGACGTAATCATATAATGGGATTAATTCTTCTTTTCTGATGGCATAATCCCCATTGATTTGTTTGATTACCAGGTCTGAATCACCTTTTACCTTTAAGTGATTCACTTGTGCTTGAAGCGCTAATTCCAAGCCTGTAATAAGAGCTTGGTATTCAGCTTCATTATTGGTACCACCTTCCCACAACAAAAAGGAATAAGGTAACACTGCCTTATCTGGAGAAATGAGCACAATTCTTAAACCAACTTTGTTGAATTTAGGATTTTCCATTTTCTTCCCTGTTGGACTTCTAGAAGCACCATCAAAATACATTTCCCATGTTTGAGGACTTTCTTGAATAGAGAAAACTTCCTCATCAGGGAGTTCGATATCTGAATATGTGTCTTCCACTGAAGGATGTTCAGCCAGGAAATCAGCCAGAGCTTGGCCCTTAATTGCCTTTTGAGACACATACTGAATGTCGAACTGCTGTAGAATGACCGCCCACCTTGCCAGACGTCCTGTAAGCATTGGACGACTAAGGATGAATTTGAGCGGATTATTACGAGATACCAATTGAACCTCGTGATGTTACAGGTAGTGTCTCAATTTCTGAACTGCAAAGATTAATGCTAGGCAGCACTTTTCAATACTTGAATACCGGGTTTCTGCTTCAAGCATAGTTCTACTGAGATAGTAGAGACTATTTTCATTCCCAGCATCATTCTTTTGAGCGAGAAAGGCACCCAATGATCGCTCTAAAGCTGTCACATAGAGGATAAGAGGTCTACCCTCAACAGGCGGCATGAGTACTGGTGGACTCAAGAGGTATTTCTTGAGAACATCAAATGCTTCTTGACATTCTTCGGTCCACTAGTAAGTGACTCCTTTCTTCAATAATTTGGTAAAAGGTAAACTTTTGCCTTCCAAATTAGCGATGAAACGCCGAATATAGGCTAAGTGTCCTTGAAGTCCTCTTAATTCCTTCAAATTCTGAGGAGGTGACATACCAAGGATTGATTTGGTCTTCTCAGGATTGACTTCAATACCACGATGACGTACAACAAAGCCAAGGAATTTTCCTGAGGTTACCCCAAAAGCACATTTTAAGGGGTTCATCATTAAATTATGTTGTCAAAGCTTGTGGAATATGACTTCCAAATCAGCCAAGTGATTAAAACGTTGTTTGGATTTAACCACCAAATCATCTACATAGCATTCAACAAACTTCCCTAAAAGAGGTTTGAAGATATGATGCATGGCGCGTTGATATGTTGCACCTGCATTCTTTAAACCAAAGGGAATCACCCGGTAACAAAACACACCTTGAGGAGCTCTGAAGGCTGTATATTCCTCATATTCTGGGGCCATTCGGATCTGATTATATTCAGAATATCCATCCATGAAAGAAAGTACTTCATAGCCAGCCGTTTCATCAATTAAGAGTTCTATAATCGGAACTGGGAAATCATCTTTAGGACAATACCGATTAAGATCTATGAAATCGATGCAAACCCTAATTTGTCCGTTCTTCTTCTTTACAGGGACAATATTAGCCAACCACTTGGGATATTGAACTTCTCTGACGAAGTTGGCTTTGATCAGCTTATCCACTTCAGCTTCAATTTTGGAAGCATAGGTTGGGTGTGTTCTTCTCGCGGCTTATTTAAAACCTCGATGTTCTTTTGGTAAACCCAAATGATGAGTAGAAATATCAGGATCAAGCCCAGGAATTTCTGTATAATTCCAAGCAAAAATATCTTTATTTTTCTTTAGAAAAGAAATATACATCTCTTGCTCTTCAAGGGTCATGGCCGCACTAATTAAAGTGGGGCGTGGATCTTTCTCTGTACCCAGATTTACTTCTCTGAGTTCATCCACAGTGGTAGAGATACCCTCTTCAAATGCTGGAGGAGCATCTCTAAGATCTTCCTCTTCCTCTTCATCATGTGTTATTTCTTCCGTTTCTACTTGAAAAGTAGATGAGAAAACGAAATTCTCATGATCATAAGAGATGTCAAAATTTTCACATTTTGAAGAAGAAGCTTCCATTTTCGACCCTATTGATGATAAAGGGTCTTCTTTGGGAAATAAAGAGGAGATGATGGATTGAGAATCGACATCATTATTCACCTCTGGTGTTGCTATAACTTCTTCTGGCCTGATTAGCGAAGTATAGACTTGTTGGACTTCAGTAGATGAAATGAAAACCTCACCACTTATGCTTTCATCACTGCTTGGTAGGTTACCAATTTCTCCCATGTTGTCTGGCTCGATCGCCATAATTGACATTATGGATCTTTCCATAAGAGTATTTTGATTTGGGCCTATTTTTTCAATTTGACTGATAGGTAACACATAATCTGTACTCATATGTGAAAATGGATTTATTGGAATTTTCTCCAAACCATATGGAGCATTAACTTTGGTAATTTCCTTCATTGTAGATTTTTCTCTTCCCTTCATGTGATAAAATTCCGCCTCAATATATTGAGACTCACATGTCTTGAACGGGGCCTTATCACCATACAATGTTCCAACTTGACCATCGAAACAGTATTTGAGACATTGATGGTATGATAAAGGAATAGTTGCATGCTGATGTAGCCAGGGTCTTCCAAGAAAGATATTGAAAGCTGAGTCTTGATCAACAATCATGAAATCTGAATTGGATACAAGATCTCCAAACTGAGTTCTGAGTGTAACTTCTCCTAGTGGTTCTTGTTCATTTTTATCATATCCTTGTAACATCATGGTAGAAGGAGATAAATCAGATTCCGTGAGGCCCAATCAACGAAGTGTACGAATGGGCATGAGGTTGACTCCTAAACCATTATCAATGAAAGCTCTTCGAACATCTACACCATTGACTTTTCCAGATAAGTACAAAGGTTTTATGTGCCCATGCACAACATCATCTTCATCTTTATCAGTAAAAGATATCACTTCATGGCATTCTGTAGGATTATTCTCTATGTGATAGATTTCAGCTGCAACAATTTCAGCTTCAAACTCCTGAGGACTTGACAAAGCTTCGATGAGTGCTTCCCGAAGATCTTTTGACAAATTCAAAGCATCCAAAATTGATAAATTGTCTGGTACTTGGGCCAAGTGTTTCAATATATCATACTTTTGATCTAGAGGTCTGCGTTTCCCAATAGGAATATGCGGTTTAGCAGGTACCTTGGAAGTAGATGCTTTGGAAGCTGATGCATCTTGTATTGAGGTTGGAAACATCCTTGGTTTTGGAAGATTAGACTGATTAGATCCATTTACTTGCTGATATAAAGAAATGGAACCTTTAATCGGTCTTCCAAAATAACTGTGCCAAAACTGAGTTGGCCATTGGCAGAAGAACTTGCTTGTTCTTTTTGAGCTCGCTGAAGGGCTCTACCACGAGTTTCTGCTGCATATACAGTGCTAGCAGGGGTAAAATTAGAGCAGTGGCTTCGGAAAGATCCTCGTCTTCCCATATATCCTGAACCTCTAGAACCTCCTCGGATTCCCTTATTTGATACAGGGAATTCAGGCTCATCAAGACTGGAATATGGATCTGTTAATTGAATCATATTAACAGAACCAAAGATTAACTCTTCGTCTGATAAAGACTCTGCCTGGTTAGCCTGTTTAGGCTGTGCCGTTTGGTGGGACGGTGCCCGTGGCTTTGAAGTAGATGGCATGAAATCTGCCAGAGTCAAAGACAATTTAGGCTTTGATACATACTCATCTTCTCCTGATTCCTCTTTCTTCTTTGAATTGTGCTGCCCTTTTGAGGATTTATCTTTTGATGGAGGCTTTACTGCAGCTTTTGTAGGAGACACAATTGGCTTCTTCAATTGTGTTCGCAAAATGGAATGGGTCCGATTGATTGTCTTTTTGACCATCCAATCATCATATTTTTTCGCAGTTTTTCTTTTGACTTCCTGCCACTCGCCTCCTTCCTCTGGATCTGTAGCGGTAATACACGCTACATGAGCTGAAGAACCCTTCAATTTGACTTGTCCCAAGTCGACCATCTTTTGCAGGAGGTCTTTAAAGACAAAACACTCCTGGATGGGATGCCCCAACATTTGATAAAAGGGACAATAATTGGGACGGTCTTCATCTCCTTCCTTGTTTGGCCTCTTGGGCACTGGTAATTGGACCAAATTATTTTCCAGAGCTGAAATGAAGTAACCAGGAACTTGCTCACTTCAGAAAGAGTATGTTTTACTCTTCATATCCTCAAATTGTTTTCGTTGTTGATCTTTTTGATCATTTGGACGAAACAGCCTTTGTTGTTGGCGTTCAGGAGGTGGATCCCTTCGAGAAGATGAAGTTTTTGAAGTAGAAATAGGTACAGGTGCTTGTTTAAGAATAACTGTAGCAGTTTCCACTTTACCCATTCTCCTTCCTGGAGCTGATGGAATTATACGAGATTTAACCTTAGCCTGTATAAGGGAATATTCAATCTGTTGAGCGATTGAAGTAAGGTCTCGAAACCCTCCTGTGTATTTCACAGGGATCAATGGCGTGCGTAGTTCGTCACGCAAATTTTCCACACAGATTGGCAACAGTTCTTCCTGAGGGAGTGCTAAACTCAGGGAATACGTTAATCCCTTCCAACGAGCAATGAAATCAGAGACTCTTTCATTCTCCCTTTTCTTGCAGTTTGTAAGATCAAAAAATGTCATTTTTGGCAAAGTTGAGCTAAACTGAAGAAGTAATTTTTGACGAAGATCCTCCCATCCGATGACTGACCGGGATTGAAAGCTTGTATACCAGACAAAAGCTGGTCCTTGCAAGGTTCGCATGAAGCATCTGAGTTTCACTGCTTCTTGCTGCTCTGGAGTTCCCATCATAGGATCACAACAAGACACGTAATGCGTCAAATGTTGTTCGGGGTTGCCTGATCCATTGAAAGTAGGGAAAACAGGGTTTCCAAAACTGGATGGAGGAGAAATTGAATCTACCAATTCAGGGAAAACTTTCTTTTTAGGTTGAACTTGCGCCCGTTTCCCTTCCATAGTTTCTAACAGAGCTGTTAATGACTCAGTAGTAGTTATTAACTTTTGAGAAACATCAGGTTGAACTTGGTTTTGGGTAGGTGCAATGAATGGAGCTTGGACAGACGTGGTGGTTGGTGCTGCAACTGATGGTAGAGCTGCCAACCATTGTTGCGTTTGACCCGTAGGATTAGACCTCTGAGGGTGTATTGATAAAGGAGGATATTCCTGATCCATCTTAGTAGTTACAACAAAGTCCTTCGGCTGTCCGACTTCAGCATTCTTAAGAAGAAGACTACTCTGAAGTAGTTCTGCATTCAACCTTCTTAATTCTTTCATTTCTTCCTCCTGTTGTGAAAACCTTTTCTCTAATGAGAGCGATTGACCTCCTTCAGAGGAAGGGTGAGAAGTAACCTGATTCTTTCCTTTCCCCTTATTGGATCCTTTTCGGAGAGGGGGAAGTGGGTTACTTGAAAGAATACCCAGATTTTGGGTAAGCCTTTGATTACGTGTGCGCACACCTTCTTCATTTAGGTCTGTGTGCGCAACTTCTTGAGCAGGAACCTCTTCGTCTGATCCCTCTGATTGAGCCTCACCTGGTGAATCAGCAGCAACGACATTGATGACATTAATGGATGCATATTGCATGGAATCCTTTCTATCAACATTTTTGTGATATTGTCTTCTTTTATGTCCATGATGAGACATGGAATTCCGTTGACTTGATCCCTCAGGAACTTCTTGGAGAACCGTCACGTGGAGAGAATCTCCTGATAGCTTGGCTCTTCGTTCCTCTTGAGGCTTATTCCCTAATCGAGAGAATACTGATTTTCTCTGAGGGAGGGATTGAGGATTTGAAAAAGTCCCCAGTCCGGTGGACTGGGGATGTTCCTGCTGCTTCTGATCAACTCCTCGAATCCCATTTGTTGACTCTGAGGGTTGGGTTAGAGAAGTCCCCAGTCTGACAAGCTGGGGTGTCTCTTGACATGCTATGTCTGAGATCTTCTTAAAATCTCTCTTGATCTTGCGAATCTTAGTTCGGAAATTAGCTGGATGCATTAACCTGTATCCACTTTTATCACCGGGTTCAATAGACAGTTGGATAATTTCCGAAACTTCTGTCATTTTATGACGTGTTTGCTCCAGAAGAGAGGCTTGTGCAATATTCTCGCCTGCTTGATGTAAGAGCAATTCAACAACTTGTTCTCTATATACTTGATTTTGAGAGGAACTAGTTGAAGCCTGTTCTTGAGCAAGATTTTGATTATGAACAAATCCCATTGACTGTGGCCGGCCATGGGCAATAACGTTGCATGAGACCATTTTCGGCGGGCTTTGCTGACTGGAAAGCACTGTGAAATGTAGTGCTCCGTGAACACCCCATCCTCTGATATGAACATCAGATGGATCATTGGAAATTAACTGACGCAATTTTCTTAGTGCACCAAGGCATGAACGTTGAAGGGTTCTTTGTTGCTTTTCAGCCTTCGGATACTGAGAGACTAATAGAGATGCCAAATCAATCTGGCGTTGTAACCCTTCTATTATCTTAATATGATTTTCATAATCACCGTAAGATAATACTTTCTTCTTCAATTGACAAAGAGTCTTCCATATGTTGAGACGAATATCATGGATTCCATCATCCGTCAACATCTTCGGAATGTCGTACTGGGAGTCAGCCAAAGGCCAAAACATGACTGGTACTTCACCTTTTGCCAGTTTTTTCCTCATGTTCAGCATTTCCTCTTTATCATTAAATGAAGATTCTTCTACCTGTTTGGACCAGAGTTGGTGTTTCCTTGTTGCTTCATCGGATTCAACAAGATTGGTAGAGATATCACTATTCATGCTGGAAGATGAATGACCCAGGGATGGTTCGTAGAATAACCTGAACCCCAGGATATCTTCTGATGGAGAAAGAGTTTCACCTGCCGATAGTAAAGCATCATACATGACTGGTTTTACATTTTCAAGTGCCTTGAGATAGGAGGGTTTTCTCGTCACTACATTGCCTTCTGAAGAATTTTCGAGACAACGTGAATCACTACTGCGGAGAGGACTTTCGTAGCGAAGTTCATCACCATGAGGAGGACCGTCATGATGAGTTATAGAAAAAGATGAAATCTCTTGCTCCTTGGTCTTCTGACCACACAGAGGGTTCCTGTGGCTCTCATCTGAAGAAGAAACTTCAAGATTGATCGAAATTTCATGAAGCAAGCCTTCATGAGGAAGTGTCTGTTGAAGACCTTCAAAATTAATGTTCTCGTTATTGAGAACTAAGGGAGTAGAATCTTGAATTCCGACAGATAAATGTCTGAGGGCTTCAAGAACTCCAGCATCAAGCAAGGCCTTGTTGCAGATTGGCCTTTGATCTCCTGACTGTGCTGGGCGGATCTTTTTCTTAGATGCCTTCTTACTCACTTTAGAAACCACTTGTTGACGAAAGTGGTTACTCTGAGCAGGTGTATGTGCCTGATCAGGAAATATGGTCAGGTTAGGCTGACGATCTCCACTCAAATTAGGTGTATGTGCCTGACTTGGTTGTCCGTTTGATATGGGGGAGTATGCCCCATAACCCTCTTGGACTGGAACAGATGTGTGTGTCTATTCCGGAGTGAATCGTTGATGTGTCACTCCACTGCTAGGGATAGATTTATGTGTCTGTCCCTGAGATGATGCTGAAGCTGTTATGATATCCTGGCAAGCATCCATAATATGAGCAGGAATTTGCTTCTGCTCTTTCACCATTGACAAAATATGTTTGGTGACTTCAACCGCCGGAACGGGGATATACGTCCATTCCGGGCTTGGAGTAGGTGTATGTGCCTGCTCCTGTCCTCCTTTTCCTGTCAGTGAATCCTGACAGTACTCAAGTGTGGAGGCAGAGAGTTGAGTCTGCCTCCTGTTTGTCGTCGGGGCTTTCCGACTGACTTCTCCGTGCGCTACCAAGAGAGACTGTTGGTAGGCTTGATTAGTATTAGCAGGTGTATGTGCCTACTGATTACACTTCGCCAAACGCGGTTGACGAGATCCATCATATGTAGTCAGACGATCCTGCTGACTAACTGGTGATGTATAAGCAGGTGTATGTTCCTGCCTATAGTACTCCACCGAAATTGCCTGGCGGGATTGGCTTGATGCTGCCAGACGAGTCTTCTGGACAGTGGAATTAAAACGGGCAGGTGTGTGTGCCTGCTCGTTGTTTGCCACCAATTTAGGTTGGTGGACTTCTCCGGAGATGGCAGGGATGACAACCTGCCCATTGTTAACCGGATTCCATCTCTGGCGGTTCATCTTGCCTGCTCGGGTTCGAGGAACCTGAGCTGAATGCCTGGAGTCGGTACCCTCATCATGTTGAGGGCGCACTACCGCACGAGTCTGGAGGCGATTGATGATGGGAGAACTTGAGAAGGACTCCTTTATTTTTGAATTAAGGTCCTGCGGGACCTGCTCATTCACTTCCTCAGAGTAAGAGAGTGAATGGAAATTGCGTTCCGGGGATAACGACCCAAAACGGTTGGAGACGGTAGTCAGCACTACCTGCTTCTTGATCGCTGGCCGCCGTTGTCCGGACGACCAGGTAGAGTTGTTAACTTGGAGGGCTTGACGAGTGGCCTCCAGAGTTGGGATAGTACCGTTGCGACGGTACTCCTTAACCGGTGCATTAGAAACCCAGCGTTGAAGACGCTGAGTTGGTGATGTCATCCTCAGAGCGAACGACGTTCCAGCAGGATTAGCAGCATTGGTTTTCACAGCAGCAGACCTCACAATAGAGGTGTTCACAGCAGCAGTATTCACAGGGGTGAATTTAAGGAAATCCATTTTGCAGAAGATCTTGAGAAAAGAGTGCCTATTCCATATAACAGAAAAAATCAAGATGAATCCGGCCACTGCATCTTTTGGATGAGCACATGTCAATGATTGCTTTGTTGGCCCAAGGGGCCTAACAAATAAGAAGAACATCACTTTAACTTGGTTAAGGATTCACGTCGGGTTCACCATTTTTATTTCCTCACGGATTTCGGGGATGACCTCCTGGACGAGAGATTCAAACGTTCCGATCGGTTTCTAGCAGGTTTGTTCGTAGAACCGGAAACATCCAATGATTCCACATCTGTTTGGACCTACTTTCCAAAGGTAGGCGCTCATTAGCTTGTGGACTGATGAGGCTTAGGAATTTTCATTGGTCGAGAGGATAGGAGGTCGGACTCATCACACCTTTTTGAGGGGAATTATTATCTACTCCGGGACTCTCTTTATAGATTTAAGTTATGTTCGTGAATCCTTATTACATTACCAAGTATAAAAATGTGCTTTCCTTTAGTTTTAACAATCAATGATTAAATATGCAAGAAATTTAGAGAATCTTTTATATGTATTCGAGGTTCTTCATCAATAGAGAATCATCTATATCTGTTTAGAGATTCTTGGTCAATGGTATCCTTCAAAAAATTTATATAAAAGTCTCTTGGTCATTATGATGACCATGCTGGTTTTAAAGACACTCATTGGGGCACTTGAAGTTTATCGTCATTCAGAAGGATAGGGATTATTTCAAAGTTGGGATCGAACCCATAAATGGGCTACCTACGTATCCTTTGTTTTGGAAAAGGAATCAGAACCCACGTAGTTCGAGTAATGGAGTATGATGTTTATGATTGATGGCTCAAAGAAGAATGTCATAATTACTTTTACACTCTAAGCTCACGTGAGTCATGCTCGGTGTGAGAAACAAGAGGTATTGGTAAAAATTAGACAATTGTGCCATGAAAGATGCAATCATAAGAATTTGTTTGGGGCTTATGTATGTATGACTGCCCGGATAGATGAAGGTTTAGGATTTATTTTTAGGGAGAAAATCCAGGAACAGGGTCCATAAAGGTATATGTGCTTTATGGAGATTTGAATACTCTAATCTTGGGGCTTACTCCTAAGGAGGATTCCCAAGTTAGGAGGGGACTTATGATTGGGTTTTACTCCTGAAAAGGAAACCCAAATCAAGGGTAAATTAGGACTGGTTAAGAGAAATTTAAGGGGGCTTGGGGCTTACTCCTGAAAAGGAAGCCCAAGATTATGACTGAGTCTTATTCCTGAAAAGGAGACCCAGGTTAGGGATTAAGGTTTGGGGATTACTCCTGAGGAGGATTCCCATGTTAAAGGATTGTGATTGGGGATTACTCCTAAGGGGGATTCCCAAGTTTAAGGAATTATGATTGGGGCTTACTCCTGAAGAGGATGCCCAAGTTTGGGAACTTTAAGAATTTGGGGCTTACTCCTAAAGAAGGATGCCCAGATTAAAAGATTTATAACTGGGGATTATTCCTGAAAAGGAGACCCAGGTTAAGGATTCTCTCATTTTAAAGGATGAGGTTGAATAAACAAACTCTCAATCTTTGGTGACATAAAGATGTATAAATCACTAGGTTTTGAGAGATATTCCACCGAATTCCTTTCAGATAAGGAAGTCAAATCAAGAAATCATGCCATAAATGGATTTGAAGAGTGTCTTGAAGACTGAATCTTGAATAGGAAAGGTGAAATGGCTTAAGAGGGGTAAAATGGGAAAGATGGGAACCCAAAAAGATAGGGGCACGCAAGTCTTGAAAGGCGCGCAAGTCTTCCGTGGGCGCGCAAGTTTTGGTCGCGCAGGTATACCTGCGCGACACATGGTGTACTTGCGCGATTTTCAACCAGCATTGAAATATTTGAGTGACTCTTTTTTAAACCCTTTAGAATCCTCTTGAGGTTCTTTCAGAAAAGGGACGCGCAAGTTATATTGAAGGAAATAAGTCGGCGCGCAAGTGTTGATAAGTTTCAACACTTAGGCCTTCCTTCTTCTCTTTAGATCTTCTATTCTAGGTAAGAAATTACCTTAGAAGTGTTCCAGAAGCTTTGAGAAGAGACTTGGGCGTCGGGAGCTTCAATCTGAGTTTCTGGAAAAAGATCCTCCCGAATAGGGGGCCCACAGGGTCTATTTATAGGCAAAAGAAGACCCCGGGCGGTTACCGGGCGGTTACCCCTTAGGGCGCGCAAGTGACTTGCGTGACCAAGGTTGTCACGCAAGTGTACTTGCACGACAGTGAGATAACTTGCGCGGTGAAGTTTTTGTTGATCCTTTGTTCATGCCTTTGTCGATTTTTGATGTTTTCTTCAAAGGTTGAATCACTTTGAGCTAAGATATTCCCTTTTCCGATCTTTAGATTCTGTGATGAAAGGAGCGTCAACAATCATGGATTGTAACTCTACTAGTAGCTTTAACAATAAAGAATAGGTCTTTTGTGTGGATTGACTAGTTTAAGGTTTATTTTAATAATTTTAAGGATATGTTATTTATTTCTCCTGGTTTTTATTTTCTATAAGAATTAATTATGTTAAAGATTTATTATGATACTTTATATCTTGGTTTAAGTTGTGTTTGAATTTAGTGTTGAGTGGTCGTCTTCTATGGGTCTTGGTGATTGCTGAATGCTAAACATAAATGCACCACCCATGATCTTGAGTGTATTTTAGTGGTATTTTTCTAAATTTATAGTGTCACTACCTCATTAGTGAGTGATTTTTTGAATTCATAGATCAAAATATCCTAAATTATATCTTATTTAAATGTAATTTGAATTTGTGGTAGTGAAGGTGGATGAAATTTTGTGTATGATTATAACTTATAGATTTTATATACACTGAGGAAGGGTGTTTTTTCTGAAAGGATGAGTAGAAAGATGCATGGGGATGTTTTTCAAGAATCTAGAGATTCTTGGAGGGTGATGGAGGATCCTGCTGCATTGAACCTTGACATGAGAGTAGTTAATGATAGGGGATGTATTTATCAAATAATCATGCAATAAAATTTAGTTAATTAGGAAGAGGATTCATAGGTAGGGGATTCTAAGGTTGTGGTTTGAAAAACTATTTTGTCTGTGGTGATTCCCCTAATGGGTGGTATGGGGATAATCAACATCAGGTTTCGTTTAAATTGAGTCTCTATGTTCCTTTGACGATTCATAAATTGGTTTTATATGAATTCTACAATTCTCATTTAGCAGTACATTCTATTGTGGTGAGGATTTATTATGCTCTAAGATTTCATTTTTTATTTCATGAGATGAATATATTAGTTGTGTATTTTGTTTCTCGAAGCTTAGTTAGCTTTAAAGTGAAGTTTAATCATTGTGTTCCCAGTGGTTTTCATCAGCCACTTAATGCTCCCTAATATAAGTGGTAGAACATCTCAATGTACTTGGTCACTAGTTCTCCTCAAGATCATGGATGATTTTATTTTATATTTTTTATCATGGAAAACTTGACAAAATTCATATCACATATTAGAGATTAAGGAATCTATATCTGTGGATGTTTTTTAAGGTAGTATTCATAGGATGTGGGGAGACTTAATGGGGTTATGAAGTTACTCATATCTAATTGTGACCCATATTTCACCTACATGGTGTGGAAATTTATCTAGTGTGATTTTTTCCTCAAATATGCATCAACATCACTTTTTATCCCCAAACAGATGGTCATATAGGGTAGACTATGAATACTTTGTAGGATATGTTATGTGCATGCATCATGGATTTTTAAGGATCATGAGTGTTTCACCCACCCTTGGTCACATAAAAAAATAATTATCACTCTACCATTCGTATATATCCATTAAAATAATTGTAATGTTTTCCTTTATGATCACTATTATGTTGGACCAAGGTTGTAGAATTATCAACTCTTGGACTAGAGTGGGTACAAAGCATGATAGAGAATGGGCATGTGATTCATGAGTAGATAAAGGTAGTAAAATATTTGTATAATTCTTATTCTGATCATAAGATGAGGCCTCTAGAGTTCAAAAATGGATATTGTGTGTTCTTAAAGGTATCTCCTCATCATGGGAAGTGAATGTTCGATCATGGGAGTAAACTTTTTCCTAGATTGGTTGAAGCTCTCAAGGTGATAGTGCATATTAGGGTTTCTATGTATTGGTTAACACTTCCCCTGCATATGATTCAAATTCATGAAATATTTCATATTTTCATCTTCACTTATATATTTGTGTTTACTTGTATTTCATTGATTAGGATGAGTTATTAATGGAAGGTAATTAAACCTTTGAGTAACGAACAATCAAGATTTTGGATTATTATGAGAAAGTGTTGTGCAGTCCTGATGTTCCCTTGGTTTGTGTCCTATGGTGACACTATGGCTTAGTGTAGAGTACTTAGGGGTGTGAATCATATATGCAAGATTAATATCCTAATTTTTTAATTTTTGTATTTGGGGTGAGATGCTTTTTTATGTATGATCATATTGATGCTAATTTATTAGATTGTTTATCTTCCTTCATGTGGTTTTTTATTAATATAACATTCTTTAATTGAGAGGTATCTCCCATGAGAGTGTTTTTTTGTATGGATGTTGCATTTTTTATGTGATTTTTCTTTATAATTTCATGGTTGTGTTTTTTATCATATAAATATCCCTATGAGGTATCTCGCAGGGTGGTTTTTCATACCCCTCTTTCTTTTTTTTCCTAGGTTTTAATTTAATTCTCATGAGAATTTTGAAAGGTATCTGATATAAGTTTATGGATTTTAAAATCACTCCTTTTGTGTTTTACCAAGGTTTAGAAGTGTTTACAAAAATTTTATAGGTGTTTAAGATGGGATAATGGAGTTTTTTTCATCAAAAGGGTCACTATGTTGGTGTGGAAGGTGTGGTGGTGGCCATGGTGATCTTTTTCTGGATTTGTATTGTGTAGTTCCTATGAATTTTGGGGATATCACCATGGAGGATATATGTTTTGGTTCTTAGAGTACCACAAGTTATAAAATTCCCATGGTGAATGGTATTTTTCTAAAATAATCCTTCTTTGAGAAATGGGGAAAGATCCACATTTACAGTGGTAGGCATGATGTTTCATGGCGGTTGTTTAGGTTCCTCCATTAGCATATAGAAGACCATTCCAAGTGATTCATCCATTTTTATGGGTTTAGTGAATGAATAGGTCCAACCTTTTCAAATTTCAACCCTATTAATTTCGACATGTTGGACGTGATGGAATGTCATCAAGGGGAAGTCAATCTATATGAGTAAAGTAGGAAACAATGAGCTGGAGATCACCATGCCATACCATTGGGCATTATGGGATAAAACAATTAGGAAATTTTTCTTATGCCTCATATTATTTACATGTTGGCTTCTTGGGTTTCCAAAATTACATCCTCCATACAATGGTATATAGTGTGGTGATAGTCAAAGGAGTGCTAATAAGGTCATAAAGATAAGAAAAGCTTGTTGGTCCATTGCATGGAAATTAGATCTCATTTTTACTAGAGGAACCATGGTCAAGGTGGAAGTCACCATGATGTGGTGGAGGCCATTAAGTATTCCTCTATAAATAGAGGGTCTACTCATCTTTATTTTCAATTTTATTATATTCCTTTGAACCATATCCTACTCTAAACCCTTTTAACACCCTCTAAATATTTTTTTTAGATTTTAAACCTCTTAGATCATTAGGATAAAACTCTCTTGATTCATGGGACTTTATCCTCCACTTCTCTCCATCTTCTAAGTTAAATTTTCTTCTATAGGATAATTGTGTTGAGTTTTATCTTTTTTATATCTGAGTTTCAAACATGTGTCAATGGTGGATTATTTGGGTTAAGTTTTGGGGTAATTTCTTTCAAGTTTTGTGGTTTTTAATCCTTGATTCATTCATTAATGAGTGTTGGTTCCTTGAATCTTTGAATCAAGGTATGTGATTCATAAATTATTCTTTATTTTAATTTGTTAATATGGAATGAGCACAATTTTTATTATTTGGGTAACTAGTTTTTTTGAACTAATGAAATATAATAAACCAAAATTTATTAATTTTGAAATGGAGTTAGGAATTGAATGCAATTTGTATATGTTTATTTTGTGCCTTGTGATTTACTAGATAGTGTGCATTTTTTGTTGTATATATTTTTATTATTTGGGTTATTTTCATGATGAAATTAGAATTAACAATGTATAGATGGTAAGGATAAGCGGATGATGATAAGATGAATTTACTTGAGGTATTACATTCCCTTAAACTTCTAGAATTGGAAGTGTAGTTGAAGAATATCTTTATGTTTATTTAATTTTTATTAATCTTATATAATTATGAGGTTATATTTTATAAAATTCATTTATAATAAATCATATAATTCAAGTTGGTAATTGGTAAAAATATTTTATACTGAAATTTAATGTATGGGGTTATTACATATCTAGGTTGTGTATGCTAGGATTGTGTTCTTGTAATGATGGCCTTGAGCATCACCTTCATATTATTATATTGTAATTATGTTTGTATGCCTTTTATTTTCCATGGGATGGTGGTTTTATTGATTTTTTTGTTGTTGTGAGACTTGGTATGCTCAAGATCTTTAGTGAGGATCAGAGTCATTTTTCCCATTTGTGGTAATAAATTGGTGTGGATGGTGTTGGTATGGCAAGGATAATGTGGAAAGGTGTCAGAGTAGACACTAGGATGGTTGGATTGGGTTGAAATTGGGACTTCCCCGGTGTATTTTTGCTTGGTAGATAGATTGTTTGGTGGAATAGTTGTTATGATCCTTCTTTTACTTATTATATTTGTTTTATTCACCATAATTCTTCCTTATTGAAGTGGTTCTATATGAGTCCTAAAAATCCCAGTTTATGAAAGATAAATGAATTATAACAAACTAATGGGATGGGTTTTGATGTTTATTATTCTCTAAAGTCTAGGAAATGATAATGTGGAATGGTAATAATAATTAAATAAACTCATTGGATTTATCAATTAATAAGAATGGTTAAATCATAATTAGGGAAGGAATTTGTAAATATTGATAGTTAAACAACCATTAGATGATTAGTATGAATGAATTCAGATTTATTGTGTGCTTATATAAGTATGATATTATATCCCTAATAATGTAATTTGTATTATCACTAGGAAGACTAACTAGATTGATTTTATGGAAGGTATTTTCCCATAGTGTGGTTGTGATCTATATATACCCTTATGTTTTGTAAATTATTATACATCCCTCTCAAGTTGATAGGGAAAATTTAACCCAAATGTTTTGGGTTTTTATTCCAAATATTCAGGTTGGAGAGGGAATGAATGGATGATTACTCCCTCTCCCCCACTCTCCCATCAGTTGTAGTATAATGTGTGATCATACCCAGGCTGTGATGGCTTAAGGTGTATGTTATGGACTCATGTGGGTTTTGATGGATCCCAGTTTTCACATACATGTATGTGTTAGCTTTAATACATTGAGGCTATCAAATTTAAATTTATTCCAACAATAATGACTATGAACATTACAGGTGTTACAGGTGGGACTTGTGAGGACTATAATGTCTTGAGTTATACCACATGGTACATAGGTTGCGGTGGCTTCCAGAGACTCTACCAAGTTATGGTGATGAGGATATAGATGTGATGTATTGTATAGGGTGTATGGAGATGTGATTTTGTTCCATGTGGGATGTAGGGTATAACATGGTAGTTTGGGTTACGGTAATATAATTCACAGAATGGATGAGAATAGGACCTGAGCCATTAGGGTGTGAGAGTGAAAATTTAATGTGGAAGTAATTATAGGGAACATTACTATACATATATGTTTTCAATATTATGATTAATTTCTTTTATATACTACATGTTGAGAGAGCCTTGGTGAGAATGGAATTTAGTTTTCTATATTAGGTAATTAGTTTATTTCTTATATTTATTTATTGAACTTTAGTATACTTCTTTTATATTACATGAGAGGTTTTAGGGAGGATCCAACTGAGTGTACATGTTATGCTCTCTCTTTTATATGTAAACTATTTTTAGGTTCATGGGATATGGTTGGTGATAAATGTATTCATTACTATCTGTATATAGTTCTTTAGAATTTATTCATGTTTATGGTCCCTCCTATTATAGTGGTTCATGATTTTTCTTTAGTTTCATATTATTTCTTTCACCATATATGTAATTATATTCATATATAGGGTTGGTTTATTCATTTATGGTATGGATTTGACTAGTACCTATTATCTTAGATTTATTTATATGGTTTATGCCTCCCATTTACATATTTTATACCATTGATACATATCTCCACTCCATTTCTTATTAGAGGCGGGCATCAAGGGTCACTCATCTCTTTACTACTGGCCCAGGAGGGGTACCAATGGGGGGAGTGGTATCTGTTTCATAGAGATGAAATATTTTTTTCATGGTGTAGTGCATGAATGGAAGTAAAATTCCTTTTGTGGACATTTCTATTTCATGGTGTATATATTTACACCAAAATTACTTGCTCAAATATTTTTATCCTCATGAAAATTATAGGACATATTTTTAGGGAGATTCAAATGATTCTTCATGTTGATCACTCACCCTATCTATATGTAATTTAAGTTCAAAATAAAATGTAATATGTAGAGAAAATATAGAAAATAAATGATATTCAAAGGTAGATCGCTATCTATAAATAGAATCTATCATTGTGAAGTAAAAAATCATTAAATTCTGGGAATCAACATCAACTACTGTCCTCTAGTGGTTGTTGATGTATCTTTAAGAGTTTTTTAGTTTTCACTCCCTCATGGATAGCATGAGAGAGTAGTCCTTGTTCTATGGTGTTTTAATAATGGGGTATTGATTTTAATTGAGATAATTTTATTTCTTATGGTATCTTATAGCTTATTTTTACATTGATTCGTTTTTATATCTATTTCTCATTTACATGATCGTGACCATTTCCTTGGAATGAGAGAGTGCCTTTTAGTGCATTAAATAGTTTTAAATCTCCACCAAAACCATTAGGTTTTTATATTCTATGTTTAAATATGGTTTTAGGTTACCTAATATTTATGTTTCTTGAAGTACTTGATCAAGAGAAAACGAAATTTTAGTGATTAAAGAGTATCTACTCAAATTAAAAGATTCATTTAGACTCGATTTCGACAACAACATGAGTATCTACATCTATTTAATGATTCATTATTTCATAAACATGGATTTAAAATTTCCAAATACAATCATCTTAATGGTTATTTATCTAATATGGATAGTTATTTATTTTCATGTATCTTGTATATAGTGTGTCTTGAGTTACAATTATTCTCCACCTTGTCTCTATAAGTTTGACCATGAGGATTGAATTCCTATAATACCTAGTAGTTTTAGGTTGTGTGTCTCATGTTTTATAAATTCTAAACTAGTTTGAGGTTATAATAAGTAACTATATCTAATTGCCAACTAATTTTTTCTCAATGTTGTCAAGGACATGGTTTTCAAGATACTTGAATTCAATATTTAGGACCAAGATTTTTCATTACCATCTTTTGGATAACTAGTTTTATAGTATATTGTTATTTTTTTATTTTTAAACACATTTTTCTTCTAGTTCATGTGTTAAAGTTAAAAATAAAATACTATATTATCATGGAAATCTAAATGGAAAATCTATCATAGAAACTTGGGGCTCCTAAAAAGATGCTTCAAATTGAAGAATGAGTTCTGTAACCACATAGAAATATGGATGATAAGTTCCTTCAAATCATATAAAATTCATTAAAAGAGGGATTTAAAATTCTATAAAGAATATAAAAAGAAGATAATAAGTCAAAGGAAGAAAACAAAGAGAAAAAAAGGTTGAGGTGAATCCTTAGGAAAAATTCTTGGGGGTACTAAAATAAAGGTTAAATATAATGTATATTACCATGATGATGGTGAATTTGAATCCAAAAAAAATAACCTTCACACTTTTTTAAGAGAAGAAGAAATTGTAAGAATATAAATAAAATAATAATAATAGGGAATACAATATGTATACTTTAGGAATAATATTATGGAAATGGTGTATTTTTTATATCTTGAACATACTGGAGTTTTTAATCAAGAAAAACTTCCAACACTAAATAAAAAACAATAATAAAAGGAAGATATGGACACTGAAACTGGAATAAAAGGAGAAAATTTTGAATGTAAGAAACTAAAATTTTAAGATAAAGAGGGTTTTTTAGGTATGTATAGCCCAAGATTTATTTCTCCAATACTTTGGCCTATCTAGATTTTGATATTCTTATCTAAAAGGTTTGAAGTTTTTTTAAAATAAGTGTGTAATTTTGAGACTAAAAGTTATATGTGCACCAATCCAAGCTAGGTAAATTTGTATCAAACTCCCATTATGTGATCAAAAGTGGTAAGGTTAACCTATATGACCTTAATTAAATTTTTTTTGAAAGGAAAAATTATTTTTTTCTTTCCAGGAACTTAATTTTTACTGCTTTCTTAGTAATTTGTTATTAATTTAGTTTTTATATTTATAATTTTATTTTAGGATGTAGTTCAAATTCCCCTTTATAATTTTCAATTTTAAAGTTAATGGACCTTATTCTTTCACTCGATCATTTTATTTATTAGTCAAATATTGTGAAATAGAGTGGTTTAATTTCCCATTTAAAAATTTAAATCATAACCAAAGGTTAATTTAAAATTTAAATGATTTTTAAATAATAAATATAAAAAACGATTATGCAGTAGTCAATAAATTTTAATTAATCTTATAAAGATAATATCAATGTAAATAAATGGAATAAATGAAAAAAATAGTATTTATACTAGTATGTGAATCAATATTAAATGATGGAGTATATAAAAGTAAAGAGAATATTAAGAATATTGATAAGGAGTTCGATAATATCACAATGTGTACCCCTACATATCCACCCCTTGACTCGAGAGGTCAATGTTATAAATCCATTAATCTTAACGATGAATAAGAAACTTGTGCTACATAATTGTGGTTTGTGAGAACCCTATTGAGAATCAATGATAACTAAGGAAATTTTCCTACACTTTTGTAGAGTGTGAACCATTGGAGAAAGGAGGTTTTTAAGGGAGAATTTTTCTTTAGGAAACAACTTTACAATCCACTCACAAATCAATTTGATGGATGAAGTATAATAGATAAGGAGTGACCTGAGAGGATGGTTGAGAGCCCTGAGATATTTATAAATTTGAAGTATCTTAAGAAGAATTTATAATTCTAGTTTTTCATCATCAAATTGATCTTAAGATAACATCTATGGGAGAAAGTATGTCAAGGCTGTAACTCGAAGCTTCCAAGAGGCCAAGGGAGAACTTTTTTAGGGTCTAAAAGGACTAAGAAGGATATAGAATTTTTCAAGAGTCATGATTTCAGGGAAGGCTTTATTTTTATTTTCTCTTACCATAATTAATTCTTTATCACATGAGCTAAATTGACTCCACTAGATACAATGTATCCACAATCGAGTAAGCGGTGGCCTACCTAGAAGAATTTACTAGTAGAACACCTCGACTGGTTAGTAAGTACACCAATAAAAGCTAGTACGTGGACTCCTACAAACTCTACTTATACTACCTTCACAACCAAGAAACTTGTGGGACTCCACTAGCTAGCATGTGGTTCCTCATGACATATCCCAGTTCTAGAAACATGGTATTGACTGTCCAATTCCCTACAACGACTAGCTAGTACACTTTACCCCATCAAATATTCAAAAGGATATTCCTTCTATAACCTTAAAATGATATTTAAACATCTTTCTAATGTATTAAAGGATGAAATTATACATGAACAACCCTTTATCATGCCTTTAATTAAATTTAAGATTTCTTCGAATTCTATCACCTTTTATTTAATAAAAAACATTTAAATTCACAGACATGAAAATTTTATAAACATGGGTGAGTGTTTGTGGTCATGAAAACACCATTAAAGAAATATGTATAACAATTGCCCAATTTTTTATGATCACACACTCAAAATAAAAATATAATTTATGTATAAATATATACAAAAAGTCATATTAAAAAAATTAAATATTTTAACAAGATATTCACTGATCTCATGAAAAAACATAAAAATAATGATATAAATAATAATAAAGAATAATTTTTTAAGTTATACTTATGTAAACAAATTAATAACTAGATAATATTATAAATAACTAGGATAATTTTAAGAACCACTCCCCCTTTATGATAATATTTTTTCAAAATTTATCTATTTTTTGAAAATATAATTCATAGGACATTTCTCACCCATTATGATTATAAAAAAGATAAAAAAAATTAAAAATATAAAAACATAAAAAATATAAAAACATAAAAAAGATAAAAACATAAAAAATAAAAAATAATAGAGGAAAAATAAAAATAAATAATATTTTTTAAGAGAAACTCTAGAGAGATTTAAAAAATTAAGAAGAATTTTAAAATATAAGATTAAGAGAGAGAAAAAATTTGAAAAGAAGAAAAGGATTTTGAAAATAAAAAAATTATTTAAAAACCCCTTTTAATTTCCAAGATTCCTAAATAATATGATTATTAGATATAGATAGATTGGAAAGTGAAAAATAATAGAGAAAAGGAAAATAAAATAGAAACTTTTTGTAAAGACACATCTTAACTTCCAAACTATATAGATAATATAATCATTAGAGATAGATATTGTAATGTTAAAGATAATAGAATAATAAAGGATAATTAAATGAAAAAATAAAAGAGATAAATAAAAAAAAGAAGAGATAATATAAGAGATAAAGGAGAAAAATAAAATAAAACATTACATCCCTTTTCCACGACATCATTTTTTGTTCAAGAAAAGACTTTACCACCATTGATTGATTTCTCCATTGAAAGAGATTAAGTATGTGATGTCTTTGGAAAGTGAAGGCCTGGTTTGAATGTATAATTTGGTTTTGATTTCGTCAAATACAACTCAAAATACATTATTAGTGAGACAAGTATATAAAAAAGGTATTACCCATTATTAATCTTCTTTAAAAGAGGTAAAGGAAAAAAATTTGGTTTTAAAAAGAGAATATACATAAATACCATTTTGAGATTTGAAAATGAATTTTGAAAATAAAATTTGAAATTAAAAAATATTAAAGGTTAATTAAAAAAATACTAATATTATAAAAAGTACTTATTATTTTGGAAATATGTTTTTAAAATTTTAAAAATAAGAGTAAATATTTTGAAAATAATTAATTTTGAAAAAAAGGATATCTCATAAAGAAAAATTTTAGAATTAAAGAAATTTGGATATCCCTAAAATGATAATATAGGTGATATAAAGGGATCATTCCAAGAAAAAAATAAATTAAATTCTGATATTAAAAAACATTTAAAGCAAGTTCAATTTCAAAAAAATATTTTAAAAATAACCAAAGACAGCCATATGTAAAATAAATAGTGTCACAAGTGAACCATTTCTAAATTACCTTTAATGAATCTGAAATGATCAAGGGATAAAGGTTTGTAAAAAGTATCTGTGAGTTGATATTATTTTGGGAAAAAATATAATTAGATATAAACTTTTTAAAAGTGACCTCATAGGAAATGGTGTCGAAGATCAATATGTTTGGTGATATAGTGATGGATAGGATTTTAAGAGATATTGATAGCACTTTTATTGCTACAATTTATAGGTATATAGTCAAATGTAAGACCAAAATTCAATATAGGTTGTTGTATCCATAACATTTTGGTGCAATAACTCCCAATGGTGATAAATTATATTACGACTGTAGAAAGAGAAACTGAGTTATACTTCTTACTACTTTATGAGACAAGGGATTTTAATATTATATTAAAATTTCTAATAGTCCTTTTACTATATATTTGGAATACTCTTTAATCATCATCAAAAAAAGAGTTTAATTAAAACTAGTTTCCTTTAGGAAAAAGTAAACAGATATTATTGGATCATTTTAAATAAAAAATCATTTAGTAAGATTTTAAATGAGGTTTCTTTAGATTTTATTTAAAAAAACAAATAAAAAAATTTAAAATGATATCATGTTGAGCCACATTAAGGTAAAGTATAATACTAATTATACTTCTATAAATTTTTTTATCAACCATTTTACAGGCTTCAGACAATGTTAAATTAAAAGTTGTACTCGTGGTCATGCTAATTCCCTTAGCATGGTCCATTTTGAAACATTTTAATAGTTCATTGGTGTATTTTACTTGTTTTAAAAAGTTACCATAATTTATTTGATAAATTTTAAAACCAAGAAATAATTTTATTTCATCTATAAAGCTCATCTAAAATCTACTTTTAATTAAATAAAAAATTCAAAATAGATATTTTCATTGGGAGATCCAAAAATCACATCATCAGTGTAAATTTGGAGGAGTAATAAATCATTTAAGATTTATCTTTAAAATATATTTTAATTATATTTTATCATTTTTACCCATTTTAAAGAATAGTATTTGAAAGATTTAATACCATGCTTTAGGGGATTGTTTTAAAATGTAAAGTGGTTTTGATATTTTTAAAGTAAAATTTGAAAAAAGAGGATTTTCATAGACAGGTGGTTGTTCCAAAAAAATGATAAATAAAAACATTTAAAAAAGTTATTTTAACATCTATTTGAAATATTTTAAAATTAATATCATAGGTGAATGCCAAAAATATTCTGTTGTATTCTAAACTGAGAAATAGGTGAAAAGGTTTCACCATAGTTGATTCCTTCTTCTTAGTTATAATCATTGGTAACTAGAAAAGATCTATCTATAGTAATAATACCAGTCATATTGATTAATTTAGTAAACCCATTTAGAGACTATAAATTTATTATCATAAGGTATTTCCATGAGATTCCATACAGTAGTTTCAGTGAATCGATAAAGTTCCTCTTACATGGAAATTACCCAATTTTCATAGATAAGGGTATAGTTTTGGTTTTTGGGTTCAAGGTGAGAGATAGTGGCTTGGGGTTCAAACATATTTAAATTAATCTATGAGTATGATTACCTTATTGTAAATCACCAATGACATATTCAAACTAATGGTCTTTAAATTTTATGAAAACTTTTGGAAGATAGTTTTAAGGAGGTTATTGTTCTTATTTAATTTCTTTAGTTTGTAATGGTTAATTTCAAACAAAAGTTTCAAAAATATTTTTTGACAAATATTTTTTAAAACATTCATAAAAAAATATCGATTTATACACTAATAAATATACCTTAATAAAATTTATAATAAAATTTCACAAATTTGGAACCAAAAACTTTGAAAACTAAAACTTTAGATTTTTTATTAATACAAAGTTCATAATTGGTTTTTATAAGAAAATATGTAAATATAATTCAATTAAGGATGTAGTATGCATTATTCATATCCATGGGCTAAAAAAATTGGAAAATAAAATTCATTTCAAATATTTTGAGTGATTTCTTGGATTGTTCAATTTCTAGTCTATACTACCCTGTTTTGTTGATGTGATTAGGGATTTGAAAAATAATGAATATATCCTTTGGAACAACATAGATCTTTAAATTCCATATTATAAAATGATCCTCTATGTTCACTATGAATTGAAATAATTTTAAAACCTTTTTTAAAACTTGATAAATGATTTGTAAGATTCTATTTTATGAGATAATAAATAACCCCATGTAAATTTTTAAAATTCATAAACACTTGTTATAGAATATGATCCTCATCCGAGAATTTTAATTTTAGAAGGAAAAAAAAATTAATGATGAATTAATTCCAGAGATTTTGAAGAGTAAATATATTTTTTAGATTTAAAATGGGAAGTTTTTTCTTTCCATATTGACATGCTTCACAAACCATGTCATCTTTAAAATGAAAATTTTGAATATCTCATTCTAGTTGATAATGGTTGAGTTTAAAAAGGGATCAGGATCTATAATGACCAAGGAGTCTATTCCAATGTCACAACTTACTCACTTGTGCACTAAAACATTTAACATTTTTCTTATAGTAGATTTTAAATTAATTTATAAACATTTTGAAATATTGAAGTAGTAAATAAAATATTTCCTCTTAAATTAAAAATTTTACAAAAAAATCATTTTTGAAATAGATTTTAAAATTTTTATCACAAAATTTAAAAATACTTAGTAAATTGTGTTTTAATAATTTTATGAATAAATCATTTTTAATTAAATTTAAGTTCTAAAAATTTATGGTAACTTCAACAATTATCTTACCCTAAGAATTATCACCAAAGGGGACATGACCTCCTTTATGTTTAATGATTTTATTGAATTCATAGAGGTATCCATACATTTTTCTTTATAAACCACTATCTAGGTACCACTTTTCTTCCTGGGTTTTGTTTAGAAGAAACTTATTTAAAAAAATATTTAAAGGTTTTGTACCCACAAAAACATGGGTCCGCTTATTTTATCCAGAAAAGATTTTGTAACCCTAATTTTATTATGAGATTTTCCTTTTGAAAATTTAAAAGAACGATGGATTGACATTAGTCTCCCGTTTCTTGTATTTTTTTCAATCATATTTATAGATTAAATTTTCAATTATTTTGAAAAAAATTCAGATTTTATATTTAATGAAACCTTTATCAAAAGTAGTTTTTGACTTATTCTTAGAGGTTCTAACATGATTAGGGAAATCAAGACCAATATGATATTTTCTATATTATATAGAACCAACAATTTTATTTATATTTATTTATCCTTTGGTGAATTTGGAAATTTAATTTTTAAGGTCATTAATGGTGGATTCTAGTTTGTTGATATTTATTTGATTTTTTATTTTCACAGAGAGATTTACCTTTCTTTTGAAAATAAAATCCTTTTCTTTTTTGAGATTTTTATTTTTTTTGAATGAATTTGTTATATTTTATCATTTTTCTCATATAAATAATAAAGTGGGAAAAATCAATTTATAATTTTATTGTGTGTTCATTTTAGGTATTAGTAGTTTAAGTGTCTATAGGGGAAATAAAAAAAGATAGAGAAGAAGTAGGATAAAAAGAGGAGGATAAGGAAACAGAAAAAGGGGTGATAACCTTGATGTTTTTATCAATACATTCTGTAAAGAAATTTAAGATTTAATCACTTGAAGTGGATGACGAAGTTCAGTCCATGGTGTCGTCACTTTCTCACCACATTGTGGATTTGAAATTCTATTTACCTTGGTTATTTTCTTTGAGTTTCCTCTTGTAGAAAGGTAAATCCAGTGTGATGTGACCTTTCTTTTTACATTTATAGAACATCACCTATAATTCCACCATTTTATTTGACTTTTTGATCACTTATAGAACTTATTATTTTCTAATAAGTTGTAAATTTTTCTATAAATAAAAAAAAGTTCAATTTACTCACCTCCAAATTGTTCATCATTTATAGCTTTGAAGTCAATGGTTTTCTTAACTTATTTGTCTTGATTTTCCTCCTTCACCACTTTTCATTTCATTGTAATTTCGGATATCATTAGGGAGCCAATGAGTTACTTAACCACCATAATTTTCACATCTTTATCTTCTTGGATGGTTATCACTTTGGGAATATAAGAGCTAGGTAGGACCCATTATATTTTATTTATGATCTTTTCTGCAGATAATTCATCAATGAGGGGATTTTTTACATTATAGATGTTAGTAAATCTTGTAAAAATGCATTTAATATATTCATTGGAATGAATAAAAAATTTCAAAATATTAACGGTGCATATCTAATGAAGATTCATTTAATTTATTTGTGCCTTCATGTGTGACTTCTAATAATTTCCAAATATCATAATTTTTTTTCAATAAGAAACATGATTGAATTAATTTCTATCAAGACAACAATGCATGGTATTCATAGATTTTTTATTTAATTAAAAATTAATAACATATTTATGAGTCCACCTTTCTTCATATTATTTACTGTGAATATACACACGCATTACCATTTTAAAAATAGGATAATAAATACTACCAAGAATAGTCTACATCTGATTCTTCAAATATGAATAGTTGGTTTCATCATAAATAGGATCCTGTTAGTTTTAATTATATTCCATAATAAAATATACCTTTTAAATTGGTTAGGATTTGAAAAAAAATCAAATAAAATATTAAAAACTATACATTTTTTATAAAAAATAAAATCACACCATAAATTCCAACTATTTTTTAAATATTATTGAAAGAGGGGGTGAATTTATCTTTTTAAAAATTAAATAAGTATAATTTCACTTTCAAAATTAGTAAATTTTTAAATAAAAAAGTGGGAAATTGATTATGTTATTGTTGATAAATATTATTTGAGTTCTTAAAAATAATATAAAATTATTTAAAAAGTGAAAATGAATTATCCAAATGTATGAAAGTATTTGAATCGATGTTGAATGGTGTATTATAGAAAAGTAATGAGAAGACAAACACAAATGATAAGGAGTTCGAAAATAACATGATGTGTTACCCTACATATCTACCCCTCATATTGAGAGTTCAATAGTATAAATCCCTTAATCATAGCAATGAACAAGAAAAATTTCCCTAATAATTATGGTTTGTGGGTACACTCTTATGCTTCACTAGTATCCAAGGAACCTATCCCACACTTTTTTGGAGTGTAAACCAATGATGAATGAATATTGAGAATAGGTATGCTTTCTTTATAAAATCCCATTACATGTCACTAAAAAATGTATTTAATAGATAAAGTAAAATATAGAAACATATATTTGAGAGGATGGTTGATATACTTAATAGATTTATAACTTTTAAGGATCTTGAGAAGAGTTAAAAATTATAGATCTTCATCGTTAAGTTTATCTTGGAAGCATTTTGATGGTAGAAAAGTTGAGAAGGATGTAATTATAGTCTTACAAGAGGCCAAGGGATACCTTTTATAGGCTCTAAAATAAATGGTAAGGATCTAAAATTTTTTAGGAGTCAAGAATCCATGGAAGACCGTATTTATGGTCTTTTTGAATATAATAAATATTTCCTAACTTGAGATGGATCGATTACACTACATACCTAGTATCTACAAACATGTATTTTATAGAAACCGATGATTATCATACATAGATATTACATCATTTAAGACGAATATTCATTAAATTAAACCAACACGTGTCCGAGGACCATAATAATTTAGTGTCCTTGTAAACTTGGAAACAAAAACAACTGGTCTATATGTAAACTATATCATCTACCATTATGATCTTAATAATGAGAACCCTTATTTTCCATGTCATACCAAATACATTTCTTCATAACTTGGGGAAGGAAACATAATAAAGGGTGAGATCAGATGATAATTAAGGGTAAAAAGTGAGATATATAAGCATAACATGAATGTAAAGGTATGAGAACATGAGAATAACATTTTAAAACCATAACCTTTATATCAAAGATCATAATATTGAGTCATGGAATAAATATTAGTAGTTAATAAGACAGGAATCATAAAGGAATCAAAGAACATGATCCCTAAGAACTTAACATTGGAATAAGACATATATTTGGACATACACATAAGTATAGAAAACAATTTCTATAATATTTAAGGATCATTTACAAGGATATAATAGTGGAATGGTTTACCTATAAAAACCTTAATATTAGTCAAGGTTTACTCCCAAGATTATCATAGTGGAAAAATTTCGTTACTGAACTAGTTTTACTCCCCATTCTAGTCCTATCTATCTCATGAGATATAAATCTTTACCCAATGAGATATAGTTCCCTCATATCTCATGAGATATAGTTCCCTCATATCTCATAATGAAAACTATATTTATGTGTTCCAAAAGATCATAAAACATTAATAATATCATAAACCATGAAATAAAATGGGTTTCATAAACATTTCATCATATACAAAGCTCTAGAAAAGGATCAGGATTCAGAATCATTTCATAATTTCATCATAGTATAACCCATTGAAAAAAATAGGTTTCATAAATATTTTATCATGGTATAACCCATGGAAGAGAAACTGGTTTCGTAAACATAATTAAATCATAAACATAAACAATTAAATGCAATAATAAGAATGGAATCCTAGGATTATATCTGTAGTAAGACATAGGTAATAGCAGCGGATGTCATCTTATATGAAAAATGATTTTGATTGCTCATTTAAAAAAATTCTTAAGGAAAATATCCTTTTCACTTTGAATTTTTTTTTTTAAAATAAAATATTTTGAAAATATTTTTATTTTAAAATTAAAATTAAAATTTATAAATTCATATTAAAAGAAAATAATGGTCATGATAATGGGAAATTTCATTTATTTTTAACACATTAAAATAAATATTTCTGTCACATTTTTGGTAAAATCCAAAAGGGAATTATTTAGAAAATTACATGAATATTCCTTTCAATTTTGTTTTCAAAAAGTAAAAAATTGGTAAAAATGTCTCTTAAAATCATATTATAATAATAAAACATTTTTTGAAACATTTTAGAAGGCATGGTTTTAGAAGAAAAAATATTTCTGGATGAAATTAAAAATAATGTCAGATTTTATTAAAAATATTTTATCAATTATTTTAAGTACCAAAAAGTGGAAAAATTGTACTATTACTTGAAAATATCATGTGTAACCATCGAATAATAAAATTCACGAGTCTATTTAGATATTTATCAAAGAATGTTATCATTGGAAACATAATAATAAACAATCTCGATAAACAATGAGATTGTAACACAAAATCATTACCACTTTCGTAACATTGAATCATAAGTACCATGAAGGAATAACATAAAATGGAACTTAAAAAATAAAGAGTATAAATAAATTCATGATATTACATGTCAAATGGGATGTATATACACCTTTTGAAATAATATAAGTACATAACATATCGTACATCTCAAACAAGACAAATTGAGACAAAAATCTCATACCTCAAGTCTTGACATCCATCAATCACGTTCAAAAACTTTGTATAATAAATATAAGTTTATTACAAATATCTCACAAAATAATATTTATATATATAATACCATGTATGATTTTCTTATGAACTTTTATCACTTGTTTACTAACAATTTCAGGTTAAAGTTACGTTTTTTGTAATAACCACTTTGTTTTTCATATAAGTTTTTGTTTGTAATTTTTTCCCTATTACTTTGTTCATGATTTAGTAATATATATAATGTTAAACCTCATATAAATACCATATATATTCTTTATATATGTATTTATAGTGATCCATAATATTTAGTGACAAAAAATTAAACACATCATTCATGGAGATGGTAGGTTGTATGTGGGCATGAATGTTGTTTTCATTTTCTTTTTGGATTTAAAGAAAAGAAGGTAAAAGATATATTATAATTTAAGAATAATTTTTATTCCATATATATCATATATTTTTATTAAACTCATCCTTATTACTTTATATGTAAAGCGTGAATGAATCGCATCGCATCGTGAGGTAGTAGTCCACCATACACACAAGCGACGTTATCGTATTCACACAAATAGATTGTATAAAGGTATATGTGATATAATAATTCCAAAATAATAATAATATCATATATTAATAATAAATCTATCATTACTACCATTCTTGAGAGGTGTTAATGGAAAAAAATGATATTTATTCACAATATGGTTGTAACACCCCAAATTGTTTTATAATAAATTGAAATTCATGAATTTTTATTAAGAAGATAATTATAACTATCCTTTAAACATAATTTTCCCTCTTTTATGATTTGAATTTCAAAAAATGGTCACCTATAGTTGGGATCAGTAAGTTATTTGGATTTTAATTGAACCAACTTATTTGTTTGGTGAATAGTAACATACCCTTATGAATACTAATATGAACCTAATAAATAGTAAATTGTATTATTATTTTATTTTTTTAAGGTTATTAGATAATGAGATGTTGATTAATTTTTTCAAGGTGTTAAAAAAGAGTAATAGATTTAAAATTGTTATTTTTGAATAAATTATGATTTTATTTAAAAATTAAATTAATAATAATTAGAAAATTATTTTCAAAAAATGGAGTCCATTTTTGAATTCTACATGTTGAAAAATGGTTAGGGTGAATTTTTTGGACTTTTCTGAAATTCTTGAATTTTTGATGAATAGTGAAATACGGAAAAAATACCATATATTAAAATTATTAGTTAAATACACTATTTATGACATCCTAAGTGATTTAATCCCACTTTTTTCGAACTCACGTGCCATTATTACTATTTGGGGTCACATGAATCAAGAATATTCATAGTTATAAGCCAAAAATATTAAAATAATGACTAAAATAATTTAAAATCCCTCCACCCCTCCACCATAAATACCAAATTCATTCCCCTCTTCCTCCCACACCACTCAAACCTTGAGACTTTACTAAGTTCTACCCAATACTCTTCTCAATACCCTTCCCCAGGTCCAAGACTAACTGGTCTCACCAAAATGCCAAAACCAAGGGCCTTAAGAAGGATCTCAAGGAGAAGAGATCAAGAGCTAAACATCCTCTTTTGTTTTCTTTCTTTTCTTTTCATTTTATTTTATATTATTATTCTATACTAACCTACCATTATCCAAGATGAATGAATGATAAATTATATTACATATTATATATTTCATCATATTTATGTAAGATTCACCATTATACTTCTTCTCCTCTCCCACTTATTTAAGAAATTAAAGCACTGTCTGTGATGTGTCGATTTCCCCACATCGTGAACAATGTGATTTCAATTTCTTTAACTTCCTTCAAGATTGGTCATGATACCATTTTTATCTAGATTATAATTTATGTATTATATCTTATATAAGGTTCTTTAATCTTTTTGTACACATGTTATTAATTTATGAAACAAAATGAGATCATTACGATCGAGGAATCTCCAAAATGACCTAAACAAATATCAATAGTGGTTTAACTTTTGAATCATCCTCATGTAAGAATTAAAAATTAAAAATTGTATAATTTAAGGTTATTTAAATATTTAAATACCATTCCATTCCAATTCTGGAGTTCCACTTCCAATCAATAAGAATATCCATCATGAACCGATCATGGAAATCATGTAAAGAACGCACCCAAAAATGAAAGGAACAAAATACCAACAATTAAAGGGTTAAATGATGTAATTAAATGATCATATAAGATATTATAAAAATGAATATGTTTCTTTAATATATTAATATCACTCTTTTAACCATTATACAAGAGGTTTAACCAAGTTTTAAGTAAGACAAACCCGAGGTAAGGGAATTCTTAACCCAACTTCCATCCTTACGGTAACCTTCTACTTCAATGTTTACGTGGTATTAAAAATTTTTGTTTAAAAAAATTTGTTTATATTATGATGAATTATGTTTATTTATAGTGTATATACATATTTCATACACTCTAGTAAGTCTCTCTTCAATTATATGATATTTTTAAAGGATTTTGTTTTAAAACCTCTTTTAAAATTCTGTTTTACGAAATTTAAAAGAAATGTTTTATGTAATTATTCATGTTTTATGATTGTGTTTTGGTTTTTTTAATTGTTTATGATGAAGTTTGGGACCTATAATTACCTTAAATTCATTGGGTATGTGTATGTTGGAGGTTGGTCGTATGGTTACTTTAAGTGTAACTGTGATGGTTACACAGATTTTAAGGTAGTCCTGAGGGTTAAAAATTATAAGGCAGCTGAGAGGCTTACAAGATTATGTATGTAATGGCACAAGATAACTTTATGGTTCTATTTATGTTCTCTATGTTTTTCATAAATCTCGTGGAAATCCAAAGTTTCACAATGTAAGTTTATATGGGTAACAAGTTTGTCTTTTTGAAAATGATTTCATATGTTACAAGTATTCATGGACTAATGTGTTCTTTCCTTGTTTTTATATCCCTTACTGAGATTTTTGTGCTCATACAATGTTTTTAAATTATTTTAAAAGGTTATAAGTATTTTTAATACAAATAAGGAATCCACATTAAATGTTATGAACTTTTTTCAAATAAATCGCGTTTATTTTAAAAGTTTTATATTTTGGATGGTATCCACTCTATATTAATGTGGAATGTTATGAATGTATTATGTCACAATTATCTGAATCTATAAACATGAAAATATCCTCAATGTTAAAGTATAAAAACCCTGATTTTTACTACAACCTTAAACATGATTTATTACATAAGCTCTTCACTTGATACAATAAGGAATATTGAGTGGTTTAGTGTCTTTGGGGCTTAGGAACATTACATAAAAACTTAAAACATAAAACAAACAACATATTTATTGAAAAATTCATTTACATAACCTTGAAATTCCTTCGTACTTAGCATTTCATGGGATAACCTGAGGACATACATGTGAAAAGAGTGAGCTAGAAAGCCCAGAAAGTGAGTAAATAAGGAATAACATGAAGAATACAATACATGTTAGGTAATAGACATATAAATGGATAATAAAAGAAACATGAACATAAAGTCATGATATATCATGATTATCATGACATAGAAATGTGGCAACACCACTTAACATGAAATTATCATGAGCCAAGGCTCATTGCACATGGTGGATGAGTAAACCCACATTACACTTGAATTAGCATGAGTAAATCCTCATTGCACTTGAATTATCCTGAGTAAATCCTCATTTCACTTGAATTAGAATTATTAAATCCTTATCTCACTTGACGTATCATGATACTAATATTTACCTAATGCATTGGAGCGCTATCAGGGCGCACCTTTCTTTAACATTTCATTTCATGCATAAGTGTGCCACATGGATCATAAAAAATGGACTCATTAAACATCATAATTTATCTATGATAAAGGAATTTTGAATACATACATGAAAATTGTTAATCAATAAGTAAATGTGCATAAAGTTGAATACCCTTGATAGACAAATGGGCATGGTATTCACTACACTATGACTTTGTCTTGGAAAATTGTGGTGCAATTTCGATAGCATAACAGCATGACATAAAAATTTAAAAAAATTATTGATGAGAGATAAGGGGGTGTATCATTATTTTTACATGAAATGGAAAGTAATGTGATCATATAGATACATGTCCCAATAATTTTAATGGAATTTAGATTCCTGATACCAAATAATTTTGTGAATGTAAATGACTAGAGAGAAATTTCTTACAAAATTTCAGTATGGTAAAAGGTGTAACTAAGAGTAGTTATTGAGAGTGAAATGGGGTTTAAAATTTTTCAAAAATAAGTAGGGAAGTATGGGTGAGGTTCAAAATCATACCCCCAACATTTTTAATTGAAAATAAAAGGGCATAACAACATAATGAAATTTAGACAAAAATGAGAAAGGAAGAAATCCCTTACTTGGAAATGTGATCCCAAAGGCTTGGTAGAGGCTTTATAAAGGCTTCTTGGGAGATTGGGGTTCCTTGGTAGGATTCTAGAGAGATGAGGGAATAGTTTGGATGAACTCCAAAGGCCTTGAGTGAAGAGGAAGTGAGATCTTGGGTGGGTTTATATAAGGAAGGAGAGGGAATTATTTATTATTTAGGTTTGGGACACCAAACATTAAACTAATAAAAACCACAAACCAGCCAATGTTTTATTCAAAAGGTGAGTGGAAAAAAATATTTTATAAGTAAAATGGCCTAAATTCTTAAAATAATAGGGTTTCTTATGTAGAGTTGAGTCTTACTCTCAAGGAAATCAATTTAAAAAGATAAAATGTTTTATAAGTCTTGGATGGTCCACTAAAGCTTTGTAAAATAAGTCAAATAAACATAAAATAGAATTATTTTAATGGTAAAACAAATAATTTCCAAAAATAGTGTTTATATTATTTTATTACATCACTATTGGGTCATTGTGATGTCATAAAGCACATTATATTATTAAACGGTATTTAATTTTTACCCAAAAATTCGACTATCTCAGAAAATTATGAGAAATTTACCATTGTATAATTTAGGCATCCTGATTCCAAAAATAATATTAATTTTATCTAGATAAATTTATAAATATGTGAATTTTTACTTTTAAAATAAAAACCGATATTTATCAAAAAATCATAGGGTTTGACAAAAACAGCTTTCAAACCTTAATAAAAATTACAATTGTATTCATAAAAATTATATGATCATTTATACTTAATAAAAATTAATTTAATAATAATAATATTTTATTAAAATATTATTGAATTAAAAAATCCATTAATTTATCAAAATATGTTTCTTAGTTGAATATTAACTAAAAAAATATTATTTGTGCTTTAAAAACTATTTACAACGTAACAATAATAAAATGAATGTATATTATTTATGATATATAAAAATAATGCACATAATCATAGTACTGAGGTCCTGTTACATAACCCCTTCTAAAACCAACATAGGACCAAAGGGTAAGGTGTGTTATGGTGAGAAACTCTTGGGTGGCTCCGATAACATTGCTCGGGTGGTAATCTCTATCAACTTCCACTTCTCCCATAGGAAGTTTTGATTGATCTTAAAATGTTAAAACTTTGATTGGGCTTGGTAAAGAGTGAAACCCAATGATTCCACCTCCTTTTTGAGCTCCGAAAAATGGTCTTCGTATGGGGAAATTCTACTAGATGAGGCCATCACTTCCTTTTTCTGTGTAAATTGGATTTGTTAAAGCCCTATATTTATACTAATCATGTGATCACTATTCAATGACTATATTAACAACGATAATGATTCATAATAGTATTTTGAAATCCAAAAACATAAAACCAAGGAATTTCATATTTTATATAACCATTTTACATAATAAGACATTTAATTAGATCAAGAAGAATTTTCATTGATAAAAGTTTGGGTCGTTACAATCTTCCCCCCTTAAGAAATTTCACCTTTGAAATTTCCTTTTCCCACACTAAAACATATTTGGGTAACTATGCTTTATCACTTCCTCTGATTCCCACATCACTTCTTCAAACTTGTGGTTTTTCCATAACACCTTGACGAGGGACATTGTATTATTTCATAGAACTTTTTCTCTACAATCTAATATTTTTACTGGTTTTTCATCATAAGAAAGATCATTATCTAACTATACTACCTATAAATATAGTACATATGAAGGTTATAGTATGTAATTACTTAATAAGGATACATTATAGACATCATGTACTTTGGACATGGTGGGTGGAACTGTTTGTCGATAGGCCACATCCCCAACACGATCAAGAATATCAAAGGGGCCAATTTACCTGGGAATTAACTTCCCTTTCTTTCCAAACCTCATGACCTTCTTCCACAGAGATATGTATAGAAATACCATGTCTCCAACAATGAATTCAAGGTCTCGTCGATGGTTGTCTACATAACTCTTCTGTTGACTTTGGGCTGCCTTGATATACTGCTGAATGGTTTTCACCTTCTCCACCATTTCATCGACCATTTCAGGTCCTAGCAGCTTACGCTCACTGACTTCATCCTAACACACCAGTGTTCTGGACTTTTTCCCATAAAGGGAATTATATGGTGTCATTCAGATGCTCAAGTGGAAACTATTATTATAGGAGAATTTAACCAATAGAAGATATTGGTTCCATCCTCCTTTCAAGTCTATAGACCATGATATTAATATATCTTCTAGTGTCTGAATAGTTTACTCAAATTGGCCATCATTTTAAGGATGATAGGACTTACTGAAGTTCAATTTAGTTCTTAGAGCATGATGGATACTTTTGTAGAACATTTAGGGGAATCTCGGATCACGATTGGATACAATAGATAGTGGTACTCCATGCATCCTTACCACTTCTTTGATGTAAATCCGTGCAAGTTGATCCAATGATAAGTCCTCTCAAATCATGATAAAGTGATATTTCTTCATAATATGGTCCACAACAACCCATATAGCACTGTTTTCTCTGGATGTCCTTGGAAGTCCCGTGACAAAGTCCATGGTAATGTTGTCCCACTTCTATGTTGGTATGGGTAGTGGTTGCATCACCCCCTTAGACATTTTCCTCTCATCCTTCACTTTCTAACATACCAGGCACTTTAATGTATATTCAAAAATCTCCATTTTTATATTGTCCCACCAAAAGTTTTCTCGAAGATCTTGTTACATCTTTGTGCTCCCTAGGTGAATAGAGAAGGTTGATCTATGTGCGTCATTCAAAAGCTACTTCTTTATCTTTGGATTGGATGGTACACATAATCATGAACCAAATCTCACAATTCTATCATTTTCAACCAAAAACTCTGTGGATTTCCCATTTCTGACAGCTTCCACCTTTTTCAGAATCTTTATATCCTTTCTTGGAGCGTCCTTTATTTTATCCATGAGGGATGGTTGAATAATCATTTGAGAAAGGATTGATGATGTTCCTCACTTAATGATTCCCATGTCTATCCTCTAAAAGTCTAAGAAGATTGGATCCTTTTCAATTCTCATCATTGATAAAGATACATGATCTGTTATACTTAGAATATTTTCAACCTTGTTTACCTTACCGGGATGGTAGTGGATTGAGCAGTCATAATCCTTGATGAGTTCTATCCATATTCATTGGCTCATATTAAGATATTTTTGTGTGAATATATATTTTAGGTTCTTGTGATTAGTATATATATCACACTTCTTCCATAGAGACAGTTTCATCATATTTTCAGTGCGAAGATCACAACTGCCAACTCCAAATCATGCGTGGGATAGTTTTGTTCATGGATTTTTAGCTTCCTTGAGGCGTAGGCTGTCACTTTATCATTCCGCATTAGCACACAACCCAGGACCTTCTTCGAAGAATCACTGTATACCACAAACATTTCTCCATTTGTGTGTAAAGTGATAATGGGCACAGTTATAAGCCTCTTTTTCAACTCCTTGAATCTCTCTTCGCATTCATCACTCCAAGAAAACTCTAATCCCTTCCGAGTTATCTTGGTAAGAGGGTTGGAAAATTTTGAGAAAGTTCTCACAAATCAATGATAGTATACAGCTAAACCCAAGAAGTTATGGATATATGTTAATGATGTTGTCCTTGGACATCCCTCAATTGTAGTTATCTTGGAGGGATCCACATATATCCCCTTGCTTGTGATGATATGACATAAGAATGAGACCTCCTTCAACCAGAACTCACACTTTCTATACTTTTCATAGATATTATCCTTTCAAAAGGTCTCTAGTTTAGTTCTTAGATACTCCTCCTGATCCTCCTTGGTTTTGGAGTATATTAGAAAATTTTCTATAAAGACTACCACCAATTTTCCAAGGTAATCTCTAAAGACTCTATTCATCAATTCCATGAATATTTCTAGAGCATTAGTGAGTCTGGAAGGCATTACTATGAATTCATAGTGCCCGTATATTGTACCAAAGGAAGTCTTGGGGATATCTTCCTTCTTCACCCTTACTTAATAATATCATGACTGAAAATCTACCTTGGAGAAGTATTGTTCTCCATGAACTGATCGAATAAGTCATCAATTCGTGGAAAAGGATACTTGTTCTTTATCGTGATTTTTTTAATCTCATGATAATCAATGAAAAGTAACATTTACCCATCCTTATTCTTGATAAAGAGGATTGGTGCACCCCATGGTGAAGCACTTGGGTGTATAAACCCTTTATCTAGATTCTGATGTAGCTGTTTCGTCAGCTCCTCAAGTTTCACAATAGTTATTCTATAAGGAATCTTGGATATTGGAAATTCCCCAGGTATAAAGTCGATTGAGAATTCGACATCTCTTCTAGGAGGAAGACCAGGTAATTCCTTAGGAAATACTTTATCAAATTCCCTCACAATAGGCATGTCTTCAAGACAGTTTCCTCCTCAGTCTCAATCATCTGATCTAGATATGGGTTCTCATAGGGCAGTAATATCCAAGCTTGAGATGATGGTGCTAAAAAAGATTCATCTTCCTCCTTTCACTTGAATAGAATTGGGGGTATATTCTCTGTATGAAGAGTGATTTCCCTCTCATGGAAATTTATGTTGGCTCTATATAGGGAAAACCAATCCATGCCAAGAATTGCATCAAATTCCACCAGTGGGAGTATGATGAGGTTTTTTGGAAAGTTCAATCCACAAATTATAACAGGAGTGGAGTTATATTCTTGTGATACAATGATTTCCCATTTTATTGTACTCATCAACATCTTTGCCTCCATGATTTTTGGTGGTATTGGGATTATTCTACTATGATTTTTGGATACAAAAGAATGCATAGAACCAGAATAAAAAAGTATGTTCTCTATTCTGGAATAAATAACTAGCACTTCTATCACCACTTCTTTGTCAGTTTTCACTTAGATAGTAGTGATGGAAAAATCTTTCCCTTTCTGCCTTTGAGGTTTTTGGTTACCTCTGAAAACCCTTGGCTTAGGGAAATGATTTTCAAGGTTCCTTGGTTCTTTGCAGTTGAAGCAATGAACAACACATTGAGAGTATAATAGAGAGTTCCTCTCCTCTATCGTAGTCGTGGGTATTTCTTATTGGCATTTAACGGCTAGGTTACCTTCTCTTCCACACCTAAATCAATTTCTTGTCCCCTTCGAGAAATTTTCTGGGTGCTTTTTTCCACACATTTGGAAAGTGGGGTGATGTATTTTCTTAGCACTGTTGGATTTATCCATCGGACTGCCAGAATTGAAGTCCACCTTATGATTTTTATCCCTATGATACCCATGAGATTATCCAATCTCCATTTCAGCCTTGAGGGAACATCAGACAATTTCCTCATAGTCGTCGAAGTCATGGATCTCCAGGGATTTCCATAGGCTAGGCTTCATCCCACCAAAGAAGCAGTCAACCTTACATTCGAGGGTAATGACAAAGCCATATGCATATCGTGCATGCCTTGTGAACTGTTCCTCGTACGCTCCAATGGATTCATCATCTTTTTTTCTTGAGGGAAAGGAATTCCCTTTCCATCTTTAGTCAGAGGGTGCACATAAAATATTTATCAAAAAAAATATTCCAGAAATCCTTCCATTCCAACACCTAGATAACCTCCTCAGGCTTTGTATTTTTTTTATCAAAGTCCACCATTGATCGGCTTCACCTTCCATATGATAAGAAATCAGAATAACCTTCTCTTGTTTGGAACATTGAAGGATGGATAAGATATTTTCAATGGAGTTGATCCATTGTTTGGTGATTGAGGGATCAGAAGATCCATTAAAAGTAGGAGGCATTTTTCTCATGAAGCTCTCGATAATAACCTGTTCTTATTAAGGGTGGTTGAAATTTAAACATGACCGATGTTTCTATTCAAATATTGAGTTTAATGATATATTATCATGAAAAAGTTCATGATTCCTGCTCCCATCAGACATGGAATCTCATTAGAACAGTCATCACATTGATCTTCGCATCGGTTGTTAGCCTGAGTCCTCATATTACCAGCCATTGGATGGAATAAAAATAAAGTTAGGGGTAACACATAAAGGGTAATCCTAAGAAAAAACGTATGACTTATAAATAACTTTTATTTCCTTAAATTATGAATCTATAGTCTTTAATCTATTTTATCCATGATATACTTTCTAACATCTATTTTTAAGGGATTTTTTATTCCCTTAATAATGGTTCATACTAAGATTTTGAATTTACCAAAGAATATCCCTCAGTAGTGTTATAACAAAGAGTCCATCTAGGCCCATTATCATGTACTAGGATACCCCTAGTCAAGCCTGAAACTCCTTGTCAGAGTTTTTACTCCTAGGTATATCTGTTCCAGAGTCGCCTCTACCTGCTCGTATCCAGTCAGGGATGTATTTTCTTGATAAACCACTAACTCAATACTCACCAAAACATAGGGATGTTTTTATTATACTTATTCTTATCCATAAGTCTTTCACTAGGGTTTTATAATCCTAATCCCAAAAATAACTAAACCTCCCTCTGATACCAACTATAATAACCTTTCTTTTTATTACAACCTTAAACATGATTAATTATATAAGCTCTTCACTTGATACAATAAGGAAGATCAAGCGGTCCAGTTTCATTGGGGATTAGGAAAATTACATAACAACTTAAAACATAAAACACACAACATATTTATTGAAAAATTCCTTTATATAACCATGACATTCCCTCGCACTTAGCATTGCACGGGATAACCTGAGGACATACATGTGAAAAGTGTGAGCAATAAAGCCTAGTAAGGGAGTAAAAAGAGCATTACATGAAGAATAAAATACATGTTAGGAAATAGGCATATAAATGGAGCATAAAATAAACATTAACATAAAGTCATGATATAGAAAGATTATCATAACATGGAAATGTGGAAACAACACTTAACATGGAATTAGCATGAGCCAAGACTCATTACACATGGAGTATGAGTAAATCCTCATTGCATTTGAATTAGCATCAGTAAATCCTCATTGCACTTGAATTATTATGAGTAAATCCTCATTTCACATGAATTAGTTTGATTAAATTCTCATTTCACTTGATGTATCATGATACTAATCTTTACCCAATGCATTGGAGTGCTATCAGGGTGCACCCTTCTTAAACATTTCATTTCATGCATAAGTGTGCCACATGGGTCATAAAACATGAATTCATTAAACATAATCATTTATTACATGATAAAGGAATGTGTAATAAATACATAAAAGTTTTTAAGAAATAATTAAATTTTCATAAAGGTGAATACCCTTGATAGAGAAATGGGCATGGTATTCACTACACTATGACTTTGAATTAGAAAATCGTAGTGCAATTTCAGCAGCATAACGACGTGACATAAACATTCATAAAAATGGTTAATGATAGAGAAAGGGGTGTATCATCATTTTTACATTAAATTTAAAGTAAGGGGATCATATAGATACATGTCTCAACAATTTTAATGGAATTTATATTCATGATACAAAATAATTTCTAGAATATAAATGAGGAGAGAGAAATTCCTTACGGAATTTCAGCATGGTAACGACTGTACATAAGAGGTATTAATGAGAGAGAAATGGAGTCACTCATTATTCAAACATAAGTAGGGCAGTATGGGGGAGGTGAAAAATCATATCCCAACATTTTTAACTGAAAATAAAAAGGCATAATAACATAATTAAATTTGGGAAAAAATGAGAAAGGAATAAATCCCTTACTTGGATGTGTGATCCCAAAGGCTTGGGAGAGGCTTGAGAGAGGATTATTGGGAGATTGGGGTTCCTTGGGAGGATTATAGAGAGAGGAGGGCAGAGTTTGGAAGAATTCCATAGGATTTGAGTGAAGAGGAACTGGGAGCTTGGGTGGGTTTATATAGGAAAAGAGAGGGAATTATTTATTATTTAGGTTTTGGACACCACACCTTAAACTAATAAAAACCACAAACCAGCCCCTGGTTTTTTCCATGGTTTTTTCCAAAGGCGAGTGGAGAAAATATTTTATAAATCCAATGTCCTAAATTCTTAAAATAATAGGTTTTCTAATGTGGAAGTGAGTCACACTCTCAAGGAAATCAATTTAAAAAGATAAAATGTTTTATAAGTCTTGGAGGGTCCACTAAAGCTTTGTAAAATAAATCAAATAAACCTAAAATCGCATTATTTTAATGGAAAAACATATAATGTCTGAACATAGTGTTTAAAGTATTTTATTGCATCACTATTGGGTCATTATTATGTTATAAAACACATTATATAATTAAATAGTATTTAATTTTTACCAAAAAATTCGACTGTTTCAGAAAATTATGAAAAATTAACCGTTGGATAATTTCAATGTACTGATTCCAAAAATAATATTAATTTTATCTAAATAATTTTCTAAATATTTTAATTTCCATTATTAAAATAGAAACTGACATTTATAGAAAAATCATGAGTTTTGACAAAAATAGCTTTCAAACCTTAATAAAAATTACAATTATATTCATAAAAATTATACGATCATTTATAATTAATAAAAATAAATTTAATAATAATAATATTTTATTGAAATATTTTTTAATTTAAAAATCCATTATTTTTTTAAAATAGATTTCATAGTTGAATGTTAACTTAAAAAAATATTTGTGCTTTAAAAACTATTTGCAACGTAATAATAATAAAATTAATGTATATTCTTTATTATATAATAAAATAATGCACATAATCATAGTACTAATGTCTTATTACATAAACCCTTATAACACCTGTATATAACGAAAGGGTAAGGTGTGTGATGGTGACAGACTCTTTGGGTGGCTTGGATAACATCGCTAGGGTGGTAATATCTATAAACTTTCACTTCTCCCGTAGCTGGTTCTGTTCGACCTTAACATGTTGAAGATCATCTTGGGCTTGGTCAAGATTGAAGCCCAATGATTCCACATCCCTTTTGAGCTCCAACAAATGGGCTTCATATGGGTAAAGTCTACTGGATGAGGCCATCAATTCCTTTTTCTATGTAAATTGGATTTTTTGAAGCCCTATATTTATACTAATCATGTAATCATTGTTCAAAGACTATATTAACACCAGTAACTATTCGTAATAGTATTTTAAAATCCAAAAACATAAAACCAAGGAAGTTCATATTTTATATAAGAATTTTTCATAATAATACATTTAATTATATCAAGAGAAATTTTCATTGATAAAAGTTTGGGTCATTATAGAAAGGAAGTGAGTTCTTGACTAAATTCAAGATTATGTAATAAAATAAGGTCGGGTCCTTATAGTTGGTCACAGAGGATGGTTTAGATAACTTTAGGAGTTAGGATGGTGTTAATATAATACCATAAATTATTTTTACTTGATGTTTAATTTGAAATGATATAGCATTTAATGATTACCATGTTTCTTAAAATAAGATATGTTTGTTTAGAATGGTTTCCCGCATAAGAAACAGGGAAGATGAAGAGGAGAGGCACAAACAGAACTATATCTTTATGAATCTATAGCCTAGAATGGTAGGGATTATAACTGAGTATTTTGTGATATTAATGGCTCATCTAACACAAGAAATAAATGTTTGTGGAATTCATGAAAGAGAACAACCAGAGGTACCACAATGAAATAGGATGATAGTGGACCATTTTATTCAACAAAACCACCCAGCTTTCAATGGATCTTATGGCCCAGTAGTGTCTGAAGGATGTATTAAGGCCCTTGAAAATATATTTGATTTTATGGATTTTTTAGATTATCAAAAGGTAAGTCTTTCCATTTATCATTTTGAAGTTGAAGCTGATCAGTGGTGGTCAATAGTTCAGAATATCAAGGATAAAGAGGATGTTGATGCCTTAGAGTGGGATGAATATAAAAGTCTTTTCCTTAAAAAATATTTTACTTTGGTGCTGTGAATTTGGATAGAGAATAAATTCCTTGAATTGAATCAAAATGAGAAAGATTCAGTGGTTGTGTATGAAGGAAACTTCACCAGACTGGCGAGGTATGTTTCAAATATTATTCTGGATCTTGATAAAAAATTCAACCGCTTTTAGTCAAGATTTAAGCTAATGTATTAAAGGGCGTTGGCATACCATGAATTCAAAAATTATGAGGAACTTTTCTGATGTGCTGAGAGGATAGAGATGGATTTTTCTGATGATCACATGCACTTTGAAAATAAGGAGAATAAGAGGTCCAGATGTCAAGTGATGGGTAAGAATCACTCAATGAAATTTGATGGTAAGAAATTTTATTTTCCAGTTTGTGAAAAGTGTGGAAAAAAGTACCATGGGGAATGCCTTACCAAAATAGGGAAGTGTTTTTTATGTGGTAATTTTAGACATATGGCCTAATATTTTAATGAGAATTATCCTAATACTAATCCTGATAAGAAAACTGTTAAGTGTTTTAAATGTGGTGAGATGGGTTATTATGAAAATGCCTGCCCAAAGAGAGATCTGAATGATGAAAAGAAGCCAAACTAAAAGTAGAAAGGTGCGGTGAGATCCTTTTTGACTATGTCAGTAGATGTTGGGCCATCCAATGAAGTTATATCAGGTAATTTGTTTTTTTACTTAGATTTTTCTAAAGTATTGTTCGATATGGGTTCTAAACATTCCTTTATTTCTGATAAATTTTCTATTAAATTGGAAATATGACATCAAAAAATGAGACCAGAACTTATTTTTTAAACACATAGGGAAAAAATTATGGTAAAAAGAAATTATAAGAATCCTTTTTTTGTGGTATGTGGAATGATTTTACCTGCAAACCTTGTTGTTTTAACCTTAGTAGATTTTGATGTTATTCTAGGAATGGATTGTCTTTCTGTTTATCATGCTAAGATTGACCATAGAGATAAAGAAGTTGTGTTTAAGATAGAGTTTCATTTTGTATACAAGAATGACCCCATACAATTGATAACATATCAGGAAGCTAAGAAACTTTTGAAAGATGGAAATGAAATTTATCTTGATTATATTGTTGAAAGCAATGGAATTGTTTAGATTAATGATGTTCCAATGGTAAATGAATACCTTGATGTTTTTCCTGATGAGTTACCCGGTTTCATACCCAATCAGGAAATCAAACAAACAATTGAATTAGATCATAATGATAATCCAATTTCAAAACCCCAATATTGAATGGCTCAAATGGAACTTATAGAATTGAAAAATTACTTGTAGGATTTTCTTAATAAAGGCTTCATTCGTCCAAGCACTTCACCATGGGGTAATCCTATTTTTTCATTAAAAATAAAGATAGTTCCATGAGACTTTTCATTGATTATAGATCCTTAAATAACATCACTATTAAAAATAAATATTCTTTGTCTTATATCGATGACTTTTTTGATTATCTCTAGGGAGCTCAATAATTTTCTAAGATTGACTTGAGATTTAGATACCATCAGTTGAAGGTGAAGGAGGATGACACCCCAAAAATAGCTTTTTGTTCTAGATATGGGCATTATGAATTTATTGTTATGTTGTTTGGGTTAACTAATTCACCTATTGTATTCATGTATCTTATGAATAAAATATTTCATGAGTTCTTAAATAAGTGTTCGGTTGTGTTTATTGATGACATTCTGGTATTTTTTAAGAGTAAAGAGGAGTATAAAAACATCTGAGGGTTATTTTTTAAACCTTAAAGGAAAAGAAAATGTATGGAAAATTCCTCATGTGTAAATTTTGGTTGCAAAAAAATTATTTTCTTGGGTACATTGTAAATAAGAATAGAATAACAGTTTATCCTTCCAAAACAAAAGTGGTTTATGAATAGACAATACCTACAAATGTTACAAATATTCGTAGTTTTATTGGATTAGTAGGTTATTACCGACGGTTTATTAAAAACTTTTCACAGTTATCTGTCACACTGACTAAGTTAAAACAAAAATGGGTTAAATTTATTTGGATAGAATAATGTGATGTTTGTTTTCAAGAACTAGATAAGAGATTGGTGAATTCTCCAGTTTTGTCCTTGCCTTCCCGAAATGGTGAGTTTGTCACATATAGTGATGATTCATTAAAGGTACATGGTTATGTTCTAATGGAGAATTATTAGTTAATTTCTTATGCTTTAATACAACTAAAACCTCATTAGATAAATTATCCCACACCAAATTTGAAATTGGAAACTATGGTTTTTGCTTTGAAAATTTCGAGGCAACATTTTTACGAAGCCAAATGTCAAATATATACTGACCATAAAAGTATGAAGTATATATTTAATCAAAATGAATTAAAAATGAGGTAGAGAAGATGGCTTGAACTGATAAAGTATTATGATTTCATGGTCAATTACCATATAAGAAAATCAAAAAAAGTAGTTAATTCCTTGAGTTGAAAACATCATGCATCATTAAGCATGTTACATTTGAAACATGATCCCTTAATTAATGATTTGATTAATTTTGGATTAGAATTTGTTGGTACCAGAAATACCCCTATTTTGTTTTAGGTTTTAGTGAAGTCGTCATTATCAGGAAGAATTAAGAAAGTGCATAAGGAAGACTATGAGCTATAGAAAAAGGTATAATTGGTTAAAATGGGTAAGTTTCCAGAATTTAACCATGATAAAGATTGCGTTTTAAGATTTAGTAAGAGGTTGTGTGTGCCTTGTAACTCCTATATGAAGAATGATTTATAGTGTGAAGATTATAGTTCTCTATTTTTAGTTAATCCTGGAAGTACTAAGTTGTATAGATACCCTTAGGAGTATTACTGGTGGGTGTTAGGTCTATAAGACGTCTCTATTCCTTAAGATTTTTTTTTGAAAATCACAAACACCTTCTTCGTAAAAATATATTTTCCTTACACTTTAAAAATATATTTTCCTTACACTTCAAAATATATTTTCCTTACACTTCAAAATATATTTTCCTTAAACTTTAAAATATCTTTTCCTTACACTTCAAAATATATTTTCCTTACACTTCAAAATATATTTTCCTTATGCTTAGATTTCTAGTTTTTTGGTTTCTTAAAGTTCTTAAACATCGACTTCCTGATTATAGGTACTGAAGTTCCTTAAGACAAATTTGTCATACTGATACTGGAAGTCATGATACCGAAATAATTATACTATTTTTGGGAAAAGCCACTCCAAATTTTACAATTCCATAATTTATTATTCAAATACCTATTTTCCTATAATTCTGAATCTTATATTTTCTTTCGTATCAATTCAATTTTACCGGATTCCAATTTATTTACACTTAAGGTGTTAGAACTTTATATTCATGGTTAGTTATATAAAACTTTGTCATTTTTTCTGTTATAAACTAACCATTGTATGTTTTCTATGTGTCCAGGTCCCTCTGAAATTTAAGGAAATATGACCGTTGGAGTGGAACCGACCTGTAGAATTTTGAAATCTATAAATAGGACCACAGATGATGATATCACAAGAGAAGAACACACAAAAAGTTCACATGTTTTCATTTTAGAGTCCATCTCTCTAAAATCAAATTTTTCTAGAGTGAGAGGCTCTTATAAACTCTCAGGCTTCATGCAGAAAGTTTGAACGACTTGTTCAAACATTGCTTCGTGTAGAGTTGCTTCATGTAGAGGTGCGATTTGCTTAAAATCAAAGACTTTAGGTTGTGAAGTCAGAGGTGCCGGTTTACTTAATAATAGAGGGCTTGCGGGGATAGCAATACAGATACCGATCTTAGGATTGAGGGCTTACCTTGGGTTTGGGTAAGACAGACTTTCTTGTAAGTATAAAACAAGGGAACTTTATCCAAGGTTGTTGGATACCCTCCTCTTTGGGTTAAAAGAAGATTGTAAATTTCCGCTACTTTGTAAGAGTTAGGAAGTTTTCATTTTGTATAAATTTCTAACTTGTATATCTGGTTGTAGGAAATTATATACACCTTGTGGTAGAATTTATTTGTAAGAAAATTTTCTTAATATTTAGACTTAAGAACATTATATTTTCTATAAGAAGGTGATTTCTTATTAGAGGTGTTGTGAATTTTGTTTATAAAAAATTTACTTAATAAATTTTTAAAGTATACAATTCACCCCCCCCCCCTCTTGTATATTGTGATTTTTAGAACTATTGGGATCCTAATATTAGTATTGAGTAGAATATCTTACTCCATACCTTCCTAATAGTGGGATGGAATGAAAAAGGATGTTGCTGCTTTTACCATGAAATGTTTGACATGTCAACAAGTTAAAGTAGAGAGGTAGTTACCAAATGGTATGATTCATCCTTTTCTAGTTATAGAGTGTAAGTTCAAGAATATATCCATGGAATTTGTTATAAAACTACCTAATAATTCTTGAGATAACAATAAAATTTGTATTATTATTGATCGGCTAAAAAAATCTGCACATTTTCTTTTTATTCGAGATACAATGACTTTGGATCAGCTTTCTCGATTATACCTCAAAGAGATTGTCAGGTTAAATGGAGTTCCTCTTTTTATTGTATTTGACCAGGATCCTAGGTTCACTTAAAATTTTTTGTAGAGTCTTCAGAATTCATTGGGGAAAGAATTAAATTTCAGTATCGGTTTTCATCCTCAACTAGATAGGCAATCAGAACGAACAATTTCGAATTTGGAGGATATGGTTTGAGCTTGTTCAATGGACTACCAGGGATGTTGGGATCAACATATTTCTCTATTTGAGTTTTCTTATAATAATAGTTTTCATTCCAGTAAACAGATGGCTCCTTTTGAGGCATTATATTAGAAACGATGTCGAACTTCAGCTTTTTGGGATGAAATCTGTGAAAGGAAGATGACGAGACCAGAATTAGTATAGGAAATGGCTGATAAAGTGAAGATGATACCACAACACATGAGGACAACTCAGAGTAGACAGAAAATTTATGCAGACAATAGGAGTAAAGACTTTTTTTTGAGGTATGTGATCATGTTTTTCTTAGAATCTCACCATATAAGAGTGTTATGCATTTTGGTAAGGAAATAAAGTTAAGTCCACAGTTAATTAGACCTTATGAAATCCTGAAGAAGCTTAGACCAGTTTCCTACAGAGTATCTTTTCCTTTGATTTTTTCTTAGGTACACAATGTTTTTCATGTTTCGATGTTGAGAAAAATATGTTCCAGATTCATCTCATGTCTTGATCCCAGAAGAAATTCAGCTAGAAAAGAACCTTTATTATGAAGAGAAACCAATTCAGATTCTTGATCAAAGGGAACAAGTATTGTAGAATAAGTTAATCCACTAGGTAAAGGTTTTTGGAGAAACCAGGTGGTTGAAGAAGCAACATGGGAGTATAAAAATGCTATGAGGGAAAGGTACCCTCACTTTTTTAAGAAGTAAATAAAATTACTAGAACATAATTTCTGAAATGTTGGGATAACATAACACCCTAATTTTTTTTTAAAATAAATTGAAATGAATGAAACATTTTTTAAGTAGAAACTTTAACTAGCCTTCAAACATAATTTTTCCGATTTTATGATTTGAATTTTAAAAAATTGTTATATACGGTTGTGATCAGTAGGTTATTTGGAGTCTAATGGAACCAACTTGTTTTTTGGTGAACAATAACATACCCTTATGAATAGTAATATGACCCTAATGAATAGTAAATTGTATTATTATTTTATTTTCTTAAGGTTATAAGATAATGATATTTTGATTAATTTGTTCAAGGTGTTAAAAGAGTTATAGATTTAAAATTTTTATTTTTGAATAAATTATGATTTTATTTAAAAATTAAATTAATAATATTTAGATAGTTATTTTCAAAAAATGGAGTTCTTTTTTTTAATTCTATATGTTGAAAAATGGTTATGGTAACTTTTTTGGATTTTTCTGAAATTCTTGAATTTTTTATGAATAGTGAAATACAGTAAAATATCATATATTCAAATTATCAGTTAAATACACTATTTATGACATCATAAGTGATGTAATAAAACTTGGTTCAAACTCACATTCCCTTATTGCTATTTTTGGTTACATAAATCAAGATTATTCATGGTCTTAAGAAAAAATATTAAAATAATGACTAAAATAATATAAAATCCCTCCTCCCCTCTACTATAAATACCACCCTCATTCCCCTCTTCATACCACACCTCTAAAGCCTTGGTCCTTACCTAAGTTCTACCCAATACACTTCCCATGGCCCTTCCCCACGCCCAAGATTTACTGGTCTCACCAAAAGGCCAAAACCAAGGGCCTTAAGAAGGATCTCAAGGAGAAGAGATCAAGAGGTAAACATCCTCTTTTGTTTTCTTTTTTTTTTCTTTTCATTTTCTTTTCTATTATTCTCCTTTACTCACCTCCTCTTAACCAAGATGCATGAATGATACAATATCTTTCATATTATGGATATCATCATGTTTATAAAAGATTCTCCATTATACTTCTTCTCCTCTCACACTTATTCAAGAAATTAAAACACCTTCTGTGATGTGTTGATTTACCAACATCGTGGATGATGTGATTTCGATTTATTTTACTTATTTCATGATTGGTAATGAAACCATTTTTATAGTTAAGCTAGATTATAATTTATGTAATATATCTTATATAAGGTTCTGAAATCTTTTTTTACACATGTTATTAATTTATGAAACAAAATAAGTTCATTAGGATCGAGGAATCGCCAAAATAACCTAAACAAATATCGATAATGTTTTAACTTATGAATAATTTTCATGTCGGAATTCAAAATGATAAATGGAAAAATTTATGGTTCTAAAAATATTTAAATATCATTACATTTTAATTCTATAATTCCAATTCCAATCGACAAGAATATCCATCATGAACTGATCCTGAAAATCATGTAAAGAACACACCCAAAACAATGGAAGTAACAAAATACTAACAATTAAAGGGTAAAATGATTTAATTAAATGATCATATAAGATATTATAAAAATTAATATGTTTCTTTAATATTTTACTAACACTATTTTACCATTATACAGGAGGTTTAAACAAGTTTAAAGTAAGACAAGTCTGATGTAAGGGAATTCTTAACCCAATTTCAATTCTTTGGGTTAACCTTCTAATTCATTATATATGTGGTATTAAAATTGTTTTTTTGATGAAATTTTTTTATATTATGATTAATTATGTGTATATACAGTGTATATACATATTCCATCCTCTCTATTAAGTCTCTCTTTTATTATATGATATTTATAAAGGACTTTTCTTTTAAAAACATCTTTTAAAATACTATTTTATGAAATTCAAGAAGAAATGTTTTTATGAAATAATTCATGTTGTATGATTGTGATCTGGTTCTTGGGAATTTTTTATGATTAATTTTGGGTCTATATTTTCCTCCAATTCATTGTTTATGTGTAATTTTGAGGTGGGATGTATGGTTATTCCAAGTGTAACTACAATGGTTTCACAAATTGTAAGGGTGTCGTGAGGGTTACAAATTATACGGTAGCTGAGAGGGTTACAATATTATGTATGTAATTAAAAAATATACCTTTATGGTTCTATTTATATTCTATATTTGTTTCATAAATCTCATGGAAATCCCATGTTTCACAAGGTAAGTTTATATGGGTGACAAGTATGTCTTTTTTAAAATGATTTCATACGTTATAAGTATTCATGGACTAATGTGTTCTTTAATTAATTTTATATCTATTACTAAGATTTTTGTTCTCATACCAAGTTTTGAAATTATTTTCATAGGTTATAAGGATGTGTAAGATAAATAAGTAATCCACGTAAAATGTTATGAAGATTTTTCAAAGAAATCATGTTTTTTTTAAGTTTTATATTTTGTAAGAAATGAATACTGTTTTTATGGTATCCAATCTATATTAATGTGGAAAGTTATGAATGAATTATGTCCCAATTTTCTAAATCTATAAACTTTAAAATATCCTAAATGTAAAATTAAGTGATTTCTTAACTAAATTCAATATTATGTAATGAGAGAAGGTGGGGTCCTTATAGCGGTAGTCCACCGTACACACGAATGATGATTCCATAACCCATTTGAAGTACGTGGATATTATTTTTGGTCATGGAATTAACCTAAAAATATATCAGTTGTTTATTATATCATAATTTTATAATAATAATTAAGGTATTTGGAGAAATATATAAAACAAAAATGCTTGTTGATGAATGTTACCTCTTCTTCGGGTATCCTCCTTATGATTGAACCAAAATTCTCCCAAGGTTGGATTTCTGTCCAAACTAAGGATTATAGGATGATATGAGGGATGTCAGGAAGGTATATTGGTAGGTATTGTCCAATAAAAAATTGTTTTAAGGTTTTAATAGTAGGGGAAAAGGGGTTTCCTTTTAAAAGTGACGTGAGTCGCATACTTGTAATTTTTTTTAAAAGAAATAATTTCACCCACGTTTCTCCATGTCAAAATGATTCAATAATGGACCGTTATAAATACTAGAAGATATAATGTTTAAATATGTCCATAAAATGGGTTTTTTATGAGTTCTTGGTAATTTTTAACCCTTATCATTTTAGTTCCCCCCTGCTCCCCGGTAAACCCATTTTTTACCTTACTCATGGTAAATAATTTTTACGATTTTTACTATTAATTTTGATAAAAATTTAATTTTAAATTAATATATAATATAAATTGTGATTATTAAAAATATTAATACATTTTTCAAAATACCATTAATATATTCTTCAAAATTTAGTTTAAAAGCACGACAAGAAATCTTGTTTTTAAAGAGAAAATTTTCAAAAAAAATTCAAAGTTTTTATATCAAAATTCAATATAAAATTGATTAAAATAACCAAAATTTAATTAATTTATTTATAAATGAATTTATTTTACTTTAAAATAAATTTAAAATATAATTTATATTTTTAAATTAATTAAAAAAAGTCATTTTTCAATTAAATTTTAGTATTTTTACTATTCACCAAAAAAGGAAACTTTTTAGAAAAATCTCAAAAATTCACCCTAAGAAAATTTTTAATTGATTATTTCAAAAATGTAGTTTTTTTCACATTAATTTTATAAAAGTGAGAAAAATATATTTTTTATAATGTTCATAAAAATAAATAAAAAACATTTTTTTAGAAAATAATATTTTTGAAACATATAATGACTTTATTGAAAATTAAGTGCTTTTTTATCAATATGTTTCCTATATATAAAACCATTAAAATTAAAATTTAAAAATTATTTCTACTATTTATATCAATAATTTTAATATCTAGGTAATAATGTTCGTGTTTAAATGACAATATTAATAATATATCATGGTTTTGTTAAAACTCAGTGTCATGTGTAACACAAAAGAACCCGGTGTTGTGTACAGTGTAAGATTAAATTGGTGTTGTGTATAATAAAATATCAACATGGTGTTACATGTTAGAAAATATATCTAAGAAATTTAATTTATTAAGAAAATATAATTTATAAAATCTCAGGGTGTTACATTCTTCCCACCTTAAAATGAATTTCACCCTTAAGATTTATCACTCCATTAAAAAAATAAGGAAGCTTTTACATCATAATATCTTCAATTTCCCACATATCTTCAAAAAACTGGTGGTTTCACCACAAAAATTTAACCAAGTGATTGGTCTTGTTTTTTATGAATTTATGTATATGATCTAGAATCTCCATTTTTTATTCTTGATAACGAAAATCATGCTCATGTGGCATGACATATTAGTTCAATACATGTGAAGGGCCAGGTTTATACTTCCTCAAAAAAGGTACATGGAACACATTGTAGACTTGAGATAGGTTTTTTGGAAGTCCCAAGTGATAATATATGGTCCTGATATGATCAATAATTTCAAAGGGATTGATATACCTAGGTCTTAGTTTCCCTTTCTTCCTGAATCTCATAATATACTTCCATGGATAAATTTCTTAAAACACATTATGACTAACTTCAAATTCTATATCATGTCAGTTATTATAGGTATAAATTTCATGTTGACTCTAAGATTCCTTGATGTATTGTTGAATGGATCTATCCATCTCTTCCATTTTGTTAGTTATTTAAGGCCCCAATAGTTATCATTCTCCTACTTCATTCTAGCATGTTGGAGCTCAAAATTTATTTCTATAGAGGGCTTTATAAGGATACATAGGAATTATTGAGTCAAAGTTATTATTGTAATAAACTCAATTAGAGGAAGGAATTGATCCCAACCATCTTTGAAATACAAAAAACAATATATCAACATATCCGTTAGGTTTTGAATTTTTCTATTGGACTTACAATTTTTTAGAATGATACGCAGTGCTAAAACTAAATTCCATAACAAGATATTTCTGAAGACTTATCTAAAACTTTGAGGTAAACCTTGGATCCCAATCAGACAAAATGAAATGTGGTACTTCATGAAACCTTATAAATTCCTCAATATATATCCTAGAAATATGATATAGAGAGAAGTATTTTCTAATACAAATGAAGTGTGCTAAGTTTTTATGGTTGTTGACTACAACCCAAATAGAATTATTCACTTTAGATATTTTGGGGATTGCAATGATAAAATCCTTGGTGATGTTTTCTCATTTCAATTCTGTTATAGGTAATTGATGTAACATCCCCTTAAACTTTTTCTTTCATCCTTAACATACTGACATACCAAGAACCGAGATACACACTTTGTGATATCTCTCTTAATTCAATCCCACCTAAAATACTAATTAAAATCTCTATACATATTTGTACTTCCTAGATGAATAGATAATTAAGAACTATGAGATTCCTCTAACAACTCCTTTTTCAAATCTAGTATGCAAAGAAGGAATACACATTTCTTGAACCTTATCTTTACATCCTGATCAAGGTTAAACTTGGGAACATTTCTAACCTTATTTTATAGCTCTATATCTTCTTCTTGTGCCTCTTTAATTATCACATGGATAGATGGTTGAATATTAAATTTAGAAAGCTAAGATTTTTTCCCTTCCTTTAGTATTTCCATATCCATCCTTTTAAAATTCATAAATATTTGATCTTTTTTAATCCTCATTTTGGATAAGATAGCATGACCATTTTGACTCAAAGCATCAACCGCATTGTTTTTTTAAGGCAGTGATGTTTTGAGTAGTTATGATCTTTAATCAGCTCTAACCATTTTATTTAGCACATATTAAACTCCTTATGTATTAATATATAGTTTAAACTTTTATTATTGGTATATATATTAAAATTTTCTCTTAAATACAACTCCACCATATCTTTAATCCAAAAATTACCACTACTAACTCAAAAATGTGATTAGGGTAATTTTTATTATGAATCTTTAAGTGTTACGATGAATCATTTAAATCCATGTAATTATTCATAAGAAAACATATCAATACCTTCTTGGATGCATCAATATATTTTACAAACCCTTATCCATTATAGGGTAATGTAAGAATATGTGAACTGACAAATCTTCTCTTTAGTTCCTTGAAATTTTCCTCACATTCAACTATCAAGATGGACTTGGATTCTTTCCAAGTTAAATTAATAATAGTATTAGATAGTTGTGATGTGTCACACCCTTACCTTTGTAATTTCTTTATTTCATTTTTTTCTTGGATTTAGATAAATTTTTTGGGGTTAAGGTTTAGTCTCGATTTAAATTTTTGAGTTTTTATTGAAATATTTATGTTTTGGGTTTGGTGGCATCTGGCACACGGGTGGAGCACGGTTTGGAAACCATGTGGCTTCGCTCTGGTAATCGTGCAGCCTGCCTGTATTTGAAAGAAAAAATAAGAATTTAAAGATTAATAAAATGGGAGTTAAAATAAAAAAAATGTAAAATATAATTAAAAGTATTGATAATATTATTAGTGGGAATATTATCATTATTATCATTATTAATATTAAGAATAATATTATTAAAATTAATTTTATAATTAATAATATGAAAAATAAAAGGAATATATTATTATTATTATATTATTATTATTATTAATTATTATTATTATTATTAATTAAAATAATTTTTATTAAATAGAGTTATTGGTGGGATTGAGGCCGATGTGTGGGCACCAAACGCTCATCAAAAAGAGTATGGTCAGCCCAGATACATGTGAGACCGCGTCTAGAATGGGTAGGAACTACCACACTATTAGAAAATAGTTTCTTAAGCCATGCGGGGTAACAGTGTGGTTTCCTAGTTTTTAAAATAAATAAATTCAATGAAAAATAAAATAAAAATGAAAAGATAAGGTGAATTTAAGTAAATAGAATGTTTTAATAATAATAGTGATAACATTATTATTATTAAAAATGAATTTATAATTATTATTTTTATTATTAAAAGTGTTATTATTTTTATTATTAAAAGTGTTATTATTTTTATTATTACTAATGAAATAATTTTTTTTAATAATTTTAACATTATTTATTATTATTATTATTTTTGTTGCTGTTATAAATATTATTATTATTATTATAATTAGGTTGGTTTTTATTTTTTGGCAGGGTTTCCTTTTATTATTATTTTTTTCCTTTCTCCCCCAATCTCTTCCCCCTTTATTCCTTCCATGTACCCCCCCCCCCCCCCCCATTCTCCTCCTACCCTGCATGTGATTCCCCCTAGTCAGCCCCCTGTGCACCCCTCCTCCGACAGTCCTCCCCTCCAGCGTCAGAATCCTCCTTCCTGGTGAGCCTCTCTCTGGATAACTTCCTTTCTCCAGCATTCCCCACTACTACTGACCTACCACTATCAAACGTGACCCCATGTCATCTGGCCCCCTCTTCAGTGGTTGTGACCTCATCGGTGCACTCATCTCCAGCGGTGGCTCCCCCTTCGGTGAGTTCTCTCTTTCCCCTCTTGATTTGGGGTTCTCCCTTGATGTAATTTTGTTTTGGATAAACCCTAGATTATGTTAGGGTTTCATTTTTAGTGTCTAATCCTAACATTTTTTTGTTCAATATTATTGTGTTGGGTTATTTTCAGTGTCCCACGGGTGCTATTAAGGTACAATCAGGTTTTCGCACTGGTTACCAGAAATCCTTCATCGTTTGAGTGGGTTCCCCCTTGCACATCACTTTTTAATTTAAGATTAAACTATTTCATGTTTTTCTCTCTTTCTGTGATAGTTATTTTGTTACCCATGATGTTTAGAATAGTTTTTTCTTCTTCAATTGGATTAGAAATAATTATTTCCATGTGGAATTGGGTATGTTTTGTGTGAAATGATTGTTGTGTCTCTTACCAATAGTTTATAAGTTGTTTAAATAATTTATTAAATTATATAGATGATGTGAATCATAACTTGAGATATATTTGATATGTAGTTGAACATAAATAGAGGATTTAAGGTATATTTTGGGTGTAAAAGCTTATATTGTTTCTTAAAATGATTTTATAAAGAGTTTAAATGATTTATTAAAATATATGTGTGGTGTGAATCATGTTTTGAAATGGTTTGGGTTTGGGTTTTATTTTTCAATTGGTTTTTGAGTGTGTTCTTGATATAAAATCCTTGGGGTTTTTCTTGAAAATGTTTTATAAATTTTTAATGGTTTATTAAAATAAAAAAATATGAAACATGTTTGAAATTTTTTTTGAAGTGCGCAAGATTTTAAAATGGATTTTTAATGTGTTTTGTGTTTTTGTTAAGTTATTCACGCTAAGTGTTTTTTAAATTGTCCACTTGGCTCTTTTAAGTGATTAATTATTTTTAAAGGCATGGTTTGTTTTTTATAAACGCATTGTGGTGTTAAAATGGTGATTGGAGTCTTTAAATTGTTTTTTCACATTAAGTGCTTGGTGGTATGCCCCATTGGCCTTTGGAAATGTGTTTTGGAATTAAAATATAATTTGTATTGATGAAAGTGGTTTGTATGTAGTTGTTTATAAAAGTCTTGTTTTGTGAAAATGTGCTAAATCCCATTTGGAACCTTGAATTGGTTTCATTGGAAAAACCCAGTAAAAGGGATCCATTTCCTAGTTCGTCGATAAATAAGTGGTAATGTCCTAGTCTTGGAACTCCACCCATTTGATTATTATTTTAAGTATTAAGGCTACTCCTTGAGGAGGTTGGGGTGGTGCCTCATGTGTGATTTCATGATGATATGTGTGTTTGTGTGTGTGTGTCTTTCTTGTTACTTGTATTGTTTGGAACACCCCCTTTATAAACATATCATGGGAACCTATAATATCTATAAATATTACTAAGAATGATTGTTGAACTGGTAGTCGACGTACTGATTTGTGGCCCATAGTTCGTGAATATATTTAGGTTTATTATTATGGGATTTGGCCCCTCGATCTGTCATGAGTTAGGGTGGACATGCATTTTGGTGTTTTGATTTTATTATGATTGGCATGCTACCGAGTATGTGGTCTCTTGTATTAGTACATTTTGGTTCTCCTATGAGTTCCTAGGGTTTCCCTTGTTCCTCTGACACTAGTACTGTTAGTGACATTTCCTTTATTTTGTATAATCGTATTCCAGGTATTTGGTTCTTGGTGTTCATTTGGGTAATCTGTAAATGTGTGGTTTGTTTATAAGGATTTCAAGGAAATTATTTTTCAATAATAAGTACTTACCCCTTTTTAAATTTTATAAAAAATAATCCATTCTTTTTTGGTTCCTTGTTTACTTCTCCCCTTAATCCTTGTTTTAAATTAAGAGGGAAATGAATTACGATTATTTGTTTTAATATGTAAAGTGTGGGAAAACTATATTTATATTTTTTAGTTCAAAAATGAAACTGGTTTTTATTTTATTTTAAAGAATGTGAATTAGTAATAGAATTATTTGGTCCTAGATACTATTCTTTAATACTCATGCCTATAGTTTTTTCTTATTTTTAGTTTCTTCTGCAGGTTTCATCTTGAGTTTAATCGCCTCGGGTGATAGTTGGTTATGGATTATAGAGTGTCCCTCGGGGCCACATAAAGATGTTTTAGCTTCAGGTTTATTATGAGTTTTTATTGTGTGTCTTTATTATCTAGATGTTGTATTTTTTGTTGTAGTGTGAATGATGTAAAGTTTGAAAACCATATTGAGTTTTCTTTTTTCTTTTATTTATTTAATTTCCATGTTTATTTATATTGGGTGAAACCATTACCTCTATCTTTATTGATTACATTTTCACTTGTTGCTAGCTCGGGAGGATTTGGAATGCCTCTCAGGATTTTCTGCAGATCTTCTTGATTAACCAGTTTAGGTTTGACCCAGGTTGGTTCATGACAAAATGGTATCAAATCAGGTCGGCTCTTTAGTGGACCTTGCTTTTTAGAGAACCAATCATTATTAGGGGATGCCAAGTTAGAAGGTGTAGGATTATCAGGGCATAGGATGTTGGAATAGGAAGGAATTCATGCAACTTTTCTTGTTCTGAACCTCATGTTACCATGGGATATTTGGGTTTGTTGGTGTCTTTTAGTTCTTGTGGATTGTTTAGTGTTGGTAAATAAAAATGGAGTTAGGGAGTGGCCTCAATGAGCGCGTAGGGTCTATAAAGCCATGTAGATTCAGGTACATTCTCCTAGATTACTCTCAATAGTGATGTTGTGATTGGTATATGGTCTCCAACTATATGGCCAAGTCACATGTCTACACTAGTTTCCCCTTGTAAACCGTTTTGGGTTTTTGATAATTCTGAAAAATGGTTTTGAAAAGTCTTATTTTGAATTGTGAAAGATGAGTTTAAAATGATAATGACTTTGTTTTGATCAGGTTCCTTATTTCTTTTTTTCTTATTACACCCCCATGAAGAATCAATGTATGTTCAGAATGTGGTCATGGGTGAACTCCCCAGTGGTAAACCCTCCAGTTGATCAATGAAAGGATTTTCATCTTGGAATTTGGAACTTGAACCTACCTCTCTTATTTTTAGGTTGAGATGATCATCTTGTAGCAAGAGGGTACATTCGAGAGAGTTGTAAGTAAGATTTAGTTTCTCTGTTGACCTGAGTTGTTGAGGGTTGAATTTGACATTGTTGTGTCTGAAGGTTCAATATTGAAGCAGTGAAGGGAAAGTTTCAGTTAATAAGTGAGGACCCATGGTCTGAATATTTTAGTGATAACCACTTTCTTGGAAAGGATATCTGGATATTTTGTGGGTTTCTCTTAGATAAGGTCATTCTAGGCCACCAAATTGGTGATTTGGGTCATAAATGGCTATTATAGCAACTTGTAAGAATCGTGTACTTGTTGGGACCTAGGTTAAGATCCCTCTCCTTGTAATGTTTCCCTCGGTTGTTGGGGTAATTTTTTGTGCCATTTGGAAGTGTTTATTTTTCTTTTAAATGAAAAGGTGGATGTTGTTGGGCCTTTTAAGACTTTTTTTGACAAAAGCATATATTTCCTTCAGAAATTCTGAACATATCATTTATGGATGAAAGTGTTTCTCCTTGTATCCTTTCTATCATTGTTCCCTATTCCAGGTGAAAATGATGATGCATGTGCATCTTCTAAATCCATGTCATGATAAAGTGCCATGTTGAGGCAGAGTGAGTCTTGGGGATTATTGGGGTCTATTGGTTTGTCTTGGAATGTGGTGTGGTTGCTTATGGAACTTGAAGGAGAAGTTTTTTTGGTTTCTATATCCTAATTTTGAGGCAAGAGATGATTTAACCATCATAGCTCTATCCATAGGTCCCAGTGTGAAGTTGGCACATAGTCAGAAGAACATAAGCAGTGTAAAAAGTCTTTGGTCTAGTTTATGTTCTTTGTGTGGCATGGTTTGTGTCTTTCTGGGGGTGTAAAGTTGATGGTGTTTTTCATTTGTGTTTAATCCTCTATCAGTTGGCCCCTCCCCTCCCCTCCCCTTATGGTTTGGATTTTTAGTCAGTGCCAGGAAGATTTTCAAGTTCGGTTAACTTTGTTAATTCTTATTGTGGGGAGACCCATCGTGGGTCTTGTTGAATTTAGTGTTAGCATATTTCTTATGGTGGTGAGTTTGCTTGAGCCTCCCCATGTTAGTATCTTAGTTCCATTTTTGGTTTGGTGGTGGATGGTCTCGTACATAGACACCTAATTCTAAGTTTATCCTTTGAGGGAGTATTGGGATGGGAGTGTTCTGGCAGTTTCATTAAAGTAAGGTTATGGAAGTTTCCCCGAGATGGGGTTTGAAATTCATTCTTTTTTTGTGTGGATGTTATGATTTATATTTGAGTATGTTTGAGGTATTCATGTTTTAAGGCTGGTTTGGGCATCGTTAAAGTTCTATGTCTTTTGGACTAATCAACTAGGGGTGTTTAAGCCTTTGGGGGCTGGTGTCATTTAGCAAGGAGTCTGTTGCAGTCTCCTGAGATCATCTTGTTAGCCTTTCTCTCATTAGTGGTGTTTTTGTGATCTCCTCATTTATTGTTCTTTTTGAATCTCCTTAAACTATGAATGAGTATCAGTTTCTATTTTGGGGGTTTGTCCTTATTATGGATTTTCGGGGGAAGAAAGCATTATGGTAGGGAGAATTGTCACACCCTGACCTTTGTAGTCTCTTTATTTCATTATTTTCTTGGTTTTGGATGATTTTTAGGGTTTGATTTGTGTATCAGTTTAAATTTTTGAGTTTTTATTGAAAACATATTTTTTGGGTTTGGCAGCATCTAGCACATGGGTAAATCATGGTTTGGAAATTTTATGGCTTCGCTCTGGTGACTGTATGGCATGCCGATCTTTGAAAACTAAAATAATAATTTAACGATTAATAAAATGAGAGTTAAAATAAAAATAATAGGTAAAGTAGAATTTAAATTATTGATAATATTATTAACAAGAATATTATTATTATTATTGTTATCAATATTCAGAATAATATTACTAAAATTATTATTATTATTATTATTATTATTATTAAAAATGAAATGAATATATTGTTATTATTATTATCATCATTATGATATTATTAATTATTATTATTATTATTACTTAATATTATTTATATTAATGGGAGTTCTTGGTGGGATTTAGGATGGTGTGTGGGTACTGCATGGTTAGCAGAAACCGTGCGGTCAGACTCGGTACCCATGCGACTACTTTTGGAATGGGCCGAAGCTACTGCTCGATTCGCACACAGTCTCTTTATCCATATAGGGTAACTATGTGGTTTCATAGTATTTAAAATAAATAAATTCAATGTGAAATAAAACAAAAACAAAAATATAAGGTGAATTTAAGCAAAGAGAATGTTTTAATAGTAATAATAGTGATAACATTATTATTTTTAAAAATTAAATGATAGTTATTATTGTTATTATTAAGTTTTATTAATATTATTATTATTAAGAATGAAATAAATGTTATTAATAATTTTAACATTACATTGGTGTTGTTATTATTATTGCTGTTGTTATAACTATTATTAGGATTTGTATTTGGTTGGTTTTTTTTATTTTATTTTTACTATTATTTTTTGGTAGGGTTTTCTTTTATTTTTTTCCTTTCTCCCCCAATATTTTCCCCATTTCTTCCTTCCACGCAACCCCTTCCACCATTCTCCTCTTACTCAGTGCATGATTCCCCCCGGCCAGCCCCATTCGGGCATCTCCTCCGGTAGTCCTCCCCTATAACATAGACCTCCTCCTACCAGGTTTGCCTCTCTCCAGCCAACTTCTCCTCCCCAGCGTTCCCCCCTCCGACCAACCTACCCCTCTCTAGCACAAACCCCCTATCAGAAAAACTCATCTCCGGTAACCGTGACATCGTAGGCGCACTCCTCTCCAGCAGTGACTCCCCCTCCAGTGATTTATCTCTTTCCCCTCTTGATTTTGGGTTGTCCCTTGGTGGAATTTTGGTTTGGATAAACCCTATATGATGTTAGGGTGTAATTTTTAGGGATAAATCCTAAAATTTTAGGTTTAATATTGTTGTGTTAGGCTAGTTTCAGCTTCCTACGGGTGCGATTGAGGTGTGATTGGGATTTCGCACTGGTTACTGTAATTCCTTCATCATTTTAGGTAGGTTCCTCATTACACATACCATTTTAATTTAAGATTAAATAGTTTCATGTTTATCTCCCCTTCTGTGATAGTTAATTTTCAACCCATGATTTTTAGAATAATTGTTTCATGTGAAATTGGATTGGCAGTGAGTTTTTTCATGTGAAATTGGGTGTGTTTTGTGTGAAAATATTGTTGTGTATCCTACCAATATTTTATAAATTGTTTAAATTATTTATTAAATTATATAAATGTTGTGAATAAAAATTTGATGTAGTTTTGATGTGTGGTTGAACTTAAAGATATTATTTCAGGTATATTTTCGGTGTAAAACCTTATAACATTTCTTTAAATGACTTTACAAAGAGTTTAAATGATTTATTAAAATGTATGGGTGGTGGGAATCGTGTTTTGAAATGGTTTGGGTTTGTGTTTGGTTTTTCAAGAGGGTTTTGGGTGTGTTCTTGATATAAAATCATTAGGGTGTTTCTTGAAAATGTTTTATAAATATTTTAATGGTTTATTAAATTAATAAAATGTGAAACATTTTTTAGAAATGTTTTGAGGTGCCCAAGATTTTAAAATGGACTGTTAATGTGTGTTGTGTTTTTGTTAATTTTTGCACACTATGAATTTGTTAAATTGCATGGTTGGATCTTTTAGGTGATTAATGATTTTTAAAGGAGAAAGGAGAGTGGATTGATAAAGAAGGTCGTATTATTCTTAGAGGCTTAAATAAGGTGAAGATTAATACAGAGGAATACATGAAATCTTAGGAAAACATGGTGAATTGGTATGAAGACATCATAAAGGACTACCTAGACAGTCACATAAATTCTATTCCCTGGATATTGTTTAGATATATTGGTTCCAATAAACTCAAGTTGTTCTTTAACAAATCAATAATTTATTTTGGTGTTGAAGCTGGTAAGTTGTGAGGATTTTCACTCTCCCCTTAAAAGTGTTTGAAAATAAAAAAATTACATTAGAGAGAGAAGTACTTGGTGGTATTTCACTTTGGACATTTTAAATGTGTTTTTTACTTGAATGGTAATTTTTATTGATGAAAGTGGTTAGTGTGTAGTTGTTTATAAAAAGTATTATTTTGTTAAAATGTGGTAAGGTCTGTTTATCACCTTAAATTAGTTTCATTATAGCCCCCTTTAGAAGGTATCCATCTCCTAGTTGGTCGATAAATAGGTGGGAATGTACTTGTCTTGGGACTCCACCCATGTGATTATTATTTAAAGGCATGAGGCTACTCCTTTAGAAGGTAAGGGTGGTTCCTATTGTGTGATTTCATGATGATATGTATACGTATGTCTTATTGCTTGTATTTTTTGGCACACCCCCTTTATGAACATACCATGAGAACCTAACACAGCTACGAGGGTTACTGAGAATGATTGATGCACTGGTAGTCGATGTACTGACCAGTGGACCATTGTATGTGGATATATTTGGGTTTATTTTTATAGGATTGGGCCCCTTGGTATGTCTTGAGTTAGGGTGGTCGAGCATTTTGGTGTTTTTATTTCATCATGTGGGGCATTATACCGGGGATAGGGTCACATATATTAGCACATTCTGGTACTCCTCTAAGTTACTTTGGTTTCCCATGTTCCTCTAACACTAGTATCATTAGTTCCATTTCCATAACTTTGTATAATAATATTCCAAGTATTTGGTTATTGGTGTTCATTTGGAAAATTTGGGAATGTGTGGTTTGTTAAAAATGATTTCAATAAAATGTTTTTTTAATAAATTTTACTTAACCCTTTGTAACTTTTATGAAAAATAAACCTTTACTTTTTTGTTCCCTATTTACTTCTCCCCTTGAGCCTTGTTTTAAATTAATATTGAAATGAATTATGAGTGTTTGTTTTAAAATGAAATGTGTGGAAAACATATATTTATATTTTTTAGTTCAAACTTGAAACTAATGTTTCTTTTATTTTAAATTATATTCATTGGGAATATAATTAGTTGGGCTTCTCTACTAATTTTTAATACACATTCCTATAGTGTTATCTTGTTTTTAGTTTTTGTTTTAGGTTTCATCTTGAGTTCGATCACCTCGGGTGATAGTTTGTTGTGGATTGGATAGTGTCCCTTGAGGACACATGGAGATGTCATGGTGTTAGGTTTAGTTTTATTTTTTCATGTAATTTTTTTATCCAGCTATTGTATTTTTAGATGCTGTATAAATGATGTAAAGTTATAAAACCATATTGATTTTGGTTTGCGCTTTTATTTATATAGTTTCCATGTTTATTTTTATTGCTCTAAAATCTTCCCTCTATCTTTATTTATGCCCTTGGTGCTTTTCACCAGCCCAAGAGGATTAGGAATTCCTCTCAGTTCCTTCCATAGATTGAATTAGGTGATCAGTTCAGGGTTGACCCAGGTTGGTTTGTGACAAGATAAATTCTCCACAAACCATCTATAGTGTCTAGATAAACCAAGAAAACTACATATATCAATCATCAATGTTTTTCTAGGCCCACATCAATATCCTCTATCTTTGATGGATCTACGAATATACCCTCTCTTGAAATTATATGACCCAAAAATGAAACGTTTTTTCATACAAAGTTCACCATTTGTACATTTTTTATATAGTTTCCCCTTACTTAGAGTATTTTGTAAAATCTTTAAGTAGTCTTCATGATCTTAATTTCACTTTGAATACATAAGAATACAATCAGTAAATACTACCAAAAATAAATCAAGTTAATATCTAAAGACTCTATTAATTAAATACATGAATATAGTAGGGGTATTATTATGGCCAAATGGCATCACTACATATTCATAGTGTTCATACATTGTATGAAATATTGTATTTGGTATATCATCTTTATTGAAACTCAATTTATGATATCTATAATGAAGCTTAATCTTGGAAAATCATTGATCTCTATGAAGTTGATCAAACAAGCCATAAATATGGGGAAGATAATACTTGTTCTTAATTTTGATCTTTTTAGCTTCTGATAATAAATGTAGATCTTCATTGATCCATATTTCGTTTTGAAAAAAATAATAGGTTCACCCCAAAGGTGACACACTTGGCTGAATTAATCCCTTGTCAAGGTTTTCCTAGATTTTATTCTTCAACTCCTAAAACTCAATCTGGGCCATTATAAAGGGAGTCTTTGAAATTGGTATAACACTAGGTATGAGTTCTATTGATAACTCAACTTCACATTTTTGTTGAAGGCTATGTAACTCTTTCAAAAAGACATCAAAAAATTCTCACATAATAGGAATATCATGGACTTTTATTTTCTCCCCAACCATGTTAGATAAACACCCATTATAAATGAGAATTAAGACCCATAAAATAGATGTGATATCCATCAGAATTTCATACTCATCATCACATTGATAGGTGATCATAAGTTGGTTTTAAATATAAAGTATGAATTCACTTTAATGAAAATTTATATGGTATTTATGTAAAGAAAGAAAATATATTCCCAATATAACATCAAATTCAACTAGAGGAATAATGAAAAGATTTTCAAGAATAATATTCCCCTCAATATCAAACAAATAGGAATTGTATAATTGAGATATGATCATCATACCAATATGGGTTTTCAATTATAATGTTATATATAATCATGTGTGTGGCAGCTTGATACCCTTTGAAATTTTTATATATGATATAATGGGTATATCTAGATTCAAATAAGGCATTAGAATTTATAGGGTGGATAGTATGTGTACCTTTCACCAAGTCGTTATCACAACCCTCAACAAAAATAGTTATCGAATGATATTTCCATTTGTCTCTCATCTTAAGATGGTGTTGATTTTTATCATCATAATTAACTTTTTAATTTGGTCACTGGTTATTATAGTCATCATACTCCTTCCATTTGAAACACTATAGTGTGGGTGGTGAATTATGTGCATATTTCTCTCAATTCACATCATAATCTAACTTCTTACCATTCATATCAAAGACCAATTTCCTAATTACCTTCCTTTCAACACTTGAGAATTTTAGTATTCCACTTAATATAATTCACACCATGCTTCTTCCCACACTTTGAGCATAAAGGAAATATCATCTTCTTCTCTCCTTGGTTTTTATATTTTCCTTTGAATCCCATTTTTTCATTCTTATCAAAACGATGATATTGATATATAATTTCAACATCTATTTCCACATGGATAGAACATAGAACAATATCTTAATAGCTATTGTACTCTATAATGGTTAATTCCATTAAAATACATGTTTTTAAGACACTAAAGAATTTATTAACCTTAATTTTAGGTTGGATGATGATACCAAAATAATGTCTCACAAGTCTTGTAAAATTTTCCTCGTATGTACCAACAGATTCATCATCCTTTTTATTTAGCTCAAGGAACTCCTCCATCTTCATTTTAATAATTTTATGAAAGAATTTATTAATCATAAGTTCTTGAACTCATCCCAATCAATGGAGTTAATTTCATAATATTTCCTCGTATTCTTAATAAGATTCCACCATTTACCTACTTCACCTTCCCAATGGTAAACTTCCAAAATAAATGTTTCATGTTTTGAACAATAGATAACGGAAAATTTATTTTTAGTGGTGATGATCGATTGTTAAGAAAATAGTATATCAGAAGACCCAATGAAATTAGGAGTATGTTGCCTCATAACGGATTCAACATAGTGTTTTTCCCTCCTTTGTTAATTTAGAAGTCCAGCATGATTCATATCTTGAGAAATTTTTGTGATCATAGCAATGAGATTTTTTCCCCACTCCCATAACATTTTAATTCTCAGGAGTACAATAATTTCATTATCTATCACACTTAGCATTAACATAGTCCCTTTAGGTTCTATCCATTAACTAAAACCAAAAGACATAGTGTAAGAAACAATAATCATAATGAGGAACCACATAATCCCAAAAAATAACTTATATGGTGTCTAAATCATAACACATTCTTTAATTTATGACACCATAGGTTTAAATAAGTCCATTAATAGTAATAACATATTTAAATATTATAAGATGGTCTGTAAAGATTTTTTGAATTTATAAAGTATATCCCCTGGGAGTGTCAAATCAGGTGCACAGTAAGACTCATTGTTGTCCACCAGGTGATGATTGAGTCTAGAACAATGTTCCCACTTCATATTAATTAATCCTATGTACCCTTGTGCTAGAGATACATCCAATTGTAGTATCCAGATAGGGATATAATCTCTTGTAAACCACTTTATCTATCTTTTACTAAAATTATAGATAATTTTCCGATACTTTTACTCATCTATATAATTATCCTTGAATGTTTACTTAGGGATATAACTTATATTTTCTCATCCTATTTTCTTAAGGTTAACTAAAATTATCCTTTCATTCCAAATATAGTGACCCATACTTATCATACATAGATATTATATCATTTTCAATGAATATTAATTACATTACATAGACATGTGCCTGATTACCATAGTATTTTAGTGTCTTTAGAAACATGAAAAAACAAAAAACTAGTCCATAGGTAATACATCATCTCCCACTATGATATTCATAACTATAACCATTCTTGTACATATCATATGTAATATATTTCTTTATAACCTGGAGAAAGAAACATAAGTAATGGTGAGATTATATGCTAAGTAAGGGTAAACAAGGGAGATACATAGGTATAACATGAATGTAAGTGTACGAGAACATGAGTATAACATTTGAAAACCATACCCTTCATATAAAAGATCATAATCTTTATCCATGGAATAAATATTAGAAATTAATAAGGAATGAATCATAAGGTAATCAAATGACATAACCCATGATAGCATAAAATTAGAATAATACATAGATTTAAGGCATACACATAAGCATAGAAAATATTTTCCATAGTAGTCAAGGCTCACTTCCAAGGCTATCATAGTGGAATAGGTTCACTCCCCAAACCGTAATATCGGTCAAGGTTCACTCCCAAGACTATCATAATAGACAAAGTCCCTTACTGAACTGGCTTTACTCCCCATTCTAGTCCTATCTATATCATGAGATATATATATTTACCTATTGCATTGGAGGGAGATATAGGTGCCGCCCCTATCCTAATGAAAACCATATTTATGTGTTCCAAAATATTATAAAACATTCTTTATATCATAACCCATGAAATAAAATGGGTTTCATAAAAATTTAATTATATCATAACCAGTATAAAATATACATGTTTCATAATAATTTCATAATTTAATCATAGAAAAACCCATGGAAAAAGAAGCAGGCTTCATAATAATTTTATCATGGTATAACCAGTGAAAAAAATGGGTTTCATAAACATCATTACAAAATAAATATAAAACATTTAAATATATAATAATAATGGTATCCTTGGATCATATCCCTAGTAAGTCGTAGGTAGCATCAATGGATCTCATCTTATATGGAAAATGATTTTGATAGATCATTTAAAATATTACTTGAAAAAAATATCTTTTAATTTGAAAAACACTTTTAAAAACATAAAAAATTTTGAAAAAAAATTTATTTGAAAATAAACTTTAAAAATTAGAAATTAATCATCAAAAAAATAATTTCCATGATGATGGGTGGATTCATTCATGTTTTTCTTATTAAAACAAATATTCCTCTCACTTTTTTAGTGAAATATAGACATACATTGTTTGAAAAAGGAAATAAATAATACTTTTAAAAAATTAATATAATAAGTAAAAAATGAATAAAAACATCTTTTAAAAATCATATTATAATAATAATAAAAATTTTAAAACATTTTTAGAAAACATGGTCTTGGAATAAAATGGATTTCTGGTTTAAGTGAGAAATAATTTCAGATTTTCCTAAAAAAAATCTCAATTATTTTAAGTACTATGGAGTGGAAATAGTAATATTTCTTGATAATATCATTAATAACTAGAGTAGATTAAAATTAAAGAGTTTATTTAGATATGGATAATAATATTTTATCATTATAAACATAATCATAAACAATCCTGATAAATGATGAGATTGTAACGTAAAATCATTACCACTTGAGTAACTTTGAATCCTAATACCCTTAAAGAAATAACATAAAATAGAACATAAAACATAATTAGGAAAAATAAATTCATTATATTACATGTTAATGTTGTTGTATATACACCATGTGAAATAAAATATATGCATAATATAACATACGTTTCAAAGAAGGAAAATTGAGGAAAAAATCTCTTACCTTTAGTGTTGGCTTCTATTATACACATTAAAACCTCATGTGTAATAAATATAAGTTTATAATACATATATAATAGAATAAAATTTATGTATATCATAAAATATATGATTTTCTTATGACCTTGTATTACCCATTTATTAACAATTCCATGTTAAAGTTACGTTTCGAGTAATAGCCACTTTGTTTTTCATATAAGTTTTGATTTTTTCTCCCCTTACATTGATCATGATTTCACATTATTTATAATTTTAACCATGAAATAAATATCATATATATTCATTATATATTTATTTAGAGTAATTCATAAAATTTAGTGATAGGAAATGAAATACATCGTTCATGGAGATATTCGAACGTACGTACGCAAGAACATTATTTCAATTTTATTGCTATATTTAAATAAATAAAGGTAAATGATTCATTATAAATTCATAATATTTTTTATGTTATATATATCACATAATTTTATTAAAACCATCCTTATTACCTTACATGTAATGTATAAATGAATCACATTGATTCATGAGGCGGTAGACCTCTGTACACACAAGTGACGTTATCGTATTCCCAAAAATGGAGAGTATTAAGGTATTCATGGTATAATAATTTCATAAGTATAATAATATCATAAATATCATATATAAATATTAAATCAATAATTACTTCTAGTTTTAAGATATGGTAATGGAAAAATGATTGACATTGGTTCTCGAGGTGGTAGTCCACTGTACACATGAATGGTGATTTCATAACCCAGATGATAGAAGTGGAGGTTGTTATAGGCCATTAACTTAAAATAAAAAAAATATTAGTATATATAATAAACTTAGGATATTATATCAATATGGTATAATAATAATTGAAGTAGGTGGAGGAAAAAATAAAACAAAAAATACTTTTTGATGAATGTTACCTCTTCTTCAGATATCCTGTTTTGGTTTTCACCAAAATCCTTCCTGGTTTGGATTTCTATCCAAAATAAGACTTATAGGATTAGAGGATAGAAGTTTAGAATGGATTTGGTTAGGTATTGGTAGAACCAAAAGGGTTTGAAGTTCTGAATAGGATTGTAGAATGGGTGCACTTTTATAAGTGGGGTGAGTCGCACACTTTTAACTTTTTTGAAAGAAATAATTCCAACCATGTTTTTTCATGACAAAAAAGATCTAATAAAGGCATAATGAGAAAGTGGGTTTTTGAAGACAAAATGTTTAAAAGTTTAAAATGTTTGTATATCAAAATTCAATATGAAATATATTAAAATGACTTTAACTAGATTAATGGATGCATAATTGAACTAATTTTACTTTAAAAACAATTTTAAATATAATTTACCTTTATAAATAAAAAAAATATGATTTCAATTAAAATTCAATATTTTTTACTATTCATCAAAAAATTAAACTTTTCATAAAAAAACTAAATATTATCCCGAAACTAATTTGGGCATAATTATTTCAAAAATTAATTTTATTTTATCATATTGATTTTCTAAAATTTTGAAAAATTAATTTTATTAATGTTTTCAAAAAGAAATAAAAAATCAGTTTTTGAGAAAATTTTATTTTCGAAACATATAAAGACTTTACTGAAATTTAACTTCATTTTTTATCAATATGTTACCTTTATATAAAATTATTATAATTTATATTTAAAAAATAATTATTACTATTAATATCTCTAAGTTTAATATGTAGGTTATAACATCCATGTTTAAATGACTATATCAATAATATATCGTGGTTTTGTTAAAACCCAACATCATGTGTAATTCAAGTTAACCTAGTGTTGTGTGCATCATAAGATTAACATAGTTTTCTATGTAACACAAGCATAAATTAGTGTTGTGTGTAACACTAGTTATCGAAGAAATTTAATTTATTAGAAAAAAGAAAATTCATAAAAACTCAAAGTGTTACATAGTCAGTGGCCTAATTGGTGGTATATCCTTTTGGAAAACCTCCACAAAATGGTTGATACACCTCAATCAGCTAGACAATAAATTCTTGGAGATTATGACATTACTTACTTCACCATATTCTGGAATATAGAACTCTATTTTCTAGCCAATGGGTCTTCTAGACATATCTTGGTTTAGGAAACATGGAACTAGCTATTCGGTGCCCTACACTAGCTAGTTGATGTAGCCTGAACTAACATATCTTTATAAGGTGAATCCCAAGATTCCTTCTAAAACCTTTAACTAATATTCATAAAAATTTCCAATTTTTGAACTATGAAATCAAAAATATACAACCCTTTTTCAAGGATTCAAATAAATTTAATATTTCATTAAATTCCATCACTTATAATTTAAATAAAACATTGAAACTCACTTAAATGAAAATGTTAAAAACATAGGTTTGTGCCTATGATAATGAAAACATAATGAAATAGAGATTTAAAAAAACTTTTTTGGGGTATATAATTAAGGAAGGAAAAATAAAATTAATAGGTTAATATATTTAAGTGGAAATGAAAGATTTAATTTCAATTCATTATCTTTTACGTCCCAAAATTTTTGTTCACTTTTTTTTTGAGTTTTAATATAATATTACATGTCCCACTTGGATTATATACTAATTATTGATCTAGGAAAAAATATCACTTATTATAACCATGATTTCATGTTTTGTGTTTCATTTTTAATAATATTAAATTGAAAAATAGGGGATTAATATGCAAAGATAAGAATGGGGAATAAATTTAATAAATCATCATTTGGGGAAATTAGTTGATTATGTAAATTAATTTCCCCTTATATGTTTTCATTATTTTATATTATGAAATTCACGTTGATATATTTGTTATTATAAGTCATTACATGAGTGATTATATATATCATATGTTTCTTATTCTTGGGATAGTTCTATGACACTTTTTTTATTATTTCTAGAACCAATTTCTTGAGAGATACTTAGTGTATGTACACCTACTATAACTTGCATTGATATATATTTAAATCTATGATTTAATAAATTAATAATAAAAATGGTTAAGTAATTTTTATTATTGATCCCTTTATCCTTGAGATCCATCTTTACATTTCTATATTTATTTTAAGATCATATAATCTAAAATGACCTTGATAGAGAGAGCCACATTACAATCATATTATATCCTTCCAACCCTTGATATTATTATTTTTTCATGATATTAAATGGTTCAACTATTGAGAGATGTTTTATATAGTTTAAATGGATCCATCACATCAAATATAATATATGAGGGTATTTGATTGGATATTGGGGGAAGATTCATGATTTATTTTTTATTTTGATTTATTATTTATCCTATAGAAAAATAAAAAACATTGATGAAAAAATGGAAAAAGAAAAATCATTGTTTCAAAATATTTAAGAATAATAATGATTTGTAAAAATACATTATAAAAAAAGGGTATCTTTCATTTTATTTACTTTTCATAGTTTATGGTCCTTTACATTGATTTTGGGAAGTGTTTTATGATGGTATAATTTTTATAGGACTATTATTTCATTTATATTTTCATTACTTATCATGAAAGTTACTTTAAATAATACTTATTTTTTATATTTATATTGTTTTTCAATTAATTACCTACAAACCCTAAGCCTCAGACAAATTTGATCCCTAATGTGAAGTCCTCATGATTAATTATGATATTTGTCTTTATGGTTGGATATTTTTGATCCATTTCAATCTTATGGTTATGCTCAAGTACTTGAGGTGTGATCAAAATTCATTTTAAAATTTTTACTTGAGTGATGAGAGAAAATAATTTCATGGTGTGGTAGATCCCAATTTATAATGAATGATAATAATAAATTAATATAATTGAATTTAAGTTAGTATAAGTTCCATAATTTTAATGAGAGTAAAATTCATGATTAATTAAGTTTCCTTGAAAAGTGAAGAGTTTAATAAATGTATCATGTGATCCTTGAAAATTTTAATTCTACATTGATAAATATTTTATTTCATTGAATTTGGAATTTAAAAATTGGTAGAATGGAAAAATGTTTTCTTTTTGGGAGTAAAAAATGTTCCAACCACTGGCTAAAGACCACAGAGACACTAGAAATAGGAAGAAAGAGAATATAGAGTCATAGAGAGGGTTGGTTCTAGGAATAGTATCAAGAATAAAGAGGGGGCTCACTGATATGAGGTTTCTAAGAGACTTGATCGAGTTGTGGATGTTGTATCTTGGGTAATTAAGTGAAGTCTTTTTGCCTATAAAATAGATGTGGCACAAGTGCTTCTTGAGTACTGTGCATTTTCAAATGCAGTGTCATTTTGGTTTTCCCCTCGCATCTCCCTAATCTAATAAAACTTCAACCACCCATTCCACATACTCACCCCATCGGACCACCATGCAACTTCTATTAACATTGTGAGGATTTTAAAATTCTAGCTATTTCACCACTAATAAGATCTCAGCATAAATAAGAAAATGATCACTGTTATAATGATTTGAAACCCCTTGTATATAATTATCTCACTTATAGGTGAGTGAAATGTTGAGTGTCATGTCATGTGAGGTAGTGGGTGTGGTCAACAGGGATCCTCAAAAGATTAAATGACCACCAAAATTCTTAGATAAATAATTTTTTACAATGCTTATAGTGTAAAACAAGCTTGATAAATTCTAAAATGGAATATTCTATGATGTGGGGTGTCATGTTGTGGTTTAAAAGAAAATTTTAATTAAAAAATGTTAATTTATTTGGAATGGTTTTGGTTGTATGGATTCTTGAATTTGATAAGTGTGGATACTATGTGATAAGATATTGAAAATGATTTGGGGAAATGGTTTTATCATTGCATGCATTCCATTTTGATATTGAAATAATGGCATGGTATTTTTTCTATGTCATGGAGATAAAATATTTTCAATGTTGTGAAGTGTTTTAATGGAATTAAAACAACAATAGTTGACATATTTATGTTGTGGTGGAAATATCTATTGCAAAATTTCCAATTTCAATATTTTTATCATCATGATAATTATTGGATATATTTTTAGGGAGATTCAAATGATGATCCATGTGGATTATTCACCCTATATACAAGGAGTTTAAGTTAAACATTTAGGTGATGATGTGGAGAAAAGATATAAAAGATATAATATTAAAATTTACCTCACTTTATATAAATAAAAGTAGTCATTGTTCACTTAAAATCATTAAATTTCAAGTAGCTTCATCATCTACTATCCACTGGAGGTGTTCCTTTCTCTTTAAGAGTTTGTTTTTTATCTCCCACAGAGATATAATGAGATTTTATTCCTTTTTTCTTGGAAATGTGATGAAAGTGTTTATTTTAATTAATTCACTTTTGTATTTGTTGATATCTTATGGTGGTTCTTTGAAATTATTAATTTTTCCATCTTTTTCTCATTTACATGATCATGGACATTGTATTTGGATGAGACAGTGCCTTTTAGTGCATTAACTAGTTTGTGATCTCCACCATGATAATTAGGTTGATTATTTTTTATGTTTAAGAATGGTTTGGAACTAATTTATCTCTAAGAAACTCAAAGTACATGACCATGATAAAAGGGAAGAATAGTGATTGGAGAGTGTATACATGGACCAAGGGATTCACATAGACTTGATTTAAACAACATCATGGGTTCCTAAGTATATATTTTTCTTCATTGTTTCATGAGTGGGGATTTACTATTACCTATTACACTCATATCCATTTTTAGTTTTCTATGATAGTTAATTTTTTATTTTCACATAGGTTGTAATTCATATCTATTTAGTTAATATTATTATCCACCTTGTCTATGTAGTTTCATCCTTAGGGATTTCATTTCTATAATACCAAATAGTTTTAGGTTGTGTGACTCTTGTTTTATAAATTAGAAATTTGTTTCAGAACATAGGATGTAAGGAAGAATTTTTCCCAACTGTATAGTCTATTTACTATTCCTAAGGATGATAGAAATCATGGGGACGTCCTTTTTATGCCCATATCTCCTATATGCTGATAAAAACCTAGAGAAACCTACTATTTCCACTACCTTGTAGGGTTCAACTATAATGGATAATCCTGAATAGGGCCTACAACTCCATTATAACTATTGATAAAGGTTGGTTACTCAATATTTTGTTGGACATGAACTCTACATGAGAAATAAACCATGTTCGATCCAATAAAATGGATTGGAGAACTACCTTCTCTAGTGAAATGGGATGAATAAGCCTAGAACTGACTCCTTACTATCTAATACTTCATCTAACCTAAAAACTAAGAAATTATGAAAAAAATATCTACTTTATAAAGATTCTTTATGAATCTCCTCCCATGATGATTTTATCCTATCCAATATCCTATAAATAACCTCTATTAGTTCCCTCATCTCAGGATACACTAGAAATGTGAATAGGGTGGCCTCATGCTGGATATCTAAATGAAATTCCTCCTCAAAATCCCTCTCCTTAGCCTTATCCTCTAGAAAAAATTCTGAAGCATAACATAATAGATTCTTATATCTGATGCTAAACTCTTACACACTAGAACTCCCCAAGAGGAGAGTAAGGATATTCTACCTATAAGATGTTTTCATGGTTGAAGAAACAAACCTAGACTAAAATGAATCATGAAATTTCACCCATGAAATGGTCGACTCATCATAATCCTCAAGTAATATAAACTACCATTGTCAATTTATACCACATAGTATACTGACTACCAATGAAACCCAATAATCCCTCCAGTCTCAGATCAAAATAAAGGAAATTTCCAACTTTTCCAACCAATTCTTGGTCTCCCAATATGAAATGGATCCATCATAATTTTATTGAATCTGGGAACTATTACTCTTGAAGAGTCTTCCTCTAAGAATTGTTATCGTCAATATCAACTCTATGGTTATCTATTAGCATATACTACTGAACATAATTCACACAGGCCTGATGGGGATATTTCCCTATATCCATACCTATAAAATAGTAAACTATTAAGGACTACCTAAACCAAAAATATGGAATATATAAGGTTAATTAATTAAGATTTGGCCAAATTCTCATTGTCTACCAAATTCAAACACAGATATAGAAAATCATGATACATTTTCCTTACCTAGGTATTTACCATGAAAGAATCATTACTTCTCTTAGTAATTTTAATAAACTTAAGGTCCTTATGTTAGATCATTGGGGGCCCTAAAATCATGTGTCCTCACTGATATCACTTTCTAACACCACTTGTTAAGTATATATGATTATTTTTTCCTACCATCCCGTGAAATCTCCACTAGTGAATATCCCCAATCTATATCCAATATCATAACCATAAACTTTGATACCACTTTTGTATGGCCCCCTCCCTCCACCAATACCCGTCCTAGGATAGTAGTAAAGACGAGAATGAACCCTAAAGCCTACCTCTAATAGGACATGGTTTTTCAACTAGAACCGATGGCATAGAATACATACAAATGGAAAACATAACCCATAACATATAAATTTTAAGAGTAATAAATAAGATCAAACAACCAACTCTATCACATAAATAATTAATATAGAATCCGAATACATGAATGTATTATCATACTAGTGGAAACAAAAGAAAATACCAAAAAAAAGATAGTGACCATAAACTATAATAGATTCTAAATAAATCTATAAGCTAATAATTCCCATATTGATCACTAACCAACTCTTATATACCTAAAAAATAGATTATATATATATGAGGTTAGAATATAGTTATACTCGGTATGATCCTTCTCCAAACCTCACATGCTATTGTGAAAGAAGAATACTAAATCCCAATGAATAAATAGTAGTAACAAAATCATCAACTAAATATGTAAAATGATATCTCATCTTTACCAAGTCTTTCTCACAAAGTAACACATAGACATAAGAAATTCTATATCAAAATAATATACATAAGAAAGGTACCCCACATCCACTTCCTCACTAGTTTTCACTCTCACGCCCCATTGCTATATGTCATGCTCTATAATCCCTTCTATACGTCATCTTACCCACCTAGGAAACCTTACCATAGATATATAATTGTCTCATCCTACACCCCATGCACACATATATCAACCAAATATAATCACATCCAAAACCAAGTAACTAGTTCAAAATCCATCATAACGTATGTATAAAGTATTATAACTCAATCTCTCATATCTCATACAAGTACACATATAGTAACCATAGTCATTATAGTTGAAATACATGAACGGTAAAACTGAGATTCATCACAACTTTTATAGACATGTACCCTATACTTTAATTCATCACAACCCAGATATTCCTACACATCATGTTATGTCTAAAGGGATAGTAGGGAAGAGGGATTAGTTATCCATTTGTTCCCTCGACAATTTCAATGTAGGGGAAATAACCGAAATTGAAAATATTAAGCATCAACAACCCTCCTGAATCAATTGGTGTAAAATATGAAAATATAAAATATAATGAATAATATATCACACAATAAAACTAAGGGAAACTATCTATCTTTATACTAAATAGAATATATCATCTCGTGTGATACTTGATTTATACTACTAAGTCCTAGGAAACTAGATTTCATATAAACACACAAGTACTATGATTAAACATCATTAATAATTTGAATTTAATAATTTAGAAAATTACCAATCATTCAATGAACCCATTACAGATACCAATTTAATCATTCTATTTCATTACACGCTAATGATTTTATTATTCATATTTCAATTTTCATATTTCCATCTTGTGTTATTAGAGTATAAAACCAATCATCTTATGGTTATTATTTAATACTTCATTACCTCCATCATAAACACCTAATCCCATGTGTTCATTATTAATAAATTTCTCATTCTATAATTTGGGTATTCAAGGACTCTACCTAAAAATACCACAAGGAATATGAACTCACAATTCATATTCAAACTATAGTAGGTGGATGGAAATCATGAAAATTGGCCATTAAGAAAACTAGTCACCAAGTATAAAACAATAATAAATAAGGGAAAGTAAAAAATCTAAAACTATGTTATCTAACCAATCAATAACCCAACATAAGTATCTATAAAATAGGAAAGCTTGGAACTTAACATATGCCATTTATCTAAAAATAAGCCCCTTCTAAATAAATAAGCAATAAGGAATCCCAGATCACAACTTATATTTTCCAATCCTCATCTAACATCCCAACTATACCAGGTTTCAAAAAGGAATACAATAAGGGCTCAATCAAACTAAATCACATATATTTTTTCAATATTGATTTTAGTATAGAAAATTCAAGGGGAAAGAAAAACCATAACACCCAGGCATATGATGTTATAAAATAAGGATGAAATCATAATTTCTCAAAGAATTTAATTCCAAAAACAACTTTTTTCCTTTACTATATTCACTACTATAAAATACTCCTTTAATATCTTTAAAAATGGCCTTTATCATATCAAGGGAAGCAATGATTACTAGAGTGATATTAAAAGCCTGAGTCTTTTATTAGCACTAAAAATCACTGATAAAGGGGTATTATGCAGTGTGTTGTAGTATCGCAGCGCAACACCAAAAACCAAAAATATCAGAAAAGTCAATTACAAATACATAATTTAAATGAATAGAAAACAATCTAGGATCATTTTCCCGGCTTTGGGGTGTGATGCACATTTTAAACTAAAATGTTACTTATATATTGAAAAAATGCACTTAGATTCATGTTGGTCACACCATTAATCAGATTAAGGTACGGTTGATTATTACACATCTCAAATTACTTATGTATCATTTTCCTAAATTAACAAAACAATCTGAATTTTTTTCTTGGTTTTGAGTATGTCGCATTTATTTTTTCTTAAAATATCATTTAAACTGGAAACACAAACTTTGACACATACTGGTCACATCGTGTGTCGGTTTGACATGATACCAATTCATACACATGAAAAATTACTTATGAATCATTTTCCTAAATTATAAAGACAATTCAAGCATGCTTTCTTAGTTTTTGGTAAGTGACACTTTTTGAGCTGAAATATTGATTTTAAACTGATAACGGGCACATTGAGTCATACCAGACACATCGTTTATCAGATTGAGGTGAGGCTGATTCTTACACATAAAAATGAATTATGTATTGTTTTCCTAAAGTAATAAAATAATCCAAATGTGTTTTCTCTATTTTGAGATGGTGAGTTTTCCTTTTCACTAAAATTGATGTCAATGTTAAATAAAAATACACTTTGGAGTCATATCGATTACAAAGTGCATCAAATTTATTTGAGGATAATTATTACATGTCCTAAATGGATTATGGATATTTTTCATAAAGTATCAAAACAATACAAATGTATTTACTGAATTTTGAGTATTTCACTTGTCATTTTTAATAAAATGTCATTTTAAACTGTAAACATGCACTTTAACACATACTGATCACATCATATATTGATTTGACATGAGAATGATTCCTACACATAAAAAAGGAATTATGAATCAATTTACTAAATTATCAAAAAAATATGAGTCTGTTTTCTCAGTTTTGAGTGAGTGGTTTTTTTAACTAAACTATCAATTTTAAATAGATAGCAGACACATTGAGTCATACAGGGAACATCATGTATCAGATTGAGGTACGGTTGATTCCTACACATCAAAAATGACGTATGGATCATTTTCATAAAGTATCAAAATAATGTGATTTTTTTCTCTTTGGTTTGAGTAGTTTAGTTTTTCTTTTTATTAAAATTGATTTCATTTTTAAATAAAAAGATGCACTTGGAGTCATATCGGTCACACCATGCGTCAGATTGAGGTACGACTTATTCCTACATGTCTTAAATGACTTATGGATTGTTTTCCTAAATTATCAAAATAATTAAAATTATTTTTATCTATTTTGAGTATTTCACTTGTTTTTTTTAAATGTCATTTTAAATAGCAAACATGCACTTTGACCTATATTGATCAAATTGTGTATCAATTTGATGTGAGTACAATTCATACACACAATAAATAACTTATAAATTGATTTTCTAAATTATCATAAAAATTTGAGTATGTTTTATTCGTTTTTAGTGAGTGACATTTTTTGAACTAAACTGTCCATTTTAAACTAATAATGGACACATTGTGTCATAGTGGTCATAATGTGCATTAAATTGAGGTTTAGATGATTCATACAAATCCCAGATGAATTACGGATCATTCCCCTAAAGTATCAAAGGAATTGTAATATGTTCTATCAGTTTTGAGTATGTTAGTTGTCCTTTTTACTAAAATTCATGTTAATTTTAAATAAAAAGAATAACTCGGAGTTATATTGGCCACACCATGTGTCATACTGAGGTTAGGTTGATTTCTACATGTCCTAAAGTCTAAAAAATCCTAAATTGCAATTTAACCACATTTCTATTATCTTTCTATGTTGAAATTCCAACACTGCATATTGACTCGATGTTATTATCCAAAAAAATTCTCATTGTTGAAATTCAAAAGATCATAGAAAGGTCATGTGCCTATTATATCATGTGAAGTCACCAAAATTTGCACATGAGATTCCTCTACTCTCCTGACTTTCAAAAATAAGAATTGTTTTTCATCTAACAAAATCGAATCAATATGCAGTGTTGGCCATTTGAAAAGTAAATGCATTGAATATGGAAAATGTGGTTACATTGGTAGAAATAATAATTTTATCTCTTTTGTGTCTTGTTTCAGATAATTGAAATCAAAATATGACTTTCCAAAATATCTGTGAAAAAAACTAAATAAGTATTAGATAAAAATGATAAGTATATTAACTTACAAATAGTAGATAAAATGATGAAAAATTAATTCAATAAGTTGTAGGAATTCCCCTTTTCTTAATGTTTGTATGCATTCTTAATGAATTTACTTGTTTCCATTATCTCATTTTTAGGCTCGAAGTCCAATCCCTCATGAGCATGAGTAGCTTCGAAAAAATAACCCCAACTTGAACAAAAGTATCCACTTATTTAAGAAAATAATTATTATACAAGTAATAATGAAAAGAAATAAATTAAACATAAATAAGAAACAATAAATTAATTCTATGTATAATGTTTTCACTATGAAAATTTTTTTTCCATAGGGATATGCCAATGGTAAAGCACTAATGATGATAAAAAATGTAAATAGATCTTGCCAAAAAATCAATCAATGAGTGAGGATGCTGAGGAGAAAATAAGATATATTGGATTGAAGCATTGAATCGCCCAAGATAAAGTAAAGATATCCTATTGATTTTATAAAATATTCATTTTGTATAATAAATAAATAAATAAACATAATATATTCATTATCAAAGGTAAATTTGTAACGACCCAAAATTTTGAATAAATCTTGTTTCCTAAATTTTATGTGTTATTTTATTTTATTTTCAACAAAAATGTTTCATTTGATAACATGAGTATAATTAAAATGAGACCGTTAGGTTTAGACGGTTATATGACCATTGGTCAATATGACTGCTGGAAACTAAAAGTTTTGATTATTGTCTCTAAATACAGGTAATCTTGGTTAATTATTATAGAAAGAAGATTCGATGGCCTCACCCAGTAGTCTTGGACCGATCGAAGCCCATCTAACAGAACTTGGGAAGGAGGTAGCACCACTGGGCTTTGCTCTGGACCAAACCCAAGCTGAACTTCATCGTGTGAAGCTAGAACGGAATCCCCTTTGTGAGAAGTTTAATCTAATAGAAATTACTACTCGTGTGATGTTGGCCGAGCCTCCCTCAGATTATCTCACCTTAGCACACCTTACACTTAGGTCCTATGATGGTGTGATAAGGGGCTATGTAAGAAGACCGTAACTGCCTTGTGTAATCCTTTGTTTTAAATAAAAATTGGGATTTCTTCTTATGATGATGTTTATGAATTTTCAAATGACCGGATAAATATAGTACGCATATTTTTGATGAATTTTAGAAAAAGGATATTTTAAAAATGTTTATGTAAACCTTAAATAATTAAAAATGTGTAATGATTTTCAAAAAATGGTCTTCTACAATTATGTTCAGTACGAAATTTAGAGTCTAATAAGATCAATTTGATTTTTGATGAATAGTAAATTATTAATAGTGTTTTTATGATTAGGATTAGTAATGTGTCCAAATGGATTAGTAATCTCACTTAATGAAAGTATTAATATAATCTAGGCACCTGGATTAAGTAATGTGATTCAATAAAATGGTTAAATAACGGTTTCATAAATTATTATTCAAGTATTAGTTTTTTTGAGTGAATAGTGTTTTTTTAATTAGAAATTAATTTAAAAATATTTAAAAAATTATTTTTATAAAATGGATTTCATTTTTGAACTCAGAGCACCGATATTATGTTATGGTAATTTTTGGGGTTTTTTCTGAAAAAATGAATTTTCGGTGAATAGTGTATTTATTTAAAAAATAAATTAAAATTATTTAGAAAATTATTTTTATAAAATGGAGTTCATTTTTGAAATCAGAGCATTGATGTTTGATTAAGGTGAAATTTTGGGATCTTTCTGAGAAAGTTGAATTTTCAGTGAATAGTAGAAATACAGTTTTAGGGTTTCAGTATGTTTAATGACATCATAACTGTGTCATGATTATTCCATGAGATATTTTAAGGTATGGTCGACCAAAGGTGATGAATTATTGTATGGGGGGGCTCATGTGGCCTAACTTTATGGGAAATATCTTAGGAGAGCACATGGTTTTGAGAAAACCACTTTTGAGGTGTCCCTTGGCCATTAATGCCTTGTCCCCTCACTTTCCCTATAAATACCAAGTCATCCTCTCATCCATTTCTACTCCCCACTCTCCCCCAACAAAGTTCTGGTCTCATTACCTCCCAAGGAGTCCTCCCAAAGTTCCCTCAAGCCCTCAAGGTCCCAACCTTTGAGTTTTAAGAGTTACGTTTTAAGGTAAGGGATCTGATCTCTCTCTTTCTTTTCAAGAAATCTCTTTTATGTAATTTCTTTTATGCTCAATGTTCTTAGGTTAAAAAGTGTTCTTTTATACTCATATTACTTCCCTTTTAATTTTCACATAATAAGAGATCCCCTCTTACTCTCATTATTTCGTTTTATGAAGTTTTAAGTGGTGTCGTTAGGCTGCCGAAATTTTTGTAACGGATTCTTTCTCCCTTCTCATTTTTCAAGATCCATTTTCATGTAAATAATTTCAAGTTCCTTTTTATTATGTTGGGGTATGATATCTAAATTTATCATACTGATATTTTATGATCATATGATGAGATACCCCATTTTATCTCTTCAATTCAGTATTTTGAAGTTTTAAGTGGCGCCGTTAGGCTGCCGAAATTTTAAGTGGTTCTTCACCATTCTCATTTTGAAGTTCTACTTTCATGTCAATTCTTTCAAGTTCCTTTTTGTGTTGTTGGGGTATGATCTCTATATCTATCATACTGATCTTTTATGACCATATGATTAGAGACCCCATTTGATCTATTCAATTCAGTATTTTGAAGTTTTAAGTGGCGTCGTTAGGCTGCCAAATTTTTAAGTGGTTCTTCACCCTTCTCATTTTGAAGTTCTACTTTCATGTCAATTATTTCAAGTTCCTTTTTGTTATGTTGGGGTATGATATCTATATATATAATACTGATATTTTATGACCATATGATGAGAGACCCCATTTGATCTCTTCAATTCAGTATTTTGAAGTTTAAGTGGCGTCGTTAGGCTGCTGAATTTTTTAGTGGTCCTTGCACCTTTCTCCCTTTTCAAAGTTCTAATTCCATGTCAAGTCTTGCAAGTTCCTTTTTATTATGTTGGGGTATGATCTCTATATCTATAATACTGATCTTTTATGTTCATATTATGAGAGACCCTATTTGATCTCATCAATTCATTTTTGGTTGAAGTTTATGTAACACCGTTAGGCTGCCGAATTTTCATAAGAGAAATCTTATTTTTGTCTTCCTTTCATGTTCTTCATTTTATATGGTATATTTTCAAATTTCATTACCATGTTCTTAAATCCCTTATATTCTGTCCCTCTACTGTTTTATTGGTCATTTATGAATGTTTGACCCATGTCCCCTCTCTTTTCAATGTTTTCTAAAAACCTTGTAACATAGCCGTTATGGTGTAGATTTTTCATCTCAAAATGCCTCTCTCTTTTCTCAAAATTATTTTATGTTATAAATTAAATACTCAAAGCTCTTATTTCTACAGGGGTATTCACATATATACCAAAATTATTTATTTTAAATTCTTGGATTTACATACATGAAACCCGCTTTCCCTTTTTGTGGGTTTAAAGTGACGTAAAGATCATGTCTTTAAAGCCGTTTTTAAAACGTTATGATTATGAAATGAAACCCATTTATTTTATGCTATATGGGTCATTTATGAAATTTTTTATGATTATATATGTGTCTCACATGATAATAAAGGCAAATTTAAGGGTGTGCCCTGATATAACTCCAATGCATTGGGTACTGATGTAACCACTAGAGATTACAATTTTCACGATATCTTGGTGAATAACCTTGGTAATTTTAAAATGAAACCTTGGGGATGGACCTTGGTGATATGTTCATGATTGTCTATATTAAATGTTTCAGCCACATCTTCAAGTTACGAAAAATGTTATTTTTATTATGATATGCCTCATGATTTCATTCTCATGCCTTAGAGTTCTTTTCATGACCTTATTGAAGTATCTCAAGTTCACATGTAAAATGTTTCTCTTGTTTCCCTTACTGGGCCTTCTGCTCACCCTTTCTTTTGATGTATGTCCTCAGGTTATGTGATGCAGTAATGAACCTAGGATGAAGATGAGGAGAATCCTTTCAAGTGTTTAAGAAGAATGTTTTATGTTTTCATGTTTTAAGTTCATGGTTTCCAAGACACTAAACCTTAAAGATCCTCGGTTTTGTAAAATGTAATGAAAGTTTATGTCATAACAAGGTGGGATACTATAGTTGGTATCAAAGGATAGTTTAGTTATTTGTGGAAATTGGGATATGAAAACTTTAGAAAGAAGCCTATAGAAAAGTTTATATATAGGAAATATTCTTGGTATTTTGGTGAGTATTGAGTAATGGGTTTCCAAGAAAATACATCTCTGTCTGGATACGAGCAGGTAGAGGTGGCTCTGGCACAGATGTACATAGGGGTAAAACCCGAAAACACCGCTTTGAGCTAGACTCAAATAGGAATTTGGTACACGACAACGGTCCTTGCTGCACTCTTGGTTACGACACTCCCCGGAGATATGCTTTGGTAAATTCATAAGCTTAGTATGAACCATTGTTAAAGGAACACAGATAAAATAAAATAAATATTCACATAAGAATATATGATCATGGATAACCTAGATGGGAACCTAGGGGATCACAAGTTAGGGTATACTTTTCTTCTAAAAGTTGTACTTATAAGCTTTAAGTTCCTTTTAATTATTATTAGCTAAGTATTTAAGCCCCTAATTATAGTTTCTTTTCTTAGTTAATGGCGGGAAATGGAAGAACATGTCCCAACAACCAATGTGATAGGAAATGCTACGATTTCCGTATTAATACGACAGAGATGATTAGGGGATTAAAAGATGATTATTATTTTGGAAGACGTTCACTATTTTGGGGACCCTATATGATCGAGGTAAATAGATTACTACGGTATTTTCATTGAGGAGTAAGGTTGACTTATATTTTGAAGAATCGATGAATTTATGGTGGACTTATAGTAATTTAGGTTACTTATGGGAATGATTAACCGATCTTGGGTAAAATATGTTTAGGTTAGATACTTTTGTTATAAGATGTTAGGAGTGGTTGATGTTGTTTGGAGATGAACAATGAAGTTTATTTTGGAAGACTATGTTATCAAATCCTTCTTGTATTTGGGTTTCAGTATTAGTTTGGTTTATTTTGAGGAATTTTAAGGACCATAATTTATGGAATGGTCTATGATGAACTTTGGGTAGTACCATGGAACTTTGAAGATTTAAAAGTAGTTTCCATTCCTATGGGATTATTCCTTTTTGAAGAGTTTTTTAACCTTACCCTTTCTGTTTTTGGAATAATGTTTAAAGATAGAAGAAATAGATAGTTAATCTTTTGTGGATTACGTGATTCTCTAGAAGATTATTCTTGTGTTTTGATGAGACCAAGTAGTTTTGAATGCTCATCATTTGGAGAAAAGATTAGTTTTGGTAGAAACTTATTAAAGAATGAAACTCCACATGAAGACAGGTATATTTTCTTATGTTTGTATTCTATGTAGTAAATGAATTCCTCAAAATTATGAAAAGGAACGTAAAACAAAAATGTTGTTGGTTTACGTTTCCTACTAGGTAATCAAAGACCATTTACACACATCCTAAGTTTGGGATTTTCTTATTGTTAACTTTCTTCTAATCATGTTCTCTATCACTCTCCCTCAGAACTTGACCCTTTGTTTTCTCCTCCATGTCCCTGTTTTCCTACATGGAATCCTAGTGTGGGTTAACTCGGGTGACCTTTGTACTTCCCTTTATTTCTTTTAAAGTAATATTTTTACTGACTCCTTTTCTGATGTGGGACTTTCAATGAAATTTCAAAACCCAATTTTAAAAAAATTGTGAGGACAAAATTTTTTAAGGGGGGAAGATTGTAACGACCCAAAATTTTGAATAAGTCTTGTTTCCTAAATTTTATGTGTTATTTTATTTTATTTTAAACAAAAATGTTTCATTTGATAACATGAGTATAATTAAAACAAGACCGTTGGGTTTATACGGTTATATGACCATTGGTCAATATGACCGCTGGAAACTAAACGTTTTGATTATTGTCTCTAAATACAGGTAATCTTGGTTAATTATTATAGAAAGAAGATTTGATGGCCTCACCCAGTAGTCTTGGACCGATCGAAGCCCATATAACAGAACTTGGGAAGGAGGTAGCACCACTGGGCTTTGCTCTGGACCAAACCCAAGCCGAACGTCATCGTGTGAAGCTAGAACGGAATCGCATTTGCGAGATGTTCAAACTAATAGAAATTACTACTCGTGCGATGTTGGCCGAGCCTCCCTCAGATTCTCTCACCTTAGCACACCTTACACTTAGGTCTTATGCTGGTGTGATAAGGGGCTATGTAAGGAGACCGTAACTGCCTTGTGTAATCCTTTGTTTTAAATAAAAATTGGGATTTCTTCTTATGATGATGTTTATGAATTTTCAAATGACCGGATAAATATAGTATGCATATTTTTGATGAATTTTAGAAAAAGGATATTTTAAAAATGTTTTTATGTAAACCTTAAATAGTTAAAAATGTGTAATGATTTTCAAAAAATGGTCTTCTACAATTATGTTCAGTACGAAATTTAGAGTCTAGTAAGATCAATTTGATTTTTGATGAATAGTAAATTATTAATAGTGTTTTTATGATTAGGATTAGTAATGTGTCCAAATGGATTAGTAATCTCACTTAATGAAAGTATTAATATAATCTAGGCACCTTGATTAAGTAATATGATTCAATAAAATGGTTAAATAACGGTTTCATAAATTATTATTCAAGTATTAGTTTTTTTCGAGTGAATAGTGTTTTTTTAATTAAAAATTAAATTAAAAATATTTAAAAAATTATTTTTATAAAATGGATTTTATTTTTGAACTCAGAGCACCGATATTATGTTATGGTAATTTTTGGGGTTTTTTCTGAAAAAATGAATTTTCGGTGAATAGTGTATTTATTTAAAAAATAAATTAAAATTATTTATGAAATTATTTTTATAAAATGGAGTTAATTTTTGAAATCAGAGCATTGATATTTGATTAAGGTGAAATTTTGGGATCTTTCTGAGAAAGTTGAATTTTTAGTGAATAGTAAAATTACAGTTTTAGGGTTTCGGTATGTTTAATGACATCATAACTGTGTCATGATGATACCATGAGATATTTTAAGGGATGTTTGACCAAAGGTGATGAATTATTGTATGGGGGGCCCATGTGGCCTAACTTTATGCGAAACATCTTGGGAGAGCACATGGTTTTGAGAAAACCACTTTTGAGGTGTCCCTTGGCCATTAATGCCTTGTCCCCTCACTTTCCCTATAAATACCAAGCCATCCTCTCATCCATTTCGACTCCCCACTCTCCCTCAATGAAGTTATGGTCTCATTACCTCCCAAGGAGTCCTCCCAAGGTGCCCTGAAGCCCTCAAGGTCCCAACCTTTGAGTTTTAAGAGTTACGTTTTAAGGTAAGGGATCTGATCTCTCTCTTTCTTTTCAAGAAATCTCTTTTATGTAATTTCTTTTATGCTCCATGTTCTTAGGTTAAAGGGTTTTATTTTATACTCATCTTACTGCCCTTTTAACTTTCACATAATAAGAGATCCCCTCTTACTCTCATTATTTCGTTTTATGAAGTTTTAAGTGGTGTCGTTAGGCTGCCGAAATTTTTGTAACGGATTCTTTCTCCCTTCCCATTTTTCGAGATCCATTTTCATGTAAAGTATTTCAAGTTCTTTTTTATTATGTTGGGTTATGATCTCTAAATTTATCATACTGATATTTTATGATCATATGATGAGATACCCCATTTGATCTCTTCAATTCAGTATTTTAAAGTTTTAAGTGGCGCCGTTAGGCTGCCGAATTTTTAAGTGGTTCTTCACCCTTCTCGTTTTGAAGTTCTACATTCATGTCAATTCTTTCAAGTTACTTTTTGTGATGTTGGTGTATGATATCTATATCTATCATACTGATATTTTATGACCATATGATGAGAGACCCCATTTGATCTTTTCAATTCAGTATTTTGATGTTTTAAGTGGCGTCGTTAGGCTGCCGAATTTTTAAGTGGTTCTTCACCCTTCTCATTTTGAAGTTCTACTTTCATGTCAATTATTTCAAGTTACTTTTTGTTATGTTGGGGTATGATCTCTATATTTATAATAATGATCTTTTATGAACATAAGATTAGATACCCCATTTGATCTCTTCAATTCAGTATTTTGAAGTTTAAGTGGCGTCGTTAGGCTGCTGAATTTTTAAGTGGTCCTTGCACCTTTCTCCCTTTTCAAAGTTCTAATTCCATGTCAAGTATTGCAAGTTCCTTTTTATTTTGTTGGGGTATTATATCTATATCTATCATACTGATATTTTATGTTCATATTATGAGAGACCCTATTTGATCTCATCAATTCATTTTTGGTTGAAGTTTATGTAACACCGTTAGGCTGCCGAATATTCATAAGAGAAATCTTATTTTTGTCTTCCTTTCATGTTCTTCATTTTATATGGTATATTTTCAAATCTCATTACCATTTTCTTAAATCTCTTATATTCTGTCCCTCTACTGTTTTATTGGTCATTTATGAATGTTTGAACCATGTACCCTCTCTTTTCAATGTTTTCTAAAAACCTTGTAACATAGCCGTTATGCTGTAGAATTTTCGTCTCAAAATGCCGCTCTCTTTTCTCAAAATTAGTTTATTTTATAAATTGAATACTCAAAGCTCTTATTTCTACAGGGGTATTCACATATATACCAAAATGTTTTATTTTAAATTCTGGGATTTACATACATGAAACCCACTTTCCCTTTTCGTGGGTTTAAAGTGACGTAAAGATCATGTCTTTAAAGCGGTTTTTAAAACCTTATGATTATAAAATGAAACCCATTTATTTTATTCTATGTGGGTCATTTATGAAATTTTTGATGATGATATATGTGGCTCACATGATAATAAAGGAAAAAATAAGGGTGCGCCCTGATAGAGCTCCAATGCATTGGGTACTGATGTAACCACTAGAGATTACAATTTTCACGATATCTTGGTGAATAACCTTGGTAATTTTCAAATGACACCTTGGGGATGGACCTTGGTGATATGTTCATGATTGTCTATATTAAATTTTGCAGCCACATCTTCATGTTATGAAAAATGTTATTTTTATTATGATATGCCTCATGATTTCATTCTCATGCCTTAAAGTTCTTTTCATGACCTTATTGAAGTATCTCAAGTTCACATGTAAAATGTTTCTCTTGTTTCCCTTACTGGGCCTTCTGCTCACCCTTTCTTTTGATGTATGTCCTCAGGTTATGTGATGCAGTAATGAACCTAGGATGAACATGAGGAGAAGCCTTTCAAGTGTTTAAGAAGAATGTTTTATGTTTTCATGTTTTAAGTTCCTGGTTTCCAAGACACTAAACCTTAAAGATCCTTGGTTTTGTAAAATGTAATGAAAGTTTATGTGAAAACAAGGCGGGATACTATAGTTGGTATCAAAGGATAGTTTAGTTATTTGTGGAAATTAGGATATGAAAACTTTAGTAAGAATCCTATAGAAAAGTTTATATATAGGAAATCTTCTTGGTATTTTGGTGAGTATTGAGTAATGGGTTTCCAAGAAAATACATCTCTGTCTGGATACGAGCAGGTAGAGGTGGCTCGGGCACAGATGTACATAGGGATAAAACCCGAAAACACCGCTTTGAGCTAGACTGAAATAGGAACGGGTAAACTACAACAGTCTTTGCTGCACTCTTGGTTACGACACTCCCAGGGGATATGCTTTGGTAAGTTCATAAGCTTAGTATGAACCATTGTTAAAGGGACACAGATAAAATAAAATAATGATTCACATAAGAATATATGATCATGGATAACCTAGATGGGAACCTAGGGGATCACAAGTTAGGGTATACTTTTCTTCTACAAGTTATCCTTATATTCTTTAAGTTCCTTTTCATGATTATTAGCTAAGTATTTAAGCCCCTAATTATAGTTTCTTTTCTTAGTTAATTGCGGGAAATGGAAGAACATGTCCCAACAACCAATGTGATAGGAAATGCTATGATTTCTGTATTAATACGACAGAGATGATTAGGGGATTAAAAGATGATTATTATTTTGGAATACGTTCACTATTTTGGGGACCCTATATGATCGAGGTAAATAGATTACTACGGTATTTTCATTGAGGAGTAAGGTTGACTTATATTTTGAAGAATCGATGAATTTATGGTGGACTTATAGTAATTTAGGTTACTTATGGGAATGATTAACCTATCTTGGGTAAAATATGTTTAGGTTAGATACTTTTTTTATAAGATGTTAGGAGTGGTTGATGTTGTTTGGAGATGAACAATGAAGTTTATTTTGGAAGACTATGTTATCAAATCCTTCTTGTATTTCGGTTTCAGTATTAGTTTGGTTTATTTTGAGGAATTTTAAGGAACGTTATTTATGGAATGGTCTATGATGGACTTTGGGTAGTACCATGGAACTTTGAAGATTTAAAAGTAGTTTCCATTCCTATGGGATTCTTCCTTTTTGAAGAGTTGTTTAACCTTACCATTTCTGTTTTTGGAATAATGTTTAAAGATAGAAGAAATAAATAGTTAATCTTTTGTGGATTACGTGATTCTCTAGAAGATGATTCTTGTGTTTTGATGAGACCAAGTAGTTTTGAATGCTCATCATTTGGAGAAAAGATTAGTTTTGGTAGAAACTTTTTAAAGAATGAAACTCCACATGAAGACAGGTATATTTTCTTATGTTTCTATTCTATGTAGTAAATGAATTCCTCAAAATTATGAAAAGGAACGTAAAACAAAAACGTTGTTGGTTTACGTTTCCTATTAGGTAATCAAAGACCATTTACACACATCCTAAGTTTGGGATTTTCTTATTGTTAACTTTCTTCTAATCATGTTCTCTATCACTCTCCCTCAGAACTTGACCCTTTGTTTTCTCCACCATGTCCATGTTTTCCTACATGGAATCCTAGTGTGGGTTAACTCGGGTGACCTTTGTACTTCCCTTTCTTTCTTTTAATGTAATATTTTTACTGACTCCTTTTCCGATGTGGGACTTTCAATGAAATTTCAAAACCCAATTTTAAAAAAATTGTGAGGACGAAATTTCTTAAGGGGGGAAGATTGTAACGACCCAAAATTTTGAATAAATATTGTTTCCTAAATTTTATGTGTTATTTTATTTTATTTTCAACAAAAATGTTTCATTTGATAACATGAGTATAATTAAAATGAGACTGTTGGGTTTATACGGTTATATGACCATTGGTCAATATGACCGCTAGAAACTAAACGTTTTGATTATTTTCTCTAAATACAGGTAATCTTGGTTAATTATTATAGAAAGAAGATTCGATGGCCTCACCCAGTAGTCTTGGACCGATCGAAGCCCATCTAACAGAACTTGGGAAGGAGGTAGCACCACTGGGCTTTGCTCTGGACCAAACCCAAGCTGAACTTCATCGTGTGAAGCTAGAACGAAATCGCCTTTGCGAGAAGTTCAAACTAATAGAAATTACTACTCGTGCGATGTTGACCGAGCCTCCCTCAGATTCTCTCACCTTAGCACACCTTACACTTAGGTCCTATGGTGGTGTGATAAGGGGCTATGTAAGGAGACCGTAACTGCCTTGTGAAATCCTTTGTTTTAAATAAAAATTGGGATTTCTTCTTATGATGATGTTTATAAATTTTCAAATGACCGGATAAATATAGTATGCCTATTTTTGATGAATTTTAGAAAAAGGATATTTTAAAAATGTTTATGTAAACCTTAAATAATTAAAAATGTGTAATGATTTTCAAAAAATGGTCTTCTACAATTATGTTCAGTACGAAATTTAGAGTCTAATAAGATCAATTTGATTTTTGATGAATAGTAAATTATTAATAGTGTTTTTATGATTAGGATTAGTAATGTGTCCAAATGGATTAGTAATCTCACTTAATGAAAGTATTAATATAATCTAGGCACCTTGATTAAGTAATGTGATTCAATAAAATGGTTAAATAACGATTTCATAAATTATTATTCAAGTATTAGTTTTTTTCGAGTGAATAGTGTTTTTTTAATTAAAAATTAAATTAAAAATATTTAAAAAATTATTTTTATAAAATGGATTTCATTTTTGAACTCAGAGCACCGATGTTATGTTATGGTAATTTTTGGGGTTTTTTCTGAAAAAATGAATTTTCAGTGAATAGTGTATTTATTTAAAAAATAAATTAAAATTATTTCGAAAATTATTTTTATAAAATGGAGTTCATTTTTGAAATCAGATCATTGATATTTGATTAAGGTGAAATTTTGGGATCTTTATGAGAAAGTTGAATTTTTAGTGAATAGTAAAAATACAGTTTTAGGGTTTCGGTATGTTTAATGACATCATAACTGTGTCATGATGATACCATGAGATATTTTAAGGGATTTTCGACCAAAGGTGATGAATTATTGTATGGGGGGTCCATGTGGCCTAACTTTATGGGAAATATCATGGAAGAGCACATGGTTTTGAGAAAACCACTTTTGAGGTGTCCCTTGGCCATTAATGCCTTGTCCCCTCACTTTCCCTATAAATACCAAGCCATCCTCTCATCCATTTCGACTCCCCACTCTACCCAAACGAATTTCTGGTCTCATTACCTCCCAATGAGTCCTCCCGAGGTTCCCTCAAGCCCTCAAGGTCCCAACCTTTGAGTTTTAAGAGTTACGTTTTATGGTAAGGGATCTGATCTCTCTCTTTCTTTTCAAGAAATCTCTATTATGTAATTTCTTTTATGCTCCATGTTCTTAGGTTAAAGGGTGTTCTTTTATACTCCTCTTAATTCCCTTTTCATGTTCACATAATAAGAGATCCCCTCTTACTCTCATTATTTCGTTTTATGAAGTTTTAAGTGGCGGCGTTAGGCTGCCGAAATTTTTGTAACAGATTCTTTCTCCCTTCTCATTTTTCAAGATCCATTTTCATGTAAAGTATTTCAAGTTCCTTTTTATTATTTTGGGGTATGATCTCTAAATTTATCATACTGATCTTTTATGATCATATGATGAGAGACCCCATTTGATCTCTTCAATTCGGTATTTTGAAGTTTTAAGTGGCGTCGTTAGGCTGCCGAATTTTTAAGTAGTTCCTCACCCTTCTCATTTTAAAGTTCTACTTTCATTTAAATTCTTTCAAGTTCCTTTTTGTGATGTTGGGGTATGATATCTATATCTATCAAACTGATATTTTATGACCATATGATGAGATAACCCATTTGATCTCTTCAATTCAGTATTTTGAAGTTTTAAGTGGCGTCGTTAGTCTGCCGAATTTTTAAGTGGTTCTTCACCCTTCTCGTTTTGAAGTTCTACTTTCATGTCAATTCTTTCAAGTTCCTTTTTTTTATGTTGGGGTATGATCTCTATATCTATCATACTGATCTTTTATGACCATATGATTAGATACCCCATTTGATCTCTTCAATTCAGTATTTTGAAGTTTAAGTGGCGTCATTAGGCTGCTGAATTTTTAAGTGGTCCTTGCACCTTTCTCCCTTTTCAAAGTTCTAATTCCATGTCAAGTCTTGAAAGTTCCTGTTTATTATGTTGGAGTATGATCTCTATATCTATCATACTGATATTTTATGTTCATATTATGAGAGACCCTATTTGATCTCATCAATTCATTTTTGGTTGAAGTTTATGTAACATCGTTAGGCTGCCGAATTTTCATAAGAAAAATCTTATTTTTGTCTTCCTTTCATGTTCTTCATTTTATATGGTATATTTTCAAATTTCATTACCATGCTCTTAAATCCCTTATATTATGTCCCTCTACTGTTTTATGGGTCATTTATGAATGTTTGACCCATGTCCCCTCTCTTTTCAATGTTTTCTAAAAACCTTGTAACATAGCCGTTATGGTGCAGAATTTTCATCTCAAAATGCCTCTCTCTTTTCTCAAAATTATTTTATGTTATAAATTGAATACTCAAAGTTATTATTTCTATAGGGGTATTCACATATATACCAAAATTTTTTATTTTAAATTATGGGATTTACATACATGAAACCCGCTTTCCCTTTTCGTGGGTTTAAAGTGACGTAAAGATCATGTCTTTAAATCCGTTTTTAAAACGTTATGATTATGAAATGAAACCCATTTATTTTATGCTATATGGGTCATTTATGAAATGTTTTATGATGATATATGTGGCTCACATGATAATAAAGGAAAATTTAAGGGTGGGACCTGATAGCTCTCCAATGCATTGGGTAATGATGTAACCACTAGAGATTACAATTTTCACGATATCTTGGTGAATAACCTTGGTAATTTTCAAATGACACCTTGGGGATGGACCTTGGTGATATGTTCGTGATTGTATATATTAAATTTTGCATCCACATATTCAAGTTATGAAAAATGTTATTTTTATTATGATATGCCTCATGATTTCATTATCATGCCTTAAAGTTCTTTTCATGACCTTATTGAAGTATCTCAAGTTCACATGTAAAATGTTTCTCTTATTTCCCTTACTGGGCCTTCTGCTCACCCTTTCTTTTGATGTATGTCCTCAGGTTATGTGATGCAGTAATGAACCTAGGATGAACATGAGGAGAAGCCTTTCAAGTGTTTAAGAAGAATGTTTTATGTTTTCATGTTTTAATTTCCTGGTTTCCAAGACACTAAACCTTAAAGATCCTCGGTTTTGTAAATTGTAATGAAAGTTTATGTGATAAAAAGGTGGGATGTTATAAAATTCCTCCCATTTGTGAGAATTATATGGATGGTAACTAGATATTCCTAAGGGTGGAACCAAAATCAAATGTTAAAGAATAATCTATTTTTATATGGATTAAATTAAAATATACATAGTGTTTATTAGATGTGTGATGAAATAAATGAAGTGATTTTTAATAAATATTAATGAGCGGGTTATCATTTCAAAGATGGATATTTTTTTATCAACTGTAAGAAATAAAAGTAAGGATAAAATCAATGAATAAAATGTCATTGGTGATCAGAATGTTTTGGTGAAAACACAAAGGAGTATGAATTTACAAAAAGCCAAATTTTTTACCAAGTAGAGCCTAATTTATTTGGATAGGCTGACAAAGGTGACAATTAGATTAAATCTATGGATGAGGATCTTGATTCGAATAAGAATAATGTGACATGAGAAATTGTTCCAATGTTGGAAGGAAGAAATACTATCAAAACCAAGTGGGTGTTCAGTAATAAATTCATTTACGATGGAAAAGTGACTCAAACTAAAGAATGGATAGGGTGTTTTTAGTATTTATTTTATAGTTTCCAGATTAATCAATTTCTGTATTTTGGGTTTTTTATTTATATTTTCATTTTGGGGAGATTTAGGATCATTTATAGCTTCCCTGTCAGTCTGAATACCACTTATATTTTTGAAATCAATATAATTATACCTATTATTTATTTTAGTGATTCCCAATAGTTTAACTATATCTCAACCTTCAAGATTTCAAGAAAATTAACTCATTTTTGACTCGTGGTTTTTTAAATCTATAATGTATTTATTATTTATCTGAATCATGTAGAGACTTTTGTGATTAAAACCTATATATTATTTTTTGAAACATGCCCTTGACATCATATTTATAACCATAATTTTCATCCTATGGTTTCAATTAGAAAAGCGACTAGATTAGTATTGAAATTCAGGACGAGCAACAAGTCTATGCACTCCTTTCTCTCACTATCAATGGTTTGGTTGTTAATGGTATCCCTGGTCATTAGTTATCAAAAAATGGATAATACTTTTTTGAATTATATGTCTATTCCCAACTAATTTGGAATTATGAGGGACATAAGAAGTTATATCAAAAGTGGGATGATGAGAATTTTAATTCCAATACATTCCCCTTTGGTTTCATTTCTCTATAAGGGTGTTTTTAATATTTCTAGTATATTATCTAGAAAATTGATCTTTATCATAAGGAGAAATTTTGGTTTCTCTCCTATAAATGGTTATCCACCTAGAATGCTTATGCAATGAATTGTATTCCATGTTGTTAAAAATAATTTAGAGTTCTTACACTTTTTTATAATAAATGTTCTCTCTATAAGACTAATCCATAAAATTCTATTATTATGGGATTTAACTTTCATAAAATGTGTATGTATGAATTTTTGGACTATATTTTTCATTGTTACATTTCATAAGTGACCCCTAAATCTATACCAAGCCTCATAAAACTGTTTACAGTCATCCTAAGTAAATCCATTAATTTTACATCATATTTTAGTGCTCGTTATCCTAGGAAAAAAATAATGAAAAAAACATTATATAGTTGTTCACATGTGTCAGATATTCCATCATCCATTTCTTGGAAATAACTTCTAGAACTACTTTCAAATAGAAGGGGATAACCCTATATTTCATTTCCTCCTCACTCAACCCTCTCAGTTCCAATTTTTTCATGACCTAATATAGGACCCTAATGATGTCAGATAATTCATCATCCAAGTGATTTGCAATGTAATATTCCAAACCAATGACAACACCGACCGCTATATGGATGAATATTTCAAAATTTGACGATTGAAAAGAGGTAGATGTCATGGAATATAGGTATTGGAATCCTATTATACCTCACCACAACATGAACCAACATTGTGTTTGATATATTTCAAGTTTCACATTACCAATGTTGTGCTCAATAGAACCAAATTCTATCAGGGAAGACAATGCTTCAATATATTTAAAAAACACTACTATAAAAATACTCTGTACCAATGGCTTGGAACCGTTGGTATAGGCCTTCAAACCATTGGTATAGCCTATACCAACAGTTTGGAGAACTGTTTCCAAGTAGGCCGTGGGGATAAGTCTATACCAATGGTTTTGAAAACCGTTGGTATATGTAATATGAAAATCTATACCAACGGTTCCATAAAACCGTTGGTATAGGTAATTCAAAATACAATCATCTGGTGGATTTTGATCCCAACACCTCTCGTTTGTGATTGAATGACCTAACCACTAACCTAACTTACATGTGTGAACATAATTTCATAAATATATATATATATGTATTATCATAAGTATTTTAAATTTTAATTTTTTTAATATCCTCTATAAGAAGATTCCATTAAAAATACATGTACCTATACCAACAGTTCTCAAAACCATTGTTATAGACCTATACCAATGGTTTTGAGAACTGTTGGTATAGGTTCTTTGATTTTGGGACCTATACAAATGGTTTGGCCAAAACTGTTGGTATAGGGTCTCTATAATGGATCTATAACAACGGTTTTCCCAAAACTGTTGGTATAGCTCCAAATTAGTGACTTATACCAACGGTTTTGGCCAAACCTTTGGTATAGGTCCACGGTTTTCCCAAAACCGTTTGTGTAGATCATATTTATAGTAGTGAAATAATGAATTTTTGTTTGTTTTATTATAGGATAGTGAAACTAAACTTTTTGGGATACATGGGTGTGGTATGATAAGGTTCATTTGACAATCGAGGGGAATTAGAGAAATCCAAAACCTGGATTTTATTCAAGCAGTGATTTTGTTCAAACATTGAATTGCTCGATGCATAGAATTGAGCCTTGGAATAGTTGGATCCTTGATTCTATCCTAGATTCGAGCTTGGATTCAACAATGAGGAACGCTGGCAGTAGATCTCTTCTTTGGGGAGATTCGAATATCACTAACTGGTTCGTGATGGTTAGGGTTCTTAAAATAGATCGTGACACTTTTATCAATTCTTTAAATAAAAAATAACTAATAAAGAAACCTTTTATCAGTGCTAAGTTAATAAATGACGATAAAATGAATCTTTATCAGAGCTTTCCTTAGCACTGATAAAGATTTATTTTATCAGCATTTTTTTAGCACTAATGAATCTCTATTTTTATCATCGCTAAAAAACGCTGATAAATACTTATAATAATTTTTTAAAAATAATAATTTTTTAAAAAAGTATAATTAGTATATATAATTATAATACTTATAATAATAATTTTTATAAAACAATAATTTTATAATTATTTCAATATAGAATTATTTATTTTAAATTGTATAAATAATTTGTTTAAAAATATTTATATCATTATATATTTATATGATTATATATATATAGTAAATATATTCATTACTTAAATAAATTTATTATAATTTTATAATTGTTTATTTATAATTATATGAATACTTTTAAAAAAATGTTATTTATTTTTTATAATTATAAATGTATAAAAATAGTAAATATATATTTATAAATATATTTATTAATAAATATTTATTTTCAAATGTATTTTTAACATTATTAATGAATATTTAATATTAAGTTCATGCATGTTAAAAATGAGTAAAATTGATTAATTTAAAATGAGTTCTACATTCAAAATTTAGATAAGATTTATTAATATAAATCATTAAAAAATGTATATATATTGAAATTAAGATGAATAAAAATTGAAAATATTAAAACATAGTAAATATATATATATATATAATATAAATTGATTAAATTCCCAAAAATATATTTGTGTGTGTGCGTATGTATATAAAAATTCATTAATTATGTTTATGTGAAATCAATATAATATGTTTGATATATGTTATAATTTGAAAAATAAAATGAAATTCAATTATGTCCATTACTCGATAAAATTAGTTAGTATTTTTAATTCATATTAATTTTTAATTATAAACCATTATTCACTAAACATATTACTATTTAATGTAAAGCGTAAATAATATTTTTTATTTTATAAATCATATTTATATACATTAATATATATCTAAATATTTAATATATAGTATTTATTAACATTATCAATAATTATCAAATTAATAAATTGTTTAATATTTTTCTCAATTTACTTATTTTTAATTTTTATTTGTTTAATTTTTATTTTGCATATATCTATATATTTAATAGATATTATTTAATAATATTTTTAATTTATATATATTATAATAAATTTATTCATTTTTATCAATAATTATTTAATTAATAATATTTTGTAATATTTTAAAAAAAACTCATTTTTTATTTTTTATTTAATTAATTATTTCATTTTATTTATTCATACTTTTATCAGTGCTAAAATCGTACTGATAAAAGATTCCTTTATGAGTGCTAAAAATATAGCGCTAATAAAGGGCATCCTTTATCAATTCTAAAAACGAAGCACTAATAAAGGGTTAACTTTATTAGCACTAAAAATAAAGCATCGTTATAGGGTTAAATTTATTAGTTCTTTCTTTAGCACAAATAAAGATTCCATATATCAACACTTTTTACTAGCTCTGATAAATACAAGAACTGTTAGAGGGATGTTTTTTTAGTAGTGATTAGATTGACCAATTCATTTTGAGTAGTTTTTTTTCAATAAAAGGATCAAATATAATAGCTAATAATGTCTATAAATAAACTATAGACATGATTCAAACATCACTATCCTATTCAGATATTTTCAAGGATGAAAATTAAATTCACATTCCTCATTCATTATTCACTTATTTTAAAATTTCTAAATTAGTTAACAAATTTCAAGCATATCATCTATTCCAAGGAACAATAAGAATAATATAAATCAATTTCAAACTATCTAGAAAACATCAAGGGGAATCAACTATAACATAAACCGAATATGATTTTTACATCCCATACCATATTTCATTTTTCCTCAATTTCTGGATTATTATCTTCATTAAGTTGATACCATCATTACCCAAAGAATCTAAAGTTTATTAACCCCACACTCTAAAATAAAATAAGGATAATTCATGAATCCCCTACCTTGATATCCATCTTTCAACATTCTTCAAGCAATAATAGAAGTATAATAAAAAAATACCCATTCACCTATCCTATGAGGAACCCACGATCACTAAGTACATCCCACCGTAGATCAGACATTAATCATAAATAGAAACCCCATGAAAATTAAAGGAAACAATATGTTATAGAATATAAATAGAGAACAAGAGAGAAGATAACCCTTGGAGAAGAAGAAAACTAGACTGAGATAACCAAAAAACAACCTCTTGAATCCTGGGAGTTAAATCCTAGAAAAGGTGGACCAAATTATCTAAAAGGGGTCTTCAGTTCACTTGGGATTCAAAAGAAGAGGGGGGAATAAGAATATTTTTAGATGGAATCTGAATTTATACCATTTTAGACCATGAAATCACACCTATAACTACGACACTATCCCTAGGGTTATTATTAAGACTATGGAGAAATAGGGATGGTCACACTATAAGGGTATTATATTAAAATCCCTCTAAATTCCATGTAAAAAATCTTACCTAGATCCTATAAACCTAGAGTAAAGTTGTGATTCAACCTTCTCACTATGCCACATCAGTCCCCCATATGGTTTATACAATGCCCCGACCTTCACGAATCCATAATGAAACCCATTTCCTACACTACAGTGACCCTTACAAAGGTATAGAGAAGAACCCTAGCCCCCAATACCTATGAAATAGGCCTAATCCTACCCTATAGAAACCTCTATTTTAGAAAAATCACTAAATCCTTTAATGCAAGACTCCACAGGGATTGTGTAAACACCATAAGTGGTCATCTCTGAAACCACATCATAGTATAGTAGACCATATTGAAATCCCCCTACTTTGGACAAATTTTCATCTCAAACCACACTTTTACTCTTCCATCGATTCCTATACACCTCTAATCACCCAAAATCACATAGTAAGGGCTCTGAAAGAAATGATCCCTTAAACTAATATACCATTTCATTATAAATTATAAGAAAAAATAATTTTACCCGACCATGTTTTCAGAAAAATCTAAGAATAAATTCAGGCTAGACATGGAACGTAATATTAATCTAATCCCATCTAAAACAAAGTCATATTATTTAATATTCTATAATTACCAGATAAAGAACCTGAAATTATTGATTTATTTTCCCATGTTACAACATACACTTTTTATTGGAAATTATGGAAAACCTTAAATCATGAAATGATTTAATCCATGATGTAATCAATTTGTATCCTTATATCATGCTTCAAATTTATAATATCAATTCCATATTCTCTGATGTTTTTAGTAATAATTTTAAATACATCATTTTCATATCTAAATGACCATTCCCCAATCATAAAATATTAGACAATAATTTTATACTATATCTTACGTTCAATATGACCAAATTCATTATGACTTAACCCCTTACTATAGTTATAACTCAATGCATATATCTATCATAACTTTCCAATCATGTTGTAATCAAAAACCATGACTTATCTTTATCTAATTGATCCAAAAATGTTCCTTACCACTAAATTCAATAGATTTTAATTCCTTTTAAATTCTTTTTTTCAATATTTTTCATCAACCATATAGTATTAATTTCTCATTAGACTGTGATTTTTCATAAGATAAATAAAATAAATAATTAAATTTAAAAAAAATATTTTTTTAAAAAAAAACTTTATAATCAATAAAATTTACATGTAGACATCATAATGAAGTAATAATACTAATATTACTAATTATATAATATATACTTAATAATTAAACTCACAATTGTTTGTATTATTCTATATTAGATTAAAAATATAACATTTGTGTGATATTTTAAATGTATCAAATCCCTGACACTTAAACTCTTTCTTCCCCACTAGCATATATCTCAACAAAATCACAACTAAAATTCATTATATCTGAATTTTTACAAAATGATAAATAAAAATAAAACAATTATCAATGTGATAAAATATTCAAGAATCCCATGAAAGTATTTTTCAACTCATCATTTTTCAAGAAAATCAATCAACCATCTATTTTACTTTCCCAAAAAAATTAGATTAATTGTATTTTGATATAGAACTTATGATTCTTTATTTGATCAATTCTTTATTTTTATTTTCATTACAAATCATACTTGTAGCTCATACTATTTTGTGTATTTTTTTCACTTTTATTTTTAATTTTAATGGAATTATTACATAGAACAAGTTGTTTATCCATGAATCTTCTTTTTTTATCACCTCTTAATAGTAGTTATAATAGCTATAACATGATCATTATTCAATTTTAAATATTTATTAAATCATCCAAAAACATTATTTAAATTCAAACTAAAACTAGCACCTTGATCCCCACCATGAATCTCCACCACAAACTATTTTTAAAGGTTAAGGCAAGAATGGAGTACATGTTATAGTTCAATACAAAGTTATTTTTTATAATAAAATCATTAATTTTGATTTTTTTTATCAAAATTCTAATCCCAATCATAAATTAAAATTTTACAATTTATAATTTATCCCAAAATACTTCAAGAAATTATCATGTCGAAAGAAAGGTCAAAATTTTGAAAAAAAATAATTTTCACAAATCAATAAATCTGTCCAAATCAATATTCATCAAGTCAATATTTACATGTTATTTTAATCAACTTCTTATCATCTTACTCATTCAAATTTATCAAAAATTGCATTTAAAAATAAGGTATGATGGTATTACTAATTATCACTTTGTATCCTAAAAAAAATAAAAAAATTATAATTTTAGTTTGAAATTTATTATTTTTAAAAATTATAAATTAAAACTATATGGAATAAAATAATAATGAATTTAAAATCATCATTCCCATATCTATTCAATATATTTTCCCTCCACATCATTATCTTTTTCCTTCCTCAATGATCACAGATCTATAAAATCATAACAGATAATTGAAACTATAAGTTTCATTCTATTAAATAGAAAAAATATTAGGTGATTGAATTTTAAAAATTTAATAATATTAAAATAAATTCATAGAATCTAATTCATAAAAAATTAAAAAATTGAGTTTTTTCTCATAAAATCTTTTTTTAATACTCTAATATGTATATGATCACAACATTTTATTTAAAAGAATGTGAAAAATAAGTTACTTGAATAATATTAATGAATGGTCTAAGTTAAGTTTCCTCTAAATATATGAGTCTCTAACCTTTTTCTAAAATAATTTTTACCTTTACTTGAAGAATAATTTTCTCCACATATTTTGTATTTATCCATTAATTTATAGTTATTTCTAAAAAATAAAATATCAATTCCTAAACTAAGATAACTTATTATCCCTTATTAACCTCCTCTTTCTTTGAATATTTTTCTACATCTTTAATCCTCTGAATAAAACCTCTCCTCTATTTATTATAATCTATTTATAATTTTTTCACAATCATAGTCGCTCTTTCCTTTCTTTTATATATGGTAGAAACATCCTCAGTTTCAATATTTTTATCCTTACTCCAAACCTTTTCTTTTCCATTAATGATTTTATTCACTTGATGGATATTAAATTTAAAATTCTCACAACTAACCCTCAAAGAAAATACTCCACATTCAATGTTATTAAAGGCCCATCTTATTTCAAAAAAATGTTCTTATAAGTTTAAGGAGTGTTTTCACTTCATCAATCTATGACATAAGAAAATCTTTCAAAAATTAAAATTTATCCACTCCAAAAAAAATATTATTAATTAAGCCTCCTTGATAACTCAATGTTTTAGCCGCTACTTGAAAAGAAAACTTGATGGTATTCATATCATCCAATCATAAAATTTTAAATGTTATGTATGAAATTATATTTACACTTTCACCAAAACCACACAAAACTATTCTAAATTTATAAGATAAATTTTAATATGAATTGAATGACTACTGTGATATTGATGTTTCTTTTGAATGTTTATCAATACCAAAGTTGAAAATTATCCTATAAATGGTATTGTACACATCTATTCAAGTTTATTCATTTTTGATAATAAATCCTTTATGTACTTTTCAAATGTGGGTATGTTTATTAAAAATTTATAAAAATCGATGTTAGTGTTAATTTTTTTTAAAATTTTTGAAAAATATATTCCTCTATACTTTAATTATCACTTGTTTCATTCTTTATGAGAATAGTAACAGTGGATCATATGGCGGTGGTGATTCTTCTCTAATTTTTTCTCAGTCTCATTTAATTTTTACTACCTTTTTTCCTCCTCTTTATTATCATTTTCTACTTGTTTTAATTATTATCCCTATAATATGTCACTACACTCTTATATAGTTTTTACACTAATTAGGGTAACATATTTCTCCCCACCATGTATTTTGATCTCTATATCACCGGAAAAAACCAGTTTGTTTTAATATTAGTTGATTCAAAATTTTCACAATTTTAAATTTAAGATTTTCTGTTAATACAAATTTATATTTTAAATCGGTATTTAAACCTTTTATGAAAGACTCGATAGTAGATTTAAATAATTTCAAGATCACATTTAGTAAACTTATTGGATTTTGAATTTTTGGACCTTGTATTTGTTGTTGTTGGAACCACAAAAACACCCATATTTATGGAAATACCTAATTTTATTGTGATTTTTTCCCTAAATAATTATATTTCCCAATAAAATCAATATAATTTAAATCTTCATTGATCATACCTTTACCTTAATATATTATTGATGTCATTTTAGCAAAAAAAATGTATGGTCACTTTATACTCCATTATAATCAACCATGTGAACTCCTTTACTTTGATTTGCTACCTCTAATTTCAATTGAAAACTATTTCTAGACATTTCAACTGAAAGTTCATATAATTCTATCAATATTTTATTTATCAAGAAACCTCCATTTCTAGTGTTAACTATTTACTTATTACTTTAAGAAAACCTATTATACAATGTTTGAATGAGTAAACACGGCTCTTTTTAATGATGGGGACACATTCTTAAAAATTACTTAAAACTAGATAAAGATATGAAAATCAATTTTTTTCAAATTGTATAATATATAAAATATTCAAATAGAGATATATATTTTTAGAGGGAGAAATGAATCTTGATAAAAAAAATTCCTTATCATCTTATCCCATATTGTAGTAGATGTAGTGTCAAAATTTGAATTTAATTTCGGACTTTTCTCACTTTTAAAACTTGAATAAGAAATGACTTAATGCATTATCAGAAACACCATTAAATTAAAAAGTGTCAAAATTTTCTTGGTGTGGTGTTTTATATTATCCAATGTTACTTTATGGCCAATGGGTGCCAAGATATTAAGTATGAATAAAGGTATGAGGTCATGGCATAGTGGGGGGGTCCATAGTGTGATGACCTAGAGGTAGGAAGGACTGTGACTTGGTAGTGGGGAGTCATGTCATAAATACTCTAAAGGGAGTGCCATCAAAGTGTGACTGTGATAATCATTCCATCATGGTGACCTTCTAGGGGTCAATCCCTCTATTAAGGGGTAGTATCACTAAGACCTAGAGAGGCCACGTCACAACATGGTATTAGTGTGGTTGTATCATGACATGAAAATGATAGTCATGTCATGGCCAAGATACTATGAAGTTTTTAAAAGTAGGTAGATTTAGAAATTATCCTTTGGAATCTTTAATATCTTCTATCCTTCTCCCTTAAAATATATATGAATTTGGAAGATTTTTAAGCTCATTCACTCTCTCATATGGTTCATTTGAAGAACCATGCATTACAAAGATTATCTTTTATTAAGTCTATGTATGTTTGTTCACTATATGCATTCTTCTTTCAATATTTAATTGTTACCAATTCAAAACCCTAATTATAAGGGTTTAGGGACGATTTTATGGTTTTTTGAATCAGTATTTAATTAGAGAGCATGTATTGTAAAGTTCACTCTATTAAGCTTCAGGTAGGAATTATTTACCATTTTATATCTTTTTTATGAAGTTTTATGAATTTACTTGCATGCAGGTTCATGAGTTAACCCTGTAAACTTTTAATTTTGGTATAAAGGTGACTGGGTGGGTTCATATTAATATGGTTGACCAATTTATAGAATTATTAGGGGTTAAATGGATTGGAAATGTTAGAAATTAAACTTATTCAATGGTTAGTGGTAGGGTTTTATGCCTAGGTGAATTAGGCCTAATGTTAGTTTTTAGGCTCAATTAAGGTCAAGGTGACCTAGTAGGGTGGTATTTGGGTATGGGTGATTATTCTATTTATTTTTATATTTGTTTGGTATAAAAACTAATTACATATATAATCCATAGGGGCTAGTAATGTAAAATTTATAGGAAAATCCTTGTGGTGCCTTATGTTTTGAATATTAGGTTATGTTTGTGTTGGTTGTTTATACTGCTTTATTTTTTTTTTGTAATATTGTGAATTTTTTTATATTTTAAAATATATGGTGTAACCACTTGTTGAGTAAGAACATGGTGGGTTCTTATGTGATGATATGTGATCACGGATGTTGGGTCCAACCTTGACCAGGAAGTTGGGCTCTGAGATTATAATGTGTGGATAACATTGAGTGAGAAGGTTGGGCATAAGATGATGATGTGTGTCCAACCATAATTGAGAATATTGGGACCTACCTGCTAGTAATTATCCACTTTCATATGATGAGGTCTACATAAACTTATGGTGGATCATCTTGGAACCGATGATCTGTATTGGGATGTTACAAAATGAAATTAGATCCTCTTTTCATTTTATTTATTATTTAGGGCTTAGTAGAGTGGAGACAGGATGGTTGGGACTCAAGTGGGAAGTTATGATTGTATCCGGGAAGCACCTGTATAATAGACCTTTGAGTTTACTGGGTAGTGGGATTTCTTTCATTGGTTATCATATTATTATTTTATTGTTCTCTAAGTTTTATTTTGTGGTTATAGTTTATGGGATTTATTCTTTTTTGGGTGACAAGAGTGGGTGACTTAAATCCTTATAAAGAGATAATTAGGTTCACATGCCATGAGCTAGATTACTTTTGAATGATATAAGTTTAAATTAATTAAATTCCAATAATAATATATTTTTTGTTTTCTAAAATATATTATTAGTGACATTTAATTAATTTAACCTAATCATGTTAGAATTTGGGTTTATTTGGATATGACTAGAAAGTTAGTATAGGTGGTACGGGCTTAATCCTTGGGAGAGTGGTGTGTTTATTGATTAGTGGATATGGGTAGACCCTTAGTGTGTGTGTATAATTGGTTTGTGTTCATGTGATCTTAATAATAGATAGATTTTTTTCAACTTTTTTGTTATTAAATGTATTTTGGAGTATTCTTTTTTGATTTACAAGTAATTTCCCTCAATGAAATCCCATGGTTTCACATGTGGATTAGGTTGAGGATGTTTATAAGGTAGTAATAAGACATATTATACCTTCATATGTTCAAGAGGTTTGGTATAAGAATGCTCTTTTGGATCCCTAGAGGGAGAAATGAATCTTGATAAAAAAATGTCTTGTCATCTTATCCCATATTGTAGTAGATGTAGTTTCAAAATTTGAATTTAATTTCGGACTTTTCTCACTTTTAAAACTTGAATAAGAAATGACTTAATGCATTATCAGAAACACCATTAAATTAAAAAGTGTCAAAATTTTCATGGTGTGGTGTTTTTTATTATCCAATGTTACTTTATGGCCAATGGGTGCCACGATATTAAGTATGAATAAAGGTATGAGGTCATGGCATAGTGGGGGGGGTCCATAGTGTGATGACCTAGAGGTAGGAAGGACTGTGACTTGGTAGTGGGGAGTCATGTCATAAATACTCTAAAGAGAGTTCCATCAAAGTGTGACTGTGATAATCATTCCATCATGGTGACCTTCTAGGGGTCAATCCCTCTATTAAGGGGTAGTATCACTACGACCTAGAGAGGCCACGTCACAACATGGTCTTAGTGTGGTTGTATCATGACATGAAAATGATAGTCATGTCATGGCCAAGATGCTATGAAGTTTTTAAAAGTAGGTAGATTTAGAAATTATCCTTTGGAATCTTTAATATCTTCTATCCTTATCCCTTAAAATCTATATGAATTTGGAAGATTTTTAAGCTCATTCACTCTCTCATATGGTTCATTTGAAGAACCATGCATTACAAAGATTATCTTTTATTAAGTCTATGTATTTTTGTTCACTATATGTATTCTTCTTTCAATATTTAATTGTTACCAATTCAAAACCCTAATTATAAGGGTTTAGGGATGATTTTATGGTTTTTTGAATCAGTATTTAATTAGAGAGAATTTATTGTAAAGTTCACTCTATTAAGCTTCAGGTAGGAATTATTTACCATTTTATATCTTTTTTATGAAGTTTTATGAATTTACTTGCATGCAGGTTCATGAGTTAACCCTGTAAACTTTTAATTTTGGTATAAAGGTGATTGGGTGGGTTCATATTGATATGGTTGACCCATTTATAGAAGTATTAGGGGTTAAATGGATTGTAAATGTTATAAATTAAACTTATTCCATGGTTAGTGGTAGGGTTTTATGCCTAGGTGAATTAGGCCTAATGTTAGTTTTTAGGCTCAATTAAGGTCAAGGTGACCTAGTAGGGTGGTATTTGGGTATGGGTGATTATTCTATTTATTTTTATATTTTTTTGGTATAAAAAATAATTACATATATAATCCATAGGTTCTAGTAATGTAAAATTTATAGGAAAATCCTTGTGGTGCCTTATGTTTCGAATATTAGGTTATGTTTGTGTTGGTTGTTTATACTGCTTTATTTTTTTTGTAATATTGTGAATTTTTTATATTTTAAAATATATGGTGTAACCACATGTTGAGTAAGAATATTGTGGGTTCTTATGTGATGATATGTGATCACAGATGTTGGGTCCAACCTTGACCAGGAAGTTGGGCTCTGAGATTATAATGTGTGGATAACATTGAGTGAGAAGGTTGGGCCTAAGATAATGATGTGTGTCCAACCATAATTGAGAATATTGGGACCTACCTTCTAGTAATTAGCCACTTTCATATGATGAGGTCCACATAAACTTATGGTGGATCATCTTGGACATGATGATATGTATTGGGATGTTACAAAATGAAATTAGATCCTCTTTTCATTTTATTTATTATTTAGGGATTAGTAGAGTGGAGACAGGATGGTTGGGACTCAAGTGTGAAGTTATGATTGTATCTGGGAATCACCTATATAATAGACCTTTGAGTTTACTGGGTAGTGGGATTTATTTCATTGGTTATCATATTATTATTTTATTGTTCTTTAAGTTTTATTTTGTGGTTATAGTTTATGGGATTTCTTCTTTCTTGGGTGATAAGAGTGGGTGACTTAAATCCTTATAAAGAGACAAGTAGGTTCACATGCCATGAGCTAGATTACTTTTGAATGATATAAGTTTAAATTAATTAAATTCCAATAATAATATATTTTTTGTTTTCTAAAATATATTATTAGTGACATCTAATTAATTTAACCTAATCATGTTAGAATTTGGGTTTATTTGGATATGACTAGAAAGTTAGTATAGGTGGTACGGGCTTAATCCTTGGGAGAGTGGTGTGTTTATTGATTAGTGGATATGGGTAGACCCTTAGTGTGTGTGTATAATTGGTTTGTGTTCATGTGATCTTAATAATAGATAACCTTTTTTCAACTTTTTTGTTATTAAATGTATTTTGGAGTATTCTTTTTTGATTTACAAGTAATTTCCCTCAATGACATCCCATGGTGTCACATGTGGATTAGGTTGAGGATGCTTATAAGGTAGTAATAAGACATATTATACCTTCATATGTTCAAGAGGTTTGGTATAAGAATTCTCTTTTGTATCCCTCGTGGTTTAGGTAGCCAAACTGCTTCAACTAGGGGAGTTTTTTCTAGTGCTGGTTGGAGGATAAGGGGCACATCAGAGTGAGACTACTATATAAAAACCAAGGTTTTATGTTGTAATATTTTTTTTGTAAAATTAAATTTTTTTCATTATAAATTTTATAAAATATAATAAATAATGTTAATATAACATAATATAAATATATATTACTATGAAAATATAATATTACACAAGATGAGTACTGATACAGTGGAATAATAATAACTATAAAAATAACTTCAAGGTTTAAGAATAAATCATTATGATCTTCCATGTAGATGATTACATCAAAGATGAAAATAAAAATAAAGAAAATAATAATAAATTCAAAAGAAATTTTGATGATGAAATGAAATATTTTAAGGTGTGTTTATTTATAGGAAAAAATATGATCATTAAGGTTATTCATTATATATATAATAAAGTAGTAATTACAGTTAGTCTTTATGATATCCCAAAAAAGAAGAGATAATATATGATTATATAATTTAAAAAAAAATTAATTTATTCTTTAATTAATTTTTATATTATGTTTAGGGAATATTTAATTTAAAATGTGTATATATTTATTCCCAAAAGATATAATCAATTAGATATAAATTATATATTCAAAATTATTATGTTTAATTCATATCATAAGGGATGTTTTATGAATTTTATTAACTTGATTTCTTATTTAGTTATTACAAAATTTATAAATGGAAATTCATGTTAATTATATGGATTTATATGGAAATATATAAAAATAATGAGATAATAATATGTTTTTTCATAGGAAAAAATTATTTTTTATTTGAAATAATAAATTATGAATTTGTATTTTCAAGTTATTTTCAAATAAATTTTATAATATTTTTAATAAAAGGGTTTTTATTTTTTAAAATTTATTTTCCAAATTACTCATAATTTATGTTTAATTAATATTTATAGTTATTTGAAAAAATATATAAACATATAATTATGTTATATTATAATGTAAGATAAAAGATTAAATTATTTACTCCTTATTCTTTTAAATTGTTATGTTATAAAAAAGATACTTTATTTAAAGTTTATATATTATTTATTAAAGTGAATTTATATTTCATAAAGGATGTATTATTTAAATTCTATATTATTTTTTAATATATTAAACGAATGTTTATATTAAAATTTATATTTTGAGTTTTTCATGTATAACATAGTTGAGATTTTGAAAAATAAAATAACCATTAAGTATTATATAAAATTAACCATATCTATTGTCTTTTCCTCAGATTTACTTTTATGTGTTATCTCTTATGTTGAGGTATCTATCAAATTTTTAACCAGTTCTATTATAGTGAATCTTATGTATTAGAGTAACCATTTTTATACATATCCTTTATTAATTTTTTCTCTCTTTTTCTCAATGTTACCTTTATGTATTGAGTATAGATACTCTTATATATCACAGTGTTTTGTGTGAATTTTCTAAATTTCATCAACAACTCAAAAAGTTACTTTTATGTATCTCAAGAAGCTTCTAACAATTTTCTAATTTTTAGGTCTTCAACTTAGAGTTACTTTTATGTATTCTTCTAAGTTCCTTTATAAGGAAATACGAGTTAAATTAATATACATATTTAATTATTTTAGATGAAATGTATTATGTTAAATAATAATCCATACCCAAGAACCATAAATTTTCAATGAATTTTGAAGTACCAAAGGATTGAATAACAACTACGAGGGGGGGTTGAATCAATTGTTTACTTTGTATGAGTTTCAATACATTTTAAAACATAACCCTTGTAACCTATTAGGATTTATTTCCTTATTAAATTTTAGTAAATACTCATGCATAAAAAAGTACAAAATAAAGTAAAGAATATAAGATTTACAAGTTTCAACCACACCGTGAGAACCTATGTCTTTTCCATAGCCACTCTCATGGGTCTATGGAAATTTACTATTATGAAGAAGTGAATAAAAATCGTTTCAAATCACATTATACATCTTCTATTTCTTGATAGGAAATATTATACTAACTCTCATCAGTTTATAATTTTTTCTTATAAAACAATTGATCCAAAAACAAAATAATAAATACATAGTTCAATTTAATCCACAAAAGTTCCTAGGTCTAAGGACCATGAATATGACAACCTTAATTCTGATGAACTCATTTACAATATGCATTACTCAAACTCTTCTCAAATACTTAGTCTGGTCTTCTTCAGTCAGATTAACTCAATACGATGTTGTTGAATCTCAATATGTAAAACTCAAACTATGCTTAAACGTTCAATACAATATTCCTTAATATGTAAAACAAAACTTTTAGGTGTCTCGTCTTCTTCTATGGTCTCAGTCAGGAAGTAAATAACTTGGAAATAATTATGTAGTGCTCCTCCTTTTCCCCTATCAAGAAAAAGTTAAAATGAATGAAGGATCTGAGAAACTATTTTTATGAAACACAGAATGGAAAAGGTGGGAAACCTAAAAAATTTCTTCGCTTACAAAAATTTTAAAACTCCAAAAAAACACTCGCATTTAAACTTCAACATTTAATTATTCAATCCTTATCAAGAATACTCTGATATTTATACTAAATTAAATATCAAGTTTTCCCACTTCAAATATTTACATATCTTCTTCTCGATAATCAACCTTCACAAACTTCTTAATTTTTCTTCTGTATAATGAAACCTCCATAACTAATTATTCAGAAAATTCCTCATCTTTAGTTTGATGAAAATTTATTAATATATAACTTACTAAACTCACTATGATATGACTACACTCATTATAGTAAGTTGGGTTGACTTTCCTCCTCATAGTCAGTATGATTAACTTTCCTTCTTAGAGAAAGTCTGATGGAATCCTCATAATGATGGAATTATCATTACGATGGAATTACCATTATGATGTATTTTCCCATTACAATAGAAATCCCATTATAATTTATTTTCCCATTAATATGGAAAGTATTCAACAATGACTCCACATAGCAACTTTGAGATTCTTCAAACCTTATCAGCTATAACTCATCCAGACTAATGAATAATTTTTTTCCTTTACTTATGGATCTGATGAAAACATTATATTGAACTCGGGATCTCATTATATCATTTTGATTCCTCAATTTCTTCGTAATATTTTATCATGAGTATGTTTCAATATTTATGATAACTTTATGATCAGAAAAGAATCACATGATTTTTTTAAAGAGTATGAAAACTTTATAACTCATGCCTTCACTATCTTCTTTCAAAAACTCTTCAGCAACAATACTAATTATTAACTTAGAAACTTATGACTTTATAAAAATTTTTGATTCTAATGGATCTTGAACTTCATAATGATGGACTTGAGATCAATGGTTCGTTTGATCAAAATCTTCGTCTTTTTTTCCACCCCGACATTTGGGGATTCTCCGTTTGATACTCTGAATCTAGTTCTTCTCGGTCTGAACTTCTAAGTATGAACAAAATATTTCTTAAAACCAAAAATTGTATCCCCCTTTATATTTGGGTTCAAACTATAAGTGTTCTTGCCCAAATTTACCCAATATTTTAGGGTTAAGTGGTCTCTTGTAGTTTAGCTTGGGTTGTCGAATCCTCAGAGACCTAAAAAGTAACCTACCGACACTTGCATTCTATGGATTGTTTTTGGATATGTAGTGGCCAAATTTGGTTGATTTTAGATGGTTTTAAAAGATAACTAATATATCTATGTGAATTCAATTTAAAATAGTGATTTGATCATAGGTTATTTCTTGGGGTGGATTGAGTGAATTACTTTTTTATTGATTTCAATATTATTAACTTGATAAGGATTCATTCAATGAATTCAAACTAACCTCATCACTTACTGGTTAAGAACCTTCAAAAACAAATTATAATCAACTATACACTTGTATTATAATTTCCATGAGCACTTTAAGGTAAATGATCTTATTAGCACATAAAAGTGGGGTGAATAAATTCAATAAAGAAGAGGAAGAGAGAAATCATTGAATAAAAGGAACTCAAATTAAATAAATTAATAAACATTTAGAGAGTGAGAAATAAAATCAAATACAACCCCTTACTACTCCCTAGGATCAACCCATAAATAATTTATCCCTCCCTCGATGACATGTTCTCAATGGAAGGAGGAAGTAGACTCATAAGGGTGAAATTGAAGAAATAAAAACAATAAAATAACGATCACTCCATCATTATGTAAATAATATCACAAGGTTTGGTGTGAATAAGTTCACACTTTGAGGAAATGGTATCAAAGTAATATTAATAAGGACATAATGAGAGAATAATAAGAACTTTTATTAAAAACTATGGTGATTCGAACAACTTACATGAGGAAGAAGAACGGTACAAAGAAAAATCGACATAATAACATTACAATGAAAACAAAGCTCAAAGATGCCTAAATCCTCCAACAAAATTGCCTTAAATAGGAATTTTGGGAGGCTTGGGTAGATCCTCTAATATTTAAAGTCATACCACTTGAATATTTTAGTCTTAGGTTGGTAGAAATATTGTGGAAATTAGACTTTTCCACTCTTGACCTAAAGTGGAATCCATCTTGCATCCACCGAACAGTGGTGTCGAAATGACCTTCTATATGGCCGAATTAAAGTGGTAAATATGAGAAGAAAATGGAGCCTCATATTTCCCCTAACCACTTGTAAAATTTCAGCTCAAATGATTTTTTTGTGAGATATTATTTAAATGGTGAGATGTTTTTATGGGCTGCAGAATCTAGCCCAAAATTTTATCTCCAACTTGGGCCACCTAGAACTCTATTAAAACATCTTAATTAGCTATTTTCACTATTGGATAAAATTTTAAAAATGATTTGATATATCTTCAATTAAATTTTGGGAATCATTGGGCTTGGATCCTGGACGCTACACTCTTTTTATTAGGCTAAAGTCCAGTTTACTTTTCCCAGGATGTGTTCCATGAAAGCCCATTTTGGTGGTCTTCCAATGTGAATCTTCAACTACTCAAAAAATATGAATTGTTCCCAATGTAATGAGAAATATAAAAATTAAATATTAAAATAAAATCAATATCGTTGTTTATTTTATATGGGGTTCAAAAATATACCATGTAATAGTACCTTTTAAGAAGGACTTACAATCATAATGTGAAATGATGTTCAAAGTGTAAAATACACTAAAATGGTGTTTATGAATAATAAATAAAATAAATATTATATATATTAACAATGAAAATTAGCCTAATTCAGTGGCTAATCACACCCCCCTAACTTGAGTTTTTCTAGTCCTAAGAAAAATATATCTCAAACATTTGAAATTTGAATTCCCTTTTTCAAAAAAACTTTTTAATACACATTGATCACCAAGAACCCTTATACCAAAAAATCATGAAACCCATAAAAATATTTTAATACAAGATAGTTTCATAAGAATATCCCAATCCTAATCCCATTGTTTTTTTCAAATTCATCATTATATTTCATCCAATATCAATTAAGCATAATGATGTGTTGCGTATCACAATAGACTTGGGGATTCATCTTTATTATGAAATTTGAATTCCCTTTTTCAAAAAAAAATTAATACACATTGATCACTAAGAACCCTTATACCAAAAAATCATGAAACCCATAAAAATATTTTAATACAAGATAGTTTCATAAGAATATCCCAATCCTAAACCCATTATTTTGTTCAAATTCATCATTATATTTCATCCAATATCAATTAAGCATAATGATGTGTTGTGTATCACAATAGACCTGGGGATTCATCTTTATTCAAGGGGGAAATTATGGAGGCGATATGTGGAATCACATTTCAATATTAAGATGAGTGTTAAAATTATATGTGTATGTATGTATGTATGTATGTATGTATGTATGTATGTATGTATGTATGTATGTATGTATGTATGTATGTATGTATGTATGTATGTATGTATGTATGTATGTATGTATGTATGTATGTATGTATGTATGTATGTATGTATGTATGTATGTATGTATGTATGTATGTATGTATGTATGTATGTATGTATGTATGTATGTATGTATGTATGTATGTATGTATGTATGTATGTATGTATGTATGTATGTATGTATGTATGTATGTATGTATGTATGTATGTATGTATGTATGTATGTATGTATGTATGTATGTATGTATGTATGTATGTATGTACGGATGTATGTATGTATGTATGTAGGTATGTATGTATGTATGTATGTATGTATGGATGTATGTAGGTAGGTATGTATGTAGGTAGGTATGTATGTATGTATGTATGTAGGTATGTATGTTCGTACGTATGTACGTATGTAGGTATGTACGTATGTATGTATGTACGTATGTACGTACGTATGTATGTATGTATGTATGCATGGATGTAAGTATGCATGGATGTATGCATGCATGCATGCATGTATGTATGTATGTATGTATGTATATATGTATGTATGTATGGATGGATGGATGCATGTATTTTTTCGTAATTTTTCCATGGTAATTGAAATTTAACTCAATAGAGTTAACCCATGTAGCAAGACTTTGTTGATGACTCCCAAGCTCAAAGACCTTAGTGCTCCAAGTGAAGCCCACATACTTGGGCATCATATCGAATTAGCTTAGTCAAAAACAAAGTCAAATTACCACCAATAGAGATAAAATTACTAAATCTGGGCTAGATAACTATGGATTCATGATCCCCAAGTGCCAAATACCACACATTAGGTAATTTCATTACTCTATGCGCAAATTTATTATTTTATTTTTTTACTTATTGATTTATTTTATTTTTTGATTTTTTTGAATACTCATATTAAAACTAAAATGATCACTAAACCTAGGCTATTTATTTAGGGTACCCCATGAACTCAAAATAATACCCCACTATCCAAAGGACGTGCATTGTGATTTTTTTTATTTGGATGAAAATATAAATGATGAAATATCACATTAGATAGCCACACTTTCCAAAATCTAAGCTCATGAAATTATACTAGGATTAAAATAAAAATCAAGTCATGCTAAATTATTTGATATTTAATTTCAAATTTTGAAATGTGTATTATCATGTTCAAGGTTAAATTTTTTTTTCCTTCCATGCATTTTTTTATGCACACAAAATTAATTAATTTTTTTATCATTCTTTTCACCACCTTCCCCCAACATAGAATAACATTGTCCCCAGTGTTTAAAGAAAGTAAAATTTAGAAGGGCGTATAGATAGATTATAGGAGTTCTAAAAGGAATTTGAAATATGAGGATCATGGAATGAAGTCACCTGGTGGTTCAAGTTTAAGTTCTTGCTGCCCAAATTTAGTCCTTTGATATCCATGTCACTTGCAGAGTTCCATAGTGTAAAAAAGAAAAACAAAAAAAATAAAACAATATATATATATATATAATTAAACAAGGTAAAATATAAGTATATATAAAAAATTATAGAATAAGGAAGTATTATAAGTCGTAGGTCAGTGGTAAGCGTGTGCCCCTGTCTCCCTTCGATCCCAGGTTTGAGTCCTCGTGACTTCGCCAATTGTGACATGGTTTTCCCCATGACCTATGATGTGTCATTTTATATTTTTTTAATTATTATTATGTTTTTTTTTATTTTTATTTTAACCTAAAAACCCATAAAAATAACATAAAATAAATTGATGATATATTTTCTTCTTTTAAATTTTTTAGTAATGTATTACTTAGGGATCACACGACGTGACATGGATGAATACGATGCTCCCCTTTCATACCCATCCATACTCATAATAGAAGAATAGGTCAACAGTCTAAGGTACTGTCATATTTAGAGTTTATTGATTAAATATTTTTTTTAAAATATCAAAATGATTCATTAATCCTAATTTAAAATAAAGATGATTCACAAAGATTGGAAACAAGAAAACCACAGGTTGCCTTGTATATAGCGCTTTTTTTAACATCACTAGCTTGACTTAGAACCCCTTATTTTTTAAGTATTTTCCTCAAATAAGGTTGTTTTATACGATTCTTCATCAAATTCATGTTTTTGGAATGGTTCAATGAATGGTTTGACTCTATGGCCATTAACTTTAATGGTTTGATGATTGGTGGGATCTTGAATTTCTACAGAACCATGGGGGTACACCTTATTCACTATGTATGGACCCGACCATCTGGACCTCAACTATCTCAGGTGTAAATAAAGTTTAGAGATATACAAAAGAATAGGTTTACTCGGTATAATGTGTTTGGTTTCAAGATTTTGAGATTGGTAGGATTGAACTCTAGCTTTATTTATCCTTGAATTTTCATAAGCCTCCATCCTAAGTTCCTCAGGTTCATTGAGATCTAATTTCCTTTTTGTTCAGACCAATGAGAGGTCATAATTCATTTTATTAATTTTTCAAAAATCCTTAGGTTCAATTTCAACTAGTAAATGGCATGATTTTCCATAAACCAACTAATATGGGGACATTCCTAAAACGGTTTTATATGCAGTTTGATTGGCCCAAATAGCATTTAAGAGTTTTCTCAACTAATCTTTCCTAGATGGATTAACAGTTTTATCAAGAATTTTTTTGATTTCTCTATTGGCTAACTCAGCTTGACCATTGGTCTATGGGTGGTAAGTAGTGAAAACTTTGTGAGAAACTACATACTTTTACATGAGTGATGAGAATAGATGATTGAAAAAATGAGTTCCACGATCACTAATGATAGCCCAAGGAATTATAAATCTAGAGAGGATCTTTTCCTTGAGAAAAATAATCACAGTTTGATGATCATTAAATTTTTTAGGAATGTCCTAAACCTATTTGGATACATGATCAACAGATTAAAGGATGTACAGATATCCCCTAGAGTTTTGGAAGGGACCAATGAAATCTATTCCCCAGCAGTCAAATATTTAAATCACTAAGATGGGAGTGAGTGGCATTTGATTCCTTTTGGTGATGGACCCTACTTGTTGAAACCTAGTACATTTTTGAAAAAATGTGTAGGTTTCCCTTGAGAGGGTGGTCTAGAATAGACTACATTGAAGAACCTTAAGAGAAGTTTTCTTAGAGGAAAAGTGACCTCAACGTTCCTCACTATGATAGAATTTAAGGATGGACACTTGTTCAGATTCGAGGACACACCTCCTAATGACTTGGTCAAGGAAGAACTTATTGATGTATGGATCATCTAACACATAGTTACTAACATCAAAAAGTAATTTCCTTCAATCTTTAGTCACTGAGAATTTTGGAATGACTCATGTAACTATGAAGTTGGCTATGTCAGCATACCAAGGTCAGTCACTCATAGAATATAGGCGTTCATCAGGGAATGAATCAGACTCGTAAATGTGAGATAATTTTTAATTAAATTTTATCCTAGATAGATTATCAGCTACAAAATTTTCAACACCCTTATTTTCCTTGATTGTGAGGTCAAATTATTGTAAGAGAAGGACCCACCTAATCAGTCTAGCCTTAGCATCTTGTTTCTGGAAGAGGTATTTCAGTTCAGAATGGTTAGTGAACACTATTATGGGGTATCCTAAGAGGTAGGAACTAAACATTTCTATGTCAATCACAATAGAAATTAACTTCATATCAGTTGTGGTTTAGCTAATTTGGGAATCATTTAAATATTTTCCTGCATAAGAAATTATATAAGGAGTTTTATCACAATGTTGTCCTAACACATCTCATAAAGAAAAGTCACTGGAATCACACATGAGTTTGAAAGGAAAGTTACAATTTGGGGATTTCATGATGGGAGTAGAGGTGAGACATGATTTGAGGGTTGAGAATGAACCCTCATATAATTATGTCCAAACAAATGGAGTATCATTTACTAAAATATCACAAATGGGATGAGCGATTGAAATAAAGTTCCTAATGAATCTTCTATATAAACCAACATGTACTAAGAAAGACCTCACTTCCTTGATAGTTTTGGGTGATGTAAGGTGACAAATGATATCAAACTTAGATTTATTAACATCAATCCCTCTACTTGAGACTAAATGTCCAAGTAATAGTTCCTATTTAACCATGAAATTGTATTTTTCCTAGTTTAGGACCAGATTATTTTCTTTACATCTTGAAAAAACTCTCTCGATATTCCTTAGACATCCATCGAATATATCCCCAAACACAATGAATTCATCCATTAAGACCTCTAGAAAATCCCCTACCATGTCTGAGAAGATTCCCATCATGAACTACTGGAAGGTTATAGGGGCATTGAATAACCCGAAGGGAATGCGTTTGAAGGAAAAGGTGTTGAATGGAAAAGTGAATATAGTCTTTCCTTGATCCTCTAGGGATACCTCAATCTGATTTTACCCTGAGTACCCATAAAATAAACATTAGAAGGCATGACCTTCCACTATCTAAAGGACTTGGTCAGTTAATGGTAAGTGGAAATGGTCCTTCTTGGTAAATGAGTTTAGATTCCTATAGTCGATGCAGACTCTCCTGCCACTACTCTCCCTAGTCAGAATAATTACTTCATCCTTATTGGTTATCACTGTGATTCTGAACTTCTAAGTAACCACATGGATTGGGATGAACCACTCAAACTCAACTATGGGATAGATGATCCTAGCTTTTTAACAATTTTATAAGTTATTTTCTCACTACTTCCATGATATTAAGATTGATTCACCACTGAGGTTGATGACATATCTTTGAATCATATTCCAGAACAATCCTATAAGTACTGATAAGTGGGATTATCCTAGGAATATCAGATAGGGTCCATCTAATGCCTTTATTATCTCTCCTAATTACATCTAGAATCATCCTCTCATGATCATCTTTAAGAGAATAATAAATGACAATTTTATGTGTCCCATTTTCTCCTAGTAAGGCACACATAAGTGTAGTATGAATTTATTTCAATTCTAGATTAGGTTGGTTCAAAATTTTAGTAGAATATTGGGATATTGGATCAGGATCAATATTTTTTTAAGAGCTTCAGTTAGGATTGATTCCCCATGTGTAGGAGTTTCAGCTACTATATTTGTTTGATCAGTGTTAGGGAAACGAGTTGGAGTGTTCTCCATGAATGTGGTTTCCTGAACGATTTCACTAATTGTTAGTCTTATGATTTCATCATAGGATCAATCTAAAAGTGATTCTATCCAAGGAGATAAACTTTCTTCATGTGAACAAAGAAAATTAATCTCGTCCTGACTTAAACATTCCTCAAACATTCCTTGATGTTCTATGGATTCATTATAAACACTTCCTATAATTTTTACTTCATGAATATCCTCATCATCCCCTATTTGTGAGCTTTCATTATATATGTTCAAGTGTCGAATTGTGTTTCCAAAGGTGATGGTCATGTTCCCATTTCGGACTCAGATAACAGATTTGATTGTTCCAAGGAAGGTATGGCCAAGGATGATGGGGGTTTTTTCCTTTTTGCCTAAGTTTGGATTTTTTTCAAGGACAATGAAGTCACTAGGGTAGATGCAGTTTTCTACTTTTACTAAAACATCCTTTAAAAATCCTTTTAGAACCCCAATTCTATGATCTTCAAGTTGACGTGTGAAAAATGTTGGTTGGAGCTCTTCTAGGCCTAACTGGTAGTACACAGCATAGGGAATGAGATTGACACTGGCACCTAGGTCACATAAGGCTTTGAAAAAAAAATCTCTCCTAGTCCAATGCTGATGTAAGGACAAACTGGGTCTTTCATCTTTTCTAGAAGGGTTATTTGTATTGATGTGTTAACATTTACTGCCAGAAGGACTTAGTTCTTATGTGAGAATTTTTTTTTAATATTCATAGGATCTTTAGTTACTTTTATTATGCAGGAATGGTTTGAATGGCATCAGGGAGTGGAATATTCAACATGACTTTTGAGAATATTTCTCTCAATGTTTCACTCAATTAAGGCTTGGCTTTTCCCCTCATGCATTGAGGAAATGGTGTAGGTTGTGGGATTGTTTGTTGAAGTGTTGTTTCTTTCATATTATTATCTATTTTTTCAGTTTGATCATGTGGTTAATTTGGATTTTCATTAGAGTTTTAAGATTTAGATGGTTTTTTAATTATTTGTTCAGGTTTCTCAATTGATTTCCCACTTCTTAAAACTGCCACAGCCTTTAGTTGTTCATGAGTTGTTTGAGTGCAACTTGAATCTCCCCTTAAAGTTGGGGATGGTACCGCCTATGTAGGCATGGGTGACTTCCTGGTTTTTATGTTTTGTAGTTCATGTTTAAGGGATGAGACTTATGAGTCCATTTTCTTTATTTTTTTACACAATTGTTTAAGTCTTGGTAGAGGTACAGTTTGTGTAGGGTCTTGTACAGGATGGTTTATCCCAGGATGATACTTTGGTTGTTGCATAGGTTACTAGATGGTTTGTTGGTATTGGATAGAAGGGTGTTGGTATTGAACTTTTTGTAGTTGTAACTGGTTATGGTTTTGAAAATTTTGTGGAGGGTAGGGGTTTGGTCCTTGTGGATGACTAGGCTATTGGTTGACTTGTTGGTTATATTTCCAATGAAATCCTAGATAGTCATTGTACCTTGGGTTGAATGTGTTTTGATATTAGGGATTTTTAAAGTTTAGGTAATTGGCTTCAGTAGGTGGTCCTCCTAGAAGAACATACTTGATGGATGGAATGGTTGGGCATTTATCTATTTTGTGGTCATGTTTGTCAAAAATTGTGCAAATAGGGTCTATAGTTTGGATTTCGTGGATTTTTATAAGGTCTGTCTCTTTAACCTTCATATTGAGTGCTACACGTTTAGCCCTAAGGATTTCATCTTCTCTAAGTGTATGAATTCAAGTAGTTCTTTTCGGATTTTCGGAATAAGGTGATGTTCCCCATGTTTGATTTTATTCAGCAAGGCTTTCTAAATACTCATAAGCATCATTTTGGGCTTTATTTTTAAAGTTCTCATTACACATTATGTCAATTAATTGTTTGTTCCCAAATCCAAACCCTTCACATAAAATTCTCACTTGTTTAATAATAGAAAAACCATGGTGTGGAAATATGTTTAGGGTGTCTTTGAACATCTCCCATGTTTCATACAATGACTCTCCCTCTTTTTCAAAAAAGTTTTGGATGCTCTTTTTAAGTGCAATTATTTTGTGGTAGAGAAAGTATTTTTTGTTGAATTCTCTTTGTAATTGGTCCCAAGAGTTTATGGATGATGGTCTCAAATTTTTTAGAAAATTTTTATCTTGATCATTTAAATAAAAAGGAAAGAGCCTCATATTAGTAGATTCTAGTTGATGTGGGGGACACATGGTTTCTATAATGTCATTGAACTCCTTAACGTGAAGGTAGGACATCTCAGACTCCATTCCATAGAATGTGAGAAGGTGGTTTAGGAAATGGGGTTTAAATATGTAGTTGGAATCTCCTAGGGTAGAAATCCTATTGCAATAGGGTGCATTTTTCCAGGAAAGATTAAGGTATTCATTCATGTTTTGATCGACTGCATTCCCCATGTTTGGGGCTGCCTCATTTAGATTTATATTTTGGTTCCCACCTGGGTTTATGATTTTGTTTCTTTGAAGACCTTCCATTGAAATGGTATAAATTTTTTACTTTGGAGTATTAGGAATATTAGGAACTAATGAAAAGAGTTCACTTGGTGTACTTGACTCCCCAACCCTTGGACTATCCACCCTAACTAGACGGTTGGATTGGTCATGAGTGTAGGCGGGCATGCGCCAAAAGAAAACAAATGAGAAAGGGAATAGATAAGAGAATTTGGATGAGAATAGAAGAAATGGGGGAGAATAGAAAGGGTGTTGAGATGACTTAATTAGGTCCCCAGCAATGGAGTCAAAATTTGGTCTCTCCCAAATTTACCCAAGATTTTAGGGTTAAGTAGTTTCTTGTAGTTTAGCTTGGTTTGTCGAATCCTCAAAGACCTAAGAAGTAACCTACAGACACGTGCATTTTATGGATTTTTTTTGCTATGAAGTGGCCAACTTTGGTTGATTTTATATTGTTTTAAAATAAAACTAAGAGATATATGTGAATTCAATTTAAAATAATGAGTTGATCCTAGGTTATTGCTCAGGGTGGATTTAATGAATTCCTTTTATAAATATTTCAATTTCATTAACTTGAGAAGGATTCATTCAATGAATTAAAACTAACCTCATCACCTACTGGTTAAACACCTTCAAAAACACAAGATAATCACCTATAAACTTGTAGGATCATTTCCATGATCACTCCAATGTAAAGTATCTTATTATCACATAAAAGTGGGGAGAATAAATTCAATAATAAAGAGGAAGATAAAAAATCAATGAATAAAATGAACTAAAATAAAAGAAATTAATAAACATTTAGATAGTGAGAAATAACATAAAATCTATCCCCTTGATACTCCCTTGGATAAAACCATAAAATATTTATCTCTCCTTAGATGACATGTTATCAACAAAAGCAGGAAGTAGACTCATAAAGGTGGAATTGAAGATATAAAAACAAAAAAATAACGATCACTCCACAGTTGTGGGAAGAATATCACAATGTTTAGTGTGAATAAGTTCACACATTAAGTAAACATTATCAATGTGATATGAATAAGAATATAATAAGATAATAATTAGAACTTTTTCTATAAACTAAGGTGATTTTAACAACTTACATGAGGAAGAATAATGTTACAAAGACAAATCTGTATAATAACATTACAATGAAAACAAAGCTCAAAGATGCCTAAATACTATAACAAAACTGCCTAAAATAGGAATTTTGGGAGCCTTGGGTAGATCCTACAATATTTAAAGTCATCCCACTTGATTATTGTAGGCTTAGGGTAGTGGAAAGATTGTGGAACTTAAAAATTTCCACTCTTGACCCGAAGTGGAAGCCAACTTGTATCCAGCAAACAGAGGCATCAAAATGACCTTCTAGATGGACGAATTAGAGTGGGCCATAGAAAAGGAAAATAGATCCCCAGATGTCTCCTAACCTCCAATAAAATTGCAGCCCAAATGGGATTTTGTTTTCGAGATATTATCGAAATGGTGGTCTATTTTCTGGGCCACAGAATCTGGCCCATAATTTTATCTCCAACTTGGGCCACTTGGAACTCTATTAAAACATCATAATTTGCTTATTTCACTATTAGATAAAATGTTCAAAATGATTTCCTATATATTCAGTTAAATTTTGATAATCATTAGGCTTAGATAATGGCCTCTACAGTCTTTTTATTGGTTTTTTTTCTAGTTTAATTTTCCCAGAATGTGCTTCCATGAAAGCCCATTTTTGGTGGTCTTATAATGTGAATATTCAAGTACTCAAAAACTTTGAATTGTTCCCAAAGTAATTAGAAACCTGAAAATTAAATATTAAAATAAAATCAAGACCATTGGATATTTTATATGGTGTTCAAAAATGTACCATGTAATAGTTCATTTAAAGGACTTATAATCATAATGTGAAATGATGTTCAAAGTGTAAAATTCACTAAAATAGTGTTTAGGAATAATAAAGTACATGAATATTATATATATTAAAAATAAATATTATCCTAATTAAGTGTCTAATAAATCAGAAACATTAAACTTTACTAAAATTCTCATTACGATGTACTGGGTATGATCCTGAATAACAAAGACATTCTTTTAAAAAAAGGTTAGTTGTTAAAAAATATAAAAACTTTGTTAACACAAAAACATCACAAAGGCTCTTCAATCTCCTCATTTTGATTTTTTGAAAACTCTCATCAACAACTTTTTCAGCTCTTAGTAATTGTTAACAACTTAACTTTTTAAAAAAATAAGGTTTTAAACTTTTATCAAAACATAGCCTCTCTCAAAAAAAGAGTGTCATGAAAACACAGTACTGTATAAAGTAACGTTTTTGAAGGAACTCCATCCCTTAGTAACAAAAATATTATTCCCATTTTAATATAAACTCCCTCTCACTTTCATCGTTTCCTCTCTCATTTATTTTTCTCTCCCCCATTTTATGATAACCACAGCTTTATATTCATTAAAGAATGAAGAGTACAAACTTATTACAAAGTAAAACATTTGTTAATTTCTCTCCCCATTTGCCAACATAATCTGAAGAATTGTGTTGGTCTTCCTTATGAGGTTTTGAAAGTTATGGTAGGATACTAAACATGGATTTACAGCCTTAACTCAATAAACCTTTATTTTGGAATTGATTTTTTGAAGATATCATCAATTTGATACTTAATTGAGATATATTATAGAAAAACATCTCCGTATATAACTTTATATTTTATAAAGTGATACTTTATATCAATATGTTTTTATCTTAAATGTTTGACAGGATTTTTAGAAAGATCAATTTCACTTTGATTATCACAAAGTTCTTCAATGTTTTAGAAACATTCACTTTCAATTCGTCCAACTAAACTTTTATTAAAAACATTTGAGTACAAGCCTTGGTAGCTGCAACATATTTGAATTAAATTATGCTTAAAGATACTGAATTGTTTTCTTACTATGCTAACTCACACAAAATTAACCCAAGAAAATTTTTCCTCTTAAGGTTGATTTTTTATTATTACAATATCCATCCCAATAAGTATCATTATAACCATGAAACTTCATCTCACTATCTCTTTTTTATAATAACCGATGTGAATTTTTTCCATTGAAATATCTCAAAATTATTTTTACTTCCAATATATGTGATTATTTTGTATTACTTTGATACCTGGCACACAAATTCACCGAATAAAAAATATCAGGTCTTGAGGATGTATGGTAAAGTAGACTTTCAATTAGCTTCCCAAATTCTTTTTGATTCACATTTTTTCAGGACACATCTTTACTCAAATTTTTTCTCACATATAGAGGAGTAGAAACATATTTTAATTATTCCATGCCAAACTACTTTAACAATTCCCTAGCATGCTATTGTTAAGATAAAAAAATTAACTTTTAAGAAAATGAAGAATCTTTATTCTCCCAGCATTTACATTTCATAATTCTTCTTCATTTCCTCATAAAATTGTTTAAAAACTTTTTATTCCTCCACAAAAAAAATATATCATCCACATACACAACAAAAATTATTGTGATGAATTTAACTTCTTTCACATACAAGTTATTATCACCTTTTCCTTTATAAAAATTCAATATTACCAAATAATTGTCAAGTTTTGAATACGTAGTATGTGGTGATTATTTCAGCCCATAAAAATCTTTCTTCTATTTACAAACTATTTTTTCATCATCATCAAGTAAAAACCAACAAGTTTGTTTAATACAAACTTTTTCCTCAATCTCACCATTAAATAAATAACACTTTTCATATATTTGATAAACTTTTTAATTCCAATGTGTTCCCACTGATAGAAACATTCCAGTAGTTTTTAATCTTGAAACTGTGGAAAAAGTTTCTTCAAAATCCATACCTTCCACCTATGCATAACCTTTATAAACAAGTATTTGTTTGTTTCTTGAAACTTATACTTTCTCATTCAATTTTTTTATATAATCCCACTTTTTTTGATAAAATTTTTATTTAATATCCATGGAACAAGTTATCATGTTTTATTTTTTTCAATCTGATACAACTCCTCATTCATATCATCCACCCATTATTTTTGTTGAATAGCTTCTAAAACTGATTATAGTTTAACTTTGGAGATAACTGAAGTCTGATTTTGTAACCTCAGTTTTCATCTGATCTGAACTGAAGCCTTCTAGTTAATAATAAATTTTTTGGAATCAAAATTTTGTTATAAGGTAATATATTTCAAAGTTTGTTTTCCAGCTGAACTTTCCTCATCACACAATTCTCATAAATATTGGTAAGGATATTTTGACTTACTTCCACTAGCATTGTATATCTTTAGTTTATCCTCCTCAATATTATCAACATCATTTTTAAGGAATTTTTATTTTTAATTACATTTATGTCATATGATTCCACCAACCTTTGTAAAATTTTTTTCCAGCATTTGTAACTTCTTCTATTTGGTGAAAAATCTATAAAAATTCTTTCCATATATTTCTCGTCAAACTTTTCCAGATCTAGATTTTTTATTTTAAGTAAACATGAGCTTCCAAAAACTTCCAAGTGATTTAATGAAATTTTTTTGTTATACCACATGTCATAATAAGTCATATTAGTTTTAGGTCTCAGTAACAATCCTTTTTGAACATTTATAGCAGTACTACCAACTTCTTTCCAATAGAACTTTGAAATTTTGTAATTTTCTAACATACTTATTCCAATTTCCACCAAACATCTATTTTTTATTTCTAATATTCCATTTTTTTGTGGATTTTTGGGAGCACTATAGTGATGTTTGATACTATGCTTTCTCAAATACGTTTCGAAATTATTTCTTGTGAATTTTGTTCTATTATATGTTCTCAAATTCTTTATATAAACCCTCATTTTTTTCTCTATTTATTTTCTAAAAATCGTGAACATTTCTACAGTATCTGCTTATGTTTCACAAAAATGATGTTTTTCATCTAAGTTAAATAATCAATAAAAGTGAAAACTTTAAATATTCTTTTTTATTGAAGTATCATCAGTTCACATAAATTAGAATGAATAATCTCAATAGGTCTGGTAGATTGAATCTCAACTCTCTTGTGAATATTTTTATTCATCTTCCCTTTCTGAAAAGTTACACAAACATATTCTTCTCTTCTTTTCAATTTTGAAAAGTTTCAAATAGCATAAACATATGAAATTTTGCTCATGTTTTTTTTTTCAAGGTGGACAAGTATTAGATGCTATAACATATTTTAATCTTCAACACTTAAGTAACAGGAGTTATTAAATTCTTCTATTTGGAAGATATTTACACTAGTTATTTATCCTTTTGTAATAAATTTTCCATATTTCCTAGTTTTGAGAAAACAAGAATATTTTCTGAAGATAACTTCTTTTACATTATTTAAATTTAACTCACACTAAGTAAGTTTTGTTTTACCCCATTAACTAATAAAAACTCCTTAGATTTTAACTTTTCTACTTCAATCTCAGTCATTCTAGTTCCTCAAAATTTTTAGGAATTGTCATTACCAAAGGTAACATCTCCTAAATCGCGACTTTCAACATATTTCCAGATTTTTATATCAACTATCATATGTGAAGAACAAAAACTATCAAATATCCATGGTTTTTCCCTTTTACATGCTTTCAAAGTTGTCTCAACAATAAAGGATCTTTCCTGAATTTTCTTTTTTCCATATTCTTTTTATTTTCTAGCATAATAAGCTTATTCTATAATGAGTTTTATAAATATTTCTTCAGGATTAATAGACTCATCACATCATCCAGAAATTTCTTCCATAAATTCAAATTTATTTTTTGTTTGAAGGTTTCTAACATCTTGAGTTTTTTCTTCTCTAACTTCCTGTGGGTTAGAAAAGTTACTCAAACATCGACCACCATTGCTTTCCATTTGTTAAAAACTTTTTATAGTAATTGAAAATTAATTCCAAAAATTATAATATATGTTCCCATAGATTCGACAACACCATAAATAGCTATTAAATATTGATTTTATACTAATAAATATCTTTATCTATAGAAACTTTGTTCAGTTTGATAACTTCTTTCTTCTCTATTATACTCAAGACATGGAATATCTATCCTCCCGAGTGGGTTTTCAAATTTTTTATATGATATAGGTTTTTCAAACCCTTTTCCACCCAAGATTTCTCAATACTTTTTCTAAAAACCCTAAAATGTTATAAAAATTAGATGAAACATTATTTTTGTGGGTACTAATTTCACCTAATTCTTGATTTGAGCATTCTCAAAAACATTAGAAGTATCAAATTTTACTTTTGAATATTTTTTAAAGTTTTCATTCATCTTCCTCAAGGTAATTTTTATCTAAAGAAGTTTTTATTGAAACTTTTTAACTTATTCTTCCTTAGCTACCAACTTCTTACTAAGGCCTTCTTCTATCTCTCCATATTCAAAAATTTATAGTTTGTAACTTAAGATATTTTGAATGTATTCTTCCTCCTACTTGATGAAATATTTTATTCCTTTAGAAACTTGTTCTTTGTATTTATTTATTATTATTATTTCTTTATTGGGATATTTTTTTATCAATACATGCAATAATTTCTATTCTTATTTAGTACTCTCTATAAGATTCTTCACCTTTATCTTCCCTATTAGAGTAACATTCAACTTTATCAACTTTTTCAATAAATATTATAAACTTTTATAAACATTCATCCCCTAAGAAATTGTTGTTAGTTGATTCCTATTTATCTTTCTTACTCAACAGACTTCTCTTTTTCCCAAAAAAATACTTTCTAGATTTTTTGGATGAATTTTATTCTATATAACATTTTTCTACTTCTTCCATCAAGGTTTTTCATCAAAATAATCTTGATATTATCCAAATTTCTTCTTGGGACAATTCGTAGCAAAGTTTCTGATTCCACAACAGTCAAAAAATTTGATAGGAAGTTTACCTCCATACTTTCCTCTTCTTTTTAGATAGTTCTCAGATATAAGATACATGTTTTTTTCATTCAACTCGTTATCCTCTTTATAATTGGAGTCACAAGGATCAACATATTAAACATATTGATTTTTCATTTTTCTCATAGATTCAAAATCTATTTCATCTTTCATCTTCTTTTTGAACATTATAGATTTTCTCATTTCATTAGTAACAAGAAAGTTATGAAATTAATCAAGATATAAAGCATCCTTATCTTCTAAATAATAAAATTTAGAATCAAACCTATCCAAAAAGTTTCTCATAAATTTCTTCATAATTATAGAATCTTACAAGATATCTCGGAATCCTCTGATGTTGCAAAAATTTACATTTACTTTGGTGAAGTATTAATCAATAGTTTCTCCATGTCTCATTGTGATGTGATCATACTTATTATTCCATATTTTTAGATTTTCTTACTTCAATTTAGTATTCCATTAAAAGTACTTTCCATATTTTTCCACATACTCTTTGAAATTTTGAGACCCATCACCTTCATATAAAAATTTTCTAATAAAGACATAAGGATAGAATTTATAGCTTTTCAATAAACTTAGATACTTATCTTATCAAAAAAAATCATCTGGGAATCCTTCTTAATAGGTGGGAAATAGATTTTTGAAGAAACAAAAACCTCTAGGCCAAGAGATATGAGATAAGGAATCATCCACTTTTTCCATCTATAATAATTTTTTCTATAAAATGTAATAATTTCTCTACTATTGAAAGAATTAATATTATCCATGATAATAATTCAATAAGTTAACCTTTCTTTGACACCAATTTAAGTTCCAAAGGATTGAATAACAACTAATAATAGGGGTTGAATCAGTTGTTTCATTTTTATGAGTTTCAATACTTCTTAAAAATTAACCACTACAAGATATTAATATTTATTTACTTATCAACATTTAGTAAATACTCATGCATAAAGAAGTAGGGAATAAATTAAAGAACAAAATATTTAAAAGGTTTATACTCATTGTGAGAACCTACATCATTTCTATAGCCACTCTCATGGGTCTATGAAAATTCACTTTTATGAAGAAGTGAATACAACTTATGAAAACCCCAATAAGACACCTTCTATCTTTGAATAGGAAAGATTATATCAAGTCTCTTCAGTTTAACAAGTTTTCTTATAAAGAAATTGATCTAAAAATAAAAGAATAAATACTTTGTTCAATTTGATCCACCAAAGTTCCTTGGTTCGATAACCTTGAATAAGATTACCTTCTATCCAATTAACTCATTCATAATCTTTATTAATCAGACTCTTCTCAAAAAATCAGTTCGATCTTATTCAGTCTGATTGACTCAATATGATTTTGTTTAATATAAAAATATAAAAATCAATCTCTAATCAAAATGTTCAATATTATCTTCCACATTCTAGTAAAAAAACTTCTAGGTGTCTAATATTATTATAAGATCTCAGTTCAGAAATAAATAAATTGGAAATAATTATGCAACAATATTTCTTTTCTGATCTCAATAAAAAGTTACAATGAACGAATGATCAGAGTAACAATTTATAAGAAACTCATAATGGAAAAACTAGAAAACTTTAAAACATTCCCCACTTACTCAAATTTAAAAAATCAGAAAAACACTCACATTTAGACTTCAAATTTAACTTCTTCAATCCTTCTCAAGAATACTCTAAGATTTATGTTGAACTGAATATCAATTTTGACCACTTCAACTCTTCAAATATCTTTATCTTCATAATCAACCTTCTTAAACTTCATATCTTTTTTATAGTAGGATAAAACCTCCTCAACTCATTATGATGAGTCTTCCTTATCATTTATTTGATGAAACTTTATTAATATGGAACTTCCTTAGCTCACTATGATATGACTATCCTCATCAGTTAGTCTAGTTGAATTTCCTCCTTAGAGTCGGTCCTATTAACTCTCCTTCTCAGAGAAAGTCTGATGGAATCCTCAATATGATGGAATTCTCATTATGATGGAATTATCATTAATATGGACTTTCCCATTACGATTCAATTCCCATGATGTTAGATTTTACCATTACGATGGAAACTATTTAATGGTGACTCCACTTAGAAACTTTGATATTCTTAAAACATTATTAGCTATAACTCATTCAGGCTATTCACTAATTTTGTGTCTGGTAATTCTAGATCAGATGTAAACTTTTTATCGGTATCTAGAACCAATTCTATCATTATAATCCCTCCATTTATTAAAAATATTTTATCATGAGTAGGTTTCAAGATTTATGAGAACTTCATGATCAAAAAATCATTGTATGATTTATTTAGAAATTATAAAAACTTTCTAAATCCTAACCTCACTATCTTCTTTTAAAAAATCTTCAACAACAATAAAAATTATTTATTTATTAGCTTCTGAATTTCTAATAAATTCTGAGTTTTATGGATCTTTAACATCATAACTATGGACCTGATACTGATGTTGTGTCTAATCAACAGCTTTATATTTTTATCCACTTCTGTATCTGGAGCTACTCATTCCAATACTCTGAATCATTTGATTCTCATTAAATCTTTTGAGTTTGGAAAACATATTTATTAAAAACAAAACTTTTCTCTATTTTTATGTTTGGGTTCCAACTATCAGTAACTTTCAACTTTCTTATAAATATCATTATGATAGACTGGGTCTGATCCTAAATAACAAAAACATTATTTTACAAAAAGGTTAGTTGCTTGAAAATACAAAAACTTTGTTAACACAAACAAATCACAAAGGTTATTCAAATTTCAGGAAAATATATATAATCAAATTATTTCATGAAAGATATTCAACATCCCCCAAAATGTTCTTCTTTCAAAGTAACCTTCTTAGATATATCCTACTTTAAAAATTTCTTCATATCTTGAGTAAATAGAAACATATGAATTGGTGTTCTCAGATAATCAATAAGGGTAAACATGAGAGATATCAATCAATGATCATATACAAGAATAAGATATGAATAAGGGTGTGAGGGAATGATAACAACTTATGAATTTCATTCTCATTCAGTCATAGATCATAAAATATGAGTCCTAGAATAAATATTTATCATTTTTAAAGAAATGATTCATAACTGTGAGGAATCATCATTAAACAATCACAATCATTTAGAGAATATCATAAGCATAAGAATTTTTTGTAATAATTTTTTCACAATAATAGGAATAGAAAATCATTTAATTAGTCAAATCTCATAATCAAGAACGTCATCACATAGTGGAAAATGTACCATAATGGATTGGGTTCACTCACCAACCTCTCTTCATCTCTAGAATGGGTTTACTTCCCATACTCTGTGTATTATCTGATGATATGTCAATCATTACACAATTGATTATAGATATATATATAATTCCAGGACCACCATTCACATAATAAAAAACATACATACGTGTTTCATAATATCACAAAGACATTTATGAATTCATTATATCATAACTTGTGGAAAATAAAAAAGTTTCATAAAGATTTCAACATCACATAATCATAAGCCTTCCAGAGAAAGAACAATTTTGGTATCATTGCATAATATCCCTAGTGATTCATAATAAACATCAAAGTATGTTGAGATTGACAAAAAATACCTTTAAAATAACATCTAAACCTTTCTTTGAAAACATGAGAAAAATATCCTTTTCTTTTGAAAACATTTTAAATAAAAATTCCCAATATATTGAGAATAATAATTTCTTTTAAAATAACCATGAAAAATTATCAATTAATCTTTAAATAAAATTATTATAATTATGATAATAAAATCCTTTCCTAAATTAAATGTTAAAATCATGATTCATTTCACACATTTTAAAAAAAAATACAAAAATAACCTTTTTGGAAAAAAAGTAAATCATGATTGAAAATTATTTAAATATTTATTTTATCATGAAAAATAAAATTCTTGAAAACATTTTAAAGAAAATAGATACGGAAGAGAAATTTCATTAACCAAAGAGGAAATAAGGTTGATTTTTATTAAAAACATTTTCTTGATCGTTTTAAGTAAAAAGAGGAAATAATGAAAGGAAAACATGAAAAACTGAAAAATAAATAGAGGAGAATAAAATATATTTTATTTAAGAGATAAATAATATATAATTTTCCAAAAAGAGATTCAATCATAAACTATCATTATTAAAAATGATATCAGAATATAAACTCATACCCCAGGTCTTGACTTTCTTCATACATGTTATTAAGAATACATATAATAAATTTATATTTATTAAAAATATATACCATGCCCACATTCATACTTATATTAAAATATAATTTTCAATTACACGTTTATTAAAAAATCTTTATTAAAATAAATATTTGGGTGTTAATCGTTATGTTTCCCATGCATATTCTGGATCAACGATTCAGGTACTTGAACCTAATTCATGGTTTTATCATCTAAAAAATATTAATCACATTATAATTATAATATTTATTCATTATATAAACTTTTAAATTCATTCATATAAGTTGGTGATGAAATATTAACTACATCACTTCATGGAGATGGTAGTTCGTACATATGCATGAGTAATGTTTTCATTTTAAAATGAATGGAAAGAAAGAAATGTAAATAAAAAACATATTTCAAGAATCCTAATAATATTTTATATATTATATATAATAATTAAATTCATTAATATGACCATCCATGTATAGAGAATATGAAAAATTAATCACATTTCTTCATGGAGGTGGTGTACTACATATACGTATGAATGATGTTATCATTTCTCCTAGGAAGGAAAGGAGGTAGAAAATTGTCAAATAATTAACATAAAAACATTTAATTATGGTAATTATTCTGATTCCATCATTTTAGTATGATTATATAATATATGTGGGAGGTTAAGGAGGAAACAAAATCAAAATAGATCGATAAATACAATTACTTGTTCTTTGGAAAACCTCCTTTGTCTCAAACCTTAAGCCTTCAACAGTTGGTCTTTTGGGAGGAAAAATAGATCTAGAATATGGGGAGGAAAGTTATGAAGATGTTTTTTTAGGACTTTAATGAACTATATGGATCAAAATTTGTGAAAGTGTGAGTTGGATGGGACCTCTTTTTATAAGTGAGTGGAGTGGGAATCTTATAAATACTTAAAACATTAAAATATAATAAACTAATATTCAAGTGATAGTAGAACCAATAAAACAAAAATTATAATATAAGATAATTTTAGGTCTAAATAATTTAAAAAATCACATTTATCCAATTTATAGATATATTTTATTCTGTTTCTCTATGTTTACCCCCCCCCCCCCCACCCCGTTAATCCTTTTAACCCTTACCATGGTGACAAAATTTTGGCATGGTTACTATTCATAATGCCAAAAAATGAACCTGAATTATTTAATAAATTTATATATTATGATTAAAAATATGGAAACCATTTTATAAAATTAAATTTATATAATTTTCAAAAATTCATTTTAAATAAAGCGTACAAAACCAAATGAAAATAGTATTTAGAAAAGGCCATTTTTAGGTATAACACTGAATTTAATCCAATTAATTTCATAGTAAAAAAATGAAATGAATATTAAAATATTTTAATGAATATATTATGTACACATTTAATTAAAGTCGTTAATTAGTAGTCATTAATATAATTTATTAAAATAAAAACACATTGTGCGTATAAATCATTTTGTCATAAAAACATATTTTTTTTATATTTAAGTGATTTTATTTTAATTTATAACTAATTGATAACCTATTAATTCATTTTATAAATTTTTAAACAATATTTTTCATTATTATAATACTCTAAATTAGTTTTTAAATAAAACACATGAAAAAACAATGTTCATAAACCAAATATTTCAAAATGGTTCTTTAGGATCAACAGTATTTCTTAAGTAAATTAAAAATTATTTTCAATGATTATATTTTATTTAAGTACCATATAATGTGCCTAGTTTTATAATATATAATCATTATTCAGGTAACATCATGGTTTTTTCACAATCTATCTAAAATATTTGATTTATTAAAGTGTAAATTTATTCTAGAATCTCAGAGTGTTTTATTTCACCCTATATATTATAATTTCACCCTAAAAATTATAACACTTTGATATAAAAACTGAGGATACCTCTACCTCATCACATCCTAAAGTTCCCACATTGCTTCCTCGAGTTTCCAGTTCCTCCAAATAACCATAAACATGTTATTAGTATTATTCTGTGGAACATTATCTCTATGATCTAAGATTTCAACCAGTTTATCATCATGATAAAGATCATGATCCAATGGTATCACCTATGAGTTTGGTACATTTAAAAGATATGTAATGTACTTTCTAAAAATAGATACATGGAAATAATCATGAAATTAAAAGATTTTTGGAGGAAGTGTTATGTGATAAGACACAATCCTGATATGATCAAGAATATCATAGGGATCGATATATTCGGGGCTTAACTTTCCCTTCTTTCTAAATATTATAACACTACTTCAATGAGATATCAGTAGGAACACTTTATTTCCAACTTTAAACTCCAAATCTCACTAATAATTAGCATCATAATTTTTTTTTCAACTCTAAGTTGTATTAATGTGTTCTTAAATGGATATAACTTTACTATCAACTCTAAGCTAAAATTTATCAGTAACTTTAATCTAAAAATTATTTTTAAATAGAATAATATTTTCAACATCATAAAAATTTATAATATTATTCTCAATAGCTTGCATAACACAGAACACCGAGCATTAAGTGAACCATGATATACTATTAAAATATTGTTCTTTAATGTAGTAGTTATTTCCTAGATATTGGATGGGAAATAATGAATACTATTAACCAAATTATAGAAAATATGCATAAATTTTTTATATTGATAAGTACTTAATTTTTAGTAAAATAGTTTTTTACTTCAAAAAAAATTTCTTAATAGACGATTTTTATTTTCATTTTGTTTGTGGGAATTATAATTAATTTATAAAAATTTCAGAAATTTTACTTTATAAAATTAACATAGTTTTTTGAATCATCATATCAAAATTAACTTAGGGTGAAATTTTGAGATTTTTCTAAAATGATTGGTTTTTTATTGTATAGTGAAAAATACCTATTTTTCAAATACTCTTATTTCATTTCATTAAATAAACTGATTTAAAATGACCATTTTATTTTAAATTTTATCTTAAAGTTACATATGATCCATTTTATTTAGAATATTCTATTTAATTTCATTTTAATCTATAATATTCATGATTTTCAAATAAGTTAATTTTTATGCTTAAAAATGTATTTTTCTTAAAGCACTATTTTTAGTTGTGTTTTGCGTATTTATATTAAAATTGAATGATGAAACTTATAGGAATTAAATTTTATGAAATGGAATTATTTTTTGGATTTATAAATTCAAATTTATCCAAGACTTAATTTTTTATATTTTTTGAGGTATTTAATGTTTTTCTGAATAATAAAGAAATATTGTTTTTATGAAAAATAGTATCTTTTATGATATCTATGAGATATAAATATGATATAAAAATTTATTAAACTTTTTAAATGAATCATGAATTATAATATAATAAAAATATCATAGAAAAATAATTCAAAACATATAAATTATAATTTAATTAACGATAAATATGAAAATACTTTTCAATGTGTACGTAGTGCTTGCGTAGCACTGGAAAAGTCAAATTTTGTGCCCTAAATATAATTTTTGAGAGGGAGGAATTATTTTCTCAACTTATTTATTAAATATAAATTATTATTGATAATTTATTTCGATATATATATATGTTTATATATATATATGTTAATTTTGGATTTATATAATAAGTGAATTATCTAAATGCTTGTTCAAGTCTAGAAAAGTCAAAATAACATATTAAATAATCTATCATGACATATATATGAGTAAATATACAATTTAAATTAATATAAAAGTTTATTTGAACATAATTTGTTTACTTTTATAATTTAAATTTATTTTAAAATTTTAGTGATTAAATAATTACCTTAAATTATTATGAAACACTAACACAATTTTTTTGCAAACAGTAGAAAAATCAAGTAAAGGATTTTAAAAAACTATAAAATTATTATTTTTTGAGTGATTTATAGTGTCCCAAAAATATTATATATAAATATAAAATATTATGGATGTTTTAAATTCTAATATTCTAATTTATTTATTTATTTATTGATGTTTATTTAAAAGTTAAATTAAATTAATAGTTTTAAAAATAACATTAAAGATATTTTATAATAAATAATATTTTATTAAATGATTTAGAATTCATAAAAATATCTACTTCAACCAAATTAATTTTATATAGTTTAAAAATAAAACATAGCCTATTTATGGGTTTTTTCCTTTTATGGTAACATTATGGTCCCTTAAAGTGAAGGAAACCTTAAAATTATGTTAATTTTTGAAAGGGTTAATGGGGGTTAAAACTAAAAGATAATAGTGAAAACATAATTAAAATTTGTTAAAATTTAATTTGATAAGTGTATTTAGACTATTTATCATTTTATCTTCTAATTATATCAATTTATAACTATTTGGACATAAAAACTAATTTATATTAATTTAATACTTTATTCTAATAATGCCACTCCCCTAACTTATAAAAGGGCACCCCTTATCTCTTTAATTTTCACTGCTTTGAGAAACCTAGATAAATGAAACCCTACCCAATTACCTTATAAAATTATTAATAAATGAAATAGAGGTATTTATATTCTTAAAATATCATTCTAATGATCCTTAATAAATGTTATAAAGGAAGTCTACTGAAGAAGAGTTAATCATCTTTACTGACTCTTTTATGTTTATTTCTTCTTATACTTACTCTAAATTTATAGTACCCATTATAAAAGATTAAATCTAGTATTATAAATATACTAATATTTTATTAATATTATGTTATGACCATATTCTATCTCTTTTCCATCCTGAAAAAAGCAAAAACATCGCTCATTTATAAGTACGGCTTACCGTCTCCACGTAGCGGTGTAATTTTTTTTCATCACCACTTTACATAGATGGTTATAAATATAGAAATAAAACATATATATTATATTTATAAAATTATTATTATTTTATAATTATAATATCATATGTAACTTCTTAACTTCCAATATTTTGGAAAATGATAACATCGCTCAAGCATACGTGTGCACTACCACCTCTATGAAGCGTTGTGATCCATTTTTCATTTCCAATTTAAGTGTATGGTAATAAGGTAAATTTAATGAATATATAAGATATATATGATATAAAAATTATCCTATAAAGGTAACTTATTATTTAACTTTATTTCATTTCATCCATCACAAATTGAAAACAGGGTTTATGCATGCGTATAGCCTACCATCTCCATGAATAATGTAATTCATTTATGTGTGTGTGTGTGTGTGTGTGTTTGAATCTAAATATATATATATATAATATATAAAATATGATATTTATATCATGAATAAAATTATATAGATTATAGAACCATGATCAAAATGAATTTACCCAAACTATCAAACAAAAACATACAAGAAAAATAGAGGAGTTATCACCCAAAACAATGATTTTAATAAAGAATTGTTAATAAATGGGTGATAAAAGGTTTTAAGTAAATAATATAGAATATTTTATATATTATTATGGTTCTATAATATATTTATAATAAATCCATATTTATTATATATGATTTTTGAACACATATGAAAGAAGTTTCACCTCAGATGAGGGATTTATTTTATTATCTCATTTTATTTTAGAATTGTTTGTGTTTAAATTTACACTGAGGGAAATTATATGATAGTTATCTAATAAAACCATTTAATTTTATTATCCTATTTTTATTCTTATAATTTTCAAGTAATAGTACCATTTTCCTTTCATGGTTACTTAAAAATATTGAGAAAATATTTTTAAGAAAAACAGAATTTATTTTCTATTTAGTTAGGAATCTTTTTCTTCAATGACCATGTTTTCTAAAAATATTTTCAAGAATGTTATTAATATTACCCTATGATTTTTTAATTTCATATTTATCAATTATTTTATTTTTATAAAAAAAATTAAAATTAATATTCTTTTCATTTTCTAAATGAGGTTTTTTTTTACTTTTTACCGAAAATGTGAAAGGAGTATTTGTTTTAACATGCTTGGAATGAATGGAATTTATTACCACTAGGACTGATCAATGCTTCAAATATCCATTTAAAATTTTCCCTGATTCCTCTCAAAAAAAATTTTTCCCCTAATATTCTTGAAAAAAATTAAAGTGAATTTTAATTTAAAAAGGGTATTTTCCTAAAGAACATTTTTAATAGTCTTTTTAGGATATTTCCATTCATAAATGAAAACAAACCTTTTATTATCCACTGGGGATATGTTATAATTATAGAATAATTATTATTTCTATATATATTTTATTATCATGTTTACTAATGAAAGTTTTAATATTCTATATTCTAGTTCTTCCTATATATATTTTTTTTAATAAGGCATGTTGATTAAGTTGTATTTTTTATTCATATGATGAGTTCATTAAACATATTAAGTGGGAAGCAGGCCCAGAATTATATATCCCCTTAATGTATCAGCATGTATCATGAGACAAAAAATATTTTTTATTTATCTAAGGCCTTACCATTTTTGTTAGATGTATTGGAATGAGGCTTTGATGGTATGCTTATGATGTCTTAGAACAATTCCTCAATAGTAAGTTTTAGATGTCCAAAATTATTCATCAAATGATTATAAAAATATTTATTTATGACCATTGGGATTATTTTAATATTTATGATATCCTTGAATAACTTTTAGGATCATTTTATTATTTATATATCATTTTTTGATAATCATCTATTCTATCCATATTATTCATGACTTGTTTATTTCATGCTAGTTTTTAATGTATGAATACCCTTAATACACATTTTATCTCACCTATTTCTTATGTTTAATTTACCCAAGATTCCAATAAGTGTAATATGATTTATATTCAAGTATATTATATAGAGTTTAATAATTTTCTTAGAGAAAATATCGTCATATTTTATTTTATTTTCAAATATAATTTCAAATATATGTTTGAATGTTTTCCAAGACTAGTAAAATTTTAATTATTTTATGATGTGATTCCTTTTATCTAGTTTGAATGTAATAATTTAGACATTGGATATGGTTTACTAGAGTATTTTTCTTTACAATATTAGTTCTGTAAGAGTTTTTGAATCATTATGAAAGTTAAAAAGTATTGCATTATAAATCTCAATAATCAAGTTTTGTATTATGGACCAATTTTAAATCCATGAAATAAGAAGATAAGGGTCCCATAAACCCATTATTTCTTACTATTTTTTATTTAATTGATAATTATATAATATTATGAAATATTTTATAAGTCATGAAAGTCAATGTTGTGAAGGATCACGGGATCTCCATTACATGGTCCTAGTTAGGTATTATGTGACTAAGGGTGCATCGTGAGATAATAATGGAATATTTTATAGAAAATATATTTTAATCACATTAAATGGGAATATATTTTTATATTAGTGAGAAATAAAGTGATTAGAGAGAAAAAGGATGCACAAATTGTCCCCACATGCAACTTAATGGTTTTAAAATCTCATAAAGAATCAAATTATGGAAGTGCTATGAAGTTTTATTATAAAAGTGCACTTCATTTACTTTTTTTGAATATATAAGGTTTTATTTTCTATATTAGTCTTTCCATATACCTTCTCTTAGATCCAATAAACTCATTTTTTATCCTACTATTTCAACTAAAAATCATTAGTGTTTCAGCACTAAGGTGATAAAAATCTTTTAGTTTTTACTTCAAGATTCAATGTAATGGATTATTTTCTTTAAAACTTTCACTCTTAAGACTTAAAGTGTTTCAATTACCTCATTAAAATTACTTTCTAAGATATAATCTTATTTATGATTTTTACTAAAATTCCATACAATATTTTATAATTTGCATTTCCTTTATAAATTGATGTAAACTTTTATGTTTATAGGAATTTAAAAGGAATTATTTATGAGTTTTATACATTAAATGGTGAAATATCATCTATTATGTGTCTTATTTAAAGGTTTACTTGTTTTTAGGATTCTCCAATGTACCCATATCCTTTAATGATAATATATTGATTGTGAAATTATTTAAGTTTGAATTTAAATTAAATTTTATAGAATTTGGATAGTGGGCTTCGATAAGGTCCCAAAATCACTAATGGTGCATCAATCCATGTTTGAATGGAAAAGAAATAGTAATTCAAAGATAAAATTGATTTTTTAAATCAAAAAATAAAATTAATATATATGTATCATCAAAAGGGGAACACCACGGTTCACATTTTCATCGATGAGGGTTTTTCATGTGATTATGTGCATGAATAATCTCAAAAAAAACAATAGCTACCGGAATAATTTAATGATAGAGAACCCATGAAAAGTTTGTTTTGTGATTCATGTGTTTTTTGGGTTTTTTGATCCATCTAGATGTTGGATCTCCCAACTTGAGTCAGGTTGAGTCAGATTAAACCTTACTATGCAGGCCCAATAAGGACCTAGTTACCATTTAGGTAATAGTTTTTGGTCCAAACTAACCAAAAAAGTTATAAAATTTTATAATTTAATTTAATTTATCTATAATTTATTAAAATTATTTTGGGTGAAATGGGTTTTATTTCTTATTAATGAAAATTGTTTTAACTCAACTTAAATGAATTAAAAACCCCTAATGTTGAATTTTAGAATATATAAATTTATTATGAAAATTTATTGAATGTTAATTGATCATAAAATGAGACATTCCCAATCATGTTTGTGTATTTATTTATTTAATTTAACTATTTTATTTATTCTTTAAAATGTAATAATTTATTATTAAATATTATTTTTAGGATCTATGAATTGTTCCACCATCTTTAAAATGTATAGGGGTTTCATTTCCATATTTTTTTAATAAAATTTAATTATTATCTCTTGGGTTCTCCACACCTATGTGTGTGTATGAATTCTAAGGATTAGAGGAGTACAAAATGATCTGGTTCAAGGAAATGAATTTTCATTAATCGAAATAGAATAATACATTGGTGTTTGATGTGAATTGTAATTTGAATCAGAATACAACTTGAGGAATTTCCTTAGGGTATTGGTTGATCCATTATATTCTCAATGGATCGACCAATAGAAAACACATCATGATTATATCAAACTTTATTTATTTTTTCTTTCATATTTATTTATATAATTTAAATTATGTTGTAAAATCATGTATGATAGTTAACAAGCATGAAAAGACAAAAATTTGTAATAATGTGATGAATATTTTCCATCTATTCATGGGTAAATATGTTAGGGTGATCAAAAAGTAAAAAATAATGTTAAATATAATAATATTTCATTCAAAAAAATAAACATAATTAAAATCCCATGATAAAATATCAATTCAGATAAGTCCTTACATCACTTGAGTTAGAATGCAACTATAGATCAAAGTCTTGGTCTGTCCCTTTTCAAGATACTTTAATTTATTGAGGTGTTCTATTGAAAATTTTCAGTTGGTTTAACCATTTTAAAATCAATATTAGTTTCTCTCTCAATAATTAGTGTAACTTGGAGGATAGTATTGTGTAAATATTATTCAAGGGTTTCATGATTGGGGATTCCATTCAATGGATCAAGGAACTACCAATTTATTCATTTTTCCAGGCCAATTACCTAAATACCTTCAATTAATTTGACCAAGACCTCATATAGGTTATGAAAAGATAAATATGGATCCTTTCAACTAGAATATCTACACCATAAGATATTCCAAGTTCAATGGGGAGGGTTATTGGGACTTAATAAAATAATAAGAGAACAATAAAATAAAATTCATTACATTTCACTTTAGGTAATCAAGATAAAGTATTACGATTTACTTTTATATATTATAGAATAATTAAAGTGAAACCATGAGAATACTATGATAATTTGGAGACAAATACCATGTCTTTACCAACATAAATCTCAATGGGTGTTGAAGTTATTTATAAACTACACTGCTATAGGAAAATTTGTATTATGTGTAGATATACTTATTTCTAATCGGCCATCTCAATGAGAGATTAAGGGTGAGAAGGATTCCTATATGAGTTACATGGATTCATAAATAATGATGACTTTTCTCCTAGAACCTGAAAATGATAAATACAGTCTTAATATAGATGATATGTCACAACACTATAATAGTGTTAATTATAAGATGGGTACCTAGCTAATGGTCTTGCCTTCAAGATGTTTAAGTACATTAATCAGTTAGTGAAGTTGGGATTCCATTTGGATAATAATTTATCCATTAATATAATATTATCATATTTACCACATTATTTCTCTATATTCATCAAGTATTATTGGATGAATGATATGAAGAATCTGCTCAGGAATATTTTGACAAAGCTTCATCTGACACATAAGGATTTGTGGAAACATGGTTCCTCACTCCTTTAAGTGAATGAATTAAAATACTAGGTAAAAGGCCTATGAAAAATTTAAATTCAATGGTTCCTTTACAAAATCCTTCAAATTGGAAAAATATTTATAGGTATCATGGTGAAAAGGAGGTTATCTAATTCTCATATGCATAGAAAGGTCATTGGAATAGGAAATGAAATGAATTGAAGAAGAAGATAAAAGTATATCTGACTTTAGTTATATTAATCATTGAATTTAATATTTCTATTTCAATTATTTGGTACTAAATACAATGTTCATTTCACATAATTTTATTCAAATATAAAAACCAAGTAAGTTTAAAAACATTACAGTAATTAAGGTAAACTCTCTAAGTAACTAAAAAAGGATATTCATAAGTTAACAAAGAGGATATCATTAATTAAAATTACCTAGTGGATTGATTCTAGTTAAACTACTATTTTTTATTGAGTGTTACTAAACACATTTATCTCAGTATCCATTTATACTAAAAAAGATATTTTTTCATGTTTGAAATGATGATGTTATGGTATTCCATACATAACTACTAGTTTAGTAATACTTGAATCATAGATATCTAATATCCACAATGAATGATGAATATAAAATATAAGACCCATACCTAGTTGTGGAGAGATAATTATTTTTCATGTAAAGATAAAATTATTTTTCAAGGTCATAATCAGTTGGAGCTAAAACTCTTATGTGCCTTAACATGCTTATTATGTTTTATAGAAAAAAACATTTTAGGCTAAAGTTAAGGAATAAATATTCTAGAGTTAGCTCAACAAGGCCACATGGAATTTTCCAAAAAAAAACTTAGAGGTAAAATCATATACTTCATGAGTTTATTTTAATATATTTTAGGGATTCTCAATGGAGAAATAAATACACTAGGAAAAATATATAGTTTCCTATGAGTGGGATTATCAGAGTATATATTAATAAAATATTCATTAATCATTTTAATATTTATTGGAGATTCTCCAAAACTAAAATTTCTTTATTCACATCAAAGACCTAGTTTTAGTACAAGGAGGATCGATGAAGAGTTTTTGGCACTAAAATACGTGTGACAAGAATAGTTGAGGAAGTCATAGCTAGTTTGGGGAAAATCCAAGACAAAATAGCCCAAAAACTCTCTAAAGGAGTCTACATTGCAAATACCAACCACTTTGAGAACCAGACAAAGCTCAAAGATCTATCTTGATGAGAAATACCCTTCGCAAACATGTGAAGAGTTGACAATGTCCTCCATGATTCTGATGGTTCTCTATGACCGTGCCAAGGCTTGACAGTGTGTTTCACAAGTTCAATGAAGTCGTTCCCATTTGAAAATCCCATAATTACTTTGTGAACTACTTCTCAGATTCACAAAACCCCTTTCATATCAATACCCCCCTCATTATAATTTTTAGGGGATGGTTACCCAACCTTTCTACTTATGAATTGCTCTCAATTCACAAACCTTGTGAGCATCACAAACCAGACCCAAATGGATTATCCAAGGTATCCTAGCCTCATGAAACCCACTTCCACACATTCTTGAATACATCCACCTAAGGTGGGGATTCCTTTCACGAATTCCTATGCCCTTATCGAAGGAATAAGGCCTTGTGGGGAACTTGATATTTTGAAAAGCATTCAGCCTTTGCAGAGAACTCCATTCTTGATCCAAGATTTCATCTTGAGGCAGGGTCACCCTTTTTCATGAATCCCACTCCTTCGTAAAGCCCATAAAATTTTCAAAGCAATTGATCTTCAAAAAGCACCTAATATTTGTAAAGTACCTCTTTGAAAGGCCCTATGCTTCATGAAACCCCTCTCCTGGGCCTCCCAATACTGCATTGATTTTTTTGACACCTCTTCATAATTTTTGAGTTTTTAGAACCCCACACCCATCCAAGATTGGTCTAGATACACCTCAAGTACCTATGTGACCTATGACACCTATTCTTATAGACTAGTTTACTTAAAGTGTGGCTCAAGACTCCCACCTACCTCTTGATTCTCATTATGGGTAAGTTAATTCCTTTTTCTTCTCATCATAGGCATGCTAATGTGGACCTCATGATCAGCTACTCCTCCCTATTGTTACACCCTATAATTGATAAATACATTCCATCTTAAAGGTGCATGAGAAATGGTTATGTAAGACCAAGGGGTAAAAAGAGAGTACCCCACATCCGAACTATCTGACATAAAACTGCCTAAAAACAACATCCTCAGCACATGACGTTAAACTATAGCCTTACCGTATGCAATAATCATAGGATCCTCTATCTGTGAGTATAATAGGATGGTATCCACACCACCTTTTGTCACAGGTAATTATATCCTCCTCGCATGTAATGGGATCCTCTTACCATTGAATGATATCCTACTTAGGAAGATTCCATATATATTCTCCACTCTAACTCTCATCAGCACTTCTTTCACAACATGAACATTAGGTCTACTATTTTCTCTTGTTTCTCACACTAAGTATTACTCACATGGGATTAGAGGTTAATGGAGATCCTTAAATTCACCCAAAATCCTAATGGGAATCTCTCTTGGAGTAATCCCCAGTCTCCACCTTGATTGGGTCGCTCCTATGTATAAGACCCGAACAATCACATGCTCATTTAGGCCACTTCCTTAGGTATAAGCCCCAACCATTCCGAACTACATGGGATTTGATTTTCAACTAACTGGGATATGTAATAAGCTGGTATGAGGTCCAAACCCAACATCCACATCCATCCTAATTTTCTCTGGACCAAAGCTCCAGTAAGATCATGACCCTCACTTGGGAGACCACATCTTCTCCAGGTCCATCGGGAAACTCAATGCATAAGCCCCACACCATCCAACCAAGATAAATACTCTTTTAATGGGCATATTTAATGAATAATCCTCACATTATCCCTAATTGATACTCATATTGTGATATGATCATCCTTATCACATGACATTAAACTGCATAGACGTTTCCATTCACACAACCTTAAACTAATACATCAAACTATGTGGGTTTTAATCCCTACCTTCTAGATAGGGTATGTGTGATGCCTCTTCTAGGTTCAATATTGACCAATGGTAAACCTTGGTTCTCCTTCCTAGGTATTCACCTCTCTGATTCACATTCAGGGGTGTTATGATCAATCTTCACAGTGTGAAATATTCCCTTTATGGGACACACCTCCTGGATCTGACTCTGTGGGGAATTTTGGGACATCCATCAGTAAAACATCTAGGTTCTCCATCATAGGGATACACCTCCTTTGTAAGTACTCAGACCCCAATTACCCGGAGTTGGTTCTGAAATAGGTTGTGTAATTTTTTTATAAAAGTAAATGAATAATTAAACATCACATTACACAAAAGAGGATATTTACCAGTCTAGGTTTTGGAGAATTGGATATAACTGTCACATTTCCTAAAAAAATGTAAAAAAATAATATTCATTGTGTTGCCTTCATAAAGAAAATTATATCACTGGTAAATCTACTAATCCTGTAAAAATGAATTTAAAATGTAGGGTAATAATTTAAAATGCCCAGTAAGGGGTTTTAAAAGCAAAGAAATAATTTCTTTAAAACGTTTTCTTGAAATAAAATACATACTTTAACTTGTTTTAATAAAGAGAAAATAACTTTCTCGTAACATATCATCAATATTTTTCAAGAGTTACTAAAATAATTTTTAGGAGAATCTCATGCTCAAAAATTGTTATACTTATTTAAAATTTACAAATAAAATGCATAATAAAATATACATGCACATGAATAAAAATGCATGGAATTACACTTATAAGTTTGATAATGGTCATACATAATTATATATAACATACCAAGGGTGTGAATACAAATTTTCACATAAAATAATACTTTTTCATAATTTTCACATAAAACAACTTCAATTATCAGTTAACACATAAATGAAAACCATGAAATGATATATGAGTTTCTAACATTTGTTTGGAAACAAAATATTAATCCATATTTATAAATGAATTAGTATATAAGTATATAAATGAATATAGAACATTATACCATGTGAATTTGAAAATATAAAAGTGATTAATTAAATCCAACGAATGATTCTTAACCATGGATATTGTACTGATCAAATAATCACCTAGAAGGTCAAATATTGATCACATAATGTGGGAATTCATAATGTCAGACACGTCAAACATATCATTGAGGCCACATCCAAGACATCTGAAAATACTAGGGTAATTCCTCAACCAAAACTGAGTTCTATTTTGTCTCATGAGACCTAATGATGCATCGAGGGGATATAGCAGACCCCGCCTGTCACTTACTAAGTCTAATACATTTCTCAAGGGGATTCATAATGTTGGAAACATAACTACATTGTCAAGGCCTCATGCCAAGACACTAGTTTGTCTCATGAGACCTATTAATGCATCGAGAGGATATAGCGGGCCTCACCCGCCACTTAATAAGTCCAATGAATTCCTCATATGAATGGGGATAAACATAGACAACATATACATGCACAATGTAAATAACCTTCATTATTTCAAACTTAAAAATAAACATGATAATGAAATAAATACATACATGCTCTCTAAAATGAATGGAGTTTCATTTATAAATTAGATGATGACCATGCATAACATACCAATAGGTACAAATTCAGTTTCACACATGAAATGATATCTTTCACACATAAAATAATAGGTTGTTTAGGTTTTTCACATAAAATGATATCTATTATCATTTAGAAATAAGGCTACACATAAACATAAACCATAAATTGATAAATTAAAAATAATCTGACTTTGTATATAGATTTTGGAAATAAATATTAACCTTGTTTATTAAATAAAATTGATGTACATATATGTACATACATAAATATATATATATATAACATAAAAATAAAATGATATTTTTGAAAATATAAGAAAACCCTTTAACAGACCATTATATTATCTTAGAAACAAAATCTAAAGCAAAGCCTCTATTTACTAAAATATGAAAGATAGAAATATAGTTACATACATACAAACACACACACACAGAGATATATATATATATCATTGTAATCAGCACAAATTGACTAAATTCATGCAATACATAGACTTAAAATTAAAATTTTAAAAAAAAACTTTTTTCATTACAACTGAAAAAATTAAGTTATATAAAATGATATAGAATTTATATATACATATATACATATGTATATCAAAGATAATTTTTTGAAATGAAATAACTCCTTCAATACATACGCTTAGAAGTAAGATTTTAAACATATCCCTTATCCAATAAATTATTAATATATATATATATATATATATATATATATTGTGAATCAAACATAGTTAATTAAACAATCCCTTACTAAAAAAAATTAAAATTCAACCCATAACTTGTAAATTATGAAAATAATAAGTTGTTTGGATTAATTCATATATAAACACACACACACACATATATATATATGTGTGTGTGTGTGTGTGTGTGTGTAACTTTTTAAAACAAAATAAGTTGATGAACCCTTATGTACATAAGTTTTTTGAATAAACTTTAAAACAAAAACCCTTAACTCATATATATAAATATTGAAAATAATAATTTATATATGTGTATATATGAAAATATATACACAAACACATATATATATATATGACTCTTTTATAACAACCATAACTAAAATACACCCTTACGAAAAAAATCTGAAAATAAAATTACTAATATACCTTACATGTTTTTAGTTTATATAAAATTAATAGAACAAATATTATTACATACATATGTACAAATCAGTATATACATATATACACTAATGAAAATAATTTTATCATTTATAGAATTTAAATAAAATCAAGAATTGAAATTAATTTTAATACACCCTTAAAAACCATAAGATTTAGAAATAAACATATAAAAAAACCCTTATCATATATATATTCTGAAAATTTAAAGTTATATAGATAGATATGATTTCATATATACATATAACATTGTATAAAAACATAGTTGAACAAAAAAAATAAACCCTTACTTGATTTAGATCAAAATAGGGGTTGTGGGCTACTAAAACTTTGAGCAGCAAGAATTGAGCTCTTCAGGGGAAGAGGGTCGGGTAGAATTAGGTGCAAAGAGGGTTTTATATATAGATATATTATACCGCATGTTTCAATTAGAAAAAATTTTAATTGAAACCCAAAATTAACCAAGTAAAAGTAAACAAAATTGTTGATTAGTGAAAAGTGATGATCAATCAGATTGATTGACATCTTATAAAAATAAAATTGAAACTTGAAGGGGAATATGATGGGGTCTCATCTTAAAATAAAACCAACTGTATCAAACTTGTGTAAAAGAGAGAAATGGCTTGGACTATGGATGGAGATGGTTGAACATCATGATAAGATTAAGAATGGTGGAGGAAGAATAGGTTTTATGTGGCTGGTGTGATATGGACTGGTTGAGGCGTGACAGGTTCGACGAGGAAGAAAGGGTGGAAAAAAGTGGAAGGCTCGGATCCGTTTGGATTGATCGGAGGGTTATAATTAACCCTATAATGTTTAAGGGGATGGATCAATTTGTAATTACAGGGGATGACCATTATTAACCTAAGATTATCAGAATGCTAAGAGAGTTCGTGGCTGGGTTGAGTGTTTTTAAAAAAAAGATGAATGGTCAGATCAAGTGAAGCCAGATCAGATGGATGAAAATAATCCTAGAGTTTAATTAAGGCAGTGGGGGTTTAAATGGGGAACTGGTGTGGATGGATGGGATCATGTGCGATATGATCGGGCATCTGGGATTGCTTCATCTAGAAAAACTCACATCCCACATCGAAACCATTGGGTTTTAGGACCACCATATAAGGCTCGATGTGTGGTTCCTTCATTCAGTGACACAAACACACACACCATGGGAGGGATTATACATGTCCTTCCTGCTTGGGCCCCAGCCTAACCATACACGTGCTCAACTAGGACCCTACACACAGTTCCATGCGCGACCTAGCCCAGACTATGCATGGTTCATGCTTCTGCGTTGTTTGAGTGGACTTGTGCTAAGTTCCCATCAGACCTTGATGGATTCACCTATAAGGTTGCTCCCAGTTGTGGGAACTTAGCCAATTTTTTGGTAAAAAATTATTAAACATAAATGGAGAAAAACATATATACTTATATGTATATATTTTAAACTTTAAAATTATTTTTCCATTCTTATTTAAAAATATAAAATTCTTTTCATTATTTTATAAGGTTATATTATCCAATTAATAATTATAACATTGCATATAGTTAATTTTACCACTTAAAAATATAAATTTTAAATTCATTTTAAAATTTCAAAATACTCAAATATTATAAAACCAATACTTACTAAAAAAATATAAATACCCGTTTTTTAGTTTTAAAATCTAAATATTAAAAATTATCTTAAATTAAAACCATATTATTATTTAACTAAATTAATACTTTAAAACATATAAAATTTAAAACACTTAAAATAATTAATGGTTATAAAATTATAACGGTTATATATAAACATCAACAGTCACTTAAAATTAAATCCCAACAGGTAATTATTTTATAATGTCCATAAAAAGTAGTATAAATACCCATGTCTACAGGTATTAAAGACATAAAAATCACAAGTGTTCTCCTTCTACAAAAATGGTTTTTTACATTCCTCTTATTCTCACCATTTACATTATTATTATATCTATTTTTATTCTAAATATGGAAGACCTAAAGGAAGATTCCTACTCAATATTTCTTCTTATGTTACTCAGTGAAGCACTATTTGTTTTACAAGGTCTTTTTATGAGTTTACTAGAGTAGTAGAAGTTTTTTTTCATCTAATGATATAATGTATCAGTGTTTTATTAAATAAAGTGTTTCTTTTATTTTATTATTCCATTAGTTCATTACATTCATTTATTTGTATAAAATAATAATAGTATTAAGTACAAAATGAAATTAATATTAATCACACCAATGCAACATATGTTTGGGGCACTACATCCTCAATCTGCCTCCATGGGGAGTTATGATCTACGGGGTGTTCTGATCAATATCATTATGTCTTCTTAAAAAGTGAAACTTGTGACCCCAAGTACTTACCTCATGAAAAACATGGGATGCCTGAGGTGAAATCATTAGAAGGCATGCGCTTATGGATTAAGCTACCTCATGATAAACATAGGATACCTAAGATGAAATCCTTGGAAGATATGTTCCTTTATCATTTGATACCATGTGATCAATAAGGGATTCCCTGGGTTCCACACCCAAGATGCCTCCATGAGATTCCCTCTTATGAGGAAGAATACAAGTGACCAATGTTACAACTGTACAGACATGCCAGTGATGCCCAACATGACTACTCTCCTAACCAAAGGTTGAAACCTGTCAAAAACTTTTGGAATGTCTAGAAAAAAGATATATAATTAATTAGTTTCCATAAGGATATGAGGACAATAATGATTTTCATGAACATGAATTAACTCTATAAGGGAGACACATACTAGGAAACAAGTTTCAATGAGGAATCTATAGAAATAGGAACTGACTTCCCATCATCTCATTTTGATCAAGGAGCATAAATTTACTTTTAAAGTGATGAAATCCTCCCACCACTGGAAAGTGGGAATGCAGGGAAACAATTCATGCCATCATACATTAACAGCAAAGGTGGGGTTCCCCAGCAAAAGCATCGAAAACATGAGTCTTATATGTATTTCAATTTTTCAATGATTTATTTCTATAAATATTTTGTGAATATAAGAATAAAAACTAACCATATACCAACTTTATTGACTGGTTTATATCATATAATTTACAATATGATGGGAATTAATTATATCATAGCCTTAGTTGTTTGATAGAAACTATATGTTTAAATCTAGTTTTATCTAGAAACCCACATCAAGGAAAACACTAAGTGCATCTTATATAATTATCCTATAGTAACTCAAGATATTAAAATCCTTAAAATGGGAAGGTATTATTTTAGATTGACTATATTTATATAAGAGGGAATTACATATCTTTTGATATAATGGGAGTAGGCAAGACTTTAATGAATTTTAGTCTCTGAATACACATGAGTTAGCATAGGAACACTAAAATCCAAAAGTATTAGTAGGAGGTTTTGTTTCATATATTCATATTGTATTGGAAATTTGAAACCAAAGTTGTGGTTTATATTCCTAAAGACTAATGATATATTATTAGATAATAGTAATGAATAATATGAAGGAAAATTAAAAAAGAAACTTGGTGTGATTAGAAATCTCATTAAAATTAAATGATGGATTCCATTTACCAAAATTCAGGTCTACATATTAATAGTTTCTCCAGTTGATGTATAGTTTTTGGTGAGTATTCAAGGGAACCTAGATAAGGATGGTACACACCAATACCAATAAATCTTGACAATTTACTATAGGTTTTAAGTGATTTATAGATATAGTCTATGATAAAACCTTACACTAGTTTTCATGCTAAAATACACTAGAATTATACTTATTATAGAAAATTAAAATGATTGTTATAATGGGAATTTGGATTATAGGACCACATTCATTGAATGAAATATTATAGAAGATATCTATATAATATTTCCAGAAGGGTAAATTACATCAAATAAATTCAATAAGATATAAATGCTTCAAGGATCTATTTATGGACTGAAGAAACCATAATGATCATAGAATATTCATTAAAAATAAACCACCAGAGAGTTTGGTTTTATCAATAATAGATTTTTTCCAAGAATTTATAAGAGGTTTTTAGGAGATTTATTATTTTATCAAATAGATATATTGATAGAATATAGAAAATATTGGTTCAGTCTTATAGTTTTAAGAATAAAAATATAATTTCTATAAGAATTAATTAAAGTATCAACCTAAGCTCTAGATAAAAATATTTGTAGACATAGATATTTTGGGTTTCTTAGTGCAAGTCATAGTACATATGTTGACAATGTAATTAAAAATAAAATATAGAATAATTAAAGACTATATCATTTCCAATATTACTTAGAATGAAATCTATTTTGGATAATTTATGTAAACATATATAAATATTATTATGATGAATAGATATTATATTCCTAAGAGTTATTTGTAATCTTTTTTCTTTACTCAATTATATTTTTATTTCATTTTATAGATAAACCACCATTTTAACTTGGTTGATAGGCAACTCTTACATGATTTGAAAGCCATAGAATACATAGCTTGAAGTCCTAGAGGAAAAAAAGCCTTTAGATATGGCCTAAAGTCCTATATATACATTATCCCATCATTCCTTTCTATCTAACACCACTCTAGTTGACACCCTGAAGACTAGTCCCCAATCATCAATCATTTTTTTCCCACATAAGTGTGTGGGGACTTCCCTAAAGAGTGCTTTTGATACCCAATCACTGCTACCAAAGACTGGTCGCCACACACTGATGATCATTTTGTGACTATCTAACTCTGTAAAATATTTTCCTGACACTATCCTTCACTCTGCCAATCACAAACTGCTCGAGTACATATCTCAAAGGCTCGATATTTTATGGTCTAAAGGCCCTATAGCCCAGAATCCAAATTTTTTGGCCCTAAAACCCATTTATTATAAATATTTTCATTTTTATTATACCTTACTAAAATACCCACTATTGTTCCTATATTACTAAAATACTATTATAGTTATTTAAAAATTCACCACCACCCAAATTTGAATCTATGTTTGATGTGGGGTTATAGGATGCCTTTACCACTTAGACAATCCCCCATTTTCCTATAAAATATATCTCGTGTTCCTTGAAATATACTGAGGTTTGGTATTTTTATGTTTCAACCATAAAGAGTGAATATCAAATAGAACTAGGGAAATTATATAAACTTTTTGTTTGAACTATCTGACAATACATGAGAAAGTATAAGTGGGTGAGTACCTAGTTCTTAGGGAAGTGGGAATACTAGTTTCCAAAAGGGATATAGAACTAGACTTCATTCATATCAATTTGATTTGGAATCATGATAATACTAAGTTAATATTCAATAAAAACTTATCACAGTCAATTGTTTCTATATCTATACTAATATAGTATGTTGTAGCTTTTGATTCATCATAATAATCAGCTTAACAACATCTATTCCAGACTATGGTCTTAGCTAGTATGTCTTATATATGACATAGTAAAAAGTTAAATACTTATTGATATAAATTTTTGAGGTATTATCTTGGAGGTTTGAAATCATAGTAAGTTTAAAATCTATAAGAACATGGTAGTCCCAGTAACTATAGTTATACCCCAGTATGCTTATCTCATATAATTTATTTTAAGAACTAAAATAAAATAAACATGGTACCTCAGTTAAATGGGGAAATACTATTGATATATTCTCATCTCCAGATCATTATATCTTGAAAGAAAAATACTATATACCCTATATATTTCCTATACATCTACCAAATACCCTCAAAATCCTAGCTTTAGTAATTGGGTGATATCATGGTATATCAAACTTTTAAATATTCTCATACAATCTCCAAAATATCACACAATTGTTCCTCAAACTTGGATTAATCTATTCTTGATCTTCCCTTCATTTTACCTCTCTAGAATCTTGAAATAATTCTTGAGAGTATAGAAATTTGGTCAATGGTTTTACACTATTATTCATTTCTCAAAAATGATCTTAAGTAGTTAGGTTTTTTCAAACATTGCATTTAAGACCTTCGATAAGTTAAACCATTGCAAAATGAAATTAATAACTATATAAATATGTTTTTCATGTCATGAATATTTCAATAATGACCTATGAAATTATTAAATTCCATATGATAAATCATAATTCATTAACTCAGCTTGTTCCTCTCATAATTATTTAATGATCCTTGAACACATAATGTTCATTCAAAAAATAATACTTTCTTGTATTCTCTTTTATAATTAAAAAAACTGGAAAACAAATTAAGAAATAAATTCAATTATCATTATTCTAAAATAGAATAATTTAATTTAATTTATTTACCTTTTATTGGTTACTTGGACATTTACTAGCCTCTTTATATGGGGCTTACTTTTTCATAAACTCCAATTCAACTGAATTGGTGGAACCTGTAGAACCACTTTTTGAGTGATCCACTAGACCCTTATCTCAATAATAATGAGTCTCACTCACATATCAAGAGTGGTATCTAGAAAAACATCATGGACCCTAGATATAAAATTATAAATCATAGCTACAACAACCACCTACAAACACTTACTATGTAATATAATCCTTTTTTTTATATTTCATCAAGTAGGTTTCATAATTGTTTCATTAACTTATACACTTTATTTATATTTCTTTCACTCTTTGAAATGAACTCATTGAAAAACTTCCATGGTCATGGTATTTATCAAATAGTTTCATTTCAATAAAATCGCTCATGATATTATCTCCCATTCATGGAAGGGACAAATTCTTTATTGAATTAATTAATAATGTCATATCATTTATAACATACCCAATGTATCATGCCTCATCGCGAGCCTATGTCATCATGACTTTCATAAATATGTAAAATTATATGATTCATGATATATATTATTACTAATATTAATTATAAGGGCTAATACACACATTCAAAGATAGAAATATTTAATGACAAAAATAACATGTAGAATTACTATTTATGGGTTGGTAATCATAACCTACCGTCTTGGATATTACCAAGTGTGAAATCATGAGATGAAATATAAATGGTTTATGAGACTCCATCACTTGATAGTTAAAACATTATTTATTTCATGTAATATAATTTCCTATAGACTATAGAATATATTTTTAATAATATCATCATAGCACTTCATAGTTATCATCATAGCGGGGAGTTGTTCTGACCTTTCGATGTAAAAAATATTCTTAAAATTTTATAATATTAATTTTATATAAAATAATATTCATCATATGATAATATATTCATTAATATTTAGGTAGTTTAATATAAAAGTATTCAAAATTTTAAAAAAAACAAGTTTTTTATAGGTAACCAACTCCAACATTATTCATGTTACAATACTTGATAATTATATATAAAGATAATTAATCATATAATATAGATCCTTAATGCATTAGGTAGTTATTTTTTAATGTCTTATCCCCATGAAACCAATCAATTTCCAAGTTAGAGAGCTATTGGGACCTCAAGCACGCCTCCCTATATGCTAGAGGCTACTGACTAGCAATGGGGGTTTAGGGTAGTACTGTGCGGTGACTATTTATATCAGAGTAAAACATAGCATAAAATAACCAAGAAACATATACCATAAATAATTAGAGTTTTCAGAATAAATAAAAAAATCATGATATAATAAGTTTCATGTGAAATCATACAGTCATATAGACTCATGTTCAAACCATTGCATCAATGGATTTCCCACTAGTACAATCATATATAAAAATAAATGCAAAAAAATAAAAACACAAAAGTATCAAATATCATCATAATTCATACATCAATATGAATCTCTAAACTTAATCTGAGTTATCTTATTTAATCATGTAACATCAAACCTCATCCCAACCTGAACCAATGATTAGTAAACAGTTCTCAGGTACTCAAGTTCTATGGCCTCCTAATTAGGGTGTGAATATAACTCAGTAGGGCACCACTAACATAGTCTTGTATATAACAAATAAATTCATTGTATCTTCTTGGGGCATACTCAGCTGAATAAATAAATAAACTATGGAAGAATAAATAAATAAACATGTTAGATCCTTGGGTTCAAACATGACACCCAAGATTGGCTATACCTTCTTTGGCCAATGTTAGAGTGTCTTTGAGCATGTTTCATAACTATATTGTCCAGTAACAGGACCAACAGCCATATAGTAGTAGGTGTGTGCACCGATTCCTATGGGGATGAACCTGTTAAATATAATAGTATCAAGAATCTAACCTATTACTAGGGGTATGGACCTTTGAAATTCAATAATATTAGGTCCATGTTTGATTCTTAATAGCGATACCTTATAAATATAGTGTTAATTTTGTAACTGATTCCAAGGAGCAAGTCTAAGAAATTTATACAGACCTTAAGGTCGAATCCCAACATCTCGGTAATTCTATATAGACTATAATACTATATGCATGGGGGATTTCACAAGGAATTCTATATCATCACTCATTATATCATAATACAAGGGGATTACCCAAGGCATTCTTATGGTGTCGGGATTAATAGATTGATCCTGGGAGCACATCCTATAAATCCAATAATATCAGGGTCACTGACTGAATCTTAGTAAACTAGCCCTATGTATTACATTTAGACCAAATGGTAAAATCCTAGGTAATCTCCTAGTCATTCAAATTAAATTATCAAGTGTATTTAATCCCACCCTTATACAATATCTCACCAATCTTAACTCATAAGGGTTAGCCATCTGCCCAACCCATCTCATGTAACAAGGATCGAACACTAAAGTCCACAACATAACCTCATCACTATAGTCATATCTAGCTCAAATACTTGAGTTAGGTACAAATTTTAAACCTAAATTAATCACTACCCATTCCCACACTAACCTAATCAAGATCACCATATCACTAGGGTGCCCACTTGGTTCCCCTAGGTTATAGCACAATAAGGAAACCCTATATGGGTTCCCCTGTCTTAGTCTCATATCTCAGTTCTATCCCATCACTCAAAGGAAATGGTATCTCTTAGAATTATAATAATCACATCATATCGCCACTATACTCATGGTATAATTCTCAATAGAATCAATCTCAAGATATGACACAATTTTTTTCTCAATTCCCAGTCATCTCAAGTCGATCCTCTCACTCATCCGATCTATATTCTACCTAGGGTTTACCCACCCATGTAATCAGATCATAGAAAGGTGGTAACACTCATCCCAAGTTTATATCAACTAACCTAAATAATTTAATTCATATCATGGTTCCCAAATGAAAAATCCTCAGTCCATCCATCTCAATTAATCAATAAGCTATACATGGATGTCACTAAGGGAACATATCACTAGGGTCAACACATCTCATTCATTTTATTTAATTTATGACTCTCATGTGGTTTATGTATCCCATGGAATATAATCATAATTATACTATCAACCATCGACACCCAATACATACAACTAGTACAAGGTTCCATCATATCCCCTAACACTTTGTCCATTTCCTTAATAGGTATTTCATTTTAGTTAAACAATTTTCTTGTAATTTAAAAAGGTCATTCACTCAATATGGAAATACCACATATCACATTCCATAAATAATAAACATATTTATCAAAGGGATCATGTTTTAGGGACCAACTACCTCAATCAAAGTCATTTAATTTAATTCACAACCTGGCCATAACTACCTTGGATCATCCAAGTCCCATCCATGCTCTCATAAACATCCCAGGAACCTAACTCAATCCACCATGCTAAATAATTAATTATAAACAATTTATAATTCATTATTAAATTTAATTATCACAAATTATAATTTATTTCAATTTAAATAAATTAATCATAATTTATTATAACATACTGGTTGACTTTGTTGAATCGGAAAAGTGACAAACCACTCATAGAATATTCATGGTGCACTCTCGATGCCAACTTAGGAAATAAACATAACATGAAACATCAATTCATTTTCCAATTCAATTAAATTTAACTAAAACTCAAAATAATTTCATACATAAATATATATTGAATGAAACATAATGTCATTGAATGAAATCATCATCCTAATTCATCCTATATTCATCACATGAAAAATCCCCATCATATCAGGATGATTACACCATGCTCTGGTTGAATCATCTCAAAACACTGAACCAAAATCACCCAAATAATTGGATAAGAAAGTAAAATAATAAAGGAAGAATAGGAAAGTGATATATCACCTCTAAATTTTAAAAAAAATTCCAAAATAACAACCCTGGATCTGGGGAATTAAAGGACATAAGGTAAGGGAGCCTTTTAGGCCATACATACATTACAAAGGAAGAGAAAAAGGAGTTATAGGATTTAATAATAGATGGGGGGAATGGGAACTTAAAAAAATTAAAAATATATTTTGAGGGAAAAAAATTCAACATGTTGTGGTGAACCTCTAAGAATCCCTAATGATCCCTCATCACACCCAAAACCATAGTGAATCACCTCCTAGCTCATTGTTTCAGACAAGTATCGCAGCCACCCAAAATAGACAACGCTAAAACGTAAGGACATTCCCCTAGGAATTTTGGATAGTTGGTCCTCCCTCACACCATGGACAAGCTCCATGGTGAATCCACATACCCATCACCATTTCAATACCCACCATGGAATTCACCACACTATAGTGCTGTTGTAATTTCCCACATGGGAAACCCCTTAGAAAACTCGCTGGGAGAAATTACCAACTAAGAATTTCTCCCTTCCCATTTCACACAATGTGGTGCCCCAGGAACCACTCATAGCCAGTAATCCACACTCATGAGCCTGGATATTTATCCCTAATCCATTGTGATCTTCACATCATGGTTCTTCCCATTTATGATAGAGATAATCCCCAAGCACGACACTCAACTAATTGAAAATTCTTGGGCACCATGGTGAGGCTCTCTCCCCTCCCTTTCCATCTCAAACTAAAACACACAAGTCCACCACACCTTACACTAAATAATGGTGGTCCACATAGCCTACCAAAATTATTAGATAGAAGTTATTATTCTATGGTATCCTCACTAGTTTATCTCTAAAGAGCCAATATGGCTAGTTTCCCCAAAACCTAACTTAGGTGTTTTGGTCCCTAGACTATGCCAAAACTTTATGAAGGTGTGGTGAATCCTTGACCATAGCATAGTGAATCCTTTACCATAGCATGGTTAGGTATACCATATATCAAAACCACCCCCAATTTCTAAAACACCCATATATCAACACCATCCTCAAGGTCTAAAACACCCAAAAAAACATAGAAAAACACCCAAAAAACTCAAATTATTCCAAAAATACCACCCTCAAGCACCCATAACATCACTCGAGTCACGTCCAACATCCAAAAACATCTAATTGTGATGTTCCAAAGATAAAAAAATCAATCTGAATTCTAGTTCTCAAGATAAACCCCTCAACAACATTAAAAATTCAAATTTCTTCTAAAATTCATAACCTATATAAACATGGGTCTTTAAAATCTCCCCACCATAACACTTCTCAACCTTGAGAAGGCTTGGTGGTATTCCAAACATAAATATTAATCTACTCAAATCATCAATTTATAACTAACTCATCATGTTATACCCTGAAATGACAACCAAAATTGTACTACATAACTCCAAACATGAGTCATGTTATTAATCAAAACTCGATCCATCGCTCGTAACCATTAGTCAAACACCGATATGGTGCCTTCTATTTCCCATCTATTTTGGGACACCATGGTGCCTAAAACTAATTCATCCATTATATTTTGGTGCTCCCCAATATTATACTCATGTCATAAGGTCTGATTCTAAGCCATGGTGCTCCCCACCATCTAAATAACCTACTAAAATGCATCCTTGATGGTCTAAAAAAATGGTCAATGTAGTTTCCATCTCACTATTCCCCATTACACATAAAAACATTGGTTGGTCCTTATCTAATAAACTATTATCAAAAACACTCAACCACACTCGTTGACATGCCATCATATCACTCGATCATGATGAAGAATTCCCAAAATAATCTCAAGATCTTTCAATTCTTACACTGAATACTAAACCCAAAATTTGTTGTAAATTAATGATTGTATCTATAACTAACCAAAATAACTTCCATTATCTCACCCTAAGAATCAGAACATCATCGATCTGACTCTCTCATATAACATCAAAATCATCCCAATCCGTGTTTCAATGCATGGAATCCATCCAAATTAAAATTCTATTATTTACCAAGGAACCATATAAAATTGGATTCACCTATGCACCCATATCATAAATCCATCTAGAGCATCCAGCAACCAGTCTCACCCCCTCTATGACTCTTCCAACATGAGATTCATACCTCCATAGATCATAATTTATCCATTACCTCATGTAATGATAAGATATGGATATCCTGCTCATAACTAAGCACCAACATGAAATGTCAACCAATAATTTACCAAATCTAATGTGAATTTTATCCTTGGAATCCATCATAATTCATCTATAAATAGGGTTTCACCCTCCATAGACAATGTTTTACTCACCACCATGTGGCTTCCCATACAAATATCCTTATGATCCAACCAAATATGTTTCATTAACACACCATATAGCCAATTTATATCAAGGTATAACCTCATTTTGATCATACAACGATGCTCGGATCCATCTCTAATGTCACATGTCACATTAAGGGAATCTTTTATTCTCATAAAATCACAAGGAAACCATGCCCAAAAAAATTCATCAAAATAGTCATTCCTTTACCAATACACATCGGATCACTAATCCATGATTCAATGAGAATACATGTATCCAGTATATACCAAATCAATCTCATCTCAACCAATAGTTTTATACTCCAATACCACCCAATATCATAACCTAACTCTTGCTTTAATGAGTCACATGTCATAAAAAATAGGATATCACACCTAAACAGTTGACCATTCCCCTCTACATGTCAATCCCATCTATTTAGAATTATCCTCATAGATCCTCTTCAAAATTGATCATTTCAAATATGCCATATTATACTAAAAGACCACCCATAGACCCAAGCATCATTCCAAAACCATAAGCACATATCCATGCTTTATCCATTCCAGATATAAACATTTAGGATAAAAAAACTCTATCACATATTTAACCACACCCAAAATTACTAGGTCAAGTCATTATACCAATCATATCCTCAAAATCCATACTTTGATACCAAATCACCTCAAGTTCTTTTATGTTCACAAAATATAAGGCATCTCTATGCCTATATCACATACCCAGAAACACCTCTCATGCACTGATCATATATTTAAATAATCTACTCATGATTCTTGTTGAAAGTGGGTGCCCTAGACCCAACTTGTTTTGTACTTTGATTATTGTTACATGTATTCAGTTTGTTATTATACATGTGTTTATCTTTCCATGATAGTGTAGATACTTCTGCATCCACTTCATTAAAGGCAATTTCCTTAGATTACCTGTCGCATCAAATGGTTATAGTAGGTCCCAGGCTATAATGAGAACCCTGAGATGCCATGACAGTAATCTTAAAGTAATGTCATATGGTCCAGTTACATCATTCTGAATGGACACAGATGATGTGTGACCATCAGGTGCTAGGGGATCATAAGAATTGAGAATTCATCTCATAATGTTCACACTTGATGATCTCTAGCTATTGAGATCATGAGGACAGACCCGCTTAATAGGAACACCACATGTTTCTGGTGTCATTGGTTGTTCCTATCTATGGACATGTGTAATGGTCTCCTGATTTGAGATCATTATCAATAAATGTCATTTAATTACGTACATTTTATATAAGGTGAAAACCATGGAGACAAAGTCATGGTGAGGTAGTTTGTATTGGGTACGTCATTAATAGAATTGCATTGATTGAATGATCAAGAAAGGATTTGTCGCTTCTGAGTTTACGAAGAGATGTCTCAGGCCTGGTTGATTAGGATGGTTGCACCTTCATTAAATCCATGGTCATGGTAGTAGAAGGTAAGACAGTCCGGACAAATCAACAAAAAAATAAAGCAAATAAACAATGATGACACTAAGTATGCATTCTGCTTTATTAAGATATCGATGACGAAGAGATTATATTACACGGACCGTGTTCGTAGGAAGGTTGTCGTTGCTTTGAATTTTCCTTATCTCTATAGGGGCCTCAATGGGTTCCTAGACCCCGCTCTAGGTCAGTGATATTATTCACTGATATTTAGATAAGGGCCTAAATGGTCACACACAATAGCTTCTTGAGAATCTTTCCTATTCTGGGAATAAGAATTTAGAACTTGGTGGGCCCCAACAAAGAGTCTGAGAACTATCCAAGTTCTATGGATCACCAAAGAATAAATAAATTCATTAATTATTTGAGTTTAGAATAATCCGTTGAATTTATTTGTAACATGTATTTACAAGTTATATAGTAAATACAAGTATTAATATTATTCGACTGGATTTAAATATCCTAGGTTTGTTTAATATTAGCAGGAGTAATGAGTCGAGTTAAAGACTCAAATTTATCACGTAATATATTTATATATTACAAGTAAGTGATAAATTGTAAATATTATTTATGGAATAATTTTATTTGTTATGAAAAATTATTTATATCACTTATATAGCGAACGTCTATTACACGGGGGCTGGGAACCTATACCGCGTGTTTTAACACTCCCTATATAAGTGAGAGAGATGCTCTCCCACCATTACTATTCATGTGTCAAGATTGAGAATCTCTCTCTCCTCCTAGAATTTAGAGAGAGAGTCTCTCAAGAAAAGAAGGATCTTCAATGTCATCCATCCCGGATCGAAGCTTCCTCCTTTGCGGTGATCATCACTGCGCTGAAGTGAGTGTCGAAGATCCGCGCTAGCACTTGGATCTTGACAAACGGCATGCGAGCAGATTCGCGAGGTGTGTGTGGATGATCTAGAGGGCTTCGACGTCGGAGTCTTTGAGCAATGATTGTCAGCGTCCCGTGTATCAATTCTGAACAAGGTAAACGTTCAGTTTTAATTTTTTGCTTCTTATGAACCTTGCGAGATCCTCAGACCAAGCTGGGACAAGATCATGGGAGTTGACAGGGTTATGTCACTCTGGTGAAGCAGAAAATTTTAAATTCCCAGCCCTCTGGCTTCCGCTGCGTCGTCCCGATACCCAACAGTGGTATCAGAGCGACCACATAGTTATTCTGAGTCAAAAACATTAAAATGCATTAAATTTAATTGCAGGGTGTTAAAACGGTTCATTCTGATTCCACTGCACATCGTTTCGATTTCGAATGATCAAGATACAATCATTTGAAATTTTTAATCGGATCGACGTCGCAAGTTTTTGTTCATTTGATGTTTATCTCAAATTGAGAATTACCATCAAAAATATTTTTTATTATAAAATTTTATAATAAATATTTTATTATATTTTTATAATAATAAAATATATAAGGGAGGGAGACCAAGACAAAGACCCCAAATGGGGTCTTCTTGCTTTTGTATAAAAAAAGGGGGAAGAAAAGACCCCAAAATGGGGTCTTCTCCGTTTATTTTTTTAAAAAATGGGAGGGGTGTGGGATGGACATATTTTTCTAAAGGAAAAATAGAATAAAAAAAGGGGAGGAAGAGCCCTTTGGGGTCTCCTCACGCGGCGCCTAGAAAGGGAGGGCCAAACCCTAGCCCTCTCCTCCACCGGACCAGCTCCACACCGAGCCGCCTCTGGCTGGCCGCCGCCCTCCGCGCCAGCCTCCCCTTCACCGGACCTCCCTGCCCATTGGTCTCCTCCCCTCACGCCGGCCTCCTCGCCTCCGCCCCGTGCGCACCGGCCGCCCCGACCCCAAGTCGAGCCGCCTCCAGCCGGCCGCCGCCCTCCATGCTGGCCTCCCCTTCGCCGGACCGCCCTACCCAGCGGCCTTCGAGCCCCACGCCAGCCTCCGAGCCTTGAGCAGGGCCTCCCTCTCCCTCCGTCAGCCGACCTCCCACCTCGCGTCGGCTCCCGCTTCGCGACCGGGCCGCGCCGGCTCTATCCGGCCACCCCGAGCCCTCCCCGGACCTTTTCCAGCCGGCTCCTGGACCCTCGCCGTCCTCCTCCTCCAGGCTGCGTCGGACCAGCTCCATCCGGCCACCCCGGACCCTCGCCGGCCTCCTCTGAACTGGCTCCATTCGGCCGCCCCAAGCCCACGCCGGGAGATGCAGCTGTCATGGGAATTGTTCGACATCGCGGTCACACCACGTTCAAGCCGCGATTCCAGGACGAGATCTCGCGGCGGTACGCAATCCCGCCGGACTCCTCTCCGCCTAGAGGTAACCTTGCACTGAATTAATTTTAATTAATTTAGTTTTTTAAATTAAATTAATTATAATTAAATTAGAGGTTTAAATTATTTTAATCCCAAAATATTAATTTAATTTAAGTTTAGAATTAAATTAATGGTTTAATTTAATTTAATTTTTGGAATTAAAGTTAAATTAAACAAATAAAACTGAAAAAAAAAAATTATTTGAATTGAATCAAATTCATTTAATTTATTAGAACACCCTCTCATAATTTAAATTTATTTCAATTTAATTTTATTGCGCTTTTACCCCGACTGGTCTTGAGCTATAGACCGACCTGTGTATGTCTGGCATGTTTTCATTTATTTAATTATTTATTCAATGCATGCGATGATTGTAATATTTAATTAGATAAATGATGGTCTGTGAATCATATTTTAATTAAAATATGTATAAGGGCCTGCGTGTCCATTTCACTACTTGTATTTTGTACCCCAGACCCCCTCGCATGCGTGCGAGTATATTTGTAATTATTCTGTGACGATCCGAGAGGCAGACCCTGACAAGTTGAGGCGGTAGTCCAGATAGGATCTGGGCGCTTTGCACTGGGCCCAGCAGCAACACGAGTCATGTATCGACTCAGGTATGGATTCCCCTAGGTGATGATTGATCAGTTATCGATCGATCATTACAGAATGCTCAAGACCAGTTGGAATGCATGATTTACTTTATGTATAGTTTGTTATTTTATGCGTCTGCATGATTATTGCATGATCACATAGGATAGTAAACAAGATAAAATGCATAAAGTTGTGATGAATAAATATTCTATTGAATGTTCAGTTGTGAGCGCAACAACCCTGTTTGAACATAATAAATAGAAATTTATTATACTCGTCAATTAATATTAAAAAAATCCCTCAAAGATATATTAAGTCAAAATTCCTTCCATTTCTCACATCCAAACAAAAATGGCTGTTTGGGTGCTCATCAGCCTTAGTTGAGAGTGCCTCTTACTACTGGGGCGTTTCCATGAGAGAAATGGGTCGACATAACTAAAGTGAGTTATCAAGGATTATCTTTAGCTAACTTATTATCACTTTGGAGGCAATAGGTTGAGGGAATCAAGTTCAGATTCCAAAAGATGGGACTTTACTCAACTATACAAGGAACCACAAGAACAAGTGGTTGGCCAGCATAGCACCTACCTTGAAACCCTCTAAGTAGTGTCGTAGACCTAGCTTGTAGACTACGAGGGAGGTTTCGAGGATCCTTGCCACTAGAATTATCAAGCGATAGAGTATTCTGAATCTAATAGTGAGGGCTATTAAGGTTCTTTAAAATAGTGGGAGGCATTAAATGATATAATAATTTATTAATCATAAAATGTCAAAAATTAATCAAGACAAAGTACTAACTGGTAAATGTTTATCTGATGTAGATTCAAAATGGAGATCACCAACACCAAAAGTACTTTATCAATATGATCGATCTTGGATAAAAAAAATATTCTGACCGGTAATAACTTCCAGGAGTGGTACAGGCACTTGTGCATAGTACTATGCCAAGAAAGAAAGTTATATGTACTGGAATCCCCAATTTCTGGTGAGCCTCCTCAGGGAGCAAGAAATATGGAAAAAGATAAATGGAGAAAGCATGTAGATGATGCGCTTGATGTACAATGCATCATGTTTTCATCCATGTCCCTCCAATTGCAAAAAAATCATGAGGAAGACGACGCCTACAAGATGCTTTCACATCTCCAAGAACTATATGTGGAGAGGGCTTGGCAAGAAAGGTATGAGATCTCAAGTGCACTTTATAAGTGCAGGCTAGTAGAAGGGCACCAATCCGGTCCTCATGTACTCAAGATGATTGGGTATAATTGAGAGGCTTGAAGCCCTTGGGTTCAAACTGAACCAATAACTAGCTGTGGATCTCATTCTTGCCTCTTTGTCGTAAAGATTCTCGACTTTCATTGTCAATTATAATATGAATGATATGATAAAGTCGCTCCCGGATCTTTTGGCTTTAGTTCGCCAAGCTGATAAGGACATGAAAAACACCAATTCATCTGTCCTTATGGTCAATAAGAAAAACAAGGGCAAGGAAAAGAGTTCTAAGGCCAAGTCAAGTCCAAAGACACCAATGCATCGTCCTTCCAGGAAGCCAAAGATTCAGAGGCAGAGTAATGAGCAGGAAGCTGTCTGCTTTGGATGTGGCAACAAAGGCCACTGGAAGAAGAATTGTAGATCTAGGAAGAAGAAGCAAGCTGATGCTTATACTTTAGTTATTTTTGTCATTGAATGCAATCTATCTTTATCTACAAGTTGGGTATTGGATACAGCATGTGGATCACACATTTGTATTCATATACAGGAACCAAGTAGGTTTAAGAAGATTGAAAAAGGTCAAGTGGATCTCTGAGCTGCAAATGGTGCAAGTCTAGCGGCCTTGGCAGTGAGAGACTATCACTTGACTTTACCAACCGGTTTGGTTATTGTTTTAAACAATTTCTATTATGTACCGTCTGTTACCAAAAACATTATCTCTGTGTCATGTTGAGACACTATGGGTTTTTATTTCAAGTTTGGAAATAAAAGTTGTCTCTTTTATAGGGATAACATATGTTATGGTATGGCACATCTTAAAAATGGTTTATATATACTAGAACTTGAAAACTCAGTAATGGAAATCAATGACAAAAAAACCAACATGACTCAAATAATACCCGCCTATGGCACTTCAGACTTGGTCATGTAAACGAGAAGCGATTACAAAGATTACATCAAGAAGGGTTTCTAGACTTGGTACAGTTAGAACCCTTAGATGTATGTCAAGCTTGTTTATGTGGAAAGATGACCAAAGCACCTTTCTCAGGAAAGGGAGAAAGAGCCAATGCAGTGCTGGAATTAATACATACTGATGTATGTGGTCCATTTCTAGTAGAGGCAAGGGGTGGTTTTCTATACTTCATTACTTTTACTGATGATTATAGTAGGTATGGTTATATATACTTAATGCGGTATAAGTCATATTCCTTTCTTTTCTTTAAGGAATACCAAAATGAAGTAGAAAACCAAATTTGAAATAAAATAAAAGCACTTCACTCAGACCGAGGTGGATAATATCTTAACCAAGATTTCATTGATCACTTGAAGGAGTGTGGGATAGTATCCCAACTCACTCCTCCTTATACACCACAATGGAATGGTGTTAGTGAAAGGATGAATAGGATCTTACTTGACATGGTTAGATCAATGATGAGTCATACAACTCTTCCATTATCCTTTTGGGGATACACCTTGTAGACAGCAGCATATACCCTTAACTGAGTACCAACTAAAGCTACAGATGGGATTCCATCTCAGTTATGGTTTGGAAAGAAACCCAATCTGACACACATACGTGTGTGGGGATGCGAGGCATTTGTCAAGACTTTAACAAGTGACAAATTAGCATCCAGAAGCACTAAGTGCATCTTTATAGGTTATCCTAAGGAAACTAGAGGATACTACCTATATAACCCTTTAGATAGAAAATTCATTATGGAAATATATGACAAATTTCTAGAAAGGGATCACATTTATACTAGAAATAGTGGGAGCAAGATTGACTTTGATGAATTTAATGCTCCAGATGCACAAGAGTTGGTAGAGGAACAATCTCCACAAGAGTAAGTGGAAGAAGAAATTGTTCATGACACACAGATAATGCGTAGGTCTACGTGAGAGGTTAGAGAATGAGAGCATTATGGTTTTCTTGTCACTGAGTTAGGAGACGCAATAGTCCTTGAGGATGATGAACCTCTAACCTACAAGGAAGCAGTAGAAGGCATAGAAACTGCTAAATGGCAAGAAGCCATGAATTCTGATATGGAGTCCATGTACCAAAATCATGTTTGGATTTTGGTAGAACCTCCAGCTGATGTAAAGTCCATTGGATGCAAATGGGTATTCAAGAAGATGTTGGACATGGATGGTAAGGTTAATACCTTTAAAGAAAGACTATTTTCAAATGGTTTCATACAACGTCAAGGCATTGACTATGACGAAACCTTATCACCAGTGGAAATGCTTAAATCCATCAGAATATTGCTTGAAATAGCAGCCTTTCATGATTATGAAATTTGGCAAATGGAGGTCAAAACTGCTTTTCTAAATGGGAAGTTGGTTGAATACATCTATATGACTCAACCCTAAGGGTTTGTTAAGTCAAAGAATGAAAATAAAGTATGCAAGTTGCAGAGATCCATTAATGGATTGTAGAAAGCATCAAGATCATGGAATGTATGCTTTGATGAGGCCATAAGAGAATTTGGTTTTGTTAAAAATGAAAGCGAGACTTGTGTCTATAAAAAGGTTTAAGGTAATGTTATCGTTTTCCTAGTTTTATATGTTGATGAAATATTAATCATGGGAAACGAGGTGCAAGTATTATAGTCAGTTAAGACTTGGCTAAATGAATGCTTCTCCATGAAAGACTTAGGTGAAGAAGCCTACATTCTAGGGATCAAGATCTATCTAGATAGATCTCAAAGACTGCTTGGCCTAAGTCAAAGTACATATATTGACAAGGTACTCAAAAGTTACAATATGGAACAATCCAAGAGAGGATTGTTACCTATGTCACATGGTGTAAATCTCTCCAAGAAAATGTTTCCACCAACACAGGAGGAGATTGACAGAATGAGTAGAGTCCCTTATGCTTCGGCAGTGGGTTCTATCATGTATGTCATGCTATGTACTAGGATTGATGTTGCCTTTACTTTAAGCATGGTGGGTAGATATCAAGCCAATCCAGGAGAGCTACATTGGAAAGCTGTTAAAACTATCCTAAAGTACTTAAGGCATACTAAGGATATGTTCCTGGTGTATGGAGGAGATGAGGAACTAGTTGTGAGGGGATACACTGATGCTAGTTTCCAGACAGATCATGATGATATGAAATCGCAGTCAGGCTATATCTTTTGCCTGAATGGTGGTGCAGTGAGCTGGAGAAGCTCAAAACAAGCTGTGGTTGCTGATTCTGTAGTACAGTCCGAATATATTGCAGCTTCTAATGCAACAAAGGAAGTAGTCTGGATACGTATATTTATCTCATACATTAGTGTGGTACCTAGTAGTGTAGACCCTATTCCAGTATATTGTGATAATAGTGCTACAATGGTGCTTTCCAAGGAGCCCAGGTCTCACCAGAGGACAAAGCATATTCTTCGGAAGTTTCATCTCTTGAGGGATTTTACTCAAAGAGGTGAAGTGACAGTTATAAGAGTAGACACAGAGTAGAATGTGGCAGACCCCCTGACTAAAGCCATTTCTTAGAAGAATCATGATTCACATGTGAGAGCTATCGGATTGAAACCTGTTAGTAGTTGGCTCTAGAACATGTGGGAGTGTTGAAAGTGGGTTCCCTAGACCCAACTTGTTTTGTACTTTAATTACTATTACATGTATTCAATTTGTTATTATTCGTGTGTTTATCTTTCCATGATAGTGTAGATACTTCTTCATCCACTTCATTAATGGAAATGTCCTTAGATTACCTGTCGCATCAAATGGTTATAGAAGGTCCCAGGCTATAATGAGAACCCTGAGATGCCATGATAGTAATATTAAAGTAATGTCCTATGTTCTAGTTACATCATTCTGAAAGGACACAGATGATGTGTGGCCATCAAATGATGGGGGCGCATAAGCATTGAGACTTCATCTCATGTATTTCGCACTTGATGATCTCTAAATATTAAGATCATGAGGACAGACCTGCTTAATAGGAACACCACATGTTTCTGGTGTCATTGGTCATTCCTATCTACGAACATGTGTAATGGTCTCATGACTTGAGATCATTATCAATGAATGTCATTTAATTATGTACATTTGATATAAGGTGAAAACCATGGCGACAAAGTCGTGGTGAGGTAGTTTGTATTGGGTACGTCATTAATGGCATGGCATTGATTGAATGATCGAGAAAGGATTTGTCGATTCTGATTTTAGGAAGAGATATCTCAGGCCTGGTTGATTAGGATGGTTGCACCTTCATTAAATCAATGTCCATGGTAGTCGAAGGTAAGACCGTCCAGACAAATCAACAAACAAAATAAATCAAATAAAGAATGATGACACTAAGTATGCATTCTGCTTTATTGAGATATCGATGACGAAGAGATTATATTACACGGACCGTGTTCGTAGGAAGGCTGTTGTTTCTTTGACTTTGCCTTATCTCTATAGGGGCCTCAATGGGTTACTAGACCCCGCTCTAGGTTGGTGATATTATTCATTGCTATTGAGATAAGGTCTTAGAGGGTCACACATGATAGCGCCTTGAGAATCTTCCCTATTCTGGGAATAGGAATTTAGAACTTGGTGGGCCCCACCAAAGGGTCTGAGCACTGTCCAAGTTCTATGGATCACCAAAGAATAAATAAATTCATTAATTATTTGAGTTTAGAATAATTTGTTGAATTTATTTATAACATGTATTTACAAGTTATATAGTAAATACACGTATTAATATTATTTGACTGGATTTAAATATCCTAGGTTAGTTTAATATTAGCAGGAGGAATGAGTCGAGTTAAAGACTCAAATTTATCACGTAATATATTTATATATTACAAGTAAGTGATAAATTACAAGTATTATTTATGGAATAATTTTATTTATCATAAATAATTATTTATATCATTTATATAGCAGACGTCTATTACACGGGGGTCGGGAACCTATACCGTGTGTTTTAACACTCCCTATATAAGTGAGAGAGATGTTATCCCACCATTACTATTCATGTGTCAAGATTGAGAGAATCTCTCTCCTCCTGGAATTTAGAGAGAGTGTCTCTCAACAAAAGAAGGATCTTCAATTTCATCCATCCCGGATCGAAGCTTCCTCCTTTGCAGTGATCATCGCTGCATTTAAGTGAGTGTCAAAGATATGCGCTAGCACCCGGATCTTGATGAATGGTGCGCGAGCATATTCACAAGGTGTGTGTGGACGATCTAGAGGGATTCGACGTCGGAGTCTTCGTGCAACGATCACTGGAGTCCTGTGCATTTCTAAACAAGGTAAACGTTCAGTTTTAATTTTTGTGCTCCTTATGAACCTTGTGAGATCCTCGGACCATGTCAGGACAAGATCACCAGAGTTGACAGGGTTATGTCACTCCGATGAAGCAAAAAAATTTAAATTCCCGGCCCTCTAGCTTCCGTTGTGCCGTCCCGATACCCAACACTTCTCATGTCATGACCCATCCCTTGGGGCCCATGCCATGACTACCCAAAGCCCACCTTCTATAGGCCAAGGGTTGGAGACTAGTACCAGAAAGGTGTATCCCTAAAACGAAAAAGGAATTTCCTTTAAACCTATACAAACACACAATCCAAGAACACAACAAGATGCAACCATGAAGTAAAATTGCAGTAGTAAAAGTGTGTATTGAAAGTAAAGGGGATATAATACAAGCCCAACTGAAAGATACAATACAAAAGAAAATAGAAAATAGCTCCTGAGATCGTCTTCCATAGATCCTACCTAAAGGGTAGGTACATCTCGTCTCCATAGATCTCTACGTCAACCAGTCGCCTCTGTTTACCACCTGGTCTTGGATCCTAAAGTCTCAGTTGAGTTTCTTGTCATCTTCACAAGACATAACAAGGTGCAGGTGAAACCCATGTAGGGGTGAGTATAAAAATACCCAATAGGGACCCTGAGACCCCTGAAGGTCTCTCAGAATTCACAAATGAAAACCACGAGCATGATCTCAATCACATAGAACAAATAAAAAGACTCATCTCAAAACAGTTATACAACTCAATGTTTAGGAATAAAGATTATTAGTCTAAAGCTATATAATTTTATTCCATTAAGAAAGTTTCCACAACTGAACCATGTGGGAGTTGTTCCATTCTCGATCCACACAGGGTCGTATATCACTAATCCATGATGGGAAGCTCTAAGGATGGTCTTTATCGGGTCGTGCACTGTTTATCCGCACAGGGTCGCTAGAATTACGTTTCATATAGGGTCTCTATGATGTCGATCCATATAGGGTCTCTATGGTGTTGATCCACACAATGTCATTATACTGCTAATCCACACAGGGTCGTTATGTTGTTGATCCGCATAGGGTCGCTATGATGTTGATCCACATTGGGTTTCCATGATGTTGATCCACACAGGGTCACTATGATGTTTATCCACATAGGTTATCTATGATGATTATCTATATAGGGTTGTTGTGATGCTGATCCACACAGGGTTTCTCTACAATTAACAACAAACCACGGGATTCCCCACACCCGGTGCGCTTGAGTTCCGTAGTATCCACTCCTCAAGATATCGGTCGTGCCTCAACTCCCACTATGTTCTACAAAGTAGTAACCCAAAGGACTTACATGTCGTAAGGGTTCCAATGCGACATGAGTCACGTTAATCGGACGCCCGGTCTGTGAGTTATAGGCATTTTAGTGCTGAGGGCCCGGTTGGATTATGTTCAATCCAACTCAGTCGTACTCCAACTTTCCTCAAAACCCAGGTAGATTATCTCAAAAGGACTATCTTATTCCAAGTATTCTAACTCCACAAACGGTTCTTCAAACAGACATTTGGTTTGTAAGATATGGCCTTTTAAGCATATTTAGGCCCGAAAAGGGGTATGGATCCTGTCTCACCCGGTTCGGGTCTGACCCGGCGCGGTTGTGTTGGGTCGCGGATCAACCTGACCCGTTGTCTGGGAATATCCCACTAGGAAACACATCCCGGTGCGCTAGCGCGGTTCACTAGTTGGGTGGTCGGCCAACTCCCCGAACTGATCAAAGAGCCCTTCGACTCTTCAATCAGCGGTGCCACACGGCGTCGCCACGAGGTCCATGGGACCCGTGGGGCACAGATACCCCTCTTCTATGGCTTCGAAGCCATGGTATTCCTCACCACGGTATGTTATGGCACGCTGCCTCCTGCCTCCATGGTCGTCCCAGAGTCGACAACCTATCCGTCTGCCGCGGTGTCAAGCAGCGCCACTCCCCTTCCGCGGCCGGTGAGCGCCGGTTGTCGCTTTCACCATCGGCACTGGTCGCTGGTGTCGTCACTCCGGTGTCGCACTGTTGGATCTTATATAGGACACTGGGTGATCTCTAGTAGTATGTTTTCTCTTCCGCTCGCGCCTACGGGCCTCCCAGGATGTCGTCATTGCTGCGCGGCTCCCATATTCAAGGTTCTGTCAAATTTGTAAATTCATCCCCTGAAGAACGCTACAAGAATGAAGGGGAGGAGGATTTGGGCCTTGTTTGTTTGGACCACACCCTCTGTGTTAGAAACTTAACAATCGATAGAAATTTAATTCATTAAATATAAACTTTAAATAATAAACCCCTACCTTAAGAAGCGTTGATGACCACTTCAAATGGTGGTGCTTCCACATTCGAGGGTATTGCGGATGAAGGAGAAGGTTCATGTGAGTTGTCATTTTTCAACCATCAGCCTTCGGATCAATTCCTCAATGGGAATCATTAAATCCTTTTTTCTTTATTGTTATAAGGTTATTCAGCACTTCGTCAGAGATCACCACAAAATTCCTCCCAAATCTTTATTTTCCCACATTTTAATAAAAAAAGGAAGAGTTAAGGAATTAATTAATCATTCAATTAAGGGCCCATTAATTGGTGAAATTAATGAGTTTCATTAATTGAATATGTTGTGGTCACACAACAGATGATTCAAGAAATTAAATGTCTTGACAACCCAGTGGTCCCACCACCGCCGCTCAACTTTTGAAAAAAAATAACAATTTCATGTTATTTTATTATTCTTCAAAAATTCTAAAAACTAACTTTTTCTCTTGACCTACTATGGTCGAAGTAAAGCCTCCCTTAAGTGAATCTCAGCACTGCGGATTCAACGATGTCCTCAGATTTCAATTCTGATCATTGGTCTAAAAGTTAGAAAACTCTGCCCATACATTTACTGAATGTACCTTAAAAAAAGTTCAAAATTCCATTCCGGGCACACTGGGCCTCAGAATCAAGCGTCGTCAAATTTCACAGACTTGTAATAATCCTAAATAATTTAAGAAAATTATATGTAATTTCCAGGTCTTTATATTCTCCCCACCTTAAGGATTTTTTTCCCCAAAAGCTATAACAAAATCTAGGGAAACAAATGGGAGTACTGAGCACATATCTGAGCCTCCCTCTCCCATGTTATCTCTTAGAGATTCCCATATTTCCAATAAACTCACACTAGAGGAATCAACTGCCCACGAAGGACCCACTCATATTGATCCTCTATATTTAACGGGAACTCCTCAAACGTCACCCCATCGTCAATGTCCAGGTCGCCCCAGTCGATAATGTGAGATGGATCGTGCATGTACCTCCTCAACTGTGACACATGGAAAATATTATGCACCCTATGAATATGTGGGGGAAGAGCTAGATGGTACTCCACCTCTCCTACTCTATTAAGGATCTATAAAGGTCTAATGAACCTTGGAGATAGCTTTCTACCCCCAGCCAGACCTCTGTAATCCTTGTCAGGATGAGACCCATTGGAAGACATGGTCTCCTTCCTTAAACTCCAAGGGTCTTTGTCTCCTATCAGCATACAACTTTTTCCTACTCTGTGTAGTCTTTATCCACTCCTATATGATCTGAACCTTCTCTATGGTAGCCTGTACCAACTCTAGACACATAAGTGCTGACTCCCCTAAGTCTGTCCAGTATAGAGGTGATCTGTAAGGCTGCCCATACAGGGCCTCAAACGGATCCATGTTGATGGTGGAGTGGTAACTATTGTTGTATGAGAACTCCACCAAGGGAAAGTGGTCCTCCAAACTGTGGTAAAAATCAAGGACACAGGCACGAAGTATTTCCTAGAGTATCTGTATGGTCTGCTCCATCTAACCATCTGTCTGAGGGTGAAATGTGGTGCTCAAGAATAGCTGAGTCCCGAAAACCTCCTACAATTCCTTATACAAGCGGGATGTAAAATGAGCATCGTGATCTGAGACAATCGTTGATGGCACCCTATGAAGTCACAAAATCTTTTGTACATAGATACTTCTGAATCTCTCTAAATATCTCTTCTCTCGGATGGGTAGGAAGTGGGTCGACTTGGTGAGTCATTCAATGATCACCCATATAGAATCGTTGCCCCTAGACGTACATGGTAGCCCCATCACAAAGTCCATGGATATGTCATCTCACTTCCACTCTGGTACCTCAAGTGTCTAAGCTAAGATTGTTGGTACCTGATGTTTGGTCTTCACTTGCTGACAAGTGAGGCATTGTGATATGAACTCTGCCACTAATTTCTTCATCTCGGACCACCAGTACTGACATCGGAGGTCCTAGTAAATCTTCTTCACATCAGGATATACCTCCAAAGGGGATGTGTACAACTCCCTCAACACCTCCTCTCGTATCATCACTGATACCATGGTTGTAACAACCCGAATCCAGAGCCACTCAACTGGTGCCCTGGGCCCGGCTCACCACATGACCTCAAGAACATTTCCCCAAATGTCAGAGGCTGCCGACTAGTAGCGAGGGCATTGGTAAGTTATTGGGGAAACTATGCCCTCATTTGGTAAGGTATACAAGGGAAAAGAAACAATAGTCAATAGCAGAAATAGTAAACGATATACAACAACTGAAACCAAATAGCGGAAGCAATGAACATATATAGTAATGATGATAATGATTTAGTAGGTAAAAGTATCTAAGGAAAGCAGAAAACACTACAACGTGCTGAAATACAACTGAAATCAAAGTACTAAAAGTAATAGCAACTCCAGCAGCATCGCAAGCCTTGGATCAGTCCAATGCTCTCCAACTCCAACCAGAAATCATGTACCTGAAGTAGAAGGTCCACAATCCTTATCCACAACTGCAACCATATAACCTATTTGGGCTGAAAAGCTGGACCTAAATAGGGTGTGAGACTAATCCTAGTAGGCAATCACCACAAGATATGTTCCCTACTGTCAGTGAGCAAAATAGAAAAAGTAAAGGAGATAAATGCAGCAGAGAAACAAAGGTACACCAAAGTAAAAATCCAAAAAATCTCCATTCACAATTATTTATTAATTTAATAAAATCATTTAATTATCAACCAAGGAGTCTATCAAACAACTCTATATTCTCAAGGCACTGCAAGTAACACAACAGGTATCTCAACAGACTACCTAGACAACAAGCAGTATAAACCCAAGCTTGTTCTTTGGCTTGGTGGACCCATCACAACCAACCAAATGAATAATAATACTGACTCTCTTGGTGGATCCTATTGGCAGACCCCTCTAGTCAAATAATCAAACAAGGCACAGACACTCTAGGAAGCTCTCACCGTCAATTCCCTTATGGTCTTGCAACGATAGCTACAAACTCTCTGAGGAAGCACTTACGTCTAATTCCTCATGTGGTCTCGATACGTGTGTAAACTAAGGACACTATTAGGAAGCAGAAAGTCAAATTCTTATAGGTCCTTCATACGAAACTAATTTATAACAGACTCTCTAGGGAAGACCTTAATCGTCATTTCCCTCTTTAGTCTACCGCACCAGGTTCACACAGCCCTGGGAAATCTAGTCATGTGTAATCAACTGTCAGCAGCCCTAAGTAAGTTCAACAACTACTTTTCTAATAGCTACAATGCATCAAAATCATATAAACAGCAAGAAAAACATGCAATCTGCAATAACAAGGCAGAAAAATAATTCTACAAGGTTTTCCTCACAGGCAACCTAAGCCAAACAGCGATAAACAACGAAAGCAAGAGATATCACCCATGGGTGATCCTCGAACATGAAACCAAGCATATATTGCTATCAATTGACCTTAATCAAACAAGAAATCTAAGTTAATTAAACAATGGAATCAAATTCCCTAACCTAGGATACTCGATACATGGGTATCTGGCACTTTTTGCACAAAAAATCAAAGACATTCAATGTAGGGCACCAAACCACCTACCTTGATCCTAGGAGATCGATATACTTGAGCCACAAAGATTGATTCTCCTTAGAATGATGAATATCTGAGGAAATTTCCAAAACACTCAACCCACGATAACTTGAGAAAGAGGTGGAATTTGAAAACAAAGCTCTATGAGAAAGAAGAACACACCACTGCGGTTCCAATGCAATAGACGACAGCTGAAACGAAGATCAGATGGAGGCACGGGGTCTCAGAGAAGAATCACGGTCATACGGCTTCTCTCGGACGAATGAAACCTAGACAAAATGTGTTATGTCCGTCAGACGCGACCCCAGTCCGTTTAATGAAAAAAAAATAGACGGTGTGTAATTCTGGGGTACATAGTGTGTACTCTATTTTTATGTACTCTACTTTAAGCGGCCTCCACATCACCCCCACACACTGTGTGTGTGCCCCGGACACGGCCAGCACACGGCTTGGCGCGGCAAGGGAGTACATGGTGTGTACTCCGAAAGTACACGGCGTGTACTTCAAAAATTTCCAGAAACCCCTCATTTCTCAAAAACTCCAGGAAAAAGGAATTCATACCTGAAACAAAGATCTGGGTTCTTATAAACATCCCCCCTTAAATAAATTTGTCCCTGAATTTCCCTAACGAGGTGGAGAAGAAGAAACCCTGAACAGCACCGGCCACTGCGATCGTACATCAGTCTCTCTTTCCCAGGTCTCGTCCTGTACTCGCTCGTGCTTCCATAACACCCGTACTAGAGGAATAGACTGCCCAGAGAGAACCTTCGTACTACGATCAACAATCCGGATAGGATGCTCCTAAAACGATGCATCCGCTTCGAGCTTAACCTCCTCGGGATGAAAGACATGATATGGGTCTGAAAAGTCACGTTGGAGCTGAGAGACATGGAAGACGTTGTGCATGGACCGGTACCTCTGAGGTAACTGTAACTGATAGGCAACCGGCCCAACTCTCTCCAAAACCCCAAACAGTCTGACGTATCTTGGCGAAATCTTACCCTATCTCGTGATCCTCTTATGTCCCAACCACGGGGTAACACGTAGGAAAACCTGATCTCCGACCTCAAACTACAGAGTTCATCTCCACTAATCAGAATAATATTTCTGATGAGACTGTGCAGTAGTCATCCTCTTCCGAATCAACTCTATCTACTCTGAGGTCTCCTGAACAAGAAGAGGTCCCAGCAAAGTTGACTCTCCTGCTTCTAGCTAGCACAAAGGTGATCGGCATGGCCTACCGTACAAAGCCTCGTAAGGTGTCATCTGAATAGTCGCCTGAAATCTGTTGTCATAGGTAAACTCCACAAGAGGAATATACTTTTCCCAAGAACCACCAAAATCCAGAATGCAAGCTCGGAGCATATCCTCAAGCACCTGGATCGTGCGCTCTGGCTGGCCATCTGTCTGGGGATGGTAAGTTGTACTCAGAAGAACCTGTGTACCAAAAGATTTCTGTAGCCCCTTCCAGAAATGCGAAGTAAAGTGGGCGTCCCTATCCGAAATGATAGTACTTGGAACCCCATGCAAGTGCACAATCTCACGGACGTACAACCATCCAAGCTCATCGACACCGAAGGTTTCCTTTATCAGTAAGAAGTGAGCAACATTTGTGAGCCTATCAACGACAACTCATACCATGTCGTTCCCTCTCAACGATCTCTGTAACCCTATCACAAAGTCCATCATGACATCGTTACACTTACACTCGGGAATGGGTAACTGCTGTAAAAGCCCTGCTGGCTACTGGTGTTCTGCCTTCACCTGCTGACAAGTGGAACATCTCGTGACGAAGCCATCGACATATTTCTTCATACCTGGCCACCAGTACTGGTAGTGTAGATCATGATACATCTTGGTGATGCCAGGATGAACTGCTCAGATAGAGGAATGAAAGTCTCACATCAGCTCCCCGCGTATATCTGCCGGCACCCATACGCATCCCTGGAAACACAAGATCTCATCCTTGCCAACGGTCCATCCAGGAAGAGGGTCCTCTCTTGAAACTCTTTCCCCTAGGACTAGGCCCTCAGAATCTTCTAGCTTCCTCATTCGAACTCGGTCAAGAGGCGTAGAGGTAATAGCTACAGAAGATAGGAAAGTCTACCCCTACCTGTCGTGCACCTCCAAATGCATTTCAGAGAACAGTTCCATAAGCTTCCACTCACTGTTGGCCTCCTAAACTGTCTGTATCTGAGTTCTCCTGCTCAGTGCTTTAGCCACTACATTGCCTTTCCCAGGTGTATAGGCAAGCTTGAAGTCAAAGGACTAGAGATACTCGACCCACCTCTGCTGTCTCAGATTTAGGTCACGCTGCGTGAAGATGTACTTGAGACTCTTGTGGTCAATGTATACCACAAAATACTCTCCCATAAGATAATTCCTCCAACAACGCAAATCATGAACAACTGCAGCCAACTCCAGGTTGTGCGTATGATAATTCCTCTCATGTGGTCTCAACTTACAAGATCCATACGCAATAACACGATCCTCCTGCATAAGCACTGCTCCTAGCCCAATGCCAGATGCATCACAGAAAACTGTATAACTCATGCCCGGCTCTGGAAAAACTAGAATCGGTGCCGAAGTCAACCTCCCCTTCAGCTCCTAAAAGGCTGAATCACAAGCTTCTGAACAAACAAACTTTACCCCCTTCTTAGTCAATCCCATCAACAGCACTGCTAAGCGTGAGAAGTCTTGTATAAACTTCCTGTAGTAACCAGCCAACCCCAAGAAACTTCGTACCTCGAAGACATTCTTCGACTGCTCCCAGGTAACTACTACTCTCACCTTCTCTGGGTCTACTGATACCCCTGTCTCTGAGATGACATGACCCAGGAAGTGGATCTCATCCATCCAAAAGTGGCACTTTGAGAGCTTAGCATATAACTGATGCTCCCTCAGTGTACTCAAAACGATCTCAAGATGGGTTGCATGGTCGTGTCGAGTGTAAGAGTACACCAAGATGTCGTCTATGAAAACCACCACAAAGGAATCCAAGTAAGGATGGAACACTCTGTTCATCAGTGCCATGAAGACTGCCGGTGCATTCGTGAGACCGAACGGCATAATCAAGTACTCATACAGACCATACCTGCTCTGGAAGGCTATAAGGGGTATATCAGATGGTCTGACACGCAACTGATGATAGCTGGATCTCAAGTCGATCTTCGAGAATACTCTGGCTCCTCAAATATAATCGAAGTGATCATTGATAATCGGCAAGGGATATCGTTTCTTGACTTTCAACTGGTCCAACTTCGGATAATCCACACAAAACCTAAGGGTACCGTCTGCCTTCTTCGCAAAAAGGACAGACGAACCCCAAGGAGAAGTATTGGGTCGGATGAAACCCTTTGCCTGCAACTCCTCCAACTGCTTCTTGAGCTCCTACAACTCAAGTGTAGCCATCCTATAAAGAGGAATGGACACTGATTCCGCTCCTGGAACAAGCTCAATCGAGAAGTCTACCTCACGCTCTGGAGGTAAACCTGAAAATTCCTCTGGAAAGACATCTTTGAAATGATCCACCACTGGAGGAAAGTTTAACTGTGAAGTCCCATGGTCATCCAGATAAAGACTAGAAAACTGAGTCATAACCCCTCCTAGCCTATGATGCTCTGGTCTAGCTCTACCCGCCTGGACATCCCACTCGCCACTATGAAGAAAGGATCTGTTGTCTGGTGATACGAAACTCACCCTGCGATGATAGCAATCGATGACTTCCTGGAAGGGAACCAACCAGTCCATCCTGAGAATGACATCGTAGCCTGTCATCTCTAAGACATAGAGGTCCCATAAGAAGTGAAACCCTAAAACCTCTAGAGGGAATTATTTTCATTGACGTACGCTAGATGTCCTCGTTCCCAAGGGCGTGTCGAGAGTCAACATGTCAGAAGACGAAAAGACACAGAGCCCAAGGCTCTCCATGACATAAACAGAGATAAAGCTATGTGAAGAACTAGTATCGAAAAGAGCTGAAGATAAAATTAAGGCAAATAATATTGTACCTTGAACTGTAGAGGGTCTGGGATCCTGCTCCCGGTGAATCTTCTCTACAGCAAAATTATGGAATGTATCGCGGCCCTGTGTAGCAGCCTGAAAACCTTGAGCTGTCCCCCCCCCCTCGAGCCTGAACACTACATCCACGGCCTCTACCCTGACCTAGACGACCTGAAGAACTCCAAACCCCAGTATGTTGTGGAACTGGTAACCCTTCTCCTGTACGCGGGGTCGAAACTAATCCTCCTTCACTAGCTGGTGGAAGGGAAACCTTGCAGAAGCGCTGCAGATGACTCATCTTGCGGCAAGATCGACACTCCATTGGGTCTCTCGGGAACTGGGTCTTCTTATGTATGCTCCTCCCACACTGATAACACACCACTTGGGTGCCAGAAGGGAGATCTCATCTACCAGAAGGAATACCTCGCTTCCTCGGGTCACCTCAGGTAGACTCTCAGTGGCGCTTCCTACTGTCTGTCTGAAAATAATCAGCCCTGGATGCCGAAATGCCCTAGTCTATAGCTCCAGTCTCCCTCAGGTTCCTTTCTGTGATCATCTCCTGGTTGACTATCAGAGTAATAGAAGTTAACTGGAATACATTCACCTGTGATCTAATCTCTGGTTTGAGTCCATCCTCAAACTTCTTTGACAAGAACAGCTCGTCATTCCCTAGAATGGGAGCGAAATGTTGTAACTCTGTGAAATGGGTGGAATACTCCATAACTGAAAGAGTACCCTACTACAGGTTCATGAACTCCATATCTCTAACTGCCCTCAACGTCGCTAGGTAGATGTAGTCGTAGAACGTACTTTGGAACTCATCCCAAGCCATAGTCTGTTGGCGCCCTGCCTGAGAAACTACGTCCCACTATCTTTTGGCGGAGTCTCACATCATGTAAGTCGCGAGCTTCACCCTCCTATTAGGGTGTGTCTCGAGATGGTCGAATATGGATAACATGGCTTCTATCCATGACTCTGCAGCCTGCGGTCCTCCATCCCTTGTGAACGTGGGAGGATGTTGCTGCTGAAAAACCCACGCCAGCTTTGCCATAGTCGGGGCAGGATGCTGAACTCCCTGGAAGGTCTACATGAATCTCATGAAACCCTCTCTGAACTCAATGTCGGCACCAATGTTCAGAATCACTGCAGGTTCCATGTTCGGAACGATAGGTGGAACTACTGGTAGTCCCTGATTGGCCACATCAGGCATACGATCACTGCCTGGTTCCTGTCGTACAATGGGAGGACGTCTTGGTACCAAAGCTTTGAAAGATCAAAAATCACCTTCATTAATGATGAACATAGTTGCAACATAATAGAGTAAAACATAACAGGAGGGAAAAACCTTTAAAATTGGGAAAAACATAACTACATAGTGTGTAGTATGGCTACATGGGGTGTTCCCAAAAAGTTTACCCTGGGCATGTACCTTGGCCATACATGGTTGTGTAAACAACCCAACTACATGGCGTGTTCTCAAACTACACGGTGTGTAATAGACATGCCTTACATGGCCTGTGTTGTTAGCAACACGACCTAACACACGGTCGAAACTACACAGCGTGTTCCCAAGGGACACGGCGTGCACTTAAAGGAAAACCACGGCTCGTGTGGTTCATTACACGGCCGGCTACACGGTTGGCCCTTACACAGTGTGTTCCGAAAAAACACGGCATGTATAGGAGAAGATAACACCAACCCGTTTTGTTCATGACACGGCCAGGTACCCAGGACAAGACTACACGGCGTGTTCATACCAAACACGTCGTGTACTACCAGAGTTTTCCAAACTCGTGTTGTTAGTGACAGAGTCGGCTATACAGTTTACCACTACACAACGTGTATATACCGTACATAGAGTGTTCCTAAAGACCCTTTTACAACCCTGTTTCCTTGTCCACACAGTCAGTGACACGGCCAAAAACTACACGGTGTGTATTTATAAAGTACAAGCTGCGTATTCTGGGTTTTTCCGAACAGTAGCCTCAGAACTACACCGGAGCCCAGAAAACACAGAAAACAGAGGTTAAGGTGAAAAATTCTGATCTGTGGGGACCCATACACCCCGTGAATCAAATCTTGGAATCATAACAATGCATATAATAAGAAACAATATAAAAAACTCACAATCCACCAAATTCCAATCCTCGAGGGCCCATAACACCTCTAAGACCAAAGTTTGGCGTCTGTGATAAGGAAGCTCTAAACAACTGATACCCTATTCACATAGTAGGTATTTTATCACAGCAGCTATCACAACAGCATGCATTGTCTATCAAAAATTCTATCACAACAACATGAAATCTCTAATGCAACCTAGATGGCACGACAAAATGCATGGCATGTGATTTTCTAACATGTGCCTATATGATGCATGAGATGGCATACCCTCATCTCATTGGGTTACAACAAAATAGAACTGAAATCATATAAACAGTAATAGCACAAAACAAGTGCATCACCCAACGGTGAAATCAATTAAACTGTAACATTTGCAGAACTTGAAAATTACAACATTCGAGATAATCTCACTTTTTCCCTATACACGATATCTAGAAAGCTCGGGCACTGCTATTTACCATTTACCTATTCCGTCTTATCCCTGTCTAATGTCACCAAATAGTAAGTCAAATAGAAAAGGAAGAACCACCTCTGATACCACTTTGTAACGACCCGAATCTGGAGCCACTCAACTGGTGCCCTCGTGACCGGCTCACCACATGACCTCAAGCGCATTTCCCCAAACGCTAGAGGTTGCCGACTAGCAGCGAGGTCCATGGTAAGTTATTGGGGAAACTATTCCCTCATTTGGTAAGATATAAAATGGAAAAGAAACAACAGTCAATAGCGAAAACAGTAAACGACATACAACAACTGAAACCAAACAGCGGAAGCAATGAACATATATAGTAATGATGATAATGATGCAGCAGGTACAAGTATATAAGGAAAGCAGCAAACACTACAATGTGCTGACATACAACTGAAATCAAAGTACTAAAAGTAATAGAAACTCCAGCAGCATCGCAAGCCTAGACTCAGTCCTATGCTCTCCAGCTCCAACCAGCAATCATGTACCTAAAGTAGAAGGGTCACAATCCCTATCCACACCTACAACCATATAACCTGTTTGGGCCAAAAATCAGGACCCAAACAGGGTGTGATACTAATCCCAGTAGGCAATCACCACAAGATTTGTGCCCTACTGTCAGTGAGAAAAATAGAAAAAGTAATGGAAATAAATTCACCAAAGAAACAAAGGTACACCAAAGTAACAATCCTACAAATCTCCATTCACATTTATTTATTAATTTAATACAATCATTTAATTATCAACCAAGGGGTCTAGAAAATAGCTCTATATTCTCAACGCACTGCAAGTAACACAACATGTATCTCAACAGACTACCTAGACAACAAGTAGTACAAACCCAAGCTTGTTATTTGGCTTGGTGGACTCGTCACAACCAACCAAATGAATAATAATAATGACTCTCTGGGTGCATCCTATTAGCATACCCCTCTAGTCAAATAATCATACAAGGCACAGACACTCTAGGAAGCTCTCACCGTCAATTCCCCTATGGTCTTGCAACGATAGCTACAGACTCTCTAAGGAAGCACTTACGTCTAATTCCTCCAATGGTCTCGATATGTGTGTAAAATAAGGACACTCTTGGGAAGCACAAATTCAAATTCCTATAGGTCCTGCGTATGAAACTAATTTATAACAGACTCTCTAGGGAAGCCCTTAATCGTCAATTCCCTCTTTAGTCTGCTGCACCAGGTTCACACAGCCCTGAGCAGTCTATTCGTGTGTAATCGACTGTCAGTAGCCCTAAGTAAGTTCCAAAACTACTTGGATAATAGATACAATGCATCAAAAGCATATAAATAGAAGGCAAAACATGCAATCATCTATAAAAATGTAGACAAATAATTCTACAAGGTTTTCCTCGCAGGCAACCTAATCCAAACGATGATAAATAGCCAAATAAAGATAAATCACCCATGGGTGATCCTAAAACATGAAACCAAGCATATATTACTATCAATTAACCTCAATAAAACAAGCATTCTAAGGCAATTAAATAATGGAATCAAAATACCTAACCCGGGATACCTGATACATGGGTATCTGACACTTATTACACAAAAATTCAAAGACATTCAACGTAGGGAAACAAACCACCTACCTCAATTCTAGGAGATCAATATACTTGAGCCACGAAGATTGATTCTCATTAGAACAATGAAGATCTGAGAAAATGTCAAAAACACTCAACCCACGATAACTTGAGAAAGAGGAGGAATTGGAAAAGAAAGCTCTAGGAGAAATAAGAACTCACTGTTGTGGTTCCAATGCAATCGACGGTGGATGAAATGGAGATCAGACGGAGGCACGGGGGCTCGGAGAAGAATCATGGTCATACAACTTCTCTCGGATGAATGAAACCTGGACGAAAGGTGTTCTGTCTGTCAGACGCGACCCCGGTCCGTTTAATGAAAAAAAATAAAATACACAGCGTGTACTTTTGGGGTACATGGTGTGTACTCTATTTTTCCGTACTCTGCTTTAAGCAGCCTCCACATCACCCCCACAAACCGTGTGTGTGGCCCGGACATGGCCAGCACATGGCTTGGCGTGGAAAGGGAGTACACGGCGTGTACTCAGAAAGTACACGGCGTATACTTCCAAAATTTCCAAAAAACCCCTCATTTATCAAAAACTCAAAGAAAAAGGAATACATACCAGAAACAAAGATCCAGGTTCTTACAATGGTGCACCCTCTGAAGAGGATGATGTGCTACCCACCTTTGGAAAATCCATCAGGAGCCTGTCCTGAGGATATCTGAGCACATCGGGACTTGCAATCTACGTCCCCAAGCTGATCCTTTTGAAATCACTAAATAAGTGGGGGAGTGAAAGTCATAGATTAGAGAGAAGCTACTCCATCTCTATCCACAAAGGACATCTACAATGTGGCTAGATACTTTGTCTCCTCACTCAGCAACTGTAGACCAGACCTCCTGTTGAGTGCATCTGCTACTACGTTCCCCTTCTCAAGAGTGTAGACTATCTCAAAGTCATAGTCCTGGAGAAAACTCAGCCATCTCCATTGTTTCAGGTTTAGGTCCTTCTGTGAAAAGATATACCTAAGACTCTTGTGATTAGATTAAATAGTAAATCGTTCACCCATCAAGTAGTGCTGCCACATCTTCAGCACAAAGACCACTGATGCTAACTCCTGGTCATGGGTAGCATAGTTCTGCTCGTCTTTTCTCAACTGTCGTGAGCTATAAGTGATCACTACTTACTCATGTATCAGGACACAACATAGTCTAGTCCCTGATGCATCGCATTAGACTACATACCCAACTCCCTCTTCTAGTAGCCTTAAGATGGGGGTACTCGTCACCCTTTGCCTCAACTCCTAAAAACCCTACTATCATTTACCCATCTACATGAAGTGTTGTACCTTCTTTTTCAAATATAAAAATGGTACCGTATCTATATAAAATTCGGGTACGAATATCTGGTAGTACTTATCCAATCCTAGGAAACTCTGCACCTCGGTCACACTCTTGGGTGGCTTCCAAGAAAGAATTGCCTCTATCTTCGCAAGATCCATCGTTACTCTAGCCTCTGAGATAACGTACCCCATTAAGTGGATTTCCTGTATCTAGAATTGGAACTTTGAGAGCTTACCATAAATCTGGTGATCTCAAAGTGGTTCCAGAACTATCTACAGGTGTGTGGTGTGCTCCTCCTCTGACACCGAGTATATCAATATATTGTTAATAAATACCACCACGAAGAGATCGAGGTAAGGATAGAAGATCCTATTCATGAGCCCCATAAACACTTCTAGAGTGTTGTTCACATAGAAGGGAATTTCCAAGAACTCATAATGGCCATACAAACACCTTAAGGTTGTCTTCGGTATGTCCACATCTTGTACCCTGAGCTGGTGATAGCCTTATCTGAGGTCTATCTTCAGAAACAATCGAGCTCCCTTCAGCTAGTCGAAGAGGTCATAAATCCTTGGGAGTGGATACTTGTTCTTCATGGTCACCTGGTTCAAGTGACAATATTCCACACAAATCCTCAGACTCCCATCTTTCTTCTTTGCAAACAAAATCGGGGATGCCCATGGAGAAACACTGGGCCTTATGGACCCCTTCTTCTAAAAGTCCTCCAACTGTACTCACAACTCACGAAGCTTCGTGGGATCCATCCGATATGATGGAGTAGATATCAGTGTCATATCAAGGTATAGGTTGATATAGAAGTCTACCTCTCTGCGATGAGGTAGTCCTGGTATATAATCAAGAAATACATCAGCATACTAGTCCACCACACAAGATAACTCGGACTCCTCACATCAACTACTCTGAGGGTAAGGTTACTCAACTGATGAGTGATCGGCTGCACCCTCCTTTGAGTAAGTCCATCCTATGCTGAAAAGGCTCCCTTCTTGCCAGTGAAAGAAAACATGGTCCCATCCTCATGGGCACACCGTACTTTGCACCTAAAATAGTCGATCTGAGCATAGACTGTGGATAGTCAGTCCATACACAAGATGACGTCGTAAGGCCTCAACGCTACTACTAGGAGATCCCAGCCAAAGCTCTCACCTCCTAGAGTGATCTCATATTGTCTGTACCATTTTTTAATCATCAAATCTTCTCCCGTTAAAGTATGTAACCATAAGGATAAAGCCAATGACTCCATCAGAAACTCTAAGCTCAAAACGAGTGTCGTGGAAATTAAAGATTGACTGAAAATTCTGTCTATAAGAATTTCATCTAGGATGTAATAGACACAGATCGTACCTCTAATCATCTCTAGAGCACCGTGTCCATAGGCCTCAACTTCCTGAAGCTGAGATCAACCCTTTTCTCCTGCTCCCTGAGGTCGAGGTGGACAACCTGGAGATGGTGGTGGTAGAACCTCATATCTTCACCCACCGCCTTCTATACAGCCTACTCCTTTGTCATGTTTTCCACCCTACAGACCTCCTCACTTGAATATATGCCTCTTCCTCGGTGCTCCCTCGATTGTCTGTTGATCATCTGTATTAAGGGTCGGTCAGTAGAGATCCATGTGACCCTGCCCGCTGCACGTGAAGCACGGCCTGTTTCCCAGCTGACCCCCTCTATCTTGCAACCTCCTCACCTCTGACCCTGCTTCCTGGGGTCATCCACTAGAGGTTATGGCCTACTTGGACCTCTACGTAATCTACCTACTACCTTATATAGATGACTCGACCACCTATTGTCTGGTGGTGTATCTCACCGTCAGTTCCTACTCAGCTAAGAAGCTCTCCACTAGTAATGCCTGCTCTAACACTCCAGCCTGCATTGGGATATTTAGTGATATCATCAACACTCTGATCTCCCACTAGAGACCCTACTCAAAGGTCTGGACCCTGAAGAATGGGTCTCATACCATGTCAGTGTAGTATCATGAGAGGTCAGTGAACCTCACTCGGTATTGGGCTACTATCAGGTTTCCCTGCTACAAGTGTAGGAGCTCCTAAATACACACAAAGCATAGTGTCGCTGGAACAAACTCTACCCCGATGTGGCCCTCGAATTTTGTCCAGGTGAGGGTTGCCTTGTTGTGTAACTAGAAAATCAGGCTCCACCATCTCCCTTATGTTCCTTGGAAGAGGCTAGCAGCTAGGATCACTGTCTTCTCTTCTAGTGTCCCAACTAGGTGAAAAAAACCCGTGCCACGGGCTTCAGCTAGTCCTAATCTACCTAGGGATGTGTCTTGCCTTAAAACCTTGGAGGCCTCTACCACTGGAACTCATGCAACATTCCTAGTCTTCATGCATTTTCAGCTAGTTGGGATGGTGTCAACTTTTGTCCAATGGGTGGTGGTGGTGTTGGTGCACCACCTGAAGGTGCCATCACTGTAAAAGGGCCCTGCACTGAAACCTCATCGCTCGGTGGGCCATCATCATGAACTCTCTCGGAAATCCAGGATGCTTGTCTAGGTGGTGGAATCCTAAAAAGATACAGCTGCACCCCGATAAATAATTTATACCTGGTGATATGACTCAAAAGATATAAAAAGTAAAACATTTCCAAAAACACACGCAATTAGTGTTTTCATGCACCAAGTTGAAAATTAGAATTCAGGGTCCTGGTTTATGGATATGTCGGCCGCCGCACCAACACTGTACTCCCCAAAATTAAATCCACACTCAAAATACTTAACACTATTAATCCATTGGAAATATCAGAGTCCTAGTTCTTCAGTAGAACTGAATCCTCTGATACCACTTTGTCACGACCCGTCCCCCGAGGCTCATGTTGTGACTACCCCAGGCCCGCCTTCCATAGGCCAGGGGTTGGAGACTAACACCGGAAAGGAATATCCCTAAAACAAGACGGAATTTCCTTTAAACCTATACAAACACTAGTCCAAAAACACAACAATATGCAACCACGAAGTAAAACTGTAGTAGTAAAAGTATGTACTGAAAGTAAATGGGTCAGAATACAAGACCAACTGAAAGATACAATACAATAGAAGATAGAAAATAGATCCTGAGATCATCCGCTAGGGATCCTACCTGAAGGGCAGGTACAGCTTGTCTCCACAGCTCTCCCCGTCAACCAGTCACCTCCGTGTACCGCCTGGTCCTGGCTCCTAAAGTCTCAACCAAATTGATCGTCATCTGCACAAGACACAACTAGGTGTAGGAGAATATCATATATGGGTTAGTATAACAATACCCATTAGGGACCCTGATACCACTGAAGGTCTCTCAGAATTCCACAAAGTAAAACCACAAGCATAATCTCAATCACATAGCATAAAGCAAAAGACTCAGCTCAAACTAGGTATAAAACTCAATGTTTAGAAATAAATATGATTAGTCTAAAGCTATATCATTTTATTCTGTTATGAAGTTTCCATATCTGAACCATGTGGGATTTATTCCATTGTCCATCCACACAGGGTCGTATATTGCTGATCCATGTCAAGTCACTCTAAGGCTGGTCCTCATTGGTTTGCGCACTACTGATCCACACAAGGTTGTTATGGTGGTGATCCACACAGGGTCTCTATGGTGCTGATCCACATAGGGTTTCTATGTCAGTGATCAATACAGGGTCGCTATGCTGTTGATCCACATAGGGTCTCTATGATGTTGATCCACACAGGGTCATTATGATTTTGATCCACATAGGGTCACTATGATGTTGATCCACATAGGGTCGCTATGATTCTGATCCACACAGGGTCTCTATGATTCTGATCCGCATAGGGTCACTATGATTCTGATCTACACAGATCCACTATGATGTTGATCTACACAGGGTTGCTCTATAATTGACAGCCAGCCACCAGATTCCCCTCACCTGGTGCACTTGAGTTCCGCAGTATCCACTCCTCAAGATATCGGTCATACCTCAACTGTCAAAACATTCTACAAAGGAGTAACCCAAAGTACCACCATGTCGTAAAGGTTCCAATGCAATAGATGGCGCATCAATCGAACGTCCAGTCTGTGAGTTATATCTATTTTAGTGTTGAGGGCCCGGTTGAATTTGAGTTCGATCCAACCTGGCTGTACTCCAACTTTCTCCAAAACTTAGGCAGATTATCTCAAAAGGGCCATCTTTTTTCAAGGATTCCAACACTGTAGATAGTTTTTCAAACGGACATATGGTTTGCAAGATATGGTCTTTTATGTGTATCTAGGCTCAAAAAGGGGTCCAAGTCTAGTCCAACCTGATTCAGGTCTGACCCGACCTGGCCCAGTTGGGCTGGGCCACCGTGGGCTCAGCCCGCTAGGCCGCAGACTGGCCCAGCCCACCGAGCGACGCGACCCAGTGCACCGACATGGCTCGCCAGCCGGGTGCCCGCCTAACTCCCCAAACGACTCAAAGAGCCTTTCGGCTCTTCAATTAGCGGCACCACGTGGCACTACCACATGGTCCATGGGACCCACAGGTTGTGGGTCCCCCTCCTTCGTGGATTTAAAGTCGTGACCTACCTAACTACGGAATGTAATGTCATGCCGCCTCCCACCTCCACAATCATCTGCCTGTCCGTCTGTCGCGGTGTCGAGCGGCGCCGCCCCCCTTTAGCAGCTGGTGAGCACCGGTTGTCACCTTCACCGTCGGCGTCAGTCCTCAGTTCCGTCGCACTGGTGTCGCATTGGGGGATCTTCTATATGCCACTGGGTGAGATCTGGTGGTCTATTTTTCCTTTTTCTCACACCTACAGGCCTCCCGAGATGTTGTCGTCACTGCGCGCTCCCGGATTCAAGGTTCTGTCGAATTTGTAAATTCCTCCCCTGAAGAACGCAACAAGAATAAATCAGTGGAGTTTTCGGTCCTTTTTCTTTTGTCCCAATCCCTCCATGTTAAAATCTTAACAAGAGTTAGCAATTTAATCCATCAAAGATAAACATTAAATAATAAACTCCTTACCTCAAGAATCATTGGTGACTACTGTGGATGGTGGTGCTTCCACATTCGAGTGTATTGCAGATGAAGGAGAAGGTTTGTGTGTGTTATCGTTCATAGATCATCAACCTATGGATCAATTCCTCAACGGGAATCATCAAATCCTCCATTCTTCGTTGGAAGAAGGTTTGTCAGTGCTTCATCGGAGCTCACCACCAAATTCTTCCCAAATCTCCCTTTTCCCATGTTTTAATAAAACAAAGGAAGAGTTAAGGAATTAATTCATCATTAAATTAAGGTTCCATTAATTGGTGAAATTAATGAGTTGCATTAATTGAACGTGGTGTGGTTACAAAAGAGATGATTCAAGCCATTAAATGGCTTGACAACCCAGTGGCCCCACCACTGCCGCTCAACTGTTGGAAAAAATAACAATTTCATGCCATTTATTATTCTTTAAAAAGTATAAAAACTAACATTTTCACCCGACCTACTGTATTTGAATTGAATCCTTCCTTAAGCGAATCCTGATGTTGTAGATTCAATGGTGTCCTTGGATTTCAATTCCTATCATTGATCCAAAATTTAGAAAACGACGCTCGTACATTTATTGAACGTACATTAAAAAAATCAAAATTCCATTCTGGGCACACCGGGTCTCAGAATCAAGCGCTGTCAAATTTTGAAGACTCATGATAATTCCAAATAATTTAAAAAAAATTATATAAAATTCCCGGGTCTTTATATCTCATATATAAGGAAATTCATAATACTAGGATAACTTTAATGACATAGTCTTTTCATACATAGATATTGCATCTTTTTTATGAAAAATTATTACATCACACGAACACATTCATGAGGTTCATAAAGGTATAGTGCCTTTGGAAACTTGGAAATATAAAAATCTGGTTCATAAGTGAACTACATCATCTCCCACTTAGTTCCTCATAAATATCACCCTTATTATCTATAAAAAATGTAATATCTATCATCATAACCTGGGATAAAGAAACATAATAAATGGTGAGTTTAGATTCTTAGTAAGGGTAATCAAGGGAAATATGTAAACATAATGTGATAATAAGGTATGATAACATGATCATAACATATGAAAACCTTTCCCTGCATATTAAATATCAAAATATTGAGTTATGTAATAAATATTGATAGTTCATAATGCATGAATAATAAGAAAATAAAATAATATAATCCATGAGAACATAACATTGACATAAGACATGGAATTTTTGTATACATATAATCATAGAAAATCATTTCCATAATACTCACGTATCATTTTCAAGTCTATCATAGTGGAATGGGTTCACTTCCGAAACCCTTCTAGTGGTCAAGGTTCACTCCCAATAATATAATAGTGGAAAAAGTCCCTTACTGAACTAGTTTCACTCCCTATTCCAATCCTATTTATCTCATGATATTTTAATCTTTACCCAATTAATTGGAGGTAGATATAATTCCCACTTATCACAGAAGTAAAATCATACATACATGTGTCATAAGATGGAAAAAAATTCATCATATCAAACCCCATGAAAGGAAATGGATTTTATAAACATTTCATCATAGCATAACTTATAGAAAATAAATAGGATTTATAATTATTTCATTATTTCATCAAAGCATAACCTATGGAAAAGTAATAAGGTTTCATAAGCAATTTATCATGGTATACCCCATATAGGATAAATGGGTTTCATAAATATTTTTCCATCATAAACATAAAACATACAAAGAAATAATAATAATGGTATCCTTGAATCATATCCCCAATAAATCATAAGTAACATAAAATGATTTTATCTTATTTATAAAATTATTTTTAAATATCACTTGGAATATTTCTTGAGAAAAATAACCTTTTCAATTTGAAAATAATTTTTCTAAAACTAAAAATTCATAAAACATTTTTAAAGTAATTTTATTTGAAAATAAACTTGGAAACTTATAAAATAGTATTTTATAACTTATGTGTTCATGATGGTGGTTAATTATATTCATTTTTTACATGTTAAAATAAGGATTCATTTCATGTTTTAGGTAAAATACAAATGTTACTTTTTTGGAAAATTGTATGAAGATTAATTTTTAAAAAATTGTAAAAATTAAAAAATGGGTAAAAATATATTTAAATAATCTTTTGAGATTATTAAAAACTTTTTAGAAAAAATTACTTTTTAAAATATGGATATTGAAGAAAAATGGGTTTCGATCAAAGAGATAAATAAAGTTGATTTTTCTTAAATACGTTATTTTTAACTCTTTACTATATAAAGAGAGTAAAATAAATGGAAATATGTATTATCAATAAATAATAAAATTATAATAATATTAATTAGTTTATTGAGAGATGGATCAAAATATTTTATCATATTAATCATAAGCATAAATAATCTCAATCAATGATGAGATTGTATCATAAACCCCTTACCATTTTGGTAACATTGAATTATTATCCCCATGAAAGAATAAAAATAAATAAAACCTAAAATATCATGATAATAAATAAATTCATGATATTACATTTCAAATTGTATTTATATACACCTCATAAAAGAATATAGGTTCATAACATGACATGCGTCTCAATGAATACAAATCGAGAGAAAAATATATTACCTTAAATATCAACTTACTTAGTACACATTTAAACCTCATATATAATAAATATTATTTTATTATAAATTTATTACAGAACCATAATCATATTTATTATACCATATGTGATTTAATTTTGACTTTTTATTCATCATTTATCAATAATTCGTTGTTAAAATCCCATTTCTGGTAAAAACTACTTTGTTTTTCATGTATGTTTTAGTTTTATATTTTTGACCATTTTACTTTGATAACAGTTCCATAATACCTAGAATTTTAACCATGATATAAATATAATATATATTAAATATATATTTATTTAGAGTAATCCATTAAAGTTAGATATAGAAAATGAGTTACATTGTTCATAGAGACGGTAAGTCATGCATACACATGAATGTTGTTTCCATTTTCTTGATGAATCAAAATAAAGAATGTTAAATAAAATATAAAATCTAAATATTCATTATTATTTCATATATATCACATATATTAATTAAATTGATAATTATTACCTTTCATGTAAATTGTTAGTTAAAAAATAATCGCATCGCTTCGTGTGGTGATAGTCCACTGTACACACAAGTGACGTTATTATATCCCCTTGGAATAGAAATTAAGAATTAATATATTATATAATGATTCCAAAAGAATAATAATATCATATATATATCATATATAAATAATAAATTCATCATTATATCTATCCATGAGAGGTGGTTGTGGAAAAAAAACATTGGTTTGTGAGGCAATAGTCTTATGTACACACGATCGATGGTTTCATTTCTCATTTGAGGGATGAGGAGAAAGATATAAGTAATTTAATTAAAATAATAATATATAAGTGTAATTAATATACTTATGTTATCATTTTAGCATGTTTTAATAAGATTTTAAGGTGATAAAGGAAGAAATAAAACAAAAACACAAGTTTAAGAATTTTACCTCTTCTTCGAAGATACTCTTTAGGTTTATACCTAAAGAATTCCAAATAGGGTTTAAAAATAAAAAAAGGCATATATTTTGATATTAGTTAAGTAAGTTCTAAACAAAATGGTTTTTTCAAGTGTGAAGATGAGAGTATAGGGGTAACCTTTTATAAGTGGGGGAGAGGACACACATGGAATTTTTTAAAAGAATAAAGTATACCCACATTTTTAACATATGAAAAGGATAAAAATGGGTAATTATTGAACATTATAGGTAATAAAGTATAAATATTTCCATAAAATAGGTGTTGTAAAAAAATTTAGGTCATTAGTTTAACCACCTGATAAACCTATTTTATCCTTAATTGTAATAATTAATTTTTTCTGTTTTTACTATTCATTATGATCAAAAATTACATAGACCTTATTAGATAATATTAATTATACTGATTAAAAATATATAATCCAATTTTAAAAATTCAATTCATAGATTTGGAATAATTTAATTTAAAATTAAACTCGTAGATGTAATGAAAAGGTATTTTTCTAAAGAGAAAAGTTTCAAAAGTTTAAAAAAGTTTTTATATTATAATTCAACATGAAATTGATTCCAATGACCTATATTGGTTTAATTATAATATAATTGAACTAATTTTACATTTAAAATCATTTTATAACAAAATTTAAACTTATAAATTCTTTAAACTAAAAGGTTGTTTTCAATAAAAATCATTATTTTTCACTATCCATCAAAAAATTAATCTTTTTTAAACAAATCCTAAAAATTAACCCCAAGATAATTTTGACATTTTTATTCCAAAAATTAAGTTAAATTTTTATGTTCCAAAAATTACTTCTATTATTTTTTCAAAAAATCAATAAAATCATTTTTTGAGAAAAATAGAATTTTGGAGACTTATAAAGACTACCAAAAATTATGTGATTTTTTATCAATATGTTTTATTTTTATCAAAATATTATACTTAATATTTAAAATGTGGTTATTCCTATTCATACCATCAATTTTAAAGGCCAGGTCATAATAGTCATGTTAAATAGTAATATAAATAGAATATTGTGGTCCAGTAGAACTTGGTGTTGTGCGTAGAGCATGTTATCGAATAAATTAAATTTATTCAAGGAAAAAAAGTATTTCATAAGATCTTGGGGTGTTACATTCTGCCACTTAAAATTAACTTCACCCTTGAAATTACATCACTTTAGTAAACACAACTGAGGATACTTCTACCTCATTATATCCTATGGTTCCCATATAGCTTCCTCAAACTGGTGGTTTAACCATAAAACTTTGACCTGGTAAGTGGTCTTGTTTTGTAAAACTTTCTCTCTATAATCTAGAATCTTCATCAGTTTTTCATCATAAGAAATATATTTCTCTGATAGTATGACCTTGGAGTTTATTACATATAAAGGTTTGGTTATTCACTTCCTTGGGAGAGATACATGGAACACATCATATACTTGAGAGAGGTTTGGTGTAAGAACCAAATAATAGGTTATCATTTCGATAAGATCAATAATTTAAAAGGGATCTATATACCTAGGGATTAGGTTTCCCTTCTTTACAAATATCATTAACTTCTTTAATAGAGAAATTATTCAAAACACATTATCACCAACTTCAAACTCTAGATCACATTGAAATTTATCAGTATAACTTTTTTGTTAACATTGTGCCAACATTATGGTTTTTTGTATTGAAATAACCTTATATAGAATTTCATCAGTTATCTCAGGGACTAATAAATTTCTTTCTTCAACTCCATTCCTACACGTTGGAGCTATATACTTATTTTCATTGAGGAGCTTGTAAGGAGATATCTGAATACCCATATGTAATCTATTTTTTTATGAAAAATAAACTATAGTAAGGTGTTGATCCCAAACACCTTTTAAATATATAGAATAAGATATCAATATATCCTCTAGGGTTTGAATTTTTCTCTTAGACTGACCATCTATTTGAGTATGATACATGATACTAAAACTCACTCTGTAATAATATCTTAATGAAAACTTCTCAAAAACTTTGAGGTAAAACTCATATATCAATCAGACATAATGGAATATGTTACTCATGAAACATTTCCACTTCCTTATGTTGATTCAATAAGGTTTTCCTTATGACTTTTCCATTTCTTCTTGTTTTGAAAATCACAAACACCTTATACTTAAGCAAATCGATATTTTACTTCTCTAAGGAAAATTTCCTTCTTAAGGAAATTTACCCTAACCTAGATTTCCTTATACATATCAATATTTTTCTTAAGTATAAAAATCGGATTCATACCTAAGACCTAGAATCATATAATACTTAGATATGAAGCATTCTGTTTTAGGATCCGAATTCTGGATATGAACTGTAATGAAGTTCCACTCCAAATTCCGGATATGAACTGTAATGAAGTTCCACTCTGAATTCTGGATATGAACTATAATGAAGCTTCATTCCGAATTCTGGATACAAACTCTAATGAAGTTCTATTCTGAATTCTGGATACAAACTCTAATGAAGTTCCATTCCGAATTCTGGATATGAACTCTAATGAAGTTCCATTCCAAATTCTGGATACGAACTCTAATTAATTTCTATTCTGAATTATGGATACGAACTCTCATATAGTTCAACTCTGAATTCTGGATACGAACTCTCATATAGTTCCACTCTGAATTCTGGATACGAACTCTCATATAGTTCCACTCCAAATTCTGGACTCCGAACTCTTACTAGTTCGACTCTGAACTTTTACTAGTTCGACTCCTAACTTTTACTAGTTAGACTCCAAACTTCTATGAGTTAAACTCTGAACTTATATCAGTTCGACTCCGAACTTTGTAAGTTCAGATTCTAAATTCTAGTGAAACCAGACTCTGAATTTCCTTAGAAATTCAGACTCTGGATTTCCACAGAATTCAGGTTCTGAATTCCTAAAACAGAATCCAAATATCTCTTTATTATAGACTCCAAATTCCATTTTGGTTAGACTCCGAACTTTTATTTTATTACATTCTGAACTTCAGTTTTACTTACACTTATACTTGTTTCATTACAAAATGATGTCGTGCTTTCAGTTACACATGTTTTGTTATAAAACGATTTCATTCATTCTGTTTCTAACTAATGGTTGGTTAAGTGACACATGTACAGGTCCCTCCAAAATTTAAGGAAAATATGATCGTTGGAGGAGGGAGCCGACCATTAGAGCTTCGCCTATAAATAGGAGCTCCTTTGAAAAGAAGAGACAACTTTTGGAATTTTGGTGATCTGAACTTCCTGAAGTGATTTCTAGAGAGAGAGGCTCTTATTAACTCTCAAGCTTCATGCAGAAAGTTTGAACGACTTGTTCAAGATTTTCCTTGTGAAGACTTTCTTCATGCGACTTCGATTGTTGGTGATTACAATCGAGGGATTCCAGGGATAGGAAGACAGAGGTTACAACACCTTGAAGTTGAGGGCTTCCTTGCTGAGGAAGACAGAGGTGCCGACTACCTGATAGTTGAGGGATTACAGGGATAGCAAGACAGAGTCCGATCTTCGTATCGAGGGCTTACCCTGGTGTGGGTAATACATACTTGCTTGAAAGTATAAATCAAGGGACCTTTATCCAAGGTTGTTGGATACCCTTCTCTTTTGGTTAAAAGAGTTATTGTTTGTTACTTGTATTTTTACTACTTGTTTTTCCACTGCATTTTATATTGCTAAGGAAAGTATAACTTTCTTATACTTCCTTACTTGTACTCTGATTAAGTTAGATTCTATACACTTTAAGGTAGAATCTCATATTGTAAACTTTGGTTAAGTTTCATTTTCTAGATCCATATTTCCAGAACCAATTTTTCAGAATCACTTTCCAGATTTAAGCAAGTGTATAGAACCAGAAGTTTGTAACTTCTTACTTTGTCCCAATATTTTAATTGGTGTTAGAGGTGTTGTGAATTTTCTTAGTTTAACTTTTTTAAACTTATATCTTTCCTTGTTTAATGAAATTTTTAAAGTGTACAATTCACCCCCCCCCCTTGTATATTGAGTATCTACATCGTTATTTCGATCCTACAATTGGTGTCAAAGGAGGTCTCTGAAATACTTATACTCACAAATATGTTTTTCTTGTTCATTTTTTCATTGTTATATATTTTTTGCTTAGGAATATTCTCCTTGAATTCGAACTTTTGTTATTAACAAGTTTTTTTGTAGAAAGATTTTTGAGATGGCAGGAATCAATGTTGGTTCCATCGACAACTTAAATCCTACAAGACCACCAATTTTTTATGGTAATGATTATGAGTATTGGAGAGATCGAATGAATACTTTTGTTATCAATACTGGGGTAGATAATTTTGTTGTTCTTACTAGTGGATACAAAATTCCTAATAAGGAGGTAAGTGATTTTACTAATCAAGAAAAGCATGAATACCAACTCAACTATAAGGTACGCAATACTTTACTATGTCCAATGACTAGGAACATATATATCCAAATTTATTCTTGTGAAGCAGCTAACTGTATTTGGAAGAAACTTGAAGTTACTCATTTTGGTATATCCAAAGTCATAGAGACAAGAAGAGCTACGCTTAGAGTAGAGTATCATGGTTTTTATTTTCCTTATGGAGAACCCATTTGTAAGGTGAAACAAAGATTTATGACTATCGTGAATAGATTACAATCTATAGGAGAGAAAGGTCTAGATGATGAAGCTCTTATTGAAAAGATCATTGATATTATGCCTAATGAGTGGGAATCAAAGAGAACTGTTATCGATGAAAACAGAAAGGTCACTCAAATTTATCTTAATGAACTATTTGGGACTCTTCTCCAACATAAAATAGTGGTGAAGAGAGATGATGACAACATCAAGAAGAATAATGAGAATGGTGGTGTTGTTTTTACTACAACATCAAATCACATGAAAGCTAAGACTCCTGAGATAGTAACTAGATCCAAATTTAAGAAGGTTACTATCCAATATGAATCTAGTGAGAGTGAAGTCTCAGAGAATGAGTTAGCTAATCTTGCTTGAAGAATGGACAAGATAGCTGGTCAAAGAAATTTACAATCTAAGTATAAGAAGAAGGAAAGGAAAGATAAGAAAGATTTAGAGTTCACAATATATGAATGAAAGAGAAGTGGACACATTAGACCTGATTGTCCCTTGATTAAAAAGAAAGAAAGGAAAGAGAGGTATTCTGAAAGGAATAGGAAGAAGTTTTACAAAGCTAAAGCTAAGAAAAGTCTGAAAGCTAATACTACCTGGAGTGCTAGCTATGGAGACTCTTAAAAAAGTGAATCTTCAGAATATGATTCATTAACTCAGAAGAATATGGGATTCTTTGCTAATATTTCTTTTCCACATACATGTCTTATGGTCAAGGTACGCTCTGCTGAGGCTTTAACAAATTTATCTCTTGATAAGAATTACTATTCCAAAAATAGTACTTCTAATGAAGATACTTCATCCTTATAAAATGAATAACCTTCATATGAAGAAGTATCTAGATTTTCCAAGTTACTTGAAGAAAAAAATTGTAAAATTTCTAAGAAATTAGACAAGGCAAATACTAGGGAAGAAATTCTTACAAAAGAGATTTCAGATCTTTCTACATATCTTAAAGATAAAGAAGAGCTTTTAGAAAAAATTTCTAAAGACCTTGAGAAAGAAAATTCTGATAAGGAAGAACTTTCTAAAGATCTTAAGAATTCTATTTTAGAGATGAAAATTTTTTAGAAAAAATATAACTCTAAGGAAATGATTCCTGAGGATAGGAATTTAGTCATCAGACTGAAATCTGAAATATTTTCTCTTAAGAAGCTTCTTGCAAAATTTACCTATGGGAAGGAAAATTTTGACAAGATGTATTCTCAAATTAAACATCAAGGAAACACTACTGGAGTAGATTATACTCACCAAAAACTAGTTTTCAAAAACAACTATTTTGTTCCTTCTAGAGCCCCTTTTTGCACTAAGTGTCAAAATGGTGGGCATTAGAAGAAAAACTGTTCTTTGAATAGAGTTCAATCTCTTGGGTTTTATAAAGCATATTTTTCTAAACAAATGTTGATACCCAAAATTTTGTTGTCTAATAATTCCGGATCTATGCAAGTCTGGATTCTGAAAACCTAACTTGTTTCTCATTTTCAGAAAAATAGGGAAAGTACCTACAACAATACTTGGTACATGGATAGTGGATGTTCCTGGAATATGACTGGTAACAAAAGCTATTTCGAAAATATTATCAATACAAAAGGAGGAAAAGTAACTTTCGGAGACAACACTCAGGGAAAAATTATTGGTATAGGTAATATTTTTCTTCTTGAAAAAACTTTGATTTCAAATGTTTTATTTGTCAAAGGTCTTAATCACAACCTCATCAGTATAAGTCAATTATGTGATGAAGGTTATATTGTGAATTTTAGGAAAGATAAATGCTTAGTACACAATTCCAAGGAAAATTTTATTCTCGCTACCAATAGGAAAGAGAATTTTTAAACTTTGAACTTATAAGACCTTAGGAGCCAAGATATACCTTGCCTAAGTGAAATGGAAGATCATTCTTTGTTATGGCATAGAAGGTTAGGACACTGTAACCTTAGAAACTTATGAAAAATTTCTAAGAAAGGTTTAGTTAAGGATCTACCGGAGCTTAGAGTTGATTCTTCTAAAGTTTGTGATCCTTATCAATATGGAAAGCAACATAAATCTAGTTTTAAATCAATTAGTGAAGTCTCAACAACTGATGCATTACAGTTGGTGCACATGGATCTTTTTGGTCCAACACAAACTGGTAGCATTGGGGGAAAGTACTATGTGTTTGTCTTAGTTGATGATTACACTAGATTTACATGGGTCTATTTTCTTGCAAAGAAGTTTGAAGCTTTTTCTTATTTCAAAAGTTTTAGAGCCCAAGTTAAAAATGAGAAAAAATCTTCCACTGAAAACTATTCATAGTGATCATGGAGGAGAATTTCAAAATTCTGATTTTGAAACTTTTTGTAGTAGAAAAGGTATTACTCACAACTTTTCAGCACCTAGAACTCCTCAAAAAAATTGTTTAGTTGAAAGAAGAAATAGAATTCTTCAAGAGATAACTAGAACCATGTTGACTGAATATTCTATAGCTATACATTTCTGGGTGGAAGCTGTAAGTACCGCTTGTTATACTATAAATCGATTTTTTATTAGACCTTTTCTTAATAAAAATTCTTATGAGTTATGGAGTGGTAGAAAACCTATACTTTCCTAATTTAAGATTTTTGGTTGTAAGGTATTCATCCTGAATACTAAAGATAATCTACACAAATTCGCACCAAAATATGATGAAGGAATTTTCTTAGGTTACTCCACAACTTCTAAGGCTTATAGAGTTTTCAACAAAAACACTTGTACTATTGAAGAAACAGAGCATGTAAAATTTGATGAATCTGATCCTTTTGTTTTTAAATCATCCCAACCTACATCCTCGGATGTGTTTTCAAAAACTGATTATCTACCTTTGTTAGAAGATCCTTCTGATAATGAAAATGTTCAAGAAGATGCTTCTGAAACATTTACCCCAGAATATTTCCTACCCTATGTTGATGAACAGGTTTTACAAAACCCAAATCAGTTGTTTCTTAAGAATCATCCCAGTGATAGTATCATTGGTGATGTGAATCAACCTATAAGGACTAGAAGTTCCTTAAGAAATGAAGTAGAACATCTAGCATTCCTTTCCCAATTGGAACCAAAAAGCACTGATGAAGCTTTAGGTGATGATGATTGGATAAAAGCCATGCAAGATGAACTAAATGAATTTGAAAGGAATAAAGTCTGGACCTTAGTTGAAATACCTAAGGAAACTTCTGTTATTAGAGTAAAATGGGTCTTCAGAAATAAGTGTGATGAAAATGGATTAATTGTTAGAAATAAATCTATACTAGTTGCTAAAGGCTATAATCAGCAAGAGGGAATAGACTATGAAGAAACCTATGATCCAGTAGCTAGACTTAAATCTATTCGTATTTTACTTGCCTTTGCAGTATTCTTCAATTTTAAGCATTTTCAAATGGATGTGAAATGTGCTTTCATTAATGGTTATGTTCAAGAGGAAGTTTTTGTTGAACAACCTCCTGGATTTGAAGACACAAAATATCCTGATCATGTTTTTAGACTTACCAAAGATTTGTATGGTCTTAAACAAGCCCCATGAGCTTAGTATGATAGACTTATAGGATTTTTGCTTCAAAATAACTATGTTAAGGTAAATGCAGATCCAACCCTTTTTATAAAGAAAGATAAGAAAAATGTTTTGATTGTTCAAATTTATGTTTATAACATTATATTTGGTTCAACTCATCAATATTTAACTGATTCTTTTGTGGATCTAATGAAATATGAGTTTGAAATGATTATGATGGATGAGTTGACATTTTTCCTTGGTTTTCAAATTTCTCAAAAACTAAAAGGAATCTACATATCCCAACATAAGTATATTAAAGATCTTCTTAAAAATTATGGGTATGACAACACTAAGAGTATAAGTACTCCTATTGGTACCTCAAACACACTTGATCTTGATGAAGCTGGGAAACCAGTAGATCAAACATATTTTAGAGGTATGATAGGAAGTCTACTTTACTTGACAACTAGTCAACCAGACTTGATGTTTTCAGTATTCTTATGTGCAAGATATCAATCCAATTCTAAATAATCTCATTTAAAGGCAGTGAAAAGAATTTTTCGCTATTTAAAGGGAACCATGGATCTAGGACTATTTTATACTTCTCGAAATGATTTTATCTTAAAAATATTTTCGGATACTGACTTTGGTGGATGTATAATGGATAGAAAGAGTACATCTGAAACTTTTCATTTCTTGGGAGATTCATTAGTTTCTTGGTCATGCAAGAAGAAACATTATGTAGCACTCTCCACTGCTGAAGCTGAATATATAGCAGCTGGAAGTTGTTGTGCTCAAGTGTTGTGGATGCAACACATACTCACAGACTATAGCTTGAGTTTTCCTAAGACTCAAATTTTGTGTGATAACACAAGTGCCATTTCCATTAGTAAAAACCCTGAACATCACTCTTGTGCAAAGCACATAAATATTAGGCATCACTTTCTTAGGGATCACACACTTAAAGGAGATATCATTCTTCAATTTATCGGAACGCAAGATCAACTTGCTGACATTTTCACAAAATATTTACCCTCAAATATATTTGAATACATTAAACAGAAGTTAAGAATGATAACCGTGAGATAATCCTTCTTCATTAACTTCTTGTTGAACAATTCTCCTTGAAGTAATAAACTCCTTTTCATAGGGGGGGTATACTTTCTTGTTAGCAAAATCCAAATTTCCATAGTCAGTTTTTTTTAAAAAAAAGCTTTTGTAATCAAAATTTTCAGAGTTAGTTTTTCAAACTTTTGTAACTAAAATTTTTGTAATGGAAATTTTCGGAACTAGAACTTTTGTACTGAGAATTTTCATACTCGGAATTTTCGTAATGAAATTTTTTTGTACTTATACTTTTCGTACTGAAATTTTTTGTACTCAAACTTTTCATACTGGGATTTTCATACTCATACTTTTTGTACTGGAGTTTTTCTACTCAAAGTCTTTTCAACTTTAAGATTTTCATAGTTAGTTTTTCATAGTCAAATTTTTCTTCAAGAATAATATCACCTTTTACAAATAAACTTCCTGGCCAATATGAAAGGTATGATTTCCTTACTTAAGTGTTTCTAGTCATATTTTCCTTGCTGGTATTTTTCTATGAATTTTAAAATTTCTCAGATTCTAGTATTCTTAAATCCGATTGCTTTTCTTAAAACCTCAAAAGATCAGATTCAAGATTTCCTTGTGGATATGATTTCAACCGTCAGATCAGATCAAAGGGTTTTTCAACCATTAGATGGTTTTTGGAAGTTCAAAGTTCACATCCATCACCTATATAAAGGGGACCCCCAATGGTTGTCCTACCTCGATCTTCAAGCTCTCGCGTGTTGAAGTTCTGCCTCCATTCTTAAAGCCTGTTCCGAATCTTTCAGAGCTCTTAATTCTGAATGTCTGCTAAAGCTACTTCTCAGGATATGTCAACTACGAAGCCAATCTCAAAATGGTTAGTTTACAGGGAGAGGTTAGTGCATCCGAGTTTCTACAAGTATGATTCTCTTATATCTAAGAATATCAGATTGAATTGCTAGGAGGATGTTTGCTTATCAAAGCCAGCGAATCAGGATCTGGTTTATACAGATTTGCTTGTTGAGTTTTACAAGTATGTATCCTTCCTTAAGGAAGATGGCAGAGATAAGTTTTCATTCAAATCTTATGGGAAGACTTATATTCTTTCTTACACCAAGGATGCAAGCTTGGTGGGTCTATCTTATGAATGTGAAGCTGAGTTTTGTTCATATAAGCTTCCGGATGAGCAAGGAAGTTTCAACAAAGTGAAGGCATTGAAATGCCTTGGACTTAAAGATGTCAAGACTGGTAAGATTGGTCATCTCTCTTCGAATAATCGGATTCTACAGCTTTGGGTACAAGGCTTTTTAGTACCAAGAAGGGGTGATAAGGATAATCTCAAGAAGAGTGATATATACATCTTAGATTTTTTGGTAAATCTAAGGAAGTTTAATTTGATGAGGCATGTTTTGCTTACAGTTAAGAATATTAAATAAGGGAATCTGAAAGCTCAGATCATAATGTATCTAGCCTTGCTTTCTAAGCTTATTATCAGATGTCTTGATTCGTTTAAAGTTTCTTGCACTTCCAAGACAAGACTTTGTAAGATGATGCTGATAAGTGGTGATACATTAAAGAGGATAGAGATGGGTTTTTCTGTTGAATTCGTAGAATTCTACCCTTTACCAGAAGAAGAGGCTGAGGCAGCTCAGAAAGATCAACAAACTTAGGAACCATCTAAAAAGGCAGGGAAGGAGAGAAAGTTGAAAGGAGTGGTGGCTGAAGACAAGACCCAGAAAGCTAAGGAAACTCAATCTGCACCACCCAAGCCAAAGAAACAAAAATTCTACCCAGATGAAGTGGCTGATAAGTGGAGGGAAGATAAGGAGAAGAGAAAAGAAGGGGACCCTCAATTAAGATTAGATCATTCTGAGGCTAAGGCCTTAAAAGAGAAATCTTCTGATGAGTTTTAAAGACAAGAAAAAGAAAATAAATTGAAGAAGAATATGTCAGAATAATATATTGTTCAATCTCTTTTGAAATCAACAGAGATGGCTTCTGAGAAGATTCTGATTTCGTAAACTTTCCTTACTAAACCTTTACCAGAGACCCCTAGGAAGAACTACTTCACTCAGGAAAAGCTTAAAGAGAGAGAAGTTTTTGAAAGATTGTAAGAAGAAGTTGCTGAGATAATAGAAGAAGAAGTTATTGAAAGAGAAGAAGTAGTAGTAGAGGAAGAAGAAGAAGTATAAGAAGTAAGTGCTGATCTAGATGACCTAATTAAACAAGTTGAGGATTATCAAGAAAAGGCCAAATATTCAAAATTAGTCACTCTGGAAAAGGGAGTTGAGAAAGAAGGTAACAAAGATGATGATAAGGAAGAGGATGATAAAGAGTATTAATTGACTAAGGAAGAGACCTATGAGAAGAATTTTCTTAAGGAAGTATCAAAAAAAGAGAAAATAGATGAAGACAAGATTGTTCAACTATCAGAGAGTGAAGAAGAATCTCTAGATGATCAACCCATTCTGAAAACCGATAAAGGTAAGAAAGTGCTCATGGATACACCAACAAAAGATATCATCAGGAAGAAAGAAGTTGGTGGTTCTTCTAGAAGAAATCTAGTGGAGGTTAAAGAAGAGCATTCACCTAGTAAGGTATTGGATTCGGAGTCATCATCTTTGGGTCATGACTTTGTTGTTGAGTCTCTGAAGAAATTGGTGGACACCATTCTGATTTTTCCCACCATAGACTCAAGGTGCCAAATGCTTCAACATAGTCTAAATCAGAAATCAGAATCCTTATCCATGGTGATGGATAAGTGTGTGAAAATTGAAGTTGACCATAAAAGGGTTTTCATTAATTATGATGTTCATAGAAAATCTTGCAGCAAAATCACCCTTTTGTCAAAGAATGTGGATGATGACTTGGTTGAGTTTGATAATTTTCAGAATGAGGTAAAATATGATTTTGATACCGAGGATGCAAAGATGAATAATCTTCAATAGAAGCTAATCCTTGAGAAAAATTCTCAGAATCAACAAGTGAAGGACTTGAATGATAAGGTTAACTCTCTTGATCAAAATTTTAAAATGGATAGAGATCTCCAGATTTAGCTCGAAGAAAATCTTGTAAAGTAAGATGAGTTAGTGAAGATGTAGGAAGAGGCCATGAATTCTCAGGAAGAGGTGCTGAAAGCTCAATAAGAAAGGATCACATCTTTGGAGAAACAAGCTAAGGAGGATCAGAAAGATTTGAAGAAGCTGAAAACTCTCTTGAAAAAGTTAATTCCAAAGGAAAAGGAAGAAAAATGAAATCAATCTGATCTTTTGTTGCATTTGATTTTCCTTGTAAAAATTCTTTCAACTCTAATGAAATATCTAGTTGTTTGTATCTAGTGTTATTTTGTACTAATGTTTCAGGTACTTTATTTTTTTTCCATTCCCACAATTCTTTTTGAAAATAACAAAGGAGGAGAAGGAAAAAGAACTACTCCTAAGGGGGATAAGGAAAATTTCTAAACTAAGAAGAACTATCCTTAAGTAAGGGGTATTTCTCATTACAATTCCTTCATTCTAATAAAAATTCCATTCCATAAATTTATAATACAATCCTTAGAGTTCCAAATCCTAAGGGAGAGTTAGTTGTATTCACTATCATCCATGAAGAAAGGGAGATAAGTTTAAATTTCAAATTCTAATGAAAATTTTCAAAGTCCTTATATTCTTTTTCAAAAGGTTGTTTGTGCTTTCCAAAAATGGGGATATTGTTGTTTCAACAAGGTTTTCCTTATGACTTTTCCATTCCTTCTTGTTTTGAAAATCACAAACACCTTATACTTAAGAAAATCAATATTTTACTTCTCTAAGGAAATTTTCCTTAAGGAAATTTACCCTAACCTAGATTTCCTTATACATATCAATATTTTTCTTAAGTATAAAAATCAGATTCATACCTAAAACCTCAGAATCATATAATACTTAGATATGAAGAATTCTATTTTAGGATCCGAATTCTGGATATGAACTGTAATGAAGTTCCACTCCGAATTCTGGATATGAACTATAATGAAGTTCCACTCCGAATTCTGGATATGAACTGTAATGAAGTTCCATTCTGAATTCTGGATACGAACTATAATGAAGTTCCATTCCGAATTCTGGATACGAACACTAATGAAGTTCCATTCTGAATTCTAGATATGAACTCTAATGATGTTACATTTAAAATTCTAGATACAAAATCTAATGAAGTTCCATTCCGAGTTCTAGATACGAACTCTCATATAGTTCGACTCTGAATTCTGGATACGAACTCTCATATAGTTCCACTCAAAATTCTGGATACAAACTCTCATATAGTTCCACTCTGAATTCTAGACTACGAACTCTTACTAGTTTGACTCCAAACTTTTACTAGTTCGACTCCAAACTTTTACTAGTTCGACTCCAAAATTCTATGAGTTCGACTTCGAACTTTTATCAGTTTGACTCCGAACATTGTAAGTTCAGATTCTAAATTCAAGTGAAACCAGAATCTGAATTTCCTTAGAAATTCAGACTCCGGATTTCCACAGAATTCAAGTTCCGAATTCCTAAAACATAATCCAAATATCTCTTTATTATAGACTCCGAATTCCATTTTGGTTAGACTCTGAACTTTTATTTTCTTACATTCCGAACTTCAGTTTTTCTTATACTTATACTTGTTTTGTTAAAAAACAATGTCTTGCTTTTAGTTACACATGTTTTGTTATAAAATGATGTCATCCATTCTATTTCTAACTAATCATGGGTTAAGTGACACGTGTACAGGTCCCTCCGAAATTTAAGGAAAATATGACTGTTGGAGGAGGGAGCCGACCGTTGGAGCTTCGCCTATAAATAGGAGCTCATTTGAAAAGAAGTGACAACTTTTGGAATTTTGGTGATCTGAACTTCCTGAAGTGATTTCTAGAGAGGGAGGCTATTATTAACTCTCAAGCTTCGTGCAGAAAGTTTGAATGACTTGTTCAAGATTTTCCTTGTGAAGACTTGCTTCATGCGACTCTGATTATTGGTGATTACAATCGAGGGCTTCCGGGGATAGGAAGAAAGAGGTTACAACATCTTGAAGTTGAAGGCTTCCTTGCTGAGGAAGATAGAGGTGTCGACTACCTGATAGTTGAGGGATTGCGGTGATAGCAAGACAGACTCTGATCTTCATATCTAGGGCTTACCCTAGTGTGGGTAAGACAGAATTGCTTTAAAGTATAAATCAAGGGACCTTTATCCAAGGTTGTTGTATACCTTTCTATTTGGGTTAAAAGAGTGATTGTTTGTTACTTATAGTTTTACTGCTTATTTTTCCATTGTATTTTGTATTTCTAAGGAAAGTATAACTTTCTTATACTTTCTTACTTGTACTCTGATTTAGTTATATTCTATACTCTTTAAGGTAGAATCTCATATTATAAACTTTGGTTAAGTTTCATTTTCTGAATCCTTATTTCCGGAACCAGTTTTTCGGAATCGCTTTCTAGATTTAAGCAAGTGTATAGAACCAGAAGTTTTTAACTTCTTACTTTGTCCCAATCTTTTAATTGGTGTTAGAGGTGTTGTGAATTTTCTTAGTTTAACTTTTTTAAACTTAGATCTTTCCTTGTTTAAGGAAATTTTTAAAGTGTACAATTCACCCTCCCTCTTGTATATTGAGCATCTACATCGTTATTTCGATCCTACACCTTAATGTATATCGAGGAAAGTTATTCTAAAGAGAAATCATCTCTGATAGTGTTGAAGTTTATTGAATTTTTAGGTTGATTAACTATAACCCATTTAGCATTGTTCCCTTTTGACATTTTGGTGAATACGATGACAAAATCCATGGTGATGTTTTCCCATTTCCATTCTGGTATGGGTAATGGATATAACATCCCCTTAGACTTTTGTCTCTTAGCCTTAACTTATTGACATACCAAGCATCAAGATACAAACTCTGTGATATCTTTCATAATTCCATACCACCAGAAATACTCTTTCAAATCTCTATACATCTTTGCAATTCTAGGATAAATAGAAAATGAAGAACTATGAGCCTCCTCTAAAAAATCCTCTTCAAATCTGGAATGGTTGGAACACATAAATGGTTCTTAAACCTTATCATTACATTACAATTATGGTTAAACTTAGGAAAATTTATCTCCTACTTTTGCAGCTCTATATCATCCTTATATGCCTCTTTAATCTTTTCTTAGATATATGGTTGAACACTCATTTGAGAAATATATTATTTCTACCCTTCCTTCATGATTTCCAGATCTATCCTTTATAAATCCATAAATATTAGATCTTTTGTGATCCTCATAATGGATATTCTAGCATGATCCTTTTGAATCAAATCATTGGCCACCTTATTCTCTTTCCTGGGGTGGTAATGTGTATTGATCATTCATAATCATTAATCATCTCTAATCATATCCCCTGGTACATGTTCGACTCCTTCTCTGTGAATATATACTTTAAACTTTTTTGATTAGTGCATATATCACATTTTTTCTCTAAAGATAATGCCTTCATATATTTAATGAAAAAATTACCACAGCTAACCCCAAATCATGATTTGGGTAATTTTACTCATAAACCTTCCATTTTCATGAGGTATAATTTATAACCTTGTCATTTTTCATAATAACACATCACAATCCCTTATTTTATGCATCACTAAATATTACAAACCCTTGTCTACTATAGGGTAATGTAAATATTGGTACACTAAAAAATATTATCTTCAATTTCTTAAAATATTCCTCACATTCATCTATCTAAAGGAACTTGTCTTCCTTCCATGTTAACTTGGTTAGTAGATTAGGTAGTCCTAATAAATTCACCACAAACCTTCAAAAATATCCATCCAAACCAAGAAAACTTAAGATCCCATTCACTATGGTTAGTCTTGGATAACATTAAATTGCCTCTATCTTTTATGGATCCATATATATACCCTCTCTTGAGATTATTTGACCCAAAATGAAACCTTTTGTATCCAAAATTCACACTTTGTAAATTTTCATACAACTTCTTATTCCTGAGGATCTTTAGTATATTTCTTAAGTGATATGCATCCTCTTCCTTTCTATTTTAATATATAATAATATTTTCTATAAATACTACCATAAAATAATTAATATAATATATAATGACTCTATTCATTAAATCCATTAAGATGGTAGGTGAACTAGTAAGACCAAATGGAATCACTATATACTCACATTTTTCATACCTTGTATGGAATGTTGTCTTGGGTAGATCACCCTTAATGACCCTCAATTTATGATATCTAGAACAAAATAAAATCTTATAAAAGTATGGAGCTCCACAGAGTTGATCAAATAAGTTAACAATACATGTTAGAGGATACTTTTTCTTGTTTGTGATCTTGTTCAACTCCTGATAATCAATGAAAAGTCACGTCAATCCATATTTATTTTTGAAAAAAGAGAATGGGTACACCCCAAGGTGAAACACTTAGAAGAATGATTCCCTTTTCAATATTATCCCAAGGTTTCTTCTTTAATTAATGAAACTCAATTAGGTTCATTCTATAGGGATCTTTTGAAATAGGTGTGAAACCATGTATGAGTTCTATTGAAAACTCAACTTCACAATTTAGTGGAAGACTATGAAACTATTCTGGAAATACATCAACAAAATCCCATATAATAGAAATATAATCAATATTGAGTTTCTACCTAACCATTTGAGATAAACACCCATTTTTAAAAGGAATAAAAACCCATACAATGGATTTGATTTCCATCAAAAATTCATATTTATCATCACACAGATAGATAATCATAGATTGGTTTGAAATATCAAATGTGACTTCTATTAATTGACAATTGATGTGGGGTTTATATAGAGAAATCCAATCCAAGTCAAATATAACATCAAATTCAACCAATGGAAGAATGATAAGAATTTCAAGAAGCACATCCCTAAAAATTCAATTAGAGAGTAATCATATACTTGAGATATGATCATTATATCATTAGGGGTCTTCATTGATAACTCTACATCTAACTATGTGGTGTAATCATGATACAATTAGAAAATTATTCAAATATAAAATAATTGGTATATCCCTAGTCAAATAAGGAATTAGTGGTTCTAGAGTGGATGGTAAGTGTACCTTTCACCATTTTATTGTCACACCCATCATTAGAAATAGTGATCGCATGAGATTTACACTTATACACTAGCTTAAGAGGTTGTTAATGTTGATCATAATCATTAACCTTTGGATTTGGTAATTGGTTATCATAGTGACCATACTCCTTGAATTTAAAACAAAGTAGTGTGGTTGGTTCATTATGTAGAGATTTCTATTTATTCGTATCATTAGTTAACTTATTCCCATAAATTCAGAATCTAATTTCCAAATAAACTTCCCTTACACACTTAAAATATTTATCAGTCCCCTTATGATGGTTTCTTTTATGTTTCATACAAAAAATTTAGTATGAAGGAAATATCATCTTCTTATCTCCATGGTTATTAGTGTTTCTATTAAACTCTATCTTTATTTTATTATTAAAACCATGTGATTGATGGGTAACTACAATATCCATTTCCACCTTGTGATAAAATAAAATAATTTATTCATAGCTATTTAAGTCCCTTATGTATAAATCTATTTAAATACTTAATATTAATCCACTGAAGAATCAATCAACATTACATTTTGGATGATAATTCCATAAGTTTACCTCAAAAGTCTTGTAAACGTTTCCACATATGTACCAATAGATTAATTATCCTTCTTTAGATCAAGGAATTCCTTCTCTATTTTCATAAAAAGAATGTGAAGGAAGTACATATTAAAAAATAAGTGCTTAAACCCATTCCAATCCTTGGAGTTGATTTCATCTTATTGCCTCATATTATTGATGATATTACACTATTGATTGGATTTACCTTCCAAATGATAGACATATAAAATGAATTTTTCATATTCTAGACACTAGAGAACAAAAAATATAATTTTAGTTGTACTAATACATTGCTCAGAAACTATAAAATCATAAAAATCATTGAAACATGGTGGATGTTGCCTCATTAAGGACTCAACAGAATGTTTTCCCCCCTTTCCTTCTTTTCAAGTTCAACGATATTCATAGCTTGAGGAAGTTGTGTGAGTATAAAAATGATATTTTTCATTCCAAATAATATATAATTTGGTTTCTCAGGAGGAAAATCATTTCATTTCTTTTATAATTTATCATTAACATGGTTCTTTTGGGTTCCAGCCATTGACTACAACTAAAAAAGCATAGTGTGAGAAATAAAAAAAGTAGTGGGAAAACACATAGTCATGAAAAACATTTATAGGATTTCTAAATCAAGACCCATTATTTTAAATCCACTACACCTAAATTTTAACCTAGGTTATTCATGGTCATCATCTGTTCAAATCATTTATGATGGTTCATAAAGAAAATGTAAATTAACCAAACCATATCACTCAAGAGTGTCAAACCAGGTGCATAATAAGGCCATTATTTTATACCAATTAATACTCGATTCAAGCCTGATGCACCTTTTCATATTTATTACCCAAAGGTACATTTTTTCTAGAACCATGTCCACTTATAGTATCCAAACCAGGATGTATTTCTAGGTAAACCACATAATCTCTTCCTTACTAAAACATTGGGATTTTATCCTATACTTAGGCTTATCTTAAGGGTTCTCGCTAAATTATTCCCATCCTATTTTCTAAAGGTAAACTAAAACTATCCTATGATATCAACTATAACAACCAAGGACATTCATATTTAGATATTACATCTTCTTTATGAACAATCATCACATCACACAAACACACGCCTGAGGATCGTAAAATATAATGCCTTTGGAAACTTGGAAATATAAAAAACTGGTTCATAATTTAACTACATCATCTCTCACTTAGTTTCTCTTAACTAATAGCCTTTTTATACATATCACACATAATACCTATCATCATAACCTAGGGAAAATAAACACAATAAAGGGTGATATTAGATTCTTAGTAAGGGTAAACAAGAGAAATATGTTAATATAACGTGAGTATAAGTGTATGAGAACATGAATATAACATATGAAAACTATACCCTATATATCAAAGATCAAAATCTTGAGTCATGGAATAAATATTGGCAGTTCTTAAGACAAGAATCACAAGGAAATCAAATAATATGATATATGAGAGAATAAAATTTACTTAAGAAATGGAATTCCAGCAAACACATAAGCATAGAAAATAATTTTCATAGTAATCAAGGATCGTTTTCAATTCTATCATAGTGGAATGGTTTCACTCATCATACCATTATAAAAGTAAAGGTTTACTCCCAAGATAATAATAGTAGACAAATTTTCTTAATAAACAAGGTTCACTCCCCATTCAAGCCTTTTTCATCTCATTAGATTTCAATAATTACCCAATGCAATGGAGGGAGATATAGTTCCCACTTATCACATAATTAAAATCTTATATACATATACCACAATAAAATAAAACATTCATCATATTAGAACCCATAAAGAGAAATGGGTTTCATAAACATTTCATTATAGCATAAACTATGGAAAATAAATAGGTTTCATAATTATTTCATCATTTCATCAAAGTATAACCCATGTAAAAAAGAAGTGGTTTTCATAATAATTTTATCATGGTATAACCCGGGGAAGAGAAATGGGTTTCATAAATATTTTTTCATCATAAACATAAACCAACCAGAGGAATAATAATAATGGTATCAATCGATCATGTCCCTGGTAAATCATAAGTAACATCAAATAATGTCATCTTAGATGTAAAATTATTTTGAAAGATCACTTGGAACATTACTTGAGGAAAATAACCTTTTTCACTTTGAAAATAATTTTTAAAAACTAAAAAATCATAAAAAATTTATAAAAAAATAATTTAAAATAAACATTGAAACTAATAAATTAATATTTAAAACATTTTTTGGTCTTGAAGGCATGAATTTCCATCCATTCCATACATGTTAAAACAAATATTCATTTCACATTTTCAGTAAAATTCAAATGATCATTATTTGGAAAATGGCATGAAGATTACTTTAAAAAAAATTAAAAAGTCACACAAGGGTAAAAAATTATTTAAAAATAAATATATAGTAGTGATAACTTTCTTTAAAACATTTTTTTAAAACATGTATATGGAAGAAAAAGGTTTTTTAATTAAATAGATAAATAAAGTTGATTTTTCTTAAAAACATTATTTTAAACTCTTGAGTACAGAAAGAGAGTAAAATGAAGGGAAAATATGTATTCTCATGACATAAATATATGATAATAAAATTAATGAGTATCTTAAGAGATTTATGATAATATTTCATCATCGAAAGCATAAACATAAATAGTACTGATAAAATATTAGATTTTTTATAAAACCATTACCACTTTTGTAATATTGAATAGTAAGCCCCATGATATATTATCATTAGATGAAACTTAAAATATCATGAAAATAAATTAATTAATTATATTATATGTAAAAGGGTCTATATATACACCTAATAAAATAAGATAGGGGCATAAAATAACATATGTCCTAAAGAAGAAAAATTGAGACAAAAATCCCTTAACTTAAGTCTCTATTTCCTTAATACATATTTGAAACTAATTTATAATAAATATAAGTTTATGATAAATATATTATATAACCATACTCATATTTATCATCTATATATGCTTTACTTATGACTTTTTATTACCCATTTTTCAATAATCCCTTGTTAAAATCATGTTTTTGGTAATAACTGCTTTATTTTTTGTGTATGTTTTGGTTTGGTATTTTTGATCAGTTTACTTTGATCATGGTTATATCATATAAATTGTTTTTACCATGATATAAATATTATATATATTTATATGTATTTATAGTAATCCATTAAATTTAGATATATATAATGAGTTCCACCGTTCATGGAGACGGTAAGTCGTATGTATACATAAACATTGTTTCCATTTTCTTGAAGGATAGAAAGAAATGAAGGTAAATAATATATCACCAATTAATATAAATTATTATTTCATATATATCACATATATTCATAAAATTTATCCTTATTACCTTCCATGTAAATAGTTAGTGAAAAATGAACCACATATCTTCGTGAGGTAGTAGTCTGTCGTACACACGAGCAACGTTATCGTATCCCCATGGAATGAAAAGTAAGAATAAATATGTGATATAATGAGAAAAAAAAAAGAAGAATAATATAATATATATCATATATAAACAATAAATAAATCATTATATCCAGTCATTAGATGTGGTGATGGAAAATGAATAACATCAATTCATGAGGCAGTAGTCTGTCATACACATTGTCGACAGTTTCGTTTCCTATTTAAGGGGAAAAGAGAAAGAATTCGATTAATAAACTAACTTAATAAAATATAGGTGTATGGAATATATTTATTTTATTATATTACCATGTTTTAAAAATATTTTTAATTTAGTGGAGGAATAAATAAAACAAAACACAAGTTTAAGAGTTTCACCTCTTCTTCGGAGAGCCTCTTTAGGTTTATACCTAAAGCCTTATTAGGATGGTTTCCTAATAAAAATAATGCATCTAAGATTATAGGATGGAATTAAGTAATTTAATTGGTTATTTATTCTCAAAACAAAATGTTTTTGGATGTGTGAAGAGGATAGGATGGTGGGTGGCCTTTTATAAGTAGGGGAGAGGACATGTATTGAATTTTTGCAAAGAATAAAGTGTAACCATGTTTTCACATTCTGAAATGATAAAAAATTGTTAACTATAAATATTATAGATTATAATATCTAAATATTTCCATAAAATGGGTTTTGGAAAAAAATTTATGTCAAATTACCCCTTATCTTTTTATTTTAACCTCCTGATAAACCCTTTTTAACTATAACTATCGTAATTAATTTTTACTGTTTCCACTATTCATTATGATCAAAAAGTATTTTAACCTTATTAGATAATATTAATTATACTGATTAAAAATATGGAACCAATTTTTATAAATTAAATTTATAGTATTCAAAAAAATTAATTTAAAAGTAAACCCATAGACGTGACAAAAAAGCGGTTTTCCAAAGAGAAAAGTTTCAAATGTTTAAAAAGATTTTTATACAAAAATTCAATATAAAATTTATTAAAATAACCTATATTAGTTTAATTATAATATAATTGAAATAATATTACTTCTAAAACAATTTTAAAATAAAATTTAACATTATAAATTCTTTAAAAGAAAAGTCGGTTTTCAATAAAAACAAATATTTTCACTATTAATCGAATAATTAATATTTTTAGAAAAATCCCAAAAATTAATCCCAATATAATTTTGATATTTTTATTCCAAAAATTATTTTTATTCAATAAAATAAATTTTTATAAAATTTTCAACAATTAATTTTATTATTTGTTCACAAAAGTCAATACTCATTTTTTGAGAAAATTGAATTTTTAAAACATATAAAGACTTTACCAAAAATTAAGTAATTATTTATAAATATTTTTTATTTATATAAACCATTATACTTAATATTTAAAATTTTATTATTCCTATTTATACCATTATGTTTAATGTCTATGTCAAAACAGCTATGTTAAATAGTAATATAAATAGTATATTACAGTTCATTAGAACTTGGTGTTGCATATAACGCAAACTATCAAAGAAATTAAATTTTTTTAAGAAAGAAAATTAGTAAAATCTTGAGGTGCCACACTAACCCCTCTCGTAACCTCATATGTAACAACACACTAACTCACTAAAATACTGATTCATGTCTCAAATGTACTAGGATCCCCACATAGATCATAAATCATATCCCACATGAGTCATAACTCATGGGTAAACATCCTTTATATCATCCCAAACATCACCCAGTAACCCACATTAAAAAAATCCCACTCATCTAGGGTTAAAAAATATACATATCAGGAATCACATGTTATGATCAATCACCCACTTCACCTCATCAGACATCTACATATGATACCACCCCCTCAAAGACCAAAATCTCATCTCTATGCACAAATTTATAATGACATTGTACCATGATTATCCATGTCGATCATACCATGATCACACAAGTTAGTTAAGTATAATTCCATTAAGAATATATATGGGAAAATACCATAAGGGTTATTATTGACACTCTAAATTACCAACCCAATATTCATTTTGGAACTAGTACCATAATCACTCACTATGGGTTAATTTTCAAGGAATCCAATGCTTGTATCGTCCTAATAAGGGTAATTATACATACCTAAAAATGGGGGATAAATGTTATCAAGGATCATTCTCCTATAAGAACCATATGAACTTTCAAAAAAATATACTATGGTTAAACTAAGTAAAATTTCACCAAAAAATTATATGTGAAAACACCATATAAGTTGTTATGGACACTCTAAACAAGTGAACCCTCATTATCAGTGATATCTATCAGAATCAAGAATGAATATGTCATGTGAATCCTACATTCTAAAGATGATACATATGCACAGGACTCTTTCCAATGATCTAAGAGCCAAAAATCCATAAATCATAAATTTAAAATCTCAAGTGCACAAAACTAGGTAAAAATATACAATCACAAAAGAAAAAATCAATAATAACAATCCCATATCCCTGATAACTGGGAATTTATGTTCAAAAAAAATTCATGATGCATTAAAATAAGGTCCATCACAAGCTTCCAAACATTCATATATATCATGTATATCATTACCTCAAATAGTAATATAAAATAAAAAACTTGTATACATTGATATGACAGTCGCATAAATGATATGATACCACTTTGTAATGTCTTGAACCTATATCACTAATCATTACCTAGTTCATAGAGATATTGGGACCTCAAGCATGGATCCTCTATACTGGAGGTTTCTATCTATTAATAGGGGTTTAGTATAGTTTCATGGGGATAATATACCACCATATCATAGTAAGAAACAATTTAAAACAACTTAGATAAATCCACCCAAAATAATCATATTACACATGATTAATAAAAATCAATCTTAATAAATTTCAAGTGAAAGAATGCAGTCATATTGACTCAATTTCATACCATCACATCAACTGATCACTCACTGGGTCTATCAAACATAAAAATAAATGAAGAAAATAAACACAAAAGGATCCACTTTCATCCCAATCCATATGTTAAACTCAATATAATATATTCCTCTCAATCATGTAACACTAAGCCTCAACTCTACCTAAAGATGAAATCAGTGAAGACTTCTTGAGTACCCAAGTTATATGGTTTCCCAAGAAAGGTTTTATTGAAAATCAGTAGGACACCACCAATATGGTCACATACATAACCAATAAATTTAGTATATTTATATGTGACATTCTCAACTGAATAAATAAATAAACTATGGAAGTATAAATAAATAAACACCATTGATCCTCAGGTTCTAATTAAATCATGGGATTGAATATACCCCCTTCAGCTAGTGTCATATCATCTCTGATCATGCCAAATAATTATACTAACCATTAATAGTCACAATATATATATATATATATATTATTATGTAAAATCACTGATTCCTAGGGGTATTACCCTAGGAAATCTCGTAGTATTAAGCCAACGTGTGTTTCTTAGGATCAAGATCTAAGAAATCCAATGTTAGGAATATAGATGATTCTAAGAGGAAAGTCCAAGGTAATTATATAGACTTAAAAGTTGAATCTTATTGTCATGATCATTACATATATACTCAAAGTAAAAATACAATGGGATTTACCAAGGAATTTTTATGGTATCAAGCTTAGCGGTTGGGTCCTAGGAGTATATACTAGGAATCCAATAGTTTTAGGATCAATAGATAAATATTGAGAGACTAACTGTAGGCATTCCATTTTGACCAAATGGTTGAATCCTAGGTAAAAACCTAGGAATGTGACTTAAATTCTTAAGGGTGGTGTGTCCCTCCTATAATATCTCACCACACATAACTCACAATAGTTGGCCATTTTTTTAACCCATCTCATATAATAGGGTTCATCTATTCAAGAAAAATACCCAACCTCATCACTATAGCCATATAAAGATCACATCCTTAATTTTGGTTCTATATTGATTCCAAAAGTCATCACTACTCATTTGCACACTAACCCTCTCTAGATAAACACATCATTAGGGAATACATTATGTCCCTAAGTCACAGAACAATAAAAAAACCTTGCATTCATCTATCCTTATCTCATCTCTCGGATCCAGCTCGTCACTCTGAGGGCATATCATCCCTTGGTGTAATCACGATCACATCATGTCCTCACATGCCTCGTGATATATGCCTCAATTTCATTGATCTCAAGATATAGAGAAATTCCAATCTCACTTCCTAGGTCATCTCAGGTCGGTCCTCTCACATATCCTATCCATAGTCTACCTAGGGAATACCCACCCAATTACTCGCATCTCAATGGGGGAGGAACACTTTCCCTAATCCCATCTCAACTAGCCTGAAGTATTTAAGAAATCTCAAGGTTCCCACGTGTCTAATACTTAGGCCATCCATATTAATTCATCACTCACCTCTACCTATAGGTAACTAAGGTAACCTATCACTAGGGATACTACATCTCATTCATTTTGTTAAATTTACACCCCTCATGAGGTTCATGTATCCCAAGGAATAAAATCATAATTATTCTATCAATCATCAATGGAAAAGATGTGTATATAGTGTAGAAGGGTAAATCACGGCCCTTGGTACTTTATTCTTTTTATTCATAGTCATTTAATTTTAGTTAAATAATTTACTAAATTTAAAAGTTCAATCACTTGAGGTGGAGAGACCACATACCAAATAACATAAATAATAAATTAATTTACTAAATGGGTCATGTGTGAGGGACCACCAACCTCATCCAAATACATTTCCTTTCATTAATGATTCATTCATCATCACATATTCTCATCTAAGTACTATTCACACTCTCATAAACATCCTAGGAACCTAACTCAAGCCATCACACTGAATAATTAATTATAAACAATTTATAATTAATTATTCAATTTAATTATCGCAATTTATAATTTATGTCAATTAAAATCAATTAAGAAACATTTATTAAAACTCACTAATAAACCTAGTTATACCAAAATAATGACCAATCACTCATGAAAGGTATGTGATACAATCTAGAGGACATCAAAATAAAAATTCCTAACATGAAACATTGATTCAATTTTGAATTCAATTCAATTTAACCAAACACTATGAGTAATTTAATTTGGTGACATAAATTCAATGAAATAGAATTCCACTGCATGATATTATCATCATTTAATATACAATATCGATTGTATGAAAAATATCTATCCTAATGGGATGATTTTATCATGTACTGTTTGAATCATCACAAAACCCTAAACCAAAATCTCCAAAATCATAGGCTAAGAAAGGGAAAGAGGGAGGAAAAAGAGAGGTATATCTCACCTCTAAATGTTGAATAAATCACCACAATAACTCCCATATCCATGGTAAACTGAAAGAGATATGGGAATAAACCATTTTAGTTTAGTCTCACGTAAGGAGGTATAGAATAAAGGGACAAATATCTTAACAATTTAAGAGTGATAAAAAGAAAACTTCAAAAAATTAACACATCCAGGGAGTGAAAAATGGCTTTCACCACATCATGGTGCACCTCTAAGAAACATCAGAGAGACCCTGACTTTCCCAAATCTACTTCAAAGAACCTCCCAGCTCTATGTTTTAGTCAAGTACCTCAACCACCCAAAAATATAGCACTACAGTATAGGAACCAACCCCTGGACGTTTAAGATATGTGGTCCTCCCTCAAACCACAGACAAACTCCATAGAGAATACCCTTTTACCTCATCATTCCAACAACCAGTATGGAATTATCCATGTTATAGTGGTTTTTTTGTTTCCCACATGGTAAATCCCTTAGGAAACATGCTTGGTGAAATGCTTAACTTGGTATTTTTCTACGCCTATTTTACATAATGAGGTGTCATAGGCACCACACCCATCCAGCACTCCACACCTCTATCTTAGGAATTTCTTACTCTACCATGGACACCTTTACACTATGGTGCTCCCCATTTCAATAGGTAAAATCCATGGGTGCTATTATCAATGAAGTATAAAATGACCAAGTACCACATCAAGGCTCATTCCCCTACCTCGTTGTTTCAAATTAAAATTACCAGGTGCACCATGTGATGTGTCACAACATGGTGGTCCTCATGGAATACCAAAACTTCTAGAGATAAGGGAAAACACCTTAGTGAAATCACCATTTTGGCCACAAAAATACACCATAGTTGGCCTCCCTTACATATAGATTATACATCTTGGTCCTTAGACCGTTCCCAGGCTTCACTATGGTGTTGTGAATCCTTAACCATAGCATGGTGTGATATATCATACCTCAACACCACCTTAGAGGTCCAAAACACCTATAAAACATATAAAAACACTCAAAACTAAAATTATCCCAAAAAATAAATCTCTAAAGAACCTAATTAATCACCCAAGCTTCACCCAACATCCAAGAACATCTCTTTGAGATTTTTTAATACTTAGAATATAGATATTAATTCATGTTCTTAAGATGAACTCCTCACCAAAATTAGAAATTCAAATTTCCACAGAAATTTGTAACATGTACGAATTCATGTATTTATAGATTTATTCTCTAGAGAAATGATGTTATAATAAACTAATGAAGTTATTCCATTTTAAGGGTGATTTTTAAGGGAGATGAATATAATTTCAAAAGATGGCTTCATGGTTTTTATATGCTTTCTTATGGTTATTAAAAGGAAATATTTTTATTTTATGAAAAAAAATAATTTCATTTAATGAGTGAAGGAAATGTTATGATCCTTCAATTGTTATAAGTATGTATTTCAGGAATGAACTTTTCACAAATTATCATGTTTTCTCGTGGAAACATCATGATTATTTTATCACTTTTATGCTTACTTACAAGATTGTTTTATGTGAATTTTTTATCAATGAATTTTATTTCATGCTTGAAAGTAAGTTTAAGTTATTTTACATGTTCAGGGTTTGTTGTTTAAAGGAAATACTTTTAAAGGGTTTTCATGTATTTCAATAGTCTAACAGGTTTTTGTTTTCTTTAAACCACTTACTGGTATTTATGTTTTCACACCACATTTTCAAATGGTTTTCATAGGGATTGGGGATGAGTATAAAATTATATGGAATAAAATTTTTAGTTATGAGTATCTGGACTTTAATGAAGTAAGTAAACCATTTAATGAATTTTGTTTTCACGACCCGTCCTCAGGGCCCGTGTCGTGACTACCTGAATCCCACCTTCCATAGGCCAGGGGCTGGCGACTAGAACCATAGACGTAAATCCCTAAGTTGGGAAGGAATTTCTTTTATAAAATTAAACAAACACAACAGAGTACACAATAGGTAGTAAACACTAAGTAAACTGAAAACAAAAGAGTGTGCGGGAAAGTAAATGGGCTAGTATACAAACCCAACTGAACAACAAGTACAAGTAGAAAGGGACAAACAACTGAAAGTAAAGAGTATATCTTGGATCGTCCTCCGGGGTTCCTACATAAAGGGTAGGTACATATGGCCACCTCAGCACTCACGTCCGTCAGTCTCCTCCGTGTGCTGACTCGTCGCAAGGTCCATCTAAAGGTATTGTCTAGTCCTTATACACTCTGACTCGGTCAACGTTGTTTGTCGTCTACATTCAACACAACGATGTGCGGGATATACCGTGTAGGGGTGAGTATAACAATACCCATTAGGGACCCCGAGACCCTCAATGTCTCAAAAAATCCACAAAGGATAAACCACAGTAGAAATATACAATCACAAAGTATCAACCAACCCTACTTAGGTATATGCCCATACATGTACCTAAGTTTCCAATCCCAGCCTGGCTCCAACTCTCGATCCCAAACACAACGCAGTCCACACAGGAAGTAAGTCAATCACCACAATGATAATGGTTGAAATATATGACTCATCTCACACAGGTATGCCACATTTGTAGAGAGATATAGATGATCAGATGTAGCCACTAGATCATCTAAGTTGTCGGACCCACACAGGATACAGTCCAGCTAAGCTGTCGGACCCACATAGGATACAGTCCAGCTATCTCGTCTAATATTTCAGACTCACACAGGATACATTCTAGCTATCTGGTCTAAGCTGTCAGACCCACACAGGATACAGTCTAGCAATTCTAGAGTAATAGAGATAATCAGATGTAGTTACTGATTCATCTAAGCTATCGGACCCACACAGGATACAAGACCAGATACTCTATTAGAACAGTTGAACCCACACAATATTTTTGTATAGTTTTCATCATCGTCAAACCCACGGAGGATTCCAGTACGGTAGTCATCGTCATAGTCACAGTCATCTCTAGGGTTCCCGCACACAGCACGCTCGATTTCAGGAGGGTCCGCTCCTCGAGAAAAGGGGGGTTGATACATCAACTATCATGAAGTCCTAATTTGATGTATCCTGAAGTTCTGTCTCATCAAAATAAACCCAATGCGACAGACGGCGTGTCAATCGGACGCTCGATCTATGAGTTATAAGCGTTTTCGCTGTGAGGGCCTAGTTGGTTTCAGGATCGAACCAACCTGGCCATATCCAAACTTCCCAAAACCTTGAGTGTGATATACCTAAATGACCTTCTTGATCCAATTAATCTATCTCAACTGACGGTGCATCGATCGGAGGTCCGTAGCTCAAGTTATGGGTGAACAACCAAATGTAATCCGAAGAGGGGGGGTCTAGGTCCGGTCCGGCCTGGCCCAACCCGCCCTGGGTCGGCCCGAACCGTGTTGAACCGACCCGGGTATGGGTCCAGCCTGGTAGGGAGTGGCCCGGCATGGCAGCTGTGGCTCGGCCAATGCAAGGGTCGCCCGGCCCGCGCGGCAGGCGGCCCGGCCCGGTGGCCGGCCGCGGCCCGACCAGTTGGCCGAGTGTGGAGCAGGGGGGGCACGGCCCCTCGGTTATCTGTAATGGTGGTGACAGCTGGTGCCGCCCATGCCTCCTGGAACCCGCGATGTGGGTTCTGCTCCACCACCATGGCAAATTCCACGGCGGCCTTCCGTTGGCGGTGCACGAGGGGCGCCGCTGCCCCCAGGCGGCCGGCCGGTGCCGGTCTCTGCCTCCAATCACCGGCGCCGTCGCGCTCTTACATGGGCCATCGGAGTCATTCCAGTGGTCCGTTTTTCCTCCTGTCTACACCTACGTCCTCCTCGGGTCTTTCTCTTCACTACGATGTCCTCAAAACATCGTTTCCCTTCCTTTCACTCGTCGCCCAACAAACCACGCATCATGAACAAATTGGCAGAGGGTCCATACTTGTTCGTTAGCCCGTACCCTCTGCGTTGGAGGCTCAACAATTATCCAACATATAATCACCCAAGTACTAGGGTATAATTCATATATATATAATTATACAAAAACCCCCTACCTCAATTCAAGGTATGTTTGTCGTAGTCACGGAAAACGGCGTTGCAGAAGACGGTGTCGTGGAAGACGGTGTCATTCTGTCAACGCCGGAGGGAGAGTCGTTGTCCTTGGCGATGTTCTTCATGGGCGGTGTCTTCTCCCTTAACGTAGAGGAAGAATAAATAAGAAGACGTTTGAGAGCCTTGTGTTCTTCGTCGAGAGAGTACATCGTTCTTCATGGGAAGAATGTTTTCTTCCAATTCTCCAAAGCTTCCCCAAGGTATAATCACTAACCCGCGTAAAATAATAGGCCCCCTATTATTTTAATTTTTTCATGCAATTCAAAATAAATCAAACACTCAATTTAATTTATGAGGACTTTAATTAATTGTGTTGGCATAATTAAGGGGAGGTAGGTGGAGAGGCTCCACCATAATGTGGGAGTTCAAAAGTTAAAATGGGGTTCAAGGAGTTACAGGGGGAGTTGAGGGGTTAAGTGCTAGGGTGGGACCCACCTCACATTATCCTCTCATGGGAGGTTATGTGGGGTCTGGGCCCCACCTCCAACTCCTCCTTGGAGAAGATAACCACCCCCTTAACAAAAAATTATGTAACTCATAAGTTTTATTTATTTTAAGAAATCCCAAAAATTAAGTTCTCCTCCCAACCAAACACAACTGTGGTATAGGTCCCCTTAAGTGAATATCGGCGCTGCAAGTTCATTGGTGTCCTCAGATTTCAATTCCGAGCACCGGTTCGAAAGATATTAAATCCCCCTCATGCATTCACTGAAAGTACCCGAACAAAACTCCAGAAAAATATTCCAGGCACACCGGGCCTCAGAATCAGGTGTTGTCAGAAACTGCGGACTTGTAAAATTCCAAAGAATTTAAGAAAAAAAATTCCCTTGAAATTTCCAGGTCTTTACATTACCCCCAAAACAAGGATTTATGTCCCCATAAATCTATAACACACACTAGGAAAACAAATAGGGGTACTAAGCACGCATCTGAGCCTCCTGCTCCCATGTGCTCTCCTGGAGGTTCCCATGCTGCCAGCGAATGCGTACCAGAGGAATCGAACATCCACACAGTACCCACTCCTATCGATCCTCAATATCCACTGGAACCTCCGTGAAAGTCTCCCCGTCATTGATGTCAAGCTCCCCGTGGTCGGTGATGTGGGATGGGTCATGCACGTATATCCTTAGCTGAGATATGTGGAAGACGTCATGCACCCAGTGCAACTGAGGTGGAAGGGCCAGGCGGTAAGCCACCTTACCTATCCTACTGAGGACCTGGAATGGTCTGATAAATCATGGAGATAACTTACCGCCCTAGCCAAATCTCTATAAACCTCGTTGAGGTGAGACCTGTAGGAAGACGTGGTCGCCATACTCAAACTCCATTGGTCTCCATCTCCTATCAGTATAGGACTTCTGTCTGCTCTGTGCAGTCTTCATCTGCTCCTGGATGATCTGAACTTTCTCCATTATAGCCTACACCATCTCTGGTCCTACAAGTGCTGACTCCCCTGGGTCAGTCCAGCACAGTGGTGATCTGCAAGGTCGGTCATACAATGCCTTGTAAGGGTCCATCCCTATGGTGGAGTGGAAGTTTTTGTTGTACGCAAACTCCACCAAGGGTAAGTGATCCTCCCAACTGTGACAAAAGTTGAGGACACATGCACGAAACATGTCCTCGAGAGTTTGAATGGTCCTCTCAGTCTGACCATCCATCTGAGGATGGAAGGCGGTGCTCAGGAGAAGCTGCATCCCAAAAGCCTCATGTAATCCCTTCCATAGCCAAGAAGTGAAACGAGCATCTCGATCGGAGACTATAGTTGATGGAACACCATGAAGTCGTACGATATCCTAAATTTAGAGGCATCCTAAGCTCTCTACTGAGCCCTTCTCTCTGATTGGTAGGAAGTGGGCCGACTTGGTGAGTCGGTCTACTATCACCCAGATAGAGTCGTATCCTCTGGATGTACGTGGAAGTCCCATTACGAAATCCATGGATATCCCATCCCACTTCCAATCTGGGACCTCTAAGGGATGAACCAAGACTGCTAGGACCTGGTGCTCCGCCTTCACTTGCGGACAAGTGAGTCATCGTGAGACAAACTCTGCTACCGCCTTCTTCATACTCGGCCACCAGTGTTGTCATCTGAGGTCCTGATACATCTTCTCCACTCCTGGATGTACCACTAGAGGGTAAGTGTGGAAATCCCTTAATACCTCATCCTGTAATGCAACTAGTACCATGGTACATCCTCTGAAGAGGATGACGTGATCCCCACCTTCAGAAAACCCATCAGGTGTCTGCCCTGAGGATATCTGAGCACGTCGCGTCTCATAATCAACGTCTCCATGCTGAGCCTCCCTGACTCGCTGAAGGAGTGGAGGAGTGACTATAAGAGACTGCAGAAAGGTTTTTCCATCTCTATCCACAAAGGATATCTACAATGCATCCAGCTTCTCTGTTGCCTCTACTAGTAGTTGAATGTCTGATCTCCTACTGAGAGCATCTGCTACAATGTTCCCCTTCCCATAAGTATAGACTATCTTGAAGTCATAGTCCTAAAGGAACTCAATCCATCATCGCTGTCTCAGGTTCAGGTCCTTCTGTGAGAAGATGTACCTGAGACTCTGGTGGTCAGAATAGACTGTAAAATGCTCGCCCATCATATAGCGTCGCCACATCTTCAAGGCGAAGACCACTTCTACTACCTCCAGTTCATGGGTAGCATAGTTCTGCTCATGTTGTCTCAACTGTCATGAACCATATGTGATCATTGATCACTCCTGCATCAGGACACACCCAAGTTTGGTCCCTGATGTGTCGTAGTAAACTATGTACCCTACGCCATCCTCTAGTAGCCTCAATATGGGCACATTGGTCAACCTCTACCTCAGCTCCTGAAAGCTCTGCTAGCATCTCTCTAACCACACGAAGGGTTTCCCCTTCTTCATCAAAGCTGAAAGTGTTGCTACAACTCTGTAGAAGTCTGGCAAAAATCTCCGATAGTATCCAGCCAGACCTAGGAAACTCCGTACCTCCGTCACACTCCTAGGTGGCTCCCAAGAAAGTACTTCCTCGATCTTCGTTGGATCCACTGCAACTCCAGCCTCTAAGATGATGTGCCCTAGAAAGTGAACCTCTCAAATACAGAACTATCACTTTGAGAAGACTATGGTAGGTGTGCTTCTCCTCATTAGTCGAGTAAATTGGTATGACGTCGATGAAGACTATGAAAAAACGATCGAGGTAAGTTTGGAAGATCCTGTTCATGAGACTCATGAACACTGCTGGTGTGTTGGTTACACCAAAGGTAATAACCAAGAACTAGTAGTGTACATACCGACAACTGAAGGCCATCTTCTGCACATCCTCGTCTCGAAATCTGAGTTGGTGATAGTCTGACCTGAGGTCTATCTTCGAGAACCATCGTGCTCCCTTGAGCTGATCAAAGAGGTCGTCAATCCTCGGGAGTGAGTACTTGTTCTTCACGGCCACCTGATTCAGGTGATGGTAGTTGAAACACATTCGCAAGCTCTCATCTGCCTTCTTGGTGAACAAAATTGGTGATGCCCAGGGTGAAAAATTGGGTTGGATAAATCCCTTTCCCTTCAAGCCCTCCAGCTGTACCCGCAGGTCCCGAAGCTTGGCGGGAAACATCTGATATGCTGGAGTAGATATTGGAGTTGTCATGGGGTACAGGTTAATGTAGAATTCTACCTCTCTACGAGGAGGTAGTCCTGGAATGTCGTCAGGGAAAAAATCCACGTACTGATCCATCACAACATGAAAACTCGGACTCTGCACATCAACCGCTCCAAGGATGAGACTAGCCAACTGATGTGTGATCGGCTTCCCCCTCCTCTGCGTAAGTCCATCCTGCGCTGCAAAGGCTCCCTTCTCACCAGTGAAGGTGATCCTGGTCCCATCTGTGTGGATACACCGCACTTTGCGCCTAATATAGTCAATCTGAGCATGAACTGTGGATAACTAGTCCATACCCAGGATGACATTGTAAGGCCTCGACGCCGCTACAAGAAGATCCCAGCTGAAGCTCTCGCCTCCTAGAGTAATCTCACACTACCGTCACCAGTGCATAATTGTCTATTCTGCTTCCATAGGAGTATCTAGCTAAATGGATCGAGCCAACGGCTCCGTCAGAATCTCCGAGCTCCGAACAAGGGTAGCGGTAATAAAAGAATGACTCGTACCTGTGTCTATAAGTACTGCAGTAAGGGTGGAGTAGACACAGATAGTACCACGAATCATATCAGGTGTGTCGTGGTCATAGGCCTCGACTTCCTGGAGCTGAGCCCGCCTCTTTCTGCCAGCTCCATATGGTCGGGTGGATCTTCTGGTGGTGGTGGTGGTAGAGCCTCAAAATGTCGTCCACCACCCGCTACTCGGCCAGCTCCTATGCCACGTCCCCTTGTTCCCTGCGGACAACCACGATCGAACCTCTAACTCTGCATGGAGGTCCGTCTACTGTCTGCTGCTCATCTACATGGTGGGTTGGGCAATCACGAGCCATGTGGCCCTACCCGCTGCATGCATAGCACTACCTGCTCCTCGTATAGCTGAATCTGTCTTGTGTGCCCCGCAAAACCGAACCTATATCCTGGGGTCGCCCACCTGATGGCCTGGTCTGCTTGGACCTCTGTGTCATCTGTCTACTGCTAGCTATAGAAGACTCCACTACATGTCTCCATGTGGTGGGTCTCGTTGCTGGTGACTGGTCAGCGAGAAAACTCTCCACTAGAAGGGCTCGCTCCAGTACTCCTGCCTGTGTCAGAATGCGGAGGGGAATCATCGAAGCCCTAATCTCATGTCTGAGTCCCTACTCGAAGGTCTGAGCCCTAAAGAAAGGGTCTCGTACCATATTTATGGACCAAAGTGAGAGGTCAGTGAACCTCACTGAGTACTGAGATATTTTCATGATGCCCTGCTGCAGATGTAGTAACTCCTAAATCCACACCATACGAAGGGTGGCTGGAATAAACTCAGAGCAGAAGAGACTCTCAAAGTCTGTCCAGAGTAAAGATTCCTTGTCATGCACCTAGAGCATCAGGCTCCACCATCTACCTACTCCTGCGTGCAGGAGACTTGTGGCAAGGATCACCATAAGGTCGGCTGGTGTCCCTACCAAACTGAAAACTCTCACAACAGCCTCCAGCCTATCCTTAGCTGTTTGTGGGTCCATATCTCCGCGGAACCTGGGCAGCCTCTGTCATTAGAACTCTTGCAACGCACTCAGGCGGCGTGCACTCTCTACTACTGGGGCTGGTGGTATCAGTGTCCCAGTGGGTAGTGGTACCGCTGGTACCTCCATTGTGATGGGGCCCTGCACCGAGACCTCGTTGCTCGGTGGGCTACCATCTCGTACGTAACTCGGAACCCTAGCGGGCTACCTTCGTGGGGTCATCTTGAAAAGAAACAGGTGTGCCATGGTTAGAACAGTATACCTGGTGAGCTGACACAAGTGATCACAAAGAAAACTCTTGAAACACACACACAATCAGTGTTTCTGTGCACTAAGTTGGAATTTTGAGGTCAAGGTCCTGGTGTATGGATACGTCGGCCGCCACACCAACACTGGACTTCCTGGACTAGAAACCACACTCAATACTCTTAACACTATTACTTCATAGAAAATAATGATCAGAGTCTGGAGATCTTTGGTAGAACTGACTCCTCTAATACCAATTTGTCACGACCCATCCTCGGGGCCCGTGTCGTGACAACCCCAAGCCTACCTTCCATAGGCCAGGGGTTGGTGACTAGCACCATAGGCATAAATCCCTAATCTAGGAAGGAATTTCCTTTATAAAAGTAAACAAACACAATAGAGTGTGCAACAGGTAATAAACACTAAGTAAACTGAATACAAAAGAGTGTGCTGGAAAGTAAACGTGCCAGTATACAAACCCAACTGAACAACAAGTACAAGTAGAAAGGGACAAATTTCTGAAAGTAAAGAGCAGCTCATGGATCGTCCTCCGGGGTTCCTAACTAAAGGGTTGGTACAGATGGTCACCTCATCACTCACGTTTGTCAGTCTCCTCAGTGTGATGACTCGTCTCAAGGTCCACCTATGGGTACCGTCCAGTCCTCATACACTCCACCTTGGTCAGCACTGTCTATCATCTACATCCAACACAATGAGGTGCGGGATAGCCCGTGCAGGGGTGAGTATAACAATACTCATTAGGGACCCTGAGACCCTCAAGGTCTCACAAAATCCACAAAGTATAAACCACAGTAGAAAGATACAATCAAAAAGTATCTACAAACCCTACTTAGGTATATGCCCATACATATACCTAAGTTTCCAATCTCAGCCCGACTCCAACTCCTGAGCCCAAACACAACCTAGTCCGCACAAAAAGTAAGTCAATCACCAAGATGATAATGGTTAAAAGACATGACTCAGCTCACACAGGTATGGCACATTTGTAGAGAGATATAGATGATCATATGTAGCCACTGGATCATCTAAGTTGTCGGACCCACATAGCATACAGTCCTGCTAAGCTATCGGACCCACATAGGATACAGTCCAGTTATCTCATCTAATCTATCGGACTCACACAGGATACAGTCTAGCTATCTGGTCTATGTTGTCGTTCCCACACAGGATATAGTCTAGCAGTTCTAGAGTAATAGAGATGATCAGATGTAGTTACTGATTCGTCTAAGCTGTTGAACCCACACAGGATACAGGAATAGTTACTCTGTCAGAACAGTTGAAAACACACAGGATTCTGGGACAGTTTTCATTGTCGTCGAACACACGGAGGATTCCAGCACGGTATTCATCGTCGACGTCGCAGACAGCTCTAGGGTTTCTGCACACAGCATGCTCGATTCTAGGAGGGTCCGCTCCTCGAGCAAAGGTGGGTCGATAAATCAACTATCACTAATTCCTAAGTTGATTTATCTCGAATTTTTTTCTCATCAAAAGAAACCCAACACAACATACGGTGCATCAATCGGACGCCCGGTCTATGAGTTATAAGCATTTTCGCTCCGAGGGCCCGGTTGGTTTTGAGATCAAACCAACCTAGACGTACATAAACTTTTATAAATCCTTGATTGTAATATACCAAAACGACCTTCTTGATCCAAGGAATCCATCTCAACTAACGGTGCATCGATCGGAGGTACGTAGCTCAAGTTATGGGTGAAAATCCAAATGTAATCTGAAGAGGGGGTCTAGGTCCAGTCCGACCCGGCCCAACCCACCCTGGGTTAGCCCGCACCAGGTCGAACTGAGCCGGTTCTGGGTCCATCCTGGTAGGGCGCACCCCAAACCGGTGGCTGTGGCCCGGCCCATGCGAGGACGGCCCAGCCCGCGCGGCAGGCGGCCCGGCGCGCGCGGCTGGCAACCCTACCCGCACGGCAGGTGGCTCGGGCCAGTGGCCGGCCACGGCTCGACAAGATAGCTGAGCTCGGAGCGGGGGGGACTGTTTCTCTGTAACGGAGGCACCAGCTAGTGACTCCCATGCCTCCCGGAACCCGCGAGGTGGGTTCCTCTCCACCACCGCGGCTGATGTCGCGGTGGCCTTCTGCCAGCGATGCGTGAGGGGCTCCGCTGCCCCCAGGTTGCCAACCGGTGTCGGCCGCCGCCTCTGGTCGCTGGCACCGCCGCACTTTTCCGTGAGACAACAGAGTCATTCCGGTGGTTCATTTTGCCTCTCGTCTGTGCCTACGGCCTCCTTGGGTCTTTCTCTTCACTACGACGACCTCAAAACGTCGTTTCCCTTCCGTTCACCCATCGCCCAACAAACCGCGCATCATGAACAAATTAGCGGAGGGTCTAGACTTGTTCGTTAGCCCGTGCCCTCTGCGTAAGAGGCTCAAAAATTATCCAACATATAATTTCCCAAGTATGAGGGTATAATTCACATATATAAAATTATACAAAAAACCCCTACCTCAATTCGAGGTACGTTTGTTGTAGTCACGGAAAACGGCATCACAGAAGACGGTGTCGCGGAAGATAGTGTCACGGAAGACGGTGTCATTCAGTCAACGTCAGAGGGAGATTCATTGTTGTTGGCAACGTCCTTCGCAGGCAATGTCTTCTCCCTTAATGTAGAGGAAGAATAAAAAAGAAGATGTTTGAGGTCCTTGTGTTCTTCATCGAGAGAGTACGTCATTCTTTGTGGGAAGAATGTTTTCATCCAATTCTCTAAAGCTTCCCCAAGGTATAATCACCAACCCATGTAAAATAATAGGCCCCCTATTATTTTAATGTTGTCATGAAATTCAAAATAAATCAAACACTCAAATTAATTTATGAGGACTTTAATTAATTATGTTGGCATAATTAAGGGGAGGGATGTGGAGAGGCTCCACCATGATGTGGGAGTTCAAAAGTTAAAATGGGGTTCAAGGAGTTAAAGGGGGAGTTGAGGGGTTAGGTTCTCGTGTGGGCCCCACCTCACATTATCCTCTCATGGTAGGTTATGTGGGGTGTGGTCCTCACCTCCAACTCCTCTTTGGAGAAGATAACCACCCCCTTAACAAAAAATTAAGTAACTCATAATTTTTATTTATTTTAAGAAATCCCAAAAATTAACTTCTCCTCCTGACCAAACACTACTGCGGTAAAGGTCCCCTTAAGCGAATACCGTCACTGCAAGTTCATAGGTTTCCTTGGATTTCAATTCCGAGCACCGGTTCAAAAGATATAAAATCCCTCTCATGCGTTCACTGAACGTACCGGAACAAAACTTCAGAAAAATATTCTGGGCACACCGGGCCTCGGAATCAGGTGCCGTCAGAAACTGCAGACTCGTAAAATTTAAAAAAAATTAAGAAAAAAAATTTTCCTTGAAATTTATAGGTCTTTAAATTTGTTTTAGTGAAGAAAATCTCTATTTGGTAGAAAAAAAAGTATGACTTTTGTTACGAAAATGATTTTACTAATTATATAAGACTCTAAAACTAAAAGTACTTGGGTACATAAGGGATGTAATATTTTATATAAATCATGCACTTATGGTAAACAAAATGGATCATTACATACTATGGTAGACTTCACCTAGAATTTTTAGGTGGATCACCCTATGGATTGTAAGTTTTGGGCATAGCAAATGTACTTATTGGGCATAGCCAACTCAAATTTTTATAATAAATGAATAATTTGATATGTACATGATGATAAATTTCATGACCAATATAATTAATTCATATTTTAATTGATATTTTAATATTGGAACTAATAAGTAAAGATCATCACATATAATTTATATTTAATTTATAGATAGATTTATAATTAACTTGTCTTATAATTCTTTCTTAATTATCGATGTGGTTGATTATACTCATCATACCATTATTGCCTCATAAGATCCAAGGGTGTAATCCATCTATTAGTTATCCTCATATGATCCAAAATCTTGGAACACCATTATAGATTTGATGGGTGTCAGCACGCTCGATTCTAGTCTCTTTAGTTGTTCTTCATTGATCGTAGAAAGAATCTATTCATGGATAAAGGATTGTTTAAGTTCTCATAAAGGCTTGAGGGAGTGGAGGTTGATTGGAACTTTATTTCCAGATAATGTTCTTGATAGGTTTTCTCTAGGGCTTGAGAAAATTATCTCTTAGGTTTGTTGTGCACAACTAGTAAAAAACTCTCGAAAGTGATATAACATGATATTTATAGAGCTAGTTAAGGGTTTTAAATTTCACATAGGCCCTTAGAAAATTATTTATTCCTTAGATAACCCCATTTTTTATAATATAAATAAGATTATTATTTTATTTCCATGTGAAATACCTACAGATAAATTAATATCATTTGTTAAATAAATAAATTAATATTTATTTTATTGATATTTAATATATAATTTTCAATTGGAAAACTAAACTAGGTCTACTTATTCTCATTAGTATTTACCAAACTCATAATAATAGCTATTTATTTAATAAATAAATATTACTACATTATTAACATATACATGTAATAAATATTTATTATTATTTAAATCGCATATTTATTATTCTGAATAACTCATGATTAAATCTTAGAGATCAAACAACCCTAAATAAATATTAAACCAAAAATTAGGAACAATATTTATTCTAACTTGTTAAATTCAAAATAGAATTTAACTAATATTATGAATACACTTAATGTGTGACGCTCTAGGGACCTTTCTCAGCAGCATTAGGTGGAGCTACCTAAAGTCTGAGGTTAGTGGATAGAAACATGCCAAGGTACCCATGGATAAATAATTAAAAATCATAATGACATATATCCTCATAAAAATTCTCACTATGTAATATAATCTCTTTATCACAATATCTCTAATCAAGTAGTTTTCACACTGGTGTCATCAACCTGTGTGTTTGATGTCTCTTTTGTTGAATTTCTAGAAATGAACTTTCCCACAAAACACCATGGCCATGGATTTAATTAGGATATTTTATTCCCATCAAAGGTTCAAAGATACCGAATTCTATTAGAGAAAAGAATGGATAAATCCATTATCATGTTTTCAATTAATGAAGTATCACTCATGATGCACCCAACATACCCTACTTCCCACAAACATATAACATCACATTCTTTGTTAGTACATAAAATTATGTGAATCATGATATGTATTAATAATAATCTTGAATTATAAGGATCAATATACACATCCATAGATAGGAACATCTAATGACACATATAAATGAAAATTTTATATTTGTGGGTTATGTTCTCATAATCCCATTATTTGAAAATTACTAAGGGAATACACCATGAGATAGTGACTCAAAGCCCAAATAGTCTTCACCCATGATATCCTATATCATTTTAATCTCATAAAATTATATCATCTGCATATATAATATGTATTCAATAATATCATCATGGCACTTCTAGTTTCCCATCATAGTGGAGAACTACTATGACCTTTTAGTGCAACAGTTATTCTTAGGAAATTATCACATACAATTTCATGCATAATAATAATCATGATGTAATAATAACATTATTATTATTCAAAAAAATGAATACAGTTAATCATAATGTATATAGAAGTTGATTTTAGGGAACCAACTCTAGAAGACTCTCACTTGAACTATAGTCAAATACTAACAACATTATGTTTTCTAACTCTCAGATGATATTTATGCTTCTACTAAGATAAGGATTTAGTCAATGAGTCCACCACATTCTCCTATATAAAAACTCTTCCCACGACAAGTTTAACCCTATAAGAAAAATCCATCAAGATGTGATACTTTCATAATATTTTCTTTTTTCATTAGCGTGACCTTGGATTCTTTGTGAGTGACACTACTACAATATTATCACAATATAATATGATAGTGTCTTTACTTATAAGAACCAAATAAATATATTAGAAAAAGTTATGTATCAAAAAATTGTCTTTGGATGAATTAAAATCAACTATATACTCAGGCTCAACTATAGAATCGGTAACAACTAGCTACTTTAAACTCTTCCAGCTCACAAATCCTTCATTAAGGCTAAATACATACCATGATTGAAACTTCATATCATTAAAATGTGTCTAAAATTTATAGTAAGTATAACTTATGATTTCTCGCTATTTGTATCCTCTATATACTAGGAACATATCCTTAGTAGGAATTGGATAATTTAGGATAAACTTAGTAGTAGACCAATACAGTTCACCTGGATCATCTTGATATCTACCTACCATAATAAAAGTGTAGGAAACATCAATCCTAGTATATAACATGTCATGTATTATTAATCATATCATATAAGTGTATGGGATCAAAAAAAATATCTCTCTTTCCTATTTTTTTAATAATAAATTTTCATTGAAATATGGTTACCATGTGACACTAGAACCAACCCCCTCATGGATTGTTCCATACTAAATCTCTTTAGTATTTGTTCAATGTATATAATTTGACTTAGTCCAAGAATCCTCTTTGATCTTTCACAAATGATATTGATCCATAGAATATAGTTTTTTTCACCAAAGTACTTTATGGATAAACACTTGTCTAATTCATCCACAACTAACTATAAGACTAGTATATTGTTTATAATAAGTAATATATCACCAACATATACTACAAAGATAAAAACCCCATTTTCACTTAACCACTTGTAAACACATGGCTCAAATTTGTTCTTAATGAAACCAAATTATTTTATATCGTCATCGAAATGAATTTTCCATGACCTGGATGGTTGATTCAATCTATAATTTGATATTTGTGATTTTTATACCTTTTTCATTACCTGGTGTCATAAACACTTTGGGTTTTGACATATAGACTTCTTCTTGAGGGCTCTAATTAAGGATTTTTTTTAAATCCATATGCCAAGTATAAAAATCATAGAAATTTTTTATATCAATTATAATTCTAATTTATATAAATATAGCTAATGGAGAAAAAATTTCATCGTATTGAATGCCTTGATGCTATTTAAACCCTTTTAACCACCATTTTTGCTTTGTAGGTACTCAATTTACCTACCATGTACAGTTTTTTCTTGAATACCCATTTGTGCCTAATGGAATTTACATCAACTAGTGGATCGAACCAAAACCCAAACATGGTTTTTATATATGAAATTCATCTACAAATTCATGGATTTCAACCATCTTGTAGCTTTTGAGATCTATACTTCCTCATTTAGGAAAAAGGATCATTATTTGAAATCAATAATGATTCACCATCCTTGGTGACTAGAAAATAATATCTGTATGGTTCTTTAACCACTCCATTTCTCTTTTACAGTACTTTTTTTTCAGGAATAACCACTTCCATGAGGACTAATGGAATCTATTCTTGTGCTTATTATTTTGTATCTTAAGCATCAAATTCCTAAAATTCAATCTTTATCCCACAATACTTCTTGATGGTGCACTCTCTCTCAAAAAAATTTAATTTATTGTAATAGTTACCTTATTTTCTAAGAATTTGTATAGATAGTATCTCTTTTTTCTATTAGGATACCCTATAATGATATAATTTTTTCTCTGGGGTGCTAATTTGTTACCAGAGTTTGCCTTAGAAAACGTATCACATCCCCATACACATAAGTTGTACAATAGAAATTTCCTTTTATACATTAACTTATATAGTATTCTATTTACCACTTTATTTGGTACCTGTTTTAGTGTGTATGTGTTAATATGTAATTCATATCCATGAAAGGATAATGGAAGATCTTCATGACTCATCATCTACCTTACCATGTTAAGAAAGGTGTAGTTCCTTATTTAACTAAAACCATTCCAATATGGTTTATAACGTGGTGAGTTAAGATACAATCTTATACTCCCATAAAAATTCAATAATGTCTTGGTTAATATATTCACCGCCTTGATCAATTCAAATATTCTTTATATTTTTACCAAATTGATTTAATAATGTATTCATTAAATCTTTTTATTTATTAAAGGACTAAAACTTATACCTCATCAAGTGGACATAGTCATATCTACTCAATCTATCTATAAAATTTATGAAGTAAGAATAAATACCTCTATCTTCTACTATAAAAGTTTCACACGCATTAGTGTATACTAATTATAGAAGCTTTATGGATCTTTCACCCTATCCACTAAATTGTGGTTAGGTCATCTTTCCTTGTAAACAAGAATAACATTTTTTGAGTAGTTTTTGTAAAATAAATATCTCTTATTTTCAAATATGAAAATAAAATCATCTATATCTAGGAAGGATACATTTAAACATGTTGATTATGTTAAACTATATCATAAACTTTTACTTACTCATAAAATTAATCATATGAGGTATATTAGATTACATATCATGTACTTGGGCTACATAACATGTAATCTCTTATTCCCATGTCCATGACACATTCCTAGGGATGGGGTGTTCTTTTTAGTAATGAAATTGTATGAGTTACAAAGTGTGTACACCATATACATGTCACGTAACCTTGATTTTACATGGTTCTCCAACCCCTGTTTCATGTAATAAATACATGACATGACTTGGACCCCATGTTTTTCACTGTGATAACACATAGACTACATGGTGTGTATTAAAGTTACATAGTGTGTATTCTAGGAAACTATGTGATAGCTCAACTTAACTAACACATAGTGTGCATTAAATTCATTCCACGTAAATTTAATGCATAATGCTATAAATTAATTTAGGTCTCATCATAGTGCATTAAGCATGGGTACATAGTGTGTACTTTGATCTATATACCATGTACTTTTGTTTTATCTATCTAGAACCCATGGAACATCCTAATGAATTATTTGAATATTTATCATGTTAATTTAACCTTTTTATTGGTTATATTATTCATAATGAATAATGAGAAGAAAGGAATTTGATGTTTGGATTTAAACAATGAATAGTCTAGAAATAAAAATTAACTATAAATGAATATCATTAATAAATTATTAATAAATAATTATAAATTATTTATGTGATCACTCTGATACCACTTTCACATTATTGACATAAATTAATTTCATACTAGGAATATAAAACTTATATTTTGTTCATAGTCAATGAATAGTATGAGGTGTACATGAAGAAGAACATCATGACCAATGGAATTAATTCAAATATTAATTGACATATGAATTCTGAAACTAAGAAGATAGGGTCATCACTAATAATTTATAATTATTTTATAGATATATTTATAACTAAATTGTCTTGTAATTATTTATTCCTTAATGATGTGGTTGAATAATATTATCGTACTATCATTGTATCATAGGTTCCAAGGGTATAATCTATTTAGCGGTGATTTACACATGCTCCAAAATCTCAGAACATCACCATAGAATTGTTAGATTCTAAAACAGTCGATCCTGATCTCTTTCATAATTTTTTATTTATCATGGAAATAATATCTTTGTGGGTGAAAGATTTTTTAGGTTCTCTCAAGGATTGAGAGAGTGGAGGTGGATTGGTTTTCTAGTTCTTAATAATATTTTTGATAGGTTTCTCTATATTAATTGAGATAATTATATCTTAGGTTTGTTGTGAACAACCAGTAGCTAACCATAGAAAGTGATATAACTAGGTATATATATATATATAGGTTCGGGTTGGTAATTTCATATAGTCCCTTATCCAATTCCTTATTCCTTAGAGAACCCCATGTCTAATAATATAAATAATATTATTATTTTCTTTAACTTTTTAATACCTAAACATAAATAAATATCATTTGTTAAATAAATAAATTAATATTGATTTAAATGATATATAATAGGTCATTTCAAACTGAACCATTAATATTGGTCTGTTTATCCTCCTCAATATTTACCGAACTCAGAATAATGACTATTTTTTTAATAAATAAATTTTACCGCATTATTCATCGATAAATATAATAAATATTATATTCATTAAATATTGCGAATAAATATTTATTATTATTTAACTCATTTATTTATTCTTATAAATAACTCATGATTAAATCTTGGCGATCAACTAACCTTGAATAAATATTAAACCACGAAGTGAAAATAATATTTATTATTACTTGTTAAATTCAAAATATAATTTTACTTTGATTCTAGATACACTTAGTGTATGACCCTATAGGATCATTTTTTAGTGTAATTATGTAAAACCACCTAAAGTGCATGGTTTAAGCCTAGAAACATTCCAAGGCACCCATAAAGAAAGAAGTAAATTTTTTAATGACATAAAATATCATGTGAATTCACATTTTGTAATATAATCCCTTTATAACAGTATCTCTAATCAAATAAGTTTCATGCTAGTGTCATCTACTTATGTGCTTGATTTATCCTTATTTAACTTTATAGAAATGAACCTACCCATAGAATACCATGTCCATAGATTTAATTTGGTTGTTTCATTCCCATAAAAGATCTATAGGTGTCTAATTCCATTAAAGAATAGAAAATATAAATACTTTCTTACATTATTCCTTATTTTAGTATCACTCATGAGGCACCCAATATACCCTACTTCCCACAAACATATAACATAATATTTTTAGTCAATAAATCAAAGTAAATGACTCATAAATTCAATAATAATAATCTTAAATCCAAAGGATTGATTCACACACTCATATATAGGAACATCCAATGACATGTATAAATGTGGATTTTCTATTGGTGGCTCATGTTTTTTATCAGAAGATATCCCTTAGAGAATGAAACTATAATATCCAGAAAAATAAAATTAAAATTAGAAAATATGATGTTTAGTGGTTCTAATTATATAAAAAACTAAAAGACTAAACATCTTAATTGGAATCTTGAAAATAGTGATCAAACTATTAGCTTTCACTCCCTTATTTGTGAGAGAATACACAATTTGATTAGCCTCTATATACACATTTGAAATGAACCAATTTATACCAAAGAGGTAAATTAATCATTCTTCCCACCTCACCAATAAGCTCCATGAAGGCATCGATCTTTTAGGTTTTATGAGGTGAACCAAATCCAAATAATCAAGCTTAATCTCATATGCCTCCACCCTTCTTGCTTGGCTATAAGGAAATCCTCATGGAATCCCCCAAGGATATCTTCTAGAGCTACTTCCCTTTTATAACTCTTGTAAAATAATTTCACTATAGTTCTAATTGTATCATGTTTGAATACTCCACAACCAGAAAATATAGGGTATCCCTTAGCAAAACCATCTACATTAATATTCAACCAACCTATAGGAGGGTATTATAAGAAAAAAACAAACCCTTATATATAGAAAAATTCCCATGAATTCCTAAATTTCAAGTAATTGAGAGGTTTTTCGCCAAGTTAAATAAAATTACCTTATAAATAATATTAGACCCTCTCACTATAGAAAAAAAATTACATGGGAAAGGTGAGGGGAACCCCACATCCCTCACGCTTCATAAAATTTCAATTACTCCAAATAATACACAGATCACCAAAGAGAGTAACCATAATTAAATTAAATAACTGGGGAGATTTTCTCAAATTTAGATAGTATAAAATGAAAATGAGGATCCATTAGTCATTGAAATAATGGAATTTAAAAGGTCCTATATGTAACGTTAAATTACTTTATCAAAATCACATTAAAAAATATTTAATCAATAATTTTGAAACAACCATTTTATGCATGTTTATTTTAGTACAAAATACACTATTTAAGTAAAATAATTAACTAAACTTTCCAATATTTAATTTTTTTATGTTTTATGGTAGGAATCAGATATTGTTTTAAAATAAGCTTAAAATTACTAAACATGTGATGTGAAATATGGAATGTGATGTCCTATAGACAAAGGATCTAACCTAGAGATAAAAAATAAAGAACTGGGATGAGATGGATTGAAATATACTAGAAATCAATGATTTACATTGTAAATAGTAATTTATGACATAACAAGTGAAGAATTCAAGGTGTAAAATCAATCTGCGAAGGAAATAGAGCCATATGGGAAAAGTCAACATGTATCACAACATGACATATATGTGTTACACCATTATGGTCAACAAAAAATATTATGACTATAATTTTATACCATATATCATTCCTAGTATTCTTCATTAATGAAATCATAAAACACCCATTTTCAATGTAAAAGTGATTGGATGGTCCCATAAAGTTCCACTGTTGATGAATTTATTGGTGGAAACACAATTGGAAACCCTTGGATGAATCATGATACTTTTGATGAATTTATTAGCCCATTTATTGTGCCTAGGGATGTGATTAAAACCAATAAATATATTTTCATGTGTGTATTGAAAGGGATCAACTGAAGAGGGGAAGCTCTGGATGACAGACTACCGTTACACTGAGTCTCCTAATTTTTTTTCTTCATTTATTTTCTTTCAATTCCTATAATTTTATCCCTATATTGAATCAACCCACTTAACCTAAACTTTTCAAAATTATATTAGAGTGATTTTTTTAGAATTTTCTAAAAAGATTAATTTTTTGATGAATATTGAAAAATACTAATTTTTATTAACTGTATTTTCATTTAAAGAATTTAAAAAGATAATTTTTTAAAAAAAATAGTATTAAAAGTAAAAAAAATTACATTTATAGTATTAATAATCTAATTAAGTTTATTATAATTAATTTTATGCTATATTTTTGTATAAAAATGATTTATAATTAATAAAACATTTTTCTTGAAAAATTGCCTTTTGTCGCGTTTTATGGGTTTAATTTTAAATTAAATTCTAAAAATTTGTGAATTGAACTTTATAAAATGTATTAATATTTTTAATCATAATTACTATATTTTTTAACTAGGACACTTTCATTTTTCCATAATGAATAGTAAAGCAGAAAAATTGTCATCGAATTTGAGGTTAAAACGGGTTTATTGGGGGTTAAACCAAGATATAAGGTATTTTTGTAAATTAAATATTTCTAAATAGTATTTTATAGACATATTTATACCTAATACTATCCCAAATTCGAATATATTCCCATTTGGAATCATTTTTCCGGGTAATGGATTTATTATATTTTAATATTTTAGAAAATTCCAAGTGTGTCCTCTCCCCCGCTTATAAAAGGACACCCCTCTATTCTCTTCTTAACACCACTTTAAGCATTATATATCAAAAAACCCCTAAAAATATCTTATAAACTTTCTTATACATGTTTTATAGGTGTTTTTATCACCAAAATACCAACCTTGGGGTCCCTAATAGGGTTTCTAAAGGATTTATTTCAAAGAACAGGAAATTGGCTTAACTGATCACTTTCTTTTTACTTATTCTTTTACCTCTTATAAATATATGGTTTTATCATAAAATAATAACTTCATATATACTTAAATTTTATTATTATTATGTAAACACAAATATACACCCTCTAACTCATCAAATGGTAAGTGAAAGTGTCACTCGTGCGTACATGTGGACTACCGCCTCTACATAGTGATACAATTCATCTTACAAAACCATATTTCATGGATAGTAATTATTATGGGTTTAAAGTTTATATATTATATTTATTAAATAATTATAATTCTTTAATTATAATATCACATCTACCTTCTTACCTTTCAATCAATTATAGAATGATAACATCGCTTGTGCGTACGTGTGGACTACCACCTCCACGAAGCGATGTGATTTTGTTTTCCATTTCCATTTTAAATGGATGGTAATAAAGATATATTTGATGAATATATTTATATATATGATATATATGATATAATAATTATTATTTAACTTTATTTCATTCTATCCTTCAAAAAGTGAAAACATCGTTCAAGCGTACGTACGGCCTACCATCTCCATGAATGGTGTAATTATTTTTTTCTATAAATTTATGGTTGAATATAAAAATGTATAAAATAAATAAATATTATAATTATGAATTGATTAAGATAATATATATGATATATCCATGATCTAATTACAAGGACTGGAATTATCGAATTGAAATTCTCATGAAAAATGAAACAGGTAACACCCTAAAATGATGATTTTAATGAGTTATTAATAAATATGTGTTAAAATGTTATAAGTATATCATGTATGATATTATAAATATTTTCATAAATATTTTATATAATTATAATAAATTTTAATTTCTTATATAGGATATTATAGTGATTTCTAAGGAAAAGGAACATGAGGTAAGGGTTTTATGTTACAATCTCATAGGTTATCGAGATTGTTTATGATTAAGTTTACAATGATGAAATTTCATGATATACCTCTCAATATACTCATGAATTTTCTTATATTATGGTTATATCTGGATATTACATGTTTTCCTTTCATTATACTCTCTTTAAGAACTCAAGATAATGAAATAAGTTTTTTAAGGAAAACCCAAATTTATTTCTCTATTCAGTCAAAAATATTTTTTCTTCCATAACCACGTTTTCAAAAAATATTTCCAAGAATATCATTAATATTCCTATATGATTTTTAAAATTAATTTTTACCCATGATTTAATTTTTAAAAAATATTTTAAAAAATAATCTTCTTTTTTTATAATTATGGTACTTTTTGACTTTTTACAAAAGTTTGAAAGGAATGTTTTGTTTTAACATATATAGCATGAACAGAATTTCCCATCATTATAACTGCTCGATGCTTTGAATATTTATTTAAAAGTTTAAAATTTTCTTTTCAAATAAAATATTTTATTTAATATTTGAGAAATTTTTAAATTTTAAATAAGTTATTTCAAAGTGAAAAGGGTTTTTTTAAGACATTCTTCAAGTGATATTTTAAAAGAATTTTTCATTTGTGATGATATCCTTTGATGTTACTTAAATTTATACTAGGGATATAATCCAATGGTAATATCCTTATCCTTTCTCTAGATGGTTTATGATTATGATGGTAATAATTTTATGAAACTCATTCCATTTCTGAGGGTTATGCTATGATGAATTGATGAAATGTTTATGAAACTTATTTATTTTTCATAGGTTATGATATAATGAAATGATGAAGTATTTACGAAACCTGTTTATTTTACATTAATTATGTTATGATGAAATTTTTTGAAACCCATTTCCTTTTCATTGATTATGATATGGTAAATATTTTATAATCTTTCGGAACACATATGTATGATTTTTATTATGTGATGAGTGGGATCAGAATTATATATCCCTGTAATGCATGGGTAAAGATGGAAATCTTATGAGACAAACAAGATTGGAATAGGGATTGAACCCAGTTCAGTAAGGGACTCTATCCACTATGATAGTCTTGGGACTGAACCTTGACTACTACGATGGAATGGGGAGTGAACCCAATCCACTATTATAGTCTTTGAAGTGATCCTTGACTAATAAATAAATTATTTCCTTTTCTTATGTGAATACCAAAATTTTATATCTTATTCTAATTTTATTCTATCATGGATTATGTTCTTTGATTACTTTATGTTTCATGACTTATAAAGTTTTAATCTTTGTTCCATGAATCAATATTATGATCTATGATATACAGGGTATGGTTTGAAAATTTTAAGCTCATGTTCTCATACCCTTACACTCATGTAATTCTTAAGTGATCATTGATATCTCCCTTTTTTACCCTTACTATAAATCTAATCTCACCCTTTCTTATGTTTCCATTTCCCCTTTTTGTGAAGAAATATTTTTAGTATGATATGTTTAAAAAGGGTTATAGTTATGAAGAACATAATGGGAGATTATATAGACCTCATATGAAAAATTTGTTTATGTATCCAAGTTTCTAAAGGCACTCAACCTATATGATTCCAAAATGGATTGTTATGTTATGTAATGAATATTATTTAATAAGATGTAATATATATATATAAAAATTATGGTTTGTTATAACCAACTGTAACTCAACTTTCCTAGGTACAGGTGGCCCTCTAGAATCTGAGGATGGGATTGTAATCATCGAGTGAATCTTTAAGCTGGTGGAGATTTCCAATGATTGGTGGGTTAAGTTGACGACCTATGTTCTTCAAGTACCTACTAGAATATGGTGGTATTTCATTATACAGGTCAATAGGTTTGAGGTATTATCTTGGTATGCCTTCAAGAATGTGTTTTTCAAGGATTTATTCCTCAAATCATAGAATCTTAACCTGACATTGAATTTCCTAGATCTATTATGGGGGATGAAATCTATGGTGAACTATTCCATTAATATTGGCAAGTTATTATGTTTTTATTCCATTTATGTTAGTAAATAAGGCTGAAAAAGGCTTATAAATTTAATATTGTTCATTATTTAGTGGTGAGGCACCATTTAAGAATATTCAAGTTGATGGCTTATTCAAATGTGTTTCTTAAGTCTCTCACTATTAATATGGTCCTAGTAAAATATATTGTTGTAAATACTCTGACCCTAGTAACCCAGAGCTAGTGGTTAATTTATTTCATTACTACTAGATATAATAAATCATATATCAAAGAACTTAATATTTTATTAGTCTTGGAAAAATATATACATACTTAAAAATGACATTGCATTTGAAAACATAAAACAAAACATGGTATTTTCTTTGAGAAATCATTATCCCATCTTGTATATCCTTGTATATCAATAATAATACACTTATTTCTATATTAGGGATAGTAAACATAATAAATTTTTGATATTATATGCTCAATAAGGGTATGAATATAGTGGAATCTAACATGTAATAAACAAGGCATGAATTATATAGAAGGAATAAATGATGATCAATTAATACCGTATTAATAATCACATAATCTTGAAACAAATTCGTTCATATAATAAATATTAAAATAATAAAATGAAAATAAATAACTAATTTAATCATGATTTAATGCATAATGTTAGAAATATTAAATTTATCATCATGTACCCATGCAAAGATATCATAAACATACCATCAAGGCCTTGCATTAAGACATCTAACATAAATGGGTAAGGCCTTAGCCAAATACCCAACCTATTTCATCTCATGAGACCAACCAATGAATTGATGGGATATATAATTTTGTTCCCCACCCATCACTTAATAATTCTATTGCATATATCATATGAATAAACAATACAAGTTAATCAACATTCCTTTAAAATCAATAATTATTCAAATTGGGAGAACTAGTATATGGATTGTCAATGTTTTCCCTAGTAAAACTGATAATAAACCATAAATATAAAGAATAAGGATGGTATAATTATAAAATATTCCTAGTATATTAAAATTAAAATAATTTTTTTTATCATTTATTAATAGAAATATCATTAAAATATCATTAAAAACAATATTTTGGAAAATATCCTTTTTCACGTTGAAATTTCATTTTTTAAAACTATAAATTTCCAGAATATTAGGAAAAAATTACTTAAAATAAATCATAGAAAATTTTAAATTAATCTTCAAATAATTTATCAGTCATTATAGTAGTAAATTCTATAAATTTTTTGTATGTTAAAACAAAAATTTCTTTCACATTTTCGGTAAAAGTTCAAAATACCATGTTTGGAAAATAATAAGAAGATTCCTTTTAAACAATTTGTAAAAATTAAAACATGGGTAAAAGTTTATTTCATAAATCATTTTATAATATTAAAAAGAATATTTAAAATATTTTAATGAAAATATGAACATATAAGAAAAATATTCCTGACCGAGTAGAAAAGAAAAGTCAATTTTCCTTAAAAACATTATTTCAGTATCTGGAGTAATTAAAGAGAGAAAAATGAAAAGAAAAATTTTAATTTAAAAAAAACATAGAGTAATAAAATAGATTAGGTTTAATATATAAAGATAAAATAATTCACCCATCATAGACTTAAACATAAATAATCCCGAATAATTATGAGATTGTGAAATAAACCCTTACCACTATGTTAACTTTCAAATCAAATCCCATAGGTTGAAATAATTTGAGTTGTAAATATAAATACCATTAATTAAGAATTATAAAGTATATAATATTTAAAATGGGTATTATATACACCTCATAAACAAAAATTCATGCGTAACATTAAATATGCCTCAACGAAACAAAATTGAGATGAAGAACTCTTACCCTATGTCTAACTTCCTTTGTATGTGTTTGAACCTCATCTTTAATAAATATATATTTATTATAAAAATATTTAATAACCATAATCATATATATCATACCATATATAATTTACATTTAACCACTTATAATCCATTTATTGAAAATTCCTTATTAAAAGCATTGTTCTAGGTGATAATTAGTTTATTTTTCATATATGTTTTGGTTTGGTAATTTTGGTCCTTGTACTTTTATCATGGTTCCATAATCTTTATAATGTTAATAATGATATAAATATTATATATATTCAATATATACATATATATAATGTTCCATAAATGGAAGAGATATAAAAATGAATTAGATAGTTCATAGAGACACTAGGTCGTACGCGCGAATGAACTCTATTTTTCATTTTTTAATGAATGTAACGAAGGAAAGGTAAATAATAATTAAAATTTACATAATAATAATAATATCATAAATAAGTTATATATTTATTAAATCCATAATTATAAACATCCAAGTAAGGTTGTGGTGGAAAATTAATTACACCACTACATGGAGACGGTAAGTTGTACGTACGCACATGTAATTTTTTCGCATTCCATTTGATAGAAAAGAGGGTGGATTATGGTGGTTTAATAATAATAATAAAATTTTGTTATATTTATTATAATTAAGTTACTATTTGATGATAAAAACTATATATTTTTAGTATATAAAAGAATAAGTAAAATTAAAAATACTCAATTAAGATTTTTACCTCTTCGTTGAGAAACCTCCTTTGGATTACACCTTAATCCTTTAATAGATGGCCTTTTGGAAAAAAAAATAAGCTATAAGATGTGTGGAAGAAATATATTAAGGTATTATGGTAGGTATTTTCCAATATATAAGTCTCATGAGGTGTGTAGAATAGGGGAGATGTGGTATCCTCTTATAAGTGGGGGAAATGACACACTTGGAATTACTTAAAAGACTAAATTATATATATATATATATATATATCATAGTCATATAAAATGGAACCAATTCACCCCAAATTCAAAAATAATATGTTATAGGATTTAAATTAACTAAAAAAATCATATTTGGTACAGTTTTGGATACATTTTAAGCCTTATATTTTAGTTAAACCACTTTAAACCCATTTTAACCTTAACCATGATAAATTAACTTTTTACCAAGATATCGTAATTATATGACAAAAAAAGGGACTTATAGAAAAAAAAATATTATTTAAATTTTTAATCTATTTTATCATATTTAATTTCTATTTTTGGTTGAAAATATTTTTAATATAAGAAAACAAAACGTGTAAAAAACAGTTTTTAGAAAAATACCTGATTTAAGAGTAAATATCATTTGATCTTAAAATAAAGTAATAAATTGGTTTCCATGAATTTTTTTGGTTAAATAATAAAAAAATAAGGTTTTTTGACTTTTTGTGAAATCTAAAACAAAATGGTATCTTTAAATCATACCATTAAATGCAAAGGTCCAAAAATAGTTTTAAATTTGAATAAAATATAACTTATATTCAAAAAGTCAAGTTAGGGTTCCCAAATTAAAAATAATGATTAAAAATAAATCAATTAACTACATAAGTATTAATTTAATATAAATACACTCATTAAATAGGATAAATAAAAGTTTTAGGTTTTTTTAATGTTTTATCCCATGGGTTTAACCCAATTTTACCTCTAATTTAGATGTGACAAATATTTACTATATTGATAATTCACATTGAAAAAAATAATAATTTTTACCTGTTATATTATATTAATTATTATTATTCCAAATATGGAATCCATTTTATCAAATTCAATTCAAATAATTTAAAGAATTTAATTTAAAATTAAACTCACAAAATGTGATAAAAAATGATTGTTCGAGAAAATGCATTTTTCAAGAAAAAGAAGATCTTACATTAACTCTATGGATAGTAATCATTATTATATGAATTTAAATTCATATATATAGATATATAATCAATAAATCTCAATTAAATTATTCTTAATTATGGGTTATTGAAATTAATCAAAATAGAAAAACATTATGAACTTTAAAATGGTTTTCAGAAAATCGTGTTTCTAAGAATATATATTGAATGATGTCAAAATCATGTAAATTTTTTGTAATTTCTTGTCTATACTCATTGGATAGATTTGAGTCATAAATTCTACTTGGACTTAAGAGACATCCATAAGGCACCAAAGGCTGGAAATAAATGTCAAGGGATTCATAACAATTGGGGTATGATTTTCCCTTTGAAAATAAAACAACCAACGAGACACTCTATTACCAAATAAACCACTATATGATGCATGATATAAAATAAATACAACACAAATAAATTCCATTTATATCAAAAATAAGCTCCATAATAGTACCACAAAATAAGGCTACAAAACAACAAAGTGCACAATAGAAGTCTACAAAGCCAACAAACTCAAAGACAATCATGACACCAAAGCTTCAACCTGCTCCATGCTCCACTCCTCAAAACAGCCCAAGTAGCACTAATTACCACTATAGAAGTGCTATATTTTAACCTTTACCATTTCCCAATATAAAACATATTTAAAAACACCAAATTTCCAAAGAAGGGTTGAGTAATGATACTCAACAGGTTTTCCCCAAATAACTCCCCTTCTCACACAACTAGGATAGAACATGTTAGCACATTTATATAAAACAAATTTATTTAAAAACATTTAAAACAATTTATCTCAAAACCAAAACTATTTCTAAGAAAATTTTTTTCCAGAACAACACTATTTTCCATGAAAAAAACCAATCAAGTTCTTGAAAACCATTTCAAAAACCATTTGGAATATCCCATTTCAATCCAAAAACCCACACATCCACACATGCATGCTTCATTATAATAGTTCCATAATCATGAGCGGTTTCTCATCGATCTACCAAGTCATCAAAAGTTAATTAAATACTATTTTCCATTACAAATTTTTCATTGATCACAATTTCATATTTCAATTAGTCCTCATAATGAAATATGAACACACACCACTAAGTATGACCAACAACCATGCCAATACAATCATGAAAAAACCATTTCAACGCCAAAACCATTTCAATAAAACAACCTTTTTATTTAATTTTTTTTCATAAATCAAACCAAGCAACTATTTTAGAATGACCATTTCAAAATCATTTATCAAATCACTTCTCACAACAATTCCACAATTTCACACAAATCCACAAACCGTCACTAAAGAAGGTTTCTAATATGCTTTGCACACTAATTTAAAAATAAATTTCAATTAATTTCAATCAATTTAATCAATTTAAAAATAATCCATCATATTATAAATATAGTAGTCAAGAGTTAATCCACCTACCTTGGAAAACTTAGATAAAATGGAAAACAACATGAAAACGTCCATGGAATCAGCTTGAGACTCCAAAAACCCACCTTATATTTATTCCCCAAACACAAAAAAAGTCAAATATAATAATATTTGGTAATAAAAACCTTATATATATCCATAATGGGAGTATATCTAAGAAATTGAGAGAGTGGGAGAATTATATATAAGGAAAACCATCAAGAACAACCAAAAATGATGACTTACCGTAGTAGTTGGGCTTCAAAGCACCAAGAAACACTTCTGTATCCCTTCCAAATCGATGGGAAAATATTCCCTAGACTTTGAGAGGAAAAAACACTGAGTTAGTGTCATTTTGGAGCACAAAATAGGGATTAAAACATTATCCCAACCTAGATCCAATTTTGTGGATCTATTTTTTAAATTGTGCACGGTTAGTCACTCGGTTAAGAAAACTGTGTGCTAACCATGTGACAACTTATATTTCAAGTAGAAACCTCATATAGTTGTCTCACATAGTTTCCAAACCATGCGCCAACTATTCTAAATAACACTCTCTCAATTTTCACGGTTTCTCTTAGGATTTTGAGCGGTTTGGACAAACCGGGAGCCGCCTGTGGGCCTTCCCCTTAGCCTATGTCTCACTGTGCATGGTTTCATATAGGAGTTTCATAGTTTACACAAACCAGTCACCCACATTTCACTCTTACAAAATCCCATAAAAAACATTCCAAACTCTTCCAAAGTTCACCCAACCACTTTATATACTTAAAAATCAGAAAAGGAGGGATACTTACTTGAAACTTGGGGTGCCACATTCTCCACACCATTATCCTTTTTGTACCTAGATAGTAGAAAACAAATGGTGTCCTAAAATAGTTTATGTTATTTCCCTTTCATCTCCTTCTCTAATTCCCAAGTCTCTTTTAGAATATGACCATGTTACCACAAAATGCACACTAGACCGAAGCTTTTTCCACACAAGACTTTATCTTACCTATCCACAATCTATATTGGCATGTGAACCAACTAAGAATCCATCTCTAGGTCAACATGATATCATCTGATCACATGGTTAGTATCAGGCTTAAACTTCTTTAATTGATATTCTTAAAACACATTATTCACCATGTTGAACCTTGGTAGAAATTGTAACTGATATGCCACCTCTCCAACCCATTCCAGTATCTCAAAAGGGCCTATGTATCGAGGATATAATTTGTCATACTTCTTAAAATGATGATGTAAAATCCTTGGAGAGATCCTCAAGAACACATAAATTCTCACATATAATTACAATGGTTGTCGATGATGATCTTTATATGATTTCTAATGACTTTGAGTTATCTCCATTCATTTTTTGATCAACTTAATATTCTTTGTTGTTTCTTAGACAAGGTTCGGACCAACCAGTGAATTCTCACCTGTTTCCACCCAACAAAGTTTAGAACGACAAGTACACCCATAAAATACTTCAAAAGGATCCATATATATCAAGTCTTGATAAATATTGTTATATGAGAACTCCACTAATGGAATATAAACTTCCCATGAGCCACCAAAATCCATTACACAAGCCCGCAACATTTCTTCCATTGTTTTTATCATCCTTTATGATTTACCATCCATATGAGTATGATACCCCATAATTATAGTCAACTAAGTCTCAAGGGATTTATGTAAGGATTTCTAGAAATGAGACATAAACCTTGGATCTATGTTTCACACTATTGAAACTAGTATGTCATGCCTCTTTACCACTAATCATATATAGATTTTTGACAAGTCCTCCACCATATGAGATTCATGAATAGGGATGATATGATCTAACTTTGTGATTCGATCCACTATCACCCATATATAACAGTGTGATGTTCTTCATTAACTTGCTGACAAATTAAGCGTCTTGAAACAAACCCAACCACCTTCCTCTTCCTTAAAACCCACCAAAATTTTAATTTCAATGCTTTGTACATATTATTTATTCCAAGATGAATAGCCCATCTTGAATGGTGGTAAGTATGAAGAAGGTGTTCCTGACAATCCATAGGTATGACCATCTAATTTCTGAACCACAACACTAAACTCTCATCCATCCTCTATCACTTAATGGTCTCCCCACCATTGATTTTTTGACCTCATAGAAACACATTCTTAATCATACATCTATGCCTCTTTAACCATATTCACCAAATCAGGAACAATTGAAACTAGAAATAAAACTACAACATCACCTCAATCATCACATTCTAAGGCATATCAGCTAGGACCGACATAAACTACCACTCATATGACATTTCTTTTTATAACAAGTCATATGAATTTCTTCTTAATTGATCTGTCACCGAATTACCTTTTCCCAGTGTATACATCAATTCAATTTCAAAAAATTTAATATACTTTATCCATCTTCTTTGTCTCAGATTCAAATCTCAACGTGAGAAAATATGATTCAATCTCTTATGATCCATAAACATAATAAATTTCTCACCAAATAAATAATGACGCCAAGTATTAAAATCATGTACTACTATGGATAACTCCAAATCATGTGTTGGGTAGTTATTCTCATGCACTCATAACTTGCTTAATCCATATACAATAACCTGATATCGCTATATGAGAACACATCCCAACCTAGATCTCGAAGCATCACAATAACCCATGTAACCTTTTCTTGATTCTGAAAAAATAAAGATTGGTATTGATGTAAGGATAACCTTTATCTCTTGAAAATACTTATGTCATTACTCATACAATTTTAATTAAACATTATTATTTTTCAAAGTTGTCATAGGAAAATCTAGTCATGATAATTCATGATAAAATCATTGGTAATAACCAGATAGAACAAGGAAACTCCATATCTTGAAGACATTCTTTAGTTATTTCCAAGAGATAACAGCCTCTATCTTTTCTGGATCCACAGAAACACCTCTTTTAGAAATTACATGGACAAGGACATGTACCTCTTGTATCAAAAAATCACCCTTTGATAGTTTGGAATATAGACGATGATCCCTTGATATTCACAAAATTATCTCCAAGTATTGCTCATGCTCAGACCTTTTCCTTGAATACACCAATATGTCATTCACAAACACCACTAAAAAATAATCTAGATACCTTTGAAATGTCCAATTCATCAATTCCATAAAGATTGTTGGTGAATTTTTAAGACTAAAAAGCATTACCATATACTAGTAATGTCCATATCTACTTCTAAAAGTTGTTTTTGGAATATCCTCCTTCCAAACTCACAATTGGTGATATCATGATTACAATTCAATCTTATAGAACCATTTATCGCCCCTAAATTGTTCAAACGAATCATAAATTCATGGAATTGGATACCTATTCTATATCATAACTTGGTTAATCTTATGATAATCCACACATAACTAGAGAGTTACATCCACCTTTTTGAAAAACAAGACCGGTTCTACCCACAAAGACATGCTCATCCAAATTAACCCTTTTTCTAGCTCTTCCAACTATAATTTCAACTCCCTTAATTATTTTGGTTCGATATTTTAAGATGGAAGGGAAATGGTACTAGTCCCTGAAATGATATTAATCATAAACTCTACTTACCTTATAAGTGGTAAGCCTGAGAAATTTTTGGTAAAAACATCTAGACATTGATCAAACACTACTAGACAACTGTTATTCTCGATTTCTTCTATCAATGCCAAATTCATCATTTCCAACTGATATGATATCGTTCCAACTACTAGTTCTAACAAACCCATTTCACCTACCTTTACGTTCATTTCTCCTCTAAATAGATGTTTAATACCATCCTTAGTTGAAAAACTAATCATTATGTTGTAACAGTCGATGTAAGCCTTGAAAATTGACAACCAATCTATAACCAGGATTATATTGTAGACATACATCTAAAAAATAGAGAAATCCAATTTCATCTCAACTCTATCAATAGTTATAGAACATGCTCTAGAAAAAAAGACTTGACATTCTCTTTGACTAAGAGGAATTTGAAGTTTTAACACAAAAGGAATCATCTCAACTGTTAATCCTAGAAAACCAATAACACGAGAAGAAGTAAAGGAATGAATTTCACCCATATAAAAAAAATCTCACATAAGGGTAGAATTAAAAATAATTGTACCTCGCACCGTAGATGGTCCAGACTGATCAACCACAATAAATTTTTTAGCTCCATATAATTTCTAGCTAGCTACACTTTGTTCTCTATTTCCCTGTTGAGATTTCACTACTTGAGGAGTCATGGTATTCCTAGCATGGCCATAGATAGTTCTATTATGCTAATGATATTGATTCTTATTCCCTCGTTCCATCAAATCATATGATGTCTATAATACATAAGGAGTGTCTCGAACACCCAACCTTAGAGTACTACGACAATAGCACTAAATATACCTTATATTGTTACAATTATGGCATGATCTATATGTTGTGGTACACTTTATCTTGATTTGAATAAGTTAAAAAAACTAAAAACATCCATTATTAGGTCTTGAAGGAAGTTTAATTGATCTTGAGATGTGATTCATATGTGTTACACCTCCATGAGAAAATGTGTTCCTCTTCCTCTTGCTCTTAATGTTAGAGTTCTCACCTCCTCTCGTGAATACAAACATACTTCCTCCACTTGGAATTTCAGCAGTAAAAGATATCATAAAAATAGTATCTGGTTATAGTCCTACCTCAGTGGTTTGAAAATCCTAAGTTATACTTTAGACCAACTATTGGTTCACCTATGGATCAGGTGAAACAAAATTCTCAGTGGCCTCTTTCGACTAGTTCATATGACGCCTACCGGTTTCCCTTTTCTATAAATACAAAAAATTCCATAATTATCACTCTCTATTAACTGAAGTCTTAGAATTTAAAATTCTACCACATCATACTATCATAACAACGCTTTCCAAAATCAACATTTTCCATGTTCTACCATTTCTGAAAAACTTTTTCTTTCTTTTAAAAATCAAACCATTTTCAAAATACCAAAATAATTTACTTTTTCAAAATCTTTCATTTTAAAACAATTTCAACATTTTTCACAAATCAATACATTGAACCAAGTCATATTTCATTACTCAAAATGAAATATGCATTCTTATTGGGAATTCATTTTTCTAATGCATGTCATGCTCATCTCATTGGCTAAACCCAAGACAATGAGATTCCAAAACATATAAGTGTATCCAAAACACTCATTCACCCAACTCCTTGGTAACTTTAAGTTCTACATAAAAAAATGTTATTTGTGACTTTTTATGCTATAAATTTCATGTCCCGACAATCCTACTCCTTTCTACCAACTTGACACAAGGAATATACCAAAAAGAATTTCAACTCCAAGATTGAGAGAAAGGAAGACCACTTGTTAGGAAAGGAACAAACAAGATGATACCACTTGTAATGTCCCCCCTCCTCACTGGCTTGAGTCGAGGTAGAAATTCTACTTGGCCTTAAGTGACATCCCCAAGGTGCTAAAGGGTGGTAATAAATTCTAAGTGATTTATAATAGTTGGGGGATGATTTTCTATTTGAAAATAAAACAACCAACAAGATACTGCATAACCTAATAAACCACTACATGATACTTGATATAAATGAAATAAAACACAAGTCAATACAATTTATATCAAAACCAAACTCCATAAGAGTACCATAGAAGAAGTCTATAAAACAACCAAGTGCACAACGAAAGACTACAAAGACAAAAAAACTCAAAGACAGCCACAAATCCAAATCTTAAACCTCTTCTATTATCCACTCCAAAAAAACATCCTAAGTATCACTAAGAACCACTAGATAAGTGTGATACTTTACCTTTTCTCATGTCCTAAAATAAAAACTTTGTAAAAGCACCAAAGTTACAAAGTGGGGGTGAGTAATGAAACTCAATAGGTTTTCCCCAAATGACTTCCCTACTCACACCACTATGATAGAACACATTATCACATTTATATAAAAATTATATAAAAACATTTAAAAGAATTTATCTCAAAACAAACACTATTTATAAGCAAATAGTTTTCCAAACCAAAACTATTTTCCATTAAATTCAACCAATCAAGTTCTTCAAAACCATTTCACAAACCATTTGGTATATCCCATTTCAATTCAAAAACCCACATATCCACACATGAATGCTTAATTATGATAGTTCCATACTCATGATCAGTTTCTCATCAATCAACCATGTTTTCACAAGGTAATTAAACCCCATGTTCCATTACACCTTCGGCACTGAACACAATGTCATATTTTAACCAAGCCTTGTAATGAAATATAAACACACACCTCCAAGTATGGCCAACAACCATGCCAATAAAATAATTCCAAAATCATTTAAATAAAATAACTTTTTTATTTAAAACCTATTTCCATAAATCTAACCAAGAAAAATTTTAAATTCAATATTTTAAAATCATTTATCAAATTAATTTTCCCAACAATTCTACAATTTCACAAAAATCCACAAACCATCACTAAAGAAGGTTTCAACTATGCTTTTTACACAAATTTCAAAATCAATTTCAATAAATTTAATCAATTTTAAAATAATCCTTCATATTATAAATTCAGGAGTTGATATTGAATCCACCTACCTTGAAAAACTTGGCGAAAATGGAAAAAAGGATGAAAACGTCCACGGAATCGGGTTGAAACTCCAAAAAACCCACCTTAGATCTATTACCCTAACATAAAAAAAATTCATATTTGGAAATAAAAACCTTATATCTATCTATAATGGGATTATATCTAAGAAACATAGAGATGGGTAGAATTATATATAAGGAAAACTATCAAGAACAACCAAAAACGATGACTTACCACGATAGTCGGGCTTCAACACACCAGGAAATGTCTTTGGATCACTTTAAAATATATGGGAAAAGATTGCATATACATTGAGATGGATAAATATCAAGTTAGGGTTGGTTTGGGGAACAAAATAAAGGTTAAAACATGATCCCAACCTAGATCCAATTTTTATGGATCTAGTTTTTAAACCGTACACGGTTAGGAAAATCTTGCGCTAGTCGTGTTCTAGATTATGTCTCAAGAAGGAACCTCGCATGGCTACCTTTCATGGTTTCCAAACCATATTCCATCTATTCCAAATCCAATTGTCTCAAGTTTCATGGTTTCTCCTAGGCTTCTGTATGGTTTAGACAAATTGTGCACCACTCATGCGCCTTCACCTTAGCCTTTGTCTCACTGTACATAGTTTCATGTAGGAGTTTTATAGTTTCCACAAACTATGAACCCACCATGAACCCTTATATAATCTCTAAAAACATTCCAAACTTCTTCCAAACTCTCCCAAAATTTACCCAACCACTTTATATACTTAAAAAGCATAAAAGGAGGTTTACTAACTAGAAATCGGGGGGGCTACAACATTGATCCTATTGAAATTAATAATATCATTTTAAATTAAATGGGTATTATATCACTTTAATACCAAATAAAAAATAAAATGGTACTTTTAAATTACACATCTTAAAGGAATGAAAAGACAGTTTTATAAAAGTTGGTATTTTTCATTATTCACTGAAAAGTAAATATTTTTAGAAAAATACCAAAATATCACCCTAAGATAATTTTTATATAATGATTTCAAAAATTATATTCTTTTTATAAAATAAAATTTCTAAAATTTTTATAAATTATAATATTTTCTCACAAAATGTAATAAAATCTGTTTTTGAAGAAAATGTATTTTTGAATCATAAAATGATTTTACTAAAAATTGAGTGTTTATTTATAAATATATTTTCTTTATCTAAAACATGTATAAAAATTTTAAATTTTTTGTCATTTCTATTAATACTATAAATTTTAACAGCTATTTTATAACTATCATATTTAAATAATAATATTTTAATAGTATATCACAGTTCGTTAAAACTCGGTGTTGCATGAGATGCAATCTATCAAAGAAAATATAAAAAAATAAATAGAAATATATTTTAAAATATTAGGGCGTTACATTCTACCCCCTTAAATAAATTGTTCCCTCATAATTTTTTCTTGATAATTAAAGGTTTAATATTTGAAAATAACTTTTTTGAAGACCCAAATCATACAAAGGGAAAATAAAACTTCCTTTGAAAAGGTAAAGTGAGATATATAATGGTTACCCAAAATATCACATATTCAAATTCCTAGATAAGTAGAATATTGGTGGGAAGTTAAATTATAAACATGGTGGAGAAAAATAACATCCAGGGAATAATAGAGAGTGATAGGGAACATGGTTATGAGAAATCTAATGATCACAAAACCCTAAATTAATAAGGGGTTAAAAACCATCAATTATTTAGAAATTAATGTAAAATAATAACATGATTACATATATAAGAGAAAATGTTTGAGAGACTAGTACCCTTAAGAAGATTATCTTAATCCCATGAAAGAAACAGAAAATCTAAATTTAAGGATTACATACATAGTTCATAACATACCTTTCTAATATTGTAAAGTTTTCCTCATACTCAACAACACTTTCATCTTCCTTCTATATTATATTAAGGAATTTTCTTTCCATATCATCTCGTTGTCATGAGGAAATTATTTTTCAAATAATATATCTTTAAAAATATTCCATTTCATTCTCTTTATCTCCTCTTACTCCTTTGTATTTTGAATCAATGAACACCATTGATCATCATAATTCTTTAAAAAATAAAATTCCAAGATAAATATCTCCCTTTAATTACTTCTCAAATCCATAAATATCTTTTCTAAGGACTTGATCCACTATTCTGATATCAATAGATGTTTAGTTCTATTAAAGGATCTAGCATTATTCTGCATGAACTGGTCTAACATTACTGAATCATGACATGAATCAATACGTTTTTCTATACGGTCATGGTTATTGGTCATAACCTGAGTAATCTATCTTAATACAGTCATAATATACTCATATTTAACACAATTCATGTTAACTTGTTCATGAGAGAAATCCATATATTGATTATGTGTGTTGTCACATTTTCTATTCCTTCTACTATATATCATTTCTAAATAATGGCATACACTAGATTAGATCATAACATTATCAATGATCATGTATAATTTTAAAACTATTGAACCACTTAACCTAAATTTAAAATTTATTCATAAGTAATATTAGAATAATAAACTTGGTTTCTTTGGGAATATTCTCAAATAAAAAAAATATTTTCAAATAATTCATAATGGTTTTTAAATAAAATTTAAATTAACCTAATAATATCTCCTAGGAGTGTCATGTTAGGTGTGAAGTAAGGGAATACTCACCAGGCACCAAAATGATAACCAAAATATACTCAACCAACTCTTTTTGGGGTTATTACCCATATATGCATCTGTGTCAAAACAACTTTCACTTGTAGTATCCAGACAGGGATGTATTTCTAAGAAAACCACATAATCTCTACCTTATCAAAATATTAGGATGTTATCCTATATTTGAAAATTTACTCAAATTTAGTAATAGTTATTTGTTTCCTAATCAATGTGTTTCCTAAATCTAGTTCCCAAGGTTTCTATTAAACTTCCTCTGATACTAATTGAAAAGACCCCAACCCTAGTATCCCACAGTCAGTTGTCACTTTATCACATTGGTACTAGATACAAGAAATCACATCCCAAAGGACTGAATAGTTTATTAGTCTTGTAAAACTAGATAAATACTTAAAACTAACATTTCATTTTAAAACATAAAATATAACATAATATTTTCTTTACGAACATCATTAATCCCTCTTGAATATCCTTGAATATAAACCATAATACACTTATAGGAATCTTATGGAAAGGAAACATAATAAAGGGGTGATCTCATATGCTCAGTAAATTTATTCATACAGTGGAAGCTAACATGGAATAAATAAGGCATGAATAATATGGAAGGAATAAATGATGATCAAATAATGTTATATAAATAATCACATGATCTTGAAACTTATACATATATATCATAAATATTAAAACAATCAAATAGACATTAATAAATAAATTTTTATTGATGTAATTAATAATTACCTATATCTAAAACTTACCATATAGTTCTCATTCCAAAACATCATAAAATAAAAGGTCCAAAAATTGTTTTTAATTTGAATAAAATATAAAATATCTTCACAAAAGTCAAGATAGAGTTCCAAAATTCAAAATAATGATTTAAAATGAATTATTTAACTCTATAAAGATAAATTTGGTAAAAAAACACTCATAAAATTATATTAAGAAAATTTCAAGGCTATTTTAATGTTTACCGCATGGTTTTATCCCAATTTTACCTCTTTTACCAAGGTGAAAAACATTTACTGTGATTAATATTCATAATGAGAAAAGATTAAGTTGTGCCTATTATATTATATTAATTATTATGGTTATAAATATATAATCCATTTTATTAAATTCAATTTATATAAGTGGTGTAATTTCATTTAAAATTAAACACACAAAATTTAATGAAAAATAGTTTTTGAGGAAAATTCATTTTTCAAGAAAAAGTTGATATTACATTAAATCTATGGATAATAATCATAATTATATGAATTTAAATTAATATATGTGGATATATAATAAATAAATTTAATTTAAATCATTCATCATTAGGGGTTATTTAAATTAATCAAAATATAAAAAATATATTCTCTTTAGAATGATTTTCAAAAAAATGTATTTTTAAACATAAAAAACGACTAATATCAAAATTATGTAACATTATGATCCTAATGGAATTGATTATATTTTTTAAATAAAATGGTTATTCTATCACTTTATTATCAAATCCAAAATATAATGGTACTATTAAATTTCTTATCTTAAAGGAAATAAAATACATATTTTAAAAAATCTGTATTTTTCTCTATTCACTAAAAAATTAATCTTTTTAGAAAAATCCAAAAATTTAACCCCAAGATAGTTTTGATGTTATGATTTAAAAAATTATATCCTTTTTATCAAAAACAATTCCTAAAAGTGTTATAAATTATAATATTTACTCACAAAAGGAAATAAAAACCATTTTTGAAGAAAATGTATTTTTGAATCGTAAAATGATTTTTCTAGAAATTGAGTAATTATTTATAAATATATATTAAACATTTATATATAATATTAAAATGTGGTTATTACTATTCATACCACCAGTTTTAATAGTTGGGTTATAATAGTCATGTTTAAATAATAATATTTTAATAGTATATCGTGATTCATTTGAACTTAGTGTTGTGTGAGACACAAGCTATCAAAGAAAATAATATGCTCTAAAATTATGGGGTGTTACAAGTTAAATGGGTAATATTCCAATTTTTAGTGGTCTATGTGGTGTCCTTTCTAATGAAATTATTGGTGCCTCTTCTGGTGGTAGTAATAGAGGGTATAATGAGATACACTAGGTATTTGAAAGGTAGTCTAGGCTGGGTAGGGGCTCGTCACTCCCCCACCCCCATTGGATACGTTACCCTTACATGATATTAGTGTGAGAATATATTATATTGTCACATATCAAGTATCATTCTATCAAAGGGGTTGCATGAATGTGGAAGGATGGGACATCTCTAGTTGTTCTATATGAGGATGTATTAATTAGGTTCATGTAGAGGTTTAGGGTGGATGTGGTATTTGAGGTCTTGACTAGGGGGGATTAGATTGGTATTATAGCCTCTTCAAGGAGTTCAATATGTGAAACTGAATAATGGTATTAGGGGTATTAGTAATCATAAGAGCCTCAAGGGTCAGTTCCATAAGCGATCTAGGTATAATGAGGTCAAGGTCACATGTTTGATATAGATAGGGTAAACACCTAGGACCAGGTTCCGAGAGATGAAACATAGGGTCATTATATAGTCAAAGGTATATTTATAGTTACTTAAACACTATATATTACCTTGTTCAACAAAGGGGTCGCATTATTTTATTTATACCCAGGTTGTGTCTAGTTTGGAGTTGGTTGTGGAGTTCTCCTATAGGATGTTAGATCATGGTACACTTATTGGAAAGAGGTTGGATGTTCATAGGTTCCAAATATATTATATAGTGGTTGGTGAATATGGGAATTTGTGTAATTTACTTTTTCTAGATATGAATAGTTTCGATGTTATTTTTAGGATGGACTGGTAGACATTATAGCAGCCCTACTTTTTCATACATAACTATTATATCATTTTCAATATAAAAAATTTAACAAAGATATAAATCCAAGATCAAAAGGTTTAGTGTCTTAGTAAAATTAGTCTCATACATAATTTGAGCAAAATAAATCATAAACATTTATTTAAATACTTCATATTTATCCTTAAAAACATGTTTTCTCTTTAGTACATGTAATCACCTGAGAATATACATTAAAGAAAGGGGTGAGATAAAATCCAAGTAAGAGGATAAATAAGAGACATGAATCAATATAACATGGGTGAGAATAATCATCATCATAATATCATAAGAATAGGATAATCATAAAAATCTTGAGTAAAACATGTGATAAAGTCATGGAACTTGGAAATGTATAAAAATGAAACATCATGGCATAGTGTTCAAATACCACACATAGTTGTGAACAAACCTAACATCATGTTTACGCATAACATATGTGCATAATCATAACATCATCATTGTGAACAAATATAACATCATGTTTATACATATTAAAAATTATCTCATTAGACTCATCACATTACCCAATGCATTAGATGGATATATAATTCTGGACCCACCCATCACATCATAATATTTACATAACCATTCATGCCACATAGAACATATTACAATCTTAATCATGAATTAACCCATGAAAAAAGAATGGGTTTCATAATTATTTCATAAATAATGATTTTATGAATAAACTTGGGTTTTAAAAATTAAAATGGTTTAACTTATTTGGTATAATAATCATTATTCTTGAGTGAAGAAGAAATAACTCAAGGGTATTAAAAGATGTGTTTTGGAAAGAAGAGTTCTTTTGGAAAATATTTGTATTTGTCATAAAATAGAGTAGGAAACATGTATATACTTGAAAATAAAAGTAAATAATAATGAAATTAAATTTAAGTAACATTATAGGATTATTCATACCAAAGACGTTGTGAAATAGGGATAACCTAAAGAAAAAGAGTTGGGTATGAGAATTCTCTTACCTTTATTCCCGCTTTATTTCATCACTTTTGTGCCTCCTAAATAAAAAACTTAGATTTATTAAAACATTGATAAAAAAGTAAATTATAGTAATTTATACAACTATTTATCAATTTTAAACATTGGATTATATTTTTTTAATTTCCATTGATGAAATTGAAGCGTTTTGATATCATGTTTTTCTTAAAAATTTTATATTTCCCTTTAATTTCTCTATTTTTGTTCAAAGTCATTTATAGAAAAGTATGATTAACTATAAAGTATTATAATAAATTTAATTTCTTATTTATATATTATATAAAATTAATACTATCAATCCATGAAGGTGGTTAAAATAATTTTCTTGGAAATGACTCTGTAGGTGGGTAATCGTCCTTTAACCAGACATTGTCGAAAGAGCAGGAAAGGGAAGTATGGAATTTATATTTGTCATAAATATGATAATTACAGTAATTTAACATCATTAATATAATTTTAACTTACTAAATAATTAATTTTATAGTATATGTTTTTGAAAGTAAATGGGAAAAAGAAGAAGGAAAAGAAGAAAAGAGGGAAGAGTTAATAGAGACTTATTATCTCCTCAGTGTAGCTTCCCTTGTATGACACTATAACTCCCTTGGTGATTGGAGTTAGATTTATATATAATATGCCTAAGTATTCTAAGGTTCTTGAGATGGATTATTTGGGCAGGTCTTGTGATTTTTAAAGGGTGGTAGGAGTGGTTTTCCAAATGAAGGGAGTGGGGTTATTTATACTTGAGGGGGGTATTTTTAGAATAAAATATTGAATAAAATATTATATCCAAGGTAAACCTTATAATATTGTTTTTTGAAATTATAAATCATATATCAATATAATATAATGGGTTTAAGATTGTAAATTCTCTTTAAAATTCTAATTCATTAGTTTATTAAAAAGGAAAGTGGAAAAAAGAGAAATTGTTTTTAAGGAATCACTTTTGACTTTAGGTTTTGGAAAGTTCTTTTTAGTTTGAAAATTAAGTTTATTGTATTTTAATAAATAATTTATATAATAAAATATATCATGGCCGAACCTAAAGTTCATGAAAGTATTATGTAATTATTACGTCATTAATGATGTAATTTAAGATACACCGATCATGTGAAAAACTATATTATTACTATTCACCTAAAAATTAAATTTTTTCAGAAAATTACCAAAAAAATCACCCTTACACAATTTTTACATGATTATTTCAAAAATTATATTCATTTTATCAAAATATATTTCTAAAATAGGAAATTTTAATTTTTAATATAAAAAATATGACTTTTTCAAAATACTTAAAAATATTGTTTATTAAAAATGTGGTTATATTTTCTTTAAGTTTTTTAATCATAATATTTATTTTTGGGAATTATAATATTTATATTTAGTTAAATTAATTATGATAAATATTATTTATATCACAATTTATTATTTTGAGGTAAAATTTTTATTCCAACGGTCATGTTACTATTCCCAACGGTTAGGTTATTATTCCCAATGATCAGGTTACTATTCCAATGGTCACATTACTATTCTAATGATCACATTACCTCTTATAAATATATTTAATTTCCTTCATTCATTATTCAACTCAATTCTATATTTCCATTCTCTATAATGTTTCTTGGTTTACTAATATTTTGTTTCTTCTTTATAGGGTTGGTAGTGGGGTGATGATACTAGTAGATTGGGGCAATCTATATTTTTCCATTTTAGCTCTTCTATTTTTTTTCTAGTAGTAATGTTTGGAATTTTAATTGGTTTCATTACTGATTAATGTAATGGTATTTATTAATGAAATAACGTTTTATTTATCTATATTTTGTATGTGTATAATATTATATAATATATTACACCACGCATTTATTTTGGAAAAAATATCATTTATAAAATTTGGGTTGTTACATTCTACCCCCATTTAGAAATTTCATCCCTGAAATTTCAACTCATATTCTCAGTTGATAATAGATTAGGGTACTTATGTTTTATTATTTCCTCTAGTTCCCACATCGCCTCTTCATACTTATGGTTCTTACACAACACTTTGACAATATGAGTTGTCTTGTTGTGTAGAAATTTGTCTCTATGGTCCATGATCTTCACTGGAATTTCTTCATATGAGAGTTCATTCTCTAGTTGTACCACTTATGGATTCAGTACATGTGAGGGATCTATTATGTACTTCCTTGGGAGTGATACATGGTGTAATTACAATATGATAGGCCACTGCTCCTATGTAATCAAGGATATAAAAGGGTCCATGTACCTTAGGCTAAGCTTCCGTTTCTTTACAAACCATATAACTCTCTTCTATGGTGATATTCAAAGGAAAACTTTATTTCTAACACCAAAATACAATTCTCTTCGATGCTTGTCGGGATAACTCTTTTACTGACTCTAAGCATATTTTATATGTATTTAGATAGATTGAACCTTATATATCATTTCTTTAATAAGATCAGGTTCAAGTAGCTTTAATTCCCCAACTTCATCCCAGTAAGTTGGAGTTCTATGTCACTTCTTATACATATATTCATATAGATACATTTAAATACTCTATTGGAAGCTATTATTATATTAAAATTCAACCAATAGGATATGTTGATCCCATACTCCTTTAAATTCCATTAAGTAGGATCTTATCATGTCCTCAAGCTTTTCAACAATCCTTTCAGATTTTATATTAGTTTGAGTGTGATAGTTCATACTAAAATTCAATTCAATACTCAAATCATGTTGAAGACTTCTCTAGAATTTAGAGGTGAACCTTGGATCATGATCATAGATAATCAAAAGTGGAACCCCATGTAGCCTCACCACCTCCTTCACATATATCTTTACACTTTTTTCAAGAAATGAATCTTACTAAATAGAAATAAAGTGGTTAGTATTGGTGATTCAATCCACCATAACCCATATCGCATTATTTCTTTTTTAAGTTTTAGGGAGACCAGTGACAAAGTCTATAGTGACATTCTCCCACTTCTATGTGGGTATAGGCAACGGTTGCATCACCCCATTAGACTTCTATCAATCCGATTTAACTTTCTAATATATCAAACACCATGAGATATACTCTGCAATATTCTTCTTCATGTTGTCCCACCAGAAATTTTCTCAAAGATCACGATACATCTTGGTACTTCCATTATGGAGAGAGAAATATGATCTATGAACATTATATAATAGATCCTTCTTTATTTTAGGTTATTTAGGCACATAAGCCTCATTCCAAACTAAATCAAACCATTATCATCGATGTAAAACTCATTTACATTCCTTTCCTTTACTACTTTCACCTTCTTTTGTAGCTCCATATCATCCCTTTATGCCTCCTTGATCTTCTCTTGGATAGATGGTTGTGTAATCATTTGGTCAAGGTAGGATGTATTTCATACCATTATGATTTCCAAATATATATTTTTCATATCCAATAAAATAGCTTCTTACTCAATCTACATCATGGATAGAGTATCAAGTTCTTTTCTACTAAGATCATCATTTACCTTGTTTCCCTTTCCTGGATGGTAGTGAATAGAGAAATTTTAGTCCTTGATTAGCTTGATCCATCTACTTTGATGCATGTTGATCTTATTCTATGTGAATATATAGTTTATACTCTTGTGATTAGTATATATATCACACTTCTCACCATAGAGATAGTGCCACCAAATATTCAAAGAAAATATCACAGCTTCTAACACTAGATCATATATAAATTAGTTATGGTCATGTATCTTCAACTATCATGAGGCATACACTATCAATTTATCATTCTTCATGAGTATACAACCCAGGATTTTCTTTGAAGCATCATTTTATATCATAAAAACTTCTCTACGTATTGTTAGTGTAAGTACTGGCACAGTGATTATACTCTTCTTGAGCTCCTTAAATATTTCCTCACATTCTTCCATCTAGACATACTTTACCCATTTCTTTGTTAACTTTTTTATCAGGCTAGATAATCGTAAAATATTCCTCGCAAAATTTTAGTAGTACCCAAATAATCCAACAAAAACAATGGATTTTTGTGATTCTAGTGGGTCTAGTATAGTCATTGATTTCCTTTTTCTTTGAAGGGTTCATATAAATTCCCTCACTTGTGATCACGGGCCCCAAGAATGTAACTTTCTGCATCCAAAATCACACATGATAAACTTAGCATACATTCTATCCTTCCTTAATTTCTCCAACACAATCCTTAGATTTTTTTTATGATTCTCCATGCTCTTAGAGTAAATGAGAATACCATTGATAAACACTACCACAAATTTTTTGAGGTAGTCTATAAAGAATCTATTCATCACATCCATGAATATTGTAGTGGCATTAGTAAGTATAATGGTATTAACTATGAACTCATAGTGCCATTACCTTGTAAGAAAGGTTTTATTATTAATATCTTTATTATTCACCTTTATCTAATGATATCTAGAGTGAAGATCCACCTTTGATAAGTACTGAGCTTCTCGAAGTTGATCGAACAATTCATAAATCTTTGGTATATGATACTTATTATTTATGGTGATATTATTGAGCTCCTAATAATCAATCCACAACCACATTAATCCAACCTTATCCTTGACAAAGAACTGTAACGACCCAAAGTTTCATCAATGGAAATCCCTCTTGATCTAATTAAATGTCTCTTTATGTTTATATAACATTTAAACTTCATTGGTTTTATGTTAAGAATTTTGACCATTGCTAATATAGTCGTTGAACAGTGATCACATGATTAGTATAAATATAGGGCTTTAACAAATCCAAATTTACTCAGAAAAAAAAGAAGTGATGGCCTCATCCAGTAGAATTTCTCCATACGAAGCCCATTTTTCGGAGCTTGTAAAAGAGGTGGCATCCTTGGGCTTTTCTCTTGACCAAACTCAAGCTGAGCTTCATCATGTGAAGCTCGAACGAGACTGTCTACAGGAAAAGTGGAAGTTGATAGAGATTACCACTCGATCAATGTTATCTGAGCCACCCCAAGAGTCTGTCACCATCGGACACCTTACCCTTAGGTCTTATGCGGCTGTTTTAAGGGGTTATGTAACAAATAAATAGTACTATGTTCATGTATATTATTTTTTTGTATATAATAATGAATATACTTTCTTGTCATTATTGATACATTGTAAATAGTTTTTAAAGTATAAATAATGTTTTTAGTTATTATTTAATTAAGAATTCATTTTTATTAAATTAAGGGATTTTTTAATTAAATAATATTTTAAAAAAATATTATTATTAAATTAATTTTTATTAAATATAAATGATCTTATAATTTTATGAATGCAATTGTAATTTTTATTAAGGTTTGAAATCCATTTTTGTCAAAACCCGTGAATTTTCGATAAATGTCAGTTTTATTTTAAAAGTGAAAATTAAAATATTTATAAAATTATTTAGATAAAATAAATGTTATTTTTGGAATCAGGACATCGGAATTATCCAACGGTGAAATTTTCATAATTTTCTGAGACAGTCAAATTTTTGAGTAAAAATTAAATACTGTTTAAATATATAATGTGTTTTATGACATCATAATGACCCAATAGTGATGTAATAAAATACTATAATCTTTATGTTAGGAAAATATATGTTTTACCAATAAAATAATTTGATTTTGGGTTTGTTTGTCTTACTTTTCAAAGCATTAATGAACCCCTCAAGACTTATTAAACACCTTGTCTTTTTAAATTAATTTCCATGGGAGTATGACTCACCTCCACATAAGCAACCCTATTATTTTAAGAAGTTCTGACTTTGGCCTTATAAAATATTTTTTTCCTCTTACCTTTTCCAAAAACCATGGGAAAAAACCATGGGATGGTTTGTGGTTTGGATTAATTTAATGTAAGGGGACCCAAACCTAAATAATAAAGAATTCCCTCACCTTTCCTATATAAACCCACCCAAGCTCCCACTTCCTCCTCACTCAAAGCATTTGGAGTTCTTCCAACCTCTGCCCTACTCTCTCTAGAATCCTCCCAAGGTGACCCAATCTCCCAATAATCTTCTCTCAAGCCTTTGGAAGCACACTTCCAAGTAAGGGTTTTTTCTTCCTTTCTCATTTTTTTCCAATTTTCTTTATGTTGTTTTTCCCTTTTAATTTCAATTATGAATGTTGTTGTATGGTTTTTTACCTCCATCATACTTCACTCATTATGTTTGAATGATGGGATACCCCTTTCTCTCTCATTAAATTCCTCCCATGTACACCTGTTACTTTGCCGAAATTCCGAAAGGAACTTCTCTCTCCTCATTTACATTCAAGCAATACTTTTGTATCATTACTCTAAATTCCATTACAATAGTTGGGACATATATTCATATGACCTAATTAATTTCCATTACATGTAAATATGATGAGTAACCCATTTCTCTCTCATCAACCATTTCTATGAATTCTTAGGTCACGCCGTTACGCTGCCGAAATCGCACCGATTTTCTAAGACAATGCCATTGTGTAGTGAATACCATGACCATTTCTCCATCAAGGGTATTCACCTTTATGTACATTTACTTATTGATTATAATGTTTCATGTATGAATTCTACATTCCTTTATCGTGGAATAAATGATTATGTTTTATGAATCCATGTTTTATGATCCATGTGGCACACTTATGCATGAAATGAAATGTTTAAGAAGGGTGTGCCCTTATAGCACTCCAATGCATTGGGTAAAGTATAGTATCATGATACATCATTTGCAATGAGTGTTGACTCATGATAATTCAAGTGCAACAAGTTTTTACTCATGCTTCATGTGCAATGAGGATTTACACATGCTCCATGTGCAATGGGTCTTGGCTCATGCTAATTCCATGTTAAGTGTTGTTGCCACATTTCCATGTTATGATTATCATGCTTTATCATGCCTTTATGTTCATGTTTATCTTGTGATCTATTGATATTCCTAATGTCTAACATGTATTGTACTCCTCATTTTATTCCATGTGTATTCCCTTACTGGGTTTTATAGCTCACCCTTTTCTTATGCATGTCCTCAGGTTATCCCATGCAATGCTAAGTATGAAGGAATGTAGTGGTCATGTAAAGGAAGTTTTCAATAAATATGTTGTATTTCATGTTTTAAGTTTTTATATAATGATCCTAATACCCAAATACACTAAACATCTTGATCTTCTTTTTTGTATCAAGTGAAGTTTTATGTAATAAATCATGTTTAAGTTGTAATAAAAAGCAGGGTTGTCATAGTCAGTATCAGAGGATAGGTTCAGTTATTTTTGGGATTAGGATTAGAAAACCCTAGTAAAGCCTTAGAGACAAGACTAGGTATAATAAAAACATCCCTAAGTTTTGGTAAGTATTGAGTAAGTGGTTTATCAAACAAATACATCCATTTTTGGATACGAGCAGGTAGAGGCGGCTCTGGCACAGATGTATCCTAGGGGTAAAACCCAAAAACACCACTTTGAGCTAGACTCAAACGGGAACTAGTGCATGAAAACGGGCCTTGCTTCACTCTTGGTTATGACACTCCCGAGGGATATGTTTTGATAAATTCAAAAACTTAGTATGAACCCTTATAAAGGGAATTAAAAAAAATGCCCCTAAGAATATATGTTAGAAAGTAGATCATGAAAATCCTAGATTGAAGCCTATAGACTCATGAGTTAAGGAAATAAAAGTTTATTTATAAGTCATCAACTTTTGTCTTTGGATTACCCTTTATTTTTTACCCCTAACTTTCCTTTTATTCCAGCCAATGTCCGGTAATAGGAGGACTCGGGCTAACAACCATTGTGAAGATCAGTGTGATGACTGTACTAATGAGATGCCCAATCCAATGGGAGCGGGAATTGCGAACATTTTCACGCTTCTCTCTCAGCTAACTCAAGTTTTGAATAGAAACATGGGTCAAGAGGAATGTTCAACCCCCCCTAAGAAATAACAAGTCACTATCGAGAGCTTCATGAGACAAAGGCCTCCTACTTTTAGAGGATCATCTGATCCCACGATCGTTGAACAATGGATCAACTCCATTGAAAATATCTTATCCATCCTTAAATGTTCTGAACAAGAGAAGGTTCTCTTGGCGGCTTATCGTATAGAGGGTCAAGCTGATCAATGGTGGACGTTTATAAAAAATATGAAGCCTGAGGAGGAGATCGAGGCATTGGAATGGAAGGATTTCTGGAAGATGTTTTTCGATAAATATTTTCCGCGCACCCTCTAGCTTAAGATGGAAAGGGACTTCCTTTACCTTAAGCAAAAAGATGAATAATTTGTTGGAGCGTACGAGGAAAACTTCACAAGGCTTGCACGATATGCTTCCAGCTTCTTCATTACCCCAGAATTCAAAGTTGACCGCTTCTTTGGTGGGTTTAAGCCTAGCCTACGGAAAGCATTCGCAATCCGTGACTTCGACAGCTATGAGGAAATTGTTCGATATGCCCTCAAAGTCGAAATGGAGATCGTGGAATCATAGGGGTATCATGGGGACAATAATCATAAGTTGGACTTCAATGTTGGTGGTCTGATGGATAAATCCAACGGTGCTAAGAAGATATAGCACCCCACTTGCCAAAAGTGCGGAAAGAAGCACCCTGGAAATTGCCTTAAGGGGATGAGGAAATGCTTTAGGTGTGGAAGGGAAGGGTACTGTAGAGACCCGAAGCCTAACGTACATGGACATTACATTACTTTTGCGGAATACTTAATACATAACAAAAATACACACACAAGGATCGTAATAGTTTAGTGTCTTTGGAAACTCGGAACGTAATCTTCTAATCCTGGTGAAAGATCTTCAAAATCTCCCACAAAGATCTTCCTTTTTTTTTTACCTAAAACCTTTCTTTATATCCTGGGGAAAAGAAAACATAAAAGGGTGAGCTCAAATGCTCAGTAAGGGTAAACAAAAGAAATATCAATCACATAATTTTCATAAGAACATAACATTTTTGGAAATCTTAACCTGCAAAAGAGAGCATAATTTCATAACATGGGATAAATCATAGTAGTGAAAATGAAACCCTTACTTAAAACATTACTCATTGTGGCATACACACATAATCATAGAGAATCATTTCTTGTTAGTCAAGACTCATTGCCAAGACTATCTTAGTGGACAAAGTCCCTTTCTGAATCGAGTAATCCTCGTTTCAGTCCTGTTTCACTGAACCGGTATAACCTACCATTCCAGCCATGTCTATCTCATGAGATATAAAATCTTTACCCAATGCATTGGAGGGAGATATAGGTCCCACCCATCTTATAATGAATCCTTTCTTATGTGTGCCACATAATCATAAATCATACATCATCACATAACACATGTAACAAAAATGGGATTCTTGAAACATCATAGCATCATAAATCAATTCATATAAGATAAAGGAATTCAACATGATCAAATCAATGTAGTAATAGGGATAAAAACAGAACCCTTTATTATCTTAGATGGAAAATAATTTTGATAAAACACTTGAACTCCATTCTTGAGGAAAATATCCTTTCTTCGTCAAAAACATTTTTCCTTTCATAACATGTCATACAACTTTAAAATAAAAGAAGTTGATTAAAAATAAACTTGAAAAATTGTAAAGGAATCTTCTTGGAAATAATGTTTTAAAAATCCATACATGCCGTATAAGTTAAAAAAAACATTCTTCGTACTTTTGTCGGAAAAGTCAAAAAGTACCTCGTACGAAAAACGAAAAAAGATTCCTTTCATATCCTTTACTAAAAACTCATAGAAGGGTAAAATTGGATTTAAAAAATTGTAGGTGGATGGAAATAATATTACATATTGAGGGAACATGGATGTGGATGATAAAATACACCCCAGTAAATACTTACGAATAAACAATCTCGGATAAAAATGAGATTGTGATATTTCCCTTACCTTAGGTCTGACGTGCTTTGTAAGTGTCCGAACCTCCTGTATAATGATTTAAATCATGTTATTGACTTATTCCAGAATCATATTCATTGTTATTATATCATATATAGTTCACTTATGACATTATATTACCCGTTCTTTTGTAAATTCCATGTTAAAGAAGCGTTTTGGGTAAAATCGTTTCATTTATCTTAGGTGTTTTGACTTGTTGTTCTTGACATCATTATTACTTATATCATGATTTACTTACTTCCAGAATATGATTTATATATCATATATATTCAGTATATATATATATATAATAGATAGATAAATAAAATGAAAAACACCGTTCATGGAGACGGTAGTCCGTACGTACGCATGAACGCTGTTTTTCTTTCCTTATTGTCTTGAAATGGAAGTAAGTAGATGACATACATATGTATATATATATACATAAATCCAGTAGCTTTATAATGTCATATATTTCATTATTATTTCTTATATATACATTATAATCATTCTTAAATGGTTAACATGGAGAATGAATCTCATCGCGTCGTGGAGACGGTATTCCGTACGTACGCACGAGCGAAGATATCATTTCTATAAATATTGAATTGAATTGGAGTGGATTATACAATATATCAGAATCAATATGATGTTGTAATAACTATGTATAGTTATTCTTTACACCATTATACCCATCCATGTAAGGTGGTGGTGGAAAATAGATTACACCACGGCGTGGAGACGGTATTCCGTACGTACGCACGCGCGGTGATTTCTTTTTCCGTAGGATGGATAGATGGTGAAATAGGGTTGTTTCATTCTTATAATAACATATCAGTATATGAGTGATACTGATGTTATTACTTCATAATGAAACAAACTAAGAAGAAGAAGTGGAAGAAGAAATAAAGATGAAAGAATTGGTAACGGTAATTACCTCTTCTTTGAAGTGCCTCTTTGAGACCTCCTCTTAGGGCACTAAAATTGGTCTTTGAGGAAGACCAGAACCTCTAGGCTGTTTCTAGGGAAGTGGAGAAGAGATTTTGGCAGGGGTTGGCCGATCTTGAGTGCTCAAATTGGTGTGAGGAGGAGGGGGAGGAGGTGTCCTTTTATAGGGGAGGAGAGGGGCACCTTAGGAATTCTTAAAAATATTAATTTATAATAAATCTAACCCCACTTAAAAACCTCCAAAAATGACTCATATTCGAAGCTTAGATGAGATAGGGTTGTAATCTCATCAACCAATCAAATTTAGACATGTTTGGATCTTATTTTAAACCTTATCAATTAGATTTAACTCTAAGTTAAATAATTTAACTTTTACCGTGTCTTTTTGTTTTCTTTCACTATATGGTTAATACACTTACTATAACATGCCAAACGAACCCCAAATTGTTTATTATTAATATATATATCCTTATCTAAGTCATTTGGCCGAACCTTAGATTTTTAGGAATAAAATAACAATTAATAATATAATATTTGATTTAAAAACTATTTTGTGTCAATTTTGACACTATTTGATATATGATTTTTGTGAAAGTCATAACAGAATTAAATGTTCGAACCAAGTTGATTAAATCAACATTAAGATATCATAGTAACCTAGAAAATTAGTGGAATTCATAAAAATTATCAAATTACATTTATTTTGGTGTTTATAACATCAATTATGTCAATATTTCATTAATAAGATAATTACTGCATCATCGTTGTGTCATAAATAAATTAAATTATTTTATGTCTAAAAATTACAAATAAAATACCATCATGTAGGAAATATTTTTATCTTTCTAATTAATATTTACAATCGAATTTATCTTATGTATAACCCCATATGAAAAATGATTTACTTATTAAACTTTGATTTTAACTATTTTAACCCTTCTTTAAATAAATTAATAATAAATGTCCTAATCTAATCCAAGTGGGCCTAAATGGTCATATTTTATTCCTAAGTTTGTTTTTGGTCGAATTACACTTGTCCAATAGAATTAGGACATGTGTTAGGGTAATATTAATATCATATTTACCCTTAGTTACCCTATTTACTATTAACCGTGGTAAAAAGTAAAAAGTTACTATTCACCAAAAAATTATTTTCATCTCATTGAACCACATTTTAGTCCTTGATATTAACCGTGTCTCTCGGATTTTCGAAATTCCATTCACAGAAGCGGTAAAATTAAGTTTTATGCAAAATTCAGTTTTTAACCTACCACTTAGTAGTTTCACTATTCATCAAAAATTGATGTTTTTCAGAACAATGCCAAAATTTCATCCCAATCTATATTTCATATTCCGAATTCAAAAATGAAGTCTATTTTACCAAATTCATAACATAAAAGTTGCATTAATTAATTTTATAATTAAATCCCGCTGTTAAAACAAATAGCGTGTTTTTAAGAAACAATATCTATCAAAAGATTGGCACTTGTTTATGTCTAGTTTAAATGTAAAATTACATCCAATGACCAACATTCTATTAAATTGTAAAAATATATTCTAAATATACTTTAAAACCACTCAAATTAATAATTTATCACTATTAATTTTTTCGATTAAAAAAGTTGTTTTTAATAATAATTTAGTAATTTTCACTATTCATCAGAATATGAAAGTTATCCGAAAAGTACCAAAATTTCACCTTAGGCTAAATTCGATACTCCGAATCCAAAAATGAAGTTCATTTTGAAAAATAAGATTTACAGAGTTTTAAAAAGTGGTTATTACTATTCATAATGGCTAGTTTTAATAATATTTTAATAGCATATCGTTGTTTAGTGAAACTCGTTATTGCGTACTACACACGCTATCGAGGAAGGTCGTGATTGCGTGTATGCAAGGCAAGTCAAGGATGCGTGTTGTGCAAGCTCCTTTTGGTGTAGCGTACAATACAAGACATTAGTGAAAAAAGAATATTTTTCATAAAATCTCGGGCTGTTACATTCTACCCCCCTTAAAATGAATTTCGCCCTCGAAATTCGTCGGGTTTATAAATGGTTTACTATTCGAAAGATTCTTTAATAGAATCCCACATCGTAAAAAGGAATACAAAAAACTTGGCTTTAAAAACTAAAGTATGAAATGTAAAGATTACCCAAATAAACTAATCGCTGGGTTTCCACATAGGTGAAAATATGGATATGGAAGAAAAATCTAACCATCATGTTCTGATGGAGAGTGGTAGAGAACATGGCTATGGAAAATCCAAAAATCACAAATCCATAAATTTGTGACGATCTAAGGTACCATCTGATTCATCAGGTATAAGATCACTAGGACAACATTTTTGGTTTTCAAGATCATTTCCCTAAAGTTAATGAAATTGGAATTAGAAGAAATACTTTCGTGATTTTGGTATAGTCTCACTGTTTGTCGTTATTTGGACAATTTCCACTTCATCTCTTAAAGAAATGAAGTTGAATTTGTCATTCATGATGTGTTAGCAGGTCATGTGATAGAATGATGGGTCATTCCATCTGTCTCAAACAAAAGGTTAGAAAAGTTATCAAAAAATACATAAATCCATCTATAGTGAGATTAATCATATATGGTTCCTAAAATGAACTTATACATCACATATCATACTGCTTAATATAATAAAACTAGTTTCTACTAAACAGGGACTTCCTGTAGGTCAGTGGTAGGCGATAAAGGCCAGTCGCACTTCGGTTGTGGGTTCGATTCCCACAGCCTTGTCCGAAGCGATGGGCTGTCGCCCGTCCTGCAGGTTGTCCCTTTTTCTAAAACTACGTTACTATAACATCCCATCAATAATATCGAAAAAAATTCTATCCTTAAACAATACTAACTTATTTCCAACATAATCCATTCCAATCTTTAGGCTTATCCATAATACTGCAGTCCATTCTCATAACATAGTGAAAACGATTACCAGAGATTTAATACCATCGTTGATCCCCATATATCATAAGATATATCTTATTGGTCACATTCCAAACATTCAAAGGCCTTAATCTCGTACTCTCTTGAATACCCATTGAACCTTAGTGAAAACTTGAATGCAGTTAAAAGTTAACACTTTTCACATACCGAAATCCTCAAAATTCTATATACTCAAACCATGATATCACTTAGTCCTTATATCAATCATGAGCTCATGAATACTATCAAACATTTAATTTTCTCCTTATCCCTTCATTATGCGCATATCATCTACATTCCAAAAATATCTGAATAACCTTTCATGGATACTGGTAACATTAATCATACACTTTCAAAACACAAGGAAAGACAACAGTGTAACAATCCATAGATGTCTCTTTATTCCAAAATTACACATGATAAACATGTAATCATTCCACTACATTCTCAAACCATTGACCGAGCTTCAAAAATTCTTTCATCTCACATATCATTTGTAGTCTCATCATCATCATCCACATAAATACTACCCATATGACCATACTGATTCTCTTCATGAGTCTTTCCCTTAGGGCATTTGTTTGCATAATGCCCATACATTCCACATTTAAAACACTTAACCATTTTTGATGTCGTAGCAATACCATTATCCTCATCCATGGTGTTAACCGACCCTTTTCCTTTGCACTTACTTGCTTTGTGTCCTTCTTTTCCACACCCAAAGCATCTTCCAGTTCCCTTGAAACATTCTCCTTGATGCCTCTTCCCACATGAATTACATAGGGGAAATTGAACTTTCTTTCCTCTTTGATCATCATGAAACTCCATCTTTCTCTTATTAGCCGAGTCAGGAAACTTACCAAATTTTACTTTATTGATCATATTATGAGATTGCTGATTCGGCATAATAATGATGTTTGGGCTTCCAAATCCCATTTCATTTGGTTTCTCATAAAGAATATCATTCCATTGTCCATCATTTCCTCCATTATCGTGAATCACCTTGTTTCCAGCCATTTTCTAAAACCCAAAAAGAATAGCGTGAGAGGCAAAAATCATGCTAGGGAAAACAACATAATAAAGGGGGAGTACCTTGAACATCTAACATCTTAGGTTTAATTCTATGATCGTTAGCGTAGTTCTAGTACTATAACCTATACGTATACTTATCCTTAGGGACATCCCTAGACATACCTTAGAAATATCTCTAGGGATCTCACTAACGTTTTCGCATCCTAGTTTCCAAAGGTTGACTAAACCTTTCCTCTGATACCAAATGTAGAGACCCGAAGCCTAACGTACATGGACATTACATTACTTTTGCGGAATACTTAATACATAACAAAAATACACACACAAGGATCGTAATAGTTTAGTGTCTTTGGAAACTCGGAACGTAATCTTCTAATCCTGGTGAAAGATCTTCAAAATCTCCCACAAAGATCTTCCTTTTTTTTTTACCTAAAACCTTTCTTTATATCCTGGGGAAAAGAAAACATAAAAGGGTGAGCTCAAATGCTCAGTAAGGGTAAACAAAAGAAATATCAATCACATAATTTTCATAAGAACATAACATTTTTGGAAATCTTAACCTGCAAAAGAGAGCATAATTTCATAACATGGGATAAATCATAGTAGTGAAAATGAAACCCTTACTTAAAACATTACTCATTGTGGCATACACACATAATCATAGAGAATCATTTCTTGTTAGTCAAGACTCATTGCCAAGACTATCTTAGTGGACAAAGTCCCTTTCTGAATCGAGTAATCCTCGTTTCAGTCCTGTTTCACTGAACCGGTATAACCTACCATTCCAGCCATGTCTATCTCATGAGATATAAAATCTTTACCCAATGCATTGGAGGGAGATATAGGTCCCACCCATCTTATAATGAATCCTTTCTTATGTGTGCCACATAATCATAAATCATACATCATCACATAACACATGTAACAAAAATGGGATTCTTGAAACATCATAGCATCATAAATCAATTCATATAAGATAAAGGAATTCAACATGATCAAATCAATGTAGTAATAGGGATAAAAACAGAACCCTTTATTATCTTAGATGGAAAATAATTTTGATAAAACACTTGAACTCCATTCTTGAGGAAAATATCCTTTCTTCGTCAAAAACATTTTTCCTTTCATAACATGTCATACAACTTTAAAATAAAAGAAGTTGATTAAAAATAAACTTGAAAAATTGTAAAGGAATCTTCTTGGAAATAATGTTTTAAAAATCCATACATGCCGTATAAGTTAAAAAAAACATTCTTCGTACTTTTGTCGGAAAAGTCAAAAAGTACCTCGTACGAAAAACGAAAAAAGATTCCTTTCATATCCTTTACTAAAAACTCATAGAAGGGTAAAATTGGATTTAAAAAATTGTAGGTGGATGGAAATAATATTACATATTGAGGGAACATGGATGTGGATGATAAAATACACCCCAGTAAATACTTACGAATAAACAATCTCGGATAAAAATGAGATTGTGATATTTCCCTTACCTTAGGTCTGACGTGCTTTGTAAGTGTCCGAACCTCCTGTATAATGATTTAAATCATGTTATTGACTTATTCCAGAATCATATTCATTGTTATTATATCATATATAGTTCACTTATGACATTATATTACCCGTTCTTTTGTAAATTCCATGTTAAAGAAGCGTTTTGGGTAAAATTGTTTCATTTATCTTAGGTGTTTTGACTTGTTGTTCTTGACATCATTATTACTTATATCATGATTTACTTACTTCCAGAATATGATTTATATATCATATATATTCAGTATATATATATATAATAGATAGATAAATAAAATGAAAAACACCGTTCATGGAGACGGTAGTCCGTACGTACGCATGAACGCTGTTTTTCTTTCCTTATTGTCTTGAAATGGAAGTAAGTAGATGACATACATATGTATATATATATACATAAATCCAGTAGCTTTATAATGTCATATATTTCATTATTATTTCTTATATATACATTATAATCATTCTTAAATGGTTAACATGGAGAATGAATCTCATCGCGTCGTGGAGACGGTATTCCGTACGTACGCACGAGCGAAGATATCATTTCTATAAATATTGAATTGAATTGGAGTGGATTATACAATATATCAGAATCAATATGATGTTGTAATAACTATGTATAGTTATTCTTTACACCATTATACCCATCCATGTAAGGTGGTGGTGGAAAATAGATTACACCACGGCGTGGAGACGGTATTCCGTACGTACGCACGCGCGGTGATTTCTTTTTCCGTAGGATGGATAGATGGTGAAATAGGGTTGTTTCATTCTTATAATAACATATCAGTATATGAGTGATACTGATGTTATTACTTCATAATGAAACAAACTAAGAAGAAGAAGTGGAAGAAGAAATAAAGATGAAAGAATTGGTAACGGTAATTACCTCTTCTTTGAAGTGCCTCTTTGAGACCTCCTCTTAGGGCACTAAAATTGGTCTTTGAGGAAGACCAGAACCTCTAGGCTGTTTCTAGGGAAGTGGAGAAGAGATTTTGGCAGGGTTTGGCCGATCTTGAGTGCTCAAATTGGTGTGAGGAGGAGGGGGAGGAGGTGTCCTTTTATAGGGGAGGAGAGGGGCACCTTAGGAATTCTTAAAAATATTAATTTATAATAAATCTAACCCCACTTAAAAACCTCCAAAAATGACTCATATTCGAAGCTTAGATGAGATAGGGTTGTAATCTCATCAACCAATCAAATTTAGACATGTTTGGATCTTATTTTAAACCTTATCAATTAGATTTAACTCTAAGTTAAATAATTTAACTTTTACCGTGTCTTTTTGTTTTCTTTCACTATATGGTTAATACACTTACTATAACATGCCAAACGAACCCCAAATTGTTTATTATTAATATATATATCCTTATCTAAGTCATTTGGCCGAACCTTAGATTTTTAGGAATAAAATAACAATTAATAATATAATATTTGATTTAAAAACTATTTTGTGTCAATTTTGACACTATTTGATATATGATTTTTGTGAAAGTCATAACAGAATTAAATGTTCGAACCAAGTTGATTAAATCAACATTAAGATATCATAGTAACCTAGAAAATTAGTGGAATTCATAAAAATTCTCAAATTACATTTATTTTGGTGTTTATAACATCAATTATGTCAATATTTCATTAATAAGATAATTACTGCATCATCGTTGTGTCATAAATAAATTAAATTATTTTATGTCTAAAAATTACAAATAAAATACCATCATGTAGGAAATATTTTTAGCTTTCTAATGAATATTTACAATCGAATTTATCTTATGTATAACCCCATATTAAAAATGATTTACTTATTAAACTTTGATTTTAACTATTTTAACCCTTCTTTAAATAAATTAATAATAAATGTCCTAATCTAATCCAAGTGGGCCTAAATGGTCATATTTTATTCCTAAGTTTGTTTTTGGTCGAATTACACTTGTCCAATAGAATTAGGACATGTGTTAGGGTAATATTAATATCATATTTACCCTTAGTTACCCTATTTACTATTAACCGTGGTAAAAAGTAAAAAGTTACTATTCACCAAAAAATTATTTTCATCTCATTGAACCACATTTTAGTCCTTGATATTAACCGTGTCTCTCGGATTTTCGAAATTCCATTCACAGAAGCGGTAAAATTAAGTTTTATGCAAAATTCAGTTTTTAACCTACCACTTAGTAGTTTCACTATTCATCAAAAATTGATGTTTTTCAGAACAATGCCAAAATTTCATCCCAATCTATATTTCATATTCCGAATTCAAAAATGAAGTCTATTTTACCAAATTCATAACATAAAAGTTGCATTAATTAATTTTATAATTAAATCCCGCTGTTAAAACAAATAGCGTGTTTTTAAGAAACAATATCTATCAAAAGATTGGCACTTGTTTATGTCTAGTTTAAATGTAAAATTACATCCAATGACCAACATTGTATTAAATTGTAAAAATATATTCTAAATATACTTTAAAACCACTCAAATTAATAATTTATCACTATTAATTTTTTCGATTAAAAAAGTTGTTTTTAATAATAATTTAGTAATTTTCACTATTCATCAGAATATGAAAGTTATCCGAAAAGTACCAAAATTTCACCTTAGGCTAAATTCGATACTCCGAATCCAAAAATGAAGTTCATTTTGAAAAATAAGATTTACAGAGTTTTAAAAAGTGGTTATTACTATTCATAACGGCTAGTTTTAATAATATTTTAATAGCATATCGTTGTTTAGTGAAACTCATTATTGCGTACTACACACGCTATCGAGGAAGGTCGCGATTGCGTGTATGCAAGGCAAGTCAAGGATGCGTGTTGTGCAAGCTCCTTTTGGTGTAGCGTACAATACAAGACATTAGTGAAAAAAGAATATTTTTCATAAAATCTCGGGCTGTTACAGGTACCTAGCTGTTAACTGTCGGCAAGAAAGACCTGCGGCTGCGACAGAGGAGAGGAACACTCCGTTCGAACCTCAACGTGTTCTTCAATGCTACAAATGCAAAGAACCGGTTCATTTTTCAAATCAGTGCCCTAATCCAAGGGTTTTTGGAGGCAACCAACAACATCTAAGGCAGCAAGGAGGAGCTTTTACCATCACTTCTGCCGAAGTGAACCCTGACAACGAAGTGGTGATAGGTACTCTAGTTATTCATTCAATAATAGAGAACGTAATTTTTGATTCAGGTTCTACGCATTCTTTTATATCTCAAAAGTTTAGTAGAACAATCCCAGCACCACCACAAATCATGGAAGTGAAGATGTCGGTGAGTATGAAAAATGGGGAAATCATTGCATCCCATGAATATAAGTCCTCCCCTGTTATAATCTGTGGATTTAATTTCCTGGCGAACCTCGTCATACTCCCTCTGGTGGAATTTGATGCAATTCTTGGAATGGATTGGCTTTCCTTATATAGAGCCAACATAAATTGTCGGGAGAGGGAAATCACACTCCATATGGAGAATTGACCCCCGATTCTTTACAAGTGTAAGGAGGAAGATGAATCTCCTTTAGCTCCATCATCTCAAGCATGGATATTAATTCCCTATGAGCACGCGTATCTAGCTCATATGATTGAGTCCAAGGAAGAAACCACCCTTGAGGAAATGCCTATTGTGAGGGAATTCGCTGAAGTGTTTCCCGAGGAACTGTCTGGTCTTCCTCCTAGAAGAGATGTTGAATTCTCAATTGAAGTTATACCCGGGGCTTTACCAATATCAAAGAACCCATATAGAATGGTTGTTGTAGAGCTTGAAGAGATGAAGAAACAACTACAGGAGAATCTGGATAAAGGGTTTATATGCCCAAGTGCTTCACCATGGGGTGCACCAGTCCTCTTCGTCAAGAATAAGGATGGGTCAATGTGGCTTTGCATCGATTATCAT